>CM031235.1:593668510-599449215 GCA_018340775.1 Taxus wallichiana var. yunnanensis | reverse complement strand
AGACAGAGACTCTTACACGTGCATCATCTGCGTGCCAAAGACACTTCTTCAGTTATGGTTTTTGCTCTCACCTACCTTGTGTTGCTTATGTGCTTTTTCCTCCTTTGTATGTGGGATCTAAAAGTAGCCTTATCTTGACACCAACCATCCTTTTCCATCTTCTCTTTCCATGCACCTCTTTCAACAGGGCCATTCAACTAAGATTTTCAACACAACCTTCCTTGGCACTTTACCCATGCTCTCCTTCACATTACTCCACCCCACACTAAAATGATGTGTGGTCCTCTGCGCACTCAAAAATCCTCAAAGAGTAATAAGGGTTACTGCAGGTGCCCAAGGCACAAAACAAAACAACAACACAAAAAGGGAAACACAAGGAAAGAAATGCATAAAGGAAATTCTAAACTAACTAGCAAAAATACCTTATTTATAAACACCAAGAAGACTTATTTATATTAGGGCTTTAGCCTACTCCCATCGAAGTGTCTAGGTAATTTCGCCCATCCAAAGACTTGTAATCGACACGTGCCTCGAATGAAGGATGTACGAGGTTTTATAGGGATATAACCAATGGACCTTCAACTTCCTAGGATGGCACAGAAACTTAGAATCATACAACAAGACCATCTTCCCAACCTCAAACTTCTTGTTTCTGATGTGGTGATCATGCCATGCTTTTTCCTTTTCTTTTTTTTTATTGTTGCTCCACCCGGTGGAGTGATCATTTTTCATCCATCTTCATTATTTCATCAATTCTCTCTTCCAATGCTTACTCATCAGCCATCCCTCCTAAACTACTATTCACAGAGAAGGTAACATGAATTCAACCAGTAGAATAACTTCCACACTAAACAGCAATTGAAATGGTGTGGATTTTTTCAACCTTTTATAAGTTGTCCTATAAGCCCATAATATGGTTGATACCTTGTCATCCCAATCGTATCTTCCGACATCAAAAATCCCCGGGTTAGGGGTATGACTCAATATTTTGTTAAATGCTTCCGCGGTTCCATTTTCTTGTTGGTGATAAGGGGTAGTCTTGTGATGAGCTACCATGAACTCTACTAATAGGATCCTCATGGTCTCATTCAAGAAATGTGTACTCCTATCACTGGTTAAACTTAAAGGACATCCATACCTTGTGATAATGTTCTCCCACAAAAATCCTACTGCTATGGCTGTTGTGTAGTCTTTAGTTGGGGCTTACTCTTCCCACCTTATCAAATAGTCCGTGCAAGTGATTACATAGCGTGATCCAGTCCTATGCGTTACTGGTGCAATAGGGCCTATGAAGTCTATTGCCCATTTCTCAAAAGGTTCAGCGCTAGGTATAGGGCATAAAGGCATTTCATCTCTCTTTCTTAGCCTAAAATTGTGATGATAATGGTCACACGCTTTACAATAGTCCTTGCAATCCTTATACAGAGTTTCCCACCACAATCCTACCATTAAAATTTTACTCGCAGTGGCATCACCTACATAATGTCCACCCACACTTCCTCCGTGTGCTTCCTCTATGATGGTGAGGTGCTCATGCTCTAGTACACACCTGCACAAAACTTCATCATGCCCTAACCCTATATAAGTCCCCACCATCAACATGTAGGGAAAGACGCATATGGGTGGTTGATTTCTTTCTAATGCCTTCATCCCTTTCCGACGCCACACCTTCCTTTAAGAATACTGCAATCTCCTTCAAATCTAAGGGCATGCTTCACAACTTAAACAATTGTGTGTCCGCATAGTCTCTTTAATACTTTGCACATCCTCCCTTGAATCAATTCTTGTGAGATGATCAGGTCCACAATTAGTCTTTCCGCTACACAAATACCATAAACTCAAACTCTTGAAATAATAGCACCCACCGACATATTTTCCCTTGTAGAATGGGCTTGTTCACTAAGTACTTTAACACCATGTGGTTGGTGTAAAATACAAAGGGTGTTGCCAGTAGATACTGTCTAAACTTGAAAAACATGTAGATCATTAAAAATGCTTTGCGCTCAGTCATGGTGTAATTCTTCTCTCCTGGTGTCAACTTCCTACTTGCAAAACATAGAGGATGATTGACAATTCCTTCTCTTGGATGTGGAATCACTCGCTCCAATGGTGGTTCCTGAGGCATCTACATGAACATGGAATGGCTTTCCCGAGAGGGAAAATGTAATATATATATCTAGCGTGACAAGCCTATCCTTTGTAATGTGTCAAACAACTTCTATTTCACCTCTCCCCAATGGAAGGAACTTTTATGTCCGAGTAATTCTTCTAGAGGCGCAGTGATCTTGGCGTGCCCTTTGATGAATTTCCTATAATAACCCATATGCCCAAGGAATTTCTGCCTTGTTGCACTTTGGGCAGTAGGCCCCCAATCCCAAAATCACTACAACCTTGGCAGGTGATCTACCAAGAAGCCCTCCTTACATATGATATGTCCTAATAACATCCCAAAGGGGGTAAAGAAGACACACTTTTAATGTTGAGGGATATCCTTAATCTCGCTTGACACCTCTCAAACATCAGCCTCAAATTATCCCGAGGGTATTTCACTAATCCATACACTATCCAATCATCCAAATAAACCTAAAGAAATTTTTGGATGGAGTCTTGGAACTCTTTAACCACTATGTGTGAAAAAAAGTAGGTGCATTATTCAACCCAAAGGGCATGACTGTATGCAAAACTTCCCCCCTCACCACCTAAAACCTTACACACAATGATTTATTAATTACCTTATAATTAATAAATCCACATCTTCAAACCCGCCACCTCATCTCGCCACCTCACCATGACCTAGCCCTAACCCTAAACCAACCTAATTAAGACCTATGACTTGGTCCGCACTCCACACCCATGACTCATCACCCTCACCCGCACCAAAAAGCCTAATAATGACTTGACCAAGCCCACAACTGATCCCTCGGGAGAAAAGGAGGGAAAGATGGTTGTTTTACTAAAAATAGCCACTTTGACCTAACCGACATCGGTTCCTACTCGACGCCGCGCTTACGTAACCGCCATCGGTTCCCTCGTTAATGACCTCCCCAACCAAAAAGAAAGGATCCGAATTCATTTGGGCAAGAAAGAGAAAGTGAAGAAAAGAGAAAGAGGTCAGCAGAGAAGAGCATCGAGCCAAGACTCGCAATCGAGCAACTATCGATCATTGCCACCCTCATTCAAGCATTGGAAAAGACTGAGGATAGCTTCATCAGCTCGCTTTCTAATACCGATCATCCCAACTAAGCCTTACTATCACCACCACATTCCTTGGACCTGTATCTTCATCAGGAACCAGTAAGTATTATCTTGTAGTTCTTTGTTATCATTTTGCTTTAATTCATATTAAATGGGGAACTGACCACCTTCGAAAGGAAGTCTAATATTTCCTGGGCCTAAGGCAGTTCCCTCACTTGTTGTCTAACTAAAATCTAGTGGTCTTGCATTCTTATTTACAGGTAGTCCTTCCCAGACAAAAAGGAGTTCTTCACAATCGATCTGATCTCTCTACGGTACGCGCACACCTTCCCAACATTCAACAGGTATTCCTCCTAGCCCTAACCCTTATCTATTTCTCAAGAGAATGAAAGGATAGAAGCAACTCTATTCCGAACTGAAACATTCTGTGTGAAACATTTTGGCACACCCGGTGGGACCCATTTCGGGTTTCTTTCTTTCTTGCTTGCTTTCATATAGGGAGCATACTTGTTGTTTGTTTCTTCTAAATATTCACAAAATATTTTGTCATTTTGGTAAAAGAATTTGTCTTGCTTTCATATCTTTGCATTTAGTGAAAGTCATCTTCTTTGCTTCATCGAATATCATTTTCGATTTGGGTTTAAAACACGTGCATCACATTCTTGCTTGTTGTTTTTAATTCTAGTGAACGTAGATTAAGTAACAGGTCGTACACGTGGGGGTGATATCCATGGTATTGACGAGAAATTAATCTTACTCTCACTGCACAACACATACCAAATCACATCATAATCAATACAACAGCTCAAACCTCCCCCCTTTCCGCGGTATTCCTCCGCCCGATTGAGGTAGCCTTATGAGCCACAACAAACTTGACATCTCCCTTAGGTCTTTCATTTAGGATTGACATCATCTGGCATCTAAGGCATAAGCCCAAAGTGATTAAAACTAATCCTAGGGTTAGTCTATTGATTTGCTTGTGCATCTTGCTTGTTTTTAGTTCTGTTTCTCTGTCATACACTGTTTCAGTGATCACTTCAAGACAGTTTGGTAGGTATATTAAGCATTGTTATCCCCAAACCAGCAGCTTCTTACATCCTCTCTTTGCTTTCACAGTGACCGACACCGGTCCCATACTACCGACATCGGTTAACTGACCGACGCCGGTACATTTTGACCGACATCGACATCGCTATCCGACCGATATCGCCATCGTGTTTTAATAGCTTCTTGACACACCAAAGAACCTATCAATTCCAACATTTTGTTGTTGTTTTCATTCTGATTGATTAAATCCCTGCTGTGTCCTCTTTTCCATGGTTGTTATCACCTGAAAAAGCAGCAGCCATGGTTTCACATGCCTGTTCCGTGCCTTTTCCCGAGTCACCCCTTCGCATCCTATGGGGAATCCTACGGATACCAACAATTTTCCCAAGATCCCTGTAGGAGATAAGGAATTTGCCAAATTTTTGGATGCTAATCCTAGCGCCGTACAATATTATTTGTCTCATACCCCTGACCGTGCACCCGACGGTCAGCTCCTCGTTGGTATGCCTATTAGTATCGCCGCTCACTTAGCCCCTTCCCCACCTAATAACTCCGCCTCACCATCTTCATCCTTAGCCCCGTCTCCCAGCTCAGTAGCTTCGGTGGTTCATACTGCACCGATTGGTTTTCCTCTGGTTAATCTGGGACCCCACATATCACTACCGTCCACTACCCCTACCTCATCTCTCTCGCAGGTTGCCTCTTTCATCACTTGCTCTCTGCCACCTATACACACGAGCTTTCCCTCACAAGTTCCGCCCACCTTTTCATTTCCACAAATTCATCCGGTGGCCTCAACCTCTTATATAGGACACCCTTATTCGGCTGCCCCAACACATTCATCACCATTATCTTATCAACATTCAATCCCATCATTGTCTAGTAGCGGCTCTTGGACCAATCCTCCTCTGTTTACAACAACACCATCATCTAACCCAACCAATGATTTAATCAAATAGATGATGGACAAGATGCAAAATCTTGAGGCTTCTATTTCAGGAAGTCGTAACACCCTGACATATGAGCAAGTTTGTCGAGCCTATTCATCCTTCTGTCCCCCTTCATACATATCCTCCTCAATGGGAATTACCAAATTTACTCACTTTAATAGTAAGGAGGACCCTCAACAACACTTGCGATCGCTCGTAGACATGCCTCGCTATCTCGATTGCTCATGACGATGCCTTACTACTCCGTACCTTTCCCATGTCCTTATCAGACTCGCCTTGAGTGGTACAAAGGTGCTTTAACCCAAAGATTCAATATTCTCCTTTAACCAGTTAGCCCAATCTTTCTTGGATCACTTCTCCATCAATATTGCCAAGAAAGTATCCATTACCGACCTCTATGCCATCCGACAATTTGAAGACGAGTCTATCGCAGATTTCGTTGGACGATGGCGGGGCCTCATCAACCAACTTACTTACGCCTTACCTCAGCCGAGCTCATCAAACTCTTTACGCGGGCCTGTGCTAAACACATTTCTCCCACCCTCCAAATTCAAACTTTCCGCACCTTTGATGAGGCCTTTACTATGGCTCGAAACTAGAGATTCGAGCCTTAGAGGAAGAGAAATTGAGGTTACGCAACAAAAGCTCAAATTTCTGGACCCAAGACTCTACCACCAAACCCAACACCACCAATTCTCACACATCGGCTGCTTCAAATCAAAGGGGGCCATACACGCTGTGATGGTCAAATCTCAAGCACTGTCTAATACCCAGCCGAAAGCCACCTATAAGTATAAAGCCGAGCCCATCAACTATACTCCCTTGGGAGAAACTTATGGTGTGATCTTAGACAAATTGCTTAAAGCAGGAGCTATCACCTTGCCTCCTATTAAACCTCACTCCGGGTTTGATTCCACCCACGCTATTCCTTCTTGGTATAAAGAAAATGACTTCTGTAACTTCCATCGCGTGAAGGGACACAGTCACGAAAACTGCAAGATGTTGAAAAACATAGTGCAGGAAATGGTTGATGCAGGGGATATAACTCTCGATAATCCTAATGCCCCCGCTAATCAAAATTTAAAAATTTTCAACAAACCATTTCCAAACCATGCATCTAACAGTAACACAAATCAAGACACCTCAGCCGAGGAGAAGAGTGTTCATGAAATCCATGCAGTTTTCAACTCCCAACCAAAAGCTTCTATCGAGGAAATTCTGAATCAGGCCTCTTCACTAACGCAGGGATCCGCACCCCCTACACCCCATCAAGACAAGATGATAACCTTGCCATTCCTTTACCCATAAAGGAATTAACCACCCAGAGTCCTCTCTTCTCACAATGAGTCTTCTTACACCACATCCCTGCAAGACTGTGAGCGGATGTTATCTAACTTATCTATTTCCCAAACATCTCCTTCCACCACTCTTACTGTAAAAGAAGAAGGCTCGCCACTGTTTCTGTCATCCTTAGAAGAGAAACCTCTCGAACCGACATCACCAAACTCCTTAATCATGATGGATCCCCTCAAACATGCCTTCCTACCTATTAGTTCTTCATCACCTAAATCTTTTCAGCGACCGGTTGACCTCTTAACACCCATTGATACAACACCTCATTTACCCCCTGTATCACACCCACAGTGGACCGGAATCACAACCCACCTCTCTTCCATACAAAATTTCTTCTTCACACGTGAAGATTGTCATCCCTCAGAAGATAGACGAGTCCTATGGGAGCGTTTGAGTACACCATGCTCTACTCAAATGCAGATGACCGATCCAGACACCTCTACCATATACCCGAGGTGTTTACAAAAGCTCAAAATGCCTATGTCCTCATCTTCACCCCCTCATCTCTACCGAATACCTCATCCACCTCTATTAACCTAACCAAACCTTCCCCTACGCTTGGGACTTCACCAATACCCAGCCTAACACACCCACCTAAATGGTTAGATTTATCCAAAAATAAAGCCGTCCATCCACCTAGGAGACAGACCCAATCTCCTCAAGTCCAATCTATGCCTCTGTCACAACTAAAACCCTCGCCGTCACACCTACCTTCTATATTGGGACCTCACCCCTCCACCTTGCCTCAATACATCATACCTCCTGCGTTTTCTTTAAAACGACCTACACCTTCTGCACCCATACAGAGATCCACGGGTGTATCAACACCGTCACCCCAAGTATCCTGTCCACCTACCAACCCTAAACAAACTCCATCATCAAAGGATTTGTTTGTTGTCACTCCTCTTTCCCCGTGGTTGTTTCCTGCCACCACGTCATCTGTGGCCTCATCATCTAACCAGCTAAACATGACTTCTACGCCAAAGAAGCCACGTTTAGTTAAATCCAATTATCAAAACCCCTTGTCTAAACCACCACCCGTACGAACCAACCATACCCAACCATTACCAAAACCCACCCAATCAATAGCCTCATCTTCCTCTGACTTTGACCCGCTCAAAGGATCTTACGCCAAGATCCTTGATATGTTGGTGGAGAATGCGACCATTTCCCTACCCCCACTCAGACCCTATGATCCATCTAAACCTCGACCTATAGGTTATGATGAGTCTAAAATCTGCGCTTACCACCGCACACCAGGACATGATGTGGAGGGATGCAAAGCTTTGAAAGCCATCCTTCGTCAGTCACCTATCTCGATAGAAAGGTTAAGAAAGACAACTTACGAAGGGAGAAACCTTTAGCTTCAATCCCCTCTCCTATACCACCTGTCCCCGCCTCACCAAGATCTATCATTATTGCAACCCCACCTCTCGAAGACAATGACTTATCCCTACCATCTTCCTCCTCTCGTGTTCACGAGATCAACATGATTAGTATTGCTACTCGAGGGTAAAAAAATGGGAAAGCTAAAGAAAGCACACCTGCGCCTCTCTTTCTCCGTCCGCCATCCCGATCGCACCACCACCTAAAGTGGTTATTCGTGGACCTACCTACCCCATCTCTGATGGAGTTTCCCATCGTACCATGATCAAACAACTTCACCAATCACCTGTAAAAATGACACTGTATGATCTCATTCAAACCTCTGAATCTCATCGACAAGCTCTCATTGAAATCCTTCAAGGGATAGAGGTCCTACCTAACGAAACCTTTCCCATTGCCTCCATCTTAACACCCAACCACGTTGCTTCTCTCACCAAACAATCTACCACTTCTGTCCTTGTACAACAAGCCGCTGCTATCAGTTTCTCCAAGACGAAATTGTCGTCTTTGGTGCAGAAGATCCTGACCCCACTCTTTTCATCTCGGCTTACGTCCGGGACATCCGAGTACGTCGTGTTATGATTGATGGGGGCTAGCCTAAACATCATCTCTTCCAAAGCCTTCCAACAAATGAATATCCCTTCTAGCTGCATGTGTGCCAACCCCACCATGTTGTGTTCATTCAATGATGCTATTACTTCTACTTTAGGCACCGTGATCCTTAACATTCGTGTAGGGCCACGTACCTTACCCGAACTCTTCTATGTCCTTGAGGGAGAATTCCAATACAACATGTTGTTAGGCCGCCCTTGGATCCGGCTATGGGATGCGTTCCCTCCACCTTACATAGATGCATAAAATTTGAGTATGAGGGGAAGTCATACACCGTAAAAGCTGACGCTCCCCCCTTCAAAACCTCAATATATGTTATATCACCCTAATGATGTGCTTGTACCAGTCAAGGCACCCATTCATCCAACCCAACCATCTACTTCGCCCACACCTCAACCATCCACCTTAGCCGCACCTACACCTTCAACCAATGAAACCACCACCGCAAATACCACTTCCTTCCCCACGGACAACATCCCAACCTCAGATCCCTTGGTAGATGTTTTTCAACCTTACGCTGGGGAGTATCACCTATATAACGTTAGCACTTTCCATACCCCACAGGAGTACGGACAGTTACATGCGCATCCTACCTACGACCGTCATGTGGGGGAGGTGATCTCCTACGACCACCTAATTTCCACACCAACCTAACGTATGGGGGTGTCGACGCATCCTCCATTACCCCTGAACCTCCCCTTGGTGTGGTTCCCTTCCAATCTGATTTTCAATATCTAACAAATCGTCATTTCCCTCACCTTCTTGACTCGCTGTGCTTGGAAAGGTTTTGGTTTCGGTCTTTATGAACAAGGCCGACATACAATCATTCCCGTGACTACACGCAAACACAAAGATCGTAGTGGTCTTGGATTTTCTGAAACACTTACACCAAAGAAACCTCATGTCAATTGTATCCGGGAAGACAACGACATTACCTCTTCTGAACCATCATCACCTATTTTTCCATCTTCACCCACAGAGTCGATAGACCCGAATCTATCCCTCCTAACTTTTTTTTCATAAATGCTATCTTCCTGGGTCCTCTCACTTATCAACGTGATAATGAAGACCCATCTTCTCTTCCCCTTCTATATCCAGACATGATCGAAGAAGACTCACCTTCAATTAATGTTGTTGAGTGCCAGGATGACGACTCCATCCTCACTTACCTTGGCGCGATGACTCTTATATTCAACGCGCCTTACCATCTGAAACTCAAACCATGTTGAATGAGTCGACTATAGAAATCAACATCCACATAGAGGACGATCCTCACATTGTGAAGATCGACAATCTCTTAACGCATCAGAACAAACTACCTTCACTACCTTCCTCCGTGCCCGCAACCAAGCTTTCGCTTGGTCCTACGCTGACATGCCAGGAATCGATCCTGACATTGCTGTCCATAACATTACTCTGAAACCCGACTCCAAACCAGTTAAATAGAAACTAGAAAATGCATCCACGCATTGCCCTCTTGGTCAAAGAAGAGCTTCAACGACTCCTTTTTGTTTCCTTCATCTTACCTATTGACTATCCTCAATGGATTTCTAACATCGTACCTGTCACTAAAGCGACGGGGGGACTTCGATATGTACGGATTTCCGGACCTTAACCTCGCTTGCCCAAAGGATGACTTCCCCCTACCTAGTATTGATCAACTTTTTGATCTCACTGCAGGCCATGAGATGCTTTCTCTCATGGATGGCTTCTCGATACAATCAAATTTTGGTAGCCCCGGCCGATCAACATAAAACCACCTTCATTACTCCTTGGGGAACCTTCTGCTATCGTGTCATGCCGTTTGGCCTTAAGAATGCTGGTGCGACCTATCAATGGCTATGACTTACATTTTTCATGACATTATGCACACTATCCTCGAGGATTATGTCGATGATCTTCTTGGAAAATCTAAACATCGCAGTGAACATCTCGATGTTTTAACCATTATTTTCGATCACCTGTTACAATACTGTGTTCGTCTTCAACCAAAGAAATGTGTCTTTGGTGTCCTTTCGGGAAAACTCCTTGGTTTTATCATCTCTTTGCGTGGCATTGAGGTTGATCCGGAAAAAGTCAAAGCTATCCTAGAAATGCCCCCACCCACTAACCTCAAACAATTACGTAGTTTGCAGGGAAAACTCCAATCTATCCGGCGTTTCATTTCACAACTCTCGATCGATGTCAACCTTTCCATCATCTCCTTAAAAAGGACATTGTCTTTCAATGGAGCGAGAGTGCCACCAAGCCTTTGAGGCTCTTAAAGCTTATCTCTTGCAGCCACCCGTGCTTATCCCACCTCAGGATGATCACCCTTTCTACCTTTACCTTTCTGCCACCGACCATGCAGTAGGAGCCATGCTCGCACATCATGACTTCGAGCATCGAGAACAAGCAGTTTATTACATAAGCCATACTCTTGTGGATTACGAGACTAGGTATACACACGTAGAAAAGTTGTGCCTAGCCCTATCATTTGTGGCCACCAAACTCCGACATTACCTCCTGAATCACAAAACTTTTTCATCACCAACGCTGACCCCATACATTATATGTACGCCAAACCTCATCTAAACCAACGCATCACCCGATGGCTTATGCTACTCGCCGACCTCGACCTTGAGTTTGTACACCAAAAATCAGTCAAAGGACAAACTATCGCAGACCAACTCGCGGAAGCCCCTTTACCTGGGGAACAATTTACCAATTTTACTTTCCCTGATGAGCTCATCGCAACTCTTTCACTCAATGATGTGTCGTATCCAATGACCCTCTTCTTCGATGGATCTAAATGCCAGCGCGGTGGAGGGGCAGGCATTGTTCTCATTCCTCTTGAAGGTGAACCTATGCCTCTTTCATTCAGGCTCGATTTCCCCTGCACTAACAACACAACGGAATACGAGGCCCTTGTTTTGGGTCTCCATGTTGCGTTACACTTAGGTGTGAAGTCTATTAATATTTTCGGTGACTCTCAATTGGTAGTAAATCAAGTTACTGGCATCTACCAATGTAAAAATGAGGAACTTCAAAAGTACAAACATTACGTGGATTCACTTTTGACCTTATTTTCTCATTATTCTATCCAAACCATTCCCCGCTCAACTAATAAATTTGCAGATACTATGGCTTGCTTGGCCTCACAAATTCCTACCCTCACCACCAACTGACTCAGACATATTTGTCTTGGTCCAACAACTCTTTGCCCCATCTTACTTAGTTCCGATGTTTGTATGGTAAATAATGTATCTACTAATTCACAGGATACCTGGTATCACCAATTTCACGACTACCTTACAACCTCTGTTCTCCCACCTGACCTTACTAGTAATGGCAAACGTGCTTTTCTTAAAAGTGTTTCTCGTTATGTCATCATGGGGGGACTCCTCTATAAACGTGGCTTTGATGGTATCCTCCTTCGATGTCTAACCGGCGCGGAGGTCACCTATACCATCCAACAAGTCCATGACGGACTTTGTGGTGGGCACTTTAGTGGCCTCGCCATGGCCAAGCGGATCCTTCACCTAGGATATTATTGGCCTACTCTCAATAAAGACTACTATGAATATGTTAAGCGTTGTGTTATGTGTCAACAACATGCCAACCTTCAACATACTCCTAGCCACCCGCTACAGGTCGCACGAGATCTTTGGCCTTTCTCACAATGGGGTTTAGACCTTATTGGTGAGATTCACCCGCCTTCTTCGCAACGTCACCATTGGATAATCACAGCAACCGAATATTACACTAAATGGGTGGAGGCCATTCCACTCATTTCAACCAAAAAGAAAAAATCGTAGAGTTCATCAACCATCACATTATCTAGTCGTTTTGGTGTTCCTCATCGCCTGATAATAGATAATGGAAAATCTTTCAAAAATAAGTTGTTACAAGACCTTTGTGACAACTTTGGTATCAAACTTAGCTTCTCATCACCTTACTATCCACAAGCAAATGGTCAAGCCAATCTTCTAACAAAACCCTAACCAAAATTCTCATGAAAGTCGTTAACGATTCTGGAAAAAATTGGCCTGATCACATCCCCTTTGCCCTTTGGGCTTATCGTACCAAAGATTCGTACTCTCCACTAATGCCACACCATTCTCTTTGTATATGGTACCGAGGCTCTTGCCTTTGCTCTCAAAATACAAATCCCCTCCCTAAGAATATCTCTCCAGGATATTCTCACCAATGATGATTTCCGCCAAGAGCGGTTAGCCCAATTAGAGCTTCTTGACGAGCGTCATCTTACAGCTCTTGACCACCTTCAAATCTATCAAAAGCGCATCAAGCGTGCTTATGATAAGTGAATTCATGAGCGTACCTTTCAGATTGGTGATCTTGTCCTCAAAGAGAATCAACATGTGACCAAACTAGAAAAGAGCAAACGTGGAAAATTTGCTCCTAATTGGATTGGGCCTTACATTATCACTCACACTTACGGATCAGGCACTTACCATTTAGCTTCGCTTAATGGTAAACCTGAGCCTAAACCCCTTAATGCCTTGCATCTCCGACCATTCTACTTGTTGAATTTAGTGTTACATCACTTCTTATCTACCTTGCGCTCATCCCTTGAGCTCATTTACCACCTCATACACCTTTTTTTTGTCATGCATCTCAAAGTAGAATCAACCTCACGTGGTTTGATCATCACCTCCTCTTAAAGATGCCTTCTCCTTTTTAGTCTAGTCCATGACTTAAAAGTATCAAAATAACAAGTTCTCAATTATACAATTATGGGATATTCTTGAGTCAAACTTCCTACAAAACTAGATGCTTCATGCCAAATGGACATCTAGACCTCTAAGCTATAAACTAGACTGCTCCCTCGAAGGACAACTATGTGCAAAGCCACATCTGCTATTATAAACTAGACTGCTCCCTCGAAGGACAACATATATGTGCAAAAGCCGCATCTACTATAAATAGAGACTACTCCTCAAGGACAACTATACAAAGTCAGCCTCTATCAGAAGCTTCTCGCATTGATCAGCTTCGTGAAGACCTCAAGAACAACAAAATGCATATCCCATATAGACTTCCCACATCGATCAGTCTATATCCAGAAAAATAAAAGCAATATTCAAAAGCACTTTTGAGTCATGGACTTGTCTATTCAGGTTTGGTTCTCTTCATCACAATAATCACCTTATAACAAGTTCTCTGCGCCCTAGCTATACCATCCACCTCACCTCACCATTCTTCAAAACAACAAAACTCAAGGGACGTGACGTATATCCGATATATTGTGATTATACAACTCTTTTCACCTATCGACTTCTCGCCTATGCAAGGTACCTAGAGATTCAAGCTCATCCTATGATAATACGTGATTTGTTTAGCTCTTTTCAACTATGGGACATTTTTGCCTCTTTTACCCGAATCTGGGATTATATGTTGACCTTAATCAGGACATGGTTCCCTTATGCTTGGGTAAGCTAACCCTCGCTTCACCTATACCTTACCAACTCCAACAACCTTACCCTACCAATATCAAAAATTTTACCAACCAACAAATTGCCTAAACACAACCAAATTGCCTAAATTCATCTCTCCCTGGTCCTAAGGGAGAACTACATCGGTCTGAGGCCCCTCCTTGCTTTGTGCAATGGGCTATGTAGGCAGCACTTAGGAGACATGGGGTCTCCCAAGGTTAGCTCGACCATCCCCTACCATAACCTATCATGTGTTGTGTTTTTGCTTAAAAATATAAATGATTTCATATATTTATATTGATAACACTCACCTTTGTCCTTTATCAATTCAAAACATTCAAAACACAAACATTTCTTATTATTATCATAAACTCAAAATCACCATACATATTCAGTTTTATTTAGATGTTAAACAAATACATCTTCTCTATCATCGACGCGTAGGTCGGCATCCTTATTTATTCTTCTACCCCTATAAAATTCACGTAGACCCCCGCGCCTCATCCCGAACCAGGTAGTGATGGTGATCGTCGACGCCGCTCACCTGGCCTCTCCATCCTCAAAGGTGCCACTACTATTGGTTCCTCCCACTGATCCACCAATCTCTCCTGTAACATATGAATACGCCCTCTCGCGTGGAGGAATCTCACCTCTAGTCTCTCCACTCGTGACTGCGAAACCGCTAACAATCCCGTTGTCTCATTCACCTGAGCTTGAAGCTCAGTGAACTAAACCCTACAGTGATCTCTCTCCGCTAATCACAGCTATGTCGATGATCGCCCTCTCACGTGTGTACCTCGCAGCTCTCGCTACCCACCATAATCTATAAGCCTCTCACACTCCCGCATCCATTACCTCGCGATCGATCGCCGCTTCTCTCTTCTGGTCCTTCTGGAGGTGTCGGCCGGGGAGGTGAGAATGTTGCCTCGGCGTCGATCCTCATGTATGGTCTATAAGCCATGGGTATATCCTAAACAAATCCAAATTGTCACCGCACGCGATCTAGAGGAATCCTCTCGTACTCACCTGGCCTGTGTCCCGCGATCCACCTCAATCACTCTACACCCCTCAAATCCTCGGCTATGTTCTCCATCACCATATAGTTCCCGTAAGGCCTCCAACGGATATCCGCAATCGTCACCATCTCCCACATCTACCTATAATACTCGACGTCATCTATCACGGCCTCGATCTCACCTCTTGCTCTGTCTGGACCCATCGTCTGAATCCCAACCTCTGCACTCTTGTCTCTCTTCCTTGGATTGGTCGGCCTATTGGTCACACACACACAATGTGCTCATAGGCCCAACAATGTAATAAGTATGCACAATCCAGTGTAGTCCTGTGATTTCACCTGCAGGCCCATAAACCCCTGTATAGCTCCGCCAGATATGCGGTGCCCATGCGAAAGTCACGCTCCTTTCTATCATTTCCCAAATAATACACATCAATGATTTTGGAAATCTTCCCCCATCCGCCCTCGGTAATGCATAATACCCCACCGCTATCATTAATACCACTGCCAACCTTGTTGCCTCAGGGTGTGCTGCAAACATTATACCATAAGTGAATGTCAAACCTCACTGTGTCAAATCTCGTGCAGCTGGACCAAATACTATTGTTATCGCTCCCCACGCCCACATTAGGCCCTGCCTGATACACTGGTCTTCCTATAATTGGGAGTCTCAAAATTCGAAACACATCTTCTAACGTCACTGTCATCTCCCCTGTTGGCAGATAGAAGGTATTCTTTTTTGGATTCCATCTCTCAATCAACGCCTGCAACATAGCATGATTGCATGTGATTCGTGAATAATAGCGGATTCCACTTAACCCCACACGGTTTATCAATGCCCACTCAGCTGGTGTTACATCCGCTCGGACCCGTGACAACAAAGCTGGCACCCTATCATTCATCCTCAACCCTACCTCTGCCTGCATACATCAAATCAACAAACAACAAATCAATAAATAAAATCCCCAGGTGTTTTTTATCACATTCTAGAATTTTACACAGTAACCGATATCGGTTATAGATAACCGATACCGGTTACCTAACCGATACCGGTTATCTCTAAACGATATCGGTCACTGTCAATTCTATACACCCTGCTTAAAAACACCACCTACGATAATTATTCACTCATTTACCCCTCTCTGTACCTACAAACATACCCAAACCCCTGATTACCTACCCCATAACACTCACCCCATCCCAAACCCTTGCCTATCACCTTTTCTTTTTCATCTCTACCCACTTACCTTCTCTCATCCTATTCATAAACATGCAAGAATTGAATTCCAACCAAAACTTATACCTCTTGGGATGCAGCAGCTTGAGGTGGAACCTGTCTTCCCTCTCTTCTCTGCCCGCTGATGCTTCTCCTTGTTCAGCCATGTTCACCACCCTCTTCAATATAACTTTCCTTTCTACCTTCTTAATCTAAGCCCATGATTACTTTACCTGTCTCTTTCCTCCTTATCACTCAATTCTCCCATGCAATTACCTGTATAAGCCATCAACAACGTCGCATTCTCGTATTTAACTTGTTGCATGACTCTAAAAATAAGAACTTAAGTTGCCTCCCAAGCTTTTCTATTTTTAGAAAAGCTCGTTTTAGCATAACCGATATCGGTTACCTAACCGGTATCGGTCGAATGACTACCGACATCGGTTACCTAACCGATATCGGTCACCTCTCTCCCTTTGGTTATCCTAGGCCATTTCTTTGTTTTTTGCAAATTTTTGGTGGACCCGCCTCTTTTCCTTGCATAACGACATAGTTATCAATATCTATCATCAGAATACCATCAACACATATGCAAAACTTCATCAACATCATCTATATATACATCAAATTTCAATACCATCGACAAAACACATGAAACATTCTAATACATGCATCAAATCAAAAATTTACACACCATGTGGAGCAAACTCATCTATATATCATCATCAAATCAATGTCAAAATATACAAATTGCCCTGCATGGGGCCTCTGTGATCTAAAAATACAAAGTCGGCACGCAGGCCGCTGTCTCTGTCAAAATCTCGACTCGGCTCAGCAGCCGGTCTCTCATGTCAAAAATATACTCGCTCTGCAGCCGGTATCAACTATACAAAATGTACTCGGCTCGCAGTAGTATATACAACAAAAATGAATAAATAAATCCTATGTGGGCACGCAGGCCTCTATATACACACTCGGTTCACAGACCGGTGTCTCTATCAACAAATCCTCTATATACCCATCTCTGCTCCTGGGGTGACTCAGCTCTCTCCCCCTCCCTCGGCTCATCTCTCAGCTGGCCCCTATGCCGGATCTCGCCTCCTACCCGTCACTGACCCACCGGCTGTGGCTGCGGCCCCCTGTGACCTGTGACTCTGGGATGTCTCCAGCCCTGTGAGCCGCATATGGCTGATAGTCGGCACCGGTACCATCTAGCACGTCCTGATAATATCGGGCCTCCGCTCTCACCTCCATATATCGGGCCCGTGCCACCATGGCTGGTGGGGCTGGTCCCCGGCTCCTAATAGAAGTGGCCCCTGACCTACCTATACACCCTGTGCCTGAGACGGTGCCTGTACTGCGCTGTGCTCGAGGCTGTGCTGCTCGTGCCGTGCTGTGCTCGTGCTCGTGCTCGTGCTCGTGCTGTGCTGTGCTGCGTGCTCGTGCTGCTGTGCTCTGTAGCTGTGCATGCATGCTGCTACTGCTTGCTTCTTGGCTAACTACCCCTGTAGCACCCCAATCTGTGCCTGTGCAGCAGCAAGCTGCTCGTAATAACTACACTGCCCAGATGGTCCTCTCTCACTATAACAACCATGCCAAATCTGGGCTGTGGGGGTGCTGCTCATGATCGCTCTCTGCCCCACCCACCACACACCAAAAATGAACTGTCACCCGATCATCCACCGTATCATCCATCCGGTCTCTCTCTCTGCTGACCTGCAGACTCGGGTCCAATGGCTGCGGAGGAGGCAGTGGTGCCTCTACATCCTCCCTCCGATACTGTGGGAAGGGAGGTGGCTCATCCTGTCGTAGACCCAACTGTCGGCATACCCTCTCTAGGGGAATCCGCTCATGCTCCCCGGGTCTCCGTCCAGCTATCCAGAAGATATACTGGATCCATCGTAGCTGCGCTCGGGCTCCTCCTCGGGGCTGATGGCCTCTGTATGGCCTCCATATAATATCGAGTGTGGTCAGGCCCTCTAACATATGCCGGTAGTATGCCACATCTCACCCTGCAATCACTGCTCGTGGCTGGCCCACGACCCCCAACCACCTCTGAAATCCATATCTATACACTACCTATGGCCCTGGCTGCTGGGGCAACCCTACTGGTCATATACAGATGATATGCTCGTAGGCCCAAGTAAGTGTAACAAAAATGTCGAACATATACCAAATCACCTCATACGGCGATAGCCCCAGAGCTCTCTATATAGCTGCACCAGATACACCGGTGCCCATGCATAGCAGGTGTGCTCCTCCACCATCTCATGTAATACTCCCATCAAAGCCCATGGGAAGTGGCCTCCCTCTGAGTCAGGAAGGGCGAAGCAGGTGATACCAATCATCATCAGCACGGCAAGCCGTGTCTCCTGTCTATGCGCGCGATACATATCACCGTAGCAGATGCTCACACTATGATATGTAATCAATGGGGCTGCATCCCCGAATACCTACAGTAGGATGTTGTCCATCATTGTCTCCACATCCACCTAGAACACCACCTCACCTATGATCGGCAGTCTCAGGATGCGATACACATCCTCTAGTGTGACCGTCATCTCTCCAGTAGGGAGATGGAAGACATTGGTTGCTAGGATCCCATCTCTCGATGAGGGCAACCATCAAGCTGTGGTCCCTATCCACAGCCCTATATCTCTGGACTCCGCCGAGTCCAACCTCCCGCATGACTGCCCACTGTGCTGCAGTCACATGTGGCCGCATCCACCCCAGTAGAGGGCATCCGATCCCGCATCGTCAGCTGCTGGCGTGCCTGCAAAAACAACACACTCCATCAGGCCTACCCTTTACAAAACAACTACCTTAACCCTCTATACTCACTCCCCCACCCAATAACCCCAATATCACTAGCCCCACCCAACAAACACCTACAATATCCCCTTTACCTATTCCACAACCTACCAACTACCCCACTCATACTCCACCCGCTTTATTCTCGTCCTCTAACTATATCCCAGCCCATTTAACCCCTCCCAATTCATCCACAACCCATAACCTATCCTACCCGCACCGGCCCCCGACCACCCGATTACCCCCCACCCCACTCACCTTTCCTAGCCACTCTACCTTCTCCCCCTTCACCCCAAAACTCTATCCTACCCGCCTACAACAAATCAATATACCTACTTTCACAACATTACCTCCCCCCATAATGACCGTGTCACACACACACCACCGCGGTCGACACACACACATGACACGATGACGACCGACCGGTCTCGGAACCAACTAGTCTTTAGTTGTGACCGCTGCCGGTCGCTTAGTGACCGACATCGGTCACTGTCGGATTTCGGGGCCGGATCGAAAACGGCCCCCAAATCCCCTTTTTTTTATTTTTTACCTATCTACCCAGCCCAATTACCTACAAACTTACCCACCCTACCGTGTTGACTTACCTAACATATCTACCCACTCCATTTTACGATTTACCTTCATTTATTCATTATTTTATCACATTTTAGATTCCTACCCCAAAACCCACATCCTAGCTAAATTCATCAACTTCACACAAATAGGGATTTAGAACCTCACCGCATGACTACACGTCATCGCGGTGGGGGATAGGTGGTGGTGGTCCAGCTCCTCCCGCACCTCCTCCTCTCCTCCAGCCGTGCCATAGCTCCAAATCTCCTCAAGCAGGTCCTCCACCAATCAAACTCTTCCTCCCGATCTCTGGGCCTACCAATCACTCACTCCTCCACTCAACTAGTGCCAACTCAGCCCAAAACTCAACAACCCAACTCAATTCACACTCGATAAGACAAAAATGGTACTCAAATTCACAAAGTGAAAATGACATGCCGTATTTTTCTTTTTATAGGTTTTGACATATAACCGATGCCGGTTACGGCGCGCCCTAGAAGACCGGTATCGGTCTTGTGACCGATATCGGTCACACATAACCGATATCGGTTACCTACTTACTTAACCTAACTCCCACCCTTATCCACCAATCTCCATTTTTCACCACCTCACCTACCCCCAGCTTTGCTAAATAGCCTTATTTTGAATTCATCGGCCCGACCCAAGGCCACAACCAACCAATCGGCCCGACCCAAGGCCACACCCAACCAATCGGCCCGACCCAAGGCCACACCAACCAATCGGCCCGACCCAAGGCCACAACCAACCAATCGGCCCAACCTAAGGCCACAACCAACCAATCGGCCCGACCCAAGGCCACACCAACCAATCGCCCGACCCAAGGCCGCAACCACCAATCGCCCGACCCAAGGCCGCAACCAACCAATCAGCCCGACCCAAGGCCGCAACCCCCGACCAATCGCCCGACCCAAGGCCACAAGGCCCACCAATCCACCAATCGCCCGACCCAAGGCCACAACCAACCAATCGGCCTGACCCAAGGCCACAACCAACCAATCGGCCTGACCCAAGGCCACACCAATTAAGTACCTCGACCAAGACCCACAATTTACGATTCTATCATGTAGCTTGTTTGTTCCATCGAGCTCACCTGTTCGTGTTTTAGCATAACTAGGATACTTGAATTGATCAGCTGACCAACATTGCCTAGACCAAGACCGTGACATTTATTTCAACCAAACCAACCATTTGGTACTACCGAACATGCCTAAACGTTCCGGTACCTTACCCATTATATCCCCTGGAGCTACTTCCTATGCCTTGGATACCAAGATTATATCAACCTTGTTTGGATAAACTATCGACCTTTGCCTATGAATTGCTTGTTTTCTCTTCAAATCGTGTACCCTGGTCGCACTACTACATTTCAACGTGCATCGGCTTCTTTGAACTTACCCCACCATCTTACCATCATCTCATCATAATTCACCCTTTATCAACCCTATCCCTGATTTCACGTCACCTCAATCTGTGATAGATTTGAGGGGGATTACCTATACCCTTAACTGGGGCAACCACTTTTTATTTTTGTCAGTGCAGCTTTAAAATACAAGCTACACGACAACAAGGGGCAAATGTAGACACCAAATTTGGGTCTTACGACGCCCTTTACCCCGTATCTCATCCCGCAACCTAACCCTACCTCACCACCTAAAACCTTACACACCTAATGATTTATTAATTACCTTATAATTAATAAATCCACATCTTCAAACCCGCCACCTCATCTCACCACCTCACCATGACCTAGCCCTAACCCTAAACCAACCTAATTAAGACCTATGACTTGGTCCAGACCCACACCCATGACTCATCACCCCTCACCCGCATCAAAACAAACCTAATAATAACTTGACCAAGCCCACAACTGATCCCTCGGGAGAAAAGGAGGGAAAGATGGTTGTTTTACTAAAAATAGCCACTTTGACCTAACCGACATCGGTTCCTACTCGACCGCCATCGGTTACGTAACCGCCATCGGTTCCCTGATTAATGACCTCCCCCAACCAAAAAGAAAGGATCCGGAATTCATTTGGGAGAAAAGACAAGTGAAGAAAGAGAAAAGGTTGCAGAGAAGAGCATCGAGCCGAAGACTACAACTGAGCAACTGGATCATTGTCACCCTCATTCAAGCATTGGAAAAGACTGAGGATAGCTTCATCAGCTCACTTTCCAATACCGGATCATCCCAACTAAGCCTTACTATCACCACCACATTCCTTGACTCGTATCTTCATCAGAACCAGTAAGTATTATCTTCAGTAGTTCTTTGTTATCATTTTTCTTTAATTCATATTAAATGGGGAACTGACCACCTTCGAAAGGAAGTCTAATATTTCCTGGGCCTAAGGTAGTTCCCTCACTTGTTGTCTAACTAAAATCTAGTGGTCTTGCGTTCTTATTTACAGTAGTCCTTGCCTTATCAACTAATGGTTTGGTACTTAGATATTCAAACATTTGAATGAGGTCATACTCTTGCCAATTCCTTGTTTGATGGCATGTCTCAAAATATGTGATTTCTTTGAATAAACTTGTGCACCCAAAGGATGTGTTTCTCTTTAGACCTTATCACAAGATTGAGAAGTCATGCTTGATATGTACACCCCGAACACAGTGTATCTTCTTTGATATGTGATTTCTTTGTAAAAGGATGTGTTCCTTGATTGACAAGTCATGCTTGATATGACTATATCTTCTTCAGTCGGATTATGATTATGATTGACTCTTTTATTTATTTCATTTTGCATCCGAGTTTAATCTGATCTCTAACGAATTATGAAGTTATTCATCTATAAGACCTAGCCTCGATCAAAGGGTATTGATCCAAGTGGTGCTTTAAGTTATTCGTGATGAATTAAAAATTATAAACCTTTCATAGGTCAAAGGTCCGAATTCGCTTGAATAAAGCCAATCCCGAGTCTAACTCAAAGTTGATCGTGTGAAATGGAATGGTTCCCATATCAAAGTATATCTAGAAGGTCTTGATCGTGGACCGTAATAATTCTCATTACATATAATTCTCAGAGCCTAATGGCAAGACAGAGTGAACCCTGCTTCGAGAATGCATGTCAGAGGTCTTTTTCTCGAGTATATGAAATGTTAGACCTAATCGAATTATTAATGTTAGTAACCTAAAACTAAACTTAACCTAGGGGTTAGATTAGTGTTAATCTAACCTAGACCTAGGCTAAGAGCTAATGTTCTAAGTTAGTATCTATGTGCTAAGTGGTTAGACTAGGTGTTATCCTAAATCCTAACCTAAGTTACTAACCTAACTATTGAGCAAAGAATAAGGGGACCTATGGAGGGGTGCGAACCATGGGCGGCAGTTTCTATGTTATTAAATGCGTGGATAAGCATGAGGGACAGGTAATTGGTGGAAGTTTTAAAATGGCTAACTTGAGCCGATGTGGCAGGTCGCCAAAGTTAGAAATGATCTATGATGTGCATTTGTCCATCGCCAATTATGGCGGTCGGTGGCAGTGGAGTTTGAGCGGGAAACTGGGAATTAATGCAATCAATGAACTCGGCTTCGAGCTCGGATTTCTTGGGAAGCATGCAAAATGGAAAGTTAATTGTTTGTTTGGTTTTGCATGCGCTCCGCTTTTCCTTCTGTCTCTGCTCACCGGTTCTTCGCACTAGCCTTTCTTGGTGTCAGATGGCAAGTATGAGCGTAACTAGCTCTTTCCTCCTGCAAGGAAAATATATAAGTCATGGAAATAGCAAATTTTTGTTGGTGGCTCTAACTGGAAAAGGAAGAGAAGGATCGAGCTCTTTCAGTGGTCTCGCTTCGGAATTTTGAGCAAATATCCAGGCATGTTAGGCCCTAACCTTTAAAAATCTTGCTATCTTTCAAGTGATTTCATTAGAACAACTCTGTTCAGATGATTTTTGGAATTGGTTGGTTTCTATGGTAGTCTTGTGTGATTTTTGGCACTGTATCTTCATGCTGGTTCGGTTTTTCAATTTAACCCTTGATGGGTGTTTATTGTATTTCGAACTGATGCTATATTTCCTTGTGATTTGCATTCTGGCTTTTAGTTTGCGAAATATATGAAATGAATGTATGCTAGGCCTGCTCTGTGAGAACCCATGAATTGTTCTCGTGATGGGTACAAAGCATCATGATGCTTGTTGATTTATACTTGTCATCGATGCTTGTTGTTGATACTCGCCTTGAAGGGATACCGCACGGACATTTGTTTGATTGTTCACTTTAATTGAACTTTTGTAACTCGTGAGGTTATTAAGGTAGTGGTTATCAATCTTGTTCGGGTTCAGCTATGATATTTAGGATTTGTTGAATGGATAACTTGTTGTGTTACAAGATTTCTTCGAGACCGCTCAAGTTGTTTTTCCTCGTGCATTGTGGTTATGGGATGCAACCCGCTGATAGTATGCAATATATTTATTTATTGTACTCAAACGACTCAGAGAATCCATTGATTGAGTCGTATTATGGACCTCTCAAAGCTTATAGGTTTATATATTTGAGTATTGGTAATTTGATTTTGTTGGAGTCCTGAAGGAGTAACAGGTATACGACCTATGTTATTTTGTATGAATTTTTGGTACAGACTCTTGAGTGTATGTTACGTTTCCTTTCTGTGCAAGCTTGTGCGAAAATATTGATCGGCACACATTGGAATCGTTTATTATTTTTATCTTGTTATCGTTGTTCGGGTTCGCTTTAACCTCGACAGTAACTATAGTATTTGCCTCTAGTCAACCCGATTGGTTCACTTGTTGTTTTTGGCACCGTGGATTCCATGAGTATAGTTAGTTATCATGTAACTTGTCTCGTAAAATGGGTCGTGAATACCACACTTCAAACCCCGAATGCATCTTGACGAGATTACGTATGTCATGTTTCCTTTCTTATTATTTCAGCTTAGATAAGGTCATGCATGTTATGGAAATTCTCGTGATTATCTCGCATAGTCTTAGGGAAACATCGGTTGCTTAGTGTTGAGGAGTCTATTGTTGATCGCGAAATAATCAAGCTCTTTGATTTCACCTTGGGTCCGAAAGCCTCAGAGTGTTTATTATGAACTAGAAGGGGACCGTAGGTTGATGTATGGGATTATAGTCGTGTTTACGTATTCTCGTTGCATGACTATCCCGCCTTGAGCTTGACCGAACTATGAGCTCGACCGCACTCGACAAAGCGATGTGGGGAATATCTTCTTGTTGGTCGTTTTCATGTGGAAGGTCATGTGGAGTCTGTTTGGTAGATAGTCATCACTATTGGTGTGATAGCTACCGTGATAAAGTTTTGTTATATTTGATGTTAACAAAACAGTTGATTCTTCTTGTGACTCGTCCGACTTTTCGTATGCATGTAAGGTGAATGTTTTCCATTTAAGGAGATGGTACAACATGAGCTTGTTGAAGGGAAATTTGAATGACTTGTTTTCTTTCTCTTCTCATTATGAAAATATATGATGATATTTTTATCTAACCGTTGGAACTGTTTTGAACCTATTTACTAATCATGATTTATTATGATATTCCTTTTATCTATTGAATGAAATGATCTGTCTCAAGTTTGCTGTTTTTTGGAATTCAAATGGATAGATGATATGGATACTTTCGCTCTTCTTGATTTCTAATATTGTGATGAAATATTTGGGAAGTATTTAGGACTATTCTATAATGATAATAGAGTTACACGTTTGTGGTCACTTTTGTATTACATCAAAGCATAGTCCAAATATGTATACTAGTTTGGTGAAATGATCTCATTTAAACAGTTGTTTAATGAAAATAGTTGGTGGATTGCAATTGTTTTAAGAGTTAGTGCTTATCATGCTCAGCCATCGAACCGACCCATGTTGACAAATTTTGCAGATGGTCACCGTAAGTGGTAAAAGCATGCAGATCTGATAGGATGTTCAATTGTTTAACTTGGTTTATGATGAATTACAATTTGATTCTCTAAATGTACTATTTGAGGAAAGATGTTCTTCTTCCGTTGAGTATCAGTATCAAGTATGTCAATGCATAAAATGTATTTGATTAATTTTGAAAGGGATGGAAAGTGATATTTGTTAATTATGTGTTTGTATTCTTATCTTGATAGTTTGACCTTCTTCGGTTCAAATATCTTGAGAGCATTGTTATTATTGTATATATTTGGAAACTTTGGTGATTATCAATGTAAGCTTTGCAAGAAAATGAGACTCAATTCTTATGAGTGTTTAGCAGCTTCAGTATGTTCTATCGAAGGCTAAATTGAAATTTAGATCACTGTCTTTTTTGAAGATAGGGTTAAAATATACCTAAGCGTAACGCTAAACAAGCTGAATTAAATTATTAATCCCTAGACCAAGCTTATGACAGACAACATTTAATTGATTCTTAATCATTTATATCTTGATACTAATAAGTATGATATAAATTCAGTTATGAGAACCGATATAAACCTAATGGGGTTCTCATGGCAATCTCATGTGAAGTTTATGAGATATTGTCCAATTCCGTTGTTTTAGAATTATGTATATTCTATGAACTCCTTGATGAGACCTCGACCTTAAAAACTCCTCTCGTAATGGGTTTTATTGAGAAAGGTCATCCTAAGATGAGGAATCCAGGATTCGGAAAGGCTAACCTTAGGGGAACGCCTTTAATGTAATTTAAACTTAGTGTGCGTAACACTTATCAATAAGTAGATCTTTTCGAGGCGGATTTAAAGGTCGACGGCAAACAAGTCAATCATGGGGTTGTACCTCCGAGAAGATTAGGATCTTCTCGAGTTACAACAATGCAGGTGACTTATGATGACACCCTTTGCATTGATCGCTAAGATTTACATCTTGATCTCGAACGAGTTACTCAGGGACCGATTAGGAATGTGGTCACGTTATAAGGCTGCCTAGGAGATTCGGGGTATCTTGACACACTGGTTTAACTAGGGTCAACCAAAGATGTCATCGTATCCCTAGTCCTCGTGGGCATCCATATAACGTTATTACCTTACTAATCCATTTCCGAGTGAATAAGTTGGGATAGGAGGGACTGACAGAAGTCGGTATAAGACATTCTACATAACATAAGAATGGGGTGAAGGACGTATTCCAGATTGACGAGTATGCCGTTAAGGAATACGAGACATAAGCAGTATGTTTCAAATCTTTGGCCAAAGTATCGCAAGCTGCTGATTGCGTTGTCCTGAGTCACCTGGTCTAAGGAATGAGATGCCGATGAATAATGGTAACAGTTATTCAGTTAGGTTCCTTGGACAGAGCATTCTGAATCCTAGAATAGGGAAGAGAACCGCAAGAGTGGGGTGTTAAATAAAAACGCCAACTCTTATCACGCATGAATAGATCGGTAGATTGCCGAGTCATGGAATGAATAGATCGGAGGTACTCCGAGTCATTACAGCTGCATATGGTTATCTCATTATATGAATGGTTATTTGATTTGTGAGTTCTAAATTATGTATTTAGAACCAGAAGCATTTATCAAAAAAAAAAATTGACTTGTTCTATTGTCTAAAATGAGGATGTTACATCTTGGTATCGTAGTCAAGGTCAGTAGCTCTTGACCTATCAGGTCCATAATCCGATAAAAACCTGAATTTTCTTGTAATGTAAAATGGTTAGAACAAGGGGGAACGTTGCAATAATGCTCCACCCGAGGGAGGGGCAACAACCCAAAACTTGATGAGATCCTCGCTGCCCCGTGACACAAGAGATCGCTTTAGCCAGTACTTGAGCAAAGCAGTGATGGGAAATGAGGAGGATGAAGAAGTCGGTAATAACAATCAGCCACCTCCGAGAGACAACCCCAATGTGGGTGTTGATGTTAATGTCAAATGCACCCGTCCAACCAGAAAACAAAAAGGCCAAAGTTGCAAAGCAGAAACTCACTAATGATATAAAAAGGATAAGCCCACCTAAGTACGATGGCACCACATTAGGAGATGGAGCCGAGAACTCTGCTCAAATAAATGGAGAAGTACTTTGCAATAAGGAACTTCTCGAGGAAACCAAAGCTATTTGGGGAGCCTATCAGCCTTTCCACGAAGCATCTTCGTGGTGGGATAGCCGTAAAGATGAACTAAACATCGATGAGACCAATATTACTTGGGATCAATTTAAAGGCTATTTTAGGCAACGTTGGCTGCCACAACTTTTCTATGATCAAAAAATGACAGAATTTCAGAACTTAGCTCAAGGGAAGCTAACGGTAATCGAATTCGGGAGCGGTTTACAAAACTCCTCAAGTATGTACCGCAAAGATCAAACCGACGAGAAGTTCGAATACGGAAATTCATCATGGATCAATCCCGTGGATAGGGGAGAGGTCGATGTTCATCACAAATCCAACCACTATGGAAGGAGTTGTTGAAAAGGCCATAAGGCAAGAACAGAAATTAAAGGCTATTTCGCTCATAAAGAGGAAGTGCGGAAGAAGACCGCAAATCCTTCTTCAACCTCTCTCGCACCTTAAAAGGACCATGGAAAAAGTTTGGAAACAAGAGTAAGTTTCCAGAGATAACAAGAAGAAAGCAAAGCAGAAATAAGCCTCATGAAATGTAAGGGATAATTTTACTAAAAATTATAACAATGGGCGTAAGCCCTATGGAGGACAACGTGACAATTACAAGGCCGGAGGCAATTCTAGCCTAAAAGGGACCCGTAGGAGGTCACAAATTGTGGCAAAGATCACTACGCAAATCCGCCCTCTTTGAAGAAGGATGATCGTAATCAAGAAAGATAAGATACATGCCGCAAAGAGCGCATAAGCAAGTCGAAAAGCAAGTAACACCTATAGAGTTCCGGTAAGTTATTTGGCATACCGCTACTATTCTTTTGATACAGAGCTACCGAATGTTTTATTTCTAATAAACTTGCTTCTAAACTTAAAAGAAAAGTCGGGAAAATGGATAAATCTTGACTGCATAATATGGTAATAACTCGTTCATACAAAGTGAGTATGTGTCTTTTTGGGGCAGTCCTTGACTTACCTAACTTTTCCACGGAAGTTGACCTCTATGTTACACCTTTAGGATCGTATGACATTATCATCGGTGTCAATTGGTTAGCTGACCATAAAGCAAAGGTAGATTGCTATGAAAAGAACATAAAATGTTTGGATGATCAGCTGAAACAACAGAGATTCAAGGTGTGAAACGGGAAATTTCAGTTAGAAAACCTGTCACCATGCAATTAAAAGGCTAAGAATAAAGGATGTACCCTTTATGCAAGAAAGATATCTGAATCTTCAAAGAAGATGGTGATTACATGAAGCAATTTCTCTCACAAAAGTTTCAGTGGATGTTTTTCCTAAGAATTACCAGTGGTTACCACCCAAGAGAGAATTTGACTTCACCATCGAAATCAAACCGGGAACTGAACCTATTTCCAAAGCGCCTTACAGGATGACTACTACAGAGTTAGTCGAGCTTAAGGCACAGTTGCAAGAACTTTTGACAAAAGGTTTGATTAGACCAAGTGTTTCACCTTGGGGTGCGCCTGTGATATTTGTGAAAAAGAAGGATGGAACACTTAGGCTGTGTATTGATTATCGGATGTTGAACAAAGCAACAATCAAGAACCGATATCCTCTTCCAAGGATCGACGATCTATTTGATCAGATGCGTGGAGCAGCGGTTTATTCTAAGATAGATCTTCGATCTGGCTATCATCAGTTAAGAATTAGAGAAGAAGATATTCATAAAACAACTTTCCGAACAAGGTACGGACATTATGAATTCACGGTTCTACCCTTTGATTAACTAATGCACCCACAAATTTTTATGAACTTAATGAACAATATTTTTCAAGAATATCTGGACAAGTTTGTACTTGTATTCTTGGACGATATTCTCATTTATTCTAAAAGCGTTGAGGAGCACAATGAGCATTTGAAGATAGTTTTGGGTATTTTGAGAAAAAGAAAGTTGTATGGAAAGTTATCCAAATGTTCTTTCTTTGATTCAGAAGTTCACTATTTGGGTCATGTTATAAGTAAAGAAGGAATTGTTGTAGATCCTTCAAAAATAGTGGCAATAACTGAGTGGCCTGCACCAAAGAATGTGCATGAAGTAAGAAGCTTCATGGGTCTTGCTGGTTACTATAGAAAATTTGTAAAGGATTTTTCTAAGGTAGCTGCACCAATAACTTCATTGCAGAAGAAGGATAAGAAATTCATATGGAATGACAAGTGCAAAGTGGCTTTCAAAAGTCTGAAAGACCAGCTTGACTTCTCGCACCTATTTTAGCTGTACTGCACTCCTAATGGGAGTTTCACAAATGTAACGGATGCTTCCTGGGAAGGCCTTGAGGTGTTTTTCTACAAAATGATCAAGTCATCGCATATGAAAGTAGAAAACTCAAGTTACATGAGCTGAATTATGCCCTCATGATTTGGAGCTTGCGCCATTGTTCATGCGCTTCAAGTCCTGAGACACTACTTACTTGGGAAACCTTTTGAGTTGAAAACTGATCACTTAGGACTGAAATATATTTTCACTCAGCCTAATCTTAATGCTAGACAGAGAAGGTGGTTAGAATTTTTATCACAATATGATTTTGATATTAGCTATATCAAAGGGAAGGAGAATAGAGTAGCTGATGCTCTAAGTCGTAGGAGGCACATTTCTGCTCTTATAACATTAAGAACTCAGTTCAAGGATGAGGTAAAAAGTGCCTCAGAATCAGATGCATACTTTCAGCAAGTAAAAGCAGCGCTTGCTGCAGAACCTAATGATGAAAGGTATAAGGGTTTTCATTTTGATAATGAAGGAATCTTGCGTTATGAAAACAGGGTATGTACCTATGTTGAACGACTTGAGGAAGAAGTCATTAGTGGAATTTCATAATTCACCTTTCTCTCGACACCCGGTATCACAAAGATGCTTGCTGATCTCAAAACAACAATACTTTTGGAAAGGTATGAAAAAGGATGTCATAAATTTTGTGACCCATTGTTTGAGTGTCGGGGTTAAGGCGTAACATATGCACTTCGCCGGATCAAGTATATCCTCATAGCATACCGCAAAGATAAATGGCAAGTAATAACCATGGATTTTGTACAAGGATTACCCATGTCCAGAATAAACATGATGTTATCCCGTAGTTGTAGATAAACCGACTAAGGTAGCTCATTTCATCGCTGAAATCTAAAGGATGATTCACCAAAGGCTGCCAAAAGATTCGTACACGAAATTTTCAGATTGCATGGTGTACCGTAATTGATTATATCGATGGATCCAAGAATGACGTCAAGGTTTTGGCAAACGCTTAACAACAGCTCTCGCACAAAACTAAACTTCGCTTCTCGCATATCATCCGAAACGGATGGACAAACCGAGAGGGTAAATCAAGTGTTGGAGGACATGTTGCGAATGTATTGCATGGATCAACAAAGATAAATGGGAAGAGTATCTTCCATTAGTTGAGTTCGCATATAACAACACTTATCACTCATCTCTTAAAATGGCACCATTTGAAGCACTTTATGGAAGAAAGTGCGTAACTCCTGTTAGTTGGGATAGTGTTGAGGATAGAGTGGTAATTGGACCAGAGATTCTCACGTAAATGGAACAAAGTTAGTTAAGCTGATTCGTGAACGATTAAAGGAAGCAGCTGATGACAAGAGCTATGCCGACCTTAAGCCGGTTGATCGAAGTTTGAAGGGTGAGAAGGTTTTTCTTCGTGTTAAACCCGTAAAGAGTTCTATAACTTTTGGCAAGGCTGCCAAGTTGTCACCTCGATTCGTGGGACCTTTCAAATTGTCGAAATAATCAATCCCGTAGCTTATCGCTTAGCATTACCACCGCTTTATCTCGCATGCATGATGTTTTCCATATTTTCTTTGCTTAAGAAATACGTTTCAGATCTGTCACATGTTTTAAATTGAATTCCTCAGTAGGTCCAAGACCCAGAATAATCGTGGTTAAACCCACACGAGTCTCTGAAACTCACCAATCGCATTTAAGAAATCATGAAATACAAGAATGTAAGGTCCAAAGGGGACCAGCTTTAACGAAGAAAGTGCAACTTGGGAAAATCCGAAGAGATGAAAATTGCTTTTCCTTCTCTTTTTCAACAGTAATGAAATCATGACAAAACATTCTTTTATGAACTTATTTTTTTAAGTATTTATGAAAGCCGGATGGAGGCAAACATTATTCAAGTTGAATAAAATGTGTTGTGACATTGATTTCTGGAACTATTCAAGTTGGAAAATAGTCGCATTGATTTGTGAACTAATAAATTGGTTGACCTGAAGGTTAATTGAATATGTAATCATCGGGACGATGAATCTTTTAGGAGGGAAGCATGTAACACCCTGAACTGTTGTTACTTCCTCCTAAGCATACAAGTGTTGATATGTGATTTCTTTGTAAAAGGATGTGTTCCTTGATTGAGAAGTCATGCTTGATATGTACTGTATCTTCTTTGCAGATTGCAGATCTTTGACTGAGTCGGATTATGATTGGACTCTTTTATTTATTTCATTTTGCATCTGAGTTTAATCTGATCTCTGAACGAATTATGAAGTTATTCATCTATAAGACCTAGCCTCGATCAAAGCTGGTATTGATCCAAGTGGTGCTTTAAGTTATTCGTGATGAATTAAAATTATAAACCTTTCACAGTCAGCAAGGTCCAATTCGCTGAATAAAGCCAATCCCGAGTCTAACTCAAAGTTGATCGTGTGAAATGGAATGGTTCCCGATATCGAAGTATATCTGGAAGGTCTTGATCGTGGACCAGGTAATAATTTTGTTACATATAATTCTGTAGCCTAATGGCATTATAGGAGTGAACCCTGTTTGAGAATGCATGTTGTAGGTCTTTTTCTGAGTATATGAAATGTTAGACCTAACTCGAATTATTAATGTTAGTAACCTAAAACTAAACTTAACCTAGGGGTTAGATTAGTGTTAATCTAACCTAGACCTAGGCTAAGAGCTAATGTTCTAAGTTAGTATCTATGTGCTAAGTGGTTAGACTAGGTGTTATCCTAAATCCTAACCTAAGTTACTAACCTAACTATTGAGCAAAGAATAAGGGGACCTATGGAGGGGTGCAAACCATGGGCGGCAGTTTCTATGTTATTAAATGCGTGGATAAGCATGAGGGACAGGTAATTGGTGGAAGTTTTAAAACGGCTAACTTGAGCCGATGTGGCAGGTCGCCAAAGTTAGAAATGATCTATGATGTGCATTTGTCCATCGCCAATTATGGCGGTCGGTGGCAGTGGAGTTTGAGCGGGAAACTGGGAATTAATGTAATCAATGAACTCAAAGCTTCGAGCTCGGATTTCTTGGGGAAGCATGCAAAATGGAAAGTTAATTGTTTGTTTGGTTTTGCATGCGCTCCAGTTTTCCTTCTGTCTGTTCACTGGTTCTTCGCACCAGTCTTCTTGGTGTTGCATGGCAAGTATGAGCGTAACTAGCTCTTTCCTCTGGCAAGGAAAATATATAAGTCATGGAAATAGCAAATTTTTGTTGGTGGCTCTAACTTGAAAAGGAAGAGAAGGATCGAGCTCTTTCAAAGGGTCTCCGCTTCGAATTTTGAGCAAATATCCGTGCATGTTAGGCCCTAACCTTTAAAAATCTTGCTGTCTTTCAAGTGATTTCATTAGAACAACTCTGTTCAGATGATTTTTGGAATTGGTTGGTTTCTATGGTAGTCTTGTGTGATTTTTGGCACTGTATCTTCATGCTGGTTCGGTTTTTCAATTTAACCCTTGATGGGTGTTTATTGTATTTCGAATCATTGCTATATTTACTCGTGTGATTTGCATTCCAGCTTTTAGTTTGCGAAATATATGAAATGAATGTATGCTAGGCCTGCTCTGTGAGAACCCATGAATTGTTCTCGTGATGGGTACAGGCTACTGTGATGCTTGTTGATTTATACTTGTCATGCCGATGCTTGTTGTTGATACTCGCCGGAAGGGATACTGCTGACATTTGTTTGATTGTTCACTTTAATTGAACTTTTTGTAACTCGTTAAGAGGTTATTAAGGTAGTGGTTATTGAATCTTGTTCGGGTTCAAATATGATATTTAGGATTTGTTGAATGGATAACTTGTCGTGTTACAAGATTTTTTTGAGACCGCTCAAGTTGTTTTTCCTCGCATTGTGGTTATGGGATGCAACCCGCTTGATAGTATGCAATATATTTATTTATTGTACTCAAACGACTCAGAGAATCCATTGATTGAGTCGTGTATTATGGACCTCTCGTTGAAGCTATAGGTTTATATATTTGAGTATTGGTAATTTGATTTTGTTGAGTCCTCAAGGAGTAATGTATACGACCTATGTTATTTTGTATGAATTTTTGGTACATGACTTTTGAGTGTATGTTACGTTTCCTTTCTGCAAGCTTGTGTGAAAATATTGATTGGGCACAGCTTGGAATCATTTATTATTTTTATCTTCATTATCGTTGTTCGGGTTCAGCTTTAACCTCGACAAGTAACTATAGTATTTGCCTCTAGTCAACCCGATTGGTTCACTTGTTGTTTTTGGCACTGTTGGATTCCATGAGTATAGTTAGTTATCATGTAACTTGTCTCTCAGTAAAAATGGGTCGTGAATACCACACTTCAAACCCTAAATGCATCTTGACGAGATTACGGTATGTCATGTTTCCTTTCCGATTATTTCAAGCTTAGATAAGGCTATACATGTTGGAAATTCGTGTGATTATCTCGGCATAGTCTTAGGGAAACATCGGTTGCTTAGTGTTGAGGAGTCTATTGTTGACTCAAATAATTGAAGCTCTTTGATTTCGACCTTGGGTCCAAAAGCCTCAGTAGTGTTTATTATGAACTAGAAGGGGACCGTAGGTTGAGTAATGGGATCAGTAGTCGTGTTTACGTATTCTCGTTGCATGACTATCCTTCCTTGAGCTTGACCAACTATGAGCCGTCCGATCGCACTCGACAGCGCGATGTGGGGAATATCTTCTTATTGGCTGTTTCATGTGGAAGGTCATGTGGAGTCTGTTTGGTAGATAGTCATCACCGTGGGCGTGATAGCTATCGTGTAAGTTTTGTTATATTTGATGTTAACAAAACAATGATTCTTCTTGTGGCTCGTTTGACTTTTCGTATGCATGTAAGGTGAATGTTTTCCATTTAAGGAGATGGTACAACATGAGCTTGTTGAAGGGAAATTTGAATGACTTGTTTTCTTTCTCTTCTCGTTATGAAAATATATGATGATATTTTTATCTAACCGTTGGAACTGTTTTGAACCTATTTACTAATCATGATTTATTATGATATTCCTTTTACCATTGAATGAAATGATCCGTCTCAAGTTTGCTGTTTTTGGAATTCGATGGATAGATGATATGGATACTTTCGCTTTTCTTGATTTCTAATATTGTGATGAAATATTTGGGAAGTATTTAGGACTATTCTCAGTAATGATAATAGAGTTACACATTTGTGGTCACTTTTGTATTACATCGATAGTCTTAAATATGTATACTAGTTTGGTGAAATGATCTCATTTAAACAGGTTGTTTAATGAAAACAGTTGGTGGATTGCAATTGTTTTAAGAGTTAGTGCTTATCATGCTCAGTTCATCGAACTGACCCATGTTGACAAATTTTGCAGATGGTCGCCGTAAGTGGTAAAAGCATGCAGATCTGATAGGATGTTCAGATTGTTTAACTTGGTTTATGATGAATTACAGTTTGATTCTCTAAATGTACTATTTGAGGAAAGATGTTCTTCTTCCGTTGAGTATTGTATCAAGTATGCTGAATGCATAAAATGTATTTGATTAATTCTGAAAGGGATGGAAAGTGATATTTGTTAATTATGTGTTTGTATTCTTATCTTGATAGTTTGACCTTCTTCGGTTCAAATATCTTGAGAGCATTGTTATTATTGTATATATTTGGAAACTTTGGTGATTATCAATGTAAGCTTTGCAAGAAAATGAGACTGAATTCTTATGAGTGTTTAGCAGTTCTTGTATGTTCTATCGAAGGCTAAATTGAAATTTAGATCACTGTCTTTTTGGAAGATAGGGTTAAAATATACCTAAGCAGAACGCTAAACAAGCTGAATTAAATTATTAATCCCTAGACCTGGTTATGATAGGACAACATTTAATTGGATTCTTAATCATTTATATCTTGATACTAATAAGTATGATATAAATTCAGTTATGAGAACTGATATAAACCTAATGGGGTTCTGATGGCAATCTCATGTGAAGTTTATGAGATATTGTCCAATTCCGTTGTTTTAGAATTATGTATATTCTATGAACTCCTTGATGAGACCTTGACCTTAAAAACTCCTCTGTGTAATGGGTTTTATTGAGAAAGGTCATCCTAAGATGAGGAATCCAGGGATTCGGAAAGGCTAACCTTAGGGGAACGTCTTTAATGTAATTTAAACTTAGTGTGTGTAACACTTATCAATAAGTAGATCTTTTCGAGGTGGATTTAAAGGTTGACGGCATAAGTCAATCAAGGGGTTGTACCTCCGAGAAGATTAGGATCTTCTCGAAGTTACAACAATGCAGTGACTTATGACGACACCCTTTGCATTGATCGCTAAGATTTACATCTTGATCTCGAACGAGTTACTCAGTGACCGATTAGAATGTGGTCACGTTATAAGGCTGCCTAGAGATTTGGGTATCTTGACACACCGGTTTAACTAGGGTTGAACCAAGATGTCATCGTATCCCTAGTCCTCGTGGGCATCCATATAACATTATTACCTTACTAATCCGCTTTCCGAGTGAATAAGTCGGGATAGAGGGACTCGATGTAAGTCGGTATAAGACATTCTACATAACATAAGAATGGGGTGAAGGACGTATTCCGATTGACGAGTATGCCGTTAAGGAATACGAGACATAAGCAATATGTTTCAAATCTTTGGCCAAAGTATCCCAAGCTGCTCATTGCATTGTCCCGAGTCACCCGGTCTAAGGAATGAGATGCCGATGAATAATGGTAATAGTTATTCAGCTTAGGTTCCTCGACAGAGCATTCTCAATCCTGCAATAGAGAAGAGAACCGCAAGAGTGGGGTGTTAAATAAAAATTCGCCAACTCTTATCACGCATGAATAGATCGGTAGATTGCCGAGTCATGGAATGAATAGATCGGAGGTACTCCGAGTCATTACAGCCTTCATATGGTTATCTCATTATATGAATGGTTATTTGATTTGTGAGTTCTAAATTATGTATTTAGAACCAGTGAAGCATTTATCAAAAAAAAAAATTGACTTGTTCTATTGTCTAAAATGAGGATCCGAGCTAAGCATGAAATAACTTAACATCCCCCTCCATTCCTTCTCCTCCTTCCACTGAGCTTCCATCTCCTGTAAAAAGATCTTAGGGAAGGCCCCTCCTGAATACTTAGGTAGCTCTTTTCCTCCTAGGTGCCGACTATACACGCCTTTGTTACTTTTGTTACCAATCCTCTCAACTATCATCTAATCAATTCATAAGTCCCATGTGCCCAATTATCACATGCTAGACTGGTGGTGTCACTTATTGACTGAGCATCCTCAAACTAGATAACTCTGTCGGTAGGATGGATTATCTCTGGATCCCTAATTGAGCACACATATATCCTATCCAGGACCTCTTCCCCCAAAGGTTTAGTATAGGGTGTCGACTTCCCATCAGCCAAGGGTATAATAACCCATTCCTCCTTATTTTCAAAGCTGATGTACCCCTTATTGAACCGAAGGTCAACATTGTTCTTGTAACACCATGGGCACCCAAGTAGTGCTGGGAAATTTTCTACCTCAATGAGCACCAAGACTTCAAAGTCCCCAGTAAACTTAGCTCCCTGGATAGTGATAGTTGCATCCTTTAAGACACCAATGGGCATTGCCTTCATTTTGTTTTCCATATACAACACATTTGAAGATGGCTGTAATGCAGGTCTCCCCATCTGATGCCAAGCATCTAATGTGAGAACATTGACCTCCACGCCTATGTCAATGAGGATATTACTAAGGAGCCATCCATCTACAACTGCATCCAATGTGATCTCTTTGTCATAGTTAAGGCTGTGAGGGGGAAGGTTTGCATGTAGGATCTATCTCTTGCACTCTTCTTCAATGTGTGGTACCTTCTCCCTCAACCATGCTCCTAGCAAGGGAATAACATTATCTTGCCTTAGCATTTTACATACTTCCTTGACCTCATCCAGTCATCCTTTGGCACCTCGACCTTCCTCCTTTGCTCCTCCCTCTTGGACTTCTCCTTTAGACACTAGATTTCTCCTTGTAAACTTTGAATGACATCCATGGTATCTTGATATACTTCCTTTTGATGCGTAGGGTCTAGGTACTTCCCATGAACTACTTCCTCTCTTAAAACCAGGGTCCTCTTCCTTAGTTTACGTGAATGGCCTTTTCTCTTGTTGTTACTAAAATAGGTTCCAAACCTATATCACATGTCACTCGTGGCATCCATTGTGTGTTTGTCTTCTTAATGCTTACCATTACAGCACCCTTATCTTTCCATTGCTACTGGTTCATGTGCTCAAACAATTCCAGACATTCCTCATACTTGTGCTTCTTTCTACACCATGAGCATTGTAACAGGTCTAGGAACTCTCGTTTATAATGTTCTGTAGACCCACAATCAAAACAGGTTCCATGTGGGAACTCACTTCTTCATCCTCCATGATTACCATGACCACAAAATCCTCCGTGAAATCCCCTTCCGCATGTACCACCATCTGCACACTCCTCATAGTAGCAATCATCTCCTTTAGAACTACTAGAAATTCTTGTTTAGCATACCCCATGATCAATGGCTTCATGGATCTGATCAATGAGCCTACAGTCCTTAATATCATGGGTTGTAGAGGTGCAAATCTTATAGTAGCAAGAAATATTCTTCTAAATTGTGCGTTGTAACAAGGGGCATATACTTGCATCACGGTCCCCATGAAAAATTTCACAGTCTACTGTCACGATGCATACTACCCTCCAAGGACAAATACCCTTGACATGCCCCTCTTCTTCACAATCTATACACCATAAACCACTGTGAGTCTCATGGGTTGAGTTTTTGGACAACTTCTCTAGCTACTTAGCCATAGTAGAAATTTGATCATCCAGGAACAGGGATAACTCTAGTATCAACACTACCAATAGCCTCAAAGGCACGAGCATATTCCAACGCCTCGCACAAGTCTATGAAAGTTTTATTAGATAAGTCCCTTTTAAAAGGTGTTATCAATCCTCCAAAAAACCACTGAGCATTCTGTGAAGAGTGAATATCATATGATAACTTAGACTAGAGAGTTTTAAAGTGCACATCATACTCCCACACAATATCTTCCATTCCTTGTTGAATCTCTTTCAGGGTGTTGATGCTCTTCTATTCAAACTTAGGGATGTGGAATTCTACCAAGAAGGCATTCTTCAAATAAGTATAATCCACCACCATTTGATGAGGGTCATATTTCCTATACCAGCTATGCGCACACGCCCCTGTAACGTTGTTGCAAATTGACTAGCCTTCCACTATGATGTTATGATCCCCTTTACGTGCCATAGAACTCACACTTGTGTACATGTTCTACAGTGTCTTCAATCACTCAGTAATCTAGAAAGTGTAATAAAATCTCAAAGAATACTTGAGGGGTTGGTTGGGGCCCTTGTCCTCCTGAGCTAGAGCCTTGGTTTCCCCTGGTGTTTCCTCCACCGCCAAATCCACCAGTCCACTAGGTATTGTGTCTCCCGAGCCACCAAATCCACCGAACCACTAGGTCTAATAGGTCCTATCCCTCCTAACCCACTAGATACACTAGAACCACCAGGTCATGTAGTAGTTGTGCCAAGTACCCCAAGGTCAGCACCGAACTATATGACAATGGTCTGTGATAATGCCCCACTACAACTATTATACCCTGCGCCACTTCTAGACGCGAGATCAAAGGCTTGTATACTTGTTCCTTGTCCAAAGACTCCTCCAAATACTAGAATATGTGTAGCCATAGAAGTGGGAAATGAAAAATTATACCTTCTAGGTGTAAATCTATCACTTCCACCGATACTGAATCAAGTTAATGATACTCCTTTCTTGTTTTGGAAAACCAAGCACCAAGGTTTGGTCACTGGGTGGGTTCAGATATGTGCCAATGACTCTTCTTTCTCCATGTAATGAAATCTCATCAAAAGTTGAAGGGGTCTCTCTTACATGCTTTCCAAGATGGGGTAACACGATCGATCAGTTCCATGTCCTCTGTCTCAACCTCAACTCCTTCCCGTAACATCTTCCTCCATAGATCCATCACACTTGTAGCTTCACATCATCTAGAAATCTCCCTTTCACGTGCTTCACTATACTTGAGTCATCTCTCCTCCCTTTCCTTCTCTATCGTAATATCTACCATCTTCCTCCACCCTAGCTCCCTCACCCAATGCTCATAATGGTTTAGCCGGCAGCATTAGAAGTTCCTTTAAAATCAAAGTAACAACCAGGATCTTCATTGCCAGAGGGATAACACGTAGAAATGATCCTCTGGGCTCCCACAAAAATTCAAACTCAGCAACTTCTGGGAAAGAATATGTGGAAATAGCATACTCCAGAGTGTAGCTAGCCAACACACCTTCCCACCAATGATCCACAACACGATTCCACATCAAATCTACATCCCGCAGCCTCTCTCGGTATTCTTTTTGGGTCCATGCATGTGATCTACAATACCAGCTTGATCTAGTTGCATATGCTAAGAGCCATTCATATAGTTCTACTGGGAAACAACAGAAAATTGTTTCATATAAATCATGGTAGAGGTTCTCTTCTACCCATCTACATGCATCAAAATCAGGTCAAGTGCTAAATCTATGAGTAGATTCATCCTCCGTGCTCTTGAACCGTGATTCAACACTTTCTAGAGTTAAACATTCTATCATTACTCATTACCCATATCATGATGTATGACATTTCCTAGTACAAATTCAAAAATAGGTCCCGACAATGGAACCAAGATGTAAGAATTTTTACCCTCATCACAAAAGAAAGGAACCCCATGCATGCCGACCTATCACCTAAGCAGCACTGGGTGCTCACTCGAGGCATGCGCAGTGCCGAGTCTCTCTTTTATGTGAGTTTAGTGGGAAACATCATCTATGATTCATGTTTATGAGATCTGAATGGAAGTAAAACATACAAGCACCATAGAGCTCAGAACGGCTTCTAGGTCCTTGCAGTCATTCCAGACAGAAGTGCTTTAACAGATTTTATAACTATACCAAAATAGAAATAAGTTGTACAGACATCCATACTTAATCATAAACATAATTGAAAAGGAACTATGAGAAATATGTATGCATTAGAATCATCAATGTTCATATTCATGTAAGTTGGTAACCTCATTACATTCATGGAGCCATTACAAAGTATTACAGAGAAGCAGACCACAGTCATGCATTATATCTAGACTCATATGGCTAGGCTCTCAAAAGAAATTTATAAACCCCATACCCCTGATACATCCTTCCCTAAACAAAATTACCCAAACTAACAGAGTTCTTACAGTATTTATGTAGAGCTCCTCCCTCTATCTATCTCTCTCCATTTATTTTTGTAGGTGCTTGTATATATAGGCTTTCTAGACTGCCAACTCATCCTCCAGCAGCCTCAGATCTGATGCTAAGTGTTTGAATGTGGTCCTCCATGTGAGCATGCTCCTCCAAGACCGAGCTTTCCACTTTTTACCATGATGAGCTACCGTGCTTCTACAAAGAACCACCCCCGTCGCTAGGCTAGCACCTTATCCACTCCGCATGCTCAGTCGAGTCATGCTTTTCACGTGTTCTACCAAAATTCCCAATATGGATAATTCTTGAACCCTTGGTTCTATCCATGTGCACGCCATGCGTTTCCTTAAATCCCTCCTTAAGCCTTGCCCCGTGTGCTTTATCCTTGCGTGCTTTTCTTCAATGAGGCCTTACGCACCTATGCGCCTTTTTGTACTTAGCCAACATTTAAGGGGCCCAATAATTATCAACTTTTTAATCCCCTTATCAAACTATAGTTAAGATTTCACATGCACAGACAAGAATATTCCCAAAAATAGGCATAATAACTTACATGTAGAGCTTGCATGGAGGAGAAAAAGGAATAAAAATTTAAAAAGTAAAACCAAATAATCTCTTACCTCGTGGTTGCTTCCTTGAGAAGCTTCTCACTTCTCTCAAGGTTGGAGCCTTATTAATTTTCCATTCAATGCAAACAATACAAATTATTCCCAAATTCCTCACTAATTCCTTTCCATTCATTGTCTTCCATCTTTGGCATGTCCAAAAAAACCATCATGAAATCATAGCCCCACATTTGGGTGGTTTAAAACATCCAATAGTTGGGAATCATCCCAACTTCCAACCTAACTCCCAATTTTCAGCATAGCACCTAAAGTGCTCTATCTGTTTTAACCAAACGTAAGTATAGGTAACAAGTCATCCAACAACTAGGTTGGAGCTCAGGTGGGGCTCGATCAAGCTGGCTGGCCCTAAACCTATACCAATTTAATAATTTTCATTTCCATTTGTTTATGGCATGACGATGTAAGGTTATAGATACATAATTAAAACATAAGTCATAAATATGAATTAATATAAGTGTATATCTATATACATATATATATATATATATATATATATATATCATATATATATATATATATATGTATATATGTGTGTGTGTGTGTGTGTCAATATATATTTCTCTATCACCAAGACATAATTTTACATTCAAGTATGAACCTCTCGACACTACTATGAGTGCCTCTTAAAGGATTTTAAAATAATATTTTAAATAGAAGCCTAATGTTTATACCTTTTTTCTCCAACAAGGGTGTTGCCACATTAATCTACCTTACAAGGGTCATACAAATTTAGTAACTGCACATAGTTGCAGAATGTATATTAGTACATAGGTATATGATTAACAACAAGAAACCTTACACACCAATCAAACCATCACTATAATTTCATAAATAATGAAACTATCATGATCAAACAACAACCATATGGTTTACACAGTCATTCAAATCAATTCAAACATGATAATCACACACACACATTCACCTACAACTGACAATATAAACAATAACCAAAGATAGTTCTTAATGGGGTATGACATACCTCTCCCCTTAAGTATCATCATCCTCGATGATTAGTTCATATCATGCTAAGAATTTAAGATAAACAAATAAAATTACACATATAGAAATATTATAAACTCATAATATCATAACTACAACTTATAATTAATGCAATTTCATAACTTTATCAAAGTTTTATCATGTTGTCACAACCTTAATTTACCCATTTTTTCTCAAAAGAACAAAATTTCATGATTTTTTCAGTATTTTAACCAATATAAATATCAAATGCATAGTATCAGATATAAAATCCTCATATTTATCACTCAAATAAATGTAGAAAATAAGTTTTCATTTCTTCCGATTCTCCCAAGTAGCACTTTCTTCATAAAATTGGTACCACCGAACATACACTAACTTATTCCTCTATTTTGCAAGTGTAAATTTCCAGATCCAAAACTCTTATGGGTTCAAATACGATGACACCCAAATCTAGAACCCAGAAGAGTTCCCATTACACACATGCAATAAATTTGATACATACTTTTTAAGCAAAGATATATGAAAAAATCATGCAACTTTGACATTGTAGGAGGTGACGCTAGCTATAGGGATGATTACTTCGGTAATCTCAAAATTTCCAACATAACAAGGTGATAGTTTTGATGCCTTTCAAATAAACAAAGAACTCTTCTTAGGCTTAACCCTTAAGAAAACTTTATCTCCTTGTTCAAATTTTCTATCAACTCTCTTTAAATCAAGTGTAGCATTTTTCTCTATCAATAACCTCTTTTAATTGTTCTCTAATGAGTTTAACTTGTTGTTCCATTTCAGTTAACATTTCAGGTCCTATAACTTCTCTATCTTAAACATTGTTGCAAATGATAGGTGTTCTACAGTTACATCCATACAAGGCCCCAAAAGGATCCATTTTCAGCAAGGAGTGATAAGTGTTATTATAAGAAAACTTAGCCAACGAAGGTATTCTTCTCATTTCTACTACTCATCCATGAAATACATCCCGAGCATGTCTTCCAAAAATTGATTTATCCTTCCAGTATGTCCATATGTTTTTGGATGATATGCATAACTACAATTTAGCTTTGTTCCTAAAGCGGTATTTAAATTTTAAAAAAATGAGAAGTCATCCTAGGATCTCTATATGTAATTATCAATTTAGCTACACCATGCAATCTGAAAATATTATGCACGAACCTTTTTACAAGCACATGTAAATTATATTTTAGAGTCATTGGTATTAAATGAGCCAATTTTGTTAATTTATCAACTACAACAAGAATTACGTCATGTTTATTCCTTGACATAGTCAATCCTTGCATGAAATCCATACTAATTACCTGCGTTTATAGTGTGGAATGATATGAGGGTACAACATACCTCGCTGAATGAAAATGTTCAACCTTAATAGTTCACTATATCCTTCTTCATCCCTTTCCAAAAATACTACTATTTTAAATCAGCAAGCATTTTAGTCACTCTAGGATGTCCAAAATAAGGAGCATCATGAAATTCCTTTATCACTTTTATCCTTAGTTCATTCTCTAAAGGTACATAAACTTGATTTTAAAATCTAAGGACTCCTTCATTATCAAACATGAATCCTTTGTATCTACTATCATTAGGATTTGTAGTAAGCGCTACTTTCACTTGTTGATAATAAGAATAAGCAACATTGCTTTCTTAACATCATCCTTAAATTACATTCTCAAATTGACAAGGGTGGAAATATGCTTCCTACAACCTAATGCTTTTTTCACTTTGTTTTCCTTACCCTTAATATAGATGATATCAAATTCATATTGTGATAAAAACTCTAACCATCTTCATTTCCTTGTATTTAAGTTTGGTTTTGTGAAGATGTATTTCAGCTTGAGATGATCTATTTTTAATTCAAAGGGTTTTCCCAAAAGGTAATGTCTCCATACTTGTAATGCATGCACAATGGTAGCAAGCTCTAAGTCATGGGGAGCATAATTCAGCTCATGCACCTTGAGCTTCTTGCTCTCATAAGCGATTACATGATTATTTTGTAGAAAAATGTCACCTAAACCTTCACCGGAGGCATCTATTACAACTATAAAGTTCCCATTAGGATCCAAAATTTTTAAGACAGGTGCTGAAGTTAATTTCTATTTCAACAATTTAAAATAATTTTCACACTTTTCAACCATACAAATTTCTTGTTTTTATTTTGCAATGCGGTAATCGAGTTGCAACTCTTTGAGAAATATTTTACAAATTTCCTGTAATATCCAGCCAATCCCATGAAGCTTCTAACTTCATGTACATTTTTAGGTGTTGGCCATTCAGTTATCATTGTAATTTTTGATGGATCTATAGAAATTCCATCTTTATTAATGATATGTCCCAGTATTGCACTTCATTTTGATAAAATGAACACTTAGAAATTTTACCATATAATTTTCTCTTTCTTAACACATCTAAGACAATCCTTAGGTGTTCATTATGCTCTTCAATGATTTTTGAATAAATAATAATATCGTCTAAGAATACTAGCACAAACTTATCCAAGTATGCTTGAAAGATATTATTCGTCAAATTCATCAAATTTTCTCTGAGCATTAGTAAGCCTGAATGGTAAAACGGTGAATTCATAGTGTCCATACCATATTCTAAAAGTGATTTTGTGAAAATCTTCCACTTTTATTCTCAACTCGCTGGTATCCCGATTGATGACCAGCTTAGAATAAACCGATGCTCCACGATCGATTAAATAGATAATTAATTCTAGGGAGAGGACACCTATTTTTTATTGTGTCTTTATTAATCATTTGATATTCCATGCAAATCCTAAGTGTTCCATCATTATTATTTATGAAGATGATCGGTGCACCCGAAGGAGAGACACTTGGTATGATCAGTCCTTTGAAAAAAAGTTCATGAATTTGTGTTTTTAGCTCAACTAAATATGTTGTCATTTTGTAGGAGCCTTAAAAATTAGTTCGGTTCCCAATTTGATGTCTATAGTGAAATCAAATTCTCTTTTAGGGGGAAGATCAGGTAGTTCTTTGAGAAAGAAATCATTGTATTCATGTAAAAATGGGTGTTATTCCACAAAAACTTACCTTCTTCAACTAAATATGTAATTTTTACAACATATAGCACAAAACCTTTGTTTGTAGCTTTCTTAAGATGCATAGTAATGATTACTATAACTAAAAATCCCCATTTTAATCCCTAATTTTTTTGTTTTTTACAGTCATCAAGGTACTTAATATACTTTTTTAGGCAAATCTACAGCTTTCCTTATGCTAAGCTAACAAGTTTTTTCCTTAAACTATATCATATGAACCTATAGGAGCTAGATATAATTCAGCTTTAGATGTAGAGCTTTGTAAATTGAGAGTTTCATCAAATATGCATTGTTTAACAAAGTGTGGACAACATTGTTCCCATACTAAATAGTCCATGACTATTTCATAAATCTACCTTTTCTTTTAAGTTTAGATGCAAATTTTGTTGAAATAAAACATTTAGTAACACCAATATCAAACAAAATGGTTACAAGTAATCCATACAACTTACTTATAACTTCTATGGGTGTAGCTTGCTTGTCTATTACTACAACATGAATATGATGTTGTTGGTTTCCATCTTTCTTTCTTTGAGGGAATTTATTTGCATAATGATCTAGATCACATATATAAAAACTAAAAGGTCCTTTATTTTTAGTTTTATTCTCATGATTGGTTGTATTTTTCAGCCCATTTTTTAATTATTTACAACAGTCTTACCCAATGTAATTTTCTTTCCATTTCCATTATTATTTATGATTTTTTTGATGAATTTATTCCATGTAGCCTTTTTAGGTGCCAAAGAGGATTGAACATTACTAGATTTATTTTTCTTTTCCTCCCTATGTGTAGAAATAGCCTATAATTTCTATTCTTTTCTAATTGCCTTCTCAAAGACAACTTCCATTGTTGATGGCCCATGCACATCAACTTCACCTCCTATCACTGGGTTTAACCCCATGATAAATTTCCTAATCCATAATTTTTCATGTGTTTGATACTTTGAGGTGTATACTTGAAAATATTTGTAAACTTCTCCCAACACTCTGTTACTATCATCTTCCTTGTGTTAATGTCTAAAATTCAAATATCTTCTAATCATAATATAGCTGGGGTATCCAACATTGTCTAAAGTATGAATTTAACTGATCCCAAGGAAAACTTGATTCATCCACTTCTAGATCAACCTTCTAGTCCTATCTATAGATGTTCCTAGATATCATATATATATATGGCCCTCTTTATAACTATAAGATAGTTCGAGGTAGGTGTGGCGCACCGGGGCCCCCATTATCTATATAGTTAACCCACCATGAGGATGATTCATTGGAGAGTTGGTAGGCTCCCCAAATAGCTTTAGTTTCCTCTAAGAATTTCCTTATTGCAAAGTACTTCTCCATTATGCTAAGTCAATTCTCATATCCATTACCCAAGGTGGTACCATCAAAATTTGGTGGGCTAATCCTTTTAATATAATTTGATAGTTCAGTTGTCAAATGAGCCCTCTTTTTCTCAGGTGGGTTAACTTCGTTAACATTTAGATTTTTATTAGCATTTTCATTTGCAGTATTGGTATTTTCAGCATTCAGATGCTCATGTGATTATTCTACACCATCACTTTCCTGATCACTATCATTTCCTAGGATCTATTGTTCCCTGACAATGATCATATTTCTCATGTCGTGAAGGGCATCGAGAATCTCATCCAACTTCTATGTTGTTGCATCCTTGTCACCATAAGTTGGTCATTTGCAATGTTTCTTCTTGTTATAACCATGGTTTTTGTTAGAAAATAATTTAAGTTTGTGTTAGCATAAGAACTCAATAGGTCCAAGAGCTGAAATCTTTAGATCTGATACCAAAATGTAAAACCACTTTCCGAACACCATAATTACAGAAATATTTTTGGTTTCTCAATTTAAACATATGCCTTCAATGATTTAAATGTACAAAATAACATTTAAATCCAACATCAAATAATTATAATTCTTCAGATAACAAATCAATTAATCATGTGTAAATTCATGGGTCAACTAGATCTTAGTCGATCCCCCATAAGTAATATTTTGAGTCAGTATAAAAAGTATACTTATTAGTTCCCTTCTTGGCATTGATTTTATAAGTGTTTTTCAAAGTGTCTACCTAGGGTTCAATCAATCGAATCCCATATGGTATCTCACACTTTAGTTAGAACTAGGTGAACCTGACAGATGGTACTAACATACACTAATTCAACCAAAGTTTATGAGTCATGCATTACATGCTATGTTTTTAGATTGCACAATGTCTCTAAAACATGTCCTATCACCATGTCACTTGGTTCTATTATCAAAATTGAATCATTGTTTAAGTTAATAAAATTTAATTCATGCACACGATACAAAAATTTTACATTTAATAAGTTGAGCAAGACTGTGCCAACTTAGGTTGCCTATGGGAGAGAAAGAGCTCACGCAATGACTTTTATCATCGATAGATCACTCTCTTCCCCAAATCCAACATAAGTTGGTACAGAGGAACAAGACTGAACTGGACAAACAACCTCTACATCATAGCATAAATCAGTTCATGTTGATTATGACATGCGTAATAAATGGATCTCAAGGGATAACTTATAATAACTGTTGTATGGAAGTATTATTTGAGAGAGACCCTCATCATTAAATGAACACCGCATTATAATAGCCATCCAAGTTGGCCTGTTGAGTACCATGCATTAGGTTGTCATAACTATTCACCTCATTGAATTAGTTTTATGAAAGATTTATATTTCATAATACAATGATATTCATCACATTAATTATTTGATCCTAAGGTCCATAACTTAGTTTCAATTAATCAATCATAATCAATTTCCATAATTTTGTTTATGTACAATCATTAAGATTTAAGTTAATTAGGGCAAAAAGCTACATTAATTACACAGTCCCTAACTTATTTAAATTATGACATTGTCATTATATTTTCTTAAGTACACAACTATAGAACTCATCATTGAATGTATACAATCATTTATATCCATAAGATTTACATACTTAGGAATAACTATTAAACTCAACAAACTGTATTTAATACATTGGTTCATATCCATAATGATTATATAATATAAAATCATTAATCATAAGCCATCCTTTAATAGTCCCATCATACAATCTATTAAATAACAATCACAGTTATTTAATTTAGTAAATTGATTCTTATATCTATATTATAGCTTTAGATTATTTCATAATATTAAAGCTAACTCACTTAAGAACAACAATACTTAACATGAAAACTGATTGAGTAATTCAATCACATTCACATTCTATTAGGTACACAATCTGAATAATTAATATAAACAACCATGATAAAATTTACAATAATATTCAAAACTCGAATATAAAATTTTATTTCCTTTCCCAAAATTGATACAAAATCTAAGAGGCTATAATTCTTTTAAAAACTTAGTTAGTGAATCCCATACTCACTTTACATCAGTCAAATAAGAATACATATTTTAATCATGCAATATAAATTTAACAAAGCCATAACAATTCATCCACCAGATAAGATATAAAATTTTCCATCTGTAAAAATGTTAGGCAACCATCAGTTCAAAAGAATTGGCATGAAAAATTCTACCATCTTATATTTACCATTTAAAGAACATAAATATTTCAATGAAACATAATCCACATAATCTAAAAATCATAAAAGATACAACATAACTTTTCTCTTTTTTCATTTCTTTCATAATCCATAAAGAAACAATTGATTTTCCAACTCTAATCAATAAGAGAATGATTCAGATTGCTAAGGGATAAAAATTATCATTCAAATTAAAAAAACATCCACTATGTCTTTTATACTGAAAGGGTTATATAAAATATCAGTCAAGTATTTTATAATAAAACATACATACTTGTTTATATCATTTTCGTATAATAATAATACGAATCAGGTACAGTCATACAACCCACTCAATTTATCATTCAAGGTTTATATAATTGATTGTTAAGGAGTAGAGTATATTAATATTCAATATTATCTTAATAATAATATTTTTTTATTGATGGCAAATAGTTTTGAAGGGACTATACCCTATTTACAAAGAAGGCCAAAAAGCCAGATATAGCAATCAAAGTATCAGCAAAAAAAGGATCAGCATCCAGAATAGGTGTTTGAAATCAACCGTAACCAAAAAGTTACATCAGGAGCAAAATAGAACAAGCGCTACAACCATGCAGCTAGAAAACAACAAAAAAACAACAAAAATGACAGAAAAGATCGGCACCTACAGAAAAAACAACCTTACTTCTTAGTTGCTCTGGTGATTTTAGATTTTATGGTTTGTAGAGAAGTGAAGAGGGCCACCATAGTCATATGGGTGGGGTCCTTAGTATCAAGCTTAGCCAAGGTTTGGCTGCTCTCCTTGGTCGTTCCCCACAAAGTCTCTGGAATCCCACTCAGCACAGTGATGTTGCGAACATGTTGTTCCAGAAAATCACTGATAGCATTAAAAATTGCCATACTATGCTCATGGCGATCCTTAGTAATAATAATGTTAAGAATCTATTACAATTAGATAAATCAAAACTATATAACTTAATAATTTCATAATATCATACTTAATCGTTAATCAATTACTAATAATATCTAATAATAGAATACATATTAGTCAAAAGAATATAATAATATAATCATTGTTTATTGATAGTTTTTACTAAACAATGTATTTGTATCCCATTGATTACCTTAACTTCTACAAAAATAACCTTAATCTCACCAAAATAAAACTACGTATTCGAACCAAGGTTAGTCAAAGACCATGAGCCATCACCCATACGGTGAATGGTAGAAAACACATAGTAAGCATCAACCACATGGTGGTATAAGGAGATAAAAACAATAACCATGTTAACCACAAGGTTCACATACCATCACCATTCAGTAATCTATAATATGCTCAGTTTGAATCGACCATATTATGGTCTGAAATATTAAACCACACAATATACAGAGAAGATAATCCAAGCCCAAACTACATCTACCACTATGTGGTTTGAAATACTGAAGGTAAAACATACATAATGGATGAACCGTCCTTCTTACATACCAACCTAAGCATCATATCACCAAAATGGAAAACAAGAATGGTATAGACCCAATAACAATGGTGACCAAGCCACATATATGTGTCAACAAAACATTATGATAAACCCAGAGACTACTAAGAAACCCAAAACCACATAAAAATTCCATAAACGATAAGCTACAAGCTTAAGAGATAAATCTTGTAAATAACATTTACACAATCATTTCAAACAACCGAATATTGGCTAGAATAACCTAACAAAAATAGGTAAATGAAATACAAACAAAAAATAGTCAATACTTCAATCCCACCCCAAATGGGTGTTTGAATAGCCATTAAAGATGAACCCAAGTTCTTATATAAGGCTTAGAGTAACATGTAAATGTTTGTTTATGAAATGGGTGAATGAAAAGGCCAAAAAGCAAGTCTTAGTGCTTATAAAACCCCTTAATACCCTGCATTCATTCCTTCACAATCTAGGCATCACCCAGAATCATTATCATAACAATAATGTTTTTAAACATATAGTTCATATATAGCTCGACTATGAGAAAAATGGAATAACATATTTGCATTTAAAAGATTATATAATCATAGGAAGATCCATCAAGTCAATATTCATTCAACCATGACTAGGATAACAAAAATGAACCATACCCATGAAGGAGAAATGATAATACAGAAGAAACACAAACTTTCTCCATTTCCATTAAAATATTTTAATGCTAAAAATGATAAAGACAAGAAAAAGATGATTCCATGCCTGAAATATGCTTGAAGAAGGTTGAACCTACTTTCTTCTTTCCTTAAAAATCTTCCAAGGCTTCCACACAAGACTAGACAGTTGAAGAACTTCAAATTAACCCAAGAACATGATAAGATCCATCATTATTGACTTTATAATCCCCTTTTCAAATTGGAGTTAAGATTTCACATGTAGAGGCCAACAATATGCCAAAAATAGGCATAATAACTTGTATGCAGAGCTTACATGCAGGAAAAAAATACCAAAAATGAAAAATCTAAATCTAAATAATCTCTTAGCCGATAGTGGCTTCCTTGAGAAGATTCCTGCTTCTCCCAAAGTTGGAGCCTAATTAATTTTCCATTCAATGAAAATAGTACAAATTCTCCCAAAATTCCTCATTAATTCCTTTCCAAGTGTCATTCTCCATCTTTGGCGTGTCCATCCAAACCATCATGAAATTACAGCCCCATGTTTGGGTAGTTCAAACATCTCGATGGTTAGAATCATCCCAAATTCCAACCTAACTCCTACTTGTTAGCACAGCACCCAAAGTTCTCTATCTATTTTAACCAAAAGTAAGTATAGGTGGAAAGCCATCTAACAACTCTATTGGACCCCTAAATTAACTAAGTACCTAAGGCATGAAGCTTGGTGGTGCGTGGAAGAAGGATACGAATGCATGCGCGGAAGTAGTTCTTGAGATCCACAAAGCCTCATGCCCAGGCAGACGGATTCAGAATTAGTGATTTTTGGACAACAGGAAAGGACACATTTAGGGAACAAATGAAAAAGCAACCAGATACAAATATGGATAATCTATGGAGACTTGCAACTTAAGGAAAGGATATTTCACAACATCAATATATTTATCATGAAAGGATAAGGAATTGAGTTTATTATGGATTAGCTGACACATGCATGCTAAGGAAACTCGATTAGGGAAACACATGATGACATTTTGCATGTTCTTAGGTAGTGGTAGGGAAATCATGAAAGATTCCTTCAGGATTTCTCATGTAATTATGAGTGGTTAAGAGGATATTCCTTGAGAGTTCCTCTTATGTATGGTTTTATGAGACATATTTAGAGAGTATGTATGTGTGTGAGTATAAGAGAAAGAGAGGGATATAGTTAGTAAAAATGTGTAATGTGTGATGGCAAGATTTGTAATGTGTCGAAGCTCTGCTAATGTAAATATCTCCATACATGGAACTCTTTTTATGTAATCTTGACTAATGAGTATAATGAAGTGATTCTCAAACCAATTATGTGATGGATCTTGATATATACATTTAATTTTATGTTCATGGGTGTATTACTAGTTTTCTTGATGATAATCATGATTTAGTTCTACTTCCATTGTAGTATGAATATGTTATCTTATGTTCTGTGCATTAGACTAGGAGTTAGTGCTTAAATATGGATTTCAAGAATGGGTACATTCATTCTTTGTTTGTATAACACCCCCTTATTATGGAAGAACATTATCATAAAAATCACATAAAGGAGGGGCTCAATACCTGTGTGCACCTTGGGTGAGCTTCCAAAATAGTTTAGATGATGTGTCGAGTGCTTAGGGTTGATTGACAAAGCACGAGGTAAAAAGAGGCTACATTTTGGTTTTTCTTATCGGACATATTTTCAAGCTTTTGTGAGAATGATGTGTGATGAAAAATCATCTCGACCTTAGACAATGTCAAAACCTCGGCTTAAAATCATAGAGGATGAGTTTTTAGAGGTTCATTATTGAATCTGAGTTTGATGCATGAAAAATGGGTTGGAGGAGAACTTGTATCATGAACTCTATGAGACATTCTTCTATTTTTTCCCAGTAGAGTTGTATGAATCACTCTCAACATATGCATCAAGGACAATTTGGTACTATAGACCTCATGTTTGGACCCAAGAGGAATATCAGTGGATGTATGTTGTCGATCTAACATGGACCCATGTTGTAGATCACAGGTGGAGTAGGGTGTTAACTAGTTATACCCTGGAATACGCTATTTCTATGTATTATTTCCTATAGATTTTTGAGTTTGAATTCTTGAGGAAGACTAGAGGATCATTCTTAAGTGTTATTCCACTAGCTATCAAGATCCTTGTCATTATAATGAGTTTATAAGCCTTTCTCATGGTTAGAAAAAATCTTGCTAGGCGCGGGGCATGAAAGTCGTGGTAGAGGACGATGGAACTTGCGGTAGAAATGGAGAGAGAGGAGAGGCAACTCAAGTATAATGAAGCTCAAGAGAGGGAGTTGGCAAGACAATGTGAAGCTACAGGAGTGATGGATTTATAGAGGTAGACATTGTAGAAGGATTTGAGGTTCACACGGAGGACATGGAACCCAAGAAATCTGAGCTACCCCATCTTGGAAAACATGAAAGAGAAACCCCCTCGAATTCTAGAGAGAGAAAATCATATGAATAAAGGAGGATATTTTTATGTGCACATCTTAACCCACATGGCTACTAGACCCTTGTGCTTAATTTTCTAGTTCTTGATATAAGTTTTGATAATCTAGTTGGTATCGATATTGGTAGTCGAGTGACACCTAGGAGGTATAATTTTTCATTTGGTACATCTATGGTTACATAGTTATTTCCTATGTTTGGGGGTATTTTATCTAGCACAACATTTGGGCAAGGTGTGGGATCACAAGGTTTGAGTATCACGTATGAGAGCAACACAGAAAACACATCTAGGAGTGGTTCAGTATCATAGATTTTTAGTGTGCACTTTAGCATTATAGTGGGATCACTGGGCACAACTATGTTAGGACCTTTACCTATGATAGGAGGAGGATCTAGTGGATCTAGAGGAGTTGGCACTAGTGGATCTAGTGGGTTTGGTGGTGGAGGAAACACCAAAGGGAATCAAGGTCATGGATCTGATGGATAAGGTCAACAAAACCATCAATAGGTGTTTTATGAGATGACACTCCAATTACTTGATTACAAGGGTGTTGAGGATGCTTGTGGAACATGTACACAAGTGTGATTTACTATGGTGTGCAAAGGGAATCACTACCCCGGAGTGCAAACAAAGTCAATATGCAACCACGTTGCAAGGACATGCACATAGATGGTACAAGAAGTATGACCCACACCGATAGTGGTGGCCTACCTTGCACTATGTAATGCCTTTTTAGCAATGTTCCACATACCTGAGTTTGAATAGAAAAGCATTAGCATGTTGAAGGAGATTCAACAAGGAATTACATAGAGTGTGCAGGAGTATGGCACATGTTTTAAGACTCTCCTATCTAAGTTATCTTATGACATTCACCCTTTGTAGTATTCTCAGTGGTTTGTCGAAGGAATAATCACACCATTTAGGAGGGAACTTTCACGATCTATGCGAGGCCTTAAATCTTGCCTTGCATGTTGAGGTAGTAGGAAGCATTGATATATGAATTAGTCCATTCCTAGAAGCCCAAAATTTTGCAATGGAAAAGTAGATGGAAAATTTATTCTGTGAACTTGGCTCATGAGACTCGCAGCAGGTTATGGTGTATGAATTGTGAAGTAGAGCGTCATACAAAGGAATTTTTTTTGTGAAGTTCATTTCATGCTATAACAAAGGGACTATGAGATGTTCCATGGAGATCATGATGTAAGTAGGTGTCTGATGCTACAACACATGATCTGTAAGAATGTTTCATATTATTGCAAAATCTACACCTCTACCACTCGTAAAACCAAGGAATGAAGATTGATTGACCAAATACATGACACCATTAATATTGATGTGTTTTAGACTAGTATTGCAAAGCAATTCCAAGGGTGAGGTTCATCATTATGAAGGGTTCATAGATGTAGGGAGTCATGAAAGATGCTTTCATGGAGGATTTAGAGGTTGTGGCAACCGTAGAGGCTGAAGAAGTGAGTTCACATGTGGAACTTGTTACAACTATGGGTCTACAAAACACTATAAGCATGAATTCCCTTATTTGTTATAGTGTTATTGGTGTGGAAAGAAGTACAAGAATGAGGAGTGCCAAAAATTATTTAAACACATGAGCTAGCAACAATGGAAGGATAGAGGCACCATGATGGTAAGCGTGAAGAAATCCAACTTGCAGTAGATGTCAAGGGTGGTGCATGAGTCAGAGTTGGAACCTGTATTGGTGATAACGCAAGATGAGGCTATGCACACCAAGGAGATACCAAAGTAGAGACCATTGGTTACTAGAGAAGAGGTGGTGCATGGGAAGTATCCAGACCCTGCTCATAAAAAAATAATTCTATCAGGAAACCATGGATGTGATTCAAATCCTACAAGGAGAGATCCATTTCCTAAAGGAGAAATCATGGAAGTTAGAGAAAAATAAGAGTGTTAAGGCTCCACAAAAGGTACTTGGATGAAGTCAGGGAGGTATGCAAAATTCTGAGGAAAGAGAATATCATCCCTTTTCTAGGAGAATGGCTATGGGAGAAAGTACCGCACATTGGAGGAGAGCACCAATGACTTATCTTGCACACTAACCTTCCTTCTCATAGTGTTGAATATGATAAGGTGATTACCTTAAATGAAGTAGTTAATCTATTCATCCCGAGCATTATTCTAATTGACACATTTTTGGAAGTTAATGTTCTCACTTTAGATGCATGGAATCAATTGGGAAGGCCCCCACCACAGCCATCATCAAATGTTTTGTATATGGCTAACAAGACAAATTAAATTCCCATTGGTGTTTTTAAGTATGTTTTTATCACTATCCAAGGGGACAAATTCACTCGAGACTTTAAAGTCTTAGTGTTTGTTAAGGTGGATAACTTTCTAGCGTTACTTGGGTGCACCTGTGCTATAATAACAATGTTGATTTATGTTTCAATAAGGGATATATAAGTTTTGAGAACAAGGAATAACATGTTATCATACCTTTTCCAAATGGAAATTCATCACCCTATAATGATCCCTTAGAGAATATGACTTAGAAAAAATCTATGTGCGCACTATCAAAGACCCCGAGATTGTGCACCCAACAAGAAAGGATTTATTTAGTGGGAAGACACTTAATCTATAAGTGATAACACTAGTGTGGAATGTGACATGGGACATATGAGTTAATCGGAAGGAAATTAATATGATTTTTTATGAGAGTGAAAAGACATGCCCACTTAGGCACCCGAGAGGAAAGTAGTTGCCAAGTTACACTAGGGAAGGAAACCCCGATATTTTCTTCAGAGTAATGGAGACCCAGTGGAGATGTGAGATTAAAAGGAGAAGAATTCTTAGCTATACTTTTCTCAGACCACAACACATTACTTGGTAAAACCATCGCCATAACCTTCTAGAGTAGCACAAGGTGAGAATCGTGTTCTCTGTTAGGTTTTTCCAAAGTAATGCACCTACTACTATACATGACTATAATGGGAAAGAACCTACCTCATTTCACATCTAGGCATGTGAGAAGGCCCATATGGAAGACAAAAAATCATTTCCTCCATCTTACAAGGTTGTGCGTGTGGATGGACATTCATTTGGAACTACGCCGTTAGATAGAAAAAACTCATAGGAGTTGACAAATGACTTGATTTAGACATTTGAGTATCGAAGTACTAATCCATTAGTGAATGAGGCATAACAGGTTGTTAAAAACCTAACTATGGGAGATACTGCTATGGTGGAGGATAGAATAATGGATTTTTTAGGAGAACCTAACTTATAATCGTGCTTTGATGAGGAAGAGACAAAGGAAAAACAAATTGAGTGCGCTTGCATGGAAAAAGGGAAAGAGAAGTTGGTCGATGTGATCGATGGGGAAGAAGTGGAAAACTTGGATGTTAACCATACTATGGGTATGTGTGAGGTAATGGATAATGTTTATGAGAAAGCGTGCACCTACCATGAACCCTTGAAAACTAAGAAGGTTAACATTGGATCAGATGTGGAACCTATGGAGGTAACTATAAGGGATTATTGGTCGAAAAGGACATTTCAAAGATCATCAATATGTTGAATGAGTTTCGATTTATTTCCATGTGGGTACCATGATCTTAAGGGAGTTCACCACTTTTTAGGAGAGATGCATATCAAACTAAAGGAGGGTGTACACCCAATTCTGAAGAGACCATACCAAATGAATCTGAATCGTGTTATAGACACCTAAAATATGCTTACACTTAGCATTTCATCCAATCCAGACAATTAATGACACTTCGTTAATCAACCTATCTTCTCTCCACTCTTGGATGCCCATTTACGACACCTCAGTCATATTCATCCTATAATCAACTCATTTTGATAATATCTCTCTTATTAGCTAAACATTCCTCCTTTCGAACATTCTTAACCTCCCTAGTTCTCTCTAGACCACTTCTATCTTTGTAGGCTATCTATCACCACAATTGGTTATCCAAACCCCTCCCAACTCTCAATGAGTCTATAATCACTTGATAATCAAGTTTAACTAGCCTAAACCCTAGTTAACTAGCCTAAACCAAGCTTATCTAAGCCTAAAGCATGTTTATCCTAATCTAATCTAAAAGTGATTTTTGAGCTTTAGTCCCACATGCACCCAAATTCCAAACTCTCCCAAGTGAAAAACTATAAATAGAAGGGTCACCCCTCCCTCTCAAACACACCTTGTTTACATAACAAAATCTCTCTCACATTTGGAGATATTGGCATTAGAAATCATTTGTGATAGCTTTAAGCTATAGAACATTTGGATCTTAGCCATACTCCATTGTTAAGAGCTCCCCCATCTTGCATCCATCCATTCCAAATATAGTTAGTAAGGGAAGATCTAAATCTTGGCCATGTAGCCAACTTGGAGAGATCTCTTCACTATGTTTGGGAGTAAACAACACACAATTTGATTGCTTAGAATCTAACTAGGTTCACTTTCATTAAGCTTTCATAGAGTAGAGAGTAGTATACATGTTATTTTTTGATGTTTTTGTCAAAGTTATAATGCTTGCATGTTAGTTTCTCTTGTTTAGCTCTAATCTCATGGTGCATGGATGAGTTAGCGAAGCTTTGAGGTTCTTTAGCCTCATTCCATAGCTTTTGCAACTTTCCATTGCATACATTTGGCACACCCGGTGGGACTCTTAGTCCATCCTCCATTAATGGAGTCATTTTGAAGCTTTTATTTTAGTTTCTAATTTTTTTAGTTTCAATGTTTCTAGATTAGTTTCAAGCTTTCTAGATTAGTTTTTCAAAGTTTTTTAGATTAGTTTCAAGTTTTTAATTTCACTAACCTTTCTTGTATTAATGGATAAATATCAAGTTTCTTAGCTAGTTTAGCTAGGATTGTCTTGTTTTTGTGCTCTTTGTAGGATCAAAGGAGGTGAAGTGCTGCCAAAATTGAACCAAATTGATAAATTTTTGATATTTTTGAGATTATTTTTGAAAAATCCCATGTTTTTTTAGCCACCTATAGGAAAGGGAGCACACATACCGTTTTATGCAAGCGGGTATAACTATGACCTGTCATTTTTGATAGAGACACATAGACACCCAATCATGGCTGTAACACCCGTTAAAACAACCCACTTGAGACCTAAGAACAACCTAGGATTAATTAGGAAAATTGTGAAATAATTATTTTTAAAGAATCTACAACCAGGTTAGAAGAAAACAATTGTCACTAACAAGTTCCGAACAATTATAATCTACTATTATATAATTTTCTTTTATTAATATCTAATAGAGGTCATAAGGTCCAAAATTTAGGGTTAGAAGTTTCAATTAGGTTTAGAGGGTAATTCCTCACCATACCCACTCTCTAATAGGCTTAAAGATTCAACTTAATTTTTATCACACTTAACACATTAAAATTTTCCCTAAATCACTCTCATTGATGGGAAATTTTCTCACCTTTCCATTGATATAAATAAGTCCTCCTAACTCCTCATAATTCTCAAGTCATGGGCCGACAGGCCTTGGGGTGAAAATTTTCCCCAAGAGTGGGCATATGGGCCCAAGGGTGAAAACTTTCCCAAAGGGCAGGTTGGCAAGCCGTGGGAAGACCCCGTGAAATTTTTTCCTGTTTGGGGAAAAAAACACATTTGTGCCCGCACTCCTGCAGCATCTGCGCAAAGGAAGCGTGGCACTCCCTAAGGTTGCACGGGCAAAAACAAGGAAAGGCGGGGCGGCGGGAGACATTTTGCAATTTCTCATGCATGGGTGAAAATTCAGCTTTTGGCTGCACTTCCATGAGTCCACAAGGACATGTGGCATCTCCTAAGTTAACGTGGGTAAGGCTGGGTGGCAGGGAGAAAAAAATTGACTTAACACCCCGAAAGGCTAAGAGGGTACAGAGACCTACAGCCTCGTCGACACCTCGCAATGCCACAAGGCAGCCCCCGATTGGGTGCAGCCAACGGAACAACAGGGAAACCTTGGAAATTTTTCAAAAAAAATTCCGAGATGCGAATAACAAAAATTTGGCATCATGTGATTGGTTGTGGGCCGGCGGGAAAATTTGGAAAATTTTCCCAAAATTTTCCGAAAATGCTAAGTTAAAAAGAGGATCCGCCCCTTCGTTGTCACCTCATGGTGCCATGTGGTAGCCTCTGATTGGCTGTGGGCTGGTGGGGTGGTGGAGAAAATTTTGAAAATTTTCCCAAAAAATTTCCTAAGCCCCAAGGGAAAAATTTGGGCTATGGGCCTACCAAGGAAAATTTTCCCAAAATTTTAACGCCAAGTGAAGAAAACTTCAGAAGGCCATAACTTTTGATAGAGAGCTTGGTTTGGGGAAAACAAGGACTTTCTAGAAATATCTCGATGTCCTCTTTACATAGAGCTCATTAAATTTTGGTTTTGATAAAGTTTAAGGGGTAAATTTTAAGAAAACGGCTTACAGTTTTATATAGTGTGAATCGGTAAATTTTAACTTGTTAGATCTATTCAATTTGATCTCCTTCCTCTCTCAACATGTCAAATAGACATGGGGATTTTTCTTAGATGAATTTAGGATATATTTCAAGGGTTAATTTGTTTGATTGAGGCTTAATTTGAAATTTCCAACATTTGACAGAAAAACAACTGCAAAATGACAGTAAAATGGTTCTAGCCGATTTTACTAAGTTTTCTAAGAAATTTTCTTGAGTATTAATGTCTAGATGAATTAGTTTAGATCCTACCACTTCAATTTAATTATTTAATTTTTTATTTTATTGTTGTAGGTTTGAACTGTGCATTTTTTGGTTTAGATAATTGTCACTTTGAAATTATAAATAACAAGGATCAAATTTTAAAGGATCTTTTTTCTATTTTCATCTTCTAACTATTAAAATTCATTCCAATTTCAAATATAACACATTTTAGTTGATTTAAAATAAACCATTCAAGACCAAAATTCAATTTTGATTTCTAATTTTAACACATTTCCAAAAGACAAAATACTGTATTTTTCTCACACGCATTTCTTCCTTTCAAACAGAGATTCCAATACATTGAAATGATCATATTCAATACTACAATGCAATTTGAGAAAAGCATTACATTCATTTGTTGGTTCCAACAGACAACTTTACAACTTATTTATTTTATTCCTTCCAAAAATCATTTATTGACATAGGGCAGAATAATACATTTTCTTTTCACGTGTTGCACATTTCCACTTTCAAAACAGGGACTTCCTAGTGCATGATAAACACAAATTTCCAATTGAAGAATATCATATGAACAAGGTAAACACTTCCAATAATTCCAATGAAACTCATACAACCTCCTTTCCATTTGATTTCAAAGTACAATATACAAAACAATATCATTCTTTCACATTCTTTCCAAAACAACATACAGAGTATAACTCTTTTACATTTCCAATTTCCACTTGTAGTCAGTACAACATATTTCCATTACAAACATTTACAAGGTCATCCACTTCAAGTGGGAAAGGTTACAATGAGATTTCATTTCACAAGGGACTATCAAATTGTCTTTTCTCAGCTCCAGAACAACAACATGCATTCTTCTCTTCCAATTTTGATCACAAAAAAAGGCAGGGAAAGGCAACACTCTCCACCCAACCAAGACATCTAATGAAAGGAGAAGCCATCCTTCTTCATTGGCCCCTAAGCCCCAACCACAATGTAATAAGAAATGTGATCCAACTCATGGCAATAATAGGCTTCCACAAAACATACACACAACATTTTCACAATAAAACACAGTCCAAAACATAATGTAGTTTTTACAACTACAATAACACATGACAAGAAATACTAAGGCTTCACCAAGCAAGCCAAAGGAGCAAGAACTATGGGGGATGCTTCTTATGCCTCCCAAATGGGGAAATGGGTATCACCACCTGAGTTACAAACTACCAAAAAGGATAGTATATCAAAGCCCTGACATTCCTTATGCCTCCCCCAAGTACCCCTTATTCCTCACATTTCCTTATGTCTCCCCAACCTCTTATGGCACCCCATAATGAGTAAAGAAATGCAAGATATTTATTTTTAAGGTGGAACCCAAATCCCAACTCCCTCCACCCTTATACCTCCCTAAAACACACTTTTACCTCCCATAAAATAAACCCCATAGTCTTCTCCTACACCATTCCTAGGCCATCTACCCACAGCCCACAACAATAACAAACATACCAGCATTTACATATTCATAAAAGGGAAAAGAAGAGTATTTAAAAATACAAGCTCTTACCTCTCCATGATGGATTTTGTTCACAGTTCAAAAACAATAAGCTCCTTCCAATGCAAGAAATCCAAAAATCAACCCAATACAAGCATGCAACAATCTTCCAAAAACTTCTCCAAGCAAGAGCTCCCAAAACAACAAGAAAATTCACCCCAAGAGAAGTCTCCCAAAAGTGAAGCAACCCAAAACAAGACAAGGAATTTGAATTTTATAGAGGGAAGAGAAGAGAATGAGTTGGATCCATATAGGATGTCACATCACACATCCTCAACCCTAAATACAAAGTCAAATTCATTCTCCAATGCATAATAAATAGGTGGGTGAATAATATGACAGATTTACTTACACATTCAAACAAGTCCATATCCCATAAGGATTGAAATTAAATTATGTAAGAAAAGTGCAATTACAAAATTCAACTTGACCTGTAAAATGCATTAAAAAGGTCTAAATTTAACCCTCTAACCATAGGCAAGGTTGGTATGTAAATTTAAGAGGTATGGGACAAGTTTAACTTGTCCCACAAGCCTCTAAGGAAAAATTTGAATTTCCAAGAAGGTGGAGTGTTTCACACTCAAAAGTTAACTTACACATCACTTACATATTACTTATAACACTTTAAAACATGAACAACAACTCTATTAATTACATTCTTATGACATATTTTAAATAGTTAACTAAACAATATGATTACTCACAATATTTACACACCATTTAATATTTAATGAAAGGGTAAAGGTATCACAAAATAAACACATGCAAACATAACAAAGGGACCAAAAATAAAATAAATTCATAAAATCCCTTGGTCACATTTAAAGGTGATCCCCCAATGGGAATCTCTAACACTTACACACACACAAACAAAACTAGTTGCCATGGTGACCTTGTTGAATTCGTCCTAAAATTCCAATGTGGTTAGTCTCCAATCCCCCAATGTTTGTTGTGATATTTGAACCTACAAAACATAAATACCTCCTTCAGCTTCGTGGCCATATCGAACATCAAAAATAATATGAATATAATTAAATTTTCAAAATCGTCTAGATATATGAATCACAACAATGTCAAAGCAATCTAACAATATCATTATAGTTTTATCAACAACTATATCATCATCCAATAATTTTCCATTTCTAGGGCTACTCACAATATCCAAATATCACAAGTACAAACATCTATCATATAACCATGTCTAGCAAGATAACATCATCAACATATAAAGTGTCTCCAATATTCATCATGCATCATATAAGAATCAAGTCAACAATAATCCATGATCAAATATCTAACATCATACTAAATAAAAACTATAATAATGTCCATAATATAGCCGATGAAATGTCATGATCAGTATCAAAAGGTGTCAAAGGGAAGTGGGCACTACATCCCCCTCCCCTTAGACTCAAATTCCTCATGGAAGTCACTAGAACAAATGTGGAAATTGAACTCGTAATAAAGTGGCATCCTCCCATGTATCTACAGTCTCATCATATCTGTCCCACTACACCCGAACCTTATCAACCTCTCTACCTCAAGGCCTATGGTCTTGTGATCTAGGATGTGAACGGGATCCACCATCACTTTCCCTTGATCCTACACCTATAATGATGTCCAATATAACACATGAGAAGGATCTGCAACATATCTCCTAAGAACTAAAACATGAAACACATCATGTATGTGAGACAAGCTAGGTGGCAATGCTAGATGGTAGGCAAAAGGGTCAATACGATCCAAGATCTCAAAAGGACCCATGACTTTAGGAGCTAACTTATAACCTTTTCCATAATGGATAGGGCTCTTTTTTTGCATGACACAAAGGAACACCTTCATGCCCACATCAAAACTACGGTCGGTCTTATGCTGATGTGCATACTTCTTCTTCCGTCTATCATGTGCCTCCCGTAGTCTTTATCTGATCCAAATCACTTGCTGCTCCATTTCCTACAACAACGCTTTTGGTCCATGAGAAACCCCGTCCTTTGCTCGTCCCTAACTAAGAGGTGTCCTGCACTCTCTACCATAAAAATCCTAAAAAGGAGCCATGCCTATAGAACTCAGAAAACTATTATTGTAGGCAAACTCCTCCAAGTATAGGTACTCCTCCCATTTGGACTACTGATCCATCACATACATCCTGAGTATGTCCTATAAAATCTGATTCACCCACTCAGTCTGTCCATCTATCTTAGGGTGATATGTTGTGCTGAAATTGATCTTCGTCCCGAGGGCATGCTGCATGGTAGTCCAAAAATAGGAAGTGTACAAAGGATCACGGTCACTAATGATCTTCCATGGAATCCCATGTAATGTGAAAATCTCATCCAAATATACCCATGCCACTACTATAGTTATATAAGTGGTCTTCATGGGAGAAAAGTGAGCCACTTTTGTCAATTTATAAACCGTGACTATGATGGCGTCATGGTGATATCTCGACATCGGTATCCCAACAATGAATTCCATGGAAATGGTGTCCTATTTCCACTCTCGGTATAACATGAGGGAAAAGAAGGCCAGCTTGGATGTTGATGCTTAGCCTTAACTCTTTAGAACTCTAAACATTGTGACATGAACTCGAGCCATGTCTTGACAAATTCCTCTCCAATGATGTAACTGTCTCAAGGTGGCATACATCTTCTTCACCTAGGGATGGGCTAAATAGGGTGCACAATGTGCCTCTTCCAAGATGTCTTTCCTGAAGCCTCCATCTCTGGGAACATAAATACGGCCTCTGTCCCTGAGAAGACCATCTACCTCTAAATAAAAACCATCAAACTTCCCCTTGAGGGGTCTCTGAGACTCGATCTCTACTCTAACTGCAATGTAGAAGATGTCAAGAGGAAGTTGCTAAAGAATCATACTCCACAAATCTGTGCTCACTAAGGTGTCCATCACCACATATCTCTCGTCTGGCCGAGAGTGTCTACTACCACATTCTCCTTCCCTTTCACATGCTCTATCTCCATATCATACTCACAAAGCAACTCCATCCAACGCCACTGACGAGCGTTGAGATTGGGTTGCATGAAGAGGTGGTGAAGAATCAAGTGATCTGTCCTGAGTGTGAATCTTCAACCAAGAAGAAAGTGCCTCCATCGAACCAAAGCATGTAAAACTTCTACAAGGTCAAGATCATGAGTCAGATAATTGAGCTCATAATCCTTGAATTTGCAAGACTCAAATGCTACTACTCTTCCCTCCTACATCAACACAACTCCAATCCCTACTAACGAAGCATATGTGCAAATGAATAACTCGTCCTATGGATCTAACACTGTAAGAATATGTGTTTTAGTGAGAAATTCCTTCAAAGTGTCAAGGCCTACTCACATCTTTCTGACCAAACAAACTTCTTCCCTTTCCTCTAAAGGGAAGTGATGGGGTGTGTAATCCGAGAGAAGTCTTGAATAAATCTCCAGTAGTAACTTGCTAATCCCATGAAGCTACGCACCTCAGTCACCATAGTGGGTGCTGGCCAATCCATAATAGCTCTAATCTTGGAAGGATCGATGGTGATACCTTCCCCAGAAATGATGTGACCCAAATACTACACCTCTGTCTGAAAAAATGCACACTTCTCCAAGTTCCCGAAAAGCTACTACTCCCAAAGACACTGAAGAACCTGGTGAAGGTGCCCTTGTGATCCTCACATGTACATGAGTAAATAAAAATGTCATCAAGGAAGATGAGCATGAAACAATCTAAGAAGGTCCTAAATACCCCATTCATCAAACTCATAAATACTGCGAGGGAATTATTCAAACCAAAAGGCACCACTGTGAACTCATAGTGGCCATATCTCATACAAAAGGTGGTATTATGAATGTCTACCTCCAAAATCCTCAGTTGATGGTAACCTTGACTTAAGATCAATCTTAGAGAAAATTGTGGCTCCCTTCATCTGATCAAACAAATCATCAATGCGTGGAAGGGGATAATGATTCTTGATCGTTACTTTGTTCAGCTAGCGGTAATCAATACACAACTGCAAGGATCCATCCTTTTTCTTCACAAAGATCACCGATGCACCCCAAGGGGATACACTAGGATAGATAAGGCCTTTCTCCAAAAGGCCCTCAAGCTGCAACTTGAGCTCATAGAGCTTTGGTGTGGTCATCCGATAAGGTGCTCGTGAGATAGGATCTGCTCCTAGAACTAGATCTATATGAAAATCAATCTCACATGGGGGTGGTAACCTCGGTAGCTCCCCCAGAAAGACATCTGCAAACTCTCTCAAAATGGGGTGATCGTCTAGTGATGGTCCACTAGACCCATCCTCCGATCTGTCACTGACTGTAATAATATACATCTGGCAACCCCATCGTACACACCGCTTAAGCTGCATAACAGAGATGGTGTAAATAGAAACAAGTCTCTTGACTCATAAAATCACCAACTCAACTCCCAAATCATCTCGCACAAGATAGAATCTTTTGGTAGTGATCCACTCACTGCGGCCTTGTGTGTAGACAACCAATCCATACAGAAATCCATGGTAGTGGTGAAAGGTCCCAAATCCACCACACACTCCTTAACTAGAGAGTCTATAGAGATCTTTGCTCTAGAAGCCATCTCAACATCCCAACTATGACCCTACCTAACTACCACCATCCTACATTTCTCTACTAAAGATGGTGTAATGAAAGAATCAGAAGAACTAGAATCAAACAAGATGGAGGTAGGAATATTACCAATGCTACCTACGGTCTTAATAATCAGTATTTTGATGCTCTTCCTAATGGTTCTCGAACACTATATACATCGTATGACTACATCCCATATCACCGACAATAGGCTCTAAAATCTGTGTCTTACCCTTTTTGTTAGGATTTTTGGGCAATCTCTCCAAAATGTCCAAGAACACCACATACAAATTAATTGCTTGATCCTTTCCCTTGTGTATCCATTCCAGTTAGTACTCTAGAGGTATGTGGTGTGGATCCTGATGATGCAGCTATGGTTTGCTAAGGTCTCTTTCGGCAAGCTCTTGCTTTGAGTGAGCTATCTGGCACCCTGCTTTCCTTATGGGACCCCTAGGAAGAGACCCCATACTCCGACCTCTCTAGGCATCAAATATCCGAGGATGTTTATAAGGTGGGTGGGACTCTACTGCTGGGGTCTACAAGATGACTGTGTTAAACCCTAACCAACATGAGGAAGAGGTATCGATCCCTCGATCTGTTGTCCTACATCTACCGTATGTGGCTCTAGACTCGCCTCTCTAGCCTGCTGGTTCTTTTGCTTAGTCTCCTATGCTATATAGGCCTTCTTAATGGCCTAAGCTAATGTTTGTGGATAATGGATCCTCACTACACCTCTAATGTCTAGATTCAAACCTCGGATGAACCTATGGATCTACACCTGCTCATCCTGCATGTAATCAACATACTGGAGTAGATCTAAAAATCTACTCTCATACTTAGCCACTGTAAGAGATGCCTATCTGGAGGTCATGAAACTCATCTATCTACTGTTATATGAACCTTTGTGATAAATATCTACTCCAAAAATACTCCTCAAAGAGCTCTTAGGTAATTATCTCAGAATCAACATGGATCTTCTTCTCCTCTGTCCACCACCAAACACCAACTCCATCCCTCAATAGATGGATCAAAACATGAGATTTCATGTTGCTAGAATAAGGAAAGAGCTTGAAGCATCCACTCAAGCTCACCAACCAGGACTCTTCCTAAAATCCACCTATGTCACTAGAATAATGTGATGGTCGAAGCTTCAAGATCTCCCTGATGTGATTTGTAGTTATGGTCTGACGGCCTCTAGGTCTCTCTACATGCTCATCCCTAAGCCTAGGGCTCTGAGACCTCTCTCTATGCTCTAAAACTTGGTCACCCTATCCCCTCTGTGGTGACTCTACCTTAGCTAACTCTGCATGGGATTTATCTCCTCCATGCTCCTCGCTGGGTCAAGGAGATACCTAACCCTCAATGGAAGGGACTCTGTCATGTCTGGTTGCATGTCCTCCTACTGATCCTCCACATAGAGCGGCATTAACATCCTAAAGAGTCTACAAAATATGGGGTAGGATGGCTACTATAGCATGATCTGGTGGTGGTAAGTTTGGGTCTATGTGAAAATTCCCTTGTCTCATCTCAGTGCCTCTTGCATAGACCAAGGCAAGAGTTAGTTCATTTTTCTAAGTTTTATTCAATTCCCATGTTTATTAGAATATGTAATTTCTGAACTAAGTTGTTTTCTAGATTTAAAAGTGTGCTAGGTTTAAGTTTCATGTCTCAAGTTTTCTAGTGTGCCCAATGGTTGAAGATTTTGAACCACTACTCTAATACCAAGTGTAACACCCATTAAAACAACCCACTTGAGACCCAAGAACAACCTAGGATTAATTAGGAAAATTGTGGAATATTTTTTTGTTTAAAAGAATCTACAACTAGGTTACAAGACAATGGTTGTCACTAATAGGTTCTAGAACAATTATAATCTACTAGAATACACTTTTCTTTTATTAATAATTAATAGAGTTCATAAGGTACAAAATTTAGGGTTAGAATTTTCAATTAAGTTAAGAGGGTAATTCCTCACCATATCCACTCTCTAATAGACTTAAAGATTTAACTTGATTTTTTCTCAAACTTAACAAATTTAAAATTTCCCTTGGATATGAAATTTCCTCACCTTTCAATTGATACAAATAAGTCCTCCTAACTCCTCATAATTCTCAAGTTATGGGCTAGTGGGCCTTGGGGTGAAAATTTTCTCTAAGAGCAGGTGGCGGGCTGGGTCAAAGGGGTAGGGAGACCCCGAGAATAATTTTCCCATGCGGGGAAAAATCACATTTGTTCCCATGCTCCCGTGGGTCCGCAAAGGACACGTGGCACTCCCTAAGGTAGCACGGGGAAAATGAGGAAAGGCGGGCCGTGGGAGACATTTTGTAATTTCTCCAACGTGGGTGAAAAGTCAGCTTTGCGGCCATGCTCCCGTGAGTATGTAAGGACACGTGGCATATCCTAAGCCAATGTGGGGAAGGTGGGGCAGCGGGGAGAAAAAATTGACTTAACACCCCGAAGGGCTAAGAGGGTATAGAGACCAGTGCCTCCGCCGGCACCTCGTGATGCCACATGGCAATCCCTGATTGGCTGCGGGCCGGCGGAACAACGGGGAAAACTTTGAAAATTTTCCAAAATTTTTCCAAAATGTGAAAGAAAAAAAGGAACCATTTCCTCCTCTGATGCCTCATGATGCCACATGGCATCACCTGTTTGTTGCAGACATCGGGCAGGGAAAATTTTGAAAAATTTCCCAAAATTTTCTGAAAATGCTAAGTGCAAAAGAGGATCTGCCCCTCTGCTATCACCTCATGGTGCTACATGGCAACCTCTGGTTGGGTGTGTGCTAGTGGGCTGAAGGAGAAAATTTTGAAAATTTTCCCAAAAAAATTTCCTAAGCCCCAAGGGAAAAATTCGGGCTGCAGGTCCGCCAAGGAAAATGTTCCCAACATTTTAACACCAAGTGAAGAAAACTTTAGAAGGCCATAAATTTTGATAGAGAGATCAGTTTGGGGAAAACGAGGACTTTCAGAAATCTCTCGATGTCCTCTTTACACATAGCTCATTAATTTTTTGTTTTGATAAATTTTAAGGGGTCAATTTTAAGAAAATGGCCTGCAGGATTTTATAGTGTGAACTGGTAAATTTTAACTTGTTAGATCTATTCAATTTGATCTTCTTCCTCTCTCAACATGTCAAATAGACATGGGGGATTGTTCTTAGATGAATTTAGGATAGATTTCAAGGGTTAATTTGTTTGATTGAGGCTTAATTCAAAATTTCCAACATTTGACAGAAAAACGACTGCAAAATGACAGTAAAACGGTTCAAGCCGATTTTACTAAGTTTTCTAAGAAATTTTCTTGAATATTAATGTCTAGATGAATTTTTTAGAGCCTACCACTTCCATTTAGTTATTTAATTTGTTATTTTATTGTTACAGGTTTGAACTGTGCATTTTTTAGTTTAGATAATTGTCAATTTGAAATTATACATAACAAGGATCAAATTTTAAAGGGTCTTTCTGCCATTTTCATCTTATAATTATTAAAATTCATTCCAACTTAAAATCTAACACATTTTAATTGATTCAAAACAAACCATTCAAGACCAAAATGCAATTCTGATTTCTAATTTTACACATTTCCAAAAGATAAAATATTGTATTTTTCTCACACGCATTTTTTCCTTTCAAACAGAGATTCCAATACATTGAAATGATCATATTCAATACTACAATGCAATATGAGAAAAGCATTACATTCATTTGTTGGTTCTAATAGACAAATTTACAAGTTCTTTCTTTTATTTCTTCCAAAATTATTTATCGACACAAGGTAGAATAATACATTTTCTTTTCACGTGTTGAACATTTCCACTTTCAAAACAAGGACTTCTTATTGCATGATAAACACAAATTTCCAATTGAAGAATATCATATGAACAAGGTAAAAAATTCCAATAATTCCAATGAAACTTTTAGTACCTCCTTTCCATTTGATTTCAAAGTACAATATACAAAACAATATCATTCTTTCACATTCTTTCCAAAACAACATACAGTATAACTCTTTTACATTTCCAATTTCCACTTGCAGTCAGTACAACATATTTCCATTACAAACATTTACAAGGTCATCCACTTCAAGTGGGAAAGGTTACAATGAGATTTCATTTCACAAGGGACTGTCAAACTATCTTTTCTCAGCTCCAGAACAACAACATGCATTCTTCTCTTTCTTCCAATTTTGATCACAACAAAGGTAGGGGAAAGGCAATGCTCTCCACCCAACCAAGACATCCAATGAAAGGAGAATCCATCCTTCTTCATTGGCCCCCGAGCCCCAACCAAAATGCAATAAGAAATGTGATCCATCTAATGGAAACAACAGGCTTCCACAAAACATACACAACATTTTCATAATAAAACATAGTCCAAAACATAATGTAGTTTTTACAACTACAATAACACATGACAAGAAATACTAAGGCTTTACCAAGCAAGCTAAAGGAGCAAGAACTATTGGGGGTGCTTCTTATGCCTCCTAAATGGGGAAATGGGTATCACCACCTAAGTTACAAACCACCAAAAAGGATAGTATATCAAAGCCCTGACATTCCTTATGCCTCCCCCAAGTACCCCTTATTCCTCACATTTCCTTATGTCTCCCCAACCTCTTATGACACCCCATAACGAGTAAATAAATGTAAGGTATTTCTTTGTAAGATGGAACCAAAATCCCAAATCCCTCCACCCTTATACCTCCCTAAAACACACTTGTGCCTCCCACAAAATAAACCCCATAGTCTTCTCCTACACCATTCCTAGGCCATCTACCCACAACCCACAACAATAACAAACATACCAGCATTTACACATTCAAAAAAGGGAAAGGAAGAGTATTTCCAAGAGCCAAGCTCTCACCTTGCCATGATGGATTTTTTTCCAAGTTCCAAAACAACAAGCTCCTTCCAATGCAAGCAATCCAAAAATCAACCCAATACAAGCATGCAATAATCTTCCAAAAAATTCTCCAAGCAAGAGCTCCCAAAACAATAAGAAAATTCACCCCAAAAGAATCCTCCCAAAAGTGAAGCAACCCAAAACAAGACAAGGAATTCAAATTTTATAGAGGAGGGAAGAGAAGAGGATAAGGTGGATCCATGTAGGATGCCACATCACACATCCTCAACCCCAAACATAAAGTCAACTTCATTCTCTAATGCATAATAAATAGGTGGGTGAATAATATGATAGATTGACTTACACACTCAAACAAGTCCATACCCCATAAGGACTGAAATTAAATTATGTAAGAAAATTGCAATTACAACATTCAACTTGACTTGTAAAAATGCATTAAAAAGGTCTAAATTTAACCCTCCAACCATAGGCAAGGTTGGTATGTAAATTTAAGAGGTATGGGACAAGTTTAACTTGTCCCACAAGCCTCCAAAATCAGCCTCAAAGGAAAAATTCAAAATTTCAATAAGGTGGAGGGTTTCAACTCAAACTTTAACTTACACGTCACTTACATATTACTTACAACATTTTAAAACATGGCCAACAACTCTATTAATTACATTCTTATGACATCTTTTAATTAATTAGCTAAACAATATGATTACTCACAATATTTACACACCATTTAATAATTAATGAAAGGGTAAAGGCATAAAAAAATAAACACATGCAAACATAACAAAGGCACCAAAAAATAAAAGAAATACATAAAATCCCTTGGTCACATTTAAAGGTGATCCCCATGGGAAGCCCTAACACTTACAAACATACACACAAACAAAACTAGTTGTCATGGTGACCTTGTTGGATTCATCTAGAATTCCAATGTGGTTGGTATCCAATCCCCCAATGTTTGTTGTGATATTTTAACCTACAAAACAAAAATACATCCTTCAGCCTTGTGGCCATATTACAATGTCCAAAATAATATAAATATAATTAAATTTCCAAAATCACCTAGATATATGAATCACAACAACATCAAAACAATCTAACAATATCATTATAGTTTTATCAACAACTATATCATCATCCAATAATTTTAAATTTCTAGGGATACTCACAATATCCAAATATCACAAGTCTGAACAACATCTATCATATAACCATGTCCAACATTATAACATCATCAACATATAAAGTGTCTCTAATAATCATCATGCATCATATAAGAATCAAGTCAACAATAATCCATGATCAAATATCTAACATCATACTAAATGAAAACTATAATAATGTCCATAATATAGCCATTAGTGTCATGATCAGCATCAAAAGGTGTCAAAAGTAAGTGGGAACTACAGTGGTGCACATGCCCAAACTGTGGCGCACACACCCAAACCTTAGAGTAGTGCATCATTAGCAATCTTCTGGAGGCCATAACTTTTGCTCCCAAGCTCGAAACAACTCCATTTTTGTTGTGTTGGAAAGGTATTGAAGAGAACTACACAATGGAATCATAAAATTAGGATTTTGACTTATAGAAAATTTATGGTTTACATTATTAGGTAAATAATCATTTTCTAATGTATCTTAAAGTCTAAAAAATTGTTTTCTTGACTATTCTAACACTTTGAAAGGTTTTGTGACACTAATCAATTGGTTGCAGGGTTTTTTTTTGTTATTTCAACTTACATAGCTTAAGTGTTTTCATTTCTTATCTTGAATAAAGCTTGTAAAGTGTGTATGCTCTCTCCTCATGCCTTTTTGGTGATCTTGGAGATAAAAAACACTTGTTCAAACTTTATGTCATACTTTAAAAACACTTTTTCTATGATGCTAAAAAAGTAAAATAGATTTCCATATGATTTTTCTTAGTGGAATTTTCACATTGCGTATGCTCTTCCTTCGCGCCTTTTTGGTGATCTTAGGAATCAAAAGAAAAGTGTAAATTCTCTTTCTTAAGTTTACAAATGGAAAAATACTAAACTCATTATCTGTAGGACCTAACGCTTGCTAAAGAAAGGCATCGAAGAAAACACAAAAACTTCTAATACATGTGTTTTATGCAGGTTGCCGAATGGTGTGCTACTTGAAACCACATTTAAGTTAAAAAGATAAAAAAACACACCACTCTTCATCACACTATATTGCAGGTTTTGGAAAAGGGTACATCCCTATCTACTCAACTAGAACATAACCCCTTTGGCATAACACCTTAAGCTACAACAATGGGGGTGGTACCAAGAACCCTAAAGTAGTCCATCATTGTGTAACCTTGTGGATCAAATAGGAAGCACCTCACTTACCCACTTGACTAGTTTTCCTTTGAGTTAGCATTACGAAGTTATCTGTATCGTGACCCTGGCAAGAGTACATGATGGATGTAATTAGTGCCCACTGTACTTAAAGGGGGAAAAGCTGAGATACTCCCAAATTAGTCAGTGTGACTTTTTGGGTAAATTGTGCCTGCTCTTAGATGACTTTGTAACACCTAGTTGAGAGATCTTATTAAGGAGGCCATTTTTTCTTGAGGTCCACTTTACTAGTCCTTTGTCATGTCTTGGCCATCACAAAGTGATAAATTTTTTGGATTTAGAACCTTTTTTTTTGAACTAGGCAAATAATCCACTTAAGTTGGATCTAAATGCCTTTCATCACGAGAATTAGACGATGGTTGACTTAGCTTATATTCTTTCTTTCCTTCGGACAAGGCAAAGCTCTACCCAAGTAACACTTAGTTCATTTTAATATTTTGATCTACACCTTTGTGTTCTTGTTGCTTATTTGGGGCAACAAAAGGCATATTTCAGGTGTTGTCATAGATAGTGTTCACCACTTTGTTGTCCATTCATGCTCATCCATGTTTGTGCTGAGTTTTTAAACGTCTAAAGTGCATGGATGTGTCCTTATATCTTTCATGGCCACTTGATCTTGATTTCAACATCATCATCATAGTTAGGCTTGATTCATCAGTTGATCTCCCTTTGATGTGTTACTTTGTTTGCATTGTCTCAACACAATTAAGATACTTAGGTCACGTTTCTCATAAACATGATCTAAGTTTCGCATTATGGTGTTACGCTGTGCACATTTTAGCCCATCCTTATTATACTTTGACTTAGTTTTTCTTCAAACATTATCCAAAATCTTGAAGAGTGTCACTTACTTTGTGACGTTTTGATACCACTTTGGCACTAATATCTCACTTATTCTTGAAGCTAATGTGTCCAATTGGTGTGGCTATGTGGCTTACATTTGTAAACCACACCCTTTAACATTTTGGCCTTGTTGTTTGTTGAAGTTTTCATGGTATCCTTTGATGGTGAGTCAAATCTACCCTTTGTTAATATTTACACCTTGTTCATTTCAAGCTTGACATAAATATTGACATTTTTTTATCATATTTTCATCGAACTATCATTTTGCACACACATTTTTAGTGGATATTTATTTATTGATTGGATTTGTGTTTTACACTTGCAAGATTGTTCCTTGTGATTATTCATCTGGAAAAATTATTTTCTAGGAAAAATCCTTTTTGATCTCGTCAAGATTACATCATCATAATGTCTATTTTCCTTAGACATTCTTTGGAAATTCACGCATGCATCTCCATACTTAAAAAATGTCTATTTAGATGTCATTATGCTACTTGAATCGACATGTCACTTCCTTCCCTTTGAATGATTTCCATCACACTATCTAGGTATAGACATTTGTGCTTAAAACGATGCTAACAATGATTGACTATCACATGGTTTCTCACATTTACTATAATATGAAACCTAGGTTTAGAAATTCAAATCAAAAGATTCCCATTATAACTAAACCTTGTTTGGTTCTTCATGCTAGAGAGCCCATATGGGTACCGTGTCCCCCACCTTCAACTCATAGTTGATGGTATGGTTTGGATGCCTCTGATCCAAATTATTATTCAATTTCCCCCCACTCTTCTTCCGATTTAGATCCAAACTACCATTTGGATTCCCACTCTTCTTTTGAAGATTAAGATCCTAACCATTCGGATTCATGAGATGCCTACCACCAATCCTACTTCCTATCTTCTTCTTCTGTTATTCCACCTTCACCTTCCTCTAATCATGATGAGATTCTAGTGTCTAGCATTGATCCATGGCCTATCTTCTCATTGCCAAATCATTCCTTATCTATCATCATTCCTCAATTAAAATCTCACCTTGGGTCGCACCCTAGTAGCCCATCGTCTTCTTCTATCATGGAGCCACCCCGGGTAGTCCTCTATTTTCTACTTGTGGGTCACCTCCTGGTATCCCATTACCTTCTATTCTTGGGCCACGTCCTAGTAGCCCTTCATCCTCTTCTATCTATGGGACACCTCCGAGTAGTCCCTCCTCATCTATACTTGGGTCACCCCTAGTATTCCCTCGATATCATCTTCTATTCTTGGGCCATGTCCTCATAGCCCAATTTCTTCCCTCTTGGGGCCACATCCTAGTATCCCTTCCTCATCTTCTAGCCATGGCTCACCTCCGAGTAGCCTAATTTCTTCCATCTTAGGGCCATATTCTGGTAGCCCTTTGTCATCTTCTATTAGTGGCTCACCTCCTGGTAGCCCATCCTCTTCAATCCTTGGACCATATCCTTTTCATCCATCACATTATTCTTCTACCAAAGATTGTGGCAAGCCCACTACCATTCCTCTCATCAATTCTAAATGTCCACATTCTTCTCTCACTTCTTAGGATTAGACAAGTCAAGCATTAGCTTATAAGAAACCCAGATAGGTTCTTTATCAAGCCAATGATCATAAAATCCAAAATCAAACACGATTCAAGAATGCACACCAATGTACCCATCAAGTATGGCGTAAAGTGAAAAAACCTATGGATAGGGAACTCAAACTCCCACATACAAAACCCATGTTTCAAAACAAATCACAGTCATTTATTGAGTGTGAACTCACCTCGATCATTGAGATTAGAGATAATATAACTCTTGATAAACAAATGAGCATAGTCTCCCTTATCAAGGAAGTCACATAAATTGTTGTTTGATCTTACCGCATGGAGTGAATTTGTTAGTCCCAACCTCTTAGAACTATAAAAAGGCTAAAAATCATTAAAAAAATGCAAAAATTAAAAATATTAAAAAAAAAAAAATTCAAAGTTACATTTTCTCAAACATTGCAATCAAGTATTGTCTACACATGGATGTTTCTTTCTTCCCTTTCTTATCATCCCTCTACAAGTTTTCCTTCCATTTTGATCCCTTCTGTGATATTTTGGTTATCCTATTCACATACATTTTGTGACATTTATCTCTATGGTATCCATTTGACCTGGTCTTTTATCACCTTGGTAAATTAAAGAACAACTGACCTCTTAGAGATCCTATCACATTCAACATCTAATAAACTTGTTGTGAAGAACTTTTGGACATATTTTTTGACACTATCCAATGTCATCATCACAATCAATTTCATATCCTTCCATCAAGCCATCAGTGGTTCTTAACCCCTTGTCAAACAAGAGAGATGAAATAAGTTTTCAGAAAGAAAAAGAATCAAAATCAATCAAAAATAAAAAGAACAAATCTAAAAGAAAAAGAAAATTGATATATTAATCTCTCTTGGGGTATTTCTAATAATCTCTACTGGGGATATGGATGCTTGACTGGAAGTAGAGAAATGTTGTGATTATAATCAAATACATCTCCGTCAAAGGGCTATGGATGTTTGGTGACAATGGAGCAATGTACAACTATACGTCCACCATCCAAATCACCTATCATCTATCAAAATAAATCATTCCTACACATTGGCTAGGGTGTATTCACTTTTTTCTATTAAATCTTCCCCAAGAGGTAATAAATTCCATGTGCACACACTAGATATCTATGAGAAAAGTAGGATTAGTATGTTACCAAGAGTCTTTTTGGACCTTGTTTAGAATCAAACTTTAGTCCTTATCTCGTCTCACAATTTTTGCCTTTGGCTAATCACTTCTTCATTGTGAGGATTCTAAGCTACATTCATATCATTCACATCATTATTCTACTTTGTTCAGGATATTCATGTGTATAAAATTACTTGTTTGCCATGTTTTCGGACACCTTTTTCCCCTTTCAAAAAAAAATCTTCTCGCGTCCTTTCTATCATGTGATTTTAGGCCAACTTATGCAGGGGGCATCCTTGCTCCTTCCCGAACTTCATTGGTTTACGTTCATCATTATGTTGAACCTATCCATAATGGCCTTGGGTCCCACTTCTACCTGTGAAGAGTTTTCCTTTGAATACTCCCACCTAATTGTTGGGGCATTTTTGCATCTTCACCTTTCTCGTACGCACGTGGCCTTATGCCCTTATACTTCCCATCTATCACTAGGGGCATCCATGCTTCTTTGTCTTCCTGTACATAGTTTCAAAAAACTTTCAAAATTAATAAAAAAACATTCAAATATGTTAGAAAAATCACAAAAACATTCAAATATGTTAGAAAAATCATCAAAAACATTCAAATATGTTATAAAAATCAAAACATTCAAATATGTTAGAAAAATAAAAACATTCAAATATGTTAGAAAAATCATCAAAAACATTCAAATATGTTAGAAAAATCAAAACATTCAAATATGTTAGAAAAATCACAAAAACATTCAAATATGTTTCAAAAAACTTCTAAAAATCAATATAAATCATCCTACAAAATGTCGTTCTTTGGTTCTTGCTTATTCTCATCATAAACGACTCACGGATCATCTTGATCTACCTCCATCAACAAAAGCTAAGCTTCTTACTATGTCTATACTTTGGGGCACAACGAGTTGTCTGGTACTATTTCATAGTGCACATTGCTTTTTCATCGACCCAAGTGTCCTCTGTTATTCCCTTTGCATGTATCCTTTCTTGGGGCACCATCATTAACCCTTGTCGTTAATTTGAATAGGTTGGAACTGAAGCTTGATAACAAAAACATTACATTATGTTTCTCTGTTAGGTTAGCTTGTTTACTTTCTTGTATTGCATTGCATTTTGTATGTTGCATGGAGTTAGGAATCTTTTACTTTCTCATATTGCATTGCATTTCATATGTTGCATGCGCTGATGTTTTTAGCAATGGAAATTTATTTGTATATGGCTTTTCATGTCATACTACACTTTTTTCATTCTTTTTAATAAGGACCGATGATGAAGATCTTTAGCAATATGATGAAAAATAAAGTTGTTTAAAAGGCATTGGATGGATGTTAGCTCATTCCCTCTTCCTCATATTCCTTTTTTCTTCTATATCCCCTTTCTTCTTCACACTATTCTTTCTTCTATTCTCTTCTTGTCATATTTTCGATCGTTAATCGAGTTCTTCTATCACCCCATCGACAATTGAGGGGGCATCCTCCATTCTACTCATTTTTCTTCTATCCCTTCAAAATTTTCTACTTGTTTATACTTGTCTAATTTCTTTGAAGTGATGTTGCTTACGTCACCCCAAAGAGGGGAAAATGTAGACACCTAAAATATGCTTACACTTAGCATTTCATCCAATCCATTCAATTAACAACACTTTTTTAATCAACCCATCTTTGCTCCACTCTCGGATGCCCATTTACGACACCTTCTCGATTGTATTCCTCCTATAATCAACTTATTTGGCTAATATCTCTCGTATTAGCTAAATATTCCTCCTTTGACCATTCAAGACCTCCCTAGTTCTCTTTATACCACTTCTATTGGCTTCGTAGGCTATCTATCAGTCATAATTAGTTATTCAAACCCCTTCCAACTCTCAATGAGTCTCTAATCACTAGATAATCAAGTTTAAATATCCTAAACCCTAGTTAACTAGCCTAAACGAAGCTTATCTAAGACTAAAGCATGTTTATCCTAATATAATCTAAAAGTGCTTATTGAGATTTAGTCCCACATGCACCAAAATTTCTGGACTCTCCCAAGTAAAAACTATAAATAGAAGGGTCACCCATCCCTCTAAAACACACCTTGTTTCCGTAACAAAATATCTCTCACATTTGGAGATATTGGCATTATAAATCATTTGTGATAGCTTTAAGCTATAGAACATTTGGATCTTGGCCATACTTTATTGTTAAGAGCTCGCCCATGTTGCATCGATCCATTCCAAATATAGTTAGTAAGGGAAGATCTAAATCTTGGCCATGTAGCAAACTTGGAGAGATCTCTTCACTATGTTTGGGAGGAAATAACACACAATTTGATTGCTTAGAATCTAACTAGGTTCACTTTCATTAAGCTTTCATACAGTAGAGAGCAGTATACATGTTAGTTTTTGATGTTTTTGTCAAAGTTATAATACTTGCATGTTAGTTTCTCTTGTTTAGCTCTAATCTCATGGTGCATGGATGAGTTAGCAAAACTTTGAGGTTCTTTAGCCTCATTCCATAGCTTTTTCAACTTTCCATTGCATACATGTGCATCAAGGTCAAGGAGGATATTGACAATATGATCGCATCGGGAATTATTGAGGCTAATGAGGAATCAAAATGGATAATTCCATTGGTCATCAACATTAAGAAGGACATGAGGATTAGGATTTACGTTGATTACAAATATTTGAATGTGGTATGTGTTCTTACCCTTTTCCAACCCCTTCATTGAGGATATCCTAGAAGGAGTATCAAGGCACAAGATCTATTCTTTCACGATGGATTCTCGAGGATATCATCAGGTTAGAATTACAAAGGAGGACCAAGAAAATACAAATTTCACCACTAAATGGAGATGTTTTTCCTACATGGTCATGCCCTTTTGACTCAAGAATGGATTTGCTATGTTTTCACACATTGTGGTCCAAGAATGTTAGGACTTCATCCATAATTTTATTCAAGTCTACTTTGATGATTGACGGTGTATGGACTAGTAAATGACCATTGCAAAAATTTGTGGTTAATGTTTTTGAGATGTTGGCAATTTAGCATATCTCTCAACATCAAGAAATGTCTTTTCTCTACTCTGTTTGGAACCCCGTTAGGGCATATTATATGTAACGAGGATTTCTCGTGATCCTACCAAAGTTTCATTATCAGTAGGATTGGGGGAACATGCCATCTAGAGCATATGGGGTACTACTAGGAATTTATTAAGGGATAAGCCAAGATTGCCACACCATTGGAGGGATTTCTGAAACACAAAAGTATGTTTCATCGTGGATAGGTGCAACAGATGGTGTTTGATACATTGAAGAATAGGCTTATCATTGCGCACATATTACACTTTGCATCTGGGTACAAGCCATTCCATGTACATGTTAATGCTTTAAGGATGGAAATTGGAGCCATATTGGAAAAACTGGTGAGGGGACTCTTAATCATCCTCTTTGTTTTTCAAGCATGAAGTTGAGTCCAGCAGAGAATAACTATATCAATACTGAGTGCGAGGCATTATCGATGATCTACGTGCTATAAAAATTTAGGTAGTATTTGCTAGAAACACCCTTTATATTATACATATACCACATGTCATTGAAGTACCTAGTAAACAAGCCCATTTTACAAGGGTGCATATGTAGGTGGATCCTATTATTTCAAGAGTTTGAGTTTACGGTTGTTGTAAAACCAGGTAAAAGTAGCCTGGGACCTGACCATTTATCAAAGATTGACTTAGGGGAGGATGCACAGAGAATTGAAGATACAATTCCAAATGCATAACTATTTAGATTACGATGTGCACCCTTTGAATTAGAGGATATTTCTATGTTTCTCAAAACAGGTATGTCACCGGAAGGAATGAATACTTTGGACAGAAAACCGTTAGCTATACACATCGTTCCCTACATTAATTAGTGGAGACTTATACAAGCTAGTTCATGATGAGATCTTACACCGGTGTGTGTTAGATTCTAAGTGCACTACAATCATGAAGGAGGCACATGGTGGAATTATAGGAGGAAACTATGTAGGAAATGCCACCATGTAGAATATTTTACTAGTAGGTCTCTGGTGGGAAAGCATTTACCAGGATTGTATCAAGTTTTTTAAGGTCTTTGATCATTTTTAGTTCCTTGGAAATAAAATAAGAAGATATGAAATGTCCATGAGGCCGATAGTTAGCGTTGAACCATTTAAGAAGTGGGTGGTTGATTTTGTAGGACCTATTTCACCTACCACATGAAGGACTAGTTTACACTATATCATTACTTGTACTGATTACTTAACACAGTGGGAAGAGGTAGTACCTACAAAGGATTGCACAACAACCACAGTAGGAAAATTCATGTGGGAAGATATAATCAGCAAGTATGGTTGTCCATTGAGCCTAGTGACAGGGGTACACATTTTTTAAATGAGATAGTCGGATTTTTTTAGAAGATTTTGTAGTGGCTCAACACAAGACGACCCCCTTATCACCCTCAAACTAATGGAACTGCTGAGGCATATAACAAGATAATAAGTCACACATTGACTAAGATTTATGATGTTGAGAGACAATATTTTGATGAAAAAGTCATTTTTGTACAATGGGTGTATAGGAAAACCTACAAGAGATTGAACAAGGCCACACCATTTCAATTAGTGTTTGGTGCGGAAGTTGTTTTACCAATAGAGTTTATGTTTCCCTCTCTACATATTGTGCATGTAGGAGGATTGGCCGATGAGAAATCATTATAAGAGTGCATGGATAAGTTAATACAATTGGATGAAAGGAGATCACTTTCTAGGTGGAGTCAGAAGACTAAGAAGGTGAGACAAAAAGCATGGCATAATTGTCACATTAAAAATAAACAATTTGAGGTTGGGCAGATGGTTTTACTTTATGACTCTAAATTTCTGCGCCATCCTGGGAAACTCAAAGTCCATTGGTTAGGGTTGTATATTATATCTTACATCCTTGATTTAGGTGCATGTTAGTTGCAAGTGTTGGATGGGACAAGGTTGCTAGGATATTTCAATGGGAGTAGGTTGAATCCCTACTATAAATAAGGCTTCTATGTGTTTAAAAATAAGGTAGTATTGCCAATTAGATTAGGTTTCCTTTAATGCTTTTCCCTTTTGTTTTTTTCCTTTGTCATCATTTTTGGGTGTGCTATTAGCTAATTACATTGTAAGAGATTCTATGCGTAGAGGACCATGCATACATTTTTGTGTGGGGTGAAGTAGTAGATATGTCGAATATGTTTGAAAATTTTTTTGACAATGGACTGATGGGAATGATTAGCACAAAGGTAGAAGAATGAGTGGAATGATGGTTAAGGTGTTTGAATTCATGTAGTTATGAAGGTGTGTTGAGAAAATTTTAAAGACCACGAAGAAGGGAAAGATCACGCAATATAACATAAGGTAGGAAACACCATGGGGAACTAATTATTGTATTACATAGAGGTTATGTACTTCAATATGGTGATGCGTGTGAAGGAGTTCTATGAAAGTGAAGTTTTGTTAGAGTTCTAGAAGGTTATAGCTGTGATGTGTGAGGAGAAGTCATGGAAGTTGATTTAAGTGAAATAAAGTGCTCTATTAAAAAGTGATGTTAAGACACGTGGTCGGAGGAACTCTAAGGCATTGAAAAAGTATAAATAGGAGGTAAGAGTAGTCATTTTGACTACTTTTCCTTAGAAAATTTCTTTTGTGCTCTCGAGCTCAAAGTATGTTGAGGGTTTCATGAAGAAGAGTGAAGTAAGGTACTTATCATGAACTAGTGGAATTGTGCAAGTTTTAGTGTAGTCTTGGGGTGTAACAAGGAGTAAAGAAGATAGCATAGAAGGAAGGAGGTTACATAAGAGAGAAATGGAGAATTAGTTGAGTCTAGGAAGACAAAGGAGAGGTTAAAATCACCTACAAAATGAGAAGAAAGAATATGGCACCCAAGAAAGCTTGAATAAAGAGACAGGAGGTAGAGAAGGAGGATCCTCTTGATATTTACTCGGAAATGTGGTACCCCTCAGGGGTTATCAAGGAAAAAAAGTGGATTTTGAAGTTATACAAGTGCAAGATCAGTGAATACAACCACATAATGAGTGAATTTTTTTTTTTTTGATGTGGCAAGACTTAGTTTCAGATACTCCAACAATGGACAATCTCAGAAAACCTAAGGTTGAGAACTCAGTGCAACAAGAACTAAAAAATACTAGACTTTTATAGCTATGGGAGCTAAATTTCTTTGTAAAACCTACCCCGTTGTTTAGGTGGTTAATGTCGCGGTGCATGAGGACTTATTCTACTTCATGGGAAGAAGGATGAGGATTACATGCCACTTGATTAGGATAGTTAAATTCCTACAGAACACCGGTGAGGACATGGTACTTTATTTACTTTCCACTACAAAAATTGAGGAGCTAGTAAAAAAATTGAAGTACAAGAAGGGAGGAAGTGCATAGGTGATTGGGGATCTCCTAGAACCAGCATTGAGAGTCACCTCCTGCTCATTAGTTGAAAATTGGGTGCATCAAAGAGGTGGAAAGAAATCAATAGGAGGTTCTTGTACGTAGCCTACAAAGTGTCAAAGAGGGAACATTACAATTTTGCACAATTGATTGCAAATGGCATTGTTGAATAGGCATGAGAACAGAATGAGGCAAGAACAAAGATCACATGGTGCTCCATCATTATATTAATTGTAGTATAGTAGATTGGTATCCTAGATAGGCCAAATAGGAACATATGGGTTCACCCACCGATGCAATCATCCCTTGCAGTTCAATTTTACAAGCTCGGTTGTGATGGGACCATCTCTTGAACCTACAAGGATCAGATGAACCTGTGGTTTCAATGGTTGTACAAATTAGTTGAGAACGAGTGGTGTATCCCCCATGGATCGCCAAAAGTTGTTGGGGATTAGGTAAAACTTGTAATTACACAACATTTTTCCTAGCAAAGTTTATGATGGCCAAGGGAGAGATGGGGCCATGGTGCAAGATCCCCTTCATGTTTACTACTAAGTATATGAAGTGTGCCATCAACCAAATAAAGGATGTGTAGAAGTTGTTCTTTGATGTAGACAAAGTGGATGATGATGTCCATACATTGCACGCGACATACAAGTATGACACTTGACCTACTTATGTCGAAGTTTTGGAGCCATATTTTCTGGACTTGCACCCTCAAGTCAGCATTACCATCAAAGGGTACGTCCATCGGGTGTTCATGTAGCTATGCCCCAAAACAAAAGGGGGATTAAAGTGGAGGTTACAAACTCCCCTATCCAAATTCATAGGAGGCACCAATCCCACCCATGAAAGTGGTACAGGTCAAAGGAGAGGAAGAAGAAGAAGAATAAAGTGAAGGTAAGTTAGATACTTTCTAGAAGAAGAAGTAGTAAATGCACCGTAATGGTAAAAGGGTGCTAGCACTTCAATACAACATGGTGTTAAGGCCTCATTACTAGGGAATGAGAAATAGGAGGAAGAGGAGGAAGATCCTGAAGAAAAGAAGAAAAAGACACATGATGCATCGAGCCCCATAATAGGCTCAAAGGAAGGTGAAGAAGAAGACCCCACCACCTTCAAGGCATAGTTGGAAGTAGAGTTACAAATTCAAGAAGATGAGGTTGAAGCCATGGATGCAGGTGAGGTGCATGAGGAAGGAAAGGAACACTCTTTAGGACCTAAGAAGATCCCAATGCGTGAGGCCTCCCTGACACAAAATGCCAACCTAAGGGGAGATAAGGGGGACTCCTTTACTATAAAGGAGGATAAAGGATTCACCCCTGGAGAAAAGAAGAAAAGGACAAAGCACAAAGCTATAAGGAAGAAGTGGACACCCGTGTCCCCACATATGGACTATTTGCACTACCCCATGAAGGTATTGCACATGAGGATCTAGACCACCCTCCCACCGTAAAATATACATGGATGGGATTTGATGGATCAAGAAGGGGTGTGCCTAGAACAAGGAATATGCTTACCTAGAACATGCATTGCCACACCGAAGAGCTTGAGTTTGAGGTCAATGATCATGTGATTGAGATCATCCATCTGAAGAATAAAGGAGGAGAAACATATAGGGTGGTGGATCCTAACCACCTAACAGATGAGAAAGCATGCAATGTGCTTCAAAATATGTCTTTGGAGGTGATCTCGGCATAGCTTAGATGCAAGAGCCTCTCTTTGGACCCTAGTTGTGGAAAAGAGGGACAAGGAAATAGAGATACATAGATTACACAAGGGATTAAGGGGCTAACATGCACAAACTAAGGAAGAATACAATCGAGTTGGCACCCTCATGAAGAGCATTTTGGGACAATGTTTGGCATTGGTGAGCCATGCCAGAAAAACTATGGGGATGAAATGGAATATCTTGAAGACCTTGTGGGGATGTTGCTCACAAACATCAAGGATGGTGTAGGGCCCACAACTGTAGAGCTTGCAAAGGAGAAAGAGGAAAACAAAGTCATCGTTGAAGCCTAGATCACTGAGTTAGAGGACTTTCTCACCCAACTCAAGGAAGAAAATATACTAGCAGATAGGGGCTTCAACAACTACAAAAATGTGAGCCCATCATTGATGCATGGGTGACAGAAGAGGAGGCCACCCTCAAGGATTTATAGGATACCATCCCCACCAACAAGGATTAATGCGTTCATCTAGTTGTTAACACCACATCTCAGAAACATAAGATAAAAACAAAATTTGGGAATCTAGACTTTAGGATTAGAAAAATCTTGGATTCCATCACTAAGCAGATGGATGAGTTTGAAGGTGTCTGTAGTAGTCTTTGGTGGTAATGTGAATCCACTAAATGGGAAGGTGGAGGAAATTACCTTAGACCAAGTTCCCAATGTCATGGGATAAGTTCCAGGGAATGCCTTATTAGAATTGAAGGTCTAGGAGAAATTGAAGGATGAGATAGATGCAGAGTTCCCTGAACTCCTCCAATTGGTCACGTAGCATATTCTTCCATTCTTCAATTATTTCAATTTCACTATTCTTTATTCTTTAAAGGAGCAACATTCTTGCCTTAATAGATTTTGGTCGTCAAGACTTTTTTTGGGAAGCACAAAGGATTGTTGGGGTGGTAATCAGATTAGTGTGGGGTGATGTTGGACCCCTAAATTAACTAATTACCTAAGGCACAAAGCTTGGTAGTGCGTGGAAGCACAATGCAAAGGTATGCATGGAATTATTTCTTAGAGATGTGAAAAGGCTCACACCTAAGCATGATGGATTTGAGACTTAGTGAGTTTTGGACAACAAGAAAGGACACATTTAGGGAATGAATGAAAAAGTGACCAGATACGATATGGATAAGTTATGGAGACTTGTAGCTCAAGGAAAGGATATTCTAGGGCATCAATATGGTTATCATGAAAGGATAAGGAGACAATTTTTTTATGGATTAGCTAAGACATGCATGCTAAGGAAACTCGATTAGGGAAACACATGATGACATTTGGCATGTTATTGGGTAGTGGTAGGGCAATCATGAAATATTCCTTTAGGATTTCTCATGTAATGATGAGCGGTTAAGAGGATATTCCTTGAGAGTTCCTCTTATGTATGGTTTTATGAGATAGATTTAGAGAGGATGTGTGTGTGTAAGTATGAGAGAAAGAGAGGGAGATAGTTAGTAAAAATGTGTAATGTGTGATGGTGAGCTCTGTAATGTGTCAAAGCTCTACTACTGTAAATATCTCCATACATGGAACTCTTTTGATGTAATCTTGGCTACTGTACTTTGACTAATGAATATAATGAAGTGATTTTAAAGCACTTATGTGATGGATCTTGATCTGTACATTTCCTTTTATGTTCATGGGTGTATTATTGGTTTTCTTGATGATAATCATGATTTAGTTCTACTTCCATTGTAGTATGATCATGTTATCCTATGTTCTGGTGCATTAGATTAGGATTTAGTGCTTAAATATGGTTTTCAAGAATGGGTGCATTCATTCTCTATTTGTGCAACACCCCTTATTAAGGAATAAAATTCTCATGAAGCTCACATAAAGGAGGATCAGTACTGTGCATGCCTTGGGTGAGATTACGGACCAATTTGGATGATATTTCAGCATGCTTGGGGTTGATTGACAAAGCAAGAGGTAAATAGAGACTATAATATCGGTTGGATCTTAGGTGGGGGCTCTGGTCTAGCTGGCCGACCCAAAACCTATATCCATTCAATACTTTACATTACCATTTGATTATGACATGATCATCTAAGATCATATATATGTAATTAAAACATAAACCATAAACATCAATTAATATAAGTGTATATGTATATACATATATATGTATGTATGTATGTATATATATATATATATATATATATATATCAGTCAATACATATTTCCTTAGATATATGTGTGTATGTGATATTGTACATACAAATATATATTTGCATATTTCTATATCGCCAAGACATAATTTACAATCGTTAGGAACTAGACATAACTACTATGATTTCCTTTTAAAGGATTTTAAAATAATACTTTAAATAGAACCCCAAATTTTATACCTTTTTTCGCCAACAAGGGTTTCGCCACATTAATCTACCTTATAAGGGTCATAAAAATTTATTAACTACACACAATTGTAGAATGTAGATTAGTACATAGGTATATGATTAACAATAAGCAACCTTACACACTAATCAATCCATTGCTATGATTTCATAAATAATGAAACTATCATGATCAAACAACAACCATACAGTTTACAACATCATTCAAATCAAGTCAATCATGATAATCACAAGCACACATTCACCTACAACCAAAAATATAAACAATAACCAAATATAGTTCTTAACGGGGTATGATAGCGTGGGAATAATTACGATTGAGTTTTCCTTAACATGTAAAGTAACCTATACTTTGGTGAAGAAACCAAATTTTGGTCGATATGGGTTAATTCCACAAGAGGTGAAATGATTGGGAACTAGGAAATGATGGGTGAAGGCATAGTAATATTTCAAACCACTACCTTCCCAACTGTTCTTACTTCCTCCAACCCAAACCATTCAATTACTTTGGTCTTTTTTCTCTTCTAGAGGTATTTTTTCTCCTCCTTTTTTCCAAGTCCTACAAACTTATCTTAGGAAATGGTACCTCACGAGGAACCTCGACCTAGCCTATCCCCTTAGATTTATTTAAATTGTAGTTAACCACCTTCTCATTTCCTTTTGATATAGATAAAATGTTGGGACAACCTACAATGGAGTATCATAAGTAAAAATAACCCTTTTCATACTCCCTCTAAGTACTTCCTCGCTTTTCTTGTTAATTGGGGTAAGAGAAGTATCGATCTTGCTAATATAAGCACTCACATCATCCCTTTCCCATCGTGATAGTAACCTTTTAAAATATATATTGGCCCCTTTCTTTCCCGAAACATCCCCATTTGTATCAATCTTTTGATATGGGGGAATAACATCATAAATTAATTTTTTGGCTATATATTCTCTTAAGAAAGAAGTATTTTGATGACTAACATCTACTCCCTATGATAATAACCAATTCGAGATCGTCTGATGAAATTAGTTTTCCTATTACTATTTAAATTCATTAATATCCCAATTTATTGCTGGTAAGGGATAATAAATGATGTTATCCCTCACATAATTGTCAATGATTATGTTATTGTCATCCTCCAAGCCTTTTGAGACTTGGATAATTTTGAAATCTTCCATCCGGGATAGCTTCATTCTTAAGTAAAGAATATGTCTAACCTCTCCCTCATCTCCACAATACATATAATAGTCGTCATAATGAGGCTCATGTTTGATCACAATGGCTGCAACATTATGCAAAATTTATTTTATGTCATATTGAGGCCTAGCCTCAAACTTGTCCAACATGAACCTACCCATTTGTGGCTCTAACAACCTTACCTTTTGGATATTTGAGAAAGTGTAATTTCCAATGGACATGGGGAACTTGAAAGGGGATGTGAGATGCTTACAGTAAATAATATAGTGCATTGTAATTAACTAAATTACTAACTCATCAACAGGAAAAAAACTTCTCTCGGATCTGCATAATATAAACAACCATGAAGAATCCTTTTGGAGAATGAAGTCTAGAGCCCTTTGGCTTAAAGCAGGAGACAGGAATACAATTTTTTTTCATTTGACAGCCCTCAAGCATAGAGCTTGTAACAGAATATCTGAGGTTGCTAAAGACAATGGAAACATTACTAAGGATTCTGAGGACATCAAAGCAGAAGCACTTAAATTTTACAAGAACCTTCTCACTGAGAATAACTCCTACAATGAACAAGTGGCCTCTTTTCTCTTAGACTCCATTCCTAATAATCTAATACCTGCTGAGAGATTTAAGAGTCTTTCAAAAACTGTCACCATCGAGGAATTAAAAAGGCTATTTTTGCTTTAGAGGGGGATAAGGCTCCGGGTCCAGATGGATTTTCGGCTAACTTTTACCAAAGATGTTGGGAAATATGCTCTGAAGATCTCTTGAAAGTTGTTAATGAGTTTTATAGAACTGGAAATCTTATTAAAGAACTAAATAATACACACATTGTGTTTCCCCAAAATATTTGGATGTAAAGGACTTCAAAGATTTCAGGCCTATTAGTTTAGTTAATGTTATATATAGGATCTTCACAAAGATTCTCACCACTAGAATGCAACCTATTCTTATGGAGATCATTTCACAACAACAGAGTAGATTCATTCAGGGAAGAATTATTCAAGATGGAATTATCATGGTTCATGAAACTATACATTCTATGGATAAAAGTAAAAAGGTGGGGATGGCTATCAAGCTAGACATGCATAAAGCATTCGACAGAGTCTCCTGGAGATTCATGGATGAGGTCTTATCCAAGTTTGGTTTTCAAATCAAATTCAGAAAAATCATTCACTCTTGTATCTCTACCTCTAGATTCTCAGTGGTTGTTAATGGGGAACCGGTGGGTTTTTTTGCCAGCAATAGAGGAATCCAGCAAGGAGACCCAATTTCCCCTCTATTATTCATTATTATGGCTGACAGTTTAAGCAGATCTATTTCCAAAGCTATTTGCATTGGCATGCTAAAAGGATTTCCTCCAACTTCTGGCAATCAGATCTCCTCCCACCAACAGTTTGCTGATGACACTCTGCTTCTCCTGATGGCCTCAATCATTGAGGCAAAGGCTATCAAAACTGTCCTTAGGTTTTATGAGGAAGCCTCGGGACAAAAAGTTAATTTTGACAAAAGCTCTATATATTTCTTCAATACTCCTATGGAAAGGCAAAGAAAGATTGCTAATATTCTAGGATGCACTATTAATTCTCTTCCCGCTACTTACTTAGGTTTACCTTTAAGTACTGGAAAGATTTCTGTTGAGGTCTGGAATGATCTTATTAAGAGATTTCAAAGAAAATTGGCTGGCTGGAAAGGAGTTGTACTTTCAAGTGCAGGCAAGTGCCTATTGATAAAAAGCACGCTCCAAAACTTGCCTATTTACATCATGTCAATGTTCAGCATACCAACAGCAGCAGTGATGAATAGTATTGAAAAGATTCAAAAGCACTTTTTATGGCATGGTACTGAGGACAGGTTCAGATATCATCTTGTGGCTTGGGAGCAGGTATGTAAACCAAAGAGGCTTGGGGGGTTAGGCATCAAAGATATCAAACATATGAGTGTTGCCCTTATTGCAAAGTTAGGTTGGAGACTTATAAAAGAGCACAAGCCTTGGACAGAGTTGGTTAAGATCAAATATCTTTCAAACCAAAACAAGATTTCCTTCATTTATGATCAGTCTCTTCTGAGTGGTTCTATTTTCTGGAACAACCTTCTTCACAACAGAGACACATAATTTCTTAGGGGTGTAGCTGGAAGCTTGGAGATGGGAAAAACATCAACTTCTGGACTGATAAGTGGACTGACTCTAACTAGATTTCTTCTTATGATCACATTAAAGACAACTTAATTACAAAGTATGGACACAAAATTTAGGGATACATTGAGAGGGATGGAAACAAAAGAAAATGGAAACAACTAAAAGTGGAGAATGATAATGTACAGGCTGATGTTTCATCTTTACAGAATCAACTTTCTCTAATCCATATTAGTAATCAAAATCTTAAGGATGAACTCATCTGGAAAGATTCTTTTGATGGGGAATACTCTGTTAAATCAGGATATAATTCTTTCTTTGTATCTATTGAAAGTGAAATTAAGTGGCACAAGTTGTGGATGCCTGAGTTAACCCCTAGAGTGAACTTCTTTTGGTGGCTCATCATTAATGGAAAGATCCTGACTAACGAAAACCTCATCAAGAAGGGATTCATCATGCCGAATAGATGTTGCATGTGTCAGAAAGAGGCAGAAGATATAAAACATTTATTCCTCCATTGTGAGTATGCTTCCAAAATTTGGTAGCTTGTTTTTGCAAAATTTAATCAGAGATGGATTTTTCCCCTTACCTATCTTCAGGCCTAGGAACAATGGGACTCTCCATTTAAGCATTGTGTGGTGAAGAGATTGTGGCAACTCGTTTTACCCCACACTATGTGGAGAGTTTGGAAGGCTCGTAATGATGGTATTTTCAGAAACACTAGAAAGGCATGTAACAAAGTCTACAAGGAAATTATCATTGTTGTGCAAGATAATATTGCTAGATTTAAACCTCCTAAAAATAGACTTTACCCTGAGAAGGAAGAATACATCCTGACTGATTGGAATATTGACACTGCCTTCAATAAGAATAACAATGGTATAGATAGAAACACCGTCCGATGGATTAAGCCTCCCACTGATTGGTACAAGTTAAATTTTGATGGGGCCTCAAAAGGAAATCCAGGAGACTCTAGAGGAGGGGGAGTCATCAGAGATCAAAGAGGCTATTTTGTTGCTACTTTTTCTGGGAGAATGGGCAGGCAAACTAATCATTATGCTTTGAAGCCCCAGCGCTCTGGGGTATAAGATTTACTAGAGATTGTAATATTTGGAATATTATAATTGAGGGTGATTCTCTGAATATCATCAATCTATTAAACAAAAAGCAACACCCCAGCTAGTCAATTAGATATTTCATTGGTGAAGCTATTGATATATGCAAGAGCTTTGAAAATGTTAAAATCACCCACACCTATCGAGAAGGAAATAGGGTTGCAGATAGTTTGGAAAACCTTGGTGTTACTAATACTTTTCAAACTTGGCTTAGGGGGGATGTTCTACCCACTCAAATCAATAAAGCCATAATCAATGATCTACATGGCCGAGAAAATCAACACTAACGGCTGTAATGTGGATGCTAATGTGCGGATCCTCAAGTACAATATGATGACATCACATAAGATATGTATGATTGATGTGATATGTGCGAGCTGGACTGTCATCATTTCTTGGCATAGGAAGAAAGCCGAGGAGCGGGGCACTAATTACAAGTATGGTATAATAATTAAATCTACTTTCACGGAAGGGAAAGATTCAAAAACCAACATCAAAGCTCAGCCTGTCCCGCATAGTGATAGCATTTTTACCATTGAGAACAGGAACAGAAATAGTGGAAACATGGGGGGTCTGCCTTGCAAAACTGAACCCACCCACAATCTGCATGGAAAGAGGATACGGTGCTTTGGAACTACCTTCAAATCGGGGTCTGTCAAATTTAATTGAAAGGATTCAAGGGTTTGATCAAGACATTTCTATTAGATTCACCCAGGGATGGAAGAATCGGGTTGTCAAATACAACAACATGGAGATTGAGATCACGGAAGAGCTCATCACCTAGATCATGGGCCTCAGCCTGGAGGGCACCAAATTCTTCAATAAGAAGGTTGACAGGGAGGTGGAGACCAAGAAGTTCCTGGATGATGGGGAGAATCTTGAATTTGTGACTGCTGGCATCAAGGTGGCATCGATTCCTGAGCCTTTTGCTGAGCTTTCCAGGATGGTTGTTAGGTATGTAACTCTTGAAGGAAGATTTGTGACTATACCTCAAAAAAATTTGATATTTCTTAATCACTTTCATAGAAATATTATCATCAGCTTCCCTCACTACTTGATAAACTCACTGGAGAAATCAATTAGGGAAGTTCAGAGCCACTCTAGGGCTGTCCCTCTGCACCAAGGGCTAATCCTCCTGATCCATCACCACTGTTCTAACTGCCCCCACATGAATCCTACCCCACCCTCTTCCTCCATACCTCCACCTACTCGCACCGCTTCCACTCCCCCTACTGAAAAGGAAGATTGAAGCTGCTGCTTCTAGCAAGAAAAGCAAGAGCATAAAAACTAAAATCCCTTCTTCTCAACGGGTCCTAAGAAGTCACAAAGACCTGGAGCTGGCTGAGAACCTCCTGCATATCAGCAAACCGATGGAGGAACCCAAGGAGGAGGACTTGATGGATAGAGTGGATAGGATGGATAAGGAAATACAAGAGCTCAAAGGGACTATAAAAAATATGGAAAAAGCTAAGGGAAAAGGAATACTTCAAAGTGATGATGAAGAGGGGGTTATTGCTGAAGTTTTCAAGAAGTTACAGTCTTTGGATGGTAGAATGGGGAATGTAAAAAGTTGCAATGACTACATACTATCTGCCCTTAAAAGCATTTATAATTTCATTGAACAACATGTTCATAGTGTTTGCAGTTTAAGTGGGATTAATGAAGACATTTGGGGCCCCAAAGAGAAAAGGGATATTGCAATTTCTCAGGTGGATATGAAAGACTCCTCTTAGGCCACTGCCATTGCCTTCTTCATGTCACTGCAGGCTATCAAAACCAAGATTGACAGGGCTATCAAGTAACGGGTTGTTGTGATGTTGTTTTTGGCTACAAAGTTGCTGTTATCTGGCAGTTCTGGAGCTACTTTTTGGCGGAGTTTTTATATGATGAATATATTTTGTTTTCTTTTTGATCTTTTCTGCTACTTTTTGGATCATTGTTCATCTAGATCCTTTCTTCTCATGTATTGTCATATCTGGCTATTGAGCCCTCTTAGGTTGGTTGTTTTGCCCTTCTCTGGGCTATTTCTCTCACCTATGCTATCTGGCTTTTGAGCCCTTTTGTATACAGGGTATAGTCCCTTCAAAACTATTTTCCCTTAATAAAAAAACTAAATTACTAACTCTGTCAATGCCCATTTGTCATCCACATGCTGCGGAGCACGTAAGTGTTCCCTTCAAAACCATAGACCCTAATGAAGGATAAAATATGGAATTAGATGATATAACATCCATAATCAGTAATGATCCACTTAGCATCTTAAAAATAATTTCTCTCTCCCGGTTGGAGTGAAAAAATCACATTACTTATGTAAAGAAAATTCCAAAAATATGCCCGAAATGCGAGCATAATTCACGAGTTTTAACCAAGAAAACACATTGTATACCTTAGCATTACTGAGGTCTCCTTCTCCATGTAATCCCAAGAAAGTTCTATGAAAAACAATATTGCAAAATAAGTATGATTACATGAATAATTCTGCTATACCAACTATCTCACCCTTAGCAATTCGGGAAACCCCCACCATCTTCTCATGAATTTTCTCGCTTATCACTCTTCCTAAGGGAGAGGTTTCTTGTTTGTCAATATAACTTGAATGAACTAGAACATCCATTCATGGAAAATTTTGGTGGATTCCATACCAATTAATATGTTCAAGACTATAATCAAGTCCCTAACTTATTCTATAAATTCATTCTTGTTCAATTTCTTGGGCAATCTAGTAATGGGACATTCGGGTTTCATCAACCGATATCATTCAAAGAATTATTCCATCTTCTTACCTGGCATCCCAAGTATATATTTTTGACTTCATAGTAATTTCACCCTCTTCCCGCACCGGTGGGAAACCCAACATCCTGTCAAAAGCCTCTTTTTATAAGGAAAAAACTAACGCTACATTTCTATTTCAAACCTCACTTGTTATGGGGTTATAATTATGGGCACAAACCCATACAAGCTCTGGGAACTATGTAGCATGGGGAAATGCTGCAAAAAGTTCAATATGACTATTATCCACATGGGTCATGGTCTCACTTCTTCTCGGGGCATGCAATCTCAACCTAAAATCCTTTAATTCAGGATTTACGAGGTCATAATCCGTGATTTTTCTAAAGGGGAGTTGAGACTGGAATATTTATTTGGGGAATTCAAGAGGATCTTCATGGATATCACAAATTTCACAAAACCCCTTATTTCCCTACAAACATAGGATCAAGATCTTTACCTTAAATATTTATGGGGATGATAAAATAGATCACTTACCCATTCGAATCAGGATTTTTTTTTTTGTTTGAATCTTGGAGACCATCTCAAATCCTTTCTGATCACCACCGCAATGCTTCCTTTGTTTCTCAAATAAGCTTCCTACTTTAATTCTCCTTAGGGATTATTCAAAAATTAAAATTTGAGATTTTTAAAATGAAATGTGTGCTATAATATTGAGTTCCCATATTTATTTCCCTCATATCCTTTCATTAATGTCAAAGATTGAGTTCATAAAAGCTTTTAATAATTTGTAGCTTTTCTTTTTAATGTTGTTGGCCTTGTTGTCTTATCACATATGTGATCTTACTACACTTGACCTTCCTTGCTGATGTGTCTATCTCGACATATCCAAGTTTTGTACATATCACATATGTATGGCCTCGATCAACCCCTAATGGGCCTCAAAAACAAATTGCAAGGGGGAACAAGCGTAAAAATTGCAAAATGCAAGTTGCATTTCCTTCTTTTCTCATGGTTGGAGCCACGTGCTTTTTTGACCTAGTGCATACTTCTGGGTCTTGGAGTTAATTTTTTAAGTTGTACCCACACAAAGATGTGAGATATAATATTCTTTCTCCACCCATAATTCCAATCATCTCCCATGTATCCTTGCGTGATTAAGTATCGGCTCTGGAACAACATTTACATTTTTCACACACGTTGATCATATAAAGGGTGTAAAATGTGATGTATATTTTCCATGCGGCCCTAAGATTATTCAAATATTTTATTTTATGGGATTTGGGGAGGGACTAATATATTTTATGTGCATAAATTTTTAATTGTGTAAGCGACTAAGCACTCCTTCATTAATTTGGAAATGCCAATCTTCACTTCCTTCATAGTTTTAAAACTAGGAACCGTCCGGAAAAGGATAAAGAACACAAGTATGAAACACAACACGGATAAATAAAAGGAAAAACTAGAACTCTTCACAAAAAATTGATAATAGCACAAAATTGGACAAGGAACTAACCAATATTGGGAATAAAATTTTCAAATTGTGTTTGGGTTTAACATGACAGCTTATGGGCACCAACCGGGAAAATCTAGATCTTGTTGTCTATCATCATGCAAATTATATAATGGAAACCTATGGAATGATATAAGGTTACATATACATGCATAGAGAGTCCGAGACATAGTGTAATGCTCATTTGTAAGTTCACTCTTCAAGTGATCATTAGGGTATGTCCGACTCCACATTCTAAATAGTTTTTGTTAGATTTGATGTGGTTTTATGGGAATGTATAGGTAGTCACTTGTTTTTCAGGTTATAGGTGTGATCGATGATCTAATAGTGAAATTGGGGTGACTAAAAGTGAGTAACAACAAATACCTTCAAACCCAAGAAATTACAAGTTTTGAGCATTTCAGCAAACACAAGCACCTAGATCAGTCATTAGATCCTATGATGTCCTAACCTCCTAAAGGTGCTTCTATCTGGTACATTCCTAGGGTTTTGAACCCTCATTGATCCTTTTTACACTATTTCAAGTCTTTACTAGAAGATGCATAGTATCGATCATTCCCAAGTTGCACAAAATGAGCTAGGTCATCATCCCTCTCTCATTTGCTTAGAGTTTTACATTTTTGAATGCTTATTGCTTGCCCATTAGTGTATTTAATCATCTGAAAATAATTGTTTATGGTAAGTTACTTTGAAAGAAGATTTAATTCAAATAATATTAAATCATTTGGTGAACCCCAACTCTTGTTTGTCCACTTAGATCCTTATTTTGGATATTACCTCATTATTTGTTATAACTCTAAATACCCTTGGATCCTTTCATTTTTACTAACATGAGTATCTCTCCCCATCTTTCTTATAGGCCAATCCCTAATGTGAGGAAAAAATACAATCATTTTTTTCAAGCACTTACATTCATCCTAACAATTCTCCTGAATATGTCTATCATAGATTCACTATGGAATCATATTTTAATGAAGAACATATTACCTTTACATCTACTCAAATTTCTTTTGAATATATTTAAGATAATGATCCACCCATTTATATTCAAGTTCATATTCATAATATAGGGGTTAAATGATATTTAATTGATAATATATTTGGTCTTAAAATTTGTAATCTCTCATTACTTTAGTAAATTAGCCTTTTTGAAGCCTCCTTAACTCCCTCATCTATTTGTATTCACAGCTTTCATAATATTCCTAAAAAGGTATTAGGTGCAATCACACTTCCCATTATTGTTAGGCCATGCACTTTTCTTATCCCATGTCATGTAATGCCTAATAATATTAATTATAATATTATTTTCAGACAACCTTGGATCCATGCCATGCATGGGATCCATTAAACCTTCATGTGCACTTTAAATTCCTATACTATGGTGTGGTATATGAGGCCTTATCAGATCCCTCCCCATTTTCCTTTTAAACACTATTGATCATTCACCTGAAGCCCTTACTTCTACCACATATCCTCCTAATTTCACAAAGTATGGTCTTGAGTATCAGTATATAATTTGATACGCCACTTTGGCACCGGATTATAAAAATATGGAAAAGGAATCACAGATCCTCTTTCCATTCCCACAAAATCCACCAAAATCAGCATTGGATATCTCCCTCCACCTACTCCTTTTATTTCTACCACATATTCTCCTGAGGTTTACACTACTTCACATACTCATAATCTTCCTCTACTATACCCTAAGCTTATTGGTGATCCCACTTCTCCCACTTGGCCTAAATTACATACATTCCTTAATAATTCTACTCTATTACAATACATGGGAACTTATGACCATTCCCCCCCTTACCATCACAAAAAGCATTTTCCATCTATTCTTAATGTTACAACTTACTTTGGAAAATTTGATCCTCCTAATACCAATACCGATACTCTTAATACATTTCCACATCAGCCACCATGGAATGGCCTTTCTTCCATCATCAAATAGATCTCTATCACTTGAACACTTGGGGGAATAGAAACTTCTCCCCATAGTCACGCATTCTAATCAATATTTCCCTATCCATACTACGCACATACACATATATATCTTACTTTTTCTTTGCATTTCAATTCAATATTTCTAGCAACATTGTCTCTTATCTACATTGTGAGAACACATTTCTAAATATATATATGCTTATGGCTTCCTTTGCACTCCTATTCCACTCCATTTACACTTTTCTCTACATGTTTACTTATGTATCCTTTTATTCATGATACACATACTACTTTATATATGGTATACATCCTTTAATTCACTATACATACTCTAGTTATTATTTCTTACAATGATCATATCTTATTTCTAGAAACTCTTGATATACACGTCGGGGAATTAGAATTCCCCCTCCTCACTTGTTTCTTATACCATTACTTCTTCCTATCTATACAACACAATGTTGCTACTACATACTCTACCTCACTACCCAATGACACACTCTTATTCTACGGTTCATACTTGACTATTGAGGGTAAAATTCCTAAATGAATTTCATGTCACATACATTTATTGGGGGCAACATGTCTCCCCTCATCAACACATCTTTCATATCATAGCACACCATCACTTTCACACAGCATCGTGCACATCTTGGTTGTCTTTACTCTTATTAGCTTATACTACTTACATGTTTCACTTTGTTTCCTATGCTAGTTGGATACTTAGTATGTCATTATATTTTTCTATACACACATGTACATTCACATGGTATCTTGAGGTGAATGAAATAATTTTACATATTCTCACACAATTAATGATTCTCAACACTTCTCTTTACTAGTCCCACCAAGGCTCGTGGGAACATACCTTGTCTACTCTCATACTATACACTCACAGGTCTTATTGTTACAATATTTACTACTTCTTAGCACCAACACTTAAATTTCACTGATATATACATGATTTGACATACTATTTATCTTTCTAACATGTTCGGATGCTTCATGTCTAGAATTTTCTTTGTAGGATTATATACAACCATTTTTTGTCTATTCTTTCTTGTTGAATATTGTGTGTTATTGTTTGCAAGCTATTCCCTATGTCATGATTAATAATTGTTTATGTATGACCAATTTGACCCTGATTGGCTTGTGACATTGTGAGCAATGTCCCATGTATATAACCCACTTTTATAGAACCTATTATCTTTATAGTTACTTTTTATATTGTATTCTATTACATGTTGGCTCTTTTACACTAACACTTGCTTCTAGCATATATTATTTACATGTACCTTAGTTTCTACCATGCACACCCCTACCCCATGCAGGTATCCAATCTACGTTATGAATATAAATTTTAGGTCCTCTTGTTTGGGACGTCTCATCCTACATTCATCACATGCACCTTAAATAAGGGGGAAACTATTGGGTGAACAAATCACCCTTCCAGTAACACAAAAATCTAGAACTAAAAATCAGAATACATAATTGGCAAAGGCACACATTTATAGAGTGGTCCTGTTATCCAAAATACCTCTCCATGGATATTATGATAACTTATGTTTTCATTTGGAAATGAAAAATATAAAATGATCAAAAGTGGAAGAAATAAATGTTGGGGACATCCCTTTCCTCCTTTCCTATCCCCTCACTTCCATACTTAGCAAAAAATAAGAGAAAATGGGAAAAATAAAAGATAATCATCTAAATCGGCATGGGAGCAACGAGAAGAACTATTCCTTTGTTCCTATTATTCCCCACATCTTCACACTAGATAAATTAGGGTTTGAGGCATTGACTTCAGAGAATAATTTTTCCAAAAATGCATTTTAATAGTTCCCATGTTCCTCCATTTCTCCACATAACCAATTCGACCGAATGGGTTAAAGGCACACTTTTATATGGTGAAATAGGGTGAAGAAGTTATCGGGGAATAGAAAGAATTTTCATCCAATTCTTTATTTTTCCAAATGGTTGAGTCAAATGAATAAAAATAAAGTGAATAGGATCATTGAAGAGCAACAAAAATGTGAATAAAGTGGGCCCTAGTGGAATAAGTGGAACTATTCCATAGTTCCACCCCAACCCCGGATCTTATTCCACACACATACCTATAGAAAAAATAGTTCAGGTTGAGCCCTATGTGAACACTAAGAATAGTTTCATTCTTCCTCTAGTTATCCAATCAGCCGATCCACTCACACTTGACATAAAATAATTAAAGTGGACTATATCATCCCCTAGGGAACCCTCGTAACGACTCTCCCAATCTCTAGAACTTGAGAGGACCATTAATTTCTCCATGTAACTCTAAATTTGACAAAATTTGAATTTTCGGAAAGGTCTCATCATGTACTAAACTATAGAAACTGAAATCATAAATTTGGTGAGGTTAGTTGGGTAAAAAAGGAAAATATAATCCCAACATTAAAGATGTATTTCCAAGTAGCTCATCCAAAAAATTTGATAAGGTATGGTGCTCATTCCTTCTCCTACAAGAAAAGTATCACATGGTAATGACTTTGATAAGGTTCCCATACCTATTTTCACACATTTAATGCATGATTTTGGTGGTTAAAGGTGTAAATATAATTTTCCCTCCCTTTTCCCCCCTCTTTCTTTCCCATATTCTATATATTGTAAGATGATGCCCATTTGTAAATGTTGGACCCTCTTGGAATGTTGGTGGATCATCCTTCAAGTTTTGCATGTGTATTTTGAGTTACAGGCCTTAGATTTGGATATTTGCAATGGTTTTGTGCCTTCTTCCTTCATTGTAATGGACTGTTCATCTATTTGAAGAAATAAAATTCATGTTTTGATGTTATATTATTCCCTATCTTGTGTTTATTGCATTATCTTTCCTCTCCATCTAGTTGCAGATATATTGTGCATGTTTATTCTCCTTTTACATGGTTCATTTTTTCATGCTCCATGGAAATGACATCTTGAATGTTGTTTTGGACTGTGATACTCATGTCTTCCCTCTCCTCCTTCACTTTCCTCCCGTTTCCACTCATCTGATTTTTCTTTCCCCTCTTCTTGGTGTTATCAACTATGTTAGCTTAAGATTTTAATCTTTGTGCATTTCCCTCTCTCCTTGGTCCCTGTGGATTGTTAGAGTAAGATTAGATAGTTGCATTTCCTTGCTTAGGATTATTTTAGCATTAGCATTAAGAATATATAGAGGAACTAACCTTTTCTAGAGATCTATCTTAATTAGCAACTCCCATAACTTTAGAGACACTCCCATGTTACCTAAAAACACATATTTCTCATCCATTCATTAATAACAAAAGAGATGGTGCTATTTTTTGGTGATAACATTTATGGCATGTCCAGTGGGAGTATTTAGAAGTTAATATTTCCATTTCACTAAGTTTTGGTGTGTATCTTGGTGAATTTTAACCTTTTGGAGGCTTTGGAATAACACATATAGAGACTCCAAGAATTATATTTATTAGTTCCATGCATAAGAGTTTCTATTTTTATGATAATGATTCAAACAAGATCAAGAACAGCAAGGGAAGATCCTTTTGACTAATTGTATTTCTCACTGAGAAGAAGAAGAGGAAAATAATTTTGAAGATCATCATCACCACCAAAAAAAATTCCTCTATACTCCTCTTGGTAGTCCCTTCTTCTTATCTTCTCAAATTTTAATGGTGATATCCCTCTAGCTCTCAATGATATATAATGTTATGCACTCAAAAGTATCCCTTTGTTCACTAGTGAAAACCATACTACCCAAGTTGACCACAACTAAGATGTTGTTAAAGTTTGTTCGGTCCATTTTATTACTCAAGAGGATGTTGCAGAGCTAGAATATTGGCTTCATAATTCAAAGGTAAAGCTCATTAATGGTATAGAATTTTAGACTTGCTTCAATTCACAATGAGGATCAACTTGGCACATCCATTTGTAATAATTTTGATGAAAATTAGATAGCCTATCTTTGATATAATAATTTACCACAACAAAGAGAGCTCAAAATAAGTAGATGAATGATTTTAAAATTAAATTTTGGGACATAATTACTCAAGTGGTAAGACCTAAACTTCAATATGCATTTCTCTATTATCTCAAGACTTATAATAATGATATTTCAGTCATGATTAAGTCTATGGGTGATAGAAAATTACTAGATGGTTATGAAATTGTTATTAGAGTTGAGAATAGCCTTATTCAAAAATGGAAACTTAATCCTGGACCTCTAATGCATATAATCCTAGATATTGAGACACCTAATTCTCATCAAACCCTTGAGTTAGCTCATATTCCAACCCCAAGGAATCAAATTTCTATTCAATCATTTACTTCATTGAGCCCTTCCACTAAGTTCTAAGAAGTAATGAAATAATTACAAATTTTTGGGAAAGATTTGGTATCAACTAAGAGGTAACAATCTCAAATTTTTACACCTTATCAGCCTTCATACCAACCCAATAAGTCCCCTTATTAGCCAAGTAAACATTCTTTCCAAGATTATCCTCCGAATCAGAACCATTTTTCTTCTATAAGACCATTTCAACCATATAATCCAAATGCGGCTAGTTCATCCAAAGCCTTGGTTCCAGTTCAAAATAATCTAGTGCAATATTATGAGTGTTGTTTCCCTTGTCATATTCAAAAAAACCAAGAAACATTCCCTAATGGAATTCTAAACCAACATTTGATGGTGAAAAGTGCATTTTTTCCTCAATATAAACCTACAAAGGAAAATTAGCAGCATGTAGTCACTCAGAGACACCACTACGTGATAATTCACTTATAAACTCGCACATAAATGAATTTTGTGGAATAAATAAGACCTTTTCTCAGGGTGTGGATGTAAATACTACATCTAAGAAGAGAGATATGGAATATGGATAGTCAAAAATTTGGGTCCTTCCCAACCTTTTTTGACACTCCAAGGGGGTGGAAATTCAAATGTAGCTCAAAATGTAAAAATCAGCCTAGAGGGCCTTTGACACTCGGCTCAACTACAAGAAAAGGTTGATCTAATTAAGGTGTAATAGAAATATAATTTATCTCCCTTCAACATCCTTAAAAATATAGATAAAACTAGTGTGAGCATATCAATGTGGGATTATCTAGATATTCCAAGATAGAGAGATCTTTTGCAAGCATATACGGCTAAACTCTCTATTTTAAGTGAGCCCCCAAAGAACAAGAAAAATTTGTTCTTACTAATGCCATATAAAAAAATAAGATCAATCAAATAAAAATATGAAGCCTCCTCCTTTTTATGCATCATTGATCATTGAAATAATTTGGTTCACAAATGTGTGATCGATTAAGGGGAAAGAAGTTTCATCATGCCTAAGTAGAATGCAGACCAACTAGGTCTCAAATATGAGTCTCTTTCTAGGGAAGTGGTATAGTTGGATGTGAAAAAATTGGGAATATTGGAGTTATCAAAGGTTTAAGACTCACATTGCATGCATGCCCCAAATTTTCTATTCCCAAGATATATTCATAATTTATCTACCTTTTCTCTTTTCTCTATGTCTGTCTAAATACTTCACTGCCAAGATTCAAGGATATCTATCAGTTAACTAGTCTCATATGTTCTTTAGGACTAGGTATGGTACTAAGGATACTATCAAGTTTAAAAAATTTGCTACATATCATATAGAACCTTATGTTCCTAGCCCCATCAATGCCAATTGTACCATATTTGATCAAGAAGATTGTCTAAATGCCCAAGATGCAAATACTCAGATTGAAGGCATTCTTGATTTGCTACTTGATGAGTGGGGAAATGAATGCCATGGTTTTGACCCATATCAACATATTGAAGAGTCTATCCTTGGTATTTACTATCTGCATGAGGATAATTCACCTTTTTCTAACATCATTAAACCAAATATGAAGAGAAAGATGACATTTGGAAAATGTTCTTTGATGGATCAAGAAGAAGACAAGGAGTAAAAGGAGGTGTAGTCCTTATGTATCCTATTGGCATTAAATATTATTTCTCTTTCATGTTTTAATCCAGTTGTTCCAATAACATAAAATATTATGAGTCCCTTATCCACATTCTACAATTGAAAAGGAATAAGAACATCAAATAATTACAGACCTTCGGGGATAGTGACCTAATATTGAATCAAATAATAGGATTAAACACAACCAATAATGAATTTATAATATTTTACAAGCACAAAGTTTGGGACCCATACCATTCCAAGAAAATAAAATCAAGCTACTAAAAAATTGGTTGTATTTGGGGGAAAATTTTATTTTATTGAGAATGTTAAGAGAGACAAATTGCAACCACATATTAGGGTAGTAGAGAGGTTTGTTATACCAGAAAATGACACCAATTGGAAAGTGTTTTAGAATGATCATTATATTGTCAATTTTATTCAAGAAGAGGTTGAGTTTTATTCAAGAAATTAAGATAAATTATAGAAGTAGTATGGATACCAAGTTATTCAACTTATATAAAATAAGATTCCCAAGGGCCTAGTGACTTTGGAATCCATTTTCAACCCCAAAAATAAGTTTAGAAAACAAAAGTACAACATAAAGGTTAATGGTGAAGATTTAGAATCCATTTTAGTTGGTGAAGGAAAATTGCATCAGATTGGTAGGGTAAGCACTCCATGAGAAAAAGATGCTTTTGTATAAATTTTAAGATAATGTTTTCTTATTTTTACATGGGGCTATGAATACCTTAGAATTTGATATCCTTATTTAGCTTAGACACCATTGAGTTGGATGTAACCACCAAACCTATCAAAAAAAACAAATACCTGCTAATCCACATAATAATGATTAATAAAATACTAAAATAAATAAAATATAATATAAATATGTAATAGGAAATGATATAAATAATTAAATATAGATTTTACCCAAGCAAATAAGAAATTTAAATTTGAAAATCTAGTTACAAATGAAGAGATAAGAAGACTTAATTGATTTACAATGATGCTTAAGGTGTTCCGAAATAGAAATTTACTGGAACAAAGAAGCGGGATGTCAAAATAAGACCCATAAAATTGCATAGCTATCAGAAATTCAAGGAATAGGGTGCTTATGTAGGGTCGGGGGGCACTGGGCAATAGAGTCCTATTCTAGGTGCCCGTGATTTATCGGAAGCTGTGAAACCCAATTTTGTAGGGTCATGAGATGTTCACTAGTTGTCACTTTTGATCACTTGTATTTAATTGTACTTCTTTGTTATTCTCCTAAAACCTAGAATAAGAAATAAGCACCTGCAAAACCCCCAAATTGCATCAAATCCTAAAAAAGAAAGATGTAAAATGGGAGGTCACACTATCCTCCGTGTCAACAAAGTGAACTTACGGTTGAGCATTGCACTACATTATAGACCCCATGTATTTCTATGTGTGTTTGTGTATAATCATGCCCTAGGTGGCTCTTGTGCGTGTTGCACTTGAATAACGAGAAATATATATGTTGTCCTATGTTTTTTCATTGGAAAAATTTGACAACTATACCCCGATGTATTTTTCATGTCATACCTTTCCAAGACACCCCCAAATCAACCTGCCCTCAAGTATCCCATAGATGAAATTCATCATTCCCCTAGGTGGTTTAGGAAAATCAATATCATCTAAGTATGTTAGAGCAATAGTTTTCGAGGAAAGTTTTCAACAAACCCGGAAATGACTTTCATCAACCTTTCTAAGCAAAATGCATCAACATCATAGTAGTGAAAAGAATCATACTCATCATGCAAGTGTAAAAATTATCTAATAACATAATTGAGATGATTTACGAATATTTTGGAAAGTTTTGAATGTTTAGGAGTCGATTCACTGAAAGAGGGTTTTTGGGCCTAAAGGAGCTCATACTGTAAAAATTACTTGATTTTCAAGGAGTGATTTAAGGATCCCTAAAATGAGTTGAGAGCCAATAAATATATCATTGGAAATAAAATTTTGTCCCTTGCATGGTGGAGAAAACTAATCATTTTCTATCACCATACATTTTTCAAGCCAACTCGCTCTTTTCATGCGCAACGAGTGATACTAAGAAAAAATTGAGATTTTTAGGGTGTTTCATTCTTAATATATCCTTGGGACCATCACCATTCTTCTAAAAAGGTATTTTTCATGTAAAATCATATAAATAAGTGCCTGAAAACTCATCCAGAGCTCAAGTTATGACCTTTCCAAGTTGGCTCTCAAGGTACGCTCTTCGATACTTAACCAAATTTTCAAAGGGACATGTGGCATCACCAAGATGAGGAAAATTTTTATGTCCCTGTTGCACCTTACCAAAGGGACTTGAGGTGTGAAATATTTCACCCTCCTCCCATTCAACCTTTTGGTCACTCATATGACCCGGTGCTCACCTTTTAGCCCCTTTGACTAGTTTCTGCTCCTCCACATAACCTTGCATGTGCACCACTTATAAAACCAGGAGAAAGGAAATTTTTTTATATCTCTATTATAACAAAAAAAGGCACATGAGGTGATAAATTTTTTTCCCACCCTTGGCTTTCCTTCTGGACCCCCATGTGACCATTTTTCGGCCCCTATGTGCTCCATCCTAGGCCCCTCCTCCACTTTCCTCAACGAATAAACACTCGCCATTTGTCATGATAGGGGAAAGATAAATTTTTATGTCCCTATTGCACATTTCCAAATGGACATGAGGTGAAAAAAATTTCACCCCACCCTTTCCCTTCACATTCCAAGCTATAAATACCAAAGGACTTAGCCATTTTTACATTTTTCATCCCCACACCCTCTCGTATGCTTTCGAATCTTGGCAAAATTTTCTAGAGCTTAAATCCACCATTTTTTTCCTTTAATAATCTCATGAAGTATTCCATTATATAAAATATAAATAACCATGAAAAATTCATATTTTAAATGAACAAAAATGATATTTTTTCTTGAAGAAACCCCAAAGTCCGTGAAGAAGAATCGCTCATATCTCACAAGTCAGAAAATGGATTAACATGATGAATTTTGAATCATTATAGTTTTATAGGCACCCTGAGGAACAAAAAGAATTTTTGCATGCACACCCCAAATTTTTTACAGTGGAAAAACCCTAGTTTCCCCGTAACAAAAATTAAATTTTTAAAATCTCATTTTCTAGACACTGGATCGAGCTAAAATTTCAAAGGTGCACTAAAGGGAAAAAACCCATATCAAAAAAGTTTTTTTCATAAAAATTGATGCATGGAACCCCAATTTCTCAAAATAGTAAGCCTCCTACATGGGCACTTGCTATTTTTGGAAAGCCTTTGTAGAAAGTGATTTTGATAAAATCGGGGTGCATGAAAGTGGTCTAGAGGAACAATCTCAGTGGGTAGAGCCAAAAAGGTCAAAAATTGTCACTTACTAAAAATTGTAAGTTTCCTCTATGGGAACTTTCTATAATTAGTAATTTGTCTCAAATAATTGTTTCAGTAGAAGAGGCGTATGCAGGGGTAATCCAGAAGAGCTAACGCCACTTGGTGGGGTCGGGAAAGTTGAAATTTGACACTCACTAAAAAAGTAAGTTACTTTTTCTAGTATAGTGAAGTTTCCTAGGAAGCATGAAGTTCAAGTTCATAGATTGTTCCATTTTCCCATTCATGTGTGCAATCAGAAGATCAAAAGAATGGTGGTTTTTCATGGCTTGGATTGGTTGTTCGTAGAGTAGGCATTCTTCATTGTTATCCATGGTGTCTCCATCAGTGTTCAAGGCTCACCTTCTCAGTGTGTACAGACCATTTGGGATCTACCCCAAGAGATCTCAACAATGTCTTTTGACACTTATTTTATGGTCCAAATTATCTATGAACTTTGTGCAAGGATTTTTGGTCATCATTCTTCATGTCTGAAATGAATTTCATCAGAGCTTTCTAATCAGTACAGTATTGTGGCCATCAAAGATTAGTTTTTTTTTCAACCGCTTTAGATTGATATTCAAGAGAAACGATCATGGTCACCAAATAAATCATTTAGGAATGTTGTTGAAAACCTATTTCACAGTGTTTGTATGTCATTCCAAGGAGGTTTTCCATGGTATAAAAACATTTAGAGATCTATAGTTCACTACATTGAAGAATTTTATTGGACCATCTAGAAAATATCAATGGACTTCATCAGGAGTAGCTTCTTCATCAACATGATTCTTCCTCTCTCTTCTCTTCCTCCCCAAAAATTTTTCTCTCCTCCATGTTCTAATTCTTCATTGGGGTTTCACTTTTTCATAATTCCTTTATTTTAATTAAAAAGTGACTTTAGGATCATAATGTAATAAGTCACCTTTATTTTATAAAAAGGGACTTAATATTTTCCTAAGAATGTGAAAAGTTTAAGTTACAAAAATTTGTATGAAAAGTCATTGGGGGTTAAGTGAAGAGTCACTTCTCTTTCTATAAATTGTAAAGGTCTCCATTTTCCAAACGGTTATCATTTTTGTAATCTCATGAGAAAGTGATTCTTCTAAAGGAAAAAGAGATAGAAATTTCTTCCACTTCTCATTTTTCTACATTATTCCCACTCTTACATATACAATTTTTGTCAAGCTTCAATAAAAGAGGAGTTTCTACCTTTTTGAATAGGAGGTTTATCAAACTTTTTCTCATTAAATATTAATTGGCCTTTTTCAATTACTTAATTGTTTCTTCTATAATTTACATGTGTTGAAGTTTTTAGTTAATGAATGTAGGACTCTAATTTTCTACATACAACATTAATCCATCTCCCCTTCTTATGCTAGAGTAGGTATTTACCTTAGCTCATGTTCACCTAGGTACTTTAGCTACCTTTATTGTATTTATCCTCGTCCAATTATATGTGTGGATATTTCTTTTTATTTATTTATATATTAGGGTGATATTATATAGTTGTTATGTATAGTTATTTCCTTGATCTATGGTATTGACTAGATCCTTGATGTATAGTTATCTCATAAATCTATGGACTTAACTAGTTCTTTGATGACTAGTTCTTTCCATGATTTATGGCTTGATCTGTGACCTTGATTTGTTCTTAGATAGTTATTCCTTGTCTATATAAGTAAGTCCCATTCTCATTATATTTCATTGAGTTCTATAATAATATATGATATTGTTTCTCATTTGTTTGCAAAGGTTTATGTAAAGTTATTCTGGCGAATTGCTTTCATCTTATTGATCATGGTGTTTGATTAGCATCTGTGTTCTTGGATTGGTACAATCTAGTTATCATTCATTTTATGGTATTAGATTAGGAGATTGCTATTGACATTCTTCTGTAAGTTTTATTTTACAAATAAATTATTTGTATATTCATATATTCAGGATTTTCTCGTATTATTTTGTTGTGTGCATTTTTATGAAAAACAGAGGCTTCCATTGGATCTATCCTTAGCCCCTGGTCATATGGTATGGTCATATGAGGGCTTAAAGCTTGTGATTCCTACTAGTAGGTGCTTAACTCCATCCCCTTTCATTTTATTTGTGTGGTGAAGGAAATAACATAATATTGAAAAGATTGTAACTTTTGATTGGTAACTCGGTTTTGAGTGTCATTTTTTGTAAAAGTGATTTTTTTATGCTCTTTCCATTGGAAATATTTATTTTGAGAATCACACCATAATTATAAATTGTCATATTGTAACTCACACTCATTATAAAGTTCCAAAATCTAGGGGCTCTTGTTGCAGTATTTGGGGGTCTTGTTACATAGTTTGGTTTTTACATTTGTTTTGGTGATTATTTTAGGATGGTGTCTTTATCGACTTTTGCATTAGATCATGTTGAGCCATTAATAACACATAATTACCGAGAATGGAAACAACAATTAAGTAGAAAGGATTATGGGATTTAACTTCTTCAGAACAACGAGTGTTCACTAGAGAATATGATAAATTTCAATACCAATGCAAATTTGATGAGTGTATGGGTTTGATAGGAACTTATGTAAGTGATGGTATTTTGTTTCATTTGGAAAAGTGTGACTCTCCTTTCAAAATATGAGAGAAATTAGAGGATTTATTTGGTAAGGTGGATCATATAAGAGCCATGAAACTTGAAATTGAGATAACCTCTCTTAATCTTGAATATTTTTCAACAATTATAGACTATCTTACCAAGTTCAAGAATTTGTTGACATAGTTGAAGGGGAGTGGAAGAGATAAGAAAGATGAAGAGTGTGTTTACTTGATTCTATCCAAGTTGAGAGGACCATTTCAAATATTTTCTTCTACCTTTTCTCTAGCATGGATACCTTAGGTGACACATTCAAAATGCTTGACTTAGAAACATTTTGTGAAAGACTTAATAGAGAAGAATCCAAATTGTCTCAGCTTGAGTCTTCTACTTCTCAAAAGGAATTAGTTGCATCTAATCCTAAGGGAAAGGGAAAACTAAAAAGTAAACCCAAATCCACCCCTTATTCATCTCAAAGTTCTCCTAAACCCAAAGAAAACAACTCTAAACCCAAGGAGTCTTCTAAAGCCAAGAATAAGTCTATCCTTTCATGCTCTTTTTGTGAGGGTATTGGTCATGAAGAATGTAGGTGTTATAAGTGAATGAAAAACTTAGAGGATGAAGTACAAAAACATAAAATTTATATCTCCACTCCACCTCCTTCCAATCAGCATGGAAAAGCACTCAATGTTGTTGGGAGATATCAGTCACCACTTACAAATAGTTAGGTTATAGAATATGGTGCTTCTCATCACTCGAATTATTCCAAGGAGTCTTTTATTTCTCTAGGTTTGAGTTCTACTTCCAACATTGAGGTTGGAGATTCTTCCTTTCTATCTATTGAGGGAAAATTTGATATACAACTTGATGGTGGCAATATCCAATATGCACTACATGTTCCTAACATCACTAAAATTTTTCTTTTTGTATATCAAATTTTTCATTCGGTCAAGGAAAATAGTGACTTTTACACCACATGGGACAGAAGTAAGAACTCTATTTGAGCCTTATTCACTTGTTTCTCAGGATATTGTTGATCATATTTCTATATTATATCACTTTGATATTTTTTATGACACTTATTCTATAGGGACATGATTGGTTTCTCATGCAGATTTAGAGAGTAAACTTTGGCATGAAAGATTCAGATATCTTAATTACAGATATTTAAAGATGTTGACCACTCATGGTATGGTAGATGGTCTTCCTAGAGTTTCTTGTCTTGAGGGGTTTTCTCTAGCTGTGCATTAGGGAAACAAAACCAACATCCATTTCCTAAGAATTTCTCTAAGAGAGTTTCGTCACCACTTGAGCTTGTGTATAGTGACTTGACGGTTTTTCCAACCTCCTCTTCTAATGGAGATAAGTATGCACCTACCTTTATTGATAATTTCTCGAGGCATACTTGAGTTTATTTTCTCAAGTAAAAAAGTGATTTTTTTCACACTTTAAAGTCTTCAAGGATTTGGTTGAGAAACAATCTTCTAGTTTCATAAAGAACCTTCGTATTGATAATGGGGGAAGTACTTCAACAATGAGTTTTATAATTTTTGGCAACTCAAGGCATTATTCACCAGCATTTTGTTCCTCATACTCCACAAAAGAATGGCTTAGTAGAGTGGAAGAATATAACTTTGAAGGAAATGGCTAACTGTATGATGCATTCTAGAGATATACCTCCTATCTATTAGGAAGAAGCAATTAATTTTGCTAACTACATTCAAAATCACACACCACATAGAGAACTTGAGCATTTGAATCCAGAGGAAGCTTGTTCCAACACTAAGCCAGATGTCTCATTTTTTTGAGTCTTTGGGAGCCATGTTTGGGCCTTTATGCCAAAGAAGAAAAGGAAAGATTTGGATAAGAAGATTAAACCCTTGATCTTTGTAGGGTATTGTGAGGACATGAGAGCTTATCATCTTTTAGATCCTGATACACATGATGTTATTTTTAAACACATGTTCAATTTGATGAGTGCTTTACTCCTCACGATTCTTCATCTTCTTCCATGCCTCCTCCTTCTTATTCATCTCATCTTGAGGATCCTTTCTTTAAGGAGTTTGATGAAGAGGTTATAGATGTTGTTGAGGATCATATTCCCACTGATTTTGTCACTATGCCTAAGTGGGCTTATACTATAGTTTTTGAGGTAACACATTTCATACAAGATCTTCCATCCACTAGGCATCATCACACACATTATATAGGTTCTAGACTTTTGTTTCAAGTAGTTTATGAGGATCCATGGCCTTTTTCAAAGTCTCATGGGATACGAGAAGTGGGATGATGTGATGATAACCGAGTATTCTTCTTTGATTAAGAATCATACTTGGGATTTGGTATCTCTTCCTAAAGGAAGAAATATGGTTAGGTGTAAGTGGGTATATTGAACCAAATACGTAGTTGATGGGTCCATTGACAAGTATAAGGATCATCTTGTTGTAAAGGGTTTTTCACAAGTTGAAAGTATTGATTACTTTGATACTTTTACACCCATTGCCAAGATGGATTTTGTATGCTTTGTACTTGTTAGTATTGCATCATAGGGGTGGCCCATATACCAGATGAATATGAAGAGTGCCTTACTACATAGAGATTTACAAGAGGAAATATACATGGAGAAACTGACTAGATTTTTTTAGGATTCTTCTCTTATTTGTAGGCTCCAAAGGTCTCTCTACGGTCTCAAACAAGCCCCTCGAGCTTGGTATGAGAAGATGGATTCTTTTCTTCTATCTACTGGTTTTGTTCATTGCCACTCCAATCATACAATGTATCTCCAACATGTTGGTGAGGATATTGTGATACTTGTCTTGTATGTTGATGATCTGTTACTTACTGACAACTCTTCTTCCCACATTCAAAGTATTCAGAGGGCTCTTTCTACACATTTTAACATGATAGATCTTGGGTTATTGCATTATTTCCTTGGTTTTCATATTTCTCAAGATAGATTCAGGATTCATTTGAGTCAACAAAAGTAAACCCATGATCTTCCTAGGTGCTTTGATATGGCTGATTGTAAGCCAAGTCCATCTCCTTTTTAGTATGGAGTTACTCTTACTTCCACATGTAACACACCACTTTGTGATCCTACACCGTATAGGCAAATTTGGTTGGGAGTCTCATGTACTTGACCCATACTCACCCTGATATTTCATTTGCAGTAGGGCTTATATATCAGTTTGCACATTCTCCTCATAGTGTTGTTAAAAGGATTTTTTTCTATTTGCAAAACACTTCCCACTTTTTCCTACACTACACTAGGGGTTCTACTCGGTTGGTTAGGTATACAGATTCAGATTGCAAAAGTTTTATTGATGAAAATAATTCCACTTCTAGCTATCTTTTTGTCTTGGTTCTTCTCCAGTTGTTTGGGCATGTAAAAAGCAACATGCTATTACACTTTCATCTTTAGAGGTAGAGTATAGGGTAGTAGTTATAGTGAGTCAATAGATTCTTTGGCTTCAACAGTTATTGAAAGAGTTTGGATTCCCACAGGATTCATCGACTGTAATTTGGTGTGACAACCAAAGTGTAATTCACATTTCTTGCAACCCAGTTAATCACCAATGGACCAAGCATATTGAGATACACATCCACTTCATTCACCAACACATTCAAGATGAATTTCTTTTCTTGGAGTACATTCCGACTTAGCAACAAGTTGTGGACATCTTTATGAATCCTTTTACATCACCTTGCTACCTTTGAGTTACGTGGAATGCATGGGGTTTCATAATTTGTTCTTGGGGGGTGTTTATGAGAACATCTTCTTTATTATTCTTCTTTCTCTTTCCTTCTTTTTGTTCAATATTTCTTCATGGATATATTGTACATGAGTACCTCATCAAGCCTAGTTGTTAGGACTCATATTTTGGACATGTCACTTGTATTTTTCCCCTAGATTCACTTGAGGGGGGTGTTAGAGTAGGTATTTACCTTAGCTCATGTTCACCTAGGTAATTTATTTACCTTTACTATATTTATCCTCACCCACTTATCTCGTGTGTGGATATTTATTTTTATTTATTTATATATTAAGGGATATTATCTAGTTGTTAGGTATAGTTCTTTCCTTGATCTATGGTATTGACTAGATCCTTGATGTCTAGTTCTCTCATAAATCTATGGACTTAACTAGTTCTTTGATGACTAGTTATTTCCATGATTTATGGCTTGATCTATGACCTTTACTGGTTCTTAGATTGTTATTCCTTACCTATATAAGCAAGGCCCATTCTCATTGTATTTCATTGAGTTCTATAATAATATATGATATTGTTGCTCATTTGTTTGTGTAAACTGAATAAAATTATACACATTTTTGTAAACTCACACAATAAACTCATGTTAATCAATTCCACAGAATGATTAGTTTATCTCTCTATATTCTTGCAATGTAATTACACAATGAATTAGGCTAATTTACAGCCATTACAACAGACCAACCTCTTCCTATAAAATAGGAAGTGTATCAAAAAACTTACCCGTTTATAATTTTACGGGTATAACAAAACTCTATAATAATATATTGTTGAAAAAAATATTATAATAATAATATTAACCATAATAATTACACACGTAATTATTATTCACACACATACATATGTGAAGCACTATAATATTCCTAACAATTTTGACATACTTTTTATCTTTCTAACATGTTAACGGGTGCTTAATGTGTAGTATTTGTCTTACAGAACTCTTTGCTACCATAGTTTTATGTTACTATTTTCTTTCTAGTGCTTTCCATTATATGCCATTGTTTGTGGGCTTTTCCCTTTTTCTTGTTTGTTCTGTGATTTCTTGTATACTTTCACCACCGTAGCCTCAATTGTCTTATGGAATTGTGAGTGATGTCCCATATTTGAAACCCACTTTTTGCTTTGTCTACTTTCTCTAAATTATTATTTGTTTACATTGTCCTCTTGCATTCCTATTTTACAAATTATCTTATACATGCATGTTTATATTATTTTCACTAACACATGTTTTCTAGCCACTTTGATTGTATGTTCTTTGGTTTCTACCAAGCACACTCCCTTCCTCCCGTAGGGAATCGGTTCTTGTCCAGGTGGTTGGTCCTTCTTTGGGCCACATACTCCTCAACAATGTCATATGCACCCCAAATGAGGGTGACATCATTAGGTGAATAAATCACCCCATACAATACTCTATAGTTAGTATAGAACAGTTCAGTTCACGATTAGCACAACATTCAATCTCAACAACGACCTTGAATCGACTTGGGTCCTTATCATAATAAAAACACCAAGACATAAACATTAGTTCTTGGGTTCCCATTACCATTTGTGGGCGCGTATGACTAGGGGAAGTTACTTAATTTTTCTCATTTTGGCATAGTTCACAACATTTCTCATAGTAGATTTTATAGGATCGATAGAGTCCTTCGATTACTCGTGTACATACACTACACCTTATTTTCTAATTTTTCTTTAGATTGAAATGGATTGGATTTGCACACACCATCTATAATGGTGTTTACACTTCAGGAAGTAGTCAAATGTTGGAGAATAGCAATAGAATTTTCTCCCTATACTTCTTCCATACTTGGCATAATTGGTGTGAGATCACCCAAAAAACTTGTAGTTAGCACAACCGGTATGAGATCACCCAAAAAAATTTCTCTTCTACAATATCTTCAAGATCCTTTCTACACTCTTTACTCATCATGGAGTTGTATAATAATTATATAGTGTGTGTGTGTGTGTGTGAGTTTGTTTTTATTTCAGAGTTGTAGTTGATTTCAGTTGTGTACAACATGATTCTTTTTAGTGTTCCTGTTATGACTTGAATAAGTGAAATGTTCATGTTGAAGGGGGAACATGGTATCAACGTTCCATTTTCTCTTTTCATATTTGTTATCAGTGAGTAGTGTTTCCTACATAATTCCCTGAAGGAAAAGCATAGTGGATAGATGAAAGCACAAGGAAAAGCAACATCATGATATTGAGGTTGTTGGTTGTCTTATAAAACCATCCCTGTTGAGGTTCTTGGTTGTCCTATAAAACCTTCCATGTTGAGGTTGTTGGCTGTCATATAAAACCATCCATGTTGAGGTTGTTGGTTGTCCTGAAAAACCATCTAGATCATGAGCACATACGGGTAGCACGTTGCAAAAGGAAGTGTGATTGTTTTTCTACCATGTTCGCACTAAGGGGGGGAATGGTAGGAATATTATAGTTATTCACATATGAATGTGTGTGAATAATAATTACGTGTGTAATTATTATGGTTATTATTATTATTATAATATATTGTTTCAACAATATATTATTATAGAGTTTTGTTGTACCGTAAAATTATAAATGGGTAAGTTGTTTGATACACTTCCTATTTTATAGGAAGAGGTTAGTCTATTTTAATGGCTATAAATTAGCCTAATTCATTGTGTAATTACATTGCAAGAATATAGAGAGATAAAATAATCATTCCTGTGGAATTTATTAACGTGAGTTTATTGTGTGAAACTCTATTCAGTTTACAAAAACATGTATAATTTTATATAGTAGTGCACTAATATGAATAGGAATTAGTCTAAATAGAAACAATAACACCTATGATGTGTACAAAAGTGGATGCTCTTAGGAGAAGTTTTGGAACTAGTAATAAGTACTATGCCAAGCATCCATACTACATTGTTTCTAAGAATGTTGATGAAACAGATAGGGTAACGGGCATAGAAGGAATACATGTTGAAGATGTTGGTTGTAGGTTATTGTGCATGTGTTGACTCCTCAATCCACAACTGATCGTGAGAGCTTCCTTTTGGCTGGGAGGAACTACCTGAAATAGAAAGAAAGACCACCAGAAAGAGTTAAACAAGATATACAATGGACTGTGTGTACCATATGCGATCCTGAAAGTGTGGTACTTCCTAGAAGGATGTCAATCCACTGTTTTAAACAATTTAATGTGAGAAATAAAGTAAATGTCATCTTACTGTAATCTATATGATTTAGGCATCTCATATAAAACACAATAAGAAAGATCTAGTTCAACAGATAAATAGAAACAAGATCCGGGGGTCGTAAATGGTTCTAGGTTTTTGCAGGTCTAGCAGAGGTCTAGAAAAGGTCACAGAAATTATGGGTAACTCAAGAACAAGTAGGTAGGTTATTGATTCTGAGTTGTATTGGTGGATACAAAGACTAATGTTGGTCTAGGGGTGACCAATGATAGTTAAGGGTGACCGATGCCGGTCACTGAAAAAATGATAGAGGGTCAAGAACAGAGTTCTGGAGGAGGTTTTTCAAGTTGATAGGGAGTTGAGTGGGATATTTATGAGGTCTAGGTGAGATATCAAGCCAGTGGGTAGATCTAATGGGGTTTGGATGGAGCTAGGATGAGCTATGGGTTGGGTTGGAAAAATGGTGGCATGAGGCCAATGTACTATGGGCTAACCAATGCCGGTTAGGAAGAACCAATGCCAGTTACTATGGGATACTGGGAATATCATAGAACAAGTTTTTGGGTCTTCTTTGTGGTTGCACAAAGGGGCTTGGTTGATCAAAATGAGGAATCAAGTTGTTTAGATGGGATTTTTGAGGGTTTAATGGGGGTATGGAGGGAATGCTACCAAAGGAGATAGGTAAGTGGTTGTGGGAGAAAATAACAATAGAGAAAGATGAAAATACTAGAACTAATGAAGTGAATGAGATGAGCAGAGGTTCTACTTACTTGGAATCTAGGCCTGGATGCCTATGAATGAAGAATGGAGATGATGATGAGTGGTTGGATGCTATGGAGGAATCACCAAGCATTGGGGAGCTCTTGCATGGGCTTCCTATGCTCTCCTTCTTGTTGGACTAGATCAACTCTATGCCAGAATGAGTGCTAGATGGTTGTTGGATGATTGCTCAGTGAGTGCTAGATGTCTGTGTGAAAGAAAATGCTTGATCTCCTCCTTTGCATGCATACCTGTGTTCTCTAAAACTACCAACCTCAAGAATGAGGTTGCCCCAGGGAATTAAGGCTGACTGATGGTAGTTATGGTATGACCGGCATCGGTTTAGGGGTAACCAGTGTCGGTTAAGGCAGGATTCCCTAAGTTAACTAAAAATAGGAGATCATGGTTGTAACTACTGCCAGATCTCTCTATTCCTTTGGACAAGAGTGGAAGTTTCCATTTGTATCTACGGGAATGAGGTGTAGGCATTGATTTTTAGGGTGTTGGTTAGGTCTTAGTTAGTTATGGGAACATACTAAGAATAGGCTTAGGGTGAGGTGGCTAGGTGAGGTGTCTTGGTGATGTGGAGGGGTGGGTATTAGGTAATTAGGATAATTAAATAATAGCTATGATGAGGATAGAGATTAATTTAATTAAATGAATTAAATTAATATTAGTGTGGGGTGAAAGGGGCCATGGTTAGGTAAGTGTGTTTAAGTTGATTAATTAACAAGGGGCTAAGGGGAATGTGACCTGATTTTGGTGTCTACATGCATGTATTGATAAGTGTAAAGTATGCAATCACAACTAGAAAGGAAAGTGAACACACATGTGTATATGAAAAGATAATGACATACGATGCATCTAGCTAACATAGTAAGAAAGTGTAACATATTATTATAAGCAAACAAGAACAATGTGTGACCTAGATATGCAACATGTTGTGGTTGTGATGGAATGGAATGTAGAGTGAATGTGATAGGATCTATGTGCCCACCGAGAAAATTTGGATTAGTATGCATGTAATGAGTTTCATTTATACATGCTCCCTCAACATCGATAATCCACCATAGAACAAGAGTGTGTCATTGGGAAATGGTTTGAATAGTGTGTTAGAAATATATGATCATCAAAGCGTAGAGCGTAGAGTATAGAAAGTGAGTGAGTGTGGTGAGGTTCCTTTTATATTGAGACCCTTGGTATTCAAGTATTAACCTTGGAACTAGAGTGTGTCATAGGGTAGTGTGTTGTGTTGAATGTGCATGATAAAGAGGTGTTGTAAATGTGCTAAGTGTGTAGTGTGTAATGTGATAATGTGAGGTTCATGAATGTAGTGAGCCCTCAACAATCAAGTGTGAACCATAACATGAGATTGTGTCATCGAGTAATGATGATGCAAATGTAGAAAGATGTGAAAATTATGTGTGAAAGACTAGATGTGAAGTAAGAAGTGATATAGTAGAAGTATGAGACACCCGACAATGCTAGAGTTGGAGGGAGATTAATTGTGATGCCCCCAAGTGTATGCGATCGAATATATTATCCAAAGTGAAAGTGAAAGACGAGGGTCCTCCACTCGATCCTTATGGAGATAAATTTGTATGGACATATTATAAGAGTGGTGATGTATGAGACAAATGATGTGTTGGTGAATGAGATATATGTGCATGAGACCTAAGATGTGATGAAAACCTTTATGAGGGAGAACAAAAAGGTGATGTGAACCTATGTGAAGAATACCATGAAGGTGATGGAGACACTGGTGGAGTAAAGTGCAGAGGTAATGAATACCTATGTGGGGGACCCAAGGAGGTGATGTATACTTATTTGAAGGATCCATATGAGTGGAGGACCTAGAATAATGTGATGGATTAGTAGATCGATGAGACTTGCATAGGTGTGAGTGAACAAGTGAGCTAGGAGCAAATTGTTATTTTGATTTGACATTTCTTGGGAACCTAGATGCTCTAGTGAGTGCAATGGAAACCTTGAGAGGATTTTGCAGCTATGGTATGGATGGCATAACACCATTTATAGTGATGAATTTTCTATTGTGAAGGAACTTTAGACACAAGTGGTACATAGAGATGATAACTCGAGGTGCATGGAGACAAGGAATACCTAAGAGTATGTCACACCCTTTGACTGAAGGTCCCACTAGAAAAGGAACAATCATGGTGAGGGAACCCAAAGTGACCAGAAGTTTGAAAAAACCATATGATTTAGGAATCAAATATGAAATCTGCGAGAGTGGATAAACATTACCGATAAGAAGTGTGATAAAACATTCCCTTATTTGAAATTATGGATCAATTATAGTTTTATTGATAGATGTGGATCTAATAGAAGTAATAATGTGCAAGCAATCAAAAGATAATGTAGCATGGTAATCATGATCGGGGTAAGTAATGATCATTCAAGATGTATCGCATGATGAGAGACTAGAAAATCAAGAGCCCTCGATGCAGGAGGAGGCATTGCATGATATGAATGATTAGTTGAAGATTCAACTACTTTCTTGTCATGTTTTGGAAGAGGATTTTTTAATACCTTGATATTTTGAGTTTCATTGACTGACACGTAATCCTTAGGCTCTAGAAGCTCAATTGTATTATTATCGATAAGATCTTGAATAAGATTTCAAATCTTAAAAAAATATGTAGAATTCTTGATGCATTGATCATAGTCACATTTTAAATTTTCATTGTAATTAGTACCTTTAGGACAAGATGGGTCTATATTGAGTGGAGGAGAAAGTGTAATAAGATTTCTCTCAACAATTTGTGGCAATAGAATATTTGGATCAATATGAAGTTTAGTAAATGTATGCTTAGGTAGTTTCCATTGAATATTTTCAGGATTAGATATAGCATTGACAATAGACTTATCTTTAGTAGGTTTTGTAGATGGCTTGAAAGTTGATTTTCTTTGAAAGAACGACAAAGAAAATTTTTCTCATGATACTTAAGTCTTCCTATAGATAAGAGTTTAGTTTCTTGTAGCTTAAGAGTGTTACATAAATGATCAAATGAAGGAGATGTCTCAAAGATAACACTCTCCTATAGAGGTGGTAATAGACTTTAGACAAATATTTCTTGAATCTTAGATTCCATGATTATATTAGACATATTAGATAATTTTTTATTATATTGCAAGACATAATCCGTTATATGTTCATTAGAACCTTTCTTAAGTTGCATTGCTAGTTGAGAATATGATATCTTAGAGCTGATATTGATTTAGAAATGTGCATGAAAAAAATTAGCCAAATGTGTAAAAGATGTTACCAAGTGGACATGTAGGTCATAAAACCAACACATTAAAAACATTGAATCCTCCGAGGAAAGATATTTGCTAGCAAAGTGTGATCATCTACATAATTTATATATGCTACATGAAATTCTCGAGATCCTCTTGAGGGTCATCATGGCCTTTGAAAATGGGAAACTTAGTAGTGAAAAAATTAAGAGGAAGTGTATAAGTGGAAATGGTGTGTGCGAAAGGGGTATGAAGTAATAATATGGAATTGAGAGATGGAGATGTGCAAGAAGTGGCCAATTATAGTTGATGAATTTGAGTTTACAAATCCTGATATAAAGAAATTAAATCGGTGTATTCAAATAAGAGATTGGTTGTATGTGAGAAGAAATAGTTTGAATGACGGGAGTAGTAGTAGTAGGAATGGAAGCAAGAATATGAAGGGGTTGAGTGGAGGCCATGTAGTCGAGGACGAACTGACAAGAGGTGTAGAAGTAGCATCATGAGAATTTATATCTACAATAAATGCATGAATAATATGTGGAAGATGAGTAGAATTATCACACAAATCTTGCCAAAAATTTGTGAGATTATCTAATTACTCGTGATCAACATTTTTTTCTTCATCATATGAGTGTTCACTATCATATTTTTTATTTTTTGAACAGGAAAATTTTGAGAGTTAGTAAAATTATTTTAATTTTTAACCATTGTTACAGAACCTCATCCATTGATTTAGAAACCATATAGTAGGATGGAGGAAGCTCAAGATTCTTAAAATACCCACAATGGCCACTACGTGTGACGAGCATAAGAAGGAAACCCTAAAAAGAAGATTGGAATATAACAACGGGTTCACCAAATGATTATGCAACTATTTAAATAAATAAATGTTAATCTAAATATGTAACATCATAATGATATAAATAATTAGATACATATTTGACCCAAACAAATAAGAAATTTAAATTTGAAACCCTTATTACAAATGAAGTGATAATAAGACTTAGTTGATTTATAGTGATGTTGAAGGTGTTCTCAACTAGAAATTTTTAGAATATAGGATGAGGATATCACAATCGACACAAAAATTGTAGAGGTGTCGAAATGGCAGGACCAGGGCACATATGTAGGGTCGGGGACACCAAAGTCCTACTCTATGTGCATGTGACTACTTAGAAGTTACAAAACCCAATTTTGCAGGGTCGCGAGATGTTCGCCGGTTATTGGTTTTGATCATCTGTATGTTGTTGGACTTCATTTTTATTCACCTAAAACATACAATAAGAAAGAAGAACCTATAAAACCCCAAAACTACATCAAATCCTAAAAAGGAAATATGTAAAACGGAGGTCGTAATGTCCTTGGCTTTCAAAAAGTGAACTTATGATCGAGCATTGTTCTACACTACGGACACCATGTAGTTCTATGTGTGTGTAGAATCGTGCCTTAGGTGGATCGTGTGCCTTTCAAACTTACATAGAGAGAAATAACTAGATGTAGAAGATGTAAATATATGGGTGCATGGAAAAATTAACTTCCCCTACTATGGAGTGTATGCATAATAATTTAGTCCATTTCCCTTATCTGGATGCTTGAATGCTCTTGTAATGGCCTTTGGATGTAACCTTAGGAGGAGGTAGTATATGTTTAGTGCTTGGCCCATTATTATGATCACATAACTTTGTATTTATATAATTATCTTTGTTTAATATCATAATTAATCACTAAAAGCATGACTAGTAAAAATAAAGATGCCCAAATGGCTAGAAAATACCCAAAATATACGAACAAAGTAAAAAGAGGTCGGGACACCTAATCCCCGATGTCCTAGCTAGGTGTTGGTGTCCAAAGTCATAAATTCCAAAGTATGAAAAAACATACTAGGAAAGAAGGGGTGCAAGACCAAGAGAGAAATAAAAATCAATAAAAAGGCCAAAGACAATGATCAATTATTATTTTTCTCACTTAGGAATAATATGAATAGTAGTATGTGATCGAAACTAGAAATATGCCCAAAGTGCATGATTTAGTGTATTTAGTTAAACCATTTATGAATAAGTAATTGAATAAGTTAATTTAATAAAACATCATATTTCCCATTAAGCATTCATCTTGGGTTAATCTAGTTCTAGTATGGAAAAGGAATGGAGAAATAAGACTGTGTGTTAATTTCAGGGATTTAAATAAGGCATCCTTGAAATAACATTACCCACTATCTTCAATGGAATAAAATTTACAAATGTTAGTAGATTTAGAAAGGTTTTCCTTCATGATGGTTACTCCAGCTATAATCGATCATGGTAAAAGAGGAACAATTCAAGATAACTTTGACCATAAAATGGGGAATCTTTGCCTACAGAAAATGCCTTTTGGTTTTGTCAATGCAGGGGACAAAATTTCAAAGTTCCATGTATATGAAATTCAAGGGACTTATCAACAACATTGTTCTTTTGTATCTCAATGATTTCACAATTTTATATAATAATTCATATGATCATATTTTCCATCTAAGACAGGTATTTGAAAGGTCTAGATAGTTTGGATTTTTCTCTCAACCCAAAGAACTGCATCTTCCTATCTCATGAAGGTAAACTCCTTGGGCATATTATCTCTAAGGAATTTTGAACCACTAACCCAAAGAGAGTTAACGTCATCCTTATATTTCCACTACCTAGTCAAAAGAAGGCACTCCAAAGCTTCTTAGGAAGAATAAACTTTGTCAGATGGTTCATCCCAAAATTTTCCAACATTATCAAGCCATTAACACTAATGCTAAAAATAAGCATGGTATTCAAATGGAATGTTGAGGTAAAAAAATAATTTGAATCCATAAAGTAAGCAATAGTGTAGGACCCAACTCTCATTAATCTTGATTTCATGAAGAATTTCACCTTTTATACTTTTGGTGGCACATAGACAATATCTCTCATATTACTATAGTTGAATGAAGAAGGCTTGGAACAACCAATTGTATTCTTTAGCCAAATTTCAGAGGATTATGAATTAAGATACTAATTTTTTTAGAAAATATATTGGTTGTTATAATAATATTGAATAATTTTAGGCATTGATAGCCATAAACAAGATCCATCTACTAGTTTCACATGCTAGTGTGAAATACTTCCTCTTGAATAAATACCTGGATGAGAAAAAGAACTAGTTGGATAAAAAAGTGATGGAGTATGAAATTGTTATCAAAGTGACTAAAATAGTCGAGGTAAGGGATTGTGTGAGAAACTAGTTTCAAACCAATACAAGAATGAAGAATCCATCCTCATGCTTCAACATGATCAAGAGAAACCAGTCAATTCCTTACCCACCTCTTATTAGACTCATGATGTATTCAACTTTATTCAAACATGCCAATGTCACCAAGGTTTGAGCAAGGCCAAGAGATGATATTTTAGACTTCATTCCATTCCCTTCGTGTGTTTATTGATGACATCCTATTTAAGAAATATTTAAATGGTGTTATATTGAGATGTATTAAAAATATCATATTGAGAAAGTGTTGCATGAGTTTCATGATGGAGAAGTGGGAGGTCACTTTTATTTAAAAGGCAAAAACTCTCAGGATCATGAAATATGGTTATTATTGGCCCAATCTTTTCAATGATTTCCATATATGGATTAAGATATGCAAACAATGTGCATTCTTTACAATAAAATAAAGGTTATCAAACCTTCCAATCCACCCCATCTATATGAATGAGTCATTCGTACAGTGGGGATTGGACTTCACTAGAGTGGTCAACCCACATTAAAGCTTAGGACACAAGTGGATTCTCACAACCACTGACTACTTCACCAAATGTACGAGACAATTGCATTTAAGAAAGCAAATGAGGCTAGAACTCTAGACTTCTATGAAGGTATTGTGACTAGATTTTGTGTTCCTTCGAAAATCATTTTTGATAATTCCTTAGCATTCCTCGGCACAAATATCTCTTATTGGGATGTAAAAAGTGGAATATACTTGAGCACGTCTTCGAACTATTATCCCGAAGGAAATATACATGATGAATCCACTAACAAGAATCTTTTGAGGATCATAAGGAAGACCTTGGATGAGAATCATAGGACTTGGCACATAAATTTAAAATCATCCTTGTGGGATAATATAATCACTCCCAAAATATCAACCGATAACTCTCCCTACAAAATGATTTATGGTAAAGAAGAAAGGTTGCCAATATATCTTGAATTTCCAACCTTAGAACTCATTAAACAAATGGAATTTTTTTGAATTTAAGGCTATGGAAATCAGATATGAAAAGTTCATGGATCTAGAGGAGTTGAGAAATCAAGCAAAAAAAACAATGGAAAAGGACCAAGATCAGATTAAGAAGTGTTTTGATAAGAAAGAAAGAGCTAGGATTTTCCAAGAAGGAGATTTAGTCCTGAAGTGGGATATAGATAGAGCCAAACCAAGTAGACACAAAAATTTTGATACAATATGGAGTGGGCCCTATATTATGTTGGGATGCAAGTCAAACAATGCTTTCCAATTATAAAATTTAGATAGAGAAGAGATGCATATCCTAGTCAATTGGATCTATCTCAAACATTTCTATTGAGGGAAAGAACATCCCTTGTACATAGTAGATTAGTTTCAATTCCTCCAAGTGATCTTAGTAAATCATCTTGTTGATAGTATAGTTTCATTTCCATAAGTGCTCTACACAATGTTTTTTTACTTTTGGATGGAATGGTTTTGTTGTAGTGGTTCATGGAGGACTCTGAAGAAGACATGTTTTAGGAAATTGTGGTGAATTTTCAAATTCAATACATTTTTCCACTCTCATAGAAGTTTTATTTAGAACAAATCTCATAATGAGAATGATCAATTCAAGAATGACATATTATCTTTAAGCACAAGCATTACTTTTGATGGATTCATGAGTGAGAGATTCAAGTTTCAAATTGGTTTTTAGATTATAAGGCTAACTCCATGCCCAATGGATTTTTCAAGGTAACTGATCTCTTCATCTAGTAGCAAGATAACCCCATTAAGTCACCAAACTTTTATCCAAAATACCCCTCCTAGGGCTATTTTGATAGCTTATGTTTTCATTTGGAATTGGACAATATAAAATGATCAAAAGTGGAAGAAATAAATGTTGGCGACATCCCTTTCATCCTTACCTAGCCCCTCATTTCCATACTTGGCCAAAAATCTGAAAAAATGAGAAAAATACAAGAGAATTGGATAAATCATGCTTAGGAGGAACTATTCCTTTATTCCTTGTGTTCCCTAAATTTTTACACCGCCACAAGAGGGTTTGAGTGCATTGAGGTCTAATGAATAAGGTTTTCAGAACATACAAAATAGTTCCCAAATTTCTCAAGTTCTCTCGCATAACCGATTTGACTTAATGGATTAAAGGGACACTTCAATATGGTGAAAGTCGGTGAAGTAGGTACTCGTGGAAAAATTACAACATTCCATCAGAACTTAGTTCATCACATGGCCTGGTCATCCAACTAAACAAGCAAGTGAAGTAGAGGATGGAAGAGGAAGTGGAAAATACATATAAAGTGGGCCCCAATGGAATAGGTGGAACTGTTCCATAGTTCCACCCCAACCTCGATTCTCCACCGACACACAGACCTATAGAAAAATTGATTAAGTTGGGCCCCACAAGAACACTAAGAATAGTTCCATCCTTCCTCTAGTTCTCGTATTTTTGATCCATCCGCATTTGGCACCACAAAATTAAAGAAGATTGTAGCATCCCATAGGGAACCCTATCACAAATCTCCCAAGATTAATAACTTTAGAGGGCCATAAATTTTTCCCTGTAACTCCAAATTTTAAAAACTTAGACTCATTGGAAAGGTATCATCATGTATTACACCATGGAAACTAAAATCCTAAATTTGGTGAGGTTGGGTTATTAAAAATGGGAAATATTGACTCAACATTAAAGATGCAATTCCGGTAGCTTCACCACCAAATTTAATGAGTTATGGTTCCCATTCCTTCTCCTACAATAAGATTATCATGGGGAATGGCTTTGGTAGGGTGCACAATTGTATTTTTCAGACATTTAATGCATGATGTTGGTTTCTTAAGGTGTAAATTCGAGTTTACTTCTCTCTTTCCCATCTTCTAAATATTGTAAGATGATGCCCATTTGTAAAGGTTAGAACCTCTTAGAATATTGGTGCATCATCCTTCAAGTGTTACATGTTTATTTTGAGTTGTAGGCCTTAAATTTGGATCATTTAGACACAAAATCATGCACTTTGGGTAACTATCTAGTCCTGATTACATACTACTATTCATATGATTCCTAGGTAAGAAAAGTACTAACCCATGTCTTTGGACACCTTTATTTGCTTTTTTTTTTTACTTTCGTCTTTCACCCTTACTTTCTTAGTCTACCTTTTTACTCTTCATACTTCGGCAGCCTAGACACCAGCCTCCTAGCCAAGACACCAACATCAGGCACCCTCATCCCCTCTAAGTCCCTCTATCCCCTTTGTACTTTACCCACACTTTATGGGTCCTTTCTTGCCATTTGAGCATCTTATCTTTTTGTATTTTGATTTTTCGGGTTAATTATGAAATTCAAGAAAGGAAATCATATAAATATAAATTTATGTGATTCTAATAATGGACCAAGCACTAAACATTACCTATCATTGGCTAAGGGTACATCCATCAAGGCATCTAAGATCTCATTATTGCATCCATATAGCTCCATCACAAGGGATAAAAGGGTTTGTCTTCTACATCAAACTTCATAAGAGGGAATTTCATTCTATTCCTTGCACATATTTATTACATTCTACATCTAGCTACTTACTTAATATCCAATTGTGACCTATACAAGAGAAACCTAGGGTAAAATATTACACACACACACATAAACTACATTGGTTCTCGATTTAGTGCAAAAATCCATTGTAAGTTCACCATTGTGGCAGTTGAGGACAGTCTGACCCATGATTTTGCATCTTTATTTTTTAGCATGTGATGTCTTTGTGAGGGTTTTGCATGTTCATTCTTCATTACAAGTTTATAAAAACCTCAATGATCTTGATATGACCTCAGAGTGATCAAAGGTGACTAAAGGATAACACCTTGAAACACCTAGGGGAGGTTTTATTAGAATGTTCCATGCACCTGTGCACCTAGAAATAGGTCCAGGGAACCCAAAGGTGCCTCTATCCCTCTCCAAGCACCCAAGTCCAACATGTTCCTCGAGTTCTATATTTTTTTGGGTCTTTTTGGAACACTCCTTCCATTCTATTCAACTGGTCCTCACTTCACTATACTCCATATTTCACTACATACCAGCTAATTCATCTTATTCCTTCTTTATAGTTAGAGTTTTCACATTTCATTTCTCATTTTTCTTGGGTGTATTGATGTACTTAATTTATCATTCATTTAATGTAATATTGCATTCATATTATTCTCATATATTTACATTTTAGCTTAATAATTTTGGTGAACCCCACTAGAGATTAGTCTTTTGGATCCTTCTTTGGCATATCATATTCTCTATTATGGCTCCTAAAATTCCTCAACTTTCTTCATATGATTTAATTCAAATGCATACTAATTTCCAAGTCGCTCTAAAAAAAAAATCTAGACACCATGTATCTCCCAAGCGATACATTGCTACATCAAGTGAGCATTATTTTATATCGTCTATCTCGACAAACCTAGTCTTCATGATCCTCCATATAATAAATCCATGTTGGACTCAATTCAAACTTTACATTCTTTATTTGAAGACAAATTTTAGGTTATGGAATCCATGCAATTACTTCTCTCAAATATGAAATCCAACAACTTAAGGACACGTCTCGTGCTCATATTTGTTTTCCTTCTACATCCCATCTTCATTCTATGTCTTCTACATATGATTATATCGTTAGCCTCAAGTATTGCCATTAAGAGCCTCTCATGCTTAATCACAAAGATAATAAAATGATATAATTATTGAGATCCTTAGTCATTAATTAATCACTTTACCATCTACTCATGGCTATCCTCCTTATCATCTTGTAAAATATCAGGGTCGTCCATATTGTAATTATCATCGAATCAATGGACATAATGACAATGATTGTTATTCTTTATGAAGAAGAATCAAGCATCTTGAGCATCAAGTATTTAATTCATTCACTACACAATATTCTACCGCATGCCCATCTACAATTGTTACATCTCAATGGGTTCCTAAAAATTATTCATCTATATCTAATGATAATTGGGACATCTTTTCTAAGGTTGCTTCTATGGAGAGTCGAGAAACACCCAAGAAACCTCTTCTAAAAAAAATATAACACCTCCTCCTCTCGAGACATCTAAAAAGTTATAGAGTCAAACTATGCAACCACCTCTCAAAATCAATCCATCTTCTTCTCCTGTCAAGTCTTCTCAGTAGCTTCATCCATCCCACCTAAGTAACCACCATTCAAGATTCCTTCCCATCCATCTCCACTTCATTTCCTATTAATTTTTTCAAAGAAACTCCTTCCTCTACTGATGGCCAAGACACATTTCAAATTCTTCCACCATCGCAAGGTCCTACTATTTCTTTGGCCTACCATTGTGTTATCCCTCACTCTTATCATTACACAGACAAAACTCTCCCACAATGGTATGGTACCTCTCACATCTCTGCCTAAATATTCATCATTTTAACACTTGGGGGCATCACACTTACTCCCCACACCTTGTTAGCATTATCAATTTTCATACATCTTACACACATCACATCTAGTATTTTACATTAACTATACACATCCTCATAAAATTGCATCATTATTCCCCCTATGACACACTCTTGTGCTATGGTTCACCCTTGAATATTGAGGGAATCCTATATACATGAACCTCACACACTACACCTCTAAAAATAAATGTCACATCTTGAAACATAATACACTTTTATATATATGCAATCTTCCATCTACTATGCATCATCCACACTTTGTACTTCATACACCTATACATCATACAAATTCTACGCACTAAATTATTCTACATTTTACATTTTTACATCACACTTGATTTTATGCTTCCACACTTATATAATCTATGCATATTACATTGCATACTACACACTCTACATTACACATTACACCCTTTACATATCCCACACCTATGACATCTACTACACATATTACACATTTTACTCATCATCCTCTATGTGTTGCACACACTACCCGATGACGCACTCTAGTTTCATGGTCCATACTCGAATGTTGAGGGTATACATATCAAATGGACCTCATCAAACTCACACATTTAATCATTCAATCCTCTTACCATGCAACATTCCTAGCTAGTGCCTTCTTCATCATCACCTCTTTCTAGCTTTCCTATTCATTCATCTCATGATATACACTTTATGTTACATCATCACACTTTTTGACATCCTCCTTACACACCTTATGATATACAATTTAGGATAAATCATCACCCCATTCTACAACTTTAAGATCAAATCATCCCTATGTCACATTCAATATCATCTACACATCATCATTTTACAAACAAACCTCTATGCTCAACTCATCACCTCTTTCTAACACATGAAAAAACATCACTCAAACCATTTCTTGATGATGTAATCTCATTTATGGATCATTCTTGACTATTGAGGGGGCATAAATAAATGAAACTCATTGTTTACATACAAATCCACTCAGGATCACATTTCCCTATCATTCACATTGTGTTCTACTCCATCTCATCCACAACATACCGTATATCTTGGTCACACTTAGCCTTTCCTACATTTACTTGTTACATGTTCATCTTATTACATATGCTAGATAGATATCTTGTATGCCATCATCTTTTCATAAACACATGCATGTTCACTTTCTTTCTAGTTGTGATTGAAGATTTTATAGATCCATTACACACAACATGGATGCTTAGCCCAGTTACTTACCAGTCCCACAACGGCTCTTAGGGGCATCCACTTTCATACACTACAGGTGATATTGTTTCATTTTGTTTCATAGCAAACTATTTTCTCACATTATACATGCTTTGACATAATTTTTATCTTTCTAATGTGCTAAAAGGTGCTTCAAGTGCAACATTTTTTATGTAAGGCTATTTTCCTCCATGGTTGGTTGTTACATTATTTTCCATTATTTTTTCTTTGTATGCTATTTGTTTTGCAGGATTTTCCTTTGTCTCGTGTGCACACTTGTCTACTTCACAACCGTTTCCACCTTGATTATCTTGTGACATCGTGAGTGGTGTCCCATGTTTACAACCCATTTTTTATGGTCTACATTGTATCCTACTTGTGTCTTAGCTTACACATTATCTTTTTAGCTTGCATTTCATACATTTTTTTCTTTTCTTGTACTAACACTTTTCTCCTAACCACTTGTTTGCATATGGCTTGGTTTCTACAAAGCATATTCCCTCCCCATGTAGGGAATAGTTTTAGCATAAAGTGATTGGTCATCCTTTTGGTCACATACTCCTTAAGTGGCATTACATGTACCCTAAATGAGGGGAGAAATCATTTGGGTGAAGCAACACCCCTATACAATGTTATACACAAAATGGTACCAAGACAAAATAGTTTTTAGTTTTAGATAGAGCTTAGAATCATACTTGGGTCCTTAACATAGCGTCCTTTCCTGGATGCTTGAAACCAGGGGAAATTACACAATGATTGGTAGTTTAACATAGCTCTACAGAACTCCACACATAGTGGCTTTTATAGGGAAGATAGTACTTATCAAATGCATTTATACACACCATCTACAGTGGTGTTCTACATTATGAGAAGTAGTTAAAGGTTGGAGGATGACACCAAACTATTCTCCCTACACTTCTTCCATTTCATTAGTGTGATATCACTTGAAAAATTCATGCGTCAATATCATCTACAAGTATCATTTTCTAAACTCTTTCCTCATCATGGATCAGGTGCACATGTTACTTTTTCACACTTTTAGCATTTTTACATACTTTCCTTACACACTTTGTTTAACATATTTTGATCATATACATGCATATTAAATACTTTTTCTGATTCTCTTTTTGCGCAAGTCCGTCCATATGGGAAGAAATAGTCAAAACCAAAAACAACATCAACATCAACAACATGTACATCATGACATCTACACATGTGTTTCCACCCTAGGTTCATTTTCATCACTTTTTGCACTTTCTCCTCCTTAGCATCCACACTTCACATTTTTATCATTCCATGCTTTATCTAGTCCCTTGACATGATTTTCATCATCAATCTACATGGTTATCAGGTACACATATCTATCTACTTTATGTTACCAAGAATTCATCTCACTAACATAAAGTGGGGGAAAATATAGACACAAATCATGCATTTTGGGTAACTATCTAGTTCTGATTACATACTACTATTCATATGATTCCTAAGTAATAAAAGTACTAATTAACCCATGTCTTTGGCCACCTTTCTTTGATTTATGTTTCTACTTTCATTCTTGCACCATTACTTACCTAGTATGTCTTTTACTCTATGGCATTTGTCATCTTGGAAACCAACACCCAACTAGGACACCAACGGTAGGCACCCTCATCCCCTCTAGGCACCCCTGTCCCCTTTGTACTTTACTCACACTTTTTGAGTCCTTTCTATCCATTTGAGCATCTTATTTTTTTGGTATTCGGCATTTTCGGGTTAATTATGAAATTCAAGCAAGGGAATCATATAAATATAAAGTTATGTGATCATAATAAAGGACCAAGCACTAAACATTATCTATCACCACCTAAGGTTGCATCCATCAAGACATCTAAGAGCTTTATTGCATCCATCTAGCTCCATCACAAAGGACACAAGGGTTGGTTTTTTGCATCACACTTCATAGGAGGGAAGTTCATTCTATTCCATGCACACATTTATTACATTCTACATCTAGTTACTTTCTCGTTATCCAAGTGTGACATGCACAAGAGAAACCTAGGGCACAATTCTACACACACACATAGAACTACATTGGGTCTGAGATGTAGTGCAGTGCTTAGTCATAAGTTCACCATTGTAATATCCAAGGACACTCTGACCCCTCATTTTTCATCTTTCATTTTTAGGATTTGATGTCCATGTGATGGTTTTTTAGGTTTGTTCTTCATTTTAGGTTTATAGTGACCTCTGTGATCTTGGTGAGACCGAGAGAAATCAATTATGACTAAATTTGAACACCTTGTGACACCTCAGAGGAGGTTTTATAAGCTTTTCCATAGACCCAGGTGCCTAGAAATATGTCCAGGGCACCCTTGTACCTCTCAAGGTGCCCCACCATCATGCTCCTCTAGTTCTACATTTTTCTCGGGTCTTTTTGCGACACTCCTATTATTTTGTTTGCCTAGTCATCACTTTGGTATACTCCAGATTTCACTGCGAACTAAATAAGTCATCTTATTCCTTCTTTGTACTTAGGGTTTTCACATTTCATTGCTTAGTTTTCTTGGGTGTATTATTGTACTTAATTTATCATTCATTTACTATAATCTTGCATTCAGATTAGGCTCATATATTTACATTTTAGCTTAATTAGATATTTGCAATGGTTTGGTGCCTTCTTCCTTCATTGTAATGGATTGTGCATCTATTTGAAGCAATAAAATTTATTTTTGGCTATATTCTACCCTAGCTTGTGTTTATTGCATTATCTTGCCTCTCCATCTATTTTTAGTTATATTGTGCATGTTTATTCTCCTTTTACATAGTTAATTTTTTTGTGCTCTATGGAAATAAGTTCTTGAATGTTTTGTTGGACTGTTACACTCATGTCTCCCCTCTCCTCCATTTTTCTCACATTTCCACTCATCTGAGAGTGTTATTCCCCCTCTTCTCTATGTTATCACCTCTCATTATCTTAGGATTTTCATCTTTATGCATTTCCCTCTCTCCTAGTCCCCGTGGATTGTTAAAATAGGATTAGATAGTTGCATTGCATTCCTAAGAAGTAGTTTAGCATTGGGAATATGTACACGAACTAACCTTCTCTAGAGTTATATCTCGAGTAATAATTCCCAAAACTTGAGAGACAGTCCTATGTTACTCAAAAACTGATTTCTAATTCATTCATTCATGAAAAATCGAGGGTGTTGTTTTTGGTGATAACATGTTCAAAATTATACTTGTATCACAAACACAAAGCATACACTAGCACCCAGTATTAGATAGGAATGGTGGGTGCTATTGTCCCACCTAGGCACTTGTGTACTTGGGGAAAAATCATAAATTTTCTCAATTCAATACAGTTTCTAGCATGTTACAATACAGATCTACAAAGATAGAAACTTATCTTCGCTTATAGAATTTAGTCAATTCTAGTATAGTTTGGTTACAAATCAGTTACAATTTAGCTATAATTTGGCTACAAATCGAGACATGCCAATTTACAGTGGCACTTATCATTTGAGAAGTGTTATGGAAGGAGATAAAAAATAGACCTCTCTCCCCAACACTCTTCTCTTGGTGTGAGATCACCCAAAAACCTCATTCTTGGCGTGAGATCACCCAAAAATTCATCCTTGGTGGCAAGATGCTCAAATCCATGGCTCAATGCTTTCTTTGTTGGGAATTTAATCACTCCCAACCCCATCCAACAAAATCTCCAAGAAAAAGATAACTTTATATCCTATACTCTCTCATACATCAGGTGCATTCTTTCCTTAGCTACTACTTTTACACACTTTTTACTTACTTATACATATATTACTTTGATTTTTCATATACAAGACTTTAACTACTCTCTTTCTCATCTATTTATTTTACATCCTTATAAACAACAAGAAGCAACTCATGCCAACAAGAACAAGCTCCAATAGCATGCTACTACATATACACTTCATTCCTTGGGTCTACCTCCATTTCCTAGTTTTGTGCTTCACATTACGATCACTTCACGCTTCACATGACTACTTGTCCACTCGTAATGTTACTTTCCACAATCCTCTCTAGATTACAAGGCATGGATCTTCAATATAATTTATGTCATTGAGTATTCATTCAACAACATAAAGTGGGGAAAATGTAGACAAAAAATATATGCACTTGGGTACATTTCTAGGTCCTAAAGCATACTAATGTATACATGATTCCTAAGCAAGAAAACTAGTGGCTGAATTTTTTTAAATTTTTTGTTGCTTTATCTCTTGTAATTTATTGTCTTTTACACATCTTACATCTCTATTGTCACTTGAATAATTTACCTTTTGATGGCCTCGGACACTATCACCCAGCTTATGACATAAATGCTCAGCGCTCTTGTCCATCTTAGGCACTCATGTGCCTCTTTTTGTTATTCTTACTATTTTGTGTCCTTTTCCATTCTTGGTAACCTTTTAATAGTTTAGGTCACCCTTTCAGTTTTCAATTATGAAATTCAAACAAGGGAATCATATATATACTTAGTTACTTCTTCCAAATAAGAAGCCATGGACTATAAACATTATTTATCACCACCTATGTTTGCACAAAGAAACAAGATAACTAACAATCATACATATAACACATTAATACAATGGGAAAGGGTTACATTAATATACATACACTAAATAGGAGGGTATTTCATTCTATTTCATCACATAATTTTTTCATATTCTCGACAATATAAATCTATCCCATTATCATCGTGTAACTTACACAAGGGAAACCTAGGGCATGACACATAGATACACACACATACACATACACATGAAGAAATACATGTATTTTAATATGTATTGCATCACTTGGTTTTAAGTTAAATCTTAGAGTGACCATCATGGTCTATCTCGAATCCACATTTTACATATTTTTTATTAGATTTTATGTGGTTTTGTGGGCATGTGCAAGTATTCAGTTGTTTTCTAGGTCAATGGTGCAATCTATTCTCTAAAAATCAAAACAAAGTGATACAAAGAAAGTAATAATGAAGATGTTCGACCTTAAAAAAGGTCAAGTTCTAATAATTTTAGCAAACATAAGTGCCTAGATCGGTCATTAAGACTTTGGGTGCTCATGTCCTCCTACAGTGCTTCGTCTGTACATTCCTAGGGTTACAAACCCTCATTGATCCTTTTTGACATTTTTTCTATCATGTTTCAGTAGATACACCATCTCAATCATTCCCAAGTTACACGTTAATCAACTAATTCATCATCCCTATCTCATTTGCTTAGGGTTTTACATTATTGAATACTTAATGTATGTACATTACAAAATTTAATCATCTAAGTATCATTTGTTATAGTAAGTTACTCTGAAATAATATTTGATTCAAGTAATATTAAATCACCTACATACTCTCTTCATGTGCCACACAACTAAGTAGAAAATAAAGAGAGGTAAATGTTCTTAAATGTAACTAAAAATGGAGACACATGTCCATGATATCCATGAAAATTAAAATAAACTGAATGATTTTGAGAATAAGGAATGAAATACTTCATGACCCATGAAACTAGTATAAATTAAGTCATTTGAGTCTAAAACTATTGTGAAAACATGTTCCTATAGGTGAAAATCTAAAAACTTATGAGAAATTTGTTGTAAGTTCCTTGGGTAAAACCACGAGAATACGTCATGAATGTTTGTATACTTGTGACCGTAATGTAAGTTTTTACCTTATTCTTGTTTTTCTGAATTTTTATGATGTTTTTTCTTAGTAATTTTTTCATGTGTCTTCTGTGTTTGAGCCCAATTTATTTTATGTATTTTGTAGGTGTAGAAATAACTTAACAAATTCCTCCCTTTTAAGGTGTGTGAGAAGAAAATTGAGTGCATGGGTAAAAATAATAGATGTGTAAAGTATGATAATCTACATAGAAAACACATGAAGGGTTGATGTGGTGGCCACCAAGAGGAACATGTTTCTACAAAGAGGATGCACATCATGGAGATCATTGCACAATAATAAAAAGAATAATAATAGCAACAATTTCAAAAAAATAAAACTAATATAAAAAAAATAGGACATATATAAATAGAAACAAAATCAAAGATAGAAAAACAAAGAATCGTATAAAAGGCTTAGCACCTACAAATATGGGACACCCACGGTGTTGCAAGAAAATCAAGGTCCTAGAGCCTACAATCAAGAAATTTTATATAATAAGGCATGATGCCACAAACATGGGACACCCACAATGTCATAACAAAAACAAGGCCTTTAGGCCACAATCAAAGTAGCAAACAAGTAACTACATACACAACTAGTAAGCATACATAAGAAACAAGAGTATCATAACATGATGAAATGATATAACTAGTGATATATAGAAGTGTGTGAAACAAAAATTTCTAAACATTACATAAGACCAGTGTGTTATTCATATTAGCTCAAAATATATAAAATCCATTATGTATGTAATTAAGCATGATAAGGAAGTGAAAAAGGTACTATAATGAAATAACAACACCTGGATTGTGTGGAGGTATGCCCCAATTAAAAGTATGTAAGGATCCATGATAGCTCATATAATCATGTATCAATCTATATCTCTTTCATTACACTCAATACACCATGTGAATACATACATGCAAAAATAAAATGTTATTTATCAAACCATAAGGATAAACAACATGTATAATGTAAAGTTCTAATAATTTATACTAGAGAAATGGGTCCTGATTTTTACATTTTTGAAAATATTTTAATGTTTCTACTTTTTATTATGCTAGTGTTGTTTTATTTTCTAGTGTATACATATGTACAGAAAAGGGGATAACATGAAATTTATCCAATAAGAACCTCCCGAGGAGTTGAATCAAATGTCATAGTTGATGGAGTCCCAAGCCTCAAAGGCTCCAAAGAATGTGACTAAAATACCAATGGAATAATGGTAGTAATATGTGCCAAGGAGGACCTAGGAGAAAAGTAATGTATAGTAGTGCAACGATTAATATATAATGTTTGATATCTTTGTGTTGTTCTAGAATAACAAGTATCCCTTGAAGATCGATGAGGAGATACAAAGTGATATTGTTTACAAAAGGATAAAAGATGCATCCTATGATAATGTAGTCCACTAGAGGCGATATATGTGGAGGAAGGGCTAGCAAAAGGTTGAGGAAGACTAGAGCTATGTGAATCAATATATACAACCAAATTCCTAGAATAATACCTAGGGGATTACAACTATGTGAATTAGTGTTTGAATCCAAGAACCAATCAGAAGACCTATGAGTATTAGATCTATGTGAATCAATGTGTTAATTTAAGGACTTATCTGTAAGTGTAATAGGAGTATGGGTAGAGGTTGTGAGAGAATGAATAGACATGTGAGGGGAAGGAAAATGAAAAGGGATACCTCAAATAGTAACAACTTGTTGATTATGAAAGAACTTGATACACTAGTGAATAACTAACGAGATAGCCGATGCAGCCTAGAATTCACTGGATGACACCCTAGACATGCTTTGGCACATCACTCAGCCTAGAATGAGCACTCACCTGAAGCATGTAAAGGTACTAGGAACCTCTTTAAGGTTTTTTTAATAGAATGTTAACATGATGAAGAGTTAAAGAATATAGATCCATAACTACTACAACATTTTATAGTGCATGACAGATCTGGATCTAGGAAAGAATAGGCATGAACAATAATCATGATAGAAATAAGAACATGAACTACCCATTTACAAACAAGAATGAAACTTAGGTTCAATCAATATCTTTCATCTCTTAATTATCACAATAACACCGAAGCTTCTTAAAATACGCGGCAATCTATGCCAATGCGTGTATGGATCTAGTATGTTAATCTAGAAAACATGCACAATATGTTATCTATCTCTCTATATCCATCGTCATCCTACTAGGTAATTCACTACATATATAGGGTGGGGACTCTCCCTTCATCACTTATCTATTCCAAAAATATACCACATGCTATTAATAGTGCGCAAAATTTTCATGCACAACCACACATGCAAGTTTGATATCTATAGACTACGATAGTTAACCGAGGTGACAATCCTATTCTTAAACTGTCTCCATGCAAAATCACTCTGAATCTGATCCTTCAAAATAGACAATGTGTGGCACACACGCTCTACATCATTGGTGTGTTATGCATGCTATCTTTAAAAATAGATCTTCATGCCCAAAACGGCTAATTATTGAATGTTGACTTGTCTTGCATGCGCAGTTCTTCCTATCCCTTCGTGCCCTTAAAATTGTCTTTTTTTCCCACTTGGACTTCTTGTGTGAGTTCTTTCTAGAATTCTATAATCAACATTACCCCACACTAATCTCTTTATTGCCCCGAAAAATGGGTATCTCTAAAAAAATTGTTGAATAAGAAGAATCAAATAATTTAAATGAATAAAGAATGCTTTTATTTGGAAGCCTCATCTGTCTCATCTTGAAGGATCAACTCGATATCTTTGCTTTTTTATTTCGGCCTCTAAGGCCTGCCACTCGTGAGAGCCTTCTCTGCTTTCTCCGGAATGTCCACAACGATGGAATCAAGCTCATCCTTTGTAATTTCCCTTCTTCTCACGTAAGACAAACATAATGTTAGACATTATAGTTATCCTTCCCTCCAATGAAGCATTTTCTGTGTGATGATTTTCCTAAGCTCATTTAATCTTTCCTTGTGTAGATCTTGTGCTGCCATTAGGGCCTTGTGCTTTTGTTTTACAATAGTTAACCTTTATATGCGGCCCAAGGTATCATCCCTCATAGCATTCTGGACTTCATTATCTTCTCCCGAGTCTTTACCTTGATTAGTGCCTCTAGAGCCAGGCATATATTTAAGGCATGATCCAATTTTTGAATTCTTCTTGAAGTGCTTATAGCGAGTCTGCCGTATGATGCAACCTTTTCCCTTTCCACCTCTTTTGATGGATCCTTTGGCACTGGAATATGAAAAGGTTCATCTTCAAGCACTAGGTCTACTAAGGTACTTACATAGTGTATCACCAAAGGAAACATCTTTGGTACCTTATGTCCTAGCATTCTAGATAGTATCACTAATTTCCTCTGCGAGGCTAACAAATACAACATTTTTCTTCTCGCACCAAGTCTCTTTCCTGTGTGAGGTGTGTTATTTCCCCATCCTTGGTTTTAATCTCTTTCTTGAGTGCCCTAATTTTGGTGACCTTATCCATGTTGTGCCTCACCACTTCTATTAAGATTTTGACCAATGTGTTTCTCACCTATTCATCTAACATGACAGTAGGCTTTACTGTCATATGTCTAGTCTAGGGTGACTTCTTCAGCCATCTCGACACACATAACTCCTCACATACATCAAATTTAGGATCATCCATGTGGGTGTGCATTGACCATGATAGTTGATTTTGAGTGTGTATGAATGCCATATCCTCATTCATTATCTCGCAGCCAAATAAATCCTTACGTGCTATCGTTCTCTAGAAGTGGGTGTAGAAAATATTTCATGTGTCCTCAGTGTATCCAATGAGTGGTGCACTATGTTCCCTACTCATTCTCTTTATCCTTGTCCCTTTTGGAACTTAATATTCAAGGTTAGTAGTCTGCGTAATATCTTTAGTAGTCTCATGTGTGGTTTCAAATGTTTCCTTCTATCCTTCTTCTCCATCTTTCATTTCTTCATCTTTTGGCTCTTATTCTTTCTCAAGTGGAATAGGAGATCCTAGTGCACTCTCCTCCAATCCTTTGGCCTCTTCATCTAACTTCAACTTCCTTCTCCTTTTTGGCTCAGTGGATTCCTTGTGCGGAGAGAGACAAGGTGATCTCCTTACCATTTGTGGGGTTCCACCTTGAGTCCTTGTGCATCTAAATACTTTTTTTGACGTATTCTCTTCTTTTTCTACACTCGTATCATCTTCTTCATCCTACCCCTATGGTGGAGTAGTGGCACACTATGATTCCTTCCTATCTAAAGGTTGCCTTATTCTATGTTCAAAGCCACCACTATCTTCATGCTCTTCTTCTTCATCTTCTATATCAATGGATTCTTTGGGATTCGGCACCGGTATGTTCTTCATTGTATGTTGACCCTTCGGTGGCCTTGGGAGCATGAACTCATTCTCCACGTACTTTTTTTTTCCATTTTGGGCTTCATTTGAAGGTACACTAGTGTTTCCCTAATATCTCTTACAACTAGACTCCTAGGCTTAATGCTCAATACTTATGAAATGAGCCTCTCGATATACACACTTCACCATGGATACACATAGTTTTTTCTCGTGGTGTGGTAGTCACAGATCTACCTTCTCTGCATTGAAGGCTAGGTGATGCGTGTCTCGTGAATATGTGGATTGATGTTTGAAAGTACCTTGCTATGAAAGCGTAGGGTAATTTACACCAAGGGCTCTATGACCCATATTTCATTAGGAAGCACATGATTCAAAAATGTTGATATACAACAAACTAGACTTATTTCCCTATTATCAAAGGTAGGTCCTTCAGGATGCGTGACTCTTCTTCAAATGTTGCACAGATCCTGTCGTACCATTTATTTTCTCTTTACTTGACATCGTCTGTCATGGACCCTTTACATAGGTACTTGCTGAACCTTTCTTCTCATGAATTATTCTCTATGGGGTATTCCCATATCTTCTCCTTCGGTGCATCTGGTAGTCCAATCTCCATGAATACTAGTGACAATACAATAGCTCCAAAGCTGATTTTTCCTCCCGTGCATGCTTCCTCGACTATTTGTTCTGTAATGTAGCCTACAATATTGTAGAATACTCCTTCTAACATCCACTTCAAAACATGTAGCCACATGGTGTTCACCTGTGACCACCTCTCCTGGTCATTCAACTTTGTAACAAGATGTGCTACTACTTGTACAACCGGATAATTCTTTAGTTTATGAATGTCCATACCACACGGACCCTTCAAGTATCCCAACTCCTTCTTGGTTTCTAGAATCTTGGCATTATCTATTAGGATAGTATTTATATCCTCTCCCATGGCCTTCAAACATGTCACTATGGAGATCGGTGTGGATGAGATTCTGACTCTGTGTCCTACAAAGTAGAAAAATTCCTCATGTACTCTACTCATGAGCCATTGGTATAAAGGCTCATACTTCCCAAAATATCGAAGCTCATATAATTGGTAGACTCTAACTATTTTTAGAAGTTTCTCACTTAAATCATCATAAACCGGCATGTCATCTGTCGTACATTTGTTTGTCTTCGTGTTGACCAAGGTATCGAGTTCCTTTTTGTTCTCTGTGGTCTTGTGGTTATACTGTGTAGACACTTAAAATTGGTTACTCAATTTAGTGTCCCTCACATTCATTTACCTACTCAGGTAACCTGGGGCACGTTTACGTCACCACTATCCCCTTGGGATATTATCCGATTTGTGATTTAGACACCTATCTTAAATTTAATTCACCCCATGAGTAGTTAAATATTAAATATTTAATTACACCTCTTCCCATGTATCCTAATCACTTATCTACCCCAAATTTATTCTATCTATGTATCACCCCTATTTTTCCTCTTCCCCAAGCGGGATATTCCCCGCATTTGGGGTAATTCTCATCTTTCTAGAAATCAATCATTTTGCCATCTCTGAGTCTCTGTCCCACGATCGCACTGACCTATACGGTCGGCGCCGATTTTCTAGGAGTGGCGCCGATTATAAAAGCAAGTCCGTAACTTAGTTCTAGGATGGAAAAACACGACAAAATGTAAGGACGCACACGAACAGAGTGAAACAAAGGGACAGATCGTGAAAGAGACACAGGTTGTAAGAAAGAGAAATCTTTTAGCATCAAGTGTATCGAATGAGGGCAGATCCTGTCCGAATCAATCCCTGAGAGGAGCACCGTTACTCTGCTTCTATCATATCAACATCGCACGTATCCATCGATCCTCTGGTGACTCTGTTCCAGTATCTTACCGACTTTCGTACATCCAACAAACGTCGACTATCTGTCCATCACTTTCCAATTTCTGAATCTTCTTGACTGCCCCGATCAACGATCTACTTTTTAATCGACGCTGATCTGCTTTTAGTCGACGCCGATTCTTCATAGTCGACGCCGATCACATCAGTCGACGCCGATTCTACATAATCAACGCCGATCATCCTGCAGACAGGTAAAAAGGACACAGGTAACACAAATCCGGCTTTATTTTACGCTTCTATTTTCTCGTAGCTTTCATTCGTTGTTTAAATCCGGTTCATTACTATAATCAAAAAATCTAGTCTTATATGTACATCTTTTATCATGTATGCTTCTCTACTTAATTGAAAACATGGACTGACATCCGCCGAGGAAGCTTATCGCTTCCCGACCCGCTTCTCGAAGTCCACCCAAATATCTTTTAACGCCATCTTTTTTTGTCAAGCATTGTGTCTTGCAAAGTTACTCGGATCTATTGTGTGAATTGCTCGTGTGCGCCCGTCTTATCTACATCGACCTCCTTATCCGTCTACATCTTCGGATCTTGTCCATCAGGTATCGATTTCATTGGAGTTTTTCAGGGTTTTTGTGTTTAGTTTGGTGCATTAACTTGGACAGGTAACAAGCGCGAAATCCTTGATCTACATTCTGGCACGCCCGGTGGGACCCAACCAAAGTCCCTTATTGGTAAGTTCATTTCTTTTCTAGTTTTGAGCTTTGATTCTTTTTCTTCACTGATTTCTATCAGTTCTGCTTGAGCATTTCTTTTCGTCATTTCAATCTTGCTTTTTATGCGAAATCGTTATCTTGAAATTTTTCTATTTCCTTGAAATAGAAATTTTTCGTTTCACCATTATCCGGATATATCTTTCTGGGTCTTGTTTGTTGTTTGCTTAACCTTTTCTTGCAGAGCACTTTGCTTGTTCGTGGGATTGTCCGAGGGGAAGAGCTCAACAACACACTTTTTGAAGTCCACACACCTTGGAGAGCTAAATCTACAGGTATTTCTCTTTTGCGGTGTTTTCTCCTTTTTAGGATTTCTTTGTTTGTTGTCTATCACATCCAAACATTTCAATTTTTGGTGCTTAAAAGGAATTTAATCGCATTTGGGAAAGAATCTGTTTGACTTGTCTTCATCGAAATCAAACACTTCGTTTTTAAGTGCTTAAAAAGAACTTTTTCTTTGTCATTGCTGTTGTATGTTTCTCATCTAGTTTTAATTAGGCTGGAAAATTGATCAAAATCGGTAGTGACACTATTTGATTTTTATTTTTCACCCTTGCACACAAAGCCAAAATCACTAGGTATAAAGCATTTAAACAAAACTCCTTCCCTGGCCTCGCCTACTTGGAAGTGATATCCAAGAGGAAGAGCCTACGCGTACTCGTGCCGCGCTATAAATTCACGGAAGATCCTGTATATATTGAAAGCACTCGACTCCCTTATCGCAGCGGTGTGTGAAGTGTGGGGGTAGGCCCCTATATCAAGCCACGTACCGGTCTTTTACTGAAGTGCCTTCGGGACTCCTCACCAAACATTCCCCAAACCATCCTTAGTTTGGCTATTTGAGTAGTTCCTGTTCTAAAAAGCCTTCCCTAACATTTTCTTTCTTAAAAGCATCAAAACTTAAAGGAGATAATCATCTGCGCTGCTTGAATTGTCTGTGCATTAGTTAGGTCAATTTTCTTTTCTGCGTGTTTATGACGGTCATCACTCGGTTACAATCTAGAAGAATGGCTCAACTGGCTCCTTCTTCTTCCGAGATTACCACTAGTGTGGATGTTTCGGCACCCCCCAAATCTTCCTCGGGACCGCTGTTAGTCGGTTCCCCATCCTGGTCATATAATCCTTTCTTTCAAGCCAAAGCAACCCCATCATGTCCAGCTTCCCCTAGTCCTTCAGAAATATCATCTACTTCTCGACTCGCAGTATGTTCCACGCGGAATCCCGAATTTCAGCGTTCTCGATCGCAATCCGTAGCCCTTTATGGACTACCTAGTACACAAGTCTATTCAAATATCCGATCAAGGACCACCAATCCAAAGCAAGTGTACGATTATTCTCGTGAACCATCCTGTGCCTTTGAGAACAGCTTTTCATCATCTCTCTTGCCTCGAGTCATGGAGAAGGGCGGTGCCCCTGTGCCTCCTTTTTCTCTTCCACCAACCATATCGACTAGTTCTCAAATAGTCTTACCTATTCCTAACACCGCAGTGACCTCGAATATTCCACAACCTACTTCTGAGAGGTCCTCTGCCCTGGCTATGATGAATGCATCTGCGCACCCGCATATTGCTGTTAATTCATCTATGCCCTCCATTGTATCCCAAGGTCAATACCCCTTTATGAGCCAACCCCCTCCGAATAGTCAGTTGGTTCCTGCTTCCCGTCCTCTAGTGGGTTTTTCTTCCAATATTCCAGCAACAGTGACCTTCACCCATCCTTTAGCATCAGCACCCTTAATGCCTAATCCGGCAGTAGAAGGCCCCTTTCAGGTCTTGTTCCCCAATATGTCCAATCAAATTGGCACTCATGTTCCTCAATCTATCCCGATTCAGTCAACAAGCATAGGAGTCCACCAATCACAGGCTCCACCCGTCATCCAACCTTCATTTTCTCAACCACTTATTATCTCACAGCCTGCCTATACACAAGGTACTTCACAGCAAATACCCCACCAGGTGTCACCTAGAATGCCTGGTTACTCCTCTTATCATCCTATCAATCAACAGATGAATCCTCCGTTGACACCTCAACAACATCCACCATTTGCTTCTTATGTAGGACATGCCAGTGTGCCTCCTCCTCAATCTGACGTGGTTCAAATTCTCTTCAAGAAAATCACAGACTTGGAAGCCTCCACAAAAGGGGCTCGTCCTTCATACTCCTTTGAGGAAGTGTGTAATGAACCCATTCATCCCTCAGTGGCTTTTAAGCCTTATCCTCCCCAATGGGAACTTCCTAAATTTTCAAAGTTTCATAGTCGAGAGGACCCTCAACAACATTTGCGAGCATTCAAACATGCTTGCTACCTCATAGTCCAGGATCAGGAGCTTATGCTCCGTACCTTTCCTATGTCTCTAGCAGGTCCTGCTTTAGACTGGTACAATAACATTCCTCAACATTCCTTGTTTTCTTTCTCTCAATTGGCCCAGATGTTTGTTGAAAACTTTTCAATAAATATCACACATAAGATCTCGATTACAGATCTTTATAACATTCATCAATTCGATGATGAGTCTATTGCAGACTTTGTCGCTCGTTGGAGAGGGATAATCAACCAATTGTCTTTCTCCCTTCCTCAATCCCAACAAATCGAGTTGTTTACTCGATCTTGTGCTAATCACATTTCTTCCACTTTAAGGATCCAAACTTTTCATACCTTTGAAGAAGCCTTTACAATGGCACGCAAACTTGAATCTCGCGCCATTGAACAAGGGAAGCTAAAACTTCGCTCTAAATCTAAACCCGATTTTTCTCGGTTTACCAAACCAAATTCTTCCCCTTCTAAAGACAAGAATCAGGGATCCACCAATGCCATCGTATTAAAAACATCACGAGCCGATACTACTTCTAATCAAACACCACGAAGAGACTCCTCATCTTCTCGAAAAGGGACTTCATCATCTCGATCCTTCGCTCCATTGGGGGAATCATATGCCTCTATCTTAGAGAAAATGTTGGAAGTTCGCATGGTCGAACTTCCCCCTATTAGGAATATCGATGAAAGCCAAGAACGTCCATTCTGGTATAGAGAAAATGATTTCTGTCATTATCATAGAACCAAAGGTCATGACATCGAACGATGTCAGACTTTCAAAAATCTTGTCCAGAAATTCATTGATAAAGGCGAGCTCATTCTGGATAACCCAAATGCTCCCCCAAATCAGGAAATGGATGTTTTTAAACAACCCTTTCCTAATCATTCCCCGAACCATAATGCTTCAGAGTCTCAAAAACCAAACACTCATACTATCAACTTCATCTCTATCAAGAATCTTCTTCTCAAAACTAAGCCATCTCATGAATACATCAACCGAATCAGAACCTCCTTCCACTCCGCCAATCACTGAAATTCCACCATCTTCAGATAGCCCGTCTTCGAATATTCCTACATTGCGAGATACGGGTTCATCTTTCTCCACTCCTTTGTCTCACCTTCCATCCATACCCGAGACAGTGTCATCCTCATCTGTCTCATCATCGAACATTCTTTCAATGCTCGAGGCAATTACATCCCTTCGAGTTTCCACTACGATACATCTACTTCGCTTGCTCCCATTCTCGCTGCAACTATGCCCCCGGTGAACGTGCACTTTATAATTGTGCAACTCCGACGGAAGCGCCTTCAATTTTGACTCTTCCCGTCTCTTTTCCAACAATAGTTCCACCCATAATTACTCGCACTGTAAGTAGTCCCTTCGCAAAGAACTACTTCTTCATCACTCACTTCTTCCACCACTAGTGCTGCTTCGCGCATTAAAGAAAAAATCAAAAGAAGTAGCACTAACACCTATACGCCTGGTTCCCGAACTTAAACCGAGACAACCAAAATCTAACATCAGCGCCATCAGCACTCCCCCTCCCCACTTGCTTCCTCCGAAAAAGGTTACAATCACCTTATGCCGTTGAAATTGTCACCATCCCCGAAAAGGAAGCCCATATTTCGAACCATCAAGACCCTTGGTGCTTCCCCACAAAAATCTCTCTACGCCCCATAAAAGATTGGATTTATCCACCGAGAAGGCGTCTTTTTCTACACACTTATCAAAACCATCATCTTCTTCTACAACACATTCTTCACCAACACCCCCAAAAGTGGATTTACCTACTAACAAAACGCCACCTCTTCTATCGTGATCATCATCTTCATTACCAAAAGCCAGGCACCCCCTATGTCCCTCCGATTACACCTACTTTGGGAGCTTCTTCCTCATCTAAATCGACATTATCTAAATCATCAAGAAATTCACCAAGCAACCTCCTTTATCTTTGAAGACCACAACACTTGTCACATCTCCATCATCTTCCAAATCTATTTTAGGGGCTCCTCCTCCACCAAGATCAATCATGTCTCACTTACTTCCATCTCAAGTGCCCAAGATCGCTCCGCCCCAAGTGTCCAAAAGAATAAGATGATCCCTAAAAAGACTCACAAACCTAACATGTAGGTTCTTTTGCCTCAAGAATCTGTAAGGAAAAAGAGGCACCTTCATCACCTCTATCCTCATCTTCATCTACCGGGTTTTACACCAAAATCCTTCGCCAACTTATCCAATCTTCATCCATATCCCTTCCTCCGATTAAACCCTATAACCCTAAAGGAGTTAAACCTACCCTCGGTTTAACTCGATCTAATTTGCGCTTACCACCGCACTCTCGGTCATGATACTCGAGGAATGTAAAGCTCTTCAATCTGTCAACAACCTTTTGGAAGAAAGTGATCTTTTTTTGGAGGAGGAGAAACAAGTATCTCCTCGTCATCTTAGCTCCATCTCGAGCCCTAATGATCCACTCGGCACCTCTAGTGATTCCACTCCAATTGACCTTCCACCTCCTCAAATCGATACAATCCATATTGCCACTAGAACCCAACACTATGATAATCCATCTTCCTCTACAGCATCTCGACCACGGGTTATCATTTCTGCAGCCCCTAAAGGAGTTCCTTCTTCCTCATTAGCCCCATGACCTCGGGTCTCTATTCGTGCTGCCCCTCGGGCTCAAATTCCCGTGTCAGTTGAGGAGAGTGTTATGAAACAACTCACTCAGGCTCCGGTCAAAATGTCTCTTTTTGACCTCATCCAATCCTCTCCACAACATCGCCAGGCTCTGATTGATAGTCTGCATCGCATCGTAGTAAATTCAGATGAGCCCCAGCCCTACGAGTTGGTTTTCGGATTGAATAGACCATCAACCGCCATTTCTTTTGAAGATTCGGAAGTTCCTCCTCTTTCTTCGAGGATTTGAGGCTCCCTCTTTATCACAAACCCAAATCGAAACACCACGTTAAAACGCTGCATGATCGACAAAGTGGAGCTGCACTCAACGCCATCTCCTCGCACACATTTGAGCAACTTAAATTACCAAAAACGTAGTGTCACCCCCCTTTTCGCCTTCGATCATTTAACGATCGCTTAGCAAGCGCTACTTTAGGAACTGTGGTCTTACCCATTCGAGTAGGTAAGAAGCTGCTTCATGAACTCTTCTACATTGTCGAAGGAAAATTCCACTATAATATGATCCTCGGATGCTCCTGGATTCGTGCAATGCATTGTGTCCCATCCACCCTCCATCGATGCTTAAAATATCAATATGAGGGCAAAATATATACTCATCCAGGAGATCCTTTTCCTTCCGCACAATGCGACATGACCACAAGGTCTGCCCCTCTAAAGGAAAATACTTCTTCTCCTGACGGGGCCTCATCTTCTTCCATACCTGCAACCAAACTACCGATTTACAAAATCTAGAAGAGACATTGCAGTGTTTCTCACTGGGAGAGCTTCCTCTCTTTTCTTTCGACGCCCATCTCAATCCTAGTGAGTATGGTAGACCGGACAAACAACCTGAGTATCAACCAGGTCTCGGTCGCATCGTCACCATTGGTCTGCCCAATCAACAGACTAATTTCATCTATGGTGGTCTTGATATGCCTCATTATCGCCCAGATTCTCCTCCTAGGACCAAACCTTACTTAACAGGGTTCGATTATCTACAAAATCCCACGTTTGCAAAAACTTATCTATATCGATGTGCATGGAAGGGTTTTGGTCTAGGAAAATATGAGCAAGGTGTGCATGACCTCACATCCATTCCCACTCTCATGCCACATCAAAAATTTGGTTTAGGATTTAAACCTCTTTCAAAAGCCACCGTCACTATTCTCGATGAGCCTCTTCCTATTTAGGAACCATCTTCTCCCGCTAAGTCAGAAGCATCACTCGATGTGGACGACGACATTTCCATCCCATCTAACTTTTTTTTTATCAATACCATTTCCTTAGGGCCGCTAGCCTATACGACTAGCAACCGGTCCGCTTCCATACCGTTAATCTTCCCTGAGATAGTTGGAGATGACTCTCCTACTATCAACACTATCCACTGTGCGGATGATGATTCTGTCCTCACCTATCTGGGGGCAGAGGATTCATATCTTCCCAAGACTATTCCTTCTGACACGTCTACGCTTCTCAACGAAGCCACTGTCGACCTTAATATAGGGACTTCTGAAGACCCTCGCATCATTAAGGTCGGCCAATCCCTTAATCCACAGGAGTTAGGAGATTTTACCACTTTTCTTTCCAACCATCGTCAAGCCTTTGCTTGGTCATATGAGGATATGCCAGGACTCGATCCCGATATTGTGGTCCACAATATCGTTACCCTTCCCAACATCAAACCAGTTAAACAAAAATTACGTAAAATGCACCCTAGAGTAGCCCTTCTTGTTAAAGAAGAATTACAGCGCTTGCTCTCGGCTAACTTCATCCAACCCATCGATTATCCACAATGGGTTTCTAATGTAGTACCAGTAACTAAAGCTACTGGGAAAATTCAAAATTTTACCGACTTCCGGATCTTAATCTTGCTTGTCCAAAAGATGATTTTCCTCTACCTAATATCGACCAACTTTGTGGATTTAATCAAGGGTCATGAGATGCTTTCTCTTATGGATGGTTTCTCTGGATATAATCAAATTCTCATTGCACCTGAAGACCAACATAAGACTTCTTTCATAACTCCTTGGGGGACCTTCTGCTATCGCGTCATGCCTTTCGGTCTTAAGAACGCAGGAGCAACCTATCACCGAGCAATGACCTACATCTTCCATGATCTCTTACACAAAACCATGGAATATTACGTTGACGATCTCCTCGTAAGTCCAAACGTCGTCAGATCATCTTTTCATCCTCGCACCTCTCTTTTCGAGAGGCTTATCCGCTTTTGTCTTCGCCTAAATCCATCTAAGTGCGTGTTTGGCATTCTCACTGGTAAACTTTTAGGTTTTATCATTTCCATCAGGGGTATTGAAGTGGACCCCGCAAAAATAAAAGCTATCCTTGAGATGCCTCCTCCTTCTAACTTAAAGCAACTCCGTAGTCTCCAAGGACGTCTTCAATCGGTCGCTGCTTTATCTCACAATTATCGGACCGTTGTCAACCTTTTCATCATCTCCTCCATAAGAATGTTCATTTTGAATGGGATGAACATTGCCAAAAGGCTTTTGATGATCTCAAAGCTTATCTTCTTTCTCCACCTGTGCTTATACCTCCACGCGAGGGGGAGCCTTTCTATCTTTATATCTCTGTGACTGACCATGCTCTGGGAGCCATGATTTCGCATCGGGACACTTGTGGTAAAGAACAAGTTGTCTATTACATCAGTCGTACCCTCCATGAGTATGAAACACATTACTCCGAAGCTGAAAAGCTATGTTGTGCTCTCTTCTTCGCAACTTCTAAGCTTCGTCATTACCTCCTTAATCACAAAACTTACATTGTCACAAGTGTCAATCCACTCAAGACAATTCATGCAAAGCCTTATCACAATGATCGTATCACTCGTTGGCTCATGCTTATGACAGAATTTGACCTCGAGTTTATCCCGCAAAAGTCTATCAAGGGTCAGGTTATTGCAGATCAATTAGCTGATGCTCCTCTTCCGGACACTCAAGACCCCCTTGCTCAATTCCCCGATGAGTATATCCAACAAATTGATTTTGGTCTATCTCCATTTAAAGTAAAGCTCTTCTTTGATGGATCCAAATGCCAGCAAGGGGGAGGTGCGGGTTTCATGATGATTCCTCCTTAGGGTACGCCTATCCCATGCCGCACACAAATTGAACTTTGAATGTACCAATAATATGGCTAAATATGAAGCTCTTGTCTTAGGTCTCCAAAATGCCATTAATCTCGGCGCTCATCATATTGACATCTTTGGTGATTCTAAACTCATCGTTAATCAAGTCACGGGTGTCTATCAATGCAAGAATGATATCCTTCAAAAATATCGTGATATCGTTCTTGCTCAACTCCAATCTTTCGATAAATTCACTATCCAAGCTATTCCTCACACTGCAAATCGATTCGCAGATACAATGGCTTCGTTAGCCTCACTTATCCCACCTTTTACCGAAGACTCGCGACTTTATGTGGCTGTGCAACGATTAGATCAACCATCTCATCTTAGGAAACTAACTTTAATCGATGCTGTCACAACCCATACTCAGGATGAGTGGTATCAACAAATTGTTGATTATCTATCTCATTCGGTGCTTCCTCCAGATCTGACTTCCAATGGTAGAAGATCTTTTATCCAACGCGCTAATCGCTATGCTATTCTAGGCGGGATTCTCTACAAACGCGGCTTTGATAGTATTTTTCTTCGGTGCCTCAAAACCCATGAATCATCTAAAGCCATCTAGGAGGTCCATGACGGTATCTGTGGTGGACATTTTAGTGGCTTAGCTGTAGCTAAGCGCATCTTACGTTTGGGATATTATTGGCCTTCTCTTAATCAAGATTGTTGTGAATACACTAAGAAATGTGTCAAGTGTCAACAACATTCCAATCTCACACACATCCCTAGTCAAGCTTTGCAACCTACGGCGGATTTGTGGCCTTTTTCGCAATGGGGTCTTGATCTTATTGGTCTCATCAATCCCCGCTTCTTCACAACGCATCATTCTATCATTACGCCCACCGAGTACTTTACTAAGTGGGTGGAGGCTATCCTCTTTCTTCAACAAAGGCTAAGCCCATAGTTGATTTCGTCTATCAACACATCATTTTTGCTTTGGCGTTCCACACAAGCTTATCACAGATAATGGTAAGTCTTTCAAGAACGTTGATTTGCAGAACCTCTGCAACGCTTTCAATATCAAACTCAGTTTTTCTTCTCCATACTATCCTCAAGCTAATGGTCAGGCCGAAGCTTCCAATAAAACTTTGCGTAATATCCTCGCAAAGGTAACTAGTCGAGCTGGTAGGGATTGGCATTTACATATCCCTTTTGCTCTCTGGGCCTATCGGACTAGCATTCGTACTCCTACTGGTGCTACTCCCTTCTCTCTCGTCTATGGGTCTGAAGCTGTTCTTCCTTTGGAAGTCCAAATCCCATCTCTCCGTGTTTCTCTCAGAGAATTTGTCTCCGATGAGGACTATCGTCAAGCTCGTCTAGCACAACTTGAATTATTAGATGAGCGGCATCTCAACGCTCTCAAACATCATCAAGTCTATCTTGAGCATGTCAAACGTGCTTATAACAAGCACTTGCAGCACCGTGACTTCAAAATTGGGGATCTTGTTCTTAAAGAAAATCAAAATGTCACCACACTCGAAAGAAGTCAACGTGGTAAGTTTGCTCCCAACTGGATGGGCCCATACATTATCACTCATAAATATGGGTCTGGGGCTTATCGTCTATCTTCCATGGATGGTATACCTGAAGCGGAACCTCTTAATGCCTTGCATCTACGGCCCTTCTATTGTTAAAATTTATCTTACACAAGTCTAGTCGCAACACAGATCTTTCATCCATCTAAACAACCAGTCATATACTTTCATGGTGATTCGAAACTATGTGGTTCTCCGCCTATTGCCTCTTTTACCTTAAAATATGAGTATCGCGGCTCTACTCATTAGCATGTTTCTTTTAGATATGTTCCTCCTCATGGTAGGAATACCTTAATCACCACTTCATCTGTCCCAAGTGCTTATCTTAATCGGATCTACTCGGGGCATGAGTGCATGTTCTTCTATGTTCTCTTCCCCTCCATCTGATCTATCTAGGTCTAAACTCAGCTTCTTCCAAAAAGATTTTCAAAAAAAAAAAAAAAAAGAAGAGAGATGCTATCCAAAAAGATAGACTGATCCCTCGAAGGACAGCTATCCCTACATTATCAAATGAATCAAAAAGAAAAAAAATATAGACCATACCCTCGAAGGATGGCTATCATTGAAATTCAAAATACAGACCACTCCCTTGAAGGACGGCTGTTTCTCAAAGAAATATTCAAGGCTTCTTGCAATTAATCAGCCTTTCAGTCAGTTTATACACTTTTTTAGCATCACTGAAAGACTTCCCGCATCGATCAGTCTTTCCATATCAAGCAAACTTCCCGCATTGATCAGTTTACTTTTCTGCCAAAATCATGAAGCTGAGATTTAAGACCTTTTGTAGATCATATGGAGAATCCTATTTTCCCACTATGGACATGTATTCTGTCCCTTGTAAATTCCGACAAGGTACGTACTTACTGTTCCTTTCGTTTCCCTCCTAGATCTGTTTTGCGGCTAGTTAGTGTCAGATTCATTTTAACCTCATATAGGGCCTTACATGCATGATATTGTGATTTCCTATCTAGATTCTATCTATGGTCGGTTGGGAGTCCAACTTGTCATTTTCTTTCTTATCCGGGTATATTTTCTTTATTCCTAGTCAAGGTCATTTTCATTACCTCCTTGGCTCTCACAAAGAGTATTCCCCATTATTCTTTGTTTTTCATCTAGTCAAATTGACATTTCACATGTTAATTCAATCAAAATTTATCTTCTATCTAATTTCATCTTATCTATCAAAACATCTATTATCAACACATGTGGCTCTGGCTATCTATTTTCATCAAAATTAAATTAACATCTCAACCATGCCGAGTACATCAATCACATCTATCTATCTATCCATCAAAGTATCAAAAAACTTGTACATCCAAGTTACATTGCATCTATCTATCTCTATTTTCATCAAAATTATATCCACATATCTATATCCATCAAATCACATCTATTTCTATCCTCTATCAGTCTATATCTATCCAATCACATCTATTCATCATCTATCAGTCTATATCTATATCCATCACAATTACGCTACATCTATACATGTATATCAAAATCAAAAGCATGAGATCAATTATATGACAAATAAAATGATGAATCTATATATATACATGTGTGTCTGTACAACAAAAATGGGTGGCTTTCAATCAAGCCATCTATACAATGCCTTCCAATCGAGGCTACATCACTATACAGATACAAAATACATCAATCCCTATATGGTAAAGTCTCGATGCATGGAGGACACTATCTCCTCCACCCTCCTCTGGACCAGGCTGTCTCTCCTGACCGCCGCCTATCGAGCTGGATGCACCTGCTGCTGGAGGTCTCGGCCCACCTCGGTCTCTCCCGGTGCTCCCTCCGCCTGAGGCCCCGCTCGCTGTAGCCGTCGCTGCCCTCCTCCTCACCCCGTACCGCGGCACATCTGGGGCATGCTGCGCTAAGGCATCCTCATAGTATCTCACCTCAGCAAGGAGAGACTGATATGTGCTCAAGCTCACGCATTTGCACTGTGCTCGTAATGGTGCTTCTTGGTGTTCTGGGCTGTTGCGCGCTTTGGTGGTGCTCCTCCTAGGGTCGTACCCTGCGTACCAGACTCCGACATGGTACCTGTCTCCCCATATTTGGCCCTGAGGGCCTCCCTATGTCGATAATAGCGATCCCTCTGCTGGATCGCTGTATCTCGCTCCTGGCGAGCGGTGTCTCTCTCCAAAATTAGGGCATCCCTCTCCTCTGTCAGAGCCCTGATCTCCTCAAGAGCTACCTGATGTGTCTGTGTCAGGGTGGCATGCTCTCCCTCCAGTCTATCCAGCATCGCAGCTATGTCATCCTCGTCGGCATCTATAGATGCCGGGAGATGTCGTGGAAGCTCTGTATCATACCATGCTGCATAACCCTCATCTACCCCTGCGTCATCATCGCTGTCTGTGGAGGGTGGGGCCTCTCTCAGTGGATCTGCCGGGATCAAAATCGGTAGATCAGTCTCCCTGCTATCCCGCCTATAAGGCGTGTAGGTGGTCGGCACTGTCTGCACTAGGCCGAACTGTCTCAATACTCTCCTGCAAACGGACTCACTCCCACATATCTGGCATGCAGCCTCCCTAACCACCCTACTCCATCTCAGTGCCACCAAGTGGGCATCCTAACCAGCCCATGTCAGAAATGCCCGATATGGCCTCCAAATGACCTGATCCGGTGTCAGCGTCCTGAAACGCTCACTGTACCAATCAGCCGATCTCCCTGTATCCCCAACAACCATGTCAGCCCGCCATCGCCGGAATCCATAATCAACACCTCCCACTGCTGCTGGCATCCAAGGAAGCCCGGATGGCTTGATCACCGCTATATGCTCATAGGCCCAGCAATGGAGCACAAAACTGACATCTATACCCATCCTCCACTGTGGTGTACATCCATAGCTCATGGTATATCTGAGCTATCGCCGCATCGCCTAAAGCAAACACTGCTCGAACCGCAGTAATGTCGCAAACACAGTCTAATAACAATAGTGGGAATCTCCCACCTCCTGAATCCGGAAGAGCAAAGTAGGATATAGCCATCTGAATCAGCACTATCCGTCTGCTCTGGGGACTATCCTATCTGTACTGTGAGGCTATCCTCACGGCCCCGGACACTATCTCTGAGTCATCTGCCCTGTCTCCATATAATCAAACTAGGGCCCTCTGCTGCTGCTCTCGTGGTGTAATCTCGAAAGGGTCCCCAGTGATCGGCAATCTCAGAATCCTATATATGTCCTCATGGGTGATGGTCATCTCACCCGTCCTAAACCAAAAAGTGCACGTGTGGCTGTCCCACCATCGCACTAGTGCCCGCATCAGCTCCACATCCCGCGGCACTCGTCTCCTCAGTATCTCGAAGCCCCGAGTCCGGATAACTCTAGATGCCACCAATCTGCATCGGTCACATCCGGAGAATAGTCTCCAGTAACTCGGAATCACATCCCTCATGTGTAGAGCCTCTCGTGCCTGCACCCACGACATCAAGAGCAATATTAGTCTCGTATTTACCCAAATCACATCCAAAACAACAACAAAAATATTCCAATCGGTGTCGATTCATAAAATCGGCGTCGTTTATTTCCAATCGACGCCGATTAACATCAATCGATGCCGATTTTACCAATCGACGCCAATCGATCGGTATGCGGGCATAAATTGGACCATTGCTCCCACAAACAAAAAAAAAAAAAAATAAAAATTAAGTTCAACGGGTTCAAGAAGAACCACTTACCCCAGGTCGTGTCCTCCTGCGCTTCTGACCGCTCCCAGAGGCTTCCATGGTGCTCAAATCTAAATTCTGACTCTCTCTGAATCAATCGTCATGATGAAAATAAATCGTTTACATTTTCCGTTCGCATATTTATATGCGCTACGTTTGGTCGGCGCCGATTTTTTTGATCGACGCCGTTTATCTTGGTCGTCGCCGATTACTGTGATCGCCGTCGATTTTCCATGTCTGTTTGCCATAGTGTTGATGCTTGGCTTATTTATCCATCTGATCATTGTTTTGTGCTGAATATTGCCTTTCGGCGCATCTTTTCGATATCACCGTCTATTTCGGGTTTTGTTCCCTTTGCGTGGGACACTCGTACTTTTTGGCAGCTTGGAGTTAAACGGGTCTGTAGGCACTAACGTCGTCTGCTTTGCAGACCGTCTAGTTGTCCCTACCAATGTGTCTCTCTTTAGATGCTGACTATTTTGCAGTTCTCCTTACACTCATGGGTCTGTAGGTATTAACGTCGTCTCATGAGGAGACCTCCTAGTTTTCCCTACCAATGTGAGTTCCTTAGGTTGCTGCCTTTTTATTTATTTTTGTGCATCGTTAATGATCAGATCTACTCCAGACATCCGACTGGGGCATCCTGCGTTTTCATCTACCTCTTTCAAACTTGGGATCGTCTGTTCTATCACCCATCCCATCCCTAGTTTGAGGGGGATCACATCATCACTCATTCTTCCCTTCTTCCATCTCTTTGTTTTTGTCTCATAACCTTGCTTATCGCAAGTTACTTGACAAAAAGGGGCAAAATGTAGACACTTAAAATTGGTTACTCAATTTAGTGTCCCTCACATTCGTTTACCTGCTTAGGTAACCTGGGGCACGTTTACGTCACCACTATCCCCTTGGGATATTATCCGATTTGTGATTTAGACACCTATCTTAAATTTAATTCACCCCATGAGTAGTTAAATATTAAATATTTAATTACACCTCTTCCCATGTATCCTAATCACTTATCTACCCCAAATTTATTCTATCTATGTATCACCCCTATTTTTCTCTTCCTAAGCGGGATATTCCCGCATTTGGGGTGATTCTCATCTTTCTAGAAATCAATCATTTTTGCCATCTCGGGAGTTCTGTCCATGATCGGCGCCGACCTATACGGTCGGCGCCGATTTTCTAGGAGCGGTGCCAATTATAAAAGCAAGTCCAGAACTCAGTTCTAGGATGGAAAAACACACGACGAAAAAGGACGCGCACGAACAGAGAGAAACAAAGGGACAGATCGCGAAAGAGACACAGGTTGTAAGAAAGAGAAATCTTTTAGCATCAAGTGTATCGAATGAGGGCAGATCCTGTCCGAATCAATCCCTGAGAGGAGCACCGTTACTCTGCTTCTATCACATCAACATCACACGTATCCATCGATCCTCTGGTGACTCTGTTCCAGTATCTTACCGACTTTCGCACATCCAACAGACGTCGACTATCTGTCCATCACTTTCCAATTTCCGAATCTTCTTGCACTGTCCCTGATCAACTGATCTGCTTTCAATCGACGCCGATCTGTTTTAGTCGACGCCGATTCTTCATAGTCGACGCCGATCACATCAATCGACACCGATCATCCTGCAGACAGGTAAAAAGGACACAGGTAACACAAATCCGGCTTTATTTTACAGTTTCCTGTTTTCTGTAGCTTTCTGTCTGTTGTTTAAATCCGGTTTCATTACTATAATCAAAAAATCTAGTCTTATATGTACATCTTTTATCATGTATGCTTCTCTACTTAATTGAAAACGTGGACTGACATCCGCCGAGGAAGCTTATCGCTTCCCGGACCCGCTTCTCGGGTAGTCCACCCAAATATCTTTTAACACCATCTTTTTCTGTCAAGCATTGGTGTCTTACAGGTTACTCGGATCTATTGTGCGAATTGCTCGTGTGCGCCCGTCTTATCTACATCGACCTCCTTATCCGTCTACATCTTCGGATCTTGTCTCGTCAGGTATCGATTTCATTGGAGTTTTTCAGGGTTTTTGTGTTTAGTTTGGTACATTAACTTGGACGGAGTAAATAACAAGCGAAAATCCTTGATCTACATATACTCGATCACTTTTATTTTTCTTATTTGTGAATCCCACTCTTGGCTGACTATGATGTCCTCTAGATATTACATTTCTAAAAAGTTACTTTTAGGTGCTATCTCTTCCTCCACAACTACATTTTTCTTCCCCTTTGTCATTGTTGCAAAAGTTTTATTAGGTGCCATTTTTACCTTGCAATCCTTCCGCAGAAACTTACCTCTTCAACTCGGTAATGCCCTACTCAAACCCTAGCTTGAGTTAGCATGCCCTATGTGAAATTACATGCCCTATCTCCTCTCTTTCATCCCACTTAATTTAAACCTTTCACCACCAGGAGGTAAGCTTCTTTTACACACAAATCTACTTTTCACGTCTTAGTTCACACCCTTTGCACCTCAAATCGATTACTCATCTCTCGCACTTAGTTATTTCTCAAATAATCTTAATTGCAATGGTAAAAATGAACTCACATCCCATCCTTATATATATTTTTAAATTTTGATTCATTTATTACTTCTCCACCTACTAAATATCCTCTCATTTATTACCAAATTTGTTCTTTTCATGCGGTACATATTCGCACCCTTACCTATAACCTTCTAGCATGCCTTCCTACCATTTGGTCACAGACTTCTCTTTAGCATGCACCCATGTGCCCAAGTACCTCCTCACTATACCTTATCCTGGTAGTTATCATGGCCTCTACTTACCTCAAGTTATATTGTTTCTTCATTCATCTCCATCCTTGGTCACTTTTGAGAAGAAATATTTTTACTTTTACAAACATCTGTATCAGCTTATTCCTTTCCACCTTTTAGTCCAATAGTCTTGTACCTTGATATAAACAACCACACCCCACACTAAAAGTATGTGTAGTCTGTTGTGCATCAACATGCACCATATTGTAGTTAGCTTCATGAACGCAAGTGTGCTTATTATATAGGAACAAAAACTAAAGAGACAAATCATAGCGATAATGAAGGAAATACATTAAGGAAAAACATAATGGAAACCTAGTCTAATTGGAAATATTTCCTTATTACAAATGCCAAGAAGAATTATTTACGGTAGGGCTTCACTTACTCCCATTAAAGTAAGCGGATAGTTTTGTTCCATCAAGTGCTTCTAACTAGAAAGTTCTTTCTTCAAGGATGTAAGTGATAACATACGACCCTAATCAATGTACCTTAAGTTTTCATGGATGGCGTAAGAACTTAGAGTCATAGAGAAGTACCATTTGTCCAATCTCAAACTTCTTATCCCTTATGTTTCTGTCATGTCATGCTTTCTGCCTGGCCTTTTCCTTCTTCTGACTCCATTGTGCAATGACACATCCCTCATCTAGTTGAATCATCTTCTCAATACTCTCTTCTAAAGATTTCTCATCGCTTATACCTCCAACACAAGCAATGCGTAAATAAGGCAACATAAATTCTATAAGGATAACTACTTCTACGCCAAACACCAAATGAAACGGTGTGGCTTTGTTCAATCTCTTATAATTTGTTCTATATGCCCAAAGAATAGCTGACACTTTATCATCCCAATCCTTTCTTCCAACATCACAAATTTTTGTCAATGTCTAGCTCAAAACTTGTTGAAAGCCTCAATAGTTCCATTTTCTTAAGGATGATAGGGTATACTCTTATGGTGTGCAATCATAAACTCATCTAGTAGGATCTTGTTTTTTTCATTCAAAAAGTGTGTACCCCTATCACTTGTCAAGCTTAAATGACATATATATCTTGTAAGAACATTTTCCCATAGAAATGTAGCTATTGTAGCCAATGTACAATCCTTCGTAGGTGTTGTGTCTTCCCACCTTGTGAGATAATATGTACAAGTAATGATATAGCATGACCCAGTCCTACACGTGGCTAGCGAAATAGGTCCTAAAAATTGATGGCCCATTTCTCAAATGGTTCAAAGACTAGTAATAGGTCTCGAGAGACATCTCATTGTTTTACCCTAGTTTACTTAGATGTTGACAGGTGGTCACACGCTTTTCAATACACTTTAAAATCTTTATACAATGTCTCCCCACAATAATCCAACAAGTAGGATATTTTGAGCGATTACATACCCGTAGAGTAGCCACCTATAATACCACCATGTGCCTCCTCCATTATATTATTGCACTCATGCTTTGGAATACACAATGGTGTAATACTTCATCTCTGCCTAGCTTGTAGAGGTCACCACTGATTAACATAAACGATGTCGCACATATAGAAAGATATTTATTTTCTAATGCCTTCATTCCTTCTAGTGCCACACTAGTTCGTAGAAAGATAAAAATGTCTCCTAATTTTGATGGCGTGTGGTGTAGCCTATATAGCCGCGCATCGGCATGGTTTCTCCAATTGTCTATTCTTCTTAACCTCAATGAATTCTAGACAAGTGGTCTGGTCTAGAGTTACTTTTCCCTAGTTTCACCATAACTATGAAGTTAAACTCTTGAAATAGGAGTACCCATATACATATGCACCCTTGTAAGATGAATTTTTTCACTAAATACTTCAATGTCATGTGATCAATATAAAACAAAATTGGTGTTGCTAATAAGTACTGTCGAAACTTGTGCAATGCATAGATCATTGACAAAGATTCACGCTCTGTAGTTGTATTATTCTGTTCAACAGGAGTCAGCTTCCTACTAGTAAAGAAAATTGGATGACTTACAATACCTTCACTAGGTTGAGCTAACATAGTGCCAATGGCCATGCCATAAGCATCCACATGCACATGAAATGGTTTATCCCATGAGGGAAAGCACAGAATGGGCATGGTAGTAAGTTTCTCCTTTAATATCTCAAACACGTGCCGCTGTGGTTCTCCCTAATTAAATGTATAGTTTCCTTTTAGAAAGTCTTCCAAGGGTGCAACAACTTTGGCATACCATTTGATGAACTTATGATAATATCTTTTGTGACCCAAAAATCTATGCACCTCAATTTGACTGGTAGGCGCTTCCAAGAATAGAATGACCGCAACCTTAGCTGGATTAACTAGAAAACCTTCCTTATAGATGATATGTCCTAACAGTATTTCAAAAGGTGTAGAAAATATACACTTATTGATGTTCAAAGAGATACTAAATTATCTACATTATTCAAACATCAAGCGCAGATTGTCACAATTATCTTTCACAAGCCCATATACTATCCAATCATCTAGATAAACTTGTAAGAAGTTGTGAATAAAATATTTGAATTCCGTAACAACTATCCATGAGAATAAAACATGTGCATTTTGTAGTCCAAAAGGCATCACAAAGATAGGCAAAAATTCCCCATTCAGTAGTAAAAGTTGTATTTTCTTGATCCTCCCGAGCAATCCTAACTCGATGATACCCAAAAACCCATCTCAGAATGAAGATTTTTCATACCCTGCCACTCCTAGTATTTCCTCGGAATGGTGTAGAAAAAGGGTATGTTACACATGCAACATTCACCTCTCTGTAATCTACACAAATGTGAATTCTACCATCCTTCTTGATACTTATCACCATAGGAATAACCCATTTTGACTCATCTAAGCTTCGAATAATCCCAAAGTTCATCATCCTATTAATCTCTTCCTTCACCTTTTCACGTAAAATTGGATTTATTCTATACGGTAACTTTCTATCCGGGAATGCACCATCATTAAGCTTAATATTAACTTCCACAAGTGATTCATGTACACCTTTAAGTTCACGATACCCTTGAGGGAATAATTTACGGTAATCCCGAGTAACTCAATGATCTTTGACAATTCTGATTTTGACCAATAGTCTCTAATTATGACCTCCTTTGGCTCATCCTCCGAACCTATATTCACCTTCTTTGTCTTCATGGGTTCATAATAGGCATGCATATCCTTGTCTACATTGTCCAAGACCTCGCGCACCCCTTACAAATGTTTAATATCCGTGTTCTCAACTTTCTCATCATCCACTATGTAAACCATCATTCCTTTCTCTTTCTCAAGGAAAGCACATTCAAGTAGTATGGATTCCATTTCTTCTTCCTTTTCAAAACACACTGACTCTCATTTGCACCAAATATTTCCTAAATATGGTCTTTTTCCTTTGCAATATCTCCCATAGTTAAGCACTTGTCAAATTTTAATGCTTCTTCTACTGGAGGTTTAGTCAAGAGGTAGTCAAAGGTTTGGATCATTTCTATAGTCAAATTCTACCAATTTCAAGTCTCTCTATGTAGTTTTGTATATATATATCAGGCACGTGCGCAACCTTGTAAAGTAGGATACAATCTATGTACCCAGTGAAGGTGGTAATGCTTCCTATCTCATTTTCTAGAGTCTCTCACACTTGTTGAATGTGATGCTTTGAACAGTTTGATCACCATTATAAGTGCATATCCACGTAGGTGCATTGCTCCTTAAAAACCTAGTTGATAGGGAGGTTCCAATCTCCCCCATTCTATAACATTATCTTTGTGGACTACCCCACTCGTGTGTCTTATCTCTTGTGCAAGGTATACGCTAACATATATCTTCTCTTAATTTTATCTATCCACTATGCTTCCATAGATTTCAAAAATACAGAAGATCTTATGCCCCAAGATACCAAGGTAATGCGATACCTATCTCAGAAACATAACGAAGTCTATTTTTACACACAAATGCACTTTTACCTCACTCCCTACTAGTTCATATGTACCATGAGCCCAATTTTCACCAAAAATACTCGTAGTATCACTAATAGAATGAGAATATTCCCATTGTAGGATGCCTTCCTTTGGTGGATCATTTACCTCTAGGTCCCGAATAGCGCATACATAGATTCTGTTTAAGTCCTCCTCACTTAGAGGCTCAACATATGCTTTGTAGACTTCCCATCCACAAAGGTATTACAACCCTTTCCTCCTTATTCTCAAAGATAATATACCCCTTATTGAATCTCAAGTTAGCATTATTTTCATAACACCAAGGGCATCCAAGCAAGGCTAGAAAATTGTCTACCTCTGCAAGTGCTAATTCCTTAAAATCCCCACCGAATTTGGCCCCTTTTATGGTTATAGATGTATCCTTCAAAACTCCTATGGGAGTTTCCTTAGTCTAGTTTTCCATAAATAACACATTAGTTGATGGCTGCAATGGAGGCCTCCTCATTTGTACCTAGGCATCTAATGTAATAAAATTCACTTCCGCACCTATATCAATCAATATGTTGCTCAAAGATACATCCATCCATAACAACATTAAAAGTAATTTCCTTGTCATAGTCAGTGCTATCAGGGGGAAGATTTATGTGTAGTATTTTCCATTCATTCTCAAGGCTTGTGCATGGGGTATTCCCCTTCAACCAAATTCCTATCAATTGAATAATATTCTCCTGGCACATCATTTTATAAACCTCTCTGATGTCATCAATATCAGAGGGCACTTTTTCTGCTTCTTTTTTCTGCTCCATCTTCCTTAACTACTCCTTTAAACACTATATCTCACCTTGAAACTTCTTGAGGACCTCCATGGTATCTTGATAGACATCCTTCTGATGAGCAGGATCTAGGTCCCTTGCATGCAAAATCTCCTCCTTGGTGATCATAGGCTTCTAATGTAATGCCTCTCTTGCACGCACCACTTCATCTCATGTAGTAATCTTTACTTTGTTAATGCCTCAAGTCTTGGTGCTATCTTGGGCATCCACTAATCTTCTACCATGTGTTGGATTCTAACCATCCCAGTGCCTTTGTTTTCTTGCTTATGTTGCTTACTCAGATGATCATATAAGTCTGGGAATTCTTCATAGCTATGGTTTTTTTCCATAAAATGAACATGCAATAATTTGGGGACATTCATGCCTATAGTGGTCGGGATATCCACATGTATAACATGTACCACAAGGAGCTCACCTCTTCCTTCACCATGTCCTCATCCTCCATATCCACATCCTCTTCCATGATATCCTTCAAAATGCCCCTCATTCCTGTCATAGTGCATTTGATTATGATCCTGATCTTGGTGCTCATTCTTACCCTTAGAATTATCCGTTACGCTTGTCTATCATACCCCAATGTCTATAGCATCCTGGATTTGACCAATCAACTGACAATCTTTAGTATCATGGGTCGTGGACCGGAAAATTTTATAGTAACAAGATACATTCTTCCTTATCACATGCTATAACAAAGGACAATGACTAACATCATGATTCAAATGACAGATCTCATAGTCCAACAATAATGAGCATATAGATCTATGAGGGAAACTATTCTTGGTGTGAAATTCCACTTCACAATCTGTACACCAAATCCCTGAGCACATTTCATAGGATGAATTTTCTGGTAGCTTCTCTAACTATTTTTCCATAGCTGCAATCTATGCCGCTAAGAATATACTAACACCAAAGTCAATCTGCTGCAAACTACCTCAAGACGCAAACTTGCTTCCAATGCTTTGTGTAGATCAATGTATGTCTTATGTGATAATGCTCTTTTGAATGGTGTAATCAATTTGCCAATGAACCATTGTGCATGTTGGCTTGTGTGAATATCATAAGAATGCGTAGATAGGAGTTTTTAAAAATAGGCTCCATACTCACATACACTCTCAATAGTGTCTTGTTTGATATCCTTGAGCGTGCTTATACTCTTCTACTCAAATTTTGGGATATAGAACTCTTTTAAGAAAGCATCCTTCAGTGTTGCATAATCCACACAAGTTTGATCAGGGTCAAACTTCCTATACCAGTTGTGTGCACGTCCCTATAATGTAGTAGAAAATTGACTTTCCTTGCACTCAAAAGCCATGATCCCTTTTACGTACCACAATATTTCACACATGTGCACATTCTTAGCAGCATCCTCTATGTGTCTATACTCTAGAAGATGAAGAGACATCTCCATATAAATATTCTATGGTTGGTGTGGACCTTGCCCACCTAATCCAAAACATCCTATGTTTCCCTTGCCTCCAAAACCACTAGATCCACCGGAACTAGAAACACCTATACCTCTTGATCCTCCACCTGTAGCTAGATTAGTAACTATAGATGTAATCCCCTATGCTCTGATAGTGGTACTATACTAAACCCCTATAGTTTGTGTGGTAGTTCCACTTCCATAGGTGAATCCAACATTCAGCGTGCTTACATTCTATGTAGATGATGCACCTAAAAATGTTCCTCTAAATAACATTGAAGCCGTCTATCTTGCCATTGATGTACTTGCTCTCTGACTTACTCTAGTTCTCCTATTTCCCAAATTCACTTACTGATTACTTGTCGTACTAGATACTAGAAAACCAAGTGCAAGGGCTAGGTCACCAGGTGGATTAAGATGCACACCCATGGCCCAGGTAGTCTCTACTAGCACACTTTTGTGTGAGGCCAAGGAGGGATCCATGTCATGCTTTCCAAGATGGAGGAGTTCTTGATGCTCTGGCTCTACGTCTTCTACGTGAGCTTCAAATCCTTCATGATCCATCTCTCTCCTCAATGCCTTACTTTCTACAATGGTACATTGATTCTCTATCTCCCTCTTCTGTGCCTCATTATACTTAATCCACCTTTCCTCTCTCTTCCATTCTCGCCACTAGGCTGCCATCTTTCACAAAACTTGTTCCTTCCCTTACGCGTGGTGAGGTTTATTTAGCCATCGGTTTACTCTCTAGGTTCGAGTCACCATCGGGATCTTAATCTTTAGAGGAATTCCTTATAGATAAGATCCTATTGAATATCATAAGAACTAGAATTCAACTACTTCTAGACACAAATATGTCAAAATTGAATACTCCAAGATATAACTATTCAGGACAGCACGAAACCATGTGTACACGGCTTTCGAGTCTAAATTAGATCAACATCATAAAGGGCCTGAAATTATTCATGTGTCTAGAAAAGTATGTGATACCTCCAATTCTACTTAGATGCATAATAAATCAACCACTCGTATAATTCTATAAGAAAGATGGTGAAAAATCTCTCATATAAACTATCATATAGGGTTTGTTCCACCCATGTGTGTGCATTAAATAAAGATCCACTATTGAACCACTATACGTATTCTTCCTCCGGATCATGTATCCACTCCTCAATACTTTATAGAGTTAACTAGTATGTCTTCATCGCGAACCATCCTAAAAACAACTGAAAAAGAGATCCCAAAGAACTTAACCAATGATGTAGCCTAGAATTCACAAGATGACACCCTAGATGCACCGGCACATCACTCGGCCTATACTGAGTGCTCACCTAAAGTGTGTAAAGGTACCAGGTCCCTCTTTAGGGTTGCTGTAATAGAATGTTAACATGATTAAGACTTAAGGCATATAGATCCATAACTAATACATCATTGTACAGTGCATGACAGATCTAGATCTAGGAAAGAATAGGTTTGAAAAATAATCATGATAGAAATAAGAACACACACTACCCATTTACAAACAGGAATGATACTTAGGTTCAGTCAATATCTTCCATCTCTTAATTATCACAATAACACAAAAGCTTCTTAAAATACTAGCAATCTATGCCAATGCACGCATGAATCTAGTATGGTAATCCGAAAAAATGCACACTATGTTATCTATATCTCTATATCCACCGTCATCCTACCAGGTAATTCACTACATATATATAGAGTGGGGAATTTCCCTTCACCGCTTATCTATTCCAAAAATAAGTCACATGCTATTAATAGCCACGTGCTATTTTCATGCACCCACACATGCAAGTGTGTTATCTATAGACTACCGATAGTTAACCGAGATGACAATATTATTCTTAAACAATCTCTATTCAAAATCACTCTAAATCCAATCTTCCGTAAATAGACAATGTGTGGTGCGCATGTCTCTGCATCATTGGTGTATTCTACACGCTATCTTATAAAAATAGATCTTCATGCCCAAAAATAGCTAAGTCTTGAATGTTGACTTGTCCTGCATGTGTGGGTTCTTCTTGTCCCTTCGTGCCCTTGAACTCCTGAATTTTTCCCATTCGGACTTCTTATGTTAGTTCTATCAAGTATTCTCTAATCAACAATAGCCTTAAGAGTACATAACCAAGGGAGACCGATACATAAGGTTTCGGATCTAAGAGAAGTATCAACCAGAATAAAATTGGTGTGGTAATAGGACCAATAGTGAAAGGTAATATGATACAATGATAGTGAAGATTAGAATAATATATAAGATTATGAGTAGAGATACTTGAGATAATTAAGCGATGACCGAGAAAAAACATTACCTTTTTGTGTGGATCAACCAATTACCACGTATATGTACTTGATGAATAGAGATAGAAATAAACAATGTATCATAGATAAATGTGTAATCAATATCGAGTTGCTAAAAGTAATACATTATGTAGAAGGTAACATGTGAGTAATAGTGTCAATCATAACATCTAAGGGATGATCATAAGAGGGAGGTGGTGGCACAATGCAATGAGAATTATGCACCTAAAAATGTATCACTTGTATTCTTAGGAAGTGGATCATTGAATATATTTAACTTAGAATTATTATTTTTGGCTTAGAAGATTCAATGGGATCATCCCATTTAATGTCATTAGATTCAATAAGGTCCTAAATAACATGATGAAGCTTTATGCATATTTTCATATAGTGACCAATACATCGGTGATAGTCACAATAGGATTTGTCATAAAAATATTACTTTGAGGCTTGCTTACATCAACCTCAGCTAGTGGAGGGAGAGACACAAGATTGCATTCAAGTATTTTTTTAATAAAATATGAGGAACACATGGTAAACATGTAAACTAACATCATTTGGGTTATAAGTATAGCTTAATAGGTTGAGTAAAAGTGTATTTATAAGTAACCTTTGAATCATTTGTCTTTCCTTTAAACATAGTGTGAAATTTGGCATTATATGAAAGGAACGATAAGAAGATTGTTCCATGCTACGAAGATCTCAGATACTCATAGAAAACCACATTGGATTTGTAAAATAGAAGAGCTAAAATGTCATATATAGAAATCCATCATAATCCATTATTATCAATAAATTATAATTGAATTAGGATACAAGAGGATGGGCCTTGATTATATAGGAAAGGAAGATTAATCTAAGAGCCACCAAGGTCATAGATCAAGCCATAAATCAAGGAAAGAACTAGTCAAGACCATAGATTTATGAAAAGAACTAGTCATAACAACTAGAAAGTATCTTCTTAATATCTAGATAATAAAATAGATATATCCAAACACATAAGTGGGTGTGGATAAAATACATGAGGTAAATAAATTGCCTAGGTGAACATGAGCTAAGGTAAATACCTACTCTAACACCCCCTCAAGTGAAGCTAGGGGCTCAAAATAAAAGTGGCATATCCACAATATTTGTCCTCGACAACTAGGACTAATGAGGTACTCATGTAAAATATATCCATGAATAAATATAGAACCAGAATTAGGAAAGAATCCCGCTATAAGGAAAGAGAAAGAAGAAGAAAATGAAAACATGTTGCAAGGCATCCCATGAAGTTCAACTCAAAACACTCCTACAATGTTGTAGAATTTTGGTGTGCACCGTGGTTTGAATCTACTGCTCAATCAAAAATCTTAAAAACAACTAACAATGGACTTCACTAGATTATCTCCATATAAGGATACTTTTAATGGAGTGATGTCAAAAGTGTAAGAAAAAGAAAAAACATAATTTGATAAACTGCTACAAATAGGTGTGCCATGATCCAAGAACAATAAGCAAGGTAATAAGGCAAGGACACAAGATCTAAAGAAATAGGAGTGCCACAATCCAAGAAAATCCAAGGTAATAAGTTAATGACAAAAACTCAAAAATAATGATCAAATGCTACAAATAGGTTTACCATGATCCAAAAACAATAACCAAAGAAACAAGGTAAGGAAACAAGATCTGAAGAGACAAGATCAACTGCCACAAATAGGTGTGCCATGATCTAAGAAAAATAAGCAAGGAAATAAGGTAAGGACATGAGATTCAAATAAATAGGAATGTCATGATCCGTAAAAATCCAAGGTAACAAGGTAAGGAAACGAAACCCAAAGAAGCGATAGCAACACTACACCCTCTCATACTTGAATGGGTAGAGTGGCTTAACAAATTTGTATAATTTGTCAAAACAACTACTCAAACGCTAACAAACTAACATTGGGTTTCACCATAATATCTCCACCACAAGAGAGACTATCAACATGCCGAAAACGTGTCAAAGATACATATATAAAATCTCTCAACAAATAAAGAGAGATATAAATGTTGGCACTTTATAATTGAGTGTGTGTTTCAATAATGACATTTAATAAGTTTTGGATTTTCCCAAAATAAATAGTTCTAATGGAACAAGCATGAAAAAATAAGAACTTTTGCAAAAATGGAACTCAAATCTGAGTTACCAATCAAAAGATTCAAGTTTTTGAAGTTTATGCTGTAATATTTATTTTAAAATAACATAAAATGTTTTTTTCCTTCACTTTTTTCAATTACTTTTGTTGGAAAAAACTTTCCAATTTAAGATCTGCAAAATGGAAGAAGAAAAAAACCCATAAACTATTTTTCCCCGAAACTATATTTCTATATTTTTCTATTTTATTGACACTGATTTTCAAGATCCTTGGAGGTAGAACGGATTTATTAAATCTTCATATCCTTGGCACATAGTAAAGTTGCAAAGACAACTAAAAAACCCATTACCATAAGCAAAAACTCGAGAAAAACCCCATAAATCATTTTTCTAGGAAATTTGCTTCATCAGTAAGGATTTCTAAAGGGATCCACAAATCTTCAAATCCTCTCCACACAGTACTCTAAAAGGTGGAAGGAAAATAACCCATTACCAAATGTAGAAAACCCGAGAAAAACCAAGAAACTATTTTTCTAGAATGTCGACTTCCTCAAAAATATTTCTTCTATGACACGGATTTCTAAAATTTCTAGATCCTCACCGAATAGGAACCCACAAAGCAAAAGAAAAAAACCTATTACCGAATGAAAAAAACCTAGAAAGTGTTTTTATATAATCTCAACTTCCTCGACAAAAATTTCTTCCCTTCACACAAATTTCTATGATTTCCACATCCTCGTCAAATAAGAACTCTGCAAAGTGGAAGAAAAAAACCCATTACCGAATGCATAAAACCTAGAAAAACCAGAAACCATTTTTTTGGAATCTCTACTTCCCTGGAAAATATTTCTTCCTTAGCACAAATTTCAAAATTTTCTAGATCCTTTCCAAATAGGAACCTACAAAGTGGAAGAAAAAAACCAAGTACCAAACGCAAAAAACCAAAAAAACCCAAAAGCTGTTGTTTGGACTTTTTACTTCACCGAAAAATATTTCTTCCCTAGCATGAATTTACAAGAAAATCTATATATATCAATGTCTTCCTCTACAAAACAAAAAAATATCCTTCAATGGCCAATTTTATAATTGTTTATGGGTTTCGCCGCTTTCTAAATCCAACAGAGCCCTCTGTTTTGAGTAAAATGGAAGTTGCAACAAAGTCTTGATGAATTCTAAAATATATGAAAAAGTAAACGCTTGTTTGTTTCCTTGGTTATTGTTCTTGGTGTTTCACTCGGAATGTTTCGTTCCTTTTAGAAACACATAAGGTTAGGGGCTAGGAGGAATACCTATAGAATGTCGAGATGGTGTGCGCGTATTGTAGAGAAAGATCAGGCTGATTGCGAAGAACTCCTTTTTGTCTTGGAAGGACTACCTGCAAATAAGAACACAAGACCACAAGATTTTGATTAGACAATAAATGAGGAAACTACCTTGGGCCCAGGAAATATAAAACTTCCTTTCGAAGGTGGTCAGTTTCCCTGCTAATATGAATTAACACAAATGACTGCAAAATATCAATTAGATTACTTGGTTGAAACGGGTAGGAGAAGGTTAGTTTCTGGTTATAGTCAGGGTAACCGATACCGGTTTCTGGTAACCGACGTCGGTTGGGCCTAGGACCTTCTTGGTAGCTATGGTGTTTGTAAGGCTGGTTTATGGATGATATTAGGAAATGAGATGATGAGAGGTAAAAGAATGACAGTTAGATGCAATGGCACGTTGGGTAGTGGATTCAGAAACGGATTTAGGAGGACTATGATTCAAAGAGCATAAGAAATGTTATAACAGAGGACATGCAAGATGTGACTTACTGGTTTTGACAAAGATGCAAGTTGATCTCCTTTGCTGCAAACGCTTCTGGTTTCTTCACTCGTCTCTGCTCGGTCAAGTGAAGATCTGGACTCTGTTTTTCGCTCCCAATGATCTCTGTTGATTCAAAAATCATTCGACTGATCCAAAAATGAAAATCCGATCCGTTTTTTGGTTTAGGGAGCCCATTTACAGGGAACCGATGGCGGTTGCGTAACCGATGGCGGTCGAGTAGGAACCGGCATCGGTAAGGAAAAAGTAGGCTATTTTTAGTAAAACAGCCCACCTTCCCTGCTTTTCTCCCGAGAGATTAGTTGCGGGCTTGGTCAAGTGACTAGAAGGTCGGTTTTAGGTGCGAGAAAGGGGTCCTTAGTCATGGGTGTAGGTGTAGACCAAGTTTTAGGTTTTAATTAGGTTAGTTTAGGATTAGGGCTAGGTCATGATGAGGTGGCAAAATGAGGTGGCAGGTGAGGTGATGGGGATTTATCAATTACAAGGTAATTAATAAATAATTATGTAAGGTTTAGGTAATGAGGTTAGGTTGCGAAATGGGATGCGGGTCACAAGGGGTCGTAAGACACGAATTTGGTGTCTACATTAGCCCCTTATTGTCGTGTATCTTGTGTTGTAAAGCTACACGGACAATAATATGAAGTGGTTTCCGTTGTTAAGGGTATAGGTAATCCCCCTCAAATCTATCACGGATTGAGTGAATGGGAAATCAGGGATAGGGTTGATAAAGGGTAAATGGGGTAGAGGGGATGGTAAGATGGTGGGGTAGGTCCAAGGAAGCAGACGCATGGTAAAATGCAATAGTACGACTAGGGTACATGATTTGATGAGCAAACCAGCAGTGCATAGGCAAAGGTCGATAGTTTATCCAAACAAGGGTGATATAATCCTGGTATCCAAGGCATAGGAAGTAGCTCCAGGGTATATAACAGGTAAGGTACAGGAACGTTTAGGCATGTCCTAGACTGTACCAAATGGTTGGTTTGGTTGAGATAAACGTCACGGTCTAGGTCTGAGCAAAGTTGGTCGACAGATCAAGTCAAGGACCCTAATCATGCTAAAACACGAACAGGTGAGCTCGATTGAACAAAAAACTATAGGATGGGTGGATAAAAGTGGATGGTTTTGATTTTGGGTAAGGTATTGGAGTGATACGGCCGTGGGTCGGGCCGAGTTGTTGGGTTGCAGCCTTGGGTCGGGCCAAATGGGTAGGGCGAGGCCTTGGGGCGGGCGGGTTGGTTAGGGCGAGGCCTTGGGTCGGGCCGGTAGGGTAGGGCGAGGCCTTGGGTCGGGCCGGTTTGTTAGGGCGAGGCCTTGGGTCGGGCCGGTAGGGTAGGGCGAGGCCTTGGGTCGGGCCGGTAGGGTAGGGCGAGGCCTTGGGTCGGGCCGGTTTGTTAGGGCGAGGCCTTGGGTCGGGCCGGTAGGGTAGGGTGAGGCCTTGGGTCGGGCCGGTAGGGTAGGGCGAGGCCTTGGGTCGGGCCGGTTTGTTAGGGTGAGGCCTTGGGTCGGGCCGGTAGGGTAGGGCGAGGCCTTGGGTCGGGCCGGTTTGTTAGGGCGAGGCCTTGGGTCGGGCCGGTTTGTAAACAAATGGTGTTCAGCAAAGGTGGATATAGGTGATATGTGGTTAAAAAGGGGCAAATGGTAAATAAGGGCAAAAAATTGGGGGAAAGTTGGAAGAAAAAACCGATGTCGATTCTACGTGACCGATATCGGTTAAGGGACCGATACCGGTTCATTAGGGCAACATGAAACCGATATCGGTTAAGGGCGAAAAACCTATAAAAAGAAAAATACGGCTTGTCATTGTCACTTTGTTATTTTGAAAACCAAATTGACTTGTCTGACGTGGAGAGTTGAGATTGGAGGTTTATTGATTGAGGTGGAGCTATTTTGCTGGAGGAGGGAGTTGTTTGCGGGCCCGAGTGAGGAGGAGGCAGCAGTTGATTGGCCGGGGACCCAGCAGAGTAGAATTGGAGCCATGGCACAGGCAGGAGGAGCAGGAGGGGCTGGACCAGCTGGACCACCACCACCCATCCCACCACGACGACGTGTTGTCGTGCAGTAAGCTTCGAACTCTTTATTTTGTGTATTTGAATGGTATTAAGTGAAATTAGGGGTTTGGGTAGAATTTACATTTTTAGGAAATAATGAATAAATTGATGTAATTTGAAAAACAAAGAGGATAGATGGGTAAAATAGGGCAAGTCGGCTGGGTGGGTAGGTTTTTATGGTGTTTGGGTGGGTAGATAAGTATAAAAATGCAAAAATATGGGCGGGGGCCATGCGGGGTTTGGCTCTTGTAATTACAGGCCGACCGATGTCGGCTTCTTTAGCACATTGGTCGCAAATTGTGTGGACAGGTGTGTTATTGGCTGGACCGGCGTCGGTCGTATGTCGGCCGGCGTCGGTTTGGGTTTTTATGGGTATGGGTTGGGTTGGGTTTTGGGTGAGTGTGGGTTGGGTTGGGTTGGGCGTGTTTTGTGTTTTGGGTTGGGTGGGTTTGGGTGTTGGGTGGGGTGGGGTGTTGGTTGGGGTGGGTTTTGGGCTTTGGGTCGGGTAGGGGTTTGGGTGGGGTGGGTTTGGTTTTTAGGTGGAGTGGGTTTGGATTTGGGTAGATTTTGGGCTTTGGGTCGGGTAGGGGTTTGGGTGGGGTGGGTTTGGTTTTAGGTGGAGTGGGTTTGGTTTTAGGTGGGGTGAGTTTGGGTTGTAGGTGGGGTGAGTTTGGGTTTTGGGTGGGGTGGTAGAGAGTCGGGGTGTGGTCGGGGGATAAAAGGGGGTTTAGAGGATAAAGTAGATGTTGTGATAAAAGTAGGTCTAAGGATGTGGGTTGGTTTTGCAGCACGTCGGCCAGTTGACAATGCGGGATAGGATGCCCCATTGTTGGTGCGGATGAGACCACATGTGTCCGCAGCTCACCGGGCGATCATGCGCGAGGTGGGACTCGGTGGAGTCCAGTGCGGCGATAGAGCGATAGAGAGAGATCACATCCCGATGGTCGCCCTCATCGAGAGATGGGATCCGCGACCAATGTGTTCCATCTCCCGACTGGGGAGATGACTATCACGTTGGAGGATGTGTATCGCATCCTTTGACTACCTATCGAGGGAGAGGTAGTCTTCCGTAGATCAGACTGCATGGACAACATATTACGGAGTTTTTGGAGATGCAAACAAGCGCTACTTACCTATCACATCACGGTGCGAGCATTGGGTATGGTGACATGTACCATGCGCATCGACACGAGACACGCCGGGTCATTGTCTTGATGATGATTGGGATCACCCGCTTCGCCTCCCGACTCGAGAGGAGGCCGCTTCACCACGGCGTTGATGGGGTGTTGCTTGAGATGATTGAGAGAATACTTGCTATGCTTGGGCACCAGTGTATCTGGTGCAGCTATACAGAGAGCTCTGGGGTTATCGCCGGATGAGGCGATTCGGTATCTGTTCGACATTTTTGCTGCATTGTTGGGCATATGAGCACATCATATGCATCAGGCCAGTAGGGTTACCCCAGCAGCCAGGGCCACAGGTTATATACAGATATGGCTTTCAGAGGTGGTTGGGAGTCGTGGGGCAGCCACGAGCAGTGCTTGCGGGGAGAGACGTTGCCTACTACAGGCATTTGTTAGAGGGCCTGACAGCTGGTAGATATCGTATGGAGACCTTACAGAGTCATCACCCGCACAGAGGAGGCCGAGTACAGTTACGCTGGATCCAGTACACTTTCTGGATAGCAGGACGGAGGCCGGGAGAGTATGAGAGGATACCCCTAGAGAGGGTACGCAGGCAGATGGGGCTGCGACAGGATGAGCCACCTCCCTTCCCTCAGTATGGGAGGGATGATGTAGAGGCCCCACTGCCTGCACCACAGCCCTTGGATCCAGATTGGGTTGCTGAGAGGCCAGCAGATGACACAGTAGATGATGCTGGTTGTACAGGAGCATACATGGTGTGGTGGGCTGGTCAGAGAGCGGCGAGGGTAGCATAGCTGGCACAGCCCAGACTTGGCAGCGGTGACGGCAGAGAGAGATCAGCTCAGGGGCCAGGTGCAGTTATTACAGGGGCAGCTTGCTGCTGCGCAGGCACAGATAGGGGTCTTACAGGGGCAGCTAGCCCAGGCTCAGGCACGAGCACGGCAAAGACCACCACCAAGCGATAGCCACAAAAAGCGGTAGTGCAGTACTAGCAAAGAAGCACAGATGCAGGCACCACCGCGGCCACAGGCACCACCAACACAGACCAGACAGGGGGTACTGGTAGTAGGAGTCCGGGGACCAGCCCCAGTACCGACGGTGGCACGGGAGAGATACATGGAGGCGAGAGCAGAGGCCCGGTACTATCAGGATGTCCTTGATAGTACCGGAGCTGAGTATCAGCCATATGCGGCACACCGAGCGGAGACCTCGCATAGTCAGAGGTCGCAGGGAGGCGCAGCTACAGCCGGTGTGTCCGTTACAGGTAGGAGGCGAGAGGCACCGCAGGGACCAGCAGGGAGAGGTGCTGAGGGTGGTGGGGAGAGCTGAGGGATCCCCACATAGTTTTTGTATATGGACATGGGCACCGGTCTGCGAACCGGTTGTGTTGATAGAGGCCTGCGTGCCTACATTTATTCATGTATTGATTCATTCATTCATTATATACCGGCCTGCGAGCCGAGTACGGGTTGTACAGTTGGTACCGGCCTGCGAGCCGAGTATATTTTTGATATGAGGGACCGACCTGCGAGCCGAGTCGAGATTATTGATAGTTATTGCAGCATGCGGATTTGTTGGATTATGAGATCACGGAGGCCCGATGTAGGGCACAGTGTATATTTGAAAACTTGTATATATATATATAGATGATGATTTTGATCCATATGCAAAGTTGAAAATGTTTTTAAGTATTTCGTCAATGGTTTGTGGTATAGAATATATGATGAGTTTAATTGACATGTTGATATATGGATGATGTGTTATATGATGAAATGTTGCATGTTTTGGGCTGGTTTTGTGACATTGTTATATATGTATCTCGATGAGTTGGATTCAAATGAGGTATAGATAGATAGTTTTTGTTTTGTTTTGTTTGGGTTTGGTATCCTTAGGTGATGGTGGTTTGTTTTTGTAAAATAGATGATGTTAATGAAATTGTAATGATATGTGTGGTGGATGGACATATATGGATAATGGTGTTCGATGCGGAAAAGAGGCGGGCGCACAAAAATTAGGTAAAAAAATGAAGAAAAGACCATGTTTCAAAGAGGCGGGTGTAAATCGACATCGGTTAAATAACCCATGTGTAGTTAGTAGACCGATATCGGTTACATGACCGATACCAATTATTTAGGTATGAGCTTTTCTAAAAATAAAAAAGCTAGGGTGGCAACTTAAGTTCTAATTTTGAGAGCCATGCAAGAAGTTAAATACGCGAACGCGACGCTTTTTGACGACTGAGACAGGTAATTGCATGAGAAATTTGAGTGATAAGGAGAAAAGAGACAGGGAAAGTGAATGTGATCTGAGATTCAGAAGACAGAAAGGCAGGTTTGAAAAAGGTGGTAATAATGGCAGGACGAGGAGAAACATCCAGCAGGCAGGGACAAGAGGGAAGACAAGGGCCACCTCAAGCTACTGCAACCCAAGAGGTAACGTTTTGTTTGTGATTTGACTACTGCATGTTTTGTGAATAAGATGGGGGAGAGTATGTGGGTAGATATGAGAAAGAAAAGATGATAACAAGGGTTATAAATGGGGTGAGTGTTACATGGTAGGTAATCAAGGGTTTCAGGTATGTCTGTGTATACAGAGAGGAATAAATGAGCAATTTATTGTCGTAGGTGGTTGTTTTAGGCAAGGTGTATGAAAGTAACAGGACCGATATCGATTAGGATAACCGGTATCGATTACTCAACCGGTAACACTGGTTAGTCAGAAATGATACCGGCTGATATAGGAATTTCCATAATTTGAGAAAAACCCGGGGATTGGAGGAATTGAATGGTTTTTTGTTATTTGGATGTATGCGCAGCAGAGGCGGGGTTGAGGATGAATGATAGTGTACCGCTATATTGTCACTTAATCTGAAGCGATGTAACGCCACCGAATGGACATTGATAAATCGTTTGGGGTTAAGTGGAATCCGCTTATTATTCACGAATCGCACGTAACCATGCTATGTTACAAAGCGTTGATTGAGAGATGGAATCCCGAGACAAATACCTTCTATCCGCCAACAGGGGAAATGACAAGAGAGCATCGGAAGATGTGTTCCATATTTTGAGACTCCCAATTACAGAAAACCAAAGATATCGTGCATTACCTAGTGCGGCACGGGAGTGATAACAGCAGTATTTGGTCCATACGCATGAGATTTAACACAACGAGGTTTGTCATTTACGTATGGGATAATGTATGCAGCACACCCTGAGGAGACAAGGTTAGCAGTGATATTAATGATAGCGGTAGGGTATTACGCATTACCGAGGTGGATGGGGAAGATTTCCAAAGGCATTGATGTGTGTTATTTGGGAGATGATAGAAAGGAACGTGACTTTTGCATGGGCACCTGCATATTTGGCGGAGTTATACAGGGGTTTATGGGCTTGTAGGTGAAATCACAGGACGACACTGGATTGTTCATACTTATTACACTGTTGGGCCTATGAGCACATTGTTTGTGTGTGACCAATAGGCCGACCCATCCAGCTCGAGAGACCGAGTACCAGAGGTTGGGATTCAGACGATGGGTCCAAACAGAACAAGAGGCAAGATCCCGTGCTAGACGGGTGACATTGAGTATTACAGGCAGGTATGGGAGAGGGTGACGATCATGATATCTCACGGCCTTACGGGAACTATATGGTAACAGAGAATATAGCTGAGGAGTTGAGGGGTGTAGAGCGATTGAGGTGGATCGCAGGGCACAGGCCAGGTGAGTATGAGAGGATTCCTCTAGATCGCGTGCGGCGACAATTTGGATTTGTGCAGGATATACCCCAGGCTTATAGACCCTATATGAGGATCGATGCAGAGGTAGTATTCTCACCTCCCCAGCCAACACCTCCAGAAGGGCCTGAAGAGGTAGCAGCCGATCACAGGGTAATGGATGCAGGAACGACAGAGGCCTATAGATTATGGTGGGTAGCAGAACTGCGAGGTGTACGTGATCGTCCTGACATAGCGGTGATTACAACAGAGAGGGATCGTCTGCAGCGTTTGGTTCAGCAGCTCCAAATGCAGGTGAATGAGACAAGAGGATTGTTAGTGGTTGCGGAGTCACGGGCGGAGAGACTAGAGGCTGGAGTCCTCCATGCAAGAGGGCGTATTCATATGTTACAGGAGAGATTGGCAGATCAGTGGGCGGTACCAATAGCCGTGGTACCATTGAGGACAGAGAGGCCTAGCGAGAGGGGTCGACGATCACGATCATCGCCTAGTTCGGGATGAGGCGTGAGGGTCTAAATAAATGTTAGCAAGGTATAAGAATAAATAAGAGTACCGACCTGCGTGTCGATGATAGAGAAGATGTATTTGTTTAACATCTAAATAAAACAAGATATGTATGTTGATTTGAGTTATAATAATAAGAATGTTTTCGTTTTGACTTTCGGTGTTTTGAAAAAGGATAAAGAGGAATGTGATTAAATAGAAATACACAAAAATATTTATATTTACCACACATGATAGGTTATGGTAGGGGATGGTCGAGCTAACCTTGGGAGACCCCATGTCTCCGAAGTGCTGCCTACATAGCCCTTTGCACAAAGCAAGGAGGGGCCTTAGACCGATGTAGTTCTCCCTTAGGATCAGGGAGAGGTGAATTCAGGCAATTTGGTACGGTTTAGGCAATTGGTTGATTGGTAAGAATATTGATATTAATATTGGTAAGGTAAGGTTGTTGGTGTCGGAAATGAATTGGTGATGTTGTAAAAGGTATAAGGGAAGCGAAAGTTAGCCTACCCAAGTGGTAGGAACCATGTCCCGATTAAGATCAACACACAATCCTAGATGCGAGGCAAAGCGGAAAGAGTGCTCAGTAGGTGAAAAGAGCTAAACAAACCACCAAACGTAGAACGAGCTTGAGGCCCTAGGTACTGTGCATAGACGAGAAGTCCATAGGTGAAAAGAGTTGTATGATCACAATATATCGGGTGAACGTTACGTCCCTTGAGTTGAAACAAATGGTGAGGTGAGGTGGATGATATAGCTGAGGTACAGAGAATTTATTACAAAGTGAGTGTTCTGACGAAAGAGAACCTACCCTAAATAGACAAGTCCATGACCCAAAAATTTCTTTTGAATGAGGCCTTTATTTTACTGAATATAGACTGATCAATGCGGGAAGTCTACAAGGGATATTGATTGTGCTATTCTTGAGGTCTTCACGAAGCTGATCAATGCGAGAAGCTTCTGATAAAGGCTGACTGTGTATAGCTGTCCTTCGAGGGAGCAGTCTATTTATAGTAGCAGATATGATTTTAGTGCATAGCTGTCCTTCGGGGGAGCAGTCTATATAGAATAGCAGCAATAATTTGGCATATAGCTGTCCTTCGAGGGAACAGTCTATATATAATTTAGATAGCTAGATGTTCTTTTGGCGTGAAGCATCTAGTTTGGTAGGAAGTTTGACTCAAGAAAATCCCATAAGAATACGGCTTATTTTAAAACTTTGAAGTCATGGACTAGACTAAAAAGGGGAAGGCATCGTTTAGGTGAGGTGAGAATCAAACTATGTGAGCTTGATTTTTATTATGAGGTGTAGGAAACGAAGTGCATGTGGTGGTATGTGAGCTCAAGGGACGAGCGGCAGGTAGATAAGAAGTGATATAACACTAAATTCAATAGTAGAATGGTCGAAGATGCAAGGCATTAAGGGGTTCAGGCTCAGGCTTACCATTAAGCGAAGCTAAACGATAAGTGCCTGATCCATAGGTGTGAGTGATTATGTAAGGCCCAATCCAATTGGGAGCAAATTTTCCACGTTTGCTCTTTTCTAGTTTGGTGACATGTTGATTCTCTTTGAGGACAAGATCACCAACCTTAAAGGTACGCTCATGGAGTCACTTATCATAAGCATGCTTGATGCATTTTTGATAGATTTGAAGGTGATCAAGAGCTGTAAGACGACGTTCGTCAAGGAGCTCCAATTGGGCTAACCGCTCTTGGCGGAAATCATCATTGGTGAGAATATCCTGAAGAGATATTCTAAGGGAGGGTATTTGTATTTCGAGAGGCAAAATAGCCTCGGTACCATATACCAAAGAAAAAGGTGTGGCATTAGTAGAGGTACGGATGCTAGTACGATAAGCCCAAAGGGCAAAGGGAATGTGATCGTGCCAATTTCTTCCGGATTCATTGACAACTTTCATGAGGATTTTGGTTAGGGTTTTATTAGAAGATTCAGCCTAACCATTGGCCTGCGGATAGTAAGGTGATGAGAAACTAAGTTTGATACCAAAGTTGTCACAAAGGTCTTGTAACAACTTGTTTTTAAAAGATTTACCATTATCTGTTATTAGGCGATGAGGAATACCAAAACGACAGATAATGTGATGGTTAATGAATTCGACAATTTTTTTCTTTTTTAGTTGAAATGAGTGGAATAGCCTCCACCCATTTTGTGTAATATTCGGTTGCTGTGATAATCCATCGGTGACGTTGTGAAGAGGACAGGTGAATCTCACCAATAAGGTCTAAACCCCATTGTGAGAAGGGCCAAAGATCTCGAGCGACCTGGAGCGGGTGGCTAGGAGTATGTTGAAGGTTGGCATGTTGTTGACACATAACACAATGCTTAACATATTCGTAGCAGTCGTTATTGAGAGTAGGCCAATAATAACCAAGGCGAAGGATTCGTTTGGCCATGGCAAGGCCACTAAAATGTCCACCACAAATACCGTCATGGACTTGTTGGATGGTATGGGTGATCTCCGCACCGGTGAGACATCGAAGGAGGATGCCATCAAAGCCACGTTTATAAAGGAGTCCCCCCATAACTACATAATGAGAAACGCGTTTAAGAAAAGCACGTTTACCAGTACTAGTAAGGTCAGAAGGGAGAACAGAGGTTGTAAGGTAGTCATGGAATTGGTGATACCAAGTATCCTGTGAGTTAGCAGACACAGTATTTATCGTACAAACAACCGGGGCTGAATAAGATGGGGCAAAGAGTTGTTGGACCAAGACAAAAATGTCAGAGTCAGTTGATGAGGCTGGAATTTGCGAGGCTAAGCAAGCCATAGTATCCGCAAATTTGTTAGTAGAGAGTGGAATGGTTTGGATAGAATAGTGAGTAAATAAGGCTAGAAGTGAATCCACATAGTGTTTGTATTTTTGAAGTTCCTCATTTTGCATTAGTAGATGCCCATAACTTGATTGACTACCAATTGAGAGTCACCAAAAATATTGATAGATTTGATACCTAAGTGCAAGCAACTCCGAAGACCTGAACAAGGGCCTCGTATTCCGCCAGTATTATTAGTGCAAGGGAAATCGAGTCGGAATGAAAGAGGCATAGGCTCGGCATCAAGAGGAACGAGAACAACGCCGATCCTCCACCGTGTTGGCATTTGGATCCATCGAAGAAGAGAGTCATTAGATACGAATCCTCCTTGAGTGAAAGAGTGGCGATGAGTTCGTCGGGAATGTAAAATTGGTAAATTATTCTCCAGGTAAAGGGGCTTCCACAAGTTGGTCTACGATGGTTTGTCCTTTGATTGATTTCTGGTGGACGAACTCAAGGTCGAGGTCGGTGAGGAGCATGAGCCATCGGACGATGCGTTGGTTTAGATGAGGTTTGACATACATGTAATGGATGGGGTCTGTGTTGGTGATGACGAAAGTTTTGTGATTCAGAAGGTAGTGTCGGAGCTTGGTAGCCAAGAATGATAGGGCTAGGCACAACTTTTCTACATGTGTATACCTAGTCTCATAATCCACCAAAGTACGACTTATATAATAAACGGCTTGTTCTCGATTTTCAGAGTCACGATGTGCAAGCATGGCCCCTACAGCGTGGTCAGTGGCGGAAAGGTAAAGGTAGAAAGGGCGGTCGTCTTGAGGTGGGATAAGCACGGGTGGCTGCAAGAGATAAGCTTTGAGAGCTTCAAAGGCTTAGTGGCACTCTTGGCTCCATTGAAAATCAATGTCCTTCTTAAGGAGGTGATGGAAAGGTTGACATCGATCCGAGAGTTGGGAGATGAAACGTCGGATAGATTGTAACTTACCTTGTAAGCTATGTAATTGTTTGAGATTAGTAGGTGGGGGCATTTCTATGATAGCTTTGACTTTAGATGGATCGACCTCAATGCCACGCAAAGAGACGATAAAACCAAGAAGCTTTCCCGAAAGGACACCAAAGACACATTTCTTTGGTTGAAGACGGACAAAATATTGTAACAGGCGATCAAAAATAATGGTTAAAACATCGAGATGTTCACTGCGATGTTTAGACTTGCCAAGAAGATCGTCGACGTAATCTTCAAGGATAGTGTGCATAATGTCATGAAAAATATAGGTCATAGCCCGTTGATAGGTGGCACCAGAATTCTTAAGGCCGAATGGCATTACATGGTAACAGAAGGTTCCCCAAGGAGTTATGAAGGCAGTTTTGTGTTGATCGGCAGGGGCAACCAAAATTTGGTTATATCCTGAAAATCCATCCATGAGAGAGAGCATCTCATGGCCTGCAGTGAGATCAACAAGTTGGTCAATGCTAGGTAGGGGGAAGTCATCCTTAGGGAAAGCGAGGTTAAGATCCCGGAAATCCGTGCATATCCGAAGTCCCCCCGTCGCTTTAGTGACAGGTACGATGTTAGAAATCCATTGAGGATAGTCAATAGGCAGAATGAAGGAAACAGAAAGGAGTCGTTGGAGCTCCTCTTTGACCAAGAGGGCAATGCGTGGATGCATTTTTCTCAATTTCTGTTTAATTGGCTTGGAATCGGGTTTCAGTGTAATGTTATGGATAGCAATGTCAGGATCAATTCCCGGCATGTCAACGTAGACCAAGCGAAAGCTTGGTCATGCGAGCATGGAGGAAAGTAGTAAAGGCGACTTGTTCGATCGTTAAGGGATTGTCCCGATCTTCACAATGTGAGGATCCTCCTCCGTGTGGATGTTGATTTCTATTGTAGATTCGTTCAGCATGGTTTGGGTTTCAAATGGTAAGGCTCGTTGAATATAAGAGTCATCCGCGCAAAGGTAAGTGAGGATGGAGTCATCATCCTGGCACTCAACAACGTTAATCAAGAAGCGAGTCCTCTTCGATCATGTCTGGATATAGAAGGGGGATAGAAGAGGGGTCCTCATTATCGTGTTGATAAGTGAGAGGGCCTAAGAAGATAGCATTTATGAAAAAAAAAAGTTAGGAGGGATAGATTCGTGATCTATCGACTCAGTGGGTGACGATGGCAAAGTGGGTGATGATGGTTTGTTAGGGGTAACGTCGTTCTCTTCCAGAAGGCAACTGTCACGAGGTTCTTTCGATGTAAGTGTTTCCGAAATCCGAGACCACTACGATCATTGTGTTTGCGTGTGGTGATGGGGATGAGCGTATGTCGGCCTTGTTCATAAAGACCAAAACCAAAGCCTTTCCAAGCACAGCGAGTCAAGAAGGTGAGGGCAAAGTGACGATTGGTAAGGTATTGAAAATCAGACTGGAAAGGAACCACACCAAGAGGAGGCTCAGGGGCAACGGAAGATGCGTCGACACCCCCATACGTTAGGTTAGTGCGGCAGTGAGGTGGTCCGTAGGAGATTACTTCCCCCACACGACGGTCATAGTTAGGATGGGCATGTACCTGTCTGTACTCCTGTGGGGTATGGAAAGAACTAATGTTATATAGGTGATACTCCCCGCCAGTAAGGCGCCTGAAAACATCTACTAAGGGGTCTCATGGTTGGGATGTTAGGCATGTGGGAAGGGAAGTGGTTTTTGCGACGGTGGTTTCATCAGTTGAAGGCGTAGGTGCGATTGAGGTACATGGTTGAGGCATAGTTGAAGAAGATGGTTGGGTTGAATGTATGGGTGTCTTGATTGGTATAAGCACATCGTTAGGGCGGTATAACATATTGCAGGTTTTAAAGGGGGGAGGATCAGCTTTTACGATGTAGGACTTCCCCTCGTACTCAAATTTTATGCATCTATGTAAGGTTGAGGGAACGCATCCCATGGCCCAGATCCAAGGACGACCCAAAGAATATATTATATCGAACTCTCCCTCAAGGACATAGAAGAGTTCGGGTAAAGTACGTGGTCCTACCCGAATGTTGAGGATCACAAAGGTGCCTAAGGTAGAGGTAATAGCATCATTTAATGACCGCAACATGATGGGGTTGGCACACATGTAGCTAGAAGGGATATTCATTTGTTGAAAAGCTTTTGAAGAGATGATGTTTAGGCTAGGCTAGCTCCCGCCAATCATAACACGACGACACGAAATGTCCCGGACGTAAGTGAGATGAACAGGCGGTGGTCGGGATCTTCTATACCAAAATCGACAATTTCATCTTCGAGAAACCGATCGCAGCGAGCTTGTGGTACAGAGACAGAAGTGGTTGGGGCGGTGGGTTGTTTGGTGAGAGAGGAAACATGATTGGGTGTTAGAATGGAGGCAACAGGCAGGGTTTCATTAGGTAAGACCTCGATCCCTTGAAGAATTTCAATGAGAGCTTGTCGATGAGATTCAGAAGTCTGAATGAGATCATATAGTGTCATTTTGATGGGTGATTGGTGAAGTTGTTTGATCATGGCTCGATGGGCAACTCCATTAGAGACGGGGTAAGCGGGTCCACGAATAACCACTTTGGGTGGTGGTGCAATCGGGATGCTAGATGGAGAAAGAGAGGACGTAGGTGTGCTTTCTTTCGCTTTCTCGTTGTTTTTCTGCGCTCGAGTAGCAACACTAATCATATTAATCTCGTAAACCTGAGATGAGGAAGATGGTTGGGATAAATTATGGTCTTCAAGAGGTGGGGTTGTAATAATGATAGATCGTGGTGAGGCGGGGATAGCTGGTATAGGAGAGGGAATTAAAGCTAAAGGTCTCTCCCTTCGTAAGTTTTCTTTCTTAACCTTTCTATCTGGGAGAGGTGACTGACGAAGGATGGTTTTTAAAGCTTTGCATCCCTCCACATCATGTCCTGGTGTGCGGTGATAAGCGCAGATTTTAGACTCATCATAACCTATAGGCCGAGGTTTAGACGGGTCATAAGGTCTAAATGGGGGTAGGGAAATGGTCGCATTCTCTACCAATATGGCAAGGATTTTGGCGTAAGATCCTTTGAGTGGGTCAAAATCGGAGGAGGGTGAGGGTATTGATTGCGCGGGTTTTGGTAATGTTTGGGCATGGTTGGTTCATATGGGTGGTGGTTTAACCGAGGGGTGTTGACACGTGGTTTTCACTAAACATGGTTTCTTTGGCGCAGGAGCTACGTTCGGCTGGTTAGATGATGAGGCTACAGATGACATGGTAGTGGGAAACAACCACGGAGAAAGGGGAGTGACAGAAAAATAAATCCTTTGATGATGGAGTTTGTTTAGGGTTGATGGGTGGACAGGATACGTGGGGTGATAATGTTGATATACCCTTAGATCTCGGTATAGGTGCAGAAGGCGTATGTCTTTTTAGAGAAAACGCATGAGGTATGATATATTGGTGCAAGGTGGAAGGATGAGGTCCCAATATGGAAGGTAGGTATGACGATGATGGTTTTGATTGTGATAGAGGCACGGGTTGAGTGTGTCTCCTAGGTGGCGGGGCGGCTTTATTCTTGGACAAATCTAGTCGCTTAGGTGGGTGTGTTAGACTGGGTATGGGTAAGGTCCCAAGTGTAGGGGAAGATTTGGTTAGGTTGATAGAGGTAGATGGGATATTGAGTATACATACGGGGGTGAGAGTGAGGACATGGCAGGCATTTTGAGTTTCGTAAACACTTCTGGGTATATGGTAGAGGTATCGGGATCACCATCTCGCATTTGAGTAGAATAGGGAGTACTCAAACGCTCCCATAAGATTCGTCTATCTTCTGGAGAATGACAGTCTTCAGGTTTGAATTGTAAATTTTGTACGGAAGAAAGGTGGGTTGTGATTCCGGTCCACTGTGGGTGTGATACAGGGGGTAAACGAGGCACTGTATCAATAGATGTCAAGAGGTCAACCGGTCGTTGAAAAGATTTAGGCGATGAAGAACTAATAGGTAAGAGGGCATGTTCGAGAGGATCCATCATGGTTAAAGAATTTGGTGATGTCGGTGCAAGAGATTCCTCGTCTAAGGATGTCAAAAGGAGTGGCGTATCTCCCTCTTGTGCAGCAAGAGGGGTAGAAGGGGAAATCTGGGAAATAGATAGGTTAGATAACATCCGTTCGCAATCTTGTAGGGATGTGGTATAAGAAGACTCATCGATGGGAAGAGAAGTCTGGGCAGTTAACTCCTTTATGGGTAAAGGAATGATTTCACTTTGGTTCGATGGTGGTAAAGGAGGTTCGGGCCCGTGTTAGTGAAGAGGCTTGATTCAAAATTTTCTCCATAGAGGCTTTGGGCCGGTATCAAAGACCGCATGGATCTCATGAACACTCTCCTTGGCTAAGATATCCCGGTTTGTGTTATCATTGGAAGAGTGATTTGGGAATGGTTTGTTGAAGATTTTCAAATTTCTGGCGGGGGCATTAGGATTATCGAAGGTTATATCCCCTCAATCACCATTTCCCGCACTATGTTTTTCAACATCTTGCAGCTCTCATGATCGTGTCCCTTCACGCGGTGGAAGTTACGAAGTCGCTTCTTTGTACCAGAAGGTATGGCGCGAGTGGAATCAAACCCGAATGAGGTTTAACAGGAGGTAATGTAATGGCTCCTGCTTTGAGCAATTTTTCCAATATCACACCATATGTTTCTCCCAAGGGAGTGTAGTTGATGGGCTCGGCTTTGTACTTATAGGTGGTTTTTGGTGGGGCATTAGATGGTGTTTGAGATTTAACCATCACCGCGTGGACAGATCCTTTTGATTTAGAAGAAGTGGACGCGTGAGGAGTGGTGGTATTTGGTTTATTGGTAGAATCAGGAGTTCGGAAATTGGGGTTTTTGTTGCGCAACCGCAATTTCTCTTCTTCTAAGGCTCGAATTTCTAGTTTCCGAGCCATGGTAAAGGCCTCATCAAATGTGCGGAAAGTTTGAATTTGAAGAGTAGGAGAAATGTGCTTAGCACATGCCCGTGTGAAAAGTTCGATAAGTTCAGCCTGAGGCAAGGCATATGTAAGTTGGTTGATAAGGCCACGCCATCGTCCAACGAAATCTGCAATAGATTCGTCTTCGAATTGTCGGATGGCATAAAGGTCGGTGATGGATACTTTCTTAGCAATGTTAATGGAGAAGTGATCCAAGAAAGATTGGGCTAGTTGGTTAAAAGAGAAGATTGAGTGCTGGGTTAAAGCACTGTACCACTCCAAGGCGGGTCCTGATAAGGACATGGGAAATGTGTGGAGTAGCAAGGCATCATCATGGGCAATCAAATAACAAGCATGTCTAAATGATCGCAAGTGTTGTTGAGGATCCTCTTTACTATTAAAACGAGTAAATTTCGGTAGTTCCCATTGAGGAGGATATGAGTGAAGGGGAACAGAAGGGTGAATGGGCTCCCGACAAACTTGCTCGTATGTCAAGGCGCTACGACTTCCCGACACAGAAGCCTCCAGATTTTGCATTTTGTCCATCATTTGTTTGATGAAATCTGTGGTTGGATGAGATGATGGTGCGGTTGTGGCAAACGGAGGCAAATTGGGCCAAGGGCCTCCACTGGACAATGGTGGGGTTAAGTGTTGATAAGGTATGGAGGATGAATATGTTGAGGCGACAGAATAGGGATGTCCCATATAAGGTGTTGAGGTTACTGGATACGTGTATGGGAATGAAAAGGTAGGCGGAGCTTGAGAAGGAAAGCTCGTGTGGATAGGTGGCAGAGAGCAAGTCATGAATGGAGTAGTCTGCAAGAGAGATGAGGTAGGGGCAGTCGGTGGTAATGATATGTGGGGTCCAAGATTAGCCAAAGAAAAGCCAATCTGAGTCGTATGAACCTCTGAAGCTGTCGGATTGGGAGATGGGGCTAAAGGTGCCGGAAGCAAGGCGGTGTTATCAGGCGGAGTGGGGGCTAAATGAGCAGCTATACTAATAGGCATGCCAACAAAGAGCTGACCATCAGGCGTACGGTCAGGGGCATGAGACAAATAGTATTGTACAGCGCTAGGATTAGCATCTAGAAAGTCCTTGTCTCCTACAGAATTTGGGGATCTCACCGGGTCTCAGTAGGATTCCCCACAAAATGTGAAGGGGGTGATTCAGGTAAAGAAACAGAGCAAGCATGTGAAACCATGGCGGCAGCTTGCTTTGAGTGATAACAACCATGGATAGGTGTTCACGAGGGTTTCAATCTATCCGGAATGTAAAACAGCCTTAGAATGGTGAAATTGGCAGTTCATTGGTTTGTCGGGGTCAGAGAAGACGAACTCGGATATCGGTCTAGTATCCGATGTCGGTTATACTATAGCCGACGCGGTTAGGTAACCGATGTCGTGTAAGAAGTCTCAAGTTAACAAGATATAAAAGGTCATTAATTTGATTTTAAACAATGTTTAGTATATGTGTCCAATTATTGATCACGTAAAGACGAGTATGAGAAAGAAAACATAACTAAAAACAAGCAAGATGCACACACAAATCCGTAGAGATTAACCCTAGGGTTAATTTTAATTATCATGGGCTTATGCCTTTAGACGTAGAATGTTGTCAAAATCCTAAACAACAAGACCTAGGGAAATGTCAAGTTTGTTTTGGTTTATAAGGTTACCTCAATCCAAGGAGGAGAATACCGCAAAAAAAAGGGGGATGTTTGAGCTGTTGTGTTAATTGTGAAGTGATTCGGTATGTGTTGTGCAGTGAATGTAAGATTAATTTCCTGTCAATACCGTGGATATCACCCCCACGTGTATGACCTGTTACTTAATCTACGTTCACTAGAATTGAAAAACAACAAGCAGGAATGCAATGCACGTGTTTTAAACCCAAATCGAAAATTATGTTCGATGAAGCAAGAGAGATGACTTTCACTAATGCGAAACTAGGAAAGCAAGACAAATTCTTTACGAAATATATAACAAAAGCAGCAACAGCAAGTATGCTTCCTAAAATGAAAATAAGCAAGAGAAACAGAAACCCAAGATGGGTCCCACCGGGCGTGCCAAAATGTTTCACTCGGAATGTTTCGTTCCTTTTAGAAATAGATAAGGTTAGGGGCTAGGAGGAATACTTGTAGAATGTCGAGATGGTGTGCGCGTACCGTAGAGAAAGATCAGCTGACTGCGAAGAACTCCTTTTTGTCTTGGAAGGACTACCTTGCAAATAAGAACACAAGACCACAAGATTTTGATTAGACAATAAATGAGGAAACTACCTTGGGCCCAGGAAATATAAAACTTCCTTTCGAAGGTGGTCAGTTTCCCTGCTAATATGAATTAACACAAATGACTGCAAAATATCAATTAGATTACTTGGTTGAAACGGGTAGGAGAAGGCTGGTTTCTGGTTATAGTCAGGGTAACCGATACCGGTTTCTGGTAACCGACGTCGGTTGGGCCTAGGACCTTCTTGGTAGCTATGGTGTTTGTAAGGCTGGTTTATGGATGATATTAGGAAATGAGATGATGAGAGGTAAAAGAATGACAGTTAGATGCAATGGCACGTTGGGTAGTGGATTCAGAAACGGATTTAGGAGGACTGTGATTCAAAGAGCATAAGAAATGTTATAACAGAGGACATGCAAGATGTGACTTACTGGTTTTGACAAAGATGCAAGTTGATCTCCTTTGCTGCAAACGCTTCTGGTTTCTTCACTCGTCTCTGCTCGGTCAAGTGAAGATCTGGACTCTGTTTTTCACTCCCAATGATCTCTGTTGATTCAAAAATCATTCGACCCGATCCAAAATGAAATTCTGATCCTTTGTTTTTGGTTTGGGGAGCCCATTTACAGGGAACCGATGGTGGTTGCGTAACCGACGGCAGTCGAGTAGGAACCGGCATCGGTAAGGAAAAAGTAGGCTATTTTTAGTAAAACAGCCCACCTTCCCTGCTTTTCTCCCGAGAGATTAGTTGCGGGCTTGGTCAAGTGACTAGAATGTCGGTTTTAGGTGCGAGAAAGGGGTCCTTAGTCATGGGTGTAGGTGTAGACCAAGTTTTAGGTTTTAATTAGGTTAGTTTAGGATTAGGGCTAGGTCATGATGAGGTGGCAAAATGAGGTGGCAGGTGAGGTGATGGGGATTTATCAATTACAAGGTAATTAATAAATAATTGTGTAAGGTTTAGGTAATGAGGTTAGGTTGCGAAATGGGATGCGGGTCACAAGGGGTCGTAAGACACGAATTTGGTGTCTACACTGGATCATGACACACCTATTTTTAGCAACATCATGCTTCTTTGGGTTTTATATCATTTCCTTGTTACCTAGAATTTTCTTGATCATGCCACTCATATTTATTTGGATCTTGTGTATTTACCTTGTTTCCTTGATTATTGTTCTTTGATCGTGGCACACCTATTTGTAGTAGTTTATCAAATTATGTTTCATGTTTTTTCACTTTTGACATCACTTCATTGAAATTCTTCTTATATGGAGCTATTATGGAGAAGCCCAGTGTTAGTTGTTTTTGAGTTTTTGATATTAAAGTGAATCTAGACCACAATGCACACCAAAATTCTACTGAATTGATGAGTTTTTTTTAGATGAGTTTATTAGGATGCATTGCAATAGGTTTTTCTTTCTTCTACTTTCTCTTTCCTTCTAGAAGGGTTCGTTTCTAATTATGGTTCAAGATTTCTTCATGGATATAGTGTACATGAGTACCTCATCAAGCCTAGTTGTTGGGACTCATACTATGGATATGCCACTTTTATTTTGGGTCCCTAGATTCACTTGAGGGGGTGTTAGATTAGGTATTTACCTTAGCTCATATTCATTTAGGTACTTTATTTACCTCATGTATTTTCTCCTCACCAACTTATGTGTGTGGACACAAGATCTAAATAAATAGGAGTGTCACGATCCAAGAAAAACCAAGGTAACAAGGAAATGACACAAAATATGAAGAAATATGATCAACAACTACAAATAGGTGTTCCTTGATCTAAGAAAAATAACTAAGGCAACAAGGAAAGGACATAAGATCCAAAGAAATAGGAGTGTTATGATCCAAGAAAAGCTAAGGTAACAAGGCAAGGAAACAAAACCGAAGAAGCAAGAGATCAAAAATACCCTCCCATACTTCGAATTGGTAGAGTGACGTAAAAATCTATATGAGTTATCCAAACAACTACTCAAACACTTTGAAAAACTAACACTTGGTTTCACTAGAATAGATTTCCCACAGAGATACCTGGAAACATGCCAAAAAGTGTGGAAGATATAGATATAAATGTTGAAACTTTATAATTAGTGCATGTTACAATAATGAAATTTTATAATTTTTTGTTTATTTCTCAAAATAAATAGTTCTAATGGAACATGCACGAAAAAAAAAAAAAAAACACTTTTTGTAAAAATGGCAATCAAATCCGAGTTACGATCAAAAGATATAAGCTTTTGTGCTCTAATATTTATTTTAAAAAAACATAAAATATTTTTTTGCTTCACTTTCTTTGATTAATTTTGTTGGAAAAAACTTTCCAATTTAAGATCTACAAAATGGAAGAAAAAAAACTATTATCAAATGTGAAAACCCAGAAAATTGGATTTTTTGTCTCACCGCACTTATTTCCAAGATCCCGGAGGTATCATAGCTTACAAAATCCTCAAACCCTTAAAGACATAGTAAAGCTACAAATTTAAGAGAAAAACCTATTACTGAACGCAAAAAATACATGAAAGTGTTTTTATAGAATTTTTTCCTTCCTAAGCATGGATTTCCAAATGGATCCACAAATATTTAAATCCTCTCCACATAGGTACTCTGCAAAGTGGAAGAAAAAACCCATTATCAAACGTAAAAAACCCAAAAACCATTTTTATAGGATTTCTACTTCCTCGTAATGAATTTTTCCTTGGCACAAATTTCTATGATTTTCACATCCTCATCAAACATGAACCGTGTGAAAGTAGAATAAAAAACCCATTACCGAACGTAGATAACCCAGAAAAACCAAGAAACTATTTTTTAGGACTTTTTACTTCTCTGACACAAATTTATTCCCTAGTCATAGATGTATGATTTCCACATCCTCGTCAAATAGAAACTCTATAAAGCAGAACAAAAAAACCATTACGAAAAATAGAAAATTGAGAAAACCCATAAACCATTTTTCTAGAATTTCTACTTCTCCGACAAAGATTTCTTCCCCTGGCACGTATTTACAAGCGGATATGTACATATCAATGTCTACCTCTACGAAACCAAAACAAAGTGTCTTCTCCAATAGCCAAGTTTACATTTGTTTCTGGGGTTTTTATGTCTTCCAAATCCAAAAGAGCCCTTCGATTTACATAAAAATAGACACTGCAATAAAGTTCTAACAAATTCCAAAATATATAAAAATAAATAAAATATTGTTTAAAAAAAAATACAAATGGATGTCTACATTATCTATCGCTCGATGCCATGAAAGGAATGATAAAAATATTGTTCCATGATACGAAGATGTCGATGATAATAGCACACCACATTATATTTACAAAATATAAGAGCTAAACTATCGTATATCTAAATCCATCAAATTAATTATTCTCAATACATTAGAATTGAATTAGAATACAAGAGGATGATCCTTGCTTAAGTAGGCAAGGAATATCAATCTAAGAACCAATCAACATCATAGATCAAACCATAAATTAAGGAAAGAAATAGTCATCAAAGAACTAGTCAAGACCATAGATTTAGGAAAGAACTATTCATAACAACTAGAGAATACCTTCGTAATATCTAAATAATAAAAATGAAATATCCACACACATAAGTGGGTGAGGATAAAATACATGAGGTAAATAAAGTACCTAGGTGAACACGAGCTAAGGTAAATACTGCTCTAATATTATATGTATTAGAAGTGCTAACAACATAATTGAGCTTATGCATGTGTAAAAACTTAACTTTTTTCTCTTTTAGTGTATGAAATGGATGGTCAAATGATATAATTTTTAAACAAGACTGGTTCTTTTAGAGGAGAAAGCAAGACTTATGTTGAAAATGTATCGTAATTCAAGATCATCCGAGATATTATTAATCTTGGTAAGCATGGTCTAGTAATGTAAGACAAGATCATTGATATGTCCATCCGGTCCTTAGCGTAGCTTAGAAATTTGTGGATAAAAACCTTATCCCCAATTTTTATAGAAAAGTGTGCTAGAAATTGATTTTGTAATGAAGTTAAATAACGCATAAAATGTGTGGGAGACCGTAAAACCATTGTAGAATAAAGTCTCGTAAGATTCCTAGGAAATAACATGGTAAACAAAATGTCATAAGATACATAATTGATGTAAGCCAAAAGAAATTATTTAAGATGTTCCATGGGATCACCTTTTCCATCATATATAGGGAGTTTACGTGCAAAAAAACAAGAGGCAAAGGATAAGAGGCCATCTCATAAGCTAGTGGATTATGTAGAAATTAAGAGGAATTTATAACATGAGGATAATTATATACACCTTGTTACAATTGTAATATTTGATCTTGTAACGTGTGGAAAATGGTTTCAAGGTCTTGTGTGTCAGTTGAGGAACCATGTGAGCCATTAGATATGGGAGGTGTAGTAGCAATGGTGGCTACATTAATATGCATAGAGATATTGTGAATATAAATTTTAGGTTACCCCAAGAATGTGGACACCATAGATGTAGAAATAGTAGATGTATCTAAGTTATATGATGGAACATGCTTAATTTGATCTCGTGCAAGTGTATTGTAGGATTTCAATGTTAGAAGTATTTTCATCTTAAAACTATGTAAATTGTTAGGCATCCTTGTAAGTAAGATCCCAGCTTATGATTTTTAGAGTGAGTATTGGAACCATCACCTTGTGCATGATCAATATTGATAGTCAAAATAGTATTAGCAAATATATCATCATGGACTTGGGCACAAGAGTGAGTAGGGGTGGTATGGGAATTAGAATATGTGGGAAAGCTACATAGATATTGATAATGATCCATGTCATTTAATATGATAAAGGACAATATCTAAACACATAATAAAAAATATAGGGCCATTAAGGGTTTGAGACCCAATGTTTCAATCAAGAGTCGGGCTCTCAAGCGTTTTCACCATTTTTAGATTTGATTAAGATTTACACATAACCAAAAAGGAATGAAATAGAAGCTATAAGGGGTTATTATAATTAATTAACTTCCAACATTAACCATTCAATATCATAATAATGTATTAATACTTGTAATAAATGTACATGATATAATACAAGCTCATAAATACATGGGGTTAAGTGTACTTAGCTGATTATAGATGATTATGGGAAATTCTAGGTGATATGAATGATGGAACATGGAGATCTAGACTTGAGAATTCCTAGAAACTAGAACTCGTGACTTGAAGATGCTATTGGGTAGGACAATATAGTAGGGAATAAATCTCAATACAATCTTGAATTATTTATATCATCTTAATCCTACTTAGAACCAAGATCTACAACTTTTTGGGTTTTTCACTTTTCTAAATACATTTCTCACTCTCTATTGATCACATTACATGGGCCTTTGAATGTTTTCCCAAACCTTTTAAACCCTAACCATGGATATAAAGTATTTTTAAAAAAGCATTATTTTGGTTGTGGATATCACCTGGTGTACCATTGATGTTGCACTACTCTAAAGAGGCATCAAACTGCACATTGTTCCCCACTAAACATGTGATATATAGTTTTAGTGCAATTAGATTTGGCATTCTTTCTTTGATAAAGTTTTACTTGAATTTTTTTCTTGAAACTCTAATTGATTGAGTTACTTTTGATGCTTGTAAATGTGGTAAATAGTCCCCTATACCTAGTATGAAGCTTCAGACTTGTTGATAGTGTTGACCTAATGAATGTGCGAGACATATTTGTGAAGTATAGGGAGCTTTGGGTTCCTTTTTTGCTAAATTTTGCAATAGGATTCCATAAGAGTGTCAGGTACTAAATGAGGTGAGTTTCACTTGCTTATATATGCTTTTAAAGGTTATTTTTAAGTTACAAGGGTTGAATGAGGAGGATTAAATGACCTAAAGAATAATGCGTATTGGAAAGTTTGGGACCAAAGTGAACAAGGTTAAAACCATACACTAGGGTCGGGACCGTACGAACATTCTTGCCCCTACTATACATTTTTGACCTAAGAGTGATAATTTGTAATGTGAAGTTTGGAAGATGATAAGTGGATTTTCTTAATATATTTCATGAATTTAATTCTCATAAATTGTTAACACATAAGTGTACAAGATCAAAAAATCTAGAGAAGAGACCTAGGGATGTACTAGATGAGAATGGGAAAAGTTCCCTTGTTTGAGAAAGAGATTAATTTAAATATCAATAGTGTCAAGGATTAGAATTACCAAATTTGAGTGTCTACAAGTACTTGTACATCAAAGTACCAGAAATGAAGCATCTCCAATCTCTTCACTCCCAGCATTCTCCAAAGCATGTGCACCCAACACTCTTCTATACAATCCGACATAGCTAAGTTTTATCCTCCCTTTATGTTTTCTAGCTTGTAGCATATTATAATTAATTTAATAGAATTAAATCTTAATCAAAGGACAGAAATAAAGTATATATAATATTAATGAGAAATATCTATCACGTAATAAATAATAAAGTGTAAGAAATAGTGAGATGAGAATTACTTATCTTGTATTTAGAGGTATGGGTCGATTATGAGCTATAAATTGAGTGGAACACATTGGATCTAGACTAAGTAAGCTTCATTTAGAAAATTGGAATTTGAAACTCTTTCTAATAGAACCGCCTAGAGAAGGATAGGATTACTTTGAAGTGCTAGTTTCCTAATAAATGATCTAATTATGATATTTTCAATGTTTGAACTTGTCTTCTTCCATTTTCCCTTTTTCTCTCTAGCTTCATCGTAGGGTTTCATTATCGACGTTAACCGACAAAATAAACCCTAGCTACCTACACAAGGATTAAGAAAACATTATATGAAATAAATAATGCATATTCTTGAGTCAGACCGACCTCAAGAAATCACCTCAATATGATTATCACCGGGCACTACACTACATTTTAGAATTTATGTAGTTATAGTGTGTGTGTGTGATTGAATTATGTCCCTTGGAGCTAGATTCCCTTGTTCCATTCGCACCAAGATAGCAAGCTACAAGTCTTGCATCCCTAAGTTGAATGTGTCGATGGAATTTTTAGATATCCCCTCATATGAAATGAATAGTTTATCCTAAAATGCAATCCTTGAATCCTTCTCTTTTCCTAAGTATTAGATAGTAAGCAATAGCAAAAATTTTCCATTCCCTAATAATACAGAGTAGGTTGTGTGTATATTTATGAATTCCTTGTTTGAATTTTAACACTTACAGGACACTAAAATACCAACCCATAGAATTATAAAATACAAAAATGTAAGTGTCAAATGGTAATTTAAAAATGAAATAGAATAGACAAACACACCCAAAATAGACACTAGCACTGAGTTGTAGTGTCTTTACTAGGTGGTATTGTCACAAAAGAAAAGAAATAGAAACAAGACAAAGAATGGGGACAAGGATCGCTGTGAATCAACCAAAATATGTAAATCCACGAAATATATGACAATGTCACAATGAAAACCAATAAAAATAATATGACTAGGAAAAATTGTCGTAGTATCTAATCTCAAAGTGCTTATAAATCATATATACAACAACATACTAGAGGTATAATTTAATAGTAATAAGTGCATATTTTTTTGTCTACATTTCCCCCTTTATGCTATTTGGATGAAATTCAATATTATAAAGGATATAATAAGAACATACCTATAGAGGGACAAATTAATTGTAAATGAGGTGTTTCGATAGTAAGAATCATAGTGTGGTGAACCATGGATTACTAATTTGATCCATTTAGGGTGAATGTTTTGTCACAGAAGGATTAATTGGATAGAAACATGTTATAGAGATATAGGAGACTCTAAAACTTGGATATTAAAGGATGGATTAGGAGTGATCAGTTACAAAAATGATGTGAAAAATATATGGATTTAAGTGTCTTGTTGCTATAGAAAGAGTGTTGGGAGAGTGATCAATTTTACTCTCTACGACACTTCCTCAAAATAGGTTCCATTGTTCTTGACTTAAAATGAACCAATTTTTACTTTCCTACTATTCATAACAAAACCCATGTGAAGGTGATAAGGATAGGAAATGACATCTCATTGCCCCCACTTCATGATGTAATGGTGCAAACTAAGCCAAATGGAAAAATAATTTAACTTGATTGGATCCCAAGTTAGGTCATCTAGGAGGGATATTGATACTTATTGGAATGGAATTTGGAAATAGCCTATATCGATTGAAACATAGTATTTGATTTAACTTGATTGATTTGAACTAGATTTTAAGAAATTGTGAGAATATGAGAAATTTTGAGAATTTGAGATGGTTTTGTACTTGGAATATATTTAACATTGTGATTTTGAGTAAATTTTTTTGTAGGATTATAATATTGCTTCGTGGTCAATTTAAAATAGATTGGAAGTCCATAGTGTGGTTGTATTTTCTATGTTGAAAATTTTCTTGAAACATTTTGGGAGGGTAATAGGGTAACCCCAAATATTTTCCCCCTTTTGGTGAAGGCTGAGAATAGAGATGATGGACCATGATGTAGAAGAAAAGTAGATAGAGTGTTTGGAGAGGAGTTAGAAACATATAGAATATAATAGGTAGTGGTGAGTGAAATAGAATTGTAATGTATAACAAAATATAAGAAATGTGGTACTCAATTGTTCAATGTAGTAGACATTGAAGATATGGTTCTAGGGCCATTGATGACACTAAAAACCTGGAAAAATGAAGCTCAAGATATGGCGGAAACAATACCGATGAATTATTTTCCACAAGAGGAAATATAGTAACCACAGATATTGTAGTGGCAATAGGACTTACTATAAATAGTAAGGTTGGAAAATTCATTAGAGTCTCATTTGAAAATTAAATCAATGTGATTTGAGATCTAAATTATGATAATGCTATGTGCACAAGAGGTAATACCAATGAGATTTGAGAGGGTTGCAGAGGTGACATCGAATCATACAGAGCATTAGTTAGTAAGTATGTGTTTTTGAAGTAGACTAGCAGTATTATAGAAATTTTTATCCTTTTACATTGTTTATTATTTTAAAATTTTGGCATTTGTGGCCAAGATGGAGCCGCTAGGGCTAGTTTTGTTCTTAATATGATATCATCCAATTCTAGGCACTACTATCCAAGTACTTGGTGGTAGTGTCCAAGATAATGATAATTTTTGTCTATAGGTCAGGTAAGATTTTTAGCATGTTTTTGTGTGTGACTTAGAACTAAGTCAATGAAAATAAAAACTAAAACCTAGTAGTTTTTAATCAACAAAGTTAAATAAAAGTCCTGAAGCACCATCAAGATAAGAACTAAACAAGGTTAGACACTAATATTTATTATATTAGAACTTTGAAACTAACAAGTTAATTGTCTAAAAACCTTTATTCTTTCAATTAACAACAAAATTAAATGGACCTATGTAAGCTCCATGGCAATCAAATTGGTTTCTCTTGATATTCCAAGAACCTAGGAATGTGAACTTATGAAAATTGGGCTACAAGGCCCTTTTGACTCTTCCCATATAACCTAAGAACTTTGGCTAGAAAAGAGGATTTTCTCTTCCAAAATTGTGAATTCTCAAGAAAACAAAGGAAAGCTTTTAGTCTATTTTGCTATATGATTTGCTTTTTTCTTCTTAAGAAGTTTAGGTGTAAGTGTAAAGATAGGGGAGGGGTATTTATATAGCCCAATGGATAAAGGAATCACTACATCCCTTTGCATGTGGGATAATAGGGATGTTGAGTTAGTTGTGGATAAGGGGGGTTTAGATAGGGTTGAGTTAACTTTAGGAGGGTTTGTTTCTCATTTAGTGACTCATGTAGATAAAGGGGACTTATAATTAATCAAGGTGATTTAATTAATAGATGTGCAAGCTTATACAATATTTTAGAGGAATATTAGCATGATTTAGACTATAGAAGGGGATTAAATAGATTGAATATTGATTTTGTTGGTGCCATTTTTGAGCTTGCACCATGTTGCCCTAAATTTTCAAATCTGTATCTGCTCAAAAACATTTTATCCTTTGATTTGATGGTCTGTAATTCTTCCCCTCTAGTTGAAATGCTTTAAAAATGCTCACAAACTTGTTGTTTTGCCCTAATTTGAAAGAATAATCCAAGTTTTCCCTTTTCTGTGCCCTAATTTTTCTAATTTTGTGGGCTATGTAATTTTTCCCTTTGCCATATTGTGGAAAAATTGAAATTGATCAAATCATACTTTTTTGTATTTGAAAATACAAATCCTAGATTGGGAATGTTGAAAAAAACATGGTTCAGTTGATTTAAAATCAAAAATCTACCATCCTTGGTGAAAAAATTGAATTCTAGGGCATCCTTTGATTTTTTTGTGTTTTGAAAGTCATACGGGCGTCATTTTCCCGTCAAATTCATCCTCATAAGGTATTGGTAACATGGCGGGTTTTCATTGGCCGAGGTGCGGTGGGAAATGTTTCTAACTTGTCATTTTTTTATTTTTTGGCAAAGTGGAAAATTTGGCTCCATGGCTCCACCTTTTTCAAAGATGCCTACGTGGCATGTTCTTATTGGCTAAGGAGAGGTGGGGAGTCAGATCTTCTTTGAAAATTTTGGCTTTATTTTACAAAATTTCCTAAGTCAAAATTTTTCCCGATTCCCCATAGCCAACTAGAATAGGACATGTGTCCTACAAGTTTCAAAATGGAGGAGCGGACCCAATGGGGACTTAAAGTTTTAACTCTATTTTCCAATAATTACAAAAATCATTTCTAGCCCCGCTACAATCGTAGAGGAGGCCACGTGGAAATTTCTTGTGTAGGAGGGAAGTGTGGGCCACAGAGGGAAATGGGGAATTTTCCCACTTTTCGCAAAAAGAGTTAAGGTAAAAGTCTAAGTTGCAGCCTATAAGCAAATCAATGAATGACACGTGGTAGGCAGAGTGGACAAGGCGGAGTCAGCAGAGCTAGCGGAGGCGGGAGGAATTTTTTTCCCTTTTACAAAAAGACTCGAATCAAAATTTCAAGCACTCGGCCTCGCTAGCAAATCATCGAGTGACATGTGGTAGGGGAGAAATCGGACGCAAGAGCCCATGGAGACAAAATTGAGAATTTCCCTTGGCTTAAAGGGAGTAAAAATGAAGATTAAGACCACGGGTCCTCGGAAAATGAGGGATGGATGTGTGGTAGAGGACAAGGTGGGTCGGTGGGCGGGTGGAGGTAGGAGGGAAGTTTTTCTTTTACAAAAAGACTCGAATCAAAGTTTGGAGCGTTGGCCAACAACGAATCACAAGGAAACATGTGATGAGGGAGAAATCGAGGTGCGGGCCACGGGGAAAAAGTGAAATTTTTCCAACTCTCCAAAAGGTCAAAATACACACTGAATTGAAGTGCGATCACAATGGGACCACCATGTGCCATGTGTCACTCCAAAATTCATAGGCGGAGGGGTGGGGGAAAAAGTAAAATTTTTCCATTTTTTCCAAAAAGATTGAAAAGTCAAAAAATGAGCCTGAATTTTTTTAAAATCATTTTTGCCACGTGTTCGGCCTTATCCAAAAAATTAATAGGGTAACTCCAACTTATTTCTAAGTCCGCATCTTCCATGTGGAGGGCCAGGATTAAAAGATGGATAAGATCGGCAGCTATTGTGCATCCATTTGTTTGATGCTGGCCATGGGAGCTCCATGAAGCTTGGAATCATAATTTTTGCATCAAAATTCATCAAATTTATAGTGATTTTGTGTCATTTTGGACTTCCAGATCATTGGCATCACTTTCATGGCTCAATTCTTTGATCTAAGGTGATTTTGAAATAATTTTTGTCCTAATCCGTCCAAAAATGTGAAATGACAAAATAAAAATTACAGAGGTAATTTGAAAAGGTAAAAAGGTGAAAATGATGAGTAAAAGGTGTTTGCATGCTTCAATGATGAAAAATGTGCCTTTAGGATGGATAATGATCTATATATTTGTAATGATTTAATCTTTTTGGGCACACATGGCAACCTGTGAATGTATTTCTGTTTGATGTCATTTTCATTTAATCATGAGGATTGTTTTGTAACAAACTTGATCCCATGGAATATTATTTGCTTCGGAAAGAAGGCTCTAATGTGGCATAAGGTATATAATGCATTTTAGAGAAATTGTAAAGGGGGAATTTTTTTGAAAAATTACAAGCAAATTCCGAGAGAAGCTCATTTTTCTTAAAAACCCACCAAAAAACAAGAATAATTTCTTTTGTGTTAGATCTTCATGTATGTGAGTTGGTTACAATTATATAGACATCACACTGCTTTCTCTGAGATTGTTCATGAAACTCTCCTGTTGATGAATCTAACAAGATTTTGAGTTAATCACGTGTTTTTGGGCAATATGATGTTTGTTATCAATTTTAAATGACTGCAAATAGTTTCCATTGTTCTTGTTGTAATCTTGCATTGAAAGTCTTTATAAATCACACATAATCTCCATTTCTTTTTTATAGTTTAGTGACATTTGCAATCCCATGTTCAGAAGAGCCTTCATCTGATAAAGAGATAAACAAATTTAAAATCACTTTACCTTCCTTGATTGCAGAGATTGCTTTTAAGCCTTTGGGGGTACCTTAGGTGTGGTTTGATCAAGGATTTTTTATTTAATTCAGTTCTTTACTTCAAGCTTTTGTGGTGAATTCTCAAAGATTGTGTGAAGAGTGCAACCTAAGCTTCCATTTATGTATCTTCTGGTTGAAATAATATCCCGATTATTTGAAGCATTTTATCCGATAGTTGTGCAAGTATTGTAGAGGTTGTCAAAGATCTTATATATCCTAGTTTGTCTTCTCAACACCCCACCAAAAATTCATTCAAATAAACTATTCCTACCTATACTACCACCGTATTGCATTGTGTGTCAACAAAAGGATCTAACCCATCTACAAAAATGCATAAGGAAAATCGGGGATTATACAATGTCTTGATAACCCTCGTATCGCATTGAAACTATCTCCATGATTTGGGAGTGACAATTTGTGAAAGTTAGATTTGGAGTGTTGATCATATTTTCCCAAGTCCTTTTCATACTATTTCATAAATTGAGGGATATCTTCATCTCCTTCACCATTTGGGGGTTACACTATAGGTTCTCTTACCTTGGTTGAAAAGGAACAACCTAAAATAGTGAGGCTCGATCAAATCCTTTCAAAGTGCTATCCATCTCTCCACAAATTTGAGTGCCGCTAGATCACCTCCCGGCTACAAAACAACACACATCATGATCTATCTGACTTCAAGCTTCATGCCATATCTCTGATGCTGCTCAGACTGAAAAGGAGAACAAATTTCAATACCAACACTAAGTGGCGCCGTTGTTGGGGAGTTCTTGGAATTTCTTGGTGTTTTTGAAGTGTTTGAATATTTTGAGCATTTGTGTATTCAATTATGTGAGCTGCTACATTTTAAAATATCATTATATGCTTCATATCTACAAGTTTTAAGCGAAATTTTCAAGCTCTGTCTGTCCTTTTTCATTTCCTAGCAGTTTATACACTTTGGTTGCATTGTGATTGATTGATCTAAGAAGAATAAGGTTTTATTTATAAGGCTTTGCAAAGTTTTCAGTTCTAGCAAACATTTTATAGATTACTTTATTGCATTTTCACAACTAAGGTAAAAGTCCTTAGTGGCGAATCCATGCTGATTTTTATATTGAAAATACCAGTTGTCTTACCTCTCTGTAATTTTTTTGTGCTGCTAATCTCTGCAAAACTAGAAGAAAGAAGATCTCTCTTCCTTAAAGAATCTACTAAGAAATTGTTTTCAGATTCAAGGGACTCAGAGTTGGAAGGGAGAAGAGTTTGGAAAGTTGTTAAAGGTCAGACATCAGGAAAATATATATCCATTGGTGAGAGAGATCAACCTTTGGTAGAAGATTATCATTCTTCTTCAAGTGATTCTAATTCAAGAAATCCTCTCATAAACTTGTTTACCTCAACTAGTGAAGGACCTTCTGCTATACCTGTAAGTTCCTTCTCCAATATGAACATCCTGTGTTTTAATTCAAGTAAAACTTTCCAAGAAAATCAACACTTAGAGAATACCAGTCTTGTGAATCACATTCTTGAGCCCCAAAGATCTTACACTCCTCATCAGCTTGTTTCACCTCCAAGATCACCTCCACCAAACAATATGGCTCAGCCTAGACCTCCATTTTTGTTAACACCTTTGGTCCCATAGATTTTAGAGGAATGGATGGTTACCCGAATGCTGTTCCACAAGATGTCAGAAATAGATTGCCAAAATTTCAAGGCAACAATGCAATAACTGGTGATCAGCATCTCAAACTCTTTGTTAATATGATGGAATATTTTGAGATAGAGTTTGAAGATGTGTATATTAAGTTGTTCATTCATACACTAGAAGAATATGCTAGGGATTGGTACAAGGCTCTACCTAATAATTCTATTGATTCATGGACTAAAATGAAAAATGCATTTAGGTTGCAATATGGTGAAAAGACTAATCCTAGATTTCTTTTATCGGAGTTTGAGAATATCAAGAATAACCCTAATGAATCATTCCATGACTTCAACACAAGTTTTAACAAAACTTTGAGAAGGTTACCTGTTAATTTGAGGCCTTGTGATGAATCTTGTCTAATCAAATATGCAGATGCATTTGATAAGAAGGCAACCTATTACCTAAGAGACAAGAACCCTACCAATCTAAGACAAGCTTTCACCATGGAACTTCAAATTGAGAACAATATCAAAGAAATTGGGAAACCTCTCAAGAGATATGGTGTAAAATTGATAAACCCTAAAAAACCTCAAGTTAGCAAAGGTGCTGATTTAGAAGAGGTTGTGAAAAATTTGGTAGGGGCTATCAAAGAAATCTCATACAAGTTGGCAAGAGTTGAGAAGGGAATTAGGAAGACTTCACAAGGTCAGCCTAGGCAGTAAGCACAAGATAGATTTGGAAATCACCATAGGAATGAGAAGAGGTTTGATGACAAAGGTAAAGGGCCTGTTGGATCTACAAATAGATATCCTCAAGCACATGAAGGAAGAGTGTTTCCTGATCCCTTAACTGGTAGGGTTGTTGTTGTTGAAGAGGTTGCTGATATTGATTGGTGTGATAGGTGCCTTCTACCCCATACTCCATGTGAAGTGGACCGAGAAAGAAGGTGAAGCTAATAATGATGATTGTGCGATGACGATATTTTCATGATGGGCTATTCTTCAAGCTCACAAGGAGGAGCAAGATCTACCTCAAGTAATAAGTGCTAGGACAGATTGCAAATTTTTGGGATTGCATCAAATGGGTACAAGTATTTCTTCCCCCTCATGCTCTTGAAATTGATGTAGTGCAAGCTTTTTAAATTCCTAACAATGAATTTGAATACTTAAGATCTTTGATGATTAAGAAGTACGATGGTGGCATCCCTTTGGAGGAAGATAGACAATTGTTGATGAATGCTGTTGTAGCTCAAGAGAAAGACTATAACACTAGAAGAAAAGTTGTTAAGGGATTTGGGCCTCAAGCCAAACCTAAAACACCATTACTCACAATCATTCCAAAAGAATCTCCTAGGAGAGAAGAACCTATCAAAATTTTTGTTGTCCCAAACAAAAATTTTAGTCCTCATGCCCAAGCTGCCAAGATTCCAATGCCATCTAATGAATCTTCTTGTCTCCCTTCCAATGTTGTTTTGCTAAAGAGTTTCTCCTATGACATAGCCTAAGTATTGATCCAAATTAAAGTGAATGTTCAAATCATTGAGTTTCTTAGAATTCTGAGCATAAGAAGAGAGCATTTAAGTACTTGGGATTGAAAGAAGAGAGGGCTACTCTAGGTAGAAATGTAAATGTTGTTGAAACTCCACCTCAGATCATTGTTAACCTTGAAACACCACCAGCAGTAGAAGATCTTGCAGAGAAACCTGAGGTATATTTGGGGACATCTTTGGTTGATTCCCAATTTAATGTTGATCCATTCTTCACAACTTTGATCATAAAGGATAAGCTACTTCACAATTGTATGTTTGATTCTGGTGCATCATATAATGTCATGCCTCTAGAAGTCATGAATGAGTTGGACATCAAAGTGACAACAACCTATGGAAAGTGTACTACCATGGAATCAAGAGAAGTGTTGGTTGTTGGTTGTGTGAAAGGTTTGGTAGTGTAGCTTGCATCTTATCCAGGGAGGAATTTAAAATTAGATGTTGTGATTTTTGATTTCCCTACCAAATGGGGTATGATTTTATCAAGAAAGTGGGCTGAAAGTGTTGGATGGAGTGTCCAAATGGATATGCCTTTTTCCACCATTCCCATTTAGGGTAGCCTAGTCAAGCTCTATGGAGAAAAAAATGTTGCATCTAATTGAGGACCCAAACAATGCTACTTATGAAGTATTATTTACTGATGTTGATGTTGATAATTTTATTGGTTTTGATAATGGAAAAGAACGCAAAATGGATCATTAAAAGTTTTTGAATAGGTATGTTCTCCTTGGACCTCGTTATTTGATGGAGCGTGCTCCAAATTTAGAAATGGTGCTGGTGTAATTCTGATTTCTCCTAGCTTGGAAGAATTTATTTTTTCCTTTAAGCTTAATTTTGAATGTACTAACAACATTGCTGAGTATGAAGCCTTGTTGTTGGGTCTAAGAATTGCATGGAAGTATGGTGTCAAGGACATCATTGCAAAGGGAGATTCAGAGTTGGTTGTCAAACAAATAAGAAAACTATATGCTACAAAAAATCAGCGGATGAAGCAATATAAGCATGCAGTTTGGGATCTAGTTGAGATGTTTGATTCCTTCAATATCATGCACCATGACAGAAGTTTGAATGATATTTATGAAAAATTGGCAGTGTTGGGGTCAAGATCTGAGTTTGCACCTTTTCACCTTCTTGTGAATACAACATTGAAGAGCTAACTAGTCCGGATGTCCCCGATAATGTGAAACATTGGCAAGTTTTTAATGATGATGCTCAAGTGCTAAGGTTCTTGAAAAACCAAGGTGAGTTGGAAAATCAGAATATTGATTGGGAGCCAATGGTATGCATGACTAAAGGAAGAGAAACTTTGTTTGAGAAAAACATCATCCAATTTAAAACAAACACCATTCCTAGAGGTATTGTTGCACTTGAGTAAAATTTTAACAATGTTGATTACATCATAAATAGAAACATGTCTACCTTAAGGGATGTTGAAAAGCATAAATTGGGCACTAATGGTAAACCAAGGAAGATTTGGTTGGGCAGCAATTTAAGTAAAGAGGAAAAATAGTTCTATGCCCAACTCTTGAAAAAATATCAAGACTTCCTTGCTTAGTCCTATTCTGAGCTAAAAGCATATAGAGAAGATTTGTTTCAACATGATATCCCTCTTGATGCCAAGAATAAGCCATTCGAGATAAAGGCAAAGGCCAATTAATCCACTTCTCTCCATAAAAATTCAAGAGGAGTTAAAGAATTTGAGAGATGGAGGTATTATTTAGCCCACTAGATATTCATCTTGCGTTGCAAACCTTGTGCCAGTCAGAAAGAAGAACAGAGACATCAGAATTTGTGTGGATTTTAGAAATCTAAACAAAGAATCCATGAAGGAAAACTATCCCTTGCCAAATATGGAAAATATGTTGCAGCTTGTGATAGGGTCTGAGTTGCTTTCTACATTAGATGGTTTCTCTGGATACAATCAAGTGGTAGTCAAAGAATCAGAAAGACTTAAGACAACATTCACTACTCCTTGGGGAAAATATGTTTTATTTAGGATGCCATTTGGTTTGATGAATGATGGTGCCACTTTTTAAAGAGCAATGGATGTTGTTTTTGTTGGTTACATCAATGACTTTAATGTAATTTACCAAGATGACGTGACTATGTTTTCAAGGTAGAGAGGTGATCATTTGCAGCACTTGGAGAAGATGCTGATCAGATTTAGGAGTATGGCATTTATCTTAATCCAAAGAAGTGTAATTTTGGCATGTAAAAGGCCAAGCTGCTGGGACATATTGTGTTATGATAGACCACGAGAGAGTGGAAGCAATAAGAAAAGTACCTATCCTAAGAACCAAGAAAGGCATCTAATATTTCTTTGGTGAAATTAATTTTATTAGAAGGTTTGTTTCCAAATTTGTTGAGTTGACTCCTCCAATTAAATGCATGCTAAAGAAGGACAGATTTATCAAATGGGAGGAGGCTATCATTCAATATTTTGAAGGAATTAAAGATGCACTTAAACATGCACTGTTTTAGCAGCCCCAAACTATCGAGACCTTTCCAAATCTTTTCCTTTTCCTCCGAGTATACCATTGCTTCTGTTTTGCTGCAAAAGGATGAGAATGGGGCTAAGAGGCCTATTTCCTTCTTTAGTAAAGATTTACATGTAGCTGAGTTGAAGTATACAATCATGGAGAAAAAATCATTTTCCTTGGTGAAAGTAACAAAAGTTTTCAAGCCTTATATATTGAGTTCAAAAGTTGTTGCTTATGTTCCCCACACCATGGTGAAAGAAATCTTATCAGAGATGGAGATCTCAAGAAAAATATGTAGGTGGGTGAACAAGTTGCAAGAGTATGATATGGACATCCAAACCATAAATTTGGTACGTGGTTTGGGCCTTGCTAAGCTCATGGCTGAGAGCAACTTGCAGAATGTGGAAGTGAATCAGCTAGAGGAAGAAAGGGTAGATGTGCTTGCAAATTTAGTAAGTTATGAGTGGTACAAAGATTTGATCTTCTACCTCAAACACCTGTGCTGCCCTAGTCACTTAAATAAAAATTAGGAAAGAGCCCTCAGGCTGGCTTCTCAAAAATACATCATCACAGACCTTGGGCTTGCTTGGAAGAACCCTAAAGGTGTCCTCTTGAAATGGATAACTGAAGATGAAGCTCCTAATATAGTTGTTGATTTTCATGGGGGAGTTTGTGGAGGAAACTTTTCTAGAAGAGTAACAACACATAAGATTTTGAGAGATGGTTATTGGTGGCCTACTCTCTTCAAAGATGCAACCCAGTTGGTTAGAAAATGTGATAGTTGTCAATGTTTCTCTGGAAGACTAAAAGCTTCAGGATCCCTTCCTTTGCAACCTATATCAATTGAATCTCCTTTTAAGTAATGGGGGATGGACTTCATTGGTGAGATTTCAAATCCTTCTAGTACTAGCCATAAGTGGATCCTTGTAGCCACTGATTATTTTACAAAGTGGGTAGAGGCAATCCCCACCAAGAAAGCAACACACCAAATAGTTATGGACTTCTTGTTGAATCAAATCATATGTAGATTTGGAGTCCCAGTCAAGATTGTAGTTGATAATGCCATGTGCTTTAGAACCAAACCTTTAATGGAAATGTGCAATGAATATGGAATCAATCTGACTTATTCTTCAAACTATAACCCCCAAGGGAATGGACAAGCTGAGTCCAGTAATAAGAATTTGTTGAAGATCATTAGAAGAACCTTGGAGAAAAACAAGAAGAAATGGGGTGAACAATTGAAATTTGTAGTTTGGGATGATAGGATAACTCCTAAAAGAGCTACTAGTAAAATCCCATTTGAATTGGTGTATGGAACTTAGGCTTTATTACCCTTGCACCTGCAATTATCTTCATTTCAGTTTGCCTAACAGTTGGAAGATCAAGAGCTTGGATCATATGAATCAAGGATCAATCAAATTATTAAGCTTGACGAGGAGAGAAGAGCATCCTATCAAAGGCATGTCGATTTAGGGAAAAATTGAAGAGATTGTTTGTGACAAGAAGGTCACTCCTAGAGCCTTCAATATTGGAGATCCGGTTTTGTTGTGGGATAGTAGGCATGAAGAAAAGGGAAAGCATGGAAAATTTGATGCATTATGGATGGACCCTTATGCCATTGATATCAAAATTGGTGAACATACCTTCTTTCTCAAGGACTTAGATGGGGAATTGCTGGAGCTGCCTATTAATGGTAGACATTTGAAGCATTTCTTGGATTAATCCCTAAATCTGAGGTATGCACCAATTATACAGTTGTATAGTCTTTGTTTTCTACTTTTTTGTTGTTTTGTTGGTGTGTGGTTTGCCCTTGTTCTTGGCTACCATTCTGGTCAGTTTTTAGCTCATTTTTGAAGGATGGTTCTGGTTTTTGATTGCCTTACATATTGAATCCTTTGCCCAATGGATATTTTGGCACTTGGTCTATGTTTTTCTTTGTGGCACTCACTGGGAGTTCCCATCCCCAAGCAAGATCCGATGTTGGTGTCATTTTTGAGCTTGCACCATGTTGCCCTAAATTTTCAAATTTGTATCTTCTCAAAAAATGTTTTATCCTTTGATTTGATGGTCTGTAATTCTTCCCCTCCAGTTGAAATGCTTTAAAAATGCTCACAAACTTGTTATTTTTCCCTAATTTGAAAGAATAAGCCAAGTTTGCCCTTTTTTATGCCCTAGGTTTTCCAATTTTGTAGAAGCTATATCGTTTTTCCCTTTGCGATTGTGGAAAAATTGAAATTGATAAAATCATACTTGTTTGTATTTAAAAATCCAAATCCTAGATGAGGAATGTTGTAAAAAACATGGTTCAGTTGATTTAAAATTGAAAAATTTGCCATCCTTAGTGAAAAAATTGAATTCTAGGGCATCCTTTGATTTTTTTACATTTTGACGGTCATACAGCATCATTTGCCGTCAAATTCATCCTTAGAAGGTATTGGCAATGTGGCGAAAGCTTTCATTGGCTGAGTTATAGTGGGAAATGTTTCTAAATTTTCATTTTTTGATTCTTTGGCAAAGTGGAAAATTTGGCTCCATGGCTTCACCTTTTTCAAAGTTTCCTACGTGGCATGTTCTTATTAGCTAAGGAGAGGTGGGGAGTCAGATCTCCTTTGAAAATTTTGGCTTTATTTTGCAAAATTTCCTAAGTCAAAATTTTTCTCGAATCCTCGCTGAAGCCAACCAGAAGAGGACACGTGTCCTAAAATTTTCAAAATGGAGGAGCGGGCCGGATTGGGGACTTAGAGTTTTAACTCTATTTTCCAAAAATTGTAAAAATCATTTCTATCCTGCTCTAATCATAGGAGGCCACGTGGTAGTTTCTTGGGTAGGAGGGAAGTGTGGGCCATGGAGGGAAATGAGGAATTTTTCCCTTTTTGCAAAAGGAGTTAAGGCAAAAGTTTAATCCATGGGCCCGTAAGTAAATCAATGAGTGACACGTGGTGGGCAGAGCGGACAAGGTGAGTTGGTGAGCCGGTGGAGGAAGGAGGGAATTTTTTCCCTTTTGTAAAAAGACTCACAATCAAAATTTGAAATGCTAGCCCACTAGTAAATCATTGAGTGACATGTGGTAGGGGAGAAATTGGAGGCGCGGGCATGCGGAGACAAAGTTGAGAATTTTCCCTTGGCTTAAAGGGAGTAAAAATGAATATTAAGCCCGTGGGTCCTCGGCAAATGAGAGATGGACATGTGGCAAAGGACAAGGTGGGTCGGCGGGCTAGTGGAGGTAGGAGGGAATTTTTTCCCTTTTACAAAAAAGACTCAGAATCAAAATTTGGAGCACTGGCCCGCAACGAATCACAAGGAGACACGTGGTGAGGGAGAAATTAGAGGTGTGGGCCTGTGGGGAAAAAAGTAAAAAAGAAAACCCAATTCATAGAAAAAAGGTCAAAATGCATAGAATTGAAATGTGATCCCAATGGGACACACCATGTGCCATGTGTTAGCTCCAAAATTCAAAGGCGAAGGGGTGGGGAAAAAAGTAAAAATTTTCCGTTTTTTTCAAAAGGTTGAAAAGTAAAAAAATGAGCCCGAATTTGTTTCTAATCATTTTTGCCTCATGTCCGGCCTTATCCAAAAATTAAAAGGGTAATTCAAGGTTATTTATAAGTCCACATCTTCCACATGGAGGGCTAGGATTAAAAGATGGATAAGATCGATGGTTGTTGTGCATCCATTTGTTTTGGCCACCATGGGAGCTCTAGGAAGCTTGGAATCATGATTTTGTGTCAAAATGCATCAAATTTATAGTGATTTTGTGTTGTCTTGGCCTTCCAGGATCATTGGAATCACTTTCATGGATTAATTCTTTGATCCGAGGTGATTTTGAAATAAATTTTGCCCTAATCCGTCTTAAAACATGAAATGAAAAAATCAAAAGTTGCAGAGGTAATTTGAAAATGTAAAAAGGTGAAAATGATGAGTAAAAGGTGTTTGCATGCCTCAATGATGAAAAACGTGCCTTCAAGATGGATAATGATCCAGATATTTGTAATGATTTAATATTTTTGGGGACACCTGACAACCTGCGAATGTTTTTCTGTTTGATGTCATTTTCATTTAATCATGAGGATTGTTTTGTAACAAACTTGATCCCATGGCATATTCTTTTCTTGGGAAAGAATGATCCAATGTGGCATAAGGTATATAATGCATTTTGGAGAACTTGTAAAAGGGGGAAAAAGTTGAAAAATCATGAGCAAATTGTGAGAGAAAGCTCATTTTTCTAAAAAACCCACCAAAGAACAATAATAATTTCTTCTATGTTAGATCTTCATGTATGTGTGTTCATTACAAGTGTATAGCCATCATGCAGCTCCGAGATTGTTCATGAAACTCTCTCCCGCAAATGAATCTAACAATATTTTTAGTTAATCTACGTTTTTTGGGCAATATGATGTCTATTATCATTTTTAAATGCCTGTAAATAGTTTCCATTGTTCTTGTTGTAATCTTGCATTGAAAGTCTTTAGAAATCACACAGAATCTCCAGTTCTTGTTTATATTTTAGTGGCATTTGCAATCCCATGTTTAGAAGAGCCTTCATCTGATATAGAGATAAACAAATTTAAAATCACTTTACCTTCCTTGACTGCAGAGATTGCTTGTAAGCCTTTGGGGGTACCTTAGGCGTGGTTTGATCAAGGATTTTTGTTTAATTGAGTTCTTTACTTCAAGATTTTGTGGTGAATTCTCAAAGATTGTGTGAAGAGTGCAACCTAGGCTTCCATTTATGCCTCTTCTGGTTGAAATAATATCTTGATTATTTGAAGCATTTTATCTGATAGTTGTTTAAGTATTGTAGAGGGTTGTCAAAGATCTTATATATCCCGAGTTTTCTTGTCAACACCCCACCAAAAAATTCATTCAAACAAACTAATCCTACCCATACTACCCATGCATTGCATTGTGTGTCAACAAAAGGATCTAACCCATCTACAAAAATGCACAAGGCAAATCAAGATTATACAATGTCTTTAGTAACCCTTTCCTTGCATTGAAAATATCTCCATGATCTGGGAGTGACAACTTGTGAAAGTCAGATTTAGAGTGTTGATCATATTTTCCCAAGGCCTTTTCATACTATTTTCATAAATTGAGGGATATCTTCATCTCCTTCACTATTTTGAGGTTACACTATAGGCTCTCTTACCTTGGTTGAAAAGGCACAACCTAAAATAGTGAGGGTCGATCAAATCCTTTCAAAGTGCTATCCATATCTCCACAAATCTAAGTGTTAGATCACCTCTCCGCTACAAAATAACACACATCATGATCTATCTGACTTCAAGATTCATGCCATATCTTTGATGCTTCCCAAACTAAAAAGGAGAACAAATTTGGGTACCAACGGATTTATTGGTTAAATGAAAGGGGATGCTAATTAATTAATAATAATTAATTAGTCTAGGTAGAAGGGGGATTAATTAATAGAAGGTCATTAATTAGGATCTTTGTTGGATAGTCAACTTAATTAATTAGGGTAGTGTAATTAATTAATAGCGATATGAGGAAGATGGGATCTCTTTTGACGATATGTTGCCAATTTGCAAGAAGGGAGATAATTAGCACAATTTAAGTATTTAAATTGCTCAGGTGTAATTATGGGTGTTTACATTTTCCCCTCTTTGGAGTGGCATAAGTGATGCCACTTCAAAGATAGTAGATGGATGAAATTTTGAAGAGGTAGAAGAAAAATTATTACAAGTGAGAGTTGCCCCATCGAGTGTCGATAGGGTGATGAAGGAAGACGATTGACAATCAAAAATGGTGAGAAATAGATAGAAGAATGGGCAGGGGTAGAATGCCCCAGGTGAAGCAGAAGGAAAGTGGTGAGAGGAAAGTGATGTAGAAGAAATATGGAGGAGTGGAGAGAAGAGATTAGCCTCTAGCCTCTGTATTGGAACAATTTCGGTGTCATCATATTGCCAAGAGATCTACGTCATCGGTCCTTATGAAAAATATAAGCATACGAAAAAAGTAGAATGACATGAAAATCCATACTACAAATGATTTTCCATTGCTAAAAACACCAACTCCATGCAACATACAACAATGCAATGCAATACGAGAAGGAAACAAGCTCATTTAATAGGGAAAACAAGTACGAACACACATATCCAACCCAACAACAATCAAGATAGTTGTACAAATGTTTTGTTATCAAGATGAAGAGATCCACATGTTTGTGATTGATGACAAGGGTTAAAAATGATGCCCCAAGAAAGGATATATGCAAGGGGAAATGATAATGGACACTGGGTCCAAGTAAAAAGTGTTGTGCACAATGAAATAACACTAGGCAACAAACGTCCCAGAGTACAGACAAAGCAAATAACTAGCTTTGTGAATGGTTGTGAATTTGGTGATCTATGAGTTGTATTAATTGGGGAAGATGTGAAACAAACTAGTAGGATATGGAGAGAATACCATGCACAAGACACAAGTTTCAGCTGTAATAAGCAGGTTACCAATTTTTGTAGGTGTTTTATTTTTTAGGATTTTGTGAAAATTTTTGCCTGTTTTTTTTTGAATTTTTGAAGTGATATATATAGATATATTTTTGTTTTCTATTTTCTGAGATGCGGTGGATAGTAGAAGAAAATAGAAGAAATAGAATGAAGGGCCTAGGTACAATAAAACATGCTCCAGGTGGAAGAAAGAAGAAACAAGCGACAAATCATGTCCTTGTGTAGTGAAAAATTAATAAAATAATTATTTACGAGAGTGTGGATAAGAAGAAAAATCACCTAGGAGCAATAAAAATTGTCCTAGTGAGAAGAAAGGGGTATTGGACAGCAAAAATGCCCCAAAATGATAAAAATGAGACAAAAATAATTATTTAATTAAAATAATTATTCAATAGTGAACAGGGAGAAAATGGTGGTCGAAATGAGCCTCCAGGAACTCACGATGGTGAAAACAGGTTGATATACCACACCTAGGGGGTAAATCACTATGACCAATTCCTTTTAACTGACCACTATTGAGTGTTTACCGTGAGGCTCGACGCGGTGATGAGGATGAGGGTGATCACACGGGACCAATTGAGATGGGCAGACATAGTCCGAGGGTACCAACGGCATGCCGATGATGGTGCCTTTGTGAGTATTCAAACCTTCTTTGTCAATTTTTTCATTAATACCATAGAATTAGGGAAGTAGGTTTAGGGGTCATGTTGGGCACACGTGCACGTAGTAGGCGTAGGAATGATAATGATGGCACATGTGGCTTAATGGGGGTGCAGGCACCTTAGGGTGCCCGCATGCATTCACAGTACACTCAAATGCACACACGTGCATGTGCAACATATGTGTGTGCATGCACACATATGAAAATGGGAGTGCACACACTAAAGAGGTATGCATGTGCACATGTGTAGGGATACGAGTGATGGCGTAAGCACCGAAAGAGTGGCACACACACCTAAAAGGCCACGCAGGTGCATGACTAATGGTGCAAGCACCAAAGATAGTTACGTGCATGCGCAAGCACTAAAAGAGTGGTGCACATGCCTAAAAGGGCACACAAGAACCTTAGGCCGACAAAGGATAAACAAGAAAAATTCCAAAAAGATGGCACTTAGAAGAAAATTTAGAATTTTTGGGTTAACCCTAAAATGATAGATAGATTTTTAGAAGAAATGTTAGTGATTGACGAGTGGATTGATTTTTGTAGAGACAATTACTAGTGTTACAAACGCGGGAGCATCATTCCCAGATCATTGAGTGGAGGGAGCATACATCATTAATACCGGTATGTTATGGCCATACTTCTTGAGGTGGTGGGGCTAGGCCCCATAGCCTGTATGCCATCTATCATTTTAGACCATGGTTTACGACTACTACTCGGCCAAGTGGTGGCATAGTGAGAGCCAATGTTTCAGACTTCCCACTAGGGAGATGATTGTTACTTTGGAAGATGTGTGATGGATTCTCTGCATGCTGATTATGGGTTCTTTGATTGAGTACACCTCTAATAGAGGGAAAATTAGGGCATCCTGTAGCAACTTGTTTGATAGAGATAGCATACTACATGATGGTATGACTATCACATTACACGAGTGTATTTTCAACCCAACACAACGCACTGGGGGAACTTATATATTATATCACTTATCAGTGGGTTTTTTCTCACTAATAAGATAGGGACATCTTTCTCGAGAGGGCTACTACCACTAGTGTATGGGATTTTCAGCAGTGAGCGCTATTGCTGGGGGTAGTGCATATTTGCATAGTTGTCCTGGGATTTACATCTGATCACCTACCACTATCAGAAGACAGTGGGGCCAACCTCATTACTATAGATTTGGTCATGGGACCATATTGCCATCAGGCACCCCGTGGGTACTCTTCATGCCCGAGATCTAGAGGAGCCATCTTACATGGCATGGGTATCAGTAGGTGGTGATGTACAAGGCCATCTAGGAAGCCTATATAGGTACCAATGATATTTTGATAAGTTTTCAGAGAGAGACATCATATGGAGACCCTACAGCACATTCAGTGGCCAGAGGATGTCGTAGAGGTCAGTGTGTGCACGATAGAGCATTTTATCCTTGTCGATCACAAACTACATCATAGAGTTGTATAGGGTTTACAGTACTAGTGATAGCTTGGTATGGTACGGGGGTTCCGTAGCTAGACATATGATATGCCCACCAAGACTCGAGAAGGTAGACTATGGGGCCACACATATAGGTGACTCGAGCCAGGGTGAGTTTCTTTTAGGTGGTCCCATAGGCATGGGATCCAGATGACAGTTAGGGATCCAGTACCACAAATGCATTATTCGACTTGGTATGCCATCGCTTTTACCCCGATGTCTTACTATCTCGGAGAGGCACAGGCGGCGGTGTCCAACCAACTAGAGAGATATGACATGGTGGTGAGTAGAGAGTAGATACAATAGCTCATGACACAGAGGACCCATTTGATGGGATACCACATGATGACCAGGGTACCACCCAGGTACAGGTTCCAAGGCCACAAGGTTCAGGACAAGCACCAGCAAAGTTTCCTAGAGCTAGAGTCCTGAGAGCGGGGCTAATCATCTAGAACACCATAGGGACCAAGTGTTGGTGGCATAGTCGGTGGCATAGATAGCCACCCTATAGCAAAGAATACTTGATTATAACAAGCTCTAGTAGAGAGATATCAGGCTAGAGTAGAGAGATACGAGGCTTGAGCACTGAGTGTGACAACAACAAATGAGCGAGATCAGGTTCAGACTTAGATTTTGACCTTATTAATAGAGTGAGATCAAGCTCGGGCCCAAATTGGCCCAGGAGGTGATAGTGTTGTGTACTTTCAGCAGATATGACAGATGGCCTCTCAGATGGCTCAGATGACGAGCCTATATCAGTAGACATAGGCCCAGCTGTAACCTATGATATTAGAGTGAGATAGGCTTAGGGAAAAACATGTAGTTGGCTAGGACAAGCTTTCCCGAGCTTCAGCAAAGACAACATCCACCGACGCATATATGGTATAGCGGTGACTTCCTAGACACATAGTGATCTTGCTACATCAGAGGGTAGATCCTCTTATTATAGGTCCTTATACTTTGAGGCAGTTCTAACTGAGTGGTGAGCGCCTTCCTATAGCCATTAGTCAAGTAGAGGCACTAGATCTGAGAGGCATAGGCCTTAGTGGAGCAGCCATGACTAGAGAGAGACAGTGATGCTCATGACATGCCACCTCCATGAGACGACAGACCGGCTACCCGTCCGAGGGCTTGAGTCACCACGATGTTTTATATTTTCACATACACCACTTGATGAAGGCTATGAATAGATTGTGCTCTATGTATTCCATTTTATATTTGTACAGATAGTTTTGACACATGCCTCTCGATGAAGTCTTTTGTACTCGGTGATATATGTACCATTCTTTTGTATGCCTCGGATGAAGACATTTTTGATACATACGGAAGCTATGTATATCTATCATTTTTGAGACAGATATATCACACATGTATTATATGGACATTTTGACATGACATATGTTTTTATGAGATGGACATTATTTGTTATTTTTGATGGTGCACATGGGTAGATAGTTGTGTTGATGATGTTAGATGATTTGATTTCACCTCGTATATGTATTATGATTTATGGATGTATCGGATGTGTTTTGATTTTCAGATGATTGATCTTATAGAATATATCAAATGTGTTTGTTTATATGATGTGCCATACTTAGTGGACGGGATGATATGATTATATGGGTGTGGGGGATAGAATTTTATATCTGCGATCCCTATTGCCCCCATTTGATGATATGATATTTGATGATTAGCTTAGCATTCATGCATGATGTATACTTATATTTTTATTGATATATGATGTATAAATGATGTTAGATGTGATGATATTGATGGTAATGTGATGATGTGATAAAAACAATGCACATGTAATAAGAAAACACAATCAAATGCTAACAAAGAACACAATGAATGAACATCATAATGCACCATGATTCACTAACATGCAAAAAATACCTCAATATGCACAAGTAAGAATAAATCTACTCTAACCAAGAAAAGATGAATCCTAAAAAAGTATTCCCAAGAAAAAAAAAACACAAATGTATAAACATAAATCAACTATACAAGCAAACAAGTAAAGCAAGAAACAAGACAATGCAAGTAAACGTAAGTAAATGTTTTTGCAAATGTTGTTTTGTGAAACGTTTTTCTTATTTTTTTTGTGTTTTTGGAAACAATGTTCTATTGTTTTTGTGTTTTGAAACAATTTTCTATTGTTTTTGTGTTATTTTCTAATGGTTTTCTAGAGCTATGCACAGGTAACCAAAAAGTGTGGATGCCCCCAATGTTAGATGGGGAATATACAAGGGTAGAGGCCATGTACTTATGGACAAGAAGGTGAAGTCACGGAAGTGCCCCTAGCATAAGATGGGGAATAGATAAATACCATGCCCCTCATAGATGAATAAAAGGAAACAAATATAGATCAAGGCTTGACAGGATTGGGCTCACAGGGAATCTCGAAGGTAGAACTAGTGCTAGGCTAAGTAAAAGTACCCTCTAGAGGCAAGATGCTTGTGAACAATGAATCCTCCCAAGGTGCTGAAACTAGTTTTCACCCAAGGACCTATCCAAAGTGCCACAATTGCATGGTTTTCACTTGTGGATGACCTACTTTTCTCTTTTTCTTTTTCTCTTTTTAAAATTATTTTACCATGTTTTTGATTTTTTTGCTTTTCTAATTTTTCACCATGCTTAAGCATAGAACTACTTAAGGTGCATGGCATTCATGGGCTCATGGAGCTCATCACCATTGGGGTGAGTGAGTTTTTATGCTCCTATTTCATACTTGGCCACAATAACATAAGGTCCTAACCAATGTGGTTTGAACTTTCCTTTCTTTTCTCATTCTACCCTTGTATTGAACTGATTCTCCTTCATGACTAAATCACCAACCTCAAATTGATGAGGTATGATTCACTTGTTGTAATTTTTGGAGACTCTATTCTGATACACTTTGAGGTGATTAAGGGTACGATGCGCTTCTCATCTAGGAGCTCTAATTCAGCTAGTCTAGCTACCCGGTAATCCTCATCTTTATCCAAATAATCCCTAAGAGAGATTCTTAGGGAAGGAAGTTCAATTTCTAGTGGGATGATAGATTCTGTCCCAAATACTAGAGAATATGGTGTCACACCTGTAGGAGTGTGAATGGAGGTTCTGTAAGCCTAAAGAGCTGGGTGGATTTGCAAATGCCAATTACGACCTATTTTACTTACCATTTTCTCCATTATTCACACCAAAGTCTTATTTGTGGCCTCGGCCTATCCATTACCTTGGGGATAATATGGTGTAGACCATTTTAACCTGATTTGGAACCATTAACAGAGACCCTTTACATTTTTATTCTTGAATGACTTTCCATTATCGTAATAGTAGGCTCTGGGAATGTCATATCTTGTGAATGATATGATTCATGATGAATTTGGAAATCTGAGCCCCTGTTACATAGGTTAAGGGGACATCTCTGACCAACTTGGTAAAGTATTTAGTAGTCGTGATGATGTGGGTATGGCCATCGATGATGTAGGGATAAGCTTCCATATCGAGTACAATCCCCATTTAGAAAATGGCCATGGGGTAGTGATGCATTGTAATGGTCATGTGATGGAGCATGGATGAAATTGCCATACTTCTAACAAAGTACACATTTTCTAACATAGTTACAATAATCAGTTTCCATGGTAGGCCAATAGTAGCCTACTCTCAACAGTTTCTTATCCAAAACCATTCCATTAGTATGTGCTCCGCACACCCCTTCATGTACTTCTTTGATCACTTGGATCGACTCTGTCATATCAAGACAACGTAACAAATTCCCATCGTAGCCATGATGATAAAGCGTACCTCCTAAAAGGGTATAATGGGATATTTGGTAAATTAGGCTTTGTTTCTCAGAATGGGAGATGTTAGGAGGGAACATGTTGTCTTTGAGATAGGTAAAGATGGGATCATACCATGGGAATTGGGACCAACAACATCACAAGCCAAACAAGATTCTGGCATATCATAGATGGGATGATGTAAATTTTCTATAAAGAATAGAATTTCATTATTCCTGGAAGAATATGAATCATAGAACCCACTATTGCAATAACATCTGATCTATTTTGCACTCTTGGGATTTGTTCAAATGTGATGCACAAAGTAATAGTTTAGAGTTTCTACCAAATTTTTGTAAGGTATGAGCTTTTCATCCTTAACCTTGTATTCATCATTAAATTACTTGATAATTAACTGAGAATCACCCACAACCTTGACATGCTCAATGTCCCATTTGATATCGAGTTTCATCCCTGCGATAAGTGCCTCATACTCTACGATATTGTTTGTATAAGGAAAACCTAGATGAAAATCCAATGGTATAGGGTCGCTAGAAGGAGTAATGAGGACCACACCTACTCCTGAACCATGAAAATTAAAGTACCCATCAAAGTGTATCTATCATACAAAAAATTCTTCAATGTATTATAATGAGGTATCTGGCAGATCTAGATTTAAAGGTTCAGTTCCTTGCAAAGGTGCTTCTGATAATTGGTCAGTGAGTACTTGTCCTTTAACTAACTTTTGATTTATAAATTCTATGTCAAACTCACTTAGTAGAGTGATCCAATTAGCCATTCTACCTATGAGGGAAGGTTTAGACAGCAAGTACTTGAGTGGGTCAACTTTGGATATCATCTTGGTTTTGGTATTCAATAGATAATGGCAAAGTTTTTGAAAATTAAAGACAACAACCAAACAAGATTTTTCAATTTGGGGATAGTTGAGCTCATAAGCAATGAGAGTGCGACTGAGGTAGTACACCACTTTTTCTTTGTGACCAAGGTTGTATTGGGCGAGTAGCGCACCAATATAAAATTGAGTAGTAGAGATATAAAGCAAGAGTGGATCACCAGGAGTTGGAGGCATGAGGATAGACAGATTGGTCGAGTATTGTTTAAGCAAGGTGAATGCATATTATTGCTTTTGTCCCTAGATGAAGGCGACATCCTTTTTAAGTAGGTGGGTGAATGAATGACACTTATCTGCAAGCTGGGAGATGAAGTGGTGAATAGCCTGTATTTTTCCTTGCAAGTTGCATAGTTTCTTAATGTTCTTAGGAGGCATTTCAGTAATAGCAGATACTTTAGTAGGGTCTACCTCAATTCCCCTTCTTGATACAATGAAACCCAACAATTTTCCCGATAGCACACCGAATATGCATTTCTTTGGGTTTAGCCTAACCTTGTACTCTCGTAGGCGCTCAAATATATGCCATAAAATAACAGGGTGATCCTCTCTTGTCTTATATTTTCCAAGGATATCATCCACATAATCTTCCATGATATCATGGATCATATCATGGAAAATTACCATCATTTCCCTCTGATAAGTAGCTCTTGCATTTTTGAGACCAAATGGCATCACCTAATAATAGAAGGTACCCCAAGGAGTTGTAAAAGTTGTCTTGTGCTAATCTTCATCACCTATCTTGATTTGGTTGTATCCTAAAAATCCATCCATACGAGATAACATCTCATACCCTGTTGTTGAATCTACAATCATGTTAATATTTGGCAGTGGAAAATCATCTTTAGGGAAAGCCTTATTAATGTCTCTAAAATATGTGCAGATCCTAATCTTGACAGGCTTTTTCTAGATAGGGACGATGTTGGATATCCATTCAGAATAATCAATAGGCTGAATGAGTCCTATCATAAGATATCTTTCTAATTCTTCTTTAACTAGTAGGGCTACCCTTGGGTGCATCTTTATGAGCTTTTGTTTAATATGCTTCACATCTACATGTACAACTAAGTTGTGCACAACCAAAGTTGGATCTAAGCCTGACATGTCCTTATAGGACAATGTGAATACATCTATAAACTCTTGTAGTAGCATAGTGAATGTTTTCTATTCCCTGCTGAGAGTGATGCTCCTATTTTACTATCTTTGGATCATTTAATAAGAGAAGGGTAAACAAGGTCAAGGGTTGGTTCCATGGGGGTTATGGTTAGGACAACACTATTCATGAATAGGTTTGTGGAGGAAAGATCCTCATAATGGATACAATGGGAATCAGATTATCCTTTGTCTAGATAGTCGAACTATCCTCACATTCGAGCAAGTAGCATCTTAATCATTAGGGTGTGCCCCATAAGGGTGAATTCTAATGTCGTATATTTCTATTTTAAAATGTGGGAGAGGTACTGGTTCTCATTTTCCTTGCTCATTCTTCCACATCCTAGACCCTTGTAGCCCATGGAGTACATCATTTTACTGGATCTCTCGTATTCGGGGTTTGATAATAGGTTGGCTGAGTATCCTCTAGGACCTAAGTTATAGGTGGGTTCAATAATTTTTCTTCAACCAACAAGCCTCTAGGTAAGAATTACCCAATAGTGTGTTTATTTTTAGGTCTTCTAAAGTGATAGTTGGGTCAACCTCTAGTCTTGGGTGATAATGAGAGGTCTGAAACCAAGAGGACTTATTGCACATTATATTCTCCACATCCATTTTCTAGAACCTTCATCTCTCACAAATCAAAAGGAGATGTTGATGTAATCGCACCATGGGTGCAAGAACGAGAAAATCTGAATCTATATGAGATTCCATGGCCTCAAATTAGAGAGGGACAGCTATATTAGTGGAGGGACATACATATGTGCCCTTACGTGCAAAACTATTGAGAGCTCTGCAGTGAGAAAAGGGCTCTGAATCTCCTTATATTGTAATGGTGTGTCCCTTATGCTTTAATTGAATGCATTGATGGAATGTCGATGGCACAGCTTGCATGGCATGAATCCATGGTCGGCCTAGAAGCATATTATATGGAAGTTCCAAGTCTAGGACATGAAACTTTGTTTGATGGCAAGTCGGACCCACCTCCATGGGCAACGTGATTATGCCCACTAACTCCCTTTCTATGTTGTTGTAAGTGGTGATAGTGATGATGTTTGATTCAAGATCTACTTCAGTATGTCCCAACTATTTAACCAAATTTAGTGTATAGATGTTCAACCCGGTCTATTATCCACAAGTACCCGTTTGATCTTCCTGTGAGTAAAAACTACCTCAATATACAAAGGAATATTATGTGTTGGATTTTTAGTAGGGATCTCCCTATGATTGAAGGCAATGTGTTCATTTGGTATGATGTTTGCTACTATGGCTTGAAGATGTGTAGGATCTACCTCTAATGGCACTCCTGACCCCTGAAGAGTTTGGTATAGAATGTCTTTGTGTACATTTGATATTTTAAGAAGATCTAAGATTGAAATCTTAGCAGATGTCTTCTCAAGTTGCTCTAAGAGGTTATATTTACCATTTTGTGGGGTTGATGGAGAAGGTTCTCGAGATCACAAGGAGGGCATGCCTTGTTACTGCGAACAATCCTTTCCCTTGATTTGGATGGTATTAACATGCTCAGTAGGAAAGTGAATACATACAATAAGTGAATCATAATGATTATTATCTTTATTGGTGTATAATTAATTCACCGCTTTATATCCTTGGGATGGATCTCCCGATCAGGCTTTGACTTTTTTGATTTATCATGTTTGGGGAATGGCTCTTTATATATCCCCATGTTTTCATTAGGTTTCGAGTTTTCTCTGGGTTTTCCACCTCTATCTCCCTATTTTCGATGAGGTCTTGGATATATTGACGAAGTCGTAAATATTTTTCAATTTTATGTCCCTTAACATGATGCATTTCGTAATATTCATGCTCCTTATACCATGAAGGTTTTGGATCATTTTCATCAAATGGTTGTGTCGTAGGATATGTCACCATGTGGGCCACATCCAATTGTTTTAATATAATTGACAAAAGTTCATTAAGAGGGGTGAACATTATTTGTTTTGGTGGTGGTTGAATTGGTCGTTTGGTTAGTTTAAAAGGTTGACTAGTTTGGACCATTTGTACACATTTGGAATATGTGATCCCATCTCCTACCACGTTTTTGTTTTTGTTAAACATCTTTGGTTTCTCTGTGGGTTTAACATTTTGATTATACCTAGATTGGGACTTGAGAGTTCCTTTGGAAATGAGATCTTTCTCTATTTGAACCCATTTTTCAATGACCTCCTCAAAAGTGTGAACACAATGCATTTGGAGGTGGAAGGCTATGTCCGGATTTAGGTTGGGCACAAAAAACTTATGAGTTGTTTGTCAAGGAAAGCAGCTAGCTATCCCTCTCCACCATTATAGGAAGCTGGAAAAAGTCTCATTAGGGCGTTGTTTGGTGCCACATAAATCTGCCATGGTGACATCACTCTCTATATTGTATGAGAAGTGATGCACAAACCTCTCTGTAAATTCTATCCAAGTGAAAATTGATCCCGAGGTAAACATGTAAACCACTCGAAGGCTTGACCTTCTAGACTCTTGGGAAAAAGTCTTATAAGATAATTATCACTATAAGAAACCTCTTTACATGCCATATAGAAATATTTGATATGATCCAAAGGATATCCCTTCCCTTTATATTTGTCAAATTTTGGCATGTGAAATTTGTTAGGAAAAGGTTGAAGCATCATAGTCTTGTCAAAAGGATAGGGACATAATTCTTCATATTGATACTTTCTAATGCTCCCCATATTTCTCTCTTGAAGGCTTGCAAGTTTTGCTTTCATAGATTATACCTCTTGTGTGAGAAATTGTTCTTTAGTGGGAGAAGTGGGGATATATACTCGATGATACCCCGTATCATCTTCTCCTTGATTTTCTCTATGGAGTTCATTGATCTTGACCTTAGGCCTTGGCTTTTGAACATTTTTTTCTGCTTCCTTTTGTACATGAGAGGTTAGCAAAGCTAATTTTCAGCTTAGGGTACTAATTTTTGTTGAATTGTGGTTTCTTCTTCTAAAGGTTCCTCCTCTTCTTCGTATTGTGGAGGTTCTTCCACATTCTCATGTCTAGACCTGTTCTTACATGGCACTTTGATAAAGGGTATTCTATGTCCCACTACATTATCTTTTCCTGCATTGGAGGTAGAAGCATGTCCATGTGTTAAAATTTCCTCCATGTTAATAAGAGGACGCTCCTCCTCATTAGCATTATTCATAGGTGGGATTGTTTCATTTGTAGTGGGCATTTTGGCCCCTAACTCTACAACCCGTGCTAGCACCCTATCCTTGTTCCTAAAAAGGAACTCATCTAATAAGGTGGGGTCAAAGTTGAATTCCACATGTGGGGACTTGAATTCATTACCGCTATGATCAACCATGTCTTCTATTTCTTTTTTTGCAGAAAATAGAGTCCCTAGATCATGTCCAATAAAAGGGTTTGACCCTTGTCTGTTAGAGGCTTCCCAAGCTTGCGCTTGTTGTTCCTCATTTTTTTTTCTTGAGTCCTAATAATATTTTGGGAGCCATGATTTGTGATAGTTTCACTAAGGTAAGTTGTAAATGTATTCAAAAATTTGTGACCACACCTAAGTGAAATGCAAGATAATTTGTCAAGAATATAAATGAGTAACAATGTGAGAATACCAATGTGATAGAGTGATAAATCACCAAAGGACACAAATGTTTGGTATCTAAGCCTATCAAATGAAGTACTTCCTAGACTATGTATCAAAAAGAATTTTAGTGTCGCAAGATAATTAACAAGATGTTCTCACTTATGCCAAGTTCAAGAGAATGAACAAGACATAAGTAAATACAAAAAGTTAATGTGACCTCCTAACAAGATATACTAGAAGCAAGCTCAAATTCAATTAAGACCTATATCCTAAAAGTGCCAATTACAATTTGTGAGTGACACAACAATGTCACCAAGATATGTTAACCAAAATTTGCAAGAAAGTGAGGTATTGACATCAAGATGATATTGATATAACACGCACAAGTAGTAACAAGTAACACTTTTAGAATCAAGGTAATAATAGAATCAATTGAAAAGCTTAAAGTATAAGTAGGAATAGTTAAAATGTGTTTAGCATAACCTTAAAATATAGATATTTAGGTCAAGTTTACAAGAAACAAGACATAAATAGCAAAATTGTAGTGATATAATACAAACAAGGTAAATTTTCTAAGGAAGTCCGAGATGATGAACCATGCCTAACTACAATGACAATCTTGATGTGGGTATCAAGATCACAAAATACACCAATGATATGAATACGCCTCCACACACTTTAGACATTTAACTTACCCATCTGCAAACATGGATGGGCATAAACAAACAAAAAAGTGGCAGAAACAATCGATTGGTAACACAAAGGTAGTCACCCTTATTTTGATCAACAAAGTGTCAAAAGAATGTGAATGAAGTAGATAAAAATGGGGATGAAAAATGTTGGCTTCACTTCAGTAGAGTTTCACCTCACCCTAAGGCAAGTGAAAAACTAAGCAAAAGTAATGTGTCACATGTTTTGTGACGAAAATATTGCTCACAACTCAACACTATTTTGAAGTGGTCAAAGTGGGCTCCTGGCCAAAGCATATCTTCCTAGGTGGTTATCTCATCCTAGGTGTTACAAAGTTGTCTTAAGTGAGCATGATTTACCTAAAAGTTACACTGACTAGTTTGGGATTATCTTGGCTTTACTTTACACCCTTCAAGAACAGTAGGAAACTAGTGTGTCTATATGTACTATCACTGGGGTCACCATATGGATAAATGGAAACGTTGTCTCACAAAGGATTCACTAGTAAAGTAAGTAGTACAGAGCACTTCCCATTTCATCCAAAAGGTTCCCTCTTACATGGACTACTTTGGGGTTCCTAGAACTACCCCCATTGTTGTAGCTTAAGGCATTATGCCAAAGGGGTTATGTTCCAGTTGAGCGGATAGGGACATACCCTTTTCCAAAACCTACAATACAGTGTTTTGAATATGTTGTTATTTTCATCTTGTTTAATTAGATGTGGTTTACTTGAACACCTTTTGGCAACCTATATGACAACTGTATTAGTAGTTTTTGACTTCGTTTCAATTCCTTCTTTCTTTGACAAGCGTGGTGTTTTGGTCCTATACGATGAGTTTAGTAGTTTTCCATCAAAAGAGTAAACATCATTTCTAATTCTCAAGATCATCCAAGGATGCAAGAGAAGAGCATACGTGATGTTTCCAAAATCCAAAAAGATATCAAATAGAAAAACACTTTAATTCAAACACACCAAGTTAACCCACTCCAATTTAAATATTCCTAAAAATTTTGAAGCATCAAAAAGAACTAAGAATTTTTTTCTCGATTCCCAAGATCACCCCAAGGGATGTGAGGGAAGAGCATACGTGATCTTATTCTTGTAAGAAAATGTAAATTTTATCTAATCAAGTAAAAATAAGTAAAAACACCCCGCAAAAATGAGTATTTAACAAAATAAAACCTAAAATAAAGTTAGCACCCCAACACATTAATCTCAAGAAAATAAAAAGACACCTACGCCCCTGTTTTAGCATCTACGTGTGGATTAGGGAGGATGCACCACTCTGTGTTTTTCTAACTTACAGTGTACCTACACCACCTTAGAGATGTGTGTGCCACTAGAAAGACGTATGCGCCACCTCAGATAAAAATAGGATTAGATTCGTACAGAGCACACCCGCTTTACCATAAAAGTGTGCGCGCCACTAGAAAAGCATGTGTGCCACTGAAAAAGTGTGTGTGCCACCGCTAATTAAATTAATATCAGATTATGATAAAATTCTTACGCCACCAAAAACGTGCTGCACCACCAAAAATGTGTCTGTGCCACCGAAAACATGTGTGCATCACGGTTAGGGTGTATGCGTTGATATGACAGGTTTTACGTTGCAGTGAAGGTACAATATGAAATGACATCTGCGCATTCGAGGTTAGCGTGCTTGTACCCTCATCGTGAGGGTACGTGTGCCAGGGTTAGTGTGCTTGTGCCAAGGTTAATAGATAGAGATTCAGATTCTGATAGTGTGCCTACACCACCCGAGAGGTTCCTGCACCACCATAAATGTGCCTGCACTCCTGTTAGCGCACCTGTGCCATTCCTGCAACCAAAACAAATAAAAAAACACAAAAAAGCTCACAATACTTCAAATTTTAACAAGTTAGTTTAAAAATGGCAACAACCCATTAAAATGATGGCTATGAACAAGAACCTACACATATAATATTAGCAAAAATTCCAAGAAAATGGACATTAATTACTACATGTGCATATCAAAAGTTAGCCAAAACAATAGAATTTAAACTAAAATGCCAAGGGACTAGGTCCCACTAGGCATGCCAAATGTGTGCATAAGTTTGCTCAACTAAGTTAATGAAAATAAAAACTAACACCTAGTAGTTTTTAATCAACAAAGTTAAAGCAAAGTCCAAAGCACCATCAAGATAAGAACTAAACAAGGTTAGACACTAACATTTATTATATTAGAACTTTGAAACTAACATGCTAATTGTCTAAAAACCTCTATTCTTTTAATTAACAACAAAATTAAATGGACCTATGTAAGCTCCATGGAAATCAAATTGGTTGCTCTTGATATTCCAAGAACCTAGGAATGGGAGCTTATCAAAATTGGGCTACAAGACCCTTTTGACTCTTCCCATATGACCTAAGCACTTTGGCTAGAAAAGAGGCTTTAGCTCTTCCAAAATGGTGAATTCTTAAGAAAACAAAGGAAAGATTTTAGTCTATTTTGCTATATGCTTTTCTTTTTCTTCTTAAGAAGTTTAGGTGTAAGTGTAAAGGTAGGAGGAGGGCTCTTTATATAGCCCAATGGATAAAGGAATCACTACATCCCTTTGCATGTGGGATAATAGGGATGTTGAGTTAGTTGTGGATAAGGGGGGTTTAGATAGGGTTGAGTTAACTTTAGGAGGGTTTGTTTGTCCTTTAGTGACTCATGTGGATAAAGGGGGCCTTTTAATTAATCAAGGTGATTTAATTAATAGATGTGCAAGCTTATAAAATATTTTAGAGGAATATTAGCATGATTTAGACTATAGAAGGGGATTAAATCAATTGAATATTGATTTATTGGTTAAATGAAAGGGGATGATAATTAATTAATAATAATTAATTAGTCTAGGTAGAAGGGGGGATTAATTAATGAAAGGTCATTAATTAGGATATTTGTTGGATAGACAACTTAATTAATTACCGTAGTGCAATTAATTAATGACGATATGAGGAAGATGGGCTCTCTTTGATGATATGTCGCCAATTTGCAAGAAGGGAGATAATTAGCATAATTTAAGTATTTAAATTTCTCAAGCGTAATTATGGGTGTCTACAAAGTGGCCAAGATGGAGTCATGTTGGGGCCGCTTTTGTTCTTAATATGATATCATCTAATTATGAGCACTACTATCCAAGTACTTGGTGGTAGTGTCCAAGATAATGAGAATTTTTTTCTATAGGTCGTAATATTTTTAGCATGTTTTTGTATGACTTAGACACTAACTTGGGATTTTTGTACTTGTTTGTATCACACAAATAGATATACATTTTTGTGAGATCCCATTAGGCATACATTTGTCTACTTTGTTGATATTATGTTTACCAAAGGATGAGTGGGACATTTTATACCATGATGGGCTCTGGAACATCACTAGATATGGGGAAGTTCCTGTACATATGAAAATCGACACGTGACCTTCAATTGTACTTGACTCCCTGAAGATGTGCTGAGGAAGCTGATGTGGAAAAATGGATGGCTGGATGGTAGAGAAATGTGGTAGTGGACAAAAGTGTGTTTAAATGGTATGGACAAGTCATCAAAGCAACATAATATATGTGACTTGTAATAATGGAATATGCTTGTTAAGTGCATGAAATGCCTCTCTAACTTGTATGGTTCAGATGGATGGATCGAAAAGGATGGAAACGCAGAGACTCCAGTCAATATTGAGCTCTATGGATATCCTTTCTACCGGTTGAAAAATTTATGGGAAACTAATGGGAGCCTTGTAAATATATCCAAACATAGTCATGAAATGAACAAAAGAAGCTTGTAAATAAGAAATCAAATCTAGTTGGCGGGAGCAATATAAAAATATGAGGGCTTGGTGAGCTTTGTCATTTAGAACATTTAATTGTGATATGATGTCGAGTGGAAATGGTGATGTACGTAAAAGTAATGAGTGCGAGACTTTTGTCAATATTAGTGAGTAATTCGGGTATGTTTGGTCATGGGACTATACGATCACTACCATATGTTCGGGTTATTGAGGTCCTTGTATGGTAATGTGAATGGTTAAAATTTGTTTCAGGGGCATTCCGAACTCATAGGAATTATCATCTAAGATGTTTAAGATATTTAACTATTGTATTTTCTCGACATATCAAGCCGGTGTTTATAGGACAAGAAGACGGAGTCCCGTATCTATATCTATGAGTAACTCATGACCATTTGGTTGTGGTACCCATGGATCTCTTTTGTAAGTACATTCTTGCTCAATATCGTTGATGGTCATGAATAGAAAACATATAATCTAATTAACCAAATAACAACTAATCTAATTGAATTGAAACTATCTATGTTTTTGGTATTTTGTAAGATATAAATGTAATAAAACAATACAAATCTTGCTACTTTAATGAAATAAATATTTTTTTCTATTTTCTAGTTAAATGAAGAAATGACAATAAATCTTCTACTCTAAATAATTAAATCCTAAAAAAAAAAACAACCAAATTTGGTTGCTTATCATCAACAGAGGGAAATCTATTTTATTTTAAACGAAAGCTTCACTAACTATGAATGTAAATCTAACCTCTATTCCGTCTCGGAGGAAAAAGAAGAAATTGGGGCTTAAAAGAATATTTTATTCTCTACAACTTCCCTAATAAAATAACAAAGTATTTTCCTATATGGATTGATTCCCATGTTTACTTCTAAATGCCACATAAGCTTTCTTCCGTTTACTTCTTTGCAAACCTACAAAGATAGGAAAGAGAATAAATCTTTCTTAAGAAATATTTGGGTTTTAAACAAATAATCTACTCATATTTTGAATGATTATAACTATGGAAATGATTCTCTACTCTATTTGATAATGTTTGTATAATTTAGAAATAACAAATTTGAAGCAATGAAAGAAACAAGCAATAACTCCAACCTGGAATACATAACAATGGTAATCTGATTGTGTTGTACTTTGTCCCATAAGTTTATATTTCCAGTCTTCCATGTCCACGTGAGTCTAAGATATTGGGAATGTAGTGAGAACATCAAAGAGAATGTGCTGGAGTAATTACAACTTGAATTGGAAATCTGGTAGGAATGCAAGTGGAAGAAAGATAGCACAAGGGAACATATCTTGGCTGTGTAGTTTCCAGAAAGAAAGAAGAATCTTAAAAATTGTAAGAATACTCAAAATGATCTCCATAATTTTGCTTGAGAACAAATGATCAATTTATAGAATTTTAGTTGCACTGTGTAATATAACACTTGACAACCATGGGGTGCCACATCAAAATGAAGAGGGAGTTTTAACTATCAATCACAATTAGTTACAAATTACAAGTGAAGAGAAGAATTCCACAAGGAAATCAAGCTTGAAATAAGATAAAATAGGTAAGAAATGTGTGTTCAAAGTGAAGTTAAGTGAAACAACATGCATCTTAAATCATGTTGGAAGATTCTATAAAATGCCCACATGACTGCCACCTTGTGTAGAGTGGCAATTACAAGACCTCTTCCCTGGCAGGGTGGTTGTTTTGAAATTAAAGGTAAAAATAGGGCTAAAAATAAGTGGGAAGCTAATAAAAAGCATGCAATGGCTAAGTAAGGAATACCAGGCTACAAATATAAGTTACAAGTATGTTTAGGAGCTCGAACACATTTCGAAAATATATGAATCATCATTGGGGACCTTTTGTAACCATTTTCTTAAAACGTAGCATGTGCAAATTTGGGTGCATACATATTTCCCACTTGGATAAGAATTTTAGCTACGAAGAGGCATAAAATGTAGAGTCTGAGTATGACATTCCCGAAATGGGGATCTAGAAGATATACCCGACAAGCCCGTGTGATGAAATGTCACCATCTAAGCTCCCACTACTGCAGATGAAATGAAAATACAAAGGTGCGAGATAGATAAATTATCAAAAATAAACACTAAATCAAAATGACAAGGGGACTTACCATTTTCACGAGGGTAAGAATATACCCACCAATGCTCAAGCCCTTTAGTCACATACACTCAAAACAAAGTTAAAACACAACATATATTTATGAAAACAATTCATTTTCTAATTCATTTTCACATATCCTATTGGTGATTTTTGAGCTTTGGGCCCATGATGACCATTTCAAATGAGAGTGTAATCAAAATGATCATTGCAATTAGGTGATCGTGGCCCTGATACTCGAGAAACTAGGTGACATGGAAAAAGGTTAGTTTTTCTCAGTTATTGTTTTTAACCTAAAATGTAAAATGTTGAAAATATAAGCCTAGGGGGATATTTTCAAAGTTTCTTAATTTAAAATGAATCCTAGGATGGCACATGTGGGTTAGTCTTTACTTTTACTAGAAATGGTTTATTTTTGCATTTTTTCAAGTTTTTTAGGGATAAAGGGATAGCCCATCCATTTTGGATAGGACCACAACCCTAAAAAGGGAAGCAGTTACAAGATTGCCACCTTGTCAAGGAGGTGGTTACAAAATCACCACCCTAGCAAGGTGGTCATTAAAAAATCACCACTCTGCATAAGGCAGTGGTTTTTTCATTTTTGGGGTAGAGAGTAGATTCAACCCGTTTAGCCCAAATTTTTTATATTTCATTTTGTTTTGTAATGTATTTGATGAGCTTTTTTATGTTACTAACTAATTATTTTGTTGTTTTATGAATGCAGAAGGAGGAGTAAATCCATTGGAGTTGATAGAGAGTGTGACTAGTTACTATATATACTTAATCAGTTGACTTAGGATGAGACAAACTTATTGCACCGAGTAGGGATATGGAGGATCACATAGGTACCACATATTACACATACTAGTTAGATTCTATGCGACCTATTTTCTTATTGGGATGTTGACCAAAAAACTTTCCAATTTTGAGGTGTTAGAGGAGAGTGGACCATCACTCTCGAGGATGTGTACAGATACTCAATGTTCCTATACTTGGGAGACATTTGACTCTTGATACTGCAGGTCTACTGAGACATAGCCATGAATTGGGCCACTTACATGGGGGATGATGGGGTGTCACTAGGCACCAAATAGGGTATGAATCTCCTATTTATATCCATTTCTCTTATCCCTATACTCCAAAAGGAAATCATGGGTATTTTGGCTTTGTGTTTGATAGGGGATAAGGGCGCGAATAAGTTATTACATTGTTAAGCCCTAAGTTTGATGCATATTGAGCAAGTATGGGTGGACTTATGCCTAAGACGAAAACATCTTTGGCACCACATACCATGATTTATACCAGGTGGTGAGGTTACAGGGAGAATTGGTGACTCATCCCACACTTGTGATGAGTTGGGTATATAAGAGGGTCATCCCCTATCTGAGGGGAGTAGAGGTATAGGACCCAAGGGCCGTCATGGCCGTGAGATGGACCATTATGTTAGTGCTTGGGGTACCACATCATCCAGTGGCTACCTTGACTAAATCTAATTTTTTTGATACACCCTACCATAATATGACAAAGGTATGGGGAAAAGATGGGACCACAGTGGTTGTGTGTGCCACTACCAGCCAATTACAAGATAGATTAGGTAAGGTGGAGACTCATCCATTTGATATAGTTACCTAACAGTTCTAATTACCATACATTGATATTCTTCCTCTCGTGCCATTTATTTACGGGAGTATTAGGGAGTCTTGAGGTAGCCTTATAGGTGACCATGGTTGGAACAATATGACTTCAAGGGTTCCTATTGTAGTGATATGGGTTAATCATGCTCGATGAGAACCTAGGCCCGCACCGCTCCTCTTGATCAAGGTTCACCCAATCACAACCGGGAGAAGGAGCTAGAGATACCTATTTATGTATATACTCGGACCAAGGTATAAATAGGGGAGGATACCGGTGAGGAGAATAGAAAGGATACTTATACGAGAGGGAGGTGGTGATGATGAGGAGGATAGTGATACAAAGTGGCATGATACTCAGGAGAGATCCATGGTCGAGAGGGAGGAGGTGGATGTAGAGATGGAGACATTATTTTCTGAGGAGCCACTTCCTCATGAGGGAGGTGGAGATGAGGAGTCTATCATGGGGTAGTATTTTGCCTTAGGAGAGAGGGAGAGCACAACAGTACTTGCAACAACAACACCATCTCGCACCATTGACCCTACATGGATGCCTAGAGATTTGAGTATGTGACACTCTTTTCTCAACTTTTCTTTCTAGAAATGTTAGTCACTATGCTTTGTACTTCTATTTTTGGTTTTTATGGTTTTCTAACTTGCCATTGTTTTCTTTTTTGTAGCCACTTCTTAGGGCGAGTGAGATCTTATTCATGTTTTATATGTCGATACTTTATTGATCCTATCGTGGAAGACTTGGGAAGACTTAACTAAGGATTTTGGACAACCACCGTGGGATAGTTGACAGATTGACATGTTCACATGCATTTGGAGAGCATAGAGATCATGGTTTCTCGTAACACACATATCGCCGCATATGAGATAGTTGAGATATTGGCGAGGTGGATTCATTCATGCAATGAGGCCATGACTAGTGTTTTTTTCACATAAATTCTCACCATTCATTACATTCATGATGTCGAGCCATAACAAGAGTCTTGGCCATAAAGCGTGCACCATCCCAAGGATCCCATAGAGATTTATAGGCCATTGAGCCTTTATTTCTTCATTTCCATTTTGTGAGGCATATATATGATTTTTTTAATATTTTCATGCTCATTGTGAGCATTTTGACCATACCTAGTGTGTGATGGCATTGTACTCAAAATTGACTTATTATGATATATACACATTCACCTCATTTTGGTTCGGTTATCCTTTACATTAGAGTTGACTTCATTTTTGGTTTTCTTTGCATGTGTACTCTAGATGTTTAGAATTTCTGATTTTGTATGCTTTTCAAAATGTATGCAATGGATGATGAATGATAACAAAATCATTTCTTTTGTTGTTTTGAAATGCTAATATGTGATGATTATGCAAACAAATTGTAGCACTAAACTTTATCCCTTCATGTAATATTTGGTACTTATTCTTGTATTAGAAATGTGTGATGAATAATTATATGATAATAAAATTAATTCACTCCACTCCTAACCCCATGCAACTAGTAAGATGTGAGGGCTCAACACCGAGAGCCAGGAGGGACACGAATTGTATGGTTTTGATAGAGATGGAAATGGTGAGAGAAAGACAATATTTTGACATAAACCCAATTAGGATCAAACAACTCAACTTTGCATACATTTTACTACACAACCTATAATGTGATTTCTTACAATTTTATCTAGACTTAGATCTGTAGATGGCCTCTTAATTGACACAATCTAGTTTTAAGGTTTTGACTCTCTTTTAGAACATGCACATCTAATTCATTCTTCTTGGGATTTTAATATTTTCAAAGAACATTTATCAAATGAATTTTCTTTAACTTATTAACTTATTTGTAGATACCCCTACACCTTGCCCCATGCTACTAGTAGGAATCATGGGCTCATCACCAAGGATAAGGCATAGGTGAGTAAGGGCACTTCCCTCCTTTCCCAACCTCACACCGCTTGTAAGAGGTGCGGGCTCAACACTGAAGGTTGGTGGGGCAAAGACATGTATAAATGAAAATTTTGATTGATTTTGATTTGAGTATATCATTTTTTTGTTTTTGAATTTTAACCTATTATTTTGGGATGGAAGGCTTTCCCTAGCCTCAACCCCACGTAACCAGTAAGATGCAAGGGCTTAACATCGAAGGTTGAGATAGGAAAACAAGCGTCCCGAGTGAAAATTTTTAGAATGTTTTTTTGCCAAAGAAGATTTTCTAGGTAAATAGATGACATCATGAAGATTCTAAGACTAACAATGGGTAAAGAAAACTATGCTAGAAGAAAGTTATAGGTAGAACCAAGTATGCAGGCCTTGGTAGGATTAGTGTCAAAAATTCCTCTTGTCTTGTTGAACCAATGAATTGATAAGAAATGTTTATGTATGTTTGAAGAGATATGATTTGAATAATTTCCAATGTTTTGTAGAATTTTTTGAGAGTTACTTGAAAATATGCTCCTTGATTACATTTCACGGATGAGCTAACTAATGATAACGTAATGAGAATCCATAGTATACATATGGAAATGTTGATGGGTCATGCATAATATATCTCAAGGTGAAGAGATTTGATGGATTTTGAGCCCGGAAAAATAAGCTGAGTCCGAGAGTAGAGGATCGGTACATGTAAGAAGGTGTAGGAATGCGATGCATGAGGAAGAGCACACATGAAAAGATCAGCTGCAAGTGGGAGTAGAAAAGGGTTTTGAGACTTAGCCTAATTTTGGGGTTATGGTGTTGCATGGAAAACACGTGAGGATATAGGTAGGTGTGATAGTGGATAAGGTTAGAACATGGATAAGTTTAGAATATTCTAGGATATAATCATTGTGTTTAAGAGCTATAAAGTAGAGTTAGTTATGAGTTAGTTGGCACTTGCATGTTTAGAGTACTTGATTATGGTAGGGTATGATGACATTTGGCATGTGGTTTTATCTTGAGTGATGTTGAGGTGGTAAAGGAGAATCCCCGCTCTATTTAAGAATGTATTTTAGATCTAAAGTAGAGGATGGATGAACATGGGTATGGAGGAGAAGAAGAGGTGTGATTTACAGAAAGAGACGTAAGAGAGACTTTAGATGCACATGAGAGAGCATGGATAGAACTCTTTAAGTAGAGTCATTTGGTAGGGTTAGGATGTTATTTATTGATTTATTCAGTCTACTATGACCATTTTGATGTAATCTAGCTACTATAAACAATTGTGAATCAATATATGTGGTGAATCATTACTCAATATCTATATTCATGGGTCCAAACACTTGTGTTCTTCATATTTCTCATGGTTTAGATCTGATTCCTCTGTATTTTTATAATTATTACATTCATATCATGGTGCATATGTGTTTGTATCTATTTTCCTTACCTATGTGCTAGAATGGATGTATGTTTTCATCACGTGCCTCGGCTAAGTTTCCATTTCAGAGTTAGGTAATATGCCAACACACATGGGGTTTTAAAAGGAGTAGGTAAAAGTGACTACATTTTGGTTCCGTCATCAAGACCTCTTTTAAAGATGTTGTAAGAATTGTGTGATGGTAGAGCACTTGAATTTTTCCAGCATGGATACTTCAATTAAGAACACAGAGGATGAGTTTGTACACATATTCAACACTATACCCAAGTTTGATGTGCGTACATGGGTAGAGGAGCATCCATATCATGAGCTCTATGAAACGTTATTTTGTTTTTTTCTAATAGAAATATATGAATGTGTGTCGTGTATGCATCAAGGAGAAGTTAGTAAGATTGACCTCATGTGTGGACCCAAGAGTATTATAAGTGAATTCATGATGCCGATATGATTTGAACTCATGATGTTGATTGTTGGTGGAGTGGTTTGTTGAATAGCTACACATTGGAGTGCATGGTTTCTACGTATTCTTTCATAGAGGTTATTGAGTTTTATTTCTTTTGAGAACCGAGAGCATATTTCTTGTGTATTATACTTTGCTAGCTATCAACATCCTAATCATCACTCGAGTTTAGAAGCCTTTCCTATGGCTAACTAAAACTACCACTAGGTGCGGGGGTGTGGAAGTGGGTATGGAGAGAAATGGTGGATCCTATGGTAGAAGTAGAGAGAGAAGAGATATGGTTCAAGTATAATGAATCTTGAGAGATGGAAGTAGTGAGACATCATGAGATTGCATGAATGATGGATGTTTGGAGGCGAGACGTTATGGGAAGGATTTGTGGTTCACATGGAGGACGTGGAACCTGAGTAGTCTATACTACCCCATATTTTAAAACATAGAAGGAGAACCCCTCATCTTCTCGATGAGAGATCATCAGATGGAGAAAGGAGATGGACCGTAGGTGTACATTTGAACCCACCTGGTGACCAAGCCCTTACACTTAGTTTTTAGCTTCTAAGACAAGTATTTATAGCATTGTTAGCATTGGTAAGAAAAAAAAATCAGGTAGATATAATTTTACATTATATCCATCTATGGCTGCATAGACATTTCCTGTGTTTGGTGTTATCCTACCAAGCATGTCATTTGGAAAAGGTATGGGCTCACAGAATGTGGGTATCACATCTATAAGTATCTCGGTTCGTAGAGACGTTGGATATCATTTTAGTACAATGGTGGGGACACACAATTACCACTAATTTAGGCCTTGTTCCTACTATAGGAGGAGAATATGAATGATCTAGTGGATCTAGTCAGGGGTTCATGAAACTAGTGGATCTGGTGGTGGAGGAAATAGAGGAGGAAATCAAAGTTCTAGATTTGGTGGACAAGGATTACAACCACATCGGTGGGCATTTTAATATATGTATCTTCATTTACCCGATAATAAATGTGTTGAGGATATTGCAAAGCATGTACACAAGTTTGAATTACTATGGCACGCTTAGGGGTCACTACCCAAGTGGAAAGAAATCCATTTTGCAACTACGTTGTAGGGCCACACACATGACTAGTACCAAAAATATGACCCACATCATATGATGGTGGATTATATAACATTGCGAGATGCCTTCTTAGTGAAATTTCATATTTCGAATTTGAGCAAAAGAGCTCAACGTGTTAAGGAGATACAATAAGGTATGGTAGAAAGTGTGTGGGAGTATGATGCACATTTTAAGACTCTTTTTTCAAAGTTATTTTATTATATTCATCCTTCTCAAAGATCCTTAGTGGTTTTTTGGAGGCATGATAATGAATTTTAGATGAGTACTTTTGCATGAGACTTTCATGGATCTGCAAGGCCTTAGAGTCTGATTTGTGCCCTGAGGCCATGGGGAGCATTGACACTGGGTAAGTCCTTTTTGGAGTCACAAATTGTTTCCATGGCAAAGAAACTTAAGAAATTATCTCAGTAAATTCAGCACATGAGACTCATAGCTGACTTTGGTGTATAGATTGTGAAAGCTGATTGACACTCCAAGGATAGTTTCCCTTGAAATTTGGTGTACACCATAACAGTGAGATTGTGAAAAATGTGATGGGAATCATGATCCAAGTAGATTCCCTTTGTTACAATGTGTGCTCTATAAGAATATGTCTTGCTATTGTAATATTTTTACCTCTACCACTCATAACACGAAGGACTACCGGATGATAAACCAAATTCTTGATGCAATTGATATTGTTGTATATTAGGCCAACATTGCGAATAGTTCTAAGAATGAAGGGTGTCAACATGAATGGCATGAAGATGGTAGAGGAAAGGAAGAAGCTTTAATAGAGGATTTAGAGGCCGTGGTGGTCATGGTGGAGGAAGGAATAAATTTCCCCATGGAACTTGTTTCAATTGTGGATCTACATATCACTACAAGTGCGAGTGTCTAGATTTATCATAAAGCTCATTGTGTGGAAAGGAACATAAGTATGAGGAGTTCCCTAACTTATATAATCACATTATCTAGAGCCATAAGAAGGAAAATGGCATGGTAATGGTTAGTGTGAAGCACACTAACCCTCTATTCATGCCTATGGTAGCATCTAACCTTGAGTTAGAGCCCGCATTAGTAACTACACATGTTGAAGTTACATGCACCCGCAGAAATACCAAAGAAGAGGTATTTCATGGAAAGTATCCTAATCCAACTTATCAGAAGGAGGTTTACTAGGAGACTATGGAGGTGATTAGGATCTTGCAAGGGGAGATCCAGTGCTTAAAAGAGCAGTTGTAGAAGTTGAAATAGGAGAAGAATGTTGAGATCCCTTAGAATGATGTGGATTATGTCAAATAGGTATGTAAGATGTTGCAACAAGAAAATATCATTCCCTTGTTATGATAATAGTTGAGAGGAAAGTTACCTTGCGTTGGATGCGAGCATGAGAGGTAGATCTTACATGTTATTTTCCCCCTCATAGTCTTGATTATGACAAGGAGATCACGTTGAATGTGGTAGTTGATGGATGGATTTTGAGTAACATACTAATTGACACATGTGTAAAGGTTAATGTTATTACTCTAGATGCGTGGAATCAGATGGGAAGACCACCATTACAGTCACATTCAATTTTTTTGTACATGGAAAATAGGACTAAAGCTATGCCCATCGGAGTCTTGAAGTATGCTTCCATAATCGTCCCAAGGATCCAAGTTCACTTGGGACTTTGAAGTATTATCACTTTCCGAGGTAGATAATTTCCCACCATTACTCAAATGCCCTTGGTGTTATGTGAATAATGTTGATTTGTGCTTCAACAAGGGATACATAAACTTTGAGAACAAGAAGGAGTGCATTATTATTCCACTAACAGATGGTAGGTCTATGCCCTATGTCAATCATTTGGGGGAAGAATAAATCAATAGAATTTATATACGCACTACCATCAGAGACCCAGAGATTATTGAACCATCAAGAGAAGGAGTCATTCAGTGGGATGATGCTCAGTCCTTGAGTGATACGACTAGCATTACATGTGATAATTGGGTACATGAAACTTATGAGTTGGTTAGGAGGGAATTTAATTACACCGTGACTCCTATTGTCAAGAACATTCGATTAGGCATCGATAGGAAGACATTTACCACGTTACATAGGAGAAGGTAACCTTGATGTATTTTTGTGTGTTACGGAAGTCCGGTGGAATTATGAAGTAAAATGGAGGAATATGCTTCAGTATAACTTGTGTGGGATGGCCACGCATTGGTGGATGACTCACCGGGATAATATTTTAGAGTGGTACAAGGTAAAAAGCATGTTCTTTGTTAGATTCCTATGGACTAATGAACCTTCAAAGATATGTGAATATCATGGGAAGGAATCAGCCTTATACCACGTTTAGGAATGTGAGAAAGCCTATATGGATGGCCTAGAAGCTTTATATCCTTCACTCTGGGCATGATTTTTATTACACTTTGTAGGGTTATTCACATGTTTGGTATATCCATTCAAAGTTATGTCATCAGATGGGAAATTGGAAAGAGTTAACAATGGGTATTATTCAAACTTTTGAGTATCTATCTTCTAAACCATTAGTGAATGAGGCATTATAGATAGTCAAACACCTTACTCTAGGAGATAGTTCCAAATTTGAGGAAGTCATCCTAGATTTTTAGGGAATCTTGATTTGGAGGCACGCTTCAAGGAGGGATAAGAAATAATTGAATTATAATTTGAGCACGTCTTCCTTGAAAAAGAGAAAGGAAAAATGGTGTACTTGATAGAAGATAAAGAGATAGAGAACCTCGATGTAGATCATACAGAGGGTATGCATAACATCTTGGATAGTGTGAATGAGAATGTGTGTGCCTACCATGAGTATTTGATGACAAAGAAGATAAACATTGACATAGAAGAAGAACTCAAGAAGTAATCATTAATGATTACTTGACAAAAAAAGAGTTCTTAAAGGATGATTTAATTGTTGCGAGACTTCTAGGATTTGTTCCCGTGTGGGTATCATGAGTTAAAAGGATTTCATCACTAATTGGGAGATATGTAGATTAAGTTAAAGGGAGGTACACACCTGATTATGAAGAGGCATTATCGGATGAATCCTAATCTATGCGTAAAGGTGAAATAAGAAATTGACAAGATGCTAGAATATGGGATCATTAAAGTGAATGAAGAATTTGAATGGGTTAGTCCAATGGTCATTAGTATCAAGAAAGAAGGACGGATATGAATCTATGTAGACTACATATAATTGAATATTGTATGTGTTATAGACCCTTTTCCAACACATTATTCGGTGAAAATATTGGAAGGTGTAGCGGGCGTGAGATCTATTCTCGGGGTATCGCCAAGTAAGGATTGCAAAAGAAATCTAGGAAAAGAATAGTTTCACCATTTTATCTTGTTTTTAGTGATTTTAGCTAAAATTGAGATAACCAGAGAATTTTTTTGACAAAATCCCTTAAAAATCCCTTTGAAGGAGATTTTCAGGTTTTCAGGTTTCCATTGCATGGAAACATGTCTTTTATATGCTTCATGTCTATTGTCTTCCAAAACTTGAAACCCAATTACATCCCAGTGTATCAGGTTTTCAGAACTCAGGAGCATCAAAACATACCTTTCAAAAAGCATGCTTCATGTTGCGTGTTTCCCAAAACCCGAAATTTGAACCTTTCCTTTCTATCAGGTTTTCAGAACTTGATAACATCCAAACATGTCCTTTTCATGTTTCATGTATGTTTGTTCCCAAAACCTGATTTGATAAGAAAACCTTTGTATCGGGTTTTTGGATGTGCTAAGCATGATGACATGGCATTAATGTTGAGTTTTTGGTTAGTTGGCACACGTGTCAGAGGATGTGTAATTAATACTAGGGCTTTATAAATAGTCCAATTTTAAAAGTCCTTTTTACCTGACATATTTTTGCTACATGGATTTTTTGTACATGCTCCTTCGACCTCCAAACCTGACTAAACCTCTTGATCAATTTCGTGATCCATCTTTGACCATTTTTAAAATTTATTAAAGGTATTTTTATCCTCTTATCATTTTGTGGCCTTTGGGGTTGTTTTTGAAGTATTCATTTCATGTTTTTCCTCTTTTCTTTTTCTTCCCTCCGGGTTTAGGGTTTAAAATTCATCCTTTGGGTGTTTTCTTATTTTTCCCATGGGGTATACTCTTTAGATTGTTGAGAAGAATCTAAAAAAAAACCTAACTTACCAACTTGGTGGAAATTTATTTGTTCTGACATCCCAGAAACTTGACGTCTTTGTTTCAAGTTTTATAGGGTGTCCGACATCCTTTGGTTTCCACAAAGTATCAGGTTTCTCCAAGTGCTCAACATCCCACAACTTCCACTTGTGTCAGGTTTCGTAAATTGTCTGACATCATCTGACTTCTTCTTGTGTCGGAGTTACGCAGAGTGTTCAACACAACCTAGTTTTCGATATACACTGTAGTGTGTTGGGTTACACAAAGTTCTTGATAGGTTTCAAAATCCGGTTAGTGTGGTGGGTCTGTAGGGTTACTCAGCAAGCTTCCAAGCCTGATTATTCAACCAAAATTTATCTAGGCATTCTTTCTTCATGTCTTCTCATGTCAGATTTTGGATCATCTATGGATAAGTATGAAAGTTCAGGAAAGATGAAGTACAAGTACCAAAAGATGGAGTCCCCTTCCTACATAGATTGCAACTATGACATCCGAGACATGAAGCTTGGTAACATAGAAATGGAGGACTTTTGGAACAGAAGCAAGGATTCTTCTCAGAGTCCCTAGATGAAGTCAATAACTAGTAGTGGCCTCCCTCTTGCAACAGGGTTCCCAATATCTGCTCAATGCCCCAATTTCATCTTGGCATGTGCTTCCAATTATGACCCAGATTCCCGCTCAGTGAAAAATCAAGCAGGATAAACCATAGTGAAGTTGGACGGGGGTTACTTTGATGACCTCTTAAGATTTCCCAACTTTTAGGAATATGTTAATGTAGATCTTAACTCAGCACAGAAATCCTGGGACAAATATCAAGAATATTGCATCAGGCATGTGAATAAAAAGTTCTTGATCAAGGCCAAGACATCCGTCTCTAGGTTTCCCAAGTTTGTCCCCAGGAGTGATTTCATCCTGTAAATTAGTGATATTGTCACCCTGCTGAGTCGAGTATTTGGACTCCCCAAGTCAAGAGACTTACAAGGGTGGATGTATCAATTCATGGTCATTATAAATAAGAATGAACAAGGGATTGATTGGAGCGATCTTATAAGTGATGATATTTATTCCTAGATGAAGAAATTCTTGACTACTGGAAAGTTTTATATATAGTCATATGTTACCTATGCAAAGAGCGGAGTGAAAAATTACCCAAGATTAGATGTAAAGGGAAGTAGGTCAATAGAACATATATATCATTATTTATCTCATATGACAATGAAGGGATCCAAGGATCAATTCAAAAGAGTGAATGATGACTTATTTTATGCAAACATCTACATGTTGAACCCTGATTTAAGGAAAAGAAGAGTCTCTTATGAGGCATGGGCGAGAAGTATCTAAATGGGGTTGTATCTTATGGTAATTATAGAATTTCACATACCTTCGGGTGGTCATGTACCCGGTGATCCTTTCCATTTTCCTGTGTTCCCGGGTGATAAGCTGATCCTAATGGAGTTGGTTAGACAATTGTTGGATTTTCACAAATTCACAAAAAGTAAGCACAAGGCCTCCATCTCCTTCCCTATTTCTATCAAAAGGTACACATGCTAAACAATGGTTAAAGCCAATAATGTAGTGCATGATCTGCAGACAAGTTGAAGAAGCACATGAAGCACAAAGATGGGTTTGATTTCGAGCGAGTCCATAAGTCGTGCACAGGACCTTATATATATATATATGTGTGTGTGTGTGCCCAAAGTAGAAAACATTTGGGTTGATCTTCGGGATGAAGTTGTCATCTCAAGAAAGGACAATAGCAGGTTGAAAATTGAAGAAATCTAGATGCTATATTTATCCGACATCCCAAAAGGCACCACAAATAATGGGAGTGTCTTTGAAACCTCGTAGTATGGATTAAATGAAGACCAATATGTATTCCCAACCATTGATTTGTCCATTCTTTGAGAAAGCTTCCATCGCAGAAGAGCTGCCCAAATTCTTGCCCAAACTAAGGCATGGCTCATTTCTTGGGGAATGGGTTATAAAGAAGGGAGTTTTTCAAAGCTAGATACTTTATAAGCGAGACCCTCTAAGGGAAAAAAGGAAAAGGATAAGAACCCTTCCAAGAGGTCAATAAAGGTTAAGTTTTTCAGAAAGGGAGAAGAGCAAGGGGACACATCTTTGGTCACTCTCCCACAAATAGTTGAGGTTATTGATTCACCTCCACCACCAAAATAAGAAAATATTTCTTTAGGAGAAGATGTTTCTCAACCTCTTATTCCCCTTTTGGTTGTGATTCATCGAGGGTAAGTCTTCCTCTTATCTCTCAAGCTCTAAATTCAGAATCATTACCTCCTCCCATTCAACCTCCTTTTCCTCAAATTTGTTAACCAAGTTCCTTAGCCATGGCCAACATCTTGATGGGTCTCTCACCTCTCCCCACTACACCCAAGTTAATCATGGATATGCCTCTTCCTTCCGTGCCTTCATTCCCGAGTCCATTTCCATGAGACACTTTTGCACTTGCAGTGATCAACACTCCACAAGCAAACCTTCCTCTACCCAAGATGTGACCATAACACCTACGATGGAAGAAAATTCTTATAGTATGCCTCAATGGTTAATAGAGTAGACCCCAAGGAAGAGGAAGGTGGTATTTTTCTTACCAACCTTTGATTTCGGTTCCCTCAAGGTCACTCCTACCAAGTCTACCAAGAAACCCAAAAAAATTCAAGGATTTTAGTGGATGCGTAAGGGCATAAATTTACAAATTGCCACTCTCGTGGTTGACAAAAAAGGAGGATATAATGGTAACCAATGATCAGACCACAAGGGTTGATCTAGGAAAAGTAACAATGGAGGGAGCACAACAGATGCATAAGATGCCATGAATGTGTTGTGCCAAAATCAAGGAATCAAAGACAAACACAAATGAGCTAATAGAGAAAGTAGAGTAGGCGATGCGAAGTACTACTCAAGCTCTCAAATCCTCCCGAGTCAACACAATCATCCTCTACGATATCATGTTTGATTTCTCATCAGCACCCATACTTGAGAAGATTAATGAGAAGGTGAGGACGGTCAATGAATGGATCCAGATGCTGCTCCTACAAGGAAAATAGGTCATTGATGACACCGTGGAAGTCTACAAATCCTTAGAGAATATAAAGAAGGATGGAGAGAAAATGGATGATGAATTTTTAGCAGAAGTTGGGAACCTAGAGTTAACTTTTGAAGCTCTCAATACGCTAAAATAGGTTCTATCCCACATCTTGGTTGAAGAAGGAATCATTCCACATGGGGACAAGAATTTTCAACTAACCAAAGCCATTAGATTTAGAATAAATATTCTCAATGAAGCTTGCAGCAAATTGAGGGAATCAAGAGATCAATTGGTTGATGGCACAAATGACATAGAAGAAGAGATAATCAAGATTTGTGCTAAAGTGTTGAATGAAAGCTCGAGTATTCTGCCCATTGATGATCTTTACAAGAAGATCCAAGAATCAATTCAGCATGAACCAACTTATGGCTTTAGCTTGGAAATCATTGATAGGTTCGTGAAGATTGAACATTCTTTGGAAACACTAAGGAAACTAAACAAGAGACTGAAGAAACTTCTTGGTAACGTGAGTGATACTTAGGAAATGTGTGAAGTCCTAAATGATCATTCCACTACACCTGATGAAGATGAGATACGGGGCATAATCCAAACGTTCCAGAATTTTGGGACAAGCATGATTTGCTAGAGGAAGACAAAGATGATGAAATAGAATAGGCATAATTTCAGGATTTCACCCAACAAGTTGTTGCATCTAGCCGAGCAAGAATTTCTTCACCCATCCGAAGAACTTGGATTCCTCAAGAACAAGAAGTTTCGCAACTTTTCGTGCATCATTCTTATTAGATATTCGATTCTTTTAGGAACTTCATTTAGAAGAATAACAAGACAACTCCGTGACTTGGGGTGCGATTATTGGTTCTCTTTCCTTACTACACCATTACATGACCTACCTCATGGATCATGGAAGAATATTCCTAACTTCAACAGTGATGGAAAATAGCATCCTAACAAACACATCACTTCCTTCTTTGTCACATGTGGCATTCTTTGAGTTTCTCATGAAGACATCTCTATTCGAATCTTCATTGAGACATCACATGGTGTAGCAGCGAGAATGGTTCTACCATCTTCTCGAATGCATGCATTACCAACTGGACTACGATGCGGTTTGTATTCAAAGTAAAGTTCAAATCAAGCTAAATACTCTCACACCTTGTTTGGATAGCTTACACACACAAAGAAGGAGTCTTATGACCCCATGCGGGATTTCGAGCTAAATTCAACAAGCTAATTCATAATATTCTAGAGCTGGCCATTCCCACTCTTGAAAATTAGAAGTGTTTCTTCATCAATGCTCACTCCCTCGATGTAAGCTTCTTAATGAGAAGATCTGTTATCCCCGATTTCGTCACCGCTCAAGCTATAGCCACTGAAATAGAAGATGATCTTATTTTGGCTGGAAAGATCAGAAGAGAATCATCTAAGCCTAAAAATCAGAGTTCTTCTCAAAATACTAATGATCATATGATTCAAAAGATGGTCAATGACTTGATTGCTTTAAATAAGTAGATGTCTCAACAAGCATCCAACATTCCTTATCAAGATATTCCTAGACAAAATTTCAATAATGCCAATAGCATCCCTATAAGAGATAGGAATATATTGATATCTAATCCCACTAGGCTAGCTATTGAAGCTCCTCCTATCAATGCAACAATTGAAGTAGTTGAGGAGGGTGAAGAACTAGATGATCAAGATTCTCATGAAGCTTTCAAAGCTTCGAGGATATCTTGATGAGTCTTTTGACGATTCAATTGATGACTACAAAGACATTGGGTATTTGAAATATAAGGAAGACGAAGGTGAGCACGATGGCTAATAATTTGTAGTATTCACTCGATCCCAATCTCAAAATCCCGAAAACTTGGTTGAAGGTTCTAAGGAGAAAAGTAAGGAAGCTCCCGTAGCTATGGCTAAAAGAGGATCTCCCATCTCAAAAAACTCGAAAGGAGATAATTAAAAAAGTAACTTTACCTTCCAACTCTCTTTATCTTGCTTTCAAGGCTAGTACCTGGGCTTAGACCAATGTAACTAGAACTGAGCCCTCCATCATTCCTTCATATACCACTTTCGACATCATTAATCATGCAAACAAAACCAAAATCCAAATGTCTAAGTCGAATACCTTAAATTTAACCTTGAGAAATTTGAAAAACTTTCCAAATTCATTAGAAGCAAGTTTGTTATTCCTCCATCTTTGAAAGGCATTTTACCTATCCCCACTCAGCCTTTACCTCGAGTAATATGACCTCTTCGCTTCTTCGGAAAAGATTGAACTGTTTTATATTTCTCTACTTATAAATGGTTTTAAACTCAACAATTGCATAATTGACTTAGGAGCCTCTGATAACATAATGCCCTCAAAATTAGCTCATGCCATTAGACTCACACTGACTAAATCTTATGGGTGGTGTTACTCCATGGAAACTAAAAAAGTCCCCTTGATTGGCCAAATCAAGGATGTGTAGTTTGCATTTGTTGCATTTCCAGAAAAGAGAGTAAAAATGACTATCCTAGTTGCTGATATCCTAGCTGCTTATGTCATTCTCTTGGGAAGATGTTTTTGCAAATATGTTGGAGGAGAAATCAACATGGATTGGACCAAAGATGAAATTCTAGTAAATGGATTTCCTCGTGTCCTTCACCCCGAAGCACAAGCTAAGTACCTAGTTACTAAATCAGATGATCCTAAGGCTCAAATTCTCTTTGAAGATGTAGGCTTGGGTAATTATTTCTGACATCTGAGGTGCCCTCTATAGAATTCAAAGAAGAAGATCCTAATGTTGTTTGGACCCTTGAGTTTAACAGGAGCTATTCAACTACTAGTTCAGGTGTTGGCATGGTTCTTATATCTCCAGATTTTGAGATCTTTCCCTTTGCTTTCAAGTTACAGTTTGATAATACTAACAACACAGCCAAATATGAAGCTTTGTTATTAGGATTAGAAATGGCAAGACAAAAAGGAATCCAAAATCTCAAAGTACAGGGAGATGTTGAGTTGATTGTGAATCAAGTAAGGGGGATTTATCAGGTAAAAATGATCACCTAAGACATTACAGAAACAAGGTTTGGGACAGCATAGAATGCTTTGATGCTTTTTCCATTAAGGTAGTCTTAAGAGATTACAATGATAAAGTTGATTCCTTAGTTGTTTCTGCATCTCTTCTTCTCCCTCACCCACATTTCAAATAGGAAACGTATATAATTGATATTGTGTATCGTCGAAGCATTCCGAGATAACTCAAAGACATTGGCAAGTGTTTAATAATGATCAACAGGTATTGTCTTTTCTTGAGAAAGCTGACAATTTTAGTGATCTTTATTTTAAAGGATCAGAATTAGCTTTTCGTGAGTTTGTCTCTAATTCATGTCAAGAAATTGATGGTGAATTCATCTAGCTCAAAGACAATAAGATTCTGAAGGGATTAGTTTCTCTGGAAGGTATGTTTGACAATCATTACCGTTTCATTCATGGTAAAAGGCAAGCTAAAGGTGCTTCCTTTTCAGAAGTAGACCAAGTTAACCTGAGCTCCGCTGATCAACCGAGGATGGTAAACATCATTAAATGCTATTCTTTGGAGGAAAAAGAAAGATTCTCTTCACTTTTTAAGAGATATATGGACATCCTAGCATGGTCATATGCGGATCTAAAGTCTTTCAAGCCCAAGGATGTGTAACATAGCATTCCTTTGAAGCTTGAGGTTAAACCCTACAGGAAGAAGTAGAGGCATTATAACCCAAAGATCTTAGGGACTATTCTTGTAGAAATTTAGAAAATGTTAGATGTAAGGATTATCTTTCCAATCCATCATTCCACCTGGTTTCCAACATTGTCCCTTTCAGAAAGAAGAACGGTGAAATTTAGATTTGTGTTGACTTCTAGAACCTCAACCATTCTTCATTAAAGAAAATTATCCATTGCCCATCATGGAATAGGTATTACAGATCACATCACTGGGTCATAAATGTTATCCATGCTTGATGGATTTTTGGGGTATAATCAGGTTGAGGTAGCTGCTGAAGATCAACATAAAATAACATTCACTACCCCATGGGGAACCTTTTCTTATAGAAGAATGCATTTTGGTTTGATTAATGCCAGAGCCACGTTTCAAAGGGCTATGGACTTATCTTTCAGATATTTAATGGGCAAGGTCATAGTTGTGTATTTGGATGACTTGATGGTCTTCTCTAAAAAGTGAAGTGATCATTATGATCACCTAGAGCAGGTACTCTTAAGGTGCAGGCATCATGGGATTTCATTAAATCCTAAAACTCCATGTTCAGAGTGACAAAAGGAAAGTTGTTGGGTCATATTGTGACTAAATAAGGAACCAAGATCGATCCAGAGAGGGTAAAGGCCATCCAAATCCTTACCCTACCCACAAGAAAAACTGGGGTGCACTCCTTTTCGAAGTTCAATTTCCTAAGAAGATTTGTACCTAAATTTGCCTATAAAACCAAGGATATCCTTAGAAAGATGAAAGATAAAACTCCATTTTGATGGAGCACCGACGGAAAGCTTGTTTTTGAGGAAATCAAACCAGAAATTACTCATGCTCCTATTCTCGTATGCCCGGATTTCAAGAAAGATTTCATCATGTATAGCTATGCTTCCACACATATAGTATCAGCCATCCTAATGTAGGAAAATGAAGAAGGAATTGAAGCTCCCATCACTTTTATGATATTCCCACTAAAGAAACATGAATTGAAGATGTCGAGATCGAAAACCATACTTACGTAGTGGTGAGAGTAGTGAAACATTTCGTGTATTACGCCTTGAGTTCCCACACTCTCATTTTAGTTCCCGATACTCAGTAGTTAAATTCATTCTTACCCAACAAGAGTTGGGTAGTCAACGGAGTAACTGGATAGAAAAAGTATAGGAGTATGACTTGGACATCAGACCTACCAAGTTGGTGTGAGGAAGAGGCCTATGCCAATTGATCATAGAAAATAATGCTGAGAAAGAATGCAAAGAAACTAAAGGTACTTCTTCAGATTTCCCAAAGTGCTTTTCGTAAGCATGACTGATGAATGGTATGTAGATATTTCTTTCTTTTTAACCTATGGTGAGTGTCCCCGCATTTAAGCCAAAAATAAAAGAGGACAGTTAAACTCAGGTCTGCAAGATACATTCTGTGGGACAATGGTATATACAAGAAAGGTATCGATGGTGTATTCCTGCGCTGTGTTGATAAGTCTCAACAGGTAAGGTTGCTAGATTCCTTCCACAATCTAGCATGTGGAGGAAATTTCTCTTCTTTTGTAATGGCTTACAAGATCTTACGGGCTAGGTACTATTGGCCTACTCTCTTTCAAGATTTAGCTGAATGGGTGGCCAAGTGTGAAGCTTGTCAACATTTTGTTGGTTGTCCTAAGTTGGCAACTCTTCCCTTTAAGCCTGTGGTAATTAAAGAACCTTTTCATCAATGGAGGATTGATTTCATTGGAGTGCTAAATATTGCCTCTAGTGCTGGTCATAATTATGTGCTCACCGCTAAAGACTATTTCACCAAGTGGGTGGAAGCTGCCAATCAAGCAAGTAACCTCTGAAGCTACATGTAACTTTCTCAAGGAGAATATAATTGTTAGATTCGGTGTGCCTCAAAAGATCATTGCTGAAAATGCTTCCAATTTCTCATCTCATGAGTTGATAGAATTTTGTTATGGATTTGGGATCACATTGGCTCATTCATCCGATTATTACCCCCAAGGCAATGGTCAGGCTGAATCAAGTAACAAGAACCTAGTGACCATAATCAGAAAGTTTGTCGATGAGAATCAGAGGACATGGCACAAAGCATTATATGATGCATTGTGGGAAGATCAGATTACTCCTAAATGAGCTATTGGAATGTCCCCATTCTAGGTGTTGTATGGAATTGATGCTTTGAGATACCTATCTCTATAGAATTTCCAGCCTTATGATTGGCCAAAGTAATTGAGGATGAAACTTTTCAAAGTTCCATTGAGAAAAGGATAATGTACCTAGCTAGGCTAGAAGAAGAACAAAGAAAGGTGGTGGATTGCATTGCAGATCATCAAAGAAAAGTCAAAAGGATATTTGACAAGAAATCAAAGCAACATAATTACCAGATTAGAGATCTAGTACTTCTCTAGGACAAGAGAAGGGAGTAGAAAGGGATGCATGGCAAGTTTGACTCCTTATGGAAAGGTCCTTTCAAAATACATTAGCTGAATGGTGAAAATAGCTTCTTTATATCGTATCTGGATGGAGAGTTTCTCTCTTAACCTTTCAAAGTGGCCAACATTTGAAGATGTTCCACCAATAATGCAAGATGCTCTCTTGCACTGTATCATTATTTATTTTCTGTTGTGTGTCTACTTTCTTTTCTTTCTTTCTTTGTTTATTTTAAGTTTTTCTTCTTCATCCTTCATAGCCCAATGGATAAAGCTTTTGATATGTGATTTCTCTTTCTTTGATGTTTCAAAGAAATTCCCCACCTGGAGCCAGTACTGTTATCTCATTTTTAGTGATTTCAGCTAAAATTGAGATAACCAGAGAATTTTTTTGACAAAATCCCCTAAAATTCCCTTTGAAGGAGATTTTTGGTTTTGGGTTTCCATCACATGGAAACATGTCTTTTACATGCTTCATGTCTATTGTCTTCTGAAACCCGAAACCTGATTACATCCCAGTGTATCGGGTTTTGAACTCAGAGCATCGGAACATACCTTTCAAAAGCATGCTTCATGTTGCTTGTTTCCTGAAACCCGAAACCCAAACCTTTCCTTTGTATCAGGTTTTCAGAACTTGATAACATCCAAACATGTCTTTTGCATGCTTCATGTCAGTTGGTTCCCAAAACCCGATTTGATAAGAAAACCTTTGTATCGGGTTTTCAGACATGCTAAGCATGATGACATGGCATTAATGTCGAGTTGTCGGTTAGTTGGCACACATGTCGGAGGAGGTGTAATTAATGCTAGGATTTATAAATAGTCCAATTTTACACATCATTTTTACCTGACATATTTTTGCTTTGCGTGGATTTTTTCGTACATGCTCCTTCGACCTCCAAACCCGATTAAACCTCTTGATCAATTTTGTGATCTGTCTTCACCATTTTTCAAATTTATTGAAGGTATTTTTCTCTTCTTATCATTTTGTGGCCTTTGGGGTTGTTTTTGAAGTATTCATTCAACGTTTTTCCTCTTTTCTTTTTATTCCCTCCAGGTTTAGGGTTTAAAATTTATCCTTTGGGTGTTTTCTTATTTTTCCCATGGGGTATACTCTTTAGATTGTTGAGAAGAATCTAAAAAAACCTAACTTACCAACTTGGTGGAAATTTATTTGTTCTAACATCCTAGAAACCCGACGTCTTTGTTTCAGGTTTTACAGGGTGTCTAACATCCTTTGGTTTCCACAGAGTCAGGTTTCTCCAAGTGCTACACACCCCCAACTTCTACTTGTGTTGGGTTTCGTAGATTTTCTGACATCCTCCGACTTCCACTTGTGTCGGGTTCCACAGAGTGTTCAACATGACCTAGTTTCCGATATACACTGCAGTGTGTCGGGTTTCACGAAGTGCTTGACAGGTCTCAAAGTCCGGTTAGTGTGGCGGGTCTGTAGGGTTACTCAGCAAGCTTCCAAGCCCGATTGTTCAACTAAAAGTTATCTAGGCATTCTTTCTTCAGGTCTTCTCATGTCGATTCAGATCATCTAAGGATAAGTTAGACAGGTCAGGAAAGATGAAGTACAAGTACTAGAAGATGGATTCCCCTTCCTACATAGATTGCAATTACGACATCCGAGACATGGAGCTTGGTAACATAGACATGGAGGAATTTTGGAACAGAACCAAGGATTCTTCTCAGAGTCCCTGGATGAAGTCAATAACTAGTAGTGGCCTCCCTCTTACAGCAAGGTTCCCAATGTCTACTCAATGCCCCAATTTCATCTTGGCATGTGCTTCCAATTATGACCTAGATTCCCGCTCAGTGAAAAATCATGTAGGAGAAACCATAGTGAGGTTAGACGGGGTTTCTTTGATGACCTCTTAAGATTTCCCAACTTTGAGGAATATGTTAATGTAGATCTTAAGTCAGTACAGAAAGCTTGGGACAAATATCAAGAAGACTGCATCAAGCATGTGAATAAAAATTTCTTGATCAAGGCCAAGCCAACCATCTCTAGGTTTCCCAAGTTTGTCCCCAGGAGTGATTTCATCCTTGAAATCAGTGATATTATCACCCTGTTGAGTTGAGTATTTGGACTCCCCAAGTCAAGAGACTTCCAAGGGTGGATGTATCAATTCATGGTCATTATAAAGAAGAATGAACAAGGGATCGATTGGAGCAGTCTTATAAGTAATGAGATTGATTCCTAGATGAAGACAATCTTGACTACTGGAAAGTTTTATATGTCATCATACGTTACCTATGTAGCAGTTGGAATGAGAAATTACCTAGGATTAGATGCAAAGGGAAGTAGGTCAATAGAACATATATATCGATATTTCCCTTAACTGACAATGAAGGGGTCCGAGGATCAATTCAGAAGAGTGAATGACGCCTTATTTTATGAAAACATCTACATGTTGAACCCTGATTTAAGGAAAAGAAGAGTCTCTGATGAGGCATGGGCTAAAGTATCAAAATAGGGTTATATATTCTTGCAATTAAAGAAGTCAACATACCATCAGGTGGTCATGTACCCAGTGATCCTTTCTATTTGCCCAAGTTCCCGGTGATAAGCCTATCCCGATTGAGTTGGTTAGACAATTGTTGGATTTTCACAAATTCCAACAGAGTAAGCACAAGGTCAGCTGTCTCCTTCCATATTTCTATCGGAAGGTACACATGCTCAATAGTGGTTAAAACTAGGAATATGGTGCACAAGCTATAGGAAACATTAAAGAAGCACATGAAGCATAGAGATGAGTTTGATTTACAAGGACTCCTTAAGTCATACGGGACCTTATATCTACATGTGCCCAACGTAGAAGACATTTGGGTTTGATCTTTGGGATTAAGTTGCCATCGGAAGAAAAAGACAATAGTAGGTTTACAATAGAAGAAATCCATATGCTATATTTATCTAACATCCCGTAAGGTAGGTTTACAATTAAAGAAATCTAGATGCTATATTTATCGACATACCAAAAGGCACTACGATAACAAGAGTGTCCTTGACACCTTGTATGATGGATTAAATGAAGACCAATATGTATTCCCAGCCATTGATTGGTCCATTGCTGAGAAAGCTTCTATTGCAGGAAGAGCTGCCCAAATTCTTGCCCGTACTAAGGCATGGCTCATTTCTTGGGGAATGAGTTATAAAGAAGGGATTTTTTCAAAGCTAGCTACTTTAGAAGTGAGACCCTCCAAGGGAAAAAAGGAAAAGGATAAGAACCCTTCCAAGAGGCCAATAAAGGTTAAGTTTTTAGAAAGGGAGAAGAGCAAGGGAACACATCAGTGGCCACTCTCCCATAAATGGTTGAGGTTCTTGATTCACCTCCACCACCAAAACTAGGAAATATTCCTTCAGGAGAAGAGGTTGGTCAACCTCTCATTCCCCTTTTGGTTGACAGTTCATTAGAGGTAAGTCTTCCTCTTATCTCTCAAGCTCTAATTTTAGAATCATTACCTCCCCCCATTCAACCTCCTTTGCCTCATATTTCTTCACCAAGTTCCTCAGCCATGAACATCATCTTTAGTGGCCTCTCACCTCTCCCCACTGGACCCAAGTTAACCATGGATATGCCTCCTCCTTCTACACCTTCATTCCCTGAGTCCATTTCCACAGACACTACACTCGCAGTGATCACCACTCCACAAGCAAACCTTCCTCCACCTAAATATGTGACCGTAACACCTACAATGGGAGAAAATTCTTCCAGTATACCTCAATGGTTAATAGAGAAGACCTCAAGGAAGAGGAAGGTGGTAGTTCCCCTACCAATCTTTGATTTCAGTTCCCTCAAGGTCACTCCTACCATGTCCGCCAAGAAACCCAAAACAGCTTTCAAGGATTTTAGTGGATGCCTCGGGAATAAGTTTGAAAAATTGCCACTCCCATGGCTGAAAATACCAATGATGATATAATGGTCACCGATTATCAGATCACAAGGGTTTATCTAGGAAAAGTAACAACGGAGGGAGCACAACAGGATGCACAAGATGCCATGAATGTATTGTGCCAAAAGTTGAAGGAAACAAAGGCAAACAGAGATGAGCTAAAAGAGAAAGTAGAATATCTGATGGAAGTAATACTCAAGATCTCAAAGCCTCCTGATTCAACACCATCCTCCTCTACTCATATCAGGTTCAATTTCTCATCGGTACCCATGATTGAGAAGATTAATGAGAAGGGGAGGATGGTCGATGAATGGATCCAAAGGCTGCTCCTACAAGGAAAAGAGGTCATTGATGACACCGTGGAAGTCTACAAATCCTTTAAGGATATAAAGAAGGATGGAGAGAAAATGGATGATTAATTTTCAGCAGAAGTCGGGAACCTAGAGTTAAATTTTGAATCTCTCAATACGCTAAAACTAGTTCCATCCCTCATCTTAGTTGAAGAAGGCATCATTCCACATGGGGACAAGCATTTTCAACTGACCAAAGCCATTAGATTCAGAATAAAGATTCTTAATGAATCTTGCAATAAATTGAGGGAATCAAGAGATCAATTGGTTAATAGCACAAATGACATAGAAGAAGAGCTAATCAAGATCTGCGCTAAAGTGTTGAATGAAAGATTGAGTATTCTGCCCATTGATGATCTTTACAAGTAGATCCAAGAATCAATTCAGCATGAACCAACTTATGGATTTAGCTTTGAAATCATTGATAGGTTCATGAAGATTGAAAATTCTTTGGAAACACTGAGGAAACTCAACAAGAAACTAAAGAAACTTCTTGGTAACATGAGCGATACTCAGGAAATGTGTGAAGTCCTGAATGATCATTCCACCGCACCTGATGAAGATGAGATGCAGGCATAATCTGAAAGTTCCAGGAATTTCAGGATAGGCAGGATTTTTGAGGAAGACAAAGATGATGAAACAAAATAGGCATAATGCTTCATGTCATTTCAATCATGAAATCGACATGTCTTTTTCATTTTCGTTTCATCATGTAGGAAGAAAATTTTGACTTGGTCTCTTGCATGAGTGTCAAGCAAAAAGGACTCTCATTAGAAGGACAATTTTCTAGGACTTATCCTATTTGCTCTCATTTCCTTTTATTATAAATAAGGGATCCTTGTGTGTTTTAAATGGTTGAGATGTTTTGAATATTGAGAACTATTGTGAAGAAGAAAAAATTTGTGTTTTCTTTAATCATTTGAGGAATATAAACCAATGTTATTTTTGCAAACTTTGCGTTGTGAGATGTATCTTTCTTAAGATATTATTCTTATGTTCATAATCTTAAGATATTCTTTGTTTAGCATCTTGATTGTTCTAATCATTTCAAACATTACATTTGTTATGTAAAACTTCTATGATTATTTTTTGATCTCGGGTTTTAGAAAGAAAATACATTCCTCTCATTTCCTTTCCATTGTGTTTCTTCCATAATAATAATTTCCTTTCTAATCCTTTCCATTTCGAAAAACAACAATATCTTCACCTAGTGTGGATATGGATTTTGGGATTCTATCCCAACCCCAATGGTTAGATTAGTGTGAATACTATACATATTATTTCTACTGTGTTTTAGATTAGTAATAAATAGGAAGCCTCACCTGTCTTTGAGGAGGGATTTAATCCCATGTACTGTGGTTGAACCTCATATTTTGGCTTGACAAAATATCCAACCAACACACCACCGAATGGGGAAATTTTGCTTATACGGTTATGTCATTTGGGATTAATAATGCACCTTTTATATTCTCCTATATTGTGTTACAAGCATTCCAAGGATTTATTCATAAGTTTCTACAAGTCTACCTAGATGATTAGACAGTGTATGGACTAGTATAAGATCATTACGAAAACTTGAGGTTGATGTTTGAAAGATGCAGGTAATTAAGTATCTCTCTAAACATTAAGAAATGTGTCTTTGCTACTCCTTTTGAAACATTGCTAGGTCATATTATTTACAAGGAAGGATTATTAGTAGACCCTACCAAAGTTGTTGTTATTTTGGGTTTAGAGGAGCCTTCCAATCAAAGTGTAGTACATGGATTCTTGGGGCATGTGGGTTACTACAGAAAATTCATCAAAGTTTATGATTGGATTGTCGCACCCTTGGAAGAACTATTGAGGCACAAAAGAATATTTCACTGGGATGAGGTGCAACAAGTGGATTTTGATAAGTTGAAGGAGAATCTTACTACTACGTCCATTTTTTTCTTTCCCTCTTAGGACAATTCCTTTCATGTGTATGTGGATGCATCAGATAAGGCTATAGGATCAGCATTATTAAAACCTAGAGAAGGAATTTTTGATTACCCTTTATGTTTTGCAAGAAAAAAGTTAACTCCAACTGAGAAGAATTACACAACAATGGAGCACAAAGCAGTGTATGAGATTTATGAGCTATATAAGTTTAGGAAGTACTTGTTGGCTACTCTATTTATCATTTACATAGATCATATGGCACTTAAACATTTAGTGAACAAAGCCTATTTTTCAAGGGAGCATATGTTGGTGGATATTTTTATTTCAAGAATTGAACTTTTTGGTGGTAGTCAAGCTAGGAAAGTACAATTTAGGACCCGACCACCTTTCTAGAATTAATTTATGTGAGGATGCACAAAGCATTGAAGACACAATGTCGATGCACAGCTTATATAGATTACAACGCGTGCCCACCGATTTGGAAGACATTTTTTTCTTTTTATGAATAGGTGTGGCACCCGACAAACTCAATCGTATAAAGAGGAAACAACTTGCCATTCACATCGCACCTTATATGTTTATTGGTGGAGATCTATACAAACTTGTCCAGGATGATATTTTGTGCCGATCTGTACTACTAGAGAATTATTAGGAAATATTAGAGTGCTCACATTATTATTGTGAGATTAATATTGCAATGTATGTATGAGTGGTAAAATCAATCGTAAGTAAGTTGTTTTAACAACTTACTTAGATAGTTTGGTGAAATATATTATGGGTTTAGTGGTTGAGCCAAAATCCTAAAATTTAGGAAATACTTGGCCTATTTATTTGTATGGAGACCCATTTAATTGACATGATAAATATACGAATATTATTTCCTTGACTTAATTTTGTAACTCTTCCCAAGTTTTAGATTTGGTATCGAGTGATTTTTCCTACGATGGGAAAATAAAGTGTTTGAAGGGGAAATTTTATTATTCCTAATTTTCCCTAGTTATGAAGTTTGTTAGAGATGAAATATTTGTAGATCTATATGTCCACATATTTTTCTTCATAAAATAATTCGTCTTATAAGTGATTTGTTCTATTTTTTACATTACGTCTCTAGTCACTCCTTTGGGAAGATCAATTTTTCATTTGTATTGTTTCTGGACATTGTTGGCCTTCCAAATACCAACAGCTTGGCTCCCCTCCATGGCATACTCAGGCTCAACAACATATTATATTAGATCTACTATGGACAAAACATAGCTACATTGAATTTCCTTCTCATCAACTTGCTTGGTTTCACAATCTCTTTTTATGGTCTGAGGATCATGGAAAGTCTCTTTCCATGTGAATCAGTATTACCAAATGCTCATGTTTTGGTTTACCCTGAATGCAAAGAAATATAGATGTGTTATACTCAGTTGTCTATATTTATTCAAATGTGTGCAATTGACAAGCCTCCATTCCTTGATTAATGTGCATAATTTGTTACATTTTCTATTAGGAGATCCATTGCACTACAACCATGACACCCTTTTGGGTCCCTAGGCTCATATAATAATTGGTGTTTTAGTCACCATCTCGGTGGAAAATGACCTTTGACTCAGATTTGGTGTAGTATTTTTGAGTTGCATTGGCAAACAAATCTCGACTTTACATCATATTTCCACCTTGGGACGGTAGTCATTTCCTAGTTTGTATTTTGTTTTATGAGTTTTAGGATTGGATCAACATACATTTCACTTGGCATGCACTTAAAATAAATCCTTTTAAATACAAAATATGCATTTGCAAGTTGGCTTCACACTCCACTATTTCACCTTTCAAATTCGAATACATGTATCAATACAAGGCGAAGATATACATGGTTCGTGCAAAAACATGATACTTCCATGACTTGTGGAAATATTGTGAGTTGTTAAGTCATTTAGATTATTAGTAATTTCATTTTAATTGTTTAGGTTTTATGAAAACATATAGGGTCACTTAAATTTCTGTATCATGAGTCGATTAAGTTTCACTTTAGTTTATTAGAGGTGTTGGACTCTATAATGCAAACCAAAAAGAGTCGGTCATATGTTGAATATCCTCTTTGAGTCAATATTGTGTCTATTGCCTTATATGTTTAATTTTTATGTCATTTATAGGTTAATATTCTTGTGTCATCTTCTTATTAAAAAAATCATTTTTGTGTAATAGATTCATCATCATTGTTAAGTGTCGAGTCGAAACATTTTTAATGGTCAATAGGGGAGTTGTTAAAGTTCATCATATGTCATTGTGAAGTTAGTGTCAATTGTCAATAAGATTCAAAGTCAAAATCATTATCAGTAGTTAAGTCATCAAAATTGTGTCATTGTAAAAAGTACGTAAAATGAAAAATAAATTTAAAAAATTCCTCACGGACACATTTTTGGTGTTACTCGACGTCCGGAAATAAACAATTTCAAATTGTTGGGGAGGAAAAGAATAAATCATAATGTGGATATTTTTTTGAGCTTCATGATCACATCCAGCTTGAGTTAGTAGCATGTCATTAGAGGAAAAATGCCCAAGAGGTTGGAGGTCAATCAAAAATATCTCATTAGTCACCAACGATGGGGTTGCATGAAGTTATGGGGACATTTTATGGTGTAAGTTTTCTTTCAGAGTTGTTTTTTGTTTTATTTGTGTGATTCTATTTCAGAGTTATTTTTATGTGTTGAATAAGTGAAAAGTTCACATTGAGGGGGACATGGTTTCTATGTTCCATTTTCACTTTTCCCTCTTTCAAATTTGTATTCGGTGAGCAAGAGTTTCCTACATAATTCCTCAAGGAAAAACATAGTGGATAGATGAAAGCACAACCAAAAGCAACATCATGATATTGAGGTTATTGGTTTTCCAAAGAAAGCCATCCTTTATTGAGGTTGTTGTTTGTCATGTAAAACCATCCTTGTTGATGTTGTTGGATGTCTTGTAAAACCATATTTGTTGAGGTTGTTGGTTTTCCTATAAAACCATCCATGTTGAGGTTGTTGATTGTCTGAAAACCATCTAGATCACGAGCACACACGAGAAGCACACTGCGAAAGAAGTGTGACTATTTTTTCTCCCATGTTTGCATTAAGGGGGAGAATGTTGGGAAATATTATAGTGCTCACATTATTATTGTGAGATTAATATTACAATGTATGTATGAGTGGTAAAATCTATTGTAAGTAAGTTTTTTTAACAACTTACGTAGATAGTTTGGTGGAGTATATTATGGGTTTAGTGGTTGAGCCAAACTCCTAAAATTTAGGAGATACTTGGCCTATTTATTTGTATGGAGACCCATTTGATTGACATGAGAAATATACAAATATTATTTCCTTGATTTAATTTTGTAACTCTGCCCAAGTTTTAGAAGCATGAATGCATGGGTATTATGGAGGAAACTCGTGGAGGAATTGTTGGTGGAAATTATGTAGGTCAAGCCACCATGCATATTATTCTAATGACTAGTTTGTGGTGGGAGACATTCTATAAAGATTTCCAGAATATGCCAAGGGTTGTGATCATTGTCAGTGCCTTGGGAAGCCTGATCATAAAGATGAAAATCCATTGAGGCCTATAGAAATTACATGATCCTTTGAAAAATGGGAAATTGACTTTATGGGTCCTATTACCTCCTTGACACATAGGATAAGATCACACTACATTACTTGTATAGATTACCTTACATGGTGGGAGGAAGAAACACCTATGAAGGATTGCACTGTAACTACTATAGAAAGGTTCCTTTGGGAGAATATCATAAGTAGGTATGGATGTCCATTGAGTTTAACAAGTGATAGGGGTACTCATTTCTTGAATGAGACTGTTAGGATATTATTGGTGGAATTTATGGTAGCCCATCATAAGACTACACCATATCACCCACAAGTTAATGGAACTACTAAAGCTTTCAACAAGATTTTGAGCCACACATTGACAATATTTATGATGTTGGAAGGAAGGATTAGGATGATAAATTATCTACTATTCTTTAATCTTATCAAACAACCTACAAGGGACTCAATAAAGAAACACCCCTTCAGCTTAGTGTTTAGCATCAATGTTGTTTTACTAGTTGAATTTATATTACCATCCATGTGTATTACACGCACAAGATGATTGGATGATGAGAAAGCACTTGAAGATCAAATCAACAAACTGATTTATTTTGATGAGAGGTGTGCCATAGCTTAATACATCCAAAAGATAGAAGTCCCGACATGATTGGCACATAAAAATAAGACGCTGGAGGTTAGATAAATGGTTCTTCTGTATGATTCCATGTTTTTGCAATACCATGGGAAGTTCCTAGTGCATTGGTTGGGACCGTATATTGTGACCTATATACTTGACTCATGCACTTGCCAATTAGAAGATTTTGAGGACACATGGTTTCTTGGTTTCTTTAACTGGACTAGTTTGAAGCCCTACTATAAATAATTCTTTTTAGTGTTTGTAATAAGGAATTATTTCCATTTGTCTTAGGTTTTCATTTAATGTAATTTACTTTATATGCATTTCCTTTCATCATTGTTATTCTTCATCTTTCTGGTCATGTATTGTGTTGTGCGTTTGCATTATAGTAGCCAATTAATTTCTAAGAGGTTTCATGTACGCACAACCACACATAATTTTAGTGTGGGGTGGAAAGCATAAGTAGGAGGTATGCAGTTGGAGCGATGTTGATTGGTGTCCTAGGAAAGAAAAACAAAAGTGCTTGGCATTAGAGGAACACATGTAGTAGAGGTGATAATGGTCGGAGATAAAATGGTGTCAAGAAATAGTTTTATGAATTCCACGTATAGTGATGAATGAATAGAGCAACATGAGGTAGGCAACGACAAGAATAACTAATTATTATAAGATGCAGAGGTAGATATACTTGGAATTGATATTGCATTTAAGGGATTATGTGGTCGATGTAGTTTTACGCGCGATAAAGTTGAGGAGGTTATGTGCGAGTGATCATGCAAATGAAAAACGCTGGATAGAATGCATGAGAGGAATGCGTGGGAAAAATTCAAATTTAATGTGGTAGTACGGTGGTAGGTGGCATGGAAATAAATGTGGTAAAAAGTGGAAAACTATAAATAGGAAGTCGGGTAAGTTATTTTCACCTTGCATTTACTTGTGAAAGAGCTCTTGCAAACTAGGGCATCCTTGTATGAAATTTGTAAAAATCATGTGCAAAGTGAAATATTTGAGAACCATATTAGAACAGCAGTACACATGAATGTGCAGAAGTAGTTATTTAGAATGATTTCTACACATTTTAATGTTGTCTTTTGGAAGAAGGGGTTTCTAGGTTAGGGTTTGAGAAACTAGGGCATGGGTTTGAGGAATTTACGCAGGAGGATTAAGGCCAAGGGATTGAGTAGTAAGAAAGAAAGATACAAGGAAGGATTAACAAGGACCTAACAAGGAGAATGACACCAAGGAAAGGATCAAATGTTTCACCCAAGAGGAAGGGAAAGGGTAAGGGAAAATCAGTTGCGTCAACAAGTTTCAATGAAGAATTATATATCGAGATGAAATACCCATATGGGGTATTATTGGCAATGGATTGGGTAACTCACATGCATAAAATGGTTATAAGTGATTATAACCATAGGACATAAACAATCGAGAAAGAGATGATATTGGATCTTGTTCACCCTATAGGAGAAAGAAAAAAAGATGACAAACCAGTGTATGATGACTCCATGAAGAAGACATTGGAGAAGGTTGGGCTTTTACAACTCTATGATTTTCCATTTTTAGAAATCCTGAGAGATTATACTAGTGGATTATGTCACGCATACATAAATATTATTTTTACTTTGCAGGAAGGAGGATGCGCATAACTCCATAGTTGATCTCCAAGTACACTGGACTTATCTACACAGGAGAGTCATTGGATGATGACTTGTGTAACAATGAGGATGTCAAGGAAACAAATAAGGAATTTGAGTACAAGAAGGGTGGGTGAGCCTTTGACATTGCCAATATCAAGGACCAATCATGAATATGGATGTGTGCTTTTTCACCAAGTTAAATGAACAATAATCATGGACACAAGTTAACAAGAGATGCCTAAATGTTTGCATAAAGGTTTCAGAGGGGACCATCTACAACATCTTGTCCTTCATTGCAAAAGATATCATTGATGTTGCACGAGATGGAGATGAAATTTTTATGGTAATATTATTCTTACCACTTGTTTTTAGAGATTGGAGTGCTAGATGGGTTAAGTAACAACATTGGGGAGTACCCCCTGATGAGAACCCCTCCCCAAAAAAGAGGTTCTATGCATATATTTGTGAAATTATGACACTCCGCTATAAGGTGCACTTGGATAAGTGGTATAAGTGGATGCGTGATGCAATAGAGAAGAGTGGAGGAATCCTAAGCAACTTATAGCCTTGGTGAAGGATGAGAATGATTTTTAGTATATCGCAGTTCCGGATTGGCGGGTTCACATTGGTGATGGTACCAAGAGCCCATGGTGTAGATTACCTTTTCCCTTCACAATGCAATATTTTCATATTATTGTTAACAAGTTTAGGAGGTTAATAAATTGAGGTTTTATCTAAGTGATGTAGATTATTAGCACCATGCATTGTGCAAGACACTTGTGTACCTCGAAACGAGCATATGTGGAGAAGTATGTATCTCATGACATACATATGTTAAGGCCTATATTATTACCACTTGCAGGAACAACAACAACAAGGGTGTACATAAACCTAAGGCCTACATTTGAGAAAGGAATGTATGTTGAGGATGATGTATCCATCCTTAAATACCCTTCCAGAAAGAAGAAGGTATTGACAAAGAAGAGAGATAGGGAGGAAAATCCAGGGAAGGAGGGAACCAAGTGCACATGTGTTTTAGACCACAAGGGCATAAGAATCAAGAGTGGAAATGAACACTTATACTCATATGAAGAAGTCTCCAATAAATGAAAAGTTCCTAGTGGAGGAGTAGTCTCTAGTGAAAAAGAAGCAGAGGGTAGTGTAGAGTTTAGACTTTGAGAAACGGAGAGTGTGAAGGGTGATGATACTATAGAAGAGGACAATGGGCACGAGTAAAAAGATAACCCCCTTTATAAAATGTACATAAATTAGATAAAGATAAGAATGAATCTTTGGAGGATACTCGACAAGGAGATAGAAGTGAAGAAGAATTTAGGACAAATGTGTATGAGACCTCATACCTATCCAGTGAATAGTTAGAGGACACAATGGAGAAGGGGGTGGCGAGATATCATCAAGTAATTGGTAGAGAACGAGGTGGAGTGTAATGCAAGATAAATGAAAAAGAGAAGTGTGGAAGGATAAGTGGGGAGACAAGTTTAGTAGTCAATTTCCCAAAGGGAGTGTTCATAGGTGGAAAGGGTGCACCAAAATCACAAGGACCTATAATGATTTATGATGTTGATCCACACAAGGTCCGATGGGTGTGTTTCTAGAGCACAAAGTGCCTCCGAACACCTCTTTTTTGGTATTCATTTGATGTATATGGTGTGTACCTACACAAAAGGAAAATTCTATCACGGGAATTTGAATCCCATGTTGATGAGATGGAATTTGAAGTCAATGCAGATGCATTTCTAAACACACCAAGCTTTGTGAAGGTAAAATCTATTATGGATTTTCAGCATATGACTGATGAGGAGGTGTGTAATGCACTAAAAAAAGTGTTAATTGAGGTTAAAGAAAGGGTATTTATAAGGAATAACATGATTAAAGCATTGGATAAAGAATTAGAGGAAAATAACAAGGATATTATAGAGAGGGACAAGGAGATAAATAGAAAAGAGTCCATAATTACACAGTTGAGAACTAAGTTGAGAGAAGAGAAGGGGAAGGTGTGTAAATCCTACAAGAAAGTGGATAATATCTTAGACTCCATTATTTTAGTGCACCTAGATTTATCCCCCTACATAGAAGTATGAGTCATCCTTCCACTTCCTAGAGGATTTGACGTGCATCATCACGATGGAGAAGTAACCACTTACACAGAGTCGAAAAAAGAAGTTATGACATGAAATAAAGAGAAGGAAAGATTACAAATTGAGGATACCATAACTCGGTACATGAATCTTCTTTCTTTAGTGAAAACAACAGATCATATGGCCAAAGTTTTCTATGATAACTGTGAAGAAAGAGATAGGGTGGTAGGTGTGCTAGTTCACATGTGGTAGATCTCAAGGAGTTCTAGGAAAAGAACAAAGGTGATTGGGTGGAATGTGACAAGATCCTAATAGAGGTTGAGAAGAAATCTGAGGCAATTGAAATTTTAAGGACATTCATTAAGAGTAAAGTCAAGGAATTATACCCCATGTGACACATAGGATGGACACACCGACCAACCTTAACAAGAAAATGTAGGATATCATTGACACATTGAACGCTAAGGGTGACGAGATGACATTCAATGAGCTCAATTCTATGATTGGGGATTTATTTAAATAAGTGCAAAGTCATGTGGATAATTGGAATGAGATTGAGGCATCCTTGAATAAAAATTTCCCAATCCTTGTGCAATAGTAAAAAAATTCTTTTGTTCTTGGCGTAAGTTTGGATAAAGGTCATCTTATTTTTCCATTATTTATTATTTTTGGAGATAATATTTTTTCCATGGATGGATAAAACATTTACTTGTGCGGTAATGTTGAGCCCATAAAAATGACTAAATCCCAGAGTAGAGGATCAATGCATGCAAGAAGGTGTAGGAAGAATGCACATGAGGAAGATCACACAAGAATAGCTAAGCTGCACGCGAGAGAAGAAAAGGGTTTTGAGACTTAGCCACATATTTGGATTATGGTGTTGCATTGAAAAACGTGAGGATACTTGGTAGGCATGATAGTGGATAAGGCTAGAACATGGATACTTGTAATCTAAGGAAAGAATATTCTAGGATATAATCATTGTGTTTAAGTTTTGTAAAGTAGAGTTAGTTATGGGTTAGCTAGCACTTGTATGTTTAGAGTACTTGATTATGGTAGGGTATGATGAAATTTATCATGCGGTTTTATATTGAGTGATGTTGAGGTAGTAAAGGAGAGTCCCTGTTCTATTTAAGAAGGTGTTTTAGATATGAAGTAGAGAATGGATGAAGATGGGTATGGAGGAGAAGAAGAGGTGTGATGTGAGGAAAGAGATGCAAGAGAGAATTTAGATGCACATGGGAGAGCATGGCTAGAACTCTTTGAGTAGAGTCATTTGGTAGGGTTAGGATGCTATTTATTGATGTATTCAGTCTGTTATGACCCTTTTTGATGTAATCTAGCTATTGTAAACAATTGTGAATCAATATATGTGGTGGATTTTTTTAAATATCTATGTTCATGGGTCCAAACCCTTGTGTTCTTCATATTGTTCATGGTTCAGATCTGATTTCTCTATATTATTATAATGATTATGTTTATATTATGGTGCATATGTGCTAAAATGGATGTATGTGTTTGTGCCTATATATTGTTTTGATATAACAATGAATATTCTTGCAAGGCTCACATAAAGAGGGGCTCAACACCTTTGCGTGCCTTAGGTGAGTGTCTAATTCAAGATGGGTGATATGTCGACATGCCTATAGTTTTAAAAAGAGTAGGTAAAAGTGACTATAATGGATATGCTAAATTCCTCACCTTCTAGTTTACACAGGTGGTATGCCACATTTGTATAACCCTCTATGAATTTATATGGGCTCAACCACTTGGGCCTGAACTTCGTTCCTCGCTAGTATTTTTGTCTATTTGGTTGTCGAGTCTTAAATATTAGGTCTCCTCACATATTTTACATTCGTAGATTGTCATGTTATACTATTGGCATATCCGGTCAGCATAAGATCTATGTCATTTCTTAGCATTAATCCAAACTTAATCAAGGATTTCCAACTAAGAGATTCATTCCTCTTAATAGCCTTCTTCTCCCAAAATTCCTTTTAGTGAGATACAAATACTAGATAATTTAACTTCAAGGGGAAAAACTACTTGTAAAATGAATACCAGAGAATAGGGGGTCACCCCTATTGGCATTATCACCAATGTTCGATAGGCCCACAAGGTCGAAAATAAATTTAAATTCCAATCTCATTTGTTCTCCTTGATAGTTTTAAGGAGAATGAACTTCAACGCTTTATTATTCGGTTCATCCTGTCCATTGGCCTAAGGGTAATAGAGAGAAGCCATGTGGTGATTTATTTTTAACCTTTCACATAATTCACGCACTTCCTCATTCTTGAAAGATATACCATTATCAGAGATAATGACTTGTGGGACCCCATACCTATAGATAATTTAGTTCAAAATGAACTTTGTAATTACACATCTTGGTACAGTGGTAAGAGGCATTTCCTCTACCCACTTGGTGAAGTATTCAGTGGTCATGATTATGAAATTATGGTCATCTTTTGATGAGGGAGAGAAATTCCCTATCAAATCTAAGCCCCATGTGGAAAAGGGCCATGGTGTTACAATTGGTTGCAGATACTATGTAGATATATGGATCTCATGAGAGAACTATTGGCACTTTTGACACTTGTGTACATACTCTACTGTGTCATGTTCTAATGTAGGCTAGAAATAGCCCATCCGATGTATCTTTTAGGTGGTGGCATGGCCTATGAAGTGACCTCCACATACTCTTCTATGGGATTCATAGAGAATCTTCTTGAATTATTCTTCGTAGACGCATCTTAGAAACAGTCCATTAAAGGATTTGTGGTAGAGAACTTGTGTTATGATCATGTATTTACTGGCTATGACATGTAACCATCTTCTTTGTTGTGATTTTTCCCCTTCAGGGTATGTGTGGTCCACAATGAAATAAATAATATTAGTATACCATGGGCACATTGAAATGCGGGGCTTGATATCAAAATAATATGCATTCGTCAGGAATTCTAAGTTATCTAGATCACCTCCATCTAATGGGTTGTCGACTAACTATTCTGTGATGATTTTTCCTTTCATTGAATTTAAGTTAACAAATGTTAGTTCAAACTCACCCATCAAATTCGTGAAACATCCATCTTTCTTGGATAATGAACCCTATGTTAGAAACATTTTCAATTGATTGGTCTTGACGATAACCCTCTTTCTTGATTAAGCATGTAGTGTCTTAAGAACTTCATTGTGAAAACTATAATAAGGCATTATTTTTCTACCTACGAATAGTGTGTCTCATAGTCAAGCAACGTCACGGTTGATAAAGTAGGCTACACACTCTCATTTTTCTTCATCCTCTTGAGCTATCATGTAAGCTAATGAGATGTTTGTAGCATGTGAATATAAAATTAGAGGGAAATCCAATTTGGGAAGCATGAGCGTGGGAAGTGATAGTAGGAATCATTTGACTAAATCAAATGCCTCATGACACTCTTCTGTCCAGATGTTGTAATGATACTTTTTCAATAAATTATTTATTGGATGAATGGAAAAGGTCAAATCAGGAATGAACCTTCAAATTGAACTGAGTTTTCTGAGAAAGGACCTTATGCCCAACTCATCTGATGGTGGAACCATCTCTATAATCTACGCATATTTTTTCTAGATCTACATAAATTCCTCGTGTGGAGATGATGCATCCAAGTAACTTCCATCCCATCACACTGAACACACATTTTTCCAGATTGAGTATAACACTTTATTTAATTAGACAAGAGAGGATGATGTGAAGCACCTCAAGGTGATCACAACACTTTTTGGCCTTAGCTAGAAGGTCATCAACATAGGATTCCATAATCTTATGAATGAGATCATGGAATGTTTAAGTCATTTCCCATTAGTAAGTGGCACCAACATTCTTGAGACCGAATGACATGACTACATACCAATAGGTTCCCAAGGAGTGATAAATGTGGTCTTTTTTTATCTTCCTCAGAGATCTTGATTTGATTGTACCCAAAAATCCATCCATAAGGGAAAACAACTCGTAACTAGTTGTCACATCAATGATGACATCAATGGATGGAAGTGGGAAATCATCCTTGGGACATGCTTTGTTGATATATTGAAATTCAATGCAAATACAATTTTTTCCATTCTTTTTTAGAATGGGGACAATGTTTGATCCTGAGTAATCAACTGGTTTAATGAACCCCACATGTAGGAGTTTTATAACTTCATCTTTGACCATTAACACCACCTTTGGTTTCATGGGTCTATATTTTTTCTTGATGGGCTTAGCGTTAGGCCTGGTCACTAGATTTTGAACTGCCACATGAGGATAAATTCCTCCCATTTCTTTGTAGTCGAATGCAAAGTATTTCAAATGCTCCTTAAGGATTTTAGGGTGTATCTCTACTTCTTCAAGAATTAGAGAAGAGCTCGTTGTATATATTTACCCCCCTGGGTAAATATAGATCAACACATCAAAGGACCATGTCGGAAGGGTTGGAAAACCCGACATCAAAGGAAATTGGGTCTCGGCGTCGGGGAAACACATCGGGAAACATGGCGAAGAAGCATGTCGGAGGGGTTGGAAAACCCGACGCAAAAGGACCATGTCGAAAGGGTTGGAAAACCCGACATCAAAGGAAATCGGGTCTCGGAGTCGGGAAACACGGTGGGGAAGCACGGGCGAAAACATGTCGAGCAACCCTCCGAACCCGATGCACATGCAAGTTCATCTTCCGCCCTAACAAAAAGGAAAACTCAGATATATGGAGGAAGCGGGTTTCAGAAAACGCAAACATCAAGCAGCATGTCGAGCCATCCTCCAAACCCGATGCAAATGCACAAGAGAACCCCGAACCCAACAGTGGAAAATCCCGACGCGGAAATAAGCGGTTCACCATGTTTTGAGTTTGTTGAGTTTTTACCTACCGCCATGATTTGTTGAAGTTAGGTGCAGTCTTGGAGGTGGTTGGGGAAACTCCGAATTCTTCTATTCTCCCTCATTTTCTTCATATAAATGGCCAGGAGAGGCTCTTTGAAAAGTGTTGAACATTTTCATTTTGCAGGCCCCCTTCTTCCCTTGCTTGCTAGAGAATTTGTGGAACCTTCAAACCTCCCATATGGATTGTAATGCCATTTTTTTCCTCTTGGCCACTGCAATGTATTGTATCAATCCTTGAGCAATATATATATGTCTGTGATTGATTCTAAACCCTCTCATGTATTCATTGCTGTCATTTTTGATCTCTTATTGCAGTTTGGTTACCTGTGCATGGTGTTTGTATTGCATCTATGTGGTCTATGTTAAATTTGCAAAACGAGTGTTCTTCATTCCTCGGTGCATCACCTCCGTAGTTTAGGTTTTATTTTTATGCATTCTCTACCCCGTCTCCTTGGCAAGTTAGTTTAGATTTTTGAGTAAAACCTCTGCATTTTTATGTGTGCATCTGAATAGAGGAATAGGATCCGGCCTTCATCCGGAGAGATTTTCCGATTTCGCAAGGTCCCACACTTGGGAAAAGCTCCATGTTGTGCAATCGCACTGAGACTTTCAACCCATCATGTTGTAGAGTCCCAGGGGTGCTGTGATTCGACACCAACAGTTTTGGCATGCCCGGTGGGACCAAGAGGTCATTCGACAAAATTTGAAGGAGTTTTCATGAAATTCAGACTGAGAAATTGCAAGTTTTAAAATTTCAGATTTTGCTCCGTCCAGGCCGAACTCCGAAATCATTTTTCAAGGGTTTATCTTGCTCAAAACAAGTAAAAATTTCACCAGTTGGTAGATCTGGGGGTAACCTTCAAAAGGGTATCTTTAGATTTTTGATATTTTGATTTTCAAAATTTCAGGTTTTTAGTGATTTCGGGTTTTCGGGGTCCGAGAACATCAAAGCAGACCCAACAGTCATTTCAGGTTTTGGGGGATGCATTGCATGGTCCTATTCCCGACAACAACCATTTCAGGTTTTCTGGGGTGTCGGGCATGTCCCAAGTTCCGACACATGGCAATTTGGGTTTTGTGAGTTACATTACATGACCTGAGTTTCACCTGTACTTTTCAGGGATATGTAGCTGCACAACAAGGCCCAAATTCCAAATTGAAGATTGTCTCCTCTGGGTCCTTCTAAGTTTAAATTATATTTTTAATATTTTCAAGTTTGGTGTGTAACTTGACAAATCCAGCCTTTTAGAGGCATTTTCAAAAGCACATCTGGCAACTCCATCTGGTAAATAACTCATTCTCTAAGTTATAGACCCGTTTCCATCCATTTCCATCCATTCTTCTTTCCATCATTTTCATTCTTTTCCATTCCATGAAGTTGTGCAATCATGACTTCATTTCCATCATGGAATTCACATCAACAACAGCAGTATATCACACCTCCAACATGTTTTACAAATCCTCTAAATCAGCATTTTGGTCAAGTTCAAGATCAACATGCATACTCATATGAACAACAGTGCCAAAGTCAGTTTGGCTATGAAGTCCATCAAGAGCAAGAGTATGCATATAATGAAGACCATCAGATGCAAGATGCTGGTCTGTTGGAGAAAATCCAAAAGATGGAGGTAAACATGGTGCAGTCCAGGGCTCAAGCACAAATGAAAGCATTTGGAATCGGTTGTGGAGCACCTTGTCCATGGGTGGGACCTTTTCCAAGGCATTACATCCCTCAAGAGAAGTTGGACTTCATGATTGCAACACTGCCATTGCTTACAAGGTGGATTGAAGGAATAGAAGTGTATGAGAGGAGTATTTAGCAACCTTGTCAACGGGTAAGCATGCCATCTCATGCCTTTCTTTTTCCTCTTTCCCAATCTGTTTTATCTCAGCAGTGTCAAGTTTTAAACTCTCCATCTGCTGTCCCAAGTGTTGAATCCATTTCTCCACCCCCTAACTTTCCACCTCATCTCAATTCTTTTTCCCTTTTCCTTCCAAACAGTCATCCCCTCCACAAGAGCTAAATGAAATACCTTCCACTCCAAAGAAACAAGAGGTTTCACCTCCTCCACCACCACAAAAATTGTAAAATCAGTTGAGTTACAACCCATCCCTCCTCTTGCATTCCCAATTCCATGTGGGGAAGAAGAAATTGCAAAAATCAGTCATCAAGGACAGCAAGAGGAAGAGCCAAGAAAAGAAGAAATGATTAAGAGCTTAGTAAGTTTGGCTCTTAAATTTGGAATTGAGAAGATCCCTTTGCTGGTAAAGCCTACAGAAGAGGCTAAGGTTGAACAAATGGTGGTCAGGACTGATTTTATTGCAGCAGAAGAAGAAGATCTTGCAGTCCCAACTTGTCCTCTAGAGCAGCAGATCGAAGAGTTTGACTTGACAAACTTCATGCTGGAGGAAGAGTTCAATCAAGGGAAAGATTGTCTTCAAACATTGGAGGAAGGAGAAGCTGCTCCAAATCCAAAAGAAGAGGAGCACATTCTAGTTATGGAGGAGAAAATTGCAGATCCAAGGGCTTTGAGCACAAAGCAGGCTACAGGAGAACCTTCAGTTCTTCTTTCTACTTCATCTCTCTCTAGCTCCAATGTCGAAGAGGAGTTTGATCTCTCAAACTCAATGTTGGAGGATGAAGGAAACCATGGTGGTCAAGTTACAGATCAAGAAGACACCATGGAGGAAGTTGAGCATTTGCAGCAGGACAACAATGAGGCAGCTTATCTGTCAGATTTGGAGGACTATTTTGATGAAGAAGAACCGGTTGAGTTTCCACCATTCTCTCTTTCATCATCCACATTCCAAACACCAGGGCCTGCTATCATGAAGGAGAGCACACATTTGCAGGAGCCTGCATCTTATAGCAGCTCTTTGGAACCAAGATTGGAAGATTTTAATCTTTCATGTCCTTCATTGGAGGAAGAAAAAGGACAAAAGAATTTCACCATTTCTTCCACACCATCCATTCAAGAAGGTCTACAAGAAGACTCCATTTTTGGAGTTGAAAATCAGAGCTATGGGCATATCAAATGGACCAGACCTTGCCCAATCAGGTATTTGGCTTCATTGGAGCCAAAGGAGAAGTCACAACCAGTCATGCTTGCTTCTAAGCATGAGGATGAGCTGCAAAGTTCCAAGGATCAGCTGTCATACCTCTCCAATCCAAATGCAGAGCAACTAAAAGAGGTATTGGATTTGTTTTTAGTTGACACCTTGCTAATTTGGGTAGAAGACCAGCTTCTTGTTGATTTTCCACTCATCCAATCAGCCATACTCAGCTCCAAATCATTTGCATGGCTGCCAATTTTGAAGAAAGGAAGTTATTTTGCACAACCAATTGTAGGGTTCATTTAGCTCACCTTTGCTTCCAATTAGAGTAGAGTAGGTAGGTTTTCTTTCAGTAGAAGAAGTGCTTGTGCACACTCTGCATGTTCCATTTGGGGCATGTATGATTTTCAGTTTTGTGCATAGTTTTTGGTGTTGCTGGTTTTGCTCTGGCACAGTTCATTTCAGTGGCTTTTTGGTGAGGTCAACTCCAGGTTCAATGGGTTTCAAGTGGCTCAGAGGGAAGTTTTCAAAGTTCATATCAGTTTTCAGCTTTCTTATGACTCCATGCCCAATGGATTGCTAAAAGGCCACTGATCTTCTACCTAGCAGGCAGGTGATCCCGTTGAGTCACCAAATTGTTGTATATATTTACCCCCCGGTAAATATAGATCAACACATCAAAGGCATGTCGGAAGGGTTGGAAAACCCGACATCAAAGGAAATCGGGTCTCGGCGTCGGGGAAACACGTCGGGGAAACATAGCGAAGAATCATGTCGGAAGGGTTGGAAAACCCGACACAAAAGGACCATGTCGGAAGGGTTGGAAAACCCGACATAAAAGGAAATCGGGTCTCGGCGTCGAGGAAACATGGCGGGGAAGCACGGGCAAAAACATGTCGAGCAACCCTCCAAACCCGATGCACATGCAAGTTCATCTTCCACCCCCGATAACAAAGGAAAACTCGAAATACTGGCAGAAGCGGGTTTCGGGAAAATGCAAACATCAAGCAGCATGTCGAGCCATCCTCCAAACTTGATGCAAATGCACAAGAGAACCCCGAACCCGACAGTGGAAAATCCCGACGCGGAAATAAGCGGTTCGCCATGTTTTGAGTTTGTTGAGTTTTTTACCTACCGCCATGATTTGTTGAAGTTAGGTGCAGTCTTAGAGGTGGTTGGGGAAACTCCGAATTCTTCTATTCTCTCTCATTTTCTTCATATAAATGGCTAGGAGAGGCTCTTTGTAAAGTGTTGAACATTTTTGTTTTGTAGGCCCCCTTCTTCCCTTGCTTGCTAGAGAATTTGTGGAACCTTCAAACCTCCCATATGGATTGTAATGCCATTTTTTGCGTCTTGGCCACTGCAATGTACTGTATCGATCCTTGAGCAATATATATATGTCTGTGATTGATTTTAAACCCTCTCATGTATTCATTGCTGTCATTTTTTATCTCTTATTATAGTTTGGTTACCTGTGCATGGTGTTTGTATTGCATCTATGTGGTCTATGTTAAATTTGCAAAACGAGTGTTCTTCATTCCTCGGTGCATCACCTCCGTAGTTTAGGTTTTATTTTTATGCATTCTCTACCCTGTCTCCTTGGCAAGTTAGTTTAGATTTTTGAGTAAAACCTCTACATTTTTATGTGTGCATCTGAACAGAGGAATAGGAGCCGGCCTTCATCCGAAGAGCTTTTTCCAATTTCACAAGGTCCCACAATTGGGAAAAGCTCCATGTTGTGCAATCGCACTGAGACTTTCATCCCATCGTGTTGTAGAGTCCCAGGGGTGCTATGATTCGACACCGACAGAGCCTAAATTCAAATTTTTTGGGTCTTCCTCCATCCCGATGTTAATTTCAATCATCTCTTCGATCAAAGAGGTATTACCCTCTTCAAAATCAGCAGGGTGTAACATTCCCATTTTAAGACTTTAGAAACAAGGGAACTTTTTTTTATAATATAATGTTCTCTGTTCTAAATAAAGAATTATTTAGAACAAACATTTCATGCCAATCGATTTCAAATAGATAACCATATGCAACTTTGTAAATGACTCGGTGATCCACCGATCTATTCATTTCATAACTCAGTAATCTACCAAATCTATTTATGTTATCTTTAAGTATTGAATACATATCGTATACTTCGTATACTTGGTTTTCCTACCCTACACCAGGTACTGAGTGATCTGCATAAAGAACATATCTGAATATTTGTTACCAATATTCATCTTATATCATGTTATTTTAAACTTGGTGACATAGGACAAGGCAACCGGTAGCTTGTGATACTTTGGCCAAATATTTACAACATACTGTGTATGTCACTATTTCTAGATGAGATACTCATCATATTGGAATACGTCCTTCACCTCACTCCTCTATTATCATGATTGGTATTTATTGACTACCGTACATCCAATTTTCCTAGGTTTAACCCTACCTCTAGTTAGAAACATAAATTATTATAGGAAGATGCTCATAATGACTTAGGGTAAATGGGAATACTCGGATGACCTTAAGTCAATTAGGTGTGCCAAGGTTCCCTGAGCCATTGAAAGCTAATTCTTATCCTAAATATGCCACTAAACTGACCTAAAGAGAAACTAAGTTCAAGTTCTTATCATGTGTAGATCTGGATGATCAATGCGGAAAGGTGATGCCACATGTCAACTACAACATTGTATTCTCAAGAAGACCCAAGTCTTCTCAAAAGTACAACCCTACAGTTGGTGTGTGCCAACATCCTATAGAAACTACCTCATTGAGATGTACATACCCCAAGGAGATCATTGATACATTGTTAATTTGGATTAATTCTTGATTACATCAACCTGTTAAACCCCGATCCAACTCTCCTTAAGTTCTTATTGTATACTTGTATCAATCGAGTATTAAAAACTTTGTTAAACTCATGGTTGCTTTTAATGTTTGTTTTCATGGTGTAACCAGCAGTTAACCAAAACAGGACAACGATATCATAAGTTTCATTAAAATGTACTTTAACTTTTAGGATGGTTTAACAACCACATATATCCAACAAAAGTGGACTTCATAAAAATGAAGTATAATTATTAATAACTATATCTCCAATCCTTTTTGGTTTACATTGAATTGAGAGAGAGAGATTCTTCCTCTACATGATTAAGTATAAGGGTATATCATTCACAATATCCATAGTTCTTATTTCATGTTCATTACGCAACATATTACTATGTTAAATTGTTTAGATAGAACACATTGTTTTATGTATCTTAACAAGTTGCATCATTATAAGCGGAATTTGAAATAATTCCCTTTATCCATCTTATAAAAGATAACAAGATAAGAATAATACAATATAAAGAATTTCAAAAAGATAGAACTTTCATCTTCTTTATAAAAGTACGAGATAAATTACACAACCAATGCAAATAAATCACAACTCGCAATTCATCATTACAATTTATAAATTTACAAGACTATGCACTTAGGCATACTACATATCAACAACCTTCATTCTATAAGTATACAACTTTTCCTTTTCAATACAACTAAAGAATGCATCAGAATTCGTTACAAAGAATCAGATTTATATCAGCCAATGCATCATATAAGATTTTTCCTTCTTTTATCACTTACGCCATCCATATGCAAAAATCTCTAGCAACAGTCAGTTCAATGAACTGAGCATGATAAGCACTAAGCATTAAAACAAAGTGCATTCCACTAATTGTTTCATTAAAGCAACACTACTTTAATGAGATAATTAAAACATCATACAATAAGCATAAGTGATACCAAATAGAAAAGAAGTACATTAATAAATCTAGATCAACTTTTAAGAGAAGAGAAAAATATAATAAACAATATCTACCTAAGAACTTAAAGTTCTATTGATCCTATCAATGGTTTGTAAACAACAATATATCTTGCCATCCCATTGTCTCATAATTCTATCCTAATAGAATACCACATTTATCTTCTCTATGAGACAAAAGAAGTGTAAACAACATGGTTCATTCTAGGATGATTCATCTAAATCAAAAGCAAGGAATAAAAGGAACCAATGCGTACCATGCCCAAACCTATAACATCTAAAAATAGACTAGATTCATAACATGAATTACCTGTTCCTTTCTAGGATAACAATCTTGTAAATTCAACATTAAGATATACATCCAAATAGAATTTCATAACCATACAAGAAGGTATAGAAAACCGAATACAGTCTAACTGTAATTCTAATTCCAATTCTACATGTTAGAAGTTATCAATCAAAGATCTGAAATCAATGTTCACAAACAAAGTAGCCCTAAAGAGGAGTTAATCTCTACTCAAGTTCATCCCAAAAGATAAAGAGTACAAGAGACAAACCTACTCCTATCCATTTAAACTAGGCAAGGCTAGTCAACAATAGTTGAACCCATAAGTATGCATTCACTTATCAGTAGAACCGACTTGGCTACTAAATTTCTACATTATAGCAACAATGATTCAAACAAAGTAGACCAACAGGTCATAAGAAATCACCATCTTGAAAGAGAATCGAGTACAGAGAAGTTCAAACAATGAGCTTATCCAAAGATAGAGAAAAGGTAACTCTAATAAGGAAAGGACCAATAATAAATTGTTTCCTTCTACTAAACAAAAGAAGTTCTAGTTTCAAACCAAATCAAGATGAAAGCATATTACAAACCCAAAACAACATACTGATCCCAAGAGAATACATATATATATTCTTCCACAAAAAGAAGCCAAGGAATCATTCACTATATCATTCGAGAATAACATCCCAAAATAGTAAACTATCAAGTTCATAATTATCCACGAACCCAAGATTGAAGAATCACAAATGCTTCACCACCTAATATGAAAGGTATGTAGTTCGTGATTCAAAAGAACTAACCACAAAACAACTAAAGGAGAAGGTATCCTTTCTAAATAATTTCAGTGTCCAAGGGTAATAACTCAAATCTTTCACTAAGACCCAAATTTATTTTAAAGAGATAGAAGAGAGAGCAAGAACCCAAAACATCTAATACAAAAGATGTCTCAGTCTTAACTCCAAAGCAACAGGAATGGAATATCAAAACAAAACTTCACAACCACAAAATTACGACAGTGGTGACTTGGTACAAAATAATACAGTCAACCCAAACATGGGTTCCCTCAAAATAGAGGGGAAAGAACACTTCCTTCTATTCCCATGCCAATACCATCTCGATATAGTCATAGAACTGAAGTTCTACATTCCTTAAGCAAGACGTTTCCAGTTCCAAATCTTGAAGATATTTTAAATGACTCAAACAAGCTTTCACCCAGTTCCCTGGTGAGTAGTCACTCAATAAAAGAATTATAAGCTTAATAATTTTACTACAAGAGAAACCCAACACTAACATGCCAGAACAGAATCAAATACATTGACCCAACTTCAAACTCATAACACACAAGTGTTACATACGAGTACAGTGTCGAACCCGAGCTTCACACATAAATGTTCAAAACTTCATAAATAAAATAATGCAGTATGGTGCCCGAATGCGAACTCCTAACAATAGTTCAGCAAAGCATAAGTTTTCCAAACACTGGTTGTAATCAAAATGAATCTCTAACACAAGTTTAATCAAAACAAAAGTACCAACTCAATTTTACCTCCAAAATCACAACCCAGTAAAATCAAATAGAACTCAAGTTTCCCCTAAGTTCAAATCCTTATATTGCCACGAAGATTAGTTCAAAGCATAAAAAATTCGATAACAAGATCTAGAGTGCAAAATCAGAGATACAGAAACAAGTTTTGAATACCATTGCCACTTGCATGTTGTTATAAAACTTACACAAAGAGATAGTTTTCAAAACAACATTATTTTAGCCATGGTTTCATATCAAACATCACAAGGATTCGTAAAACCCAGCAAGATAAATAACTAGATAGACATGAAAAAAAGAATCTCATGAGAGTAGAGTTGTTCTAATGAATCATTTAGAAGAAAACAAAGAGTCTTAATAGTTGAGCCTATCATGCTTGATAGTGCTTCTGCCAAATTGAAGGATACTTCTAGCCGATCTTCTAACTCTTTTTCTCCTCCATGAAAGATAAAAAATAAAACATCTCTTCTTCCTATACCTCATATACTTTCCTTCATTAAAAAATAGACTGAAGAAACCTAAAATATCTTTAAAGTGAAGGTCAAACTACTGGTTCGAAGAACCAGTTAGCTCCATGCAGAGAAAAATCCACCATGCATGCAAAACCAAATAACCTCCTACAAACCCACCTTCTAAGTTTCTAAGACGGTTTACACACAAAGACCAAGGCTCATTAATGCCATAAATTCCATTCAATCCAAAATTCCCACTTATCTTTCCTTACCACTACCTCCTAAATCTGGTGAATGCCAATTCCATACAAAAATACAATTCCATCTTTTAGTGGAGCTTCCACATAAGCCTCCACCAAGTCTACTAGCCCCTGCCAAATCTGGCAGTACTTCCATCATTTAAACCCTTTCAACTCATTTAAATGCCATTGGAACCGTCACCCTTGTGACATGCGACCCCTTAGTTTCCTTTAATAGTTTAGGATGGATCCCAATAGAACTTAGGTTAGTCTAGCAATAACCAACTTAGGTATTAAAAACATTTACCATTAGAATTCCCACCTTAGGTTAGGTTCAATTCATAACCCTTTAGTATTAGGTATTAATTAAAAATATCCTAACATTACTTTAGTAACCCTTCCCTTATTCATTTAGCACAATGCTTAGGTTAGGATGCCAACCCCACAAATTAGAATAAGAGGCTTAGGTTAGAGTAAAATCCAAATAAGTAAACGTAGCTAGAACATAGGTGTTCTTACCTAGCTTAGGCTACCGTTAGGATAATCCTAAGGTTTTTAGGACTCCAAATTCCTCCTCAGTGAATTGAATTTTTCTTAAGTCCCTATAGTCCTGCAAAGATCAATCACCAAATACCCGAGCACAAACATACAGCTGAATGAAAACATGTTCAAATAAGACCGAGGAATTTCTAACAAACAAAGTTCATCCTTTAATGTCCCTCAAACTACTGAATGTCAATTTATCATTCAGTCTATTAAAAGGATTTAAAACATTCCTTGGATCACTGAAATTGATCCAAAGATGAGTCAGAAGAAGAAATAATTCTACAACTCCTAAAGCCATATTGTAGCTCATCTTTCCAAAGTGAAAATGAATTCTTAATAACCATACAATTTTAGTTTAATGATTTTTAAGAACAGAAATATTTATCCTTATCAAGCATGATCTTCAACAGTCAAAGAACACATCTTTATCTAGAAAATCACATGTCAACACTTGAATGCAAAAGAGGAATATATCAGTTGTCGAGGGTGTTACATGCTTCCCTCCTAAAAAGAATCATCGTCCCAATGATTATCTCATTTTTAACAATTTGCATCAAGGAAAATCAACTTATTCACTTTTCTTACCATATGTCAAAAACATATCAGCATTATTAAGTTCCAGAAATCAACATTACATAGTTGTTTATTCAAAACAAATAAATATCTACCCAAAACTAGCATACTTATTGTAATATAAAGATAAAATCTCAAAAAAAATTTATCAGTCAACAGAATCAATCTTGTTCAAATAGATATGGAAAAGCAGTTTTCATATCCTCAAGGTTTTCCCAAGTTGCACTTTCTTCATTAAATTAGTCCCATTGGACCTTGCATTGACTTATCTCATGATTTCTCAAATGCAACTCGGTGAGTTTTAGGCACTCATATGGGTTCAACCACAATTATTCCCGGGTCCTGGACCTACAAGGAATTCCAATTTAACACATATGATAAATCAAAACATATTTCTTATGTAAAGAAATATGGAAAACACCATGCATTCATAACAAAGTAGGAGGTAATTCTAAATGATAAGCTACTGGGTTGATTACTTCAACTATCTCAAAAGGTCCCACATAACGAGGTGATAACTTGGTAGCCTTGCCAAAAGTTATAGAACTCTTTTTAGTTTAACCAAAGAAAGACTTTCTCACCAAGTTCAAATTTCGTATCAACCCTCTTTAAGTCAAAGCATAACTCTTTTTCCTATATGCTACTTCTTTCAATCATTCACGAATCAATTTCACTTATTGTTCCATTTCAAAGAAGAATTTCAGTCCAATTACCTCTCTATCCTCCAAGTTGTCCCAACTAACAAGGGTTCTACATTTTTTCATATAATGCTTCAAAGGTTCCATCTTAAGAGAAGCATGATATGTATTATTGTATGCAAATTCAACTAATGGAAGATACTCTTCCAACTTATACTACTGATCCATGCAATACATCCGTAACATATCTTCTAAAACTTGATTTACTCTTTCAGTTTTTCCATCTGTTTATGAATGATATACAAAATTGAAATTCAGCTTAGTTCCTAATCAGATTAAGTGTTTTCAAAAATCTTGACGTTATTCTAGGATCTCTATCAAATGATTAATTCAGTACTCCATATAATCTGAAAATCTCATGTACAAATCTTTTAGCAAAAATAGGAGAATCATCCTTCGATTCCCAAAGAATAAAATGTGCTACCTTTGTTAGTTTATCCACAACTACTAAAATAACATCAAGTTTATTTCTGGACATAGGTAACCCTTGTACAAAATCCATGCTTATTACTTGCCACTTATACCTTTGTGGCATGCTATGAGACACAACAATCCGGCTAGGTGCATATGTTCTGCTTTAACACATTGACATTCAAGGCAATGTGTCACAAAGTCTATAACATCTTTTTCATCCCTTTCCAGAAATATTGTTGTTTTATATCAGCAAGTATTTTTGTAATGCCAAGGTGTCCAGAAAAAGGTGAATTGTGAAATTCTACTAACAATTTCTTTTTCAAATCATTTAGCAAAGGTACATAGACTCTATTTTCAAATCATAAGATCCTTTGTTATCAAAGCGAAAACCTTTATACCTCAAATCATTCAAATCTCTAGAAAGTCCTGCTTTTACCTGCTAAAAGTAAGAGTTAAATTCCATAACACTTTTTACTTAATCTTTAAACTGATTTTTAATGTTATAAGAGCATAAATGTGCTTCCTATGACTTAGAGCATCAACCACTCTATTTTCTTTACCCTTTATATAACTGATGTCAAAATCATATTGAGACAAAAAATCTAACCACCTTCATTGTTTTACATTATGATTTGGTTGAGTGAAGCTATACTTCAATCCAAGCTGATCAGTTTTTAATTCAAAAGGTTTACCAAGCAGGTAATGTCTCCAAACTTGTAGTGCCTAAACAATGGCAACAAGATCTAAATCATGTGGAGCATAATTCAACTCATGTAAATTTAGTTTTCTACTTTCATAAGCTATGACATGACCATTTTGTAACAAAATACCTCCTATACCTTCACCTGACGCATCAATTACCACCATAAAATCTCCTTTAGGATCTGGTACTACAAGAATAGGTGCTAACGTTAACTCAAGCTTCTTCAAGGCTTTGAATGTAATTTCACATTTTTCACTCCAAACAAACTATTTATCAATCTTCTATAAGGAAGTTATTGGTGTAGCTACCTTAGAAAAATCTTTTACAAATTTCCTATAGTAGCCAACAAGTCCCATGAAGCTTCTAACTTCATGTACATTCTTAGGTGCAAGCCACTCTGTTATAGCTACAATTTTTGAAGGATCTACAAAAATTCCATTCTTACTTATTACATGTCCCAAATAGTGTACTTTTGTGTCATAGAAAGAACATTTAGATAGCTTACCAAATAACCATCTCTTTCTTAATATTTCCAAAACTATCTTCAAATGCTCATGATGTTCCTCAATAATTTTTGAATATATGAGAATGTCATCCAAGAATACGAGCACAAATTTTTCCAAGTATTCTTGAAATATATTATTCATTAAATTCATAAATGTTCTTGGTGCATTACTTAATCCAAAAGTAAAACCGTGAACTCATAATGTCCATACCTTGTTATGAAAGTTGTTTTATGAATATCCTCATACTTAATTCACAATTGATGATATCCAGGATCAAAGATCTATCTTAGAATATACCGATGTTGCATGTATCCGATCAAATAAATTTTCAATCCTAGAGAGTGGGTATCTATTCTTGTTTGTTGCTTTGTTTAACATTCTGTAATTAGTGCACACCTAAGGGTTCCATCCTTCTTTATCACAAAAATTAAAGGTGCTCCCAAGGTGAAATACTTGGTCTAATCAAACCTTTATACAAAAGTTCATGCAAATGAGCCTTAAGCTCTACTAATTCTCAGTAGTCATTCAATACAATTGCTTTTGAAATAGGTTCATTCTAGGCTTGATCTCAATCATGAAATCAAAATCCATTTTGGGTGGAAGACCTAGAAATTCTTACGGAAATATGTCATTGAAGTATTGTAATAGCAGAGATATTGTTCCATAACATCATTGTTCTCTTCTTGATTTAGTAATTTTTACTGCATATAAGGTACAACCTTTATTTTTGGCATTTTTAAGTTGCATAGTGACAATTTTCTAATAGATATCTCACGTTTCACACCCTAAATCTCTGATGTTTTCTACAGGTCCTCTAAAAAACTAAGGTGTTTTTCAAATAGTCCACTTTAGCCTTATGTTCGTAACCAATTAACAAATATGACTACATCATAAGACCCCGAAGGTGCAACACAAATGTCAACTTTAGTGGAAAAGTTGGGTAAATCAAGGACTTCTCCAAAAAGACACATATTAACCGTGTGAACAACATTGTTCCCATACTATACACCCATGTTTTATCCATGTTTCAGCTTTTCTTTTTAGTTTTGATGCTAATTTACTAGAAATAAAACATTCGAAGAGCTCCAAAGATAAAAAATAATGGTTATAGGTAAGCCAAATAACTTACCCGTAACTTCTATGGGCATGGCATATTTCTCATCCTGCTTGTCAGCTACTATAATGTGTATCTTGTGTCTGCTGATTATGATCATCCTCTTCAAAGGACATTAATTCACGTAATGATATTTACCACGCTTATAATATCCTCATGCATGTCCCTTCCTAGGATCAGGTTTATTTTCAACCTTGGATTTATCGTTCGACCCCCATAGGACTTCATGTTTGTTATTATTGTTCTTAGCAAAGTTGTTTCATGCATTACTAGAAAACTTGTTTGTTGCTACTTTCTTATTAGTATCAGATGAAAAATTACTTTTCATTCCAAATTTCTTCCATGGTCCTTTCTTAGGTGCAAGAGATGATGAAGAGGAGTTGGGATTTTTCTTCCTTACTTCCTCCTTGTGAGCAGAAATTGCCTTTAATTTTTGTTCCTACCTTATGGATTTTTCAACAACCCCTTCCATCGTGGTTGGGCTGTGAACATCCACCTCTCCTCCTATAACAAGATTCAATCCCATGATGAATTTTTGTATCCTAAACTTCTCATCAGTTTGGTACTGAGGTACATACTTAAGGAGTTTTGTAAATCACTCCCGATACTCGATTCTGATTAGCTTCCCTTGAGACATGTTCTAAAACTCGGTCATTTTCGATCATAGTAAAGTTGCGGTAGCCATTGTTTCCTAAAGTAACCTTTAAATTGAGCCCATGTGATATTAGCTTCATCAATATTCAATTCAGCCTTACGGCTATCCCACTAGGAATATGCTTCGTGATAAAGATGATATGCTCCCATATCGCCTTTGTTTCTTCTAAGAAATTCCTTATTGCAAAGTATTTCTCCATTTCACTGAGCCAATTCTCAGCTCCATCTCCTAATGTGGTGCCATCAAACTTAGGTGGACTTATCCTTTTTATATCATTAGTGAGTTCAGCTGCTAGCCTAGCCTTTTTGTTCTCAGGTTGAACAGGTATATTAACATTGTTATTATCAACAACCACATTGGCGTTGTGCCTCAGAGGTGGGTGATTATTGTTATCATCTTCTTCTTCCTCCTCATTACCCATTACTTTTTATTTAATTACATCCAAATGATCTCTTGTGTCCAACAGGGAAGCAAGGATCTCATCAAGTTTCTAGGAAGTTGCTACTCCTTCCTTAGGCGGAGGGTTATTTGCAACATTTCCTCTTGTTCTAACCATTTTTTGTTACAAGAAAATTTAAGTTTCATCAAATTATGGACACAATAGGTCCAAGAGCTACAACCTTCAACTCTGATACCAAGATGTAACATTCCCATTTTAAGACTTTAGAAACAAGGGATTTTTTTATAATATAATGTTCTCTGTTCTAAATAAAGCATTATTTAGAACAAACATTTCATGCCAATCAATTTCAAATAGATAACCATATGCAGCTATAAATGACTCAGTGATCCACCGATCTATTCATTTCATAACTCAGTAATCTACCGATCTATTTATGTTATCTTTAAGTATTGAATACATATTGTATACTTGGTTTTCCTACCCTACACTAGGTACTGAGTGATCTATTTAAAGAACATATCTGAATATTTGTTACCAATATTCATCTAATATCACGTTGTTTTAAACTTGGTGACATAGGACAACACAACCAACAACTTGCAATACTTTGGCCAAAGATTTACAACATACTTTGTGTATGTCACTATTCCTAGATGACATACTCATCATATTGGAATACGTACTTCACCTCACTCCTCTATTATCATGATTGGTCTTTACTGACTACTTCGTCAGTCCACTTGTCCTAGGTTTAACCCTAGCCCTAGTTAGAAACATAAATTATTATAGGAAGATGCTCACAATGACTTAGGGTAAATGGGCATACTTAGTTGACTTAAGTCAATCGGGTGTGCCAAGGTACCCTGAGCCATTGGAAGCTACTTCCTATCCTAAATATGCCACTAACCTGACCTAGAGAGAAACTAAGTTCAAGTTCTTATTGTGTGTAGATCTGGATGATCAATGTGGAAGGGTGATGCCACATGTCAACTACAACACTTTGTATTCTTGAGAAGACCCAAGTCTTCTCGAAAGTATAGCCCTACAGTTGGCGTGTGCCAACATCCTACAAAAACTACCTCATCAAGATGTACATACCCCAAGGAGATCATTAATACATTATTAATTTGGATTAATTCTTGATTACAAAAACCTTGCTAACCCTTGATCCAACTCTCCTTAAGTTCTTATTGTATAGTTGTATCAATCAAGTATTGAAGAACTTCATTAAACTCATGGTTGATTTTAATGTTCGTTTTCATGGTGTAACCAATAGTTAACCAAAAAAGGACAATGATATCATAAGTTTCATTAAAATGTACTTTAACTTTTAGGATGTCTTAACAATCACATATATCTAACAAAAGTGGACTTCATACAAAATGAATTCTAATTATTAATAACCATATCTCTAATCCTTTTTGGTTTACATTCAATTAAGAGAGAGAAAAGAGTCTTCCTCTACATGATTAAGTATTCGGGTCTATCATTCACAATATCCATAGTTCTTATTTCATGTTCATTACGTAATAGATTACTATGTTAAATTGTTTAGATAGAACACATCATTTTATGTAGCTTAATAAGTTGCATCATTATAATGGAATTTGAACTAATTCCTTTTATCCATCTTATCAAAGATAACAAGATAAGCATAATATAATATAAAGAATATCAACAAGATAGAACTTTCATCTTCTTTATAAAAGTATGAGATAAATTACACAACCAATGCAAATAAATCACAACTCACAATTCATCATTACAATACATAAATTTACAAGACTATGCACTTAGGCATACTGCATATCAACAACCTTCATTCTCTAAGTATACAACTTTTCCTTTTCAATACACCTAAAGAATGCATCATAATTTGCTACAAAGAATCAGATTTATATCAACTAATGCATCATATAAGATTTTTCCTTCTTTTATCACTTACGTTGTCCATCTGCAAAAAATTACTAGCATGGGTCAGTTCAATGAACTAAGCATGATAAGCACTAAGCATTAAAATGAAGTGCATTCCACTAATTGTTTCATTAAAGCAACACTTTGCTTTAATGAGATAATTAAAACATCATATAATAAGCATAAGTGATACCAAACAGAAAAGAAGTACATTAATAAATCTAGATCAACTTTTAAGAGAAGAGCATAATATAATAAACAATATTTTCCTAAGAACTTAAATTTCTATTGGTCCTATCAATGGTTTGTAAACAACAATATATCTTGCCATCCCATTGTCTCATAATTCTATCCTAATAGAATACCACATTTATCTTTTCTATGAGACAAAATAAGTGTATACAGCATGGTTCATTCTAGGATGATTCATCTAAATCATAAGAAAGGAATAAAAGGAACCAATGCGTACCATGCCCAAACCTATAACATCTGAAAAATAGATTAGATTCATAACATGGATTACCTCTTCCTTTATGGTATAACAATCTTGTAAATTCAACATTAAGATATACATCCAAACAGAATTTCATAACCAAACAAGCAGGTATAGAAAACTAGAACACCTTAACTATAATTCTAAATCCAATTTTGCATGTTAGAAGTTATCAATCAAAGCTCTAAAATCAATGTTCACATTCAAAGTATCCCCAATGAGGAGTTAATCTCTACTCAAGTTCATCCCAAAAGATAAAGAGTACAAGAGACAAACCTACTCCTATCCATTTAAACTAGGCAAGGCTAGTCAACAACAGTCGAACCCATAAGTATGCATTCACTTATCAGTAGAACCGACTTGGCTACTAACTTTCTACATTATAGCAACAATGATTCAAACAAAGTAGACCAATAGGTCATAAGAAATCACCATCTTGAAAGAGAATCAAGTACAAAGAAGTTCAAACAATGAGCCTATCCAAAGATAGAGAAAAGGTAACTCTAATAAGGAAAGGACCAATAATAAATCATTTCCTTCTACTGAACAAAAGAAGTTCCAGTTTCAAATCAAATCAGGATGAAAGCATATTGCAAACCCAAAACAACATACTAATCCCAAGAGAATACATATATATATTATTCCACAAACAAGCCAAGGACTCATTTACAATATCACGAGAATAACCTCCCAAAATAGTAAACTATCAAGTTCATAATTATCCATGAACCCGAGATTGAATACTCACAAATATTTCACCACCTAATAAGAAAGAAATGTAGTTCATAATTCAAAAGAACTAACTTGAAAACAAGCGAAGGAGAAGGCATCCTTTCTAACACATCTCGGTGTCCAAGGGTAATAACTCAAATCTTTAACTAAGACCCAAATTTATTTTAAAGAGACAGAAGAGAGAAAGAGAGAGAACCCAAAACATCTAATACTGAATATGTCTTAGTCTTAACTCCCAAGCAACATGAACGGAATAACAAAACAAAACTTTACAACTGCAAAATTGCATGACAGTGGTGACTTGGTACAAAATAATACGGTCAACCTAGAATCCGGGTTCCCTCAAAATAGAGGGGAAAGAACAATTCCTTCTATTCCCATGCCAATACCATCTCGATACAGTCATAAAATTGAAGTTCTACGTTCCTTAAGAAAGACATTTCAAGTTCCAAATCTCAAAGAGATTTTAAACAACTCAAACAAGCTTTCACCTAGTTCCTAGTGAGTAGTCACTTAATAAAATGAATTATAAGCTTAATAATTTTACTACAAGAGAAACCCAACACTAACATGCCATAACAGAATCAAATACATCAACCCAAATTCAAACTCATAACACACAAGTGTTACATATGAGTATAGTGACGAACCCAAGCTTCACACATAAACGCGTTCAAAACTTCATAAATAAAATAATTTGAGTATGGTGCCCAAATGTGAACTCCTACCAATAGTTCAACAAACCATAAGTTTTCAAAACACCGGTTCCAATAAAAATGAATCTCCAATACAAGTTTAATAAAAAAAAAAGTACCATCACAATTCTACCTCCAAAATCACAACCCGTAAGTAAAATCAAATAGAACTCAAGTTTTCCCTAAGTTCAGATCCTTATATTTCCACGAAGATTAGTTCAAAGCATAACAACTTTGATAACAAGATCTAGAGTGCAAAAATAGAGATACAAAAACAAGTTTCGCATACCATTATCACTTGCATGCTGTCATAAAACTTGCACAGAGAGACAATTTTCAAAACAACACTATTTTAGCCATGGTTTCATATCAAACACCACAAGGATTCATAAAACCCAGCAAGAAAAATAACCAAACAGACATGAAAACAAGAATCTCATGAGAGCATAGTTGTTCTAATGAATCATTTAGAAGAAAGAAAAGAGTCTTAATAGTTAGAGCCTATCATGCTTGATAGTGCTTCCACCAAATTGAAGGAGACTTCCAGCCAAGCTTCCAACTCTTTTTCTCCTCCATGAAATATCAAAAATCAAACATCTCTTCCTCCTATGCCTCATATACTTTCCTTCGATCAAAAATAGACCAAAGAAACCAAAAATATTTAAAGTGAATTTTGAACTGTTGGTTCGAAGAACCAGTTAGCTCCATGCAAAGAAAAATCTGCCATGCATGTAAAACCAAATAACCTCCTACAAACCCACCTTCTAAGTTTCCAAGATGGTTTGCACACAAAGACCGAGGCTCATTAATGCCATAAATTCCATTCAATCCAAAATTCTTGCTTATCTTTCCTTGCCACCGCCTCCTAAATCTGGTGAATGCCAATTCCATACAAAAATACAATTCCATATTTTAGTGGAGCTTCCATGTAAGCCTCCACCAAGTCTACTAGCCTTGTGCCAAATGCGGATTTTCATTATTTAAACCATTTCAATTCATTTAAATGTCATTGGAACCATCACCCTTGTGACATGCGACCCCTTAGTTTCCCTTTAATAGTTTAGGATGGATCCCAATAGAACTTAGGTTAGTCTAGCAATAACCAACTTAGGTATTAAAAACATTTACCAATAGAATTCCCACCTTAGGTTAGATTCAATTCATAACCCTTTAGTATTAGGTATTAATTAAAAATATCCTAACATTACTTTAGTAACCCTTCCCTTATTCATTTAGCACAATGCTTAGGTTAGGATGCCAACCCCACAAATTAGAATAAGAGGCTTAGGTTAGAGTAAAATCCAAATAAGTAAACGTAGCTAGAACATAGGTGTTCTTACCTAGCTTAGGCTACTGTTAGGATAATCCTTAGGTTTTTAGGACTCCAAATTCCTCCTCAGAGAATTGAATTTTTCTTAAGTCCCTATAGTCCTGCCAAAATCAATCACCAAATACCCGAGCACAAACATACAGCTGAATGAAAACACATTCAAATAAGACCGAGGAATTTGTAACAAACAAAGTTTACTATTTAATTTCCCTCAAACTAGTAAATGTAAATTTATCATTCAATATATTAAGAGGATTTGAAACATTCTTTGGATCACTTTGAAATTGATCCAAGGATGAGTCAGAAGAAAAAATAAGTATACAACTCCTAAAGCCAGATTACACTCATCTTTCCAAAGTGAAAATGAATTCTTGATAACCATACAATTTTTGTTGAATGATTTTTAAGAACAGGAAATATTTATCCTTATCAAGCATGATCTTCACCATTAAAAGAACACATCTTTATCTAGAAAATCACATGTCAACACTTGAACGTAAAAGAGGAATATATCTTTGTCGAGGGTGTTACATAGGGCTAGAGTTAATTCTAATTCTACTTTCTCTTTTATTTCACAAACTTAAATTCCTTCCGAGGAGGAAGGTTCCATTTGGTGATCTCCTAAATAGGAGGAAGAATGAGGAAAAGAAAAAACCTCTCTTATGATGTGGAGGATGTAAATCGATGTAATATTTAAGGTATCCTAATATATCCTCATCCTATTCTACATAATCTAGAGTGGTAGGTTCTTTATTGGCCTCAACATATGCGAAGATTGGGCTTGTTGGTACTTTTTTACTAAAGGTTCTACACAAACCATAATAGTGAGGTAGGTTTCCTTTAACTCTCTACTTGGATAGAAGTAAGAAGAGAGGTATCTATGGAATCAGTAAGAAGGTTTTTTTCTCATGGAATGGCTTCGATTGAGATGAAGTCAATTTTTTTGTCAAATTAAGCACCACAATTTTATAGAGCTATAAGTGTTCCTCCCTAGTCTCATATACTTCTGAAACTTGATTGGAGACTAGTTGTGAATTATCCAACACTCTAATATTATAAGTGTTAATCCTTCTAGCTACTATGAGACTAAGAAGGAGATCCTCATACTCTACACCATTATTTATGCATTCAAAATCTAGTTTAAAGGAAAAAGGCATGACCTTTCCTTCGGAGAAGTGAGGATCACACCCGCCCCAATGCCAAAATGGAACTTTTCTCCATCAAAATGAATAGTCCAACAATTTCTTGGAAATATTAATGTTGGATCATTCTTTATATCCTATTCCTTTGCTTCTAATACTTTAACCATGCAAATCCCATCGTGTGGAAGAGAGTCGAGTTCCAAAGCATGTCCTATACCCATCAAATCAAATGGAAGGAGAATATGTAAATCATTCTCCAATATCTCGACAATATTTGTTGTGGTTTCTGTTGATACCATCTCCATGACAAAAATTTAATCCTTGACCATAGGAATCCCCTCAATCAATCCAGTAGTTTCTAATTCTATTGTAGGAATTAGTTTTTTTAGGAATTGAACTAGCTGGTTTTTTTTAAATAGTTTGTAGGGAGCTCAAACTTATAATGCACTCCTAGTTTATTTTTCATGTTAGATAGGTGTATGTTAAAGGGTTTTAGGTCACCCTGTGCAATAAATACCTTCCCCAAGTGTAGGAATATTACTTCTTGAAACACATTGGAGGTAATTTCCTTCATGCAGTATATCCAAGGATGACCGAGGATCATATTATAGTTCATTTCCTAGTCTATAATATAAAACTATATGAGGACCGTCTTGGGTCCCAGGGTGGCTAGAAGCACTATGGTTCTAATTGATTTTTACTTAAGGCTATCATAACCTCTCAGTGTGTTTCTCGTCAAAAATATATTAGCTTCTCCATAACCTAACTTCTCACTTTTGAAAAGAAAAGGGACAATTTTGATTGTTTTCCCGTTATCAATCATCACGTGCTTTAAATAGTTATTATCAATCCAAACCTATATATACATATATGGATCACCTCTATGTTTTATTTCAGCATCGGTTGGCATATTACTGATGTTGACTACAAACCCAACATCTATTTCTCTTTTCCTGAAGGATAGACATTAAAGTCTATGTGTTTTATTTGTGCCTCTGCAAGAGAAGTGCCATTGATCAAATGCTTGAGACCCAATGCTTCTAACAAAGCCTCTCTATGAGAAGGGGAGTTCTTCAACAAATCCAAGAAGGAGATGTGAGAAAAGGTCTTTGTCAAATCATTGATCAATTCATAAGCCCCCATCAGTTTTGTAAGAATTTTTTGAATATCATCTGATATAGATGGGTAAATAGAAATGCACTGCAAAGAGTAGTCTCAAGTTCTAGTAGAACGATTATTTGGGGTTTAGTTTATAATTCTACTAGACCCATGATCTTGGGTTTTTGACAACCATCCAACAAGGGTGCCACTAATGGGTTTGATGAAGTAGAAGCTTCATGATCATTGTTTCCTACTAGGATACCATTATTTGAGCCATTGGTGTCTAGCTTTCGTTGTTGGGGCATGTTGGGATGGGATCATTAAAGATCCTGAGTGGCATGTTTTGAGGGGACAAAAGTCCCATGCAAGTGTTATGATTTGGTGCTATAGGGTTTTCCAAAAACATATCAATGAAGAGTTGTCTTTGGTCCTCTAACAAGCATTGTAATAACTTTTTATAATTACAAAGATGTTGTTACATCATGCCCCGAGACCCTATATAAACTACAAGATAGGTCGATCATAATCCCAAGGTATTTGGTTTGCTTTTTGTGGTGGTCCAAAGTTCCGATTATTATTGTTCAATTGAGGTTATTATAGTTGAAGTTCGGAGCTCATTGCCCTTGATTTTGAAATTGATTTTGGTACCCACTTGGATAGTGGTTAGGGCCTTAAGTTTGGATGTTTTTTTGTTTTTGTTAATGGGGTGGAGGATGATTGCATTCCATTGCATTAATCATGGGAATTTTTTTTTACTTATTTGATTGTTACTATTATTGTTGTTGTTAGTGTTATTTGTATTTAGGGTATTAACAATGTTGGGTTTCTTTGTTTGATCGGTAACACCATTAGTTATAACACCACAATTTTTATTGAGGACTTTAGGTACTTCGCTTTTTACATTGTTAGGATATCTTGAAATTATCTAATTAGGAGTGATCAATCTCCCATTATATCCATAGGTATTTTGACCAGCTTTCTATCACCACTTGATCAATACAGATGAATCCTTCTAGCACTTCCTCTTAGCTCCTTAAAGGTAAATTCAAAACTTCTTCTTTCATTTTCCAGCTAAGAGAGTAGAGGAATAGGTTGCGAGCTCCATCTGTGCATTTTAGGAGTGCTTGCTTTGAACAATATAGGACTTTTTCCACATGTGGATGAAGTGCGTGATGACTCGTGATCTTGTTTTATGTGTAGGAATTCCATGATTCCTATCCTTAGCAATTTGTTCATATCAAAATCTTTAATAAAATCATACATGATTTTTTTAAAATAGTTTATCGAAGCATTCAATATCCTATAATACTAGTCAAGAACAATACCTTCTAAATTCTTAGGGAAGATCTTTGCAACCACTACATCCCATGGGATCATCTTTCGAATGGAATTTACATATGCCTTGATGTGTGAATTTATATCTCCCTACCTTTTAAATTTTGGAAGGTCTAGAAAATGCCTTAGGAACATGAAACTCTATATGGTGAAGTCAAAGGGCTCCTTGATATATTCAGAGTATGTCCCCATTGCGTAAGACTTGACCATTGATGATTCCTATTGGGGAGGTGGAGGAAGAATTGGTTGTTGATGTGGTGCAACATATACGTTTGTTGGGGCATAAGGTATCCCCGTGGCTGACCATGTGGGTCAAGCTAAGAGTACATGTCCCCCGTGATGACTTATACTACATATGTACATATGGGGGAACATTACCTTGGTATGAAGTTGGAGGCACAAAGCCGTGGAACATTGCATTTCCATTTAAGATGGAATTTGAGAATGCACTTCCAAATAGTTCTGTTATGGGTATCCATATGCAATATGGTGGGGCATAACCAAGGTTCCTATCCTAGTGAGAATATCCCTAGGGTTAGGAATTCCCATGTAAAGTGGAGGATTTGGCACAGTAGGAATTTGTCCATAGTTCTGCAGATGATGGAGAACTCCCTCTTATCTAGAAGAATATGAAGCTTGAGTAGCTTGGGAAAGTTCTGGTTCTCTAACCTTGTCCACCAATGTTGATATTTCCTCACCTGATGATGGCATGGTGTTTTGTTTTGGCGTATGATTTTGAACCTTGTTGGGTTACAGAGGAGTGTGATATCCTGTTATAAGTTATTTTTTTATTTTTCCAGCCCTCATTAACAACATTTTTTCTATGGGAGGGGTATTGGTTTTATTTTTAAGCAAGAAATTTTCATGTCCTTGCACCCTATCTAAAGGTTCAATCATGTTTTGGAATCATTTCTCAATTTTGGCATAATGTGCTATGTACTCCTCATCTATAAATGAGAGTTGATCAAACTACATAATGATTAGCTATCTAAATAAAATTAGAGGAGATGAGCCTGACTCTCCAGGAAAATTCATATTATTGGAGCTTGAAAGTTAAAAATATTGTGTTTGTGTAAGTTGATTGATTTCCTCGATCCTAACCAAGAAGCCATTATTGGTCTCCCAAAGGAAGAGTATTTTGAGAGGAATGAATATAAGTTGAGTAATTGTCTACCCATGCAGTGGCGAATGTTGTTGTCTTTCCATTTGATAGTAGTATGCCTCTAGATCCAATATGGGTCATTCATACCTATCATATCCCAACATATTTCGGAGGCATATGAATACCCATAGAATAATGGGAGAGAGGGAAGATGGATGAAATAAGGATGGAAATGAAAAGATACTATTTCTTCACGTTAGTTTCACCAATTTGTATCGATGAAAATCAAACCGCAACCTTCAACTGCACTTGACTCCACGAGGACGTGCCAAGGAAGCTGATGTGGAAAAATGGATGGATAGACAATAGAAAAATGTGGTAGTGGACGAAAGTGTGTGTAAATGGTACAAAATAATTATCAAGGAAATATAATTCTTCAAAACGCAATAATGGAATCTTCTTAGCAAGTTTAAGAAATACCTCTCTAACTTATACGGTTGGATGGATGGATTAGAAAGCATGGTAATGCAGAGACTCCAGTAAATATTGAGCTTTATAGATATCCTTTCTACTAGTTATGAAATTCGTGGGAAACCAATGGGATCCTTGTAAATATGTCCAAACATGATCATGGAATGAACGAAAGAGGCTTCGTTTTACAAAATAAGATCCGATTGACGAGAGTGGTCCAAAATGTGAGGGCTCGGTGAGAATACTCATTTAGAATGTTCAATTGTGATATGATGTTGGGTGGTAATGGTGATGTATGGAAAACCAATGTGCACAGACTTATGTCAATGTCAATGAGTAATTCAGTGTGTTTGGTTATGGGACTCTAGGATCGCTACCATAAGTTTTGGGTTCTTGAGCTTCTTATATGGTATGTGAATTGTCAAAATCTATTATCAAGGGTAGTCTAGAACTCGTAAGCCTTATCATCTGCAATGTTTAAGATATTTAACTGTTGTATTTTCTCAATGTATTGATTTTGTGTTCTAAGGATAATAAGACAAAGTCTCGTATCTATATCCATGAATAATTTCAGATTGTTTTGTTGTGGTACCTTGGATTGCTTCCATAAGTACATTCTTACTTAGCACTATTGATGGTCATGAATTGAAAATATCTAATCTAATTAAAAAAATAATGGCTAATCTAATTGAATTGAAACTATCTATGTTTTTAGTATTTTGCAAGATATAAATGCAATAAAACAATACTAAGCTTGCTACTCTAATGAAATAAATATTTTTGTTCTTTTCTATTTAAATGAAGAAATAACAAAAAGCTTCTATTCTAATTAATTAAATCCTAAAGAAATAAACAACCAGATTTGGTTGTTTATCTATACAATGTCATTCTTGGATCCTTCCTTAGCTTTTTTTCTTCCTCTTCAAGTCTCAAACTTGAAGGCCAATATAAGTGGAGTGTAGCTCCAACTTCTCCTTTGTTAATGGCTTCATTAGTATATCCGTAGGGTTCTCACTCGTATGAATCTTTTCTAGATTCAACTGCCCATCCTCCAATACTTGTCATATGAAGTGATACCTCAACTGAATGTGTTTTGTTCTTGAATGAAAATTTGAGTTATTTTCCAAATGAATTGCACTTTGACTGTCAGTGAATAATTTTCAATCATATTTCTCCTTTCCCAACTCTTCCATGAACTCTGCTCATCCATATCATCTCCTTGATAGCCTCTACAATGAAAAATACTCTGCCAATATAGCATAAAAGCCACAACCTTCTACAATCTTGAAATACAGCTAACTTTTGTCCCACCTAATGTGAAAATATATCCAGTAGTGTTATTCCTACCATCTAGATCTCTAACCATATCTGAATCAACATAGCCACATAATGACATATCAAAATCTCCATAGCATAACCACATGCTAGATGTATATTTCAAATACCTGAGTATCCATTGGACTACTTTCCAATGCTCTTTACCTGGATTAGCCATATATCTACTTAAAACTCCCACTACTTGTGCAATGTCTAGTCTAGTACAAACCATAGCATACAAGAGACTCTCAACTGTGGAAGCATATGGCACTTGTGTCATGTATTTGACCTCCTCATGTGACGAAGGACACTGATCTTTTCTCAATTTGAAGTGTCCATCCATAGGTGTACTAATAGGTTTTGCATTCTACATCTTGAACCTTTCTAACACCCTGTAGCTATAATCCTCCTGAGAAAAATACAATTTCTTGTTCTTCTTATCTTTGTGTATTTACATGCCAAGGATTATTTTTTCATCTCCTAAATCCTTCATAGAAAATGTGTGAGATAACTTTACCTTAAGCTCAATAATGTCCTGAATACTAGATCCTGCAATAAGCATATCATCCACATACAATAACAATATAATATAGCTCCCATTTTCAAGCTTCTTGAAATAAACACAATGGTCAAATTCATATATCAAGTAACCATGCTCATGCATAAAACTATCAAAACTCATGCACCATTTCCTTAGATCTTGCTTGAGCCCATATAGGCTCCATTTCAACTTGCAAACTAATTTTTCCTTACCCTTGAATTCATACGTAAGTGGCTTTTGCATATAAATATCTTCACCCAAATCACCATGAAGGAAATTTGTATTTACATCTAGTTCTTATAAATGTAAATCATGTATTACAACTAAACTCAATACAAGACAAATATAAGCAATCTTAACAAAAGGAGAAAACATTTCACCAAATTCAATACCTACTTTATGTGCAAATCCATTTACTACAAGCCTTTCCTTATACCTTTTTGTCCACCCTCTTCTTCATTGATATTGAAAACCCACTTGTTTTGTAATCTCCTCATCCATGCCATGTTTGCCGCATGTGTGTCTCATCTTGCATTGATTTTTCAAAATCTCTCGGTTCACCATTATCACCAATAACAAATAAAATATAGAAGCTATAAATATTTATAGAGGTTTACTTACCCTTTGTGACCTTCTCACAGAGTTTGGGGTACTGGAGGCTCATTCTGACCTCCTAAATTTTTTTATCCAAATCATTAGTGACCGACCTTGTTCACCTATAACCAATGTCGCTTATGCTAACTAATGTCGGTTCTTCTCTTCTATAATTGATACCAGTTCTATTGACCAATTTCAAATGGGGTTAATCGACACCGGTTCATCGTGTGTAACCCTGTTGGTATTAATTTTAAATCTGAGATTTCATTTTCATTCATAAACTTCTCAACCAGTTCGTCCTTGGGTGCCAAAATTTATCCTTGTACATTCTCTTTTCATTTCATTCAATATAATGACTCCTAATAATTTTATAATTTTCTTATGTAATGTTCCCATTTTAAGACTTTAGAAACAAGGGATTTTTTTTTTTTTAGTAATGTTCTCTATTCTAAATACATAATTTAGAACACACATTCCATAACATCCATTCTTATAACAGATAACCATATGCAGTTGTAATGACTCGGTGAGCCACCGATCTATTCATTTCATGACTCGGTGAACTACCAATCTATTCATGTTTAACATTAAGTATTGAATACTTTTCTATATACTATGTATACTTGGTTCTCTTACCCTATTCAGGGTATTAAGTGATCTGTCTAGGAACCTATCTAAATATTTTCTACCAATATTCATCTGCATCTCGAACCTTAGACTAGGTGACATAGGACAACACAATCAGCAACTTGCGATACTTTGGCCAAAGTTTTCTAACATACTATTCATATTACTCATTCCTTGATGGCATACTCATCAATTTAGAATACATCCTTCACGCCACTCAATTTTTATCTAAAATGTCTTTTCTCGACTTCCGTCACCCAATTGCCCAGTTTAACCATAGTTCGGGTTAACAACATAGGTTATGATAGGAAAAGGCTCACAAGGACTTAGGATGTATTGGCATACTTTGATCAACCTAAGTTAACCCCGTGTTCCAAGGTACCCTAATTCCTGAGAGGGATACTTCATATCGTAACTATGCTACTACCCAATCCTAGAGAAAAACTAAGTTCAAGTCCATAAGCATGTAGATCTAGACGATTAATGCAGAAGGGTGTTGCCACATGTCAACTACAATGTTGTATCCTCGAGAAGATCCTAATCTTCTCAAGGTACAACCCTACAGATTGGCATGTTCCAAAGATTCTACTGACTCAAATTCGTTGAGATGTACATACCCCTAGGATATTATTAATATTTAATTAATTTGGATAATTAAAAGTAGATTTCAGCAACCCTGCCCAAACCCTAATCCAACTCTCCCTAAGTTCTTTCCAAATCAGGTTCCATTAATCCTTGAATAACTTCCTTAACTTAAGATTGTTTTCGATGTTCATTAATTTTGTCTTAACAAACACTTACCAAAAAGAAAGGACAACAACCTCATAAGTTCCATTTAATGTGACTTAATTATTCAAGGAAGTGTAACAACCACCTAGGTTGTAACTTAATAGACTTTATTAAATGAATTCTAATGATTATTAATCATATCTTCCTTTTGTTTACTTTTTCATGAGAGAGGAAGAGTCTTCCTCTTCATGGCTAAGTTCTAGGGTTTAACACACCCTTTTTGTTCTTTACAAATTCTATAGTTTTCATTGTATGTTCATTACACATCATCTTACTATATTGAATTGTTTATATAAGAACATTAAATTCTGCAACTTATCTAGCTGCATCTTAATTAGGGAAATTACTCTAATTCCCTTTATCCTATTTATTCAAGAATCCTCATTTAATCATATAAATAATATGAAGAATATCAACAAGATAAGATTCCATTTCTCTTACAAAAGTACAAGATGATTTACACAACCAATGCAAGTAAATTCTCATCTTTCAATTCATTTTCAAAACTTATACATTTACAAGCTTATGCATTTTAGGCATACTACATACAACAGCCTTCCTTCAAAAAGAATATAAATTTTCTTCATCAATAAAACTCAAGAATGAAACGAAATACTTCACAAGAATCAAAATTAATTAACCAATGCATCATATAAGTTTTTGCCTTCATTTATCACTTACAAAGTCCATCTGCAAGAATTGCTAGCGGGTCGATTCAATGAACCGAGCATGATAAGCACTAATCCTTAAAACGAAGTGCATTCCACTAATTGTTCCAATAAAAACAACCTTACTTTAATGAACAATTGTTATTTCATACACTAAGCATAAGTAAGAACAAAATAAGAGCATCAATGAATCAGAATTCACTTCTAAGAGAAGAACAGAATATAATCTATAATATCTGTCTTATAAATTAAATTATACTTGATGTTATCAATCATCTTTACCAACAACAGAACATAACATCTCATTGTTTTCCATTCTACCAAAATAGAATACAACACTTATCTTTACTATAAGATACAAAGTGTTTACTGACATGTTCTCACTAGAATGTTTCATCTAACTTTCAAGTAAATAAGAAGAGAAACCATTTCCATTATGCTAAAGTACATAACATCCGCAAAGTAGAAACAAGTGCATATCATAACCTAAGTTATTTCAACTTAAGATTAACTATCTTGATATCAAACATTTAATATACTCATCGTAATAGGATAAAATAAAAATCCAAGATGGAAAGATGAAACATCAACCAACCAGCATGATACATTCTCTTTTTAACAAACCAGTCATCACTCCCCTTCTATTTCATTTCCATCAATGATAAGTAAGAGAAGGTTAAACAAATAACGATTAACTTTTTCTTAAAGAATCATCAACAAAAGATTCCATACAAATGAACTTATTCCCAACTACATTAGAAAAGAGGCTTAACATAAATGATCCTTCCTAGTAATCATTCCCTATAACTTAATTTAGTAAAAATCCCTTTTTCAAGATATAAACAGTTTAAGTTCATTTAAGAGTTCCCAAGGAATGGAGTAAGAACATTTTTAAGGTAATAAGGATCCCAAAGTAAATTTTCTTTAAAAACACATAATCTTCCCATTAAAGCAAGAGATTCATTTCAAATAAGAATGTTAAAACCGTGAAGGCCATACACAGCCCATAGTCACAAAAAGAATCGAAAATAATTCTTTTTATGGGTTCTACATTCTTTCAATGGTCCGAATGTGGAAGTGAAATTAGAGTAAGAATTAGCACTCAGAATTACCCAAGAGCTCAATCAAGACAATGTCATTTCCATACTTTTCAACATATTCATCTAGAGTAAAAACATTGAATTCTCATTAAGAACGATAAACTACAAAGATGATTCTAGTCAAAACTCACAGAGTTTACTAAACATCTCACAAGACCATGCTCCAGTTTTCTCCATGCACATTCAACTAATTCTTATGCACGCAACTGTTTCTTTTTAAAAGATATGAGTTTACAATATTTTGCCCCAAAAATGAAATCACATTAAATGACAAGATCTAACAACATATTTAAGAAAATACATTCTTTCCAAGACTCGAAATACAAATCCAAGCACCATTTTGAGCATAACTTTCTACCAAGAGAAAAATCAATCAAATTATTATAAGCAAGTTTGGGAACTTATGTTCCCTCTTGGTTTACATCTTAAAGAAGGAAAACTAAATGGAATACCAAATAAACTAACACCTTACTCAAGTTTCAATTTCCATGAATTAAGAAACATATGGACTGAACTTGGTAGATACAAGTTCTTTAATTCTCTTTTTGTGTGAAAATATTTCCATTCAGTGGTATGTTTTGTTTGGGTCTTTGGAGATCGACCATGGCAGGTCATTACTGACGTAATTGGGATTTCATCCTGTTCATGGCATAGGAGAGAACTAGAATCCTATAAAGGACTAACCTACGGGATCCTAAGCTAGGTAAAAATATTTCCTACCTAAGCTATGTTACTTGATATAATTTTGATTCTAACCTAAACTTGGTGCTACTGATCTCTTGATGACATACTCGTCAATCTGGAATACGTCCTTCACCCCACTCAATTGTTATCTAGAATTTCCTTTACTGACTTCCGTCAGTCCACTTGCCTAAGGTTTAACCCTAGTTCAGGTTAACAACATAGGTTATGATAGGAAGAGGCTCACAAAGACTTAGGATATATTGGCATACTTTGGGTCAACCTAGGTTAACCCCATGTGCCAAGGTACCCTGAGTCCTAGAGGGCTACTTCATATCATAACTATGCTACTACCCAGTCCTAGAGAAAAACTAAGTTCAAGTCCATAAGCGTGTAGATATAGATGATCAATGTAGAAGGGTGTTGCCACATGTCAACTGCAATGTTGTGTCCTTGAGAAGATCCTAATCTTCTCAAAGGTAAAACCCTACAGTTGGTATGTGCCAACATCATATAGAACAGCCTCGTCAAGAGATGTACATACCCCTAAGAGATTATTAATATTTAATTAATTTGGATAATTAAAAGTAGATTTCAGCAACCCTGCCCAAACCCTAATCCAACTCTCCCTAAGTTCTTTCCAAATCAGGTTCCATTAATCCTTGAAGGACTTCCTTAACTTAAGATTGTTTTTGATGTTCATTAATTTTGGCTTAACAAGAACTTAACAAAAGAAAGGACAAAAATCTCATAAGTTCCATTTAATGTGACTTAATCATTCAAGGAAGTGTAACAACCACCTAGGTTGTAACTTAATAGACTTTATTAAATGAAGTCTAATGATTATAAATCATATCTTCCTTTTTTTTTACTTTTTCATGAGAGAGGAAGAGTCTTCCTCTTCATGGTTAAGTTCTAGGGTTTAACACACCCTTTTTGTTCTTTATAAATTCTATAGTTTTCATTGTATGTTCATTACACATCATCTTACTATATTGAATTGTTTATATAAGAACATTAAATTCTGCAACTTATCTAGCTGCATCTTAATTAGGGAAATTACTCTAATTCCCTTTATCCTATTTATTTAAGAATCCTCAATTAATCATATAAATAATATGAATAATATCAACAAGATAATATCCCATTTCGTAACACCCTTGACTGTTGTTATTTTCCTCCTTTGCATTCAAGTGTTGATATGTGATTTTCCATATAAGGATATGTTCTTCTGATTATTGGAAATCATGCTTGATATGGATAAGTGTTTTTCTACTCTTAAGATCCTTTGATTGAACTAGAATGAATTCTCTAAATCCATTTTTCACTTCTGGTAGGTGATTTACAATCTGGTTTAAGAGTTGTAAACTTGTCTTTTATCTCGACTCATCCTTGGATCAATTTCAGTGATCCAAGGGATGTTTTGAATCTGCTCCATTGAACGAATGGTAAAATTGACATTCCAAGAGTTAAGATACACGTTGGACTGAAATTTTTGTTGTAATTTCTTTAATTTCTATGTGAACGTACTTCCATTCAGTAGGTTGTTTGGCTTGGGTCCTTTAAGATCGACCATGACAAGTCATTGCTGATAAAAGTGGGCATGCAACCTGTTCACAGCATAAGAGAGAGAACCAGGGTCCTATATAGGATTAACCTACGGGATCCTAATACTACTAGGTATTATTGTAAACTAGCCTAGTGTTCTAAATTATGGTACTTTGAATTGTTTACCTATGTGGAAATTACCTAACCTAATTGCTAAGGCCATGGTGGGGGGGTTAGTTATTAGTGTTATATCCTAAGGTATAAATTTAAATTCTACCTAAGATCTAACCTAAGCAATCTAACCTAACCTAAACTAATGGATATGAATTGGGACTTAAGGGGGTCACATGCATAGTGGCGATGGTTCCTAAGGCATTTATGATGATGTTGATAAGGTTTATTAATGCATACAAACTACCAGCTTTGGCAGGGGTTAGTTGGTTTGGCGGAGGCTTAGGTGGCAGTATCACTAAAAATGGAAATACATGTTATTTTTGATTTGATGATCACCAAAATTGGTAGGTGGTGGCAAGGAAGAATAGGTGGGAGATATGGAGTAAATGAAATTAATTGTTTTTGGCTATTGAGCCCAAACCACCTAGGTAGGCATGCCAACAGATTTTTGTTGGGTTGTTTCATTTTGCATGTTCTCTCGATTTTATTTCTTCATGCACTCGGTATTTCTAACCAACAGTTTACTATACTTCATGGCTATTTTGGAGGTTTAAAATCTATTTTCATTTCATGGAATGTATAAGAAGCATTTTGGAAGAAGTATCTAGTTGTTTGATCTTTCGTGGAGAAGAGGAGAATAAGCGAGTTAGGCAAGAGGTCTTCTTTAATTTTACAGTGACACTATCAGGCATGATAGGCTCTAACTGTTAAAATATATTTCTTTCCTCTAAGTGTTTTCATTAAAACAACTTTTCTCTAATGAGTTTTGTGCATTCATGCTTTATCTGGTAAATTTATTGATGGGTTTTGTAAAAACTTGCATTTTGGGTTTCGAATATGTGTTATACATGATTCTGTTGAAAGCTTATGTTGTATTGTCTTTTGCACAAAGGAACTTTGCATACGTGAACAAAGTTGGTAACACTGTTTAGCTTCTTCAGTTGTTGGAAATTGTTGTTTGGTTTCAACTTATTTTTGGCCTATAATTGTTACTGAGATCTACCTGTGTTTGTTGAGTTTAATGTTTGTGAACTTGTTGTGTTTTGTGAACTCAAACTGGTAAGAAACTCCAGTTCTTATTGATACTTACAAACAGGTTTGAGCTATTTGTTGGAAATGTGTTTCGGTGGATAGAACCGTTGTAGAGATTCTTGGCTCTATGGTGTTAGCATGTTATTTCATAGTTAAATGAACTATGAATTAACCCGTATATGGCTTGTTGTTTTTGTATCTCACCTTTTAGAAAATTTGACTATTGTAAAGTTTACATGTACTAGGAAAACCATGTAAAACTTTTTTTTTTGTATTACAACTTGTGAAAATTGTGGTTGTTGTTGAAAACCACATCTAACTTGGAACCTGTGTTTGTTATCTTGGATAAGTTAGACTATTGTTCAAAGCCTCTTAAGGCATGGTGCTTGTGAACTATTGTCCTTATGACTATTTAACTATTATTATTGGTTCGTTATGAACCCAACTTTCGTATCTTGTTGTCGTCGGGTCTGAGCTCTGTTAAGAATCTTACAGTCCATACAAAATAGGGTTTGATAGGATGATTAACTGAAAATGGAAGCATTTCTTCTTACTCTGAACTATTTATAGTAGTTTCAGTGTACTCGGTCTAGCATCACGGTGTTGGTGTATTTATGAATTTGTGATTGTGATATTGTGATGCAACACTATGCAATCAGTCTGTTACTTGGTGTTTTTAATGGAAATAGGTAACCTGAACGATGTGTTGGTTTAGTCATTATAGTCTTTCGACTAATTTATAAACTAAAGAGGGAACATGTTGTTACCCAAACTTGGTTAAAAGCATTTGAATGATCTTGATCCTTTGAGGGAGCTTATGCTTTACATTGTGTTCAGATTTGTAATTTGAGTCTTTGACTGAATGTATTTTTAATTAGTTGTTCGATCTTGTCATGTAAATTAAGTTTATTACTGGATGGAGTGGTTCTAGATTCAGAATCCTTTTGAATAAACTACATGTGTAAGAGAAAACTGGAAGCATGGCTTAGTAGGTTGTTAGATAAACTCTTAGAGATTTTGATTGGAATCAGCTTGTTGGTTGTCTTGTTTTGGAATCTCAATCTGTAGTTCTTGTAGTGATGCATGGGAATACTGTCGAGATAGTTCTACCTTAACTATTGGAAAATTTTGAGTGTAGCATCTACTCGATTTCTTGTCTCTTGATGGGTCCAATAAATGAATGTTAAGTTTGGAAGGTTAATTGCGATTCAAACTTGACTGTGACTATGTGTTGAACTTCACTATTTTATTATCGAGTATAGAAAGGGGGAAAATTAATGGTATGGATTGATGGAACTTCACTGTTGGATGGTAAAGGGTCCTAAGAAAGAAAAATGTTGCATGTTTTCTTCTTACCTTGAGGCTGTTCTGGTCCAATGAAAGAGTGATAAGTCTTTGAAAGATAAACTGTGAAACTTTACTATCCTTGGACTGTGTATGAACTTCATTGTTACAATGTTCCCAATGGAAGGTAGAATTCATGCATTATAATGTGAAGATTTAGAAGGGAAGGTAGCATTTAGTTTTCTTTTTCCTTGAAGTTGATCTTGTTCTCTTTCCTTGGAACTCTTGAATGAACTTAAACTAGTATGTATGAGAGGAGGTAAAACTATTTTATTAAGTTGAAAGAAATGAATATAGTTTGGGATCTTATTCTATTATGATGAATACCTTAAAATGTTGAATTTTAAAGTAGAGGACCTTTAAAGGAACAATTTAAATCTTGATATACACCTGTTTCTACCTTGTTGATGTTATGTACTTTGGCATAATGGGAATGGTTTCTCTCCTTCTTACTTGAAAGTTAGATGAAACATCCAAAGAGGGAATATACTATAAACACTCATGTATCTTATAGTAAAGATAAGTGTTGTATTATATTTGGTAGAATTGGAAGCAATAAGATATTATGATTTGTTGTTTGGTAAAGATAATTGATGGGATCAATTATACTTTAATTTGTAAGACATATTTTATAGATTATATTCTGTTCTTCTTTTTGTTAATCTTGGTTTAGTATTGCTCTTATTTTATTGATATTACTTATGCTTAGGGAGTATGAAATACAAGTTGTTCATTAAAGTAGGGTTGTTTTTATTAGAACAATTAGTGGAATGCACTTCGTTATAAGGCTTAGTTCTTATCATGCTTAGTTCATTGAACTGACCTGTGCTAGCAATTTTTGCAGATGGACTTCGTAAGTGATAAAAGAAGAAAAAACTTATATGATGCATTGGCTGATCTAAGTTGATTCTTGTGAAGAATTCTGATCTGTTCTTAAGTTGTATTGAAAAAGAAAAGTTATTCTCTTTTGAATGAAGGATGTTGTCATGTAGTATGTCTGAAATGCATAAGTTGTAAATATGTAAATTTTTAAAATGAAATGTAGAATGAGAATTTACTTGCATGAAGTATGTAAATTATCTTGTACTTTTGTAAAAGAAATGGAATCCTATCCTATTGATATTCTTCATGTTATTTATATGTTTCAATGAGTGTTCTTGGATAAGTAGGAAAAAGGGATTTAGAGTAATTCCCTAATTGTGATGCAACTAAATAAGTTGCAGAATTTCAATGATCCTATTAAAACATCTCATACTATTAAAGTAATGTATAATGAACTTACAATGGAAACTATGAAATTTGTAAAGGACATAAAGGGTGTGTTAAACCCTAGAACTTAAACATGAAGAGGAAGACTCTTCCTCTCTTATGAAAAGTGGACAAGAAGGAAGATATGATATATATCATTAGACTTCATTTATTAAATGGAACTTAAGAGGTTGTTGTCCTTTCTTCTTGGTAGTTTCTTGTTGAGCCAAAGTTAACGAACATTGAAAGAAATCTTAAGTTAAGGAATTTATACAAGGGTTAATGGAACCTGATTTGGAAAAGAACTTAGGGAGAGTTGGATTAGAGTTTGGGCAGGGTTGCTGAAATCTACCTTTAAGAATCCAAATTAATTAAACTTTAATAATCTCCTAAGGATATGTATATCTCAACAAGGCTATTCTGTAGGATGCTGGCACATGCTTGATCAGGGATATACCTTTAAGAAGATTAGGATCTTCTCAAGGATACAACACTATAGTTGACATGTGGCAACACCCTTCTGCATTGATCATCTAGATCTACACACTTTTGGACTTGAACTTAGTTTCTCTCCAAGACTAGGAAGTAGCGTAGTTACGATACAAAGTATCCCTTTATGACTCATGGTATATTGGCACACAAGGTTGACTTAGGTTGACCCAAAGTATGCTAATTTATCCTAAGTCTTTGTGAGCTCCTTCCTATCATGACCTACGTTGTTAACCAAAACTAGGGTTAAAACTTGGGCAAGAGGACTGATAGAAGTCAGTAAAGGACATTCTAGATAAAAATAGAGTGGGGGTGAAGGACGTATTCGGATTGACAAGTATGCCATCAAGGAATAAGTAATACGAATAGTATGTTATAATCTTTGGCCAAAGTATCGCAAGCTGTTGATTGCATTGTCTTATGTCACCTAGTCTAAGGATCATGATTGAGATGATTATTGGTAAAAACTATTCGATTAGGTTCCTTAGACATATCACTCAATACCTATAATAGGGTAAGAAAACCAAGGATACGTAGTATACATAAAATTATTCAATACTTAGTGTTAAACATGAATAGATCGGTAGTTTATTGAGTCATGAAATGAATAGATTGGTAGTTTACCGAGTCATTATAGTTGCATATGGTTATCTGTTATAAGAATGGTTGTTTTGGAATGTGTGTTCTAAATTACGTATTTAGAACAGGGAAAATTACTCAAAAAAAAAAAAATTCCCTTGTTTCTAAAGTCTTAAAATAGGAATGTTACAATTTCTCTCACAAAAGTACAAGATGATTTACACAACCAATGCAAGTAAATTCCCATCTTTCAATTCATTTTCAAAACTTATACATTTACAAGATTATGTATTTTAGGCATACTTTGCATACAACAACCTTCCTTCAAAAAGAATATAACTTTTATTTTTCAATACAACTCAAGAACGAATAGGAATACTTCACAAGAATCAGACTTAATTAGCCAATGCATGATATAAGTTTTTCCTTCATTTATCACTTATAAATTCCATCTCGCAAGAATTTCTAGCATGGGTCAGTTTAATGAACGAGCATGATAAGCACTAAGCCTTGAAACGAAGTGCATTCCACTAATTGTTCCAATAAAAACCCTGCTTTAATGAAAAATTAGTATTTCATACACTAAGCATAAGTAATAACAAAAGAAGAGCATCAATGAATTAGAATTCACTTCTAAAAGAAGAACAAAATATAATCTATAATATTTGTCTTACAAATTAAAGTATAATTAATCCTATCAATCATCTTTACCAAACAATAGAACATAACATCTCATTTTTCCCCATTCTACCAAAATAGAATACAACACTTATCTTTACTATACGATAAAAGAAGTGTTTACAGAATGTTATCACTATGATGTTTCATCTAATCTATCAAGTGAAGAAGAAGACAAACCATTTCCATTATTCTAAATTACATAACATCCGCAGCGAAAAACAAGTGCATATCATAACCTAAGTTGTTTCACCCGAAGATTAACTATCTTAATATCAAACATTTAAGATATTCATCGTAAGATAAAATAAAAATCCAAGATAGAAAGATGAAACATCAACCAACCAAAGATGATACATTCTCTTTTAACAAACCACCATCACTCCCTTCTATTTCATTTCCATAAATGATAAGTAAGAGAAGGTTAAACAAATAACGATTAACTTTTTCTTAAAGAATAATCAACAAAAGATTCCAAACAAATGAACTTATTCCCAACTGCATTAGAAAAGAGGCTTAACAGAAATGATCCTACCCAGTAATCATTCCCTATAACTTAATTTGGTAAAATCCCCTTTTTCAAGTTATAAACAGTTTAAGTTCATTTAAGAGTTCCCAAGGAAGGGAGTAAGAACATTTTTAAGGTAAGAAGGAGCCCAAAGCAACTTTTCTTTAAAAATAATCTTCCCATTAAAGCAAGAGATTCATTTCAAATAAGAACGTTAAAACCATGAAGGCCATACACAGCCCATAGTCACAAAAAGAATCAAAAATAATTCTTTTTATGGGTTCTACATTCTTTCAATGGTCCCAATCTGGAAGTGAAATCAGAGTAAGAATTAGTGCTCAGAATTACCCAAGAGCTCAATCAAGGCAATGTCATTGCCATACTTTTCAACATATTACATATAAAGTAAAAACATTGAATTCTCATTAAGAATGATAAACTTCAAAGATGATTCCAGTCAAAACTCACAGAGTTTACCAAACATCTCACAAGACCATGTTCCAATTTTCTCCATGCACATTCAACTAATTCTTATGCACGCAACCGTTTCTTGTTAAAAGATATGAGTATACAATATTTCACCCAAAAATGAACTCAAATTAAATGACAAGATCTAACAACATATTTAAGAAAATACATTCTTTCCAAGACCCGGAATAATCATGGTTAAACCCATCCAAGTCTTTGAAGCTTAGTGGAAGGGTGAGAAGGAATGGAGAGGGATGTTAAGTTATGTCTTGCTTGAAGTGGAAGCTTAGTAGAAGGGTGACAAGGAATGGAGAGGGACGCTAAGTTATGTCCTGCTTGCACAATGACACGATGTTGGGCTACACATCAAGAGAGCCTTTTGGAGTGGTGCGAGGTAAAAATTGCTCTCTTTGTCAAATTCACTAGAACAACGTTCCCACCACCATCAAGGAATACCATGGGAAGGAGACCACCTCTTTCCATATCCAAGAGTTTGAATGGGTGCGGAGAGAAGGCATGGAAGCTTTTCCACCATCCCTCTAGGTGTAAAATTTTTATTCTACATTGCAAGGTTAGGCGCGCACATGGTACATTCATTCAGAGACATGCCGCTAGACAGAGGTGGAAAGAGCTTGTGGATGACCTTATCCAAACCTTTGAGTATTGGAGTACCAAGCCATCAGTTGATAAGGCCTTGTAGAGTATACAACACCTTACCATGGGGGATAGTTCCATGAAAAAGGATAGGCTATTGGAATTACTAGGTGAACCAAGATTGGAGGTGCACTTTGAAGAAGAAGTAAAAGAAATAGAAGATTTATAACTTGAGCACATGTATTTGGAAAAGGAGAAAGGAAAGTTGGTGTATGTGATTGATGTAGAGGAATCGGAAAGCTTAGAGGTTATCCATTCCATAGGGATGCATGAGGTAGTGGACGGTGCTGATACTCGTACGCATGCCTACCATTAGCCCTTAAAGACAAAGAACGTTAACATCGATTCAGAGAAGAACATAAGGAAGATATTATCAGATATTACTAGTTGGAGAAGGAAGTTTCTAATATCATTGATCACATTGCGTAAATTTGAGGATTTATTCCCATACAGTACCATGAGCTCAAAGGCATTCACCATTCCTTGGGGAGATGAAGATAAAGCTAAAGGATGGTGCCCACTCAGTCAGGAAGAGGCCCTATCGGATGAATCCCAATTTATGTGTGAAGGTTATGGAGGAGATAGATAAAACGATAGCTTCTAGGATCATTGAAGTAGTGGAGGAATCAAAGAGGATAAGTCTGATGGTAATCAACATCAAGAAGGATGGGTAGATTAGGATCTGCATGGATTATAGGGAGCTGAATGTAGTTTGTGTCATTGATCCCTTTCCGACCCCCTTCACTGAATAAATTTTGGAAGGAGTCACTAGGCGCGAAATCTATTCCTTTACGGATGGATTTTGGGTACCACCAAGTCTGGATTGCAAAGGAGGACTAGGAGAAGACAAATTTTACCACCGAGTGGGGAAGTTTTGCATACACGGTCATGCCCTTTGGGTTGAAGAATGTGCCTACTATTTTTTCGTGCATAGTGGTGTAAGTATTCCAGGACTTCATCCATAAATTTCTTCAGGTCTATTTGGATGATTGGACAATGTATGGTCTAGTTAAAGACCATTGTGACAATTTAAGGTTAATGTTTGAGAGGTATAGGTAGTTGAGGATATACCTCAACATTAAGAAGTGTGTGTTTGCTACACCCTTTAGGAATTTATTGGGGCATATCATATGTAAGGAGGGCTTACAAGTAGATCTTGCTAAAGTTACAATTATTATGGGGTTAGGGGAGCCTACTAGCTAGAGCACAGTGTGTGGATTCCTTGGGCATATAGGTTATTACAGGAAATTTATCAAGGGGTATGCCAAGATTGTTGTGCCTTTAGAAGAACTGCTCAAACATAAAAGTGCCTTCCATTAGGGAGAGGCGTAACAGAGGGCGTTTGATACTTTAAAATATATGCTCTTCACCGTGGCTATATTATGTTTTCCCTCTTGGGACAAGTTCTTTTATGTCCATGTATATGCCTCAGGGACCACTATTGGAGTAGTGCTTGCATAGACAAGTGAAGTAATTATTGATCATCCTCTGTGTTTTGCAAGTAGGAAGATGACACCATCGAGCAAAACTACACCATGACTGATTGCATGAGCCATTTTCAATTATCTACCTCGCTCTTCAATTTTAGACAAGATTCTGTTGGCAAAACCCTTTGTGTTTTACACTCGACCACATGGCATTAAAGTATTTGGTGAAAAATCTTGTTTTAAAAGGGCACATTTATTAGTTGGTGTTGTTGTTTCAAGAGTTTGAATTCACCATTATAGTGAATCCTAGGAAAATCAATTGTGGACCTAATCATCCGTCGAGAATTGATTCCGGGAAGGATGCATAGAGTATTAAGGAGACAATGTCGATGCACAATTGTTTAGGTTATGGCACACGCCTTAGATTTTGAAGAAATTTTAGTATTTTTAAAGGAAGGTGTGGTCTTTGGAAGGAATGAAGACATTAGAGAAAAAGTAGTTAGCCATATGTGTTGTGTCCTACATGTTAATGAGTGGAGACTTATACAAGTTTGGACATGATGAAGTTTTACGTAGGTGTTGGGACTAAATATTACACACCGCCATAGTGTCAAGGTTCTTTTGGGAGAAAATTATCACGAGGTATATATGTCTATCGAGTTTGACCAACGATAGGGGTATGCATTTCTTGAATGATACAAAGAGGATCTTGTTAGCGAGTTCATGGTGGCTCATCACAAGACTATTCCTTATCACCCAAAAGTAGATGGAACTGTGGAAGCATTCAACAAAATACTTGAGTCATACCACTAAAATTTTTGATGTCAAGCAGACAAGATTAGGATGACAAAGTATTAATAGTATTGTGGGCTTATAGGACAACGTATAAAAGGCTGAACAAAGACACAACATTTTAGTTTGGTGTTTAGTGTGGCATTTTTTCTACCAATTGAATTCATGTTCCTTCTTTGTGAATAGCGTGTGTAGGAGGGTTAGTGATGAGAAAGTGCTGGAAGAAATAATTAAGGAGTTAATGAAATTTGATGAAAGATGATCACTCGTCGAGAGCCAAACAACAAAGAAAGCAAAGAAGAAAGCTTGGCATGATCACCACATTATAAATAAGAAGCTTGAGGTTGGATAGATGGTTTTACTTTATGATTCCAAGTTTTTGTGCCATCTTGAGAAGTTGAAATTCCATTGGTTGGGTCCTTACACAATCTCGTACATCCTTTATTCAGTGCATGTCGATTCTAAGTGTTGGATTGGATGAAGTTATCCGAACACTTCAATGGGAGTAGGCTAAAGCCCTACTATAAATAATTCTTCTTGGTGTTTGTAAAAAGGTAGTTTTGTCAGTTAGTTTAGAAATTTACTTTATGTATTTATTTTCTTGTGTTTCCCTTTCACGTTGTTGTTTTGTTTTCTGCCTTGGGCACCAAAGAACCTTATTGTTACTTTTTTGAGAATTTTGAGTTCGCAGAGGACCGCACATCATTTTAAGTGTGGGTTAGAGTAATGTGAAGGAGTGTATGGTTAAATTTCTAAGGAGTTTTGTGTTTAAAATCCCAAATGAATGGCCCTGTTGAAAGATGTGTATGGATAGAAAAGATGGAAAAAGGATGGTTGGTGCCAAGATAAAGCTACTTTTAGATCCCATGTATAAGGAGGAGAAAGTGCATTAAAAAACATGAGGTAGGAGAGAGAAAAAATCAAGACAAAGAAATTCCTTCAAAGACTAGTTTTACATGCATAAGAGTCTCCTGTCAGGTTGGATTGGTTACACACTAGAAGGTTGGAGGAATTTTCACGCAGGTTAGGTGTGTGAGGGAAAGCGCTTAAGTTAGGCTTTGTTTGAAAAATTTGCATTAAATGAAGAAAGTATAGTGGTAGGTGAAGTAGCACTTAATGCTCAAAAAGGGAAAAACTATAAATAAGGGGGTCAGGACACTTCATTTTTCACTTTGCGTATAAGAGAATGAAGCACTTTTTGCACCTTTGCAAACTAGGGCTTCCAAAAACTGATCTGTGTGAAGAAAAATTTGGAGAAATTGAAGCGTGAGTAGCTAGTTCAGATTTGTGAACCAGGAGGAAGGGATTTCATGGGCATGGGAGAAAGTGTGAGAAGACGCCATCTTGTGAAGGGAGTATCCCAGTTAGGGTTTGAATAACTAGGGCATGAGTTTAAGTAATTTTATTCACAAGTTCGAGATCTAGGGTTGGAGAGAGCAGAAGAAAAAAGTAACAGAAGTAATTGAAGTGGGTAGAAGACCTAGGAAATGGCACCTAAGAAACCAGCTAGTACACCCAAGAAGGGAAAAGGAAAGGGCAAGGGAAAATAATAAGAAATTGAAGCAAGCACAAATGATGAATGGTATGTAGAAATGTATTACCCAGATAGAGTGTTGTTGGGGAAGGAGTGGGAGTCCCATCTTAGGAATATGTCTGTAAATGATTATAATCATTGGACAAGCACAACTGAAAAGGATTTGGTGCTAGAGTTAGAGTGCCAAACAAACAAGAGGACGCTAGTAGGTTTTCCCATATATAATGATGATGTGAAGGTCAAGTTAGAGAAGTCGGGTTACTACAACTCTTTAAGTTGCCTTACTTCAGAAACTTGAGAAACTATATCGGTGGCTGATGTCGTACATGCATGAGACTATTTCCACTTCATGGGGCACAAGATTTGCATAACCCTCAGCTCATTTCATAATTCATAGGCCTCATCTATGAAGGAGACAAGTTGGAAGATGATTTGACAGACAAGGAAGTGATTAAGGAAACTATCGCCACTCTTTCTTGCAAAAAGGGGTAAAGGTACTATGATGTCGTAGACATCAAGGATCCAAAGAATGAAGATGGTCATGCACCTGTTGTCAAAGCTAAATGGCTAGGAGAGATGGACTCAAGTCAGTAAGCCATGTTTAAATATTTACAGAAAGATTTCAGAGGGCACCATCTATAATTTTTCCACATTCATCGCGGATGAAATTATCAACTACGCAAAGGAAGGTGACATGATCCTTTTTGGAAATGTGCTACTAACCATCATGTTGTCAGAAATTTGGGTACCAGATGCATCAGATAAATTCATATGGGAGTACCCTAATGAAAACCCATCGCTCACCAAAATATTTGAGATGTATGCTTGTGACACTATGACAATAGTGTACAAGGTGTGCTTGGAGAAGTTGTACATGTGCTTAAGGAATGCGTTCAGGGCGAATGGAGAATTCCTGAACAACTACCAATGGCCACTAGGGGAGAGGTAGAATTTGCTATGTACCAAAGATTACTACCGAGAGAAGATTTAAGTTGATAGATGACTCATGGAGCCCATGGTGCAAGCTCCCTTTGCTTTCACAACTCAAAGGTGCTTCCAAGCGAAGTAAATGATTCAAGGAGTCCAAAATTTTAAAGTTGGACCTTGGTAGTTTGGAAAAAGACCATAGGGAATTGCATAAAGGGTTGGTCTACCCTTGCAAGCACACGTACATAGAGTGGTACGTGTCTCATCAAGTGCAAATGCAAGGCCCATGACTCTTCCCATTGCAATAGGATATGTGGCACATGTTTACATTCACATAATTCCCAAGTCGAGAAGGGAACATACTTAGAAACTAAGGTATCTATACCTTAGGATCTAACTATGAGGAAAATACCTGAGCCCAAATAGGAGGAAAAAGAACCGAAAAGAAAATCGTAAGTGTGGTGGAGACATAGGAAATAGGTTCCCTTAGGAGAAGCACCAGACCCAACACGTATGCTCGTAAGAAAAAGGCCATAATTAGAGAAAAGACTCCAAACCAAAGGAACCATCGATAAGGATACATCAGAAGAAGAAACAAAGTCACATACACCGGAATCTCTCGGTTAGGAAAAAGTAGAGGATAGATAAAGGGACCACCTCGGAAGAAGCTGGAAGTATGGGCAAGTACATGGGAGAGAAGGATGGTAGTGAGGAAGAAGTAAGTTGGGAAGAGGACCTTGGGAAAGATCAGCAACATCCTATTTTCAATATTCATGATTCGGAGGAGGAAGGTGGAGAAGAAGAACAAGGGTTTCTTTTTGTGTAGCGCAAGGATAGCCAAGTAGGAGGAAGCACCCAGGACATGGGAAAAGATGAAGAGGCTAGTGCATAGAAACAAGAGGTGCCAAGATCGGAAGAAGGAAAAATGACCAAGATGGCGTAAGAAGAGATGATAAGGGACATTAAGAACCCGGTGGAGGACAAGGTGGAGTGCAGCACAAGCCAATTTTAAATAAGGAGAAGGAGAGCTCAGAAGAGGAACACAAAGAGCACTAGAGGCTCGGTTTTGATGTAAGTATACCCAAGGGTACGCACATGGGAGGAAGGAATGTAGAGGGGGAGGCAAAAGATGGGTTATATTGATGACCCCAAGAAGGTGTTTCATGCATGGTTCTAGAGTACACTTTTGGCGAAAGAGCTTGTATGCATGTCATATTTCAACAAGGAGGCTGCCTACCCACAGAAAAGGAAGATGATCTCTTGGGAAATTGAGTCCCACCTTGATGAACCAGAGTTTGAGGTAATCTAATGGGAAATAGTAACATTGCCAGGACTAGGAGAAGATAACCTAGTGGTGGATACCCAGAACTCTTGGATGAACAACTGAGCAATGCACTTAACAAAGTCTTCATTGAGATAGAAGCTAGAATCTTCGAGTGAAATGATAGGATCAGGGATCTGGAAGGGGAAATGAAGGAGAAGGAAAAAGAGCTAGCTACATTAACCAAGGAGATGAGCTAGGAAAAGTTAATCAGCACCCAGTGGCAGTGGGAATTGAAGGATGAAAAGTCCAAGGTAAGTGTTATGTACAAGAAAGTAAAATCCATCAATGGGGCCATACTATTAAAGCATCCGGACTTGGCATCACCCGCATAGAAGTATGGATCTACTTTGGGATGCCTAGAGGATTTGACAAGAGTGCTCACCATGGAAAGACAACCACCAGCCTTGGAATCAGAGAGGAAGTGGCTGCGTGCTTAGAGAGGGAAGATAAGTTGAAAATCATAGCACTCATCGTAGAGTACAACAAAGTGCTTGCTGATGTAAGATCCACTTGCCGATCACTTGAGGCTATGTACGATAATTTCACGAATAGAGATAAAGTGGCGTACCTGGTTTCCACTCATGAGGCAAAACTCAAGGAGTTCCAGGAGAGAAACAAGGGAAATAGGGTGAAAAGAGAAAAATCCTTACCGAGGTCGAGAGGAAATTAGAAGCTATTGAAACCTTAAGAGTTTCAATCAAAAACCAGCTTAAAGGAGCTATATCCACATATCAAATGAAGAATGGATGTGTCAGAGGATATATGCAAAGAGTTGGAGAAAATAACGGATACTATGAGTGTGTAAGAATATGGACTATATTTTGAGGAGGTAAGCGCCTTGGTTGGTGACCTCTGCCAAAGATCATAGGATGAATACGATGCCTAGAATAAATTAGAGGTCGACTTATGAAAATATTTTCCATTCCGTTGTAATGATTCTTTCACTCTCCCATTCTTTCTTCTTTCCCATTCTTTCATCCTCTTATTCTTTTTCCTAGGCATAAGCCTATTTGTATTCTTTCTTTCACTAACGGAAGTGTACCCATGGACGGAGAACAGCGTAGTGTGGTGTGATGTTGGGCCCCTAGAATATTGACTAAGTACAAAAGGTGCATAGACGCATAATGTCCTAGTTAAAGAAAGGCACACAAGACAAAGTACACAAGACAAGGTTTTAGAAAAGCATTTAAGGAATCCCATGGTGTGTGCAACACATGTGGACATAACCAAGGGTTCGGGACTTAGAAAAATATGACGTTTGGGGAAGAACACATGAAATGCATGACTTGACTACACATGGATAAGATGCCAACCTGGTGATAGGTTGGCCCAGGAAGGAGCATGCCTGTGGTAGAATCTTCTAGAAGCACATCATGGGATAAAGTGGGAAGTTGAGGCCTAGAGGAGCATGTTCGCATGGAGGACCACATTCGACACTTAGCATTGGATCTCGAGGATGTTGGAGGATGAGTTGGCAGTCCAGAAAAGCTATAAATACAAGCACCTACATAGTAAATGGAGACGATGAGTGTGGGCGGAGCTCTGCAGAAATACTACAAGAACTCTGTTAATGGATAATTGCATTTGGGAGAGGATGCATTAGGCATGGGGATTGTAGTTTTCTTTTTGTTAGCTTAGTTACATAAGTCCAATTGTAATGCATGACTATGGTCTGCTTCTCTGAGACACTCTATAATGGCTCCATGGATGTAATGAGGTTACCTATTATATATACATGAATATCAATATTTCTGATGCATACTTATCTCTCATAACTTCTCTTTCCTTTTATGTTAAGTATGGATGCTTGTATGCTTCTTTTTTATATGATACACGTTATAGATTCTAAGTACTCTATCCGAAATGACTGCGAGGATCTAGAGGTCATTCTAAGCCCTATGGTTCTTGTATGTCTTAAACCATTTTGAAAGTATTTTAAACACAATTCATAGATGATGTTTCTCTTTAAAATCACATAAAAGAGATACTCGACACCCGCGCATGCCTCGTGTGAGTTCCCAGCTTTCACAGGTGATAGGTCGGTGCGCATGGGGTTCCTTTCTTTTGTGTTAAGGGTAAAAATTACTACAACATGGGTAGATAAATATAAAGTTCCTACCTTCTTACCTCTTGCCACCAAAAAAAAAAAAACCCTTGGTGAATTTCAAAGAGTATCATGTAAATGTAACCATGTAACCAACTTCACCTAGTTTCCTTACAACAATAATATTCCTCATGAAGATTAGAACATGCCTCACATCTTTCAATACCCATGTATTTCCATCCCGCAATTTTAGATGAACTTCCCATTTACCAAGAATACTACAAGGTTCATCATCACCCAAATAAACATGCGCAAACTCTCCCTAGACATAATTTCTGAAATAACCCTTATTATGGATTGTATGGAAAGAATCTCTTGAATCTAAAACCCATGATTAAATTATATTATCTAAATAAATAATAAGAGCATATTGCATTACATCTACTACGTAAATATTTACTTATTTACCTTTTCTCGGTTGTTGGTTCTCTTTATCGTTTGACCAATAATCTTTCTTTGCATGTCCTTTCTTTCCTAATTTCCATCAAGTAATTCCTTTACCTATGGATTTAGATATGCTATCCCTTGAATTTTATTTCCCATTATTCTTACTCTTGGATCTCTCCTTCTTCTTGTCCCTTATTTCTACATTCAAATCATTCCCAGATGATGATTCCTTTGTACTCTTCCTATGAATTTATTCATTCAAGATTATACTAACCACATCATCAAAATTCAAAATATTATTAGCAGATGTTGTATTACTAATAAGCAAAGTACTCAAGTTACCCCAACTATCGAGAAAAGAACATAAGAATAAAAGTGCTTTCACTTCATCATCAAATAGAATATCAACCGATTTTAACTGATTTACAATAGATCAAAAATCATTCAAATGACTAGATGCAGATCCACCTTCATGCATCTTAGAACTAAATAGTTTCTTCATCAAATAAACTTTATTTGAAGCACTAGGTTATTTATATAAATTAGCAATATATTTCATTAACCCTATAGTAGAAGTCACTTATGTAATATTGGAAGCCACGTTTGTTGCCAGGATCAATCTTATAGATCCCAAAGCCTTTTTGTTAATAATATTCCATTCTTCATTAGTCATCTTCATAGGTCTAGAATTCGCAGCCAACGGTAAAGACAAATCTCTTTGATACGTATAATCCTTAATCTGCATCTTCTATAATTGATAATTTCGATCGTCAAACTTCTCTAAATTGTATTTGTTTTCTTTTTCCATTGTTGTATCTCCCACTCAATCGAAAACCCTCTGTGAGTAAATATGTCAAGAAACAAAACCCTAAAAAAATATTTGATACCATTTTTTGGGGTTAGCACACCAAAGATTATAGATAATATATCAGATCTAAGCATACATGCAAATTAAAAGTGAATATTCTACTAGAAGAAATACACAAAACAAGAGATATAAATCAACACCATATTTGACGTGGTTCACCCAAAGGTGAGATACGTCCACCAAGAAACAAACCAATCTAGTATCCAAAGCTCTCACAAGATATACAATTAAGATTTAAAATATTCCACACCTCTCAAATGTACAATACTTTCTTTATCTCAAGCTTTTGCTTCTTCTCCAAGAATTCTCTCTCACATAATTATTCTCACAATAATCATCAAAATTTTCAAGTTCTTCTTAATTCTTACTTATAAAACCTAGATTGCATACTTATATAGGTGTATATAAACTTAGGGCATTTATCCACGCAATTAAAATCAATAGATCTTCTTTAATACTAAAAATAGATCTAATTCTAGAGAGTAAAATAAAATACTCCCACGCAGGTAACCGGCGTTGGTTAGCCCTAACCAATGCCAGCCTTCCTCCTTTCTTGACCGATGCTTTGGTCCCTCCATAACTAATGTTGGTTACTATGTTTTTAGCAAGTTTCATATTGCATGCTAATTCAAAGTATTTGAGCTCCACAACTCAACAACATGACCATCTAAGAGAGGAAATTTAGGTGAGGAAAAATTATGATGGATTGATAAAAGGAAACCTCGGGTATGAGAGGACTATGAAGAAGAAGAAAATAATCAAGAGATGGGAAGGAAAAAAAGAGAATTGTTGCAATTAACACTTATTTCAATACCTCTAGACACATTCTAGTGAATATAAACTCCATTTTTATGTAGAAATCTATCGCCATTTTTATGTATATTGGATTTCATTAGTAGAAATATGTATTCCAATATTTTCATTTTTGACTCATTGGTGTTACAATTTTGCTAATATTTGATTCCAATATCACTATTATTGGATTCTAATTTCACTATTATTGGATTCCAATTTTTCTATAATTGGATTCCAATTTTACCACTATTGGAATTTAATTTTCTAAATTATGATTTTTTGATTTCAATTTTGCTATTTTAGGATTTCAATTTTTTTATTATTGGATACCCACACATAATCCTAAAGAGCACTAGCTTGCATAAGCCTAGTGGATTCTAACTTACATAAGCCTAGTGGCCACTAACTTACATAAGAATATCACCGCTAGGTGAAATAAGCCTAGTGGTGGAAAAGCTACATCAACTTGGTGACCGCAAGTTACATAAGCCTAACGAATACTAAGATACATAATCATAGCATCAGCCTAGTGGTCATTAAGCTACATAAGCCTAGCAGCCACTAAGTTACATAAGCCTAGTGACCACTAAGTTACATAATCCCAAAGGGCATTAAGTTACTTAAGCCTAGAAATTTCTAAGTTGTATAAGCCTAACACCCGCTAAGTCACATAAGTGTAAATGATCGCTAAGATACATATTATTAACATATATTTGATCAATCTATAAAATGGAAATCATTATAACAAAACTTAGTGGTTGCTAGGAGTTTCAAAATAGAAGATAACCCAGATAATGTGAACTACTTTTATACAAGATAATAAATTTTTAGAGCTTAGAGGTCGTTATGTTTTTCCATTCTATAAATCATAAGTAACAATAAATATTTAATAATTACATTAAACATGTTGTCATTAAACATGGATTTGACAGTTTATTTCCATAGGAAAGCAATTCTTTTAGGATAATTATATTGAAAAGTACATAAGGATTGATTCCTCTCAAGGGTATCTAGTCCAGAAATTTTAACTACAATGCATTGATTATTGTTCTTAAAGTTATACAAGGTATGCATGAATAGCTTCATGTCCATGATTCAATTTGATCTCATTTCCATATTTTTCTTGGTGTCCATGCCCAAATGACATTGTTTAGATCAATCTCTAATGTTTTACTTTTCCTTGATTTTTGTAACCATTGATTTTTCTTTAACCATTCCTAATACTTTTCTTTTTCTATATTGTGTGAATATCCTCTATCGAACTCATTCTACCCTGCCAATCCATATGTTAGAGTATGTATTTACCTTAGCTCATGTTCACTTAGGTACCTTATTTACCTTTATTATATTTATCCTCACCCACTTATGTGTGTGGATATTTCTTTTATCTTATTTAGATATTAGGAAGATATTATCTAGTTGTTAGGCATAGTTCTTTCCTTGATCTATGGTATTGCCTAGATCTTTAATGACTAGTTTTTTCCTTGATCTATGGTATTGACTATATCTTTCATGACTAGATATTTCATAAATATACAAATCTTGACTAGTTCTTTCCTTCATTTATGGCTTGATCTATGACCTTTCCTAGTTCTTAGATTGTTATTTCTTTCCTATATTAACAAGTCCCATTCTTATTGTATTTCATTGAGTTCCATAATAATATATGATATTGTTGCTCATTTGTTTGCAAAGGTTTTATTAAATTTATTCTGGTGAATTACTTTTATCTTATTGATCGTGGTGTTTGATTAGCATCTGATTTCTTGGCTTGGTATGATCTAATTATTGTTCCTTTTACCATATAGGTACGTTATCATCATTTGGTCTTACTAGTATCATTTTCCCATCATTCGCATCCATTACTAAGTTGAATTTGTCTCTAGGTCTATCACAAATAGGCCAACATATATGTATTTATTTGAAATGACATTTTGACTATACTAGATATCCATATCAAGACATGGTGCACCCAATATTTGATCATACATTATGGTATCCAACATTGTTTTTAGAAAAAAACAATCTCTCCTCACTGTACTATAATTGACAAAGGGATTTTCTAGGGCACACAGAACATTTTTCCAATATGTAATCTTCGAAACCCAAAATGCTTCTCCACCATCTATTGAGATCTTTTTCTAGTGTGTGATGTATGCATGGATGCCTCTCTATAGGTATGCCAATTATTTTAGTTCTTTGAAGGGTGCTAATGGAGGATTCCCTTCAAGAAAGTAAGGTTTCCCACCCACTATTTCCCATATTTCATTTGGTTGAGATTGTAAGGCGTCCATGATTGGTGTTTTTACTCTACGATGGGAATTTTGTTGATGACATGGAATTTGAATATCTTTAGTGTGTTGATACCCACAATCTTATTTTTCATCTAGTAGGTGTGGTTCCTTAAATTCCTTAAAGTCGTAGACTTCTTGAATAAGGTATGGAGTGAATGTTTTGGACCCCTCTTAGCATGTTGTATAAGTTTCCATTATTTGTGGCAAAGAGAATGTTTCTAATTTACACAATGATGTTGATAATCACCTGAATGTCCCATCTATATCCTCATGTGTGTGACCCAATGGAAGGAATCTCATGTACATTGTGTTGAAAACCCTTTTGGCTGTTAGTATGGATGTAAATGTAGATAATCTGTGATTTTTTTGTCACTTTAATCATTATCTAGTTACAAGTAGAGAATTATTATAAATGAGTACATTTGCTTACAATATAAGTTGTATGAGCTTGCTCATTTTTCTGTTTGTATTCCTTGAACCTATCATGCACATAATTTTACAACATTTCATCATGTAATGGGTGTTTTGACATCCCACTAGTATATAATAAATCACCATACTAATCTGTAAGTAGTGTTTCTAGCTTCTTGATACATGGTGCCAATGATGTTATTGTGAAGTTTTTTCCTTGCTCAATAAAAGGTAGACCATAATGCCTAAAACCCTTAGTTTTATTCCCATGTGTCAGCATACCAATCAAGGTGATGGGGAGGTTAATAGCATTTCTTATTGAATTTTATTTTCTACTTGTCCTTGGTATGTCGATTTTCATCTTGTCCATTTTTTCATGCACAATGCTCAAGTAGCTATTAGGATGTTCCTCTGATTACATTCTATGGGCATAGTAAGTTACATGAAATTTTTAATGTAATCATTATGCAATTTATAGTGTTTATCTACTTGTGCTAGTGTTTCTGGACATGAGGTGGCTGCACAATAGTTCTCAAGCTCTGCACTCGTCACATTTGGTAAAGAAGTTATTCTTAGTGATTGAAAGATGAGAGAAACGCGTTCTTACCATATTTTAATGAGGTTTGATTATGATGCTTTGGAGGAAGGTTTTATAGTGAAAGGACCTTGTTACACTTTTTTAGGATATAAGAATAACTATAACATGCATGCAGAAGTCTCATTGTTACTTTAGTACCATCTTATCCCACTGAACGAGACATGTGTGGTGATATATCATAATTTATCTCCACCATTTTGGATATCAATGCAATAGTTGTGACACTTATTTTCATTTGTTTATGTTTTCATATATTTCCATTTACTTCCCTCCTCTTTCCATTCATCCAATATTATATGTATTCATAATAGGTTCTCTTCAGGATTCCATGACATTTGTATCATGCATTATGAAATACATATCTTCTACATAAATTAAATTTATTTATAGTTCTCTCGTAAGTTTTACCTACATCAAAACTGATAGCATTTCCTATGAATGTATTAAGTACAAAAAAATTATCACAATTTCATTCATCCGTAGAGTTATATTCTAACTATGATTGAAATTAATGTGAGATATATTAAAGAGACATCCTTCCTTGCAACAAGGTTTCTTCTCAACTTCAAACAAGAATTGGTCTCTTTTTTTTCTCATGTTCCTTCGACTTAGGTGTACTAGATGGAGTAGCATTTACCTTTTGGTGTTTTTTGGAGTTATAATGTCTTTTTATCAACATTTCATTACTACTATAGTTAGATTATTCAAAATAAATTGGATATACTAGTTCACGAATGGATATTCGAATGTAATCCACATTTTTGTTGAAACCTATTTTGGAATTTTTTTAGCCTTACTTCCATAACATAATCATCTAGATTAGCCATTGGATGAAATATCCTTCCAATATGAGGAAACCCTTGAAAAAATTCTTGATTATTTTTATCAATATGAACCCCAAATACATATTTCCATCTAATTTTTTAAACCTTACCATGTCTCCTTCACATACATTTGTAAATATTGCTTCTACAAAAAAAATTGATCTTTTGAACAAAAATGTATCAAATTCGTAGAAACCTCCTTAAAATTCAAATTGAAGTCAATTTTCGATGTGGGGGTTGATTCCTGAATTTCATAATTTCTATTAACATGAAGTGTATTTATTGTTTTCAGATACGCTATATTGTAGAATTGGATAGAAATCATTGCATGTGGTTATAATATTTTCCACAAAAACACTAAAATGATTGGGTCCCAACATTTCTCCCAAAATCACATGTTATTCTTATACCAAGGATATAAACCCTTCAGTTATGTCACCTTATTTCAGAGCACACTTATGTTTTAGCACCATGTAAGTTGTAAAAATTCATCCCTTTCTTTAAGAGTTTTAATACAATGGATTTCATTGTCATAATTCAAACCATCATCCATATCAAATATATCCTCAAATTCACTGCTCATGATGTTTTGTATTCCATCAACCACCACATGTGAAATTTCTGAAATTACATGCTTAATCATTTACTTCCTTTCCCATGGGATAAAGTATCCCTTGTTTCAGTGTCTTCCAGGGTTTCACAAGCATAAATTGTGTATGGTAGTCTCACTCTACCATTAAATACAATACTTATTTTCACAATGAATAAGCTAGACCCCATGTATCTATAATGGAGTGTAGTTCTTGATGGATAAACTATACCCTTTACAACTTTCATACATTTAGAGACTAAATCCACATGTTCTCCTTTGAAAAAAAAGTTCATTTTCAACTATATCCACAAATAAAAAGAGAAGATTAGTAGTTTGGAAACATAAATCTTGAACATATGGAGAATTTGGCAATGAGAAATGATGCAGAGCCTAGAATTTACCGAGATAACACCCTAGTCATGCTAGCACATCACTCAAAGATTGACCGAGCACTCATGCGAAGTGTGCAAAGGTACCAGTACCTCTTTAGGGTTGTTGTAATAGGATGTTAACATGATGAAGGAAGAAACATATAGATTCATAACTAAACCATCTTTCTACAATGCATGCTACCCTTATATCTATGATAGAAAAAGCTTAAATAGTAATCATGATTGAATTAATAACATGCACTATTCAAATACACACAAATTGACACTTAGATTCAACCAATATCTTCCATCTATTATTAAATGTTAGCACAAATTCACAAAGCACCCCAAATTGACCTTCAGATCTGCTATTGACAAATGGCCAATTCAGTTTGAATGCACAACATGGAGTTTTCCCAAAGTGTGGGACCTTTGCAATTGGGGAAAACTCTCCAGATTGAAGTTGGTTCTTACTCCTCTATTTAGGTGTATGCATGTAATTTTTGTAGAGGTTTTGATTCAAAATTCCTACTCTAAAACTACCAAGGAGACATGGTTGAGAGAAAACATGGAAATGGAAACAAAACTAAGCAAAAACTAGAATGGTGATACACCAAAGGAGTGCTAGACTTCTTGCTTTGAAAATTTGACACAAATCATGGAGATTCAACACCAAAACATGCAAAAATTACCAGAATGCAATGAAATATCATAAGACAATAATAAATGCATGAGAGGATTGAAAATTGATCACAAAACATACATTATCATTTCCAAGTTTGATACAATATGTTCCATTGGTAAAGAGGAAAAAAATGAGTTACAATCTCCATGGGAGGTCTGAAATTATACAAATGTACTTCCTAAAGAAGAAAGGAAAGATTGCAAAAGCAAGGGGGTCCAACCTTTTCAAAAATGAGCCAAATCTAGCTTTTATCAAAACACAAAATAGAGGAAAAAGAAAAAAATGTGTGCCAAAGATTTATGAGCTCAACCACCAATCAAATCCCTTCAATCTCACTTAAAAAGTGATGGGATTCATGGAAAACCCATAAGCCAAAGTACATTGCTCTGCAGATCCAAAAAATGACCCATACTTCATTGATTTTGGTGGTTAGGAACCATTTATATGTTTTTTACATGCCAGAGACGTTTTCTCAATTTTCTCCCACAAAAATTGATGAAAAATAAAAATTGAGGATTCCATCATGTAGAGAATTTTAACAGCTTTCCAATGATACCAAAATTGTGAAAATCCAAGCTCTGGTGTGAAAGATATGCCCCTTTGAAGATTTGGGTGAAAATAGATAAAATTAGGGCAAAAATCACGTTTTTGGGCCGATATTTACCTTTTTTCCTTTTAAATTTTAAATTGGGAAAATTTCCCAATTTACCTCCATGCCCCACTCTCTCGATGACACGTGGCACCCTCTGGATGATCTGCAGGCTGAAAACCTACCTTTTTTCCCTTTGTTTTCAAATTGGGAAAATTTCCCAAAAATATCCGCACCCCGCTCTCCCGATGACATGTGGCACCTTCTAATTTGGCACGGAGGTGTGGCCCAAATTTTTCTCTTCTCCTTCGCGGGCTCATGGGCCAATTTTTGACTTTGAGTTTTTAGCCCAAAAAGGCTAAGTGTCACAATTTCCTCCCGGCCCCGCGAGTATGTTTCTTCCCTTTATTGGGCTCGCGGACCAAATATTTCCTTTGCGCCCTTTTTCCATAACAAGGGTTAAGTGCCAAAATTTTCTCCCTATCTCTGCCAACCCACCAATTTCCTTGGAAAATTTTCCAACTTAGCTCCGTGGACCCGCCTAGGCAAAATTTTAACTGTTACCTCCACTCGAGCCATAACTCAAAAAATACAAGGAGTTAGGATGAATTTTTTACCTTTCTGGAAAGGTGAGAAAATTATCTATCTGATGAAGCCATACCTAGAAAAATTTGAGTGCCTAAAGCATGCAAAAAATCCATTTTAAGTACCAGCAAAGGAAAAAGAGGAGGAGTTAACCAAAATAAGCATGGGCTTATTTTGGATAACAATTCTGGTGACTCAGAGGGGTCATCTGCCTGCTAGATGAAATGACCAGCTACCTTGAAGCCTCCATTGGGCATGGAGTCTTGAATGATAGCCTGATAATTGATCTTCACTTGAAAACTTCCTTTTAGGCCTCTTGGAAACCACTGAAACTAAAACCGGTTGTGACCAAATACCAAGACAATGCATTATGTAAGGGCAAAACCCAACAAAGACCAAACTATATATAAACTAAAAAATCATACATACCCCAAGTGGAATATGTAGAGTTTGCACAAGCACTTATTTTGCAAAAAAAAAAAAACCTACCTACACTACTCTAACTAGAAGCAAATGTGAGCTAAATAAAACCTACAATTGATTGTGCAAAATAGCTTCCTTTCTTCAAAATGGGCAGCTATGCAAACGATTTGGAGCTGATCATAGCTGGTTAGATGAGTGGAAAATCATGAAGAAGCTCGTCTTCTACCTAAATTAGCAAGGTGTCAACTGAAAACAAATTAGATACCTCTTTTACTTGCTCAATTTGGGTTAAAGAGGCATTACAGTTGATCCTTGGTACTTTGCATAACATCCTCATGCTTAGAAGCAAGCATGACTGGTTGTGGCTCCTCTTTTGGCTCCAATGAAGCCAAGTACCTGATTGGGCAAGGTATGGTCCTTTGAATGTGCCCATTGCTTTAAATTTTAACTCCAAAAATGGAGTCTTCTTGTAGACCTTCTTGGATGGATGGTGTGGGAGATATGATGGAATTATCCTACTCTTTCTCTTCCTTCATGGTAGTATGGAAATCTTCTATAATATGCAACTCATCATTATTGATTGAAACATCCAATGAAGTTGCTTTTGCATTATTGTAACCTGCTGCAATACATTGTTGGCTCTAGAGTTCCTCCATTGTATCTTTTGGAAGATCAAATTCTTCCAAATTTGATTTAAGAGGCATGTTGCAAACTACAGGTGGTGCTTGCATGTTCTCTTCTATGGAAGTAGGTTCTTTTGGTTGAAGAATGAATGATGAAGAAGGAAAAGTTGCAATTTCTACAGGCTCCTTCTCATCAAAACATTCTTCTAAGTCTGATGGAAAATCAAACTCTTCAATGTCCTACTGCAGCAAGGTCTCTCCCTTTTGTATGGTGACCTTTAAATCTGCATTTTCTTCACCATGTGTAACTTCATTTTCAAACATGAAACTTGTTCATTCAAACTCATCCAAAAAAACTTAGATTTTTGGAGAGATGAAGTGGGAGATAAATCAGTAACTTCTTGTGTAACCTTCTCATGATTCAAAGGCCTCTAAATTTGTTTTTTCACCTCCATAATGTATTCATCAATCAAATCAGGCCCTTTAAATGAAAGCAAAAAAATTCAATAATGCTTCCTTCATCTAGTTCCAATTCTGATTTGATTTCTTCCAGTTTCTCCTCTTCAATGGGACTTGGAGCTGATTGTTCTTCCTCCTTGTTGACTGGTTGTGTAGCTTGGATTAGATCAGCATTTTCTTCAAATAAAGTTCCAACATGGACACTACACTTAGAAAAAATAGAATGCTGGTCTTCTTGCCCCACTACTGCTATAAAATCAGCCTTGGCCACCACTTCTTCAACTTCCACCTCCTCCTTTGGCTTAAACATCAAGGGGATCTTTGTAATCCTAAATTTTAGAGCCAAGCTCACCAAACTTCTAATATTTTCTTCTTTGTTTGGCTCTTCTTCTTGTTGTTCTCCTTGACTGGTTTTCTAATTTTCATTTTCCCAACATGGATTTGGGAATGCAAGAGGAGTGATGGGTTGGAATTTAACTGGTTTTGCAATTATTTGTGGTGGTGGAGGAGGTATAAGCTCTTTTTTATTTGGAGGGAATGGATGTTTGGAATGGAAAAGAGTAGAGAAATTGAGGTGGGATGGGAGACTAGGAGGTGAAGAAATGGAATTAGCTTTTGGGATAGTAGATGGAGAGTTTAAAACTTGACACTGCTGAGATAAAACAGATTGGGAAAGAGGAAAATAAAAAGCATGAGATGGTGTGCTTACCCATTGAAAAGTTTGTTGAATACTCCTCTCATACACCTCTATTCCTTCAGTCCACTTTGCAAGTAATGGCAGTGTTTCAACAATGAAGTCAAGTTTCTCTTGTGGGCTATAATGCCTTGGAAAAGGTCCCACCCATGGATAGGGTGCTCCACAACTGATTCCAAATGCTTTCCTCTGTGCTTGAGCCCTTGATTGCACCATGTTTTCCTCCATCTTTTGGATTTTCTCCAACAAATCCACATTTTCTTCTTGACTTCCCTCATCATATGCGTATTCTTGTGCTTGATATGCTTCATAGCCAAACTGATTTTGGCATTGCTCATATGGATATGCATACTGGTTTTGAATTTGATCAAAATGTTGATCTAGAGGATTTGGAGAATGCGTTGGAGGTGGGAAACATTGTTGCTATTGTAACAAATGAAAATTCCATGGGGAAAATGAAGTCATGATTGCACAACTTCATGGGATGAAAGAAGAATGAAGAGATGGAATGAAAAATGAAATAAAATGAATGGAAAGAAGGTCTACAACTTCAGAGATGGGTTGCTTGATCAGATGGAGTCACCAGATGTGTTTGCAAGTGCCTCTAAAGGCTGAAATTTTAAATAGGAACACATCAACCTGTAAAAAATGAAGTGGAAGACCTCTTGGTCTCACTAGGTATGCCAAAACTATTTGTGTAAATTCATAGCACACCCAAATCTACCTTCAGATCTGCTATTGACAAATGGCCAATTCAAGTGAATGCACAACATGGAGTTCTCCCAAAGTGTGGGACCTTTGTAATTGGGGAAAACTCTCCAAATTAAATTTGGTTCTTGATCCTCTATTTAGGTGTATGTGTACAATTTTTGTAGAGGTTCTGATTCAAAATTCCTACTCTAAAACTACCAAGGAGACAGGGTTGAGAGAAAACATGGAAATGGAAACAAAACTAAGCAAAAACATAATGGTGATACACCAAAGGAGTGCTAGACTTATTTCTTTGAAAATTTGACATAGATCATGGAGATTCAACACCAAAACATGCACAGATTACCAAAATGCAATGAAAGATCAGAATACAATAATAAATGCATGAGAGGATTGAAAATTGATCACAGAACATACATTATCATTTCCAAGTTTGATACAATATGTTCCATTGGTAAAGAGGCAAAAATGAGTTACAATCTCCATGGGAGGTCTGAAATTCTACAAATCTACCTGCTAAGGAAGAAAAGAGAGCTTGCAAAGCAAGGGGGTCCAACCTTTTCAAAAATGAGCCAAATCTAACTTTTATCAAAACACGTAAAAGGAAAAGAAAAACACATGCTAGAGATTTATGAGCTCAACCACCAATCAAATCCCTTCAATCTCTCCTGCAAAGTGATGGGATTCATGGAAAAACCCATACGCCAAAGTACATTGCTCTGTAGATCCAAAAAACGACCCATACTTCATTAATTTTGGTGGTTGGGAACCATTTCTATGTTTTTTGCATGCCAGAGACATTTTCTCAATTTTCTCCCACAAAACTTGACCAAAAATAAAAATTGAGGAGTCCATCATGTATATAATTTTAACAGCTTTCCAATGATGCCAAAATCGTGAAAATATGAGCTTTGGTGCGAAAGATATGCCCCTCTAAAGATTTGGGCGAAAATAGATAAAATTAGGGAAAAAATCATGTTTTTGGGCTGATATTTACCTTTTTCCTTTTAAATTTTAAATTGGGAAAATTTCACAATTTACATCCATGCCCCACTCTCCGATGAGACATGGCACCCTCTGGATGATTCGTGGGCCAAAAACCTACCTTTTTCCTCTATTTTCAAATTGGGAAAATTTCCCAAAAATATCCATTCCCCACTCTCCCAATGACACATGGTGCCTTTTGATTTGGCGTGGAGGTGTGGCCCAAATTTTTCTTCTCCTTCATGGGCTCGTGGGCCAATTTTTGACTTTGATTTTTAGCCCAAAAAGGCTAAGTGTCACAATTTCCTCCTTGGCCCCATGAGTCCGCTTCTTCCCTTTGTTGGGCCCGCGGGCCAAATATTTCCTTTGCACCCTTTTTCCACAACAAGGGCTAAGTGCCCAAATTTTCTCCCTATCTCCACTCGACCCACCAATTTCCTTGGAAAATTTTCCAACTTAGCTCCACGAACCCGCCCAGGGAAAAATTTTAACTGTTACCTCCACCGAGCCATAACTCAAAAAATAAAAGGAGTTAGGATGAATTTTTACCTTTCTGGAAAGGTGAGAAAATTATCTATCTAATGAAGCCATACACAAAAAATTTGAGTGCCTGAAGCATGGTAAAAATACATTTTAATTACCAATAAAGGAAAAAGGAGGAGTTAACCAAAATAAGCATGGGCTTATTTTGGATTACAAGAAATACTGTAAGATCCTTACAAGATTGTCGGTCTATACCAATGTATGTATGGAATTGATATAGTGATTTATTCATATGCATATATTCTCTATTACACATACATATATCTCTCATTCATACATCTCATACCATATATGCCATACATCTCCTTTTCTACTATGTACCTAACATCATATATATAGGGTGGGGACTTTCCCTTCACCGCTTATCTATTCCATACATAGGCCACATGATATTGATAGCCACACCATGTTTACAATCATAGCCACACATGTAAACTTGTGCTATCTATAGTCCTCTTGTAGTTAACTAAAGTTTTAATTCTATTCTCATCTCGTCTACATCAATAAATGCTTCAACCATTTCTCCATAAATAAACAATGCATGGTGCACACATCTTTGCATCGTTGATGTGTTCTGCATGCCATCTTCTAAAAATAGGTCTTCATGATCAAAATCAACTAAGTCCTTAAATCTAAACTTGCCTTCCATGTGTGGGTCCTTCTTGTCCTTCCATGCCCTTGGTTTTGGGCCTTCTATCCCGCACGGACTCCTTGTGTGATCTTTAACAAGTATTCTTTGATCAACATTACCCCACACTAATCTCATTTTCATCTTGACAATGGGTATCTCAAAATTTTGAAGGAAATAATATAATAATGGAAAGAATAAGAATGAAAGAATGTAGATAAATAAATAATTTTTATGAGGTTATGAGGCAACCTCCTCTCAGTATCATTTTACAAAGATCAACTATAGATACTCCTTTATTTCGACCTCTAATACCTTCCTTTCAAAGTGAGTGCTTGTTCTAATTTTTTTGGGATGTCCATAGAAATGGATTCCAACTCATCCCTTGTAATCTCTCTTTTCTCATTTTCTTTAACCAAAAGAACATTGGAAATTGGTGTCATTCTTCCTTCTAAAAGGTCCATGTTCTACACAATTAGCTTTCCAAACTCTTCTAGCTGAGTCTTGTGTGGCTCTTATGTTGCTATCGGGCCTTGTGCTTCTATTTAACCATTGAAAATCTTTCTCGCCGCCAAATTTCTGATCTTTAATTGCTTTCAACCTCATTGTTCTCTTTGAGGGTCTTGATGTTGATAAGAGCCTCCTAACTATGCATACATTTAAAGCCTGGTCTACTTTCTTCAATACTTACTATAATGCTTGCAACAACCCTTCATAAGATGTAATTATTCTCATCACTGATGCTTTCTCCCATTCGACATCTTGTTCTGAACGTTTTGGTGCTTGCATACATTGAGTTTCATCTTCAAGTACCAAGTCCACCAACTTCCCACATAGTGTATCATCAAGGAAATGTCTCAGTGGTACCTTGGTCTCGTAAGTGTGGCCTTGCTCGATGACACTTTCCCCAATATCCTCTCGCGATGATTATTAACACCTCATTCTTCTTCTACATGAATTCCCTCTCCCGTGTTATACACGTTATCTCTACATCCTTTCTCTTCAACTCCTCATGTAGCACTCGATCATGGAAGTTTTTTTGATGTTTCTTCTAACCACCTCAACGAAAAATTTCACCAATGCATTGTTGACCTACTCATCTGACATGACAGTAGGTTTTACTGTTATTTGTCTAGCTTGAGGTGCCTTCTTCACTCATCTTGAAACACATGACTCTTCGCACACATCAAAGTTAGGCTCATCCATGTGGGTGTGCATTGACCATGATATTTTCTTTCGAGTGCACACATTGCCATATCCTCATCCATTAACTCCCAGCTGAATAAATCCTTATGTACTATCATTCTCTAGAAGTGAGAATGGACAATTTTTCTGCATCCTTTGCATACCCCATGGCTGGGGAATGTGCTCTCCACTTGTTCTTCTAGACCTTTACTTCTTCAGAACTTTAGCCTCCAAAATTGTGACTTGTGTCTCCATGTCCCGAATATCCTCTACAAATTTTTCCTCTAGTATTTTCTCTTCCTCTTATTTTCCCTTTGATTCCTCGCCCTATTCTTCTATGTTCTCTAGAAGTATAGGAGAATTAGGCGTGCTTTCCTCTAACTCTTCCACCTCCTCATTCAACTTCAATTTCCTCCTTCTCTGCATGGTAGCCTCCTTTTGTGGAGAGATTCTAGGTGATTTATGCATAGTGGTTGGAGTAGCACCTTGGGTCCTTATTCTCCTAAATACCCTTTTAAACCTATGCTCCCCTTGGAATGCATTCAAGTCCTCATCATCCCCCTCTTGTGGCTGAGGTGGTGTAATGACGTGCTCAGCTTCACCCTTACTTGTAGGATGTCTCCTACCCCTATGCTCCAAACCACCACTATCTTCGCACTCCTCCTCCTCATCCTACACTTCAATTGGCTCTGTGGGCTTAGGCACTGGGATGTTCTCCATTGTATGCTTTCCCTTTGGTGGTGCTGGAAGTGTGAACTCACCTTCCATATATTTGTTATTTTCTATTTTGGCTTTAATTGGAGATACACCAATGCTGCCCCCACATCTGCTACAGCCAAACTTATTGGTTTGATATTCAGTACTTCTGAAATGATCCTCTTTGTATAAGCACTTCTTCCAGGATACACATACTTCTTCCTCAATGTATGGTAGTCGTAATCTACCTTATCTACATTGAAGACCAATCAGCGCGTGTCTGTAAATCTATGAATAGATGCTTGGAAATACCTTGCAGTGAATGCGTAAGGAAATTTGCACCAAGGGCTCTAGACTCCATCCTTCATTGGGAAGTGCATGATGCAGAAATGCTGATATACAGCAAACTAAACTTGTTTCCCTACCACTGTTGGTAGGTCCTTTGGGATGTGCCACTCTTCCCCAAATGTCGTGCAAATCCTGTCATACCACTTCTACACCATTTTCTTTACATCATTTGTCATAGCCCCCCTACATAGGTGCTTATTGAATCTTTCAGTTGGGGACTTGTTCTCCATGGGGTATTCCCATACTTTCTCCTTTGGTCCATTTGGTACTCTGATCTCCATGAATACCAGTGATAGTAGAACAACCCCAAAGTTAATTTTCCCTCCTATACACACTTCTTCAACTATTTACTCGGTAATATAGCCTGTAATGTTGTAGATTGTCCATTATGACATCTTACATGGCACATGTAACCACATAGTATTTACCTGTGACCACCACTCTTGATCATTCAACTTGGTAACAAGGTGGGTTGTAGCTTGTACAAATGGACAATTCTTCAATTTGTCTATGTCCATTCTATGCGGACCCTTCAGGTATCCCAACTTGTGTCTGGTTTTTAAAATCATGGATTTATCTATGAGGTCACCGTTTATATCTTATCCTATGGCCTTCATACATGTAACTAATGAGACAAGCGCAGATGAGATTCTAACTCTGCATCCTGCAAAGTAGAAGAAGTATTCGTGCACCCTGATCATGAGCCACCGATACAAGGGCTCATACAACTAGTAGACACCAATTATCTTCAAAAGCTTCTCACCCACATCATCATATACTATCATGTCCTTCATCGTGTGCTTGTTCATTATAGCAATGAGCAAGGAATCAAGCTCCTTCTTGTTCTCCAAAGTCTTGCGATTATATTCACTCACTTTTCTTTTTCTCGATGGGTGAATCCCATTCTTTTCCAATGATGACTCCTTATAGATATTCATCTCTAAAAATGGCTTTTGGGTGACATCTCTTCCTCCTTAATGACCACATTCTTCTTTCCTTTTACTACTTTTGTATATGCCTTCTTTGGTACCATTTTTACGTTGAAAATGTCTCCTCTTCAACTCTACAAATTTTCAAATCAAACCCTAGCTCAATTCAATCATGCCCTAGGTGGAAAATTTGTAACCTAACTCTTTTCTGTCTCCCTACTTCACTCAAACCCTTCACCACTAGGGATGCAAGCTTCTTATCACACAAATCTAGTTGTCACACTTGGTTTCACACCCTTCGCACCTTAACTCAATCACTCAACTCTTCGTACTTGGATCTTTTCTCAAATACTCTTAGTCGCAATGGTAAAAATGAATCTACATCCCATCCTTATATAATTTTTTCAAATTTTGATGCATTTATTACTCCTTCACCTACCAAATATCCCCTCATTCATTAACCAAATCCATTCATTCTCATGTGGTACATCTTCACGCCCAGCTATAACCTTCTAGTGTACCTTCCTACCCTCTAGTCACATACTTCTCTTCAGTGTGTGCTCCTGTGCCCAAGTACCTCATCACTATACCTTCTCTTGGTAGCTATCATGGCCTCCACTTACCTTGCGTTATACTTGTTCTTTCATTCATCTCCATCCTTGGTCACTTTTGAGAAGTAATATTCTTTTGACTTAAAGCACACCCATAGCAGCTTATTCCTTTCACCTTTCAATTCCCATAGTCTTTTTCTTGGATAACTACAACCACCCCACATGAAAATTATGTACAGTCCTCTACGCATAAACATTCTTCATACAATAATTAGCTTCATGCGTGTAAGTGTGCTTATTACACAAGAACAACAACGAAATTAACAAAGCATAGCGACAATGAAGGAAATACATTAAGGAAATACAAAATTAAAAATCTAAACTAAATGGAAATACTACCCTATTACAAACACCAAGTAGACTTATTTAGAATAGGGCTTCAGCTTACTCCTGTTAAAGTAACTAGGTAGTTGTGTTCCATCAAGTGCTTCTAATTGGAAAGCACCTGATTCAAGTATAGAAGTGATGACATACAGCCCCAACCAATGTAATTTGAGCTTGCCTAGATGGCACAAGAACTTCAAGTCATTAAGAAGTACCATTTGTCCCATCTCAAACTTCTTATCCCTTAAGTTTCGTCATGCCATGCCTTCTACCTAGCCTTTTCCTTCTTCTGACTCCATCATGCCGTGGCTTGGCAAATCATCTAGTTGAATCATCTTTTCAATATGCTCTTTTAAATCCTGTTCATCATCTAGACCTCCAAAGGTCGCACAATGCATAAAGAAGGTAACATAAATTCTATAGGAGAATAGCTTACATGCCAAACACCAACTTAAATGGTGTGGCTTTGTTCAATCTCTTATAACTTGTTTTATATGCCCAAAGAATAGCTGAAACTTTTTCATCCCAATCCTTTCTTCCAGCATCACAAATTTTAGTCAAAGTCTTGCTCAAAATCTTATTGAAGGCCTCAATAGCCTTCCATTAACCTAAGGATGATAAGGTGTAGTTTTATGGTGTGCAACCATAAACTCATCTAATAGGATCCTGATTATCTCATTCAAAAAGTGTGTACCCTCATCACTTGTCAAGATTAAGGGACATCCATATCTTGTAAGAACATTCTCCCACATAAACCTAGCTACTTTAGCTTCTATACAGTCCTTGGTAGGTGCTGCTTCTGCCCACCATGTGAGATAATCTATGCAAGTAATGATATAGTGTGATCCAGTCCTACATGCAGCTAGAAAAATAGGTCCTACAAAATCAATGGCCCATTTCTCAAATGGTTCGACACTAGTAATTAGTCTCAAAGGCATCTCATCTCTTTTCCCTAGTTTTCCTAAGTGTTGAAAATGATCACACGCCTTACAATATTCTTTACAGTCCTTATACAATGTCTCCCACCATAATATAGCAAGTAGGATCTTCTAGGCAGTCACATCACCTGTATAATGTTCTCCTGTAATAGCACCATGAGCTTCTTCCACAATATCCTTATGCTTATGCTCTAATACACAATGGCATAATACTTCATCTCTTCCTAGCTTGTAGAGGTCACCACTTATTAACATAAATGGTGCCACCCATATAACAAGCTGCTTCTTTTATAATGCTTTCATTCCTTCTGGTGCCACACCTATTTGTAGAAAGATATAAATGTCTTATAACTCCATGGGCACGCGTTGTCCTATATAATCATGCACTCGACATTGTTTCTTCAATTATCTGTGCATCCTCTTCTGAATTGATTCTAGATAAATGATCTGGTCCAAAATTGCCTTTCCCTAGCTTCACCACAACTATGAAGTCAAACTCTTGAAATAGGAGCACCCATCTGCATATGTGCCCCTATAAAATGGGCTTGTTTACCAAGTACTTCAATGCCATGCAAAAATGGTGTTGCTAACAAGTACTATCGAAACTTGTACAATGCATAGATCATTGAAAAATCTTCGCGCTCTGTAGTTGTATAATTCCATTCAGCAGGAGTCAGCTTCCTACTAGAAAAATAGATTGGATGATCTATAATACCTTCACCAGGTTGAGCTAACATAATGCCAATGGCCATGCCAGAAGCATCCACATGTACATGAAATGGTTTATCCCATGAGGGAAAGCATAGAATGGGTGCGATAGTAAGTCTCTCTTTTAATATCTCAAATGTTTGTTCATGCGGTTCTCCTAAATAAAATGTAACTTCCCCTTCAGAATTATTCCAAGGGTATAGCAATTTTGGAAAACCCTTTTATGAATTTTATATAATATCATGTATGACCTAAAAATCCGCGCACCTCACTTTGACCGGTAGGTGCTTCTTAGCTGAAAATGACTACAACCTTGGTTGGATCAACTAAAGAAACCTTCCTTGTAGATTATATGTCCTAGCAGTATCCCAAATGGTTTAGAAAATATGCACTTCTTGATGTTCAAAGAGATACTCAATTGTCTACATCGTTCAAATATTAAGCGCAGATTGTCATAATGATCTTTCACAAGCCCATATATTGTTCAATCATCTAAGTAGACATATAAGAAGTTGTGAATAAAATCTTTAAATGCCTAAACAACTATGCACGATAACATAGCAGGCACATTTTTCAATCCAAAGGGCATCACAATATAGGAAAAAATTCCCCATTTAGTAGTAAATGTTGTCTTTTCTTGATTCTCTTGAGCAATCCGAACCTGATGATACCTAGAAAATTCATCTGTGAAGGAATATATTTCACACCCTGCAACTCCTTATAGTATTTCCTTAGTGAATGGCGTAGGTAATGGATATGTGACACATGTAGCATTCAGCTCCCTGTAGTCCACACATATCCTAATCTATCCATCCTTCTTGATACTGATCACCATTGGGCTAACCCATTCTGACTCATCATGGGACTTGATAATTCCATATTTCAATATTTTATCAATTTCTTCTTTTACCTTTTCACGTAAATTAGGATTCATTCTCAGTAAGGTCTCTTTCTAGCTAGTCATGTACCATCCTTAAGTTTTATTTTCATTTCCCTAAGTGATTCATGAACGCCTTTAAGTTCATGATATCCTCGAGGAATAAGTCATGATAATCCCCGAGTAACTAGATGATCTTTTCTACCTCCGAGTTTGACTAGTAATCTCTAATTATGGCCTCCTTAGGCTCACCTCGAACCTATATTCACCTTATTTGTGTTCATGGGTTCATGGTAGGTGCATGTATCCTTGTCTACACTATCCAAGACCTCGCTCACCCAATGTTAATGTTCAATATCCAAGTTCTCAACTTCCTCGTCATCCACAACATAAAACATCTTTCCTTTCTCTTTCTCAAGGCAAGCGCGTTCAAGTAGTATGGAGTCCATTTCTTCTTCCTTTTCAAAACATGATCCAAAATCTACCTCACCAAATAATTCTTGTATATGCTCTTCATATTTTGCACTATCACCCATAGTTAAGCACTTTCCAAATTTTAATGCCTCTCGCTATAGGAGGTTTAGTCGAGAAGTAATCGAAATTCGGATCATTACTATAGTCAAATCTTATCGGTTCAAGTTTCTCAATGTAGTTCTACATATACATACCAAGCGTGTGCACATCCTTGTAGCGTAGAATACAATCTATGCACCCAGAGTGAAGGTGGTAATGCTTCATGTCCTATTGTCTAGAGTCTCTCACACTGCTGAATGTGATGCTAAAAAGGTTGATCACCATGATAATTGAAGATTTTTGTAGGTGCATTGTTCCTTATAAACCTAGTAGAAAAAGTGACTCCAATCTCTTCCCAGTTTATAAGATTATCTTTGTGGACTACCCACCATCACGCTGTTATCCCACGTAGTGTATATACTAACATATCTCTTCTCTTAATTTAATCTATCCGTTATGTTTTCATGGCCTTCGAAAGGTAGGAAGATCTTCTATCCCTATATACCAAGTTACTATGCTACTTATCCATCAAGTTGAATGAAGTCCATTCTTTCACGCAACCACGCTTTTCACCTCCCGTAATACTAATTCATATTTACCATGGGCCCAATTTTCACAAGCAATACTCACAAAGTATCACTAATAGAATGATAATCCTCCCACCGTAGGATCCTTTCTTTTGATGGCTCATTAACCTCTCGGGTCCCGAATAATACGTGCATAGACTCTTTTTAAATCCTCCTCACATAGAGGTTCAACATATGGTTTAGAATTCCCATCTATCAAAGGTATCACAACCCTTTCCTCCTTGTTTTCAAAGCTGATATACCCTTTATTGAATCTCAAGTTAGAATTATTTGCATAACACCAAGGGCATGCAAGTAGGGATAGAAAATTGTCTCGCTTACGCAAGTGCTAATACCTCAAAATCCCAAAGTGAACTTGGCCCCTTGTATAGTTATAGATGCATCTTTTAAAACACCTATGGGAGTGGAATTAGTCTAGTTTGCCATGAACACCACATTAGATGATGGCTGTAATAGAGGCCTCCCCATTTGTACCCATGCATCTAATGTAAGCTCATTTACCTCCGTACTGTGATTGATCAATATGTTTCTCAACATCCACCCATCCACAACAACATTTAGCGTAATTTCTTTGTCATATTCAATGCTATCGAGGGAATATTTGCATGCATAATCTTTCATTTGGTCTCAAGACTTGCAGACGGATTGTTACCTTTTAACCAACTTCCTAATAGTGGAATAATTTTCTCCTGGTGCAACATCTTACACACCTCTTGTAGATCATCAATATCAGTTTGGACTATCTCTAATGCTTTCTTTTGCTCCTTTAGGTACTATATCTCACCTTGAATATTCCTTAGTACTTCCATGGTATCCTAGTAAACTTCCTTCTCATGAGCAAGATCTAGGTACCTCGCATACAAAATCTCCTCCTTGGTGATCATAGGCTTCTGGTGCAATGCCTCTCTTGCACATGCTACTTCAGCATGTGTAGTAATCTTCACTGTCAATGCCTTAGGTCCTTCTATTATCTTGGGCATCCACTGATCTTCTACTACACACTGGACTCTAACCATCCCAACACATTTGTTTTCCCGCTTATGTTGCTTACTTAGATGCTCATATAATTCCGGCACTCTTCATGGCTATGGTTATTTCCATAGAAACAACACATAATATTCTCGAGGACATTCACACCTATAGTGGTCGGAGATCTACACGGATAACATGTTCCATAAGGGAAATTTCCTCTTCCTCCACTACGGCTTCGTCCTCCATATCTACCATGATATCCATGTCCCCTTCCACGATCTCCTTCAAAATTCCCCTCATTCCTATCATAGCACATTTGATTATGATCCCGATCCTGTGCTCATTCTTACCCTTAGAATTATCTATTATACTTTTCTGTCATACCCAAGGTCTATAGCATCCTGGATCTGACCAATCAGCTGAAAATCCTTAGTATCATGGGTCATGGACCTACAAATTTTGCAAAAGCAAGATACATTCTTCCTTATCATGCATTGTAACAAAGGACAGTGACTAGCATCATGATTCAAATGAAAAATTTCACAGTCTAATAGTAATGAGTGTATAGATCTACGAGGGAAACTATCCTTGGTGTGACCTTCTACTTCATAATCTATACACCAAATTCTTGAGCACGTCTCATGGGCTGAATTTGCTGATAGCTTCTCTAACTACTTTGCCATAGCTACAATCTGTGCCTCTAGAAATGGACTAACTCCAGTGTCAATGCTCCCAACTGCCTCATCACACAAAGCTACTTCTAGTGCTTCATGTGGATTAGTGTATGTCTTATGTGATAGTGGCCTTCTAAAAGGTGTAATAAATCCTCCAATGAACCACTTTGTGCATGTTGGCTGGTGTGAATATCATAAGATAGCTTAGATAAAAGTGTCTTAAAATGAGCATCATACTCACGTACACTCTCAGTAGTGCCTTTCTTGATATATTTGAGTGCACTTATACTCTTCTACTCAAACTCAGGGATATGGAACTCTTTTAAGAAAGCATCTCTCAATGCTACATAATCCATGCAAGTTTGATCAAGGTCAAACTTTCTATACCAGTTGTGTGCGCGCCCGTAATGTAGTGGTGAATTGACTTGCCTTTCTCTCAGTAGTTGTGATCCCTTTAGTGTGCCACAATATTTCACACATATGCACATGTTTGGCAACATCCTCTATACCTCTATACTCCGGGAGATGAAGATACATCTCTATATAGATATTATGTGGTTGTTACAGACCTTGACCACCTGATCTAAAACCTCCTGTGTTCCCTCTACCTCCAGAACCACCAGATCCACTAGAACTAGAACCACCTATACCTCCTGATCCACCACCTATAGTTGGAATAGGGCCTATAGATGTACTCCCCTATGGTTCGATAATATTACTATATTGAACCCCTACGGTAAAGTGAGGTAGTTATAGTTCCAGAGGCGAATCCAACATTTTGCGCCCTCACATTCTCAGTGTGGATGATGCACCTAAGAATTCTCCTCCAAATGAAATTGAATCCATCCTGTCCCACCATTTATGTACTTGATCCCCGACTCACTCCTACTCTCCTACTTCCCAAGTTAGTATGTTGGTTATTTGTCATACTAGATAATGAAAACCAAGCACAAGGGCTAGGTCACCAGTGTGATTAAGATGCACGCCCGTGGCCCACATAGTCTCTGTTGGTGCACTTTTGTGTGAGGCCGAGGGGGAAATCTCTATCATGATTTCCAAGATAGGGGATTTCTTGATGCTCTGGCTCCATGTCTTCTACGTGAGCTATAAATCCTTCAAAATCCATCTCTCTCTTCCATGCCATACTCTCTGCAACAGAATGTTGCTTCTCTATCTCCCTCTTGCATGCCTCATTATCCTTAAGCCACCTTTCCTCTCTTTTCCTTTCTACAACTAGGTCTACCATCTTAAAACAAACCTGGTCTTGCCTTCGCACATGGTGAAGTTTAGTTAGCCATAGGTGAAGTTTAGTGAGCCAATATCTTCCATCTATTATTAAATACGTAAGTTGCTTATAGTATTGTCAATTTATACCAATTCACATATGGAATCGATACGGTGATTCAGTCATATGGGTATATTCTCTGTTACATATACATACATCTCTCATTCATACATCTCATACCATATATGCCATACATCTCCTTTTCTAATATGTACCTAACATCATATATATATGGCCGGACTTTCCCTTCACCACTTATCTATTCCAGAAATAGGTTGCATGCTATTGATATCACATGCCATTTACAAGTATAGCCACACATGCAAGTGTGTTATCTATAGTCCTCTTGGCTTAACTAAAGTGTCAATTCTATTCTCATCTCATCTCCATGCATAAATGATTCTAACCACTTCTCTAAAGATAGAAAATACATGGTACGCATTTCTCTGCATCGTTGATGTGTTCCACACGCCATCTTCTAAAAATAGATCTTCATGCCCAAAATCGGCTAAGTCTTGAAATATGAACTTGTCTTCCGTGCGTGGGTCCTTCCCCGTCCTTCCACGCCCTTGGTTTTGGGCCTTCTATCCTACACGCACTCCTTGTGTGATCTTTGAAAAGTATTCTTTGATCAATAAGAAATATCAATAACAATTCCAAGGTTAAAACAAATCCTTGAAATCACAATGAGAAAATAAAAATAAACATCTTATATGAACATCTCTAAAACCTCCTTCAATCTAAATCTTGAACATATGGATAATTTGGCTAGCATTCAAGACATTAAATAAGTGATTGTCATCATTTATACCATATATCAATTTTATTATCATCATACATATATGACTCTTAATGCCTACCTTATTCAAATCATTAACATTTTCTTTTGGAATTACTTCATATGTTCTAAGAGTTTCTTTACCATCTACGTATAAGGGCTTTATTTTATCCAGATCCTAGTAATAATGGATTGTGCCATGTGGCTTCATGTAATAAATTTAAAGATTCTTTCTTTATAATATGTATATAACTAAATACATCTAATATCACTAACATTCAAACCTTCATCCTCCACTTCACTTTGTCTCTTGTGTGTATTTGGTTATTACTCCATGTCAAACTCAAACCATAAGTTTTATATGAAATAAAGATACTATAGATTTTTATGTACACATTAATGATTCTTACAAAACCATTTTTATTTTGATCATAAATTTTTCTCCTATATTATATATTGTGTAGGTAATTAGTGATCCTATTTAACCATATAACACATTGTATTAGACTCTTAGATCCTTCTATTGTTTGTATCATTTTATTCATAACACACATAGTGTATGGCTTTAAAAATTTGTCTAGCCTCGGAAGTCGTTGGCTTAAAATTTTTATCATACATGAACTCATGTAGATATTTACTAGATTAGTAGGTCAAAATGCAAGTGATCGCACTTTGATGTGCGAGTGATCACACTTTGATGTGTGAGTGATTACACTTCTTAGTGCAAGTCGATGACTCTCACTTCTAAGTGTGATCACTTACACATTGTGCATTTGATCACACTTAGAAGTGTAAGTCCTCGACTTACATTGTGAAGTATTATCACTCGTACATCTAAATGTGAGCACTCACACTTCAAAGTGTGATAGTGATTAGTCACATTTGAAGAACGATGATTGAAGACAACTATTTACAAAAAAAAATTACTCGCATTAAAGAACGCTTCAACAGGAAAGTTCAATGTCCTCCAATTTAATCTTAGTATATATTTAGGGCCATTAATATTGTGTCAAAATAATTCATTAATGTATTTTACTCTCTAATTATATAGGTATGTTTATTTGATGGTATAGAGTTCAAGTTTATTATTTATTTGATTAATGGTGGTATTATATACTTTGATTCAATTATGAGTGTTAATTGTTTCTTAGGTTTTTATATCATACATAGTATTTTAACAATATAAGTTTATTATTAATAATTGTCTACAATATTGAGTAGAATAAATCCATGCGACGTAGTTGCATCTTGTGTATAAAAATATTACTCGCACTAAGGAAAGTTCAATGTCCTCCATTTTAAGCTTAGTATATATTTAGGGTCATTAATATTGTGTCAAAGTAATTCATTAATGTATTTAACTCTCTAATTAAATAGGTATGGTTATTTGATGGTATAGAGTTTAAGTTTAGTATTTATTTGATTAATGGTGGTGTTATATACTTTGATTCAATTATGAGTGTTAATTGTTTCTTAAGTTTTTATATCATAGAGCCTTTTAACAATATAATTTTATTAGTCAATATTAATAATTATCTACAATATTGTGTAGAAAAACCCTTGCGACATAGTTTCATCTTGTGTATATCATCTTCTATCAATATTAAAGAGTAAATTTTAATTAAATTTATGTATGTCAAATTTAAGTTTCAAACAATGTCCAAATTTAGTTTTCTATACATACATTAAAAATTATATTATAAAATTCTTACATTAATTCTTTACAATACCAATTACACTATTAACAAGGACCATTTTGTAAGGTAAAATGCTAATTAATATTGCAGTTTCCTCAACATTAATTATCCATTAAACCGAACAATGTAAAATGCATCATTTGAAAGTATGTGCACCATTTAAAGTATTTAAATTTTGTTAACCATTAATTAGACATCAAATATAAATAAATGTAGCATCATACGTGTGCCTATTGAAATTTGTGTGCCAAAGAAAGTGGTGGTTGGATTTGTCGATTGTATATCATTACAGCTTCGACATTTTTTTAGTATACGTTTTGGACACTAAAGTTTTTGAAGCTTATCATAATAAAATTCTCCTTTCTATTCCTTTGTCTTTACACAAGAATGTCACTCCATTTATCCATTGGAAAATATAATCCAAGCATGCATCACAAATTATAAGAACAATTTGATTTCCTCTGGTGTAAAAAAATGGTATACGTTCTCACCTTCATCCCTTCCAAAATTATGAAAATATGTAAATGTAGAATTTTCCATAGCCTTTTCAAAAAAACATTTTGTGTGCCTCCAATAGTCAATGTTGTCCATGAAACCATATTCTTTTAGGAATTTTAGCAAATAATTCTCAATTCAAATGGTTTGGCATCATTTTGTAATTCAATCTACTTTTCCCTCAAAGTGATTTACGTAAAATATGTGTATACGATTCTTGAAAGAAATGCACAAACAGGTTATGTGGATTTTTTTAAAAATGACTAAGAATTGTTTCCTAAAACACTTGACATTGATAACAATGATTGTTGGAGGTGAAAAAATGGGTGTTTTTGAATTTTTTTGGAAAATAGATTTTGTTCAATTAGGGATTTTATTCATTTAGGGATTTTGTAGAAAATTAAACTAAAGTGAACTTTAATACTTCTCTTGGTAGGTTTCTCTAGACATTCGTTATAAATTAATTATTGAATTTCAAAGTTTTTATTCAATTTTTTTCAGATTGAAAATACATTATTAGGGAACTAGTATAGCCAACTTTAACACAAACTTAATACACTGCAAATATCTTGAAATCAAAGAAAATAAATCTTCTTCTACATTATTGAATCATGAATTAAAATGATTCATAAATATGAAAAACAACTCCCAACTCGAGTTGCCAAGAAAAATCTAACTTTGATTCAATCTACTCTAGGTGGTGGGATTTACAAGTTTTAGCAGAATTTACTAGAACTCCGATATTCTTAGTAAGTTTGCATGCTTATTTATATGGGCATAGAAATTTCCACGCATCTTCTACATGCCTAAATTAGAGGAATTGCCAACTTTCTAACCTATTATGCATTCAAGAGACTAAAATTTACTAATGCCCTAAAATAGGAAAAAATTGAATTACAACTTAGATCCTAATTTTTGGCCTTCGATGGCAGATTTCAGGCCCAAAAATGTGTCAAAACATGCTCCAATTGGCAGGGAAGGTTGACTAGTGCATTCATCTCATCTAAATAGGTGGTTTAAAAAATCTGACTCAAATGGACACCAAGCACAAGTTATGACCTTTTCAAGTTCCTAGTAAAACCAATGCACCATGAACTTTTTCTAAGCACAATCCCATTTTAATCAAATTTTAGGGGTTATTGTGGTATAGAATGTAGATGTTTTTATCAAATAAATTATTTCATAAGAGACTTATTTTTTTTTATTTCTTGATTCACATAACTCATATGTTAAGAACATGTCAACACAAATAGGTGATTAATTATGATCACTAAAATAAGGAATAACTTACATTATCAAAGTGTTAGTAGTTGAGTCTAAAATAAGGAATAATCTATAGATAACAAGAATAATATTGTAAGTATTTCATTCTTATTTGATGAAAGATGATAGGGTTATTATTCCACGGTTAGTAGATTGAAGTAAGGGTTTTTGATACCTTACTGAAGAATGAATTAATTATATATTGTATGTGTTTTATGAAAGTGAATATCCCAATCTTATGATAGAATGCATTCATTGGGAAACAAAGACGATTCTATTGATGGGATGCTTCCTGATATAGATGATATGTTTCATATTACTTCCATAATGAGTTCATAAGTGTGGCTTAGAATATTTGTAGGAGGGATCATGGAAACTCATGATATGAAGATCTTTATGAGGGAATGAATGAAATTCTTTGTAATTTTTCATTATAAAGAATGAAATAGATTTTTGGTGTCTTACTAAAATAAATTAATCAAATATTGATAAGAATCGCTAGAGGATGGTGGGGTCTTCTTTTTCTTAATGATTTTGTATGGAAATTTTCCTTAGTAAATTTGATATTGAGATCCTGAAAATACCATTACCATACATGCAGAACTAAGCCAAGTAATTGTTTCCTTTTTTATAGTAATACATTGAAGTATAAGGAAATTGTGGGAAATACAATTTTATGAAAACATATATGTGATGTATAAGGAGAAAATGCAAAGGGTTCAGTCTATGTAGGTTCCTCCTAGAAATATAGTGAATTAGAGAAGTATAAACCCTGTAATTTGAGAACTCAAGTTGTACTTGGCTAAACATGATTTTGAAGATTTTATCACTAACTAGATAGTTCTAAAAAGACACATGCAACACTTATAGACTAAAATTATAGGCTCTGGGTGTTTTAGTTAAATAAAGTAATGATATATTGACACTAAAAATTATAAGATGACAAGGTTGATTTTTCTTAATCTGAATTTAATAAATGTGATGAAAGTTTCTTTACTAAAGATCTTGATAAGAGCCAACAGAATACCATTACCTTGCATGCAGATTGAGGTAAGTGAGATAAGGGAATTTATTCCTTATTTTTTTAGTGGGAGGTGGAAGCATAAGGAAATTGTGAGATTTAATATCTTGGGAATACATATATAAGATGACAAAGGAGATTATACATAGGGTTTAGAGTTTGTATGTTCATACTAATGCTACAAAGAGTGTGGTCATTATATTTAAACTCATTATACCATGTTTTATATGGATAAATTGATGCAAAGAGTAACATGATCAAAGAGGTTTTCTCTTCTTGACAATTTCTCTAGTTTTAAAATTGTAATGGTCAAATAGGAGTTACAATTCAAGATCACCTACACTACCAAGAAAGAGACGTATGTATATAAAATAAATCCCTTCACAATATTTTAGTGTGACTAAGATTAGCGACCACTATGATAAGTATTACATATTCGTGACCCTTCAAGAGTGCATGTATTGTTGTAATTTTCTCGGTGTAATAATAGTTTTCTTTCGAATGATGTCTAGCCACTGCTAAGCTCTAAATATTTCATTATGGCTGATCTTAGTTTCCGCTAGGATCAGAATTATGCGTCTTGTCACATCCCTCTTTCTCCATTATATTTTTAGTTGCAAAATATGTTGTGAAGTAATAATTAACCAATAGAAGAAATTTGATTGGTATCAATGTGAGGCCGCATATGCAATTATACTCATGCACAAATTTTTGCAAGTGAATATATGCATGGGTGTAGATGCATACCTAGTACCACACCTACACTCACCACCTTGTGATCAAGTGACTAATTATTAAGTCACAACTCATTTTTACTATAATTTTTGTATGAGACTGCTTTATTTTTTGTGTTTAATGATTTCATAACATTGGTGTACTATTTGTTTTCTATACCTATTTATGAGATTTCTTATCTTGTTGCTGAAGTTAGTGGTTTTCTAGTAATTGTTAAATATGTACTTGGATGTAATGGTATTATTCGTCATGAAGGAATCATTATTTTGGTGATATAGGTCTAAGTGTAGACACTAAATCAAGCACTTTGAGTATATTTTTAGGTCTTGATCACATACTACTATTCATGTGACTCCTAAGTGAGAAAATTATTAATTGATCACTATATTTGGATTCTTTACTTTCTTTCTAGTGTTCATATTGGTCTTACATACCCCACTACCTAGTCGACCTTCATTACTTTGGAATTTTTGAGTCCTGAAACCAATTCCCGATGGACGCTAGTTCCCTTGTCCCCTCTAGGTACCTCAACATATTTTTATCTTACTCTCATATTTTGGATCCTTTATAGATGTTGGGCATCTTATTTTCTTAGTGGTCAACCTTTTATTGTTTAACTAAGAAATTCAAACAAGGGAATTGTATAAATACAAAGCTATATGGCCACAATAAAGTACTAAGCTCTAAGCATCTATTACTATCACCTAAGGTTACATCCAAAGGCACTTCAAGGGCATCAAAGGATCCATCTAGCATCCATTAAAAGGGACAAGGGATTGCATTATTTTTCATACAATTCATAGAAGGGGAAGTTCATTTTTCCATGCACAAATCTACTTAGAGTTTCTACATCTAGCTACTTCTCACTATTCAATGTAACTTACATAAGATCCACCTAGGGAACGATGCTAGATGCATGCACATAGAACTACATGGAGTCCGAAATGTAGTAAAACACCCGAATTGTATGTTCACTCATTCGAGTGATCACCGAGGGTTAGTCCAACTCCCCGTTTGTATATTTTCCTTTTTAGGATTTGATGTATTTTGGGGTTTTTGTGGTTCTCTTTCTCTTTATAGGTTTTAGGTGAACTCAACGATTAACTAAGGACATATAGGTGACTAACAAAAACATCTAGTGAACATCTTATTACCCCGTAAAATTCAGTTTCTAAGGGTCTTTGCAATCAAAGGCACCCACACAAGGTCCCCTGGTACCCTAACCCGGACTAGGAACCCCGGTCACAATATTTCTAATTCTTACACAATTTTATGGGCTTGTTCGCAACATTCTTCTTCCTGTTCCATCAATTTTCCATCTCAACACATCTTCGAGATTATTTCTAAATTGGATAAGTATATTACCCCTTCTCTTGCACTTATGGTTTCAAATTTAATTGCTTATTTCTTAGGTTTTATATGTTATTTATTTCAATATCATTTTACTACAACTTTACAATTATAATTTAACATTTTTATTTATTTATTTATTAAATCATCTCGTGAACCCATTGCTTGAACCCACCTTTCTTCTAGGTCTTTTATCATCTTATTAGTATGGCTCAATGTTATGGTGAATTTACTAAATCCCACCTTCAAGAGATCAATGATCATCTTGTTGAACATCCTCAAGATCTAGATCTGAATTTATTCTCTTCTCGTGAGGAGTCCACCAATCTTATGGAGCTTAATGTTCTTGCATCGATCCTTGCTTCCATGCTTATTAATACTGTTATCCAAATAACTCCCCTAGTGATTTGGATAACTTGCATACACATTTTGGCCCTAAGATATCTATTGAAGAATTATGCACACTCAAAATCATTTGGCACATTCCCTTAGGTCACAGTTTACCTACACGCCCCTTTCCTTCCTCCTTCCACTTCCCTTCATGCCTACCTTCCATGTGTTCACCTTCTTCTGAGTCAGTTTTTTTCCACCCTATGCACTAAAGTCTTTGAACCTTCACACGCCGCACCCATTACCTTGTAATAGTTGCACATTAACCATACGTTCTCTGCTCATTGGTTTGATTCATCTCCCCACATGTAACACCTTGATTTTTGTAAGCTATCATGGTAAACACTTTTCATGATGTTGTAATAGAATAAATGAAATAAATATGTTAAGATATATTTTTTAATCTTAAAAGGAATGTGTTACTAATCTGGACCCTTGTTTGCTGTAATTTGTTTACTTAGGACAGAGGCTATTATTGCTTGTGTTTTGCAAAATGAGACAACAGACTTGTCGTATGTTTGATGAACTCTTTTCACTGATTGACAACACACCTTGAATCAATTCCATTGATCCAAGGTATGATGTGGCCTTCTTGTGATCGCTTTGTCGATTTACTTCTAAACCGAATGAAGTCTGAAACCAGACTAAAGGTTGATATAAATGTTGTAGCACCTGATTTTAGGTATGAATATCTGGTACGTAGATGCCAATGGAAAAGGTTTGATTCCCGAACCACATGCAAAGTTGTAACGCTAGACAACGTAAGACAATAAGGGCCTAGATGCAAGTGACACAGGTATGTGGAACATAGGACGAAATGTCCTGCATTGTGTTGAATGTGAATGCCAGTCGGAAAGACTTGATTGGAAACTATTAAATAAATACTATGGGATTAAACCCTAACCTACAACTAAGTTTTATCCTATACCCTAACTACTACCCTATATGGATTTTAAATTTCATAAGGATGAAAATAGATGCAAATTCTAATAACTTATGAACTAGGTGAATAACCTAGCTATGGACTATTAAATCCTAAACTATTACTAACCTATGGAAGGGGACTTATGGACCCATGTGGATGGAAAACAGATAAGAAGGGAAGGTTAGAAATTTAATAGGACAGTAAATGAAGTCCTTACAAGTTGCAGCGCCAAGTTTGGCGGGAACATGGAAAAGTTGGAGGCATCCAACTAGCTATGAAGCTAAAATGGAATTGCAAGCAAAATTTAAAAAAGAAAACTCGCCAACCTGAGTCGGCGGTGGCGTGAGGAATGAGGAAAAATTAATGCATTCAATGCATTCAATGACATTGGTCTTAGCGACCAGCTCACCTTGGAAAGAGGATAGAGGAAAAATTTGTTTTTATTGTGTGCAATCGGGTTTTTAGTTGCTCTGCATTTTTTTCTTCCATGGTTCTTATCGAACCTGCTGTATTTTTGGTTATTGTTTCTATTCTTTGGAGAAGTAAAGGCTATTTTTATCCTATGGGAGTTAGTGGACTGTTGGGAAAGCCCTGCTACATGATGTCATGGAGAGAAATAGCTCCAGGTGGATGTGGTTTACTTCAACCACAAAAAATACAGCATGTTAAGCCCTTCTCCTTAAACCGTCTGCTTTTGTTTAAACGTCTCATTAAAACAACCCTGCTCTTATGATGGGGGTTTTGGTTATATGATTTTGCTGTTATGTTGAGGTGATTTTTGGGTTGAGTTATTTTCTTTTGTTGTATGTGAATTGAGCATTTCTTTGCATAATGATTAAGTCGAATAAATCTGTCCATGATGTGTGGGTTGTTTGACAGTGTTGGGTATTCATTTTTATTACCCAATATGAGTTTGTGCTAATGAATACATTAGCTATGCGTGTATCAATTCTGAGTTCTGTGCATTCTTGTGAAAATGAAAAGATGAGATGATTCTGTATGTCTGGTTGAACTGTCATTATAAGGATGAATACGACTTGGGTATTCTTGTGTGTTTTGAAGAAAATGAGTGTTCTAATTGAAATTATTAATGAATTAAGTTTTCTCTTTTGCTGTTTAAGATTTGAAGGTAATGATAATAGGATTTCATTGTGTATTATGGGTCGAACTTGCTGTAGTAACAGTAATGTTCGAATTGTTGTTTTTTGATTGTGTGCATTAATGGTTAAGGAAAGCCGTAAAAAAAAATGCTTGACATGACTCATGTTTAACCGTTCCTCTTGTCATACTACGAAAGTGTGTGGCGTATGAAACCTCCCCGAGACAAAGTAAGGTCATAGTAGCATCTTACATCATTGTTCCAATTGGATATGGTGATCTGTCTACTTGTTCTTGGTATTCATATATGACTGTTTGGAATGAAGTTTTGATCGAATGGGTACAAAATAGTCGGACTATAGAATAGACTGGGTAGAGCATACAAATCATACTCTATGTCGTGTAGAACTCAAGGATATATATATATATATATATATATATGTATATATAAATTTATGGATTGAAAACCTTTCATTGTTTTCATTGAAACAAAGTACGAAAATATTTCTCCTTTCTTGATTGAAAGCGAATTCTCTCATTTTATAATGAAAACGTGATATGTTGTTGTTGTACACTCTTACCGTTATATATTGACGTGAATGTCTATAGAGTGAAATAATTAAGAGGAAATGATTTTGTTTAGAGGTTCTTTTGGTACTTGATGCTTACGGACCATTCAGATGAACTCGGTCAAGTTTTGGAAGGGTAATTAGTAGTTTTTGAATATTGAAATATACTATTTAGAATGAATCATATTATTGGATTATGTCTATTCTAAATAGTGGATATTTGGTTAGACAGTGAGAAGAGGTAATATGACCCATCTTCCTTTTATTCGATTACTGATTTTATTTATTTCTCTTTGGATTGTTATCATTGATTGATATCACGTCTGGATTAAATTCTCGGTCAATTATGATGAAAGGAAACGAGTGTTGGATGGATAGTTTGAAGTAATGTTCATTTCTTCTCTCATACGATGGAAATCTATAATTGTTATGGAATGAATTTTGTCTTTACTTTGGTTTAAGCATCTGCATTTAATTGCTATTTACTTTTCTCTTCAAATTTGATTGTTTGAAATCGGATGAGTTGTATGAAAGGAAAGGAAAGTAGTTCGGTTTGAATTTTTAGTTAAATTCTATCTTTTGAAGTTACAAATATTGTAAGGGAATGGAAATTACAGCATTTACATTAGAACAACAAAGATGCACATAGGTTTTTAGTTCTCACATATGTTAATTCGAACTATTTGAAGGAAATTACTTCTTGTAGTAATTGTTTGGGAAAAAGGGTAGTAATCATTTTGTCCTGATTTGGGTGGGTAATTAGATGATTGGATTGTTATGCTATTCATCCTTATTGATACTTAATTCTTGGATGATGTTAATTTTAACAATTCGTAAAAGTAGGGTTCTTTTATTGAGATAGTTAATTAAAAGCACCTCATTTTAATGACAAGTGCTTAATATGCTCGAATTGATGGCCGACCTCTGCAAGTAATTTTGTAGATGGATTTTGAATAAAAATGAAAACATGGTTGTTTTCTCGATACTTCTTTTGATTATCTAAGGATGGATCGTATTTGATAGCTATTATTCCTCTACAAGGAAATGGGAAAAGAAGAAGTTACATTCTTCTATCCTTATGTGTTGAAATGTTGTTTGATATAAATGAAGTCCAGTGGTTTGGACTGGCGATTATATAGATTGTAAATCTTATAGATGAATACAAGGAAAAGTGTGATATTGTAAAGGTCTGTATCATTTAAAAATGTTTGAATAAAGATTGAGAATATAATACTATTCAAAGTGATTGGGAATTATTCAAATGATAGTGGATATATTTAAAGGGATATATTATCTATTCTTTACTTGAATGCAACTTTTAAGTTGGAATGTGCAATTAGTTCATACTTGATTTATATGAATTTTAAATTGACATTAAAATGGATTTAGGTGTATATGAACTCTTAATTGAATGATATTCGGATTAGCTTATATGCTAAGGAATATAAAATAACATAGGAGTAGATGAACCTTGTACTTAGACTTCGTTAATATCGTCGAATGTTTAAATTCAGAAAATATTAGATATGGGAAAACATATCTATTATTAACAAACCTTAACTAAAGTAAGGTTATGGAGAATAAATGAATAAATTCATTTAGAATTAGACCTTGTTTAAATGATGTCTAATAAGATGGAATTCTGAATTTGTTTATAGCTGTGGGTAAAACTTGGTTAAGTTTAATAGGTTAAACTTATTACGTTCATCTGTAATGGACTGATTAGTCCGAAGATTAAAGAAAAGAACCAAGAATAAAATATGCAACCCTTTGGTATGAAGGAGAGGATGTATATTAAGCTATAAGACAAATTAAGTCTCTCTTAGCTACATACAACTGTAACGAGAATGAGGTTAAAGGATCAGCACGGTTGCTGAAAATTGATCTTAAATATTAAGATTATAATCTAATCACACTCGAGTTAGATGTGTACTCTTGATGAGAGGATTTCGTAGGACCTTGGCACACCCTTCATGACGACACAATGTTGTAGCTGACATGTTACAATGCCCTCCCGAATCAAATCATCAAGTTTACATAAGTTGGATACTAAGTTTCTTGATGGGGATAGGAATGTGATCATGTATATGGAGTGACTCTAGGGGACTAAAGGTAACTAGACACACGGAGTCACCTAGGGATGACATTGTATGTCTGCGTACCTTTAGTTACCATGAGTAACTTCCTATACTCGTTCATATTGCTAGTTGGGGTTAGAGCTTGACCTTAGAAAAAAGGACTTGTGAGTTCGAGAAAATACCATTCTAGATAACAGACGAAGTGAGGTGAAGGACGTATTCCATTGATGTGTATCACATCTAGGAATATGATCATGCAAAGCATGTGAAAATCTTTGGCCAAAGTATCGCAAGTGCTGGTTGCATTGTCCTAATCACCTAGTTTAAGATGCAGGATGTCAGATGAATATCAGTAATAGATATTCAGATAGGCTTCTTAAATGGATCACTTCGATAATCGGAAATGGTAAAAGAACCCTGTATACTTATTATATAATGCATGGATTAACATGAAGGATCGGTAAGTCACCGAGTCATGAAAAGAGAGATCGCTGAAACTTCGAGCCATAAAATGGGAGATCGGTAGTTCTTCGAGTCATTTACAACAGCATATGGTATCTGTTATATGATTGAATAGCATTGAATGTGTGTTCTATATTACAAATATGTGAACAGAGAACATTGGTTTTAAAAAGAAATTGTGTGGTTTGAATTACATTAATTGAATGAGAACAATTATTAAAACTTGAACGTGTGTTTGAATTATATAATTCAAAATAGAGAACGTTGTATAATTTTTTTTTCCCTTGTTCTAGTATCTTAAAATGGGGGATGTTATACCACACACATCAGTTGCTCCCTCCACACTTTCCTTTGTTTTCTCAAGTGCCCTTCTATTCCGATCATCTTTTGACATGCTTAATCAGTATAACATGTGACCAAATGTCGGGCGTGCTAACATGGCATCAAATCCTTGTGATAAATGAATGATTAACACGTAGCATAAATGACAAATAGCTATACATTTGTCCACCATATCCACCAATCGGCATGTGCCACGTGTCTTGCATATGCTTTGATGAATTTTACATCTTCGATAGCCATATCATCAGCTATAGAGATCATATTGGCATTCACCTAGACTTGTCAAAAAAATTTGACATCAAAAATGAGTGCCAAAAATTTAAATTTCAAATTTTGGCAGATTTTTTAGGTGAGAATTGGGAAAACATCTCTCTGAACATTGATGAGTAGATCTGATTGCTCCAACCACCCAATTTAATATGATCCACCCTCTTTTTCTTCAACACATTAAAAAATCATGGGGACGTGTATTTCACACATTTCCAATTAGATTTGAGATAATGAATGCTTCTTGTTGGTGGTTGTGTTTAAAATTTGGGTTTTCCCTCCTTTTCCCTTCTTCCTCCATGAATCCATCTATAAATGTAAGATCAAGGCTCACTTGTTATGTTGGATACTTTGGATCCTTACGCATGTTGCTAAGGACTCCATATTTTATGTATTTTGAGTTACAAACCTCCATGTTTGGCTCTTGCATGTGGATATTGGCCTCCTTATCATTGTAATAGTTCTGTGTATTTTTGAAGTAATGGAAGCATCATTTTGTGACTATTCTCTATCCTAGTGTGTTTTTGTTCCTTCTTCTTGCCTTTTCTCTTGCATTTTGTATTGTTGTGCTACTTCAAGTCCCCTGCAGTTCCATGTTTGGTTGTGTTCCATAAGGACAATTTGGTGAATGCATGTTTTGTTGTGCTACTCATGCCTAGCCTCCTCTCACACATTCCCTATCATTATTGCTCAGAAAAGATAGTGTTCATCCCTCTTTTCTGGTGCTATCACCTTTTAGTGTAGTTTACTTCATGTTATCCTTCTTTCTCTAGTCCCTTAGCATTCTTAGTTTACTTTCCCCTTTCATCACTAGGAGTAACAGTGGGTAGTAGAAATAGATAGAGGAATCAGCCATCTCCGGAGATCCATCCCAAGTTTGCAAGGTCCCACAACTTAGGGGATGGTTCCATTGTGGTCTTAAATCTCTTGGCCCTTTAGAGATCTCGAGACAACTGGTGCACATTTGAGAAACAAACAGCTTTTAGCACACTCGGTGGGACTGCATTAAAAGATAAAATTTCATATTTCTAAGTTCTGGTGTGTGAACTTAGTGTTTCAGCCTTTCAAGGCTCATTTTAAACACATCTGGTGACTCCTAAAATTTTAAGATCTCTGTTTCAATAGTCCTGGGAACCTTTCATGAGAAGAGTGCACACAAGAAGAAGTGCAACAACTGAAGATTATTTTGAATACCTACAATTATCCCCAAGAAAATTTTGTTCCAAAAGCCCGCACGCACATCTTTATCTCCATCGCATTGTGCCCACTCAAATCCTCCTGTAAATAGACAACCTATGTGCCCTACTATATCACATACGTCACCTCCTCTATTAAGAATATTTACAAACTTTGATGGAGGGATTCCCTTACTCCTAGCCATGTAACATGATATGCCAAATGGCACACTCAAAAATATTCCTTACTTTACTGGTGAAAATCAAGTCATCCCTCAGGAGCACATTTAGGATGTGGAAAATGTGTGTTCACTCTATCTAATTACACATGATGAAGTAGCAATTAGGATGCTTGCAGCATCTTTCAAAGGTAAAGCACTTCAATGGTACTTGGCCCGAGACTTAGATCTATCACCACCGGGATGAGTCAGGAACAATTCTATGTAGTTATTTTGAAGAAAATTTAGATCACCTATCTTTAGTGGAACAACTAAAAACAACAAGGAGGGCACCTAATGAGTAGATGACTAATTTCAACATCATATTTCAAAAGACTTAGGACAAAATTAATCTTATGGTAATACCTATATCCCAACTTGCTTTCCTTTATTATCTGAAGGTGCTCAATAACAATACTTCAATTATGATTTAATCTATGGGGGTTAGGACTCTACTAGCTGCTTATAACATTACAGTAAGGGTAGAAAATAGTCTCATTCAGGCGGAGAAAGTTGGCTCCTAGACCGCCCATGCCCTTCTTCCTAGAAATCTCACAAACACCGCAACCTTTTGTGGCCCCTATTCCTATCCCTAAGAAAAGTGCACAACTGGTTGCCTCAACATCCTATGCTCCATCACAAAAAAGGAAGATGAAGAATTGAAGGCCTTGATCATAAATTTATCAAACAAGGTAATATCATTAGAAAAGCAGCAAGCACAAGCATATAGAGGCATTTCCAATCAAGCACATGGCCAAGGAAATCAGTCTTGGTGGAATCAATATGGAAATAAAAGGTATGCACCCAACCAAAAAAATGATAGGTGGCAGCCTAATGCACATCTACCCTTATAACTTTTCCCACCTGTTCCTTCTCTTCTAGCACCCAGCGTGAACCGAGCGCTCATCCCGATTCGGAACAACTTGGCACAAGAGTCAGAATGGTTCTTCCCTTGCAAAATTCCTTATAGTTAGTACCATTGTGCTAATGTTGCATATGCCCAAGCCTTCGTGATCTAGAATGCTTCATCATGTGATCCCTCAACAAGTACCCATGAAGCAAATAATCTAGAAGGACCAAAAGTTCCTCTAGAAACCAATTTGATATTATTTGGTGTAGAGGACATATGTACAACCAACCAAGTTACAGAAGATATAAATAGACCACGCACCCAAGTTGTGGATAAAACAAGATATAAGAAAATAATATTAGAGTCTAGCACGTAGGTCACAATCCCAACAATGCAAACATTTTTTTAGAAGAAAAAAGAATCAAACAAGACCTCTTATAGAAAAAATGTTGAAATCCCTATGCAGGAGGTCCCACATAAAGCTCCTTCTGAAGCAGCACGCACCCATCCTTTGGTAGGCCAAGCCTTTGCTCTAGCTAAAATTCAGGCTTCCATGCCTAAACAATCAAGAAGGGATGTTGTTCCCGAAATTCAAAAGATGGGGGTTTTCATTCAGAATTATTGACCAAATGAAGAAGAAAAACATAAACGTCACAATGTGGGATGCCCTGACCATTCCATCTCAGTGGGATCTGTTACATGAAGCTCTGGCGTAACTTCCTGCACTGACCTATTATGTAGAAGCCACGTGCTTCTATAAAAATCTGCTAAGAAGAGGAGAAACAAGTAAAGTTGTGAAAACCCCACCCTTCTATATGTCCTTGAATATAGGCAAACACCTAGTGCATAAATGCTTGATTGACTCAGGTGTTAGTACTTCTATTATGCCTAAGAAGACAGCTGATGTCTTAGGTCTGAAATATAGCCCTTTGTCTAAAGGATACCTACAAATTTATGGCTGAATTGTAACCACCTTAGGAGTCATCAAGGATCTTGAGTTAACCCTCCATGCATGGCCAAGCATAACAACTACTCAAGATGTGTCAATTATTGACTTGCCTCCTTTTTTTTCCCTATGTCTATCAAGAGAATTTACTGCTAAGGTGGGTGGTTACTTGTCTTCTGATTGGTCTCATATGTTACTCAAGACAAGGTATGGTACCCGGTTTACCATATAAGTTGAGCCTACATTTTCTTATCATGTAGAGTCATATGTCCCAACTCCTCTCCAAGCCAATTGTCTTATCCAAGAAGAACAAGTTTCAGTTCCTGAAGAGCAGTCTCTTCCACCCTCTATTCTAGACCTAGTACTTGATGAATGGGTGGAGAGGCATCACAAATTTGATCCCTATACTGAAGAAATGGAATCCTATGAACTTAGGCTTGGCACTTATTCCATTCTAGAAGAAGACGTTATGCTTTCGTGCACACTCATAGGAGACAAAGTTCAAACTGGTCTATGAAAGTTATAATTTTATAGATCCATAAGTATAAATGGACCTGGAGTGGGAGTGGTTCTCATTTCCCATAGAGATGAGAAATTATTCTTCACACATAGGTTGCGGTTGCATAATCTAACAATGTGGTAGAATATGAAGTGCTTGGTGCATGGTTTGCTTTTTCTTTGAAAAGAAGAAAATTAAAATCCTGCAGATATTTGGGGACAAAAATTGGTCATCCACCTATAGACACAAAAATTAGGTCACACTCCCTTTGGTCCCTCGACAAATAAACACATTGAACACATCCACCTAGCCATGGCCCCCTTCACCTCACTATAATATTAATTTAATTATTTAAATTAAATTAATTCATTATCCTCACCATATTTATTATTTAAATCTCCTAATTGGGATAATTCCCACATATCCACCTCACCTAGACACCTCATCAAGCCACCTCACCCTAAGACCTATTCTTAGTAAGTTTCCATAACTAACTAAGACTTACCCAAACCCTAAAAATTAATGCCTACATTCCCTCTAACCACATTCCCACATGCTTAAAAGAAGCTTCCAGTCTAATCCATGAGTTAACGACATAAGATCCTAGAAAATCAAGGGGATCTACCTAGTTTACTAAACCTAGAAAATCCTACCCTAACCTATGCTGGTTACCCTTAATCATCATTGGTTAAGCCAGAACTATCGTCGGTCACCTTTTAACCCCCAAAACAACCTTATTTTCGAGGTTGGAAAAAGGTTGGTAGTTTTTCCAGAGAGATATCACATCTTTTGAGAACAAGCTTCAACGACAACATGCATGTAAGGAAGGAGATCAAGCATTTTCTCTTGCACAAACATTCAACATTCATCCAGTAACCACCCAACACAAATTTAATCCAATCATGAAAGAAGGAGAGCACATATAGCTCCCCAATGTTTGGTGATTCTCTGCAACATTCAAACTCTTATCAATGCCTTCATTTCTCACCCATAGACGTCTAGAACCAGGTTCCAAGTAAGTGAAACATTTTACTCCTCTGGTTCATTGATATAATCATTGTATATTCATCATGTATTCTCCTAGCCACCCATTGACCTCCTTCAATACTCACCCTCCCTATCCCCATTAAAACCTCGTCAAATCCCATCCAAACAACTTAATACCTCATTTCAACTAGCCTAGTCCTTTGTGTAATCATAAGGGAGATCCAAATCTCATTCTCGTGACATTCCCAAATTCCACCGTAGTGCCCACTTCCCTTTGACACTTTTAGACACTCGATTTTGATACAACTTATTGTATTATGGAAACTATTATGTTTTTTTAGTATGATGGTTAGATGTAAGATCATGGATTATTATTGATCTAGATTCAGGTTATTATTCATGATGGTTACTAGAGACATTTTTATATGAGGTTGATGATATCTTGTTTGACATGGACATAATATGGATATTGATTTGGACTTGTGACACTTGATATTTGGAGTAGACCTAGTATGGTAGATTCTTGATGATGATATAGTTGATTTATGAATTAAAAATGATAATGTTGAATTCTTGATATTGTTGTGATTCATGTGTTTAGATGATCTTGAAATGTTTTTATATCATTTTGGGTGTTTTGATATGGCCACGAGGCGAAGAAGGTATTTGCATTTTACAGGGTTAAAAATCACAACAATGTTGGGGATTGGAGACTAACCATATTGAAATTCCGAGAGAAATCAACAAGGTCACCATGGAAACTATGTTGTTCATTTGTGTGTTGAGTTATGTTAGGATTTCCCATGGGGGATCTCCATTATATGTGACCATGGGATAAGTGTTTTATTTATGTGTTCCTTTTTGAATTATTGTTCTATGTATTTTTATTAGATTATCCAAGCGGGTTGAAGGGACCTGCACGAGATACAAAAAAGAAAATAGAAACCAGAGAAAAATAACTAACACAAGACACGAGCTATTGCAAATCCCCAACATTACAAAAAATGGTTAAAAAAACAACCTTCATGGATCAAGTAATGGGAACAGAGAATTTTAACCAACCGAGTTCAGAAGAACATTCAGCTCCTTCGGTTTCCCTTGAGCATCTGGGTCCAGATCTGAGTCAGAGTCAATTGAGATCAGGTTGGAGCGCATCCACTCCTGAAGCAAATAGTCGAAAGCTCCAGCAGCCGATTCATGCATACGCTCCCACCAAGGTGGAATATGGGTGAAAGGCTGATATGATGCTTTGAAATTGGGGAGAACAAATTGGGCCTGGGTAGAGATTTTATCCTTGGCAAAGGAAGCCATACTCTCCACGAACGCAAGTAGTTCATGATATCGATTCTCCAACTCAATAAATGATCCCAAATGAAGATGTTGTGATTCCTCCTTGCCGAAACAAGCAACCCAAGATAGAAAATTGAAATTAGAGACCTCCTCGACAAGATTTCCACAGAACGCGAGCTTAAGCCAGAACACAGCTAGCTTAATAACTTGAGCTTTCACAGGATGGAGGACCAGGAGATTTTCGACGAAGACCGATGCCACACCACTGTTGACACAGGGCCAACCCTCTGTGACCAGAAAATATTCCCCCTTAATGGCAACCAGATTCTCATCACAAGAAATTTTTAAAAATTCCGCAGCCTACCGTCGGTGACACCATTGCGGAAGGACATTTCGCGCATCTCACAGCTAAGGGTGATCCAGGGAGCGTGAGGGGCAGCCATATTTGCAAACAAAAAGATGAGGAAGAGGGCTACCATCGACGGGAAATAAATAACAACTCTGGAGCGTGCGAGAGTTAATGAGGATCCGAGAAGTGAGAGGGGAGATCTAAAGCAACCATCATATCCAAGGCATTCTAGGATTGCCCATTAAGTGAGATAATTTCACTTGCTTTGTTTGCTCCACACCATGATTAGCAAGCCAGTCAGCACACCGATTTCCTTCTCGAATGTGTGACAAATATTCCAAGAGGAAAATTTGGATAATTGCCATAGGATCTTTTGAATGCCAATATCCAATTTCCACGAGAGGGCCTTTCTTTTAATGATTGCGTTAATAATAATTTGAGAATCTCCTTCAATCATGAGATTATCAATCCCCAACTTGAAAGCTAGATTGAGGTTGTTACTTAAGGTAGATAATTCACCGTTCGTTACAGGTCCCCCGGGGAGATTGTAGGATGCAGCCCCCAAAACTTGACCCAAGCAATTTCTGAGAACACACCCAGCACCAGAAGCCCCCGGATTCCCACGCGAAGCTCCATCGAAGTTGAGCTTCGTCCAGTTAAGAGGGGGAGGGATCCACCGAGTGGCTTTCCGGGCTTCTGCAGAGGAGGAGGAGGGCTTCATTGCCCCATCATATGGCTTGACAATTTTAGGCCAGTTCTTATTCAACATACTATCGACAGAGGAGAAAGGATGAGATCTGGACCAAGAAGATGCCACCGCTTCCGAGATAGAAATTTCTAACCTGGTTGTAAAATATTCAACCGAATTATGCTCTCCTTTAAATATCCACTTATTCCTTTCCCACCAAAGGTGCCAGAGCAGAAGAACGAGGCTGCAGAGCCAAATGGAAGAGAGAGCACCCTCATGAAGAGAGTAGGGCCAAGCCAAAATCACCTCCGGAAAAGAGGCCGGTTGAACCCAGGGCAAGTTTAATTTAGCACAAAGCCAGTTCCAACATCTTACTGCAAAGGGGCAACTCAGAAGAAGGTGATCCCTATCTTCACAAGCATTAAAACACAAGAAGCAGATGGTAGGACCAATGAAACAAAATTTTTTTCCTTCTTTCCTGAGTTAGAATTTTTCCCTGAAAGGCCAACCAAGAAAAAAGACCCGCTTTAGGGGGATAATGAGGGAGCCAACAACCTTTCCAGATCTCGATCATCTGCGACACACTCAGAATGAAGAAGCTTGTAACCAAGATGAACCGCATAGGAACCGGAGGAGGATGCCATCCAAACGATCTCATCCGGAGCATTGGTGATAAGGATTTGTCTCTTGTTAATTTTAGATAGATACACCTCTTTCCCCAAAGTAGGGAGATTATAGGGCTCCACATATTTCCATTCAGCCAGATAGGGAGGATTGGCAATAGGAACAAAATAGTCAGAAATTGACATATCCCAAGCAACAAACAAGTGATCCTTAATCTCTTTAAGCACCGGGGGGAGCCCGAGGACTTTGAAGTTATTCCAAGGATCATCCCAAAAAAGGGCCCAATTCCCATTACCAATTTTCCAACCAACATGATCCCGAATCAAATACCTACAATGTAAAATGAAATTCCACATATGAGAACCTTTAGGGGGGTTCTCGATATGTAGAAGGGAAGTGGGGAGAGGGGATCCCAAATATTTCTTCTCTAACATCTGACTAAGGAAGCAGGAGGGATTGGAAATAAGGTTCCAAACCAGCTTGGCCCCCAGAGCCATGTTCTACAATTCCAGATTCAGGATACCAACTCCTCCCAGGTCACGCAGTTTAGAAAGAGAATCCCAACGAACCAAGGGGATTTTTCAATCATCGGAGACCCCATTCTAGAGGAAATTCCTCATCAGAGAGGTAAGATTCCCTAGAACACTTTTAGGAATCTTTAGAACAGAAGCCATGAAAAGAGGGGAGGCACTAAGCACACACTTGACTAGGATCATTCTCCCAGCGAGAGAAATCCAATTTCCTTTCCAAGATTGTAATTTCGAAGCTATAGAAGAAAGAAGATCCCTCCAGAGCGAGGCCTTACCAGACCCTTTAAACAGTGGGATACCCAAATATTTCACCGGCAAGGAGCCCTTTTTGAAGCGGAAGATATTAAGAATGCGAAGCTCCAGAACCTGCGAAACATTAAAAAAGAAGATACAAGATTTGAGAAGACTTACATCCTGACCAGCCACGAGAGAGAAATATTTAAGAGAGGAATTAAGAGCCCTGGCTTCCCGAACACTGGCTTTACCAAAGAGAAAAATATCATCGGCAAATTGTTGATGGGAGACAGGGGGAAAACCATTAGAAACTTTCAAACCCCGGAGAATGCCCAAATTCATCTTCTGTTTAAGAGAGCGTCCCAAAACTTTGGCAGCCAAAATGTAAAGAAAAGAGGACAAAGGATCCCCTTGTCTAATTCCCCTGTTGCTTTTAAAAAAACCTTCTGCATTCCTATTAATTAACACTGAAAAAGAGGGACCCAAAATGTAGCTAAAAATCCATTTACACCACGCATGAGAAAAACCAAATTTCTTTAGGCATTGCATCAAAAATCTCCAATTCAATTTGTCATAGGCTTTACTGATGTCAAGCTTCAGCATCATACCGGGGGATTTACTGATGGAGAGGGAGTGCACCAGCTCTTGAGCTAAAATAATTCCATAAAAATGGAACGGCCCGCCATAAAACCAGTTTTCTCTTGAGAGATCAAAGGATCAAGAGAACCTTTAAGACGGGAGGCAATGGCTTTGGAAATTATTTTATAAGAAGAGTTACACAGAGAGACTGGATGAAAGTCCCCAAAAGAGCCAAGTTGGGCAGATTTAGGGAAGAGACAAAGGAAGGTATTATTAAGGGGTTTAAAACCTACCTCGATCTTCTAGAGTCCTCCACAGCAGCCCAAACATCAGGCCCCACTATATTCCAAAACTTCTGATAGAAATCAATAGGAAAACCATCCAGACCAGGGGCTCTATTTTTTCCATGGAGAAAACGGTCTTCTTAATTTCCTCAAGGGAGAAAGGTTTAAGGAGGGCAGCATTTTTCTCGTCAGAGATTATGCTAGGAATGATCTCCAAAAGGGAATTCTGGGTGGAGGCAAAGGACGCTACATCTCCATTCAAAAGGGAGGAAAAGAACAGAACTCCTTCATTGACAATATCTTCGAGAGACCAAAAGCTCGCCATCCTCATTTTTAATCTCAGAAATGAAAGAGGAAGATCTTTTAGCCTTAACAGAGGCATGGAAAAAAGAAGAGTTTCTATCTCCATCCTTAAGCCATGATTCTCGAGATTTTTGTTTCCAAAAAATTTCCTCCCGAGGAGAAGCTCTCCCAATTCACTGAGAAGAAATTTTTCAGATCTGTATTCCTCCTGACCCATTCCATGGGAGAGAATATGTTGATTAAGATCCGACAAAGCTTTTTCGACTCTGGATTTCTCAACAAAGATATTTTTGAAGACCTTCCTATTCCAAACCTGAAGATCCATCTTCAAAAGTTTCAGTTTGTAGAACAAAGCCGCCATCCTAGAGCCCCATGAAGGATAAGAGTGCCACCAGTTCTCAATTAAACCACCAAGGGAAGGGTCACGGAACCACATTAGCTCAAATTTGAATGGGGATTTATGAGGAGCTTCGTCTCCAAGCACGGAAAGAGAAACAGGGAAGTGATCCGAACCAGACCAAGGCAGGATCAAACTTTCAAGGATGAAATTCTTAAGACCCCATGAGGGGCACGCTAGAAACCTATCAAGTCTCTCCGCAATATTACTAAGGCCCTTTCTCCTGTTGCTCCAGGTGAACCAACCAGATTTAGGCTCAAGATCAATCAAGGCACTATCTTGAATGAAGGAGCAGAAATCCACCCTGGATTGCATGTTATGAATATTACCTCCTTTCTTATCCCTGCTAGAGGTAATGGCATTGAAATCACCCCTAGAAGGAACAGGTTATCCCCAAGATTTGAGATATCCTTTTGGAGAGAAAGCCAGAGAATTTTTTTACCTTGAATACTAGAAGGAGCATAAATGTTGAACAAGAAGAAAGACAGATGAGAACGACAAAGAGAGACACTAACTAATTGCCAATGAAAGTTCTGAGCTACAAGATCTACCTTCACATCTCTTTCTTTCCAAAGAATACCTAAACCACCAGAATCCCCCAACGAACTTGTGAAAAAACCCTGCCAACCCTTGACACCACTACCCCAAATACCAGCGCCTCATCTGAAGATAATTTTGTTTCCTGAAGGAGAACCAAACTAGCCTCTGAAGAGAATAAATATCTCTTCAAAAGGCGTTGTTTGTCAGAGGTATTAATACCTCTGACATTCCAGGAGAGGAGCTTCATGGATGGGTGGGAAGGATTTTCACCTTCCCAACTTCAGAGGTTTCAAATTTCAAAATACTTTTCTTGCCTGCATCGATTTCCATAAGAGCTTTTTCATGCTTCGACTTCCTACCTTTTTAAGAGAAGAGCCACAATCAGTAGATCCCAACCCCTCCATAGACAAAGCTAAAGCGAGAATCAACCTGAGGAGAAAGAAGACACTCCGAACCAATTTCCCCATCCTCCAACACCCCTTGCTGAAGAGCCAGCGAGCTGTCTGGAATGCTATCCTTAATGGCGAGCCAACTGTTGAGGGAAGCCAAAGAGGCGGCCTGCCCATTATCCATACCATCTTTGATCAAAGAAATCAAAATGCCAGAGTCCCTATGAATAGCTTCTGATTCCTTAAGCAAAGTACCAGGGGAAAGAGAAACTAGGAGAGGCGCAACCTCCTCAGAAGAAAGCGGGATCTCACCCCCGGCATCCCAAGAACAGAGCTCTTTTTAGATTTCTCCAAGAAAAGCTTACTTAAATGACCCATTTTACCACAATAAAAATAGTTGATATTTAAACCTTCAAAAGAAACCTGTTGTTTCCAGGGACCTTTAAGAGAGGGCAGCAAGATAAAGCTCGGGAGGGGGGAGGAGAGATCCATGTCAACGCAAACCTAGGCTGAAGAGTTTTTCCAAGATGATAGGGTAGGATTCGAGATTGGGACAAAGGATCCCAGAGCATCAGCAATCTCTTTAAGCACAACAGGAGTTCGAAACTCGATCGGAAGATGAGGAAGATTAATCCATAGGGGGGCCCTATTCACGATCTCCGTCGAAGGACTGAAATCTTCAGACCAGGGGCGAACATAAAGACTGGAAGAATTTAAGAACCAAGGTCCTTCTTTAAAGACCCGATCAACCTCCTCCGCAGAAGGAAACAAGACTTGGAAGAAACCTTTGGCCAAAAAGAAGATTTTGGGCCAGGATCTCCAACTCCAGAAGCGGGAAATCCAATTTCAAATTTTAAACCTGGAGAATCTAGAACCCACAAATTTACAACAAACTACTCTACGAAGCCTAACTTCCACAAAATTCTTTTTCTAGTTATGAGAAAGATTAATCTTAACAGGGTCGTTAGAGATTTGAAAACCAATCCCTCTTACCTTAGTCAGATCCTGAGAAGAAACCCTAGGCTCCACGGGAAAAAATACAATGAACCAACAAATCCCTCAATAGGGGAGGAGGGGAGAAAGAGATGATGGATCTTGCAATGACAGAAGAACCAGACCAGCCACCAAGTTTTTCAAGGCCGAGGCCCCTAAGATTTTAGAAAGGGACTGAACCACGGGGCCCGCTCCAGCCTGATGAATCAGGGCTCTGAGATCCTGAGAAATGTGGGGTTTGCTTTTTAGTTTTTCAACCCAAAGGGACCCAGAACCTCTCCTAAGCGGGACCCGATTCGCACCTAAAGCCAGCCTGGAAGAACCAGGAAACACATGCTGAACCTGTAAATCCTCCTTGGGATTACCACCCAAAACAAACTCATTTGAAACTTAGAAAATGTCTTAGGAAATGGAGCCAGCTAGAACCTCCATCCCTTTGACCCTATCAACATTCTTATCATTGTTGTATGTATTTTATTGGTAATGTGTTCCTTCTTTTAATTAATTTAAATGTGGTAGATTAATGTGAGAGATCATATAGTTAAATTTTATTTAAATTTCATTGGGACATGCAATGTAATTAATAAATTTTTTGAGTTTAAATAATAATGTTGGAAGAGTGTGTAAGTTAACATGTAAGAATGTGTAAGAAATATGTAAGAGTCTTGTATGGTAGATTTTGGAAGGTCAAGCACTCCATCTTTTATGAAATTCAAATTTGACCTTGGAGGCAAAATTTAGAGGCTTGTGAGACAAGTTAAACTTGTCCCACACCTCTTAAAATGATCCACCAACCATGCCTATGGTTTGGAGGTTGAATGTAGGCATTTATAATGCATTTTTAAGTGACAATATGTAAGTTTTAATTTCATTTCCCTTACATGTTTTAAATCTGGTCCTTTTGTAGTATGGGCATTTTTGGAGTATGTAAGTGATTTTTTCATTTTTATTTATTGTGATTTGGTGAAGGATGTTGACTTTCCTCTCGGGGTTGGGAAATAATGATGTGGGATCCCACATCGATCCACATCATCCTCTTCTCTTCCCTCTCCTATAAAAGTGAAACTCCTTTCTTGTTTATGGTTGTTTGAACTTTGTCCATTTCCTCTTGGGGCGCATTTTTGGTATTGTTTATTTTGGAGCTTGTTTGAGGAAGAGCTTAGAGTTGTTTTACATGCTTGAACCTTGTTGATTTGGACTGTATTTGGCATCTTAGAACAAAATTTAGTATGGAGAGGTAGGATCTTGAGTGTGTTTTTAATTATTTTTCCTTCTCTTGCATGCATGTTTAAATGGTGTTTGTGTTTGCATTCTTGGCTGGTTGGGTAGAATTATTAGAGCATGGTGTAGGATAAGGCTATGGGAATTTCATATGGGGGCAAAAGGGATTGCAATGGTACTATTTTATTGAGGAGGAGTTTGGGTTTGGGATCCACCTTGGAAAAGAAACTGCTTGCATTTCTTACTCTTGGGGGCATAAGGGATAAAATTTGGGGGAATAAGGAGGGGTTGGGAGATATAAGGTTTATGGGGTTGATATGTTTATTGGTTGTATGCATTTTTGTGGATGCCCAATTCCAAATTTGGAGGCATAAGGAGTTCCCATAGTTCTTGCTCTTGTTGGATTACTTGATCAAGCCTATGTGTTGTGTGTATTATTTCAAATGTAGTTAGGAACTATTGTCTTGTTGGAATGTGTATTTTATTATTTGTATCCAATGTGAAGAATTCTTGTTTGTTGTGGAAGAAGCCTTTTTCCATGTGTTGATGTTCATACTTTATTTCAACATGGTTAGGGCTCAGGGACAATGAGGAAAGGATGGATTCTCCTTTCTCATTGGATGTCTTGGTTGGGTGGAGAGCGTTGCCTTTCCCCCTTCCTTGTTGTGATCAAGATGAAAGAAGAAGAAACAAGCATTCTGCTGTTTGGTTAAGGAATTTCAAAGTTTGACAGTCATTTCCTTTGATTAATTCAATGTAACTTCTCCCACTTTGAGTGCATGAATGTATAAATGTTGTAGTGTGAAGCATTGCATTATTAATGTAAGTTGTAGTTATATTAAGGAATGTAAAGAATAATTACACTTGTTTTATGTTTTTCAAAGAAATGTAAAGGGATATTATAGGCATTCTAATTTTTATTTTGCAATCAAATTGGAAGAGTGTTAATTTGTAAAATTGTCACTGAATTATGAATAAAAGATTGAAGTAGTTTCAAAATTAGATTGTATACTCGAATTTTTTTGTTGTCCAAGAATATCTCTGTTTTGAAAAGGAATAAGAAACAATGTTGTTATTGTATGTATTGTAGCTTGAAATCAAATAGAAAGGAAAGTAACAAAATTGTATTGATGATCAATGAAGGATTGCATTCCTTTCTCAAAAGTGTTTTACTTTGTTCATATGCTATCTTCTCCATTGGAAGTCCGAGTTTTACTTGCAATGAGAAACCTCTGTTTGGAATGTTGAAAGAAGAATGCATATGGAATAAAAGTCAATGTTATTTTCCTTGCAAAATGTATATTAAAACTGAAATCAGAGATGTAGCTTCATTTAGAATTGGATGGATGATTTAATAAGCAATGTATTTGACTAAGTTAGGAATCACATGCACATTTAAATGACAAAATGGAGATTCCAATTTAAAGAAACAGTTCACTGTAATATACTTCATGCTGGCAACTCACATTTTAATAAAAATGAACAGTTCATTCTTGCACTAAACAATAAGTGATGAAACATTGAAAATTATTCTTATTACTACCTACGGCACTCAAATTCACTATAACAGTCAAGAATGAAACTCCAAAACTTAATGAATTTCAATTCGAGCTTGCATATTCAATTTTCCGTCTATTGCAAAAAAATGTAACCTTGAACAGATTGGATAAATTGACTTCCATAAAACACTCTAAACCCTCCTTAGACTGATTGGCCATGTCTATTAGACATGTTGATTGAAGGAGGAGTTCTAATTTTATCAAAATTATAAGTTAGAAATTGCCAATTTGCGAAATAAAGGCCTAGATCATTTTTTTACAAATATGACCTTGCAAACTTCATCATAAAGAAAATTTTATGTTCCTGTAAAAGAGGGCTTCAAAAGATATCCAAAAGTCCTTGTTCTCCCAAAATTGAGATTTCTAGATCAAGTTATGACACTTTGAAGTTTTTGTGCCTTGGCGGGAAAATTTAGGAAACTTTTCTCGTGGCAGGCCCGCAACCCAAAAATTTCCCATCAAAATTACCCTTTGAAAATTTTCAAAATTTTAGGCTCGGGAAAATTTTCACTTTTCCCTCTACCACCTTGCAACCAATCATAGATTACCACGTGTCCTCAAGGGGCTGAGGTAGAGGTGCGGATAAATTTTACCCCTTCAACTTTTTTAAAAATTTGGAAAATTTTCAATTTTCCTCCGCAATCCCGCAACCAATCGAGGGCATCACGTGTCCCATTTTGGCTATGGTAGAGGTGTAGGTTCTGTTAAACACCTTAGCTTTTAAAAATTTTGGGGAAAAATTCCCATGTTGACCTCATTGGTCTCATGGCCAATGAAAGCATGCCATGTGGCACCATGGGGGTGGTGGCGGAGGTTCGGGGAAATTTCATTTTTGGGCCTTTGGGAAAAATTCTAATAATCCTCCTGTAGCCTAAAAATCTGCCTTCTCCTTTGGATACCCTTCTTCGGTGGGCATGTGGACCCGCGCATCCTTTCTTTTCTTTTTTCCCCTTGGGTGCTAAGCGCTAAATTGGTCTGCCGCCCTGCCCTTTCCTTTCCCCTTTTTCACCTTACACCAAGACCTAACATGTGTCCCTGGAGGACCCACGGGGTGTAGAAGAAAATGTGAATTTAATCCATGTGTTGGGAAAATTTTCAGTGCCACCCCATGACCCGCCAACCCACCCAAGGTGCCCTCCTCCTCCTCTTGCCACGTATCCCTCTGGGAAAATTTGACACAAGAATCCACCCACTTAAATCTTGAGTTCTGTAAGGAGTTAGGAGGACTTCTTTATATCACCAGAAAGGTGAGAAAATTTCCTATCCATTGGATATGGTTTAGGGAAATTTTGGCAGCATTGAAAATGAGAAAAATATAGTTTAATTTCTGAGCTGTTAGAGAGAAGGTATGGGGTAAGATTACCCCTAAATCTAACTAGAACATCTAACCCTGAAATTTGAACCTTGTAAACTTGTTATAAGTTAATAAACTAAACTTTTATTATTAAACATGTTTATTCTGGAACTGTTAGTGAAAAATGATGTCTTGCAATTTAGTTGTAGACACTTTAAATCAAAAAAAAAAATACCCCCTTAATTTTCTAGCTAACCCTAGGTTGTTTCTTTGGTCTCAAGTGGTTGTTGAAATGGGCACTACAGTTTGGTATCAGAGTAGTGGTTCAAAGGCTTGGAAAATTGGGCACACTAGAAAACTTGAGACATGAAAACTTAAACCTAGCACACTTTGAAACCTAGAAAATAACTTAGCAAAAAATTGTATGTTTTTAGTAAACATGGACATTGTATAACTTAGCAAATGAGCTGACTCTCGCTTTGGTCTCAGCATGCAAGAGGCTCACGAAATGAGAAGAAATTTCACGAGACTCGATCCACCATGAACACCACCACCACCACCATCGAATTAGGGTGTAACAGCCATTCTACCTTAGATTCTACAGACCCTTCAGGATGTTAATGCAGCTCTACGTGGAGGATTAGGTGGAAGGCGCATAAACTAGTCATGGTAGATCTCCTTCTATCAAGAGTCGTATGTCCTCGACTCATGGAGGAGCATAGAGGAGAGAAATCCCATGTGGAGTCAACCAGAGCAGATTCACCACCTAGGAGATAGGGTGACAGAGTTCCAGAGCATAGAGAGAGGTCTTGGAGCCCTAGGCTTAGGGATGAGTGTGCAGAGAGACCTAGAGGCCGACAAGACCATAGCAATGGATCACATCAGGGAGATCTTGAAGCTTAGGCCCTCACATTACTCAGGTGATACAGGTGGATTTCAGGTAGAGGCCTAGCTAGTGAGCTTGAGTGGTTGCTTCAAGCTTTGTCCTTGTTCTAGCAACACGAAAGCTCGTGTTGTGATCCATCTACTAAGGGATGGAGTAGGAGTATGGTGGAGGATAGAGGAGTAGAAGCTCCATGTAGATTCAGAGATAGTGACTTGGGAGCTATTTGAGGAGAGATTCAGGAGTAGGTACCTATCACGAAGGTTCATCCAATAGAGGATTGACGAGTTCCATGACCTCCGACAGCTACCCTTTCAGTAGAGTATGAGAGTAGATTTCTAGATCTACTTCAGTATGTAGAGTATATGTAAGATGAGTAGGTGTGGATTCAAAAATTTATCCAGGGCCTGAATTTGGATATTGGAGGTGCAGTGTAGATTCACTATCCATAGAATTTACAGAGAGGCCATTGAGAAGGCCTATATTACAGAGGGAGACTCGGGGTAAAACCCAAAGAGGCTAGAGACCAAGTCGAGCCACATTCACCGGATGCGGGATGGTAGATCGAGAGGTTTATTACCTCTTCCTTGTGGTGGTCGCATTTAGCATAGTCATCATTTAGGCCATATCAAGCAGCAGGTAGTCCCACCCACCGTATAGACCTCCATAGAGCCGATGGACAAAGAGGTCAGAGCATGGGGCCTCCTCCTAGGGGTCCCATCGGGATGCGGAGTTAGACCTAGAGCTCAGTCAGCTAGATCTCACTAGTAGAGGCCACAACAAACCACAGCTGGATTATTAGGATCGACACCACAAGCTTCTAAGGCACCTACTAGAGGTGTTGTTCCTTAGAGAGGATTAGGTGGTTTCTTTGGATGTGGAGTAGCTAGACATTTTTGGAGAGATTGTCCTTAGAACCCTAACAAGGGTAAGGCACCGGTTTCGATCGACAGGTTGGTGACATGGGACATAGCCATAGGATCTATGCAGTAGTTGAGAACCACTAGGCAGAGCACCAGAGCATAGTCATTGAGACCACAGTAGCATTGGTGGTATTCCTACCTCTGTATTGTTTGATTCTGGTTCTTCTGATTCTTTCATTGCACCATCTTTAGTAGAGCGATGCAAGATGGTGGCAGTTAGGTAGGGTCTCAGTTGGGATGTCGAGATGGCTTCTGGAGCCAAGATCTCTATGGAATCCTTAGTTAAGGAGTGTGTTGTGGATTTGGGACCTTTCACCACCACCTCAGATCTCTGTATCCTTCCTTTGGGATCCTATGGAGTTATCTTAGGTATGGATTGGCTATCTGCACACGTGGTCATGATTGATTTTTATCATAAGACTATAGCTTGTGTAGATGATTTGGGAGTTGAGTCGGTGATCTTGGGGGTCAAGAGACCCATTTCTATTCACACCATTTCTGCTATGCAGCTTAAGCAATGTATGTGACATGGTTGTCGATGTATCTTTGTTTACAAAGTAGTGACATATCGGAGGATGGGTCTAGTGGACCATTGCTAGATGATCATCCCATCTTGAGAGAGTTTTCTGATGTATTTTTAGGGGAGCTACCGGGTTACCACCCCCACATGAGATTGATTTTCATATAGACCTAGTTCCTGGAGCAGAGCCTATCTCATGGGAACCTTATCGGATGACCACCTCGAGCTCTGTGAGCTCAAGTTACAGCTTGAGGGAATTTTGGAGAAGGGCCTTATCCATCCTAGTGTATCCCCTTGGGGTGCACTAGTGATTTTCATGAAGAAGAAGGATGGATCATTGCAGTTGTGTATTGATTACCACCAGTTGAACAAAGTGATGATCAAGAATCGTTATCCTCTTCCTCGTATTGATGACTTATTTGATCAGATGAAGGGAGCCATAGTGTTCTCTAAGATTGATCTCAAGTTGGGCTACCATCAGTTGAGGATTTCAGAGGTGGAAATTCATAAGACCGCCTTCTACACAAGGTATGGGCACTATGAGTTCACAGTGGTGCCTTTTGGTTTGACGATTGCCCCTGTAGTGTTTATGAGTTTGATGAATGGGGTATTCAGAACCTTTTTAGATTGCTTTGTGTTCATCATCCTAGATGACATTTTGATATACTCACGTACACATGAGGAGCATGAGGGGTACCTCTCGACAGGTTCTCCGAGTCTTCGTGAGCTGCGAAATACGGGAACTTGGAGAAGTGTGCCTTCTTCTAAACAGAGGTGTAGTATTTGGGTCATATCATTTCTGGGGAAGTTATCACAGTCATTCCTTCCAAGATTAGAGCCATTATGGATTGGCCAACACCCATTACAGTGACCGAGGTGCGTAACTTCATGGGTTTAGCAGTTACTACCCGAGATTTGTTCAGAATTCTCTCGGATTGTGTACCCTATCACTTCCCTTCGAGAGGAAAGGGAATATGTTTGATTGGTTAGACAAATACAAGTAGGACTTTAAGACACTAAAGGAGTGCCTCACTATAACACCCATTCTTGCACTATCGGATCCACGGTGGTGAGTTCTTTGTTTGCATAGATGCTTATTTAGCAATGCTTAGAGGTGTGTTGATGCAGGATGGCAAGGTTGTAGCTTTTAATTCTCACAAACTCAAGGATCATGAGCTTAATTATCCTACCCATGATCTTGAGCTTGTGGAAGTTGTGCATGCTTCAATTAGATGGAGGCATTTTCTTCTTGGACTGAAATTCACACTCGTGATAGATCATTTGAGTCTTCGCCACCTCTTCACGTAGCCCAATCTAAACACTCGTCAACAGCGTTGGATGGATTTGCTTTGTGAGCATGACATGGAGATAAAGAATGTGAAAGGGAAGGAGAATTTGGTAGTGGATGCTCTCAGAAGATGGAGACATGTGGCTATGGCCACATCAGTGAGCACAAATTTGTGGATCAAGATTCTTAAGCAACATCCTCTTGACAAGCCTTCTACATGGCAAAGACGAGAAAATATCGAGTCACGAGACCCCTTGAGGGGAGTTTGATGGCTTTTCCTTAGAGGAAGATGGTCTTCTCAGGAATAGAGGTAGGATATATGTTCCCATAGATGGAGGATTGAGGCAAGACATCTTGGTAGAGGCACATTGTGCACCCTATTCAGCCCATCTCGGGGTGAAGAAGATGCACGCTACTTTGAGATAGTTGTACCACTAGAGAGGACTTCGTCGAGACATGGCTCAATTTGTGTCATGGTGTTTAGAGTTCCATAGGGTTAAGGCCAAGCATCAATATCCAGTAGGTCTTTTTTACCCTCATGCCATACCAGAATGGAAGTGGGACACCATTTCCATGGATTTCATTGTTGGACTACCTATGTCGAGATATCACCACAATGCCATTATGGTCACAGTTTATAAATTGAAAAAAGTGGCTCACTTTTCTCCGATGAAGACAACTTATACAAATAAAGTAGTGGCACAAGTTTATTCGGATGAGATTGTCAATTTACACAGGATTCTGCAGAAGATCATTTACTATTGCGATCCTTTGTACACTTCACACTTCGGACTACCATGTAGTATGTCCTTGGGATGAGGATTAATTTTAGCACAACATATCATCCTGAGACATATGGACAGACCAAGCGAGTGAATCAGATTTTGGAGGATATTCTCAGGATGTATGTGATGGATCAACAATCTAAGTGAGAGGAGTACATGTACTTAGTGGAGTTTACCTACAATAATAGTTTTCAGATTTCTATAGGCATGGCTTCTTTTCAAGAATTATATGGTAGAGAGTGCAAGACACCCCTTAGCTAGGACATGTTAGAGGACAGAGTATCTCTTGGACCAACTCTTTTGTAGGACATGGAGCAGCGGTAGTGTGTCGATCAGTAGAGATTACAGGAGGAACAGGACAGGTAGAAGAAGTATGTGGATCAAAGATAGGATTGATCATAGCTTTGATGTGGGCATAAATGTGTTCCTTTGTGTTAGACCACATAAGATACCTATCCATTACGAAAAAGGTTATAAGTTAGCTCCTAGATTCATTGGTCCTTTTGAGATCTTGGAGCGTATCGGCCCTTTGACATATCGTTTAGCATTGCCACCACTTGTCTCGCATACATGATGTGTTTCATGTTTTTTTCCTTAGGAGGTACATTGCAAATCCTTCTCATGTGTTGGACTGGACATCATTACAGGTGCAGGATCAGGGGTAGGTGATGGTGGAGGCCATCTACATCATAGATCACAGGACCACCGGGCCTTCGAGACAGAGAGATTGATCGGGGTATGGGTGTAATGGGATAGATATGATGAGACTATGCACCACTTGGGAGGATGCCATAGTATTACAAGTGTAGTTTCCACATTTGTTCCAGTGACTTCCAAGAGGAATTCGAGTCTAAGGGGAGGTGGGTGTAGTGCCCACTTCCTTTGACACTTTTAGACACCGATTTTGATTTTGATACTATTGATTGTATTATGGAAACTATTATGTTTTTTTCGGTATGATGGTTAGATGTTAGATCATGGATTATTATTGATCTGGATTCGGTTATTATGCATGATGGTTACTAGAGACATTTTTATATGAGGTTCATGATATACTATTTGACATGGACATAATATGGATATTGATTTGGACTTGTGACACTTGATATTTGGAGTAGACCTAGTATGGTAGATTCTTGATGATGATATAGTTGATTTATGAATTAAAAATGATAATGTTGAATTCTTGATATTGTTGTGATTCATGTGTTTAGATGATATGTAAATGTTGTTTATATCATTTTGGGTGTTCTGATATGGCCACAAGGCCGAAGGAGGTATTTTCATTTTACAGGTTAAAAATCACAACAATGTCGGGGAACTGAGACTAACCATATTAAAATTCTGGGTGAAATCAACAAGGTCACCATGGCAACTGTGTTGCTTGTTTGTGTGTTGAGTTATGTTAGGATTTCCCATGGGGGGGATCTCCATTATATGTAACCATGGGATAAGTGTTTTATTTATGTGTTCCTTTTTGAATTATTGTTGTATGTATTTTATTTGTAATGTGTTTCTTATTTTAATTAATTTAAATGTGGTAGATTAATGTGAGAGATCATATAGTTAAATTTTATTTAAATTTAATTGGGACATGAAATGTAATTAATAAAGTTGTTGAGTTTAAATAATAATTTTGGAAGAGTGTGTAAGTTAACATGTGAGAATGTGTAAGAAATATGTAAGAGTCTTGTAAGGTAGATTTTGGAAGGTCAAGCACTCCATATTTTATGAAATTCGAATTTGACCTTGAGGCCAAATTTGAGGCTTGTGGGACAAGTTAAACTTGTCCCACACCTCTTAAAATGATCCAAAAACTATGCCTATGGTTTGAGGTTGAATTTAGGCATTTATAATGCATTTTGAAGTGACAATATGTAATTTTTAATTGCACTTCCCTTACATGTTTTAAATTTGGTCCTTTTGGAGTATGGGCATTTTTGGAGTATGTAAGTGATTTTGTCATTTTTATTTATTGTGATTTGGTGAAGGATGTTGACTTTCCTCTTGGGGTTGGGAAATAATGATGTGGAATCCCACATGGATCCTTATCATCCTCTTCTCTTCCCTCTCCTATAAAAGTGAAACTCCTTGCTTGTTTATGGTTGTTGGAACTTTGTCCATTTCCTCTTGGGGCGCATTTTTGGTGTTATTTCTTTTGGAGCTTGTTTGAGGAAGAGCTTGGAGTCTTTTACATGATTGAACCTTGCTTATTTGGACTGTATTTGGCATCTTGGAAAGCTTGTGAGCTTGGAACAAACTTCAGTATGGAGAGGTAGGATCTTGAGCCATGTTTTTAATTATTTTTCCTTCTCTTGCATGCATGTTTAAATGGTGTTTGTGTTTGCATTCTTGGCTGGTTGGGTATAATGCTTAGGGCATGGTGTAGGATAAGGCTATGGGGATTTCATATGTGGGGCATAAGGGATTGCCAATGGCACTATTTTATTGAGGAGGAGTTTGGGTTTGGGATCCACCTTGGAAAAGAAACTACTTACATTTCTTACTCTTGGGGGCATAAGGGATAAACTTGGGATGGCATAAGGAGGGGTTGGGAGATATAAGGTTTATGGGGTTGATATGTTTATTGGTGGTAAGAATTTTGGTGGATGCCCAATTCTAAATTGGGAGGCATAAGGAATTCCCCATAGATCTTGCTCTTGTTGGCTTGCTTGATCAAGCCTATGTGTTGTGTGTATGATTTCAAATGTAGTTGGAAATTGTTGTCTTGTTGGACTGTGTATTTTATTGTTTTTATGCAATGTGAAGAATGTTTGTCTATTGTGGAAGAAGCCTTGTTACCATGTGTTGATGTTCATACTTTATTTCAATATGGTTGAGGCTTGGGGCCAATGAGGAAAGGATGGCTTATCCTTTCTCATTGGATGTCTTGGTTGGGTGGAGAGAATTTCCTTTTCCCTTTCCTTGTTGTGATCAAGATGAAAGAAGGAAAAAAGAACATGTTGCTGTTTGGAGAAGGAATTTCATAGTTTAACAGTCATTTTCCTTTGAGTAATTCAATGTAACTTCTCCTCTTCGAGTGGATGAATGTATAAATGTTGTAATGTGAATCATTGCATTGTTAATGGAAGTTGTAGTTGTATTGAGGAATGTAAAGAAGAATTACACTTGTTTTATGTTTTTGGAAAGAAATGTAAAGGATATTATAGGCATTGTAATTTGTATTTTGTAATTGAATTGGAAGAGTGTTAAGTTGTAAAAGTGTCACTTAATTATGAATAAAAGATTGAAGTAGTTTCAAAATTGGATTGTATACTGGAATTATTTTGCTGTCCAAGAATGATATCTATATTTTGAAAAGGAATAAGAAATAGTGTTGTCATTATATGTATTGTAGCTTGAAATCAAATAGAAAGGAAAGTAACAAAATTGTGTTGATGAGAAATGAAGGATTGCATTCCTTTTCTCAAAAGTGCTTTACTTTGTTCATATGCTATCTTCTTTATTGGAAGTCTGAGTTTTACCTGCAATGAGAAACCTCTATTTGGAATGTTGAAAGAAGAATACATATGGAATAAAAGTCAATGTTATTTTCCTTGCAAAATGTATATTAAAACTGAAATCAGAGATGTAGCTTCATTTAGAAATGGATGGATGATTTAATAAGAAATGTATTTGACTAAGTTAGGAATCACATGCACATTTAAAGGACAAAATGGAGATTCCAATTGAAAGAAACAGTTCACTATAATATACTTCATCCTGGCAACTCACATTTTAATAAAAATTAATAGTTCATTCTTACACTAAACAGTAAGTGATGAAACATTGATAATTATACCTAGTACTACCTAAGGAACTCAAATTCACTATAACAATCAAGAATGAAACTCTAAAACTTAATAAATTTCAATTCGAGCTTATATAGTAATTTTTCTATCTATTGCCGGAAAAATGCAACCTTGAATAGATTGGATAAATTGAATTCCCTAAAACACTCTAAGCCCTCCCTAGATTGATCGTCCGTGTCTATTTGAAATGTTGAGTTAAAGAGGAGTTCTAATTTTATCAAAATTATAAGTTGGAAATTGCCAGTTTGCCAAACAAACGCCTATAGATCATTTTTTACAAATTTGACCTTGCAAACTTCATCAAAAAGCAAATTTTATGTTCCCTGTGCAAAGAGGGATTTGAGAAATTTCTGAAAATTCCTTGTTTTCCCAAACTTGAGCTTTCTAGCTCAAGTTATGACACTTTGAAGTTTTTGTGCCTTGGCAGGAAAATTTAGGAAAATTAGCCCTAGTGGCCCAACCCAAAAATTTCCCATCAAAATTGCCTTAGATTTTTTTTTGAAATTTTGGGCTCAAAAATTTTCAATTTTCCCTCCACCGCCCACAACCAATCGAGAGGTTACCATGTGTCCTCCAAGTGCCGAGGTGGAGGAGCGGATAAATTTTACCCCTTAAAGTTTTTTAATTTTTGTGGAAAATTTTAACTTTTCCCTCCACCAGCCCACAACCAATCGAGAGGTCACCATGTGTCTCCTTTATGGCTATAGTAGAGGCACGAGTTCTTTTAAACCCCTTAGCTTTTATATTTTTTGGGGAAAAATTCCCATGTTGATCCCGTTGGCCCATGCACCAATAAAAGTGTGCCACGTGGCACCATGGGGGCGGTGGCGGAGGTTCGGGAGAAATTTCATTTTTGGGCCTTTAGGAAAAAATATAATAATCCTCCCGCGCCCACAATTCCACCTTCTCCCTTAGATACCCTTATTTGGTAGGCACATGGACCTGCATGTCCTTTCTTTTCTTTTTTACGCTTTGGGCGGTAAGCACTAAATCGCTCTACCACCCTACCCTTTCCTTTCCCCTTTTTCACCTTGTGCCAAGACTGACATGTGTCCCTAGCGGATGCGTAGGAGCATGGAATAAAATTTTACTTTGAGCCATGCGTTGGGAAAATTTCCTAATGCCACCCCACAACCCACCAACCCACCCATGGTGCCCTCCTCCTCCTCTTGCCACGTGTCCCTCTGGAAAAATTTGACCCCAAGACTCTGTCTACTTAAATCTTAAGTTTTGTAAGTAGTTAGGAGGACTTCTTTAAATCACCGGAAAGGTGAGAAAATTTCATATCGATTGGGCATGGTTTAGGGAAATTTTGATAGTGTTGAAAATGAGAAAAATCTAGTTGAAATTTTGAGCCCGTTAAAGAGTAGGTATGGGGTAAGATTACCCCTGAATCTAACTAGAACATCTAACCCTTAAATTTGAACCTTGTAAACTTGTTATAAGTTAATAAAGGAAACTTGTGTATTAATAAATAGGTTTATTTCAAAACCTATTAGTGAAAAATGATGTCTTGTAATTTAGTTGTCGACACTTCAAATAAAAAAAAAAAATTATCCCCTTAATTTTATAGCTAACCCTAGGTTGTTTCTCGTGTGGTCTCAAGTGGTTGTTAAAACAGGCACTACATCCACAAGAACCGGTATTAGTTCTCCTCACCTAACGTTAGTCACCCTTAACTAGCATCAATCTTTGTATTTACTAATACAGTAGAGAACAAAGACCTACCCACCTATTCCACATCACCCTTAATCATATGTGAACCACCTAAGACCTCTGTCAGACCTATAGAGACCCATAACTAGTTACTTAACCTTTAGATATTATTTTAACCTAGCCTATTAGATAAGATCTTTCTTATTGTGTTTTAAATGAGATACCTAAATCATTTTAACTACAATAGGATTTACTTTATTACTAGCATTAAATTGTTTTAAACAGTGGATTGACAACCATCTAGGAAGTATCACACTTCCCGAATCTAGCACACGCTAGGCAATTCACTACACATATTGTTTAAATTTTATTTGGTGGTCTTGTGTTCCATTTTAGGTAGTTCCTCCCAGCCAAAAGGAAGCTCTCATGATCAGTTGTGGATTCAGAAGTCATACATGTGCAACAACCCATTAACTAGCATTTCAACAAGTATTCCTCCTATGCCCATTACCCTATCTGTTTCATCATTTTCAAAGAAATGTCTAAGAATCAAGTGAAACATTTTGGCACACCGGTGGGACCCATCTGGGGTTCCTTGCATTTTTATTCATTCTTAGGAAAATTTGTGTGTTTTTTTCCCTTTTGAAAAGCATACACATTAATTTTCTTCCTTGGTAACCTTCTTTTTCTTTCTATTTTCTCTAAAAGAAACCTTTCTTTTGGTGTACTTAAAAAGAACCATTTCTTCTTGTTTTCTACATTTTAGTGAAAGAGAATCCCTCTTCCTCTTCATCTATTTGTGTCATCGAACTTCATATTTCGATTTGGGCTTAAAAATCATTGCATTTCATTCTGATTTATCGCATTAGCTCACATTAATTGAGGGCAACCTATATGCTGGAAGTCATTCCCAGCTAATGGTTGACAAACAAATCATAGAAAGCACATCTCTCTCTCTCTAAGTCTTGCCAAATTACAAAAATTCAAAATAATTACATATTCTTAAACAACATATTTCTTGGGAACACCTGTCAATGATCGCACTGATATGAGGATTGGCAGGTACTCCCCATCTCGTTGCTCTGTCAAGTCATACTTCAGAGCGAAGCCCGCCCCACCATAACATACCTGAAACCTCACCTTTTAGATCTCCTTCTTTATGGGAAGCCATCCTAGACAAAAATTCTATTCTATAGTTCATGAGTCAGTCCTTAAATAGCTTAAGCTAAACAAACATAATAGAAAAGGCACTCTTAGGATCACATTTTTCTTAGTGTTTCTGTTTGGCTTACATTTTGAGGTGAGAGGTCATGTTCTTCATTTTTCTTATTTCTCCTTGCACACTCCTCATCATAGTTGGTGTATTTCAGCTTCTTCTGAGTGTGCCTGGACCATATTCTCATCGCTCATAGAATTATGGATTTTCACAACCACTTTTCTTTCATCACAGTTTCAATTTCAAAGTGATTGGTGTTGTTCCAATGACCATCGTCGGTTACCCTCTGACCATCATCGGTTATACCCAACTGGCATCGGTTCTAGGTCCTTTTGGTTAACCTATCCAAAAGGACATTTATTCACCTTCTTCAACTATTCAGAGTCCCTGTCACTACTACCATTCCCACTGACCTTGTAAATCTTATTAGTATTTGGCATACCTCGATTTTGCCTTACACCTTATTTTTGACTCACTTTCCATTTCCCACAGTGACTGGTAGTGGTTACCCCTAACCGGCGTCAGTTTACCTTGACCAGCATTAGTTACCCCGTACTCACTTTCTAGCTAACATTTAGTACCTAATCCACTTATTACCGCCTGTTCTTCCTATTCCTGTTATATTTCTGTTTCATTTACGTAAAGGCAACCTGACCTAATCGCACTATTCACATGGTAATGACATGTGGACAAGCTAGTGCCCTCATATTCCATGCCAGTTATTAACCGCTCCCACCTAGCCCTTCACCACCTTCCATTTTATCACCCGCCATGGATCTTATCCAACCTATCACTATCGTTATAAGAGATGAGGAGTTCACATGATTCCTTGAACAAAACCCCGCACCTTGCGCTTTACCTTTCCCACTCATCCACTCAATATGCCTTGAGTCATTTGATATACGGCATGCCCGTATCTATCCCCCGACTCTCGCTCCCACTCTGCGTCATCCCCATTTCACTCTGTACTACCCATATATACCTTACCCCACCGTGTAATTAGTTCCTATACCCATTATGATTATAACGTCTCGCTACATCCATTGCACCCACCACATCCACCATACCTTTAACAACTACTAAAAAAAAAACCTAATCTTCCCCTATTGTCTCACATATACCCGTAGCTACACAACGATCTCCTGTGTCGGTGACCCCTTACCCCTTTCAAAACACGGTCCTTTATATTCACCAATCATTAACCCCCATTGCCACTAGGGTCACCATGATCCTTCCACCTCCATATACGTATTATCAGTAGGCTCCTATTTCATTTGTTATTCACTCTAGGTACGTACCCCCTATTTCACTACCTCCTTCTCAATCTACCTACACGGAAGCACCATATATTGGAATGTCACCCTTGTTACATGCCCAACACCAACCCTCTTATGCTATAGGAGGCACCCAACCATCACAACCTACCAACAACCTAATCAAATTAATGATGGACAAGATGCAGACATTGGAGGCATCAGTTTCTGGCTCCCGCAACACCCTCACCTACGATGAAATTTGCAACGAGCCTATCCACCCATCCATCCCTATCTTCCCATACCCCGTACATTGGGAGATGCCTAAATTCAACCATTTCAATAATAAGGAAGACCCGTAACAACATTTTCAGTCATTCAAACATGGGTGCTACCTAATCACCACGATGATGCTTTGCTCTTAAGGACCTTTCCCATGTCTCTAATTGGACCTACATTAGATTGGTATAGTGGGTTACCTAGACACTCTATATTTTCATTTAATCAGGTAGCCCAATCCTTCTTAGATCACTTCTCCATCAATATTTTTGAGAGGGTTACCGTGATCGACCTATACTCCACACGTTAGTATGATGATGAATCTATCACGATTTTATCACTCATAAGCGTAGCTTTGATCAATCAGCTCAACTTACAACTACCATAAACATAACTCATTGAGCTCTTCACATGGGCTTGTGCTAGGTGTATCTCACCAACCCCGTAGGTACAAACTTTCTGAACATTTGACGAAGCATTCACCATGGCACGAAAGCTAGAGATTCGGGCCATTAAAGAGAAGAAAATCCAATTATGCAATAAGAATTTGGCATTCAAGTTGAATGATACTTCTTCTTCTTCCAAACTGCAGAATAATTATTCAAAGGCCAAGGGCACTGCTAACGTAGTGGTACTCAAGGCTGGCCTAGCTCACCCATCAAATTAAGCTAGCCCCTCATCTAATCTCTCACCCATTCAAACTTTTCAATTTAAATGAGAACAACAAAAATACACCCCAATTGGGGAGCCTTACTCTTATGTCTTAGAAAAGCTCATCAAAGCTAGGGCCATCACCCTTCCACCTATAAAACCACACATTGGTTTTGACCTTCTTCTGCCCCACATCCATATGGTATAAAGAGCATGACTTCTATAACTATCATCGAGTAAAGGGTCATAGTGATGGAAATTACATCACTTTCAAAAATATTGTCCAAGAAATGCTTGAGAAAGGTGAGTTAACTATGGATAATACTAATGCACTTGCCAATCAAAACCTGCACATTTTCAAAGAAATTTCTAAGAATCAGGTGAAACATTTTGGCATGCCTAGTGGGACATCTTCAAGTAACCCTTTCCCAATCATGCCCCTTCGTTTGATCAAACCAGCGAGACCTCAACTCATGATAGCCATACCCACGAGGTCCACGCTATTTTCAGCGACACACTTGTTACTTCTCAATTACCTCATATTCCTTCCATAGAGGAAATTCTAGCTCAAAATCCTCCTTCTAGCATTGGAACCTACCTCACCTATTCCTCCACCCACAAAGGAACACATTTCACCTCCTTCCTCACCCGTGGAGGATCCCTTCACTAATGTCGAGACCATTTCACCTTTGGCTTCTCCACCTAGGGAACCATCACCCACAATACTTCTTTAGTCCATGGAGGATACTTGTTTATCTCCTCCACCCATAGAGGAGCACCCATCATCTCCTCCACCCATGAGGAGCACCCATCATCTCCTCCACCTACGGAGAGAACTCCCATTTTCTCCTCCACCTATCACAAATCCAAAGAGAGATACATTTTCCTTTATGCGAACATTCTCCATAATCTATCCAAAATCCCACAGACCTACTTTAGGATCTCTTTCCCACGGAAGCCGAAGCTAAAAATTTCCCCATTTCTAAGACACATTTTACAATAATTTATGTTAGGTCCTCATCAACCTCACCTATAGACATGCTACTCTCACATTTGGACGATCGCTAGATTATGTGGACAAAGCCTTATTTTGGGGGCATCTTTTGCTTCCAGTCTCAACACAAATGTAGATGTCACTTACCAATACTTCCACTATCTACCCATAAATATTTTGACCAATTGAACCAAATGTAATTACCTTTACCACAACTTCTTCCATGACACCCATCATAGATCAACACATACCCTTACCTATAACCCAACATACATCTAAAGCCAAACCCACAACTACAACATCTTCCTTGACTAAACCTATGACGACCTTAGGAGTCACCCCAAACACCAACCTGAATAATCCATCTATCAAACTAGATTTATCTACATTTTCCACAGTCAATACCCAACCTACTTCGACACCCAAACAGAAGAACAAAACCCATAGAGCTAATACCCCAATTGTGCTAATCACACCTACATCACATTTACCCTTTCCATCCATTTTAGGGCCTCAACCCCCCAACATGACCAAGAAACTTCCACCCATCAATAAACCAAAAACATAATAGCCCACTCCTTCCTCGCAAACCTCTAACCTACCCAAGCACTCGACACAACTTACACCTACACCTGCAGCATCTTTACCACCCATACCTCCAATAACCTCAAGAACTTCTTCACTACCAACTACACTTCAAGATTTATCCCTCACACCCCCGCATGACCCACATCATCTACCTTCACAAAGACCTCCAATACCCTTCTAGGTAACTCGCCCTCTTCCCCATCTATTTTTCTTTCTATATTGTGTACACCCATATCACCCTTACCCAAGAAGGTGCAACCCAAAGACAAAAATCCATTACCCCCAATAAGGTAGTCAAAATAATCACACACCCTCCTTCCCATTCATCTACTATACCCCTACCCAAGAGAACATGGCTGATACCCAACAACACTCTAACACCCAAAACCATAGCTTGACTTACTCCCCCTCTAGCAAGGACCATTCCTCATAAATCAGCTGCACTGTGGCCAAACCCACTTTAACTTCCCGTTGCAACCCGCTAGTAGGGTCCTATGCAAAAATATTAACCAACCTCCTTGAGACTTCAGTTATCACATTACCACCACTCAAACCTTATGAACCTCTCAAACCCAAGCCAAAAGGGTTTGATGACACTAAAATTTTTACCTACCATCATGTGTCATGGCATGATGTGGAGAACTGCAAGGATTTGAAAACCCTCCTTATCTAGTTGTGTCCTCCTGAAACCAATTTTTATGATGACAACCTTCTGGATGAGGACCCTACTTCACCGATACCCATTCCCATAGTTCTTCCCTCACTACCCACTCAAAACCATGACATCCACCCCCATAGCTCCTGAGCCACCTCCAAGATTCAAAATTAACATGGTTTACATCGAGAACTTGCCACACCATCACCTAAATGTCATCACGCCCAACTCACTTCACAGGATTTTCTCCCCGATAGGTTTTTTTCCGTCATGTCATTATACCACTCACCCTACACCTTATCCATTTGCTAACTCCTCAAATCAACATGATCCACGTTATTACCTCGTGCTCAAAAGGATAAAGGTAAGGAAAAGGAAACAAACCAACTAACCAACCCTAAACCCAACATACCATCTCGTACCCACACCTAAGATTACTATTCGAGGCCCCACATACCCTATTTCTAATGCATTCACACATCGCACCATGCTCAAACAATTACACCAATCTCCCCTCGTAATCCCATTGTCAAGCTCTCATGGAGGTGCTTAGATCTATTGAGGTTTTACCCAATGACCCTACACCCGTAGCCTCCATTATCACACCCTGTCATGTAGCCTCTCTCACCAAATTGCCACCTTTATCCACACCTCACCCTACTCACCAACTAGCCTCCCTTAGCTTCTCAGAGGAAGATATTGCACCACACCAAATAGATGACCTAGACCAAACCCTCTTCATCTCTCTCCACATTGATGATATACGTGTACGATGTGTAATGATTGATGGGAGTGCTAGCATTAATATCATTTCATCCCATGCATTCGCTAAAATGCACATACCTGACAATTACATGCAAAAACATCCTATCATGTTGTGTTCATTCAATGATGCTATCACCTCTACACTAGGAACCATCATCCTCCATGTTTATTTGGTGTCCCGCATTGTTCCAAAGTTATTCTACATCTTGGAGGGGGAATTTTAATATTACTTGTTACTTGGAAGACCCTAGATTCATGTCATGGGTACGCTCCTTCCATTTTGCATCAGTGTGTAAAGTTTGAACACGAAGGACACACCTATACTATTCCAGCTGACCCATCACCTTTTAAAACATGCAACATGATTTACCGAACCAATGATGTTCTCATACCCATTAAGGCATCTACCTCCACAACCACTGCCACTTCACCTATGCCTCCACTTACTAGTACAATTACTACCTCAATGACACATGCCTCATCCATTCCTACCACTGCCACAACCTCCATGACCAACCCATCGGCCTCCCAATCCATTAGCTCCACCTCCGTATTGACCACCGACCCATCATCTATTCTAACTACCCACATACCAACCACTGATCCCTTGGAAGGCATTTTTCAATGCCTCACTCTGGGGAGTATCGCCTATATAGTGTCAACACCTTCCTTACTCCACAAGAGTATGGAAGTCTTCACCAACATCCTTGCTATGATCACCGCATAGGAGAGCACCTCCTTTATGGTCCCCCTCACCTTCATACTAGGATCACCTATGGGGGACTTGATACTACCACTTACACACCCAAACTACCATCACAAACCTACCCATTTTCTCGCTAACTTCCAATCACTCACCAATCGCCATTTTGTCCATACCTTACTACACCGATGTATGTGGAAGGGTTTTTGTATTTGATTTTACAAGTAAGGCCACCATACTATTATTCCATGTACCACTCGAAAACATAACAACCGTAGTGGTATCCGCTTTCCTAAACCACCTACCAAATGGGCCCACATTGAACTCATCAAGGACATCAACCCCTCTCCACCTTCATCGCCACCTTCACCGATGGATTCTATGGATCCTGAATCTATTCCTCCTAACTTTTTTTTTCATAAACACCAATTCCTTGGGGCCTTTGACTTATCAACATGATGGAAAGGCCCCTTCCTCTCTTCCCTTCCTCTACCCTGAAATGATCAATGATTGTTCCATTAATGTCATTTAATGTCAAGATGATGAATCTATACTCACCTACCTTGGTGCATAAAACTCATATATTCATCGTTAATTACCCTCTCGAGATGCAAACCATGTTGAATGAATCGACTATCGAGATCAACATTCATACTCAGGATGACTCGCACATTCTAAATATCACCAATATTTAGATGTTGCTAAATAGAAGCCATTATTTCTTTTCCCAAAGATCATAACCATGCTTATGGTTGGTCTTATGTAGACATGCCTGGTATTGACCCCACCATAGTGGTCCACAATATCATAACTGTTCCCGATGCCAAACCCATCAAACAAAAGCTGAGGAAAATGCACCCTCACATTGCCCTTCTTGTCAAAGAATAACTTCAACACCTTCTTTCTATTTCCTTCATATTACCCATTGATTATCCTCATTGGATTTCTAACATTGTCCCTGTCACTAAGGCAATAGGGGGACTCCACATTTACATAGACTTTTGTGACCTCAACCTTGCCTTCCTAAAAGATGACTTCCCTCTACCTAGCATTGACCAACTGGTTGACCTTACTACTAGTCACGAGATGCTATCACTCATGGATGGCATCTCGGGTTATAAAAAAATCCTACTTTCCCAATAGGATCAACACAAAACCACATTCATCACCCCTTGGGGGACCTTCTGCTACCGAGTCATGCCTTTTGGCCTTAAAAATGTTGGTGCCACATATCAACGGGCTATGAATTATATCTTCCATGATATCATGTATCGTATATTGGAAGATTACGTGGATGACCTCCTCACCAAATCTAAATGTCACTCTGAGAACCTTGCCATCCTCAAAACCATTTTTGACCGTCTCATTAAATATTACATTTGCCTTTAGCCTAAGAAGTGTGTCTTCACGGTTCTCTCAGGAAAGCTCCTAGGATTTATCATTTCCTTACATGGTATAGAAGTGGACCCTACTAAAGTCAAGGTCATTCTCGAAATTCCTCCACCCACTAACCTTAGATAGCTCTCATAGCCTACAAGGTAAGTTGTAATCTATTCACCATTTCATTTCACAATTATATGATTGGTGTCAACCATTTCATCATCTACTCAAGAAGGATGTCTCCTTTAAATGGGATGATTACTACCACAAATATTTTGAGGCCTTAAAACAATACCTTCTCCAACCACCCATACTCATTCCACCTAAAGATGATCAACCTTTCTACCTATACATCTGAGCTACGGATCATTCCTTGGGAGCCATGCTCTCTCATCGTGATGAATAACATAGGGAGTAGGTGGTTTATTACATAAGCCATATTCTTTTGAACTATGAAAACTGATACACCCATCCCAAAATTTATTTCTTAGCCTTAGTTTTCATTGCCACAAAACTCCACCATTACCTACTCAACCAAAAACCTATGTTGTAACCAACACTAGACCCCCTACACTTCATGTATGCCAAACCTTATCAAAATCAGCATGCCGCACAATGGCTTATGCTCTTAGCTGACCTCGACCTTGAATTCATTCATCAAAATTCCATCAAGGGCCAATCTATCATTGACCAATTGGCTGATGCACCTATTTCTGGGGATCAACCCTCTAATTTTGACTTTCTAGATGAGTCCATTGCTACCCTTTCCTTGGATGAATCCCTTTACCAAATGACACTCTTCTTCGATGGTTCTTAGTATCAGCATGGAGGTGGGGTAGGTGTTATCCTCATTCGGCTTGATGGTGAACCCATGCCTTTGTCTTTCAAACTAAATTTTGATTGTACAAACAATATTTCCAAATACGAAGTGCTCATACTAGGTCTCTAAGCCACCTACACCTAGATGTCAAATCAATCAACATCTTTGGTGATTCTCAATTGGTTATAAACCAATTTAATGATATATACCAATTTCGTAATGAGATACTTCAAAAGTATAAACATCATGTCGACATAATTTTGACCACCTCGATAGTTATGACCTCCAAACCATCCCACATTCAACCAACAAATTTTCGTATACCATGGCCTCGCTTGGCTTCTTAAATACTCGCCTCATGTAACATCCTCATTTTATACATTAGAACAAGTCAATTTTATTTTTTGATAAATGCTTCCGTGTTCTAAATACATAATTTAGAACTCACAAATCAAATAACCATTCTTATAACAGATAACCATATGCAAATTTGTAATGACTCCTGAGTACCTCCGATCTATTCATTCCATGACTCGGTAATCTACCAATCTATTCATGAGTAATAAGAGTTGGAGTTTTCATTAAACACTTCACTCTCGCGGTTCTTTCCCTATTCTGGGATTCAAAATGCTCTACCCAAGGAACCTAACTGAATAATTGTTACCATTATTAATCGGCATCTCATCCCTAGACCAGGTGACTCAGACAACGCAATTAGCAGCTTGTGATACTTTGGCCAAAGATTTGAAACATATCTGCTTATGTCTCGTATTCCTTAACGGCATACTCGTCAATCTGAATACGCCCTTCACCCCATTCTCATGTTATGTAGAATGTCTTATACCGACTTCATCACCCCTTCTATCCCAAGTTATTCACTCAAAAATGGATTAGTAAGGTGACAACGTTATATGGATGCTCCCGAGGACTAGGGATACGATGACATACTGGGTCAACCCTAGTTAAACCAATGTGTCAAGATACCCCGAGTCTCCTAGGCAGCCTTATAACGTGACCACATTTCTAATCGGTCCCAGAGTAACATGTTCGAGTTAAGGTGTAAATCTTATCAATCAATGCAAAGGGTGTCGTCACAAGACACCTGCATTGTTATATCTTCGAGAAGATCCTAACCTTCTCCGAGGTACAACCCTGCAGTTGACTTGTGTCGTCAACCTTTAAATCCGCCTCGAAAAGATATACTTATTAAAAAGTGTTACATACGCTGAGTTAAATTATATTAAAAGACGTTCCCCTAAGGTTATCCTTTCCCGATCCCTGGGTTCCTCACCTTAGAATGACCTTTCTTAATAAAACCCTTTACACAGAGAAGTTATTAAGACTAAGGTTCCTTCAAGGAGTTCATAGAATATACATAATTCTAAATCAAAGAAATTGGACAATAACTCATAAAATTCACATGAGATTGCCATCTGAACCCTATTTAGGTTCAATTCAGTTCTCATAACTGAACTTATATCTTACTTATAAGTATCGAGATATAGTGATTAAGATTCCAATTACACGTTGTCCTAGTTTAATAAAGACTAGGAATTAATAATTTAATTCATCTTGTTTAGCGTCCTGCTTAGGTTTATTTTAACCCTAGTTTCCAGTAAGACAATGATCTATATTTCAATTTAGCTTTAGATAGAACACACTAGAATTGCTAAACAATCATAAGTATTCAGTCACATATTCTTGCAAGCTTACATTGATAATCACAAAAGTATCCAAATTATACAATAATAACAATGCTCTCAAGATATTTGAACCGAAGAAGGTCAAACTGTCAAGATAAGAATACAAACACATAAGTAACAAATATCAATTTCCATTCCTTCTAGAACTAATCAAATACATTTTATGCATTCGGCATACTTGATACAATACATTACGTAAAAGAACATCTTTCCTCATATAGTACATTTAGAAAATCAAGTCGTATTTCAACATAAAATCAAATTAAACAATATGATCATCCTATCGATCTGCGTGCTTTTACCACTTACGGAATCTATCTCGCAAAAATTGTCAACATGGGTCATTCAATGAACTTAGCATGATAAGCACTAACTCTTAAAACAATTGCAATCCATCAATTGTTTTCATTAAACACCCCGTTTAAATGAGATCAATTCACCCAACAAGTAAACATATTTCATCAAAATATTAGAGATCAAGAAGAACAAAAGTATCTCGAGACAACTATCCATCCGAATCGCCAGACAAAGAAACATCGATGATCATTACATTCATCATAGTAAAATGAATATCATAACAACCCATGATTCCAGCAGTAGTTAAAACAGTTCCAACAGTTAGATAAAAATATATCAACATATACTTTACAATAGAAGAGAAAGAAAACGAGTCATTCATATTTCCCTTCCAATCATGCTCATGACTGTACCGCATCTCCTTAAGAGTAAGCACTCACCTTATACGCATGCGAATAAGTCAAACGAGACCATAAGAAGAACCATAGTTTTGTTAGAGTTGGATTATAACAACTTCCTGTAGCCTCCAAGAAATACAGTAGATTTCGCACTCAAGACCAATGAATGAAAATCTATTAACAGACCCACATAACCTTCCATACAATCAACAAATGAGAAGAGTATCCAATGTCATCGCTTGTCGAGGTACAAAATCAGCTCTTGAGTTTAGTCAAGCTCAAGACTGGATATTCATACTATTAGAAGACATAACTATGCACAAGCACAACTACAATTCCACCCAAAGAACGTGCATCAATCAATCTCATCCCAACTAAAACTCTGTGAGGACTTAGTTTCCAAGGCCGTAATAAGAAAAACAACCTTTTTATCACAATCAATCGAGAGGCTCAACAACATTAAAACAAATGATGTTTTCCCTATGCCTATGTAGAGATATTCGTACTGAATCCACACAACACGCACAACCTCATTAATCGGAATGTAATTTAAAATAACATAGCCATGACTAACAAAAAGTCATTTTTCAGAAACAGCTTTCAACAAGGTCTCAACCAAGTAAGTTATGAAAAAAAAAACTCTTCCTTTACTTTCCACAACGACAGACAGAAGGAACACAAGAAATTAAAATAAGAGTCCGAACGTTATACATGTTTAGCGAAGGTTAAATCGAAAATCAAGCCACTTCGCATCATTTCAATTCTCTAACTGTATCCATACCACTAATGCTCTAAACAGGTTTATACTGAAATTGATTTCATGAGACCACGACTCAAGAATTTCACCACAGTATTCACAACTGAGAAAATTCAGAAGGAAAACATAATATACGCCTCCAGGATAAAAAAGAGGTCTTACCCATGTGGTATTTTACAAATAAACTTCTACAGAAGCCGCTATACAAGATGAATGCATTTTAATGATAATATTCACTGTTCAGGCCTATACAGAAGCAAAATACTGGTTAAGTAACAAGGATTCCAACTGAGCCCAAAAAAACAATATCCGCTCTAAGTTACACAGAGAGGAAAACATAACATACGCATCAATGGTTTAAAATAAGTCGAACCCAAGTAATATTCTCCATCAAAACTCCTTCAGAAGTCAAAATACTATCAACTCAAGTATTCAATAACAAGATGCATTCACAACTGTACTTCCTCAGAAAACAAGATGTAATTTTGTTTAATGAAGTTCAATAGCATCAATAACGTATATTACCCACGACATATCATATACAGAAGTTGATATATCATGCACCTTCAAGAGTTTCAATAGTATCCTTCTCAACAAGTGAAAACAACAAGGTATCGACTGAATCAAACAAGAAAACAATGCATGAACTCCCACAAGCCGAATTCGTGTATTTTTCCTTGCAAGAATTTCTTTAATTCTAACCGAAATCAAAACCCAACAAGATAGGGCAACAGTTCGAAACACAACAGACACCCGTTAAGGGTTTTATTGAAAAATCGAGCCAGTAAGAAGATATAGCAACAAAATCACGCACATCTTATCATAAAAACCAACTGAATCCAAAAATCATCTGAACAGAGTTGTTCTAATGAAATCACTTGAAAGAAAGCAATATTTTTAAAGGTTAGGGCCTAACATATCTGGTTATTTGCTTAAAAATCCCAAGAAGACCACTGAAAGAGCTCGTGCCTTCTCCTCTTTTCCACATTAGATTCAACAACAATAACTTGTTATTCCCATGCCTTATAAACTTTCCTTGACAAAGAAAAGAGTGAGTTACACTCATTTTTGCCATGCAACACCAAATAGACTGGTGCGAAGAACCAGTGATCAGACAGAGGGAAAGCCGGAGCGTATGAAAAACCAAACAAACTACCAGTTTTCCTTTTTGCATGCTTTCCCGAGGAACCCGAGCTCGAAGACCGAGTTCATTAATTGCATTTACTCCCAATTTCCCGCTCAATCTCCACTGCCACCGACCGCCATAGTTGGCGATGGACAAATGCACATCAAAGACCATTTCTAACTTTGGCGACTCTGCCACGTCGGCTCTTGCTAGCCGTTAAAACTTCTACCAAATTACCTGTCCTTCATGCTTATCCCTGCATTTAATGCCATCGAAACTGCTGCCCATGGCTCGCACCCTTCCATAGGTCCCCTTTCTTCCTTGTTCATTAGTTAGGTTAGTAACTTAGGTTAGGATTTAGGATAACACTTAGTCTAACCTCATTGCACAAAGTTACTAACTTAGAACATTTAGCTTATAGCTTAGGCCTAGGTTAGATTAACACTAATCTAATCCCCTAGGTTAAAGTTTAGTTTTAGGTTACTAACCTTAATAAATCCTGTTTAGGTCTAATATTTCAAATGCTCAGAAAAAGAACCTACAACATACATTCACGAATAGGGTTCACTCCTACAATGCCAATAGGCTATTGAATTTTATGTAACTGATTTATTACCTGGTCCGCGATCAAGACCTTCCAGATATATCACGATATCGGGCACCAGTTCATTTAACATGATCAGCCTGAGTTATACTCCGGACTAGCTTATTCAATGCATCCAGACCTTGCAACCTGCTTAAGGTCTATAATTTTAATTCATCACGAATAAGCTTAAAGCACCACTTGGATCAATACCACTGATCCAAGGCTAGGTCTTATAGATGGATAACTCCATAATTCATTCCAAGATCAGATTAAACTCAGGTGTAAAATGAAAGAAATAAAAGAGTCCAATCATATTCTCGACTCAGTCAAAGATCTATAATTTGGAAAGAAGATACAGTACATATCAAGCATGACTTCTCAATCAAGGGAACACATCCTTTCAAAAGAAATCACATATCAACACTTGTATGCTCAGGAGGAAGTAACTACAGTCTAAGGTGTTACATGCTTCCCTCCTAAAAGATTCATCATCCCGATGATTACATATTCAATTAACCTTCAGGTCAACCAATTTATTAGTTCACAAAACAATGTGACTATTTTCCAACTTGAATAGTTCCAGAAATCAATGTCACAACACATTTTATTCAGCCTTTTCAATAATGTTTGCCTTCATCCGCTTTCATAGTTACTTAAAAAAATAAGTTCATAAAAGAAATGTTTTGTCAATAGATTTCATTCTCGTTGAAAAAAAAAAAAGGAAAAGCAATTTTCATCTCTTCCAAATTTTCCCAAGTTGCACTTTCTTCGTTAAACTGGTCCCACTGGACCTTACATTGTTGTATTTCATGATTTCTCAAATGCAATTGGCGAGTTTCCAGCACTCGTGTGGGTTTAACCATGATTATTCCTGGGTCTTGGACCTACAAGGAATTCCAATTTAAAACATGTGACAGATCTGAAACGTATTTCTTAAGCAAAGAAATATGGAAAACATCATGCATGCGAGATAAAGTAGGTGGTAATGCTAATCGATAAGCTACAGGATTGATTATTTTGACAATTTCGAAAGGTCCCACGAATCGAGGTGACAACTTGGCAGCCTTGCCAAAAGTTATAGAACTCTTTCTGGGTTTAACACAAAGAAAAACCTTCTCACCAAGTTCAAACCTGTGATCAATCCGCTTAAGGTCAGCATAGCTCTTCTGTCTATCCGTTGCTTCCTTTAATCGTTCACAAATCAGCTTAACTTGCTGTTCCATTTCTGTGAGAATCTCTGGTCCAATTACCACTCTATCCTCAACACTATCCCAGCTAACAGAGTTCTACACTTTCTTCCATAAAGTGCTTCAAATGGTGCCATTTTAAGAGATGAGTGATAAGTGTTGTTGTATGCGAACTCAACTAATGGAAGATACTCTTCCCATTTATACTGTTGATCCATGCAATACATTCGCAACATGTCCTCCAACACTTGATTTACCCTCTCAATTTTTCTATCCGTTTCCGGATGATATGCAGAACTAAAGTTTAGTTTCGTTCCAAGAGCTCTATTTAGCATTTTCCAAAATCTTGACGTTATTCTAGGATCCTGTCGCGATATAATTAATTATGGTACACCATGCAACCTAAAAATTTCATGTACAAATATTTTGGCTAGCACTTGGTGAATCATCCTTTAGATTTCCAAATGATGAAATGAGCTACCTTAGTTTATCTACAACTACCAGATAACATCATGTTTGTTCCTGGACATGGGTAACCCTTGTACAAAGTCCATGATTATTACTTGCCATTTGTACTCTGCGGTATGCTATGAGGATATAACAGTCCAAAGCAGGTGCATATGTTCTCGCCTTAACCCACCCGACATTCCAAACAATGAGTCACAAAATCAATGACATCCTTTTTCATACCTTTCCAAAAGTATTGTTGTTTCGATCAGCAAGAATTTTTGTGATACCCGGTGTCCAGAGAAAGGTGAATTATGAAATTCAACTAACAAATTCTTCCTCAAGTCACTCAAAGATAGGTACGTATACCCTGTTTTCATAACGCAAGATTCCTTCATTATCAAAATGAAAACCTTTATACCTTATATCCTTTGGTTCTGTAGCAAGCGCTGCTTTTACTTGTAGAAAATATGCATCTGATTCTGAGGCACTTTTTACTTCGTCCTTAAACTGAGTTCTTAATGTTATAAGAGTAGAAATGTGCCTCCTACGACTTAGAGCATCAGCTACTCTATTCTCCTTCCCTTTGATATAGCTAATATCAAAATCATATTGTGATAAAAATTCTAACCACCTTCTCTGTCTGGCATTAAGATTAGGTTGAGTGAAAATATATTTCAACCCCAAGTGGTCAGTTTTCAACTCAAAAGGTTTCCCAAGTAAATAGTGTCTCCAGACTTGAAGTGCATGAACAATTGCAGCAAGCTCCAAATCATGAGGAGCATAATTCAGTTCATGTAACTTAAGTTTTCTACTTTCATATGCTATGACTTGATCATTTTGTAGCAAAACACCTCCAAGGCCTTCCCCAGAAGCATCCGTTACAACAGTAAAACTCCCATTAGGGTCTGGTACAGCTAATATAGGTGCAGAAGTCAACTGGTCTTTCAGAATTTTGAAAGCCGCTTCACACTTATCATTCCATATGAATTTCTTATCCTTCTTCTGTAATGAAGTTATTGGTGCAGCTACTTTAGAAAAATCCTTAACAAATTTTCTATAGTAACCAGCAAGACCCATGAAGCTTCTTACTTCATGCACATTCTTTGGTGCAGGCCACTCAGTTATTGCCACTATTTTTGAAGGATCTACAGCAATTCCTTCTTTACTTATGACATGACCCAAATAGTGAACTTCTGAATCAAAGAAAGAACATTTGGATAACTTACCATACAACTTTCTTTTTTCTCAAATTTCCCAAAACTATCTTTAAATGCTCATTGTTCTCCTCAACGCTTTTAGAATAAATGAGAATATCATCCAAGAATACAAGTACAAACTTATCTAGATATTCTTGATAAATATTGTTCATTAAATTCATAAAGGCATGCGGTGCATTAGTTAATCCAAAGGGTAGAACCGTGAATTCATAATGTCCGTACCTTGTTCGGAAAGTCGTTTTATGAATATCTTCTTCTCTAATCCTTAATCGATGATAACTTGGATCAAAGGTCTATTTTAGAATAGACCGCTGCCCCACGATCTCGATCAAATAGATCGTCGATCCTTGGAAGTGGATATCTGTTCTTGATTGTTGCTTTGTTCAACATCCGATAATCGATACACAGCCTAAGTGTTCCATCCTTCTTTTTCACAAATATTACAGGCGCTCCCCAAGGTGAAACACTTGGTCTAATCAAACCTTTAGACAAAAGCTCTTGCAATTGTGCCTTAAGCTCGACTAACTCTGTAGTAGTCATCCGATAAGGTGCTTTGGAAATAGGTTCTGTTCCTGGTTTGATTTCGATGGTGAAGTCAAACTCTCTCTTGGGTGGTAACCCTGGTAATTCCTCAGGAAAAACATCCCTGAAACTTTGTAACAGAGGAAATCACTTCATGTAATCACCATCTTCTTCTGAAAATTCAGATATCTTTACTGCATAAAGGGTACATCCTTTATTCTTAGCCTTTTTAAGCTGCATAGCTGACAGTTTTCTAACTGAAATTTCTTGTTTCAAACCTTGAATCTCTGTTGTTTCCAGCTGATCATCTAAACATTTCATGTTCTTTTCATAGCAGATACTTTTGCTTTATGGTCACTAACCAATTGACACCGATGAAAATGTCATACGATCCCAAAGGTGTAACATAGAGGTCAACTTCTCGTGGAAAATTTAGGTAAGTCAAGGACTGCCCCAAAAAGACACATACTCACCGTATGAACAGAGTTATTACCATACTTTATATATGCATACCAAGATTTATCCATTTTTCTATCTTTTCTTTTAATTTTAGAAGCAAGTTTATTAGAAATAAAACATTCAAGAGCTCCCGTATCAAAAAGAATAGTGACAGTATGCCAAATAACTTACCCTAACTTCTATAGGTGTCGCTTGCTTTTCACTTGCTTGTTTGCTCACCGTAACATGTATCTTATGTCATTGGACATTGCGATCATCCTTCTTCAAAGGGCATTGATTTGCGTAGTGGTCTTTGCCACAATTGTAGTAGCCTCCTACAGGTCCCTTTTTAGGCTCAAAATTGCCTCCAGCCTTGTAATTGTCACGTTTTCCTCCATAGGGCTTCGGCCCATTGTTATAATTTTTGGCAAAATTATCCCTTACATTTCAAATGGTTTATTTGCCACTTCGCTTTCTTCTTGTTATCCCCTCGAAAATTACTTTTGTTTCCAAAATTTTTCCATAGTGGTTGGACTATGAACATCGACCTCTCCCCTATCACAAGATTCAATCCCATGATGAATTTCCGTATTCTCGAACTTCTCGTCGCTTTGATATCTTTGCGGTACATACTTGAGGAGTTTTATAAACCGCTCCCAAATTCGATTCTGCCACTAGCTTCCCTTGACCTAAGTTATGAAATTCTGTCATTTTCTGATCATAGAAAAGTTGTGGCAGCCAACATTGCCTAAAATAGCCTTTAAATTGATCCCAAGTAACGTTGGCCTCATCAATGTTTAGTTCAGGTTTATGGCTATCCGACCATGAAGATGCTTTGTGGGAAAGCCGATAGGCTCCCCAAATAGCTTTGGTTTCCTCTGAGAAGTTTCTTATTGCAAAGTACTTCTCCATTTCGCTGAGCTAGTTCTCAGCTCCATCTCCTAATGTGGTGCCATCATACTTAGGTGGGCTTATCCTTTTTATATCATTAGTGAGTTCTGCTGCCAACTTCGGCCTTTTTATTTTCTAGTTGGACAGTGCATTTCAGCATTAACATCAACACCCATATTGGGGTTGTCCTCGGGAGGTTGTTGATTGTTATTACCACTTCTTCATCCTCCTCATTTCCCATCACCTACTTGTTCTCAGTACACTAAACGATCTCTTGTGTCCAACAGGCGCAAGGATCTCATCAAGTTTTTGGGTTGTTGCCGCCCCTCCTTCAGGTGGAGCATTATTCGCAACGTTCCCCCTTGTTCTAACCATTTTCTGTTACAAGAAAATTTAGGTTTTATCAGATTATGGACACAATAGGCCCAAGAGCTGCAACCTTCAGCTCTGATACTAAGATGTAACATCCTCATTTTATACATTAGAACAAGTCAATTTTTTTTTTTGATAAATGCTTCCAGGTTCTAAATACATAATTTAGAACTCACAAATCAAATAACCATTCTTATAACAGATAACCATATGTAGTTGTAATGACTCGGAGTACCTCCGATCTATTCATTCCATGACTCGGTAATCTACCCATAATTTCCTATTTCAAACCTTGAATCTCTACTGTTTCCAAATGATCATCTAAACATTTTATGTTCTTTTCATAGCAGTCTACTTTTTCTTTATGGTCAGCTAACCAATTGACACCGATGACAATGTCATACGATCCCAAAGGTGTAACATAGAGGTCAACTTCCGTGGAAAATTTAGGTAAGTCAAGGACTGCCCCAAAAAGACACATACTCACTATATGAACAGAGTTATTACCATACTGTACAGTCCAAGATTTATCCATTTTTCCAGCTTTTCTTTTAAGTTTAGAAGCAAGTTTATTAGAAATAAAACATTCAATAGCTCCTGTATCAAAAAGAATAGTGACAGGTATGCCAAATAACTTACCTGGAACTTCTATAGGTGTCACTTGCTTTTCAGCTTGCTTGTCTGCTACTGTAGCATGTATCTTATGTCTCTGTTGCGATCATCCTTCTTCAAAGGGCATTGATTTACGTAGTGGTCTTTGCCACAATTGTAGTAGCCTCCTACAGGTCCCTTTTTAGGTTCAAAATTGCCTCCAGCCTTGTAATTGTCACGTTGTCCTCCATAGGGCTTCTGCCCATTGTTATAATTTTTGGCAAAATTATCCCTTACATTTCCAGCTAGTTTATTTGCCACTACTTTCTTACTGTTATCCCCTGGAAACTTACTTTTGTTTCCAAACTTTTTCCATAGTGGTTGGACTATGAACATCGACCTCTCCCCTATCACGAGATTCAATCCCATGATGAATTTCCATATTCTCGAACTTCTCGCTTTGATATCGCGTACATACTTGAGGAGTTTTATAAACCGCTCCCAAAGATTCGGCCACCGTTAGCTTCCCTTGACCTAAGTTATGAAATTCTGTCATTTTCTTATCATAGAAAAGTTGTGGCAGCCAAAATTGCCTAAAATAGCCTTTAAATTGATCCCAAGTAACGTTGGCCTCATCAATGTTTAGTTCAGTTTGACTATCCCACCATGAAGATGCTTTGTGGGAAAGCTAATAGGCTCCCAAATAGCTTTGGTTTCCTCTGAGAAGTTTCTTATTGCAAAGTACTTCTCCATTTCGCTAAGCTAGTTCTCAGCTCCATCTCCTAATGTGGTGCCATCATACTTAGGTGGGCTTATCCTTTTTATATCATTAGTGAGTTCTGCTGCCAACCTGGCCTTTTTATTTTCTAGTTGGACAGGTGCATTTCCAGCATTAACATCAACACCCATATTGGGGTTGTCCTCAGGAGGTTGCTGATTGTTATTACCAGCTTCTTCATCCTCCTCATTTCCCATCACCTGCTGTTCAAGTACAGCTAAACGATCTCTTGTGTCCAACAGGGCAGCAAGGATCTCATCAAGTTTTTGGGTTGTTGCCACCCTCCTTCAGGTGGAGCATTATTCGCAACGTTCCCCCTTGTTCTAACCATTTTCTGTTACAAGAAAATTCAGGTTTTATCAGATTATGGACACAATAGGCCCAAGAGCTACAACCTTCAGCTCTGATACCAAGATGTAACATCCTCATTTTATACATTAGAACAAGTCAATTTTTTTTTTTTTGATAAATGCTTCCTGGTTCTAAATACATAATTTAGAACTCACAAATCAAATAACCATTCTTATAACAGATAACCATATGCAGCTGTAATGACTCGAGTACCTCCGATCTATTCATTCCATGACTCGGTAATCTACCCATCTATTCATGAGTAATAAGAGTTGGAGTTTTCATTAAACACTTCACTCTCGCGGTTCTCTACCCTATTCTCGGGATTCGAATGCTCTACCTAAGGAACCTAATCAATAATTGTTACCATTATTCATCGGTATCTCATCCCCTAGACCAGGTGACTCAGGACAAGGCAATCAACAGCTTGCGATACTTTGGCCAAAGATTTGAAACATACTACTTATGTCTCGTATTCCTTAACGACATACTCGTCAATCTGGAATACGTCCTTCACCCCATTCTCATGTTATGTAGAATGTCTTATACTGACTTCTGTCATTCCCTTCTATCCCAAGTTATTCACTCGGAAACGGATTAGTAAGGTGAAAACGTTATATGGATGCTCCCGAGGACTAGGGATACGATGACATACTAGGTCAACCCTAGTTAAACCAATGTGTCAAGATACCCCGAGTCTCCTGATGTACCTTATAACGTGACAACATTTCTAATCGTTCCCAGAGTAACTTGTTCAAGTTAAGGTGTAAATATTATCGATCAATGCAAAGGGTGTCGTCACAAGACACCTGCATTGTTGTATCTTTGAGAATATCCTAACCTTCTCGGAGGTACAACCCTGCAGTTGACTTGTGCTGTCAACCTTTAAATCCACCTCGAAAAGATCTACTTATTAAAAAGTGTTACATACGCTGAGTTAAATTATATTAAAAGACGTTCCCCTAAGGTTAGCCTTTCCCGATCCCTGGGTTCCTCACCTTAGAATGACCTTTCTTAATAAAACCCTTTACACAGAGAAGTTATTAAGACTAAGGTTCCATCAAGGAGTTCATAGAATATACATAATTCTAAATCAAAGAAATTGGACAATAACTCATAAACTTCACATGAGATTGCCATCTGAACCCCATTTAGGTTTAATTCAGTTCTCATAACTGAACTTATATCTTACTTATAAGTATCGAGATATAGTGATTAAGATTCCAATTACACGTTGTCCTGGTTTAATCAAGACTAGGAATTAATAATTTAATTCAGCTTGTTTAGCGTCCTGCTTAGGTTTATTTTAACCCTAGTTTCCAGTAAGACAGTGATCTATATTTCAATTTAGCTTTAGATAGAACACACTAGAATTGCTAAACAATCATAAGTATTCAGTCACATATTCTTGCAAGCTTACATTGATAATCACAAAAGTCTCCAAATTATACAATAATAACAATGCTCTCAAGATATTTGAACCGAAGAAGGTCAAACTATCAAGATAAGAATACAAACACATAAGTAACAAATATCAATTTCCATTCCTTCCAGAACTAATCAAATACATTTTATGCATTCAGCATACTTGATACAATACTCTACGGAAAAAGAACATCTTTCCTCATATAGTACATTTAGAAAATCAAGTTGTATTTCAACATAAAATCAAATTAAACAATCTGATCATCCTATTAGATCTGCGTGCTTTTACCACTTACGGCATCCATCTGCAAAAATTGTCAACATGGGTCAGTTCGATGAACTGAGCATGATAAGCACTAACTCTTAAAACAATTGCAATCCATCAATTGTTTTCATTAAACACCCTGTTTAAATGAGATCAATTCACCCAACAAGTAAACATATTTCATCAAAATATTAGGGATCAAGAAGAACGAAAGTATCTGAGACAACTATCCATCTGAATCCCCAGGACAACAAACATCAGATAGATCATTACATTCATCATAGTAAAATGAATATCATAACAACCCATGATTCCAGCAGTAGTTAAAACAGTTCCAACAGTTAGATAAAAATATATCAACATATACTTTACAACAGAAGAGAAAGAAAACGAGTCATTCATATTTCCCTTCCAATCATGCTCATGATTGTCTTCGTCTCCTTAAGAGTAAGCACTCACCTTATACGCATGCGAATAAGTCAAATGAGACCATAAGAAGAACCACGCTTTGTTAGAGTTGGATTATAACAACTTCCCGTAGCCTCCAAGAAATACAGAGATTTCACACCAAGACAAGAATGAAAATCTATTAATGCACCCACATAACCTTCCATACAATCAACAAATGAGAAGAGTATCCAATGTCATCGCTTGTCGAGGTACAAAATCATCTCTTGAGTTCACCAATCTCAAGACCGGATATTCATACTATTAGAAGATGTAACTATGCACAAGCACGACTACAATTCCACCCAAGAATGTACAAATCAATCTCATCCCAACTAAAACTCGTGAGGACTTAGTTTCCAAGGCCGTAATAAAAAAAACAACCTTTTTATCACAAATCAACCGAGAGGCTCAACAACATTAAAAAAATGATGTTTTCCTATGCCTATGTAGAGATATTCGCATGAATCCACACAACATGTACACCTCATTAATCGGGCAAATTTAAAATAACACAAACCATGACTAACAAAGGAGTCGTTTTTCAGAAACAATTTCAACAAGGTCTCAACCAAGTAAGTTATGAAAAGAAAACTCTTCCTTTACTTTCCACAACGATGAGATGAGAAGGAACACAAGAAATTAAAATACGAGTCCGAACGTTATACATGTATAGTGAAGGTTAAATTGAAAATCAAGCCACTTTGCATCATTCAATTCTCTAACCGTATCCATACCACTAATGCTCTAAACAGTTTTATACTGAAATTGATTTCATGAGACCACGACTCAAGAATTTCACCACAAAGATATCACAACCGAGAAAATTCAAAGGAAAACATAATATACGCCTCCATGGATAAAAAAGAGGTCTTACCCATGTGGTATTTTACAAATAAACTTCTACAGAAGCTGCTATACAAGATGAATGCATTTTAATGATAATATTCACTGTTCAGGCCTATACAGAAGCAAAATACTGGTTAAGTAACAAGGATTCCAACTGAGCCCAAAAAAACAATATCCGCTCTAAGTTACACAGAGAGGAAAACATAACATACGCATCAATGGTTTAAAATAAGTTGAACCCAAGTAATATTCTCCATCAAAACTCCTTCAGAAGTCAAAATACTATCAACTCAAGTATTCAATAACAAGATGCATTCACAACTGTACTTCCTCAGAAAACAAGACGTAATTTTGTTTAATGAAGTTCAACAGCATCAATAACGTATATTACCCACGACATATCATATACAGAAGTTGATATATCATGCACCTTCAAGAGTTTCAACAGTATCCTTCTCAACAAGTGAAAACAACAAGGTATCGACTCAATGAAACAAGAATACAATGCATGAACTCCCACAAACTGAATTTGTGTATTTTTACTTGCAATAATTTCTTTAATTCTAACCGAAATGCATAACCCAACAAGATAGTGCAACAGTTCGAAACACAACACACACCCGTTAAGGGTTTTATTGAAAAATCGAGCCAGTAAGAAGATATAGCAACAAAATCACGCACGCATGACTTAAAATAAAAACCAATCAATCCAAAATCATCTGAACAGAGTTGTTCTAATGAAATCACTTGAAAGAAAGCAAGATTTTTAAAGGTTAGGGCCTAACATGCCTGGTTATTTTCTTAAAAATCCGAAGAAGACCACTGAAAGAGCTCGTGCCTTCTCCTCTTTTTCCACGTTAGATTCAACAACAATAACTTGTTATTCCCATGCCTTATAAACTTTCCTTGACAAAGAAAAGAGTGAGTTACACTCATTTTTGCCATGCAACACCAAATAGACTGGTGCAAAGAACCAGTGATCAGACAGAGGGAAAGCCGGAGCGTATGAAAAACCAAACAAACTACCAGTTTTCCTTTTTGCATGCTTTCCCGAGGAACCCGAGCTCGAAGACCGAGTTCATTAATTGTATTTACTCCCAATTTCCCACTCAATCTCCACTGCCACCAACCGCCATAGTTGGCGATGGACAAATGTACATCAAAGACCATTTCTAACTTTGGCGACTCTGCCACGTCATCTCTTGCTAGCCGTTAAAACTTCTACCAAATTACCTGTCCTTCATGCTTATCCTCCGCATTTAATGCCATCGAAACCAAGTTGCCCATGGCTCGTACTTTCCATAGGTCCCCTTTCTTCCTTGTTCATTAGTTAGGTTAGTAACTTAGGTTAGGATTTAGGATAACACTTAGTCTAACCTCATTGCACAAAGTTACTAACATAGAACATTTAGCTTATAGCTTAGGCCTAGGTTAGATTAACACTAATCTAATCCCCTAGGTTAAAGTTTAGTTTTAGGTTACTAACCTTAATAAATCCTCGTTAGGTCTAATATTTCAAATGCTCGTAAAAATAACCTACAACATACATTCACGAACAGGGTTCACTCCCGCAATGCTAATAGGCTATTGAATTTTATGTAACTCGATTTATTACCCGTGTCCGCGATCAAGACATTCCGATATATCAAGATATCGGGCTCCAGTTCATTTAACATGATCAGCCCGAGTTATACTCTAGACTAGCTTATTCAATGCATCCAGCACTTACTGCAACCTCGCTTAAGGTCTATAATTTTAATTCATCATGAATAAGCTTAAAGCACCAATAATACCACTAATCCAAGGCTAGGTCTTATAGATGGATAACTCCATAATTCATTCCAAGATCGATTAAACTCGGGTGTAAAATGAAAGAAATAAAAGAGTCCAATCATATTCTCGACTCGCCAAAGATCTACAATTTGCAAAGAAGATACAAGTACATATCAAGCATGACTTCTCAATCAAGGGAACACATCCTTTCAAAAGAAATCACATATCAACACTTGTATGCTCAGGGAGGAAGTAACTACACCAAGGTGTTACACTTCACCTGTCGTTTATAAAATCTTTGTCACCATACAATGACTCCAATCACCCTCTTATTTACCTTGAAAATTTTACTCTATCGTAACCATTTCCCCGATCCGAGTGACCTTTGGTATAAACAATACTTTGACTACCTTTATCTCTCCATATTACCTCTTGATCTCACCTGTAATGGACAACACACCTTCCTTAAGAAGGTCTCTAATTACGTCATCATGGTGGGCCTCCTTTATAAGCATGGCTTTCATTGTATTCTCTTATGATGCCTCACGATTTCTGAAATTCCTTATACAATTAAGGAAGTTCATGATGGAATATGTGGAGGTCACTTCAAAGGCCTTGTTGTGGCTAAGTTTATTCTTCGCCCGGCTATTACTTGTCGACCCTTAACCATGATTTTTGTGACTACGTTAAACATTGTGTAAAATTCCAATAGCACACCAACCTTCATCATACACCTAGTCACGCCTTACAAGTCACCCATGACCTTTAGCCCTTCTCTCTATGGGGTTTCGATCTAGTTGGAGAGATCAACTCCCATTCTTCCTAATGCCATCAATGGATCATTACCACTACCTAATACTCCACAAAATGGGTAAATGCTATACCACTCATCTCCATGAAAGCCGAGAAAATATGTGAGTTCATCAATCACCACATCACATGTCACTTTTTTGTTCCTAATCACCTCATCACCGACAATGGAAAACAATTCAAAAACAAAAATTCAAAAACTTTGTAATGCTTTCGGCATTTAGCTAATTTTCTCGTCACCTTATTACCCACAAACCAATAGCCAAGCCAAATCCACTAACAAAACCTTAAAAAAAATTCTCATGAAAGTGGTTAACGATATTGGGAAGGATTGGCATATGCACATTCCTTTTTCCTTATGGGCACACTGCACTAGTATCCATACTTCCATTGCTGCCACACCATTTTCTCTGGTCTATGGTACAAAGGTTGTTCTACCTCTCAAAGTCTAGATCCCCTCACTCCACATTTCTCTCCATGACATGATCAATGATGATTACTTTTGTCGGGACCATTTAGCACAATTTGAGTTATTAGATGAACGACATCTTAACACTCTTGACCACCTTCAAGTTTACTAAAAATGTATCAAACATGCCTATGAAAAACGTGTCCATGAATGAACATTCCAAGTCAGTGACCTTGTACTAAAATAAAATCAACATGTAACCAAAGAAGAAAAAAGTAAACGGGGAAAATTTGCTCCTAATTGGCTAGCACTGTACATCATGACCTATAATTATAGATCAGTGCTTATCATTTATATTCACTTGATGGTAAACCCGAACTCGAGCCCTTAATGCCTTGCATCTTCAATGTTCTATTGTTGAATTTTAGTCCTACATCACTTTTTGTCTCCTTCCATGCTCGTCCCTTGAGAACTCTCCACTTCTTACGCCTCACAAAATATTAAATAAGCATCATGTGCATCCCATCACTTGTTATCTTTTCTTGAATATGTGTACCATGGCATTGCACATAGCATGATTCTCATAGATACTTTTCATCTACCTTTAGATGAGATCCCATGGTCATTTCACCCTAGGTCTTGTCCATGACTTCAAATCCCTCACATGGGACCCAACTCCTTGAGTCAAACTTCTAATAAAAATATGACTCCCTCAAAAGGACATCTTCCTCTCTGCAATCACTGCTATAAATAGACTACTCCCTCGAAGGACAACTATGTAAAGCTATTCCAAAAAGACAAAGAAAAAAAAATAAAAAGGAAAAATAAATAAGAAGCGAGAGAATATAAAGCTTCTTGCATCGATTAGTTTCACGAAGACCTCAAGGAGTTCATTTCCTCATCCCATATAGACTTCCCACATCGATCAGTCTATCTCAAATACAAGTCAAAATAGACAACTTTTTAGTCATGGACTTTCCCATTGTGACCTCGGATCTCTTGCCCAAAGAGCATGCCACCTCATATCATATAAAATTACCCACCTTTCACCCCTCTCACCATTTACACCCCCATTTTCCTACTCGCCTCAAGGGACCTCTTGGAACCAAGACATTTGGTGATCATGTGACTACTCTTTACCCTTAGAACACTCAATCATGCAATGTCTTTAGGGTCTTACATTCATCACCTTCTCCAAGGTATGACCTACTCAGTCTAATCCTAACCAATCAGGTGGCTTTATTGCCCCCTCTTATCTTTTAAACCATCTTTATTTACATTTTGATTACCTTATACATGACTTGGTCCTTGACGTGTACCTTTAGGGTAATCTTCTTCTTTTACCATAATCAACATCACCTATACCATTTTTCCTATAACCCACTCACACCTAATAGACCTAAACCCATCATGCCTAAAACCTACCAACTCATTTTCATACCTCCTCATATTCTTCCCTAGCTTATGGGAGAACTACATTGGCCTGAGGTCCCTTTTCGCCAAGATTATGTAGGCAGCACTCTGAGGGCATGGGGCCCTTGGAGGTTAGCTCAGCCACTCTCTACCCTAACCAATTCATCTTTCATTTTCCTCAAATTACATTCTACCCTACTTAGTTTCCTTTTTATATCTAAAACTTGGAAATTAAACCAAACAAATAACAAGTTGCTTAACATTTTTATCCTCATCACAACATACATTTATTACGACTTCCATTTCTCTATCATCATCATGCATATATTATAAAAACATCTTCAATATGACCCATATCATTATTCATTGCACAAATTAATGAATCACAACCCCAACCAATTTAAAATCAATCACACCTAGACCACAAACCTGACTCGATCCATGCCTAAACCAACCTGACTTGATCCATGCCTAAACCAACCTAACTTGATCCATGCCTAAAACCTGACTCGATCCATGCCTAAACCAAACCTGACTCGATCCATGCCTAAACCAACCTGACTCCATCATGCCTAACTCACCTAGTTTTCATCCATATCACAACAAAAAATTAAAATTCTCATAAAACACCACCAAATCAAGCATCTCATGTATCTCATCATATAAATAAATATGTGTGTCTCAATACAATATACATGGATATCCCATCATGTCTATCTCAAACAAATCGTCGACATGCAGGCCGATACTCAATACAAAATGTCATCGGCATGTAGGACGGTCTCATATACAATAAAATAATAAAAATACAAAATCTCTTCGGCACGTAGGCTAGTATATGCTCAAAATATACAAAACTCTTGTACATCCTCACTATCTTTAGCACGAGAGGATGATATATCTAAAAAATGACTACAATACATAAAAATCAGGAGCCATATATTAGGCATCTTGGCAGACATCCTCCATATCTGTATCGCATGTACCCTCTACCTCCTCGGCCCCTGTCTGACGACTGCTAACATCTCCCCACCCATCATAGGTGGTGGTTGGGTCCTTGCTAGCACGTCACCTAGAGATGGTCTCCGTGAGCTGGTGGCCTCTCCATGATCTAGCCTTAGAGCTCAATGGCCCCTTGTGCTCTCTACATTGTGAGTGCGAGATCTCATCCTCTCACTCAAGGCCTGTTGTGCCTTATAATCTCCATAGGATAGAAAATTTATCCCGACCGCCATCAGCTAATCCTAGTAGTATCTAGCCTCACCTAGGGCATCCCATAACCTAGATATAGGCATGGTCTGTGGTGGCCCCATAGGCCTCGACCCCTGTACCTATCATGTGGGACCCGATCCTACCCCTGCCTATGAACTAGGACCCTATCCTGCCTTTGGTGGTACCCTCACCTCGCCCACCGTGCATGTATCTGGGCTCGTAAAGCCCCAATATGTGCTGTGTTGTGGCTAGCCGGACTCGTAACCCTATCACAAGTTCCTGTAGGGCAGCCACTTGACTATCATCCCCATCCTCGATGATCCCTCTCTAGCCTCTTCCATCACCAAATTGCTACCTATGACTCTAACCAATCAATTCACACACACCGATCCTGTGGACCCGCCTCTCACCAACCACCCACCCACCGTTTGGCTTGCAAACTTAACTCTCCATTCCATTTAGACACTTTTCCATTTTTATCTCTCTCTCTTGTGTCATTTTCTCAATTCGCTAAATGAAAAATGAATAACAAAAAACATGGATTTTTTGTTTTTATAACAAACCCACCCTAACCGATGTCGGTTTTACCTTCACTAACATCGGTCACATGCCCTACCTTACCATGGTTGGTTACACTCTATCAGCATCGGTTACCCTTGACCAACATCACCACCCTCTCTCAGTACACCGCCCTAAATTTTACCCTATTACCCTACCCATCACTCCTTTTTTTCACACCTACCCTTTACCCTGATCATTTACCCCACCCCACCTTTACCCAAAACCATTTACCTCACCCTCCTGACCTCATTATTTACTACCTAATTTTATCCTCCTTTGGGAACTTGTTATTTTACCCATACCTCGACCCTACCCATGTTGTGACCTAGATACTTAGACTGGAACATTGCTAGTGACCTTTGACCCCATGTGTTCACTATACCTTGTGACACTGTTACATGTGTTGATTGACCTAATGACCTTACCTTGCCTCTTACCATGACCATTTATCCTGACCCTACCTTTGGTGTACTGGAACACACCTAAATGTTCCTACACCTGACCTGCATTGTGTTTCCTGACCATATCCTATACCTTGGATACTGGAATCACTTCAACCTTGTTTGGATAAACCTATCAACCTTAGACAATGTAGAGTTTTCTTTCTCTTCAACCTAGTAGCATTCTGTAGTTTATACGTGTGCATGTATTTGATCATTACTACCTTTGACCCCGACCCATTATCTAGATTATGTGAGTAGATCTTACTCCTTTTTTTCCCTATTACCCACCTTCCTTTTGTCAAATTTACCTTTTATCAAACCACTCACTAATTCTTCCTTCTACCTCATCGGTTCCTAGTTTGAGGGGGTCACCTCCATCCATTCATGGGGCATCCACATCTGATTTTGTCAACTTCACTTACCAATACAAGCTATGAAGCAAAAAGAGTCAAAATGTAGATGAAAATTAGGTCACATCCCCTTTGGTCCTCGACAAATAAACACCTTGAACACATCCACCTAGCCATGGCCCCCTTCACCTCACTATAATATTAATTTAATTATTTAAATTAAATTAATTCATTATCCTCGCCATATTTATTATTTAAATCTCCTAATTGGGATAATGCCCACATATCCACCTCACCCTAAGACCTATTCTTAGTAAGTTTCCATAACTAACTAAGACTTACCCAAACCCTAAAAATAAATGCCTACATTCCCTCTAACCACATTCCTACATGCTTAAAAGAAGCTTCCAGTCTAATCCTTGAGTTAATGACACGACATCCTAGAAAATCAAGGTGATCTTCCTAGTTTAGTAAACTTATAAAATCCCTCCCTAACCGATGCCGGTTACCCTTAACTATCGTCGGTTAAGCGGAATCTTCTTGCCAATCACCTTTTAACCCCTAAAACAACGTTATTTTTGAGGTTGGAAAAAGGTTGACATTTTTTCTAGAGAGATATCACATCTTTTGAGAATAAGATTCAGCGAGAACACACATGCAAGGAAGGAGATCAAGCATTTTCTCTTGCTTAGACATCCATCATTCATCCAACAACCACCCAACATAGATTTGATCCAATCAGGAAAGAAGGAGAGCACATGCAACCCATACAAGAGCTCCCCAACATTTGGTGATCCTCTGCAGCATTCAACCTCTTATCAACACCTTCATTCCTCACTCACAAACATCCAGAACTAGGTTCCAAGTAAGTGAAACATTTTACTCCTCTGGTTCATTCATTTAATCATTGTATCTTCATCCTTTGTTCTCCTAGCCACCCATTGACCTCCTTCAATACTCACCCCTCCCTATCCCCATTAAAACCTCGCCAAATCCCATCCAAATGACTTAATACCTCATTTCAACCAGCCTAGTCCTTTGTGCAATCATAAGGGAGATCCAAAGCTCATTCTGTGACATTCCCAATATTCCACAATAACCAGCACCGATTCTCCCCAACCGGTGTTAGTCACCCTTAACTAACATTAGTCTCTATATTTACCAATACAACCCAGAACAATGACCTACCCACCTATTCCCGCATCACCCTTAATCACCTGTGACTTGCCTAAGACCTCTGTCAGACCTATAGAGACCCAAAACTAGTTACTTGACCTTCGAGATCTTATTTTAACCTAGCATGTTAGATTAGATCTTTCTTATTGTGTTTTAAATGAGATACCTAAATAATTTTTACAATAGGATTTACTTTATTACCAGCATTAGATCTTTGTAGACAAAGGGTGATAACCGTCTCAGAAGTATCACACTTCTCGGATCTAGCACACGCTAGGAAGTTCACTGCACATATTGTTTAAATTTTATTTGGTGGTCTTGTGTTCCATTTCAAGTAGTTCCTCCCAGCCAAAAGGAAGCTCTCATGATCAGCTATGGATTCAGAAGTCATACGTACGCAACAACCCAACAACCAACATTTCAATAGGTATTCCTCCTATGCCCATTACCCTATCTATTTCATCATTTTCAAAGAAACATCTAAGAATCATTTGAAACACCGCTGTGTCACCAATAAATTCTAGACAAGAATAATCTTCTTAAATCTTATAAACATAGAGTTTGGGACCTAATTGAGAGATTTGATGCCTTTTATCTATAGGTAGTCCCACGCAGAATTAACAAAGAAGATGATCAAATGGCTGCACTCGGTTCACAATTTTCTCCTACTGAGGACTTTGTCAAAGGGGACACTCATCACATTAAGATGGTAATCTAACCATCCATTCTAGATAACAATACCATCTGAATAGTGTTCAACAATGATGCACAGATTGTCAAGTTCATTCGTAATGAAGCTGAATTTTCATCAAGTATGCAAGCTAACTTGCATGTGACAAAATTTATGGTGACCAAGTAATTCAGCTAAAGATAAATAATTTTCCTAGAGGACTAGTCACCTTATAACAAATATTCAGCCTTGATGATGAGTTCAAGGGTGAGGAAAGGTACATGTGTGTCAGCAAGAGGATTACTCCTCCATTAATATTGTGCATGAAAAGGAGCTACAACTTTACAAGACTTTTGCACATGAAGCAAAACAGGCCTTCATCTCTCTCTGCCAAAAATACAGTGACATTTTCTCATAGGAGTATGAAGACCTCAAAGGTTTTGATCCAAGTGTTGGTCAACACTCCATTGACCTTGATCCTAGCATAAAGCCTATCAGAAAGAAACAATGGCCAGTCAATCTAAGGATAAAGCCCTCATGAGAAAGGAACTATCAAAACTCATTGAGGAAAAAATTATCTTTCCTATTAAATACTCTACCTGGGTCATAAATCTAGTTCCAATACGCAAGAAGAATGGTGAAATCAGACTTTGTGTTAATTTTAGAGATTTGAATAAGGCATCTCTAAAGGATCATTATCCTTTTCCTTCAATGGAGTAGATTTTGTAGACTATAGCTAGCGCGTAAAGGTTCTCCATGCTAGATGGGTACTTGGGTTTCAACCAGATCCTGGTCAAGGAAGAGGATCAATTAAAAATAGCATTTACAATAAAGTGGGGAACATATGCATACCAGAAAATTCCCTTTGGTCTGTCAAATGCGGGTGTAACATTTCAGCGTGCCATGGATATTGCCTTCAAAGGTTACATCAATGATTTCATCTTGGTTTACCTTGATGATATAACTATCTTCTCAAAGAAGAGCATGGATCACATAGCACACCTGGAAAAGGTCTTTGAGAGATGTAGAGAATTTGGGGTATCTCTTAACCCCAAGAAGTGCAATTTTGTGGTGGTTCAGGGTAGGCTCTTGGGCCATGTGGTTTCAAAGGATGACATCGCAATTGACCTTAAGCGTGTTTCAGCCATCCTAGCCCTTTCCTTGCCGACACAGAAAAAGGCCTTATAGTCCTTCCTTAGCAAGATTAACTTTGTTAGGTGTTTTATCCCTAACTTTACAGGACTGGTTCGGCCCATCACCCTTATGCTCAAGAAGGACATAGTTGTCATATGGAAAACATAAGGAAGAGAAAGCTTCAACAAGATCAAGAAAGATATTGTTTGTGCACCAATACTCATCAATCCAAATCACTCAAAGGATTTCATATTTTATGCTTATGGTTTCGATGCAAGCATTACTTTGTTGTCCTAACATAGGAAAATGAACAAGGGTTAGAATAGACAATGGCCTTCTTCGGTTAGACGTTGAAGGATTATGAATTGAAATAAAACCACGTGGAGAAGCAAGTCTTTTCCATCATGTTCACACTCGAGAAATTCGAAAGTATGCTCACCACAAATCATATCAAGGTGTTAGTCTCTCACTCATCTATCAGAGACTTCATCATGGGAGAAGAAATAAATGAGAAGAGAGTGCGATGGGTGACAAAAATCATGGAATATGATGTGACTATTAAGGCCACGAAGCTGGTAAGAGGCAGTGCACTCTGCAAGTAGATTAATAAGGATGCGTAGAGTGAACATGAGGATTCATTATTTTTAGATGAATACTTCCTGTGTGTAGAACATGAAAAAAATTCAGACCCCGGCATGCGTGACTGGATGAAGGACATGATCACATTCCTTTCCAAGGGTGCATACCCTCTCGGTTTGAATAAAGTAAAGAGAAGGCATATGAGGTTGCAATCTATTCCTTATGTTTTGATTGATGGAATTCTCTTCAAAAGAAATCTAGATGGCATGTTGTTAAGATGTATCAATGGTGCACAGACTGAACAAGTGTTAGCAAAATTTCACGATGGATTCTTTGGTGGACACTTCTCTGCCAAGACTACAACAATGAAGATCATAATGGTAGGTATCTTTTGGCCTACCTTATTTGCAGATGCACATAGATGGGTCAAAAATGTAAGGAATGTTCTTTCTTTGCAGGAAAGAAAAGATTGGAAATGCTTCCCCTTCAACCAATCCAAGTAGATCAACCTTTTTCACAATGGGGTCTCAACCTCATAAGCATGATCAATCCACCTTCAAGCTAGACATAAGTGGGTGTTAAAAACTATAGATTACTTTACCAAATGGATAGAAGTTGTCACTCTTCAGAGTCAACGAGGCAATCATCCTTGACTTTCTCGAAGGTTTAGTCACAAGGTTTGGTGTTCCTCAAACCATTATCTCTAATAATGCAAAGGCCTTCCTTGGTGCTAAAACCAATGATTGGGCTCTAATTTTGGGCATTTACCTAAAGACTTCTTCCAACTATTACCCTCAAGGTAATGGTATGGAATAATTGACAAATGAGAACCTAATCAAAATCATGAAGTGTACAATGAATACCAACCAAAGACAGTGGCATACAAAGGTTTCACACGTGCTTTGGTCGAGATAGAATCACAGTCAAAAAGGCAATAGGAACTTCGCCTTAAAAGCTTGCTTATGGCAAGGAGGCTGCCCTTCCTTTGAAACTAGAACTAAATTCATTAGCGCTTGCCCAACATCTGTAATTTGAGGGTTTGGATAAGAGAGAAATCAGGATAGTAGAGATGGTTCATCTTGAATAGCTCAGAAACTCCACCATGATCAAGCTAGAACAATATCAACAAAAAACAAAGAAATGGTTTGACATAAAGGCTAGGCCTCAAGCTTTCAAAATTGGAGACCTAGTTCTAAAATGGGATGCTGATAGAGATAAACTAGGGTGCCATTCAAAGTTTGATGCACTTTGGAGTGGTCCATACATCATCAAGTCCTAGAAAGAAGCTAAATCTTTTGAGTTAACTCATCCGAATGGAAGTACGTTGCATATCCCAAGAAATGGGATATATCTCAAATAATTTTATTAGGTTTGTTGCATCATGTTGTATATATTAAAGTAGTTTCAATTCCTCCAAGTGTGCTCTGTGCACATTTTTTTACATAGTTCTTTCCTCTTGTGTGCTTCCTACATGTGCTCTTTTGTTGCTTCCAATGTGCAGAGCTTCTCTCAATAGTTGTGAGATTCAAAACAAAGTGTAGAAATGATGCTCAAAGTGATAATAGGGGCATTTTCATGATTGAACAAGTAGAATCCATGCCTAATGGATGCTTCAGGCTATTAGTCTCTTGCATCTAGCAGGAAGATGGCCCCGAAAGTCACCAAAATTGTTATCCAAATAGCTCCCCTAGTGATTTAGGATAACTTGCATACACATTCTAGCCCTAAGATATCTATTGAAGAATTGAGCCCATTCAGGATTATTTGGCACATTCCCTTAGGTCACAGTTTACCTGCACACCCCTTTCCTTCCTCCTTCCACTTCCCCTCGTGCCCACCTTCCATGTGTTCACCTTCTTCCGATTCAATTTCTTTCCACCCCATGCACCTAAGTCTTTGACCCTTTGTGCACCGCACCCATTACTTTGTAATAGTTGTGCCTTAACCATATGTTATTTGCTTACCCATTTGATTCATCTCGCCCACACACATTACATGCAATCCCTTCGTGCTTTCCTCTATTTTCTCCACATGCCCTTCTATGCCAGATCATCTTTTAACACATTTAAATGTGCACCTTTGCATGACTAATCGTGGTGCATCAATAGGGCGTTGAATCCTTGCGACAAATGAATGATTAACACATGGTAGAAATGACAAATAGCTATAAATTTGGCCACCATCTCCAGTAATTGGCATGTGCCTTGTGTCTTGCATATGCTGATTACTCTGACATCTTCTAATAGCCATATAATCAGCTACAGAGCTAATATTGGCGTGCACTTGGACTTGTCAGAAAGCTGCTGACATCAACAAAAGTGCTAGAAATTCAAATTTCAAATTTTGGTAGATCTGGTAGGTGAGAATTGGGAAAACATCTCTCTGAACATTGATGAGCAGATCTGATTGCTCCAACCACCCAATTTGATATGATCCGCCCTCTTTTTTCTTCAACATGTCAAACAAGCATGGGGAAGCATATTTCACAGATTTCTAAGTGGATTTACAGATATTGAATGCTTCTTATTGGTGGTTGTGTTTCAAATTCAGGTTTTCCCTCCTTTTCCCTTCTTCCTCCATGAATTCATCTATAAATGTAAGAGCAAGGCTCATTTGTTATGTTGGATACTCTGGATCCTTACGCATGTTGCTAAGGACTCCATATTTTCTGTATTCTGAGTTGCAGACCTCCATGTTTGGCTCTTGCATGTGGATATCAACCTCCTTATCATTGTAATAGTTCTGTGCATTTTTGGAAGTAATAGAAGCATCATTTTGTGACTATTCTCTATCCTAGCATGTTTTTGTTCCTTCTTCTTTCCTTTTCTCTTGCATTGTGTATTGTTGTGCTACTTCAAGTCCCCTGTAGTTCCATGTTTGGTTGTGTTCCATAAGGATGATTTGGTGAATGTGTGTTTTGTTGTGCTACTCGTGCCTAGCCTCCTCTCACACATTCCATGTCATTCTTGCTTAGAATAGATAGTGTTCATCCCTCTTTTCTAGGTGCTATCACCTTTTAGTGTAGTTTACTTCATGTTATCCTTCTTTCCCTAGTCCCTTGGAATTCTTAGTTTAGTTTCCCCTTTCAAAGACTAGGAGTAGCGAGTAGTAGTAGAAATAGATAGAGGACATGACTTTCTCCGTAGATCCATCCCAATTTTGCATGGTCCCATAACTTGGGTGACCATTCCATTGTGGTCTTAGACACCTTGACCCTTTAGGGATCCGAGATGTAGGTACATGTTTAAGTAACCAATAGCTACTCAACCATTTTCTTCCACTCTTCTTCCTACTTCTATTATTCTTGTTTTTATTCCTACTCCCACTAACTACTTCACTCCTCCCTTGTTTCACACACATGGAAATTCTTTTCTGCGACACTCAAGAATTAGTTTCTCTTTATCGGGATCTTCAAGTTAAAATCCAAAAATTGTAGCAGGATACTTCTCATGCGTCTCTAGATTTAGATTCTACATTACTACTTCATACAATTTCACACCTATAATTTCCTCTTATTAATTTCATCATTCCCAAGCTGCCCATTTTCAATGGTCATGGTAATCATTAAGAGAATCTTTGATAATTTCATGTAGCGTGTCTAGATTATGTGGATGACCACACTTTACTTGGCAAAACTCTTTCCTAGAATTCTTCACGATTATGCAATGTGTTGATTCTATGATATACCTATCCATTCACTAACATATATTACACATTTATCCAATGTTTCTCTCTCTCATTTATCTATCAATATCATCTCTAATATCTCCTATGCTCAACTAGCACAAATTAAACAAGGATCTAACGAACATCTAGCGGATTATGTATTGTGATATAAGAACAAATTAGCTAAGATGTCTTATATACTAACAAGATTCTAAAATTAAATTTATATTTGTCCAAAGTATATTACCACCTCTCCATTAGAGTGTCATCTTTGAAACATCTCCATCATTTGATCACTTATGTCATACTCTTGAGTTATGCTAAAGTAAAATATTATCTATGGGAAAGCTTAAGTATCATGAGGATTTTTCATCATCTATGTGCTTTCAAAATAATCAAATTTCAAGCCATATACTAAACATACTTTGAAGATAAATATACTATTAATTTTGTATCTAATCCTGAAAAGTTTCAATGGAAACCACCTAAGCATACATTTAGTAAATTGTCTTGCACTTTGCATATTATATTCTATATACTCATTTAGAAAAATCATATTACACTTCCTCTTCCACTCAATCTAGACCCATATCATCCTAAAGGTTGTAATTACAATGAAAATTTTAGATGTGATTATCATCAATGCATTGGGCATTCTATAGATTGATGTTTCAAACTTCACAATCTTATTTAAGATCTTATTGATAATAATACAATTGCTATTTCTGACCTTACAAAAATTACACTTTGTCAATGAAAATAAAAATCTCAAAATCTTCAATGACCCTCTTCCTAAACATAAAAAACAAGTGTCGACTCTTTAGTCAATCATACATATCATGCGGTGACTCCTCATGTATCAAGGCACTTTTTTTTCTAGTTTCTCATGCTAATGCATCATCTCCATCGTTCAATGCATTCTCCTAGCTCACTATCTCACTTGCTAGTTTGGACACGGCTTTCTCGGTCTCACTGACATATTATTACTTCACATCAGTCTAGGTCTACCTCTCGGATAGATCCTCTGCATAAGTATACATCACCTCCTAGCTTTCCTTCACATAGGTTCTCATTTCATGTACACTGTACTTTACATAGGTTTTCATCACCTCTATGATCTCCTTCACATATGTACACATCACCTTTGTAGTCTCCTTCACATAGGTGGACAACACCTTTGTAGTATCCTTCACATAGGTTCACATCACTTTCATGGTCTCCTCCACATCGGTTTTCATCTCCTCCTAGGTCGCATGCACATAGGTCTCATTCATTGATACATCATCTATCTCATACACTTTGCCAATCTAAGAACATAGTCATTCCTTTATCTCTCGTAAGCATCGGGTAGAGGACCCTCATTTTTCAATTTCATCGGATAAAAACTCACTATTACACACTTGGGGGCATCATGCTTATTCTTCCCCACTTCTAGTATTGTCGTGTCTCACACTTTTACCATTTCACTTCTTACTTTGTATCTAGTATGTCACATGTCTTGTACATATTTATATAATTGTATCATCATTACCAAATGATGCACTCTTGTGTTATAATTCATACTTGACTATTGAGGGCTCACTACATTCATAAACCTCACATCATACACACTACACATTTCACACTCAACCCGGTTTCAGACAGATCTTTCTAATGCACATTTATCACAACACACTTACCTATTACACACTATTGTTTCACGATTCATACTTGACTGTTGAGAGTCTAAATATGAAATGAACCTCACCACACTCATTCAGTCTCTATGTTCTATGATTAATCGATCATATCTTTCTAACACACACAATTCAAACCATTTCCCGATGATGCACTCTTATTGTATGGTTCATTCATAAATGTCGAGGGGTCTTTTATAAATGAACCTCATTTCACTCATTTTAATTCACATCTACTCAAGGGGCATGTTACTCCTATCACACTCATATTACATTCCATTCACACTCATGACATGCTACATATATTGGTTGCACATTGTTCTTGCTTATTTATACTTGCATGTACACTTTTCTTACTATGTTAAACATATATTTCTTATATCATTACATTTTCCATACACACATGTGCGTTTAATTTCCTTATAGTTGTGAATGTATACTTTACACGATATTTACATGTAGTGGATGTTTAGCATAATACCTTTTACCAAATTCCCACAATAAATCCTATGGGCATCTACTTTCATACACATCATAGGTGTTATTATTTCATTTTATACTACTTCATATTCTTACTAGCACATTACTATATCATATCATACATGATTTGACATACTTTCAATCTTTCTAAAATGTTTGTTGGGTGCTTCATGTGAATCATTTTCATTACAAGAACTATTTTCCACCATGTTTTTCGTTTACTTTTCTTGTTCTTGTTTGTCATTTTCTACCATTATTTGCGGGATTTTCCTATGTATTTCTTGTTCATTGCTTATATGATTTTAGCCAATTTTTCCTTGATTGTCTTGTGACATCATGAATGATTTCCCATGTTTGTAACCTTATTTTTGCAGTTTACCTTGTCTTATTATTTTCTAGCTTACACTTTGTCTTTTACATGTGTATTTTTGTTGTTTGCATTAACATATGTCTCCTAGCCACTTTTTATGTGTGCCTTGGTTTCTACCAAGCACATTCCCTTCCTTGCATGGCTTTAATTTTTATGTACATTGGGTCCTCCTTTGGGCCACATTCTCCTAGTGACATTGCATGGACCCCAAAAGAGGGAATCATACATTGGGTGAATTGGTCTCCTCATTTAGCAACACACGGTCGTAGTTTGTACTTGCAAAGCATAGGAAAAAATAAATATTCACTTACATAAACAACCCATACTTTAACTTGGATCTTCAACATAGTACATACGTCAGCTCCTAGACATAAACATAAACACCTAGGTTCTCTGGCCCTTCCTATGAAACTATGACCAGGTGCAATTACACAGATTTTCTTAGATCAACACACAGTTAGAACAAGTCTACACACAGAGTTTTCATAGTAAAAGAATAATCCTACAACAATCACCGTGCATGATTTCATCTATTTTCTATTTTTGTGTTGGATCAAACTAGATCAAACTTGAGCACAATATCTGTAGTGGTGTATACATCGTCATGAAACAGTCAAAGGATCGATAATAACACCCGTAACTTTATCCCTACACTTCTTCAATCGCGGTGTGAGATTTCACAAAAATCTCACTTGGCGTGAGATCACCCAAAAAACTTGTTCTTCTACAACATTTTCAAGATCCTCTCTACTCTTTTCACTCATCATGGATTAGGTGCACATGTTCCTTTTCACATTTTTACATACTTTTTACACACTTTTTACACATTTGGATCAAAATTTTCATATACACATATTTGACTACTTTTTTTCTCTTCTCTTTTGTAGGTCCATCCTTATGGGAAGTAGCAGTCACATCATCAAGAGACATCAACAATAGGTACAACATAACATATACACATATGATCTTCACCCCTAGGTTCACTTCCTCTTCTCTAGCTTCCACGCTTCATTTTTATCACCTCATGCTTTTCCTTGTCTCTTCGACACACTTTTCACCATCAATCTACATGGTTTTTAGGTACATACATATAATCTACTTTATGTTATCAATCATTTATGTAACAACATAAAGTGGGGGAAAATGTAGACACTAAATCATGCACTTTTGGTATATTTCTAGGTCTTGATCATATACTACTATTCATATGATTCCTAAGCGAGAAAAATACTAATTGATCACTATCTTTTGCCTCTTTTCTTTATTTCTAGTTTTCATCTTGGTCTTACTCACCCCATTATCAATTCGACCTTTGTTACTTTACATTTTCAAAGTCTGACACCAACACCCAACCAAAATTCTAGCACCCACGCACCCTCATCCCCTCACGGGCACCCTCGACCTCTTTGTATCTTGCTCACATATTTTAGGTCCTTTCTAGTTGTTGGGCATCTTATTTTCTTGGTGGTCATCCTTTTAGTGGTTAATTACAAAATTTAAACAAGGGAATCATATAAATACAAAGTTATGTGACCATAATAAAGGACCAATCTCTAAGCATTTATTACTATCATCTAAGGTTACATCCAAAGGCACTTCAAGAGTATCAAAGTATTCATCTACCATCCATTCAAAGGGACAAGGGATTGCATTCTTCTACATAAACTTGATAGGAGTGGAAGTTCATTTTTCCTTGCACAAATATACTCATATTTTCTACATCTAACTATTTCTCTATATTCAGTGAAACCTGCACAAGAGCCACCTAGGGCACAATTCTACACACACATAAGCAAAACCACATGGAATCAAAATGTAGTGCGGTGCCCATATCGTAAGTTCACTCATTAGGGTGACCTCTAGGGTCATTCTAACTCCCCATTTGAACTTTTTTATTTTTAGGATTTGATGTGTTTTGGGGTTTTACAAGTTCTCTTTCTCTTTACAGGTTTCAGGTGAAGTTGGCAATCAACCAGCAACATACAAGTGACTAACGACGAAATCTAGAAAGCATCTTACAACCATGTAAAATTAAGTTATTTGAGGGTTTGTGCAATCAAAGGTGCCCATAGAAGGTCTTTGGTGCCCGTGAATCCTGACCCAATCTAAGTTCCCCAGTCCCAACATTTCTAATGCTTACACAATTATTTATGCTTGGTTGCGAAAAATTACCTCATTATTCCTTTTGTTTTCCATCTCAAAGACAACTTTGGGATTGTTGATAATTATCTTATCCCTTCTCTTGCAATTATGGCATCAAATTTAATTACTTATTTCTTAGGTCAAATATGTTCTTTATTGCAATATCATTTTACTAGAACTCTACAATTAGAATTTAACATTTATATTTATATATTTGTTAAATCACTAAGAGCTCATGGCATATAACTATATTGATGTTTAATTATACCCTATAACTAAATAATTTGGTGGAAAATACTATGGTATTTGACCTCATGAAAGAAATGTTTTATTGATAGACATAGGTCTAAAGACCAGAAGACATATACATATGAATATTTTAATTATGGTCAGTGACCATAGAGTATGATTGTTCATTATCTCGTTGTTGTATGCGATGAGTTTTTAACAGCTTATAAATTTGTTCCGTTGTTGTACTTGTGAGATAGTGCTCCAATTTTCTACTTGTATTTGATGATTTTAGTGCATTGATGTGTAGTTTGGTTGTTGTACACATGTCATTAATATTCGGTTCATTATGCTTTTTGAAATTAATGATTTGTGATACATGATGAATCTATACATAGTTGTATTGTATTATTTTGGTATGTGGAAATTGTGATGAATTTTTATGAGTTACTAACTCCTTTTTAACATTATGACAGTACATTGATCATAAAGCAATAATATGGTCTTCAATTATAACAGCTTAAAGCTTTAGATTGTCCAGTAAAAGTTAAGGTTGTTTTGATATTATTTTTATTAGTAAGGAAAATGAAATATTTTTATATTTTAAGAAAATGTTGATTCATTTTATAAAATCTTCGATTACTTACTTAACTATTTATAGCTTAAGCAAAGTAAATTTAATGTGTTATTTTTGGTGGTTGATTTCACTATGATTTGGATCGAAAACTTGTTGGTTTTATTTTTTTCAACCAATCATGCTCCTATTGAATGATTACTAATTTTCAATGGTCAATTTATTCTTAGACCATTTTATTAGGAATTTTAATTGTTTTAAAAAACTTGGTATATCTTTTTACATTGGATGATTGGTATGGGAAAATTTTAAATGGTTGTATTGATATGATCATATTGATTGGTCATATTCATTTTTCATTGGTAAGTAAAGTATTAAAATTTAATAACTTGGTTTTGATTGTTATTGATTAGATATCTTTACCATAATCCTTGGTATAAACTTTGGTTTGGAATAATATGGATTTGACCATATTTAAATAGAAAAGGGGTTGTCAAATAAATATGTGTTTAATTAATGACCCATGAAAGATATTAAGGTTTGTCTTTAATTTAATCTTTGAATAATCAATTTAATACCCATAGTTGGTTTTGGAGGGAATTGGTTTATTAGAATTTATAACTAAGAAACCGCCACTACGCTGTGCACCCGATAAAGCGAGCTTGCATTAAATGAACTTGGGAAACCCAAAGCTTCCTCTAGAAGCTACCTTGTATACAAAATTAGTAATCCATTTTTAGTGTTGGTTTGTTTGTAATCTCCTTTCCTTTGGCCATTTGATCCACTATTCTTGTAGGCTGTGTATGTGATTTTGAGCCATTATTTTGTGGAAACTTTGGTGGCGAGACTAAGAAATATTAAATGATTGTTTTGCATGGTTTATTGGGTTACTTTTCTTTAATTATGGTCACGTAATTTGAAGAGAACATTGAGAAATTATGCTACAAGTGTGTAGATTTTAGCAGGGATTTTATCTTTTGCATGCATGGTTATAATTCTCTTTCTATGGTTATTTCATTTCAAAATAGTAGGATATCATATGGGTGATTGTTAGATTGATGGTTTGATACCTTGGTGATGTATGAGCTACAAATATTTATATTTTTGAACTCGATTACTCATTTATATACTTGAAAAAGTCATTTTATTGTGAATATATTCTATGCAATTTTTGAGATTTTGTTTATCTGGTTTTGAGTGCAATTCTGAAAATAAATTATTCATGCTATGTCATACCACATTTAATTTTTATGATTGAGAGTTGTTGAATAGAATCTTTCTTATCATATTGAAGTGTAAGAGATTTGTGATTATTATTTTCTAATAGAATTCTCAAAGTAAGAGGTGGGTATTGTTTTATTTGGGTTGATTCACCTAGATGATTGAATTTATTTTGGGTTCAACTATTGCTTGAACAAAATCTAGGTGGGTTGTTTAACCATCATTAACGCATTGTGTTATTTGAGATACCTAAAGCCCTATTTTATCTACATGTTATGTATTATGTTTTTCATTTTGTGGGATGAATTTGTGTAAGGAGGTAAATGTAGGGAAGTTTTAACCTCTATCTTATCAAGCCTGTAAAGATATTGGAATGTTAAACAATTTGAGTAAAATTTATACTTTTGTGATCTCTGGGTTAGTTGGTTGAACCTCATCATTCATGTAACAATATAATGTTCCTAAAAATAACTTGTAAAAATTTCATGGTTGCATTTTAAGGATTTGAGATTATTTTCTTAAACTCGCCTAATTGTAACTAGCAAATATCTTCTCTAGAGGAAGGAAGACATGATTTGGACTAATTAATGAATGTTGTCTCATATAAATATTCTCAGTAATGTTTTAGTTATAAAACCATTCATAAAGACCTTGTAGGGTGTGTGATTAAGTTATAAATGTTCATTTGACTGAGATAAAGGTTATATTATTTTTATGATCATCATGGTCTCAGTAAGTATGATGCAAGTTATATGCTCAATAGGACAGCTTGTTTATTGATTCTATGTGTGGTGAAACCTTAATTGTGTGCTTACATAAAATGGAAGAAATATGTACAAATGTGTTTTACCATAACTATAACATTAGTTAGCTTGGAAATAAACTCTTGATTGTGAAAATCATGTTGTGGGAAGTACTTGTTAGTTTAAATTTGAACTTGGAAGCCTAGATTACGAAGGAAAAAAATGTATTTATCTTTATGTTTGGTTATTATCAGGAAATATTGCTAATAACTATGGTGAATTAGGTACCATAAAATTATTTAATTGTTAGATAAAATAAATTGGGTTTAACTGGATGTGTCTTGTGCATAGGACATATTTCTATCTTGAGTTATAATGAATTAGGAATGTATGAAAGTTATTAATGTGAGGAACTTGGTTAATATCTTCATATCATTTTATATTATCTTACATGTTTGCTAAAATGATACTTGATTTATTACCATTAAACCAAGCAAGTTGATATTCAATTATTTCATATTGAAACAACAAAGTAGAGAGTTGTGTAATCATGCCGCTTTGTTGAACTAACCATGTAAATTTTTATATTTTATCTTACAACATGCATGAATGATTAGTATTGTGAAGTGACTAAATATTTGGATAAACACTTAATTCTTCATACATTTCTTGTTATTGTATTAATTCTTATCAATGTAATGAATGTACTTGTACATAATTATTTTGAAAGATATAATTTGTAGCTTGATTAAGGAATTTTTCCTATTGTAATTAAATAATTATCTTGGATAATTTTTGGGCCCCTAAAATATTGAATAAGTAAAAGAAGGCATGTGGGCGCACAAGGCCTATTTGAAGAAGGGTGTGTAAAGTGAAAGTGCACAGGACAAGGTTTCGAGGAGGGTATAGTAGAACCAGTGGCATGTGCACAAGGTAGAGAAAAGGTCTTGGGACTTAGCCATATTTGGCATATCAGGAAAAACACAAGGAAAGCATGACCCGACTGTGCATGTGGAGTGGATAAGGTGTCATCCTGACAACTTGGTGCCCATGAAAGGAATATACCTTGCGATAGAAGATTCCAAAAGGTCATCATGGAAAAGGATGGAGAGCTCGCATCTGAAGGAGCATGCTCCCATGGAGGACCACTTAGACACATGAAAATCGATATACAACTTCAGAAAGGCATGGTGGTGCTTGCTAAGGATGTATATATAAGCGCTGGTAGAGAGAGAAAAGAGGGATGCAGAGAGAGAGAGAATGCAAAGAGGTGAAGCTATGCAGGAATACTGTGAGAGCTCTATGGGTTGGGTTTAGAGGATCTATAGGAGTATGTTGTATCAAGGGGATGGGTTTGAGTATTTTATTTTGTAATATGAAGGGCTTAATTCCAGTTATGATGCATGACATTGGTCTACACTATTATATGGATCTATGATTGCCTCAGTTAATGTAATGTGGTTATCAACATACTTAATATGAATATATGTGTGGTTCCATTTTTAATTACATTTATGAATCAGTATATATATATATATAATATATATATATATATATATATATATATATATATATATATATACATGAGTGGGTGTAAACCCCTGTGTATTTCCCTTATGTTATGATTTAGATCTATATTCTATAATGATTTTCTTATCTAAATGAATACATTGGTCTAGAAGTCATTCTAAGCTCTAAGATGAATGTATGGTTCATTTCTAGTCTCTTCATTTAATTTTCTATCATAACTAATGCATTCTCACAAAAATTTCATAAAGGAGAGGCTTGGTACCCACGCATGCATTGGGTGAGCACTCAACGCCCACTGGGTGAAAGGGTCGGCGTGCATGGGATTTCCTTGTTTTTTGAGAGGGCATAAAAATGAGTACATATTGGTTCTAATGTCGGGACCTATTTTCAAATTTGTTATGAGAAATGACATGTATCTTTGTATTTTTGATGTGCAATGACAAAGCACCTAAATCTAGAAAGTGTTGAAATGTGGTTCAAAGGCACGGAGGATGAGTTTGCTCAAAGTTTCAACACTAGACTTGAGTTCAATACGCATAGATGGGTATAAGAGAACCTATATGATGAGTTGTATGAGACATTATTTTGATACTTCCCAGAATAGCTATATGAATGGCTTTCAAAGATACGCATCCAAATCTAGATGGCTTTATAGATTGTGTCTGTGGACCCAAGATGACTATCGAGAGGTTGTAAGATGCGATATGACTTGGACACTACTATTGATCACCTTTGGTGGAAGGGAGTGCTGACCATTTCCACTTTAGAATACACAATTTCAACATATTCTTGTCCATAAGTTGTTGAATTGAAGTTTCTAAGGGAGCGTAGAGGGTCATTTTTATTTATATTCCTCTGGCTATGAAGATCTTAGTCATTACTTTAAGTTTAGAAGAATTCCCCATGGCTAGATAAGCTACTCTAAGTGTTGGGAGAGGAAGCTAGGGTGGAGGAAGATGATAGAAATTATGGTTGATAACAAAAGGGGGAGAGATGGCTCGGGTATAGCAAAGCTCATGAAAGGGAGATGAATAGACAATGTGAGGTTACAAGTGTGATGGATCTATGGAGGTAGACGTTATGAGAGGGTGTTGAAGTTCACATGGATGACATGGAGCCTAAGTATTCTGTGCTACCCCATCTTGGAAATTGTGGGAGAGGACCCTTAAAATTCTGATGAGAGTTCATGACATGGATAAAGAAGAGTCGTAAGTGTGCATTTGAACCCACCCGATGACCAACCCCGACGCTTGGTTTTCCAAATCAAAGGAGGGGTGTTGATAATCTAGTTGGTATCAATGGGAGTGACCAATCAGCACCCAGAGATATAATTTTTTGTTTAGAACATCCATTATTACACATACCATTCTGGTGTTTGGAGGAATTTTTGGCAAAGTGTAAGTACACAAGGTTTAGGAAACGCATCTGGGAGTGGCACAGGATACACTTCTAGTAGTGGACCAATTTCACTGCACCATTGGTGCATAGTTTAGTGAGATGTTGGGAACACTAGGCATAGCCCCTTCTAGCCCATTACTAGGTATAAGAGGATATGGAGGTGGGACTAGTGGATCTAGAGGAACAGGACCCAATGTATCTAGTGAATCTAGTGGAGGGAACACTAGAGGAAATACTAGAGGGAACCAAGGAAATGGATTAGGAGGTTAGGGGTCTTAGCCACCTCCTTAGGTGTTATTTGAAATGTCTTTACACTTCCCATATTACCAAGGTATAGAGGATGTTGCGGAACATGTGCAAAAGTTTGAATTGTTATGGTGTGTGAAGGGGATCACTACTTCGAGTGGAAGGCAAGTCAGTTTTCAACAATGTTACAAGGATGTGTGCATAGCTGGTATAGGAAGTACAAAACCTATCGAGATAGTGGTAGAATACACTTTGCATTGAAGAATTACTTCCTATCATAGTTCCATATACTGGAGTTTAAACAAAAGAGCATCAACACTTTGAAAGAGATCCAAAGAAGAAATGTCGAGAGTGAGCGGGAGTATGATGCAAGGTTTAAAAATATCCTATCAAAACTGTCATATGAAATTCACCCCTCACAATATGCTCAATGGTTTTTTAGATGGTTGATCACTCCATTTAGGAGGGCATTGTCCCATAAAACATTTACTGACATGTGTGAGGCTCTAGAGGATGCCTTATGCACTAAATTAGTTAGGAGCATTGATACTGGTGTGAGCCCTTTTATGGAGACTCAAATCTCTGCCATGGCCAAACAGTTAGAGAAGTTATCTGCAAACTCTACACATGAGATTCATAGTGATCTTTGGTGCATGGATTGTGAAGTAGAGGTGCATGCCAAGGATAGTTGCCCCCGGAAAATCAAGTACATGCCATAGTAGAATATTGTGAAATTTTTCACGGGGACCATGATGTGAATACATTTCCCTTATTACAACATACAATCTGGAAGAGTGTGTCTTACTATTGCAAGATCTACACCTCTACGACCCATGATACTAAGGATAATAGGCTTATTGACCAGATCCATGAGGCCATTGATCATGATCTATGTCAAACCAACCTTTCCAGTAGTTCCAAAGAATATGACCTCCGTTATGAAGGATGTGCAGATGGAGGGGTGTGTGGGAGAGGTTCTAACAGAGGATTCCATGGTCATAGTAACTATGGAGAAGGAAGAAGTGAGTTCCCATGAGGAACCTGCTATAAATGTCGATCTACATAACATTACAGCACAAGTGTCTAGATTTATTGTAGTGCTCATGGTGTGGGAAGAAGCATAAGTATGAGGATTGCCCTGAGTTGTTTGATCACATGAACCAGCAAAACCAAAAAGAAAAAGGCACTGAGATGGTGAGTATAAAGAAGGTGACACATAGTGGATGTCTAGAGTTACGTGTGAGTCAGGATTAGAACCTATTTTGGTGACAACATGAGCAGAGGGTGTGTGTGCCAAGGAAGTACCAAGGAAAAAGGACTCTAGTCTCAAGAGAAGAATGGTGCATGAGAAGTATCTAGACCCTGCCCACCAGAAGGAATTGTATCAAGAGACAATGGATTTCATTCGAGTTTGCAGGGAGAAATCTAGTGTCTAAAGGAGCAGTCTAGGAAGTAGGAGCAAAGAGGGAATGTTGAGGCTCCACAAAAGGACTTGGATGAGGTCAAGGAAGTATGTAAAATGTTAAGGCAAGAGAATATTATTCCCTTACTAGGAGAATGGCTATGGGAGAAGATGCCACACATTGGAGCATAGCACGAAAGGTAGGTATTGCATGCAAACCTCCCTCCCCATAGCCTTGACTATGAAAAAGAGATCACACTGAATGTAGTTATGGATGGATGGCTACTAAGAAACATATTGATTGACATGGGAGAAAAAGTCAATGTTATTACATTAGATGCCTAGCATCAAATGGGAAGGCCCGCATTACAACCATCTTTGAATGTGTTGTATATGGAAAACAAAACTAAGGCAATTCCCATTGGAGTATTAAAGGATGTAGTGATCACCATTTAGGGGGCCAAGTTTACTAGATACTTTGAAGTCTTGGTGATCATTGAGGTAGGCAATTTTACAAAATTGCTTGGGTACCCATGGTGTTATAAGAACAATGTTGACTGCGCGATTCAACAAAGGATATATCGCTTTCAGGATCAAAGAAGAATGGTTCATCATCCCCTTAATAGATGGTAAGTCTACACCTTACACTAAACCTATAGGAATAAAGATCCTTGATATAATTTATGTGCACTCCATTAGAGACCCAGATATAATTCACCCTACAGAAGGAGTTATCGAATTTGAGGATTCTTAGTCTATGAGTGATACCACAAACATGACATGTGACAATTGGGCACATAGGACCTATGAGTTGATTAGGCAATAGTTAAGGGGGTCTATAACAAAAGTGACCAAGGAATTCTCACTCAAGTGCTTAGGAGGAAAAAAGTTACCAAGTTACTCTAGAGGGGCATACCCTAAAATTTTCTTATGAGACATGGAAGCTCAATGGAAAAATGAGGACGAAAGAAGAGGGATGCTCAGTTATAACCTACTTAGGATTGCAACACGTTGGTGGGCTACACATCGGGAGAACCTCCTGGAGTGGCATGAGGTAAGAATCATGTTCTCTATAAGGTTTTCCAGAGCAACACGCCCATGGTCATTCAAGACTACCATGGTAAAGAGACCACTTCATTTCATATCCAAGCATGTGAGAAGGCCTAGATAGGAGGCACATAAGCCTTGCCACCATCATTATGGGTGCATAAGTTATATTCCACACTATAAGGTTGTGCATGTGCATGGTATATCCATTTAAAAACACACCGCTAGACAGGAAATTGGCAGGAGATAACAACTAATCTCATCCAAGATTTTGAATATCGAGCACAAATCCATTAGTGGATAAGGCATTATAAGTGATCAAGCACCTTACAATGGGGGATAGTTCCATGGTGGAAGATAGGATACTATATTTTCTAGGTGAGCCCATTTTAGAGGCATGTTTCGATGAGGACAAGTTAGAGGAGATGTAGTTTGAGTGAGCGTACATAGAAAAGGAAAAAGGAAAGATGGTTTATGTCATAGATGGAGAGGAAATGGAGATTCTAGATGTTAACCACTCTATAGGTACACACGATGTTATAGATAGCACTGATGAAAGGATGCGTGCTTACCATGAGCCCTTAAAAATAAAGAAGGTTAACATTAGGTCAGAGGCATAACCCAAGGAAGCTATCATTAGAGACTATTGGTTAGAGAAGGAGGTCTCAAAGATCATTGATCTACTATGCAAATTACAGGATTTATTCCCTCGCAGTATCATGAACTTAAAGGAATCCACCATTCCTTGGGGGAGATGAGGATAAAACTGAAGGAAGGTACACGCCCAATCCGAAGAGGCCATATTGGATGAACCCAAATTTACATGTACAGGTCAAAGAGGAGATAGAAAAAATGATAGCATTAGGTATCATTGAGGCTATGGAAGAGTCAGAATGGATAAGCCCAATGGTCATCAGCATCAAAAGGATGGAAGGATCAAGATCTATGTTGACTACAGAGACTTGAATGCAATATGTGTCATTGATCCCTTCCCAACCCCATTTATCTTAAAAATTTAAGAGGGAGTGGTGGGTGCAAAGTCTACTCCTTCACGGATGGGTTCTCAAGGTACCAACAAGTGTGGATTATAAAGGAAGACCATAGGAAGAAAATTTTTGCCACTTTGAATGGGGAATTTTTTCCTATATGGTTATGTGTTTTGGGTTGAATAATGTGCCTATTATGTTCTTGCGCATTGTAGTGTAATCCTTTTAGGACTTCATCCATAAATTTCTTCAGGTATATTTGGATGATTAGACTATGTATGGTCTAGTCAAATACCATTATGATAAATTAAGAATAATGCTTGAAAGTTTTTTATAGTTGAGGATATCCCTCAACATTAAGAAGTGTGTCTTTGTTACCCCATTTGAAACCTTATTGGGACATATCATATGCAAGGAAGGATTACTAGTAGATCTCGCTAAGGTTGCAGTCATTGTGGGTTTAAGGGAACCTACTAGCCAAAGTGTCATGCACGGATTCCTTGGGCATACAAGTTACTATAGGAAGTTCATCAAGGGATATGCCAAGATCGCTGCACCCTTGGAGGAATTACTTAGACACAAGAGTGCCTTTCATTGGGGAGAGGAGTAGAGGGAATTTGAAACTTTGAAGGATAGGCTTGTCATAACACCCATAATCCATTTCCCCATTTGGGATAAGCCTTTCCATGTTCATGTGGATGCCTCTGGTATAGCCGTTGGAGCAATACTAACACAACTTGGTGAAGGGATTGTTGACCATCCCTTGTGTTTTGCAAGTAGAAAGTTAACATCAGTAGAACAAAATTACACCACTACTAAGTGCGAAGCACTATCCATGATCTATGTGCTAGAAAAGTTCAAGAAATATCTACTGCCAACACCATTTGTATTCGACATGGACCACATGACATTAAAATACTTGGTAAACAAGCCCGTTTTATAAGGGAACATATGTTGATGGGTCCTATTATTCCAATAATTTGAGTTCATAGTGGTTGTTAAACCAGGAAAGAGTAATTATGGGCCCAATCACTTGTTTAGAATTGAATCAATGGAGGATGCATAAAGAATTGAGGATACCATGTCAGATGTGTAACTATTTAGGTTACGGTGTGTGCCCTCGAGACTTATTGCATGTGTTTCTCAAAATAGGTATGGCACTAGAAGGGATGAAATTATTAGAGAAGAATCACTTTTCCATACGTACCACACCCTACATGCTGGTTAGTGGTGATTTGTACAAATTAGGACATGATGAAGTGTTACACTGGTGCGTGCTAGAACATGAGCGCCTGACTATTATGGAGGAGGTGCATGGAGGAAGCGTAGGTGGACACTATGCAGGGGACACCACTGTGTGTAAGATATTACAAGTTGGGTTATGGTGGGAAACCCTATATCAAGATTACAAAGAGTATTGCAAGGCATGTGATCATTGTCAATGCCTTGGAAAACCAAGGTGGAGGGATGAAATGCCTTTGCACCCTATTCCAAGTATAGATCCATTTGAAAAGTGGGCCATAGATTTTGTAGGCCCCATTTCACTAGCCACATGTAGGACGAGATCACGCTATGTAATCACTTGCATAGATTATTTGAAAATATGGGTAGAAGCAGTACCTACCAAGGATTGTACAAAGTGGCTACAATAGCCAAGTTTCTATGGGAAAATATTATTACATGGTATGGATGCCTCATTGAGCTTAACTCGGTGATAGGGGTATGCATTTCCTAAATGAGACCATTAGGATTTTGTTAGCATATATCATGGTGGCTCATCATAAGATTACCCCTTACCATCTATAAGAAAATGGAACTGCCAAAGCACTTAATAAAATACTGAGTCATACCCTGACCAAAATTTGTGACGTTGGTAGATGAGATTGGGATGAAAAGGTATCATTAGTTCTATGGGCATATAGGACAACCTACAAGAGGTTGAATAAATCTAAACTATTCCAATTGGCATTTGGTGTAGAGGCTATCCTACCCATTTAATTCATGTTACCTTCTCTACGTATAACATGCGTAGGAGGATTGGTCGATGAGTAGCGTTAGAGGAAAGGATTGACAAATAGATGAAATTAGTATAGCTTTCCATTTATGTAATTTCCTTTTTTGTGTTTCCCTTTCTCGTCGTTTATTTTACACCTTGGGTATCGGTAATCACATTAATTTTTTAAGGTTGTGCATGCACAAAGGACCACGCATTTGTTTTAGTGTGGGGTGGAGTGATGTGAAGTATAGGCCCATAATATAAGTTGAACTGGCAGTAGAAGTTGTGGTGAATTTCCCGGTTGATGGATACAAAGTGCACAAGAATGAAAGAAGCACATGGAAGAAGAGGTGGATGAAAAAGGTTGGTGTCAGGATAAGACTTCAGAGAAACCACGTAAAAGTAAGGAAGAAGTGTAGGAACAACACAAGGTAGGCGAGAGAAAAACTCAGGTGGACCGAAGAAGTGCCTTTGGCGCTATTGATAAGTGCGTAAGATTATTTTGTCATGATGGATTGATTACATGCCAGAAGGTTTTAGAATGTCTCACACAAGATTGGGCACGTAAGTGAAGGCACATAAGGTCAGCTTGGTGGAAAAATCTGCATTTAGTGCTAAGTACAATGGTAGGTAAAATAGCATTTAATGCTAGAAAGAAGGAAAATCTATAAATAAGAAGTCAGGAACTTCATTATTTACCCTGAATTTACAAATTGAAAATAATTCTCATGAACTAGGACTCCCAAAGGTTATCTATGTGAAGAAAAATTTAAGAAATCTCAGAGGAAGTGACTATAGTAGATTCACAAACTAGTAGGAAAGGAGTACTCATGCATGGAGGAAGTGGTTGAGAAGAAAGTTGTGATAAGTGTCATCTTTTGGAATAATTGTTCTAGTTAGGGTTCGGTGGCTAGTGCACGGTATTAGGAGGGTTTCTTCATAAGATTGAGTCTTGGGGTTGGATAGAGTGGTAGATCAAAGAAAGGAGAAGGCGTGTGAAGTGTTAACCTAACCAGAATAATGACACCAAAGAAAGTAACCACATCACCTAAAAAGTAGAAGGGAAAGTGCAAGGGGAAATAAATGGCTATCGTCAGTAAGCACAAATGAAGAGTAATACGTAGAGATGCAATACCTAGATGGGGTATTGCTAGGAAAAGAATGGGAATATCATTTGTGGAAAATGACTGTGAGTGACTATAATCACCACACCAACACAATATAAAAGTAATGGATTTGGAGTTTGTTTTCCCAAAAACAAAAGGACACCAGAGGGCATGCCCATATATAATGACGAAGTAAAGGTTAAATTGGAGAAGGTAGGGTTACTACAACTTTATGAATTACCCTACTTCAGAAAACCTGAGTGCCTCTATTAGTGGCTAATGGCGCACATTCATGAAGACCATTTTTATTTCATAGGCGCAAGATGCACATAACTCCCTAGTTGATTTCAAAGTTCACATGCCTTATCTGTGAGGGGGATAACATTGATGATGACCTAAGTGATAAGGAGGCCATCAAGGAAATAGTAGATGTGTATGACTACAAGAAAGGATCATGATACTTTGACATCACAGAGATCCCAGACCCCATGATGAGGATGGCCGCGCACTTGGTAACTAAGCTCAATGATCAAGAGAGATGGAATCAAGTGAATAAGGAATGGCTGAATGTATGCTAGAAAATATCTGAGGGGACCATCTACAACTTGTCTACTTTCATCATGGATGAAATCATTAGTAGTGCACAAGAAGGTGAGAAGATATTATTTGGTAATGTCCTCCTCACAATTGTTTTCTTAGAGATTAAAGTACCCAATGGGCTAGAAAGGTTTGTTTGGGAGTACCCAGAAGAGGATCCCTCACCTATGAAATGGTTTGTAAAATATACTTGTGAGACCATGATAGTAACTCACAAGGTGGACTTAGAGAAGTGGTACAAGCACATGAGGGATGCGTTCGAGGTAGAATGGAGGATTCCAGAGTAGTTACCTACACTCGTGAAAGGAGAAGAAAAATTCACAGTATATCAACACTTCTACATTGGTAGATTTAGGTTGAAAGATGAAAACATGGGTCCATGGTGCAAACTACCCTTCTCCTTCAGTGCAATACTTCCAAGAAGGGGTGAATAGGTTCAAAGAGGCCAAGAGACTAAGGTTCAACCTTAGTGAGGTGGATCAAGACCACAAAGAGTTGTGTAGAAAGTTAGTTTACCCCAAGAAGCGCGCATATGTGGAGAGATATGTCTCCCATGAGATATAGATGATGAAGCCAATAACATTGCCAATCGTTGGAAGGGCTGCAACAAGGATATACCTTCACATAAGGCCAAAATTTGAAAAGGATGTATACTTGGAAAATGATGTATCCATCCCTGAGGACCCCACAGGAAGAAATAATCTCACACCAAAGAAGAGGGAAAGAGAATAGGTGTAGAAAGAACTAAGTGTTCAGGCTATACAAGCAGTAAGCATGCCAGAGACAAGCACTAAGCCTAGTCCTTACGCATGGAGAAATAATTCCTTGGTGAAAGAAAAGACTAGAGGAAGAAGCGTCAGAGCACAAAGAACCCATCTCTCAGGAGAGGTCACCGAGGAGGAGAAGGAAGCATAATCTCCTATCAGGAAGAAGTAGAAGGTGACAAAAGAAGATGACTCAAAGGGTACAGAGAGCTTGGAGGCCTATAGAGGTGAAAGAGATGATGATAATGATGATGAACTTGAGGCAGATCAAGGCCCTCCCGTATTTAAAGTACATGAATCAGAGGAGGAAGGAGAGGAAGAATAAAATGAGTACATCTTTTTCAAGAGGAAGAATGATAAGGAAGAAGAGGATACTTAGGAAAAAGGGGTAAGAAAGGAAGTTACAAAAGAACAAAGGACCCCAAGCCTAAAAATGGAATAGGTAGACGAGGCCATGGAGAGAGAGGTAGAAAAAGCATTGAATACCTGATAGAGAAAGAGATGAAACACAACGCGAACTCGGTGTATGAAGGAAGCATAGGAGGAAAGCTTAGAAAACAAATATGGCAACCTGGGAGGGGATCCTAGTTTGGTTGTGAGCTTTCCTAAGGCCATGCACATGGGGAGAAAGAATGCGAAGCATTGCATGTTCGAGAGGATGGACTATATTGATGATCCAAACAAGGTGTTACACATGTGCTTTCAAAGCACCATACCAATAGAGAAACTCTTGGAAATGACATCATTTGATGAGGAAGGTACATACACTCAAACAAGGAAAATGAGTTTTTGGTAATTTGAGTCCCACATCGATGAGCCAAAATTTAAAGTAAGAAAAAGGAAATAATAAAGGTACCAAAGTCTAAAGGAGACAACCCTTGGTAAACACTCAACGGATATCGACAAGAAAATCTGCAATGCGCTGAATAAGGTTTTAGTTGAAGTAGAAGCCAGAATCTTTGGGAGGAATGATAGGGTGAAGTTCCTAGAGGTAGAACTAGAGAAGAAGGAAGAATATCTCAAGGGAAGAACCAAGGACTTAAAGCAAGAGGAGCTAATCAACACGCAACTAAGGCATGAGTTGAAAGAAGAGAAGGCAAGGGTGCGTGAGGTTTACAAGAAAGTAGAGATGATCATAGATGCCATTTTCTTGAAGCATCTAGATCTAACGCCACCAACGCAAAAGTATGGATCCACCCTGGAGTGTCTAGAGGACTTGACCCATGTCCTCACAATGGAAAGGAAACCACTAGCCTTGGAGTCTACAGAAGAGGCATCAAAGCGTAAAGAGAAGGTGGAAAAGATGAAGGTTGTGGCAATTGTTTCCCAGTACAAGAAATTCCTTGTGGATGTCAAAGCCGCCACCCTTGTCGCTGAGGCAGCTTATGAAAAATACACAGATAGAGATAGAGTGGTGAGCATTCTTGTCACCACCCATGAAGTAGAGCTCAAGGAGTTCCAGGAGAAGAATAAGGGGAATAGAGTGAAATGTGACAGAATTCTAGCCAAGGTTGAGAAGAAATCAGAGGCTATTAAGACCTTGTGGGGCTTAATCAAGAACCGAATGAAGGAGTTGTATCCCTAGATCACTCAAAGGATGGACACACTTGAGGATTTGGGCAAATAATTGGAGGGGATTGTGGAAACAATGAATACCCAAGGAGAAGGGCTAAGCTTTAAAGAGGTGAGTGCCCTAGTCGAAAACCTTTTCAATAGGCACAGAGTGAGGTCAATACCTGAATAAGTTAGAGGAAGACTTGATGAAATATTTCCCTCTCCTCTTGCAGAAATAATCATAGTTTCCCCATTCTTTCATTCTTCCCCAAATTCTTCATTCCTTTATTCTTTCTCCAAACTATTCAAGGATAGTCATTCTTTATTCATTGAGAAGGTGTTCCCGAGGGCGGAGAATAGGCATAGTGTGGGGTGATGTTGGGCCCCTAAAATTTTAAATAAGTATAATAAGGTATGTGGGCGTACAAGGCCTATTTGAAGAATGGTGCACAAGGTGAAAGCAAGCATGACATGGTTTTAGGATGGTTTTCTAAGACCAAAGTGGTGCCAAGGTAGAGCAAGGGGTTTGGGACTTAGCCATATTTGGCATATTGGGAAGAACATGAGGAAAGCATGACCCGACTGCACATGCGGAGTGGATAAGGTGCCATCTTGACAACTTGGTGCCCATGAAAGGAATATACCTTATAATAGAAGATTCCAGAAGGTCATCATGGAAAAGGATGGAGAGCTCACGTCTAAAGGAGCATGCTCCCATGGAGGACCACTTGGACACATGGCAATTGATCTACAACTTCATAAAGGCATGGTGGTGCTTGCTAAGGCTATATATACAAGTGCTGGTAGAAGAAAAGAGAGGGATGCAGAGATAGAGAATGCAAAGAGGTGAAGCTATGCAAGAATATTATGAGGGCTCTATGGGTTGGGTTTAGAGGATCTATAGGAGTATGTTGTATCAAGGGGATGGGTCTGAATATTTTTCTTTATACTATGAAGGGCTTAAGTCTAGTTCTGATGCATGACATTGGTTTGCACTATTATATGGATTTGTGATTGCCTCAGTTAATGTAATGTGGTTATCAACATACTTAATATGAATATATGTGTGGTTCCATTTTTACTTATATTTGTATGGATCAATTTTATATATATTTCACATGAGTGGGTGTAAACCCCTATGTATTTCCCTTATGTTATGATTCAGATCTATATTTTGTAATGCTTTTCTTATCTAAATGAATACATTGGTCTAGAATCCGTTATGAGCTCTAAGATGAATGTATGGTTCATTTCTAGTCTCTTCATTTAAGTTTCTGTCATAACTAATGCATTCTCACACAACTCGCATAAAGGAGGGGCTCACTCTCGTGCATGCCTCGGGTGAGCACCCAGCGCCCACTAGATGATAGGTCGGCGTGCATGGGATTTCATTGTTCTTTGAGAGGTCATAAAAATGACTACATAATTCTATAGTACTTATGTATGATTTTATTAATTATTAAATCAATGATGTTGATTTGTGGATTGAACTTGTGCAAATGGTGTATTTGTACCATTGTATCACAACAATAATATTACATTAAAATTTGTAGTGAAATAATAATTACTAATTGATGAAGATAATAGGAATTTATAATGATGTTTTCATACAATCAGTAATGATAAAAAATAGTATGAAAAATGAGAAGCAAACTGTTGGATTTTAACAACAACATCATACATGATATGATAAAATATATTCATTGTAAATAGATTAATTTTTTATGATGTCATTATGATTTAAATGGATATGTAATGAAAATAGTTACTCAAACAAGAAAACACAACATATTACATAACAAAGAATAGTATGTCAATAAATTATATATGGTATTCATATATCAATAAGGTAATAAATGTCATCTATGTGTATGACAAGATGAGAAACATGTTGTTGTATTTTAACAACGACAACATTATCACACCCCATAATTTTAGTCTGCTTCATTGAAATGGGTAGGTTGTAAATGATTAGTAGGTCATGTGAATTGAAGGATAAACTCTCATGTGAATTTGTATATACAACTACACATGCATGTGCATAACCTAAAAGGATATGCACACTTGTAGTTAGATGTGCCACCTCACAATGGTGTTTGTCATTCGACACACCTAATGTACACAAAATTTACAAAAAGTCTTGTTTTTCTTGACACTTTTATCTACTTATCTCATTGTTTATGATTATTCGATGCATTGTTGAACTATCTGGTGTGGTATCTATATTATGAATTATTTTTCACTTGCCTTTATTATGATGAAGTGTCGAATGTTGTATTATTTTATTGCATGATTGCTGCGATACACATTGCCTTCTTACTGAAGATGTTACTCTTTTATTTGTAATGTGATCATTTTGTGACCTATTTCATTGTATTTACCATTAAGTGTTTAACTTGGTTGTCATTTGTCGGAATAATTGTTATCTTGTTCGTTGTTTTTAATGACTTCATAACAATGAAAAATATATGCAAGTTGGTGATATTATGTGTGAAATAATTAGTTGATCACTATTTTGGATCAATTAAATTACATCTTGCAAACATGGTTATTCGGTGATAAGTGTCTAGGTTGAAAATATTAAGACAAAAAGTTAAAAGGGTGGATAATATGGTTTTAGACCATGTACATTGTCTAGATTATTGATAACCTAAAATGGTTAAACCATATTTGAATGGCTAACATGAATGATGTTTAATCAAATTGGTCTTAAACCATAATTCTTAGCATTCTACCAACTAAATGATTCTTTTTATTAGATGACGTTCTATTAAAAAGAAAGAAAAGATGAAATAAGTGTAAGGTATTTGACTCTATTTCATGGAAATGATTAAAAACTTTTGTTCATGGTCATTTTTGACCTAAGTAATAATTATTTCATTTAAATTGGTAAGATCCTTCAACCATTTGAATATATTTCATTGCATGTGAATTGATTTTTGTTTAAACACTGCTAAATTAGATAGAGATAACCTTGGTGGGGATACTTAGTTGGAAGAAGAAAAAACTAGAAAGGGTCACTATGTGGAATTATATCATAAATGGAAATTAATTTCTTGAGGAATTGGAAAACCTTCCTCAAGAAACTAACATCATGCATCATAGGGTCTTATTACTCCTTCGTCATTTTTCTCTCTCCATTTTTGGGAATCTACATGTAGGTTGTGGTTGTTCGAACTATTGTTCAATGCCGGTTGCATGCTTCTAAGATGTTTATTTAAATGGTAAACTTTTGTATTATGGCTATTCTGAAATTCACAGAGGATTGTTTATAAGCCTCAAGGTTGAAACTCAATAATCTCCATCCGGTTATGATGGTATCGAAGGGGAAGTGTATAGTTTAAAAATAAATGGATATACTCATCCTTTCCTAATATTTTTCATTACAAGCCATTTGAATAGTTTTCTATGTGAATAAAAATGGATGTTATATTGGTCAATCTCAGAACTAGGTATTATCCCTTTTTGTTTGATGTTTCGATTTGTGGTTGTTGAGAAAATGTTGTTAAAATCTCTTTTCTTGTATTTGAAAAGAAATATAACTTAAAAACATGAACTGGGTATTCATATTTGTAAATTATTTTGGAGGTAGGTTAAGGGTTACATTTTCTTTTCCATTTTGATCTAGTTTGTTTTGTATGCATGTCATTCTATAAATATTACGAGTTTTCTTGTAAGTTAGTTGGTGACAAAGGATGATCTTCATTAGATTGGAGAATGGGTAAGACTATAATTTTTCATACTTGAAAGATAAGGGGGTCCATCTTGAACCCCGATCAATATTGAGTATGTTGGGTAAGACCACAAATTTTGTAGGTTGATTTTGTGAATAACCCTTATCTTTGTTGAAATTGATTACTCCCACTTGAGTCGATGAAGGAAAAAAAAATTCTTGTGAAGTTATAGTTGACTATGTTGGTTGCTAGTTTCGGTTTCCCACCTATGTGAGTTCCTGGGTTGTATATCATCCTTCTTAAGCTTATAATGAACCCTAAGTCATGCATTTACATAGTTACAAGTATACCCTCTCATCGCGTAGAACTAAGTCCAACCATGAGGAGGACTTGTTTCAATTGATAAAACTAATTTGGTTTTCAATTTTGCATCAAGCCTTGATTTGGTATTTTTGATGCCAAGGTATGTGCTTGGATGGTTTATTACCTAGTGAATTAATTAAGGGTTGCTGAACTTCAATCATTTTTATCTTATTAGAGTATGATAGGATTTAAATTGTGACATAAAAAATGATGGAATAATATTAATTTTTAACTTTACTTGCAATTTGTGATGGTAGTGTAAGGTTAATGGTACAAACTATCCTATCATATCCTACTAAAGAGAATAATGAGAAATTTGTTAAAATAAATTTAGATTAGATGCAATGTTCTTCTTGTCAACAAAATATGTATAAATGTGGAAGGGTACATTATTAGATTCAATACTTACTTAAAATTATTAAGTGGGAATGAGATATAGCCGAGACTTATTGTTTTAGGTAATTGACCTTGCTGAATAAGATGATGCATTAATGTGGTTCTCAATAAGAAGCACATTGAGCTTAGTAGAGATCATTCACCTCATGACCTGTGAATTTTTCGATTGATGGGTACTCTTAATCCCGTCTGTTTTATATATTTGTGCTTCGTATAAAAAAATTGTATTGAAACTTTAAAATTAATATGGTTAGAAGTACTCTTAGGATTTACTTTTCAATAGAGTTAACATGTGAACAGGATGAATTATTAATAGATGTGTTACCTTAATAATATGATTGGAAAGGAAAGAATTAGAGATTGCACCTAGATTTTAATATTTGATAGGTTATAAAGTGGATGAATGAATGAGAATTGGTAGTAAAAGAAACTTGTTAACAATTATGAAAACACTTTGTTGACTTTATGTACCTAGAAGAAAAGATGATTAGAGTTTCATCATTATATAAGACAAATAATATTCATTTACTTTGTATTGAAATAGATATACAAGAAGTGGTATTTCCATGCGAGTTCGGTTAGAATTGACCATGTATAATATTGAATTTTATCCTGTAGGTTTGATATCATTTTAGGTTGATTAAAAAGGAAGATGAGAAATTATTATTTGGCTCATTACTTGAATTATGGTTGTAATAATTGAAGTTGTATTAAGTGCAGTGATTACTTAAAAAAATATTATGGATTTTCGAGGGGTTGTTGTAATTTATCAATGATATCAATATCATTATGTAGTATACTAATGAGGTTTAACCTCCATGAATTAAATATATATGTTGTTATTTTTACATCATTTATTGTTTTTATAAAAGTGATTAAATGTTGAATTTATGGCAGAGAAAGTGAATGTATAATAACACAAGTACAACTTGATAACTACTTCATTATGATTCAATCATTGTTGAACTATGATATGTACTTTTAACAAGCTTTATAAACCTCCATGATATAAATATATGTCATTATTTTACAATGTACTTGTGTTTCTATTAAGTGTTATAATGTCAAGTTTTGGTAGACTATTAATGCATTATTGACATGTGATGATTATTATTATCATTATGTTTTATTATTTTCATATTTTAAGTAAGAGTATTATTATTATGACATTCACATCAATATTGCTTTAATGCTTTTGTAAATTAATTAGTATAATGACACACTTAACAATTCTTAAAAGATAAGTGAATATTAATTAATCATATGATTGATAAAATCAACCTAATGTTGTGTTAATTATGAAATATATAATGATAAAATATGACATCTCATTTTTGTATTATGATCATACCTCTATGATTGATAATCAATAGTAGGAAACTACAACACATCACTTGTGTCCTATGAGTTACTTTTATCCTACGAGTCATACCAATACCAGTTCATGATGGCTACGAGATAAAGGGATGGATGTGTAATGAACTAGTTCATTACGTGATTGTACCTTATTCTGTAGGGATCCCAAAGTGGTGCAGCCATGATCCGTGTGATTTGGATGCAAAGTTGTGATAATTATGGTTTTGGTGTGTGAACTTAGTAATCAAGTACATGATTGCTTAAGAAGTTTAACAATAAACTTAATAACATAAGAAATCAAAAAGAATGTTGATACTATGAATGAGACGATTGTGCGGTGAATGGAGGGACAAGTTTCATGTTCCTTATGTGCATCATGAAACCAGACTAGCTAATGTGATGCCCTAAACTATGGTCATAGTAAATCAAATGACTGATTGTATTGTCCAATCACCATTTCTTATGTGTTATGCCTAGGAAGCTACAATAAGAAGCTACACATTCTCTAAACCTTTAAAAAATGTATAACCAAAATATATACTAGGTTTATTATCTCGGGAGGAGCATTGAAGGGGGTCAAGTAAGATCTCGAACCCTTAAAATTTAACATGGTTATTATAGCTTTTTTGGCTGGATTCTAAACATTAATTATTGTTGGATTAATCTTTTATGCAATATCAATCATTTAAGGCATGAATATAAATAACTATTTTTGGAATAATTTAGTGGTTGTAAATTAATTTAATCATTTCAAATAGTAAGATAACTTAAGGGATTCAAACTCATGTATGCTGGAATTTAATTGTTGCATATTAATTTTATTGAAGGAATAAAATGTATTAAATGGGTTGTTAAAACACATTACCTTAGTTTTCGATGCGTAATATGAGGTGGTACATTTTGGTATCAGAGCTAAAGGTTGTAGCTCTTAGACTAATTGGGTCCTCATGTTAACTCGAATATCTTAATGCATAACTAAAAATAATGGATATGTGAATGATGAACCATGGGGAAAAACTTGTGCCTTATTATGCTTCAGAGTTCATCTATAAATAAGTTAGAGAAAAACTTTAATAGTCCTTCATAACATATAAAACTAAAAAGTTGTTTGGAGTAGTTGTTAAGTGTGAAAATGATCAACCAAGGTAAATAACTTGAATTGATTGATAACAATCAGCAAGGGAGTTCCTTGATTGTTGAACTATCTTGATGATAGATTTGGAACTTAAATCTAATATTTAATTAAACCCAAATGGGGTAGAGGAAGTAGAAAACATGGATTTTCTAATTGGAAGTAGTTTTTAGAAAATACAAAAGGCTAGAACAAAATCTACGATCAAATTTCAACTCATAATATGATAATATAACAAGAGAATTTATTATTCTTCACCTGTAACTTTAGATAAAAGTGGTTTAAATGTTATGGTAGAAAAGTATGGTCTCACATCGGGTTGAAAATAACAATAAGAACTTGTTGTAATTTCTAACAAGAAGCGAGAATGATGTTGCGGTGACTAATAAGCTAAGATTAAGGAACAAGTTTTCCTAACATGATATTAGGTAAGTTAAGTAGAACTTCTTATTGTTGTACAATTTGGTACTAGTACAATACTGAGTTCCTTGTATCTAGTGATTATCTGAAAGTTGAAATGGAAATTTGATTTTTCTTTAATATATTAAAGTGATTGGTTCAAAACTTCATACCTATGTATGTTAATACAATAAGGATGTTCTTTAAACTTCAACATGGAAATTGGAGTTAAATGTGAGTTCCTTAAAGACTTATGACATAATGGATAATATAGATTGTTCCAAAGTAAATCAATGGGATATTGGTTTGGGAACCAAATAAATGCCTTGGAGGTATGTAGAAAACAAGCATATGTGGCATAGAAAGGAACTTTCTCTTAGAAATGTAAGACTGATTTCACCAATGATTTTAAAATATGGAAATGAGTTATCATAATTCATATTTGAGTCTTTAGGGATCAAACTAATGTACAATCATTAATTATATAGGGATAACTAATAAAAAAATCTTTTCTGATTTGAATAGGTTGGTTGAAATATAGTTATGGCTACCTTATTAGGTCTGTAAATAAGTATATGATTTGGGAATTTATCTTATCTTCATGAACTTTTATATTCACCTTTGATTGATAGGATAGAAACCCATTAAGGGTACAATATAAATATGTTGTTTAAATGTATTTGGTTCTTCATGATACTTTTTGAATACTCTAAGCAAAAGAATATACTTACGTATATAACAATTTCCTCTATATCCATGTTTATTGTTCCTAATTCCATCTCGAGTGCCAAATGGTTCAAACTGAGTCAAATGGATACATGTGTTATTATTTTGGGTCTGAGGATGCTTAATCAATAAGGTGTTTATCTGGGAATGAATATACATGTATACCCTCCCTTGTTTCTTAGCTAAAACCCATTATAGATGTAGTTTGGGCCTGGGGTGTAAATCTTTTGGGTATCTAATAGGTGCTTTGAATACCCAATAAAAGAAAGTATAAGGATATTAATAATACACTACCTCATATACGTGAAGATTATGGTTGATAATATTTTCTGGGTAAATGAGACTGTGTATGTATATATTTATGCTTATTGGGATTCCAAATTGGGAAAGAAGTTTTTACTTGTGATCTATTTTTGAGATCTTTATATGACACATATTTTATTAATATGATCATCAATATAAGTTGATAATATATTAATTATTGTTTATAAGAATTAATTAAATCCTTATTACTTTGTATAACTTGTATAATTTTTTGAACCTAACAATAGTATATATCAATGTTGATGATCATTTTGTGGAATGGATATCAAGTTACAGAAGTGTAACATTAGCATTATTATTGCATAAGCTTAATAGAGGATTGATAAGTTAAAGGGTAATGTTTCTGATTATGAAGAAATGTATGGTTCTTGTTTTCAGTTAAATAAATTATCCTTGACCTAATGAAAATAATAGGTAATGATTAATGATCTCTTATTCAAAATAAGCTATAGATGGGTCCTATGAGAGAACACTAGGATCACTTATTTGGACTCAAATGAATTAGTTAAGGAAGGTAAAATATAATTTTATGAGGATGAAAATTATTTGTTCTATATATTTTATAGTATATTTTTTGAACATTAGCGTAACCAAGGATGATTCAAATAATTGTGCTCATGTACGTAAATTTAATACATAAGACTTTGGTTTGGTTGGAAGTACTGGATATTGAAAATGCATTGTTGAATGATGGGTGTAGTTCTAATTGTTTAGTTGGCGATCCTTTTGATAAAGTGGTTGATGATTTTAGCTTACTAAGTATAAAGATGAGTATCAACTTATGGGTAAAACACAAATGCTATCCATGTACTGATTCATTCTATGTTAATTAAATTACCATTAAGAAATGGAAGGCAATCAAGATCAACTAATAAGAGGAATGTGACTTAATGAATATAAAAATCCCTTTAGGATTTGAATGTTGTTATCAAGTAATTCTTGACTTGGGAAATAAAGTTTTATTGAAGATGTTTGTATGAGGTCATTGTTATTTGGAAAATTGATTTCTGAATTGTATGGAGTTCAAAAAAGTAAGGATGTGTGATCCTTCAAAATTTAATGAGAAATGATTTGATTTTTGTATGAATTAAATGTAGCCTTCACGGGATGTTACTAATCAAAGCTTACTTAGTTGTAACAAGATGAATGCCTATAAATGTTCGGAGGTAAGGATCCCCTCATGATATTTATGATCATTGATTTAGAATTGAATAAAATTTTTACCAGTTGAAGTAGGTATGAATAAAATACTTATAACAGATGGAAATAATCAAGTATATTTTTCAAGGATACATTGTTCCAAAAAAACTATGGTATGGAAAGTGGTTGTGAAAATTAGCAAGTTAGAAGTGTCATTTCTTATGTTGATAATAAACTAACGAAACACTTGATCAAGATTTTGGATCCAAATAGGAACTCCACCATGGTAAAAGACTTCCTTAAGAAGAGGGGTTGGGAGCAAGAATTATATAAAAACAATGTGGATACTTCTTTCCTATCAATACTGATAGGAATAGGATGGATTGAAATATAGTAATTGCTACCTTATCGAGTTTACAAATAAGTATATGATTTGGGAATTCATCTTGTATTCATGAACTTTTATATTCTCCTTTGATTGATAGGAAAGAAACCCATTAAGGTTACAAAGTGTAAATCTATTTTTAAATGTATTTTGTTCTTTATGATACTTTTTGAATATTTTAAGAAAAAGAATATACTTAGGTATATAACAATTTCCTTTGTATCCATGTTTATTATTCCTAACTCCATATCGAATTAAGTCAAATGGATAGATGTGTTATTATTTTGGGACCGAGGATGCTTAATCAACAAGGTGTTTATCCAGGAATGAATATACATGTATACATTTCCTTGTTTATTGGTGAAAACCCCAGTGTAGTTTGAACCGGGTGTAAATATGTCTGGGTATCTAATAGGTGCTTTAAATACCCAATAAAATAAAGTATAAGGATATTAATAATATTATGCAGTATGCGTGAATATTATGGTTGATAATATTTTCTAGGTAAATAAGACTATGTATGTATATATTTATGCTTATTGGGATTCCAAATTGAGAAATAAGTTTTGTATATGATATATTGTTTCGAGATCTTTATACGACACATATTTTATTAATATGATCATCGATATAAGCCAATAATATATTAATTATTGTTTATAAGAATTAAGGAAATCCTTATTACATTATGGCTTGTATACGTTTTTAACCTAACAATAGTATATATCATTGTTGATGATCATTTTTTGGAATGGATATCAAGTTCAAAAGTGTAACATTAACATTATTATTACATAATCTTAATTTAGGATTGATAAGTTAAAGGGTAATGTTTCGATTATTAAGAATGTGTAGTTCTTGTTTTCAGATTAAATATATTATCCTTGACCTAACGAAAAGAATAGGTAATGACTAATGATCTCTTATTCAAAATCAGCTATAGAGGGGTCCTATGAGAGAACATTGGGATCACTTATTTGGACTCAAAATTAATTAGTTAAGGAAGGTACAATATAATTTTATGAAGATGCAAATTATTTGTTCTATATATGTTCTAGTATATCTGTTGAACATTTTCCTAACCAAGGATGATTCAAATAATTGTGCTCATGTACGTAAATTTAATACGTAAGACTTTGCTTTGGCTAGAAGTATTGGATATTGAAAATGAATTATTGTTCGATGAGTTTAGTTCTAATTGTTCAGTTGGTGATCCTTTTGATAAAGTGGTTGATGATCTTAGCTTACTAAGTATAAAGATCAATATCTACTTAGGGATAAACCATGAATGCTATCCATGTACAAATTCATTTTATATTAATTAAAGTACCATTAAGAAATGGAAGGAAATTAGGATCAACTAACAGGAGGAAGGTGACTTAATGAATATAAAAATCCCTTTAGGATTTGAATGTTGTTATCAAGTAATGCTTGGCTTGGGTAATAAATTGTTATTGAAGATGTTTATGTGAGATCATTGTTATTTGGAAAAGTGATTTCAGAACTATATGGTATTCAACATAGTAAGGATGTGTGATCCTTCGAAATTAATGAGAAATGATTTGATTTTTGTATGAATTAAATGCAGCCTTCATAGGATGTTACTAATTAAGGCTTACTTAGTTGTAATAGGATGAATGACTATAATTGTTTGGAGGTAAGGATCACCTCATGATATTTATGATCATTGATTTAAAATTGAATAAAAGTTCGACCAGTTGAAGTAGGCATGAATAAAATACTTATAAGAGATGAAAATAATCAAGTATACTTGTTCAAGGATACATTGTTCCAAAAAGAAATGTGTTATGGAAAGTGGTTGTGAAAATTGGAAAGTTAGAAGTGTCATTTGTTATGCTGATAATAGACTAACAGAAACACTTGTACTGAAGATTTTGGATCCCAATAGGAACTCCACCATGGTAAAATACTTCCTTAAGAAGAGAGGTTGTGAGAGACTTCTGTAAAACAATGTGGATACTGCTTTCAAAGGAGAAAATTGGAGAGCATGAACAAGAATATGCTCCCACCACATGGAACTTTATTTCATAACGTATGACTTGTAATACTTAAAGTATTGTCTCTCGGGAAAGTTTTCCATAAAATTGGAAACCAGAATTGAGGGATGGAAAATATCTTCACTTAGTCAGATCTAGATGCAAGATATATAGTTACCTAGAGATTTACACCAATAGGAGATGAAAATGTTAAATTCTGAAGAAGATGTGTGTTAAGAGAAAACAAATCAAAGAAAACTTATTATACATAAAGAGTGTAAGTACTTGTAGATAGTGAATAGGAAATATAAATATTAAAGGAATGGTTTAAATGATTTAAGTAGTCATTGGCAATAAATTTAGGATGAAGATATCCAAAAGATGAAAACCATAGAGGAATTTTGGTAAAATAGGCCAAGAAAGGAGAATTGTTAGGTGCATTTTAAATAAATATTGGGGATTACAAAAGGAAAAGGTTTGGAAAAACAAGTGAGTAATGAAAAAACAACTTAGGAAGACTTGTAGGAATTTGAAAATAGTGTTCTCCTTGTTTGTTTCTATTATATATGACATGTTTTTGACTATCTGTATTATATATTAAATAATATTACATGAAATAACTGCTATAATGACAAATTTAATATCGTATTTTAGATTGTGTGATAGTTTAGCTAGTTGAAAGGTTGTTATAGCCAATAAATTTCAATTTCATATCTGAAAAATTATAATTTTTGTGGAAAATTATGACTTTTCTCCTTAGCAATAAGATATAATCCTATGATTGATTGTTTTAATTGTGATTAATGAGTAAAAATCATCGGGAAAATGATTCATTAAGGGGGAAGTATGTCACACCTCATAATTTCAATCTTCTTCATTGAAATGGGTAGGTCATAAATGTTGAGTAGGTCATGTGAATTGAAGGATAAAATCTAATGTGAAGATGTATATATAGCTACATGTGTATGTGCATAACCTAAAAGGATATGCACCCTTAATTGTAGTTGCATGTGTAACCTTTCAGTAGCATTTGTCATTTGACACACATAATGTACGCAACATTTACGACAAATTATTTCTTTTCTTGACGCTTGTATGTACTTATATTTTTGTGTATGATGATGCGATGTATTGTTGAACTATTTTGTGCGGTATATATGATATGAATTATTTTGTACTTGCATTTACTGTGATGAAGTGTCAACCATTGCATTAGTTTATTACATGATTATTGTGATAAGCATCTCCTTCTTCTTGAAGATGTTGCTCGATTATTTGTAATGTGATCATTTTGTGACTTGTTTCATTGTATGACCATTAAGTGTTTAACTTGGTATTCATTCATTAGAATAATAGTTATCTTGTTCATTTTTGTTAATGACTTCATAACAATGGAAAAAAATTTCGAGTTGGTGATATTGTACATGAAATACTTAGTTAATCACCGTTTTGGATCAATCGACTTCCATCCTATACACATGGTTATTTTGGTGAAAAATTTTAAGTTAAAAAGATTAAGGCCAAGAGTTAAAAGGGTAGATAATATGATTTTGGACCATGTACATTGGTCTAGATTATTGATAACCTAAAATGGTTTGACCATATTTGAATGGCTAGCATGAATTATGTTTAATCAAATTGGTCTTCAACCATAATTAATATCATTTTATAGAATAAATGATTATTGTTGGATGATGTTATATTAAAAATAAATAAATCATGAAATACGTATAAGGTATTTGACCCTATTTCATGGCAATGATTTAATTTTTTTGTTCATGGTAATTCTTGACCTAACTAATAATTATTTCATTTAAATTTGTAAGATCCTTTGATTGTTCAAATATAATATAGTGTATGTGAATTGGGTGTTTGTTTAAACACTACTAATTTGGATGGAGGTAACCTTGTTGGGGAGACTTAGTTTGAAGCACAAAAAACTAGAAAGGGTCACTATGTGTCATTATATCATAAATGGAATTTAATTTATTCAGAATTCACAAAGCTTCCTCAAGATGCTAACAACATGCATCACATGGTCTTATTACTCCTTTGTCATTTTTATCTCTTTTTTGGGACTCTATATGTAGGTCATGGTTGGTCAAACTATTGTTGAAGATTGGTTGCGTGCTTCTAAAAGTTTTATTTAAATGGAAAACCTTTCTATTGTGGTTGTTATGAAATTCATAGAGGAATATTTATAAGCCTCGAGGTTGAAACTCGGGAACCTCCATCTAGTTATCTTTGGTGTCAACAGGGGAAGAATATAAATTAAAAAGGCATGGTTATACTCGTCCTTTTCTAATATTTTTCATTACAAAGAATTTGAATAGCTTTACGTGTGTGAATAAAAAAATAGAAATGGATGTTATATTGTTGAATCTTTGAACAGGGTCTTCTCCCTTTTTGTTTGGTTTTTCAAGTTATCGTTGTTTAGAAAAGGTTGTTGAAATATTTGTTCTTGTATTTGAAAAGTAATACCACTTAATAAACACAAACTAGGTATTCATATTTGTAATTTATTTAATAGGTAGGTTGATGGTTACACTTTATTTTCCATTTCGATCTAGGTCATTTTGTCTTCTAGTCATTGGATAAAGCTTGCATATTTTTCCTTTAAGTTAGTTGGGTATAGAGGATGATCTTCATCGGGTTGGAAAATTGGTAAAACTATAAGTCATCATACTCAAAAGATAATGGGGTCCAGTTCAAACCTGATCAATATTGGGTATGCTAGGTAAAACCACATATTTTGTAGGTTTATTTTTGAATAACTCTTCTTGTTGAAATTGAGTACTCCCACTTGAGTTGGACGAAGGCACAAACAGATTCTGTACAGTTCTATTTGGATGTGTTGGTTACTTATTTTTGTTTTTGGTACCAAGATATTGTGTAACATCATTAAATAAATTATTATTAATAATGAGTTTATAGAACTCATATTAATAATATAATTGTAATAGTTTTATTATTGGTGAGTTGTGAGAACAATTCACATAGTTATTTTAGTGTGAGAGATATCCTAGAGATTAGCTAGAGATATATTAGGAGATAATGTTGAGATATTGTAGGGATTAAAGATGAGTGTTGACTCAGCCATTGTAGGATATCAAACAATATATATGTAACCTCTATTAATATGAATTAACATACCAAATGAATTTCAGTTTCTATATTATTATTATTCAGTGTTTTATTATTGTGTAGTTTTTATAAGTGGTATCGAGCAAGGAAATCGGATGAAGTTTGTGATGGGAGTTTAACTAATTTGTAAGGACATAAATATTTCTATTTTTCTCCTGTAGATGGTAGATCTGTGTATGATATTGTTTCTATTTTAGGAGGTAATTTTTAGTTACACAAATCTTTGTGCATCAAATTATTTGAAGCTCTAAGAATATTTGGATTTGTAGCTGCGTATCGTGATGATGAGGCTAGAATATGCATGTTAAATGTACAATAAATGATCTCATCTTAATCTCCTTTTTATTAAGTTTGATTGCACTTTGCAAAATTTTTGATCTGATATGAGTTAGGATGTAATTGTCCATCATTTGATTGATTGTGATTCTAACGTTTAAAAGCTCTAAAATTATTGACGATTTTTTTGGAAATTCAATTTTGTAATAAAGCAAGTCCAATTGGTCAAAGAAATGAAGTATGTAGTGTTCAGCATGTTTTTGGTAGCATTTTTTCCAATACGGCTTAGTTCCGGAACTTCCAAGCTAATTCCAAAACTCCATTACACATTCACAGGCTTCATCACCTAGTTCTAGAACTTTCAGACTTAGTTTCGAACTCCTGAGTATAGCTCAGAAACTCTCATGATTTTGATCTTTAACAATTTCCTATGGTTCTAGAACTTCTCTGAAGTTCTGAACCAATGAAATTTATCTATTCTAACCACATCGGTGATTTAGCATCAACCACCCTTTTAATCGAAAAGGATGAGAAGAATTCAGATCGCAGATCTAGGGATAGTTATCTTACGGCTATCCGATCACCCACAATCCGAGTCAAGATCTATTTTGGGGATGATTTGATTTCAATGAGAATCGTAGAGACAACTATGATTATAATGTATATATAAGCAGATTTTTAGTAGATAAATACAGAGAGAAGATAGATATAGAATAAGTAATACAGATCAAAGTACACAAATCTAGTATGTTTTGTAATACCAAATGTTTTATCAATAAATAGCCATTCTTGTTTGAGAGAATTCTAAGTTGTTAAATCTTGATTCAAGGAGGAGAAAGGGCCCACTCCCCCAAGGACCAGGATATTCATCTATTTGGTATTTATATTTCCTAAGAAAATAGTTTAGATATGTTAATTCTATATTGCTTTTAATTCTTCTAGTTAAAATCTATTGTATACTCGTTCCTGCAGTGTCTAGATAGATTCTTATTCTTCTTGCAACCATTTTTAAGAACTCTAAGTTGTGTGTTTATTTCCAAAAGCAAGTGTGTTTATTTCCATTCTATAAAGTGTGTTTCCTTTCAACAAATCTTTCAGTGTGTTTCCTTTCAACAAATTTTTCATAGTATGATTTAAATAAGGTTTTTACCAAGAATTCCTTAAGACATTGAAAAGATCCCCCAAAAATATGAAAATAACTACAGTCAACTACTAGATGGATATGATTATTCTTGTTGCATATAGATTTAGACACACCCCTAGTTTCAATATGACATCAACATGAAGTTGAATAAATGAAGGGAATAATTACACCCATCATTTTTGGCACCGTTGTCGAGGACACACTAGTTGGAATTTTCTAATTAGGTGTTCATAAGAGAAACAATCATACATATAGTAGTTGAAGTATCTTCCTACTATATCATAATTTTTATGAGTAGAACAAGAGACTCAAAGGATAGATTCCTTCCAAAAACATCTTCACAAGAATTCATAACATCATCCCCTGTTATACAACAAACATAATTGTCACCTTTGGAATTCTTAGATCAGTCACTTGAAGGAAGTAGAACTTTAGGAGAAGGATTATTTTTCAAGATCCGTTTAGGGTGAGTTTTGATTCTCAATTGAGTACTCAATTTCCTACTCTTGATTTTCACCTTCCCAAGGCATACCACATACTACATTGATTGGGAGAAAAATTGGAAAATATTTTTAAAATGGCACGAGAAGCTGAAAGAGAACCCGATAGGACCTTTACTTATCCAATCCAATTAGATGATGATGATATACCAATGAAAATTATCTCACCTACACATTTACCCACATTTAGAGGGATGTCATCCAAGACCACGACCAATTTCTATTTGAGTTCAAGGTACTATTTCAGACCTATGACTACAAAATGGATAATCAAAAACTCAAGTTGTTTTCATCCACTTTGAAGGATGCAAAAATGAGGTGGCTCATGTGATTATTATCCAAATATATTACCACTTGGGCACAAATGGAAACTACCTTCCTAGATAAATACCAGGATTATTGTAGAGGGAGAAATATGAAGGAAGAATTCTTTAAAATCAAGTAGGAGGAGGATGAAAATATAGAAGATTATTTATATAGATTCCTCTTTGTGAGAAAAATGTGTGGATTTGTACTTCAAGAAGAGTTAAGTAAAACCATTTTTATTAAGGGTTTGGATGACGAATCTAGGGAATCCCTTAACTTGATAGGAGGTGGAGACATTGATTAATTAAGGATGAATGAAATTAAGGACATTTATAGAAGCTATTCGAGAACAAGGGGTAGACCTAGAAAAGGAAAATTATTGAAAATTATGAATCAAGATATGAACAAACTAATGAATGAGTTAGAAAACTTTAAAGCAGAAATTTTAGTTCAATTAACCTCTACTATGGATGGATTACAAGCTAAAGCAAATGCCAAAACTGAACCATTGGCTATGTATTGTCCTAGATGCAGGAAGAAGCATGCAATAAGAGAATGTCCTTTGGATAAAATGGAAGTATGTATTATTTATGAATCTAAATACCATGATACTAATGCTTGTTCTCTACTCCAAGTCATAAAGAATCAACTTAAACAAACTTGTACATCATCCATAATAGAAGAATTGAATTTTGTTCGAGACAACCTCACCAAGAGCAATTTATGCTAAGATCGAGTTCCTAATCCTGGATGATGCCATGGGCTGATCGAGATAGTACCACAAGATTGGGGACAACCACCTTGGGTACCTTAACCAACATGGAACCCTCAGGATTGGGCAAGTCAAGTTTGGTATGCTTAGGGACATCAAAAACCATGGGCTAGTCAAGGAAGTCCTTATGCTTGGTCACAACCTAGATGGAACCCTAGTAATTATGCTCAAGGAAACACATATCCAAATCAATCAACGAGCCATCATGGATCCCTGCATAGAATTCACAAACTGGGAATATCTTCCAAATGCAATTACTAGCACAGCTAGTAGCAAACCCAAGAAACAAACAAAAAAATCCTATTTACAGAACAGAACTAGAAAAACCTGTTGATTTAAATGCCATGGATTATAACGATATTCAAACTAGATCTAGAAAAATAATTAGCAGTCCACCATTATAATCAATGAAATGATAGAAGAAAATGAAACCCATACTACTTTTGTTCCAAAAGAGGATATAGAAAGAAAATAAAAGGAACAAAATAACGACACTATCGAGACTCCATTTCTAGAGCGATTTAAAGAAGCTATAGAAACTAAGGAGTCTGAATTGGTAAGAGAACTAAGGAAATTGAATATTGAAATACCCCTGTTACAAGAAATTAAGGACATTCCAGCATTGAACAAATTAATCAAAATGTTATGTTTGAAAAATATTGGAAGGAAGAAACAACACCCCAAGACTATCAAAGTAGATGGGAAACTTGTTGATTTATTAGAAGAAAAATTTTACTTCCCAAATACAGAGATCCTAGAATTCCTATTATTTCTATCTCTATAGGGAATAAGGATATATATAAATGTAATGACAAGGACACTTTGAAAACATTACCATTAACGGGTATACAACCTACTAATACCATATTACAAATGCCGGACCGAGTTTTAGTGAAACTAAAAGGTATTATTAAAGACATGGTGGTTATGGTGGAGTCATAGGAATATCCATTTGACTTCCTTATACTACATCCAAAAGGTAAAACACTAGGTTATCCCATTATTTTGGGCAGAGCATGGTTAGCTATAGTTGTTTCCTTAATTGATTGCAGTCGGTGATATGACTATCTCGAATGGTAATAACTCTAAGCAAATTTCCTTATATCCTTTTGTATGACCTTTTATTGACAATCAAGAACAATTGTGGGTTGATTATCCTGATACTAATAAGCAAAATTTTTCTTCTTTAGCTATGATAACATTGTAGGATCATGTAAGAGAATTAGAAGATATGATTAATCCACCATTGAATGAGCACCAACTATCCTTGAAGTAATAAAAATAGTTCCAAAAACTACAACCATAGTTCTGGATTCTGTGAACTTTGTTTTGGAACCACTACATTTAGTTCTAGAACCACCACATTTAGTTCTGGAATCACAACAGTGGTTCTCTATGATTGAAAATAATTTCACTCCGGAGGAATGAAATTTCTCGTGGGGAGAGGAATAATCAGTAGCTTCCATTTTAAATACATTAGGGAATGGTGAAGAATTTGACCTACAAAGAGATAAGTATCATAATTCTCCTTACTATCCTTTTTCCAGTATTTTGTCTTAAGGAAATTTTGGAGATGTTGCTACATATCATATGTTGTTACCACATGCATGTCCACTAAATACTTTAATGGAACCCTTTCAACAAATCAGTTCATCACACATCAGAACCAAGCATGTTGAGATTCAACCAGGGAAAATTTTGAACATTAACAAACTGGTTGAAGGATGTCAAGAAGATAAATTGTTTGATGTTCTAAAAAATCATACTAAATTTTTTTCTTGGGATTATAAAGAAATGAAGGGAATTCACCAAAGTATCTACATTCATCACATCTATACTAAAAATGTTAAACCATTTGGCAACCTCATAGAAGGATTAACCCAACCTTAAGCGATATAGTCAAACAAGAAATTGAAAACTATTACAAGTTGGTTTTATCTACCCTATCTCGAGATAGTCGGTGGGTATCTCCTCTTGTAATTATTTTCAATTACCATTCATAGATCAAGTCCTATAAAACCTTTCAATTAAACAATACTTTTTCTTCTTGGATGGATTTAGGGGATACAATCAAATCGAGTTGCTACTCGAAGATCAAGAAAAACTATATTTACATGTCTATGGGGTACCTTTGCCTATAGGGTGTTACCATTTGGCTTATGCAATGCTCTTGCAAATTTCTAGATAGTTGTACTTGTAATCTTTGTTGATATAACAAATTATTGTGTAGAGGTATATATGGATGACTTCACTGTACATAGAGATACATTTGATGATTCTTTGAGAAATCTAGAAAAAGTGTTAACAAGATGTGAACAACACAATCTGTCTCTTAGTCATGAAAAGTGTTTAATGATGGTTGATGAGGGGATTGTATTAGGACACCATATTTCAAAAAGAAGAATTCAGGTTGATCAAAACAAAATTAGGATCATTTCAGACTTACCTATTCCTCATACCCCCACACATATCAAGTCATTTTTAGGACATGTTGGGTACTATAGGCACTTTATCAAAGATTTTAATAAAATTGTTGCCCCCATGTTTAATTTTCTAACCAAGGAATATGAATTTCTTTGGGATGAAATGTGTCAGCATGATTTTGAAGAAATTAAATAAAAATTAATCACCGCCCAATATTGAGAGGACCTAATTGAGAAAAGCCATTTCATATCCAAAAATATGCCTCAAATAATTCCATTGGTGTAATTTTGGGACAGAAAGATGAAGAAGGAAAAATGTATGCTACTTATTATCTCTGTAAAAATATTACTCCCACTAAAAAGAATTACACCACCACTAAAAAAGAATTTATTGCTTTGATTTATGCAATCAATAAATTCGAGACATTACATTACTGGGGTATAGAATATTTGTACACACGTATCATTCAACAATTAAATATTTAATGAATAAACCAGTGGTTGGAGGAAGAATAATTAGATGGTTATTACTTTTACAAGAATTTGATATTACTATTGTGGACAATCTAGGTAAATCTAATGTGGTAGATGATTTTTTTTTCAAGACTAACCAATACAGGGGAGCAATATCAAGTCAAGGATAACTTTCCAGATGAACAATTGTTTTCTATTTTAGTAGTTACACCATGATTTACTGATATGGAAAATTATCTTACAATAGGGAAGTTTCCTCCTCCTTTCACTAAGAAATAAATAAATAAGTTAATCAAAACCAATTACAATTCAAATGGTTAAATGGAATGTTATTTAAATGTGGTCTTGATTTGGTTTTATGCAGGTGTGTAAGAGAAGATGAAATATTTGACATCCTTAGAGCATGTCATGATGAACCTAGTGGAGGACACTATTTAGTCGAGAGAACAACTCATAAGATACTTGGCATTGGTTATTATTGGCTATCTCTATACAAGGATGTGAAGATATATATCAAGCGGTGTGATCCTTGTTAAAGGATTGGACAACCAACTTTCACCAATGAAATGCCTCTTCAACCTCAAGTAGTGATTGAACCATTTGAGAGATGGGGATTGGATTTTGTTGGTCCCTTTAATCCTCCTTCATAAGGAAAGGAATATATTCTTGTTTGTCTTGACTATGTGAAAAAATGGGCGAAGTGCATGCATTGACAAATGCCATTTGAAGAAGCAGTTGTTGATTTCTTTTGGTACATAATTATGGTAAAGTTTGGAGCACCAAAGATCATAGTTTCAGATCAAGGACAAAAATTTATGTCTAATATGATCTAATATTTCATAATGTATTATCATATCAATCATATAAATTCATCTCCTTATCACCCACAATCAAATGGATAAGCTGAAGTAACAAACAAAGAATTGGAAAACATCCTTACCAAAATAGTTGAAGTTGGGAGAAAAGATTGGGTAAAGAGACTACCCGAAGTCGTCTCTGGGCTTATAATAAAACTTAGAAAAGCTACAACAAGGTTTTCACCATATGAGTTAGTCTATGGGAGAAAGCCCTTGTTTCCCATTGAGTTTAAACTACAAACATTGAGGATAGCAGTTAAGGTGGGTATTGAGTTGGATGCAGCTCAAAAGGAAAGAATCCTTCAACTCAACGAATTGGATGAATTGAGGATGGAAACACTTCAATAGACAGAGATAATCCAATATCAAAGGAAGCAATGGCATGACACACATATCAAGAAAAGGCAATTCAAAGTAGGTGATTAGGCATTGCTTGTTTGATTCTAAGTACCAACAATTCAAGGGAAAATTAAGAACCAGACAATTGAGACCCTATCGATTGAGTAGATATTAGACAATGGTTCTATTCAATTACTTCCCATTGATGGCATCGGAAGAAAACTATTTCTCAATGGACAGGCTAAAACTCTATAGGAAGCCTCCTACTAAGGATGAATTCTTGAGGAAGATTGAAGAAAACAAAGAATTTGATCATATAGAAGAACCTAGTTCTTCCAAAATGATCAAATAACCAGTGATAGATTCAAAATAAAAGGGAAGAAAATGAAAACCAGTAAATGGTGTTCTCTTCCCCATAAATAAATAAATAAATTCTCTTAGAGGTCAATTGAAAAAAACAATGGTGGTTGATATCCTCAAATGGCTAATTCAAATAAAAAGGAATTATTTGGAATTCCATCTATCTTTTCTAACCATTTTTTGTTCCATTTGTAGCAAGGATGAGTCATTTTAACAAAGGATTACACCATCAAGGATGGTAATTATATCTTTTAACTTATTTAAGGTTAGATTAAAAGTTTGCATGTGTGATTAGACTTGATTTAAAATTTGGTATGATGAGTCATCTATTTATACATTATGATTAAAAGTGAGTAATCATGAAGATGATTTGGATGGAATAAGTGGCAGCATAGTTATCATGAGTAATCATTAGTGCAAAATCAACAAAGTGAAATAGTTGCAGAGAAATTTTGAGGGAGAAGCAATGAATTAGGTTTGTGTTCTGCAGCCTAAAATCATCGATTACCACATTTAAGCAAGAATCCTTATATCCGATTTACACAAAATCAAAGGAAATCAAATTTGATTTGATATGGGGATTAAAATGAAATCAAAACCATAGGATGATTCCCAACTACTCACGGATAAAGAAGTGACATGTATCTTTGAGCAGGTTGAATGGCTAGAGTTAGTGAATTTTTTTTCAAAGTATAATGATGAATTAGTAAGAGAATTCATTATAAACCTAGAGAAATCTAGGAATAAGGTTAGAAATATTTTTATTACTTTTTCTCGTGAATACAATAAGTAATGTTTCGAGGTACCAATTGTGCATGTCCCACATCCTACCAAAGGGACCTTGAAAGAACTGGTTAAAACCCTACTACAAGAAGGGGAAACTGAACCCCAATACATTTACAACACAAAGAAAATCATAAAAGGGGTCGAAGGCAAATTTTCACAAACCCTTTGATAGGGTAGCATTTTAGATAGTGGAGTATTTAGCCTATGATGGTCAATTTGGGTTCATAGAAAAAGAATTCTTGAAGATGCTCATATATCCGACATATGGAGCACAAAACCAAAATACATAGTAAACCTTCCAAGGTTTCTTTTTATTCTATCCAGGACCATGGCCTAGAGGTATTCCTAGGGTGTTGGGACAATCAAGCATCACAAGTTAGTTCATTTAGTATGCTAGCACCATTTTCTGTCAAAGAAAAATGGAGAAGAAATTTGGGAAAAGTTTCTTGGAAAGTTTAAGAAAAACCCTGATATTATCAGGAGGACAATACAAACTCCATTTTCTCTTTCAACTAATTTGGAAATTGATTCCCCTTGCAGAAGAATAGAAGGAAGTGGGAAGAGAGAATATACCAAAAATAAGAAGATCTGTGAGAAAGATTAAAATAGCAGAACCTTCTATGCCTTTGAAGGAAATTCCTTCTTTTGCAATAGCTACAAGGGAGCTAATATCTGTCTCTGATGGTGATAGTTCACCCGTGCAAGAGAAAGAAACAAAAGCAATACGAAGCTCTAGGAGGAAATCCACCGTTGGGCATGTTAAAATTCCCCAAAGAAGGAAAATTCATAAGAGTTCAAGAGAAATCCCAAAGGGAATAAGAAAACAAGAAAATATGCAAAAAGAATCTTCTTATATTTTGGGCAACATGGCCATGAATCCTCCTAAACCAAGCCAAGTGAGATGGACAAAGGAGATGAGAGACTTGAGTAGCAAGATTTTCAAGAATTGGCTAAAACATCAGCATTATCACATGAATAAGAAGAGTTGTCATCCTAGAGACAAAGAAGGTAAATCTCCTTTCATAGAAGAAGAATGCTCAACTCCCCAAGGAATTTTAGAGGAAGAAGAAAAACATCAGGTTAAATAGGCTTTGTTCTTGTCTAGAGCAGAGCTCATTATCAGGGAAAAGGATGAGGAATTGGATTTCCTCATACTCAAATTAGAATAGAGGGAAATGATCATTGGAGAGCTAACAACTCATCTTGTAGTTAGGACTGAGGAATTATCAGTAATTAAAAATAGCTGATAGAGAAAGAGGAAGAATGTCAAACTTCCAAAAAATAGAATGTTGTGTCCACAGTCTCTGCATAGACTGAGTTAACTTATTTTCCACTCAAACAACTATGGAATGACACTTGTAGGGAACTCAGAGAAGATAAAACATCCAATGAAGATTTGAAGACCAAGATGGAAGAAGAAAAGAAGGCAAGAAAAGAGTGGGAAGAAAAATTTTATAAGGAAGAAAGAGAAAATATAAATGTCTTGAAAAATACGAGATGGTCTACATTATAAGTGAAAAATTGCTTGCTGCTGGGAGGCCCTCTCCTACACATAGTGTGTTTTTGGAAGAATAATTCATTCACTAGAAGCTATCAAGGATTGCATGTGGACTTCCACATGAACTAAAAGATGAATCTAAATTCATGAAAACTTATTCTTTAGCTAGTCCTGAGCAGAAAAATATTCTGTGTGAATTCTATCTTTGTAATTTGATGCTAGAAAAAAACACAAGATTTATGATCAATTTGTATGTGGGGGAAAGTCAGCTCAATGCATTTGTCTTTGTTCTGCAAAATCAGATTGCATGGAAGGAAAGGGATTCTGAGTTTTTATTGAAATCTAGCTCAACTGGTCTCTGCATGAGGGCTCACTATGGTAAACCTTCTACCTTCTTCATACATTTTAGAACTCATGCCTTTGATGAACAATTCAAGATACATTATTTTTCTAGCTTACAAAAAAGTATTGATACCTTTACCTCCTATGAGGAGGAGAAGTTTGAAGATATTTATGAGGGATTCTTGAAAAGGTGGGAACTTCTTATGGTTTCCTTAAGAATAAGGGAAGTAATATCCCCTACAAATCTGATCTGGAGTTTAGAAAGAGCAAAAGCTTTATGCACAATAATTCCTCATATCAATGAGACCTACAGGCACATATGGATGGGAATGTGAATAAGTCCCCCTCTACTTCTCACCCCCATGTATCCTTGGAAAAATAGAGAACCTCAAGATCCTACTCAATTTGAAGAGTGGAAGAGGAAAATAGAAGCAGGAGCAGGGTATAGTACCTCTAAGTTTAAGCATTGGGATATCCATTTTCAGCCATTTGATCTGAGAAATCAAATGGAATGTAGAATACATAACCCCAATTTTGAAGAATAAAGTTTGTAAAGGGACTTACAAACAAGTAAGTACGGGGGAAATGATGAGGCCATAATATGCTCATTAAATTTATAATAAATGATCTCATCTTACTCTCCTTTTTATTAAGTTTGATCACATTTTGTGAATTTTATTTGATTTGATATGAGTTAGGATGTAATTTTCTATCTTTTGATTGATTTTGATTCTAACGTTTAAAAACTCTAAAATTATTGACGAAGTGTGTTGGAAATTCAGTTTTGTAATAAAGCAGGTCCAATTGGTTAAAGAAATGAAGTATGTAGCATTCAACATGTTTTTGGTAGCATCTGTTGTAATACGGATTAGTTCCGAACTTGAAGCTAGTTATGAAACTCCATTACACATTCAAAGGGTTCATCACCGTGTGCATGATTTTCCAAACTAAGTTAATGAAAATAAAAACTAACACCTAGTAGTTTTTTAATCAACAAAGTTAAAGCAAAATTCAAATCACCATCAAGATAAGAATTAAACAAGGTTAGACACTAACATTTATCATATTAAAATTTTGAACCTTAACATGCTTAATTGTCTAAATCCTCTATTCTTTTGATTAACAACAAATAAGTGATTGAACCTATGTAGGCTTCATGGCAAATCAAAGTGGTTGTTCTTGATATTTCCAAGAACCTAGGAATGGGGGCTTATCAAAGTTGGGCTACAAGACCCTTTTGACACCTCCCATATGACCTAAGCACTTTAGGCTAGAAAAGAGGCTTAACTCTCCAAGTGGTGAATTCTCAAGAAAACAAAGGAAAGCTTTTAGTCTATTTTGCTATATGCTTTGCTTTTGTCTTCTCAAGAAGTTTAGGTGTAAGTGTAAAAGTAGGAGGGCTCTTTATATAGCCCAATGGATAAAGGAACCACTTCATCCCTTTGCATGTGGGATAAAAGGTAAAACAAGATTAAGAATGGATAAGGTTGCTTTATAGAAGGTAACCTTACTTTAGAAGGGTTTAATTTATACTTAGCAAGTCATGGGAGTTGGGGGTGTTTTTAATTAATCAAAGGTGATTAACTAATAGGTAGATGTAAGCTTATAGAAGCTAATTAGAGGAATATTAGTATGATTTAGGCTATAGAAGGATTAAATCAATTAAATATTGATTTATTGGTTAAATGAAAGGGAAAACTAATTAATTAATAATAATTAATTAGTCCAGATAGAAGGGGTGATTAATTAACGGAAGGTTGTTAATTAGGATATTTGTTAGATAGGTAGCTTAATTAATTAACATATTGAAATTAATTATCGATGATAAGAGAGAATATGAATGCCCTTTGATGATATTTCGCTAATTTGCAAGAAGGGAGATAATTAGCGCAATTTAAATATTTAAATTTCTCAGGTGTAATTATGGGTGTCTATAATCACCTAGTTCCGAAACTTTTGGACTTCGTTCTGGAAATTTCAAACTTAGTTCCGAAAATCCAGTATTTAGTTCCAGAATTTTCAGACTTAGTTCTGGAAATCCTGAGTATATCTCTGGAACTCTCATGGTTTTGATCTTTAAAAATTTCCTATGGTTTTAGAACTTCTCTGAAGTTCTGGAACCAATGGAATTTTATCTATTCTAACCACATTCGGTGATTTAGAATCAACCGCCCTTTTAATCAAGAAAGGATGAGAAGATTTCTAATCGCATATCTAGGGATAGTTATCTTACAACTATCTGATCAGCCATAATCTGAGTCAACATCAATTCTAGGCATGATTCAATTTCAACAAAATCATAGAGAAAACTATGATTGTAATGTATATATAAGCATACCTATAGTAAATAAATACAAGAGAAGATAGATAGATATAGAATAAGTAATACATATCAAAGTACATAGATCCAGTACATTTTGTAATACCAAATGTTTTATCAATAAATAACCATTCTTGTTTGAGAGAATTATAAGTTGTTAAATCCTAATTCAAGGAGGAGCAAGGGCCCACTCCCCCAAGGACCAGGATATTCATCTATTTGGTATTTATATTTCCTAAGCAAATAGTTTAGATCTGTTAATTCTGTATCGCTTTTAATTCTTCTAGTTAAACTCTGTTGTATACTCATTCCTGTAGGTGTCTAGATAGATTCTTATTCTTCTTGCAACCATTTTTAAGCACTCTAAGTTGTGTGTTTATTTCCAAAAGCAAGTGTGTTTATTTCCCAAAAGCAAGTGTGTTTATTTCCATTATGTAAAGTGTGTTTCCTTTAAGAAAAGCTTTCAGTGTGTTTTCTTTTAGCGAAGCTTTCATAGTATGATTTAAATAAGGTTTTTACCAAGAAGTCCTTAAGACATTGAAAATATCCCCCAAAAAATACAAAAATAACTACAGTCAACTACTAGATGGATAGGATTATTCTTGTTACATATAGCTTTAGACACACCCCTAGTTTGAATACGACATCAACAAGAAGTTGATTAAATGAAGGTAACAACGACACCCATTATTATCTATCTACATTTTAACCCTGTATTACTTTGCATGCACTTGACAAAACTCCTCCTCATTTCACATTATTCGACATTTTAACCCCGTATCTATCTGCCTTATTCGATATTGTTTGAAAAGTTTACGGCATTGAGAATTTGTATTGGTTTTAATTACATTCATTGGTCAATCTTTATTACTTGGAACAGTTGGATTTGGATTACGGCCGACCACCAAAGACTGTAGTATTGGAAGAAGACTGTTACACCTAAAACACATAGAAAGATCAATGTCTCTGACAAAAGCACAACATTTATTTGTAATCTGAGTGCTATCTTGAGGTTGAGATCTCTAAAAATTTCTAATCAACCTCCTTTAATTCATCGAATTCACACTCAGCTCACCTCTTGTTACATGATTAGTTTAAAAAAGGATATCCTTTCATCATTATTTTCTGAATCTCCTTCCCGAGAATCTGCCACAAGATCTATCTCTAGATCATATCGATTGTGTTTAAACTCCAAAAGCTCATTTTCATCTTTGTATTGTCTTGACGGCACTCACTGTCTCATGTGCTACTGCAGTTGGAACATTTATGTTTCATCTCTTCAACAAATTTTCCAACGTGCTCTTCTTCCTACTACTATTCTTACAATCTGATCATTCAACATGATGAGAATTGTTATGGGGTCAATCTATAAATTGGCAGTATCAACACTTTTTCTACCGCCGTATCACAATTTGCAAGTATATTGGAGAAAATCTACAACAAAGAATTAGAGTCTCGCAGAAAGATCTTGGTTCCATCACAAAACCATACATGTAAGAATATTGGGAGGTAGCACAAATAAGTCAATAAATATGGTTTTGTTATTAAATTTGGTGTGATTCATTATGGATTCATTTTTTGTTTTATGGTCCAAGTAGTCAACATTATTCTGCGTTCATGTTAATATAGTCATTTTTAATGTCATAGTATTAATGTCAATAGTCATTGTGAGTTCTAGTCAAAGTGTTATTTATTAGTGTCATTTTTTTATATTTTTAATTTTTAAGTATATATAGTCATAGTTTGTTATTCATCGAGTCTTGTCATTGTAAAGTCTTTATATTTTGTAAAAAAATTCACATAGTCAATGTGAAAAATTATTGAGTCTAAAATATCTTGTTATCATTGTCAAAGTAAAAGAGTAATTATGGTCAGTTCAAGTCAATTCATGTTAAGATTCAATGTTAATATAGTAAAAATAAAAAAAATTCCTTAGGGACGCATATTTGGTGTTACCCAACGTCCAATTTTTTGGGAGAATAAGATGATTAATATTACAGTTTTTATGATATTTTTGATGACTTCAAAGAAGGAAATGTGCTTGCTCAGGGGATATGTCCCGACCCCACCCTAAACCACAACAAGGAGCACACCCCGGCCTTTGCTTTAGGACCTGTAAGGGGCATTTCCCCTTCACCCCGATGGGAGCCGCTAGCCCCAGACCCCCGTTTTGAAATTTTAGAACCAAAACAAAGATTTGTGGGGAAGATGCATCAACAAAAGGTGGTGCAAATTTTAGCTTCAACGTCTAATATGTTGAGTAAGAAATGTGATTTATTGGAGGAAAGAGGAAACAGAGGCGGAGGTCAATCAATGACTTCTCATCAGTCACTAACGATGGGGCCGCACAAAGCCATGGTGGAAGTGTGTGTGTGTGTGTGTGTGTGTGTGTGTTTTTCTTTTATTTTAGATTTTTAGTATGATTTCAGAGTTCCTGTTTGAATAATTGAAATGTTCACATTGAGGGGGAAATGGAACATGGTCTCAATGTTAAATTTTCCCTCTATTTATTTTTGTTCAATAATTAGTGATTCCTACATGATTCCTTGAAGGAAAGACATAGTGGACAGATGACGAAAACAAAAACGAAAAGCAACATCATGATATTTGGGTTGTTTGTTGTCCTGTAAAACCATCCTTTTTTTTAGGTTGTTGGTTTTCCTATAAAACCATCCTTGTTGAGGTTTTTGACTATCCTACAAAACCATCTAGATCATGAACATGCATGGGAGGAAAACTACGAGAGGAAGTATGCTTATTTTTTGTACCTTGTCAACATTAGGGGAGTGTAGATTGGTAATTAATAATGTTAACAATAGGGGAGTGAATGTTACCAAAATATTTTGTAACATTATTAAATAAATTGTAATATTATTAATAATGAGTTTATAGAACTCATATTAATAATATAGTTGTAATAGTTTTATTATTGGTGAGTTGTGAGAACAACTCATGTAGTTATTTTAGTGTGAGAGATATCCTAGAGATTAGCTAGAGATATATTAGGAGATAATGTTGAGAGATTGTAGGGATTGAAGATGAGTGTTGACTCCACCATTGTAGGAGATCAAACACTATATATGTAACCTCTATCAATATCAATTATCATCCTAATGAATTTCAATTTCTATATTATTATTATTCCTTGTTTTATTATTGTGTAATTTTTATTAGTTTCCCACCTATGCAAGTTCTTGGACTATATAAAATCCTTCTTAAGCTTATAATGAAACCTAATTTGTTTATTTACACATTTGCAAGTATACCCTCTTGTCACATGAAACTTATTCCAAACATTAGGAGGAATTGTGTCGAATGAGTCAATTGATAAAACTAATATTGTTTTCTCTTCGTGCATAAAGTCACGATTTGGTCTTTCTTGGATGCCATGATATGTTCTTGGATTGTTTGTTACCTTAGGAATCAATTAAGGGTTAAAAAATTTCCACCATTTTTATCATGTTGGAGTATGTTAGGATTTAAGTTGCGAACATAAAGAGATGATGGAATAATATTAATTTTTAACTTTAGTTGTAAGTTGTGATGGTACTTGTAAGGTTAATGGTAGCCTATCATCTCCTACTAAAGAACATAACGAGAAAGTTGTTAAAATACATTTATATTAGATGTAGTGTACTTCTTCTCCACAAAAGTTGTGTAAATGTGGAAGGGTACATTCTTAGTTCAAATAATTACTTAAAATTATTAAGTGGGAATGAGATATAGTTGAGAAATTATTTTTGGTCATTAACCTTGTTGAATAAGATGATGCATTAATGTGGTTATCAATAAGAAGTGTGTTGAGATTGGTAGAGATCATTCACCTCAAGACATGACCTAATATTTTTTTGATTGATGGATAGTCTTAATCCTATCTGTTTATATCTTTGTGCTTTGCATAAAAATTGTATCAAAAATCGACAATTACTATGGTTAGAGGTACTCTTATGATTTAATTTTCAACAAAGTTAACATGTGAATAGGTTGAATTATTAATGAATGTGTTACCTTAGTAATATGATTGGAAAGGAAGGAATTAGACAATGCACCTTGGTTTTAATACTTTCTAGGTTATAAAGTGGATGAATGAATAAGAATTGGCAAAGACAAGAAACTTGTTAATAATTCTAAAACCACGGTGTTGAATTCATTTACCTAGAAGAAAAGATGGTTAGAGTTTCATCATTAGATGAGACAAATAATATTCATTTACTTTGTATTGAAATAGATAGACAAGGAGTGGTATTTTCATGCCATTTTGGTTGGAACTAACCATGTACAATATTGTATTTTATTTTATAGGTTTGATATCATTTCAAATTGATTACAAAGTAAGATGAGAAATTATTATTTAGCTCATTACTTGACTTATGGTTGTAATAATTGAAATTGTATTGAGTGCAATGATTACTTGAAAAATATTATGAACTTTCAAGGGATTGTTGTAATTTATTTAATGATATCAATATCATTATGTACTATACTAATGAGGTTTAACCTCTATGACTTGAATATATATGTTGTTATTTTTGCATCGTGTCTTGTTTTTATAAAAGAGATTAAATGCCAAATTTATGGCAGAAAGTGAATGTATAATAATGCAAGTATACTTTGATAAGTACTTCATTGTGATTCAATAATTTATGTAATTACGACATGTAATTTTAACAAGGTTTATAATCTCCATGATATAAATATATGTCATTTTTACAACGTACTTGTGTTTCTATTAAGTGTTATAATGTTGAATTCTCGACAAACTATTAATTCATTATTGACATGTGATGATTATTGTTATCATTATGTTTGATTATTATCGTATGTTAAGTTAGGGTATTCTTATTATGAAAATCACATCAATATTGCATTGATGCTTTTGTAAATTAATTAATATAATGAAACACTTAACAATGCTTAAAATATAAGTGAATAATAATTAATCATATTGTTGTTTTATTATAATCATACCTCTATGACTAATAACGATAGTAGGAAACCACAATGCGTCACTCATGTCCTACGATTCATACCCGTACTAGTTTGGGATGGCTATAGATAAAGGGAAAATGCGTAATGACTTAGGTCATTATGTGATCTTACATTATTATGTAGGGATCCCAAAGTGGTGGAGGCATTACCAAGACGACCTAGATGCCGAGTTGTTATAACTATGTCTTCAATGTGTGAACTTCGTAATCAAGTACATAATTGATTAATAATTTTAACAAGATAAACTTAATGGAATAAGAAACAAAAAATAATCTAGATACTATGAATGAGATGATTATGTGGTGAATGGAGGTACAAGTTTCATGTGGCTTGTGTGCAGTCATGAAACCAGGCTAGCTAATATGATGCCCTAAACTATGGCCATAGTATTACAAATGACTAATTAAATTGTCTTATTACTTTTTCTTTTGTTTTATGTCTAGGAGGCTACACTAAGAAGTTACACATTCTTTGAACCTTTAAATAGGTATAACCAAAAGTTATCTTGGGTATATCATCTCGAGAGGAGTATTGAAGGGAATTGAGTAGGATATAAACCCCTACAGATTACACATAGCTATAATAACTTATTTGGTTGGATTCTAAATATTAATTAATGTTGGATTAATTTGTTATAAGATATTAATCATTGAAGGTATGAAGATAAATAACTATTGCTGGAATAATTCAATGGTTGTTGTAAATGATGTTAATCATTTCAGCATAAGATAACTTAAGGGATTAAAACTCATGTATGATAGAAATTGATTGTTGTGTATTAAATTCATTGAAAGCATGAACAATATTAAATGGGTTGGTAAAAAAATTACCTTAACTTTTTATGCGTAATGTGAGGTGTTAAATACATACACTTTTAAGATAAAGTCTTATTCTTGTAAGTAACATACCTGATTTCATTGTACTTGAACGCAAAATTAGTTACAACAATATGGAGTAAAGTACTAAGGTACATTGTGATCATGATTTAAAATGTGTATCTAGTGGATTGACTTGACAAACTGAAATGTATAAGTGTCTAATAATGATCACAAATGATAACTAATTAGTGTTATGAATTGGTTATTTCTATACTTGACTAAACCTAATCAATGGTTGTAGAATGACATAGTTTGACTTGTATGTGGTAAGAGATACATATATTATTTAGTGGCTTGATGAGATCATTGTATACATCTATCATGATTTTGATATCATCATGAAACTTTGTTAACCTATCCTTAGGAGGAAAGCATACCTTATTGGAAATGAATAAATTAAAATGGTTAACTGTAAACTTAATACTAAGACAACATAAAATAATCATGATATTATGTCGAGACAAATGTGTGTTGATTTCCAGATATATTTCGAGTGACTTATCCGTAGTCAAAAACTAGGCTTGTTAGTGCAATACCAAAAATTATGGTCATAATAGTGTTGTTGATCAGAAACTTTGTTCTCATTTGGGTGAGTTCGATACTAGGAGCCACCAACAACCTTGAATGATGGAGGGCTTAGGACCTTAGATGTGGATATGAATCTACGTGTGTTAAGAAGATGGATGTGTGATAATATCTGAAAAACTTAAATAGATGTGATTAGATAACACTATGCAAGGGTTACACCGAACAATGTCGATTCCAAGAGGCTATGAACCCCCTTCGAGGATGTCAACCTAGTTTCTAGAAAGGTGGCAATAAATTATGAAGAGTAGATAGCATGCAGAAGTAGAGAAATAAAAATGCCAAGTAAATGGAATGATGAGGGCACTTAGCTTGTGCTCTGATATGGAGATGAAATGGGAATCAAGATGGCAAGATGATGAACAATGTCAAAGCTTTCTCCAACACTCCTCACCTCTAACTTCTAACAATGACAAAGTTTTTCCTTGACCTCAAACTTGAAAAACTTATTTCATAATTTTCTTATTATTTCTAAAACTTGATTGAAAGAAGGGGAGAAGGCATGTATATATAATCTGGGGAGGGGGTTAACTAAGGGATGTTAGATAACCCTAGTTTACAAAAGTAACCTTCATTAAAATACATGTTTTAAATTTGATATGAATTGGATTTGATGGAGTGGGGCTCATGATTCAAAAAGAAAGGATGTGATATTGAGTGGGACATGATTGAAAAGGTTAGGTGGAATAATGCATCCCATGAGGATTTTTTTTCACTATTATATCTTTGAGTGGGATGTCGGATTGTGAATGTTTTTGGGGTTTATAATCATTAATTTCATAGGTGGGGTTCTGTGGGGTTCATGATGCGGATTATTAGGTGTAATAGTATATGTTATGAGAATGATTGGGGTACATGATGTCCATGATTTTGGAGCATTTGCTTAGTATGTGAGGTGATGTTATTTAGGTTAATAATATTAACTATGATAGAGGCTTACATGTAATCCATTAACATATAATGGTGATTAAATATTGAAGGGGATTAATTGATTTCTTAAAGGTAAGTGTGTATTTGGTGGGAATAGGATTTGGTTTAGGGAAAGGGAATCAAGAGGATAAGTGCAATAAAGGAGAGAGAAACTTGGGGTGATACTAAAAATGTGTCTACATTTTCCTATTTTTGTTGAGTGGTTTTGCGATAACAAGCCACAAGACAAAAACAAAAAGGGTTAGATGAAATCACACATCTATAAAAGGGAATAGGATGGATAAAAACATGACCAAAGGATCACAATAATAATGAAAAACATGGCAGTGAATCCAATATCACATCGGTAGAGAACAATTGCAGTCTTGATGGAGACATATGACAACATTCTATGGACCAATGAGTGAGTGAAGATCAGTGAAATATGGATGCAAACCATAAAGACCAATGGGTAATAGGAAAACATCAACATATATGTAATTGAATGTGAACGGTATGTGAAATACTTCGTACAAAAGGAATCGAGTGAAAAATCATGCGTCCATAAAAGGGATGGGGATGGATAAAAACATGACCAAATTCAATATGTCCTAAGTAACAAAGAATCGCAATAACAATGAAAAAAACATGGTAGAGAACCCAATATCACATTGGTAGAGGACAATTACGGTATCAACAGATCTGACGATAATGTTCTATGGACCACTGAGTGGGTGAAGATCATTGCAATATGGATGAAAACCGTGATGACCAATGGGTCATAGTAAAACATCAATGTATACAAAACTGAATGTGAAAGTCATGTGAAATCCTTCATATGAAAGGAATTAAGTGAAAAATAATGCATCCGTAAAAGGGATGAGGATGAAGATAATGATGCCCCAACACAGGGCATGATATAGAAGGTGTATATGTAAATAAAATTCCCCAAGGGGAATGAATGTAATCATAAATGTGGACATGATGAGAAGATAGGATAGTAAAATGCTCCAAGAGGGAGGGTAAATATGATTTTGAATACATGTTTCATAAGGAAGGGGATTCATTTTGATTCATGGACATGGAGGGAAAGATTACGATTGACATTTTCCAAGAAAAAAGTAGAGCGGTACTTGTGAGGGAAAAGGTGATAGGTGATGGTTGTCATGGTATCCTCAAAGAAAAAAATACCATGGGAATAAATTCTTAGAAATGGATATGATGATGCCCCTATGAGAGGGATGACAAGAATAGAAGAGGTGACAAAGTTATTAAAATGAGGAGAATTCAATGTTGTAGAGAGGAGAACAAGAATGGGATGTAATGAAATGGATTGATAGTGGTACATAAACAGAGAAACATTGGAATTGATTGTGAATGCTAGGTGTGAAGGATGTGTTGAAGGATGTAATGAGAAAGGGAAAAGGGAATGGATATGAGTCATGGGTGATTATGAGAAGAGAAAGAAAAGTTGAAGGTGAAGGTGACAAGGGCATAGAAAGTAATAGATGGAGATGGAGTGGGAGATAAATAAAAGGAATAAAATTGGAGGAAGAAGATAACAAAGAAGGATGGTAGAGGAAGAAGGAAATGATGAAGGACAAACAAGGAGAAGACAAGAAAATGATAGAGCAGAGGGTGAAATTATGAAAAAGGGAGAGAGTTATTTAAAATGAAAGGCGTGAAGGAGGGTGAAGCAGATGAAGGGAGAGAGGTAATGGAAAATGAAAGAGATGATAGAGTGGAGAGAATTGAAGGAACCAGATCATAGTGAGGAAATCCAAGGAAAATAATATGGAACTGACCACATGGAAATGCATGTGGATGGTGAGATGATAAAAATATGGGACAACGCTGAAGATCCAGGTTATCAATGGGGAAGTAATAAGGAAGCACAAGGTAAAATGGGGAAGAAGATGATACACAGGAAGTGAAATAAGATGAGGATCATAAAGGAGGAGAGGACAATGGAGAAAATTATGCAGAAGGAAGGGAACCAAGAATAGAGATATTCAATAAAGAGTGAGTAACATAAGGAATGTAAAGAGAAGTTGGAGGGGAGGAATGACACAAATTGGAAAAGATGCGGAGATGCATGAGATGAGGATAATTTGATGATGAGAAAATAGAGAGAGGGTGTATGATGAAGACAGTAAAGAAATTGGAAAGGAAGAATGGAAGATGGAGAGGTGGTGAAGAAAAAGATAGGAAGGGATAGAAGAGGGAATGCCAACGAAAGGGATGTTAGGATAAATCCACCAATAATGATCGGTAGGGAAGGATGGGAGAAAAGGTGAAGAGTGAGAAATTAAACACCAATGAAGGGATGTTAGGAAAAGTCCCCTGATAATGATCAGAGGACATAGAGGAATGAAGGAATGAAGATAGAATGGAGGAGGTCAAAGAGAAGGATCCAGGCTATGTGCAGAATGGGGATGAGTGATTTTAGTAGAAGTCCACAAATAATTATCAAGCCACGAAATGGAAGATGAAAATGAAATAATTTTAGGAGATGATAAATTACAATGATGGTTAAGTATGGGGGTAGAAATGTGGTAGAACTCTAGAAGATGGAGTGGAAAGAGTAAAGAAAGGAGGGATAACGAATTGTGTGAGGATGAAGGTGAGGAGAGGATGCTATGGATGAGGATGAATGAGGTAAAGATGAAGAAACAAGACATGAAATGAATGGGGAAGCAATGATTAAGTAAGATTACCAAGTGAGGGATGATGGAGATGAAAAGGAAACAAGTAGGAAGTGGTGTTTGCCACAATGGAAGAGGAGGTGAGTCAAAGGTTAGTCTATGTGTGGGGTGAGAGCTTGGTAGAAAGGGAGTGAGTTGGTGAGGAAATAGCTCAACCGAGTTGGCTGAGATAAGAGAAGTAGGGGATAGGTGGGATGGGGTAGATTAGGATAATAATAACCCCATGTTTTGTTTTATTATTAGTTTTTAATTTATTTTTTTAAATAAATAAATATCAATTATTTAGTTGTATTTTTTAAAAAGGGATCTATATAAAATTATAAATGAAGATATTAATGAATATATATACCTATTTTGTTGGGTAAACACAAAGGTACTTAAAAAATAAGATATACATCTATTGTATGACTAAGATCAAGAACAAAATCCATGCGATGAGATTAATTTCTGGATTTGTGTCCCATCTGGTAGAGCCCAAAGTATAAATTGATATTTTTGTTTTGTTTTTATTTGATTATTATGATGTATTTAATAATAAAAATAAACTTGATACTAATTATGAACAACTAAATACCAAGCCAGTTGAAAATGAGAAGAACACTTACCTTCATGATGATACAAACTAGTGAATGCAAGAAGCACACCACACTGAGGGAGATAACACTAAACCCTACAAATAAGTGAATCGAAAAACAAAATTTTTGTGAAAGATATCTAAATGAGGGAGCTATGAAACTAGAAAACCATTCTACTTACGACATCTATACAACATGAGCAAATGAATAGAACAAACGAAAAAAACAAATCTTGGATTTGGTCCCACTAGCATGCCATAATGTTGATCGAAACTTCATTCTCGTGCGGGTCAGTGCAATACTAGGATCCACCAGAAACCTCGAATGATAGAGGGGTTAGGACCTTAGTTGTGGATATGAATCTACAGGCGTCAAGAATATGGATCTGTGATAATATCTACAAAATTGAAACAAATGTGATTAGATAACAATATGTGGGGGTTTCCCGGACAATGCTGGTTCTAAGAGGCTATGAAATCCCTTGGAGGATGTCAACCCCATTTCTAGAAAGATGGCAATAAATGATGAAGATTAGATAGTGTGCATAAGTACAGAAATACAAAATGTAAAGTAAATGGAATGACGAGGGCACTTAGCTGGTGCTCTGATATGGAGATGAAATGGGCATCAAGATGGTAAGATGAGGAAAATTGTCAAATATTTCTCAATCACTCCTCACCTCTAAATTATAACAATGGAAAAGGTTTTCATTGACCTCAAACTTGCAAAACTTATTTCAAAAATTTATTATTATTTCTAAAACTTGATTGAAAGAAGGGGAGAAAGCATGTATATATAATCTGGGGAGGGGGTTAACTAAGGGATGTTAGATAACCCTAGTTTACAAAATCAACCTTGCTTAAAATACATTATTTTAATTTGATATGAATTGGATTTGATGGAGTGGGGCTCATGATTCAAAAATAAAGGATGTGATATTGAGTGGGAAATGATTGAAAAGGTTAGGTGGAATAATGCATCCCATGAGGATTTTTTTTTCACTATTATATATTTGAGTGGGATGTCAGATTGTGAATTTTTTTTTGGGGTTTATAATCATTAAGTTCATAGGTGGGGTTCATGTGGGGTTCATGATGTGGAGGATTAGGTGTAATAGTGGATGTGATGGGAATGAGTGGGGTACATGATGTGGATGATTTTGGAGCATTTTCTTAGTATGTGAGGTGATGTTATTTAGGTTAATAATATTAATTATGATAGAGGCTTACATGGAATCCATTAACACATAATGGTGATTAATGATTGAAGGGGATTAATTAATTTCTTAAAGGTAATTGTGTTTTTGGTGGGAATGGGATTTAGTTTAGGGGAAAAGGGAATCAAGAGGATAAGTGTAATGAAGGAGAGTGAAATGCAAGGTGATACCAAAAACTCGTGTCTACAAGTGCAAAGGAATAATTTCATTGTTTGTTCACCATTTCTTCTTCTAGTTGTATTTTGAGCTAGATTGAAGTACTTGCATTCTTTACTTGGCTAACACTAAGAATATGCACGAGGATATTTGAACCTATGCAGGTCTAGAGTAATGAAGGGGGATCGGGAGGATCTAGAAACCCTTGCAGCCCACATGATTATCAAAGGTTATCAATATGGATTCTAGAATATTAATAAATTTTGGATTACTTAATGTTTATATAAGTAATGATATTAATCATAACAACATAAAAATAACTAAGGGTTTTTGTAAATTTAATTAGTATGTTGTATTAATATGTTGTGTGCTTAAAATCAATAAAGGCATAACAATGTAATTAATGGTTTATAAAAAAATTCTCAGTTTGTTGAAGTATAGCATGGGTGTTACATTTTGGTATCAACGAAGGTTTGTAGCTCTTGGATACAATGGGTCCTTACATAAATTGAACATCTTACTTTATTAACTGAATACAAGAGCATTTTGAAGGATGTACCATGGAAAATCAACCATACTAGATTATATCGTAGTTTTGGTGGTTATGAAGTTAGATAAAATTATAAAAATCCTTTAAAACACTTGAAACCTGGATAATTACCTTTGAGCGATTGGTAATGAGTTGAAATGATCGATCAAGATAAAATAACTTAAATTGATTGATAACAATTAGCAAGAGAATTGTTTGAATGCTGAAATATCCTTAATGGCATGTTTTGGAATTTTAATCCGATATGAAATTAAAACCACATCTGATAGATTAAGTGAATAGGTGTGGACTATCTATTGTAGTAGCACCTTGTCTGTCAAACAACCAAAATGCTAGAAACGAGAATCTGAAATAAATTCCAACTCGTAAAGAGAAAGTTATAAAAATAGAATTAAATATTATTCACCATCAACTTCTAAATAAACTTTTGTGGAAGAAATATGACAGAGAATGTGGAATACCAGGATTAAAACTTTAGAAAAACATGTTGTAAGAACAAGAAAGAATGCACAAAACCACACTACATGTGGTAAAAAAAGAACATTGTCAAAAAGGACTTATAGAAGGATGTCTCGGATGAGAAGGAGACCTTTATGATGATAAAAGTTCTTAAAGGAACTAAGGAAAACAATCAAAAACTAAACCACAAATAAAAAGGAAATAAGTTTTCCTAACGAAATGTCAGGAACATTATGTAGGACTTCTTGTTGTTGTTTTAGTATAATACTAGTCTGGCCCGAGTTCTTTGTATCTAGTGATTAGCTAAAAACTGAATGAGAAATCTGGTCTTTTTCACATGAGGAAAATTTTGTAAAAAATTACATACCTATTTCTGTCAATACAACATTGACATTATTTAACTTCATTATGGAATTGGAGTTATACTTAAACTCATTTAGGGGCTTATGACTCTTTGACTGACATTGACTGCCCCAACATAAATCAACGGTTTAATGGTTTGAAAAAAAAATAAATTCCTTGGAGGTATGTAGGAAACAACAAGCATACGTGGCATAGAAAGGAACTTTCTCTTAAAAACGTAAGACTGATTTTACCAATGATTTCAAAATCTGGAACTAAGTTGTTATCACAAGTCTTATTTGAGATTTTAGGGATCAAATTAATGATCATGTTATCATTAGCTATCATGGACTATCTAACCTAAAATCTACTTATTTATTATGGAATATAGAATATAATTGGGGTTTATCTCTCTAACATTAATCTATTATTAAATATGAAATTAAATAGAAATATTTGATAAGGAAATACAGAAGGAAATGTATTTATCATACGGTATTATTGATTTTGAATCATTCTTGTGGTATGTGAACTAGGTGTGAATTATAAGATTATATCCTTGGATTAATTTGTCCTTCCTCATTCTAATACATCTAGGTAATACTATTTTAGATGGCCATGAGTTCTAAAATAGGTTGAATGTTTGTTAAACTTTTACAAAAAAATCCATATTATTATTGAGTGTCAAGGGTATAATATGCTCTTACTATTTCATGTATTGGGGTTTCAATGCATGCCATATACGTGATCTATTTCATATCATTTAGCATTCATATAAAACAACCCCCTTTCAATCTATAATTGTGTTGAATCACATTTAAGCATGGTTGGATTGTAGCATATTGTACTTAGAAGGAGTATGGTTTTTGATAGTGCTTTGATTTTACAAGAGTCATATCACCTCAAATATGGCTATTAGTAAAGCCCTCGATTGATACCCTTATCTATTTTATATTTATGATAAATTGGTTTGCAAATGAATGGTTTTACCTATATCCCATTGAAATTTAATTTAACTGATAACTATCTGACCCATCATTTCAGATCTGGGTCAAGTTAGGTAGAGCCTATTTTTGCTTTGAAAAAAATATATACAAATTAGATGATTGTTTCATATGAATTTATACTCCTTTAATAATGTATTTTAAGTGTTTTAAAGTTTATAGCTCTCTCGAGCTCACCAAGAATATATAGAGTGTTCTTGTAGCTCATTCGAGTTGGGTAGGGATTTTTTCTCATTAAGGAATTTTTAAATAAATTATTTGAGATGTGACTTAATGAATATAAAATCCTTTTAGGAATTGAACACTATTATCAAGTAATTTTTGGCTTAGGTAATGAATTTTTACTAAAGATATTTTCATTAGATCATTATTATTTGGAAATTTTGATATCATAACTATATTGATTTCAACTTAGTAATGATGTTTGATCCTTTGAAATATAATGAGAAATGATTTTATTTCTATATGATTAAATGCAGCCATCACAAAATGTTAATAAGTGAGGCTTACTTAGTTGTAACAGGATGTATGACCATAGTTGTTTGGAAGTAAGGATCACCTCATGATATTTTTTATCATTAATTTAATATCAAATAAAATTTTGATTGTTTAAAGTAGGTATGAATAAACTACTTATAAGTGGTTAAAAGAATCCAATATAATTATTTAAGGATACACTATTTCTAAAACTATGGTGTTAAAATTGTTTGTGTTAACTAACAAGTTAGAAATGTCATTTCTTATGCTGAAAATAAACTAACAACACTTGTTTTGAAGGTTCCAGATCCCAATAGGAACTTTTTTGGGGTAATGGATTCCTTAGGCAAGGGGTTAGGTGGAACACTTCTGCAAAACAATTTTTTTATTGCTTATAAAAGTAGAAAATTGAAAGAGCATGGTGAACTATGCTCCCACAACTTTGGAAATTTTTATCATAGTGTATGACTTGCAAAACTTGAGGAAGTACCTACTAGAAAACCTTTCAAAAACTATAACAAAATAATTGGGGTTGGAAAATATCTTCACGCAACTGATTTTGATGCAAGATAAATAGTTGGCTGGAGATTTGTCCCAATATGAGATGGAAATGTTAACTTCTAGGAAAAGAGTATTGAATGGTTGATATGCAGAGTCACGAGAAGCATACTTCTATTGAAGTGACCTGTAGAACACAAATTATCTTGTAAGAAGTAAAGAAACAATTGAAAATGGTATATGTTATCAACATATAAGGACTCATGAAACAACAAATTTGATGCTAGAAAAAAATATGAAGTGTTAAGTGAAAAAGATTAAAGAAGTCTTACTATACATAAAGAGTATAAGTACCTTTAGATAGGGATATGAAAATATAATTTTATAAATACACAATGGAGTGCACTATGAATGCTACTCTAATGACAAAAAAATTGAATTTCTGTTGTAATTCGACCTTTGTGAGTGCGCATGTGGCTTAGTAATGGTGTTACAACTAGTCTGTCTGCTAGCATTCTCATGTTATTCTTAAAGATTTTGCAAGCCCATTGTTTTAAAGACTGTCATGGCTAACCAAGATAGGAACATGGTTAGGGATTTTCAAGAAACCCTGACACAAACATGTGGACCACAAAAGCCCGGGGTTGTCCCCCGCGTTTTTTGTTTTCACTATCTATAAGAATTCTCATGGAATCTCTCTCATTCAAATCCCAGAGGCCATATTTGAACATATGATTCAAAAAAATCATATATTGTTGGTTGGTAAGTTCCTTAGACCTTGAACAAATATTTATAATTTTAGGAAATGGGCTGACAAAAAATGGAAATCCTTGGGGTATATGTGCATTTCTTCAATGGTTAATGGGTTATTTATTCTCAAATTTAACCTCCATAATGATGTGAGTGCAATTTTATTAGGAGGATATGTTTGCATGGGGAACATGGGTATGTTTATCAAAAAATGGTATTCAAAATTTAACTTAGCCACTAAGAACATCCATACCATTCCCTTATGGTGTAGAATCTCTGGTCTACCTCTGTAGTTCTAGGACAATCAAATATTTCTCAACATTTCTAAATATATTGGTTCTCCCATCCGCCCTAATGGCTCAACAAGGACCAAATTTAGGCTGGCATTTGTTAGATTATGTGTTTCTTCATAAATGGATCAGTAGCTACCAAATCATGTAATGCTACAAACTAAGTCTTCCATCTAGAAACAAACTATTGAATATGAGTCATTCCAAATGTGATGTTCTAAAAGCAAAAAATTGAGCTACTTCACTAGAAAATTCCCTAGTGTCAAAACCTAGGTGGAAAATAGAAAGAAATTGATTGAATCTTCAATGAATGACAAAACCCAGATGGAAAATAGAAAGAAAGGGATTGAATCTTCAATGAAAGAAAAGTACTCTAAACTAATTGAGAAAGCTTCAATAATTTCTAGATATGGTAAAGGAAAGATCCCTAGCTCTCAAGGATATCAACTTAAACAAGTTATGGGTGGTATTAAAACTCCTTATGAGAAATCCCTTGTTTGTTGAACTCTTTGGAGGCCCAAGACTCCACAACAAAAGATCCATAATAAGGAGGATGAGCCTAATGAAAATTTAGTGGATGTACTTCTTCGGTGGATGAAAATAGTGAAAAGGTTACCGTCCTCATATCCCAAAAGATGGAACAAGTTGACATTTCCAAAGAGGAGATTATCCTAGAAAATGGAAAAAATTTGAAAGATATATCTTTCTCAACACCCTTAAATATTAGTGACATTCACTAGGGTTTATATCCCATCCCGGAAGATCCATCTAATGATTCAAATGGTACACCCATCTCTCTGGATAAGTCGGGAAAGGTTGATATAAGAAGTCCTAAGGTCTGCATATAGCCAACAAACAAAGAACAAACTGATTTGGATGGCATTTTCAGCCCCTCAACATGTTTTTAGCCTTCATAGGAGGTCAGCATAGTCAAATCTTAGTCAAAATAAATCCATGAAAAAATAATATCTTTGGTGGAGATACAAACTATCTTGGTGAGTGTGGATTACGGAGAAGCCTCTGCATAGCAACTTAATGGCAAAATGGTATACATCCTTCAGGATGTTATCCCAAGTTACATGGATAAAGAAGAAGGTGAGCTTACAACAGTAAAAAATTGTATTCTTGTTGATAACACTAACACTCTAACCCATGGTAAACCTCATAAAGCGTTATCTCAAAAAATTAAATCTTTCTAGGGGATCCTGGATGATATTTATTTTGAAAAAAGAAATCTCCTAGTAATTGGGAAGCATCTAGCTTGAGATTCACTAGGCCATAAATAAAATTTACTCAAGATGGCGACATTCAAATAATGATCGAGGAAGAAACAAACTAATAAAAGTAATGTAGATTGAACCTAATTTACACTAGACCATTTGAAAGTCATCTCCCCCTCACTTCTTATATGAAAGTTATTTGTTGGAATGTTCAATGGGAAAAAGTATAGGAATCTCAGGGAGTTAAGAAAAACCAATAGACCCATCATTTTGGCCATTCGAGAAACAAATATGAGCTCTAATTCTAGTAATAATTGTAAAAATTCATTTGGAAAAAATAGGCATTACTAGTGTGGACTCTAGAGGTGCCTCTGGAGGTATTTCTTTACTTTAGGACCTGCTAAAGTGTAACACCCCCATTATTTTGTTACCTTGTTGTGATAAAGTAATGGATTAATGACATATGTGTGCATGTTGCCTATATCCTAATCTCCATTACAATACTTGATCCTGATTGTTATCATTATAAAAGTGTGCCTGAAATAATGGATTAGTTGCATTAACTTTGATCATGCTCTGTAGCATTTTTAAGTTGATATTAATGTCTTTACGATGCAACTAAGATTGATAAACTTGGTTAGCTGATACTAAGTCTTAACCTACATGAGTATAATGCCCGCATAATATAGCTATACCATATTTATCCAATGAATTTGAACATGTATGTGAATGAGTTGAATGGACTAAGGTATGTGGACGAATATTATATTATTACTACTACTTACCTTGGGTTTGGATGATAATATCACAATATATAAATTGGACTACATGTGCATTGGCAATACGATTTTTATCAAAATGCGGATCTAAACAATAATGTCTAGATTGTAATCAACATTGAAGGGTATAATATTTGACCACCCTTAATGAAAAATTTATAAAATATTCGACCCTAATATGTAAGGCCTAAATAAGGAAAATCTAATTTGTTGGTATTTGAATTATTAATGTTCTAATATATGTTGAAGGGTCTAAGGTTTATCATCCCTGAATCTCACTTTATAAACATGGGAATAAATACAATATGACCCTAAACTAATTCAAAGCTAAGGTTATGCTTATTCAACCTCATCAAGGTCTAATATTAGGTAGATAAAATTAGGTGAAAATACTCCCTATGAGTCTTGTACAAACTATAAATATTTATGGGGGCATTTAATGACCACCACCAACTAATCAAAAGGGGACGTCTAATTTTAGAGGTCTTGACTATATCAATGGTTAATTATTAGCATGTAATTGTTTATTGAAGTTAAGAAAGATTCACTACTAAAAAATTTAAAGGAAGGTAATTGGGGGAAACTACCACTTGTTACGCCATGCATTGAATTCCTTGAAAATCTCCCCATGACCTTGGGAAGTGATTGAGGCGAGTTTTGGGGAAAAGGTTGTGTTGTTTTGTTATTGTTGTTTTTTGGAGGTTTTTCTTGATCTCTGCATGCTCGAAGCTCACCCTATTTTTGAGGATTCTCTACATGTTTGATTTTGCATGTGATTTAAACTGTAAATGGAGATATATGTACAAAGCATTAATATCTGGTTCAATAAATATTGAAGGAGAATGTTGAAAGTTTTCTCTTTGTTATTGAATGGATTTTGGGTCTGTTCATGCGGAGAAAAATCTTATAAAAGAATAAGAGGAAGTGGGATTTCTATTACATGCATGATTTGTTCTATTTCTTCCTTAAACGGATTATTCTATTTATTATTTGCATGAATTAAATCTCTACAAAGGTTCTATGGAATGATTTGTTGACCTAGGTTTATGTGGGTAATAACGAAATATGGGTAATATCATTTTTAAATCATTAATAGATATTGGGTTTGTATATTTTCTTGAAATATTTTAGACATCAAAAACAACTATTGTTGATAGTTGGTTGTGGATGTATTTTTATTTTTCCTTTGGATAAATCTTAGGCTTGTATTAAGTTTGAAAACCCAGTAAAATTTTGGGTTTCTATTACTAATATTATACTTAGTTCTCTAAGAACATATTCAAGTATTCTTATGGTTATCGTTTCTTGAGATACGTTTTGTATCATTGTTTGACCTATTTTAGGTCAAATACAATTTATAATGGATGATTGTTTAAAAATTTAAAATCCATGTGGGTTTCCTAACCAGTTTTATTTTGACAAAGGAGATGTTATGTATCTGGTGTTGTTATTCTGATTTATCAAACTAATTTTATTTTGAACCCTTGTTTGATAAGAATAAGACTCGCTAGTTGGAACAGGTTTATCATTCGCTTTCTTGGGTAAGGAGTTTGATCCAACTTATATATAAGTATAGTAGATAGGGATTCGTAGGAGAATCCATAAACTTATGTTGTATGATCCTGAGTCTCTGTTTATTGAAAATAGTTTATTGTGATAATATTTGTTTATCATTTAATGTATAATATGATTTGGAATGGTATTTTTTATCAAATTTCTTATGTATAAATTTCATTTAGTGAGTAAGATAAAGGTAATATGGTCCTTAACTTTTTCAAGGTAGGTAAATTTTACCTTAGGACTTTCGAGCTGATACATGCTCGCTTGGTTTTGGTGTAAGGAAGTTTGCGGGCTTAAACACCTTTCGTAATGATTAAGGTAAGTAACTTTACCTTAATCTTGTCAAACGTAGTAACCTCTGTTGAGTGTTATCGATGTTTTATTACTGTGCAAGACCACACTTGTGTTGGTCAAAGCTACTTGAATGGTCTTCATTGTAGGATGTGGAATCATAAAGTAGATTCGTACTTAACTAAAACCCTTTTCTTGGATAAGAGACTGTTGTATTATTATTATGAGATTAATAGATTATAGTTTATGATGTGAAAACTTAAGGATTTCTATAAGTGGTATATTTACTTTTTCATTGGGTATAATAATTATTATCATAAATAGTTTGAATATAATTGAGTGATTAAATACTTTTTAATACTTATATAAGTTATGTGGGAATTATGTAGTATCGATAGAATTATTGTACTTATGGTCATATGTTGATAATGCATGGTTGATGGTAAATTGATATGAAATTTTTCACTTGCAATTATATTCTTGAGTAAGTAGATTAGAAGGAGTGAACAAGAAATGTGAATGCAAAGTATTTATCCCGGGAGTTACAATCATGATCTTGTGTTCTAGTTTAATTGAATTGAACCTTTCTAACATTTATCGAGATGGTGTGATTTAATTTTGTAAGGTGAGTGATGCTGAAAGGAATTACTTGTTCAATTTGATTGATTAAATGTTGCAATGTATTGAATAGTGAATTTGTAATTAAGTGAAATATCATTGTTCTATTTAACTTATTAAGAGGCTATATTTATGTCTTCTTGTGAATATGAATTTTATGTAAAAGGGTTACTCAAGTTATCTAATTTAATGTTTGGCAACTTATGTGGATGAATATGCTATTCTGATTAGTAATTAAATATGATATATGTAATTAATGGTATATGTGTAGTTGTAACTACATATGAATGACTTATGTGTTTTATGGATTGCTGCTTGAATCATTTTAAAAATAGTTCTATTAAATACTATTCTAGTCCTAATACAATACTAGTGTAAATAGACAAAAGATGAACTACGGATTTAACGCAAAGTATATATTTAAATCTGCGACTAGTACGTATAATGAACATGTTGGAATGACTTAAACATGCAATTGATTTATCTAAATTCCATGACTTAGAACCTTATGAACAAATGCAATTGTGAAGAGAGTATCACTCAGACCTGGTAACTAACTTTGTCATAATTCAATTAAATTTCCTTAAGTCAAATAAGATATGATGTTTCAATTAGGGAAACTCGGCAAGCCAACTCATTATAGATGTTATATCATAGTACCCATTTATTTATGTAGGTCATTATTTGGCTGCTATGGTACAGCTGTTATACTTGAGTTATCTCACCAAGCTTCACTAATTGTGATAGTCATAATACCTTAAGATTCAAGTATCGTTAAAGGTACAAATGCATATTGTATTGCATGGTTATTGTGTGCATGTATACTTTGCTTAATGCTAAATCAAATGAAGCAAGAACTACTACCTAAAATAGTTCTACAATTTAGCTAAAACAAAGCATAAACACCATCATGATAAGAATTAAACAAGGGTTAGATGCTAGCATTCATCAATACAAACTTTGAAACTAACAATGCTAAAGATCTAAACTCCTCTATACTCTAACAACAAATAAATGAATGGACCTAAGTAAGCTCCATGGCTATCAAAATAGTTGTCCTTAATGCTCCAAGAACCTAGGAATGGGGGCTAATCAAAGTTGGGCTATAAGACCCTTTTGACACCTCCCATATGACCCAAGCACTTTAAGAAAGAGGCTTAACTCTTCAAGATGATGAAATCTCAAAAGGGCAAGGTGCAAGCTCTTAGTCTCTTTGCTATATGCTTTGCATTTTCTCTCTTAGAAAGTTTAGGTGTAAGTAAAAAGGTAGGTGGAGGGCTCTTTATATAGCCCAAAGGATAAAGGATTCAACACATTCTCATGAATGTGGGATAAAGGTAAAACATGATTAGGAATGGATAAGGTTGCTTTATTAAAGGTAACCTTACTTTAGAAGGGTTTAATACATGTTTAACAAGTCATGGGAGTTGGGGGGTATTTTAATTAATCAAAGGTGATTAATTAATAGGTAGATGTAAGCTTATAGAAGCTAATTAGAGGAATATTAGTACGATTTAGGCTATTATAAGGGGATTAAATCAATTAAATATTGATTTATTGGTTAAATGGAAGGGAAAGCTAATTAATTAATAATAATTAATTAGTCTAGGTAGAAGGGGTGATTTATTAATGGAAGGTCGTTAATTAGGGTATTTGTTGGATAGGAAACTTAATTAATTAGCTTAGTGTAATTAATTAATGATGATATGAGGGAAAATGAGTTCCTTTGACGATATGTCGTTGATTTGCGAGAAAGGGGATAATTAGCACAATTTAAGTATTTAAATTGCTTGGGCGTAATTATAGGTGTCTACATTTGCCCCTCTTTGGGGTGGCATAAGTGATGCCACTTCAAAGATAGTAGACAAAAGAGATTTTGAAGAGATGGAAGAAAAATTAGTAGGAGGGAGAGATGCCCCCTCGAGTGTCGATGGGGTGATAGAAGAACTCGATCGACGATCGAAAAAGGTGAGAAGTAGGCAGAAGAATGGGGACGAGGCAGGATGCCCCGAGGAGAGGGAGAATTAGGGGTGAAAGGGAAGTCGTGTAGAAGAAATATGGATGAGGGGAGAGAAGAGCTTAGCCTCTAGCTGCTTATTTGTTTGGAACAAATTTGATGTCATCATATTGCCATAGGAACTACATCATCGGTCCTTATGAAAAATATAAGCATATGACAAAGGTAGAATGACATGAAAAGCCATAATACGAACAATTGTCCATTGTTGAAAATACCAACTCCACGCAACATACAATAATGCAATGCAATACGAGAAGGAAACAAGCTCATATAATAGGGAAAACAAGTACGAACACACATATCTAACCCAACAACGGTCAAGACAGTTGTACAAATGTTTTGTTATCAGTGCTGAAGAGATCCACAAGTTCGTGATTGACGAAAAGGGTTAAAAATGATGCCCCAAGCAAGGATACATGCAAGGGGAAATGAAAATGGACACGGGGTCCATGAAAAGCATTTGTGCACAACGAAACAGCACCAGGCAACCAAAAGTGCCCCAGAGTATAGACAAAGCAAGCAACTAGCTTTTGTGAATGGTTGTGAATCCAGTGATCCACGAGTCATATTAATCGGGGAAGATGTGAGACAAACCAACAGGATATGGAGAAAATACCATGCGCAAGACACAAGTTTCAGCCGTAAGAAGCAAGTTACCATTTTGTAGGGTGTTTTACTTTTTAGGAATTTTTGAAAATTTTTCCTTGTTTTTAGATTTTTTGATATATATATATATATATATATATATATTGTTTTTGTTGTTTTCTCGAAACAATGTTCTATTGTTTTTGTGTTTGGTGAAACAATTTTCTATTGTTTTTATGTTTTCTCAAAACAATGTTCTATTGTTTTTGTGTTTTTCACAGTTTTCCAAAGCTATGTTGAGGTAACCAAGAAAAAATGGATGCCCCAGCGGCGTTAGGTGGGGAATATAGAAGAGCGAAGCCATGCGCTTATGAACAAGAAGGTGAAGTCGTTGAGTTGCCCCCAACGTAAGATGGGAAATAACGAAAGACCACGTCCCTTACAGACAAATAGAAGAAGGCAAAGCCAGATCAAGGCTGGACTAGATGGTGTGCACAAGGAAAATCGAAGGTAGAACCGAGTCCAGACAAAGACAACTACCCTTCTAATACGAATGCTTGTGAACAATGAATCCTCCCGAGGCGCCGGAAACCGGTTTTCACCAAAGGACTTGTCCAAAGTGCCACAATTGCGTGGTTTTCACTAGTGGACGACCTGTTTTCTCTTTTTCTTTCTTTTGATGTTTTTGATTTTTTTTGTTTTATATTGTTTTGTGATTTTTATGAATTAATTGTGCCATGTTTAGGCATAAAACCTCTTAAGATGCATGGAATTCATGGGCTCCCGAGCTCATCACCATTGGGGAGCCAACTTATATGCCCCTGTGCCATACTTGGCAACTATGACATAGGGTCCTAACCAATGTGGTTCGAACTTCCCTTTCTTTTCTCGCTCTGCTCTAGTGTTGAACTGGTTCTCCTGCATAACTAAATCACCCACCTCAAATTGGCGAGGGATGATTCTCTTGTTGTAGTTGTGGGAGATTCTGTGTTGATATAATTTTAGGTGATTAAGAGCGCGAATGCGCCTCTCATCCAGGAGCTCTAACTCAGCCAATCTTGCCACTCGGTAATCTTCATCCTTATCCAAATAGTCCCGAAGAGAAATTCGCAGGGATGGGAGTTCAATCTCTAAAGGGATGATAGATTCTATCCCGAACACTAGGGAATATGGCGTCGCACCCGTAGGAGTGCGAATTGATGTTCGGTAGGCCCAGAGGGCTGGGTGGATTTGTAGGTGCCAGTTTCGACTAGTTTTGCTAACCATCTTCTCCATTATCCTTACCAAAGTCTTGTTTGTTGCCTCAGCTTGTCCATTACCCTAAGGGTAATATGGCGTGGACCATTTCAATCTGATTTGGAACCGTTGGCAAAGACCTTTCACAGTTTTGTTCTTAAATGACTTCCCATTATCTGTGACAATGGCTGCAGGGATACCATATCAGCAAATAATGTGATTCATGATGAATTTAGAAATCTGTGCTCCTGTGACATAGGTTAAAGGGACATCCTCCACCCATTTTGTAAAGTATTCTCATAGGCTGTGATGATATGTGTATGACCATCGATGAGGTAGGAGTAAGCTTCCTATTAAATCAAGTCCCTACTTGGAGAATGGCCACGGGGTAGTGATTGGTTGCAATGGTTGCGATGGAGCATGGATGAAATTTCCATACTTTTGGCATAGCACACATTTTCTAACATAATTACAACAATCAATTTCCATGGTGGGCCAATAGTAACCTACTCTTAACAGTTTCTTAGCCAAGACCATTATGTTTGTATGTGCTCTGCATACTCCTTCGTGTACTTCTTTAATTGCCTGGATTGACTCCGGCACATCTAGACAACGTAACAGATTCTTATCGTAGCCACGACAATAAAGTGTACCTCCTAACAGGGTGTAATGGGCTATCTCGGCGAATTAGGATCTGCTTTTCGAGCGGCGGGAGATTTCGGGAGGGAATGCACTGTCCTTAAGATAGGTGAAAATGGGTTCATACCATGCTGAATGGGGACCAACAACCTCACAAGCCAAGCAAGATTATGGCATGTCATACGCGGGATGGTGTATATTTTCTACAAAGAATGGCATATCATTTCTCCCTAGTGGAATACGAAGCATAGATCCCACCATTGCCATAGTATCTGCCGATCTATTCTGCACTCTTGGGATTTGCTCAAAGGTAATGCACACAAAATACTCCTTCAGAGTTTCCACCAACTTCTTATAAGGTATGAGCTTGTCATCCTTAACTTTATACTCATCATTAACTTTTGTTTGATGATTAGTCATGAATCACCTACAACCTTAACATGTTGAATATTCCACTTGATGGCTAGCTTCATCCCTGCAATGAGTGCTTCATATTCCGTAATGTTGTTCGTGCAAGGGAAGGCCAGGTGGAAAGCTTGTGGTATAGGATCACCCGAAGGAGTAATAAGGACCACTCCTGCACCTGAACCATGAAACGTAAAAGATCCATCAAAATGTATCTGCCATACAACAGATTCTTCAATGTAGAGCAAAGATGCATCTGGTAGATCCAGACTCAAAGGTTATGTGCTTTGCAAAGGTGCTTCCACTAGCTGGTCAGCAAGTACTTGTCCTTTAATTGATTTTTGATGGACAAATTCTATATCAAACTCACTGAGTAGAATGATCCAATTAGCCATTCTACCTGTGAGGGTGGGTTTGGACAACAAATACTTGAGTGGGTCGACCTTGGATATGAGATTGGTCTTAGTATTTAGTAGGTAATGGCGAAGTTTCTGAAAGGTAAAAACAACGGCCAAGCAAGCCTTTTCAATCTGAGGATAATTACGTTCATAGGCGATGAGGGTGTGACTCAGATAGTACACTGATTTCTCTTTATGGCTAAGGTCATATTGGGTGAGCGGTGCACCAAACAGCATATTGCGTAGCGTAAATATAGAACAAAAGTGGTTCTCCCAGAGTGGGAGGCATGAGGACAGGTGGATTAGCCAGATACTATTTAAGCAAAGCAAAGGCTTGTTGTTGCTCGGGTCCCCAGATGAAAGTGATTTCCTTCTTAAGAAAATGAGTGAATGAGTGACATTTATCTGCAAGCTGGGAGATAAAGTGGCGAATGGCTTGAATTTTCCCTAGCAAGCTACTACGATTGCTTGATATTCTCAGTGGAGGCATTTACGTGATGGCGAGATACTTTAGCGAGGTCTACCTCAATACCTCGTCTTGACATGATGAAGCCTAATAGTTTCCCAGATAGCACACCAAAGACACACTTCTTTGGATTTAGCCTAACTTTGTATTCACGTAGGCATTTAAAGATATGCCGCAAAATGATAGGATGTTCCTCTCTTGTTTTGTACTTTCCCAGGATGTCGTCTACATAGTCTTCCATGATGTCATGAATCATATCGTGAAATATTACTGTCATGGCTTTGTTGATAAGTTTCTCCCACATTTTAAGGCGAATGGCATCACACGATAACGAAGGTGCCCCAAGGAGTTGTGAAAGTTGTTTTGTGTTGGTCTTCCTCAGCGATTTTAATTTGATTATAACCCGAAAAGCCATCCATAAGTGATAGAATTTCATACCCTGCGGTTGAGTCAACAATCATGTCAATGTTAGGCAACGGAAAGTCATCTTTAGGGCAAGCTTTATTGATGTCCCTAAAATCATGTAAAATTTGGATACCATATGTTTCTTACGGGCAGAACAATGTTCGATATCCATTCGAAATAATCAATTGGCTTTGATGAATCTGTTGCAAAGCAACCTTTCCAACTCTTCTTTAACTAACAAGGCCACTCTTGGGTGCATCTTTTGAAGCTTCGTTTGATAGGCTTAGTGTCTGCGTACACTGCACCAAGTTATGCACGACCAAAGTTGGATCTAAGCCGGGCATGTCTTTGTAAGACCATGCGAACACATCAATAAACTCTCGCAGTAGCATAGTGAACGTATTTTGTTCTCTGGCTGAGAGTGATGCTCCCAATTTTACTATCTTGGGATCTTCTTGATGCAGTATTGACATCAATGGTTTCTTCAACTAACAATTTTGATAAATCCTCCATACGTGTGGGATTGGGAGGTAGGTTGAGATCTTCATCCAAGGATGTCTCTACAAGATTTTCATCCTTGGCGTGGTCACTTTGTTTGTCCTTTGATTTTCTTATTTGTTTGTCAGCCAATGCCTCAAAGAGGTTTTCACTGTGTGACTTGGACTTTGATTTTTGCCGAGGCTTTTCTTTAGAACTCTTGCCCTCGCTTTTCTTTAAATTTTGCTGACCACGAAGTTCAGCCTCCTCGCCGAAGTAGGCACAGGTGTCTAAGTCGATAAAGAAACCCTTCTTGTGATCTCCAATGGGAATTGTATCCCTTATGCCCATGAACTCTGCAATAGCCTCATCATTCTCGAAATAAATCTAGTGGCACGTGACGTTGTTGGTCCCATTCAACAAGGGAGGGGTATACAAGGTCAAGGGTTGGTTCATTGGGGGTGATGGTTAGGACAACATTATTCATGAAAAGGTTCGTGGAGGCTAGATCCTCATATTGGCTACAACAGGAATCCGTATCACTGTCTAGATAATCGGAGCTATCCTCATGCTCGAAACAAGTCGCATCTTGATCGTTGGGGTGTGCTCCATAAGGGTGAATCCCAATGCCATATCTTTTTGTTTTGAAATGTGGAAGAGGGACTGGTTCTCTTTGTCCTTGTTCATTCCTCCCACATCTTAGGCCTTTGTAGCCCATGGAGTACATCATTCTCGCTATATTTTTCATATTAGGGTTTGATAACAAGGTGGTGAGTGTCCTCGGGGCCCAAGTAGTATGTGGATCAAGTAATTTTTCCTCAGCTAACAAGCCTCCAGGTAGGAACGACCCAATAGTATGTTCCTCTCTAGGTCTCTTGAAGCGGTAGTTGGGTCGACCTCAAGTCTTGGGTGATAAGGAGAGGTCAGAAACCAAGAGCACTTGTTGTACATTATACTCCCCACAACCATATTCCAGAATTTTCATCTCCCATGAATTAAATGGAGATGTTGAAGTAGATGCCCCATGAGTGCAAGAACTAAGAGAATTTGAATCTACTCGAGATTCCATGGCCTCAGAATGAAGAGGGACAACTATATCTGTGGAGGGACATGCATATGTACCCTTTCGTGTAAAGCTATTAAGAGCTCTGAATGAGCAAAGGGCTCGAGTCTCTGGTATTTTTATTGTATGTCCTTCATGCTTCATCTTGATGCATTGATGAAATGTTGATGACACTTTGCTTGCATGGCATGGATCCATGGTCGGCCTAGAAGCATATTATATGGAAGTTCCAAGTATAAAACATGAAACTTTGTCTGATGGAAAGTGGGACCCACTTCCATTGGTAGCATAATGGTTCCTGCTGACTCTCTTTCCGCGTTGTCGTATGCGGTGATAGTGATGATATGGGACTCAAGATCTTCTTCCATATGTCCCAATTGTTTGACTAATTTAAGCGTATAGATGTTCAATCCAGATCCATTATCCACAAGCACCCGTTTGATTTTCCTGCGGGTAACAACTACCTCAATGTATAAGGGAAGATTATGTGTAGGATTCTCGGTAGGGACCTCCCTATGGTTGAAAGTGAGATGCTCACTGGGTGCAATATTTGCCACCGCGGCTTGAAGGTATGCAGGATCGACTTCTAAAGGCACTCCCGACCCCTGAAGAGTTTGATACAAAATGTCCTTATGCACATTGGATATCTTGAGAAGATCTAAGATCGAGATCTTAGCAGGTGTCTTCTCAAGTTGTTCTAAAAGGTTATATTTACCAGTTTGCGGGGTCAATAGAGAGGGTTCTGGAATCACGAGGTGGGCACGCCTTGTTACTGCAGCGTAGTCCTTTCCCTTGATCCGGATGGTATTGACACGGTCAGTAGGGGAGTGAATACATCCGATAAGTGAATCATAATGATTGTTATCTCTCTTGGTATACAAGTAATTCGTGGCTTTATAGGTTTGGGATGACTCTCCCCGATCCGGTTTTGCCTTTTCCGACTTATCATGCTTGGGGAATGGTTCCTTATAAATCCCCATTTTCTCGTTAGGTGTTTGCATGTGGCTAGGGTTATCCACCTCTATCTCCCCATTGTCAATGAGGTCTTGAATATAGTGGCGAAGTCGCAAACATTTGTCTATTTTATGACCTTTAACACGATGCATTTCACAGTATTCATGCTCCTTATACCATGAAGGTTTAGGAGTGTTGTCATCAAACGGTTGCGTTGTAGGATAGGTCATCATGTGGGCCGCATCCAACTGTTTTAGTATGACAGACAATGGTTCATTGAGGGAGGTGAATGTTCATCGCTTTGGTGGTGGTTGAATTGGGCCCTTGGTCAGTTTAAAAGGTTGACTGGTTTGGACCATTTGAACACGTTTGGAATCAGTGATTCTGTCTCCCACCACATTTTTGTTTTTGTTAAAGATCTTTGGATTTTCAGCGGGTTTGACACTTTGGTTGTCTTTAGATTGGGTTTTGAGGGTGCCTTTGGCAATGAGAGCCTTTTCTATTTGAATCCCTTTCTCGATAACCTCCTCAAAGGTGTGGACACAATGCATTTGGAGGTGGAAAGCTATATCTGGGTTGAGATTAGGGACGAAAATACTGACTAGTTGCTTCTCAGGGAAAGCGCAAGGGAAGCGACTAGCTATCCCTCTCCATCGTTGGAGGAAGTTGGCGAAGGCCTCATTTGGGCGTTGTTTTGTGTTGCACAAGTCTGCCATGGTGACGTCACTCTCTATGTTATATGAGAAATGACCTTGCGAATATTTCTGCCAGTCGGCCGGTGAAAATTGATCCTCATGGCAAGCGTAAACCATTCTAATGCTTGACCTCGAGACTCTTAGGAAAAAGTCGATGAGGTAATTATCGCTATAAGACACCTCTTGACATGCCATGTAGAAATCTTTAACATGATCCCTTGGGTCTCCCTTTCCTTTGTATTTGTCGAACTTTGGCATATCAAATTTCGTTGGAAAGGGTTGAAGGGTCATTGTCTTGCCAAAAAGATAGGGGCATAGTTCTTCGTATTGGTATTTCCTAATACTCCCTATATTGCTTTCTTATATGCTCATGCAAGCGTTGCTTTCATAGATTGTACTTCTTATGCGAGCAATTGTTCTTTAGTGGGAGAAGTGGGTACATGTACACGATGGTACCCCATGTCTTCTTCTCCTTGGTTTTCTCAATGGAGTTCGTGGATCCTAAACTTAGGCTTTGACTTTTGAATGTTCTTGTTTGTGTCTTTTTGTACTTGGAAAGTAAGCAAAGCTAGTTTTCGGCTTAAGTTACTGAGTTGTTTTTGGATTGTGACTTGGTTTGTGTCTTATTCTTCTAAAGGTTCCTCCTCTTCGTATTGTGGAGGTTCTTCCCCTGTCTCATGTTCTATCTTGTTTCTTCGTGGCACTTTGATGAGGGGTATTCTATGCCCTACCACTTTATCATTTTCTGCGTAAGAAGTGGAAGCATGCCCGTTGTTAAAATATCTTCCATATTGATAAGGGGGTGTTCCTCCTTAGTAGTGTCATTTGTTTGTAGTATTGGTTCCTTCTCAATGGGAAATTTGGCCCCTAATTCCATGACCCGTGCCAAAACTCTATCTTTGTTTCTAAGGAGAAACTCATCTAGTAGAGTGGGGTCAAAATCAAAGTCTGTGTGTGGTGATTCTAATTCATTTCCACTATGATCAACCATCTCTTCTGTTTCCTTTTCTGCAGAAAATAGTGGTCCTAGATCGTGTCTGATAAATGGGTTTGACCCTTGTCTATTAGAGGTTTCCCAAGCTTGTTCTGTTGTTCCTCATATGTTTTTTTCTTTAACCTACTAGACGCATCTTGGGAGCCATGTTTTTGTGATAAATTTCACTAAGGTAAGTTATAAATTTGTTCAAAATTCAATGTCTACCCCTAAGTGAAACACAAGATGTACGTGTTAAGAGTAAATTAATAGTGTGAGAATACCAATGTGATAAAGTGATAAATTCACCAATGAAACAATCATTTGGTACCAAAACCTAATCAAATGAAATACTTCTTAGACTACGTTCCAAAGTAATTTACGATGTCAGATGATTAACAAGATGTCTCCACTTATGCCAAGTTCAAAGGAATGAACAAAACGTAAGTAAATACATGAAGTTAAATGCGATCTTCCTATCAAGATATATGATGAGCAAGCTTAAGTTTGATTAAGACCTATATCTCAAAAAGTGCCAATTACCATTTGTGAATGACACAACAATATCACTAAGATATGTTAACCCACTTTGCAAGAAAGTGAAGTATTGATATCGAGGTGTTATTGATATAACATGCACAAATGGTAGTGCCTAACACCTTTTGAAATTGAGGTAATAATAAAACCAAACAAAAAAGCTCAAAGTATAGCTAGGAATAGTTAAGAATGTGTGCAGCGTAACCGTACAATATAGGTATTTATGTCAAGTTTACAAGAAACAAGACGTAAATATCGAAATTGTAATGATACGAGACAAACAAGCTAACTCCTCTATGGAAGTCCACAATGATGAACCATGCCTAACTACAATGACGATCTTGACGTGGGTATCAAGATCACAATGGCTACCAAATGACGTGAAAACACCTCCACTCACTTTAGACGTTTAACTAACCCAACCACAAACATGGATGGGCGTAAATGGACATAAAAGTGAGAGAAATAGTCGAATGGCAACACAAAGGTAATCACACATCTTTTGATCAACAAAGTGTCAAAAGAATATGAAGGAAATAAATCAAGAAAAAAATGACGAAAGATGCTAGTCTCACTTCGGCAGAGTTTCACCTCGCCCTAAGGCAAGTAAAAACTAGGTGAAAGTAATACGTCACACGTTTCTCAAAAAGAAGGTTCACAACTCAACACTGTTTTAAAATGGTCAAAGTGGGCTCCTGGCCAAAGTATATTCTCCTAGGTGGTTCTCTCACCCTAGGTGTTACAAAGTTGCCACGAGTGAGCACGATTTACCCAAAAAGTCACACTGACTAGTTTGGGAGTATCTCGGCTTTACTTTACCCCCTTCAAGAATAGTAGGCAACTAGTGCGTCTACGTGTACTATCACTGGGGTCGCCACAACGGACAACCTGTAACTCTATCTCACAAAGGAATCACTAGTCAAGTAGGTAGTGCGGAGCACTTCCCGTTTCATCCACAAGGTTCCCTCTTGCGTGGACTACTTTGGGGTTCCTGGAACCACCCCCATTGTTGTAGCTTAAGGCGTTATGCCAAAGGGGTTATGTTCCAGTTGAGCGGAGAGGGACGTACCCTTTTCCGAAACCTGCAATACAGTGTTTTGAATATGTTGTTCTTTTTATCTTGTTTAATTAGGTGTGGTTTACTTGAACACCTTTTGGCAACCTATATAACAACTGTATTAGTAGTTTTTGATTTCGTTTTGATTCCTCCTTTCTTTGACAAGCGTTAGTAGTTCTCCAAGAAAATCACATTATTTAAAAGAGGATTAAAAGTTGCTTTTGATTCTCAAGATCATCCAAGGATGCAAGAGAAGAGCATACACAACAAATAATCCAACTAAAAAGTAAATAAAATCTTTTCAATCAGTGAACCATACAAAATTTTTGATAAATGTTCATTCCCTTAAACCAAAAGTGAAAGATGAAGTTTCCAATTTACCAAAATGTTATACAATGAAGACTAAAGTTGTTTTTGATTCTCAAGATCACCCTAAGGTGCAAGAGAAGAGCATACACAAACTTTAGCCCAACTATATAGAAATGGAAAACTTCAAATCAAAGGACCGTTGAAAAATGCTTTGTAAAAGGTTCATTCCCTTAAGCAAAATGAATAATTAAATTTCCAAGTTTAATCCCAATGTTAAAAAGATATAGATCAAAGTTGTTTTTTATTCTCAAGATCACCAAAATGTGCAAGAGAATATCATACACACGCTTTGATCTAAATCGAGTAAGCATGGAAATACAACATTCATCAAAACATTAGACATATTAGAAAATGACCAGTTTTAAAATAATAGAAAAACCTACAACTTATGTAAGTTTAAATCCCAAATTTATGTTTTCATTGCATATTTAACTTCAATACCTTTCCAACGCAAAAAAAATGGATTCATTTCGAGGTCGGGAGTAAAAGTTATGGCCTTCGGAAGATGGGTTACGCATATGCTCTTATGCTCATGGGTATGCACTTGACATGCACTTAAAAAATGTCAAAAAAACATCCCTTAATATGAAAAATGGGCAAATTTTTCCAACCAAGATTCAATTTTGACAACAACCCATCACATTAATATATGAATAGAAGACTCAACGCTATCAAACATTAACATACATGCTCAAGAATTTAAGATTTTCAAGAAATTGACAAAACTAGCATGTAGAATGATGAAAAAGTAAGCTCTAAAAATGAAAACATGATGAAATCTTGAAATTTTCTCACCAACATTAAATTTTGACAGCAACCCACCACATTAATATGTAAATATAAGACTCAGCACTATCAAACACTAACCTACATGCTCAAGAATTGAAAATTTTCAAGAAATTGACAAAACTAGCATGTAAAATGTTGAAAAAGTAAGCTCTAAAAATGAAAACATGGAGAAATCTTGAAATTTTCCCCTCAATTCCAATTTTGACAGCACTTCACCTCCTTCATACCTACAAGGAAGACCCAACACATGCAAACTCAACAAAACATGTTAAAAAAAACAAGTTAGATCAACATGTGTAAAAGAGGGTTAGTAACCAAAAATAAAACTTAACTACAAAAACTTGAAATTAAGTGCAAAGGACAATGGAGTAAGTCCCACCAGGCGTGCCAAATGTGTGCATGTATAATTTGCTTAATGCTAAATCAAATGAAGCAAGAACTACCACCTAAAATAGTTCTACAATTTAGCTAAAACAAAGCATAAACACCATCATGATAAGAATTAAACAAGGGTTAGATGCTAGCATTCATCAATACAAACTTTGAAACTAACAATGCTAAAGATCTAAACTCCTCTATACTCTAACAACAAATAAATTAATGGACCTAAGTAAGCTCCATGGCTATCAAAATAGTTGTCCTTAATGCTCCAAGAACCTAGGAATGGGGGCTAATCAAAGTTGGGCTACAAGACCCTTTTGACACCTCCCATATGACCCAAGCACTTTAAGAAAGAGGCTTAACTCTTCAAGATGATGAACTCTCAAAAGGGCAAGGTGCAAGCTCTTAGTCTCTTTGCTATATGCTTTGCATTTTCTCTCTTAGAAAGTTTAGGTGTAAGTAAAAAGGTAGGTGGAGGGCTCTTTATATAACCCAAAGGATAAAGGATTCAACACATTCTCATGAATGTGGGATAAAGGTAAAACATGATTAGGAATGGATAAGGTTGCTTTATTAAAGGTAACCTTACTTTAGAAGGGTTTAATACATGTTTAACAAGTCATGGGAGTTGGGGGGTATTTTAATTAATCAAAGGTGATTAATTAATAGGTAGATGTAAGCTTATAGAAGCTAATTAGAGGAATATTAGTACGATTTAGGCTATTATAAGGGGATTAAATCAATTAAATATTGATTTATTGGTTAAATGGAAGGGAAAGCTAATTAATTAATAATAATTAATTAGTCTAGGTAGAAGGGGTGATTTATTAACGGAAGGTCGTTAATTAGGGTATTTGTTGGATAGGCAACTTAATTAATTAGCTTAGTGTAATTAATTAATGATGATATGAGGGAAAATGAGTGCCTTTGACGATATGTCGTTGATTTGCGAGAAAGGGGATAATTAGCACAATTTAAGTATTTAAATTGCTTGGGCGTAATTATAGGTGTCTACAATTATGTACCCAAATTCATATTATGATGACTAAAGGAAAAGAAGAGGACTCGTAATGATGTAAATCATTACAGAGATGCTTACTCTCCTATAGTCATCCTAAGCCAACATAGTGGCACTTATCCATATAGGTTGATCCAAATTTGTACCTTAAACACAACTTGTAACTGGTTATAACTCCACTATCTAGTCCTAATCCAGATAACATAAACTAAGTGTTATGGTGAAATACAAGATCCAATTGATGAGTTCTCCATCATGGAATTGAGCATGGTAAACATGTCTTTGAAACTTTGTCTCGAAGTAGTGTAAGTTGTTGATTACATTATCTTGATTTCACCAAGATCTAAGTTGTAGGATATTGGATGGGTTTTAGAAATGAATACCCATGTATACACTTAGAAAGCGTCACTTGATTATCAATGCCTAAAAAAGGAAACCAATAGTATACCTTGTATACACACTCAAAGAGTAATACATGAGGGATCAAAATTAATCTAACTCAAATAGCTGCACATGGTTAACTGTTATAGGATGGATTGATTTAGATTGATGTTGGTTCTAAATTATGTTAATTTAGAACAAAGAAACATTGAGATCTTATTTTATTTTATTTTAATCCCTTAAATTCAAGTGTTAAAAGGTGGTAATTACATAAAGTTATAGGGAAGGTTATTTGTCTACTTCTAATCACCTTGCTATGGCCTTCTATACAAATGACAATGTTTTGACTTGGATTTTATCCAATATTTATGCTCCTAACACTATGCATGGTCGAGGATATATTTGGAAGGAGTTAAATAACTTTGGATCTAACTATGGAAACCTACACTGGATGATTTTGGGGGAATTCAACACTATTCTCACCCTTACTGAGAAAAAGGTTGCTCCTCTAATTTTAATGGTATGGATTATCTCTCTGATTTCATTACTTCTTATAATCTTATAGACCTTGAAATTCAAGGAAATCCCTTTACTTGGTCTAATATAAGACTTGGAGAGAACCATATATAAGTTAGGCTTAACAGGGATCTCATTTCTGCGGATTGGATTTTGAATCAAAGCTTTCAACTTTCTTCTTTACCTATAATTGGTTCGGATCATAACCCCATTGTTCTCAACATGCTAGATCTTGATAATAAAACTCACTCCTCTTTTAAATTTGAGAAAATGTGGCTAGATCACCCTAAGATCTGGGACATAGTCAAATATTGGTGGAGTATTGAGGTGAATGGAATTTCTCATTTTAAATTCACCTAGAATCTTAAGCATGTGAAAAAGAAAGTAAAAATCTGGAACAAGACATTCTTTGGGAATGTATTCATACAAAAAAATAGGTAAAGGATGAGCTTACTATTTTGGAAGAAAGATTTTCTACTAAGTGAATTTCTATGGAGGATTATATTTTTAGAATAATATCTTATATGAGTTTCAAAACCTTTACGCAAGGGAAGTGTTAGGAAATATACTTTGTTAGTGCTCACATTTGTATGGATTGAATAATATTTGTAATATATTATTATTATATGAGTTTATAACTCAATAATAATAATATACATATAGTGTGTGAGTGAAATAGTATTGTTAATATTTGGAGTGTTAGTTGTAAGATATAATCTCACGTATATTGTATTTGTTAGATTTGTTGAGTAGTTTGAAACAACTCATGTATTTTGGGTAGAGCATTTCTAGCTCCCCTATTTTGTAGGATTCATATTGCCTATAAATTAGGCAATCCTTTCCATATGGAAGATATTGTGAGGTATTATTATATTGTTCTATGTGTAAATATGGCCTACCAAAAACATTTGGTATCAGAGTGAAGCCAATCATTCAGTCATGTGAGTCTACTATTTGAACAAATCATGTGGTTCCATCAGGTAGTCAACTGATCTGTTCATGGATGTTAAAATTTCATGTGCATTCATTTTGATCAATGACTTCAAGTAGAATATGTTGGGACTTCTATTACATGTAGATTTGTTTGTGGAAGAATCTCGGCGGTATGCATTGCCACTGATTTGCATTGTCCATTCAATCATGTGCTCGTGTGTATCAATGTCATGATCAGTCAAAATAGGAAGAAAGGTTCACCACTGCGGCCTACATAGCATTTGATGTAGATCCAGATTGATTAAAACTCAACTTTGTTTGCTATATTCCTATCTTAGAATTACAATAGAGGATTTGTGATTTCATATTCACAGAATTTATATAGTCTTATATCTATTGATGGCCTCGCAGTTCAATCTTCACCAAATAGAAAAAGGTCATTCACTTGAGGTGTTCAATATTAGAAAAATTGCTACAGTCCAAAGTGCAGGGTGATCCAAGCCATTTATATTCGTAAGTGATAGCTATTTCAAGCTTACAAATTCTAAAACATAGTCCATATCAGCCTTGGAATGCAACACAATTTGAAGGCTAAGAGCAGTTTTGGGATTGAGTACTCTCCCTCTGATTACACTACATCCTCTTTAAAGTCCAACACCACGTATTTGGATTCCCTCTTGACACATATTGGCCTCCTTGACTGTGCCATGAAAAAAAAAGCTACCTTTTGGTGTGTAAAGTGAAGTGAGTTGAATTATGTTTATCATTATAATTTGAGTCCATAAGGCATTGAATGACCACAAGGAGAATATTGAGGCCACCAAAGAAAGGCTCAACTTAGAAAAACATTAACAGCAAGAACACCCAACAAAAATAATGTGAACCCTGATTTTAGAGTATTGGTTAGTGTTTTTATAGTTTTGTGAATATTCCTTCATATCTTGTTTGGGTCGATAGCTTTAGTTAGAGGTATTTGTGTCATATTTACTTATATGGTTTAAGTTTATAAGTATTTTCATCAATTCTTAGTGTTTTGAATCATTTGTATCAATTTAAATATTTTTGTTTCATTATAGTTAAAGTTATCTTCTATGTCTTTGTTGTGTCATATAGTATTTTATCAAAACTATTAAAAAGTCATCATCATTTGTCATGTCAAAAATATCATTTTGTCATTTTTAAAAAGTATTGTTAGAGTCATGTAACAACAATTCATAAAGTTATTTTGCATTATCAATGTGGAAAAAGTGTCATTGTATTGTCAAGTTAATCAAATAGGTGATTTTAGGATATTTGTTTATTGTCCAGTCCAAATAGTCAAATTGTCAAAATTGTAAAAACAAAAATCCTTACGAACACATTTTTGGAAGTGACTGAAATTCGATTAAGGTTTGTATAATTGAGCCCCAAATTCTAAATTTTCAGAGTTAGCAGCCATACATTGGAGGATGGAGGCAAACGAAGGTTGGAGGTCATTTAACGAGCTCTCGTTAGGTGCCAACGACAGGGCCACACAAATGATTTGGTGGAATTTTTTTAGTGTGTGTTTGCTTCAATTTGTAGCATTCAATAAGTGAAAATTTCACATTGAGGGGGGAAAGTGATCCCAATGTTCCATTTCCATTATGTTAGTTTTTGTATGTATGTACGAGCAACAGATTTCAACACAATTTCCTATGTTATTTCCTGTAGTGAGATGTGATGAGGGATGATAATAGTACTTGGCATATCATGATGTGGTTGTAGGTAAACTAGTTAAAAACCTTCATTTGTGGTTTTTCGTAAACCAATAGTAAAACCGCCATTCTTGGTTTTGATAATCCATTCATAAAATAATGATTTTGGGGTTTGTGGTAAACCAATTACAAAACCACCATTCTTGGTTTTTGGTCAATCATTTGCAAAACCATCCTTGAGGTGTGTGATCATCCTATGAAAATCACCAGATCATGTGAGTAGGTGCAAGTACAAAGGTAGGTTTTCCCCATGTTCACACTAAGGGGGGGAATGTTAGGAAATATACTTTGTTAGTGCTCACATTTTTATGGATTGAATACTATTTGTAATATATTATTATTATATGAGTTTATAACTCAATAATAATAATATACATATAGTGTGTGAGTGAAATAGTATTGTTATTATTTTGAGTGATAGTTGTAAGATATAATATCACATATATTGTACTTGTTAGTGTTGTTGAGTAGTATGAAATAACTCATGTATTTTGGGTAGAGCATTTCTAGCTCCCCTATTTTGTAGGATTCATATTTCCTATAAATTAGGCAATCATTTCCATATGGAAGATATTGTGAGGTCTTATTATATTTTTCTATGTGAAAATCTGGCCTACCAAAAACTTTCTTACCTAGAATTGGTTCGGATCATAACCCCGTTGTTCTCAACATGCTAAATCTTGATAATAAAACTCACTCCTCTTTTAAAGTTGAGAAAATGTGGATAGATCACCCTAAGATCTGGGACATAGTCAAAGAGTGGTGGAGTATTGAGGTGGATGGAATTTCCCATTTTAAATTCATCTAGAAGCTTAAGCATGTGAAAAAGAAAGTAAAAATATGGAACAAGACAGTCTTTTGGAATGTATTCATTCAAAAAAAATAGGTAAAGGATGAGCTTACTATTTTGGAAGATTGAGTTACTGCTAAAGGAATATCTATGGAGGATTATATTCTTGAGAATAATATCTTATCTAAGTTTCAAAACCTTTGTGTGAGGGAAGAATATCTATGGAGAAAAAATTATAGAGCTCTCTAGTTGAAAGAAGGGTACAGGAACACTAAATTATTTCACGTGAAATCTCTTAAGCATAAAGCTCATAATAAGATTTTGAAGTCTCCTAGAAGATGGTTCAGTCACTTCTAATTTGGATATCATCAAAGATGAAGCTCTGGCCTTCTACAAAAATATCCTAAATGACAATAATCATCTCTCTTTAGTTGTAAAAGATACTCTATTGGAGACTATCCCTAACAATCTCTCTCGTTCTGAAGACTTCCTCAACCTCACCATGCCTATGACTATCGAGGAACTTCAAAAAGTGGTTTTTTCCCTTGAAGGAGATAATTCCCCTAGACCTGATGGCTTCTTAGCTAATTTCTATCATAAATTTTGGGACATCTTCTTAGGATATCTCCTCAAAGCGGTTAACAAGTTTTTTAGAACATGTAAGCTTCTTAAAGAGATTAAAAATACCTTTTTATCCCTAAGAAACCGGATGTTAAGGAATTCAAGAATTTTAGGCCTATCATCCTTGCTAATTTCCTATACAATATCTTTACTAAGACAATGGCTATTAGAATTTATCCTCTCCTTCCCTATGTTATTTCCAAGTAGCAGGGTGGCTTTGTTAAAGGTAGGCTTATCCAAGATGGCGTGGTGATGGTCCATGAAACTATTTATTCTATGGAGAAAAGAAAAAAGGTTGGAATGGTTGTTAAATTAGACATGAATAAAACATTTGATAAAGTATTTTTAATTTTCTTGACAATATAATGAAGAAATTTGGTTTTTCTCCCCATTTTAGAAAGATCATCATCTCTTGTGTGATGCCCGCTAAAACAACCCACTTGAGACCCAAGAAACAACCTAAGATTAGTTAGGAAAATTATGGAATTTTTTTTTTGCTTAAAGTATCCAACAACTAGGTTGTAAGACAACAGTTTTCACTAACAGGTTCGGAACAAGTTTAATCTACTCAAACATACTTTTCTTTTATTAATAATTATTAGAGTCACAAGGTTCAAAATTTAGGGTTAGAAGTTTCAATTAGGTTCAGGGGGTAAATTAACACCATACCCACTCTCTAACAAGCTTATAGTTTTAACTTGATTTTTCTCACACTTGACACATTTAAAATTTCCCTAAATCATTCCCATTGGATAGTAAATTTTCTTACCTTTCCAATGATATAAAGAAGTTCTCCTAACTCCTTATAAAACTCCAGTTATGGGCCAACGGGCCTTGGGGTGAAAATTTTCCCCCAAGGGTGGGCTGTGGGCCCAGGGATGAAAATTTTCCAAAAAGGACACGTGTTGAGTAGGGAAAAATCCACTTTTTTGGGTTGGCGGGTTGCATGGAGATGTTTTGAATTTTTCCCGCATGGGGGCAAAGTCCACTTTTTCGCCTGCGCCTCCACTGTGCCGCCAGGGACACGTGGTGCTCAACAAGCCAAAGCGGGGAGAGAATGAGGGAAGGGTGGGGCGGTAGAGAATTTTGGGGAAAATTTCCAAAGGGGAGGGTGAAAGGAGTAAAATGCACACATAGGTCCACGCATCCATGGAATTGATTTTTTCAAGATGAGGGCGGGAGTGCGGGGCCATGGAGGTTTTTAAGAAAATTTTCCAGAAATAAAAATTTAAAAAATAATAGAGTTTGCAAAGGTTCCACCCCTTCACTGTCACACCCCATGCTACCATGTGGCAGCCTTTCATTGGCTGCGGGATTGTGGCGGCGGAGGAAACTAATAAATTTTCCAATTTTTTTTTTTTAAATTACAAGGAAGAAATTTGTGCCGCGCCTTCGCCGATGCCTCGTGAGGCCATGTGGCAGCCTCTAATTGGCTTCAGACTAGTAGGGCAGTGGGGAAAATGTTAAAAATTTTCTGAAATTTTTTATTAAGTTCCAAGGGAAAATTTTGGGCCGCGGGCCTACCAAGGAAAATTTTCCCAAAATTTTAATGCTAGTGAAGAAAACTTCAAAAGGCCATAACTTTTGATAGAAAGCTCGGTTTTGGGAAAATGAGGACTTTTGGAAAGATCTCAATGCCCTCTTTGTACAGGAATAATTAATTTTTGATTTTGATAAAGTTTAATGGGTCAATTTCATAAAAAAAAATTGTAGGTTTTTAAAACCAAACTGGTAAATTGTGACTTTTAAATTTTTGTTCAATTTGATCTCCTCCTTCACTCAACATGCCAAACAGACATGGAGAATTATTCTAAGAAGGATTTTAGGATGTATTGAAAGGTAATTTTTCTCAATTGATTTCCAATTCAAATTTTCCAACAATTGACAAAAAAATGACTATGAAAAGTTTGGGCCCGATTTTGCAATGTTCTAATTATTTCCTTAAGTGTTTTTGTCAAAATGAGTTCATTGATATTATAACATGCTAAATTTTAATGTTTCAAAGTTGATTATTGTTTGCAAGTTCAAACTGTGTATTTTAATTAAATTATTTTCCAGTTTTAAATTTACAATAACAGGGATCAAATCTTGAGGGATCTATTTGCCATTTTTTTTTCCAAGAATGAAAATTCATTTCTCATCCAGTGTAATACATTTAAATGATTTAAATTACACAATTCTAAACCAAAATGTAATTATGATTTCAATTTTACACATTTCCAAAAGAGGCAAAACATTGTATTTTCCTCACATACGTTTCTTCCTTTCAAACAGAGATTCCCAAAACATTAACATGATCAGAATTAAATTTACAATACAATTTGGAAAGAACATTTCATTCATTCATTGATTTCCAAAGACTTTTTACAACTTTTTCTTTATTTCCTTCCAAAACCATTTATTAATTACATTACATAGCATAATATTACATGTTCTTTCTCATTCTTTCAAAGCAAAACAGAGTCTCTCTCTCTTTTCATTTCAGTTCATAAATTTCATAAATAAATAAATACATCTTTTCTTCACAAAATATATACAATTTCATCCACTTCAAAGTGGGAAAGGTTATAAAAAGAATTATCATAACAAATTGTCAAAACTATCTTCTTTTTTCAACTCAAGGAAATTGACATGCAAATTTCCCTTTTCTTCCAATTTGATCACAAAAAAAGTGGGGAAAGGAAACGCTCTCCACCCAACCAAGACATCAAATGAAAGGAGAAGCCATCCTTCATCATTGGCCCCTGAGCCCCAACCACAATGCAATAAGAAATGTATATCAACTCATGGAAATAATAGGCTTCCACAACAAACAAAATTTTTCAACATCCACATTTAAATTCAAAACACAATCCCAAAAAAAAACGGTTTTACAACCACATTGAAACACATCACACAAAACTCGAGCTCCACCATGCAAGCCAAAGGAGCAAGAACTATGGGGGAAGTTACTTATGCCTCCCAATGGTAAATGGGCATCCACCTGTAACAAACCACACAAATAATTCATCACACATATCGTTATGCCCCCATAATCTCTCCTTATGCCCCCACAAATTTCCTTATGCCCCCCCACAAAGTAAGAAATGCAAGCTATTTCTTTTCCGTGGTGGATACCAAACCCAAACTCCCTCCACAATAATTCTAATGCCACTGACATTCCCTTATTGCCCCCCCACATGAATTCCCCATAGCATTTTCCTACACCATTCCTATGGTAGTCTACCCAAATAGCCAATAAACACACAAAACATTCACCATTCACACAAACACAAAAAGAAATAACAACATAAAAGAAGAGCTAAGATCCTACCTCTCCATGGTATATTTGTTCCAACATAGCAAGCTTTCAATGTCAAAAACATAGTCCCAAAATCAGCAACCAACAAGCATGCAAATTTCTCCAATATCCTTCCAAAATCAAGAGCTCCAAGCACAAGAAAATTCACCCCAAGGAAGCATGAAAAATGTTTCAACAACCCAAAACAAAGCAAAGAGTTTAAATTTTATAAAGAGGGAAGAGGAGAGGATGATGTGGATCCATGTAGGATTCCACATCACACATCCTCAACTCTAACACAAAATTCAAATTTCATTCTCCCAAGCACAATAAAGAGGTGGGTGAAAATATGACAATTTACTTACACACTCCAAAAAGCCCACACCCCAAAGGAATAAATTAAATAAAATGTAAGAAGATTGCAATTAAAAATTACAATTTGTCTTCCCAAAATGTATTATAAAAGTCTAAATTAACCCTTCCAACCATAGACATGGTTGGTAAATAAAATTAGAGGCATGGGACAAGTTTTACTTGTCTCACAAGCCTCAAAAATAGCCTCCAGGACAAATTCGAATTTCCAAGGAGGTGGAGTGTTTCATACTCCAAAATCTGACTTACACAACTCTTACACATACTTACACATATCTTACAACCTTAATTACACACACCTTATTTCATTTAACAAATGGGTCAACAAATTTAATAATTACTTTCTTATGTCCCAATTTAATTAATTAACTTTTAACCATATGTTTTCTCACATTAATCTACCACAATTTAATTAAATAAAAGAAAGGGACACATCACTAATAAAATACATACAATAAAACAAGGAACCACATTAATAAAATACACAAAACCCCTTGGTCACATTCAAAGGTAATCCCCCCCATGGGAATCCCTAACAAAACAACACACACACACACACACAAAAACATGTTGCCATGGTGACCTTGTTGAATTCATCTAGAATTCCAATGTGGTTGGTCTCCAATCCCCAATGTTTGTTGTGATATTTTAACCTACAAAACACAAATACCTCCTTCGGCCTCATGGCCATATCAGAACATCCAACATGATATAAATATAATCACAAAATCATTTATACATATGAATCATAATAACATCAAGGAAATCAACAATATCACTTACAATCTATATCAAAACTATATCATCATCATATGATGTCCATTTTATAAGTCTACTCATAATATCTAAAATCACATGCCCAAACAACATTCACAATATATCCATGTCAAATAATATATCATCATCCACATATGAGTGTCTCTAATAATCATCATGCATCATAACCAAATCAAGATCAACAATAATCCATGGTCCAACATCTAACATCATACTAAATCAAAAGCATAATAATGTCCATAATGTAATCAATAGTATCAAGATCAATATCAAAAAGGTGTCAAAGGGAAGTGGGCACTACATCCCCCTCCCCTTAGACTTGAATTCCTCTAGAAGTCATTAGAAAAATGTTGAAACTGAACTCGTAATAAGGTAGCATCCTCCCATATAGCTGCAGTCTCATCATATTTGTCCCACTTTGCACCCAACCTAATCAACCTCTTTTCCTCGAAGGGCCCGGGTTCCTACGATCTAGGATGCGAACAAGCTCCACCATAACTTTCCCCTGATCCTACACCCATAATGATGTCTAATCTAACACATGAGAAGGATATGAATATATCTTCTAAGAACTAAAACATGGAACACATCATGTATGTAAGACAAGCTAGGTGGCAATGTTAGATGGTAGGCCAAAGGTCGATATGCTCCAAGATCTCAAAAGGACCCAAAATCTAGGAGCTAACTTAGAACCTTTTCCATAACGGATAGGGCTCTTGTGTGGCTTGACACAAAGGAACACCTTCATGCCCACATCAAAACTACGGTTGATCCTATGCTGATCTACATACTTCTTCTACCTATCTTGTGCCTCCTATAATATCTACCTGATCAACACCACCTGTTGCTCCATGTCCTATAGAAGAGCTGGTCCAAGAGATACTCTGTCCTCTAACTTGTCCCAGCTAAGAGGTGTCCTACACTCTCTACCATAAAAATCCTGAAAAGGAGCCATGCCTATGGAACTCTGAAAACTATTATTGTAGGAAAAATCCACTAAGTACAGGTACTCCTCCCATTTAGACTACTAATCCATCACATACATCCTGAGCATGTCCTCTAAAATTTGATTCACCCTCAGTCTGTCCATCTATCTCGGGGTGATATGTTGTGCTGAAGTTGATTCTCATCCAGGGACATACTGCATGGTAGTCAAGAAATGGGAAGTGTACAAAGGATCACGGTCACAAATGATCTTCCACGGAATCTGTGCAACTTGAAAATATCATCCAAATATACCCATGCCCTAGTCTAGCTATATAAGTGGTCTTCGTTGGAGAAAAATGAGCCACTTTTTTTCAATTTATCAATCATGACCATAATGGCGTTGTGGTGATATCTCGACATCGGTAGCCCAACAATGAAATCCATGGAAATGGTGTCCTACTTCATTCGGTATAGCATGAGGATAAAGAAGGCTAGTTGGATGCTCATTCTCGCCTTAACTCTCGGCACTCTAAACATCATGACATGAACTGAGCCACGTCTCTCAAAGTCTCTCGTATGATACAACTATCGCAAGATGGTGTGCATCTTCTTCACCTCGGGATGGCATGAATAGGGTGCATGATGTGCCTCTGTCAATATGTCTTACCTCAAACCTCCATCTCTGGGAACATAAATCTAGCCTCTTTGCCTGAGAAGACCATCTGCCTCTAAATAAAAACCATCAAACTTCCCTCGAGGGTCTACGAGACTTGATCTCTCTTGAAAGCTATAATGTAGAAGTGTCGAGAGAGGAATCTACTTAAGAATCCTACTCCACATATCTATTCTCACTGAAGTGGCCATAGCCACATGTCTCCATATGCTTAGAGCATCTACTACCACATTCTCCTTCCCCTTCACATGATTGATCTCCATATCATACTCACAAAGAAGATCTATCCAACACCACTGATGAGCATTGAGATTGGGCTGCGTGAAGAGGTGACGAAGACTCAAGTGATCTATCCTGAGTGTGAATCTCCAACCAAGAAGAAAGTGCCTCCATCAAACTAAAGTGTGCACAACTACATAAGCTCAAGATCATGAGTCGGATAATTAAGCTCGTAATCCTTGAGTTTGTGAGACTCAAAAGCCACTACTCTGCCCTCCTACATCAACACACCTCCAAGCCTGCTAAAGAAGCATTTGTGTAAATGAAAAACTCACCTGAGGATCCGACACTATAAAAATAGGTGTTTTAGTGAGGTATTCCTTCAGTTTCCTGAAGGCCTGCTCACATCTTTCTAACCAAACAAACTTCTTCCCTTTCCTCTGAAGGGAAGTGATAGGGTGCACAATTTGAGAGAAGTCTTCAAAAATCTCCAATAGTAACTGATAATCCCATGAAGCTACGCACCTCAGTCACCATAGTAGTGGGTGTCTTGGCCAATCCATAATGGATCTAATCTTGGAAGGATTGACGGTGATACCTTCCCCATAGAAATTATGTGACCCAAATACTGTACCTCTGTTTGAAATAATGCACACTTCTCCAAGTTCTCATAAAGTTACTACTCCCGAAGACACTGAAGAACCTGGCGAAGGTGCCCCTCGTGCTCCTCACACGTACGTGAGTAAATAAAAATTTCATCAAGGAAGATGAGCATGAAGTGATCTAAGAAGGTCCTAAATACCCCATTCATCAAACTCATAAACATTGCGGGGCATTAGTCAAACCAAAAGGTACCACTGTGAACTCATAGTGCCCATATCTCATATGGAAGGCAGTCTTATGAATGTCTACCTCCGAAATCCTCAGCTGATGATAGCTTGACTTAAGATCAATCTTAGAGAAAATTATGGCTCCCTTCATCTGATCAAACAAGTCATCAATACATGAAAGGGGATAAAAATTCTTGATCGTTACCTTATTCAACTGGCGGTAATCAATACACAACCGCAAGGATCCATCCTTCTTCTTCACAAAGATCACCGGTGCACCCCAAGGGGATACACTAGGATGGATAAGGCCTTTCTCCAAAAGGCCCTCAAGTTGTAACTTGAGCTCATAGAGCTCTGGGTGGTCATCTGATAAGGTGCTCATGAGATAGGCTCTTCTCCTGGAACTAGATCTATATGAAAATCAATCTCACGTGGGGGTGGTAACCCAGTAGCTCCCCTGAAAAGACATCTGAAAACTCTCTCAAAATGGGATGATCATCTAGCGATGGTCCACTAGTCCCATCCTCTGATCTGTCACTAACTGTAACAACATACATCTGAAAACCCCATCACACACACTACTTAAGCTACATAGCGGAGATGGTGTGAATAGAAATGGGTCTCTTGACCCCTGAAATCACTAACTCCACTCCCAAATCATCTGCACAAGATATAATATTGTGGTAACAATCCATCCTGGCCTTGTGTGTAGATAACCAATCCATACCCAAAATGACTCCATACGAGCCCAAAGGAAGGATATAGAGATCTGAGGTAGTGGTGAAAGGTCCCAAATCCACTACACACTCCTTAACTAAGGAGTCTACAAGAGATCTTGGCTCTAGAAGCCATCTCAACATCCCAACTATGACCCTTCCTAACTACCACCATCTTGCATTCTCTACTAAAGATGGTGCAATGAAAGAATAAGAAGAACTAGAATCAAACAATATAGAGGTAGGAATACCCCAATGCTACCTGTAGTCTCAATGACTGTACTCTGATGCTCTACTGGTGGTTCTCAACCACTACATAAATCCTGTGGCTGCATCCCATGTCACCAATAGTCGGCTCTGAGATCTATGTCTTACCCTTGTTGTTAGGGTTCTGTGGGCAGTCTCTCCAAAAATGTCTAGTAACTCCACAACCAAAACATCCTCTGATCCTCCCCAATGAGTAACACCTCCAATAGGTGCTCTGGAAGTCTATGGTGTGGATCCTGATGATCTGGTTATGGTCTGATGAGGTCTCTGCTAGTGAGATCCTATTGACTAAGATCTAGGTCCACCCTTTGTCCTGATGGGACCCCTAGGTGGAGGCCCCATACTTCACCTCTCTGTGCATCGGCTCTGTGGAGGTATATGAGGTGGGGGCGACTATTTACTCTGCTTGTATGGTCTAAATGATGACTGTGTTAAACCCTTTCCACCATGAGGAAGGGGTACTAACCTCCTTGATATGTTGTCATGTATGTGGCTCCGAACTCGGTCTCTAGCTTTTTTGGTCTTTCCCCGAGTCTCCTCTGCTATATAGGCCTTCTCATGACCTCATCTAATGCCTATGGAAAATGGATCCGCACTGCACCTCCAATGTCTAAGTTTAGGCCCTGGATGAACATGTGGATCCACACCTGCTCATCCTACATATACTCAACATATTTGAGTAGATCCAGAAATCTACTCTCATACTCTGTTACTCAAAGAGATGCCTATCAGAGGTCATGAAACTCATCTATCTGTTGCTATATAAACCTCCATGAAAAATATCTTCTCCTAAATCTCTCCTCAAATAGCTCCCAGGTCAATATCTTAGAGTCAACATGGAGCTTGTGTTCCTCTGTCCTCCACCATACTCTTGCTCCATCCCTTATTAGATGGATCACAACATGAGCTTTCATGTTGCTAGAAAAAGGACAAAGCTTGAAGCAACCACTCTTTCAAGAAGCTCACTAGTTAGGCCTCTACCTAAAATCACCTATGTCACTAGAATAATGTGAGGGTCAAGCTTCAGGATCTCCCTGATGTGATCTGTAGCTATGGTCTAATGGCCTCTAGGTCTCTCTGCATGCTCATCCCTAAGCCTAGGGCTCCGAGACCTCTCTCTATGCTTTGAAACTCGGTCACCTTGTCCCCTCTGTGGTGACTCTACCTGGATGACTTCGCATGGGATTTCTCTCCTCTCATGCTCCTCATCGAGTCGAGGAGATACCCCCCTCAATGGAAGGGGCTCTGTCATGTCTCAGGGCTGCATTTTCCTCCTCCTAATCCTCTATGTAGAGTGGTATTAACATCCTTAAGAGTATGCAAAATCTAGGGTAGGATGGTTACTACACCCTGATCTGGTGGTGGTGGTTTTGAATCTATGTGAAAATTTCCCTCGCCCCTCTCATGCCTCTGTGCATGAGACAAAGTGAGAGTTAGTTCATTTTTCTAAGTTTTATTCAATTTCCATGTTTACTAAAATATGTAATTTCTAAGCTAAGTTGTTTTCTAGATTTAAAAGTGTGCTAGGTTTAAGTTTCATGTCCCAAGTTTTCTAGTGTGCCCAATGGTCCAATATTTTGAACCACTACTCTGATACCAAGTGTGATGCCCACTAAAACAACCCACTTGAGACCCAAGAAATAACCTAGGATTAGTTAGGAAAATTATGGAATAATTTTTTTTTTAAAGGATCCAACAACCAGGTTGTAAGACAACAATTGTCACTAATAGGTTCCGAAACAAGTTTAATCTACTAGAACATACTTTTCTTTTATTAATAATTATTAGAGTCACAAGGTTCAAAATTTAGGGTTAGAAGTTTCAATTAGGTTCAGGGGGTAAATTAACACCATACCCACTCTCTAATAGGATTAGAGTTTCAAATTTATTTTCTCACACTTAACACATTAAAAATTTCCCTAAATCATTCCCATTAGATAGGAAATTTTCTCACCTTTCCAATGATATAAATAAGTCCTCCTAACTCCTTATAAAACTCAAGTTATGGGCCGGTGGGCCTTGGGGTGAAAGGTTTCCTCCAAGGGTGGGCCTATTGGCCTAGGGATGAAAATTTCTAAAAGGAAACATGTTCGAGCGGGGAAAAATCCATCTTTTCGGGTTGGTGGGTCACGGGAGATGTTTTGAAATTTTCCCGCATGGGGGCAAAGTCCACTTTTTCACCCGTGCCTCCCCTACGCCGCTAGGGACATGTGGCACTCAACAAACCAAAGAAGAGGAGAGAATGAGGGAAGGGCGTGGTGGAAAAGAAGTTTGGGGAAAATTGCAAAAGGGGACAAAGAAAGGAGTAAAATGCATGCGCGGGTCCTTGTGTCATGGAATTGATTTCACTAAGGCAAGGGCGGGAGTGCGGGGCCACGGAGGTTTTTAAGAAAATTTTCCAAAACCAAAATTTTCAAAAATGATAGATTTTGCAAAGGTTCCACCCACTCCACTGTCACCCCATGCTTCCACATGGCAGCATTTCATTGGCTGCGAGATTGCGGCAGGCGGAGGGAAACTAATAAATTTTCCAAAAAAATTTTAAAAAGTTACAAGGAATAAATTTATGCCACGCCTCCTCCGATGCATTGTGAGGCCACATGGCAGCCTCTGATTGGCTGTAGGGCAGAAGGGCGGTGGGGAAAATGTTAAAAATTTTCCCAAATTTTTTTGTTAAGTTCTAAGGGAAAATTTTGGACCACGGGCCAGCAAAGAAAAATTTTCTGAAAATTTTAATTACAGTGAAGAAATCTTCAAAAGGCCATACTTTTGATAGAAAGCTCAATTTTGGGAAAATGAGGACTTTCTAGAAATATCTCAATGCCATCTTTTCATAGGAATCATTAATTTTATATATTGATAAAGTTTAAAGGGTCAATTTCATGAAAATGTTCTACGAGGATTTTTAAAAGCAAACTAGTAAATTTTGACTTATAATTTTTTGTTCAATTTGATCTCCTCCTTCACTCAACATGCCAAATAGACATGGAGAATTAATTTGAGAAGGATTTTAGGATATATTAAAAGGAAATTTTTCTCAATTAATTTCCAATTCAAATTTTCCAACAATTGTCAGAAAAATGACTATGAAATTTTTGGGCCCGATTTGCAATGTTTTAAATTATTTCCTTAATTTTTTTTTCCAAAATGAGCCATTGATATTATAGCATGCTAAATTTTAATGCTTCAAAGCTGATTATTGTTTATTGGTTTGAACTGTGCATTTTAATCAAATTATTTTCCAGATTTTAAATTTACAATAAGATTAAATCTTAAGGGATCTATTTGTCATTTCTCTTCCACTAGTCTAATACATTTAAATGATTTAAATCAAACATTCTAAACCCAAAATGCAATTCTGATTTCAATTTTACTGATTTCCAAAAGAGGAAAAACATTGTATTTTCCTCACATACGTTTCTTCCTTTCAAACAAAGATTCCCAAAATATTGAGATGATCATAATTAAATTTATAATACAATTTGGAAAGAATATTTCATTGATTCATTTATTTCCAAAAAAATTTTACAACTTCTTTTTTATTTCCTTCCAAAACCATTTATTAATTACATAGCGAGAATATTGCATTTTCTTTCTCATTCTTTCAAAGTAGTAAAACAAAGTATCTCTTTCTTTTCATTTCACTTCACAAAGTTCATAAACAAATACAAACATCTTTTCTTCACAAAAAATATACAATTTCATCCACTTCAAAGTGGGAAAGGTTACGAAGGAATTCTCATAAGGAACTGTCAAAACTATCTTCTTTTCCCATCTCTAGGAAAACAACATGCAAAGTTCTCTTTTCTTCCAATTTGATCACAACAAAAGTGGGGGAAATATAATGCTCTCCACCCAACCAAGACATCCAATAAAATGAGAAGACATCCTTCATCATTGGCCCTTGAACCCCAACCACAATGCACTAAGAAATATATATCAACCCATGGCAACAACAAGATTCCACAATGCACAAAATTCTTTCAACATGCACATTTAAATTTAAAAACAGATCCCAAACAAAATAATCTTTTTACAACCACAAGAGAAACATCACACAAAACTCAGGCTTCATCATGCAAGCCAAAGGAGCAAGAACTATGGGGAATCTATTTATGCCTCCCAATGGGAATTGGGCATCCACCTGTAACAAAATACCAAAATAATTCATCACACATATCCTTATGCCCCCACAATCCCTCCTTATGCCCCCCACAGATTTCCTTATGCCCCCCACAAAGTAAGAAATGCAAGCTATTTCTTTTCCATGGTGGATCCCAAACCCAAACTCCCTCCACAAGAATTCTAATGCACTGACATTCCCTTATGCCCCCCACATGAATTCTCCATAGCCTTATCCTACACCATTCATATGGAAGTCTACTCAAACAATCAATAAACACACAAAATATTCACCATTCACACATGCACAAAAATAAATAACAACATAAAATAAGAGCTAAGCTCCTACCTCTCCATGGTAGATTTGGTTCCAACACAAAAGATTTTAATGTCAAAAACATAGTCCCAAAATTATCAACCAAAAATCATGCAAATTTCTCCAATATCCTTCCAAAAACAAGATGTCCAAGCACAAAAAAATTCACCCCAAGGAAGCATGTAAAATGTTTCATCAAACCAAAACAAGGCAAAGAGTTAAAAATTTATACAAGAGGGAAGAGGATAGGATGATGTGGATCCATGTAGGATTCCACATCACACATCATCAACTCCAACACAAAATTCAAATTTCATTCTCCCAAGCACAATAAAGAGGTGGGTGAAAATATGACAATTTACTTACACACTCCAAAAATCCCACACCTCAAAGGACTAAATTAAATAAAATGTAAGAAGAGTGCAATTAAAAATTACAATTTGTCTTCCCAAAATGCATTATAAAAGTCTAAATTTAACCTTCCAACCATAGGCATGGTTGGTAAATAAAATTAAGAGGCATGGGACAAGTTTTACTTGTCCCACAAGCCTCCAAAAACAACCTCCAAGGACAAATTCGAATTTCCAAGGAGGTGGAGTGTTTCATACTCCAAAATATGACTTACACAACTCTTACACATACTTACACATATCTTACAACCTTACTTACACACACCTTACAACATTTAACACAAGGGTCAACAACTTTAATAATTACTTTCTTATGTCCCAATTTAATTAATTAACTTTTAACCATATGTTTTCTCACATTAATCTACCACAATTTAATTAAATAAAAGAAGGGGACACATCACTAATAAAATACATACAATAAAACAAGGAACCAAATTAATAAAATACACAAAAACTCCTTGGTCACATTCAAAGGTAATCCCCCCATGGGAATCCCTAACAAAACAACACACACACACACACAAAAAACATGTTGTCATGGTGACCTTGTTGAATTCATCTAGAATTCCAATGTAGTTGGTATCCAATGCCTCGATGTTTGTCGTGATATTTTAACCTGCAAAACACAATACCTCCTTTGGCCTCGTGGCCATATCATAACATCCAACATGATATAAATATAATAACAAAATCATCTATACATATGAATCACAACAACATCAAGGTAATCAACAATATCACTTACAATCTATATCCACAACTATATCATCATCATATAATGTCCATTTATTAATTCTACTCACAATATCCAAAAATCACATGCTCGAAAAACATTCACAATATATCCATGTCAAATAGTATATCATCATCCACATATGAGTGTCTCTAATAATCATCAAGCATCATAACCAAATCAAGATCGAAAATAATTCATCTTTCAACATCTAACATCATACTAAATCGAAAGCATAATAATGTCCATAATGTAGTCAATAGTATCAAGATCAGCATCAAAAGGTGTCAAAGGGAAGTGGGCACTACATGTTGTTTATCTACTCCCAAATTGTCTATTATTGTTAATGGATCTATGGTTTGTTTTTTACAAGAAATAGAGGCATCGACGGAGGGACCCTATCTCCCCTCTTCTATTAATTATCATGGTTGATACACTCATTTGCACCATCACTAGAGCTATTTATTTAGATTATCTCAAAGGTTTTAAACCTTCAACCCATGGGATCACTATCTCTCATCAACAATTTTCTGATGACACTATCCTTTTGTTGCTTTCCTCGGTCCTTGAAGCCAAAATAATGAAGTATATTCTCAAGTTGTATGAAGATGCTTTGGGCCAGAAAATTAATTTTGACAAGATCTCTCTCTATTTTTTCAATACACCTCTCAGTAGGTAGCAAAAGATTTCCCAAATTCTAGGTTGTGAGATCAACTCTCTCCCTACAACATATCTTGGCCTTCCGTTGGGTACTAATAATATCTCTATGAATGTCTGGAAATATTTTCTTGAAAGGTTTCAAAAAGGATTGTTGGTTAGAAGGGGATTTTCCTTTCTAGTTCTGGAAAATGTATGCTTATCAAAAGCACATTGCAAAACCTTCCCATTTATATTATGTCTTTGGTTTTCATCCTCTCGATTGTTTTGATAGAATTGAAAGAATTCAAAAGCACTTTATTTAGATAGGAATGAAGGAGAAGAATAGATTCCACTTGGTTGTTTGGGAAAAAGTTTATACTCATAAGAATATGGGAGGGCTTGGTATCAAAATTATTAAAACAATGAATATCCCTCATAACCAAGATGGGTTGGAGACTCATAAAGGAAGAAAATCCATGGTCTGAAATTATACGTGCCAAATATCTTACTCAAAATACAACCATGAGCTTCTTGAAAGAGGAAACTCTTCCTATAGGATCCCTTTTCTAGAACAATATCATAAAAATAGAAGGGGATTGGATAAGGGATGTAAGTGGAAGCTTGGTAAGAGAGAGGATATCCATTTCTGGAAGGACAATTTGGTGGACTTTTAGGGCTAAAAATGTAACAACTCCTGTAACGGCTTCAAGATAGCCTCACCGTAGAACATGGGTACAAGGTCAGAGACTACATTACTTATATTGATGGTAAGTTTCAATGGAATATTCTTCACACTGACAAGCCCACCTTTAGAAGCCTTATAGATGACATTCACAAAATTACTTCTAATATCCATATTAGCCAAACTCAAGATAGAGATGAATTCATTTGGGTTGATTCTTTTGATGGCTCTTATTCATCAACTCAAGATATCAGGTTTTCTATGGTGAATTTGGATGTGATTTTAAGCTGGAATAGCGAATAAAGAGATTACCCCCAAAATTAATCACTTTTTATGGTAGGTTCTAAAAAAATACTCACTATTGAAAACCTGGTTAAGAGAGGATCCACCTTGCCAAATAGATGTTATCTTTATAGGGAAGAAGCTAAAACTATTCATCATCTCTTACTTCACTATCCATTTGCCTCAAGTATTTGGGAGCTCATCCTTTCTAGATTTGAGATTTCTTAAAATTTCTGGAAGGAATTATACATGTTTGGTAACATTTGTATCCTCCCTTCAAACAAAACATGATCAAGAAGCTTATTTTCCCCATGTCATTTGGAGAATTTGGAAAGATATAAATTCCCTCATTTTTAGGAATTCTAAAAGCAGTAGAAAAAGACTCTTGAAAGAGATTACCATTGATATTAAAGAAAATATTTTGAAATTCAAACCTCCTAAGAACCAAAGTTTCCCTAAAAGAGAGAAGATAATTATGCTAAATTAGAACTTTGATTTAGAAAACCTCTAATTTAAGCCTACCACCATCGATAGATCACTTGTTTAATGGATCCCAACACTAGAGAATTGGTGTAAACTAAATTTTGATGGTGCCTCTAAGGGAAACCTTAGTGTTGCAAGTGGAAGCAGGATTATCATAAATTATTTTAGAAAGCTTATTGTATCTTATATTGGTCCAATGGGGACCCAATCCAACAAATATGCGAAGGCTATAGCTACATTATGGGGACTAAGAGAAGCTAAAAAGCATAAAATATCCAAGATCATAGTTGAAGGATACTATCTTAATATCATTAATCACCTTAATGGTAGCAACCCCCTAGTTGGACTATAAAGGACTTCATCCATGAGGCTAAAAATATTTGTAATGATTTTGTTAATGTTAGCATTTTCCATACATATAGAGAGGGAAATAAATTGGTGGAATCTTGTACTAACATTGGGGTGATTAACAATCATTATAATTATTGAGTCAGTAATGACGAAATTATAAAGATTATAAATGAGATTATTCTCAAGGACACCTTGGACAGTTATCCCGAAGGATAATACAAACTCTAGTTGTGAGAAAATTTCCTCTCACTTAGTATGACTATCTCTTGTGTTTGAGAGGCCCTTTCATGCAATGGATAATTCAAGTCTTTTTCACCTTTTACTTTGGATTTATTCTCTATGTAGTTTTATCGCTCCTTAGATGATGATTTCTTCTTGAAAATCCAATATTATCTAGTGCCTCACAACTTATAATCATGGGGAGACCTCCATGTAGGAATGAACCAATTTTTAATCTGTTTTGGCAAGCCAATGCAAAGCTTTAGAAAATGTTGGATGTGGATGGTCTCACTACTTTCATACAGAGGATTAAGGGTTTTGATAAGAATCTCCATCTTATTTGCCAAGCATTAGAAAAAATAGGTTCTTTAATTACAAAGGCAAATATTTCCCAATCATAAAGAATTTGATATCATTTGTTACTAGTTTGGGCTCTGATGGTATTAAGTTCTATAGGAACAAGTTTGATAAGGACATAAAGGAGAAGTGATTTCTATGAGGATCGAAAGAAATGAATATTGGAAAAGTGGGTATCATTTTCTCATCCATTCTAGGCCCCTACAATGAATATTTGCGTATGGTGGTCAGGTATGTTACCCTTGAAGGTCATTTTTCTACTCTACCCCTTCACCATTTGGTTCTTTTGAATCATTTCAGAAGATCTCCTTGAGTTATCCTTTCTTATTACATTCTTCAATCTCTTGAGAGATCTATTCAGGAGGTTCACTCTCATAAGAGAGGTCTTCCCCTCCACCAAGGTGTAATTATCCTTCTCCACCTTTACTGTCATGATATGGTTGCTAATAACCCCTCAAGTTCCAATCTTCCCCCTCCCATGCAACCCAACAAACCTAAAAGACTCGGAATCCATCTCCCCCTGCCAAAAGGATTCTCATAAGTGCTATTATAGGAAAAGACTTGGATGTAGTGGAAATATTGCTGACCATTAGTCGACTAGCCTTCCTCATCCCTCATATATATGTAAACCCAAAATTTACAAGCCAGGGGAGGAAGTGCCTCTAATTTTTAACATTGGTGCTAAGGGGAAACAAACCCCTACTATGGATATTGAGAAAAATCTTGAAGAGATTAGTAAGAAACAAAAGGATATGGAAGCTACACTAGAGAATATTGTCACTAAACAAGTCAATCACCTCATCATGCAGAAGGATTTTCTTGAGTTCCTGCATATTCAGGTAAAGCAAATTTGTGATGTTAGTGGAATCCCAAGAGGATATTTGGAAAGGAGGAAAAGTAAAAAAGAAGATATTTTCCTCCAACAACAAGGACCTAATGATGTAGACTACTCTGAATCTTTTCAAATCTCTGGAGGATGTGAAAAAAGTGTTTCAAAAATATCTTCGAGAGAGGGCCGGTCTCCTCTCGATTTTTGTGTCTTTTTTGTTTCTGTTAGTTTTGTAGCTAGTGTAGGGCTGCGGTTTAATTGTTATTTTTCTCCTTGTTGGAAGTCTATTCTCTGCCTATGTTTCTCTTTGTTATATCTGGTAGTTAGGCCTTTTTGTTGGGGTGTGGCCCCCACCTATCAAAAAACCACATTGTTACTCTTTGTTATATCTAGTAGTTAGGACTTTTGTTGGGGTGTGCCCCACCTATCAAAAACACACGTTGTTAATCATTCTTTTTTCGCCTTTGGTATTTTTGTAATTAGGGGTATGGTCCCTTCCAAAACTAGTTACCACTAATAAAAAATTATCTAAAAATATAAATCATGAACTACTTTATGCAGCTTATTCTAGGCTTATAAGAATAATGAAACTACTTGACTAGTTATGTTTTGAAAAATTGAGTTTTTAGACAAAGTCTTATGAGGATGAAACATGAAAGGAGAACTAAAAAAGTGTGACAAAGATGCAAAAATTATCATTTAGATGTGTTTAATCCTATGAAAATATTGGTAGCAACAATTCCACTATCCTCTAAGGCTAGATTTTTCACCAAAATTATCTAGAATGCATAATGTTCCATATCCTTGTGTAGAAAGAAGTGTTTAGGATGAAACAAGTTTATTATAAGTGAATACTTGAAAGAGAAAACCATGGAATTATTTTGGTAAAACTAGCTGAAGATCAAAATATCACTGGGTGCATTTCAAAATTTGAGGAATTACACAAGGAAAGGTCTGAAAATACAAGTGTTTTAATGAACTTGTATCTTAGGAAAATAATTGAAAGAGAGTTTTTTTGTTTTTTGTTATGGTGATATATATAACTTATTTTTGACTATCTGTTATGTATACTAAATAATATTGTATATTATAACTAATTGTAATGACAAAACTATTTCTTAGTATTGACTATATGGCAATGTTTGTTGGTTAAAAGGTTATTCAACCAATAAATTTGAATACACATAGATTGAAATCTGAAAAAATTGCAAGTTTTGGATGAAAATATTGATTGTTTTCCTTAGCTTTATGTTAATAATATGGTTTTGATTATTCTAATTATTATTAATGAGTTAAATCATTGGGATGATGATTCATTAAGGGGGAAGTATGTCACATCCCACTTTTTCCATTTTGTTTTGGGTTACAAAAATATGTTGTGAAGTAATAATTAACCCACGGAAGCAAGTTGATTGGTGTCGATGTGAGGCCGCATATGCAATTATACACACATACATATTTCCACAAGGGAATATATGCATGTGTGTAGGTGCATACCCAGCACCACACTTGCACTCATCACCTTGTGACCATTGACTAATTATTAAGTCACAACTCATTTTTTTGTAGTTGTTGTATGAGACTACTTTACTTTGTTGTGTGCAATGATTTCATAACATTGGTGTGTTATTTGTTTGATATACTTTTTATGATATTTTCTTACCATATTGTTGAATTAATGGTTTGCTAGTATAAATATGTACTTGAATGTAATGGTATTATTCATCATTAAGAAATGATTATTGTGGTGATATAGGTCTAGGACCTCATGGCATATAATTATATTGATGTTTTATTAGGCCCTTAACCAAATAATTTGGTGGAAAATATGAAGGTCTTTGACCTCATGAAAGAAAATTTGTATTGTTAGACATAGGTCTAAATACCTAAAGGCATATACATTTGAATTTTTAATTATGGTCAATGACCATAGAGTATGATTTTTCTTCATCTCGTTGTTGTATCCAATGATTTTGTAACATGATTAAAAACTTTTTCATTGGTGTACTTACTTCGAGATAGTGCTCTAACTTGATGGTTGTATATGATGATTTTGGTGCATTGATGTACGATTTGTTTATTGTACATGTTATTAACATTTTGGTTCATCATGCTTGATGAAATTAATGATTTGTGATACATGATGAATCTATACATAGTTGTAATGTATTATTTCAGGTATGTGGAAATGGTAATGAATGTTTATGAGTTACTAAATCCTTTTGACATCATGATGGACATTGATCATAAAGAAATAAGAAGGTCTTCAATTGGAACAAGTAAAGCTTTGGATCATCAAGGTAAAAGTAAAGATTGTCTTGATATTACTTTTATCAATAAGGAAAATGCAATCTTTTATATTGCAAGAAAATGTTGATTTAGTTTATATGATCTTGATAACTTACTTAATTGTTTATAGCTTGAGAGAAGTACATTTTAATGTGTTATGTTTTGATTGGTTGATTTAACTATGTTGTGGATCGAAACTTGTTGGTTTTATTTTTTCTTTGACTGATTGTGCTCTTGTTAAATGATTACTAATTTTGAATGGTCAAGTTAGTCTTAGACCATTTTATTGGGCATTTTAATTATTTAACCAAATTTGGTATATCTCTTTTGTATTTAATGATTAGCATGAGAAAAGGTTAAATGGTTGGTTTGATATGATCAAATTGATTAGTCATACTCCTTTTTCATTGGTAAGTAAAGTATTGAAATTTAGTAGCTTGGCTTTAATTGTTGTTGATTAGAGCTCTTGATCATAATCCTTGGTCTAAAATTTGGTTTGGAATAATATGGATTTGACCATATTTAAATAGTAAAGTGATTGTTAAATAAATATGTGGTCGATTAATGACCCATACAATATATTAATGTTTGTATTTAATTTAATCTTCAACTGATTGATTTAATACCGCCGTTTGTTTTGGAGGAAGCTGGTTAATTGGTGGTGGTAATTAAGGGACTAGCTACTACGTGGCACCTACTAAACTAAAATTTCATTAAACAATATTGGGAAACCCAAGCTTCCCCGAAGCTGAATTGCATTAAATTGGTAACCCATTTTTATTATTGGTAATTTTATGATCTCCTTTACTCTAGAGGTTATAACCATCGGTTTGTAGGCATGTGCATGTGAGTTTTGAACCACTTTGTTTGTTGAGATATTTATGGAAACTTTAATTCCATACTAAGAAATATTAAAGGAATATTTTGCAAGGTTTATTGGGTTACTTTTTATTGAATCGGGTCATGTACTTTGAAGATAACATTGAGAAATTTTTACGGAAGTTTGAATATTTCAGCAAGGACTTTATCTTTTACATGCTTGGTTATACTTCTCTTTGTCTAGTTATTTCATTTTAAAATAGTAGGATATCATCTGGGTTATTTTTAGAATGATGGCTTGATACCTTGGTGATGTATGAGCTACAAATATTTAGATTTTGAACTAGGTTTTACTATCCTACTTGGGTGCTCAATTATATACTTGAGAAATTCATTTTAACATGAATCTCTTCTATGCCAATTTTGAGACCGGGTTTATCGATTTAAGTGCATTTCTATAAAATAGATTGTTCTAGGTATATAATACCACATTTAATTTGTTTATGGTCGATATTTGTTGAATGGAATCTATCTTTATCATATTAAAGTGTAATATATATTTGATTATATGTTTGTGATATCATTCTCGAAGTAAGAGGTGAGAATTGCTTTATTTGGGTCAATTTTCCTAGATGATTGAGTTTATTTTGGGATCAACTTTTGTTTGAATAAAATGTGGGCAGGTTTTCTAACCATTGTTAATGGATTGCATTATTTTAGATCCTGAAGCCCTATTTTATCTGCATATTATGCATTACATTTTTCCTTTTTGGGATGAATCTATGTAAGGAGGTAAACTTAGGGAGGGTTTAACCACTACCTTATCAAGCATGTAGCAACCTTCAAATGTTGAATAGTTTGAGTAAAATTTATATTGTGATCTCTAGGCTAGTTGGTTGAACCTCATCAGTCTTGTAATGATATAATCTCCCTAAAATTTTACTTGTAAAAATTTCATTGTTGCATTTAAGGATTTAAGATTGTTTTCTTAAACTCTGCCTAAGTGTAACTAGTAAATATCTTCTCTGGAGGAAGGAAGACATGATTATCATTGAGACTGATTAATGAAAATTGTCTCATATAGCTATTCTCAATAATTTTGTAGTTTGAAAACATGGATAAAGACCCTATAGGGCATGTGACTAAGTTATACATGTCCATTTGACCGAGATAAATGTTACATTATTTTTTTGATCATCATGGTTTGTAAGTATGACATAAGTTGTATGCTCAATAGGGTAGTTGTTTATTGATACACTATGTGGTGAACCATTATTGTGTGTTTAGATAAAGTGGAAGAAATATGTACAAATTTGTTTTAATATAACTATAAAATTATTTATCTTGACAATAAACTCTTGATTGTGAAAAGCATGTTGTGGGAAGTACTTGTAAGTTAAAATTTTAACGTAGAAGCTTAGGTTATGAAGGAAAAACATGTATTCATCTTTATATTTGGTTATTACTAAGAAATATTACTATTAAATATGGTGAATTATGTACCTTCGCATTATTTAGTTTTTGATAAAATAAATTTTGTCTAGTTGGACATGTCATGTGCATAAGACATATTTCTATATTGAGATATAATGAATTATGAATGAATGAAAGTTATTGATGTAAGTAACTTGGTTAATATATTTAGATATTTTTGTTGGTTTGATGAAATATAGCCTAAGCATGGAAGGTTTAGAAGGATTGGGTGTACGGACATAGGGCATGTAGATGCATGCATAATTATAGGGAAGTAGGGTGCATCGAGGAAAGCGTACGGTCAAGACTTAGCCATTTTCTAGTATAAGGATAAGAATAGATATGGAGTGTGGAGCAAGTTTTGTAGAATACTTGAAGATCACGTAAATTCTATTTCGAGAAAGTGGGAGATCAAGTTCCATGCATAGTTTTGGAGCTATTAATAAGATTAGATGGATGTGTTATTAATAGATAATCTATTATTAGTGATCTTTCATGATTTTGTATTTATCATGTAAGGGCACATGGCTATTCTTAGCATGAATCCTATTTTGAGGATTAATATGTGGTGAAGAGAAAGTCCCCACCCCTATATATGTGTGTATTGATTTTCACAATTTAGGTATCATTATCATCATCTATATTTTGTAGGTTTATGATGTTGGTTCTTGAGTGTGCATAACCTATGGTGACAATATTATGTATGTATTAAGATTATGTGTTTTATAGAAATTAATATGGTTGATATTTGTGGTGGATATTGATTGTTGACACATATGTTACTGTTCATGCATGGTAAAGTTAATCTTACATGTGGTTAAGATATAGATCTAGTTTATGTTATGCAATATACTTGATTATCTGTTATGGATTTGGAGTATTTATATAATCATGTTAACTCCTTGAACAAGCTGGCATAAAAGAGGGACCAGTACCCTTGTGCACTTTGGGTGAGTGTTTGGTTCTTGTTGAGTGACGTGCCAATGCGCATTGGGCTATTGTGGGTAAAAACTAGGCTACATTTTGGTTCCTGCTTCTGGACCTCTTTTTAGTTATTTCTAGGATGTTGTACGATGAAGATGTACTAGTTGAATTTGGCTAGTATTGAAGAGTGTTTAGAAAATTTAGAGGATGAATATTCTCACATATTTAGCATTGGACCTGATTTTAATGCACGCATGTGGTTTGAACAAAACCTTTATCATGAGTTATATGAGACATTCTTCTAAATTTTACCCATATAATTGTATGAGTGGTTGGTATCTTACGCATCAAAGAGAAATTGGAGGTTTAGAACACTTATTTGGATGCATGAAGAATTCCAGGATTTTCATGATGATAATTTGACTTCAACGCGTGTTGTAGATCATTAGTGGAGTGATGTTATGAATAGATATAATTTGGAGTACATAGTTTCTACTTATTCCTGTCCGAGAGATTATTGAGTTCAATTTCTTACGCCAACCCACGGATCATATTTGCATGACATACCTTTAGTGATTAAGATATTGATCATAAATGTGGATTTGGAATAGCATCCTAAGGCTAGCCACCATGCGCGGGAGTAGGAGAAGGTGTGGTGAAAGATAGAATACACGGAGGTAGAGAGGAAGATAGAAGAAATGTTATTTAAGTTTAATGAGGAATGTGAGAGTTATTTGGAGAAGCAGTGTGAAATCTTAGAATGAATGACATTGTTGAGAGAAATGGCTCGTGAAGGATTTGAAGCTCATGTAGAGGAAAAGGAGTTAGAGCATCCGTAACTCCCCAATTTGGGTAAGCATGGAAGATAACCCCTTTGACATCGAGATAAGAGTGCATCAATGGAGACTGTAATGACCGTGGGCACACATTTTATCCCTCCTAGTTACCTATCCCTTGCACTTGGTTTTCCACTATGACAGTCATCCTTCGAAGCAAGATAATTTGGGCAGTAGAGTAATGATAGAAATATTTAATTTGTAATCAATTTCAGGAGTTAATCAGGTATATTATTCATCTATGGCGGTGTAGTTTTTGTCTATGTTATTTAAAAGTCCTATTGGAGGTATATTTTTTTGGTGCGTCATTAGCACAAAACATGGGCACACAAAACATTTGTATCACATCTAGAAGTATTACAACTTCATAGATTATGGGAGTTCCATTTAGTACCATTGTTGGAACACAAGGTAGCGCATCCTCTATTCCATTTATTTCCATAGGAGGAGGATAAGGTGTCTCGGGGTCTAGTGGATCTAGTGGTTACGGTGGCCGAGGAAACACAAGAGGTAATATAGGTTCAGGTTGGTGGGCATGGTCCACGCTAACCCAAGAAATTTTACTATGATATTTCTCTTCATCTCCCACAATATAGAGGAATTGAAGATGCAGCTAAGAACATGCATATGTGTTAAATAATATAGTGTTCTAAAGGGATTATAGCTCCGAGTGTAAGGCAAGCCAATTTGTAACTACTTTGTAAGGGTGCATGCATAGTTTATATAGGAAATATGATCCAAACCAAACTTGTGTAGACTATACCACGTTACGTGATGCTTTCTTAGAAAAGTTTCATATACCTGAGTTTGAACAAAAGAGCATCAGTGTGCTAAAGGACATCAAGTAGGGAATGGTTGAGAGTGTAAGGGAGTATGATGCTCGCTTTAAAAATTTATTATCAAAGTTTTCTTATGACATCCACCCAAGTCAGCATGCTCAATGGTTCGTCGGAGGTTTGATCACACCTTTCATAAGGGTGCTCTCACATAAGACATTTACAGACCCGTATGAAGCTTTGGAATATGCTCTGTGTGCTGAGGTAGTTGGGAGTGTAGACACTTGGTGTTATCCAATTTTAGAGGCCCATATTATAGCAATGGCCAAACAATTGGAGAAGTTATAAACTAATTCATCTCATGAGATGCTGAGTTGAATTTTGACTGTGAATTAGAAGGACATACTAAGGATAGTTTTCCTCAGAAATTGGTGTGTGTCATGTTGTTGGACTCTGAGATCTCTCACTTGGACCATGATTCAAGTAGGTTCCCATTGTTGCAATGTGTGATAAGGAATAATGTGTCCTATTATTGTAAGATTTACAGCTCTACCACTCACAATATAGAGAATTACATGTTGATTTATCATATTCATGATTTAATTGATCCTGGTGTGTGTCAGACCAATGTTGCAAATAATTCAAAGGAATAAGGTGAGCATCATGATCACATTCATAATGAAGGGAACTCTAATGGAGGTTGAGGTATAGGTCGAGGATACCTTGGGGATTCAAAGGCTAAAGTTGCGCTTTAGTGGAAGAAGTAAATTTCCATGAGGAACATGTTATATATGCAGATCCCATGATAATTATAGGCGTGAATTCCCTCATAATATTATTTGTTCTTTTTGTAGAAAAAACCATAATTATGAAGAATTCCTAGACTTATATGAAAATTTAAGTAATAAGAACAAGCGAGGATAAGGGTGCATGAATGGTTAGAGTGCATCATGTTACGGAAGATCGGTGAATCTTTGAAGTTAGCGCAGATCTTGAGTTGGTACCTATTTTAGTCACTACACATACTAAGGTTACGCGCATGAGGTAAGTCCTAAAAATAAGCCTATTATTACAAAGGAGGAGATATTACCTGTAAAGTATCTAGACCTACTCATCAAAATCAATTTTTCAAGAAACCATGGAAGTTATTATAAAATTATAGGGTGAGATACAATGCTTGAAGGAGTAGTTGCGGAAGCTAGAACATGACAAATTAGTTGAGCTTCCTCTGAAAGATGTTGATGATTTGAAGGAGGTTTGTAAGATGTTGCGACAAGAAAACAAAATTTCTTTATTGGGGGAATGGACAAGAGGGAAGATGCCATGCACTGGAGTTGAGCATGAGAGATAGATTTTGCATGCTAACCTACCTCCTCATAGTTTGGATTATGACAAGGAGATCACTCTGAATGTAGTATTTGTGATTGATTCTGAGTATCATTTTGATTGATACATATGTGGAAGTTAATGTACTCACTTTGGATGTGTGGAATCAAATGGGGAGACCACCATTACAACCATCTTCAAATGTGTTACTTATGGAAAATAGGACTATGGCCACTCCCATTAGAGTCTTAAAAGATGATACTATTACTATATAAGGGGCCAAGTTTACTGGGGACTTTGAGGTCTTTGCACTTGAAAATTTTTTTCCAGCATTTCTTGGGCACCCTTTGTGTTATGTGAATAATGTTGATCTACACTTTAATAAAGGATATATCAATTTTGATAATAAGGAGGAGAAATTCATCATTCCTTTAATAGATAGAAAAGTTGCACCATATGTAGAACCTTTGAGAAAAGCATATTTAAATGAAATTTATGTACAAACTAGTAGAGATTCGAAGTTCTTGAGCTATCAAAGGAAGGAGTTATTTAGTGAGATGATGCACAGTCTATGAGTGATAATACGAGTGTTACATGTGATAACTGGGCACATGGAACTTATGAAATGGTTTTCCTTGAGATGTAAAGTGTTGTTATGTGCATGAGTCATCCGTGTTGTGTTAGGAATTTGGGCGTGTCCAGATACCAAAGTACACTAGTGAGGGGAATCCTAAAGTGTTCATGTGTACTATGGAAGTTCAGTGGATAGATCAAGTTAAAATAAGTAATATGCTAGTGTATACCTTTTGTGGGGCAATAGTGTGTTGGTGGATGCTTCACAAAGATAATATTTAAGAGTGGAAAGAAGTGACAATCACCTTCTCTACTAGATTCCTTCGAATCAATGCACCTACCAAGACATGTGAATTTCATGGGAAAGATGCTCAACACCATGTTCAGTAGTGTGAGAGACTTTGGATAGAGGAGAAAGAGGCATTATCACCTTCACTATGGGTGCACAAGTTCTACTACACCTTGTAAGGTTGCACACATGTATTTTATGCTTATGTAGAGTTGAACAGAGAAGCAGGAAATTGGCAAGAACTGACTATAAGTATGATTTAAACTTTTGACTATTTTTCCACTAAACCTACAGTGAATGAGGTATTACAAGTTATGAAGCACTTGGCATTGGGAAATAGTGCAAAGGCTAAGGAATTTATCTAGGAATTACTAGGTGAGTCATATCTAGAGGCGTGCTTCACGAAGAAGAGACCGATGTAAAATAGTTTGTTCGTGCCTTCTTAGAAATAGAAAAGGTAAGATGGTCTACATAATTGATGAAGAAGAAGTAGAGAACCTTTATGTTGAGCATACTCATGGTACGTGTGAGGTCTTAGGTAGTGTAGATGAGAAGGCATGTGCATATCATGAGCCTATGAAAATGAATAAGGTCAACATTGGGATAGATGTTGAACCTAAAGAGGTAATTATTGGTGATTACTAGTAAGATTCAGAGGTTTCTAAGATAATTGAGTTGTTATGTGACTTCTAGGACTTATTTCCTATAGGCTATCGAGAAATTGAAAGGGGTGCATGAATCTTTGTGTGAGATGCATATTAAGCTAAAGGAAGGTATGTGATTTGGTTAGGAAAGGCCTTACCGAATGAATTATAATCTAGGTGTCAAGGTAAAGGATGAAATTGATAAGATGCTAAATTCTAGAATCATTGAGCCCATTGAGGAGTTAGAGTGGGTCAGACCTATGGTGATAAGTAGTAAGAAATATGGAAGAATAAAGATTTGTGTGGATTATCGAGAGTGGAATAGACCCTTTTCCCACACTATTTATAGAGGAGATTCGGAAGGTGTTGCAGACGCGAGATCTAATCCTTCACTGATGGATTTTATGGATATCATCAACTAAGGATAGCTAAAGAGGATCAAGAGAAGAAAACATCCACCACTTAGTGGGGAATTTTTACATATAATGTTATGCCTTTTGGATTAAAGAATGAACTGCAGTATTTTCGTACATTTTTGTACAAGCATTTTAGGACTTTATTCATAAGTACTTACAGGTTTACTTGGATGATTAGACAATGTATGGGCTAGTGAAAGATCATTGTGATCATTTAAGGCTTATGTTTGATAGGTGGAGGTAGTTGAGCATTTCCTTAAACATTAGGAAGTGCATTTTTATTACACCTTTTAGGACTTTGCTAGGGCATATTATAATTTGTAAAGAAGGTTGGATCTGTTAAGGTTCTATTATTTTGGGCTTAGAGGAACTTACTAACCAAAGCAAATTACGTAGATTCTTGGGGCATAGAAGATATTTGTTGGACCCTAAAATATTGGCTATGTACCAAGAGAAGTGCATGCGTAGGATCGGTAGATAGAGGGAACTTGGGGAAAAATGTGTAGGAAAAAGGGGTTCAAGAAGGGTTTAAGTGAAACTAGGGTGCGTACGGGAGGAAGAATAATGTTTTAAAGGACTTAGTCATACCCAACATCGGGAGTCACTTAAGGAAAAATTTGAGGACTGACAAGGCATGATGAGTGGATAAGGTACCAGCCTAGAACCTTGGAGGTTAAGAAAAGGATATTCCTCACAAGGAATATTCCTAGACACATCATTACAGTTAGTGGAAGGTTTGTGAAGAGGATAATAATTCACTAATGAAGGACCACATTAAAAATTGGCACGCGATATGCTCAGAAGATAAGTCATGGTGGTGGTCAATGATCCTATTTAAAGAGGTGCTTGGGTCAAGAGAAAACACCCACACACAGGGGAGAAATACATGGAGGTGTGAAGGGAATGCAGAGAGAATGCATAAAGAATGTAGAGAAAGAGAAGGAGAGTAATGAAGTATTGCAGAAAAGGGTTTGGATTTCATGGTGTTAGGTTTTAGAGTACCTAGTGCTAAAGGGATGTGAGGGATACCATAAGCATGTGTATGGGTACTGGGATTTGTAATAAGGGATAAAATGGGAAAAAGTATAGTTAGGATCTCATATTAGAGAGGCTTGCAGGAGTTAAGTCTCTGTCATTTAATATATATGGTCTGAGATGACCCTTTTGAATGTAGTATGGCTACTAGAGATTTTGTTAAATCAATATACATGGATCTATTCTATACATCTTGTTTATGGGTGTAAACCCTCATGTTATATGAATTATCATGACTCGATATATTTTATTATACTTATTACAATGTCATTTAGCTTTTGTGATGCATTAATGTGTAGATCTGTTAGTTACATCTTCTACCTTTTAAAATAAATGAATGTACTTATGTTTCTACAAATAATCCTCCGTTAATGGTAGCCTTGACTACGATAAGGATATTACCTTGAATTTAGTTGTTGATGGATGACTCCTAAGTAATATTCTGATTGACATGTGTGTGGAAGTTAATGTTCTCACCCTAGATGCCTAGAATCAAATGGGAAGGCCCCATTATAGCCATCTTCAAATGTGTTATACTAATAAGACAAAGGTAATGCCCATTGGTGTTTTAAAAGATGTTGTTATCACTATCTAAGGGGTGAAATTCACTGGAGACTTTGAAGTCTTAGCACTTGCTGAGGTGGAAAACTTTCCAACATTACTTGGGTACCCTTGGTGCTATAAGAACAATGTTGACTTATGTTTTAATAAGGGTTATATAAGTTTTGAGAAAAAAGAGGAATGTGTTATCATTCCTTTGATGGATGGGAAGTCAATGCCCTATATTGAGCCTTTAGGAGAAGAAGACCTAGATAGAATTTATATGCACACTATCCGGGACCATGAAGTTGTGAAACCAATAAAATAAGGTGTTATTTAGTGGGAGAATTTGAATCTATAAGTGATATAACTAGTGTGGCATGTGATAATTGTCACACGAAACACGGGTTAGTCGGAAGGCGATTAAGAGGCTCTGTGATGAGAGTAACAAAGGTGCACTCAGTCAAGCACCTAGGAGGAAAGAAGTTTCCAAGTTATTCTAGGGGAGTTGACCTTGATCTTTTCCTGTGAGAAATGGAGATCCAGTGGAGATGTGAGATAGAAATGAGAAGGATGCTTAATTATACCTCACTCAAGACTGCAACATGTTGGTGGGTGACCCATTGCGATAACCTTCTAGAGTGGCACAAATTGAGAATCGTGTTCTCTGTTAGGTTTTTCCAGAACAATGCACCTATTATCATACAAGATTATCATGGGAAGGAACCCACCTAATTTCATGTGCAAGAATGTGAGAAGGCCTAGATCGAAGGCGTGGAAGCCTTGTTGCCTTATTTATGGGTACATAAGCTTTACTCCACTTTACAAGGTTGCATGGGCACATGGTACATTCACACAAAGATGTGTCGTCAAACAGGAAAATAGTAAGAGTTGATGACCAAACCCCTTTAAGATTTTGAATATCGGAGTACTAAGACATTGGTGGATGAGGCATTACAGGTTGTTAAGAACCTAACTATGGGAGATAGTGCCCTGGAGAGGATATAACAATGGAATTATTGGTTGAAGCGGCTTAGAAGCACATCTTGATGAGGAAGAATTAGAGGAGATAGAACTTGAGCACGCATGAATGGAAAAAGAGAAAGGAAAGTTGGTCTATGTGATCAATGGTGAAAATGTAGAACACTTAGATGTTAACCATATTGTGGAGTACGTGAGAGGTTATGGATAGTGATGATAAGAAAGAAGGCACCTACCATGAACCCATAAAAACTAAGAAGGTTAACATTTATTTGGAGGCATAACCTAAGGAAGCTTCTATTGGAGAATCTTGGATAGAAATGGAGATTTCTAAGATCATCAATCTATTGTGTGAATTTTAGGATTTGTTTCCACACAGGTACCACGAGCTTAAAGGATTTCACCACTTCTTGGGAGAAATGAATATCAAGTTAAAGGAAGGTACGCACCCTATTCGGAAGATACCTTATCAAATGAATTTGAATCTACGCGTCAAATTCAAGGAGGATATTGACAAGATGATCACATCAAGCATCATTGAGGTTGTTGAATAATCATAATGGATAATTCCAATGGTCATCAACATTAAGAAGGATGGGAGGATAAGGATTTGTGTTGATTATAGGGATCTAAATGTGGTATGTGTTATTGACCCTTTTCCAACCCCTTTCACTGAGGATATCCTCGAAGGACTTGTTGAGTGTGAGATATATTCTTTCACGAGATAGATTCTCGGATATCATCAAGTTAGAATTGCAAAGGAGGACCTAGAAAAGTCAAATTTTGATAATCGAGTGGGAAGCTTTTCCTACATGTTCATGCCTTTTAGATCAAGAATGCGTCGATTTATTTTCATGCATTGTGGTGCAAGCATTTCAAGACTTCATCCATAAGTTTCTTCAAGTATACCTTGATGATTGGATGGTATATGGATTATTGAGGGACCATTGTGACAATCTGAGGCTGATGTTTGAAAGATTTCGGTAGTTGAGGATATCCCTCAACATTAAGAAATGTGTTTTCGCTACTCCATTTGGAACTCTTTTGGGGCATATCATATGTAAGGAAGGATTACTAGCAGATTCTACCAAAGTTATCATTATTGTGTGATTGGGGGAACCTACTAGCCAGATCGTAGTATGTGGATTCCTTAGCCATATAGGGTATTACCATAAATTTATTAAGGGGTATGACAAGATTGACATGCCATTGGAAAATTTGTTTAAACACAAAAGTACATTTCACTAGGGAGAGGCGCAACATATGGCATTTGATACATTGAAGAATAAGCTTATCATTGTGCCCATATTATGCTTTCCTTCTTGGGATAAGCCATTACATGTACATGTTGATGCTTTACGGGTGGTGATTATAGAAATCTTAGAAAAACTTGGAGAGGGAATTGTTGACCACCCCTTGTGTTTTGCTAGTAGGAAGCTAACCCCAACAAAACATAACTATCCTACTACTAAGTGTGAGGCATTTTCAATGATCTACTCACTACAAACATTCATATCGTGTCTATTGGTAACACCCTCTATATTCTACATGGACACATGATAATTAATTAATTGGTAAACAAGCCCTTTTTACGAGGGAACATATGTAGGTGGGTCTTGTTGTTTCAATAGTTTGAGTTTATGGTTGTTGTGAAATTGAGTAAGAGTAATTTGGGACCTGGCCATTTATCAATGATTAACTTGGGGAGGATGCATAGAGCATTCAGGATACAATTCTAGATGTAAAATTATTTATATTGTGGTGTGCACCCTCTAACTTGGAAGATATTGTTGTGTTTCTCAAGACGGGTGTGGCACCGGAGGGATTGAAGAGTTTGGAAAGGAAGTAGTTAGCCATACACATCACCCTACATGTTAAATAGAGGAGACTTATACAAGATAGGCCACAATGAGGTGTTGTGCCGGTGCATGTTAGAGCATGAATACATTACAACCATGGAGGAAGCACATGGTGGAATTACATAAGGACACTAGGCAAGGAATGCAACCATGCACAAGATCATTTTAGTAGGATTTTTGTGGGAAATAGTTTACAAGGATTGTATCAAGTATTTCAAGGCCTGTGACCACTATCAATTCCTTGGTAAACTAGGGAAAAGAGATGAAATTTCATTAAGATTAATTTCCAGTGTAGAACCATTTGAGAAGTGGGAAATTGACTTCGTAGGCCCTATTTCCCTAGCTACATGAAGGATAAGTTCATGCTATATCATTACATGCATAGATTATCTTACAAGGTGGGTAGAAGTGGCACCTACAAGGGATTGTACAATGATAAAAACAACTAGGTTCTTGTGGGAAAACATAATCAACAAATATGGATGCCCGTTGAGTTTAACAAGTGATAGGGGTACTCATTTCTTGAATGAGATAGTTAGGATCTTGTTGGCAGAATTCATGGTATCCCACCACAAGACTACCCCTTATCACCCATAAGATAATGGGACTGTTGAGGCATTTAACAAAATTATGAATCACACATTAACTAATATTTGTGATGTGGGAAGAAAGGATTGGGATGAGAAGTTTTCTGCAATGTTATGGTCATATCGTACTACTTATAAAAGAATGAACAAGGCTACACCTTTTTAATTTGTGTTTATTGTAGAAGTGGTGTTACATATCAAATTCATGTTACCATCACTTTGTGTATAATGTGTGAATGAGGGCTAGGTGATCAACAAACAGGTTGAGGAGAGGATTAATAAGATAATGTAGTTAGATGAGAGGTGGGATATTTCTACGTGGAGTCAGAAAATAGAAAAATCTAGGTAGAAGGGAAATGATAGACACATCAAGAACAAATAGTTTGAGGATGGGATGATGGTTCTACTGTATGACTCCAAGTTTTTGTGCCATCCTGGGAAACTCAAAGTCCATTGGATGGGCCTATACATTGTATCCTATATAATTAATTCAGGTGCTTGTCGATTCATAAGCATTGGATGGAACATGAATACCAAGCCATTTCAATGGGAGTAAGTCAAGCCTCACTATAAATAAGTCTTCCTTGTGTTTATAAATAAGGTAGTATTTCTAGTTATCCTAGGTTTTTCTTTGTTGCATTTTCCTTTCTTTGTGTTTCCCTTTCTCATTTCTTTGTGTTATGTGCATTTGTGTGTTGGTAGTAAGTTATTATTTTCAAAGGTTTTCTATGCGTAGAGGACCACATATCCATTTTGTGTGGGGTGGATTAATGTGACAAGCACTTTGGAAGCTATGATTGTGGATGGACTAGGTTGAAAAATACACGTGGATTGGAAGATCACGTGTGGAAAAGGTGACCATAAAGGAAGGATGGTGTCAAAAGGCTTTGAGAAACCATATACGATAGGTAGGGGAAAAAAATTGTTCCAAGACATAGAAGAAGAATTGAATTCGACGTGGGAGAAAGTGCGAAGAAATCTATGGTTGAGGTAGTTTCACACCAGAAGGTTGTGGAAGTGTTCACATAACATCGAGTGTGGAGGAAAAATGTTGAAGGTTGGCATTGGAAAGAATAAATCTGCCTTTGTTATGAAAGTACATTGGTAGGTGGCATGGAAATTATTTCGGAGAAAATAAAAAGTTATAAATAGAAGATCAAGGGTGCATTATTTTCTACCTTGTGTTTTAAGAAAAAAATAACTCAAAATAGCGCATCCTTGTGAAGAAAGTTGGAGAAGAGTTGTGGATATTTGCATGCATAGCTAGTTTGATCAGTGAACTAGAGTGGAAAGAAGTACATGGGCATAAGATAAAAAGTTGTGGAAGAATCCCGTGGGCGTTACACCATCTTGTGGAAAAATGGTTTTTGAGGTTAGGGTTGCATAGCTAGGGCATGGGGTTTGAAGGAATTTTCATAAAGGATTAGAGCTGAAAAGTTGAGAAGATTCAGGATTAGGATAAAGGAAGAAGTTTTTAGGACCCAAGGAAGAAATGGAATCAAGGAAAGTAGCAAATGTTTCACCGAAGAAGGGAAAGGGAAAGGGGAAACAATTTGTCTCCACCAATTTCAATGAATAATGGCATGCAGAAATGTAGTACCCGAAAGACATATTTCTTGGTAAAGAATGGGTGTCTCACTTCAAGATTATGGCCATCAGTGATTACAACCATCGAACAAGTACCACAAAGAATTAAATGACACTAGAACTAGTTCACCCTATAGAGAAGAAGACACCGAGATGGAATTTCCATCTATGATAATGATGTAAAGGTAAAATGGAGAAGATTCGGTTGTTGCAACTCTACGAGTTTCCCTATTTTAGGGTCTTATTTAGTCTTAAAATGTGCACATAGGTTAGTTACATTTTTATTTTTATTAGAAAATAATAAAGTATGACTATACCAATGGTTGATGTTGCGCATGCATAAAAACCACTTCTATTTCACAAGTTGAAGGATGTGCATAACCCTCTGAGTAATTTAAAAGTTCACTAGCCTTATCTTTGAAGGACATCCATTGGAAGATGACTTGGAAGACAAGGAATCCATTAAGAATACCATTGAGGATTATGACTACAAGAAGGGTTCGCACTACTTTGAGATTTCTATAATTATTGACCCAGCGATGAGGATGGCCACACATTTGGTTACAAATTTGAATGGGAAAGAGAGATGGACATAGATCAACAAGGCTTGGTTGAATGTGTGCCATAAGATCTTAGAGGGAACCATCTATAACCTCTCAAATTTCATTGTAAAGTAGATCTTAAACATCATTCATGACAAAGAAAAGATTATGTTTGGTAATTTCCTCCTCATCATTGTCTTTTTCAGAGATTGGATTACCTAATGGGAAAGATAAGTTAGTTTGGGAATACCCGGATGAGAACCCCTTCCCCAACAAGAGGTTTGAACAATATACATGTGATGTCATGACAGCCACTCATAAGGCGTGCCTAGAAAAGTGGTATAAGTGGATGCGCAACACATTCGGAGTTGAATGGATAATACCAAAACATTTTCCTTCACTAGTGCAAGGAGGAGAAGTTGAGTTTGTCGCATACCAGAATTTTTGCATCGAAATATTTACTTTAGTAGGAGAAGTTGAGTTTGTCGCATACCAGAATTTTTGCATCGAAATATTTACTTTAGTAAATGGCACAAAGATTCCTTGGTTTAAATTTCCTTTCTCCTTCACAGTGCAGTACATCCAAGTTGGGGTCAATCATTTCAAAGAGGTGAAGAAACTCAAATTTTATCTGAGTGTAATGGATCAAGACTACCGCGAGCTGCGCAGGAAACTAATATATCATAAGAAGCATGCCTATGTGGAGAAATATGTCTCTCATGACGTCCACATGTTAAAACCAATAATATTACCTATTACAGGAGGATAGCGGTGAGGGTGTGTTTGCGTATAAGGCCTAAGTATTAAAAGGGTGCTTATGTTGAAGACAATGTCTCCCTCCCTGATGACCCAACCACATGGAAGAAGATTGTGCTAAGGAAAAGAGATAAAAGTGAAACTCCTGAGAAAAATATGTCGAGTGCGCAGATAATGTTGATGATGAGGGGCACAGGAGTTAGGGCGACACACAATACTTACGTCCATTAGAAGAAGTCTCCCATGAGAAAATATTCTCCATAAAAGGAGGAAGGGTCACCGGTAAGGTAAGATTCGCGGAGAGAAAGAAGAAAAAGAGAGGTCCCCTGAACCAAAATCACCAGTAAGGAAGAAGCAGAGGGTGACGAAAGGATCAGAATCAGAAAAAATAGAAAGCATGGAGGCCAACAAGGGAAATGAATATGATGAAGATTGTGATGAGGATCAGAACCATCCTGTGTACGATGTACATGAGTCAGAGGAAGAAGGAAATGAAGATAAGGATGAGAATGAAGGAGGCACTCACGATAAAGGGAGAGTGAGGAAGTAAACATGAAGGATTAGAAGACCCCGACCCTGACCAAGGAGTAGATGGATAATACCATAGAGATGGAAGTGACAGTAATCACCCAATAGTTGGTAGAGCACGAAGTCGAGTGAAGCACTAAGGAAGTACTAAAGGAAAAAGTGGAATGGAAAAGTGTGGGAAAGGAGTATAGAATCATGGACGGATACCCAAAATCAGTAGTAAGCTTCCCAAAGGTAGCACACATAGGTGGAAAGGGCATAGTAGCACCGCAGGAACAAGAAATGGCTTACATTAATTATCTAAATAAGGTCTTGTGCATGCATTTCCAAAGTACCATGCCTACAAATCAAATCCTTTCTTGGTCTTATTTTTATGAAGAGGGTACATACCCATGCATGAGGAAAATGTTGTCTTGGGATTTTTAGTCCCATGTTGATGAAATAAAATTCTAGGTCAGCCAATACGCATTGATTAATATACCAGATGCCAAGGGATTAAACCCTCTGGTGAATGCCCAACAACAGTTTGATGAGAAATTTTGCAACGTGCTCAACAAAGTATCATTGGAGGTAGAGGAAATACTCTTTGGTAGAAACAACAGAATAAGGTTCTTGGAGGAATAGCTTGAAAAAAATAATGAGGAGATCATTGAGAAGGACAAAGAGATAAACCATAAGCAATTTATCGGTGCGTAATTGAGGCACTAACTGAGGGATGAAAAGGTAAAGGTGTATGAAATCCATAAGAAGATAGAGGTCATTTCAGATGTCATAATTTTGAAGCACTCGGACATGGCCCCACCTGAGTAGAAATATGAGTCAACCATATAATGCTTGGAATAATTGACCTATGTCCTCACCATGGAATTGTGACCACTCGCATTAGAGTAAGCAAAGGAGGTGATGGCATGCCAAAAGGAGGAGGAAAAACTGAATATTAGGGAGATAATGACTCGGTACTCTGAGCTTCTTGCCATAGTAAAGACCACCACACAAATGGCTGAAGTTGTATATGACAGTTGTGCTAATATGGATAGAGTAACAAGAATATTGATTGCTACACATGAGGCGGATCTAAAATAATTTTAGAAAAATAATAAGGTAATAGGGTAAAGTGTAACAAGATCCTAGCTGAAGTTGAGAAGAAATTGGAAGGAATCAAGACCTTACGGGGTTTGATTAAGAATAAAATAAAGGAACTATACCCCCAAATCACTCGTAGGATGGATGCGCTAGGTGATCTTAGCAAGCAACTGGAGAACATTGTTGATACACTGAAAGCTAAGAGCGAGGAACTTAGTTTCGATAAAGCACATTAGTGGGTGACCTACTTCAACAAGTGTAGGGAGAAGTAGATACATGGGAGAATATTGAGGCATCTGTGAAGAAGGAATTCCCACTCCTCATGCAGTAGTAGCACATTATTCTATTCTTCCATTTCTTTCATCCTTCCATTCTTTGATTGTTTGGGAAAGTGGAATGTTTTTAGGATGGAGAACATGCATAGTGTGGGGTGATGTTAGACCCTAAAATATTAGCAAAGTACTAAGAGGCATGTGTGTGTAGGATCAGTAGATAGAAGGGTGCTTAGGGGAAAGTGTGTAGGAAAAAGGGGTTTAAGAAGGGTTTAAGTGAAACCAGGGCACGTACGAGAGGAAGAATAAGGGTTTAAAGGACTTAGCCATATCTAACATCATGGATTCACTTGAGGAAAAATGTGAGGACCCAACTAGGTGTGATGAGTGGATAAGGTGCCATCCTAGAACCTTGGAGGTCAAGAAAAGGATATTCCCCATAGGGAATATTCCCAGAGACATCATTACAGTTAGTGGAAGGTTTATGAAGAGGATAAGCATTCACCAATGGAGGACCACATCGACACTTGCCACGCAATCTTCTTAGAAGAGAAGTCATGGTGGTGGTTAATGATCCTATTTAAAGAGGTGCTTGGGTTAGGAGAAAACACCCACACACACATGGGCATAAATACATGGAGGCACAAAGGAATAGAGAGAAAGAGAAGGAGAGTAATGAAGTGTTGCAGAAAAGGGTTTTGAGTTCATGGTGCTAGGGTTTAGAGTACCTAGTGCTAGAGGGATGTAAGGGATACCATAAACATATGTATGGGTACTGGGATCTATAATAAGGGATAGAATGGGAAAAATTATAGTTAGGATCTTAGATCAGAGAGGCTTACAGGAGTTAAGTCTCTATCATTTAATATATATGGTTTGAGATGACCCTTTTGAATGTAGTATGGCTACCAAAGATTCTGTTAAATCAATATACATGGATCTATTTTGTACATATTTTTTATGGGTGTAAACCCTCATGTTATATGAATTATCATGACTCAGATATAGTTTATTATACTTCTTACAATGTCATTTAGCTTCGTGATGCATTAATGTGTAGATCTTGTTAGTTGCATCTTCTACCTTTTAAAGTAAGTGAATGTACTTTTATTTCTCAAAATAAACCACCATTAATGATAGAAATATCTTACAAATCTCACATAGAGGAGGGGCTCGATGCATGCGCATGCCTCGGGTGAGTGCCCAACATATGTTGGATTATAGGTTAGAGTGCTTGTGGTTAGAAAGAAGTATTGAGGGTAAAATAATGACTACAATATTACATGAAGTTTATCAAAGGCTTTGCCAATATCATCATGCCCTTGGAAGAGTTATTAAAGATTAAAGGTTAGTTCGATTGGGGTGAGGTGTAAGAGCGCATATTTGATACATTGAAGGAAATTATTACTACAACACCTATTTTGTGCTTTCCTTCATTGAGCAAACCTTTTCATGTGCATGTGGATGCCTCTGGCATGGCCATTGGCATGGTATTAGCCCAACCTAGAGAAGGTATTGTTGATCATCCTATTTGTTTTGCAAGTAGGAAATTGACACCAGCTCAACAAAATTATTCAACTACGAGTGTGAGGACTTATCCATGATCTACATATTACATAAGTTTTGATAGTACTTACTGACTACCCCATTTATATTCTATACATATCAGATGGAACTTAAGTATTTAGTGAACAAGACCATTTGCAGGGGTGCATATGTTGTTAGATTATGTTGTTTCAAGAATTTGACTTTATAGTGGTGGTTAAGCTAGGAAATATCAATTTTGGACCAAATCATTTATCAAGGATTAATTCAAGAAAGGATGCATAAAGCATTGAGGACACAATTCTAAATGCAAAACTATTAATATTGAACCACGTTCCCTCTAACTTGGAATATACTTCTATCTTTTTGCTTACTGTTGTGGTGCTTGAAGGGGTGAAGAGTATAGAGAAGAAGCAACTTATCATATGCACCACACCTTACATGTTGATCGGGGGATTTATACAAGATAGGATGGGATGAGGTTTTGCGTCGAGTGTGTACTTGAGAATTAGCATGAAGATGCTATGGAGGAAGCTCGTGGTGGGATTTTAGAGGGAAATTATGCAAGAGATACTACATGCGCAATATTTCATTGGCTGGCCTATAGTGGGAAACAATATATAAAGATGTTAAAGAGTATTGTAAGGCATGTTATCATTGTTAATGCCTTGGAAAGCATGGGCATAGAGATGAAATTCCTTTGAGTTATATTTCAAGTGCGTAACCTTTTGAAGAGTGGGCAATTGAACTCACGTGCAAGACTAGATCACACTACATTATAACTTGTATAGATTATCTTACAAGGTGGGTGGAAGCAGTGCCTACAAAGGATTTCATGATAGCTACAACTAAAAGGTTTCTATGGGAAAATATCATCATTAGCCATGGATGCCCATTGATTTTAAAAATTTATAGGGAACTCATTTCCTTAATGAGACTATCAAGATATTGTTAGTGGAATTTATGGTGGTGCATCATAAGGCAACACCTTATCACCCTCAAGAAAATGGAACCACCGAGGCTTTAAAAAGATACGAACCACACATTGACTAATATTTTTGATGTTGGAAGGAAATAATGGGATGATAAAGTCTCTGTTGTACTTTGGGCATATAGGAAAACTTATAAAATATTGAACAAGGTGACACCCATTCAATTGGTGTTTGGCATAGAGGTTGTTTTTTTGATGGAATTCATGTTACCTTCCTTTCATATTATATGCATAAGGGTGATTGGCTAATGAGAAAGAACTTGAAGAGTTCATTGATAAAATGATTCATTGGATGAAAGGAACACTATAGCAAGATGGAATTGGAAGACAAAAATGTCCTGAAGAAGGCATGACATGATAGGCATATTAAGGATAATAATCTTGAAGTTGGACAGATGGTTATTCGTATGATTCAATAATTTTGTGTCACCTGAAAGCTCAAATTACATTGGTCGGGACCATATATTATGACTTACATATTTGATTCAGAAACTTTCTGTTACGGGCATTGGATGGGACATGATTTATCGATTACTTCAACAGAGTTGGGCTGAAGCCATACTATAAATAAGTATTCGGTGTTTATAATAAGGAAGTATGGAAATCTAGATTATATTTCCTTTAAATTTGTTTTCTTATATGTGTTTTCTTTCAACATTGTTATGCTTTGTCAATTTATTTAAGTGTTTTGTGTAATAAGTGTTTTTCATTCTATAAGTTGATTACTATCTATTGAATTCATGTGCGAGATAACCAAACATACTTTTAGTGTGGGGTGGATAAAGAAGGATTGACTGGTACCTTGTTTCATATTGTAATACATTGTAAAAACAAACTTATAGGTGCTTAGAAAAGTGATAATGTTGATTGCAAGAAAATTTCTCAAATTAAAGACTACCCATAGGAGGATGGACTCGGTATAACATGAGGTAGGCTACGAATTAGAAACTACTTGGGAAGAGTCACATTGGATAGGTACTTCAAAGCAGGGGAAGTGCATGTAAATGAAATATGTGACCAAAAATTAGTGGGTGTGCCAGAAGGTTATGACTAAGGCAGGGAAGAGATAGGCACGAAGACAAGGCATAACACATAGAAAAGTGCGAAGGTGGAATTAATGCCACATATGATGGTGGTTGGGGAGAAATTAATGTGTAAATTTTTCAATTGGTCTATAAATTTGATGAAGTGTAACATTATTGTTACCTTGCATTGTTGAGTTATTGAATTACGAAGTGCAAAGAAGAGCTTAGTGTGATGAGTAATCTGTAGAGTGATGAACTAGGAAAGGGTGAGACACATTATTAGTAACATTCCACGCGAAGGTTTATTGCATTATTTGTGTGTGTGCTCAAGGTGGGTTCATCCAAATAGGGTTTGAGGAAGATATATTTGTAGCTAAGGTTTCATGGATCAAAGGTTCCGGTTCAAGTTTGAGTCATTCAAGGTAAAAAAGGTGAAAAATTTAAAGCTAAAAATGTCCCTATAAGTGAAAAAGGAAATATGGCACCGAGGTGAGCTCCAGTCATTGAAATGGAGGCTGATGAAGTGGCAGAGGAATGGTTGGTAGAGATGTTGTATCCAAAGGGGGTGATCGAAGGGAGACCATGGGAAATAAAGATAACAAGGTGAAAATTTTTTGATTTCAATCACGGATCAATAAGACCATTAAGGATATTGTTGTAGAGACCATGTGAAAGACAAACATGAGGATGGTAGATAGAACAAGGGTTCTAGATGATTTAGTGAAGATATTGTTGGAAAGTGTTGGGGTCATGTAGCTCCTTGAATTTCCATACTTTGGAAAGCCCGACCAATTGTACTAGTGGCTGATGTCATGGGTACATGAATATTTTTTCTATTTTACGGGAAGGAGGATGTGGATTACCACCAAACTGGTTGGAAAGGTCACAGGGTTACGTGATTCTAGTTTAGATATTGTTGGTGACTGACAGATGAAGATGGAGTTGGTGTGACAAGTGTTGCGTTTAAGTATAAGAAGGGAGGTCGAGCATTGAAAGTCACAAAAATAGAGGATATGGCCACACAGGTTGCGGTGAAGATCATAGGCTATAAGTAAGGTGCCTCAGAGAGGTGGAAAAGGTAAACTAGTGTTGGCTACACATAACACATTAAATGGTGAGCATGACCTACTACAACATCATTGGATATATTGTAGAGATCTTGGTAGCGAGGTGCATGCACAAGGTGACAAAGGTGATAAAATAACATGGGTGCTATTTTTATTTTGATTGTATTTAGTGAATTTGGTGCACCTGACAGGCCAAGGGAGAAGGTTTGGTAGTATCCCTTGGAAATTAAATCAGCAGCGCAGAAATTTTCAAAGTATACATGTCATGGTTCCATCTTGAACACCTACAAGCAGTGATAGGAGAAATGGTTTAGACAGATGTGCCAAGAATTTGAAGGGGAGAGGTGCATATCATTTGATCTTCCTTGTGTTGGATTGATAAGCTAAGTTCGCGGTGTATCAACATTTCAACCTAGGGAGGTACTTTATGACGATGACGGAGAAAAGAGACCTTAGTGTAAGTTACCCTTCACCTTCACCGTGAGCATTTTTAAGATTCAATGAATATATTGCATAGCACGCAAAATATTTAATTTGATGCTAAAAAGGTAGATGTGGATATATATATCTTTTTAAGACATATGTGTGGCCAAATAGGGAAGATTATGTAGAAACAATGGAGACAGACAATATTGATATAACTCTAAAGACTATGGTGGTGGGGAAAATTGAGCCTACACACATCTATGTGTATCTAAGGCCACATTTCAAGGATGGAAAGGTTATTTTAGCAGGGGACTTAGCCTTTCTAGGTCCTCCTGGGGGAAATAAATAGTGGGCACAAGTAAGATAGTTAAACATGCGCCCCCCAGAAAGGAAGAGTTGATACCTAAAGGCTTACAGAATGTATTGGAGTAGGAAGAAGAATAACAAGTAGACAGTATTGGAATAGACCATATCAAAAGAGTGTTGCAAAGGATGCGTATAGGCAAAAATATTGGTGTTGGGCCATCACAGCCAGTTATAATATCACCACGTGTAACACCAAATAAGAATGCCAAGGTAAAAAGAAAGAAGCGCTTAAGGTATGTTCTTGTTAAGGATAGTGATGACGATAAATCTTCACATAAGATTGCACAAAAGGATGTTTCCACACCTAGTTTGGAGGCATGAGAGGATGAAGAGATAGGTGGAAAGAAACCTATGTATGAGGAGGATGCCCCCAGTTTAAGTGCACAAGGACCTATAAATGAAAGTAGCCTGGTGGAGATACAAAAATTATAATACGCCCTCCGTGCATAGATAAAGAAATTGAGGGAAGATAGGAAGTAGAGCAGAATGTGGGTGCCAAATCACAGGACCATGAAGGAGAGCATGCTAGTGATCCTAAGGAAGATGAAGTGGTGATAACATGAAACCTTGGCTATGCTGATGATGATACCAAGATAATTCGCGCTAGGTTCCAAAGCACTTTTCCTATGGAACAACTATATGGATGGGACTTGATGAATCCAAACATGGTGACCACACGAACCCTCAAAAAATTATCATGGACTATGTAGAATCATATGGATGAGCCTAACTTTGATGTTTGTGAGGAATTATGTGTGTCACAAATAATGAAGAAGGCACCACATTCTCACCATATCACCATCAAGCCAACTCAATTCTCAGATGAATAGGTTAGTAATGCTTTAACTAAGGTGTCTGTAGAAGTTGCATGCCAAAATATTGATAAAGCAATGACTATTCGGGCCTTATTAGAGGATAGAAAGGATAAGGATACTGAAATCAAGTGCTTAATAGAAGAGAAAGAGAAAGTTGAGACGGAGGTGCGAAATTCCTTCGAATGGAAGAGCAGATTGGAGATGATTTTAAAATAAATACCACAATATGAAGAAAAGGTGGTTGATCGCACTACGAGATGGATGTCATGCATGGGATGATCTCGAGTATGATGAATGTACTCACGGTGCTGCGAGAATGAAGGATAAAACATGATGATGGATGAAATGGATGGGGTACTGGCAGACATCCCCAACAAAAAAATAAGGCATTGAATAATTGGAATGAACTTGAAGTAGAAATTAAAGCTGAATATCTCGAATTGATTCTACCTATAGAGGGATAGCATTCCCGAGTATTCCTTCATTCTTTGTGTATAGATATTCTTTCATTCTTTAGTGTTTATTCACGAAATATGGATAAGGATTACCCATTGTCGAGGACGAAATGAAATTAGTGTGGGGTAATGTTGGGTTGATGAAATATAGCCTAAGTATGGGAAGCATAAAAGGATTGGGCACACGAGACATAGGGCCATAGATGTGTGCGAAGTATAGGGAAATACAAAGGTGTGCCCAATAAAGCATATAATTAAAAATTATCCATTTTCATGTATAAGGCTAAGAATAGATATGGATTGCAGAGTAAGTTTTGTAGAAGACTTGAAGATCATGAAAAGGCTATTTTAGGAATGTGGGAGATCAAGCACCATGCACAATTTTAGATTTATTAATAGGATTAGATGACAGTCTTAGTATTAGATAATCTATTATTAGTGAGCTTGCATTCTTTTTATTTATCATGTAAGGGCACATGGTTATTCTTAGCATGCAACCTATTTTGAGGATGCATAGGCGGTGAATGGAAAGTCCCCACCCCTATATATATGTATTGATTTGCACACTTTAGGTATCATTATCATCATCTATATTTTGTAAGGTTATACTTCCGGTTCTTGAGCGTGCGTAACCTATGGTGATAGTATTATGTATGCATGAAGCTTCTATCTTTTAGAGAAAATAATATGATGGATATTGATTGTTAACACATTTTTTACTAGTTCATACATGCTTTGAAGATAATCTTGATTCCAGATGAGTTAATCTTGCATATAGTTAAGATCTAGATCTATTTTACGTTATGCAATACACTTGAATATCTGTTATGGATCTGGAATATTTTTATAATCATGTTAACTCCTTAAACAAGTTAACATAAAAAAGGGACCTGGTACCCTTGCACGCTTCAGGTGAGTGCTCAATTCTAGTTGAGCGATGTACCAACACAACTTGGGCTATTGTGGGTAGAAACTAGACTATAATTTTATATTAGCTTACATGTTTTCTAAAATTATACTTAACTTATTGACATGAAATAGAGAAAGTTGATATTAAATTATTTCATATTGAAACAACTAGGCAAAGATTTGTGTAATCATGTCGCTTTATTGAACTCGCCATGTAATTTTTATATTTTATCTTATAGCATGCATGAATGATTAGTATTGTAAAGTGACAAAATATTTGGATAAATGATTGATACTTCATACATTGATTGTTATTATAGTGATTCTTATGAATGTAATGAATGTAATTGTACTTAATTATTGCCAAAAATATACTTCGTAACTTGATTAAGTAAATTTTTCCTATTGTAATTAAATGATTATCTTGGATAATCCTATGGTACTCATGTATGATCATTATTAATTATTAAATCAATGGTGTTGATTTGTTCATTGAACTTGTGAAAATAGTGTATTTGTACCAATGTATTACAGCAACAATATTATTACATTAAAAGTTGTAATGAGATAATAATTACTATTTGATGAAGACAATGGGACTAGAGAATGATGTCTACATACAATCATTAATGATAAACAATAGTATAAAAAATGAGAAGCAAACTGTTGTCTTTTAACAACACCATCATACATGATATGATAAAATATATTTGTTGTAAATATCATAATTTTTCATGATGTCATTATGATTTAAATGGATATGTAACAAAAATAGTTAGTCAAACAAGAAAACACAACATAGTATGTAAGAAATAAAATTATGTCATAATTTTTTTTTCATAGATAAACAACGTAATAAATGTTAGTCTATATGTATGACAAGATGAGAAACATATTGTTGTCTTTTAACAACAACAACATACACTTTTAAGATAAAGTATTATCATAGTAACATACATGATTCCGTTGTACTTCAAAGGTCGAAAGTAGTTATGAAAATATGGAAAAAAGTAAGAAGGTACAATGTGATCATGAGTTAAAATATGTATGTATTGGATAGAATCGACAAACCAAAATGTATAAGTTTCTAATAATGATTACAAATGATAACTAATTAGTGTTATGAATTGGTTATTTCTATACTTGACTAAACCTAATCAATGGTTGTAGAATGACATAGTTTTGACTTGTAAGCGGTAAGAGGTACAATTATTATTTAGTGGCTTAATGAGATAATTATATACCTATATCATGATTTGGATATCATCATGAAACTTTGTTAACCCATCCTTAGGAGGAAATCACACCTTATTGGAAATGAATAAATTAAAAAGGTTAACTATAAACTTAATACTAAGACAATGGAAAAGAATCCCAATACTATGTCTAGACGGATGTGCGGTGATTTCCAAATAGGTTTCAAGTGGCTTATGTGTAGTTAAGAAACTGGGATTGCTAGAGTAATACCAAAATTATGGCCATAATAGTGCAAAGGACTAATTGCATTGTTTTTTCACCATTTCTTATTTTAGTTGTGTTTTGAGCTAGAGTGAAGTACTTGCATGCTTTATTGGATGACACTAAGAAGATGCATAGGATCTTTGTACCTATATAAAGGTCTAACCAAATATATATAATGCATAATACTTCGTATAGAGTAATAAAAGGGGATTGAGAATGATTTGGAAACCCTTGCAATTGCACATGGTTATCATAGGTTGTCAAGATGGATTCTGGAATATTAATTAATTTTGGATTACTTAGTGTTGATCTAAGTAATAATGTTAATCATTACAACATAAAAATAATTAAGGGATTTTGTAAACTTAATTAGTATGTTGGATTAATTTGTTGCATGTTGAACATCAATGAAGACATAACAATGTAATTAATGGTTTATAAAAAAATTCCCTTAGTTTTTTGAAGCATAACATGGGTGTTACATGTATTGACCCCTCAAGAGTGCATGTATTCCCACAATTTTCTCATTGCAATAATATTTTTCATGTGAATGATTCCTAGCGACCACTAAGCTCTAAATATTTCATTGTGGCTGAGCTTAGCGACCACTAGGATTAGAACTATGTATGTCTTGACCCCTAAAGAGTGTGTGTATTATTGCAATTTTATAATTGCATTAATAGTTTTCCTATAAATGATGTCTAGTGACCATCAAGCTCTAAATATTTCATTATGAGTGACCTTAGTGACCGCTAAGATTAGAACTACATGTGTCTTAACCCCTAAGAATGCATGTATTACCGCACTTTGTTCATTGCATTAATATTTTTCCTATGAATGATTCCTAGTGACCGCTAAGATCTAAATACTTCTTTTTAGCTGAGCTTAACGATAATTAGGATCAGAACTATGTATGTCTTGACCCCTCAAGAGTGCATGTATTACCACACTTTTCTCATTTCATTAATAATTGTCATGTGAATGATGCCTATTGATCTTGCTAAGCATTAATAAAGTGACCCACTAAGGTAATATGACCACATGGAAAGTGTTTCCAAACACCTTGAGTCACTTATAGGACAAATAAATATATATTATGCACACAATGATGATGTCAATAATTGGGTATAGATTACCCAAACATATGATAGCTTGGTTAAGCAAAATATGAAGATGATAGGGGAAGTTAACCCTTTGAGAGGAACTATTAGAAAGGAGGATATAAAGATAATGACAACATTCTATTTATATATTGTTATGAATTTAATATTTAGTGCTCACATTTGTGTGTATATTGTAATATTATTAATATTAGTTGTACTATAACTCATTATTAATAATATAGGTTTTTTTATATTGATATGATATATTGTTTCAAAATATATTATTCGAGTTTTTATGCCCGTAAAACTATAAATGGGTAAGTGGTTTGTTTGACTTCCTATTTTCTAGGAAGCGCTTCTCTATTATACTAGTTATATATTAGCCAAATGTATTGTGCAAGACCCGATTAAAAGAAGATTATTTTTTTTGTTGTACAAATTGCTTGTGTCTTTCATTTGGTACTAGAGTGATATTATTAGAGTGGGTTGAAACTATGAAAGTGTGTATGGAACCTTGAGTATAGAATGGGGAATCTCTATTACTATTCTTTGGTTTCCTCGTGTATGGAATAATTTAGAATGTGAGAGTTTAGATTAGTCTAAGGTAATAGTTTAGGTTATACCCATACACAAGGTGGCCTACATACATGTGAAGGGTTTGATTATATCAGATCCGTGCACTTGTGTGCATCATTTACTCTACAGCAAACATTGTTTGAGATTTCCCCGACATTCGTTTGGCCATCCTCAATGCCCGATTGGATTTTCTTTAATTTTCCAAATTTTCAATTACATGTGATTGGATAATATTGTTTGGAGACTTTTTGTGCACATCCCTACGAGATTGATCATTCAAAACGATACAAAAATTTGTAAAGAATGTATACCCAAGAATTCAATATTTATCTCTTGAGTCTCATATGCATTTTGTTAGATCTAGCATCCATTCACGAATTTGATCATCCCTCTATAGACATAAACTAAGTTTATAAGAATATGCTTAACTGATCATATGTATAGTTATATGAGGTTACCAATGGTTGATATCATAATCTTACATACTTGTTGTTCTTGTAATAATAAACTTGAGATAACACAAGGCAAACAGCTTATTAATTTGGCGATTGGAAACATTCCATGCATACCCCAGTTCTCATGCAACTACGATTCCATGTGCACTCTATATTTTGATTATATTCTCTCTTTAATAAATGCACTTAGCTCATGAGATCCTTGTTCCACCTTTTTTATGGTTATATGAAAGTTTGATGCAGATAACAAGTGGTTTTTTCTTGTTTATCTAGTTTTGAAAAATGACTTTTACCTTTGTAGGTTTTAACTTTTGAATTATCTCGCAAAGAAATATCAAATTGTGGTTTGAACTTATAATATCAAAAAAATAAAAACATCTCTCACAATGAATAGGAGCCCTAATTGAGTCACATGACATCCTCCAAAAATTATTAATTGTCGAGCCCGACATTCTTGTACAAGTTTAATAGGGTAGTTTCTTGATAGGGACTGCTAATGGTAATTTTGGAGTAGCTTTTGTGGGGATATTTGTAAGGATGTGTTAAGGAAGATTGTAAAAGTATCTTGGAAAATGGGATTTTTCTAGAGGCTATATATTCACACTCATCTACTGTTGTCCACCGATTCACTACTTGAATTTTCTCCAACCGTCGTCTACATTATTGGTATGTCAATTCAGTTTTATTTTAATAAGTTTGTAAGTTTTGATAAGTTTATTATTTGTGTCAATATTGTAGTGATGTCAAATAGTGAAAAGTTATATTTATTAAATCAAGTATTTAAAATGTTTCTTATTAGTTAAAGTAGTTTGGTCATCTTTAGTAATGGTATGTCATAAGTGTCAATATAAGTTCAAAAAGAGTCAAAAGTTTATTTATAACGTTACTTTTCTTTATTGGTCTAGTCAAAGTCAAATATTCATTTTTTTAATTTTTGAGTCATCATTATGATATGTCGTAGTATAGTTGTTAATATCATAATTTCAGTGTCAAAATCAAAATCGAGTCAAGAGTTGAAAATTGTAAACATAAAAAAATTCCTCATGGACGCATTTTTATGTTACCTAACATCCGAAAAATAAGTTTTTTCAAATTGTGGAAGGGATACTATATAATAAACAATGTGGAAATAGTTGAGCATCAAAAATTTATCGAGTTGAGTTAGCAAACATTCACTTGAGGATGGAGGACAAGAAGCATCCTCTCACCAAAGCAAGTAAGTGGCGGGGCCGCAAAATGAGGTTGTGGCATTTTGTTTCAATGTGTTTTTTTAGTTGTAGTGTACTTTTTTATTCAGTTTTTAGTATGTTCTTGTTGTAATAAAGTGAGTAGTTTTTCCTATGTTAATTCCCTAATGTGAAGATATTGTGGAAAGATGAAAGCACAAAGGAAAAAACAACATCATGATTCTTGAAGAGGATGAGTAGGGGCTCATACCTGGAACAAGGGTTCCTTTTTTGTGGATAGGGGTCCATTTTTGTCAAACAGGGGTTCGTACAATGAACATGGGTTCATACTAGATGAGCAGGGGTTCATACCGAGGTTGTTGGTCAACCTTTTCAAAACCATCTGGAGAACCAAGATCATGAGCACGCACGAGAAGCTATTTTAGAAGAAGTGTGATTGTTTTTCTCCCATGTTTGCACTAAGGAGGAATGTTAGGAATTTAATATTTAGTGCTCACATTTGTGTGTATATTTTAATATTATTAATAATATAGGTTTGCTATATTAACATGAAATATTGTTTCGAAAATATATTATTCATAGAGTTTTATTATACCCGTAAAAATATAAATGGGTAAGTTGTTTGTTTGACTTCTGTTTTCTAGGAAGTAGTTCTCCTATTTTATCTTGGTTATATATTAGCCAAATGTATTGTACAAAATTTGATTAATAGAAGATTATTTTTGTTGTTGTATAAATTTCTCATGTCTTTCGGATCCTTCGTAAGATACCCACACTCCCCATTCTCCAGGTCTTCTGGGTTTCCTACATCAATTAAAACTATATATGAGGTTTAAGAAGTCAAACCCACACTAAATGAATCTCCAACTTTGGTGGCATATTCCTTAATGAAGAAGAAGAGGCAATACAAAATGAAATCTTAGCTAGGGAATCTTGCAACCATCTCAATCTTATCCCTCCACTCCACATGAAGCAAGACAAGATTGGGTTGAGAAATCCATAATTTCTCACAAAGAAAAACTAGATTGGGAGGCACAAAAAGAGCCCTTAGTAAACATTGAATTCAATCCAAGGATATGAACCTTGAAAAGGATAACCAAAAATAAGATGTCAACACAACAAGCCATTGTTTGACATGAAAATTCATAATACCTCTTCTCTTACAGAAAGAAATGGAAAGCCAAAGGCTCCCAAGTGGTTTAATATGAGGAAGATTTAGAATCCTTGATAAGGGCTATAACTGAAGTATCCATAGAAGTAGTGAGAGGCATATGTGCTAGAAATAAATAGCTTGAAAATTAATTAAATACCACAGATTCTTTCGTGGGTACAATTTCTTAAGTAGAAGAGAAATTTAATGCCATGTACAATGTTATAAAGGAATTCATCAAGGAAAATATGAAGGAACAATCCTACCTAAAGAATACTAGAAATATCATTAAAATAATGGGATCGATGTAGAAAATGTTAATATATATGGGAAAGTTATTGAGGAAGGAATTTGTAAAGACCCTTCAATTATAACCATGGATGATATTGGTATATGCCATACATATGCTAATTATACCAAGGAAATACTAAGGGAATGGAATGATTAGGTAAGAAAACTATCTCTCTAGTTTGATGACATAGTTTCAAGAGGAAATTAGATTTTTGCAAAAGCCTCGGTTATGGAAGTATTTAAGGAAAACCATGAATTGGTTTCTAGTGAAGATTTTTCTATATTACTTAAGCAATTATTGGTTAATTTTCAAAGGATAATAACGAAGAAGAAAATTCATAGGTCATTGAGATTATCTCCAAAACCAAGGAAAAAATTACAAAAATAGAGACTCTGAAGGAAATCACAAAAAAGAAAATGTTACTCAACATGTTTTTCTTGACAAGGCTAATGTGCTCTTTATAAATCCTATTGTGGACATAGGAAAGATAGATAGAGATTACAAGATTTGCAAAGAAGTCATTCTTGTAGCATAAAAACAACATGATACAACATGTGGCACTGCATAAGCACAACAAACGTAAGAATTAACTTTACATGTGGACCTGGATCAACACCAACCCATAATTAAGCAAGAACCACAATGAATCATGAGTGGCAGTATTTGAGCATAGCGGGAAAGAAATGAAATATGTATAACATGTAAATAGATTAATATTTATAATTGATTGAATGTTCATGTATATATTCCAAATGTTATACTTATCTAAACACTTAATAGTATTTATACATCCTAAACTACCTAAATACTACTACGATCACAATATATTACTTTATTTTGTTAAATCCTAAAAACCACTCAACTCCAAATATTATGTTATGGCATAACCTAGTGGATGCTAAGCTCAAAATATAATTCTTTAACTTATTAAATGTTAGTGACCCCTAAGCTCAAAATATGTTAATTTAATTTGTTAAAGCCTACCGACCATAAGCTCCAAATATTATGTTGTGTCATAACCTAGTGTCCACTAAGCTCTTAATATCTTAATTTAATTTTTTAAATCATGACGACTGCTATTCTTGAAATATTATGTCTTTGTGGAAGTACCTAGCGGCTACTAAGCTCAAAAATATTCCTTTAATTTGTTAAATCTTATCAACGTGTTTTCTCAAAATATTATGTTTTGGTCATACGTAATGCGGCTGTAAAGTTCATACTATCTTAATTTAATTTGTTAAATCTTAGTGACCATTATGCTCCAAATAATATGTTGTGGCATAACCTAATGGATACTAAGCTCACAATATCTTACTTTATTTTGTTAAATGCTAGCAACCCCTAAGCTCAAAATATTATGTTGTGGAAATACCTAGCATCCGTTAAGCTCATACTATCTTAATTTAATTTGTTAAGTCCTAATGATCGTTATGCTCTAAATATTATGTTGTGGCATTACCTAGTGGCCACTAAGCTCAAAACATCTTAATTTTATTTGTTAAATCCTGATGAATGCTAAGATTAAAATATTATGTTGTGGCATAACCTAGCGACCACTAAGCTCAAAATATCTTCCTTTAATTTGTTAAATCATATTGTCATGTTTTCTTAAAATATTATGTTGTGGCAGTACGTAGCCGCTAAGTTCATACTATCTTAATTTAATTTATTAAATCCTAGCGACCACTAAGCTCCAAATAATATAGCATCACATAACCTAGAGTTTGCTAAGCTAACATTATCTTACTTTATTTTGTTAAATCCTAGTGATCGCTAAGCTCCAAATAATATGTTGTGGAATAACCTAGCGGATGCTAAGCTAAAAATATCATTATTTAATTTGTTGAATGCTAGTGACCCCCAAGATTGAAATATTATGTTGTCGCAAAGATACTAGCATGCCACTAAGAACATACTATCTTAATTTAATAAGTTAAATCCTAGCATCTGTAAGCTCCAAATAATATGTTGGGGCGTAACCTAGTGGCTACTAATATTTTAATATCTAAATTTAATTTGTTAAATCTTGTCTAATGCTAAGCTCAAAATATATTACTTTAAATTCTTAAATCCAAACAATAAATTTGACTAATGTATACAAATTATTTTTTCCATAAAACAAGATTCATCTATTTTATTTACTCAAGGCTATATCTAGTGACCACTAAGCTCTAAAATCAACCTTTTATGTGTTAGAGAATTATATACATAGATTTATATATATCTTATGAGAACTACATAAGGCTTAAGAATTATTTTAAGTTATTTACATTTGCGATGAGATTTAGATAGATAGTTTTTTACTTTTATGACAATTTAAGAAACTTGGACTAGCAATCGAGAAGTTATAAAACAAGTTTTTAGATACGACATGATCTACTTGTTGCATCCTAGCATGTGCTAAGCTATTCTTAAAGGTAATTATATCATGTTTATAATGAAGTGGTGTTATAAATGTATTTTTTAATCTTTTCGTATAAACCAAGGGAAAATAAAGTAGGGATTCTAGGCCCAAATAACAATTTGTTGCCTATAGGAAAAAAATCAATTGAGATGCATGACCCTAAGCGACTAAAAATTTTTCCCCAAAGAATAATTATAGCCCATCACCACTAGGTCGACAAATTTTTCATGATTGAATGTATTCCAATAGGAGAAATCAAATTGAAAATCTATAAACGATAACAAATAAATCTGGAGTTTACATATAGATACATACATATATGTGTAGAATCATGTATTAATATATATAACAAGACTCTATCTCTCACCAATAATACATAGAATATTAAAATTTATGTTTTAAATGAAATCTATTATCTCTGGTTTCACATTTAATTCAAAATAAATTTCTGGTTTTGTAAATTGGTGGTTGAAATAAAGAATTATATCGTGGCGGCCACAAAACTATGTGATTTTTTGGCATAGCTTAACGGGTGCAAAGGAGATGTCTATTTAAAAATATAGTGATTAAATTTATATTTAATAATATTTACACATATATATAATATGTTTACCTTCCATTGTACAAAAATTAACTTGTTGAAGACATTAAATTTGACTATTTCTACATGGGAAAATATTTATCATACAATTGAATAATTAATATGGTTCTATAGTTTTAAAGCAATTTTTTAACCTCAAATATCTTCCCAGAATGTCAATGTGGCAACCATATAAACAATGTATAATGAAATAATTAGCCATGTTTATTTGTATCATCTTAATAAAAAACATTAAAGGTAGTCAAAAGGAATATCTAAAAAATAGTTTGGGTCTCACAAACATAAAAGGGAAGAAATGGGAAAGCATTTAACAAAGATAAATACAAGAGCTGAAAAGGGATTACATTTTCTTTTATTAGGGTAGAACAAAAATGTTTTTTTAGGAAGAAAAAGGCGGTTTAACAAGGTGATAAAAATAACTGGAAAAGGAGTGGAGTGTGATTCAAGTAGGGCAAGGCATGAATGGGCTAACTGTGCAAAACACAAGAACTAGTCGAAGACAAAGTGACTGAAAGATCCCACAATAAAGAAAGGTACACATATACTATAATAGATGCTTTTGATAAATACTTGATTTAGTAATATCTGAAATTATTTCATGCTTAATGATGTCTGTGAAACCTTTATCTGCTATCTCAAACAAACTATCTTCACGATTCTATCTATAACCTCTGTTGTTTTCCTCTTTTGTGTGTCATTCAAAACAAGATTATAATCACTTCCTCATTATTTCCTTGCAAAAATAGTTAGGATTCATGCACTCAAATTTGAATCTACAGATTAAATGTATTGTTTTATAATTTCAAGAAAATCTTTTCTATGAGGCCAAAAAGATAGAAACCCCAATCAATATTTCTCCAGGTTATTTAATATACTTATTGGCACATTCCATGAAATAAAATTTGAAAATAGAAAAATTGCAGGATATGAAAAATTGAAATTTTGAATTTCCCGTCGTTAAGCAAAAGTGTGGGATATTGAAATTTCAAATATTCTCAAATGTGGGGGAATTCACAATTCAAATTTTGAATTTTTCTCTCATTAAGAAAAGGTGTAGGATAGGGGGAAATGATTTTAGAATTTTTTCTTTTGAAATGAGTGGGACATAAAAAAATAATGTAAATTCAAAACAACACAATTTTTTATTGTATATACCATATATATATATATGATTAGTGGTAAAAAGAGGATTAAGGGGACCCTACCTCGTACATCAAGAAAGCTCCATGAGAGTAGATAAAGCAAATTATAATAACATAAAAAAACCATAGTATAAAAGTTCATAGTAATAAGAGCACTTAGAGCCCATATAGTGATACTAACAACAACAAAAAACCATAGTGAAAATAACAACATCGAAGGAACTAATAGCCATAGATAGAGATAGTGAAAAAATAGAACACCCCGCACCAAAGTCATTTGTATGTTTTTTCAAGCCCCTCCAGCACCTTAGCCCATTCTTTTGCAAGAGCATCAATATTAATAGCCAAAGATCCCAGGTCTAAACCATCCGGGGTCACCTTGTCTATACCATATATTAATATAAGCATAATAAAATATATATTATAAGAAAAAAAAGTAATAAATTCTAAACATAATTTTAAAGTTTAATAAAATAATATAAATGCATTTATTTTTATTTTATCAAAATTGATATTGAGATTGTTAGATATAGTACACGCTAATTTAATATAATTATCCAATTAAAATGTGCCATGTGGAAAGTTTGAACCAGATAGTTAGGAAACAATATAATTGACACATTTATTAAGAAATTTATATTTAAAGAAATGCCTATAAAATATTTTAAACCTATATAAATCTACAATATTATTATGTAAATAGTACCCACTAAAATGATGACATGTGGCATGAAATTTCTAATATCTCTTTTGTTTGTCAATATTTTGGTGTTATTTACATTTTACATTAGTAACCCTAAAACATAACTTTTTGTTTCACACATATTTCACATTGGCTTATATATAGGAAAAAACTTAACAACCGCTAAGCTCCATTGTTATGATTTTTTATTCCAACGTTGGATTTAAAATAATAAAGTGTTAGGTCTTAGTGATCATTCTTCAAAATGTTAATGAACAACTATGCATGTTTTATGTTGTCCATTTATTTTTCGACGAGAATAGTAGCGGTCGTTAGCCTCTATATTTTCAAGGATTCCTTTCTAGTAATGTGTGGAACATTACAAATTGTCCGACTCAATTACAATAATTGAATAGTTGAGGATAATCCTATTGGTCGCTAAGATATGTAATTATTATTTCTTTCTGATCATTATTTTCAAAATAATAAATTGTTGAGCCTAGCAGTCGTTATGTCATGCCTTTCAATAATTAATTGAGCTTAGCGGTGGCTAAACATTATGTGTTACAAATAATATATCTTATGAGAAATACATAAGTCTTTATCCCTCTCAAGGGTATGTAGTGCAACACTTGGCTCCGTCAGGGATAGTCCAACCAATATGATACAATTATAATCAATGAAAAACACTAGCGATCCAAAAATGTACATATAGTGTTTACAATGACAAGAGGTAATGTTATGATCCTAGAGCCACCGGCTAGACCATGATTTTTTCTTTTATCACTATTTTAAAATAAGAAACTATTGAGCTTAGTGTGTATTATGTCATTCCTTTCAATAAGAAATGGAGCTTACGTGTCGCTAAGCATTTTCTTTGATACAAACCGATGTGAATTATGTGTTATAAACAATATATATTATAATAAATATATAAGGATTTAACCCTCTCAAGAGTATGTACTGCAACACTTGACTTCATTGGGGATAGTCCAACCAATATTATACAATTATAATCAATAAAAACACTAGCAATCCAAAGTTGTAAAGATATTTTTTATAATGACTAGAGCTAATGATAGGAATCTATCAGATGCTTAGCTATACCATGATTTGTTATTGTATCAATATTTTCAAAATAATAAATTATTGATCATAGCCTTTGCGAAGCCATTCCTTTCAAAAATTAATGGAGCTTAGCGGTTGCTAATCATTATCTTTGATACAAACTGATGTAAATTATGTGTTATGCACAATATATCTTATGAGAACTACATAAGGCTTGATCCTGCTCAAGTTTATCTAGTATAACACTTGGCTCCACCAGGGATAGTCCAACCAATATGATACGATTATAATCAATGAAAAATACTAGCGATCAAAACTTTCATAGAAATTTTTTACAATGACTAGAGCTAATGAGAGGAGACTAGCGACCGCTAAGCTATACCATGTTTTTTTATTGTATCGCTATTTTCAACGTAATAAATTGTTGAGTGTATCCACCGCAAAGCAATTCCTTTTAATATGTAATGGATCTTAGCACTCACTAAGCATTTTCTTAGATACAAACTTATGTGAGTTATGTGTTATGCTCAATATATTCCAACACCCAATTTTAAGTAAGAACCCTTAGGTCTTAGTGGTCGCTAAGTTATTCCTTAATAGATTGTACTAAATAACTATGCATTTTTTAAGTTATCCATTAATTTTTTTACTGGTAGTTTAGTGGAAACTACCCTCTATATTTTCTTGGATTCCTTTCATATAATGTAAGGAACATTATAGGTTGTCCGAATCCATCATAATTCTTTTATTAGGTGAAAATGAATGATCCTACTCTCAATGTGTTATTACTTTGGATTGAAAAAATTGATAGATATTGCACTAGTATTGATTTGCTAATCTTACCAAATAATCAACGTGAGAAAATTGAGAGCATTGTGGTCATGACACTACATTTTATTCATAAGTAATAATCATCAACACATAATGTATTATTATAACCATTTCAATAATTAATATTAATATTGAGACTTACGATTGATATCATTAGGCTCAAAGATGGGTATCCACTACACTTATTGATTTTTATGCTACTTTGATAAAATATAACAGATAGTAAAGGTTTGTAGCCTAAGAAGACTGATCCTCTAAATATGTTAACATAAGTTTGAACAATTTGGAATAAATTTCTTTAACTAGTATTGTAAATCTAACTTATAATCAAAGTAAGAGACAATAGACCCTTGGTGTAGTGGCACTCAATAAACATTATTAATCATCAAATATTTTCCCAAATAGGAAGAACCCAACATGAACTTTGAGACTACAATTCTCCATGGAAATGGCCAGGGTGCTAGTGTCCATACTTACGTTTAGGAAATGTGAAATCCTTCCCATTTATATTTGATAGCTTGTTGAGGAATTACATGTTGGTGTGTGAGTTCTTGAGTGTTTTCATTGATGTAAAAGGTCCATTAATGATAAAAACGATGTGATAGGGTTTCATGATGATTTTATATGTACATGAGCAAGTATGTGATGATGTGGTATTGTTAGCATGGTGTGCACATGTGTGCTTGAGTGGCAATGATACGATTTGTTTGGTCTAGTAGGCCTATTCATGAGGCCTAGTATCCATAGATGATGGAATGAAGGCATGAGGTAGATGGATGAGAATGATAGATGCCTATATATCATGAGGAGGGTGTGTTAAAGCAATCATATAGGCTTCAGAGGGTGTATGCATGGATTGAGCATGATTGTAGGTATTTATCTAAACATAGTTCTTGAGCTTGGAGGCCTAATAAGGGATGGCCATCACTTGTAGAGGTTCATGGGCCCATGAAGGTTTGAAAAGGTGTGATACATGTTGTCTCAAAGGTTTTAGGTCCTTCTGAAGATTTTGAAAGTAAAGATATGATGTTTTATTCATTGTATAGATCTGAACTAGACCTAATTCCTAGGACCTAACTATGCAAGTCTTAGTGGTTGAGAATATGTAGGGAAATTTATGATTAGATGAGAATTAGAGAAGTTGATAGAGGTTTTCCTAGTGTTGTGGGAAAAAATTTAGGTTGGTATGAAGAAGATTTTGCAAGATATGAGGTTTTTGGTCTTATCAAACTCAAACAAGTGTGTTTTCTAGCTCAAAGTGATTTTTTTTTCATTGGTTGCAACATGTAATGGTTATATGAGACCCTGATCCTTTCAGGGATGTTTACTCATGGAGTTAATAATATCTTATGGTTGGAATTATGTTAAATGAGGGTCTATCCTTTATGAATGAATGTTAAGAAGGTAAGTTACTCAAAAACCCTAGTTAAACCCTAGTTAACTAGTGATGGAGAAAATATTCTTGTTGTAAGATAAAAATGGATTGAATCCTAAAAATTTCTTATTGGAGAATGGGGAGTACTCTCCTAGATTTCATATGGTGGTGATTTGATGACTTAAGTGTAGGTGAAGCCTCCTAAAAGTTTCTAGTTTCCAGAAAGTTTGTTTTTATCTCAAGTTTTCCATTTGACCTATGATATAAATTAATTTTTAGTATTTTTGGATCTATGCTACATTTTTAAAGTCATTAAAGATATTTTTGAATACATTTTGAGTTTTACACATGTTAAAACATGAAGACTAGTTTTTAGGGCTAAAAGGTAGTTTTAGCAGTCATGGAGAATGGATGTTCTTGGGAATTTGTGGACTTGGTGATGATTTTTGATGGAATTGGAGTTGTTTTTACATCCAATGTGATTTTTTTCAAACCTTGGTTGATCTCTGGAGATGATTTGAGGTGGCATGAAGAAGGTCATAAGTTGACCTAGTTTGACTGGTTCAAGACAATTATGATTTGGTCTGAAAGACCAATATCTTGGCTTGTTTGATGATGGATATGCTATGAAGAGTGAAGAGGTATGAAATATTATCCTATTCCATACATTTATAGATCTTTAAAGTGTTAAAAAATGTGTTAGAAGGTCAAGATTTCAAAATTGGTTTCTGGGTAGTTCAAGTTACTTGAAAGTCAAAGAGGTTTGGATGGATTTATGGGTTGAGTCATGATGTATAACATGGTTATATGTTTTACTTGGGTCAATTAATTTATAATTAGTGGCTTCATTCCATGGCTGAGATTATTTTTGAGTGGTTGGTCTTCATATTTGAATACTGGTTTACTGAAGGTGCCTAGATTGAGTAGGAAACGGTACTTCTTGGTGGTGTTATGAGAAGAATGGATGATGTAGAGGTTTGTGATATGATGGATGATGTTGAGAGGGATTTTTGAGATATTTTAATCCTTTTTATCCTTTAAAATTAAGAAGTGTGCCTTTGGATTTCATGGTGTGCTCGGTAAAAAGACCGATTTAGTCTTCTTAGTCTAGATGTGCATAATAGAGTGTACTTGGTGAATTTTCACCCATACGGGTATTTCATGTTTATTTATATGATTATGTAGGTTTTTTTAATGTCATTATGACCTACCTTATTATTCATGGCTGACCTATTATGTTTGTAAGAAAGAGTCTTGTATTTAAGTGAGTGTATGTGTTCATTTTGAACTAGTTGTGTGAGAGGGAAAAGTGCAAGCCTAGAGAGAGTATGATAGAGGTTTGAGGGCATCAAGAAATATATTAGAGAGATTAATAATTGTTGATAATAGTTTAGAAGTAGATAAGTAAGGGAAATATGCCTAATAATCCCATGAAGAAGTAAGTTTCAGTGAAGTAGGAGAGAGTGTGTTTAAAGAGGGTTTTGAGAGAGTGGAGCTGAAATTTTGATCACTATCAGTTGTAGTAGTAACAATAATTCAGTGTTCTTCATCTTTATGTGGTTGAGTTGGTGTTTGATCACCTTAGGGGTTGGTTCCTCCTTACAGGTTTGGTACCTTGCTAAATAGGGGTTGGTGCTCCTTACGGGATTGGTGTCTCACTAAAGAAATCTTGTGTGATGTGTCATATGCATGCAAGTATTTTGGTATGAGTAATATAATTGAAACATTTAATGGGTTTTCTTTCCCTTAAGGGTTTATCACTTATTTTTCATGTATTTTGTTCTCTATCATTCTTGTGTATGGTTGATCATGCTTAATGTGCTCTAAATAGTTAATGAATGTTGATGTGATGCTTTGAATGTTATATGAAACTTAAAGGAATTAAGTAAATGTTTTTGAAGAATTGATTCACCCTAGTTCATTTTTCTTCCAATAATTGGTATCATAATAGGTCCTTTTGAATAATTTTAATCACTTAAAAGGAGATCCTTTGAATAACTAAAATGGAGAATTTGTAGAGTGGCATTTCTAAAATAAAATCTAAATCTTTTGATGGGACAAACTATACATTTTGGAGCATCAGGATGAGGACTCACATCATGTCCTTAGGGTTTGAAATTTGGTAATCTGTGTTAGATGGGTATATAGTTCCTCAAACTCCTCCAACCAGTACTATAAACAAGAAACTTAGTAGTGACAACTCCAAGGAAATGAATGCAATCATGTGTGGACTATCTGAATCAAAACTTGTGAAGGTCATGCATTTTACATCAGTTAAAGCAATGTGGGAGAAAATTTAGGTAATTTATGAAGGATATTCTATAGTAAGGATAGAAAAACTTCAAACTTTCATAAATCAATTTGAAGGCCTAAAAATGAGTGAAGAGGAATCCATTTCTACATATTTTCTCAGAGTTGATAAAGTTGTCAATACCATGAGAGGATTAGGTGAAGAAGTGAAGGAATAAGTTGTGGTACAAAAGGTGTTAAGGTATCTAAATCCTAATTTTGACCCTAAATTCTATCAAGGAAGCCAAATATTTGAAGGTTATGTTGATGGATGAGCTTTATGGAATCTTGAATGCATATAAGATGAGGATTGTTGAATCTAAACCTATCAAGAAGGAGATTTCTTTCAAGAATAAGATGAATAAAAAGGATGATAGTGTTTCTACTAATATTGTTGATGATGAACTCATTTCCACATTTTCTAGAAGACTGAAACTAGGGTCTGGTAATTATAAAGGTAAACTCCCTTTTAAATGTTTTAATTGTGGAGAAATGTGTCATTTTGCCATTAATTTTCCTCATAATCTCAAAGATGAAAGTGAGGATTAGCATGAAGGAGATCATGAAAATGAGACCCATAGGTTGACAAGGGTAAGAAGAAATTTAGGCATTTTGATAACAATAAAAATTCCAAGAAAATATTTTATTCAAAAAGGGAGTGTTATTCATCTAAAGAAAGTAGTTATGATAATGGTTCTGAATCTGACTTTGAATCTAAGAATGAAGAGGTAGGTGATGATTATTTTTCATGTCCAAGGATGCTATGAGGTCTATCAGTGATGTATCCATGTATTTTGGTGACTCAAAGCACTATGAATATGAAGAGTAATGATATTACATTGAGACTGAATGAATGTGTGTTTAGACAAAGCTAAAGCATGCTAAGAATAATGTCAAGAATCTCATAGGACTAGTAAAATAATATGAAGGGAAGATTCATGAACTTGAGGAGAAGAAATGGTTTAAAAATAGTAATCTTGATGAGATAGTCCAAAGGTTAGATATGTAAATGAGTTTCACGACCTTATGTCTCGCAAACTCAAGATGAAGAATGTGTTAAGATTGAAGAAGAGATGGTCCTTCTAAGGGGATATTTTTCTGAGGAAGTCAATAGAGAGAAATATTTCAAGAATTTTGAGAAGAACACCAAGGATTTGTATGACCTCTTAGATGGCCAAATGTCCGTAAGTGACAGAAAAAGGTTTGGGATTCAAAGAAGACATCAAAGGAAAAGAAGTGATGCAAGATGAAACTATTTCTAGAAAAGATATTGAAGGACCAACAATCAAAGAGGAGCATAAGGAAAGGAATTTCAAATACAATGTGAAGAAAAAGTCTTAGGCATCCTAATACTTCAAGGTATGAAAATACTTTAAAGGATATTTTTCTACTTGTAATGGATTTGGACATAGAGAAAAGGAATGTAGGAGTTTTGTAAAAGATGATCACCCATGGAGGGATAGTAGAGATTAGAATACAAATAATATCATTTTCCATAATTGTCATGAGAAAGGTCATAGTGTTAGGTACTTCCTATATGAGTCATCCAGTTAACTTTGGAGAGAAAAAAGCCCAAGATTTAATAATAAGATAGTATGCTTTAATTTCAATGAGGTTGGACATATAGATAAATTTTTTTATTATGGTCCTTCAGGGAATAGCAGGAGGTTTTAGACTCCTAGAGTGCAAAAAAAGAGACAAGGCGTGTTGTGGGAGCCTAGAGAAAACAATGTTCTTCCTCCTAAAGTAGAGATTAAAAAATATAGGAGATTCTTAGGCACAGACCGAAGAAAAAGAAGGAAATGGTGAGTCTCAGGTGTTAAAGAGGACTTTGGACCTCTTCAATTTGTTTTTCTATACTCCTTATGTAGAATGATGTCTCTAATAGGCTTCTTAGAGGCATTCACCATCCATATGAAGCATGGTGTTAAGGGGGAGCATGAATAGTGTTAAGTATGATTTTGTACAGTATATTCATGAATTCAAGGTATGATTGTTGTGTTCTTGAAAGTCTTCAGCATTTTTGAAATGATTTAGTGTTAACAAAGTGAGCAAGGATGTTGGATTAATGAAGTACAATTCATTCATTTTATATGATGTCTTGATTATACCATCGAGAGACAAGGAGAAATGATGTTTTCTAGGTATGCTTATGAGTTGAATGATGCTATATGTTGTGTCACATTCCTTGTTTCATTTATGAGGTGTATCAAGTTTGTTTATGCTCCATGAAGGTAGTATGAAGAAATGGTAAGCATTTTCAGTTATATGAAATTCAAAAGTTGAGGTCCTCTATTGATAATCATGATTATAATCATGTGTATGGTTGCTTGGGGTCTGTAGTGTTGTCTCATAAAATAATATGGAATTTAAATATGTTTTTCAAGGCTATAAAGGCCTAGAACATAGATTTGAATGTGTATGGTGGTATGTGAAAATTGTGCAAGTGCATCAAGCCAAGGTATGTATTTGAGTTTCATTACTTGAAGAGGTGGTAGGGTATCAAAGAGAAGAATGGCTTGTTGTTGATTTTGCATGAATTTTCATGGTTATTTTGTATGAGTGCATGAGTTAAGGGGGAATTGAGTTTTATTACACTTGAGATGTGAAGCTAACAAAGTTTCATGATAGATATAGGCTGATCAAATGCATCTTGTGACAGAGTACAATAGGATGTTTTGTACTATAATGGTGAGCTACGAGTTTATGAATGATTTTGAAGTAGGGGGCTATCAATGATATTCTAGAAGGATATCTTGGTATCTTTTTGGGTTTTTATAGGCATAGTTGTAAGGGGGGAGAGTCATGAGTTAAATAATTCACAATATCATGCAACTATGAACACCGAAATGTTAACTCGGGAAAGAGGTATTATTGTTGATCCATCTCCATGACATGAGTGCAAGGTATGTGCTTTTATTCTTGTGTTTACAGTTACATAGAGATAGTATGATCCCAAGGGAGAAATAAATAGGTGTTTCATATTGTATGTGAGATTCTATAGCTAGAAGAATTTTCACCTTTTTGGTCTGAAGAGGTGGCTTAGGGCTCATAGTCCTAAAGGTGCTAGAAGTATGTGTATGGCAGAGTTAATTCTATCTGTAAGTATCTATCAGCTGAGATAGGTTAATAAGGATTCAAGAATGATTTTTATTATGTTTCATGCTTAGAATGATTTTTGGCTCATGTGTGTGTTATGACGTGCCTTTTCCCATAAAGTGCTACAATGCTCTTATGAAGACAATTAGTGAATAAAAACATGTTTATGAGCTATTTTGATGTCTTTCGTTGATGTTTCAACTAAAAGGTGATCATAATAAACTGAAGAAGATGAAGATAATGTGGTACAAGCATGAATTTTTTCATTAATATAAAAAGGAGGAGAAGAACTAGGTTATTTTCCATCAATAACAAAAGGGGAGAATGTTGGCATGTGATTTCTTGAGTGTTTTCATTGATGTAAAAGGTTCATCAATAACAAAAGTGGATCCAATAGGGTGTTATGGTGATGTTATATATGCATGAGAAAGTATGTGATGATGTGGTATTTTTAGGATAGTGTGCATGAGTGGCAATGGTGTAAGTTGTTTGGTCTAGTAGACCTATTCATGAGGTCTAGTCTGGTTAAATGATGGAACGAAGGCATGAGGAAGATGGATGAGAATGATAAAGGCCTGGAGAGCATGAAGAGATTGTTTTGAATCACTCATATAGGATTTAGAGAGTGTATGTATGTTTTGAGCGTGATTGTAGGTCTTCATCTAGACCTAGTTCTTGACCTTGAAGGACTAATAAGGCATGTTGATCATTTGTAGAGGTTTTGGACCCATAAAAGCATGAAAAATTGTGATACATGTTGTCTCAAAGGTGTTAGCACTTTTCAAGAGCTTGAAATAAAAGGTATGATGTTTTATTCATTGTATAGGTTTGAACTAGACCTAATTCCTAGCACTTAGGTATAAGAGTCTTAGTGGTTTAGAAGATGTCGGTAATTTATGATCGGATGAACATTTGAAAAGTTGATAGATGTTTTCCTAGTGCTATGTGAAATAATTCAAGTTATTATGAAGAATATTTTGTAAGAGATGAGGTTTTTGTGTTATCGAGCTCAAGCAAGAGTGTTTTCTATCTCGAAGTGAAAAATTTGGCATTGGCTAGTGTTATCCAAAACCCCCTCCTAAGGTGATTTTGATAACTTACATTCTTATCTTGGATTTGGGAAAATAAATCTGATAAAAAAGGGATAAATTTAATGTTCTAAGGCTCCCCACTCCATTTCAAAACTCCTTAGTTTCACACTTAGCCAAAAAACCAAGAAAAATAAAAAAATTGGTCTTTTGTAGTGTTTTTTGGGTTTGTTGAGCTTGACAGAACAATTCTCAAGTTCCTTCAGCCTCCTAATTTTTTAATTGGGTCACATTGAAGGATCTTAGATGACGGAACCATTTTTATAGGTTTTTAGTGGTGCGTAGGAACTGCATGTGGATGGAACAAGTCCCCTGGGACTAAGGTTATCTCGCATCTCATTTTGAGTCGTGGAATGAAGGATGAAGTGTATTGCGGAGATGTAGACTATGGATGGAATGGTGGAATGGTTCCATGAATATTTTTGTTCCCCACATTGATTTTTGAGCTGAAGGACAAGGGAAATTTAGAATGAAGTATAGTACAAAAAGTCAGGGAGATGTGCACAGAAGGTGTTAGGTGGAATAGTTCCACCAAATCACAATTTTCCCACATACTCGTTTATGCCCCATCGAAGAGTTAAGACAGCTTATGTGGAGAAACCAAGAGCCATGTGAATAGAGTGATCCATGAACTTGATATCTAGGTGGAACTCGCTCTAAATTTCTAGCCAAGATTTGATTATCTAACCACAACATCAACTCATGGCCAACGTGGGAAAGGCAGGGTGAAAAGGAAAATAAATAATAGTTCCTCACTTCCTTAAGTTCTCTAAATATCCAATCTATCCACATATCAAGGCATAAAATTTATTAAATAATATTGTAGCAATGCATTGGGAACCCCATATTCCTCCTTGACCCTCTAAAATCCGCATGGCCATATCTTTTGCCTAGGTGCTACAAATTTACAAAATTGGTACTATTTAAAAGCTATCAACATGTACTACACCATGAAAATTGAAAATATTGAATTAGGTGAGTATAAGTGGGTGGAAAAGAGAAAATGTCTCCATCATTAAAATATGCAGTCATAGGTATCTTAACAACCAAATTTGATGAAGTAGGGTGCCCATTCAGGTCTCTTACAAGAAAAGTATTGATGTAGACTAGAATATACCCAAAAATCCCAAGTCACATCAGCATATCACCTAGACTAGAAAGAATGCTCACCTAAAGCACATAAGGGTACCAAGTCCCTCTTTAGAGTAGCTTTTTCAAGATGTTAGCATGATTACAAATATAATTCAGATCCATAATAGATAATCAATTACACCACAATGCATAAACCAGATCTAGATCTAAACCATATGAAATATTGACTAAATAATGACTATAATGATATTTACCATGTAAGAACCATATTCAGTCACATCTAACACCAATATCTAGCCTATAATATCCATTGTATAAAATATTGTAAAACATAGAAGCTTCATACATCATGATCTAGTTTCCATAGTTGTGTGTGCTAAAAATTAATAGCATAACTCTATAATAAACAATATATATAAGGGTGGGGACTTTCCCTTCACCGCCCATGCACCTTCTAAAAATAGGCTACATGTTAATAATAACCATGTGCCTTTACAAGAGAATATAAAATCATACAAGTGTTAATAATAGATCTTCTAAAGTTAACTCTAATTATATATCATATTATTAGATCAAAAATTTGCTTGGCACTTGATCTCTGCTATGATTACCAAAATAGCCTTGCATGAACTTCTAGTCTTCATGTCATTGTGCGATCAAAGACAAAGAACTCCAAAATATCCTTAAACCACAAAAATGGCTAAGTCTTGTTTTTATCTATTCCTAGGTGTGCCATTGTTCTATGATACTTCCACGCATTCCTCTCGTGCCTTATTTCCGTGTGCCCAAACCCTTATGCTTCCATCCTTGAGTTGCACTTCATCTTCTCAACATTACCCCACACTAAATGCATTTCCTCCCTAGAAATGAGTAATTACAATTGGTATCTCCATGAAACAAGAATAATGAATGAAAGAATAAATAATCACTTGTGTAAAAAGAATGGACTATTCAGGACCTAGCTCCTCTACTGCACTATCAATTCTAGACCCTCGCTTTAACGCCTTCCAATCACTTATCACTTCACCTCTTTAACTGGGATGTATGTCACTATGGCATCCAAATCATCGAATACATGTCTTCTTTCTCATTCTGTAAGATTCTAACAATGTTAGACATGTTAGAGACCATCCCCTCCATGAAATCCATCTTTTGTACGATGAGCTTCCCAATCTCATTTATTCTTTCCATGTGTGGGTCTTGGGATTTTGAAATCACCTTGAATTTTCTTTGACAAGATCAATCCTTTCCATGCACCCAAGCATATAACTCTTTATTTCCTTCGAACCTCATTATCCTATGCAATTTTCTGTGTCCTAATTATAACATTTGGTGCCATGTAAACATTTAGGGCCTAGTCTAATTTCTTCAGCTTTTATTTTAACACCTGTAACAAGGACTCATAACTTGCAATCTTCCTTGAAATTTTGGCCTTGGTCCTTTCTTCCTTCTCCATGGGATCCTTTGGTACTAGCATGTGAACAATTCCTTCTTCTAACAACAACTTAACTGTAGCGCGTGAATAATGTCAGGTAGATTTAAACTATGTTTCTAACTTCTCATTGATGTGCGACATCTTATCCATGATCTCATCCCCTATTTGATCATCCATTTTTAGGGTGTTCTTGGTTTCCACCTTAGCATCCTATTTTTCCTTAGTAAGGTGCTTAATTTTTGCAGCCTCATCCTTCTTATCCTTCAGAAGTGCTCTAATGGTTGTCGCTTTGTCTATATTCCTATGTGTAACCTTTATTGATACCTTTACCAAGGCATTACTCACCTATTCATTTGACATGACAGTATTCTTAACATTCATGTGTCATACATGGGGTGCTTTCTTTATCTAGTGTGAAATGCATGATTCCTCACATATGTCAAAATATGGCTCATCTATATGGATTTTCATAGACCTTGAAATTTTCTTACGCATTCATGTGTTTTCCCTCTCTGCGTCCATCAGATCCCAACCGTATAAGTCCTTGGGCTCTATAGTGATTTGGACCGAGCACATATGCTCTTACTTGTGTCATCCACTATAGTCATTTTTACACCCATCATAAAGGAAAGAAATCCCATGCACATTGGTCTATCACCCAACGGGCGCTAGAGCTCACCCAAAGGATGCATGGGCACCAAGTCTCTATTTTATTTGAGTTTAGTGGGAAACATTATCTATGATCCAAGTTTAAGATATTTGAGAGGAAATAGGACATACAAGCACCATAGAGGTCAGAACAGATTCTAGATCCTTGTAGTCATTCCAGACATAAAAGAGCTTAACATATTATAGAACTTTCACCAAAACAGAAAGGAATTTATACAAGTATTCATACATAGTTCATAAACATAAATGAAAAATATCTTTGAAGAAGGATGTATGCATCAGAACCATTAATGTTCATATTCACATAAAATGGTAACCTCATTACATTCATTAGGCCCATTACAAAATGTCATAGAAGGGAAGACATCATGCATTATAACTGGATTCATATAGCTAGGCTCTCAAAAGAAAATTTATAACCCCCAAACCCTTGATACATCCTTTCCTATGCTTATTTACCCAAGCTAATAGAGTCCTTGCAGTATTTCTACAGAGCTCCGCCCTCTATTCACTTCATTCTTCTTTGCTTCTACAAGCACTTGTATATATAGCCTTCCTGAACTACCAACTCATTCTTCTATGGCCTCAGATCTATCGCCAAGTGTCTGAAAGTGGTCCTCCATGGGTGCATGCTCCTCCAAGCCTAATCTCACCACTCCTTGCCATGATGTCCTTCTAGAAGCTTCTATCGTAGGGTATATTCCTTCTAGGCCACCCTGTCACCAGGCTAGCACTTTTTCCACTTGGGTCATGTTTTTCTTGCGTCATGCCCGATAGGTCAAAAATGGCTAAGTCTCGATTCTGCTCCATGGGCATGCATCCCAGGTTATACCAAAACCCCACTTGAACCCTTTCATGCACACCTTATATTACGCGCTTTGTTCAACCACACATTCCTATGCTCACTTTTTGGACTTAGTTGATATTTCAGGGTCCAACATCACCCCACGCTTTACCTATTCTCTACCCTCGGAAACATCCACTAAGAATAAAGAATACAAAAAGACTTAATGTCTTGGAAAAAGAATAAAGGGGACTAAGAATGGGAAAAGAAGGAATAATGTGGAATGATGCTACTTAAGTAATAAGAGAGGAAAATTCTTTTGTAAGTCGGCCTCCGATTTTTCCAGAATCGACATCATTTTGAGCTCTCTAGCAAAGATCGCCTACTAAGGTGCTCACCGCTCATCTATCCTTCGTGTAATCTATGGGTATAGTTCCTTTAGCTGGTTTTTAACTGAGCCCCATAAGGCCTCAATAGCTTCTGATTTATTTTCTACCTCAGCTAGGATATTTTCTCACCTCTGTTCCCCTTGTTCTTCTCCTAGAACTCTTTAAGTTCTACTTCATCATTGGTGACCAGCATGCTTGCCACTTTGTCTTTGTTTGTGTAGTTGTCATATGTAGCCTCAATAGTCTAGGAAGCAATCTTTACATCAGCAAGGACCTTGCTGTATTTAGATATGAGTGCCACGACTTTCAATTTATCCTCCTTTTCTAAACATGCGGCCACTTCTTCTATAGATTCCAAGGCTAGCGGTTGCCTCTCCATGGTGAGGATCCTTATTAAGTCCTCCAGGCATTCTAGGGAAGATGCATACTTCTACACGGGAGGTGTTAGGTCCAGATGCTTCAACACTATTGCATCTGTAATGGACTTCACCTTTTTGTATACTTCGTGCACTCTATCCTTCTCGTCCTTTAACTCACATTGCAACGGGTGCTGATCAACTTTTCTTGACTCAGCTCCTTTGTCCTCTTAGCTAGCTCTTCCTCTTTCTCCTCCAGTTCATCTTCTAGAAATTTGAATCTATCATTCTACCCAAAGAGTCTAGATTTGACCTCGATGGAAACCTTGTTGAGTGCGTTTCACGCTTTTCATCCGACAACCATTGAGCATTCACAAATGGATTGTCTCCTTTTGATAATGGCAATGTTATTATTACCATGTGGCTTACTTTGAACTTTGGCTCATCAAGATGGGACTCAAATGCCCATGAGAGCATCTTCCTTGTTTGCGGGTGTGTAGCCTCCTTATCAAAAGATGACATTTTCAGGAGCTCCTCTGCTAGAACCGTGCTTTGGAACCATGTGTGTAACACTTTGTTGGGGTCATCAATATAACCCATCCTTAGCCTCTCCTCCTCCGTGTGATTTCCTCCTGTGCACGTTCCCTTAGGAATATTTACAGTTAAAGTGGGGCCTCCAGTGCTGCCGTGGTCCTTTTCCCCACTCTCTTCCTTATCCTCATTCATCACCATCTCAGCATTGTGTTCCAACTCCTCTTCCACCAAGGTCTCAATGATATTCTTAGCCTCTCTTTCCACCACCTTGTTTACCTCTTCGCTCCCTTCCTTATCCCGGGTGCCTTCCTCCTCCTAGCTTCCCTTTCTCCACGTGAATATGTACTCATTCTTCTCTCCTTCTCCCTCCTTTGAGTCATGTACACTGAACACAGGTTGTTCTTGGTTTACCTCAGGCTCATCTTCCTCATCATCATCCCTTTCACCCTAGTAGGCCCCCAAGCTCTCAGTGTACTCAGAATTCGACTCCTCCGTCATCTTCTGCTTCTTCCCAACTGGGGATTCTAGTGTAGGTGACTCTATCTCTTCTTCTTCTGATGACTCCTTGTCTAATGGATCCTCTAGCTCCGGAGTCTTCTCTTTGACTATGGACTTTTTCTTGTGTAAATACATACTTGTTTTGGTGCTTGTCCTAGGGGTACCTATTGCTTGTGTATCCACTACACTTGGTACTTTCTTCTTTGGTTCTTTTTCCTCCTATTTGGGCGTGGGTCTCTTCCTACTAGTTGGGTCCTCAGGTATGGACACCTCATTCTCTAGATACGTGCCCTTCTCAAATTTGGGTCTTATGTGGAGGTATACTCGTGCCACAGACCCTCCTACAATGGGAAAAGTCATGGGTCTCACCATTTGGACCTCATGCGGCACGTACTTCTCCATTTATGCACACTTGTTGGGGTAGAGCAACCCTTTACACATTTCTCTATGGTCCTGGTCTTGATTACCAATGTCCAACTTCAAATTCTTAAATTCTTTGAACTTGTACACTCCCGCTTGGAAGTGTTGAGCTATGCAGAAAAAAGGAGCTTCCACCAAGGGCACCATATCTCATCTATCAGTTTACATCTTCCAAGGTATAAATTTTGGTACACTGCAAACTTGGCTTCTCCCTTGGTGGTCACTGGTAGTTGTTTAGGGATCCTCCATTCCACCCCGAGCACGTTCCTTGAGAACGTGCACCACTTATCTAGGTGTGATTTATGCACGGCCATCATACCATCGTAGGTGTACTTCTCAAACCTCTTCACGGGTGAAGGGTCTTCAGTAGGGTACTCCCACACAAATTTTTCCTCTACATCTGGCACCCCAATCTTCGAGAACACAATGGTTAATAGGACATTACCAAAGAGGATTTTATCACCTTCCTGCATGTTGTTGACAATCTTATCTACGATGAATGTAGACAAGTTATAGATGGTGCCCTCTGAAATCCTCCTACAAACATTCAACCAAGAATTGTTTACCTGGGTCCATCTCTCCTAGCCATTTAAATTTGTCACAAGGTACGCGGCCATCTTCATCACCGGGTCCTTGATGTCCGTGATATCAAAGTACCTCGACCCCTTTTTGTACGCATAAGTAGCAATGGTTCCTTAATTGCCTCCTTGTCACATAGGTCATCCTCCAAACTTTCTCCTTCATAGATGAGGCCTATGAAATGTGAAACAAGCTGAGGGGTAATGTGCATCTTGCACCCTATGAAGTGGAAGTAATCTTTGTGCATGCATGAAATCAACCATTCATATAGGCGCTCATGATTTTCGAAGTAGGGAAACTCAAAGAGTTGTAATAATCCTGACTTCTCCATCTTCACTTTTGTATCATCGTTATAGATGGGAAAACCATCTGGTGTCCTTTTATCCATCATGTGCACTAACTCCAGTGTTATTTCCTTCTTGATTGTGCTCGAGTGATGATTGTAATAATTTACTGACATATTTCTTAAATGGGACTCCCATTCATGCCCAATAAATACTCCGTTTGGGTACTGCATTTCTGCATACCACTCTTCATTTGTACCTGTGATAGTGTTTTATTTCTTGTTCTTTCCTTTTTCCTTTCCCTTCTCAGGTGTGCCAACTGGTTTCTTGGGTGCCATTGTTATGTTAATACTTTAACTTCTTTCACTCCAAGTTTAGATCTCAAACTGGTGAAGAAACTCTTTTCGACCCATTCCCTAGATACCAAACCCTAACTGGAATTTCTTTTGACTAGATGATGCTTCTCCATAGCTCTTCCCACACCCGTGAATAACTTCCTTTCTAGTTTGTAAATCCAAACTGGTCACTCACGCTCAAATTCTTGTAATTTTTCTTCACACGGATCAACTCGAAACTCCCATTAACAAAATCTCTTCTCTTTGTATTCGCAAAGTGAATAATGAAATGTTTGAACCTCTATTTATAGTTTTTCCTATTTTTAAGCATTAAATGCTACTTCACCTACCACCATAATTTTAACGTTTAATGTGGATTTTTCAAACAAAGCTCAACTTTTATGCCATAACTCATGTGCGTAACCCCGCATAGACAATCTTCCGACCTTCCGGCATGCAACCAACCCATCTTGACAAGAGACTCTTGTTTGCGCATAACCAACACCGAAGGCACTTCTTCTGTCGTGATTTTTTCTCTCACCTACCTTGTGTTGTTTATGTGCTTCTTCCTCCTCTATACGTGGGATCTAAAAGTAGCCTTATCTTGACACCAACCATCCTTTTCCACATTTTCTTTCATGCACCTCTTTCAATAGGGCCATTCAACCGAGATTTCCAACACAATCCTCCTTGGCACTTTACCCACGCTTTCCTTCACATCACTCCACCCCACACTAAAATGATGCACAGTCCTCTGTGCATTCAAAAACTTCAAAAAGTAACAAGGTTAGTGGCACCTAAGGTGTAAAACAAAACAAAAATGTGAAAGGGAAACACAAGAAATGAAATACATACAGAAATTCTAAACTATCTGGAAAAATTACCTTATTTACAAACACCAAGAAGCCTTATTTATAGTAGGGATTCACCTACTCCCATTGAAGAGTCTAAGAAATTTTGTTCCATCCAGTAGCTGGTAGAATCGCACAAACTTGAATCAAGGATGTATGAGATTATATAGGAACCTAACCAATGGAACTTTAACTTCCCAAGGTGGCGCGAAGCTTAGAATCATATAGTAAGACCATCTGTCCTACCTCAAAATTCTTGTTCCTAATGTGGCAATCATGCCATGATTTTTTCTTTTCTTTTCCTAATGTTTGTCTCCACCCTGAGTGATCATCTTTCATCCATCTTCATCAATTCATAAATTCTCTCTTCTAGCACTTGCTCATTAGTCAGCCCTCTTATGCATGCTATTTGCAGAGAAGGTAACATGAACTCAACCTGCAGAACAAATTCCACACCAAACACAAATTGAAATGGTGTGGATTTTTCAGCCTTTTATAAGTTGTCCTATAAGCCCATAATATAGCTAATACCTTGTCATCCCAATCTTGTCTTCTGACATCACAAATCTTTGTTAGGGTATGACTCAGTATCTTGTTAAATGCTTTAGCGAGCTCCATTTTATTTTGGGTGATAAGGTGTAGTATTGTGATTGTAACACCCTTGACAATTGTTATTTTCCTCCTTTACATTTCAAGTGTTGACATGTTATTTTCCTTATAAAGATGTTTTCTTTTGAATTTTGGAGATCATGCTTGATATGGATAAATCATCTTCTATTATTAAGATGCTTTGACTGAATTGGAATGGATTTCTTAAATCCATTTTTCATTTCTTGTAGGTGGGTTACAATCTGGTTTAAGAATTGTAAAATTTTCTACTAATCGACTCATCCTTAGATCAATTTCAGGTGATCCAAGGAATGTTTTAAAATATGCTATGTAGAATGAATGGTTAATCGACATTCCAGAAATTGATAGACATATGACTCGAACTTTGATGGATGCTAGTTATTTGATTGTTGTTTGAACGTGTTCTATTCAATGGTATGTCATGCTTGGATCTTTTCAGTTCAATTGTACAGACAATGTTGACACAAACTAACTGTAGTTGTTCACGGCAAAGGAAAGATTTAGAATTCGAGATAGGTAAGAATAATTACTACCTAAACTATTTTACGTAACAAAATTCCTATTCTAACCTAAAGCTTCCTATTCTACTTTGATTCGGTTGATTGACATCCTAAACTAATACTACCAGGTTATATTATGATCTAACCTAATGCCTAAAACTATAGTATTGTAAATTATCCAAACCTAAGTGAAAACTACCTTAGGCTATGTGCTAAGACCTATTGTGGTAATTTTTTTTTGGGTTATAACCTAAGGTATATATATATATATACTACAAATTAACTAAGGTCTAACCTAAACAATATAATCTACCCTAAACTAATGTGTTTGAATGGGGAATTAGGTGGTTGCATACATTGTAGGTGATGGTTCTAAGGCATTAAAAATGTTGATAAGGTTTTAAATGGTTGGAGGTACTGCCAGCTTTGGCAGGGGTTAGTGAATTTGGCAGAGGATTAGGTGGAGGCTCCACTAAAACAGAATTATTTGTTAAATTTGATTTGGCAATAACTAAGCATGAGAGGTGGTGGCAAACGAGGATAGGCGGGAAAATAGGAGTTAAGGGAATTAATTATTTTTGGTCTTCATGCTCAAACTACCTTGGAAGGCATGCAAATGGTTTGGTATGTGGTTGTTTCACTTTGCATGTTTTTTGATTTTTACTCTGCATGCTCATTGGTTTTTTGAACTAGCAGATAGAACTACACTTGATGGATATTTTTGAGGTTTTAAACCTAGTTTCAGTTCGTGGAATATATAGGAGGTATGGTGGAAAAAGAACATGGTTATTTGATTTTTCGTGGAGAAAAAGAGAAGTTTTGAGCTTGGCTGGAGGTTCTCTTCAACTTGGCAGAAGCGCTATCAGGCATGATAGGCTCTAAACTTTAACATCTCTTTCTTTCCTATAAATGTCTCATTAAAATGATTCTGCTCTATGAGATTCTCAGATTCCTTATTTTGTCTAGTTATTGACTTGTGGGGTTTATTAAATCTGTGTTATTGGTTTTGAATTTCATGGTAAATAGAGTTCTGTTTAGAAACTTACCATGTACAGTTCTTAAAAATAATAATGCATGCATAAACATATCTCTGTAACTTGGCCTTTTCATGTTACGACGGGAAATTGAAGTATTTTCTTTAGATAAATCTTCATTGCTATTTGGATGTGGTTCATATTTTTGAGATCTTTGGGTTCTATCTAAATTAGCTGGAATTTGTGTTTTGTTGATCGTGAGCTTGAACTTGTGTATTAATGGATCTTGTATTCGAGCTCATTTTATATTTGGAACTAGTTTTGGTTTTTGTGAGAACTATTATTTAGGTTCTTGTTGTACTTGAACCATGTTAGAATTTTGTATATCTCTAGACCGTTGTCGAAGTATGTATAAAGCTTGGTGCTTATATATTAGTTCCATTGAGAAATAATATGGGACTCTGTAACCATGCTTTACATTCTTTTGAAATTTGAAATTGTTTTTATAGATTAGTAACTACAAAGAACTCATATTTGCTACATGTGTGGACTCGTACTCTGTTGGAATTCCTAGTCCTGCTTGAGCTAGTATTTGGACTTCATGTTTTCATATCAAACTATGCAGGAGCTTCTTGATGTTCTGAACCGAGTTTGGAGACCTAGGTAGCTCTGAACTGTTGTTAGAAGTTTGTATTTGATTCTAAGCACAATAATTTAATACTCATGTTTCTTGAACTGTTGTTAGAGAACTTTTGTTCTTAAGGATCATGATTTTTATACTTGTAAATGACCTGGACTATTGTTGAAGTCCGTAAATGGCTTAGAGCCTGTGTCTTTCTCTAGTGATATTTTCACTGTTAATACAAGGTTGTAATGTACACGGCACTCACGTTTTTTTATTTATGTGGACTATGAACTTTGTGGGAAACCTTAGTTCCATTGAGTTAGTCTTTGGACTTCGCATTTGATTTGAACTCATGTAGGAGTCACTTGTTGTGTTGAACTGTGTTTATATTTTTGGAAATAATCAGGGCTTTGATGACGCCGTTTATGGCTCTGTACCTATGTTTTATGTAGAGGAATTTCAGACTGTTAATGGAAGTTGTATTTTCTTTGCATTCATATCTATGTATTGTATAGTTCTGAACTTTGTTAGGACTTGTACCAACTCTATTCTGGAACTTTGGAGTTGTGTTCTATTTGTTATTAATGTTTAAAAATTTATAACTCTTTTTTCGAGTTTTTCTCAAGGGAAAATTGGGAGAATAATTGGATGAGTCATTGGGAAAAAACTCTCAAAAATATTGTGAGAAAAACATTCTCGTTGATAAATAAATTTGCTAATTCATTGTAAGAACTGGTTCTTCCTTCCTAAGATGTTGATGGTATTTAATTGGGAGTAACCTTTTTCTCTCAGTTCGAGGAGACTTGTATCTCAGACCTCTTAGAATAGACTCTGAGTTTCTTTTATGAGAAGAACTTAGTAATTTAGTACCATATATTGTTATGGAGGGATTACTTGAATTTGTTCTTATAGTTTTTGTATTATAATTTTTGAACCAAGAACTGGTTATTCTTTTTGTAATGCAAAAATGAAACCTAACCTTGGGATACCAGTATGAGTTGTTTGGTCTTCCTTTGCACAATCATTTGTAGAAATGATGTTGGAAGAGGTTATATTATTTGGTTTTATTGAACTGTAAATGTCAGTTTGTTGGTAGACTGTTGTTTTGTAGGGCCTTGCTTGTTGGTTTGAGATGAGTGAGTTGTCTCTGGCACTCTATCTTTTTCAAAATTATCTTTGGATGATGAAGAGTAGAGAGTAACCCTGTATGAGTTTTCCTTGATATTTGAACGTTGTTTCAAATCTCCAAAAGTTTAACTTCTATATTAAAAGTAGATTTAAAACTTACAGGTAAAACCAATTGATCCTCTAATTCTTCTTGGATTAAATGAAATTTTGCTCGGATGAATATCTTAATTGTTAAAATTTTAAGGTAATAGTCTTTTGGGAGAAACAGTTGAATCACGTTTTGAATCTGTTCTGTTCTTGGATGTGTTGTGTTTAGGCATGAATTGTAATGGTTCTTCTTCTTCTTGTGTTTAGGAGATAGATGAGTCATCTTAATATGAACCATGCTCTAAACTGTTCTTTTGCTTGAAGCAAAGATAAATGTTGATTTATTTTATGGCAGATTGGGAACAATGAGATGTTATAATATGTTGTTTGTCTAAGGATAATTGATGGGATCAATTAGACTCTATTTGTAGGGTTGAAATGGTAGATAATATTTTGTTCCTTTTCATGGAAGTAAAATTAATTGTTTATAGTGTACTTCTTTTTCGTTGCTTTTGATATATTGATTATTTGATGTAATAATTGTCTCATTAAAGCAGAGTTGTTTTAATGGAACAATTATTGGAATGCACTTCTTTTTAAGGCTTAGTGCTTATCATGCTCAGTTCATTGAACTGACCCGTGTTAGCAATTTTTGTAGATGGACTTCATAAGTGATAAAGAAGGAAAAACTTACATGATACATTGGCTGATTTAAGTCTATTTCTTGTGATGAACTTTGATTTGTTCTTGAGATTGTATTAGAAAAGAAAAGTAGTATTCTTTTATAATTAATACAATTGTTATGTAGTTTACCTGAATGCATAAGTTTTGTAAATGTAATGGTTATAAAGATAAATTGAAAGATGGGAGATTACCAGTATTGGTTGTGTAAATTATTTTACATTTGTATGAAAAATATGGGTTCCATCTTGTTGTCAAATCTTCATATTATTTATATGTTAAATGGTTAAATTTTAACAAGATTGGATCAAGGGATTAAGTTCAATCTCCTACTTATGATACAACTTGTAAAGTTGTAGAATGTGATTTTCGTTATATAAACTATAAATCATAGTAATGCAAAGTAGGATGAACATACTTTATAAAAAAGAGTGATCAAGGGTAGAATAGACCCTAACGCTATACATATAATGAAAGACTCTTCATCTTTCATAAATATTCATAAATCATATAGATTTGATAACATGAATTCAATTTATCAGAATTCATTTTGGATATCTTCTGCGCCCGAACTTTCTAAAAGTTAATGTACTTTTTACATATGAAATATTATAACATTGCACAGTTATGCTTAACTGACAATTTAACTATGTATTCAAAAAGTAAAAGTGGCAATGAATATAAAAAATTTCTTAAAGGGATAAATGAATCAATTTAGAAAAGAACTTATGGAATGTTGGATTAGGGATTAGGTAGGTGGCTGAAATTTGTTTAAATAATCCAAATTAATTAAACAATTAATAAATTCCTTGGGTATGTACATCTCGATGAGGTTGTTCTAGTAGGATGCTAGCACATGCCAACTGCAGGGTTGTACCTTTGAGAAGATTAGGATCTTCTTGAGGTTACAATGATGTAGTCGACATGTGGCAATACCCTTCTGCATTGATCATCTAGATCTACACACATTGGATTTGATCTTAGTTTATCTCTAGATCTGGATAGTAGCATGGTTAATAAATGGAGTAACCCTCTAAAACTTGGGTTACCTTGGCACATGAGGTTGAATTATGTCGACCTAGTATGCCATCTTACCCTAAGTTTTCGGGAGCCTCCCCTTATCATAACATATGTTGTTAACTCAAACTAGGGTTAAACCTTGGGCAAGTGGACTGATGCAAGTCAGTGAAGGAAATTATAGATAACAATAGAGTGGGGTGAAGGACATATTTTAGATTGATGAGTATGCCATCAAGGAATAGTAATATAAACATATATTAGAAATATTTGGCCAAAGTATTACAAGTTGTTGGTTGAGTTGTCTTATGTCACCTAGTCTAAGAATCGTGATGCCGATGAATATTGGTAACAAATATTTAGATAGGATCCTTAAATAGATCACTCAATACCTTAAACAAAGTAAGAACAACCAATTATACGTAGTATAGATAAAAGTATTCAATACTTGATGTTTAACATGAATAGATCTATAGTACACTTTGGTGATTACAGCTACATATGGCTATCTTTTATATGAGTGGTTGATAAAGAATGTGTGATCTAAATTATAAATTTAGATAAGAGAACATTATTTTTTTAAAAATTCCCTTGTTTCTAAAAAGTCTTGAAATGGGAATGTTATAGTGATGATCCACCATGAACTCTGCTAACAAGATCCTCACGGTCACATTCAAGAAATGTGTAACCCTATCGTTGGTTAAACTTAAAGGGAATCCATGCCTCATGATAATGTTCTCCCATAAAAAAATTTTGATGTAGCTCTTTACTGCAGCGCCTTTAGTTGGGGCTGCCTCTTCCTACCTTGTCAAATAGTCCGTGCAAGTGATTACGTAGCATGATCTAGTCCTACACACCACTAGTGCAATAGAGCCTCAAATTTTGATTTCCCATTACTCAAAGGTTCAAGTCTTGGGATAGGGTGAAAAGGCATTTCATCTCTCCTTCCTAGCTTGCAAATGCACTAAGAATGGTCACACACTTTACAATAGTTCTTGCGAATCCTTATACAAAGTTTCCCACCACAATCCCGCCATTAATATTTTATGTGTGGTGGCATCACATGAATAATGTCCACTTGCATTTCCTCTATGTGCTTCCTCTATGATGGCGAGGCTCTCACGCTCTAATACAAACCTATAAAAAGTCATCACGCCATAATGTTTATAAGTCCACACCGATCAACATGTAGGGCACAACAAGCATGGCTAGTTTCTTTTTCTCTAATGTCTTCATCCCTTCCAGATTCACACCTTTCTTTAGAAATATTGTAATTTCCTCCAAATCCAAGGGCACGCACCACGACCTAAACAGTTCTGCATCTAGAATAGTCTCTTTGATGCTCTTCATGTCCTTCCCTAAATCAATTCTTGATAAATGATCAGGTCCACAATTACTCTTTCCAGGCTTCACAACTTCGTGAACTAAAACTCTTGAAATAATAGCACCCACCAACATATGCACCCTTGTAGAGGCTTGTTCACTAAGTACTTTAATGCTATGTGGTCGGTGTAGAAGATAAAGGAGTTACCAAAGAGATAATACCTAAACTTGTGAAGCACTTAGATCATTGACAATGCTTCACGCTCGCCGTAGTATAATTCTACTCCGCTGGTGTCAACTTCCCGCATGCAAAGCATAGGGGTGATAAAAATTCCCTCACCAAGCTATGCAAGCACCGCTTTGAATGTCTGCTCCAGAGGCATCTACATGAACATGGAAGGGCTTATCCAAAGAGGGGAAATGTAGTATAGGCGTGGTGACAAGCCTATCCTTCACCGTGTCAAACACCTTCTGCTATGCCTTTCCCCAATGAAAGGCACTTTTACATCTAATCAATTCTTCTAAAGGTGTAGATATCTTAGCATACCCCTTAATGAATTCCCGATAGTATCCACATGTCCAAGAAACATGTGCACTCGATTTCACTAGTTGGCTCCCCAGGTCCCACAATAACTACAACATTGGTAGGATTTACTAGTAAGCCCTCCTTACATATGATATGCCCTAATAACATTCCAAAAGAGGTATCAAAGACACACTTCTTAATGTTGAGGGATATACTCAAATACCGACACCTCTCAAACATCAACCTCAAATTATCACAATGGTCGTTTACTAGCTCATACACTTCCCAATCATCTAGATAGACTGAATAAATTTATGGATGAAGTTTTTGAATGACTGTACCACTATACGTGAGAAAACAATAGGTGCATTCTTAAACCCAAAGGGCATGACCATGTATTTAAAACTTCTCCTTTCGGTGGTGAAAGTTGTCTTCTCTGGTCTTCCTTTGCAATCCGAGTTGGTGGTACCCCGAAAATCCATCCGTAAAGGAATAGATTTCACTCCCATCAAATCCCTCTAAAATTTCTTCAAATGAAGGAGGTTGGAAAAGGATTTGATGACAAAAACTGCATTTAGCTCCTAATAATCCATGCAGATCCTAATCCACCCATCCTTCTTGATGTTGATTACCATTGGACTTATCCATTCTGATTCTTTAACAACATTAATGATCCCAGATGCTATCATTTTTTCTAACTCTTCCTTTACCTTCACGCGTAAATTAGGATTCATCTAGTAGGGTCTCTTCCTAACTAGGCGCGCACCGTACTACAACTTTATCCTCATCTACCCCAAGGAATGGTGGACGCCTTTGAGATCATGGTACCCACGTAGGAATAAATCCTCAAATTCACGTAAAACATAAATGATCTTAGAGACTTCCTTCTCTAACCAGTAATCTCCAATGATAGATTTCTTAGGTTCTTCTCTTGAGCCAATGTTAACCTTTTTAGTTTTTAAAGGTTCATGGTAGGCACATACGCGAGTATCAACACTATCCACTACCTCGTGCGTCCCTACAAAATGGTTAACATCCAATCTTTCTACTTCCCATCAATTACATATAGAAGCTTTTCTTTCTCCTTTTTAACACACGTGTGCTCAAGTTGAACCTCCGTTGTTTCCTCTTATTCAAAGTGCGCCTCCAAAACCAGTTCACCAGCAAGTCCAATAGCTTATCTTCTTCCATGGCACTATCCCCCATGGTAAGGTGCTTGAAAACCTACAATTCCTTAGCAATCGATGGCTTGGGGCTTTGATACTCAAATTTTTGAACGAGGTCAACTAATAGCTCTTGCCAATTCCCTGTCTAGTGGTGTGTCTCGAATATCTATACCATGCACATGTGCAGCCTTGCAGTTGTGGAATATAATTTGTGCACCCAAAGGGATGGTGGCAAAGCTTCCACGCCTTCCCTCTAGGTTCTCTCATAGGCTTGGATGTGGAAAGAGGTGGGATCCTTACCATGGTAGTCCTTGATGGTGGTGGGTGCATTACTTCTAGAGAAACAAACAGAGAAGGCAATTCTCACTTCACGCCATTCCAAGAGATTATCCCAATGTGTTTCCCACCAATGCGTAGTAGTTCCTAGTAGGACATAACTTAACATCCCCCTTCTTTCATTTTCCTCCTTCCACTGAGCTTCCATTTTCTACAAAAAGACCTCAAGGGAGGCTCCTCCTGAGTACTTAGGTAGCTCTTTTCCTCCTGGCATCGGACATTGTGCACCTTTATCATTGATCCTCTTAAATGTCATTTGATCAACTCGTAGGTACCATGTGACCAATTATCACATGCTATACAAGTCATGTCACTTACCGAATGAGAATTCTCAAAGCTGGATAACTCCATCGGTAGGATGGATTATCTCTAGATCCCTGATTGAGCACACATATATTCTATCTAGGACCTCTTCTCCCAAAGGTTCAATATAGGGTGTTGACTTCCCATCAACCAAGGGTATGATGACTCATTCCTCCTCATTTTCAAAGATGATGAACCCCTTGTTGAACTGAAGATATGCATTGTTCTTGTAACACCATGGGCACCCAAGTAGTGTTGGGAAATTGTCTTCCTTGGCGAGCGCCAAGACTTCAAAGTCCCCAAGAAACTTGGATCTCTCGAATGCTTGATAGCTGCATCCTTTAAGACACTTTGTGTAGACACCGAAATCGTGTCAAAATCACCTTAGTCCCCTACTGCAACCCTTAACACCTACCTCCTATACCCCACACATTTTAATTTAATTACTTTAATTAAATTAATGACATTTACCTCCATACACATTAATTTAATTACTTTAATTACGTTAATAAAATTTTACCTACACATACATTAATTTAATTATTTATATTAAATTAATTCACCACCCTCATACACCTATTTAATAAAATTTCCTTTATTAAATACACCTCACCTAAACCACCCCCATCATTTGACCCATTAACCTAAACCCTAAACCAATGCCCAAAACAAACCTAACATTACACCCATCCCCTCACCTCTCATTAAAAGCCTCCTAAGGTTGGTTTTCATCCCAAGAAAAATAAGAGACCCTTATCAAATGGTAGAACAACTTATGAGGAAACTTCTTAACAACCCAAGATATCTTGCCCAAACCGACGTCTGTTCACCCTAAACCGATGTCAGTTCACCTAAACCGATGCCGGTTATACCGGGATGGACCAAATGCCTATTTAGACCCATTTATAGCTTTGTAATACAAGTTCATGGTTGGTCTTTCATGGTTGAACCTTTGGCATTGGATTTCCTTATCGCGAGTTCGATCTTTTCAAACACAACAACAAAGAAAGGATTAATTTGTGATCAACCAAGACAACCAGGTTCACCGGCATAACAAAGGTGAAGCTTTCACCCAACATTCCCAACCTGTAACCTCTTCATCATTCTTCAGACCCATACATCATAGAAGATTAAGTATCCTCCTCCAATATTCTACATCTACTTATCAACATATTTACACTCCCCTTTGGGATCACCCAACACCTTCTAACTATCCCTATTCTTTCCTAAAATCCTTTAAAGTACGGATTGTGTAACTTTACCGATCTCAGACCTAACCACCGTTGGTTCTCCCTAATCTTCACCGGTTACTTAAAACCGTGGTCGGTCTCTGTTTTCCCTAGTCTCTGCCAAAATAACAACCTGTTTGTGACTCACATTCAACCTAACCTCATTGTTTCGACATATACCTTCCTGAACACCTATTTGACCTTTAGATCTATATCTAACTTAGCCTGTTAGCTCAGATTCACCTATAACCAACCTTCTTGACCTCTAGATCTCCTTCTAGCCTAGCTTGTTAGATTAGATCTAGCCTATTGCATTTATATGAGATACCTAAATCATATTAAACTATAGTAGGACAATATTTACCTTATTTTCAGCATTGAATTTTTTTAAACAGTGGACTGACAGCCATCTAGGAAGTATCGCACTTCCAGGAGCTTTGATATGCTAGGAAGTCCACTGCATATATCATTTAAATCTCTTTGGTGGTCTTGTTTTGATTCTTATACAAGTAGTTCCTCCTAGCCAAAAGGAAGGTCTCACACTCACTTCGATTCAGGATTCGATATGTACGCATACAACCTTCAACCATCTCAAACCAGCATTTCTCTTACCACCCTTTACCTTATCTATTTTGTCAAATACTTCTTATAAAAACTAAGAAATCGGGTGAAACATTTTGGCATAGCTAGTGGGACCCATTCGAGGTTCCTTGCATCTTTCTTCATTCCTAGGTAAAAATTGTGTGTTTGTTTCTCTTCTTGTAGCATTCAAATTAAAAAATTTCTCCTTGGTAACATTCTCTTCTTTCTACTTGCTCTGAAAGACACATTTATTTTGGTGTACTTAAAAAGAACCTTCTTTTTCTTGTTCTCTGCATTTTAGTGAAAGAGCATCCCTCTTCTTATTCATCTATTGTTGTTAATGAATATCATACTTTCGATTTTGGTTTAAAACAAGTGCATTGCATTTTGATTTAACTCATTAGCTCACATTAATTGAGGGCAACCTATATGCTGGAAGTCATGACTAGCTAATGGTTTACAAACGAATCATAGAAAAGCACTTCTATCCTTTTCTCTTTCTCTGAGTCTTACCAAACCACAAAAATTCAAAATACATAAATTCTTAAACAAAATCATACCGAAGAAGCCGTAGGTGATCACATGATCACGGTACATTGGCACCCGGCTTCGGCTGCTATGTTGAGTCATACTTCAGAGTGAAGACCACCCCGGCCATAACATTCTTGAAACCTCACCCTTTAGAATTCTTTCTTTGTAGGAAGCCTTCCTCACCAAGAAATTCTATTGTTCTGTTCATAACAGTCAGTCCATAAAAATAGCATAAGATAAACAAACGTAATAGAATAGGCAATCTAGGAACGTTCTTTCTTAGTGTTCTGCTTGATTTACGTTTTGAGGTGAGAGCTTTCGATCATTCTTTTTCTCTTTCCTTCCACACTCCCAATCATAGTCGGTGTATTCTGACTTCATCTGAGTGTGCCTGGACCACATCTACATCATTCTCAGACTTTTGGGTTTGATTCAATACGAAAAATTTTAAATTATAACCACTTTTCTTATTCTCTGTTTCAATTTCATAGTAATCGCTACGGTTATCTTTAACCGGCATCGGTTTAACCCAACCGGTGTCGGTCTGAAGTCTTCTTAGATACCTATCCAAAAGACACCTATTTCACTTTCTACACCATAAAAGGCTCCTATTACCTTTCATATTATCATTACTTCAATCACAGTCACCTTACATCTCATCCTGTGTGAAAATTGTCAGTTTGGGACCATCATTTAGCAGACTGTTAGTTTTTCACAATAACCAGCACCTTAGTTAATCCTAACCGGCATTGGTTTACCCAAACCGCATCGACCACCCGTGATGTTTTAAATCTCACCGACTAACCTAATTCACTTACCATTAACTGCTTTTCCTCGCTCATTTGTGTTCTCAGACATTCAAACATAATACATTCTTGCCAAAATCAGTTCCTATCCACATGGTGCTAACCCGTAGTCAAAAAAGTGCCCTCGTATTTCACACTAGTCGACTACCGCTTCCACCTAACCCTTCATCACCTAGCTCTTCATCACCTAGCTCTTCACCACCTATCCCTTCATCACCTAGTCCTTCACCACCTTCCATCTTGTCATCCATAGATCCCAATCAACCTATCACCATTCCCACAGTGACATGGAGTTTGCAAAACTCCTAGATCAGAATCCCGGTGCTCTGAGCCACTACCTCACCCATGCCTCTACTTGAGATGCCTCAGGTCAATTGATCTATAACATGCCCGTATCCTTATCTCCATCCCTAATGATCACTTCCGTCTCGACTCCACCTCCTACCATGGTGACCTCACCCATTTTATCCCTAGTTGTGTCACAACTAGGTCCTATGCCAGCTTTGACCACCACATCAACCACCTCTATAACACCCGCAGTCTCCACCATACCTTCATCCACCACCCAAAACATAACATCATCTACACTTGTTGTCTCATATATACCAGTCGCAACGCTACCACCCTTTGTGTCGGTAACCTCTACCCCATTTCAAAACATTGTCCTTTCTATTCCCCAATCTCTACCTCCCATCTCTACCAGGGTCACTACGAGTGTTCCACCCTCACATAACCACTACTAGCCACCACCTGTTTCATCATCATTCGGTTCAGATATATACCTTTTATGTGCGTCTCTTAATTCCTACCTCCTATTTGACACCACCATATTCTAGAATGTACTATTATTCATATGTACAACAACAACCTCCTTTCACTTTGGGGGTACCCAATATTCAAAATCTAACAATGACTTTATCAAGTTAATATTAGATAAGATGCAAACATTATAAGCATCTATTTCCAGCTCCCCAATTATCTCACCTATGACGAGATTTGTAATGAACCTATTCACCCATCCTTTCCCATTCGCACATATCTCATAAACTGGAAGATGCCTAAATTCAACCGCTTTAATAGTACGGAAGACCCACAAAGAGCATTTGTGATCTTTCAAACATGGGTGTTACTTAATTGCCCATGATGATGCTCTCGCTTTTGCGAACCTTTCCCATGTCCCTAATCAAGTTGAACATTGACTGGTATAGTGGATTACCTAGACATTCCATCTTCTCATTCAATCAAGTAGCCCAAGCCTTCTTGGATCATTTTTCAATTAATGTCATCAAGAAGGTTACCATGACCGATCTCTATTCCACATGTCAATATGACAATGAATCTATTGTAGATTTTGTCACTCGTTGGCATAGCCTAATCAACAAACTCACTTTCCAATTACCACAAACGGAACTCATAGAGCTTTTCACACGAGCATGTGCTAGACATATTTCACCTACCTTACAAGTGTAAACCTTTCAAACATTTGATGAGGCTTTCACCATGGCACATAAGCTTGAAATTCATCCCATCGAAGAGAAGAAGATATAATTATGGAACACAAACTCCTTGTTTAAAACAAACAATACTTCCTCTTCCTCAAAACCTTAGATGAGTTATTCTAAAGCCAAGGGAACTGTCAATACCATGGTACTTAAGGATTTCCCTGCCCACTCATCCAATTAGGCTAAACCTTCATCCAACCTCACAACATTTCAAGCCTTCCAATTCAAATGAGAACAAAAGAAATACACCTCAATTGGGAGGCATATTCATCTATTTTAGAAAATCTTATTAAAGCTAATGCCATCACCCTTCGCCTATCAAACTACATATTGGTTTTGACCCCTCTTGCCCATACCAAAGTTGTTACAAGGAAAATGACTACGTAACTATCACCGTAAATGGTCACAAAGGATGTAAATCGTATCACCTTTAAAAACATTGTTCAGTGAATGCTCGAAAGCAGCGATTTAGTCCTAAATAACCCCAATGCACCTACTAATCAAGACCTTCATATTTTCAAGAAACCATTCCCCATCTAATGATCAAACTGGTAATGTCTCACACAACAAAAGTAATACATGTGAGGTACATGTTGTCTTTTCCGACTAACCACTTGATTCCCAAATATCTCGCTATCCTCCATCAAAGAAATCCTAGCTTGAAATTCTCTACCCACACAGGAACCTACTTTATCCATTCCTCTACCCATAGAGGAAAGCCCTTCACCTCCCCATACACCTATGGAGTAGTCTCTCCTTATCACCGATATCATTTCCCCTTCAACTTCCCTACCCAATGAACCACTACCAATTATACCTACTCTACCCACAGAGGAGAACCCACCATCTTCTCCACCTATTTAGGATCCAATAAATTTTCTCATTCTTCGCTCGATGACCATTCCCAATAGCTACCCAAGACCGTATGGACCTAATTTCGGCTCTCCTACCTACAGAGGCCGGCCGCGTGAATTCCTTGTTTCTTAGACAAATTTTACGGGAATACCCACTTGCTCCACATCTACCAAATCTACCATGGTGTCGTTCTCACGTTTGGCCGACCGCTTAGATTATGTTGATAGGTCTTTACTTTGGGGTGTCTCTTACTCCCGGGCCTCAACCCAAATGCAATCATCTTCAACTGAAAATTCTACAATTTACTCAAGAAGTTTCAACAACCCAAACCACACATGAACATAACTCTTGATACATCTTCTACTACATCATCCCCATCTATACTTGTCCCTTTATTGGCTAGCCGACGTGTTCCAACACCATCTCTTGTATCTAAACCCACTAGTGTTCTAGGGGTCACACCCACATCAACCCTTGCACATCCTCCTATCAGGATAAATTTGACCACATCTTCTCATATACCTATTGAACCAATCCCTCAACCTAAATGAAAAACCCAACCTTCTAATCCACATGCACCGACCTCACCAACTACACCTTTATCACCTTCACCCCTACCATCCGTTTTGGGACCTCACCCCTCTACCTTAACGAAATCTACTCTCCCTGTGGGTAAACCTAAAAACCCTTTGAACCCTTTACCACACTCGTAGCTCTGCCTAGATGAACCTCGCATCCTTCATCACCATCTATAACTTCTTTGCCTCCTATACCACCATTACCTTCTATCCCTTCTTCACTACCTATGACATTTTCTTCCACCTCACCCGTACCTCCCTCTCGACCTCGACCAACACCTACCACCGCACTTCGCTTGTCCCTTGGGTCACCCATCCTCTCCCACCATCGGCCTTGCCATCTACATCATGTGCTTCCCCTACACCTCTACCTAAAAACAAGCACCAAAAAAAAAAAACAGCTTAATTTCTAAAGAGGTGGTTAAACCTACCCCTCTTTCTATTGTTGTACATACACCAAAGAAATTACAACCCAAATCCCAAACTACATCACCTCAATTACCCCACAACCACCTAATCTTCCAACCAAACCTACTTTCACTTTTCATTATGATCCACTTTGTTGAATCGTATAGCACCATCTTGGCTAACCTCTTGAAAGCTATGCTATCACCCTCCCTCCTCTTACACCTTATGACCCTCTTAAACCTAAGCTGGAAGGGTTTGACAATACTCAAATTTTCACTTACCATCGTGTGTCGACATGATGTTGAGAATCGTAAGGGTCTAAAGGCTTCCCTCATTCATTTATGTCCTTCTCGACCCCAATTTTGATGATGATGACCTCCTAGATGATGAACCTATTTCACCCTCACTACCTTCTTCACATCTTTATCCTACACCTATACCACAACCTCCACCCTCACACCTCATAAAGCCACCTCCAAAATTTGAAATTAACATGGTTCGTATCAAATAACTTGCCACGCCACCACCTAAATGTCATTGCACCCAACTCACCTCATAGGGATTTTCTCCTCCACTAGGGTTTTTCCCTTCATGTCATTATACCACTTACCCTACACCTTTTCCATTTGACAACTTCCTCAAATTGACATGGTACATGTCACTACACATGTGCGTAAGGGTAAAGAAAAGCTAATCACCCACCAACCAATCCTATACCCAACATACCATCTACACCCATACCTAAAATAACTATTTGTGGCCCCACATACCCCATTTCTAATGGTGTCACACATCGCACCATGCTCAAAAAATTACACCAATCTCCCCTCAAAATTTCCTTATACGACCTCATCCAAACCTCAAAGTCACATCATCAAGCCCTCATGGAGGTCCTTCAATCTATTGAAGTTTTACCTAATGACCCCACACCTGTAGCATTTATTATCACACCTCATCATGTCACTTCACTCACTAAATTACCATCTACCTCATCACCTCCAGATGTTCACCAAGTTGCTCTCCTTAGTTTCTGAGGAAGAAATTGTCCCGCACCAAACCGATGACCCAGATTTGCACTTTTCATCTCCATCCATATCGATAATATACACGTCTGATGTGTTATGATCAATGGGGTTGCTAGCATTAACATTATATCCTCTCACACATTCAAAAAAATGTGCCTACCCAACAACTACATGTATAAACATTCGGTCATGTTGCATTCATTCAATGATGCTATCACCTCTACACTCAGCACTATCATCCTCCACATTTGTGTTGGTCCCCGTACTATTCCCGAGATGTTCTACGTGTTGGAAGGGGAGTTTCAATACAATTTTTTTCTCGAAGAGACCCTGGATTTGTGCCATGGGTTGTGTTCCTTTCACTTTACACCGATGTGTAAATTTTGAACATGAAGGACATTCCTATACCATTCCAACTGACCCATCACCTTTCGAAACCTACAACATGCTTTACCAGCCCAATGATGTCCTCATATATATTAAGGCGTCTACCTCCCTGCCGACATCTTCTTCAAACATGACCCCATACACCAAAGTTGTCGTGGCAACCTCACCTTCACCTAAATCTTTTATTCCCACTGTATTGCAGCTTGCTTTTACCAGTCACACATATGCTTCCCAACTAACCGACACCTCCACCGATCTAACTTCTAATGCTTCCTCCATTCCAGCCACCAATATATCAACCACTGATCCCTTGGAAGGTGTTTTTCAATGCCTCACTATGGGGGAGTATCACCTATACAATGTCAATACATTCCTTACTCCACAAGAGTATGGAAACCTTTACTAGCATCCTCACTATGATCACCGCATAGGTGAGTGTCTCCTTTATGGTCCTCCCCACCTCTGTATCCATCTTACCTATGGGGGACTTGATATTTCCACCTATACACCCAAACCACCATCACAACCTAAAATTTTTTGGCTGACCTTAAGTCACTTACCAACCACCGCTTTACTCACACTTTCCTACACTGCTGTGCCTGAAAGGGTTTTGGCTTTGGCCTTTATGAGCAAGGTCATCACACCACTATTCCATGTACCACATAGTGGAATTGGTTTTACCGAACTACTGGCCAAAAATCCTCAGTATTGAACTCATTGAAGGCATTGACCCCTCTCCACCTTCTTCACCTACCCCACCTTCATCACCTTCACCAACAGAGTTGATGGATCCTGAATCTATCCCTCCTACCTTTTTTTTCATAAATACCATTTCCTTGGGACCTCTGACCTATCACCACAATGACAAGGCTCCTTCCTCTCTTCCTCTCTTGTATCCTGACATGATAGGGGACGATACTCCTTTTGTTAATCTCATTCAATGTTAGGATGATGAATCCATACTCACCTACCTTGGTGTTGAAGACTCTTATATTCACCGGTCGTTACCTTCTGAGACGTAAACAATGTTGAATGAATCGACTATCGAAGTCAACATCCACACTCAAGATGACCCCCACATTCTCAAGATTGGCCAATCTCTGGATGCTACTAAACAGAAGCCCTCACTTCTTTTCTTAAAATTCATAGCCATGCTTTCACTTGGTCCTATGCTGACATGCCTAGTATTGATCCCACTATCATGGTCCACAACATTGTAACCATTCCCGATGCCAAACCCATAAAACAAGAGTTGAGGAAAATACACCCTCGCATTTCTCTTCTTGTTAAAGAAGAACTTCAATGCCTTCTCTTAGTTTACTTCATCTTACCCATCTATTACCCCCAATCGATTGCTAACATCGCCCTGTCTACTAAAGTGACAAGGGGACTTCATATTTGCACAAATTTCCATGATCTCAACCTTGCCTACCCGAAAGATGACTTTCCTCTTCCTAGAATTTACCAGATGGTTGACCTTACCACTGGCCATGAGATGTTATCACTTATGGATGGTTTCTCGGGTTATAACCAAATCCTACTCGCTCTAGAGGATCAACACAAAACTACATTCATTACCCCTTAGAGGACCTTCTGCTATCAAGTCATGCCTTTCGGCCTTAAAAATGCTGGTGCTACATATCGGTGTGCCATGACTTACATCTTCCATGATATCATGCATCACATTTTGGAAGATTACGTGGATGATCTCTTGGCCAAATCTAAATGTCGCGCCGAGCAGCTCACTATCCTTGAAACCATCTTTGACCGCCTCATTAAATATTATGTCTACCTTCAACCTAAAAATGCATCTTTGTGGTTCTTTCAGAAAGATCCTAGGATTTATCATTTCCTTATGTGGTATATAAGTTGACGATGCTAAAGTCAAGGCCATTATGGAAATGCCTCTACCCACTACCCTTAAACAACTTCGTAGCCTGCAAGGTAAATTTCAGTCCATTCACCATTTCATTTCACAATTATCTGATTGTTGTCAACCATTTCATCGCCTTCTCAAAAATTATGTCTCCTACAAATGGGATGACGATTACCACAAAGCTTTTGAGGCCTTAAAATAATACCTTCTCCAACCACCCGTACTTATTCCACCTAAAGACGACCAACCCTTCTACCTATACATCTCAGCTACTGATCACTCTTTAGGGGCTATTCTCGCTCATCGTGATGAAAAACATAGGGAACAGGTGGTTTATTACATAATTTTTACCCTTCTGGACTATGAAACCCAATACACTCACCCCTAAAACTTTACCATTACCTACTCAACCACAAAAGTTATGTTGTGACCAAAATTGACCCTTTACACTTCATGTATGCTAAACCTTACCAAAATCAATGTGTCGCATGTTGGCTCATGCTCTTCATTGACCTAGACCTAGAATTCATCCACCAAAAATCTATTAAGGGTCGTGCCATTCTTGACAAATCATTGATGGAACTCTTTCTCGGGAATTAATCTTCAAATTTTGATTTCCCGACGAATCCATTGCTAATCTCTCTTTGATGATGACCCTTACAAAATGACCCTATTCTTCGATGGTTCCAAATTTCATCATGGGGGTGGTGAAGGAATTATCCTCATTCCTCTTGATGGGACCCATGCCCTTATCATTCAAACTCAACTTCGAGTGCACCAACAATATCACTTTGAATACGAAGCACTCGTATTGGGTCTCCCGACTACCTATGCCTTAGACGTTAAGTCCATTACTATCTTTGGTGATTCCCAACCGTAGTAAACCAAGTCAATGGTATTTGTTAGTTTCATAATGAAATTATTAAATAATACAAACGCGTTATGTCGACATCATGTTGACTACTTTTGACCGCTATAAAATTCAAACTATTCCATGATCCACCAATAAATTTATGGATACCATGGCCTTCCTTGCTTCCCAAATATCCACTTCACCTGTTGATTCGACATCTTTGTTACCATCAAATGCATACCTAGACATTATTATAAATCTTGTTGAGTTAACCTCATTTGAATTGCCTTACTAAACACATAATACCTTTGGTATAAGTAGCTTGTGGACTATCTATCCCTTTCTATATTACCTCTCGATCTTACACATAATGGACAACGCACCTTTCTCAAGAAGGCCTCTCATTATGTTGTCATGGGTTGCCTCCTCTATAAATGTGGCTTTTATGGTATTCTCTTAAGATGCCTCACCAACTCTGAGATCCCCTATACCATTAAAGAGGTTCATGATAGAATATGTGGAGGTCACTTTAGTTGCCTCATTGTTGCTAAATGCATTCTTCACCTAGGATATTATCAGCTGACCCTCAATCATGATTGTTGTGACTACATTAAGCGTTGTGTAAAATGCCAACAACATGCCAATCTTCATCACACACCTAGTCATTCCTTACAAGTTTCTCGTGACCTTTGGCCCTTCTCTCAATGGGGTTTAGATCTTGTAGGAGAAATCAATCCCCACTCTTCTCTAAGACATCAATGGATCATCACCGCTGCCAAATATTACACCAAATGGGTTGAATCCGTACCCCTCATTTCCACTAAAGATGAGAAAATATGTGAATTCATCAATCATCACATTATTTGTTGCTTCGGTGTTCCACATCGCCTTATCACTGATAATGGTAAAAATTTCAAAAAAAAACTCTACAGAAACTTTGTGACACTTTCGGTATCCATCTTAGCTTCTCCTCACCATATTACCCACAAACCAATGGCCAAGCCAAATCTACCAACAAAACCCTAAACAAAATTCTCATGAAAGTAGTTAACGATATCTTTGGGAAGGATTGGCATACTCACATTCCTTTTTCCCTATGGGCATACTTTACACTAGTACTCGCACCTCCACCGCCGCCACTCCCTTTTCTTTGGTCTACGGTACCGAGGCCATTTTTCCTCTCGAAGTCAAAATCCCATCTCTCTGTATCTCTCTTCAAGATATGCTTACTGATGATAAATTTCATGAAGACCGTTTAGCACAACTTTAGTTATTAGACGAATGTCATCTTCACACTCTCGACCATCTTCAAGTCTACCAAAAATGCATCAAGCATTCCTATGACAAATGTGTCCATGAATTCACCTTCAAGGTCGTGATCTTGTCCTCAAGGAAAATCAACATGTAACCAAAGAAGAAAAAAGAAAACGGGAAAATTTACTCCTAATTGTCTTGGACAATACATCGTGCTTATGACAATGGATCGTGTGCTTATCTCTTGTCTTCACTTGATGGTAAGCCCTAATTTGAGCCCCTCAATGCCTTGCATCTTCGACTGCTCTATTATTGACTTCTAGTCCTACATCACTATTTATCTAGTTCATGCTCTTCCCTTGAGTGTCATTTACCTTTCTCTTTTCCGCACCTCATCCCTAACGACTAAACAAGAATCATTTGATTACCCATCACCCTTTTTCCTTATCTTAAAATATGTGCACCATGGCTCTACACATGGCATGATTCTCATGGATACTTTTCATCTTATTTTAGATGAGATCCCATGGTCATCCACCCTTTCCTTCTCAACAAGAACCACATGCTTCGTTATAGTCTCATCCATGACTTATCAAAAAGAAGAAGAAGAAGAAATATGAATCCCTTAGAAGGACATCTTCCAATATAAGGGATCAACTCCTTGAGTCAAACTTCCAATATAAAATATGAATCCCTCAAAATGACACCTTCCACCTTCAAATTTCCACTATAAGTAGACTGCCCTCAAACCACCCATCAATCACCTTTACCTATCAACCTACAATCACCTTTACCTATCTACCTATTCTCAAACCACCCATCAATTACCTCACACTAATTATACCTATGACCTGAAATCAACACTACCTATCAACCTACAATCACCTTTACCTATCTACCTATTCTCAAACCAACCATCAATGATCTCACCCTAATTATACCTATGACTTGGAATCATCACTACTTATCGACCTAAATTCACCCATACCTATCTACCTATACTCCACCTAACCTAATTGACCATTGCCTAATCATACCTATGACCTGGAAAAAACACTACCTATCAACCTACAATCACCTTTACCTATCTACCTATTCTCAAACCAACCATTAGTGACCTCACCCTAATTATACCCGTGACTTGAAATCAACACTACCTATCAACCTACAATCAGTGTTACCTATCTACCTATTCTCAACCCAAACATTTCCTAATTATACATATGCCCTAGAATCAAAACTACCTATCAGCCTACATTCACCCATACCTATCTACCTATTCTCCACCTAACCTAATCGACCATTTCCTAATTATACATATGACTTGGAGTCAACACTACCTATTATTCTACATTCACCCATACCTATCTACCTATTCTCCACCTAACCTAATCGACCATTACCTAATCATACCTATGACCTAGAATCAACACTACCTATCAACCTATAATCACCTTTACCTATCTAGCTATTCTCAAACTAACCATTAATGACCTCACCCTAATTATACCTATGACATGAAATCAACACTACCTATCAACCTACAATCACCTTTACCTATCTACCTATTCTCAAACCAACCATCAATGACCTAACCCTAATTATACCTATGACCTAGAATCATCACTACTTATCGACCTAAATTAACCCATACCTATCTACCTATACTCGCCTAACCTAATCAATCTCGACCTAATCATACCTATGACCTCAAATCCAACCTAACTATCAACCTCACTACCTATTCTTCTATATTCTCATATTCTTCCCTAGCTCATGGGAGAACTATATCAGTTTGAGGTCCCTTTTCACCGGGACTATGTAAGTAGCACTTCCTAGGCATGGGGCTCGGAGGGTTAGCTCGACCACTCTTTACCATAACCATTTACCCCACTTGTACTTGATTTCCCGATCATATCAAAAACCTTGACATCTAAACCATATACCACATAAATTTTACCACTTATATTATTTCACATTATTATACATAACCATCATTTTTCACATTTTACACAATCTCATGCATTTATATTACCATTTGTTACCAAAATACCAAAATAAACATCCATGCCTAAACTCACCCGACTCAACCCATGCCTATAACTCCTGACTCAATCCATGCCTAAACCAACTTAACTCAATCCATTCCTAAACCAACCTCGACTCAATCCATGCCTAAACTAACCTAACTCCACCATACCTAAACCGACCCGACTCAATCCATACCTAAACCGACTCGACTCGATCCATGTCTAACCCGACCCGACTCAATCCATGCCTAAACCAACCCGACTCAATCCATTCCTACACCGAGTTGACTCGATCCATGGCTATGACCTAACTCTATCATGCCTAACTCATCTATTTTCCATCCATACCATAATAAAGTAAAACTCATACACATCACAATAGTGTCACTTCGAATATCATCTATCTCATCATATAAATCAATAATTGTGTATCTCAAAATACATACCCATCTCATTTTACCCCTACCTCAGCCTTACCCATGTTGTGACCTATCTACATGGACCCAAACAACTATTTGTGACCTTTTCCCTCATGTGTTCGTTATTCCTTGTGACATTGTTACTGTGTTGTTTGACTTGTTTACCTTACCTTGCCTATTGTCATGACCATTTATCCTGACCCTACCTTTGGTGTACCAGAACATACCTAAACATTCCTACACCTAACCTACATTGTGCTTCCTAACCTTATCCTATACCTTGGATACCAGAATCAATTCAACCTCATTTGGATAAACCTATTGACCTTAGACGATGTAGAGTTTGCAAGCTCTTCAACCTGGTATCGTGTTGTAGTTTATACGTGTGCATGTGCTCAACTGCCACTACCTTTAACCTTGGCCCATTTACCTGTTTACCTCTATGCCCAATTTTTAATTTCCCCATTTTTTTCACTATTCTTCTTCACATTTACCTTTTATCAAACCACTCACTAATTCTCCCTATCACATCATCAGTTCCTGGCTTGAGGGGGATCACCCTCATTCCCACTTGGGAAACCAAACTCTATTCATGTTCACGTCACTTACCAATACAAGCTACACAACACGAAGGGGCAAAATGTAGACACCGAAATTGTGTCATAATCACCTTAGTCCCCTACCGCAGCCCTTAACATCTACCTCATGTACCGCACACATTTTAATTTAAATACTTTAATTAAATTAATGTCATCTACCTCAATACACATTAATTTAATTATCTTAATTAAGCTAATAACCTTTTACCCACCCAAACATTAATTTAGTTGTTTACATTCAATTAATTCACCACCCTCACACACCTATTTAATAAAATTTCCTTTATTAAATACACCTCACCTAAACCACCCCCATCATTTGACCCACTAACCTAAAACCCTAAAATAATGCCCAAAACAAACCTAACATTACACCCATCCCCTCACCTCTCATTAAAATCCTCCTAAGGTCGGTTCAAATTTCAAGGAAACTTATAAACAACCTAAGATATCTCCCCCAAACCGATGTCGGTTCACCCTAAACCGATGTCGGTTCCCCTAAACTGACGCCGGTTATACCAGGATGGACCAAATGCCTATTTAGACCCATTTATAGCTCTGTAATACAGGTTGGTGGTTGGTCATTCATGGTTGAACCTTCGGCATTGGATTTCCTTATCGCGAATTTGATCTTTTCAGACGTAGTAGCAAAGCAAGGATTAATTTGTGATTAGCCAAGACAACCAGGTTCATTGGCACAATAGTGAAGCTTTCTACCCAGCATTCCCCAACCTGGTAACCTCTTCATCATTCTTCAGACCCGTACCTCACAGAAGAGTAAGTATCCTCCTCTAATCTTCTTCATCTACTTATCAACATATTTACACCCCCTCTGGGATCTCCTAACACCTTCTAACTAGTGTTATTCTTGCCTATAAGCCTTTAAAGCCAGGATTGTGTAACTTTACCAGTCTCAGAACTAACTACCATCGGTTCTCCCTAACTCGTTGTTGGTTACTTAAAACCGTGGTCTGTATCGCTTTTCGTAGTCTCTACCAAAATAACAACTTGTTTGTTACTCACATTCAACCTAACCTCATTGTTTCGACATATACCGCTCGAACACCTATTTGACCTTCGTATTTGTATCTAACTTAGCATGTTAGCTTAGATTCACCTATTTGATCTTTGGATCTCCTTCTAGCCTAGCCTGCTTTGTTAGATTAGATCTAGCCTATTGCATTTGTATGAGATACCTAAATCATAGTAAACTATAGTAGGACAATATTTACCTTATTTTCAGCATCGAATTATTTTAAACAAGGATCGATAGCCATCTAGGAAGTGTCACACTTCCGGAGCTAGCATACGCTAGGTAGTCCACCGCATATATCGCTTAACTCTCTTTGGTGGTCTTATTTTTATTCTTATACAAGTAGTTACTCCTAGCCAAAAGGAAGGTCTCATAATCACTTTGATTTAGGATTGAGATACGCATGCATACAACCTTTAACAATCTCAAAGTAGGTATTCCTCTTACCACCCTTTACCTTATCTATTTTGTCAAGTACTTCTCATAAAAAATAAGAAATCAAGTGAAACACGCTGATGGGAATTTCCTTTGTTTTATTTGTCATATACAACACATTCAAAGACGGGTGTAATTCGGGCCTTCCCATATGATTTCATGCATCCAATGTGAGAACATTAACCCCCACACTGTGTCAATGAGGATATTACTTAGCATCCATCCATCCACTACTGCATTTAACGTGATCTCCCTATCATAGTCAAGACTATGAGCAGGAATGTTTGCATGTAATGCCTTGCTCTCACACTCTTCTCCACCATGTGGTATGTTCTTTATCAACCATGCCCCTAGCGAGGGAATAATATTCTCTTGCCTTAGCATTTTACATACTTCCTTGACCTCATCCAGGTCATCTCTTGGTGCCTTGACCTTCCTTCTTTTCTCCTTCCTCCTAGATCGCTCCTTTTAACACTAGATTTCTCCTGTAAACTCTGAATGATGTCCATGGTATCTTGATATACCTCATTCTGATGAGAAGGATATGGGTACTTTCCATGCACCACTTCTTCTCTTGAAACCGAGTCCTCTTCCTTGGTATTTCCTTTGCATGCCCGTCCACCGATCTTGTTGTTACCAAAACAGGTTCTAAGCATGTATCACGTGTTACCCGTGGCATCCATTGTGTGTTTGTCTTCTTAATTTTTACCACCGTAGTGCCCTTGTATTTCCATTGTTATTGATTCATGTGCTCAAATAACTCAGGGCACTCCTCATACTTGTGTTTCTTCCTGCACCATTAGAACTAAAATAGGTCCTGGGGCACTCTCGTTTGTAATGCTCTATAGACCCACAGTTAAAACAGGTTCCACGTGGGAACTCACTTCTTCCTCCCCTATGGTTACCATGACCACGAAACCCTCCACAAAATCCCCTTCTACACATTCCTCCATCTCGCGCACTCCTCATAACAATGATCATCACCTTTAGAACTGCTGGTAATGCTGGTCTGACGCACCCCATGATTAATGGCCTCATGGATTTGGTCAAGAATCCTACAATCTTTAGTATCATGGGTTATAGAGGTGTAGATATTATAGTAGAAAGACACATTCTTATAAATTTTGCACTATAACAAGGGGCATATACTTGCATCATGGTCCCCATGAAAAATTACATAGTCTACTATCACAACACATAATCTCCTCTATGGGAAACTATCCTTGACATGCCCCTCTACTTCACAATATATACACCACATACCACTGCGAGTCTCAGGGGCTGAGTTCACAAACAAATTCTCCATTTTTTTAGCCATAGAAATAATTTGAGCCTCCAAAAATGGGTTAACACTAGTATCAACACTTCTAATGCCTCACGTAGATTTGTGAAACTTTTATGAGATAAAAATCTCCTAAAAGGAGTGATGAACCCTCCAAAACAACTGAGCATGTTGTGAGTCGTGAATATCATATGATAACTTAGATAAGAGAGTTTTAAAGCACGCATCATACTCTCACACACCATTCCCTATTGAATCTCCTTCAGGGAGTTAATGCTCTTCTGTTCAAACTTAGGGATGTGGAATTCTACCAAGAAGGCATTCTTTAAAGCAGTATAATCCACCATTGTTTTATGAGGGTCATCTTTCCTATACCAGCTATTACACACCCCTGTAATGTCATTATAAATTGACTAGCCTTCCGCTCCAGGGTTGTGATCCCCTTTGCGCACCATAACAGTTAAAACTTGTGAACATGTTTTGCAACATCTTCAATACCTCTATAATCTAGAAAATGTAAATACATCTCAAAGAAGACTTGAGGGGGTGGCTAGGGCCCTTATCCTCCTAATCCAGAGCCTTAGTTCCCTCCAATGTTTCCTCCATCACCAGATCCACTAGATCCACTAGGTCCTGTGCCCCCGCAGCCACAAAATCCACCACAACCACCAAGTCTTGTTCCTCATGACCCACAAAAACCACCGTGTCATGTTCCTCCCCCCACCAGTCCACTAGATCCTGTAGTGTTCATTTCAAGTTTCCCCAGGTTCCACCGAATATGCGCCAACGTTACTGTGATAATGCCCCACTACCACTAGTGTACCCCACACCACTCCCATGAATGAGACCAAAGGCTTGTGTACTTTCTCCTTGTCCAAAAATTCCTCTCGAATACTAGAATATGCATAGCCATAGAAGTGGGAAATGAAAAATTGTATCTCTTGGGTGCATATTTGTCACTTCCACTAATACCAATTGGGTCAACGATACTCCTTCCTTGATTTAGAAAACCAAGCACCAAGGTTTGGTCACTAGGTGGGTTCAAATACATGCCAATGACTCTTCTCTCTCCATGTGACAAACTCTCATCAGAAGCTAAAGGGGTCTCTCTTACATGCTTTCCAAGATGGGGTAGCATAGACTTGCTCAAGTTCCATGTCCTTTGTGTGAACCTCAACTCCTTCCCATAACGTTTGCCTCCATAGATCCATCACACTTGCAACCTTACGTTTTCTAGTAATCTCCCTTTCACACACTTCACTATACTTGAGCCATCTCTCCTCCCTTTCTTTCTCCATTGTAATATCTTCCATCTTCCTCCACCCTAGCTTCCTCACCCAATGCTTAGAATGGTTTATCCAGCCATTAGAAATGCCTCTAAACTCAAGGTAACAATCAAGATCTTAATTTCCAGAGGGATAGCACGTAGAAATGATCCTCAAGGCTCCCGCAAAAATTCAAAATCAGCAACTTCTGGACAAGAATATGTAGAAATAGCGTACTCCAGAGTGTAGCTAGCCAACACACCTTTCCACCAATGATCCATAGCATGAGTCCACGTCAGATCTACATCTTATAGCCTCTAGTATTCTTCTTAGGTCCACGCACATGATCTATAATACCAGCTTGATCTAGATGCATATGCCGAGAGCCATTCATACAATTCTACTAGGAAGTAACATAAAAATGTTTCATATAAATCATGGTAAAGGTTCTCTTCTACCCATCTACGTGCATAAAAATCAGATCCAATGCTGAATCTCTGAGTGAATTCATCCTCCATGTTCTTGAACCATGATTCAACACTTTCCAAAGTTAAATTATTTTTCATTACTCATTACACGTATCATGATGTATGCCATTTCCTACTACAACTTTGAAAATATTGAAAGGAATGATACCAGATCATACCAAGACAAGAACACAGATGCTAATCAATGCTAATTGAACACCATGATCAATAAGATGAAAGTAATTTTCCAAAATAGCTTTACATAAAACCTTTGCAAACAAATGAGCAACAATATCATATATTATTATGGAACTCAATACAATACATTGAGAATGGGCCTTGCTTAAATAGGAAAGGAATAACAATCTAAGAACCAGTCAAGGTCATAGATCAAGCCATAAAGTAAGGAAATAACTAGTCATCAAAGAACTAGTCAAGACCATAGATTTAAGAGAGAACTAGACATCAAGGATCTAGTCAATACCATAGATCAAGGAAAGAACTATACCTAACAACTAGATAATATCTCCTAATATCTAAATAAATAAAAATAAATATCCACACACATAAGTGGGTGAGGATAAATACAATAAAGGAAAATAATGTACCTAGGTGAACATGAGCTAAGGTAAAGACCTACTCTAACACCCCCCCTCAAGTGAAGCTAGGGGCCAAAATAGAATTGGCATGTCCACAATATGAGTCCCGACATCTAGTCCTCGATGAGGTACTCATGTACAACAACTTGGAAAAAGGGACACCACAAGGTACCCAAAACCAGTAGCAACAAAGTAAAGAGAGTAAAAACCCACTCCAAGGCATCCCAATAAGTTCAACTCAAAAAACTTATACAATGTTGAAGAAGTTTGGTCTAAATCCACTACTCGATCATAGAACTAAAAAAATGACACTGGGCTTCACCAGAATAGCTCCATACAAGGAGACTATCAATGGAGTGATGTTGAAAGTGCAAGACAACACCAAACATAATTCGACCAACTACTGCAAATAGGTGTGCCATGATCCAAGAACAATAATTAAAGCAACAAGGCAAGGACACAAACTCCAGAGTGTCATGATCCAAGAAAATCCAAGGTAATAAGGTAAGGACATGAAACCCAAAGAAGCAAGATCAACACCACACCCTCCCATACTGTTGAATGGGTGGAGTGATGCTACAAATCTGTATGAGTTGCCCAAAATCAACTACTCAAACACTAACAAAATAACACTGGACTTCACCAAAATAGATCCCCCACAAGAGATACTATCAACATGCCAAAAGTGTCAAAAATACAGATACAAAATCTCTCAACAAACAAGAGAGATACACTACACCTGCTAAAGAAAAATGCTCAAAATAAAAAGCATCACAATGCAGAAGGTATAGAAAGTGTAATAAGAGGCCAAATGGTGGAGAAGCCATGCCTGTAGAGTCCTCTCAATGAATGTCTATGTCACCTCCATGAGTGATCAAATATCCACCCCAAATCAACATAGATGGATGAAGAAGATGCCTGCATATGACTTGGTGTAAAATGCACAATGGGTGCATGCAAAAGAACATCAAAATGTGTGTTAGGTTGATCATGTATGATAGCTGAAATCTCAGGTTTCTCAATCCTAAGTGAAGGTGTAGAACTCATGTGTTACTCATGATCCTCAGAAAGAGTCGAGTGAACAAAAAAGGAGCTATGTCAATGTGTGATCCCAATGAAGTATCTACTTGAAAACCAATGTCATGACGAGAATTCCACTTAACATGTGGAATAGAGGAAACAATACCTTGTGAATGTAATGACTCTGCTAGTGAGACCCATAGAATGGAGCATGTGAGAACTGAATGTAGTGGTATGCTTCTTAAAAAATCCATGTAGCTGAGTAGAAGTAGGATACACAACATGTGGTACTGTAATAGGCACAGATGTGGAAGAGCATGTAGTAACAAGCCTCATAGGTTTAGAAGCATCAAAAACAGGTTCAGGCTCAAATACTGGTAGATCAATGTTAGTGGGTACAAGAGCAACAACTGTAAGTAGACTAGGAGCATGGATATGGTTTTCCACAATATGATGGTGATGTTTTAGGCTAGCAAGTTTTTTCTATAGGGAGTGTATTATTGTATCCTTATCATGAATGAGTGATTATAGAAGAGAATTTTGCTTCTTGAGTGATCTATTTTCTTCCAAAATTTTACAATATCCTTTTGAAGTCCACATACTTCAGAGAAAAGCATATCATTCTTAGAATCCATGATAGGTACAAACCAGTAACTCCCAAAAATTTAGGACGTCGAGCTTAGCCAAAATTACATCCATAATTGATTACAACACACCTACTAGTAGGAATCACAAGCTTTAAGCCCTCATATGACCAAGGGCTAAGTATTTTAATGGGTGTTTGCACAACTTACTATTTTGGGGTGTGTCGCGTGTTTTCGAGAAAGTCACATCCAACTACCGCTTCGTAAAAATTACCTTTGTTTGCCAAAAATAGAAACCTGCGGATTTTCCCACACTAGTAAATATGTGCATAGCATCCGTGGACCCATGCCAAAAAGAAAAGATTTGAAAACCTTCCTGCATGCAAACCGAGACAAATGCTACGTTACAACAAAAAATTACCCTATGCAGATCTCAAAAATTCCAACAGACCCAAAAAAATCCCGCAATTTCTTTTCTGGTGGTCACGAATCTCGAGGTGAACCAATGTGCTTCTCTACAACAACAAAAAATCCACAAAAAATGACTATTTGTAGAAACGGATGAGTTTACAGTCAATATTAGGGTTTTCACACCTTCCAGATCCAATAGAAGCCTTTTTCCATAAAAATGTATGCAACAACAAAATACAACCAAATCCCAAATATATGAATACACAAATAATTTATTTGCAAAATAAAACTTACCGACGATGCTAACAACAATCTCCAGCTCTGGTACCATGAAAGGAACGATAACTAGATCGTACCAAGCCAAGAACACAGATGCTAATCAAACACCACGATCAATAAGATGAAAGCAATTCACCAAAATAGCTTTACATAAAACCTTTGCAAATAAATGAGCAGCAATATCATATATTATTATGGAACTCAATGCAATACATTGAGAATGGGCCTTGCTTAAATAGGCAAGGAATAAAAATCTAAGAACCAATCAAGGTTGTAGATCAAGCCATAAATCAAGGAAATAACTAGTCATCAAAGAACTAGTCAAGACCATAGATTTAGGATAGAACTAGATGTCAAGGATCTATTCAATACCATAGATCTAGAAAAGAACAAGTCAATACCATAGATCAATGAAAGAACTATACCTAATAACTAGATAATATCTCCTAATATCTAAACAAATAAAAAGAAATATCCACACACATAAGTGGGTGAGGATAAATAAAGAAAGGTAAATAATGTACCTAGGTGAACATGAGCTAAGGTAAATACCTACTCTAGCAAATATGTCCCAAGAAATGGAACCAAGATGTAGTCATTTTTACACCCATCACAAAGGAAATAAATCCCATGCGCACCGGCCTATCACCCAATGGGTGTTGGGTGCGCACCTAAGGCATGCATGGGTGTCAAGTATTTCTTTTATGTGAGTTTAGTGGGAAACATCATTTATGATCTGAATTTAAGATATTTGAGAGGAAATAAGACATAAATGCACCATAGAGCTCATAATGGCTTCTAGATCCTTGCAGTCATTATAGACAGAAAAGAGCTTAATAGATTATAGAACTTCAACCAAAACAGAAAGGAAGTTATACAAGCATTCATACTTAGTTCATAAACATAAATGAAAAAGAGATATGAAGAAGGATGTATGCATCAGAACCATTAATGTTCATATTCACATAAATTGGTAACCTCATTACATTCATTAGGCCCATTACAAAATGTTATAGAAGGGTAGACCACGGGCATGCATTATAACTAGATTCATATAGCTAGGATATCAAAAGAATATTTATAACACCCAAACCCTTGATACATCCTTTCCTACACTTATTTACCCAGTGCTAATGAGTCCTTGTAGTATTTCAAGAGCTCCACCCTCAATTCACTTCATTCTTGTTTGATTTTGTAGGCACTTGTATATATAGACATCCTAAACTACCAACTTATTCTTCTCGTGGCCTCAAATATGTCTCTAAGTGTCTGAAATTTGTCCTCCATGGGTGCATGCTCCTCCGTGCCCGAGCTCACCACTCCTTGCCATGATTTCCTTCTAGAAGCTTCTATTGCATGGCATATTCTTTCTAGGCCACCGTGTCATCGGGCTGGCACATTTTCCACTTGGGTCACATTTTTCTTGCATCCTACCTGATAGATAAAAAATGGCTAAGTCCCAAATTCTTCTCTCGTGAGCATGCATCTTGGGTTTTACCAAAACCCTACTTGAACCCTTCCGTACGCACCTTATATTGTGTGCTTTGTTCAACCACATGAGCCTATGTACACTTTTTGGACTTAGTTGATATTTTAGGGCCGAACATCCACATATCCTATGGTAGGAGTCTCATAATCTTCACCTCCCTTCTCCTTCCTTGTGTTCTTTCCCTTTCGAATCTAGCCACCCGAATCCAGATTGTCCCTTCACCTTCCCGTGTTATATGGGGCATTCTGAGGGCTCACCATTATCTTCTTCTTTCCCTGTCTCCTTCAAAGACCTCTTCATCATTCTAAATTTCTTCACCCCCGAGGCTCCTCTCGTATCCTTAGGCTACACTAAATTATTGAGTGTACTTTCCCTATATTCTTATTCATCCTCTTGAATCTTTAGCTTGCACCTTCTCTTCTTTTTCTCGGGCTCTTTTGTTTTAGGAGAAGTCCTTGGTAACCTTCTCAGTGGTTGGGAAGGCATCATGCCCCGAGTTCTTTTTTTCCTAGGTACCCTCTTGTAGTGATATTCCTCAGTGTCTTATCTAAATCCACCTCCATTACACTTGTTTCCAAAAATTTCTCTTCCTATTATAAGGGAGGGGTTTTCACACGCACACTTTCCTTCTCCATATTAGGATGGTTCCCGCCCTATACTACTAGACTATCACTATCCTCTTGGAATTATTCTTCTTCCTCCTCTACAACATGTGAAATATCTTCTTCCTCCAAAGTACCCATAGTGTGTTTTCCCTTTAGTGGACTAGGGATCTTGAACTCATTCTCCGAATACTTCCCATTCAACTATAACATATTTTACATGATTGTTACTAAGATGAATTATACTCTTGACATTGCAAATGTTGATAGGTGATTTGTCTTAGGAAGGAGTACTCTTATGATTTTAGGAAATCATGTTTGCAATGGATAATTCTTTATTTGTTGAAAATAATCATTTCTGGTTGTGAATTCTGCTTACTTGAAAATAATGCCATTCATCTCTCTGTATAGCTTAAATTCACTTTTAAGAAGGTGATGAACTTGTATTGTGTATACTTAATTTATTTCATGTAAAAAAACCTTGGATCAATTCCATTGATCCAAGGTATGCCTCAATCTTCTTACCTTCTCATCTTGTTGTCTTGTCATTCAGAAATGGAAGGTGAGCTTGACTATGACTTATTTTGTTAAAAATGGTAAATAACTCTTCATCTTAGATATCCTTTACCGACATCGAATAAAGGGTGATAGGTCCAGTCCTTCTTGTATTATTTTAAACAATGTATATCATATAGGAATCATATACCTAATGGTCAAATTACTAAAGTGATACCATAACCTAAACTATTGCTAATACCTACCTAGGAACTAAGGTTTATTTCTAACCTTAGTTCCTAAACTATTGCTAATACCTACCTAGGAATTTTAGTTTGGATTATAACCTAAAATTATTAATACCTACCTAGGAACTAAGGTTGATTTCTAACCTAATAAAAATATAACCTAAACTATTGCTAACCTAACAAGAAACCTATGGACCACTTGGAAAATGGCAAGGTCAGTGGTGTTAGTTTTCAAGGCATTAATGGGAATTGATTTTGGTTTTTAATGACTTTGGACTGCCAATTTTGGTGGAGGAATTGAGAGTTAGGGGATGCCTAGTTGGCATCACCACTAAATGGAAATTACATGCAAATTTAAATTAAAGTCTAGCCAAACTTGGATAGCAGTGGCATGGAGAAAGGGGAGGGAACTATTGGTCCTTTGCATTTATTGATCTCATTTTTGGTGAAGAAACTACCTAGGAAATATGCATGGTGGATTTTGGAAAGGTTGTTTGATCTTTAGTTCATTTCAATTTTTTCTCTGCATGGGGTTTTCAGTTCTTCGAACCAATAGTTCTATTTTTTATTTATCTATATTCTTGGCATTCTTAAACTATTTTTGGACTTTGTGGAAGTATAAGAAGAAATGGAAAGATTAGGGTGGTTGATGTTGCTTGGAAAAGGAGAGGTTTTTGAGGCTCAGCTAGGAAATCATCTGCAAATCGAGAAGAAGCTTTATCAGAATGATAGGCTCTACCCATTAAGTTGTTCTACTTTTTCCTAAATGTCTTCATTAAAAGAACTCTACTCTTGGGGAACAAATAAATTTTTATGTGTTGTTTGATCTTTCTTTCAAAATTTACTTTTTGTATTTTTATCTCGTATGGATTTGCGAATATGATAGAAAAATGTTTTGGGTTTTGTTTCTTTGTTAGAAAAAGGAAGTAAACATGTTCAACTTTTTTTGAGCTTAAGGTCATATTGAATCTTTAACAGATCTTATGAACTTTGCAAAAGATGATAGTAACTTGTCCGTTAATGGGTTGAACAAATCTCCTCAAATGCAATCTATCTATTTAGCATGGTTGATAGTTAATCTTGCTTGTGTATTTTGTTGAATGATTTATCGAATTCGATTACGTATTTTCTGTATATGGAAAAAGAAAGGTCAAGGTTTATTTTCTTGGATCGAATTGCCTTGTATGACTGGTTCTTTTATTTAAATTAGAAGAAAATTTATTTCAGTAGGAACTCGAGGTATTTATGGTTGAACTTTAGAGTAACTTGACTTTGTCTAAATGAATGAACACTTGGAGGAAATAGACTATAATGATTTTGGTGTATTATTTCTTTTGATATCGACTTTGAGCACCAAACTTGAGGTTGTGTTGTTGTTTCATGGTTTCTACTTGTGAATGGATCTAGGTCGGTTCGTTCCTCATAATCTAGTAGTTTGTTCCATTGATACTTAAGATGTATGTGGTTCTGAGATGGTTTGAATGAAAGCTTCGACTGTTAAGTCTTTCTCTCGCCCTCCTTATTTCACCATTAGTGGATGGGTAAGATTTGTGTGTTGTCTTTTTGAAAGGTATATCGTGGCTGAAAAGAGGTAAATTTCTTTGACATCATTATGTCTCTTATTTGTTTGGGAAATTAGAGTAACTTCTGGAACTAATGTGATTATTGTTTAAAGAGAATATAATGCTCATTTGTTGGTTTTGTTTCTATTTTGAATACTATTATTTAATATAAACTTATGAAAAACCCTTTCGAGTTGTGGCTCTTGCACTACGCTTATTGTTTCATTTGTAAGTTGGGAAAACATCATTTTCAGTTTAATCTTTCATGTTATAGTTATTATTATTAACTGTAATATCAAGTTTTTGTTTGGGCTTCAATGGTTGTTAGGAGTTAATTTGTGTTCTTACTCTAGAGAAATTAAATCTGTGTCATTTATGTTTCACCTGTAGAAAATAGTACTTCTATTCTAGGATTTTATAGTGGAACCATATCCTAGCCTTTATTTGATATTATTACCTCTTACTCCTCTAAGATGTAAAATACGGGTAAACTTACCCCTTGGCTATTCTTCCCGTTCTCTTCTATATCTATTAGGAAATGGTTACAAATGTTAGAGGGTTAAGGTAATTATAAAATTATTTTTCCCCTTGGGTTCGAGAAGAAGATGTATGCTATTCTTGTCCTCTTTGTTATCAGGATAACTATCTATCCCGAGTCCGAACCAAACTCTGCTGAGAATTAGAATAAAAACTGGACTTGTCGTCATTACATTATTGCATGGTGTTATAGTGTATAATATTCTCCTCTCTTTACATTATTTTCTTTCCTATATCACTCCTAAGGAGGGAGTTGATCTATTCAAGTTGTAGTATGTTGAAGGATTTACAGGGTCATTAGTTCATTGATAAATCCCTTCTTTCTTCTTCTTGACACTTACAAAGGTAATAAGGTAATTATTATAATGTATGAATAGTTCTATGTGTATGTTAATTTAAATTCATCCTTTTTCAAACTTGTTGATGCTAATCCTAAAAATTAGGCTAGAGTTTGAATCTGAACTTGGATATAGTCTCTTAAATAAGAAACTCATAGTTTATGGTGTTGTTGATTTATCCTTAATTTTATCATTAAATTTAATTGAGCTTGGCAATTAATATGTTAGGATGAAGTAAGGTAATGTTGAGTTATATGAATTATTGTTTCATCTAAAGTAGTCCTATTCCTATGGGATATCGAGTTAGTATCTTCTTGGGTTAGATGGAATTAATTTTTAGTAAATCATAAATGTCTAAAAATGAAAGTAGATTGTGATTTTGGTGAATTATTATTATCAAAAATATATATTTAAATCTTGCATGAAATTATTAGTCGAAGTTTAAACCGATTATATATTAGCCTTTTCTTCATTAGAATACGATTATAAATTTGTTTCTCCCTCTTATGACTACTATTTCTTTATGTTGTGCCTTTCTGTCATTCTTGTAGTCATTTTTACTCCTATCAAAAAATAAAGGAACCCCATGTGCATCGTCCTATCACCTAGTGGAAGCTGGGTTCTCACCGAGGCACGCGCAGTGCTTGAGTCTCTCTTTATGTGAGTTTAGTGGGAAAAATCATCTATGATTTGTGTTTAAGAGATTTCAAAAAGGATTTAAGACATACAAGAAAGATAGAGCTCAGAATGGCCTCTAGATCCTTACAGCCTATTCCAGATAAAGTGTTTCGCATGGAATGTTTCACTCTGCTGAGAATAGACTAGCTTCTATCCTATCATTCCTTTGAGAAAAAGATAAGGGTTAGGGCTAGGAGGAATACTTGTTGAATGTTGAGATGGTGTGCGCGTACCATAGAGAAAGATCAGATCGACTGCGAAGAACTCCTTTTTGTCTTGGAAGGACTACCTGCAAGTAAGAATATAGGACCACCAGATTTTAATTAGACAATAAATGAGGGAGCTGCCTTAGGCCCAGGAAATATAAAACTTCCTTTCGAAAGTGGTCAGTTCCCTTTTAATATGAATTAACACAAATGATAACAAAGAAAGCTATTGAAAAATAACGATTTAGGTATCTCGTTACAAAAGCAATAGAAGCTAAATTATCAATAATAAAGTGTCACGTTGTTTGTTCTTGCATCGGTCGCTGATACATTCAAAGCTGAGTTATAGGGATAAACCAGACAGATCTCGAGGTCATTAGGTGGCAAATAGGTGAGAAAAGGGTTTCGGGTATAGGTCACAAAGGATCGACGGCCACCGGATAACCGACCACGATTAGAGAGAGAACCGCCGCGGTAGGGGATAAACGATACCGGTAGGGTCAACAATCTAAGTGCTTCTGGATAGAGGTTGGTTGCAAGGTGATTGTGGGGTTATTAAGATTGGGGGATGGCTGAGGGGAATGATGGGAGGATAGGGAAGACTCAGAGTGTGGTAAAATGGCCTTCTGGGCAATATCAGGATGTATGGGTGAAGGTTAAGTGTAGTATGTTGCTGATAGTAGATCTAGGGAATAAACTTATGATTACTATTAATCAACAGGCTCAAGAAAATGGTGCTTAGAAACATATAAAACACTACTTACTCATCCCTGATGCAGATGCAGGTTTCAGGACTGTAATGATGAAGACAGGACCCAAGTTGGATGATCTGACAATCCAAGATGAGTTATCTCCTCTTCTGATGCTCGGATGAGTGTTACTGGGCTCTGGTTATTCAGTTGCAGTCTTGGGCTTGATGTCCTTCTCTGCAAACTCTTCCTGTTTCTTCACTTGTCCTCCTCGGCCAAGCAAAATCTGGATCCTTTCAATGATTTCTCCTCCTTTTTCCGATCAAATGAAAATCCGATCCCTTGTTTTTGGTTGGAAGTGGTCATTTATGGGGAACCGATGGCGGTTACGCAACCGACGGTGGTCGAGTAGGAACCGGTATCGGTCAAGTCAAAGTAGGCTATTTTTGGTGAAATAGCCAGCTTTCCCTCCTTTTCTTCCGAGGGATTGGTTGGCTTGGTCAAGTCATTATGAAGTTGGTTTTAGGTGTGGATGAGGAGTAATTAGTCATAGGTGTGGAATTGGACCAAGTTATAGGTCTTAATTAGGTTAGTTTAGGGTTAAGACTAGGTCATGATGAGGTGGCGACATGAGGTGGCAGGTATGGTGATGTGGATTTATTAATTATAAGGTAATTAATAAATAATTGTGTAAGGTTTAGGTGATGAGGTTAGGTTGCAAAATGGGATGCGGGGTACAGGGTGTCGTAATGACACAAATTTGGTGTCTACATTAGCCCCTTGTTGTCGTGTGGCTTGTCTTGTTAAAGCTGCACGGACAATAATAAGAAGTGGTTACCCCTGTTAAGGGTATAGGTAATCCCCCTCAAATCTATCACAGATTGAGGTAGCGTGAAAGTAGGGATAGGGTTGATAAAGGGTAAATGGTGTTGAGATAATGGTAAGAGGGTGGGGTAGGTCCAAGGAAGCAGACGCACGTTGAAATGCAGTAGTGCGACCAGGGTATATGATTTGAAGAGAAAACAAGCAATTCATAGGCAAAGGTCGATAGTTTATCCAAACAAGGGTGATATAATCCTGGTATCCAAGGCATAGGAAGTAGCTCCAGGGTATATAACGGGTAAGGTACAGGAATGTTTGGGCATGTTCAGCAGTACCAAATGGTTGGTTTGGTTGAGATAAACGTCACGGTCTAAGTCTAGGAAAAGTTGGTTGACTGATCAAGTCAAGGACCCTGATCATGCTAAAACATGAACAGGTGAGCTTGATTGAACAAAAAGGTACATGATGGATGGATAAAATAAAACGTTGATTGTGGGTATGGTATTTAATTGGTGCGGCCTTAGGTCGGGCCAAATGGTTGGGTGCGGCCTTGGGTCGGGCCAAATGGGTTGGTTGCGGCCGTGGGTCGGGCCAAATGGTAGGTTACGGCCTTGGGTCGGGCCAAATGGTAGGTTACGGCCTTGGGTCGGGCCAAATAGGTTGGTGCGGCCGTGGGTCGGGCCAAATGGTAGGTTACGGCCTTGGGTCGGGCCAAATAGGTTGGTTGCGGCCGTGGGTCGGGCCAAATGGTAGGTTACGGCCTTGGGTCGGGCCAAATAGGTTGGTTGTGGCCGTGGGTCGGGCCAAATGGTAGGTTACGGCCTTGGGTCGGGCCAAATGGGTTGGTTGCGGCCTTGGGTCGGGCCAAATGGTAGGTTACGGCCTTGGGTCGGGCCAATGAAGTTAACAAAGGGTTGTCAACGAAGGTGGATATAGGCGATGTTGGTAGAAAGGGCTATTAGGAAATAAGGGCCGAAATTGGGGTAGAGGTGAGATAAAACCGATATCGATTGTGTATGACCGATATCGGTTAGATGACCGATACCGGTTCCTTAGGGCACAATAAAACCGATATCGGTTATAGGTCAAAAACCTATAAAAAGAAAAATACGGCCGGTCATTGTCACATTGTCAATTTGAAAACCAATTGGAGTTGTCTGAGGTGGATTGTTGAGATTGGAGCATTTGTTGGTTGAGGTGGCGCTATTTGAGTGGAGAATTGAGTGTTTAGTGGACCCTAGTGAGTAGGAGGCAGCAGTTGATTGGTGGAGGACCCAGCAGAGGAGAGTTTATAGCCATGGCATAGCCAGGAGGAGTAGGAGGTGCTGGACTAGCTGGACCACCACCACCCATCCCACCACGACGACATGTCGTCGTACCGGTAGGTTCGAAACCCCTCATTGTGTGGATTTGAGTATATTATGCTGTATTTGGGTTTTGGGTAGGAATGTTAGATTTTGATAAAATAATTAATAAATGGAAATGATTTGAAAAAAGGAGAGGGTAGATAGGTTAAATAGGCCAAGGCGGCTGGGTGGGTAGGTTTTTAGGGTGTTTGGGCGGGTATAGAGGGAGAAATAGGAAAAAATGGATTTGGGGGGGCCGCGCGGGGTTCGGCTCTAGAATTTTACAGCGACCGATGTCGGTCGCTAAGCGACCGGCATCGGTCATGAATTTTTTGGTGGACGGAGTTTTGTGAGTGACCGGTGTCGGTCGTATAGCGACCGGCGTCGGTGAAGAGGACCGGTGTCGGTCATAAGTGACCGGTACCGGTCCTTAGTTATTTTTATTTTTGTTGGTTTGGGTTTTGTTGTTGGTTTGAATTTTTGGTTGTTGTTTGGGTGTTTTGGTATTATTTGGGTTGTTTGTTTGGGTGTTGTGGTATTGTTTGGGTGTGTTGGTATGGTTTGGGTTGTGGTGGGGGTGTTTTGGTATTGTTTAAGTGTTTTGGTATTGTTTGGGTGTGTTGATATGGTTTGGGTTGTGGTGGAGGTGTTTTGGTATTGTTTGAGTGTTTTGGTATGGTTTAGGTTGTTGTTTGGGTGTGAAGAGGGAGGGGGATATCGTAGAGGTTTTTAGGGTAAGATAGGTGGGTGTAGAGGGTATAAGTAGATGTTGTGATAAAGAGTAGGGATAATGTAGTGAGTTGGTTTTGCAGCACGTCACCAACTGACGATGCGGGACAGATGCCCCCACTATTGAGATGGATGCAGCCACACGTGTCCGCAGCACAGTGGGGTATCATGCATGAGGTGGGACTCGGTGGAGTCCAGTGATACAAAGCAATTGACAGGGATCACAGTTTGATGGTCGCCCTCATCGAGAGATGGGATCCGGCGATCAATGTGTTCCATCTCTCAACTGGAGAGATGACCATCACATTGGAGGATGTGTATCGCATCCTTCGATTACCGATTAATGGAGAGGCAGTCTTTCAGGTTGACGCTGAGACAGCCATGGACAACATCCTACACATATTCGGGGATGCAGCTGCGCTACTAACATATCACAGCGCGAGTATCGCGTATGGGGATATGTACCGAGCCCACCGCCATGAGACACGGCTTGCAATGCTGATGATGATTGGGATCACCTACTTCACCCTCCCAGACTCAGAGGGAGGCCACTTTCTACGGCGCTTATGGGTGTGCTACATGAGATGGTGGAGGAGCACACATGTTATGTTTGGGCACCAAGATACCCGGTGCGCTTATACCGAGAGTCAGGGGCTATCGCCAGATGAGGCGATTCGGGATTTGCTTGACGTTTTTACTACACTGTTGGGAATATGAGCATATCGTATGCATTAGACCAGTAGGGCTGCCCTAGTAGCCAGGGCCACAAGTCATCTATAGATACGGCTTTCAGAGGTGGTTGGGGGTCATGGGCCAGCCACGAGCAAAGCTTTGCGGGGTGAGACATCACTTATTACGCATATGTTAGATGGCTTGACAGCGTTAGATATTGTATGGAGACCTTATAGAGGTCATCACCCGCACGGAGGAGCCCAAGCACAGTTGCAGTGGATCCAGTATACATTCTGGATAGCGGGACGGAGGCCGGGAGAGTACGAGTGGATACCCCTGGAGAGGGTACGACGACAGCTTGGGCTACGACAGGATGAGCCACCTCCCTTCCCTCAGTATCGGAGGGATGATGTAGAGGCTCCATTGCCTGCACCACATCCTATGGACCCAGATTGGGTTGCTGAGAGGCCGGCAGATGATACCGTAGATGATGCTGGCTGCACAGGAGCATTTTTGGTTTGGTGGGCCGGAGAGAGAGCTGCGAGGAGAGCACAACCCACACAGCCAGACTTGGCGGCTGTTAGAGCAGAGAGGGATCAGCTCAGGGGGCCGAGTACACAGCTTATTATAGGGGCAGCTTGCTGCTACGCATGCACAGATAGGTGTCTTACAGGGGCAGCTAGCCCAGCTCGTGTGCAGGAGTAAGCAAAGACAGTACCACCAAGACAGATGTACCACCAAGCCCAAACGACAGCACAGTACCAAGCACCACCACCACAAAACCACAGCACCACCAAATGCACCGAAAAAGGCACAGGGGGCACTGGTATTAGGTGTCAGGGGACCAGCCCCAGCACCTACGGTGGCTCGAGATCGTTATATGGAGGCTAGAGCGGAGGCCCGGTACTATCAGGATATTCTTGATGGTATCGGGGCTGATTATCACCTTATGCGCACATATGTGAGCGAGACCTCTCTGAGCCGAGATCTCGGGGGAGGTGCAGCCACACCGGTGGGTCTCGTGTGACAGCAGAGGCAAGAGAGCGTAACGAGGGACCAGCAGCAGCAGACAGCAGCAGAGGTGGTGGAGAGAGCTGAGGGGTCCCTGCATATTTTTGTATTGGTTCATTGGATATGGGCACCGGTCTGCGAACCGGCTATGTTTATAGAGGCCTGCGTGCCTAGATATTATGTATTCATTTATTCATTCATTCATTTATTGTATATACCGGCCTGCGAGCCGAGTACGGGTTGTACAGTTGATACCGGCCTGCGAGCCGAGTATGTTTTTGATATGAGAGACCGGCCTGCGAGCCGAGTCGAGATTATTGACAGTTATTGCGGCCTGCGTGCCGGCTTTGTTGTATTATGAGATCACAGAGGCCCCGATGCAGGGCACATTGTATATTTGAAACTTTGTATATATATAGATATGATGATTTGACCCACATGTTGTGCGTAAAAATGTGTTAAGTGTTTTGAAAATGGTTTGTGATATTTAATGTATGATGAGTTTGATTTACATGGTGTTATATATTAATGATGTTGATGTCTTTTGTTGATGGGATGTATGTATGTATATAGATGATGAGTTTAATTGACATGTTGTGTTATGAAATGTTGTATGTTTTGGCGCTGGTTTGTGAATATTGAATGTTTGTAGTGATGATTTAGATTCAAATGGTGTATAGATTGATGGTTTTTGATATCGTTTGTTGATGGCTTGGTTGTTTTTGTAAGATAGATAGATGATGTTGATGAAATTGTGATGAGATATGGATTTAATGAAAAATATGGATAATGGTGTTGTTCATGCAGGAAAAAGGGGCGGGCGCCACAAAAATTTGCAAAAATGGAAAAAAAAAAAGGCTTAGGTTTAAGCAACAGGGGGACATGACCGATATCGGTTATGTAACCGATGTCGGTAGCTATATGACCGATATCGGTTATGAAAGAATTATTTTCCTAAAAATAGAACTGCTGGGTTGGCAACTTAAGTTCTTATTTTTAGCATTCTTATTTTTAGAGTCATGAAACACGTTAAATATGCGAATGCGACGCTGTTTGACAACTACTATAGGTAATTGTAATTACATGAAAGAATTTGAGTGATAAGGAGGAAAGAGACAGGTGAAGTGAGCGTGGGCTGAGATTCAGAAGGCAGAAAGACAAGTTATATTTGAAGAGGGTGGTGAACATGGCTGAACGAGGAGAAGCATCCAACAGGCAGGGATGAGGGGGAAGACATGTTCCGCCCCAAGCTGCTGCATCCCGAGAGGTAAACTGTTTGGTTGTAATTTGATTCTTGCATGTGTTGTAAATAGGATGAAAGAAGTGTAAGTGGGTAAAGATGAGAAAAAAGGTGATAGGCAAGGGTTGGGGATGGTATGAGTGCTACGGGGTAGGTAAACAGGGTGGGCATGTATGTTTTTAGGTATAAATAGGAGTAAACGGGCAAAATAATTATCGTAGGTGTATGCTTTAAGCAGGGTAGGTATACTTTGACAGTGACCGGTATCATTTGGAAGTAACCGGTATCGGTTTGCAAACCGGTATCGGTTATTTATAACCGATATCGGTCACTGTATGAGTTTCCAGAATTTGAGAAAAAACCCGTGGAGATTTGTTCTTTTGAATAATTACGTGTCGTTTTGATGTATGCAGGCAGAAGCAGGGTTAAGGATGAATGATACTGTGCCAGCGTTGTTGTCATGAATCCGAGCGGATGTAACACCAGCTGAATGGGCATTGATAAATCGGTTGGGGTTAAGTGGAATCCGCTATTATTCAAGAATCACGCGTAACCATGCTATGTTGCAGGCGTTGATTGAGAGATGGAATCCAGAAAAGAATACCTTCTATCTACCAATAGGGGAGATGACAGTGACTTTGGAAGATATTTTCCGTATTTTGAGACTCCCAATGATAGGAAAAATAGTGTATCAGTGTTGCCCAAAGACACGGCGGGCAGCGATAATAGCAGTATTTGGGTCAGCTGCACGAGATTTGACACAGTGAGGTTTATCATTTACGTATGGTACAATGTATGCAACACACCCTGAGGAAACAAGGTTGGCCGTGCTATTAATGATAGCGGTGGGGTATTATGCATTGCCGAGGGCGGAAGGTGGAAGATTTCCCAAAGCATTGATGAGTGTTATTTGGGAAATGATAGAAATGAGCGTGACATTCACATGGGCACCCGCATATCTGGCAGAGTTATATAGGGGTTTATGGGCCTGCAAGCGAAAACACAGGACGACACTGGATTGTTTGTACTTATTACATTGTTGGGCCTATGAGCATATTGTTTGTGTGCGTCCAATAGGCCGACCCATTGAGTCGGGAGAGGCAGGAGTGCAAAGGTTGGGATTCAAATGATGGGTCCAGATAGAACAAGAAGCGAGATCCCAGGCCGTGATAGATGACATCAAGTATTATAGATAGGTATGGGAGATGGTGATGATTGCGGATATTTGTTGGAGGCCGTACGGTAACTATATGGTGACAGAGCACATAGCTGAGGAGTTGAGGGGTGTAGAGCGATTGAGGTGGATCACAGGGCATAGGCCGGGTGAGTACGAGAGGATTCCTCTAGATCGCGTGCGGTGACAATTTGGGTTCGTTCAGGATATTCCTATGACATATAGACCATACATGAGGATCGACGCCGAGGCAACATTCTCACCTCCCCGGCCTACACCTCCAGAAGGGCCAGAAGAGATAGCAGCCGATCGTAGGGTTATGGATGTGGGAACGATAGAGGCATATAGAGTATGGTGGGTAAAGAGAGCTGCGAGAGGTGCACGTGAGTGCCCTGACATAGCTGTGATTATAGTGGAGAGAGATCGTCTCAGAGATTTGGCTTGCACACCTTCAAACACAAGTGAATGAGACAATGGGATTGTTAGAGGCTTCACAGCCATTCACGAGTGGAGAGATTGGAGGCAAGATTCCTCCACGCGAGAGGACGTATTCGTATGTTACAGAGATGTCATGGCGGATCAATGGGAGGAACCAATGGCAGTGGCACCTTTGAGGATGGAGAGGCCCACTGAGGGGCATCGACGATCACGATCACCACCTGATTCGGGAGGAGGTGCAAGGGTCTGAGTGAACTTTATAGGAATATAAGAATAAATAAGGATGCCGGCCTGCGAGTCGATGATAGAGAAGATGTATTTGTTTAACATCTAAAATAAAACTAAATATGTATGTTCTTTTGAGTGATGATAAGAATAAGAATGGTTGTGTTTTAAATGTTGTTTTTGTTTGTTTTGAAAAAGGATAAAGATGAACGTTGGTGAATAGAAATACACGAAAAATATTTATATTGACAACACATGATAAGGTATGGTAGGGGATGGTCGAGCTAACCTTGGGAGACTCCATGTCTCCTAAGTGCTGCCTACATAGCCCATTGCACAAAGCAAGGAAGGGCCTCAGACCGATGTAGTTCTCCCTTAAGACCAGGGAGAGGTGAATTCAGGCAATTTGTTGGTTGGTAAAAATATTGATATTGATATTGGTAGGGTAATGTTGTTGGTGTTGGTAATGAATTGGTGATTTTGGAATAGGTAGAAGTGAAGTGAAAGTTAGCCTACCCAAGTGGTAGGGAACCATATCCTGATTAAGATCAACACATAATCCTAGATTCGAGTCAAAGAGGAAAAAGTTATTCCGTAGTTGAAAGAGCCAAAACAAACCACATATTAATGTAGGATGAGCTTGAACCCCTAGGTACCGTGCATAGACGAGAAGTCAATAGGTGAAAAGAGTTGTATAATCACAATATATCGGATATACGTCACGTCCCTTGAGTTTTGTTGCTTTGACAAATGGTGAGGTGAGGTGGTTGATGTGGGCGAGGGTGCAGAGAACTTATTATAAGATGATTATTCTGATAAAAGAGAACCAAACCTAAATAGACAAGTCCATGACTCAAAAGTGTTTTGAAATACTGCTTTTATTTTTATTTTATTTTGCTGGATATAGACTGATCGATGTGGGAAGTCTACATGGGATATGTATTTTGTTGTTCTTGAGGTCTTCACGAAGCTGATCAATGCGAGAAGCTTCTGATAAAGGCTGACTGTGTATAGCTATCCTTCAAGGGAGCAGTCTATTTATAGTAGCAGATGCAGGATGTTTATGTATAGCTATCCTTCGGGGGAGCAGTCTATATATAATAGTAGCAATAGTTTGGCATATAGCTGTCCTTCAAGGGAGTAGTCTATTGTATAATTTAGAGGTCTAGATGTCCGTTGGGCATAAAGCATCTAGTTTTTGTAAGAAGTTTGACTCAAGAAAATCCCATAAGTGTTTTAATTAAGAATGTGTCATTTTGATACTTTGAAGTCATGGACTAGACTAAAAGGGGAAGGCATCTTTTAAGGGGAGGTGATAATCAAACCATGTGAGCTGGATTTGATTCTGAGATGGAAGAAACAAAGTGTATGTGGTGGTAAATGAGCTCAAGGGACGAGCGTAAGGTAGAGAAGAAGTGATATAACACTAATTTCAACAGTAGAATGGTCGAAGATGCAAGGCATTAAGGGGCTTAGGCTCAAGTTTACCATTAAGTGAAGCTAAATGATAAGTGCCTGATCCATAAGTGTGAGTGATAATGTAAGGCCCAATCCAATTAGGAGCAAATTTTCCACGTTTGCTCTTTTCTAGTTTGGTTACATGTTGATTCTCTTTGAGGACAAGATCACCAACCTTAAAAGTACGCTCATGAAGTCGTTTATCATAAGCACGCTTGATGCGTTTTTGGTAGATTTGAAGGTGATCAAGAGCCGTAAGACGACGCTCGTCAAGAAGCTCTAATTGGGCTAACCGCTCTTGGCGGAAATCATCGTTGGTGAGAATATCCTGAGAGATATTCTGAGGGAGGGTATTTGTATTTCGAGAGGCAAGACAACCTCGGTACCATATACCAAAGAAAATGGTGTGGCATTAGTGGAGGTACGAATGCTAGTACGATAAGCCCAAAGGGCAAAGGGAATGTGATCGTGCCAATTTCTTCCAGACTCATTGACAACTTTCATGAGGATTTTGGTTAGGGTTTTATTAGAAGATTCAGCTTGACCATTGGCCTGACGGATAGTAAGGTGATGAGAAACTAAGTTTGATACCAAAGTTGTCACAAAGGTCTTGTAACAACTTATTTTTAAAAGATTTACCATTATCTGTTATTAGGCGATGAGGAATACCAAAACGATAAATAATGTGATGGTTAACGAATTCGACAATTTTTTCTTTTTTGATTGAAATGAGTGGAATGGCCTCCACCCATTTTGTGTAATATTTGGTTGCTGTGATTATCCAACGGTGACGTTGTGAAGAGGGCGGGTGGATCTCACCAATAAGGTCTAAACCCCATTGTGAGAAAGGCCAAAGATCTCGTGTGACCAGCAGATGGCTAGGGAGTATGTTGAAGGTTAGCATGTTGTTGACACATAACACAACGCTTAACATATTCGTAGAAGAGTCGTTATATTAAGAGTGGGCCAATAATAACCTAGGCGAAGGATTCGTTTGGCCATGGCAAGGCCACTAAAATGTCCACCACAAATGCCGTCATGGACTTGTTGGATGGTATAGGTGACCTCCGTGTTGGTTAGACATCGAAGGAGGATGCCATCAAAGCCACGTTTATAGAGGAGTCCCCCCATGACGACATAACGAGAAACACTTTTAAGAAAAGCACGTTTGCCGTTACTAGTAAGGTCAGGTGGGAGAACAGAGGTTGTAAGGTAGTCATGAAATTGGTGGTACCAGGTATCCTACGAATTAGCAGACACATTATTTATCATACAAACAACCGGGCTGAGTAGATGGGGCAAAAGTTGTTGACCAAGACGAATATGTCGAGTCACAGAGGCAGAATTTGTGAGGCTAAGCAAGCCATAGTATCCACAAATTTGTTATTGGAGCGGGGAATGGTCTGGATAGAATAACGAGTAAATGAGGTCAAAAGTGAATCCACGTAATGTTTGTACTTTTGAAGTTCCTCATTCTTACATTGGTAGATGCCCATAACTTGATTGACTACCAATTGAGAGTCACCAAAAATATTAATGGATTTGACACCTAAGTGTAACGCAACCCGAGACCCAAAACAGGGCCTCGTATTCCGCAAAGATTATTAGTGCAGGGAAATCGAGCCGAATGAAAGAGGCATAGGTTCAAAGGCAAGAGGAATGAGAACAACGCCGCCCTCCACCGCTACCGGCATTTGATCCATCAAGAAGAGGGTCATTTGATATGACTCTTCCCTGAGTGAAAGAGTGGCGATGAGTTCGTCGGGGAAATTAAAATTGGTGAATTGTTCCCCAGGTAAAGGGGCCTCCGCAAGTTGGTCCGCAATAGTTTTTCCTTTGATTGACTTCTATTGTACAAAACTCAAGGTCGAGGTCAGCGAGGAGCATAAGCCATCGGGCGATGCGTTGGTTTAGATGTGGTTTGGCATACATATAATGAATGGGGTCCGTGTTGGTGATGACAAAGTTTTGTGATTCAGGAGGTAATGTCGGAGTTTGGTGGCTACGAATGATAGGGCTAGGCACAATTTTTCTACATGTGTATACCTAGTCTCGTAATCCACGAGAGTACGACTTATATAATAAATGGTTTGTTCTCGACGTGTCGAGTTCCGATGTACGAGCATGGCTCCTATAGCATGGTCAAAGGGCAAGTAAAGGTAAAGGTAGAAAGGGTGATCATCCCGAGGTGGAATAAGCACGGGTGGTCATGCAAGAGATAGGCTTTGAGAGCTTCAAAGGCTTGGTGACACTCTTCACTCCATTGAAAGGCAATGTCCTTTTTAAGAAGGTGATGGAAAGGTTGACATCGATCCGAGAGTTGGGAGATGAAACGCCGGATGGATTGAAGTTTACCCTGCAAACTACGTAATTGTTTGAGGTTTTTGGGTGGGGGAATTTCTAGGATAGCTTTGACTTTAGATGGATCGACCTCAATGCCATGCAAAGAGACGATAAAGCCAAGAAGTTTTCCCGAAAGAACACCAAAGACACATTTCTTTGGTCAAGCCGACCAATATTGTAACAAAGCATCGAAAATAATGGTTAAAACATCGAGATGTTCACTGCGATGTTTAGATTTGCCAAGAAGATCATCGACATAATCCTCAAGGATAGTGTGCATAATGTCATGAAAAATGTAAGTCATAGCCCGCTGATAGGTCGCACCAAAGATTCTTAAGGCCAAATGGCATGACACGATAATGTAAGGTTCCCAAGGAGTTATGAAGGTAGTTTTATGTTGATCGGCCGGGGCTACCAAAATTTGATTGTATCCCAAAAGCCATCCATGAGAGAAAGCATTTCATGGCCCACAGTGAGATCAACAAGTTGATCAATACTTGGGAGGGGGAAGTCATCCTTGGGGCAAGCGAGGTTAAGGTCTCGAAATCCATGCATATCCGAAGTCCCCCGCCGCTTTAGTGATAGGTACGATGTTAGAAATCCATTGAGGATAGTCAATAGGCAAGATGAAGGAAACAGAAAGAAGTCATTGAAGCTCTTCTTTGACCAAGAGGGCAATGCGTGGATGCATTTTTCTCAGTTTTTGTTTGACTAGTTTGGAATCGGGGTTTAGGGTGATGTTATGGACGGCAATGGTAGGATCAATTCCCGCATGTCAACAGTAGGGACCAAGTGAAAGCTTGGTCATGGGTACGAGAAAAGGTAGTAAAGGCGGCTTGTTCTGATGTGTTAAGGGATTGTCCGATCTTCACAATGTGAGGATCCTCCTCTGTGTGGATGTTGATTTCTATAGTCGACTCATTCAACATGGTTTGAGTTTCAGATGGTAAGGCGCGTTGAATATAGGAGTCGTCCGCCCCAAGGTAAGTGAGGATGGAGTCGTCATCCTAGCACTCAACAACATTAATCGAAGGTGAATCCTCTTCGATCATGTCTGGATACAGAAGGGGAAGAGAAGATGGGTCCTCATTATCGCGTTGATAAGTGAGAGGACCTATGAAGATAGCATTTATGAAAAAAAAAGTTAGGAGGGATAGATTCAGGGTCTATCGACTCTATGGGTGATGATGGCAAAGTGGGTGATGATGGTTTGGTAGGGGTGACGTCGTCATCTTCCAGGATACAACTGACACGAGGTTTCTCCGGTGTAGGTGTTTCAGGAAAACCGAGACCACTGCGATCATTGTGTTTGCGTGTAGTCACGGAATGAGTGTATGTCGGCCTTGTTCATAAAGACCAAAACCAAAGCCTTTCCAAGCACAATGAGTCAAGAAGGTGAGGGAAAACGATGATTTGTCAAGTATTGAAAATCGGATTGGAAGGGAACCACACCAAGAGGAGGTTCAGGGGTAACGGAGGATGCATCAACACCCCCATACGTTAGGTTGGTGCGGCAATGGGGTGGTCCGTAAGAGATTACCTCCCCCACGCGACGGTCGTAGGTGGGATGTGCATGTAATTGTCCGTACTCCTGCGGGGTATGGAAAGAGCTAACGTTATATAGGTGTCCCAAAGATAAGGCATTGAAAACATCTACTAAGGGGTCGAGGTTGGGATGTTATCTCATGGGAAAGGAAGTAATATTTGTAATGGCGGTTTCATTGGTCAAGGTGTAGGTGCGCTGGAAGTGGATGGTCAAGTTGATGAATGGGTGTCTTGACTGGTACAAGCACATCATTAGGGCGATACAACATATTACAAGTTTTGAAGGGGGGAGGATCAGCTTTTACGGTGTAGGACTTCCCCTCGTACTCAAATTTTATGCATCTATGTAAAGTGGAGGGAACGCATCCCATAGCCCGGATCCAAGGGCGGCCTAACAACATATTGTATTGGAACTCTCCCTCAAGGACGTAGAAGAGTTTGGGTAGAGTACGTGGTCCTACACGAATGTTAAGGATCACGGTGCCTAAAGTAGAAGTAATAGCATCATTGAATGATCGCAACATGATGGGGTTGGCACACATGCAACTAGAAGGGATATTCATTTGTTGGAAGGATTTTTTGAAGAGATGATGTTTAGCTAGTGCCCCGGCAATCATAACACGACGTACCCAATATCCCGAACGTACGCCGAGATGAAAAGAGCAGGGTCGATCTTCAAAGACCAAAGTCGATAATTTCATCTTCGAGAAACTGACAAAGCAGCTGGCATTGCATGTCAGAGAGACGTATGGTCAGGGGAGATAGATTGTTTGGTGAGCGAAGCAACGTGATCGGGTGTTAGAATAGAGGTAACAGCAAGGTTTCATTAGGTAAAACCTCTATCCTCAAGGATTTCAACGAGAGCTTGTCGATGAGATTCAAGAAGTCCAATGAGATCATACAATGTCATTTTTACAGTGTGATCGGTGAAGTTGTTTGATCATAGTTCGGTGGGCAATGCCATTAGAGACGGATAGGGGGTCCGCGAATAACCACTTTAGGTGGTGGTGCACCGGATGTTTGATGGAGAAAGAGATGCCGCAGGTGTGTTTTCTTTCACTTTCCCATTGTTTTTCTTCCTCGAGTAAGAACACTAATCATATTGATCTCATGAATACGAGAGGAGGAAGATGGTAGGGATAGGTCATGGTTTTCGAGAGGTGGGGCTGTAATAATGATAGATCTTGGTGAGGCGGGGACATGTGGTATAGGAGAGGGAATTGAAGCTAAAGGTCTCTCTCTTCGTAAGTTGTCTTTCTTAACTTTTCTATCTGAGAGAGGTGACTGATAAAATATGGCTTTCAACGCTTTGCATCCCTCTACGTCATGTCCTGGTGTGTGGTGGTAAGCGCAGATTTTAGACTCATCGTAACCTATTGGTCGAGGTTTAGATGGATCATAAGGTCTAAGTGGGGGTAGGGAAATGGTCGCATTCTCTACCAACATAGCAAGGATTTTGGCGTAAGACCCTTTGAGTGGGTCAAAGTCAGAGGAAGAGGAGGCTATTGACTGGGTCGATTCTGGTGATGACGTGGTATGGTTGGTTTGTATGGGTGGTGGTTTAGCCAAGGAGTTTTGATAATGGGTTTTAACTAAACGTGGCTTCTTTGACGCAGAAGCTATGTTTAGGTTGATGATGAGGCCACGATGATGTGTGGTATTAAAAACAACCACGGAGAAATAGGAGTGACAGAAAAAAAATCTTTTGATGATGGAATTTGTTTAGGGTCGATAGGGACAGATACGCGGGGTGACGGTGTTGCTATACCCTTGGATTTCTGTATGGGTACAGAAGGCATAGGTCGCTTAAAAGAAAACGCAGGAGGTATGATATATTGATGTAAGGTAGAGGGATGGGGTCCCAATATGGAAGGTAGGTGTGACGACGAGGGTTTTAGTTGTGTTAACGGCATAGATTGAGGAGATTGAGTCTGTCTCCTAATGGGATGGACGGCTTTATTTTTAGATAAATCAAGCCGCTTAGGTGGATGTGTTAGACTAGGTATGGGTGAGGTCCCAAGCGTAGGGGAAGATTTGGTTAGGTTAATAGAAGTGGATGAGGTATTTGGTAGAGATGAGGGGGGTGAAGATGAGGACATAGGCATTTTAAGCTTCTGTAAACACTTCGGGTATATGGTAGAGGCATCAGGATCGGTCATTTGCATTTGAGTAGAATATGGCGTACTCAAACGTTCCCATAGGACCTGTCTATCTTCTGGGGAATGACAGTCCTCACGTGTGAATAGGAACTTTTGTATGGAAGAAAGGTGGGTTGTGATTCCGGTCCACTGTGGGTGTGATACAAGGGGTATATGAGACACTGTATCAATGGGCGTTAAGAGGTCAACCGGTTGCTGAAAAGATTTAGGTGATGAAGGACTAATAGGTAGGAGGGCGTGTTTGAGAGGATCTGTCATGTTTAAAGAATGTGGTGATGTCGGTTCAAGAGGTTTCTCATCTAAGGATGACAAAAGAAGTGGCGAGCCTTCCTCTTGTACAACAAGAATGGTAGAAGGAGACGTTTGGGAAATAGATAAATTAGATAACATCCGCTCACAGTCTTGCAAGGATGTGGTGTAAGAAGGCTCATTTGTGAGAAGGGAACTCTGGGTAGTTAATTCCTTGATGGGTAAAGGAATGGCAAGGATTTCAGTTTGTCTTGATGGCGAGGAAGGGGGTTCGGTTTCCTGCGTTAGTGAAGAGGTTTGATTCAGAATTTGTTCGATGGAGGTCTTTGGCTGGGAATCGAAGACTGCATGGATCTCATGAACACTCTCCTCGGCTAAGATATCTTGGTTTAGATTACTATTAGAAGAATGATTCGGGAATGGTTTGTTGAATATTTTCAAATTTTGGTTAGCAGGGGCGTTAGGATTATCGAGGGCTATATCCCCCGCATCAACCATTTCCTGCACTATGTTTTTCAACATCTTGCAGCTTCATGACTCGTGTCCCTTCACGCGGGGAAGTTACGTGTCATTTTCTTTTACCAAGAAGGTATGGCACGAGTGGAATCAAACCCGGAGTGAGGTTTAACAGGAGGTAAGGTAATGGCTCCTGCTTTAAGCAATTTTTCCAATATCACACCATATGTTTCTCCCAAGGGAGTGTAGTTGATGGGCTCGACTTTATACTTATAGGTGGTTTTTGGTCGGGTATTAGATGGTGGTTGGGATTTGACCATCACCACGTGCACATCCCCTTTTGATTTCGAAGTAGTCGATGGGTGAGGATTGGTGGTGTTAGGTTTGTTGGAGGAATCTTGGGTTCGGAAAGTGGGGTTTTTGTTGCGCAACCGCAATTTCTCTTCCTCTAAGGCTCGAATCTCTAGTTTTTGAGCCATAGTAAAGGCCTCACAAATGTACGGAAAGTTTGAATTTGAGGGTAGGAGAGATGTGCTTAGCGCAGCCCCGCGTAAACAGCTTCGATAAGTTCGGTCCTGAGGCAAGGCATACGTAAGTTAGTTGATAAGGCCCCGCCATCGTCCAACGAAATCTGCGATAGATTCGCCTTCAAATTGTTTGATGGCATAGAGGTCGGTGATAGATACTTTCTTGGCAATGTTAATGGAGAAATGATCCAAGAAAGATTGGGCTAGCCAAGTGGTTAAAAGAGAAGATTGAGTGTCAAGGTTAAAGCACCGTACCACTCCAAGGTGGGTCCCGATAAGGACATGGGAAAGGTGCGAGTAAGTAGCATCGTCGTGAGCAATCGATAGCAGGCATGTCTAAATGATCGCAAGTGTTGTTGAGGGTCCTCCTTACTATCAAGTAAAACGGGTAAACTTTGGTAATTCCCATTGAGGAGGATATGAATGAAGGGGGACTGAAGGGTGGATAGGCTCCCGACAAACTTGCTCGTATGTCAAGGCGCTACGACTTCCTGAAATAGAAGCCTCCAGATTTTGCATTTTGTCCATCATTTGTTTAATTAAATCAGTAGTTGGATGAGATGATGGTGTGGTTGTGGTAAACGGAGGCAAATTGGGCCAAGGGCCACCGCTAGACAATGGTGGGGTTAAATGTTGATAAGGTATGGAGGACGAATGTGTTGAGGCAACCGAATAGGGATGTCCTATATAAGCTGTTGAGGTTACCGGATATGTGTGTGGAAATGAAAAGGTGGGCGGAGCTTGAGAAGGAAAGCTCGTGTGGATAGGTGGCAGAGAGCAAGTCATGAACGGAACAGTCTGCAAGAGAGACGAGGTAGGAGCAGTTGGCGGTAATGACATGTTGGGCCCAAGATTAACCAAAGGAAAGCCAATCTGTGCCGTATGGACCCCTGAAGCTGCTGAGGTAGGCGACGGGACTAAGGATGCGGAAGGCAAAATGGAGTTATCAGGCGGAGAAGGGGCTAAATGAGCAGCTATACTGATAGGCATGCCAACAAGGAGTTGACCATCGGGTGTACGGTCAAGGGCATGAGACAAATAGTATTGTACAGCGCTAGGATTAGCATCCAAAAATTTGGCAAATTCTTTATCTCCCACAGGAATTTTAGGAACCTCACTGGTGTCCGTAGGATTCCCCATAGAATGTGAAGGGGGTGATTCAGGAAAAGGCACAGAGCAAGCATGTGAAACCATGGTGGTGGCTTGCTTTTGAGTGATAACAACCATGGACAGAGTACACAGTAGGGTTTCAATCTATCAGAAATGAAACGACTCGTAATGGTGAAATTGGTAGGTTGTCTGGTTTGTCGAATCAGAAAGATAAGAACGATATCGGTCTGATAACCGATGTCGGTTAGACTATAGCCGACGTCGGTCAGTTAACCGATGTCGGTGTAAGAAGACTGGTATAAGAAAATATAAGAAGCTACTGATTTGATTGTTAACAACGCTCAGTACATTTATCAAATTGTTCTAAGGTGATCACAGAAGATAGTGTATAACAGAGAAAACAGAACTGAAAACAAGCAAGATGCACACGCAAATCCAGAGACTAACCCTAGGGTTAATTTTAATTATTGTGGGCTTATGCCTTTATACGCGGAATGCTGTCAATCCTAAACAAAAGACTTAGGGGAAATGTCAAGTTTGTTTTGGCTTATAAGGTTACCTCAATCGGGTGGAGGAATACCGCGGAAAAGGGGGGATGTTTTGAGCTGTTGTGTTAATTATGAAGTGATTCGGTATGTGTTGTGTAGTGAAAGTAAGATTAATTTCCTGTCAATACCATGGAAATCACCCCCACGTGTACGACCTGTTACTTAGTCTATGTTCACTAGAATTGAAAACAAGCAAGCAAGAATGTAATGCACGTGTTTTAAACCCAAATCGAAAATGATATTCGATGAAGCAAATAAGATGACTTTCACTAATGCGAAACTAGGAAAGCAAGACAAATTCTTTACTAAATATAACAAAAACAACAACAACAAGTATGCTTCCTAAACGAAAGCAAGCAAGAGAAACAAAAACCCGAAATGGGTCCCACTGGGCGTGCCAAAATGTTTCGCACACGGAATGTTTTGGCTCTGTAATAGACTTGCTTCTATCCTATCATTCCTTTGAGAAACAGATAAGGGTTAGGGCTAGGAGGAATACCTGTTGAATGTTGAGATGGTGTGCGTGTACCGTAGAGAAAGATCAGATCGACTGCGAAGAACTCCTTTTGTCTCGAAGGACTACCTGCAAGTAAGAATACAGACCACCAGATTTTAATTAGACAATAAATGAGGGAGCTGCCTTAGGCCCAGGAAATATAAAACTTCCTTTCGAAGGTGGTCAGTTCCCCTTTTAATACAAATTAACACAAATGATAACAAAGAAAGCTATTGCAAAATCACGATTTAGGTATCTCGTTACAAAGCAATAGAAGCTAAATTATCAATAATAAAGCGTCACGTTGTTTGTTCTGCATCGGTCGCTGATACGCTCGTGTTGAGTTATAGGGATAAACCAGACCGATCCGAGGTCATAGGTGGAAAATAGGCGAGAAAAGGTTTTGGGGTATAAGTCACAGTGACCGACGCCGGTCACTGGGTAACCGACCACGGTTAGAGAACCGCTGCCGGTAGGGGATAAACGATACCGGTAGGGTCAGCAATCTAAGTGCTTCTGGATAGAGGTTGGTTAGCAAGGTGATTGTGGGGTTATTAAGATTGGGGATGGCTGGGGAATGATGGGAGGATAGGGAAGACTCAGAGTGTGGTAAAATGGCCTTCTGGGAAATATCAGGATGTATGGGTGAAGGTTAAGTGCAGTATGTTGCTGGTAGTAGATCTAGGAATAAACTTATGATTACTATTAATCAACAGGCTCAAGAAAATGGTGCTTAGAAACATATAAAACACTACTTACTCGTCCCTGATGCAGATGCAGGTTTCAAGACTGTGATGATGAAGACAGGACCCAAGTTGGATGATCTGACAATCCAAGATGAGTTATCTCCTCTTCTGATGCTCGGATGAGTGTTACTGGGCTCTAGTTATTCAGTTGCAGTCTTGGGCTTGATGTCCTTCTCTGCAAACTCTTCTTGTTTCTTCACTTGTCTCTGCTCGGCCAAGCAAAATTTGGATCCTTTCAATGATTTCTCCTCCTTTTTCCGATCAAATGAAAATCCGATCCTTGTTTTTGGTTGGAAGTGGTCATTTACAGGGAACCGATGGTGGTTACGCAACCGACGGCGGTCGAGTAGGAACCGGTATCGGTTAGGTCAAAGCGGGCTATTTTTGGTGAAATAGCCAGCTTTCCCTCCTTTTCTTCCGAGGGATTGGTTATGGGGCTTGGTCAAGTCATTATGAAGTTGGTTTTAGGTGCGGATGAGGAGTAATTAGTCATAGGTGTGGAATTGGACCAAGTTATAGGTCTTAATTAGGTTAGTTTAGGGTTAAGACTAGGTCATGATGAGGTGGCGACATGAGGTGGCAGGTATGGCGATGTGGATTTATTAATTATAAGGTAATTAATAAATAATTATGTAAGGTTTAGGTGATGAGGTTAGGTTGCGAAATGGGATGCGGGGTACAGGGTGTCGTAATGACACAAATTTTCATCAAAACCATTGATATTCATATATTTATAACCGATAACCTCACTACATTCATGGAGTCATTACAGAGTGTCACAGAGAAGTAGACCACACCATGCATTACAACCGGACTATTGTAACAATGATACCGAAAATAAAAATTACAATTCCCTTGCCCCATACATCCTTTCCCTAATATAATTACCCGCTAGTAGAGTTCTTGTCGTATTTATACAGAGCTCCACCCACTCTCTAAGTATATATGTTTACTCTATAGGTGCTTGTATTTATAACTTTTCTGGACTACTAACTCATCCTCCAGCACCCTCAAATCTGATGCCAATTGTCTAAATGTGGTCATCCATGAGAGCATGCTTCTCTAGGCCTGATCCTTCTAGTTTATATCATGATGTGCTTCTAGAAGCTTCTACCATAGGCATGCTCCTTCCCAGGGACAACTGTTTGCTAGGATGACACCTTATCCACATGAAGCCAGGTCATGCTTTTCACATGTTCTACCCTGGACGTCCAATTTGACTTAGTCTCAAACCCTTGGTTCTGTCCACATGCATCGCACGCACCATGAGCTTACTTAAACCCTTCCTTTCATGCTTTGTCCTTGTATGCCTTTCCTTAACTGGGACCTTGCACACCTACGTGCCTTTTGTACTTAGTCAATATTCTAAGGGCCCAACATCAACCCACACTATGCATGTTCTTTGTCCACAGAACACTTCTCTTAGTGAGAGAAATAATACAATAGGCTTATGCCTAGGAAAAGAATAAGGGGATGAAAGAACGGCGAAAGAAGAAATAATGAGAGAGTTAAATAGTTACTACAACAAACTAGGAAAGTCCGTTTCAAGTCGGCCTCCAATTTATTCCAGGCATTGACTCCATCCCGCGCTCTTTGACAGAGGTCACCAACTAGGGTGCTCATCTCCCCAAATTTTATTCCATCTCCTTACACACTCATAGTATTTGTGATCTTCTCCAATTCCTTGCATATATCCTCTAGTGCATCCATTCTTCGTGTGATACGTGGATATAGCTCCTTCAACCGGTTTTTGATTGAAACCCTTAAGGTTTCAATGGCCTCTGATTTCTTCTCAACCGACAAGGATTTTATCTCTTTCTACCCTATTCCCCTTATTTTTCTCCTAGAACTCCTTGAGTCCCGCTTCATGAGTGGAGACTAGGCTGCCTGCCACTTTGTCTCTATCTACACAATTGTCATACGTAGCCTCAATAGTTTGGGAAACATCCCTTACATCAGCAAGCACCTTTCTATAGTTTACAACAAGTGCTACAATCTTCAACTTGTCTTCCTTCTCTAGGTGCATGGCCACTTCCTCTAAAAAATCCAAGGCTAGTGGTTGTATTTCCATAGTAAATACCCTTGTTAAATCCTCCGGGCATCCCAAGGTAGATCCATACTTCTATGCAAGTGATGCTAGGTCTAGATGCTTTAATACTCTAGCCCCGTTGATGGATTTTACTTTCTTGTACATAGCACTCACCTTGGCCTTTTTATCCTGTAATTCCCACTACCACTGGGTACTCATTAACCTTTCCTAGATCATCTCCTTGGTTAATATAGCCAGCTCTTCCTCTTTCTCCTTCTCGATCCCCGATCCTTTCATTATTCCTAAAGAGTCTAGCCTCTATCTCAATGGAAACTTTGTTAAGCATGTTGCTCAGTTATTCATCCGAGAGCTGCTAGGTATCCACCACTGGGTTATCTTCCCCGGGTCTTGGCAATGTTACTATTACCCCATGGCTTACCTCAAAATCTGGCTCATCAAGGTGGGACTCAATTTCCCAAGAGATCATATTCCTTTTCCGTAAGTAGGAAACCTCCTTGTTAAAAGATGACATGCATAAAAGCTCCTTCGCCGTGGTCTCAATGTCCCTTATCTCCTCTTCCTTTGCCACCTTGGCCATTTTCTCTTGTCTTTGAGCTTGAAACCTCTTACATCTATGTACTAGCCTCTTCATCTTTTCCCATGTCCTGGCACTTCCTCCTACTTGGCTATCCTTATTCCGCACAAAAAGGAACCCTTGTTCTTCTTCTCTACCTTCCTCCTCTAAATCATGTATATTGAAAATAGGTGGCCCTTGATCTTTCCCAGGGTCCTCTTCCCCACTTACTTATTCTCCACTACAATTCTTCTCTCCTATGTACTTTCCCAAACTTCCACTTTCTTCCAAGGTGGTCTCCTCTACAACCATCTTCTTTTTCCTAACCAGAGATTCCAGTGTATGTGACTTTGTTTTTTCTTCCTCTGATGAATCCTTATCTGATGGCTCTTCAGGCTCTAGAGTCTTCTCTTTTACTATGGGATTTTTCTTACACACGTACATGTTGGTTTTTGTGTTTTTCCTAGGGGAGCCTATTACATGTGTTTCCACCACACTTGGGATCTTCTTTTCTAGTTCCTTTTCCTCCTGTTTGGGCATGGGTCTTTTCCTCCCAGTTGGATCCTAAGGTATAGATACCTCGTTCTCCATATATGTTCCCTTCTCTAACTTTGGTCTTATGCGAATGTATACGCATGTCACGATCCTTCTACAATGGGCAGAGTCATGGGCCTTGTCATTTTTACCTCATGTGATACGTACACTCCATGTATGCATGCTTACCAGGGTACACCAACCCTTTGCACATTTCCCTATGGTCTTGGTCTAGATTACCAAGGTCCAACTTAAACTTTTTGGACTCCTTGAACTTGTTTACTCCCGCTTGGAAGTATTGAGTTGTGAAGGCAAAGGGGAGCTTACACCATGGGCTCCATGTCTCATCTAATAGTTTGAATCTGCCCAAACAGAAATGTTGGTACATAGCAAATTTTGCTTCTCCCCTGGTGGCTACTAGCAGTTGTTCAGAATTCTCCATTCTACCCCGAACGCATTCCTTAGGCATGTGTACCACTTTTCCAAGCATGCCTTGTGCACTGTTGTCATAGTGTCACAAGTGTATTTCTCAAACCTTTTGGTGGGTGAGGGGTTTTCATCAGGGTACTCCCATATGAACTTATCTAATGCATCTGGTACCCCGATCTCTGAAAACACAATGGTTAGCAGACACATTTCCAAAAAGGATCCTGTCACCTTCCTTGCAAGTAGTTGATAATTTCATCCACGATGAATGCAGAAAAATTATAGATGGTGCCCTCTGAAATCTTCCTAAAAATGTTCAACCATGGATTATTGACTTGGGTCCATCTCTCCTGGCCATTTAGCTTTGACACTAGGTGCGTGGCCATCTTCATTACTAGATCCTTGATGTCTGTAACATCATAATACCTTGACCCCTTTTTGCATGTGAAAGTGATAATAGTTTCCTTAATCACTTCTTTGTCAGTCAAGTCATCCTCCAACCTATCTCCTTCATAGATGAGACCTATGAAATGTGAAATTATCTGAGGAGTTATGTGCATCTTGCACCCTGCGAAGTGTATTTAGTCCTCATGCACACACAACATCAACCACTAATACAGTCACTCAGGTTTCCCAAAGTAGGGAAACTCAAAGAGTTGTAATAACCCTACCTTCTCCAACTTGACCTTCACATCATCATTATAAATGGGAAAACCCTCTAGTGTCCTCTTGTTTGTTGGGTGCACTAATTCCAATGCCAACTCCTTTTCAATTGTGCTTGTCCGATGATTATAATCATTTACGGACATGTCCCTAAGGTGGGACTCCCACTCCTTCCCCAACAACACTCCATCTGGGTACTACATTTTTGCATACCACTCTTCATTTGTGCTTGCTTCAATTTCTTGTTGCTTTCCCTTGCCCTTTCCCTTTCCCTTCTTGGGTGTACTAGCTAGTTTCTTGGGTGCCATTTTCTAGGTCTTCTTCCCACTTCAATCACTCTGTCTTACTTTGTTCTTCCGCTCTCTCCAACCTTAGATCTCGAACTTGTGAAGAAAATTTCTTAAACTCATGCCCTAGTTCTTCAAACCCTAACTAGGATACTCCCTTCACAAGACAATGCCTTCTCACAATTTCTCCTACACCCATGAAATCCCTTCCTCCTGGTTCACAAATCTGAACTAGTTACCCACGCTTCAATCTCTCCAAATTTTTCTTCACACATATCAATTTTTTGGAAGCCCTAGTTTGCAAAGGTGCAATTGCACTTTATTCTCCTTATATGCAAAGTGAAAAATGAGTTTCCTCGACCCCTTTATTTATATTTTTTCCCTTTTGAGTATTAATTACTACTTCACCTACCACCATACCTTTTTCATTTAATGCGGATTTTTCAAACAAATCCCATCTTCAGCGCTTTCACTCACATGCCCAATCTACACAGAAAACCCTCCAACCTTCTGGTGTGTAACCAATCCAACATGACAGAGACTCTTGCACATGCATAACCAATGCCGAAGGCACTTCTTCTATCTTGATTTTTGTTCTCGCCTACCTCGTGTTGCTTAATGTGCTTTCTCCTCCTTTGTACATGGGTTCTACAAGTAGCTTTATCTTGACACCAACCATCCTTTTTCCATATTTTCTCTTCATACACCTCTTTCACCTAGGCCATTCAACTGGGATTTTTAACACAAACTTCCTTGGCACTTTAACCATGCGCTCCTTCACATTACTCTTACCCACACTAAAACAATGTGCGGTCCTCTGTGCACTCACAGATTCTCAAAAAGTAGCAATAAGGTTACCAGTGTCTAAGGAACAAAACAAAACATCAACACAAAATGGAAACACAAGAAAAGAAACACAAAGGAAAATTCTAAACTAACTAGCAAAATTGCTTTATTTACAACCCCAAGAAGACTTATTTATAGTAGGGCTTCACTTACTCCCATTGAAGTGTCTAGGCAACTTCTTCCCATCCAAAGACTTATAATCGACACGTGCTCAAATCAAGGATTTACGAGATTGTGTAAGGACCCAACCAATGGACTTTCAACGTTCCAGGATGGTGCAAAATTTAGAATCATAAAGTAAGACCATCTTCCCAACCTCAAACTTTTGTTGTTTGGCTCCACCTTTTGGCTCCGAGTGATCATTTCTCATCCACTTCATTAACTCATCAATTATTTCTTCCAACACTTGCTCATCAGCTAACCCTCCTACGCACATTATTCACAGAGAAGGTAACATGAATTAAACTGGCAGAATAGCTTCCACACCAAACACCAACTGAAATGGTGTGGCTTTGTTCAACCTTTCATAATTTTTTCTGTAAGCCCATAATACTACTGATACTTTGTCATCCTAATCTTGTCTTCCGACATCACAAATTTTGGTCAGGGTATGACTCAGTATTTTGTTGAATGCTTCCATGGTTCCATTTTCTTGTGGGTGATAGGGTGTAGTCTTGTGATGAGCCACCATGAACTCTACTAATAGGATCCTCATAGTCTCATTTAATAAATGCATACCCCTATCACTGGTTAAACTCAAAGGACATCCATACCTTGTGATAATGTTCTCCCACAAGAATCTTGTCATTGTGGTTATTATGCAATCTTTGGTTGGGGTTACCTCCACCCACCTAGTCGATAATCTGTGTAGGTGATGATATAATGCGACCCACCCTATGCACCACTAGTGTAATAGGGCCTATAAAGTCTATTTCCCACTTTTCAAAAGGCTCCGCGCTAGGGATAGGGCACAAAGGCATTTCATCTCTCTTTCTTGGCTTGCTAATGTACTGACAATGGTCACACGCTTTACAATAGTCTTTATAATCCTTGTATAGGGTTTCCCACCACAAACCTTCCATTAATATCTTACGCGTGGTGGCATCACCTGCATAATTCCCACCCGCACATCCTCTGTGTGCTTCCTCAATGATGGTGCGGCACTCATGCTCTAATACACACATATGCAAAACTTCATCACGTCCTAACTTGTATAAGTCTCCACTGATCAACATGTAGGGTGCGACATGTATGGCTAGTTACTTTTTCTCTAACACCTTCATTCCTTCCAAAGACCACACCTTCCTTTTTAAAAATACCGTAATTTCTCCAAATCCAAGGGCACCGCCACAACCTAAATAGTTTTGCATCTTACATTGTCTCCTCAATACTCTATGCATCCTCCCTTGAATCAATTCTTGACAGATGATCATTTTTACAATTACTTTTTCCAGCTTCACTACTATGGTGAACTCAAACTCTTAAAATAACAATACCCACCAACATATGTATCCTTGTAGAAGGGGCTTGTTCACCAAATACTTTAATGCCATGTGGTCGGTGTAAAACATAAAGGGTGTTGCCAACAGATACTGTCTGAACTTGAAAATTGCATAGATCATTGATAATGCCTCGCACTCAGTTGTGGTGTAATTCTACTCTGCTGGTGTCAACTTCTTGCTTGTAAAACACAGAGGATGATCAATAATTCCTTCACTTGGCTATGCAAGCACTACTCCAATAGCAGTTCCTGAGGCATCTACATGGACATGGAAGGGCTTGTCCCAAGAGGGAAAACATAATATAGGTGCGGTGACAAGCCTATCCTTTAATGTATCAAACACCCTTTACTGCACCTCTCCCCAATGGAAGGCACTTTTATGTCTGAGCAGTTCCTCTAAAGGCATGGTGATCTTGGCATACCCCTTGATGAATTTCTTGTAATAACCCATATGCCCAAGGAATCCACACACTATGCTCTAGCTAGTAGGCTCCCCTAACCCCACAATAACTGTAACTTTAGCAGGATCTACCAACAAACCCTCCTTACATATGATATGCCCCAATAATGTGCCAAAGGGTGTAGCAAATATGCATTTCTTAATATTGAGGGATATCCTCAACTACCTACACCTCTCAAACATTAACCTCAAGTTGTCATAATGGTCTTTGACTAGACCATACACTATCCAATCATCCAAATAGACCTAAAGAAACTTATGGATGAAGTCCTGAATGCTTGCACCACCATGCGTGAAAAAATAGCAGATGCTTTCTTTAACCCAAAGGGCATGACCATATATGAAAAATTTCCCCACTCAGTGGTGAAAGTTATCTTCTCCTAGTCCTCCTTTGTAATCCAGACTTGGTGGTACCCTGAAAATCCATCCGTAAAGGAATAGATTTCATGCCCAGTGCAACTCCTTCCAAAATTTCTTCAATGAAGGGGGTTGGAAAAGGATCGATGACACAAACTATGTTTAGCTCCCTATAATCCACATAGATCCTAATTTGCCCATCCTTCTTGATGCTGATTACCATCAGACTTATCCATTCCGATTCTTCCACCACTTCAATGATCCTAGAAGCTATTATTATTTCTATCTCCATCTTAACCTTTACGTGAAAATTGTGATTCATCCGGTAGGGCCTCTTCCTAACTGAGCATGCATTTTCCTTTAGTTTTATCTTCATCTCCCCTAAGGAATGGTGAATTCCTTTGAGCTCATGGTACCCATGTGAGAATAAATCCACAAATTTACACAACATATCAATGATCTTAGAGACTTCTTTCTCCGACCAGTAATCTCCAATAATATCTTCCTTAGGTTCTTCTCCGAACTGATGTGTTAAACTTCTTTGTCTTTAATGACTCATGGTAGGCACACATGCAAGTATCAACACTATCCACTACCTCACGCATCCCTATAGAATGGCTAACATCTAAGATTTCTGCTTCCTCTCCATCAATCACATACACCAACTTTCCTTTCTCCTTTTCCAAACACACACGCTCAAGCCATAACTCTTTTTTTTCCTCTACTTCCTCTTCAAAGTGTGCCTCCAAACTTGTTCCACCCAGTAACTCCAATAGCCTATCTTCTACCATGGGACTATCCCCCATTGTAAGGCACTTGATACCCTATAAGGTCTTATCAACTGATGGTTTGGTACTCTGATACTCAAAGGTTTGAATGAGGTGAGTCGTGAGCTCTTTCCAATTCCATGTCTGGTGGCATGTCTTTGAATGAATGTACTATGCATGCATGCAACTCTACAAAGGTAGAGTACAACTTGTGCACCCAGTGAGGGATGGTGGAAAAGCTTTCATGCCTTCTCTCTAAATCCTTTCACACTCCTGGAAATAGAAAGAGGCAGGCTCCTTCCCATGGTAGTCCTTGATGGTGGTGGGAACGTTACTCCTAGAGAATCTGACAAAGATACGAATTCTTACCTCGCATCATGCCAAAAGGCTCTCCTGATGTGTATCCCACCACTATGTAGCTGTACCAAGTAGGACATAACTTAACATCCCTCTCCATTCCTTCTCATTCTTCCACTGAGCTTCCATTTCCTGCAAAAAGATCTTAGGGAAGGCTCCTCCTAAATACTTAGGCAGCTCCTTTCCTCCTAGGCACTAGACTATGTGTGCCTTTTTCACCTTGGTCACCGACCCTCTCAACTGCCATCCAATCAATTCATAAGTTCCATGTACCCAATTTTCACATGCTAGAATGGTGGTATCACTTACTGACTAAACATCCTCAAACTGGATAACTCCGTTAGTAGGATGTATTATCTCTGGGTCCCTGATTGAGCACATATATTCTATCCAAAACTTCCTCCCCAAACCTTTAATATAGGGTGCCTACTTCCCATCACCCAGGGGTATAATGATCCGTTCCTCCTTATTTTTAAAGCTGATGTACCCTTTGTTGAACCAAAGGTCCACATTGTTCTTGTAACACCATGGGTGCCCAAGTAGTGCTGGGAAATTATCTACCTCGGTGAGCGCTAAGAATTCAAGTTCCCACTAAATTTAGCTCCATCGACAAAGTGATAGCTGCATCCTTTAAGACACCAATGGGCATCACCTTAGTATTTTTTGCCATATACAACACATTCAAAGATGGTCAGTAATGCAGGCCTTTGCATTTGATGCCATGCATCTAAAGTTAGAACATTCACCTCCATGCCTATGTCAACGAGGATACTACTAAGGAGCCATCCATCTATAACTACATTCAATGTGATTTCTTTGTCATAGTCAAGGTTGTGAGGGGGAAGGTTTGTGTGTAAGACCTACCTCTCGCGCTCTTCTCTAGCGTGTGGTACCTTCTCTCTCAACCATGATCCTAGCAAGGGAATGATATTCTCTTTCCTTAGCATTTTACACACCTCCTTGAACTCATCTAGGTCATCCTTTGGCACCTCGACTCTCCTCCCTTGTTCCTCCCTCCTAGATTGCTCCTTTAGACACTATATTTCCCCTTGTAAACTCTGAATGACATCCATGGTGTCCTGATATACCTCCTTTTGATGTGTGGGGTTAGGGTACTTTCCATGAACTACTTCCTCCCTTGAAACCAGGTTCTTATGTCTTGGCATATCTCTTACACACGTAGCTTTTTCCCTTATTGTTACCAAGACGGATTCAAACATGTATCCTATGTTACCCTAGGAATCCATTGTATCTCTCCGAATTTTTAATGTTGACCATTGCGGTGCCCTTGTCTTTCCAATGTTATTAATTCATGTGCTCAAACAACTCTAAGAACTCCTCATACTTATGCTTCTTCCCACACCATGAGCACTACAATAGGTCTAGGGACTCTCATTTATAATGCTTTGTAGATCAAAAATTGAAACAGGTTTCATACAGGAACTCACTCCTTTCTCCTCCATGGTTACCATGACCCCAAAATCCTCCTTGAAAACCTCTTCCACACATACCTCCATTTGGGTGCTCCTCATAACAGTGATCATCACCCTTGGAACCTCTGCAATACTAGTTTGCCACACCCCATGATCAATAGCCTCATGGATCGATCAATGAGCCTACATCCCTTAATATCATGGGTTATAGATATGTAAATCTTGTAATAACAAGACACATTCTTTTAGATTGTGTGTTGTAGTAAGGGGCATCTACTTGCATCATGGTTCCCATGGAAAATTTCACAATCTCCTCGCCATGGCGTGTACTATCCTCAAGGGGAAAATATCCTTAACATGCCCCTCTACTTCACAATCTGTGCACCACAAACCACTGCGAGTCTCATGGGCTGAGTTCACAGATAATTTTTCCAACTGCTTGGCCATAATAGCAATCTGAGCCTCCAAGAATGGGCTAACGCCAGTATCAACACTACCACTAACCTTGGCGCACAAAGTAACTTCCAATGCCTCGCATGGGTCTATAAAAGTTTTATGAGATAAGGCCCTTCTAAAAGGGGTGATCAATCCTCCTACAAACCACTGAGAATGTTACAAAGGGTGAATATCATATGATAATTTAGATAAGATATTTTTAAGTGCATCATACTCCCGCACACTCTCTAGCCATTCCTTGTTGAATCTCCTTCAAATTTTTGATGCTCTTCTACTCAAACTTTAGAATGTGGAATTCTGCCAAGAATGCATTCTTTAAAGAAGTATTGTCCACCACTGTTTGATGAGGGTCATATTTCCTATACTAGTTATGTGCGCGTCCTTATAACATGGTTACAAACTAACTAGCCTTTTGTTTTGGGGTTGTGATACCATTTTCATGCTATAGCAGTTCACACTTGTGAACATGTTCCACAACATCCTCAATACCTCTATAATTGGGAAAATGTAGAGACATTTCAAAGAAAACTTGTGGGGGTGGTTGGGGCTCTGAATCCTCCTGAGCTAGAGCCTTGGTTTCTACCTGTGTTTCCTCCACCACCTGATCCACTAGGTCCACTACATCCTCAACCACCAGATCCACCAAGTCCACTAGGTCCTAAACCACCAGATCTCGTAACACCCTTGACAACTGATATATTCCTCTTTTGCATTCAAGTGTTGACATGTGATTTTATGATAAAGATGTGTTCTTTTGACTGTTGAAGATCATGCTTGATAAGGATAAATATTTTTGTTCTTAAAAATCATTAGACTAAAATTATATGGTTATCAAGAATTCATTTTCACTTTGGAAAGATGAGCTGCAATCTGGTTTTAAGAGTTGTAGACTTAATTCTTCTTCTAACTCATCCTTGGATCAATTTCAGTGATCCAAGGAATGTTTCAAATCCTCTTCATAGACTGAATGATAAATTGGCATTCAGTAGTTTAAGGGACATAGAAGACTGAACTTTGTGTGATACAAATTTTGTGGTCTTATGTGAATATGTTTTTGTTCAGCTGTATGTTGTGCTCGGGTCTTTGGTGATTGATCTTGGTAGGAAATTAAGGATTTAAGCAAATTAAATTCATAGAGGATGAATACGGAGTCCTAAAACCTAAGAATTATCCTAATACTAACCTAAGCTAGGTAAGAACATCTATGTTCTAAGATAAATTTACTTATTGGAATTCTGTTATAACCTAAGCCTCTTATTATAATTTATGGGATTGGCATCCTAACCTAAGCATTGTGCTAAATGAATAAGGGAAGGGGATTACTAAAGTATACTAGGTTACTTTTAGCTATTACCTAATACTAAAGGGTTATGATTTGAACCTAACCTAAGGTGGGATTCTAATGACTAATGTTCTAAGACCTATGTTAGTAAATGTTAGATTAACCTAAGTTCTATTTTGAATCTAATCTAAACTAAAGGGGACCTAAAGGGGTCACATGACACAAGGAGACAATTCCAATGGCATTTAAATGATTCGAAAGGGTTTAAACAATGGAATATTGCCGATTTGGAAGGGGGCTAGTAGACTTGGTGGAGGCCTACGTGGAAACTCCACTAATAGATGGAATTGTACTTTTGCATTGAATTGGATTTGCTAGAAATAGGAGGGGGTGGAAAGGAAAGATAAGTGGGAATTTTGGATTGAATGGAATTTATGGAATTTATGAGCCTCGGTCTTTATGTGTAAACCATCTTGGAAACTTAGAAGGTAGGTTTGTAGGAGGTCATTTGGTTTTTCATGCATGGTGGATTTTTCTCTGCATGGAGCTAACTGGTTCTTCGAACCAGTAGTTCGACTTTCACTTCAAAGCTATTTTTGGTTTCTTCAGCCTATTTTTGATTGAAGGAAAATATATGAGGCATAGGAGGAAAATAATTTTGATTGTTGATATTTCATGGAGGAGAAAAATAGTTGGAAGCTCGGCTGAAGTCTCCTTTGATTTGGTGGAAGTACTATTAGGCATGATAGGCTCTAACTATTAAAATTATTTGTGTTCTTCTAAATGATTCATTAGAACAACTCTTCTCTCATGAGATTCTTGTTTTCTTGCCTATCTAGTTATTTTTCTTGTTGGGTTTTATGGATCCTTGTGTGTTTGATTTGAATCCATGGAAAAATAGTATTGTTTTGGAAACTATCTCTCTGTGTGAGTTTTATGATAGCATGCAAGTGAAAATGGTATGTGAAACTTGTTTTGTATCTCTGTTTTGCTCTCTAGATCTTGTATTTGAAGTTAATGTGCTTTGAACTGAATTTCATGACAATATAAGGATATGAGCTTAGGGAAACTTGAGTTCTATTTTATTTTTCTTATGGGTTGCATTCTTTGGATGTAGACTTGTGTTGGAACTTTGTGTTTTGATTAAACTTGTGTTGGAGCTTCGTTTTGATTGGAACCAGTGTTTGGGAAACTTATGCATTGCTGAACTATTACATGGAGTTCGTATTTATCACTGTACTCACATTATTTTTCTAGTGTAGTTCTGAACATTTGTGTGTGAAGCTCGGGTTCATCTCTATACTCCTATTTAACACTTGAGTGTTATGAGCTTGTTTTTGGGTCAATTCATTTGATTTTGTTCTGGTATTTTGTATTGGGTTATTCTTTTATTAAATGACTAAGCTTATAACTCTTTAATTGGGTGACTACTCACTAGGGAACTGTGTGAAAGGTTGTTTGAGTCGTTTAAAATCTCTTCAAGATTTGGAACTAGTAACATCGTGCTTAAGAAACGTAGAACTTTAGTTCTATGACTGTATCAAGATGGTATTGATGTGGGAATTGAAGGAAGTGTTCTTTCCCCTTTGTTTTGAGGGAACTCACATTCTAGGTTGACTGTATTGTTTTGTACTAAGGCACCACTGTCGTAATTTCATGGTTGTGAAGTTTTGTTTTGATATTCCATTCTTGTTGCTTTGGAATTTAAGACTGAGACAACTTCTGTATTGGGTATTTTGGTTCTAGCTCTCCCTCTCTTCTGTCTCTTTAAATAAATTTGGGCCTTAGTGGAAGATTTGGGTTATTACCTTGGACACTAAAATTATCAGGAAGGATTCCTTCTCCATTCAGTTGTAATGAGTTTGATTCTTTTGAATTACTACTTACCTTTTGTATTTAGTGGAGAGGCATTTGTAAGTCTCCTAGTCTTGGGTTCATAGGTAATTTTGAACCTTATCGTTTACTTGTTTTGGGATGTTATTCTTGACTGATATAGTGAATAAGACTTTGGTTTCTCTTTGAGAAAGAATATATATATATATATATATATATATATATATATATGTATTCTTTTGTGAGTAGTATATTGGTTCGGTCTGTAGTATGCTTTCATCCTAAATTGGTTTGAATCTGGAACTTCTTGTTCAGTTGAACGAAATGATTTATCATTGGTTCTCTCCTTATTTGAGTTACCATTCCTCTGTCCTTGGATATGCTCATTGTTTGAACTTTTTTGTACTTGATTCTCTTTTAAGATGGTGATTTATTTTGACCTGTTGGTCTACCTTATTTGAATCATTGATGAAATAATGTAGAGAACTAGTAGCCAAGAGGGTTTTGTTGATAAGTAAATTTATACTTATGGGTTTGACTGTTGTTGACTAGTCTTGCCTAGTTTATATGGATAGGAGTAGGTTTGTCTCTTGTACTCTTTATCTTTTGTGAAGAACTTGAGTAGAGATTAACTCCTCTTCGGGGCTACTTTGTTTGTGAACTTTGATTTTTGATCTTTGATGGATAACTTCTAACATGAAGAGTTGGAATTGGAATTGTAGTTGGACTATTCTAATTTTTCCTTACCTTCTTGTATTGTTATGGAATTATGTTTTGATGTATATTCTAATGTTGAATGTGCAAGATTGTTACCCGAGAAAGGAACAGGTAATTCATGTATGAACCTGGTCTGTCTTTCAGATGTAATAAGTTGGGTATGGTATGCATGGTTCTTTTTATTCCTTACTTATGATTTAGATGAATCATCCTAGAATGAACCATGTTGTATTCATTTATTTTGTCTCTTAGAAAAGATAAATGTGGTATTCTATTAGGATAGAATTATGAGACAATGGGATGGCAAGATATATTGTTGTTTACAAGCCATTGATAGGATTAATAGAACTTTAAGATCTTAGGCAGATATTGTTTATTATATTCTGCTTTTCTCTTTAAAGTTGATCTAGATTTATTAATGTACTTCCTTTCTGTTTGTTATCACTTATGCTGATTGTATGATGTTTTTAATTGTCTCATTAAAGTAGTGTTTCTTTAATGAAACAATTAGTGGAATGCACTTCATTTTAATGCTTAGTGCTTATCATGCTCAATTCATTGAATTGACTTGTGCTAGCTATTTTTGTAGATGGACGATTTAAGTGGTAAAAGAAGGCAAAAACTTATATGATGCATTGGCTGATATATGTATAATTCTTAGTAAAGAATTTTGATTCATTTTTTTATTGTAATGTAAAATAAAAGTTGTATACTTTATAGAATAAGGGTTGTTGTTATGTAGTTTCCTAAAGTGCATAATCTTGTAAATTTTATAAGTTGTAATGATGAATTGTGATTTTGATTTATTTGCATTGGTTGTGTAAATTATCTCATCCTTTTATAAAGAAGATGAAAGTTCCATCTGGTTGATATTCTTTATCTAATGTTATGTTTATCTTGTTATCTTTGATAAGATGGATCATGGGAATTAGTTTAATTTCCTTATAATGAAGCAAATTGTTGAGTTGCATAATATGATGTGTTTCATCTAAACAATTTAACATAATAATGTGATGCATAATGAACATACATTAAGAACTATGGATATTGGGAAGGATATTCCCTAACACTTAAGTATGTGGAGAAAGACTCTTTCTCTCTCCCAATTGAATATAAACCTAAAATGTTTGGAGATATGAATACTAATTATTAGACTTAATTTTGTATGAAGTATGCTTTAATTAGATATATGTGGTTGTTAAACCTTCCTAAAAAATTAAAGTACATTTTAATGAAACTTATGATATCACTGTCTGTTTTGGTTAACTACTAGTTACACCATGTAAACGAACATTAAAAGCAACCATAATTTTAACAAAGTTATTTAATACTTGATTGATACAAGTATACAATAAGAACTTATGGAGTGTTGGATTAAGGTTTAACATGATTGTTGTAATCAAGACATAATCCAAATTAATAATTCATTAAAAATCTCCTTGGGGTATGTACATCTCAATGAGGCGCTTTACATAGAATGTTAGCACACGCCGATCAGGGATATACTTTCAAAATACTTGGGTATTCTTGAGAATACAATGTTGTAGTTGACATGTGGCATCACCCTTCCGCATTGATCATCCAGATCTACACACAATAAGAACTTGGACTTGAACTTAGTTTCTCTCTAGGTCAGGTTAGTGGCATGTTTAGGATAAAAAGTAGCTTACAATGGCTCAGGGTACCTTAGCACATCCAGTTGACATAGGTCAACTATTATGCCCATTTACCCTAAGCCATTGTGAGCATCTTCCTTTAGTAAGTTATGTTTCTAACTAGGGCTAGGGTTAAACCTAGGACAAGTGGACTGATAGTAGTCGGAAAGACCAATCATGATAATAGAGGAATGAGGTGAAGGACGTATTCCGATATGACGAGTATGTCATCTAGGAATAGTGACATACTCAGTATGTTTTATAACTTTGGCCAAAGTATCGCAAGCTACAGTTGTGTTGTCCTATATCACCAAGTTTAAAACAACGTGATATCGATGAATATTGGATATAAATATTTAGATATGTTCTTTAAATAGATCACTCAATACCTGGCGTAGGGTAAGAAAACTAATTATATGAAGTATATAATTTGTATTCAATACATAAAATAACATAAATAGATCGGTAGCTTACCAAGTTATGGAATGAATAGATTGGTGGATCACCGAGTCATTACAGCTACATATGGTTATCTATTTGAATTCGATTGGCATGGAATGTTTGTTCTAAATAATGCTTTATTTAGAATAGTGAACATTATATTTAAAAATAAATAAAAATATCCCTTGTTTCTAAAGTCTTAAAATGGGAATGTTACAAGATCCACTAGGCCCATAAGGTCCCGAACCACCTAATCCACCGGACACACTAGCTCTTATTCCTCCTAAACCACCGCACTCCACTAGGTCCTAAACCACTAGAACCACCAGATCCACCAGGTCCTAAAGTGGTCATGACCAGGGTCCCCATAGTTCTACTGAGCTGGGTGCCTATGGTCTGCGACAATGCCCCACCACCAATAATATACCCCACACTAATCCTAGATGCAAGACCAAAATCTTGTGTGTCTATACCTTGCCTGAAAATTCCTAACACTGGGTTGGTGTTTGCAGCCATAGAAGGCCCAAACGAGAAATTATACCTCCTAGGTGTAGAACGATCACCTCGAATGTAACCAACTAGACCAACAATATTTTCCCCTTGATATGGAAAACCAAGTGCCAGGGTCCAGTCACTAGGTGGGCTCAGATGCTCACCAACAGTTCTTATTTCTCCACACAACGAACTCTCATCATAAGCCAAAGGGGTATCTCTTACACACTTACCTAGATGGGGTTACACAGATGCATCGCTCGGGTTCCACATCCTCTATGTGAAGCTAAAATCCTTCCCGCAACATCTGCCACCATACATTCATCACACCTACAACCTCATGTTGTCTAACAATCTCCCTTTCACGTGCTTCATCATGCTTGAGTCATCTCTCTTCCCTTTCTTTCTTTGTCGTAACATCTGCAATATTCCTCCACCCTAGCTTCCTCGCCTAATGTTTCGAATGGTTTATGTGGCCATTGGGAATGCCTCTAAACTCATGGTAACCATCAATATTTTCATAGCCAGAGAGACAACACGTAGAAACGGTCCTCTAGGCTCCCGTAGAAACTCAAACTCGCAACCTCCAAACAAGAATATGTGGAAATGGTGTACTCTAAAGTGTAGCTAGCTAATACTCCTTTCCAAAATGATCCACCGCATGGGTCCATGTCGATCTTCATCCTACACCTTTGGTATTCTTCTTAGGTCCACATACATGATCAATAATGCCAACTTGATCTAGACACATAGGCTAAGAGCCATTCATATAGTTCCACTTGCGGTAGTAGAAAAAGTTTCATACACATCATGGTAAAGGTTTTATTCTACCCATCTATGTGCATTGAACTCCGGTCAAGTACTCGAATCTCTCAACAAATTCATCCTTCATGCTCTTGAACCATGATTCAATGCTTTCCAACGTTAACCACTTTGTCATTATGCATTACATGATCATGATGAATGTTATTTCCCACTACAACTTTGAAAAGAGTCTCGAAATAGAACCAATATGTAGTCATTTTTACCCCTATCATAAAATAAAGGAACCCCATGCGCATCAGCCTATCACCTAGGGGAAACTGGGTACTCACCCCAAGGCACGCATGGGTATTGAGTATCTATTTTATGTGAGTTTAGTGGGAAACATCATCTATGATTTGTGTTTAAGATATTTAAAAAAGGATTCAAGACATACAAAAACCATAGAGCTCAGAATGGCCTCTAAATCCTTGCAGCTATTCCAGATAAAGTACTTAATAGATTATATAACTTGTACCATAACAAAAAGAAGTATACAAACATCCATACTTAACATACACATAAATGAAAGAAGACCTATGAGCAAGATGTATTCATCAGAACCATTGATATTCATATATATATAACCGATAACCTCACTACATTCATGGAGTCATTACAGAGTGTCACAGAGAAGCAGACCATAGTCATGCATTACAACTGGACTATTGTAACTATGCTACCAAAAAGAAAAATTACAATTCCCTTGCCCCATACATCCTATCCCCAATACAATTACCCACTAGCAGAGTTCTTGTAGTATTTCTGCAGAGCTCCGCCCACTCTCTAAGTATATATGTTTACTCTACAGGTGCTTGTATTTATAGCTTTTCTAGACTGCCAACTCATCCTCCAGTGCCCTCAGATCCGATGCCAAGTGTCTGAATGTGGTCCTCCATGAGAGCATGCTTCTCTAGGCCTGAGCCTTCCACTTTATACCATGATGTGCTTCTAGAAGCTTCTACCGTAGGCATGCTCCTTCCTAGGCTAACCTGTCGCTAGGCTAGCACCTTATCCACACGTAGCCAAGTCATGTTTTCCACATGTTCTACCCTAGATGTGAAATTTGACTAAGTCCCTAACCCTTGGTTTTGTCCACACACATTGTGCATGCACCATAGGTTCCCTTAAACCCTTTTCTTAAACCTTGCCTTTCATGCTTTGTCCTTACGTACCTTTCCTTAATTGGGATCTTGCACGCCTACGCACCTTTTTTACTTAGTCAATATTCTAAGGGCCCAACAATTCTTTAACTGTTTCATAAAAGTAGAGTTCTTTTTATGAAATGGTTAGTTAAAAGCACATCATTTTAATTCTTAGTGTTTTATCTTGCTCGTTCATTGAATGACCTATGCTAAAAAAATTTGCGATGGACTTCATAAGTGGTAAAAGTGAGACAAGATCTTTTATGATGTTTCTTTATTTATCGATGACTGGATCTCTTATGGGAAATATGATTCATTATTAAAATGTATTTTTGGAAGGGAAAGTTGTAATTTTATAGAGATTATTGTTGTTGTTTGACACTAAAGATGTTTGAAGTATTGGTACTTGCAATGTATGAATTCCTCCTTGAGAAATGGAAAATATTGTGGGTTTATCTATACTTGATGTGTCATCTTTTTACATATTATGTGATTAATAGTGAAAATCTTATCTCTCGTTTGTGTGTGTGTGTGTGTGTGTATATATATATATATATATATATATATATCTATATATCTATATATATATCTTAATTGAACCCTTTCGGGTTGAAAAAAAAATGAACTACGCGGTAAGGGAATTAGATCCCTTTATTTAAATACAACTTATAAAGTTGGCATTCATGGTGATAATTTAATTAAATCTTTATGGTTTATTAAAATGATGTTAATGGATGAACGAAACCATTATGATTACTTGGATAGTGTTAAGAGGTTACAAATGGACCCTAAATTCTTATAAGAAAAAGGAAGACAACTATTCCGTAATGATAATCAGTTTTTTTTAGAATCCTTTAAATTAAACCTAATGTCATCTTGGAAAAGGAAGATGCACTTCCTCTTGATTAATACCTTGATATGAATAAAATAAAATGAAAGGAACATGTAAATATATAATAGTAGACTTCATTTCAATGAAGTCTATTATAAAGGAATCTAATTTAGAACTTAAACAAGTAAAAAGTTAAATAAGTAAACCACATTGTTAGTATGTTGATTCTATTTTTAAAATTGAATCGTAAATTAGGATGTTAATAAAAGAAAATCAAATCTTTAATGTATCTACATATTAATTACAATTCATTTATTTCTTTCCACCTAAATGGTTGATAAAAATAGGGATTCAGCATGGCTGTTATAATTAGAATTACTTAAGGAAAATAATTAAGTAATTAACTTCTTTCTTGGGTATGTACATCTAGATGGGATGACTCTGTTGGATGTTGGCACATACCAACTGCAGCACCATACCTCCATGAAGACTTGGGTCTTCATGAGGATACTATGTTGTAGTTGACATGTTGTAACACCCTTCAAAGTTGAATCATCTAGATCTACATAAACTCGGACTTGATCTTAGTTATACCCTAGGTTAGGTTAGAAGTATGATCTAGTGTCGGGAAAACTCATGATGAATTAGGATAACTAGGCACACGTAATATATGTAGGTTGATTGAGTATGTCTATGTACCCTTAGCCACCGCACGTAGCCTTCTACACTAGACTATGTTACTAACCATGGTTAGGGTTAAACCTTGAACAAGTGGACTAAGATGAGTCAATGAAGACCACTCTAGATAATAGATGAAATGGGGTGAAGGACATATTTATTTTGAGAGCATACCATTTACGAATATTAACTTCAATAGTATGTTGTAAATCTTTGGCCAAAGTATCGCAAGTTGTTGGTAGCATTTTTCTATGTCATCTAGTTTTAAGAAGTGAAATTTCAGATGAATAGTAGTAACAAGTATTTAGATAGGCCTCTTAAATAGAACACTTAACATCCCGAAAAGGATATGAGAACCAAGTATACCTAGTATAAAATTCAATGAGTTAACATGAGAGATCGGTGTTTCACCGAGTCATGAAATGAGAGATTGGTGTTACACCGAGTCATTACAACTACATATGGTTATCTATTATGAGATTGATTGGTATGGAATGTGTGTTCTAAATTATGATTATTTAGAATAGAGAACATTATTATTAAAAAAATCCCTTATTTCTAAAGTCTTAAAATGGGAATGTTACATCTTGGTATCAGAGCTGAAGGTTACAGCTCTTGGACCTATTGTGTCCATAATCTGATAAAACTTAAATTTTCTTGTTAATATAAAAATGGTTAGAACAAGAGGAAATGTTGCAAACAACCCACCACTCAATGGAGAAGAAGACACTTTGCCCAAAAATTGATGAAATCCTTGTTGCCATGTTGGACACAAGAGATCGTTTAGTTGTACTTGAACAACAAGTAATGGGAAATGAGGAGGAGGAAGAAGATGTTGGTAACAACAATCATCCACCTCCTGTGGACAATGCTAATGTTGGAAATTTAGGCATTGATAACAATAATGTAGCCAATGCTAATGCTAATGTACCTAATCAACCAAAAATAAAAAGGCAAGATTGATGAGCTGAACTCACTAATGATATAAAAAGGATAAGTCCACCCAAGTTTGATGGCACTACATTAGGAGATGGAGCTAAGAACTGGCTCAGCAAAATGAAGTACTTTGCAATAAGGAACTTCTCAGAAGAAACAAAAGTAATATGGGGAGCTTATCAACTTTCCCATGAAGCATCTTCATGGTGGGACAACCGCAAGGTTGAGTTAAACATTGATGAAGAAAATATTACTTGGGATCAATTTAAAAATTATTTTAGGCAATGATGGCTGCCACAAATTTACTATGATCAGAAAATGACTAAATTTTAGAACTTAGCTTAGGGAAAATTTACCATAACAGAGTACTAGGAGAGGTTTACTAAGCTTCTTAAGTACGTACCTCAGTACCAAAATGACAAGAAGTTCAGAATATGGAAATTTATCATGGGATTAAATCCCATTATAGGTGGTGAAGTAGATGTTCATAGCCCAACCACTATGGAAGGGGTTGTAGAAAAAGCCATAAGGCAGGAGCAAAATTTAAAATGATCTCGCCCATAAGGAGGAAATTAGAAATAAAGTTCCAAACTCTTCTTCATCTCTTACACCCAAAAAGGGACCATGGAAAAAGTTTGGTATGAAAAATAAATTTTCGCTGGTAACAACAAGTAATCAGAAGCAAATAAACCTATTGCTAATGTGTGAAATAAATTTGTCAAGAACAATAATAACGGACAGAAGACCTATGGGAGTCAAAATGATAACTTTAAGGCTGGAAATAAATTTGAGCCTAGGAAGGGACCTATAGGAGGCTACTATAATTGTGGAAAAGATCATTACGCAAATCAATGTCCTTTGAAGAAGGATGACCACAATCAACAACATAAGATACACATTGTAGTAGCTGACAAACAAGCTGAAAAAAAAGCCACGCCCATAGAAGTTCCAAGTAAGTTATTTGGTATACCTGTGACTATAATTTTTGATACTAGAGCTACTGAATGTTTCATTTCTACTAAATTAGCATCAAAATTAAAAAGAAAAGCTAGAAAATGGATAAATCATGGGCTGTACATTATGGAAATAATGTTGTTTTCATAGTTAGTATGTGTCTTTTTAGTAGTCCTTGACTTGCCAAGTTTTTCCACTAAAGTTGACCTTTACATTGCTCCTTTGGGGTCTTATGATGTAATCATAGGTGTTAATTGGATATCTAATCATAAGGCCAAGGTTTTTTTTTTTAGAAACATATTAGTTTTTGAGATGACCTATAGAAAACAACAAACATTCAGGGTATAAAATGTGATATTTTGGTTAGGAAATTGTCATCTATGTAACTTAAAAAGGCCAAAAACAAAGGCTACACCTTGTATGTAGTAAAAATTTCTAAAACAACTGATGAAAGTGGTGACTTCATGGAAAAATACCCATTGTTATTAAATTTTAGTGACGTGTTTCTGGAAGAGTTACCCAGTCTTCCACCCAAATGGGAGTTTGACTTCACAATTGAGATCAAACCAGAACCGAACCTATTTCCAAGGCACCATATAGAATGAATACCATTGAATTAGTAGAGCTTAAGGCATAGTTGCAAGAACTTTTGTCCAAGGGTTTGATAAGACCGAGTGTCTTGTTGTGGGGAGCACCAAATTTTTTTGTGAAAAATAAATATGCAACACTTAGATTATGCATTGATTATAGGATGTTAAACAAAGGAACAATTAAGAACATATATCCACTTCCTAGAATAGATGATCTATTTGATAAAATGCATGGTGCATCATGTAAGAGGGTTTGAAAACCTAAAAGTGAGGATCATGAGGGACAACATGCACATCAATAGACGTGCAAACAACAACGTGAAGAGTTCTTGGGAGGAGCAAGCATCAACCGAATGTGTATGCAAAGATTCAAAACATGGGAAGAACCTCATTACAATCCAAAAACTCTCCTCTATCTCATAGATCCAAAAGGGTGTACATATAGGAGGTGTTGAGTAACCCCCCTGTAGTCATGACAACTCAAGTGGAGAGGGGGAGTTACATTCCCAGAATAGAAGTGTAACTCCCAATGATGCATATGACACACTGACGCATAAGAGAATCTCATGATGACCCCTAAATGACACGTGGACCTATGATCTCACCTAAGTGAGATGACTCACCTAATGATGTGGAAAATAATACACACCAACACCCCCCTTCATCGTAACTTAGGATGAGGCGGTAAGTCGAAAATGAGAAAAGGGTCCCAAAGACAAAGCCTAATGAGGTACCCACATACAAGAAAAAGTCCTAAGCGGTGAAGGAAAACACAGTGGGAAAAACATCCACCCCAAGAGAATAAAACACTCTCTAATTTAAGAAATATGCCAAAGATGGGTCCCAGCTATAGACGAGCCTGAAAAGGTACCCATGTACAAAGAGGAAATCTCTTAGAAAGAAGAAGAAGAGAGAAGAAGAGGGAGACAAGAGAAATGTAGAAGATGCCATGGATGGATCTGAACTCTATAGCTCTAGGAGGTCTCCCAAAATAATTTTGATGATGAGATCCTCTACCTCTAGACTAAAGAAGAGCCACCCACACCGAACTGTGTGCCTACCCTTAGGAAGGACATAAATGGCGTGCTTTGAAAGTTTTCCCACTTCATAAAGGAAATCGAAGGCAATTGCATGAAGAACTCTGAGTCTGGGCCACAAAAGTGTGACATAGGTCTAGCAAGTGAGTACAAAGGAGCTGAAGTTAATGTCATGAGTGTAGAACTATCAGAGTATGAAGAGTGAACACCCACAGAAAGGATGTCTAACTGATGTAAAGGAAACAAAACATCCCCCACAACAGAAACTGGATCCACAAGCAAGGGTGGATCAATGAAGGTCTCCGAGAAAAGTGGAAGTGGTAAGAGTCCTAGAAGGGGCACTCCCAAAAAGGAGATGATGAACTCCTCTAAAATACCTATAGATGGATGATGAACCTGTAGAGCATCAAAAGTGGACTCTGCAAAAATATGACAAAGGTCAGGTAGATACTCATCTCAATGAGGGGCTCAACAAATAGAAGAGCGATGTCAGATAGGTATGAGTCATCCAATGAAGGTAGAGGAGTGGAAGGGGCCTCGCACACTGGAAGTGGAAAGGAGGTGGGTGTGATGAATGTATAAGACTGAATAGGAGACTACTCGATATCTGATGAGATGTGGGATGTGTCAACACTCTCTAGAATAGTGAGAGAAGGAGGAGAAGAGTCCTCTATAGTAATCTCAACATCAGAACTAGGTGCACAATCCTTGTCATCGAAGTAGAACCAAGGGATTACGTGTCGGTGGAACTATCATCACATGAAGAAATAGAGGAGACAACCAATCGGTAGTAGCAACAATGGCGGTAGTATGTGAAGGGTCTCCATAGAGGGACTGAAGAATGCTCTAGACACGGTGGGGTGGATCTGAGTCTACCATGTGAAACCAGAGATATCTGGAGACATGCATCATCATGTGACCAAAAACATGGTTGCAAGTTTCAAGAAATTCCTCCAGATGACGATGATCAGTGGGTGCAGGAATTGGCCCAAGTAAGAAGGGTGAAAGACCCTCATGAGCGAAGTAATGTTCCATGGAAGCATGCCAAGCTGAATAGTTCCCTCTCCGGTGAGAAGTGGTGGAGGGCAGTAAAGTGATCCTACGATACTCAAGTCTAGAAAGATCACTCTCCATGATGTGGAATGAAAAGTGCAAGGTGCACAAAAGCAAGACGTCGGACTCGGCCGATAGTGCATCTGCATGTGAAAACCCAAGAGTACTAGTCAACCCCCTGCATCGGGCACTTTATAAAGTAGTGCATTTACAAAATTGACAATTCCATCACATAAAGTGTAATAAATCATGTAACTTTGACCAAGGAAGTTCTCAATAACAAGTCATGAGTCAAAAGTTATGGCGATTACAATTCCCACGATTGATGGAAAAAGCCAATAAACATGCAAACAAATTAAAAATGCCTCGAAATGGGTACAAAGGGTGTCATGTGGGTACTCATTACAAATGGCATCAAATTTTAGGTAGGGTTTTTTTTTCTTGTGAGGGGGATTATTCTCCCGCCAACCCCAAACGTCGCCTCCGTCTTCGAAACACAAATGAAGAACATAATACAAGCAAAATAAAGCCTTAAAATATTTTACAATGCCATACAAGGAATGTTTTTACCTCAAATCATTAAAAACATGGATTGTTTTAACCTGCAAACAATTCTAAAAGGGAAATGGGGGCCACATTGTCAATCCATGTGGTTGTTGACCAAGTTGAGGTTGCAAAGAGATATGCCAAGGCTGCCAAGTTTGGGTCAAAGGAAGGTAGGTGTGGTCCACTTGCTTGGTGTAACCACTATTTTATAGCGTGCATCAAGATCTACCAATAAGAAGTGGGTAAACACCCTTTTTACTGTTCCACAGAGTCTTTCCCTTAGCTAGGACCCATTGAGCGGTGTAAAAAGACCCTGTATGCGGGAAGAGCACAACAGAAAACAACAACAAAAATGTGTTGGCTATTTGTGTAACGGTGCTGCACAGTCCCAAGCTAGCAACGTATTGAACCAAAACATGACCATGTTGGAGCCATTGGAGGGGTCACCATGGAGTGGTGTGGTCACATGTAGGAGCTTGTGACAGGGTTGTGGAATGATCCAAACACACCAGTAGATGTACACTGAGCAGGATGCAAGGAACTCGAGTCTGAGATGACCACACTAGAGAAAACGGAGCCCATGAGCTGAGTTGTTGAAGGAAAACACAATTGTTCACACAAACTAGAAAAAGTAGTCAAAAAATAAAGTAAGACCGTCGAGTCAAGCTCTTGAGCTATATGGAATGCGAGTTGGTTGGATGTAGCTGATTCAAGTGTGACAAAGTTGCAGGGTCTATACCACCAGTCAAATGGTATCTCCACAACAAGAGCCACAGGATGCGTGAACCGAGTTGATCAATGAACCCAAACCAATGATGTAAAAGCACAATGTAGATCGAATGGGACAAGCAATGCAAGCAGGGTCATTGAGAAAATTGATCTCGGTGAAGCACGCTAGTTAGGAGCAAAGAGGTTCGTGAAGTTGCAGACTAGAGGACGTAGCATCAAAACCCGAGCAAACCAATGGTAGAGGGAAACACAACCAGCTCGAGCTGAGTGTCAGAGTCTCCCAAGTCATGTAACCATTGGAAGTAGGTGAGTTGTAGCAAGAGCACAAAGCAGTCACACAAGCAACAATGCAGACCGAGCCAAGATAGAAAACATGAGCGGTCAAGGTCTGAAAACTCCAATACACCTCCAGAACATGCATGCAACCATGGAAAATGCTTTTGGAAGATGCATGCAAAGGTGGAGAACCTGGAATACTAGAAAACTAAATGGAGGTATAAATTCCCAAATCAATGCAAGAAGCGCATAATTAGAATATCTATTACGACACATGCAACAAAATTTGAATATCACACTAGAAGCCAGAAAATGCATGAGCAACACTGAAGAGTTCACGGATCCACAAGATCCACTCTGATACCATGTAAGAGGGTTTGAAAACCAAAGTGAGGATCACGAGGGACAATGTGCACATTAATGGATGTCTGAACGAAAACATGAAGAGATCTCAGGAGGAGCGAGCATCAACCAAATGTGCATGCAAAGATTCAAAACATGAGAAAAACCTTGTTACAATCCACAAAATCTCCTCTATCTCATAGATCCAAAAGGGTGTATATATAGGAGGTGTTGAGTACCCCCAATGCTGTAGTCATGAAAACTCGAGTGGAGAGGGAGAGTTACATTCCTAGAATATAACTGTAACTCCTAATGACACATATGATGCACTGACGCACTAATGCACTGACGCATAAGAGAATCTCATGATGACCCCTAAATGACACATGGACCTATGATCTCACCTAAGTGAGATGACTCACCTTATGATGTGGAAAATAATACACACCAACACATCAATGTATTCTAAAATAGATCTTCGATCTGGATATCATCAGTTAAGAATAAAGGATGAGGATATTCATAAAACAACTTTTAGAATAAGGTATGGACATAATGAATTCATAGTTTTACCATTTGGATTAACGAATGCACTGCAGCTTTTATGAATTTAATGAATAATATTTTTCAAGAATACTTAGACAAATTTGTGCTTATATTCTTGGACGATATTCTCATATACTCTAAGAGAATTGATGAACATCATGAAAATTTGAAGGTAGTTCTGTAAATCTTAAGAAAGAGAAGGTTGTATGGTAAGTTGTCCAAATTTTCCTTCTACGAGATGGAAGTACACTATTTGGGTCATGTCATAAGCAAGGATGGAATAGTGGTAGATCCTTCAAAAATTGTTGCAATAACTGAGTGGCCTACACCTAAGAATGTACATGAAGTTAGAAGCTTCATGGGTCTTGCTGGTTACTATAGGAAGTTTGTTAAAGACTTTTCTAAGGTTGTTGCACCAATAAATTTGTTGCAGAAGAAAGATAAGAAATTTGTGTGGAATGAGAAATGTGAATCTGCATTTAAGACTCTGAAGGATCAGTTAACATTAGCACCTATCCTGGTTATACCTGATCCTAATGGAGACTTCATTATAGTGACAGATGCTTTTGGTGAGGGTCTTGGAGGTATTTTACTTCAAAAGGATCATGTTATTGCTTATGAAAGTAGAAAGCTCAAGTTACATGAACTGAATTATGCTCCACATGACCTAGATCTTGTTGTCATTGTTCATGCACTTCAGGTATGGAGGCATTATCTTCTTGGTAGGCCTTTTGAACTAAAAATTGATCATCTTAGGTTGAAGTATATTTTTACTTGGCCAAATTTGAATGCAAGACAACGAAGATGGTTATAATTTCTATCTTAGTATGATTTTGATATAAGTTATATTAAAGGAAAATAAAATAGAGTTGTGGATGCTCTAAGTTGTAGGAAGCACATTTCTTCTCTTATAATGTTGAGAACTCAGTTTAAAGATGAAGTAAAAAGTGTCATGGAATCTGATTCTTATTATTAGCAAGTGAAAAAAACACTTGCTGCAGATCCAAATGATGTGAGATATAAAGGTTTTCACTTTGAAAACAAAGGAATCTTGAGGTTTGAAAACAAAGTATACATACCTTTGTTAAATGAATTAAGAAAGAAATTGATAGCTGAATTTCATAATTCACCATTTTTGGACACCTAGGCATTACAAAAATGCTTGCTGATATAAAACATTAATATTTCTAGAAAGGGATGAAAAAGAACGTGATTGATTTTGTAACACATTGCTTAGAATGTTAGCATGTTAAAGATGGACATATGCATCCAAATAGTTTATTGTATCCTCACAACATATGATAATTTAAATGGTGAGTAATAAGCATAGATTTTGTACAAGGGTTACCTATGTCAAGAAATAAAAATGATGTTATTCTAGTTGTTTTTGATAAACTAAAAAAGGTGGCACATTTTATTACTGGTAATCTTAAGGATGATTCACCTATTTTAGCAAAAATATTTATGCAAAAAAAAATTAAATTACATGGAGTACCTAAATTCATCATATCTGATAGAGACCCGAGAATGACATCTAGATTTTAGAAAACACTTAATGCAACCTTAGGGAATAAGTTGAGTTTCGCTTACATATCATCCAAAAATGGATGGATAGACTAAAAGAGTTAATCAAGTGTTAGAGGATATGTTACGAATGTATTATATGGATCAATAATATAAATGGGAAGAATACCTTCCATTAGTTGAGTTTTCTTATAATAACATGTATCATGCCTCTTTAAAAATGGCACCTTTTGAAGCATTATACGGAAGGAAATGTAGAACTCTTGTTAGTTGGGATAACATTGAGGATAAAGAGGTAATTGGGCTTAAAATCCTTACAAAAATGGAACAATAAGTTAAAATGATTTGTGAATGCTTGAAAGAAGCAACGAGATAGACAAAAGAGTTATGCAGACTTAAAGTGGGTTGATAAGAAGTTTGAACTTGGTGAGAAGGTCTTTCTTTAGGTTAAACCGAAAAATATTTCTATAACTTTTGGAAAGGCTGCCAAGTTATCACCTCGTTATGTGGGACCCTTTGAAATTGTTGAAGTAATCAACCCTATAGCTTATCGTTTAGATTTACCTCCTACTTTATCACGAATGCATGATGTTTTCCATATTTATCTAGCTTAAGAAATATGTTTCAAATTTATCACATGTGTTAAATTGGAATTCCTTATAGGTCCAAGACCCAAGAATAATCATGGTTAAACCCATTCAATGCTATAAAATTGTCAGATTGCACTTAAGTAATCGTGAAATAAGTCAATGTAAGGTCTAGTGGGATCAGTTTAACGAAGAAAGTGCAACTTAGGAAAATCTTGAAGATATGAAAACTACTTTTCCATATTTGTTTGAACATAATTGATTCTATTGACTGATAAATTTTAATATTTTATTCATGTTATATCAATAAATCTGTTAGTCTTGGGTAGATACTACTCTATTTAAAATAAAAAGCTACTTTATCTGATTATGGAATTTGAATTTCTCAAATCTAGTTTTGTTATGAACATATGAATGGAAGGATGATAATTGGATTTTGTCCTAGACTTAAATTTTTTGACTAAGTTGATCATCGAGATGATGATTCTTTTTAGGAGGGAGGTATGTAACATCTTTGACATGACTGTTACTAAGATGACTTCCACTCTTGACATTGCAAATATTGACAAGTGATTTATCTCAGGAAGGAGTACTCTTAGGATTTTTGGAAATCATGTTTGTAATGGATAATTTTTTATTTATTGAAAAGAATCATTTCTGTTGTGAATTCTGCTTACTTGAAAATAATGTCATTCATCTCTCTGTATAGCTTAAATTCACTTTTAAGAAGGTGATGAACTTGTATTTTGTATACTTAATTTATTTCATGTAAATAGAAAAACCTTGGATTAATTCCATTGATCCAAGGTATGCCTTAGTCTTCTTACCTGCTTTTCTTGTTGTCTTGACATTCAGAAATGAAAGGTGAGCTTGATAGTGAATTTTTTTGTTTATAATGGTAAAGAAATCTTCATCTTATAGATCCTTGAATGACATCATACTTAAGGGTGATAGGTTTGGGCCTTCTTGTATTTGTTTAAATGTTGTATAGCGTATAGGAATCGTAGACCTAATAGTAAAATTACTAAAGTGATACCCTAACCTAAGTTGTAATGTTCTATACTAAGTTTGGATTATAACCTAAGGTAACTAAGACCTACCTAGGAACTAAGGCTGATTTATAACCTAATAAAAATCTAACCTAAACTATTTCTAACCTAAGAAGATACCTATGGACTACTTGGCAAATGGCAAGGTCGGTGGCATTAGTTTTCAAGGCATTAATGGGAATTGATTTTGGTATTTAATGACTTTGGACTACCAATTTTTGTGGAGGCATTGGGAGTTAGGGGATTCCTAGTTGGCATCACCACTAAATGGAAATTGTATTAAAATTTAAATTAAAGTCTCACCAAACTTGGATGGAGGTGGCATGGAGAAATGGGAGGGAACCAAAGTGGTATTTCACATTTATTGATCTCATTTTTAGAGAAGAAACTACCTAGCAAAATATGCTTGGTAGATTTTGGAAAGGTTATTTTATCTTTAGTTCATTTCGATTTTTTTCTCTGCATGGGTTTTCTTTTCTTGGAACCAAAGCAATGCTATTTTTGATTTATCCACATTCTTGAACTATTTTTGGATTTTTTGGGAGTATAATAAGAAGTGAAAATATTGGGGTAGTCGATGTTGCTTGGAAAATGAAAGACTGTTGAGGCTCACTGAAATTCTCTGTAAATCGAGAAGAATCTCTATTAGGCATGATAGGCTCTACCCATTAAGTTGTTATGATTTTTCCTAAATGTCTTCATTAAAAGAAATCTGATATTAAGGAACAAATGAGTTTTTATTTGTTGTTTGATCTTTCTTTCGAAATTTATTTTCTCTGTATTTTTATCTGTATGGATTCATGGCTATGCTAGAAAAATGTTTTGGGTTTTATTTCTTTGTTGGAAAAAGGAAGTAAACATGTTTAACTTTTGTTGAGCTTGAGGTCATGTTGAATCTTTGATACGTCTATTGAATTGTGCAAAAGATGATAGTAACTTGTCTGTTAATGGGTTGAATGAATCTCCTTGAATGTAATCTATCTATTTAGCATGGCTGATAATTCATCTTGCTTGCATATTTTGTTGAATGATTCATCTAATTCGATTACGTCTTTTCTCGGTATATCGAAAAAGAAAGGTCAAGGTTTATTTTCTTGGATCAACTTTCCTTATATGAGTGGATCTTTTATTTAAATCAAAAGAATAGTTTTTTCAAGAGAAACTCGAGGTAGTTATGGTTGAACTTTAGAGTGACGTGACTCTGTCTAAATGAATGAAAACTTGGAGGAAATAGACTATAATTATTTTCGTGTATTACTTATTTTGAGCTCGACTTCGAGCACTAGAATTGAGGTTGTGTTGTTGTTTCATGGTTTCTCCTTGTGAATGGATATGGGTCTAGTTTTTTCCTCCTAATCCAAAGAGTCTATTCAATTGATGCTTAATATGTATGTGTTTCGAGCTAGTTTGAGTGAAAGCTTTGACTGTTAAGTCTTGTTATCACCCTCCTCATTTCACCATCGGTGGATGGGTAAGATTTGCATGTTGTCTCTTTGAAAGGTATATCATGGCTAAAAAGAGGTAAATTTCTTGTACTCTTTGTCTCTTATTTTTTTGGGAAACTAGAGTAACTTATGGAACTGATGTGATTATTGTTTGGAGAGAATATAATGTTCATTGTTGGTTTTGTTTCTGCTTTGAGATACTTTTATTAATCTTGTAAACTTATAAAAAACCATTTCATTGTGGCTCTTGTGCTACAGCTTACATTATCATTTGTAAGGTGGGAAAACATCATTTTCATTTTATATCTTTCATCTTATAATTTTTATTATCGAATGCAATATAGATTTGCTCTTTGGGATTCAATGGTTTTTAGGAGTTAATTTGTGTTCTTAATGTAGAGCAATTAAATATGTGTCGGTTCTATTTCAGATTTAGACAATATTACTTCTATTCTAGGAGTAAATAGTGGAACCATATCCTAACCTTTATTTGATATTGTTACCTTTAATCCAAAGAAGATGTAAAATATGGGTAAACTTAACCCTTGGCTATTCTTCCCATTCTCTTCTATATCTCATTAGGAAATGGTTACCGATGTTGGAGGGTTAAGTTAATTATAAAACCATTTTCCCCCTTGGGTTCGAGAAGAAGATGTATGTTGTTCTTATCATCTTTGTTATCGGGATAGCTATCTATCCTAAGTCTAAACCAAACTCTTCCGGGAATTAGAATAAACAATAGACTTGTCGTCATTACATTCTTGCATGGTTTTATAATGTATAATGTTATCCTCTCTTTACGTTATTTTCTCACCCATATCACTCCTAAGGAGGGAGTTGACCTATTCTCGTTATATTATGTTGAAGGATTTACAGGGGTCATTAGTTGATTTATAAATCACTTCTTTCTTCTTCTTGACAGTTACAATGGTAATAAGGTAATTGTTGTAATGTATGAATAGTTCTATGTGCATGTTAATTTAAATTCATCCTTTGTCAAACCTATTGATGTTAATCCTAAAACTTAGGCTATAGTTTGACTCTAAACTTGGATATAGTTTCTTAAATAAGAAACTCTTACTTTAAGGTGTTGTTGATTCATCCTTAATTTTATCATTAAGTTTAATTGAGCTTGGCAATTAATATTTTAGGATGAAGTAAGTTAATGTTGAGTTATGTGAATTATTTTTCCATGTAAAGTAGTCCCATTCCTATGGTACATCGAGTTAGTATCTTCTTGGGTTAGATGGAATTAATTTTGAAGTAAATCATAAATATCTAAAAATGAAAGGAGATTGTGATTTTGGTGAAATATTATTATCAAAAATAATTATTTAAATCATCCATGAAATGATTAGTTCCAAAAGTTAAAAATGATTATATATTAGCCTTTTCTTCATTAGAATATGATTATGAATTTATTTCTCCCTCTTATGATAGCTACTTCTTTATGTTGTGCCTTTCTATAATGCTTTAACTATTTCATAAAAGTAGAGTTCTTTTTATGAAACAGTTAAAAGCACATCATTTTAATGCTTAGTGCTTATCATGCTCAGTTCACTGAATTGACCCATGCTAGAAATTTTTGCAAATGGACTTTGTAAGTGGTAAAAGGGAGACAAGATATTTTATGATGTTTCTTTGTTTATCAAAATACTAGATCTCTTCTAGGGAAATATGATTCATTATTAAAATTTATTGTTGGAAGGGAAAGTTGTAATTTTATAGAGCTTATTGTTGTTGTTTGACACTAAAGATGTCTGAAGTATTTGTACTTGCAATGTATGAATTCCTCCCTGATAAATGGAAAATTTTGTGGGTTTATCTGTACTTGATGTGTCATCTTTTTACATATTTTTTGATTAATAGTGAAAATCTTATCTCTATTCGTATGTGTGTGTGTATATATATATATATATATACTAACTATATACTATATATAATATATATATAGTATACATATATAATATATATATCTGAATTGAACCCTTTCGGTTGAAATAAAATGAACTAGGTGGTAAGGGAATTAGATATATTATCCCTTTATTTAAATGCAACTTATCAAGTTGGCATTCATGGCTGATCATTTAATTAAATCACTATGGTTTATTAAAATGATGTTAATGGATGAACGAAACCATTATGATTACTTGGATAATGTTAAGGGCTTATAAATGGACCTAAATTCTTATAAGAAAAAGGAAGACAACTGCTCCACAATGATAATCAGCTTTTTTGGAATCCTTTTGAATTAAACCTAATTTCATCTTTGAAAAGGAAGATGCACTTCCTCTTGATTAATACCTTAATATGAATAAAAGAAAATGAAAGTAACATGTAAATATATAATAGTAGACTTCATTTCAATGAAGTATATTATAAAGGAATCTGATTTAGAACTTAACCAAGCAAAAAAATAAATAAGTAAACCACATTGTTAGTATGTTGATTCTGTTTTAAAACGAAATCATAAATTATGAAGTTAATAAAAGAAAAGAAAATCTTTGATGTATCTGCATTGTAATTATAATTAATTTATTTCTTGTCACCTAAATGGTTAATAAAATAGGATTCAACATGGCTGTTGTAATTAGACTTAAGGAAAATAATTTAGTAATTAACTTCTTTCTTGGGTATGAACATATAGATGGGATGACTCATTAGATGTTGGCACATGCTAAATGAAGAACCATACCTCCATGAATACCATGATATTTATAAGGATACTATGTTGCAGTTGACATGTTGTAACACCCTTCAGATTTGAATCATCTAGATCTACATAAACTTGGACTTGATCTTAGTTATAACATAGGTTAGGTTGGAAGTAGGATCTAGTGTCAAAGGGTAACTCATAATGACTTAGGATAACTAGAGACATGTAATTGACATATGTCGATTAAGTATGTATATGCACCCTTAGTCACCGCAAGTAGCCCTCTACACTAGACTATATCACAACCTTGGTTAAGGTTAAAGCTTGAACAAGTGGACTGACAGGAGTTAGTGAAGACCATTCTAGATAAAAATGAAGTGGGGTGAAGGACGTATTACTTTTGATGAGTATGTCATCTAGGAATATTAACATGAACAATATGTTGTAAATATTTGGCCAAAGTATTACAAGCTGCTGGTTGCATTGTCCTATGTCACCTAGTTTTAAGAAGTGATATTTCAAATGAATATTGGTAACAAGTATTTAGATAGGCCTCTTAAACAGAACACTTAACATCCCGAAAAGGGTATGAGAACCAATTATACCTAGTATACAATTCAATGAGTTAATATGAGAGATCGGTGTTTCACCGAGTCATGAAATGAGAGATCGTTGTTTCACCGAGTCATTACAGCTTACACATGGTTTTCTGTTAGGAGATTGATTGGCATGGAATGTGTGTTCTAAATTATGATTATTTAGAATAGAGAACATTATTATTAAAAAAATCCCCTTGTTTCTAAATTCTTAAAATGGGAATGTTACATCTAAAGTTTAAGATTCAAGTATATATACCACAGATGTGAACATCTTCCCAACAACCAAACTCACATCCTTCATGTTAATGTCATCATAAATTAGTCTTTAAATGTAATCAATCTTATCTCGTAGAACATATGTCTTCCTTAGTGTGTAGTAGTCACAATCTACCTTGTAAGCATTGAACAAGATCTGTGTGCATCTCGAAAACCTATGTACATATGCTTGAAATTATCATGTTGTGAAGGCATATGATAGCTTACACGAAGGGCTCCATTTTCCATCCTTAATTTTGAAGCACCCAGTAAAAAAGTTTTGGTACACTATAAATTGTACTTGTTTATCCAAAACTAAAGGAAAATCCTTAGGTATTCTCCACTCTTCTTAAAACGTGATGCACAAATACTCATACCACATTTCAACCCTTTTCTTGAAGGTTCCACTCATTGATCCATCACAAGTATACTTGGGAAATCTCTCCGCCAAGGACTTCTCTTTATGAAATTCGCATATCTTGTCTTTTGGTCCATCGGGCACTCCAATCTCAAAAAGACTAATGATAGAGGTATATCACCAAAACTAATTTTCTCACCTTGTTTTTCTTCCTCAATGATTGTCTCAGAATAAAATTTGATAAGTTGTATTCAACACCTTCTGTCATCCTCTTGGAAATATGGAGCCAAGCCTTATTTACTTGAGACCAACACTCTTGATTGTTTAACTTTGTCAAAAGATGGGTTGCTACCTGAATAACTAGATATTTATGTAACTTAGGGATATCCATCCCGCGCCCTCCTTTGGTGTATCCAAGTTCTTTCCTTGTCTTTTCTATGGCCTCTTTATCAGTGAGGTCACTATGCAACTCAATGCCCAAACTCTTTAGCTCACAAACACCCAATCAAAGGTGTGGTGATCCTCATCTCGACATCTGGAAAAATAGAAGAAGTTCTCATGGACTCTACTCATAAGCCACTGAAATAACTTCTCATGTTTGCAAAAATATAAGAGCTCATACAACCGTAAATATCTTACCTTGATTAGTAACTTCTTTCCCACATCGTTGTAGACCTTCATATCATTTGATGTTCTCTTTGAGATCTTCTTAACGAATAATTTCTCCAATTCTTCCTCATTATCTATATTTCTATGGTTATAATCGCTAACCTTATAGTGACAAATGTGCAAATCCTAATCACATCCCATAAAAACTCTTTCTAGGTACTACATTTCAGAAAACCTACTCTTAGGGATGTCTTCAACCTCAATCTTAGCTTCCTTCTTCTTTCCCCTTGTGTCAGCTCTAGGTCCTCTTTTGGGTGTCATATCAACTAGAAAGTTGTGATCTTTTTACCTTTTCTCGATCTCTATAACTAAACTTCACATGCCCTAGCTTGACACCAAACCTTAACTATAAATATTTCTCCACACACACCTCTGTCTCACTCAAAAAAATTTCCAGATGGAGCGCAAGATCACCCCGTCCACAGATCTAACAAATTCAATTGGTTTGCAGCTCTCTACACCTCACACTCATTCACTAACTTTCTTGGAAATAACTTGCTCGATAACTCTTGAAGTCAAAGGTAAAAATGATTTTAGATCACATCCTTATATAGATTTTCAAAAAAAAAATCGCATTTATTTCTCACCACCTACCACCGTGTCCAAATTGATTTTTTGTTTCTTCAATTCTTTCACGCTACTCTTTTCCACACCACAGCTCATAACCTTTTTGCATGCCTCCTATTTCTCGATCACACACCACCTTTCACACACCCTCATGCACTAAAGTACCTTGCCACTTCATATCTCACTAGATAGTTTCCCTTGTTATAGCCTACCTTGTGTTATATTGTGCATCCATTTTTCCATATGTGGTATTTATTCATGAGTAACTTTCTTTTCTTTACCACACCCTTCTTTTGAGAACTTACATAAATTGTCTTCTATGAAACTCATCTTCAGCTATTAGTCTAAATTGGTAGTGAGTCCTTGTTTATAAACCACCCCACACTAAGGGTATGTGTGGTCCTTTACACATGAAAACACTTATACAATAATTAGCTTCTGGTGCGTAAACGAATTTATTACACAAAATAATGAACTAAATTGACAAGGCATAGAAACGATGAAGGAAACACATATAAATGGAATGCATTAAGGAAATATATTCTAAGTGGAAATACTTCATTATTAAAAACACCAATTAGACTTATTTATAGTAGGTAACTATGTTCCATCCAGTGCCTCTAATTGGAATGCACCTAAATCAAGTATATCAGTGATAAGATATGGTCTCAACCAATGCACCTTGAGCTTTCCAAGGTGGATTAAAAACTTTGAATCATACAGAAGTACCATCTGCTCAACCTCAAGTTTCTTATCCTTGATGTGCCTATCATGACATGCCTTCTACCTGGATTTTTCTTGCTTTTGACTCCATTGTGCTATGGTGAACCTCTCATCTAGATCCTTTAGTTTGTCTATATGTTCTTCCAATTCCTACTCATCACCCAAACCTCATGCACACATAATACACAAAGAAGGTAACATGAATTCCATAGGTAAAACTACCACTGTACAAACACTAGTAGAAAAGGTTGTTATTTTTTTCACCCTCTAATAGGTTGTCATATATACCCAAATTGCATTAGAGACTTTATCATCCCAATCTCACCTTCCAACATCACTATTGTAACATAATGATTAAGTGGTCTAGCTAACCCTTAATTAATATGGGTCCATCACTATTATATAGGTTAAATATTTAATAATATGAAATAATTTTCTATTATTAAATATTCATACCTAGGTAATATACATTAGGTAAGTATTTAATAATGTGAATCATTTATGTTTCTATTTATTAAATACACTCACCTAGGTATATGTGTCAACCATTTTAGGTTGAAAAGGTGGGTTGGGAGACATACCCGATCACCTTATATAAAAAGGAATTTAGGTCCTCATTTGATATATTCAAGAAATATATCAAAGGTGTGCAAATCAAGTGATTTGGTTTTACCCTTGGTAAATAGGGTTTCAAAGGAGGAGGTGATATTATTGGATGTAAAATAAGTTATCTAAAGTAAAAGATTATTTTCAAAGTTTTTAACCTATTGGGGATTTCCACTATAAATACAAAGTCACCTATGTTATTTATTTCCTGTAAGTATTTATTTATTTATTTATGTTATGATATAATGTTTATTTAAATATTTATTGTAACATTATATAATATGTAAGTTGATTAAATCCGTATTTATTAGAATCCTCAAATTCTAACAATCACAAATTTTTTCAAGGTATGGCTCAAGATTTTGTCAAGGCCTCATGAGTACCATTTTCCTAAGGGTGGTAGGGTGTTATTCAATAGTCTATAACCATAAATTCATCCAATAATATCCTTATTGTCTCATTAATAAAATTATTTCCCATATCACTTGTTAGACTTAAAGGGAATTCATACCTTTGGATAATATTTTCCCATAAAAACCTTGTTGTTGTAGTTGTTGTGCAACCTTTGTAGGTACCTAATTTTCCCATATTTTAAGATGATATGTATAAGTGATGATTTAGTGTGATCCAATCCAAAAATGGGAGATAGGGCCCAAAAAGTCAATTTCCCACTTCTCAAAAGATTCTGCACTAGTAATACATCTTAAAGGCATCACATCTCTATGCCCACGATTTCCAAGGTGTTAAAAATGGCTACATGCCTTACAATATGCTTTGAAATCCTTGTAATTCAATCTAAACATTGTGCATCTGGAATTATGTCCTCAATGTTATGTGCTTCCTCTCTTTATTGAATCCTTGATAAATGGTTTGGACCAGAATTTATTTTACCTGGCTTAACCACCACCACAAAATTGAACTCTTGAAATAATAGTACCCAACAAAGATATGCATCCCAGTAAATGGGATTTTTCACCAAGTAATTTAATGCCATGTGATCTATATAAAATATTAAAGGTATGTCAAGAAAATATTGTTGAAACTTATGGAGTGCATAGATCATAGACAAGGCTTTGCACTCTGTGGTTGTATAATTATGCTCTTCTAGAGTTAACTTCTTGCTATCAAAGAAAATACGATGATCGAGAATCCCTTCTCTAGGTTGAGATAGTACCATGTCAATGGTCATGCAAGAGGCATATATATGAACATGAAAAGGTTTGGACCATGAAGGAAAGCACAAAATTGATGTTATAGTAAGCCTTTCTTTCAGAGTATCAAATGTGCACTCCTATTCCTCACCCCAATAAAATTTCCTTTTCCTTTCAACAATTCCTCCAAGGGCACGGAAATCTTGGCATAACCTTTTAAAAATTTCATGTAATGTATTGTGTGCCACAAAAATATGTGCACCTCACTTTGACTAATTGGTTCTTCTAAGCCCAAAATCACAACAACCTTAGCAGGATCCACTAGCAAGCCCTCTTTATAGATTATGTGTCCTAGAAAAATTCCAAAGGGTGTGGAAAATATGCACTTATTAATATTTAAAGAGATTCTCAATTGTCGAATCTCTCATATATCAGCCTCAAATTATCATAGTGATCCTTTATAAGGCCATAGATTGTCCAATCATCTAGATATACCTGCAAGAACTTGTGAATAAAATCCTAAAATGCTTGTACCACTATGCATGAAAATACTATAGGTGCATTCTTTAATCCAAAAGGCATAACCAGTGTATGAAAAAATTCCCCATTCGTAGGTGAAATTTTTCTTCTCTTGATCTTTTTAGTTATCCTTACTTGATGATATCCTGAAAACCCATAAGTAAAGGAGTAGATTTCGTGCCCCTGCAACACCCTCCAAGATTTATTTAGTAAATGGTGTGGGAAAAGGATCAATCACACGTGTAACATTCAATTCCCCTCGTAATCCACACAAATTCCAATTCTACCATATTTCTTGATGTTGATTACCATAGAGCTCACCTATTATGACTCCTTAATGGGCACAATGATCCTAGAAATTAACATTTTTTCAATTTCTTATTTCACCTTAATGCACAGGTTAGGATTCATCTTGTAAGGCCTCTTCCTAACCTCGCTATTTTCATTTTTGACTCCATAATTTTATGACACATTGTTCATCTAGCTACATTGACTTTTCAATCCTTTCCTCAAGTTCTTGTTCATCAACTAAACCTCATGCGCACATAATAAACAGTGATGGTAACATGATTTCAATAGGTAACACAACCTCCATGCCAAACACCAATTGAAAAGGTGTGGCCTTGTTCAATATTTTATAGGTAGTCTGATATAACCATAACACGGCAAAAACTTTATCATCCTAGTCTTGTCTGCCAACATCACAAATCTTGGTCAAAGTGTGACACAAAATTTTGTTAAAAGATTTCATTTTCCCATCATCTTGTGGGTGATAAGGGGTAGTCTTGTGATTGGTCACCATGAACTCATCCAACAATATTATAACTGTCTTATTTATAAAATTAGTACCCCTACCACTTGTTAAAATTAGAGGGCATCCATACTCGCCGATCATTTTCTCCCACAAGAATCTAGCTATTATCATGATTGTACAATCCTTTGTAGGAACCTCTTCGCCCACCATGTCAAATAGTTTGTTCATGTAAAGATATACCTTGAACCCTTCCTTTGTATAACTAGGGAAATAGGTCCTGTAAAGTTAATTGCCCACTTTTCAATTTGATTTGGACTAGCGATAGGCCTTAATGGCATTTCATCTATTTTCCCTTGTTTACTAAGGTGATGGCAATGGTCACAGGCCTTGCAATACTCGATACAATACTTATAAAATATTTCCCACCCAATATCATCTAAAATGATCTAGCATTTAGTCGCATTCCCCACATAGTAACCTCCTGCAATTCCATCATGAGCCTCTTCCATGATTGCAGCGCACTCATGCTCTAGCATGCACTGGCGCAAAACCTCATCACGACCTAGCTTGTATAAGTCTCCACCAATTAACATATAGGGTGTGGCGCGTATGGCTAACTACTTCCTTTCTAATTATGTCATCCCTTATGGTGCCACACTCATCCGTAGGAACAAAGAAATATCTTCAAATTTAGAGGGTGCACATTACATCTTGAATAAATGCGCATCTGACATCATATCCTCAATGCTCTACGCATCCCCACCTAAAGTAATCCATGACAAATGATTAGGTCCCAAATTATTTCTTCTTGGTTTCACCACAACTATAAACTCAAACTCCTAAAACAATAATATCCAACAACATATGCACCCTTGCAAAACGAGATTGTTCACCAAGTATTTTAATGTCATGTGGTCTTTGTAGAAAATAAAGGAGCTACTAGTAAATACTTCCTAAATTTGTGCAGTGTATAGATCATTGATAATGCCTCATTCTCTATGGTGGTATAATTATGTTTTGTTGGGGTCAACTTTTATCTAGCAAAACACAAGGGATAGTAAACAATCCCTTCTCCTTGTTGTTCTAAGACTACTTCAATTTCCATCCCGATACATCAACATGCACATGAAAAGGTTTATCCCAAGAGGGAAAGTGCAAAATGGGTGCGGTGGTAAGATTTTCTTTCAATGTATCAAATGCTACATGTTGCGGCTCTCCCCAATAAAACGTAATTTTATGTTTTAATAGCTCTTCCAGGATGTGTAAATCCAATCATATCCCTTGATGAATTTCCTATAGTATCTTGTATGCCCTAGGAACCCACACACCACAATTTTACCGTAGACTCCTCTAATCCCACTATAATAGAAAATTTTGTGGAGTCTACTAGTAAGCCTTCTTTACAAATAATGTGTCCCAACGATGTGCAAAAAGGAGGGGAAAAAACACACTTCTTAATATTCGTGGAGATGTTCATCTACTTGTACCTCTCAAACATCAAATGCAGATTATCACAATGGTCTTTTATCACCATATACCATTTAGACATCTAGGTTGACTTGAAGAAACTTGTAGGTGAATTCCTAAAACACATGAACCACAATGTGTGAAAACACAACATGCACATTCTTCAGCCAAAAGTCATTACTTTATACGAAAAACTTCCCCATTAAGTGGTGAAAGTTGTCTTCTCTTGGTCTTCCTTTGCAATTTAAACTTGGTGATATCCCAAAACCCATCCATAAATGAATAGATCTCGTACTCACTAGTCCTTCCAAGATATCCTTAGTGAATGGGGTTGGGAAAGGATCAATTACACATACTACATTCAAATCCCTATAGTCAACATAAATCCTTATTCTCCCATCCTTTTTGATATTGATGACCATTAGGCTTACCCATTCAGATTCTTCAATGGCTTCTATGATCCCAAATGCTATCATCTTATCAATCTCCTCCTTAACTTTGACACATAGATTTGGATTCATCATGTAAGGTCTCTTCTAAATCAGGCGTGCACCATCCTTTAACTTGATTCTCATTTCTCCTAGAGAATGGTGAGCACCCTTGATCTCATGGTACCCACATGGGAATAGATCTTGAACTCGCGCAATAGATCAATGATCTTTGATACCTCCCTATCTCTGTCTAGTAATCTCTAATAATGAACTCCTTTGGTTCCTCTTTTATACCTATGTTAACCTTTTTAGTCTTTAGGGATCATGGTAAGCATGTACTCACTCATCCGCACTATCCACCACCTCGCGCATACTTATAGTATGGTTAAAATCCAAGTTCTTGACCTCTTCACTATCAATCAAGTATATTATCTTCCCCTTTCCATCTCCAAGTAGGTGTACTCAAGTTTCACTTCCTATGCTTCTTTCTCATCGAAGTGCACCTCCAAAATAGGTCCTCCTAATAAATCCAATATTTTTTCCTCCACCATGGCACTATCTCCCATGGTTATTTAGTTAACAACCTACAACGCCTCATTGACGGTTGGCTTAGTACTTCAATACTCACAAATTTAAATAATTTCAGACGTTAAATCCTTCCAATTTCATGTTTAACGCTGCAAATCTTAATGAATATACCATGTGCATGCGTAGCCCTATAGGTTTGAATAGAACTTATGCACCCATAGGGAAGGAGGTAAAGATTTCATGCCTCCCATCCAAGTTTTCTCACACTCTTAAACATGGCATGAGGTGTATTCTTTCCCATCATAGTCATAAATTTGAGATGGTTCATTGCTTTGGTTACACTGATAGAGATTTTGATTCTTACTTCATGCCACTCTAGAATATTATCTCGATGTGTCACCCACCAACATGTTGTTATCTTGCATAAATTATAGGTAAGAATATCCCTTCTCTCCACTTGACACTTCCATTGGGTATTCATTTCACGCAGAAATGCATCACGGTTGGATTCCATAGTGTACTGTGGAAAATTCCTTCCTCCTAAGCACCTAATTGAGTGCATTCTAAAAATTTGAGTCTCAGTATCCTTCAGATGTCTTCCAACCAATTCATAATTCCCATGTGCCTAGTTTTGACAAGTAATGTTGGTTGTATCACTTATGGACTATACATCATCCCATTTAATGACCCCTTCCTTGAATGGCTTAACAAATTCTCGGGTTCCCGATGGAGTGCACATATATATTGTTCAAGTAATCTTCACACAATAGCTCTATATATGGTGTAGAATATCCATCAATCAGTGGAATTATCACACACTCTTCATTATTCTCAAAATAGATGTAGCCCTTATTGAAATGCAAATCAAGATTGTTTGCATAAGACCAAGGGTGCTCAAGTAATGTTGGGAAACTATCATCTTGAGAAAGGCTCTAGAACATCAAAGCCCTTAGAAAAATTTTCCCCTTTAATTATAATGGATGCACATTTCAACACCCCTAGAGGCATGGCCTTAATCCCATTATCCATATACAACACATTCAAAGATGTATATAATGGGGGCCTCTCCATTTGATTCCATGTATCTAGAGTAAGGATATTGACCTCCACATCAATTTAATCAATATCTTACTCAAGAGCCACCCATCAATAATTACATTCAGTGTGATTTCCTTATCATAATCAATCTTGTGAGGAGGTAGGTTAGCATGTAAGACTTGTCTCTCACGCCCTCCTCCAGCGCATGGTAATTTTTTCCTATTCCATTCTCCCAACATGGGAATAATTTTCTCCTATTGTAACATTTAACACACTTCCCTAACCTCATTCATATCCTACTGAGGAACCTCAATTCTCTTCTTTTGTTCCAAATGGCATGATTTCTCCTTTAGACACTAGATTTCTCTTTAGAACCTTCTAATCACCTCCATGGTTTCTTGGTACACTTCCTTTTAGTAGTTAGGATCGGATATTTCCCATGTAACACTTCTTCTCTTGTGATAAGGGGCATGTACTTTGGTTCCTCTCAGGAACGTGCAATCTCAACACATGTAGTGACCAAAATAGGCTCTAGCTCATATTTAAGCACTACCCTCCGAATTCATCATGTGGGTCGGTCCTCTGTAAAATCACAATCCCCATGCATTTTTACTTCTTATGATTCTTACTCATGTGGTCATACAAATCTGGGAACTCTTCATAATTGTTCTTATTTCCACATCATGAGCATTGCAACAAGTCAGGGAACTCATGCTTTTAGTGTTCACTCAATCCACAATTACAGTAGGTTCCATGAGGAAATTCACTTTTTCTTTGTGACGACTACAACCTATAAAACCTCTCGTAAAATATCTTCCTTGACCCCCTCCATTCACATGCTCTTCATAATGACAATCCTCAGCCTTATAACTACTCCCAATGTTGGTTTGGTACACACCAAGATTAATGACGTTATGGATTTGGTATATCAATATACAATCCCTTGTGTCATGAGTAGTAGAGGTGCAAATCTTACAATAACAAGACACATTCTTGTCGATTGAGTGCTGAAATAATGGGCATCTTCTTGCATCATGATCTCCATGAAATATTTCATAATCTACTGACATGGTGCACTCTAAATTTCATGGGTAAATTTCCTTCTACTTCACAATTTGTGCACCTTAAACCACTACTAGTCTTATGAGATGAGTTCATAGAAAATTTTTCTAGTTATTTTTCCATGACAACAATCTATGCTTTGAGGAATGGGCTAACTTCAGTATCAATTCTTCCCATTGCCTCAGTGCACAAGGCAGCCTCCAAGGCCTCACGTGGATCTATGAAAGTCTTATGTGAAATTTCTCACCTATATAGTGTGATCAGTCCTCTAATGAACCATTGAGCATGCTTTGGGACGGATGGATATCGTAAGATAAATTTGACATGAGAGTCTTAAAATGCATGTCATACTCCTACATGCTCTCTACCATACCTTGTTGGATTTCCTTTAACATGTTGATGCTCTTCTATTCAAACTTGGGAATGTGAAACTCTACCAAGAATTCATCATGTAATGCAAGATCATCCACCACCATTTGGTGGGGACATACTTCCAAAGACTACCAGCTGTGTGTGTCCCTAAAACATAGTTATAAAATTATTTTCTTTCCCTTTTGAGGTAGTGATACCCTTCACGCACCATAATAACTCTCATTCATGCACATGCTCTGTAGCGTCTTCCACACCCTCGCAATCGTAAGTGGAGCGACATCTCATAAAACACCAAATCTAGAACATTTACCTCTTCCTAAATTTCCTCCACCACCAGTACCACTAGATCCACTAGCTCCTATCCCTCAAGATCCTTCGGATCCTCCGCATCCTCCTCCTATTATAGGTAAGGGGCATAATGCAATTGAGCTCTTCATTCCCACCATCGAGCTAAACTATGCACCAAAATTCTATGATATAGAACCACTCCTAGATGTTTTTTCTACTCCACTTACAACCTTATTACCCAAACTTTTAAACCCACACCTTTCCCAAACAATGTGCCGAAAAATACCTCCAAACACCAAAAATGTCTACATGGCCATAGAAGGGTGTAATGTATAATGATATCTTCCTAAAGCTATCTACTCACCAACACCAACTAAACTAGAAGTACTTGTATCGAATCTTTGGAAAAATAAGCACCTAGGTTTCATCGCTAGGTGGGATAAGATGCATGCCTATGGATCTCATTTCTCCATATAACGAGATCTCACTAGAATCTAAGGTGGTCTCTCTTTTGCACTTTCCAAGATGGGGTAGCATAGATTTCTCAGTCCCGCGACCTTTATGCTATCCTCCAATTCTTCCCCACAACGTCTCGCCTCCATAATTCCATCACACCGGAAACTTTGCATTGTCTTTCCAACTCTCTTTCTTGAGATTCATTATACTTGAGTTGCCTCTCCTCTCTCTCTACCTTTGCCACAAGGTCTGATATATCCACCACAGATCTCTTTGTGCCCCACACCTAGCAATATTTTATCCAGCCATAGGGAATGCTTCCAAAATTAAATTGATAATCAGGATCTTGATTGCTAACAATAAAGCATGCAAGAAGGATCCTTTGGGTTATTGCAAGAACTTGAACTCAACAACCTCCAGAAAGATTAAATTGAGATTTCATACTCCAACATGTAACTAGTCAACACACCTTTCCACCAGTGATCAATAACATGAGTCCAAGTTAGACTGACATCCTACAACCATTAATATTCATCCTAGGTTCAAATATGAGGTCTATAGTACCAACTCATCCTTGATGTATATGATGATATCCATTCATACAACTCTACTAGGAATCAGTAGAAAAATGTATCATAAAGCTTGTGATATAGGTTCTCCTCCACCCATTTTCATGCATCAAACTCAGATCCAGTGTTGAACCTCTGAGAAAACTCATCCTCTCTCGCTTCTAAACTAGGTCTTGACACTTTCTAAGGTCGGAAGCTTTGTCATCACACATCATTCTCACAACAAATTCAAAAGAGGTCCCAAAAATAGAACCAAAATGTAGTCTCTTTTACCTCTAATCTTTATTTTAACCCCAAGTGCATCAACCTATCACCCAAGCATTGGGCATTCACACGAGGTGCACGCAGGCACCAATCCTCTCCTTTATGTGATCCTTGGGATAATTTTCTACCATTAATAGAGGGAGGTTTGTAGAATAAGAAAACATGTATTTAATCTAGTACATAGGTATTAGATCTAGTTCTAAGCATAAATTCTCCATGAGATAAGCATAAACATCACAACATTATATAAAAACAAATCTAAATCATGAATAACATAAAATAACACTAGGGATTAGTCCATAGACAAAAATATACAAAATAGATATCCATATTTTAAATTAAATCCATTTACAATAGCCATATTAAATCAAACAGATCCATCTTGGACTATATACATCATGAAATAACATTCCCACCCTCAAAAACTACTCAAAACAGATATCATAACTATGTTTTCCCATTACAACCCTTGTTCATACCTAAGCACATACATCTATGCTTAGTAATAGCATTATTTCAGCACTTCATTTCCTCTCTAACTCTATTCTCTCTCTCCTTATCACTCTCACACCCACTATTTCATACCCATGCATTCCTTTGAATAGAATCTAGATCCACCGCCATAGTTTCACCCATGAGAAGATCACATGCCAAGTGGAAGTGTGGTCCTCCATGATCGATCAAGTACTTATGCTAACTTGTAAATTCTTCCACTAAGTGTAGTGATCCTCCTGGGAATATTCCTTATGTGGAATATTCTTTTCTTGACCTCCGAGGCTTTAGGATGGCACTTTATCCATTCATCACACCTACTCAGGCCCTCACTTGTTTTTGCTATGATACCACCCTTGAAATGTGGTTAAGTCCCTAAACCCTCTTCTACTTCCATATGCCAACCTTTTCTCCTATGCGCTTTTCCTTGAGCACCTTATTACTTGCTTGAATTTCACATGCATGCTTCTTCTACCTTGAGAATTAGTCAATTGAGGGCCCAAAAATATCAGCTACGTACTTTTGGTCAATCTTCTATTACTATTCCCTTAAACATTGTATCTCACCCCGTAGATTCCTTATGACTTCCATGGTTTACTTGATAAGCCTCCTTCGATGCCTAGGATCTAGATACTTTGCATGTAGCACCTCCTCCTTAGTAATGGCAAGCTTTAATTTTAGATTTTCCCTAACATGCGTATCCTCAACACGTGTAGTAATCTTCATAGGTACCAACTCAAGATCCAACACTAACTTCAGCATCAATTGGTCCTCTACTTCTTGTTATACTCTAACCATCCCCGTGCCCTTATTTTCCTATTTATGTTTCTTACTCAAGTGTTCATATAATTTCGGGCATTCTTCATACTTATAGTTCTTTCTACAGAAAAAGAACAAAAATGTTATGAGGACATTTACGCTGAAATGATCAAGAGATTAACATGTATAATAAGTTCTATGAGGGAAATCATTCCTTCCACCCCAAAACCTCAACCTCTAAATCCTCCACGGTATCCTTGACCTCTACCACGGCTGCCATAAAAGGTCCCCTCATTATGGTCATAATCCGGATGCTCACCCTTTTCCTGGAGTTATTTGTAAAGCTAGTGTGTCGTATGCCAATATCAATAACATCATGGATATGATCAATTAATCTACAATATTCAAGATCATGAGTTGATAACCTATAAATATTTTAGTAACAAGACATGTTATTTTTATCACAAGTTACAATAATGGAAACCAATTGAACCGTGATCTAAATGACATGATCTCACAATCCAATAATAAGGAGAACACTAACTTCCGAGGAAAAATATCCTTGTTATGTCCTTCCACTTCACAACTGCTTCACCAAATCCCACTATGTGTCTCATGCACCGAATTGGCTGATATTTTTTCTAACTATTTAGCCATCACTATAATCTAGGATTCCATAAATGGGCTCACTCCGATTGTCTACACTTCCCCGCCGCCCGAGCACACAAAGTTACTTCAAGTGCCTCATGTGGATCTCGTATATGTCTTATGAAAAAGTGCCCTTCTAAGAGGTGTGATCAGTCCTCCAAAAAACCACTGGGAATTTTGGCTTTCATGTTTTTCATAAGACAACTTGACAAAAGATTTTTGAACCATGCATCATACTCTTGAACACTTTTAGTAGTGCCCTTCTTAATATCTTTCAGCGTGCTTATGATTTTCTTCCCAAACTCAAGGATATAAAAATATTTTAAAAAGACATCTTCCAATGTTGTATAATCCACACAAGTCCGATCAGGATCAAAATTTCTATACCATCTATGTGTGCACCCCTACAAAGTAGTTACAAACTAGCTTGCCTTATGCTTTGGAGCTATAATCCCCTTGGAACACCATAGTATTTCACACATATGTGTGTGCTCAGCTGCATCTTAAATGCCTCTATATTATGGAAGATAAAGATACATCTCCACATAAATTTACTGAAGTTGGTGTGGACCATTCCTATTAGACCTAGAACTTGTATTTCCTCTTGTGTTTCCACCACCTCTAGATCTACTAGATCTACTAGTTTCCTGAGCCACCGATACTCCCAATCCTCCTCCTAAAGTAGCAAATAGACCATAGGATGCACTACCTTGTTCTCCAATGATCGTGCTAAAGCCGGACCCACATAGTATTTGAATTCATACTACTTCCAGATGTTATACCAATGTTCTACATGCCTATGTTTTGTGTCGATGAAGTGAAGAGCTAGAAAATAAACCTTCAGATGGACCTCTAAATAACATAGACAATGATTGTGTCACCATAGATGAATATGTCACCTGATTAACTCCTAAAATTTACCACAAATTGACTCTATCTATTGTAGATTTGTTTCTCACACTAGCTTGCTTACTATTAACTTTTGTAGAATTTGGAAAACCGAGTGCGAGGGTTAGGTTGATAGTTAGGTTAAGATGTGTAGACGTAATCCATAATCCCTCACTTGATGTTCCCTCATCCAAAGTAGGAGAGGGTTATCTTTCATTCTTTCCCAAATGGGGGAGTTCCAGATGCTCTAGATCCACGTCCTCCACGTGAGCTCCAAATCATTCACAATCCATCTCCCTCCACAACACCATTCTTTCCATAATATCTCGTTGCTTCATAATATCCCTCTCACATGCTTTATAAAACTTAAGCCATGTTTCTTCTCTTTATCTCTCTTCCGCTAGGTCCATCATATTTACCAAACCTACTCCTACCCCCATGTGTGGTGGGGTTTAGCTAGCCATAGGATTCTTTTCTAAATCTAGGGTTACGATCAAGATCTTGATTGCCAAAGGAATATCATGTAAATATGATCCTCTGGGCTCACACAAGAACTATAACTCAAAAATTCTGGGAAAGAGTAAGTGGAAACTACATACTCAAGAATATAGTTGTTTAAAACACCACAAAACCAAACATCCACAGAGAGCGCGTCTAAACTAGATCTCGCATCATACATGGCTTAGAATTCTTCTTGTATCTAAAAAGTGTGTTAAATATACAATTATTCTTTGAAACGTAAGCAACCAACCACTCATACAAATCTATATGAAATATGACAAAGAACGTCTCATACAACTCATCATATAGCTTCTGCTCAACCCACGTGCCTACATTAAAATTAGGTCTGGTAATGAATCTATGAGCATACTCTATTTCCATATATTCTAACCACTTCTCAATACTTGCCAAGGTCAACTTGTATGTACTAATCATGTAACATCCCGAGAAACAACTGAGAAAGACATCCCAACAATGGAACCAATGATGTAGCCTAGAATATACCCTCAAATCCCAAGTCACACTAGCACATCACCTAGACTAGACTAAGTACTCACCCTAAGTGCACAAGGGTACTAGGTTCCTCTTTAGAGTATCTTTTTCAAGATATTATCATGATTGCAAATATAGTTCAGATCCATAACAGATAATCAATTAAACCAAAATACATTAACCAGATCTAGATCTAAACCATATGAAATATTGACTAAACAATTATTGTAATTATATTTACCATGCAAGAATCATATTCACTCGCATATGACACCAATATCCAGCCAACAAGATCCATTGTATTAAATATTGTAAAACATAAAATCTTCATACATCATGATCTATTTTCCATAGTCATGCACGCTAAAAATCTACATCATAACTCTAGAATAAATGGTATATATAAGGGTGGGAAATTTCCCTTCACCACCCATGCACCTTCAAAAATTAGGCTAGATGTTAATAATAACCATGTTCCTTTACAATATAATATAAAAGGATGCAAGTGCTAATAATAGATCTTCTAAAGTTAACTCTAAGTACAAATCCTATTATTAGACCAAAACTCTACATGTCGCTCAATCTTTGTAATTCTCAAACTAGCATTGCTTAAACTACAAGTCTTCGTTTCATTACATTCTTAGCACTCCAAGTCCAAAAAAGCCTTGAACCACAAAAATGGCTAAGTCATGTTTTCCAACTGTTTGGTCATGCCAATGTTTTGTTATACTTCCACATGTTCCTCCACACCTTGTTTCCGCACGTCCAAACCCTTATGCTTCCATCCTTGAGCTGCACTTCATCTACTCAAAAATTCTCATTAGGGAATGGTATATATAAGGGTGACCATACCTATTTTAGGAAATTTAATGCATGTTGTTTGTAGTTAAAGAGAGAAATTCTATTTTTCCTCTTCTCTCTCTTTCACACTCTCTTTATACCGTAAAAATATCTCATTTTTGGATAAGATGTTCTAAAATGTAAAGGAACTATTTCAAAATAGTTCCTGAGTAGATGTGAGTTTTATACCTTAATTTGATCTTAGAAATGTTTTCTTGTGCCTTTTTCTTCACATGTAATGGTCTGTGCATACTTTGAAAGAAATAAAATCTTTGTTTTATGGTGTTTCTCAACCCTAACTTATATTTTTTGTATTTCCTTTCCTCTCCATTCTTGTTGTGGTAATTTTTGCATGTATTTCTCACTTGCATGTTCATCTTGTTGTGTTTCATGGAGTATATATGGGGAATTAAGTCATTTGTATATGTCACCTCTTGTTGGTCTCTCCCTTCTCCATTTTCCTTCTCCCTTTTCCCTCATTAGAGTGTCTTCACCCTTTTCTTGGTGCTATCACCTCTCTGTAGCTTAGGATTTCTATTTTTATGTATTTCCTTCTCACCTTGGTCCCTTGGAAATATAGAGTAGGATTAGATAATTCCATTTACTTCCTTAGGAATTGTTTAGTATTAGGAATACATATAGGAACCATCCTTATCTAGAGGTTTGTCTCAAGTAGAAAGTCTCACAACTTGAGATACAATCCCATGTTACTCAAACACATTTATTTTTCATCCATCAATTTGTGAAAAATTAAAGGGTTTTATTTTTTAGTGATAATAGTTTTGGAATGCATGGTGGGATAGTTTAGAAACTAATCTTACCATTTTTCCAAGTTTTGGTGTGTATATCTGGTAAATTTAAGCCTTTAGAGGCTTTGTAGCAACACATCTAGCAAAAATCATTATATTTATTGGTTTTAGTAGTGTAGTGCCTAGGTTCATGAGAAGGATTCAGAAAAGGTCAAGAAGAGAAGAAGAATTATCTTTTTATTACTTGCAGCTATCACCAAGGAGATGAAGAAGAGACAAATCATTTTAAAGATCACCGTCACCACCAAATAGAGTCCTCTCTACTCCTCTACTTGGTAGACTTCTTTTTATCATCTAGAGTTTTAAGATCCATTTCTTTCATTGAAACATGGATGAATTTACCCTTTGTTAGCGTCCAATAGTGGTATCCCTCTTGATCTTAATGCACAACATGAAATACCTATAGTTGCACTCAAAAGTATTCCATTTTTAACCAAAGGAGAATCAAGTTACCCATGCTTTGAGCACATTAAGGATGTTGCAAATGTATGCTTTGTTCATCTAGTTATAGAAGATAATATAGCACTATTGGACCCCTACAATATTAACCAAGTATGAAGGTGCATGGGTGCACAAGGTCCCATTTATGAAAAGGCACACAAGGTAAAAGCACAAAAAAAAGAGTTAAGGAAGCACATAACTTGTGCGATGCATGAAAGGAGGCTCGGTACTTAGTCAATTTGGGAACCCAAGGTAGAACATGTGAAAAGCGTGATCGGTTATGTGTGGATAAGATGTCATCTTTGTGATAGGCTGGCCCAAGAAAGAGCATGCCCCGATGGAATCTTCTAGAAGATCATCATGAGATGGAGTGGAAAGCTCAAGCCTGGAGGAGCATGCTCACATAAAGGACCACATTCAACACTTGGTGTTAGATCTGAGGGTGCTAGAAGGTGAGTTGGCAGTGTAGGAGAATTATAAATACAAGTTCCTGTGGAGTAAAAAAGAGAGATCGATATCTAGAAGTACGAGGTATAGTGGGTTAGAGAATGGGAAGAGCTCTGTAGAATTACTGTGAGGGGATATTTGTAAAAATGCACTAAGCATGGAGTTGTAATTTTTCTTTTCTATTAGCTTAGTTACATACATCCAGTGATATGCATGATTGTGGCCTGCTCTCTGTGACTCTCTGTAATGAATCAATGAATATAATGAGGTTACCTGTTATATATAGACATGGATATCAATGGTTTTAATGCACATTTCTCTAATATGAGTTCTCTTTCCTTTCATGATATGTATGAATGCTTGTATAATTCTTTCTATCATAATGCATGTTTTGGATTCTATTAAAGTACTCGGTCTGAAGTGACTGTAAGGATATAGAGGCCATTCTAAGCCCTATGGTTCTTATTTGTCTTAAATTCCCTCCTAAAAACTCTTACACTAATCATAGATGATGCTTCCCACTAAACTCACATAAAAGAGAGACTCGGTACCCGCACGTGCCTCGGGTGAGCACTTAGCTTCTGCTAGGTGATAGGTCAGTGTGCATGGGGTTCCTTCCTTTTATAATGGGGGTAAAACTAACTACATCTTGGTTCCATTTCTGAGACCTCTTTTCAAATTTGTAGTGGGATATAGCATACATCATGATCTATGTAATGAGTAATGACAGAGTGGTTGACATTGGAGAACATTGAATTGTGGTTCAAAATAATGGAGGATGAATTTTCTTGGAGATATAGCACTGGAATTGAGTTTAATACATGTAGATGGGTAGAAGAGAACCTCTACCATGATCTATACAAGACCTTCTTCTGCTACTTCCCAGTAGAACTATATGAATGGCTTTCAGCCTATACATCTAGATCAAGTTGGCATTATGGATCACATGTATGGGCCAAAGAAGACTACCAAAGGTTGTAGGATGTAGATCTGACATGGAGCCTATTGTAGATCATTGATGGAGAGGAGTACTAACTAGTTACACTCTGGAATATTCCATTTCCATGTATTCTTATCCAGAGGTTGCTGAGTTTGAATTTCTACGAGAACCTAGAGGAACATTTCTATGTGTTATTCCTCTAGCTATGAAGATATTGATGGTTACCATGAGTTTAGAGGCTTTCCCAATGGTCGGATAAACCATTATGAGTGTTGGGTAAGGGAGCTTGGGTGGAGGAAGATGGAATATATCATGATAGAAAAGGAGAGGGAAGAAAGTTGGCTTAAGTATAATGAAGTGTGTGAAAGGGAGATTGTTAGATGATGCAAGGCTGATAGTGTGATGGACTTATGGAGATAGATACGTTATGGGAAGGAGTTGAGGTTCATGCAGAGGATGTGGAACCTAAGTAGTCTGTGCTACCCCATCTTGGCAAGTGCATGAGGGAGACCCCTTCAGCTTTTGGTGAGAGTTCATCACATAGAGAAAGAAGAGTCGTTGGCACATATCTGAACCCACCCAGTGACCGAGCCCTAGTGCTTGGTTTTCCCGATCCAGGAAGAAGTGTTATTGACCCAGTTGATATCAGTGGAAGAGACAGATCCATGCCTAGGAGGTATAATTTTTTAGTTCCTTCTTCTATGGCTGCACATATTCCAGTATTTGGAGGAGTCTTTAGACAAGGGAAAGTATACAAGATTTTGGTCTCGCATCAGGGAGTGGCGCGGGACAAAGTAGTGGTAGTGGGGTGCTATCATAGACCATCGGCGCATAGTTCAGTGGGAATGTGGGGCTCTTGGCACAGCTCCTACAAGCCCTATTAGACTCAAAGTGGTTTTTGGATCTAGTGGCTCTTGAGGCATAGGACTCGGTGGACCTGGTGGATCAGGTGGCGGAGGAAACACTGGTGGGAACCAAGGATTAGGCTCGGGAGGACAGGGACCCCAGCCACCACCTCAAGTATTCTTTGAAATGTCTCTACATTTTCTAGATTACATGGGCATTGAGGATGCATCGAACATGTTCACAAATGTGAGCTACTATGGCACACGAAGGGTATCACAACACTAGAATGAAAGGTTAGTCATTTTGTGACCACATTGTAGGGGAGCGTGCATAGCTGGTATAGAAAGTATGACCCTCATCAAATGGTGGTGGAATATACTACCTTAAAGAATGTATTCTTGGTAGAGTTCCACATTCTTGAGTTTGAGAAAAGAGTTATTAGCGCTTTGAAAGAGATTCAGCAAGGAATGGTAGAGAGTGTGCGGGAGTATGATGCATGCTTTAAAACCTCTTGTTTAAATTATCATATGATATCCATCCTTCTCATCATGCACAGTGGTTTGTTGGAGGATTGATCACCCCTTTTAGATGGGCCTTATCTCATAAGAAATTTACTGCACCCACGTGAAGGCTTGATATAGATTGTATCTTCTTTGCATTTGAAGATCTTTGACATGAGCTTCTTTGCAGATATGCTTGGACTCTTTTATTTCTTTCATTTTTGCACCTGAGTTTAATCTGATTTCGAATGAATTGTGGATTTACCCATCTATATGACTCATCCTTGGATCAGTGGCATTGATCCAAGAGATGTTTTAAGTTTATTCGAAGGTATATCTGTTGGTTCTTTTACTGAACGATTCTATTTGTTAGACCTAGACTGGTTCTATTAAGGTTAATAACCTAAACCTAAACTATAATCTAACCTAGCCCTAAACTATAAGCTAAATGTTCTAAGGTTAGTGACCTAGCGCTAAGGAGGTTAGACTAAGTATCACCTTAAAGTCTAACCTATGTTTCTAACCTAACTAATGATCATGGATGAAAGGGACCTATGAAGGGGTGCGAGCCATGGGCGGTAGTTTCTATGGCATTAAATGAGATGGATAAGTATGAAGGACGAGGGATTTGGTGGAAGTTTCAAACGGCTAGTGAAATCCGACGTGGCAGAGTCGCCAAATCTGGAAATGGTCTTTGGTTTGTTTTTGTCCATCGCCAACTATGGCGGTCGGTGGCAATGGAGATTGAGCGGGAACTTCGAGTTAATGCAATTAAGGAACTCGATTTCCGAGCACGGATCACTCGGGAAGGCATGCAAAATGGAAAACTAGTTGTTTGTTTGGTTTTCCATGCGCTCCGGTTTTCTCTCTGTTTGATCACTGGTTCTTCGAACCACTCTACTTGGTGTTGCATGGCAACTATGAGAATAACTAGCTCTTTTCTCTGTCGAGGAAAGTTTATAAGGCATGGAAATAACAAATTATTGTTGTTGAATCTAACGTGGAAAAAGAGGAGAAGGCTCGAGCTCTTTCAGAGGTCTTCTTCAGATTTTTAAGCGACATTACCAGGCATGTTAGGCCCTAACTTTTAAAAATCTTGCTTTCCTTCAAATGATTTCATTAGAACAACTCTGTTCAGATGATTTTTGGTCCAGTTGGTTTTTATGGTAGCATTGTATGAATTAGTTTGTTGTATCTTCATGCTGGTTCGATTATTCAGTTGAACCCTTGCTGGGTGTACATTTTGTTTCGTATGGTTGAATTATCTTGTTGTGTTTTGCATTTCGGTTAGATTTCGTAGAAATGCTTGCAAGGATAATGTACGAATTCGACTCTGTTGGAGTCCATAAAAATGCTTTCTTGCTTGGTATAGACTTTTGTTGAAGCCTTGTTGTTAACACTGTGGAGATTGATACAGTTGGAATTCTTGGAAATAGATAGTATCTTTCTACTTCAGTAGAAGTTTATTTGTGAATACTAAATGGGTACGACTCCTTTTGAGTCCTTGAAAAGTAACATACGTTTCTACTTCTGTAGGAGTTCAGTCGTGAATTCTGTATGTTATTGATATAGTTGGATTTCTTGAATTTAATATGTATCTTGTATCTTTCTACTTCAGTAGAAGTTTATTTGTGAATACTACATGGGTTCGACTCCTTTTGAATCCTTGAAGCGTATATTATGTTTTTCTCTTCTGTTTAAAGCTCAGTTGTGAATACTGTGGTTATTGACTCAGTTGGAGTCCTGGATATGTAACCAGTGTTTCGACTTCTGTATAAGCTTGGTTGCGAATACTTATTGATATTGGCTCTGTTGGAGTCCTTAATATGTATCTTGTATTTAGACTTCTGTAGAAGTTTAGTTGTGAAGACTATTGGTGTTGAATTAGTTGGAAACCTTGAATGTTTTCGTATGAATTCGACCACTGATCTAGTCCACGCTGTGTTTACTTTTAAAACTCGACTCTGTATGAGTCCTTGTTGTATTCGTATTATCTCGGCTTGGATGAAACTTTGTTGAAAATAATGATATGATGATGACTTTTATGAAGATCTTGTTGAGTTATTATTTTTGATTTCGGCTTCTGATTTAAGATCTTGCTGTATAATCGTAGGGATTTGCTTTGTTGAAGGAAGCTGTGCATATTGTGTTTCAACTCTACGTGAATGTCACTGTATTTCATATGGAAACGTTAATTGTTTTAATGTGATCTTGTTTCAAGTTTGACTGAAACAAAGAGCTCTTAGCTGTGCCATGACAGGCGATGGCGTTGGATATTTTGCATGTTGTTGAATAATATGGAAAGATTTGTTGAGCCTTTTTGGGGTCAGATATTTTATTATTGCTTGTCGCGTGAACTCTTGTATTGCTTAATAATCTACAGGTGAATTTTATATTGGAATTCTGGTGAAGCTGTAGTATCTTCTTGTGGCCTCGGCTGATTTAGTCATATGCGTATAGTGTAAATGCATTACTCTTGAGAGGACGGTACAGTCATGAACATGATTGGAATGGAATATGAATGTCTCTATTTCTTTCTCCTCTCATTGTTAAGTTATGTTGATATCTATAACTGTATGAATAATAAGTTATTCTCTCCTTGTCTAGAAACTATGAATGTTTTCTTCTCTTGTATCCTTATGTGATCTCTACGGTAAGGGTAAAACAAGAATAGACAGTGGTACTGTATGGAGAGCCTGGCATAAATTGTGTGTTGCTGTATAAGTGGCTATGCTTGCCTGTACCATTAACATAGTGTATGATTGAAAAGGAATTATGTCAGTGAGCTTGCTGGTTATTTTAAACTGCCTTGTGAACTTGGTTGAATCATACTTGTTGAAATACGAGTTGATAGTATATTCTTTTTAGAATGGAATAAATTGATGGATTGATGTTGTCTTGGAGATACAGATGGATGGATGTTTTGGAATTATTTTGTTCTTCTTAGTCTCTAAAATGTACGTTGAGTCATCTAAAAATATTTAGGACTAATTGACAGCTATAATAGAGGTTATGCATTATAGTCATGTTAAAATTGTAGAAAGATATTTAGCCTGATTTCATTTAAACAGGTTGTTCAATGAGAGCAATTGGTGGATTGCATTTGTTTTAAGAATTAGTGCTTATCATGCTCAGTTCACCGAACTGACCCGTGTTGACAATTTTTGCAGATGATTGCCGTAAGTGGTAAAGGCACGCAGATCTGATATGATGTTCAGATTGTTTAATTTGGTTTTATGATGAATTACAACTTGATTCTCTAAATGTACTACTTGAAGAAAGATGTTCTTTTGCTGTTGAGTATTGTATCAAATATGCTGAATGCATAAAATGTATTTGATTAGCTTTGAAATGAATAAACTGAGGTATTTGTTACTTATGTGTTTGCATTCGTATCTTGATGGTTTGATCTTCTTCGGTTCGAATGATTTTAAGACCATTGTTATTATTGTATAACTTGGAGACGTTTGTGATTATCTAAGTAAGCGTTGCAAGGTTATGTGACTGAATACTTATGATTGTTTAGTAGTTCTATTACGATCTAATTAAAGCTAATTGTAATTTAGATCACTGATTTTTGAGAAGCTAAGGTTAAAATAAACCCTTTCAGGAAGCTGAACGGGAAGAGTAATCTGTTACTCTCTAACCTTGATCTAAGTCAAGACAACGTACTGAATGTTTTTAAAATCACTATATCTTAACACTAATAAGTAAGATATATTTCAGTTTTAAAGATCTGGAATAAACCCAAAAAGGGATAAGTTTGCAATCTTATGAGAAGACTTGGGGTTACTACCCAATTTCGTAGATCAGGATTATTGTGAAACAATGATCTCCTTGTTGAGACCTCAATCTTATTAAACTTCTCTTTGTGGAATGGGTCTTAATACGAAAGGCAATTTTAAGATGAGGAACCCAGGGGTTGGGAAAAGACTACCCTAAAAAGGAGTGTCTTGGAGTATAATTTAAACTCCACGTAAGTAACACCTTAAAGTTTAGTAGATCTTATCGAGGCGGATTTGAAGGTTGATGGCACAAGTCGATTGTAGGGTTGTACCTTCGAGAAGATTAGGATCTTCTCGAAGATACAACAATGCAGGTGACTTATGGCGACACCCTTTGCATTGATCGTCAAGATTTACTCCTTAAACTCGAACAAGTTTTGACTTCGGGACTGGTTACCGACATGGTCATGTTATGAGGCTGCCCTTGGAGACTCGGGGTACCTTGACACACAGGGTTAACTAGGGTTGACCCAGTATGTCAGAGTATCCCTAGTTCTCAAGAGCATCCTTATAACGTTGCCATATTATTAATCCATTTCTGAGTGAATAACTTGGGGCAGGAGAGACTGATGACGTAAGTCAGTATAAGACATTCTACATAACAAAGGAATGGGGTGATGGACGTATTCTAGATTGACGAGTATGCCATCAAGGAATACGAGACATAAGCATTATGTTTCAAATCTTTGGCCAAAGTATCGCAAGTTACTTGATTGCGTAGTCCTATGTCACCTAGTCTAAGGGACGAGATGCCGATGAATAATGGTAACAATTATTCAGATAGGTTCCTTGGACAGAGCATTCTGAATCCCAGATTAGGGAAGAGAACCGTAAGAGTGATGTGTTAAAATAAAAACGCCAACTCTTAATACTCATGAATAGATCGGTAGATTACCGAGTCATGGAATGAATAGATCGGAGGTACTCCGAGTCATTACAACTGCATATGGTTATCTGTTATAAGAATGGTTGTTTTGATTTGTGAGTTCTAAATTATGTATTTAGAACCAGGAAGCATTTATCAAAAAAAAATTACTTGTTCTAATGTATAAAAATGAGGATGTTACATCTTGGTATCGTAGCCAAGGTTGCAGCTCTCTTGACCTATCAGTGTCCATAATCTGATAAAAACCTAAATTTTCTTGTAATGTAAAAATGGTTAGAACAAGGGGGAACGTTGCATGAATAATGCTCCACCCGAAGGAGGGGCAAGAACAACAACCCAAAATTGATGAGATCCTCGCTGCCCTGCTGACACAAGAGATCGCTTTAGCTGTGTACTTGAACAACAAGTAATGGGAAATGAGGAGGAAGATGAAGTCGGTAATAACAATCAAAGAACCTCCGAGGACAACCCCGATATGGGTGTTGATATTAATGCTGGAAATGCACCCGCATAACCGTAAAAAAAAAAAGGCCAAAGTTGGCAAGCAGAACTCACTAATGATATAAAAAGGATAAGCCCACCTAAATATGATGGCACCACATTAGGTGATGGAGCCGAGAACTGCTCAAATAAATGGAGAAGTACTTTGCAATAAAACTTCTCGAGGAAACCAAAGCTATTTGGGAGCCTATCGCCTTTCCCACGAAGCATCTTCATGGTGGGATAGTCGTAAAGCCGAGCTAAATATTGATGAGACCAATATTACTTGGGATCAATTTAAGGGCTATTTCAGGCAACGTTGGCTGCCACAACTTTTCTATGATCAGAAAATGACAGAATTCTAGAACTTAGCTCAAGGGAAGCTAACGGTAACTGAATACTGAGAGCGGTTTACAAAACTCCTCAAGTATGTACCGCAAAGATCAAACCGACGAGAAGTTCGAATAAGGAAATTCATCATGGGATCAATCCCGTGATAGGGGAGAGGTCGATGTTCACACCCAACCACTATGGAAGGAGTTGTTGAAAAGGCCATAAGACAAGAACAAAAATTAAAGGCTATTTCTGCTCATAAAGAGGAAGTGCGGAAGAAGATTGCAAACCCTTCTTCAACTTCACTTGCACCCAAAAAGGGACCATGGAAAAGTTTGGAAACAAAGTAAGTTTCAGTGATAATAGTAAGAAGGCAGTAGCAAATAAGCCTGCTTGAAATGTAAGGGATAATTTTGCCAAAAATTATAACAATGGGCAAAAGCCCTATGGAGGACAACGTGATAATTACAAGGTTGGAGGCAATTTTGAGCCTAAAAAGGGACCTGTAGGAGGTCACACAATTGTGGCAAAGACCACTACGCAAATCAGCCCCCTTTGAAGAAGGATGATCGTAATCAGCAAATAAGATACATGCCATGCAAAGAGCGCATAAAGCAAGCTGAAAAGTAGGTGACACCTATAGAAGTTCCGGGTAAGTTATTTGGCATACCTGTCACTATTCTTTTTGATACAGGAGCTACTGAATGTTTTATTTCTAGTAAACTTGCTTCTAAACTTAAGAGAAAAGCTAGAAAAATGGATAAATCTTGGACTGTATAGTATGGTAATAACTCTATTCATACAGTGAGTATGTGTCTTTTTGGGGCAGTCCTTGACTTACCTAACTTTTCCACGGAAGTTGACCTCTATGTTACACCTTTGGGGTCTTACGACATTGTCATTGGTGTCAATTGGTTAGCTGAACATAAAGCAAAAGTAGACTGTTATGAAAAGAATATAAAATGTTTAGATGATCGGCTGGAAAACAGAGATTCAAGGGGTGAAATGGGAAATTTCAGTTAGAAAACTGTCAGCTATGCAGCTTAAAAAGGCTAAAAACAAAGGATGTACCCTTTATGCAGTAAAGATATCTAAATTTTCAGAAGAAGATGGTGATTCCATGAAACGATTTCCTCTGCTACAAAGTTTCAGGGATGTTTTTCCAGAGGAATTACTAGGTTTACCACCCAAGAGGGAATTTGACTTCACCATCGAAATCAAACCAGGAACGGAACCTATTTCCAAAGCACCTTATCGGATGACTACTACAGAGTTAGTCGAGCTTAAGGCACAATTGCAAGAACTTTTGTCTAAAGGTTTGATTAGACCAAGTGTTTCACCTTGGGGAGCACCAGTAATATTTGTGAAAAAGAAGGATGGAACACTTAGGCTATGTATTGATTATCGGATGTTGAACAAAGCAACAATCAAGAACAGATACCCACTTCCAAGGATCGAACGATCTATTTGATCAGATGCATGGGGCAGCGGTTTATTCTAAGATAGATCTTCGATCTGGTTATCATCAGTTAAGGATTAGAGAAGAAGATATTCATAAAACAACTTTCCGAACAAGGTACGGACATTATGAATTCACGGTTCTACCTTTTGGATTAACTAATGCACCCGCAACTTTTATGAACTTAATGAATAATATCTTTCAAGAATATTTGGACAAGTTTGTACTTGTATTCTTGGACGATATTCTCATTTATTCTAAAAGTGTTGAGGAGCACAATGAGCATTTGAAGATAGTTTTGGGAATTTTGAGAAAAAGAAAGTTGTATGGTAAGTTATCCAAATGTTCTTTCTTTGATACAGAAGTTCACTATTTGGGTCATGTCATTAGTAAAGAAGGAATTGTTGTAGATCCTTCAAAAATAGTGGCAATAACTGAGTGGCCTGCACCAAAGAATGTGCACGAAGTAAGAAGCTTCATGGGTCTTGCTGGTTACTATAGAAAATTTGTTAAGGATTTTTCTAAAGTGGCCGCACCGATAACTTCATTGCAGAAGAAGGATAAGAAATTTATTTGGAATGATAAGTGTGAAACGGCTTTCAAAAGTCTGAAAAGCCAGTTGACTTCCACACCTATATTAGTTGTACCAGACCCTAATGGGAGCTTTACTGTTGTAACGGATGCTTCTGGGGAAGGCCTTGGAGGTGTTTTGTTACAAAATGATCAAGTCATAGCATATGAAAGTAGAAAACTTAAGTTACATGAGCTGAATTATGCTCCTCATGATTTGGAGCTTGCTGCCATTGTTCATGCGCTTCAAGTCTGGAGACACTATTTACTTGGGAAACCTTTTGAGTTGAAAACTGATCACTTAGGACTGAAATATATTTTCACTCAGCCTAATCTAAATGCCAGATAGAGAAGGTGGTTAGAGTTTTTATCCCAATATGATTTTGATATTAGCTACATCAAAGGGAAAGAGAATAGAGTAGTAGATGCTCTAAGTCGTAGGAGGCACATTTCTGCTCTTATAACATTAAGAACTCAGTTTAAGGATGAGGTAAAAAGTGCCTCGTAATCTGATACATACTTTCAAAGAAGTAAAAGCAGCGCTTGCACGCAGAACCTAATGATGAAAGGTATAAGGGCTTTCATTTTGATAATGAAGGAATCTTACGTTATGAAAACAGGGTATACGTACCTATGCTGAACGATTTGAGAAAGAAGTTGTTAGTTGAATTTCATAATTCACCTTTCTCTGACACCCGGGTATCACAAAAATGCTTGCTGATCTGAAACAACAATACTTTTGGAAAGGTATGAAAAAGGATGTCATTGATTTTGTGACTCATTGTCTGAATGTCAATGCAAGGTTAAGGCGTAACACATGCACACGGCTGGATCATTATATCCTCATAGATACCGCAAAGATAAAATGGCAAGTAATAAGCATGGAATTTGTACAAGGGTTACCTATGTCCAGGAATAAACATGATGTTATCCTGGTAGTTGTAGATAAACTAACTAAGGTAGCTCATTTCATCACTGGAAATCTAAAGGATGATTCACCAAAGGCTGCCCAAAAGATTCGTACAAAATTTTCAGGTTACATGGTGTACCAGAATTGATTATATCTGACAGGGATCCTAGAATGACGTCAAGATTTTGGCAAACGCTTAATACAACTCTTGGAACAAAACTAAACTTCAGTTCTGCATATCATCCTGAAACGGATGGACAAACCGAGAGAGTAAATCAAGTGTTGGAAGACATGTTGCGAATGTATCGCATGGATCAACAAAGATAAATGGGAAGAGTATCTTCCATTAGTTGAATTCGCATACAACAACACTTATCACTCATCTCTTAAAATGGCACCATTTGAAGCACTTTATGGAAGGAAGTGCAAACCCCATAGTCGGGATAGTGTTGAGGATAGAGTGGTAATTGGACCAGAGATCCTCACCGAAATGGAACAAAGCAAGTAAAGTTGATTCGTGAACGATTAAAGGAAGCAAGCAGAGAGATAGGCAAAGAGCTATGCTGACCTTAAGCGGGTTGATCAAGGTTTGAGCTTGGTGAGAAGGTTTTTCTTCGTGTTAAACCCGTAAAGAGTTCTATAACTTTTGGCAAGGCTGCCAAGTTGTCACCTCGCTTCGTGGGACCTTTCAAATTGTCAAAATAATCAATCTCGTAGCTTATCGATTAGCATTACCACCGCTTTGTCTCGCATGCATGATGTTTTCCATATTTCTTTGCTTAAGAAATACGTTTCAGATTTGTCACATGTCTTAAATTGGAATTCCTTGCAGGTCCAAGACCCAGGAATAATCGTGGTTAAACCCACACGAGTGCTGGAAACTCACCAATTGCATTTGAGAAATCATGAAATACAACAATGTAAGGTCCAGTGGGACCAGTTTAACGAAGAAAGTGCAACTTGGGAAAATCTGGAAGAGATGAAAATTGCTTTTCCTTTTCTTTTTCAACAGGATGAAATCTGTTGACAAAACATTTTTTATATGAACTTATCTTTTTCATGTTCATATGAAAGCCAGATTGAGGCAAACATTATTCAGGCTGAATAAAATGTATCGTGACATTGATTTCTGAAACTATTCAAGTTGGAAATAGTCACATTGTATTGTGAACTAATAAATTGGTTGACCTGAAGGTAAATCAAATATGTAATCATCGGGACGATGAATCTTTTAGGAGGGAAGCATGTAACACCCTGAACTATTGTTACTTCCTCCTGGGCATTCAAGTGTTGATATATGATTTCTTCTGTAAAAGGATGTGTTCCTTTGATTGTGAAGTCATGCTTGATATAGATTGTATCTTCTTTGCATTTGAAGATCTTTGACTGAGCCAGGATATGCTTGGACTCTTTTATTTCTTTCATTTTTGCACCTGAGTTTAATCTGATTTCGGAATGAATTGTGGATTTACCCGTCTATATGACTCATCCTTGGATCAGTGGCATTGATCCAAGAGATGTTTTAAGTTTATTCGGGAAGGTATATCTGTTGGTTCTTTTACTGAATGATTCTATTTGTTAGACCTAGACTGGTTCTATTAAGGTTAATAACCTAAACCTAAACTATAATCTAACCTAGCCCTAAACTATAAGCTAAATGTTCTAAGGTTAGTGACCTAGCGCTAAGGAGGTTAGACTAAGTATCACCTTAAAGTCTAACCTATGTTTCTAACCTAACTAATGATCATGGATGAAAGGGACCTATGAAGGGGTGCGAGCCATGGGTGGTAGTTTCTATGGCATTAAATGAGATGGATAAGTATGAAGGACGAGGGATTTGGTGGAAGTTTCAAACGGCTAGTGAAATCTGACGTGGCAGAGTCGCCAAATCTGGAAATGGTCTTTGGTTTGTTTTTGTCCATCGCCAACTATGGCGGTCGGTGGCAATGGAGATTGAGCGGAACTTCGAGTTAATGCAATTAAGGAACTCGATTTCCGAGCACGGATCGCTCGGGAAGGCATGCAAAATGGAAAACTGGTTGTTTGTTTGGTTTTCCATGCACTCCGGTTTTCTCTCTGTTTGATCACTGGTTCTTCGAACTAGTCTACTTGGTGTTGCATGGCAACTATGAGAATAACTAGCTCTTTTCTCTGTCGAGGAAAGTTTATAAGGCATGGAAATAACAAATTATTGTTGTTGAATCTAACGTGGAAAAAGAGGAGAAGGCTCGAGCTCTTTCAGAGGTCTTCTTCGGATTTTTAAGTGACATTACCAGGCATGTTAGGCCCTAACTTTTAAAAATCTTGCTTTCCTTCAAATGATTTCATTAGAACAACTCTGTTCAGATGATTTTTTTGGTCCAGTTGGTTTTTATGGTAGCATTGTATGAATTAGTTTGTTGTATCTTCATGCTGGTTCGATTATTCAGTCGAACCCTTACTGGGTGTACATTTTGTTTCGTATGGTTGAATTATCTTGCTGTGTTTTGCATTTCGGTTAGATTTCGTAGAAATGCTTGCAAGGATAATGTACGAATTCGACTCTGTTGGAGTCCATAAAAATGCTTTCTTGCTTGGTATAGACTTTTGTTGAAGCCTTGCTGTTAACACTTTTTGAGATTGATACAGTTGGAATTCTTGGAAATAGATAGTATCTTTCTACTTCTGTAGAAGTTTATTTGAGAATACTAAATGGGTACGACTCCTTTTGAGTCCTCAAAAGTAACATACGTTTCTACTTCTGTAGGAGTTCAATGTGAATTCTCGTATGTTATTGATATAGTTGGATTTCTTGAATTTAATATGTATCTTGTATCTTTCTACTTCAAAGAGAAGTTATTTGTGAATACTACATGGGTTCGACTCCTTTTGAATCCTCGAAGCGTATATTATGTTTTTCTCTTCTGTTTAAAGCTCACCAGAATACTGTGGTTATTGACTCAGTTGGAGTCCTGGATATGTAACCAGTTTTTCACTTCTGTATAAGCTTGGTTGTGAATACTTATTGATATTGGCTCTGTTGGAGTCCTTAATATGTATCTTGTATTTAGACTTCTGTAGAAGTTTAGTTGTGAAGACTATTGGTGTTGAATTAGTTGGAAACCTTGAATGTTTTCGTATGAATTCGACCACTGATCTAGTCCACGCTGTGTTTACTTTTAAAACTCGACTCTGTATGAGTCCTTGCTGTATTCGTATTATCTCGGCTTGGATGAAACTTTGTTGAAAATAATGATATGATGATGACTTTTATGAAGATCTTGTTGAGTTATTATTTTTGATTTCAGCTTCTGATTTAAGATCTTGCTGTATAATCGTAGGGATTTGCTTTGTTGAAGGAAGCTGTGCATATTGTGTTTCAACTCTGCGTGAATGTCACTATATTTCATATGGAAACGTTAATTGTTTTAATGTGATCTTGTTTCAAGTTTGACTGAAACAAAGAGCTCTTAGTTGTGCCATGACAGGTGATGGCGTTGGATATTTTGCATGTTGTTGAATAATATGGAAAGATTTGTTGAGCCTTTTTGGGGTCGATATATTTTATTATTGCTTGTCGCGTGAACTCTTGTATTGCTTAATAATCTACAGGTGAATTTTATATTGGAATTCTGGTGAAGCTGTAGTATCTTCTTGTGGCCTCGGCTGATTTAGTCATATGCGTATAGTGTAAATGCATTACTCTTGAGAGGACGGTACAGTCATGAACATGATTGGAATGGAATATGAATGTCTCTATTTCTTTCTCCTCTGCTGTTAAGTTATGTTGATATCTATAACTGTATGAATAATAAGTTATTCTCTCCTTGTCTAGAAACTATGAATGTTTTCTTCTCTTGTATCCTTATGTGATCTCTACGGTAAGGGTAAAACAAGAATAGACAGTAGTACTGTATGGAGAGCCTGGCATAAATTGTGTGTTGCTGTATAAGTGGCTATGCTTGCCTGTACCATTAACATAGTGTATGATTGAAAAGGAATTATGTCAGTGAGCTTGCTGGTTATTTTAAACTACCTTGTGAACTTGGTTGAATCATACTTGTTGAAATACGAGTTGATAGTATATTCTTTTTAGAATGGAATAAATTGATGGATTGATGTTGTCTTGGAGATACAGATGGATGGATGTTTTGGAATTATTTTGTTCTTCTTAGTCTCTAAAATGTACGTTGAGTCATCTAAAAATATTTAGGACTAATTGACAGCTATAATAGAGGTTATGCATTATAGTCATGTTAAAATTGTAGAAAGATATTTAGCCTGATTTCATTTAAACAGGTTGTTCAATGAGAGCAATTGGTGGATTGCATTTGTTTTAAGAATTAGTGCTTATCATGCTCAGTTCACCGAACTGACCCGTGTTGACAATTTTTGCAGATGATTGCCGTAAGTGGTAAAGGCACGCAGATCTGATATGATGTTCAGATTGTTTAATTTGGTTTTATGATGAATTACAGCTTGATTCTCTAAATGTACTACTTGAAGAAAGATGTTCTTTTGCTATTGAGTATTGTATCAAATATGTTGAATGCATAAAATGTATTTGATTAGCTTTGAAATGAATAAACTGAGGTATTTGTTACTTATGTGTTTGCATTCGTATCTGGATGGTTTGATCTTCTTCGGTTCGAATGATTTTAAGACCATTGTTATTATTGTATAACTTGGAGACGTTTGTGATTATCTAAGTAAGCGTTGCAAGGTTATGTGACTGAATACTTATGATTGTTTAGTAGTTCTATTACGATCTAATTAAAGCTAATTGTAATTTAGATCACTGATTTTTGAGAAGCTAAGGTTAAAATAAACCCTTTCAGAAGTTTCAACGGAAGAGTAATCATGTTACTCTCTAACCTTGATCTAAGTCAAGACAACGTATCAATGTTTTTAAAATCACTATATCTTAACACTAATAAGTAAGATATATTTCAGTTTTAAAGATCCGGAATAAACCCAAAAAGGGATAAGTTTGCAATCTTATGAGAAGACTTGGGGTTACTACCCAATTTCAGTAGATCGTGATTATTGTGAAACAATGATCTCCTTGTTGAGACCTCAATCTTATTAAACTTCTCTTTGTGGAATGGGTCTTAATACGAAAGGAAATTTTAAGATGAGGAACCTGTGGGGTTGGGATAAGACTACCCTAAAAGGAGTGTCTTGGAGTATAATTTAAACTCCACGTAAGTAACACCTTAAAGTTTAGTAGATCTTATCGAGGTGGATTTGAAGGTTGATGGCACAAGTCGATTGCAGGGTTGTACCTTCGAGAAGATTAGGATCTTCTCGAAGATACAACAATGCAGGTGACTTATGGCGACACCCTTTGCATTGATCGTCAAGATTTACTCCTTAAACTCGAACAAGTTTTGACTTCGGGACTGGTTACCGACATGGTCATGTTATGAGGCTGCCCCTGGAGACTCGGGGTACCTTGACACACAGGGTTAACTAGGGTTGACCCAGTATGTCAGAGTATCCCTAGTTCTCAAGAGCATCCTTATAACGTTGCCATATTATTAATCCGTTTCTGAGTGAATAACTTGGGGCAGGAGAGACTGACAGAAGTCAGTATAAGACATTCTACATAACAAAGGAATGGGGTGATGGACGTATTCCAGATTGACGAGTATGCCATCAAGGAATACGAGACATAAGCATTATGTTTCAAATCTTTGGCCAAAGTATCGCAAGCTGCTGATTGCATAGTCCTATGTCACCTAGTCTAAGGGACGAGATGCCGATGAATAATGGTAACAATTATTCAGATAGGTTCCTTGGACAGAGCATTCTGAATCCCAGATTAGGGAAGAGAACCGTAAGAGTGATGTGTTAAAATAAAAATGCCAACTCTTAATACTCATGAATAGATCGGTAGATTACCGAGTCATGGAATGAATAGATCAGAGGTACTCCATAGTCATTACAAGTTCTAAATTATATGGTTATCTTATAAGAATGGTTGTTTTGATTTGTGAGTTCTAAATTATGTATTTAGGAACCATCTTCGAAGCATTTATCAAAAAAGGCAATTCCCATTGGTGTCTTCAAGGATGTAGCTATTACTATCTAGGGATCCAAGTTTACTAAACGCAAGTATTCTGGAGGAGCCTTCCCGAGATCTTTCTCGTAGGAGGTAGAAGTTCAAAGGAAGAATGAGAAGGAACAAAGGGAGATGTTAAGTTATGTCTTGTTTGGCATAGTAGCTCGGTAGTGAGCCACACATCAGGAGAGCCTTTTAGAATGGCACAAGGTAAGAATTGCTCTCTTTGTTAGATTTTATAGAGTAATCTACCCACCATCATCAAGGACTACCATGGGAAGGAACCCACCTCTTTCCATATCCAGGAGTGTGAACAGGTCTGGAGAGAAGGCACAAAAGATTTTCCACCATCCCTCTAGGTGCACAAGTTATATTCTACATTGTAGGGTTGTGCGCGCACATGGTACATTCATTTGGAAACACACCACCAAACAAGGAATTGGCAAGATCTCGTGACCGACCTTATTCAAACCTTTGAGTATCGTAGTACCAAGCCATCGATTGATAAGGCCTTTCAGATATTAAATTCCTTACCATGGGGGATAGTTCTAGGACGGAGGATAGGTCATGGAATTATTAGGTGATCCAGTGTAGTGGTGCACTTTGAAGAAGTTAAGAAAATAGAAGAGTTACTACTTGAGTGCGTGTGTTTGGAAAAATAGAAGGGTAAGTTGGTATATGTGATTGATGGAGAGGAATCAGAAAGCTTAGATGTTAGCCATTCTGTAGGGATGCATGAGGTAGTGGACAGTGTAGATGCTCGTGCACGTGCCTACCATGAGCCTTTAAAGATGAAGAAAGTTAACATCGATTCAGAAGAAGAACCTAATGAAGCTATTATTGGGGATTACTGGATAGAGAAGGAAGTATCAAAGATCATTGATCTGTTGTGTGAATTTGAGGATTTATTCCCGTGCAGGTACCATGAGCTCAAAGGCATTCACCACTCCTTGGGAAATGAAGATAAAGCTGAAGGATGGTGCACACCTAGTCAGGAAAAGGCCCTACCGGATGAATCCCAATTTATGTGTGAAGGTTAAGGAGGAGATAGACAAAATGATAGCTTTTGGGATCATTGAGGCAGTGGAAGAATTAGAGTGGATAAGCCTGATGGTAATCAACATAAAAAAGATGGGTGGATTAGGATTTGTGTGGATTATAGGGAATTGAATGCATTTTGCATCATTGATCCATTTCTGACCCCCTTCACTGAAGAAATTTTGGAAGGAGTCACTGGGCACGAAATCTACTCCTTTACGGATGGATTTTTAGGGTACCACCAAGTCCAGATTGCAAAGGAAGACCAGGAGAAGACAAATTTTTCCACCGAGTGGGGAAGTTTTACATATATGGTCATTCCCTTTGGGTTGAAGAATGTGCCTACTATCTTTTCATGCATAGTGGTGCAAGCATTCCAAGACTTCATCCATAATTTTCTTCAGGTCTATTTGGATGACTGGATAGTATATGGTCTGGTTAAAGACCATTGTGACAATTTGAGGTTAATGTTTGAGAGGTGTAGGTAGTTGAGGATATCCCTCAACATTAAGAAATGTGTGTTTGCTACCCCTTTGGGAATTTATTGGGAATATCATATGTAAGGAAGGCTTGCTAGTAGATCCCGCTAAAGTTACAGTTATTGTGGGGTTAAGGGAGCCTACTAGCCAAAGCGTAGTGCATGGATTCCTTGGGCATGCGGGCTATTACAAAAATTCATTAAGGGATATTCCAAGATTAACACGTTGTTAGAGGAACTGCTTAGACATAAAAGTGCCTTCCATTGGGGAGAGGCGCAGTAGAGGGCATTTTATACATTAAAAGATAGGCTTATTACCATGCCTATTTTATGGTTTCCCTATTGGGACAAGCCCTTTCATGTTCATATAGATGCCTCAGGGACCACCATTGGAGAAGTGCTTGCACAACTAGGTGAAGGGATTATTGATCATCCTCTCTATTTTGCAAGTAGGAATCGACACCAGCAGAGCAGAATTATACCACAACCAAGTGTGAGGCATTATCAATGATCTAAGCATTCTTTAAGTTTTGTGAAAATATCAGTTAGCAACACCCATTGTGTTTTACACTCGACCACATGGCATTGAAGTATTTAGTAAACAAGCATGTTCTGCAAGGGTACATCTATTGATTGGTGTTGTTATTTCAATATTTTGAGTCCATCGTTGTAGTAAAACCTAGGAAAAACAACTGTGGGCCTAATCATCTGTCAAGAATTGATTCAGGGGAGGACGTGCAGAGTATTGAGGAAGAAATGCCAGATGCACAACTATTTAGGTTGTGGCACGTGCCCTCGATTTAGAGGAGATTGTAGTATTCTTAAAGGAAGGTGTGGCACCAGATGGAATGAAGGCATTGGAAAAAAATTAGTTGGCCATATGCATCGTGCCCTACATGTTAATCAGTGGAGACTTATACAAGTTTGGACGTGATGAAGTTTTGCATAGGTTTTTCTTAGAGCATGAGCACTTGGCCATCATGGAGGAAGCACATGGAGGAAGTGTAGGTGGGCATTATGCAGGTGATGCCACCATGCACAAGATATTAATGGTAGGTTTATGGTGGGAAACCTTGTACAAAGATTACAAAGATTATTATAAAGCGTGTGACCATTGTTAGCACATTGGAAAACCAAGAAGGAGAGATGAAATGCCTTTGTGCCCTATTCCTAGCGACGGAGCCTTTTGAAAAGTGGGCGATAGACTTTGTAGGACCTATTACACTGGCAAACACAGAGGACTAGGTCACGTTATGTCATCACTTGCACATATTATCTCACAAGGTGGGTAGAGGTAGCCCCAACTAAAGATTGTCATGGCAGCAATAACAATGAGGTTCTTGTGGGAAAACATTATCACAAGGTATGGATGCCCTTTGAGTCTGACTAGTGATAGGGGTATGCATTTCTTGAATGAGACCATGAGGATCCTGTTATCTGAGTTCATGGTGGCTCATCACAAGACTACACCCTATCACCCATAAGAAAATGGAACCATGGAAGCATTCAAAAAAATACTGAGTCATACCTTGACCAAGACTTGTGATGTTGGAAGACTTGATTGGGATGAAAAAGTATTGCCAGTATTATGGGCTTACAGGACATGGTATAAAAGAATAAACAAAGCCACACCTTTACAATTGGTGTTTGGCGTAGAATCTATTTTTCCTATTGAAATTATGTTTCCTCTCTATGAATAGACGCACAAGAGGGTTGACCAATGAACAAGCACTAGAAGAAAGAATTGAGGAGCTAATGAAACTGGATGAGAGACGATCACTTGCCCGATGGAGTCAAATAGCAAAAAAGGAAAAGTAAAAGTCTTGGCATGATCGCCATATTAGAAACAAGAAGTTTGAGGTTGGGTAGATGGTGTTATTATATGATTCTAAGTTTTTACGCCATCCTGGGAAGTTGAAAGTCCATTGGTTGGGTCCTTACATAATCTCATACATCCTTGATTTGGGTGCGCTCTGATTCTGAGCACTTTGGATGGTATGAAGTTTCTGGACACTTTAATGGAAATAGGATGAAGCCCTACTATAGATAAGTCTTCTTGGTGTTTGTAAATAAGGAAGTTTTTCTAGTTAGTTTAGAAGTTTCGTTTATGCTTTTTCCTTTTCTTGTGTTTCCCTTTCACATTGTTGTTTCATTTTGTGCCTTGGGTGCCGGTAACCTTATTGCTATTTTTGGAGAATCTATGAGTGTATAGAGGACTGCACATTACTTTAAGTGTGGGGTGGAGAAAGGTGAAGAAGTGTGTGATCAAAGTACCAAGGAAGATGTGTTTAAAATCCTTATTGAGTAGCTAGGTTGAAAATCTACTTGTAGATCCCACATACTAAGGAGGAGAAAGAACATTTGAAAGCAACATGAGGTAGGCAAGAGCAAGGATCATGACGGAAGAAGAGCAAGGATCATGACAGAAGAAGTGCCTTCAGCATGAGTTACACATGTGCAAGAGTCTCCTGTCAGGTTGGATTTGTTGTGCGCCAGAAGGTTGGAGGAGTTTTCACACAAGTTGGGCACGTAAGTGAAGGCGCTGAAGATGGGATTTGTTTGAAAAGATGCATTAAATGAAAAAAGTATGGTGGTAGGTGAAGTAGCATTTAATGTTCAAAAAGAGAAAAACTATAAGTAGAGGGTCGGGGCACTCTCATTTTTACTTTGTGAAATAGAAGAGTTGGAGATATAAGCGAGTTTGACAAACTAGGGCTTTCAGATTCAATCGAGTGAAGGAAGATCTGTGAGATTGAAGCAGCCAGTTTGAGATTGTGAACTAGAAGGAAGGGGTTACATGGGGTGGAAAGAATTGAAGAGGTGTTATCTTGTGAAGATTTTATCCTAGTTAGGGTTTGACAAACTAGGGCATGGGTTTAGAAGAGTTATATCATGGATTTGAGATCGAAGGATTGGAGGAAGTAAAACAGAGTAACAAGGAGAGAATTGGAGTAATAAAAATACCCTGACCATGGCACCCAAGAAAGGAAAGGGCAAAGCCAAGGCTAAATAACTAGAACCCATGGTAGACATAAATGAAGAATGGTATGCAGAGATGTAATACCCAGATGGGGTGATGATGGGGAAGGAATGGGAATCCCACTTGAGAAGTGTACCTGTTAGTGACTATAATCACCACACGAACACAATAGAAAAGGAAATGGCGTTGGAATTGGTACGCCCCACCAACAAATGAACACCTGAGGGTTTACCTATATACAATGATGATGTCAAGGTTAAAATGGAGAAGGCATGGCTATTGCAACTCTATGAGTTGCCTTATTTTGGAAAGCCGAATGCCTATACCAAAGGGTTGATGTCACTTTGGTGTACGAAGATTACTTCCACTTTTTTGGGTGTAGTAAATTTTACTTCCAATATAAAAGGAAGGAATCCCATGCGCATCAACCTATCACCAAACAGAAGCTGAGTGCTCACCCGAGGCATGTGTGGGTTTCGAGTCTCTCTTTTATGTGAGTTTTAGTAGGAAGCATTTATCTATGATTAGTGTAAGAGTATTCAGGAAAGAAGTTTAGACATAAAAGGATCATAGGGCTCATAACAGACTCCAGATCCTTGTAGCTTCTTCATACCGGATGTTTTAACAGACTCCATAACATATATTATAACAAAAAGAAAGATACAATCATTCATTCATAACATGCAAGGAAAGAGAACTCCTATGAATGAAATATACATTAAAGATATTGATATCCATGTCTATTTGCAATAGGTAACCTCATTGTATTCATTATTTCATTACAAAGAGCCATAAAGGGCAGACCACAATCATGCACATCACTAGGCTTGTATAACTATGCCAAAAGAAAGAAATTACAATACTAAGCCTAGTACATTCCTTTCTACATCAAATTTCCACTCGCAATAATCCTGTAGAGCTTCACCCATGTTATCTCTCTCTCTCTCTCTATATATCTTCCTCTATCTCTATATCCCCATCTATATGTTATCTCGGTCTTTGTATATATTTTCCCACTACAAGCACTTGTATTTATCACTTTCCTGTGCTACCAACTCACCTTGCCGCGCCCTCAGATCCATCACCAAGTGTTGAATGTGGTCCTCCAAGTGAGCATGTTCCTTCAGGCCTGAGCTCTCCACTCCATCTCATGATGATCTTCTAGAAGATCCCATCGCTGGCATGCTCTTTCCTGGGCCACCTGTTGCTAAGCTGGCATCTTATCTCGCATGCAATTGATCACACTTTTCATGTGTTCTACCTTTGTTGCATAAATTGGCTAAGTCCTGAACCTCCTTTCACACGTCGTGAACCATGTGCCTTCTTAACTCTTCCTCCTGTGTGCTTTTGCCTTGCGCACCCTTCTATAACTAGGGTCCTACGTGCCCACGTGCCTTCATACTTAGTCAATTTTCCAGGGGCCCAACATCACCCCACACTATGCCTGTTCTCCACCCTTAGAAACATTCTACTTGACCAAGGTGCAAGTTGGTTCAATGGAACCAAGATGTAGACATATTTTACAAAATGAATAAGGAATGAAAGAATAGGGGAAAGAATGAAGAATGGGGGACATTAATTTAGAAGGCTGGGAAAGTCCCATCGCAGATCTGCCTCCAGCTTGTTCCACACTTCAACCTCACCCTTTGCCTTCTGGCATAGGTCGCCCACCAGGGTGCTCACTTCATCAAAGCTTAGGCCAGCTCCCTGGGCACCCAAAGTGTCCACAACTGTTCCATTTCCTTACCTAGATCCATGAGCTTGTCCATTCTTCTGGTGATCTGGGGGTACAGTTCCTTCATCCGGGCCTTAATTGAGCTTCTTAAAGCCTCAATTGCCTCTGATTTATTTTCTACCTTAGCCAGAACCTTGTCCCTCTCTACCCTATTCCCCTTGTTCTTTTCCTGGAACTCTTTTAGCTCTACTTCAAGCATGGAAACCAAGGAGCTTTCCACCTTATCTCGATCCACACATGTGTCGTATGCGGCTTCTACAGATTGGGAAATGACCTTGATCTCCATGAGTACTTGGCTATACTCGCAACAAGTGCTATCACCTTTAGTTTTTCCTCCTCCTTCAAGATCACAACCACTTCCTCCACAGCTTCCAATGCCAATGATCGTCTCTCCATGGTGAGGATGTGTGTTAAGTCTTCTAGGCATTCCAATGTTAATGCGTACCTCTGGGGGATTGGTGTTAGATCTGGGTGTTTTAAAATGATGGAATTTTTTATCAATTCTACCTTTTGTAGACCTCCTACACCTTTTCCTTTTCCTCCTTGAGCTTGCGCTTTAGCTGCGTGCTAATTAATTCCTCCTGTTTCAAGTTTTTGGCCACCTTAGCCAAATCTTCTTCCTTCTTGGCCAATTTTCCCTCTAAAGCCCTTATGTTGTTGTTCCATGTGAATAGCCTCACCTCTGTTTCAACCATGACCTTGTTTAGAGCATTGCACACTTGCTCGTCTGAGAGCTCCTGAGCATTTACTAAGGGGTTGTCTCCCTTAGAATCTAGCAACGTGATAAGTACCTTTTGGCAGAATTTAAAGTCTAGCTCATCAATGTGGGATTCAAATGCCCAAGAAATCATCTTCTTGGTCCTGGGGTATGCACCCTCCTTCTCGAATGATCCCATGGCTATAAGTATTTTAGTGGGTATCGTGCTCTAGAACCTTGCACATAGCACCTTCCTTGAATCATCCACATAGCCCATTATCTACCTCTGTTCTACATCTAGAGTTCTTCTACCCAAGCGCGTGCCTTTGGGGAAGCTAACTGTCAGAGTGGGGCCTCCTAGGTTGTCATGTCCCTTTTCAATGCTCTCCTCCTTCCCTTCCTTAAGTACTATGTCTGCGTGCTATGCTCTTAACTCCTAGTCTACAAGGGCCTCGAGCATCTTCTTCACTTCTCGCTCTGCTACTTCAGTTATCTACTCCTTGGTAAAACTTATGTCTCCCTGCTTCTCCATGGCATCCTTCTCATCTGTCTTTGTATCTTCAGTGCCTTCATCACCTTGTGCACCTTTTCATTACGTGAATATGAACTCTTGATTTTCATCCCCACTCTCTTCCTCCGAGTCATAAACACTAAATACATGAGGTTCCAAAGGTTCCTTGTCTTTCTCTAGCTCTTCCTCCTCGTCACCACCTCCTTCACTCTCATCCTCTCCTTCTCCTAGATATCTCTCCAAGTTGTCGGTCACCTCCGAGTCAACTTCTTCATCCACCCTCTACTTCTTCCTGAGAGGTGTCTTTTGGTCAAGAGATTTTTCCTTCTCTTCTTCCTCTTGTGACTCCTCCATGGTGGTGGGTTGTTTGGGCACCTCTACTTCTGGCATCTTCTCCTTTACTGGAGACTTCTTTCTTCGAACATAGGTGCTTGGCTTAGCACTTATAGAAGGCATGCTCACTATCTCGAGAAGTCAGCACACACCGGTGCTCCTTCCTCTCCTCTCGTAGATCTCTTCTTAGATGATGGCTTCTTCTTTCCCAAGGGGTCCTCAGGTATTGAGATCTCATCCACCAAGTACGCACCCTTTTCAAATTTTGGCCTTATGCATGTATACATGTTCTGGATCCTCCAGTGATGGGAAGTGTTATTGGCCTAGTCATATGGATTTCATGTGACACATACTTCTCCATGTATGTGCACTTACCTCTAGGATAGTTTAGTTTCTTCCTCATATCCCTATGCTCCTAGTCCAACTTTCCTAGCTCCAACCTTAGCTTCTTTGATTCTTTAAATCTGTTCACTCCCGCTTAGAAGTATTGGGCAGTGAACGCGAAAGGCAATTTGCACCAAGGGCTCCATGATTCGTCAATAAGTTTGAACCTGCCCAAGTAGTAGTGCTGGTACACTACAAACTTAGCTTCTCCTTGTGTGGCTGCTGGGAGTTGTTTAGGATCCTCCACTCCGCCCCAAATGCATTTCTCAAGCATGTATACCATTTTTCAAGCCGTGCTTTGTGGGGAGCCGTCATTGTATCACATGCATATTTTTCAAACCTCTTTGTAGGCGAAGGGTCTTCGGCTGGGTACTCCCACACAAACTTGTCTGGTGCATCTAGCACTCCAATTTCTGCAAACACTATGGTGAGCAGGACATTTCCAAAGAGGATCTTGTCCCCTTCCTTCACACACTTTACAATTTCCTTGGCAATGTATGTGGATAAGTTATATATAGTCCCCTCTGCAATCTTCCTGTAGACATGTAGCCATGGCTTGTTGACTTGTGTCCATCTTTCTTGGCCATTCAGCTTCATTACCAGGTGTACGACCATCTTCATAATGAGGTCCTTGATGTCTGATATGTCATAGTACCACAACCCTTTCTTACAAGAATACTCTATGACGGTCTCTTGAATAACTTCCTTTTGCCAAGGTCATCTTCCAGGCTATCTCCCTCGCATATGAGGCCTGTAAACTATGAAATCAACTAGGGAGTCACATGCATCTTGCACCAACAAAGTGGAAGTAGTCCTCATGCACCCGAGACATCAACCACTGGTACAAGTGATCCGACTTCCCAAAATAAGGAAACTCATAGAGTTGTAGTAACCCTGCCTTTGCCAGCTTGACCTTTACATCATCATTATAGATAGGAAAACCTTCAGGTGTTCGTTTGTTGGTTGGGTGTACCAATTCTAATGCCATTTCTTTCTCTATAGTGTTGGTGCGGTGATTATAGTCACTGACTGGTATGCTTCTCAAATGGGATTCCCATTCCTTCCCCATCATCACTCTATCTGGGTACTGCATCTCTGCATACCATTCTTCATTTGTATCTACCTCGGGTTCTAGTTGTTTAGCCTTAGCTTTGCCCTTTCCTTTCTTGGGTGCCATGGTCGAGGTAATTTTATCACTCCAATCCTCTCCTTGTTACTCTACTTTCCTTCTCCCAACCTTCGATCTCAGATCCGTGATACAATTCTTCTAAACCCATGCCCTAGTTTTTTGAACCCTAACTTTGATAAATTCTTCACAAGACAATGTCTTTTTACTTCTTTCCACACCCGTAATTCCTTCCTTCTGGTTCACAATCTCAAATTGGCTCTTCACATTTTTAATCACACAGATCTTCCACTTGATCGAATCTAAAAAACCCTAGCTGATAACACTCACTTATATCTCCAACTCTTTGTTTTTGCAAAGTAAAATGAGAGTGCCTGGACCCTCTAATTATAGTTTTTCCTTTTTTTGGTCATTAAAGAATACTTTACCTACCCCGTACTTTGCTAATTTAATGCAGATTTTTCAAAAAAATCCCATCTTCAGCCCTTCACTCGTGTGCCCTTCTTGCGTGAAAATGCCTCTAACCTTCTTGCGCACAAACCAACTCGACAGAGACTCTTACGTGCATTCAACGCGTGTCGAAGGCATTTCTTCTATCCAGATTCTTACTTTCACCTACCTTGTGTTGGTTTAACTATGCTTCCTTTTCCCGTGTACATGGGATCTACAAGTAGCTTTATCATGGCACCAATCATTCTATCTTTTCTCTTCATTTCTCTTTTAATCGGGTCACTCAACAAGGCTCTTGAACAAAACTTCCTTGGTGGAATCTACAAGTGACTCTTCCTCGCACTCAACCTCCCGAGGTCATGCCGAGACAAAGCAGTGGGGATGGAATACATGTGGGATGTAGATAAGCTAGTTAGGTAATCTTATGTTTTCAACACGAAATGGCGGGATCTAAATCTAAAGCAAAGAAGGCCCTCCTAACTCCGAACCATGTGATAGATCATTCGGATAAGGATAGTTGCTTGAAGGATCTAATCAATATCAATCTCTACTATTATCCGATCTATGGGTTGTGGAATACGTGGAAGATAACCTATGGGTGCTTTGTATATACCTCTCCAAGAGGTCATGAAAATGGAATGGCTAAATATGTAGTGGATCTTTTGGTGTTTTATGGATGATTCTCTGGTCTAGTCCAGAAATCTTTAGCTTGATTAGCTACTACGTTTAATAATGATAGTTGTGTGATAATGTCTGGTGGGAGTGGAGAGGATCTAAACACTAATGTTCACAAACCAGTGTCAATGTTGGATTGATTTGTAGGCCCATTGGGTTGTGGGACCTTTGGATCACAACCATAAGTTCATGGTTGTTGTGGACCTCCTATGGTCATGTGAAGAATCAATCCCTTCTTCTGATCCCAAGTATCCAATAATCGTATGCCTTTTTGGCCTCTACATTTAGAACTAAAAGTTGCACAATTTTCTCAGAGTACCTAACAGGTGTTCTGCAACTTGGATATGTAAGCTAGTGTCTATATCAACAAGGAGGTCTCCTACATCTGGCTATGGGACTAGTGGATCACAACCAAATGTTTTCCCTTTCAGGTCCTTCTACAGTCATATGGATGTCTATCAAGGCAATCTATAATTTGGCTGATTTGACCAGAATGTGTGTGCTTTGTCATCTTCTATATTTAATCCTCTTAATTGTGTGCTGATTTCTTGTAGGTCTATGGTTGTTCGAAAGACTTGAATTCTAAGATTTTGGTCTATGTCAGTTATTGCTGCAACAATATTTGGTTGAGGCATGATTGGCTCAAAAATGTATTCCCTGGGCTCTCTAGGTCCCGTGATTGTCATACAAGATCAATATAAACCTAACTGAAATGAAATAAATTAACTATGCAAGATATATCTACAACATATATGAATTCCTCTATTTTTGTATTTTTTTAATAGAATTTTAAATGGAATTAAAAGAACAACTAATCTAATATATTTAGAAAATGACAACTAATCTAATAACAAAATTAAAACAAACAAGGTAGCCGGTGTAGCTACTTGCCTGTGCAGTTGTGAGTTTATCCTAAATAACTAGATAGCTGATTAACTTAATTGAAAGATTCTCGATCCTACCTCATAAGTGAGGAATGAATCATAGTTTCTTAGAAACTATCAATCCCCATAGCTTCCCTGGTAATATCAAGAATGAAATTTAACTGAAATGAAATGTTTCACTACTCTATTTGATATATTTTAACTAGAACTTTGACAGATAAAACCTAGAATTTACATAATAGTGGCAAATCCAGTAGTGTATGACTTTTCCCCTCAGAATGATCTCCTCATTCCTTCGTGTTCACATGAATCTAGAAGAGCGTGTATATGCTAGCATCAATAGAAAAAGGTATTCAAACAATGGCAGTTTGGATATAGACCGAATATAATGCGAGTAGGAGAGGGACAACGCAAGAGACAGAGCTTGGCATATGCAATTCCTAGCGGGATTTATTACAGGAATACAACGCAAGAGTACCAAGAGATTCTAGAATCCACCTTCATGAAGAACACAACCTGCAACTCTAATGGATGTAATCTATAACTGACACTACTCTACTCTAAACTAATTTGTATGAACAATGATGAACAAGACTGAAGTAAGAAGATTGAATGGCTTCTGAAAGAAAAGGAAAAACTAGCATGGATGCAAACATGAAAACAAAATGAACTCTAAGCAAGAATTGAGAGACTAAACAATGGAAAATGAGAAATTGAGAGGCAGTTTTGAGGGGCCATTTACTTGAAAACAAGTTGGCTATTTATAGATTTCACATTCACCCAAAGGTGATTCCCATTAGAACTCTTTTACCATTAAACAATGGAGAAACACTATTCCAGGGGACATAAAACATTAATACAAGCTAAGGCGGTGGAGAAAAGCTAGTAAAAGTTGAAAATTTATGCAAGTCGTGATCAAAAGAATGTGCTGGAAAATGTGTGAAGGACCGCCACCCACGAGCAGGCGGGGTTTCATCACTAAAGGTCAAAAAGCTAAGAAATGAAGGGCAGAGGAATAAAACAAAGCACAAGGAACATGGATAAAGCATTTGGGATGCTAACATATACTTCGCGAGCTTTTCTGGATCCGAACACCTTGCGAGGTGACCTGTATCATCATTGGGGCATGTGTAACATCATTCTAGTGGTACAATACCCTATAATTTTGGGTATGTACATATTTCCCCCTCGGAGAAGCATTTTAGCCATGAAGAGGTGTAAAACGGTGGGTCCGAGTATGGTGGTCCCAAAATGGGAAGTTAGAAATTATACCTGACACGCCCGTGTGTCGAAATGTCATCATCCAAGTTCCCGCTACCTATAAAATGGAAAGAAGACTCAAGTGTAGATAGAAAAAAAAATCAAAAAAATAAATACTAAATTAGTATGAGATGAGGACTTACCATTTGTGTGGGGATGAGAACTTACCTCCATTGGCGCTCTAAACCTGCGAAAGGGGCACTCGAAAATGTATCAAAACACTATATGTATATATATATATATATATATATATATATATATATATAATGGGACCATTTTCCTATTCATTTACATGTGTTGATTTGATAGTTTTTGAGCTCTGGGACCCACGGTGATGGTTTTCAACGAGAATATAGTCAAAACATTCGCATCGAGATAGTGATCATGCCTCCGCGAGCAGAACCTCGACCCATGAAATCTCAGGTTAGTTCTTCTTGATTATTCATTTTTGCACCCTAAATGTAAAAATGATGAAAAAAATTGTCATGGGGGTATTTTTAGAAATGTCAATTTTAAATGTGTCTCTTAGGGGGGTGCCTAATGGGTAGGCTTTTGTTTTAGCAAAAATGGTCATTTTTTAGCATTTTTGAGCATTTTTAGGGTATGCGACCTATTTTGAAACACGGACAGACCACCGCCCCTAAGCGGGTGTAGGTGTTGATTAGGTTTACACCTTCCAAGGTGGTGGTTATGGAACCGCCACCCTGCTTAGGGTGGTGGTTCTCTCCAGAATGCCAAAACAACACTTGTTTGAATTCATTTTTGCATTTCTAGCATTCTTACTTGCTTTAATGATTTTTTTCAATGCAATCTTGATACTAACTTGCTCCTTTTGCATGTTTTTGTGTGTTTTTAGAAGAAGGAAGAGTACATTAGATGGAGCGAGAGAGAGAGAGAGAGTGATTGGCTTCCAGCAGTGCTAGATGCACTCTCTCAGGATGAGCAGGATACTCTTCAGAGGGCAGGCATATTGAGGATCGCACGGGTCCCCCACGTTACACCTGCCAGTCACATACTATGTGACTTATTTTCTTATTGGGATGCAGATCGAACACTTTCTGATTTCTAGGTGTCAAGGGTGAGTGGACTATCACCTTAGAGGATGTCTACCACATTTTAGGAGTCCCGATTATTGGGAGGAGACTTTCATTTGATACAACAGTATCCATAGCTCAGGTGACACAATGGGCCACCTATATGGGAGATGCGTAGTTGTCTCCACTAGTTCAAAGAAGGGGGTGAAGGTCCATTCTATTCCTGGCTTGCCCATCCCTCTGATCCATTAGGCCATTATGGGCATCCTTGCTTTGAGATTGATCGGGACAAGGGAGGGGATACTTTACTCTATTTTTGGGCCCCCATCATCACATAGATTGAGGCACATGGTCGGATTTATGCCTGGGGAGCCGATATACTTGGGACTACCTATCACAACTTATATAGGGTGGTTCATTTACAGGGACATTCACTGAGCCATCCGACCTTGGTTATGAGTTGGGTCTATGAGCGTATCATCCCTTATGGGAGAGGTATAGAGGTGGCGGATCCCGAGAGCATGAGGGAAGCTAGATGGATAGAGATGACGGTGCTTAGAGCACCCCACCAGCCAGTTGCTTCCTTGACTACTGAGGATATGGAGGCCACACCTTATCAAGCCATGGCAGGGTTGTGGGGTGAGGAGACCTTCACTTTGATTTCCTACTCTACTACAGGCAGCTTGTGGACAGGACAGGGAAGGTAGAGACACACCCTTTTGATCGAGTGCCTCAATAGTTCAGCCTTGCTTACATTGATATGCTTCCCCCAGTGGTGCCAGTGTTCAGATCAATTCGGGAGGCTAGGGGTGGTCCTAGGGGCCGAGGGTTGGACAATTGTTACTCTTGGTGTCCCTATTACAGCCAGGAGGGTGGTACGTGCTTGAGCGAGAGTCGGTGCTCCTCAGGCACCTTTACTTTGGATTGTCACCGGTCCCACCCATAACAATGATGACCCTATTGATATAGACTCCGAGTCTGAGGAGTTCACAGGGGGAGAGATGGAGGAGGAGACCGAGGACATGGAGGTCAGCGAGTCATGTGAGGGAGAGGATAGCATCCCGAGTGGCATGACACTCAGGAGATTTTACAGGCCGAGAGGGTAGAGTAGAGCACAGAGAGGGTGACTCTAGTCTCAGAGGAGTTACTTTCTCAAGACTTAGGTGGAGAGGATGAGTCCATGGTAGGATGCTATGTTTCCCCAGACATAGGAGGAGGACATCAGTCGGCAGGCATCCGTGGCAGGTGCACTGATCCTAGAGATCCCTCTTGGAGGCTTAGAGATCCGAGTGAGTTATCACTCTTCTTTTAATATTTGTTTTTAGCTAGGATTGCCTTAGTTTCTATCTCTCCTTTTGTTCATCCTTGGTTTCATCTTTTGATTATTTTCTAACTTGTTTTCTCCTTTGCTTGCAGAGACTGTCTGATGAGTGGTGAGACTTGATTCACCGGGTATGTATTGATACCCTGATGCTCCCTATGGAGAAGACTCATGCTGAGCTATCCATGGATGCAAGGGAGCCTTCGCATCCGGTAGGCATACCGATGTTTTTTCCCCATTTGGCATGTGGCCAAGATGGTGACTTCCCTCCATACTGAGTTAGTCAAGGTATAGGACTACAGCAGAGCACCTGATGAGGAGCCACTCTCATAGTGAGGCTACAGCTACTGTTCAGGACCATGAGCCCTCAGTGCACTCAGAGCACCGCATAGCTAGAGTCCTAGACATGGTCATGTGCCTTCTGAGGGATCCATAGGGATTGAGAGGCCACTTGGCTCTTTTTGTAGTGACTCTTGCTAGATTGTTTATATGATCATTTTGTATTTTCCGGGCTCATTGAGTGTTTTGACCATGCCTAGTGCATGATGGCATTGTACATAAAACCTGATTATATATATATATCTCTTTTTGGATCTAGATCTCTTTGTACCTAGAGTTTTGTGATTCATTTTCACATGTATACTAGATGTTTATAAAATTTTGTTTTTATATGCTTTTCAGAATGTATGCAATGGAGAACAAATATCACAAATGTTTTCTTTTTGTATTTCATGATGCTGATGTATGATGACGCAGATGAGCTTTGTGATCTTGAACTTTAGTTTTCATAAGCAATTTTCTGTACTTCATATTGTTTTGACAAAATGTGATGATGAATTGGTATGATGAGCAGATGTACTTGCCCCACTCCTAACTCCACGCAACTAGTAAGATGCGAGGGCTCACCACCGAGAGCTAGAAAGGGCACAAGCTATGAGGTGTGTTGAAATGGTAATGATGGGAGATAGACAAAGAGTTGGTGGAACCAAATTAGGATGCTACAAACCTATCTTACTCAAGTGACTCCATAGTTTAGAATGCAACTTGCTTTGTAGTTTATCTAGACTTAGATCCATAGATGGCCACTTGGTTGACAAAATATGGTTTTCAGGGTTTTGAACTCTCTTGGAATTTTGGACATTTGATTCATTTGTTTTGACTCAAGATTTCAAAAGTTTGTTTGAACTATTTGCTTATGACTTTTAACATTTTCTGTCAAGCGGACCCCCTACACCTTGCCCCATGCTACTAGTAGGAAGCATGGGCTTATCACCATGGACAAGGCATAGGCAAGTAAAGGCATTCCCATCCTTTCCCAACCCTACGTCACTAGTAAGAGACGCAAGCTCATCACCGAAGGTTGGTAGGGAAAGGAAATGTGTAAAAGTAAAATTTTCTATTTGATCTATATTTGACTTACTTATTTGAGAAAAATGTCAGTATGTTCTTATTTCCAAAGAGATATATATACGGATAGATGTGACACCATGAAGCTTCTAGAATAGACCATAGGCAAGACACCTATCCTAGGAAGAAACCAAAAGTGAGAACAAGCATGCAGGCCTTGGTATGGCTACCATTAAGACTTTGTCATATCTAGCTTTAATTGATGAAATGATTCTGAAACAGTTGATGATGTTATGAAAATGAAGAAGTATGATTTGAATGCTCCTATCAATACCATCAAAATTTTGTAATGAATTGCTTAAGAGAAAGTCCCTTGATCACCAAGTTTTACAAAACAAGTGAACAAAATGAACCTATCTAAATGAATATGTAATGTAGATATAATTATACAAATAGTGTTGATGCTTCATGCGTAAAACCGTTTAAGATGCAAGGAATTGACTGATTCATTGAATTCCTCACCCTCTAGTGTGCACAAGAGATACACACCATTTCCGTAGTCTTTCATGACTCGATATGGGCCCAACCATTTGGGCTAGAACTTTCTTCCTTCACCGGTTTTCTTATCGATCCAGCTGTCTAGTCTTAAAACTAGATCTCCTTCATATATTTCTCACTCATAGACCTTTTTGTTATACTGCCGCACATCCGGTCAGCATAGGCTCTATGCCATTGTTTAGCATTTAACCTGCCTCATCTAGGCTTTCTAGTTGGGAGAGGCATGCCTCCTATAAGCTTCTTCATCTAGAATCCCTTGTAGTGAGATGCAGAGACTAGGTATTTCAACCTCAAGTGGGAGAACTGCTTCTGCCCCGAATACCAGTGAGAAAGGAGTTGCTCCTATTGGTGTTCTTATTGAGGTTCGGTGGGCCCACAAGGCCGGATATAATTTTAAATGCCAATCTTGTTTGTTTTCTTTTACCATTTTGAGGAGAATAGCTTTCAACATTTTGTTTGTCTCACTTGACTACTCATTGGCTTGAGGGTAGTAAAGAGAGGTCATGTGATGGTTTATTTTGAACTTGCTACATAGCTCACAAACCTCATCATTTTTAAAGGACATGCCATTATCGGAGATAATGACTTGTGGGACACCATACCTATAGATAATTTGGTTCAAAATGAATTTGGTGATCACTGAACCTGGTACGGTGGTGAGAGGCATGGCCTCTACCCATTTGGTGAAATATTCCATGTGGCTGTGATTATAAAATTATGGCCATCGGTTGATGAGGGAGAGAATTTCCCTATCAAGTCCAGACCCCACGTGGAGAAGGGCCATAGAGTTGCTATTGGTTGCAAGGATTGTGCTGGCATGTGAATCTCATGAGAGAATTCTTGGCATTTGTGGCACTTACGTACAAATTCCACTACATCATGTTTGAGAGTGGGCCAAAAATAGCCCATCCAATGTATTTTGCATGAGCGGTGGCATGACCACCAAAGTGGCCCCGCATATCCCATTGTGGGATTCATGAAGAATCTTCTTAGATTCTTCTATGTCGACACATCTTAGAAGCATGTCGTTGAAGGCTCTGCGATAGAGCACTTGGTCTAAAACAACATATTTAGTGGAAATAATGTGTAACCACCTTCTTTGTTATGGCGTGGCACTTTCCGGTATGTATGGTCCATGATAAAATTGATGATATCAGTATACCAGGGACATGTAGAGATGGGGGGTCTGGTTTTAAAAAAGAATACACATTCATCAAGAAAGTCTAGATCTACCAGTTCACCTCCATCTAGTGGATTGTCAGCTAACCAGTCTATAATGATTTGTCCTTTAACAGATTTTTGGTTTATGAATGTTAACTCAAATTCTCCCATTAGGGTTATGAAACAGCCAACTTTTTTAGACAAGGACCCTTGTGTGAGAAATGTCCGTAAATGGTCTATCTTCACAATGACCTTTGTTTCTTGATTTAACATGTAATGTCTTAAACATTTTGTTGCAAAAATTATGGCAAGGCATTCTCTCTCTTCCTGTGTGTAACGTGTTTCATAATCGAGTAATGTTCGGCTAATGAAATAGATCACACATTCTCATTTGTCATCGTCTTCTTGAGCCAACATGTACAAGCCAGTGAGACATGAGTGGCTCGTGAGTATAGGATTAAAGGGCGGTCTAGTTTGGGAGGCATTAGCGTGGGTGGTGACAACAAGAAGTGCTTAACTACTTTGAAAGCCTCATTGTAGTCTTTAGTCCAATCGATACTATAATATTTCTTGAGTAGATTGTTGATTGGATGAATGGCAAAGCTTAAATCTGGGATGAACCTTCGGATTGCACCAAGTTTCCCGAGAAATGTCTTGATTCTAGATTCATTCGAAGGTGGGATCATTTTGAGAACAGCTTGTATTTTGGCTAGATCAACATCAATCCCTCGTGAAGATATAATGTATCCTAGAATTTTGCCTCCTGTTACACCGAAAATGCACTTCTCTGGGTTTAATGTGACACCATACTCAATTAGTCATGAGAGGATGATACGAGCACCTCTAGATGATCACAGCATTTCTTGGCCTTGGCCAACAAGTCATCCACATATGATTCTACAATTTTATGGATAAGATCATGGAATATATAAGTCATTTCCCACTGATATGTAGCATCGGCATTCTTAAGACCAAATGGCATGACAACATAACAATAAGTTCCCCAGGGAGTTATAAATGTGGTTTTGGCTTGATCTTGTTCGATATTTTGATTTGATTATATCCCGAGAACCCATCCATGAGAGACAAAATCTCAAATCCAGTTGTTGCGTCAATGATGATGTCAATGGATGGTAATGGGAAATCATCCTTGGGACAAGCTTTGTTAATATCCCAAAAATCTATGCAGATGTGTATCTTCCCATTCTTTTTTAGAAGGGATGATATTAGACACCCATTGTGAATAATTGACTGGTTTGATGAATCCTACTTGGAGAAGTTTTATTACTTCCTCTTTTACCATGAGAGCCACTTTTGGCTTCATTGGTCTTGACTTTTGTTTAATTGGCTTCACATCTGGTTTAGTGACAAGATTATGTACCGCAACTTGTGGTGCGATACCTGTCATTTCTTTATAATTAAATGCAAAATCCTTTTGATGTTCTTTGAGGATTTGGGTGTGTATTTCTATTTCTTCCGAGTTAACGAGGATCCCAACTTCAAAATTCTTGGTTCTTCCTCCATTCCAATGTTTATATCAATGGTTTCTTCTATCAAAGAAGCGTTACCTTCTTCAAATTCAGGTGGGGCTGGAGGTAGTTCTAAGCTTTCTCTGTTTTCTATCTCGTAGATATCGAGATCTTTTTGTGGAGGAGACTCTACCATGGGATTTCCAAAGTAGGAAGAGGAATGTGGTATTAAGGAAAGATCAACTATACTGTGAGCAAGGTGTAGCTCCGCATAGGTGTTTAGATATTCAGAGTGAATTTATCACTATCAACATGATGTAAGATAGGAGATTCATTCTCGGTTGTATGATGTTAAGATATGAGGGTTTGTTGACATTTTCTTCGCTTTGGTTCAATAGAGTGATACTTTTAAACTTATATCTTCCTTTACTTGGGGTAAAACAGATATAGGGTTAGGTGAGGTTACTTTATTGAATCTCGAGAGGTGTGCTCGTGGCATTTCCTCAGAGAGAGATCATGAAGTACGAAGATCCTTTTTGGAAGGACTACTCAGTAGATCTAGACCACCAGATTTTATTAGAGTTGTAAGTTCTCAACTTCTAGGGCCCAGAAATATAAAACTTCCTTTCAAAGGTGGACCCTAGCTTTATGAATTAACACAAATTCTAACAAATAAGTCATTTGTCCAATTAAATTTTTTTACCTTGTTGAACAATAGACAAAGAAAGGCTGGTCTTGGACTAGAATCACGATGGGTCATGCGAGATTCTCGGTGTGATTGCATAACATGGAGCTTTTCCCAAGTGTAACTCGACCTTGCGAAATCGTTTTAGCTTTTGGTGAAGGCCGGTTCCTGATTGGTCTGTTGTTTTGCACACGTAAAAATGGGTGGGGTTAAAACCTAATCTAATTTTCCAAGAGACAGGAAAATGTAGAAAATAAAAACCTAAACTAACAAGAGGTGATCTTAGGATGCAAATGTAAGTGTGGAGGAATGACAATTAGATGTAATGTGTTCTTTGGGTAGTAGATCTAGGAATAGAATTATGATGGTCAAGATTCGTAAGTTCAAGAAATGTTATTAAAAGGACATACAAGATTATTTTTACTAATTGATACAACACACCGCAAAATGCCAGGCATGCATTACGATTTTAAATGGGAGGTTTTAACTCCACAGATTCAACTGAAGAGAAGAAGGAAGAAAACAAGAATGGTAACCTTGACCTAAGAATCCCCTGAGCTATTTCCTAGGAATAATGAGAGAGAGACAGAGAGAAATTCCAAATCTACTCGGTTTATCTAATTCCACCTTTTGGACTTGATGTCCTTCTCTCAAAACTCTTATTGTTTCTTTTTTCACTTGTCTCCCCAAATTAAGTAAAAATCCATCCTTCCAATGACTTCTAATTTTTGATCCACGAAAATCCAACCTTTGTTTTTTTTGGCCGAGGAGTGGTCATTTACAAAACCGATGGCGGTTACCTTGTGTGAATGGAGCTCGGTCAAAGTTATCCAGATCTCAATATCGGGCTATTTTTGGTAAAATAGCCAGCCTTTCCTCCTTTCTCCCCAAGGGATTAGTCATGCGGGCTTGGCAATCCATTATGCATGTTGTTAGTTTTTTGGTGCGGGTGAGGCAGTAATATGTTATGGTCGACAACCCTTTGTGGACCAAGTTATAGGTCTTAATTAACACTAGTTTAGGGTTAAGACTAGGTCATGATGAGGTGGCAAAATGAGGTGGCAGGTATGGTTTCCCCTGGATTTATTAATTATAAGGTAATTAATAAATAATTGTGTAAGTTTAGGTGCATCCATTTAGGTTGTGAAATGATATGCAGTGGCACATGGGGTCGTAAGACACAAATTTGGTGTCTGTGTAGATAGAATCATTCTCATTGTTGTGCTTAGCAGAGGTTTTGTTGAAATTTTATTCACCAATGGTTTAGTACGCAGTGATACTTTGAAACTTGTATCTTCCAACTCATTACTTGGGGTAAAATGCAAAGCCGAGGTTCCCCTGCTATTGAATCTGCGAGAAGGTTCTTCTCGTGGGATTGCCTCAATGGATATGCACCAAATCCATTTTGCTTAGATCTAATACCACTATTTTATAGAGTGCCTAAGTGCTCAAATCTAGTCTCATATTCTTCCGCTTGTCTATTTTACAACTAACTACGAGTCTCCTAACACTCTGATGTCATTAACACCAATCCTTTTGGCTATGATGAGGCTAAGGAGGAGGGCTTCGTACTCAGCGCCATTGTTTGTACATTCAAAGTTCAACTTAAAAGAAAAAGGTAGGATCTTTCCCTTAGGAGAAGTAAAGATTACGCCTACCCCGGCTCCATAGTGACATCTAGCTCCATCGAAATGGAGAGTCCAATATTTACTAGGAAAGATGGATCTGGGACATTCTTCATGTCTATTTCTTCTATTTTGGTTACTTCTACCATGCAAAGTTCCTCTCACTGGAAGAGAACCAACTCCTAGGGTGCATCCCATACCTGCAGAGTCAAATGGTAGGAAAATTGGTAGATCTTGTTCTAGTAATTCAATAATTTTTGTAGTAGTTCCTAATGACACTATTTCTACAACATTAGCTTCATCCTTGAGGGCTGGGATGCTCTTGACTAGGTTCATAATTTCTAGTTCTGTTGTAGGTATTAATTTTTCTTCTAGTTTTGAGTCAATTGGTTTGTTAAGTTGGTTTGTTGGGAGTTCAAACTCAGAGTGAATGCCTGGTCTTTTCTTCAGGTCTGCTAGGTGTATGTCGAATGGTTTTGGGTCACCTTTTGCTATGAATATCTTTCCTAAGTGTAAGAATCTTATTTCCTGGAATAACGTAGAAGAAATTGCTTTCATGCGATGTATCCATGGTCGACCGAGGATCATATTATAGTTGGTTTCCCATCTATGATATAAAACTCGGTGAGGATTGTCTTGGGTCCTAAGGTGACTGGTAATATTATAGTCCCAATTGAAGTAGCTTTAAGGCTATCATAACCTCTTAGCATATTTCTTGTTGTGGAACAATTTGTTTCTCCATATCCTAGCTTTTGAAGGAAAGAGAAAGGGACAATGTTAACTACTGCCCCATCGTCCACCATTATGCATTTAACGTAATTATTGTAAACCCACACCTATAAATGCAAGGCCGGATCACCTCTACATGTAATTTCAGCATCTGTTGGCATTTTTTTATGTCGAATATAAACTCGGTATCCCTATCTGGCTGCCCTGGAGGTGGATATCAAAGTCTATATGGTTTACTTATGTTTCGGAGGTGGAGTGATGTTAATTAAATGACCTAGACCTAGTGCTTCTAAAAGAGCAGCCCTATGGGTAGGAGAGTTTTTCAACAAGTCCAAAAAGGAGATGTGAGAGAAGGTCTTTGTTAAGTCATTAATTAAATCATAAGCACCCACAGGTTTTACCAATGTTTGTTGAATGTTATCTGGTTCTAGTGGATAGATTGGATTTGGTTGAGAAGAATATTCTCATGTTCTTGTTATGGCTTCTACGTGCAGCTCAGTATCTAACTCCACTAGACCAACTATCTTGGTTCGTGGCTGATTTCCTAATTGTGGTGCGACAGGTGGATTTAGCGAAGTTGAGGCTTCGTGATCGTTATTTCCTATCATTACACCTTTGTTTGTCCCATTTGGATTTAATTTATTATTGTTATTGTGATTTGGAAGTGGATCATTGAAGATCTTAAGAGGTGTGTTTTGAGGGGAAACTACCCCTGTGAAAGTATTTGGCATAGGTGTCACAGAATCTATTAAGAACATATCTATGAAGAGTTGTCTTTGTTCTTCTAGAAAAAAGTTGCATGAACTTATTGTAATCATGGAAAGTCCTAGTGTCATGGCCTCAAATTTTGTGGAAACCACAATATGAGTTAGGATTATAACTCCTAGGTTGTTGGTTTGGCACGTGTTGTGGTCCAAAATTCTGATTGAACTATTGACTATTAGGATTAAAGTTTTGTGTTTGTTGTCTTTGGTTTTGGTTTTGATATCCAGTTGAGTTTTGACTTGGACCCTATGTTTGGATCTGCCGTTGTTGTTGTTGTCATTGTTGTTGTTGGGGATGATTAAAATCCACCGCGTTGATTGTTGGGGTAAAATTGTTGTTTCGTTGATTGTTAACTGGTGGTGGAACATTTACAATGTTTACTTTTTTTTCTTGGTCAGTCACTCCATCTGTTGTCACCCATGGTTTTTGTTAAGGATTTTAGGTCCTTGATTGTGTTTGTGGTAGTAGGATAAGTCATAGTGTTTTGGTTGGGGATGATTAACCTCCCATTTGTTCCATATGTCTTGCGACCGCTATCTATCGTAGCTTGATCTATTCGGAGAGCGCTCTCAGCACTTCATCATAAGTTCTTAGTGGGAACTTTTGACTTCTTCCTTTATCTCTCTGTTGAGAGAATGAAGGAATAAATCACATAGTTCCATCTGATCCATGTTTGGAGCACTTGCTGAAGAATAGAGGACTGTACGCCATCTTTGGATGAAATGAGCAATAGATTCATTGTGTTCTTGCTTAATATGCAAGAATTCCCTGATTCTTGTTCTCAACAATTTGTTCATGTTGAACACCTTGATGAACTCTGAAATGAGTTGTTTAAATGAATGTATTGAGGCTTTAGGTATTTTGTAATACCAATCGAGGGCGATACCCTCTAACGTTTTGGGGAATATTTTAGCAACAACTCCATCCCAAGGGAGTAGTTCTCGAATGGCCATGGCATAGGCCTTAATATGTGCATTTGGGTCTCCCTCTCCTTTGTACTTGGGTAGATCGGGGAGAGGTCTTGGAAGCATGATGCTTCATATAGTGAAGTCTAAAGGTTCTTTCAAATATTCTGAATAAGTCCCTATCGCATAGGTTTCGACCATTGATGGTGCTTGCTGAGGGGGGAGGTGGAATGGGTTGTTGATGTGGCGTAGCATATATATTTGCAGGGGCATAAGGAAATCCTTATGGTTGAGTGAACATGCTGGGAGAAGAGAACATATCTCCTTGTGGTGATTTGGAATACATGTTTAAGTATGGAGGAGCATTGCTTAGGAATGGATTATTTTGTACTAAACCGGAGGTATCATATTTTCCACTAGAGCGGCATTAGAAAATGTAGTTCTAGTTGGCATTTGTTGTGAATACTGAGGAGGCATGCCCAACGTGCCTATTCCTATGAGGAGGTCTACTTGGCTAGGATGATGTGGAGGATTGGAAGTTCTGCTTGCATGAATTGTGAATTTTGACTTTCTTGAGCAAGTTCCAACCCTCTAACCTTCTCAACTAAGGCTGAGATGACCTTGTTTGGTGAAGACACGGTATTTTTCCTTAGTGGTGTTTGTTGTATACCTTGAGGTTGTATAGGCATATGGTACCCTGCTATGAATTGATCATTTCCCTGCCAAGTATCACCGAGGGCATTTCCTATAGGTGGAGGAATGGGGGTGTTTTCTTGGAATGAGACCTCGGGTTGTATTTACAAACCTCCTATAGGTGGGTACATACTTTGAGAGCATTGTTCACTCCTAGCATAACGTGCTAAGTATTCATCATCTAAAAATAGATATGGATCTGATTATCTACTGATTTGTGGTCTAAGCAACACCTGAGGAGATGAACCAAATTCTCCAGTGAGCATCATGTTGTTCGAGCCTAAAGGCTCTGGTTGTTGTGTTTGAGTGAGCTGATCCAACTCCTCTATTTGGAAAGAAGAACTATATCTAGTCCTTTGAGGTGGAGTTTGTGTTGAAAACTAGTTAGTTGAATAGTTGTCACCCCATGCTGAGAGCGAGGGTGATGGTTGTCTATTCAGTTGATCGTAGTATGCTTCAAGACCTAGGAGAGGTCTGCCATATGCATCAATCCGACATATTCGGGGGTATATGAATACCCGTAGAATAATGGGAAGAAGCGAAGATGGATAAAACTAAAAGAAGAGTGTGAAAGTGAAGAAATTGTTCCATCAATATCAGGTTCACCAATTTTGTTGGTGAAGCTGATGTGAAGGCTAATGAGGTGGAAAAGGTGAAAAGTAAACTAATTGGAAGAATAAGTAGAAATAAGACTCTAAATTAGAAGGTTGGAAGTTTCACATTGGGTTCACCAATTTTGTACGATGGAAAAGTGACATGCGAGCATGGGAATCTACAAGTGACTCTTCCTTGCACCCGACCTCCCGAGGTCATGTCGAGACAGCCAGTGGGGATGGAATACATGTAGGATGCAGATAATCTAGTTAGGTAATCTTATGTCTTCAACACGCAATGGTGGGATCTATGAATATAAATCAAAGAAGGCCCTCCTAACCTAAACCGGTGTGATAGATCATTTGGCGAGGATAGCTTCTCGAAGGCTCTAATCAATATCGAGCTCTACCATTATCCATCTATGGGTTGTGGAATACGTGGAAGATAACCTATGGGTGCTTCATATATATGTCTCTGACAAGGTCATGAAAATGGAATGGCTAAATATGTAGTGGATCTTTTGGTGTTTTATGGACGATTCTCTAGTCTAGTCCAAAAATATTTAGCTTGATTAACTACTACATTTAATAATGATAGTTGTGTGATAATGTCTGGTGGGAGTGGAGAGGATCTAAACACTAATGTTTGTAAACCAACATCAATGTTGGATTGATTTGTAGGCCCGTTGGGTTGTGGGACTTTGGATCACAACCATAAGTTCATGGTTGTTGTGGACCTCCTATGGTCATGTGAAGAATCAATCCCTTCTTCTGATCCCAAGTATCCAATAATCATATGCCTTTTTGGCCTCTTTTGGAACAAAAGTTCACAATTTTCTCAGTACCTAACAGTGTTACGGAAACTTGGATACGTAAGCTAGTGTCTATATCAAAGAGGAGGTCTCCTATGTCTAGCTATGGGACTAGTGGATCACAACCAAATGTTTGTTCCCTTTCAGGTCCTTCTACATTCATATAGATGTCCATTAAGGAAATCTATAATTTGGCTTATTTGACCAAAACGTGTGTGATTTTTTGTCTTCTTCTATATTTAATCCACTTAACTATGTGCTGATTTCTTATAGGTCTATGGTTGTTCGGAAGACCTGAATTCTGAGATTTTGGTCTATGTCATTTATTGCTGCAACAAATATATTTGGTTGAGGCACGGTGATTGGATCAAAAACGTATTCCCTGGGCTCTCTAAGTCCCGTGATTGTCATACAAGATCAATATAAACCTAACTGAAATGAAATAAATTAACTATGCAAGATATATCTACAACATATATAATTCCTCTATTTTGTATTTTTTTAATAGAATTTTAATTAGAATTGAAAGAACAACTAATCTAATATATTCAAAAAATGACAACTAATCTAATAAAAAAATAAAAACAAATAAGGTAGCCCAGTGTAGTTACTTGCCTGTGTAGTTGTGAGTTTATCCTAAATAACTAGATAGCTTATTAACTTAATTGAAAGATTCTCGATCCTACCTCAGAAGTGAGGAATGAATCATAGTTTCTTAGAAACTATCAATCCCCACAGCTTCCCTGGTAATATCGAGAATGAAATTTAACTGAAATGAAATGTTTCACTACTCTATTTGATATATTTTAACTAGAACTTTGACAGATAAAACCTGGAATTTACAGAATAGTGGTGAATCCAGTAGTGTATGAATTTTTCCCCTCAGAATGATCTCCTCATTCCTTTGTGTTCACGTGAATCTAGAAGAGCATGTATATGCTAGCATCAACAAAAAGGTATTCAAACAATGGCAGTTTGGATATAGACCGAATAAAATGCGAGTAGGAGAGGGACAATGCAAGAGACAAAGCTTGGCATATGCAATTCCTAGCAGGATTTATTGTGGGAATACAATGCAAGAGTACCGAGAGATTCTAGAATCCACCTTCTGTGAAGAACACAACCTATAACTCTAATGGATGTAATCTATAACTGACACTACTCTGCTCTAAACTAATTTGTATGAATAGCTATGAACAAGACTGAAGCAAGAAGATTGAATGGCTTCTGAAAGCAAAGGAAAAACTAGCATGGATGCAAACATGAAAACAAAATGAACTCTAAGCAAGAAATGAGAGACTAAACAATGGAAAATGAGAAATTGAGAGGCAGTTTTAAGGGGCCATTTTCTTGAAAACAAGTTGGCTATTTATAGATTTCACATTCACCCAAAGGTGATTCCAATTAGAACTCTTTTACCATTAAACAATGGAGAAAAACTATTCCAGGGGACATAAAACATTAATACGAGACAAGGCGGTGGAGAAAAGATGGTAAAAGTTAAAAAATTATGCAAGTCATGATCAAAAGAATGTGTTGGAAAATGTGTGAAGGACCGTCACCCTGAGCAGGCGGTGAGTTACAGGGACCGCTGCCCTACTCGGGGTGGAGGTTATAGGACCACTACCCCGACAGGTGGCGGGTTTGTCACTAAAGGTCAAAAAGCTAAGACATGAAGGGTAGAGGAATAAAACAAAGCACAAGGAATATGGATAAAGCATTTAGGATGCTAACATATACTTCGCGATCTTTTCTCGGATCCGAACACCTTGTGAGGAAACCTGTATCATCATTAGGGCATGTGTAACATCATTCCAAAGTGGTACAAGTACCCTATAATTTTGGGTACATACGATTCTGGTTCCCAAGGCATAAAACAAAACAACAACGTGAAAGGGAAACACAAGGGAAGGAAAATGCATAAAGGAAAATTTCTAAACTAACTAGCAAAACTACCTTATTTACAAACACCAAGAAGACTTATTTATAGTAGGGCTTGACCATCGCCATTGAAGTGTGCGGAAACTTCATTCCATCCAACACTTGTAACTGGCATGCGCCTGAATCAAGGATGTACGAGATTGTGTAGGGACCTAACCAATGGACTTTCAACTTTCCAGATGGCACAGAAATATAGAATCATATAGTAATACCATCTTCCCAACCTCAAACTTCTTATTTCTAATATGGTGATCATGCCAAGCCTTTTACTTTTCCTTTTCCATCATTTGGCTCCAACGGTCAAGTGATCGTCTCTCATCCAGTTTCATTAGTTCATTAATTCTTTCTTCTAGCACTTGTTCATTGGCTAAACCTCATGCACATGTTATTCGCAGAGAAGGTAACATAAATTCAACTAGAAAATTGGCTTTCATGCCAAATGCCAATTGAAAAGGTGTGGATTTATTTTGTTTTTTATACGTAGTCCTGTAAGCCCATAACACTGCCAATACTTTTTCATCCCAATCTTATCTTCCAACATCATAGATTTTGGTCAAGGTATGACTCAGTATTTTGTTGAATGCTTCTACGGTTCCATTTTCTTATGGGTGATAGGGCATAGTCTTATGATGAGCCACCATGAACTCAGATAGCAGGATCCTCACGGTCTCATTCAGAAAATGCATACCCCTATCACTAGTCAAACTCAAAGGGCATCCATACCTTGTGATAATGTTCTCCCATAGGAACCTTGCCACTATTGCTGCTTTGTGAAATATTTAGTTGGGGCTGCTTCCACCCACCTTGTGAGATAATCCATGCAAGTGATGACATAACGTGACCACGTCCTACGCACTACTGGTGCAATAGGTCCTACAAAGTCTATCACCCATTTTTCCATTTCATCTCTTTTTCTTGGTTTGCCAATGCGTTGACAAAGTGGTCACATGCTTTACAACAATACCTACAATCCCTATATAAGTTTTGCCACCATAAACCTACCATGAAAATATTGCACATGGTGGCATCACTGCGTAATGCCCACTTGCACTTCTTTCGTGTGCTTCCTCTATAATGGTCGTGCTCATGCTCTAACACACATCTACGCAAAACCTCATCACATCCCAATTTGTATAAATCTCCACTAATCAACATGTAGGGCATGACGCGTATGGCCAATCGCTTATTTTGTATTGCCTTCATTCCATCGGCACCACACCTTATTTTAAAAATACAGTAATCTCTTCCAAATATGAGGGCGCGCACCGTAATCTAAATAGTTGTGCATCTGGCATTGCTTCCTCAATACTTTGTGCATCCTCTCCTGAATTAATTCTTGACAGATGATCAGGTCCACAATTGCTTTTTTGGGCTTTACTACAATGGTGAATTCAAACTCTTGAAATAACAACACCCATCGACATATGCACCCTTGAAGAACGGGCTTGTTCACTAAATACTTTAATGCCATATGGTCGGTGTAGAATATAAAGGGTGTCACCAGTAGATACTGTCTAAATTTGAAAAGCACATAGATCATTGACAATGCCTCGTGCTCGGTTGTGGTATAATTTTGCTCTGCTTTGGTGTTAACTTCTGCTCGTAAAATAAAGAGGATGATCAACAATCCCCTCACCTAGTTGTGCAAGTACTGCTCCAATGGCGGTTCTTGAGGCATCTACATGGACATGGAAGGGCTTGTCCCAAGAGGGAAATCATAAAATAGGCACATGCAGTAATAAGCCTATATTTTAATGTATCAAATGCCCTCTACTGTGCCTTTCCCCAATGGAAGGTACTTTTGTGTCTAAGTAGCTCTTCTAAGGGTGTGGTGATCTTGGCATACCCCTTAATGAATTTTCTATAATACCCCATATGCCCAAGGAATCATGCACTTTGTACTTATGGTTAGTAGGTTCTCTTAACCCCATAATAATCGTAACTTTAGCAGATTTACCACAAAGCAAGCTCTCCTTACATATGATATGCCCCAATAAAGTCCCAAAGGGTGTAGAAAACACACATTTCTTAATGTTGAGGGATATCCTCAACTACCTACACCTTTCAAACATTAATCTCAAGTTGTCACAATGGTCCTTAACTAGACCATATATTGTCCAATCATCCAAATAAACCTGGAGAAACTTATGAATGAAGTCCTGGAATGCTTGCACCACTATGCATGAAAAGATAGCAGGTGCATTCTTCAACCCAAAGGGCATGACCGTATATGTAAAACTTCCCCACTCGGTGGTGAAAGTTGTCTTCTCTTGGTCCTCCTTTGTAATCCAGACTTGGTGGTATCCTGAAAATCCATCTGTAAAGGAATAGATTTTGTGCCCAGTGACTCCTTCCAAAATTTCTTCAGTGAAGGGGGTCGGAAATGGATCAATGACACAAACTACATTTAATTCCCTATAATCCACAAAAATTCTAATCCACCCATCCTTCTTGATGTTGATTACCATCAGACTTATCCATTCTAATTCTTCCACTACCTCAATGATCTCGAAGCTATCATCTTGTCTATTTCCTCCTTAACCTTCATGCATAAGTTGGGATTCATTTGGTAGGGCCTTTTTCTAACCAAGCATGCACTTTGTCCCTTAGTTTTATCTTCATCTCCCCCAAGGAATGGTGAACACCTTTGAGTTCATGGTACCCAGCGTGGGAATAAATCCTCGAATTCATGCAATAGATCAATGATCTTTGATACTTCCTTCTCCATCCAATAATCCCTAATAATAACTTCCTTATGTTCTTCTCCTGAATCGATGTTAACTTTATTTGTCTTTAACAACTCATGGTAAGAACATGCGTGGTCATCTGCACTATCCAAAACTTCGCGCATCCTTACAAAATGGTTAACATCTAAAATTTCCAATTCCTCTCCATCAATCTCATATACTAACTTTCCCTTCTCCTTTTCCAAACACGCGTGCCTAAGCTGTAACTCTTCTATTTCGTCAATGTCTTTGAAGCACACATCCAATCCTAGTTCACCTAGTAGTTCCAATAGCCTATCTTCTATTCTGGAACTATCCCCCATGGTAAGGCACTTGATACCTTGAAAGACCTTATCAACTGATGGTTTGATACTCCGATACTCAAAGGCTTGAATAAGATCAGCCATGAGCTCTTGCCAATTCCTTATCGGGTGGCATGTCTCGGAATGATTGTACCATGTGCACGCATAACCCTGCAATGTAGAATATAACTTGCACACCCATAGGGATGGTGGTAAGGCTTCGCCTTCTCTCCAAAGTGTTCACATTCCCGTATATGAAAAGAGGTGGGCTCCTTCCCATGGTACTCCCGATGATGGTGGGTATATTAATTCTATAAAATCTGACAGAGAGCAATTCTTACCTCATTCCACTCTAAAATGATTTTATGATGTATGGCCCACTAATGAGTTGTTGTGCCAAGCAAGACATAACTCAACATCTCCCTCCATTCCTTCTCGTTCTTCCACTGAGCTTCTATCTCCTATAGAAAGATCTCAAGGAAGGCTCCTCTGGAGTACTTGGGTAGTTCTTTTCCTCCAAGGTGCCGAACTGTGTGTGCCTTTGTTACCTTGGTCACCAATCCTCTCAACTGCCATCCCATTAATTCGTAAGTCCCATGCACCCAATTGTCACATGCCAGACTGGTGGTATCACTCACTAACTGAGCATCTTCAAACTAGATAACCCCGTTAATAGGGTGTACCATCTCAGGGTCTCTGATTAAGTGCACATAAATCTTGTCTAGAACTTCTTCTCCCAATGGTTCAATGTAGGGCACTAACTTCCCATGACCAATTCCTCTTTGTTCTCAAAATTGATGTACCCTTTGTTGAACCGAAGGTCTACTTTGTTCTTATAACACCAAGGGTGCCCAAGTGATCTTTGGGAAATTGTCGCCTTGGCAAGCACTAAGACTTCAAAGTCCCCAAGAAACTTGGATCCTTGAATAGTAATAACCGCATCCTTCAAGACACCGATGGGCATTGCCTTAGTATTTTTCCATATACAACACATTTGAAGATGGCATGTAATGCAAGTCTCCGCATCGATGCCATGTATCCAAAGTCAAAACATTAACCTCCATGCCAGTGTCAATGAGTATATTGCTGAGGAGCCATCCATCTACAACTACATTTAATGTAATCTCCTTATCATAGTCTAGGCTATGAGGGGGAATTTTCACATGCAAGACCTATCTCTCGAACTCTTCTTCGGTGTGTGCTACCTTATCTCTTTACTAGGATCCTAGCAAAGTAATGATGTTCTCCTACCTTAGAAATTTGTACACCTCCTTGACCTCATCCAGGTCATCTTTCTGCACCTCGATTCTCCTTCCTTGTTCCTCCCTCCTAGATTGCTCCTTTAGACACTGGATCTCCCCTTGCAAGCTTCGAATAACATCCATGGTGTCCTGATATATCTCCTTTTGATGTGTGGGGTCTGGATACTTTCCATGAATGACCTCTTCCCTTGAAACTAGGTTCTTCTATCTTGGTATCTCCCTTACGCGTGTGGCTTCTACCCTTGTTGTTACCAAGACAGGCTCCAAACCTTCATCCCATGTTACCCAAGGCATCCACTGTATGTCTACTTTCTTGATGTTGACCATCATAGCACCTTTTTCCTTTCGGTGCTACTGATTCATATGCTCAAATAATTCCGGCACTCCTCATACTTATGCTTCTTACCACACCATGAGCACTACAACAAGTTCGGAACTCATGCTTGTAATTTTTTAGATCCATAGTTAAAACATGTTCCTCATGGTAAATCACTCCTTCCTCTATGGTTACCTCGTCCACGGAATCCTCCTTAAAAACCTCTTCCAACCATGCCTCCATCTATGTGCTCTTCATAATGGTAATCACCATTTTTAGAACCACTAGCAATGCTGGTTTAGCACACCCCATGATCAATGGCCTCATGTATCTGATCAATGAGCCTACAGTATTTAGTATCATGGGTCGTGGAGGTGTAAATCTTGTAATAACAAGATAAATTCTTCCCTGGTCACACACTCGTAGCAAGGACATCTACTTGCATCATGGTCCCCATGATAGATTTCACAGTCTAACGTCATAGCATGTACCATCCTTCGGGGAAATTGTCCTTAATGTGCCGTTCTATTTCACAATCTGTGCACAAAAAAACCACTACGAGTCTCATGGACTGAGTTTGTAGATAGATTTTCCAACTACTTAGCCATAGCAGTAATCTGAGCCTCCAAGAATGGGCTAACGCCAGTATCAATACTACCAATAGCTTCGGTGTGTAAGGCAGCCTCCAATGCTTTGTGTGGATTTGTAAAAGTCTTATGAGACAAGGCCCTTCTAAAAGGGGTGATCAATCCTCCAACAAACCACTGTGCATGCTAAGAAGGATGTATATCATATGATAATTTAGACAAGAGAGTCTTAAAGCACACATCATACTCCCGCACACTCTCTGCCATTCCTTGCTATATCTCCTTCAAAGCGCTAATGCTTTTTTTCTCAAACTCAAGAATGTGGAACTCTACTAGGAATGCATTCTTTAAGGTAGTGTAATCCACCACCATTTTATGAGGGTCATACTTTTATACCATCTATACACGTGCCCTTGCAACATGGTTGCAAATTGACTAGCCTTTCATTCTGGGGTTGTGATACCTTTCACACGCCATAGAAATTCACACTTGTGAACATGTTCTGCAGCATCCTCAATGCCCCTATAATTTGGTAAATGCATAGACATCTTAAATAAAACCTGAGGTGGTGGCTGGGGTCCTTGTCTTGAACCAGAGCCTTGGTTCCCTCCGGTGTTTCCTCCACCGCCTGATCCACTAGGTCCACTAGGTCCTATACCTCTAGAGCCACCAGATCCACTAGAACCACTAGGTCCAATAGGGCCTGTAGGAGCTATGCCAAGTACCCCCATGGTCCCACTAAACTATGTGCCGATGGTCTGTGATAGCACCCCACTACCACTACTTTGTCCCACGCCACTCCCTGATGTGAGACCAAAAGCTTGTACACTTGCCCCTTGTCTAAAAACTCCTCCAAATACTAGAATATGTGTAGCCATAGAAGAAGGAACTAAAAATTATACCTCCTAGGCACGGATCTATCTCTTCCACTGGTTTCAATTGGGTCAATACTTCCTCCTGGATCGGGAAAACCAAGTGCCAGGGCTCAGTCACTAGGTGGGTTTAGATATGTACCAACGAATCTCCTTTCTCCATGTGATGAAATCTCACCAGAAGCTGAAGGGGTCTCCCTCACACGCTTGCCAAGATGGGGTAGCACAGACTGCTCAGGTTCCACGTCTTCCACGTGAACCTCAACTCCTTCCCGCAATGTCTATCTCCATAGATCCATCACACTAGCAGCCTCGTGTCACCTAGTAATCTCCCTTTCACGTGCTTCAACATACTTGAATCATATTTCTTCTCTCTCCCTTTCTATCGTATCATATGCCATCTTCCTCCACCTAAGATTCCTTACCCAGTACTTAGAATAGTTTAGCCGGCCATTGGGAGCACCTCTAAACTCATGGTAACCATCAATATCTTCATAGCTAGAGGAATAACACGTAGAAATGTTCCTCTAGGTTCTCGTAGAAACTCAAACTCAGCAATCTCTAGGCAAGAATACGTGGAAATGGCATATTCTAGAGTGTAGCTAGCTAGTACTCCTCCCCACCAATGATCTACAACACGAGTCCACATCAGATCTACATCCTGTAACCTCTGGTAGTCTTCTTCGGTCCATATCCATGATCCATAACACCAACTTGATCTAGATGCATAGGCTAAAATCCATCCATATAACTCTACTGGGAAGCAACAAAAAAATTCTCATACAGATCATGGTAGAGATTCTCTTCTACCCATCTACGTGTATTGAACTCAGGTCCAGTGCTAAATCTCTGGGAAAATTCATCTTCTATGCTCTTGAACCACGACTCAACATTTTCCAATGTTAACCGATCTGTCATTACTCTTTACATAGATCATGATGCATGTTATATCCCACTACAACTTCGAAAAGAGGTCCCAGAATGGAACCAAGATGTAGTCAAATTTTACTCCCACTATAAAAGGAAGGAATCCCATGTGCGTTAGCCTATCACCCAACAGAAGCTAAGCGCTCACCCGAGGCACGCATGGGTGCTGAGTCTCTCTTTTATGTGAGTTTTAGTGGGAAGCATTTATCTATGATTAGTGTAAGAGTATTTAAGAAATAATTTTAGACATACAAGAATCATAGGGCTCAGAATGGCCTCCAAATCCTTGTAGCTTCTTCAGACCGAATGTTTTAATAGACTCCATAACATATATTATAATAGAAAGAAAGATACAATCATTCATTCATAGCATGCAAGGAAAGAGAACTCCTATGAATGAAATATACATTAAAGCTACTGATATCCATGTCTATTTGCAACAAGTAACCTCATTGTATTCATTATTTCATTACAAAGAGCCATAGAGGGCAGACCACAATCATGCACATCACTAGGCTTGTATAACTATGCCAAAAGAAAAATAAATTACAATACTAAGCCTAGTACATTCCTTTCTGCATCAAAGTTCCACTCACAAAAATCCTGCAGAGCTTCACCCATGTTATCTCTCTCTCTCTATGTATATCTCTTCCTCTATCTCTATATCCCCATATGTATGTTATCTCGGTCTCTCGTATATATTTTCCCACTACAGAACTTGTATTTATCACTTTCCTAGGATACCAACTCACCTTGCCATGCCCTCAAATCCATCACCAAGTGTCGAATGTGGTCCTCCAAGTGAGCATGTTCCTTCAAGCTTGAGCTCTCCACTCCATCTCATGATGATCTTCTAGAAGATCCCATCACTGGCATGCTCTTTCCTAGGCCACCTGTTACCAGGCTAGCATCTTATCCATGTGTAACCGATCATGCTTTTCACATGTTCTACCTTTGTTGCATAAATTGGCTAAGTCTCAAACCTCCTTTCATGTGCCATGCTAACCATGTTACTTCTTAACTCTTCCTACTACGCACTTTTTCCTTGCGCGCCCTTCTATAACTAGGGTCTCGTGCACCTACATGCCTTCATACTTAGTCAATTTTCTAGGGGCCCAACACTGGGTGCAAGATGTGTGTGACTCCTCAGTTAATTTCACAATTTACAGGCCTCATATGTGAGGGAGATAGCCTAGAAGATGACCTTGGTGACAAGGAAGCCATTCAAGAAACCATCACCAAGTATGCCTGTAAGAAAGGGTCATGGTATTATGACATTTTAGACATCAAAGACCCCATAATGAAAATGGCCATGCATCTGGTGACTAAGTTGAATGGCCAAGAAAGATGGACATAGGTCAACAAACCTTGGCTACACATCTGCAAGAAGATTACAGAGGGAACTATATACAACCTATCCGCATACATCGCTGAAGAAATTGTCAGTTGCGTGAAGGAAGGGGACATGATCCTCTTCGAAACATCTTTCTCACCATTGTATTCATGGATATTGGAGTTCCCGATGCACCAGACAATTTTGTGTGGGAATACCCAGCCAAGGATCCTTCACCCATAAAGAGGTTTGAAAAATATGCTTGTGATACAATGATGGCACCCCACAAGGCGCAACTGGAAAAATGGTACATGGTCTTAAAGAATGCATTCGAGGAAGAGTGGAGAATCCCTGAACAACTCCCAGTAGCCACTGAGGGAGAGGCTAAGTTCACGGTCTATCAACACTACTGCTTGGGTAGATTCAAACTGATAGACGATTCATGGAGCCCTTGGTGCAAGCTCCCTTTGCATTTACTGCTCAATACTTCCAAGCAGGGGTGAATAGGTTTAAAGAGTCAAAGAAGCTAAGGCTAGAACTAGGTAGGCTAGACCAGGAACATAAGGAGATGAGAAAGAAGTTGAATTACCTTGCAGAAGCGTGTGTATGTAGAGAAGTACGTGTCGCATGAGATTCAAATGACAAGGCCGATAACGTTACCCATCATTGGAGGATCAGCGACATGCATGTACTTGTGCATAAGGCTGAAGTTTGAGAAGGGTGTGTATCTGGAGAGTGAAGTCTCCATACCTAAAGATCCCTTGGGCAAGAAGGGGCCCGTGTCAAAGAAGAGAGGAAGAGATGGAGAAGCACCAAGTGTGTCGACTGCTCAGACAGTGAGCATGCCATCCACAAGCACCAAGCCAAGCACTTACATGCGGAGAAAGAAGTCTCCGGTGAAGGAGAAGATGCCTAAGGTAGAGGCACCTAGGCAACCCATCTCCAAGGAAGAATCACCTGAGGAAGAAGATAAGGCTGAATCCCCTTATTAGGAGCCACCTCTCAGGAAGAAGCAGAGGGTGGATGAGGAAGCTGACTCGGAGGCAACTGACAACTTGGAAAAATACATGGGCGGAAGAGGGGATGAAAGTGAAGGAGATGGTGGCAGAGAAGAAGAAGAAATAGAGAAAGACCAAGAGCCCCATGTGGTTAGCGTCTACAACTCGAAAGAGGAGAGTGAAGATGAGAAGTAGGAGTTTGTATTCACACGACGCAAGGGCACAGAAGAGGAGGAGGACGCCAAAGACATGGAGGATGAGGAGGTTGCTAGGAAAAAGGAGGGAGCCATAAGTTTTACAAAGGAGTAGATCACAAAGGTGGTAGAGAGAGAAGCATAGAGAATGCTCGAGGTCTTGGTAGACCAAGAGTTAGAGCACAACACGGACATAGTGCTGAAGGAAGGGAAGGAGGAGAACATTGAAAAAGAACATGACAGCCTAGGAGGCCCCACTCTGATAGTAAGCTTCCCCAAAGGTGTGCGCTCAAGTAGAAGAACTCTTGATGTAGAACAAAGACCTGTAATGAGCTATGTTGATGACACTAGGAAGGTGTTACGCACGTGATTCTAGAGCACCATACCCACGGAAAGGCTCATAGCCATGGGGTCTTTTGAGAAGGACGACACGTACCCTCGAACCAAGAAGATGCTCTCTTGGGCATTCGAGTCTCATGTTGATGAGCCAGACTTCAAAGTCTACCATGAAGCACTCATCACACTGCTAGAATCTAAGGGGTTAATCCCTTAGTGAATGCTCAGGGGATCTCAGATGAGCAAGTGTGTAATGCACTGAAAAAATTTGCGGTCGAGGCCGAGGCTAGATTATTCATGTGCAACGACAGGATTAGACTGTTGGAGGTGAAGTTAGGGAAGAAGGAGGAAGAACTGGTAGAGAAGGCCAATAGTTTGAAACAGGAAGAACTGATCAGTGCATAGTTAAGGCGCGAGTTAAGGGAAGAGAAAGTAAAGGTGCAAGAAGTTTACAAGAAAATGGAGTCTATCAAGGGCACCATCCTCCTGAAGCACCTGGACTTAGTGCCACCCGCATAGAAATACTCATCCCTCCTGGAGTGTATAGAAGACCTAACATGTGTCCTCACTATGGAGAGACGACCCTTGGCCCTAGAATCTACTGAAGAAGTGGCCGCGTGCTTGAAAGAGGAAGACTAGTTGAAGGTGGTAGCACTCGTTGCTGAGTATAACCAAGTACTCATGGAGGTTAAGGTCATTACCCAGTCTACAAAAGCCGTATATGATACATGTGCGGATAGAGATAAGGTGGCGAGATCCTTGGTCACCACGCTTGAGACAGAACTAAAAGAGTTCCAAGAAAAGAACAAGGGGAATAGGGTGGAGAGAGATAAGGTTTTGGCCAAAGTAGAGAAGAAATCGGAGGTAATTGAGGCCTTAAGAAGCTCAATTAAGGCCCAGCTAAAGGAACTATACCCCCAGATCACTAGAAGGATGGATAAACTTGAGGACCTAGGAAAAGAGATGGAGTAGATTGTGGATGTTTTGGGCACCTAGGAGTTGGCTTTGAGTTTTGATGAAGTGAGCACCCTGGTGGGAGACCTCTACTAGAAGGCACAGGGCGAGGTCGAAGTGTGGAATAAGCTAGAGGTAGACCTCCGAGAAATATTTTCCTAGCTTGTTGAGTTGATGTCCCCCCCATTCTTCATTATTTTCCCCGATTATTTCATTCCTTATTCTTTTCTTTGTAAAGTATAAGGCTATTCATTAGTTCCCTGGACAACATGCATCTTGGTTAAGTGTTTCCGAGGACAGAGAACAGGCGTAGTGTGGGGTGATGTTGGACCCCTATAATATTAACCAAGTATGAAGGCACGTGGGCACATAGGGTCCCAGTTATGAAAAGGCATGTAAGGTAAAAGCACACAAAAGAAAGAGTTAAGGAAGCACATAGCTCGCATGACATATGAAAGGAGGCTTGGGACTTAGTCAATTTGGGCACCCAAGGTAGAACACGTGAAAATCATGATCGGTTGTGCATAGATAAGATGTTAGCTTAGTAATAGGCTGGCCCAGGAAAGAGCATGCCCCGAGATGGAATCTTCTAGAAGATCATCATGAGATGGAGTGGAAATCTCAGGCCTGGAGGAGCATGCTCACATAAAGGACCACATTTGACACTTGGCATTGGATTTGAGGGTCTTTGGAAGGTGAATTGGCAGTGCAAGAGAATTATAAATACAAGTTCCTATGGAGTAAAAAAGAGAGATCGATATCTAGAAGTACGAGGTATAGCGGGTTAGAGAATGGGCGGAGCTCTACAAAATTACTATGAGGGGATATTTGTAAAGAATGCACTAAGCAAGAATTTGAAATTTTTCTTTTTATGTTATCTTAGTTACATACGTCCAGTGATATGCATGACAACGGTCTACTCTCTATGACTCTCTGTAATGAATCAATGAATATAATGAGGTTACATGTTATATATAGACATGGATATCAATGGTTTTAATGCACATTTCTCTAATATGATTTCTCTTTCCTTTCATGTTATGTATGAATGCTTGTATAATTCTTTCTGTCATAATGCATGTTCTAGATTCTATTAAAGTACTTGGTCTGAAGTGACTGCAAGGATCTAGAGGCCGTTCTAAGCCCTATGGTTCTTGTTTGTCTTAACTTCCCTCCTAAAACTCTTACACTAATCATAGATGATGCTTCCCGCTAAACTCACATAAAAGAGAGACTCGGTACCCGCACGTGCCTTAGGTGAGCACTCAGCTTCTATTGGGTGATAGGCCGACGTGCATGGGGTTCCTTCCTTTTATAATGGGGTAAAACTAACTACAAGCACTTAGGATTTTAGCTTCTTCACTCAAAGGTAAAACACTCCAATGGTACAAAATCCTGAGACTTGCCTCTACTACCAACTAGGATGAACTTGGCACTACACTTTGCAATCAATTTGGGGAAAAGGAAGGCAATATCTCCTTATTAGAACAACTAACAATGATCAAGAGAGCTCCCAATGAGCTCATGGTGGATTTCAATTTCAGATTTCAAGGAAATGGGATAGAATTCCAACTCTCTTGAGACCAACTCCATAAGGTGCTTTTATTTACTTCTTAAGAGCATTGAATTATAATTTTGTTGTAATGATACAATCTATGGGTGTTATTCAATTACCTGATGTCTATCCAATAGCTATTATGATTGAGAATTGTCTAATATAAGCTACAAAAATAGCCCCTAGGATGCCTATGCCTATATACCCAAATATTGAAACACCATTTCCTCATCAAGCTCCTTATTTATCCCTTAATCCAACCACGAGAAGCTAAAATTATAACCAAACATCTAATTTCTCAAGTACCTCAACTGAGTTATAAAAGGTGATGAAACAATTAATGAATTTTGAGAATGAGTTGGTATCCATTAAAAGGTAGCAAGCCTAAACTTTTAGAATCTATCACCTCCATACCCACCAAATAATTCCTCTTATCAACCAAACAAGTCTTATTCCCAATATTCTCCTTAAAATCAAAATCAATTTCCCTTTGCAAGGCCATTTCAATCGCATAATCCAAATGTGTCTATTTCATCAAAATCTTTGGTTCTTGTCCATAACAACCTTGTGTAAGATTATGAGTGGTTTTTCCCTTGTCATCTTCCATACAACAAAACAACATGACCCAATGGAATTCTAAACCAAGATTTAATTGTGTAAAGTGAATTTTTCCTCAAGAAGAACCTACAGAGGAGAATTGTCAGCATATAGTCACTCAAAACACACCACCAAGTGATAATTCACTTGTAAATTGGCAAGTGGAAGAATTTTTGGGATAAATAAGAACATTCCTTAGGGTGTGGCTGAAAATACTAGATCTAAGAAGAGATTTGTGGAATAAGGACATTTAACAAATGAGGATACTCCTTGACCTTAATTGACACCCCAAGGAGGTGGAATTTCAAAATTAATTCCAAATGTGAAAAATCAGCCTAAAGGTCCTTCCACGTCATCTCAAGTGCAATAAAAGGTTTTTGTAAGTAAGGTGTAGCAAAAATATAACCCAAATCCTTTCAACATCATTGAACATATGAACAAAACTAATGTGAGTATATCAATGTGGTAATAATTAGCAAATTTGGGACAAAGAGATCTCTTCTAGAAACTATGGCTAACTTTTTTTTTTATCTCGAGTGAGTCATCTAAGGAATATAAAAAGGTTATTCTTACTAATGCCATATAAAAACAAAGGATCAGACAAGAAACAACATGAAACCTCCACCCTTCTATGTATCTTTGATCATTGGAAATAATTTGGTGCATAATTGTATGATTTACTCTGGAGCAAGCAATTCATCCATGCCCATGAAAATTGTAGAGTGGCTAGGCCTTAATTATGAATCTCTTTCTAAGGGTTTGAAGTACAGTTAGATGAGACAAGATATAGGAATTTTTGGAGTTATCATAGGTATAATCCTCACATTACATGTATGCCCCAACTTTTATATTCCCCATGATGTATTCATAATTGATCTACCTCCACTCTTTGCTCTATGTATGTCTAAATACTTCACTGCCAAAAATGGAGGATGTTTATCAATTGATTGGTCTCATATGTTCTTCAAAACTAGGTATGGTACTAAGGATACTATCAAGTCTACAACAATTACTACATATCATATAAATTTTTATGTTCCCAACCCCATTAATTCTAATTGTACCATTTTTGATCAAGAAGATCACCCAAGTAGTCAAGAGACAGGTACTCAAATTGAGACAAGTACTCAAATTGAAGGAAAATGGGTGTTATAAATTTGATCCATATCAACATATTGAATAAAATGGCCTTGGTATTATTGTTTTCATCGGGAAAATTCACCCTTACCTAGTATTTTCAAACCAAATAGTGAAGAGGAAGATGGCATTTACAAAATGTTATTTTATTGATCAAGAATGACAAGGGCGGGAGGAGATATAGTTCTTATGTCCCCTATTTACATTAAGTATTAATCCTCTTTCATATTTTAGTTTAGCTTATCTAATAACACAATAAAATATGAATCCCTTATTCATGGCCTACAATGGGAAATAAAGAAGAACACCAACAAATTATAGACCTTTTGAGATAGTAAGTTTATAGTGAACCAAATCGGAGGATCGATATACAACCAAGAATGAAATTTTGAAGGATTAATACACAAAGTATGGGATCTTTTGGAATATTTCAAGCCTTCAACATCTATGCCATTCCAAGGAAATAGACTGAAGTTCTTGACGACAGGTTGGCTATGATTGGAGAAAAGTTTTACATTTATGAGAATGTTAAGAGAGACAAGATATAACCCCACATTAGGGTAGTAGTGAGGCATGTTATACCAGAAAATGACACAAATTGGTAAGTGTTTGAAAATGATCAACAGATTGTAAAATTTATTTAAGAAGAGGCTGAGTTTTCTTTAAGAAATCGGGACAAGTTGGAGAATCATTATGGGTACCAATTGGTTCAACTTAGATTAAATAAGTTGCCCAAAGGCCTAGTTACCTTGGAATCCATTTTCAACATCCAATGAATAGTTTAGAAAAAAAAATCAAAACATAACAATCAAGGGGAAGATTCGAACCCATCTCGGTTAGGTGCAGTAAATTTCTTCATATTGGTAAGGTAAGCACTCCACATGACAAAGATTCTTTTTCAGAAGTTTTCCATGAGTTTTCTAATATTTTTACATGGAGATATGAATACCTTACGGGTTTTGACCTAGTTTATCTCAAAGCACACCATTAAGTTGGATTCAACTACTCAAATATTAGAAAAAAATAGATACATGTTAATCCTCATATTAAACCCTTGATGAAGAAATAATTTAACAAGTTAAATGAGGAAAATTTCATCTTTTCCATCAAGCACTCATCTTGGGTTGATAATTTGGTTCCTGCGGAAAAAGAATGGATAAATCAGACTATGTGTTGATTTTAGAGATTTGAATAAGGCATATTTTAAAAATCATTGCCCATTGACCTCCATAGAATAAATCTTACAAATGATTGTTGGATCCGAGAGGCTTTCTCTCTAGATGGATACTCGGGTACAACTAGATTATGGTAAAGGAGGAAGACAATTTCATGACTACCTTTACCATAAAATGGGGAACTTATGAATATAGGAAAATTCCATTTGGTCTATCTAATACAAAAAAAAAATTAAAAGAGCCATGGATATGGTATTTAAAGGGATTATTGACAAAAAAATCTTGTGTACCTATATGATATCACAATGTTCACATAGAATGCATCCACCATCTACTCCATATCAAGAAAGTATTTGAGAGGTGTAGGTAGTATGGAGTTTCTCCCAATCCCCAAAAATGCATATTTGTAGCTCATGAAGGTAAACATACTATCCATATTATCTATAATGAAGTGTTAAGAATTGATCTAGAAAGAGTTAGTACCATCCTTGCATTGTCATTTCCTAGTCACAAAAAATCACTTCAAATTTTCTTAGGAAGAATCAACTTTTTCAGACGGTTCATTCCAAACTTTTATAACCTTGTTAATTCATTAACACTAATGCTAAATAAGATAATGACCTTAAAATGGAATGTTAAAGGAAATGAAATTTTGAAGCTATAAAGAAAGAAATATCACGTGCCCCAAATCTCATTAACCCGTATTTCTTAAAGGATTTCACTTTGTATGTTTTTGGTGGCATATAGATAATATCTTCCATACTAGTGTAGCTGAATGAAGAAGGTTTAGAACAACATGTTGCATTTTTCACCCAAAATATTGAGTATTATGAGGTGAGGTATTCATTTATTGAGAAACATGTATTGGTTGTTATAATAAGCTTGAAGAAATTTAGACATCTTATATCCAACAACGAGATCCATCTACTAGTTTCACATACTGGTGTGAAAGACTTGAACAAGGACCTAAATGAGAAAAGAGCTAGTTGGATAAACAGAGTGATGGAGTATGAAATTGACATCAACTAGACCAATCTGGTTAGAGGTTAAGACTTATGTGATTATTTGGTTTCATACCAAAGACACAATGATGAAGAATCTATCTTGGTGCTTCAACATGACCAAGAACAACTAGTTGATGCTTTGCCTATTCCTTGTTGGAACAAAGATATAATAACATTTCTTCAAATAGGCCAAGGCCCCAAAGGTTTTAAAAAATCTAAAACAAGGTATTTCAAACTTCAATCTATTCCCTTTGTATTTATTTATTACATTCTATTTTGGAAAGATGTGAATGGTTTTCTCTTGAGGTATGTCAAGATAGACCAAATAGAGAAAGTGTTGCATGAGTTTCATAATGCTTTGAAGAAAGAGATAACTTTGCTCCAAGACTCTCAGGATCATGAAAGATGGATATTATTGGCCTAACCTTTTCAATGAATACTATGCATGGGTCAAGAAATGTAATAAATGTGCCTTCTTTATAGGTAAATAAATGTTAGCAGCCCTTCCACTCCACCCCATCTTAGTAGATCAACCATTCATGCAGTGGGGACTGGATTTCATTAGATTGATCAACCCATAGTCAAGCATGGGTCAAAAGTGGATCCTCGTAGCCATAGACTACTTCACCAAATGGGCAGATGTGGTTGCATTGAAGGAAGCAAATGAGACCAACATTCTAGACTTATATAAAGGTATTGTGACTAGATTTGGTGTTCCTTCCACTATCATTTCTGATAATGCTTTGGCATTCCTTGGCACAAAGATATTTGATTGGGCTGTAAAAAATGGAATATAATTGATCACCTCTTAAAAATATTACCCCTAAGGTAATGGAAATGATGATTCCACAAACAAAAATATTTTGAGAATCATGAGGACCTTGGATGAAAATCAAAGGACTTGGCACACAAAGCAAAAATCAGCCTTATGGGCTAATAGAATCACTTCTAATACATCAATATAAAGCTCCCTTTATAAGTTGGTTTATGGAAAAGAGAAAATTCTTCCAATATCCCTTGAATTTCCATCTTTAGAGCTCATAAAATAGATGTAGATGTCTTATTTTGAGACCATTGAAGTCAGATCTACATAACTCATGGAGCTAGAAGAGTTGAGAAACCAAGTAGTGAAAATAATGGAAAAGGATCAAGCTCAGATTAAGAAGAGTTTTGACAAGAAGGAAAAAGATAGAAGTTTCCAAGAAGGAGATCTAGTCTTGAAGTGGGATGTAGAAAGAGATAAACTAGGTAGGAACTCAAAGTTTGATGCAAAATAGAGTGGCCCATACATGATTTCATGCTATAAATCAAAAATGCTTTACAATTGTCAAAATTGGATAGTGAAGAGTTATAGATCCTAGTCAATGGGATCTACCTTAAGCATTGTATTTGAAAAAAAAGACCCTCCTTTATACATGCTAGATTAGTTTTGATTCATCCAAGTGTCTTTCAACATAGTGTTCTATTGATATTGTAGGTTTCATTTCTCTAAGTGCTTTGCACATCTGTTTTGTTACTTTTGTGTGACACGGTTTCATTGCACATTGTTCATGGAGGAATCCTAACAAGATATGTTAAAGAGGTTGTGGTGGGATTTTAGATTCAACAAAAATTTTCATTCTCATAAAACTTAATTCAGATCATTCGATAATGAGAATGGTCAATTCAAGTAATGACAAATCAGCTTCAGGTTCATACACTACTTCGGGAAGGTTTAAGAGGTGAAATTCAAATCAGTTCTAGATTATCGGGCTGACTTCATGCCTAAAGGATGCTTTAATTCCAATAATCACTTCATCCGCACGTAGATAACCCCGTTGAATTACCAAATCGTTATAAATTCCCCTCCTAAGGTGATTTTGGTAACTTACATTCTTATCTTAGATTTGGGAAAATAAAACTAATAAAAATAGAGAATTCAATGTTCTAAGGCTCCCTTCTCCATTGGAAAACTTCTCAGCTCCATACTTAGCCAAAAACTAAGAAAAATCAAAATTTTGGTCTTTTGCATTGTTTTGGGTTTTTAATACTATACGGAGCAGTTCTCAAGTTCCTTTGATTCCTCAATTTTCTGATTAGAGTGCATTGAAATAATTTGTACAAAGGACCCAGTGTTTTATGGGTTTTTGGTTTCGCAGAGGAACTATGTGTGGATGGAACAAGTCCCTTAGGGATGAAGGTTCATTGTATCCCCTTTTGAGCCACGAGAATGAAGGACGAAGTGTATTGTGGATATCCAGGGCTGCAAACAGAATGGTGGAGTGATTTCAAAAAGACTTAGGTTCCCTAAAATGAATTTTGGGTTAAATTACAAGGGAATTAGAGAATTAAGTATAGTGGGGAAAGCGGGCGAGATGCGGGCACAAAGGCGTTGGGCATAACAATTTTTATAAAGAACAAGATTCCCACATAGGCATTTTTGCAATAGAAAATAGTGAAGATAGACTAATGTAGGAAACCAAGAGCCACAAGAATAACGCAATGTCGGGCTTGAGTCCCATATGGAACTCAGGTGGCACTTATGTGTAATGAAAAATTTGTTAAAGTTATGAATATGTAGTAATAATCTCTAAAGAAATCCCAAAAGCTTTAAAACAAAAACTCAAATGACCATCATATTACATATAAACAAGAGCTACCTATTTACATGCATATATAAATCTTGAAACAAACAATCAACCCCTAAGCACAACTATATTAGTTCTCTACTCCATGAAATCTATCTATAGATGAACCAATTAAATCTCTAGCAATCATTTATGTGTTTTTGATGTTTCAAAAGATTAAGAATGGAATCTTACCATTAATGGCTTCTCCCATTTACCTAAAGATTTAAAAGGATTAGCAAATAACAAGTAAATAGCTCAAATAAACTATGAAATGACTCTTAAAATACTTAATCATAACCTAAATCAGAATGAGATGAGAGAGAGAGTTCTTAAGAAAATGTGGGAGGGTACCCTTCTATTTATAGTTTTGGTTTGAAAAATGGGTGCTTTGGATGCATGTGGGACTAAAAAGAGGTCAAAAAGGTGATTTTTAGAAAAGCACATTAGGAGGTGTGAATTGGATGTGGAAGGCTAAGTGGCTATTTGGAAGGTGAGATATTTGTCTAGAAATTCAAACTCTCTTTATAAATTCAATAATAGGGTTAATTCACCTAAACAAGGTTAATCAAAGGAAACAAGCTTATAAAAGTTGGTTAGAGTGGGATTAGCATATTTATGGGGTTTAGAAAAGGTTAGAAAGGTAATTTTACTAGTGTAGTGTAGTAAATTGAAATGAGGCTAGGATAGTTAGTATGATATTAGTAATAAGATCATGTAGACCAAATTATAGGTGTCTACATTTACCCCTCTTTGAGGTGACATGTGTGACGTCACTTCAAAGAAAGTAGAAAAGCATAAACAAGTAATTTTTTTGAAGGGGTAGAAGAAAAATTAGTAGGATGAGGATGCCCCCTCAAGTATCGATGGGGTGATAGAGGAACTCAATCGATGATTGAAAAATAGGACAGAAGAAAGAATAGTATAAATAAAGGGGAGATAGAAGAGGAAATAAAAATTAAAAGGTACTTTGATTTATCCATAAGGCATTGTTATATAAACAATTCGATTCATTATATTACTAGTAATATTCATCATTAGTCCTTATTAAAATATAAACATATGACAAGTGTAAAATGACATGAAAATACAAGATATAAACAATTTTCCATAGCTAAGAACAGCCAACTCAATGCAACATAGTTGAATGTAATGCAATATGAGAAGCAAACAAACTCACTTAATAGGGAAATAAGTACAATCACACACACTTAAACCAACAATGTTTAAGATGGTTACACAAATATTTTGTTATCGAGTTGCAATCCCAAATGTTTTGATAAATGACAAGGGTTTAAAATGATGCCCCAAGCAAGTTGTATATGCAAGGGAAAGGATGAGGGACACTTAGGTCCGATGAAAAAGTAGTGTGCACAATGAAACAATACTAGACAATTCATGCCTCGAGTATCAATGAAGTAAGCAGCGTAGATTTTGTAAATGGTTTGGAGATTCAGATGATCCATGAGTCGTTGTTTCAATATGCATGGAAATTCCAACAAGATATGAGATGAACACCATGTGAAAGACATAGATTTCAGCTGTAAATGAGTTGATTACCAATTTTTAGTTCATTTTCAAAGTTTTCACATTTTTTTGGATTTTGGATGATTTTATAATTTTTAAATTTTTGATCGGTCAGAAGAATTTAAGAAATGGAAGATCTCCTAAAAGCACGCAAAATTCCCTAGGGCAAAGAAAAGGGCATTGAATAGCAAGAAAATGCCTTGGTGAGAAGAAGGATGAGCCAAAAATAATTATTTAATAAAAATAATTATCATGATGGGTGAAATAGAATAAAAATAGAAGAAAATGGTGGAAAATAGTGCTAAGAATATTTGTAAACTACCCCAGGGTGAAGAAATGACCGCTAGGTAGCACTTAGTGCTCCAACATAGTGAAAATTAGTAAAAATAATTATTTAAATATAAAAATAATTATTTTAGTGAGCATAAGAAGTGTTAGAGTGATCACAATGGAGAAAACATGCCCCGGGGCATCACGATAGCCTAATATACCCACCTAAGGTAAATCAATCACGACTAGTTCATTTATAGTAGAGCTCTTGCAAATTTTCACCGCAAGCAAGTGTGAGAGAATTGGAGTGAGATGGTGAGGCTCTTTGACCGAGTAGGATGAGACAATTAGATCTCATCCAGAGTACCTTCGGGATGCGGCGGATGCACCCTATGTGAGTGCCTTATCCATGCTTTGTCCTTTTTGCATTTAAAGTCATTTTAGCATTTTTAAGCTAGTTGGGGTGAATTTTGACGTATGCACTTGCATGCGAGTGTCAAAACTATGGGTAAATGTAGGCATACCTGTAAAAATATAGGTACACACATGTGTATCTATCTAAGGGGACACATATGCATTAAGAAGGGGAGAACGTGAACACACGTGCACATCATCTAGTAGGTGCATGCATCAAACTAGACGTGTATGCATCCTACGTAGACAAGGTGATTAGGTAAGGAAGGGGGTTGACATATGCGTTGAGATGGAGGCTTAGGCGTTGAAATGGAGGTGCACATGCACCGGGTGCGTGCGTACTTTTCGAAATAGGCGAGCATGTGCCAGGGGAAAAGTTAAGAACTTACCCCTACAAACAATTAGCCAAGTATAGATGAAAAATAGACTAAGTTGTTGTAGAAGAAAGTGAAAAATTAGTATGTTAGATGAATGAAAGAATATTTTACTAGAAAACTAGATAAAATTAGATAGAAATGTGACCCTTACTCATGTATCATTTTCTTTTTGTGTAGCAAATACTACCCATCCTTCACACCTAAGAGAGATATGGCCTCCTAGGCACAATTTGATGATGAGGATAGGAAGATCACGGATATCCTCCTATATGTTATGGGATTAGCCTACGTAGCCGATATGGCATAGATTATGCTAGACAAGGCCTCTTAACAGCCATAGTTGAGTGATGAAATAGCTAAAGTTATTTTTTCTGGATCCCTACTGGTAATATTACCATCGCTTTAGAGGACGTATGTCACATTATGTGGGTCCCCATCTAGGGTGAGCTGATTAAGTATTCGAGTCACTAGTCTGATATCAATAATTGCATCTTAGAGATATTTGGCATTCCACTATTTCGTATTACCATGGGATGATAGTTAGACTATTGCGGTGCATAGAGGATCCTAAGCTTGATTAGGTTGTGGTTTATCTGATGGATTTTGTCAGTGGATTTTACTCCCTGACAAAACTAAAGCTTCATTTCCACTTGGCCTCATTGGAGTGATACGTGGATTGATTGATGGTGATACCTATTGTTGGGGCTAGTGCATATGGGCATACTTATACTTGGATCTACATTTCATTACATACTAGCACCGAGAGGATGGTATGACCTACCAAGATACTTTAGATTTGGGTGTGGGACCATATTGCTATTGGTTTCCCTACGGGTATCGAGAGTTTGAGCTCCAGAGGAGCCTTTTGCTATGGTCTAGGTTCCAATTGGGATGATGTTTGGCTGCACATGGGAGATACATACCACTACCACCAAAAGTTAGATGATCTACAACAGGCCACAGTAGTATGGATGTCATACAGACACTTTCAGTGGCCTCAAGATGGCCTAGAGCTTAGTACAATGACATTTGATCAATTTATGTTGGGAAGCCACAACTATATGTGGGAGTTTTACAAGGTTGATCAGTTCCAGAGATATTTTGGCATCACATAAGATGTGCCCAAGCCATATATATGGTATGCTTGTAGGGCCAGAGAGTACTTTGACATGGGGCCACAGTTACACAAGGGCGAGCATTGATGAGTTATTTATAGGTGGTGTTAGCTATGTGGGTACCCTTGAGATAGGTCATAGATCTGAGTTGTACACTAGAGTATGCTCCATGGTACCATGCAGTGATACCTCATTGATTGATTATTCAGAGAGCCACCTATGATGCAAGAGTCATAGCACCCCCTGTGGGGCCTCCTAGTGGTGATGAGGGTGGAGGTGATGGTGGTGATGATGATGATGATGATGATGATCATTTTGATGTCTAATGTCATGATGGGGGTAGGGGATAGGGTTTTCCTCTATAGTAGCCATACGAAAAGGGCCTACGATTAGACAGAGATATACATCTCGGTCTCTAGATATAGTGTTGCCTCCAGTAGGCATTCTAACGGGGGTATATGCCCCATTATAATAGTTATTTCTAAAACATGGTCTATACCTCATGCTCCAAGTGATGGTAGAGATGATGGATATCTAGCTTCCCTTCGGGCTCTACGGGAGGTGATATTCGTTTAGCTATAGGTGGAAACCGAGAGAGATCGGTCGGGGCATAGTTATAGTTTGTGACAGAGAGAGAGATCGGGCGAGATCCCATGCTACTTATGGGGTGATGGTGTAACATGGTAGTAGCAGATTAGGAAGTTATCAAAGCACAAGGTACTCATATATTGATCCTTCTAGATCGAGGCACAAACATATGCATAGAGTGTTAGTGTACAACAGACTAGGATCAAGCACAAGTTTAGGATTTTATCATTTAAAGAGATCGAGCACGAGCCCGGAGTCCATACCATTATAGTAGATGAGAGATCAGCAGAGCCACCGCTATGAGACAGCCTATGCTAATATGGGTAGACTAAAAATGGAGTGAGATGTTGTTGTATAGGAAGCCACTACTTTTTGTAACACACTCGACAATTGTTATATTCCTCTTTTTCATCTCAAGTGTTGACATGTGATCTTCTTCTAAATATGTGTTGTTTTGGTTGTTGGAGATCATTCTTGATATGGATAAATCTTTTATGTTCTTAAGATCATTAGACTGGAATGAAATGACTTCCTTGAATCCATTTTTCACTTCTTGTAGGTGAGTTACAATTTGGTTTAAAAGTTACAAACTTATCTCTTTATCTGACTCATCCTTGGATCAATTTCAGTGATCCAAGGAATGTTTTAAACCTCCTTAGTTGAATGAATGGTAAATTGACATTCCATAATTGAGGGACATGATGGACTGAAATTTGTTATAACAAGTTCTTTAATCTATGTGAACGTGTTTCTATTCAGTTGTATGTTGTGCTTAGGTCCTTGAAGATTGATCTTGGCAGTCCATTGCTGACGTAAATGAAATGTAGCCTGTTCATGACATTAGAAGGATTTGGAATCCTAAGTTGGGTAAGAATATATACTACCTAGCTATGTTACTTAATTGATTTTATTTCTAACCTAAGCCTTGTGCTAAGGGAGTATGGAAAGGTTTCTAGGCTATCTAAATTAACCTAAAACCTAATGTTATATGGTTATGAGATGATATAACCTAATGTTGGAATTACCTAAGGTAATGTGTTAAGGCCTAAGGTAATTATTCCTAAAATAACCTAAGTTTAAGGATCTATCCTAAGTTATTTTAATGCGAACCTAAAAGGGTTGCATACCTCTAAGGTGACAGTTTCAATGGCATTTAATTATTGATAAGGTTCTTAAAGGCATTACGTACTACCAGTTTTGGCAGGGGATAGTTGATTTAGCAGAGGCTTATGTGGAAGATCCACTAAAGATGGAGTTGCATGTTAAATTGGAATTGGCATTCGCCAGATTTGGGAGGCAGTGGCAAGGAGAGTTGAGAAGGAAAATTGGAATTAATGAAATTAATTGGCCTCGGGTTTGTTCACAAACCATATAGGAAACTTGGAAGGAAAATTTGTGGGAGGTTGTTGGTTTTTGCATGATTTTCAAATTTTTATCTTCATGGAGAAAATTGGTTCTTCGAACAAGAAGTTTGACTGGCACTTCATTGCGATTTTTAACTCACCCGGTCTAGTTTCGATCATTGGGAAGGTATATGAGGCATTCGAGGAAAGTTGTTGGTTGGTTGATCTTTTGTGGAGGAGAATAGGAGTTGGAAGCTCATCCAAGTATCCTTCGATTTGTCGGAAGTGCTATCGAAATGGTAGACTCTAATCTTTAATATCTCTTACTTTCGTCTAAATGATTCATTAAAATGACTCTACTCTTATGAGATTCTTGGCTTGCATGTTTTATCCGGTTAGTTGCTTGCTGGGCTTTGTAATCTTTGGAAATTTGGGTATGGAGTCTCAGTGGAAAATGGTTGATATGTGTTGAAACTATCTTGGTATGTGCTATTTAGTGTGACAGGCATGGGAAACTTGTTACTATAACTTTTCTTGTCATATCTTGAACCAGTATATGAAGAAGTTGTGTTTTCAACTGACCTTCATCGCTGTTATTTGGTTCTGAGTTTTGGGAACTTGAATCCCATCTAATCTTTCTTTGGAGCTCGTCCTAGTTTGAGCTAAAGCTTGTTTTTGAGCTCATCTTTTATTTGAGCTAGATCTTGTAATTGGGTTCATATTTGTTAGAGCTAAAGCTTACGGTGAGAGCTCATGTTTTGTTTGATTTTGAGCTTATGTTGAGATAGTGTTTTGTTTGACCCTATATTCAAGTTCGTGTGTACTTAAGCTTGATTTGGGTATAGCGTTTTGTTAAGGATTAGGATTAGAGATTCTTGTCACTCTCGAATAGTGTTTGGATTCTCGAGTAATCTTGGATGGTTGTTTTAAGTCCATATATACCTTTGTACTCGTGTTTATTTGTGTTAATTTAGAATGTTAATGGAAGTTCATAATTTTACACAGTAATAGTATTTTGATTAGTTCTGAACACTAGCAGGAGCACATGTTTCGAGCTGGTGTGAGTTCTCTTTATTTGATATCAAACTAGAATGGGAATTTTTGGTTTCCCTAAACCTACAAATATCTATTTGATTAGTTCTGAACTACTCTGTGAGAAACTTGTGTTTCATTTTGAAGTTGGAATTAGGGTTTCTTGTTTATGCTATAAATGGTTAAGGTTGTCGTGTTATATTCGACTTATAACATAGTATTTGCATATATTTCAGTGCTCATGTTTGAGACTTTGTGATTCGACACTGTACATGTAATTTGATACATAGTGTTTGAAATTTTAGTTGATCGATGTGTTAGCTCTGTTCTAGTATTTGTGAGTTGGTTTTAAATTGTATTTTTAGTTGAGAGTTTATAACTCCTTTAATCCAAACTGATTACTCCCGGTAATTCTGGGTAAGTAGTATGATTGAGCTGTTTGAACATCTCTTGGATATTTAATTGGAAACGCTTTCGTTTGATAGAAGAATTTAGAATTATTTTAAACAATTTTGTACCAGTGCTTAGAAATAGTAGTGGAGGTAGAATACTTAGATCTGTTCAAGTCTGATTTCATTTTATAGTTCTAATAGAATTATGAATCACCCATGACTAATACAATGTTGTGGAGGCATGTAAAGGAACTTCAGTTTTGAGTTCGAGCATACTCTTGAACTGGTTTAGTTTAAGGTTTTGGGTTTTCTAATCTTGTTGGGATCAATAATTGAATGCTTGAGTCTTTTAACAGAAGAAGGAAATAGGGAACCCTTAGGGACAGAGTGTTGTTTTAAAACTTTACTGTATGTTTTTCTAAACTGAATTTGGAACTCATGCTTATAATGACAAGGATTGTATGGGGAGATTGTTGTACATTTCTTTACAATAAGTTGGTTTTGTTCTCTCTTTGGGAACTAGTGTATGAGCTTATTGTTTGGATTAGAGACGGGAATTTGTTGTTAAGTTTGGAGAATAAAATAATATTGAGTCAAATTCTGATAAGACTCCCTTTCTAACTCGATAGGGTTTAGTTCATTTGATTGAACCCTTCTGTTATTAGTTCTCTTGCAAGATGGAGATTTATTATACCTGTTTAGCCTTCCTTGTTCATATCATTTGTTAAAGTGATGAAGGAAGATATTTTTGTTTTAGTTTTGTTGAACAGAAAATACAATCTTGTTGTAAGACTGTTTAAACTCTATATTCCTTCTTAAGATTGATATGGGATTCTGTTTTGTTTAAAAATCTGAAATGTTGCATTTACAAGTATTTTTCCTTTAAACGAAAAGCAGCTTAAATTCATTTTATGAACTTGTATACGTGTTATGATATTTTTTTGTTAAGCATAGTTTGGAATGGATATCCTTCTTCCTTGTTTAGGAGCTAGATGTATAATCTTAATGTGAACTATGTTGTAAACCTTTTCTTTGTCATTTTAAGGTAATTGTTAGGATTAATTAAACTTTAGTTTTGTAAGGCGATATTTTGGATTATATTCTATTCTTCTCTTGGAAGTGAATTCAAATTGGTTAAATGTACTTATTTTCCATTTGTTATTACTTATATTGATATTTATGATGTAATAATTGTCTCATTAAAGCAGAGTTGTTTTAATGGAACAATTATTGGAATGCACTTCGTTTTAAGGCTTAGTGCTTATCATGCTCAGTTCATTGAACTCACTCGTGCGAGAAATTTTCTTGATGGACTTTGTAAGTGACAAAAGAAGGAAAAACTTATATGATGCATTGGACAATTTAAATATGATTCCTTATGAAGAATTCTGATTCGTTCTTGAGATTGTATTGAAAAAGAAAAGTAGTATTCTTTGAGAATGAAGGTGGTTGTTATGCAGTATGCCTAAAATGCATAAGGCTTGTAAATGTATAAGTTATAAAGATGAATTAAAAGCTAATAATTTACTTGTATTGGTTTGTAAATTATCTTGTACTTGTATGAAAAGATGGATTTCTATCTTGTTGATATTTTAGATATTATGTTATGCTTAATTGGTTATCCTTTAATAAGTTGTATAAAGGGATTTAGTTCAATTTCCCTAATCAAAATGTAACTTGTTAAGCTGCGAATATGATGTTCTTTATCTAAACTATATTATATAGTAATGTAATGTGTGTGTTGAACGTACATTAATAAATGTGGATATTGGGTAGGATATACCCTAACACTTAACATGTAGATAAAGACTCTTTCTCTTTCTTAATTGAATATAAACCAAAAAGGTATGTAAATGTGATTACAATTTATTAGACTTCATTTTGTATGAAGTCTACTTTAATTGGATATATATTTAGATGTTGAACCTATCTAAAATTTTTTGTACTTTTTAAACGAAACTTGATAATGTTGTTCAGTTGTGGTTAATTGGCAGTGTAACTGAGAGATCTAACATTAACAACAACCGTAAGTATAAACGAAGTTCTTTATGGACTAAATGAAGCAAATTTAGGAAAGAAATTATTGATCATTAGATTAGGGTTTGCCATGGTAGTTATAATCAAGAAATAATTTAGACTAACAATCTCTTCGGGGTTATGTACATCTCGATGAGGCGCTTTATAGGATGTTGGCACATGCCAACTGTAGGGCTATAATTTCGAGAAGGCTTGGGACTTCTCGATAATACAACATTTTAGTTGACATGTGGCATCACCCTTTTGCATTGATCATCTAGATCTACACCCAATAGGAACTTAGAATTGAACTTAGTTTCCCTCTAGGTCTAGATAGGAGCATATTTAGGATATGAATTATCTTCCAATGGCTTAGGGTACGTTGGCACATCTAGTTGACTTAGGTCAACCAAGTATGCCCATTTACCCTAAGCCATTGTGAGCATCTTCCTATAATAGGTTATGTTCCTACCTAGGTCTAGGGTTAAACCTAGAACAAGTGGACTGATGGTAGTCAGTAAAGACCAATCATGATAATTGAGGAGTGAGGTGAAGGACGTATTCCAATATGATGAGTATGCTGTCTAGGAATAGTGACATACATAGTATGTTATAAATCTTTGGCCAAAGTATCACAAACTGTTGGTTATGGTTTCCTATGTCACCAAGTTTAAAACAACGTGATATCAAATGAATATTGGTAGCAAATATTTAGATATGTTCTTTAAATAGATCACTCAATACCTAGTGTAGGGTAGGATGACAAAGTATATGATATGTATTTGATACATAAGTTAACATAAATAGATTGGTAGCTTACTGAGTTATGTAATGAATAGATCGGTGAATCACCGAGTCATTATAGTTGCATATGTTTATCCATTGAATTTGATTGGCATGGAATGTTTGTTCTAAATAATGCTTTATTTAGAACAGTGAACACTATAAAAAAATTCCCTTGTTTCTAAAGTCTTAAAATGGGAATGTTACATCTTGGTATCAGAGCTGAAGGTTGCAACTCTTGGACCTATTGTGTCTAATATGATGAAACTTAAATTTTCTTGTAATAGAAAATGGTGAGAACAAGAGGAAACATTGCAAATAACCCTCCACCTAAGGAAGGAGTAGCAACTTCCCAGAAACTCAATGAGATCCTTGCTACCCTATTGGACACAAGAGATCATTTGGCTATGCTAGAACAACAAGTAATGGGTAATGAGGAGGAAGAAGAAGATGATAACAATAATCAGCCACCTCCAGGGGACAACACCAATGTGGGTGTTGATAATAACAATGTTAACATACCTATTCAGCCTAAGAAAAAAAAGGCTAGGCTAGTAGCAGAACTCACTAATGACATAAAAAGGATAAGTCCACCCAAGTTTGATGGCACCACATTAGGAGATGGGGCTGAGAACCGCTCATGAAATGGAAGAAATTCGAATGAAACCTAAGTAATCATCTCGATACAAATAAGAAATCAGCAACAAACAAGTTTGTTGGTAATGCACGGAACAACTTTGCCAAGAACAATAATAACGGACAAAAGTCTTACGGGGATCTGAACGATAACTCTAAGGTTGGAAATAAACCTGAGCCTAGGAAGGGACATGTAGGAGGTTGTTATAAACTGTCAAAAAGATCATTACGCAAATCAATTTCCTTTGAAGAAGGATGATCATAATCGATGCAGAAGATACACGCTGCAGAGCTAACAAACAAGCCGAGAAACAGGCCACACCAATAGAAGTTCTAGGTAAGTTATTTGATTTACCAATAACTACTCTTTTCGATACCGAGCTACTAAATGTTTTATTGCTAGTAAATTAGCATCAAAATTAAAAAGAAAAGCTAAAAACATGGATAAAACATGGACTGTATAGTATGGGAATAATGTTGTTCATACGGTTAGTATGTGTCTTTTTGGAGTAATCCTTGACTTACCTAACTTTTCCACTAAGGTTGATCTTTATGTTACACCCTTGGGGTCTTATGATGTAATCATAGGTGTTAATTGGTTAGCAGAACATAAGGCTAAAGTGGACTATTTTGAAAAACACATTAGTTATTTAGACAACCTGCAGAAAACAATAGAGATTTAGGGTGTGAAACGTGAGATTTCTATTAGAAAACTGTCAGCTATGCAACTTAAAAAGGCCAAAAATAAAGGATGTACCTTATATGTAGTAAAAATTACTGAATCAATAAAAGAGAGTAGTGATATTATGGAACGATATCCACTGTTACGAGACTTTAGTGATGTATTTCTAGAAGAATTTCCAGGTCTTCCACCCAAAAGGGAATTTGATTTCATGATTAAGATCAAGCCTAGAACTGAACCTATTTCTAAAGCACCGTATCAAATGACTACTATAGAATTAGTAGAGCTTAAGGCTCAGTTGCATGAAATTTTGTCTCAAGGTTTTATTAGACCAAGTGTTTCACCTTGGGGAGCACCCATAATTTTTTTGAAAAAGAAAGATGGAACACTTAGATTGTGCATTGATTACAGAATGTTAAACAAGGCAACAATCAAGAATAGATATCCACTCCCTAGGATTGACGATTTATTTGATTAGATGCGTGGAGCATCGGTATATTCTAAGATAGATCTTCGATCCGATATCATCAACTACAAATTAAGGATGAGGATATTCATAAAACAACTTTCAGAACAAGGTATGGACATTATGAGTTTACGGTTTTACCTTTTGGATTAACTAATGCACCTGCGAATTTATGAATTTAATGAATAATATCTTTCAAGAATACTTGGAAAAATTTGTGCTCGTATTCTTGGACAACATTCTCATATATTCTAAAAGCATTAAGGAGCATCATGAGCATTTGAAAATAGTTTTGGAAATTCTGAGAAAGAGACAATTGTTTGGTAAGTTGTCGAAATGTTCTTTCTATGACACAAAATTCCACTACTTGGGTCATGTTATAAGTAAAGATGGGATTGTTATAGATCCTTCAAAAATTACAGCTATAATAGAATTTCCTGCACCAAAGAATGTACATGAAGTTAGAAGCTTCATGGGACTTGCTAGCTACTATAGAAAATTTGTAAAATACTTTTCTAAGATAGCTGCACCAATAACTTCCTTACAGAAGAAATATAAAAGCTTATTTGGAGTGAGAAACGTGAAATTACATTTAAAACCTTGAAGGAATAGTTAACTTTAGCACATATTCTTGCAGCACCAGATCCTAATGGATATTTTATGGTGGTAAATGATGCATCTCGTGAAGTTTTAGGAGGTGTTTTGTTACAAAGTGGTCATGTTATAGCACATGAAAGTAGGAAACTTAAATTAAATGAGTTGAATTATGCTCCGGTGATTCAGATCTTGCTACCATTGTTCATGCATTACAAGTTTGGAGTCATTACCTTCTTGGTAAGCCTTTTGAGTTAAAAACTGATCACCTTGGACTGAAGTATATCTTCACTCAGCCAAATATTAATGTAAGAAAATGAATGTCATTGGATTGTTTGTCTCAATATGATTTTGACATCAATTATATAAAGGGTAAAGAAAATATAGTGGCTGATGCTCTAAGTCGTAGGAAGCACATTTTTGCTCTTATAACGTTAAGAACTCAGCTTTAAGGATGAAGTAAAAAGTGTTATGGAATCGATTCTTACTTCTTACAAGTAAAAGTAGTACTTGCTGCATATTCTTCATATTTGAATGATTCAAGGTATAAAGGTTTTTCTTTGATCAAGAAGGAATCTTATGATTTGAAAACACAGTCTATGTACCTTCGCTAAATGATTTGAGAAATAAATTATTGGTATAATTTCATAATTCACATTTTTTTGGACACCCTAGCATTATAAAAATGTTTGCTGATATAAAACAACAATATATTTGGAAAGGAATGAAAAAGATGTTCTAAACCTTGTGACACATTATCTTGAGTTCCAACGTGTTAAGGCAGAACATATGCACCTATCCAATTTGTTGTATCCTCATAACATACCGCAGTACAAATGGCAAGTAATAAGCATGTATTTTGTACAAGGGTTACCTATGTCAAGAAATAAGCATGATGTTATCTTAGTATTTGTGGATAAACTAACAAAGGTAGCACATTTTATTGCTGGGAATCTAAAGGATGATTCTCCTATTTTGGCAAGAAGATTTATACATGAAATTTTCAGATTACATGGAGTACCTGAGTTAATCATTTCAGATAGAGATCCTATAATGACATCAAGATTTTGGCAAATTCTTAGTGCAGCTCTTGGAACTAGGCTGAATTTCGGTTCTACGTATCATCCGGAAACATGGGCAAACCGAAAGAGTAAATCAGGTTTTGGAAGATATGTTACGAATGTATTGTATGGATCAATAGTATAAGTGGGAAGAGTATCTTTCATTAGTTGAATTCACATACAATAATACATATCATGCTTCTCTTAAGATGGCACATTTCGAGGCATTATACGGAAGAAAATGTAGAACCCCTATTAGTTGGGATAACATAGAGGATAGAGAGGTAATTGGACTTGAAATTCTTACTGAAATGGAACAACAAGTTAAATTGATTCGTGAACACTTGAAAGAAGAAGCAGATAGGAAAAAGAGTTATGCTGACTTAAAGAGGGTTGATAGGAAATTTGAACTTGGTGAGAAAGTCTTTCTTTGAGTTAAACCGAAAAAGAGGTCTATAACTTTTGGCAAGGCTACCAAGTTATCCCCTCGTTATGTGGGACCTTTTGAGATAGTTGAAGAATATGGTTAGCTATTCGAATATGAAGAATTTTCGAAATAATCAACCCTATAGCTAATCATCATTTAGCATTACCTCCTTCTTTGTCATGAATGCATGATGTTTTCTATATTTATTTACTTAAGAAATACGTTTCAGATTTATCGCATGTGTTAAATTGGAATTCCTTGAAGTTTTAGGAACCAGAATAATCGAGGTTAAACCCATACGAGTGCTTGAAAATCACTAGTTGCCTTTGAGAAATTGAGAAATAAGTTAGTGTAAAGTCTAGTGGGACCAGTTTAACGAAGACAATGCAACTTGGGAAAACCTAGAGGATATGAAAACTTCTTTTCCATATCTATTTGAATAGAATTGAATTCAAGACTGTTAAAAAAAATCTAATTGAATTGATTTTTCTTCTATATAAGACTATAAGTATGCCAGTTTTGGGTAGATATTTATATGAGTTGAATAAACAGATATTTAATGTTGATTTCTAGAACTATAAGTTTTTTTGATATATTTGACTTATGGTAAGAGAAGTAAATGAATTGATTATCATTGATATAAATTGTTAAAATGAGGTAATCATCAAGACGATGATTCTTTTTAGGAGGGAAACATGTAACACACTCGACAATTGTTATATTCCTCTTTTGCATTTCAAGTGTTGACATGTGATCTTCTTCTAAATATGTGTTCTTTTGGTTGTTGGAGATCATGCTTGATATGGATAAATCTTTTCTGTTCTTAAGATCATTAGACTAGAATGGAATGGCTTCCTTGAATCCATTTTTCACTTCTTGTAGGTGAGTTGTAATCTAGTTTAAAAGTTGCAAACTTATCTCTTTATCTGACTTATCCTTGGATCAATTTCAGTGATACAAGGAATGTTTTAAACCTCCTCAGTTGAATGAATGGTAAATTGACATTCCATAATTGAGGGACATGATGGACTGAAATTTGTTATAACAAGTTCTTTAATCTGTGTGAACATGTTTCTATTCAGTTATATGTTGTTCTTAGGTCCTTGAAGATTGATCTTGGCAGTCCATTGCTGATGTAAATGAAATGCACTGCTCATGAAATTGGAAGGATTCGAATCCTAAAACTAAAGGATTAACCTATGAAATCCTAAGCTAGGTAAGAATATATACTATATAGCTATGTTGCATAATTGATTTTATTTCTAACCTAATCCTTGTACTAAGGGAGTATGGAAAGGTTTCTAGGCTATCTAAATTAACCTAAAACCTAATGCTATATGGTTATGAGATGATCTAACCTAATGTTGGAATTACCTAAGATAATGTGTTAAGGCCTAGGGTAATTATTCCTAAACTAACCTAAGTTTAAGGATCTATCTTAAGCTATTTTAATGGGAACCTAAAAGGGTTGCTTACCTTTAAGGCGATGATTCCAATGGCATTTAATTATTGATAAGGTTCTTAAAGGCATTACGTACTGCTAGTTTTGGCAGGGGCTAGTTGATTTAGTGGAGGATTATGTGGAAGCTCTACTAAATATGGAGTCGCATGTTAAATTGGAATTGGAATTCACCATATTTGGGAGGTGGAGGCAAGGAGAGTTGAGCGGGAAAATTAGAATTAATGAAATTAATTAGCCTTGGGTTTTGTTCACAAATCATCTAGGAAACTTGGAAGGCAGATTTATGGGAGGTTGTTGGTTTTGCATGCTTTTTAGAATTTTCTCTACATGGAGCAAAGCGGTCCTTGAACCAGCAGTTTGACTTGTACTTAATTGCCATTTTTAACTCACCTAGTCTATTTTTGATCATGGGAAGGTATATGAGGCATTCTGAGAAAATTTTTTTGTTGGTTGATCTTTCATGGAGGAGAAAAGGAGTTGGAAGCTCATCTGGAAGTCTCCTCCAATTTAGAAAAAGTGCTATTAAGCATGATAGGCTCTAATCTTTCAGATCTCTTGCATTCTTCTAAATGAATAATTAAAATGACTCGCTGCTCTTATGAGATTCTTGACTTGCATGTTTTATCTAGTTATTTGCTTGTTGGGTTTTGTAATCTTTGGAAATTTGGGTATGAATCTGTGGAAAATGGTTGATATGTGTCGAAACTATCTTGGTATGTGCTATTTAGCATACATACATGGGAAACTTGTTACTGTAACTCTGCTTGTCATATCTTGAACCAAAGATATGAAGAAGTTGTGTTTTCAACCGACCTTCATTGTTGTTTTCAACTTTGCAAATATCTATTTGATTAGTTCTGAACTACTCTGTGAGAAACTTTTGTTTAATTTTGAAGTTGGAATTAGGGTTTCTTGGTTATGCTATAAACTGGTTAAGGTTTTTGTGTTATATTCTGACTTATAACATAATATTTGCATATATTTCAGTGCTCACGATTGAGATGTTGTGATTCAACACTGTACATGTAATTTGATACATAGTGTTTGAAATTTTTAGTTGAACGATGTGTTAGCTCTGTTCTAGTATTTGTGAGTTGGTTTTAAATTGTATTTTTAGTTGAGAGTTTATAACTCCTTTAATGCAAACTGATTACTCCCGGTAATTCTAGGTAAGTAGTATGACTGAGTTGTTTGAACATCTCTTGGAGATTTAATTGGAAACACTTTCGTTTGATAGAAGAATTTGGAATTATTTTAAACAAGTTTGTACCAGTGCTTAGAAATAGTAGTGGAGGCAGAATACTTAGATCTGTTCAAGTCTGATTTCATTTTATAGTTCTAATAGAATTATGAATCACCCACGACTAATACAATGTTGTGGAGGCATGTAAAGGAACTTCAGTTTCGAGTTCGAGCATACTCCTGAACTGGTTTAGTTTAAAGTTTTGGGTTTTCTAATCTTGTTGGGATCAATAAGTGAATGCTTGAGTCTTTTAAAAGAAGAAGGAAATAGGGAACCCTTAGGGATAGGGTGTTGTTTTAAAACTTTACTGTATGTTGTTCTAAACTGAATTTGGAACTCATGCTTGTAATGACAAGGATTGTAAGGGGAACTTACTTTGTACATTTCTTTGCAATAAGTTGGTTTTGTTTTCTCTTTGGGAACTAGTGTATGAGCTTATTGTTTGGATTAGAGATGGGAATTTGTTGTTAAGTTTGGAGAATAAATTAAAGATTGAGTCAAATTATGATAAGATTCCCTTTCTAACTAATAGGGATTAGTTCATTTGATTGAACCCTTATGTTATTAGTTCTCTTGCAAGATGGAGATTTATTATACTTGTTAGCATGTTTTGTTCATATCATTTGTTAAAGTGATGAAGGAAGAGATTTTTTGTTTTGGTTTTGTTGAACAAAAAATACAATCTTGTTGTAAGACTGTTTAAACTCTATATTCCTTCTTAAGATTGATATGGGATTTTGTTCTATTTAAAAATCTGAAATGTTGCATTTAAAGGTAGTTGTCCTTTAAACAAAACAGTTAAATTCATGTTATGAACTTGTATCTATTTTCTAATATTTTTGTGTTGAGCATAGTTTGGAATGGATATCCTTCTTCCTTGCTTAGGAGCTAGATGTATCATCTCAATGTGAACTATGTTGTAAACCCTTTCTTTGTTGTTTAAAGGTAATTGTTAGGATCAATTAAACTTTAATTTTGTAAGGTAGATGTTGTGGATTATATTCTATTCTTCTCTTGGAAGTGAATTCAAATTGGTTAAATGTACTTCTTTTCCATTTGCTATTACTTATATTGATATTTATGATGTAATAATTGTCTCATTAAAGAAGAGTTGTTTTAATGGAACAATTATTGGAATGAACTTTGTTTCAAGGCTTAGTGCTTATCATGCTCATTTCATTGAACTGACTGTGCTAGCAATTTTTGTAGATGGACTTCGTAAGTGATAAAAGAAGGAAAAACTTATATGATGCATTGGCTGATTTAAATCTGATTCCTTGTGAAGAATTCTGATTCATTCTTGAGATTGTATTGAAAAATAAAAGTAGTATTCTTTGAGAATGAAGGTGGTTGTTATGCAGTATGCCTAAAATGCATAAGGCTTGTAAATGTATAACTTATAAGGATGAATTAAAAGCTAAGAATTTACTTGTATTGGTTGTGTAAATTATCTTGTACTTGTATGAAAAGATGGATTTCTATCTTGTTGATATTTTACATATTATTTTATGCTTAATTGGTTATCCTTTGATAAGTTGGATAAAGGGATTTAGTTCAATTTCCCTAATCAAAATGTAACTTGTTAAGCTAGTAGAATATGATGTTCTTTATCTAAACTATATTATATAGTAATGTAATGTGTGTGTTGAACGTACATTAATAAATATGGATATTGGGTAGGATATACCCTAACACTTAACATGTAGATAAAGAATCTTTCTCTTCCTTAATTGAATATAAACCAAAAAGGTATGTAAATGTGATTACAATTTATTAGACTTCATTTTACATGAAGTCTACTTTAATTAGATATTTATTCGGATGTTGAACGTGTCTAAAAGATTTTGTACCTTTTAAATGAAACTTGATAACGTTATTTGATGTTATTAATTGGTAGTGTAAGCGAGAGATATAACATTAAAAACAATGTAAGTATAAAAAAAAGTTCTTTATGAAATAAATGAAGCAAATTTAGGAAAGAAATTATTGATCGTTGGATTAGGGTTTTACTGGGGTAGTTGTAATCAAGAAATAATTCAAACTAACAATCTCCTTGGGGGTATGTACATCTCGATGAGGTAGTTTCTATAGGATGTTGGCACATGCCAACTATAGGGCTGTACTTTTGAGAACGATTTGGATTTTTCGAGAATACAACATTGTAGTTGACATGTGGCATCACCCTTCCACATTGATCATCTAGATCTACACCCAATAGGAACTCGGACTTGAACTTAGTTTCCCTCTAGGTCTGGATAGGAGCATATTTAGGATATGAATTAGCTTCTAATGGCTCAGGGTACGTTGGCACATCTGGTCAACTTAGGTCAACCAAGTATGCCCATTTACCCTAAGCCATTGTGAGCATCTTCCTATAATAGGTTATGTTCCTACCTAGGTCTAGGGTTAAACCTAGAACAAGTGGACTGATGGTAGTCAGTAAAGACCAATCATGATAATTGAGGAGTGAGGTGAAGGACATATTCCAATATGACGAGTATGCCATCTAGGAATAGTGACATACACAGTATGTTGTAAATATTTGGCCAAAGTATTGCAAACTACTGGTTGCGTTGTCCTATGTCACCAAGTTTAAAACAATGTGATATTAGATGAATATTGGTAGTAGATATTTAGATATGTTCTTTAAATAGATCACTCAGTACCTGATGTAGGGTAGGATGATAAATTATACGAAGTATATGATATGTATTCGATACATAAGTTAACATAAATAGATTGGTCTCTTATCGAGTTATGGAATGAATAGATCAGTGAATCACCGAGTCATTATAGCTACATATGTTTATCCATTGAATTTTATTGGCATGGAATGTGTGTTCTAAATAATTATTTATTTAGAATAGTGAGAACTATAAAAAAAATTCCCTTGTTTCTAAAGTCTTAAAATGGGAATGTTACACTTTTGGGGATATAGAGATGATTCAGGACATTTTGAGAGATAGTGGTGAGGCCTTGTATTACAATGCCACCTATTACCGAGAATTTCCAGCAGATGCGAAAGGGATTTCACCCTTTGATCAACTAGATGTAAGCAAGATAGGATCTAGATCATGGATTTCAAGAAGGTCTATTATATTATTACAACAACCAACTAGATAGTAGGGTGGTACACCTAGAGTCGGCCCATCACAACAACTATTGTTTCCTCCTCCGGGTCATAAACCAAGTAGCTTTGAGAGAGGGCGAGAGTTATGGTTGACATATGTATGTATACATGCTTCTTATGAAGGCTGAGTTTTGATTGATGTATGTACTAATGTATCATTTTTTTATTATTCCTCTTGATGAAGGCTCAGTTTTTATTCATGCCCATTTAGATGGCAGATTTGTATCGATGATGTATATCTTATTTTTATACAGACATTTATAATTGTATATATTTACATTTGATGGTTTATTTTTTCATGTTTTATATTCTCTATGATGATGATTCATGTTTATATATGTATGAGTGTATCATGATGATGTATGATTCTCATTTCCTATGTATATTTCATGCTAGATAGAGATGTTGTACCACATGTTTTTATATTGATGATATATCTTTAGATGATATCATATCTTTTGAAATGAGATATTATGGTAGATGTTAGCATTTGGGATGATACTAGATGATATTGGTGTAGGGGATAGATTTTTGATCATGCACAACCCCTCTTTCCCCATTGATGATACGATATGTGATGATTAGCTTAGTATACATGCATGATGTAAAACTTAGAATTTTTGTATATATGATGTATTAGATGATGTTATATGTGATGAATGATAGATGATAGATGTGATAACAAACATATGTGTAGTAAACAAACACACAAGAAAAATTTAACAAAACTAAACAAATATATACATGCAAAATAACACAATGATATGCAACTAAAAAAATGAATTCATGTAAACCTTAAAAACATATCAAATTGGTATTCAATCTAAGTAAAATGAATCCTAATAGATGCATACAAAAGATGATGAATACATACCAATATTCTACAAGTATGAAATTTAAAAATGGACTCAATATGACACATAATTAAATCAAATAAGACTAAAAAGTGAACCATATTTCAAATCATACAATGTGAAAAGATATTTACAATCAATACTATACAAACCAACAACTAAAAGAAATCTAAATTACTACCTTATTTTTTCGGGATAGCATTGATATATTTTCTAATGTTTTGGGTTATCTTGAAAGATACGTTTTCAAGGTTTCCCTAATACAATGTTATGAAGTTGGTGTAGCTTCATTCCAAGGGGGATTTTCTGAATGTTTATATTTTTGTGTATCTTTTTCTAATTTTTTTGTATTTTCTAAGGTCATGTTCCAAAAGCAATGTACAAGGACAACGAAGTGTGGATGCCCTCAACGTAATGTGGGAATATACAAAAGGAAAAATTCCATGCACATATGTATAATAAATTTGAATGTGAAGATGCCCCCAATGTTATATGGGAATATACAAAGGAACATCCTTCACGTAAATATAAGAACAAAATAAGCCAAATCATGGATTTACAAGATAGATTGGGTAGGGTTCCTAGACCTAAAAAAGGCAACTAACCTTAGAAAGTGATGAGAGTTACCCATCTAGATGTAAGAATAGCTTGTGACCGATGAATCCTCCTTAAGCATGGAAAACCAGTTTTCACCAAAAGACCTACCCAATGCGCCACAATTGTGTGGTTTTCACATGTGGATGACCTATTTTTTCTTTATTGTTTTCTTGATTTTCTGATGTTTTTCTTTGTTTTTATAATTTTTAGGTATTTTCTGATATCTACACCATGCTTAAGCATAGAACCACTTGAGATGCATGGTGTTCATAGGTTTTGGAAGCTCTTCACCATCTAAGTATGCTAGTTTATAAGCTCCTGATCCATATTTAGCAACCACCACATAAGGCCCTAACCAGTTAGCCTCAAATTTACCTTTCTTTTCTCTGTCCTTGACAGTGTTCTTCTGATTTTCTTTCAGAACTAGATCACCTACATCAAATTCATGATGAATGATCCATTTGTTATATCCTCTTGATACTCTTTTTGGTAAACCTTTAGGTGATTAAGCACTCTCATACACTTTTCATCCAACAAATCTAGCTCTGTTAACCGAGCAACTCTATAGTCTTCATCCTTATCAAGATAGTCTCGAGAGAGATATTCTTAGGGAGGGAAGCTCCACTTCCAAGGGTATGATGGCTTAAGTGCCATATACTAATGAATGTGGGGTCATGCTAGTAGGAGTGTGGATGGAATTTTGATAGTCCCAAAGAGCGGGATGTATCTGTAAGTGCCAATTATGATCGCTCTTACTTAACATTTTCTCCATGATCCATACAAGATTTTTATTGGTAGCCTCATCTTTTCCATCACCTTGGGGATAATAGGTGGTAGACAACCTAAGTTGGGTATGGAAGCATTGGCACAACATCTTAACTATTTTGTTTTTGAATGACTTACCACTATTAGTGACAATGGTGGAGGGGATACCATAACAGCAAATAAGGTGATTCATGATGAATTTGGAAATTTGTGCACTAGTGACATAAGTAAGAGGTACAACATCTACCCATTTAGTAAAATACTTGGTGGTGGTGATAATGTGGGTATGTCTATCAAAAGAAGAAGGATGGAGCTTCCCTATGAGATCCATACCCCATTTAGAAAATGGACAAGGTGTCGCAATGGGCTGCAAAGCTTGTGTTGGTGCATGTATCAAGTTGCCATATTTTGGCATAGTTCACACTTCTTGACAAAGTTACAACAGTCTACTTCCATGGTAGGCCAATAATAGCCCACTCTTAAGAGTTTCTTATCCAAGACCATACCACTCATGTCTTCTCCACAAATTCCTCTGTGCACTTCTTTAATAGCATGGACCGATTCAATAACATCGAAATAACGAAGAAGATTCCCGTCGTAGCCATGATAATAAAGGGTGCCTCCTAGGAGGGTGTAATGGGCTATGCGGTAGATAAGGGATTTCTTCTCAGTATGGGTAATGTTTGGGGAAATGTGCCATCTTGTAGGTATATAAATATAGGGTCATACCAAGGGGAAAAGGGGCCAACAATTTCACATGCCAAACACAAGTCTGGCATATCATATGTAGGTATTCATAAATTCTCTACAAAGAAGGGAATTTTTCTTTCCTGAGGTGGAATGCATAAGAGATACCTAATTATAGCCATAACATCTACTAACCTATTATGTGACCTTGGTTTTTGTTGAAATACAATCATATAAATATTCCTTCAAGGTTTCAACTAATTTCTTGTATGGAATAAGATTTTCATCTTTAACCTTATACTCATCATTAACTTATTTAATAATAAGTTAGGAGTCCCCAATGACTCATAGTTGTCTGATATTCCAAGTGATAGCCAACTTGAGGCCAACAATGAGTGCCTCATATTCTATAATGTTATTAGTGCAAGGAATCCCAAATAGAATGCTCTTGGAATAACCTCTCCTGTGGGAGTGATGAGCACCACTCCTGCTCCAAATCCATGGAAGGTGAATGATCCATCAAAATGGACTTTCCACTCCACATACTCTTCAACATACATCATGGATGCATCTAGAAAATCTAGACACAAAGGTTCCATCCCTAGTAGAGGGTATTTTTTCAACTGATCGATCAGCCAATATATGTCCTTTCAATGACTTTTGGTTAACAAACTCAATATCAAATTTAGGACAATGATCAAATTAGTCATTCATCCTATAAGGGAAGGTTTGGATAAAAGGTATTTGAGAGGTTTAAATCCTGATATTAGCTTGGTCTTATTGTTAAGGAGATAGTGGCATAATTTCTAAAAGGTAAAGACAATTTCTAGGAAAGCCTATTCAATATGTGGGTAATTCAGTTCATAGGTAATTAAGGTTCAACTAAGGTAATAAACTATCCTTTCTTTATGGTATAGGTCATATTGGGCAAGCAGAACACAAATAGAAATTTTTGGGTAGCTGAAATGTATAATAAGAGAGGTTCACTTGGGGTAGGTGGCATGAGTACGGGTGGGTTGACAAGGTATTGTTTAAGTAGTACAAATGCCTTTTGACAATCTAGTCCCCAATTGAATGCAACATCCTTCTTGAGGAGATGTGTAAATGGGTGACACTTATCCACAAGTTGTGAAATGAAATGACAGATTGCTTGTATCTTTCCTTGTAAACTTCTTAGTTTTTAATATTTGTAGGTGGAGGCATTTATGTGATAGTTGTATCTTTTTCAGGGATCTACCTCTATTCCTCTATGTGAAACAATGAAACCTAAGAGCTTCCTTGAAAAAATGCCAAAGACACACTTCTTAGGATTCAAACATACTTTGTAATCTTGGAGACATTGAAAAATACACCTCTCCTCTGCTTTTAGATTTTTCCAAGATATCATCAACTTAATCCTGCATGATGCCATTCATCATGTTATGGAAGATAACTATCATTTTGCATTGATAGGTGGCCTTGGCATTCTTGAGTCCGAAAGGCATGACCTTGTAACAAAATTTCCCCCAAGGGGTGATGAAATTTGTCTTATGCTTATCTTCCTCTATAATTTGGATATGGTTATAACCTGAAAAACCATCCATTAAGGATAAAATTTCATAACCAGTAGTAGAATTGACAATCATATCAATATTAGGCAAGGGGAAGTCATATTTGGGACATGCTTTATTGATGTCATAGAATTCGGTGCAGATTATTATGCCAACCAGATTCTTCTAAACTATGACTATATTAGATATCCAATCTGAATAGTCAATGGGTTTAATGAAATTAGTAGCTAATAACTTTTCCAATTCTTCTTTGACAAGTAGTGCAATTTTGGGATGCATCTTTCTCAATTTCTACTTGATGGGTTTAGTGTCTGGGTGCACAACGAGGTTATGCACAACCAAGTATGGGTCCAAACCAGGCATATCTACATATGACCATGCAAATATATCTACATATTCTCTTAATAGCTCCACAAAAACCTTTTTTTCTTGAGTTGAGAGTGAAGCTCCCAACTTTATCATTCTAGGTTCTTCTTCTGAGCCAATGTTGACACTGATCATTTCTTCAACAAGAATTTTAGAAGCATCTTCCATCCATGTAGGATCAGGGGGAAGAGTAAGATCAACCTCCTTAGGTGGCTCATCATCATATTTGAATGGATATACCATTTTTTCTATAGGTTCTTCATTTTTTTTATCTACTAGTGCTTCAAAATGTTTGTCACTATGAGACTTGTGTTGTTTCTTCCCATAAGGATTTTCTACTGAAATTCTTACTCTTGCTTACGACCTTCCTATTCAAGAATCTAAACATATCTTGCTCTTTTACAAAGTATGTGTAGGCATCTATTTGGATGGAAAATCCATTCTTGTGATCCCTAGTTGGAATAGAATCCCTGAGTCCCATTAATTCTGCAAATGCTTCGTCATTATCAAAGAAATTGATTGGCACATGAGATTGTTGATTCTAATCTATAAGTTCTGGATATATAAGGGTTACTTGGAAATTGGTTTAAGAATTGGATCCAGATAAGGTAAAAATATTTGAATCAAGGAATAGGTTAGTGGAGGCAAGATCCTCATAGAGGCTACATGGGAATTTATGTCACTATCAGAATGAGTTGTCCTCATGTTCAAAAGAGGTGGTGTCGATCTTGAAAGGGGGATCATCATGAGGCTTTATTCCAAGACCATGTTTGTTATATTAGAAATGAGGGATAGGAATGGGTTATAACTGTCCTTTTGCATTGATACCACATCCAAACCCATTGTAACCCATGACATACATCATATGGTGGCCTTTGATATATTGTGGAGCTTGATGACATGATGCCATGGTACCTTTAGGTACCCTCCTGATGGGATCTTCTAACATATTTTCCTCAGAAAGGAGACCACTAGAGATGAAATTCTCTAATGGTTTAGGGAATTTATCCCGAGTGCTCTTGAATTGAAAGTAGGGTTTACCACGTGTCTTGGGAAACACTGATAGATATGATATTAATAAGGCCTGTTGAAGAGTGAATTTCTCACCTAGGCCATACTTTGTAGATGTTTCCTCCCATGATGTGAAAGGGTTAACCAATGAAGGAAAGTTTTGATTACAAGGAGTGAGTGAATCTAGATCCACACATTCCTTGATAGCTTTTGTTTGTAAAGGAACAATAATATCCATAGAAGGACATTCATAAGTCAGTATGAGAAAAAAATTTCAATGCCCTATAATGCGTAAACGGTTCCAAATCACCTGGATGGTGACTATTTTCCTTCATGGCACATCTTAATACATTGATGAAATTTTGAAGGAATGGCCTACATGGCATGGATCCATGGGTACCCCACGAGCATATGCTAAGGGAGATCCAAGTCAAGGACATAGAACATTGTATCATGACAAGTCGGCCCTACTTCCATCGGAACTACTATAGTACCTGTTGACTCTCGCTCCTCATTATCATAAGCTGTGATTTTAATAGTTTTAGCCCCTAGATATTTTTGAATGGCCTAGCTACTTAACCATATTTAAAGTGAAAATATTTAGGTTGGATCCACTATCTACAAGTACTCTCTTGATCTTACGACAGTAACTAATACTTCGAGTATAAGGGTAAGTTTTTATCTCCTGGTCATTACGCAAGATTGTAACATGATCAAAAGTGATATGATCATTAGAGTCAAGATGTGCAATCATGGCTTAAAGGTGCATGGGATCTATATCTATGGAGACTCCCAAACTCTGTAGTGTTTTATACAATATGTTTTTATGAGCAATAGAGATCTTGAGGAGATCTAAAATCAATATCATGGCTAGCGTCTTCTCTAATTGTTCTATTAGGTTGTAGTGACCTTCCAGAGGGATAGGTAGGGGGCGGTATGAGAAAATGAACACAACGTGTCCCTACTGCACAAAATTTTCTAATATCCTAATAGTATTTACCTGTTCATTAAATGAACAGATACATCCTATAAGGGAATTAAAGGGACTATCATTAGTTGGATAAGGATAAGTAGCAGTCCTATAGTCATTAGAATTTTGTCTGTAATCTGGCTTCATGTTATTATTATTTTCATGGTTAGGAAAGGGATATTTGAAGATATTCATTTTCTGACTAGGACTTATTTTACCATTGGGACCTTGTCTGAGTCGTGTGAAAATCTACAGTGATTTTTCCCTCTTCGATGAGGTCTTGTATATAATGTCGTAGTCTCAAGAACCTATATGTTTTGTGTCCTTTAACATGATGGAAATCACAATACTCATGCTCTTTGAACTAACTAGGATTTGGATCATCTTCGTGATATGGAACTTTCGCAGTTGGATACTACACCATGTTCTCGGCATCTAACTGTTTAAGTATAGATGACAGTGATTTGGTTAGAGGTGTAAACATGCATTTGGTGGGTGCCTTTTGGTGAGGTCCTTGTGAGAGCTTTAAAATTGGACTAGTCTCGTATGATTTGTACTCTTTTTTATTCTCAGAAATGTCATCACCAATGACATGTTTGTTTTTGTTTAAGAATTTTGATTTATGTGATGATTTTTCTTCATGTTTTTCCCTTGTGACTCGGCTTAAGCATACCCTTTGTAATAAGATCCTTTTCAATTTGACTACCCTTCTCTATAACTTCTTCAAGTTAGAGCTACTGATGCATTTTTAAATGGAAGAATATATCTAAGTTTAGGTTAGGAACGAATATGTTTACTAGTTGTTTTTCTAGTAAGGAACATGGGAAACGGCTTGCCAACCCACGCCATCATTGTAAGAAGCTCGCAAAGGTCTCGTTGGGCTTCTTCTTTTCATTGTAAAGGTCATTCATCATGATATCATTCTCCATATTGAAGGAATAATGCTGCATGAATTTTTCCACTAGGGCGGGCCATGTTGTAATGGATCCCTTGGGTATACTAAAGAACCATTCTAATGTCAGTGCTCCTAGGCTACGAGGGAAGATTCATATTAAGAAATTATCATTGTATGCAACCTCTTGACAAGCCATATAAAATTCCTTGATGTGATCATGAGGATCACCTTTGCTTTTATATTTATCAAACTTAGGAATGGAAAAATTCTTTGGGAAGGGTTGTCACAACATGTCCTTATCAAAGGGGTAAGGACATAGTTCTTCATATAGGTACTTCCTATTGTGTCCTATGTTTCCTTCATGTAGCATAGTAAGTGTGTCCTTCATTGATTGTAATTCCCATTGAATGAGTTTCTCTTTTGTAGGTGATATTGGTCTATTTACCTTAGCAACTTTAAAATTTGTGTCATCATATAGATCAAAGTGGAACTCACTAGATTTGGTTTTGAGTTTGTCTTTAGGCGTGTTCCTACTCGAGGACCCTCAGTTTTCTAATTTTTTACTTAGTTTCAATATTTTTTTGAATAATATCTTCTTCAACTAAGGGATCATCTTCCTTGTCAAACTTAGGAGGTGGTGAGCCTTTGTGCTCATGCTCAATTTTTACTTTATGTGAAGCCTTATAATAAGGTCTTCGCAAATCACTAATTGGTTTTGATAGGTCTTATTCAAAAAATTGTGATTTTTTTGGAAGTAGAAGCATACCCTATGTCGAGGGGGTTACCCATATCTAAGAGGGATTATCACTCTTCCATTTTACGATTAATGATCTTAGTCTCCACTTCGTGTTCTTATGGAAGCTTATCCCCTAGCTCTAGGACTCTTACAAGTACTTGATCTCTCTTATAATAAAGGATCTCGTCAAATCGAACTAGGTCTAACTTATGTTGTTCCTCAAAAGAATCAAATTATTCACTACTATGATAAACTAATGGTTATGTATATTTGAACTATGAAAAAAGAGATGTTAAGTTATTGCCACCAAATGGGAAGGATTAAAAAGGATTTTCTTCTAATTCATGCTTCTTTGGTTTAGATGCCATATTTGTGATTCTAGGAATTACTAGTCAAAGTTATAGTAGGTTTTGTCTAAATATCTTCAAAGTTGTATGAAACCTAGGTGTATGTTGTGTAAGTTGTCTGATGGCCAAAATATCCTGTGTGTTCTAAATGTAATGCTAAGTAGTTTTTATCGTTCAAAGAACAATCATATGAACATTAAGTCAAAAGATCACTCAAACTGTTGTTTTAGCAAGACAATACCCTATACTATGATTCCAATGAAGTGCCTAAGGTAGATAATGAAAATTCCCTATTAATACATATGTCAAGTTAGAATACCAACAAGGCCTAAATACCAAAGTGACAAATATGGTTGGGTGTAAATGGACAAAAAGGTGAATATTGTCCTTGATAAGACTCATGGGGAATTCTTCCTTCTCACCCCAATTGGCCAGTGAGAATGTAAGGGTATAGATCGAAAGATGAAAATAAACTAGGTGCCACTTGGGCAGAGTTTTTCCTTGTCTGAAGGTGAGAAAGAAACCAAGCTAAGTGATACATCATTTTAATTTTCATGATAAAAGACACTTAGATAAAACTTAAGTGGACTCTTTTCCTTGTTTGAAAAATAAGGTTTAGACTTGAGTAAGTCATCAATTTGTAATGTTTTTAACCATTTAACCTACCCAAAAGAAGGCTATATGTCAAACCAATGTTTTTAAAGAAATCCTCACACAGTGAATTTTTGCTAAGGCCGAGAATCTAAAAATTTTCAATTTTTCAGACTTCGGAGTTTTTTCTCTTTCGAGAGTTTTTAAGCTCAATTTTAGAATTTCATTTGAAATTTTCCAAAGTCCGAAACTCCAAAAGTATAAATTTTCAGACTTTTGGGTTTTCGAGATTCGAACTTTTTGGCTCATTTTGTTTAAATCCCTCTCGGACTTTTGAAGTCTGAAATTTTGAAAGTTTGAATTTTTGGACTTTCGGGTTTCGGGTTTTTAGAGTTCTCCAAGTCATTTTTAGGATTTTCACTTGAAGTTTTTGAAGTCCAAATTTCTAAAATTCTAAATTTTCAGACTTTTAGGTTTTCAGGTTTCGACTTTTCAATCGCCAATTTATCTTTTTGCTTCCCATTTTTCAAGTCTGAAATCCCAAATTTTTGGAATTTCGGCTTTCGGGTTTCAGACCTTTGGAGATTTTGTGCATAATTAATTTTCACCTACCTCCATACGGATTGGATTTTTACCATTAATATTAGGATTTCTATTTAAACTCAGATTTTTACTTTTCATTTTTACCTGACACATTCGCTCTAACATTCCATTCTTGTACTTTGTGACGTCTTTTTCAAGGTATGTTTTTTGTTTATTTTTCTTTTGGTTTTAGGTCTTTTTCCTCCTCATTTGGGTTTTTCTTTTGGTTTCTCTCTACATTTTGGTGATGTCATTCTTTTGGTTCACCATGTTTCATTTTTTGAGTTTCCTCTAGGTTTTCAAAGTTGTTCAAAGGATATTTTTAGGCCTCTTGTACTTCTTTTCGTTTCTCATTTTCCAGCTTGGTGATTTAACATTAGTTTTGTAGTTTCCTCCAGAAATCTTCACAAAGACTCATTCAGAGAAATCCTTTGCAGATCACAAGGATGAAAATTCATTCAGAGAACTCCTTCGGTAATAATCTTTAGAGATCTCATTTTTGAGATTTCAGAGAATTTTCCATTTTAGAATTTCAAAGATTTGTTTCTTTCAGTTTTTGAAACCCCTAGATTTGGGGAAATCTTTGGAAATTTTTTTTCATACAAATTCATTTCATAGTTTTTGATTTTGAAGATTTCTTGTTTTTGGGTTTTTAAGATTTCTACGACATTCAGCTCCCGAAACATAGGTTTTTATGTTTGCCTCCACTTCAAAGGGAAAAGAGAAGATGAAGTACACATTTCTTGGGGTTGCTCCCCAATCCTACCTGTCCTCCAACTTAGGAAATATTGGGGACACTGATCTAGGAAAAATTGATCTTCCCGAGTTCTAGGAGAGATTAAAGGCTCCAAATAAGAAACCATGGATGCAAGCCATCTACAATAGTGGTCTAGCCCTTGCCACTAGTTTTCCCACATCTGTGCATTGCCCAGAATTTGTCTTAGCTGCAGCAGCCCACTTCAACGAGGACTCCATGTTAGTTAGGGATAGTGATGATAAGGTGGTAATCCATTTGGACCCATATTTCTTTGAGGATTTGTTTAAACTTCCGACATTCAAGATTATGCCACAATTTCACCGAAATAACAATGGAACACTGGGATAAGAAAGAGGAAGTATGCTCAAAGGTTATGATGAAATCCTATCTGGTTAAGAATTTTACCAAATTACCCAAAACTATACATCGATCAGATTTTATTCAGGAATTCAATGATCTTATTGTGCTATTAAGCAGAGTCTCAGGTCTTCCTTCTATAAAGGAATTCTAGGAATGGATGTTTTTGTACATAGCAACTATCAAGAAGAATGATGAGTTTATCGATGGGGAGCATATTAGTAGCAACATTTACTATTAGTTGGGAAAAGTGTCGAAACAAATACCTTCTACATGACATCTTTCCTGGTATATACGATTGCTTGCTATGGGATATTTTGTGGGTTTGAATACCAGGGGTGTTCATAGCACCTCCCAAATATATGAGTTTTATCCCCAACTCACTCTGGATGAGGGGAGAAATCATTTTTGAAGAGTCAATGACATTTTATTTGTTGTTGTCCTCTATCCTTTTGAAAAATAACTATACAATAAGAGGGTTTCCAATGAGGCTTTCCAAGAGGTATGAGAATGGGGAGCAATCTACTTTCAGTTTTCTACATTCAGATTTTAGGTTTCATAGGTACCCCAAGAAATTACCGAGGTGTCCCACTGAAAAATGGATTCTTTTAGAATTAGTTTGACATTTGTTGGATTATCATAGAATCCAAAATAAGCATCAAAAATTAGGAATGCATTTCCCTATTTCAATTGGTAGGTATTCTTACCCAAATATTCACAAGGAAAAAAATGTTTATGCAGAAATGGCTGAGATAACCCTACAGACTTTCCATCAGCGAACTAATTTTGACTATTGGGGTAAGTTTGGGGAGACAGTCAGTCTAGTCCTCATGTACCTCAATTATAAGATATATGGATTCATTGTTGGGATGGATACATCGTGCGACAAAGGGATTATGAAAGGTTAACCCTTGATGAAGTTTGGCAATTTGGTTTGGCTGATGTGCCAAAGGACATGCAAGGATAATGATGAGGTCCTAGATTCATCATAAAAGAGTGATAATATTTCCAATCAACCACTGCCATGGGTTGATTGGTATGTGAAAGAATGCAGCAATACTAAGGAAATGGTGGGACCCATTCTAAAGAGGACTTTCAGTTGGTTGACCACCTTGGGAATCTCACCCAAAGGGGAAAATCAACCTACAAATATAGGGGCTACACCAGCAATAAACCAACCAACACCCACAAAAGGCAAGAGGTCAACTCAAAGGGTCCCTAAAATTCCAAAGAATATTTCATTTGTTTTTGGTGGCTCATCTCTCTCTAGGCATGTTGCTCCCAGGATTACATCATCTCGCACTACCAAGAATAAAAAAGTAGTTAAAGTCAGTGACTCTCCTAATGTCATTCAAGATCCATCACATCTTCCCCTTCCTCCATTATCACTTCCAAAGATCGAGTTCTTTCCACTTCCATAATCATTTCTTCTTTCCCATTGCCTTCTATGGCCCGTATTCTCGTCACTTCCAATTCTATTAGGTAGGGAAAATATTGGGTCACCCATTTCCTCTTCACTTCCTTTGACACTCCCATTTTCTTCAATTACAACCCCCAACATTACTTTTTCAATTCCTCTAGTTGTCCTTACTTCCAAACCTTCCATCATTTCTATCTCTTCTCAATTATTAGCTAATATTTTTGGTGATCTTGATCTAACTCGATGCTTGGTATCGATCTGCCACTCCATCCTCATCGGCTCTAGCCATACCAGAATGGCTATTTAGACAGAATCCCACGAAAAATAAAAATTTTCCTCTTGGATATGTTATATATCTCATCATTTTGGAGTCCATGCCCAAAAGACAAGCCAAGAGACCGAGAACCATATCAAGTCTAATGGTTAATCCATCTGGAGAGCGTGTGATAGAAGTGGCTACCCCTGTTGAGGGGAAAACTAAAGAAACAATCATAGTAGCAGATTACCGGATATCAAAGTTCTCATTGGGGAAGGATACTCATGAACGAGCCAAGCAAGATGTACACACTACTCTTGGGTCCCTTTTGGAGAAATATGATAAAGACAAGGCCACCAAGGATGAGCTCAATGCCAAAGTAGAGCAACTCACTGCACTGCTACGTAAAGTAACCCAACCCATTCCATCCACTGACGTCTCAAATACTATGGCCATGAAAATTTCATCCACAATTGATGATATTTCTTATCATGAGCTCAAGAAGTTAGGCCAGAAAGGGAGATCAGTGAGTGGATGGATGGAAAGAATCCTACAGGAAGCCAATCCATTGATCAAGGAAGCTGTTGAGATTTATAATGACTTTTAGGTTACAAAAATCAACATTTATAAGATGGACGAATCCTTCTCAGAGGATAATAATAATTTAAATTTTACTTTGGCAACATAGAGTGACATTAGAGAGGAGGATTAAGATTTGCTTCTTCAGAGGACGTGATTGATGATGCCTCTAAATTGTTTGAGTATCAAAAGGCCATGGAATTCGGGTGTCAAGTATTAGAAGATCTAATTAAGAAACTAGAGGAGAAAAGAGTGGATATTACATATTCTATGAATTATATCTCGGAGGAGTTTGACAACGCCAACTGCAAATTCTTCAATGAAAATATTGATGCTCTTCCTCAAGACCAGATGAAGGAAAATTTCAAAAATTGGTGGAGCGTGATGATGATGTCACAAAGAATTTCAATAGTGACTCCATTGACTCACTGTTCTTATTTCATAATTTCATAGCGAGACTCAAGAAATTCATAAATAAACTTTGAACGTTGCCAGCCAAGATCACGAAAGAGATTGAAAAAGAAAACATAGTGAATCATTATGCATGTGGGCCTGGAGATGAAGAAACTCAAGGTGTTATCAAGCACTTCTTTAAGTACAGACACTGAATGGCTGTATGGGAGGAAGGACAAAATAAACTTGTAGAAAAGGGATATCTAGATGAATCAAGCCAAAGTTGAGCGGCCATGAAAGGACAGGTTCAAGCTCTGGAATCAGTCAAAGTTACAGGGTTGACTTGGTCAACCTTTTGCAACAAATTTGCTATTTTTATGGGACTTGTTCCTTATATTAATGACATTACTATTTTTAGTTAAATTTTAGTTAAATGCCCAGCTGTAATGGCTCAGCCTAGGAACTTATAAATAGTGGAATGCTTCCATTATTTGATATACATATTTTTAGAGATTTTTGGTGAAGTTTCTCTTCAAGCTTGGAAGAGTGCTTTCAGATATTTGTTGAAACCTTTTAATTATATTTAGAGTTATACCTTGCACTTGAAGATCTGTTTTATTGTGTTGAATGATTAGTCATTGTATGCTTTGTGAATGTGATTCCTTGGCATTATTGATTAATTTACCTTTATTTCAGATTATTTGTTTCATATTGTGAAAAGAATAGTGTGATTACCTTTTATCGATTATGATAAAAAAATTTCCTTCATTGATTAAGAGTTGCATTATTATTATCACTTAAGTGGATGCTTGACATGTGCTTGTGATTATCCTCTTGATAAATTATTTGTGTATCAAATCAAAGCTGATCTTTCTATTGTGTATGTTTAAAGTTTAACAAAGGAACGTGTGCTTCCAATCTGTGGTATTTTGTACCCTTTCCAAGTTGCAATAGGTGAAGGTGGCCAATGATGTGAGCATCCTACCCACATTAACCCTTCCGAAGTTGAACATCCCTTTTCTTGGTGCATCACCACTTCTAGTATAGATTTTATTTCCTTGCATTCTCTCTCCCTAATCCCATGAAATGTTAGTATAGGTCTAGTTATCCATCTTTCTTACATCATAAGTAGTGTTGTGTTTAGTTTAGGAGAGGAAGTTGGCCTTCTCTCGGAGGTTCACCTCAAGCACAAGTCCCACAACTTGAGAGGTGATCCCATGTGTCCCAATCACACCGAATGTCATGATTAATTCCCAGGCCATTCGGGGGTGCAGTGATTTGGAGACAATAGTTTTTGGCATGCCCGGTGGGATAGAGAGTTGGTACTTCTCTTCTCATTCCATTGACACAAGGTACCTGGCAAATCCATCTCTCTAGATTTCAAAGTTCAGTACATCAACTTATGTGAAGAATTCACACAAGAGCTTCTTCAAGGTGGGACAATTATAATCATACAGAGCTTTCTTTGTCTCCCCCAAGAAGAAGGGGAAGAAACCTTTCAGTATCATCAACTGCCACTTTACCTCATAGAGGGCATTCAACTCCTCCTGAAAGACATTTTTTCCCATCAAGACACAACCAAATTTTGAACGTCATGGCAGCCAATACTTGTCCTCTGTTCAATGCCAGTAGTCCTTTCTTGTTAGCACAAAGAGATGCCAAACCAGAGCTGTCTTGAAACATTTATCATTTTACACTAGGGAGACTAATGTTTTACCTCTGGAGCACATGCTGGATGTAGCTAGCATCTCAGTGCAAAGTACATAGTATCATGGAAGATAATGTGGCAGTTCAACTCCTTACTACTTCATTCAAAGGCAGAGTGCTTCAATGGTTCTAAAGTTTAGTTGTTGGATCTGTTACCACTTGGAACGATTTATTATTTTTTTGTGTAAACATTTTGAGGACAAAACTGATAATATCTCACTTGTAGAACAATTTCATACTATCAAGCGAGTCTCCTCAAGAGTATATGAGTGATTTCAACCTCCGTTTGACAAGAACTTGGAAACAGATCCCAGAACTTGTAAGGCCATCCCCAGAAAGTGCATTTCTATATTACTTATGGGCATTGAATAGTGATGTCACCATCATGATTCAGTCCATGGGGGACCATTATCCTTGATTCTTACGAAGTTTCCATACGAGCTGAAAATTTCTTGATTCAAGTAGGTAAAATTACTCCTAGGCCTCCCATTCTTGTTTTTACAGAGCTTGTAGGCCAACAACTAGTCATTGCCCCAGTTCCGATAGCTTCTATTCTAGTAGCCACACATGCATCCAATCCCTCAAATGATTTGGTTGAGGTAAAGTCACTATTACAAACTTTTGGGAATGAACTCGTAGCAATGAAGAGGCAGCAGTCCCAGTATGCTCACCCCTTTCAACCCCAATATCAGACAAACCGTCCTCCATTCCATGGAAATGGTCAGTCACAAAATCAGGCCACAAGCCAAGCCGTGAATGTAAAAACTTTGAATTTTCAGAACCCTTCTACTACCAGTTCTTCCCAAGCTATAGTCCCGGTCCAGAACAACCTCATCCAAGACTATGAATGGTGTTACCCTTGTTCTCAACCCCATAATTAGAATCTCTTCCCAAATGGATTTTTGAGTCAAGCCCTCATGGTTCAAAGCATAACTACTCCATCTGAATCATCTGCTAGACCATCCACTTCAGAAATCCAAGACCAAGCTCCTGATGAAACCACATTACTAAATTGGAAAGCAGAGGAATTTTGTGGTGTGAATACTAACTCCTCCCCCATAACATCTAACACATGTTCCAAGAAAAGGGAAATAGACTCATAATATTCCAATACTGATCAGGCATCCACTTCTCAAGCCCCAACATAGATACCAGATGATAAAGGCATGAGAAAGAAATCATCAAAAGTATTTATGGAACAGACTACAAAGAAATATGGGACATCGAGTATCATGGTACCCAATAAGAATTATCCAAAGGAAGACCCTATGCCCCAAAAGGGCATTAGCAAAGTGGGAGTGATTCCATTTAGCATCGTGGAACAAATGAAGAAGACCAATTTGAGTGTCACAATGTGGGATGCAATTTTGATTCCTTCTCAAAGGAACTTACTATGAGAGGCCTTGAACAGCTTTGACACTACTAGTAGACCATCAGGTCTAGGAAGTAGTAGTAGCAAAAACTTATGCCAACCCGAGACAAAAATACATGCTAATACCAACAAGCCTCCATTTTATATCTCGCTGATTATTGGTGATCATTTGGTGCACAATTGTATGATCAATTCTGAGCCAATAGTTCGTGATGCCTAAGTAGGTTGTGGATGTACTACAAATTCCATATGCTCCAATTTCAAGAGGGGTTGTTTAGCTAGATGGTACTATAGTCCAAACTATGGGGGTCATTAAGGGGCTTCAGCTCACTATCCACGCATGTCCTAGTTTGACTTTCACATAGGATATATCTATCATTGATCTCCCTCCCCTCTTCACCATCTGCTTATCATGGGATTTCACCACAAAAATGGGAGGATATTTTTCATCAGACTGGTCACATATGATCCTAAGGACCCGATATGGGACTAAGGTAACTATAAGGGCAGAACCAATCTGTCACAATCACGTGGAACCTTACACATCCAAACCCATAAATGGTAATTACACCATTTGTGATCACAAAGATGAGGATATAGATCATGAGCCAACTACTCTCATCGAAGAGGTTCCAGATATGATTCTCAATGAAGTGAGTATAAACCATCAATACGACCCTATGTTGATTTATTGGAAAATGAAGAATCTGTTCTTTTATTCTTAGAGGAGAATAGATTAGGTACGTATTACATTCATAAAGAAGATGTCATCGTACCTCAGCTGGTTAAGGCATCAAGTGATACAAATAGACTGTGGTAGATGTTCTTTGATGGATCATGAAGTAAAATAGATCTGAGTGCAGGGGTTATGTTAGTATCTCTAGAAGGAAACAAATATTTCTCTTCCTTTCGGTTGCAGTTTAGTTGCACTAATAATGTCATTGAATATGAATCTCTTATACAAGGAATTCAATTGGCCCAACGAAGAGGAATCCACACCTTGACTATCTTTGGTGATAGAAAATTGGTTGTGCACCAAGTTACAACCCGTAGTGCATCAAAAAATGATTTACTACAGTCATACAAAAATCAGGTCTGGGATCTAATAGAAGATTTCAAAGCTTTAATTCATGCAATCCCCAGAAATAAAATCAAGATGTTGACAGTGGCTACCATTGGTTCTCAATACAACATACCAATAGACATCATGAAAGAAGGGCAGTAGATGGTCAAAATGGTGGTTCATCCTATGGTACCGGATAATGTGAGTAGTTGGAAGGTGTTTGATAGTGATTGGTAAATTGTTCTCTTCCTACAACAAGAAGTAGAATTCGCTACCAAACACCAAGATAAACTCCAAAACTCTTACAGTGATCAGATTATACAACTGAAAGGAAACAAGCTACCAAAAGGCTTGGTTACATTAGAATCCATTTTTAATCCAGATGATCAAGCCAAACAGAGCACCAATATGGTGGTCAAAGAGGAAGATTTTGAAGAAGTTGAGGTGGCAAACAAGAAGGTACTTGAAAATTGGTAAGGTATGCACTACTCAAGAGAAAGAGGCTTTTTTCGATTATGTCAAGAATACCATGATATTTTCACATGGAGTTACAAGGAATTGTGTGGTTTCGATCCCGGCTTGGCTCAACATACTATTGAACTAGATCCAAACTCCAAACTAGTTCATCAAAAGTAGAGGCCAATTAATCCCAAAATTGAACCACTGATGCAGAAAGAGCTAACCAAGCTTATCGAGGCCTGTATAATTTTTCCTATCAAGCATTCTTTGTGGGTAGCTAATTTGGTACTGTAAGGAAAAAGAACGGTGAAATTTGGTTGTGCGTGGATTTCAGGGACCTGAACCGCGCCTCTTTGAAAGACCACTACCCTCTCCCCTCAATGGAACAAATCCTCCAAATAGTGGTAGGGGCTCAAATATTTTCCTTGCTCGATGGATATTTAGGATACAATCAGATTCTGGTCCAAGAATCTGATCAATTCAAGACAAATTTTTCACCACCAAATGGGGCACGTATGCTTACAACAAGATGCCTTTTGGATTATCTAATGCAGGGGCCACCTTTCAGAGAGCCATGGATATGGCATTTAAAGGACTCATCAATGATATGATCTTGGTTTACCTTGATGATATCACAATCTACTCCAAACATGTTGAGGATCATATCACCTATCTAAGGAAAAAATTTCAAAGGTGTAGGGAATTTGGCATCTCACTAAATCCAAAAAAGTGCATTTTCACGGTGCAAGAAGGAAATTGTTATCGCCGAATCACAACACCCCCGAGTGTCTCGCAACTTGATGGGTTGAGACTCTCGGTGCGAATGCATAACATAGAGCTTTTCCCAAGTGTGGGACCTTGTGAAATCGAAAAGCTCTCCGGATGAAGCCCGTTCCTATTCCCGTATTCGATGCACACAAATAATGCAGAGGTTTTACCCAAAATCTAATCTACCTTCCAAGGAGATAGGGTAAGAAGATGCATAAAAATAAACCTAAACTAACAAAGGTGATGCACCGAGGAATGAAGAACACCTATCTTGCCAATAAACACAAACCATTAAAATGTGATGCAAGATCATGCATAGATAACAAAATTTGCAGTGAAAGATCAGGAGGATGCAAATGAACATAGAGAGGGTTGAGAATCATCCACAAACATGCATTACTTGCTCCAAAGATTGATACAATACACTAAAAAATGCCAAGAGGAAAAGTTGCATTATAGTTTTAAATGGGAGGTTTGAACTCCACAAATTCACTACGAAAGAGAAGAAGGGAGGGGCAAAACAAGAATGTCCAACGCTTAGAAAGAAGCCCCTCCTTACAATTTATAGGAAGAATGAGAGAGGGAAGAGAGAGGAAATCCAAATCTACCCCAACCACCTCTAGGTTGCATTTAATTCATCTCATTATGGCGATAGGTGAGAACCCTAGCAAACTTAAAAGAAGCGAATCGTATTTTGCATTAAAACCGGTTGTTGAAACGTCACTTACGGTTCTCAATTTTCTCTCTCAAACTACATCAAAAGTAAAAATGACCCCAGAATCTTGTAGAGAATTTCACCAGATTTCCATTGATATAAAGAACACAAAAATCGAGCTCGGATCGAAATTTATGGCCATTTGAAGATCTAGGGCAAAAACAGGCCAAAATCGGATCGGCGGGCAAAAATTTGAAATTTTGACCCGTTTTGGTCTTTGGAAATTTTTGAATTTTCCCACCTAGCCGATTAGGTGAAGACACGTGGTGGGCACTAATTAGACGTGGGCCTGTCTTTCCTAAATTTTCTGCGGGTAGCTTCGACATTTTGACTTGGACACGTGTCAAAACCCCATTGGATGCGGGTTTGACCCTCCAAAATTTCCTTGCAGGCTTTTCCAATTTCTGGAGCCACCTGGACACGTAGCGAGATTCTATTGGCTCGTAATAAGGGGGGCAGGCTAAAACACTCCTTTTGGATTTTGGTGAAACACTTAGCAAAATTTCCAAATTTTTTCCCCTTCTAACACGTGGCACGTTATGATTCATCCGCGGGCCTCCTTGTCTCTTTTGCGGCCTTTTCACCTATTCACGTCTCACACGTCCTTCGCGTACTTTTTTTCCAACCGTCCCGAACAAAAATATCTCCGCTTCGGCCGATTCGGGCTTCCTTGTTCCTGTTTGCGGCCTTTTCACGTCTCACGCGTCCTTCGCATACTTTTGTCCCAACTGTCCCAAAATCGCTAGGGACAAATATCTCCAAACTGCCCGAAATGGACTCTCTGTCACAAAAATCAGCTGATTCGCATCCCACATGTACTTTTGGCCTAGATGTCCCAAACCACGTGAAACAAGACTTAGAAATTTTCCTTGCTTTCGGCCGCTCGGCTTTTTGCATCCGCGCGTCCCAACTGTCCCATGGACCGCCTGGGACAAAAATGTCTGACTTAGCCAATTTTCTTTGTTTTTTCGGCCCCAAGCTTGGTACGACGAACCTCAGTATGACCCGAACCCTTCAGACCCGAAATGCTTTAAAACAATCCTGCAACCTTATTTTTGCATTTTTTCCATTTTCTCTAACTCGTTGGGATTTCTTCTTGGATGGGAGAGTTAGAAAAGGCCGAGGGGACCCCAAAAACATGATTTTGGGCCTCGAATCAATCTACTTGCTTGGGACTAAACAATTTGATGCATGTTATCAAAATTACCTTGAGGGGTGAATTTTGGATAACAATTTTGGTGACTCAGTGGGGTCATCTGCCTGCTGGATGAAGTTACCAGTTCTGAAGCATCCATTGGGCATGGAGTCATGAGTTGTAGCCTGCAAACTGATCTAAACTTTGAAAACCTCCTCTCTGAGCCACTTGGAAACCCACTGAAATGGACTGTGCAAGAGCAAGACCAGCACCACAAAAACTATGTACAAAACTGAAATTCATACATGCTCCAAATGGAACATGCAGAGTGTGCACAAGCACTTGGAGGAATGAAAACCTAAGCTAATATTTACAAGGTGGAGAATTTCCCTTTAGTAGCAATGCTTTAGATAGATTCCATTGACTGGAATCTATAGTTCTTCGCCATCCAATGAAGACAATTGGAAGGCATTGTTGTCCTTACACTTTGTGACCATGTATGGGCCACTCCAAATGGCATCAAATTTTGAATTCCTTCCCGGTTTTGCTCTATCTGCATCCCATTTTAACACTAGATCTCCAACTTGGAAAGATCTACTCTTGGCCTTCCTATCAAAGGTCTTCTTGATCAAAGCTTGATCCTTCTCCATTGCTTGGGATGCCTGATCTCTGATCTCTTGGAGCTCCATCAACTCTGCATATCTCACCTCCATGGGCTCAAACTCTAGCAACTCTAACTACTTCATGAGTTCCAATGTTGGCAACTCAAGTGACATGGGCAAGATTGCCTCTCTTCCATAAACAAGCCTGAATGGAGAGTTACATGTGGATCTCTTGGGAGTTATCCTATCATCCCATAAGGCTGATTTCAGTTTGGTATGCCAAGACCTTTGATTCTCATCAAGAGTCCTCTTAATGATCCTCAACAAGTTCTTGTTTGTAGATTCAGCCTGGCCATTACCCTGAGGGTAGTAGTTTGATGAAGTACTTAGGTAGATCCCGTTCTTAATAGCCCACTCAGTCACCTTGGATCCAATGAATGCAAATGCATTATCTGAGATTATTGTAGCAGGTATGCCAAATCTGGTTACTATCCCCTCATAGAAGTCTAAGATGCTAGACTCATTTTCTTCCTTGAGTGCTACTGCTTCGGTCCATTTGGTGAAGTAGTCTGTGGCTGTCAAAATCCACTTATGCCCTTGGCTTGAATTGGGATTAATGACTCCAATGAAGTCTAAACCCCATTGCATGAATGGCTGGTCAACTGAAATTGGATGCAATGGGAGGGCAGCAAGCCTCTCTTTACCTGTGAAGAATGCACAATTCTTACACCTTTTGATCCACGCGAAGCAATCACTAAAAATATTGGGCCAATAATAACCAGCCTTCATGATTTTTAGGGCTATCACTCTTGGTGTAAAATGACCACCAGCTGGTCCACCATGGAACTCTTCCAACACCCTATGAATCTGATTTGTACCAATGCATCTCAGCAGTACTCCATTCACATCTTTCTTGAACAAAACACCGTCTACTATGGCATATGGGACAGCCTACAATCTGAAGTGTCTTCTTTGGGTCTTGTTCATCTCTGGAGGGCATAGGCCCGTGCTTAGGAAGTGCATTATACCTTGGGTCCAGCAAGGAGTGGGGACAACATTATCCTCTTCTTGAGTGCTACCTTGCACATGGCTATCTTGAACTGTCAAAACAACCTCTTCTTCATTGCATACTCCCTTTTGCTTGCCCAGAATTAGCTGCTCACACAATCCTTTTCCTCTTACCAGCTTGGTGACCTTGATCTCTATGTCATACTCCATGACATGAGTGATCCAACCTGCTCTTTTCTCATTCAAATCCTTGTTGAGGAGGAAGTCCTTTACTCCCACATGAGAGACCAACAACTGAACTTTGTTGTTTGAGAATAGATGCTTGAATTTATTCAAGCTTCTGATTACTACAAGTACATGCTTCTCAATAAAATAATATCTCACCTCATAGTCCTCCAGGATTTGGTTGAAGAAAGCAATTGGCTGCTCATCATTGTCCTTGTTCTGCTGCACCAAAATGGCAGAAATAGTATCATTACCTCTAAATGCATAGAGGATGAAATCCTTGGAGAAATCCGGGTTGATGAGAGTTGGTGCTTGGGAGATGGCTTCTTTGATTACTTCAAAACCCTCCTTGCCTTCTGCTGTCCACTTGAAAGCCATGCTTTTCTTTAACATTTTGGTGATAGGTTTGACAAGGGCTACAAAATCTGGGACAAACCTCTCGAACAAAGTTTATTCTCCCCAAGAAACTCTGAAGGGCCTTCTTGTGGCTTGGCAATGGTAGTGCTCTTATGGCTTCAACCCTCTCTGGATCAATTGCTAATCCTTCTTTGGAGACAATATGGCCAAGGAGCTTTCCTTCATGTGCTAGGAAGATACACTTCTTAGGATTCAAAGACACTCTAAATCTCCTGCACCTTTGGAAGACTTGTCTCAAATGAGAGAGGTGGTCTGCTGCATTTTTTGAAAAAATAGTGATATCATCAAGGTATATCAGCACCATGTTGTTGATCAAACCTTTGAACGCCATGTCCATTGCTCTTTGAAGGTAGCTCCAGGTGTTGGACAACCCAAATGGCATTTTCCTGTATGCATAAGTTCCCCATTTGGTTGTGAAGGCTGTCTTGAACTGATCTTCTTCCTTCACCATAATCTGATTGTAGCCCGAGTAGCCATCAAGTAGTGAAAACCTCTCGAGCCAGCCACCACTTGCAAAATTTTCTCCATAGAAGGGAGTGGGTAATGGTCCTTAAGAGATGCTCTATTCAAGTCTCTGAAGTCAACACACAATCTGATCTCTCCACTCTTCTTTCTGACTGGAACTAAGTTGGCAACCCAACTAGAATGCTTGATTGGGAATATGATTCTTGACTCAATCAACTTGTTCAATTCCTTCCTCATGAGAGGTTCCATGTGTGGATTGACTGGCCTTTTTGTTACTCTGATTGGCTTAGTATTTAGATCCAACTCAATGGTGTGTTGAGCTAACTCGGGATTGAAACCTTTCAAGTCTTCGTAGCTCCAAGCAAACACATCAGGGAACTCTTGACACAGCTGTATGAACTCATACTTTTCTTGTTCAGTTGTCATCTTTCCAATTTGCAATGGTTTGTTCTCTTCCACCAAGATGGATACTGAATCTTCTCTCTTGACCTGAATGTTTGCTTTCTCTTTCCTAAACTGATCATTGGGATTGAAAATGGACTCCAAAGTGATAAGTCCCTTGGGCAGCTTGTTAGTTCTCAGCTGTACCACTTGGTCACCATACTGCTGCTCTAACTTTTCCTGATTTTTGGCTGAGAATTCAGCCTCTTCTTGCAAGAAATGGATGATTTGCTGGTCATTCTCAAACACTTGCCAACTTACATTGTTATCCGGAATCAAAGGCCTCACAATCACATGGATGTTTGGCTGCATTTGTCCTTTTGAATGTTTTCCACAATATCAAAGGCTGCCCCAACTGCTACAAACCTCGTCAAGAGCTTGGTTCTCCTTATTAGGAACTGATTTGATGCCAAAGCCCTCAAAATCTTCAATGAGGTCCCACAACCTGTTCTTGTAGCACTTGAGTAGATCATTCTTGGCGCATGTTGCCCTTTGACCGATTTATAATCAATTCACTTTGTCACCAAAGACTTGCAAGTTCTTTATTCCTCTCTTTCTTGCCCAATGCATCCCTTGCACCAAGGCTTCATATTCAGCAGTGTTATTGGAGCATGCAAACTGAAATCTAAAAGTTGAATAGTACTTTACTCCTTGAGGTGAAACCAACATGGCTCCCCCTCCAGCACCTTGTCTACTCCTTGATCCATCAAAAAATAGCTGCCATACCTCATTGTCATCCTTGTGGTCTGGCTTGGTGATGCTAGGAATGGGCTGATCTTCTTCATGTATGCAATAGACTCCTAGCTCAGATTCTTCTATTTCTTGATAAGGATCAAAAGCATGCACCTTGTTTTCCCATTCATCAAGAGTTAGATCCGGGATGCTTCCAACCTTGGTGTCAGCTTCATCAGTGCTTGGGTGATCTTCTTGATCAAATGCCGAACAGTTGGCATTGATCTGACTTGGAGTGTAGGGCTCAATGTGGAAGTTTGCAATAGGTTCAGACCTGATTGTAGCTTTGGTTCCATACCTCATTCTGAATAGCATGTGTGACCAATTAGTAGACAAATATCCTCCAATATTGGCTATGAAATCTCTTGACAAACATAGGGAAAAGAGTGGTGGAAGGTCTATAACTGATACATATTGTAAAACAACAACATTTGGACATGCATGCAAGGTAAGACTCAAGCTTCTAATCACCCCAACTCTTTATTCTGCTGTCCCATCCAACTACACTACCCCTTTGGATATGGTTTCATATTGAAGTCCTAGTTGATCAACTATTTGCTTGGGCATCACTGAGCTACTTGCCCCGGAATCAATCATGCAATTGTGCACCAATTGGTTTCCAATGATTAATGAGACATAAAAAGGAGGGGGCTTCAACATTTTACCTTGTTGTCCTCCATGATTCCCTTCAGGCTGGGTAGCATTTGTGAGCACCTTCTCTTGCATTTGGACTTGCTGATTCGAAGTTGGCTAGTCCTTCATGGCAGCTTGTAGCAAATCTCTCTGGCCTGGGATAGATAGGGATTCCCACATTGATATATTTACATTTGTCTTCTTCATCTGATCAATGATACTAAATGGTGATGAAGGATCTCTTTGCTGTCCCTTGGTTTGCATATTCATCCCTTGCATGTGGGCAGCAACAACTGGTATTTGAGTTGGTTTAGGAGCTGGTTTGGGTGCTCCTTGCATGTTTGGGACTACATTTTGTTTGCCAAAAGCTTGTGGAGTGGTAGAAGGTTGTGGATTACTTGGAGCCAATGGCTGTCCTTCACCCAAATTTCTCCTTTTTGACCTTGTGTTGGCTATAACACTTTGAGAGGGTATTTGATTCATACCACATAAATCTTCAACCTACCAATTGACAAGAGTAGTTTTGTTTGGAGATGTTCCTTGCTGAGGTGCTTCTTGCTGCTCATCCTCTTCGTGGTTGGACTCTTGCGACCCACCAATGGTTTACACCATAAGAGCCTAGGTTTAATGCATCGTTAAAGCACATTGATTAGTTATGTGGCTGACTACACAGGAAACACCAATCATATTCTTGGGCCATGTTATTTTCCACAGTGTACCAAAGCTTTGGATGTGGATGCAATATTGGGTTTATCGGGATGAAATGGTCTCATTGGCAGGAGGCCTTGCTTGATTCTGATTTACAGCTAGATTGGGTGGTCTTTGAGGCTGATATGGTTGCCTGTTAGGCCAAGCTTGAGGCTGATAAGAAGGTCTAAAACTTTGGGCTTGTTGCCTCTTGAGTGTAACCAGCTCATTGCCTAAACTTTGCAGTTGCTTCATGACTTCTTGAAGTTCGTTTGAGGCACTAGAAGATGAAGTAGAAGCTTCACTTGAATTCTGATTTCTAGGAGTGGGAATAGGAGCTAAGACAGCACTTGACTAGTACTTGGGCTCTCTAAACTTGGATATAATGGCATTGGAGGCCTAGGAGCTAGCTTTCTAGCTTGAATTAAACAATTTTCAGCTCTAATGGCAATGCTATAAGCAACAGGGATAGTTGTGCCTCCCATGGATTGAATCAACATAGAAATATCAGAATTTAAGGCTTTAAGGTAATATAGAAAAGCACCTTCTGCTGCTGGCCTTACTGCCACTGGAATCCTCTCCCAAGTCCTTTGAAATCTGAAGTTGAAGTCGGTCACTGTTCCAAAAGGGACAAGTTATCTCCCTTCTCTCCAAACTACTCGTGGAGGGCTATACATAGCTGGTTCCAATTTTGGATAGAACCTGAGGCAAGGCTCCTGAACCATTGTAAAGCTTTCCCCTTGAATGAGGATGCCAGTAATTTGACAGCAACTTGCATCTCATTGATTTCATGAATTGCACAAAGGTTGGCAATGTCTTTAACATGATCACCAGGAGTAGTCTGGTTCTCTCCAGTGAAGTATGGAATGTTCTTCAATGCTGTGCGGGATTGGATGTTGTGCATTGAGAGTAAGTGGGCTCCTGCCAAAGTGAAATTGACATACGGATTCGGTGGTTGCACCATTCTGATTAGCCTGAGAACCCTTGTTGATTGGATGAAAGGCCTACCAGGTGGAGGTGTTGACAAGGTTCTATTAGGTGGAGATGGAGATCTTTGAGCTCTTCTTCCCCTTCTTTCTCTTCCTAGAGATAGGTGTAGATGAACAAACAATCCTTCCTCCCTAGTTCTTGACCTAGTCTGTATTCTTCTCATAAATTTTCCAGGCTTGGACTGCTGAACCAGTAGATTATGCTTCTTTTGGAGTCGCCAGATGTGTGATTTTAAGCTCCTTCAAAGTTGGAACTTACAAAAACTACACATCAATCTTGTTACAATAAAATTGAAGACCTCTAAGGTCCCACCGGGCATGCCAAAACTATTATCACCGAATCACAGCACCTCTGAGTGTCTGTAACTCGATGGGTTGAGACTCTCAGTACGACTACATAACATGGAACTTTTCCAAAGTGTGGGACCTTGCAAAATTAGAAAATCTCTCCGGATGAAGGCCGGTTCCTATTCCTCTGTTCAGATGCACACAAAAAATGTAGAGGGTTTACTCAAAATCTAATCTAACTTGCCAAGGAGACAGGGTAAGAAGATGCATAAAAATAAACCTAAACTAATAAAGGTGATGCACCGAGGAATGAAGAACACCTATCTTGCCAATAAACACAAACCATTAAAATGTGATGCAAGATCATGCATAGATAACAAAATTTGCTATGAAAGATCGGGAGGATGTAAATGAACACGAGAGAGGTTGAGAATCATCCATAGACATGCATTACTTGGTCCAAAGATTGATACAATACACTACAAAATGCCAAGAGGAAAAGTTGCATTACAGTTTTAAATGGGAGGTTTGAAATCCACAAATTCACCTACCGAAGAGAAGAAGGAGGGGCAAAACAAGAATGTCCAACCCTTAGAAAGAAGCCCCTCCTTACAATTTATAGGAAGAATGAGAGAGGGAAGAGAGAGGAAATCCAAATCTACCCCAACCACCTCTAGGTTGAATTTAATTCATCTCATTATGGCGGTAGGTAAGAACCCTAGCAAACTTAAAAGTGGCAAACTGTATTTTACATTAAAAATGGTTGTTGAAACGTCACTTCTAGCCATTACCACGTGCCAGAGACGTTTCTCAATTTTCTCTCTCCAAACTACATCAAAATGTAAAAATGACCCTAGAATCTTGTAGAGAATTTCACTAGATTTCCATTGATATAAAGAACATGAAAATCCGAGCTCTGGATCAAAAGTTATGGCCATTTGAAGATCTAGGGCAAAAATAGGCCAAAATCAGATCGGCGGGCAAAAATTTGAAATTTTGACCCATTTTGGTCTTTGGAAAAATTTTGAATTTTCCCACCGGGCGATTAGGTGAAGACACGTGGCAGGTGCTGATTAGATGTAGGCTGTCTTTCCTAAATTTTCCGCGGGTCACTTCGACATTTTGACTTGGACACGTGTCAAAACCCCATTAGATGCGGGTTTGACCCTCCAAAATTTCCTTGCGGGCTTTTCCAATTTACGTACCACTGACATGTGGCAAGATTCTATTAGCTTGTAATAAGGGGGTGGGTTAAAAGCAGTCCTTTAGGATTTTTGGTGAAACACTTAGCCAAATTTCCAACTTTTTCCCCCTTCTGACACGTGGCACATTCTGATTCGTCCGCGGGCCTCCTTGTCTCTTTTACGGCCTTTTCACCTTTTCATGTCTCACGCGTCCCTCACGTACTTTTGTCCCAACTGTCCCAGATGAAAATCTCCTGCTTCAGCCGATTCGGGCTTCCTTGTTCCTGTTTGCAGCCTTTTCACCTTTTCACGTCCCACGCGTCCCTCACGTACTTTTGTCCCAACTATCCCGGACTGCCTGGGAAAAATATCTCCGAACCACCTGAAATGGATATGTCGGAAAATCATCCGATTCACATCCCACACGTACTTTTGGCCCGGATGTCCCAAACCGCGTGAAACAAGACTTAGGTGATTTTCCTTGCTTTCGGCCATTTCGGCTTTTCACGTCCCGACGTCCCAACTGTCCCACGGACCGCTTGGGACAAAAATGTCTGACTTAGCTGATTTTCTTTGTTTTTTCAGCCCCAAGCTTGGTACGATGAACCTCGGTACAACCCAAACCCTTCAGACCCGAAATGCTTTAAAACAGTCCTGCAACCTTATTTTTGCATTTTTTCCATTTTCTCTAACTCGTTGGGATTTCTTCTTGGATGGGAGAGTTAGAAAAAGGCCGAGGGGACCCCGAAAAACATGATTTTGGGCCTCGAATCAATCTACTTGCTCGGGACTAAACAATTTGATGCATGTTATCAAAATTACCTTGAGGGGTGAATTTTGGATAACAGAAATTTGTTGGGACATATTGTTTCAATAGCAAGTTTTTTTATCAACCCAACTAGGATTCAGTCAATTATGTCCTTATCCCTCCCAAGTCATAAAAAGGGTCTCCGAGTTTTTTAGGAACTATAAATTTTGTGCAGAGATTTATTCCTCAATTTGCAATGTTGGAAAAACCACTGATGACCATGCTTAAAAATAATATTCCATTTTCATGGATGAAGGAGGGAAGAGAGAGTTTTGAAGCCATCAAGATAACTATTTCCCAAGCTCCTACACTTTGGTGAATCCTCGTTTTGACAAGGATTTTATTCTCTACGCTTTCATAGGTCGGAAAGTAATTCAGGAATACTCACTCAGCAAAATGATGACTTGATAGAGCAACCTATTTCCTTTTTTCAGTCAGTATCTTAAGGAATACGAGCTCAAATATTCCTGCATTGAAAAATAGGTATTTGTAGTCATTCAAGCTATAAAGAATTTTAGGCGTCATTGTCTAACAACAAAATCCATTTAATGGTTTCTCATCCTAGCGTCAAAGATTTTTTGTTGAATAAGGAGATGAATGAGAAACAAGCTAGGTGGATTACAAAAGTAATGGAGTATGACATACACATCAAGGTCACTAAGCTTTTTAGGGGCAAAGGGTTATGTCAACAGCTGGCTACAGATATGGAGACCAAAGATATGGAAGAATTCATGCTTCTGCATGATGATGAAGGAAATGATCAGATTGATTGGTCAACTAGGATGAAGAATTTTCTTCTCTTGGGGATATATCCTCCAAACATGAATAAAGTCCAGAGATGAACTTTCCATCTGCAGTCTATCCCATATGTCATGATAGATAATGTTCTCTTCTGAAAGGATCTAAATGGTGTTCTTCTACGTTGTGTCAAGCCAGAAGAGGTGAACAAGGTATTAGAGGAATTCCATAATGGCCTATCTAGAGGACATTTCTCTACACAAACAACCACCACCAAGATCATGTGAGCTAGTTATTACTGGTTAGACTTGTTCAAAGACTCTCATATCTAGGTGAGGAAATGTAAAGAGTGTGCTCTTTTTGTAGGAAAACAGAGGTGGAAGCTCTCCCATTACGCCTTGTTTAGGTGGATCAACCCTTCATTCAGTGGGGTTTAGATTTCATCTGGAATGATTAATCCTCCATCCAATGCAAGGGGCATAAATGGGTCCTTACTACCACATATTATTTTACTCACTAGACAGAGGCAATCACCCTAAAAGAAAGTAATGAAAAGGCTATTCTAGATTTTCTAGAAAGTTTGATGACAAGGTTCAATGTTCCTTTTACTCTCATCTCAGACAATGCTATGTCTTTCCTCGGGATGAAGATAAGTGAATGGGCCATCAAGAACAAATTTTACCTCAAGAATTCATCTAATTATTACCCATAGGGAAATGGGTTGGCGAATCTAGCAACAAGAATCTTATAAGAATCATTAAGTGCACTATGGAGGCCAATAGAAGAACCTAGCATACACAGCTCAAGACTGCCCTATGGGCTGATCAAATAATGCCTAAAAAGGCCATCGGGGTTTCTCCTTTCATGCTCATATATGGAAGGGAAGAAAAACTTCCACTTTCCTTGGAAATTCCTTCCCTAGATTTGGCTTATCGGCTTGAAGTTATGGAAGATGAGGCCTTAACAGTGAGGTTTTCGAACTCATGGAGCTAGAGGAGATTCAAACACTACCATGAATATGTTGATAGAGCATCAGGCTCAAGTTAAGAAATCCTTTGAAAGGAAATCCTCTGATAGATTGTTCAGGGAAGGGGATTTGCTTCTAAAATGGGATGAATATCATGCCAAACTAGGAAAGCATGCCAAGTTTGATGCTCTCTAGAGCGGGCCCTATGTTATTACAAGCTGCAAAGAGGAAAATTCATTTTACCTATCCAGACTCAATGGAGAATAATTTCCCATTCATGTGAATGGGATACACCTCAAAGCTTGCTTTTGAGGAGGTTCCACCCTGTACAATTTTCTATTTTTTCCTCCAAGTGCTTTGCACATAGTTTTGTTTTTCTTTTCTTTTGCTTACATGTTTTCTATTTTGGTTTTGGTTTTTAGACTCCTTTGCCCAATGTTTTGCTTAAGGATACTAGTCTAAAGCTTAGCAGGAAATATTTCCTTGGAGATCACCAAAAATGTTAACCATTTAACCTACCCAAAAGAAGGCTATATGTCAGACCAATGTTTTTAAAGAAATCCTCACATAGTGAATTTTTGCTAAGGCCGAGAATCCGAAAAATTTCAATTTTTGAACTTCAGAGTTTTTCTCTTTCATATTTTTTAAGCTCATTTTCAAATTTTCATTTGAAATTTTTCAAGTCTGAAACTCTGAAAGTCTGAATTTTTAGACTTTTGGGTTTTGGGACTTTTGGCTCATTTTGTTTAAATCCCTCTCGGACTTCTAAAGTCTGCAAGTCTGAATTTTCAAACTTTCGAGTTTCGTTTTTGGAGTTCTCCAAGTCATTTTTCAGATTTTCACTTAAAGTTTTCCCAAATTTCCTTCGTGGTTTTAGGTTTTCGACTTTTCAATTGCCAATTTGTCTTTTTGCTTCCTGAATTTTCGAATTTCGTGCTTTCAGTTTTTAGACCTTCGAAGGTTTTATGCGTAATTAATTTTCACCTACCTTTATATGGATCAAATTTTTACCATTAATATCAGGATTTCTATTTAAACTCAGATTTTTACTTTTCATTTTTACCTAACACATTCACTCTGACATTCCATTCTTGTACTTTGTGACATATTTTTCAAGGTATGTTTTTTGTTTATTTTTCTTTTGGTTTTAGGTATTTTTCCTCTATTTCCTCCTCATTTGGGTTTTTCTTTTGGTTTCTCTCTGCGTTTTGGTGATGTTATTATTTTGGTTCACCATGTTTCATTTTTTGAGTTTCCTCTAGGTTTTCAAAGTTGTTCAAAGGATCTTTTTAGGCCTCTCATGCTTCTTTTTGTTTCTTGTATTCCAACTTGTCGATTTAACATTAGTTTTGCAAATTCCTCAAAAATATTCGGAAAGAATCATTCAGATAATTCCTTCGAGAATTCCTTCAGAAGATCACAAGGTAGGAAATTAATTTACGAAATCCTTCGGAAAAATATTCAAAGATCTTAGTTTTGAGATTTTAGAACTTTGTTACTTTTAAGATTTCAAAGAATTTTCTCGCTTCAAGATTTCAAGAATTTTCCGATTCGAATTTCAGAGATTTGTTGCTTTCAGGTTTTTGGAACCTCCAGCTTTAGGGAACTCTTTTGGAAAAGTTGTTTTCATAAAAATTCATTTCAGAGTTTTTGATTTTGAAGATTTCTTATTTTCAGTTTTCGGGATGTCTACGACATTCGATCCCGAAACATTGGTTTTGATATCTGCCTCCACTTCAAAGGGAAAAGAGAAGATGAAGTACACATTTCTTGGGGTTGCTTCCCAATCCTTCCTATCCTCCAACTTAGGAAATATTGGGGACATTGATCTAGGAAAAATTGATCTTCCCAAGTTCAGGAAAGATTAAAGGCTCCAAATAAGAAACCATGGATGCAGAGCCATCTACGACAAAGGTCATCCCTTACCACCGGTTTTCCCGCATCTATGCATTTCCTGATTTTTTCTTAGCTACGTATCCCACTTCGACGAGGACTCCATGTCAGTTAGGGATAGTGATGATAAGGTGGTAATCTATTTAGACCCGATTTCTTTGAGGATTTGTTTAAACTTCCAGACATTCAAGATTACACCACAATTTCACTAGAAATAGTAGTGGAACACTAGGATAAGAAAGAGGAAGTATGCTCAAAGTTTATGATGAAATCCTATCTGGTTAATAATTTTTCCAAATTACCCAAGACTATACATTGATCAGATTTTATTCGAAGTCAATGATCTACTTGTGATATTAAGCAGAGTCTTAGGTCTTCCTTCTGTAAAGGAATTCCAGGAATGGATGTTTTTGTACATAGCAACTATCAAGAAGAATGACGAGTTTATCTAATGGGGGGAGCATATTAGTAGAAACATTCGCTATAATTTTTCAAAGTGTTAGAAACAAAGACCTTCTACATGAAATCTTTCCTAGTATATGTGGCTGCTGCTATGGGAGATTTTATGGGTTTGAATACTAGGGGTGTTTGCAGCACCTCCCAAATATATGAGTTTTATCCCCAACTCACTCGGATGAGGGAGAAAGCATTTCCAAAGATTCAATGATGATTTCTTTGCTATCATCCTCTATCGTTTTAACAAAGAACTATACAATCGGAGGGTTTCCGATGAGGCTTTCCAAGAGGTGTGAGAATGGGGAGCAATCTACTTTTAGTTTCCTACATTCGATTCTAGGTCTCATAGGTGCCCCAAGTAAATTTCTGAGGTGTCCCACAAAAAAAGGATACTTTTGGAATTATTTCGGTAGTTTTTGGATTATCATCAAATCCAAAATAAGTGTCACAAAACAGAAATGCATTTCCCTATTTCAATTGGTAGGTATTCTTGCCCAAATATTCACAAGGCAAAAAATGTTGATGAAAAAATTACTGAGAGGTAACCTGCGTACTTTCCATCTCGCAAACTAATTTTGACTATTGGGGTAATTTTGGGGAGACAGGTCGGTCCAGTGCTCATGTACCCCAATTAGAAGATATATGGATTCATTTTTGGGATGAATACATCATGTGAAAAAGGGATTATGAAAGGTTAACCCTTGATGAAGTTTGGTAATTTGGTTTGGCTGATGTGCCAAAGGACATGCAGGATAATGATGAGGTCCTAGATTCATCATACAAGAGTGATAATATTGCCAATCAACCACTGCCATGGGTTGATTGGTATGTGGAAGAATGCAACAATACTAAGGAAAGGGCGGGACCCATTCTAAAGAGGACTTTCAGTTGGTTGACCACCTTGGGAATCTCACCCAAAGGGGAAAATCAACCTACAAATATAGGGGCTACACCAGCAATAAACCAACCAACACCCATAAAAGGAAAGAGGTTGACTCAAAGGGTTCCTACAATTCCAAAGAATATTTCATTTGTGGTTGGTGGCTCATCTCTCTCTAGGTCTACTGCTCCCAATATTACATCATCTATTGTCAGTAGCAGAAGTAATTAAATTCAATGACTCTCCTAGTGTCATTCGGATCCATCACATCTTCCCCTTCCTCCATTATCACTTCCAATATCAGTTCTTTCCACTTCCACCATCATTTATTCTTTCCCATCCCCTTTTATGGCCTAGGTATTCTCGTCACTTCTAGTTCTATCAACTAGGGAAAATATTGGGTCACCCATTTCCTCTTCACTTCCTTTGACACTCCCATTTTCTTTAATTACAACCCCCAACATTGCTTTTTCAATTCCTATGGTTGTCCTTACTTCCACACCTTCCATCATTGCTACCTCTACTCAAATATCAATTGATATTTCTGGTGATCTTGCTCTAACTAATGCTTCAGGTATCAGATCTGCCACTCCATCTTCATCATCTCTAGCCATACCAAAATGGCTATTTAGACAGAATCCCAAGAAAAATAAAAAGGTTCCTCTAGGATATGTTATAGATCTCAGCATATTGATTCCATGCCCAAAAGACAGGCCAAGAGATCGAGAACCGTATCAAGTCTGACGGTTAATCCATCTGGAGAGCGTGTGATAGAAGTGGCTACCCCTATTGAGGGGAAAACTAAAGAAACAATCATAGCAGCAGATTACCGGATATCAAAGTTCTCATTGGGGAAGGCTACTCATGAAGGATCCAAGCAAGATGTACACACTACTCTTGGGGCCCTTTTGGAGAAATATGATAAAGACAAGGCCACCAAGGATGAGCTCAAGGCCAAGGTCGAGCAGCTCACTACACTACTATGTAAAGTAACCCAACCCACTCCATCCACTGACATCTCAACTACTACGGCTATGACAATTTCATCTACAATCAATGATATTTCTTATCATGAGCTCAAGAAGCTAGGCTAGAAAGGGAGATCAAGTGAGTGGATGGATGGAAAGAATCCTACAGGAAGCCAATCCTTTGATCAAGGAAGCCATTGAGATTTATAATGATTTGCAGGTTGTAAAAATCACCATTTCTAAGATGGACGAATCCTTCTCTGAGGATAATAATAATTTAAATTTAACTTTGGCAACATGGAGTGACATTAGAGAGGAGGATTAAGATTTGCTTCTTCAGAAGACGTGATTGATGGTACCTCTAAATTGTTTGAGTATCAAAAGGCCATGGAATTCGGTGTCAAGTATTAGAAGATCTAATTAAGAAACTAGAGGAGAAAAGAGTGGAGATTACAGATGCCCTGAAGGATATCTTAGAGGAGTTTGACAACGCTAACTGCAAATTCTTTAATGAAAATATTGATGCTCTTCCCGAGGACCAGATTAATTAAAATTTCAAATATTTGGTGAAGCATGACAATGATGTCATGAAGAATTTCAATGGTGAATCCATTGACTAACTAGTCTAATTTCATAATTTCGTAGGGAGACTTAAGAAAGTCAAAATAAACTTTAAAGGTTGTCATCCATGATCATGAAAGAGATCAAAAAATCAAACGTAGTGAATCATTATGCATGTGGGCTTGGAGATGAAGAAGCTCAGTGTTGTTATCTAGCTCTTCTTTGAGTATAGACACTGAATGGCTGTATGGGAGGAAGGACAATAGAAACTTGTAGAGAAAGGAGATGCAGATGAATCAAGCCAAAGCTGAGCGGCCATGAAAGGATAGGTTCAAGCTCTGGAATCAGTCAAAGTTATAGGGTTGACTTGGTCAACCTTTTTGCAACAAATTTGCTATTTTCATGGGAGCCTGTTCCTTATATTAATGAAATTTCTATTTTTAGTTAAATTTTAGTTAAGGGCCCAACTGTAATGGCTCATCCTAGGAACTTATAAATAGTGGAATGCTTCCATTATTTGATATACATATTTTTAGATATTTTTGGTGAAGTTACTCTTCAAGCTTGGAAGAGTGCTTTCAGAGATTTGTTGAAACCTTTTAATTATATTCAAAGTTATACCTTGCACTTGAAGATATGTTTTATTGTGTTGAATGATTAGTTATTGTATTATTTGTGAATGTGATTCCTTGGCATTATTGATTAATTTACCTTTATTTCAGATTATCTGTTTCATGTTGTGAAAAGAATAGTGTGATTACCTTTTTTAGTTGTGAGAAAATATTTTCCTTCTGTTGATTAAGAGTTGCATTATTATTATCACTTAAGTGGATACTTGACATGTGCTTATGATTATCCTCTTGATAAATTATCGTGTATCAAATCAAATCTGATCTTTCTATTGTGTATGTTTAAAGTTTAACGAAGGAACGTGTGCTTCCAGTCTATGGTATTTTGTACCCTTTCCAAGTTGCAATAGGTGAAGGTGGCCAATGATGCAAGCATCCTACCCACATTAACCCTTCTAGAAGTTGAACATCCCTTTTCTTGGTGCATCACCACTTCTAGTATAGATTTTATTTCCTTGCATTCTCTCTCCCTAATCCCATGAAATGTTAGTATAGGTCTAGTTAGCCATCTTTCTTACATCAAAAGTAGTGTTGTGTTTAGTTTAGGAAGAGGAAGTCGGCCTTCTCCAGAGGTTCACCTCAAGCCCAAGTCCCATAGCTTGAAAGGTGATCCCATGTGTCACAATCACACCAAATTTCATGATTAATTCCCAATACATTTGGGGGGTGCAATGATTTTGAGAAAACAATGGTTTGAAAAGATGTGATACGGACTAGTAAAGTGGGCTCCAAGACAAAATGGATTTCCTAATAAGATCACTCAAGTAGGTGTCACAAGTTTTCTAAATGCGAGCTCAATTTACCCAAAGAGTCAAACTAACTAATTTGGGAGTATCTCACCTTTAATTCACCCCATTCAAATATGATGAGCAATAAATGCATTCATGCATATTCTCACCGGGTTCACAATTTGGACCACTTTCACTCTAACTTGTAATGTAAAATCTAGTCAATTGGGTAAGCAGAGTGCTTCCTGTTTCATCCACAAGGATAATCAGTGGTGGATTACTTTAGGGTTCTAATAACCACCCCCATTGTTATAGTTTAAGGTGTTATTCCAAAGGGGTTATGTTCTAGTTGAGTAGATAGGGACGTACCCTTTTCCGAAACCTACAATATAATGTGATGTGGAGTGGTGTGTTTTTTTATCTTGCTTAACTTAATGTGGTTTAAGTAGCACACCATTTTGCAACCCGTATGAAAACACGTATTAGAAGGTTTCATTTTTTGCAAATCCTTTCTGTAACAAGCATTAGGTCCTATATGCAAGGAGTTAGTAATTTTCCACCACAAATAATGATGTCAAGAAAGAGAGTTTGTGTTTTTTTTGATTCCTAAGATCACCAAAAGGCACAAAGGAAAAGCATACAAAATGCAAAAACTCCACTAAAACAAGCCTTATGGAAAATTCTTTAAGAGTGTTTTTAAAAGATAGAGTTCGTTTTAACCAATTTGGAAAGATCAATCCAATTAGGAAGCGTAAAGTAAGTGTTTTTCAAAGTGAAAAATATCTTTTAGAGTTGATTTTGATCCCAAGATCACCTAGAAGGTGTGAGGGAAGAGTATACACGTTCAAAAAATCCCTTTCTAACTAAGAAAAATAAAACACTAAAAATACTTTAGTAAAATAACCCAAGAGAAACCTGTAATCACTTGTTAGAGCACAGGGAACAACTAGAAGACTCAAAAAAATGATTTTACACTTGAAATGAAATCCTAATTTTTAACTTAGACACCTATGCACCCGTAATGAAACATGTGCATCCCATCTAATGAATACACACCCAAACCAATGTGGACACGTGGCGAAAATTTCAATGGTGGGGTTTAACACCTATGAGGACTTGAAGATAGGTATGCTAGGGCTTTAACATATATGCCTATAGTTTGACGAATACACTTGTAAGACAAAAATGTAAATCAACACAGTATGCCAAAATACACCTACACATCTAGAAGCACAGGCATACCTAAAACTCAACGAAGACGCTAACATTTCGATAGGTACGTGGCCCTCTGTAAATAACATGTCAATGGAAAATATGACTAGAAGGGTGTGTGACCAATTTGATGGGTGTGATAAGGTTTTGACGAGATGCTCCCTCCATGACTCCTATGCGTACTCTCCTGAAAAACCCGAAAATTCACGGAAATGAAAATTTTCAATAGTCAAACAGGTTAGTTGTTAGTCAAAGAAACATATTTCCATTTTAAACCCAAAAATTATGCACGAATAAGGATGATTTAGCTTACTTAAAAAAATGAAATCAAGTAAATAACTAGTTGCTTCTCCTAGAAAGCATGAAAGTGAACTTAAAAAGCTTGGAAAAGGCTCCTGAGAGAACAATGGATTATCTCCCATCAGAGTTCCAAATGTGTGTAATGAAAATTTTGTTAAAGCTATGAACATGGGGTAAGAATCTCTAAAGAAACCCCAAAAGCTTTAAAACAAACAAATCAAATGACCATCAGATTAGAGATAAACAAGAGCTACCTATTTGCATGCATACATAAATCTTGAAACAAACAATCAACCTCTAAACATGACTATATTAGTTCTCTACTCCATGAAAGCTATCTATAAATGAACCTATTAAAGTTCTAGCAATTAGTTATGTGTTTTTGATGTCTCAAAAGCTTAAGAATGGAAGCTCACCATTAATGGCTTCTCCCATTTACCTAAATCTTTACAAGGATTAGCAAATAACAAGTAAATAGCTCAAATAAACTATGAAATTACTCTAAAAATACTTAAACATGACCTAAATCAAAAATGAGATGAGAGAGAGAGTTCTTAAGAAACGGTGGGAGGGGTACCCTTCTATTTATAGTTTTTGGTTTGAAGAAATTGGTGCTTTGGATGCATGTGGGACTAAAAACGGGTCAAAAAGGTGATTTTAAAAAAACACATTTGGAGGTGTGAATTTGATGTGGAAGGCTAAGGGGATATTTAGAAGGTGAGATATTTTTCTAGAAAGCCAATAAGAGGGTTAATTCACCTAAACAAGGTAAATTAAAGGGAAATAAGCTTATAGAAGTTGGTTAGAGGGGGATTAGCAGATTTAGGGGTTTAGAAAAGGTTATAAAGGGTGTTTTACTAGCGTAATGTAGTAAATATACATGAGACTTGGATAGTTAGTATGATCTTAGTAATAAGATCATGTAGACCAGATTATAGGTGTCTGCTGTAATTGTTCCAAATTTCCACTTGGATCTGATTATCCGACCACAACACCAACTCATAGCCAATGCAGAAAGGCGGGGCCAAAAATTAAAGAAATAATAGTACCTCAATTCCCCGAGCTTTCTAAATATCTGATCTACCTGCACCATAAGGCATAGAATTGATTAAAGTGGACTATAACAATGTGTTGGGAACCCTATATTCCTCCTTGACCCTCTTAAATCCACATAGCCATATCTTTTTCCCAAGTGCTCCAAATTTGACAAAATTGGTACCATTAGAAATCTCTCACCATGTACTACACCATGGAAACTAAAAATATTGAATTAGGTGAGGGTAGGTGAGTGTAAAAGATGAAAACATATCTGACAAAATTGGTACCATTAGAAATCTCTCGCCATGTACTACACCATGGAAACTAAAAATATTGAATTAGGTGAGGGTAGGTGAGTGTAAAAGATGAAAACATATCCAACATTAAAATATGCAGTCCCAAATGAAGCTGAACAACTAGATTTGATGAAATAGGGTGCCCATTCCTTCTCCTGCCAAGACAATTATCATTGGATAATGGTATTGTAAGGGTACCCATACCTATTTTCAAGAATTTAATACATGTTATTAGTGGTTAAAGAGATAAATTTGAGTTTCCATTTCTTTTCTCTCTTCTCTCTTTCACATTCTCTATATATTGTAAAAATATCTCATTTGTGAGGATGATGTTCTAAAATGTAACAAAACTCTTTTGAAATTGTTCCTTAGTAACTTTGATTTTCAGACCTTCATTTAAGATTGTTCTTGTGCATATTTCTTCACATGTAATTATATGTGCATATTTTAAAATAAATAGTCTTTTTTTGTTGTGTTTCTCAACTCTAACTTATATTTTTGTATTTCCTTCCCTCTCCATTCTTGTTATGCTATTTTGTGTATGTATTTCTCACTTACAGTTCATATTGTTACATTTCATGGAGAATAGATGGTGATTGAATTCTTGGGTCTACATCACCTTGGTTTGGCCTCTCCTTATTCATTTTCCTTCTCCCTTTTCCCTCATTAGAGTGTCTTCACCCTTTTCTTGGTGTTATCACCTCTCTACTAGCTTAGGATTTCCATTTTTATGAATTTCCTTCTCACCTGGTCCATTAGAAACATAGAGTAAGATTAGATAGTTGAATTTCCATCCTTAGGATTTTTTTAGCATTAGGAATAGGTAGATGAACTAGTCTTCTCTGGATTTTTGTCTCAAGTAAAGATTCCCACAACTTGAGAGACAATCCCATGTTACCCAAAACACTAATTGTTCATCCATCAATTCATGACAAATCAAAGGGTGTTATTTTTGGTGATAATAGTTTGCATGTGTAATGATTTCATGAGACCTTGGGCCTTTCAAGAATTTTTATTCATGTAGTTAAGAATATATTAAATTTGGAATGAGGTTAAATGATGATTTATCCATTATGAATGAATGTTAAAAAGGTAAGTTGGTCAATAACCCTAGTTAAACCCTAGTTAACTGGTGATGGATAAAATATTCTTAATGTGAGCCTATAATGGATTGAATCATAAAATGTGATTATTTAAGGATGGAGAGTTCTCTCTCAACTTTCAAATGGTGTTGGTTTGGCAACTTGACTATAGATGGAGCCCACTCATATTTATTGGTTTCTAGGAAAGTTTGTTTTTCTCTTAGGTTTTCCATTTAACCTATGATCTAAATTAATTTTATAAGTAGTGTGGGAGGTATGCTACATGTTTGAATTTATTTCATATCTTGGTTAAGACATTTGGAGTTCTGCACAATTCAAAACATGAAGACTATTTTATAGCTCTAGAAGTCAATTTTAGCAATCATGCAGAATGGATGTTATTGGGAACTTGTGGACTTGGTGATGATGGTTGATGGCCTTGGATTGACATCTTATTTGATGTTTTTCAATCCTTGGTTTATCTCTAGAGATGATTTGAGGTGGCATGAAGAAGGTCACAAGTTGACCTAGTTTGACTGGTTCAAGACAACAGTGATTTGGTCTAAATATTAGTCTGAAAGACCACTATCTTGGCTTGGTTGATGATGGTTATCCACAAATGAGTGAAGTGGAATGAAAAATTATAATATTACATAAATTTAAATATCTTTAAAGTTTCATCAAGTGTGTTAGAAGGTAAATATTTTTAAATTGGTTTATTTGAAGTTCAAGTTTCTTGAAGGTCAAAAACGTGTGGATGGATTTATGGTTTTATTCATGATATATAACATGGTTATAAGTGTTGCTTGGGTAATTTTCTCTCTATTGAATGGATACATACCATGGTTGAAATTATTGGTGAGTGGTTGGTCTTCATCTCTTAAGATTGGTCTACTAAAGGTTCCCAGTTGAGTAGGAAACAATATTACTTTGTGGTGTTATGATAATAATGGATGATGCAGAGGTTTATGAGATAATGAATGATGTAGAGAAAAATAATATCATGCATATAATAATTATAAATATACTTACAAACCTCAACTTTCACTTTCTCTCTACATATGAGGATCCACAATAAGTTTATAAAGGCTAAAAATTACTATATTGGCTCAAACCTTGACTAAATAATATAATATCATCTTGAAATTATCTTCTTGGTCACCTTCCCTACTCTTATTTTTTCAAATAGTGTTATTCAACTACCTAAAAATCTATATCTCTTACAGCTTCACTTACTCTTGTCCCTACCTTACGTGTTCTTGTTTTGGCTTCCTAGTCTTGAGTGAAGAGTGTAACCTTTCTTTCAAACCTCCATATATCTTCTTTACTTGTATTTCCCTGATCATACACCTCAAATCATAGTTAGTAAGATCACAAAAATTACTCATACCACCAAGATATCATCTCATATCCATGATTATCTAAACTAACCCTTTAATGCCTTAAGAACATACACCATGCTCACACCTAGGTTATCAACTTATAGAGCTACCCAAAATTATTTATCACCTTCATTAGTTTCCTTCCACCACCACTGATATGCTTGAAAATTTATAAGGATTAACTACTATTCTAACTCCTACCACACTTCTAGTATTTCATTCATAAACCCTCAATTAAGTCTTCCTATCTATATTTTCATGCATATAGTCAGTGTTTGGGGTTTCAAGGCTAAAAAGATATTTTTATCCACCCATTTAGTTATTTAGTCACCATAAGAATATTTAGTGTCAAACTCAAATCCAATCTCCTAGTTCCTTTGTTAACTAGCCCTTCATGTCACGTCTTTAAACCGAGTGTGTGAATTTCCTATAGATTGTTAATATTTTCTCAAAAATAACCCACTGAAATCACAAGATTCCTTTTAAATATCACAAAGGACTTACCCAACATCACTACTTCAAATTTTAGAGTTAGAAATCCCTTATTTGAGTCACCATTTTGTAATCCCTAGTTGAGTCTTTCCTGTGGGTTACATCTAGTCTCGAGAGTAGGAAAATGTATCTAATTTTCTTCCTTATTGAACTTGATACTCCAAATTTTCTCCTAATACCTGTATCACCTCCCTTCTTGGTTATAACTTACCAAGTTCTCATAACAACAAACATATCATCTTTAAAATTCTATTTTCCATGTTAGGAATAGTGACACTTCATATTTTACAATGCTAGGGACTTACAATGGAAGAAATATTTTTGTCTTCTCAAACCACTCGATGCTACACTCCTCCTCAATGGTTTAAATATTATTTACCACTTGAATATAGTGATAATAGGTTCTTACCTTGGTCAAATAAAAAAATAGTCCATGATCAACTAGAAAACATAGTCCCGGTCAGATTAGTCAATGAAACCCCAACATGAAAGAGAAGGCAACTATTATATGGGTTAACTCTTTGTATATTTTTATCAACAACTCCAAAATCCCTTAGTTATTAAATAATATCATGCATTCCATGGGTATAGATACTCACAAGAGTGCTAAAAGTCAAGAAAATCTCAAGAATGTTTCACTACTCTTCATAGTCACAACCTTCTAGGGTTTCAACATATAAAATATTTGCACCAAAATGCATACCTTAGGGTTTGGATATCATGACCATCTCCCTTGCTCGAATATTAATGTAATATTCTCACCACATTCACAAATCATACAATATGAAACAGTCACCAAGTTATTCATGTAAAATACTCATCAAATACTAATACATTAACATTCAAAAATTCAGCTCAAGACCCCACGGTATTCATTCCGAAATTAAGAATCCACTCATGTACATGAACAAGGTTATAAATCCTAAAATAATACATGTGTCAAACCTCTAGATACTCTACCACCAATATGAGACAAAATTTTCAATTATCCAAACTTCACTATTAAATAAATGAACCATTTAATTGCATGTAACACAATTTATAAGCTCTTACCAGTCATGATTTACTTCTCAAATAGCATGGAGAACAATCAATCATGAAAATTTGTAATAAATTCACCTTAAGAAGTGCAAGGAGAATAATGGGTTCATTTTCCAACATTTCAAAAGCGTGTCTGGCTTAAGATACTTTTGGGAAGACATGTTTAATTTTAAAAATTGCAGAGCTCAAAGTGTTGTGCATAGTTTGGCCGCCATGGGTGGTGATAGAACCAGAGTCAAGTCATCTAGCCATGGGCGTATTGTGAAAGATAATTCCATGTGGCACCTTTTTTGAATTGGGGGTTTTAGGAACTTTATCACCAGACTCCAAGGGCATGACCCTTCGCTTACTATGGAGTTCGTATTGGTGTGGAAGGAAGGGAAAGTGGTGATTCATGGCATGGAAATAGAAACGTTAGAGGAAGCCATATCCCATGCTACTGGTATGGACATGGAAGGTCTGAAAATATTCAAGGATAGGAATCAAAGAGAGTATGAAATCAATACTTTCTTTGTTGGAAAGGAAACTTTCCATTACTTCACCGATGGTATTGCTCGTACCTGCATTCCTAGGGTGTGGAGAGAGGTCTTCCTACACATCATGAAGTATCTGACTCTTGAGGGTAAGTATCGTAAGATATATACCCACCACTTATCATTTCGAACATGTTTAGACATAAGAAGTTGCTCAATATCCCCTTCTATCTTTTTATGTCTCTGACCACCTCGGTGAGAGATTTTCAATGGAATAAGGTGGAGTATCCCATCCACGAGGGCCTCATTCTTCTCCTGTTTCACAATGGGAATTTGGCTTGAGATAAATAAATGCCCCTATCGAAGAGGAGGAGGACATAACCCTAGTTGAGTGTCTGTCCAAAATGAGGGAAGGAAATCTAGATCCTAAGCAGATGGGTGATGGGAAGAATGGGGAAGGGATGGAAAACTAGGAATCCATTCCATCAAAGGGGAAGGATAAATTTACCTTGGAAGGAGAGCATGGTATTGATATGTGGAAGAACAAAGTTCAGTACTTGGATTCGGTTGTCCAGGTCCTAGAAGAGACCAACTCGGTGGTGAGAAAGGGCATGATTGATAGTATCGAAGCCACTAAGAAAATTTTCTTGTCCTAGAATAACATTTATGGGGATATCAAGTAGTTGGATTCTTTGGTTCATGAGTTGGGAGTTTGTTTGGATGTCTGGAAAAAGAGAAGTTGAAAATGAGGTGGATCAGTTTTGATGAAGAGGAAGAGGAGGAGTCTGAGGAGGAGGAGGATCCTGAGGAGGACACTAAGGATGGAATCAAGGAAACCCCCATATGAAGTTGAATTCAGATACTATCACAAAAAGGATATTAGGGAGGATAATCCCTCCAAAAAATTAAAGCTACCTTACGGAACTTATTTCAACTATCTCGAGACTTTCAGGAATTTTCTCTATTTTTTCTTATTTAATGGCTTAATCTCTCCTTTTTACTATTTATTGGACCCCCTTCTCTATTTTGGAGTTAATTTTGTTTAATTCTAGGGTTCCTTTTCTTTTTTGTCTCACTTTTCTTCTATCATGTCATGTTGTTATCTTTTGTTCTTGACCTCTGGGAGCCTATCCTTGTTTTTTACACTATATAATAAAAGAACGTCACAAATACTAGGGACAAGTTTTAATATCAACAATCTTACAATAATAGTAGCACATTGTTATCAAAATTACATGGAATAGTCACAAATTGAGTCTCCCTCCTTTAATGTCCTTTTTGAAACTTTACACTTTAATCCACACCCAGTAGAATGGGCAAAAATAGTTACATTATGTGTCTTATAGTTTCTTCAGATCAATTACAAAACTTGAACTATCATGACATTCCTTCAAAGCATTTACTTGTATCTACTAGGCCTAAATTTAGAAAGACTATCCCATGACATATCATGTGTTTCTAGAAGGCCCTAAATCCTCATGTTACCTAATTCCACACCTTATACATTATTTTCAAGCTTCAAGAATACATTACAACCTTCAAATTAATCCAAATATTCAAATAATGTAAAAATGTGTGAAATCTCCATTTTGAATTTTGAAATACCCACACTAAACTAACCACACATACGACATCTAAAGACTTCTAGGACTCATAAACACATTTAACACACTAGATATAATGCCTTGGTGTTTTATTTATATAGATAAGGTGATGTTATTTCATCAATAAAGGATGTTGAGAGGATGTTTTTAAGTTGTGTTAAGACTTTTTATCCTTTACAATGATGGATTGTGCCTTTGGAGTTCATGGTGTGCTCAAGTAAAGATGGATTTAGTCTTATTGGTATAGATGTTTCATAATAGAGTGTCTTGGTGCATTTCTCGACCCATACGAGTCTTTCATGCTGATTTATTTGAGTATGTAGGCTTGTTTTAATTTTTGTATGACCAACCTTATTGGTCATGGCTGAAATTTTATGTTTGTAAGTAAGAGTCTTGTATTTAAATGAGTGTATGTGTTCATTTTAAACAAGTGTGAGAGGGAAAAGTGCAAGCCTATAGATATTGTGATATAGGTTTGAGGGAATCAAGAAATATCTAAAAGATAGTATGAATTATTGAGAAGAGTTGAGAAGAAGAGAATAAAGGGAAATAAACATTTCCATCCCATGAAGAAGAAAGTTTGAGTGAAGTAGGGAGAGTGTATTTGAAGAGGGTTTTGAGAGAGTGGAGCTGAAATTGTGATCACTATCATTTGTAGTAGCAAAATTAGTTCAGTGGTATTCATCTTCAGGTGGTTGATTTGGTACTTGATCACCTTATGGGGTTAATTCCTCCTTTCAAGGTTGGTGCCTTGATAAATAGGGGTTGGTGCTCAGTGTGGGATTGGTGTCTCACTAAACAAATATTGTATGATGTGTCATATTCATGAAAGTATTTTTAGTAATATAATCAAAATTTTCATTGTGTTTTCTTCCTCTTAAGGTTTTCCCACTTATATTTTGTGTCTTGTGTAATCTCTCATTCTTGTGCATGGTTGATCATATTTGATGTGTTATAAATAGTTAATGAATGTTGATGTGATGTTTTGAATGGCATATGCATTTTAAAAGAATTAAGTAAAGGATTTTGAATAATTGTTCACCCCCATTCCTCCTTGTTCATTTTTCTTCCAACATTTCCTAGAGTTCACTAAGCTTTAAATATCTTAATTAGATTTTTTAAAGACGTATAATCCTCTCAACTACAATATGTTTGATATACACATATTTCACATCGTCTTGTATAAATGAAAAAATGTTTAGTGATTTGTTAACTCCATTATTATGATTTGTTTCTCAAACACTCTCTTCAAAATATGAAAAATTAGATCTTAGTGGCCTCTATGTTATTCCATTCAATAGGTGTAAATGAAAAACAAGGAATGTTTTAATTTGTCCATTTATATGTCGACTAGAATCCTATCTGCCACTAAGATCTATATTTTCTAATGTTCCTATCATTCCATCTATGGAAATTTATAGTTTTTTATACTCAATGATAATCCTTTCAAAAGGTTAAAATGAATTTTGATCCTTTGAATGCATGATAATTGACTATAACACATTTTTTAAAAAATTTGTTATTATTGATTTGATCCATAAAATATGAATTACTCTAACTAGTTGAATGTTAGATATCATGTCCATTCGAATCCTAGTGGTCACTAACCATTAAGTTAATTACTCTCCAATGATAAAAAGTAATGAACTCTAGAGGTTGGTGACTGTTAGGCTAATACTTATATTCCTTATCAGACAATGTGAAAAAATATATTTTATACTTCATATATGAACTAATTATTAATGTATTCTACTCCAATTATAGGTAAAATGTATTCCATTATTCACACTTTGTTCTTGATAATTCCATTCATTGAAGGCGTTGAGTGTTGGAAGAAAAGAGATAAGGAATGGTTTGTTGAAATCCATTCCCCTGAAAACTACCACATCAACCTGTGGTTGTTTTTTATTATAGATGACAATCAAGAGGAATTTGGTATGGTTTTATCCTCAAAATTTATTGATTCGGGACACTACGTGTTCAGGTCGTATACATTGACTTTAAAAATAATAAGTGTCTTATTCTAGATATGGAGTTGGAAGTTTCTTTATTCAGGAAATGGGAAATGCAAGCCTTAATAGAAAACCAAACATATTCCTATTCATAATATGGTTGGAATTTGGGGATGTTTATAGACTCTAATAATATTGAATGTTCAAATGTAGAATAAATTCATAATGACATGTTTACAATATTTAGAAAATTGTATAGAAAAAAATAACCCTATTTTGTTTGTCATTTTTTGAATAGAAAGGTTTACTTTCACCTCCAAAACATGCCAAGTTGTTTACTATTTTGAGGAGAGCATGTTTTTCTAAATTGGAGACCGACCCATCTAAATCAAAGTTACATGGGTTGAAAAAGAATACTAAATCAGATACATTGTTGAAGAAAGCAACCACTATATTCAAGAAAACATAACCTTCAACTATTCAAAAATTTCATTTATTTTTGTTCAAAGGTGAAGTATTTTCAATTGATGTTTCAAGGTGTCATGTAGCACCTCCATAATATTAGTATCATCCTCTAGATGATGAGAATGTTGACCTTCTTTTCCACTCCATGTTGATAAATGTTATTCCTACATAGAGGGATGCAATTATTCTTCCCTTCTTATAGTCTACGAATAATGTTATGGAACTCCAAGATCCGAAAGACCTAGAAAGGGATGATGTGTAATTTAATATACTTAATGGCCAACATACAATATGCGCATAAAAATATTTTGGGCTCAGAGAATTACAATTATTTACATTCAATGCTATTGTTTCTACAAAATCATCTACTGAAGCCATTGCTAATATTTGCAAACAACAAAAATGAAGTAAATAAAACTTGGATAAAAACCAAGTTTATTGATTTTTTGTACAAAGCTAGATCAATTTGGCAATTGTTAGGATGTCCTCAATGGCTTAGATTGACAAAAACAAAGATAAATGAGTGGAGGGTAATGTATTTTAATTTTATTACATTGGTTATTAACATTTACTTTCATCATATGCAAAGATAAAAATATGTTTATCCTTTGAATGTAGAGCTTTGAGAATTAATGCCTTTCATTTTTCATTGGCAAAAACCAAAGAGTCTATACAAAAATCATCTTTTCTATTATTTCCTAATGATATATGGACTAAATGGACAACAACATTTGAGTTTTTTATATCACATGGCGTTTCTTTTTCACCTATTAAGGATAATCAAGTTAACTTTTAGCCAAATTCACTAGCAAGATTCACATCCAATTCATTCAGTCTAATAGAGGAATGACCAAAAAGAACTATCAGTATTGGATGATAAAATACAATTAGGGGATGTATGGTTAAATGGATCTATTGAGGATGGTGTGATAGTAGATACATTTGAATCTTACTATCAAAGAATAAAAGGAGATAGAAAAATGAGAGAAAAAGTTTTAAAATATTTGAAAAATAAACATCTAGATAAAATTGTATTGACAACATGCAGTGAATCCAATGTAATTGTAAAATTTAAATTACATGAATCACAGTAGCACCAATTGTCTATACTATTGGGTAAAAATAAAAAATAAAAAAGAAAATTTGATTCCCATGAACGTGAAAAATTGGCAAAACGAAAAAAAAATACCTTAAGGTGGAAGAAGTTCTTTTTGCTTGAGGCGCAGACAATATTAAAAACTATGTGATATCAATGGAATAAAATATACCAGCAAGGATGGAAGACACAGAAGATTTTACTTGTCAATGTGCATATCTATTCCAACTTTTGTTAACTTTATCACTATTCCTTCGACTAATACTTTCAATGTTGAATCATGATCATTGATTTTTGTAATTTGTCTACCAATATTTCTTTTGATGTAATAATGGAGATGCTAACAATTATCGAATATGTGTGTTGAATTTTATTATTATTTTTCTCATACCAATTTCTTATTCAAAAATATTAAGTGACACAAGAAAAGATACGTGGAAAATGTTAATTACAAGGAGAATCAATTATGGATGGATGTTACAGATTCTATGACAGTAACAAGAAATTTAAAATTTTATGTCTTATGTACACAATAAATATTGTGCACAACTATGACAATAACAATGATGATAGAGAAGAAGTCACTAGGGATTAGATGGAGAAACTGCCACAGGAATTGGTAACTATAAGCAAAATTTACCTAAAATGTAACATCTATCCTTTTCCTTGCGAACAATCTTATGAGTTCTAATATGATATGTTCACTCGTTGTTGTTCCCAAAATTATCTAATAATAGTTCTTTATGGTGGTAGTGTCACATTGCGTGCATTAGTTGATTCCAATCTAACTATTTTTTTATTGTTGAGACATATCATCAAGAAATGTTTTTGAAACATTACTATTCTCATTTGAAGAAAGGTTCTTCGTTGAACACAACTTCAACAAGTGATTTTTTTAAGGATTTAAACCAATATAAGCTACTTATACATTCATTATTTATGCAGACAACCAAAAAACTAAGGAAGTAACCACGAGCTCCAATCGCTTAAAATTATAGGAGTCAATGGACAACCCTTTCAATATTAACACTACACAATCAATTCAACATGGTGATTGACCTTAAATCATTTTATAAATATTTTAAATTAGATATGTTTTTAATTTCCATGGTTTTTTTAATTTGAAAATACTATGTTATTTACAATTTTGATGAAAGATGTGGAAAACGAGGGTACATCCGACATGAATATGCAATCAAATCTTGGTATGTTAGTCGTGTGCATTTATATACAAACCCACTAATGAGCCCCAAATATTAAAAAAAAATTAATGTTTATTTAGACAACTAACAACTCAAAAAAATTACCATTGAGGGAGTGGGGATATCTAGCATGAATAAGTAGTTAGCACATGTTGTAGACATTAAATCATGCACTTTGTGTATTATTTAGTCCCTTCGATACTACTATTTGCATAGTTTTTAGTGAATAAAGTACTAATTAATCCCCATCTTTTACCCATTTTATTTTGTTATCTTCCATTATTCGTGACCTTTACCACATACTTTCCCATTATGTTTCCATAATTTTGTGTTATTTACATTTGACCGGGGTGCCTGAAATGCTAGTACTAGGGCACCAAAAATTACCCTAGTCCTAGTCAAGGTGCCTTGATCCTTTTACACTTTCCCACCACTTTTTGGGCACTTTCTATCCATTTGAACATTCTATCTTTTTGGTGGTTTCCTCTTCGAGGTTAATTATGAAATTAGAACAAGAGAACCATATAAATACAAAGTTATGATACCATAATGAGGGACCAAGCACTAGGCACTACTATCATCATCTAAGGTTGCATCCATCTAGATCTCATTTGCATCCATCTAGCTCCATCATAAGGGAAAAGGTTGGTTCATCTGCATCACACATCATAGGAGGGAAGTTTATTCTATTCCATCCACCATTCTATTACATTTTCTACACATAGTTATTTATTGTTACTTTCATAAAGTACAACTGCACAAGAACACACGGGGAATGATCACACGCACATTCACATATAACTACATCGGATCTGTGATATAGTGCAACACTCAGTTAGTAAGTCCACCATTGTGGTTGTTGAGAACGACAGTCTCGACCCCTTCATTTTGCATTATTCTTTTTAGCTTTTGATGTTTGTTTTATGGTTTTACTGGTCTATTTTGAATGGGACATTTGGTACATAGAAATGAATTACACTTGGTAGTTAGTGAAGGATTTACATCATCATCGACCCTACAAATCTAGGTTTTAGACCTTCTACACGTACTGTGGATTCCCGTAAATCGACTAGGGCACCCATAGGTGCCTCAATCCTCTCCGAGATGCCCCATTCCACTCAGATTTCCCGGATCTGTAATTTTTTTGACATTGTCACGCTTTTTCCTCCTCCTATTTCTCCATGTATCTCTATGACAAAATCTATTGAGCTCATCAAAACATCTAAACTCCTTACAACCATTCTTTACACATTAGGGTTTCTGCTCTACTTCCTAGTTTTTGGGTCACTTTTCATATTTATTACTCTATTCATTTACCATTATTTACTATTTTTCCTAGTTTATATTAACTAAATAAAATCCGCATTTTAGTTAATCATTTTGGTGAACTTTGACGTGAAACAAACATGTAACCTTTTAATATGGTCAAGATATATTGAAAATTATACCACCGCATGGTCCTATTGTTACTCTTACCCACCATGCTTCCACCGCTTCATGAAAACTTGGTATTTTGTAGGTGAGTTTTGTCACCCTACCCTCCTAATGAAAAAATCATATTTTTATGCTTCATATATGACTCAAGTTGAGAGGTTTGTTACAATATATAACCTCATTTCATCTTACATTAACATATCTATCTATTACATAACCACTCATAAATACATACATTTACGATCATCTATCACTCATCATGCATAATATACGATCTATCATCATTTATCCCATCACTCAATAAGTATTACAAAATCTATGATACCTCACCACCTTCACACATCACTTCTCTATTAGTTGTCATATGTCATTTATCGTACAATACACGCACCATCACGCATTTGGGGGCATAACATTCACACATTATCCTCCTCATATTAGCATCATTACATCTCTCATCCTTTTATTATCATACATTAATTTCATACCATATTCATATTCATCACACGTTTTAGCATCGGCCATTTCACGATCACACACTCATGTGCTTCAGTTTACACTTGATTTTTGAGGGCATACTACACATGAACCATACACACTGAATGATATGTACTACACATTGTTTCTCTTCACATATTTCACAATACATATTGCATTTTGCATACTACATCTTCATGTTTCTTTACATCATTAATATTTCGACATTTACGCATCTAAACATTATACAACATATTAGTCCTCATCATGCATATGTCACACCCCTTTTATCTATGAGTATAGCATTACATCCTACTCATTCTACATACTACATAAGGCACATCTTGCATTACATTCTACAAATAACATATTTACACATTTTTCTCATTACATGGTCATTTACTCATCGCATCCGCTATATTCATTTATGAGTTGCACTCACTAATATATGACACACTTTAGTTCCTCGTTCCATACTCAATTGTCGAGGGTTTACAAATAAAATGGACCTTATCATACTCACATGTTTACCATTTTAAATTTCATCATGTGACATTCCTAGGTTAGTGACATACGTTATAGGCTAAATTGTCACTTACTTTATCAACTTGTAGTGGTATACACTTTAGGATACAACACCACTCCCTTTGTTCATCTAGTAGTGATACATGCTTTATGTTGCATCATCACTCATTCCATCAGCTATTCGTGATATATGCTTCAGCTATAAGGCTCATGCATACTTCATTTCTAGGTCACATATCATCACTACACATACATATTCATCATAGAGCATTAGACATAGCACACACTTTGACAATTTCCCAATGAAGTGCTCTCATTTATGGTTCATTCTTAATTTTTGAGGTAGAAAACTAAATGAACCTCATTTCATAAACTCCATTCATTCAAGGGGCACATGACTCCTATAATTCCATCTTGCATTCCATTCCATCCATCCATGGAATGTTTCATATCTTGGTTTATTTTATCATTTGTTACTTTTACTTCTATGTGGGTGCTTTATTACACATGATAGGTAGATCTCTTGTATGTTATTTATCTATACTATACACACATGCATGTTTGTGTCTTTTCTTAGTTGTGATCACGAGATACATGTCTCTTACACGCATCACGGATGCTCGCCTTCTACCCATCCTACATTTTTCACTAGGGGCATCCAAATTCGTCTCTTCCCAAGTGTTATTATTTCATTTTGTACTTAGCACTCTACATTATTTGTTTATAGAGGATTTTTCCATACTGGTTATCTTTCTAACATGTTGACTGGTGCTTCATGTGTAGCATTTAATTTATAGGATTATTTTCCTCCATGGCTATCTTTCTATTTATTCAGCATTGCTTGTCATTGTGTGTTCTTGTATGTGGGAATTTCCCTTTGTTTAGTGTGCATACTTATCTTTTGTTTGTGGAAATTTATGGCCTTGCATGTATTGCAACATTTTGAGTGGTGTCCCATGGTTACAACCCACTTTGGAAGTCTAATTTGTCTTCTTGTGTGTTTACATTAATATATTGCTTGGTAGCTTACACATTACTTCCTACATGCATGTTTGTTCATACTAACACTTGTCTTTGTCTAGCCTCTTGTTTGTGTAGACCTTTGTTTCTACGAAGCTCTTTCCCTTCCCCTACAGGAAGAGTTACATATTTCATATAGTGAGTCATCATTTTTGGTTGCATTCTCCTATCGGTGGTGTTGCATGTGCCCCCAAAGAGGGGGAAACATTTGGGTTTTTAAAAACTACACAGCTTCTTCTAAACTTGTTTAATTCAATAAGTTTCTACCCTTGGCATTGTGGGTTATATAGAAAGTGTGTTCAAACCAGTCTATGAACCCCATACACATTAGTTTTTATAGGATATGGTTATCCTTAGCATTCTAGGGAACAGCATTCTGACAAGTTAGAGGATACATCGGATTTCCTCTCTACACCACTTCAAACAAGAGCATCGGATCACCCAAAAAATGGGCACTACAGAGATATCTTCACACATATTCAAGGAAGAAGTTACATGTTAGAGGATACATCAGAATTCCTCCCTACACTTCTTCATCTTGTGGCATCGAGATCACCCAAAAACTTAGGACATGATATCCTCTCTACACCCTTTCTCTTATCATCGATCAGTGCACATGTTCCATTTTTCATTTACGTATTTTACATTTACATACATATACATGTATATTTTACATGAATTTTTGACATATATACATGTGTATTTAACTACTTGATCATCTTCTCCTTATATATATGACCATATGAGAAGCAAGAATTCAACAACAACAACAAAAATGGAATCAATAACAACATTTTACAGTAGCACACACCATACTAACATGCAGGTACATCACACACATCAGCAACTACATACGCGTTTACGCCCTAGGTTCACTCTCATCACTTTTTTCTCTTTTACATCTTTAGTTTCCACACTTAATAATATTTTTTTCATCCCACGTTTTTTCTATTCCTTCGGCACATTTTCTACATCTCTCAGTACATGGACATTAGGTAAGCATATCTATTTGTGTTATGTTACGAAGAATTCTACTCACCAATATAAAGTGGGGGTAAATGTAGACATTAAATCACACACTTTGGGTATTATTTAGTCCTGGTCTCATACTACTATTCATATGGTTTTTGAGTGAAGAAATTACTAATTAACCCCCATCTTTTCACCATTTTATTTTTCTATCTATTGCCATTCCCGACCTTCACCACATAATTTCCTAGTCATTTTCCATAATTTTGTGTTAATTTGCATTTGACTGGGCACCTGGATAGTAATGGGGCACCGACTATAATATCAAAATTAGAACAGAGAACCATATAAATACAAAGTTATGAGAGTATAATGAGGGACCAAGAATTAGGCACTACTATCATCATCCAAGGTTGTATCTATCTAGATATCATTTGCATCCATCTAGCTCCATTATAAGGGACAAGGTTTATTCATCTCCATCACACATCATAGGAGGGAATTTTATTCTATTCCATCCACCATTATATTACATTTTCTACACAGTTATTTCTTACTACTTTTACAAAGTGTGACTGACACAAGATCACCTAGGGCATGATCACACACACATTCACATAGAACTACATCAGGTTTGAGATGTATTACAATTCTCAATTAGTAACTCCACCATTATGGCCAATGAGGACAATCTAACCCCTTCATTTAAATTTTTCTTTGTTAGGGTTTGATGTTTATTTTGGGGTTTTACATGTCTATTTTTCATCATTGATCATTGGTGAAATTTTTCACAGAGAAGAAAATTACATATGACAGACATCAAAGGCTTTGCATCATCATCTGTCCTTGCAAATCTATTTTTGGACCTTCTACATAGACCAGGATCCCCAAAAATCAAACTAGGGAACCCACATGTGCCCTAATCCTCTCCCAAGAACCCCAGTCTACTCACATCACCCAGATCTTCAAGTTTTTAGACCTTGGCACCATCGCTTCCTTCTTATTTTTCTCCATCCATATTTGTGACATAGTCCAACAAGATCATGGAACTAGCTAAGCTCCTTCGAACCCTTCTTTGCACATTATGGTTTTCAGTTCTACTTCCTTGGTTGTTTGGGTCACTTTTCATATTTATTTATTGCATTCATTTATTTTTATTTATTGTTTTTCCTAGTTTATATTAACTTAATAAAATCCACATTTTATTTACTCACAGTATATGTTAGCCATGTGTATTTTTAAACAATATTGTTTATAAGGACCACAAATTTATAAGAAATGATACCAACTAACTCTAGAAGACAGACCATTTTCAAAGGAGGAATAACCAAATAACCTATTTCAAATGTTCATGGTGGCATGTAAAGCTCCATAGTTTTTATTTACCATTTCATAACTAACAAACATTAGTTTTGATGTTTGGCATATGGTAGAAGATAAGTTTTAAGGAAATCTATTTGTAAGCTACGTTAACAATTTAAAATGAACTTTGTGGGTCTCGCATCCGATACTTTCCACAACTCCATCCTAATACTTTCAACACGTAAAATGTCTCATTAATACTTTCAAAAACTTCTCACCGATTCACTACTTTATACCGATTACTTACATCGAATGAACATTGATTTGGCTTCAACATCATCATAAACATAACTACATAAGGCTTGATTTTACTTTTGGGTATGTAGAATAATGGATAGCCTCATCAAAGACTGTCCAAAAAAGTGTAGTCCAACCCAAGATGATATAGCCTAGAAGTCGCTAATCAATATCTCAAAACTATTGTCCACCAAAGGGTGGTTCAACAAATATAAGCATAGTCTAGTGGTCACTAAACTTAATTCACAATACTAAGAACAATTGATATTGTACTTACCATATTACCATAGAGACCACTATACTTTTTCAATTAATATTTCATTTTTCATATCATCAAATTTATGATGAATTGATTAATGTTTATTTCAAATACATCTTGCATCAAAAAAACCAACAGTAGAGTGATACAAGCCAAGCCACAAGCTCAGTCGGTAAATGGTAGCCTCTTAAAGTGTTGATATTGAACTTACCATATTACCATGAAGACCATTATGTTTTTTCAATTATGCTTTCATTTTACATTGAAATATATAGATTATTAATAGATTAATGTTTATTTGAAATAGATTCAAAGATCGTGTAAAGGTGATGCATTCCAATCCACATCATCAACGCATCTAGAAGTGGGTAAAGACAACGTAATACAAGATGCAAGCTCAATTGGTAAGTGGTATCCGCAAGATAAAATGTTGTTTATTTCAATTGGTTATAACTGAAATGCAGAGGATTAAAATAAAATTTATTTACTTCCCTGCAGTTAGCCATGATAATTATTTACTAATATTAGATTTTGAGGGCTTGTTATATGAGAAAAATCAAACATACTCTAGGGATATGGCATTCAACCTCTGAAAGAACACTATCAACCTGCAAGGTGACCTGAAAGAATTTATAAAATTATTATCACCAAAATTTGAAGTGGGATTCTGGTCCGACAATCTCACTTCTGTTGATGTTGAAAAGTTGATAAAGGGCTTCAATAAAAAAATATCAATTGAATTGAATTCAGTACTCACTTGGGGAAAGGAACATTGCAATATAGTCAATAGAATTGCAATAAAATATCTAGAAAAGGTTTGGAGTAGAAATGATGTTTCCTTTAGTTCTAAAGACACATTGTGTGTTACATTAGGTGCAAGGGAAACCCTCCTGAATATTTCATGGTTGGGACGAAAAGAAGAGGAAAAATTGTTCAAAATATATGTGGTTGATGACCGATTTGTACAAAAACTTATCACTAATAGTGTCTCTCAAGTTAGGTTAATTATTATTTACCTAATATATTAATTATGCATCATATAATTAATTATTTAATTAATTTTATTAATTAAATAATTTTGTTATATGGTTTTTAAACCATATTTGTCTTTTATTTCCACAAGAATAATTGTTATAATTGTTATAACAATTTATGTGCTTCCTAGATGTATTTTGGAAGCTGTTGTGAGTTTAATTTTACCTATGTAACCTATTTCTTTGTCTACACATGGTTGTTCAATTCCTATAATAATTGCAGCACTCCATTGTATTCTTTGTTGATTAAGATTAATAAAGTTAATCAGGCTTCCACCCCTATTTCTCAATATACGCCTCGTGGATTGAATTTTGTAGAGATTCTAAAATGTTTGGAACAATAAAAACTAAATAACTATTTATCATTTCAAAATGTTATTATGATGGTACTTCTTAACATTGTAAAGAAGATACATTCATATGTTATTATGAAGGTACTACTTAACTATTTTATATGTTGAGATTGTACAAATATAAGTTAGGAGTATTTATATTTTCACTGATTATAAGTTGAGAGTATGAATGTATAAGTTGTGTGTGTGAATTATTAAAAAAATTGTAACAAAAATTTGAGTAGTTTTTATTAATCAAATATGTATTCCTAAATTAATTATGAGCATGCTTGAATACTATTTTTTTCTTCCAAAATAAAAATTGTATACCACATTCATATGAAATGAAATAACTACAATACAATTTGTAAAGATTTGTCACCCTGAAACATTACATTCGATTTAATTTTTGCAAAAAAATATTCTTGGTAGAATAAGAAATGAGGAACACCCTTTGATTTTTTACCTAATTCACCACCCACAACCATTTTATTTTGATATAACAATAATAAAAGAGATTTAATTTATGCTTGGATTAATTCAATGCCCTCAACCATTTGATTTTGTTTTTTTCTTCATTTGCAAATAAAAACACATGTAACATGAAACTGATAATATTTTACATAAATGGTGGTTTTTCACACACCATCCACAAAGATGATCCATCACACAAGAAGTTAAAAGCTCTTGGTGGAGTCGAGCTTTAAAAAAAAAAAAATTTCTCAAATTAAATGTGAAATAGTTCTTACAATGTAGAAAAAAACATTTTAAAATAGCACTATGGACATCGACGAGAAATTCAAATGTTGATGACATGATTCCTTCGCTCCTCAAAACATTGGCTCGATATTTGGAGCTTCAAGTTCATATTTACATAGGAATATTTCGTTGATTCCAAATGCACCGATTATCAACATTATGGGAATCCCAAATTATATTTCAAGAATATTAATTCTATTTGGTCGTGGTTTAATGCATTGTACCATTGTAGAAATATAGTGCTTATAGATGAATCTTTAGATAAAATAAGTTCAATGATGTGGAGAACTACGTAACTGATAAAACATTTAACATAGATTCTAATTTAGAAGACAACTACTTGTTAGATGAGTTATGGCATTTGTTGCAACCATTAAAGGACGTGGAAGACATTTAGGATGTTATTAGATCAAAACCCAATTATAGGGAGCTTATTTTTAGAATTTTTCTATTATTTTTTTTTTTAAATTTTGGATCCCATATTCGATAATAGTGTTACAATAAAATTCAAAAAATCTTAAAATGTTTTACTATAATTCTACCTTTAGTAAAGGAATTTTAATTTATTTCATATCTATATTTAAATACAAAAATATATTTGGGATGATTTTACAGTTAATTTTAATTAATTTCATATCCATATTTAAATATGAAAATATATATGGAATGGTTTTATATTTAATTTGATATATATATTTAAATATAAATATATATATAATGGTTTTACAGATTAATTACATTCTACTAGTATGGATCGTCCGCCTCCGCTAGTTTCTTCAAAATATCTTCAATAATTCTATGGTTATACTGAGGTTCAATCACATCATACTAAATGAACCTGTAAGTGTCTCACATCTCTTGAATTTCATTATCCTAGTGGCTGTTAGGCCAGAAGGTGTTTTAATTATTCAAATCTACATAGTTTAATCTTAAAGACATTTTAAAACCGATAAGAACCTTATTCCAAAGAAAAATAATGCTTAATGACCAACAACCCATATAAAATAGAAACATTTTTGTATATCAATGTTGGATTCCCTGAAATCATTAAACATTTTTTCCCATATTCATTAATTTAATCCGTAATCTAATATATTGGACTCCAGAAGGAGGTATAACGGTTCCAATATTTTAATTTTTGGATTCCAATATTTTTATTTTCAAATTCCAATATATGTGATTTTGGAGTATAGTAAATTCCAATATATGTGGTTTTGGATTCCAATATATGTGGTTTTGGATTCCAATATATGCGATTTTGGATTCCAATATATGTGATTTTGGATTCCAATATATGTGATTTTAGAGTACAATAAATTCCAATAGATGTGATTTTGGAATCTAAAACTAGTAATATTAGATTCCAATATTACCTATATTTTTAGTTGTTTGGATTGGAATAATTCCAAATTTAGTGAAATAATCATTAATTGACCAATTTGATCTTACAAATCATGATACAAATACTTCAAGGCATGGGTTCCTGAAGAAGTGCAAGGTTGGATATGGGAAATGATAGGGGAAGAAAAGTGAGTGGTGGGTGCGGAAATAGGCATATGAATAGTGATATCCCTATAATGGTTATGTGATATCAATTTACGAGAGTTGAATATAGGTTTATCATATGTTGTTTTATCCCTATTATTGGAATGATTACGGGTATGTGGGAGGAGTTTAGTATGTTGTGGGAGACCAAAGTGACCACTACGGGTAATGGGCATGAAAGATAGATTTGAAAATGGGCATATAAGGGTTGGGTTCACCAAATGATTTTAAGAAATTAAAATCTTAATCGAGGAATGAGATCAAATAGGAATAACAAACAAGATCCAAAGATGCAATGTACAACAAAATGTGCAAGATAAGAGATAAGAGTGATTTAGCTTGTATCGAGAGATCTGAAATAATCTTGGACTAGGAAATAGATTGAGAAGGCTAGATATGGAATGTATAGGATTTGTCTAAGAAATTTTAGTCTGAAACTTCTTTGAATAGAACCACCCAAAGGGGGACAAGACCACCCTGGGTGCTAGTGTCTCGATCTAGGTTATAGTGTCCTAGAAAACACTCTATTTATCATCTTTTTCGTGTCCGAACTTAGCTTATTACTTTATTTTTGTCTCATCAACCTCATTTTAGGGTTTCTATGTCATAACTATACCTAGAAAATAAACCCTAGCTACATGTACAAGGCTCAAAAAAACATTATATGGAATAAATAATGTATATGCTTGAGTCATATTGACCTCGGTGCTCACCACAATGTGATTGTCACAAAATGATTCACTACATTTCAAACTCTATGTATTTCTAGTGTATGTTTGTGTGATTTAATTGTGCCCTTTAAATATAAGTTTCCCTTGTGTCAATCACACCAAGATAATAGGCTATAACTACTTTTCCCCCAAGATAAATGTGTGAGATGGAATTCAGAATAAACCCTCGTATGTAGTGAATAATGCAGCCTAAATGCAATCCTTGAATGTCGCTCCTTGCCCAAGTAGTAGATAGTAAGTATTAGCCCCAAATTTCTATCCCCTAATAATATTAATTCATGTATAAATATAATTCTCTTTTTTTAATTTCATCATTAACAACAAAAAAGGATGACCCAAAGTGATAAAAGAGACTTTAGAAAATATAAAAATGATGTAGTATTTCAAAATTTTGAGAAAATTTAGGAAAGAGATAGAAGCCCCAAAGGGAAGAGTATCTCTTGGGTGCTTCTATCCTCAATGGATGGTACTATATAAGACACACATAGAATATAATAAAAAACCGAGTTGTGTCATGTGTTATGAAATGCCAAAAAGTAAAATGGCCATTTGAGAAGAGAACATGTAAAGAGTATCAAGAAGGATAAATAAATGTAAAATCAAAATAAGTATTGTTAATGTCTAGTTTTCTTTCTTATGGATTATGCATATAATGACATACTTAGAAGCATGATGTAAGTAGTAAGTGTGATTTCATGACTACAGCAAGTAACATGCATGTTATCCTTATTATCATCATTATTTACACTATCCTCTGAAATATCAAGAGTAGAAACACATGCATCACTAACTTTTACATATCTGAATACATTTTGAGAAGTAAGATGAGTATTAACATCATTAGGAAGCACACAAGAGGTGGAGGAATAAATATATGACTTTTGAGGCAAAATTTTAAATGAACAAGAACTTATTTGAGAAGAAGGATAAGGGGTTTTAATATCATTATTAAAATTAGTAGGATCATCTCTAATGATTGGTGCATATGTAAGTAGAGGAAAAAAGGAAACAAGGTGAGGTTCATTTAGGATAGAATCTACAATATTAAAATTAGTGTGGGTATCACAAGCATCATTAGACCTTCATCTAGAAGAATGAACTAAATCTTCAACACATGTGTCATTAGTAGCAATAGAAGCAACATCACTATCAGATTCACAAGAACTAGTAGCCTCAATAGGGGGTAGGAATGAAACATCAGGGTGAGGGTTTATAAGCTTTGTAAAGACAAGAGGAGTTTTGGGATGACATGTAGCAGTAGTATGTGATTTACGTAGAAGGAGGCTTCTTCTTGGGCGTTTGCATAGATTGGTTGAAAACTAGTTATAGAATAGCATCATACTTGGGGAAGGATATTTGGGATGACAGTTCATAACAATTTTTGGTAAGCCATAAGGAACTAAAGAAATGAGGGATCTTAGGAAAGTTGGGGTTAAATCAATAAATGGGTTCACCAAATTATTTAACATAATTAAATCTTAATCACAAGACTAAGATAAAATAGATATAACATTAATGAGTAATATTTTGATTAAACAAAAATCAAATCTTAATCATAGGACTCGATCAAATGAATACAATAGTAACAAGCAAGATCTATCATGCAAGAAATAAGTAAGTGTGTACAATAGAGAGGTAGGAGTGACTTAGCTCATATTCAGAGATATGGGCTGATTATGGGCTGGAAGCTTAGTGGAACATGTTAAATATGGACTATATATGGGATCTAAAATTCCTTCGTATAGGATTTCCCAGGAAGGACAGGTTTGTTTGGGTGTCGGTGTCAATTGAGCGATAGTGTCCTAACAATAGCTCTACTTATAATATTTTTAGGGTCTAAACTTATATTCTTCCTTTTGGACTTTGTCACGTCCAATTTGTTGTAGGGTTTTTTTATCACATGTGATCCTACAAAACAAACCCTATCTACCACAAGGCTCAAGAAAACATTAGATGAAATAAATAATACATATGCTTGAGTCTAACCGACTTCGGGTCATACCAAAGGTGTGATTGTCACCAAGTTTTGTAGTACATTTTAGAATCTATGTAGTTCTAGTGTGTGTGATTAAATTGTATCCCTTGAAGCTAGGTTTCCCTTGTGTTAATCATACCTAGATAACAGGATATAACTACTTTTCACCCAAGATGAATGTGTGATAAGGAAGTCAAAAATAGCCCCTCCCGTGTAGTGAATAATGCGACCTAAATGTAGTCTTTAAATGTTGTTCTTTTCCTAAGTAGTAGATAGTAATTAATAGCCCAAGTTGTCTAGCCCCTAATAATATTGAGTAAGTTGTGTATATATCTAACTTCCTTGTTTAAATTTTAAAACTTAATGACATCAAAGGCCAACCCAAAGAATTAAAAATACATTTAAGTATCAAATGGTAACTTAGGAAATAAAAAGAATAGACAAAAGTTCTCAAAGGGACACTAGCGCATGGGCGATAGTGTCCTAAATGGGTGGTATTGTCTAAAGCTAATAAAAATAAACAAGAACAAGGATAAAGATAGGGATCCTTGTGACCAAACTGAAAAGGTGTAAATATAATAATTATAAGATAATATCACAATCAAAACATATAAAAGAAAAAGGTGTCACTAGTGTCTAATATTCATACTTGGAAATCATGTATATAACAACATACTAAAGTCATGATTTAATAGTAATAATTGCATAATTTTGTGTCTACACTAATTGACTATTATTAGGGGCTATAAAATTTGGTCTATTACGTACTATCTACTACTTGGGAAAAGAGTAACATTCAAGGACTACATTTTGGAATGCATTTTTCACTACATATGAGGAGTTATCTCTGAATTTCATCTCACACATTCATCATAGGGGAGAATTATTTGTAGCTATCTACCTTGGTGTGAATGACACAAGTGAAACCTAGCTTCAAGGGACATGATTCAATCACATACACACACTAGAACTACATAGAGTCTGAAATGTAGTGCAACACTCGTGAATATCACATTGGGGTTACGATCAAAGTCAATTCCAATCAAGCATATGCATTATTTGTTTCATCTAATATTTTTTTGAGCCTTGTGTAGGTAGCTATGGTTTCTTTACAAGTTCAAGTGTGACAATGAAACCCTATAAATGCGAAGTTAAAGCAACAAGGATTGAAAGGAAGATGACAAGTTCGGACCACGAAAAGATAATAAGCTGAGCATTTGCCAAGAGACTAGCACTCAGTGGTCATGTCCTTCTCTGGGTGTTCTATCTGAAGGAGTTTTAGATTCTAGTTTTCCATACGAAGCTTACTCGGTCTATATATATCATGTTTTACTCGGTTTCCATCTCGAATCATCCCATACCTTTGAATATAAGATAGTTCATTCTCATATCACTATTTCTTACACTTTCTTGTTTCTTACATGATAAATATGTTTTTACTCTTGATATTCCTAAATATAGTTTAAATAATGATTATCATAAGGATAATATACATGTTTCTTGTGTTCTTTCTTCTGTTGAGCTTGTTGATAAAAGTGTGCAAAATTATTTTCTTATTGATTCTTCTTCTCATGTTCCTATTCCTAGTTCTCCACTTTTTGATCCCAAGATTGAATTTCAACCCAATATTGTCCCTATGGCTACTTATAATGGTAAGATTCAACCCCTTAATGAACCCTTTAATGTTTATGTCATTCCTCCCTAATAATATATTTTTCTTATACATTTTATAGGTGATTTGAAGAATAAGATCAATACCCTTACCCTTGAGAGTAGGGCCTATTATATTAGCACTGATAATAATTCTATTCATGGTGAAGACTACTAAAAGCACATTTTAATTATAGGTTATTATTCAAAGTATTTCCTAGAAGTCTTAATGGTTTTCATTCTCATTATTTTCATCATTTTCCTACTAGATCTATTAGTATTTATCTTGATATGGAAGAAGCATGTATTAGAAGTTTTATTTCTAATAATGGTCCTATAGTTACATTTGAACATTTACCTTCTTTGCATCAAGGAAAGAATGAACATATTGATGATTATAGCTTACATGCATCATTTACTTTATTAGCCTATTGATCTAGAAATGTAATATATCTTTTGTCATGGCTTGATTCTTCCTTTGAAAGAAAAATTATTATATGATACATGTGAATATTTTACACTTCTTTAATTTAAGGTTATAACTTTAAAACATGAAATTTTTGGTGAATATCTTATTACACATGTTGTTAGTTCTTCTACCACTCCTCCACCTACTACATCTTCTCTTCCTCCTATTGCACCACCTTCACATTCCCCATCTCCTACTAGACATACTCATGATCATTCCTCTCATTTTCATAAACCTCCATAATGTTCCACCCCCTCCTAGCCGGGAGTCATTATACTTCTCACATTCTACTAGGCATCATGATATTTTACACACATTGCTTGATGATAAGTTGATTCATCTACCTTCTAATGAGAATCATCCTCCTCATCAGTTACACATAATCATAACTAATCATTCTATAATTTCCATAGGATTAATGGTCATAGAGATAATGATTGTTATGTACTCCATGATAAGATTCAGTTGCTTGAGGACAAGGGTGTCATTTTTTTCACACACGTGATGCTAATAGATCACATTCTCTCATGTCACAAAGTTACATACTGCATCTGCTACTTTAACTTCCTCTCATCCTCATAAGATAATTTTATCTCATCCTCCCTCACTTTCAACTATGCATAATGTGTGTGCCCCAATTCTTATTCAACCCCAACCCACATGGGTCCCAAAGGAGTACCACTTTCCATTTCACTATTCTAGTATTGTTGTGACCACTTTGGGTTTATCATTCAACACATATACTTCTCGATACATTGCATCATTTGAGCCACTTATGCATAGTTGTCATCTTATTTCCTGATAGATGTTATTTTCCCCTTAGTGTTATATGATTTGACATTTATTCTGTAATTTTATGTCATTATATATTATTCTACTTATTATTTCCTAGTTATATATATATCTTTTTATCATTACTACTATAATTTCAATTCAACGATCATATTCTATCCATGTCTATCATCATTCTAATATCTATCATCACAATGTTATCTACACTAGAAACACATATAATATGCTCTACAACATCTTCCTAATATATACCACTACATCATCACATATTTAACAAATCAAATTAAATACTCAAGAACTCATTCAATGACATAAGTACACATCATCATATCAATAATGATCTCATCATATATATATATATATATATATATATATATATCTCTCAAAATTTTCATGATACAACATCATGGGACAATGCCAAATATCATACATATCATACATCATCCTCAATACTATTGAGGCCACTATATGATCTCTAAAACTCAAGCCACACCACTAGATCTTTGCCTCTCAGTGCTTCAAACTACGTCTCCATTATCTAAGTCCATACCGACATTTCCTTATCCCCTACATATGCATATCATCCTTAGAGCTCTACATATCTCTCAAACATGCTATGTGTTAGGACATATCCTACAACTACCTCTCTTTCCCATGATATCTCCATCTTAGCATCACCTTGCTCCAATTTCAGAACTATACACGTGGTTTCCACCATTTGTATAAGATTAAATAAGTGTGCATGCTCTTTGGAAATATGATCCACTTCCTCCAAGATCCCTCCTTCTATGAAGACATTTGGTCACACATTGTACATCAACATACGTAAAGATGTATCCATGACCACAATTTAATACTCATCACCTGCAATACCTACACTATCTTAATAAATCATCACCATATTACATACTCAATACAAATCACACTATCTAATACAGTAACATAATATATCCTACTTACATAATGAAACTATTTCCACCACCGCATCAGCCTCAAAGGAAGGTTCCTAACCTTCGTTTCACCTCCTCCTCATGCTTACACACCTAGCGGATCTACCACTACAAAAAAAAAACACCAATCGGTGCTCCACCTACCACCGAGTATAGGATTGGGTACACCTCGCATCATCTACTTGAATCTGAACTATCTCTATATCTACCTCATCTACACTTGACAAATGTAACTCGATTCCTATGGGACTTTTTATTTCCCTAAATCTCCTAACAACATGAATCAATATATGTCATACATATGACTCTAGATGCACATCCTGGGCTATCCCAAACTACCATGACACATGCTCATATTGTAACAAATCAGTCACTCTTGAAACTTTTCCTCTAACCACATATTATGTCAAATACATCATAGCACATGTATGTCATGGTATCAAACTCATAACCCCTCGATCCAACCCATCTAGCTACAAAAATGTATAGTCAAGCCCAATCCACTTGTCGACCACTCAATTACCTCACTATTGTTATGTGTTTGTATGTCATACATGAAAAATTATAGCATTACCAATCCATCCAGCATGATCCTTTTTGGTAAACTTGTACAAATATCTATACAAATGATCTAACACACAATGACTCCAATTATATCATGTCCCATGTTTCTCTATACTCCAAAAATATCATACATCCTATATGATATGGACACGCCTCCTCTATGAACAACTATACACTAGGCCAATACAACTGTAATAAACTTCCACAACCAAATAACACCCGATCTCACTATGTTATACATAGTAATTAATGACTCTACCTAAGTCTCGAGAGCCTATAAAATAATACCTCGCAACTATGTGTTATCAGCATGTATCACCTAGGGGCATAACCTAAACTTGATATCCAATATTGGAAAGTACAAAGATCCTATACACATCCTCTAATGTCAATGTCATCTTTCCAAAAAAAACCAAAAAGTACATGTATCTCGCACATGATCTCTCACAAAGTGAAGTAATTAAATGTTTATTATGAGTCACCTCTCCCAATCTAGAGGTGTGTCATATCCCAACACGGTCTAATATGTCCCACTCATCCTCCTCTAATCCCAAGGCCAAAAATGTTGAAAATTTCCTTCCTACACAAAACTCTTGTGAATGTATATCTCTCTACACAACATATACAATCACAAAAACCATAAGTTATTATTTCAGCTTAGGTAAAAACATGATACAAACCTTATACAAACTTCTCGACAAAAACACCCAATATCCTAGACACTACCACCCAATACTTGGATAGTAGTGACAAGAATTGGATGGTACCGTCCAAAGGAAAAATCATCCTAATCGCTCCGTCTTGAATGCAAAATGCCCAAATTCTCAAAAAAATCAAAAAAAGCAAAAAATGTTAAAATGTGCTATACTACTTCCTATTCTACTGCAAAAATACAATACTTATTAGTTGATATGTTATCTAGGTGGATATCACCTCACCAACCCTCTTGAACCTCGTCAGATCACCTCTCATGCATGTGGCATTTTCACAATCCAGATCTCAAATCACACTGATTCAATTTACAACTAATACACACATTAAATTTTCTAACCTTACTATTTATAGTAAGATATTATTGCCACTACAATTACTATAGTTATTATACTTCTTATGAAAACTAATTCACCGACATTTTTTCTGCCATATCTTGAGCTTTGGTTGTTTGTTTTTACTGTGTCAACATCCTTAAAACATTATCTTCAATGTCTACCTCATTTGATAGTTGAATACCACACTTCCTATATTTTTACATGTTACACTTATATTTCTCTCACCACTAACTATTATATTCTAAATGTTTCTAACTCCTCTCCAAACAATCTATCTACTTTTCTTCTGGCTCATGTTTTGTCATCTTCCTTCTCACCCTTCTCCAAAAGGGGGTAAAATATTCAAGGTTATCATATTACCCCTCCTAAAATTATTTAAGAAAATTTCTAACGTGGAACATACAACCACACTACGTACTACCATGCTATTTTAAATTTATCATGAAGAAATATTCAAATCCTAAAAAAAGTTATCTCTCAAAATCACAAAGTTCACTTTACTCCAAGTGAAAAATCATCTCATACTCTCACATTTTCATCCCCATATGAGCTAAGTTGGGGGAAATTTAACTTTCAAGAGCTAGTTCAAATCAATCAAGTTTAATCAAATATTGCATTCTAATTGACTTGTAATCACAATAATTAATCTATTTCAAACGCAAAACTATCTTGGGTTCTCAAAATTTCTCAACTTATCACAATTCTCCTCTCAAATGACTTGATATGGGGGTATTTTAAATCTCTAAATTTGGTTCAAATCAATCAAGTTCAATCAAATACTATGTTTCAATCAATATATGTTATTTCCAAATTCTAATTCCACTAGTATCAATATCCCTCCCAGATGACCTAACTTGGGAGTGAATCAAGTTCAAGCAATTTTCCATTTAGTCTGGGTTTACACCCTTACATCATAAAGTGGGGGAAATGAGATGTCATTTCCTATCCTTTTCCACTTTATGAGGTTTTTTCTGTGACTAGTAGGCAAGTAACAATTGGTTCATTTCTGTCTATAATGGTGGAACCTATTTTGAGGAAGTGTCATGGTGGAGAGAAAATTTGATCACTCTCCCAACACATTTTCTATAATGATATGACACTTAAATATGTAGATTTTTCACACCAATTCAGAATTGATCACTCTCAATCCCTCCTTCAATCTCCAAGTTTAAAAGTATCTTATATCTCCATGGCACATTTCTATCCAATGACTCCTTTTGTGACAACACATTCACCCCACATGGATCAAAATGGTGATCCATGGTTTTCCACATTGTGATTCCTACTATTGACATGACTCGATTTACAAATCCTTTTGTCCTCTATAGGTATGTTCTTCTTATATAATTTATATTATTATATTTCATCTAAATAGCATAAGGTGTTATAGTAGGTATTTAACTTAGATCATGTTCTCCTAGGTACTTTATATACCTTTATTGTATTTATCCTTACCCACTTATGAGTGTGGATATTTCTTTTATCTTATTTAGATATTAGGAGATTATCTAGTTGTTAGGTATAGTTATTTCCTTGATCTATGGTATTGACTAGATTATTTATGTCTAGTTCTCTCCTAAATCTATGGTCTTGACTAGTTCTTTGATGACTAGTTATTTCCTTGATTTATGGCTTGATCTATGACCTTGACTGGTTCTTAGATTTTTATTCCTTGCCTATTTAAGCAAGGCCTGCTCTCATTGTATTGCATTGAGTTCCATAATAATATATGATATTGCTGCTCATTTGTTTGCAAATGTTTTATGTAAAGTTATTCGTGAATTGCTTTCATCTTATAGATCATGGTGTTTGATTAACATATGTGTTCTTGGTGTGGTATGATTTGGTTATCATTCCTTTCATGGTATCATAGCAGGAGATTTTTGTTGACATTCGTCTGTAAGTTTTATTTTGTAAATAAAATATTTGTATATGCATATATTTGGGATTTGGTCGTATCTTGTTGCTGCATGTGGTTTTATGCAAAACAAGGTCTTCCATTGGATCCGAAAAGCATGAAAACCCTAAGATCAAAACCCATTAAAATCATTAGCCCTTGGTCATATGGTATGGTCATATGAGGGATTAAAGATTTTCATTCCTTCTTAACTTTAGCCCCCTTTAATTTTATTTGTGTGGTGAAGGCAACAACAATTTATTTTGTTTTAGTGGCAACTAAAATAAATAACAGAGAAAAATATTAAAAAGCTTGTAACTTTTGATCGGTAACTCGGTTTTAAGTGCCATTTTTTGAAAAAGTTCTTGTTTTTTCATGATATTTCCATTAAAAATATTTATTTTGAGACTTGAACTATAAGTATAAAGTTCCAAATATGGAGGAGTGTTGTAATCAATTGTGGACGCAATTTCGGCTAAGCCCGATGTCCTAAACTTCTGGGAGTTGCATTTTGTATCTATCATGGATTCTGAAAATGATATGCTTTTCTCTAAAGTGTGTGGACTTCAAGAGGATATTTTAAAATTTGTGGAATAAAATACATCACTTAAGAAGCGAAATTCTCTTCTATAATCACTCATTCACGATAAGGATATAATAATAGACTTCCTGCAGAAGAAACTTGCTAGCCTACAACATCACCATCATATTGTGGACAGCCATATCCATGCTCCTAAACCCACTGACATTGATCTATCAATCTTTGAGTTTATTCCTGCTCTTGATGCTCATACACCTATGAAGCTTGTTACTACATGCTCTTCCACATCTATGCCTATTACAGTACCACATGTTGTGTATACTACTTATACTCATCTGCATGGATTTTTTGAGAAGCCTACCACTGCATTCAATTCTAACATGATCCATTATATGGGTCTCACTAGTGGCATCATTGGTAGACATTCACAGGGTATTGTTTCCTCTATTCCACATGTTAAGTGGAATTCTCATCATGACATTGGTTTTCAAGTAGATACTTCATTGGGATCACACATTGACAGAGCTCACTTTTTTAGTTCGCTCGACTCTTTCTAAGGATCATGAGCAACACATGATTTCTACACCTTCACTCAGGCTTGAGAAACCTGAGATTTCAATTGTCATACATGATCAACCTGACACACATTCTGATGTTCTTTTGCATGCACCCATTGTGCATTTTACACCAAGTCATATGTAGGCATCTTCTTCATCCATTTATGTTGATTTGGGGTGGATATCTGATCACTCATGGTGGTGACATAGGCATTCATTGAGAGGACTCTACAGGCATGGCTCCTCCACCATTTGGCCTCTTGCTCCACTTTTTATACCTTATGCATTGTGATGCTTCTTGTTTTGAGCATTTTTCTTTAGCAGGTGTAGTGTATCTCTCTTGTTTGTTGAGAGATTTTGTATCTGTATTTTTGACACTTTTGGCATGTTGACAGTATCTCTTATGGGGGATCTATTCTAGTGCATTCCAGTGTTATTTTTCAGTGTTCGAGTAGTTTTTTTGACAACTCATATAGATTTGTAGTGCCACTCCACCCATTCAGCAGTATGGGAGGGTGTGGTGTTGATCCTCGCTTCTTCGGGTTTTGTGTCCTTTCCTTGTTACCTTGGCTTTTCTTGGATCATGACACTCTATATTTTGTGTTCTTTCCTTGTTGCTTTGGTTTTTATTCTTGGATCATGGCACACCTATTTGTAGTAGTTGATCGAATTATGTTTGGTGTTTTTTTCACTTTCGACATCACTCCACTGACACTCTCTTTGTATGGATATATTCTCGTGAAACCCAATGTTAGTTGTTTAAGAATTTTGTGATTGAGTAGTGGATTCAGACCATAGTGCACACCAAACTTCTTCAACATTGTATGAGTTTTTTTGAGCTGAGCTTCTTAGGATGCCTTGGAGTGGGTCTTTACTCTCTTTGCTTTGTTGTTATTGGTTTTGGGTACCTTGCGGTTTCCCTTTTTTTCTAGTTATTGTACATGAGTACCTCATCAGACCTATTTATCGGGACTCATAATGTGGACATGCCACTTCTATTTTGGCCCCTAGCTTCACTTGAGGGGGTTTTAGAGTAGGTATTTACCTTATCTCATGTTCACCTAGGTACTTTATTTACCTTTATTGTATTTATCCTCACCCACTTATGTGTGTGGATATTTATTTTATCTTATTTAGATATTAGGAGATATTATCTAGTTGTTAGGTATAGTTATTTCCTTGATCTATGGTATTGACTAGATCCTTGATGTCTAGTTCTCTCCTAAATCTATGGTCTTGACTAGTTCTTTGATGACTATTTATTTCCTTGATTTATGGCTTGATCTATGACCTTGACTAGTTCTTAGATTGTTATTCCTTGCCTATTTAAGCAAGGCCCATTCTCATTGTATTACATTGAGTTCCATAATAATATATTATATTGTTGCTCATTTGTTTGTAAAGGTTTTATGTAAAGCTATTTTGGTGAATTACTTTCATCTTATAGATTGTGGTGTTTGATTAGCTCCTGTGTTCTTGGCGTGGTATGATCTGTTATCGTTCTTTTCATAAGGGGGAAAATGTAGACACATCATGCATCTAGTATGTTGTTATATGTTATTATTTCCAAGTGTGAAGATTAGACATTAGTGACACCTTTTTCCTAGTCTCGTATATTGCGTTGATAGGTTTTGATTGTGATATTGTCTTATCTTTCTTATATTTACACCTTTTTGGTCAAGTCATGGGGATCTTTTCCTCATTCCTCGTTCTTATTTATTGTTCTTGTCTTTCAACAAAAGCACCCATCAAGGACACTATTTCTCGATGCTAGTGTCCCTTTTAGGTGCTTATATCTATTCTCTTTTTTTCTAAGTTACCATTTGATACTTAACATTGTGTATTTTCTAATTCTTTGGGATGTACTTTGGTGTCACTAAGTTTCAAAATTCAAACAAGGAAGTCATATATATACACAACATACTCTATATTATTAGGGATTATACAACTGGGGCTATTACTTACTATCTACTACTTGGGTGAAGAGAAACATTCAAGGACTGCAATTAGGTTACATTATTCACTACATAGGAGGAGTTATTTCTGAATTCTATCTCACGCATTCATCTTGTGGGAAAATTATTTATATCCTGATATCTTGGTGCAAAAGGAATAATGGAAACCTAGCTTTAAGGGACATAATTCAATCGCACACATTAGAACTACATGGATTCTAAAATGTAGAGTAGTGCTTGTAGACAACTACATTAGGGTGACCTTCGAGGTTAGTCTGAATCAATCATATGAATTATTTATTTCATATAATGTTTGTTTGAGCCTTGTACAGGTAGTTAATGTCTTTTTATAGGTTCAGGTGTGATAGTGAAACTCTATAATGAAGTGGATGCAAAAAAGAATGAAAGGAAAAATAAAAGTTTAGACCCTAAAAATATTAGAAAAAGATTTATTGACATGACACTAGCACCCAACTCAAACACCAATCCCCGAGATGGTCCTATCCTCATCTAGATGATTTTTACCGAAGGAATTTCAAATCCTAGTTTTCTACATGATGCATATCTAGTCCAAATCCAACCTATTCCACTCAACTTCTAACCCGTAATCATCTCGATATTTGAATACAAAGTAAGTCACTCTTAGCTCCTTATTATAACACTTTCTTGTTTCTTTCATGATATATATTGCTTATTACTTTTGTATTCATATGATAGCAATCCTTTGATTAAGATTTAATTTCAGTTAAATAAATAGGTTGTGTAAATATATAACTTCCTCATTTGAACTTTGACACTTAGTGACAACAAAGGCTAATCAATAGAATTTAAAATACCCAAATTTAATTTCCAAATGTTAATTTAAAAATTAAAGAAAATACAAAAGTGCCTAGAAGGGACACTAGCACCCATTCGATAGTGTTTTTACTAGGTGTTATTATCCCACAAGTAAAGAAATATAAACAAGACCAAGAACGGGGACTAGGATCCTTGTGGAATTAACTAAAACATATAAATCAAAGAACTATAAGTCAATATCACAATCAAAACCAATAAAAAATAATAGGACTAGGAAAATTTGTCACTATTATCTATTCTTTATGATTAGAAATCATGTATATAATAATATAATAGAGGCGTAGTGTAATAGTAATAAGTGAATAATTTTTGTCTACAATAATCATTAATTATAAGAACCAATATGCCATTATGATATTATGCAATTAGTGCTGGAATTTAATTAATCAAAATAGCTCCTATTTTCCTAACCTTACATCCCTTTTTAGTGTTATGTATGTTCGTGGCATAAAACCCATTAAGGTTTAAAAGGGTATAAAAATGTAAAATAAAAATGTGGGTTCACCAAATGATTTCACCCTAAATTAAATAAATAATATGTTGTATGGGTTAATGTGTTCTTATTTATCTAAGGATCAAGGGTTAGCTACAGTGCGAGACATTCAAATTAATTAATAAGCATTAATCCCCAAATTAGAATATACTATTATTATTAGTTTGTAAGATGAATATGGAAATAATTTATAAAACACAAGAAATTAGATACACTTAGTTGATTATAGATGTATGAATTTGAACCGGAAGTTTTGTGTGAGTTTATAGGTTAGAAATAATGCAAGTGTTTAGTATATAAAAATGGAGTGCAAAATTGAGAATGTATGACACCATCAAGTATGTATAGAAGCATTGGACAATGTTGTACCTATCGAATGGTTTGGTATGGTGATTTTTTGTCTCTTTGTAACTTTCTATGTCTATGTAATAGAATATGATGTGTTTATCTCTAAAACCCTGGTGTCACACATGTATGAAACCCTTTGTGTGATGTGAAATAAATTCAAACCTTAACTATGAGTAAGTTACTATGAAAAAGGTTAATGGTTAGATTGAGGTACATTCCATACACTACCTTTATTTGAAATACTCTGAAGATGCCTCAAACCACACATAGTTCTCCACCTAACATGTGATATCTATATGGATGTAACTAGTTTGACAACTCAACCACTTGGAAATGAGGAAAAAGATTTAGTGTGTTTATCTTGGATTGGTGTTAAAGGTATCTAGATTGAGAAGTGTGACTCTTGAACCTGATTGTGAGTGCTTCAGACCCATGTGATGGATACTCTTAGATCATGTTGTTTCTTTGAATGGATTTAGGAGATCTTGGAGTGCTTTTGGAATGTATTTTACAAGTATTCTCTTGAAATATCTGGGTGAGTTAAACTTGCTTATATATTCATTTTTAGTGTAAATTTTCACATTTAAGATAACCTATAGGATATGAACTAACCCATAAAAGATATCAAATTGAGAAAGTGACCATTGGGTGGTTAGGGATGAAAATTTAATCCTCGACTAAACCATTAGATGATTTGGTCCTAAATGAATAGTCTTATACGTATAATTTGTGAGATTATGAAAACTTCTAGAATAATGACTTTTAAGAATATATTATTGTGGAATAGTGAAATTTAGTTCTTTGAGTGACTAAATAATGTGAATAGATAAGTAATTCATGCAAGAGAGATAAGGGAAAGTCACCTAGGTTTGGAATGTGCATGCAACTCATGATCTAGGGATAAATCAAAAGTTGTCATTTCCAAATTTAGGTGTCTACACTTATACATTGCTAATATAGGTAGATTTTAATTTATAAATGATATTTAATTGATTAATATGAATATTTTTCTTGTTTTATGCATGTGAAAGTTAAATAAGATAATGGAAGGGACTTGACAAAAAGTAAAACCCTAACTTAGTTCATTTAAACAAATCCATCAAGATTGAGCTAAAAGGAAAAGCTTGATTAAATTACACATAATGTACATCTACAATAAATTCAAACCTCCCTTTTGATATTTGGATGTGCTCGATATGTAGATACTTTCGTTATGTGAACCAAACTCAAGTTACATGCAATCAAAGGGTTTTTACTAAAGTAGAAGATATCCCATCAATAAGATTTGATTTTCATTGTTCTCCTACTAAATTTAGCAAAGAGGTTTCTCAATTTACATAAGTTTTCTTGTGAGGGAAATTCTCTCTTGAGATATGTGATGTCTTACAAGGACAAGGTGTAAGGTGTGACAAGGTGTACTAGGTTTCTTATATAGCTTTCCAATTTGGGAGAATCTTGCAACCTAGTGAATGTGGGATAAAGTGAATGTAGAATTAGAAAAGGATAAGCATGATTAGAAGATATTACTAATGGGAGTTTTGGGGGATTAATTAATCAATTGGGATTGATTAATAGGCCAATTTTAGCTTATAGAAGCTAATTGGAGATTATTTGGAGGGAAATTAGTAGAATTTGAAGGGTTTGAGAGGGGATTTAACTAATAAGAGGGTTTATTAATTAAATACAATATTATGGAAGGGTAATTAATTAATAATGATTAATTAATTAATTAAAAGAGGATTTTAAATAATGAAACAACATTAATTGGAATCCAAGATAAGGGATAAATATATTAAATTAATAAAATGTCATTAATTGACTGAGAAGATGGGGAATATTAGTTAATTAGTGAAAAATCACTAATTATAACGAAATGACGGGAAAGAATACAATTAGTGCAATTTTAGTATTAAAATTATGTGGTCAGAATCAGGTGTCTGCATTTCCCCTATTTGATGTGTTGTAGCATAAGCGACACCATTTAAAAGATAGTAGACAATTTTATTTTATATGGGTAGAAGAAAAATTAGTAGGATGGATGATAACCCCTCAAGATTCAATGGAGTGATAGAAGAGGTGGATTGACACTTGAACTAAAGAGAAAATGATTAAGGCAGAATAAAATCCCATCTCGGTAGTTGGTAGGCCATTGCGGAATTCAAAACCATCACGTTAAGGGTTATATAATGGGTGGGAAGTGTAGAACATGTCATTGTTACAACTATGTCTCGGTGGCTTAGAAGAAATGAAAAAGGTTAGTTAGAGGGAATGTTAGTTACAATGGGGAAGAAAGATAGATGATGGATTGGATATGATGAGGGATGAGAAGATCATAATGTAACATGTGTACCGTCATGGCTTAGAAGTACCTTTTTATTTGATGTAAGCATACAACAAAAAGGTAAAATGAAATGAAAATCCATATTACCAATTTTTATGCGAAGCTAAATAAATGACTCAAAGTAAAATACATAAGTAATACAATACGATAAAATAAACAACCAAGTAAACAAATAAACAAAAAGAATAATCAAACACACTATAACAAACAACATTCAAGACAATTGTATCTTGGAGTTTTTATGTTCGAGTTATATGACAAGGGTTAAGATGATGCCCCAAGCGAGGATACATACAAGGGATTAGATGGAGGACATAGAAGTCCTAAGAAAAGAAAACGTGCACTATGAAATGGCCTTGGGAAATGATATATGTCGAGAAGAAAAACATAACAAGCAAACAATAGTTATTAATTAAATAAGATCACAAGATAAGCTACATGTCATGTGCTAGAACTAGTAAGTGCTAAAGTAGGATGTTTTCTGGTATAGTTTCCAATGTTTAGTGTTTTTACGTTTTTCACTATTTGTAAGGTTTTACATATTTTTGAATGTTTAGGAGTTTTCAAATGTTTTCAATTTTTCAAATATTTTTCAAAATGCAGATACAAGATAATGAAATTCCCATATTAACGCAGTGAGACATGAGAATATACAAGGGTAAATCCCACATATATATAAGAATATGACAAGTTGGATTATGGCCAAGAGGGATAAGTTCAACAATATTACGGACGTAGGCCAATAAAAATATAGGAAGGAGTGATCATGCCCCAAAGTGTGAGATGTTTGTGAAAAACATAATTCTCCTATGGTACCGTAAATTAGTTTTCACCAAAGGACATGTCCAAAGTGCCATAATTGTGTGGCTTTCACGTTTGAACAAATTTATTTCTCTTTATTATTTTTTGAATTTTTTGATTTTTATTTTTGAAATTCCTCTAAGATTAAGTATAGAAATGCTTGAGATGCATGATTTTCCTGGATTATCAAATCTCTGAACCATCAGGATAGGAAATTTTATCGGCTCCTGAACCAAATTGTGTGACCACGATATATGGCCCTAACCAATTAGGCTCAATTTTTCATTTCTTTTCACGTTCATTGGTTGTATTTAACTAGTTCTATTTGAAGACAAGATATCCAACCTCAAATTCATGAGAGATAATGTGTTTTTTTAGCTAGCACATATTTTATTCTCGATACACTTTGAGGTGATCCAAGACATGGAGGAATTTTTCATCAAGTAGCTTGATCTCTACTAGTCTTGCAACTTTATAATCCTCTTCATTATCCAAATAGTCTTTCAAGGATATTCACAAAGAGGGAAGCTCGATCTCTAAGGGAATAATGGATTTAGTGCCAAATACAAGGGAATATGGGGTTGCACATGTAGGCATGTAGATAGAAGTATGATAGGCCCATAAGGAAGGATGGATCTCAAGATTCCATCTACGACATGTTTCACTGACCATATTTTCCATAATACAAATAAGGGTTTTATTAGTGGCCTCAACTTTCCCATTACCTTAAGGGTAATAATGGGTAGACCAATTTTGGTAGTAAATCGTTGACAAAATGTCTTCACTTGCTTATGCTTCAAAGATTTACCGCTTTCGAGACAATGACAAAGGGATTTCATAGAGAAAAATAATGTGTTGCATGATAATTTTTGATATATGGGCACTGGTAACATAGGTGAGAGAAACAACATCTACCCATTTGGTAAAGTACTTAGTCACAGTGATGATTTTTTTATGGCCATTACATGAAGTTAGTGTAAGCTTCCCTATGAGATCGAGCCCCTATTTGGAAAATATGTATTGAACAATTCCCTTTGACACTTTTAGATACTGATTTTGATACTATTGATCATATTATGGACACTATTATGTTTTATTTTAGTATGATGGTTAGATGTTAGACCATGGATTATTATTGATCTAGATTCAGTTATTATGCATGATGGCTACTAGAGACATTTCTTGGATGTGGATGATGATATATTGTTTGACATGGACATATTATAGATGTTGATTTGGACTTATGACATTGGATATTTTGGGTAGACCTAGTATGATAGATCATTGATGATGATATAGTTGATTTATTAAATTAAAAATGATAATGTTGAATTCTTGATATTGTTGTGATTCATATGTTTAGATGATCTTGAGATGTTGTTTATATCATTTTGGATGTTCTGATACGGCCACGAGGCCAAAGGAGGTATTTTAATTTTTGCAAGTAAAAATCACAACAATGTTGAGGGACTGGAGACTAACCATATTGAAATTCCAGGTGAATTCAACAAGGTCACCATGGCAACTGTGTTGTGTGTGTTTGTGTGTTGAGTTATGCTAGGAATTCCCATGGGGGGGATTTCCATTATATGTGACCATGGGATATGTGTTTTAATTATGTGTTCCTTTTTAATTATTGTTGTATGTATTTTATTAGTAATGTTTCCCTTCTTGTAATTAATTTAAATGTGGTAGATTAATGTGAGAGATCATATAGTTAAACTTTAATTAAATTTAATTGGGATATGGAATGTAATTAATGAAGTTGTTGATTTTAAATGTTAATGTTGTAAGAGTGTGTAAGAAGGTGTAAGGGATATGTAAGAGAATGTAAGATAGATTTTTGGAGTGTTAAACACTTCATCCTCTTAGGAATTCGAATTTGTCCTTGAAGGCCAAATTTGGAGGCTTGTGGGACAAGTTAAACTTGTCCCACACCTCTTAAAATGATCCACCAACCATGCCTATGGTTTGGGGGTTAATTTTAGGCATTTTTATTGCATTTTTAAGTCACAATTCGAAATTCTTAATTGCACTTCCCTTACATATTTTTAATTCAGTCCTTTTTGAGTATGGGTTGCTTTGCAGTATGTAAGTTAAATTGTCATTTTATTTATTGCGATTTGGTGGAGGATGTTGAATTTCCTCTTGGGGTTTGGGAAGAATGATGTGGCATCCCACATGGATACAAACCATCCTCTTCTCTTACCTCTCCTTTAAAAGTGAAGTGTCTTTCTCATTTGAGGTTGTTGAAAGTTTGTTGTTGTCCCCTTGGGAGTGCATTTTTCTTGCTTTCTGTTTTGGGAGCTTGTTGTGGAAGGAGTTGGAGTCATTGCATGCTTGAACCTTGCTGATTTTGGACTGTATTTGGCATTTTGGAAAGCTTGTGAGCTTGGAACAAACTCCAGTATGGAGAGGTAGGATCTTGAGCTATGTTTTACATGTTTTCTTTCTCTTGCATGCATGTTTAAATGGTGAATGTGTTTTGTGTTCTTGGCTGGTTGGGTAGATTGCTTAGGACAAGGTGTAGGAGAAGGCTATGGGGATTTCATATGGGGGGCATAAGGGATTGCCAATGGAACTTATTCTATTGTGGAGGGAGTTTTGGATTGGGATCCACCTAGGAAAAGAAAATGCTTGCATTTCTTACTCTGGGGGTGGGGGCATAAGAAGAGGTTGGGAGATATAAGGTTTATGGGATTGATATGTTATATTGGCGATATTATTTTGGTGGATGCCCAATTCCAAATAGGGAAGCATAAGTAGTTCCCCATAGTTCTTACTCTTCTTGGCTTTCTTGATCAAGCCTATGTGTTGTGTGAATAATTTCAAATGCAGTTGTGAACTATTGTCTTTGCTTGGACTATATTTTTCTTATTGTTGTATGCAATGTGAAGAATGCTGCTTATTGTTATAGAATCCATTATTGCCATGTGTTGATTTTCATACTCTATGTCAATATGGTTGGGTCTCGGGGCCAATGAGGAAGGATGACTTCTCCCTTCTCAATGGATGTCTTGGTTGGGAGTAGAGCATTGCCTTTCCCCTTCCTTGTTGTGATCAAAAATGAAAAGATGGAGAAACTAGCATGTTGTTGTTTGGAGCAAGAAGAAATTTTCAGTTTGACAGTCCCATTCTTTTGAGCAAATTCAATGTAACCTTTCCCACCTTGAGTGGATGAGTTGTGTAATTATTGTAATGTGAAGTTATTGTATTGATAATGGAAGTTTGAATTCGAATTGAGAAATGTAAATGATATTACATGCATTGTATGATGTATCTTGGAAATTATATTTGGAAATCAAATTGGAAAAGTGATAAGTTGTAAATTTGTTTTGGATTATCAATAAAGGATTGCATTAGCTTCTTTTAAAATTGTATGGTGTATTGGATTGGAAATTGTTGTCAAAGAATGAGACTGTTGTTTTTTTTTTTTTTTCAAAGAGAATACGTATGAAGTAAAATGACAGTATTTTATTCTCTTGAAATGTGTTGCATTTAGAAATAAGACTTTGCAAAATTACTATTGAATGGTTGTTTGGATTCAATTAAATTTATTTGACTAGTTTAGTAATCCTTTGCCCACTCAAATGACCAAAATTGATATTCCAATTAAAAGAAATAGCTCACTGTTATAGACTTCATTTTGACAATTCTGATTTTAATAAAAATTCACAACTAATACTTGCACTAAGCAATAATTTCTGAAACCTTGAAATTTATACTTAGTAAGACTTAGAGAACTCAAATTGATCTCAAAATTTAAGAATGAACCTTCAAAACTGTATAAAATCAAATTGGGAACTTGCACAACCATTTTTCCCATCTACTATTGGAAAAATTCAACCTTAAATAAATTGGACAAATTGACTTCCCTAAAACACTCTAAACCCTCCCTAGACTGATCCTCCATGTCTATTTGACATGTTGAGTGAAGGAGGAGTTCCAATTTTACCAAATTGAGAAGTTATAAACTGTCAGTTCACAAATTAAAACCCTACAGATTTATTTCTCAAAATTGACCACTCAAAATTCATCAATTTCCAAAATTGATGATTCCTATGCAAAGAGGGCATCGAGATCTTTCTAAAAATTCCTTGTTTTCCCAAAACCGAGATTTCTAGCTCAAGTTATGGCCATTTGAAGTTTTACTTCAAGTTGGCATTCAAAAATAATAATAAGATTTAATCTAACTATAGAAAAATTAAAATTTTGACTTTGGAAAGATTTCCCAAAAGGTCCGCACCCCCACCATCTCACAACCAATCGAGGCATGAGATGTGGCACCCTAGGAGGGGTGGACCAAATTTAAAACTTATCACTTTAAAAATTTGCCTTCGGAAAATTTTCCCATTTTACGCCACCGGCTGTAGTCAATCACATGTTGCCATGTGGCACAAAGGAAGGGTGGTCTCTTTTCAAACATAAAACTTATTCTTTTGAAAAAATTTACTCAAGAAAAATTTTCCATTTCCTCCGCCAACCTCGTAGCCAATTAGAGCACGATACATGTCCTCTGGGGCTATGGCAGAGGCGTGGTTCATTTTAAATTTTTATCCTTTTGAAAAATTTTGGGAAAAATTCTCATTTTGGCTCCGCGGCCCGCAACCAATGAGAAAGTGCCACATGGCACTTTGGGGGTGGTAGTGGGTGGGCCGGAACCCTTTGTTGTTTTGAATTTAAGCCCTTGGGAAAATTTCTAACATTCCTCCCATGGCCCAAAACTCTGCCTCCTCCCTTGGCCTTTTCTTCCCCCACGGGCATGTGGGCTTGCACATCCCCTTCTCCCTCTTAGCTTTCAACTGGCGTAGCATGCCAAATTACCCTGCTGCTCTGCCAAACTCCCCACCCCTTCTCTGTCATGCATTAGGGCTCGACATGTGTCCACTTGAGGACCATGGGGGCACGGAATACCTTGTGCCTTTGAGCTTTGTGGTTTGAAAATTTCCCTATGCCACCCCACGACCTACCAAACCACCCAAAGTACTTCCCCCTCCTCTTGATACATGTCCCCTAGGGAATATTTTCCTAGAAACTCTACCCACTCATATCTTGAGTTCTACAAGGAATTAGAAGGACTTCCTTATATCACCAAAAAGGTGGAAAATTTTCCTATCAATTGGGAATGGTTTAGGGAAATTTTGGAATCATTACATAAGAGAAAAATCTAATTAAAACTCTGAGCCTATTAGAGAGTAGGCATGGGGGTAAATTACTCCTTGGACCTGACTAAAACATGTAACCCTAAAATTTGAACCCTGTGAACTTGATATAAGTTAATAAAGGAAACTTGTGTTTTGGTAAATAGGATTTGTTCGGAACCTGTTAGTGTAAACTGATGTTTGACAACCTGAATGTAGATACTTCCCATCAAAAAAATTATTCCATAATTTTTCTAGCCAACCCTAGGTTGTTTCTTAGGTCTCAAGTGCTTGCTTAAATGGGCATTACAGTTTGGTATCAGAGTAGTGGTTTAAATGCTTGGACCATTGGGCACACTAGAAAACTTGAGACATGAAAACTTAAACTTAGCACACTAAAATCTAGAAAAAACAACTTAGCAAGAATTTGTATGTTTTAGTAAACATTGAGGTTGTATAACTTAGCACAATGAACTAACTCTCACTTTGGTCTATGCAGGAGGCTCGAAAGGAGCGAGAGGAACCTTCACAAAGACTCGATTCACCACCACCACCACCACCGCATCGGGGTGTGTCACCATTCTACCTCATATTCTATAGACCCTTCAGATGTTAATGCCACTCTACGCAGAGGCTTAAGAGGAGGACATGTAGCTAATCATGATAGAGCTCCTTCTATCGAGGGTCGTATCTCCTTGACTCAATGAGGAGAATATAGGAGAGAACTCCCATGTGGATTCAACAAAGTAGATTCACCACCTAGGAGATAGGGTGATAGAGTTCTAGAGAATAGAGAGAGTTCTCGAGCCCTAGGCTTAAGGATGAGCATGTAGATGGACCTAGAGGCCTACGGACCACAATAGTGGATCATATCGGGAGATCCTCGAAGCTTAGGCCCTCACAATACTCGGGTGATATAGGTGGATTTCATGTAGAGGGCTGGCTAGTGAGCTTGAGCGGTTACTTCAAGCTTTTTCCTTGTTCTATCAAGATGAAAGCTCATGTTGTGATCTATCTACTGAGTGATGGAGCAGAGTATGGTGGAGGACAGAGGAGGAGAAGCTCTATATAGATTCAAAGACAAAGACTGGGAGTTGTTTGAGGAGAGATTCAGGAGTAGATATCTATCACGGTGGTTCATCCAACAGAGGATTGATGAGTTCCATGATCTCTGATAGGATTCTCTTTCTATAGGTGAGTATGAGAGTAGATTCCTAGATCTAATTCAGTATGTAGATTATGTGCAGGATGAGTAGGTGTGGATTCACAGGTTCATCTAGGGCCTGAATTTGGATATTGGAGGTGTAGTGTAGATTCACTGTCCACAGACTTTAGCTGAGGCCATCGAGAAGGCCTATATTGCAGAGGAGACTCGGGGTAAAACCCAACAGGCTAGAGACTGAGTCAGGAGCCACATTCAATAAATGCATGATGGTAGATCAAGAGGTTCAGTACCTCTTCCTCGTGGTGGCCAAGGTACAACATAGTCATCCTTTAGGCCGCAGCAGCAGCAGCAGCCCCAAGCACCTTATAGGCATCCACAAAGAGTTGATGCATAGAGAGGTCAGAGCATGGGGCCTCCTCCTAGGGGTCCCATCAAGACACATGGTGGACCTAGAGCTCACCAAAAGGAACTCACTAGAAGAGACCATAGAAAACCATATCGGATCATTAGAATACACACCACGGATTCTAGGGCACCTACACTGAGGTACTACTCCTTGGAGAGGATCAGGTGGTTGTTTTGGATGTGGAGTAGCTGGAATTTTTTGGAGAGATTGTCCTCATAACCCTAACAAGGGTAAGGCACATGTTTCTGAGCTGATATTTGGTGACATGGGACACAACCACAAGATTTATGCAGCAATTGAGAACCACCGGTGTAGAGCACCGAGCACAATCATTGAGACCACAGTAGCAGCATTGGTGGTATTCCTACCTCTATATTGTTTTATTCTCGGTTCCTCCGATTCTTTCATTGCACTGTCTTTAGTAGAGCAATGCAGGCTGGTGGCAATTAGGTAGGGTCTTAGTTGGGATTTCAAGATGGCTTCTGGAGCCAAGATCTCTATGGACTCCTTATTTAAGGAGTGTGTTGTGGATTTGGGACCTTTCACCACCACCTCAGATCTCTGTATTCTTCCTTTGGGCTCATATGGAGTTATCTTAGTTATGGATTGGTTATCTACATACAAGGCTAGGATGGATTGTTATCATAAGACTATAGCTTGTGCAGATGTTTTGGGAGTTGATTCGGTGATCTCGGGGGTCAGGAGACCCGTTTCTATTCGCACCATTTCCGCTATGAAACTTAAGCGGTGTGTGCAACAGATTGCTAGATGTATGCCATGACAATCAAAGGATGTGAGATCGTAGGATGGGTCTAGTGGACCATTGCTAGATGATCATCCCATCTTGAGAGATTTTTCGATGTATTTCCAGGGGAGCTACCAAGTATGCCACCCACACGTGAGATTGATTTCCATATAGATCTAGTTCCTAGAGTAGAGCCCATCTCACGGGAACCTTATCAAATGAACACCCTGGAGCTCTGTGAGCTCAAGTTGTAGCTTGAGGGCCTTTTGGAGAAGGGCCTTAGTCATCCTAGTGTATCCCCTTTGGGTGCACCGGTGATCTTCGTAAGAAGAAGGATGGATCATTGCGGTTGTGTATTGACTACCGCCAGTTGAACAAGGTAATGATTAAGAATCATTATCCTCTTCCTCGTATTGACAACTTATTTGATTAGATGAAGGGAGCCATGGTGTTCTCTAAGATTGATCTCAAGTCAGGCTACCATCAGTTGAGGATTTTGGGGAAGACATTCATAAGACCACCTTCCGCATGAGATATGGGCACTATGAGTTCACAGTGGTGCCTTTTGGGTTAACGAATGCCCCTGAAGTGTTTATGAGTTTGATGAATGGGGTATTTAGGACCTTTTTAGATCACTTCATGCTCATCTTCCTAGATGACATTCTATATATTCACGTAAACATGAGGAGCATGAGGGGTACCTTCGATAGGTTCTTCAGTGTCTTTGTGAGCAGCAACTTTATGGGAACTTGGAGAAGTGTGCTTTATTTTAGACAGAGTGCAAGACTTGGGTCATATCATTTCTAGGAAGGTATCGTAGTCGATCCTTCCAAGATCGAGCCATTATGGATTTTCCAAAGACTAACTATAGTGACCGAGGTGTGTAGCTTCATGGGATTAGCAGGATATTACCAGATATTTGTTTAGGACTTCTCTCGGATTGTGCACCCTATCACTTCCCTTCATAGGAAAGGGAAGAAGTTTTTTTAGATGGACAGATGTGAATAGACCTTCAAGACACTAAAGGAGTGCCTCACTACAGCACCCCATTCTTTCATTTTTGGATCTATAGGGTGAGTTCTTTGTTTGCACAGATGCTTCTTTAGCAGATCTTGGAGGTGTGTTGATGTAGGATGGTAGGGTTGTAGCTTTTGAGTCTCGTAAACTCAAGGATCATGAGCTTAATTATCCTACCCATGATCTTGAGCTTGCGGTAGTTGTGCATGCTTTGGTTAGATGGAGACACTTTCTTCTTGGATAGAGATTCACACTCATGACTAGATCATTTGAGTCTTCGCCACCTCTTCACACAACCCAATATAAACACTCGCTGGTGGCGTGGATGGAGTTACTTTGTGGGTATGACATGGAGATAGAGCATGTGAAGGGGAAAGAGAATGTGGTAGCAGACACTCTCGGTAGATGGAGACACATGGCTATGGCCACCTCAGTGAGCACATATTTACGGAGCAGGATTCTTCAATAGCTTCCTCTTGACAGCTTCTACATGGCAAAGATGAGTAGAGATCAAGTCACAGAGACCCCTTGAGGGAAGTTTGATGGTTTTTCCTTAGAGGCGATTGTCTTCTCAAGCATAGAGGTAGGATATATGTTCCCGAGAGATGGAGGCTTGAGGTAGGAAATCTTGGTAGAGGCACATCATTCACCTTATTCATCCCATCCCAGGGTGAAGAAGATGCACGTTACCTTGTGACAGTTATACCACTGGAGAGGACTTCGTCGGGATGTGGCTCAATTTGTGTCATGGTGTTTAGAGTGCTAGAGGGTTAAGGCCAAGCATCAACATTTAGTATGTCTTCTTTATCCTCATGCCATATTGAAATGGAAGTGGGACACCATTTCTATGGATTTCATTGTTGGGATACCTATGTCGAGATATCACCACAGCACCATTATAGTGACAGTTGATAAATTGAAAAAATTGGATCTCTTTTCTCTGGTGAAGACCATTTATACAACTAGAGTAGTGGTACGAGTTTATTTATATGAGATTGTCAGGTTGCATGGGATTCTTTGAAAGATCATTTGTGACCGTGATCCTTTGTACACTTCCCACTTTTGGAATACCATGTAGTACGCCCTTGGGATGAGGATTAACTTCAATCTGAAAGATATCACCCTAAGACAGATGGATGACCAAGCAAGTGAATAAAAATTTAGAGGATATGTTCAGGATGTATGTGATGGATCAACAGTCTAAATGGGAGTACCTGTATTGATGGAGTTTGGCTACAATAACAATTTTCAGAGTTCTATAGGCATGGCTCCTTTTCGGGTGTTATATGCTAGAGAGTACAAGACACACCTTATTTGGGATAGGTTGTAGGACAGGGGTATCTCTTGGACCGCTTATTTTGTAGGATATGGAGGAGCAGGGTAGAGTTGATCGGGTAGAGATTGTAGGAGGCATAGGATAGGTAGAAGAAGTATGTGGATAAGTATAGGATTGATCGTAGTTTTGATGTGGGCATGAAGGTGTTCCTTCACGGTAGATCACATAAGAGCCCTATCCATTATGGAAAAGGTTCTAAGTTAGCTCCTCAATTCGTTGGTCCTTTCGAGATCTTGGAGTGTATTAGCCCTTTGGCCTATCGTATAACATTGTCACCCAACTTGTCTCGTATACATGAGGTGTTTCATGTTTCTTTCCTTAGGAGGTACATTGCAGATGCTTCTCACATGTTGGATTGGAAATCAGTAGGTACGGGATCGGGGCAAAGGTGATAGTGGATCCCATCTATATCATAGATCATAGGTTCTGGGCCTTCGAGGTAAAGAGATTGATCGTGTACAAGTACAATGGGACACATATAAAGAGACTTCAGCCACTTGGGAGGATGCCATAATATTATGAGTGTAATTTTCATATTTTTTTTTGAGTGACTTCCAAGAGAAGTCGAGTCTAAGGGGAGGGGGATGTAGTGCCCACTTCCCTTTAACACTTTTAGATACCGATTTTGATACTATTGATCATATTATGGACACTATTTATTTTATTTTAGTATCATTGTTAGATCTTAGACCATGGATTATTATTGATTCGGATTCGGTTATTATGCATGATGGCTACTAGAGACATTTCTTGGATGTGGATGATGATAGATTGTTTGACATGGACATATTGTAGATGTTGATTTGGACTTATGACATTGGATATTTTAGGTAGACCTAGTATGATAGATCATTGATGATGATATAGCCGATTTATTAAATTTTGGGCCCCTAATTTAGCTTGTAAATCTTAAGGGCACGTAGGCACGCATGGCCAGAGGAAGCACGAAAGTGTAGGCACACAAGGTAGAGTTCAAAAGGATTCTTGAAGAACCCAGGATGCACTCGCCGTGTGAAGAACAATTTGGGACTTAGCCATTTTTTGCCTTTCGGATAGAACACATGAAGAACGTGTTCCGTTTGGATAAGGTTTCAGCTTGGCGAAAGGGTATCCTGGAGGGAATATACCTTATAATAGAAAGATCCAAAAAGTTAATCATGACATGGAGAGGCATGCACCTAAGGAAACCCACACCTTGACACTTGGGGCCAGATCTGAGGTTACAGAGGAGTTTGTTAGAGCTCAAAGGCCTATTTATACGTGCTCCCTTGGCAAAGAAGAAGACACAAAAGTGAGGTAGAGAAGCTCTACAAAATTACTACGAGAACTATCGGATGAAAATGGGTACAAATTGCATTAAGGATGTAATGAGAAAATGGGGAACTAAATTTTTATCTTGTGAGGATACATGTATGGATCCACATATGGCGCATGACTACGGTCTACCTTCTGTAATATTTTATAAGTAAATGCTATGAATGAATGTGATAAGGTTGCCATGACAAATGTATCAAGACTCTTTCTCTGTATTATCTACATATTACTATTACACTTTAGTTCTTATATAATCATGAATCTTGCTTAAATGGTTAAGTATAGTAGTAGATGTACAACTCTTAGTTCTATTATTTTTGTTGCATGTTTTGGTTCTATTATGACTGAAGGGGTGTAGAATTCATCCTGAGCTCTATAGCCCTTCATGTCTATTAAATCACTAAGTCAGAATCATGAGCTATGCCTTCTACTAAACTCACATAAAAGAGAGACTCGGCTCCTTCTCACGTGCCTCGGGTGAGTGCCCAAAGGTGCCCACTAGGTGATATGTCGGTGCACATGGGGTACCCTTGTTCTTAGTGGGTGCAAAAGTGACTACATATTGGTTCCATTGCTGGGACCTCTTTTCAAATTTGTAGGGGAACATGGCATATATCATGATCTCTGTAAAAAGTGATGGCGGAGCACTTAACACTTGAAGGTGTTGAAGATTGGTTTAAGAGCACGGAGGATGAATTTTCTCAGAGATTTAGTACTGGATCTGGGTTCGATATGTGAAGATGGGTAGAAGACACTCTTTATCATGACTTGTATGAAACCTTCTTCTGTTGTTTCCTAGTAGAGTTATTCGAATGGATCTCAGCTTATACATCTAGATCGAGGTGGTGTTATAGATCATACCCTTGGACCCAAAAACATATCGTAACCTACAATATGCTGATCTAACATGGACCCATGTTATAGATCATTAATGGAAGGGATTACTAGCTAGCTACACTCTAGAATACACTATTTCCATGTATTCCTGTCCAGAATTTGTTGAGTTTGAGTTCTTGCGAGAGCCTAGGGGATCATTTTTGCATGATATTCTCCTTGAGATCAAAATATTGATGGTAACCATGGGTTTAGAGGCATTCCCTATGGCTAGCTAAACCACCCTAAGCACTAGGTGAGGAATCCAAGTTGGGGAAGGATGGCTGATCTGATGACTGAATAGGAAAGGGAGGAGAGGTGGCTCAAGTATAACGAAGCACGTGAAAAGGAGATTGATAGACAACGTGGGATTACAAGTGGGTTATGGAGCCAGACATGGTGGAAAGGAGTTGAGGTTCACGTGGAGGATGTCGAACCCAAACAGTCTGTGGTACCCCATCTTGGTAAGCGTGGAAGAGAAAACCTTACGGCTTCTGATGAGAGTCCATCACATAGAGAGAGAAGAGTCATTGGCATGCATCTGACCCCACCTAGTGACCGGACCTTGGCACTTGGCTTGTTCGAACGAGGGAAGAGTACAGTTGATCCATTTGATATTGGTGGAAGCAACCAATTGGTGCCTAGAACATATAATTTCTCATTTGGGACTTCTATGGCTTCACACACTATTCTAGTATTTGGTGGAATGTTTAGACAAGGCACGTATACAACTGGTTTTGGAAGTGCATTAGGAGGTGGTGGAGGAACTATGACTGGGAGTGGTACTAGTTCACAAAATATTGGCATGCATTTCAGTGGGACAACGGGAGTGCTTGGCATGACAAACACAGGCCCTATACCTAATACAGGAGGATCTGGAGGTGGAAGTGGTGGAGCTAGTGGCTCAAGATCCAGTGGATCCGGCAGAGGAGGAAACACCGGAGGAAACCAAGGGACTGGATCGGGAGGGCAAGGGCCTCAGCCACCTCCTCAAGTATTTTTCAAGATGTCTCTACACTTACCAAATTACAGTGGGATAGAAGATTCCATGGAGCATGTGCATAAGTGTGAGCTACTATGGCATGCAAAGGGAATCATGACCTAGGATCAAAAGGCCAGTCAATTTATGATGACCTTGCAAGGATGCACACATAGTTGGTATAGAAAGTATGACCCTCATCAGACTGTTGTGGATTATACCGTGCTAAGAAATGCATTCTTGGTGGAATTCCACATACCTAAGTTTAAACAAAAGAGCATTAGCTCTCTCAAATAAATCTAGCAGGGAATGGCAGAGAGCATGCGCAGGTGTATATGATGCACGATTTAAAACTCTTTTATCTAAAATGTATTATGATATCCATCCTTCACAACATTCTCGGTGGTTTTTCAGAGGGTTGATCACACCCTTTAGGAGGTCCTTATCTCATAAAAAGTTCACAGACCCGCATGAAGCATTGGAAGCTGCTTTACGTGCTAAAGCAGTTGGTAGTGTTGACACTGGTGTTAGCCCATTTCTGGGGGCTCATATTTCTACCATGGCTAAACAATTGGAGAAATTATCTACCCATATAGTTCTAGAGATTTGTGGAGGAATGTGGTGCATGGATTGTAATGTGGAAGGACACACAAAGGAATAATGGTGGGATATGTACTCAGAAGGTGGTACGCACCGTGGCAGTAAACTGTGAAATATGTCATGAGGACCATGATGCAAGTAGGTGCCCCCTATTGCAACACGTAATCCACAAAAATGTATTTTTTATTGCAAAATATGTACCTCAACCACACATGACACCAAGGATTGTATATTGATTGATCATATTCATGAGGTAATTGATCTTGGTGTGTGCCAAACTAGCATTGCCATCAGTTTCAAAGGAGATGAACGTCGGTATGAGGAGCACAGAGATGGAGATGTGCATGGAAGAGGATTTTGTGGAGGATTTCATGGTCATGGTAACTACGAGAGGAAGAAGTGAGTTCCCACGTGGGACATGTTTTAATTATGGAGCCACAGACCATTATAAGCACGAATGTCCAGATCTTCTACAATGCTCTTGGTGTGGAAAAAAACATAAGTACAAAGAATGCCCAGAGTTGTACGAACATATGAGTCAGTAACACCGAAAGGATAAGGGTGTTACCATGGTGAGTATTAAGAAGGCTGATGCGTAATGGCTTCTGTGAGTAATACGAGAATCAGAACTAGATCCTATTATGGTAACAATGAGGGCGGAATCGGTGTGCGCAAGGGAAGCACCTAGGCAGAGACCTCTGGTTTCGAGAGAAGAAGTAGTACATGGGAAGTATCCAAACCTGGCTCACCAAAAATAAGTTTACCAGAAACCATGGATGTAATTTGAAGTTTACAAGGGGAGATCCAATGCTTAAAAGAGTAGACTAGAAAATATGAGCAAAGGAGACCAAGTAGAAGCACCAAGGAATGACTTGGATGAGGTTAAGGAGGTGTGTAAAATACTGAGGTAGGAGAATATTATTCCCTGCTAGGGGCATGGTTGAGAGAAAAGGTGCCACGCGCCGGGAAGAACACGAAAGGTAGATCCTACATGTAAACCTCCCACCTCACAGCCTTGATTATGACAAAGAGATTACCCTAAACACAATAGTGGATGGATGGTTTCTTAGCAACATCCTCATTGACACAGGCACAGAGGTTAATGTTCTCACTCTAGATGCCTAGCATCAAATGGGAAGACCTACATTACAACCATCTTCAAATGTGTTGTATATGGCAAATAAAACAAAGGCGATGCCCATAGGTGTCTTGAAGGATGCAACCATTACAATTCAGGGGACTAGGTTCACTGGGGATTTTGAAGTCTTGGCACTTGCCGAGGTAGATAATTTCCCAGCTCTACTTGGGTGCCCATGGTGTTATAAGAATAATGCAGATCTCTAGTTTAACAAGGGGTACATAAGCTTTGAAAACAAGGAAGAGTGGGTAGTTATACCATTGGTTGATGGGAATTCCACCCCTATACTTGAACCCCTTGGGGAGGAAGTCCTGGATAGAATATATGTGCACTCCATAAGAGATCCAGAGACCATCCACCCTATAGAAGGAGTCATCCAGTTTGATGATGCTCAATCATTAGTGATACTACCAGTATAGCATGTGATAATTGGGTGCATGGGACTTATGAATTGATTGGGTGACATCTGAAAGGATCAGTAACCAAGGTAACAACAACATGTATAGTTCGGCACCTAGGAGGGAAGACAATAACAAAGTATTCTGGGGATGCATACCCTGAGGTCTTTTTGAGAGAGATGGAAGCTCACTGGAGGGAGGATGAGTGATGAAGTATGCTAGGTTATGTTTTGATAGGCACAATAGCAAGGTGGTGGGCCGCGCATAGTGAGAACTTGTTGGAATGGTGTGAAGTTTGAATTATGCTCACTGTCTAATTCTTGAAAAGCAACATACCCACTGCTATTAAGGATTACAATGGCAATGGACCCACCTCTTCCCACATCCAGGCATGTGAGAGGGTCTGGGGAGAAGGCACGAAGCTTTACCACCCTCTCTTTGGGTGTATAAGCTATATTCGACACTCCAAGGTTGTGTGCATGTGTGGTATATCCATTCTAAAACACGCCACCAAATGGGAAGTTGGCAGGAATTAATGGCTGACTTGGTCCACACATTTGAGTACCAAAGTACCAAGCAACCAATTGATGAGGTGTTGTAGACTATCAAGCACCTCACTCTGGGGGATTGCACCATGGCGGAAGATAGGTTAGTAAACTTACTCGGTGGACCTAGTTTAGAAGTGTAATTTGAAGAGGAGGAACTAGAAGACATACAATTTGAGCGTGCGTGTGTTGAAAAGGAAAAAGGAAAGATGGTATACCTTGTTGATGGAGAGGAGATAGAGATCCTGAATGTCAACCATTCGGTTGGGGCACATGAAGTAGTTGACAGTGTGGATGCATGTGCGTGCATATCATGAACCACTCAAAACCAATAAATTTAACATTGGCTCGGAAGAGGAGCCCAAGGAGGCTATCATTGGGGACTATTGGTCAGACAAGGAAGTATCAAAGATCATCGATCTCTTATGTGAATTTGAGGATTTATTCCCACGTGGATACCATGAGTTGAAAGGTTTCCACCATTCATTGGGGGAAATGAGTATAAGGTTGAAAGATGGTGCGTGTCCAGGTCGAAAAAAGGCCTTACAAGATGAATCCCAACATGCATGTAAGGGTTAAAGAAGAACTAGAGAAGATGATAGCATCCAAGTATTATTGAGGCTGTGGAGGATCGAGTGGATAAGTCTAACGGTGATCAAGTATAAATAAGGATGGGCAGATTAGGATATGTGTGGATTATAGGGAATTAAACACTATTTGTATAATAGATCCTTTTCCCACCCCCTTTACTGAAGAGATTTTGGAAGGAGTTGCTAGGCGTGAGGTCTATTCCTTTACGGATGGATTCTTGGGATATCACCAAGTAAGGATTGCCAAGGAAGACCAAGGTAAGACAACTTTCGCCACCAAGTGGGGAAGCTTTGCATATACAGTCATGCCCTTTGGGTTAAAGAATGCGCCCACTATATTTTCGCACATAGTGGTACAAGCATTTAAGGACTTCATCCACAAGTTCCTTCAGGTATATTTGGATGATTGGATAGTGTATGGATTAGTAAGGGACCATTGTGATAACTTAAGGTTGATGTTTGAAAGATGTTGATAGTTGAGGATCTCCCTCAACATCAAGAAATGTATCTTTACAACTCCTTTTGGAATGTTATTGGGGCATATCATATGTAAAGAGGGCTTACTGGTAGATCCCGTGAAGGTTGCAGTTATTATGGGATTAGGGGAGCCTACTAGCCAAAGCTCTGTATGGATTTCTTGGACACACTGGATACTACAAAAAGTTCATTAAGGGATATGCCAAGTTCTCCACGCCTTTGGAAATATTGCTCGAGACACAAGAGTGCATTTCAAAGTAGGGAGAGGCATAGTAGAGGGGAATTTGACACTCTAAAAGAAAGGTTTATCATTGCACCTATTCTACAATTCCCATCATGGGATAAACCTTTCCATGTCCACGTGGATGCCTCTCAGTACAGCAATAGGATCCATTCTTGCTCAACCAGAGAGAGGGATTGTTGATCATCCTTTTTGTTTTACAAGTAGAAATTTGACACTAGCGAGAATAGAATTATACAATGATCGAGTGTGAGGCATTGTCAATGATCGACACGCTCCAAAAATTTAGACAATATCTGCTAGCAACTCCTTTCATATTCTGTACTAACCATATGGTCTTGAAGTATCTGGTAAACAAAGCAGTGTTGCAAGGGTGCATATGTCATTGGGTTATTCTATTTCAGGAGTTTGAATTCAAAGTGGTGGTAAAACTAGGAAAGAACAATTGTGGGCCAAATCATTTATCAAGGATTGATTCGGGAGAGGATGCACAGAGTATCGAGGAAACCATGTCGGATGCACAACTGTTCAGGTTATGGTGCATGCCCTCAGAACTAGAAGACATTGTTATCTTTCTCAAGGAAGGTGTGGTGCCCGAAGGGATGAATTCTTTGGAAAGGAAAAGGTTAGCCATACACACAACGCCCTTCATGTTGATCAATGGGGATTTGTATAAAATGGGTCGTGATGAGGTTTTGTGCCAGTGTGTACTAGAACATGAATGCGTAGCTATAATAGAAGAGGCCCATGGTGGGATTTCCAGAGGACACTATGTAGGGAATGCAACCGCATGCAAGATCCTAGTCATTGGACTATGGTGGGAGATGATTCACCAGATTGTATTGAGTTTTGCAAGGCCTGTGACCACTGCCAACACCTTGGAAAACCTGGAAAAAGGGATGAGATTCCCTTGCACCCCATCACTAGTGTGGAACCTTTTGAAAAGTGGGAAATAGATTTCATCGGACCAATCTCACCAGCTATGTGAAGGAATAACTCGCAGTATATTATTACCTGTATTGATTATCTGCCAAGGTGGGCAGAGGCTACACCCACTAGGGATTGCACCACGCCACCCACTACTTTATATTTTTGGAGAACATTATCGGCGGTATGGGTGCCCATTAATTTTAACAATTGATAGGGGCACTCACTTCTTAAATGAAACAATCAGGATTCTTTTAGCAAAATTGATGGTGGCCCATCACAAGACTACCCCTTATCACCCTCAGGAAAATGGGACTGTAGAGGCATTCAACAAAATCCTTAGTCACACATTGACTAAGATATGTGACGTGGGTAGGAAGGATTGGGATGATAAGGTATCAGTAGTCCTTTGGGCATACACAGAACAACATATAAAAGGTTGAACAAGGCCACACCATTTGGTGTTTGGCACAGAGGCTATTTTACCGGTTGAATTTATGCTACCATCGCTACGTATAACACATGCAGGAGGGTTGGATGATGAACAAGCGCTAGAAGGAATAATTGATGAAATAATAAAGTTGGATGAAAGTAAATCACTAGAAAGATGGAGCCAAACAACTAAAAATGCTAAACAACAGGCATGGCATGACCGTAACATTAAAAACAAATAGTTTGAGGTTGGCCAGATGGTATTGTTATATGATTCTAAATTTCTACGCCATCCTGGAAAGTTGAAGGTGCATTGGTTGGGTCCTTATGTAATTTAATACATCCTTGATTCGGGTGCGTGCCAGCTACAAGCACTGGATGGAACAAAATTACCTAGACACTTCAATGGGAGTAGGCTAAAGCCCTACTATAAATAATGCTTCTTAGTGTTTGTAAATAAGGTAGTTCTCAGTTAGTTTAGAGTTTCCTTTTATGTTTTTCCTTTCTTGTTTTTCCCTTTTGCGTTGTTTTCTTGTTTTGTGCCTTGGGTGCCGGAAACATTTTTAATTTTTAAACTTATGATTGTACAGAGGAACACACATCAATTTAGTGTGGGTTGAGGTGATTAAGAGAGGCATGAAGATATTCTATAGGAAGATTGAGTTGGTAAGATCGTTCAAACTGGCCCTATTGAAAAGATGCATTAGGAAGGCAGATGGATGAAAAAATAGAATTCCATTGGAAATCCATGTACAAAGGAGGAAAAAGTGCAAAAACATGAGGTAGGTGAAAGTAAGAATCATGAGGATGGAAGAGGTGCCTTTGGCACTGGTAACACGGGTGCAAAAGTATTATGTCAAGATGGATTGTCTCACGTACAGGAAGGTTGAAAAAACATTTCGCGCAAGGATTGGGCGTGTGAGGAAAACCACTGAAGTTAGGTTTGTTTAAAAATGCCACATTAAAAAATTTCATATGGTGGTAAGTATCCTAGCCTTTAATGCATAAAATTGGGAAAAGTTATAAATACAAGGATGGTAAGTTCATTATTTTATTTTGTGAAAACAAGGAAAACAATTTTCTTTCAAGAGCTAGGGTTCGAGAGATAATTCGTGTGAAGGAGAATCTCATAAAATCACACACAATCGGTCCAGTTGATCTACAAACTAGAGCAAAAGTGATTCATGGGTGTGAGGAACATTGGGAAGGAGTGTCGTGATCAAAGGAGGAAAGTCAAAAATTAGGGTTTGTACCCTAGGGCACGGGCGCACGAAGAAAAATCTTAGACAACCCGAAGGCAACCAAGGAATGAAAGCAAAGGGTAAAATGATGGCCACGAAACCAATTGATAAGCCTGTAGTACAATCCAAAAAGGGAAAGGGGAAGGGAAAGGGAAAGAAGAAAGAAGATGAAATCCCCTTGGATACCAATGAGGAATGGTACTTAGAGATGCAATACCCGATGGGGTTTTGCTAGGGCAAGAGTGGGAGTCCCACATTAGACAGATGACTGTAATTGATTACAATCACCAGTCAAGCATAATTATGAAGGAAATGGTGTTGGAGCTAGTGTGCCCCACAAACAAATGAACACCTGATGGGATGTCGATTTATAGCGATGTAGTCAAGGTGAAAATGGAGAAGGCAGGGCTTCTCTAGCTTTACGAGTTGCCCTACTTCGGGAAGCCCGAGCGCCTATACCAATGGTTAATGACGTGCATGCATGAAGATTTCTTCTACTTCATAGGGTGCAAGATGTGCATAACCCCACAATTAATCTCACACTTTATAAGCCTGAGCTGTAAAGGGGACACGATCCTAGATGACCTCCAGGATGAGGAGGTAATTAAGGAAACCATCACATCCTAGGATTATAAGAAGGGATCAAGGTACTACGATGTCATGGATATCAGTGATCCGTGATGAAAATGGCCGTGCACCTCATTTCCAAGCTAAATGGACAAGAGAGGTGGACCCAGGTGAGCAAGCCCTGGTTGAATGTTTGTAGAAAGGTCATGGAAGGCACCATGTACAATATCTCCCAGTACATAGTAGAAGAGATTATAAACAACGTGAAGGATGGAGGAAAGATATTATTTGGGAACATTCTACTAACCATTGTGTTCTTAGAAATTGGGGTGCCAGATGCATCTAATAAGTTCGTATGGGAGTACCCTGATGAAGACCCTTTTCCCGCGGACAGGTTCTAGAAGTATACTTGTGAGTCAATGATGGGGGTGCACAAGGTGTGCTTGGATAAATGGTATACATGCCTTAGGAATGCATTCGAGTAGAATGGCGGATCCCATAGAAACTCCCCACAGTGACTGAAGGAGAATTAGATTTTGTGGTGTACCAGTACTTCTACATTGGTAGATTTATTTTGGTGGATGGAAGTTGGAGTCCCTAGTGCAAAATCCCCTTCTCATTTACTACCTAATTCTTCTAAGAAGGGGTAAACAGATATAAGGAGTCAAAGAAGTTAAGACTCAACCTATCCACCCTCGACAGTGAACACAGAGAGATGAGGAAGAAGCTAGTCTATTCAGGAAAGTGCATGTAAAAAGTACATGTCGCAGGACGTGCACATCATAAGGTTGATGACCTTACCTATTGCTTTGAGAGCACTACTGCTTGAATTTACCTATGCATAAGACCAAAGTTTAAGAAGGGTGTGTATGTAGAGAATGAAATATACATCCTGAGACGACCCCATGGGAAGGAAGAAGCCAATGTTAAAGCGTGAGGAGAAAGAAGAAGAAGAGGAAGAACAAGGGGTGGTGGGAATTTAGGATGTAGGTATTGCAGGGGCCAAGTACCTATGTCTGGAAGAAGAGAAGGACGGTGGTCAAGGAAAAGACCCTAGAGCCTATAAAGCCACCATCCCCTAAAGAACCTTCAGATGAAGAAAATACAATACGGTATCCCCACTCTATAATTTTCTGCCAGAGAAGAAGAACAAGGAACAGAGGAACAAGGGTCTGGAGATATGAACGACCTGAACGCCTATGTAGGTGAAAGGGATGACGATGAAGGGGAGGAGCTGGAGGTGGATCAAGAGCCAATTGATATCCATGACTCGGAAGGAGAGGAGGCTGAGAATGCAAATGATGCCTTCATCTTTGTAAGGAGGAAAGGTGCCCGAAGGGAGGAAGGTGCACGCAGCGAAGAGGGGAGCAAAGGGGCTAGTACCAAGGAACCAGATATGCCCAAGCTCACTCAAGAGGAGGTGGATGAAAAGGAAACAAGGGAGGAACAAAATATAATTAATGCCTTGGTCGATGAAGATTTGGGGTACAATGCAGAGCTCGTGCTCGGTGAGTTCAAGAAGGAGCAGAGGGAGAAGAGTGGAAGTAGCACGAAAGGACCAACTCTCTCAGTAACTATTCCCAAGGGCGTGCACATGGGAATTAAATGCATGGAAGGGGGAAGAACAATGATGAGTTACATTGATGACCCCAAAAAAATTTGCACGCACATTTCCAAAGTACCGTGTCCACCAAGGAGCTCACCACCATGGAGTTATTTGACCCTGATGGTGGTTACCCACAAACAAGGAAGATGTTATCTTGGGCATTCAACTCCCACCTCAATGAGCCTGAATTTGAGATTAACCAAGGAGTGGTATTGAAGCTATCCAAAGGAAAGGGGGACAACCCCATTGTAAACATGCAGCAACTATCAGATGAGAAAGTGTGCAACACATTGAACAAAGTCTTCATGGAAATCGAGGCTAGGCTCTTTGGTAGAAATGACAGGGTTAGAGTCTGGAGGACCTGTTGGAGAAGAGAAAGGAAGAAGTGGTGAAGCTGACGAAGGATCTCAGCCTAGAGAAATTAATCAATGCTCAACTACAGAGGGAGGTTCAAGAGGAAAAGGCTAGGGTACACAAAGTTTCCAAGAAGGTGGAGCTCATCTCCCAATTTATTATCATGAAGCACCCAGACCTTAACCCTCCTATGTAAAAGTATAGATCCTCCCTGGAGTGCTTAGAGGACTTGACTCGGATCCTCACCATAGAGAGGTAGCGATTGGCATTAGAATCGGCGAAGAGGTAGCGGTGTGCTTAGAGAATGAAGACAAGTTGAAGGTCATCATAGTCGTGGCTGAATACAACAAGGTTCTCACCAACGTAATATCATCCGCACAAACCGTGGGGGTCACTTATGACCACTACGTAGATCAAGACAAAGTGATAAGCATACTTGCTTGCTTGCACGGTGACAAGGCCGAGTTGAAGGAAATCAGAGAGAAGAATAAGGGCAATAGAGCCGAGCACAAAAGGATCATAACTAAGGTAGAAAATAAATCCAAAGCCTTTGAGAACCGGCGAGTCTTAATCAAAACATGGCTAAAAAGGCTCTACAAGGTCATCACAAGGAAGATGGATGCCTGGAAGACCACGCTAAAGAACTAGAGACTGTGGTGGAAACCATTACCACATAGGGGGAAGAGCTAACTTACGAAGAGGTGAGCACCTTGGTTGGTGACATCTGCACTAAAGCATAGAAGGAAGTCAGTGCTTGGATTACACTTGAGGCTGACCTCCAGCAAAAATTTTCCCTCCTCCTTCTTTAGGAAATTTTCCCCCTATTCTTTCTTTTCCCCTTTCTTTATTCTTTCCCCCCATTCTTTTCCAAGGAAAGGCCTTGCATTCTTTTGTACTACATTCTTTGAGAAGGTTCTCGAGGGTAGAGAATAAGTGAAGTGTGGGGTAATGTTGGGCCCCTAATTTAGCTTCCAAATCTTAAGGGCGTGTAGGTGCGCATGGCCGGAGGAAGTGTGCAAGTGTAGGTACATAAGGTAGAGTTCAAAAGGCTTCTTGAAGAACCTAGGATGTGCACACCACACAAAGAACAATTCGAGACTTAGCCATTTTTGGCCTTTGGGACAGAACACATGAAGAACGTGTTCCATTTGGATAAGGTTCCATCTTGGCGACAGGGTGTCCTGGAGGGAATATACCTTGCGATAGAAAGATCCAAAAAGTTAATCATGACATGGAGAGGCATGCACTCGAGGAAACCCACACCTTGACACTTGGGGCTAGATCTGAGGCTGCAGAGGATTTTTAGAGCTCATAGGCCTATTTATACATGTGCCCTTGGCAAAGAAGAAGAGATAAAAGTGAGGTAGCAGAGCTCTGTAGAAATTACTGCGAGAACTATGGGATGAAAATGGGTACAAAATTCCAGTAAGGATGTAATGGGAAAATGGGGAATGAAATTTTTGTCTTGTGAGAATACATGTATGGATCCACATATGGCGCATGACTACGGTCTACCTTCCTTCGTAATATTTTCTAAGTAAATACTATGAATGAATGTGATAAGGTTGCCATGACAAATGTATCAAGACTCTTTCTCTCAGTATTATCTCGCATATTACTATTGCACTTCAGTTCTTATATAATCATGAATCTTCCTTAAATGGTTAAGTATAGTAGTAGATGTACAACTCTTAGTTCTATTATTTCATTGTGTGTTTTGGTTCTATTATTACTAAAGGGGTGTAGAAGTCATCATAAGCTCTATAGCCCTTCATGTCTATTAATTCACTAAGTCGAATCATGAGCTATGCCTTAACCTAGACTCGCGTAAAGAGAGACTCGGCTCCCTCTCATGCACCTCGGGTGAGAACCCAAAGGTGCCCGCTAGATGATAGGACGGTGCGCATGGGGTTGCCTTGTTCTTAGTGGGTTCAAAAGTGACTACATTAAATTAAAAATGATAATGTTGAATTCTCGATATTGTTTTGATTCATATGTTTAGATGATCTTGAGATGTTTTTTATATCATTCTGGATGTTTTGATGTGGCCATGAGGCCAAAGGAGGTATTTTCATTTTTGCAAGTTAAAAATCACAACAATGTTGGGGGACTAGAGACTAACCATATTGAAATTCTAGGTGAATTCAACAAGGTCACCATGGCAACTGTGTTGTGTGTGTTTATGTGTTAAGTTATGCTAGGAATTCCAATGGGGGATTTTCATTATATGTGACCATGAGATATGTGTTTTAATTATGTTTTCCTTTTTAATTATTGTTGTATGTATTTTATTAGTAATGTGTCCCTTCTTGTAATTAATTTAAATGTGGTAGATTAATGTGAGAGATCATATAGTTAAAATTTAATTAAATTTAATTGGGATATGGAATGTAATTAATGAAGTTGTTGATTTTAAATGTTAATGTTATAAGAGTGTGTAATAATGTATACGGGATATGTAAGAGAATGTAAGATAGATTTTTGGAGTGTTAAACACTTCATTCTCTTAGGAATTCAATTTGTCCTTAGAGGCCAAATTTGGAGGCTTGTGGGACAAGTAAACTTGTCCCACACCTCTTAAAATGATCCACAACCATGCCTATGGTTTGGGGGTTTATTTTAGGCATTTTTATTGCATTTTGAAGTCACAATTCGAAATTCTTAGTTATACTTCCCTTAAATATTTTTAATTCAGTCCTTTTTGAGTATGGGTTGCTTTGGAGTATGTAAGTTAACTTTTCATTTTATTTATTGTGATTTGGTGTAGGATGTTGAATTTCCTCTTGGGGTTGGGAATGAATGATGTGGCATCCCACATGGATGCACATCATCCTCTTCTCTTCCCTCTCCTTTAAAAGTGAAGCTTCTTGCTCATTTGAGGTTGTTGAAACTTTGTTGTTTTCCTCTTGGAGGCACATTTTTCTTGCTAGCTATTTTGGGAGCTTGTTGTGGAAGGAGTTGGAGTCATTGCATGCTTGAACCTTGCTAATTTTGGACTGTATTTGGCATTTTTTAAAGCTTGTGAGCTTGGAACAAACTCCAGTATGGAGAGGTAGGATCTTGAGATATGTTTTACATGTTTTCTTTATCTTGCATGCATGTTTAAATGGTGAATTTGTTTTGTGTTCTTGGCTGGTTGGGTAGACTGCTTAGGACAAGGTGTAGGAGAAGGATATGGGGATTTCCTATGGGGGCATAAGGGATTTCTAATGGCACTTATTCTATTGTGGAGGGATTTTGGATTGGGATCCACCTAGGAAAATAAATTGCTTACATGCCTTACTCTTGGGGGCATAAGGAGGGGTTGGGAGATATAAGGTTTATGGGATTGATATGTTATATTGGCGGTATGATTTTTGTGGATGCCCAATTCCAAATAGGGAGGCATAAGTAGTTCCCCATAGTTCTTTCTCTTGTTGGCTTGCTTGATCAAGCCTATGTGTTGTGTGAATGATTTCAAATGTAGTTGGGAACTGTTGTCTTTGCTTGGACTATATTTTTCTTATTGTTGTATGCAATGTGAAGAATGTTGCTTGTTGTTGTAGAAGCCATTGTTGCCATGTGTTGATTTTCATGCTCTATTTCAATATGGTTGGGGCTCGGGGCCAATGAGGAAGGATGGATTCTCCCTTCTCATTAGATGTCTTGGTTGGGAGGAGAGTGTTGCCTTTCCCCCTTCCTTGTTGTGATCAAAAATGAAAAGATGGAGAAACTAGCATGCTGCTATTTGGAGCAAGAAGAAATTTTTAGTTTGACAGTCCCATTCTTTTGAGAAAATTCAATGTAACCTTTCCCACCTTGAGTGGATGAGTTGTGTAATTATTGTAATGTGAATTTATTGTATTGATAATGGAAGTTTGAATTTGAATTGAGAAATGTAAATGATATTACATGCATTGTATGATGTATCTTGGAAATTGTATTTGGAAATCAAATTGGAAAAGTGATAAGTTGTAAAGTTGTTTTGGATTATCAATAAAGGATTGCATTAGATTCTTTTAAATTTGTATGGTGTATTGGATTGGAATTTTCTGTCAAAGAATGAGACTGCTGTTTTTTTTTAAGAGAATACGTATGAAGTAAAATGATAGTATTTTATTCTCTTGAAATGTGTTGCATTTAGAAATAAGACTTTACAAGATTACTATTGAATGGTTGTTTGGATTAAATTAAATGTATTTCAATAATTTAGTAATCCTTTTCCCAATCAAATGACCAAAGTGATATTCCAATTAAAAGAAATAGCTCACCGTTATAGACTTCATTTTGACATTTCTGATTTTAATAAAAATGCACAGATTAAAACTTGCACTAAGCAATAAGCTTTGAAACATTTAAATTCATACTTAGTAAGACTTAGAGAACTCAAATTGATCTCAACATTTAAGAATTAACCTTCAAAATCGTATAAAATCAAATTGGGAACTTGCACAACCATTTTCCCGTCTACTATTGGAAAAATTCAACCTTAAATAAATTAGAAAAATTCAATTCCCTAAAACACTCTAAACCCTCCTAGACTGATCCTCCATGTCTGCTTGATGTTGTTCAATGAAGGAGGAGTTCCAATTTTACCAAATTGAGAAGTTGTAAACTGTCAGTTCCCAAATTAAAACCTTGTAGATTTCTTTCTCAAAATTGACCATGCATACTTCATCAATTTCCAAAATTTATGTTCCTTTTGCAAAGAGGGCATCGAGAGCTTTCTGAAAAGTCCTCGTTTTCCCAAAACCGAGCTTTCTAGCTCAAGTTATGGCCATTTGAAGTTTTACTTCAATTTGGCATTCAAAAATAATAATAAGATTTAATCTAACTATAGAAAAATTTAAATTTTGACTTTGGAAAAATTTCCCAAAAAGGTCCATGGCCCCTACCATCCTCAACCAATCGGGGCCTACCACGTGGCACCCTAGGAGGGGCGGACCAAATTTAAAAATTATCCCTTTAAAAATTTGCCTTGGGAAAATTTTCCCATTTTACCCCGCCGGCCCGCAGCCAATCACATGCTGCCATGTGGCACGGTGGAAGGGCGGACTCTTTTCAAACTTAAAACTTATTCTTTTGAAAAAAATTTACTCAGGAAAAATTTTCCGTTTCCTCTGCCGACCCGTGCTTGAGCCGGTAAAGTGTGACACATGTCCTTTGAGGCTGTGGTAGAGGTGCGGTTAATTTTGACTTTTTATCCTTTTGAAAAATTTTGGGAAAAATTTTTATTCTAGATTTGCGGCTGTAGCCAATGAAAGTGACACGTGGCACTTTGGGTGGCGGCTGGTGGGGCGTGTAACCCTTTTTCATTTTAAGTTTCGGCCCTTGGGAAAATTTCTTACATTCCTCCCATGGCCCGTAACTCCACCTCGTCCCTCAGCCTTTCCTTCCCCCATGGGCACACGGACTTGTGCGTCCCCTTCTCCCTCTTGGCCTCCCACTATTGTAGCACGCCAAATTACCCCACCGCTCTGCCAAACTCCCCACCCCTTCTTCACCGTGTGTCAAGGCTCGATATGTGTCCACCCAAGGACCCACAGGGGCACGGAATACGTTGTGCCTTTGAGCCTTGTTATGGGAAAATTTCCCTATGCCACCCCGCGACCCGCAAAACTACCCAAAGTGCTTCCCCTTCTCTTGACACATGTCCCCTAGGGAATATTTTCCCTAGAAACTCTACCCACTCATATCTTGAGTTCTACAAGGAGTTAGGAGGACTTCCTTATATCACCAGAAAGGTGAGAAAATTTCCTATCCATTGGGAATGGTTTAGGGAAATTTTGGAAGCATTAATTAGTAGAAAAATCTAGTTGAAACTCTGAGCCTGTTAGAGAGCAAGCATGGGGGTAAATTACTCCCTGAACCTGACTAAAACATGTAACCCTGAAATTTGAACCATGTGAACTTTATATAAGTTAATAAAGGAAACTTTTGTTTTGGTAAATAGGATGTTTTCTAGAACCTATCAGGTGTAAACTGATGTTTGCAACTTTGAATGTAGATATTTATCGTCAAAAAAAAATTCCATAATTTTTCTAACCAACCCTAGGTTGTTTCTTAAGTCTCAAGTGGTTGTTTAAATGGGAATTACAAAATAACCATGATGTAGTGATGTCTTACAAATATTGAGATGGTGCATGGATCAAGTTGTCATACGTTTGACACAAGACACATTTATTTACGTACGACAATAATTATTTCCATGGTAGACCAATAATAACCAACACACAACATTTTATATGTGTGGATCATGCCACTAGTGTGAGCACCACAAATTCCTTTGTGTACCTCTTTGGTTTATTGGATAACTTCTTCTCAATTAATATATAATAAAAATTCCCATCATAACCTCAATAATATAGAGTTCCCTCAAGGAGGATGTAACGTGTTATTCATGTGATAAGGGTTCATTTTTATGAGTGGGAAATTTTAGATGGGAAGGTACCATCTTGCAAGTAATTTTAGATGCCAATGTACCATCTTGCAAGTAATTTTAGATGCCAATGTACTAGGGGGAAAGGGGACCAAAAAATTCACATACCAAACATGATTCTAACATGTAAGTAGGTACCATTAGATTATCAACAAGGAAATATAAATATATAGTATTTTGTGAATATCATAACAAAGATAAAATGGTAGCCATATCATTTTTTGATATGTTTTGTGTTCGTGGGACCAGTTTGAAGGTAATTTGAACAAATTATTCTTTTAGGTTGTCTACCATTCATTTATATGGAATAATCTTCTCATCTTTGATCTTATACTCATCATTCATTTGTTTTATGATTATTTGTGAGTTTATTATAACCTCAACCTACTCAATATTTCACTTTATAATAACTTTTAAATAATCAATGAGGGCTTCACACTAAACAATATTATTTGTACAAGGAAACCCAAGTCTAAAAGCTTATGGGATAAGATCACCTATAGGGGTAATAAGGAAAAATCCTACCCCTAAGCCATTAAATGTGAACAACTCATCAAAGTATATTTTCCATATAGAATATTCTTTAATGTATAAAATGGAAGCATCTAGAAAATCTAGACTTATTTGTTCAAGACTTGGTAATGATGCTTCTACTATTTAATCGATAAGAACTTGTCCTTTCACTACTTTTTGGTTGACATATTTAACGTAAAAATCACTAAGTAATAAGATATTATTTGACCTTATAATCATGCAAAGTATCTCAAAGATATGATAGACGATTATCGGGTGTTCTATTCTAGTTTTGGACTTACCGAGGATATCATCCACATAGTCCTCTACAATATTATGCAACATATAGTGAAATATGATAGTTATGACACAAAGTGATATGTAGTTCCTATGTTCTTAAGGCCAAAAGGAATGACTTGATGACAAAAGGTACCTCAAGGATTAGTAAAAGTATTTTTATGTTTATCCTCTTCAACTATTTTGATTTGGTTGTAGCCATAAAATCCATCCATGAGGGATACGATTTTGTGACCTGTTGTAGAATCGACAATCATGCCGATATTAGGAAGAGGAAAATAATATGTATGACATTATTAATAATGTCCTTGAAGTCTCGTAAATCCGGATTCTAACTAGTTTCTCAAGAATGGGAATGATGGTGGAGATCTACTCTAAATAATCAATGGGTCTAATGAACATACTTCCAATAACTTTGTTAATTCACACACAACTAAGTTGTGCACAACCAAAAAGTATCTAGACCTGACATGTTCGAATAAGACCAAGAAAACACATTATCAAACTCTCTAAGAAGTATAGTGAATGTTTTTTGTTCATGTGGATAAAGAAAAGCTCCAAGCTTGATGATTTTAGGCTCTCTTTTGTACCAATGTTAATGTCAATACTATCTTTAACCAGTAACTTTGAACCATCTTCCATACATGTAGGATCAAGAGGGAGATTAATATCTTCCTCTATTGGTGTCTCAATGATATTTTCACCAATAGAATGATCACTTATATTATTCATTTTTTTATTTTTAGTTTGTTTATCCGCAAGTTCCTCAAAGAGGTTTTCACTATGGGACTTGGATTTTTATTTTTAGGATTTTTAGAAGATATTTTGGCCACATTTTATTTTTACCATAGAACTAAACCTCCTCCCCATAAAATGTTTATGCATCAAGGTTTCTATTTAATCCTTTCTTATGATCTCTTATAGGAATGTTATCATGTAGCCCCATGAACTCTTTGATTGCTTCTTCATTCTAAAATAGATCAATTGATATGTGTTGTTGTTGGTACCTATCAATGAGGGATGGGTGTACAAGATATAGGTCAATAGTGGAGGGGGATAGGATGAAAATATAAGTGTCAAAAAATAGGTTCATGGAGGCAAGGCCTTCGTAGAGACTACGGGGGACTCTAAATTGGTGCCGTAATCGAAGATCTATCTTCATGTTTAGAAGAGGTGACATCAACTTCCGGAGGTCATACCCCATAAGGATGAATACAAAATCTATATATATCCATCTTTTCATATGTCAGAAGAGGTTCTTTCATACCTTTTTCATGTATTCCATGTCCATATCCTTGGTATTCCATGGAATACATCATCTTGTTAGGGATAACATAGTCTAATGATTGATAAGAAGAGGCCATATTCTCATTAAGTGATTGGTATGTATAGGTTCTACCAAAATTTTCATCTATCAGAAGGCCACCAGGGATGAATTTTACAAGACTACAAAGCTCCTGAGTTCTTTTTGGTTGAAAGTTGGGCCTACCATTTATTTTGGGTGACATAGGAAGGTAGACTATAAGGAGGTTCTGCTAGAGGTTATATTCTCCATAGATGGTATGAATTATTTTCAATTTGGATTCCCATGTAGAGCAAGGGAATATGGAAGTATAATTACCAATTTTGTGAGGATGAAGTGTATCAAGATTGACATGAGAGGTAAGGGCCTCTGAATTAAGTTAAATAAACAACTCTATAGAAGGACATTCATTAGTTATGAGGTAATGGCCATCTAACGCTTGGTAATGGGAAAAGGGTTTGGGGTCACCTGAAATTGTATGCTCTTGTCCTTGTTAATAGATTTTAATATGTTGGTGAAAGGTGGAGGGAACGACCTACATGGCATGGATCCATGGGTGACCAAGAAGAATATTATAGGGAATTTCCAAGTCAATGACATGGAATCTTGTTTCGTGCATGACATGCCCAACTTCTAGAGGTAAAGTGATTATTCATGCCGATTGTCATTCTACATTTCCATAAGCCTTAATGGTGATCACATTAGGCTCTTTTTTAGTAGTAATAAGTCCTTGTTGTTTCACAATATTTAGAGTGCATATGTTAATACTAGATCTATTTTACAAAAGCACCCTTTTACCTTTTTATGGGTAATGATCACTTATATATACAAGGGTATGTTTTGTGTATAATTGTCCATAAGAATATCATTTTGGCTAAAAATGATTTGGTTGGATGGGGTGATCTGCACAACCAAGGCTTAGAAGTGCGAAGTTTCAATTTCCATGGGAACTCTTGACTCCTAGAGGGTCTTATAGAGGATTTCCTTGTGAACAATAAATATCTTAAGAAGATCCAAGATAGAAATCTTGGAGATTATCTTCTCAATTTGTTCTAGGAGATCAATTATTATTCAGGAGTAGACAAGGGGTCCTAAGATAATAAGGAAATTTCATCATGTTGTAATGACACACTCTTGGAATTTAATTTCAATGGTGTTGATATGGTTGGTGATAGGATGAATATATCCAATAAGAGAATCAAATAGTTGGGATGTTTAAGATACAACATGGTTGGTCCTTTTACCCTGAGAGGATTAACCTTGATCCAGATATGTTTCCACTTTTTATGCTTTGGGAAAGGTTCCTTGTAGATTCCCAACTATTTATTAGATGAATTTTTGGGTTGTTATGTGTCAAGTTTGATGTATCCTAAATTTAGGAGATCTTGAATAAGTTCTTTAATTTCATACATTGATATGTGTTATGTCCTTTAAAATGATGATGCCCACAATATTCATGGTATTTTTACCACAATGGATTAGGTGCATCATCCGTGAAAGGTGTGATGGTTGTACATTTGACCATATTTTCAAAATTTAGTTATTTGGGGATTGATAATAGGGACTCTACAACTGAAGTGTGTTTTCCTACATTTAACTTCTATTTTAAGTGGTCTACATACAAGTTTTAAATGTGGAGTGTTATGAACTTCTTAGACATGTTTGGAATTATTAATTCCACCACCTATGGAATTCTTATTTTTGTTGAATTTTTTTATTTGTCTGTAGGTTTTGTTTCATAGTATCATTGATAGGGTTTTATGAATCCTTTGGATAAAAAATCCTTTTCTATTTGGATTCCCTTTTCGATATCTTCTTCAAAGGTGCCTACACATTACATTTGCACATGGAAGGTAATTTCAGGATGTAATTTTGACACAAATATGTTCATAAGTTATTTCTTAGGGATGAAACAAGGGAATGGGTTAGCCAACCCCCACCATTGTTGTAAGAAATCTATGAAGTTATCATTGTTTTGTTGTTTGGTGCTATATAGGTCTAATATTGTGATATCACTCTCCATATTGAATGAAAAGTGGTGAACAAACTTTTCAGATAAGTCTGTAAAAAGTGAAAATAGACCCTTTAGGGAGATGGAGAAACCATTCAAGTGTTTGGCCCCAAGACTCCATGGAAACAAGTGAATAAGATAATTTTCATTATAAGAAACTTCTTGAAAGCCATAAAGAAGTATTTTACGTGGTCGTGAGGATCACATTTTCCCCTATATTTGTCAAATTTAGGGAAGTCAAATCTTGGTGGAAAGGGAGTACACAACATCTTTCGATCAAAGGGGTAGGGACATAGTTCTTCAAACTGATACTTTTTATTGTGTCTGGTATAGTTTTTTTATAGGACAACAAGTGTATCTTTCATTGAATGTCATTCTTGGTTGAAATTTTGACCACACGATGGCATGGAAATTATATGTGTACAATTAGATTTGGAGGCTTAACTCACACATTTTTAGTATATCGTGTAGCATACGTCACCTTAGGTTTTTCTATGTGAGAATCTCTATGTGTATCCTTATATACATGGGAAGCCAAATTAGATAATTGGTGACTAAGAGATTGAATTTTTTATTACACGGTGACATCTTCAGTTTTTGGTTTAGGGTGGGGTTCTTCACCCTTTTTTATAGCTAGTCGATTGATTCTAACGAAAGTTATAAAAGTGTAAGTTTTAGTTTTGGATGTTGTTTCTTCCTTGTTTTGACATTCATTTTATGCCAACATATAGGCACATACATGGTTTAATATGTTTTCGATAGTTCTAAAAGGAGGAGGCTTTGTTCGTTCTTCTACTTGAATCATGCTAGTGAGAAAGGTAGAATCAAAATCGAGGGTAATTTAGCCTCTAAATCTACTATGAAGAGAAATACTTGGTCTTTTTTTTTAAATAATAATTTATCCACATAGGCAGGATCATTTTCAAAGACGCTACAAGGAATTTATTCCTTTTCGCACCGCAATCAATAAGCCCTTGTTCCTTATTAGAGGATGTTTCTAGAGGGTTTCAAAGTAAGGGATTATATGCATGCATCATGTGTCCTAAATGTGTTACAGGTTCCATGATGGAATGTGTGTTATATAGAGGTTATCTAAGTTTATTTGGATATTGTAATGGTTATAAACCAGTTTTTTGTAAAATATTTTGAATTTTTGTATGAATGTTACAAAGGATCTAAGAAAAAAGCAGCAGTAGTAACGAATTGTAAAGTGAAAAATTCCCAAGTTTTCAAATGTGTGATTAATATTACTAAGGAAATCTAAGAAATTTTGGTAGCATAACAACTGCAAATGGTTTTTTTCCAAGATTTCAATGTTGTAAATGTTGCTAAGGAAAACTACAAAATTTCAAGAAGTAACAGTTGAAATTATTGTTTACCAAGATTTGGATGTTGAAATTTATTTAAGGTAGCTAGGAAAAATATGATAGCATAACAACATGATTTTCAAAATCAAGCAAGTTTTAGAAAACAAGTTTCAAATGTGAGATTCAAAATGGCTGATGTAATTTGGGCATAGTTTGAGGTTGTTCTCTTTGATAAATGAAGCTAAATTTGTGAGAGAAGTATAATTTTTGATGAAATATACACGACGTAACTCAAACAGAGTTTTGCCTTGTTTTATCAGTAAAACAAGTTTTTGACTCGAAAAATGTTTTGGTGAAGTTTTTAATTTTGCGAGTAATACATTTTTTATATGTGAAATTAAAAATATGGACTAAGTTTGTGACTTTAGTAAAACCACATTCGGTTTCACTTGGCCAAAGCATCACCATTTTCTCCTATTAGAATTAGGTCCCTAGCTTGGTCAAAGTCTCACCTCACATATTTTTGATGATTCAAAATTTTGATCTAGAAAAACATGTTTTTTCTATCTTGTGAAAAGCATCACCTTCTTCTCTTTTCAGAATTAGGTCCCTAGCTTTGGACAAGGTCTCGTCACGTGAGTTTTTTTATAAATAAAGACTTTTGGACTAAAGAACACTCTTTGGTTTAATTTTTTTACACACACATTTTTTTGGGAGAAAACAATAAATCAAAACCTATTCCATGATATTTGGCCATATAGCTAGGATAAACAATCTACTAAGTTATCCTCAATATACCTTTTGAACATGAGTTATGCTATGCCCTTAGTCCTATAACTTATATTAGATTTGTAGTGTCAAATTATGGCTTACATAATCTATCTTCTTGTCATATGTTATTCAATTATTCTTCCATATGTTTAGTTGGTAATCCTGGTTTTGGCCATAGCATAGGATTGTTATATATAGGTGGTAGTGAGGAGTGGTTAATCACCATATTGAGCATTGGATTCTTATTGTATAGTTTAGAGGTTACCCCTTCAAGTGGCTAATATATTATGCTATCATATTGAGATCATTTATCTGTAATATTGTGTTCTTTAGTGTTCTATTGTTTCGATAATCATATTTATCGAAGTAATTTCATTACAAGTGGTATCGAACCCCGATCTCGGTTAGTGTTGCATCAAACCCTAATTGTGAAGGTTCATCTATATCTCAAAATTGGTAGTAAATTTTTCTACAAAATTTTTGTGGTGTGTATAAATCAATCACGTAATAGCCTCTCCAAATTTCAAACATTTTTTACTTGTTTTGAAAATTTATAGCAATTTTATGTTTTTCATAATTTGACTCATTAGGTTGTAATTTTTTTATTTTTTCTAATTTTCTTATATTTTTGGAAATATTTCCAAAAATTAGCTAGGTTTTTTTTTTATGATTTCCTCTATTTGGATAGTAAATTTATGAAACTCCAAACCCTAATTTTTTTCCCTATTTCATCTACCCCAAGTCCCAAACCCTACATCATGACCGGTAGATCAACTCAAGGAATGACCCCAAATAAGGAAAATATGGATTTATAATCTTTTGTTTTGGGATTATCTTAGGTAGTCATCCAACTTTAGGAAAGGGTAAATAATATGGTGAGTAAGGATGACCTCAATAATGAGCTTCTTCATCTAAAAGGTAGTCTTAGGGGTGAGCTTCAGATGGATTTTTAATCAATGAAATAGGATTTGTTGCTCACTCTTTCAAAAAAAAATCCCATTTACATTCATCTACTCACATAGGTCCACATCACTCCATTCAAATAGGATCCTCTACACATTCAGGTGGATATCCTCAACAATGGCGGGACATTATTCCAAAAGTGGAAATGTGTAAATCCAATTGAAAGGATTCGCTCAATTGGATTACCCAAATGGATAATTTATTTGATTTCCATTAGATCCCATTGAGAAAAAAGGTGACCATGGCATCCTTATATATAGAACCTAATCAATTCATCTGGTATCATTGGTTATGTGATCAGAGGTAGAAGAATGGTCTAAGTGTCACATGAACAATTGTCACTAAAAATATTCAATTACACTATGGTTCTAGTGTGTTAGATAATTACTTCATCCAATTATCAAAGTTACAAAAATAGGTTCAATAAAGGATTTTTTCCATTAATTCCAAAAAAATTCCTTGTGTGTGGAGGATATTACTAAAGAGTATATGAATGACCTATTTCTTGGGGGTCTTAAGGACCACATTGAGCATGAGGTGTGCATGTTTAATCCACTCAAGGTTTTTGATTCTATTATCATGGCATGTAGGGTAGAGGAAAAATTTATTTCCAGCAGAAGGCATACCTTCACTAACATAAAATATTATAGCACCTTGCCTCCATCGTACCCTCAACCAGTTTGATTGACACCTCAACAAATTGAAGAAAAAAGAGAAAAAGGGTTATGTTTTAACTATGGCAGTAAATATGGATCAAGTTATAAATATTCTGAGAAAAAAAATTGCATTGAAGGGACCGGTGATGAGGAAGCATATGATGAAACATCAAGAAAGGAAGTGGAAAAATTAGAGGAAGAATCTGAAGATCCCACTTTCTGGGACTAATTTTTTCTCTTGTTTGGGTACCCAGGTGGCCCATATTTCATCTTATCATCCTCAATCATATGAGCTAACTGAGGTGGTGAATAAATGTTTGGAGATATATCTTCAATATTTCACTTCATATAAATAAGAACATTGGGTGCAATGGTTTCCACTTACAGAATGGTGGTATAGTACTTCATTTCATACCTCCTCCAAAATTTCCCCATTTCTGTCACTTTACAGTCACCATCCTTCATCACTCATCTCTAGCTTGAAGGTCAAACCAAAGGTAAGAGCAATCGAATATCACATTCGAACCAACATGAGGTACACTATTATTAGTGAGAATTTGGCACAGCACAAAACCACATGAAGCAATGGGCTAATCAACATTTTAGTGAGTGACACTTTGAAGAAGGTGACTTATTTTGTATGGTTATAGCCTTATAAGTAGTTATCATTAAAACAATAGAAAAGGAGAATAAGATTTCTCCTAAATATTATGGTCCTTACCTAGTGTTGCAAAAATTTGGTAGTGTGGCATATAAGCTCAAGCTCCCTCTAGGAAGTAAAATACATCCAATCTTCCATGTTTTTGCTTGAAGAAAGTTATTCGGTAGCACATTTCCACCTAGTTAGTGCTTATTGAACTTGTTGAGGAAGGAAGGATCATATTAGTACGTGAAGTTATTCTTTAGAAATGCATCAAAAGATTGAGGACCAGAGTCATTACCAAGTACCTGATCAAGTGGAAGAATAGGAATATTTAGGATTCATAATTGGAGGATGAAGCATTTTTTCATAACATCCGGGTTTCCCAACATTGGGGATATTGTTTCTTTGAAGGGGAGGGTAATGTTGCGCCCTTGGTCCTATAGCTTATTTTGGATATGTACTTGCTGACTTTTGGCTTACATAATTTCTCTTCTTATCATATGTTATTAATTTATTCTTTCATATTTTTAGTAGGTCATCCTTGGTGTTGGCCATAACACAAGATTGGTATATATAAGTTTTAGTGAGGAGTATTTAATCATCATATTAAGCATTTGAGTTTTCTTGTATGGTTTGGAGGTTTCCCCCTCGAAGTGGCTAAGCTATTCTACTAGCATATTGAACTAATTTATCTTCACTCATGTGTTCTATTACTATTGATAATCATATTTATACAAGTAATTTCATTACAAGGCATAAGTTTGTGAAATTAGGAAACGATTTCTAAGACATGGTTTGAAGGGTCAAATCCCCCATCCCTTCACTCTTATTTTTTCAATGGAGATTGGTCTTAAGTATGAAAATATTTCTTGTGGGATCTAGTCTAAGGCTTGGGTATTGGAGGCAACTACACCCTTCACTTCATAGGATCCATGTAAAAGTGAACACCTACTTAGCTAAAAATGATTGATCTTCCCATGAATTTATATATCCCACTAAAACATGGTCTTTTTGCATATTATTAGGTAAATATGTCCTAACCATTGAACCATACTAAATAGAAAAAATCATCAAAATTGTGTCTAATTTCCAAGATCACTTTTCAACACATGGAAAGAGTATACACAGATTAGGATAAGGTACTTGTAGACACCTAAAATCTACATGTGTTGTTTTAATACTAAGATTGAACTAACTATCCTCTTTCCTATCATTTCCATTATAATAAGTAATTTCCCACTAATTAACTAGTGTTTCCTTCTATTTCGGTCAATTAACGATGCTTTGTTAATTAACTAGCATCTATCATATTCTAGATGCCAATTAATGACACTTCATTAGTTATAATCCTCTTTGAATCAATTAATTAACTATTATTAGTTAATTAAGACTTTTTAACAAGGCATTTAATCAATAAACCCTTTAATTGGATAAATCCCTCTTTTAAATGATTTAAATCATATTGATTCTTCCTAAATCACCTCAAATAGTCTAAAATCTTATTCTTTCCTATTAATTAATCCTAATTAATTAATTAAATCATCTTTAAGTCCCATGAGTTACTAATCACTTTTTAATTCCTCTAATCAAGCTTAACAAGTCTAAATCTACTTTATCCTTTATCCCACATTCATTGGGATTCAATATTTTCCCAAATGGAAAAGCTATATAAAGGATCATTATCCAAAATGTGCCCCTCGCTCATTTTTGTGGCTAACTCCTTGTGTTCTTACCTCTCTTGTGCCTCAGCCTCCATTTTTGATTTTTAGGCACTCAAATCTTTCTAAAAATGGCACCATTGGATAGAGCTCTCTCTCAACTTTCCAGGAAGGTAAAGGTTTCCTCCTAACTCCACGTATTTTTCAAGTTATGGCTCGGTGGAGTTTTTGTGGGAAATTTTCCCTAGAAGGCCTGTAGCTAATCGGGACGTGCCACGTGTCCAGGAAGTGGCGGGGTCGGAGGAGAATTTAGTTTTTTGCCAAGTGTTTTGGCATAGGTTTCAAAAGGAAAATTTTTCTGCATAACCCATCGATGAATCAGGAGCTGCCACGCATCCAGGGGCAAAAATTGGAAAAATTGGCTAAGTGTTTGCGCAGGGAAATTTTGGAGAGATGGCCCCGTGGCCAATTAAAACAAGACACGTGTCCTAAGGGACTGGAAAAGTGGGGCACGGAGGGGAGTTAGAAATTTTGGAAAAAAAATTCACCAAAAAATCCAAAAGTTAATTGTGATCTGCCTACCCGCCGACGAACCAGAACACGACACGTGTCACCAGGAGCCGGAGTTTCAGAGGACGGAGGAAAAGTTGAAATTTTGGCAAAGTGTTTTTCCGAAAATCCAAAAGGTGAAGTTTTGGCCCACTGCCCCCACCAATGAATAAGAACGTGCCACATGTCTTGGCCGGGTAGAGTGTGGGAGAACTTGGGAAATTTTCCCAATGGGAAAATAAAGGGAAATTTTCCCATGGGAAAATAATGTGAGCCAATAGAATCTCGCCACGTGTCTAGTTGGGGCAAAAAATTCAGAGCAAGCCCACATGGGAATTTTGGAGGGTCAAACCCACACCTAATGGGGTTTTGACATGTGTCCAAGCCAAAAATATCAAAGCAACCCGCGGAAAATTCAGGAGAGACAGGCTGAGCTAATCACATCATGCCACATGTCTTCACCTCATCGACCCTGGGGAAATTTTGAAAAATTTTCCAAAGGCAAAAATGAAGTAAAATGGAGCAGGAAGGGCCCGCAACCAATTAAAATGTGCCATGTGGCACCTAAACCAGTGGGGCATGGGGAATTTTTTGAAAATTTTCCAAATGACCAAAAAGGTAAAAAATTCAAATTTTTTGCCCGCCGACCCGATTTGGCCCTGTTTTGCCCTAAATTTTCAAATCACCATATCTTTCGATCCAGAGCTCGATTTTCACGTTCTTTATATCAATGGAAATATGGTGAAATTATCTACAAGATTCCATGGTCATTTTTAATTTTGGTTTATTTTGGAGAGATAAAATCAAGAAATGTCTCTAGCATGTGGTAATGGCCAGAAATGACGTTTCAACAACCAGTTTTAATGCAAAATGGGTCGCATTCTTCTTCAGCATGGCCAAAAATGTTAGGGCATGGGTCTGTAAGGACACCCATGTTGTTTTAATGCATCTTCATTCAATGGGAATGGCTCCCACGTTTTTTACATGTTTTCTCTCTCCTGGGCTCGACCCATGCATTGTAAAAGCCAGATTTGGCTCATTTTTTGAGGGTTGAACATTTTTTTGGATAGCAAGCTTCTTCTTTCACCTTCATCAAGTGATTTTTGCATGTATCAGACCTTCTTCATGATTGTAACAGGTTTCTACCTCTTTGATGTTGAAAATGCAAGGATTTTAACAAAGAAAATGACCGTGCGAGACTCTGTGATCAATTTTCATCCTTTGTTTGTATTATCTTGCTTCATTTCGGACCTCTAATTACATCTTATCAGCTTTGTGTATGATGTTTCATGTTGCATTTCATGAAATTGTGTCAATTTACATGAACAAGAAGTGTTCATCACTCCTTTGGTGTATCACCTATTAGTTTAGTTTCAATTTTTGCACTTTCTATCTCTGTCTCCTTGGAATTTAGAGTAAGATTAGGATTGAAGCCTCTACAATGATTGTGCAATAATGAGATCGATCGAGAGGAGTTTGAGGAACCAGCCTCTAATCTAGAGATTCCTCTCTCATTTTACAAGTCCCACACTTGGAGAGAGGTTTCAATGTTGTGTAATCACACTGGATGCCTAAAACATCAACTTAGAAACCTAATTTGCATCCAAGGGTGCTTCGATTTGCAGACAACAAGGAGCAAGCTCCTTTCTTTCACACCTACACCATACTTTTTCTAGTATTATCATATCAAACATATGATTAAGAGCCTTTATCCATTGATGGAATATCTTGCTCATATTTGCATCCATTTCTTCATGCTTGATTAGTAAAGGAAGATCTAAACATGGCCTTGTAGCCATTTTAGTGAGATTCTTTCATCATCTTGAAGCAACAACACAAATTTGATTGCTTATGATCTTCATAGGTTCATAGTTTTAAAGGAAATCATACATTTTAGTAGGAATGACTTGTAGTTAGATGATTTATTTCATGTTATTGCATATTATCTTTCCATTAAGCTCTAATCATGATGGTTCTATAGTAAATTTAGCTTTTCTTTGAGACTACTAGGTGTTAGCCTCTTTTAATTAGCATAGTAAATTTAACATGAACACATTTGGCACGCCCGGTGGGACATACTCCATTTTCCTTTGCATTCATTTTCAAAAAACAAATAGATTAGTTTCAAATTTTGGTTATTAACCCTCATTTTGGCATATTTTAGATAAATATGGTGTTTCTTAACTAGATTAGTTGAGTTTTCCTTTTTTTTTCTTGTAGCTAGGAAGGAGGTAAGGTGATACCAAATTTAGATTGAATTGACAAATTTTTGATCTTTTTTTACTTTCCTTTTGTCAAATCTCATATTTTAATGACCTACGGGAGACTTGTGCTAGTGTAAATCTAGACCACGTTGCTATAAAAACTACACGCTACCATTTCTAGACCCACTCTACTATTTTTTGACCCGTGTTATTGTCTCTTTGGCCACACTATTGAAACTTTGTTTTCTAGCAGTCTGTTGTCTTAGACCCACGCAAGTGTGACCTAGACCCACGTTATTGTCTCTGTAGTTGTGCTAATGTAAACCTATAATACTCTAATGTCATTGTTCTTGCTCTAGTGTCATTAGGCTCACATTAACATTTTGTAGCTCGTGTTCTTGTCAAAAGGCCCATGTTAGTGTGTTACATTAAAATTTGGGCTCTATTTTTGAGGTTTTCAGGACTTGGTCTTTGATGTTTCTATCATTTTGTAGGTTTTGGTGCTAACTTTTGTGCTTGCAGGTTTTTAGATTCATTTTTCTAACATGTTGCTAAGCTTTAATGAGAATCATGTTTCAGGATTTGTTTAAGTTAGACTAAAGTTTGTGTATGCTCTTCTCTTACACTTTAGGATAATCTTGATAAATAAAGGCATATTTAGTCATTCATTTTTCTAACATTTGATTAATTTGGAAACTTAATATTTCATTTTTTCCATAAGGGAATTAATAATTAATCAATAATTGTTTAAGTTCATTTGATTTAAGTCTTCCTTTGAATTTTTCTAGTTGAATAAAAATATTGTGTTTTCCTTTTGCGCATTGGGTGATCTTGAGAATCAAAAGCAACTTTGGTTCACTTTTTAAGAAACTACTAAAATCATTTGTACTTAATGATTTTTAAATACTTGGGATCTAAAAAAACTCTAACTACACATGTTTTGTAGGTTTTTAATGGTGTGCTAAACCACATTTTAATCAAAAGATAAAAAATGCACCACGTATTCAACACACTATATTTACAGGTTTTGGTTAAGAGCTACGGATATTTCTCTTTAAACTAGGGGAAGTATCTTGGCATAAACCATAAACTCATTATTAGGATTACCCCAAGAACCCAAAAGTACTCCACACCTTGAGAGAACTGGTTGATGAAATGGGAAGTGCCCCGCTACCCAATCGACTAGTTGAAAAACCTTTGTGAGAAAATCTTAATATTTCTCGTATGGGGCCCCGTTCATTAATTTGATTATGGGGTAATGGTCTATTATCTAGAATAAATTATAGAAATATGTACCTCCTTTAGGAAATAATTAGTGAGTTTGTGAATAAAATCCTAGGTGAACCATTTAGCATTAAGGCTAACTTAACTTTATCCATGGTGTTCTAAAGAGCTCTCATAAAGCAAAAACGTTTTTAGAGATAAAACCTTGTTATTCGAACAAGGGGAGAGTCCATTAAATTTTGAGCCTAGTGTTATTCATCATGAAACTTAAAAGGTGTTACTCTGTCTTAGTTTCCATCTTGTCCTAAGACAAGGTGAAACTCTGCCAAAGTTAGGCTAAGTATTTTTCATCACCACTTGGTTTACTCCGTTATTTTCTTGTTTCCATTTTTGGGACAAAATAAAACAACATAAAAGGATACCTCTATAAATAATCATTTCCACCACTTTTTTATTCTACTAACATGACTATGTCATGGCGGGAATGTGAGTGTTGAAGGTGTGAATGGTACGTCTTCATGTCATAGTAGAGGCCATTTGTCTCACACCCATATTGAGACTCATTATCATTATAGCTATGTTATCTCATCATTAAATTCCTTTGATTTTTACACTACTCACATTATATCAATACAATTTTGACACTTACGACTTGTTTCCTTTGTGAAACATGGTTTAAGCTTCTAAGTTGTATTGTTACCTTGCTCGCATAAATAACAACTTCTTGATATAATTAGACTTATTTTTATCCCAACATTGCCTTGATTTTTGGAAAGTTTCATTGTTACATTGTTTACATTATGGTAACATAATTTTGATACTAAATTTTTTTGTCTACAAATCTTGATTAAGGCATCTAAATAGTGTTGTTGCGCTACTAACATTTACAACCTTTCCATTTTCAAGACTTGGACTTTGTTTGTATCTAAAATTTTTTTAGTATACCTTGTTTGGAGATCATGTCAACACCTTCTTTGTATTTAGGTCTTTTTATTCTAAACTTGACCTAAGTGTTGATATTGTGTTGTCATTATTTGCACCAAACCTATATTTGAGAATGTAGGGAGTAGTTATTCTTGTGATTGGATCATAGTCTTGTACTTGAATTTTTGTCCTAGATACTTATTGTTATATGGTACCCTATCTAGGCCTCATTATTTATTCTTTGGTAATATTGGTTCATATTGCCTTGATTCCTTTGTATTATTTACCATTCATCATTTGACACTTTGTGATGATTTGACATCGTTACATTACTTGGTTTTTACCTATGGTCCATTTTAAATAAACCTTAGTGAAAAATTTCTTATTATGCCTCTTATCACAAGGATGGGGCATCAAAAATTATGGTCAAATCCCTTTGTAAATGACAAGATAAATCAAATTTTTAAAGACAACACCATGGTTGATCATAGTGGTGATGAGGAGAATTCTCCTCGGAGGAATTTGAATTTAGTCCCACCCAAATAGATAACTTATTATTTCAAAATAGACATGAGGTTATGATGTGTGTTGTAGAGTTAGGGGCCAAGTTTCCATCTATAGTTGATCCCTCTTTCCTTTCCATCATGATTCAAGAAGAGGAAGAAGTAGAGCATCATCCACGTAATATTGATGAAATCCTAAATCCATTACATGCTTCTAACTCCATCCAACAGAATGAGGAAGAAGTGTCTTATCAAAATAATGGAGGATATCACATCCATGTTGTTAAAATTTGTTACAAGGATCATGAATAACATGTTAATTACAAACAACCCCCTCCTCATGAGAATCACAAAGAGATACCCACCCAAGAGGTTACCTTAGAACAACAAGTACAAGCTCTTACTCACTAATTGGAAAGCTTGGATTCACATGTTAATAAGGAGTAAACAAAGACTCCTAGAAAAGAAAAACCTAAGGCTTTGTATCAGGAATTTAATACCAAGACTCCTTGTCAAAAAAAGTGTAAAGAGGAATATGATGAGTTAAACACACATAATAATGGTAGTGAAATATCAATAGTTAACCACTTATATAGGCCAACCCCTCCTACACAAGGGCAACTCTTCGACCAAGAGTGGTTATCCATGAAGAACACCCTCACTACTTTACAATAAGGCAATATAGGCAATAGTCAAGTTATCAGGTTTGAGGAGCTATGCCCATATCCTTTCAACAAGGATATGTTACAATTACCTTTCCCTCATCACTTTTATTGTCCCAAATTTGAAAATTACAAGCGAAAAGGTGATCCAAGAGACCACATTAAATACTTTTACATGTCATTTCAAGAGGTCGCGTTTAGTGATAATTATCTCATTCACCTTTTCCCACGGAGTCTAGGGGTCAATCACTCGAATGGTTTTTACACATACCTAAAGGGTCCATTTCTACATGTATAGAATTAGTAAAACACTTTGTGCATTACTTCTCCTTTAATATGGAAAATGATGTTACCATGATAGGTTTGTGCAATGCAAAACAACAGAGCAATGAAAGCTTCACTAGTTTCTTACAAAGATAGTGAGGGCTCGATAGTGGCTTCCCTTGCTCCATACTAGAGAAAAATTTGGTCACCATATTCTTACTTAAATTATACCCCAATATTACTTTTCACTTGCAAATGCATTGTGGAAAAACATTTGAAGAGGTAATAGAAAAAGGTAGTCAAATTGAAAAAAATAGCAAAAGGGACTTGAAAACCCTTCTCACACTATAATCATGATTCAAAGCCTATCAAAAATAAAAATTCATTCCAAACAAGAACAATAATGTCATAGGTGATAGTTGTTGGTTGTCAAATAGGACTTTACGAAGAGCAACAATCGGGAACAAGAAGTCCCTCCTCTTTAATGGGAGAGGTTCCCTTATTCGAAATGAACCTATTTACAAATATACAAAACATAATTTTCTGTTAAACTCTGGATATTACGAAAGTGTTTTCTATAAAGATCATCAATTACAAAAGGACTGAGGAATGAGAATATGAGAATGAGCAGAAAGGCAACATGTAGAATTATAGATAATAGAGTAATTCTTTATGTATGCGAAGTTACAGTGAATTGAAACAAGATCATTTGTATCATATAAATAAGATGGAATTTAAAGACACAAAGTTCTGTAAATAACATCTGCCAGAACACAAAGTTTCTTAACATAACACAGATTCATTAATCAAGGACACAAAGTTCCTTCTTGGTTATACAAGATCACCATGCTTGCAAAGTTGGAGAGTATGCAATCGGCAAGACTAACAAACTAGAGACAAATGATCTTCACAAAAATTAAATGAAAGCTTAGGGATAACAGAGATCAGATAGACAAAGAATGGAAAGCCCTTCTGTATTGATTTCTTTATGATCTATTTACACTTTCAGAAAATAAACCAAGTTCTTCCTCCTTTCGAATGGCGTAGAGAGGCCATTATATAGCTTACAAATCAGTTACTCTTCGTAACCGCTTCTTTTAACTAAGATTAGTTAAGGACTGCCAATCGCAATACCTCAAATTTTTACAAAGAAAACGGAAAAAGAATGGGAAGAAGAGAAAAGAATAAGGAGAAGAAGATAGGTGGTCAGTTACTGGGAGGGACCCACTGACTTCAAAATCCGCTGCCTGAATCTCTTCAATGCCTCGGCTATGTCTCTGCCACGAGGGACTGACGTGTTGGCTGTAGACTGACCCCAAAATCTGAGACACTTTTCCATTTCTTTATCAAACTCACAATGAGTATGATAATCTTTATTTGCTTCTTCAATGGCAGATTGAAGAGAGCAGATCTCCTTCATTTTCTCTTTGGAGATGGAGCTTTCCTTGAATAGATTATCTTTAACAAAAGCTCTGAATTGAGCTTTGATTTCTTGCAAGGAAAGAGGCACACCAGAAGTTTCATCCTGAAGATGACAGTGTATATCTTTGAAAGTAGATACAACCAGTGTCTTGAAAGCCTCACCGTTCTGCCAGCTATTCTTCAACTCTCCCAAAGCCTCCTCCAAGACTTTGATTTTCCACTCCACGCTGTAAACCCAGGACTTTGACAGATTATCCTTTTATTAAATCAAAAACCTTATTCGCCAATAAAATGTTCTCATCTCTGTCTGTCCCATGAGACGGAGGTCTACTATGCAATCGCTCCAGTTTGAGCTCTTTATCCATGACCCCGATAGTGGAGGAGAGCTTCACATTGCAAATTGTTTACCTTTCCGTGGAATTTGAAAGCTTCATCGATGAAATTCAATTCTGCCACAAGCATATCTTCCACCATGGCCTCCATAGCTCTGCCATAGACAGAATACTTGTGCATGTCTTTGATACTCTGTATTTCATCTTGGCTCAAAATTACAGGAGGTGGAAGAGTAGTCAATGGGGTAGGGTCCAAAACTTTGTCCTTAGACAAAAGAGATTTGATAAAACTTGTGAGAATCTGGGCTTGTTCCTCCAACTGTTCAATAGTTTGCTGCCCTTTCTCTACCCTCCCAATGACTCTTGTGACCGTTTCCTGGAGGTTGTGGATCTCACCTTCAGGAGTAGACTCTCCCATTGGAATTCTTGAGAGCTCTAAGTCAGATGCCTGCAAGTCCTGCTCTGATTTGTCCACTGTAGGCTTAGCAATCTCCAGGAATTGCTGACCTTGAGCATCAGACACTATTCTGGAGGTGATTTTGGCTTTCTTGGCACGAGAAGGAGTAGTGCCCAACAAGGCTGCGACAGCATCAAAATTTGGCCCTGAGCTCCGAGAGGAAGATTTCCTCTTTCTACTGTCAAAAAGGTTGAACCCATGCAAAAGAGGAAGAGGAAGCAGTAGGAGGGGAAAGAGGACCAAGAGACATAGAGCTCATGACACTCAAGGTTTGCACAGCTGTGGTCTCAAGTTGAGATGTGAGTGGGGTGCTTGAGACAATTGCTGCAGAAGAATCAATAGCACTTGGAAGTTCAGTGCTCTGGACTTCCTTATCTTTATCTGTTGGATCTTCAGGAGCATTTGCAGGGGCTGGCACTTCACTCTCTTCACTTTCACTGAGAACAATGATGTTCTCTGGTCCCAAAGGCACTTCTACCTATTTACTTTGAGGATCTTTTTCCATAGGCTCCTTCTTAACCTCTTTGAGTTTCTTCTGGTACACTTGAGTGGATGAAGAAGGAGTGGAAGCTGCAGGTCCTTGCGTTGATGAGGCAGGAGGGGTTTACACAGGTGTGTCTGATATGGGAGTCGATGCTTCCCTCCTTGGTGTTGAAACATCCTTGGAAGAGGATTCTCCTGAGTGCCTTCTGAGCTCTCGAACTTTCCTGTCAAACCAGACCTTAGTCCTGACTAAGACTGGAGCAAGGATCTCGGCCAGATCATCTTTTTCTTTCCTGTTCCAATCCAAGTCCTCCAAGGGAGTGTGCTTGACCACATTGTCATACTCATATGAGTATAGATCAGAATTGTCATCCTGGAGTCCTTCAGGAACTTGGTACAAGCCAAGTTCTTGAATCAATTGCAGAGAGAACCTGCCATAGTGCCTCCTTCTAGCTTCAAAATCATCCACACAGTCAGCCCAATAGTCCTCTGTATCTGCCCTATGATGATAGATTATCTTGATGTTCTGCTCAATGAACTTCTTCAAGTCAAAGCAAGTTCTTGGCTTAAAGAAATGAACGGTGATAGGAACCAGGGCTCTTTCTATGTTCTGTGCGTCCAGGGCTGTTTTACAAGTGTAATTTCCCAAAGAGATGGGAAAGTGCAAACCAGAAATCTTCTTGTCTCTGCAGGTTCTGTGCAATTTGTCTAATTGCCTGCATACCTCTATCAAAGCCATCTTGTCACTGCAGAACATGGGTAGCCTCAAAGGAGTGCTCTCATAGCCAGCAAGCCTGATATAAGAGAATTTTCTAAATTGAATAAAATAGGCACCGTAGTGCGATATCAGCTTCATGGCTTCATCTGAAAACCTTCTAGCAGTGTCACCCTCAAGCAGCCTGACCACGTACATGGTGAAAGCATCATTTACCCTTCTGAAATTGTGATTGCTGGTCTCTAGGGTGAACTGCAGGCAGTAGGCGTATACAGGATCATCCTTGTGGGCATCAATGTAAGAAAAACCAAACCACTGCCTTGATGCCGCCAGAGTATACATCAGGTACGAAGTCATGTAGAACTTCTTTGTTTGCTATACGTTGGACAGCTGCTCCGCCAAGTTCATGCTGATGATCTCCGCCCAGTTGATATTTTGAGTTCCCTCGCACACCATGGAGATGAGCGGGCACATCCAGAAATGGAACTCGTTAGTAGAAGGTAAGCCCATAACCCGAGCCAGTAGGATTATGAAATCTGACAACTCTTCATTGAAATCTACTCGGAAGAGAGTCTTAGAAAGACGAGACGCTCCCTTCTTAGGGTTTTTAAGCCATGACTTCACCACCCGCGCCTTGTATTTGTCGCTATCTTGACTGAACAGGGCCTGTGCTTGATCCCGGGAAACAACTATGGCATTATCCATCTCTGGGATCCTCAAAGCAGTGCTAATGGTGGTAGCATCCAGCTTGGTGATGAGTTCCCCATGTACATTGGTTAATTCACTTGAATCAGGGTCGAAGTGAGCTCCGCATGAAAGCACTGTTTTAGCACACTGTACCGAGATTGGGAAACCTCCAACAAAAGCCAAACCGCTGTCATGAATCATCTGTGCCATTGGTGTAGGGTTTGCATCTGCCATCCTTGCCCAAAAATTGCTGAAATCAAGATGACGAGCTTCACTGTCCCCAATATTGTGAACGGCAGATTCTAGTGGCGAGATTTGCTCCTGTCCTTGAAATTTGATCTTCATATTGACAGTAATTCGGAGGACAGAGATGCGAGCTAGACTTCGGGAAGGAATTACGAGAGGAAAAGGATACACTCACAGAAATTATATTATAAGGGTTCGAGCAAAGGCTAGCATAAAAGCAAAGTGTGAAAAATGCAAAGGGGGTATGCCCATTATATAGCAGATTAGGAGAGATAAGGACAATGAATGCGCATTTAATAAATACCTACCAATTTGAATAAACATGATATTCGGGTAGAGCGGGAAAAATAAGCATGAGTGGCACTTGGTTCATTTGGGACATGTGAGACGCGAATGCGCCAAACACGCTCTGTGGCTCTACTGGATCGGACAAAAAGGTGACAATGGGTCCTGAAGAGTTTGGGACATTTGGGACGTGAAAGCGCGAAGTACGCGGTTTGGGCGAATCGGCTGAAAATGGAACAACTTGCCCGATTGAACCTGGGACACTTGGGACAAGAAAGTGCGAAGTACGCGGTTCGGGTGTTTCGGCCGAAAATGGAACAACTTGCACAATTTGACTTGGGACATTTGGGACAAAAAGTTCCGATGGGCCCAAAAAAGACAAACTTTGGGGAAATCGGCCGATCGGGAACAGAGCACACTTTTGAACTTGGGACATGCGGAACAAAAATGTCCGACAGGCCCGAAAAACACACAAAATGACCCAAAAATGTAGATTTTCTCAATTTCACGACTTCCAACATTTTCAGTACAACAGAGAAGACACTTAAACTCAAAATTTTGAAAATTCACTTTCTTAAGAGCAAGGAATTTTGAGTGGACAACAATAGCTCCTTCTGGGGATGACTTGGCATAAATTCAAGGAATGTGACAAGGTAAGATCTTAGATAAACTCGGGAAGCGACTCAGCACCTTATCCATTGGGCCACGAGTCAAAAAGAAGATCAATATAGAGGACAACACACCAAAACAAAAGGAAAGAAAAACAAAAACGTTGTACAAATATACAAAGGACTTCCTAATCACCTAGGACTTGAACAACTTAAGGTACTGCCCACTATAAGGAAGTGGGAGAGGAGAACCATCCATGTAATCAAGATAAAATGAATTCTTACCAGCAAAGTGTCTGATCTTGAAAGGTCCGAGCCAAAGGGAATCGAACTTGCCATGGCTGCCACGAGGTTCATGCCTTTTATCCCATAACAACACAGTGTCTCCAACTTGGAAATCTCTGAACCTAGCTTTCTTATCAAACAGGACCTTTACCTTCTGCTGGTGAACAGATATCCTATCAGCAACCTCCAATCTGTCCTCATTTAGTTTGTGAAGGTACATAATTCTCTTATCCAAAGCATCACTGAAACTAGTATCTTCAATGGCCTTCATTAGATGCAAGGCTGGCAGTTCCACTGTTACTGGCAATTGAGCTTCTACTCCATATACCACTTGAAAAGGGGACATTCCAATAGCTCTCTTTGGCGTAATCCTGTCTGCCCAAAGAGCATCATAGAGCTTCTTGTGCCAGTTTCATTGAGACTCATTGACTAATTTCCTTATAATAGTCACCAAATTTTTATTAGTGGATTCTGCTTGCCCATTTCCTTGAGGATAGTAATCTGAGGAGTGAGCCAAAGAAATGCCATACCCATAGCAAAAATCCATTATCTCAGTTGAAGAGAAATTTGAAGCATTATCTGTTACAATCTTATTAGGTACACCATACCTTACCAAGATGTTCTCTTTGATGAAGCTGCATACCACTTCAGAAGTAGTACTCTTAACTGGAATAGCTTCCACCCATTTGGTGAAATAGTCCATGGCAGTTAGTACATGAGTATGACTAGCACTCGAAGCAGGGTTAAGTGTTCCAATGAAGTCCAAACCCCACTGTTGAAAAGGTTCTTCAATTACAACTGGCTTAAGAGGCAAAGAGGCCAATTTGGGTCTTCCCACGAAGGTCTGACAAGCCTCACATTTATCAACCCACTTGGATGCATCTCTGAACAAGGAAGGCCAGTAATATCCTCCACGAAGAATCTTGTGAGCAGTGACCGTTGATGAATAGTGCCCTCCACATGCCTGATCATGAAAAGCTGAGAGCAACTTTCTCTGCTGTTCCTTGTCCACACATTTCAAAAATCTCCCATCTAACCCACGTTTGAACAAGGCGTTTTCCCACAACACATATTGCACTGACCTCAATTTAACAGTCCTCTTTTCTTTGGCAGTTAAATGAGAGGGGCATTCCCCATAGGTGAGAAAATGGGTGATGTCAGCATACCATTCATCAACTGAGCTAAGGAACAAAACGGTAGGAAGGCCAACTTTGTTCTCCAGTAATTCATGCTTAGCTCCTTCAGCAATGAGCTCACAAAGACCTTTTCCATGAACCAGCTTGGTCGGTTTGATATCAATGTCATATTCTTGGACCTTAGCAACCCAGTTCCCTCTCTTGGATCCAAATTCTTGTTGTGTGAGAATTGACTTAACCATTGTATCTGGAACCAACACCATGGAATGAGAGTTGAGGATGTAAAAGTGAAACTGCTTAACAGCTTTGACCACTGCAAAAGCATGTTTCTCCATCATGGTGTATTTTAACTCATGATATTTTAGAATATAGCTCATGAACACAATTGGGAGTTCATGCTCATTAGAGTCTTCTTGAGTCAAAATAGCAGCCAAGGTATTATCTGTGGCATAGCAATAGATAATAAAATCTTTGCTGAAATCAGGACAGGCTAAAACAGGAGTTTTAGCGATAGCTCTCTTGATACCTTCAAAGGATTCCTTTCCTTCAGAAGACCAACCAAACATTTGTTTCCCTTTCATCATTTGAGAAATATTCAAAGTTAACTCTGCAAAATCAGGGATGAACCTTCTTAAAAAATTGATCTTACCAAAGAAAGAGTGCACGCCCTTTTTGCTGGTTGGGAGAGGAATTTGCTGGATAGCTTGTACTCGTTCAGGATCAATCTTAATACCATCTTTGGAGATGATGTGCCCTAATAGTTTTCCCTCTGTGACACAAAAGACAGATTTTTTAGGATTCAAAGAAATCCCATGCTCTCTGCATCTTAGCAGAACTGTCTCCAGGTGATCAAAATGATCCGCCCTTGTTTTAGAAAACACTGTCAAGTCGTCAAGGTATATGACAATACACTTCCCTTTCAAACTTCCAAAAGCCAGATCCATAGCTCTCTGAAAAGTGGCACCAACATTAATAAGCCCAAAAGGCATTCTCTTGTAAGCAAAGGTACCCCAAGGAGTAGTGAAAGTTATTTTGTGTTGATCTGCAGTATCAACCTCTACCTGATTATATCCCGAGAATCCATCAAGCATAGATAACATTTCAGATCCTGTTACTGCTTGCAATACCTGATCCATCATGGGCAAAGGATAATTATCTTTCAAGGAAGCCTGATTTAGGTTCCTGAAATCAACACAGATGCGGATCTCACCATTTTTCTTCCTAACAGGCACAATATTTGCAATCCATGTTGAATGGTGAATGGGAAAAATGATTTTGGCCTTCAACAACTTCTGAATTTCCTGAAAGATGGTGTCAGATATTTTGGGGTTGTATTGCCTCTGTTTCTACTTAAAAGGCTTAATTCCAGGCTTGAGTGGAATAAAATGTTGCATATCTTTTGGTTTGAAAGCTTTTAAATCTTCATAAGAGTAGGCAAGAACATCCTTATACCTCTTTAAAAGATCAATTTCTTTCTTCCTCTCATCTGCTGTGCAACATTTTCCAATGTTCACAAGCTTAGGATCAGTAGAACTCCCAATATCAATCTTGTCATACTCAGCTGATTGTTGAGGTCCAGTGGAAGCTCTAGACTTCACATACCTGTCATGTTTATCAAATAGTTCCTCCAAACTCACCAATCCTTTAGGAATCTTGTTTCCTTTGAGATTGATGCATCCATCCTGATCCGTTTCTTCTCCTCGAGTGACTGCTTTGTCAAAGGGCACACTTTCACGAGGTAGGTTGTCACTTCCTTCAAAATACAGTTGTTCGAAATTACCCTTGAGTTCAAGGAAGGAAAGCAAGTGTTGATCATCATTGAAAACTTGCCAGTTATTGGTATTATCAGGTACACTAGGCTGATGGACCATCTCAATGGTGAACTTATCCTGAGAGAAGTCAGGATGAGGAATCAGTAGTGACCCTGAGACTGCTAGTGAATCAGCCCTGTTGTTCTTCTCCCTAGGTATTGCCTCAATGGAGAAAGCATCAAGAAATTCAATGGAATCCCAAACCTGATTCCGGTAATGCTTCAACCTTCCATTTTTTACCTGGAAAAGGCTTCTCACTTGCTTTACAATCAATTCTGCATCACCACGAGCTAGAAGATTCTTTACACCTTGTTCTTTGGCCACTTGCAGTCCAAGAATGAGAGCCTCATACTCTGCTGTATTATTAGTATTTTCGAACTGCAATTTGAATGAAAAATTATGTAGGCTTCCTTTAAGTGACACCAAGTAGACACCAAAGCACTGAGAACCGGTGAGGAACAACTTCCATCAAACTCTAAAATCCAAACACCATTAGGATCTTTAGGTGACACTTTGGGGAGTTGGATTTCATCAGGGGACATAATCATGTAGTTGCCATGACCCATATCCTCATAGAGTATTTGTGCTTTAGGATCATCCGTTTTTTGCACAATATACTCAGATTGCTTCTCAGGCATCAACTTCTTCATTTGTCCATTAACAGGTACGAGTGCATGTGACCAATCCATTTGAATTTCTCCACCCACATCCTTACAGAAGTTCCTACTTAGCAACATCCCGTATGAAGGAGGAATATCTGCTACTAAGATGGTAGCCAAAACTCTCTTTTCAGAAAAGCAGCAAAAGCCACTTGTGCATCTTTAATTCTTCCGACCAGGGGCACTTCCTTACTCTCCATGGAGTAACAAGATCCATAAGTGCGTGTGAGGGTCAAGCCTAAAGCATGAGCTACTTTAGCAGGCATCACATTATCTGAGGCTCCTGAGTCAATGACACAATTACTGATCCTATGACCAGCTATAAGAAGTGTTACATAAAATGGTTTAATTTTGTCATTAGGTGAGGTGACAGCGAGCTACCAAACTAGGTTGTGGTGCAGAAGAAGGAGTAGGTAAAAGGCCTTTAGAGGTGGTTTTAGAATGGGAATTAAAAAATTGAATCATTTTGGCAAAAGCTTTGGGATGGGTTTGATAATACTCAGCCTCTGAGATTTGAACCTTAGTCTTTTTCAGATGATCAATAATATCAAAAGACCCAGAAGTGGACGGGCCATCATCATTTGAAATCCTAGGCTTATCAACTTTAGGAGAAAAAGAAGTAACTTTACTAGTAGGATTGACAGGACTCACCTTTGGTGTAGATGAAACGGGGATAGGAGATCCTCTTTTTGCAATTACAGGGATAGTTGTCGGCTGCTCCTTAGATTTCTTGGGGGGCTGTGTCACTTTTTCCCTCTGATTTGTCTGCTCTCGAGTCATGACAGCGAATGATTCACTATTCATGTCCGCTACTACTTCATCGTAATCATCTCCATCATCAATGCCCTCAGTGGTGAAGAAATTAACTCGAGATCCCTCAAGTTCATCTGCTTCATCATCAAATTCCTCCACAAACTCCTCGCAAGCTTCATTATCCTCATCATCATCTGGCTCTTCAACTTCACAGGTTGCATTGACAGGAACTTTAACAGAGGTCCTTTAAGTGCTAATCTTGTTTGAGAAGCGAGCAAAAATGATTTCGGGCTGAAATTCCTCCTTGGAACATCTGCATAAGGAGCATGTTGAGCCAATTGTTTCTTTATGGCAATGAGATCATTCACAAGTTTTTGAACTAATGGATCAGTATTAGGTCCAGGGGTGGAGGAGGAGGAAGCAACAGACTTAGATTTGGAAGGGTCTCTCCTCAACTTCCCTGACATGATCAAATCATCCTCGACACTAACAGCAAGAGTTTGATCCTCCACCAATGTTGCGAGATTAGCCCTTCTCAGCGCATAGCTAACTTCAGGCGATTGGGCATTTAGGAAGAAACATTTTTGGATTTGATCAACAGGTCGAGTATTTATAGGAATTTTATTGATCAATCTGTTGAATCGGGCCACAAATTCTCTCATGGGTTCTGGTGAATCTTTCTTTATCTGAGAGATTTGAGCTAGCAAGGCATGCACATATTCTACTTTGCTTTGAAATGGTTTTCAAACCTAGTTATCATGGTGTCCCAAATAGTGATAGTACCATCCTAAAGGTGATAGAACCAATCAAAGACATTATCTTGTAAAGTCTCAACGAAGCAGTCTCACGAGACGTCTTCGTGTTCAACTCCCAGAACTCCACATGCAACTATGAAGGTTGTGATGTGTTCATCAGGATGCACTTTTCCATCGCCTTTGAATTTAGGAAAGTTCTTCTGATTACCTCTGGGTAACTCATGTAAAGGCTGAGGAAGAGCAAGGGGCCCGACACGATGACCCCAAGGCAATGGTACCGCCATTCTTGGAAAAACGGCTTGGAGAGGAACTGCAACACCAGCAAGAATCAAAGCTCGAAGATTAGGACTAGCTGGCTCTGAAGGAATACCACCCATAGGAATTCTATCTTGAACATGTGGAGTGCTTGTCGAATGAGTCCTTCTATTTCTTATTGAAGGGAAAGGAAAACCCTGCTGCTCCAAAAGTTGAAACTGAGAATCTTCAATACCAAGGGCCCTTCTCCCTCGAGTAAAATGTGGAGTCGCCAGATCAAAAGATGATAAAAAATTATAGAACTGGAATATAATTTTCCCCAGCGGAGTCGCTAAAAACTATTGGTCGTCAAATATGACTTTACGAAGAGCAACAGTCAGGGGACAAGAAGTCCCTCCTCTTTAATGGGAGAGGTTCCCTTATTCAGAAATGAACCTATTTACAAATATACAAAACATTATTTTCTGGTTAAACTCTGGATATTACGAAAGTGTTTTCCGTAAAGATCATCAATTACAAAAGGACTGAGGAATGAGAATATGAGAATGAGCAGAAAGGCAACATGCAGAATTATAGATAACAGAGTAATTCTTTATGTATGCAAAGTTACAGTGAATTGAAACAAGATCATTTGTATCGTATAAATAAGATGGAATTTAAAGACACAAAGTTCTGTAAATAACATCCGTCGAACACAAAGTTCCTTCTTGGTTATACAAGATCACCATGCTTGCAAAGTTGGAGAGTATGCAATCGGCAAGACTAACAAACTAGAGACAAATGATCTTCACAAAAATTAAATGAAAGCTTAGGGATAACAGAGATCAGATAGACAAAGAATGGAAAGCCCTTCTGTATTGATTTCTTTATGATCTATTTACACTTTCAGAAAATAAACCAAGTTCTTCCTCCTTTCAGAATGGCGTAGAGAGGCCATTATATAGCTTACAAATCAGTTACTCTTCGTAACCGCTTCTTTTAACTAAGATTAGTTAAGGACTGCCAATCGCAATACCTCAACTTTTTACAAAGAAAATGGAAAAAGAATGGGAAGAAGAGAAAAGAATAAGGAGAAGAAGACAGTGGTCGATTCTTCGGGAGGCACCCACCGACTTCAAAATCCACCGCTGAATCTCTTCAACGCCTCGGCCATTATATAGCTTACGAATCAAGATGACGAGCTTCACTGTCCCCAATATTGTGAATGGTAGATTCTAGTGGCGAGATTTGCTCCTGTCCTTGAAATTTGATCTTCATATTGACAGTAATTCGGAGGACAGAGACGCGAGCTTGACTTCGGGAAGGAATTACAGAGGGAAAGGATACACGCGCAGGAAATTATATTGCAAGGGTTCGAGCAAAGGATAGCGTGGAAGCAGTGTGAAAAATGCAAAGGGGGTATGCCCGTTATATAGCAGATTAGGAGAGAGAAGGAAAATGAATGTGCATTTAATACATACCTACCAATTTGAATAAGCATGATATTCGGGTAGAGTGGGAAAAATAAGCATGAGTGGCACTTGGTTCATTTGGGACATGTGAGACACGAATGCGCGAAACACGCGGCTCGGCTGGATCGGACGAAAAGGTGACAATGGGTCCGGAAGAGTTTGGGACATTTGGGATGTGAAAGAGCGAAGTACGCGGTTCGTGTGAATCGGCCGAAAATGGAACAACTTGCCTGATTGAACCTGGGACACTTGGGACAAGAAAGTGCGAAGTACGTGGTTCGGGTGTTTAATTGAAAATGGAACAACTTGCACAATTTGACTTGGGACATTTGGGACAAAAGTTCACGGGCCCGAAAAGACAGACTTCGGGAAAATTGACCGATTGGGAACAGAGCACACTTTTGAATTTGGGACACGCGGAACAAAAATGTCCGACAGGCCCGAAAAACACACAAAATGACCCAAAAAACGTAGATTTTCTCAATTTCACGACTTCCAACATTTTCAGTACAACAGAGAAGACACTTAAACTCAAAATTTTGAAAATTCACTTTCTTAAGAGCAGGGAATTTTGAGTGGACAACAATAGTATAATAGACTCTAAATGAGTATAGGTGGTTCAAAACAGTGGTCCTTTCAAACTTGCAAAGGGACCTCTGGCTCCCGATTTTAAACGTCACCATTTCACCCCTCTATCTAACTCTATGATGTCGATATTAAAAAAATAGAGGCAACCAACATGGTTAAATACAAATAAATTAAACCCTATGGAGATGACACACCTAAGACATCATGGTATATAGAAAATGAATATTGTGCATTTCATCATGTTAAAGGTAACCAAACCGATAAATATTTGAAGTTGAAACACTTAATTGATAGTGGTGACATAGAAATGGATTCCTCTCGCCCTATTAAATCTGCCAACACAAACTTGGGAATTTAAAAAGAACCTTTCCTAAGAATAATAAAGGAAAGGAAAAGTCAAATCAAGGACAGTTGTCCCAAACCAGAAATGTCAACTATGTTGTGAGAACAAATAATTATTTTAATTCCCTAATTGGTTGTGTTAATCCACCTTGAGAACTCAATAAACTTGTAAGCAAAGTAGTTAGAACCTAAAACTAACACTAAGTAGTTCTATAACTAAGCTAATAAATTCATCAATAAATCATCAAGATCAAATCTTAATGGAATGCAAAAGGAAATCTAAATAAATTTCACCATTTAAAATACAAGCATTCCTACTATGTTTAATTGATTACTACAAGAATTGAACCTATGAAGATAAAAAAGCAATCAAAGTGTGTGTTTTTTCTACTTCATTGAAGGTGAAAGGACGTCTCTAACAATGGCTACAAGGCCATATTAGATATTCCTTTACTAACTATTTTGAATAAATGGATTCAAATGGGGATGTAAGCATTCTAAAAATGGAGTAAGGTTCATATGTTTTATATGATTAATGTTATTCAAACCATGGTGTAAATTTGAGAGAAGGGAGATTTTTCCTTTTTATAGGATTTTCATTTGAGAAAGGCTTGCAGACTTAGTGCATGTGGGACAAATGAATAAAGAATAAAGTAAATCTTGGTTAATTAACCATAGCTAGGTTAGTTAGCAAGTGAGTTAACCTTTAGTTAGCACTTTATGGGAGTTGAAGGTGCATTTAATTTATCAATTAGATTAATTAGTAGGCTAGAATAAGATTTTTAGGCTAATTGGAGGTGTTTGAAGAGGAATTTGATGATATTATAAGAATTTGAAAGTGGGATTTAACCAATAAAATGGTTTATTAATTAAATACTTTTAAAAAGGCTTAATTAGCTAATTAATATTTAATTGTTGATCGAAGAGGATTATAATTAACAAAGTGTCGTTAATTAGCATTCGGAATGTGATAGAAGCTAGTTAATTAACGAAGTGTCATTAATTGACCAAAATGGAGGGAAACATTATTTAATTAGTAGAAATCACTAATTATAATGGAAATGGTGAAATAGAGGATAATGAGTACCACTTTAGCATTAAAATTGTGTAAGCAGATTTTAGGTGTCTATATTTTCCCCTCTTTGGGTGGCATAAGTGATGTCATTGCAAAGAAAGTAGACAAGCATAAACAAGAAATTTTTGAAGAAAAATTAGTATAATGGAGGATGCCCCCTCGAGTGTCAATGGGGTGATAGAATAATTCAATCGATGATTAAAAATATGAAGGAAATGGATAGAAGAATTTAGATAGAAGAAACCTTGAATAGCAATGAGAATTGATAGATGAAAGTGGGAATAGATTTTTGCATCCATCTCATTCAATCAACACATTTGTTTCATCACTTTTTTTAAATGATCAACATCATCGTCCCTTATTAAAATATATGCATACAACAAAAGTGTAAAATAACATTGAAATTTATAATACGAACAATTGTTCATTGTTAAAAATGCTTAACTCCATGCAACATACATAATGCAATGTAATACGAGAAATTAAAAGATGCTTAACTCCATGCAACATACACAATGCAATGAAATACGATAAATTAAACAAGCTAACTTGACAAGGAAACAAGTACAAACACACATACTCAAACAAACAACGTTCAAGATAGTTGTACTAATTTTTTTGTTATCAAGCTTCAGTTCTGATTGTTTGTGTTTAATGAAAAGGGTTGAAAATGGTGCCCCAAGAAAGGATACATGCAAGGGGAATAATGGAGGACACAAGAAGTCCCATGAAAAATCATTCGTGTGCTACAACATAGTACTAGGAAACTCATTGTGCCAAGATAGTACAGACATAGCAAGTAGACCGACTTTTGTTAATGGAGGTAGATCATAATGATCCACAAGTCATTATGCAAGAACAAGTGAAAATCGAAGAAAGATGATTTTGTAAGAAAAATTTCAATGTTTAAGGACAATGCATTTGATACAAGCTTCAACTGTGTGCATGCCTTTTACCAATTTTTGCAAAATTTTGAATTTTACAATTTTTGAATTTTTGATTGATTTTACTAATTATTTTGGTGTTTTGTGATTTTTTAAATTTTTAAATTTTTGAGAATAAAATGATTTAGAAGAATGAAAAATTTGTAGGAAGTCGCTAAATAATGTTAGAAAGAAACAATATGCCCCATGTAGCAGAAAGGGTCGTCGGGAAGCAAAAACATGCCCCAACGTAGTAAAAATGAGTGAAAAATGATTATTTATTAAAAATAATCATCGTGACGAGTACTAGAAGAAAATAGAAGGATCAACGGCAGTCACACATCCTATCACAATCATCATGATGAGTGAAAAATCACCGTAGGGGTGTGGGGGTTGAAATATCTTATATACCAAGCCATGAGGGGTAAATCATCACGAGTAATTTTTTATTACCAAACTCTTGCAAATTTTCTATTGATCTTACTCGATGTGTGGGAGATGTGGCTTGAGTTCACATCTGGATGAGACACATAGAAATTGTTTGAGAGTACATGTGGCCTCCTAGCATGGACCCCAGGTATGTGACATGAAAACCTTGTATTTATAGCTCATTTATTACATTTATTACTACATAGTGTAATGTAGCAGCAGTAGAGCATTTCTTGATTGGTAGTCATGATTACATTATAGAGTGGTATAGGGTAGATCGGTGCAGTGATATTTTTGTCGAGTGCGGGGTATCCCTGGTGATGAGATGTGGTATGGTCGTCATTCTAGGGAGACATTTAACATTGGCCCCCTCATCAGACCATGTCAAGCCAGAGATAGTTTTGAGTAGATGGTGCCCTAGCCATGGGTACCTTTATGATATATTGTTGATCCAGAGGAGATAGTAGATTAGCATGGATCAGTATATCATCTAGCTCCCATGGAGGCTAATTATTCCACAAGTTGTTATTAATTTTGGATTTTTAATAACTGTAGAGGGTTTACATGAAAGAGATCATAGATCAAGAGCTTGATAATTAGTAAAGTAGGTTGTCCATGACCAAGGACAGGGGGACAAGGATAGGGACATGATGAAGGACATGGGAAAGAATAGATGCCTGCATAGCAATAGATGCCCATTTAGTAGGTTCCCATACAGGTGCCCTTATAGTAGGTTGGCCCGTAGGTCCCAAACATATGAAAATACCACATGTGCCTTTTTCATTGCCCCACGTGGCCGATCCACCACATAGTCCACAGGGATGGGTGAGATGGAGATGGAGATGGATATGGAGATGGAGATGGAAATGGAGATGGATAGGGGACTCCACCATAGATTCTCCTAGGGAGGATGGTTAGGACAGACCACCCATAGGAAGATGATCTTGTTACCTTACAAAGAACAACTATAAAGCAGTTATAGCACAAGAGATTCAAAGTTGCTTCTTAGAGAGATCAGCTTATTATAGAGAGAGATCAGTTTTCTATGGAGAGATTACGGTGGGCTGCTAAGAGGAATTAGTTATAGACTAAGTTAGTTAGCATAAGAGATGAGTGTGCTATGCTCCAACAAATAGGGGATCAAGTTGGGTACCGAGAGATGATTCGGGGGTGTGCTATGTCTAGTGGGGATGCCATCTACTATATAGGATGTTATACCGCTCATTCATGCCCATGGATCAAAGGGCCCTAAAGTATAGCTAGTTATCCGGAAGTCAATCATGATCCATGTCACATAGGACATCTCAATCGGTGATATCCATACAGGGGGTCCTTTAGTATAGCAGGAAGCTTTGTCCCATCAGATGCCACCTCCACAAGGTCCATAGTAGATGCCACCACCATAGTGTTCACAAAGCAGATTCCACCACCTAGTGGTAGACACAGTAGTCTGCATATGGGAGAGAGTCATAGCTGACTCCTTTTATTGATGTATATGTATAGATGTATTTTTTTTGTGTACGCCTCAATATGAAGGAACCTTATTTTGTACAGATGTACTTTATATATTGTTTTTTTTATTATGCCTCATGATGAAGGAACAATTTTTATCCATGCCCATGATGGCATTTTTTATCTGATATGTATCAAGACACATGATTTTGTACATGGACATTTATTATGATGATATATGATGATGATGGACCATTTTGATGTATCACATTTTTTTATGAGATAGCATGTGTAATCCATATTTTTATGGTGGTCTATGTTTGTATCACATGTTTTTTTTATTATGAGATAGCATTTGATGATATCACATTGCATGTTGATGAGATACTTTGATTAGACCATGTTTTTATTTTTGATATTGGTGTGGGGGATAAATTTTGATTAACGTAACCCCTCTTGCCCCATTGATGATACGGTATGATGATTAGCTTAGCATACATGTTTGATGTAGACTTATCATTTTTTGATATATGATGTATAGATGTGATGATAGATGATATTGATGATGAGATGATAAAAAAAATGTACAAGAAAAAAACAAACATAAGTTAAAATAAAATTTAATCTAATCACACAATTATATACAAGTATGCAAGATAAAATGAACTTAATGCAATTCACAATAGATTAAAGTAACACTCAATCTAATGAAGAAAATGAATCCAATTTATAGCACACAACACAAATAAATAATGCAATCAAAACTATGTATAAACCAACAACTAAAGTAATCAAACTACTACTTTGTTTTTACAGACAATTTTGAAACGTTTTACGTTGTTTTGGTTTTATCTTGAGATAATGTTTTATTATTTCATAGTTTTCTATGAACCATTTTTGAATGTTTTTATTTTTACATCCAACATATGTTAATGTTTAGGAATTTACAAAAATTATATGCATGTTTTTGGTGTTTTCAAAAGTTTTTGGAAGCTATGTGTAAGGAAACGAAGAAACATGGATTCCCCAACATTAGATAGGATGTGCAAGGGTAGAATGCCATGTATATGTTACAAAAATTTAAGGTGTAAAGTTTCCCCTAGAATGAGATGGTAATATACAAAGGTAAACCCTTTACACCAAAAGTTTGATTAGCTAGATCAAGGCCAAGAGGGATAGCCTCAAGATTATCTCAAATATATACAAGGAATAGTTTAGGATAAAGCCATCATAATCCTAAATTTGTAGATACTTGTGAACAATAGACCCTCCAATGGCACCAGAAACTAATTTTCACCAAAATACTTGTCCAAAGTGCCACAATTGTGTGGTTTTCACACTTGGATGCATTGATTTCTCTTTTTTTTTTCTATTTTTATACTTTTTAATTTGATTTTCTACTTTTTGAGGAATCCCATACTCAAGCATAGAACCACTTGAGATGTATAGCATTCATGGGTTCCTTTAATTCATCACCATCTGAGTAGGCAATCTTGTATGTGCCTAAACCAAATTTAGTGACCACAACATATGGCCCTAACCAGTTTGGCTTGAACTTTCCTTTCTTCTCACGTTCCTTTATGGTGTTGAACTAATTTTCCTTCATTACAAGGTATCCTACCTCAAATTGGTGAGGCAACATTATTTTTTTATAACTTCTATGCACTTGATTCTGATACACTTTTAGGTGATCAAGGGTGTGAAGTCTCCTCTCATCCAACAACTCTAACTCTACTATCTGATCCACTCTGTAATCCTCCTCTTTATCCAAATAATCTCTCAATTCTATACACAAAGATGGGATCTCGATCTCAAGAGGTAAAATGGCTTCAGTGCTGAATACTAAGGAATATGGAGTTGCACTAATAGGGGTGCAGATGGATGTTCTATATGCCCAGAGGGATAGGTGAATCTGTAAATGCCAGTTACATCTAGTTTTTTTCACCATTTTCTCCATAATACGGATAAGGGTTTTATTAGTGGCCTCAACTTGTCCATTACCTTAAGGGTAATATGGGGTTGAGTACTTGAGAGTGATTTTAAATCATTTTCATAACACCTTCACAATTTTATTCATGAATTAATTTTCATTGTCTAGGACAAGGGAAGAAGGGATGCCATAATGGCAAATGATATGATTCATTATAAACTTAGATATATGTGCACCTGTGATATAGGTAAGAGGAAAATCCTCGACCCACTTTGTAAAGTAATCAATGGTAATTATAATGAACATGTATCAGTCAGATGATGTCGGGGTAAGATATCCTATGAGATCGAGCCCCCACTTTGAGAAAGGCCATGGTGTTGTAATAGGATGAAAGGATTACATCGGTGCATGAATCAGATTTCCGTAGTTTTTACACAATAAACACTTCTTTACATACTTACAAAAATCATTTTCTATGGTAGGAAAATAATACCCTACTCTTGCTATCATCTTGGATAGAAATATTCAATTGGTATGAGCCCCACATATACCTTCTTGTACCTCCTTAATTTCTAAGATATATTCATCATTTTTAAGAAAACGCAATGAATCCCCTCATACCATCTATAATAGAGAGCTCACCCAAGTAAGTTGTAGTGGACTATACACTGGATGAGGTTTCATTTATCAGATCAGGAAATGTTAGGTGGGAAGGTTCCATCTTTAAGGTAGTTGAAAATATCATAGTACCAAGGTGAATAGGGACCAAAAACTTCACATACTAGACATGACTCGAACATATCAGTATGTTGGTGTCAATAAGTGATCCATGAAGAAAGGTATATCATTTTTTCTAGGTGGTATGGTTAGCAAAGAACCCATTGTTTTCATGGCATCTATTGCTTGATTCCATATTCTAGGAATATGTTCAAAGGTGATCTGTAAAAAGTACTCTTTTAATGTATCAACCATCTTTTTGTAAGGAATGATTTTTTCATCCTTAACTTTATACTCATCTATAAATTATTTGATAATCAACATAGAGTCTCGAGTCATGTTGAGTTGCACGATGTCCCAAACAGATAGATATCTTCATCCCTGCAATTAAATATTTATATTCTTATATGTTATTTGTGCATGGGAATCCTATTTTGAAAGCTTGTGGGATCAAGTCCCCTGAAGGATTTATAAGTACAACCCCCACTCCTAAACCATGAAATGTGAAGGATCCATCAAAATACATGTGCCATAATATGGAATCCTTGATATACATGAGTGAAGTGTCTAGAAGTTCCAGACTAAATGTTTATGTTCCTAGTAGAGAGGCTTCAGATAATTGATCTACCAGTACCTACTCCTTGATTGATTTCTGATGGACAAATTCTATGTCAAATTCACTAAGTAAGATGATCCAATTGGTTATCTATCCTGTGAGTGCTGGTTTTGAAAATAGATATTTTAGTGGGTCCACCTTAGAGATAATATTGACTTTGTTGTTTAACAAATAATGACGTAGTTTTTGAAAATAAAAACTACAACCAAGCATGCTTTTTCGATTTGCGGATAATTGAGCTTGTAAGAAATCAATGTCTGACTTAGATAGTACACATCTTTTTCCCTCTACTCCTTGTCATATTGGGCCAAGAGTGCTCCAATTACAAATTATGTAGCAGAGATATACATCAGTAGTGGTTTGCCTAAAGTAGGTGGCATTAGTACAAGGGGTCTTGACAGATATTATTTTAGCAAAGAAAATGCTTGATGTTATTCTGGACCCCACAAAAATTTGACATCTTTCTTGAGAAGATGTGTAAATGCGTGGCACTTATCTGTGAGATGGGAAATAAATCTCCTGATTGCTTTTATTTTCCCCTACAAGTTGCACAGTTTTTTTATGTTTGTAGGAGGAGGCATCTCTATGATGGTTGAGACCTTTGTTGGGTTTACTTTTATTTCCCTCCATGATACTATAAAGCCTATAATTTTCTTGATAAAGATGCCAAGACACATTTCTTTGGGTTTAAATGGACCTTATAATCCCTTATATGTTGAAACATGCACAACAAAAATCTCTAGATGATCCTCTCTTGTTTTGGACTTTCCTAGTATGTCATCTACATAATCTTCCATTATGTCACTGATCATATCATGAAAGATGACTATCATTTCCCACTGATAAGTTGCACTTGCATTCTTGAGGCCAAAGGGCATGACCTGGTAATAGAAATTTCCCCAAGGGGTTGTAAAATTTGTCTTATGTTGGTCCTCCTCCATAATCTTGATCTGATTATAACTTGAAAATCCATCCATGAGTGATAGCATTTCATAACCAGCCGTGGAATCAACAATCATGTTGATATTAGGGAGGGGGAAGTTGTCCTTGAGATAAGCTTTGTTGATGTCTCTAAAATTTATATAAACTATGATACCCATGGGCTTCTTTTATATAGGTACAACATTTGATATCCACTCTAAGTAGTCAATAGGTTGAATGAAGCCTACTACCAATAATCTTTCTAGATCCTCTTTAACTAACAAAGCAACATGAGGATGCATTTTCTTGAGCTTTTGCTTAATAGGATTTGTGTCTGGATGTACAACAAGATTGTGCACCACTAATGTAGGATCAAGTCCTAGCATGTCTATGTAGAACCAAGAAAATATGTTGAAAAATTCATGTAAAAGAAAGACAAATGTCTTTTGTTCCTGAGCCAAGAGGGATTCTCCCAACTTAACCATCTGAGGCACTTCTTCTGTGTTAATGTTGACTTCAATAGTCTCCTCCACAAGAAGCTTAGATTATTCTTCCATGCATGTAGGATTAGGAGGAGATTGAGATTTACTTCCAAGGGCATCTCAATGAGATTTTCACCCTTAGATAAGTCAATTTCTTTGTCCATTTATTTTTTTCTTTTGTTTGTCTGCACAGTGCCTCAAAAAGGTTTTCACTGTAAGACTTGGACTTGTTCTTTTTGCAAGGCTTATTTATGGAAATTTTTCCTTGATTTTTATTTTGTTTTGATGACCACAAAACTCAACCTCCCCCAAAATACGTGCATGTGTCTAGGTTAATGGAGAAGCCTTTTTTATGATCACCATGCAGTATGTCATCTCGTATACCCATAAACTCACCAATAGCTTCATCATTGGAAAAGAAGTCAATCAATATATGTTATTGTTGGTCCTAATTCACCAAGGAAGGATAAATGAGGTTTAATTTGGGAATTGGGATAGATAAGGTAGTTGATATGGTCATTATAGTTATATGGGGAAAGATATTTGTGGAGGCAAGCTCTTCGTAAAGACTACACCATGAATCTATTTTTCTTTCATAATCTAACTCACTATCTTCACATTCAGAAGAAGTAGCATAGCACTCCAGTTGAATAGACCCATATGGTCAAAGATCAATACCAAAGTTGCACATTTTTATATGGGGTTCTAGAAGAGGCTCCCAAACTCCTTGTTCAAGTGTGACATAGCCATACTCATGGTAGCCCATGGTGTACATAATTCTATTTGGAATTGTGTATTTAGGATCCTAGTAGCATGATGCCATCTCATCTTCAAAAGGTGGTATCATAGAGTTACACAACATATTTTCATCGTCTAGAGAATCATCAAGAGTGAATGCATCAAAGGTGAAATTATCCCTAGGATTTTGATATTTATGATATAGCCTTCCCCATTATTTAGGTGATAGAGGAATGTTTTAAACCAACATGGCATGTTGAAGATCATACTCCCCATAACTAGTTGAATGGGTCTTCTTCTCCTATGTGGAATAATGAGAAGCTAACATTGATGCACCATTATTGTTAGGGGTCAAGGAAATTGGGTCAAACCACTAGGAGAGAGCCTTAGATTGAGCCAGAACAACCATATTTGTGGAAGGATAACTAAGAGAATTAGCGAAGAAACCCGATAGTTCTCTCGCAATGAGAAAAAGGAGTAGAATCCCTAGAATAGTTATAATTTCCCCTTCATGGTACAACTTCAAACACTAGTGATATGTTGAAGGCATGGCCTACATGGCATGAATCCATGGGTGGCTGAGAAGGATGTTGTAAGGAAGCTCCAAGTCAAGAACATGGAACTTTGTATCATGAGTAGTAGGCCCTACTCCCAATGAGAATGTTATCATACTGGCTGACTACCACTCTTCATTTTCATATGCCTTGATGGTGATGACCTTTGTTTCTAAATATGTCTTAGTACAGACCAATTTCTGAACTAACATGGTACATATGTTAAGTCCTGATCTGATGTCCATAAGCACCCATTTAACCTTCTTATGATTGACAATAACCTCTATATGCAAGGGAAAATTGTGTGAAGGATCTTCCATAGGAATTTCCTCTTAGATAAAGTTTATATGCTCCATTGGAGCAATTTCAGCTACCATTTCTTGGAAGCATGTGGGTTCAATATCAACTGACACTCTTGAACCTTGTAAATTCTTAGAAAGGATATATTTATGTACATTAGATATCTTAAGAAGATATAAGATTGAGATCTTAGTTGTGGTCTTCTCAAGTTTCTCCAAGATATCATAGTGACTATCCTGAGGAGTGGAAGTAGGAGGGGACAAAGGCTTAGAGATGAAAAGGAAAGCATGTCACATTTCCATGATGCACTCCTTTATTCTAACCTTGATCATATTAACATGTTCATTAAATGGGATGACACAATCAATTACGACATCATAAGAATAATTTCTTTTGGCACTACGGTTTATATTTTTATAGATATAACCAATGGCTTTATTATCGGGGCTCCCGACCTTGATCAAAATTGAATTTCCCTTTATTGTGCTTAGGGAAAGGCTCTTTGAAAATCCACATGTCATCATTGACATATTTTTTAGGGCCTACAGAATCCATTTCCATGTCACCACTTTCAATGAGGTCCTAGATGTAGTGCTTTAATTTGAGGCACTTATCAGTTTTGTGCCCCTTAACATGATGAAAGTTACAATAATAATTTTCTCTAAACCAAGATAGTTTAGGTGCATCTTCAGGGATAAGGGTTTATTTCTAGATATTTGACCATGTTTACTAACTATAATTGTTTAAGTATTGATGACATGGAGTTAGATAGAGGAGTAAATGTATGACGTTTGTATTCAGGGGCTGGATTTCCCTTAGTTAGTTTCAAGGGAGCATGATTTTTAAATTCTTGCACTGTTTGAAATCTACAATTCCGACTCTCACAAATTTTTTTCTTTTCTAGGAAAATACTTTTGTTTTTCGCTAGGTTTTTGGTCCTGGTTATCACGCGAGAAGGATTTCAATGTCTCTTTTGTTGACAAAGATTTCTCAACTTCAGAACCTTGTTTGGTGACCTCTTCAAAGGTATTACCACAATGAATTTGTAAGTGGAAAGTGATTTTAGGGTGCAAGTTGGGCATGAAAATTCGACTAATAGTGTCTCGATATGGAACAAGGGAAGTAACTAGATATCCCTCACCGCCATTGTAAGAAACTAGAAAATTTCTCATTATTGTGTTGTTTTGTGTTGCATAGATCAATCATAGTAACATCATTCTCCATGTTGAAGGAGAAGTGATGCACAAATTTTTCTAGAAATTGTTGCCACATAGATGTAGATCCCTTTAGGATGTGTAAGAACCACTCAAGATCATGTCCCCTAAACTTTGCAAGGAGAGGTGTATAAGATAGTTATCACTGAATCCAACCTCTTAGCAAGCCATGAAGAAGTCTTTGACTTGATCCCTTGAATCACCCTTACCCTTGTATTTGTCAAATTTTTGACAATCAAAGTTCCTAGGGAAAGGAACTTTTAATGAAGCCCTCTCGAAAGGATATAGACATAACTCCTCAAATTGATACTTCTTATTTGACCCTAACTTTCCTTCTTGTAAGGTAGTAAGAATGTTCTTCATAGACAAGAACTCTTGATCAAAGAGTGGGTTTTTCGAAGGGTTAGGCCTATATCTTTTCATTTCATCATCTTGGTTATCTGTGTATAAACTTTTGTAACCCCTTTAGGTTTGTCTTGTTTGGGGTTTTGGGAGTTTTATTGAAAGACTCGTAGTATGAAGCTTTAGGTTTTGTCTAGATGTCTTTGTAGATTCTTTTCTAACGTGTGAATCCAAACTCGCCAATTTACAAGCAAGGGATTGTATTTATTTGTAGTAATTTTTACCCTTATCATAAAGAAAGGAACCCCATGCGTGTCACCTATCACCTAGTGGGTGTTGGGCGCTCACCGAGGCACGTGCGGGTGTTGAGTCTCTCTTTTATGTAAGGTTAGTGGGAAACATCATCTATGATCTTATTTTAAGAGAATTGGAAGGAATTAAAACATACAAGAACCATAGAGCTCAGGATGGCTTCTAGGTCCTCGCAGTCACTCCAGATAGAAAATTCTTAACAGATTGAATAACTTACACCAAAATAGAAAGAAGTTGTATAAGAATCCATACTTAATCATAAACATAAATGAGAAAGAACTATGGGAAACATGTATGCATTAGAATCATCAATGTTCATATTCATTATAAGTTTGGTAACCTCATTACATCCATAGAGCCATTAAAATGTTATAGAGAAGCAAACCGTTGTCATGCATTATATCTCGGGCTCATATGACTAGGCTCTCAAAAGAAATTTATAACCCATACCCTTGATACATCCTTCCCTAAACACAATTACCCAAACTAACAGAGTTCTTGCAGATTTCGTAGAGCTATGCCCTCTCTCTCTCTCTCCCTTCCTTCGCATGCGCTTGTATATATAGGCTTTCTAGATTGCCAACTCATCCTCCAGTGGCCTTAGATCTGATGCCAAGTGTCTGAATGTGGTCCTCCATGCAAGCATGCTCCTCTAGGCCTAAGCTTTCCACTTTTTACCATGATGAGCTTCTAGAAGCTTCTACTGCATGCATGCTCCTTCCTAGGCCACCTTGTTGCCAGGATGGCACCTTATCCACTTTGCATGCACAGTCGGGTCATGATTTTCACGTGTTCTACAAAAACACCCAATATGGCTAAGTCCCAAACCCTTGGTTCTATCCACGCACGTGCCATGGGTTTCCTTAAAGCCTTTCCCTATGTGCCTTATCCTTGCGCACTTTTCTTCAACTAGGCCTTGTGCACCTATGTGCCCTTTTGTACTTAGCCAATATTTAAGGGGCCCAACATTACCCCACACTATGCCTGTTCTCCATCTATGGGAACACCTCTCTAGTGAAAATAAATAATACAATAGACTTACACCATGGGAAAAGAATAAGGGGATGAAATAATATAGAAAGAAGAAAGAATGGGAAGTGATGGAATCACTGCAGTAGGCTAGGAAAATCCTTTTGAAATTCAGCCTCCAACTTTTTCTAGGCATCGACTTTGTTCCACACTCTCTGACAAAGGTCGTTGACCAGGGTGCTCACCTCCACAAATCTTAGCCCATTTCCTTGTGTGTTTATGGTGTTAGCAATTTTCTCTAATTCTTTTCCTACATCATCCAACGCATCCATTCTTCATGTAATCTGTGGGTATAGTTCCTTCAACCGGTTTTTAATTGAACCCCTTAAGGCTTCAATGGCTTCATATTTTCTTTCGACCTCAGAAAGGATTTTTTCCCTTTCCACCCTATTTCCTTTATTCTTTTCCTGGAACTCCTTGATTTCTACCTTATGATTGGTGACCAATATGTTTTCCACTTTGTCTCTGTCTACACAATTATCATATATGGCCTCAGAAGTCTAGGAAGTAACTTTTATAGCATCAAGAACCTTGTTGTACTCTACTACAAATGCCATGACCTTCAATCTATCTTCTTTCTCTAAGCGCGCGCCACTTCTTCTATAGATTCCAAGGCTAATGGCTGCCTCTCCATGGTGAGGACCCTTGTTAAATCCTCCAGGCATCCTAAGGCAGATCCATACTTCTACACAGGAGGTGCTAGGTCCGGATGCTTCAATACTATAGCATTATTAATAGCCTCCACCTTTTTGTACACCACACACACCTTGGCCTTCTCATCTTTTAGCTCACACTGCAACTGGGTGCTGATTAGTTTCTCTTGACTAAGCTCCTTAGCCCTTGTAGCTAGTTCTTCCTCTTTCTTCTTTAGGTCCTCCTCTAGATCTTTGATTCTATCATTCCGCCCAAAGATTCTAGCCTTGATTTCAATGGAGACCTTGTTCAGTGCGTTACACAGTTGTTCATCCAAGAGCTATTAAGCGTTCATCACTAGATTATCTTATGTTGTTCTTGGAAATTTTATTATTACCCCATGGCTTACCTCAAATTCCAGCTCATCAAGATGGGACTCAATTTCCCATGAGAGCATCTTCCTCGTCCATGGGTATGCAGCCTCCTTGTCAAAAGATGACATTACCATGAGCTCTTCTGCTGGAATTGTTCTTTGGAACTACACACGAAACACTTTGTTAGGGTCATCAATATAACCCATCCCTAGCCTCTCCTCCTCTCGCATGACTTCCTCCGTGCGCATGTCGTTAGGAATACTTGTAGTTAAAATTGGGTCTCTAGTCTACCATGGTCTTTTTCCATGCTCTCCTCCTTATCTTCATTTAACATTAGATCAGTGTTGCACTTCAACTTCTCCTCCTCCAAGGTCTCAATGGCCTTTGTTTCCTCTCTCCCCCGACACCTTGGCTTCTGTTCCATTGTAAGGCTTGGGGCCTTCTATGTCTATGTGCCATCTCCCTCACTTCTCATGTCCTAGGTGCCTCTCCCTTCCTGGCTATCCTTACACCGCACAAAGAGGAACCCCTACTCCTCTTCTCCACCTTCTTATTCTCAATCATGTACGTCAAAAACAGTTGGTCCTTGTTCTTTTCCAGATCATCTTCCCCACTAACATCTTCTTCACTATCTTCTTCTTCACCTATGTGCTTATCCAAACTTCCAGTTTCTTCCGAGGTGGTCTCCTCCTCTAGCCTTTGCTTCTTCCTAACTAGGTATTCCAGTGTAGGTGACTATGTTTCTTTTTCTCCGAGGACTCCTTGTCGATGGCTTTTCTAGCTCGGAGTATTTTCCTTGACTAAGGGCTTCTTCTTGCGTAAATACATGCTTGTCTGGTGTTTTTCCCTAGGGAGCCTATTACCTGTGTTTCTACAACACTTGGTATTTTCTTCTCTGGCTCCTTTTCCACCTACTTGGGTGTGGGTCTCTTCCTACCAGTTGGATCCCTAGGCATAGATACCTCATTCTCTAGATATGTGCCCTTCTCTCGATTTGGGTCTTATGTGGAGGTACATGCGCATCGTGGATCCTCCTATAATGGGAAAGGTCATGGGCTTTGTCATTTTTACTTCATGTGACATGTACCTCTCCACATACATGTGCTTGCTAGGGTAGACCAACCCTTTGTGCATTTCCCTGTGCTCCCAGGTCTAGATTACCAAGGTCTAGTTTCAGCTTCTTGGACTCTTTAAACTTGTTTACTCCCGCTTGGAAGTATTGAGCTGTGAAGGTGAAGGGGAGCTTGCACCATGGGCTCCATGTCTCATCTATTAGTTTGAACCTGCCCAAGCAGAAATGCTAGTACACAGAAAATTCAGCTTCTCCTTTGGTGGTCACTGGAAGTTGTTTGGGAATTCTCCATTCTACCCTAAACGTATTCCTCAGGCACATATACCATTTCTCCAGGCGCACCTTGTGCACAGTTTTCATGGAGTCACATGCGTATTTTTCAAATCTTTTTGTGGGTGAAGGGTCCTCACGAATACTCCCATATGAATTTTTCTGATGCATCAGGTACTCCAATCTCTGAAATATAATTGCCAGTAGGACATTACCAATAAGGATCATGTCTCCTTCCTTTACACATCTTACAATGTCATCCACGATGAACGCAGACAAGTTATAGATGGTGCCTTCTAGTTTTTTCTTACAAACATGTAACCATGGCTTATTGACCTAGGTCCATCTCTCCTAGCCATTTAACTTAGTCACCAGATGTGCAGCCATCTTCATTACCGGGTCCTTGATGTCTGTGATATCATAGTACCTTGACCCCTTTTTGTATGTGTAGGCAGTGATAGTTCCTTAATTGCCTCTTTATCACCTAGGTCATCTTCCAAACTGTCTCCTTCACAGATGAGGCCTATGAAATGTGAGATGAGCTGAGGGGTAATGTGCATCTTGCACCCCACGAAATGGAAGTAGTCCTCATGCACGCGCGACATCAGCCATTGATAGAGGTGCTCAGGCTTCCCAAAGTAAGGCAACTCAAAGAGTTGCAATAACCCTACTTTTTCCAACTTGACCTTCACGTCATCATTATAAATGGGAAAACCCTCTGGTGTCCTTTTATTCATTGGGCGCACTAACTCCAGCGCCATCTCCTTCTCGATTGTGCTTGTACGATGATTATAGTCATTCACATACATGTTTCTTAGATGGGACTCCCACTCCTTCCCTAGTAATACTCCATCTGGGTACTACATTTCTGCATACCACTCTTCATTTGTATGTGCATCAATTTCTTGTTGTTTTCCCTTGCCCTTGCCCTTCTTGGGTGTGCTAACTGGTTTCTTGGGTGCCATTGTCTAGGTTTTCTTCTTACTTTAATCACTTCTTGTAACTCTATTCTTCCACTCTTTCCCACCTTAGATCTCGAATTTGCAAAGAAAATTCCTTAAACTCGTGCCCTAGTTCTTTAAACCCTAGCTAGGATAATCCTTTCACAAGATGACGCCTTCTCACAACTCTTTTACACCCATGAAATCCCTTTCTTCTGGTTCGTAGATCCAAACTAGTCACTTACGCTCAATCTCTTCAAATTTTTCTTCACACGGATCATTTTTTTGAAGCCCTAGTTTGTGAAAATGCAAAAATACACTTCTTTCTCCTTATACACAAAGTGAATAATGAAATTCCTCGAACCTCTATTTATATTTTTTTCCCTTTTTTAAGCATTAAATGATACTTCACCTACCACCATAATTTTCACATTTACTGTGGATTTTTCAAACAAAGTCCGACTTTAGTGCTTTAACTCACGCACCCAACCCTACGCGGATAATCTTCCAACCTTATGGCATGTAACCAATCCATCTAGACAAGAGACTCTTGCGCACACATCACATGAGCTAAAGGAACTTCTTCTGTCCTAATTTTTTCTCTCACCTACCTCGTGTTGCTTATGCACTTTTTCTTCCTTTGTACGTGGGATCTGAAAGTAGCCTTATCTTGACACCAACCATCATTTTCCATCTTTTCTTTCCATGCACCTCTTTCAACAGGCTACCAACCAGCCTTTTTAACACAAACTTCCTTATCACTTTACTCATGCTCTCCTTCACATCACTCCACCCCACACTAAAATGATGTGTGGTCCTCTATGCACTCAAAAATCCTCAAAGAGTAATAAGGGTTACTGGCACCCAAGGTACAAAACAAAACAACAACATGAAAAGGGAAACACAAGAAAAGAAATACATAAAGGAAATTCTAAACTAAATGGAAAAACTGCCTTATTTACAAACACCAAGAAGACTTATTTATAGTAGGGCTTCAACCTACTCCCATTGAAGTGTCCAAGAAATTTTGTTCCATCCAGTACTTGTAATTGGCATGCACTCGAATCAAGGATGTACAATATTTTATAGGGACCTAACCAATGGACCTTCAACTTCCCAGGATGGCGCACAAACTTAGAATTATATAGCAAGACCATTTTCCCAACCTCAAACTTCTTGTTTCTAATGTGGAGATCACACCATGATTTTTGCTTTATTTTTCTATTTTTTTTCTTCACTTGGCAAGTGATCCTCTTTCATCCAACTTCATTAGCTTATCAATTCTTTTTTCCACCGTTTGCTCATCAGCCAACCCTCCTACGTGTGCTATTCGTAGAGAAGGTAACATGAATTCAACTAGCATAATGGATTTCACACCAAACACCAATTGAAATGGTGTGGCTTTGTTCAACCTTTTATAAGTTGTCATGTAAGCCCATAATACCTGATACCTTGTCATCCCAATCTTGTCTTCTGACATCACAAATCTTGGTTAGGGTACGACTCAGTCATTTCTTAAATGCTTTTGTGGTTCTATTTTCTTATGGGTGATAAGGGGTAGTCTTTTGATGAGCTACCATGAAATTTGCTAATAGGATCCACATGGTCTCATTCAATAAATGTGTACCCCTATCATCTTTGGTTAAACTTAAAGGACATCCATACCTTTTGATTATGTTCTCCCAAAAAATATTACCACAGTGGCATGTTATGCGAGTCCTTAGTTAGGGCTACCTCTCGCCCACCTTGTCAAATATTCTCTCGTAAGTGATTACATAGCATGATACAGCCCTATGCATTGCTGGTGCAATAAGGCCTACGAAGTCTATTTCCCATTTCTCAAAATGTTCAATGCTAGGGATAGGGTGTAAAGGTATTTCATCTCTCCTTCTTGGTTTGCCAATGCACTGGAAATGGTCACACACCTTATAATAGTCCTTATAATCCTTATACGAGTTTCCCACCATAATCTTTCCATTAAAATTTTATGCTCGATGGCGTCAATTGCATAATATCCACCTGCACTTCCTCCATTCTCTAGTACACACCTACGTAAAACTTCACCATGCCCTAGCTTGTATAAGTCCCCACCGATTAACATGTAGGATGCAAAGTGTGTATCACTAGTTGATTTCTTTCTAATGCCTTCATCACTTTCAGACCACACCTCACTTTAGGAATACCACAATCTCCTCCAAATCTGATGTCACACACCATAACCTAAATAGTTACGCATCCGACATAGCCTCTTCAATACTTTACACGTCCTCCTTGAATCAATTCTTGATAGATGATCAGGTCCATAATTACTCTTTCTAAGCTTCACAACTACCATAAACTCAAACTCTTGAAATAATAGCACCCATCGACATATGCGCCCTTGTAGAATGGGCTTGTTCACTAAGTACTTTAACATCATGTGGTCAGAGTAGAATACAAAGGGTTTTGCTAGTAGATATTTTCTAAACTTAAAAAGCATGTAGATCATTGATAATGCTTTACGCTTAGTCGTGGTGTAATTCTACCATGCTAGTGTCAACTTACTGCTTACAAAACATAGAGAGTGATCAAAAATTCCTTCACCTAGCTACTCAAGCACTTCTCTAATGGTGGTTCATGAGGCATCTACATGAACATGGAAGGGATTTTCCCAATAGGGAAAACATAATATAGGCACGGTGACAAGCCTAACCTTTAATGTGTCAAACACCTTCTATTGCACCTCTCCCCAATGGAAGGCACTTTTATGTCTGAGTAATTCTTCTAGAGGCACAACTATTTTGGCATACCCCCTAATGAATTTCCTATAATAACCCATATGCCCAAGAAATTTGTGCACTACACTTTGCCGGTAGGCTCCCCCAATCCTATAATAATAGCAACTTTGGCAAGATCTACTAGTAAGCCCTCCTTACATATGATACGTCCCAGTAACATCCCAAAGGGTGTAGTAAAGACACACTTTTTAATGTTGAGGGATATCCTTAACTACTGACACCTCTCAAAAATCAACACCAAATTATCACAGTGGTCTTTCACTAGCCTATATATTATCTAATCATCTAGATAAACCTGAAGAAATTTGTGGATGAAGTCCTGGAATGCCTGAACCACTATGCATGAAAAAATAGTAGGTGCATTCCTCAACCCAAAGGGCATGACCGTGTATGCAAAACATCCCCATTCAGTGGTGAAATTTGTCTTCTCCTGGTCCTCCTTTGTAATTCAGACTTGGTGGTACCCTGAAAATCCATCCGTAAAGGAATAGATTTCGTGCCCAACAACTCCCTCTAATATTTCTTCAGTGAAGGGGGTTGGAAAAGGATCGATGACACAAACTATGTTCAGCTCCCTATAATCCCCACATATCCTAATCCATCCATCCTTCTTGATGCTTATCACCATTGGACTTATCCATTCTAATTCTTCCACGGCTTAAATGATTCTTGAAGCTATCATTTTTTCTATCTCTTCCTTTACCTTTACACACAAATTGGGATTCATCCAGTAGGATCTCTTCCTGACCGAGCGCGCACCATCCTTCAACTTTATCCTTATCTCCCCTAAGGAATGGTGGGCACCTTTGAGCTCAAGGTACCCACGTAGGAATAAATCCTCAAATTCACACAAAAGATCAATGATCTTAGAGACTTCCTTCTCTAACTAGTAATCTCCAATGATAGCTTCCTTAGGTTCCTCTTCTGAGCCGATGTTAACCTTATTTGTCTTTAAAGGCTCAAGGTAGGTTTGCGCGTGAGCATCAAAGACTGCCCATTACCTCGTGTTTCCTCACGAAATGGTTAAAATCTAGGATCTCTACTTCCTCTCCATTAATAATATATATGAATTTCCCTCTCTCCTTTTCCAAGAACATGCACTCAAGTTGTATCTCTTCTACTTCTTCTACTTATTCTTCAAAGTGCACCTCTAAACCTAGTCCACCTAGCAGCTCTAATAGCCTATCTTCCTCGCTATGGAACTATCCCCCATGGTAAGGCGCTTAACAACTGTAATGCATTATCAATCGATGGCTTGATACTTTGATATTAAAACATTTTAATGAGGTCACCGCTAGCTCTTATCAATTCCCTGTTTGGGGCGTGTCTCGAATGTATGTACCATGTGTGCACGTAACCCTACAGTGTCGAATACAACTTGTGCACCCAAAGGGATGGTGGTAAAGCTTCGTGCCTTCTCTCCAGACCTTCTCACAAGCTTGGATGTGGAAAGAGGCGGGTTCCTTACCATGGTAGTCCTTGATGGTGGTGGGTACGTTGCTTCTAGAAAACCTGACAAAGAGAGAAATTCTCACCTTGTGCCATTCCAAAAGGCTCTCCTAATGTGTAGCCCACCATCGTGCTACTATGTTGAGCTAGATATAATTTAACATCCCTCTTTGTTCCTTCTCCTCCTTCCACTGAGCTTCCATCTCCTATAAAAAGATCTCAGGGAAGGCCCCTCGTATATACTTAGGTAGTTTTTTTCATCCTAGGTGTTAGGTATACGCACCTTTGTTACTAATCCTCTCAATCATTCATCCGATCATTTCATAATTCCCATGCACCCAATTATCACATGTTATGATAGTGGTGTCACTTATGGACTGGGAATCCTCAAACTAGATAACTCTATGGGTAGGGTGGATTATCTCTGGGTCCCTAATTAAGTGCACATATATCCTATCCAAGACTTACCTCTTCCACAAAATGTTTATTATAGGGTGTCAAATTCTCATCACCCAAGGGTATAATAACTTATTCCTCCTTATTTTCAAAGCTGATGTACCCCTTGTTGAACCAAAGGTCGGCATTGTTCTTATAACACCATGGGCACCCAAGTAGTGCTGGGAAATTTTCTTCCTCGACGAGTGCCAAGACTTTGAAGTCCCTAGTAAACTTAGCACCCTAGATAGTGATAGTTGCATCCCTTAAGACACAAATGGGAATTTCCTTCATTTTTTTGCCATATATATCACATTCAAAGATGGTTGTAATGCATGTCTTCCCATCTTATGCCAAGCATCCAATGTGAGAACATTGACCTCCACACCTGTGTCAATGAGGATATTACTAAGGAGCCATCCATTTATGACTGCATCCAATGTGATCTCCTTGTCACGCCAAGGTTTTGAGAGGGAAGGTTTTCATAAAGGATCTGTCTCTCATGCTCTTCCCTAGTGCATGGTACCTTCTCCCTTAACCATGCTCCTAGCAAGGGAATAACATTCTCTTTCCTTTGCATTTTACATACTTCCTTGACCTCATCCAGACATCCTTTGGCACCTTGACCTTCCTCCTTTGCTCCCCCTCCGGGATCGCTCCTTTAGACATTAGATTTATCCTTATAAACTCTGAATGACATCCATGGTATCCTAATATACTTCATTTTGATGCGTGGGTTCTGGGTACTTCCCATGAACTACTTCCTCTCTTGAAACCACGGTCCTCTGCCTTGGTATTTATTTTTCACATGTAGCCTCTGCTCTTGTTGTTACTAAAACAGGTTCCAAGCCTGCATCATGTGTTACCCGCAGCATCCATTATGTGTCTGTCTTCTTAATGCTTACCATTACAACACCCTTGTCTTTTTGTTGCTGCTAATTCATGTGCTCGAACAACTTCGGGCATTCCTCATACTTGTGCTTCTTTCCGCACCATGAGCACTATAGTAGATCTGGGCACTCTCATTTATAATGTTCTGTAGACCCACAATTAAAATAGGTTCCATGTGGGAACTCACTCCTTCCTCCCCCACAGTTACCACAACCACGAAATCCCCTATGAAATCCCCTTTTACACGTGCCACCATCTGTGCGCTCCTCATAGTGGCAATCATCTCCTTTAGAACTACTGGCAATGCTGGTTTGGCATACCCCATGATCAATGGCCTCATGGATCTGATCAATGAGCCTACAATCCTTAGTATCATGGGTTGTAGAGGTGCAAATCTTATAGTAGCAAGACACATTCTTCCAGATTGCATGTTGTAACAAGGGGCACCTACTTGCATCATGGTCCCCATGAAAAATTCACAGTCTACTGTCACGGTGCGTACTACCCTCTAGGGACAACTACCCTTGACATGCCCCTCTACTTCACAATCCATGCACCATAAACCACTACGAGTCTCATGGGTTGAGTTTGCGAGACAATTTCTCCAGCTATTTAGCCATAGTAGCAATTTGAGCCTCTAGGAATGGGCTAACTCCAGTATCAACACTACTAACAGCTTTGACATGCAGAGTAGCTTCCAATGCCTATCGTGGTTATGTGAAATTTTTATGAGATACGGCCCTTCTAAAAGGTGTGATCAATCCTCCAAAAAAACCACTGACCATGTTGTGAAGGGTGAATATCATAAGATAACTTAGATAAGAGAGTTTTAAAATGCACATCATACTCCCGCACACTCTTTATCATTCCCTATTGAATCTCCTTCAGGGCATTGATGCTCTTCTCACAAAACTCGGGGATGTGGAATTTTGTAACACAATGAACTGTTGTTACTTTCTCCTTTGCATTCAAGTGTTGATATGTGATTTTCCCATATAAGGATATGTTCTTTTGGTTTCACAAAGTCATGCTTGAATTGGTTATGTCTTTCTACTCTTAAGATCTTTAATTGAACTGAAATCTACTTGGATTATTTTTCTTTCATCCCACGCATATGAGTGCAATATGATTTATGGTAGATTGTAGACTTATCTATCTCTATGAATCATCCTTGGATCAATTGCATTGATCTAAGGAATGTTTTAATTATATTCAGGATGAAAAATTCTGTATTAACATTTTGTTGATTATTAAGTCTAACTGAACTTAGAATGTACAAGCTCTTTTAAACCTCCTTCACATAAAAATATTTCCGTAGAGGAAAGTTTTTTTGGATTCCAAATTAATCCTAGAAAATCATTGTAATCGGAATCTGGTTTCAGTCATTTTAGCATCGAAAGGACCTGGACCTTAAGCTAGGTAAGATATGTAAGTTTTCCATCTAAAGCTAATTTACTTGATGCAAATCCAGAATCTGATCTGGGAACGTTATATTCTGTTTGAATTCTGAATGTTGATTTAGCCTATCTAGTGGACCTAAGCTAGAATCTGAGAGGTTATTAGTTTTAAACCTAAACTATAACCTATTGTTGCAAAGGTTAGTTAATCTAACCTAGTCCTAAACTATATACTTGATATTACCTAAGGGTTATCTAAACCTAATACTAAGGTGGGTGACTAATGTTATATCCTAAGGTGTTAAGATTAAATTTACCTATGATCTAACCTAAGTCACTAACCTATCCTAAACTAATGCTATGAAAAGGAACCTAAGGGGGTCACAAGTTTTGGGTGGTGGTTTCTATGGCATTTAAGGTAAGGATAAGGATGAGAGGACAGGAGTACTACCAAGGTTAGCGGAGGTTAATTTGGTAAGTGGGGGCTTACGTGGCAACATCTCTAAAATGGAAACTCTTGTTTATTTTAATGTGGAGCTCGCCAACTTTGGCGGGTGGTGGTAATGGAAAACAGGCAGAAAAAGGAATTTAATGCAATTAAATTGCATGGGTCCTCGAGCCTAGACTACCTTGAGAGACATGTAAAGGGAATTTTGTTTGGTTGTTTCTTTTGTTATGCCTTCATTTTTCGCTCTGCATGAGCACTAGTTTTTCGAACCAGTAGTTTACTCTTCATTGCATGGCAATTTTGAAAGTTTCAAATTTACTTCTGTGTCGTGGGGAATATATAAGGCATGGAGGAAGCAATATTTTGTTGTTTAATCTTTCATGGAAAGGAAGAGAAAGGGCGAGCTCATCCAGAGGTCTTCTTCGACTTTTTAGCGACACTATCAGGCATGATAGGCCCTAACTATTAAAATCTTTCTTTCCTTTAAATGTTTTCATTAAAACAACTCTATTCTGATGATTTATATGCATTTTTGGCTTGGATGGTAACAATGATTTATGGGTTTTATGTAAACTTGGGTTCGGGTTGAACGTGGAAATTTTGGTTCTGAAGGAAACTTGTTTTCATTGTTCTTTTGTTCCTTTACTGTGGATTAAACATGAAGTTCTTTATTTGGTTGGAACTGTCACATTACCTTTCTTCATTGTGAATTTGTAAATAAGTAAACTGTACCAGACTCCATAAGGTTTATTTTTGGTGATGAAATTGGTGAATGTGTTTGATTTCTCATGATCCTTATTGTTGTTAACAACTTTGGTTGTATTTGTCGATCTGGGTTTTTGTGAACAATTGTGTTTTCATACCCATTTGGGTAAATAACTAGCGACTACTATAAGCTCTTATCTGACTGATTTACTAGATTAAAAACTTGTTCCATGGAAGGAAACATTTTAAAGACTACGTGTTTTTAATGCTATGGTAATCTCTTTTACTTCGGCTGTGAATGGATTATTAGATTGTTTGCTTCGCCATGAGAAACTTTGACTGTAACAAGTTCATGTTCAAGAAAACTAGTAAATGATTTTGTGGACGGGTTGTTGGTATACTCTATAAAAACTTAACTGTTACAAGTTGTGTGTTTTGGAATTATTGAATGTTTGAATCCGTATCTCCTCTTGTGAAGGGGTTTGATTTCTTTTTAAATTCATAGGTACTACGAGTAATACAGTTTATGGTTTAGTTGTTTATTTTAAGGTAACCATGAATGTTGGCAATATGAGTTATACTGAAAGATTAGTCATTGAATGGATTTCATGTTCTTCTTGCGAATTCTTGGTTGATCTTGGAAAAGTTGTAACAAGAAATTGTGTTTATCAATTCTGGGTTTTTAAACATACTTAGAAATTGACATTAGAGTTGAAATGGGTTGAAGCATATGGAAGACTTGTTTTTAATTTGACTGTTATTATATATTCATTATAATGGTATGAACATTTCGACCTTAGGTGTTTTCGAAAATAGGATTTGAATACGTTTTTAAATACTGAATATTCAATCTTGTTTAGTGTTTTATAATGAAATGGCACCGGATGATGAATCGGTCCAGTTAGATTAGTATTGGATTACCATGTAATCAAGGGAAAACATTAAGTTAACCTAACTTGATTTTAATCTCGAATGGTTCAAGCATATGAAGGAAAGTATCATGTTTCCTTTGGATCAGGTTTGTATCAAGTTTGATAGGATGTAATGTGATTATGTCAAATGTTGATTTTGGTTTCTTTGGATGTATAGTTGTAGATCCCATAGGGATCTCTACGGCAAACCAATAAGATGGTTCTACCTGACCTAAGCTAATGGGTGAACTTAGGTGTTAGAATTACTCATATTCTCCTTCCTTGATTGGACTAATGAATGTTTATTACTTCATGGAAGTTGATATCGTTCTTAAATCGATTACGATAGTGTTTTGATATTCTCTATTTTCTCTCTCTGAGCTGAAAAGGAAAATTTTGAAAGAGTTTAAAGAAAAATAGGAAAGTTTTAATACTCTCTTTTTTTTGAATGTTAGTGTGCTCTTCTTTAGAATTCTATAAGGAACTCAAACAATAAGGTTATGAGATGACAGGACTGTTATATTAAGTTGAAAGGAATAGTAGGAGGTGGGATCCTAATCTGGAAGACTCCTTTCATTTTACAGCATGTTAAGATCTTGTTTTAAACTTACTGTTTGTTATTTTTAATTGCAAAGTAATTCAGTATTTATTGCCTTGCATACTTGTTGTGGATTGAAAATCAAGAAATGAGATGAATCATCCGAAATAGATTAAGTTGAAATTACGTCTGTAACTTAAGTTATGATATGAAGTTGTATTATAATTGGTAGGAAGAAATCTCAGAGTGCATTATGATTTTGGATTGTGAAGGTAATTGTTGGATTCAATTATACTTTAAATTTAGGACAAGCAGAATAGAATATTCTTTCTGATCCTTTTGTTTTAACAGTGTGCTAGGACTCTTTATATTGACTTCACTTTAAGTTAGAAAGTATGAAGTAATTGATGTCATTATAACAGGGTTGTTTAATTGAAACAATTAGTGGAATGCAATTGTTTAAAGATTAGTGCTTATCATGCTCAGTTCATTGAACTGACCCGTGCTAGCAATTTTTTGCAGATGGTCTTCGTAAGTGGTAAAGGAGGACAAAATCTGACATGATGCATTGACTGTTCTAAGTTAGTTCTTATGAAGAATTCTGATATGATTTCTAAACTATATTGTGAAAAGAAAAGTTATCTCTTTTGTTGAAGGCTATTGTCTTAAAGTATGCCCGAAGTGCATAGGTTGTAATTGTATGGATTTGGAAATGAATGAAATAGTGAGAAATTTACCTATGTAGAATGTGTATCTTATCTTGTTGGGATGATCTTCTTATTATCTATATGAATGAGTGTGCATTCTTATTGTTTTAAACAATGGAATATAGATGAATTTATTAAGTAAGCCATAGCTAATTATGTGGCTGAATACATCATTCTTAATTAGTGATTCATTATAGCTTAGGATTGTGATTTAAAACTGAAATAAGATCACTGCATTTATAGGGAACATTGAGAGTGGGTTATGCCCTAAAATGTAACTATAAGAAGAAGAGGACTTTCCCCTCTTGTAATGCATTAATTATAAAAGTAATATATGGTTATAAATCGCTAAGACTTAATGGTATTAAGTCTGATATGTCTCAGCCTTTTAGGTTGTTACATTTCCTTTGTTGGATTAGTTAATTTTAAATGACGAAACTTAGATTGTTGTTGTCCTATTTTTTTTGGATAAAAGGTTTTTTGGATAAAAGGTTTTTATCAGTAGGATGTTGACACACGTCAACTGCAAGGTTATACCTTCGAGAAGATTAGGATCTTCTCGAGGATACAACAATGCAGATGACATGTGGCAACACCCTTCTACATTGATCGTTAAGATTTACACACCTGGAACTTGATCAAGATTTCTCTCCGGGACTGGTTAGGACCATAATCAGGTTATGAGGAAGCCCTTTGAGACTCAGGGTACCTTGGCACATGGGGTTAACTTTGGTTGACCCAGTATGCCAACTTACCCTTAGTCTTTAAGAGCCTCTTCATAATGTGGACTATGATGTTAATCCGATCTAGAGTGAAACCTTGGGACAAGGGGACTGACAGAAGTTAGTATAAGATGTTCTATATAACAATAGAGTGGGGTGAAGGACATATTCTAGATTGACAAGTATGTCGTCAAGGAATAAGTAATACAAACAATATGTTATAAATCTTTGGCAAAAGTATCGCAAACTTCTGATTATGTTGTCCTATGTCACCTAGTCTAAAGATCATGATGCCAATGAATATTGGTAAAAATTATTCAGATAAGTTCTTTGGGTGGATCACTTAGAACCTGGAATAGGGTAAGAGAACCATGAATATGAAGTATTCAGTATAAAACTCCAAGCTCAATGTTACACATGAATAGATCGGTAGATCACCGAGTCATGAAATGAATAGATCAGTGGTACACCAAGTCATTACAGCTGCATATGGTTATCTATTATAAGAATGATTGTTATGAGATGGGTGTTCTAAATTATGTATTTAGAACAGAGAACATTAATCATGCAAAAAAATATTCCTTGTTTCTAAAGTATTAAAATGGGAATGTTACATCTTGGTATCAGAGCTGAAGGTTGCAGCTCTTGGACCTATTATGTCCATAATATGAAAAAAACCTGAATTTTCTTGTAACATAAATGGTTAGAACAAGGGGAAACATTGCGAATAATGCTCCACCTGAGGAAGGAGCAGCAACAACCCAAAAACTTGATGAGATCCTTGCTGCCCTGTTGGACACAAGAGATCATTTGGCTGTACTTGAACAACAAGTGATGGGAAATGAGGAGGAAGAAGAAGCTGGTAATAACAATCAACCACCTCCTGAGGACAACCCTGATATGGGTGTTGGTAATAATAATGGAAATGTACCTACCCAACTAGAAAACAAAAAGGCCAGGTTGGCAACGGAACTCACTAATGATATAAAAAGGATAAGTCCACCTAAATTTGATGGCACCACATTAGGAGATGGAGCTGAGAATTGGCTCAACGAAATGGAGAAGTACTTTACAATAAGAAACTTCTCGAAGGAAACCAAAGCTATTTGGGGAGCATATCAACTTTCCCATGAAGCATCTTCATGGTGGGACAACCGTAAGGCTGAGCTAAATATTGATGAAACTAACATCACTTGGGATCAATTTAAAGGTTATTTTAGGCAACGTTGGCTACCACAACTTTATTATGATAAGAAAATGATAGAATTTCAGAACTTAGCTCAAGGAAAGCTAACTGTAACTAAGTATTGGGAGTAGTTTATGAAACTCCTCAAGTATGTACCGCAGTATCAAACTAACGACAAGTTAAAAATTAAAAAATTCATCATCAGACTAAATCCCATGATTGGAGGAGAGGTTGATGTTCACAGCCCAACCACTATAGAAGGAGTTGTTGAAAAATCAATAAGGTAGGAACAGAAATTAAAGGCTATTTCTGCTCATAAAGAGGAAGTGTGGAAGAAGATTCCAAACTCTTCTTCAGTTTCTCTTGCACCCAAGAAGGGGCCATGGAAAAAGTTTGGCAACAAAAATAAGTTTTCAGTGGATAATAATAAGAAAACAACAGCGAGCAAGCCTGCTGGAAATGCAAGGAATAATTTTGCAAAGAATAATAATAATGGGCAGAAGTCCTATGGAGGTCAACATGATAATTTTAGGGTTGGAAATAATTTTGAGCATAAAAAGGGACCTGTAGGAGGTTGCTATAATTGTGGCAAAGATCATTACGCAAATCAATGTCCTTTGAAAAAGGATGATCGTAATCAACAACATAAGATACATGTTGCAGTAGTAGACAAGAAAGCTAAAAGCAAGTTACACCTGTTGAAGTTCCTGGTAAGTTATTTGGCATACCTGTAACTATTCTTTTTGATACGGGAGCTACTGAATGTTTTATTTCTAGTAAACTCACTTCGAAACTTAAAATAAAAGCTGAAAAATGGATAAATCATGGACTATACATTATGGTAATAATTCTGTTCATACAGTTAGTATGTGTCTTTTTGGGGCAGTCCTTGACTTACCTAACTTTTCCACTAAAGTTGATCTTTATGTTGCACCTTTGGGATCTTATGACATTGTCATCAACATTAATTGGTTAGCTGAGCATAAAGTGAAAGTGGATTGTTTTGAAAAAATATTAGTTGTTTGGATGATCTACAGAGGACAACAGAGATTCAAGGTGTAAAACGAGAAATTTCAGTTAGAAAATTGTCGGCTATGCAACTTAAAAAGGCCAAAAATAAAGGTTGTACCTTGTATGTGGTAAAAATATCTGAATCTACAGAAGAAAATAGTGATTGCATGGAACGTTACCCATTGTTGCAGAATTTTAGGGACGTATTTCTAGAAGAATTACCAGGTTTACCACCCAAAAGGGAATTTGACTTCACCATTGAAATCAAACCAGAACATAGCCTATTTCTAAAGCACCTTATCGAATGACTACCACAGAGTTAGTTGAGCTTAAGGCTCAGTTGCAAGAACTTTTGTCTAAAGGTTTGATTAGACCAAGTGTTTCACCTTGGGGAGCACCAGTGATATTCGTGAAAAGGAAAGATGGAACACTTATATTATGTATCGATCATCAGATGTTAAACAAAGAAATAGTCAAAAATAGATACCCACTTCCTAGAATTGATGATTTGTTTGATCAGATGCGTGGAGCATCGGTATATTCCAAGATAGATATTTGATCCATATATCATCAATTAAGAATTAAAGATGAAGAGATTCATAAAACAACGTTCCAGATAAGGTATGGACATTATGAATTCACGGTTTTACCCTTTGGATTAACTAATGCACCTGCAACTTTTAAGAACTTAATGAATAATATCTTTCAAGAATACTTGGACGAGTTTTTTCATGTATTCTTGGATGACATTCTCATATATTTTAAAAGTGTCGAGGAACAAAATAAGCATTTGAAAGTAGTCTTGGAAATTCTGAGAAAGAGAAGGTTATACAGTAAGTTATCCAAATGTTCTTTCTTTGATACCGAAGTTCATTATTTGGGTCATGTTATAAGTAAAGAAGGAATTATTGTAGATCCTTCTAAAATAGTGGCTATAACCGAGTGGCCTGCACCAAAGAATGTACATGAAGTAAGAAGCTTCATGGGCCTTGCTGGTTATTATAGAAAATTTGTTAAAGATTTTTCTAAAGTGGCTACACCAATAACTTCATTGTAGAAAAAGGATAAGAAATTTGTTTGGAATGATAAATGTGAATCTGCTTTTATAAATCTGAAAATTCAGTTGACTTCAGCACCCATTTTGGTTATACCTGGCCCTAATGGAGACTTTATTGTTGTAACGGATGCATCCGGGAAGGCCTTGGAGGTATTTTGTTACAAAATGATCATGTCATAGCGTATGAAAGTAGAAAACTTAAGTTACATGAGTTGAATTATGCTCCACATGATTTAGAGCTTGCTGCCATAGTACATGCACTTCAAGTTTGGAGGCATTATTTACTTGGTAAACCTTTTGAGTTGAAAACTGATCATCTTGGGCTGAAATATATTTTCACTCAGCCTAATCTGAATGCAAGATAAGCGAAGGTGGTTAGAGTTTTTGTCTCAATATGATTTTGATATAAGTTACATCAAAGGAAAGGAGAATAGAGTAGCAGATGCTCTAAGTCGTAGGAAGCACATTTCTACTCTTATAACATTAAGAACTCAGTTTAAAGATGAGGTGAAAAGTGCATTGGAATCTGATTTATACTTTCAGCAAGTGAAAATAGCACTTGCTGCAGATCCAAAAGATGAAAGGTATACAGGTTTTCATTTCGACAATGAAGGAATCTTACGTTATGGAAATAGAGTATACGTACCTTTGCTTAATGATTTGAGAAAGAAATTGTTAGCTGAATTTCATAATTCACCCTTTTCTGGACACCCGGGTATTACTAAAATGCTTGCTGATATAAAACAACAATATTTCTGGAAAGGAATGAAAAAGGATGTTGTTAATTTTGTGACTCATTGTCTTGAATGTCAGTGGGTGAAAGCGGAACATATGCACCCAGCTGGTTTATTATATCCCCATAGCATACCATAGTACAAATGGCAAGTAATAAGTATGGATTTTGTACAAGGGCTGCCTATGTCAAGAAATAAACATGATGTTATTTTGGTAGTTGTTGATAAACTAACAAAAGTAGCTCATTTTATTACTGGAAATATAAAGGATGATTCTCCTATTTTAGCTAAAAGATTTGTACACGAAATTTTCAGATTACATGGAGTACCTGAATTGATAATATCAGATAGGGATCCTAGAATGATGTCAAGATTTTGGCAAATGCTTAATGCAGCTCTTGGAACTAAACTAAACTTCAGTTCTACGTATCATCCGAGAAATGGATGGACAGACTGAAAGAGTAAATCAAGTGTTAGAAGATATGTTACGGATGTATTGCATGGATCAACAATATAAATGGGAAGAGTATCTCCCATTAGTTGAATTTGCATACAACAATACATATCACTCTTCTCTTAAGATGGCACCTTTCGAGGCACTTTATGGAAGAAAATGCAGAACCCCTGTTAGTTGGGACAACATTGAGGATAGAGAGGTAATTGGGCCTAAAATCCTTACGAAAATGGAACAAAAAGTTAAAATTATTTGTGAATGCTTGAAAGAAGCAATAGATAGGTAGAAGAGTTATGTTGATTTAAAGTGGGTTGACCAAAAATTTGAACTTGGTGAAAAGGTTTTTCTTCGTGTTAAACCAAGAAAGAGTTCTATAACTTTTGGCAAGGCTGCCAAGTTATCACCTCATTTTGTGGGACCTTTTGAAATTGTTGAAGTAATCAATCCCGTAGCTTATCGATTAGCATTACCACTTGCTTTGTCATGAATGCATGATGTTTTCCATATTTATTTGCTTAAGAAATACGTTTGATTTGTCACATGTGTTAAAATAGAATTCCCGCGCAGTCCAAGACCGAGGAATAATCATGGTTAAACCCACTCGAGTGCTTGGAAACTCACCAATTGCACTTAAGAAATTGTGAAATATGACAATGTAAGGTCCAGTGGGACCAGTTTAACGAAGAAAGTGCAACTTGGGAAAATATGGAAGATATGAGAACTACTTTTCCCTTTCTTTTTGAATAGAACTGAATCTACCGATGATAAAAAAATTGTTGTGGATTTATTTTTTTACATGACTTTAAGTAAGCCGCTTTTGGGGCAAATATTTATTCAAAGTTGAATAATTAGTAACATAATACTGATTTTTGGAACTATATAAAGTTTGAAATAGTTGATTTGATAAGTAAGTGAAAGAATTGACTGACCATAAGGTAAATAAAAGTTGTCATCATCGGGACAATGATTCTTTTAGGAGGGAAGCATGTAACACCCTGAACTATTGTTACTTTCTCCTTTGCATTCAAGTGTTGATATGTGATTTTCCCATATAAGGATATGTTCTTTGGGTTTCAGGGAGTCATTCTTGAATTGGTTATCTTTCTACTCTTAAGATCTTTGATTAAACTGAAATATGCTTGGATTCTTTTTCTTTCATCCCGTGCATATGAGTGCAATCTAATTTCTGGGAGATTGTAGACTTATCTATCTCTATGACTCATCCTTGGATCAATTGCATTGATCTAAGGAATTTTTAATTATATTTGGGATGAACAATTATGTATTGACATTTTGTGAATTATTAACTCTGATTGAACTTAGAATGTACAAGTTCTTTTAAACCTCCTTCATATAAAAATATTTCCGTAGAGGAAAGTTTTGTTGGATTCCGGAAATTAATCCTGGCAGATCATTACAATCGGAATCTGGTTTCAGTCATTTTAGCATCGAAAAGACCTGGACCTTAAGCCAAGTAAGATATGTAAGTTTTCCATCTAAAGCTAATTTACTTGATGTAAATCCAGAATCTGATCTGGGAATGTTATATTCTGTTTGAATTATGAATGCTGATTTATCCTATCTAGTGGACCTAAGCTAGAATCTAAGAGGTTATTAGTTTTAAACCTAAACTATAACCTATTGTTGCAAAGGTTAGTTAATCTAACCTAGTCCTAAACTATATGCTTGATATTACCTAAGGGTTATCTAAACCTAATACTAAGGTGGGTGACTAATGTTATATCCTAAGGTGTTATGATTAAATTTACGTATGATCTAACCTAAGTCACTAACCTATCCTAAACTAATGTTATGAAAAGGAACCTAAGGGGGGTCACAAGTTTTGGGCGGTGGTTTCTATGGCATTTAAGGTAAGGATAAGGATGAGAGGATAGGGAGTACTTGCCAAGGTTAGTGGAGGTTAATTTGGTAAGTGGGGGCTTACGTGGTAGCATCTCTAAAATGGAAACTCTTGTTTATTTTAATGTGGAGCTCGCCAACTTTGGCGGGTGGTGGCAATGGAAAACAGGTGGGAGAAAGGAATTTAATGCAATTAAATTGCATGGGTCCTCAAGCCTGGACCACCTTGAGAGACATGCAAAGGGAATTTTGTTTGGTTGTTTCTTTTGTTATGCCTTCTGTTTTTTACTTTGCATGAGCACTGGTTTTCGAACCAACAGTTTACTCTTCATTGCATGGCAATTTTGAAAGTTTCAAATTTACTTCTGTGTTGTGGGGAATATATAAGGCATGGAGGAAGCAATATTTTTTGTTTAATCTTTCGTGGAAAGAACGAGCTCATCCAGAGGTCTTCTTTGAATGTTTAGCGACACTATCAAGCATGATAGGCCCTAACTATTAAAATCTTGCTTTCCTTTAAATGTTTTCATTAAAACAACTCTGTTCTGATGATATATATGCATTTTTGGCTTGGCTGGTAACAATGATTTATGGGTTTTATGTAAACTTGGGTTCTGGGTTGAACGTGGAAATTTTGGTTCTGAAGGAAACTTGTTTTCATTGTTCTTTTGTTCCTTTATTGTGGATTAAACATGAAGTTCTTTATTTGGTTGGAACTGTCGCATTACCTTTCTTTGCTATGAATTTGTAAATAAGTAAATGTACCAGACTCGTAAGGTTTATTTTTGGTGATGAAATTGGTGAATGTGTTCAATTTCTCATGACCCTTATTGTTGTTAACAACCTGGTTGTATTTGTCGATCTGGGTTTTTGTGAACAGTTGTGTGTTCATACCCATTTGGGTAAACAATAGCGACTACTGTAAGCTCTTATCTGATCCGGCTTACTAGATTAAAAACTTGTTCCATGGAAGGAAACGTTTTTAAAGACTACATGTTTTTTAATGCTATGGTAATCTCTTTTGCTTCAGCTATGAATGGATTATTAGATTGTTTTCTTCGCCATGAGAAACTCTGACTGTAACAAGTTCATGTTCAAGAAAAATGGTAAATGATTTCGTGGACGGGTTGTTGGTATACTCGGTAAAAAAACTTGACTGGTACAGGTTGTGTGTTTTGGAATTATTGAATGATTGAATCCGTATCACCTCTTGTGCAGGGGTTTGTTTGCTTTTTAATTTTGTAGGTACTACGAGTAATACAGTGTATGGTTTAGTTGTTTATTTTAAGGTAACCATGAATGTTGGCAATACGAGTTATACTGAAAGATTAGTCGTTGAATGGATTTTGTGTTCTTCTTTCAATTCTTGGTTGATCTTGGAAAAGTTGTAACAAGAAATTGTGTTTATCAATTCTGGGTTTTTAAACATACTTAGAAATTGACATTAGAATTGAAATGGGTTGAAGCTTATGGAAGACCTGTTTTTAATTTGACTACTATTATATATTCATTATAATGGTAAGAACATTTCGACCTTAGGTGTTTTCAAAAATAGGATTTGAATACATTTTTAAATACTAAATATTCAATCTTGTTTAGTGTTTTATAATGAAATGGCACCAGATGATGAATTGGTCCAGTTAGATTAGTATTGGATTACCATGTAATCAAGGGAAAACATTAAGTTAACCTAACTTGATTTTAATCTTGAATGGTTCGAGCATAAGAAGGAAAGTAGCCTGTTTCCTTTGGATCAGGTTTGTATCGAGTTCGATAGGATGTAATGTGATTATGTCAAATGTTGATTTTGGTTTCATTGGATGTATAGTTGTAGATCCTGTAGGGATCTATTGGCAAACCAATAAGATGGTTCTACCTGACCCGAGCTAATGGGTGAACTTAGGTGTTAGAATTACTCGTCTTCTCCTTCCTTGATTGGACTAATGAATGTTTATTACTTCATGGAATTTGATATCATTCTGAAATCGATTACGATAGTGTTTTGATATTCTCTGCTTTTATCTCTCCGAGTCAGAAGGAAAATTTTGAAAGGGTTTAAAACAAAAATAGGAAAGTTTTAATACTCTCTTTTTTGAATGTTAGTGTGATCTTCTTTAGAATTCTATAAGGAACTCAAATAGTAAGGTTATGAGATGACAGGACTATTATATTAAGTTGAAAGGAATAGTAGGAGGTGGGATCCTAATCTGGAAGACTCCTTTCATTTTACAACATGTTAATATCTTGTGTTAAACTTACTGTTTGTTATTTTTAATTGGAAAGAAATTCAGTATTTATTTCCTTGCATACTTGTTGTGGATTGAAAACCAAGAAATGAGATGAATCATCCGAAATAGATTAAGTTGAAATTACGTCTGTAACTTAAGTTATGATATGAAGTTGTATTATAATTGATAGGAAGAAATCTCAGAGTGCATTATGATTTTGGATTGTGAAGGTAATTGTTGGATTCAATTATACTTTAAATTTAGGACAAGTAGAATAGAATATTCTTTCTGTCCATTTTGTTTTAATAGTGTGCTAGGACTCTTTATATTGACTTCACTTTAAGTTAGAAAGTATGAAGTAATTGATGTCATTATAACAGGGTTGTTTAATTGAAACAATTAGTGGAATGAAATTGTTTAAAGATTAGTGCTTATCATGCTCAGTTCATTGAACTGACCCATGCTAGCAATTTTTGCAGATGGTCTTCGTAAGTGGTAAAGGAGGAAAAAATCTGACATGATGCATTGACTGTTCTAAGTTAGTTCTTATGAAGAATTCTAATATGATTTCCAATCTATATTGTGAAAAGAAAAATTTATCTCTGTTGTTGAAGGCTATTGACTTAAATTATGCCCAAGTGCATAGATTGTAATTGTATGGATTTTGAAATGTATGAAAAAGTTAGAAATTTACCTATGTAGAATGTGAATCTTATCTTGTTTGGATGATCTTCTTATTATCTATATCAATGAGTGTGCATTCTTATTGTTTTAAACAATGGAATATAGATGAATTTCTTAAGTAAGCCATAGCTAATTATGTGGCTGAATACATCATTCTTTATTAGTGATTCATTATATCTTAGGATTTTGATTTAAAACTTAAATAAGATCACTACATTTATAGGAACATTGAGAGTGGGTTATGCCCTAAAATGTAACTATAAGAAGAAGAGGACTTTCCCTCTTGTAATGCATTAATTATAAAAGTAATATATGGTTATAAATCACTAAGACTTAACGGTATTAAGTCTGATATGTCTCAGCCTATTAGGTTGTTACATTTCCTTCGTTGGATTAGTTAATTTTAAATGACAAAACTTAGATTGTTGTTGTCCTATTTTTTGGATAAAAGGTTGTTAGGTCCCAACCGACAACCAGAAGCAATCTAGAGTTAATTAAGACCCTTTTGTAAAGTTGAACCCTAATTACATAAAGGTAACTAAAAGAGTGTTGGACTCAAGGTTAGGGAAGGCTACCTATATATGTAGACTTGTAACCCAAATACAACTTAATGTAAGTAAAATTCTTGGAGGTATGTACATCTTTTCGAGGTTGTTCCATAGGATGTTGACACACGTCAACTACAAGGTTGTACCTTCAAGAATATTAGGATCTTCTTGAGGATACAACAATGCAGATGACATGTGGCAACACCCTTCTGCATTGATCGTTAAGATTTACACACCGGAACTTGATCAAGATTTCTCTTCGGGACTGGTTAGGACCATAATCAGGTTATGAGGAAGCCCTTTGAGACTCAGGGTACCTTGGCACACGGGGTTAACTTCGTTGACCCAGTATGCCAACTTACCCTTAGTCTTTAAGAGCCTCTTCATAACGTGGACTATGATGTTAATCCGATCTAGAGTGGAACCTTGGGACAAGGGGACTGACAAAAGTCAGTATAAGACGTTCTATATAACATTAGAGTGGGGTGAAGGACGTATTCTGGATTGATAAGTATTCCATCAAGGAATAAGTAATATGAATAGTATGTTATAAATCTCTAGTGAAAGTATCGCAAGCTTCTGATTGCATTGTCCTATGTCACCTAGTCTAAAGATCGTGATGCCGATGAATGTTGGTAACAATTATTTAGATAGGTTCCTTGGGTGGATCACTCAGAACCTGAAATAGGGTAAGAGAACCACGAATATGAAGTATTCAGTAGAAAAATCCAAGTTCAATGTTACACATGAATAGATCGGTAGATCACCGAGTCATGGAATGAATAGATCTGTTGTACACCGAGTCATTACAACTTGCATATGGTTATCTATTATAAGAATGATTGTTATGAGATGTGTGTTCTAAATTATGTATTTAGAATAGAGAACATTAATCATGCAAAAAAATTCCTTGTTTCTAAAGTATTAAAATGGGAATGTTACAAATTCTTCCAAGAAGGCATTTTTAAAGTAGTATAATCCACCACCATTTGATGAGGGTCATATTTCCTATACCAAATGCTATACATGCACCCCATCAACATTGTTTCAAAATGACTAGCCTTCCACTCCAAGGTTTTGATCCCCTTTATGTGCCATAGCAGATCACACTTGAGAACATTCTCCATAGCATCCTCAATACCTCTCGTAATCCGCAAGTGTAACAACATCTCAAAGAAGACTTGAGGGGGTGGTTAGGGCCCTTTTCCTCCTGAACTAGAGCCTTGGTTTCCCCCAATGTTCCCTCCACCGTCGATCCACCGTGTCCACCTAGTCTTATGCCTCCTGAGCCACCAGATCCACTAAAACCACTAGGTCCACTAGGTCTTGTCCCTCTTGACCCATTAGATCCACCATAACCACCAGGTCCTATAGTAGTTGTGCCAATTTCCCCCAAGGTTCCATTGAAATATGCACCGATGGTTTGTGATAATTCCCCACTACCTTTATTGTACCCCTCGCCACTTCCAGACGTGATACCGAAGGCTTGTATACTTGCTCCTTGTCCAAAGACTCCTCTCGAATACTTTGGGATATGTGTAGCCATAGAGGTGGGAACTAAAAAATTATACCTCCTAGGTGTAGATATGTCACTTCCACTGGTTCCAACTAGGTCAATGATACTCCTTCCTTGCTCTAGAAAACCAAGCATCATGGTTTGGTCACTGGGTGGGTTCAGATATGTGCCAATGACTCTTCTTTCTCTATGTGATGAACTCTCATCGAAATTGAAGGGGTCTCTCTTACGCACTTTCCAAGATGGGGTAGCACAGACTGCTTAGGTTCCACATCCTCTATGTGAACCTCAAATCCTTCCCACAACGTCTACCTCTATAGATCCATCACACTTACAGCCTTGTGTCATCTAGTAATCTCCCTTTCAGTGCTTCACTATACTTGAGCCATCTCTCCTCTCTTTCCTTCTCCATTGTAATATCTTCCATCTTCCTCCACCCTAGCTCCCTCACCCAATGCTCAGAATGGTTTAGCTGGCCATTAGAAATTCCTCTAAACCCAAAGTAATAACCAAGATCTTCATTTCTAGAGGGATAACACATAGAAATGATCCTCTGGGCTCCCATAGAAATTCAAACTCAGTAACTTCTCGGGCAAGAATATGTGGAAATAACATACTCCAAAGTGTAGCTAGCCAACACACCTTCCCACCAATGATCCACAACATGATTCCACGTTAGATCTGCATCCTACAACCTCTGGTAATATTCTTGGGTCCACGTGCATGATCTAGAATACCAACTTGATCTAGACACATACGTTGAGAGCCATTCATACAGCTCTACTGGGAAACAATAGAAAAATGTTTCATATAAATCATGGTAGAGGTTCTCTTCTACCCATCTACATGCATCAAACTCAAGTCCAGTGTTGAATCTTTGAGAAAATTCATCCTCCATGCTCTTGAACCATGATTCAACACTTTCCAGAGTTAAACATTCTGTCATTACTCATTACCCAAATCATGATGTATGCCATTTCCCACTACAACTTCAAAAAGAGGTCCCATAAATGAACCAATATGTAGTCATTTTTACCCTTATCACAAAAGAAAGGAACCCCATGTGCATCGGCCTATCACCCAATGGGCACTGGGAACTCACCCGAGGCATGTGTAGGTGTCAAGTCTCTCTTTTATGTGAGTTTAGTACGAAACATCATCTATGATCTAGATTAAGAGAATTGGAAGGAAGTAAAACATACAAGCACCATAGAGCTCAGGACGGCTTCTAGGTCCTTGCAGTCATTCTAGACAAAAATGCTTAATAGATTGAATAACTTATACCAAAATAGAAAGAAGTTACACAAGCATCCATACTTAATCATAAACATAAATGAGAAAGAACTATGAGAAAAATGTATGCATTAGAATCATCAATGTTCATATTCATTGTAAGATGGTAACCTCATTACATTCATGGAGCCATTACAAAATGTTACAGAGAAGCAAACCGTAGTCATGCATTATATCTGGACTCATATGACTAGGCTCTCAAAAGAAATTTATAACCCATACCCTTGATACATCCTTCCCTAAACACAATTACCCAAACTAATAGAGTTCTTGCAGTATTTTTGCAGAGCTCCGCCCTCTCTCTCTCTCCTTCCTTCTACGGTGTTTGCATATATAGGCTTTCGGATTACCAACTCATCCTATAGTGGCCTCGCATCTGATTCCAAGTGTCTAAAGGTGGTCCTCCATGTGAGCAGGCCCTCCAGCCCGAACTTTCCACTTTTACCATGATGAGCTTCTAGAAGCTTCTACCGCAGCATGCTCCTTCCCGGCCACCCCGTGGCTAGGTTGGCACCTTATCCTCTTCGCATGCATAGTTGGGTCATTCTCTTCATGTTTTCTACCAAAACTCAAAATATGGCTAAGTCTCAAACCATTGGTTATGCCCATGTATGTGTCACGAGATTCCTCAAAGCCTTTCCCTGTGCACCTTATCCTTGCACGCTTTTCTTAAACTAGGTATTTCTCACCTATGCGGCCTTTTATACTTAGCCAATATTTAAGGGGCCTTACATTATTCTTCTAGGGACACCTCCTTAGGGATTACCTCTTTATAATCTTTACATGAGGGAGGTTGAGTATAAGGTTCCTCATGATTATCCATGATCTTCATGATGAACTCTAACTATGGGGATGCGATATCCACCAAGGTATGTTGTCTAGAAGTAAAGGCATAACCTAGATTCAAACTTTCATCAATGTCATGTAGTAGACACTCTTCTTCTTCTTCTTCTTCTTCTTCTTCTCGTCGAACCATGTTGAAAATGAGAGTGGGATCAACTGTGGAAGGAAAATTGGCCCCAAACTCTACAACATGCATAAGGACTTCATGTTTATTGTGGGGTAATTCTCCTCATCACCACTCGATCTACTAGGAAATTTTCCTCCAAAAAAAGATCCAGGATTTGTTTTATTATGGGATCGTAGGACCCTAATCTTTGATTCTTCATCTTTTCATAGGAGAAATAATGAACTATGTTTTTCTAAGGTTGGTTTAAAAGGAACCTAAGTCAAAACAATGTAGTGTAATGACACTTCATTACAAATAATGTCAATCAAAGAATAAGAATACATCCAAAGGAAATGTGCACTAAGGACTCCAATGAATAAGAATGACACACTAATCAATAAGGAAAGCACAAGTAACAAGAAATCTAGGACTTTAAACAATCAAGACTATGATCTATCCATAAGAAAAGTTACTCCCTTTGTTTCTCTAAGTATAGTTTCGAAAATAGTGACAACATAAAGTCACCACTTAGTGTTTCACTGTTTTCTTTGTGGATTTGATGAAACAGATAAGGGTGGAAGGGCCAAGGAGGAATACCTGTTGCAATGATCAATTGGAGGTTGTGCATGCATTATGATCTCTAATACAATGTTGATTTTGTGAGCTTCTTTTTGGCTAAGAGGAACTACCTGAAATAAAAATCAAGACCACAAAACATAGTTAATAACAAACTTTAGTGGATTGCCTAGCGTGAGCTAGATCCATGAAGTTCAATACTTCCTCAATGATTTTCAATCCACTGTTTAAAACAACTTAATGCAAAATTCCAATAATGTCCTACTGCAGTTGATAGGATTTAGGTATCTCATTCAGTAAAATTAAAAAATCTAATCTAACAAAGCTAGGTTATGATCATATTTGTAAGTTAGACATGGTAAATAACTTGGTTGGGACAGTCGTGTTAAGCTTTAGGTGATTTGGGTTCTTTGGGTTAAATTTATGAGGTTTTTACTATAGGAAATTTTTCCGCATACACCGACCGGTGTCTATAGGGTATGGATGATGTCGATTAAGAGGAAACCAACAACAATTCCAAGGTTAACCAACATCGGTAGGGTTAGGCTAATAGAAACTTAATAAATTGGGTTTTGGAGAGTCTCTGTGACTACACAAAGAATGGGAGGGGAATGTTTAGGTTAACAAGGGTGATGGTAATGCTCAGGAGTTTCTAGTGTTGAATATTGAGGAGCTAAAAGGGATTGTGGGTGGTTAGATAAATGGATTGAAGGAATATGGGGATGGTGGGGTACAAAGGAAACCATAAACTAACTCAAAAGAGATAAAGAGACTGATACTAAATAATGGTAGAATGCTACAGATCAGAGCGTACTTACTTTAGAAAGAATACTAAATGGATGGAGGATGGTGAAGGTTGATCTATGAAAATGGTTGATCCATTCCGTAGCAAAGTGCTTCCTAGAATATTAACTCGAATTCCAGTGCCTTGGGATCAATCCTGATGTTGGCTTTGAACCTCTGGATGTGTGAGAGGATTCTGGTTTTTACACTTACATATAGATCTCTCTCTCCAAAACATGGAAAATATTTCCAACCTCTAAACAAGGTTTCTAAAATGGATATATGGTAACCGATGATGGTTAGGGTGACCGGCGTCAGTTTAGGGATAATCGGTGTTCATTAAGGCAGAAATATTAGGTTATCGAAATGAAACATTTTGGCAGTTCTTGGCCCTATTCTTCCCATTGGTGTGGGTCTAAAATGGCATCTTGCACTTAGATAAAGGGGCTAGCTGTTAAAGGAAGAATGGGCATGCAAGAATTAGGGTTTGAACTAAGTCTTAGTTATTTAGGGAAAGTAGAGAGTGACTCTTATTTAGGACACTTCTTGATAATAGGTCCATGATGAGGTGTCTAGGTGAGCTGGTTTGGGTGAGGTGTGCACTAATTTAATTAGGGTAATTAAATTAATAAATGAAGTGAGGATGAGTATTACTTTAATTATAAATAATTAAATTAATATTAATGTGGGGTATGTTGGTGTAATTTCTGGGTTTGCACACTTTGCTCTGATTTCCCATGATTCACTTTTGCTCAAAAACATTTTATTGGCTCGAGCTGGTGATTTGCAATTCATTTTTTCAGTTGGATGCTTTCAGATGCCCTCATTGTTGTTATTCTGCCCTAAATTGAAGTAAAATCCAAGTTCCCCCTGTTTGTGCCCTGATTTATTCATTTTCATGGGTCTGTACCATTTTCTCCTTTGCCAAATCATGAAAGAGCTCGAAATTGATCAAATCCTGAATTTGTGCAAGTGTTTCCCCAATCCCAAGGTCATAAATGATGTCAAGAGATGATTCAGTTGGTTTAAAATGAAGAATTCTGCCTTCCCTATCAAAAAAATTGGTTTCTAGGGCATTCCCTAAATTTTTCATGTTTTTGACGTGCTCTCGGGCCGTCAAATTTATCATTGTAAACTCCATGCTGACATGGCAGGCTCTCATTGACAGTGCGGTCGGAAAAATGTCATAACTTGTCAAATTTTCAATTTTTAGCAAAGGGAGAATTTTCTCCGCAGCCCCGCATTTGCCTAGTGTGCCTACATGGCATGATTTGATTGGTCAGATGGAGCAGCGAGTGGTGGAGGTCACTTAAAAATTTTGCCTTCATTTTTTGCAAATTTCTCAAAATCAATTTTTTTCCCGAAGGCCCGCAGCAAATGGCATGATGACACGTGTCTAGGAGGGCCAGGCGGATGGTCAAGGACTTGGAAAATTTTTGTGTTTTTTGGCTTAGGGTGTCAGGGGAAAAATTTGGCCCATGAACCCGCAACCATTGGAAAGGTGACACGTGTCCAGGGAGATCGACCGGAATAGTGGGAACTTAGAAGAATTTGAAAGTTTTTGGTTTCAAAATGCAAAAGGAAAAATTTTTGCCGGGGTCCGCACCCAATACGAAGTGGACACATGTCCAAGAAAGTTAGCATGGATGGGCAGAATTTGTGAAAATTTTGAAGTCTTTTAACTTCAAAGTGTTAAAGTTACAATTGGCCCGAGGGCCCACACCCAATGGAGGGGCAACGCATGTCCATGGGAGTAAGGGAAAAGTGGGGTGATGTGTGTTTTTTTGGATTTTTGCCTTTGGAGGCAAAATTTTAAAGTAACATTTTGAGCTAGACCTCTGCGCAAATCACAGTGTGACACATATGCACAGGGATGAAATGGAGAGGTGGAGGCTTGGAGGCAGTTGAAGTTTTTTAACTTCAAAAGGTAAGAAGGAAAATTTCAGTTCAAGGTCCCACCACCAATGAACAATGAACATGTGTCCAAATTTTGATGGAAATTCGGAGCGCGGAGGAAAGATGGAAAATGTTCCAACTTTGGCAAAAATTTCCAAAGGAAACAATGAACCCGCGGAAAATATTGGAGGTTTTTCCCCACGACTAATCCATAGGTGACACGTGGCATTTTCAAATGTCAAAGAGAGAGGTCAGGCCCGCATGGAGTTTTGATGCTTGCGGAGGTTTGAAGGCAAAATTGATGAGTCGGCTCTACCTCCAATGGGAGATCGACACGTGGCAGAGAAACAAGGTATTCGGGCGCAGAGCATTTTGAGAAAAATTTCCTTTTCTCAAAAAAGTTGAAAAATTCATCAAACTGACCCACGGTTTTGGTGGGGACCTACAAGAGGACACGTGGCGCATCCAGGGGCTCGCGGGGAAAATTTTCAAAATTTTCCCGAGATCAAAAAGGGTTTTAAATGCAAAATTTAAAATGGAGGGTCATGTGCCAATGGTTTTGGACACTGTACGTACCCAAAATTGTAAGGTACAGTACTGCGGAACGGTGTAATAAATGCCCCAATGATGATACAGGTCTCCTCGCAAGGTGTTCGGGATCCGGAAAAGCCTTCGGAGTATGCGTTAACATCCCGCATGCCCCGCTTAGCCCCCGCACCCTTTGTTTTCCCCTTTTTCCCTCTTTCCTTGGCCTCTTGACCTTCAGTGACGAAACCGCCGCCCTGAACAGGGCGGCGGTCCTGTAACCGCCACCCTGCTCAGAGCGGCGGTCCATGCGCGTTTTCCAGAACACTCTTTTGACGCGACCCGCGTGAAATATCACATTTCACCAGCTTTTCTTTGCCGACTTGAGCATGCATTTATGTTTTTGGTCCCCTGGAATAGTGTTTTTCCTTTGTTTATTGTTTAGGAGTTCAATTTGGTTTTGGTTCTTGGATGTTTGAATTCCTATAAATGCATGGTTTGTGCACATGCAAATGGTCTGGAGTTTTTGGTCTGAAGCTTGGCTGGATTTTGAAGTTTGATCTTTGCTCTCATTCCCTCATTTTAGTGCTTTAGTTAGTTAGCTTGTTTAGAAGCCATAGCTTGAATTCACTTGCATCTTTTGTTAAATTGCTCAGCTGTTGGTAAGCCACAGACCCATCTTGTGCAGGCAGTGCTGTCATTTCATCCAATCCAGTTAGAAGCTTGCCTCTGAATTTCTCTTTGCTGTAGATTTACTTTCGTTGTGTCTTGGAGTTCTTAGTTTAATTCATTATTTTCCTGGTTAGTTTTTATTCAGCTGTTGGTAAGCCACATATCCAACTTGTGCAAACAGTGTTGTTGTTTTATCCAAACCATTGGAATAGGATAGCTTAGGAAGCCATTAAAATCCCGCTAGGAATCGCATAAGCCAAGATCTCGTACTCTGCGCTATCCCTCTCCTACTCGCATTCTCGGTCCCGACTTACAGCTATCCTTATCCCAAAATCTACTCCTATCGGTGCTAGCATCACATGCTTTTCTGGATCCACGTGAACACAAAATAACGAAGAGACCATACTGAGGGGACGAGATCACACACACACCATCGATTCACCACTGTTCTGCGGAATCCAGGTTTTAAATTTCAAAGTTCTAGTCAGAATCATATCAAATAGAGTAGTTAATCGCTTTATTTCATTTCATTCTATTCTCGATATTGCCAGGGAAGCTATGGGGATTGATAGTTTCTGAGAAACTGTGATTCACTCCTCACTTCTGAGGTAGGATCGAGAATCTTGTAGATAGATTAGATGAGCTATTTTACTTATTTAGAATTCTACCAAATCGCACAGGCAAATAACTACACTCGGTTATCTTGTCTGTTTTAATTATTGTTTAGTTATTATTTCTAGATACGTTTAAAATAGTTTGCTTTCCTTAAAATTATTAAATATTTCATAGAAAAATAAAAGTTATATGTAGTTAGATTTATTTCACTTAGTTAGAATTTGTTTCATCATAGTTAGATTGCATTTTGTTTCGTATGACAATCACGGGACCTCAAGAGCCCAGGGAATATATATTTGAGCCAATCGTGCCTCAACCAAACCTAGTCACAGCAATAGTTGACATAGACCAAAATCTCAGGATACAAGTATTCCGAACAACCACAGATTTACAACTGATCAGTTCTCAGTTAAGAGGATTAAACATAGAAGACGACCAAGCACATGCATTTTGGTCAAGTCAGCCAAACTACAGATTACTCTAGAAAACATCCACATGACTGTAGAGGGCTCGAAAGAGAACAAACATTCGGGTGTGATCCTCTAGTTCCACAGCCAGACGCTGGAGACACCCTCGTAGATATAGATACCAGCTTAAGAATCCAGGTTGCGAGAACGTCTGTAAGGTATTCTGAGAAGATTGCACAACTATTGGTTCTAAACATAGAAGCTGAGAAAGCATACGATTACTGGATACTAGGGATTAGAACTTGATTTCGCGTATGACCATAACAGGACCGCAACAACCGAGAGTCTACGGTTGTGATCCACAGACCCCACAGCCCAACGAGTCCACAGGTCAATCCGATATAGACGCTAGCCTACGTACTTTGGTATTCAGGTCCACTCCACTTCCACCTATCATCATCGAACAACTGTCCTTACTAGATATAGCGGCTAACGAAGCTAGGGAATTCTGGACTAGGCCAGAAAATCATCCATAGAGTCAATTATATTCATCATCCACTATATGACCTTATCAGGAGATATACACGAAACAATCCCAGGTCATTTTCCATGTATTCCGCAACCCATAGATCGAATCATGCCAGAGCTCGATATTGATTGGAGCCTTCGAGCAGTCATCCTCGCTGATCGATCTGTCACACCAGTCCAAGTTAGAAGGGCCTTCTTTGCCTTAGATTCAAAAATTCCAATAGTGTGTGTCGAAGACATTAGACTGCCTAACTAGTTTGTCTGCATATTCTACCCCCCACCGGCTGTCTCGACACGACCTCCTCGAGAGGTTGGAGTGCGCGGAAGAGTCACTTGTAGATTCTCACGCTACGCTTTGTCACTTTTCCGTGTACTGGACACGTGTGCACCTTATCTAGAGGAAAAAGGTAATTTTGGCATTTTTAAAGAGGATTTGGATCTGCCACGTGGAAGGCTAGCATTTAAAGTTGATTTTAATCAATGGCAGTTGTGCATTTTCATTTTTTGGGCGCCATTGGAGCTCCAAGAAGTGTGGAATTGTCATTTTTGCACCAAAACACATGAAATTTTATATGAATCTACATCCCTTCGGCCTTCTGAACACAATGGAATCATTTATTTGAGATGATTCAATGCCCTATAGTGTTTTTCGTGAGATATTTTTCTCAGCCCGTGAAAAACATGTGAAAGGTAAAAATGAAAAGTTGCAGAGTTAAAAATGGTGAGGGAAAAAGGTGAAAAATGATTACAAATGCATGTTGGCATGGTGGAATGCCAAAAACATGACCTTGGGATGGATAAGGATCCAAGTTCATGCAATATTTTAAAATATTTGTGCATCTCTGGCATTTGGCAAGTCAAGTTTCACGCTTTATATCATTTTTCATCAAATGGATAGGGTTTTGTAACAAATTTGATCCCTTTGGCATATTCTTTTCTTGGGATGCAAGGATCCAAGTTGGCATAGGATATATCATATAGTTTGGAAACATTTTTGGGTTCTGATTGAGAATTTTGGAGAAGGAGAGAAGAATTTTCACAGGGAAAACTAGAAGAAGTCCATTTCCTTTTTGAGAAACTACCTGAGAGCCATTTTGATTCCAGTTTGCATCAAATGTTCATCATGTTGAGTTGGTTTCAGATGTAAAGCCATTAACAAGATTTGATATTTTCTAAATAACATTCCCTTGCTGATATATTTGATCAAATTCTTGGATTAACTGCTTTTATCTCTTGGAAAAGCTTGCACACACTTGTATTTCAGTATGTTTTCAATTTTTGTTTCATGCTCATGTTGTAATCTTGTGTTTGGGATATTTATTGGTCATGCATGGTCTCATTTCTTGTATAGGGTTTGAAGGCATCTACCATCTTCCATTCAAAAGAGCATTCATTTGAGTGGAGATAAACAAATTTAAATTCATCTTACCTTCCTTGTAAATTGAGGGTGTTTGTAAACCTTTGGGTGTACCTTAGGTCATGATCTAACAAGAGGTTCTGAATGCTTTATTGATATTTTTATTCAAGCATTTTTGGTAGATTATCAAATTTTGTATGGAATAGTGAAAATTTGGGCATCAATATATGCACACATCCTGGTTGAAAGAGCACTTCAAATTCATTGAAATATCTCTGTTGTTTAGGTGTTGTAATTCTTTTGCAAGGTTTCCCAAAGAAGGTGATGACTCTTAACTACTCTTGTCCCAATATCTCTCATCATAATTTCACTTTAAACTAACTCATCCTACCTACAATACCCCTGCATCTACATTGTGTTTCCATAAAAGAATTCAATCCTTTCACAAAAATGCAAAAAGTTGATCAGGGTTTTATCATGTCTTTAGCAACTCTAGCTTTGTTTTGAGAACATATCCATCATTTAGTAGTGACAACTCCTTTGAGTTTGGATAATGGATATTTGATCATGTTTTCACAAAGCCCCCTCCACATCATATGCAAAACACAAGGATATCTTCATTACAGATTCTCTTGCCTTGGTTGATAGGCACAACCTAAAATAGTGAGGGTTAGATCAAAACCCTTATGAAGGTGTTATCCACTCCCTCAAACGTTGAATGCAAACAAGAAGTTAGGTGTTCTCCCCGGCTACAAATGACATACAAAACATCTATCTATCCTTGAGTGTCTTGTACAGATTCATGATGTTGTTCAAGCTGTGAAGGAGGTTAAATCTGGATACCAACAGGTAAAAAAGGGTCATGGTTAGGTGAATATGTTTAAGTTGATTACATGAAAGGGGACCAAGGGAGTGTGACCAAATTTTGGTGTCTACACTTAGGTCAAGTTTAAGTAAACAAGACCTAAGTAATAAAAAGGTGTTTGACACAAACTCCCAACAAGATATACTAAAAACAAGTTTTGGAAACAAACAAAGTCCAAGTCATGAAAAATGTAGCCAAAAATGTGAGCAATGTAACAACACTATTTGGACATGTAAATCAAACATTGTATGAAAAGGAAATATTTTTAGTATCAAAATAATGTCACTACAATTCTAACAAAGTAACGACGTTCTCCAAAACTTAAGTCAATGTTAGGATAAAAACTAAGTCCAAGTACAACATGAAGTTGTTATTCATGCAAGTAGTGTAACAATAAAAATTTGAAACTTAAATCAAGTTTCCCAAGGAAAAAAATATATAAGTATCCAACTTGCAATGATAACATAAATGAAAACGTAACAAATCAAAGGAATTTGGTGATGAGACTACCTAACTACACTGATAATGTGTCTCAATATGGTTTTGAGAAAAAGGGCCTACTATAAGATGAAGACGTACCATTCACACTTTCAACAAATACATACCAACATTGCAACCTGGTCATGCAAGTAGACTACAAAATTTGTGGACACAATTATTTCTAGTGGTATCCATGTGTTTTGTTTTCTTTTGTCCCAAAATGAGAAAAAATAATACAAAGGAGTAAAACCAAGTGGTGATGAAACAAAATAAGTATAATTTTGGCAAAGTTTTACCTTGCCTTAACACAAGTGAAAAACTAAGACAAAGTAACACGTCATAATTTTTGTGATGAATATCACTAGGCCCCAACTTCAATGGATTCTCCCCTTGTTAAACTAACAAGGTTTTGACTTAAAAATAAGTTAGTGCTTTGCAATGGTTCTTTAGAACATGATGTTTTGAGTTGGTCAAGTTGGCCTCAAGACAAAATGGCTTCATATTATTTTCTCACAACTAGGTTGTCACAAAAAATATCTACGAGTGGGGATTTCCAAGGAAGTCACACTAACTAAACCTTGGATTATTTTGGATTTACTTTACCCCCTTCAATAAAATAGGCAATAAATGCATTTATTTGTATTTTCATTAGGGTTGCATGAATAAATTTTTGATGCTACTCTCACAAGTGTGTACTAATCAAGTAGGTAAGTGAGGTGCTTCTTGTTTCATCCACAAGGTTCCCTCTTGTGTGGAATACTTTGGGGTTCCTAGGAGCATCTCTCTTTTTATCTTAAGGCTTATACCAAAGGGAGTTTCTACTATTTGAAATCAGACGAGTTGTAGCCCTTAACCAAAACCTGCATATACAGTGTGTTTTTATGAATGTGGTGTGTTTTTTTATCTTTCAAATTAAGAAATTTGTTTTAGACCATCATTTGGAAACATGCAACACACATTTAGTTAGAGTTTTGTTTATATTCTGCTTTCTTTGGCAAGCAGTTTTGGTCCCAAAATCCATGAGTTAGTAGTTCCCCAAGAAAATCACATTAATAGAAAGAGGATTGAGAGTTGTTTTTGGTTCTCAAGATCATCCAAGGATGCAAGAGAAGAGCATACACAAAAAACAATCCAACTAAAAAGTAAAGGAAATATTTTCAATTAAGTGAACCATTCAAGGAAATGTTTGCATCTCATTCAAATGTATTTCTAGGTAAATGTTCATTCCTTTAAGCCAAAATGAAAGATGAAATTTCCACTTAACCAAATGTTAGAAAAAAAGAAACTATGAGCTATTTTTTATTCTCAAGATCACCCGAAGGTGTAAGAGAAAATCATACACAAAATATTTTTCTAACTTTTCATAAAACATGGAAATCAAAAAAATCATTAAAAACTTACACAAATGGTTAGAAATCTGATTTAAATGTTAAAACCCCACAAACAATAGTTAATAAAACCTGTAACTTACAAAAATACAAAAATCACAAAATCAAACTATGAAAAACATGCCAAAATTTCAACACGAAGCGTATACGTGGGTCTTTGAGCATATGTGTGGACTGCAAGCATATGAGTGGGTTTTAGAGTGTATGTGTAGACTTGCTAGCATATGTGTGCCTCTATGTTCAAAACACAAAAACTATAAAGGTAGGGTCAGCCAAGAGGTGTATGCATAGACATGGAGGCATATGTGTGGACATGTAGGAAGGTACATTTCTCTTATAAAAACACATAACAAGGAACTATAGATTAGTGGTAGCATGGATAGAGGAGCATATGTGTGGGATTTGGATCACATGCGTGGGTCATACACAGAGACCAAAAACATAAAGTTGCACCTACTTGGGTAGGGAAACGGATGTGCGGTGACATGAATGTAGTAGTGCGCCTCTTAGAGAATTTGAGTGAACATTCTTGTAGGTGTTCAAAAACACAAGAATTCATGGGAAATTTCTCAAAAAGGTCAAAACTTTTTCAGTTTGGATCAATTTTGACAGCACCTCACCTCCTTTGATCCTACAAAGAGCACAAAAATAAGACAATCCTACCTAAACTAGCTAAGAAACTTGATATTAATGCAAAAGAGGGGTAGTAAATCAAAATTTTGAAACTAATGTTAAAAGCTTGAAAATAATCTAGAAATATTGAAACTAATATATAAAGCTAATAAATGTAAGTACAATGGGGTATTTTCCCTCCAAGCATGCCAAATCAGAACTCAATAAACTTGTAAGCAAAGTAATTAGAACCTAAAACTAACACCAAGTAGTTTTAGAACTAAGCTAATAAATTCATCAATGAACCATCAAGATCAAAGCTTAATGGAATGCAAAATGAAATATAAATGAATTTAACCATTTAAACTACAAACATTCCTACTATGTTTAATTGATTACTACAAGAATTGAACCTATGAAGATAAAAAAGCAATCAAAGTGTGTGTTGTTGTTACTTCATTGAAGGTGAAAGGACCTCTCTAACAATGGCTACAAGGCCATATTAGATATTCCTTTACTAACCAACTTGAAGAAATGGATGCAAATGGGGATGCAAGATATTCCAACAATGGAGTAAGGCTCATATGTTTTATATGATTAATGTTATTCAAAACATGGTGTAAATTTGAGAGGAAGGAGCTTGGTCCTTTTTATAGGCTTTCCATTTGGGAAAGGCTTGCAACTTAGTGCATGTGGGACAAATGAATAAAGCATTAAGGAATTCTTAGTTAATTAAACATATCTAGGTGAGTTAGCAAGTGAGTTAACCTTTAGTTAGGATTTTATGGGAGTTAAAGGTGCATTTAATTAATCAATCAGATTAATTAATAGGCTAGAATAAGATTTTTAGGCTAATTGGAGGTGTTTAAAGAGGAATTTGATAAGATTAGAAGCATTTGAAAGTGGGATTTAACCAATAAGAGGGTTTATTGATTAAATGCTTGTTAAAAAGGCTTAATTAGATAATTAATAGCTAATTGTTGATTTGAAGAGGATTATAACTAACGAAGTGTCGTTAATTGGCATCCAGAATGTGATAGAAGCTAGTTAATTAATGAAGTGTCATTAATTTACCAAAATGGAGAGAAACGTTAGTTAATTAGTAGAAATCACTAATTATAATGAAAATGGTGAAATAGAGGATAATGAGTACCACTTTAGCATTAAAATCTGTGGAAGTGGATTTTAGGTGTCTATACACCTTTTGAGAATATCAACACCATTAATATTAAAATGAAGGAATGTGCCATGGAAATGCAATGTGCTTGCCTCGTTATGTTGTAACCTCCTTCATCTACCCCTCAGGATAGTAATTACGATGTTTTAGAGAAACTTGAGAAAAATACTGCTAATATCTCAATCTTATATCTTCTCAAAATCTCTAATGTTCATAAGGAAATTCTTTGTAAAACATTACGGGGTCGGGAGTGTCGGTTGATATTTACTTGTACACACTTCTAAGCCATGGTTGCAAAAATTTCTCTAATGGAGCACAAAACCTTTGGTCATGAAGATATTCCTTAAGAGGATCCTACCCATAATTTACCCTTACACATTGAGGTCATTATCAATCATAAAAATATAAAAATAATGTTTATGGACAGCGGATCGAGTTTAAATATTTGTAATTTCAAACTTACTCAACAACTAGGTTGTCCTGAAACTGATCTAGAAACTAAGGTCATTACCATCAAGGCATATGATAATAACTAATGACAATCACTGGCATTATCACTTTCTCACTAGGAGCAAGGCCTATTACTCATGATACTAAGTTCCATGTTTTATAATTGGATATTTTGTATAACATACTACTTGGTCGCCCATGGATTCACACCATGCAGGTCGTACCTTCTACGTATAATTAGTTCTTGAAGTTTAATCATGAAGGACAAACTATCACTATATAGGGGGATTCTACACCCTTTTATCTTTACAGATCATTGTCGGGTTATTTTCCCACCACTTATGAATGTCCTTCTATAGAGATGGTCTTTCCAATTCAATCAAAGGCTCTTGCCTCAGGAGTTGATCCAAATAATTTAGTTGTTGATGATAATGGTGCTTCTACATTAGATTCTAATTTTGCTTCATAGGAGATGAAATTTTTTTCAAATTACGCAAATAATATGATATCCAACAAGCCCTTTTAGTTTCTAAATTCCCCTATCACCCAAAGCGTGTTCTATGCCTTGTCACAAATATCAATGGTCCAGAGAAAATTGCAACATAAACACATTTAATCTTAGTTTCCTATTAGTAGATGAAAATTTTCTCAATAATATTGTATCCCAACCTTTGGATGATGAGATGGCTCCATGTTATCAATCACCCAAGTATGTTATCCCCAATAAAATGATGTATGCTATGGGATACAAAGGATATAGTTGTAGCATAAATGAACAAGATATGTGGGAAGATCTTCTGATACCACATCACAAGGTTTGTAAGTATTGTATTAGCATTCAACCATATGGGTCTCATCCCCTGGAAGTCGAGGCTTCCTCTTCTAAATGCTAAGATTTCATCTGAATAGGAAAGTGAAACAAATTCCCAGTATAGTATTAAAGAATACCTTACCTCCACGAACTTATTTTTAGATATGGTTTTCTTGACTATAACCCATGTCATATACCCTACCATTCCAACATTAAACCTTGTTTACCCATTTCTTGTTAACTGGGACCAAAAAAAACATATACCAATCGACATATTTGAAAATGATGAAGTGATTGATGAATCTATAGGTCTCCATGACGGCATTCTAGTGGGTGATCATAAGAAATGCTTCTCCTTCAACCTTGAGGCATGTGCGTATTTCGGGAAGAAGTTGAGTTCTATGGTCACCAAAGTAAAGAAACTAAGCAAGGGAAATATTTCCATGGAGAAACCTTATAAAAATAATAAGTCCAAGTCCTACAGTGAAAACCTTTTTGAGGCAATCGGAGGACAAACAAAAATAAAATTTAGTGATCAAAGAAGTATACCACTTAAGGGTGAAAATATCATTAAGACACCCTTGAAGAAGAGGATCTCAATATCCCCTCTAATTCTATGTGCATGGAGGAAGAATCCAATTTGCTTGTGGAGGATACCATAGATGTAAACATTGGTATAGAGGAATTTCCTAGAATGGTCAAGTTGGGAGCTTTGCTCTCAGCCTAAGCACAAAATACCTTTGTGATGATTTTTAGTGAATTTTCATATATCTTTGTGTGGTCCTTTGTGGAAATGTTAGGGTTAGATATGGCATTATTATTGGATAACCTAGTTATGCATGAAGATAAAAATATTATAAAACAAAATCTCGGATGCATCCTCACTTTGCCTTGTTGGTAAAAGAAGATCTAGAGAAATTATTAGCAGAAGCTTTATCAGGCTTATTGATTATTTAGAGTGGATTTCAAACATAGTCCCGATAGATGAAACCCATTGGCATTATAATTTGTATAGATTTCAGAGATATAAATAAATATTGTCCTAAAGAGTACTTCCTCTTTCCTAACATCGACATGATTATTGACTCAACTAGTTATGAAATGTTATCACTCTTGGATGACCTTTCAGGGTATAATCAAATTAAAATTGTTGAGGAAGTTCAACACAAGAAAAATTTTACAACCCCATGGGGGAAATTTTACTATTAATTCATTCCCTTTGGCCTTAAGAATGTAGGCACAATATATCAACGGGCTATGACTATCATCTTTCACAATATTCTCAATGATATACTAGAAGATTATGTGGATGAAACCTTGGGTAAATGTAGGACTAGAGAAGGTCACCCAATTATTTTTTGGCACATCTTTCAACGTCTTAGGGAATATAAGGTCAGACTCAACCCAAAGAAAAGTGCCTTCAGCATGCTATTAGGAAAATTATTAGGGTTTATTATTTTGAGGAGAGGAATTGAAGTACATCCTATAAATGTTACTACCATAACAGAAATGCCTCCTCCAAAGAACATTAAATAACTACATATCTTACAAGGAAAGATTAAAGCAATCAGAAATATTCATCACCTAGCTTGCAGACAAGTTCCACTCATTCACACATGTTCTAAAGAAAGATGTGGACTTTCATTGGGGTCAAGAACAACAAGTGTTTTATTTTCTTAAGGAATATTTTTTCAAACCCCATGTGTTAATTCCACCTACCATAGGTGAACCACTCATCTTGTTAATTTTTGCTACTCAATTTGCAATTGGCGCACTATTGGCCCAATATGATAAAGAGCAGAAATAAAAAGTTGTTTACTACCTTAGTCTTATGTTGATCACTTACGATCTCAACTACACATATATTGAGAAGGATTTCTTGGCCATCATTTTTAATTTTCAAAAACTTCATCATTATTTGCTGAATAATAAGACCAAGCTCATATCAAAAGTGGACCCATTGAAATACTTTTTATCAAATCCTACACTTACAGGAAGGATGGCCAATTAGATCATCCTACTTATTGAATTTTATATTGAGTACATCCATCAGAAATTAATCAAAGGGCGAGCCTTTGGAAGATCAACTAGTAGATGCCCCTTTTCCTAAGTCTGAAGCTGTTGAGTCTAGAAATTCCATATGCTTCTATAATATACCTTAAGGAATTTATTACATGACAACTATACTTTGATGGCTCCTTTACATTTCATGGTTTAGGTGTAGGAGTTGTGTTGATCACCCCTTTAGGATATTTGATACCTCAAGCATTCTAAATCGAGTTCTCATATACAAATAATATAGCAGACTATGAAGCCCTTATTACAGGGATGAAACTAACTATCAAGTGGGACATTAGACAAGTGAATGTAATAGGTGATTCTATGATGATCATTAAACAAGTAAATGATGAGTACAAAGTTAAAGATGAAAAAATTATTCCTTACAAAAAAATGGTTGATAATCTGAAGGAATTCTTTGATAAAATTACATTTGAGCAAATACCTATAGGAAATAAATGTGTAGTGTATGTTATGGCTACGATTAGGTCTATTTATGCTTCCCACCTAGAAACAATGACATCTCGATCATCGTTGACCATCTATGAATACCAGCATATGACATGTTAGAGTCTTATTTTCTATATGAATTTTTTGGTCCCTTTTACCCTTGGTATAATGACATATTCAATTACCTTCATGATGGTACCTTCCCTCCAGACATTTCTCATTTTGAAAAAATAAACCTTATCCATCCCATAGCCCACTACATCTTACTTGGGGGAACTCTCTATCATAGAGGATATGACGAGAATTTTTTGTGTTGTCTTAACTCGGATTAATCTATATTAGTGGTTAAGGAGGTGCATGGAGGAATGTGTGGATCCCATACAATTGGGATAGTCTTGGCTAAAACGATACTGAGAGTAGGCTATTATTGGCCTACCATGGAGACTAATTGTTGCAAGTACATAAAGAAATTTTTTTGTGTCGAATATGGAAATTTGATACATGCCCTAGCATAATCATTACAAACTATCACTACACCATGGCCTTTTGTAAAGTGGGGACCAGGGTTCATTTTAAGAGACCTCCTGGAAATCGGAGGTGGAGAATACCTGTGAATATCCCCGGAACCGGTTTCATGGGAAGGTGAATTTTTTGGGGGTTGTATGAAAAAATTTTGCCTGATTATCAAGCACTGCGACAGAAGGCTGCAGACGCGCGACGGGAGATTTTGGTGTCGCGCGTCAAAAAAATGCGATGTGACGCGCCGTCAATATACCTTAGTGACGCGTGTCAATAGACCTTAGTGATGCGCATCAATAGGTCTATTGACGCGCGTCACTAAGGTCTATTCTACCGACGCGTCACTAAGGTATATTGACGCGCGTCACTGCATTTTTTTGACGCGCAGCGGCAAAAAATCTCCCATCACGCGTCTGTAGCCTCCAACCTCTGCTTTCTCATCAAAAAATCTCCATGTCATGCATCAACAAACTCTTTGTCGTGCATCTGCTATGCATCAATATCTGTTGTACCTCCTTGTCGCTCAGCGCGTCAAAAATGCGGTGGCGCATGTCAACAGCCTTAGTGACGACGTCAATAGGCCTTAGCAACGCGGCGTCAACAGCCTTAGTGACGCGTCACTGGCCTATTGACGCGTGCGTCACTAAGGCTGTTGACACACGTCAACAGGCCTTAGTGACACGCGTCAATAGGCCTTAGTGACGCGCGTCACTAAGGTCTATTGACGCGCGACAGCAAATATCCTGTCGCGCGTCTGCAACCTCTGCCCTCTTCTTGCTCATCGAAAAAAACTCCATGTCGCTCGTCAACAAAATCTTTGTCATGCGTCAATATCTACAGTATCTCCTTGTCTGCAAACCCTCCTTGTCGCGCATCAATAACTTACCCCCTTGTCGCGCGTCTATAATACGGGATATATCATATTGTTGAAAAATGTGAAGTAGAAGTGTTCTACCTGGCGAATAATCTAGGTTTATATAGGGGATATTTTTCAAGGGTAGGCGAAGCCGACCCCTAAAAAAAATTAAAGTGTAATTTTTAGGCGAACAGGTCACTGGCCCGTGCCAAAAAATTCACCTTTTCAAAATTTTCAAAAATGGAATATTCGCCATATTACGAATATTCGCCACTAAAATTTTCCCTGGTGGGGACTTGATCTCATTGGTAAGCTTACCCCTACATCATCTGATGGCCATATGTTCATTACGACTACCACTAAGTACTTCATGAAGTGGGTAGAGTTTGTTCCTCTCACTTATGTCATGGATTTTTAAATATCCAAGTTTATAGTCAACCATATCATTTAACGATATGACATCCCCTCTACCATTATAGTTGACAATGGTAAGTCATTCAAGAAAAAAATTGTGAAGGTGTTGTGTCAACGCTTTCAAATCCAACTCAAGTATTCAACCCCTATTACCCTCAAGGTAATGATCGGTGGAAGCCTCAAATAAAACCCTTGTTCATATTATGGAGAATATGGTGATTCGGGTATCCAAGGTATAGGATATGGTTCGAAACACAACGTAGGTCAAGTGTAGAAATGTTTAGGTATGTTCTGGTACACCAAAGGTTTGGGTCGGGATAAACAGCATGGCAATAAGCAAGGTATGGTTGTTAAGATAAAACAATGTGGGTAACACATCATAAGTTATAAAAATGCATAAGGTCAATGGTCACACCGAGTAGGTCGGGATGAGGCAAATAGGTCAAGGAATAGGTAACGCCGAGGTATGGGTAAGATAATAAATCCCAAGACGCAACAAGGGAAATGTAGGGGTAGTTTCATCTTGTAGGTATGGTTCAATGGGTGTCTGGAATGATAGAAGGTGTGTGGACACTAATGGATGCATGTAAAAAGGAATCTTAGCAAGGAAAAATAGTTTTAAGGGTAACCGATGTCAGTTATTGGGTGACCAACACCGTTGACTAGGGAACAAATATGACTGATGTCGGTTAGGTCGATTTGGGTTTATAAAATAAAAATTCTATATTTTATGAAATCATTGTTGTGTTGTGAATTTTTAGAAAACGAAAGATACGTTTGACCTTTTTGTAACTTTCCAAGAGAGAAGGATAAGGAATTAGACCGAGATGAGGTGGAGATTACGAGGTGGTGACAGGAGCTAGTAGACGGGTCCACAAGAGCGGTGTGGTTAATTGTGATTGGTTAGAGGTGAGGGGTGGATTGGGCATGAAAGAGGTAGGAGAGGGATTGGGTGGGCCACTGGTATAGTGGTCAGATGTACCACCATGTCAACGGAACTGAGATGAGGTAAGATTTGATCCCATTTGACACTTGTTAGTTGAAATTGTTTGTAGAAATTGGTTTGGGTAGAAATGGTTTTGGGTAGGAATTAAATTTACATGTGGAAGTAAAATTGATGAAATGGGAAGGGTAGGAAGTCTAATGTGGGTTAAATATGGGTAGGGGGAAAGCTAGTGGAGGTTTGGGTAGGATAGGGTAGGTTTATAGGTTAGTATGGTCAATTTTTTGAAAAAAATGGGGGAGGGTTTTATGGGTTTGGTCGGTGCGACAATGACCAACATCAGTCAAGGGTAGCCGATGTCGATTAGCCATAGCCAACATCGGTCAAATAGTAGGTGACCAATGCTGGTCATGATGGATGATGTTGGTCACCAAAGTGACCAATGTCGGTTGGCTTTTGAGGAAAAATGTGTCAAGATAGGGTTATGGTGGGAGTTAAAGAGAAAGCGAGGTAGTGAGGTATAAATGTAAGTGTGTTGATAATAGGTAGGGTAAAAGGTATATATGATACAAGTTGAGGGGTGTGAAAGTGGGATGGGGGTAAAGGAGTAGGTCATTAGCATTATGGGGAAATAAATAATAAAAATTTTGGGAATAGGTTAGTCGGTAAGTGATATGTTAGGTATGGTCAAGATTTAATAATGGTGTGGTTTGTTGGGTGCAGGATAGGGACCAGTTGCGGATGAGAGATAGAGTACCACCTTTATTATTAGTGGTATGAGGAGTGTGATGGAAGAGGATTTGTGTCACATTATAGATGTCAACCTTATTGGGGTCGACGCACTACGAACATAGTTCGGGAGCCGAGCTTGATGGTTGCACTCATCGACATATGGGATTCAGTGACCAACACATTTCATTTACCAATGGGTGAGATCACAATCACCCTAGAGGATGTGTACAGATCTTACGGTTACCAATAGTGGGGATGTAGGTTTATTATATTTCTTTAAATGCATTAGAGGAGCTGATGTTGATGGTGTTTAGAGAGGGGATGGTAGAGATGAGGTTCCATAGCATGATCCTGAGCTATGGAGATATGTACATGGCCCATCCTGAGGAGATGAGGTTAGTGGTCCTAATCATGGAGGTAGTGTGTTGTTTTGCATTGTCGATGTGGAGGGTGGGAGATTTCCATGGGTGCTAATAGGGGTTCTCCATTACATGATGGAGGATAGGACCCATTTTTCTTTGGCACCAGCATACTTGGTGCAGTTATACAAGGAGTTATGGGCCTACGGGTGGTTGTGGAGGTTCAATTTGTGTTGCACCTTTCTTCTCCACTATTGGGCATATGAGCACATTGTATGTGTGTGCATCCAGTTAGTATGCCCCACCATATGTATTCGATGCGGGCTTGGTTCAGTTGGATACAAGCATTGGGTGCTTATTGTTGGAGAGCACATGGTTTCCAAGGCTACTCGTGATGTGGTATATTATAGGTCGGTACCTAAGGGGTTATCTTGAGTGGACATCATTTGGAAGCCGTATGTTAGATTCCCTTCATACAGGAAGATGGTAGTGGAGTTGGATGAGTTATAGCTACTGAGGTGGATAGAGGGGCATCATGTCGGTGAGCATGAGATGATACCTATTGACAGGTTAGGTGGCAGTTTGGGCTACCCCAAGACATGCCACCACTGTTCCCTCAGTATAGGAGAGATGACGTGGAGAGGCCTATGCCTCTACCACATCTTATAGTGTCGATCATGCGGGAGGAGTAGGAAATGGACCTATGGATTGATGATGCCAGAGTTATAGATAGATGTAGGAAGTGGTGGTAAATCTATCTACAAGAAACACCACTAGGATTAGGGCAGCTCGAGACTTGGATACCCTTATAATTTAGAGGGATACTTTGCAAGGGCAGTTGCTTTACTTTACAAGCCTAGATCACAGTATTATAGGGGTAGATGACAGGTTTGAGGCACATGTGTCCACATTATAGGCACATGTGGTGGATTTGTAGGCCCAGATTACCCAGGGACAAGCACCCGTCGGTAGAGATGGATTCGGGGGGCAGTGGTCACCTTGCAGAGCAGGTAGTAGTAGGTTTTGAGGGCCGGTTGGCCAATGCATAGGCACATATTATGACCTTACATGCCTAGGTCACAGCATAGGTAGTACCTCGAGCTTCAGGGTAGGGTCCCATAGTACAAGCATCGGTGAGACAAGTTCCTATGGTACGGAGATGATTGCGGGGGTTCACAAGTATAGGGGGCCGAGACCACCTGTAGCAAGGTATGGCTCACGGAGTTGTTGCGAGACCCATGGCACCACCACAGAAAAGTGTTGATGGTCGATTCAAGGATGATTCCTAAATGAAGCCAAGTACTACTAGGATCATTTAACTACTACCGGATAGATGTCCCTTCCTATATGGAGTATAGGGTACAACATGCCTTGAGTGAGAGGACTAGATCTCACACACATAGTGTAGAGAGAGTACAGGGGGATAGATATCCCATAGATAGGGTTAAGGAAAGGCTAGTAGCTAATTGAGGCCGGACCTAGTTGCAAGTCAAGAGGAGGTGAGGGATAGACCTATAGAGGGTGGAGAGATGGTGGCAAGGCATCAGGCTAGAGGAGAGGAGGAGGAGATAGATGAGACCAACATGGATAGTATGTGGGGTGACAATTGGTCACCATGTATGTTCGAGGGTATAGATTTTTATATATGTTTGATTTATACCAGCCTACGTGTCGAAGGTAATGATGATGTACATGAGAGTTTTTTTGAGCTTTTTTATTATATAATAGCCTACGTGCCAAATATGGTGAGGCTTTATATGAGGTATTTTGAGATACTTGCTATTATTTTATATCAATGTATATTTGATGGGTACACAAAATTTTATTAATAGATGGTAAGATCAATGGTTATGGATGATGCACTTGTGTTGTAAATTTCCGTTGTTATATGTATATGGGTGGAAACTAGGTGGATTAGGCATGGTGGAGTCAGGTTGGTTTAGGCATGATGGAGTCAAGTCATTTAGGCATGTTTGAGTTAGGTCATTTAGGCATGGTGGAGTCAGGTCGGTTAGGCATGGTTGAGTTAGGTTAGTTAGGCAATTGAGGTCACGTAGGCATGATTGAGTTAGGTGAGTTAGGCATGGTGGAGTTAGGTATAGGCATGATGGAGTCAGGTCATTTAGGAATGATGGAGTCTTGTTTTTAATTTTTATTTAATGTCCAAGTTATTGGTAACATGGGAAATAAATGATGAGTTATATGTATGTTATGGCGTAGATTTCCAAAACCTTTGATATTATGGAAAGGTGAAATGATTGATTGGATGTTGTTATGATGTGGTAACATGGTAGATATGTATGTTTTTATTAATTTCCAAGTGTTTTAGAAAATGGAAATTAAGATAGAATATGAATAGTAAAATAAGGTAAAATAGGTTAGGGTAAAGAGTGGTTTATCTAACCTTTAAAGGGCCATATGCCCTAGGAGTTGTTGCCTACATAGCCTCGAGAAAAAGGGGCCTCAGGCTAATGTAGTTCTCCCATAAGCTAGGGAATAATATGATGAGGTAGAGGAATGGGTTGGTAGGTTTTAGGCATGATTGAGTATAGGTCATAGGCATGGTTGAGTCTTAGGTGATAGGCATGGTGGAGTCATAGGTGATAGTGGAAATATTTTAAAATGTAGTTTTTGATGGTCTAGTCCTATATAGGGTGATCAATAAGTAATGAAGAAGGTGAATGGTAAGAGGTGGTAAAAGAGCCACTTAATTGATAAGAACCCTAATGATTCTACCATACCCAAGATGGGCTTATGAACATAAGACCCTAAAGGCATTGTATAATGGACTATTCTAAGGGTGAAGAAATTCACATGATCATGAAATGTCATAGTTGCAGAAAGTCCCTTGAGTAGATAGAATAGTGGGGTGAGATGGAAATGAGGTGAAAATAGGTGGTTGAGCATAACTTAATGTATGACAACATGTTTACCTAGTAAGAAACCCATGATAAAAAATAGGCAAGTCCATGACAAAAAGTTATCATTTTCTTCATTTTTTTGTTTTGATAGATAGATTGATCGATGTGGGAAGTCTATATGGGATGATTATATTATCTCCTTGAGGTCTTCGTGAAGTTGATCGATGCGGGAAGCTTCTAAACATTTTATTATATTTTTGCAATGACTTTATATAGCTTTCCTTCAAGGGATCAGTCTATTTATAGTAGCGAGGTAGAGAGAAGAGATGTCCCTTTTGAGGGAGTCATCTATTTTCTATAAGAATTTTGACTCAAGGATTTGAATCCCATTTTGTTTTTGGATTTTAAGTCATGGACAAGACTATAGAGGAAGATTAGGTTTTTTTTTAGAAGATAAGACCATAGTACACAGAGGTTAACTATGAAAGAGATAGTTTCAAGTGACAAATGACCATGGGATTCCATCTTTGAAAAATATGAAAAGTATCCATGAGAATCATGCTATGAGTAGATCTATGGTACTCATATTGAAGATAAGGCTGAAAGTGATGGGTAATCACATGATTCTTGTTTATTCATCAATCCTTCAAACAGGTAATATGGAAGGTGAATGGTGATCAAGGGATGAGTGGTCAATAGACAGAAGGTGATATAGGACTTGATTTCAAAAATAAAATGGTCTAAGATGTAAGGCATTAAGGGGCTCAGGTTCAGGTTTACCTTCGAGTGAAGACAAATGATAAGCACCTAATCCATAGGCATGAGTAACGATATAGGGTCCAAGCCAATTAGGAGCAAATTTTCCTCGTTTACTTTTCTCTTCTTTGGTTACATGTTGATTTTCCTTCAAGATGAGGTCACCAACCTAGAAGTTTCATTCATGGACATGTTTTTCATAGGCATGCTTGATACATTTTTGGTAGATTTGGAGATGGTCAAGCGCATTGAGATGACGTTCATCTAACAACTCAAGTTGCGCTAAATGGTCTTGGAAAAAATCATCGTGATTGAGCATGTCTTGTAGTGAAATGTGGAGAGATAGAATCTGGACTTTGAGAGGAAAGATATCCTTGGTACCATAAACTAGAGAAAAATGTGTGGCAGTAGTTGAAGTGTGAATACTAGTGTGGTAAGCCCACAAGGAAAAAGGAATGTGTGTATGCCAATCCTTCCCAAAGATCATCAACTACTTTCATAACAATTTTTTCAAGGTTTTATTAGTTGATTCTGACTTGCCATTTTTTGTGGGTAATAAGGTGATGAGAAACTGAGTTGAATGCCAAAAGCATCGCACATATTTTTTAGGGTTTTTTTTTTAATTATTTTCCATTATCAATGATGAGATGGTGAGGGACACCAAAGTGAAAAATGATGTGATGATTAATGAATTCACATATTTTCTCATCATTTTGTAGAAATGAGGGGAATGGCTTCTACCCATTTAGTGTAGTATTCAGCGGTTATAATCCATTGATGGTGTTGTGAAGAATGAGGATTGATCTCTCTAACAAGATCCAAACCCCATTGAGAGAAAGGCCAAAGGTCTCATGCAACTTATAAGGCATGACTAGGTGTGTGATGAAGATTAGCATGTTGTTGGCATTTCACACAATGTTTGACATAGTCACAACATTCGTGGTTTAGGGTTGGCTAGTAATAGCCAAGGTGAAGAATGCATTTAGCGATAGCTAAACCACTAAAATTTCCTCCACAAAAATTTCATCATGAACTTCCTTGATGGTGTAGGGAATTCAAAACTTGTAAGGCATCGTAAGAGAATACCATCGAATCTACACTTATAAAGGAGACCACCCATGATGACATAGTGAGAGACACTTTTAAGAAAGGCATGTTTTCCATTACGAGTGAGATCAGGAGGTAGAATGGAAAGGGAAAGGTAGTCTACAAACTACTTATACCAAAGGTCATTTGGGTCGGTGTCAACCATTCGATGGAGTGGACCTCATGAGGTAAATAAGAGGGTGATTGTAACCTTTGTATTGTGACAAATATTTTGGAGTCAATAGGTGAATTGGGTATCTGAGAAGCCAGACAAGACCCATGGTATCCACAAATTTATTAGTAGAACATGGGGGGTGGTTTGAATGTCATAATGATCAAAGGTAGTCAAAAGTGTGTCGACATGACATTTGTACTTTTGTAGTATTTCATTATGACACTAGTATATACCATTGACTTAGTTTACAACCAATTGGGAATCACCAAAGATATTAATTGATTTAACATCTAGGAGATAGTGGTTTGAAGGTGTAATATGAGTGCTTCATATTTGGAAATGATGTTAGTGCAATCAAAATCAAGTTTGAAAGATAAAGGCATAGGTTCACCATCAAGAGGAATGAGGATAACACCAGCCCCACCCCCATGCTGACACTTGGAACATCAAAGAAGAAGAGGTTCATTTGGTAAGTGGTATCATCCAAGGAGAGGGTAGCTATGGATTCATCCGAAAAATCAAGTTAGAGGGTTGATTTCTGAAATGGGTGCGTCTGTGAGCTGGTCAGCATGGTTTGGCCTTTGATGGATTTTTGATGAATGAATTCAAGGTCAAGGTCTATGAGAAGCATGAGCCAATGTGTATGCACTGCTTGATGTTGGTAGGGTTTTGTGTACATGTAATGTAAGGGGTCAGTATTGGTGATGAAAAAGGTTTTGTGGTTGAGTAGGTAATGATGAAGCTTGGTGGTGACAAAAACTAAGGCTAAGTAAAGTTTTTCAAAGATGGGTGTATCTAGTTTCATAGTCCAAAAGGGTATGGCTTATGTAATAAACTACTTTCTCTCTGTTTTGTCATCATGATGAGTGAGCATGGCACCTAAAGAATGGTCAGTGGTGAAATGTATAGGTAAAAGGGTTGGTCATCCTTAGGAGGAATGAGCACTAGTGGTTGAAGAAGGTATTGTTTTAAGGCATCAAAGTTTTATGGCATTCATCATCCCATTTGAAATGAGACATCCTTTTTGAGGAGATGATGAAATGGTTGACAACATTCGAAAAGTTGTGAAATGAAAATGGATAGATTGCAACTTACCTTGCAAACTTCAAAGTTGACAGAGATTAGTAGGTGGAGAATTTCTATAATAGCCTTTACTTTAGTAGGATCAACTTCTATGCCACACAAAGAAATGATGAAACCAAGGAGTTTTCCTAAAAGTAACGTAAAGACACACTTCTTAGGTTGAAGGTGAACACAATACTTGATGAGGTAGTCAAATATGACCTTAAGGACTATCAGGTGTTCATCCCGATGTTTGGATTTGGAAATAAGGTCATCTACATAATATTCCAATATGTGATGCATGATTTCATGGAAGATATAAGTCATGGCTCATGCTGATATGTAGTACCAGATTTTTTAAGGCCAAAAGGCATGACTCGAATAGCAAGGTCCCCAAGGAGTGATGAAGGTAGTTTTGTGTTGATCTTCTGGAGTGAGTAATATTTTATTATAACCCAAGAAACCATCCATGAGTGATAGCATCTCATGGCTAGTGTGAGATCAACCAGTTGGTCAATTCCTGGTAGAGGAAAATCATCTTTGGGAAAGCTAGGTTGAGGTCATGGAAATCCATGCAAATGTGGAGTCCCCTGTCACTTTTGTGATAGAAATGATATTATAAATCCATTGGGGATAGTCAATGGGTAGGATGAAGGAAACTCGAGAGAAGGTGTTGAAGTTCTTCTTTGACAAGAAGAGCAATGCAAGGATGCATTTTCCGCAGCTTTTGTTTTATGGGTTTGGCATCAAGAATGGTTATGATATTATGGACCACAATGTTTGGGTCAATACTGGCATATCAACATAGGACCAAGAAAAAGTTTCTATGGTCCCAAAGGAAATAAGTAAAATCTTCATGTTCAACAACATCTAAAGATTGGCCTATCTTTAAAATGTGCAAGTCATCCTAAGTATTAATGTTGATTTCGATAGTCGATTCATTCAACATGGTTTGTATCTTAGAAGGTAACGACCGTGAATATAAGAATCTTTTGCACCAAGGTAGGTGAGGATAGACTCATCATCCTAACATTGAATGACATTAATAGAAGGTGTATCATCATCGATCATGTTAGGATACGGAAGGGAAGAGAAGAGGGAGCCTCGCCATCGCATTGATAAATCAGAGGTCCTAGGGAAATCATGTTTATGAAAAAAAAATTAGGAGGAATAGATTCGGGATCTATGGACTCCATGGGTGAAGGTGGTGATGTTGGTGAATGGGATGGAGAAGGTTTGTCTTCCTCAATGAGGTCGACATGGGCCTTCTTGGAAGGTGGTGTAGCAAATCCAATGCCACTATGGTCATTGTGCTTACGAGTGGTACAAGAAATGATGGTATGGTGGCCTTGTTCATAAAAACCAAAGCCAAAGCCTTTCCATGCGCAGAATGATGAGGAAAGTGTGGGTGAAGCAATGGTTAGTAAGGGATTGGAGGTCAAATGAAAATGGTCATGTTTGGGATGGAGGTTTGGGTGAATAGGTGGTAGTGTCAAGTCCCCCATATGTTAGGTTAGTGCGAAGGTGGGGAGGACCATAAGGAAAACCTCACCTATGTGGTAGTCATAATGAGGGTGTTGCACAGGTTTCCATACTCTTATGGAGTGAGGAATGTGTCGATATTATATAGGTGGTACTCCCCAGAGTGAGGCATTGAAAAACACCTTCTAAGGGATTAGTAGTTGATATGTGGGTAGCATGGGGATAGATGATTCATTAGATGATTGGGTAGGAGGGGTATCGGTTGGTTGGAAAGTAGATGGGTCAGTTGTAGAGGCTGCAACAAAGTAGGAATAGAAGAGTTAGATGTGGGAGAGGTGGTGGTAGCATTGGTGGATGGGCTCATGGGTGAAGGAGAAGTGGGGGTAGTGGCAGATGCCTTGACTAGTACAAGTACATCATTGGGTTGGTATAACATGTTACAAGTTTTGAATGGCAACGGGTCAACGGGGATGGTATAGTTATGTCCTTCATGTTTGAAATTTTACACAGTGGTGTAAAGTTGAAGGGACACAACCCATGATGTGAATCCAAGGTCTACCGAGCAATAGGTTATATTGGAACTCTCCCTCTAAGATGTAGAATAGTTCTGGGATAGTGCGAGGGCCTACGTGAACATGAAGGATAATGGTGCCAAGGGTGGAGGTGATGGATCATTTGAAGGAGCACAACATAACTAGGTTATTATGCATATAGTTAGAAGGGATACATTTTATTGTATGCATGGGAGGAGATGATGTTAATTCTAGCACCACCATCGATCATGATGTGTCATACATATGTTATCGATATAGATGAAAATGAAAAGGGCAGGATCAGGGTCATCTGACTGAGAGAGGTACAATCTCCTCATCAGAGAAACTTGAGGGTGGCGACTTGAGGAGTGGGCATGGGGTAGAAGAAGGAGATGATTTGGTAAGTGAGGCCACATGGTGAGGGGTGATAATGGAGGCCACTGGTGTGGGGTCATTGGGTAAAACTTCAATGGATTGCAAAACCTCTATAAGGGCTTGTCTATGAGATTTAGAAGTTTGGATGAGATCATACAAAGACATCTTTAGAGGGGACTGATGTAATTATTTTATCATTATGTGATGGGTGACCCATCGAGAGATAGGGTATGTAGGTCCTTGAATGGTGATTTTGGCACGGTGTAGATGGTATATTGGGCACGGGGTTGGTTGATGGGCTAGTTGCTTTTTCTTTACCTTTTTCTTTTTCGAGCACGGGTGGAAACTTGAACCATGTTAATCTGAGGGAGTGGTAAATGGAGAAGGTGTAGGATGAGTAGTGTAATGACATGATGGGAAAAAACCTAATGGTGGGGAAAATCCTTGTGAAGTGAGTTGTGCACACTAGCATTTAGGTGGTGATTTGGCTAATTATCTTTGATATGGACCATGTTGATCTCAAATTTTGGAGGTGGAAAAAAGGTTTTGGGGGTGGAGATGTGGTCATTGAAGAATCAAGAAAGGGATGATGATGTGTGGTGATAGGTGAAGGTGGAACATGGTCCTCATCAAGAAGGTCATCATCATCAAAATTTTTTCAAGAGGAAAAAGTTGAGAAGAATGGTTTTTAGAGCCTTACAATTTTCTACATCATGTCCTGGCACATGATGATAGGCACAAATCTTGGTTTCATCAAACCCTTTTGGTTTGGGTTTGAGAGGATCATAAGGTCGAATGGTGGTAATGTGATGATGGAAGTTTCTAAGAGATTGGTTAAAATGTTGGCATAGGATCCCGCTAATGGATCACAATGGGAAGTGAGTGTGGGTTTGGGTAAAGGTGTGGATGATCATGAGGGAAGAGGCTTTATAGGAGGGGGAATGGGTTGGCCCACTGGTTTGGTAAGTGGTATCATCTTAGGATTTGATGGCATCCATTTAGGTAAAGGCCTAGTAGAAGAGCTAGCACTGGGAGATTTTTTGGTTTGACTACCTTATTGGAGGGTAGTGGGTTTTTATCCTTGGGTTGCACCTTCTTGGGTAAAGGTGACATGGGGGTATGGGGTGAATAAGGAAAAAGATGGTGGAAGAGGATGGGTTACCCATGGGACAACCAAGTTGTGGTGGAAGTGGTTGGTAGAGGTTGGGTGGATGGTATGGGTTGAAGTTGTATAGGAAAGGTTGGGGTTATAGTAACTGGTGGAGGTATAGGTGGTAAGAAGTGTATGATGAAGGTGAGGGTGTTTGGTTTTGGGTAAATGAGGTGTAACAAAGGCTTGTGATGCAGTAGTAGGTTGTTTAGATTTTGAATGGCCTTGGGTAGGAGACTGTTTGATCAAGGTTGATGGATGGGGCCCTAGGATGGATAGAAGGGGGAAGGTGACAAAGGTGTGGTAGGTGAGACCGGTGTATGCGGCCTAGAAGGTTGGGTTTTCCTTTTAGGTGGAGGGATAATGTTGGTGTGGGTTGAGATGATGTGCTAAGTCCAATTTGATAGGTGGGTGAGTAAGGCTTGATGTCGGCATGACACCCAAAGTAGTGATGGGTCTAGATATGGGTGAGGAGATAGGTGTGGGTAGGTTTTGAGGTTTTGGAATGGTTTTAGTTGTGGGTAGAGGTTTGGATGTAGGTAGAGATGATGAAGAAGAATCCATTTCAATAGGCATGGTCAATGTTGATCTGGTTGTTGAAAATACCTTTGGGTAGATCATTGTGGAAGTATCCTCAGGAAACATTTGCATTTGGGTTGAAAAGGGGAGCCAAAGATGTCCCCAGAGCATGGAATTATCAACATAATCCAAGCAATCATCCAAACCATGAAAATGGGACTACTGAAGAAGAAGATGGAGTTGGTTTGGTGGAAATCCTATAAAATATGTCTATGAGACAGGGAATTGGCTAGCCTCGGACTCTATAGGTAAAAGAGCTGAGATCATGTCAATGGGGTCTTGGATGCTGGGGGAGAACTACCCCAATAGGTAGTGGCATGTCTGAAGAGATCTCATGGGTAGGAGAGATGGTAAATGGGTAAGGTAGACTTCTCCTTAGTGGAGGAGAAGGTGATGATGATTCTCCTGGATGGGAGAATTAAAAGTGTTGATTGTTTGGTAGGTTGTGAGGTAGATGGTGAAATGGCATTGGTAGAAAGTGTGGGTTCCTCCATGAGAGTAGGGGAGATGAGGGGGACTCCTCTATGGGTGAAGGAGTAGAAGAGGTATGCTCCTTTGTGGGTAGAGGAGCTCATGCCAAAATTTCCTCAATAGATGAAATAGGTGGGATTTGAGGAATGGTTGGTATGATATCAAAAACCGTGTGTGGACTTCACAAACATTGTTTTCATTGGATGAAGGTTCACTATTTTTGATTAGATGATGGTTTATGGTTAGGGAAATGAATTTTTAAATATGTGCAAATTTTGATTTTCTAGCATTTCGGGTTGTCCACGACAAGGTCTCCATTATCTATCATCTCTTGGACAATGTTCTTAAAATTTATGTAGTTACATCACTATGGCCTTTAATGTGATGGTAATTACAGTAGTCATGTTCTTTATACCATGTAGGCATAGGATGGGTAGGATCAAAACATGTATGAGGTTTTATGGGAGGAAGTGTAATGGCTCCAACTTTAAGAAGCTTTTCCAAGACTGAAGAATAGGGCTCTCTAATTGAAGTGTACTTTCATTGCTCCCATCGAGAGTGAAAGGCCTAGATAAGGGAAATATTGGAAGAAGGTTGGGCTTGATTAGAAGGATGAGATGGACCCACCTTGAGGACTACCACGTTGGTAGATCCTTTGGGCTTTGAATAGTTATTTTGAGGTTTTGAAGATGAAGAAGAGTCATTTGATTTGAATGGGGCATTCTTGTTTCATAATTGGATTTTATTTTCTTCAATGGCACAAATTTCCATCTTTTGTGCCATGGTGAACTGCTTCATCAAAGGTTTGGAAGGTTTGTACCTATAGAGTTGGTGAGATGTGTCTAGCACAAGCTCTAGTGAACAACTCAATAAGTTTAGTTTGAGGTAGTTGGAACGTTAATTGGTTGATAAGACTCCACTAGCGGAAACAAAATCTGTGATAGATTCATCTTCATACTGTCGGGTTGAATAGAGATCGGTCATGGTGACTTTCTTGATAACATTGATTGAAAAATGGTCTAAGAAAGCTTGGGCTACTTGATTAAAGGAATAAATGGAATGTCTAGGTAGTCCACTATACCAATCCAATGTTGGTCCTGTCAAGGACATTGGGAAGGTTCGTAGGAGCAAAGTGTCATCATCATGGGTGATTAGGTAGCACCCATGTTTGAATGACCACAAGTGTTGTTGTGGGTCTTCTTTACTATTGAAGTGATTGAATTTAGGCATTTCCCAATGCACAGGTAGGGATGAATGGGAATAGATGGATGGATAGGCTCATTATAGATTTCATCATAAGTTAAAGAATTATGGGAGCCAGAAATAGATGCTTCTAAGGTCTTGCATCTTTTCCATCATCATCTTAATGAGGTCATTGGTAGGTTGTGATGAATGGGTGCCCCGTAAAAAAGGGGTTGATGTTGAATGTATGAGGTGGGTGGTATGCTAGTGTATGGTGGTGTTGAGTATGAGAACTATGTAGGAGGAATAGATGTAGGTGGCACATAGCTAGAATAAGTGATAGATGAGGTCGGGGTTGTTGGTAGTATGTGTAAGTGGGTGGGGTAGTCATGTAACAACTCTAGTGGTGATTGGGGTAAGGAATCATGGGATAGAAAGGATGAGGTTCTGGAAAGGGGTGTAAGTTTCTGACACTAGAGGTGGTTGTGATGCAATAGGTATATGTGAGGTAGTGGGTGTAGATGGGGCTATACTTAAGGTGGTTGTTCGAAAGGAACAACTAACGTCGCATGTGTGATAGATGATGTAGACATTGTAGTTATAGTAGTTGTGGGACCTAGCTGAGACACCACATGTGGTAAAGTGGACGAAGGTAGCACTCGAGCTGATGCTGCTATGCTAATGACAGAGGTGTGGGGGCGAGAGAGGAGAGGGATAGATACAGGCATGTCATATACTAACTAACCTAAGGAATCCTAGGTAGAAGAATGAGCAAGGTAGTACTGAGGGCGGAGGATTTTGGTCAAGAAGTCTTGTGAACTCCTCATCACCAGTATTAATGGTGATAGGCTGAGTTGGATCCATGGGTGATAAGATAGAAGGGGTGATGGGCTAGGTGGAAGTGGTTGAAAGCTGGCATGAAGCACAAGAGCATTGGCTTGACTGCGAGTCAACACCATGTGAGTTAGCGTATACTAGATGAACTATACTCTGCAAGTGACACAAAGAACAATAGGGATGGAAAATAATTGATTATGAGAGGTGAAATGATAGGTTCTTTGATTAAAAATAAAAATAGAAGGATTGACGCCGATTAGACCAACCGATGTCGATTATTGGGTGACGATGATGGTCATAGTAACCGATGTCGGTTATTGTGGGAAAGCAACAGTTTGAGCAAGTGAGATAGAAACTAAGGAAATTCAACTATGGAAGCTATATTTAGTCAATAATATCATAATGTAGAGGATATGGTGATGTCCAGAGATTTTAAACAAAGAAGAAGATGAGATGAGTGCTCTTTGGTAAATCTGACCAAAAGCATAGGGAACCGACACCGATCGATAAACGTGATGATCGGATGTAAACCGACGATGGTCTGGTGACCGATGTCGATTACTATGAAATCTATAGAATGAAGAAAATTTTCTTTTGAATTAAAGTTGAATGAGACACCAACCTAGAAGTCTGAATATGGTAAAAAAATGAGTCTTGACACACTCAGAAATATTCGAATACACCAACTATGATTATGGAGTGTGAAAGGAAAGAAAAATGGAGAATACGACCTCACACCTCAAAATGCAAGTCAAGAACAAAGCTAAGAAAAACATGTAATCCTATAAGTGAATTTAGTGTGTTTAGATTATGTTATTTAAAGACTGACTCATGAATTTAGAACAGAGTTTTTGGTTGGGAAGGCTTCCTACGAAGAAGGAAATTCTAAAGGTGAGGTTTCAAGTTATGTTTTGGTGGGGGCGGGCCTTTCTCTGATGGGTGACTAGATAGAGATAACTAGCTGGGTGCCCACTGTCAATCCTCTGATCATGTGATTGTTGAAAGTCTCTTCCGGTAAGATGTTGTTTAAGAAGATGTGTAAATTCCAATTTGTGTAGTTTGGCAAAGAGAGAGAGAGAGAATGTGCTTTCTATGATTCAGTTGTGTCAACCATCAGCTGGGCATGACTTCCAACATATAGGTTGCCCTCAATTTTAATGTGAGATATAATGCAACAAATCAAAATGCCATGCAAGTGTTTTAAACCCAAATCAAAATGTGATATTCGATGTAGCAAGTGATGAATAGGAAGAGGGATGCTCTTTCACTAATGTAATGCTAATGAAAGAAAGACGTATTCTTTTTAAAGCACCAAAAACATGATTACTTTTAGACAATAGAAAGAAGGGGAAGATTCCAGAGAAGAAAATTAATGTGGAAGCTTTTCAAAAGGAAAAAACACACAATTTCACCTAGGAATGAATAAAATGCAAAATAACCCTGATGGGTCCCACCAGGCATGCCAAAATGTTTCACTATTTTCTTTATGGATTTGACAAAACAGATAAGGGTAGAAGGGCCAAGGAGGAATACCTATTGTGATGGTTGGTTGGAGGTTGTGTGTGTATTCTGATTCTTCCAATGTTGATTGTGTGATCTTCCTTTTGGCTAGGAGGAACTACCTAAAATACAAAGCAAGACCATAAAATATAGTTAATAGCAAAGGTTTGTGGATTACCTAGCATGAGCTAGATCCAGGAAGTTTGAGACTTCCTCAATTGTTGTCAATCCACTTGTTTAAAACAACTTAATGAAAAAGTCCAATAATTTCCTACTGTAGTTGATATGATTTAGGTATCTCATTCAAGTAAAATAAACAAATCTAATCTAATAGGCTAGGTTATGATCAAATCTGGAAGTCATAGAGGTAAATAAACTAGTTGGGACAAATCAAGGTCAAGATTTAGGTGATTTGGGTTCTTTGGGTGAAATGTATGAGGTTGTTATTATAGGAAGGTTTACGAAAACACAAATACTAGCATCGTAGGGTATGAATGATGTCGGTTAAGAGAAACCGACGATGGTTCTAGATAACCGACATGTCGGTAGGGTCAGGTTGATAAAAACTTAATAAACTAGGTTTTGGAGAGTCTCTGTGACTAAATAGAGAATGGGAGGGGAATGTTTAGGTTAGCAAGGGTGATGGGAATGCTCAGGAGTGTCTAGTGTCAAATATTGAGGAGATAAAAGGGATTTTGGGTGGTTGGATAAATGGATTGAAGGAATATGGGGATGGTGGGGTGCACAGGAAACCGAAACTAACTCAAAAGAGATAAAGAGACTGATTCTAAATAATTGTAGAATGTTGCATATCAGAGTGTACTTACTTTAGAAAGAATACTGAATGGATGGAGGATGGAAACGGTTGATCTATGAAAATGATTTCTCCGTGCCATGGTAGTACTTCCCAGAGTATTAACCTGAATGTCAGTTCCTTGGGATCAGTCTTGATGTTGGTTATGGACCTTTGGATGCATGAGAGGATTCTAGTTTTTACATTTGCATGTAGATCTCTCTCTCCAAAACTTGGAAAATGTTGTGAACCTCCAAACAAGTTTTCCAAAATGGATATATGGTAACTAATGATGGTTAGGGTGACCAATGTCAAGTTTGGGATAATCGAGTCGGTTAAGGCGAGAAATCTTATGTTTCTAAAATGGCATATTTTGGCAGATCTTGGCCCTATTATTCCTATTGGTATGGGTCTAAAATGGAATCTTTCACTTAGATAAGTGGGCCAACTTTTAGAAGAAGAATATCCATGCAATAATTAGGGTTTGAACTAAGTCTTAGTTGTTTAGGGAAAGTAGAGAGAGCGTCTTAGGAAACTTACTGATAATAGGTCCATGATGAGGTGTGTAGGTGAGCTGGTTTGGGTGAGGTGTGCACTAATTTAATTATGGTAATTAAATTAATAAATGAAGTGAGGATGAGTATTACTTTAATTATAAATAATTAAATTAATATTAATGTGGGGTAAAAGGGTCATGGTTAGGTGAATATGTTTAAGTTGGTTATTCGAAAGGGGACCAGGGAGTGTGACCCAATTTTGGTGTCTACACTTAGGTCAAATTTAAGTAAACAATACCTAAGTAATAAAAAGGTGTTTGACAAAACTCCCAACAAGATATACTAAAAATATTTTTTTGAAACAAACAAAGTCCAAGTCATGAAAAAGGTGGCCACAAATGCGAGCAATGTACACTATTTGGACACGTAAATCAAGCCTTGTAGACAAAGGAAATATTTTTAGTATCAAAATGATGTCACTACAATGCTAACAAAGTAACGACGCTCTCCAAAACTTAAGTCAATGTTGGGATCAAAAACTAAGTCTAAGTATAGAAAGAAGTTGTTATTTATGCAAGTAGTGTAACAATACAACTTTGAAACTTAAATCAAGTTTCCCAAGGAAAACAAGATGTAAGTATCCAACTTGCAGTGATAAGATACATGCAAACGTAAAAATCAAAGCAATTCAAAGTGACAAGACTACCTAACTACAATGATAATGTGTCTCAATATGGTTTTGAGACAAAGGGCATACTATAAGATGAAGATGTACCATTCACACTTTCAACAAATGCATTCCAACATTGCAACTTGGTCATACAAGTAGACTACAAAAGTTGTGGACACAATTATTTCTAGTTTTACCCACGTGTTTTGTTTTCTTTTTCCCAAAATGGGAAACAAGAATACAAAGGAGTAAAACCAAGTGGTGATGAAACAAACTAAGTATAACTTTGGCAAAGTTTTACCTTGCCTTAAGGCAAGTGAAAAACTAAGACAAAGTAACATGTCGTAAGTTTTGTGATGAATATCACTAGGCCCTAACTTCAATGGAGTCTCCCTTGTTTAAATAACAAGGTTTTGACTTCAAAATAAGTTAGTGCTTTGCAATTGTTCTTTAGAACATGATGTTTTGAGTCGGTCAAGTTGGCCTCAAGACAAAATGGCTTCCTATTTGTTTCTCTCAACTAGGTTGTCACAAAAATCTCTATGAGCGCGGTTTGCCAAGGAATTCACACTGACTAAACCTTGGATTATCTCAGTAATAAATGCATTCAGTTGTATTTTCATTGGGGTCACATGAAGAAATTTTTGATGCTACTCTCACAAGTGTGTACTAATCAAGTAGGTAAACGAGGCACTTCCGTTTTATCCAAAAGGTTCCCTCTTGTGTGGAATACTTTGGGGTTCCTAGGAGCATCCCTCTTGTTATCTTAAGGCTTATGCCAAAGGGAGTTTCTCCTAGTTCAAATCAGATGAGTTGTAGCTCTTAACTAAAACCTGCATATACAAGTGTGTTTTTTATTAATGTGGTGTGTTTTTTTATCTTTCAGATTAGGAAATTTGGTTTAGACCACCATTTGGAAACCTACAACACATGTGTAGTTAGAGTTTTTTTAGATTCTCCTTTCTTTAGCAAGTGATTTTGGTCCTACAAATCCAAGTGTTAGTAGTTCCCCAAGAAAATCACATTAATAGAAAGAGGATTGAGATTTGTTTTGGTTCTCAAGATCATCCAAGGATGCAAGAGAAGAGCATACAAAACAAACAATCCAACTAAAAAGTAAAGGAAAGATTTGCAATTAAATGAACCATTCAAGGAAATGTTTGCATCTCATTCACATCTATTTCTAGGTAAATGTTCATTCCTTTAAGACAAAATGAAAGATGAAATTTCCACTTAACCAAATGTTAGAAAAAAAGAAACTAAGAGCTATTTTTGATTCTCAAGATCACCCTAAGGTGTAAGAGAAGAGCATACACAAAAATCTTAGTCTAAATTTACATAAAACATGGAAATAAAAACATTCATTAAAAACTTAAACAAATCGTTAGAAATCTTATTTAAATGCTAAAACCCTAGAAATAATAGTTAAAAACCTTCAACTTACAAAAACAAAAATTTAAACTATGAAAAACATGCCAAATTTTCAACACAAAGCATATGCATGGGTCTTTGAGCGTATGTGCGGACCTACAATCATATGAGTGGTTTTAGAGTGTATGCGCAGACTTACTAGCATATGTGTGCCTCTATGTTCAAAACACAAACACTATAATGGTAGGGCAGGCCGAGAGGTGTATGTGCGAGACATGTAAGCGGGTATGTTGCTCTGGTAAAAACAAAGAACATGGAACCGTATATTAGTGGTAGCACAACTAGAGGAGCATATAAATGGGCTTTGGAGTGCATGTGTGGGTCATCCAAAGAGCCCGAGAAAACATAGTGTTGCACCTATGTGGGCTAGGGAATAGATGCATAGACATGAATGCGGTAGTGCGCCTTAGAGAATATGCGTGAACCTTCTGTAAGGGTTAAAAATAAAGTAATTTTTGGAAAAAAATTAAAAAGTTCAAAACTTTATCAATTTGGATCAATTTTGACAAGACCTCACCTCCTTTGATCTGCAAAGAGCACAAAATTAAGACAATTTGACCTAAACTAGCTATGAAACTTGATATTAATGCAAAAGAGAGTTAGTAAATAAAAATTTGAAACTAAAGTAAAAGCTTGAAAATAATATAGAAAGATTGAAACTAATCTATAAAGCTAATAAATGTAAAGATAATTGGGTATTTTCCCAATGGGCATGCCAAATCGAACTCAATAAACTTGTAAGCAAAGTAATTAGAACCTAAAACTAACACCAAGTATTTTTAGAACTAAGCTAATAAATTCATTAATGAACCATCAAAATCAAAGTTTAATGGAATGCAAAAGGAAATCTAAATGAATTTAACCATTTAAACTACAAGAATTCCTACTATGCTTAGTTGATTACTACACGAATTGAACCTACGATGATCGAAAATCAATCAAAGTGTGTTTTGTTATTACTTCATTGAAGGTAAAATGACCTCTCTAACAATGGCTACAAGGCCATATTAGATATTCCTTTACTAACTAGTTTGAAGAAATGGATGCAAATGGGGATACAAGCTATTCCAACAATACAGACTCTTCGGATGTCGGTGTCGTTCTATGCAGAGGATTAGGAGGAGGACATGTAGCTAGTCATGATAGAGACCCTTCCATTGAGGGTTAGGTATCTCCTCAACCCAGTGAGGAGTATAGAGGAGAGAAATCCCATGCAGAGTCGGCTAGAGCAGAGTCACCACCGAGGGACAGGGGATAGAGTTCCAAAGCATAGAGAGAGGTCTCGAGCCCTAGATTTAGGGATGAGAGTGTAGAGAGACCTAGAGACCATCGGACCACGGCTACAAATCACATCGGGGAGATCCTAAAGCTTCATCCCTCACACTACTCGGGTGACATGGGTGGATTTCGGGTATAGGCACGGCTAGTGAGCTTGAGTGGTTGCTTCAACTTTATCCTTGTTCTAAGCAACACGAAAGATCGTATTGAAATCCATCTACCGAGGGATGGAACAGAGTATGGTGGAGGAAAGAGGATTAGAATCTCCATGTAGATTCTAAGACAATGACCTAGGAGCTATTTGAGGAGAGATTCAAGAGTAGGTATTTGTCACGGAGGTTCATATACTAGAGGATCGATGAGTTCCATGACCTTCGATAGGCATCTCTTTCAATAGTAGAGTATGAGAGTATATTTCTAGATCTACTCCAGTATGTTGAGTATATGTAGGATGAGCAGTGTAGATTCATAGGTTCATCTGGGGCCTGAATTTAGATATTGGAGGTGTAGTACAGATCCACTACCCACGGACACATTAGGCCGAGGCACGAGAAGGCCTATATTGTAGAGGAGACTCAGAGAAAGACCCAACAAGCTAGAGATAGAGTCTGGAGCCGCATACAGTAGATGCAGGATGGTAGATGAGGGGATCATTACCTCTTCCTCATGGTGGATAGGGTTCACCATAGTCATCCTTTAGGCTACAACAATAGCAGTAGTCCTGCCCACCTCATAGACCTCCACAGAGAGTTGATGCACAGAGAGGTCAGAGTATGGGGCCTCCTCCTAAGGATCCCATCAAGACATAGGGTGGACCTAGAGCTCAGTCAGTGGGAGCTCACTAGTAGAGACCTCAACAAACCATAGCTAGATCATCGAGATCCATGCCACAGACTTCCATGGCACCTACTGGAGGTGCTACTCATTGGAGAGGATCAGGAGGATGTTTTGGTTGCGGAGTTACTAGACACGTTTGGAGAGATTTCCCACAAAACCCTAACAACAAGGGTAATACATAGATCTTCGAGCCTACGGTTGGTGACAAGGTATGCAACCATGAGACTTATGCAGTACTTGAGAACCACCAGGTAGAGCATCAAAGCACAGTCATTGAGACCACAGTAGCATTGGTGGTATTCCTACCTCTGTATTGTTTGATTCTGGTTCTTCTGATTCTTTCATTACACCATCTTTAGTAGAGAGATGTAGGTTGGTGGCAGTTAAGTAGGTTCTTAGTTGGGATGTCGAGATATCCTCGGTGCCAAGATCTCTATAAAATCCTTAGTCAAGGAGTGTGTAGTGGATTTAGGACCTTTCACCAAAGTACTAAAATCTGTGTATCCTTCCTTTGGGCTCGTATAGAGTCATTTTGGGTATGGATTGGTTATCTGCACACAAGGCCATGATGGATTATTACCACAAGACTATATCTTGTGCAGATGATTTAGGAGTTGAGTCAGTGATTTTAGGGTCGAGACCATTTCTATTTGCACCATCTTTTCTATGCGCTTAAGTAGTGTGTGCGCACAGGGTTGTCAGATGTATGCCATTACAATCAGTGATAGATCTGAGGATGGGTCTAGTGGACCAACGCTAGATGATCATCCCATTTTGAGAGAGTTTGCGAGATGCCTTTCCGGGGGGAGTTATCTTGGGGTTACCACCCTCACATGAGATTTATTTTCATATAGATATAGTTCTTGGAGTAGAGCCCATCTCATGAGAAGCTTATCAGATGACCACCCCAGAGCTCTATGATCTCAAGTTGTAGCTTGATGGCATTTTGGATAAAATCCTTATCAGTCCTAGTGTATCCCCTTAGGGTACACAGGTGATCTTTGTGAAGAAGGATGGATCTTTGTGGTTTTGTATCAATTACTGCCAGTTGAACAAGGTAATGATCAATAATTGTTATCCTCTTCCTCGTATTGATGACTTGTTTGATCAGATGAAGGGAGCCACAGTGTTCTCTAAGATTGATCTTAAGTCAGGCTATCATCGCTTAGGATTTTAGAGGAAGACATTCATAAGACCACCTTCCACACAAGATATGGCACTATGAGTTCACAAAGTGGTGCCTTTTGGTTTGACTAATGCCCCAAAGCAGTGTTTATGAGTTTGATGAATGGGTATTCAGGACCTTCTTAGATCACTTCGTGATCATCTTCCTAGATGGCATTTTGATATACTCATGTATGTGTGAGGAGCATGAGGGGAACCTTCTCTAGGTTCTTCGATGTCTTCGGGAGAAGCGGCTCTACGGGAACTTAGAGAAGTGTGCTTTCTTTCAAATATAGGTGTAGTATTTGGGTAATATCATTTTGGGGAAGGTATCGCCATCAATCCTTCCAAGATTAAATCCATTATGGATTGGCCAGCACCCACTACAGTGATCGAGGTGCGTAACTTCATGGGTTTAGTAGGGTACTATCAAATATTTGTTTAGGACTTCTCTCAGATTACGCACCCTATCACTTCCCTTCAGAGGAAAGGGAAGAAGTTTGTCTAGTCAGACAGATGCAAGTAGGCCTTCAGGACACTGAAGGAGTGCCTCACTACAACACCTATTCTTGTAGTGTCAGATCCACAAGGTGAGTTCTTTTTTTGCACAGATGCTTCTTTAGTAGGGCTTGGAGGTGTGTTGATGTAGGAGGGCAGAGTAGTGGATTTTGAGTCTTGTAAACTCAAGGATCATGAGATTAATTATCTGATCCATGATCTTGAGCTTGTGGAAGTTGTGCATGCTTTGGTTATATGCAGGCACTTTCTTCTTGGCAGGAGATCCACACTTAGGACAGATCATTTGAGTCTTCACCACCTCTTCACGCAACCAAATCTCAACACTCATCAATGGCATTAGATGGAGTTGATTTGGGAGTATGATATGGAGATAGATCATGTGAAGGGGAAGGAGAATGTGGTAGTAGAGCACGCTCCGAATAGACAGAGACATGTGGCTATGGACACCTCAATGAGCACATATTTATAGAGCGAGATCCTATAGTAGCTTCCTCTTGACAGACTTCTAGATTGCAATACGAGTAGAGATCAAGTCACGAGACCCCTTAAGGGGAATTTTGATGGCTTTTACTTAGAGATAGATGGTCTTCTTAGGCACGAGAGGCCGGATATATGTTTCCAGAGATGGAGGCTTAAGGTAGGACATCTTAGTAGAGGAACATCATGCACCCTATTCATCCCATCCCGGGGTGAAGAAAATGCACACCACCTTGTAACAGTTGTACCATTAGAGAGGACTTTGTCGAGATGTGGCCCTGTTCATGTCATGATGTTTAGAGTTCCAAAGAGTTAACGCTAAGCATCATCATCCAGTAGGCCTTCTTTATCCTCATGCTATACTTGGAATGGAAGTGGACACATTTTCCATGGATTTCATTGTTGGGCTATCGATGTTGAGATATCACCACGACGCCATCATGGTCATGGTTGATAAAATGACAAAATTGGCTCACTTGTCTCCCGTGAATACCACTTATATAGCTAGAGAAGTGGCATGAGTATATTTGGATGAGATTGTCAAGTTGCATGGGATTCTGTGGAAGATCATTTGTCATCGTGATCCTTTATACACTTCACATTTCTGGACTACGATGCAGTATGTCCTCGGGACGAAAATCAAATTCATTACAAGATATCACCCTGAGATAGATGGATAGACTAAGCGGGTGAATCATATTTTAGAGGACATGCTCAAGATGTATGTGATGGATCAACAGTCTAAATGGGAGGAGTACATGTACTTAGTGAAGTTTGCCTACAACAATAGTTTCTAGAGTTCTATAGGCATGGCTCCTTTTCAAACTTTGTATGGTAGAGAGTGCAGGACACCTCTTAGCTGGGATAGACTAGAGGATAGGGTTTCTCTTGGACCAGCTCTTTTATAGGACATGGAGCAACAGGTGTTGTTGATCAGGAAGAGATTGCAGGAGGCATAGGATAGGTAGAAGAAGTATGTGGATCAGCATAGGATTGACCATAGTTTTGATGTGGGCGTAAAGGTTTTCCTTCATGTCAGGCCACATAAGATCCCTATCCCTTATGGAAAATCTTCTAAGTTAGATCCTAGATTCATGGGTCCTTTTGAGATCTTGAAGCATATTAGCCTCTTGGCCTACCATCTAGAATAGCCACCCAGCTTGTCTCATATACATGATGTTTTTCATTTTTCAATTCTCAGGAGATATATTGCAGATCCATCTCATGTGTTAGATTGGGCATCATTGCAGGTGCAGGATTAGGAGAAGGTGATAGTGGATCCCATTCACATCCTAGATCGTAGGACCCTGGGGCTTCGAGGAGAGAGGTTGATCAGGTTTGGGTGTAGTGGGACAGATATGATGAGATTGTAGCTACATGGGAGGATGCTACCTTATTATGAGTTTAGTTTCCACATTTGTTCCAGTGACTTCCAGGAGGAAGTCGAGTCTAAGGAGAGGGGGATGTAGTTCCCGCTTCCCTTTGACCCCTTTGGATGCTTATTTTGATACTTGTTGTTTACATTATGGACATTATTATGTTTTGATTTAGTATGATGTTAGACATTTGATCATGGATTATTGTTGATCTTGATTTGGTTATGATGCACGATGATTATTAGAGACACTCATATGTGGATGATGATATACTATTTGACATGGATGTTTTATGGATGTTGTTTAGACATGTGATTTTGGATATTATGAGTAGATCTAGAAAATAGATATTATATGATGATGATATAGTTGTTGATATAAATTGTATGTGATAATGTTAAATTGCCTTGATGTTGTTGTGATTCACATATTTAGATGATTTTGTGATTATATTTATATTCATTTTGGATGTTCTGATATGGCCATGAGGCCAAAGGAGGTATTTTTGTTTTGTAGGTTAATATCACAACAAACATCGAGGGATTGGAGACCAACCACAATGGAATTCTAGGTGAATTTGACAAGGTCACCATGGCAACTTATTTTATTTTGTTGTGTGTTGTTTTGTTAGGGATTCCCATGGGGGGATTACCTTTATATGTGACCATGGGTTTTTTGTAATTATTAATGTGGTTAAATTTTATCTATTGTTTGTATGTATTTTATTAGTAATGTGTTCCTTTCTCTTAATTAATTAAGTTGTGATGAATTAATGTGAGAAATCATATGGTTAAAATTTAAATAAATCAAATTGGGATATGGGAAAGTAATAAGGGAAGTTGTTGGATGTTTGTATTAAATATGTAAGGGATGTGTAAGTTTGTGTAAGAGTTGTGTAAGTCAGATTTTGGAGTATGAAACACTCCACCTCCTTGGAAATTCGAATTTGTCCTTAGAGGCTGTTTTTGGAGGCTTATGGGACAAGTAAAACTTCTCTCATACCTCTAAATTTAATTTACCAACCATGTCTATGGTTGGAAGGATGATTTTATACCTATTTTATGCATTCTATTAATCATGTTGCAAGCTTTGATTGCACTCTCTTACATTATAATTATTTTGTAGTCCTTTGGGGTGTGGGTTTTTTGGAGTGTGCAAGTAATGTGTCATAATTTCACCCACCTCTTTATTGTGCTTTGGTGAATGAATTTTTTTCTTTTTGTTTGGAGTTGAGGATGTGTGATGTGGCATCCTACATGAATCCACATCATCCTCTTCTCTTCCCTCTTCTATAAAATTCAAACTCTTTGCTTGTTTTGGGTTGTTGAATCATTTTGCATACTTATTTGGGGGTGCATTTTCTTGTGTTGGGAGCTCTTGATTTTGGAAGGAGTTTGGAGAAACTTTGCATGATTGGATATTGTTGTTTTGGGTCTGTGTTTTTGGCATTGAAATCTTGTTGTTTGGAAACAAAAGCTACTATGGAGAGGTAGGGATTTAACTCTTCATTGATGTTGTTATTTTCTTGTTGTGTTGTGTGAATGGTGCATGTTTTGATTTATTTGTTGGTTGGTTGGGTAGACTACCATAGGAATGGTGTAGGAGAAGGCTATGGGGAATCCATGTGGGGGGCATAAGGGAATGTTATTGGCATCATAAATTTGTGGAGGGAGTTTGGGTTTGGGATCCACCATGGAAAATAAATAGCTTGAATTTCTTACTTTTTGGGGGCCATAACGAAATCATGGGGGGCATAAGGAGGGATTTTTGGGGGGCATAAGGATATGTGTGGTGAAATTTATTGGCGGTTTGTTCTGGTGGATGCCCAATTCCCATTGGGAGGCATAAGTAGCTTCCCCCATAGTCCTTGCTCCTTTGGCTTACATGATCAAGCCTGAGTTCTATTTGAATGGTTTTCAAATGCAGTTGTAAACTACTGTTTTTGTTTAGACTATGTTTTATATTGAATTATTCATGTTGAAAGAATGATGTGTGTTTAGTGGAAGCCAATTGTTTCCATGGGTTGAATCACACCTATTATTTTATTGTGGTTGGGGCTTAGGGGCCAATGATGAAGGATGGCTTCTCCTTTCATTGGATGTCTTGGTTGGGTGGAGAGCGTTGCCTCTCCCCCACTTTTGTTGTGATTAATTTGGAAGAGAAAGAAAACTTACATGTTGTTGTTTTGGAGCAAAGGAAAATGTAGTTTTGACAATCCCTTGTGAAACAAATTCATTTGTAACCTTTCCCTCTTGAAGTGGATGAAATTTTAATATTTATATTTATGAAGAAAAGATGTATGCAACTGATTGTGGAAATTGTACATTCGAAATGTGAAGGATATTTACACTCTGTTTTGTTTATTGGAAAGAAAGAAATAGAAATGTGTTATTTGCATTCAAACATGGAAAGATGTAAAGTTGTATACTTGGAATTAATAAATAATTGCAAGATTTTCTCTCATTTGCATTGTTGTGTTGAATTGAATAACAAATTGTGATTGGAATCCTGTTTATAAAAATGAAAAAGAAGGAATACTTATAAAGGAATTATATTGCTTTGTCTCTTTTTAAAATATATTAAATTGGAAATCGAGACTTTACAATTTAGCTTTGTAATTATTTTCTTATAAACAACTAAATGTATTAGATTAGATTAAAAATGAAATACCACACTTGAAGGATGAAATTGATATACGATTTTCAAAAAAATGGATCTCTATTGTAAATTTAAAACTAGCAAATAAATTTAATCAAAATGTACAGTTCAGGCCTGCACATAATAATTAACTTGAAAATGTTAAAATTTAGCATGTTGTATTATCAAGGAACTCAAATTGATAAAGAACACTTAAGGAAACAATTTAAAACATTGCAAAATCAAGTCCAATCCCTTTCACAAATGCGTTTCACAATTGTTGGAAAAATTCAAATTGGAATAAATTGAGAAAATTTACCTTCCTAAAACATTCTAAATCCTTCCTAGAATAATCCTCCATGTTTTTTTGGCATGTTGAGTGAAGGAGGAGATCAAATTGAACAAAAATTTATAAGTCAAAATTTTCAGCTTTGCTATTTAAAAGCTCTCGTGATTGTTTTCATAAAATTGACCCCTCAAACTTTATCAAAATGTAAAATTTATTATTCTTGTGCAAAGAGGGCATCAAGAGCTTTCCAGAAAGTCCTCATTTTCCCAAAATTGAAATTTCTAGCAAAATTTATGGCCCTCTGAAGTTTTCATGCCTTATCAGGAAAAGTTGGAAAAAAATTCCTTACTTGAGGCCAGCGGCACGAAAATTTCCCCATTGAAAATATCCTTAGAAAAAAATTTGAAAAAAATCTTGAGGAAAATTTTTAAAATTTCCTCTGTCATGTCGACTGCTGACCAATTAAAGGCTTCCACATGTCCTCATGGGGCATCAGTGGAGGCGTGGCATTATTTTTGTCTTTAGGACCTTTTAAAATTTTGGGAAAGTTTCACCTTTTTCCCCGTCGGCTCGCGGCCAACCAGAGGCTGCCATGTGGTAGCATGGGGTGATAGCAGGTGGGGAAACCTTCACTACCTTTCCTTTTTTTTGAATTTTTGTTTTGGTAAAATATTTAAAGGACCCCCTCCCCCAGGCAGCCCTATACTCCCACCCCACCTCGGTGAAGACCATTCCATGGACTCACGCATCAAGCCTCTCCCTTTTCCCTCCTTTAGCAAAACTCTTGCCAATTGACCCCACCACCCCACCCTTCCCTCTTTCCTTCCTGTATTTTTGGTTGATTACAACGTGTCCCTAACAGTAATCGTAGGTGCGTGGGCACCAATTGGATTCTTCCCTCCCTTTGGTGAAATTTTCCAACCTTCCCCGCATGAGCTCGGAGCCCAACACGTGTCCTTGGCGGCACAACGGAGTGCGGGTGTAAATGAGAATTTTCTCCCACACAAGGAAATTTCTAAATGCCACCCCGTGACCCGTCAACCCGAAATATTCTTTTTTCCCCTGCTTGACATGTGTCCCTATTGGGAAAATTTAACCCCTAAGCTTCGTCGGTCCATAATTGGAGATTTATAAGGAGATAGGAGGAATTCTTTATATCGTTGGAGAGGTGAGAAAAAATCCTATCCAATGAAAATGATTTAGGAAAAATTTGTAATGTGTTAAGTATGAGAAAAATAAATTTGAAACTCGAGCTTGTTAGAGAATGGGTATGGTGATATTTTACCCCCTAAACCTAATTGAAACTTCTAACCCTAAAATTTGGACCATGTGACCTCTAAAAATTGTTAATAAATGAAAATTATGTTCTAGTAATTTTAGACTTGTTTCAGAACCTGATAGTGTCAACTATTGTCTTGCAACCTGGTTGTAGGCACTTCTAATAAAAAAATATATATTCCATAATTTTCCTAACTAACCCTAGGTTGTTTCTTGGGTCTCAAGTGGGTTGTTTTAATGGGAATAACATAGTGCATGTGGGACAAATGAATAAAGCATAAAGTAACTCTTAGTTTATTAACCATAGCTAGGTGAGTTAGCAAGTGAGTTAACCTTTAGTTAGCATTTTATGGGAGTTGAAGGTGCATTTAATTAATCAATTAGATTAATTAATAGGCTAGAATAAGCTTTTTAGGCTAATTGGAGGTGTTTAAAGAGGAATTTGATAAGATTAGAAGCATTTGAAAGTGGGATTTAACCAATAAGGGGTTTATTGATTAAATGATTGTTAAAAAGGCTTAATTGGCTAATTAATATCTAATTGTTTATTTGAAGAGGATTATAACTAACGAAGTGTCGTTAATTGGCATCCAGAATGTGATAGAAGCTAGTTAATTAATGAAGTGTCATTAATTTACCAAAATGGATGGAAATGTTAGTTAATTAGTAGAAATGACTAATTATAATGAGAAGGGTGAAATATAGGATAATGAGTACCACTTTAGCATTAAAATTGTGGAATTGGATGTTAGGTGTCTACACATATTTTGAGCATATCAACATCATTAAGATTAAAACAAAGGAATGTGACATGGCAACGCGATTTTCTCATCTCGTTATCTCATAACCTCCTTTATCTACCCCTTAGGATATTCATTATGATGTTTTAGAGAAACTTGAGAAAACTACTTGTTAAGATCTTGATCTTATATCTTCTCAAAATCTCTAATGTTCACAAGGACATTCTTTGTAAAACATTACAGGGGTTAAGAGTGTCAGTTGATATTGATCAGTACATGTTTCTAATCCATGGTTATATAGATTACTCCAATGGATCACATAACCTTTGGTCATGAAGAGAATCCTTAAGAGGATCCTACCCATAATTTACCCTTACACATTGAGGTAATTATCAATCACAAAAATATAAAAAGGGTGCTTGTGGACAACGGATCGATTTTGAATATTTTTACTCGAAACCAGCTCGAACTAGGTTGTCACTAAACTGGTCTAGAAACTAAGGTCATTACCATCAATTCGAATGACACTAAAGAATGAAAATCAGCCGGCATGATCACTTTCTCGCTGGGAGTAGGGCCTACTACTCATGATACTAAGTTTCATGTTTTAAACTTGGAGCTTCCATACAACATATCTTGTTTGGTCACCCATGGATTCATGCCATGTAGGTTGTACCTTCTACGTATCATAAATTCTTGAAGTTATATCATGAAGAACAAACTATCACTATTTAGGGGGATTCTCAACCCTTTTCTCATTACATATCATTGTTGGGTTATTTTCCCACCACTTATGAATGTCCTTCTATAGACATGGTCATTCTAATTCAATCAAAGGCTCTTGCCTCAGGACTTGATCCATATACCTTATTTGTTAATGATAATGGTCCTTCTACATTAGATTCTCCTTTTGCTTCATGGGAGATGAAAGTTGTTGGAAATGGCTGCAAAGAATATGATCTCCAACAAGCCCTTTTAGTTTCTTTTTCCCTATTACCCAAAGCGTGTGGTAGGCCTTGTCATAAATATCAATGGTCCAGAGAAAATTGCAGCATGACACCTTTACTCCCAAAGGGCCTATTAGCAGATGAAAATTTTCTCAATAATATGGTGTCCCAACCTTTGGATGATGAGATGGCTCCATGTTATCAATCACCCAAGCATGTTATCCCCAATAAAATGATGTATGATATGGGATACGAGGGATATGGTTGCAACATAAATGAAAATGGTATGTTGGAAAGCTCTTCCGATATCACATCACAAGGTTTGTAAATATGGTATTTGCAATCGACCATATATGGGTCTCATTCATCAGAAGTTGAGGCTTCCTCTTTTAAATGCTAAGATAGTTCATCTGAATAGGAAAGTGAAACAAATTCCCAGTGTATTCCTTATGAAGACCTTACCTCCACAAACCTATTTTATGACATGGCTATCTTAACTATAACCCCTGTCATATCCCCTACCATTCCAACATTATACCTATTCTACCAATTTATTTTTAACTGGGACCAATAACAACGTATACCAATTGACATATTTGAAAATGACAAAGTGCTTGATGAATCTATGGGTCTCCATGAGGGCATTCCAGTGGGTGATCATAAGAAAGGATTCTCCTTCAACCTTGATTCATGTGTATATGTAGGGGAAGAAGTTGAGTTTTATGGTCACCAAAGTAAAAACTAAGCAAGGGAAATATTTCCACAGAGAATCCTTGTAAAAATAATAAGTCCAAGTCCTACAATGAAAACCTTTTTGAGGCACTGGTGGACAAACAAAATGAAAATTCAATGAACAAAGAAGTTGACCAACTTAAGGGTGAAATTCTCATTGAGATGCCCTTAGAAGAAGAGGATCTCGATCTCCCTCTAATCTTGCGTGCATGGAGGAAGAATACAATTTGGTTTTGGAGGATACCATAGATATAAACATTGGTATAGAGGAATTGCCTAGAATTGTCAAGTTGGTAGCTTCGCTCTCAACCTAAGCACAAAAGACATTTTTTCTACTTTTTAGTGAATTTTCATATATCTTTATGTGGTCCTATGTGGAAATGTCGTGGTTAGATCTGGCATTAGTAGTGCATAACCTAATTGTGCACTAAGAGGAAAATCTTATAAGACAAAATCTCATATACATCCTCACTTTTCCTTGTTGGTAAAAGAAGAGCTGGAGAAATTATTGGCAATAAACTACATCGAGACCTATTGATTATTCGATTGGATTTCAAACATAGTCCCAATACGTAAGAAACCCATTGGCATTATAATCAGATAGATTTCAGAGATATAAATAAATCTTGTCCTAAGGATGACTTCCCTCTTCCTAACATCAACATGATTTTTGACTCAACAACTAGTTATGAAATGTTATCACTCATGGATAACATTTCAGTGGTATAATCAAATTAAAAAATTTGAGCAATATCAACACAAGAAAAATTTTACAACCCCATGGGGGACATTTTGCTATTAATTCATTCCCTTTGGCATCAATAATGTAGGCACAATATATCAATGGGATATGACTATCATCTTTCACGATATGTTCAATGATATACTAGAATATTATGTGGATGATACCTTGGGTAAATCCAGGACTATAGAAGGTCATCTAGCTATTTTTTATCGCATCTTTCAAAGTCTTAGGGACTATAGGGTTAGACTCAACTAAATGAAATGTGTCTTTGACATGCTATAAGGAAAAAAAGTAGGGTTTATTATTTTGAGGAGAGGAATTGAAGTACATCCCGTAATGGTTACTACCATAACAGTAAATGCCTCCTCTAGAGAACATTAAGTAACTACGCAACTTACAAGGGAAGAGTCAAGCAATTAGAAGATTAATCCCTAGATTGTAGACAAGTTCCACTCATTCACACATCTTCTAAAGAAAGATGTGGACTTTCATTGGGGTCAAGAACAACTAGTGTTTTATTTTCTTAAGGAATATCTGTCCAAACCCCCTGTGTTAATTCCACCTACCGCATGTGAACCATTACTATTGTAAATTTCGTCTACTCAATTTGCAATTGGTGCACTATTGGCCCAATATGATATAGAGTAGAAATAAATAGTTTTTTACTACCTTAGTCATACACTGATCACTTATAAGATCAACTACCCATAGATTGAGCAGGCTTGCTTGGCCATCATTTTTAATTTTAAAAAACTTCATCATTATTTGATGAATAATAAGACCAAACACATATCAAAAGTGGACCTATTGAAATACTTGTTATGTAATTATAGGAAGGATGGCCAATTAGATAATCCTACTCAAAGGAATTGTATATTGAGTACATCCATCAGAAATTAATCAAAGGGCAAGTGTTGGAAGATCAACTAGCATAAGCCCCTTTTCTAGGTATGGAACCATTGAGTCCGAACTTCCTTATGCTTCTACAATATACCTTAAGGAATTTTTTACATGGTAGCTATACTTTGATGGCTCATTTACATTTCATGGTTTAAGTGCGGGAGTTGTGTTGATCACCCCTTAAGGACATTTGATACCTCAAGCATTCGACTTTCGAGTTTTCATATACAAATAATATAAAGTAGAATATGAAGCCCTTACATAGGGATGAAACTAACTATCAAGTGAGACATTAGACAAGTGTATGTAATAGGTGGTTCTATGATGATCATTAAACAAGTAAATGATGAGTACAAAGTTAAGGATGAAAAACTTCTTCCTTACAAAAAATGGTTGATAATATGAAGGAATTGTTTGAGAAAATTACATTCAAGAAGATACCTATAGGACATTATCACGTAGTGGATGTTATGGCTATAGTTAGGTCTATCTTACACATCCCACTTGTAAAAATGACATGTTGATCATCGTTGACCATCTACGAATACAAGCATATGACATGTCGAGTCCTATTTTTTATGTGAAGTTATTGGTCCCTTTTCCCCTTTGTATAATGACATATTCAATTACCCTTATGATGGAACCTTCCCTCTAGACATTTCTCATTTTGAAAAAGAAACCTTATCTAGCACATAGCTCACTACATATTACTTGGGGTAACTCTCTATCGTAGAGGATATGAAGGGAATTTATTGTGTTGTCTTAACTCGATGAATCTATATTAGCAATTAAGGAGGTGCACGAAGGAATCTGTGGAGCCTATATAAGTGGGATAGTCTTGGCTAAACGATAATGATAGTAGGCTATTATTAGCCTACCATGGAGACTGATTTTTGCAAGTACATAAAGAAATGTTTTTATGTCAGAAATATGGAAATTTGATACATGCCCTAGCATAATCATTACAACATATCACTACACCATGGATTTTTGTAAAGTGGGGACTTGATCTCATCGGTAAGCTTACCCCTACATCATTTGATGGCCAAATGTTCATTATTACTACCACTAAGTACTTCACAAAGTGGGTAGAGTTTTTCCTCTCACTTATGTCATGGGTGTGTAGATATCCAAGTTTATAATCAACCGTATTATTGACCGATACGACATCCCTCTCGTATTGGAGATAACAATGGTAAGTCATTCAAGAACAAAATTGAGAAGGTGTTGTGTCAACGCTTTCAAATCTGACTTAATTATTCAACCCCCTATTACCCTCAAGGTAATGGCCAGTGAAGTCTTAAATAAAACCCTTTTTCATAGTATGGAGAAGATGGTGAATAAAACTAGTTGTAGTTGGTATTTACATATTCATCCCGCCATATGGGCTTACTGTAACATCCATCCACACCCTTATAGGTGTTACCCCATATTCCTTAGTTTTCATCATAAAATTTGTATTACCCCTTGAGATCGAGCTCCCCTCTTTGCACATAGAGCTAAGATATTACTTGGATAAAGAGGACTACATAGTGGCTTAGCTAGCAGAGTTAGAGCTATTGGATGAGAAGTGCCTTCACGCCCTTGATCACCTCAAAGTGTATCAGAATCAAGTGCATTGAGGTTATAAAAAAATAATCATACCTCACCAATTTGAGGTAGGAGACCTTGTTCTAAAGGAAAATCAGTTCAATACCACCAAGGATCATGAAAAGAAAGGTAATTTTGAGCCTAATTGGTTAGGGCCATATGTTGTGGTCGCTAAATTTGGTTTGGGTGCATACAAGATTTTTGACTCTGATGGTGATGAAATTATGGAACCCATGAATGTCATGCATCTCAAGTGTTTCTATGCTTAAGTATGGGGTCCCTCAAATATTAGAAAATCAATTAATAAAAATATAAAATCAGAAAAAGTAAAGAGAAATCAATGCGTTCAAGTGTGAAAACCATGCAAGTGTGACTCTTTGGTTAATTAATTTGGTGAAAACTAGTTTTCAACGCCATTGGAGGGTTTTTTTTTCAAAAGCATCTCATATCTAGGATTATGATGGCTTTATCCTAAGCTAGTATTTTCCTTTGTTTGAGATACTTTTGAGCCTATACCTCTTGGCCTTGATTCAGCTGATCCTACTTCTTTATGCAAATATTTTTCCTTTAAACATTCCCATCTAACATTTGGGGAAAATTTAAATCATCACTTCTTGCACATGCGCATGACATTATTCCCTTTTACATCTCATTTATCACTAGGGGCATCCACATTTCTTCATTTTTTTGGACACGGCTTCTAAAACTTCTAGAAAATCACAAAAAAATTTGAATAAAATTTTAAAATCCCAAAACATTCAAATATGTTTAGTTGGAAAAGAAAAAATTCAAATACATCTCATAGAAAACTCAAAAACAATAGAACATTGTCTCAAGATAATACAAAAATAGTGCAAAATATTTCAAAACTATACCACAAAAACAAAGTAGTGGTTTGCTTACTTTAGTTGTTTGGTTATACATAGTTTTGTTGGTTTACCTTTTCATATTGTGTGCTTTAAATTGGATTCATTTTATTTTTTAGATTAAGTGTTACTTTAATCTATTATGCGGAGTTCATTGGGTTCAATTTTATCTTACATGTTTGTATGTAGTTGTGTTGTTTTGATTAGAATTGATTAACTTGTTCTTGTCTTGTTTTCTTGTACAATTTTTTATCATTTCATCATTAGTATCATGTATCATCACATCTAAACATCATCAAATATAAATAAATTCTAAGCTACATCATCATAAAAATGAAAAATATACATGTATGTTAAGCTAACATCATATAATATCATCAAAAGAGAGGAAAGAGGGATTATCTTTATCCCCACTTGTCATAGACCATAATAAAAACATGGGCTAAACATCATATCTCATAAACACAAAATGTGATAAAGTAACAAATTCCATCATCATATATCCGTATCAAAATCAATGTCCATATATAAAAAAGTGTGTCTCAATATATAGTAGATACAATAAGCCATCCTGGGAATGGATAAACAATGTGCCTTCATCTCGAGGCATAATAAAAAACAATAAATATACATGCGATCAAAATTGTTCCTTCATCATGAGGCATATATCAAAAAATATTACATTAGAATAATACTAATTCATCCATGACTCTCTCCCACACCCAGATTTCTGAGTGCAGGTCCTGAGTCGGAGCTCTGGAATCATTTGTGTTGCATCCTATTGTGTGGAAGCTACCTCTCGAGGAGGTGGCATCTACATCGATCTCGTTAAATGAGATGTCATGTATGATATCAATATAGAATGATTGTTGACTAGCCGACTAAATGGTATGGCCCTCTATCCTTGTGGAATGGCCCCATGATATAATTATCTATAATAGGAAGCCTCGCCAAAATAATATGTCCTCAAAGACTGTAACTAATTTTATATGCTAGATCACATCACGCTCTCTTGTCTCTCGGGAAAAATCTACTTGTAACTATATCTAATCGGTAGCCTACTAGTCTCTCTCTGCAGTAACCTGTTGTAATTATTGCCTTAAGGTAGTTTGATCCCCTACACCCTGGCCAACTTGTCAGGAGGTGATCTTTGAGATGATTTATATGGTACTCTCCATCCTCCACCTACTATACTATGTGGTGGATACCCCCACACATCCCATCCATCTCCACCATCCCCACCTACTACAATATGAGGACTAGCTACTCTAGGTGGCAAGCCTACAACCTATATAAAAGGAACTTATTCTTCCCGCACCCGAATACCCCGAGGTGGATTTTAAAGAGGAACCCGTGGAAGTAGACCCTACTATGGCACCTATATCTATCCACCCCGGCCCTCTGCTGAGGATCTACCTTGGCCTCTTATTGTCTCAATGTTTCCTTATCTTTAAGATCCTTCTCTATAATCCATGTGCTACGAAGAAGCAATCCCTACCTCTATGGTAGCCCGCGGTATAGTAATCCATTGTGTTAACACTATAAAGCATACCATGATCCATAATCTAGGGTAGTTTCGAGATCTACCACCTATGGTTGCACAACCCATGGCTCTGAGACAACTTGTCCAAAATTTTCACAAGCTCACCATTGTCTAATCGGTGGTCCAATGTCAAAGGTCTCATGGGCCCCGTGTCCATACCACATATCATCTCCAAGAATCCCATGGACGTATCCCAACTTCCATTGTACTCTTTTCACCTGATACCACTCTATAATGTGACTCCAGCTACCAATAATAAAGTGATCAAACTTTATTGTGTTGAGCTCTACAAAATCCTCTCTCCATTGGTAAAATCAAGGATGTCATGTCACCATACGCAGCGAGTTGTAAGTCATCAAACGTCCTGCATGTAGTTTGTTGCATCTCCCATGTGTGTGCATATTTCATCACCTACAAGTACCCAACCCATAATAGATGACTCATCGGGAGCCCTATCTCACAAAGACTCCTAGTGGGTGCCCTATCGCAATGTGGTCCCATGTTCATATTTGTAAAAATTTGTTGGACCTAAGGTCTTCGGGACGTGATACACTATTAAATGAAGGTCCTAGTATAAGTGAACCACCATGCCTTAATGAGGTATGTCAGTAACTAGAACACATCTCAAATGCATGCCAAGATCTAGGAACGATCGTCATTATATTTCACCAACTTATGTTGGATGGGCACTCCTAGTATCCTCTAGAAATTCTCCAGGTAATGCTCATCTCTCTTGTAGGAAGTTTGAACATCTAACTCTCATTGCGCCACCTCTCTGCTAAGGGAATGAGGAGGTTGTGATCTAAAGTAATATGTGACATCTAGGCCATGTAAACGATGCCAATAACATTTAGGGTGGTAGTGAGATAAATCTACTTCCAATGCGAGAAAGTGTCTGCATAGGCTCGAAGCCGACCATGTGCTTCGCGTGTCTCCAAGTTTCGCGTAGTCTCACCTACAAGATTACATAAATCCACTTCATTAACATTATTTCCTCTTAAAAACATCATCTACTTTATTACATTCTTCTATAAATCATTCTAATTTCCTCTAAAAAGTTGTCTAAACTTTCCTTCTGCGTTAAGCGCGTACCATTTTTTGCACTAGCACACCTTGTTTGACACTAGCGACCTGTTCTAACTCTTGTGTTTTTATACTAACACTCACAATTTCATGATAGCATGCCCCTAACTAACCCTAGTTCTAGTTTAACACTAACACACCTAGTTTCACGCTAGTGCACCTAAGGGCCCATGCTTAGCGTCATCCCCCATTTACCCTACCCTACAGGGAGCATTAAATGCACTTGAAAATAAAAAAATTATGTTGCATACCTATGGACCCTCCGCAACAAGCCTCATGTTGTTTCAAAAAATTTCTACATGGTTTATACGATTCTGAATTCATGCCATCTCTCTTAAGTATCGTAGCAAAAACCTTTCCAAAACTCACACGGTATAATAACAAATAACTCGCTGCGATGGATTTTACCCCTCTTGGCCTGCTATATATAGCCATTTTCCCTAATTTGCCATATTTTTCACCCTTGATGGGCTAGATAACCACCGTGATTCTTCTATATTTTTTAAGCACTCGTCGTGATGATTATTTTTATTAAATAGTCATTTTTCACCCATTTTCGCTACATTGGGGCATGTTTTTGCTTCCCTGACCCTTTCTACTACCTGGGGCATATTTTTGCTTTTCAAAGCATTTTTTGGCAATAGTCAAAATATTTTCATTCTTTTAGATCATTTTCTTCTTGGAAATTTTTAAAAATAAAAAAAAATGGTAAAAATCATTAAAAATCCAAAAATAGTAAAACTCCAAAATCAAAAAAATCATAAAATTTAAAAAATTCAAAAATTAGTAAAAGCATGCATGCAAATAAAGCTCTGTATCGGATGCATCATCCTCAAACATCAAAATTTTTCCTACAAAACATATTTCTTCGGTCCTCATTTGTTCTCGCCAATGACTTGTGAATCATCTGGATCTACCTCCATTAACAAAGTTGGTTTTCTTACTATGTTTGTACTCCCTTGTACAAACAAGTGTTTGGTACTATTTCATAGTACATGATTGATTTTTCATAGGACCCTTGTGTCCTTTGTGTATTCCCCTTGCATGTATCCTTTCTTGGGGCACCATTTTTAACCCTTGTCGTTAAATCAAACATTTGGGAACTGAAGCTCGATAACAAAAACATTAGTGCAACTTGCCTTAAATATTGTTTATTTGAGTATGTGTGTTTGTACTTTTTCCCTATCAGGTTAGCTTTTTCACTTTCTCGTATTGTATTATGTTATGTATGTTGCATTGAGTTAGTGTTTTAGCAATGAGCAAATGTTAGTATTATAGTTTTTCACGTTATTTTACATTTTTTTTGTATGCGTATATTTTAATTAGAGCCAATGATGTAGATCATATGAGAAAAGTGATGAAACAAAGTTGTTTATTAAAATAAGTTGGATGAAAAAATTATTTCTATATTCTTTTTTATCATGTCTTATCGCTATCAATTTTTCTTCCAAAACACCTGGGGAAATAGGGATCATTTTTATCCCTCCATCCCCCACCTTGTTTCTTCGATATGTTTCCTTCGTATTTTTGATATTCAATCGACCTCTTCTATCACTCCATCAAAACTCAAGGGGGCATCCTTCATTCTACTATTTTTTCTTCAAAATTGACTTGTTTATACGTGTCTACTATCTTTGAAGTGGCGTCGCTTACGCCACCCCAAAGAGGGGAAAATGTAGACACCTAAAATCTGCATGTGCAATTGTAATACTAATATTACACTAACTATCCTCTTTCCTATCATTTATGTTATAATTAGTGATTTCCCACTAATTAACTAATGTTTCCTTTTATTTTTTCAATTAACGATGCTTCGTTAATTAACTAGCCTCTATCACATTTCGGATGCCAATTAACGACACTTCATTATTTATAATCCTCTTGAATCAATTAATTAACTATTATTAGTTAATTAATCCTTTTAACAATGCATTTAATCAATAAAACATTTTATTGGCTAAATCTCTTTTAAATGCTTCAAATCATATCAAATTCCTCTTAAATCACCTCCAAATAGCCTAAAAGCTTATTCTAGCCTATAAACTAATCCTAATTGATTAATTAAATCATCTCCAACTCCCACGAGTTGTTAATTACTTGTTAATTCCTCTAATAAAACTTAACAAGTATAAATATATGTTATCCTTTATCTCACATTCATTGGGATTCAATTTTTTCCCAAATGGCAAAGCTATATAAAGGACCAAGCTCCTTTCTTTCACACCCACACCATACTTTTGCTAGAATTATCATATCAACCATATGATTAAGAGCCTTTCTCCATTAATGGAATAGTTTTCTCATCTTTACATCCATTTCTTCATGATTGATTAGTAAAGAAAGATCTAAACATGGCCTTGTAGCCATTTTAGTGAGATTCTTTCATCGTCTTGAAGCAACAACAAAAATTTGATTTCTTATGATCTTCGTAGGTTCATAGTTTTAAAAGGAAATCATACATTTTAGTAGGAATGGCTTGTAGTTAGATTATGTATTTCATGTTATTGCATTTTAGCTTTCTATTAAGCTCTAATCATGATAGTTATATGGTAAATTTAGCTTTGCTTCGAGACTACTAGGTGTTAGCATCTTTTAATTAGCATAGTAAATTTAACATGAACATGGGTACAATCAAGAAGCAAAAGATGCCAAAGGGAAACAAACACCCTTAAAAGTGGTTAAGACAATTATCAATCTGATATACAACATTTTTGTAAGGTAAACTAAATGTGTTAAGGAGACAAATTAATTTAATATCTCTAACCAAGAAAACCTACATGTTTAACAAGATTTATCCAATAATGTTATGCCAATCACGAAGGGAAATTACGATTTCATAAGCAAAAAGCAAGCAAAGTGTGAAGTAAGATAACAATGAATAATGTTCACACAACTTGGTATTTTTGTTTATTTGGTTTGTTTGTTTGAGAAATTTGTCTTTGGCAAGTGAATATGGAAACCTACACACAAGATTTAGTAGTTTGGAGAAAAAAATGAATCTAATGTGCAAAGAAAATGACAAGTTTTAGGAGAAAGGAAAACCTGAAGTTTTGAGCAAGGTGAAATCCCAAATTTATATTTTCATTGCATATTTTGTCTCCATATCTTTCCATCACAAAAAAATAAGTCATTTTTAGTTGGAGATCAAAAAGCTACAGCCTTTGGAAGATAGGTCATGCGCAGATGCATGCACAGTCACAAAAACACACTTAAAGTCACGCAAACACACTTAAAGTCATACAAACACACTTAAAGTCACATAAATGCACTTAAAGTCATGTAAACACACTTAAATTCATGCAGATGTAGGTTCTAACATGGAGATGTAGGTTCCAACATGGAGATGCGAGGTTCTAAGCATGGTAAAGCATAGATAAAATGATGGAAACTTAGTTTCTATCATGCATATATAGATACAATGATGCAAATGCAGCTTCTATCACACAAACACATACACATGAACATAAATTCAAGTTTTAGAATGGTAATGCAAAAAAATTATGGAAATGTAGCTTCATCACATGGAACATATGCATAGGAATAGAAATGTAGGTTTGAGCATGGTAGATCAAACAAAATGACGGAAACACAACTTTTTCCATGTAGACATAGATAAAATGATAGAAACATAGCTTTTTTCATGCATATGCATACACAAGAACATAAACATAGGCTTGAGAAAAGAGACACATTTACAGTAATGGAAACACACTTTACCTGTACCTTCTCAAAAAATGTCAAAACATAGCCAAAAAACATAAAAACTTGAATTTTTCCTATCAAGATTCAATTTTGACAACACTTTGCCTCCTTTATACCTATAAATAAAACTCAACACTATCAAATACCAACATACATGCTCAAAAACATAGAAATTTCAACAAATTAAAAGAACTTGCATGAAAGTGGTAAATGAAGATAAACTAAGAAAAAAAGATGTGTACATGAGACAAATGGGTATCCCACTAGGTGTGCCATAAGTAAGTATACATGTGAAAGTAAGCTAATAGAAGAGATTTAACACCAAGTAAAATCCTAACTTAGTTCATTTAAACAAATACATCAAGATTGAGCTAAAAAGGAAAAGCTTAATTAAATTGCACAAAATGTAAATCTACACTAAATGCAAACCTCCCTTTTGATGTTTGGATGTGCTCTGATATGTAGATACTTCCTTTATGTGAACCAAACACAAGTTACATGCAATCAAAGGGTTTTTACTAAAGTGGAAGAGATCTCATCAATATGGCTTAAGTGTCATTTTTAATCCTACTAACTTTAGCAAAGAGGTTTCTCAATTTATGCAAGCTTTCTTGTGAGGGAAATTCTCTCTTGAGATATGTGATGTCTTACAAGGACAACGTGTAGGGTGTGACAAGGTGTACTATGTTTCATATGTAGCTTTCCAATTTGGAATAATCTTGCAACCTAGTGAATGTGGGATAAAGTGAATATAGAATTAGAAAAGGATAAGCATGATTAAAAGAGATTAATTAGAGGTTAGTAACTCATGGGAGTTCTAGAAGGTGTAATTAATCAACAAAGATTAATTAATAATCCAAGCTTAGCTTATAAAATCCATTTGGAGATGGTTTGGAGGGAAATTCGTAGAATTTGAACGGTTTGAGATGGGGATTTAACTAATAAGAGGATCAATATTGTGGAAGGGTAATTAATTAATAATGGTTAATTAATTATTTAAAAGAATATTTTAACTAACGAAAGAACATTAATTGGCATCAAAGATGAGGGAAAAATCTAGTTAATTAACAAAATGTCATTAATTGACCAAGAAGATGGGGAATATTATCTAATTAGAAGAAAATCACTAATTATAAAAAAATGACGGAAAATAAGACAATTAGTGCAATTTTAGTATTAAATTTGTGTGGTCGAATTATGTGTCTACACATGTTTCTAACCATAATCCAAAGTTTAAATAAGAACATGTGTTTGTTTATTTTGAGTTAGATAAAAACTACATCATTGTAATCAAGTTTATTTATGTTTACACCCTAAATAAATGGATAATGGTTTGAGTATAATTTTCTTCCTTATTTATTATAAGGCATATGAATGTTACATGTAGAATATTCTGAATTAATTAATCAACGGTAACCATATAAATTAGAATATTACTATTAATACAATATATGATAATTGAACAAAGAAATGATTTCTTAAAACATAGAGAGATCCACCATAAATAATAAATAATAAACACAAATTAGATATCCACCATAAATATGCCAAGTATTATAATATATTATTATATAATAGAATAGAAAGAATTAAACCATAGATTACATGAATAACAGTGAAAGTAGATAGCCCATATCACATAATAATAAACACATAACACATGATTTAAGTGGGAAAACCTTTTAGTAAAAAACTCATTGAAAATGTCACTTATATTTATTGAGAATTGAATTTCACCCAAAACTCCCATTATTTCTGTTAATTCTGATAGTTACACCTTATCAAAGGTACAAACCGTAAATAATATTCTCTCAATACATATTACTAGCTCATATATGTCACATTCATGTTTCTTGATTCTGCTTTTTCGCACATAGCACACATCATGCATCATGATTTCACTTAACAATCTCAAATGAGATCACCTTGTTTTATACAAAGTGGGTGATCACTTTTACCACTTCACTCTTAGAATTCAAATTTGAAATAAAAATCACCTTACACTAGTTGGCATGGGGATCAAATTATATTTTAAATATAATTTTTAACCAAATCCTTTTAACAGTCTTTGGCAGGTTTTAATTAAATGGTTTCCCGCTTAATATTACAAACCCCAACACCCCCCCTTAGTATTAAGTAGGGAAACATGCAAAAAAAATAATAAAAAAGAATTACAATCCATAAATCATCAAAAATGATTTGGATAACATGCAAATATATAAAAATTAAAATGCATGCCAAATCACCTTTTTATACAAAAGGAATTAGAATCAGTAAATCATCGCAAAAATAATTTAGCCTAGAATATAAATATATAAGAATTGTTTCAAAATACATGTGAAGTCATCTTTTTTATATAAAAGAATTACAATCCATAAACCATCAAACTGAATTAGGCTAGCATGTAAACAAATCTCTTTGTTACTATGGATTTTTAAAAAGCCACAATATATAGCTTTAGTGTTCCATATGTTTTGAGATAAAACGTGTCGTGGTACAAAGCTTTAGTGTTTCATGGATTTTGAAAAATGTGTGGTATAAGGCTTAGTGTTATGCAACTTTTACAAAAAACCATGACGCAAAGCTTAGTGTCCCGTGGGTTTTGAAAAAACATGCAAGAATTAAAAACTTTAGTGTTTTGTAGATTTTGAAAAAATCGTAATGCATTCGTATACATATGTGTTTAGTGGGTTTTGAAAACTATAGAAACTTCGCATACACTGAACAAAACAAAATTCTCAAGATAAATTGATTAAGTATGAAGTCTTACATAAGATTATGGAGTATTTTATAAAACAAGAATATCTCATATCTAATGCTTTGTTGGGTATTACAAGTAAACTCATGTGATGTGATCATTTACTTAAGATTCACTTATAGTGATCTTTTACAAACTGGAAATAGTATTGGGAGTTTACATCAGGCCATTAAGAGGTGACATTTTCATGCTCATTCCCCCTCAAGGGAAATTTAGAAAGTCCATATGCTCATATGATTCAGAGGTGGAGATCAAATTCATCCACATGATCATTTGAGCCAAATTTTGAAAGGCCTAACATGACATGAAATTTGCAGAACTTTGCAGCACACAATGGATTTGTAAAAATATTTTCTACTTGATCTTCAGTGGAACAAAAATTGAGATCAATGTCACCATTTAGAAATTTCTCCCAAATGAATTACATACACATTTTAATATGCTCAGTTATTTGATATTGAAATGGATTGTTTTTAAGAGCAATGTGACTTTAGCTATCACATAAAAGAAGAGTTCTTCCTTTGATGCCCATATGAAGTTCATCCAATATTCTTATCAACCAAAATTTCAGGTTTCCTTTATTGCTTCCATAACACTTTTATACTCTGATTTGTTATTGCATAACTCTCCTACTTATTTTAAATGATTAAATACAAATGGGGACCCTATGGATCTTCAAAGTGGGTATTGAAAATCCAAGTGTCTTCCTTTAAAGAGATTTGATTTGCATTATCTAGCTTGTTTTGTTGAAATGATTGGATTTTCTATTGAACTTGGATTAAATATTTTTACTTAGTCAAATTTTTAGGTTTCTTAACTGATTGAAATTTTTTCTTCTTCTTACAATTCAAAAGGTACATCATGAACATTTGTGGAATTCAAACCTTAATCTTTGGCAACATTGTTGAAAATTTAGTCTTTTGCTACCTTGTTGAAAACTTAGTCTTTTAAAAAATTCAAAATTCTAGTCTTCTACATAAAAATAATGGAAAAATCACAAATAAAAGAGGAAAGCCAAAACATCTATTATGCGGACTGGAGAAAATGGAATTCCACATATTTGGTTAATTCCATGAAGTAAAGGATGGTCTATACTCAATGGAATCTACATGGAAGAAAAATGCACCATGAGCCAAAACAAGAGGATTTGGATACAACTAATTTTGGAAGTTACTGAGAACAAATAATATGGTGCTCCATGGGTTTTCAAAGAACTTTATTCCACATGTTTTTAAGGGTTTAGTGTTTTGTGGGTTTACCTATCCCATGGAGTAAAGGAAGAATGACCATGTCTTTAACAAAGGAAGATTACCATCCTTGCATAGAAAAAAATAAATGGATAAGTGTGAAGCATTAAAATACTGAGTGCGTGTATGTTGGAAATTTGTGGAACAAAGAAATTCTAGTGTTCTATGGACTTTTCAAACAACGGTGCTCCATGGACTTTTCAAATTCCAATGCTTCATGGAATTTTCAAATGTCATCCTCCACAAACTTTTCAAACACTAGTACTATGTGGAATTTTCAAATTCTAGTGCTCCACAGACTTTTCAAATGATAGTACTCCATGACCCTTTTAGGAAATTAGGTTTTCGGAGGGTTCATCTAGCCCGCGAACAACGAAAAACATATAACGCAAATTTGAGGAAGAAAAAGAGGATTTCTATGCACATATCACTCTATATTTTGGATTATTATTCTTTGAAAAGGATTAAATGATTTGAGTGTGCATAAATCAACATTTTTGAGTTGCAAAAAAAAGAGATTGATGTTCGCTTGTAGAAGAGACAAGATAGTTTGTTAACTCATAAATGAGTTTTATCCATTCTCCCTCGCATTTTCATCATCATGTAGTATTAAAAGAGAATATTTTCAATTGGGGCATGTTTTCCCTCTTATTTGCATGCATGGAACAAATAAATTGAGCTAAAACTTTGGAATCTTTTATACTCAAAAATTTCATTATCACATGGTATTTCTCATGTTGACTTTGTTTTCTATTTGCTTTATATAAAGTTAGGAAAGGAATCTTGATCATTACCCAATAGAGGAAGTGAAATAAAATGGTAATTTGTATAAATATGTATGCCTCACTTGTAAAGGGGGATGACATATTTATTAATAGATGCAATCCAGTTTGAACATTAACTCGTGTGATTTGATATTAGCATGGTCTCATTTCCCTCTTCTATTACAAATTTATGTGTTGAAAGTTCTTTATGTTTGATGTATATTTCATTTCTTTCCTATGTGGTCTTTAGATTTTGCTATGCAAATTTGAAGTAAATCACCATAGCATGTTGTAGATTGGATTAATCAAATAAATGTGCAATTTAAGCAATTTAATTGGTAAATCTGACTTTCAGTTTGGCTAAGTTTTAAATCTCCTTTGAATCTCTACATCAATAGAATTCAAATTTGAGTCTAATCTATATTTGGTGCTCAACGATTAATGAGGAGAGCATGTTATTTCTGAAAATCAGGCATCAAGTGCTTAAAACACATCTGTTTCAGGAGTTTTCTCTTTTCTCTCTGTTCTTCCTTTCCTTTTTTGTTTCTTTGAGCAACACCCTTATATTATATTAGTTTTGGAGCTTTTCAAAGTAAAATTAGGTGAAGAAGGTACAGGAGTGTCTCTAGAAGGATCAATGTAGTCCAATAAACACTTATTTATTGGTTTAAATGACCAGTATAGTGAATCGCATTTTATGGTCTTAAAACGAGTAGGAAATAAGAGCATGTCATCCCTCCCTTCGATGTGTAACTTGTATGCATCAACATGATTTGGTTAAAGAGATAGATAATGTTGGTTGCTTATTTCTACTCTAAGTGATTACACATGCACCCAACTTGAAAACATATCCAGAAGTAGATTTTCTATCCACAATATCACCAACATGGACAGAATCACAATAATCAAATAAATTTACATCATTACTAAATGAATAATAAAAACCATAATTGATTGTACCTTTGATATACCTCAAAATCATTTTCTTCATTTTCCAATGGTCCTTCTAAGGATACTACATGAATCTTGAAAAGGTTGTCTATATAAGTAGCATTAAATTTATCACATAAAATTTTTGATCTAATTTAACACCAACGTCCATATAAATGGTAACAAGTTTACATTTAATCATGTTAAATCTTGTAATAAGGTTAGAAGCATGTTGTTCTTGATATACAACAATAGATTTGTGATTCTGACAAATAACCATACCCAAAAAATGTTTTAACAACCCTAAATCAATCATTTCAAAAAAAAAATCTCGAGCTCTCTTTGATTTTAAGAATTATATTCTTATCACTACTATTAATTAAGAGATCATCAACATATAAGATAATAATGATACTATGACTTTTTTAGATTTTACAAATAAATCATTATCAACAAAACAATTTTTGAAACCAAGGCCTTCTGAAAGAAGCTATTTATCTTAGAATACAAAGCTTTAGGAACTTTTTAAGACCATACAAAGATTTTTTAAGCTTACAAACATATATTTCCTTACAAGTTCTTCAAACCTTTAAGTTGATGCATGTATATTTCTTCTTTCATGTCATCATTTAAGAAAGCATTTTTAACATCCATTTGGTGAATCTCCCATCCATGTTGAGTAGCTATAGTTAAAAGAATTCTAACATTGATTATGTAAGCTACAAGAGAAAGGTTTCAACATAATCTAAACCAGGTTTTTGAGTAAACCCTCTAGCTACTAATATTTCCTTGAAATTTTCTATCTTACCAACAAAGTTGTACTTGATTTTATATAGCCATCTATGTCCTCTAATGATTTTTTTACGAGGAAGAGGAACTAATTCCCAAGTTTTATTCTTGATTAGATCATTGTATTCAACTTCTATAGCATCACCGATCCTCTTTCATTTAGATTAGATTCTTCAAAATATTGAGGTTCTACCTCATACAAAGTTGACAAGGTATGATAAGAATGTTGGTTACGGGTCATCTTTCTCAGATTATTAGACTGGGAATTAGAAACCATATTTTGAGACTATTTATGAATTATATTTTGAGACACATATTGTGATGAATCCCCCCTTAGTATCTACATACATCATATATGAATAAATATTCTCATACTCTTAGAAAAAAATTCATATCATCTAGAGAAGGGTTAAGGGTTTCAAACTCAGGAGAAACAATGAAGGTAAAGAGGAAGGCTCAAAAATGGGTTTTCAAGAACATGAACATTCCTATTTTCTATGATCTCATGTTTGGATGGATCATATACTCTTAATCCTTTTGTGTGACCACCATATCCAAAAAATATGCAAGATTAGGAGGTAGGATCAAGTTTTGTCCTTTAGTTTTAGGGATGATAAGGGAAGCATGACTACCAAATATCTTTAAATGAGAGATATTAGGTTTTTGTTTGGTCCATACATCATGGGGTATATTTTGATGTAAGGATTTGGTATGAACCCTATTTATAATATGGAAAAAAATGGTTCATGACTTCAACCCAAAGAAACTTAGGCACTTTATACATATGAATCATGGTCCTAGCCATTTCTATTATGGTTATATTCTTCCTTTCAACTATGTCATTTTTGTGGGGAATATGGAGTTGTTAAATCTCTCTAAATTCCATAAGACACACAAAACTCATCAAACTTCTTATTCACATACTCACCTCCATTATCAGTTCTTATTCTTTTAATTTTCAGATTAGCCATGTTCTCAACTAGGGCTTTAAACTCTTAAAACTTAGACAAAACATCATATTTTCTCTTAATGTAGTATGACCAAGTCATTCTAGAAAATTCATCAATGAAACTTACAACATACAAGGCTCCACCAAGAGAGGTAACTTCCAAAGGACCTCTTACATCACTATGGATTAACTCAAGCAAGTTAGAGAATTATACTCATGATGTTTATGAAATGGTTCAACATGTTGCTTACCACATAAGCAACTTTCACAAGATCCATGGTTTGATTTCATCTTAGGAGACCTATCACAAGGTTAAATGAGACATTTCATACAAAATCTTAAAGTTCACATGCCCAAGCCTTTCATGCCACAATTGAACATCATTACAAGAAGAAAAAAAAAGTTTCAAACACAAATCCATCAAAGATATACAAACCATTTTTTTGTATACTAGCAGCAATAACTTTACCAAGCTCATTCTTCACATACCATTTATCTTTCAATAACACAAATTTATAGTTTTCTCTAGTTAATTGTGAACAAGATAAAAGGTTCTTCTTTAAGTTAGGAATAAATAAAACATTTCTAATAGTTCCATTTTCTAACTTAACATTTCCACAACTTTCAAACCTAATGACTAAATTATCACCTAGATATATATTTTTATGGCATTCCACAATATTTAAAATAATTTCATATGTATAGATGCACCAATATCTAGGATCCATTCATTGTCATTAGAGGCTAGAGAGTAGTATAAAGAGCAATAAATTACTCAACATTGTTAGCTTGGTTTTTATTTTGATTCTGGATCTTATTCTTCTTTTTAATGTTGAAGTGCATACCTTTAGCATTTTTACTAATCTTATTTGTATTAGAATAATATTCAAATGCTTTATGTACAAATTTTCCACATTTAGTAAAAGTTTCATCAAACTTAACTTTGAACTTTTGACTATTCCAATTATTTTAGGATTAGTTTTAAATTTAGATTTAAAGTTTGGATTTGGATTGTTATTATTCGATTTTTAACAATTTTTAATTTTAAGAGAATAATGCCTGAGAGGCATTCTCTTTTGAATCAAAGTTCTCCATTACTCTTTCTTCCTGAATTAGGAGAGATGATAGAGTATCCAAATCAGAAAATCATATTCATTTTGATACTTAGAATTTCAAATAGAAATGTAATTTCTAAATTTTTCATGTATGTTAATCTGAATAATAAAATAAAACTTATCTTGAAATAATTCACAGATTATAGCCATCCAACTATACCTTAATATTCTTAATTTTAGCTAATTAATTAACTATTTTTTTATCTCCTTTCATTGGAGTTGTAACAATTCCATGATTAGCTTAATTATCTTAGAAAGTTGAATTACTTAATGCATAGTTTACAATTGAGTCCATACATCACATAGAGACGCCATGTGTTATATGTACAACAAAAATTCATCGTTAATTCTTTGTAATAGGATCAACATGGCTTCCTTGGGATTTTTAGGAGAAGGAACTCAAGCTTTCATGATTAGCTTGTCTCTCAGTGGGTTGTTTTTCAACACCACTAACTAAATCCCATAGCTTTCTTGCCATAAAGATGGATTTTATCCTAACTCTCCAAATACTATAGTTAGTACTATTTATCAACTAAGATTTATTTAAGGAGAAATTATATGAACTAGTTGTACTTCAAAAACAATTATCAATTTAATGCTTATTTCACTAAATCGGGACATTTTCCAGTGAATTGAGACTCAAGTATTTCAAGTATTGGAAGAAATCCATCTCCATTTTTACGTATATTGGATTCCATTTTTGTCTATACTAGATTTCATTAGTAGCAATATTTGATTCCATTAGTAGTAATATTGGATTCCAATATTGTCATTATTAGACTTATTCGAGTTCCAATTTTGCTATTATTGGATTCCAATTTTGCTATTATTGGATTCCGATTTCCTGTTTTTGAATTCCACTTTCGCCACATAAGCATGACAGCCACCCAATTACATAATCCTAGTGGTTTCTATCTTACATAACCCAAGAGGTTAACTTACATAAGCCAAGTTTTTGCTAACTTACATAACCCAAGTAGTTGCAAACTTACATAAGCCAAGCGGATGCTAACTTACATAAGCCAAGAGGCCACTAACTTCAAGATAGTGCATAAGTGATTGTTGTCATTTATGCCACATATCAATCTTAACATCATCATACATATACAACTATTCATACATACCTTATTCAAATCAATAAATGTTGACATTGAAAATACCTTCCCTGAACTTCCTTGAATGGTGTTAAATTTGTGATTGTTTTGACGTTTTTCATTATTTTAGATGTAACATACTTTCAATTATTTTATAGAACTGACATGTGTGACTCAAATGTTTAAAAGGTGACCTTCAATACTTATATACATTTATATAAAAAAATTATTCATGTATATTAAGCATAGTTAAAAAAATCTGGAATTGTCATTTAGAAAATTTGTAAGTAGTGTATAAGTGCAAGTGATCACACTTACAAGTGTGATTGGTTGCACGTCTAAGTGTGAGCCTTGAGTCACACATATCTCAACTCACACTTTAAGTTTGATTCTCAATTGTCACTGCTAAGTGCGAGTATCGACTCGCACTTCTAAGTGAAGACTCGACTCACACTTCTAGGTGTGAGTCTTGATTCACACCGCTAAGTGTGAGTCTTGATTCGCACAACTAAGTGCGATAACCCACCATTCAAAAATATTTTGGGTAACAATAATTTTTCAACACTTCCCTTCAAAAATACAAATCAATGTTTATTTATACCAATTATTCTATATAAATTTCATTATTTTTAATATATATTGATCTAATTTTTTATAATTTTTAAATAAATCTATATTAATAATTGATGATTAAATATTAAATATGCAATTCATGTGTGATTTTTATTACAGAGATTCACAAGTATTTTATGGATATAATCAACAAGTTGGGGGACAATTAAGTGGACATCAAATCCTAGATTTTACATCAAAAACAACAGAACATCAAGTTTAGTCTTCCGCAAGACTTGAGCCATGCCGAAAAGTCAAAAATATGTCATAAAAATGGTACCATCATGTAGGGGAGACTGTTAGCTTTGTATAAATATTGATTTTAAAGTGAATAGAATAGGATAAATATCATTTTATAATTTTTTACTAATAGTAGGTCTTTAAGACATTTTTTCTCGTGAATGTTTATGTCTATGTTTAAGACTGCAAATTTTGTTTCACTTGTTAGAATGTGATAAAACTTATACCATCCCAACCATGGTGAAATTATATACATGTTCAAAAAAATTATTTGATTTCAATATTTTTGATGAAGTTATGGTGGGCAAATGGAAAGTGCTATGTTTTCTTTATGTTTTCAGACCACTTTCACGGAAAAAATCATAAAAAATTAAATATTGCTCAAAAAATACAAAATAAAATATATCCCAAGATAGATAGTGGTATCTAACTTATCACCAAAGGAAAAAAATATATATCAATTTTTGGTCATCCAAATCATGGGCAAACAGACTACAATCTTATAGGTGTTTTTAAAAAAACATACCAAGTCATTGAGTTTTGAGTCTTTAATATAGCTAAAATTTTCCATTTAAAAAAAAAAATAGTAGTTTAGAAACTAGATTGTTGATGCTATGATTTATATTGATATAATTTTTTCTAATTTTGAGTGTATGCATTGCTAATAATCCCTACAAGTTGATATTATGTTGTTATTTGCAATATGACGTCCACTTATGACCCCTTTTTGTCCCCAACTTGCTTTGCACTTACCCATTTAATGAAAAGCAATGTAAAATCATATGTGTGCCCTCTTAAATTCGTAAGCCAATGAAATTGGTGGTTAGATTTGTCAGTTACATATCACTATAAGTAGATAGTCTTTGAGTTTATATTTTTAACATTTGCCTTTCTATTATTTAATAAAAATCATAATTCTATGAAAATAATTGAACAACTAGCACATCTAGTACAATCACACAATGGCACATTTCCAATCCATGAGGCATGAACTTGTTGATCTGTCTTGTTTAATTTAAAATTTCGTTAACAAAATTACTATTAAAAAAGTTTTATTAAATATATATGAACATAATGATTGGCTACTTTATACATGGATTAAGGCACCCATAAACCTTATAATAGAATGCATTGTGAGCATCACCAAGAGTGAACAAAAAAGAAACAAGACAAAAAGGGATAAAACAACTTATCCCAAACTACAGTCCAACAGATCAATACAAGGAAAAATTGTAAAACATGGAGGGGAAAACATCCCAAATGATATAGTCCACAAATAGTCAAACAAAATCTCCAAGAGCCAATAGACTAGTTAGTCTTCAAACGTTTCATATTATCATCCTGCTCACTTGTGATAGGGATGTCATCTTCAACCTTCTCTTCCTCATCAGAACTACTAAGGTGGATATTATACCTACAAACTTTGTGTCCCTGCTCCATCTTGACCACACGCCCCTGCAAATCTAAAACCAAACTTTTGATCTCTACCATATCGGCCCTGATAGAGTTTTGGGTGATGCAAATTTTCTTAGAGGCATCAATGTAATGCATGACATTGTTTCCCATATCCGTTCCAACTTTTCCTAAGGCCTCCATATCCATTTCCACTTGACTCACCCTGAGAGAAATTTTATCAAAAGCCACATTCCAACCCATCTCCACTCTCTCTCTTTCCCTTTATACGAATCCCCTTTCATATCAATTAGAGAACCTGCAGCCCCAGTACCAAGATTTCCATTCCCCTAAGGTGCCTTACTCTTCTTTCTCCTCAGTTTGTTCATATGGTCCGCAAGAGTACAATTTTCATCTAAATCCCCATATTCGAGCTCTAATTCCTTTTCCACCACCGGTTTACCATTCTTAAAAATAAAAAGAATTATTCCATGGTGTATCGGGGTATCAATATTTCCCTGTTGAAAATCATGCACCAATACAAAGAGTGACATAAAAAAGAAAAAGGGAAGGCTCATAGCAATCTTATGCCTAAACATATTAACAATAGTAAGATGGTGAGTACTTACCTTTCTATAATTCACTTCAAGATTAATGTACCTCATAAGGTGGAGGTAGACTGTATTCCAAATATCAGGGATGCAAAATCTAGCTTTACCATCTACCAACAGTAAACCATTTCTTTATTGCAGAAAGAAAGTCTCAATTTTGTGCCTATGTCTGGTATGGTCTTTGAATATCTGTGATCCCTTCATCTCCATTCCAGTCACTGTACTATTGAATCCTCTCAAATCTGAATTTACATGTCGTGGATCACCATGCTGCCATTGTTGCATGCCCAACCAAACTCCAATGCAAAATAATGATTAGACCCCGTGATTTTTGAGATTAAATTCCTGAACTCCCCAATTTTCAGAATGCGCCACAAGGAGGGGTTGTCCTTAAGGGCACCATATCTTGTGGGTTTGGTTCTTGAATGAACACCTCCCATGGTTTTAGTTGATTGAGATTGAAAATGGAAGAAATAATGGCCAAAATGAGTCGTAAGACCAAAATTAATACAAATCTCACCATATATCCTGCACATTTGAAGGTTCCTGCTAACCATAAGTACAAGGATGACATCCTAACAAGGAAAAATAACCATCGGCACATCAGTACTTAATGTTCTTAATGATATTAATAACATTGGTGATATCATCTCCCCTCTCACATACTTTAAAATTACTACCTTTAGCCCCCAATTTGGCAAGATAATCCACACATTTATTACCCTTTCTAGTGGTATAAATAATTACATTTATCAAACTCTTTCAGAAAATTTTCTTTACTAACTTGATGGATATTGCTTATGGTCCAATTATTAATTGTATCCTTTCTCACATTGCAAAGGGTTAAAATCTTGTTTTGTACAGCTAACCAAAAAAATTTTGTTGACATTGGTGAGTAAATCCTTAATCAAATTTTTCCTCTACAAATCCTTTTTAAGACAACATATGCTCGGACAATGAATATGTTTGGTCCAAGAACGGATATGTTAGGTGTTATACTTGAGAATTATAGTCATTGATCTCCATAAATGTATGTAGGAAAAGCATTTATGTGAAAACAATTGATCTAGGACGTTTAAAAGACATCAAAATATTTTAGAAACATGTTCAATAGTTTTCATTCAAACAAAAACATATTATAAGTACAACATAAAAGGTATTTTGTAGTAAGTAACAAATATTTCAAATAAATACAATTTTCATCCTCCAATCTTTATAATTCAATTCCATTTAAGATAGGCAGTCTTGATGTTGTTGACTTTGGGGACTAAATCCTTAGTCCAATTTTTCCTTCAAAAATCCTTTGCAAGACAACATATGTTTTGACAATGAATATGGTTGGTCCAATAACATATATGTCGGGTGTTATACTTAATAAGTGTATTCATTGATCTCCATCAATGCATGTAATCAAATCATTTTTGTGAAAATAATTGATCTAGGACGCGTTTAAAAGACATCGACTATTTTAGAAACATGTTCAATATTTTTCATTAAAACAACATTACATATTATAAGTACAACATAAAAGGCATTTTTAGTAATTAACAAATATTTCAATCCTTATAATAAAAAGAACTTTGAAAATCCATAATGTTAGTCTCACATTTGTTCGAGTAGTAATAAATTTAAAAAACATGTTACAAATTTCACTTCAATCCCAAACTACTATACCTTTTTTTGTTATATCAGTTCAATCCTTCAACCAAGTGGAAGTTCATTATGAGATTAACACTTGAGATACTAGTAGAAACTAAACTCAATATGTCTTTCTTTAGCTTGTTAAGTATACTTGAATCTTTAGCTAGAAATATTATATTCTTTAAATACATTCGGTCGCTTAAGCTCAAACGAGGTTGATTTAATTTTTTAAATCTCAATGACCACTAAAATCAAAATAATATCTCACTTTCTTTTGTCAAAACCTTGAGACCGCAAAGATCTAAATATTATGTTGTGTCATAAGTTAGCAGATGCTAAGTTTAAAATATCATTAAGTAACGTGTTAAATGAAAGAGACCACTATGCTCAAAGTAAGAACAAAACAATATTGATTCAAGTTAATATATATACCCACACCAGTTTGAAGTCACATAAGGGTTCAATATAAGAACTTTTAACATCTATGAGGCTAGTTAAAAGATGAAAAAGCATATTATTCTTGTCATTTACATGTAATTGTGAATGTAATTACACCTGTAACAAAACACAAACCCAATAAGCATATTATTCTTGCCACATACATGTAATTGTATCTACATTTAAATTTATCTTGGTCTAAACTAAACACACTGCTCTTCATTGAAAAAATCAGACCCCGGGATGGAGAGGACTCGTGGGGATGCATTTTTTCGAGACAACACCATCCTTGTCTCATTCCAATCAAATAGTGTTTTGTGAAATCACCTCACCAAATATCGCAAACAAATTCCCATCACAAGTGTTATTTGTGCTCCCTGTAACATCTCTATGCTTACCCACTTCATTTCCATGTGTTGATTGAACAACCTTGGAGAATCTAAATGTAACAAACAGATGTGTCAATTATGAAATTCTAATAAGATATTGCTTTATGATTTTTTTCCTGATAATTTATACTATATTAAATCATGTCTAGAAATTTTAGTTATTTCACTTTGCTTCATTTTGTTTGCAAATTCTTCCTTTATAATATATATTAACTAAATAAATCTAATATCACTAACATTTAAACCTTTAACCTCCACTAAATGTAGTAATTACATGAAAATTAACTAATTAATGTTGTGGTTGGCTAAACATTAACTAACATTACAATAAAATTTGTTAGGTTATGTTGAGGCATAACCTCTTTTGGTGGTGGTAAGAGGATACAACATTTGTAGTTTTTTTGGACATTTATGGCATTCATAGATTGTGTTCATGTGATGGGTGGGACCAATTAATGACTATTATTAATTATTTTATATTTTCAATTAGAAATATTGGAGACACATGTTGAATATTGGAATGAAGGTGCTCGACATCTCTATTTAAGCATCGTCTATATCGAGTATTTGGCAATCACTGTCAAAATAGTCCTATTCACTATGGGTGACACCGTCAAACACATTGAGCCTTATTCATGTGAAGAGGTCAAGGCTAACCTAGTAGTATGGAATATTTTACATGAGGGTGGTGTTGCATCGCTTATGGAAAGACTGTCTAGTCACTCTGTTCGAGTGACCAATAGTCTGCTAACAACTTGGAAGAATGGAAGAGTCAAAGAGGGAAAGACAAAAAATTTATTTCAATAGAGTCTATTGTGGCTGCGACGAGGCTTCCCGTGGAGGGAGAAATTTATTTTAAATTCTTGCTTCATGAGGATATAGATGATTTCTTGTATCCTGGTGAAAATCTGACAGTGTATCACTTGGGCTATGAATGGGACTCGCTTCCACAACCTTGGGATAGGGTTGCTAAGAAATTGAGGAGGTACTTCATGTTGTAGTGACACTATAAAGTGATCTATGGACCTCATATTTTTCTTCTTGCACATCTTTGACATGATCAGAAGGTAAACTTTGTGTATTTTTGTTTCAATCACTTGAGAGGTCCCTTAAACTAGCTAGAGAAGATGAAGGTCCATTCCTACACTAAGGCCTTTTGTATTTTCTCTTTAAAATTGAAGCTTCCCAAAAAGAAATCTCATGCTTCCCCTTTAAGCCTAACAAGCAGGATCATGTCCCCCATCCTCTTCTATAACTAGATCCCTCTTTCTCGTTGTCATCATCATTGCCTTGAACTCCCTTCCAACCCCGATTAAAACATCAAGATCATTAGCCCTAAATCTTTCACTTTTCTTGCTCCCTCGTCTTCTCTAGAATATCTTAACCCTTTGTACCCCTCAAAGCACTCTCATAAGGTCTTTGAACCACTTTCAGACCCAGCATCTACTTCCTCTCTACCTCTTTTACGAAGCTTCTCTATCCTCTCCTCTCGTCTCCACTGACATTGTAATGGATACAACCGACTCAACTTACCTGATCACGAAAGCATGTGTGGCTACCTTCCCACCTTTTTACATGGAAGTTAACATGGACTCAAAATTCCATGTGTTTTGGTATCTCTCCTCGCTTTACCTTGATTATCCTCTATAAGAGAAAATGGGCTCCTCCAATGCACTTTCTCGTAACATAAGGAGAATTCGAGAAGATCTCTCCGATCCGCATGAGACCATTAAAGAATATGTTATACTCAGTATCTACTATAAAGGAATGGAAAAGTCACATGGACATGACCTAGATGAAAATCAATGAAGACTTACTAGAACACATTGAGTTAGTGGATGTGCTGGTTCAAGGAAGCCCTACTTCGATGTTAAGAAATATCCATAAAATGTAATTTGTCTTTTTTCTGGTTTGGGAATTTTTGTTTTTTTGTTTTTTGTTGCATACAACATTGTTCTCTTCTTGTTTCACTATAATACCTAGATGTGAGGGATTTTTATGCAAGTATGTGGGTTATTTGGGAATGCCCCTTTTACTCTAATTCCAAATAGTTTTAGGTTTTGGCATATCATAGTCGCAATTAAGCTCCTAATATATTAATGAGTATTCTTACATCCTTAAGATCATTATGCTCTGAATTTTATGTCTTTGTATAACCTAGAACTTCTCGGATCATAATATCCTACTTTATTTTGGTAAAACCCAGGCGACCACTATACTCCAAAAAAATTTTGGTGTGGCATAACTTCCTGTTGTCTAATATCAAAATATAATTCTCTTTTTAGTTAGGTGATAGCAAAAAATAAACCCAAAATATTATATTATGGGTTTAGCACCAGAAAATTTATGAATATATGCCTCTAATTTGCTAGATGTTGTAAAATATCTTAATTATGAATTATTAAACCCTAGTGATGAAATCACCAAATAACATGTTGTGGTAAAACCTAGTAGTTGTGAAGATAAAATAATATATTGTTTAAGTACCTAACAACCACTAAGCTCAAACTATGTTGATTCAAATTTGCTAAATCCCAGTCACCATTAAGATCCAAATATTATGTTTTGGCATAACCCATCGGCAGCCAAGCTAATAATATCTTATTTCTTTTGTTTAAACCTAGTGAGCACTAAGCACCAAATATTATGTTGTGTCATAATCTAGTGGATGCTAAGCTCAAAATATCATTCAGTAACATGTTAAATGATAGCAACCACTATGATCAAAATAATATATTATGGAAGTACCTAGTCTCCACATAGTTCAAAATATGTTAATTTAATTTGTTTAATCATATCAACTGTAACCTCCATATATTATGTCATTTTTCAAAATATCTTCATGTAACTGTTAACTATTGTAAAATATCGTAACTATGAATTATTGAACCCTAGAGAATTCAATATCCAAATAATATGTTGCGGTAAAGGCTACTTTGGATTTTAAGCTCAAAGTGTTTAAAACCGTCGGTAATATCTAAATATTATGTGGTAGCATAACCCAAATGGGCAAGCTCGAAATGTCTTAATTCCAAATCTCAAATACATATAAAAATTCAACTAATTTATACAGTCTTGATTTCTATAAATATCTCCAAATTCAATGTCTTTCTTTTATTTGTTAAATATTTTTTTAGCTCAAAATATTTATATTCTTAATTTCTTACTTACTTTTGTTAAAACTTAGAGACTATGCAAATATCCTAATACTATGTTTTGGCATAACTTAGTGGTTGTTATGTTGAAAATATCTTAATTTAATTTATCAAATCCTAAACACCAATAAATTGTAAAGATTGTGTGGTGGCATAAACTAGCGGGTGCTATGCTCAAAATATCTTAATTTGAAATCTTAAAATCATACATTAAAGTCGACTAATTTATACAGATCTTAATTTCTATACATTTCTCTAAAGTTAATATGGTTGATTAACTTAGAGGTCGATAAGCTCAAAAAACTTACTTTAATTTGTCAAAATGTAGCGACTTATAAGATTTTAATAAAAATGTTAGATTATTCTAAGGGGTAACCTTTTTTGGTGGAGACAGGAGGATATGGCATCCACAGATTTAATGGTCATTTATGACATCGATAGATTACATTCATGTGATAGATGGGATTGATTAAGGGTTATACGCACGTGACATGTAAGATGGCATTGGGAATTTAAGAGTTTTAATGGGAAGAGTGATATTTATGATAAGGATATCTAATTGATGATCTTCGATCTGTCAAAATTACCTCCTCTCATGTTTTTGCATTGGTGGCTTTATATCTCTGGGGCCTCTTGGACATTTCACTATCTCATTCCTCTTTTTTTTCTTTGGTCATTGTGCTTCTTATATCTCTATGATGGTGACAGGGGTATTGGTGGTTTATTGGGTAACATGGAGTTTGGTCCTAGCAGGAAGATGCAGAGAGCTATGATAGGCAAGGATGTTAAGGAATGGTTTACTTCTTGGATGGATAGGAAAATTCCAAACACAACTATGCCAAATTGGCTCAAGAAGGTCTAGTCGGTCATGGAGTGATTCAAAGAAGAATAAGATGGTGATATTTGTGAGAGCATGCGTAATCTAATGATTTATCCAAACTAGTCCAAAGGGTGGAGGAGTGTTTTTGACATGGCGTAAGGTTTGAGCATGAAAAACATATTATCTAACTCTTTATGCCAGTTTATCTTACATAAGGAGTATGAGAAGTTGGAAGAGCATCTAGTCAACCTTTAGTATCATGTCCATTGCTTAATGTGGGGGATGCAAGTGATTGCACGTGGTCTGGAGGAAGTTGTGGAAAACCACGGTATAGAACTCCCTGCTTGCGCTAAAGTGAACTTTTCATAATGTTGCATCAATTTTTCCTCCTCCTCTAATCAGAATAAAGGGGATGTGGATGTTGAGATCATCGATGAGGTGGAGCCGAGAGGCTAAATGACCTAATATTTCCTGGATGTATTTGTCTTTAGTTTTTATTAATTGTTGGAATTTTTGTCTATATAGCAAAGTGTATAGATATATGAAGAATTTGTGGGTGAAGTAAAGCTAATTACAGCTCCTCCCCATATTTTGGCATATATTTAGTAAGATAAGTTATTTGTAATCATTATGGGAATCCACTCTTTGGAAGACTTATCATGGATTTTTTCATCATGTAATTCTTTTAAAGACTTATCATTGAAATATCCTAGTTTAATATCTTAAAATCATAGAATGAATTCAACTAAGTTATATATATATATATATATATATATATATATATATATCTTCTTTGTTATACATAAGCTAGTGAATTGAATACACAAATACTATATTGTGGCATAACCTTGTGGTCGTTAATCTCTTAATACCTTAATTTAGTTTCTAAATCCTAACTACCATTAGGTTCTAACGATTATGTGGTAGCATAACCTAATGGGTGCTAAGCTCGAAATATCTTAATTTAAAATAACATATTATACTTCATGCGATACATAACCCGTAGAAATTGAACACCCAAATAATATGTTATGGCATAACCTAGCGGCTGCTAAGCTCTTAATACCAGTATTCACTAAGATCATATTATTATGTTTTGGCATAACCTACCCACCGCTATGCTTATAATATCTTACTTTCTTTTACTGAAACCTAGATATTTCTAAGATCCAAATATTATGTTGTGTCATAAGCTAGTGGAAGTTAAGCTCAAAATATAATTGGGTAATTGGATAGATTATAGCGCCCACTAAGATCAAAATATTATAGTGTGGAAGTACATAGCACCCACTTATCTCAAAATATTTTAATTTAATTTGTTTAATCCAACCCACCATAAGGTATTAATGTTATACAAGGTGATATCCTCAACTAATCCTAGTGGCCACTAAGCCATTCTTATTCGTAAACAAAGAGATCATTTGACCCAAAAAGGTGTGTTGCCTAAAAATAACAAAGTGTATTTAACACGAGAGAAAAAACAAAGTGATCTCTTGACCCAAAAAAGTGTGTTGCCTATACCAAACTCCACCTATCCTTTTTAATGCCTATTTAAATAACCACTTGAGACCCAAGAAACAACCTAGGGTTAGCTTAGAAAAATTAGGGGATAATTTTTTTTTCTTTAAAGTGTCTACAACTAGTTTGCAAGACATCTTTTCACTATCAAGATCCGGAACTGGACCAATGTACAACATATGTTTTCCTTCATTAACTAATATCAAGTTCACAAGGTTCAAACTTTAGGGTTATATGTTTTAGTTAGGTTCAGGGAGTAATTTACCCCATGCCTGCTCTCTAACAGGCTCAAAGATTCAACTGGATTTTTCTCCTACTTAACACTTCCAAAATTTCCCTAAACCATTCTTAATGGATAGAAAATTTTCTCACCTTTCTGATGATATAAATAAGTCCTCCTAACTCAAGTAGAACTCAAGATATGAGTGGATGGAGTTCTTAGGTCAAATTTTCCCCTAGGGGGACACGTGTCAAGAGGTGGGGAAAACACCTAGAATGGCTTGGCGGGTCGCAGGGCGGCTTAGGGAATTTTCCCATTGTGTAGGCTCAAAAGAAAACATTCTTCCACGTCTCCACAAGTCCCTGGAGGACATGTGTCGAGTCTTGGCACAAAGCAAAAAAAGGTAAGGGATTGGCGAAGCGGTGGTGGAGATTGGCGAATTACACCGAAAGGAGGCAAAATGGGAAAAGGGGACGCGTGGGTCCGCGCACCCATGGAAGAAGGAAATCCAAGAGGAAAGTGGAGTTGCAGGCCATGGGGAGAATTTTCAAAATTTTCCCAAAGGCCAAAAACCAAAATAACAAAGGGGTTCGCCCTACTCGCTGCCACCTCATAGTGCCATGTGGCACCTTCTCATTGTCATGGCTCAGCAGGGCCAAAATGGAAATTTTCCCAAGAGTTTCAAAAGGGAAAAAGGAAAAGGAAAATCCATGCCTCTACTGCTGCCCCATGAGGACATGTGGCAGCCTCTGATTGGCTCATGGGCCGGGGGAAAAGGAGAATTGTGCCAAAAGAAGAATTAAAAGTTAACTTCCAAAATTCTCCCACGCATCCGTCGAGCCACGTGTCAGCACGTGATTGGTCGCGGGTTAGTGGGAATGCGGGAAAAATTGGGAAATTTTTCTAAAGTCCAAACCTTAAAAAGTTTAAGTTCAAAAGGGTCTACCCTCCACCGTGCCACGTGTCAGCATGTGATTGGTTGTGGGCCGAGGGTTGCGGGGAAAAATGGGAAAATTTTCCCAAGGAAAATTTTTCAAAAAGGATAAGTTTAAATTCAGTCCGCCCCTCTGAGGTGCCACATGGCAAGTCCCAATTGGTTTTAGGATGGTAGGGGCCATGTACTTTTTAGGGAAATTTTTCCAAAGTTAAAATTTAAATTTTTCTAATAGTTAGATTTATTTGTTTTATTTTTTGAGTGCCAATTTGAAGTAAAACTTCAAATGGCCATAACTTTTGATAGGAATCTCAGATTTGGGAAAACAAGGACTTTTCAAAAAGCTCTTGATGCCCTCTTTACATAGGTTTCATCAATTTTGGAAACCGATGAAGTTTGGGAGGTCAATTTTGAGAAACATATCTACTGGGTTTTGATTAGTGAACTGTAGTTTTTCCAAATTTTTTTTGTTCAATTTTGAATTCCTACTTTCTCAACATGTCAAACAGACATGGAGACTTATTCTTAGATGGATTTAAGAGAGGTTTCAAGGTTCAATTTAGTTGAATGAGTTGCGAGTTGATGATTTTTCATCTTTTGACAAAGAAACGATCAGTGCAAGTTTCAAATTGGATTTTATAAAGATTTGAAGGTTCTTTCTTAAATGTTAGGGTCAATTTGAATTCCTTAGGACTTACTAAGCCTGAATTTCAATGTTTCATATCTTATTTCTTGGTGTAAGTTTGAACTGCTCATTTTGTAAAAAAATAGAATTGCCAGAGTAAAGTTTATAACCGTGATCTTTTCTTTTAAGTCTGCATGTCAATTTTATCATTTAAATGTGTGAATAGTTTCTAAACTAGTCTAATACATCTACTGGATTTAATTAACCATTCAATTCCAAGTTAAAATTACAATTCCTGATTTCAATTTTAATATAGTTCCAAGTATGCAAAAATAATATACTTCCTTCCTACACATTCTTCCTTTTTCAAACAGCAATTTCAATCTTAACAACGCAAATCCAAATCCAATACACAATACAATTTTGAAAGTTAAAGTAATCCTTTATTCATTTCCAATACAACTTTACAATCTTCTCTTTTCCATTTGATTTCTAAAATACAAAATACAATGCATATAACATCTTTTACATTTCTTTTCCAAAATAGAGAGTAAAATAAATCTCCTTTACATTTCACATTCCAATCTTCAATATTACATTACCAAAACAAATGTCTTCACATTGCAATTATTTATACAACTCATCCACTTCAAAGTGGGAAGGGTTACAATGAACTTGCACAAAAGAAGGGACTGTCAAACTGTATTCCTCTTGCTCCAAAACAGCAGCATGCTAGTTTCTCCATCTTTTCATCTTGATCACAACAAGGAAGGGGAAAGGCAACGCTCTCCACCCAACCAAGACATCCAATGAGAAGGGAGAATCCATCCTTCCTCATTGGCCCCCGAGCCCCAACCATATTGAAATAGAAGATGAAAATCAACTCATGGCAACAAGGCTTCCACAACAAACATGTAGTATTCTTTCACATGCATAATACAATAAGAAACACAGTCCAAACAAAATAGCAGCAGTTCACAACTACATTTGAAAACATTCACACAAAACTTAGGCTTGATCAAGCAAGCCAAGAAGAGCAAGGAACTATGGGGAAGCTACTTATGCCTCCCAATTTGGAAATTGGGCATCCACCAATAATCATACCGCCAATATAACATATCATATCCCATAAACCTTATGCCTCCCAACCCCTCCTTATGCCCCCAAAGTTTCTCCCTTATGCCCCCCCAAGAGTAAGAAATGCAAGCTATTTCTTTTCCATGGTGGATCCCAATCCCAAACTCCCTCCATAATAAAATTGATGCCATTGGCATTCCCTTATGCCCCCATATGAAATCCCCATAGCCTTCTCCTACACCATATCCTAAGCAGTCTACCCAACCAACCAACAACACATAACATATTCACCATTTCATACAAGCATGTAAGAGAAAGAAACATTTTAAAAAGGAACAAGTTCCTACCTCTCCATAATGGAGTTTTTCCAAGATCCACAAGCTTTCCAAATGCCAAATGCAGTCCAAAATCAGCAATTCTCAAGCATGCAAAATGACTCCAAACTCCTTCCACAACAAGCTCCCAAAACAGCAAGCAAAATTCACCCCCAAGAGGAATAAACAAATTTTCAACAACCACAAAAAGCAAGAAATTCAAATTTTAAAGGAGAGGGAAGAGAAGAGGATGATGTGGACCCATGTGGGATGCCACATCATGCTTCCTCAACCCCGAGAGTAAATTCAACATCATTCACCTAAACACAATTAATAAAAATGACAAATTTACTTACACACTCCAAAATAATTCATATTCCAAAAGGACTGAATTAAAAACATGTAAGAGAAGTGCAATAAAAACTTACAAATAGTCATTTCAAAATGGATTTAAAATGCCTAAATTTAACCTCCAAACCATAGGTATGGTTGGTGAATAATTTTAAGAGGTGTGGGACAAGTTTAACTTGTCCCACAAGCCTCCAAATATAGCCTCTAAGGAAAAATTTGAATTCCTCAGAGGATGAAGTGTCTTTCACTCCAAAATATATCTTACATTCCTTTACATATCTCTTACACCTTTCTACACATTTCTTACAATATTTCTTACACACTCTTACAACATTACATTTAAGATCAACAACTTCATTAATTACATTCTTATGACATATTGATTTATTTATTTTTACACATGATTATCCACAACATTAACACAACATATAATGCTAAAGAAAAAGGTAACACCTCACAAAATAAACACATGCAACATTAATAAAGAAACCACATTAATAAATGCACAACCCATGGTCACATATAATGGAAATCCCCCCCATGGAAATCCCTAGCAAAATACAACACACACACACACACACACAATAGTTGCCATGGTGACCTTGTTGAATTCACCTAGAATTTCAATATGGTTAGTCTCTAGTCCCCTGACATTGTTGTGATATTTTAACCTGCAAAACGTAAATACCTCCTTCAGCCTCGTGGCCATATCAGAACATCCAAAATGATATAAACAACATCTCAAGATCATCTAAACACATGAATCACAACAACATCAAGAATTCAACATTATCATTTTCAATTAATTAATCAACTATATCATCATCAATAATCTTCCATACTAGGTCTACTCAAAATATCCAATGTCACATGTCCAAATCAACATCTATAATATGTCCATGTCAAACAGTATATCATCATCCACATATAAAAATGTCTCTAGTAACCATCATGCATAATAACTGAATCCAGATCAATAATAATCCATGATCTAACATCTAACCATCATACTAAAACAAAACATAATAGTGTCCATAATAAGATCAATAGTATCAAGATCAGGATATAAAAGTGTCACAGGGAAGTGAGCACTACATCCTTGAGTCCACAAAGATAAATGAAGACTTCATCCAAATAAGAATTATAGCCTAGTGCTCGCTATAGTAGGTAATATTTTTCATTTATATCGTATTAAAAAAAGAGTTTATATGAACAATAAAAATAAATCTATAATTTATATAATAGTATACATATAGACTTGGACTCGTTGTACCCTAGTGGTACATTAAGATATACTTAAAGGGAAATATATCATGTTCATAATGAATTTGTGTACATTTAGAATCATGTTTTTCATGTGTTACATACTATATTTTTACATTTAGAAAAAGAAAAGAAACCTAGACTAGCGACCTATAAGTTATACTACAAGTTTTTAAATACAACATGATCTACTTGTTGCACCCTAACAAACTTGCTTAAGCTATGTTCATAATGAAGCTATGTTATAAATCTAAATTCTTAATATTTGTTATAAATCATATTGAAAATATAAAAATAAATTTGGTGTTTGAATAATGGATACATAAATATACGTGTAAAATCATATCTTTAATATGTTATATAGGTAATTGTATAGTTTTATCTACTTCTTACAAGATTCTGGCATAATTATTTTACATTTATGAAAAATATGGAAACTCATAATTACGTCCGAGAATCTATAAAAGAAGTTTTTACATACTACACCGTCTACTCATAGCATCCTAGTGACCACTAATCTTTTCTTAAATTTAAATATATCGTGTTCAAAAATGAAGTTGTTTTATAAATCTAAATTGTTAATCTTTGTGAATATAACAAATTTAACAAAGAACAAAAGCAATCGTTAGGACCAAAAATCATTGTGTTGCTTATATAACAACAACTCGATTCATGAGGTACTTGTTAGTGCAAAATCACAGCACCCCTGGATGTTGATCAGATTTCTAGTTTGATCACTCTAGCATCCAGTGTGATTGCACAACATTGAATCCTTTCTCTGAGTGTGGGACCCAGAAATGAGAAAGGAATCTCCAGAGAAGGCTGGTTCCTCTTCCTAAACTACCTGCCACAAGCTATTCTAGTGCAGGCAAGCTAATCTAAACCTAATCTAACCATGCCAAGGAGACAGAGAGAGAGAGAAAAGGGAAAACAGCAAAAGCCTACACTAAAACGGTGATACACTAGAGAAGGAAAATGTTGAACATTTATCAAAACTGCCATGGAACAAAGAGAGGTGAGCAATGGGAGGGATGGACAGATGCATCACAGGCCCAAGGATAGATTTTACATAGAAAATGTCCCAAAACTCCATGAACACAGCTCCAAACCTGCAATGAACATTCAAACATGCACAAATACCGCAATGAAGAGAGGCAAGAAGAAAACAAGTGAAAATGAGAAAGGATGGACAGATGCATCACAAAACACGTTTTTGTTGCTTGAAGTTTACACGAACATCATTTCATTAGTAAAAGGTAGAAACACCATTACAGAGAAGGGGAGGAGGTTTGAACTCCATTTTCAACCCTAAAGAAGAAAAGAAGGAGAGCAGAGTGAAAAGATGAACCACTTGTTGAAAAATGAGCCAAATCGCTTTTTACAATGCATGGGTCAAGCCTGAGAGAGAAACGTGGGAAAACATGTAAGCAATCCAACCATTGACCAAAATGCATCCTTCATTAAAATCATGGTTGAAACATCACTTCGCCATGTCAAGAAGAATGCAACCCATGTGCATTAAAGCGAGTTGTTGAAACGTCGATTCCGCCATTACCATGTGTCGAGATGTTTCTTGATTTTATCTCTCCAAACTAAAACAAAATGCAAGATTGACCTGAATCATGTAGAGAATTTTACCATCTTTCTAATGATATAAAGAACGCAAATCGAGCTCGGATCGAAAGTTATGGCGATCCAAGATTTAGGGCAAAAACAGCCGAAAGGATATTTAAAATTTTCCCGCATGACCGCCACTTGGGTGACACGTGTCGAGCACTCGATTGGATGAGAAATTCTCTCTCCTCCACCTTTCCGTGGGCTTTCCTTTGAAATTTTGACCTTTTTCATACTTTGGAAAAATTCTCATTTTCTCCCGTGCCCCCTCGCCACTTGGGACACGTGGCATCGTTTGTTCGTCGGCCGACAAGGGCATGGGAAAACCTTTACCTTTTAGTTTTTTGGCCAAAACTTTTGCTAAATTTTCTAAGTCCTCCCCGAGCTCTGCACTTCCCCACCTTAGGACACATGTCCCGTGTCTATCGCCCGGCCGACCCTTGAAACCTCGCCCTTTGAACTTTTGGGCCCAAAACACTTAGTCGAAATTTTTATCTGCCTCCCTCTTGTGACATGCGTCACATTCTAATTCGTTGGTGGATTTTCTGGGTCTTCACGTCCCTCACATATTTTTGGTCTAGATGTCCCAAACCATCTGGGACAAATTCCTCCGATCCGCCCGATTCAGGCTTCCATGTCCCTCTTTGCGGTGAAGACACGTGGCACTTTTCCATTGGCTCTCGGCTCCTTGATTTTCGCATCCCACGCATCCTTTTGGCCCAAATGTCCCCAGACATTTAAAGTCTCTTGTTCCAGTGAATCAGCCAATTCACGTCCTCCGCGTACTTTTTTCCTAATCGTCCCGAATCGCCTGGGACAAATTTCTCCGAACCACCCGAAATGGACTGACTTGCGCCAAAACGGCCGATCTGCGTCTTCCACGTACTTTTAGCCTGGATGTCCTAGACTCTGCGAAGCAAGACTTAGGTAATTTTCTTTGCTCTTTCGGCCGATCCAGCTTTTCGCATCCCGCGTGTCCCGATGTCTCAACTATCCCGGATCTTTGCACAGACTATCTAGCGGCTTTTCACCCGATTCGCGCCCGACGTCCCAACTATCCCAAGTCTTGCACCCGGGCTAGGACTTAGCCAATTTTCTTCAATTTTTCTGCCCCAAGCCTAGCTTTCTACATTTCTTCCACTTTCTCGACCTGTTGGGATTCCTTCTTGGATGGGAGAGTTAGAAGGAAGCCTCGAGGGACCCAAAAACATGATTTTGGGCCTTAAATCAATCTATTTGCCTCGACTTGAATATTCTCGATGCATGTTATCAAAATTACCCTGGGGGTGAATTTTGGATAACGATACTAAGGAAAATGAATGCTTTTCCCAAATTAGAATTATAGCCTAGCATACACTAGGGTAGACAACTTTTCCTATGGTAGAGTTTATTCATAGAAAATAAATCATATTGAAAAGATACAAATGATAACAAATAAATCCAGAATTTATATAATGGATATATAAATATATGTGTAAAATCATGTATGTAATTTGAAATAGAATTGGGGTTTCATCAATAGGTTATCGAAACAACCAATTATATCATGGAAGCCTCAAAGCTATGTTAATTTTTGGCATAGATTAACGGGCTTAAAAGGAAGAATATATTAATTATAAAATTCATATTGATTAAAACTGGATTTAATAATATTATTGCGTATATAATGTGCTTAACTTCCAATGTACATACCATAAAAATGATGAAGACATTACATTTGGTTAATTCTACATGGAAACATGTATATAATTGGAAATAATTATCATACAATTGAATTCTTAATATAGTTTTATATTTTTGAATTATTTTTTTACCTCATATATATTCCTAAATTATCTAAGTGGCAACCATGTAAAAAATATCTTTGCATCATCTTGATGAACAACATTAAACTATTTTTGGTTCTCCTACCAAAATAAAATTAAAAATAAGGTGATTGTGCCAGAAGCTATCATTATCCTAAAAACAATCGCATGAACGAGAACAAAAATTCAAAATGAAAATATCCAAAGAGAGACATAGAATGGCGGAAATGGGAAAGCATTAAACGAGATAAATACTAGAGCAAAAAAGTGATTAAAATTTCTTTTGTTAATGCACAAAAAAGTGAGTTTTCATGAAGAACAAGGTAGTTTGGCATGGAGATCAAAAGCAACTGGAAATCAAGGCTTGACTATGGAGCATGATTTAGTAGGAAAAAGTAGGGCTTATGTGGATCATGATTAAACTATCGTGAAAAACACAGGGAACCAGGTAAGTGATAGAGAAACTAATAGATCTCGTAGTAAAAAAGGTACACCTTTACTATAAATACCTAGTTTAGTAATATCTAGGATTATTTTGTGCTTTATGTTGTCTATGAAACCTCCATCTGCTATCTCATTCAAAAAATCATCGTGATTATTTTCGTAACCTCTATTGTTATCCTCCTTCATGTGCATCCTTTCTGTGCTTATTTTGTGTGCCTTTCTCTGTGAACAAGATTATAATTGCATGCAAAAATAAGATTATAATCATCTGTGCATTTTTTTTTAAGACATGCTTTTCGATTGACCGAGAAAATCTGAAACCCTACTTAATATTTCTCTGAGGTATTTAGAAATTTCTTTAGCACATTCCATGAAAGAAATTTCAAAAATAGAAAAAGAGTGGGATAAGAAAATTTGAAATTTTCACTTTCCCCCTCTTAAAGTAAAAGGGCATGCTATTTCAAATTAAAAATAGTGTTTAAAATGAGAAGAGGTAAAGGTAGGAGCCTAGCGATTGCTAAGCTAAACCATGATTTATTATTTTATGGCTACTTTCAAAATAAGAAACTTTTGAGCCTAGGGTCTGATATGTCATTTTGTCAATAAGTAAAGGAGCTTAGCAAGCGCTAAGCATTTTCTTTGATAGTAAATGATGTGAAGTATGAGTTGAAAACCATGTATCTCATTGGAACTACATACCAAGGCTATGGATCCAAAACTGTAAAGATAGTGTTTAAAATGAGAATAGGTAAAGGTAGGAGCCTAGTGGCCGCTAAGCTATACCATGAATTTTTGTTATTTCATGGATATTTTCAAAATAAGAAAAATTTGAGAGTAAGGTCTGATATGTCATTTCTATCGGTAAGTAAAGGATATTAGCGGTCACTAAGTATTTTCATTGTTTGTAAACGATATAAAATATGAGTTGAAAATTATGTATCTTATGGGAACTACATATTAAGGCTAGCAATCCAAAATTGTAAAGATAGTGTTTATATTGATAAGAGGTAAAGGTAGGATCTTATTGGCCTCTATGCTATACCATTCAATTCAATAGGTTATGGCGTTCCACTCAATACGTACAAAATATTAGCGTTCGCTAAGCATTTTCTCTCGTAAAAACATATTTTAATTATATGTTACAAAAATAAGTCTTATGAGTACTACATAATAGATGAAAACATAGTAGCGACCCAAAGCTATATATGTATGGTATTTATAATGACTAGTCATAATGGTGGGAACCTAACAACTGCTAAACTAGAGCATGATATTTTATTTTATCATTGTTTTCAAATTATTAAACTGTTGAACCTAGCATCCACTATGCCCTTACTTTCGATAAGGAAAAAATTCTTAGTGTTCACTAAGAATTTTCTCCCACAAGATCCTATGTGAATTATTTGTTTCAAATAATATACCTTATGGGAACTGCCTAAGGCTTGATCCCTCTATATGGTATGTAGTGCATTTATTATCTCCTCTAGGTACATTCTAGCCAACAAGATATAATTATAATCAATGGAAAACACTAGCGATCCAAAGTTATACAGATAGTGTTTACAATGATCGTAATGGTAGGATCCTCACGATCACTCAGCTAGGTCATGATTTATTATTTTAATGTAATTTCTAATAAAAGAAACTGTTGAAACTATTGTCTTTTGTGTCATTACATTCGATAAGTAATGAAACTAAGTGTTAGGTAAACAATTTTTCTGATACGAAACATTTTGAATTATATGTTACAAACAATATATTTTATGGACAATACATATGGCTTGATCCCTATTGAGGATTTGTAGTGTATCACTTGTTTCCGCCATGGATACGAGCCAAAAGTGTATAGACAGTAAATGTTTACAACCTAAGAATACTAGCACTATAAATAAGTTAACATAAGTTCAAACAATTTGGAATAAATTTCTTTAATTAGTATTGTAAATATAACTTATAGTCAGAGTAAGAGAGAATAGACCCTTGTTTTAGTGGTACTCAAAAACATTTTTAATAATCAAATCTTTTCTCAAATAGGTTTAACCCACCATGACCTTATAGAGAGCATTGTTTCCATGAAAATGACTATTGTGAAGAGGGCCATACTTACATTTAGGAAAAGTGTAATCCTTCTCGTTTGTTTTTATAGCTTGTTGTGGAATTTCCCACCAAGTGCTATGCTTAAAATATCATACTTAGAGTAGTTATAGACATTTAGACATAATGAATAAAGTATGTCTAATATACATATATTTCACATTGTCTTATATAACAAAAATGATGAGCTATCACTAACTCCATTAATGTGATTTGTTTCTCAAATACTCTCCTCAAAATACAAAACATTAGATCTTCTGACCATTATCCTTTAAACATGATCATTAGTCTTGTTACAGGAATCTAATCCTCACTACTATAGTATGACCAATATACACATAAATCACATAGTCTTGTAAAACAAAAAAATCCCAAGCTACTGAAAACTCTCTTCGAAATACCAAATATTACATCTTAATGTCCTCTACGATTTATCATTAAAAATTTGTAAATGGCTTTAAAAAAATTAGGTTGTTCTTTTATATGTTGACTAGAAGTCTATCTACCACTAAAGTGTGTATTTTTAACGTTCTTATCATGTCATCTATATAATGTTATGGCTTTTCTGACTCATATGTAATACTTTCAAAAGGTGCAAATGGTTTTGTATCTTTTAATGCATCATAATTCAATTTCATACTTTTAGAAAAATTATGTTATTATTGATTTGATCCACAAAATATGAATTACTATAACCAATTGAATGATACATAAGATGTCCTATCAAAGCCTAGCGGTCACTAACCATTAAGTTAATTACTTTGTTATGATACATAGTAAATAACTCTAGAGGTTGGTGTCCGCTAGGGTAGTATTTAAATTCCTTAACAGAAAATGCAGAGAAAAACACTTTAAAGTTTGGAAATGACCTAATTATTAATGTATTCTACTCTAAATTTAGGTAAAATGTCTTCCATGGTTTGCGCTCCTTTCAAAAAAAATTCCATTGTTCATGCTTGGTATTTTTTGGAAGAAAAGAGATGAGGAATGATTTTTGCAAATTAATTCCCTGAAAACTACCACATCAACATGTGGTTGTTTTTTTTTATATATGACAATCATGAGGAATTTGGTATTGCTCTATCATAAGAATTTATTGATTTGGGAACACTCCGTGTCTAGGTGGAACACTTTGACTTTGAAAACAATAAGTGTCTTATTTTGGATATGGAGTTGGATGTTTCTTTGTTTAGGAAATGGGAAATTCATGCCTCCATAAACAATGGACCATATTCATGTTCAAAATATGGTTAGAATTTGGGGATTCTAACAGATTCTGAAAAAATTAGTTGTTCAAATGCAGAAGACATTCAAAATGGTATATTTATAGTATTTAGAAAATTATATAGAAATGAGAAAACATCTTTTGTTTGTCATTTCTTGCATAGAAAAGGTTTTCTTTCACCTCCAAAACATGCCAAGTTTTTATTATGTTGAGGTGAACATATTTAAATAAATTGGAGATAGACCCATCTAAATCAAAATTACATGGGTTGAAAAGGAATACTAAATCAATTGGGTCTTTTGAGGCTAGTGTAATAGTAGAGACATTTGATTCTTACTACTGAAGAATAAAAGGAGACAACAAAATGAGATCAAAAGTTCTACATTATTTTAGAAATAAGCATCTGGATAATATTGTATTGACATCCTATAGTGAATCCAATGTAATCGAAAAATTTAAATTGTATGAATCACACAACCGTTAGTTATGCATCTTGATGGATGAAGAGAGCAATGGAAATAGAAAATTTGACTCCCATATTGGGGAAAATGGCAAAAAGGAAAAAATATCATGAGGTGGAAGAATTTCTTCCCGTCGCGGCTCAAACAATATTAGACAACTATGTGATGTCAATGGAAGGAAATATACCAACAAGGGTGAAAGTCTCAAACAATTTTTCTTGTAAATGTGCATATCCATTCCATCTTCCATCGACTTTATCAGCTATTCCTTCAACTAATCCTTTCAATACTGAATGTTTGATCATTGATTTTTGTAATTTGTCCAGTGATATTTCTTTTGATGTCATAATGGATATTTTAACAATTATCATAACCAATCTACTAGATTGTATTATTATTGTTCTCATACCAACTGGTTATTCAAAATGTTAAGTGACACAATACAAAGATACATGGATAAGGTTAAAGACATTAGCATATCAATTTTGAATGGATGCTACAGACTCTACGATAGCAATGAGATATTCAAAAGTTTATGTCTTATGTACACAATATCTTGTGTGCACAACTACGACAATAAAAATGATTATAGAGAAGAGGTCAATATGGATTAGATGTAGAAACTGCCACAAAAATTTGTAACTGCAAGAAAAATTGACCTACAAGGAAGCAATCAACCTTTTCTTTGTGAAATATCGTATGAGTTAAGGGTTGAGATGTTCATTTGATGTTATTCCGTAAACTCTCTAGTACTAGTGCTTTACGATGGCAGTGTTGCACTCCATGCATTGGTGGATTCCAAACTATCTTCATTTTTATTGTTGAGACACATAGTCAAGTGATGTTTCTGAAACATTACTATTATCATATGAAGAAAGGTTCATCTTCAAAAACAATTTCAAAAACTAATTTTTTAATGGATTTTAACCTAAATATGCTAATTGTATAATTATTGTTTATGCGAGACAACCACAAAGATATAAAAGTTGATGTACAACTATTTCACCATGACACTACATAACCAAATCAGCATGGTGATTTACTTTCAATCATTTTATAAATATGTTTAATGAGCTCTATCTTCAATTTCCATGGTTTTCAATTTTTTTAACAAAGTTATGTTTTTTAAAGTTTAGAGGAAAAATCTAGAGGACGGCACACATTAGCCACGAATACACCATCAAATCTAGGTATGTTAATCGTGTGAATTTACAAACAAAACCGCTAATAAGCCCCATAAATTTATAGGAAATGATATGATATCCATGTGTATTTTACAAAAAAATATTTATAAGGCCCACAAATTTATAGGAAACGATAACTAACAGACATTAGTTTATATGTTTGGCTTAGGGTCGAAGAAATTTTTTAAGGAAATCCATTTGTAAGATATGATAAAAATTTAAAACAAAGTATATAGAGCTTAGTGGACTCTTTACATCCACATACAATACATAAATAGTTTGACTAAAAACCTTACATTCATCAATATCTCGTTGATTTACAACTGCATATTGTCTACAATGTTTCATTGATTCACTATTGCATACTGACTACTTACATTGAATTAACATTGTTTTGGCTTCATGTCATCATAAAAAAAATACATATGGCTTGATCCATCTCGTATGTATGTAAAGTAGCACTTGGCTAGCCTCATTAAAGGTTGTCCAACCAAGTGTAGTTTGGTCAATGATGGCATAGCCTAGTGGTCACAAATCCTCATCAATAGTTGAGGATTGTTCTCCGCCAAAGGGTGGTTAAACGAATATAAGCATAGCTTAACAACCACTATTTTTTAAAAATTATTTTTAACTAGAGCTATGAACCGAGGGGGTTAAGGGACCCCACCCTAACAATAATATACAAATCCAAAAAATTTAGGCCCCTAAAATGTCAGCTAAGTACAAGAAGGTGTGTGGGCATGCAAGGCTTATTTGAAGAAGAATGCATAAGGAGAAAGCACGCATGACAGGGTTTTAGGAGGGTTTTAGTAGAACCAATGGTGCGTGTGCAAGGCAGAGAAAAGATCTTTAGACTTATCCATATTTGGCATATCGGGTAGAACATGAGGAAAGCATGACCCGAATGTGCATGCGAAGTGGATAAGGTGTCAGCCTAGAAACTTGGTGCCCACAAAAGGAATATACCTTGCGATAGAAGATTCCAGAAGGTTATCATGGTAAAGGATGGAGAGATCACATCTAAAGAAGTCTCGATCCCATGGAGAACTACTTAGACACATGACAAGCCATCTACAACTTCAGAAAGTCATGGAAGTGTTTGATAAGGCTATATATATGTGCACCTAGTGCCTGCTAGGTGATAGGTCGATGCTTGCATGGGATTTCCTTATTCTTTGAGAGGGCATAAAAATGACTACATCTTGGTTCCATTTCCGAGACCTCTTTTCAAATTTGTTATGAGAAATGACATGCATCTTTATCTTTGTGATGTGTAATGACAGAGCACCTGACTCTAGAAAGTGTTGAAACGTGGCTCAAGAGCATGGAGGATGAGTTTTCTCAAAGATTCAGCACTGAACTGAGTTCAATGCGCATGGATGGGTAGAAGAGAACCTATACCATGAATTGTATGAGACATTATTTTGTTACTTCCCAGTAGAGCTATATGAATGGCTCTCGGCATACACATCTAGATCAAGTTGGTTCTATAGATCGCGCGTGTGGACCCAAGATGACTATCAAAGGCTGCAGGATGTAGATCTGACTTGGATGCATGCTATTGATCACTGGTGGAAGGGAGTGTTGGCTAGTTACATTTTAGAATATGCCATTTCGACATATTCTTTCCTAGAAGTTGTTGATTTTGAGTTTCTGAGGGAGCCTAGAGGGTCATTTTTTAGTGTTATTCCTCTGGCTATGAAGATCTTGGTTTTCACTTTGAGTTTAGAAGCATTCCTCGTGGTCGGCTAAGCTATTCTTAGTGTTGGGAAAGGAAGCTAGGGCGGAGGAAGATGGAGTAAATTATGGCTAAAAAGGAAAGGGATGAGAGATGGCTCAAGTATAGTGAAGCTCGTGAAAGGGAGATGACTAGACAACATGAGGTTACAAGTGTGATGGATCTATGGAGGCAGACGTTGCGAGAGGGTATTAAAGGTCACACGGAGGACGTGGACCTAAAAATTTTGTGCTACCCCATCTTGACAAGTGTGGGAGAGAGGCCCCTTCATCTTCTGATGAGAGTTCATCGCATGGAGAAAGGAGAGCCATCGGTGTGCATCTGAACCCACCTGCGACCAACCCCAGCATTTGGTTTTCCAAATCAAAGGAGTATTGATAACCCAGTTGGTATTGGTGGGAGTGACCGATCAATGCCCAGGAGGTATAATTTTTTTGGGATGTCCATGGTTGTACATACAATTCTAGTGTTTGGAGGATTTTTGGGCAAAGTACAAGTACATAAGGTTTAGGCAACACGTCTAGGAGTGGCACGAGATACACTTCTAGCAGTGGAGAAATCTTGTAGACTATTGGTGTGTAGTTCAGTGGGACATTGGGGACACTAGGTGTGACCACTTCAGGCCCATTTCCGGTTACAGGAGGATCTAGAGGTGGAATTGGTGGATCGGGAGGCACGAGAACCTAGTCAATCTAGTGGATCTCAAAGGAGGGAAGACTAGACAAAACCAAGGATCTAGATTAGGAGGACAAGGGCCTCAGCAACCTCCTTAGGTGTTCTTTGAAATTTATTTACACTTTCCATATTACCAAGTTATAGAGGATGTTGCAGAACACATACACAAGTGTGAATTAATATGGCACGTGAAGGGGATCACTACCTCGGCTGCGAAGGCAAGTCGATTGGTTTGCAACAATGTTACAGGACGCATGCATAGCTGGTACAGAAGTACGACCCCTATCGAGATAATGGTAGACTACACCACATTGAAAAATTCCTTCCTAACTGAGTTCCATATACTAGAGTTTGAACAAAAGAGCATCAGCACTTTGAAGGAGATCCAACAGGGAATGGTAGAGAGTGTGTAGGAGTATGATGCATGGTTTAAGACTCTCCTGTCAAAACTATCATATGACATTCACCCTTCACAACATGCTGAATGGTTTCTTGGAGGTTTGATCATTTCATTTAGGAGTTCATTGTCCCATAAAACATTTATTGACCTGTGTGAGGCTCTAGAGGTTGCCTTACATGTTGAAGCAATTGGGAGCATTGATACTAGTGTGAGCCCTTTTCTAGAGGCTCAAATCACTACCATGGCCAAACAATTAGAAAATTTGTCTACAAACTCTACACATGAGACTCATAGTGGTCTTTGGTGCATGGATTATGAAGTAGAGGGGCATGTTAAGGATAGTTTCCCTCGGAAATCAGTACGCACCATAGTGGTAGATTGTGAAATTTGTCATGGGGACCATGATGTGAGTAGATTTCCCTTGTTGCAGTGCATAATTCAGAAGAATGTGTCATATTACTATAAGATATTCACCTCTATGACCCATGATACTAAGGATTATAGGCTTATTGACTAGATCCATGAGGCCATTGATCATGGTGTGTGCCAGACCAGCCTTTCTAGTGGTTCCAAAGAAGATGATTATTGTTATGAAGGATGTGTGGATGGAGGGGCATGTGGGAGAGGTTCTCGTAGAGGATTTTGTGGTCACAATAACCATGGAGGAGGAAGAAGTGAGTTCCCACGAGGAACCTACTATAGCTATGGATCTGCGAACATTACGGTGTGAGTGTCTAGATCTATTGCAATGATCGTGGTGCAAGAAAAAGCATAATTATGAGGAGTTCCCTGAGTTGTTTGAGCACATAATCGAGTAGCACCAAAAAGGAAAAGGGTGTTGGGATGGTGAGTATAAAGAAGGATGACACACAGTGGATACCTAGAGTGGCGCATGAGTCAGGGTTAGAACCTATTCTAGTGACAACACGAGCAGAGGCTATGCATGCCAAAGAAGTACCAAGGAAAAGACTCTAGTCTCAAGGGAAGAAGTGGTGCATGGGAAGTATCTTGACCCTTCCCACCAAAAGGAAGTGTATCAAGATACAATGGATGTCATTCGAGTTTGCAGGGAGAAATCCAGTGTCTAAAGGAGTAGTCCAGGTAGCATGAGTAAAGAAGGAATGTTGAGGCTCCACAGAAGGACCTAGATGAGGTCAAGGAAGTGTGCAAAATGTTAAGGCAAGAGAATATTATTCCCTTACTAGGAGAATGGATGTGGGAGAAGATTCCATGCGCGAGTGGAGCACGAAAGGTAGGTGTTGCATGAAAACCTCCTCCCCATATCCTTGACTATGACAAGGAAATCACACTAAATGCAGTTACTGGATGGTTGGCTTCTAAGTAACATATTGATTGACATGGGAACAAAAGTCAATATTCTTAGATTGTCTTCCAGCATCAAATGGGAAGGCCCGCATTACATCCATCTTCAAATTTTTTGTATATGGAAAACAAAACTAAGGAAATTCCCATTAGAGTATTAAAGGATGTAGTGATTACCATTCAGGGGGGAAAGTTTATTGGAGTCTTCAAAGTCTTGGCGCTCGCCAAGCGGACAATTTCCAGCATTGCTTAGATGCCCATGGTGCTATAAGAACAACGATGACCGAGGTTCAACAAAGGATATATCAATTTTGAGAATAAGGAAGAATGGGTCATCATCCCTCGGCAGGATGGGAAGTTAGTGCCTTACACTGAACCCTTAGGATAAGAGGTCCTTGATATAATTTATGTGTGCTCCATCAAAGACCCGGAGATAATTCACCCTACAAAAGGAGTTATCCAATTTGAGGATGCCCAGTCTGTGAGTGATACCACAAGCATGGCATGTGATAATTGGGTGCACATGACCTATGAGTTAATTGGGCAATAGCCGCGAAGTCAGAATAAAAGTAACCAAGGTGCACTCACTCAAGTACCTAGGAGGAAAGAAGTTACCAAGTTACTCTGGAGGGGCATACCCTAAAATTTTCTTATGGGACATAGAATATCAGTGGAAAAATGAGGACAAAATAAGAGGGATGCTCAGTTATAGCCTACTCGGGACTGCAGTGCGTTGGTGGGCTACACATCGAGAGAACCTCCTGGAGTGGCACGAGGTAAGAATCACATTCTTTATAAGGTTTTCCATGATAAATGCGCCTACAGTCATTCAAGACTACCATGGTAAAGAGACCGCTTCATTTCATATCCAAGTATGTGATAAGGCCTAGATAGGAGGCACAAAATCCTTGCCACCATCATTATGGGTACATAAGTTGTATTCCACATTACAAGGTTATGCACGTGTGTGTTATATCCATTCAAAAACATGCTGCCAAACAGAAATTGGTAGGATTTGACAACTGATCTCATCCAAGATTTTGAATATTAGAGCACAAAGCCATCAATGGATAAGGCATTGCAAGTGATCAAGCACCTTATAATGGGGGATAGTGTCATGGTGGAAGACAAACTACTAGATTTTCTCAGTGATACTAGTTTAGAGGAACATTTCAATGAGGATGAGTTAGAGGAGATGCAGTTTGAACAAGTCTACATAGAAAAGGAAAAAGGAAAGATGGTTTATGTCATAGATGGAGAGGAAATGGAGAGTCTAGATATTAATCACTCAGAGTAGGTGCGTGTGATGTTATTGATATCACTAATGAAAGGACATGCATTTACCATAAGCCCTTAAAAAAGAAATTTAAAATTGGGTCGAGATCGAGAATCTAAGGAAGTAATCATTGGAGACTATTGGTCGAAAAATGAGGTCTCAAATATCATTGATCTATTACACAAATTTTAGGATCTATTCCCACACAGTGTCAAGAACTTAAAGGCATCCACCATTCCTTAGGGGAGATGAAGATAAAACTGAAGGAAGGTGTGCACCCAATCCAAAAGAGGCCATATTGGATGAATCCAAATTTACACGTATGGGTCAAGGAGGAGATAGAAAAAATGATAGCATCAGGTATCATTGAGGTTGTGGAAGAATCAAAATGGATAAGCCCAATGGTCATCAACATCAAAAAGGATGGGAGGATAAGGATCTGTGTTGACTATAGGGACTGAATGCAGTATGTGTCATTGATCCCTTCCCTACCCTATTTACTAAAGAAATTTTAGAGGGAGTGGTGGGTGCAAAGTCTACTCCTTCACGGATGGGTTCTCAGGGTACCACCAGTGCGGATTGCAAAGGAAGACCGAAAAGAAAACTTTCACCACTTGAATGGGGAAGTTTTCCTATCTGATCATACCTTTTAGATTGAAGAATGCACCTGTTGTGTTCTCGTGCATTGTAGTGCAAGCCTTTCAGGACTTCATCCATAAATTTCTTTAGGTCTATTTGGATTATTGGACTATGTATGGTCTAGTCAAGGACCATTGTGATAACTTAAGACTAATTTTTGAAAGGTGTCAACAGTTGAGGATATCCCTCAACATCAAGAAGTGTGTTTTTGCTACACCATTTATAACCTTATTAGGGCATATCATATGCAAGGAGGGCTTACTAGTAGATCTTGCCAAGGTTGCAGCCATCGTGGGTTTAGGGGAGCCTACTAGCCAAAGCATCATGTGCGGAATCCTTGGGCATACGGGTTACTATAGGAGGTTTATCAATGGATATGCCAAGATTATCGCACCCTTAGAGTAATTACTTAGACACAAGAGTACCTTTCATTGGGGAGAGGCGCAACAGAGGGCATTCAACACTTTGAAGGATAGGCTTGTCACAACACCCATTCTCCATTTCCCCATTTGGGATAAGCCTTTCCATGTTCATGTGGATGCCTTTAGTACAACCATTGGAGTAGTATTGGCACAACCTAGTGAAGGGATTGTTGACCATCCCTTGTGCTTTTGAGTAGAAAGTTAACATTAGCAGAACAAAATTACACCACTACTGAGCACGAAGCACTATCCATGATCTACGTGTTGCATAAGTTCAGGAAATATCTACTGGCGACAACATTTATATTTTACACAGACCACATGGCATTAAAATACTTGGTAAACAAACTCATTCTACAAGGGTGCATATGTCGATGGGTCCTGCTATTCCAAGGAATTTGAGTTCATAGTGGTTGTCAAGCCAGGAAAGAGTAATTTTGGGCCCGATCACTTGTCTAGAATTGACTCAAGAGAGGACATGCAAAGCATTAAGGAAACCATGTCAGATGTGCAGTTGTTTAGGTTATGGCATGCACCCTCAGACTTAGAAGATATTGCGGTGTTTCTCAAAATAGGTATGGCACTAGAAGGGATGAAAGCATTAGAGAGGAAGCAATTAGCCATATCGCGACACCCTACATACTAGTTAGTGGTGATTTGTACAAACTAGGATGTGATGAAGTGTTGCACTAGTGCATGCTAGAACATGAGCACCTGGCTATTATGGAGGAGGCACATGGAGGAAGCGCAGGTGGACACTATGTAGGGGATACCACTGTGTGCAAGATATTACAAGTTGGGTTATGGTGGGAAACCCTATATCAAGATTGCAAAGAGTATTGTAAGGCATGTGATCATTGTCAGCGCCTTGGAAAACTAGGGTGGAGGGATGAAATGCCTTTGCGCCCTATTCCAAGTATAGAGCCATTTGAAAAATGGGCCATATATTTTGTAGGCCCCATTTTGCTAATTGCACATAGGACGAGATCATGCTATGTGATCACTTGCACAGATTATTTGATAAGATGGGAAGAAGTAGCACCTACTTAAGGATTTTTATAGTAGCTACGGTAGTCGAGTTTCTATGGGAAAATATTATTACATGGTATGGATGCCCATTGAGCTTAACCAATGATAGGAGTATGTATTTCCTAAATGAGACCATTAGGATTCTGTTAGTAGAGTTCATGGTTTCTCATCATAATATTACCCCTTACCATCCACAAGAAAATGGAACTGTTGAGGCATTTAATAAAATATTGAGTCATACCATGACCAAATTTTGTGACGCTTGTAGATGAGATTGGGATGAAAAAGTATTAGTAGTTCTATGGGCATATAGGACAACCTACAAGAGGTTGAATAAAGCCACACCATTCCAATTGGTGTTTGGTGTAGAGGTTTTCTTACTCATTGAATTTATGTTACCTTCTCTGCGTATAGCACATGCAGGAGGATTGGCCAACGAACAAGTGCTAGAGGAAAGGATTGAAAAATTGATGAAATTGGATGAGAGACGATCATTGGCCAAGTGGATTCAAAAGGCTGAAAAGGCTAAACAAAAATCATGGCATGATCGCCACATCAGAAACAAACAATTTGAGATTGGGAAGATGGTATTGTTATATGATTCTAAGTTTCTGCACCATCTTAGAAAGATGAAATTTCATTAGTTAGGTCCCTATATCATCTCAGACATCCTTAATTCAGTGCATGCCGATTTAGAGCCTTTGGATGGAATGATATTACCAGGGAAATTTCAATGGGAGTAGGTTGAATCCCTACTATAAAATAAGTCTTCTTGGTGTTTGTAATACGGCAATTTTATCACTTAGTATAAGTTTCCAATTTATGCAATTTTCCTTTCTTGTGTTTCCCTTTCTCTTCGTTTGTTCTATTGTTTGTTTATGCCTTAAGCACTGATAACAACATTACTTTTTGAAGGTTGTGCATGTGTAGAGGACCATGCATCTATTTTAATGTGGGGTGGAGTAATGCAAAGTATAGGCTTGTAATACAAGATAAACGCGATAGAAGTTGCGATGAATTACCCAGGTTGATGAATACAAAAGTGCACAAAGATGAAGGAAGCACATGGAAGAAGAGGTGGATGAAAAATTTTGGTGTCAAGATAAGACCAGAGAAACCACGTATAGAGAGAAGCACAGAAACACACGAGGTAGGCGAGAGAAAAAATCAGGTGAAAGGTAGAAGAAGTGCCTTCGGTGTTGTTAACACACGTGTAAGAGTATTCTATTAGGATTGATTGTATGTCTGAAATAAGGTTGTAGAATTTTTATGCACAAGGTTAGGCACATAAGTGAAGGCACGTAAGGTCAACTTGGTGGAAAAGCCACATTTAATACTAAGTACGTTGGTAGGTAAAATAGCATTTAATGCTAGAAAGAAGGAAAAGCTATAAATAAGAAGTCGGAACTTCATTATTTACCTTGAATTTACAAAGAGAAAAGAGCTCTCACGAACTAGGGCATCCAAAGGTGATATGTGCAAAGAAAAATTGAAGAAATTTGAGAGGACGTGACTAGAGCAAATTTGCAAACTAGTAGGAAAGGAGTACACAGGCGTGGAGGAAGTTGTTAAGAAGGAAGTTGTTGAAGTGCCATCTTGTGGAAGAATTGTTCCAGTTAGGGTTTGGTGGCTAGGGAATGGTGTAGGAGGGTTTCTTTGCAAGGTTGTGCATTAGGGTTGGATAAAGTGGTAGAGTAGAGCAAGGAAAAGACACTTGAAGTGATAACCTAACCAGAAGAATGACACCAAAGAAAGCAACCATCTCACCTAAAAAGTAGAAGGAAATGGTAAGGGGAAGCAAATGGCTGTCATTTCAAGCATGAATGAAGAATGGTATGCGGAGATGCAATACCGGATGGGGTATTACTAGGAAAAGAATGGGAATATCATTTATGGAAGATGTCTGTAAGTGACTATAATCACCACACCAGCATGACAGAAAAATAAATGGCTTTGGAGTTGGTTCGCCCAACAAACAAGAGGACACCAGAAGGCATGCCCATCTACAGTGATGAAGTAAAGGTTAAATTGGAGAAGGCAGGGTTACTACAACTTTACGAATTACCTTACTTTGGAAAACCTAAGCACCTCTACCAATGGCTAATGGCGTGCGTTCACAAAGACCATTTTTATTTCACGAGTGCAAGATGCACATAACTCCCCAGTTAATTTCCAAGTTCACAGGCCTTATCTACGAAGGGGATAGCATTGATGATGACCTAAGTGACAAGGATTCCATCAAGGAAATAGTTGTTGTATATGACTATAAGAAAGGATCATGATACTTTGACATCGCAAAGATCCTAGACCCCATGATGAGGATGGTCACATGCTTGGTAACCAAGCTTAATGACAAAGAGAAATGGACTCAAATGAAGGCATGGTTGAACATGTGTTGAAAAATTTATGAGGGGACCATCTACAACTTGTCCACTTCCATCACAAATGAAATCATTAGTAGCATGCAAGAAGGCAAGAAGATACTATTTGGTAATGTCCTCCTCACAATTGTCTTCTCAGAAATCAGATTGCCCGATGGGCCAGAAAGGTTTGTTTAGGAGTACCCAGAAGAGGATCCCTCACCCACAAAATGGTTCACAAAATATACTTGTGATACCATGATAGCCACTCATAAGGCATGTTTAGAGAAATGGTACAAGCACATGAGGGATGCATTCGGGGCAAAATGAATGATTCTAGAAATGTTACCTACACTCGTGCAAGGAGAAGAAGAATTCATAGTATATCAACACTTCTGCATTGGTAGATTTAGGTTGATAAATGAAACAATGAGCCCATGGTGCAAGCTTCTATTCTCCTTCACCATGCAATAATTCTAAGTGGGGGTGAACAGATTCAAAGAGGCCAAGAGACTAAGGTTCAACCTTATTGAGGTGGATCAGGACCATAGGGAGTTGCACAAAAATTTAGTATACCCCAAGAAGCGTGCATACGTGGAGAGATATGTCTCCCACAAGATACAGATGATGAAACTAGTGACATTTCCAATTGTTGGAAGGGCTATAGCAAGGATATACCTTGTAACACCTTTGAAAAACTGTTATATTTCTCTTTTGCATTGCAAGCGTTAACATGTGATTTTCTTGAATGAGGTGTTCCCTTGATTGTTGAAAATCATGCTTGTTATGGATAAATCATTTCTATTCTTGGATTCATGAGACTGAAATGATATGGCTTGCAATAATCCATCTTCACTACTAATAGGTGAGTTCTGATCTAGTTTTGAGGGTTGTAAACTTATCTCTTTTAAGCGACTCATCCTTTGATCAATTCCAATGATCTAAGGAATGTTTTAAATCTCCTCATTGGATTGAATGGTAAACTGGAATTCATAGGTTGAGAGACGTAGCAAACTTAACTTTTGTATGTTAAAAATTCTTTGGTCTTGTAAGAGCGTGTCTGCATTCGGTTGTATGTCCGTGCTTGGATCTCTTTAGTACATTTAACGTCGTAAACGGAATGAAGCCTGATGCACGACTATGAAGGGAATCTAAATCCTAAACCTAAGGGATTATCCTAACGGTATTCTAAACTAAGGTAAATGTACCTAATTCCTAGCTATGTCTACTTATTTGGGAGACAATCTAACCTAAGCTTCATATTCTATTTTTTTGGGATGGCGTCATAACCTAATTTGTTGTGCTAAATGGAATAAACGAGAAATAACTAAGGTAATGCTAGGATATTTTTAACCTATTACCTAATACTATTTGGTTGTGAATTTGATCTAACCTAAGGTGGCAATTACTTATGAAATGACTTTGATTAAACCTAAGGTTATAACCTAGGTTATGGAAATCTATACTAAACTATTAAAAGGGAACCTAGGGTCGCATGGCATTTTGAGAATGGTTCCAAAGGAATTTATTTGATTTGATTTGTTTGAATAAATGGGAAGTACTTCCAGTTTTGGAAAAGGCAAGTAAACTTGGTGGAAGCTTACATGGATCATTCACTAAATTTGGAAATGCATCTTTGAAGTGGAAATAACATTCACCATTTTTAGGAGGAAGTGGTAAGGAGAGATAGGCGGAGATTGGGGAGTAATGGCATTAATGAACCTTGAATTTTACATGCAAACCATCTTGGAAATAATGAGTACATATTTGTTGGAGGTTGTTTCTTCTTGCATGCCTTGTGATTTGTGCTCTGCATGGAGCTATTTGGTTCTTTGAACCAGCAGTTTGACTTTTACTTTGTGGCTATTTTTGGTTTCTCTGGTCTATTTTCAATCCAAGGAAAGTATATGAGGCATTGGAGAGAAAGATGTTTGGTTGTTGATCTTTCATGGAGGAGAAAAAGAGTTGGTAGCTCGGCTGGAAGTCTCCTTCGAATTGGCAGAAGCACTATCAGGCATGATAGGCTCTACCCATTAAGATTTCTTGCTTTCTTCTAAATGTTTCATTAAAACAATTCTGCTCTCATGAGATAAATGTTTGCATGTTTTGTCTTGGTTATTTACTTTCTTGGTTGTATGAATCCCTGTAATTTTTAGATATGAATCCATTACATGATAATGATAGTCTTTGGATGTTCTCTCTCTGCACAAGTTCAATGGTGATATGCATGTGGAACTCATATTCGAGGCTTGTGTGTTATGAACTTGTATTCGAAGCATTGTGTTTGGTTATGAACTAGTATTTGAAGCTTTGCGCGGTTTGAACTCATATTTGGGGTTGTCTACTTGAAGAAGCTTGAGAATATTATTTTTGATTTGAGTTGATCTAGTAATCTCTTTTGAGATCTTCTCCTTGATGCTTCTTGAGTTTGGAATGGTTGTGGTACTTTTTTCCTAGACTATACCATTTTCTTTGAACATGTAATGGTGTGTAAATATGGGAGGATATTCTTCTCTCCTCTGCTCTGGGAAACCCACATCTTGTTTGAAGTCTTGACTATTTTGTTTGAAGGATGATGGACCTTTTATGGAACTGTATCTTGTTGTGGGGCTATGGAACCTCTGGTTTGATATTGTATTGTTACTTACTCATTGGTATGAATTAGAGCTCATTGAAATATTAAATAATGGGTTTTTGAATTTTTGATAATGCTATGTTTGTACTTCTTCTTGTGTTAGTTGATTAGAACAATTACATTCTCTATCTCAATATTTATGTATTGGATGGAGCTGTGAAAATCACTTTGTTGTGATTATGTTTCAGTCAATTTCAAGGGTAATGTTGAGACCTTGCTTGACTTAAACATGTGTTGGGTTTTCATACTCTCTTTCGATCCTTTTAATTGATTTTTGGGTTTTTAAAAGAGTGAAGAGTTGAATACTCTCATAAGTTGAATCTTTTTAGAGGGATTTAGTACCTCTGGTTTAGGATTGTTTCGTATAATTTTTCTTCATTATGATCACAAACTATATGTCTCTTTTGTATGGAGCTATGTAAGTCCTTGTAGTTGGAATTCAAATTTTGTTGAGATCATGAGTATTATAGAAAAATTATTAGCTTAACATTGTTGTTGGGTTTTATATTCTCTTATAGATTCATTTGAATGAAATTCTGGTCTCTAAAAGGAGAAAGGAATAGATTTATTTTGTGGACTGTATCTTGTTTTGTTTAGAAATTTTACTTCAGCCTTGGAAGCTGTCCTGTATATTTCTCTCTATGGAATGAATTTGATCTTGTGTTTAAACAACGTGGAATAGGTGAAACAGGTATTGTTTTTTGATAAAGTTTGAATTCATAAGGAAAACTAGAAGTATCGCTTTCTATAAACTGTGTGTTTGATTTTTTGTTCTCTGTTTTGGGAACTAGAAAAAGAACTTTTGAGTTTGAAATAGAAATGGGAATTCATTTGATAGTACAAAATAAATGAATTCTTGATTGGATATTTTCTATTTGAGATCCTTTAACTTTTGTAAAGATAAGTTCATTTGATCAAACTTCTTTATAGCTCGACTCTCTTCTTGGCTGTAGAGTGATTACTCTCTTAGGCATGTTTGAATTCTTGGGTTCAACTTTTCTGTCCTTTCTATCTTGTAGGAAATAGTGGGAAACCACTCTTCTGAGACAGAAACTTCCTTATGGATTGTTTAGTCTATTTTTTTACTAAGTCGATTGTTGTATTGATGTGGAAAGTGAATAGTGAGTCTGTCCTGTTGAAGGGAAAACGTAATCATGTTAGACCGATTACTTTATTTGACTAAGTCATGCTTCATTTGGATTTTTATTGGAAGGACTCCTCTTTTACACTCTAGCATGTTACGAATATTCCCTAGATGGACACAAGAAGAGACTATCCTTGTGTGAGTCTTGCTTTTATTTTTGGAACGTATGGTTTCAAATCTTTGAATGTTATCTTCTATAATGTAGAATTTAGTTAAGGCTTGCAAGTTGAATGTTTTGATTCTCTATCCCTTCTCGGATTGATTTGGGATTCTTGTATTTGATGTTGTCTCTTAAATAGTGAATCCTTTTATTGGTTTCCTTGATTGATGCAGCTATGTAGGTAATCAATTATGTACTTTCTGAACCAGTTTTCTATTTTTCAGATGAATAGTGAATCATGGAAAGTCTGTATTGATTCTTCTTATTTATTTAAGTTGTAGGATGAAGCATCCTAATTATATACTATGCTTTGAAAGTAACTCTTTTGTTACGTAGTAAAGTTAAATTACGTATTTCAATTGAAAGATTATGAAATAATTATATGACAAGATCTATTGTTTGTTTAAAAGGTAATTGATTGGGTCAATTAACTATATGCTATAATGTAGATGTTGATTATATTACGCTCTTTTATTAAAAGTGAATTCGGGATCATTATGTATACTCCTTTTTTGGTTGTTATTACTTATTCTTATTTGTATGGTACTTATTAATTATTTCATCAAACTAGAGTTGTTTTAATGGAATAATTAGTGGAATGCACTTCGTTTTAATGCTTAGTGTTTATCATGCTCGGTTCAACGAACCGACCCGTCTTAGCAATTTTTGCAGATGGACTTTGTAAGTGATAAAATAAGGCAATAACTTTTATGATGTATTGGATTATTTAAGTCTAGATCTTTTGTAAAGAATTTCGATTCATTCTCAAGTTGTATTGAAAAATAAAAGCTATGTTATTTTATGATCTTAATGTTGATCGACATGCGGTATGCCTAAAATGCATAGTCTTGTAAATGTATGTTTTATCTTGATGAATTTGAAGGGGTGGTGACTGACTTCAAATTCTGGTGTAAATTCTCTTCTACTTTATATGAAAGAAATAGTAATGATATCTTGTCGATATTCTTTATATCTATTTGTGTACTATTATTTTTATCAATTAATAAGTTGGATTAAGGGGATAGTACAATCTCCCTACTATAATGAAGCTTGTTAAATTGTAGAAGATGGCATTCTCTATCTAAACAACCATAGTTTAATAATGAAATGTGTATTGTATATACAATTAAACCATATGAGTGATGAATGATAAAAATATTATGTTAACCATAACATCTAACCATGAGGAGGAAGACTCTTCCTCTCTTAAAAGAATGAAAAATAATAAGAATGGTGGCTATGATCTTTAATCTTTGTACTTAGTTTTTAAAGAGTAAACACTAGTTGAACCTAAGTGGATGACACACCTTCTTTGGACAGCTAGGTTGCATTAAAAATTAACCATTTGATGTTTGTTGGCCTATTTTTGGGATAACTGCTTGTTATGCCACATTAATGAACATCAATGCAAACATTTGCTAATGAAGTTCTTAATATCAAATCAGATTAATTTTGGATATAGAACTTCTTGAATGTTGGAATTAGGGTTAGGCATGGTTACTACAATCGAATCTTAATCCAATTTCATTATGAATTAATGACCACCAAGGAGTATGTACATCGTGACTAATCAATTCTAATGGATGTTAGCACACACCAACTATAGGATTGTACCTTTGAGAAGACCAAGGGATTCTCGGGGATACGATGTTACGATTGACATGTGGCAACACCCTTCATGTATTTGTTCATCTAGATCTACACACATCTAAACTTGAATTTAGTTTCTCTCTAGGTCAAGTTAGTAGCATGTTTAGAATAGGGATCAGATTTCTATGACTAAGGGTACCTTGGTACATTCGGTCGACTTAGGTCGGTTGAGTATGCCCATTTACCCTAAGTCATCGTGAGCATCTTCCTATAAAAAAATTATGTTGCTAACATGGGCTAGGGTCAAACCTTGGGCAATTGGACTGACGGTAGTTAGTAAAGACCATTCTAGATAATAGTTGAGTGAGGTGAAGGACGTATTCCGAAATGACGAGTATGTCATCTAGGAATAGTAACATGAATAGTATGTTGAAAATATTTGGCCAAAGTATCACAAAGTGTTGGTTACGTTGTTCTATATCACCTAGTTTAAAGAAATGTGATGTCAGATGAATATTGGTAACAAATATTTAGATAGGTTTTTAAACAGATCACTCGATACAGTATAGGGTAGGAAAACCAAGTATACATAGTATACATAAAGTATTCTATACATTAAGACAAACATGAGAGATCGCTTGGTAACCGAGTCATGGAATGAGAGATCGGTAAATTACTGAGTCAATATAGATGCATATGGTTATCTATTATGAGATTGATTAGCAAGAAATGTGTGTTCTAAATGATGTTTTATTTAGAACAGAGAACTTTGTGTTAAAAAAATCCCTTGTTTCTAAAGTCTTAAAATGGGAATGTTATATACCTTCGCATCAGGCCAAAATTTGAAAAGGGCACATACTTGGAAAATGATGTATCCATCCTTGAGGACCCCACAGGAAGAAAGAATCCCATGCCAAAGAAGAGGGAAAGAGAAGAGGTGTAGAAAGCACCAAGTGTTCAGGATACATATGTAGTAAGCATGTTGAAGACAAGCGCTAAGCTCAATAATTATGCGTGGAGAAAGAAGTCTCCAATAAAAACAAAGACTCCAGAGGAAGAAACATTGGAGCATAAGGAACCCATCACCCAGAAAATTCACTAGAGGAGGAGGAGAAGGAAGTAGAATCTCCTACTAGGAAGAAGTAGAAGGTGACAGAAGAAAATGATTCAAAGGACACAAAGAGCTTGGAGGCCTATAGAGGTGAGAGAGATGATGATGATGAAGATGAACTAGGAGGTGAGGACCATCCTATCTATGAGGTTCATGACTTGGAGGAGGAAGGAGAGGAAGAAGAAAATGAGTACATCTTTGTCAAGAGGAAGAATGAAAAGGAAGAAGAGGATACTCAAGACAAGGGGGTAAGTGAGGAAGTTACAAAAGAACAAAGGACCCCAAGCCTCACTAAGGAATAGATAGATGAGGTTGCGGAGAAAGAAGTAGCCAATATCATCAAAGACCTAGTAGAGAAAGAGATGGAACACAGTGTGGACCTAGTGATGAAGGAAGTAGAGGAGGAAAATGTAGAAAAGGAATATGGCAGCATGGGAGGGGATCCCAGTTTGGCTGTGAGCTTTCCTAAGGCCACGTGCACAGGGAGAAAAAGTGTAGAGGCATCACAGGTTCATAGGATGGGCTATATTGATGATCTAAACAAGGTGTTGTGCACATTCTTTCAAAGCATCATAATAACGGAGAAACTCTTGGCTATGGAATCATTTGATGAAGAAGGTGCATACCCTCAAACGAGGAAAATGCTTTCTTGGGCGTTTGAGTCCCACGTTGGCGACCCGTAACTCAAAGTAAGCCAAGGGGAAATAATGAAGCTACCAAAGTCAAAAGGTTTCATTGGAAAGTAATTCAGCATCTATCGACGAGAAAATTTTAATGCGTTGAACAAGGTTTCGTTGGAATTAGAGGCCGAGACTCTTCAGGAGGAACGAGCAGCAGGTGAAGTTCCTAGTGGAAAACTGGAGAAAAGGGAAGAGGGGCTAGAGAAAATAACCAAGGAGTTAATGTGGGAGAATTTAATCATCGTGCAACTAATACATGAGTTGAAAGAAGAGAAGGCAATGGTGTGTGAAGTCTACAAGAAAGAAAATATGATCACGGATGAGATTTTCTTGAAGCATCCAGATCTAACGCCACCAGCAAAAAAGTATGGATCCACCCTAAAGTGTCTAGAGGACTTGACATGTGTCTTCACAATGGAAAGATTACCACTAGCATTAGATTTTTCATAAGAGGCATCGACGCACAAAGAAAAGGAGGACAAGATGATGGTTGTGGCAATTGTGGCAAAGTACCAGAAATTCCTCCCGGATGTGAAAGCTACCACCCAAGTCATTGAGGCCGCTTATGACAACTACACCAATAGAGATAGAGTGGTAATCATTCTGGTCGCCACCCATGAAGTGGATCTCAAGGAGTTCTAGGAGAAGAAAAAGCAGGGGTTCATTTTAAGAGACCTCTTGGAAATTGAAGGTGGAAAATACCTGGCGAATATCCCCAGAACCGGTTTCGCGGGAAGGTAAATTTTTGGGGGTTGTATGAAAAAATTTCGCTTGATTTTCAAGTGGTGTAACAGAAGGCTGCAGACGCGTGATGGGAGATTTGTTGTCACGCGTTACACATCCTCATTGACATGCATCAACAGACCTCTTTGACGTGCGTGTCAATAAGGTTGTTGACGCGCGTCAAAGAGTTCTATTGATGCGCGTCAATGCATTTTTTTGATGCGTGACAACAAATCTCCCATCGCGCGTCTGCAGCCTCTGCCCTCTACTTTCACATCAAAAAAATACTCGTGTCACGCATCAACAAACTCTTTGTCATAAATGCGCTCTGCGTCGTCAATATCTGCAGTACCTCCTTGTCGCGCGTCAACTATCCGTCAGTGTCGCGCATCAACAAATAACCGCATTGTCACGCGTCAACAAATTGTTTGTCGTGCATCTACTATGCGTCAATATCTGCAGTACCTCCTTGTTGCGCGTCAACTATCTGTCAGTGTCGCGCGTCAACAAATAACCCCATTGTCACGCGTCAACAAACTCTTTGTCGTGCGTCTACTATGCGTCAATATCTACAAACCCTCCTTGTCGCATGTCAATAACTTACCCCCTTGTCACGCGTCTGCAATACAGGATATATCATATTGTTGACAAAATTTGAAGTAGAAGTGTTCTACCTGGCGAATAATCTAGGATTATATAGGGGATATTTTTCAAGGGTAGGTGAAGCCGACCCCTAAAAAAAATTAAAGTGTAATTTTTAGGCGAGCAGTGTCACCGACCCGTGCATGTAAAAATTCGCCTTTTCAAAATTTTCAAAATGGAGTATTCGCCATATTACGAATATTCGCCACTAAAATTTTCCTGGAAAAGGGGAATAGGTTAGAACATGAAAAAATTCTAGCCAAGTTTGAGAAGAAATCGAGGCTATTGATACCTTGCATGGGCTCAATCAAAACCAACCGAATGAGTTGTATCTCAAGATCACTCGAAGGATGGTCGCGCTCAAGGATTTGGGAAAACAGTTAGAGGGGATCATGGAAATGATGAATACCATAAGAGAAGGGCTAAGCTTTGAAGAGGTGAGCACCTTAGTTAGATACCTTTGTCAATAGGCACAGAGTGAGGTCAATACCTGGAATAAGTTGGAGGCAGACTTGAGAAATATTTCCCTCTCCTCTTGTAGAAATAATCATTGTTTCCTCATTCTTTAATTCTTCCCAAAATTCTTGATTCCTTTATTATTTCTCCAAACTATTCAAGGAAATTCATTCCTTATTCTTTGAGAAGGTGTTCCTCGGGGTGAAGAATAGGCATAGTGTGGGGTGATATTGGGCCCCTAAAATATTGGATAAGTATAAGAAGGCATGTGGGCATGCAATTCCTTTTGAAGAATGGCGCGCAAGGAGAAAGCGAGTAGGATAGGGTTTTAGGAGGGTTTTACTAGAACATGTGGCATGCATGCAAGGCAGTGCAAAGATCTTGAGACTTGGCGATATTTGGCATATCAAGCAGAACATGAGGAAAGTATGACCCGACTATGCATGCGAAGTGGATAAGGTGCCAGCCTGGCAACTTGGTGCCCACGGAAGGAATATACCTTATGATAGAAGATTCCATAAGTTCATCATGGAAAAGGATGGATAGCTCACATCTGAAGAATCATGCTCCCATGGAGGACCACTTGGACACATGACAAGCCATCTATAAGTTTAGAAAGGCATGGTGGTGCTTAATAAGGCTATATATATGAGTGGCCATTGGGTGATAGGCCAACGCACATGGGATTTTGTTTTTCTTTGAGACGGCATAAAAATGACTAAAAAAACAAAAAAACCAACAACATAAGGCCCCACAAAATGGCCTTGATAGAGAAGAAGGAACCACCAATGAAAAAGAGGTAATAAGACACCAAAAACACAAGACCATAAAAGAAAAAAAATAACAAGGAGAATTACTCCTCATCCAAAAGAACCACCACCCTTATCAATAGAGACCCACGTGCTACCCCGATCATACCACCAAGCACCAAATCGACTCACCACCCTCACCTCCCTCCATGCCCCAAATGCACCTACCGAAAATGTCACCAATTAATTGTTTGGCCTTACCCAGTAGAAGAAGAAAAGCCTCCCTGACATTAGCCCGAAACTCATTGAGGTGGTCAATGGCCGAGTCTAAAGGAAAGCAAGCATCAGAGAGATCCAAAGGAGGTAGTCAACTAGGGTTCGAACCATTATGCGTAACAAAGCGTGAACAACCTCAACATGTAGGAGAAACTCCTATACTACCGATCAATCCAATAAACCCCATGCCCGATCTAATTACCTAGTCCTCCACATTCTTCACCCAAATCGGAGGGTCTAGGACGTAACAACTGTCCAATTGTATTCACAAACCGACATGATGAATAGGGTAAATGAAGAATTTTATGAATTCCACAACATCCATCTTGACCGAATGGAGTAAAAGGCAATTGGAAATGAAATCCGATGCAATTTTTGAGTTGACTCTGGCCCTGAGAGTATCCTACATGTAAGAATCACCAATCACATGCTTTATAGCCTTGGCCTTGAGTATAGAATCATATTGGAATGCTTATTGAAGCCACCTATAGGAGATGGTTGAAGTAAAAGCCATTTTCCTTCTCTCCCGCCAGAGCAATGAAAGGAAACCATGAAAGGCTATACTCACACCACCCATAAACTCAAAAATATGAAGTGAATAGAGTGGAATGCAAATGACCAATAAATAAAGAGTGTAGCAAGTGCCACCATTAATTAAAACTTTTCCTATGCCACCCATCATAAATTTTAAGATCTTTCAAGCAATGTTAATCTTCTATTTTATATGAAATTAATTCAACTCCCAGGCCATCCATAGTCGTGTTAGAAAGGTGATCGAAACATAGTTGGCCTCTCTATAAACATGATTAATACTCCAGCTATGTAGTTTTCCAAGCTAGAAGAGGATATTGGAGATATATAAATTAAGGTGCCAAGAAAGGGAAATTCCCTTAGTAATCACATGAATGATTACTTGCGAATCTCCTTCTACTTAGAGTCTCTCGCAACCACTTGACACCGCTAACTTAACACCCTCCAATAGAGCTTGAGCTTCTGCAAGGTTACAAGTTCCATCATGTAATAGAAAGGATCCTACCACTACCACAATACCATGCTCATTTCTTACTATACACCTCACCCTTGATTTTCTCGGTTACCTCTAAAGGCCCCGTCAAAATTCAATTTACGAACCTAGGGGGTGGACTCCATTTCAAGTTTCTCCTTTTAATGGCTGCTAAATTTGAGTTATAACATAGAGAATAATTGATATTATACTTACCATATCACCATAGAAACCACTATGTTTATCCATTTAAGTTTTCAACAACATGAAATCAATTATGAATTGATTAATGTTTATTTCAAATACATTATGCTCACATTTTCAATAGGAAGAAATAGATTATGAATTAATGATTGTTTATTTGAAATAGCTCTTACATCAATGGATCCAAAGAGTAGCATCTAAAGGTGGTGTAATTGATATGTGGCTGACAAAAAATAAATTTTTTTACTTCCCTGTATGTAGTAATAAGAGTTATTTACTTATTTTGGATATGGAGGACCTGTTATATGGGATAAACAAAACATATAATAGGAAGATGTCATTCAAGTTTGGTATGAAAGTTGTCAACTTGTGAGGTGGCCTATCAAAATTTATAAAATTATTATCACCATACTTGTGAACTAGGATTCTAGTCTAACAATCTCATTTCTGCTTGATGTTAAAAATATATCAACGACCTTCAATAAAAAAATATTGACCATATTGAATCCAAGACTCACTTGGGCAAAGGAACTATTATCCAAATAACTCTCCTAGTTATTTGGGTAACTGGTATAAATATTCTGGCTCTCAAGATCTCATTGAAGGTTGCTCACACTTGAGTTCAATCGGCATAACTCCTTGGTTACGCTTTCCCCTTGGCACCCCTTCTTTTTCCTGAAGCACCCTTGCGCACTTTCATTCTCTCCTTCCATTTTCCTTTTCCTCTTTTTTCCACTCCTCCCTGGCACCCATTTCTTCCTAAATCAGCTTCTTCCCTTCCCACGTGCTTTGTACTTGCTTCTATCACTAATTCCCTACCCCCTTCATGTGTTACACACAATACTTTGTAATAGTTGTGCCTTCACCATACATTCTCTGCTCGCCAGTTTGCCTCATTTCCACATGCATGTTACACGCACCTCACTTTGTGTCTTCCTCTATTTTCTCCATGTGCCCTTCCCTCATGCCCTTCTGTGCCAAGTCATCTTATGACATACTTGACTGTGCCATGCCATGTGCAACCAGTTAAAGCATGCCAATAGAGCACCAAATCATTGCAAAAAATTAGCAAGTGACATGTGGCAGAAATGACAAATACTTACACAATTGGCCATCATTTCATCCAATTTTTCATGCCACATGTTTTACATGCACCAAAAACTCGATATCTTCTGAAATCTATATATTTTTCTATAGAACTTAGATCATTGCATGCCTAGATGTGTCGAAAATTTTATGACATTAACTATAGTGCCAGAAATTTAAATTCAAATTCTTGGCGGATCTAGTAGGTGAGAAATGGGAAAATGTCTTTCTAAGCATTAATGAGCAGATCTGATTTCTCCAACCACCCGATTTGATATGATCTACCCTCCTTTCTTCTTCAACACACCAAACAAGATTGGGGAAGCATATTTCATAGATCTCTAGGTGGATTTGCAGGCATTGAATGCTTCTTATTGGTGGTTGTGTTTCAAATTCATTTTTCCCTCCTTCTTCCCTTCTTCCTCCATGGATTCATCTATAAATGTAAGAGCAAGGCTCATTTGTTATGTTGGACACTCTAGATCCTTACGCATTTTTCTAAGGACTCCATTATTTCTGTATTTTGAGTTGCAGACCTCTAGATCTGGCTCTCGCATGTGGATATCACCTCTTTCATCATTGTAACAATTATGTGCATTTATGGAAGTAATAGAAGCATCATTTTGTGAGTATCCTTTTTCCTAACATGTTTACATTTCTCCTTATTTCCTTTTATTTTGTTTTTTGTGTTGGTTGTTCTATTTTAGGTCCCTTGTAGTTCCATATTTAGTTGTACTCCATGAGAATGATCGGTGAATACGTGTTTTTTGTCTACTCGAGCCTAGTCTCCTTTCATGCATTTCCTTTCATTCTCACTCAAAATAGATAGTGTTCATCCCTCTTTTATGGTGTTATCACCTTTTATTATAGTTTCCTTTCATGTCATCCTTCTATCCTTGGTCCCTTAGCATTATTAGCTTAGTTTTCCTTTTAGCACTAGGAGTAGTAGTAGTAGTAGAATTAAATAGAGGAATCGGCCTTCTCTAAAGATCCATCCCAAGAATGCAAGGTCCCACAACTTAGGGATGGCTCCATTGTGGTCTCAAACACCTCACTTTCCGAGATCGAGATGCGGGTGCACGTTTGAGCAACCAATCATTTCTGGCACGCCCGATGGGACTAGCATTGAAAGCTCAAATTTCATATCTCTAAGTTCTGGTGTGTGGAATTAGTGTTTCAACATTTGGAGATTCATTTCAACACATATGTCGACTCCCAACATTTTAAGATCTTTATTTTAGCAGTCCTGAATGCCTTTCATGAGAAGAGTGCACACATGAAGAAGTGCAGCAGCTGAAGATTCTTTTAAGTATCTCTAGTTATCCCTAAGGATAATCCATTCCAAAAATCACATGAACGCATCTCCATCTCCCGCGTGTCATGCCCATTTAAATCCTCCTCAAAACAGATAATCTATGCACCCTGTAATGGCACATCAGTAACCTCCTTCACTGAGAAACTTTGCAAACTTTACTGGAGGGAGTCCCTTGCTATTGGATGTACAACATGATATGCTAAATGGCATGTTGAAGAGTATTCCATACTTTACCGGTGAAAATTAAGTCACCCCTCAGGAGAATATCCAGGATATAGCAAATGTATGTTCACTTTATTTGATCTCGCATGATGATGTGGTAGTCAGGCTGCTTATAACCTCTTTCAAAGGTAAATCACTTCAATAGTATCGAGGATTGAGACTTGGATATATCACCACCTGGGATGAGTGGGGAACAACTCTTTGCAACTACTTTGAAGATAATTCATATCACCTATCTCTGGTGGAGAAAATGACAACAACAAGGAGGGCACCCAATGAATAGATGATTGATTTCAACATCATATTTTAGAAGACTTGGGACAAAATCCCTCTTGTGGTAAGACCTATAGCCCAAAATTATTTCCTGTATTATCTGAAGGTGTTTAACAACGATATTTCAGTTATGATCTAATCCATGGGAGGTAGGAATTTACCATCTACTTATACTATTGCAGTAAGGGGGCAAAAAATAGTCTTATTCAGGCCAAAAGTTGGCTCCTAGACCACCTATGCCCTTGTTCCCAGAAATTTCACAAGCACCCTAGCCTTTTGTGGCCTCTGTTCCTGTTCCTGAGAAAAGTGCACAACTAGTTACCTCAACGTCCTACTCTCCAGCACAACAAAAGGAAGATGAAGAATTGAAGGCATTGATTAGAAATTTATCAAACAAATTCATATCATTAGAAAAGCAATAGGTGCAAGTCTATAGAGGTAATTCTAATCGGTGCATGGACAAAGTAATCAGCCTTCACATAATAAGTATGGAAATCAAAGATACGTGCCCAACCAGTAGAATGATAGATGGCATCCTAATGCACATCTCGCCTTTACAAGTTGTTCCTCTCGCACCTTCTCTTCTAGCACCCAAGATAAGTCAAATGCTTGTTCTAGCTTAGAACAACTTGGAAAAAGATTCGAATGGTGCTTCCTTGCAATATACCTCATAGTCAATATCATTGTGCCAATGTCATACACGCACAAGACTTCATGATCCGTAATGCTTCACTGTGAGCCTTCAATAATTGCCTCCCGAGCAGATAACCTAGAAAGACAAGAATTTATCCCAAAGATAAATTTTATGTTCTTCAAAGATGGAGCACTTCTATCCAATCAACCAAGCTGTAGAAGATAAAAAAAGACCACACACCCAAGTTGTGGACAACACAAGATATAAGAAGAGAATGTTAGAATCAAGCGCACAAGTCATAATCATAGAAACACAAGTAGATCCTCATAAGTAGAAATATGCATACAAGGAATCCAGTAGCAATAGTGCTCAAGCTCCTTCTAAAGTAGCATGCGACCCTCCTTTGGTAGGTCAAGCCTCTACTCTAGCTAAAGTCCAGGCTTCGCTCCCGAACAGTCAAGAAGGGATGTTGTTCCCCAAATGCATAAGATAGGGGGCCTTCCATTTAGCATTGTTGACCAAATGAAGAGAACAAACATAAATGTCACAATGTGGGATGCCCTCACCATTCCATCTCAATGGGATCTGTTGCATGAAGCTTTGGTGTAACTACTCACAAGACCGATCTAGCTAGTATTGGTTGCAAGCCACGCACTTCTATTAGCATCTATCAAAGAAGAGAAATAAGTAAATAAATTTTTAAAACCCCACCCTTATATATGTCCTTGATCATAGGCAAACACCTAGTGCATAATTGCATGATTGACTCAGGTGCTAGTACTTCTATTATGCCTAAGAAAATAGTCGATGTCTTAGGTCTGAAATATAGCCCTTTGTCTAAAGGAGTCCTGCTGACTTGATGGATCAATTTTCACCACCTTAGGAGTCATCAAGGATCTTGAGCTAACCATTCATGCATGTCCAAGCCTAAAAATTACTCAAGATGTGTTAATCATTGACCTACCTCCTTTGTTTTCCCTATGTTTATCAAGCGACTTTACTACTAAAGTGGATGGTTACTTGTCTTTTGATTGGTCTCATATATTACTCAAGACAAGCTATGGTACCCATTTTACCCTAAAAGCTGAGCCTATATTTTCCTATCATGTAGAGTTATATGCCTCATCCCCTCTCCAAGCCAACTATTTAATCCATGAAAAACAAGCTTCGATTCCTGAAGAGCAGTTTCTTCCACCCTCTGTTCCTGACCTAGTGCTTGATGAATGGGCGGAAAGACAATATAAATTTGATCCCTATGCTGAAGAACTAGAAACTTATGAAACTGGGCTTGGTACTTACTACATTCTAGAAGAAGAAGCTATGTTACTGCGCATGCTCAAGAAAGACAAAGTTGAGCTAGGTCTGTGGAAGTTTTACTTTGATGGATCTAGAAGAAGAAATGGCGTGGGAGTAGGAGTGGTTCTCATTTCCCCTAAGGATGAGAAATTCTTCTTCGTGCACAGGCTGTAGTTTGCATGTTCTAACAATGTGGTAGAGTATGAAGTGTTGGTGCATGGCTTGTTCATTGTTGAGAAAAAGAAAATTAAGGTGTTGTAGATCTTTGGGGATACAGAATTTTCATCCATCAAGTTACCTACAAATTCCGCAAAAGAATAAGATTCTCAAAGCTTATAAGCATAGAATATGGTACGTCCTTGAGAGCTTTGATGCTCAATCTACGAGATGGTGCCACGTAGAATGAACAAGGAAGATGACCAAATGGTCACGATCGGTTCTTCACAGCTTATCTCTGTTGAGTACTTCATCAAAGGAAACACTTAGCACATCAAGATGGTGATCAGACCATCCATTTGGGATAATAACACCAGGGCAAGTGTTTGACAGCGATGACACAAATCATCCAGGTTTATCCAGAATGAAGCTGAGTTCTCATCAACCATGCAAGTTGACTTGCATGATAGCTATGGTGACCAAGTGATACAGCTGAAGACAAACAAGTTTCCTAAAGGTTTGGTCACCTTAGAGAAAATTTTAGCCCGATAATGATTTCAGGGGGTGAATAAAGGCACATGTATGCCAAGAAAGAAGACTGCTCACTCACTATTGTGTGTGAGAAAGAGTTATTGCTCAGCTCAAAGGGGAATTGTGTACATGATGAAAATCAGGCCTTCATTTCTCTCTATCAAAAATATAGTGATATATTCTCATGGTAATATAAATACCTCAAAGGTTTTGATCCAAGTGTTTGTCAACACTCCATTGACCTTGATCCTAGTATCAAGCTTGTCGTGTAGAAGTAGCGACCAGTCAATCTAAAGATATATCTCCTCATGAGAAAGGAATTATCCAAACTCATCAAGGCAAAAATTATTTTTCCTATAAAATACTCTACCTGCTCGCAAATCTGGTTCAAGTATGCAAGAAGAATGGATAAATCAAACTTTGTGTTGATTTAAGAGATTTGAATAAGGCATCTCTAAAGGATCATTATCCTTTTCCTTCAATGGAGTAGATTCTCAGAACTATGGCTGGCACGCAGAGATTCTCCATGCTAGATGGATATTCAGGTTTCAATCAAATCTTGGTCAAGGAAGAGGATCAATTCAAGACAATGTTTACAACCAAGTGGGGAACATATGCATATCGAAAATTCCCTTTGGTCTATCAAATGTAGGTGCCACATTTCAATGACGCCATGGATATTGCCTTCAAAGGTTACATTAATGATTTCATCTTGGTTTACCTCGATGACATAACAATCTTCTCAAAGCAAAGCATGGATCATATGGCACACCTAGAAAAGTTATTTGAGAGATGTAGAGAGTTTGGGGTGTCTCTTAACCCTAAGAAGTGCAATTTTTCAGTGGCGTAGGGTAAGCTTTTGGGCCATGTGGTTTCAAAGGATGGCATCGTAATTGATCCTGAGCATGTTTCAGCCATCCTAGCTCTTTCCCTTCCAATGCACAAAAAGTCCCTACAGTCCTTCCTTGGCAAGATAAATTTTGTTAGGTGTTTTATCCCTAACTTTGTAGAATTGGTTCAGCCCATCACCTTGATGCTCAAGAAGCACATAGCCTTTAGATGGACAATAGAAGGAAGAGAAATATTTAACAAGATCAAGCAAGATATTGTTTGCACACTAACAATTATCAATCTGATTACTTAAAGGATTTTATCATTTATGCTTATGGTGCTAATGCAAGTGTTATCACGCTATCCTAACACAAGAAAATGAATAAGGGCTGGAATAACCAGTGGCTTTCTTTAGCCAGACACTAAAGGATTATTAATTAAGATACATTCATAAGGAGAAACAAGTATTTTCTATCATGCACGCACTCAAGAAATTCAAGAGTATGCTCACCACCAATCATATCAGGTGTTAGTCTCCCACTCTTCTGTCAGAGAATTCATCATGTGAGAAAAAATCAGTGAGAAAAGAGCACGATGGGTGACCAAAATCATGGAATATGATGTGACTATCAAGGCCAAAAATCTAGTAAGAGGTAGTGCACTCTGTAGGTAGATTTTTGAGGATGCGCATAGTGAACCTCAGATTTCATTATTTCCGGATGAAGACCTTCTGCACATTGAACTTGAGCAGAATATAGACCCTGGCGCATGTGACTGGATGAAGGACATGATCACATTCCTTTTTGAGGGCACATACCCTCCTAGTTTAAATAAAGAAAAGAGATGACATCTCATAGTACATTCTATCACTTATGTGTTGATTGATGGACTTCTCTTCAAAATAAATCTTGATGGTGTGTTGTTAAGATGTATCAACAGCACGTAGACTAAAAAAGTGTTATCCGAATTTCACAATGGATTCTCTGGTGGACACTGTTAGTGAAAATTCACAAGACACCCCAAAATGACCTATGGATCTGATTTTCTAAGGCAATTTCATTTGGTGTGAATGCATAACATTGAGCTTTCCCAAAGTGTGGGACCTTTGCAAATGGGGAAAGCTCTCCAGAGAAGGTTGGTTCCTCTTCCTAAACTACCTGCCACAAGCTATTCCAGTGTAGGTAAGCTAATATAATCCTAATATAAATACGCCAAGGAGACAGAGAGAGAGAGAGAGAGAGAAAATAGGGAAAACAGAGCCTACACTAAAATGGTGATACACTAGAGAAGGAAAGTGTTGAACATCTATCAAAACTACCATGGAACAAGAAGAGGTGAGCAATGGAAAGGATGGACAAGTGCATCACAAAACCAAGGATGGATTTCACACAAAAAATGTTCCAAAACTCCATGAACACAACAAAACCTGTAGCAACATCCAAACATGCACAAATACTTGCAATGAAGAGAGGCAAGAAGAAAACAAGCAAAAAATGAGAAAGGATGGACAGATGCATCACAAAACATGTTTTTGTTGCTCCAGAAGTTTGCACAAAACATCATTTTACTGGTAAGAGGAAAAAAATTCCATTACAGAGTAGGGGAGGAGGTTCAAACTCCATTTTCAACCTTGGGGAAGAAAAGAAGGGACGGCAGAGTAGAAAGAATGAACAACTTTTTACAAATAAGCAAAATTGGCTTTTAACCATCGAACAGAATAAAAGAAATGTGGAAAATGCAGGAAAATCAATTTGAAACTCCAACCATCAAAAATCCCTTTAATTTCACTTGTAAAGTGATGGGCTTCATGGAAAAATCCATACACCAAAGCACATTACTCTGCAGAGCAAGAAAGAGGCCCATACTTCATTAATTTTGGTTGTTGGGGGCGTTTTCTGTGTTTTTTACATGCCAGATACTTTTTCCAATTTTTCTCAACAAATCTCCACCAAAAACAAAATTTAATATTCCATCATGTAGAGGATTTCACAATCTTTCCAATGATATAAAGAACGTGAAAATCCAAGCTTGGGATCGAAAGTTATGCCCCTCTGAAGATTTAGGGCAAAAATGGCAATTTTAGGGCAAAATTTGGGTTGGCAGGCCAAAACTTGAAAATTTTCCTTTTTTGAATTTGGGAAAATTTCCTAAAAATTCTCCATACCCCCACTCCACTACCACGTGTCACCCTCTAGTTGATCCATGGGCCTCAGGATCACTTTCTGCCCTTTGCACGCCTTTTAAATTTTCATTGGGAAAATTTCCCAATTTACCTCTGTAGGCCCGATCTCTCGCCACCGATGTGTGGACACGTGGCACCAATTTATTGGTCGATGGGGCCATGTATTCAATTCATTCCTTTGTGCCTTTTTCAACGTGCCAAAACTCTCCAAATCCTTCTCGCGCCCCAACTCCCCGCCGTGACCGGGACATTTGGCACATCCTCATTCAATGTGGGGCCCTTTGCAAATTTCCTCCATCCTCCTCCATAGGCCTGTGGGCTAATATTTTCCTTTGCGCCTTTACCAACATTCTTCGAAAATTTTCCAACTCCGCTCCGCTAGCCCGACCTCCTTTGCCAAGTGGCACCATTTCATTGGCCACAGGCCTGTCTCGGAAAAGTTCCCCAAAAAAATCCGATGAGCCATAACTCAAAAATTACAAGGAGTTAGGAGGAAAATTTTACCTTTCTGGAAAGGTGAGAATATTTTGAGTGCTTGAAATGTGTGAAAATTGAATTTGAAGCACAAGGAAGAAAATAATGAAGGCAAGTTAGGCAAAATAAGCGGGGGCTCATTTTGGATAATGAGACACTTCTCTGTCAAAACTACAGTAATGAAGATCATAATGGCAGATATCTTTTGGCCTACCCTATTTTCATATGCACACATATGGGTCACAAAATGCAAGGAATGCCTTAATATTTTGAGTGCTTGAAATGTGTGAAAATTTAAGTTGAAGCACAAGGAAGGAAAGAATGAAGGCAAGTTAGCCAAAATAAGCAGGGGGTTCATTTTAGATAACAGACACTTCTCTATCAAACTACAGCAACGAAGATCATAATGGTAGGTATCTTCTAGCCTACCCTGTTTGCATATGCACACATATGGGTCACAAAATCCAAGGAATGTATTTTCTTTGTAGGAAAGAAAAAATTGGTAGTGCTTCACCTCTGACCAATCTAAGTGGATCAGCCTTTTACACAATGGGGTCTCAACTTCATAAGCATGATCAATCTGCCTTCAAGCACTGGACATAAATGGGTGTTGGTAGCTATAGATTATTTCACCAGATGGACAAAAGTTGTCGCACTTAAGGAATCAAAAAGTCAGTCATCCTTTACTTTCTCAAAGGTATAGTCACAAGGTTTGGCATTCCTCAAACCATTATCTTTGATAATGCAAAGGCCTTCCTTAGTACCAAAATCATTGATTGGGCTCTAAATCTGGGAATTTACCTGAAGACTTCTTCCAACTATTACCCTTAGGGAAACGATCTGGCAGAATCAACAAACAAGAACCTGATCAAAATCATGAAGTGCATAATGAACATCAGCCAAAGACAGTGGCATACAAATGTCTCACGCACACTCTGGGTAGATAGAATCATAATCAAAAAGGCAATAGGAACTTCACCTTACAAGCTTTTATATGGTAAGGAGGATACCCTTCCTTTGACACTAGAGCTGAATTTATTAGCGCTTGCCTAACAAATGGAATTTGAAGGTGCAAACCAGAGAGAAATCAGAATGGCAGAGCTGGTTAAACTTGAAGAATCAAGGAACTCTACCATGATCAAGCTAGAACAACATCAAAAAGCAACAAAGAAATGGTTCGACAGAAAGGCTAGGCCTCAAGCTTTCAAATTTGGGAACTTACTTTTAAAATGGGATGCTAACAAAGCTAAACTAGGGTGCCATTCAAAGTTTGATGTACTTTAGAGTGGCCCATACATCATCAATTCCTACAAAGAGGCTAAATCTTTCGAGTTAACTCATCTTGATGGAGGCACGCTACAAATCCCAATAAATGGGATCTATCTCAAACCCTTCCATTAATTTTTTTACATCATGATTGTATATATTAGAGTAGTTTCAATTCCTCCAAGTGTGCTCTTGCACATTGTTTTTGTACATAGTTCTTTCTTCTCGTGTGCTCCTTGCATGTGCTCTTCCATTGCTTCAAGAATACGATCTTCTTTCGAGTTGCAAGATTCAAAATAGAGTTAAGAAATGATCTTCAAGTGACTTGTAGGGGTGATTTCATAATTGCATAAGAATACCCATGCCCAATGGATACTTCAGGCTACTGATCTTCTTCATCTAGCAGGCAGATGGCCCTAAAAGTTGCCAAAATTGTTATCCAAATAACTCTCCTAGTTATTTGGGTAACTTGTATAAATATTCTGGCTCTCAAGTTCTCATTGAAGGTTGTGCACACTCAAGTTCAATTGGCATAACTCCTTGGTTATAGTTTTCCCTTGGCACCCCTTCTTTTTCTTCAAGTGCCCTTGTGTGCTTTCTATTCTCTCCTTCCATTTTCCTTTTCCTCTTTGTTCCACTCCTCCCTTGCACCCATTTCTTCCTAAATCAGCTTCTTCCCTTCTCATGCGCTTCATACTTTCTTCTATCAACTAATTCCTTTCTCCCTTCGTGTGTTGCGCCTATTACTCTATAATAGTTGTGCCTTCACCATATGTCCTATGCTCACCATTTTGCCTTATTTCCCTGTGTGCGTCATGTGTACCTCACTTCGCGTCTTCCTCTATTTTCTCCTTGCACTCTTCCCTCATACCCTTCTATGCCAATTCATCTTCTAACATACTTGAGTGTGCCACACGCAATTAGTCAAAGTGTGCTAATAAGGCACTAAAACATTGTGACTAATCAGCAAGTGACACATAGAAAAAATGAAAAATACTTACACAGCTTACCATCATTTCAGCCAATCTATGCACGCCATGTGTTTTGCATGCTACTGAAAACTTTGACATCTTCTAAAATTTATATATTTTGCTACAAAGCTCAGATCGGTGTGTGCCTGGACTTGTCAAAACATTGTTGACATCAACTATAGTGCCAAAATTCAAATTCAAATTCTTGGCAGATTTGGTAGATGATAAATGGGAAAATATCTTTCTAAACATTAATGAGTAGATTTGATTGCTCCAACCACTTGATTTGATATGATCCACCCTCCTTTCTTCTTCAATATGTAAAATAGGTGTTGGGAAGCATATTTCATAGATCTCCAGGTGGATTTACAGGTACTGAATGCTTCATATTGGTGGTTGTGTTTCAAATTTAGTTTTTTCCTCCTTCTTCCCTTCTTCTTCCATGGATTCATCTGTAAATGTAAGAGTAAGGCTCATTTTTTATATTGGACACTCTGATCCTTACGCATTTTGCTAAGGACTCCATACTTTTTGGATTTTGAGTTGTAAACCTCTAGATCTGGCTCTCGCATGTGGATATCGGCCTCCTTCATCATTGTAATAGCTTATGTGTATTTTTGGAAGTAATAGAAGCATCGTTTTGTGACTATCCTTTTTCCTATCATGTTTTTGTTTCTCCTTTTTGCCTTTTATTTTGTGTTGTGTTCTGGTTGTGCTATTTTAGGTCCCTTATAGTTCCATATTTAGTTGTGTTCCATGAGAACGATCTAGTGAATACGTGTTTCACTATGCTACTCATGCCTAGCCTCCTTTCACGCATTTCCTTTCATTCTCACTTAGAATAGATAGTGTTCATCCCTCTTTTCTGGTGATATCACCTTTTAGTGTAGTTTCCTTTCATGTCATCCTTCTATCTCTGGTCCCTCAAGCATTACTAGCTTAGTTTCCCCTTTCAGCGCTAGGAGTAGCAGTAGCAGTAGAAGTAGATAGAGGAATCGGCCTTCTCTAGAGATCTGTCCCAAGCGTGTAAGGTCCCACAACTTAGGGATGGTTCCATTGTGGTCTCAAACACCTCAACCCTTCCAAGATCTGAGATGGGGGTGCAAGTTTGAGAAACCAACAAGAACATTACAATATAGTTGAGGGAATATCAATAAGAGACCTAGAAAAGGTTTGGAGTAGAAATGATTTTTCATACAGTTCAAAAACACTTTGTGTATTACATTAGGTGCAAAGGGAAACCCTCCTGAAAATTTTATGGTGGGTATGAAAAGTAGACGCAAATATTGTACAAAATATAAATGGTTGATGGTCAATTTGTACAAAAATAATCACAAATAGTGTCTCAGGAATTGAATGTGGTAGAGGGCATCAAATACTTGGAGCAAGAAAATGTTAAATAACTATTTATCTTTTCATAATGTTGTTATGATGGTACTACTTAACATTGCCAATAATATATACATTCATATGTTATTATGAATGTACTGTATAACTCTATTATATTATGTTGAGATTGTCAGAAATATAAGTTGGGAGGATTTATATTTTCACTGATTATAAGATGACAATATGATTGAATAACTTCTGTGGTGAATTATCGAAAAACTTGCCCTTGAAAATTTGTAAAATAGTATTTTTTTACATTGTTCATAAAATAAATATAAAATTATACTATATATACTTAATTGTTTTTAAATATTTTTTAATATAATTAATATATAAATAATCTATAAAAATGACGGTCATATCTAAAATATGCAAGTCATATGTGATGGTTATTTCAAAGATTTACAACTATTTTACAAATAAAAATGATAAAAAAATCTAAACGGGCGTGAAATTTAACACCATGTTGTGGCCTTTGTTGCAACCATTAAAGGACAAGAGAAGATGTTCAGGATGATATTTGATCAAAAATGAATTCGAGGGAACTTTTTTTTGGAGCTTCACTATGAAAAAGCATAAATAATGCTTAGTGGCTGCTAGCCCATTTAAAACATAACCATTTTCTGTATATAACATAACATAAATAATGGTTGGTGGTCACTAGCCCTTACAAAATAGAAACATGTTTTATACATAACAAATCATAAATAATGCCTAACGGTTGTTGGCTTTGTAAAACATATGCACATTCTATTTAGTCCAAACCATAGATAATGCCTAGTGACGTTAGCCCATATAATGGATTCCAATATTTGACATTTTGGATTCCAATATATGGGACTTTGGAGTGCAGTAAATTCCAATATATGTGATTTTGGATTCCAATATATGTGATTCTAGATTCCAATATATGCGATATTGGAATCCAATATGTGTAATTTTGGAGTCCAGATAATTCCAATATTTAACATTTTGGAATCTAAAATAAGCAATTTTGGATTCCAATATTGGCTATATTTTTGTTGTTGGGACTAGAATAAGTCCCAATTTAGTGAAATAAGTGCTATTTAGAGAAACTTAGAGTAATGCAGATTTAACAGTTGCAGAGATCTGTGGTTAAAGTTTTGTATATTTAACAAAACATAGAATTCCATAGAATAAGGAAAACAAACTTTCATGGAGTTGAAACAAAGGGATTACTTGCAACTCAATAATCACTCTCAAACAAAGTATGGGAATCAATAAGGGAATCTACAAAACACAAATAACAAAATTGTGTGAAGCTGCGATGTAAAATCTAAAAATATAAACTTTTCCAAGTTTGGTAGTTACGAAAGAGAGAAATAATGTTCTACAAGTTTTTAAATATTTAGTGTTCCATGTAAATTTAAGGTAAAATCCATGGAACAAAGAAATGTAGAAAAATACGTGAGATAAAGACAAAATGTCATGGAGCAAATAAAATTCTACGTAATAAGGTATAATGCCACAGTGAAGGTCAATTTAGTCCCTCTTGGGCATTCTCATATTGACATGTCAGAAGAGAAAGAAATTCAGTCATTCATTAGGGAGGAAGCTTGGAACAAGGAAGATATGACTACAAAAGAGCCTTTGGAGATTTTCTCTTCTGGGGAGAATGGTAATGCGGATCTACTGCCGTGTCCCAGCATTACAACAGTGGCTTCGCCGGTCTGCTGCAGCACCAGATCAGCTTCTGTTCACACGCCTGGCAGGATTCATAAAGAACAAGAAGAGGGGGAAGTTACGCCTACCATGGAAACGGAAGATCCAGACTCTGGATTCACAATGGTCATTTCAAAAAAGAAAAAAAGATTGAAAGGTTTTGAAAGGATCCCAAATCATTATATAGTGATAAAAAAAAGAAAATAGACAATTGGGACACCTCTACTTCCAGAACAACTAGGTCTTCTGCTAGACGAATAGCTGATTTTGGAGGAAGTTCAAAAAGAGGAAGACCTTCTAAAAAGACTCTTAGATCTAAAAAGACGGAGAGGGATATTGCAGATGGTGTTCAGCGTCAGACTGAACCAGCAAGCAATTCCAACCACCAATCATTCCAAATGAAGATTATATCTTGGAATATTAGAGGCCTAAATGGAAACTCCAAGCAAAGAACCATCAAGGAGTTACGGGATTCCAGTAACCCCAGCATTTTGATTCTACAAGAAACTAAGATGAAAGCAAAGACCATTGAAAATATTAAAAAAAAAAATTGGGATAACTCTGAAATGGCGGCTGTTGACTCTCAGGGAGCTTCCGGAGGGCTGGCTACTCTTTGGGACAGAAGGCACTGTACTGGTATGATTCTTAATGATAATATTAATCATCTTGCAATCAAATTTGTCACTATTGAGAATAAGAGTGAATGGATCTTGTCTAACATTTATGCCCCTAACTCTGCTAGTGGTAGAAGAAAACTTTGGGCTGATCTTAAAAACTTTAGAAACCAACATTGCTCTGCTAACTGGCTTATCATGGGGGATTTCAACTCCCCACTAAACCCAAGCGAGAAGTTTGGAGGTACCTCCACCTTCTCTAATGGAATGGAGGATTTTGCTGATTTTATTGCTGAACAAAACCTCTTAGATGTGGATCTACATGGTAATAAGTATACTTGGAATAATAGAAGGTTGGGAAAGGAGTTCATTCAGGTGAGATTGGATAGGGCTCTAATCTCAGCAAGCTGGATTCTCAGTCAAGACTTCCATCTCTCTTCCCTACCCAGAATTGGATCGGATCATAATCTGATTGCTCTAAACTTTCTCAATTGGACTAAACCCGCAAGAAGCTCATTCAAATTTGAAAAGATGTGGATGGAGCATGACAATATCTATGATAAGATAAAAGAATGGTGGGAATGGAATGGTGAAGGCACTGCTCAATTTAGATTGATTCAAAAACTCAAAAATGTCAAAAAGCAAGTCAAAATCTGGAATAAAAGCGTTTTTGGAAATGTATTTGAAAAAAAGAAAGAGTTAAAACAGAAGCTTCAGGATCTGGAGTTAAAAATGGATACTTTGGGGAGATCGGTTGAAGATGAAGTAAATGAGAAGAATATTCTATCTGAGTTGCATACGATCTGCAGTAGAGAAGAATCTTTATGGCGCCTTAAATCTAGAGCTATCTGGCTTAAAGAGGGAGACAGGAACACGAAGTTCTTTCACATGACTACTTTGAAACACAGAGCCTGTAACAGGATCTTAGAGGTTTCTAAAAACAATGGGAGTATCATAAAAGATCCCAACAACATTAAGAAAGAAGTGCTTGACTTCTACAAAAATCTTCTTGAAGAGAGAAATGTCAGCAACTCTGAAGCTATTTCCTTTATGTTGGAGGCCATCCCTCAGAATAATATCGAGGACCAGAAATTCAGAGACATCACTAAAGCTGTCACGCTTGAAGAACTGCAAAAGGCTGTTTTTTCTCTTGAGGGGATAAGGCTCCTGGACCGGATGGGTTCTCTATTAATTTTTTTCAGAAGTTCTGGGAAATCTGCTCGGAGGATCTTCTCAAAGCGGTGAATGAATTCTATAGAACGGGAAATCTTCTAAAAGAGCTCAATAACACTCACATTGTGCTGGCACCTAAAAAAATGGATGCAAAAGATTTCAAGGACTTCAGACCTATCAGTCTTGTTAATGCCATTTTTAGAATCTTTACCAAAATCATTACTACTAGACTACAGCTCATAATGAATGATCTCATCTCAAGGCAGCGGAGTGGCTTTATTAAAGGCAGGATAATACAAGACGGAGTGATTATGGTTCACGAGACTATACATTCCATGGAAAATAATAAAAAGGCAAATATGGTCCTTAAGCTTGATATGAATAAAGCTTTTGACAAGGTATCTTGGGTCTTCCTTGACAAAGTTTTAACTAAATTTGGGTTCACGGAAAAATTTAGAAGAATTATTAAGTCTTGTATATCTACAGCCAGGTTCTCGGTGGTTGTTAATGGGGAGCCTGTGGGTTTTTTCACCAGCAGCAGAGGTCTAAGACAAGGAGACCCCATCTCCCCCTTACTCTTCATTCTTTTAGCTGACAGCCTTAGTAGAACAATTGGCAAAGCGGTTGAAGACGGCCTTTTAAATGGATCTAAACCCACTTCCATCAGCCAAGTTGTTTCCCATCAACAGTTTGCGGATGACACTATCCTTCTTCTTCTGGCTTCAGTTGTGGAAGCTAAGGCTATTAAGGCTCTATTACAACTCTATGAATCTGCTTCTGGGCAAGAGATTAATTATGATAAAAGCACCATATTCTTTTTCAACACCCCTGTGGAAAGACAACTCAAAATTGCTAAAATTCTGGGCTGTCAAATAAGTGCACTTCCAGCCACGTACTTAGGCCTCCCTCTCGGCACTAAGAAAGTCTCTCACAAGGTGTGGGATGAATTATTGGTGAGATTTCAGAAAAAAATGGCTGGTTGGAAAGGTGCCACTCTTTCTAGTGCTGGTAAGTGCCTACTCATTAAAAGTACTCTCCAAAGTCTGCCCATCTATATCATGTCACTTTTCAAAATCCCATCTTCCTTCAGAGAGAAAATTGAGAGGACTCAGAAAAAAATTTTATGGCAAGGCATGGAAGAGAAGTTCAAATTTCACTTAGTGGCCTGGGATAAGGTCTGCACCCCGAAGTCTATGGGAGGGCTGGGCATAAAAAATATTGAGAAAATGAATGAGGCACTCATTGCTAAGATGGGCTGGAGAATGTTGTCTGAGAAACAACCCTGGATTGATTTAATTAAAGCAAAATACTTAAATCATCAAGTTGTTTACTCCTATCTGCATGATGAACACCTCCCCTATGGCTCCATATTTTGGAATAATTTGGTCAAGAGCAGAAACTTCATCAAGCAGGGTAGCAAATGGAAAGTGGGGGATGGCAGGGAGATAAACTTCTGGGAGGATAACTGGTTTAGTGGTAATCTAATGGATAGATTTGGGATGGCTAAGGACAGCCTTATAAGCAAGTATGGTACTAAAATCAAGGACTACATTGAAGGAAATGGCACCAACAAGAATTGGAAAAAACTTACTGTGGAGCAAATTGATCTGAAACAAATTACTTCCTCCCTTCAGGATCTTTTAGATCTCTTTCCTTTAAGTCAGCTGGATTCCAAGGATGAGCTGGTTTGGAATAATTCCCATGATGGGAAGTACTCAGTCAAATCTGGTTATATCAATCTTTTTCATAGTAATCAATCTGATTTTAATTGGAACAAGATTTGGATGCCCGAATTAACTCCCAAAATAAATTTCTTTCTTTGGCTGGCCATCAGAGGTAGAATTCTCACCACTGACAATTTGATGAGAAGAGGATTTATAATTCCTAATTGGTGCCATCTTTGTAGGAATGACTATGAAGATATCAGTCACCTGTTCATACATTGTGATTATGCCAATAGAATTTGGAACTTTTTCCTTTCTAAATTCGAAGCTCTCTGGGTGTTGCCAAAGGATCTTAATCAGGTATGGAATTAATGGAACCCACCCTTCGTATTGTGGTATCAAAAGGATCTAGAAATTGGCTATCCCACATTTAATCTGGAGGATTTGGAAGGATAGAAATGATATCATTTTTAGAAATAAGAAACAAAATTATAAACTCAGTATTGGCAAAATTTCTAAAGGTATCAAAGAGGATATTGCCAGATTCAAACCTCCCAAGAACAAGAGTTATCCTGAGAATGAAGAGTACATCTTATCCAATTGGCAGATTGGAAATTGGAGCAATCCTAGGAATAGTATAGATAGATCTTCGATCAAATGGCATCCTCCTGATTCTAATTGGTACAAGCTGAACTTTGATGGGGCCTCTAAAGGAAACCCTGGGACAGCAGCAGCAGGAGGAGCAATACGGGACCAAAAAGGTAATTTGATTGCTACATATGCTAGAAAAATGGGAATTCAAACCAATCATTTTGCCGAAGCATTATCTGCTCTCTGGGGCTTGAGAGTTGCACGGGCTCAAAATATTCAGAACCTTGTTGTTGAAGGGGACTCCCTAAATATCATTAAACTTCTTAATCAGTCCTCATCTCCTAGTTGGAGTATTAAGGATTTTATCTCTGAATCCATAAGCATCAGTCATACCTTCAATAGCATCAGAATCATGCATACTTACAGGGAGGGCAATAAATTGGCGGATGCACTGGCCAATTATGGCATTAATATAAATTTCACCATCTGGGATAATAACAGTATCCCTAATCAGCTACACAACAGCATTCATGCGGACCTTCATATGCAAGCAATCCCTAGAGATGAGTCCTAATCTTTGGAGGAAGATCAGCATCAATAACACTCTCACACGTGTTGCTTTAATGAATATGATGAGGCAAATAATATCAAATATACATGATAGTAAGAATTATTTGGGGAACTTCAAGTGGAGTTATCTAGATTTGAAAATCGCGCATGCGGGATGTACTACAGCTGTTGATATCTAGATTCATAGCTCCTCGGAAACCGATGATAGATGTAATGTGATTGTTGACAGGGAAAGGGTTACTCTCACACGCGACTTCCCGCAGGCTCAGTTCAGCAGTTACGCAGCCGTTCGTGAGAAGACCAACGGCTATAGTTCCCAGTTTTGTGCGGCCTTCAACAGCAAGAAGCGGACAGTTCTCTACGCTCACAGACATTTGAGAAATTGTTGTAACCAGTATATCACAGAGAAGATGGGAGGACCTCCCTGCCAAATTGAGCCATGCGCGGACCCCGACTGGAAGGAAAATACAGAGCTTTGGAACACTCTCAGCAAAGGAGGCTTCACCAACTTCGTTGATAAGGTGCAGGGACATGACCAAAGCATTTCTGTATGCTTTGCTAAGGAGTGGAAAGAGCGGACTGTCGACTATGGGGGACAGAAGATATTAGTCAATGAAGATCTTATTGCTGAAGCGACCGGCCTTAGTTTGGAGGGGTACCGCTTCTTCAACAAAAGGGTTGACAGAGATGCTGAAGAAAGAAGATTTGTGGAGGGAACTGAGAAGCTCACATTTGGCACAGCGGGCCTGCTTGTCAGCTCAATTCCACCACCCTATGATGAGGTCACTCGCATGATGATTCGATTCATCTCCTTGGAAGGTAGGTTTGTCACTGTCCCTGCTAAACATCTTATCTTTTTAAACCACTTCCGTAGGAATCGATTGGTTTGCTTCCCCCATTATCTACTGAACTCCCTTGAACACTCCATTTTGGAGTTTCAGAAGCACACCCGGTGGTTCCCTTACATCAAGGACTTATTTTTTTGATTCATAAATGCTGCCTTCTTAAGTACCCTGGTCTTCCTTCCTCTCCTAGCCCGGCTCCCCCTTTGTTGGGCTCTGCTGCTGCCAGCCCTGTTTCTCTTGCTTTCTTGCCGCTACCTCGCCATCGCCTCCACCGTTCTTTGCCACCCCCATGCCGGCTGCACAAACTTCTCCTTCCATTCCCCCTACTGCTGCTCCCATCACCCACCTCGCCTCTACCTCTAAAAGACCAGTCACCAGGGCTTCCAGGAGGCTCAACCTTGAGACTCTTGCTATGGAGAAGGAGCCTTTTGAACTTGAGATTGCACATGACCTGCTGAATATCAGTAGTGCCAGTCCCCGGAAGTGCGGATGGATAGCTCTTCTAAGAGGTTGGAGGCCTTAGAGGCTGAGATGAAATTGCTGAAGGATGAGGTCAAGAACCTAGCTAAACAGAAAGGCAAGAAAAGCATGGAGGAGGAGGGGAACATTGATAGCAGTCAGATTGAAGACATATACAAGAAGCTGACCTCCTTAGACTCCCGCTTAGGGAAGGCCAAGACTAGACATGATTACAACATTTCTGCCTTTAGGGCGATTGAGGAGTTCATCGAGGGTCATGCCAAAAGTGTTTCCAACCTCAGTGGTGTCCCGGCTGCACTTTGGGGCAACGAAAAAGAAAGCAAAAGAACCATTGAGGAGCTTGATAAGACTGATGCTGCCCATATGACTACTTTGAGTATGTTTCATGCCTGGAAGAGAGTCAAGATCAGTATCGATAAAGCTGCCAAGAAGTAGTTCTGGATGCTTCTGCTGCTTTTAGTTGTTTTTTTTGTTTTCTCTGCGGTCGGTTTACTATTTTTTTTCTTGTTGTTTTTGTTTTGTCTCATTTGAGTAGTTGTTTCTGAGCTACTTAGAGCTTCATTGTAACACTTGGATCTTGATCCATTCTCTCTATTTCTCACTCTTATTCCGGCTCTCAGGCCTTCTTTTGTATTCAAGGGTATAGTCCCTTTCAAAAAACTATTTGCCAATAATAAAAAAAAAAGCATATGTGAAATAAGAAAGAATGTTGTGGAGCGAAAGAAAAGTCTCACAATAAGGAACAATTCCATGGAGTGAAGAAAAGTTTGTGCAATAAGTAGAAATTCATGTAAGACTAGAAAATATTGAGGAAGACCATAGATGGCCAAAATACAAAATTCTAATTATTTGATTGTGATCTTCCACAATTATTTGAAACTTACAAAACTTCCAAATTCAAATTATTTCACAAATAATTGGTGTTTTGCACTTGAGACCTTGAAAGGAGGTGTGAAGAAAAGAATCACGGTTTCACAAATTTTGAAATCTTTTCAAAGAAACCTTCTCCAAACTGATCTATAGATAAATTTTCCCCTACAAAATAGATTTATCTTGCACAACCAAAAACATCTAGCTCGATACCATTTTAGGAAAGAAGGGATAAATAATAAACATAGATTAGATATCCACCATATATATGCCAATGATTATAGTTCATAAATCAGACAAAAATTACAAATAATTAAACCATAGATTTCATGAATAACAATGAAATTAAATAGCTCATAACACATAATAATTAACACATAACACAAGATTTAAGTGGGAAAACCTTTCGGTAAAAACCCACTGAAAATATCACTTATCTTTATTGAGAATTGAATTTCACCCAACACTCCCACTATTTCCACAAATCCCCAACAATTACACCTTATCAAAGGTATTACAAATTGTAAACAACATTTGCTCAATGTAGAGTACTAGCTCACATATTTTACATTCATGTTTCTTGATTCTACTCGCATATAGCTCATATCATGCATCATGATTTCACTTACCAATCTCAAATGAGATCACCTTGTTTTATACAAGGCAAGTGATCAGTTTTACTGCTTCACTCTTATAATTCAAATTTGAATTAACAACTACCTTACACTAGTCAACATGGGGATCAACTTACTTATGTTTTAAACATAAGTTTTAACCAAATCCTTTTAACAATCTTTGACGAGTTTTAATTAAGTGGTTTCCTTCTTAATATTACAAACCCCAACAACGTGTAAATTGGATGTATAAGCTAATAATAATTTGGAAATGACTCATGTCTTGAACTATGATTACAAAATGAGTATGTATGAGATCATACAAATTTTATTGGGTCATAATACAATTTAAACTTGGGTTGTACACTCTTAGACCGGTAAGGGCTAGGGTTTTGTGATTTATAGTGGTCATCGATCGCCTAAACATATACTTCATTATCTATCTCCAAGGTTCACAATTGTGTGACACCTTCTTGTGACTTGCAATAGATGGAACCCTAAAATATTGACACTAACACTTCATGAATATGATTAAATAAAAAATGATAAACATGTGTGTGTGGACTTGGATTGACCTCGCCGATCAACCCCTATTGAATGAATCTAAGAATTATACTACATTACATCATATAGGATCAAACTCCATGCGGTTCTCTAGTGTAGTTCTAATAATTTATGCAAATTGAAGTCAACCCCATATGCCGCTCTTATGTCTCTTAACACAAAGAGTAGCAGGCATAACTTTACATAAAATAAAGATGTACCCTACATGGTTGTGATGTAGTGTGTTGTGCTTTAGATGCTAGATAATATCCTTATGTCCTTATAATTTTTGGTACTACTTCATATAACTTGCTCTTACTATGACTTGACTCTAGGACCTTTAGAGGCTTGTAGATTGAAAAATTAGACTCTTGAACTTTGTTTTAGTGCTTTAGATATGTGTGGTGATTCCTCTATAAGAAGTGTTGTTGCATTAGGAATATTTAAGAGACTTGTATAATAAAAATCAACATGTGACCTTCTTCATACCTCATCCCTCAAGGTCGTGCCAAGAAATCCGATGTAGAATGGAAATGAATTTGAGTGTGGTGATGGTGATCAAGCTAGTTGGGAAATCTTATGTCTTCAACATGCAATATCATGATCTACGAGTATAAGGTGAAGAATTCTCTCCTAACTTGAAAAGGTGTGATAGCTCTGGTCTGATATAATAGCTTCTCAGAGACTCCAATCGATATTGAGCTCCATCGAGATTATTTTTATTGGTTTTTGAACACATGGAAAGTAACCTGCGGGTGTCTCGTATGGATTTCCAGACAAGGTCATGGAAGTGAAAATGAGAGATGTAGTGGAGCCATAAGAACTACGGGTGATTTTCTAGTCTAGTCTAGAAATTCTTAGCCTAGTCAGCTTCTATGTTTAGTAAGGAAAGTTGTGCAATAATGTTTGGTGGAAGTGGTAAAGATCTGAATACTAATGTACATAAACTAGTGTTACTGTCTAACTGGTCAACAATCTCGTTGGGTTTTGGAACCTGAGGATCACAACCAAATACTTGTGGAGGCCGTGGCCCTTATATGGTCATGCACGTAATCAAACCCTATTTCCATGAGCAATTCAATAGTCGTAGGCTTGATTATCAGTGATGTTTAGTGTATTTAGTTGTTCTATTTTCTCAAAAATTTGCAGGTGTGCGTAAGACAATCAAACATAAACTTGTATCAATGTCAGTTATCAATTCTAGCTCATTGGGTTGTGGGACCAAGGGATCACAATTGTACGTATTTTCTTGTTGTGGACCATTGATGGTCATATAAAATGAAATGAAATGATTTTTATAAGAAAACTAAATATTAAAGGAAATATAATCTATGTTTTTGGAGTTTTCACAATATATCAGAGCAAAATAATAAAAAAACAAACTAATCTATCAAAGGAAATCTTTTTGATCTTTTCTAGTTTTTAAGCAATGCATTCTAATCTAATAAATAAACTAAAGACAAGTAATCAGCCGGATGTAGTTGGTTACTTGTGTGAATATATGAATCTAATATAAAACAAATAACATAATCTAGTCAAAACCCTACCTTAGAGGTGAAGAACAAATCATGACCCTGAAAGAGCTATTATTCCCCACAACTTCCCGGTAATGTCGAGATCAAATTTCCTAATGATTTTATTTCCTTGTAATTTCCCAATCAATTTAAATGAAAAATTTTGCTACTCTATTTGATATGTAATTGAAACTAGTGATATAATTGACAATTTAACAAATAAAGCAAACAAACACACAATTCTAACCTGGATAAGCAAGAGCTTTGGTGAATCTGGTTATATCTATATTTTTCCCTCGCTTTTTCCTTTCTTTCTCCAAGTGTTCATATGATTCCAAGGGATTGGGAATGCAATAACAACAGGAGAATGATGTCGCTTGAGCAATGGCAACTTGAAGGCAGTCTGGATGCAATGCAAGTAGAAGAGAGATAGCACAAGAGATCTAAGCTTGGCTATGTAATTCCTAGCAATATTGTGGCAGAAATACAATGCAAGATACACAAAAATTCTCAGGCCTTTTGCTTGAATACAAGCATGGAATATATAATAATTGGGGTTAGGATGTGCCTTCATGCACAAGGCAAGAAGAGATAGTTCCAAATAACTAAAGCACATGCAAAAATAGAAGAGGGAAGGAGAACCAAGCAATCAAAACTATTTTAAGATAATTTAGCCCATGGATGCATGTTAAAAGTGATGTTAAGTGAATCATTGCATGTTAAAACATGCATGATGGAATCTGGAAAAATTGGTTAGGACAAGTACCTTGCACTGGTGGCGGTTTCGAATCGCCACCCATATAGGGTTGCGGTCTTGGCACTAAAGGCCAAAACATGCATAGAAAGAATCAGAAAGCTAAAAACAAGTGCAGGAAGGCTAAGTAAGGATGTCTAGGCAAAAATATACACTACGAATGGGTTTTGGAGCTCAAACACCTTCTTGAAAGGACTTGAATCATCATTGGGGACTTTTGTAACTGCTTTCCAATGATGTAGCACATGTAATTTTGGGTGCGTACATATTGCCCCCTCGAAAAATCATCTTAACCAAGAAGAGGTGTAAAATGTAGAGTCCAAGTATGGCGTTCCCGAAATGGGGAGTTAGAAGCTATACCTGACACACCCGTGTGTTGAAACGTTGCCATCCAAACTCCTGCTACCTACAAGAGAAAAGAAGAATCAAGTGCAGATAGATAAAATATCGAAAAATAAACACTAAACCAAAATGACAAGAAGACTTACCATTTGTGCGGGGATATAGAGATATACTTGTGCCAATGCCCCAGCCATGTAAACACATACACTCAAAATGAGATCAAAATATCATATATATCAAAACAACTCATTTTTTAATTCAGTTCTGCATATTTGATTTGGTTAATTCAGAGCTCTAGGGCACCGTGATCATTTTCGATGGGAGTATAGCTAAAACAACCATTACGAGATCGTGATCATGCCTCCACGAGCGGGAGATTGAATAGTGTAGTCATTTTTATACCCTTAGAACAATATTCTAATCCCATGTGCATCCACCTATCACCTTACGGGCATTGGGCACTCACCCGAGGCACGCACGGGTGTCGAGCCCCTCCTTTATGTGATTTGTGTAAGAATACATCATCTATGACAGATACTTAAGTGCAAAAGAATGGAAAAGAACCATGCATTCATTCTGAGAACTTAGGATGAGTTTTTATACCAATGCATTCATAAAAGAGAAGTATCTAACATAATATAAAACTAATTCATAACACAAAGGAAATGTACTAGGGTTGATGCCTAAGAACAACATATATATTTTAGAACGGACCTTATATTCATGTTAACATGTTCAATAACCACATTACATTCACTTAAGGCCATAACAAACCCATATAATAATGCAAAGCAAGGTCATGCATCGAAACTAAACTACGTCCTTCATATTACAAGGATAAACATAAACCCATCCCTCTAAATATGTCATCACTCCTATATTTCCTCTAATCCCAACCCATAGAATCCTCCATAATATTTCTACAGAGCTTCACCTCTCTTCCACCACACACTCTTCTACTACCCGAGCATCTCTATATATAGCTTTTTTCCTTCACTACCATGCCTTTTGAGGTAACAGATCAGCTTTCAAGTGTCCAAGTGGTCCTCCAATGGAGCATGCTTCCTTTGATCCGAGCTCTCCACTCTTTGCAATGATGTCTTTTTAGGATCCTTCCATCACATACATGGAATATTCCATTCTTGATCCTTTAGCTACTAGGCAGGCACCTTATCCACTCTACATGCTAGATGGGTCACCCTTTCCTTATGTGTTATCTAGAACTCTGAATATGGCTAAGTCCCAAAACCCATCTTATTTTGCATGCATGTCACGTGTTCTACTAAACCCTACTATAAATATGCCTTGCGCACCTTCACCTTATGTGCCCTTCTTCATATAGGTCTCACGTGCCCATTCGTCTTCATGTACTTAGTCGATATTCTCGAGGCCCAATAACTAGCGTGCTCTAAGGTTGGTTTTTTTCACTTTTTCCTTTTCATACCTAAAATGTAAAATGTTTGAAAATTTTACCTAGGGGGACTATTTTTAAAAAAATGGTCTTAAATGAGTCTCTAGGGGGATCCCATAGGCAGTCTTTTATTTTGTCAAAATGGTCGTTTTTTGTGTTTTTGAGAAATTTTTAGGGTTAAGGGTGTATTTTGAAAATTTAGCTTAGGACCGCCACCCAAAGCAAACATGGCAGTCATGGGGCTCGCCGCCTACTACCAAGGCGGTGATCCTAGAAATCCCTCCCTACACTGGGTGGCGCTCATGTTTTTGGTAAGCTTATCTTCTAGTATACGTTACTAACTTGCTATTTTTCCATGTTTTGGTGAATGCAGAAGAAGGGGGAGTACATCCATTGGAGTCATGAGTGAGGGTGTGATTAGCTCCCTGGGATCTTGGATCAACCAACTTAGACTCATAGGGATACTCTCCGGAGGGCGAGGCATCTGTAGGATTGCCCATGCGCCCCCATATTGACCCCCGTCACCACATATTGTGTGACTTATTTTCTTATTGGGATGCATACCAAAACACTTTCTGGTTCTCGAGTGCTAGGGGTGAATGGACCATCACCCTAGAGGATGTATACCAAATTTTTGGGCTCCCAATACTTGGGAGGAGACTAAATCTAGAAACAAAGGGAACTAAGGCTGAGATGACTTAGTTGGCCACCTAGATGGGAGACGTTGATGTTTCATTTGGTTTGAGGAAGGGAATTAGGGTCCGGTCCATTACCATTGCTCCTATTCCTATCATCCGTAGAGCCATCATGGGAATTTTTACTCCCGACTGATCGAGGATAAGGGAGGTGACACCCTTCTATATTTTTGGGCTCCTATTATTACACTAATTAAGGAACATGGCCACACATATGCCTGGGGAGCAGACATCCTAGGGACTACCTATCACGATTTGTACATGGTAGTCAGATTATAGGGCATTCAATAAACCACCCCACTCTTGTTATGAGTTGGGTCTATGAGTGCATCACCCCTATGGAAGGGGAGTACAAGTACTAGATCTAGGGGATGTCCGGGGAAATGAGGTGGACATCTATGTCGAGTTCTTAGGACATCGCATCGCTTAGTGGCCTCTTTGACCACAACAGACATGGTTGCCACGCCTTACTAGGATATGGCAGGATTATGGGGACAATAGGTGACCATGATGGTAGCTTTTTCTACCATAGGCTAGTTAGTTGACAAGGCCATGAGAGTCAAGACTCATCCATTTGATCGAGTTCCTCAGCAGTTTGGCCTCCCATATGTTGGCATACTTCCCCCAGTAGTACCAATCTATAGGACCATTCGAAAGGCCTAAAAGGGCCCTAGAGGATATCTCGACTAGACATGTGGTTACCCTGTGAGTGTGTACACACCCAAAATTACATGTTCTACATTGTCGAAAAATGGTTACAAAAGTCCTTAATGATGATTCAGGTCCTTTCAAGAAGGTGTTCGAGCTCCAAATCCCATTCACAATGTATATTTTTACCTAGACATCTTTACTTAGCCTTCCAATGCTTTTTCCATCTTTTTGCCTCTTTACGCACATGATTTGGCTTTTAGTGCCAGACCACCACCCAAAACATGGCGGTGGTCCTAAAACAACCGCCTAGGTAGGGCGGCAGATCCTGCCCACTTTTTCCATATTCCATCATGTGTGTTATTACATACAATGCTTCATTTAAATTCACTTTTAAGCATGCATCCATGAGCCAAATTATCTAAAATTAGCTTTTATTTCTTGATTCTCCTTCCTCCTTCTATTTTTAAATAGATTTTATTAGTTAGGAACTGCTTTTTTTTCCTTGTGCATGAAGGAACATCCCATCCTCAATTCCTATATATTTCATGCTTGTATTCAAGCAAAAGGCCCGAGAATTTTGTGTATCTTGCATTGTATTTCTCCCATAATCTTTTTAGGAATTTCATAGCCAAGCTCAGATCTCTTATGTTATCTCTCTTCTACTTGCATTACATCCAGATCGCCTTGTCACATTACTCAAGCACCATCCTCCTACTGTTGTTCTTGCATTCCAAATCCCTTAGACTCACATGAACACTCAGAGAAAGAAAGGAACATATTAAGGGGATAGATACAGATACAACTAGATTTGTCAAATCTCTTGCTTGTCTAGGTTGGAATTGTGTGTTTGTTTTCTTTATTTATTAAATTTTCAATTTCAAATCACTAGTTTCAATTACATATCAAATAGAGTAAAAATTGTTCATTTCAATAGGTTAGGAAATCACAAGTAGATCAAATCATTAGAAATTTTCTCTTTAACATTACCAGGGAAGTTGTGGGGAACAATATCCCCTTTCAGGGTCATGATTTGTTCTTCACCTCTAAGGTAGGGTTTGAAGGGTTTTTATTGGATTAGGTTATTTGTTTTAGATTAGATTCACACATTCGCATAAGTAACCAACTACATCTAGTTGATTACTTGTCTTTAGTTTATTTATTAGATTAGAATGCATTGCTTAAAAATTAGAAAAGATAAAAAAGATTTCCTTTGATAGATTAGTTTGCTTTTATTGCTTTGATCTGATATATTGTGAAAACTCTAAAAACATAGATTAGATTTTCTTCAATAATTATTTTTCTCATCAAAATCATTTTATTTCATTATGTATGACCATCAATGGTCCACAACAAGAAAATACATACAGATTGTGATCCCTTGGTCCCACAACCCAACGGGCTAGAATTGATAACTGACATTGATACCAGTTTACATTTGAAAGTCTTACGCACACCGTAAAATTTGCTGAGAAAATAGAACAAATCAATACATCAAACATCGTTGCTAATCAAGCCTATGACTATTGGACTACTCTTGGCAACAGGGTTTGATTACATGCATGACCATACAAGAGCCACAACCTCTGCGAGTCTTTGGTTGTGATCCTCGGTCCCATAACCTAATGGGCCTGCTAACTAGTTAGACATTGACACTAGTTTACGTACATTAGTATTCATATCTTCACCACTTCCACCAAATATTATTACACAACTTTCCTTACTGAACATAGCAGCCAATCAGGCTAAGACTTTCTGGACTAGACCAAAAATCACCCATAGTCCCTGTGGCTCCACTACGTCTCTCATTTTCACTTCCATGACCTTGTTTGGAAATCCATATGAGGCACCCGCAAGTCATTTTCCACGTGTTCAACAACCAACAAACAGAATCTCGGAGCTTGACATTGATTGGAGTCTCCGAGCAGCTATTATATCAGACCGAGCCATCACACCATTTCAAGTTAGGAGAGCGTTCTTTGCCTTAGACTCACAGATCTCGATATTTTTTGAAGATATAATATTTCCCAATTAGATTGATCCCCATCACCACACTCACATTCACATTTATCCTACACCGGTTGTCTCGACATGAACTTGAGAGGTCAGTGTAAAGAAGGTCATGTGTTTATTTTCTCATCATATAAATTGGTGAACACGATGTGAAGAGCTATTCTCTAAATGTTTCTACTTTCTTCATCCATACTTTATTCTGCAGTATTCTTATACCCCCAAATATGTTAGCATATGACAAGTACACTCAACCCATCCCGGGTTTTGACATGTACAACTACCAATCAAGTATACCACAACAATCACCCTCACTTTCAATGTGGGCGAACAACCGCTTCATCGGCTCGTAACCCTCTTCCTGGTAAAAATGTTGGTTCCTCTCTATACATATTAAGGAACTTGACCGAGTCACATAGACCTATCCTCGTGAACAATCAAGTTCAAACAACATGAATTTCATTAGTGAAGCAAGTTCATCTCCTCGGGTATTGTTTCAAAGAGCCCATTAGCATGCAATCAGATCAACTCCCACATCTAGATGAGGAATATTTAGCATGATATGTTAGGAGTGAGAAACACTTCCAGAACATGAACCAATTTTTCGATAGGTTTCAAGGACAAGGTGATGTTCTGCTGCAAAATAATAATGTTACCCCTCCTCCAAATGAAAATACCACCAATGAGGGGTGACAACATGGTGAACAATTCATAGCAGGATACCATACTCCTTAACAACCTCCGAGGGTTCAACAAAAGCACCTAAGAAAAGCACTACCCCGTCAATGGGTGATGTCATCTCAACTTTGGTAGACAAATTCAAGGAGCTAGATCTTTCCCAAAATACTCAGAATTCATATGTAGGGAAAGCACAAACTTCTCCCTACCCATAGAATTATGAACAAATACCTACTACACAAAATCCTCTAGTTTATATGGGTACTCAAAACCCTGAGATCTGCTTACAGGATGGGCACCTTGGGTATGCCCCCTCATGCCATGTATTGATATCTACAATAGGCACTCGACCGGAAGTGTGTTCTCAAATGCCATACCAACCGGAAATGCAACATTCCCTGGCTTCATGCCTTCGATTCCATATCAAGGTAATCAAACCCCACTATGTACACATGTATTCTAAATCTTTGTAGGGGATATGTACACCTACCCATGTCCGTAAGGACAACCACAGGGGATATCATATGCATCAAAAAATGTCTATGTTGTCCCATTTAAGTAATGGATGCAACCTCCACCTCCCCAACAAGGATCTTTAATGGTGGAAACATACGCAATGGGGACCTATTCTGAATATCTTAAGGATCCCCTAGACTTCTCCATTCGAACAGTCATGCTCCCAAGACCCTTGCTTGATCTTCCAAAATTTAAAGGGGAGGGTGATCCTAACACCCATATCAAGGCTTATGCAACAGCCATTTGAGAGTTTCTCCCATGGGACATAGTTGTTGTAAAAAAATTCCCTAAGATGCTAGAAGGTATTTCTCTCAATTAGTATTATAGGATACCGAGGCTTCAATACACTCATTCAAGCAACTTGTATCAGAATTTATTAAAGATTTTGATATGAACAAAATTTTGAGAATAGGAATCAAGGAATTCCTTCATATTAAGCAAGAACACAATGAGTCTACAACCCACTTCATTCAAAGGTGGTGACAAGTTCTCTACTCCTCTACAAACACTCCAAATATGGATTAAATGGATATTTTGATTTGTTCCTCCACTCTCTCGACAAAGGAAGAGGTTCAAAATTTCCTGCTAAGGAGCTATGAAGAGGTGTTAGAGGGTGCTCTTTAAATTGACCAAGCAGCCATTGACAGTGGTCATAAGACTTATGGAGCTAATGGAAGGTTAGTCACCCCTAATCAAAATAACCCCAGTTACTCCAACAACACAAATAGCAATCAAGGACCAAAAATCCTTAATAAGAATTGTGGAGTTACGACAGATGGAATAACAGACCACCCTAATAACCTAACATTGTTAATTCTCCCAATACAGCACTTGAAACAACAACAATAATAATGACAATAATCAAAGAAACAATAACATCTCACCCTTAGTCAATGCTATGAATTTTAACCTTCAAAAATAACAACCTCAAAGAATCAAGACAAACACAGACCCAAGGCCCTAACCAATGCCCAGGGCGTATCCAAACCAATTTCGTAACTAAGGGCAAGGGTTCCTGAATTTCAACCATAACAATTGACTATTGAACAATAACTGTAATTTCGGGCTACAACAAGGTGTAAACCAAAGGCCTCAAGATTACGATCCTAATTTATATTACAATTTCCATAGGGTTCGTGGGCATGACACAATAACATGTCGTGATTATAACAAGTTTTTACAACATTTTCTAGAGGATCAAAGATAGTTATTTGTTGACATGTTTTTGGAAAATCTGACATCATCCACTTAAAACACCTACATGGGACTAGTATCTCCACAGAACACACCGCTCGGAATCTTTAACGATCCTCTCCCCATGCATCCAAAGGATGGTACAATATATCCCAAGAGTTTGAACAAAGGCATTGTAATAAGGACCCATAATCACAAAGCCTCAACTTTGTCAAACCCACAAGTGGCACCTCCTTTGGATGGTATCTAGCAAAAAAACTTGTGGGGTTGGTGGAGTTGGACATTAAACCTCAAATTAATGCTGCCACTAGAACTAAGGATTATTATTCACAGCCTTTCTCGATCTACCCAACAACATTATATGACATTCGCGATATGCTAAGCAAGCTAGTAGGATCTTACGATTTGATCAATGACTTAACTAAGACCTTCTTACACATTTCCTTCTTAGATCTATTAAATAATTCCCCTACTCATAGGGCCACTCTACTAGAAGTGTTGGGTCTTGGTCATTTGGCTAACATCACCCCTCCTTCAGGAAGCACAAATAAACCATGTGGACTTTGATGTCTATCCTCCAGGGCAGCTGAAAGAGATGTTGGATTTGTATTCAACATCAACAAGATGCCCATGGACGTTGAAATATCATGTAGAGGTGATCCGATGTTGTTTTTACAAGTATAGATTTACAACAACTATGTAAAGTGTGTGATGATTGATGATGGGGAAATAGTTAACATAGTCCCCTTCTCTTTCCTTCAAAAGCTAGGGTATAGAGAGACCAATTGCTCTTCGACACGAAATACGCTGAGAGGCTACGATAACCTCAAAGCAACATCAATCAGAACTATAGTGTTGTTGGTCACCCTTGGACCTAAGATGGTACTAACCAAGTTTTATATTATAGATCAGAAACCAACTATAATATGATCCTTTTCCATCCTTGGATTCATCGCATGAAGGTGATTCCCTCCACTTTGTTTCAGGAAGTTAGGTTCCTGCATTTAGGGAAGGTCTTTGTGGCATAGGGTGATCCAAAACCCTTCAACATACACCTAGCTAACTTGAAAAAGAGGTCGGGATCCACTCTAAGTTTGAGCTTCCTAAAAATCATTTAAATAAACCAACAAGCTCAATACCAGAGGAAAATTTGGTTCCTACAACAGAATTAGAAGTCACGGGTTTGATCGAAGGCATTCCAATAGTCAAAGATGAAACCATCATCATAGAGACAGTATCATTAGGAACTATGGAAAATATTTTCAAGCTATTGGAAAAATATTTACCCATTCTCCTTCCTTTCAATTCTATGGGCATGGGACATACCCTAGGACTCAGTTCTCTGCCAACAAATGAGGTTTGTATGGTTGAGGTAACTAAAGTGAAGGAGAAAGATTCAAAAGATGATCCAACATCCATTTTTCCAAGTAACTGTTGGACTCTCCATTTTGATGGAGCCAAATGCCATTTTGGCACTAGGGAAAGTGTGATTCTTACCTCTCCTGAGGGAAGGATTATACCTTTTTCTTTCAAATTAACTTCGTGCACAAATAATCATGTTGAATACAAATCCCTTCTACTAGGTCTTATAAGTAGCCGAAAGAATGGATGCTCTTAATATCGGGGTTTAGGTGATTCTGGCAACTCGTTGTGAATTAGGTATCCAAAGTATATGAGACTAGAGCTGAGCATTTACAATTCTACAAAACAAAATTGCTAAATTTAACAAAGAGGTTTGACTTCGTATCAATCAAAGAAATTCCATGAGACTAGAATCTCTTTGCAGACTCGATTGCAACTTTCGCTTCTCATTTCACTCCAAGTAGTGAGTTGGAAGATTCAAAATTCACAATCTTAGATAATGTAGAACCTCTGGTTTGTAAGATACTAGTAACTCCAACGTTGACATATGTAGAGAGTGAGAGTGAGTCTATCATTGCATATTGTGTTGACATTGACAAAGTAACTCTAGAATATCTAAATGCTCTTGCAGAGTTACATCTTACACATCATGAGGTTAATCTTTCTCTAATTCCACACTCTTCTTCCTATTTTAGAAATCCCGTGATAGAGTCTACCCCTCAAAGGGAATTTTAAATTTTTGAGGTAGGAGAAGAGGGGGATTTGGAGTTGCCTCCGGCCCCGCCTAATTTTGAGGAAGGCAACGCCTCCTTAATTGAGGGAACAATCGATATAAATATCGGGACCAAGGAAGAACCAAATATTTTGAAGCTAGGGTCCTCTTTAACTCTTGAGGAGGTTGAAATACATACCCACATTCTCAAGGAGCATCAAAAAGCATTCACGTTTAACTATAAAGAAATGACGGGGATTGCATCACACATTATGGTGCACAATCTCGTCACCAAACCAAATGTAAATCCAATTAAGCAAAATTCAAGGCCCATGAAGCCAAAGATGGCCCTCATGGTGAAGTAAGAAGTGATGAAAATTCTCCATGTGGAGTTCATCAAGCTAGTTGACTACTCATAATGGGTCTCTAACATACTCCCCGTTCTCAAGAAAAATGGAAAGATCTGCAACTGCATAGATTTTTGGGATATAAATAAGGCTTGTCCCAAAGATGACTTCCCATTACCATCCATCGATGTTATCATTGACATGATGACAAATTTCAAGTTGTTGTCTCTCATGGATATATTCTCTGGGTATAATCAGCTCAGAATATCTAAAGAGGATCAAGCCAAAACTACATTTATAACTCCTTGGGGAACCTAGTGTTATGTTATCATGTCGTTTCAGCTTGAGAAAGCTAGTGCTACGTACCAACGAGTGATGACTTATATATTCCATGATCTTATACATAATATTGTGGAATCCTACATGGATGACCTGCTAGCTAAGGCCAGAAAGTGTTGTAATCACCCAAAGGTGCTTTGTATCATCCTTTCTTGCTTGATCAAATACAGTGTCGAATTGAATCCAGAAAAGTGTGTATTCAGTATAACAGGAGGCAAGATTTTGGGGTACATTATATATTCATGAGGAATCGATGTAGACCAGACCAAAATCTGAGTTGTATTAGAAATGATTCCACCAACGGATGAGTTTGGCATAAAATCTTTTCTTGGAAAACTCGAGGCAATCCAAAGATTTATCCTTGACTTGACCTTTGTTATTCACCCAATCAACAATTTGTTGAAAAATGATTATCGCATTGAGTGGAAAGATGAATGTGATGAAGCATTTGATTCGGTTAAATGATGCCACCTAGATCAAATCACCCTTTGATCTTCTATTCTTGAGCTAAAGATGTCTCATTAGCCTGCGCATGTTGGCTCGGAAGATGATGATAAAAGGGAGTGTGTGGTTTATTTTATTATTCAAACATTTCTTGATTATGAGACATGTTACACCTAGGTAGAAAAAGAATGCCTTTCCATAGTCTTTACGGCAAAGTGCATGAGACATTATATGTTGAATCAAGAAATGAGGTTTATTGTTAAGTCAGATCACTTGTGAACATTCCTGACACAAGGATCCTTATCTAAGAAGGTCGAGCGCTTCATAACTCTGATTGGATAATTTGAGCTATTGTTTTTAATCATAAATTCATCAAAGGAAAAAAATTGTGGAACAAGATAGCTGATAATCCATTAGATGGAGGTGATCTGGTACATATAGACTTCCTCGATGAGTGTGTATACTTCATCGATATTAGGCCCCCCATTTCTGTGTGTCCATGGTATACTGACATCATTAATTTTATAGTGGACCATACATATCTAGAGGGGGAAACATCACAACAAAGAAGATAGTTACGTGTCATTGCTGTTAAGTATGTTATTTTAGAGCAATTTCTCTATCGTAGAGCCTTTGACGGAATGTTATTAAGATGTGTCTACGTAGAAGAATCCGAAAAGATTCTTTATAAATCACATAGCGGAGTATGTGGATGTCACTTTGGCGGCCACGCCACTACTCAAAAGATACATCAGATAAGATATTTTTAGCCCACTCTAGAGAATGACACAAAGAGATTTTGTCCACAGATTCCACAAATGTCAATATTTCTCCCACGAGATCCACACACAAGCACAAGCTTTGCAACCAATTGCAACCCCATTGCCCTTTTCCATGTGGGGCCTATATTTAATAGGGAAATTCTCTCCCTCATCAATATATGGCCATAACTTCATAATCACAGCCACAGAGTACTTTACTAAGTGGGTAGAAGCCATGCCTCTTACCACTATACCCGGGTCTATGATCGCTAAGTTCATCTTAAACCAGATCATTTGTAGGTACAAGGTCCCACAAGTCATTATCTCAAATAATGGCATGTCTTTCAAAAATGATGAGGTGCATGAATTATGTGCAAATTTCAAGATAAGTCATCACACGGCTTCTCTTTATTATCCTCAGGCCAATGGACAGGATGAGGCTATGAATAAGACATTAAAGTCCATCCTCCTTAAGACTATTAAGGAGAACAAACGAGATTGGCATTTAAATCTTTTTCGGCCTTGTGGGCCTATCGGACATCAGTTAGAACACCAACAAGGGCAACCCCCTTTTATTTGGTATTTGGTGCGGAAGCATTTTACTGCTCGAGGTTGAAATACCGAGTCTTTGTATTTTGTTGCATGGAATCTTGGGAGAAGAAGGCTATCGAGAAGCACGACTCTCTCAGTTAGAAATTATTGATGAGGTTAGACTCAATGTTGAACAACGGCATAGCATTTATGCTAACTAGATGGCTCGGAAATACAACAAGAAGGTTTACGAGCATGAAATATATGAGGGAGATTTGGTCTTAAGACTTGACAGCCAGATAGACAAAAATACCAATGAAGGAAGAAAATTCAGACCTAGGTGGTTGGGTCCATATCAAGTAGTAGAAGACTACAAAAATGGGGCATTTCACATGTGTACACTAGAGGGTGAGGAGTTTAACGAATCAGAACTCTCTTCACCTAAAGAGGTATTACACATGATCCATTATCATTTTCATATGTACATTACTACATCTACATTGCACTTTCATCTCGCCATTCCATTCTATAAATTTTTTTATCAAGGGACTTATTCTTATAGCAACTCCTAAAAATTTCTAAAAACATTGGCAAAACATTCAAATCATATCTCTTCAAATTTTCATGGTATCATCAATTATTTTCAAATCATTTCATCAGTTCAAACAGGATAAGACAAATTTTTGACTGTGATCATACCAAGGCATGCATACTTGGTTCTGCTTATAGTCTCTTTCTAGATTAGGTGTCTTTTCCTATAGTCTGTTCTAGAAGCTTCATGGTGTCACATCTATCCCATAAAGATATCTTTGGAAATAAGAACATACTAAACATTTTGTGGAGAAGAGTAGGTCAAACGCAAGTCCATAGAAAATTTTTATTTTACACATTTATTTTCCCTACCAACCTTTGATGTTGAGCTGCGTCTCTTCTTTGGTGATGTAGGGTTGGGAAAGGAGAGAAATTGCCTTAATCACCTATTCCTTGTCCACAAGTGATGAGCCCATGCTTCCTACTTTGGGAGCATGGGGCAAGGTGTAGGGGATATCTTTGATAAACTTGAAAGTTATAAACAATTCATTCAAATATTGCAAAATCATAAGTCAAAAACAAAGTGAGTTAGATGTCCAAAATTCCAAAAGAGTTTAAAACCTTAAAACAAGATTTTGTCAACCAAGTAGCCATCTACAGATCTAAGTCTAAATAAACTAGAAAGTAAATCACATTCTAAACAATGAAGTAACTTGAGTAGGGTAAGGTTGTAGTGTCTCAATTTTGTCCTGTCAAACCATTGTCTTTCCCTCATCATTACCATTGAATAAATTTTCTTAACTTGTGTCCTTTTTGACTCTTGGTGTTGAGCCCTCACATCCTACTAGCTACATGGAGTTGGGAGTGGGGAAAGTACATTATGTTCGCATTACCATATCTCAAAGATTATAAAATACCAAAATAAATCATTCTATTATCATTTCACATCCACTGCATGCATTCTGAAAAGCATAGAAAAATAGAAATTCTAAACATCTAGAGTACACATGAGAAATAAACCAAAAGGAATTCAACTCAGATACAATGGATTATCAAACCAAAAATAAAAATCTGTATATATCATAGTGAGTCAAGTTTGTATACAATGCCATCACGCGCTAAGGCATGGTCAAAACACTCGTAATGAGCCCGAAATATACACAAAAAAATCATATAGTGCCCAACAAAATGGCAACAAAGCAATAAATGGCCCAATGGCATGTTAATCCCTGTGGGATCCTCGTATGGTGCACAGCCACATCCAGGGCTCTTGATGCGGGTGCAATAATACTAGGAGTGAACCGAATGGTATAAATGCTCATGGTGGCAGCCACTGGTTTTGGTCTCACTGCGAGAATGACTCCACCTTATCGACGCTCAACAACCTCATATCCGACCATCATTGTACAAAGGGAGGTCATCACCTCCGTTGTCCTCTAAACATGAGAAAACATGTCGGTTGTGGTAGGTAGTCCCTAGGATGTCTACTCCTCATGCATACCTATGGCCATGTCCCTCAATCTATGTGATAATAGGAGCTCAGCAATAGAGGAGAGTGTCACCTCCCTTGTCCCCGATCAATCAAGAGGATGAGATACCCATAATGGCTCTCTCGAATGATCGAATAGGATCGATAGCAATGGACCATATTTTCATCCCCTTCTTCGAACTAGATGATATAATGGTGTCTCCCATATATGTGGCCCACTATGTCATCACAGCCCTGGATCCCACTGTCTCAAAATTCAGTCTCCTCCCAAGAATCGGGAGCCCAAGGATTTGGTATACATCCTATACAGTAATGGTCCACTCGCCCCTAACACCTAGAAACCGGAAAGTGTTCCAATCTATGTCCCATTATGAAAACAATTCATACAATATGTGACTGGAAAGGGCACCCATGCAATCCTCTAGATACCTACCCTCTGCAGAATTTCCCTCTTGGCACAGGTCACCGATCTAAAATCTCGGGAGCTATTCACACTCCCCCTCTCGACTCCAATAGATGTACCCCTCCTTATGCATTCACCAAAACATGGAAAAAGAGCAAGTTAGTAACGTATATAAGAAGATAATCTCACCAAAAACATGATAAAACATGAAAAATCCAAAAAAATCAAGTTAGTAAATGTTTTGATCATTTTGTCTAGAACTGCTGCCCAAGTAGGGCGGCGGTCCCATGACCACCACCCTACTTTGGGTGGCGGTCCTAAGTTGATTTTCCAAATGTGCCCTTAACCCTAAAAATGGTCAAAAGTGTAAAAAAAGACCATTTCTGACAAAATAAAAGAATGCCCTATGGACGCCCCCTAGAGACTCATTTAAGACAAAAAAATTAAAATAATCCCCCCTAGGTGAACTTTTCAACGTTTTTACATTTTAGGTATGAAAAAGAAAAAGTGAAAATAACCAACCTTAGACCATGTTAGTCGATCTCCTACACGTGGAGGCATGATCACTATTCTACAACGGTCATTTCGGTTGTACTCTCATCAAAAATGGTCACCGTGAATCCAGAGCTCCAAATTCACCAAATCGAGAATGCATAAATGAATTGAAAAGTGAGTTTTATATATGTGTGTGTGTGTGTGTTATATTTTTAACCTCATTTTAAGTGTATGTTTTCACAGGGATGGAGCGTTGGCGTAGGTATATCTCTATATCCCCGCACAAATGGTAAGTCCTCTTGTCATTTTGATTTAGTTTTTATTTTTCAATGTTTTATCTATCTGCACTTGAGTCTTCTTTTTCTCTTGCAGGTAACAGGGGAGTTTGGGTGGAAAAATTTTGACACACGGGCATGTCAGGTATAACTTCTAACTCCCCTTTTCAGGAACGCCATACTCAAACTCTATGTTTTATGCCTTTTTCATGGCTAAGACGCTTCTCGAGGGGGAAATATGTATGCACCAAAATTGCATGTGCTACATTGTCGAAAAATGGTTACAAAAGTCCCCAATGATGATTCAAGTCCTTTCAAGAAGGTGTTCGAGCTCCAAATCCCATTCGCAGTGTATATTTTTGCCTAGACATCTTTACTTATCCTTCCCATGATTTTTCCAACTTTCGCCTCTTTCTGCGCATGATTTCACCTTTAGTGCTAGGACCACCACACTACCTCGGGCGGAGGTCTTGCCCATTTTTTCAAGATTCCATCATGCATGTTCTAACATGTAAAACTTCATTTAATTTAACTTTTAGCATGCATCCGTGAGCCAAATTGTCTAAAATTAGCTTTGATTTCTTGGTTCTCCTTCCTCCTATTTTTAAATAGATTTAATTAGTTGGAACTACTTCTTCTTGCCTTGTGCATGAAGGCACATCCCATCCTCAATTCCTATATATTCCATGCTTGTATTCAAGAAAAATGCTTGAGAATTTTATGTATCTTGCATTGTATTGCTGCCACAATCTTGCTAGGAATTTCATAGCCAAGCTCATATCTCTTGTGTTATCTCTCTTCTACTTGCATTGCATCCAGATTGCCTTCAAGTTGTCATTGCTCAAGTGCCATCCTCCTACCGTTGTTCTTGCATTCCTAATCCCTTGGACTCACATGAACACTCGAGAGAAAGAAAGGAACATACTGAGGGGACAAATACAGATACAACCATATTTGCCAAAGCTCTTGCTTGTCTAGGTTGGAATTGTGTGTTTGTTTGCTTTATTTGTTAAATTGTCAATTTCAAATCACTAGTTTCAATTACATATCAAATAGAGTAGAAAATCATTCATTTTAATAGGTTAGAAATCACAAGTAGATCAAATCATTAGAAATTTTGCTCTTTAACATTACCAGGGAAGTTGTGGGGAACAATAGCCCCTTTCAAGGTCATGATTTGTTCTTCACCTCTGAGGTAGGGTTTGAAGGGTTTTATTGGATTAGGTTATTTTTTTAGATTAGATTCACACATTCGCACAAGTAACCAGCTACATCCGGCTGATTACTTGTCTTTAGTTTATTTATTAGATTAGAACACATTGCTTAAAAATTAGAAAAGATCAAAAATATTTCCTTTGATAGATTAGTTTGTTTTTATTGCTTTGATCTGATATATTGTGAAAACTCCAAAAACATAGATTAGATTTCCTTCAATAATTAGTTTTCTTATCAAAATCATTTTATTTCATTTTGTATGACCATCAATGGTCCATAACAAGAAAATACATACAGTTGTGATCCCTTGGTCCCACAACCCAATGGGCCAAAATTGATAACTGACATTGATACCAATTTACATTTGACAGAATCTTATGCACACCTATAACTTTTGTTGAGAAAATAGAACAACTCAATATGCTAAACATCATTGCTAATCAAGCCTACGACTATTGGACTACTCTTGAAAATAGGGTTTGATTACATGCATGACCATACAAGGGCCACAACCTCCACGAGTCTTTGGTTATGATCCTTAGGTCCCACAACCCAACGGGCCTACTAACTAGTTAGACATTGACACTAGTTTGCATACATTAGTATTCATATCTTCACCACTTCCACTAGACATTATTGAAAAAATTCCTTACTAAACATAGCAGCTCAATCAAGCTAATACTTTCTAGACCAGACTAGAAAATCACCCATAAATCCTTGTGGCTCCACCACACCTCTTGTTCTTACTTCCATGACCTTGTCTAGAAATCCATATGAGGCGCCTACAGGTCATTTTATGTGTGTTCAACAACCAACAAACAGAATCTCGGTAGAGCTTGACATTGATTGGAGTCTCTGAGTGGCTATTATCTCAGACTGATCCATCATACCACTTCAAGTTAGGAGAGCATTCTTTTCTTAGACTCAAAAATCTTGATATTACGTGTTGAAGAAATAATATTGCCCAATTAGCTTGATCCTCATCACCACACTCACATTCACATTCATTCTATGCCAAATGTCTCAACATGACCTTGAGAGGTTAGGTGTGAAGAAGGTCCCATGTTGATTTTCTATCATACAGAGTGCCTATCACAATTAGGCATGTGGTCAACACTTGGCGGGTAGCTAGTGCACCTCAAGCACCTTTGCTTTAGATTTCGGCCGCTCCTACTCATATTGGAGAGGAGGATGAGCCTATTGATATAAACTTCGATTCTAAGGAGCACACAGGAGACAAGACTTATGATGAATCAGTTAGGGAGGAGACAGAGGATGAGGGGGTTGGTGTTAAGGATGGCGGGGTAACCCATATGGAGAAGGAGGAGAGTGACCCTGAGTGGCATGATACTTAGGATATGTTGAGAGCAGCATATGAGGAGGCGAGTGTGGAGATAGAGACATTGGTCTCAGAGGAGACACTTCCTTAAGGTGGGGAAGGGGATGATGAGTCTGTGATGGGATAAAATTTAGCCTCTAGCTTTGGGGAGGCCCTATAGCCACCAACAGCATCAGTAGCAGCAGCCACTGACCCTACTTGGATGCCCAGAGATCTAAGTATGCTTAATACTCTTCTATCGACTTTGTTACTTGAAAGTGTTAGTTTGGTACTTTCTTTTTATTTACATTTTTGGTTTTCTAACTCACTTATTTCTTCTTGTTTTCTTGCTTGTATTGACTACACAAGAGTGGCAAGAGCTTATCCTATTACGAAATATTGTGTAACATTATTATATTAGTGTGTGCAAATAATGAGTTGTCTTGTACAACTCAGAGATAAAGAATGGTTGAGTGAATAATGGGATAGTTGAGTGATCTTAGGAGTGTGTTGAGATGTTGTAGGAGAGTTAATATGGATTGATGTTGACTCCTTCATTATAGGATCAAAGAAAGCTATATATGTAATACTTCTATAATGAATAGAGATCCCGAACATTTTCAACTCTGAATATATTATTTCGGTGTATTGTTATCTATTTTTCCATGCTTAAACTCTGATAAATTTAACATATCGATGGGTGTGTGTGGACACCCTGTTGGTTCCCTTAAGGAAGACTGAGCCAAGCTAACTGAGGATTTAGGTCAACTACTAGCAGCTAGTAGACACACTAACGTGTTTTCTCCTGTTTGGAGGATAATGGAGGTGGTGACCTCCCTTCATACCCAGTGGCCGGATATGAGACTTTCAAGTGTTTGATGAGGTGGAGCCATTCTTGCAGTGAGACCACATCCAACATCCACTTTGCCATGAGCATTCACACCATTCAATTCATTCCTAGCATCATCACAACTACAGTAGGAGCCCTAGACATAACCGTGCACCATCTGAGGGATCCCACAAGGGACTGATAGGCCATTGGGTCATTTATTGCTTTGTTTCCATTTTTTCAAGCACTATATGATTTTTTTGTATATCTCGGGCTCATTACAAGCATTTTGACCATGCCTTAGCGCATGATGGCATTGTATACAAACTTGACTCATGATGATATATACATAATTTTATTTTTGGTTCGGTAATCCATTGTATCTAAGTTGAATTTCTTTTTCTTATTTCTCATGTGTACTCTAGACGTTTAGAATTTTTGTTTTTCTATGCTTTTCAGAATGCATGCAGTGGGTGTGAAATGATGACAAAATGATTTCTTTTTATTTTATTTTATAATGTTGTTATATGATAATGTGAACACAATGTGATGTTAAACTTTAGTTTCTTTAAGCAATCTTTGATACTTCATGTTGTCTTGGAAAAACATGGTGATATAATGATATGATAAGTAAATGTATTTGCCCCACTCACAACTCCATGCAACCAATAGGATGTGAGGGCTCAACACAAAGATCCGTAAAGGCCACAAGCTATGAAGATTTGTTGAATGGTAATGATGAGGGAAAGATAATGGTTTGACAGAACCAAAGTGAAACACTACAACCTCACCCTACTCAAGTTATTTCATAGTTTATAATGTGATGTATTTTCTAGTTTATCTATACTTAGATGCGTTTATGGCCACTTAGTTCACAAAATCTGATTTTGAGGTTTTAAACTCTTTTGAAATTTTGGACATGTAACTGACTTTGTTTTTGACTTACAATTTCACAATATTTGAATGGATTGTTTCTAAATTTCAATTTTATCAAAGAGACCCCCTACACCTTTCCCCATGCTACTAGTAGGAAGCATGGGTTCATCATCATGGACAAGGAATAGGTGAGTAAGGGAATTTATCTCCTTTCCCAACCCTACATCACCAATAAGAGATGCAGGCTCAACACCGAAGGTTGGTAGGGAAAAGAAATGTGTAAAATAAATTTTTTTGTGGATTTGCATTTGACTTACTCATTTAGGAAAAATATTTAGTATGTTCTTATTTCCAAATATATATTTATGGGATAAATGCAACACCATGAAGCTTCTAGAATAGACTATAGGCAAAGACACCTAATCTAGAAAGAGACTATAAGTAGAACTAATTATGTCGAGCTCGGTATGGTTACAGTCAAAAATTTATCTTATCCTGTTTGAATTGATGAAATGATTTGGAAATATTTGATGATATTGTGGAGATTTGAAGAGATGTGATTTGAATGTTTTTCCATTGTTTTCAAACAAAATTAAGAGTTATAAGAATAAGTCCCTTGATCACAAATTTAATAGAATGAAATGGCGAGATGAAAGTGCGATGCGAGATGCGGTAATGTACATATGAAAATGCTAGTGGATCATTCGTAATAACTCTTCAAGTGAAGAGAGTTCGCAAATTCGTTAAAATCCTCACCCTCTAGTGTTAACAGAAAAATTCCCCCTTTTGTAGTCTTCTTTACTCAATATGGAACCAACCACACGGTCTAAATTTTCTTCCTTTGCCGGTATTTTTTTCTATCCAGCTATCAAGCCTTAAGACCAAATATCCCTTGTATATTTCACGCTCGTAAACCTTCTTGTTGTATTTCCGAGCCATCCGGTCAACATAAACATTGTGTCGTTGTTCAAAGCATCAAGTCAAGCCTCATCAAGAATTTCTAACTGAGAGAGTCATGCTTCTCGATAGCCTTCTTCTCCTAAGATTCCTTGCAATGAAATACGAGACTCGGTATTTCGACCTTGAGTGGTAAAATTGCTTCCACACCAAATACCAAAGAAAAGGGGGTTTCCCATGTTGGTGTTCTAACTGATGTCCGATAGGCCCAAAAGGCCAGAAAAATTTTTAAATTCCAATCTCTTTTGTTCTTCTTAATGGTCTTAAGGAGGATGGACTTTAATTTCTTATTTGTAGCCTCAACTTGACCATTGGCCTGAGGTTAATAAAGAGAAGCCGTGTGATGACTTATTTTGAAATTTGCACACAATTCATGTACCTCTTCATTTTTTAAAGATGTGCCATTATCTGAGATAATGACCTGTGGGACCCCGTACCTACAAATTTTTTGGGTCAAGATGAACTTAGCGATCACAAATTCAGGTAAAGTGGTAAGAGGCATAGCTTATACCCACTTAGTAAAGTACTATGTGGCCGTGATTATAAAGTTATGGCCATCTATTGATAAGGGAGAGAATTTCCCTATCAAATCCAGGTCTTACATGGAAAAGGGCCATGGGGTTGCAATTGGTTGTAGAGCTTGTGTTGGTATGTGGATCTCATGTGAGAATTCTTGACATTTTTGGCATCTACGCACAAATTCTATTGCATCATGCTCTAGAGTGGGCCATAAAATAGCCCATCTGATGTATCTTTCGAGTAGTGGTGTGGCCACTGAAGTGACCTCCACATACTCCGCTATGTGATTCATAAAGAATATTTTTAGATTCTTCTGTGTCAACACATCTTAACAACATTCCGTTAAAGGATCTACGATAGATCACTTGTTCCAAAATAATGTACTTAGCGGAAATGATGCGTAATCGCTTCTTCTTTGTTGTGATGTTTCCCCTTCTGGATACGTATGGTCCACTATAAAATTAATGATGTCAGTATACCATGGACACACAAAAATGGGGGGCCTAGTCTCGACAAAGTATACACACTCATTAGGGAAGTTTAGATCTACCGATCGCCTCCATCCAACGGATTATCAGCCAACTAGTCTCATAATGATTTTTCCTTTGACATATTTCTGATTAACAAATGTTAACTCAAATTCACCCATCAGAGTTATGAAGTGCCCGAATTTCTTAGATAAGGATCCTTGTGTGAGGAATGTCCATAAGTGATCTGACTTAACAATAACCCTCGTTTCTTGATTCAACATATAATGTCTCAAACACTTTTTGTAAAGACTATGGCAAGGAATTATTTTTCTACCGTGTGTAACATGTCTCATAATCAAGCAATGTTCAACTAATAAAATATATTGCACATTATCATTTATCATTATCTTCTTGAGCTAACATGTAGGAAAGTGAAACATCTATAGCTCACAAATACAAGATCAAAGGGCGATCTAACCTAGGCGGCATGAGCGTGGGAGGGGACAATAAGAATCATTTAACCGACTTGAATGCCTCATTACATTCATTTGTCCAATCAATGCAACAATCCTTTTTCAACAAATTGTTGATTGGGTGAATAACAAAGGTCAAGTCAAGGATAAACCTTCGATTGCCCCAAGTTTTCCAAGAAAAGATCTGATGCTAGACTCATCCGTTAGTGGAGTCATTTCCAATATAGCTCATATTTTGGCTGGGTCCACATCAATTCCTCATGAAGATATGATGTACCCCAAAATCTTGCCTCCTGTTACACCAAATACACATTTTTCTAGGATTCAATGTGATGTCATATTCGATTAAGCGAGAAAGGATGATACGAAGCACCTCTGGGTGATCGCAGTGTTTTCTAGCCTTAGCCAAAAGGTCATCCACATAGGATTCCACAATCTTATGTATAAGATCATGGAATATATAATTCATCACCCGTTGGTACATAGCACCAACATTCTTAAGCCCAAATGACATAACAACATAATAGTAGGTTCCCCAAGGAGTTATGAATGTAGTTTTGGCCTGATCTTCTTCAGAGATTCTGATTTGATTGTACCCAGAGAACCCATCCATGAGAGACAACAACTCAAAACCAGTTGTTGCATCAACAATAACATCGATGGATGGTAATGGGAAATCATCTTTGGGACAAGCCTTATTTATATCCCAAAATTCTATGCAAATGTGGATCTTTCCATTCTTTTTTAGGACGGGGATGATATTAGACACCCATTGTGAGTAGTCAACTAGGCTTGATGAACCCTACCTAGAGGAGTTTCATCACTTCTTCCTTCACCATGAGGGCCACCTTTGGCTTCATGGGCCTTGACTTTTGCTTAATTGGCTTAGCATTTGGCTTGGTGACAAGATTGTGCACTGTAATGTGTGATGCAATTCCCATCATTTCTTTATAGCTAAATGTGAATGATCCTTAAGGATACATGTATGTATTTCAACTTCCTTAGGAGTTAAAGAGGATCCTAGTTTCAATATTTTTGGTTCTTCCCGATCCCGATATTTATATCGATTGTTCCCTTGATTAAGGAGGCATTGCCTTCCTCAAACTCAGGTAGGGCCGGAGGCAACTCTAAATCCCCCTCTTTTCCTACCTCATAAATTTTGAGTTCCTTCCTAGGGAAGATTCTATCATGGGATTTCCAAAATAGGAGGAAGAGTATGGAATTAGGGAAATATCAACCTCATGATGAGTAAGATGTAATTTTATGAGAGCATTTAGATATCCTAGAGTTTCTTTGTCAATTTCAATGTGATCTGCAATGACATACTTGATCTCAGACTCTATGTATGTCAACATTGGAGTTACTGGAGTGTCTTATGAACCAAAGGTTCTACATGAACCAAGACCATGAAGTTTGTATCTTCCAACTCATTTCTTGGAGTAAAACAAGAATCAAAAGTTTCTATTGAGTCTCGAGCAGGTTTTACTCTCATGGAATTGCTTCAATTGATATGAAGTCAAACCTCTTTGTTAGATTCAACATTTTTGTTTTGTAGAGTTGTAAATTCTCATCTCTAGTCTCATATACTTTAGATATCTGATTTACAACAAGTTGTGAATCACCCAACACCCTAATATTAAGAGCACCCATTCTCTTAGCTATAATGAGACCAAGTAAAAGGGCTTCGTATTCAGCCCCATTATTTGTGCATTCAAAGTTTAGTTTGAAGGAAAAAGGTAGAATCCTTCCCTCAGGAGAGGTAAGAATCACACCCACCCCGGTGCCAAAATGGAACTTGGATCCATCAAAATGGAGAGTTCAATGTTTGCTTGGCAAAATGGATGTTAGATCATCCTTTGCACCCTCTTCTTTTACCTCAATTACTTAAACCATACAAACTTCATCTGCTAGAAGAGAACCGAGTCCTAAAGTATGTCCCATACCCATAGAATTGAAAGGAAGGAGGATAGGTAGATCCTTCTCTAATAGCTCGACAATCTTTGTCATGGTTCCCAATGACACTGTCTCTATGATGACAGTTTCATCTTTGATTCTTGGAATGCCTTCGATCAAACCCGTGACTTCTAACTCCGTTGTAGAAACCAATTTTCCTCTGGTACTAAGCTTGTAGGTTTATTTAACTGATTTATAGGAAGCTCAAACTTAGAGTGGATCCTTGGCCTCTTTTTCAAGTTAGCTAGATGTATGTCAAAGGGTTTTGGATCACCCTGTGCCATAAAGACCTTCCCTAAATGTAGGAACCTAACTTCTTGAAACAAAGTGGAGGGAATCACCTTCATGTGATGAATCCAAGGATGAAAAAGGATCATATTATAGTTGGTTTCCCGATCTATAATATAAAACTCGGTTAATATTTTCTTAGGCCCAAGGGTGACTGGAAACACTATAGTTCCAATTGACGTTGCCTTGAGGTCATCGTAGCCTCTCAGTGTGTTTCGCGTTGAAGAGCAATTGGTCTCTTCGTACCCTAGATTTTGAAGGAAAGAGAAGGGGACTATGTTGACCATTGCCCCATCATCAATCATCACATGCTTTACATAATTATTGTAAATCCAAACTTGTAAAAACAGAGTCGATCACCTCTATGAGCTATTTTAGCGTCTCTGTGGGCATCTTGCTGATGTCAAATATGAATCCAACATCTCTTTTAGGCTTCCCTGGTAGATCAACATAAAATTCCACATGATTTATTTGTTCTTTCGGAGGAGGGTGATGCAAATCAAATGACAAGGACCTAGTGCTTCCATTAGAGCGGCTCTATGAGAAGGGGAATTCTTTAACATATCCAAGAAGGAAATGTGAGAGAAGGTCTTAGTTAAGTCACTGATCAAGTCATAATCTCCTACTGGCATTCTTAGCATATCACAAATGTCATTTGATATAGTCGGGTAGATCGGGATTGGCTGTAAAGAATAGTCTTTGGTCCTATTGGCAGTGTTAATTTGAGGTTCAATGTCCAACTCCACCAACCACACAATTTTCGTTTGTTAGTGACCATCTAAAGGAGGTGTCACTTGTGGGTTTGACGAAGTTGAGGCTTCATGATCATGGGTCCCTATTACAATACCTTTGTTTGAACCATTGGGATCTATTCTACCATCCTTTGGACATGTGGGGAGAGGATCGTTAAAGATTCCGAGTGGTGTGTTTTGTGGAGATACCGGTCCCATATAGGTGTTTTGGGTTGGCAATTTCAGGTTTTCCAAAAACATGTCAACAAACAATTGTCTTTGATCCTTTGGAAAATGCTGTAAAAACTTGTTACAATCGTGACATGTTCTTGCATCATGCCCACAAACCCTATGGAAACTGCAATATAAATCAGGATCATAATCTCAAGGCCTTTGGTTTGTGCCTTATTGTGGTCTGAAATTACGGTTATTATTCAACTGTTGATTATTATAGTTAAAATTTGGGAACCCCGCCCTGGTTTTGGAATTGGTTCGAGATACCCACCGGTTATTGGTCAAGGCCTTGGGCCCGCATTTGTCTTGATTGATGAGGTTGTTGTTGTTGTTGTTGTTGGTTAAAATCTACGACATTCACCGAGAGTGATAAGTTATTGTTTCTTTGATTTTTGTCATTTTTTTGCTATTGGTAGCAATCATATTGGGAGGACTAATAACATTAGGATTCTTGGGTTGGTCCATCACCCCATCCCTTGTGACCCCACGATTCTTATTAAGGATTTACGGTCCTTGATTTTTATCTGTGTTGTTGGAGTAACCGGGTTTATTTGGATTAGGGGTGACTAACCTTCTATTAGCCCCATAAGTCTTACGATCAATGTCAATGGCTACTTGGTCAATTTGAAGAGCACCCTCTAATACCTCTTTATAGCTCCTTAGCGGGAACTTTTGAACTTCTTCCTTTGTCTCCCTATTGAGGGAGTGGAGGAACAAATCACAAAGCTTTGTCTGATCCATATTTGGAGCACTTGTAGAGGAGTAGAGAACTTGTCGCCACCTTTGAATGAAGTGGGCTGTAGACTCGTTGTGCTCTTGCTTGATATGAAGGAATTACCTAATTCATGTTCTCAAAATTTTGTTCATATCAAAATCCTTAATAAATTCTGATACAAGTTGCTTGAAGGAGTGTATTGAAGCCTCTAGTATCCTATAGTACCAATCGAGAGAAATACCTTCTAGCATCTTAGGGAAAATCTTCGCAACAACTACATCCCATGGGAGTAGCTCTCGAATGGCCATTACGTAAGCTTTGATGTGGGTGTTAGGATTTCCCTCCCCTTTGAATTTTGAAATATCGGAAAGGGTCTTGGGAGCATGACTATCCGGATGGAGAATTCTAGAGGCTCCTTAAGATATTTAGAATAGGTCCCCATTGCGTACGTTTCCACCATTAAAGATCCTTGTTGGGGAGGTAGAGGTTGCATCGGTTGCTGAAATGGGATAGTGTAAACATTTGTTGGGGCATATGGCATCCCCTGCATCTGTCCATACTGGACACTGGTAAGTGTACATATCCCCTTGTGGAGATTTAGAATACATGTGTACGTAGGGGGGTTGATTACTTTGATATGGAATTGAAGGCACGAAGCTAGGGAATGTTGTATTTCCATCTAGTATGGTGTTTGAGAACATACTTCCAGTGGTGCATGTTGTAAATATCCATATGGTGCATGTTGTAAATATCCATACCCAAGGTGCCCATCCCAGTCAGAAAATCTCTAGGGTTTGGATTACCCATATAAACTGGAGGATTCTATTAAGTAGGTATTCGTCTGTAATTCTATAGATAGGGAGAAGTTATTGCTTTCCCCACGTACAAATTTTGAGTATTTTGGGAAAGCTCTAGCTCCTTGACTTTGTCTACCAATGTTGAGATGACATCACTTGTTGATGGGGCGGTGCTTTGCTTAGATGCTTTTATTGAACCCTTGGAGGTTGTTGAGGAGTGTGGTATCCTACTATGAATTGTTCACTATGTTTCCACCCCTCATTAGCAATATTTTCGGTTAGTGGAGGGGTAGCATTATTGTTTTGGAGCAGAACATCACCTTGTCCTTGTAACCTATCAAAAGCTCGGTTCATATTTTGGAAGTGTTGTTCACTCCTAGCATATCATGCTAAGTATTCCTCATCTAGATACGGAGTTGGTCTCGATTGCATGTTAATGGGTTATCGAAACAATACCCGAGGAGATGAACTTTCTTCCCCAGTGAAATTCATGTTGTTTGAACTTGATTGTTCGTGAGGATAAGTCTGCGTGATTTGGTCAAGTTCCTCAATACGTATAGAGGAACCAACATTGGTTCCCTAAAGAAGAGGGTTTTGAGTAGTTGAGTGGTTTTCCACCCACATTGAGAGTGAAGGTGATTGTTGTGGTATACTTGTTTGGTAGTTGTACATGTCAAAACCTAGGATGGGTTGACCATACTTGTCGTATCCCAACATATTCGGGGGTATAAGAATACCCGCATAATAAAGGATGGATGAAGAAAGTGGAAACATTTAGAGACTAGCTCTTCACATCGAGGTTCACCAATTTGTACGACAGAAAATCAACACGTGACCTTCTTCACACCCGACCTCTCGAGGTTGTGCCGAGATAGCCAGTAGAATGGAAATGAATGTGAGTGTGGTGATGGTGATCAATCTAGTTAGGAAATCTTATGTCTTCAACACGTAATATTGGGATCTGCGAGTCTAAGGTGAAGAATTCTCTCCTAACCTAAAGCGATGTGATGGCTTGGTCTGATATAACAGCTTCTCGGAGACTCGAATCGAGATCGAGCTCCATCAAGATTTTGTTTATTGGTTGTTTAACACATAGAACGTGACTTGTGGGTGTTTCGCATGAGAATGCTTTCATTCCTGGAATAGAGTTACTTCTATCCTTTTATTCCTTTGAGAAACAGATAAGGGTTAGGGCTAGGAGGAATACCTGTTGAATGTTGAGAGGGTGTGCGCGTACCGTAGAGAGAGATCAGATCGATTGCAAAGAACTCCTTCTTATCTGGGAAGGACTACCTGCAAGTAAGAATACAAGACCACTAGATTCTAATTAGACAATAAATGAGGGAACTGCCTTGGGCCCAGGAAGTATTAAACTTCCTTTTGAAGGTGGTCAGTTCCCCTGCTAATATGAATTAACACAAATTACTGCAAAATTACAATTTAATTACCTTGTTAAAACAATAGAGGAAAGGGCTAGTTTTGGTTTTGAATCACAGTGACCGATGCCGGTCACTATCACCGGTACTGGTTTCTACTAACCGATATCGGTAGGGGCAGTGGTTTAGGGGCTTTTAGTGAAGGTTGGCTATAAGGTGGCTATGGTGTTTATAAGGCTAGTAAATGATTGGGGATAGGTAATGGGGTGATGGAAAAGACTCAGAGAATATGGGGGCTATTCTTGGGGCAATGTAAGGGTAGAGGAATGACAGTTAGATGTAGGGTGTTACCGGGTAGTGGATCTGGGAGTAGACTTATAATTATTGTGACTCAGAAATCCAAGAAATGTTATTAAAAGAACGTATAAGACACTACTTACTAGTTCCTGATGAAGATATCAGGTCCAAAGACTATGATAATGAAGGCAGGGCTCAGGTAGGATGATCGAATAGTCAAAGATGAGCTATCTTCTCTCCCAATGCTTGGATGAGTGTCACTGGGCTCCGGTTACTCAGTTGTAGTCTTGGGCTTGATGTCCTTCTCTGTAAACTCCTCTCTTTCCTTCACTTGTCTCTGCTCGGCCAAGTGAAATCCAGATTCTTCCAATGACTTCCGATATTTAGATCAATGAAAATCCACCCTTTGTTTTTGGTTGGGGGAGGTCATTTATAGGGAACCGATGGCGGTTACGTAACCGACGGCGGTCGAGTAGGAACCGATGTCGGTTAAGTCAAAGTGGGCTATTTTTAGTAAAATAGCCAACTTTCCCTCCTTTTCTCTGAGGAATTAGTTGTGGGCTTGGTCAAGTCATTATTAGGTTGATTTTGGTGCGGGTGAGGAGTAATTAGTCATGGGTGTGGATGTAGACCAAGTTATAGGTCTTAATTAGGTTAGTTTAGGGTTAGGGCTAGGTCATGATGAGGTGGCAAAATGTGGTGGCAGGTTTGGAGATGTGGATTTATTAAATATAAGGTAATTAATAAATAATTGTGCAAGGTTTAGGTGGTGAGGCTAGGTTGTGAAATGGGATGTGGGGCACGAGGGGTCGTAAGACACAAATTTGGTGTCTACATTAGCCCCTTGTTGTCGTGTAGCTTGTCTTGTAAAGCTGCACTGACAATAATAAGAAGTGGTTACTCCTGTTAAGGGTATAGGTAATCCCCCTCAAATCTATCACAGATTGAGGTAGCGTGAAATCAGGGATAGGGTTGATAAAGGGTAAATGGTGTTGAGATGATGGTAAGATGGTGGGGTAGGTCCAAGGAAGCAGACGCATGTTGAAATGTAGTAGTGCGACCAGGGTACATGATTTGAAGAGCAAACAAGCAATTCATAGGCAAAGGTCGATAGTTTATCCAAACAAGGGTGATATAATCCTGGTATCCAAGGCATAGGAAGTAACTCCAGGGGATATAACGGGTAAGGTACATGAACGTTTAGGCATGTTCGGTAGTACCAAATGGTTGGTTTGGTTGAGATAAACGTCACGGTCTTGGTCTAGGCAAAGTTGGTCGACTGATCAAGTCAAGTACCCTAATCATGCTAAAACACGAATAGGTGAGCTCGATTGAACAAAAAGCTACATAATGGGTGGATAAAATTGTAAGTTGCGGGTTTTGGGTGAGGTATTTAAGTGGTGCGGCCTTAGGTCGGGCCTGATTGGTTGGTTGCGGCCTTGGGTCAGGCCAAATGGTTGGTTGTGGCCTTGGGTTGGGCCAAATGGTTGGTTGCGGCCTTGGGTCGAGCTGATTGGTTGGTTACGGCCTTGGGTCGGCCTTTGGTTGCGGCCTTGGGTCGGGCCTGATTGGTTGGTTTGGCCTTGGGTCGGGCTGATTGGTTGGTTGTGGCCTTGGGTCGGGCCAAATGGTTGGTTGTGGCCTTGGGTCGGGCCGATTGGTTGGTTGCGGCCTTGGGTTGGGCCGATTGGTTGGTTGCGGCCTTGGGTCGGGCCAAATGGTTAGTTTTGGCCTTGGCTCGGGCCTGATTGGTTGGTTGTAGCCTTGGGTCGGGCCTAATTGGTTGGTTGCGGCCTTAGGTCGGGCCTGATTGGTTGGTTGCGGCCTTGAATTTGGCCAATGAATACAAAAAAGGCTATTTAGCAAAGGAGGGTATAGGCGATGTGGTGAGAAAGGGAGATTGGTGAATAAGGGCAGAAATTGCGTAAAAAGGGATTAAACCGATATCGGTTAGCTATGACCGGTATCAGTTAAATGACCGATACCGGTGGTTTAGGGCACAACATAACCGATATCGATTATAGGTAAAAAACCTATAAAAAGAAAAATACAGCCTGTCATTGTCACATTGTCAATTTAATAACCAATATGTCTTGTCTGGGTCTAAAATTGATTTTGTTGAGTTTGTACGCTGAGTTGGCAGTAGTTGAGTGGAGGAGTGAGTGATTGGTAGACCCCAGCGAGTAGGAGGCAGAATTTGATTGGTGGAGGACCCAGCAGGGGGATTTATAGCCATGGCATAGCCAGGAGGAGCAGGAGGTGTTGGACCAGCTGGACCACCACCACCTATCCCACCACGACGACGTGTAGTCATACCGGTAGGTTCTAAACCTCTAATTATGTGAATTTAATGATTTTAAGTTTAGATTTGGGTTTTGGGTAGGAATCTAAAATTTAATGAAATAATGAATAAATGGATGTAATTTGAAAAATGGAGTGGATAGGTAGGTTAGTTAGGCTAAAACGGTATGGTGGGTAGGTTTATAGGGTTTTCCAGTGGGTATAAGGGTAGAAATAGGCAAAAAGATGGTTTTGGGGGCCGCGTCGGGTTCGGCTCTGGACACTGGACAGTGACCGATGTCGGTCACTAGGCGACCGGCATCGGTCACAAAATATTTGCACAAAGTAGAGTTTTTGTTAGACCGGCGTCGGTCGTATGTCGACCGGCGCGTGTATAGGTCTTGGTAGGGGACCGGTGGCGGTCGAGGTGACCGTGCAGTCATTAGTTAGGTTTATTTTGGTTTTGTTTTGTTGTTGTTGGTGTTTTGTGTTTTGGTTGTTGTTTGTTGTTTTTTTTTTTTGTTGTTGTTGTGTTTTGTGTTTTGGTTGTTGTTTTGTTGTTTGTTGTTTGTTGTTTTTGTTTTGTTGTTGTTGGTGTTTGTGTTTTATTGTTTGGTTGTTGTTTGGGGTGAAGAGGGAGGGGGTAGAGTTGATAGGAAAGGTGATTGGGGTGGGGGAAATGGGGTGGTTGTGTGGTTGGTTCGGTTAGGATAGATTAGGTGTTGGGTATGAATTAGGAGGTGTTAAATTGGTAGGGGCATAGTTAGATGGCGATAGTAGATCGGGGTGGTTGGTAGGGTGTGAGATAAGGAAAGGGGATATCGTAGATGTTTTAGGGTAAGATAGGTGGGTGTAGATGTGTGTTATATAGTCGGGGTGTGTTCGGGTGGGTAAAAGGGGGTATAGAGGGCTAAAGTAGTTGTTTTTGTAAAGGGTAGGTCTAATGAAGTGGGTTGTTTTTGAAAGCACGTCGGCGAACTTACGATGCGGGATGGAATGCCCCGCTGCCCAGAGACGGATGCGGCCACATGTGTCCCACGGTGCGGTGGGCCATTATGCGTGAGGTGGGACTTGGCGAGTCCAGTGGTATAGGGCTGTGGATAGGGACCATAGCCTTATGGTTGCCCTCATCGAGAGATGGGATCCGGCGACCAATGTTTTCCATCTCCCTACTGGAGAGATGACTATTACCCTGGAGGATGTGTATCGCATCCTGAGACTGCCGATCGTAGGGGAGGCAGTATTCCAGGTAGATGCAGAGATGGCTATGGACAACATTCTTTAGGTATTTGGGGATGCAGCCGCATTATTGACTTATCACAGCATGAGCATTGCCTATGGCGATATGTATCACGCACACAGACATGAGACATGGCTGGCCATGTTGATGATGATAGGTATCACATGCTTCGCCCTCCCGGACTTAGAGGGAGGCCGCTTCCCATGGGCTTTGATGGGAGTGCTGCACGAGATGGTAGAGGAGCATACGTGCTATGCCTGGGCACCGATATATCTCAGTGCAGCTATCTGAGAGGCTTGTGGGGGTTATCATTTGGATGAGGTGATTTGGGATTTGCTCGACATTTTTGTTACACTACTTGGGCATATGAGCACATCATATGTATATGACCAGTAGGGCTGCCCCAGGCAGCCGGGCCACAGTGTATACGATATGGCTTTCGAGAGGTGGGTGTGGGTCGTGGGCCACCACGAGTGGTGCTCACGAGGATGGGATGTGGCCTACTACCGTCATATGTTAAAGGGCTTGACCATGCTAGACATTGTATGGATGCCCTATAGAGGCCATCGGCCCCGAGGAGGAGCCCGAGCATAGATGCGCCGAATCCAGTATACTTTACGGATAGGCTGGACGGAGGCCAGAGAGCATGAGCGGATACCCCTAGAGAGAATGCGGCGGCGGTTGGGGATGCGACAGGATGAGCCACCTCCCTTCCCACAAGATCTGGGAGGGATGATGTAGAGGCCCCACTTTGCACTGCACCCGGCCCGTTGACCCGAGATTAGGTAGCGAGAGGCGGCGAGACAATCTGATGGATGACGCCGGGTGCACAGGTTCATTTTTGGTGTGGTGGGCAGGGCAGAGAGCAGCCAGGAGAGCACAGCCCGCACAACCAGATTTGGCGGCGGTTATAGCGGAGAGGGACCGGCTCGTAGGATAGGTGTAGTTATTACAGGGGCAGCTTGCTGCTGCACAGGCACAAATCGGGGTACTACAGGGGCAGTTAGCCTGAGGCACGTGCAATGTACCATAGGCACCACCATAGGCACCGCCACGAGCCACCAGCCACACCACCACGGCCACCAGCACCACCACAGGCACCGGCACCACCACAGTACAGGCACAGGGTGTACCGGTAGGACAGGGGCCACTATTACTAGGAGTCGGGGGACCAGCCCCAGCAGCCATGGTGGCACGGGCCCGCTATATGGAGGTGAGAGCGGAGGCCCGGTATTATCAAGATGTCCTTGATGGTACTGGGGCTGACTATCAGCCATATGCGGTGCACAGAGCCGAGACCTCTCGGAGCCAGAGATCCCAGGGGGGTGCAGCCATAGCCGGTGGGTCGGTGACAGGGAGGAGACGAGAGCCGAGATAGGGACCGGCGGGGAGAGGGGGCCGAGGTGGTGGGGAGAGGCTGAGACACCCACAGGAGCGGATATGGTTTTTTTGCTATTGGATATAGACACCGATCTCGTGAACCGTTTATTTTATACAGTCTGCGTGCCTACATATGATTTATTTATTCATTCTTGTTATATATACCGCCCTGGCTGGAGCTGAGTCGGTTGTATAGTTGATACCGGCTGCAAGCCGAGTATATTTTGATATGAGAGACCGGCCTGCGAGCCGAGTCGAGATTTTGATAGTGATTGCGGCCTGCGTGCCGGCTTTGTATTATTTTGAGCTGACAGAGGCCCCCATGCAGGGGAAGTTGTATATTTAAACATTGATATATATAGAGATGATGATTTTGATCCATATGGTGTGTACAAAATGTTTTATGTGTTTTGTCGATGGTTTTTGAAATTTAATGTGTATAGATGATGAGTTAGATCCAAATGGTGTATATACTGATGGGTTTGATGTAGATATTGCAATGTTGTACGTATTTTGTTGATGGTTGTTTTATTGTAGATAGATGATGTTGATGAAATTGTGATGATATATTGATTTGATTTTGATGACAAATATTGATAATGGTGTTGTTTTGCAGGAAAAAGAGGCGGGCGCCACAAAAATTTGCAAAAAATAAAGAAAAGGCCCAGGTTTAAGAAAAAGGAGGCATGTGACCGATATCGGTTAGCTAACCGACGTCGGTAGATTGTGGACCGATATCGGTTAGGTAACCGATACCGGTTATGCCAAAACGAGCTTTTCTAAAAATAGAAAAGCTTGGGCGGCAACTTAAGTTCTTATTTTTAGAGTTCTTATTTTTAGAGTCATGCAACAAGTTAAATACGTGAATGCGATGTTGTTTGATGACTGATACAGGTAATTGCATGAAAGAATTGAGTGATAAGGAGGAAAGAGACAAGTAAAGTGAGTGTGGGCTGAGATTAAGAAGGTAGAAAGGAAAGTTATATTTGAAGAGGGTGATGAACATGGCTGGACGAGGAGAAACATCCAGTGGCGGGGACGAGAGGAAGACAAGTTCCACCCCAACTGCTTTGCATCCCGAGAGGTAAACTGTTTGGTTGTATTTTAATTCTTGCATGTTTTGATGAATAGGATGAGAGAAGGTAAGAGGGTAGAGATGAGAAAGAAAAGGTGATAGGCAAGGGTTTGGAATGGGGTGAGTGTTATGGGGTAGGTAAGCGGGGGTTTCGCGTATGTTTGTAGGTATGGAGAGGAGTAAACGAGAAAAATAATTATCGTAGGGGATGTTTTTAAGCAGGCTGTATATGTTTGTGATGGACCAGATATCATTTAGAGATAAGCTGCTATCGGTTAGTAAACTGTATCGGTTATCTATAACCGATCTGCACGATTCTTGTAGGAATTTCTAGAATGTGAGAAAAAAAACCCTTGGGGATTTGATTTATTGAATGGTTGTGTGTCGTTTTGATGTATGCAGGTGGAGGTAGGGTTAAGGATGAATGATAGTGTGCTAGCTTTGTTGTCACGAATCCGAGCGGATGTAACACCAGCTAAATGGGCATTGATAAACCGTGTGGGGTTAAGTGGAATCCACTATTATTCATGAATCGCACACAATCATGCTATGTTGCAGGCGTTGATTGAGAGGTGGAATCCAGAAAATAATACCTTCTATCTACCATAGGGGAGATGACAGGTGGCGTTAGAAGATGTGTTTAGAATTTTGAGGCTCCCAATTACGGGGAAGACCGAGTGTATCGGTGTTTCCTAGTGTGGGGCGGGGAGTGATAACAACGAGTATTTGGTTCAAATACACGAGATTTGACACAGCGAGGTTTGACATTCACTTATGGTATAATGTATACAACACACCCTGAGGAAACAAGGTTGGAAATGGTATTAATGATAGCGGTGGGGTATTATGCATTACCGAGGGCGGAGGGGGGAATATTTCCAAAAGCATTGATGAGTGTTATTTGGGAAATGATAGAAAGGAGTGTGACTTTTACATGGGCACCTACATATTTGGCGGAGTTATACAGGGGTTTATGGGCCTGCAGGTGAAAACACAGGATGACACTGGATTGTTCATACTTATTACATTGTTGGGCCTATGAGCACATTGTTTGTGTGCGACCGATAGGCCGACCCATCCAGTCGGGAGAGACAGGAGTGCAGAGGTTGGGATTCAGACGATGGGTCCAGACAGAACAAGAGGCGAGATCCCAAGCCGTGATAGATGACATCGAGTATTATAGGTAGGTATGGGAGATGGTGACGATTGCGGATATTTGTTGGAGACCGTACGGGAACTATATGGTGACGGAGCACATAGCTGAGGAGTTGAGGGGTGTAGAGCGATTGAGGTGGATCACGGGGCACGGGGTAGGTGAGTACGAGAAGATTCCTCTAGATCGCATGTGGTGAAAATTTGGATTTTTTCGGGACATACCTATGGCTTATAGACCATTTATGAGGATCGACACCGAGGCAGCATTCTCACCTCGCCGGCCAACACCTCCAGAAGGGCCAGAGGAGATAGCAGCCGATCGCAGGGTAATGGATGCGGGAGCGAGCGAGCAGAGGCCTAAAGATTATGGTGGGTAGCAGAGCTGTGAGGTGTACGTGATCATCCTGACATAGCTATGATTACAGCAGAGAGAGATCGTCTGCAGGGTTTAGTTCATCAGCTCCAAATGCGGGTGAATGAGACAATGGGATTGTTAGTGGTTGCAGAGTCACGAGTGGAGAGACTAGAGGCAAGATTCCTCCACGCAAGAGGACGTATTCATATGTTACAGGAGATGTTGGCGGATCAGTGGGAGGAACCAATAGCATTGGCACCTTTGAGGATGGAGAGGCCAAGTGAGTGGCATCAACGATCATGATCACCACCTGATTCGGGAGGAGGCGCAAGGGTCTAAGTGAATTTCATAGGAGTATAAGAATAAATAAGGATGCCGACCTGCGCGTCGATGATAGAGAAGATGTTTTTGTTTAACATCTAAATAAAACTAAATATGTATGTTGATTTGAGTTATGATAATAATAAGAATGGTTGTGTTTTGAATGTTTTGTTTTGAAAAAGGATAACGATGAATGTGAGTAAATAGAGATACACAAATAGATTTATATATACCACACATGATAGGTTATGGTAGGGGATGGTCAAGCTAACCTTGGGAGACCCCATGTCTCCTAAGTGTTGCCTACATAGCCCATTTCACAAAGCAAGGAGGGGCCTCAGACCGATGTAGTTCTCCCTTAGGACCAGGGAGAGGTGAATTCAGGCAATTTGGTTGTGGTTAGGCAATTTGTCGGTTGGTAAAAATATTGATATTGGTAGGGTAATGTTGTTGGTGTTGGTATGGTATTGGGAGTGTTGGTGTAGGTATAGGTGAAACGAAAGTTAGCTTACCCAAGTAGTAGGGAATCGTGTCCTGATTAAGGTCAACACACAATCCTAGAGTCGAGTAAAAGAGGCAAAAGTGTCCCGTAGTTGAGAAGAGCTAAACAAACCACATATTAACATAGGATGGGCTTGAATCCCTAGGTGCCTTGCATAGGCGAGAAGTCGATAGGTGAAAAGAGTCGTATAATCACAATATATCGGATATACGTCACGTCCCTTGAGTTTTGTTGCGTAGACGAATGGTGAGGTGAGGTGGCTGGTATAGCTGGGGTGCAGAGAACTTATTATAAGGTGATTATTCGACGAAAGAGAACCAAACCTAAATAGACAAGTCCATGACTCAAAAGTGCTTTAGAATCTTGCTTTTATTTTTGGATATAGGCGATCGATCAATGCGGGAAGTCCATAGAGGATATGTATTTTTTTGTTCTTGAGGTCTTCACGAAGCTAATCAATGCGAGAAGCTTCGATAAAGGCTGACTTTGTATAGCTATCCTTGAGGAGCGCGATCTATTTATAGCAGAGATGTGGTTTTTGTATAGCTGTCCTTCGAGGAGCGAGTCTATTTATAATAGTAGAAGTGACTTTTCACATAGCTATCCTTCGAGGAGCGAGTCTATGTATAACTTAGAGGTCTAGATGTCATTTTGGCATGAAGCATCTAGTTTTGTAGGAAGTTTGACTCAAGAATATCCCATAAGTGTACAATTGAGAACATGTTATTTTGATACTTTTAAGTCATGGACCGAGACTAAAAAGGGGAATGAATCTTTAAGAGGAGGTAATGACCAAACCACGTGAGCTTGATTCTATTTTGAGATGCATGGAACAAAAGTTTATGAGGTAGTAAATGAGCTCGAGGGACAAGCGCAAGGTAGATAAGAAGTGATATAATACTAAATTCAATAGTAGAATGGTCGAAGATGCAAGGCATTAAGGGGTTCAGGCTCAGGTTTACCATTAAATGAAGCTAAACGGTAAGTGCCTGATCCATAAGTATGAGTGATAATGTAGGGCCCAATCTAATTACGAGCAAATTTTCGACGTTTTCTCTTTTCTAGTTTGGTTACATGCTAATTCTCTTTGAGGACAAGATCACCAACCTTAAAGGTACGCTCATGGAGTCGCTTATCATAAGCACGCTTGATGCATTTTGATAGATTTGAAGGTGGTCAAGTCTTTGTAACACGACACTCATCAAGAAGCTCGATTTGGGCTAACCACTCTTGGCGGAAATCATCATTGGTGAGGACATCCGAAGAGATATTTTTAGGGAGGGTATTTGTATTTCGAGAGGCAAGACAGCCTCGGTACCATATACCAAAGAGAATGGGGTGGCATTAGTGGAGGTGTGAATGCTAGTCCGATAAGCCCAAAGGGCAAAGGGGATGTGATCAGGCTAATTGCTTCCAGAATCATTAACAACTTTCATGAGGATTTTGGTTAGGGTTTTATTAGAAGATTTAGCTTGACCATTTGCTTGTGGATAGTAAGGTGATGAGAAGCTAAGTTTGATACCAAAGTTGTCACAAGGTCTTGTAACAACTTATTTTTGAAATATTTTCCATTATCTGTTATCAGGCGATGAGGAACGCCAAAACGACAGATAATGTGATGGTTAATGAATTCGACGATTTTTTCTTTTTTGGTTGAAATGAGTGGAATGGCTTCCACCCATTTAGTGTAATATTTGGTTGCTGTGATTATCCAATGGTGACGTTGTGAAGAGGGCGGGTGAATCTCACCGATAAGGTCTAAACCCCATTGTGAGAAAGGCCAAAGATCTCATGTGACCTGTAGCGGATGGCTAGGAGTATGTTGAAGGTTGGCATGTTGTTGACACATAACACAACGCTTAACATATTCGTAGCAGTTGTTATTAAGAGTAGGCCAATAATAGCCTAGGCGAAGGATCCATTTGGCCATGGCAAGGCCACTAAAATGTCCACCACAAATACCGTCGTGGACTTGTTGGATGGTATAGGTGACCTCCGCCTTTGGTTAGACATCGAAGGAGGATGCCATCAAAGCCACGTTTATAGAGAGTCCCCCATGACGACATAACGAGAAACACTTTTAAGAAAAGCATGTTTTACATTACTAGTAAGGTCGGTGGGAGAACAGAGAGGTTGTAAGGTAGTCGTGAAATTGGTGATACCGGTATCTGCGAATTAGCGAGACACATTATTTATCATACAAACATCCGGTGAGTAAGATGCGGCGAAAGAGTTGTTGGACCAAGACGAATATGTCGAGTCGGTTAGTGAGGCGGAATTTGTGAGGCTAAGCAAGCCATAGTATCCACAAATGTATTAGTGGAGCGAGGAATGGTTTGGATAGAATAATGAGTAAATAAGGTCAAAAGTGAATCCACGTAATGTATGTACTTTTGAAGTTCCTCATTTTACATTGGTAAATGCCCATAACTTGATTAACTACCGGTTAGGAGTCGCCGAAAATGTTAATAGACTTGACACCTAAGTTTAATGCAACCTAGAGACCCAAAACAAGGGCCTCATATTCCATTATTATTAGTGCAGGGGAAATCGAGCCGGAATGCAAGAGGCATAGGCTCAGCATTAAGAGGAATGAGAACAATGTCAACTCCACCGCCGCGCTGGCATTTGGATCCATCGAAGAAGAGGGTCATTGGATACGACTCCTCATTGAGTGAAAGAGTGGCAATGAGTTCGTCGGGGAAATTAAAATTGGTAAATTTCTCCCTAGGTAAAGGGGCTTCCGCGAGTTGGTCTGTAATAGTTTGTCCTTTTATTGATTTCTGGTGTACAAATTCAAGGTCGAGGTTGGCAAGGAGCATAAGCCATCGGGCGATGCGTTGGTTTAGATGTGGTTTGGTGTACATATAATGAATGGGGTCCACGTTGGTGATGACAAAAGTTTTGTGATTCAGGAGGTAGTGTCGGAGTTTGGTGGCTATGAATGATAGGGCTAGGCACAACTTTTCTACATGTGTATACCTAGTCTCGTAATCCACGAGAGTACGACTTATGTAATAAACGGCTTGTTCTCGATGCTCGGAGTCATGATGTGTGAGCATGGCTCCTACAGCATGGTTGGTGGTAGAAAGGTAAAGGTAGAAAGGGCAATCGTCCTGAGGTGGGATAAGCACGGGTGGCTGCAAGAGATAGGCTTTGAGAGCCTCAAAGGCTTGGTGGCACTCTTCACTCCATTGAAAGACAATGTCCTTTTTAAGGAGATGATGGAAAGGTTGACATCGATCTGAGAGTTGGGAGATGAAACACCGGATAGATTGGAGTTTACCTTGCAAACTACGTAATTGTTTGAGGTTAGTAGGTGGGGGCATTTCTAGGATAGCTTTGACTTTAGCTGGATCGACCTCGATGCCATGCAAAGAGACGATAAAACCAAGAAGTTTTCCTGAAAGGACACCAAAGACACATTTCTTTGGTTGAAGACGAACACAATATTGTAACAGGCGATCGAAAATAATGGTTAAAACATCGAGATGTTCACTGCGATGTTTAGATTTTCCAAGAAGATCATCGACATAATCCTCAAGGATAGTGTGCATAATGTCATGAAAAATGTAAGTCATAGCCCACTGATAGGTCGCACCAGCATTCTTAAGGCCAAATGGCATGACATGATATGTGAAGATTCCCGAGGAGTTATGAAAGCGGTTTTATGTTGATCGGCGGGGCTACCAAAATTTGATTGTATCCCTAGAAGCCATCCATGAGAAAAGCATCTCATGGCCCGCATGTGAGATCAACAAGTTAATCAATACTTGGGAGGGGGAATTCATCCTTCGGGCAAGCGAGGTTAAGGTCCCTAAATCCATACATATCAAAGTCCCCCATTACTTTAGTAATTAGTACGATGTTAAAGATCCATTGAGGATAGTCAATAGGTAAGATGAAGGAAGCGAGAAAGGAGTGTTGAAGCTCTTCCTTTGACCAAGAGGGAAATGCGTGGATGCATTTTTCTCAATTTCTGTTTAATTGGTTTGGAATCGGGTTTTAGGGTAATGTTATGGACAGCAATGTCAGGATCAATTCTTGGCATGTCAGCGTAGGACCAAGTGAAAGCTTGGTTGCGGGCATGGAGAAAGGTAGTAAAGGCAGCTTGTTTTGATGTGTTAAGAGATTGTCTTATCTTCATAATGTGAGGATCATCCTTTGTGTGGATGTTGATTTCTATAGTCGACTCATTCAACATGGTTTGAGTTTCAAATGGTAAGGCGTGTTGAATATAAGAGTCGTCTGCGCACCAAGTGAGGATGGAGTCGTCATCCTGGCACTCAACAACATTAATTGAAGGCAAATCCTCTTTGATCATGTCCGGATACGAAGGGGAATAGAAGATGGGTCCTCATTATTGCGTTGATAAGTGAGAGGACCCATGAACATGCGTCGAGCCGTCGAGCCATGAACACGTGTCAAAGCCATTTCTTAACTTTCTCTCTCCAGACTGAACCAAAATTCAAGATTGACCCCGAAATCATGTAGAGAATTTTATAAGCTTTCCAATGATATAAAGAATGTGCAAAACCAAGCTCTGGATCGAAAGATATGGTGATCTGAAGATTTAGGGCACAAAGCAGAAAAAATGGGTTTTGAAAATTTTCCCGCGCTCATGCACAGACGACACGTGTCGGGCGCCCGATTGATGACCAATTCTCTCTCCTTCCCTTACCACGGGTTTTCCTTGAAAGTTTTGACTTTTTGTAATTTTGGAAAATTTCCCATTTTTTCCTGTGTCCCCGCCACTTGGGACACGTGGCATGATCTGGTTGGAGGACAGGGGCGCGGGGTCATCCTTTACCTTTTAGTTTTTGGCCAAAACTTTTGCCAAATTCTCTAATTCCTCCTCGAGCTCCGCACTCTCCTTCTCCTTAGGACACGCGTCCTCTTTTTATTGGCTTGGGCCAACGCTTCAAACCTTGCCCTTTGAAATTTTGGACGTTTTCCCTGGTGACACGTGGTGTTTCCTGATTCGTCCGCGGGCCTGCCGGCTTTTCGCGTCCCTCACGTCCCTTTGGTCCGGTTGTCCCGAATTTTCTGGGAAAAATTCCTCCGATCCGCCCGATTCGGGCTTCCCTGTCCCATTTGAGGTGAAGACATGTGGCGTGATTTGATTGGCTCTCGGCTCCTTCGGCTCTCCGCGTCCCACGTGTCCCTTTGTCCCAACTGTCCCAGTGTGAAAGTTCTCTGTTTCGGCCAATCTGGGTGGTTCACGTCCTTCGCATCCTCACGGCCTAGATGTCCCAACTGTTCCACTCAGCAGTTAGTCAATTTTGCTTTTACCTTTGGCCGGTTTACCCTTTCGTGTCCCACACGTCCCGATGTCCCTCTTATCCCAAAGGTCTTTGCGCTTGACCACAGAGGCTTTTCGGCGGTTTGCGCCCCGATGTCCCAACTATCCCAAGGACCGCCTGGACTAGGACTTAGCCAATTTTCATGATTTTTCCTGCCCCAAGCTTGATTTTTGCAATTTTTCACCTTTTCTTAGAACTTGCTCTTTTCTTCTTGGACAGGAGAGTTAAAAAAAGCCGAGGGGACCCCAGAAACATGATTTTTTACCTTGAATCAATCTATTTGCCTAGGACTTGAGTATTCTGATGCATGTTATCAAATTTACCCTGGGGGTGAATTTTGGATAACAATTTGGTGACTTCAGTGGGGTTACACCCTGCTTAGGTAGAAGATACTAGTTGCACTGGAGCGATCCATTGGGCATGGAGTCATCAAATATTCTGTTTAGAACCCCAACTGACTCAGTATGTGTAAGGAGGAAGATGGAATATCACCTGATGGAAGCAAGGACTGCAAAGCATCTCCATGGACAGCAAGTTGTGCCAAAGCACTTAGGGAAAACAAAACTAACCTACAAAGACAATAATGTGCACAAGCACTGGAGGAATTAAAATCTAATCTAATATTTACAAGGTAGTGAATTTCCCTCTAGAAGCAACGCTTGAGATAGATTCCATTTACTGGAATCAGAGTTCTTCACCATCCAATGAGGCCAATTGGAAAGCATTGTTGTTCTTGCACTTCGTGACCATGTATGGGCCACTCCAAATGGCATCAAATTTTGAATGCCTTCCCGGTTTTGCTCTATCCACATCCCATTTCAACACTAGATCTCCAACTCGGAAGGATCTATCCTTGGCCTTCCTATCAAAGGTCTTCTTGATCAATGCTTGATCCTTTTCCATTGCTTGGGATGCCTGATTTCTGATCTCTTGCAGCTCCATCAACTCTGCATACCTCACCTCCATGGGCTCAAACTCTAGCAACTCCAGCTGCTTCATGAGTTCCAATGTTGGCAACTCAAGTGACATGGGCAAGATTGCCTCTCTTCCATAGACAAGTTTGAATGGAGAGTTACCTGTGGATCTTTTGGGAGTTATCCTATCAGCCCATAAGGCTGATTTCAGTTTAGTATGCCAAGACCTCTTATTCTCGTCAAGAGTCCTCCTAATGATCCTCAACAAGTTCTTGTTTGTAGACTCGGCCTGGCCATTACCTTGAGGGTAATAGTTTGATGAAGTGCTTAGGTAAACACCGTTCTTGACAGCCACCTACTCAGTCACCTTAGATCCAATGAATGCCAATGCATTATCAGAGATTATTGTAGCAGGTACACCAAATCTGGTTGTTATCCCCTCATAAAAGTCTAAGATGCTAGAATCATTTGCCTCTTTGAGTGCTACTACTTCTGTCCATTTGGTGAAGTAGTCCGTGGCTGTCAAAATCCATTTGTGCCCTTGGCTTGAATTGGGATTAATGACTCCAATGAATTCCAAACCCCATTTCATGAATGGCTGGTCAACTGAGATTGGATGCAATGGAAGGGCAGCAAGTCTCTCTTTTCCTATGAAGAATGCACAATTCTTACACCTCTTGATCCATGCATAGAAATCACTGAATATTTTAGGCCAATAATAACCAGCCTTCATGATTTTTAGAGTTGTCACTCTTGGTTCAAAATGACCACCAGCTGATCCACCATGGAACTCTTCCAACACCCTTTGAATCGATTTGTGCTAATGCATCTCAAGAAGACTCCATTCACATCTTTCTTGAACAAAACTCCATCAACAATAGCATACGGAATAGCCATGCAAGTGTCTCCTTTGGGTCTTGTTCATCTCCGGAGGGCATAGGCCTATGCCTAGGAAGTGTATAATACCTTGGGTCCAGCAAGGAGTGGGGGCAGCATCATCTTCTTCTTGATTGCCACTTGGCTCATGGCTGTCCTGGACTGTCAAAACAGCCTCTTCTTCATTGCATACTTCTTTTGCTTCCCAAAACCAGCTGCTCACACAATCCTTTCCCTCTTACCAGCTTGGTGATCTTGATCTCAATATCGTACTCCATGACACGGGTGATCCAACCTACCCTTTTCTCATTCAAATCCTTGTTGAGGAGGAATTCCTTAACCCAGCAGCGTGTGAGACCAGCAAGCTGGACCTTGTTGTTTGAGACTAAATGCTTGAATTTCTTCAAGCTTCGATTCTGCAAGTACATGCTTCTCAATAAAGAGTACCTCACCTCATAGTCATCTAGGCTCCTGGATGAAGAAGGCAATTGGCTGCTCATCATTATCCTTGTTCTGTTGTACCAAAATGGCAGAAATAGTGTCATTACCTCCAAATGCATAGAGGATGAAATCCTTGGAGAAGTCCAGGTTGATGAGAGTTGGTGCTTGAGAGATGGCTTCTTTGATTGCTTCAAAACTCTCCTTGCCTTCTGATGTCCACTTGAAAGCCATGCTCTTCTTTAACATTTTGGTGATGGGCTTGACAAGGGCTGCAAAATCTGGGACAAACCTCCGAACAAATTTTATCCTTCCCAAGAAACTCTGAAGGGCTTTCTTGTGGCTTGGCAATGGTAGTGCTCTTATGGCTTCAACCCTCTCTGGATCAATTGCTAATCCTTCCTTGGAGATAATATGGCCAAGGAGCTTTCCTTCATGTGTAAGAAAGATGCACTTCTTAGGATTCAAAGACACTCCAAATTTCCTGCACCTCGTGAAGACTTGCCTCAAATGAGAGAGGTGGTCTGCTGCATTTTTGAAAAAACAGTGATATCATCAAGGTAGATCAGCACCACATTGTTAATCAAACCTTTGAATGCCATGTCCATTGCCCTTTGGAAGGTAGCACCAATGTTGGACAACCCAAATGGCATTTTCCTGTATGCAAAAGTTCCCCATTTGGTTGTGAAGGCTGTCTTGAACTGGTCCTCTTCCTTCACCATAATCTGATTGTAGCCCGAGTAGCCATCAAGTAGTGAAAACCTCTCGGAGCCAGCCACAACTTGCAAGATTTGCTCCATGGAAGGGAGTGGGTAATGGTCCTTGAGAGAGGCTCTATTCAAGTCTCTGAAGTCAACACACAATCTGATCTCTCCACTCTTCTTTCTGACTGGAACTAAGTTGGCAACCCAACTAGAATGCTTGATTGGGAATATGATCCTTGACTCAATCAGCTTGTCCAATTCTTTCCTCATGAGAGGCTCCATGTGTGGATTGACTAGTCTTTGTTTCGCCCGAGGCTTAGTATTTGAATCCAATTCGATGGTATGTTGAGCTAAGTTGGGATTGAAACCTTTCAAGTCTTCATAGCTCCAAGCAAACACATCAGGGAACTCTTGACACAACTGTATGAACTCATACCTTTCTTGTTCAGTTGTCATCCTTCCAATTTGCAATGGTTTGTTCTCTTACTACCAAGATGGATCTTGAATCCTCTCTCTTGACTTTGAATGTTTGCTTTCTCCTTTCTAAACTGATCATTTGGGTTAAAAATGGACTCCAAAGTGATAAGTCCCTTGGGCAGCTTGTTAGTTCTCAAACATACCACTTGGTCACCATCTTTGTTGTTCCAACTTTTCTTGATTCTTGGCTGAGAACTCAGCTTCTTCTTGCAAGAAATGGATGATTTGCTGGTCATTCTCAAACACTTGCCAACTAACATTGTTATCTGGCACTGAAGGCCTCACAATCACGTGGATGTTTGGTTGTACCTTGTCTTGTTGAATGCTTTCCACAATGTCAAAGGCTGCCCCTACTACTGCAAGCCTGTCAACAGCTTGATTCTCTTTCCTAGGAATGGATTTGATGCCAAAACCCTCAAAATCTTCCATGAGGTCCCACACCCTGTTCTTGTAGCACTTGAGTAGATCATTCTTGGTAGCATGTTGTCCCTTGACCTGATTTACAATCAATTCACTGTCCCCAAAGACTTGCAAGTTCTTTATTTTCTTCTTTATTGCCCAATGCATCCCTTGCACCAAGGCTTCATATTCAACAGTGTTATTGGAGCATGCAAACTGAAATCTAAAAGCTGAATAGTACTTTACTCCTTGACGTGAAACAAGCATAGCTCCACCTCCTGCACCTTGTCTACTCCTTGATCCATCAAAAAACAGCTGCCATACCTCATTGTCATCCTTGTGGTGTGGCTTGGTGATGCTTATGAATAGGCTGATTTTCTTCGTGTATGCAATAGACCCCTAGCTCATATTCTTCCACTTCTTGATAAGGATCAAATGCATGTACCTTGTTTGCCCATTCATCAAGAGTTAGATCCAAGATGCTTCCAACCTTAGTGTTAGCTTCATCAGTGCTTGGGTGATCTTCTTGATCAAATCTTTGAGCAATTGGCATTAATCTGACTTGGGGTGTAAGGCTCAATATGGAAGTTTGCAATAGGTTCTGACCTGATTGTAGCCTTAGTTCCATACCTCGTTCTAAATAGCATGTGTGACCAATCAGCAGACAAATATCCCCCAATCTTGGCTATGAAGTCCCTTGACAAACAAAGGGCAAAGAGTGGTGGAAGGTCTATGACTGATACATCTTGTAAAACAACAACATTTGGACATGCATGCAAGGTAAGACTCAAATTTCTAATCACCCCAATTTATTCTTACTTTGTCTCATCCAATTTGCACTACCCCTTTGGATGTTGTTTCATACTGGAGCCCTAGCTGATCAGCTATTTGTTTAGGCATTACTGAGCTACTTGCCCCGGAGTCTATCATGCAATTGTGCACTAGCTGATTTCCAATGATCAATGAAACATAGAAAGGAGGGGGCTTCAACATTTTACCTTGTTGTCCTCCATGATTTCCCTCAGGCTAGGCAGCATTTGTAAGTACCTTCTCTTGCCTTTGGATCTGTTGATTTGAAGTTGGCCAGTCCTTCATGGCAGCTTGTAGCAGATCTCTTTGGCCTAGGATGGATAGGGATTCCCACATTGATATATTGACGTTTGTCTTCTTCATCTAATCAATGATATTGAATGGGGATGAAGGATCTCTTTGTTGTCCCTTGGTTTGCACATTCACTCCTTGCATGTGGGCAGCAACAACTGGTATTTGAGTTGGCCTAGGGTTGTTCTTGGCTACCCTTGTGCATTTACAACTGGATTTTGCTTTCCAATCATTTATGGAGCCATGGAAGGTTGTGGATTGGTTGGGGCTAATAGCTATTCTTCACCCAAATTCCTCCTTTTTAACCTTGTGTTGGCTGCAACACCTTGAGAAACTACCTGGTTCATGCCACAAAAATCCTCTGCTTGCCAATTTACCAATATGGTGTCATTTGGGGCTGATTGTTGTTGGAATGTTTCTTGTTGTTGGTTGTTTCCTTGATTGCCCTCACCCTCCACACCAATAGTTGTCACCATTAATGCTTGATTCAAAGCACCATTGAAGCACATGGATTGGTTATGAGGCTCATTGCATGGAAAACACCAGTCATACTCCTGAGCAATGTTGTTTTGTGTTGGCACCAATGCCTTAGAGGCAGATATGGCATTTGGATTATAGGGCTCAAATGGTCTATTGGCAGGAGGCCTTGTTTGATTCATATTTTCAATCGGATTAGGTGGCCTTTGTGGTTGGTATGGCTGCTGCTAGGTGAGCTTGGGGTTGATAAGAAGGTCTAAAACATTGGGCCTACTACCTTTTGAGAGTAACCACTCATTGCCTAGGTTTTGCAATTGCTTCATGACTTCTTGAAGCTCATGTGGGGCACTTGGAGATGAAGTGGAAGCTTCATTTGAACTCTAGTTTCTAGGAGTGGGAGAAGGAGCCAAATTAGGTGCTTGATTGGTGTTTGGACTCTCTAAACTTGGAAACAATGGCATGGGAGGTCTAGGGGCAAGTTTTCCAGCTTGGATCAAACAATTTTCAGCCCTAATGGCAATGCTATAAGCCATAGGGATAGTTATGCCTCCCATGGACTGAATCAACATAGAAATATCAGAATTTAGAGCTTTGAGATAGTAGAGAAAAGCGACTTCGCCATCTGGCCTTGCCACTGGAATTCTCTCCCAAGTCTTTTGAAATCTGAAGTTGAAATCGGTCAGCTTGCTCATTGGGAGCTCTCTTGATGGTTGTCAGCTGCTCCAAAAGAGACAAGTTGTCTCCCTTTTCTCCAAATTTCTCATGAAGTGCTATACACAGCTGATTCCAATTTGTGATAGAACCAGCTCCAAGGCTTCTAAACCATTGCAATGCTTTCCCCTTGAATGAAGATGCCAACAACTTGACAGCCACCTGCATCTCATTGATTTCATGGATTACATAAAGGCTAGCAATATCTTTAACATGATCACCAGAGTAGTTTTATTTTCTCCGGTGAAGTACGAATGTTCTTCAAGGTTGAAATGGGAATTGGATGTTGTGCATTGAGGGCAAGTGGGCTGCTACTGTGAAGTTGACGTAGGGGTTGCTTTTTGCCATTCTAATTGGTCTTAAAACCCTTGTTGGTGAATGAAAGGCCTACCGGTGGAGGAGTTGAGAGAGTTCTGTTTGGTGGAGATGGAGACCTTTGAGTCCTTCTTCCTCTTTGCCTTCTTCTTGGAGATAATTGCGGGTATTCAAACAAAGCACTTCTTCTTCTCCAACTCTTGACCTTGTGGTGATTCTTCTCATGAGTTTTCGGGCCTGCACTTTGCTGAAACCGATTGATTCTTCCCCTTGGAGTCACCGGATATGCAAATAATAGCTCTTTTCAAGCAAGAAAATTGAAGCAGATGCACATCAACTTTGCTGCAATAAAAATGAGACCTCTAGTGTCCCACCGGGCGTGCCAAAACTATTGTTGCAGGCGCACGGTGGCTTAAAATTTGTTGATAATGAGACACCTCTGGAAGATGAAATAATCTAACCTCAGTGTCCCACCGAGGCGTGCCAAAACTATTGTTGCAAAATCACAGCACCCCTGGATGTTGATCAGATTTCTAGTTTGATCATGCTAGCATCCAGTGTGATTGCACAACATGGAAACCTCTCTCCAAGTGTGGGACTTGTGGCGAGAGAGAATCTCCAGATAGAGGTGGTTCCTCAAACTCCTCTGATTTAGATCTATATTTGCACAACTACAGAGGTTCAGATCCTAATCCTACTCTAAATTGCAAGGAGACAGGGATAGAAATGCAAAAATTGAAACTAACTAAAGATGGTGATGCACCAAAAGGAGTGGTGAATATTTTTGTCATGCAAATAGACACAAACCAAAGATTGCAACATAAAATCATACACAGGCTGATAAGATATAATTTAGGATCTAAAATGAAGCAAATAATACAAACAAAGGACTGAAACCCATTCACAAAGCTTGCATTATCATTTCCAATGTCAAAACCACTGCATTACAACCTCAGAGAGGTAGAAAACCTATTACAATCTTTGAAGAGGTCTGATTCTTGCAACAATCACTTGCTGGAGGTGAAAGAAGAAGATTGCTATGCCAAAAGTGTTCCACACTTGAAAAAATGAGCCAAATCTGGCTTTTACATTGCATGGGTCGAGCCCAGGAGAGAGAAAACATACAAAACGTGGAAGCCCATTCCTCATTGACTGCAAATGCATTAAATCAGCATGGAGGACCTTAGGAACCCATACCCTGCCATTTTTTACCAAATTGGAGGAGAATGTGACCCATTCTGTATTAAATTTGGTCGTTGAAATGTCACTTCTGGCCATGAACACGCGTCAGATCCGTTTCTTAACTTTCTCTCTCTATACTGAACCAAAATTCAAGATTGACCACGGAATCATGTAGATAATTTTATAAGCTTTCCAATGATATAAAGAATGTGCAAAACTGAGCTCTGGATCGAAAGATATGGTGATCTGAAGATTTAGGGCACAAAATAGGCAAAAATGGGTTTTGAAAATTTTTCCCGCGCTCCACCACTTGGACAACACGTGTCGGGTGCTGATTGGATGAGCAATTCTCTCTCCTTCCCTTACCCGCGGGTTTTCCTTAAAAGTTTTGACTTTTTGTAATTTTGGAAAATTTCCCATTTTTTCCCCGCATCCCCGCCACTTGGGACACGTGGCATGATCTGGTTGGAGGACAGGGGTGCAGGGTCATCCTTTACCTTTTAGTTTTTGGCCAAAAATTTTACCAAATTCTCTAATTTCTCCCCGAGCTCTGCACTCCCCTTCTCCTTAGGACACGCGTCCTCTTTTTATTGGCTTGGGCCAACGCTTCAAACTTTTCCCTTTGAAATTTTGGATGTTTTCCATGGTGACACGTGGCATTTCTGATTCGTCTACAGCTGCCGGCTTTTCCACCCACGTCCCTCACGTCCCTTTGGCCGGTTGTCCCGAACTATCTCGGGACAAATTCCTCTTATCCGCCCGATCGGGCTTCCTGCTCCATTTGAGGCGAAGACATGTGGCGTGATTTGATTGGCTCTCGGCTCCTTCGGCTCTCCGCGTCCCACGCGTCCTTTGTCCCAACTGTCCCAGTGTGAAAGTTCTCTGTTTTGGCCAATCTGGGTGGTTCGCGTCCTTCATGTCCTCATGGCCCAGATGTCCCAACCTATTCCACTCAGCAGTTAGTCAATTTTGCTTTTACCTTCGGCCGGTTCGCCCTTTCACGTCCCACGCGTCCCGATGTCCCTCTGTCCCCCAGTCTTTGCTGAGACCGCTGGAGGATTTTCGGCCGGCTTCACGCCCGACGTCCCAACTGTCCCAAGGACCGCCTGGACTAGGACTTAGCCAATTTTCATGATTTTTCCTGCCCCAAGCTTGATTTTTTACAATTTTTTCACCTTTTCTTAGAACTTGCTCTTTTCTCCTTGGGTAGAGAGTTAAAAAAGCCGAGGGACCCTTAAACATGATTTTTTCCTTGAATCAATCTATTTACCTAGGACTTGAGTATTCTAATGCATGTTATCAAATTTACCACGGGGTGAATTTTGGATATGATTTCTCCTTCGTAAATTGTCTTTCTTAACCTTTTTATCTGAGAGAGGTGACTGACGAAGTATGGCTTTCAACGCTTTGCATCCCTCTACATCATGTCCTGGTGTGCGGTGGTAAGCGCAGATTTTAGACTCATCATAACCTATAGGTCGAGGTTTAGATGGATCATAGGGTCTAAGTGGGGGTAGGGAAATGGCTGCATTCCCCACCAACATAGCAAGGATTTTGGCGTAAGACCCTTTGAGTGGGTCAAAGTCAGAGGAAGATGAGGCTATTGACTGGGTAGGTTTCGGTAATGACTGGGTATGGTTGATTTGTACGGGTGGCGACTTAGCCAAGGGGTTTTGATAATTGGGTTTAACTAAACGTGACCTCTTCGGCGCAGAAGTTATGTTTAGCTGGTCAGATGACGTGGTAGCAGAAAACAACCACGGAGAAAGAGGAGTGACAGTAAACAAATCCTTTGATGATGGAGTTTGTTTAGGGTTGATAGGTGGACAGGATACTTGGGGTGACGGTGTTGATATACCCTTGGATCTTTGTATGGGTGCAGAAGGTGTAGGTCATTTTAAAGAAAACGCAGGAGGTATGATGTATTGATGCAAGGTGGAGGGATGAGGTCCCAATAGAGAAGGTAGGTGTGACGGTGATGGTTCTAGTTGTGATAGAGACATAGGTTGGACTTGAGGAGATTGAGTCTGTCTCCTAATTGGATGGATGGCTTTACTTTTGGATAAATCTAACCTTTTAGGTGGGTGTGTTAGGCCCAGGTATTGGTGAGGTCCCAAGCATAGGGGAAGGTTTGGTTAGGTCAATAGAGGTGGATGAGGTATTTGGTAGAGATGAGGGGGGTGAAGATGAGGACATAGGCATTTTAAGCTTTTGTAAACACTTCGGGTATATGGTAGAGGCGTCTGGATCGGTCATCTGCATTTGAGTAGAATATGGTGTACTCAAACGTTCCCATAGGACTCGTCTATCTTCTGAGGGGTGACAATCCTCATGTGTGAATAGGAACTTTTGTATGGAAGAAAGGTGGGTTGTGATTCCGGTCCATTGTGGGTGTGATACAGGGGGTAAATGAGGTACCATATCAATGGGCATTAAGAGGTCAACCGGTCACTGAAAAGATTTAGGCGATGAAGAACTAATAGGTAGGAGGGCATGTTTGAGAGGATCTGTCATGATTAAAGAATTTGGTGATGTCGGTTCAAGGGGTTTCTCATCTAAGGATGACGAAAAAAGTGGCGAGCCTTCCTCTTGTACAGCAAGAGTGGTAGAAGGAGATGTTTGGGAAATAGATAAGTTAGATAACATCCGCTCACAGTCTTGCAAGGATGTGGTGTAAGAAGGCTCATCTGTGAGAAGAGAACTCTGGGCGGTTAATTCCTTTATGGGTAAAGGAACGGCAAGGATTTCATCTTGTCTTGATGGTGGTGAAGGGGGTTCGGGTTCCTGCGTTAGTGAAGAGGCTTGATTCAGAATTTTCTTGATAGAGGCTTTTGGTTGGGAGTCAAAGACTGCATGGATTTCATGAACACTCTCCTCGGCTAAGATATCCTAGTTTATGTTACTATTAGATGAGTGGTTCGGGAATGGTTTGTTGAAGATTTTCAAATTTCGGTTAGCAGGGGCATTAGGATTATCGAGGGCTATATCCCCTGCATCAACCATTTCCTGCACTATGTTTTTCAACATCTTGCAGTTTTCATGACTGTGTCCCTTCACGCGGTGGAAGTTACAGAAGTCATTTTCTTTGTACCAAGAAGGTATAGCGCGGGTGGAATCAAACCCGGAGTGAGGTTTAACAGGAGGTAAGGTAATAGCTCCTGCTTTGAGCAATTTTTCCAATATCACACCATAAGTTTCTCCCAAGGGAGTGTAATTGATGGGCTCGGCTTTATACTTATAGGTGGTTTTTGGCGGGGTATTAGATGGTGTTTGGGATTTGACCATCACCGCGTGTACAGTTCCTTTTGATTTCGAAGCGCGTCGATGCGTGAGGATTGGTGGTGTTAGGTTTGCTTGGTGGAGTCTTGGGTTCAGAAATTGGGGTTTTTGTTGCACAACCACAATTTCTCTTCCTCTAAGGCTCGAATTTCTAGTTTCCAAGCCATAGTAAAGGCCTCGTCAAATGTGCGGAAAGTTTGAATTTGGAGGGTAGGAGAAATGTGATTAGCGCAGGCCCGCGTAAAGAGTTCGATAAGTTCGGCCTGAGGCAAGGCATAAGTAAGTTGGTTGATAAGGCCCCACCATCGTCCAATGAAATCTGCGATAGATTCGTCTTCAAATTATCGGATGGCATAGAGGTCGGTGATAGATACTTTCTTGGCAATGTTAATGGAGAAATGATCCAAGAAAGATTTGGCTAATTGGTTAAAAGAGAAGATTGAGTCTTTGGGTTAAAGCACTATACCACTCTAAGGCAAGTCTTGATAAGGACATGGGAAAGGTGCAGAGTAGTAAGGAATCGTCATGAGCAATCAGATAGCAGGCATGTCTAAATGATCACAAATGTTGTTGAGGATCCTCCTTACTATTAAAACGAGTGAATTTTGGTAATTCCCATTGAGGAGGATATGAATGAAGGGGGATAGAAGGATGAATAGGCTCCCGACAAACTTTCTCGTATGTCAGGGTGCTACGGCTTCCTGAAATAGAAGCCTCCAGATTTTGCATTTTGTCCATCATTTGTTTGATGAAATCAGTGGTGGGATGAGATGATGGTGCGGTTGTTGTAAAAGGTGGAGGATTGGGCCAAGGGCCTCCACTAGACAATGGGGGGGCTAAATGTTGATAAGGTATTGAGGATGAATATGTTGAGGCAACCGAATAGGGATGTCCTATATAAGGTGTTGAAGCCACCGGATAAGTGTGTGGAAATGAAAAGGTGGGCGGAGCTTGAGAAGGAAAGCTCGTGTGGATAGGTGGCAGAGAGCAAGTTATGAAAGGAGCAGTCTGTGAGAGAGACGAGGTAGGAACAGTTGGCGGTAATGATATGTGGGGCCCTAGATTAACAAAAGGAAAGCCAATCTGTGCCGTAAGAACCTCTGAAGCCACTGAGTTGGGAGACGGGGCTAAGGATGAAGAAGGCAAGGCGGAGTTATCAGGTGGGGAAGGAGCTAAGTGAGTGGCTATACTAATAGGCATACCAACAAGGAGTTGACCATCGGGTGTACGGTCAGGGGCATGAGACAAATAGTATTGTATAGCGCTAGGATTAGCATCCAAAAATTTCACAAATTCCTTATCTCCTACAGGGATTTTGGGAACCTCGCTGGTGTCCGTAGGATTCCCCATAGGATGTGAAGGGGGTGATTCAAGCAAAGGCACGGAGCAGGCATGTGAAACCATGGCTGCGGCTTGTTTCCGAGTGACAACAACCATGGACAAGAGTACACAAAGAAGGATGCAATCTATCGATCAGAATGTAAGCAACAACAAAATGTTGGAATTGGTAAGTTCTTAGTTTTAGGAACTGAAAAAGACGATGAACTGATATCGGTCAGTCGGACTATAGCCATCGTCGATAAGTTAACTAATGTCGGTAGCATAGGACCGGTGTAAGAATCTATAAGAAGTTGTTGATTTGGGGTTAATGATGCTTAGTATACCTACTAAACTCGTTCAAGTGATCATAGAAAACAGTGTATGACAGAGAAACAGAACTAAAAACAAGCAAGATGCACAAGCAAATTAACAGACTAACCCTAGGATTAGTTTTAATCACTTTGGGCTTATGCCTGCCTTGAAGATGATGTCAATCCTAAATAGAATACTTAGGGGAAATGTCAATTTTGTTTTGGCTTATAAGGTTACCTCAATCGGGTGGAGGAATACTGTGGAAAAGAGGGATGTTTGAGCTGTTGTGTTAATTTATGATGTGATTTGGTATGTGTTGTGCAGTGAAAGTAAGATTAAATTCTTGTCAATACCATGGATATCACCCCACATGTATGACACATTACTTAATCTATGTTCACTAGAATTGAAAACAGCAAGCAAGAATGTGATGCACATGTTTTAAACCCAAATCGAAAATGATATTCGATGAAGCAAGGAGATGATTTTCACTAATGCAAAAATGTGAAAGCAAAACAAATTCTTTTACCAAAAGGTAACAAAATATCTTGTGAATATTTTAGAAGAAGAAAATAGCAAGTGTGCTCCCTATATGAAAGCAAGCAAGAAAGAAAGAAACCCAAAATGGGTCCCACCGGGCGTGCCAAAATGTTTCGCATAGAATGCTTCCGTTCCTGGAATAGAGTTGCTTCTATCCTTTCATTCCTTTGAGAAACAGATAAGGGTTAGGGCTAGGAGGAATACCTGTTGAATGTTGAGAGGGTGTGCGCGTACCGTAGAGAGAGATCAGATCGATTGTAAAGAACTCCTTTTGTGCAGGAAGGACTACTGCAAGTAAGAATACAAGACCACTAGATTCTAATTAGACAATAAATGAGGAACTGCCTTGGGCCGAAGTATTAAACTTCCTTTTGAAGGTGGTCGATTCCCTACTGCTAATATGAATTAACACAAATTATTACAAAATTACAATTTGATTACCTTGTTAAAACAATAGAGGAAAGGGCTAGTTTTGGTTTTGAATCACACGGTGACCGATGCAGTCGCTATCACCGATCACCGGTTTACTGCTTCGCTTAACCGATATCGGTAGGGGCAGTGGTTTAGGGGCTTTTAGTGAAGGTTGGCTATAAGGTGGCTATGGTGTTTATAAGGCTAGTAAATGATTGGGGATAGGTAATGGGGTGATGGAGAAGACTCAGAGAATATGGGGGCTGTTCTTGGGGAAATGTAAGGGTAGAGGAATGACAGTTAGATGTAGGGTGTTACCGGGTAGTGGATCTGGGAGTAGACTTATAATTACTGTGACTCAGAAATCCAAGAAATGTTATTAAAAGAACGTATAAGACACTACTTACTAGTTCCTGATGAAGATATCAGGTCCAAAGACTGTGATAACGAAGGCAGGGCTCAGGTAGGATGATCGGATAATCAAAGATGAGCTATCTTCTCTCCCAATGCTTGGATGAGTGTCACTGGGCTCCGGTTACTCAGTTGCAGTCTTGGGCTTGATGTCCTTCTCTGCAAACTCCTCTCTTTCCTTCACTTGTCTCTGCTCGGCCAAGTGAAATCCAGATTCTTCCAATGACTTCCGATATTCAGATCAATGAAAATCCAGCCCTTTGTTTTTGGTTGGGGGAGGTCATTTACAGGGAACCGATGGTGGTTACGTAACCGACGGGCGGTCATTAGGAACCGATGTCGGTTAAGTCAAAGTGGGCTATTTTTAGTAAAATAGCCAACTTTCCCTCCTTTTCTCTCGAGGAATTAGTTATGGGCTTGGTCAAGTCATTATTAGGTTGATTTTGGTGCGGGTGAGGAGTAATTAGTCATGGGTGTGGATGTAGACCAAGTTATAGGTCTTAATTAGGTTAGTTTAGGGTTAGGGCTAGGTCATGATGAGGTGGCAAAATGTGGTGGCAGGTTTGGAGATGTGGATTTATTAAATATAAGGTAATTAATAAATAATTGTGCAAGGTTTAGGTGGTGAGGCTAGGTTGCGAAATGGGATGCGGGGCACGGGGGGTCGTAAGACACAAATTTGGTGTCTATAGTGGGTGCCTCGTATAGATTTCTAGACAAGATCATGGAAGTGAAAACAAGAGATGTAGTGGAGCCAGGGGACTATGGGAAATTTTCTAGTCTATTTGAGAAAGTCTTACCACGATTGGCTGCTATGTTCAGTAAGGAAATTTTGTAATAATGTCTGGTGGAAGTGGTGAATATCTAAATACTAATGTACATAAACTAGTATTAATGTCTAACTAGTCAGTAAGGCTCGTTGGGTTGTGGGACCTAAGGATCACAACCAAATACTCATGGAGGTTATGGCCCTTATATGGTCATGCACGTAATCAAACCTTGTTGCTTGGAGCAATCCAATAGTCGTAGGCTTGATTAGCAATGATGTTTAGTGTATTTAGTTGTTCTATTTTCTCAGCAAAAGTTGTAGGTGTGCGTAAGATTGTCAAACGTAAACTTGTATCAATGTCAATTATCAATTCGCCCATTGGGTTATGGGACCAAGGGATCACAATTGTACGTCTTTTCTTGTTGTGGACCATTGATGGTCATACAAAATGAAATGAAATGATTTTAAAAATAAAACTAACTATTAAAGGAAATATAATCTATGTTTTTGGATTTTTCATAATATATCAGAGAAAACAATAAAAAACAAACTAATCTATCAAAGGAAATCTTTTTTATCTTTTCTAATTTTTAAGAAATGCATTCTAATCTAATAAATAAACTAAAGATAAGTAATCAGCCGGATGTAGTTGGTTACTTGTGTGAATATATGAATCTAATCTAAAACAAATAACCTAATCTAATCAAAACCCTTCAAACCCTACCTTAGAGGTGAAGAACAAATCATGACCCTGAAAGAGCTATTGTTCCCCACAACTTCCCTGGTAATGTCAGAGAGCAAACTTCCTAATGATTTGATTTACTTGTAATTTCCCAATCAATTGAAACGAACAATTTTTCTACTCTATTTGATATGTAATTGAAACTAGTGATATAATTGACAATTTAACAAATAAAGCAAACAAACACACAATTCCAACCTGGATAAGCAAGATCTTTGGTGAATTTGGTTGTATCTATATCTATCCCCTCAGTTTGTTCCTTTCTTTCTCCGAGTGTTCATATGATTCCAAGGGATTGGGATTTAAATAACAACGACAGGAGGATGATGATTGAGCAATGGTGACTTGAAGGCATTCTGGATGCAATGCAAGTAGAAGAGAGATAACACAAGAGATCTGAACTTAGCTATGCAATTCCTAGAAATATTGTGGCAGCAATATAATGCAAGATACACAAAAATTCGCAGGCCTTTTACTTGAACGAAGCATGGAATATATAATAATTGGGGTTGGGATGTGCCTTCATGCACTAGGCAAGAAGAGGTAGTTCAAACTAACTAAAGCACGTGAAAAAATAAAATAGGGAAGGAGAACCAAGCAATCAAAACTATTTTAAGACAATTTGGCCCATAAATGCATGTTAAAAGTGAAGTTAAGTGAATCATCACATGTTAAAACATGCATGATGGAATTTGGAAAAAAGCAGTCAAGACCGTCACCCTACACAGTCAAAGCAGCCTTGGCACTAAAGACCAAAACATGCACGAAAGAAGCAGAAAGCTAAAAAAAGTGTGAGAAGGCTAAGTAAGGATGTCTAGGTAAAAAATATACACTACTAATGGGTTTTCGAGCTCAAACACCTTCTTGAAAAGACTTGAATCATCATTGGGGACTTTTGTAACCATTTTTCGATAATGTAGCACGTGTAATTTTAGGTGCGTACATATTGTCCCTTGGAGAATATTTTTAGCCATGAAGAGGTGTAAAACGTAGAGTCTGAGTATGGTGTTCCTGAAATGGGGAGTTAGAATATATACTTGATGTGCCCATGTGTCAAAACGTCACCATCCAAACTCCCGCTACCTACAAGAGAAAAGAAGGCTCAAGTACGAGATAGATAAAGTATCAAAAAATAAAAACTAAACCAAAACGACAAGAGGACTTACCATTTGTGTGGGGATATAGAGATATACATGCACCAACACCCCAGCCATGTAAACACATACACTCAAAACAAGGTCAAAATATCATATATATTGTAACATCTTTGGGAAATTGATAGATTTTTCCTCCTTACACTACAAGCATTGATATGTGATTAGTCCTAAGAAGGTGTATTCTTTTGACTGTTGGGAATCATGCTTACAAAGGGATAAATTATTGCCGTTCATGGATTCATTTTGCTATGTTGTTGTTGCTTGGAAATGAAATTATCCTTCCTTGGGCTCTATAAAAGTTGTGAACCAGAATTTTTGTTTACATACTTTTTAATAACAAAAAACCTTGGATCAATTCCATTGATCCAAGGTATGCTTCAATTTCTTACCTATTCAGTTTGTTAAGTTGACATTCGGAATGGAAGGTATTAAGAGAAATGAGTCTTTGTATGTTTATAATTTTTCGACCCTTCTTTTGAGGTCCTTGTTTTACATTTTCTATGAAATATGAAATTGGATAAATTATTATGATGTTGGTTGGCGTAAGAAGGAAAAATACTTACTTTACGACTATTAAGGTAAAACCTTAGTCCTAGATTGTTAGGATCTATCCTAACTAGATTCTAACCTAAGGTAAACTAGACCTACCTTAGATCTATTTCTAACTATGCATGTTGTGCCCTAATCTAAGTTGTATGCTTTACGGGTGTGGGGTTTTGAAATAACCTAAGGTAATGTAAGGCCTATTTATGACCTATTACTTTGTAGTGCCCACTTCCCTTTGACACCTTTTGATACTAATCATGACATTGTCGACTATATTATGGACATAATTGTAGTTTTGATTTAGTATGATGTTAGATATTTGATCATGGATTATTTTTTACTATGATTCTTATATGATGCATGATGATTATTAGAGACACTTCATATGTTGCTGATGTTATAATGTTGGACATGGTTATTGTTGATGGTGAATCACAGCACCCATGAATGTCTGCAACTCGATGGGTTGAGACTCTCAGTGTGATTGCATAACATGGAGCTTTTCCCAAGTGTGGGACCTTGCGAAATCAGAAAAGCTCTCCTGGATGAAGGCCGACTCCTATTCCTTTGTTCGATGATGCACACGTAAAAAATGTAGAGGGTTTACTCAAAACCTAAACTAACTTGCCAAGGATACAAGGTAAGAAGATGCATAAAAATAAAACTTAAACTAACAAAGGTGATGCACCGAGGAATGAAGAACACCTATCTTGCCAATAAACACAGACCATTAAAATGCAATGCAAGATCATGCACAGATAACCAAGTTTGTAGTGAAAGATCAAGAGGATGCAAATAACACAGAGAGGGTTGAGAATCATCCACAGACATGCATTATTTGCTCCAAAGATTGATACAATACGCTACAGAATGCCAAGAGGCAAATTTGCATTACAGTTTTAAATGAGAGGTTTGAACTTCCACAAATTCACCTGCCAAAGAGAAGAAGGGAGGGGAAAAACAAGAATGTCCAACCTTTAGAAAGAAGCCCCTCCTTACAATTTATAGGAAGAATGAGAGAGAAAAGAGAGAGAGATTCCAAATCTACCCCAACCACCTCTAGGTTGCATTTAATTCATCTCATTATGGTGGTAGGTGAGAACCCTAGCAAACCCAAAAAGTGGCGAACTGTATTTTACATTTTTAAGAACTTTTTCTCACCCAATTAAAGATATCCAGTCGTAGTTGGATAGAGGACCTCGTAAGCTTTCCAAAAATTCCAACCTTGCATGAATCCGAGCTCCCTGTCAAAAGTTATGGCCATCTGAATATCTCGTGCCGAGTCTACTTCTGTCAGCGCTCAAAATGTTGCGCCTCCTGAAAGTGCGCCATAGGTGCATCCATCCTTATGTCGACATACCCTTATGTGTGCCAAGGTACAAATTTTTTCATGTCGACATCCATTTTCATACGCCCTTAACTTTTGTGCCTTGGCACATCCTTTTCATGTCGACATCCATTTTCATGTGCCCTTTACCTACGCCTTGGGATGTTGGTGACGCCTTGATAAATATTGGGCTTTGAGTTTCTTTGATTTCTATATTCTTCTGTTTATCTATATCTACCCGGGGGAAGATATTTACAACAATTTGGTGACTCAACGGGATCACCTGCCTGCTAGGTAGAAAATCAGTGGCCTTTTAGCAATCCATTGGGCATGGAGTCATAAGCATACACGAAACCAACCCGATACATCGATCCAAGCCCGATGCTGCAACACCTTCTTCAAGAGCATGCTAAACTGTAAAAATTCAACTTTGAGAGCAACAACACACTGTGCCAAAGCACTTAGGGAAATTGAAACCTAACTACAACAAGACAATGTGCATATGCACTTAGAGGAATTGAAAACTAATCTAATATTTACAAGGGTAAACCTTTTCCTTTTAGTAGCAATGTTTAAGATAGATTCCGTTAACCAGAATCGGGAGTTCTTCTCCATCCAATGTAGACAATTGGAAGGCATTACTGCTTTTACATTCCATGACCATGTAGGGGCCACTCCAAATGGCATCAAACTTGGAATGCTTCCTGGTTTTTCCCGATCTGCATCCCATTTCAGAACTAGGTCCCCTTCCCAGAAGTCCTTGCTCTTGCTTTCTTATCAAACCATCTTTTTACTAAGGCCTGATCCTTTTCAATCATCAGAGCTACATGTTCTCTTATTTCTTCCAATTCCATCAAATCTGCATACCTGGCCTCCATTAGTTCGAACTCAGACAACTCCAACTGCTTCATGAGCTCCAATGCTGGCAATTCTAATGATATAGGCAATACTACCTCTTTCCCATAGACCAACTTGTAGGGAGAATTACCTGTAGATCTCTTTGGCGTTATCCTGTCAACCCATAATGCTGATTTTAGCTTGGTATGCCATGTCCTTTGGTTTTCATCCAGAGTCCTTCTGATGATCCTTAGCAAATTCTTGTTTGTGGACTCTGCTTGTCCATTACCTTGTGGGTAATAATTTGAAGAGGTGCTCAAATAGATTCCATTCTTGATGACCCCATTCTGTAATCTTGGAACCTATGAATGCCAATGCATTATCTGATATGATAGTGGTGGAACACCAAACCTGGTCACTATCCCTTCATAAAAGTCTAGTATGTTAGATGTATTTGCCTCTTTGAGCGCTACTGCTTCGGTCCACTTGGTGAAATAGTCCGTTGCCATGAGAATCCACTTGTGACCTTGGCTTGAGTTTGGGTTGATGACCCCGATGAAGTCCAATCCCCATTGCATAAATGGTTGGTCAACCAAAATTGGGTGCAATGGAAGTGCTGCTAGTCTTTCTTTTCTGTGAAGAGTGCACATTTCTTGCACTTTCTTACCCATGTATAGCATCCTTTGAACGAACACCGTCGACCAATAATACCCTACCTTCATTATCTTGAGAGTTGTTACTCGTGGGGTGAAATGTCCTCCGAGAATCTCCATCGTGAAAATCTCGTAACACCCTCTCAATTTGACCTGTCCCAATGCACCTCAATAGAACTCTATTGATGTCCCTTTTAAACAAAACACCATCAACAAGCACATATGGAATGGCTTGTAATCTAAAGTATCTCCTCTTTGCTTTGCTCATTTCTGGAGGGCATAGGCACATGCATCTGAAGTTTATCATATTACGAGTCCAACAAGGAGTGGGCACATCATCATTTTCCTGTTCTTGACCATCCTGTAGTACCAAGACAGACCTCTTTTTCATTACTTGCTTTAACTTGCCGGCTCAAAGCTAGTTGTTCACATAGTCCTTTTCCACGTACTAGTTTTGTGACCTTGATCTCGATGTCATATTCCATGACACGGGTTATCCATCCTGCATGTTTCTCATTCAGATCCTTGTTTAGAAGGAAGTCCTTGACTCCCACATGAGAGACTAACAATTGGATTTTGTTGTTTGAGACTAGGTGCTTGAATTTCTTTAAGCTTCTAATCACTACAAGGACATGTTTTTCGATGAAAGAGTACCTAGTTTCGTATTCCTCCAAGCCTTGACTGAAGAAAGCAACTGGTTGTTGTAATCCTTCCTTTTTTGTTGTACCAGGATTACAGAAATGGTGTCTCCACCACCAAAGGCATATAGCATGAAGTCCTTGGAGAATTCTTGATTGACGAGAGTCGGAGCTTGAGATATAGCCTCTTTTATTGCCTCGAAACTTGCCTTGCCTTCAGATGTCCACTTAAATGCCATGCTCTTCTTCAACATCAGCGTTATTGGCTTTACGAGAGCTGCAAAGTTTGGAACAAACCTACGGACAAAATTGATCCTTCCCAAGAAGCTTTGAAGAGCCTTCTTGTGACTTGGAAATGGCAACGCTCGAATTGCTTCAACTCTTTCTGGGTCAATCGTCAATCCCTCCTTTGAAACAATATGGCCTAGAAGCTTTCCCTCATGAGCCAAGAATATACATTTTTTGGGATTCAATGATACCCCAAATCTTCTACACCTCCAAAACACCTACCTCAGATGAAAGAGGTGATCCACTGCATTTTGGAGAATATAGTGATGTCATCAAGATATATTAGAACTATTTTATTGATCAATCCTTTGAATGCCATATCCATTGCCCTTTGGAAAGTGGCTCCAGCATTTGATAGTCCAAATGGCATCTTCTTGTAGGCATAGGTGCCCCATTTGGTGGTGAAAGTCGTCTTGAACTGGTCATCTTCTTTCACCATTACCTGATTATACCCTGAGTAGCCATCTAGGAGAGAGAATCTCTCTAAACCGGATACTACTTGCAATATTTGTTCCATTGAAGGAAGTGGGTAATGGTCTTTGAGAGATGCCCTGTTGAGGTCTCGAAGTCTACACACAACCTGATTTCTCTGCTCTTCTTCTGACCGGAACCAAGTTTGCAACCCAACTTGAGTGCTTGATCGAAATATAATGCTTGCCTCTATTAGCTTGTTTAACTCTTTCTTCATTAGAGGCTCAATGTGAGGGTTGACTGGTCTCTGCTTCTGCCTGATGGGCTTAGCATCTAGATCCAATTCTATGGTATGTTGTGCCAACTTCGGATTGAAACCTCTCAAGTCTTCATAGCTCCAAGCGAAGACATCTGGAAATTCTTGGCAAAGTTGTATGAAATCTGATTTCTCCTGCTCAGTGGCCACTTTGCCAATTTGAAGTGTTTTGCCTTCCCCAATGGAATTGGCTCTGAATCTTCTCTCTTGACCTGTATGTTAGCCTTTTCCTTACGGAACTAGTCGTTAGGGTTGAAGATAGACTCCAATGTTACTAAACCCTTGGGGAGCTTGTTTGTCTGCAGCTGTACTACTTGATCCCCATACTGCTGCTCTAATCTATCCTGATTCCTAGCTGAGAATTCGGCCTCTTCTTGTAAGAAATTGACGATCGGTTGATCATTCTCAAACACCTGCCAGCTTGTGTTATTATCTGGAACTGCTGGCCTCACAATCACATGGATATGTGGCTGCGTTTTTTCCCTTTTGATGTTGTCAACCACATCAAACATTGCTCCAACTGCTGCGAGCCTATCCGCGGCTTCATTTTTCTTCCTGGGTATGGACATGATGTTGAAAGCTTCGAAATCCTCAACGAGGTCCCATACCCTATTCTTGTAGTTCTTCAGTAGGTCATTCTTTGTAGCATGTTGTCCCCTAACTTGATTGACGATCAACTCACTATCCCCGAACACCTGCAAGTTCTTTATGCCCTTTTTCTTGGCCCAATGAAGTCCATGAATCAAGGCCTCATATTCAGTTGTGTTGTTTGAACAGGAAAACTAGAAATGGAAAGTTGAATAATATTTGATGCCTTGAGGTGAAACAAGCATAGCTCCTCCTCCACATACCTTTCCTACTCCTTGATCCATCGAAAAATAATTTCCATACCTCATCGTCATCCGTATGGTCTATTTTTGTGATGTTAGGAATAGGCTAGTTTTCTTCATGTATCAATAGACTCCTAGCTCAGATTCTTCTATTTCTTAGTAGGGATCAAAAGCATGTACCTTTCTTACCCATTCATCAAGAGTCAAATCTAGGATGCTTCCAACTTTGGTGTCAACTTCATCTCGTGCTTGGATAATCTTCTTAATCAAATGCTTTGAACAGTTGGCATTGATTTGGCTTAGAGTATGAGGCTCAATATGAAAGTTTGCAATTGGTTCGGATCTGATTGTGACCTTAGTACCATATCTTGTTCTCGAACAACATGTGTGACCAACGGCGAGATAAGTAGAGCCTCCAATTCTAGCTGTGAAATCCATTGATAAGCATAGGGCAAAGAGTGGTGGCAAATCTATCACGACACATCTTACAAAATGGTAACGTTGGGGCATGCATGCGGGGTAAGATTCAAACCTTTAATCACTCCCACCGCTTTATTCTGTCCCATCCAACTTCACTACCCCTTTGATATGACTAGATGATTTTGGAATTTTAATTATATTGTGAGTAGACCTAGATGATTTTGGAATTTTAATTATATTTATATTGTTTTGGACGTTTTGATATGGACATGAGGCCGAAGGAGCTATTTGTGTTGCGAGTTAAAATATCACAACAAACATCGGGGGATCGGAGACCAACCACATTGGAATTCTAGATGAATTCACAAGGTTGCCATGGCAACTAGTTTTGTTTATGTGTGTGTTTGTTAGTGTTAGGGATTCCCATGGGGGGATCACCTTTAAATGTGACCAAGGGATTTTATGTATTTATTTTATTTTTGGTCCCTTTTGTTTAATTTTTGCATGTGTTTATTTTGTGATGCACTTACCCCTTTCATTATTTATTTAATGGGTGTAAATATTGTGAGTAATCATATTGTTTAGTTAATTAATTAAAAGATGTCATAAGAATGTAATTAATAGAGTTGTTGGCCATGTTTTAAAGTGTTGTAAGAATGTGCAAGTAATGTGTAAGTGACTTTATAAGTAATGTGTAAGTTAACTTTTGAGTGTGAAACACTCCACCTTCTTGGAAATTCGAATTTGTCCTTGGAGGCTGATTTTGGAGGCTTGTGGGACAAGTTAAACTTGTCCCATGCCTCTTAAATTTACATACCAACCTTGCCTATGGTTGGAGGGATAAATTTAGACCTTTTTATGCATTTTTTTTACAATTCAAGTTGGATGTTGTAATTACACTTTTCTTACATAATTTAATTTCAGTCCTTATGGGGTATGGACTTATTTGAGTGTGTAAGTAAATCTATCATATTATTCACCCACTTATTTATTATGCATTGGAAAATGAAGTTGACTTTGTGTGTGGGTTTGAGGATGTGTGATGTGGCATCCTACATGGATCCACCTCATCTTCTTCTCTTCCCTCTTCTATAAAATTCGAATTTCTTGTCTTGTTTTGGGTTGCTTCACTTTTATCACTTCAATTTTGGGAGACTTCCTTTTGGCTTTGGAGAGCTCTTGATTTTGGGGAAGTTGGGAATTTTGTTGGATACTTGTGTTGGGTTGATATTTGGATTACTTGCATTAGAAGGAGCTTGTTGTTTTGAAATTGGAACAAACTTCAGCATGGAGAGGTAAGAGCTTGGCTCTTGGAAATGCTCTTCTTTTCCCTTTTATGAATATGTAAATACTTGGTATGTCTGTTATTGTTGTGGGATGTTGGGTAGATGGCCTAGGAATGGTGTAGGAAAATACTATGTTCATTTTGTGGGAGGCATAAGTGTGTTTTAGGGAGGTATAAGGGTGGAGGGAGTTGGGTTTTGGGTTCCACCTTGTAAAAATAAATAGCTTGCATTTATTTACTCGTTATGGGGTGCCATAAGAGGTTGGGGAGGCATAAGGAAATGTGAGGAATAAGGGGTACTTGGGAGGCATAAGGAATGTCATGGTTTTGATATACTATTTTTGGTGGTTTGTAACTCAGGTGGTGATACCCATTTCCCGTTTGGGAGGCATAAGAAGCATCCCCCATAGTTCTTTCTCCTTTGGCTTGCATGGTGAAGCCTAAGTTTTGTGTGATGTCTTTCATGTGGTTGTAAAACTATTGTTTTGTTTTGGACTATTTTTAATTTGAAATGTGAATGTTGAAAGATTGCTTTGTGATGTGGAAGCCTGTTATTGCCATGATTTGAAATACATTTCTTATTGCATTGTGGTTGGGGCTAGGGGGCCAATGAAGAAGGATGGGTTCTCCTCTTCATTGGATGTCTTGGTTGGGTGGAGAGGGTTACCTTTCTCTTACTCCTGTTGTGATCAAATTGGATGGATGAATGGGAAGAATACATGTTGTTGTTACGAAGGCGAGTAAAGATAGTTTGACAGTTCCTTGTGAAATGAAATCTTATTGTAACATTCCCACTTGAAGTGGATGATCTTGTAAATGTTTGTAACGGAAAGATGTTGTACAGATTTGCAAGTGAAATTTGAAATGTAAAAGATTTATACTCGTATTCATTTTAGAAAGAATGTGAAAAAATGATACATGTTTGGTATATTGTATTTTGTAACCAAATGGAAAGGAAGTTGTAAGAGTTCATTTGAATTGATGGAAGTGGTTTTGTCTTTTCCATATGATGTATTCCATTGGAAATCTATGTTTAGCATGCACTATGAAATCTCTGTTTGAAAAATGGTAAAGTGGAAACACGTGAAAAGAAAATGTATTATTTTTCCCTGTGTTCAATAAATGATTTTGGAAGAAATGAAAGAAGGAATTTGTAAGTTGTCTTTTGGAATCAATAAATGAATGTAATGTTTTTTATCAAATTGCATTGTTGTATTGAATCTAATCATATCAATGTATTGAAATCTTTGCTTGAAAGGAAGAAATGCGTGTGAGAAAAATATAGTATTTTGTCTCTTTGAAATGTGAAAATTTTGAAATCAGAATTACTTTTTGGTCTTGAATAGTTTGATTTGAATCAACTAAAATGTTCTAGATTGGAATTGGAACGTATTCTAAATACTTGGAAGAAGAAATGGCAAATAGACCCATCAAGATTTGATCCCTGTTATTGTAATTTTAAAACTAGCAATTAATTAAACCAAAAATGCATAGTTTGAACCTATAACAATCAAATAACAAATTAAATTATTGAATTGAAGTAGTAGGCCCTAAACGAGTTCAAATAGACAAAAACACTTAAGGAAATATCTCAAAACTTAGCAAAATCGAGGCTCAAACCGTTTTATAGTCGTTTTTGTCAAGACACAGAAATGTTCAAATTGCAAATCAATCAGACAAATTGAACCTTAAATCCTTCCTTAAATCCATTTAGGAACAATCCTCCATGTCTATTTGACATGTAGAGAGGGAATAAGATCAAATTGAATAGATCTAACAAGTTAAAATTTACCGATTCGCCTTTGTATAAGCCTGCAGGACGTTTTCTTAAAATTGAACCCTTAAACTTTATGAAAATCTAAAATTAATTATCCCTGTGAAAAGAGGACATCGAGAGCTTTCCAAAAGCCCTCGTTTACCCAAAATTAAGCTCTCTATCAAAAGTTATGGCCTTCTGAATTTTTCTTCACTTGGCGTTAAAATTTTGGGAAAATTTTCCTTAAGCGGGCCCAAGGCACTCAATTTTTCCCCTAAGCACTTAGGAAAAATTTGGGAAAATTTTAAAAATTCTTTGTCACCCAATAGCCAATTAGAGGCTGCCACATGGCACCATGAGGTGTCAGCGAATGGGCGGATCCCCTTTTTAACTTAGTGCTTTCAAAAAAAATTGGGAAAATTTTCCAAATTTTCCCCGCCGACCCGTAACTAATCAGGTGATGCCACATGGCGTCACAAGGCATTAGCGGAGGAACGGGTTCCTTTTTCTCTTTCAAGTCTCAAAAAAAATTTGGAAAATTTTCTAGGTTTTTCTGCTTATTCCGTGACCCGACAATCAGGGGCTGCCACATGGCATCGCGAGGTGGTGGTAGAGGCACGGGTCTCTATACCCTCTTAGCCCTTCGGGCGTTAAGTCAATTTTCTCCCTGCCACCCCGCCTTCCCTGCGTTGTCTTAGGAGTCACCACATGTCCTTTGTGGTCTCGTAGGAGCGTGGGCGCAAAGCCAAATTTTCACCCCACACGAGAGAATTTGAAAATGTTTCCCACCACCCCACCTTTCCACACTCTTCCCCGTCTTTGCCTTAGGGAGCACAACGTATCCCTTATGGAATTGCGGACCCACGAGAGCGCGAGCGCAAATGTGATTTTTTCCTGCGTATGAAAGATTTTACAAAGTCTCCCCATAGCTTTGTTGTAGTGCCCACTTCCCTTTGACACCTTTGGGTACCGATTTTTATACTTGTGGTTTTATTATGGACATTATTATGTTTTAATTTAGTATGATGTTAGACATTGGATCATGGATTATTGTTGATCTTGATTTGATTATGATGCATGATGATTATTAGAGACACTCATATATGGATGATGATATACTATTTGACATGGATGTTTTATGGATGTTGTTCAGACATGTGACTTTGGATATTGTGAGTAGACTTAGAAAAGGAAATTATATGTGGATGATACAATTGTTACTTTGATGTTGATATAAATTGTAAGTGATTATGTTAAATTGCTTTGATGTTGTTGTGATTCACATATTTAGATGATTTTGTGATTATATTTATATCATGTTGGATGTTCTGATATGGCCACGAGGCTGAAGGAGGTATTTGTGTTTTGTAGGTTAAATATCACAACAAACATCGGGGATTGGAGACCAACCACAATGGAATTCTAGGTGAATTCGACAAGGTCACCATGGCAACTTATTTTATTGTGTTGTGTGTTGTTTTGTTAGGGATTCCCATGGGGGGATTACCTTTATATGTGACCATGGGTATTGTGTATTTTATTAATGTGGTTACTTTTTATTATTGTTGTATGTATTTTATTAGTGATGTGTCCCTCTCTTTTATTTAATTATGTTGTGGTAGATTAATGTGAGAAATCATATGGTTAAAATTTAAATAAATAAAATTGGGATATGGGAAAGTAATAATGGGAGTTGTTGGCTCTTTATATTAAATATGTAAGGGATGTGTAAGTTTGTGTAAAAGTTGTGTAAGTCAAATTTTGGAGTATGAAATACTCCACCTCCATGGAAATTTGAATTTGTCCTTGGGGGCGGTTTTGGAGGCTTGTGGGACAAGTAAAACTTGTCCCATACCTCTCAATTTAATTTACCAACTATGCCTATGGTTGGAGGACTGATTTTAGACATTTTTAATGTATTTTATTAATCATGTTGCATTGTTTTGATTGCACTCTCTTACATTTTATTTAATTTTCAGTCCTTTGGGGTGTGGGCTTTTTGGAGTGTGCAAGTAAATTGTCATATTTTCACCCACCTCTTTATTGTGCTTGGGAGAATGAAATTTTATCTTTTGTGTTTGGAGTTGAGGATGTGTGATGTGGCATCCTACATGGATCCACATCATCCCCTTCTCTTCCCTCTTCTATAAAATTCAAACTCTTTTTTTTTTTTTGGGTTGTTGAATCATTTTGCAAACTTCTTTGGGGGCGCATTTTTGCTATTTGGAGCTCTTGTGGATTGTGGAGGAGATTGGAGATAATTTCATACTTGGTATTGTTGTTTTGGGACTGTGTTTTTGGCATTGAAAGCTTGTTGTTGGAAACAAAAGCTACCATGGAAAGGTAGGAGCTTAGCTCTTCTTTTGTGATTGTTATTTCTTTTGTGTATGAATGAATGGTGCATGTTTTTATTAATTTTTGGCTGGTTGGGTAGACTGCCATAGGAATGGTGTAGGAGAAGGCTATGGGGAATCCATGTGGGGGCATAAGGGAATGTCATTGGCATCAGAATTTTGTGGAGGGATTTTGGGTTTGGGATCCACCATGGAAAAGAAATAGCTTGCATTTCTTACTTTGTGGGGGCATAAGGAAATTTGTGGGGGCATAAGCATATGTGTGGTGAAATTTATTGGCAGTTTGTTACTGGTGGATGCCCAATTCCCATTAAGAGGCATAAGTAGCTTCCCCCATAGTCCTTGCTCCTTTGGCTTGTATGATCAAGCCTGAGTTATGTTTGAATGATTTTCAAATGCAGTTGTAAACTGTTGTTTTTGTTTAGAATGTGTTTTAATTTGAATATGCATGATTGAAAGAATGTTGTGTGTTTTGTGGAAGCAAGTTGTTTCCATGGGTTGAATTACACCTCTCATTATATTATGGTTGGGGCTTGGGGGCCAATGATGAAGGATGGCTTCTCCTTTCATTGGATATCTTTTTTGGGTGGAGAGCGTTGCCTTTCCCCCACTTTTGTTGTGATCAATTTAGAAGAAACATGAAACTTGCATGTTGTTCTTCCGGAGAGCGAAGAAGACATTTTTGCCAGCTCTAGTGAAATATACTTCATTTGTAACCTTTTCCACTTGAAGTGGATGAAATTTTAATATATATAATTGTGAAGAAAAGATGTTATAATTAGTTATGAAAGTTACATATTTGAATTGTGAAAGACATTTATATTCTGTTTTGTTTATTGGAAAGAAATAGAATTTTGTTAATTGCATTCAAGGAATGGAAGAATGTAAAGAAGTATTTCTTTTTGAATTCAATAAAGAATTGCAAGATATTCTCTCATTTGCATTGTTGTGTTGAATTGGAATATCAAATTGTGATTGGAATCTTTGTTTAGAAAAATGGAAAAAGAAGAAATATGTATGAAGGAATTATATTGCTTTGTCTCTTTTTTAAATATATTAAATTGGTAATCAGACTTTACAATTTATATTTGAAATGATTTTTTTAAATAACTAAATGTATTAGATTAGATTAGAAATAAAATACCACACTTAAATGATAAAATTGATATACAATTTTTCCTATAAATGGATCTTTGCTATAAATTTAAAATTGGTAATTATTTAATTAAAATGTACAGTTTGGGCCTGCACATTATAATCAACTTGGAAATGTTAAAATTTAGCATGCTACATTATCAAGAACTCAAATTGACAAAGAACACTTAAGAAAACAATTTAAACATTGCAAAATCGAGCCCAATCCCTTTCACAGTCATTTTCTATCAATTGTTAGAAAAATGTAAATTGGAAATCAAACAAGTGAAATTACCTCCCTAAAACACTTTAAATCCTTCCTAGAGTAATCCTCCATGTCTTTTTGGCATGTTGAGTGAAGGAGGTGATCAAATTGAATCAAATTTATAAGTTAAAAATTACCAATTTGCTATTTAAAATAATGCATGCCATTTTCATAAAATTAACCCCTTAAAAATTATCAAAATATAAAATTTATGATTCTTGTGCAAAGAGGGCATCGAGAGCTTTCTAGAAAGTCCTCGTTTTCCAAAACCGAGCTTTCTAGCAAAAGTTATGGCCCTTTGAAGTTTTCCTACCTTGGCGAGAAAAATTTAGGGAAACTTTTCCCGATGGGCTCATGGCCCAAAAAATTCCCTTTAAAAATCCTTAGAAATTTTTAAAAAAATTGGGAAATTTTTGAAATTTCCTCCACCAACCCACAGCCAATCAGAGGTTGCCACGTGTCCTCATGGGGCAATGGTGAAGGTGCGGCATCATTTTTGTCCTTGGGCCTTTTAAAAATTTTGGGAAAATTTTATCTTTCTCCCCCTCGACCCGCAATCAACCAAAGGTTGCCACGTGGCAGCATGGGGTGAAATCGGGTGTGGAAACCCTCACAACTCTCTCCTTTGAATTTTTTTTTGTTCGGGAAAACTTTGCATATTTTCTGTGGCCCCACACTCCCGCCCTCACCTCGGTGTTATCCGTCGCGGACGTGCAAACCCGTGCAACAAACTAACCCCTTCCCTCCTTTGGTGAAATTTGCCAACTCTCCCCAGTGCTTCGCCTATCTCTATCTCTTCTCTCTATGTTGGTTTTTGGAGCGCCATGTGTCCCTGGCAAACCTGTGGGCTCGCAGTGCTAATTGGAATTTTTCCTCCATTTGGCGAAAGTCTTAAATGCCTCTACCGCCCGCCCTTCCCTCATCCTTTCTGCCTTGGCTTAGAGCCCGACACGTGCCCTTGGAGGACCCACGGAGGCATAGGAGAATTGTGGCCTTTGCACCCACATGGGGAAAAATTCCAAATACCACCCCGCGACCCGCCAACCCGAAAATTGCTCTTCTTCCCGCTTGACACATGTCCCCTTGGGGGAAAATTTGACCCCTAAGGTCCGCCAGTCCATAACTAGAGTTTTACAAGGAGTTAGGAGGACTTCTTTATATCATCGAAATGTGAGAAAATTTCCTATCCAATGGGAATGATTTAGGAAGTTTTGAATGCACTAAGTGTGAGAAAGATCAAGTTGAAACTCGATCCTGTTAAAGAGTGGGTATGGTGACATTTTACCCCCCGAACCTAACTGAAACTTTTAAACCTAAAATTTGGACCTTGTGACCTCGATAATTGTTAATTGTTCTTGTAATTTATACTTGTTCTAGAACCTGTTAGTGTCAATTGTTGTATTGCAACCTGGTTGTGGACACTTCTAAACAAAAACAATTATTCCATAATTTTTCCTAACTAACCCTAGGTTGTTTCTTGGGTCTCAAATGGGTTGTTTAATGGGCATCACACTTGGTATCAGAGCAATGGTTCAAAATCTTGGACCATTGGGCACGCTAGAAAACTTGAGACATGAAATTTAAACTTAGCAAAATTTTAAAATCTAGAAAATAACTTAGTTATAATTTGTATATTTTAGTAAACATTAAAGTTGTGTAAAACTTAGAAAAATGAACTAACTCTCACTTTGTTCTATGTAGGAGGCATAGACGGGGTGAGGGAATTTTCATAGAGACTCAAACTTACCACCACCACCACCACCACCGTAGATCAGAGTGTGGCAGCTATCCTACCCCAAGATCTTGCAAACTCTTCAGGATGTCAATGCTAGCTCTACATGGAGGATTAGGAGGAGGATATGTAATGAGTCATGACAGAGCCCCTTCCATTGAGGGTTAGGTATCTCCTCAACTCAACAAGGAGCATAGAGGAGAAAAATCCCATGCAAAGTTAGCCAGAGTAGAGTCACCACCGAGGGGACAGGGTGATAGAGTTCCAGAGCATAGAGAGAGGTCTCGAGAGCCCTAGGCTTAGGGATGAGCGTGCAGAGAGACCTAAAGGCCGTCAAACCACAATTGTAAATCACATCAGGGAGATCCTGAAGCTTCGGCCATCACATTACTTAGGTGACACGGGTGGATTTCAGGTAGAGGCCTAGCTAGTGAGCTTGAGCAGTTGCTTCAAGATTTGTCCTTGTTCTAGCAACATGAAAGCTCGTGTTGCGATCCATCTACTGAGGGATGGAGCAAGAGTATGGTGGAGGAAAGAGGAGCAGAAGCTCCATGTAGATTTTGAGACAGTGACCTAGGAGCTATTTGAGGAGAGATTCAGGAGTAGGTATTTGTCATGGAGGTTCATATAGCAGAGGATCGATGAGTTCCATGACCTCCGACAGGCATCTCTTTTAGTAGCAGAGTATGAGAGTAGATTTTAGATATGCTCTAGTATGTTAAGTATATGCAGGATGAGCAGGTGAAGATTCATAGGTTCATCCGAGACTTGAATTTAGATATTGGAGGTGCAGTGTGGATCCACTACCCACAGACATTAGTTGAGGCCGTCGAGAAGGCCTATATTGTAGAGGAGACTCGGGAAAGACCCAACAGGCTAGAGACCAAGTCTCAAGCCGCATATAAAAATGCAGGATGGTAGATCGAGGGGGTCAATACCCCTTCCTCATGGTGGACAGGGTTCAATATAGTCATCATTTAGGCGTAGCGATGTGCATAGCAGTCCCACCCACCTCATAGACCTCCATAGAGAGCTGATGCATAGAGAGGTCGAAGTATGGGGCCTCCTCCTAGGGGTCCCATTAGGACACAGGGTGGACCTAGAGCTCAGTCAGTGGGAGCTCGCTAGCAAAGACCTCGAAGACCACATCCGGATCATCGAGATCCACGCCACAAAATTCCAGGCACCTACTGGAGGTGCTACTCATTAGGGAGGATCAGGAGGATGTTTTGGTTGTGGAGTTACTAGACACTTTTGGAGAGATTTCCCACATAACCCTAACAATAAGGGTAAGACACATATCTCTGAGCCTATGGTTGGTGACATGGGACGTAGCCACAGGATTTATGTAGCGGTTGAGAACCGCCAGAAGAGCATCAGAGCACAATCATTGAGACCATAGGTAGCATTGGTGGTATTCCTACCTCTGTATTGTTTGATTCTGGTTCTTTTAATTCTTTCATTACACCATCTTTAGTAGAGCGATGTAGGCTGGTGGTAGTTAGGTAGGGTCTTAGTTGGGATGTCAAGATGGCTTTTGGAGTAAAGATATCTATAGACTCCTTAGTCAAGGAGTGTGTAGTGGATTTGGGACCTTTCACCACTACCTCAGATCTCTGTATCCTTCCTTTGGGCTCGTATGGAGTCATTTTGGGTATGGATTGGTTATCTACACATAGGGCCAGGATGGATTGTTACCACAAGACTATATCTTGTGTAGATGATTTAGGAGTTGAGTCGGTGATTTCAGGGGTCAGGAGACCCGTTTCTATTCGTACCATCTCCGCTATGCAGCTTAAGCGGTGTGTGCGATAGGGTTGTCAGATGTATGTTGTTATAGTTAGTGACAGATCAGAGGATAGGTCTAGTGGACCATCGCTAGATGATCATATCATTTTGAGAGAGTTTACATATGTATTTCCGGGGAGCTAACGGGGTTACCACCCCCACACGAGATTGATTTTCATATAGATCTAGTTCTGGATCAAAGCCTATCTCATGAGAACCTTATCAGATGACCACCCCAAAGCTCTGTGAGCTCAAGTTGCAGCTTAAGGGCCTTTTGGAGAAAGGCCTTATCCATCCTAGTGTATCCCCTTGGGGTGCACTAGTGATCTTTGTGAAGAAGAAGGATGGATCCTTGTGGTGTGTATTGATTACCACTAACTTGAACAAGGTAACGATCAAGAATCATTATCCCCTTCCGCGTATTGATGACTTGTTTGATCAGATGAAGGGAGCCACAATTTTCTCTAAGATTGATCTTAAGTCAGGGTACCATCAACTAAGGATTTCAGAGGTAGGACATTCATAAGACCACCTTCCACACGAGATATGGGCACTATGAGTTCACAGTGGTGCCTTTTGGTTTGACTAATGCCCTACAGTGTTCATGAGTTTGATGAATGGGGTATTCAGGACCTTCTTAGATCACTTCATGCTCATCTTCCTAGATGACATTTTGATATACTCACGTATGCATGAGGAGCATGAGGGGCACCTTCGCCAAGTTCTTCAGTGTCTTCATGAGAAACTTTACGGGAACTTGGAGAAGTGTGCATTCTTTCAAACAGAGGTATAGTATTTGGGACATATCATTTCTAGGGAAGGTATCGTAGTCAATACTTCCAAGATTAGAGCCATTATGGATTGGTTGGCACCTGCTATAGTGATGGAGGTGTGCAGCTTCATGGGATTAGCAGGTTACTACATGAGATTTGTTCAGGACTTCTCTCGGATTGCGCACCCTATCACTTCCCTTCATAGGAAATAGAAGAAGTTTGTTTGGTCAAAAATATGCGAGCAAGCCTTCAGGACACTGAAGGAGTGCCTCACTACAACACCTATTCTTGTAGTGCCAGATCCACAGGGTGAGTTCTTTGTTTGCACATGATGCTTCGTTGGCAGGCTTTGGAGGTGTGTTGATGTAGGAGGGAAGAGTAGTGGATTTTGAGTCTCAAAACTCAAAGATCATGAGCTTAATTATCCGACCCATGATCTTGAGCTTGTGGTAGTTGTGTATGCCTTAGTTTGATGGAGGTACTTTCTTCTTGGTAGGAGATTCACACTCAAGACAGATCATTTGAGTCTTCGCCACCTCTTCACACACCCAATCTCAACGCTCATCAGCGGCGTTGGATGGAGTTGCTTTGTGAGTATGACATGGAGATAGAGCATGTGAAGGGAAAGGAGAATGTGATAGCAGATGCTCTCAGTAGGTGGATACATGTGGCTATGGCCACCTTAGTGAGCATAGATTTGTAGAGCAGGATTCTTTAGTAGCTTCCTCTTGATAGCTTCTACATTACAAGATGCAAGCGAGATCGAGTCACGAGAGACCCCTTGAGAGGAAGTTTGATGGTTTTTCCTTAGAGGTAGATGACCTTCTCATGCACAGAGGCCGGATATATGTTCCCAAAGATGGGGGCTTGAGGCAGGACACCTTGGTAGAGGCACATCGTGCACCCTATTCACTCCATCCTGGGATGAAGAAGATGTACCCCACCTTGAGATAGTTGTATCATTAGAGAGGACTTCGTCAAGATGTGGCCCATTTTGTGTCATGATGTTTAGAGTGCCAGAGAGTTAAGGTCGAGCATTAGCATCTAGCAAGCCTTCTTTATCCTCATGCTATACTGGAATGAAAGTGGGACACCATTTCCATGGATTTCATTGTTGGGCTACCAATGTCAAGGTATCACCACAACGCCATTATGGTCACGGTTGATAAATTGACAAAAGTGGTTCACTTTTCTCCAGTGAAGACCACTTATATAGCTAGAGTAGTAGTGGCACACAGTATATTTGGATGAGATTGTCACGTTGTATGGGATTCCACGGAAGATCATTTGTGACCGCGATCCTTTGTATAATTCCCATTTCTGACCACCATGTAGTATGTCCTTGGGACAAGGATCAACTTCAGTACAACATATCACCCTGAGACAGATGGATAGACTGAGTGGGTGAATCAGATTTTAGAGGACATGCTCAGGATGTATGTGATGGATCAGCAGTCTAAATGGGAGGAGTACCTGTACTTAGTGGAGTTTTCCTACAATAATAGTTTTCAGAGTTCCATAGGCATGGCTCCTTTTCAGGATTTGTATGGTAGAGAGTACAAGACACCTCTTAGTTGGGACATGTTAGAGGACAGAGTATCTCTTGGACCAGCTCTTCTACAGGACATGGAGCAGCAAGTGGTGTTGATCAGATAGAGATTACAGGAGGCACATGATAGGCAGAAGAAGTATGCGGATCAGCATAGGATCGATTGTAGTTTTGATGTGGGCATGAAGGTGTTCCTTCATGTCAGGCCACATGAGCCCTATCCATTATGGAAAAGGTTCTAAGTTAGCTCCTAGATTCGTTGGTCCTTTTGAGATCTTAGAGCGTATCAACCCTTTGACCTACCATATAGCATTGCCACCCAACTTGTCTCGCGTACATGATGTTTTTCATGTTTCCGTTCTCAGGAGATATATTGTAGATCCTTCTCATGTGTTAGTTTGGACATCATTGTAGGTGTAGGATCAGGGGCAAGTGATGGTGGAGCCCATTCACATCCTAGATTGCAGGACCTTAAGCCTTCGAGGCAGAGAGGTTGATCGGGTTAGGTGCGAGCAAGTGGATAGATATGATGAGACCGTAGCTACATGGGAGGATCCTACTTGATTACGAGTTCATTTTCCACATTTATTCGAGTGACTTCCGGAGGAAGTTGAGTCTAAGCAAAGGGGGATGTAGTGCCCACTTCCCTTTGACACCTTTAGGTACTAATTTTTATATTGTGGTTTTATTATGGACATTATTATGCTTTGATTTAGTATGATGTTAGACATTGGATCATGGATTATTGTTGATCTTGATTTGATTATGATGCATGATGATTATTAGAGACACTCATATGTGGATGATGATATACTATTTGACATGGATGTTTTATGGATGTTGTTCGGACATGTGACTTTGGATATTGTGAGTAGACTTAGAAATGGACATTATATGTGGATGATACAATTGTTACTTTGATGTTGTTGATATAAATTGTAAGTGATTCTGTTAAATTGCTTTGATGTTGTTGTGATTCACATATTTAGATGATTTTGTGATTATATTTATATCATGTTGGATGTTCTGATATGGCCACAAGGCCGAAGGAGGTATTTTTGTTTTGACAGGTTAAATATCACAATAAATATCGAGGGATTGAGACCAACCATAATGGAATTCTAGGTGAATTCAACAAGGTCACCATGGCAACTTGTTTTATTGTGTTGTGTGTTGTTTTGTTAGGGATTCCCATGAGGGGATTACCTTTATATGTGACCATGGGTATTATGTATTTTATTAATGTGGTTACTTTTTATTATTGTTGTATGTATTTTATTAGTGATGTGTCCCTCTCTTTTATTTAATTAAGTTGTGGTAGATTAATGTGAGAAATCATATGGTTAAAATTTAAATAAATCAAATTGGGATATGGGAAAGTAATAATGGGAGTTGTTGGCTCTTTGTATTAAATATGTAAGGGATGTGTAAGTTTGTGTAAAAGTTGTGTAAGTCAAATTTTGGAGTATGAAATACTCCACCTCCTTGGAAATTTGAATTTGTGCTTGAGGGCAGTTTTGGAGGCTTGTGGGACAAGTAAAACTTGTCCCATACCTCTCAATTTAATTTACCAACCATACTTATGGTTGGAGGGGTGATTATAGACTTTTATAATGCATTTTATAAATCATGTTGCATTATTTTGATTGCACTCTCTTACATTTTATTTAATTTGCAATCCTTTGGGGTGTGGGCTTTTGGAGTGTGCAAGTAATTTGTCATATTTTCACCCACCTCTTTATTGTGCTTGGGAGAATGAAATTTTGTCTTTTGTGTTTGGAGTTGAGGATGTGTGATGTGGCATCCTACATGGATCCACATCATCCTCTTCTCTTCCCTCTTCTATAAAATTCAAACTCTTTTTTTTTTGGGTTGTTGAATCATTTTGCAAACTTCTTTGGGGGTGCATTTTTGCTATTTGGAGCTCTTGTGGATTGTGGAGGAGATTGGAGATAATTTCATACTTGGTATTGCTATTTTGGGACTGTGTTTTGGCATTGAAAGCTTGCTTTTGGAAATAAAAGCTACCATGGAAAGGTAGGAGCTTAGCTCTTCTTTTGTGATTGTTATTTCTTTTGTGTATGAATGAATGGTGCATTTTTTTATTTATTTGTTGGCTGGTTGGGTAAACTTGCCATAGGAATGGTGTAGGAGAAGGCTATGGGGAATCCATGTGGGGGCATAAGGGAATACATTGGCATCAAAATTTTGTGGAGGGATTTTGGGTTTGGGATCCACCATGGAAAAGAAATAGCTTGCATTTCTTACTTTGTGGGGGCATAAGGAAATCATGGGGGGCATAAGGAGGGATTTTGGGGGGCATAAGGATATGTGTGGTGAAATTTATTGGTGGTTTGTTTTGGTGGATGCCCAATTCCCATTGGGAGGCATAAGTAGCTTCCCCCATAGTCCTTGCTCCTTTGGCTTGCATGATCAAGCCTAAGTTTTGTTTGAATGGTTTTCAAATGCAGTTGTAAACTATTGTTTTTGTTTGGAATGTGTTTTAATTTGAATATGCATGATTGAAAGAATGTTGTGTGTTTTGTGGAAGCCTTTTGTTGCCATGGGTTGAATTACACCTCTTATTGTATTATGGTTGGGGCTCGAGGCCAATGATGAAGGATGGCTTCTCCTTTCATTGGATGTCTTGGTTGGGTGGAGAGTGTTGCCTTTCCCCCACTTTTGTTGTGATCAATTTGGAAGAAAAAGGAAACTTACATGTTGTTGTTCTAGAGCAGAAGGAGATAGTTTTTCCAGCCCCTTGTGAAATATACTTCATTTGTAACCTTTCCCACTTGAAGTGGATGAAATTGTAATATATATATTTGTGAAGAAAAGATGTTGTAATTGGTTATGAAAGTTACATATTCGAATTGTGAAAGACATTTATATTTTGTTTTGTTTATTAGAAAGAAATAGAATTATGTTAATTGCATTCAAGGAATGGAAGAATGTAAAGAAGTATTTCTTTTTAAGTCAATAAAGGATTGCAAGATCTTCTCTCATTTGCATTGTTGTGTTAAATTGGAATATCAAATTTTGATTGGTATCTCTGTTTAAAAAATGGAAAAAGAAGAAATACGTATGAAGGAATTATATTGCTTTGTCTCTTTTTTGAAATATATTAAATTGGTAATCAGACTTTACAATTTAGCTTTGAAATTATTTGTTTATAAACAACTAAATGTATTAGATTAGATTAAAAATAAAATACCACACTTAAATGATAAAATTGATATACATATTCTCCTAGAAATGAATCTCTATTGTAAATTTAAAACTGGCAATTATTTAATTAAAATGTACAGTTCGCTGCACATTATAATCAACTTGGAAATGTTAAAATTTAGCATGTTGTATTATCAAGGAACTCAAATTGACAAAGAACACTTAAGAAAACAATTTAAACATTGCAAAATCGAGCCCAATCCCTTTCATAGTCGTTTTCATCAATTGTTGGAAAAATGTAAATTGGAAATCAAACAAGTGAAATTACCTCCTAAAACACTTTAAATCCTTCCTAGAGTAATCCTCCATGTCTGTTTGGCATGTTGAGTGAAGGAGGTGATCAAATTGAATCAAATTTATAATTTAAAAATTACTAGTTTGCTATTTAAAAGCTTTCCATTTTCATAAAATTAACCCCTTAAACTTTATCAAAATGTAAAATTTATGATTCTTGTGCAAAGATAGCATCGAGAGATTTTCAGAAAGTCTTCGTTTTCCCAAAACCAAGCTTTTTAGAAAAAGTTATGGCCCTCTAAAGTTTTCCTGCCTTTGTAGGAAAATTTGGGAAATATTTTCCCTGGCGAGCCCGTGGCCCGAAAAATTCCCTTTAAAAATTCTTAGAAATTTTTTTTAAAAAATTGGGGAAATTTTTTGAAATTTTCTCTGCTGACCCACAGCCAATTAGAGGTTGCCACGTGTCCTCATGGGGCAATGGCAAAGGCATGGCATCATTTTTGCCCTTAGACCTTTTAAAAATTTTGGGAAAATTTTATCTTTCTCCCCATTGGCCCGCAGCCAACCAGAGGCTGTCACATGGCAACATGGGGTGAAAGAGGGGTGGGAAAACCCTCGCAACTCTCTACTTTGAAATTTTTTTTTTGTTTGGGAAAATTTTTCATATTTTCCCCCATTTCCGCACTCCCGCCCTCTCCTTGGTGTTATCCCTCCGTAGAGGAGTAGACCCGCACGGCAAACTAACCCCTTTCCTCCTTTGGCAAAATTTTCCAACTCTCCCCGCTTACTTTTCTCATCTCTCTCTTCTCTCCCGTCGCTTTTAGAGCGCCACATGTCCCTGTGGACCCGCAAGGGCACGTAGGCACTAATTGGAATTTTTCCTCCCTTTAGCGAAAAGTCTTAAACGCCTCCACCACCCCGCCCTTCCCTCATCCTTTCCACCTTGGCTTAGAGCCCTACACGTGCCCTCGGAGGACCCGTGAGGCATGTGAGAATGGGCCTTTACACCCACACAGGAAAAATTTGCAAATACTACCCCACGACCCACCAACCTAAAAATTTCTTTTCTTCCCCGCTCGACACGTGTCCCCTTGGGGGAAAATTTGACCCCTAAGGTCCGTCGGTCCATAACTAGAGTTTTACAAGGAGTTAGGAGGACTTCTTTATATCACCGGAAAGGTGAGAAAATTTCCTATCCAATGGGAATGATTTAGGGAAATTTTGAATGTATTAAGTGTGAGAAAAATCAATTTGAAACTTTGATCCTATTAGAGAGTGGGTATGGTGATATTTTACCCCCTGAACCTAATTGAAACTTCTAACCCTAAAATTTGGACCTTGTGACCTCTAATAATTGTTAATAAAGAGTAAAGTATGTTCTTGTAATTTAGACTTATTCCAGAACCTATTAGTGTCAACATTTGTATTGTAACTTGGTTGTGGACACTTTTAAACAAAAAAATTTATTCCATAATTTTTCCTAACTAACCCTAGGATGTTTCTTGGGTGTCAGTGGGTTGTTTAACGGGCATCACACCCACCACTCGCCCTTGGGGAAAATTTTCACCCCAAGGCCCATCAGCCCATAACTTGAAAAATATGAGGAGTTAGGAGGAATTATTTATATCAATGGAAAGGTGAGGAAATTTCCTATCCAATGGGAGTGATTTAGGGAAATTTTGAATGTGTTAAGTGTGAGAAAAATCAAGTGAAAACTTTAATCCTCGTTAGTGGTGACGAATTACCCTCTGAACCTAGTTGAAACTTCTAACCCTAAAATTTGGACCTTATGACTTCTTATAATTATTAATAAAAGAAAAGTATACTCTAGTAGATTAGAATTGTTCGGAACTTGTTAGTGATAGTTGTTATCTTGTAACCTAGTTATAGATTCTTTTAAGCAAAAAATAAATATTCCATAATTTTCCTAACTAATCCTAGGTTGTTCTGGGTCTCAAGTGGGTTGTTTCAATGGGCGTTACAATTACCTAATACTAAAATACTATGGGGTATGGCTTATCCTATGATGGAAAACTTACCTAAGGCAATGTTTAATGACCTAAGGTAAATAACTTTTAACTAGCCTAGGTCAGATCCTAAACTAATGTTTATCTAACCTAAACTAATGTAAGGTGAAAGGGGACCTAAGGGGTCACATGGAAAATGGGAGGCGGTGGCGATGGTTTCAATGGCATTAAAGAGATTTGATTTTTGAATTTATGGGACATGGTACTGCCAGTTATGGCAGAGGCATGAAGTTTGATGGAATGTCCAGCAGCATTGTCACTAAAGTTAGAGATGCATGCTTTAGTTAAGTTTGAGTTCGCCAGTTTTAGATGGAAATGGCGTGGAGATATAGGTGGGAAAGTGGAATTCAATGGCATTAATGATCATTGGTTTTGGTGAGCAAACCACCTTGGAAACCATGCAAGCGGAATTCTTGGAGGTTGTTTGGTCTTTCATTCATTTCGATTTTTTCTCTACATGGGGATATCTGGTTCTTCGAACCAACAGTTTAGTTTTCAATCTATTTCTATTTTTGGCTCCTTTGGACTATTTTTGATCCAATGGAGGTATAAGAGGCATATGAGAAAGAATTTTTGGGTTGTTGACTTCATTTGGAGAAGAAGGAATTGTGGAGGCTTGGCTAGAAATCTTCTTTGAATCAACAGAAGTACTATCAGGCATGATAGGCTCTATCCATTAAGTTGTTCTGTCTTTTCTCTAAACATCTTCATTAAAACAACTTTTCTCTTGTGATCAATGGGTTTTTATTTATGATGAATATCTTGCTTCTTTGCTTGAAATATCTCTATATTCTTTTGAAAATGAGTCTTTGTTAGATGATATGGAATGTGGGTCGTTTCTGTTTAATTTTAATAGTGAATCGTACCTTGATATTTGGTTGAGTCTTGAATAATGTCAATCTGTTTGAACCTTGCTTGTCTGCTAAAAAGGGTTTATGGAAATATGTTGTTGCTTTAAGTCTTGGAACTGGGTTTGTTTGTTATGGTTGATAGAAGGTAAGAAAAGTGTCCTTCTCTGTCACATCTTTGATTGGTTGAAGTATTGTTACTTCTGTTGGAACTGTATATATATGGATGCTTGGTTCAATGTTGTGTGAACTTGAACTTGTATGGGAAACAATAATGAATGAGTGACTTCTTCTTAAACTTTACTTTGTGTAAACTTTCATTCTTTTCGAACCTGGTATTTCGATGGAAGTTGGACTGATAATGGGTGTTTGGATTTTCTGTATTTGTGGATTCAAACTCATGTGGAAACAAGAATGAATGTTTTATTTATTCTCTTACCCCTTTTAGTTAAAACTTAGTTGTTCAAATCTTGTTCCTTTATGGAAACTATGTGGTAATGGTTTCTTGGATACTTAGATTTTGGAATTATCTTGTTGAATATAATAGTGTGCGAAGTTCCTCTTTCTGAACTTTAAATGTTGTTGGGTTTTCATGGAATATTTGGAAGACCGAACTAAAATTTGGATAGATGAGGTTCTGTTATATTTAAGGACTTTTGAATTGATTTGGTTTGGGATAATATTTAGTTCTATTCACGTTAGCTCTTCTCGAGCTTGCAAGATGTTGATCTCGTTGTTCTTCTTCACTTTCAAGTTAGATAATGATTGTTTAATCTTACTTGTTCTTGATCTGGGTAACATCATAAGCTAACTTGCTAGTGTAAGTTGTTGAAACCTTACTGTTGTGGTTTCGTGAGGATTTAATGAATGTATATGCAGATTTTTGGTTGACATTTCATGACCTGGAATTAACCAATTGGTTCTATATGAAGGGTTTTCTAGATACTTCAGTTCTTTGATCTCTAAGTATGTTGAAGGATTAGAATGTCTTGTCGACTTAGTAGATGTGTAGTTGAGCCTTTGTCCATAGAAATATAATGGAAGGAATTCTAATCATCTCTGTAGTTGAATTGTGCACCTGTAGCTAAGTCATGTTGTTCTTTGTGTTGCATCTTCTTTGAAATCAAATTCGGATGGATCTTTCTTTGTCCATTCAAAATGTTTTCTCTCACCTCTGTGAGAATGTGAATGTGAGTCTTTCTTAATGATTATTGCACTATCGTCCTAAAGGAATGAATAGACTATGGTTCCTTGACTGAAACTTTAATGATTTGGAATGACTGTTGAAGGTTGTTATTTTCCAATAAGATGTTTAGCAATTCTTGTTATTTCATCTCCTTCTTGATAAGGATAATGTACTACTAATACTGTAATTGTGTCATGATGGGGAGCCTTATTTTGAGAACTGATTTATATACTACCGTCATATATTCGGTTTAGTATCTTCTAGTGGATGGTTTCTATTTTTAAAAAGAGTTAAAGGATGTTGTGATTGGGTCTGTACCAGTCATTTTATGACCTTCTTTACTTGGGATAGAATGTTGGAATCCTCATCTAAACATGATTGATTGACTCCTTGCTCTTCTATTCTCTGAGGTAAAGTTTTCATCACTTTGTCTCCTTTGGAAACTGTAAGAGATTATGTGTTGCATTCTCTTTTCTGAGTTGTGAATTGATATTTGGTTTTACTAAATTGGAAGGGAAGTTCTAATTTTGTTTTCTCTCGATTTCCCTTCCCTCTTTTGTGTAAATCTTGTTTATAGATTTAATAAGTTCAGTTGCATTACTTTCATGAATGCATTTGAGTAGTCGTTGATACTTCTTACTTATTCACTTGACTTGTATTAAAGGAATCAATATTTGTAATAGTTGATTAATGTGAAGTGAGTGAATACTTTCCTAATTCTAATGTGTGGCCTAACTTGAGAACTTAGGCTATATCTTGGACTTTAAATTAGGATGTAGCATCTGAAATAGGAATTTCTTATTTTATGTTGTAGATGATTCATCCTAAAGCCTTTCATGAAGCTAGAATTAGCTTGGTTGTAGATACTTTTTATGAAATTTTGTAATATTGAGTTTGATAGTACTTGTTTCTTAAAGTAACTCTATTTTTGGAAAAATAATGGAGTTAGTTTCTGTATTTCTAATTCAGATTGAATTATGTAAGAAATAATTAGTACATGCCTTTATTGGAAGGAGATAAGTAATTTGGGTGAAATATTACTTATCTGATATAATGTTGTAGAGTGTTAATTATATCATGATCTTTTCTTAATGATTATTTCAGGTTGATCAATTGTTCTTATTTTATGGTTGTTATTACTTATGATTTATTTATTTGTTTGGCCTTATTGTTTCATAAAAGCAGAGTTGGTTTTATGAAACAGTTAGTTGAAGGCACATCGTTTTAATGCTTAGTGTTTATCATGCTCAATTCAATGAACTGACCCATGCTAGAAATTTTTGTAGATGGACTTTGTAAGTGATAAAGGAAGGCAATAACTTATATGATGTATTGGTTGCTTAAAGTTTGGATCTTTTATAGAGAAATCTGATTCATTATTGAAATGTATTGAAAGAAGAAAAGTTGTATTCTTTAATGATCTTGATGTTGTTTGACATGAAATATGTCTAAATGCATGGTCCTGTAAAATATGTATTTTACCATGATGAATTGAAAAAGATTGAGAGTTACTTATACTTGATATGTCATTTTCCTTGTGAATTATATGAAGGAAATTTGTAATCTTATTTGCATTGTTTTCATTCTTATCTGAATGGATCCTTATTTCTATTATAACTAAATGGGTTGGATGGATGGGAATTAGTTACAATATCCCTTATTTGAATGCAACTTATTAAGTTGGCATGCATCGATGTTCTTTTATCTAATCATGCATGGTTTATTGAAAAGATGATAATAGAAGTATAACTTAACTACCATGACTCATGTAATGGAAAAGGGTATAACAAACCCTATCACTTAACTAGAAAAAGGAAGGTTCACTCCCTCTAGAGCAATACCTTGATAGGTTTCAAAACAAATGTTTGGTATATGAGATCGTTAATCAATTAGACTTCATCTCTATGAAGTCTACTATAATGGAACCTGTTTTGGATCTTAAACAGGATATGAATGGTTGAGTTATATTAAGTAAATCTTATGATGGATGTTGTTTCTGTTTTCGATTAACTGCACGTTAAGAAAAATTTAATGAACATAAAAGTAATCATAAGTTTATGAAGTTCCGTATTACATTAACAACTCAATTAAGGATGACAAACTTAAGGGTTGTTGTAAGTAGGGTTCAATGGGGTTCTTTATAATTTGAATCTTAATTAAGAAATAAATGAGTGTAAATGACCTCTTCTTGAGGTGTGTACATCAAGATGGGTAGTTATATTAGATGTTGTCACACACTAATTGTAGGACTATACCTTTGTGAAGACTAGGGTCTTGACAGGGGATCTGATGTTCCAATTGACATGTTGCAACACCCCTCAACATTGGTTCATCTAGATCTACACAAATATGGACTTGAACTTAGTTTCTCTCTAGGTTAGATTAGGGATATGATTTAGCATAGGAAGTGACTCACAATGACTTAGGGTAACTAGGCACATCCAATTGAATTAGGTCGATTGAGTATGTCTATATACCCTAGGTCATCGCGAGTGGTTCCCTGTACCAAAATTATGTCACTAACTTGGGTTAGGGTCAAACCTTGAACAAGTGAACTAACAGAAGTCAGTGAAGACCATTCTAGATAACAGAGGAGTGGGGTGAAGGATGTATTCCATTAGACGAGTATGTCGTCAAGGAATAGTAACATGAACAGTATGTTGGAAATCTTTGGCCAAAGTATCGCAAGTTTTGGTTGCGTTGTCTTATGTCACCTAGTTTAAGAAATGGTATTTCAGATGAATATTGGTAACAAATATTTAGATAGGTTTCTTATACAGAAAACTCAATACCTAGAATAGGGTAATAGAACCAAGTATACTTGGTAGACTCTTAGTATTCAATACCCTAAGTTAACATGATAAATCGGTTAGAAACCGAGTCATGAAATGAGAGATTGATAGTTCACCGAGTCATTTATAGCTGCATATGGTTATCTGTTATGAGATTGATTGGCATGGAATGTGTGTTCTAAATTATGATTATTTAGAACAGAGAACATTATGTATAAAAAAATCCCTTGTTTCTAAAGTCTTAAAATGGGAATGTTACATATATATCAAAACAACTCATTTTTTAAATTCATTTACGCATATTTGATTTGGTGAATTCGGAGCTCTGGGCCCACGCTGATCATTTTCGACGAGATTACAACTGAAACGACCGTTACGAGATTGTTATCATGCCTCCATGAGCGGGAGATCAACCAACGCGGTCTAAGGTTGGTTTTTTTCACTTTTGCCTTTTCATACCTAAAATGTAAAATGTTTGAAAAGTTTACCTAGGGGGACTATTTTCAAAAATTGGTCTTAAATGAGTCTCTAAGGGGGCCCATAGGGCAGTATTTTATTTTGTCAAAAATGGTCATTTTTGTTTTTTTGAGTATTTTTAGGGTTAAGGGTGTATTTTGAAAATTCAGACCGCCACCCAAAGCGCCGATTCTGAATAGAATGACCAAAACATGCATTAACTTGATTTTTTTGATTTTGATGTTTTGTCATGTTTTTGGTGAGCTTATCTTCTTGTATATGTTACTAACTTGCTCTTTTCTATGTTTTGGTGAATGCAGAAGGAGGAGTACATCCGTTGGAGCCGTGAGTGGGAGTGTGATTGGCTCCCTAGGATCTTGGATCAGGTTGACTCGAGCTCAAAGGAATACTCTCAAGAGGGTAGACATCTGAGGATTGCACGTGTGCTCCATGTTGCCCCCGCCAGTCATACTATGTTACTTATTTTCTTCTTGGGATGCAAATCGGAACACTTTCGGTTCTTTAGGTGCCGAGGTGAGTGGACCATAACCCCGACAGATATATACTCGCATTCTTGGGCTCCCGATACTTGGGAGGAGACTAACTCTAGAGACAACATGATCTAGGGCTGAGATGACTCAGTGGGCCACCTATATGGGAGATGTCGTTGTTTCATTTGGTTCGAAGAAGGGAATCAAGGTCCGGTCCATTGCCACTGCTCCTATTCCTATCATCCGTAGAGCCATCATGGGCATCTTGTCCTCCCGAATGATTAGGGACAAGGGAGGTGACACCCTTCTATATTGTTAGGCTCCTATTATTACATAGATTGAGGCACATGGCTGCACATACACCTAGGGAGCAGAGACATCTTAGGGACTACCTATCATGACTTGTACATGGTAGTTAGATTGCAAGGGTAGTCACTGAGCCACCCCACTCTTGTTATGAGTGGGTTTATGAGCACATCACCCCTATGGAAGGGGAGTACAGTACTAGATCCAGGGGTTGTCCAGGCAGCGAGGTGGACAACTATGTCGGTTCTTAGGACACCACATCAACCAGTGGCCTCTTTGACCATGACAGACATGGTTTCCACACCTTACTAGGATATGGTAGGGTTATGGGGACAGAGGTGACCACGGTGGTAGACTCATCCATTTGACTAGGTTCCTTAGTAGTTTGGCCTCCCATATGTTAACATACTTCCTCCAGTGGTATCGTCTGCAGAACCATTCAGGAGGCCCGAAAGGGCCCTAGAGGAGATCCCGGCTGGACAGTGGTTACCCCAGGAGTGCCTATCATAGTTAGGCGTGTGGTCCATGCTCGGTGGGTAGTGGTGCCCCTCGAGTGCCTTTTCTTCAGATTACGGCCACTCTTGCTCATAGTGGAGAGGAGGATGAGCCTATTGACATAGACTCCGATTCTAAGGAGTACATGGGAGATGAGACTAAGGAGGAGTCAATCGGGGAGGAGACGGAGGATGAGGGGGTTGGTGTTGAGGCTGGCGGGGCAGCCCATATGGAGGAGGAGGAGAGTGACCCTAAGTGGCATGATACTCAAGATATGCTAAGAGCAACGTACGAGGAGGTGAGTGTGGAGAGAGAGACATTGGTCTCAAAGGAGACACTTCCTCGAGGCGGGGAAGGGGATGATGAGTCTGTGATGGGACATTATTTGGCCTTTAGCTTTGGGAGGCCCTGCAGCCACCAGCAACAACCACTAACCCTACCTGGATGCCTAAAGATCGAGTATGTTTAATACTCTTCTCTCAACTTTATTACTTGAAAGCTTTAGTTTGGTACTTTTTTATTTTTGTTTTATGGTTTTCTAACTCACTGTTTCTTCTTCTTTTCTTGCTTGCAGTGGCTACACATGAGTGGTGAGAGCTTATCTATAGTCATTTTTACCCTTAACACAAAAGAAAGGAACCCCATGTGTGTCGTCCAAACACCTAGTGAAAGTTCGGCGCTCATCCGAGGCACGCACGGTCTTTGAGTCTCTCTTTATGTGAGTTTAGTGGGAAACATCATCTATGATTTGTGTTTAAAAGACCTTCAAATGGGTTTAGGACATACAAGAACCATAGGGCTCAAAATGGGACCTCTAGATCCTTGCAGTCATTTCAGATAGAGCACTTAACCGAATCTATAACATGTATCATTTCAAAATAAGCATACAAGCATACATACTTAGCATAAGAGGAAAGAGAACTCATGAGAGAGATGTATGCATCATAATCATTAATATTCATGTATATATATAACAGGTAACCTCATTACATCCATGGAGCCATTACAAAGTGTCATAGAGAAGCAGACCGCAGTCATGCATTACAACTGGACTTATGTAACTAAGCTACCAAAAATAAAATTACAATCCCCATGCCTAATACATCCTCTCCCGAATGCAATTATCCATTAACATAGTTCTTGTAGTATTTCTGTAGAGCTCTGCCCACACTCTTAGCCTCTTTGTTTACTCTACAGGTGCTTGTATTTATAGCTTTTCGAGACTTCCAACTCATCCTCCAACGCCCTCAGATCCGATGCCAAGTGTCTGAATGTGGTCCTCCATGCGAGCATGCTCCTCTAGGCCTAAGCTTCCCACTTTATCCCATGATGTGCTTCTAGAAGATTCTACCGCAGTCATGCTCCTTCCTGGGCCAACCTGTCGCCAGGCTGACACCTTATCCACACGCAGTCGGGTCATGCTTTTCATGTGTTCTGCCCTAAACATCCAATTTTTCTAAGTCCCAAACCCTTGGTTTTGTCCACTCATGTTGCGTGCGCCACGGGCTTCCTTAAACCCTTTTCTAAAACCCTACCTTGCACACTTTGTCCTGCGTGACTTTCTTTAACTGGGACCTTGTGTGGCTATGCGCCTTTTGTACTTGATCAATATTCTAGGGGCCCAACATCACCCCACACTACACCTATTCTTCGTCCGTGGGAACACTTCCCTTAGTGAGAGAAAGAATACAAATAGGCTTACGCCTAGGAAAAAGAATAAGAGGATGAAAGAATGGGACGGTGAAAGAATCACCGCAATGACTAGGGAAATTCCTTTTGCAAGTCGGCCTCCAATTTATTCCGTGCATGGACTTTGTCATGCACTCTTTGACAAAGGTCACCAACCAAGGTGCTTACCTCCTCAAAATTTAGTCCATCTCCTTGCACACTCATAGTATCCTTGATTTTCTCTAACTCTTTACATATATCCTCCAACGCGTCCATTCTTCACACGATACACGGATATAGCTCCTTTAACTAGTTTTTAATTGAAACCCTTAAGGTTTCAATGGCTTCTGATTTCCTCTCAACCTCGGCAAGGATTTTGTCCCTTTCCGCCCTTTTCCCCTTGTTTTTCTCCTAGAACTCTTTGAGTTTCACTTCATGAGTGGCAACCAAAGCACCTGCCACTTTGTCTCTATCCACGCAATTGTCGTCGCAGACCTTAGTAGTCAGGGAAGTGGCCCTTACATCAGCAAGCACTTTACTATCTCTACGACAAGTGCTACGATTTTTAACTTATCTTCCCCCTCTAAGCGTGAGGCCACTTCCTCTGTAGATTCCAAGGTTGGCGGCTATCTTTCCATGGTGAGTACTCTTGTCAAATCCTCCAGGCATCCCAAGGTAGATCCATACTTCTGTGTGGGTGATGCCAGGTCCGGATGCTTTAATAGTATGGCCCCATTGATGGATTCTACCTTCTTGTACACAACACTCACCTTGGCCTTTTCATCCTTCAATTCCCACTGCCACTGGGTGTTGATTAACTTTTCCTGGCTCAGCTCCTTGGTTAATGTAGCTAGCTCTTCTTCCTTCTCCTTCAGTTCCCCTTCCAGATCCCTGATCCTATCATTTTGCCCTGAAGAGTCTAGCTTCTATCTCAATGGAGACTTTGTTAAGCACGTTGCTCAGTTGTTCATCCGAGAGCTTTGGGTATCCACCACTAGGTTATCTTCTCTTGGTCCTGGCAATGTTACTATTTCCCCTTGGCTTACCTCAAACTTTGGTTCATCAAGGTGGGACTCAATTGCCTAAGAGATCATCTTCCTTGTCCGCGGGTAGCAGCCTCCTTGTCGAAAGATGACATGCATACAAGCTCCTCTACTAGAAGTGTACTCTGGAACCGCGCGTAAAACACCTTCTTGGGGTCATCAATATAACCCATCTCTGGCCTCCCCCTTTGTGCACCTTCCTCCCATGCGCATACCCTTGGGTATACTTACAGTCAAAACCGGGCCTCTAGTGCTGTGCCGCATTCCTCTTCCATGCTCTCCTTCTCCTTGTTTAAAATTGGCTCCACGCGTTGCGCTCCACCTTGTCCTCCACCAGGTTCTCAATGTCCCTTATCTCTTTTTCTTCTGCCACCTTGGCCATTTGTTCTTATGCTAAGCTTGGAACCTCTTGTTTCTGCGTGCTAGCCTCTTCATCTTTTCCCATGTCCTGGGCACTTCCTCCTGCCTAGCTATCCTTGCGCCACACAAAAAGAAACCCTTGTTCTTCTTCTCCGCCTTCCTCCTCTCGAATCATGTATATTGAAAACAGGTGGCCCTTGATCTTTCCTGGGGTCCTCTTCCCCACTTACTTCTTCCTCACTACCATCCTTCTCTCCCATGTACTTGCCCATACTTCTAACTTCTTCCGAGGTGGTCCCCTCTTTTACCCTCTGTTTTTTCCTAACCAAAGATTCCTGTAGGTGATTCTGTTTCTTCTTCTGATGACTCCTTATCTAATGGTTCTTCTGTTTTGGAGTCTTTTCTCTTATTACGACCTTTTTCTTGCGCGCGTACGTGTTGGTTCTGGTGCTTGTCTTGGGGAACCTATTTCTTGTGTCCCCACCACACTTGGGATTTTCTTTTCTGGTTCTTTTTCCTCCCATTTGAGCGTGGGCCTTTTCCTCCCAGTTGGATCCTGAGGTATAGATACCTCGTTCTCTAGGTATGTGCCCTTCTCTGACTTGGGCCTTATGCGAATGTAAACGTGCATCGCGGATCCTCCTACAATGGGTAGAGTCATGGGCCTTGTCATTTACACTTCATGAGACACGTACGCTCTATGTACACGCACTTGCCAGGGTAGACCAACCCTTTATGCAATTCCTTGTGGTCTTTGTCCAAACTACCAAGGTCCAACTTAAACTTTTTGGACTCCTTGAATCTGTTTACTCCCGCTTGGAAGTACTGAGTGTGAAATCAAAAGGGAGCTTGCACCATGGGCTCCATGAGTCATCTATCAACTTAAATCTGCCTAGGTAGTAATGCTGGTACACAAGAAAATTATGCCTCTCCCCTAGTGGCCGTTGGTAGTTGTTCGGGAATTCTCCATTCTTCCCCGAACGTGTTCCTTAGGCATGTGTACCACTTCTCCAAGCGCGCCTTGTGCACTTTGTTGTCATAGTGTCACAAGCGTACTTCTCAAATCTTTTGGCGGCGAGGTGTTTTCATCGGGGTACTCCCATACGAATTTATCTGATGCGTCTAGTACCCCAATTTCTAAAAACATGATGGTCAACAGCACATTTCCAAAAAGTATCTTGTCACCTTCCTTCGCACAGTTGATAATTTCATCCGTGATGAATGCGGACAAATTATAGATGGTGCCCTCTGAAATTTTTCTACAAACATTTAACCATGGCTTACTAACTTGAGTCCATCTCTCCTGACCATTTAGCTTTGACACCAGGTGCATGGCCATCTTCATTACTGGATCCTTGATGTCTATGACATCATAGTACCTTGACCCCTTTTTACAAGCAAGAGTGGCGATAGTTTCATTAATCGCTTCCTTGTCTGTCAAATCATCTTCCAACCCATCTCCTTCATAGATGAGGCATGTGAATTGTGAAATGAGCTGAGGATTTATGCGCATCTTACACCTGTGAAGTGGAAATAGTCCTCGTGCACGCGCAACATTAGCCACTAATACAGTCGCTCAGGTTTCCCGAAGTAGGGCAACTCAAAGAGTTGTAGTAACCCTACCTTCTCCAACTTGACCTTTATGTCATCATTATATATGGGCAAACCTTATGGTGTCCTCTTATTTTTAGGTGCACTAACTCCAATACCAACTCCTTTTCAATTGTGTTTATTTGATGATTATAATCATTTACAGACATATCCCTAAGATGGGACTCCCACTCCTTCCCCAACAACACTCCATCTAGGTACTACATTTCTGCATACCATTCCTCATTTGTGCTTGCTTCAATTTCTTGTTGTTTGCCCTTGCCCTTTCCTTTTCCTTTTTGGGTGTACTAGCTGGTTTCTTGGGTGCCATTTCCTAGGTCTTCTACCCACTTCAAATTACTTCTGCTACTTTGTTCTTCCACTCTCTCCAACCCTGGATCTCGAACTTGTGAAGAAAATTACTTAACCCCATGCCCTAGTTCTTCAAACCCTAACTGGATACTCCCTTCACAAGACGGTGTCTTCTCACACTTTCTCCCACACCTGTGAAATCCCTTCCTCCTGGTTCACAAATTTGAACTAGCTACTCATGCTTCAATTTCTCCAAATTTTTCTTCACACAAATCAGTTTTTGGAAGCCCTAGTTTTCAAAGGTGTAAAAAGCACTTCATTCTCTTATACGCAAAGTGAAAAATGAAGTGTCCTAACCCCCTTATTTATAGTTTTTCCCTTTTTGAGCATTAAGTGCTACTTCACCTACCACCGTAATTTCTTAATTTAATGTGGCTTTTTCAAACAAAGCCTGACTCAAGCACTTTCCCTCACGCACCCAACCTTTGCGAGAAAATCCTCCAACCTTTTGGTGTGCAACCAATCCAACCTAACAAGAGACTTTTACGCGTGCAAAACCAGTGCCGAAGGCACTTCTTCTATCTTGATTTTTACTCTCGCCTACCTCGTGTTGCTTAATGTGCTTTCTCCTCCTTTATACGTGGGATCTAAAAGTAGCTTTATCTTGGCACCAACCATCCTTTTTCTATCTTTTCTCTCCATACACCTCTTTCAACTAGGCCATTCAACTGGTCTATTTAACACAAACTTCCTTCACACTTTAACCATGTGCTCCTTCACATTACTCCACCCCATACTTAAAATTATGTGTGGTCCTCTACGCACTCACAAATTCTCAAAAAGTAGCAAATAAGGTTCTTGACACCCAAGCGCAAAAAAAAACAACAGCAAAAGGAAACACAAGAAAAGAAATGCATAAAGGAAATTTCTAAACTAACTAGCAAATTTTCCTTATTTATAAACACCAAGAAGACTTATTTGTAGTAGGGTTTCATCCTACTCCCATTGAAGTGTCCAGGTAACTTCGTCCCATCCAGCGCTTGTAATTGGCATGCACCCGAATCAAGGATGTACGAGATCGTGTAAGGAACCAACCAATGGACTTTAAACTTCCCAGGATGGTGCAGAAACTTAGAATCATATAGTAAAACCATCTGCCCAACCTCAAACTTCTTGTTTCTAATGTGGTGATCATGCCAAGCTTTCTGCTTTGCTTTCTCTATTGTTTGGCTCCACCTGGCGAGTGATCATCTTTCATCTAATTTCATTAACTCCTCAATTATTTCTTCCAGCACTTGCTCATCGGCCAACCCTCATGTGCGCTATTCACAGAGAAGGTAACATGAATTCAACCAGTAGAACAGCTTCCACACCAAACACTAAGCTGGAACGGTGTGGCTTTGTCTGACCTTTCTATACATTGTCTTGTAAGCCCACAATACTACGATACTTGGTCATCCCAATCTTGTCTTTTGACATCACAAATTTTGGTCAGGGTATGCCACAATATTTTGTTGAATGCTTACGTGGTTCCATTTGCTTGTGGGTGATAGGGTGTAGTCTTGTGATGAGCCACCATGAACTCTGCTAACAGGATCCTCACGGTCTCATTCAAGAAATGTGTACCCCTATCGCTGGTCAAACTCAATAGACATCCATACCTCGTGATAATGTTCTCCCACAAGAACCTTGCCATTGTGGCTACTTGTGCAATCTTTAGTTGGGGCTGCCTCTGCCCACCTGGTCAAATAATCCATGCAAGTGATGACATAGTGTGACCCAGTCCTATGCGCCGCTCAGTGCAATAGGGCCTACAAATTCTATTGCCCACTTTTCAAAAGGCTCCACACTAGGGATAGGGTCGCAAAGGAATTTCATCTCTCCTTCTGGTTTGCCAATGCGCTAACAATGGTCACACGCTTTACAATAGTCTTTATAATCCTTGTACAGGGTTTCCCACCACAAACCTGCCATTAATATCTTACGCGTGGTGGCATCACCTACATAATGCCCACCCACACTTCCTCCATGTGCTTCCTCCATGATGGCCGAGGCACTCATGCTCTAATACACACCTACGTAAAATTTCATCACGTCCCAACTTGTATAAGTCTCCATTGATTAACATGTAGGGTGCGGCGCGTATGGCCAATTGCTTTTTCTCTAATGTCTTCATTCCTTCTGGTGCCACACCTTCCTTTAAAAATACTGCAATCTCTTCCAAATCCGAGGGCACATGTTGCAACCTAAATAGTTGTGCATCTGGCATTGTCTCCTCAATACTCTGCGCATCCTCCTTGAATCAATTCTTGATAGATGATCAGGTCCACAATTGCTTTTCCCAGGCTTCACTACAATGGTGAATTCAAAATCTTGAAACAACAACATGGCATATGCACCCTTGTAGAATAGGTTTGTTCACCAAATACTTTAATGTCATGTGGTCGGTGTAAAACACAAAGGGTGTTGCCAGTAGATACTGTCTAAACTTGAAAAGTACATAGATCATTGACAATGCCTTGTGCTCAGTTGTGGTGTAGTTATTCTCTATTGGTGTTAGCTTCCTACTTGCAAAACGCAGAGGATGATCAATAATTCCTTCACTTGGTTGTCTGCAAACACTACTCCAATAGCGGTCCCTAAGGCATCTACATGGACATGAAAGGGCTTGTCCCAAGAGGGAAAATGTAATATAGGTGCGGTGATAAGCCTACACTTTAATGTATCAAACGCCCTCAGTTGCGCCTCTCCTCAATGGAAGGAACTTTTATGTTTGAGCTGTTCCTCTAAAGGCATGGCGATCTTGGCATACCCCTTGATGAATTTCCTATAATAACCTGTATGCCCAAGGAATTCACGCATTGTGCTATGGCTAGTAGGCTCCCCTAACCCCAAAATAACTGCAACTTTAGTGGGATCTACTAGAAACCATCCTTACATATGATATGCCCCAATAAAGTCCCAAAGGGTGTAGCAAACACACACTTCTTAATGTTGAGGGATATCCTCAACTTCCTACACCTCTCAAACATTAACCTTAAATTGTCACAATGGTCTTTAACTAGACCATACATTGTCCAATCATCCAAATAGACCTGAAGAAACTTATGGATGAAGTCTTGGAACGCTTCCACCACTATGCGCGAAAAGACAATAGACGCATTCTTCAACCCAAAGGGCATGACCATGTATGCAAAAATTCCCCACTCAATGGTGAAATTTGTCTTCTCCTGGTCCTCCTTTGCAATCTGGACTTGGTGGTACCCTAAAAATCCATCTGTAAAGGAATAGATTTCGCACCCAGTGACTCCTTCCAAAATTTCTTCAGTGAAGGGGGTCAGGAAAGGGATCAATGACACAAACTGCGTTCAGTTCCCTATAATCCACTAGATCCTAATCCACCCATCCTTCTTGATGTTGATTACCATCGGACTTATCCACTCTAATTCCTCCACTACCTCAATGATCCTAGAAGCTATCATTTTATCTATCTCCTCCTTAACCTTCACGCATAAATTGGGATTCATCTAGTAGGGCCTCTTCCTGACCGGGCACGCACTGTCCTTCAACTTTATCTTCATCTCCCCCAAGGAATGGTGAATTCCTTTGAGCTCATGGTACCCGCATACGAGAATAAATCCTCAAATTCGTGTAATGTATCAATGATCTTATAAACTTCCTTCTCCGACCAGTAATCTCCAATAATAGCCTCCTTAGGTTCTTCTCCTAAATCGATGTTAACCTTCTTTGTCTTTAAGGGCTCATGGTAGGCGTGCATGCGAGTATCAACATTGTCCACTACCTCGTGCGTCCCTACAGAATGGCTAACATCCAAGCTTTCCGATTCCTCTCCATCAATCACATACACCAACTTTCCTTTCTCCTTTTCCAAACACGCGCACTCAAGCTGTAACTCTTTTGTTTCCTCTACTTCTTCTTCAAAGCGCACCTCCAATCCTAGTTCACCTAGTAATTCTAACAACCTATCCTCCATCATGGCACTATCCCCCATGGTAAGGTGTTTGATACCCTACAAGGCATTATCAATCGATGGCTCGGTTCGATAATCAAAGGTTTGAATAAGGTCAGCCGCAAGCTCTTGCCAATTCCCTATCTAGCGGCGTGTCTCCGAATGAATGTACCATGCATGCGCACAACCCTATAGTGTAGAATACAACTTGTGCACCTAGAGGGATGGTGGCAAAGCTTCCATGCCTTCTCTCTAGATCCATTCACACTCTTGGATATGGAAAGAGGCGGGCTCCTTCCCATGGTAGTCCTTGATGGTGGTGGGCATGTTGCTCCTAGAGAATCTGACAAAGAGAGCAATTCTTACCTCACACCACTCCAAAAGGCTCTCCTAATGTGTAGCCCACCACCGTGTCGTTGTGTTGAGCAGGACATAACTTAGCATCCCTCTTCGTTCCTTCTCATCCTTCCATTGAGCTTCCACCTCCTACAGAAAGATCTCAGGGAAGGCTCCTCCTGAATACTTGGGTAGCTCTTTTCCTCCTAGGCACCGAACTGTGCACGCCTTTGTTACCTTGGTCACCGACCCTCTCAACTGTCATCCCATCAATTCATAAGTCCCATGCACCCAATTGTCACATGCTAGATTGGTGGTATCACTTATTGACTGAGCATCCTCAAACTGGATAACTTCGTTAGTAGGATGTATTATCTCTGGGTCCTTGATTGAGTGCACGTATATCCTATCCAGAACTTCTTCCCCCAAAGGTTCAATATAGGGTGTCGACTTCCCATCATCCAGGGGTATAATGACCCGCTCCTCCTTGTTTTCAAAGCTGATGTACCCTTTGTTGAACCGAAGGTCTCGCATTGTTCTTATAACACCATGGGCACCCAAGTAGACTGGGAAATTGTCTGCCTCGGCGAGTGCCAAGACTTCAAATTCCCTAGTAAACTTAGCTCCTGGATAGTAATAGTTGCATCCTTTAAGATGCTAATGGGCATCACCTTATTCTTGTTTGCCATATACAACACATTCAAAGATGGCTATAACGCAAGTCTTCCCATCTGATGCCACCCATCCAAAGTTAGAACATTAACCTCCGCGCCAGTGTCAATGAGGATATTACTAAGGATCCATCCATCTACAACTACAGTCAATGTGATCTCCTTGTCATAGTCAAGGCTGTGAGGGGGAAGGTTTGCGTGCAAGACCTACCTCTCACGCTCTCCTCCAGAGCATGGTACCTATTATCCAAAATAAGCCCCTTGCTTATTTTCGGCTAAATTTATTTCAATCCTTCCTTCCTTGTGCCTCAGTAGAATTTTTCCACTTTTCAAGCACTCAAAATTATCTAGAAATGGCTTCATTAGATAGATAATTTTCTCACCTTTCCAGAAAGGTAAAGTTTTCCTTCTAACTCCTTGTATTTTGCAAGTTATGGTTCTATGGAGTTTTGAGGAAATTTTCCTGAAAGGCCCACATCCAATAGGAATGTGCCACGTGGTAGTGGAATGGCGGGTCGGTGGAGGTAAGTTAAGAAAATTTCCAAAAAATGGTGCAATGAAAATTTTGGCCCAGGACCCCGCGCGAATGAGAGTGTGACACGTGTCCATGAGGTCGGCGGGAGTCGGAGGGGTGGAGAAAATTTTGGCTTTTTGCCAAAATAGCAAAGGGTGAAAAGGAAAAATTGGCCCACAAGCCCACCAAAAGGAAATGAAAATTTTGGCGGTAGCCTGGTGAATAAGAATGTGACACGTGTCCGGAGCGGTGGGGTGCGGAAGGATTTGGTGAAATTTTCCAGAGTGTCCAAAAGGGCACAAAGAAGAAATTTTGCTCATGGGCCCGCAGAGGAAAGAGAGTTGATTAAGGCCCGCGCCAAATTAGAGTGTGCCACGTGGTAGCGGAGTGGCGGGTGGAGTGATTTTTGGAATTTTTCCAAAATTCAAAAAGCGTAAAATGGTCATTTGAACTCGCAGACCAATGGGGAAGCACCCCGTATCGTCAAGAGGCGGGGTGAGGAGATTTTTGGGGAATTTTTCCCAAATTCAAAAAGGGGCAAATTTTTAGGTTTCGGCTCGTTGACCTGTTTTTTGCCCTAGTTTTGCCCTAAATCTTCAGAGGGGCATATCTTTCGATCCAGAGCTCGGTTTTCCCGATTTTGGTGTCATTGGAAAGATATTGAAGTCCTCTACACGATGGAATCTTCAATTTTGTTTTTTGATGGAGTTTAGTGAGAGAAAATGAGAAAACACCTTTGGCATGGGGAAAAGAGCATAACCGACATTCAACCACCATTTTTAATGTAGTATGGCTTCCATTCTTCTCCAGCATGGTCGAAAATCTTGGGGAATGAAATTTTAAGGGTACCCATGCTATTTTGATGGATTTAGTCGATGGTTGAATCATTCATTTCATTTTCCCGCATTTCTCCTTCCTGAACTCGGGTTTTCATTGTTAAAAGCCAAATTTGGCTCATTTGTAAAGGGTTGGACGTTTTTTATGTTCTGCAGGCTCCCTCCTTCACCTTGGCAAGTGAATTTGTGGAATATCAAACCTTTTTTGAGGATTGCAACATGTTTTGCCTCCTTGCTATTGTAATGCACCATATTAAAAATGGAAATGACAATGCAAGCTCTGTGAATGAGTTTTCAATCCTTTCTTGTGTTGTTTGCTTCATTCTGATCCTTCATTACATTTTAGCAATTTGTGCATGATGTGTGTTGCATTTTTATAATCTGTGTCAATTTGCAAAAATAGATGTCCATCACTCCTTTGGTGTATCACCTTGTTAGTTTAGTTTTATCTTCTTTTCTCTCTTCTATCCTTGTCTCCTTGGTAGAATTAGAGTAGGATTTTGAGTTAAACCTCTACAAATTTCATGCATACATCTGATCAGAGGAGTAGAGGAACCAACCTTTAATCTAGAGAGTTTTTCCCATTTTTACAAGTCCCACACTTGGGGAAAAGATTCCATGTTGTGCAATCACACTGGATGTCCATTATCAAACTAGAAATCTAGAAAACATCCAAGGGTGCTGCTAATTTGCACTAACAATACCTTCTCTCTCAACCATGATCCTAGCAAGGGAATGATAGTCTCTTGCCTTAGCATTCTACACACCTCCTTGACCTCATCCAGGTCATCCCTTAGCACCTCAACTCTCCTTCCTTATTCCTTCCTCATGGATTGCTCTTTTAGACACTAGATTTCCCCTTGTAAGCTCCGAATGACATCCACAGGTGTCTTGATATACCTCCTTCGATGCGCAGGTTCTAGATACTTTCCATGAACTACTTCTTCCCTTGAAACCGGGCTCTTACGCGCTTCGTATCTCTCTTACATGCGTGACTTCGCTTGTTATTACCAAGACAGACTCCAAGCTCGCATCCCGTGTTACCCGAGGCATCCACCGGGTGTCTGCCTTCTTATCACCGACCATTGCGGTGCCCTTGTCTTTCCAATGCTTCGATTCATGTGCTCAAACAATTATATGCACTCCTCATACTTATGCTTCTTTACGCACCACAAGCACCTGCAGCAGTAAGGGCATTCACATTTGTAATGATCTATAGATCCACAATTGAAATAGGTTCCACGTAGGAACTTAGTCCTTCCTCCTCCGCGGTTACCACGATCACGAAACCCTCCTTGAAAACCTCTTCCATGCGTGCCTCCATCTAAGCGCTCCTCATAACGGTGATCATCACCCTTGGAGCTACCGCAACGCTGGTCAGCGCACTTATGATCAATGACCTCATGGATTTGATCAATGAGCCTATAGTCCTTAGTATCATGGGTTGTAGAGGTGTAAATCTTACAATAACAAGATACATTCTTCCATTGCACGCTACGACAGAAGGGGTACCTACTCGCATCATGGTCCCCATGAAAAATTTCACAATCTACTACCATAGCGTGTACTATCCTCCGGGGAAATTATCCTTAATGTGCCCCTCTACTTCACAATCTATGCACCACAAACCACTGCGAGTCTCATGGGCTAAGTTCGCAGAAAATTTTTCCAACTGCTTGGCCATAATAGCAATCTGAGCCTCTAGGAACGGGCTAACACTAGTATCAACACTACCAACAACCTCGGCGCGCAAAGCAGCTTCCAATGCCTCATGCAGGTCTGTAAAAGTTTTATGAGATAAGGCCCTTCTAAAAGGAGTGATCAACCCTCCAAAAAACCATTGAGCATGTTGTGAAGGGTGAATATCATATGATAATTTAGACAAGAGAGTTTTAAAGTGCGCATCATACTCCCACACACTCTCTGTCATTCCTTGTTGAATCTCCTTCAAAGCACTGATGCTCTTTTGCTCAAACTCAGGAATGTGGAATTATGCCAAGAATGCATTCTTTAAAGCAGTATAGTCCACTATTGTTTGATGAGGGTAATACTTCTATACTAGTTATGCACGCGCCCTTGCAACGTGGTTGCAAACCGACTAGCCTTTCATTCTGAGGGTTGTGATACCCTTTGTGCGCCATAGCAGTTCATACTTGTGAACATGTTCCGCATCATCCTCAATATCTCTATAATCGAGCAAATGTAGAGACATTTCAAAGAAAACTTGTGGGGGTGATTGGGGCCCGAATCCTCCAGAGCCAGAGCCTTGGTTTCCACTTGTGTTTCCTCCGCCGCCTGATCCACTAGGTCCACTAGGTTTTGAACCACCAGATCCACCCAGACACTCACCGGTTCCTAAAGTGGTCGTGCCAAGGGTCCCCACATTTCCACTGAGTTGTGTGCCTATGGTCTGCGACAATGCCCCACTACCAATAGTATACCCCGTGCCACTCCCAGACGCGAGACCAAAATCTTGTGTTTCTATACCTTGCTTGAAAATTCCTAACACTAGGTTGGTGTTTGCAGCCATAGAAGGCCCAAACGATAAATTATACCTCCTGGGTGTAGACCGATCACTTCCAATGTAACCAACTGGACCAACAATATTTTCCACCTAATCTAGAAAACCAAGTGCTAGGATCTAGTCACTAGGTGGGCTCAGATGCGTGCCAATAGTTCTTCTTTCTCCGTGCGAAAACTCTCATCGAAGCCAAAGGGGTCTTGTAAGATGGAAAAGTGACATGCGAGTATGAGAATCTACAAGCAACTCTTCTTTGTACTCGACCTCTTGAGGTCATGCCGAGACAACCAGTGGAAATGGAGTATATATGGATACAGACAAACTAGTTGGGTAATCTTATATCCTCAATACACAATAATGGAATCTGCGAATCTAAGGCGAAGAAGGCCCTCCTAACCTGAATTGGTGTAATGGATCATTCGGATATAATAGCTTTTTGGAGGCTCCAATCAATGTCAAGCTCTGCCGAGATCTTATTTATTAGCTATTAGATACGTGGAAAATGACTTATAGGTGCTTCGTGTGTATTTCCAGACAAGGTCATGGAAAATGGTGATGAGAGGTGTAGTAGATCCTTAAGAGTTTTATGGATGATTCTCTGGTCTAGTCCGTAAATCCCTAGCACGATTGGGTCGCCACGTTTAATATAGAGAATTGTGTAATGATGTCTAGTAGAAGTGGTGAGGACCTAAATATTAGTGTTCGTAAACCAACGTCAATGTCTAATTGATCAATAGGGCACATGTTGCGTTGTGGGGCCTATGGATCACAAACTGATTCATGGTTATGGCGGACCTCCTATGGTCATATGAGGAGTTAATCTCTCGTTTTGACTATCCAATAATCATACACCTTTTCAGCCTCTATGTTTAGAACTAGGAGTTGTGTAATTTTCTTAGAATACCTTACAAGTGTTTTGGCAACTTGAATGCGGAAGCTAGTGTTTATGTCGATGAGGAGGTCTCCTGCGTTGGGTTGTGGAACTAAAGGATCGTAACCAAATGTTTGTTCTCTTTTGAGTCCTTGTACAGTCATGCGAATATCCTATCAAGGTAGTCTATAATTAAGATGATTTGACCAAAATGTGTATGCCTTGTCGTCTTCAATATTTAACTCTCTCAACTGTTCACTAACTGCTTGTAGGTTTACTATTGTTCGAAAAATTTGGATCCTAAGGTCTTGATCTATATTAGCTAGTGTTGTGGGGAGATTTGGTTGAGGCACTATCGGTTCAAATATGTATTCTCTGGGCTCTCTAGGTCCTGTGATTGTCATGCAAAGATGATTCAATTTTAACTGAAATGAATAAACTAATTATGAAAGATGTATCTACACTATGCATATGTTCTTTTATTTTTGTATTTTCGATGAAGTATTTTAACGAAATTAAGAGAGTAACTATTCTAATATATTCAAAAATGGACAATTAATCTAGTAATGGAATCAAAACAAGCAAAGTAGCCTGATGTAGCTATTTACCTGTGCAGTTGTGAGTTTATCCTAAATATCTAAGTAACTAACTAGTTTAATTGAAAAACTCTCAATCCTACCTCAGAAGTGAGGAATGAATCATAGTTTCTCATAAACTATCATTCCCCACAGCTTCCTTGGCAATATTGAAAGTGAACTTTAACTGAAATGAAATAATTTACTACTCTATTTGATGTACTTGTAACTAGAACTTTGATAGCTCAAACCTGGAGTTTATAGAACAATGGTAAATCTAGTTGTGTGTGACTTCATCCCCTTAGTGTGATCTCCTCATTCCTTCGTGTTCTCGTGAATCTAGAAAAGTGTGTATATGATAGCGTCAATAAAAGAAGATAGTCAAACAATGGCACTTTGGATATAGACCGAATACAATGCAAGTAAGAGAGGGATAGTGCAAGTGAATAGATTTTGACTATGTAATTCCTAGCAGGATTTATTGTGGGAATACAACACAAATACGCCGAGAATTCTAGAAACTATCTTTTGTGACAAAACAAAACCTGCAACTCTAAATGGATTCCAATCTAAGAATGAAACTACCTTATCCTAAGCTGATTGTATGGAACAACAATGAAGTAAGATGGAAACAAGAAGATCAAGTGATCCTAAACAAAAAAGGAAAAGATAATAACTGATGTAAAACATGAAACTATTGGAACTTTAAGAAAGAACTTCAAACTAACTAAATATTTGAATAGAGAAGGAGAGGGCCTTTTGTTTGAAAACAAGCTAGCTATTTATAGCAATTGCATTCACTAGAAGGTAACTTGGAATTGAACTCTTTTACCATTAAACAAAGAGAAAACACTATTTACTGGGCGGCCAAAACATAAATGCAAAGCAAAGTGGTTGAAGAATGTGGATAGAAATTTGAATTTTACGTTTGACGAAATTGTCAGAACATTCTGGAAAACGCACACAGGACCACCGCCACATGCGGGCGCGATTATAGGATTGCCGCCTGCTCCTGCAGGCAACGGTCACGGGACCACCGCCCAGGCAGGGCGCAGTTTCGTCACTTAAGACCAAAATGCAAGGAAGAAGGGGGGGAGAGGGCAGAACAAAGCACGTGGAGGCTGGATGAGGCACATGGGATGCAAACGTATACTTGGCGAGCTTTTCTGGATTTCGAACACCTTGCGAGGAGACCTGTATCATCATTGGGGTATGTGTAACCTCTTTCTAGTGGTGCAATACCCTACAATTTTGGGTACGTACGGGTCTCTCTTACACGCTTGCCAAGATGGGAGTCACACAGATTTGCTCGGTTCCACATCCTTTGCGTGAACCTCAAATCCTTCCCACAACGTCTGCCATCATACATCCATCACACTGCACCTCGTGTTGTCAAGCAATCTCCCTTTCATGCGCTTCACCATACTTGAGTCGTCTTTCCTCCCTATCCTTCTCCGTCACAACATCTATCATCTTCCTCCACCTTAGCTTCCTTGCCCAAAGCTCGAATGGTTTAGCTTGACCATTCGAATGCCTCTAAACTCATGGTAACCATCAAGATCTTCATAGCCAGAGGGACAACACGTAGAAACGATCCTCTGGGCTCTCGCAGAAACTCAAACTCAGCAACCTCTAGACAGGAATATGTGGAAATGGCGTACTCCAGAGTGTAGCTAGCCAATACTCCTTTCCACCAATGATCCACAAAGATGGGTCCACGTTAGATCTGCATCCTACAGCCTCTGGTATTCTTCTTGGGTCCACACATGCGATCCATAATGCCAACTTGATCTAGATGCATAGGTTGTGAGCCATTCATACAACTCCACTGGGAAATAGCAGAAAAAGTCTCATACAGATCATGGTAGAGATTCTCTTCTACCCATCTACGTGCATTAAAATTAGGTCCAGTGTTGAATCTCTGAGTGAATTCATCCTCTGTGCTCTTAAACCATGATTCAACACTTTCCAAAGTTAACACTTTGTCATTACTCACTACACAGATCATGATGCATGCTATTTCCCACTACAACTTTGAAAAGAGGTCCCGCAATGGAACCAAGATGTAGTCATTTTTACCCTTAACACAAAAGAAAGGAACCCCATGAGTGCTGGCCTATCACCCAGTGAAATATTATCGCTCACCCGAGGCACATGCGGGTGCCGAGTCTCTCTTTTATGTGATTTTAGTGGGAAACATCATCTATGATTTGTGTTTAAAAACCTTCAAATGGGTTTAGGACATATAAGAACCATAGGGCTCATAAACGACCTTTAGATCCTTGTAGTGATTTTAGATAGAGCACTTAACAGAATCTATAACGTGTATCATTTCAAAAAGAAGCATACAAGCATCCATACTTAACATAAAGGAAAGAGAACTCATGAGAGAGAAGTATGCATCAGAATCATTGATATTCATGTATATATATAACAGGTAACCTCATTACATCCATGGAGCCATTACAGAGTGTCACAGAGAAGCAAACCGCAGTCATGCATTGCAACTTGGACTTATGTAACTAAGCTACCAAAAAGAAAATTACAATCCCCATGCCTAATACATCCTCTCCCAAATGCAATTATCCATTAACAGAGTTCTTGCAGTATTTCTGCAGAGCTCCGCCCACACTCTCAATCTCTCTGTTTACTCTACAGGCGCTTGTATTTATAGCTTTTCTAGACTACCAACTCATCCTCCAATGCACCTCAAATCCAATGCCAAGTGTCTGAATGTGGTCCTCCATGTGAGCATGCTCCTCTAGGCCTGAGCTTCCCACTTTATCCCATGATGTGCTTCTAGAAGATTCTACCAAGTAAACATGCTCCTTCTTGGGCCAACTTGTCGTCAGGCTGACACCTTATCCACGCGTAGTCGGGTCATGCTTTTCACATGTTCTGCCCCGAACGTCCAATTTGTCTAAGTCCCGAACCCTTGGTTATGTCCACGCGCGTTGTGTGCGCCACGAGCTTCCTTAAACCCTTTTCTAAAACCCTTCCTTGTGCACTTTGTCCTACGTGACTTTCTTTAACTGGGACCTTGCGCGCCTACGCACCTTTTGTACTTGGTCAATATTTCAAAGCCCAACATTATCCGACGGGTGTGTGTGGACCAACTATTGATTCCTCGGGGAAGACCCGATCCGAGCTGACTGAGGATTCAGGTCAGCCACTAGCAGCCGACAAACACACTGACATGTTTGCTCCTATGTGGAGGATAGCGGAGGTGGTGACCTCCCTTCATACCCAGGTGGTCGGATATGAGACTGCCGAGTGTTTGATGAGGCATAACCATTCCCGCAGTGAAACCACAACCAATAGCCGCCACCACGAGCATTCACACCATTTGGTTCATTCCCAACATCGTCACGGCCCATTAGGAGCCCTAGACGTGGCCCTGCACCATCCGAGGGATCCCACGGGGACTGATAGGTCATTGGGCCATTTATTGCTTTGTTTCCATTTTGTCGGGCACTATATGATTTTTTTGGTATATCTCGGGCTCATTGCGAGTGTTTTGACCACGCCTTAGCGCGTGATGGCATTGTATACAAACTTGACTCACCATGATATATACAGACTTTTATTTTTGGTTTGGTAATCCATTGTATCTGAGTTGACTTTCTTTTGGCTTATTTCTCATGTGTACTCTAGACATTTAGAATTTCCATTTTTCTATGCTTTTCGAATGCATGCAGTGGGTGTGAAATGATGACAGAATGATTTCTTTTTACTTTATTTTATAATGTTGATATATGATAATGCGAACACAATGTGATGTTAAACTTTAGTTTCTTTAAGCAATCTTTGATACTTCATGTTGTCTTGGCAAAACGTGGTGATACAATGATATGATAAGTAAATGTACTTGCCCCACTCCTAATTCCATGTAACCAGTAGGATGCGAGGGCTCAACACCAAGAGCCAGAAAGGGCACAAGTTATGAAAATTTGTTGAATGGTAACGATGAGGGAAAGACAATGGTTTGACAGAACCAAATTGAGACACTACAACCTCACCCTACTCAAGTTACTTCATAGTTTAGAATGTGATGTGCTTTCTAGTTTATCTAGACTTAGATCCGTAGATGGCCACTTGGTTGAAAAATATAGTTTTGAGGTTTTAAACTCTTTTGGAATTTTGGACATCTAACTCACTTTGTTTTTGACTTATGATTTCACAATATTTGAATGGATTGTTTCTAACTTTCAAGTTTATCAAAGAGACCCCCTACACCTTGCCCCATGCTACCAATAGGAAGCATGGGCTCATCACCGTGGACAAGGAATAGGCGAGTAAGGGCATTTCTCTCCTTTCCCAACCCTACATCACCAGTAAGAGATGTAGGCTCAACACCGAAGGTTGGTAGGACAAAGAAATGTGTAAAATAAAATTTGACAAAGAAATATGTAAAATAAAAATTTTATGTGGATTTGCATTTGACTTACTCATTTAGGCAAAATGTTTAGTATGTTCTTATTTCCAAAGAGATATTTATGGGATAGATGCGACACCATGAAGCTTCTAGAACAAACTATAGGCAAAGACACCTAATCTAGAAAGAGACTATAAGAAGAACCAAGTATGCAGGCCTTGGTATGGTTACGATCAAAACTTTGTCTTATCCTGTTTGAATTGATGAAATGATTTGGAAATATTTGATGATACCGTGGAGATTTGAAGAGATATGATTTGAATGTTTTGCCATTGTTTTCAGAAGTTTTTAGGAGTTGCTATAAGAATAAGTCCCCTGATCACAAAATTTACACGTGAGTGATATACTACTTTGGATAAATGCAATTAAGTGAGTGAATGACATAGTAGTGTGTAGAGTTAAACAACTCACGCGAGAGGATAAATACATCAATTAAGCTTAGAATGTGCACAAGTCATAACATAGAAACAAAGCCAAACTTATCATTGTCAAAGGATAAACCAAATTTAGGTGTCTACATTTTCACAAATATATGGTTGAAATATAAGAACTAAATACACTCGTTTTTATGGCTTTCTTTGCCATCCTAATCAATTTTTTTCGCATGTTAAAAAAGCATACACTATTTTTCAACCAACTTAATATTTTATGTTTGACTTTCATAAAGTGGTAGTTACATAAAGTAATTAACATAATATTCATTATCCTTATGAATTATTTTACATGTGTTCACGTTTGAATTAATTGTACATAATCTCATTCAAGAAACGACTTGTATATAAAATACAATAAAGAACAAAGATGTTATTTGAGTAAATAGGTTTGCGAGATAAACCAAGAACTATGACAACCACACAAGTCAAGTATGGACACTAGAAAATCCAAATCCATCTAAGTTATTCTTATCATTACATTGTCGACTTGTTAGGGGTCTCATAAGTCAACATACTCATGTCATAGAAGAATTGAAACAATACTAAACATATAATATAATCATGCTAGGTGTATTAACATGGAGAACAAAATTAGGGGATCTTTATCTTTCTGGATAGTGCATAATAATACCAACAATTACCTATTTTTCTATGCATCAATTTCATATGGGTTTAGAAAGAGAGACTTTAAATAATAATTAAAAAAACATACTTGTAATACGTAAATAAGGTCAATTCAAGGGCTTTGGAACACCATTAAACAGCTTTTATGATTCTTCGTATTTAACAATTGGGAATAATATGGTGTTGCCACCTTTTAACAAGAAGATAGAATATGCAACTTCACAAGTACACCATGCTTTCAAATTTCAAGCAAACAATGGCGTGAAAAACACACTCTGTTTACCATCGACCAATGTTTGAAAAACACTATTTTCTAGTATACTTTTCAATCCAAAATGACACAATATAGTATGAAACACACTTCAATGTCCCTTTTTACTTCGTGGATTGGAAAATGTTGTTTGGTAATGTAAATTTTTAAACCACGAGAGCATGGTCCCATGGAGGGGCTACAACTCCTATTTTCTTGTAGTGGAAGGTCCTAGCTATAAGAAATAATATAATCTACGTCTAAAAATAGGAGCTCCACTTTTTTTGCCCCCTAAACTTAAGAGGTCATTTGGAGAGGGGGGGCTGGGAGTTTCCCCTACAGTTTAGGTTGATTTTTGTCCATGTGGAATATAATATGCATTCCCGCCATTATTTTTTGGTGATTTTAGAGGGAAATATGATTTTATTTACCTACAAATAACCATAAAAATCCAATGGGATCCTATAATATCTTAGTAGGTATTGTTGAGGAAACTAATAAAAAAACATGGGACCTTAAAACTGCTAAAATGCTCCTAAATTTTCTCAAAAACACCGGAACGATATTTATGGAACTCCTCCATAGAACCATGCTTTAGGATACTTTAAGTTTCCTAACATGAAGAAACAATAAAATGCTTGTTTGTTTATGCATTTACTCCCATTTATTCAAGACTTTGCATTAGCCAACTCGATTAATATCACAATCGTCAATAGTAATAATGAGATGAAATATTGTTGGAGAGAATCCACATTTACTTACTCGTAGATAAAGCACGCGTAGTTGACATGTGTATTTGATAGGCAATGGTGCATTTTCTCTCTCTCTCTCTTTGTGTGGAGAAATAAAAAAACATCCGCAATTTCCCATCCCCATGTTAAGCAAACTTAGCGGCGGTCGTCGCTTTCTGGTGGGATGCCTTTTCCACAAAACCGGCATTACTGCACAATAAAACCACTAGTCCTACAACCGCGGCTTTTTCTTCTTCTTCTTTTCCGCTCTCTAGTTTTCCTCTGTGCGAAAGCTTCAAATAATTTCTTCATTCATTTATCGAATGCTGTCTGTGTCTTTGCTCTAATGGGATAGGGGTCTAGTTTTTGTGTAGGGAAGAAAAATAAAATAATAAAGTATCGGGTAGAGATTTAGCAGAGAAATGGGCTGGTTTTCATGCTACGGATCTTTTAAGGAAGACAAGAAATTGAAACCTCGGAAGAAGGAGAGCAAACAAGGGTTTCATCTCATTACCACCAAGAGCGGCAAGGTAATTTCATTCGATTCATGCTCAATACACCTCTATTTTCATCAAATAAAATTATAATCATAATCATGTTTTGTGTAGTTTTCGTAGAATATTGGGAATCGCGACTCGCAAGTCGCGATATCATCTTTAGTTTTCTGTATGTTTCCCTAATTTAGGGTTTTAAAATTAAATAAACCCAATTTTAGAACAAAACCAAGGGCGGATGTTTCGGTTAAGTTTAGCTTAGGGTCATCTGGCATCAACACATGGAAGACACACTTACTCTGTTCAACTGAAGTTGTCAGGAGTATTACTCTCTAAACTGAGGTTAATTGTGGCTGGATTTTGATGTTTTGCTCTTTGAGACATTCATTTTGGTGTTATTGAAATGAACCCAGTTTTTCCTATTTATTTTTCTTCTATAAAATTTAGTGTACACTTGGCTCAAAGGATGTTGATTTTATTTTGGATTTGACGAATTCCGCGGATTTGGGGTCTCCTATGTTAACTTCGCATGGCTCTTGCTCTTTGATGTCAAATTGGCATAAGATTTTCTCAAGTTTTTTTCCGTCTTTATTTTAGGATTTGAATATCCGAGGTTGATTTTTATTTTTGGTTGCAGAAAAACCAAAGGCGAAGCCCTCTGAGGAAATAAGGAAAGAGGGTTCGAAAGAGGGATCGCAGCATATAGCCGCTCAAACATTTACTTTCCGGGAACTGGCAGCAGCGACGAAGAATTTCAGGCCGGAGTGCCTTCTAGGCGAAGGAGGGTTTGGAAGGGTTTACAAGGGCCGCCTTGAGACCACAGGCCAAGTGATTCACATTTTCCTTTGAAATTCTTGTGTAATTTTCTTTGCTGCAATGGAATTGTGAAGTTGAACAGTGAACTTTATTTAATTGTACCCCTTTCCCCATCCCAAGTGATTCACATTTTCTTTGTTGCAACGGAATTGTGAATTTGAACAGTGAAATTTAGTTAATTGTACCCTCTTCATCGCCACACCGCCCTACCCCACCCTACCTCATTTTTTATAAACCACAAAATACAATTATAGCCGCATATTTTTGTTTTTTGGAGTTTAGGAGTCTCGGCCATTTTATTTTCAATGTTTAGTTTAAAATAAACATTAATGTAAAAAGATTCTTCTATTTCTGTAAGCTTCAACATGTTTTACACCCGTGGTTGGCAAACTATCAAAGAAAAAATATTTTTATCATAGAAGTTGAGGTGAATCTTTATTTTAAATTGTTCTCCATCTGAGTTTTTTTCATTGTGGGGAAGGAGATGGAAAACATAGCCACTTGGCGAATGTTAGCCCCTAATTTTTATGATTATTCCAAACTGTGACAGAACCCCAATACTTGTAGAATGACACGATACTTAAATAACTAAGCTAGTTCTGTGCATAATTGGTGCTTAAGCTGGAGTAAGCATTTGAAAAATGAATTGAATGTGACAGTGTGTGTATGTAGTAAGTGATTAATGGAACTGATATTCCTTACAGTTACATATTAGTTAGATATCTAAATTATCAGTTGCCATGAAAACATCAAAACCTTAATTGACTCTGGCTATTACTTTCTGGAGTGTGCTTGAATAAGAATTGTGAAGGTATGATATTGTGTGCTTGTGGTTAGAGATTAGTTAAGCTGATGCACTTGCAGCTGTGTCAGTGGCAACAAAGTTAGTTTTAGGCAGGTTAAACAGTGATGAAATCAATTTCTTCTTTTCCTATAAGCACATCTACATTTATGAGAACATGGAGAGGGATGGAACATTTCAAGGTCTCTGCCATTCCAATAAAAGTGAACAATATAAATCCTAGAGGGAATGTAAGGAGCGCTTCAATTATATCCCACTTCTTGTGGGGAGTTGTGTTGGATGAGTGCTTCATTTGTATAATGCTCGTTGTCAGTCATCCCAATAAATAGAAGAAATTCTATTGTACCATCTGCCATTCCAATAAAAAATTAAAATGAATAATATTTTTCCTAGAGGGAGTGTGATGACTGTTTAAATTGTATCACACTTATTATGGGGAGGTGTGTTAGATGAGTGCAGATGAACACAATTTGAACCTTGATCACATATTGTGTGTGGGGCTGGGGGCTTTCCGACAGGATTCATGTGCATGTCTCTATATACAATCCCCAATAAGCTCAACTGAGAACTGAAACTCCAAACACCTAGCAACGTTCAGAAGCTTATTTGCTGTTATGACTCTCACATTCCTCTCTGTATCCTGCTTACAAAGGCTTGTTGTCTGGGTTGTTACCCATGTGTAGGCTGGCAAGAACAGGAGCAGAATTTTAATTCCTTGATGAAGTCGAAGAGGTGATCCTCCTTACCGTTTGTCTGAGCCACTTCATAATTGAGCTCCTTCACTCTGTTCAGCTACTTCATCTTGCTACTGAAATCTCTTTCCGTAGACAACTGTTGCAATTTTTCTGTGTACTTTCTTTAACTTGGTGCCTTCCAATCCTTTGACAACGGAAAAGTTCGATTCTACGTCATCTACTTTCTGACACAGAGATAATAGCTACCTAGCCTAATACAATTTCGATGGTGTATTGCCGAATGTCAGTTCGAGTGTTGAACTATTCCACTATCTCTGCAGTCTGACAATCACTTTATGGTAGAGATGGCCACTCTCATCTGTGGGAAGCATTTTGGAGGCACCATGTTAAATCCAATGTTTTAAAAGTCTGAATTGCACTCGGAATCGGCCGAAGGTCTGACTGGACTCGAACCGGAATTGGATCCGTTAAAAAATTATGAATGAGTTTACTGAAATATACATGAAATATTACAATTTTAATGAAAACAATATATTTTATTCCAAACAATTAGAGACAAAATATGCAAAGTTTGCTCATGTATATACCATGTAAGGGTAAATATAGCAAAATGGCACCAAGTGCAATACATATCCGAAACAAAAGACATAAACAATGAGGCTCTAAATAACAACTCTTCAATGCAACTCCACAAACACCAAATGCTCAATGAGAGAGGTGTGATACAAATAGAGGGGGTTCTCTATATAACCTAACTTTAGGGATAGGGTTGATTTAAAAAAACAATAAAAGTTGGATTAAAAAAAGAGAGTTTTAAATTGGTTGGCACAGACCGGTTCAGGACAAAACCAGCCAATTTGCACTGGTTTTGTACCTAACCGACCGGTTCAGTATGGAATCGGCTGGTTTGGTATGGAACTGGCCGGTTCGGTACATAACTGATCCTCGAGTTGGTTTTTCTACAGGTTTGCACATTTTTGTATTGAACTGGTTGAACCAGCTGGTTCGGTTCGGTTCCGGTTCTGGTTCGAACAGTTTTTAAAGCACTGGACTTAAATCGGCTTTGGCCTAGAACTGTTGTGCTTCTTCCCCAGTCTGTGCTTTTTGACTTTCTCAGCTTGTTATGCAACCTGTAAACCGCATTATGAGATTGTTTTAACATCATAGTGCCATTGTCCATTTTTATTTGTTTTGCAAAATTTCTGCCTTGTCAACAAGGCATCACAGTACATTTACAAATTCCATCTTATCAAGGGTGTGTGGGTATGCAGTGTGCGGGTACAGAGCACTCAGTGCAGACCCCCAAAACTTGGTTGTGAGGGTGTGGACCCCAAAACTTGTTTGCTGTTAATACAATTGGAAATTTTTAACATAAGATCAATATAACAAGAACCAAATGTATTCTGTCGAATTAATAAATGATTCAATACATCAAATGCCAAGATCCAATCTAAATATTACTACAGCCATGATATGTAATATTAGAAGTGTCATAATAACAAAATCATCCATGCCATACAATAACGTGTCTGATGTATGATACCAGTACAGATATTTTAAATACATATATCTGAAATACGCTTAGAGATATCAACTTGAAGGTTCTGATCTTGAATTTTCACATACCATATTGATTAATAACTCGGACTCCATTACATTGTCTGTCAATTTCCATGAAAAATCTTTTCCGGGGAAAAAAATGGCCCCAAACTCTACCATACGGTCAAGATATTTTCATATTAGTATTTTATGATTGACTTCTGCAAGAAAAAGAAAAAACAACTTTTAAGTGACGGTCAAATGGACATCAAATTTAAGTTCAAAAATAACAGTGACCATGCTCACTCCATTACATTGCACCCCTTGCTGCCATTGTAGAATGTTTATTGGCATAATAAATGGTAAGTCAGATTACAATATTCGCACATAAGTACTAACAATGTCATGGATATACATGAGAGTGGAGGCTCTACTGGAGGGAATATACAATATACTCGGTAACACAAGAGACTGGAGGAGGATCTTTGGCATCTAAAGTGGAGAGATGGTCATCATCATCTTCATGCATCAACTTCTGAAGGAAATGCTCAATCAAGGTTTTCTGGGTGTGTATACCCGGCTAACCTAGTGCAGGTGTGAAACACATCCCTTTTCGTATCTGATTTCACATCCCAACTGCACCCAATTCAGACTGGTGCATCTTGTACATTGACCCTTTTTAGGGCTCGCCCCAGACATAAGCATTGGAAAAAGGAGAAAATATAATTTTTTTCTCCTTCTAAATGCTACGCTGCTGCTTTGATGGCTCCTTGACTCTCAGCTCATGCAAGGCTGCTTTTCAGGTTAACAAGTTCTGCTCATTTTTAGGGCAACGGTTCCACGGTTGACTTCTGAAGTTCTGCTCCTTTTGGGTGTCAAAACCTCTGTTTGGCACAAAGGCATGGGCATCAAAGATTTGCAGGTCTGAAGTTTTCCTGTGTTCTATTTGAAAATGTTGGCACTGGGGCCATGGCAGCAGGGCATAACCATTCATTAATTGAATTATTAATCTTGAATTACCATGTGCCTTAATGGCTCTTGCATTTCTCCCCTTACATATAAGCCTTTAAACACACAATTTTATACACATGAAGTAATCGAGCCAAACTTCCTCCAGGCATCTGTATGGAACTCTTCAATTCTTTGGTCGTTGCAGAAATGTAGTCAATATGGAGATTTTCCAATACTAGGATTCAAATATCTTGACAACAAATTTTTTCATATAAATATGTAATAAAATTATAAATCAAACAAAGCCAATTAAGGCATTTCATAAATGATTTGCTCTTTTGAAATGCATTTTCAAGTATTTAAACTCACAATATCACTAAACTATAAAGTAAAAATTCTGTTATGTTTAATGTAGAGCAGTTCAATTGTTTGCGTGATTCATATTGTGAATATTGCTTTTGTTCATTGTACACAGGTTGTTGCTGTCAAGCAGCTTGACAGAAATGGACTGCAAGGAAACAGAGAATTTCTTGTTGAAGTTTTAATGCTAAGTCTTCTTCATCATGAAAATCTAGTCAACCTTATTGGCTATTGTGCTGATGGTGATCAAAGACTTTTAGTCTATGAGTATATGCCATTGGGGTCACTGGAAGATCATCTGCATGGTATGAATTTCTCAAAGCAAGCCGGTTCCAGTAGTTTAGGGTGATGAGGTTCATGTAAATGCCTTAGATCTTTTGTTGTTATTGTGACTCATGAATTGACAAATCATTAATATGAATGTATACAACTAATTTTTCAATAAACATTAAAGATCAGTAACCTGGCTTTTGCAGATCTTCCACCAGATAAGGAGACCTTAGATTGGAAAACTAGAATGAAAATCGCTGCAGGTGCTGCTAAAGGGTTGGAGTACCTGCATGACAAAGCCAACCCACCAGTTATATATCGAGATTTGAAGTGCTCCAATATTTTACTGGATGAAGGATTTCATGCCAAGTTATCTGATTTTGGTTTAGCCAAACTTGGGCCTGTGGGTGACAAAACCCATGTTTCCACCCGTGTAATGGGAACATATGGATATTGTGCACCAGAATATGCTATGACTGGTCAGTTGACTATAAAATCAGATGTCTATAGTTTTGGAGTTGTTTTGTTGGAATTAATCACAGGTAGGAAAGCTATTGATAATTCCAAGTCAGCAGGGGAGCACAATCTTGTTGCTTGGGTATGTCTTACATATTCTCTGTTAATTCTTTCTAGTATTTACATGCCTAAAGTGTGGAAGAGTATTCAGTAATAGATGAATGCTTAATTTTGTTAACATAAAATATATGAACACTGCTTGCATTGTATTTGTTTAATGGGAAAGTGTTTTAGATGCTCAATTTGTCTGGGTGAAGAAGATCTCTCATCTTATCAGTCTTTCTCACAGCCCTTGAAAAGTGTAAGCTTATATTATGCATGTTGTCTTTTATGGTTGTATTGTCCCTTATTTTTAGTTTTTTCAGGCACGCCCATTGTTCAAGGACCGAAGGAAGTTTCCACAGATGGCCGATCCATTGCTCCAAGGGCGTTATCCTATGAGGGGCTTGTATCAAGCGCTTGCTGTTGCAGCAATGTGTGTTCAGGAGCAAGCTACAATGCGCCCCTGATTGCAGATGTAGTGACTGCTCTCACCTATCTTGCATCTCAGACATATGATCCTGAGACACATCCAGTGCAAAGTACACGTCTTTCTCCTCCCACTCCTCCTCGAGCAAAAAGGATAACGAGAAGAAGTTGAGTGGTGGATCTGATAAAAAAATGCGAGAGTAAATAGTCGTGTAGGTATTCGTTCTCCGTCAATACATGCACAGGGTTCACCAGATCAAAATTCACCAGTTCATGAAGCTAAAACATGGACTGAGAATAGGAGTGAAAGGAAGAGGGGTAATACTTAGGATGGTGCGGTTGGGATTGGTTAAAAGTCCTATGAGTTGTGTTTCGAATTCTTGTATAGTTTTCTTCTTGTCACTTTCAGGTGTGCATGTCTGCAGTTTCTGTGTTCTGTTCAGAAACAGTGCAATTCATGACTATATTCTTGTTTCGGTCACAACTAGCTCTTGTTCTTGGTTGACAATTTGGTTTCTCCTGCCCGAAACTCAAAGGAACCATACTTGCTTAGAAATTTTTTTCAAGCAGAGTCGCTGAAGGACGATTTCGAGGTTTTTCTGTTCTGAGCCTGGAGAGAAATATGTAGTTGGAGCAGGTAATTCTGTTTGCTGAAAGAGAGGTTTTTGAAAGAGCTGCTCGAATCACTTTTATACTGGCTCATGGGACGACTATTATAGACAGTCAATCAATGCAGGAACCTTTCTTGTCGCAATTGAAGTGAAAGAATTGAGCTCCCCGTCTCTGGCTGGTACTGATTCCTTTCTGTAGGGCAAGTCACTCTTTGTATGTACATGCAAGCATCCTGGAGGAGTGTATTTTGTTTTGGGCATTATTTGCCTCTGTGATATGATATACTTTTCGATCCTTACATATTGGACCCCATATTTCATTTAAGTAAGATATTATGTGGTTTTCTCATATCTTTTCCTTTTAATCTTTTGGGCAAAGTACCCTATCGCAGAGCTGCCGTGTTGATGTGATAACTTTGAAGCTCTAGCATGTGGTTCAGGTAATGTGATTTAATTCTTTGTTATGAACCTGCATAGACTTATATTTGTGTGTGCATGTGTACGAAATTGTTAAACTTAAAAGATGCAATATTAACTCTAACCTCACTTTTTGTTAGGTTGATCTATCAATTGAGTGTAGACTCTTTGCTTTCCTTCATTGTCCTCAACTGTTCCTCCTTTACTTAGATGGCAGGTTAGGATATACATTGAATGGGACTCAGAGGGCCTGTTTAAAATCTTATTTTTAAGGTTTCGAATGGCTTAAGACTAGTACAAATATCTTAAATACATCTATTTGAAAAACGCCAATAGATATCAATTTCAAGGCTTTTATTTTGGATTTTACACATCACATTGATTAATAATTCCATTACATTTGGTTCATATTTCCCATAGATTGATGAAAAATTCTTTCAGAGAAAAAGAGGCCACAAACTCTACAATATGAACAAGATATTACTATTTTTAAAATTTTTATCGACTTTTCAAATATAAAAACTAAAAACTTTCAAGTGACACTCGAGTAGATGTAGCATTTATGGTCAAAATTAACTTGTGATGGTCAAATGGACGTCAAATTTAATATAGAAAATAAAACCTTACATGGTCACACCATCACATCCCACCCCTTGCTGCCATTGTAGAATGGCCACAGCATAAAAAGAGTTTGTGCTTATATTCTCTTTTTATTGAATGCTTCATTTATCAGCCATAGCGTGAAATCAATTTCAGTGGAATAAGTTGTCCATCCCTTCTTAGAAAGCTGCAATATGAACATACCATTGTCAATATATCCTAACCACTTACACATTGACATATTGCTCAGTAGTCTAACATACATGACAATTTAAAGACCATTGATGGGGAACCATAAAGTTGTGTGGACCTAGTTTTCTTCCATTGTGTTGGTCTTAACATCTGAAGCATTAATGGAGGTGATTGATAACAGGCGAGTTAGTAACATCCTGACTTGAGTTATCTTTAGCGTGCTGTCTGTTTGATATGAAATGTTTTCAGTGGAATAAGGTGTCCATCTCTACTCAAAAAAGCTTCTAGTACAAAATGAAGATAGCTTTGTCTGTACATATTGCTTAGTATTTTAATATACATGAAAAATTAAAGACAAGTCTATAAAGTTGCATAAAGGCAGTTTTTCACCATTCTGTTGGATTTAACCCAAGTCACAAATTTCGAGTTTGGATAAATTTCAGTTCCAAGTTTGCCAATAGATAATGTTTGGAAAAAACACGACTATATTTGAACTAACCATTTTTTTCTTCTTATTGTGTTAATTTTCTAAAAATGTATAAATATGTCATAGGGATAGAGAGAAGAGAGTTTTCATCCTTTACTTTCACCTGGCATATGTATGTATATAGTAATATATGCTTATTTATAAAATAATGTAAAAGCATGTCAAAATCTTGTAAAAATAATGGAATTAGTTCAAGTCCATGTTCAATGAGAATTTCAGCGAAGTTTGAGCGTTTTCCATAAAGTTCGCCATACCTCATGACATAGGTTTTAACATCTGGAGCATTGATGGGAGAGATTGATAAGGGGTAATTAGCAACAATCTGATTTAAGCGCTCATGAACACGCTGACCGTGTAATATGAGCTGACTGAGCTGCTATTGTCAGAACACCTGAATAACTGATTGCAGATGATGGTGGCCAGTACCTTATAAGTGGGCATATTTGATTTATTAATATATTGTGTGTGTGTTTTTTCCAAAGTTTTGACTTCAATTTTCCAGTCACTACCATAAATGTTCTATAACTTGAAGTCTTAAAGTCTTGTTGGCTACAGAGTAAAAAGCATATTTTTTAGTTAGGGATCTAAATATGCCACAGTTTTGGGTTTGAAGAATAATGATCTGGCTTTCATACATTCTCCAACTTCATCTAGACATTTAGCTCTAGTTTGAGCTGTATAGCAAGTTGGTCATCTCCTTCAGCAATGTATATTGAAACAGTGTGCTGAGTAACTGCAGATTGGTCTCACTGAATTATATTTGCTTTAACATCATTAAATGAGAAATTTTCCTTTAGTAAAAATATCTATAGAATGCTTCGAAGGGTAACAATTTTCAATAATATTCTAGATGCCGATTTGTTAAGAGATTAATGGTTTCCATATTGTGATTTATATTATATTGCCTGCAAGTCATTGTTTTCATTTTCAGCTAGGATGTAAGCTCTTCAAATGAGCTGGTTTTCACAAAGCACTCTCTCAGTTGCAAGATACAATGCTGTAATACACAGGCTCTTACAATATTGGTTTCAGCAACATTATAATTGTTATTAATGGCGTCATATTGGCAATTAGTTTACTTTTCTTAATTGTCTTTTCAAGGGAAATTTGGGTGGACAAATATCAAATATGTATCAAGTTTTAATCACCATGGGTGTTATTAGATGGATGGATGGAAATTCAGATTTTTTTGGCAAAAATCAATAGAGGTCACCTGATACATGGTTATGCCAGCCAGTTGGCATACTTGTAACTTGCTTGTGGAGCTTAAACCCATTTTTAAAGAGGTGCAGAACAATATTCCGTAGTTTGCAATTCAGAAGCCGTATTTTCTCTAGAAAGTGAAACATTTGCCACTGATTCAATCTTTGGGAATTTACGTAAGAATTTGTTTAGTGATCTTGTGCAAAGCATTTCGGATACAAGTAATTCGGTGATCTGTCTTTTCTGCCTATATGGTTTTTATGCTTTTGATTAAGAAACAATTGCTGGCAAGAACAGTTTACAGTTTTTTAGTTTTACCAATGAATGAAAGAATGTCTTTTCAGTTTTTTTGGTATGGGCTTGAAAATCCTACTACTAGTTGTTACTGAAGGGTGATTCTCTTATTTGGTCTGATACCTTCCACCTGCTGATGTGCTAAGTTCATCAGTATCTATGCATATTTGTCGATTTTAGTGATTAAAACACATTACAGGAGACGAGGCCTTGTAATTAAGGAACATCTGATAAATGTTTTACTAATATTGATAGGCACTATGGTTTCAAAGGCCACCTACTCAATACATGGGATCATATCATAGATTCTAGATAATGGAAGTTGGTAGGATGAAAAAGACCAAGAAGCCTAATAAGGTTACAGAGACGCAGTCAAGATTATTTGAACAAATGGAGGTATGATATCTCACAGTGGGAGCAAATTAGACAAAAGATTAGTACAAAGTTCAGAGATTAGTCATCTAGCAAAAATCAAAGTTGGAGTAACAAACAAACCATGAGGAGTTGAGGGAAAGTGGTTATTGTTGTCGCTGAAATTCACACCCTTGCTGAATCAGGAAATCAACATTTCAGTGAAAACATGAATGATCTCAAAAGTGTGGGGGCAATCAAGATCAAACCTCAAGTGAGAGGGCTGGTTCCTCTCACCCCAGTTCGCCGCAACTACTCTAACCAGCTTCTACTCTAACCTATCTAATCCTAAACTAAGAAACTCCAAGGAGATAGGGTAAGAGAGAGCTGAAATAAAAGGGAGGTGATGCACCAAACTGGAAAATGGATCAATCCTGGCTCTAAAAGACAGATGTGAACACAAATGAAAATTTAAGAGATGCACACAACTTGGAAAGAAATAAAATGGAAAAGAATGAAGGCACACAAGAGGACAAATGTTCAAATTAAACACAGAGCATTCTAATAAACGAAGTCACACTTGCATAATATCAAAACTTAACCATTTACGACACAAAGCCAAGGCAAAAAATCTCCATACATGAGTCAACAAGGCTGCGAGCAAGAGTTTTTGCAAGCTCATTAGGAGTTGCAAATTCAGCGGAAAAGAATCCGTATTATGTGCCAAGCACTTACATTTATACAATTTTAGAGAGATGATAAGAGATCGATCACATCTAGCGATCAATGAACTCAACCACTTGCCACTACCAAGGACCACTTGCAGATCAGGTATGAACCCCTGAGATTGCCCCAAGTGTATGCCATCAAATTGCTAGTGCGGGGGATGACACAACTTAGAATTATATTCGGGTTGGTGGAGTGGTTGAGCGTCATTCCTGTGGACTTCGGATGATTTTGCTTGGTCCGTCGCTGCCTCTTTCTTTTAGCAATTTCTCATGTTTCGTGTCTTCTCAAATCTGCCACACTTAGCCGTTTAATGCCCCCTGCTATGCCACAAAGGTCTTCTTCCCTACATCATAACTTTTTCTACCCACAACTATATTCCTTTGTTATGTGGCTTTTGATGTATTTTGCATTAAACCTACCTTCTCTACATGCTTTGCGATGCTCCATCTCTTTTCCCTTGCGGATTTGTCTATTCCATTGAATACTACATCTTTGATGTCTGCGGAACACTAAGTTCTTTGTTCTATGGCTTCCAACCTTAGCCACATTCAAACTTGCTTACTTTTGCCATGTGGTGTTTCACAACACTTTTTCCTCGCATCACGACTTCTCCTTAGCGACTATAACCTTGTTGTGTAACACTTTATCTTCTAAGCCGCGAAGCACTTGAGCCTTTCTCACATGCCATAAAAACTAAATTTTCAACTTCTTCATTTTGCGGGTCTTCAATATAGAACCCCTAAGTTTGAAACTTGAATAAGTTGTTCAAAATGGCATGGGATTCTATTTTGAACAACAATTACATTTAATGGAAAATTAATTTGTAAGTACTTTTCCAAATTTGGTTTAAATAGAAAGAAAAAATGGTGAATCGGTGAATAAAACTAGTTTGCAAGCACATGAAGAAAAATTGCTCATTAAGGAAGATCGTAAGAAAACACTAGTTAAATCTAAGGGAAATTATGTTAGAACTCTTTCCCAAGTTGATGGGATTATGAGAAAATGGACTCTCAAAGCAAGTTTTTAAAAAGTCAATTCCAAGGGGGTACCAAGCAAGTTACCTTGGAGAAAATGTGGCGACTATGCATTGGAATGATGATATGTTGGATCAACTTGGAGGTGCAAGATAGTTCACAAAGACTAATTTTAAGTTGGACAATCACTCGTTGAATACAATATTCAAGGTTAAAGATTATATGTGTTTACACCCCAATTAAATTCTCTAGGTGTTATGAGATACACAAGAAGAAAAAGGGTGCAAAGGTTTGTAACAAGTAGACTATTATGATCTAATTAACTTCCAACATTAATTATTTATGACTAGAATAATGCATTTATATATGTAACAACCGATAAACAATAAATACTTATTTAAATACACAAGAGGAGAGAGAAACTTACTTGTACAAGGCAAAACATAGATGATTTGGCTATGTAGGATGGTGGAACAAGTAGATTAGAAATTGGGAGTGCTTCATGAAAATTTTGGAGTTGCAAAACGTAATAGGGGCACATACAACTACTTTATGGTCTAGACCTAATATATACGACAATGACTTGGAATTATATGGTCTTGGACCCTTTGATAGTCTCCCTCTAAAACTTCTTGTGTGCTTTGCTTGTTTGGAAATGGCTTTTTCTTTGTATGTTGTTTGGAGTTTGATCACAAAGAAAGGTAGTCCAACCTCAACCACACACGTTCTCTTTTTGGTTTGCTAATACTTTGATGAAGGATTCTACATGTTTCTAGGGATTCATTCCACTTTGTTGCCGGTGATTACGGTCATCCCAAAGTTGTTCTCTTTTTGGTTTGCTAATGTTTTGTTGAAGGATTCTACGGGTTTCTAGGGATTCCATTTTGTTGCCGGTGATTATAGGTCATCCCGAAGTTGTGTGAGCGATAACAACATACAACAAAAGTCATTTCCACACAAGCAAAACACACAAGAAGTTCTAGAGCAAGACTATCAAAGGGATCGAGATCAGTAAAGTTCTAGGTCATTATCGTATATATTAGGTTTGGGTATGCAATAGTTGTATGACCGATCGATGAAAGTTTTGGAGTTGCAAACTCAATCGGGACATGACCGTATAACTACTTGTTTAGACCTAATATATATGGTAATTACCTAAAACTATAGGGTTTTGGACCTTTTGATAGTCTCACTCTGAAATTTCTTATGTGTTTTGCTTATTTGGAAATGACTTTCGTTGTATGTTGTTCTTGCTCTCACAACTTTAGGATGACTTGCAATCACCCGCAACAAAGTGGAATCCTTAGAAACATGCAGAATCCTTCATTAGAGCATTATCAAACCAAAAGGAGAAAACATGCGTGGTTAAGGATGAACTACCTTTGGTAGTCAAACTCTTAACTCGTAAACCAATCCTAGTGCTACATTACATGCCCTTGTTGCGGAATCAAGCCTCATGTAATTATCCTAGGTGCTTGTGCAAGTGTGAATAGCCATCCAACCCCTTAGGGGTGCCCTTGTGTCTCTTGACACTGAGATAACAGGGTAACTGTGTAGTATAAAATGTACCCAACGTAATAGTAGTGAGATGTGGTGTGCCTCAGCTATGTAACCTAACCCTTTATTGCTTGAAACCCTTGAACAACGCTTGAAGTGATCTTGCTTTTACTAAGACACGATTATGATTTTTTCATGCTTGGAAATGGAGGAAACTATAATCTTTGACTTGGTTGAGTGTTTCAGGACCTATAATAAGAAATGCTCTAATTGATGTGCAACTGATTTGGGTAGATTTAGGAACCTTTGAGTTCTTTTATAATGATAATTGCAACATGGGCTTGTAAGAGTACTTTTTGAGTTATAAAGTGATAATGACTTGCTTATATAGCCTTTCGTGGGCGAACTATTACGATAAAGTTGATCGTAGTAAGATGAAATGACTCAAATAATATTTTGAAATTGAAAGATGAGTAATATATGTGAAGGGTTGAGACCGTATAGGTCACCAAAGACCATACCTCACATCCAGCCCTTCCTACTTTTTGAATTGAAGAGATGAAAAGATAAACATAAAGTTGTGTTGTGAAGAACATAGGTTTGATGCCACTTTGATTAAGATAGTATTCTTAGAATTGACAACAAAGAAGTGTAAAATAAGCAAGCTACAAAAGAGCTAAATAGATGAGGTGATTGGATTTTGAATGTGAGCATTGGTCTTAACAAGGGGACATGATCGAACTTGACATTGCACAATGGCAAGTTACCAAATTTTAGTGTTTACAATATGGTGAAGTCGTTGGTCATGTCCACTTGCTTAACGTTTGCGAACATGTGACAACAATGTTCATGAGAGTTACAGTGATTTCTTGAGACCCTTCACGAGAAATTAATATTTTATATTTGGGTGTGTGTCAAGTTCAACTAATATCAAATTGAAAACATGTATTTAATTGTATTTCATTAATATAGTTTAAGGCACGAAACACTAGCACTCACCTTCAAGAGACCTAGGCCAAGTAATAAGGTTAAATATGAAAATGAAAAAAAAACGTAGAAGGAAATAAACTAGGGTTGGAGGACCAAAGGAGGCATCGAAGATGGTGTTCCTTAGCAACCCCTTTACCTCCTTTAAAATAAACAAATGCCAAGTAGGCAAGTTTAGGTCAAGCCAAATTTTCCCAATATGTTATAAATGGAGACTAATTACCTAACATTGAAGCCATGATTGCCTCCTTCAAAATCAACAAATGTTAAGGAAGTTTGGGTTTTGCCAAATTTGCCCCATATGTTAGACATGGGAAAAAGGAGGTGGCTTATGAGAATTGGTTTGGGAAAGATGGTATGTTTGGAAGTGATTAGAAGTCAAAGGATGTGGGATTATGTGGAATTTGAGGAAGTTCTCTTACACATTTTCTAAGGAAATCCATGATTCATCATGGTGGGGAAATGGGTTTGGGAAGGGAGAGTGGGGGTTAGAATGCTAGACACATGAAACTTTGTATATGTTAATTGTCTATTATGTAACAAGTATGAGTGAACACGTCAAGTATTGTTGACCCCTCTTATGAAATGAGAGGCGATCTCTAGAGAGACCCATAGAGAGTGTGGCAGGATTTTAATGCGGTTCTCTTCCTTGAGGAAAATAGAGGCTGCTTATGAAAATTGAATTAGAAAAATGATATGATTAAAAGCAATAGGAATTTGAGGAGGATGCTAGATTATGTGAAGCTTAAGGAAAATTTCTTGCACATTTTCCACGGGAAGTCTAAGAAGCGTCTTGGTGGGGGTGAGGCGAGAGGAGGGTAGAGTGCTAGACATGGGAAACTTTGAATCATTAATTCTTTATTCCCTAACATGGATGTGAGAACGAGTCAAGAAATGGTGATCCCTTATATTATGAGAGATGACCTCAAGAGACCCATAAATTGTGGCAAGGGATTTTAATGTAGTTCTCTTCCTTGTGGCTTATGCGATTCGACTAGGAAAACATTTTTCTTTAGGAGAACGTTGCGAGGATGAATCTTATTAATGTAGAGCCAAGAAAAGGAGGTTTTATTGGATAACAACATCATATGATAAGCCTCCATTGCATAATGAATTGATTGATTCATGATATATGAGCATTAGTATCTGCAATGTAGATCCATCCAATCCTCAAACTTAAATAGTATAGGGTTGGATCATTGACTTGTTGATCTTCGATATTCCTTCAAGAAAATAACCCAACAATATACCCTTCAAATTTGAATTGATGTGGCTTAGAGATGAAAGGTTAGGTAATTTGGTGAAAATATGGTGGGAAAATGGTAAACAAATTTATGGCACACATGTATTTATTGACAAAAAAACTAGAAATATCTTAACATGAAATTGGAGGATCGAAATAAGAAGCACTTTGAAAATGTTTCATCTAAAAAAGGAGGGTTAAAAGATAATCTTGGGAAAATAGTAGTCTTAGGTAGGGAATTATGGCTCACAAGAGGCTTGCTTATCAAGAAGACTAGCCTCCTCAATAGAATGTATGATATTGAGTGTAAGGAAGAGCTCACATGCAAACAAAGAGCAAGAGCCAAATGTATATGAGAAAACAAAACACTACCCTTTTCCACTAAGTGGAAATGTCAAAAGGAAGTCAAAATTGCATGAAATCATTACTTAATGCTATGGTAGGTGCTAGCATCACTTGGGAGATGCATGAGGCTATGCATCACTTCATGTCCTTGACCTCCCAACATGATGTCATCAAAGCTAGGAATGGATTCTGCATGGCATTCATTTTTGGTGAAATATTTTTTCAAGGAAAAAATACGGGCTTCATCAATGCTTGTGGGATTGAATCCCTCCACTTGGGAATGAGGCGGATCCCATTTATTGAAATATGGAAACTATTTACACTAGACTAATATCCTTGGGTGGCTAGAGTCGGGAATGTATATAAACACCCTTGTTGTAACTGCAATGCTAGACTAAAGAGGGTATAAATTGTAGGTAAGGAGAGAGAGAAATGAGAAGGGGAATTGTATTGATAAAAAAACTCAAATTTCATCAACTACAATAAAGACATGATTCCAGTTTCAATTAGAGGAAACAAACAAGCACGAACAACATCACAAGATAATGAAATGAATAATTGCAAGACAAATACAAAGCTTTATCAAGTTTTATTCATTCCAAAAAGAAGACACAAAGTCCTTCAAATTATTACAAATTCCAACATGTGCTCGGTTGAGTGACAAGATGAGAATGGAGGAAAATTACAATGCAAGGGAATGGAAGAATACAACTTGTTAGAGGGAAAAAATTGACATCCTTTGGAATGGAGATAGCCTTACAATTTATAGTTGAAACAACGACTCTTCACATTCCTAAGTGACCTTTTAACTTAAAGTGCATTCTCAATGAAGAAATAGAAACTTTAAGTGACTTAAGTCACTTTTTACAAAAGTTGCTCCTCAATAGAGAAATATAATGTTAGAGAGAGAAAAAGAGAGAAGAAGATACAAGATAGATGCTTGTCGGATGAAGTCTCACTCTTCCTCCATTGTGGAGATGAATGCTGTAATTGGACATGATCTTCCTCGATTGCTTATATGATTAGAACATATCTCTTATTGGACCTAGAAATGATGTTTCACACCTTATATTTATTGATCATCATTGTTCATGCTTGGGAAACTCTGTTTCAACTCTTCACCTCTATGAGAAATGGTAGGATGAACAAATCAACTCATTGTCATGAACATGATCTCATTTCTTACATATGAGAAAACAATCATCTTATGATCACCATGAAGAATGTACACCTCTCACACATGACCTGGACTTGGTAACTATGAGCCCTCTTGGATTTGATGCTATTTGAGATTCTTGAGCATCCTCAATAACAACATAACAAACCTTGTAGCCATGAGAACCATCATGAAAGTATTTGAATGATCCAATCACATGTTTTGCAATCAACAATCCTCATGTTCTTGATGACTCAAGTTGGAAAACATGAAATCCGCGTGCTCCATGTTGGTGTCTATAATGTCAAAGTGCTCAGACACTAGAATTGAAATGGGATTATATCTAGATTTTGGAGCTTCATTTTGCATTTTATGATCTCACTAGCCTTAGAAAGTGGTAGGAATGCTATGGTGCAAGTAAAAATGGATTCTACAACAATTTTTGAAAATCCACAAATATGAGTGGATTTTAAAGTTACGGGAAACTAATTTCGTATCTCATGAAAAATGAAAGAAAATAAAATCCAAATTGGACACAACTCGTTTGTTGGAAAAATATTCCCAACACAAATAGATTCTCTAAATTTGGTTATATTATCTCGTCAAAATCAACGATGATTTCAAAAACAAGTTATGGTTGTGTGGAGGGCTTGTAAATTGACATTAATGGAGGAAAGGAAAAAAATCAATTTGTCATTTCAGGAACAATTCTCATTTGATTTGAGTTATTTTTCATTCATTAGAACCATATCGGTGAGGGAAAACCATGCTCTAATTTTGAAAGGATTTTCTATTGGGGTTTGAGAAAAAATGAAAAAACAATTTTGTTTGTATGTGGGGATTGCACCCATTTTTAACAAGGAATGAGGGTTTTGATCATAAGTACAAAAATTCTTATCCTTAGATCATGTCCAATGGCTCAAAATGATAGGATTGAGGAGATGAATGGATGCTCCAAGTTTGAAATGATTCTCTCGTGGGGATTTTTCACAATCCTCTTTACAAAAATGGTGTTTTTGAGAAAAATGGGGGTATGATGGATGGAAAAAATAGTCATGAATATCTTTTATCTAGGGAGCTACTCGATATAAATTATACATAAGATAAAACATTCCTGAAGAGGAAATAATGGTTAAAAATTGGAGTGATTCTGCCCACGATATCATGAGATATGAGTGAAAAAACTTCTGACCTACCTAGGGCACATGACGAGTTTCAAAGGAACACAAGGATGAAAATCTAGATCCAAATGTGTTTTAATGGCTGCTAAATATTTTTTGAATGCACTTTAAGAAGAGTTAGAGGGAAAACAAGTTATTTACAAGTTGAGTGGTGGAGATGGGAAGGGGAAGTGGAAGTGCAAGGTGGGAGTGCATGGTGCAAATGCACATGAGAAGTGCAATATTAGTGGTTTAGATGTGCAATTTGGGTAAGTTGGGGGCACATGCCATGCACACTTAATTTTACCATCATATTTAATGTTTTTTCTTTTTTTTTGAAAATTTCTCTTTATTTCTCTCCACCAATAAGAAAGAATATCAATTTTTGAGTGAAATTACACCTCAAAGTGCACCCAGGTGCAATGGTACAAGCTCTAGTACACCAAAGTGCACTTGAAACTTCATTTGCACTACCTTGTTTTTTCTCTTACAGACTATCCTTCACCTCGAGGTCCGTCCTTGATGAAGTTTGACGGTATAATATATGATTTTGCATGGAAATATGAAGATGAATCCAAAAATCCTACTTATGAAGTATGAAATTGAGTTGCATGTAGGGTTTTCAAAAAACATGAGCCAAACCAACTTATGGGTCATGAAGAGAACTGAATTTACTCTCACTTAATATTTTTTAGGCGCCCAACTCTACATGAGGTTCCCTAAACCTTTAGTGAAAAATTCATTTGTAAAAAGGCCACCTTGCGTCAGTGTCGGAAAGGTTTCTACTTTTTATACTCCTAGAAATCCACCTTACTTATTCCACCATGTAGTAAGATACAAAATATTTCCAATGCCTGAGATATGAGCTCCCAACACCACATGGGGTTCTCGAAACCTTTTGCTGAAGTTGAGTCTTCAATGAAGCATGCACACTCCTTTTCTCAAAAAGTGTATGGGAAGAAATCTCTCCAAAAATAGTTTAGAAGCTCCCGAATGCTTTATAAATCATACCTTCGCGGAGAAAAATATGAGAAATTTTTGCTGATGTAATTGGGACTATTGAAATGCTTTGAGACTCCCAAAACCCTTCCTAAAATTTGAACTTTGAAAGCGAGACAATTTTGGCAATTTTGACAAATTAGGCTATTTTGACTAGTTTGACCAAAAAGGGGAAAAGTTTTAATGGGGTTGTCAAATAAAATGATGTGACATTTTTATTTTCCAACACCTAGATCATACTTGGGGACTTGGCTTGGTTTGACATGAAATGAAGATGGAGCAAGAAGAAACTCTAGAATCTCAATTTAGGCTTTAATAGAACAATGCCTTATCCATTGGGCAATAACGTCTCAACAAGGATATCATATGAAAATATAAAAACACACACACACAAACATACAACAGAAAGGAAACACACCACACAACAAGAAAGGGAAAAAAACAAGGAAAGGGGAAACACAACAAACCTAAATCACCTATAGTACATGCGGGGACAATTTGCTTTCATTGCTTGTACTTATCAAAATGTTACTATACACCAAAAAAAGACACACGATTCCCGATGTACTCAATTTCTTGAGGTCGTGTCAAGAAATCCAAAATGTAATTATATCGAAAGGATATTAATAGGTAGCCAAAGGAAAATGCGGGACTAAGAACTAGTTGTGTAAATTCCCAATAGTTGGGTTTGAAAAAGGAGAAATATAGGCTATGAGCGAGTAGCATAAATTCCCTATGGTTTAATTGTCTTCTCGGATTTGATTTCTAAACTACGTTGAAACTTGGTTTTAAATAAATAATGGAAGCAAACTTAGTTTAAATAAAATACAAATGTGTTTTAAACTTTTAATCAACTAGATTCATTACTAATTAATTCAAGAAATGAAAGAAACCATCTACTCTATTTATCAGAAAGATGAATTAAAAGAAATTAACTAAACAATTATGGAATTTTTATTTTCAAAATTAATTAAAATAAAATAAAATCTACATCTACAGACATAAGAAACAAATTAAAATAAAATGTTACTACTTCTAATAAAAGAAACTAAAATAGGAATAGCCGGATGTAGCTATTCCTCATTTGCAGATTGTGAAACTAGAATTAATTTAAACATAATATGTACTCTAAAGTTATTATTCTAAAATGGAGCTTCTTCAAACTACCTCTTCCTCATGTTCGTGGAAAAGAAACACATCTTCTTAGAAGTAATTTATTATTTACCCAAATGATTTCCCCAACAAAATAGAATAAATTATACGAGATGATTAACAATGAAGAAGTGATAAAGAAACACAGACACAAAATATTCCTCTAACTTCTTTCCTTGCAAATCCAAATGGATAGGCAAGGAAAAAGATATCAATAAAATTTTTGTTCGTACACTGAGAAAAGACTAGAAATGAAGAAGTGCTAAATTCTACCGATTTCAAACAATTGTATTTCTTCTAATTTAACAACAATAATTAATTGAAAGCTTTAAAGAATTCAAAACATCCCCTAACTTTTGTAATTGTTGATCTGAGATAGTATTCCAGGAGTGGTGCTATGTTGTGTTTCCTTAGCTTCCTTTTCTCTTCTAGAGATGATTTCCAATTGATCCAAGGTATGTAGAGTTCTAGGCATGTTAGCAAAAAAATCAAGAAGATGGTCATAGGTATCGGTTGCAAGAAGACCGATTGAAAATGCATTCTTGGGAAAAACAAAGCAATGAACTGGTTGTCTATGTAATTCCTAGCAAGATTTTAACAACATAACTTTACAAAACAAATCTCAAAACTCCAACCCAACATTTAAATGAAATTTGGGATTTTATAAAAATATGGGGAAGAAGAAGTCTGAAACACATGTCCAATAAGAAGTGACAACACATCCAGATAAGGGGCAGTCAACCTACTAAACATAGTAAACTAGAAGGAGAAAATCAATACAATTCCAACAAGCCCAAAACCAACCAAAATGGAGACACACATTACAAAACACACATTTTTAACACGCTGGTAAAAGTGATAGAACCGCTAGTCTACACAATCTGTTGCGGCGGTTTCGTGACTAAAAGTCAAATAAAGCACAAAAAGAATAGAAAGTGGCTCATAAGGGTGCAATAAAATTTCAAACTTAGAAATAAACAAACAAGATATAAAAATATATTGAAGGTGAAGGGAGAGGATTTGGATCTCATCGTTACTTTGGAAAAATTTCTTTCATCATCGGAGACTCATTGTGTCCTTTGATGTAGCCTTTGTGTAATTTTTGGGTGCGTACATATTGCCCCCTTGGAGGAGCATTTTAGCCATGAATGGGCGTAAAACATGATTTTTGAGTATGATGCTCCCAAGTGGGAGAGTTAGAAATTATACCTTTCCGACCATGTGTTGAAATTACGCCAATCCACCCTCCTCGCCACTTACAAAAGAAAAAAAACATGAATCAAGTGCAGTTATAAAATAAAATAAGAAAAATATTTTGAAACGAAAAGACAATATTACTTACCATATTAGTGGGGATGAGAAATATACTTGCTTCACGCACGCCAACCCTATATACACTCACTCAAAGCAACATCAAAAACTAAATATGAGCTATATATATCACTTTTTTTTACTATTTTTAGAAATCATTTGTGCATACCCACTTAGCCAAATTTGGAGCTCTAGATTTCCGGTGGTTGTTTCGGTTATGAGTATAGTCAAATTGAAGAGCATTCAATCATGATGGCAGCGAACCCAGATGAAAAAAATAGAGGGTCAATAACATGTAAGTTACGAGCATTTATTTATTTTTATCCCTAAATGTCATGCTTACTTGAAACTAGCTATAGGAGTGGAGATTTTTTATAATTTTACAGTCAAAATGATCGTGGGGGGACTCTTTGTAGATTTTACAATTTTTTTGGATTATTTTGGTTGTTTTTAGCATGTTTTTGAGTTTTTATTTTGAAGGGCACAACCCTATTTACAAAGGACACGATTGCCATAGAGTTTGTGCAACCGCGCTCCGCACAGAGTGATGGTTGCGTAATTACCGTGATAGTTACACAAACACCGTGGCGATTACTGAAATCATCCCTTTGTGAGAGTTGTGGTTGTAAAATCACCACTCTACTTAGAGCAACAGATTTCGTAACCATCATGAAGTTTTGTAACTTAAAAGATAAATATGAAATTTTGATTATTTTTGTGATCCTACTATGCACTTATTAGATTCTAATATACTCTTTTTCATTATTTTTGGATGTAATGGACTTATCTTAGATGAATCAAAGATTGAGAGTGGGAGTGGTTTCCTAGGGTTCTATAGTCATTGACATCAACAAAGAGAGGGTTGTTTGAGAGGGAAAGGATATGGTAGTTAGCTTAGACATGAAAAATTACCCTTGTGATTCACCTTCTCTATGACTTTTTGATGTATTGGGATGAAAATCAGAACACTTTCTAATTTCTTGGTGTTGGGGGGGGTGGACCATCACCTTAGAGGATGTTTATATGATTCCTAGGGTTCCTTTCACAACAAGGAAGTTTCCACTAAAGAGTGTTAGTTCATCAGTCGAGACCCATAGATGGGTGACCTATTTAGGAGATACACATGCACTTGACACGGGTGCCAATAAGGGTAGATTGGTTTCTATCAAGGATTTCCCTATTCCCACTCTATGCAAGGAAATTATTGGTATCTTGGCTTCACATTTTATTGGGGATAAGGGAGGGGATAAGTTTTTATTTTGTTGAGTGCCCACCGTTGAGAACATCGAGCTCTATGAAGAGTATTTACATGGGGATTGGATATATTTGAAACCACCTACCATGACTTATACATGATTTTCAAATGTGGGGTTACGTATCTCAACCACCCCACATTGGAGATGTCATGGGTCTAAAAATGAGTTATCCCCTACCAGAGGGGTGTTGGGATAGTAGATCACTGGAGAGATTAGGGCCGCTAGATGGTTAGACATGGATCCAATCACAACCACACCACGATTAGTAGCAATATTGACCACAATGGATATGGTGGCTTAACCATATCAGGATATGATAGGCCGGTGGGGTGAGAAGGTAGTTACTCGACTACTTACAATACCACCTCTCGGTTAGTTGATCGTAATAGTTGGGTTGAGACACAATCGGTGCTTTGGGTGCCTCGGCAGTTTGGATTGCTTTTCTCGAGATCTTTGTTCCAATAGTTGCTACCATATACAAGGGTATACGAGAGGTGAGACCCGGCTAAAAGTGATAACTCCAGTGGAAATTTATAGTTCCCGGTGTTGCGATTGGAACACCATGAGCCACACTAGACTCAACTGTAACATTCCCATTTTAAGACTTTAAAAACAAGGGAATTTTTTTAATACATAATGTTCTCTCATTTAAAGAATCATAATTTAGAACACACATTCCATGCCAATAAATCTCATAACAGATAACCATGTACAATTGTAAATGATTCGGTGAACTACCGATCTCTCATTTCATGACTCAGTTTTTCAATCGATCTCTCATGTTAACTTTAAGTATTGAATACAATGTGTATACTAAGTATACTTGGTTCTCTTACCCTGTTGCAGGTATTGAGTGTTCATTTAAGAAACCTATCTCGAATGTTTGTTACTAATATTCATCGACATCTCATTTCTTAAACTAGGTGACATATGAAAACACAACCAATGACTTGCAATACTTTGGCCAAATATTTCCAACATATTGTTCATGTTACTATTCCTAGATGACTTACTCGTCTATCGGAACATGTCCCTCACCCCACTCATTTATTATTTATAATGGTATTTACTTGAGTTCGATAGTTATCTTGTTCAAGGTTTGACCCTAAATCTGGTTAGCAACATGATTTGGTATAGGAACTTATTCGTGATGACTAAGGGTATATAGACAAACTCAATTGACCTAAGTCAATTGGGTGTGTCTAGTTATCCTAAGTCATCGTGAATCACTTTCTGTACTAAATCACATTCCTAATCTGACCTAGAGAGAAACTAAGATCAATTCTAAGTTGAGTAGATCTAGATGAACCAATCTGAGGGGTATTGCAACATGGCAATTGCAACACTATATCCTCGTGAAGACCCTAGCCTTCATGAAGGTACAGTCCTATAGTTGATGTGTGCCAACATATGATAGAACTACCCATCTTGATGTACACACCTCGAGAAGAGGTCATTTTCACCCATTTATATTTTTATTAAGGTTCAAATTACAACATCCTTGCTTAACCCTAATTCCAACAACCCTTAAGTTTGTCATACCTAATTGAGTTGTTAAGTTAATACGAAACTTCATAAAGTTAGGATTACTTTTATGTTCATTAAATTTTTGCTTATCATTTAGTTAATCGAAAACAGAAACAACATCCATCATATGATTTACTTAGTACAACCCAACCATTCGTGGTGTGTTTAAGATCCAAAACAGGTTTCATTATAGTAGACTTCATAGAGATGAAGTCGATTTATTAATGATCTTATGTACCATACATTTTTAAAACCTATGGAGGTATTGCTCAAGAGGTGGTGAACCTTCCTCTTTCTTGTTTAAGTGTTGGGGTTTATTATACCCTTTTTCATTTCACACTTCATGATAATTAAGTTATACTTTATTAACATAATATAGTGAACCATACAGATTAGATAAAAGAACATCCATACATGCCAACTTAACAAGTTGCATTCAATTTAAGGGATATTGTAATTAAATCCCATCCCTCCAACTCATTTAATGACAACCGGAAATAAGGATCATATCAGGTAAGAATGGAAACCTTGAAAATAAGATTACAAATTTCCTTCATATAATGCACAAGAAAAATGACATAATAAGTTCAAGTAACTCCAAATATTTTTCAATTCATCATGGTAAAATACATATTTTACAAGACCGAGAATTTTAGACATATTTCATGTCAACCAGCATCAAGATCATTAAAGAATACAACTTTTCTTCCTTCAGTACATTTCAATAATGAATCAGATTTCTCTATAAAAGATCAAGACTTTAAGCGACCAATACATTATTTAAGTTATTTCCTTCCTTTATCACTTACGAAGTCCATCTCGCACAAATTGATAGCACAAGTCAATTCGTTGAACCGAGCATGATAAACACTAAGCATTAAACGATGTGCTTTCAACTAACTATCGTTTCATAAAACCAACTCTACTTTTATGAAACAATAAAGCCAAGCAAACCAATAAATCATAAGTAATAACAACCATAAAAGAAGAACAATTGATCAACCTAAAGTAACATTAAGAAAAGATCATGATATAATCAACACTTTACAACATTATATTAGATAAGTAACATTTCAACCAATTTACTTATCTACATCAAATAAAAGTACTTACTACTTATCTCATGCCTAATTTAATCTAAATTAGTAATACATAACTCACTCCACTACTTTTCAAACATAGAGTTACCTTATGAAGTAGGAACCAACAACTCAACATTACAAAATTCCCTAAAAGGACATCTACAGCCAAGAAAATTCCAACTTCTGGAAAGGTTTTAGGATGAATCATTTAAAAAATAAAAATAAGAGAATCCCATTTCAAATGCTACACCCAAATTCATAGTCCATGATATAACCTAAGCTCTCAAGTTAGGTCATACCTTAGAATTAGGAAAATATTCACTCAATATAAGGCATATAACATTAATGATCCAAAACAATGTTAATCCCTTCAAAAAAATTCAAGTGAATAAGAGAGAAGTATTAACAACTACTCGATGCATTCTAAAGAGTAATGCAATAGACCGATCCAATTATATATACTAGATTACAAAAAAGAGGAAAGGATGAATTGAGATAAAAATAAGAACTTCCCTTCTAATTCGGTTAATCCGAATATCATTTCACAACTAAGAAAAGAGAATACAACACAAATCTCTTACAGTTTCCAAAGGAGACAATGATGACTCTTTACCTTAGAGAATAAAAGAGAAAGGAGTAAACGACATGCAAGTTGAGTTCCAACATAAGGTTTATCCAAACACAAAGCTTAAGCAGTAACAATATTATTATTCTCATCAAGAAAGAGATATAATAAGAGGAATTACTTAACAACTTACAGGGAATTAACAACCTTCTACATCATTCAAAATCATCAAAGTTTTAGTCAAAGGAACCATAGACTATCCATTCCTTCAAGACAATAGTACAATAATTGGTGAGAAAGATTCTCATTCGAAACCTCACAGAGGTGAGGGAAATACATCTTATGAATGGATATAGAAAGATCCATCGTGATTCGATTTCAAAGAAGGTGCATCCCAAGATCAACATGGCTTAGCTACATGTGCACAAGCTATCAACAGAGATGATAAAAATAATTTTCATTACATTTCTATGGATAGGTTCAACTGCACACCTCTACAAAATTGACAAGGTAAATTATTCCTTCCAATCTTACTCAGAGATCAAAGAAATGGAAGAGTCCATAAACCCCTTATTCAGAACCGATTTGGTTAGTTCCAGATCAAGAAACGTCAACCAAAAGCCCGAATAAAAATCCTTAAAGCTTCATGATACCACAATAGAAAGGATTTAACAAGTTAAATCAAACAAGTTACTCAAGATGTTAACCCAGTTCAGGAACGGGTATTCTAAATAAACAACATCTAACTCAACAGAGAAGTAGACAACATGATCGACATCTAGAAAGCTCAAACAGAGCTACGTGAATAACCCAAGTATCGACTCAGACAAGGCCAAATCTCAAAATGTCCTCAACCAAACAAGACTTCATCTATTTAACCTTTAGTTCAGTCCTCAAAAACTTAAAGAAAGACACAATATATATAAGATCAGAAGTGAAGACTTCACACTCAGATATTCTCAACAAGATAACATTGAAATCTAAGAGCCCAAGAAACAATTATCTCATAGTCTCCATAAAAGAAATTAATTCGAGAAAATTAGTTTTTGACTGAAAAGATAAAAGGAATAATAAAACATTCATTCTTGTTTCCATACAAGATGAATCCACAAAAATAGAGATTCCAAACACCCATTATCAACTCAGCTTCCATCGAATACCGGATTCGAAGAAATGAGAGTTTATACAGTAAGTTCAAGAAGAAGTCACTCATTTACTATTTTTTTCTATAAAAATTCGAGTTCACACAACTCTGAATCGAAGTATTCATATTCATACAGTTCCAATAGGAGTAAAAAAACTTCAACAAAACAAATATGCGGTAGGAGGTTATTCTTTTACCTTCTAACAACCAAAACAACAAACCTAGTTTGAAACTTGAAGCCACATTACGTTTTCATAACCCCTTTTTAAACAGACAAGTAGGATTCACACATGCTCATCATTACTCAAATCACAACTAGATTTAAGGTGAGATTCAACATTAAATGAACAGGAAAACAACCCATCTCCTACCTTATCAAGCAGAGATTCTTCAAAAGAAATACAAAGACTTTTTAAGCAAGATTGCATGGTAATCATAACAAAATTAAAGACCCATTTATTTCACAAGAGCAGAGTTGTTTTAATGAAGACATTTAGAGAAAAGCAGAGCAGCTTAATGGATAGAGCCTATCATGCCTGATAGTGCTTGTTGATTCGAAGAAGATTTCCAGCTGAGCCTCCACAATCCCTTCTTTTCCAAACGAAGTCAACAACCAAAAAATTCTTCCTCATATGCCTCTTATACCTCCATTGGATCGAAAATAGTCCAAAGGAGCTAAAAATAGAAACAAATTGAAAATAAAACTGCTGGTTTGAAGAACCAGATATCTCCATGCAGCAAAAATCAAAATGCATGAGTAACCAAACAACCCCCAAGAAATCCACTCGCATGGTTTCCAAGGTGGTTTTCTCACCAGAACCGATGACCATAAATTCCATTAAACTCCACTTTCCTACCTATATCTCCACGCCACCACCATCTAAAGTTGGTGAGTCCAAATTCAAAGATAACATGCATTACTTAACTCTAGTGATGATGCCAACTAGGATTCCCTCTAGTTTTCATGCCTCTACCAAAATGACAGTACTGTAATTCTTTAAATTCAAAATCAAATCACATAAATGACTTAGAAACCATCGCCACCGCCTTACACTTGCCATGCGACCCCTTAGGTCCCTTTCCATCCTTACACTAGTTTAGGTTAAATAAACATTAGTTTAGGATCCGACCATAGGTTAGATAGAAAGTATTCACCTAGGTCATTTTAATATTGCCATAGGTTACAAGCCATCATAAATTAAGCCATATCCCATACTAGTTCAATATTAGGTAATAGGTTAGAGATATATCTCTCTTTACCTTAGACGATCTTCACATCCCACACCCATAGAGTATACAACTTAGATTAGGGTGCAACACGCATAGTTAGGAATAGATCTAAGGTAGGTCTAGCTTAACTTAGATTAGAATTTCAGTTAAGGTAGATCCTAAAGATCTAGGACCTAGGTTTTATCTTTTATAGTCCTGAAATAGACCTCTATCCTTCTTATGCCATTAAACATCCGAGCACACTATTTACAACAGAATGTAGAGAAAGGACCTCTAAGAAAGATCAATAAAATTACGTATATTTAAGGACTCGAGTCCTTACTTCCTTTAATTTCTGAATATCAGTTTTCCATATAGATCAGACAAGAAGAATTAAAGCATACCTTGGATCAATGGAATTGATCTAGGGTTTTGCTATTATAGAGAGATAAATTTTCAAACAACATTACCAGTTTACAACCTTACCTATCTCAAGCAAAATGAATTCCTTGCAAGCAACAACATTTCATAAAATGAATCCAAAAAAAATAGTTTATCCATTACAAGCATGATTTCCAACAGTCGAAAGAATACACCTTCTTAGGAAAAATCACATATCAACGCTTGTAGTGTAAAGAGGAAAAGTTAATAGTTTGTCAAAGATGTTACATACTTCCCTCCTAAAAGAATCATCGTCTGATGATTAACTTAGTTACAAAATTTACATCAAGGATAAATCAAATTATTTTATTACCTTTCATATGTTCCAAACAAAACTAGATTTTAAAATTCCAAAATCAACATTTACGTAGCTGTTTATTTTAATTATGAAATGTCTACCCAAAACTGGCAGATTTATTGACAAAAAAGAATAAAAACTTAAACTTATCAGTCAATAGAATCAATCTTGTTCAAACAAATATGGGAAAGCAGTTTTCATATCTTCCAAATTTTCCCAGGTTGCACTTTCTTTGTTAAATTGATCCCATTGGACCTTACATTGTCTTACTTCATGATTTCTTAAGTGTAATCCCGATGAGTTTCCAACACTCGTATAGTTTTAACCATGATTATTCCCGGGTCTTGGACTGGAAGGAATTCCAATTTAACAAATGTGATAAATTCAAACGTATTTCTTAAGTAAATAAATATGGAAAACATCATGCATTCATGACAAAGCGGGAGGTAATGCTAAGCGATAAGCTACGGGGGTTGATTACTTCAAAAATTTCAAAGGGTCTCACATAACACGGTGATAACTTGGCAACCTTGCCACAAGTTATAGAACTCTTGTTCTTTTAACCCAAAGAAATACCTTCTCACCAAGTTCAAATTTCCTATCAACCCACTTCAATTCAGCATAACTCTTCTGCCTATCTCGATGCTTCTTTCAAGCGATCATGAATCATTTTAATTTTATGTTCCATTTCCGTAAGGATTTTAGGTCCAACTACCTCTCTATCTTCAATGTTGTCCCAACTAACAAGGGTTATGCATTTCCTTCCGTATAATTCTTCGAAAGGTGCCATCTTCAGAGAGGTGTGATATGTGTTATTGTATACAAACTCAACTAATGGAAGGTACTCTTCCCATTTATATTGCTGATCCATGCAATACATTCATAACATATCCTCTAAAACTTGATTAACTCTTTCAGTCTGTCCATCTGTTTCTAGATGATACGTAGAACTGAAATTCAACTTAGTTCCTAGAGCTGTGTTAAGTGTTTGCCAAAATCTTGAAGTCATTCTTGGATCTCTATCAGATATGATTAATTCAGGTACTCCATGTAATATGAAAATCTCATGTACGAATCTTTTCACTAAAACAGGTGAATCATCCTTAAGATTACCAACAATAAAATGTGCTACCTTTGTTAGTTTATCAACAACAACTAAAATAACATCATGTTTATTTCTTGACATAGGCAACCCTTGTACAAAATCCATGCTTATCACTTGCCATTTGTACTGTGGTATACTGTGAAGATACAATAAACTAGCTGAGTGCATATGCTCAACTTTAACTCATTGACATTCTAAGTAGTGTGTCACAAACTCAATCACATCCTTTTTCATCCCTTTCCATAAATATTGTTGTTTTATATCAGCAAACATCTTTGTAATACTAGGGTGTCTAGAAAAGGTGAATTATGAAATTCAACTAATAATTTCTTTCTTAAATCATTTAGCAAAGGTATGTATACCTGTTTTCAAATCATAGGATTCCTTCATTATCAAAGTGAAAACCCTTATATCTCACATCATTTGGATCTACAATAAGTGCTATTTTTACTTGCTGAAAATAAGAATCAAATTCCATAACACTTTTTACTTCATCCTTAAACTGAGTTCTCAACGTTATAAGAGCAAAAATGTGCTTCCTACGACTTAGAGCATCAACTACCCTATTTTCCTTACCTTTTATGTAACTTATGTCAAAATCATATTGAGATAGAAATTCTAACCATCTTCACTATCTTGCATTCATATTTGGCTGAGTAAAAATATACTTCAACCCAAGATGATCAATTTTTAGTTCAAAAGGTTTACCAAGTAGATAATCCCTCCAAACTTAAAGTGCATGAACAATGGCAGCAAGATTTAGATCATGTGGAGCATAATTTAGCTCATGTAACTTGAGTTTTCTACTTTCGTAAGCTATGACATGATCATTTTGTAACAAAATACCTCTAAGACCTTCCTCGGATGCATCCATTACAATAGTAAAGTCTCCATTAGGGTTAGGTACAACCAAAATAAGTGTTGATGTTAACTGATCCTTCAAAGCTTTAAATGTAGATTCACATTTCTCATTCCACACAAATTTCTTATCCTTTTTCTGCAATGAAGTTATTGGTGCAGCAACTTTGGAGAAATCTTTAAAAATTTCCTATAGTAACCAACAAGACCCATGAAGCTTCTAACTTCATGTACATTCTTTAGTGCAGCCACTCAGTTATAGCTATAATTTTAGAGGGATCTATAGCTATTCCATCTTTTCTTATAACATGACCCAAATAGTGTACTTATGTGTCATAGAAAGAACATTTAGACAACTTACCAAATAATCATCTCTTCCTCAAGATTTCCAAGACTATCTTCAAATGCTCATGATGTTCTTCAATAATTTTAGAGTATATAAGAATATCGTCTAAGAATACAAGCACAAATTTGTCCAAGTATTCTTGAAAAATATTATTCATTAAATTCATAAAAGTTGTAGGTGCATTTGTTAATCCAAATGGTAAAATTGTGAATTCATAATGTCCATACCTCATTCTAAAAGATGTTTTATGAATGTCCTCATCCTTAATTCGTAACTGATGATATCCAGATCGAAGATCTATCTTAGAATATACCGATGCACCACACATTTGATCAAACAGATCATCAATTCTAGGAAGTGGATATCTATTCTTAATCGTTGCCTTGTTTAACATTCTATAATCGATACATAATCTAAGTGTACCATCTTTCTTTTTCACAAAAATTACCAGTGCTCCCAAGGTGAGACACTCGGTCTAATCAAACCCTTTGACAAAATTTCATGTAACTGAGCCTTAAGCTCTACTAATTCAATAGTATTCATCCTATAAGGTGCCTTAGAAATAGGCTCGGTTCTAGGTTTGATTTCAATTGTGAAATCAAATTCCTATTTGGGTGGAAGGCCTAGGTAATTCATCTAGAAAAACATCATTGAAGTTTCGTAACAATGGATAATGTTCTAAGAAATCACTATTTTCCTCAGTAGATTCAATTTTTTTATGCATATAAGGTACAACCCTTATTTTTGGCCTTTTTAAGTTGCATAGCTAACAACTTCCTAACAAAAATTTCACGTTTTACACCCTGAATGTCTGCTTTTTACTGGTCATCTAAACAACTAATATGTTTTTCAAAATAGTCAACTTTTGCTTTATGCTCAGCTAACCAATTAACACCTATGATTACATCATAAGACCCCAAAGGAGCAACATAAAGATCAACTTCCATGGAAAAACTAGGTAAATCAAGGATTGCCCCAAAAAGACACATACTAACTATATGAACAACATTATTTCCATAATGTATAACCCATGTTTTATCTATTTTTCCAGCTTTTCTTGTTAATTTTGATGCTAATTTACTAGAAATAAAATATTCAGTAGCTCCAGTATCAAAAATAATAGTTACAGGTATGCCAAATAACTTACCCGAAACCTCTATGGGTGTGATTTTCTTTTCAACTTGTTTGTTAGCCATTGCAGCGTGTATCTTGTGTTGTTGCTGCTACGGTCATCCTTTTTCAAAGGACATTGATTTACATAATGATCCTTGCCACAATTGTAACAACCTCCTATAGGTCCCTTTTTAGGCTCAAATTTATTTCCAGCCTTAAAGTTATCATTTTGACCTCCATAGGACTTATGTTTGTTATTATTGTTCTTGGCAAAGTTATTTCGTACATTAGCAACATGCTTATTTGTTGTTGTTTTCTTATTATTATCTGTTGTAAACTTATTTTTCGTACCAAATTTTTCCATGGTCCTTTCTTAGGTGTAAGAGATGATGAAGAGGAGTTTGGAACTTTCTTTCTAAATTCCTCCTTATGAGCAGAAATTGCCTTTAATTTTGTTCCTGCCTTATGGATTTTTCAACAACCCCTTCCATAGTGGTTGGGTTGTGAACATCCACCTCTCCCCCTATAATGGGATTCAATCCCATGATAAATTTTCATATCCTGAACTTCTCATCAGTTTGATATTGAGGTACATACTTAAGGAGTTTGGTAAACTGTTCCCAGTACTCTATTATAGTTAATTTTCCTTGGGCTAATTTCTAGAATTCATTCATTTTATGATCAAGGTAAAGTTGTGGAAGCTAGCATTGCCTAAAATAACTTTTAAATTGATCCCAAGTAATATTGGTTTCATCAATATTCAATTCAGCCTTACATTGTCCCACCATGAAGATGCTTCATGGGAAAGCTGATTCATTTTTCATGAGAAATTCCTTATCGCAAAGTACTTTTCCATTTCACTGAGCCAATTTTCAGCTCCATATCCTAATGTGGTGCCATCAAACTTAGGTGGACTTATCATTTTGATATCATTAGTGAGTTTAGTTTTCAGCCTTGCCTTTTTATTTTCTGACTATAGGTATGTTGACATTATTGTTATCAACACCTAAATTCCCCAAATTGGCATTGTCCATAGGAGGTGGCTAATTGTTATTACCAACATCTTCTTCCTCCTCATTACTCATTACTTGCTATTCAAGTACAACCAAATGATCTTTTGTGTCCAACATGGCATCAAGATCTCATCGAGTTTTTGAGCGTTCTTGCTTCTCCACCGGGTGGTTGGTTTTTTTGTAGCATTTCCTCTTGTTCTAACCATTTTTGTTAACAAGAAAATTTAACTTTTATCGATTATGGACACAATAGGTCTAAGAGCAACCTTCACTCGATACTAAGATGTAACATTCCCATTTTAAGACTTTAGAAACAAGGGAAATTTTTTTATACATAATGTTCTCTCTTTTAAAGAATCATAATTTAGAACAAACATTCCATGCCAATAAATCTCATAACAGTATAACCATGTACAACTATAAATAACTTGATGAACTACCGATATCTCATTTCATAACTCGAGTTTTCAACCGATCTCTCATGTTAACTTTAAGTATTGAATACAATGTGTATACTAAGTATACCTGGTTCTCTTACCCTGTTCTGGGTATTAAGTGTTCTGTTTAAGAAACCTATCTGAATGTTTGTTACTAATATTCATTTGACATCTCATTTCTTAAACTAGGTGACATATGATAACACAACCAACAACTTGCGATATTTTGGCCAAATAATTCCAACATATTGTTCATGTTACTATTCCTAGATGACTTACTCATCTATCGAACATGTCCCTCATCCCACTCATCTATTATCTAGAATGGTATTTATTGACTTCCGAGTTATCTTGTTCAGGGTTTGACCCTAAATATGGCTAGAACATGATTTGGTATAGGAATTTATTCGTGATGACTAAGGGTATATATACAAACTCAATTGGCCTAAGTCAATTGGATGTGTCTAGTTATCCTAAGTCACCGTGAATCAATTTTTGTACTAAATCACATTCCTAATCGACTTGAGAGAAACTAAGATCAATTCTAAGTTGAGTAGATCTAGATGAACCAATGCTGAGGGGTGTTGCAACATTGCAATTTCAACACTATATCCTCATGAAGACCCTAGCCTTCATGAAAGTACAATCTGCAGATTGACGTGTGATAACATCCAATTGAACTACCCATCTTGATGTACACACCTCGAGAAGAGGTCATTTTCACCCATTTATATTTTTATTAAGGTTCAAATTATAACATCCCGCTTAACCCTAATTCCAAAAACCCTTAAGTTTTCATACCTAATTGAGTTGTTAAGTTAATACGAAACTTCATAAACTTAGGATTACTTTTATGTTCATTAAATTTTTGCTTATCGTTTAGTTAATCGAAAACAGAAACAACATCCATCATATGATTTACTTAGTACAACCCAACCATTCGTGGTGTGTTTAAGATTCCAAACAGTTTCATTATAGTAGACTTCATAGAGATGAAGTCGATTTATTAATGATCTTATGTACTATACATTTTTAAAAAACCTATGGAGGTATTTCTCAAGAGGGGTGAACCTTCCTCTTTCTTGTTTAAGTGTTGGGGTTTATTATACCCTTTTTCATTTCACACTACATGATAGTTAAGTTATACTTTCATTAACATAATATAGTGAACCATACAGATTAGATAAAAGAACATCCATGCATGCTAACTTAACAAGTTGCATTCAATTTAAGGGATATTGTAATTAAATCCCATCCCTCCAACTCATTTAATGACAACCGGAAATAAGGATCATATCGGTAAGAATGGAAACCTTGAAAATAAGATTACAAATTTCCTTCATATAATGCACAAGAAAAATGACATAATAAGTTCAAGTAACTCCAAATATTTTTCAATTCATCATGGTAAAATACATATTTTGTAAGACTAAGAATTTTAGACATATTTCATGTCAACTAGCATCAAGATCATTAAAGAATAAAACTTTTATTCCTTCAGTACATTTCAATAATGAATCGATTTCTCTATAAAAGATCCAGACTTTAAGAGACCAATACATTATTTAATTTATTTCCTTCCTTTATCACTTATGAAGTCCATTTGCACAAATTGATAGCACAAGTCAATTCGTTGAACCGAGCATGATAAGCACTAAACATTAAACGATGTGCTTTCAACTAACTTGTTTCATAAAACCAACTCTGCTTTTATGAAATAGTAAAGCCAAGCAAACCAATAAATCATAAGTAATAACAACCATAAAAGAAGAACAATTGATCAACCTAAAGTAACATTAAGAAAAGATCATGATATAATCAGCACTTTACAACATTATATTAGATAAGTAACATTTCAACCAATTTACTTATCTACATCAAATAAAAGTACTTACTACTTATCTCTTGCATAATTCAATCTAAATTAGTAATACTAGAACTCACTCCACTACTTTTCAAACATAGAGTTACCTTATGAAGTAGGAACCAACAACTCAACATTACAAAATTCCCTAAAAAGACATCTACAGCCAAGAAAATTCCAACATCTTGAAAGGTTTTAGGATGAATCATTTACAACATAAAATAAGAGAATCCCATTTCAAATGCTACACCCAAATTCATAGTCCACGATATAACCTAAGCTCTCAAGTTAGGTCATACCTTAGAATTAGGAAAATATTCACTCAATATAAGGCATATAACATTAATGATCCAAAACAATGTTAATCCCTTCAAAAAAATCAAGTGAATAAGAGAGAAGTATCAACAACTACTTGATGCATTCTAAAGAGTAATGCAATAGACCGATCCAATTATATATATTAGATTACACAAAAGAGGAAAGGATGAACTGAGATAAAAATAAGAACTTCCCTTCTAATTCGGTTAATCTAAATATCATTTCACAACTAAGAAAAGAGAATACAACACAAATCTCTTACAGTTTCCAAAGGAGACAATGATGACTCTTTACCTCAGAGAATAAAAGAGAAAGGAGTCAAATGACATGGTTAGAGGAGGATTCCAACATTCCTTCACAAGAAAATATGGTCATAAAAGGATTGGTACAGACCCAATCATAACATCCTTTTAACTCTTTTAAACATAGAAATCATGCACCAAAATTTTTAGATTGAGTCATGCGACCGCAAAATGCAAGTTGAGTTCCAACATAAGGTTTATCTAAACACGAAGAAAAAGCAGTAACAGTATTATTATTCTCATCAAGAAAGATATGTAATAACAAGAATTGCTAAACAACTTACAGGGAATTAACAACCTTCAACAGTCATTCAAAATCATCAAAGTTTCAGTCAAAGGAACCATAGACTGTCCATTCCTTCAAGACAATAGTACAACAATCGGTGAGAAAGAATCTCATTCGAATCCTCACAAAGGTGAGGGAAATACATCTTATGAATGGATAGAGAAAGATCCATCATGATTCGATTTCAAAGAAGGTGCATCCCAAGATTGACATGGCTTAGCTACATGTGCACAAGCTATCAACAAAGATGATAAAAATACTTTTCATTACATTTCTATGGATAGGTTCAACTACACACCTCTACAAAATTGACAAGGTAAATTATTCCTTCCAATCTTACTTAGAGATCAAATAAATGAAAGAGTCTAGAAACCCCTTATTTATAACCGATTTGGTTAGTTCCAGATCAAGAAACGTCAACCAAAAGTTTGAATAAACATCCTTAAAGCTTCATGATACCACAATAGGAAGGATTTAACAAGTTAACTCAAGCAAGTTACTCAAGAGGTTAACCCAGATCAGGAATGGGTATTCTAAATCAACAACATCTAACTCAACAGAGAAGTAGACAACATGATCGACATCTAGAAAGCTCAAACAGAGCTACGTGAATAACCCAAGTATCGACTCAAGATAAGGCCAACTCTCAAAATGTCCTCAACCAAATAGGACTTCATCTATTTAACCTTTAGTTTAGTCCTCAAAAACTTAAAGAAAGACACAATATATATAAGATCAGAAGTGAAGACTTCACACACAGATATTCTCAACAAGATAACATCAAAATCTAAGAGTCCAAGAAACAATTATCACATAGTTTCCATAAAAGAACTTAATTCGAGCAACTCAGTTTTTAACTGAAAAGATAAGAGGAATAATAAAACATTCATTCTTGTTTCCATACAAGATGAATCCACAAAAATAGAGATTCCAAACACCCATTATCAACTCAGCTTCCATCAAATACAGATTCAAAGAAATGAGAGTTTATATAGTAAGTTCAAGAAGAAGTCACTCATTTACTATTTTTTCTATACAAATTCGAGTTCACACAAATTTGAATCAAGTATTCATATTGATACATTCCAAAAAGAATAAAAAAACTTCAACAAAACAAAGATGCGGTAGAGGAGGTTATTCTTTTACCTTCTAACAACCAAAACAACAAACCCAGTTTGATACTTGAAGCCACATTACATTTTCGTAACACCTTTTTGAACAAACAAGTAGGATTCACACATGCTCCTCATTTCTCAAATCACAACTAGATTTAAGGTGAGATTCAACATTAAATGAACAGGAAAAAAACCATCTCCTACCTTATCAAGCAGAGATTCTTCAAAAGAAATACAAAGACTTTTCAAGCAAGATTGCATGGTAATCATAACAAAATTAAAGACCCATTTATTTCATGAGAGCAGAGTTGTTTTAATGAAGACATTTAGAGAAAAGAAGAGCAGCTTAATGGATAGAGCCTATCATGCCTGATAGTGCTTCATTGATTCGAAGAAGATTTCTAGCTGAGCCTCCACAATCCCTTATTTTCCAAACGAAGTCAACAACCAAAAAATTATTCCTCATATGCCTCTTATACCTCCATTGGATCGAAAATAGTCAAAAGGAGCTAAAAATAGAAACAAATTGAAAATAGAACTACTAGTTTGAAGAACTAGATATCTCCATGTAGAGAAAAAATTGAAATGCATGAATAACCAAACAACCCCAAGAAATCCACTCGCATGGTTTCCAAGGTGGTTTGCTCACCGAACCGATGACCATAAATGCCATTAAACTCCACTTTCCCACTTATATCTCCATGCCACCACTATCTAAAGTTGGCGAGTCCAAATTCAAAGATAACATACATTACTTAACTCTAGTGATGATGCCAACTAGGATTCCCTCTAGTTTCCATGCCTCTGCCAAACTGACAGTACCACAATTCTTTAAATTCAAAATAAAATCACATAAATGACTTAGAAACTGTCACCACTGCCTTACACTTGCCATGCGACCCCTTAGGTCCCTTTCCATCCTTACACTAGTTTAGGTTAAATAAACATTAGTTTAGGATCTGACCATAGGTTAGATAGAAAGTATTCACCTAGGTCATTTTAATATTGCCATAGGTTACAAGCCATCATAAATTAAGCCATATCCCATAATAGTTCAATATTAGGTAATAGGTTAGAGATAGATCTCTCTTTACCTTAGACGATCTTCACATCCCACACCCGTAGAGTATACAACTTAGATTAGGGTGCAACATGCATAGTTAGGAATAGATCTAAGGTAGGTCTAGCTTAACTTAGATTAGAATTTCAGTTAAGGTAGATCTTAAAGATCTAGGACTTAGGTTTTATCTTTTATAGTCCTGAAGTAGACCTCTATCCTTCTTACGCCATTAAGCATCCTAAGAGATTAACAAGAAGATCTGAGCACACTATTTACAACGAGAATGCAGAGCAAGGACCTCTAAGAAAGATCAATAAAATTGTGTATATTTAAGGACTCGATTCACTTACTTCCTTTAATTTATGAATATCGAGTTTTCCATATAGATCAGATAAGAAGAATTAAAGAATACCTTGGATCAATGGAATTGATCCAGGGTTTTGCTATTATAGAGAGATAAATTTGCAAACAACATTACCAGTTTACAACCTTACCTATCTCAAGCAAAATGGATTCCTTGCAAGCAACAACATTTCAACAAAATGAATCCAAGAACAAAATAATTTATCCATTGCAAGCATGATTTCCAACAGTCAAAAGAATACACCTTCTTAGGACAAATCACATATCAATGCTTGTAGTGCAAAGAGGAAAAGTTAACAGTTTGTCAAAGATGTTACATTGTCATATTTGCGGTTAGGCCACGATAAAATTTTATATATTGGTAAGGGCATGATTGAGAGTGAGGAGGAGGAGGCCAAGGCAGACTTGGGCTCATAGGAGTCGAACCTAAGTGGTAGGGTACATGAGAGGCATTAATGGCTACTAGATCTAAGGAGGAGGTGAAGGAGGAGTCCATCCATCCATAGGAGGTGGGGAAGGAGGAGGTCGAGGAGGAAGAGGCCGTGAAAACTCTTGCAAGAGGTGCGGTGCCAATCCGTGAACCTAAGTTGGGTTGTTGGAGACCTAAATAAATATTTATATCCTTATCTTTACTTCTACTTCCTAAATTAGATGTTAATGAAATATTTTTATTTTTTATTTTTTATTATTTATAACTCACCATTGCACATATATATTTTTTTGCAGCCACAAATGGTGGATGGAAAGATCTTATTGGGTGCATGGACCTAGATATTTTCATGATCACTACTCACATGACTTGAGAGGATTTGTTGAAAGACCTAGGAGCCTCAACACAAGCTGTTGACCACATTGATGTATTTTCAACAGTTTGGCATGCACCAAAATAGATCTCATATGAAGACCGATATTGTGATACTTTAGGATAGAGAGATAACAAGGATACTCACATAGTGGGGCTACGACCACGGTCTCTCTCACTGATGTTCTCGGCACTTGAAACATAGAGGCTTCCATACTACATCTAGCCAATCTCATCGTAATATGTGTAGTAGGAGTCCTCGTCATGCTCCTTCATAGGGATCTTGGAGGGAGGGATAGTCCAGGGGCCTTTATTTCTTTGGGATAATTTTTGTGTGTATATATATATATGTATGTATGTATGTATGTATGTATGTATGTATGTATGTATGTATGTATATATATATATATATATATATATATATATATATATATATATATATATATATATATATATATATATAGTATTTTTGGCTCATAGCTAATCATTTTGACCACACTTTTTGTTCGGTGTGATGACACTATATTCAAGACGCTTAAAATAAAAAATTATATATATATATATATATATATATATATATATATATATATATATATATATATATATATATATATATATATATATATATATAAAAATATATATAAACATCTTTTTTGGTTTGAAATTCCTTTGTAAATGTTAATTTCATTATGATTCATCCCATTTGTCTACTCTTAGGTGGTTAGGAATTTGGATGATAATGTAATGTGGTAAATAAAATGATGTATATGGCTACACACATGATAAAAAATTGTACTTAGGAAACTTTATTTTTCAAACAATGTTTAAAATTTCTATTCCATTGGAAAAATATGTTGAATATAATATGATGATAAGATAATCTCACTCTATTCTTGACCCCACACAACTAGTAATATGTGAGGGCTCATCACCAAGAGCCAAGAAAGACGCGAGATGAGTGATTTGAAGAATGTGTGAACAAGAATGATGACTAAGAGACAAGAACTTTGACAAAGATTTATTTAGAAACTTATAACCCAACCCCAATCAAGATTAACTAGCTAGTTCAAAATAATTTTTTCTTATGAATTTTGACTAGAATTAGATCTATGGATGGCCTATTGATTGATAGGATGTGGTTAAAGAATTATTGTATCTCCTAACATATGCATCTAAATCATTTTATTTGGAATTTCAAACTTTCAAGCACTTTTATTTCTTTGTTTATTTAGAATTTTTAATTTTTGATATGACCCCCTACATCTTGCCCCATGTTACTAGTAAGAATCATGGGCTCATTGTATGCATTATAAAGATGCCAAGATAATTAATATAAACTAACACCAAGTAGTTCCAAAAACAAAGATAATCTAACATAAACATGATGAAAAAGCTATGGAAGAGAAAAAGATAATTAATGCTTCCAAATTAAACTTTGAAAACACTTAAGCCATTCCTTGCTAAGTTGGATATGATTTCTAGATTATAGTTGCTCCTATGATTATAATGAGATCAAAGGATGGCTATCTCCAAGAAGAGGAAAGGATCTCACCAATATGGCTTAATGGCCATGTATGGATCTTCCTTTACTACTCTTTGCAAAGAGAGGATAAATGGGTGCAAGATCAATAAGCTTCTTCAATGGTGGAAAAATATCTTATCATATGCTAATGTCTTTCAAGGACATGTAAAGGTGTAAGCTTGGAAGGGGAGACTAGGTTCTATATATAGCTTTCCAATTTGGGAGAAGCTACAATCCTAGTGAATGTGGGATAAAAGATAAAGTAGAATTAGAAGGGATAAACATGATTAGAAAGAATTAATTAGAATTAGCAACTCATGGGAGTTGGAGATGATTTAATTAATCAACTAGGATTAATTAATAGGCTAAGATAAACTTAGAAAGCTATTTGGAGGTGATTTAGGAGGAAATAGGTAGAATTTAGAGGATTTGTAAGAGGTATTTAACCAATAAGAGGGTTTATTGATTAAATAGAGGATTAAAAAGGCTTAATTAACTAATGATAGTTAATTAAAAGAGGATTATAACTAATGAAGTTTCATTAATTGGCATTGAATGAAGGGAAATGCTATTTAATTAATGAAGTGTCATTAATTGACCGAGATGAAGGGGAATGTTAGATAATTAGTGGGAAATCACTAATTATAATTAAAATGATGGGAAAGACGATAAACGGTGCAATTTAAGTCATAAATTGCATAGTTGGATTTAGTTGTCTACACTCATCACCAAGGAAAACGTAGGTGAGTAAGGGAACTTTCCTCCTTTCCTAATCTCATTCTACCAGTAAGAAGCATGGGCTCATCACAAAATATTGGGAGGGATGAAAAAATTAATTATCTCTAATAATAATATATGTATTTATTTTTTTAATATATATTTTTATTTTATCTTTTTTTCTTCGAATTGTGCTTTTTAGGAGGGAACATTTTCCCCTAATCCCAATTCCACTCAAATAGTAAGATGCAAGAGCTCATCACCAAATACTGAGATGGGTGACCAAAAGTTCTAGGTGAAATGAATAAAATGTTTTTGTCATGAAGAGATATGTTTAGGGAAGATCTATCATCAACAAGCTTCTAGGGAAAACTATAAGCAAAAAACTATGAATCTGAAGAAACCATGAAAATGATGAAGCATGCAAGTCCTTATAATACCAATGTCAAAATTTGTCTCATGAATGGAAATGATGATGAAAATTATATAATTTGAATGTGTGAAGAAATTATAGAAGAGGTATGATTGAGATATTTTCCAATGTTTGAAAGTTTAAGAATCACTTGAAAAGTAAGTTTTGTTGGGCCCCAAAATATTGGCTAAGTACAAGAAGGCACGTGGGCGCACAGGACCTATTTGAAGAAGGGTGCGTGGGTTGAAGGCACGTAGGGAAGGGTTCTAGCAGGGTTTAGCAGAACACATGATGTGTGCACGTAATTCAAGATGAGGTTTTGTGACTTAGCCATATTTGGAGTTCCAGACAACACACGAGGAAAGCGCAAATTGTCTAGTATGTGGAGTGGATAAGGTGCTAGCCTAGAAGCTGTAGGATCAAGAATGAAATATTCCATGCATGTGATGGAAGGATCCAGAAAGACATAATTGTAAAGAGTGGAGAGATCGGATCAAAGGAGGCATGCTCCATGGGAGGACCACTTGGACACTTGGCAACCAATCTGTTACCTCAGAAGGCATGGTAGTGAAGGAAAAAAGCTATATATAGAGATGTGTGGGTAGTAGAAGAGTGTGTAGAAGTGGTGGTGGAAGAGAGGTAAAGCTCTATAGAAATATTATGGAGGATTCTATGGGTTGGGATTAGAGGAAATATAGGAGTGATGGCATATTTAGAGGGATGGGTCTATGTTTATCCTTGTAATATGAAGGACGTAGTTTAGTTTCTGATGCATGACCTTGCTTTGCATTATTATATTGGTCTGTTATGGCCTCAATGAATGTAATGTGGCTATTGAACTCATGCATATGAATATAAAGTCAGGTTCTAATATATATGTTGTTCTTAGACATCAACCTTAGTAAATTTCCTTGGTATTATGGATCAGATCTATATTCTATTTAATATTTCCATTTTATATTCTAAATGAATGCATGGTTCTTTTCCATTATTTTACAATTAAGTATATGTCATAGATGATGTATTCTTACAAAAATCACATAAAGGAGGGGCTTGGCACCCGCATGTGCCTCAGGTGAGCACCTAACGCTCGTTGGGTGATAGGCCGATGCGCATGGGATTAGTGTTGTTCTAAGGGTATAAAAATGACTACATCTTGGTTCCATTACTGGGACCTATTTTTGAAGTTTTTGTGAGAAATGACATACATCTTTGTCCCCTGTGATGCGTGATGATTGAATGTGTGACCCTAAAAGTGTTGAAGCATGGTTCAAGAGCATGAAGGATGAGTTTTATTAAAGATTCAACACTGGACCTGAGTTTGATGCACGTAGATGGGTAGAAGAGAACCTGTACCATGAGTTGTATGAGAAATTATTATGATGTTTTCAGTAGAACTATATGAATGGCTTTCAAGCATATGCATCCAGATCGAGTTGGTACTACAGATCATGCGTATGGACCCAAGATGATTACCAGAGGCTATAGGATGTAGATATGACTTGGACACATGCGTGATCACCGGTGAAAAGGAGTCCCACCAATTATACTCTAGAATATGTATTCTTGCCCAAAAGTTGCTGAGTTTGAGTTTCTGAGGGAGCCCAGAGGATCATTTTTGCATGTTATTCCTTTGGCTATGAAGATCTTGGTCATTACCCTAAGTTTAGAGGCATTTCCCATGGCCGGCTAAGCATCTCTGAGCACTAGGTGAGGAAGCTAGGGTGGAGGAAGATGGTGGACATTGCGGCTAAAAAGGAAAGGGAGGAGAGACGACTTAAGTATAGTGAAGCTCGTGAAAGGGATATGACTAGACAATGTGAGGTTGCAAGTGTGATGGATCTATGGAGGAAGATGTTACGGGAAGGAGTTAAGGTTCACGTAGAGGATGTGGAACCTGAGTAGTCTATGCTACCCCATCTTGGAAAGCATGGGAGAGAAGCCCCTTCAACTTCTAATCAGAGTTCATCGCATGGAGAAAGGAGAGAGCTGTTGGCATGCGTTTGAACCCACCTTAAACCAACCCTTGGTGTTTGGTTTTCTAGATGAAGGGAGAAGTATTATTAACCTAGTTGGTATTGGTGGGAGTAACCGATCAGTTCCCATGAGATATAATTTATCGTTCGAACATCCATGGTCATGTAAACCATTTCGGTATTTGAGGGAATTTTTGACAAGATACAAATATGCAAGGATTGGGTATCACATCTAGAAGTGGCATGAGACACACAACTGGAAGTGGGATAATATCACAAAACATTGTCACACAGATTCGGTGGGATGTTGGGAACACTAGGACCACTTCAAGCCATTTTTGGCTACAGGAGGTGGATTTGGTGGTGTAGGAGTTAGAGGATCTGGTGGACCTAGTGGATCCAAACGATCCGGCGGCTCAAGAGGAACATGACCTAGTGGATCCAGTGGATCTATTTGAGGAGAAAATACTAGAGGGAACCAAGGCCCCGTATCAAGAGGAAAGGGCCTCAACCACCTCCACAAGTATTTTTGAGATGTCTTTGCACTTACCAGACTACTAAGGTATTGAAGATGCTACAGAGCATGTGCACAAGTGCAAATTACTATGGCATGTGAAAGTGATCACTACCCCAGAGTAGAAGGAAAGTTAGTTTGCAATGATGTTGCAAGGGTAAGTGCATAGTTGGTACCGGAAATATGACCCCCATCAAACAGTGGTAGACTACATTGCATTGAAGACTACCTTCCTAGCAAAATTCCGTATCCTTGAATTCAAGCAGAAGAGCATCAACGCTTTGAAGGAGATCTAATATGGAATGGCAGAGAGTGTATGAGAGTGTGCTACATGGTTCAAGAATCTCTTGTCAAAACTATCCTATGAAATTCACCCTTCTCAACATGCTCAATAGTTTTTGGAGGATTGATAACACCGTTTAGGAGGGATTTGTCACACAAGACTTTCATTGACCCATGCGAGGACTTGAAAGCTTCCTTGTGTGCTGAGGCTATTGGAAGCATTGATACTAGTGTTATCCCTTTTCTGGAGGCTCAAATTGTTACAATGGCCAAGCCTTTGGAGAAGCTGTCTATAAACTCAATGCATGAGGTTTGTAGTGGGCTGTGGTATACAAACTGTGAAGTGGAAGGGCATACAAAGGATAATTACCCTCGAAAGTTAGTAAATGCCATGGAAGTAGACTGTGAGATTTTCCATGGGGATCATGATGCAAATATGTGTCCTCTACTACAACGTGCAATCTGTAAAAATGTTTCTTGCTATTGCAAGATCTATACCTCTACGACCCATGATACCAAGGATTGTAGGATGATTGACCAGATTCATGATGCTATTGATATTGTTGTGTACCTGAATAGTCTTGCAAGTAGTTCCAAGGATGATGATCATCATTATGAAGGGTACATAGATGGAGGAGCACAAAGAAGAGGTTTTTAGGGAGGATTTCGTGGTCGTAGTAAATGCGGTGGAGGAAGAAGTGAATTCCCGGAAGGAACCTGTTATAACTGTGGATCTAGAGAGTATTACAAATGTGAGTGTCTTGATCTGTTACAATGATCATGGTGCGGAAGAAACATATGTATGAAGAGTTTACATAGATTTATGAGTATATGAACCAAGAAATCTTTGGAAGGAAAAAGGCACTAGGATGTAAGCATCAAGAAGGCCGATCCATAATGGATGCCAAGAGTGGCGCGTGAGTCGAACTAGAACTTGTATTGGCAATGACGTGAGAAAAGGCCACACGTGCTAAGGATATTATAAGACAAAGGACACTAGTTTCAAGAGAGGAAGTGGTACATGGAAAGTATCTAGACCCTGCTCATCATAAGGAGGTGTATAAAGAGACTATGGATGTGATTCGAGTTTTCAAGGGAGATCTAATGTCTAAAGGAGAAGTCAAAGTAGTTGGAGCAAAGGAAGATTTCTAATGTTACAAAGGAGGTCCTAGATGATGTCAAGGAAGTATGTAGGATGTTAATGCAAGATTTTATCAATCCCTTGCTAGGAGAATGGTTGAGGGAGAAGGTACCATGTCTTTGGAGCAGAGCATGAAAGATAGGTTTTGCATACAAACCTTCCTCCTCACAACCTTGACTATGATAAGGAGATTACTTTGAATGTAGTTGTTGATGGCTAGCTTTTGAGTAATATCCTCATTGAAACAAGAGCAGAGGTCAATGTTATCACCTTATATGCATGTCATCAAATGGGAAGGCATGTATTACAACCATCTTCGAATGTCTTGTATATGGTGAACAAGACAAAGGCAATTCCCATTGGATTCTTGAAAGATGTGGTTATTACTATTCAAGGGGCTAAGTTCACTGGGGATGTTGAAGTATTATCACTCACCGAGGTGGATAATTTACCATCATTACTTGGGCATCCTAGTGTTATAAGAACAATGCTTTGACCTACGGTTTAGTATGGGGTATATCAACTTCGAGAACAAGGAAGAAAGGGTGATTATCCCTTTAATAGATGGTAATTCAACGCCCATAGTAAGCCCTTAGGAGAGGAATTACATGATAGTATCTATGTGCGCTCCATTAGAGATCCCGAGATAATTCATCCCATGGAGGGAGTTATCCAGTTGAAGATGCTCGATCCTTGAGTGATACCACAAGCATGGCATGTGACAATTGGGCGTAAGGGACTTATGAGTTGATTGGGTGACAGTTGAAATGATATGTAACAAGGGTAATAAAGGCACATTCCATCAAGCAACTAGGAGGGAATAAGTTTCCAAGTTACTCGGGAGGAGCATACCACAAATTTTCTTATGAGAAATGGAGGCCCAAAGTGGAAGAATGAGGATGAGAGAATAGGAATTCTCGGTTATAACCTTCTCGAAATACAGTGTACGGTGGGCTACACATCGGGAGAGCCTCCTATAATGGCGTGAGGTAAGGGTCACATTTTCTATAAGGTTCTCTAGGAGCAACGTGCCCACTGTCATCCAAGACTACCACGGTAAAGAGAATTGATCATTTCATGTCTAAGCACGTGAAAAGGTCGGGATGGGAAGCAAATAAGTGTTACCACCTTTTTATGGATGCATAAGTTGTATTCCACCTTACAAGGTTGTGTGTGCACATGGTATATTCATTCGGAGATGTGTCATCAAACAAGTAATGTGCAGGAGTTGGTGGCTGATCTCATTCAAGATTTCGAGTATAGGAGTACAAAGCCATCGATGGATAAGGCATTACAAGTAATCAAGCACCTTACAATGGGAGATAGCGCTATGATGGAAGATAGAATATAGGAGCTACTAGGAGAACCTAGTTTAGAGACAAGTTTTGATGAAGAGGAATAAGAGAAAGTACAACTTGAGCATGCGTGCATGGAAAAGGAAAAAAGAAAAATGGTCTATGTAGTAGATGGTGAAGAAATGAAAATTTTGGATGTTAACCATTTTGAAGGTACACGTGAAGTCATAGATAGTGCTAATGAGAAAGCACGCACCTACTATGAGCCCTTGAAAAAAAAGAAGGGTAACATTGGGACAAAGACAAAACCTAATGAAGCTATCATTGGGGATTAATGGTCGAAAAAAGAAGTTTCAAAGGTCATTGATTTGTTATGCAAGTTCCAACATTTTTCCCCTTGTGGGTACCATGAACTCAAAGGCGTCCACCATTCCTTGGGGGAGATGAAGATCACATTGAAGGAAGGTGTGTGCTCGATCCGAGAAGAGGCCTTATTGGATGAATCTAAATTTACATGTATGGGTCAAGGAAGAAATAGAAAAGATGATAGCATCTGGTATCATTGAGGCTATGGAGGAATCAGAATGGATAAGCCTAATGGTCATCAAGATCAAGCATGATGGAAGAATAAGGATCTGTGGACTACAAGGACCTAAATGCAACATGTGTGATCGATTCTTTCCCAACCCCTTTACTGAAGAAATTATGGAAGGAGTGGCCGAGCGTGAAGTCTACTCTTTCATAGATGGGTTCTCAGGGTATCACCAAGTCAGGATTGTAAAGGAAGACCAGAGAAAGAAATTTTTTTCCACTAAATGGGGAATTTTTTCCTACATGGTTATGCCTTTTGGATTGAAGAATGCACCTACTGTGTTCTTGCGCATCATGGTACAAGCATTTTAGGACTTCATCCATAAATTTCTTCAAGTTTACCTAGATGACTGGATTGTGTATGGGTTGGTAAAATACCATTGTGACAATTTGAGGCTGATGTTTGAGAGATGTTGGCAATTGAGGATATCCCTCAACATTAAGAAATGTGTCTTTGTTACTCCATTTGGAACCCTGTTAGGACATATTATATGTAAAGAAGGCTTACTAGTGGATCTTGCCAAAGTTACAGTTATTATGGGATTAGGGGAGCCTACTACGTCAAAGCGTAGTGTGCAGATTCCTTGGGCATATGGGGTACTATAGGAAATTCATCAAGGGGTATGCCAATATTTTCATGCCCTTAGAGGAATTTCTAAAACATAAGAGTGCCTTTCATTGGGGAGAGGCACAACAAAAGGCATTTGACACTTTGAAGGATAGGCTTGTCACTATGCCCATACTATGCTTTCCTTCTTGGGATAAGCCTTTCCATGTGCATGTTGATGCCTCAAGAAAAACCATGGGAACAGTAATAAAAAAACCTGGTGAGGGGATTGTTTATCATCCGTTGTGTTTTGCAAGTAGGAAATTAACACCAATAGAAAAAAATTACACAACTACTGAGCATAAGGAACCGTCAATGATCTACACACTACATAAGTTCAGAAATTACTTGCTGGCAACACCATTTATATTCTATACAGACCACATGGCATTGAAATTATTGGTGAGCAAGCTAATTTTGCAAGGGCGCATATGTCATTGGGTCCTATTATTCCAAGAGTTTGAGTTCACGGTGGTTGTAAATCAAAGAAAAAGTAATTCAGGACTTAGCCACTTATCAAGATTAACTTAGGAGAGCATGTGCAAAGAATTAAGGATATAATGCAAGATGCACAACTATTTAGGTTGTGGTGCACACACTCGAATGGAAGACATCGCGGTGTTTCTCAAAATAGGTGTGGCATCGAAAGGGATGAAGAATTTGGAGAGGAAGTAGTTAACAATACACATCACACCCTACATGTTGATTAGTGGAGACCTATATAAGTTAGGATGTCATGAGGTTCTGTGCTGATGTGTATTAGAACATGAGCACATTACAATTATGGAAGAAGCACATGGTGGGATTGCAGGAGGACACTATGTAAGAAATGCTACCTCGTGGAAGATTATAATGGTGGGGATTTGGTGGAAACCATCTACTAGGATTGTATTGTGTTTTGCAAGGCTTGTGACCATTTACAGTGCCTTGAAAAACCTAGAAAGAGGGATGAACTTCCCTTACGACTAATAACCAAAGTTGAACCATTTGAAAAATGGGAAATCAAAATTTTAGGGGCAATTTCACTAGCCCCATGAAGGAATGGTTCACAGTATATCATTACTTGCATTGATTACCTGACAAGATGGGTAGAGGTAATGCCTACAAAGGATTACACTAAAATGATAATTGCTATATTTTTATGGGAGAACATAATCAACAAGTACAGGTTGTCCTTTGAGCTTGACTAGTGATAGATAGGTAAATTTTCTCAATAAAATGGTTAGGATTCTACTAGCATAATTAATGGTGGCCCATCACAAAACTACCCCTACCATCCATAGGAAAATGGAATTGTTAAGGAATTTAACAAAATACTAAGACAAGATTGGGATGAAAAAGTATCAACCATTCTATGGGCATATAGGACAACCTACAAGAGGTTGAATAAGGCCACATCATTTCAATTTGTGTTTGGTGTGGAGGCTGTTTTTCCAGTTGAATTCATGTTACCATCACTGTATATAGTGCACACGAGAGGGTTGGATGATGAAAAAGAACTGGAAGAGAGGATTGATAAGTTGATGCAGTTAGATGAAAGGTGAGAAAAGGTAAGACAAAAGGCATGACATGATCATCATATCAAGAACAAGAAATTTGAGGTTGGGAAGATGATTTTGTTATATGATTCCAAGTATCTACGCCATCCAGGGAAGTTGAAAGTCCATTGGTTGGGACCTTACATCATCTCGTACAACCTTGATTCAAGTGCTTGCTAGTTACAAGTACTAGATGGGACGAGATTGCCAGGTTATTTTAATGGGAGTAGGTTGAAGCCCTACTGTAAATAAGTCTTCTTGGTGTTTGTAAATAAGGCGGATTGCCGAGTTCACTTAGGATTTTCCTTTATGCTTTGTCTTTCCTTGTATTTCCCGTTCTCATTGCTTGTTCCTTTCTTTTTTTTTTGTTTTGCACCTTGTGCACCGGTAACCACATTATTTTCTAAAATTTGTGTATGCGCAGAGGACCGCACATTTGTTTTAGTGTGGGGTGGGGTAATGCAAAGTCAAGTATAAGACATAAGTAAAAGTTGAGTGGCCCAGTAGAAGGAAGCGTGTAAGATTGAGAAAGCATGTGGGGAAACAATGGATAATGAATTATGGTGTCAAGAAGGTGTAAAAAAAAGACCACATACAAAGAATGAAGAGTGTAGGAACAACATGAGGTAGGCAAGGGAAAAAATTAGGTAAAGGATAGAAGAAATTCGTTTGGCGGTGTAGATGCACGCGTAAGAGTCTTGATCAGATTGGATTTTTGCGCCAAAAGGTTGTAGAAGGTTTTTGTGTAGGATTTGGCGCATGGGTAAGGGTGCTTAAGGTTGGCCTAGTGGAAAAATTCACATTTAATGTTAAGTATATTGGTAGGTGGTATAGCATTTATTGTTGGAGGGGAGAAAAAACTATAAATACGAGGTCACCAAGTCAATATTTTTACCTTACTACTATGAAGTTGAAGTGCTCTTACGAACTAGGGCATCCAGAGAGATTTGTGCAAAGGAAGAAGAATCCTAGAAATCTAAGTGCGTGACCAGAGTAGATCTGCAGACCAGAGTGGAAGGAGTACACGGGCATGGGGAGAATTAGTTTGTAGTGCGCTGTCTTGTGGAAGGTTTTCCTAGTTAGGGTTTGGTAGCTAGGGCATGATAAGAGAAGGATTTATTCGTAGAGTTAAGCCTTAGAATTAAGCAGAGTAGTAGAACAGAGAAAGGAGTTTTAAATTTTAAACCAACAAGAAGAATGACACCAAAGAAGGGGAAAGTTTCACCAAAGAAATATAAGGGAAAGGGTAAAGGAAAAAAAAATGCTACCATCGCTAGCTCCAATGAGGAATGGTATGCAAAAATGTAATACCCAGATGGAGTGTTATTGGGAAAAGAGTGGGTGTCACACTTGAGACAAATGGCCATGAGTGATTACAACCATCACATAAGCACTACAGAGAAAGAAATGGTGCTTTGGAGATGGTTCGTCCAACTAATAAGAGGACACCAGATGGAATGCCAATATATAGCAATGAGGTAAAAGTAAAGTTGGAAAAGGTAGGGCTATTGCAACTGTATGAGTTGCCTTACTTTGGTAAGCTTGAGTGGCTATATTAGTGGTTGATGTCACATGTGCATGAAGACCATTTCTACTTTGCAGTCACAAGATGCGCATAACACCTTAGTTGATATCCAAGTTCACTAGCCTTGAATTGTGAAGGGAATCCATAGATGATGATTTGAGTGATAAGGAGGCCATCAAGGAAACTGTGGAGGCTTATGACTACAAAAAGGGTTCATGGTACTTTGACATCACAAAAATTCTAGACCCTGTTATGAGGATGGCCATGTGCTTGGTCACCAAGCTTAATGATCAAGAAATATGGATGTAAGTAAACAAGGCATGGTTAAATGTATGCCGAAAGATCTCGAAGGGACTGTCTATAACTTGTCTACTTTTAGTTCGGATGAGATCATAAGCAAGCACACGGAAGGGAAAATGATACTATTTGGAAATATTCTCCTCACCATCATCTTCTTAGAGATTCGAATGCCTGATGGGCCAAAGAAGTTCCTTTAGGAGTATCCATAAGAAAAACCTTCACCCACAAAAAGGTTTGAGAACTATACTTGTGAAACCATGATAGTCACTCATAAGGTGTGCCTAGAAAAATGGTACAAGTAAATGCGCAACACATTCGGGGTAGAATGGAGGATCCCTGAGAAATTTCCTATTCTCGTGGATGGAGAGGCAAAGTTTGTAGTTTATCAACATTTTTGCATTGGCAGGTTTACATTGACAAATGGGACTAAGAGCCCATGGTGCAAGCTACCCTTCTCCTTCACCGCATAATACTTCCAAGCAAGGGTCAATCGGTTCAAGGAGGCCAAAAGGCTAAGGTTCAACCTTAGTGAAGTGGACCAAGACCACCATGAGCTATGCTTTGAAAGATCATATACCCTAATAAGCATACATATGTGGAGAAGTATGTCTCCCATGAAGTACAAATGATGAAGTCGATAACATTGCTAATCGTTGGAAGGGCTGCAACAAGGGTATATCTACACATAAGGCCTAAGTTTGAGAAAGGTGCCTATCTAGAGAGTGATGTCTCCATTCTAGAAGACCCCACAGTCGAAAAAAAGGCCGCACCAAAGAAGAGGGAAAGATAAAAGGTATAGGAGAAGAAGCACCAAGTGTGCAAACCGCACAATCGGTGGGTGTGCCGAAGCGATCACAAATCCTAACACTTATGCACGTACCCCAAAATAAGAGGTGCCAAAGCATGAAGAGACCCTCACACATGAATAATCACCAAGGAAGACATCACCTATTAAGGAGAAAGAAAAGGAAGAATCTCCTATATTGGAATCACCAGTTAGGAAGAAGCAAAAGGTGGAAGAAGAGGAAGACTCGGAGGAAACAAAAAAAGCTTAGAGGCCTACATTGGCAACAAGGATGATGATGGGCCCAAAGGAGGTCAAGGCCATCCGATGTATGATATACATGACTCTAAGGAAGAGGAAGAGGAAGAGGAAGAGAAGAATGATGAGGAAGATGAAGAGGAGAAGAATGACGAGGAGGAAGCAAAGGATCAAGGCAAGGGGGTGAGCAAAGAGGTAAGCACCAAAAATTAGGAACCCCAAGCCTCACCAAGGAACAAGTGGAGAAATATATAGAGAGAGAAGTGGTAAGCATCATTAAGGATTTGGTGGAACAAGAGTTGGAGTGGAGCGTGAATGAACTTTTGAAGGAAATAGAAGAAGAGAGCATTGGGAAAAAATATGGTAACATGGGTGGGAATATGAATTTGGAGGTAAGCTTACTAAAATTTATGTGAACAAGTGGGAAGGGTGTATTGGTAGTACAAGGAAACAAATGGGATACATTAATGATCCAAGCAAGGTGCTATGTGTGTGCTTCCAAAGCACCGTACCAAGGAACAACTCCTGACTATGTCTTCATTTGATGAAGAAGGTGCATATCCCCGAACCAAAAAGATGTTATCTTGGGCATTGGAGTCCCATGTAGATGAACTTGAGTTTGAAGTAAGACAGGAGTGCTAATGAAGGTCCTAGAAACAAAAGGAGTTAATCCCTTGGTGAATTCTCAACAATTATCAGATGAGCAGGTTTGAAACACACTCAACAAGGTTTCAGTCAAAATTGAGACCAGAATGTTTAGAAGGAATGATAGAGTGATATTACTGGAGGAGGAATTGGAGAAGGAAAAGAAGGAGCTTGTTGAGAAGATCAAGGACTTGAAGCACAAAGAGCTTATCAGCACATAGTTAAGGCATGAACTGAAAGAGGAGAAAGAAAGGGTGCATGAGCTACATAATAAAATTGAAATGATTACGGGTGCTATTTTCTTAAAGCATCCTGACTTAGCACCGCTCGAGTAAAAATATGAATCAACCTTGCGATTATCAGAGGATTTAAATCACATACTCATAATGGAAATGAAGACACTTGCCTTAGAGACTACATAAGAGGCAACCGACGTGCCAAGAAAAGGAGGAGAAGATGAAGGTTGACGAGATTGTTTCTCGATATACTAAACTCCCTACAAAGGTAAAGGCCACCAAGCAAGTCACAAAAGCTGCATATGACAACTACGCTGATAGAGATAGAGTGACAATCATCCTGGTCTCCACTCATGAAATGGAACTCAAAGAGTTTCAAGAAAAAAAATAAGGGAAGAGGGAAAAAAGAGATAAAATCCTTGCCAAGGTAGAGAATAAGTCAGAAGCTATCGAGACCTTGCGAGGCTCAATCAATATCAAGCTAAAATAATTATAGCCCCATATCACCCGCATGATGAATGTGCTTGATGAATTGGGAAAAAAATTGTAGGGTATTTTTGAGATGATGAGTTCTAAAGGGGGGAATTAAGTTTTGAGGAGGTAAGCACATTAGTTGGAGACCTCTGTCAGCAAGCGCAGAGTGAATTTGATGCTGGGGGAAAGCTAGAGGCAGGAATAGGGAAGGATTTCCCTCTCCTCCAAAAATAAGCATTAGTTCTCTTTTATTTTCCCCAGTCTTTCATTCTTTCTCCCAATTATTCATTCCTTCATTCTTTCTCCCACTATTAAGAGCCCACCGTTCTTTATTCATTGAAGAGAAGTGTTTTTGAGGACAGAGAATAGGCATAGTGTGGGGTGATGTTGGGCCCCAGAAGAAGGAACATGGGCACATGAGACCTATTTGAAGAAGGGCACATTAGTTGAAGGTGCACAGGGGAAGGGTTCTAATAGGGTTTAGCGAGAACACACAAAGTGTGAGCGTAAGACAAGACAAGTTTTTGGGACTTAGCCATATTTGGAGTTCTAGACATCACATGAAGAAAAGATGACCCGTCTATCATTCGTGAGTGTATAAGGTGCCAACTTTGACAGATTATAGGATCAAGAATGGAATATTCCATGCATGCAATAGAAGGATCTAGAAAGACATCACTATAAAGAGTGGAGATATCGATGAAAGGACGCATGCTTCATGGGAGGACCACTTGGACACTTGGCAATTGATATGTTACCTTAGAAGGCATGGCGGTGAAGGAAAAAAGCTATATATAGAGATGCGTGGGTAGTAGAAGAGTGTGTGGAAGTGGTGGTGGAAGAGAGGTGAAGCTCTGTAGAAATATTATGGAGGATTATATGGGTTGGGATTAGAGGAAATATATGAGTGATGAAATATTTAGAGGGATGGGTCTATGTTTATCCTTGTAATATGAAGGATGTAGTTTAGTTTCTGATGCATGACCTTGCTCTACATTATTATATTGGTCATTATGGCCTCAATGAATGTAATGTGGTTATTGAACTCATGAATATGAATATAAGGTCCCATTCTAATATATATATGTTGTTCTTAGGCATCAACCCTAGTACATTTCCTTGGTATTATGGATCAAATTTGTATTCTATTTAATGTTTCCCTTTTATCTTCTAAATGAATGCATGGTTCTTTTCCATTATTTTGCACTTAATTATCTGTCATAGATGATGTATTCTTACACAACTCACATAAAGGAGGGGCTCAATGCCCGTGCGTGCTGAGGTAAGTTCCCAGTGTCCAATGGGTGATAGGTTGATGTGCATGGGATTAGACTATTGTTTTAAGGGTATAAAAATGACAACAAGTTTTGCATAGTAAAATCTTACGAAAATGACATTGTAGATGACAAGACAATGAGAATGCAAAAGGACATTACGGAGATGCAAATGAATATATGTAGAAATGTCCCAGGTGATGCAAGTTGATGGATTCATCGAAATCCTCACCTTACAAGGTGCACAAATAATAAATAGGATTCTTGAATTTTTCATTTTCTTGAAAATGACCTAATACTTTAGGTTTACACTTACAACTCTTTCCCACTATCTTATCCATACAAACACCTAATTTTAGCGTAAGATCGTCTTCTTGAATGTGGCATTCATAAACCTATTTGTTGTGTTCTTGACATATCATGCCCACATGAACGTGATGATGTTTTTAATTTTTTTCCCTACATAAGAGGCATGATTGCATTTTTCATTTTTTGCACTATGGGGTCATGTCTCATGGACACAAAAAGTTTGGGTTTTGACACATTTTCATCTAGACAAAGTTTGGGAATGAGAGAAGCCATAGAGATGGATTTGGTGAAGATTATTTTTCTCTCAACATCCTCTTCTCCCTATGATATTTCTACCATACATATATCTATGAGATCATCAATAGGAAGAGAGGATAGACCGAGGAAATTGCCAAATCCTTGCAGTTCAAAGGGGAGAGTAACTAGAGAATCAATTTCTAAGAGTTTTACAATCTCTGTTGTGGTTTTTGTGGATATAGTTTCCACAGACACAACCTTACTTTCATCCATTTTCACCGCTTCGATTATTTTTTACTCATTGACCTCAAATTTTAGAACATTCTTAGTGGTTACAACCCATTCCTTTGATGGAGGTGATTTATTCAATTGGTTCGTAGAGAGCTCAAAATTAGAATGAATTCTAGGTTTCTTCTTAAGGTTATCTAAATGTATATTGAAGGGTTTAGGATCCCCTTGAGAAATGAAGACCTTTCCCAGATGAATAAATCTAACCTCTTAGAATAAGGTGGAAGGAATGGCCTTAATTTGGTGAATCCATGGTATTTCAAGATCATTGTTTCACCCGATTCTTAAACATTTCTTTGAAAACGATGAAATAGATAGGGTAATGGGTGTAAGAGGAATACACATTTGAAATGTTGGTTGATAGGTTGTTGCACGTGTCCGACCTTTGAATACATAGTTGATCGTGAGAGATTCCTTTTGGCTAGGAGGAACTACCTGAAATGGAACACAAGACCACCAAATAAAAGTTAAACAATATGTGCAATGAACTGCCTAGCATGTGCTAGATCCGGGAAGTGTGATACTTCCTAGATGGCTGTCAGTCCACTGTTTAAAAAAATTTAATGCTGGTAATGAAGTAAATCCTATTGTAGTTAAAATGATTTAGGTATCTCATTCAAAACATAATAAGAAATATCTAATCTAACAAGCTAAGTTAAAATAAGATTTGAAGGTCAAGTAACTAGTTCTAGGTCTTTGCAGAGTCTGACAGAGGTCTTAGGTAGGTCACAGGTGATTAAGGGTGATGCAAGGATAGGTGGGTAGGTCACTATTATGGGTTGTATTGGTAAATACAGAGACCGATATCGGTTAAGTGTGTGACCGACACCGGTGGGAGAACTAGTGCCGATTCTTTGTGGAATCTTGGAAATGTCATAGAATGAACTTTGGATCTCCCTTATGATTTCATAAAGGATTGGGCTGGTCGAAATGAGGTATTTGAGTCATTTGGATGGGATTTGGTGAAGTTTTAATGGGGGATATGAAGGAGTGAGTATTAATGGAGGTCAATGGGTGGTTAGGAGAACAAAGAATGAAAATGCAATGATGAAATAAGTGAACCGGAGGAGTAAAATTTTCTGCTTACATGAAATCTGCTTTCGGATGCGTGTGAGTGAGGAATGAAGGTGTTGATAAGAGGTTGAATGTTGTAAAGGATCACCAAACATTGGGGAGCTCTTACATGGGATGTATGTGCTCTCCTTCTTACCTGATTGGATCAAATATGTGTTGGGTGGTTGCTAGATGAATGCTTTGGATGTCTGTGTAAGAGAAAATGCTTGATCTCCTTCCTTGCATGTGTGTTCTCGCTGAAGCTTGTTCTCAAAAGATGTGATACCTCTCTTGAAAAATTTCCAACCTTTTTCCAAACTCAAAAATAAGGTTGTTTTGGGAATTAAAAGGTGATCGACGGTGGTTCCAACTTAACCAACAGGTCAAGGGTAACCGGCATCGCTTAGGCGGGATTTCCTAGGTTTATTAAACTAGGTAGATCCCCTTGATTTTATGGGATCTCATGTGTTTACGCCATGGATTAGGATGGAAGCTTCTTTTAGGAATTCAAGAATGTGGTTATAGGGAATGTAGGCATTGATTTCTAGGGTTTGGGTAAGTCTTAGTTAGTTATGACAACTTACTAAGAATAGGTCTTATTATCACCAAATCACAGCACCCCTCTGTTTATACAAGTGCATATACTTGAAATTATGGTGTGATTAGATAACATGGGTACTATCTCCAAGTTGTGGGACTTGCTACTTGAGATAGACCTCCAAAGAAAGTTGGTTCTTGCTCCTAAGCTACCTGCCACAATCTACTCTAATGCAGGGGAAACTAACTATTCTAATCTAAATTTCCAAGGGACCAGGGAGAGAGAATGCATGAAATGAAAGCCTACACTAAAGCGGTGATACACCAGAAAAGGAGGGTGTGAGAGTAGTCTTTAAATGTGTGAAATACAGAAGTAAAGTGCACACTAGAAGAGGTGATGACAGTTCTCCATAATCTAGCAAAATGCATTCACAACAATATTTCAAACATACACAATGATAATGGATCCCTGCATGAACATAATAATAGACACAATATTCTTGTAAAGAAGAGGTTGAAGGGGCAAGAAGAATGCAAGAAAACACAGCAGGGGAAGATACATCCACAAACTTATATTTTATTGCTTCCTAATATGCACAGTTCAATCGGTTACAAGGTAAGGGCCTGGATCACCATGCAAGGAGTCCACAACAAGGGCTTGCAACACATTGGCTTCACAAAGCAATTTTGGTAGAGCTTTGCTACAAAAACTACCTCCTCTTTACAATGAGCCCAACACTCCAATTTATAGAAAAATGAGAAGGGAAAGAGAAGGGAAAATGGAAATCCCGAAATCTATCCTTCAACCACTTGTAAGAGGCATTAAATGGAGTAAAATGATTATATATTACTTGCAAAAAGGCTCCCATATACTGTCCCAAAGCTGCAAAAGAGAGAAAGAATGATGACCATGCCTCTTAATTGCACTCCCAACCACCAAATAAAACACTGTTATGAACCCGGCCACGTTTTATAAAAAATATCCATCAATATCTCATAAAATATGGAATTTCTTAATTGATATGCATTGGTCTTGGAGCCACGATTCCAATGGTACCAATTTTGTGTGATTTTGTTGAGAAATGCAAAAGTTATGGCCTTTTGAGTGCAAGCGATAATTTTGGGTCCTGCAGGGCGTTTTCTGTCATTTGACGGGAATGAGCATTAATTGACTAGAGCCGAATATGTTTCTTTTAATTAAATATATCTACCCTCATTAAAAATAAGAAATCCAGTTTTTGTGGCATAGAGGACGTCGTGCTCGTTCCAGAAAGTCCAATTTTGTGAAAATCGGAGCTCGGAGTCAAAAGTTATGGCCGTTTGAAGTTCACGGGTCAAACATTGACTTTTCTCCTTTGCCTTCGGCCGTTTCAGATTTTCGCGTCCCTCGCGTCCCACGTGTACCTTTGTCCCAGCTGTCCCGAATGAAAATCTCCTGCTTCGGCCGATTCGGGCTTCCTTGTTCCTATTTGCGGCTTTTTCACCTTTTCACGTCCCACGCGTCCCTCGCGTACTTTTGTCCCAACTGTCCCGCGGACTGCCTGGGACAAATATCTCCGAACCACCCGAAATGGACTGTCTATCAGAAAATCGGCCGATTCGCGTCCCGATGCATACTTTAGTCCCAGCTATCCCAAAACCGCGTGAAACAAAAACTTGACGATTTTTTCCACTTTCGGCCGTTTCGGCTTTTCGCGTCCCTCGTCGCGACGTCCCAACTATCCCGCGGACTACCTGGGACAAAAATGTCTGACTTAGCCGATTTTATTTGTTTTTTGGCCCCCAAGCTTGGTACGACGAACCTCGCATACCCGCATTTACCCGAACCCTTCGAACCGAAATGCTTTAAAACAAATCCTACAACCTTATTTTTGCATTTTTTCCATTTTCTCAACTTGTTGGGATTTCTTCTTGTATGGGAGAGTTAGAGAGAAGCCGAGGGGGCCCCAAAACACAATTTCGGGCCTCAATCAATCTACTTGCTCGGGACTAAATAATTTGATGCATGTTATCAAAATTACCTTCAGGGGTGAATTTTGGATAACAATTTTGGCGACTCAGCGGGGTTATTTACTTGCCAGATGAAGAACGACCAGCTGCTCGTAGCAATCCATTAGGCATGGAGTCTGTTTGATAACCTCTTAGCTGATCTAAAATTTGAAAACCTGTGTCCTTGAGCTATTGAAACATTCGTTGAGTTGGTTCTCTTGTGGCGCAAATTCTTTTCCAGGAGCTTGATGAACTGCAAACATGCACATACTAGAAGCAATAGGACATGTGCACAAGCACTTAGGGAAATAAAAACTACTCTAATAGCAGTACAATGTGCATAAGCACTTAGAGGAATGGAAATTCTAAATTAATATTTACAAGGGTGAAAAGCTATCTTTCTAGTAGCAACGTTTGAGATAGATCCCATTGACCGGAATCTGCAATTCTTCACCATCCAACTTAGCCAGTCGGAAGGCATTGCTACCTTTGCATTCAATGATCATGTATGGGCCACTCCAGATGGCATCAAACTTGGAATGCTTTCCCGGCTTTGCACGATCTACATCCCATTTCAACACTAGATCTCCAATTTGGAAGGTTCTAGCCTTGGCTTTCCTATCAAAAGTCTTCTTGATCAAGGCTTGATCCTTCTCTATTGCTTGGGCTGCATGCTCTCTAATTTCTTGGAGCTCCATTAATTCTACATATCTAACCTCCATGGGTTCAAACTCAGCTAGTTCCAATTGTTTCATGAGTTCCAATGCTGCAACTCGAGTGATATAGGTAGAACTACTTCCTTCCCGTACACAAGCTTGTATGGAGAGCTTCTTGTAGACCTCTTGGGTGTGATCCTATCAGCCCATAGGGCTGATTTGAGCTTTGCGTGCCAAGTTCTTTGATTTTCATCCAGAGTCCTTCTGATGATTCTTAGTAGGTTCTTGTTCGTAGACTCGGCTTGGCCATTACCTTGAGGGTAATAGTTCGATGAAGTGCTGAGATACACACAATTCTTGACAGCCCATTCAGTGATCTTTGTGCCAAGGAATGCCAATGCATTGTCCGATATGATAGTGGTAGGGGAACCAAACCTCGTGACTATCCCTTCATAGAAATCTAAGATATTGGATTCGTTTGCCTCCTTGAGTGCCACTGCTTCGGTCCACTTGGTGAAATAGTCTGTTGCCGTAAGTATCCACTTGTGACCTTGACTCGAATTGGGATTGATAACCCCAATGAAGTCCAATCCCCATTGCATGAATGGCTGATTTACTAAAATTGGATGAAGGGGCAGCGCTGCTAACCTCTCTTTCCTTGTGAAGAATGCACATCTCTTGCATTTTTTGACCCATGAGTAGCAATCATTGAACACAGTAGGCCAATAGTAACCAGCTTTCATTATTTTGAGGGTTGTCACTCGTGGAGCAAAGTGGCCTCCTACTTCCCCATCATGGAACTCGTGTAAAATTTTCTCAACTTGACCTATTCCAATGCATCTTAATAGAACACCATTGATGTCCTTCTTGAACAAGATACCATTAATGAGTACATATGGGATAGCTTGTAATCTAAAGTATCTCCTCTTTGCTTTGCTCACTTCTGGAGGGCACAAGCCTATTTGGAGGTAATGCACCAAGTCTTGAGTCCAACATGGAATGGGTGCATCATCAGTCAGTTGTTCTTGATCATTCTGTAGTAGTAGGACAACATCTTCTTCACCTTTTGAGCCGTCTGGTTGTTTGGAAGCGAGCTGCTCACACAAACCTTTTCCACGAACCAGCTTGGTCACTTTGATTTCAATATCATATTCCATCACCCGAGTGATCCAACCTACTCTCTTCTCATTTAAATCCTTGTTTAGGAGAAAGTCCTTGACACCAGCATGAGACACCAGCAGTTGAATCTTATTGTTTGAGACCAAGTGTCTGAACTTTTTCAAGCTCCTGATGACGGCAAGGACATGCTTTTCGATGAAAGAATACTTTATTTCATAATCTTCCAAGGTTTGACTGAAGAATGCTATGGGCTATTCTGAACCTTCTCTATTCAGCTTGTGTCAAGATAGCTGAGATTGTATCTGATCCTCCAAATGCATACAACATGAAGTCCTTTGAAAAGTCTGGGTTGATAAGAGTTGGAGCTTGTGATATTGCATGTTTGATGTTTTCAAAACTCTCTTTTCCTTCTGCTGTCCATTTGAATGCGAGACTCTTCTTCAACATCATTGTTAAAGGCTTCACAAGAGTGGCAAAATTAGGCACAAATCTACGGACAAAGTTTATCCTTCCCAAGAAGCTTTGAAGAGATTTCTTGTGGTGTGGCAATGGAAGTGTTCGGATGGCTTCAACCCTTTCAGGATCAATTGTTAGCCCTTCCCTAGAGACAATGTGACCCAACAATTTGCCTTCGTGTGCCAAGAATATACACTTCTTTGGATTCAATGACACTTCGAACCTTCTACACCTCTGAAACACTTGTCTGAGGTGAAAGAGATGGTCTGCTGCATTCTTTGAGAAGACAGTGATATCATCTAGGTATACCAACACTATATTGTTGATTAAACCTTTGAATGCCATATCTATAGCTTGCTGAAATGTTGCTCCGGCATTTAACAGTCCAAATGGCATCTTTTTGTAAGCATATGTGCCCCATTTTGTAGTGAAGGCCATCTTGAATTGATCTTCTTCTTTCACCATTATCTGATTATAGCCTGAATATCCATCTAGCAATGAAAACCTTTCTAAACCAGCTACAACCTGCAATATTTGTTCCATTGATGGAAGCGGATAATGATCTTTAAGTGATGCTTTATTTAGATCGTGAAAGTCCACACACAATCTTATTTCTCCATTTCTCTTTCTTACTGGCACCAAGTTTGTAACCCAACTTGAGTGTTTGATGGGGAAGATGATACTGGCCTCAATAAGCTTGCTTAACTCTTTTCTCATGAGAGGTTCGATATGAGGATTCACTGGCCTTTGCTTTTGCCTAACAGGCTTGGATTCCAGATCCAACTCAATAGTATGTTGTGCCAACTTTGGGTTGAAACCTCTTAAATCTTTGTAATTCCAAGAGAAGACATCTGGGAACTCTTGACAAAGTTGAACAAAATCAGATTTCTCTTGTGGAGTACTTACTTTGCCAATTTGCAATGTCTTGCCTTCATCTACTAAAATAGGTTATGAATCTTCACCCTTTACTTGAATGTTCACTTTCTCCTTCCAGAATCGATCATTCGGGTTGAAGATTGACTCCAAGGTTATGAGGCCTTTTGGTAATTTGTTAGTTCTCAGCTGCACCACTTGGTCACCATACTGCTGCTCCAACTTGTCTTGATTCCTGGAGAAGAACTCAGCTTCTTCTTGTAGGAAATTAACAATTTGCTGATCATTCTCGAAGACTTGCCAACTTGTATTGTTATCCGAACTGCTGGTCTCACAACCAATTTGATATGAGGCTGAGATTTTTTGTTTTTGATATCTTCTACAATGTCAAATGCAGCCCCAATTGCTTCCAAATCTGTCCCTCTGCTTCATTCCTTTTTCTTGGGATGGAATTGATCCTAAAAGCTTCAAAATTTGATAAGATCCCATACCCAATTTTTGTAGCACTTGAGAAGATTATTCTTGACAGCATGCTTCCCCTTAACTTGGTTGACAATCAACTCACTGTCACCAAAGACTTGCAAATTCTTGATGCCTTTCTTCTTTGCCCAGTGCAATCCGTGAATTAAGGCTTCATACTCAGCTGTATTGTTTGAGCAAGAAAACTGAAAACAGAAGGCTGAGTAATACTTTATACCTTGTGGTGAAATGAGCATAGCTCCTCCTCCTGCACCTTGTCTACTCCTTGACCCATCAAAGAACAATTGCCATACTTCATTCTTGTCCTTATGATCTGGCTTGGTGATGCTGGGGAGAGGTTGATTCTCTTCATGTAAACAATAAACTCCTAGCTCAGATTCTTCTATTTCTTGATAAGGATCAAAAGCATGCACCTTGCTTGCCCATTCATCAAGAGTCAAATCTGGGATGCTTCCAACCTTGGTGTTAGCTTCATCAGTGCTTGGATAATCTTCTTGATCAAACGTCGAATAGTTGGTATTGATTTGGCTTGGAGTGTAAGGCTCAATGTGAAAGTTTGCAATAGGTTCAGATCTGATTGTGGCCTTAGTTCCATACCTTGTTCTAAACAACATGTGTGACCAATCCACCGAAAGATAGCCTCCAATTTTAGTAGTGAAGTCTCTTGACAAGCACAATGCAAAGAGTGGTGGCAGGTCTATGACTGACACATCTTGTAATACTATTACGTTGGGACATGCATACAAAGGTGAGGCTCAAACCTTTGATTACTCCAACTATTTGTCACTACTCATGTCCCATCTAATTACACTACACCCTTGAGATGACTTCATATTGAAGTCCTACCTGATCAGCTATTTTCTTGGGCATCACTGAGCTACTTGCCCCGGAATCAATCATGCAATTGTGCACCAATTGGTTTCCAATGATTAATGAGACATAAAAAGGAGGGGGCTTCAACATTTTACCTTGTTGTCCTCCATGATTCCCTTCAGGTTGGGCAGCATTTGTGAGCACCTTCTCTTGCATTTGGACTTGCTGATTTGAAGTTGACCAATCCTTCATGGCAGCTTGTAGCAAATCTCTTTGGCCTGGGATAGATAGTGATTCCCACATTGATATGTTTACATTTTCTTCTTCATTTGATCAATGATACTGAATGGAGATGAAGTATCCCTTTTCGTCCCTTGGCCTACACATTCATTCCTTGCACATGGGCAGCAACAACTAGCATTTGGGTTGGCCTAGGGGCTGTTTTAGACAGTCCTTGCATGCTTGGGATTGAATTTTGTTTGCCAATAGTTTGTGGAGTGACAAAAGGTCTTGAATTACTTGGGCCAATGGCTGTTCTTCACCCAAATTTCTCCTCTTTGACCTTGTGTTGGCTACAACACTTTGAGAGGGTATTTGATTCATACCACAGAAATCTTCAGCTTGCCAATTGAAAAGAGTAGTTTCATTCGTAGATGTTCCTTGCTGAGGTGCTTCTTGCTGCTGATCCTCTTCGTGCTAGACCTCAGACCCACCAATGGTTTGCACCATAAGAGCCTGATTTAATGCACCGTTAAAACACATTGATTGGTTATGTGGCTCACTACATGGGAAACACCAATCATATTCTTAGGCCATGTTATTTTGCACCGGTACCAAAGCTTTAGAAGTAGATACGACATTGGGGTTATAGGGCTGAAATGGTCTGTTGGCAGGAGGCCTTGCATGATTTTGATTTACAGCTAGATTGGGTGGTCTTTGAGGCTGATATGGTTACCTGTTAGGCTGAGCTTGAGGCTGATAAGAAGGTCTAAAACTTTGGGCTTGCTACCTCTTGAGTGTAACCAGCTCATTTCCTAGATTTTGCAATTGCTTCATGACTTCTTGAAGTTCGTTTGAGGCACTAGAAGATGAAGTAGAAGCTTCACTTCTAGAGCTAAGAGCAAAGACATGCATTTGACTAGTACTTGGGCTCTCTAAACTTGGATATAATGGCATTGGAGGCCTAGGAGCTAGCTTGCCAGCTTGAATCAAACAATTTTCAGCTCTAATGGCAATGCTATAAGCAACAGGGATAGTTGTGCCTCCCATGGATTGAATCAACATAGAAATATTAGAATTTAAAGCTTTAAGGTAATATAGGAAAGCACCTTCTGCTACTGGCCTTAATACCACTAGAATCCTCTCCTAAGTCCTTTGAAATCTAAAGTTGAAGTCAGTCAGCACATGTTCATTGGGAGCTCTCTTGATAGTTGTGAATTGTTCCAAAATGGACAAGTTATCTCCCTTTTCTCCAAACTGCTCATGGAGAGCTATACATAGCTGGTTCCAATTTTGGATAGAACCTGAAGCAAGGGTCCTGAACCATTGCAAAGCTTTCCCTTTGAATGAAGATGCCAGCAGTTTGACAACTTGCATCTCATTGATCTCTTGGATTACACAAATGTTAGCAATATCCTTAACATGATCACCAGGAGTGGTTTGATTTTCTCCAGTGAAGTACGAAATGTTCTTCAATGCTGCAACTGGGATTGGATTTTGTGCATTGAGAGCAAGTGGGCTGCTGCCAGTGAAATTGACAAAGGGATTCGGTGGTTGTGCCATTCTGATTGGCCTGAGAACCCTTGTTGATTGGATGAAAGGCCTACCAGGTGGAGGTGTTGACAAGGTTCTATTAGGTGGAGATGGAGATCTTTGAGCTCTTCTTCCCCTTCTTTCTCTTCCTGGAGATAGGTGTAGATGAAAAAACAATCCTTCCTCCCTAGTTCTTGACCTGGTCTGTATTCTTCTCATAAATTTGTCAGGCTTGGATTGCTGAAACTAGCGGATTATGCTTCTTTTGGAGTCACCAGATGTGTGATTTTAAGCTCTTTCAAAGCTGGAACTTACAACAAGTGCACATCGATCTTATTGCAATAAAAATTAAGACCTCTAAGGTCCCACCAAAGGCGTGCTAAAACTCATTATCACCAAATCACAAACCCTCTGTTTTATACAAGTGCATATACTTGAACTTATGGTGATTGGATAATATGGGTACTATCTCCAAGTCAGGACTTGCTACTTGAGATAGACCTCCGAGAAAGAAATCTGGTTCTTGCTCCTAAGCTACCTACCACAATCTACTCTAATGCAGGGAAACTAACTATTCTAATCTAAATTTCCAAGGGACCAGGAGAGAGAATGCATGAAATGAAAGCCTACACTAAAGCGGTGATACACCAAAAAGGAGGGTGTGAGAGTAGTCTTTAAATGTGTGAAATACGTAAGCAAAGTGCACACTAGAAGAGGTGAAGACAGGTTCTCCATAATCTAGCAAAATGCATTCACAACAATATTTCAAACATACACAATGATAATGGATCCTTGCATGAACATAATAATAAACAAAATATTCTTGTAAAGAAGAGGTTGAAGGGGCAAGAAGAATGCAAGAAAACACAGCAGGGGAAGATACATCCACAAACTTATATTTTATTGCTTCCTGATATGCACAGTTCAATCGGTTACAAGGTAAGGGCCTGGATCACCATGCAAGGAGTCCACAACAAGGGCCTGCAACACATTGGCTTCACAAAGCAATTTTGGCAGAGCTTTGCTACAAAACTACCTCCTCTTTACAATGAGCCCAACACTCCAATTTATAGAAAAATGAGAAGGGAAAGAGAAGGGAAAATGGAAATCCCAAAATCTATCCTTCAACCACCTATAAGAGGCATTAAATGGAGTAAAATGATCATATATTACTTGCAAAAGGCTCCCCATACTATCCAGGTGCTGCAGTAGAGAAATAATGATGACCATGCCTTTTAATTGCACTCCCAACCACCAAATAAAACACTGTTATGAACCCGGCCATGTTTTATAAAAATATCCATTGATATCTCATCAAATATGGAATTTCTTGATTGCTGTGCATTGGGCTTAGAGCCATGATTCCAATGGTACCAATTTTGTGTGATTTCGTTGAGAAATGCAAAAGTTATGGCCTTCTGAGTGCGGGCGGCAATTTTTGGTTTAGCAAGCGTTTTCTGTCATTCGACGAAATGAGCATTAACCGATCGGAGCCGAATATGTTTCTTTTAATTAAATATATCTACCCTCATTAAAAATAATATATACAGTTTTTGTGGTATAGAGGACGTCGTGCTCGTTCCAGAAAGTCCAATTTTGTGAAAATCGGAGCTTAGAGTCAAAAGTTATGGCTGTTTGAAGTTCACGGGTCAAACGTTGACTTTTCTCCTTTGCCTTCGGCTGTTTCAGCTTTTCACGTCCCTTGCATCCCACATGTACCTTTGTCCCAACTATCCCGATGAAAATCTCCTGCTTCGGCCGATTCGGGCTTCCTTGTTCCTGTTTGCGGCTTTTTCGCCTTTTCGCGTCCCTCGCGTACTTTTGTCCCAATTGTCCCGCGACAACCTAGGACAAATATCTCTGAACCACCCGAAATGGACTGTCTGTTAGAAAATTGGCCGATTCATGTCCCACACGTACTTTTGTCCCGGCTGTCCCAAAACCATGCGAAACAAAAACTTGATGATTTTCCCTACTTTCGGTCGTTTCGGCTTTTCACGTCCCTCGCGTCCCGACGTCCCAACTGTCCCGCGGACCGCCTGGGACAAAAATGTCCAACTTAGCTGATTTTCTTTGTTTTTGGCTTGGTACGACAAACCTCGGTATGACCCGAACTGTACGACTGAACCCTTCAGACCCAAAATGCTTTAAAACAGTCCTGCAACCTTATTTTTTGCATTTTTTCCATTTTCTCAACTTGTTGGGATTTCTTCTTGGATGGGAGAGTTAGAGAGAAGCCGAGGGGGCCCCAAAAACATGATTTCAGGCCTTGAATCAATCTACTTGCTCGGGACTGAATAATTTGATGCATGTTATCAAAATTACCTTGAGGGTGAATTTTGGATAACAGTCTTAGGGTGAGGTGGCTAGATGAGGTGTCTAGGTGAGGTGGATATGTGGGTATTATCTAAATTAAGATATTTAAATAATAAATATGGTGAGGATAATTAATTAGTTTAATTAAATAGATTAAATTAATATTGGAGTGGGGTGAAGGGGGCCATGGCTAGGTGAATGTGATGAAGGTGTTTATTTGATGATGGACCAAAGGGGAGTGTGACCTGATTTTGGTGTCTACATTTTTCCCCTTTTTGTTACGTGGCTTGTATTGGTAAGTGATGCTGAAAAAAATAAGATGTGGTTACCCCATGTGTGGGTGAAGGTGATCCCCCTCAAACCAGGAATTGACAAGGAAAAAGGTAGAAGTAGGGAGTGGTTTGATAAAAGGTGAATGAGATGAAGAGGAAGGTGAATAACGGGGAAAAATAAAAAGGAAAAAGGTCTACTCGGGTAATCTAGGTAATGGGTCATGGTCAAAGGTAGTAATAGTCAAACGCATACACACGTATAAACTACAAAGACATAACCAGTTGAAGAGCATGTAAACTCTACATTGTCAAAGGTCGATAGGTTTATCCAAACAAGGTTGAAGTGAGTCCGGTATCCAAGGTATAGGATATGGTTAGGAAACACGACGCGAGTCGTATAGGAATGTTTAGGTGTGTTCTGGTACACCAAAGGTAGGGTCAGGATAAACGGTCATGACAAGAGGTAAGGTAAGGTCATTAGGTCAATCAACACAGGTAACAGTGTCATAAGGTATAGCAAACACATGGGGTCAAAGGTCACTAGTGATGTTGTAGGTCAAAGTATCTAGGTCACAGCGTGGGTAGGGCTGAAGTATGGGTAAAATAATGAGTCCTCAAAGGAGGATGAGATTAGGCGAAAAGATGAGGGCTAGAGGGTGGGGGGCAGTCGGGGTAAAGGTTGGGTGTGGAAAAAAGAGGGATGGGTAGGGTAATAGGGTAAAATTTAGGGTTTTGTGTAAGAGAGGGTGACCGATGCCGGTCAAGGGTAACCGACACCGGTAGATTATAACCAACCACGATTAAATAGGGCATGAGAACAATGCCAAGGTGAAGTAAATACTTGGTGTCGGTCAGTCGAGTTTATTATAAAAATAAAAAATCTGTGTTTTTTGTTATTCATTTGTCATCTAGCAAATTGAGAAAATGACACAAGAGAGAGAGAAAAGGGAAAAGTGTCCAAACGGAATGGAGAGTTGAGTTGGTGAGCTAAACGGTGGGTGATTGGTTGGTGAGAGGTGGGTCCATAGGATCGGTGGGTGTGATTTAATTGGGTGGAGTGTTAGGGTAGCAATTTGGTGATGATAGAGGTCGAAGAGGGATCGTGCAAGCCACCGGTGCAGCAAAGGCTAGATGTGCCACCATGACAATGGAAACACAATGAGGTAAGTGTCCAACTCTTGTTGTATTTGGTTAGATAGATTAGGTGATTTATCAAATTGGGTTTTTGGTTTTTGTTTTGGGTGGGGAAAACAAAATTTGGAAATGGGAGGGTAAATTGGGTAAAATAGGAGTGGGGAGAGAGATAAGTGGGAGAAGAGGGGAAGGGATGAGGTGTAGGTTATTTTAGGTGGGTAGAAGTGTCAAGGTAGGAAATTTTTGAGAAGGGAGGGTTTGGGGTTGTGGGTTTTTACCGCATAGTAGTGATCGACGTCGGTCAAAGTTGAATCAAGGCGTTGGTGTTATTGAACCGTTATTGGTCACAAAATAGGTGATCGATGCGCTTTAGGGGTGACCGGGGTCGGTTAGAGAGAACCAACATTGGTTGGGTTTTGGAGAGTAAGGGGCCAAAAGTGCCACAGGTTGGGTGGTTGAGATGGGTAGGGGTAAAATAGGGTGCGGGAAAATGATAGTGGGTGAGTATGGGTATGATAAATGTAGATTAATTTGTTGTTTGTATTGGATGTAGGGGAGAGATCAACTATGCATGCGAGACAGGGTTCCACCCCGCTCATGATAGTTCGTGGCACAGTGACCCCTGAGGAGCTGCGACATGTGGAGGAGGTGGGCCTGAGTGGGGTCCGATGCTACCGACATGTAGTCCGGTAGCCGAGTCTGATGGTCACTCTCATCAATAGATGGAATTCTGTAACTAACACGTTCCACCTACCGATAGGTGAGATGACAATCACCCTAGAGGACATGTTTCATATACTACGGCTACCCATATTGGGTACACATGTCTTTTCGATCTCCTCCAAGGCCGTAGAGGAGTTGATGCTGACGGTGTTTAGAGAGGGAATGGCCGAACTGACATTCCATAGTGCCAACTTGCACTATGGAGAGATGTACCTAGCCCATCCAGAGGAGATGAGGCTAGTAGTTCTATTGATGGAGGTCAGTGTGCTTGCTTTGCACTACCAGATGCAGAGGGTGGGCGGTTTCCCTGATCGTTGATGGGGGTATTACACGACATGACGATAGATCAGACCTTCTTTTCCCCGGTGCTAAAATTCCTGGTGTAGCTATATAGGGAGTTTTGGGCCTATGGATGGCTGCACAAGTTCAACCTGTACTATACCTTTTTACTTCACTATTGGGCATATGAGCACATTGTCTGTGTGCGTCTAGTGGGTATGCCCCGGGATGATGCCTTTCCGCCAGGCTATGTATGAGTGGGGTATAAGCGATGGGTACCTGCTAGGAGAGCAGAGATCAGACAGGCCCACACATGATGTGGCCTATTTCCAGTGATTATTGGAGGGGTTATCTAGGGTGGACATCATATGGAGGTCGTATGTGGGCTTCCCATCATATAGGCATATGCGTGATGAGCTAGCTAAGCTCTAACTATTGAGATGGATACAAGGTCGCCGTGCTAGGGAGCACAAGATGATCCTAGTTGACAGAGTTAGGCAATAGTTTGGGCTGCTACAAGACATACCTCTGCCCTTCCCGTAGTATAGGAGAGATGACATGGAGAGGCCCTTACCTCTACCATAGCCAATAGTGCCCACAAGGTAGGAGGAGCAGGCGGTGGACCAGATTGATGATGCTGGGGTCACAAAAAGATATAGATAGTGGTGGGTGGCTCATTTACGAGTAGTACCACCTAGGCCGGGCAACCAGATCTAGCCACCATCATGGTGCAGAGAGATTCCCTACAGGGGCAGGTGGCTACTCTGATTACCTAGTTGGGTATGGTGCAGACACAACTTACCAGCTCAGAGGTGGAGGTAGCAGAGTTACATGTATAAGTGGCCAGTCTTTAGGCCCAGATGGCCGGGGTGGGGATGGAGACAGAGATGGGGATGATGGTCGGTGGCTGCCCTATAGGCATAGGTGATAGGGTTGTAGGGCTAGATGGCCATAAAGACAGCACGATTGGGGATTTTCAGGCCCAGATACATACACAGGGCTAGGGGACGATGGCACCACCACTGACACCAAGACAGGGTCCCGGTTCATAGGCATGGGTAGGACAGGGTCCCGCAGGATAGGTACAAGGGTTGAGGCCTATGGGGCCACCATAGACCATGACCATATATAGGTTACGGATACCCTAGGTGAGGCCAGATACTACCAGGATCAATTGATGGTGGCCGAGATAAAATTTCTATCCTATGGAGAGTACAAGGTACAACAGTCTCGAGTGAGAGGACTATATCCTGGACTCATAGTGTAGAGAGCACAGGGGGCCATTGAGCTCTTAGGTAGGATCATGGAGAGGCCACCAGCTCACAGAGGCCAGCTCTAGGTGAGGTGCCAACAGGGACCCAACCACCACCTATGATGGGTGGGGAGATGTTAGCAGGTCACTAGACCGGGGCCGATGAGACAAAGGGTATAGGTGATATAGATATGGAGTATGTCTACCAGGATGCTTGATATATGGCTCTTGATTTTTGATGTATTGTAGTCATTCTTTCGATATATACCAGCTTGCGTGCCGAAGATAGTGAGGATGTATGAGAGTGTTTTGTATATTTTGAGCATATACTAGCTTTGTGTGCCAAGAGATTTTGTATTGGTTTATTATTTTATGGTACATGAGACCGGCCTGCATGCCGATGAATTTTTTTATTGAGTATCGACCTACGTGCTAATGATTTGTTTGAGATAGACATGATGGGATATCCATGTATATTGTATTGAGACACACATCGATTTATATGATGAGATACATGAGATGCTTGATTTGGTGGTGTTTTATGAGAATTTTAAGTTGGTGTTGTGATATGGATGAAAATTAGGTGAGTTAGGCATGATGGAGTCAGGTCTTAGGCATGGATCGAGTCAGGTTTGGTTAGGCATGGATCGAGTCAGGTCATAGGCATGGTTGAGTCAGGTTGGTTTAGGCATGGTTGAGTTAGGTTGGTTTAGGCATGGTTGAGTCAGGTCATAGGCATGGTTGAGTTAGGTTATATGCATGGTTGAGTCAGTTTGGTTTAGGCATGGTTGAGTCGAGTTGGTTTAAGCATGGCTTAGTCAAGTCATAGGCATGGTTGAGTCAGGTTGGTTTAGGCATGGTTGTTTTTAAATGAGTGAAGTTGTGATTCATTCTTTTGTGCAATGAATGATGATATGGGTCATGTTTTAAGATGTGTTATAATATATGTATGATGATGGTAGAGAAATGGTAGTCATAATAAATGTATGTTGTGATGAGGACAAAAATTGTTAAGAAACATGTTGTTTGTTTGGTTTAATGTCCAATTTTTTTGACTTAAAAAGGAAATTAAGTGGTGTAGACTGCAATTTAGGAAGATAAAAGATGAATGGTTTTAGGTTAGAGAGTGTCCGAGCTAACCTCCAAGGGCCCCATGCCCTTAGAGTGCTACCTACATAGTCCCGGTGAAAAGGGACCTTAGGCCAATGTAGTTCTCCCATAAGCTAGGGAAGAATATGAGGAGGTATGAAAATGAGTTGGTAGGTTTTAGGCATGATGGGTTTAGGTTTGTTAGGTGTGGGTGAGTTATAGGAAAATTGGTATAGGTGATGTTGATTATGGAAAAGAAGAAGATTACCCCAAAGTTAAGCGTCAAGGGCCAAGTCCTGTATAAGGTAATCAAAAACGTAAATGAAGATGGTTAAAAGATAAGAGGGGGAAATGATTGGTGAGGATCATACCGAGTAGATCATACCTTGGAGAAGGTGATGAACATAATACCCTAAAGAAATTACATGATTGATTATTCTAAGGGTGAAAAGTAGGCACATGATCACCAAATTTCTTGGTTTCCAAGAGGTCCCTTGAGGTGGTAGGAAATGGGAGTGGGAATGATGAGAACTGTGAAAGGTGGTTATTTTTTTATATGGTATGAGGTAGCATGCTCTTTGGGAAAGAGATCCGAGGTCATAATGGGAAAGTCCATGACTATTTTTTTTCTCTTTTGACTAGTATTTGAGATAGACTGATCGATGTGGGAAGTCTATATGAGAATGAGGAAATGAATTCCTTGAGGTCTTCATGAAGCTGATCGATGCGGGAAGCTTCATTTTTTCTCTCTCTTTTTTAAGAGCTTTACATAGCTATCCTTCAAGGGAGTAGTCTATTTACAAAAACGATTGTTGAGAGGAAGATGTCCTTTTGAGGGAGTCATCTTTTTATTAGAAGTTTGACTTAAGGAGTTGGGTCCCATGTGAGGGATTTGAAGTCATGGACAAAACCAAGGTGAAGAATAGAACTCTTATTCAAAAAGTAGGGTGAAATGACCATGGGATCTCATCTAAAGGTAGATGAAAATATCCATGAGAATCATGCTATGTGTAGCGCCATGGTACACATATTCAAGAGAAGATAACAAGTGATGGGTACTCACATGATTCTTGTTTAATTGTTGGTGAGGTATATAAAGTGGAGAGCGCTCAAGGGATGAGCATGTAAGGAGACAAAAAGTGATGTAGGACTAAAATTCAACAATAGAATGGTTGAATATGTAAGGTGTTAAGGGGCTCAGGTTCAGGTTTACCATCGAGTGAAGATAAACGATAAGCACCTGATCCATAAGTATGAGTCATGATGTATGGTCAAAGCCAATTAGGAGAAAATTTTCCCCTTTTACCTTTTTCTCGCTTTGGTTCTATGTTGATTTTCTTTCGGACCAGTCACCGACTTGAAAGGTTCATTCATGGACATGTTTGTCATAGGCACGTTTGATACATTTTTGGTAAAATTGAAGGTGATCAAGAGCGTTAATATGACGTTTGTATAGTAACTCAAGCATGTGCTAAATGGTCCCGACAAAAGTCATCATATTTGAGCATGTCATGGAGAGAAATGCAGATTGAGGGTATCTTGACTTCGAGAGGTAAAACAACCTCTGTAACGTAGACTAGAGAAAATGGTGTGGCAGTAGTGGAAGTACAAATACTAGTGCGGTATGCCCATAGGGAAAAAGGAATGTGCATATGTCAGTCCTTCCCAGTATCGTTAACCACTTTCATGAGAATTTTAATTAAGGTTTTACTAGTAGACTCAACTTAGCCATTGGTTTGTGGGTAATAAGGTGATGAGAAACTTAGCTAAATGCCGAAGGCGTCGCAAATTTTTTACAATGTTTTGTTTTTGAATTGTTTTCCATTATCAGTGATGAGGTGATGAGGAACACCAAAGCGACAAATGATGTGATGATTGATGAACTCACATATTTTCAAGGCTTTCATGGAGATGAGTGGGATGACTTCAACCCATTTTGTGTAGTATTCGGTAGCACTGATGATCCATTGATGTTGTTGGGAAGAATGGGGGTTGATCTCTCCAACAAGATCCAAACCCCATTAAGAGAAGGGCCAAAGGTCACAGGTGACCTGTAAGGTGTGACTAGGTGTATGATGAAGATTGGCATGTTGTTGGAATTTTACACAATGTTTGACGTAGTCACAACAATCATGATTAAGGGTCGGCTAGTAATAGCCTAGGTGAAGAATACGCTTAGCAACAACAAGGCCACTGAAGTGACCTCCACATATGCCATCATGAACTTCCTTAATGGTATAAGGAATTTCAGAACTTGTGAGGCATCGTAAGAGAATACCATCAAAGTTTGTGCTTATAGAGGAGGCCCCCTATGATGATGTAACGAGAGACTTTTTTAAGGAAGGCGCATTGTCCATTACGGGTGAGATCAGGAGGTAAGATGGAGAGAGAAAGGTAGTCGAGTATTATTTATACCAAAGGTCACTCGGATCGGGGGTAATGGTTCCAATAGAGTAAATTTCACGAGGTAAATAAGAGGGTGATTGGAGTCATTGTATGGTGACAAAGATTTTAGAATCAGCAGGAAAAGTGGGTATTTGAGAAGCCAAACAGGCCATGGTATCTACAAATTTGTTGGTTGAATGTGGGACAGTTTGAAGGGCGTAATAATCAAAGGTGGTCAAAATTATGTCTACATGATGTTTATAATTTTGAAGTATCTCATTATGACATTGGTATATACCATTGACTTGGTTTATGACCAATTGAGAATCACCAAAGATGTTGATTGATTTGACATCTAGGGCATAGGCAGCTTGGAGACCTAATACGAGTGCTTCGTATTCGGCAATATTGTTTGTACAATCAAAATCTAGTTTGAAAGACAAAGGCATGGGTTCACCATCAAGTGGAATGAGGATAACACCAACCCCACCCCCACACTAAGATTTTGGAACCATCAAAGAAGAGTGTCATTTGGTAAGCGGGTTCGTCTAGGGAAAGGGTAGCAATTGACTCATTTGGAAAGTCAAAATTAGAGGGTTGATCCCTGGAAATAGGTGCATCAGCCAATTGGTCGGTGATAGCTTGGCCTTTGATAGACTTTTGATGAATGAATTTGAGGTCAAGGTCAGCCAAAAGCATAAGCCATCATGCGACACGCTGATTTTGATAAGGTTTGGCATTAATGAAGTGTAGGGGTTAGTGTTGGTCACAACAAAGGTTTTGTGGTTGAGTAGGTAATGGTGGAGTTTTGTGGCGACAAAAACTAAGGCTAAACATATTTTTTTGGGCTAGGTGTATCGAGTTTCATAGTCCAAAAGAGTACGGCTTATGTAATAAACCGCATGCTCCCTGTGTTTTTCATCATGATGAGCGAGCATGGCTCCCAAGGAGTGATCGGTAGTTGAGATATATAGGTAGAAAGGTTGATTGTCTTTAGGTGGAATGAGTACGGGTGGTTGGAGAAGGTATTGTTTTAAGGCCTCAAAAGATTTGTGGCAATCATCATCCCATTTAAAGGAGACATCCTTCTTGAGTAGATGATGAAATGGTTGACATCAATCAGATAATTGTGAAATGAAACAATGAATAGAATGCAACTTACCTTGCAGGATACGAGTTGTCGAAGGTTAGTGGGTAGAGACATTTCGAGAATGGCCTTGACTTTAGTAGGGTACACTTCTATACCATGTAAGTAAATGATAAATCCCGTGAGCTTTCCCGAGAGAACTGTGAAGACACACTTCTCGGTTGAAGGTGAACACAATATTTAATGAGACAGTCAAAAATGGTTTTGAGGATGACAAGGTGCTTGGAGTGGTGTTTAGATTTGGTGAGGAGGTCATCCACGTAATCTTCCAATATACGATGCATGATATCATGGAAGATATAAGTCATAGCCTACGTATATGTGGCACCAATTTTTAAGGCCAAAAGGCATGACTTGATAGTAGAAGGTCCCCCAAGGGGTGATGAACACAATTTTGTGTTGATCCTCTAGGGAAAGAAGGATTTGGTTATAACTTGAGAAGCCATCCATGAGTGATAGCATCTCGTGACCAGCGGTAAGGTCAACCAGTTGGTCAATACCGGGTAGAGGGAAGTCATCTTTTGGGTAGGCTAGGTTAAGGTCACGGAAATCCATGCAAATGTAGAGTCCCCCTGTCACCTTAGTGACAGGGACAATGTTAGAAATCCAATGAGGATAATCAATGGGTAATATGAAGGAAACAGAAAGAAGACGCTAAAGTTCTTCTTTGACGAGAAGGGAAATGCGAGGGTGTATTTTCCTCATCTTTTGTTTGATGGGTTTGGCATTAGGAATGGTTACAATATTATGGACCACTATGGTGGGGTAAATACCGGGCATGTTTGCATAAGACCAAGCGAAAGTGTGGTTATGATCTTTGAGAAAGGATGTGATGGCTTCCTGTTCAGCAGCATCTAAAGATTGACCGATCTTTAGGATGTGTGGGTAATCCTAAGTATGAATGTTGATCTCGATAGTCGATTAATTCAACATGGTTTACGTCTCAGAGGGTAATGACCGATGAATATATGAGTCTTCTACACCAAGGTAGGTGAGTATAGATTCATCATCTTGACATTAAACAATGTTAATTGAAGGTGTATCATCATCGATGATTTCAGGATACAGGAAGGGAGGAGAGGAAGGAGCCTCACCCTCGCGTTGATAAGTCAAAGGCCCCAAGGAGATGGTGTTTATGAAAAAAAAGTTAGGAGGGATAGATTTTGGATCCATCGACTCCGTCGGTGAAGGTGGCGATGAAGGTGGAGCGGGTGAAGAAGGTGGAGAAGGGTTGATGTCCTTGATGAGTTCAATGTGGGCTGTTTGGTAGGTGGTTTAGGAAAGCTAATACCACTATGGTCATTATGTTTGTAGGTGGTACATGGAATAATAGTATGGTGGCCTTGCTTGTAAAATCCAAAACCAAAACCCTTCCACACACATCGGTGCAGGAAGGTGTGGGAAAAATGGTGATTGGTGAGAGACTGGAAGTCAGTAGAAAATGGGCGGGTTTGTGATGGTGGTTCGGTGTGTAAGTGGTAGTATCAAGTCCCCCATAGGTAAGACTAGTATGAAGGTGAGGAGGACCATAAAGGAGGTGTTCTCTTATGTGGTGATCATAGCGAGGGTGTTGGTGAAGACTTCCATACTCTTGTGGAGTAAGAAATGTTTTGACAATATATAGCAAGGTACTCCCAGTGAGGTGTTGAAAAATGCCTTCCAAGGATCGGTGGTTGGTATGTGGGAAGTTTGAATAGATGATGTGCTAGAGGTCGATGCGAGAGGTGGAGTTAGCAGATTGGGATGTTGATGGGTCAGCCGTGGAGGTTGTGGCAGGTGGTAGGAATGAAGGAGGCATGTGCGATTGATGTAGCGATCTTGGTAAGTAGAGGTGTAGGTGAAGTGGTAGTGGTCATAGAGGTAGATTCCCTAATGGGTAAGAGCACATCATTGGGTTGGTAGAGCATGTTGGATGTTTTAAAAGGTGATGGATCAGCTGTGATAGTATAGGTGTGTCCTTCATGCTCGAACTTTACACAACGATGCAAAGTGGAAGGAACAAAACCCATGACATGAATCCGTGGTCTACCAAGAAACAAGTTATATTGAAATTCCCCCTCTAAGACGTAAAATAACTCGGAATAGTGTGGGGCCCACGCGAATGTGGAGGATGATGATGCCTAGTGTAGAGGTGATAGCGTTGTTGAATGAATGAAACACAATAGGATGTTTATGTATGCAATTGTCGGTATGTGTATTTTAGAGAATGTATGGGATGAAATGATGTTAATTCTAGAACCCCATCGATCATTACATGTCGTACACATATATCATCGGTGTGGATAGAGATGAAGAGAGTCGGGTCCGGGTCATAAGTTTGGTGTGGTGCATTCTCTTCATTTGAGAAGCTAAAGGAGGCTATTTGGTGAGTAGGGTGAGGTGTGGATAAAGGTGGAAATTTGGTGAGAGAGGCTACATGATGGGGTGTGATAATGGAGGCTACGGGTGCAGGGTCATTGGGTAAAACCTCAATAGATTGAAGAACCTCCATGAGATCTTGATGATGGGATTCGAGGTTTGGATGAAGTCATATAGGGACATTTTGAGGGAAGATTGGTGTAATCCTTTGAGTATGGTGTGATGTGTGACCCCATTAGAAATAGGATATGTGGGGTCGTGGATATTAATCTTAGGTGTGGGTGTAGATGGTATGTTGGGTATAAGGTTTGTTGGTTGGTCGATTGCCTTTTCCTTGCCTTTGTCTTTCTGAGCATGGGTAGTGATGTGTATCATGTTGATTTGAGGGGAGTTTGAAAATGGAGAAGGTGTAGGGAGTGTGGTATAATGACATGATGGGAAAAAACCTACTGAGGGAGAAAATCCTTGTGAAGTGAGATGGGTGCAATGACATTTAGGTGATGGTGTAGAAAGTTCTCTGATGTGAACCATATTAATTTCAAATCTTGGAGGTGGCTCTAGGAGTTATGGGGGTGGAGGTCGTGGTTGTTGAGTGGGAAGTGAGGGAAGAACTATGGGAATGGGTGTCAATGAAACAATGTCCTCATCCGTAAGGTCATCATCGTCAAAGTTGGTTTCAGGAGGACACAAATTTGATAAGGATAGTTTTCAAAGCCTTGCAATTCTCCACATCGTGCCTTGACACACAATGGTAGGCAAAAATTTTAGTTTCATCAAACCCTTTTGGCTTGGGTTTGAGGGGGTCATAAGGTTTGAGTAGTGGTAATGTGATGAAAAAAGTATCAAGGATGTTCGTTAATATTTTGGCATATGACCCTGCTAGTGGGTCACAATGGGAAGTGAAAGTGGGTTTGGGTGTAGGTACGGCTGATTATTGATGAATAGTCTACAAAAGAGGAGGAGTGGGTTGAGCCATGGTTTTGGTTCTGAGTGGTCTTGGGTATTGGCCGTGTTTACTTGGGTAGGGGTATGGTAGATGAACGAGTAAGAGGGTGTATGGTTGCTTTTACTACCTTATTAGAGGGTAGCAAATTTTTGTCTTTAGGTTGCACATTCTTGGGTAAAGGTGATGCGGGTGTACGAGATCTAGAAGGAAAAGTAGATGGGGAAGAGGGAAAGTTACCCATGGGGATAACGGAGGTGCTGTGAAGGTAGATGATGTAGGTCATGTACGAGGTGTGAGGGACAAAGACTGAAGTGTAGTGGGTAGTGAAGAAGTTGTGGAGGGTATTGGAGGTATGGGTGGTAAAGATGCTATAGGTGTGGGTGTAAGCCATGCCGGGTGCCTAGGTATGTTAGAGGTTTGCGAGGAAGGAGTGGGCTGTTGTGTTTTTGCTTATTGATGGGCGGAGGTTTCTTAACCGTGTTAGGAGGCCGAGGTCCTAAAATAGATGAAAAGGGTGTAGGTGATGTAGGTGTGATTAGCATAGCTAGGGCATGAGTTCTATGGGTTTGGTTCTTCTTTGGGTGCCTTTGGAGTAGGTTTTGTGTTGACTTTGAAGGATGTGGCTAAATCCAATTTGATAGGTGGATGAGTAAGGTTGGTGGTTGGGGTGACCCCTAAGGTAGTAATAGGTTTAGTCGAGGAAGATGTTGTAGGTGTGGGTTTGGGTTTAGATGTAGGTTGGGTTATGGGTAAGGGTATGTGTTGAGTTATGATGGGTGTCGTGGAAAAATTTGTGATTGAGGTGGTTGTGCTCGGTTCAATTGGTTGAAATATTTTTGGGTATATAGTGGAGGTATCAGCAAGTGACATCTGTATTTATGTTGAGACCGTAGAAGATGCCCCCATAATAGGGATTTGTCCACTTAATCTAAGTGATCAGCCAAATGTGAGAACAAAACATCTATAGGTGGTGTTGATGAGGACCTAACGGTAATTCCCATAAAATGTGTCTTAGAGATGGGGAATTGGCTAGCTTCGGCTTCCGTGGGTAAGAGAGTTGAAAGCAGGTCTGTAGGATCTTGGGTAGCTGATGGAGAATGGTCACCTAGGGGAAAAGGTATATCTACTAGATCCTTGATAGGTGGAGGATAAAATGGGTGTTCCTCTATAGGTGGAGGAGATGATGGGTATTCCTCTGTGGGTGGAGGAGATAATGGGTGCTCCTCTATGGGTAGAGGAGATAAAAAAGTATCCTCCATGGAATGAAGAAGTAATGTGGGTGATGGCTCCCTTGGTGGAGAAGCCAAAGGTGAAATGGTATCGACATTGGCGAAGGGCTCCTCCATGGGTGAGGAAGGAGGTGAAAGGTGTCCCACTAGGTGTGCCAAAATGTTTCACTTGATTCTTAGATGTTTCTTTGAAAATGATGAAATAGATAGGGTAATGGGCATAGGAGGAATACTTGTTGAAATGATGGTTGATAGGTTGTTGCACATGTATGACCTCTGAATCCATAGCTGATCGTGAGAGCTTCCTTTTGGCTAGGAGGAACTACCTAAAATGGAACACAAGACCACCAAATAAAAGTTAAACAATATGTGCAGTGAACTACCTAGCGTGTGCTAGATCCGAGAAGTGTGATACTTCCTAGATGACTTGTTAGTCCACTATTTAAAACAATTTAATGCTAGTAATGAAGTAAATCCTATTGTAATTAAAATGATTTAGGTATCTCATTCAAAACACAATAAGAAAGATCTAATCTAACAGGATAAGTTAAAGTAAGATCCGAAGGTCAAGTAACTAGTTCTGGGTCTCTGCAAGTCTGAAAAAGGTCTTAGGTAGGTCACAGGTGATTAAGGGTGATGTGGGGATAGGTGGGTATGGGTTGTATTGGTAAATATAGAGACCAATGTCAGTTAAGGGTGACTGATGCCAGTTGGGGAGAACCGGTGCATTCTTATGGAATACTTGGAAATGTCATAGAATGAACTTTGGATCTCCCTTATGATTTCATAAAGGAATGGGCTGGTCGAAATGAGGTATTTGAGTCATTTGGATGGGATTTGGAAAATTTTTAATGGGGGATATGGAGGAGTGAGTATTAATGGAGGTCAATGGGTGGTTAGGAGAACAAAGAATGAAAATGCAATGATGAAATAAGTGAACCGGAGAGGAGTAAATTGTTCTACTTACTTGAAATCTAGTTCGGATGCTTGTGAGTGAGGAATAAAGGTCTTTGGTAAGAGGTTTGAATGGTGCAGAGGATCACTAAACATTGGGGAGCTCTTACATGGGCTGCATGTGCTCTCCTTCTTGCCTGATTGGATTAAATCTATGTTGGGTGGTTCTTTAGATGAATGTTGGATGTCTGTGTAAGAGAAAATGCTTGATCTCCTTCCTTACATGTGTGTTCTCGCTGAAGCTTGTTCTCAAAAGATGTGATATCTCTTTGGAAAAATTGCCAACCTTTTTCCAACCTCAAAAATAAGGTTGTTTTGGGGATTAAAAGGTGACTCGACGGTGATTCTCGGCTTAACGACGATGGTTAAGGGTAATCGACATCGATTAGGCGAGATTTCTTAGGTGTACTAAACTAGGTAGATCCCCTTGATTTTCTCGGGATCTCGTGTGTTCACACCGCGGATTAGGATGGAAGCTTCTTTTTAAGCATGTGGGAATGTGGTTAGAGGGAATGTAGGCATTGATTTTTAGGGTTTGGGTAAGTCTTAGTTAGTTATGGCAACTTACTAAGAATAGGTCTTAGGGTGAGGTGGCTAGATGAGGTGTCTAGGTGAGGTGGATATGTGGGCATTATATAAATTAAGATATTTAAATAATAAATATGGTGAGGATAATGAATTAATTTAATTAAATAAATTAAATTAATATTGGAGTGGGGTGAAGGGGGCCATGGCTAGGTGAATGTGATGAAGGTGTTTATTTAACGATGGAATAAAGGGAGTGTGACCTGATTTTGGTGTCTACAATCATGTTGTAATTTGTATCCTTATTGATGATGTAAAACTTAGCTAGAATGGTTTTCGGCTCAAGATAAATAAGGAGGACTATAGTTCTAATTGAGGTAGCTTTAAGACTATCATATCCTCACAACGTGTTTCTAGTAGAGGAGAAATTGGTCTCCTATATCCTAACTTCTACAAGAAATAATTACATTCACAATAGCCCTGTCATCAATCATGGCTCTCTTGATGCAATTGTTATAGACACACACTTGCAAGTACAATTCAAGATATCCTTTCCATGTTATTTCAATATCGAGGTCATATTGCTTATATCAAACACAAACATGATATCCCTATCATTCTATCCTAGAGGATGTATATTGAAGTATATATGATTGATTTGAGTGTCGGTAGAGGTATAACATGGATTAGATGACCAAGCCCCAATGCATCTAGCAACACAGAATGATGTGCTGGGGAATTCTTCAACAAATCTAGAAACAAAATGTGAGAAAATGTCTTGTTTAAATCTGAAATAAAATCATAAGATCCTATAGGTTTTGGGACTATATGAGTGTCATCTTGTGAGAGGGAATGGGTGGGAAGATATTGTCAAGTATACTCCCTTTTCGAGTCGTTGCATTGATTTCTAGCTCAATTTCTAACTCAACTAGTCCCAAAATATTTGTCTTGTTTCTTGGGTCTAGGTTAGGGGCAACTCGAGAATTGTCAGAAGTTGAGGCTTCATGGTCATTGTTCCCAATAGGAATACCCTTGTTCATGTTTTGAGGAACTACTTTCTATTCTTCAAGACATTTAGGGAATGGGTCCGTATAGATTCCTAGGATTACATTCTTAGCTGCAACATGTCTTGTATAACCGAGTTGTGATAATCCTTTAGGATTTGATAGAAACATCTCTATGAAGAGCTGAAATTTATTTTTAGAGAGTATTTCAATGAAATTATTGTAGTCCCTACAAGACCGAGCATCATGACCAATTACTCTATAAAACCTATAGTATAGATTGGGATCATAATCCCCTGGCCTCGTATTTTGACCTTGTTGTAGACTGTAGCTCCGATTGTTATTTTGGAATTGGTTGTTATAATTATAGTTTTCACACCTTGGTTAGGGTTTTGATGTTGGTTTTGGCCTTAGGCTTGATCCTATTGAGGGGGAGGATGGTTGAAATCAATAGTGTTAATAAAGGGAACATAATTAGGACCTATTTGATTCCACATGTTGTTGTTATTATCATTAGTGTTACCATTGTTTGTAAAGCCAACATTATTTTCTTGGTCATAACATCCTCTCGTGGTAGCACCGTGATTGAAATTAAAGACCCTTGGCCCTTAGTTATTGGCTCTATTGTTTTGATAGTTTGTATTTTTTTGGTTTGGAGATACCAATTTTCCATTGAGACCAAGGTACTACGTCCAATGCCGATAACTACTTGGTCAATTAGAAGCACACCTTCCAAAACTATCACATAACTACGAAAAAGGAAACTTATGCACTTCTTATTTTGTCTCTCGATTGAGTGAATGAATGAAGAGGTCATAGAGTTCCATTACGTCCATGTTAGGTGCACTTGTGGAGGAGTAAATAACTTAACAATATATTTGAATGAAATAAGTGGAAGATTCATTTTCTTCTTGTTTGATATGTAAGAAATCCCTAATGCCTGTTCATAACAACTTTTTCATGTCAAAATTATCTATTTAATTTGGAAATGTTTTTTTGAAGGAATTTATGGAAGCCTCGAAATTCAATAGTACCAATCCAAAGCAATTCATTCAAGGGTAGTTGGAAATATTTTAACCACTACAACATCCCAAGGAAGTAATTTCCTAATGAAAATATCATAGGCCTTGACGTGATCATTTAGATATCCTTCTCCTTTAAACTTAAGAAGGTCAGGAAATGGGCATGGAAACATGACACCCCATATGGTGAAATCTAAGGGTTATTTCAAATACTCAATGTAAGTTCCCACCATGTAAGATTCCACCATTGAAGCTGCTTGATGGGGGGGAGGAGGAGAAGTTGGATAAAGTGTGGTGTAAGTATTTTTGAGAGGTATAGAGTTCTTTAGAATGGTGTAAATGATCTAGGGAATTGATACATATTTGGCTATGGGGACTTCAAGTACATATGCAAGTAAGGAGGAATAACATTAGGAAATGCATTCACAGTGTGTCTGGTTATGAAAGCATGCATTGTTGGGAGTAGTGTATGGAAAATAATTTCTAACTAATTATTATGTGAGGTAAGCATGAGACGGGTGAGGACCCATCCCTAGCATTTTAGATCCCGTAAGAAAATCACCCGAGTTCGATAGAATAGGATAACCTTGTTACACAGGATGTTACATCGTTTTCATGTTGGTAGGGGTGTATCCTTTGTTTTCTATGGGATACCCCATATTATTCCCCATTGTAAAGGTGGGTTATGGAGTCTGGGCACTCTCTAACTCTCTAATCCTCCCTACTAGTGTAGAAATAACATCATTTGGTAAATATTGAGCCCCTTTTTTGGGTATATGTTGTGTGGGGTTTAGTTAAGGGGACACATGATACCATATTATAAATTGTTCGGTGTTGGTATTCTTATTTCCCTTGAAAATAGGAACTTCGGGGTTTGCAGTCAATACATCATTTTGAGCATCTCAGAGGTACGAGCCTTCATCCTTTCCAATGAATCGTATATTGCGTGAAGTGGGTTTTTGATTCGTGTAAAAATATCATCCTCTGTTGACTGCATGCTAATGTGAGGTCTTGATAAAACCCTAGCGTGAGGGCTGATTTCATTGTAAATGTCATATTGTTTAAATTGGATTGATTGTATTGAATTTTTAAAGGCCAGTTGACCTCCTCTATTCTCACATGACTGATAGGGTTTTAAAGTTATTATATTTGTCACCCATCTTGGAAGGGAATGGGATCATTGTGGCTGAACATTGGAATATTATCTATCAATGCCAAATGGCCCATCAAAATATCTACCAGACATATTTAGGAGGTATAAAATACCCACTAAATAGGGGAAGATGGGGAAATGTGGGAAAATGGAAATGAGAAAAAGGGGAAACAAAAAGGATCTAGTCCTTCACGTCAGGTTCACCAGAATTTATACACCGGAAAAATGACATGTGATTCTTGATGTACTAAAATTCTCGAGGCCATTATGAGAAACCAAAATATAATTATATTGAAATAATATTTATAGGAAGCTAAAGGACAATTAGGAACTAAGAAATAGTAGTGTGAATTATTAATATCTCGCTTTTGAAAAAGGGGAAATAGAAGCTATGAAAGGGTAGCATAGATTCCCTATGGTTTAATTGTCTCCTCGATTTGATTTATAAAATATGTTGAAACTTGGTTTTAAATAAATAAAATAAAAAAACTTATTTCAAATAAAAATACAAACGTGTTTTACTATTTTAATAATCTAGATTCATTCCCAATTAATTAAATAAAATGAAAGAAACCATCTACTCTATTTTTTTGAGAAAGAAATGAATTGAAAGAAATTAACTAAACAATTATGGACTTTGTATTTTTCAAGATTAATTAAAATAAAATAAAATCTACATCTACAGACATAGGAACCATTAATAAAAGAAACTAAAACAGGGAATAGTCGGAAGTAGCTATTCCTCTGTATTAGGATTTTGAAACTAGATCTAATTCAAACAAAATATGTACTCTAAAGTTATTATATTCTAAAATGGATCATATTCTAGCTACCTTTTCCTCAAGTTCATGGGAAAGAAAGAAATCTTCTTATAAGAAATTTCTTCTTTACGCGTGAAGCTTTCCCATGGAAAATAAAATAAAATATACAAATGATTAATAATTAAGAAATGATAAAATAATGCAAAAAGAAAATATTCCTCTAACTTCTTTCCCTTATAGATTCAAAAGGATAAGTAGGGAAGAAGATATCAATGTAAAAATTGTTCGTGTACAAATAATACTAGAAATGAAGAAGTGCTAAATTCTACCAATTTAAAAAAATGTGTTTCTTCTAATTTAACAAAAATAATTAATTGAAAGATTTAAAGAATTCAAAACATCCCCCAACCCGTAACTATTGATTTGAGACAATATTCTAGGTGTGGTGCTATGTTGTGTTTCCTTAGCTCCCTTTTCTCTTCCAAATATTATTTCCAATTGATGCAAGTTAAGTAGAGTGCTGGATGGTAGAAAGAAAATCAAGAATATGGTTAAGTTGATGGTTGCAAGAAGAGTGATTGAAAATACATTACTATAAAAACAAAGCAATGAACTAGTTGTTTGTGTAATTCTTAACAAGATTTTAGTAGCATAACTTTGCAAAACATATATCAAAACTCCAACCCAACATTTGAATGAAATATGGGATTTTATAAAAATATGGGGAAGAAGAAGTTTGAAATACATGTTCAATAAGAAGTAACAACACATCTATATAAGGGGCAACCAATTTACTAAACATAGTAAACTAGACGGATAAAATAAATATGATTCCAAAAAACCCAAAACTAAGTAAAATGGTCAAGAAATGGGTGATTAAATCACTCCCACATTGAAGACACAAATTAAAAACATACATTTTTAACACGTGCGTAAAAGTGATAGATAGTTGTGCAACTTCCGGTTTGTGTATACTTGCGGTTGTGTAACTCAAGTAAATGGATTCGTGAAATAAATTCAATCAAAGCATGTAAATAATAGAAAGTGTCTCATGCAAGAGTGCAATAAAATTCCAAACTTATAAACATGGAAAAACAAGCCATAAAAAAATTGAAGGAAAAGGGAGAGGATATAGATCTCATTGTTACTCTGGAAAATAATTATTTCATCATTAAAGACCCACTATGTCCTTCATGTAGCACTGTGTAATTTTTATGTAACATTACCATTTTAAGACTTTAGAAATAAGGGATTTTTATAATAATAATGTTCTTTGTTATAAATAATCATAATCTAGAACACACATTCCATGCCAATCAATCTCATAAAAGATAACCATATGTAACTGTAATGACTCGGTGAAACACCGATCTCTCATTTCATGACTCGGTGAAACACCGATCCCTCATTTCATGACTCGGTGAAACACCAATCTCTCATGTTAACTCATTGAATGTTATACTAGGTATAATCGGTTCTCATACCCTTTTCGAAATGTTAAGTGTTCTATTTAAGATGCCTATCTGAATACTTGTTACCAATATTCATCTTAAATCTTGTTTCTTAAAACTAGGTAACATAAGATAATGCAACTAGAAACTTATGATACTTTGGAAAAATATTTTCAACATACTGTTCATGTTAATATTCATAAATGACGTACTCGTCAAAATGAATACATCCTTCACCCCACTTCATCTATTATCTAGAATGGTCTTCATTGAATCTTGTCAGTCCACTTGTTCAAGGTTTAACCCTAACCAAGGTTAGCAACATAGTCTAGTGTAGAAGGCTACTTGTAGTGACTAAGGGTACATAGACATACTCAATCGACCTAAGTCGATTGCATGTGTCTAGTTATCCTAAGTCGTCGTGAGTTTCCCCCGACACTAGGGCCTACTTCCAACCTAACCTAGGGTATCACTAAGATCAAGTATGAGTTTACGTAGATCCAGATGATTCAACTTTGAAGGGTGTTACAACATGTCAACTCGTAACATAGTATGCTTATGAAGAGCCAAGTCTTCGTAGAGGTACAATGTTGCAGTTGGTGTGTGCCAACATCCGATAGAGTCATCCCATCTGGATGTTCACACCCAAGAAAGAAGTTAATTACAAAATTATTTTCCTAAAGTAAAGTCTAATTACAATAACCATGTTGAATCCCTATTTTTATTAACCATTTAGGTGGCAAGCAATAAATGAATTGCAATTACTATGTAGATACATCAAAGATTTACTTTTCTTTTATTAACTTACTAATTTACGATTTAGTTTTAAAAATAGAATCAACATACTGACAATGTGGTTTACTTATTTAACTTTTTGCATGTTTAAGTTCTAAATCGAAATCCTTTATAATAGAATTCATTGAAATGAAGTATACTATTATATATTTACATGTTCCTTTCATTTTATTTTATTCAGATTAAGGTATTAATCAAGAGGAAGTGCATCTTCCTCTTTCCAAGATGACATTAGGTTTAATTCCAAAGGATTCTAAAACAAACTGATTATCATTGCAGAATAGTTGTCTTCCTTTTTCTTATAAGAATTTAGGGTCCATTTGTAACCCCTTAACATTATCCAAGTAATCATAATGGTTTCATTTATCCATTAACATCATTTTAATAAACCATAGTGATTTAATTAAATGATCAGCCATGAATGCCAACTTGATAAGTTACATTTAAATAAAGGGATAATATATCTAATTCCCTTACCACCTAGTTCATTTTATTTCAACCCGAAAGGATTTCAATTCATATATATATATATATATATATATATATAAAAACTAACAATGATAAGATTTTCACTATTAATCATAGAATATGCAAAAAGATGACACATCAAGTATATATAAACCCACAAACTTTTCCATTTATCAAGGAGGAATTCATACATTGCAAGTACAAATACTTCAGACATCTTTAGTGTCAAACAAAAACAATAAGCTCTATAAAATTACAACTTTCCCTTCCAAAAATACATTTTAATAATGAATCATATTTCCCATAAGAGAGCCAGTCTTTTGGTAAACAAAGAAACATCATAAAAGATATTGTCTCCCTTTTACCACTTACAAAGTCCATCTGCAAAAATTGCTAGCATGGGTTAGTTCAATGAACTGAGCATGATAAGCACTAAGCATTAAAACAATGTGCTTTTAACTAACTATTTCATAAAAAGAAATTTGCTTTTATGAAACAGTTAAAGCATTACAGAAAGGCATAACATAAAGAAATAGTAGTCATAAGAGGGAGAAAAAATTCATAATCGTATTCTAATGAAGAAAAGGCTAATATATAATCAGTTTCAACTTCTAACTAATCATTTCATAGAAGATTTAAATAATTATTTTTGCTAATAATATTTCACCAAAATCACAATCTACTTTCATTTTCAGATATTTATGATTTACTTTGAAATTAATTCAATCTAACCCAAGAAGATACTAACTCTGATATCCCATAGGAATAAGACTACTTTAGATGGAACAATAATTCATATAACTCAACATTAACTTACTTCATCCTAAAATATTAATTTCCAAGCTCAATTAAACTTAATGATAAAATTAAGGATGAATCAACAACTACTTAAAGTAATATTTTCTTATTTAAAAGACTATATCCAAGTTCAGAGTCAAACTGTAGCCTAAGTTTTAGAATTAACATCAAAAGGTTTGACAAAGGATGAATTTAAATTAACATGCACATAGAACTATTCATACATTACAATAATTACCTTATTACCACTATAACTATCAAGAAGAAGAAATAAGGGATTTATCAATCAACTAATGACCTTGCAATCCTTCAACATACTACAACCCAAACATGTCAAATCCCTCCTTAGGAGTGATACAGGTGAGAAAAGAACGTAAAGAGAGAAGAAGATTATACACTATAAAACCATGCAAGAATGTAATGAAGATAAGTCCAGTCTTTATTATAATTCCCAGCAGAGTTTGGTTCAGACTCAGGATAGATAGCTATCTTGATAACAGAGAGGACAAGAACAACATACATCTTCTTCTCAGAACCCAAGGGGAAAAATGGTTTTATAATTACCTTAACCCTCCAACATCGGTAACCATTTCCTAACAGATACAAAAGAGAACAAGAAGAATAGCCAAGGGGTAAGTTTACCCATATTTTACATCTCAGAGGAGTAAGAGGTAACAATATCAAATAAAGGTTAGGATACAATTACATTTACACTCCTAGAACATAAGTACTCTTGTCAGAAGTGAAACAAAACCGACATAGATTTAATTTCTCTAAACTAAGATCAAAAATAACTCTTAACAACCATTGAATCCCAAATAGAAACTTGATATTACAAATCGATAATAAAAACTATAACATGAAACATATAAACCAAAAATGATGTTTTCACAACTTAAAAATGATACAAGAATCGTAGCGTAAGAGCCACAACTGGAAATGGGTTTTCATAAGTTTACATCAATAAAAATATCTGAAATAGAAACAAAACCAACAAATGAACATTATATTCTTTCCAAACAATAATAACATCAGTTTTAGAAGTTACTCTAGTTTCCCAAACAAAGAAGAGACAGAGTGACGTCTAAGAAATTTACCTATTTTTGGCCACGATATACCTTTCAAAAATACAACACACAAATCTTACCCATCCATTGATGGTGAAATGAGGAGGGTGAGAGAAAGACTTAATAGTCAAATTTTTCATTCAAACTAGCCCAGAACCACATACATCTCAAGTATCAATGGAACATACTACTGGATTAGGAGGAACGAACCCAACCTAGATCCATTCACAAGGAGAAACCACGAAACAACAACACGACCTCAAGTCTGGTGCTCAAGTTGAGCTCAAAAGAAGTAATACACCAAAAGCATTATAGTCTATTTCCTCCAAGTGTTCATTCATTTAGACAAAGTCAAGTTACTCTAAAGTTCAACCATAAATACCTCAAGTTCCTACTAAAACAACTATTCTTCTAGATTTAAATAAAAGAACCACTCATATAAGGCAAGTCAATCCAAGAAAATAAACCTTGACCTTTATTTTTCCATATACCAAAAAAGACATAATCAAATTCGATAAATCATTCAACAAAATACGAAAGCAAGATTAACTATCAACCATGCTAAATAGATAGATTGCATTCGAGGAGATTCATTTAACCCAATAACAGACAAGTTATTGTCATATTTTGCATAGTTCAACATACATATCAAAGATTCAACATGACCTCAAGCTCAACAAAAGTTAAACATCTTTACTTCCTTTTTCCAACAAAGAAAAAAACCCAAAACATTTTTCTAGCATAGTTTGTGAATCCATACGAGATAAAAATACGAGAAAATAAATTTTGAAAGCAAGATAAAACAACACATAAAAATTCATTTTTTCCCCAAGAGAAGAGTTTTTAATGAATAAATTTAGGAAAAATCGAACAACTTAATGGGTAGAGCCTATCATGCCTGATAGAGCTTCTTCTTGATTTGTAAATGATTTCCCAACTAAGCCTCAATAGTCTCTCCTTTTACAAGCAACGTCAACTACCCCAATATTTCCACTTGTTCTTATACTCCCAAAGAGTCCAAAAATAGTTCAAGAATGCAGATAAATCAAAAATAGAACTGCTGGTTCGAAGAACCGAAAACCCCATGTAGAGAAAAATATAAATGAACTAAATATCAAACAACCTTTCCAAAATCTACCATGCATATTTCCTAGGTGGTTTCTTCACCAAAAACAAGATCAATAAATGTGAAGGACCACTAGTTCCCTCCCATTTCTCCATACCACTGCCATCCAAGTTTGGCTATACTTTAATTTAAATTTGCATGCAATTTCCATTTAGTGGTGATGCCAACTAGGCATCCCCTAACTCCCAATGCCTCCACCAAAATTGGCAGTCCAAAGTCATTAAAAACCAAAATCAATTCCCATTAATGCCTTGAAAACCGACACCACCGACCTTACCATTTTCCAAGTGGTCCATAGGTATCTTCTTAGGTTAGCAATAGTTTAGGTTAGATTTTTATTAGGTTAGAAATCAACCTTAGTTCCTAGGTAGGTCTTAATTACCTTAGGTTATAATCCAAACTTAGTATAGAACATTACAACTTAGGTTAGGGTATCACTTTAGTAATTTTACTATTAGGTCTATGATTCCTATATGCTATACAACATTTAAACAAATACAAGAAGGCCTAGACATATCACCCTTAAGTCTGATGTTAGTCAAGAATCTCTAAGATGAAGAGTTCTTCACCATTGTAAACAAAACAAGTCACAGTCAAGCTCACCTTTCATTTTCAAATTTCAAGACAACAAGGTGAGTAGGTAAGAAGACTGAGGCATACCTTGGATCAATGGAATTAATCCAAGGTTTTTCTGTTTACATGAAATAAATTAAGTATACACAATACAAGTTCATCACCTTCTTAAAAGTGAATTTAAGCTATACAAGAGAGATGAATGGCATTATTTTTAAGTAAGAAAAATTCACAACCAGAATTGATTCTTTTCAATAAATAAAGAATTATCCATTGCAAACATGATTTCCAAAAATCATAAGAGTACTCCTTCCTAAGAAAAATCACTGTCAACATTTGCAATGTCAAGAGTGGAAGTCATCTTAGTAATAGTCATGTCAAAGATGTTACATTTTAGATGCGTACACTTACCCATGCATGGTTAACACCAAATTACTTTGTTCTATAAACCCATTCACTAGATCAATGAAGTATGATGCCTTACTCAAATACTTAAGAAAGCCAAGTATTGCAAGTGATAGCCATATGCTCGAGAAAGATAAAGTGAAATGTTTCTTCTTTAGAAAGTTTGTATGAAACTTTTGACAAGTGAAAATCCATCCAGATAGCCCATTTTATTTTCTATTCCAAAATTCCATTTCCATTTTGACTCCAATTTTAGATTCATCCCTTCTTTTGATTTCTCATTTTCACTTTATTGCTATTACTAGATTAATTCTTGATCATGTCTAGCTTGCCATGTCCAAGACTATTATTATGCTCTCTAATGGGTATTTTCTCTTTTCTTGTCATGTTCAGCATGACCATTACTCCCATGAACTAGTTTTTGTTATATGTTTGGAGATTTTTGACACCATCATCATATTATTGGTGCTCCACATTTTTTAGTTGCTCTAAATGGTCCTCCTTCACATACACTGGGTCATTCTTGACCTTCCGCTCACTATGGCTTGACTCACATAGTGCTTCACCATCTCGAAAAGAGGAAAAACACAAGGTTGGGGATGAAATATCAAGATCATCACTTTCCTCATCTTGATCATCTTGAGCTACAGTCATCATATCCATGATGGAGATACCTTCTTCCCGAGCGGAATCATCCTTAAGAGACTCAAGGACATTTTTATCTATACATTCATCATTGATAATGTCATCTTCTCCAAACAAAAATAGAAAGGTTTATATTCATAATCCTATCTATCAAATAAATCCTCATGCCAGATTGGAAACATAGAGCTCATATGCCAATAATTCATTTAAAATTACTTTTTCTCCATGATATGTATTACTTATCATCTTGTGATTACTTTATGGAAATTCAAGATATCCATGTTCCTCATCATGATTACCAAGTAGAGAACTTGTATCCATATTCAATGGGAAGTGCACAGTGTCAAATTATGGGTCCATCAAATCATCATGAAGTTTCTCAATTGGCTCAATCAAATTTGGGTACTCCTCCATCAATATGGGTAGCTCAACATCTTCCTCTGAAGTTATGAAATAGTTTTCGTATCTTGAATCTTGGTACAAAATGTCTACCCTTGGGTCATCTTCCTTTTGAATGGTATATTTCATATTTCTTATAGGAAGGAGATTCTTCATTTTACCATTGAATGGTATGGTGAAATAAGATCAATCCATCAGTATATATCCACCAACATCTTGACAGAAAATCTAGATCAACGACATCCCATATGAATCTTGAATGTTAGCTACAAGTATTATCATATTGAATTTATTTTCTGGAAAATCCACAAATGACACTTGAGAATCTTTGACCTAACTGATGAGAGGTACTTATTTGGTATCCATAAAGTAACATGACCAATAATATGGGTGAGAGTGAAACCAAGATCCTTGGAACATTGGTGAGCATGATGTTTTCAGAGGCACCAGAGTCAATGATATAGTTACTTAGTTTATACTCATTGATAAAAAAGAGAGGTAGAAGGGTTCTACTTTCTCGAAGTGGAAGATGTCGAGGCAAGAAGGTTTTGAGAAAGAATGGTGCTAGGAATGGGAATTGATTATTTGGTAGTGGAATTGATGGAACCAGACTTTGAACTACTTATTTTGATAAATTGGACAAGTTTATCAAATTGTTTGGGATGAGTTATCAGGTATTCAAACTTAGAAATTTTGAATTTGGACTTTCTAACATGGTCAATGATGTCAAAGATGAAGAAGTATATACTTTGGGAATAATGGAATCCTTGATAGGTGTAGGAGTTACATTCTTAAAAGTAGAAGAAGAAAAAGTAGCAGCTGATTTGACCAAGGGAGAGGAGATATACTTACCTAGAGAAGTAGATGTGACCTTAGATGAGGTGGTCTAGGGATTATTATTGGATGATTCCATTGAAGTGGGCGTAGTGATCCTTCTTTTTTGTTATTTTCTGTAGAGTCACATTTTAAGGATTTGAGTGATTTTCTTGGGCAATAGAGGAAGAGGCCTCTTTCTATGCTTATGAGTGAGTGAACATTGTACAAGATTATTTTTTCATATCATCCATGAAATCCTTAGGATCTTCATTATATGAGTATTCAAAATACCAAATGTTTGCATATATGACTTCTTCTTCTTTTAGAGTTTATTCTTCAAAAATTCATCTTCTTCATCTTTTCTTGCTCCATGTCTGCATTTACAAGTGGATCTTTCAAGGAAAACATTCATAGTGATCCAAAAATTTGATTTCGGTTTTGGTTTTGATATGGAACACGTTGAGCCATTTTCTTCTTCATTATAAATATGTCATTGACCAAATTTTGTAGAAATTAATTGGTGCCTTCATACTGGGAAATCTAGAGATTATTTTTCTTTGAATGGTACTTGATCTTTCTTGCATGATAAGATCATCTTCTACCTCAATATCAACTTCTTTAATATTATCCAAAGTGTTTGGTTGATTTATTTGCAAAATGAACACAACTTATGGAAAATGAGTATTTATGAAGAACATATTTTGACTATCTTCAGTAGGACGATCACTAGTAGGGATATTGTTAATCAACTTATTTAATTTGGCCACAAATAATCTCATGGGGTCTTGTGGTTCCTTCTTCATTTGATTCAGTTAAGAGAAAAGGGCATGAAAATATTCTGCTGACTTGAACTGTGCTTCAAACATAGATTTCATATCTTCCCAATTAGTGATAAAATGAGGTGGAAAATAATTAAACCCTTCTACAACATAATCTTTAAATGACTCCATAAATATTAGAACAACAACATCTTCATGTCCTACTCCAAGAATGCCATGAGCTGTGATAAAAGTTATAATGTTATCATTTGGACATTTCCTTCCATCTTTGTATATATTTGGAAAGTTCTTTCTTGATCCTTTGGGTAATTTGTGAAGTGGAGTCAAAGCCAATGGACCGGTGTTCTAGACCCCAAGGTATTGGCTCAACCATCTCTGGAGGAAGAGTATTCAATGGTGGTGGAGAGATGGGAGATGCACTAGGACTAACAATAAGATATTTAAATGAATTATCAGGAGCTTGTCTTGGAATCTGTATGGGAGAAAACATGAAATCAAATTGTTCTTGCAATTCAAACACATGATTATGAAAGACTACAATTCCACTTACTTGATATTCTTTAGTGAATCTTTTATATGCCAACTTGTACATGATTTTTAATGAGGGTTACAAAATTTATAGCCAGAATACAAAAATTCACCGTGGGATACGAAGGGTTTCATGAAAAAAATAACAATGGGTTTTCAAGCAATGGTTTTCATATTTTAAGGTTTTTATTTTCCAAAATTTTATGGATTTTGTGAATCATTATAGGGTACATGAAATGAACATGTACCCAATGGTGCACCAAAAACTGTTGGTGAAATATTTTTTCAAGGAAAAATATGGGCTTCATCAATTGTTTTGGGATTGAATCCCTCCACTTGGGAATGGGGCGGCTCCCATTTATTGAAATCTAGAAATTATTTACATTAGAATAATATCCTTGGGTGGCCAGAGGCCAGTGAAATGCGAAAACACCCTTTTTGTAATTTTAATGCTAGACTAAATATGGGAGAAATTATAGGTAAGGAAATGGAGAAATGAGAAATGAAATTGTATTGATAAAAATAACTCAAATTTCATCAACTAAAATTTAGAGGTGATTCCAGTTTCAATTGGAGGAAACAGGAAAGCACAACACAACATCAAAAGATAATGAAATGGATAATTACAAGACAAATACAAATATTTATCAAGTTTTATTCATTCCAAAAAGAAGACACAAAGTCCTTCAACTTCTTACAAATGCCAACATGTTCTTAGCTAACTGGAAAGATGAGAATTGAGGAAAATTACAATGTAAAGGAATGAAAGGATACAACTTGCTAGAGAGGGAAAAAACTAATATCCATTAGAATGGAGAGAGCCTTACAATTTATAGTTGAAACAATGGATCTTCACATTCCCAAGTGACATTTCAACTTAAAGTGCATTCTCAACGAAGAAATATAAACTTTAAGTGACTTAAGTCACTTTTTACAAAATTTACTCCTCAACGGAGAAATATAATGTTAGAGAGAGAAAAAGAGAGAAGAAGAGATATATTATAGATGCTGCAAGATGAAGTCCCTCTCTTCCTCCATTGTGGAGATGAATTTTGCAACTAGATAATATCTTACTTGACTACTTATTTGATTATAACATATCTCTTCTTGGACCTGGAAATGATGTTTCACACCTTATATTTACTGATCATCATTTTTCATGCTTGGGAAACATTGTTTCAACTCTTCAACTCAATGAGCATTGGTATGATGAAAAAATCAACTCATTTTCATGAACATGATCTCCTTTCTTACATATGAGAAAACAATCATATTACCATCACCATGGAGAATGCACTCCTCTCACACATGACCCAGAATTGGTAATCATGAGCCATCTTGGATTTGACGGTGTTAGATATTCTTGAGCATCCTCGACGGAAACATAAAATATTTTTTTAATGTCTATTTTTTTGGTATGTTTTTGAATTTTTATATGATGAAAAAATTGTGAACATAATGGATGGATTACTGTGGATAGAGTGAAAAAAGTGGAAGAGAAAGAAAATGCACATGAATGATGGATGACAACAAGTTCACTATGAGGTCCGTGGTATCTGCTAGTGCTATTGAAAAATATGCAAGAAGGGTGGATGCTACAAACTTCAGATTTTGTGTGAGGTCCATGGTATCCACTAGTCCTTTGTTTGCACTAATTGAATTTACAACAAGGAATTGGCATGAAAGAAAGGAATGGTGTCACGAGATCTGTGGATCTGCTAACCCATTTCCTTAATCAACTTGACAAATGAAGCATGAGTGGGGCGAACAAAATAGAGAGGCCTCATAGGAAACCTACTATGATACAATTTTTTTAATTTTTACAACACAACAATAATCCTCATATAGTTCATTACACATGCCTGTAGGTATATATACAAATATATAGGAAAAATATATCCTATAAATATGGAGTCAACAACCCATGATTCTCTCCTAGAATCATGTGGATGTTAGACCCATAAAAAAACCACAATAACCAAAACATATATATGAGTTCATTGTAAACAACCCATATAACAAACAATACTACTACCATGCAACGTAATAATAATTCACACATATAAAAATATGTGAGCACTAAATATTAATTTCCTAACATAAAAATCCTCGTAGCCATGGTTCCCATCATGAAATCATTTGAATGATTGAATAACATTTTTTTATCAACAATCCTCCCTGCATGATGAATCGAGTTGGAAAACAAGAAATCCATGTGCTCCACGTTATTGTCTCTAATGTTAAGATGCTCGGACACTAGACCTAAAACATGATTATATCTAAAGTTATGGAGCTTTAGTTATCATTTTTATGATCCCACTATCCTTAGAAACTTGTAGAATGTTATGGTGCAAGAGAAAATGGATTCTGTAATAGTTTTCAAAAATCCAAAAATTTGAGAAGATTTTAATGTTCGGGCAACTGATTTTGTATTTAAAAAAAAGAGTAAAAAAATCCAAATTTTCAGTGACTTGATTTATTGGAAATATATTCCAAAAATTAATAGACTCTCAAAATTTGGTGAGATTATCTCATTGGAATCAATGTGAATTTTAAAAACAAGTTTTGGCTGTGTGGAAGGCTTACAAATTGGTATTAATGGAGGAAAGGGAAAATTTTCAATTTGTCATTCTGGGAAAAATTCATGTTTTATTTGAGTGATTTTTGATTCATTATTACCATATCAGTGAGGGAAAATTATGTTCCAATTTTGAAAGGATTTTCTTATGGGGTTTGAGGGAAATGAAAAAATAATTTTTCTTGTATGTAGGGTTTGCAAGCATTTTTAGCAAGGAATGAGGGTTTTGATAATAAGCACATAAATTATTATCATTAGATCATTCCCAATGTCTCAAAATTAAGGGATTTAGGATAGGAATGGATGTTCCAAGTTTGAAATGACTCTCTGATGTGGATTTTTCACAATCCTCTTTGCATAAATAGTGTTTTTGAGAAAACTTGGGGTATGATGGCTGAAAAAAACAATCATGCATATATTTAATATGGGGAAAATAATTTCTATGAACATACATCAGCTAAAAGGAACCCTCAACAGGAATGGATGGCTAAAATTTGGATTGATTTCATCCACGGGATCATGAGATATGATTGAAAAAATTATGAGCTATCTAGGGCACATGAAGAGTTTCAAAGGCATGCAAGGATGAAAAACCAGATCCAAATGTGTTTTAATGGATTTCAAAGAGTTTTTTAATGCACTTTATGGAGATTTGGAGGGAAAAAAGTTATTTGCAAGTTGAGTGGTGGAGATGGGAAGTGGAAGTGCAAGGTGGGAGTGCATGGTGCAAATGTAAATGAGAACTGCACTTCCACCAAGCTTAGGTGCACTTTTTGGGTTTAGTTTTACCTAAAAATTTCATCCAAGGATGAAAATGGGGTTTATATATGTTCTTTGGGTAATTTGAGGGGCCGACATTCCATCAACACTTGACTTTACCTTCATACTTAATGTTTTTGCTTTATTTTTTTTTGATTTTTTTGTGTTATTTCTCTCCACCAATCAGATAGAGGCACAATTTTTGGGTACAATTACACCCCAAAAGTGTGCCCAAGGTATAAAGTTCACTTTTAAACTTCATTTGCACCATCTCATTTTGATCTGAAAGACTTTCCTTCACCCCATAGTTTGTAATTGACGAACTTTGGCCGTATAATATATGATTTTGCATAGAAATGGGAAAATGAATCCAATGATCCTATTTATTAATTTTTAAAATTAAATATTCAATATTTTTTGTTCCTCCATTTTTACCTAGGTGGTGTGCCGGTGAGCTGAGTTGCAAGAAGGGTTTTCAAAAACATGAGCCAAACCAACTTGTGGGTCATGAAGAGAATTGAATGTAATATCACTTGATATTTTATTAGTATCCCATATCTAATCAAGCTTCCATAAACCTTCAGTGAAAAATTCATGTGTAAAAAGGCCACCTTACGCCATTTTTGGAAAGGTTTCCAATTTATATACTCATAGAACTCTACCTTACTTATTCCACAATGTAGGAGGATCCCAAATATTTCCAATTATTGGGATATGATATCCCAACACCACATGGGGTTCCTAAAACATTTTTATGAAGTTGAGTTTTTAATGAAGCATGTACAATCCTTTTTCTCAAAAAATGCCTAGGAAAAAATCTCTCTTAAGACCCTTTAGAATATCCCAAAATGATTTCTAAATCATACCTTCATGGAGAAATATATGATACCTTTTTGTTGACTATAACCAATATTTATGAAATGCTTCTAGGATCCCAAAAACCTTCCCAAAATTTTAACTTTGAAAGCATACAATTTTGGCCATTTGACTAAAAAGGGGAAATTTTTTCAATGGGTTTGTCAAATAAAATGCAATGACATTTTATATGCCAATAATATCCTAGAAGGATTATTGCGAAAGAGCTTGAGAGTGACATTTTTAATGATAAAGTTAAAGCCCTAGGACTCAATAATTACATAGATAATATATTCCAATACTTTCTAAAGATAATAAAAAAACCATGTGGAGATGATGGTTGAGTCTATGAATTTTGAGTAAATGCTAGGGGCATTAAGAATGCATTAGTTTTCTTTATATTTGTGAAGGATAAGTGGAAATAATTGAAACCTATTTCAATTTGTAATATGACATAAATCAACATGATTAAGCTCATGGCTGAAAGATAAAAATATATATTGAAATCATTTATTTAAGAGTTTCCGAGAATATTTGTCTAAGGTAGGGATATTATAGATAGTGTGATGATTACGTCTAATTCAAAAAATCATACCAAGGAAATATTTTTTTATCAAGCTTGGTATGGAAAAAGCATATGATAGAGTCAATTGGGACCTCCTTAAGAGGATCATAATAATTTATGGATTATTTAAAGAGTGGGTGGATTGGTGATGAGTTTCATTATCCTAGCCACGTCGCTTATTTCAAATTTGGATCCCCTCAAACATATTTAATGTCCAAGGGGACCCTTTGTTTCCTCAAATTTTCATTATCCTTGTTGAAGGTTTTGGAAGATTCACCAAGAGATACCATAAGTAAATGGTCATAGGAATAAAGGATTTAACCCCTTAATATTTGTTAACATGGATATGGTAGGTGAATCCAAACTAGGATAAACCAAGGTGACTATAGATTGCTATGACACCTATATACAATCTTTACGAAGAAAAATATGACAATTGAAATTCTAAACTTCCTAAAGAATTATCTATCACAAAAGTATCATGAGACCCCTTTATCCCTTAACCCTCTTTCATAATGAGTTTAGAGACACATGATAAATAAAATGAATAAAATCCCTCGGTGGACCAATTGCTGGCTCACATAGATATTTCTTGGAAACCTAAATGTAATATCTAGGGGATTGATTCCAAATATGACAATTGAAATTTTTTGCTTTCGAAGGGCCTCCCTCCCTCCACTCCACCCCTCACAGCACACGAGACACATGCATAAGAAAACACACACGTAGACATGACCACATACATATGAATACACACATATGCACACACGCACACACACACACACACACACACACACACACACACACACACACACACACACACACACACACACACACACACACACACACACACACCATGCATGCAAATACACACACCATCATTGGAATCCTTTATCACATAACGCTCTTTCTTTGAGGATTACGAAAAACATGTGATAACTAAAATGAATAAAATACCTCATTGAATTAATTGTTATATCATTTGAGTAGTCATAAAAATTATGGCTAAATTAGTGCTTTACACCATGCCCATTTATACATGGTTATCATATATAAAATAGTTAAAATGGTAAGAAAATTTTATTGGCCAAGAGATCTTCTTAATGGAATGTAAAGTCTAATCGGATGGGATTAGGGTTGTCAACCAAAACACTAAGGGGGTTTGGGACTTATGAAACTTTGAATAATCAAACTATGATAGCAAAGATTTAATAGAAAAGGAAATATGTAGGGACTATCCAAAACCATGATAACCCAAATCTCCCTAGAGAAGGAAATAGATGAATTTTTGGGCTTGTATATAATTAGATGCAAACCTTATTAAAAGGATTATTTTGGATCTACCTTTTCAAAATGACGAAACAGATAAGGGTAAGGGCCAAGGAGGAATACCTGTTAAATGCTGGTCGGTTGATGGTTGTTGCACGCATTCTGACTTCTTGATCCATAGCTGAATGTGAGAGCTTCCTTTTGGCTAGGAGGAACTACCTGTAATAGAAAACAAGACCACAAAAAGATAGTTAAATGATATATGACAGTGGATTGCCTAATGTATGCTAGTTCTAGGAAGTGTGATACTTCATGATGATATCAATCCACTATTTAAAACAAGTTAATGTAAGAAATAAAAAAATTCCTATTGTAGTTGATATGATTTAGGTATCTCATTCAAATACAATAAGCAAATCCAATCACAACAAGCTAGGCTATAGTTGGATCTGAGAGGTGAGGTGTCTGTCAAGGTACTGGGACTAGTCAGGGTCAGATTTTGGGTTATTTAGGTCAACTGGTAGGGTGATTGTTGGGTCTGTTCTTGGTCAAGGTGTAAAACACAGAGACGACATGTCACTAAATGTGACCGATGCCGGTTTAGGTAGAACCGATGATGGTTGTGGATAACCGACGTCGGTATGGTCGAGGTAAAAGAAACTCAAAATAGATTAAATGATAGGGGTGATCAAGGTCAAATAAAGTTTGGGTGAGTGAATGGGGAGGTCTGTAGAGATATTAGGTATGCTCAAAAGTATACAATAGGTGAGGATAGGTGATTTGGTGATATGGGTGAAGGGATTTTTGAGTTCATAGGAAAGTGGGTGATGAAGCAATAAACATGCAAAGAATAGATTAATAACAGGAGTAATAAAGATTACTAACTAAAATAAACCATACTTGGTTAGGGCCATACTTACTATGTTAAGGATCTGATGGTTGAGTGGTGGAGGTGGTTGATTGGAGAATACATGTATGGTCCTGTAGTGGTGCTTTCTCGGAGTGTAATGGATCTATGATTGATCCTGGTGATGGCTCTGGATGTCTAGATGTGCAAAAGGATGCTTGTTTCACTTACATGTAGCTCTGATCTCTTTTCTTGATCTATAAATGTGCCAACCTCAAAATAAGGTTACCAAAGGGAATAAAAGGTAACCGATGATGGTTTGGGTTGACCGACATCAGTTCAGGGGTGACCGACATCGGTTAGGGAGGGATTCCTTAGGTTTACTAAAATAGGAGATCATGGCAATGATTTCCACTAGATCTCTCTATTCATCTAGCAAGAGTGGGAGTTACCTTTTCTTATGGGAATGTGGTTAGAGGGGATGTAGGCTTTGATTTTTAGGGTTTAGTTAGGTCTTAGTTAGTTATGACAACATACTAAGAATAGACTTAGGGTGAGGTGGCTAGGTGAGGTGTAGGTGAGGTGGTGGTGGTGGGGTGGGAATTATCTTAATTAGGATAATTAAATAATAAATATTGTGAGGACATGGATTAATTTAATTAAATTAATTAAATTAATATTAGTGTGGGGTGTAAGGGGCCATGGTTAGGTGAGTGTGTTCAAGTTGATTATTTAATGAGGGGTCAAGGAGTGTGTGACCCAATTTTGGTGTCTACATTTTCCCCTTTTTTTTGTGTAGCTTGTATTGGTAAGTGACACTGACAAAAAATAAGATGTGGTTGCCCCATGTGTGGGTGAAGGTGATCCCCCTCAAACTAGGAATTGATGTGGTAGAAGACAGAATCGGTGAGTGGTTTGATAAAAGGTGAATGTGATGAAGAGGAAGGTGGACAAAACGGGGGTAAGGGGGTAAAGGTCCAATCGGGTAATCTAGGTAATGGGCCAGGGTCAAAGGTAGTAATAGTCAAATGCACACACACGTATAAAACTGTAAACATGGTACCAGGTTGAAGAGCATGCAAACTCTACATTGTCTAAGGTTGATAGGTTTATCCAAACAAGGTTGAGGTGATTCTGGTATCCAAGGTATAGGATATGGTGTGGAAGCACTTCACAGGTCAGTGCGAAAATGTTTAGGTATGTTTATGGTACACCAAAGGTTGGGTCAGGATAAATGGTCATGGAAAGAGGCAAGGTAAGGTCATTAGGTCAAACAACACGGGTAACAATGTCACAAGGTATAACAAGCACATGAGTTCATAGGTCACTAACAATGTTCCAGGTCCAAGTAGCTAGGTCACAACACGGGTAGGGCCGAGGTATGGGTAAAATAACAAGTCCCAAAATGCAATTAAGGACAAGTATAGGTAAGGTAGGCATGGAGGTTGGTTGCAATAAGGGTGGGTAAGGTCAAATGGTGGTTGGGTTGGTTAAGTGGGGTCAACAATGGGGAATGGGTATGGGCAATATGACAGGTAACCAATGCCGGTCATACGTAATCGGGTGATGGTCTAGGTAAGTCCGAATCAATAGTTTATTAGGGGAGTAGATGACCGATGTCGGTCTCGGTATAACCAACCACGGTGAGCTAGGGCACATGACTGATGTTGGTTTAGGTATAACCGATGTCGGTCAGGTCGACATGGGTATATAAAAAGAAAAATCCATATAATATGATTCATTTATACATTTTGGATTTTGTGAAAATGACAAGAGCATTGAATGAGTTGTGATTTATCGGGAGAGAAAAAGATGAGGGATGATATCCTACTAAGGTGGAGGGATCCAGTTGGTTAGAGGAGCCAGGTAGATGGGTTCACGAGCACAGGGGGATCGATTGTGATTGGGTGGAGGTCAAGAGGATTGGATTTGGTGATTGGACATGGAAGAGGTGGGAGAGGATCGGGTGGACCACCAGTGCAGTGGCTTGATGTGCCACCATGGAGATGATAGTGTGATGAGGTAAGATTCAATCTCTTACATTGGTTTGGGAGGTAGATTGGGTATATAGGTTAGGAGGAATACATGCTTTTGGGGAAAAGGGGATTTGAATTTGGGAAGGAAAATTGGGTAAAATAGGAATGGGTAGAGGTGTGGTTAGGTGTATGAGGGGTGGGGAGGAGATGAGGGTAGAGTTAGGTAGGAATGGGTGAGAAGAAGGGAGTGTTTTAGGAAAAAGGGGTTTGGGTGTCACGGATTTTACATGAGTGATGGCCACCGTCGATCAAGGGGTGGCCGATGTCGGTGGTGTCGAGCCGGTACTAGTCATAGATAAGGTGACCGATGCTGTTTGGGATAGACCATGGTCGGTTAGAAGTAACTGGTACAGGTCATCATGTGGAGAAAAAGGGGCCAAAAGAGCCCTAGGGTGGTTGGGTGAGATAGATAGTGGGAAAAGAAGATGTTGTTGATGAAAAATAGAGCATGGGTAAGAGGTTAAAAGAGGTATGGTATGATCGATAGTGGGTTAGGGTTGGGGTGGGTAGATAGAATATGTGATAAGAAGGTAAGTTGTGAGGGGAAAAAGAGGGAGGGTAATAGGTGTAGGTGAAGTGTCAAGAGTGATTGTGGGTATGATCAAGGTGTATTAATGTGATGTTTTGTTGGATGCAAGTGAGAGACCAGTTGTGGATGTGAGATAGGGTGCTACCCCTGCTCATGATGGTTCGAGGAGGTGTGACAACCAGGATTAGTGGCATGTTGCAAAGGTTGGCTTGATTGGGGTTAGATACTACTCGGCAAGCATGTAGTCTGGTAACCTAGTTTGATGGTCACCCTCATCGATAGATGGGATTTGGTGACCAACACATTCCATCTACCGACGAGTGAGATCACAGGTCACCCTAGAGGATGTGTACAAGATCTTGTGGTTATCATATTGGGGGACACATGTATATTCATCTCCTCGAGGTGTCTAAGAGGAGTTGATGCTATGATATTTTTGGTGAGGGTTGGCAGAGATGAGGTTTCATAGTGCCAACATGAGCTATGGAGAGATGTACTTGGCTCATCCAGAGGAGACTAGGCTAGTAGTGTTGCTGATGGAGGTAATCTGTTTTTCACTTAGATGATGCAGAGGGGGGAGATTCCCACATCATTGATGGGGTCCTGCATGATATGGTGATGGAGAGGACCCATTTTGCATGGGCGCCAACATTCCTAGTGCAGCTATACAGGGAGTTATGGGTGTATGGGTGGCTATGGAGGTTCAACTTATGTTGCACTTTCCTACTTCATTGTTGGGCATATGAGCACATTATGTGTGTGTGCACCCAGTTGGTATGCCCTGGATGATGCATTTGAGCTAGGTTTTGTTTGAGTGGGCTACAAGATGGGTGCCTGTTATTGGAGAGTGTCGAGTGGGTAGGGTGACACATGATGTCACCTACTACAAGTGTTTACTAGAGGGGTTATCTTGGCATAGACATCATTTGGAGGCCCTATGTGGGTTATCCATCATATGGGTAGATGGCCATGGAGCTAGATGGATTATAGCTACTCAGATGGATAGAGGGGTGACATGCTAGAGAGAGCACAAGATGATACCCATAGATAGGGTTAGACGATAGTTTAGGCTGCCTCGGATATACCTCCACCCTTCCCATAGTACAAGAGGGATGACATGGAGAGGCCGTGCCTCTACCTCTAGCCGACAAAGTGCCTGCTACGGGTAGGAGGAGTAGGTGAGAGACCGGTAGATCGATGATGCTGAGGTGACTGACAGATATATAAATAGTGGTGCAGGCTACACACCTAGAGCAAGATGACCACAGGCAAGGGCAACTGATTTAGCCACCATCACTATTCAGAGGGACACCCTACAAGGGTAGGTGGCTACCTTGATTACATAGTTGGGGATGGTGCAGGGGTAGTTGATAGGTGCAGAGGCATAGGTGGCCACTTTACAGCAAAGTGGCCAATTTACAGGCCCAAATAACATAGGGACAGGCACCCACGCACAAGGTGGTGATGGTGATGGGATACATGTGGCTGCCCTACATGCACATGTTATAGGTTTCAGGGCCAGTTGGCCACTACAAAAGTGCATGTTACAACTCTTTAGACCTAGATACAAGTAGGAGCAGGATAGGGTCCCTCAGATAGGCACAGCACACAGGACAGGGTCAGAGGCCAATGGGGCCACCACAGACATATACCCGTAGCTAGATTGTGGGATGCCCTAGGTGAGGCTAGGTATTATTAGGATATTTTGATGGTAGAAGGGATATTTTCTATCCTATGGAGAGTACAAGGAACAACAAGCCTCGAGTGAGAGGACCAGGTCATGCACCCATAGTGTGGAGAGCACAGGGGGCCAACGAGCCCCGAGACAGGGTCAGGGTGAGGCCACCAGTTCACAGAGGCTAGTCCAGTGCAAGTACTAACGGGGACCCAACCAAACCCATGATGGGTGGTGAGATGTTAGCAGGATGCCACATACAGAGCCAGGAGGAGGAGGAGATAGGTGAGACAAATATGGAGGATATCCAACAGGGTGATATCTGATAGCCGTATGTACCTCCTATTTTGTATAGTTATTTATTTTTGATATATACCACTGCGCATGCCAAAGAGAGTGAGGATGTATATGAGAGTTGATTGATTTTGATCATATACCGGCCTCATGTGTGCCAAATGAAGATGATGAGGATGTACATGAGGGTTTTTTGATTTTTGTATTTTTGTATTCATTTGTATCGTGTACATATGTATGTATACACAGATATCGTCATGATTTATAGATGATGATATTTATACTATGGATGGTGTACTTGTTTTAATTTCCATTATTATTTGTGTATGTGATGGAAACTAGGTGAATTAAGTATGATGGAGTCAAGGTCAGTAGGCATGGTAGGCATGGATTGAGTCAGTCATAGGCATGGATGGAGTCATAGGCATGGATTGAGTCAGGTCATAGGCATGGATTGAGTCGGTATCATAGGCATGGATTGAGTCAGGTTGACTTAGGTATGATTGAGTTTAGGTTGGTTTAGGTATGGTTGAGTTGAGGTTGGTTGAGTTTTTAATTCATTAATTTGTGCAATTAATGATGATTTGGATCATGTTAAGATGTGTTGTAGTAAAATGCATGATAATGGTAAAGAAATGGTAGACATAATGAATGTATGAGTGATGATGGTAAAGATGTGAAGCAATTGTTGTTTGTTTGGTTTAATTTCCAATTATTGATATAAAAAGGAAACTAACTAGGGTAGAATGTGACTAGGAAAGGGGAGAGGGAATTGGTTAGGGTAGAGAGTGGCGAGCTAACCTCTAAGGGCCCCATGCCCTCGAGTGCTTTCCTACATAGTCCCGACAAAAAAGGGACCTCAGGCCGATGTAGTTCTCCCATAAGCTAGGGAAGATTAGGGTGAAATAGTGGAATGGTCTGATAGGTGTTAGGCATGGGTGATGTAGGTCATAGGCATGATTGAGTTTAGGTTGTAGGTATGGTTGATTGATTTTTAAATACATGTGCCGAGGATCTGGTCCTGTATGGGATAATCAATAGGTAATGAGGAAGGTGAATGGTAAGAGGTGGTAAAAGAGCCACTTAATTGATAAGAACCTTGATGAGTCTACCATACCCTAGATGGGCTTATGAATGTAAGACCCTACAGGCCTTGCATAATGGACTATTTTAAGGGTGAAGAAAAGTCACATGATCACGAAATGTCATGTTTGCATGCAAGTCCCTTGAGTAACGAGGAATTTAGGTGAAAAAGAAAGGAGGTGAGAATGAGAGGTTTAGCGTAACTTAGTGTATGACATGACATGTATTTTGGAACAAGAAACCCATAAAAATCCAAAATAGGCAAGTCCATGATGAAAATTTCATCTTTTTCTTGATTTGTTTGTTTTTAATAGACTGATCGATGCGGGAAGTCTATATGGGATGAATATATTATCTCCTTGAGGTCTTCATGAAGCTGATCAATGTGGAAGCTTCTAAATATTTATTATATTTTTGTAATGACCATATATAGCTGTCCTTCGAGGGAGAAGTCTATTGATAGTGGTAGAATATGGAGAAGAGATGTCCCTTTTGAGGGAGTCATCTTTTTCTGGAAGTTTGACTCAAGGAGTTGTATCCCTTTTTTTTTTAGACGTTTAAGTCATGGACAAGATTATAGAGGATGATTAGGTTCTAGTTTTAGAAGACAAGATCATAGTACACAAATATTAACTATGAAAGAGGTGGTTTTGAGTGATGAATGACCATGGGATTCCATCTTGAAGAAGATGAAAAGTATCCATGAGAATCATGCTATGAGCAGAGCCATGGTACTCATATTGAAGACAAGGCTAAAAGGTGATGGGTAATCACATGATTCTTGTTTAATCATGGATCCTCAAAATGGGTAATAATGGAAGGTGAACAACGCTCAAGGGATGAGTGACCAATTGAAAAAAGTGATATAGGACTTGATATCAACAATAAAATGGTCAGATGCAAGGCATTAAGGGGCTCAGTTCGAGGTTTACCTTCAAGTGAAGACAAATGATAAGCACCTGATCCATAGGCATGGGTGACGATATAGGGTCCAAGCCAATTAGGAGAAAATTTTCCCCATTTACTTTTCTCCTCTTTGGTTACATGTTGATTTTCCTTTAGGATGAGGTCACCGACTTGAAAGGTTCGTTCATGAACATGTTTTTCATAGCACATTTTGATACATTTTTAGTAGATTTGGAGATGGTCCAGGGCATTGAGATGATGTTCATCTAATAATTCAAGTTGTGCCAAATGATCCTGGAAAAATTCATCATCATTGAGCATGTCTTGTAGTGAGATGTGAAGGGATGGAATCTGGACTTCAGAGGTAAGAAAGCCTCAGTACTGTAGAACAGAGAAAGGGGGTGGTAGCAGTCAAAGTGTGAATACTAGTGCGGTAAGCCCACAAGGTGAAAGGAATGTGTGTATGCCAATCCTTCCCAGTATCATTGACCACCTTCATAAGAATTTTGTTCAAGTTTTATTGGTTGATTCATCTTGACCATTGGTTTATGGGTAATAAGGTGATGAGAAACTAAGTTGGATGCCAAAAGCATCACATAGTTTTCATAGGGTTTTGTTTTTGAATTGTTTTCTCATTATCCATGATAATGCGGTGAGGACACCAAAGTGATAGATGATGTGATGGTTGATGAATTCACATATTTTCTCAGATTTTGTGGAAATGAGGGGAATGGATTCTACCCATTTAGTGTAATATTCAGTAGTGGTTATGATCCATTGGTGGCATTGTGAAGAATGGGGGTTGATCTCACCGACAAGATCCAAACCCCATTGAGAGAAAGGCCAAAGGTCTCGCATGACCTATAAGGCATGACTAGGGGTGTGATGGAGATTAGCATGTTGCTGGAATTTTATGCAATGTTTGACATAATCACAATAGTCACGGTTTAGGGTTGGCTAGTAATAGCCTAGGTGAAGAATGCATTTTGCATGATAGTGAGACCACTAAAGTGGCCTCCACAAATCCCATCATGGACTTCCTTAATGGTGTAAGGAATTTTAGAACTAGTAAGGCATCGCAAGAGAATGTTGTAAAACCACATTTGTATAGAAAGACCACCCATGATGACATAATGTGAGACACTTTTAAGGAAGGCACGTTGTCCATTACGAGTGAGATCGGTGGGTAAAATGGAGAGGGAAAGATAGTTTGTGTATTGCTTATACCAAAGGTCACTTGGGTCAGGAGTAGTAGTTCTGATAGAGTAAACTTCATGAGGAAAATAAGAGGGTGATTGTAGTCTTTGTATGGTGACAAATATTTTAGAGTCAACGGGCGAAGTAGGTATCTGAGAAGCCAAGCAGGCCATGGTATCTACAAATTTATTGGTAGAACATGGGGTGGTTTGAAGGGCGTAATGGTTGAAGGTGGTCAAAAGTATGTCCACATGATGCTTATACTTTTGAAGTATCTCATTACAACACTTGGTATATACCATTGACTTGGTTTATGACCAACGAGAATCACCAAAGATGTTGATTGAATTAACATCTAAGGCATAAGTAGCCTGGAGACCTAATACGAGTGCTTCATATTTAGCAATATTGTTTGTACAATCAAAATCAAGTTTGAAAGACAAAGGCATAGGTTCACCATCAAGCGGAATGAGGATAACACCAGCCCCACCCCCACGCTACACTTAGAGCCATCAAAGAAGAGTGTCATTTGGTAAGTGGGTTTGTTAGAGAAAGGGTAGCAATAGACTCATCTAGAAAGTCAAAGTTAGAGGGTTGATCCCCGAAATGGGTGCATCAGCCAATTGGTCAATGATATTTTGGCCTTTGATGGACTTTTGATGGATGAATTCGAGGTTGAGGTCAGCCAAAAGCATAAGCCAACGCGTGCGACACATTGATTTTGATAAGGTTTGGCATACATGTAGTGTAATGGGTCAGTATTAGTAATGATGAAGGTTTTGTGGTTGAGTAGGTAATGCGGAGTTTGGTGGTGATGAAAACTAAGGCTAGGAAAAAAATTTTTGGTGTGGGTATATCTAGTTTCGTAATCAAGAAGGGTACGACTTATGTAATAAACCACTTGCTCTCGGTGTTGGTCATCATGATGAGCAAGCATGACACCTAGAGAATGGTCAGTGGTGGAAATATATAGGTAGAAGGGCTGGTCATCCTTAGGAGGAATGAGCACTAGTGGTTGAAGTAGGTATTGTTTCAAGGCTTTGAAGGCTTTATGGCAGTCATCATCCCATTTGAATGAAACATCTTTCTTGAGAAGATGATGGAATGGTTGATAACGGTTAGAGAGTTGGGAGATAAAATGATGAATTGATTACAATTTTCCTTGTAGGCTGTGAAGTTGATGGAGATTAGTGGGTGGTGACATTTCAAGGATAGCCTTGAATTTAGCAAGATCGAATTCTATGCCATGCAAAGAAATGATGAAACCTAGGAGTTTCCTTGAAAAAGTACCGTAAAGACACATTTTTTTGGTTGAAGATGAACACAATATTTGATGAGGTGGTCAAAGATGACTTTAAGAATGGGTAGGTGTTTGGTTTGATGTTTGGATTTGGAAAGTAGATCATCTACGTAATCCTCCAATATGTGATGCATGATGTCATGGAAGATGTAAGTCATGGCCCACTGATATGTAGCACTAGCATTTTTGAGACCAAAGGGCATGACTCGATAGCAGAAAGTCCCCCAAGGGGTGATGAAGGTAGTCTTGTGTTGATCCTCGGGAGCTAGTAATATTTGATTGTAGCTTGAGAAACCATCCATGAGTGATAACATTTCATGGCCAGTAGTGAGATCAACTAGTTGGTCAATGCCTGGTAGTGGGAAATCATCTTTGGGATAGGTGAGGTTGAGGTCATGGAAATTTGTGCAAATGCGAGTCCCCTATCACTTTCATGACAGGAACAATGTTAGAAATCCATTGGGGATAATCAATGGGTAGAATGAAGGAAACCGAGAGAAGGTGCTAAAGCTTCTTTGACTAGAAGAGAAATGCGAGGATGCATTTTCCACAACTTTTGTTTGATAGGTTTGGCATCAGGAATGGTCATGATATTGTGAACCATGATTTTAGGATCGATACTAGGCATATCGGCATAGGACCAAGAAAATGCATCGCTATGGTCCCAAAGGAAAGAGGTGAAGGATTCCTATTTAGTAGCATCTAAATATTGGATGATCTTTAGAATGTGTGGTTGTCTTGAGTATTAATGTTGATTTCAATGGTCGATTCATTCAACATGGTTTGTGTCTTAGAGGGTAACGATTGGTGAATATAAGAGTCTTCTGCACCAAGGTAGGTGAGGATGGACTCATCATCCTGACATTGAATGACGTTAATTGAAGGCGTATCATCATCGATCATGTTAGGATATAGGAATGGGAGAGAAGAGGGAGCCTCGCCATCATGTTGATAGGTCAGTGGTCCTAGGAAATGGTGTTTATGAAAAAAAAGTTAGGAGGTATAGATTCAGGATCTATGGACTCTATGGGTGAGGATGGTAATGTGGGTGAATGAGAGGGGAATATTTCTCATCCTGAATAAGGTCAATGCAAACCTTCTTAGAAGATGGAGCATCAAAACCAATGCCACTATGGTCATTGTGTTTACGAGAGGTACAAGAGATGACAATGTGGTGGCCTTGTTCATAAAAACCAAAGCCAAATCCTTTCCACATGCACCGTGGAGGAAAGTGTGAGCGAAAATGGTGGTTAGTGAGGGAGTGTAGGTCAGTGGAAAATGGTTGGGTTTGGGATGGAGGTTTGGGTTTATAGGTGGCCATATCAAGTCCCCATACGTTAGATTGGTGTGAAGGTGGGGAGGGCCATAAGGAAAACATCACCAATGTGAATGTCATAATTGGGGTGTTGACGCAGATTCCCATACTCTTGTGGGGTGAGGAAGGTATCAATATTGTATAGGCAGTATTCCCCCAAAGTGAGGCATTGAAAAACACCTTCTAAGGGATCAATAGTTGGTATGTGTGTTATGGGTATAGATGGCTCACTAGATGAAGGAGAGACATGGGCATGAGCGGTGAGAGGCTATAAGCTAGTAGTAGGGATAGTGAGGTTAGACACAACAAAAGTAGTGGTGATTTTGGTGGATGGGCTCATGGGTAGAGGTGAAGTGGTTTTGGTGGCGATCGCCCTGATTAATACAAGCACATCATTGGGTCGATATAGCATGTTACAATTCTTGAAAGGTGAGGGGTTGGAAATGATGGTGTAATTATGTCCCTCGTGTTCAAATTTGATGCATCGATGTAAAGTCAAAGGGACACAACCCATAGCATGGATCTAAGGTCAGCCAAGCAGCAAGTTATACTTGGAACTCCCCTTCTAGGACATAGAAAAGTTCCGGGATGGTGCGGGGACCTACGTGGACATGGAGAACAATGGTACCTAGTGTAGAGGTCATGACATCATTAAAGGAATGCAACATAATGGGGTTACTATGCATGCAATGGGTAGGTATTTACATTTGGTCATACGCATGGGAGGATATGATGTTAATGCTAGCACCACCATCGATCATAATGCATCGTATGTGTATATTATCGATAAAGATGAAGATGAAAAGAGTGGGGTTAGGGTCATCGGACTGGAAGGGAGTGATCTCTTCATCTAAAAATTGAGGGTAGCCACTTGGTGAGTGGGTGAAGGTGTAGAGGAAGGTAAAGACCTAGTGAGAGAGGCTACGTGGTGAGGGGTAATGATGGAGGCTATGGGTGTGGGGTCATTTGGTAAGACTTTGATAGATTTAAGGACCTCCATGAGGGCTTAATGATGTGACTCTGAGGTCTAGACGAGGTCATATAAAGACATTTTGAGGGGGATTATTGTAGTTGTTTTAACATTGTGTGATGTGTGACCCCATCGAAATGGGATATGTAGGACCTCGAATGATGACTTTGGGTGTGGGTGCAGATGGTATATTGGGTACAAGGTTGGTTGATGGGCCACTTGCTTTCTCCTTGCCCTTGTCTTTCTGAGCATGGGTGGAAATGTTGATCATGTTAATCTAAGGGGAGGTGGATGAAGAGGGTGTGTCATGGAAGGTATAGTGACAAGAGGGAAAAAACCCTAGTGGTGGATATGAGCCTTATGAGATGAGTAGGGCACATTGGCATTTGGGTGGTGGTTTGGCCAACTCTCTTATGCGAACCATGTTAATTTTGAATCTTGGGGATGGATCTAAGAGTTATGGGGGTGGAGATTTTGGTCGCTGAGTAGGAAATGAGGGAAGATCTGTGGAAATTTGAAGGACAATGAAATGGGGTCCTCATCAAGAAGATCATCATCGTCAAAGTTTTCTTTAGGAGGACAACAATTAGACAAGAGTGGATTTCAAATCCTTATAGTTCTCTACATCGTGTCCTGACACGATGGTAGGTAAAAATTTTGGTTTCATCAAACCCTTTTGGTTTGGGTTTGAGTGGGTCGTAAGGTCTAAGAGGTGGTAATGTGATGACAGAAGTTTCGAGGAGGTTGGTTAGGATTTTGGCGTAGGACCTTGCTAATGGATCACAATGGGAGGTGAATGTGGGTTTAGGTATAGGTGCGGTTAACTATGTAGGAAGAGTCTTTACAAGAGGGGGAGTAGGTTGGGCTACTAGTTTGGTGTGTGGTGTGGTCTTAGGTGTTGGTCATATCTGCTTGGGTAGGGGCATGGTAGATGAATTGGAAATAGAAGGTGTGGTTGGTTTAACTACCTTATTGGAGGGTAGTGGATTTTTGGATTTAGGTTGCATCTTCTTGGGTAAAGGTGATACGGGCACATGAGATGTGGAGGGAAAAGTGGATGGTGGAAGAGGGTAGGTTACCCATGAGGGTAACCAGGTGCTATGGAGGTAGGTGGTGTGGGTTGGGTAGGAGGTGTGAGTGAAAGAGAAGGAAGTGTCATGGGTAGTGAATAATTTATTGATGGTATTGGAGGTATGGGTGGTAAGAAGGTTATAGGTGAGGGCGGAGGTTGTGTGGGTCACTTGGGTATATTAGAGGTCTGTGATGGGGAAATGGGTTGCTGCATTCTTGGTTTATCGGTGGATGGGGTTTCATGCCCAGGGTCGAGGGATGACATCCTAGGATGGAAAGAAAGGGTGAAGGTGATAAGGGTGTGGTTGGTGAGGTTGGGGTATGAGATCTAGGAGATTGGATCTTCTTTTTAGGGGCCAAGTTAAGTTTGGTGTTAGTTTTGGAAGATGTAGCTAAATCTAATTTGATGGGTGGGTGAGTAAGGCTAGCTATTGGTATGACCCCTAAGGTAGTGATAGGTTTAGGCAAGGGAGATGATATAGGCATGGGTTTGGGTGTAGATGCATGTTGGGTTATGGGTAGAGGTGTGAGTTGAGCCATGAGTGGTGTCATGGGAGGTATTGCGATAGTTGTGGTTGTGTTCGGTTTGGTCGGTCGAAACACTTTTGGATAGATAGTGGAGGTGTCAGTGAGTGATAACTGCATTTGTGTTGAAATAGGAAGTAGAAGATGCCCCCAAAGTAAGGCTCTATCAACATAGTCTAGGTGATTGACCAAGCATGAGAATGGTATTGTTGTAAGTGGAGCCGATGTGGACTAAGTGGTAATCCCCGTAAAACATGTTTGAGATACAAGGAAATGGCTAGCCTCAAACTCTGTGGGTAAGAGAGCCAAAGAAAATCAATAGGATGTTGAAGGTCTAATGGTGAATGGTCATCTATAGGTGGTGGTACTTCTATAGTATCCTCCATGGGTAGAGGAGAGGATGGGCCAGCCAAGTGGGCTCTCCTTACATTAGTGTAGGTGGTGAACCTACATCTTCTATGAGTAGGACAGGTGTCACTGAAAACTTCTTGGAATTTTGAGGTGTCAAAGGTGGTGTGCTGATTATAGGATCTTTCATGGGTGAAGGAGAAGATGAAGGGGGTTCCTCTGTGGGTAGAGGAGTAGATGAAATAGGTTCTGGTGCAGGTAGGGGAGCGCGGGCTAATATTTCATCTATGGAAGGAACACGAGGCAATTGGGAATAACCTGGTACATCATTGAAAATAACATGGACCTCATGGACTGCTATCATTGTTGGAGGTATCACCCCCTTGGTTGGAAGATGGGGCATAATTAGGGAATGGATTCTTGAAGATGTACGGAGTTTTGTTAGCGGGTGCATTCAAGGTATCCAAGACTAGATCTCCATTATATATCATTTCTTGGACGATATTTTTGAAGGTGATGTAGTTATTGTCTCTGTAACCTTTGAATCGATGATAGTTGCAAAAGTCATGTTCCTTATACCACGCGAGCATGGGTCGCTCAGGATATAAACCAGTATGTGTTTTTATAGGTGGAAGGGTAATGACACCAGCTTTGAAAAGATTTTCCAAAATGGAAGAATAAGATTCTCCTAGGGAAGTGTACTTTCGCTATTCTCATATGAACTAGAAAGCTTGGAAAGGAGAGAGATTAGAAGGGGGTTTGGCTGGGTTTGATTGATGAGGGGACCAACTTTGAGAACTACAGCATTAGCAAACCCTTTGGGATTTGAATAGTTTTTTGGGGTTTCGAAGATAAAGAAGCATCATTTGATTTAAACGTGATGTTCTTTTTATGAAGTTGAATCTTATTTTCTTTGATAGCACAAATTTCCAATTTCCATGCCATGGTGAATGCCTTGTCGAAAGTGTAAAAATTTTACACCTGTAGGGTTGGTGAGATGTGTCTAGCACATGCTCGAGTAAATAGTTCTATAATCTTGGTTTGAGGTAATTGAAATGTGAGTTGGTTAATGAGGCTATGCTAGCGAGTGACAAAGTCAGCGATAGACTCATCGTCATATTGTCATGTGGAATAAAGATCTATCATGGTAACCTTCTTAACAATGTTGATGGAGAAATGATCTAGGAAGGCTTGGGATACTTGATTGAATGAGTAAATGGAGTGTCTTGGTAGTCCACTATACTAGTCTAATGTAGGTCTTGTCAGGGACATTGGGAAAGTCCTCAAAAGTAAAGTGTCATCATGGGAAATCAGGTAACACCCATGTTTAAAGGACCGCAAATGTTGTTGCAGATCTTCTTTGCTATTGAAGTAGTTGAATTTTGGAATCTCCCAATGTATAGGGTATGGTTGAATAGGAATGGATGGGTGAATAGGATCATTAAAAATTTCATCGTAGGTGAGGGAATTGCATGAGCCGAAACCCAGATGCTTCTAGGGCTGCATATTTTCCATTATCAACTTGATAAGGATATTAGTAGGTTATGATGGAGGGACACCTCCTATGGAATAAGGAGGTGGATAAGAAACTTGATAGGGAGGTTGAGAATAAGGAACCAAAATAGAAGGTACATATCCGTAATGGGCAAGAGACGAGATACGAGGTTGTTGATAGTATGTGTATGTAGGTGGGATGGTCGTTGTGACTCTGCAAAGATTGGGGGTAGTGTTTGTGGGATGGAGAGGATGATATTTTGGAATGGAGTAGTGTAGTGCCAACATTTTTATAGCTCTAGTTATTTGTTGGTTCCTTTATTCCTAGACATGTTTTGATTGAGACTCGATAGACTTTGGACTTTTTATTATGATGTTTTATCCACACGGACATTATGGCATTTTGGGTGCGTAGCGCCAATTGACTAGATTCATATCGATATATTTCTTATGATGTTGATGACACTAACAGGGTTATATGATAGACTTATTGGTTAGATGTTAGTCTCTTATGGTTGATTTGATTAATGATATAGTGTTCTGGATTTAATGATGGTAATTTTCATGCTAACCTAAGTGTATGTTGTTGCAATTTTATTTGGTGGTGATTCATGGCAAACTATGTGAATAATTGTATGCATTGCACTATCAATTGTTTAATAATGTTAGGACATTATAAGTTAGATTGAATTTGTGATGTGTAGATGATGTTTATTATATTGGACAAATGTGGTTAATGTGTGCAATGAGTGTGCAGGTGACAAGTATAGGAGAGCATGGGTTTCAGGGCAGCTACGCAATTGTGCACAAGTGGCCCACGGACTGAATCTAACAATGCTAAATGTTTGAGGCCTTAGAATAGATGTATTTAATTGGGCACCATGGGTGAACCCCCTCAATTGTAATGTAATTATGTTTTGTAATATTAATTAGGTTTAGGGTGTGTTTTATTAAGTAAACTAGCTTAGGGGTTTAATGATCTTATCTTAAGTTAAGTGTTGGTTTTGGGAAAGTGTGTGTGTTGGTAGAAGGGATTGGGGACCACATGTGAACCTTGGGTGGACCCCACACCCTTTACCCTTGTGCCCAAGCATGCCAAACCCGAAATTGAGTTATTTTGGGTATTTTTAGGGACCCCTTTTGAGTTTGGGAGTTCCTTAGCATGAAAATGGACCCTTGGACCCTACCTAATAGGTAGGGGGGATTATTTCCAAGGTTTGGAGGGAGTTTCCTCCCATTTTTCCCTCTTTAGTCACCATCCATGTAAGATGGTTGGTTTGTGTGTAATTGTTAAAAGTTGCTCCACTTTGTTTTATTTTAGTTTTTAGTATTTTGGGTGATAAGGGATAAAATGTAAGTTTACTCTTACTTATTTGGTTTTTGGAATCTTTGAATCTTGAGAGGAGAGGGGGTGACACTTGTCACTTTCCCATTGGTGAGGAAACTTTTGGGTTCCTCTTCTTATTCTTCCTCATGTGGAAGGAATGGGTCTTGTTGGTTCATTTTTTTGGAGCACTTGGAGAATTTTGGGAGCTTGGACAAAGGAAAAGCTTAGAGTCTTGGAAAGCATTATAGAGGTAGGATACTTAACCTTCTTCTTCTTAGTTGTGCTTATCTTGTTAACTATGCTTAATCAATGGAATGGTGTGTGTGAAATGATGTGTTGTGAGTTGTATGGTTAATGTAGTTGTTTGTTTGTTCTTGTTGTTTTCTTTGTTTTCTCTCTATCATCATTTGGATTGATGGTTTTTAGAGAATGTAGGGGAAGAGAGAGGGATTTCTCTCTCAAACCTCATGGTTTTGGTCAAGCCATGAAGGTACCTTCTCATCCCCTCATATGGTTTGAGGTGGGAGAAAGGTTCATATGGCTTGAACCTTTCCCCATTATTGGTGAGGAAACCATTATGGGTTTGAAAATCCTCCCAAGAAGGATTTCTATAGAAAAAGAAGGAATAAGAAGGATGCTTGATTAGGAGGTATAAGGAGTTTTGTAATTTTGTTGGTGGTCCTATGGTTGGACACCTTTGATTTGGGAATCCTATTCCTTCTCTTCCCCTTGTGAGGTTGACCTTGTTATCCTCATGTTGTTGTTTTCATGTGTAGTAAGTGGTTAAATGGTCTTATGTTTTTCTTGTGGTGTGTAAATCCCATTATACTTGTGCACATTGTGGAAGCTAGTTCCTCTCTCCCATGGGCTTGGGGAGGCTAGCATGACTTCCAACCATGGAAAGACATGTGATGATGCTTATTGGTTGGGTGGTAAACAATCCATGTTCTCTTGGAGTTGGATTCTTGTAGGAGTATTGGAGTTTGGAGCTCAAGTTGGAGATAGTGGAGCCTCTTGCCATCTTGGTCTTCCTCATCTTTGGAGGACATTGCCTTCACTTTGTAAATAAATGTGGCTTTGTAAAGTGTCACACTTTTGTAAATACCCATTTTTGTACTTATTGTTTCTTGAAAAATATTAGTCACTACTAAGAAAGCTTTTATTTTATTGTTGCTAGAATCTTGTAAGATTGTCATTTGAGATCATAATGAAACCATGAGTTTTTCTTTATTTCAATGTCATTCATTTGGAAGAAATTGTTGTTTAGAAATATGTAAAATATAGTTATGCAATACACTTGAAAATTTGAAATATTTAGTTGTGCATTACATATAAAATCTGAAAATTTAGTGTGCTTGCATTAAAAAAATATGGCACTACATTTTGGTATCAGAGCCGTGGTTCAAACACGCGGACTCTTGGGTAACTAGTAAATTATTTAGTCTTTCCTTTAAAAAACAAATAAAAAAAATACATGGACATGTCCCTATTGTAACCTTCTTTGCATGGAAATCAGTAACATTTCTTTAGTTAGTTGTTGCAAGAAAATTTGAGATACTATGTAGTTACTTCATTTAAAGGAAAGTTAGTGTTCATGGAGTTTTAGGATTTGTTGAAATGAATATATTATTTGTTTATAATAGTTTGTATTGCAAGTTTGGAAGTGTTATCCAATGAAATGAAATCAGTTTATTTACCTTAAACCTTATTTTCTTTCCCATAAGAAAACTAGATAAATGGACTTGTTATAGTTAGAAAATAGAAATATATATATATATATATATATATATATATATATATATATATATATATATATATATATATATATATATAAAAATCTATTAATTACAGTTTGACATTTCTTTGGAATATGAAGTATGTTGTGAACATGTTAAAGTAGATTGATATGGTTTAGTTTGATAATGCAAATACCTTTTTTTCAATAAGAGTTTATTTTGTTTTTTTCTTTTCCTAATATATATATATATATATATATATATTATATACGTATTACAAATTTAATCAAAACGAAATATATAATAATAAACAAAAAAATAGTAATAACAAATAAATAAACAATATATATAGATTTAAAAATATATTTTTATACATTGTTTTTATATATATATTTTTAAAATAAAGAAATAAAATGAAATAAAATATAATAAAACAAAAATAAAACAAATTTTAGTTATATATATATTATATACAAGCGTATAAATTTAAAATATAAAATAAATAAATAAAAAAAAAAAAAAAGATAAAAAAATATGCTTATGGGGGGGGCCAACCCCCCGTAGCCCCAAAAACATGTACCTCCCTCCCCTCCCCGAGACTCCCCAATCCCCGGACCTGAACCCCGCTTCCCCCACCCCCACGCCGACCCCGTCCCGGGACCCCTCTCCCCGACCCCGAACCCCGTGCACTCGCCCCGCCCACGCCCAAACCCCGCGCGACCCCGCCACTCAGGCTGCCCTCCTTGCAGCTACCATGACCTCCCTCCCCATTTTCCGTCACCTCCAAACATCACACGTAACCCCCTAAAACAAAAAAAAATATATAAAATATTAATAAAAAAAAAAAAAAAAAAAAATATATATATATATATATATATATATAAAAAAATATATATATATATATATATATATATATATATATATATATATATATATACACATATCCATATATAAAACACAAAAAAATGAATATATATATATATATATCATCAAAACTTGAGTTTTTCTTCAACAAGTTCCAAAAAAAAAAAATAATAATAAGAAAGGAAACTCCATAGCTCCTCCACTTGCAATGGCAAGGAAAACTCCATGGAATCAAACCCACATAGTCTTTCAACCTGCTCATTCAAAAGACAATACAAAACAAATGAGAAAAGAATAGAGAGGAAAAGAGACATAGAGAAATTTAGGGCACTTTTAGGGTAGATTCAAAATCAATGGCCAAGATTAGAATTGATCCTAGGGTCCTCCTTTAATCCTACCTTGCTTTAAGTCATGACATTTTAATGGGATAAAAAAATAAATTAAGAGGGGTGTGTGGGTAGATTAAATTAAAAGGGGGAAGAACAAATTAAGTTAAAAGGGTGTGTAGGGGAAATTTATGAAAGGGAGAAGATTATTTTTTTTTCTAGGAGTGTAGAATTTTAATCATAACCCTAGGAAGTTTGATAGGGTAAAATAAATTAAATTATTATTAGGATAGTGTTAATTTATTTCAGGAAAATTAATTATTATTATAAATTAATTATTAACAAAAAGGGGCATTGCATCTGGTGTTATAATGATAATAACAATAATAATAATATAACGCTAATAATAATATAACGCTTCCAACAACGTTTAGAAAGTTTATAAAACATTTTTTTTTTTGGATCAGGATGGCACCCAAGAGGGGATGATCGGCTCGAGGTTCGGGACATAGTGCACCTACACGGGAGCCACCGGCCCCCGATTTTAGGCCTCAGATATTAGAGACCCCAGCAAAGTACCGATAGGCATCAGACAGAGCGTCTTCCACCACCGTAGGTGATAAGAGAGGAGGACATTCAGTTGGGATGAGGAGTTGATTGGTGAGGATGCACATCCAGAGCCACCTGAGCACGACATTCTGAGATGAGAGAGGTCACGCAGCCCTTCCATCCTTGGCGAGAGGGTGGCCTCATTTCATCACAGCCAATCACACATCTTCGAGGGACCATTTGGAGATAGGTGATCTCTTTCACCTGTTAGACCAAATCACCAGGATTGAGACACAGGTAATGTGATTCGAGACCTTCGCCTATAGCTACCTATGTTTAATGGTTTGACAGATGGCTTTGGGGCAGAGTCCTAGCTCCTTAGCTTGGATAGCTGCTTTGGTTTGCACTCTTATGAAAGCAACGTCAAAGATAGGTTTTCCATACACCTCCTCCGAGATGCAGCAGGCATTTGGTGGAGGAATGAGGAGTGGAAGCTCCATTTGACTCAAGATACAGTGACCTGGGAGTTGTTCGAGGAGCGATTCAGGGCCCGGTATATGTCAGAGCATTTTGTGTAGAAGAGGATCGATGAGTTTCATGACTTACGACAGGGTTCTGGCTTAGTGGCATAGTATGAGAGCAGGTTCTTGGATCTCTTGCAGTATGTAGACTACCTGTAAGATGAGAAATTATAGGTAAACAGGTTCATTCGGGGCCTGAATGCAGATATAACAGGAGCTATTAGGATGTTATCTCCTCCCACACTCGAGAAGGCCATTGAGAAGGCCTACTTGGCTGAGGAGAATAGGACCAAGGCTCAAGAGCACAGAGATAGAAACAAGAGCAAGTTCTAGGATAGGATTTAGGCATTCCATAGCCAGAGAGCATGGGGAGAAGTACCACCTCCTAGAGGAGGATTCTAGTCTTCTCTAGCAGCATCGAGATCTCCTCCACACCCATCACAACAGACACAACATCAAGGACACCAACATCAGAGGGGTAGACAGACTCAGAGTTTTCAGCGAGGTGGGTCTAGAGGTGGTTTTGGTGGATCTAGAGATAGGAGGTCGGGTACTCATCACTCATAGCTAGCCTGCTCACACAAGTCTGTTAGGGTTGGAACACTAGGTTTAGTTCACCAGAGTACAGGAGGGACCCCATCTCAGAGGGGTACAGGAGGATGTTTTATTTGTGGGGCTCCAGACCATTATGTGCGTATGTGTCCACACAAGCCCACTACTACGGATATGTAGAGAGCTCCTAGATCCAAGTAGATGGTGGGTGACGTGGATGCACCCATCGTGTATATGTAGTGGTTGACAACCACCAGCCGAGCATCGTGCCACAAATACATTGAGATAATAGTACTATCGTGGGGTATTTCTGTCTCAAGACTTTTGATTCAGTGCTTCGATTCCTTTATATCACCTTCTATAGTGGACTAGTGTGGGCTAGTGGTGGCTAGGTAGTCAAATTGTTGACAGAGTTGAGTTGGCCTCTGGGGCTAAACTTACCGTGGACTTGTATGTGGAGAGTTGTGTACTTGATTTGGGAGTCTTCTCAACTACACTTGACCTCCGAGTTATTCCTTTAGGATCCTATCAGGTAGTGTTGGGTATGGATTGGCTCAAGGCTCATTGAGCCAAGGTGGATTGCAGAAAGAAGGTCATTGAGTGTCAGGATGATTTGGGTAGTGCAGTTGTGATTTTAGGGATGTAGAGACCTATCTCCTTGCGCATGATGATCTCGGCTAAGCAACTCAAGCGGAGTATGTGTAAGGGGTGTCAGTTGTTTGCTATCACCATCAGTGATCAATCAGAGAGTACTTTAGAGCACTCACCCTTAGATGACCATGTAGTTTTGAGGGAGTACGCAGATGTGTTCCCAGGAGAGCTTCCAGGTTTACCACCTAGTAGGGAGGTGGATTTCACCATTGACTTAGTGCCTAGATCCGCACCAATTTCTAGGGCACCCTATCGGATGATGACTTCAGAGCTTCATGAGCTCAAGATTCAGTTAGAGGAGTTGTTAGAGAAGGGTCTCATTCACCCTAGTGTATCTCCTTGGGGAGCGCCAGTCATATTTGTGAAGAAGAAGGATGGTTCTCTCAGGCTTTGTGTAGATTTCAGATAGCTCAACAAAGTCACAATAAAGAACCATTATCCACTCCCTAGGATTGATGACTTGTTTGATCAGATGATGGGGAGCTAGAGTGTTCTCCAAAATCGATCTTAAGTCAAGGTATCATCAGTCATGCGCATTTCAGATGCGATATTCATAAGACATCATTTTACACACGTTACGGGAATTATGAGTTCACAAAGGTTCCATTTGGTTTGACCAATGCCCCAGTTGTCTTCATAAGCCTCATGAATGGAGTATTCAGGACATTTCTAGATCGCTTTGTTTTAGTGTTCCATGATGACATATTGATTTATTCTCATTCCAAGGAGGAACATGAGGAGCATTTGAGCAGTACTTCAAGTTTTGAGAGAGCAGAAGTTGTATGGGAACTTGGAAAAATGTAGCTTCTTTCGATAGAGATTCAAGACTTGGGTCATATCATATCGTGGGAGGGTATCTCCATAGATCCCTCTAAGATTAAGGCTATCTTGGATTGGCCAAAGACCCACATCGGTCACCGAGGTGAGGAGCTTCATGGGTTTAGCAGGTATTACCACAGTTTGTGCAAGACTTTTCTAGATTGCTCACCCTATTACTTCCTTTCGCAGGAAAGGGAAGAAGTTCGACTAGTCGAAAAATGTGAGCAGGCCTTTTAGTTGCTTAAGGAAAGCTTAACCACGGCGCCCATCTTAGCAGTTCCAAACCCAACAGAGGATTTTGTTGTTTACACCGATGCATCACTAGAGGGTTTGGGAGCAGCCTTATGCAGAGAGCATCGGTTATTTCTTTTGAGTCTCGTAAGCTCAAGGATTACGAGCTTAACTATCCTACTCACAACTTAGAGCTCATGCAGCGCTTGTTCATGCACTTATGCGTTGGTGACATTTCCTTCTGGGTAGACCTTTCATCTTGAGGACGATCATCATTGTAGTTTACAACATATCTTCTCTCAGCCAAACCTCAACGCTCATCAATGGCGTTGGATGGAGTTCATATGTGAGTATGACATGGAGGTGCAGTATATCAAGGGAAAGGAAAATGTTGTTACAGATGCACTTAGTAGATGACGACATGTGCTTGCTTCTTTGACACTGCAGTCAGATTTGAGAGGTAGGATACTTGAGCATCTTCCAGAGGACAGGTTTTATGAGGGTGCTAGGTAGATGTTGGATTCTCAGGGTTCTTTTGAGGGTAGATATTCAAGATGCATGTTAGAGTCAGATGGTTTGCTTCAGTTCCATAGGTGCATTTATGTGCCTAAGGCAGGTGATCTACGTAGTTTCATCCTTACTGAGGCTCATCAAGCCCCATACCCAAAGCACATCCAGGAGTGAAGAAGATGCATGCCAATTTGAGAGAGTTATATTATTAGCCGTGGTCTTCATCGGACATAGCAGATTTTGTAGCATGTTGTCTTGAGTGTCAAGAGTCAAGAGCATTCTCATCCCAAGTAGACTCTTATACCCTCATGAAATTCCTGAGTGGAAATGGGATGTGATCTCCATGGACTTCATAGTAGAACTTCCTATGTCCTCTTATCGTCATGATGCCATTATGGTCACAGTGGATAAGTTGACCAAGGTTGCACATTTCTCGCCAACCAAGGTCACCTATAATGCACAGGCCATCACCAAAGTGTTCATGGAGGACATTGTTAGATTGCATGGGATTCTGAAGATGATCATCAATGACAGAGACACCATCTACACATCAGTTTTCTGGACTTCTTTTCAGGAGGCCTTTGGTACACAGATTAATTTCAATTCGGCATATCATCCAGAGACAGATGGGTAAACAGAGAGGGTTAATCAGGTTCTTGAGGACATGTTGAGGATGTACATGATGGACCACCAGAAGAAGTGGGAAGATTATTTGCATTTAGTTGAGTTTACCTACAATAACAGTTATCATAGCTCCATTGGCATGGCACCCTATCAGGCTTTGTATGGACGACCTTGTAGGACACCCTTGAGTTGGGATAGACTAGATGACAGGATTATTTTGGGGCTAGGTTATCTTCGTGGATTTAGAGCAAGAGGTTGTTCGATTCGGCAATGTGTTGAGCAGGGTAGAGCACACTAGAAGGTGTATGCGGACACCAAGAGGATTGATCGTCACTTCTCAGTGGGTGACAAAGTCTTCTTGAGGGTTTGTCCTCATAAGAGTCCGATCTGTTATGGAAAGGGTTCTAAGCTATCGCCTCATTTTGTGGGGCCTTTTGATATTCTTGATGTCATCGGTCCAGTTGCCTATCGCCTTGCTTTGCCACCACGCCTTACATAGGCCCACAATGTTTTTCATGTTTATGTAGTACGTAGATATGTACCAAATGTTTCTCATGTTTTAGATTGGTTGGCATTACAGGTAGAGGACGGAGGGCAGTGGAGATTGGAGCCCATATGCATAATGGAGCACTGGAGGTTGGACCTTCGGGGTTGAGATTTGGACCAAGTTAGAGTGCAGTGGGACCAATATGACAAGTCATCAGCTACCTGTGAGGATGCTACACCATTGAGGGCTAGATATCCCTATCTCTTCCAATGACTTCCAGGAGGAAGTCTAATTCTAGGAGAGGGGGATGTAGTGCCCACATTTTTATAGCTCCAGTTATCTGTTGGTTCCTTTATTCCTAGAATTTTTTTGATTAAGACTCTGATAGACTTTAGAAATTTTACTATGATATTTTATCCTCATGGACATTATGGCATTTTGGGCGCGTAGCGCCAATTGGACTAGATTCATATACTGATATATTTCTTATGATGTTGATGACACTAACATGGTTATATGATAGAATTATTGGTTAGATGTTAGTCTCTTGTGGTTGATTTGATTAATGATATAGTGTTCGATTTAATGATGGTAATTTTCATGCTAACCTAAGTGTATGTCGTAATTTTATTTGGTGGTGATTCATGGCAAACTATGTGAATAATTATATGCATTGCACTATCAATTGTTTAATAATGTTAGGACATTATAAGTTAGATTGAATTTGTGATGTGTAGATGATGTTTATTATATTGGACAGATGCGGTTAATGTGTGTAATGAGTGTGCAGGTGATAGGTATAGGAGAGCATGGGTTTCAGGGCAGCTACACAATTGTTCACAAGCGGCCCACATGCTGATTCCTAACCATGCTAAATGTTTGAGGCCTTAGAATAGATGTATTTAATTGGGCACCATGGGTGAACCCCCTCAATTGTAATGTAATTATGTTTTGTAAAATTAATTAGGTTTAGGGTGTGTTTTATTAAGTAAACTAGCTTAGGGGTTTAATGATCTTATCTTAAGTTAAGTGTTGGTTTTGGGAAAGTGTGTGTGTGTTGGTAGAAGGGATTGGGGACCACATGTGAACCTTGGGTGGACCCCACACCCTCTACCCTTGTGCCCAAGCATGCCAAACCCGAAATTGAGTTATTTTGGGCATTTTTAGGGACCCCTTTTGAGTTTGGGAGTTCCCTTAGCATGAAAATGGGCCCTTGGACCCTACCTAATAGGTAGGGGGCTTATTTCCAAGGTTTGGAGGGAGTTTCCCTCCCATTTTTCCCTCTTTAGTCACCATCCATGTAAGATGGTTGGTTTGTGTGTAATTGTTAAAAGTTTCTCCACTTTGTTTTATTTTAGTTTTTAGTATTTTGGGTGATAAGGGATAAAAGGTGAGTTTACTCTTACTTATTTGGTTTTTGGAATCTTTGACTCTTTAGAGGAGAGGGGTGATACTTGTCACTTTCCCATTGGTGAGGAAACTTTTGGGTTCCTCTTCTTATTCTTCCTCATGTGGAAGGAATGGGTCTTCTTGGTTCATTTTTTTGGAGCACTTGGAGAATTTTGGGAGCTTGGAGGTGAGCTTGGACAAAGGGAAAATCTTAGAGTCTTGGAAAGCATTATAGAGGTAGGATACTTAACCTTATTCTTCTTATTTGTGCTTATCTTGTTAACTATGCTTAATCAATGGAATGGTGTGTGTGAAATGATGTGTTGTGAGTTGTATGGTTAATGTAGTTGTTTGTTTGTTCTTGTTGTTTTCTTTGTTTTCTCTCCACCATCATTTGGATTGATGGTTTTTGGAGAATGTAGGGGAAGAGAGAGGGATTTCCCTCTCAAACCTCATGGTTGTTGGTCAAGCCATGAAGGTCCCTTCTCATCCCCTCATATGGTTTGAGGTGGGAGAAAGGTTCATATGGCTTGAACCTTTCCCCATTCTTGGTGAGGAAACCCTTTTGGGTTTGAAAATCCTCCCAAGAAGGATTTCTATAGCAAAAGGAGGAATAAGGAGGATGCTTGATTAGGAGGTATAAGGAGTTTTGTAAGCATGTTTTGTTGGTGCTCCTATGGTTGGACACCTTTGATTTGGGCATCCTACTCCTTCTCTTCCCCCTTGTGAGGTTGACCTTGTTATCCTCATGTTGTTGTTTTCATGTGTAGTAAGTGGTTAAATGGTCTTATGTTTTTCTTGTGGTGTGTAAATCCCCATTATACTTGTGCACATTGTGGAAGCTAGTTCCTCTCTCCCATGGGCTTGGGGGAGGCTAGCATGACTTCCAACCATGGAAAGGCATGTGATGATGCCTATTGGTTGGGTGGTAAACAAGCCATGTTCTCTTGGAGTTGGATTCTTGTAGGAGTATTGGAGTTTGGAGCTCAAGTTGGAGATAGTGGAGCCTCTTGCCATCTTGGTCTTCCTCATCTTTGGAGGACATTGCCTTCACTTTGTAAATAAATGTGGCTTTGTAAAGTGTCACACTTTTGTAAATACCCATTTTTGTACTTATTGTTTCTTGAAAAATATTAGTCACTACTAAGAAATCTTTTATTTTATTATTGCTAGAATCTTGTAAGATTGTCATTTGAGATCATAATGAAACCATGAGTTTTTCTTTATTTCAATGTCATTCATTTGGAAGAAATTGTTGTTTAGAAATATGGAAAATATAGTTATGCAATACACTTGAAAATTTGAAATATTTAGTTGTGCATTACATATAAAATCTGAAAATTTAGTGTGCTTGCATTAAAAAAAAAACATGGCATTACAAGTAGGGGTCACTTACACCACAAGTGGTTGTGTTGCAATGGGTATTTGTGAGACAACAGGTGTGGATTTTGCTATGGTCTGGGTGGTCGACGAGGAGATAACAAATACAACAGGTGTGATGGAAACTCCGATACATGGTCATGGGGGTATGGGTCCTAGATACGAAACTTTAGAGGGTGAAGTAGGTGAGGGTAACACCACATTATTAGGGGTTGATGCAACAATAGGAATAAGGGTAGGAGAGATTGATACATGCATGTTGTATATCAATTGACTAGAGGAGTCTCGGGTGGAAGAGTGGGAAAGGTAGAACTATAAGGCCGCGGGATTCTAATCAAGGATTCATGAAAATTCTTCGTCGCCAGAAGTAATGGTGGTAGGTAAGGTTGGATCCATGGGTGATAGGATGGAAGGTGGTGAGGGACTAGGTGGGAGTGGTTGATGACTAGTGTGGAATATGAGGGCATTAGTTTGGCTGCGAGTCAACACCATGTGAACAAGTGCTGACCTGGTAAGACTGTATTCTATAGATGACATAGAAAATAGTAGAAACAAAGAATAATGGGGTCCGGGAGGTGAATCTGGTCAATGTCTAGATTTTGAAAAATAAAACACAGGTAACCGATGATGGTCAGGATAATTTGTAATGGTTATGGGAAAAATGATGACGGTCAAGGATGACTAGGTGATGGTTGGGACAACACTGATGATGGGTTCTGAAAATGATACCGGTCACTGTGGAAGAAACCAGTTCAAAAAAATGAAGTAGAAATGTTGGATTTGTATGGGTGAAATTGTGTATAATAGTAAATATCAATAGGGAGAAATATGATGATGCCCTGATGCGGAAAAAAAGAATAGAAGAAATGATGAAAACTATTATAGGTAAAGTAACTAGAAAGCCAAAACCAACACCGGTTAGGGTTTAATCGAAGATGGTCGATGTGAACCGGAAATGGTCACTGGGACCGATGTCGGTGACTTTAAGATTAGAAAGAAATGAAGAAAATTTGTTTTGTGAATTAAATTAAGTGAAGAATCAAACTCAGAAGCTTGAGAATGAGGATATGGGGCCCTAACACTTTCGGACAAAGTCGAATACTCCAACTATGATGGTGGAGTGTGCAAGGAAGAAGAAAAATTGAGATTCATAGTCTCACACCTCAAAACACAAGCCAAGAAGAATGCTAAGAAAAAGCATGATCCTAACAATGATTTTCTTATGTTTGTTTATCTTATGCTATTTAGGACTAACTATGCGTATTTATAATAGATTTTGTTTGGTTGGGAAAGTGTCCTTCAAGAAGGATATCTAAAAGGAGAGGTTTCGGGTATGTTATGGTGGGGGCAGGCCATCCTCTGAGATGATGACTCAACAGAGGCAATGAGTTGGGGAGTACCTGAAAATTGGATCATGTGATCATTGATAGATGTTCCCGGGTAAGATGTTGTTTAAGAAAGATGTGTATATTTGATTTTGTGCAAGTTTGGTAGGACACAAAGAGAGAAAAATGCTCTTTCTATAAATCTTTCATCAACCATCACCGGGCATGACATCCAACATATAGGTTGCCCTCAGTTTTAATGCGAGCTAATAATACAACAAATTAGAATGCAATGCAAGTGTTTTAAAACCAAATCAAAGTGTGATATTCGATGTATCAAGAGATGAATAGGAAGAGGGATGCTTTTTCACTAATGTAATACAAAATAAAGGAAGATGTGTTCTTTTTAAAGCACCAAAACACAATTGTTTTTAGACAATAGAAAGAAGGAGAATGATTCCAAAGAAGAAAAATTAATGTGGAAGATTTTTGAAGGGAAAAAAACACACAAATTTCACCTAGGAATGAATAAATGCAAAAGAACCCTGATGGGTCCCACCGGCATGCTAAAATGTTTCACTGTTTTCTTTACCTTTTCGAAATGATGAAACATATAAGGGTAAGGGCCAAGGAGGAATACCTGTTAAATGCTGGTCGGTTGATGGTTGTTACATGAATTCTAAATTCTTGATCCACAACGGATTGTGAGAGATTAATTTTGGCTAGGAGGAATTACCTGTAATAGAAATAAAGACCACAAAAAGATAGTTAAATGATATATGATAGTGGACTGCCTAGCGTATGCTAGTTCCGAGAAGTGTGATACTTCCTAGACAAATGTTAATCCATTGTTTAAAATAAGTTAATGCAATAAATAAACAAAGTCCTACTATAGTTGATATGATTTAGGTATCTCATTCAAATACAATAAGAAAATCCAATCACAACAGGCTAGGCTATAGTTGGATCTGAGAGGTGAGGTGTTTGTCAAGGTACTGGGACTGATCAAGGTCTGATTCTGGGTTATTTAGGTCAACTAGTAGGGTGATTGTTGGGTCTATTCTTGGTCAAGGTGTAAAACACAGAGACCAACATTGGTTAAATGTGACAGATGTTGGTTTAGGTAGAACCGGTGACGGTTGTGGATAACCGGCGTCGGTATGGTCGAGGTAAAATAAAATCAAAATAGATTAAATGGCAGGGGTGATCTAAGGTCAAATAAAGTTTGGGTGAGTGAATGGGAAGGTCTGTAGATATGTTAGGTATGCTCAGAAGTATACAACAGGTGAGGATAGGTGATTTGGTGAAGGGATTTTGAAATCACAGAAAGTGGGTGATGAAGCAATAAGCATGAAAAGAACAGTTAATAACGGGAGTAATAAATATTACTAATTGAAATAAACCATACTAGTTAGGGCCATACTTACTATGTTAAGGATCGATGGGTGAGTGGTGGAGCTGATTGATCGGAGAATACATGTATGGTACTATAGTGGTGCTTTCCTAGAGTGCAATGGCTCTATGATTGATCCCGGTGATGGCTCGGATGTCAACGTGACAAGTTCCCCAATGATGATACAGGTCTCTCGCAAGGTGTTCGGGATCCGGAAAAGCCCTCGGAGTATGCGTTAACATCCCGCATGCCCCGCTTAGCCCCCACGCCCTTTGTTTTCCCCTTTTCCCTCTTTTCTTGGCCTTTTGATCTTGATACGTGAAACCGCCCCTGCTCGAGTGGCGGTCCTGCACGCATTTTCCAGAAAGCATTTTGACGCGACTCACGTAAAAGATCAATGTTTCACTAGCTTTCCTTGCCGACTTGGGCATGCATTTATGTTTTTGGTCCCCTGGAATAGTGTTTGGCCATTGTTTATGGTTTTTAGAGTTCAGTTTGGTTTTGATCTTTGGGTGAATGAATCCTATAAATAAATGGTTTGTGCACAAACAAATGGCCTGATCTTTTGCTCTCATCCTCTCATTTTCCATAGTTCAGTTTTCATTTTGCTTAGAGGCCATAGTTTCAAGTTCATTTGCAGGCTTAGTTAGTATTGTGCAGCTGTTGGTAAGCCACATATCCACCTTGTGCAAGTGTTGTCTGCCAGGTCTGCCCCTCATTCACTTTCAAGCTCTCATTTTCATAGTTCAGTCTTTTGTTCTATTTAGAGCCATAGTTTCAGTTCATTTGCATGCTTATTTAGCATTGTCCAGCTGTTGGTAAGCCACATATCCAGCTTGTGCAAATAGTGTTGTTGTTTTATCCATTCCATTGAAGTAGAATAGCTTAGGAAGCCATTAAAGTTGCAGGTTTTTCTCTTCAAATAGGGTAGTTTCAGGTTCTGGTCACTTTATGTTGCATGACTCGCAGTAAAATCCCGCTAGGAATTGCATAAGCCAAGCTCTGTACTCTTGCGCTATCCCTCTCCTACTCACATTTTCGGTCTGCATTCTGAGCTGTCCTTGTCCCAATATCTATTTCTGTCGATGCTGGCATTACACGCTTTTCTGGATCCACGTGAACACGAAAGAACGAGGAGATCATACTGAGGGGACAAGATCACATACACCATCGGATTCGCCACTATTCTGCGGAATCCAGGTTCTAGCTTTCAAAGTTCTAGTTAGAATCATATCAAATAAGGTAGTTAATTGTTTCATTTCAGTAATTTCTATTCTCGATATTGCCAGGGAAGCTGTGAGGATTGATAGTTTCTGAGAAACTATGATTCATTCCTCACTTCTGAGGTAGGATCGAGAATCTTGCAGATAGACTAGGAAAGTTATTGCATTGTTTAGAATAAATCTATAAATTACAGGCAAATAACTACACTCGGTTATTCTGTTTGTTTTAAGTTGTTATTCAGTTGTTATTTCTAGATACGTTTAAAAATAGCTGCTTTCCTTAAACTCTTAAAAGGTTAAATGCAAAAATAGAAGTTATATATGTTTTAGTTTTATTCCACGTAGTTAGAATTTGCTTTATTATAGTTAGATTTTAAATTTCACTTTGTATGACAATCACGGGACCCCGGGAGCCTAGGGAATACATATTTGAGCCAATCGTGCCTCAACCAAACCTCGTCACAGCAATAGTTGACATAGACCAAAATCTCAGAATACAAGTCTTCCAAACAACAACAGATTTACAACTGATCAGTTCTCAGTTAAGAGGATTAAATATAGAGGACGACCAAGCATACACGTTTTGGTCAAATCAACCGAATTACAGATTACCCTAGATAAACATTCACATGACTGTAGAAGGGCTTGAAAGAGAACAAACCTTTGGTTGTGATCCTTTGGTCCCACAGCCAGGTGCAGGAGACACTCTCACAGACATAGATACTAGTCTAAGGATCCAGGTTGCACGAATGCCTGTGAGATATTCTAAGAAAATCACGCAGTTGTTGGTCCTAAACATAGAAGCTGAGAAAGCATATGATTACTGGATACTAGGAATCAGGACTTGATTTTGTATATGACCATAACGAAACGCAACAACCAAGAGTCTACGGTTGTGACCCACAAGTCCCATAGCCTAACGAATCCATAAGTCAATCGGATATAAACATTGGCCTACGCACACTAGTATTCCAATCCACTCCACTTCCACCCATCATCATCGAACAATTGTCCTTACTAGATATAGTGGCTAACAAAGCTAGAGAATTTTGGACTAGGCCAGAGAATCATCCGTAGAGTCAATTGTTTCCACCATCCACCATATGACCTTATCTGGAGACATACACAAAACTATCCCAGGTCATTTCCCACGTATTCCACAACCCATAGATCGAATCACGCCAGAGCTCGATATTGATTGGAGCCTTCGAGCAGTCATCCTTGCCGATCGATCTATCACACCAGTCCAGGTTAGAAGGGCCTTCTTTGCCTTAGATTCACAAATTCCACTAGTGCGTGTCGAAGACATTAGATTGCCTAACTAGTCTATCTACATCCCACGAATATTCCATCCCCACCGGCTGTCTCGGCATGACCTCGGGAGGTCGGGTACGCGGAAGAGTTACCTGTAGATTCCCACGCTCGCTTGTCACTTTTCCGGCGTACAAAATTGGTGAACCCGACGTGAAACAAACAAAATTAGTGAAGCTGACGTAAACTTCCTACTTTCTCGTTCGAGTCATAGTATCACGTGTTCTTTCACAAATCACCTTCGCTCCTTCCCATTATTCTGCGGGTATTCATATACCCCCCGAATATGTCGGGATTCGATGCATATGGCAGACCCCTCTTGGGTCTCGAGGCATACTACGCCCAACTGAATAGACAATCATCACCCTCACTCTCAGTATGGGGCGATAACTATTCAACTAATCAGTTGTCAACACAAACCCCAAGAAACAGATATAACTCGTCTTTTCAAACGGGGAGTTAGATCAACCCCCTCGAACGCAACAAACAGAGCCTTCAGGCTCGAACAATATGACGTTTACCGAGAGAATCTGGTTCGTCTCCTCAGATGCTACTTAGACCACAAATTAGTAGACAATCTGACCCATACCTGGTCTTAGATGATGAACAGTCAATACGTTATCCTAGGAGTGAACAACATTCTCGGGGTATGTACCCACCTATAGGAGGTTTACAAATACAACCCGAGATCTCTTTCCAAGAAAATACCTCTATGCCACTGCATATAGGAAATACTCTCGGAGAAACTTGGCAAGATAGCGATCAGTTTATAGCAGGATATCACATGCCTATACAACACCAGGGTATACAACAAATGCCACTCAGGCAAAGCACCGTGACTTCACCAAATGAAGTCATTTCAACGTTAGTAGAAAAAGTGAGAGGGTTAGAACTTGCTCAAGCAAGTCAAAATCCTCAGTTCATGCAAGCAGGAAGTTCCAATCCTCCATATCACTCTGGCCAAGTAGATCTCCTCACAGGAGTAGGCACGTTAGGCATGCCTCCTCAGTATCCACAACAAACGCCAACAAGGCCTATCATCTCTAACACCTTTCCTCCCGGTCTAGTATCAAACAATCCATTACTAGACAATATCCCGTCATACTTAAACATGTACTCCAAATCACCACAGGGAGATATGTTCTCCTCTCCCGCCCCTTTTGCTCAAATGCAGGGACTTCCCTATGCCCCTGCCAATGCATACGCTGCTGCCCGTATCAACAACCCATCCCACCACCACTCCCTCAGCAACCACCATCAATGGTCGAAACCTATGCGATAGGGACTTATTCAGAATATCTGAAAGAGCCCTTAGACTTCACCATACGAAGCATCATGCTTCCAAGACCTCTTCCCGATTTACCCAAGTACAAAGGCGAGGGAGATCCAAACGCGCATATCAAAGCTTACGCTACAGCCATACGTGAACTACTCCCTTGGGATGGGGTTGTTGCTAAAATATTCCCCAAAACCTTGGAAGGCATCACTCTTGATTGGTATTATAGAATACCTGAGGCTTCCATCCATTCATTTAAACAACTCGTATCAGAGTTCATCGGGCCTTCGACATGAACAAACTGTTAAGAACAGGAATCAGGGAGTTCTTACACATCAAACAAGAACACAACAAATCTGTCACCCATTTCATCCAGAGGTGGCGTACAGTTCTTTATTCTTCAGCAAGTGCTCCAAACATGGATCAGATGGAACTATGTGATTTATTCCTTCATTCTCTCAGCAAAGAGGTGAAGGAAGAAGTCCAAAAGTTCCCACTAAGAACTTACGAGGAAGTACTTGAGAGCGCTCTTCGAATAGACCAAGCAGCAATAGATAGTGGCCGTAAAACATATGGTGCAAACGGGAGGTTAATCACCCCCAATCAGAATGCTACAAATTATCCCACTACCACAAACGTTAATCAAGGACCCAAAATCCTTAACAAAAATCGGGGTGTAACAACGGATGGAGTAACCGACCAGCCCAAGAAGGTAAATGTTGTCAATACTCCATCACAAACAAACAACCAACGAAACAATAACTTTACCCCGACAATCAATACAGTGGATTTTAACCATCCACAACAACAACAACAACAACAACAACGGTGAAATCCTATACAAGGGCCAGGACAAAACTCATTTGGTTATCAAAACCAAAGCCAGAAACAACAAATGCAAAATTTTAATCCTAATAGGCAATAGTTTGATCAGAATTTTAGGCCACAATATACACCAAACCAACAAAACAGGAATTACAATCCCAATTCTTATTGTGGTTTCCACAAAATTTGGGGTCATGATACTAGAACGTGCCGTGACTACAATAAATTCATGCAACGTTTACCAGAAGAACAAAGACAGTTCTTCACAGATTTGTTTTTGGCAGATCCCGTGTCATCACCACCAAACACGCTAGCAGGAGCAGTTTCCCCTCGAATGCTCCCCTCAAGATCTTTAACGATCCACTCCCAAATCATGATAATAACAGACTAAATCCAACTGGGACGAACAAGGGTGCAATACCGGGAAACAATGATCACGAAGCCTCGACTTCACTAAATCCATCAGTTGCGCCACAGTTGGGAAGTCAACCGAGACCCAAGATAGTCAGTTTGGTAGAGCTAGACGCTGAGCTACCTATCGAAGCTATAACAAGAACACGAGAGTATTTCTCTCAACCAAGCCCAAGTCATCTGCCAGAAACAGATAAGAGTCAGCAGATAGTAGAAAAACCCATCGGTGCCTATGATTTAATTAGTGACCTAACAAAGACCTTCTCGCACATCTCATTTTTAGATTTACTAAAGAACTCTCCTCCTCACAGAGCTGCTCTTTTAGAAGCATTAGGTCTAGGTCATCTAATTAACATCACTCCACCTCCTGAAACACAAGTAAATCACGTAGATTTTGATATCCACCCTCCGGGGCAGCCGGACAAGGATGTCGAATTCATATTCAAAATAAGTAAAATGCCCACAGATGCTGAGATCGCACGCCGAGGTGATCCAGCCTTACACTTACAAGTATGGGTTTATAATAACTATGTAAAATGGGCAATGGTTGACGATGGGGCCGCAGTTAACATAGTCCCTTTCTCTTTCCTCCAAAAACTAGGATATGGGGAAACAAACTGTTCCACCACTCGAAATACATTGAGAGGCTATGATAGCCTTAAAGCCACTTCGATAGGAACTATAATATTGCCAGTCACCTTAGGACCCAAAACAATCCTAACTGAGTTTTATATTATAGATCGGGAAACTAATTATAATATGATACTCGGCCGACCATGGATACACTGAATGAAGGCAATCCCTTCTACGTTATTTCAAGAAGTAAGATTTTTGCATCTAGGAAAGGTATTTGTAGCCAAAGGCGATCCAAAACCTTTCGATTTGCACCTAGCTGATTTAAAGAAAAGACCAGGTGTACACTCAGAATTTGAACTTCCAACAAACCAACTTAATAAACCTACTGACCCAAAACCAGAGGAGAAGTTGGTACCTACAACGGATCTTGAAACTATCAGCATAGCCAAAACAACCCCAACCCCTAACGATAAAGCTAAAGAAACGGTATCATTAGGGACTACTGCAAAAATCATTGAGTTAATAGAACAAGATTCACCAATGTTCTTACCATTTGATTCGGTAGGCATAGGATATTCCCTAGGTGTTGGTTCCCTTCCAGCAGAGGACCTCTGTATGGTAGAAGTAGAGTGTGCAAGCATAGCAGAGATGCCCCAACATCTATACTCCCGACTAAGTATTGGACTCTCCATTTCGACGGAGCTAAATGCCATTATGGAGCGGGGCAGGTATAATTCTTACTTCACCCGAGGAGAAAGTCCTCCCATTCGCCTTTAAGTTAAACTTTGAATGCACAAACAATGGCGCTGAGTACGAAGCCCTCCTCCTTGGCCTCACTTTAGCCAAGAGAATTGGTGTTGATAACATCAAAGTCTTAGGAGACTCGCAATTAGTGGCAAACCAAGTTTCTGAGGTATACGAAACCAAAGCCGAACACTTGCAGCTTTACAAAAATGCTTGTATTAAATTTAAGCAAGGCATTTAACTTCATATCCATTGAAACAATCCCACGAGAGAAAAATCTTCTCACCGATTCAATAGCAACTTCAGCATCACGTTTTACTCCAAGCAATGAGTTAGAAGATACCCAGTTCACGGTGTCCATTCGTAATGAACCATTGATAAAAATAATGACAAATCCCCTTTCAAGTGAAAGTAAATCTACCATCTTAGACCGTATTGATAGTGATGTGGCTACCTTGGATTACTTAAACGCCTATGCGGCATTACATCTCTCCTATCATATGCTAGATTTGTCCTTAATTCCACATTCGTCTTCCTATTTCGGGAATCCCATGATGGATCTCCCCTCACAAATGGAACCTAGCATATACGCAGTAGAAAATGGGGATGATTTGGATTTACCTCCAGCACCACCTGAGTTCGAAGAGGGTAACACCTCTTTGATCGAAGAGACAATCGATGTCAACATCGGGACAGAAGATGAACCGAGAATATTGAAACTAGGTTCTTCGTTAACCCCAGAAGAAGTAGAAATACATACTCAGATCCTCAAAGAACATCAGAAGGCATTTGCATTTAATTATAAGGAGATGACAGGAGTCACACCCCACATTGCGGTGCACAACCTCGTCACTAAATCAGATGCAAAGCCAATTAAACAAAAATCAAGACCCATGAAGCCCAAAGTAGCTCTCATGGTAAAAGAGGAGGTAATAAAACTCCTTCAGGTAGGATTCATCAAGCCAGTCGACTACTCCCAATGGGTATCTAACATCGTTCCCATTCTCAAGAAGAATGGAAAGATACGCATCTGCATAGATTTTCGAGATATCAACAAAGCATGTCCTAAGGACGACTTCCCATTACCATCCATCGATGTTATTGTTGATGCAACAACTGGTTTTGAACTTTTGTCTCTCATGGATGGATTCTCGGGATACAATCAAATCAGAATATCTGAGCAAGATCAAGCTAAAACCACGTTTATAACTCCTTGGGGAACCTATTGCTACGTTGTTATGCCATTCGGTCTCAAGAACGCCGGTGCTACGTACCAGCGGGCTATGACATACATATTTCACGATCTAATTCATAAAATCATGGAATCTTACGTAGATGACTTATTGGCTAAAGCCAAGAAGCGTTGTGACCATCCCGAAGTACTCCGCGTCATTCTTTCACGTCTAATAGAATACGGAGTCACACTAAACCCAGAGAAATGCGTCTTTGGTGTAACGGGAGGGAAGCTCCTAGGTTATATCATATCGTCACGAGGGATAGATGTCGACCCGACCAAAATCCGGGCTGTCCTCGAAATGGTTCCACCTTCAAATGAATCTGGAGTCAGGTCATTCCTCGGAAAGCTGGGTGCAATCCGAAGATTCATCCCGACTTAAGCTTCACCGTTCATCCAATCAACAATTTACTCAAGAAAGACTATAGCATTGATTGGACCAAAGACTGTAATGAAGCCTTTGAAGCAGTTAAGTGTTTCCTATTATCACCACCTACGCTAATGCCACCTAAGCTAGATCGCCCATTGATTCTATATTCACGAGCTACCAATGTCTCGCTGGCCTGTATGTTGGCCCAAGAAGACGATAACAAGAGAGAACGTGTGATTTATTTCATTAGCCGAACGCTGCTCGACTATGAAACACGCTATACATAGGTAGAATGAGAATGCCTTGCCATAGTCTTTGCTACTAAATGCCTAAGACATTATATGCTGAATCAAGAAACGAAGGTCATGGTAAAAACGGACCATTTACGGACTTTCCTCACACAAGGGTCATTGTCTAAAAAGGCTGGACGTTTTATAACCTTAATGGGAGAATTCAAATTAACATTTGTAAATCAGAAGTCGGTTAAAGGGAAAATCATCGTGATTGGTTAGCTGACAACCCATTAAACGGAGGTGATTTAGTAGATTTAGACTTTCCAGATGAATGCGTATACTACATCAAAACCCGACCCTCTATCTCTGAGTGTCCTTGGTACACTGATATCATTAATTATATCATGGACCATACGTACCCAGAAGGAGTTACACCGCAACAAAGAAGGTGGTTACGCATAATCGTAGCTAAATACGTCATTATAGAGCAGGTGCTCTATCGAAAAGCATTCGATGGAATGCTCCTAAGATGTGTCGACACGGAGGAATCCAAGAAGATTCTCCATGAATCTCACAGTGGAATATGTGGAGGCCACTTCGGTGGCCATGCCACTACTCGAAAAATACATCGAATGGGCTATTTCTGGCCCACTCTAGAACACGACGCGATAGAGTTTGTACGCAGGTGTCATAAGTGCCAAGAATTCTCCCATGAGATCCACATGCCAGCACAAGCTCTACAACCAATCGCTACTCCATGGCCCTTTTCTACATGGGGTCTAGACTTAATAGGGAAATTCTCTCCCTCATCCACAGACGGCCATAATTTTATAATCATGGCCACTGAATATTTTACCAAATGGGTGGAGGCCATGCCTCTTACTACTGTACCTGGTTCTGTGATCGCCAAGTTCATTTTGAACCAAATCATTTGCAGGTACGGTATCCCACAAATCATTATCTCTGATAATGGAACTTCTTTTAAGAATGAAGAGGTTCATGAACTATGCAATAAATTTAAGATAAGCCATCATACGGCTTCCTTGTATTACCCCCAGGCCAACGGATAGGCTGAAGCGACAAACAAGACACTGAAAGCCATTCTCCTTAAAACGGTGAAAGAAAACAAACGAGATTGGCATTTGAAGTTATATCCGGCCTTGTGGGCCCACCGAACCTCAATAAGAACACCAACGGGAGCAACTCCTTTCTCGCTGGTATTTGGGGCAGAAGCAGTTCTCCCGCTTGAGGTCGAAATACCCAGTCTCCGCATTTCACTACAAGGGATTCTGGATGAAGACGCTTACAGAGAAGCATGTCTTTCCCAACTAGAAAGCCTAGATGAAACTAGGTTAGATGCTGAGCAGTGGCATAGAGCTTATGCTGACCGAATGTGCCGGCAGTATAACAAGAAGGTCTATGAACGCGACATATACGAAGGTGATCTAGTCCTAAGGCTAGACAACCGGATCGACAAGAAGACCGGCGAAGGAAGGAAATTCCGGCCCAAATGGTTGGGCCCATACCGAGTCATGAAGGACTACGGAAATGGTGCTTACCTCTTATGTACACTAGAAGGTGAGGAATTTGGTGAAACAGTCAATTCCCTACACCTCAAGCGGTTCTACGCATAAGCAACTAGCACTACTTGTATAATTATCTACATTGCATCTTCATATAGATTAAGATCATTTTGTCCACTTGTTTCTTACATAAATTGTGATCAAGGAATCTATTCTCAAAGCAATTCACTACAAACTCATGATGTTTTTGGCATAAAGCTCTTTAATCATACCTCTCCATCTTCATATATCATCGAATCATCTCAGAATCTTTTATCAAATAAAGTCAAACATGACAAAGTCTTAACGGTAACCATACCAAGATCTGCAAGTTTATTCTCACTTTGATTTCTTCTTAGGATAGGTGTCTTGCCTATGGTCTGTTCTAGAAGCTTCATGGTGTCACATCTATCCCATATATATATCTCTTTGGAAATAAGCACATACTGACATTTTACTCAAGAAAACAAGTCAACAAGAGATTAAACAGAAAATTTTAATTTTACACATTTCCTTGCCCCACCAACCTTCGGTGATGAGCTTGCATCTCTTACTAGTGACGTAGGGTTGGGAAAGGATGGAAATGCCCTTACTCGCCTATGCCTTGCCCACGGTGATAAACCCACGCTTCTTACTAGTAGCGTGGGGCAAAGTGTAGGGGGTCTTCTTGACAAATAAGTACAAACAATCATACGTGCAAACAATTCAAATCTTGAAGCCTTGAGTCAAAAACAAATGAATCAGATGTTCAAAATTCCAAAAGAGTTAAAATCCTAAAAACCCAGATTTTGTCTACTATGTGGCCATCTACGGATCTAAGTCTAGATAAACCGCAAAGCAAGTTGCATTCTAAACTATGAAGTCACTCGGGTGGAGTAAGCTTGTAGTTTCCTATTTGGTTCCACCAAAGCTTTGTCTGTCTTTCATCACTATCATTTCACCACATTTCATAACTTGCGCCCTTCTTGACTCTCGGTGATGAGCCCTCGCATCTTACTAGTTGCGTGGAGTTAGGAATGGGGCAAATTAATCTGTTCATCGTACTGGTTATATTCATCACTCTGCAAAACAAACATGAGGTATCCAAATTGCTCACAGAAGCTAAGATTCAAAATCACAATATATCTACAATATCATGTATCAGCATCATGAAACACAAAAAGAAAGCAAACATTTGCATCATCTGTTCTCCATTGCATACATTCTAAAAAGCATATAAACATACATCGTAGTATACACAAGGAAACTGAAATAGAAAGGAAAACATGAGTGCCAAGCTCTTAATCCAAAATGAATGCATATATATAAATAATCAATGTTTATATACAATGCCATCATGCTCTAAGCATGGTCAAAACGCTCAAAGAGCCCGTGATATACAAAGAATATATAATACAAAATACACGAGAGCCAAATGGCTTCTCAATCCCTATGAGACCCCTCCGAAGGTGCACGCCCACGCCTAGGACTCCGGCTACGCCGGCACTCTGAATGTACGAGAGGGCTCAGGGTCCCGAGGGGCAGCCACGGTCTCACCCCGAGAATGGCTCCTCATGAGGTGCTCAGCCATCCTGTAGCCCGCTAACTCTGTGTGGAGGGTCGACACCATCCTGGCCATGTGCCAAATGGGAGCGAAGACATCGGTATGTCTACCAGCTGCTGAGGGCTCCCGGCATCTACGGATAGCTCCGCGTGGGTCCTATCCATGGGGATCATCAGGGAATCGATACATACCCTGCGGATCAAATCCCGCCACTCGTCAATAGTCTCTGCAAACAAAGGAGAAAAATGAATTAGAAACCAAGCAAGAGGCTAGAAGATACAACAATAACAACTAAGGAGAGCCTACATATAAACATTAAAAGGGAGAAAGGGTAACTTACTCGGATCCCCAGGCATCCAAGATGGGTCGCTGGGACCGGCACCTGCCGCGGATGCCGCTGCCGACTGAGGGGCTGCTCCTGTGGCAGGGGCAACATGTCGCCCTGCAACTGACTCATCCTCTCCACCATGGCCCTGAGAGAGTGGCTCCTCTGAAACTAGAGTGTCCTTCTCTGCGCTCTGCTCAGCCCTCTCTGCCTGCATAATATCCTGAGTGTCATGCCACTCAGGATCACTGTCCTCGGTCTCCTCCTCTGTCCCTCCCTCTGAAAACTCCTCGGAGTCGGAGTCAATATCTATGGGGTCATCGCTGCTATGAGCAGGACCCGCAGCAATCTGAAGCAAAGGTGCCCGAGGCGCACCGGCTCTCCCTCTAGCGCGAACTATCCTCCTGGCTGCAATAGGAATGCCAGGAGTAATCACTGTCCAACCTCGGCCTCTAGGCCCCCCTCTGGCCTCGCGAACTGATCTGTAAACTGGTGCCACTGGGGGAAGCATACCCACGTATGGAAGACCAAACTGCTGAGGAACCCGGCCGAAGGGATGTACCTCCACTCATCCCACTCGATCAATAAGCTGCCCTGTGGTGGAGCAGGAGATCAGGGTAAGAGTCTCCTCGCCCCATATGCCGGCCATAAGCCGGTACGGTGTCGCCTCCATGTCTGCAGTAGTAAGGAGGCAAACGGGCGATGAGGTGCTCTGAGCATCGACATGTCCGTCCATCTGGCTGCCCTCACAGCCCCAGTAGGATCTGCCACCTCCACACCCCTGCCATAAGGGATAAAATGCTCATACACCCAACTCATGACTAGAGTTGGGTGGCTCAATGACTGTCCCTGTAAACGGACCACCCTATATAGATCATGGTAGGTGGTCCCCAGAATATCTGCACCCCAGGCGTATATCCGGCCATGCCCCTCTATCTATGTAATGATGGGAGCCCAGCAATATAACAATGTGTCCCCTCCCTTGTCCCCGATCAATCTCGAGGCAAGGATCCCCATGATGGCCTGTCGAAATATGGGGATAGGCAAAGAAGGAATGGATCAAACTCTCACCCCCTTCTTCGACCCCATGGAGATGGCTGCATCTCCCATATAAGCTGCCCACTGTGCAATCTGTGCCCGTGAGCCTGCTGTCTCTAGTGTAAGTCGCCTCCCGATGATCGGGACCCCCAGAATGTGGTAGACATCCTCTAATGTGATGGTCCACTCACCACGGACCCCTGGCAGTCGGAAGGTGTTCCGATCTACATCCCAATAAGAAAATAGGTCACAAAGGATGTGACTAGATGGTGCAACGTGGGGCACGCGATATACACAATATGCCGGCCCTCTGTAATGTGTCCTCCTCGTCCTGTGAGAGGGCATCCAGTACCCCTGAGAGCCAATCACACTCTCTCTCTCTCCCATCTAATGTACTCCTCTCTCACCTGCATACACCCAAAAACACACAAAACAGAGCAAGTTAATATCCGAACAACATCGAGAGAGTCATAAAAACACGTAGAAAGGCTAAAAATACAAGTGCAATCTCACATATAAGTTCCTTTTGCATTCTGTGCAAAACCGCCGCCCTGAGCAGGGAGGCGGTTTTGTAACCGCCACCTTAAAGGCGGCGGTCGTGTAACCACCACCCTGAATAGGGCGGTGGTCATGTAACCGCCACCCTGGCCAGGGCGGCGGTCGTGGTCCGAAAACCCACGCGGGTTTTTAACCTAAAAAGGCCTAAAACAAACAAAAATGACCATTTAACCTAAAAATGGAGCCTACCCAGTAGGCGCCCCCCCTAGATGGACCTTTTAACACTAACATTTTCAAAAATGACCCCCCCATTACAACAAATTTAGCATTTCAAATTTAAGGGGGGAAAAACACAAAATTAAAGAAAACCAACCTGTGATCTAGCGGGGTGGTGTTCCGCACGTGGAGGCATGATCACGATCTCGCTGTGGATGTTTTGACTCTACTCACGCAAGAAACCATCACCGTGGGTCCCAGAGCTCAAAAACAATCAAATCAACTCACGCAAATGAATAGGAAAATGGGCCCACTTTCATATATATAGCGCCTGATTTCATTTTAAAAGACTTTTTCGCAGGTTTGGAGCACTGATGGAGGTAAGTTCCTATCCCCACATGAATGGTACATTCTCATTCCCTATTATTTTAGCGTTTATTTTCCAAATTATTGTATCTATCTGCACTTGAGTTCTCTTTTCATTTTGCAGGTAGCGGGAATTTTGGATGGCGTCATTTCAACACACGGACGTGTAAGGTATAACTTCTAAACTTCCCATTTCGGGACTGCCATACTCGGACCCACCGTTTTACGCCTCTTCATGGCTAAAACGCTTCTCCGAGGGGGCAATATGTACGTACCCAAAATTGTAAGGTACTGTACTACCAGAACAACGTGACAAGTTCCCCAATGATGATACAGGTCTCCTCGCAAGGTGTTCGGGATCCGGAAAATCCCTCGAGTATGCGTTAACATCCCGCATGCCCCGCTTAGCCCCGCCCTTTGTTTTCCCCTCTTTCCCTCTTTTCTTGGCCTTTTGATCTTCAGTGACGAAACCGCCGCCCTGCAGGGCGGCGGTCTCGTGACCGCCGCCACCCTCATCAAGCGGCGGTCCGCCACCGCCTTCTTTCGGAGCGGCCCGTCTGCACGCGTTTTCCAGAAAGTGTTTTGACGCGACTCACGTAAAAGATCAACGTTTCACCAGCTTTCCTTGCCGACTTGGGCATGCATTTATGTTTTTGGTCCCCTGGAATAGTGTTTGGCCATTGTTTATGGTTTTTAGAGTTCAGTTTGGTTTTGATCTTTGGGTGTATGAATCTATAAATAAATGGTTTGTGCACAAACAAATGGCCTGATCTTTTGCTCTCATCCTCTCATTTTCCATAGTTCAGTTTTCATTTTGCTTAGAGGCCATAGTTTCAAGTTCATTTGCAGGCTTAGTTAGTATTGTGCAGCTGTTGGTAAGCCACATATCCACCTTGTGCAAGTGCTGTCTGCCAGGTCTGCCCTCATTCACTTTCAAGCTCTCATTTTCATAGTTCAGTCTTTTGTTCTATTTAGAGCCATAGTTTCAGTTCATTTGCATGCTTATTTAGCATTGTCCAGTTGTTGGTAAGCCACATATCCAGCTTGTGCAAACAGTGTTGTTGTTTTATCCATTCCATTGAAGTAGAATAGCTTAGGAAGCCATTAAAGTTGCAGGTTTTCTTGAACAGGGTAGTTTCGGGTTACGGTCGCTTTATTTATGTTTGCATGACTCGCAGTAAAATCCCGCTAGGAATTGCATAAGCCAAGCTCTGTACTCTTGCGCTATCCCTCTCCTACTCGCATTTTCAGTCTGCATTCTGAGCTATCCTTGTCCCAATATCTATTTCTGTCGATGTTGGCATTACACGCTTTTCTGGATCCACGTGAACATGAAAGAACGAGGAGATCATACTGAGGGGACAAGATCACATACACCATCGGATTCGCCACTGTTCTGCGGAATCCAGGTTCTAGCTTTCAAAGTTCTAGTTAGAATCATATCAAATAAGGTAGTTAATTGTTTCATTTCAGTAATTTCTATTCTCGATATTGCCAGGGAAGCTGTGAGGATTGATAGTTTCTGAGAAACTATGATTCATTCCTCACTTCTGAGGTAGGATCGAGAATCTTGCAGATAGACTAGGAAAGTTATTGCATTATTTAGAATAAATCTACAAATTGCACAGACAAATAACTACACTCGGTTATTTTGTTTGTTTTAAGTTGTTATTTAGTTGTTATTTCTAGATACGTTTAAAATAGCTACTTTCCTTAAACTCTTAAAAGGTTAAATGCAAAAATAGAAGTTATATATGTTTTAGTTTTATTCCACGTAGTTAGAATTTGCTTTATTACAGTTAGATTTTGAATTTCACTTTGTATGACAATCACGGGACCTCAGGAGCCCAGGGAATACATATTTGAGCCAATCGTGCCTCAACCAAACCTCGTCACAGCAATAGTTGACATAGACCAAAATCTCAGAATACAAGTCTTCCAAACAACAACAGATTTACAACTGATCAGTTCTCAGTTAAGAGGATTAAATATAGAGGACGACCAAGCATACACGTTTTGGTCAAATCAACCGAATTACAGATTACCCTAGATAAACATTCACATGACTGTAGAAGGGCTCGAAAGAGAACAAACCTTTGGTTGTGATCCTTTGGTCCCACAGCCAGGTGCAGGAGACACTCTCACAGACATAGATACTAGTCTAAGGATCCAGGTTGCACGAACGCCTGTGAGATATTATGAGAAAATCACGCAGTTGTTGGTCCTAAACATAGAAGCTGAGAAAGCATATGATTACTGGATACTAGGAATCAGGACTTGATTTCGTATATGACCATAACAGAACCGCAACAACCAAGAGTCTACGGTTGTGACCCACAAGTCCCACAGCCTAACGAATCCATAAGTCAATCGGATATAAACATTGGCCTACGCACACTAGTATTCCAATCCACTCCACTTCCACCCATCATCATCGAACAATTGTCCTTACTAGATATAGCGGCTAACGAAGCTAGAGAATTCTGGACTAGGCCAGAGAATCGTCCGTAGAGTCAATTGTTTCCACCATCCACCATATGACCTTATCTGGAGACATACACGAAACTATCCCAGGTCATTTCCCACATATTCCACAACCCATAGATCGAATCACACCAGAGCTCGATATTGATTGGAGCCTTCGAGCAGTCATCCTTACCGATCGATCTATCACACCAGTCCAGGTTAGAAGGGCCTTCTTTGCCTTAGATTCACAAATTCCACTAGTGCGTGTCGAAGACATTAGATTGCCTAACTAGTCTGTCATCTCATCATCAATATTCCATCCCCCCATCGGCTGTCTCGGCACGACCTCGGGAGGTTGGGTACATGGAAGAGTTACCTGTAGATTCCCACGCTTGCTTGTCACTTTTCCAGCGTACAGATCAAGATGGCGACGATGGTTCCGGGTTGACCAACATCGGTTCTAGGGTGATTGGCATCGGTTAGGGTGGGATTCCTTAGGTTTACTAAAAATAGGAGATTATGACAATGATTCCCACCAGATCTCTATTCATTTGGGTAAGAGAAGGAGTTACCTTTTCTTATGTGGGAATGTGGTTAGAGGGGATGTAGGCTTTGATTTTTAGGGTTTAGTTGGTCTTAGTTAGTTATGGCAACATACTAAGAATAGACTTAGGGTGAGGTGGCTAGGTGAGGTGTATAGGTGAGGTGGTGGTGTGGGAATTATCTTAATTAGGATAATTAAATAATAAATATTGTGAGGACATTGATTAATTTAATTTAATTAATTAAATTAATATTAGTGTGGGGTGCGAGGGGACATGGTGTGTGTTCAAGTTGATTATTTAACGAGGGGTCAAGGATAGTGTGAACCAATTTTGGTGTCAACAATAACAAAGAAATTAATGAAACTTTGTGTTCATTTAATGCAAATAAAATATTGTGGAACTTTTTTCTATTCATATTTTGTGAGAATTTGATTTCTTGTTGTATAATACAATATTTAGATTCTTTTATTTAACACACATGATTATTTAGAGATCTAGTTTTACGCATTTGATGAGTCATTATCCTAATAATATTCTTTCATGAGTAGTAATTATCCTAGAAATAATTTTAATTGGCTGATTGTTGGTTGAGTATACTTTCTTACTTGGCATTTCTCTCTTCTCCTATATGGTTTCAAAATTACAAACCAAAAATACCTTTCAAATGCCTCTAAATATACTCTTACCACCCCAAATCGGATATGCCTCTTAAGTGTATCTTAAGGTCATTTGGATATATTCTAATTTAAAATCAAAATTCAACTATTGAAGGTCACGAGAGTTATATAACTTGAAATTTAATTTCCATTGAAATTTAGATATTGATTTAAAACTAAGTTCACAATTTATTTCTTCAATGTTAACTTTATTAGGATAAAAATTGAATGAACTATTGATTTTTGATTCTTTTTACGGTTTATTTCTTTAATCTTGTTATTATTAGGATGAAAACATAATCCAATTTTGCATTTTGATACATTTTAAATATTTTACTTCATTTGATTATATCTCTATTTTAGGGGGAAATCCTTTCTCTCAAACTTCAGAAAATGAGGAGATATGTGGAAGTAAAATTTATGCAATTCACACATTTCCAATTCCATAATGTTGTAATTGGGTAATATTTTATTAGATGCACATGTCAGGTTGAATAAATATATTAATTAAACATATTACGATAAAATATCAACATCTAAGTTGAAAAAACTACCAAATCAAAATACTTCAAGCTTTGAAAATCTATAATGATAGAACAAAAGCTTTGAGATCAAATTACTTACAAAATAGCATAATCAACATTTTAACCACACATTATGGTTTATGAAACCAAAATGTGTGGTTTGAAACTATCAATTATGATCCTTTTGTACACAATTGTACCTTTAATATTTTCTTTTAAAAATATCATATGTTGTTTAGTGGTAAAACCATGCAAATAAGATGAAAACGATTCTAGACATGACCATCTTTATCATCTAGTTATATTACATACTCATGTACCATACACTTTATCCATTAATTTATCATGGAATTGACTAATCTCTAGACACTCTCTCTACACTACCGTAACTTGTGACATTACATCCCCCTCTTCATCTTATTCAACTCCACATTCTTCATCTAGAACTATGATCTTCTCAAAAGATTTATCATCACATTTGTGATCTGCAATGACCACTTTCTCTTTACCTATTTTCACCTCACCAAGGATGTGGTCTTCTCCCACATTATCAATTCTATTTGCAACCTCTGTCAAAGGGTTGTAACACTTCTCTTCATCATTTCTCCTCTCTCTATCCTCTTTCAAGAGGATTTCCTTCTCTCTAGGCCACTCTATCTCATGAAAATAATTCAAATTCTCCACATTATTTTCTCTTCCTATGTTATCATATCTTCCATGGTTTGCATCATGGTTAAATACTTCTATAATTCAATCTCTTTCCTCCCAATTTTCTCTTATTTATGACAACACCTATAGATTCTATCTTCTCTTCCTCTTAATTCCTTACATGAAAATCTTCTCCTATGTTTTTTCAACATATGTAGGATTTGTTCACACCTGCAACTAACTCTTTGTAGGGGAATCTCCGACCCCTATTTATTTATTTCAAGAAATATTATCTTCCACAACTTGATTTCATCCTCTTAGAATAATTTTTACACCTTGACTCCTATCACTTTCTCATTCAAGTTCTCTTTCACATGAGCTTTTGACAATTCTCTTTTACTTAATTTCTCAAATTTTTTTTTTTTCACAACTTAGATGCAACATGTTTCTCTTTCACAACCTATTTTTGACTAAAAAAATCCTCCACACTTCTCAATAATTATATCTTATAATCAAGGCTCCTTTTCCATACACTGCATCCTCATAAGATGCAATGCACCCTCTCACTTCCTCAAAATTTAACATTTTTTTGACTCAAAAAAAGGGTCTCTATCTTCTATCTTGTTGTCGTGTAAATATGAAATAGTAAAATTTTAAATTTTCAAGCATGACAACATACCACAATGTCAAATTTTTTCAAAGTCATACTTTCCCAAGACACCCCCAGGTGAGTCCACCCCCAATTCCAGTCCTATCATGTCAGTAAAATGATCCCTACATGATTTTCAAGTGTCCCCCTAGGTGATTTAGGAAAGTAAAATCAATCCCCGTAGTTGATTTAGGATCTTCGGAGCATTCAAGCTTTCAATCAGTTTTATGAGGGGCTACCATCAGCCTTCCTAGGACCCATGCACCACCCCTGAAGTAGATAAAAGGAGAAAAATCCATCATGGAAGAGTATTCAAGGGATGAGAACATAAAGAAAATGATTTTGAGGATTCGGGAAGATTTGGAAGTTTTGGGGCCAGTTGGTCAGGAGTAGTTTCTCGGGCCTAAAGGAGCACACACCGTGAAACAAGACCTAAGCTTCAAAGTAAGATTTTGAGAGCCTCATGAAGATTAAATAACAAAAAAGTATCTATGGAAATAATTTTCCATGACCTACATGGTGGAAAATATGGCACATCTCAAAGCATCATACACTTCCCTAGGCAACTCATTCTTCTAATGCACAATGGGAGGTCCAAAGAAATAAAGGGGTAATTTTGAGGTAGTTCAGTAAGAAATTTATGTTTATAACATCAAAATTGGATTAATTTTTCTATTTCTAGTCAATTTAATATAAAATTTGACCTCAAAACTCATCTAAGAGCCCAAGATATGGTCTCCACATGTTGGTCCCAAGGTACGATTTCCCATACTTTACCATTTTTCATAGAGGAAACATGTCAACACCAAGATCATGGTGTGATTTATCATCCCTTTCATTCCTTTAAAAAAGGGACAAAGGAGACACAAAATTCCCCCCCCCATTTAGTCCCTAGGTCACTAATATGACCATGTACTTGTTAGTTAAGCCCCCAAGTGCTAAAGTTATACCCCCTCTCCAAAGTGCTCACCAAATCAAAAAAGGAAAAATCTCATGATGAGGCACAAAGTGCAAATTTATGTCCAATTTAGCAAAAGGGAAGAAAGGGACACAAAATTCCCCCCATCCCTCCTCTTCCATTTTCAATCTATAAATATCAATACTTAGCCAATTTTTGCCATTCTTCCCCCACACCTCCATAGCCTGCCGAAACTTTGTCAAATTTATTCCAAAATCCAAATCCTCCATTTTTGCATCTAGATAACTCCATGAAATTCCTCTCCATCTAAAAACATCTAAAATCATAAAAATAATGGATTAAAATGATAGAGAAATGAAGAAAAATGAAGATTTTTTGCCAGATAACTACGAAGTCTCCCAATCGAAAAATATTCATATCTTGCAAAATACAAGTTAGATTGAGATGAGATCTTTTACAGAATTCCTCATTTTTAGAGACAATAAAAATGAATAAACAGATGGGAGATTGAATGATGCCCTAAATAATTTTTTTATAAAAACCCATTTTGTGCCCTAGCTCACATTCGTCGATTTCCCATCAATTCGAAATGGAATCAAGCTAAAACTTTGCACATAGACTCGAAATGAAAAACCTATCACAATGGAGTCAATTTCATCAATCAAAGGTGAAAACCAAACCTACAAAAAATCTTCATGACTCCATTAATGGCTGCCATGGTAGCTTTGTGCTCAAAGCTCTTTCCAGGTAAAAATTTCATTTTTATTTTCAAGCTTTACGATGGGAGAAATCAAGTGAAATTAGGAGGATAAGATCATGACAATGAGCTGCATTCAAAAATATGTGTTCTATCAAAAATGAGCACCGAAAATCCACTTTCCAAAAATAGTAAGATTTCCTATACAAGTTTTTTATGTTTGGAAAGTCATCATCAAAAGTGGTTATGGCGAAGGTGAAGTGTGTGCACTAAAGATCATGAGGAATTCGAAAGAATGTATAGATTAGAAAACAACAAAATGAACACTTACTAAAATAGTAAGTTCCCTATATGGGTGCTTACTAAAAATAGTAAGTCACCCAAGAAGTGGTTGAGGTGAAGGCAATGTGCACATGAGTCAATGAAGAAGTTCATCACATCAGGATGGTCAAGAAGAGGAAAAAATCACCTCTTACCAAAAATAGTAAGTCTCCCATCTAGAACTTGCTATTAATGGTAAGTCACACTCAAAGGGAAATTTTGACACAATGGGACATAGGGATGATCATTCAGGTCAACATCATCATTTGAGATCATTATAGAAAAACTTATCAATGCAATCATCACAACCCAAAAACCATCACTTACTAAAAATAATAAGTTGTCTCATAGGCACTTTCTATAAATAGTAAGTTGTTCTAGAAGGCAGATTTCACAAAGGAAGTGTACATAGAGACAAACATTCAAGTGGGCATCATCAACAGGGTTTAAAAAGTAGATTCTGACACTTACTAAAAATAGTAAGTCATATAAAAATAGGTACTTGATCTTGGAAATGATTTCAAGAGCTTCCGTAATGAGTTAGGAGGAAAACAAATACTCATTGGAAAGATAAGAGAATCATCTACACAAGGTTAAAATCATCATAGTTCTTCAAAAATCTTGGTGTGTTTTAATGGAGCTTCATTATTCGCAGTATAATTAAAAAATATTTATCAAAAGGGTCCATTTCAGAGGAGTTTAAGGAAGAATTGAAATAAAATAGACCCATCCCATTGATCTTGGAAGGATTTTTGGAGTCAAAATCATATAAAATTTCATCCAAAAAGACCTCTTGAGCTCTGAAATCTCAATTTCAAGTTTACTCTCCCGGTGGGTCAAATTCTTATGTTTTGCCTCTCAAAAGTGCATGGCACATTTTTGTGCACCTAATGTCCCTTTGAAAACACATAATGGGGATAATAAAATGTCCCATGCATAATTTTTTCTATTGCTTTGTTTGATCTCAATTTTTTTACATTATGTGTGTATTCACACTCCTCACCTCTCCCTCCAGTTTTAGGTCTTTAAGTGTGAAATCATGCCTCTAGGAACAAAGTGGGTTTTTGTCCCTCTCATCCCTTGGTGTAGTAGGGATAATAAAATGTCACCCATGCATAAATTTTTCCCTACTACTCCGTTTGTCATGAAATTTTTTGCATTGTGTGCATGCGTCTTGCCTTGCTTTATCATCATGGCTTGTGATTCTAGATCAAAATTTTCCACCTTAGTACACTTACTAAAAATAGCATGTGTCCATGGCAAGGCATACTAAAAATAGAAAGTGGATAAAAAGGAAATGCATCATCAACAAAGGAGGATTGAAATGTTCCAAAGGTTTGAAGGCATTAGGATCAATTCGGCAGAGCCTTCTAGAGTCGACGAGTGGATTCTTCATCAACATAATGTTCTCTCTCTTCTTTCTCTCTCTTCTCTCCCCTAATTTCTCTCTCCTCCATGTTCTAATTATTCATTGGGGGTGCAATTTTTATATGTCCTTAATGAAATTAAAAACAAATTTATGTTTCTAATGTAAAAGTCACCTTTATGTTATAAAAAGGGACTTAATATTCTCCTAGGAAGTTGAAAAGTTTTAAGTTGCTCAAGGACATATGAAAATTCATTGGGGGTATATGAAGAGTCATTTATCTTCCTATAAATTGTAAATCCATTCCCATTTCAAAGGGTTGGTGATCGATTTTGTAAACTCAAGAGTAAATTGTACTTAGAGATAACAAAGGAGATAGCCATTTTTTTCCATTCCCCTCTCTATTTTCCTCCATTTTCCTATCATGTACAAATCTTGATTTTAAATGCTAATGAAGGAAGAATTTTATGTTTTCCAAGGCATATGAATGTGTGCATATTTGTATGCATGGTTTCCTCTAGTTGGTAGCTTTGAAATCTTGTTGTTTTCTTCTCTTAAATGCATGTGTTGAAATTTCTAACTAGTGTGTGCAGGAATATGATTTTCTACCTACAACATTAGTTCTCCTACCTATTTTCTCACTCCCTTTTCCCACTCTCTAGACAAAGTATTCTCTAGTAATAAATTTCTAGCTTTTCGTAGGGTTAGTGGAGTGCCCTTATTAGATCCCCGACTGTAAGGCCATAAGAAAATCCACCTTTTCATCCATTAAATATGAAAGCTGCACCATTTAAGTAGAGGGACTTAGATTCCCAGAGTGTTGGCAAGAAACCCACAAATTTTTCCACCCACTAATTTTTCTTGCCAACATGTTTTGGCACTCACCATGGGAAGATTTAGTATCATTTGCACCCAAAATATGACCACAAGGTCTAAAAATCCAAAAAAATCAAATATAAAAAAATCAAGTTTCAAAGAATATCATTTTTGAAGGTGACTTTATCAAGGAAAATCCTTGTCATGTTCATTCCCACATCACGATGAAGAAATTTATATATTGGAGTGAAGTACCAATGAGTGATATCATGAAGAAGAAGAAGAAGAAGAAGATAGTTATGGAGAAATCAATATTGTTGATCAGCCATGGTTCTGGACCAGCCCTTACAAAAAGGATAATTCAAGAGCAGTAAAAGGGTCTCCTACTTCAAAGAAAGAACATGCAATCGAATAAAAGGAAAGAAATTAAAACTTTTCAATGAAGAATAAAGTAGGGAGTTGTTGGAAAATATTCAAAAAAATATAAGATAATGTGTGAAGCTCAAGAATATGCCAAAGGTAATACCCTCACTTATGCACAATTGAATGAAAATCTTGGGGCCATGTCTTTCATCACCCTCCCTTGGGATGATTTCCTTACATATAGGAATGATAAAATGGGAATCTTAAAACTTGAGTATATGGAAAGAATCATAAGCACTATGCAAGGAAATTCCAGCCCCCAAATCTACCTCAAAATGCTGAAATATGTTGAAGCTATGCAAGAGATGTACGAGAAACTTGAAGTATCCCATAGAAAGAGGAAGAAGAAATTTTTTCCTATGGAGGAAGATCCTGAAGATTGTTCATACTATAGGGTATTCATCCTAAAATATTCCTAAATGTTTTGAAGAAAATCCTATCCTTGAGCCTTTTGATGAAGATCAAATCAACACTATGGAATATGATGAAAGGAAGGATGATGCAAGGTCAATCAAAAGATCTTATTCTTGAACCCTCCATTAGAAATCAAAGAAAAACCTTCAAGATGATGAGAAGGACATGGAGATGGAACCACCATTCACCAATTCATTCTAGCTCAGAGGCACAACCCATGCGAGGAGTAATATATTCAATAGAGGAATATTCTTGTTGCATAATGGACAATTCAATGCCTTCTAAAGACTCCACCAATGATGAAGAAATACAAGATGACTAGTTCAAAGTAAGCATGAATAATCTCCTTTCAAATTTCAATATTTTAATTAATGATAGAATGGAGGTATGTGAAGAAACACATGAGATCAATCCTACATCATGGACTGAAGATGGTGAATTCAAGATGGTCATGGATGACTTGTCCTTCCTATTTTTATCATTCAAGTGATGAAGAAATGTTGAATGAAGAAATGGAGACAAATGAAGAACCAAAATTATTTCCCAATTCAATCATGAATGACCAAATAGAAGAGGCCCACTTCCTTCTTGAATCTGAGGAGCAGAATGATCAACACGGTGAGTATGAAGTCTTTCATTGTCCATATGAGCACGAAGATTCAATAATTAATGATCAAGATAGAATTGATGATCCTTCCATGCTTCCACCCCAACATGGTCCTATGCTTCCCATCAAGAAGATGATATGGATTTTTAGCTCAAAGGAGTGCCCTTCCCATAAAGCATGGACCTCTTCTCCTTGTCAGAATGTGTCATGAATCAAGTATGCCCGTGTTTGCAAGAAAGTGAATATTGGGAAACAAAAAGTGTGGAAGGAGTGAATGAGGATGTTTCAAATCAATCATGGGCCCAATGGATCAAATTTTAGTCATTTGCTAGAGGCACAATGTAGAGACTCTTTTAATAAAAATGAAGATGAGCCTATGGTGAACTTGGAAGAATCATTTGTGCAAGGCATATTGAAGGTTGTAGAAGAGATCGAAGATCCTCAACTTAGTTTGGAACTATTAACCCGGGATATGGAGATGCAAGACAAGTATGAATCAATTTGTGCTTCCTATTTTGGTACACCAATTTTTGATGTTGAGATGGAGAAGTTGGATAAGATTGATGACTTCCCCAATACTTTGGTTGATGAGAGTGAATGTGAAAGCATGTATTTTTCTTCCACATTGTGTGAAGAATTTTATGAGTGAAAAATAAGGAAGGTTCTTGAATCTCCTTTGGAATTCCTCAATCTTGAGGACAACACCTCTACTGTGAAGGATGAAAATGTTGATTTGATTTGCATTGAAGAGAATTGTTATTTTTAAACAAAGTAAAAAATTGCAAGACTTTTGGAGTATGTTCAAGGTCAACTTGTTTCCACTACTTCAAAATGCTTTGCTAATACAAAACAAGATCTCATATGGAAAAATGCACTCGAAGGTAAAAATGCCTCTATGAAGAAGTTGAGGGTTGTAATTTGGAAAATGATACCAAGATGAACTTCGGGCAGATGGATGATGATGAAAATTTCTCCAAACAACAAGGTGAAGGTACATGGACTCTTGTCAAAAAATTCAAAATCAAAATATGCTCACCATTATTCAAGCTCCAATATGCCTTGAACATGTTCCCATGTTGTAAAATTTCATGAAGATTGATGGGGGCCTCCATCTCAATGATATAGCCTCTATTTTAGGAAGTAATCACTTTGGGAAGCAAAGTGAGATGTCAAGAGAAGTTCTTGAATGGGAAGGAAATCAATTTTCCTCACTCCTTCTGAGTACCTTGCTAATATAGGATATGATTTCAAAGCTGCAATCCAAGGATGAAGAATGTCTCCATGCTAAGGTCGACATCTCCAATCTTGAAAGTATGAAGGAATGGTGTCTCATGGTCACGGGACATCAAGAGGAATCTTAAAAATGAAAATTTTCAAGAAGGTGACCAAATTTTCAATGGATGAAAGAACGTTCTCAATGCAGTGTGAGTATGAGGATGGAATCATGATCAGTCTTCTTCTTCTCAAGCCATGCAAAGGCCATCACAAAAGCATGGTTTGATCAAATAACAATTTTTGTGCTTTAAAGGTCGACTTCAATCCGCTATTTCACGATGGCATGTAATTTTCTCAACCCATCACCGAGTATGTGTATATTATTTCCCCCTTTGTATATATATCCTCCCCTATATAATTTCCTTTCCTAGTGTGTGTGTTTTTTTCTTAGTTGTGTGTTCTTTTCTTTCTATGTGTTGTGTGTTTCTTGTCATTTATGTGTGTGTGTTCTTCCTTTCTTGGATATCTCTCACAAGTTGTAAATGACTCATGTAAATCCCTATGGATAAGGCAATGGTCAATGTATTATAAATTGAGATTCTAGGATTTATCATGCCATGTCTTTACTTGCACTCTTAATCCATAACATGTCCCTAAATCTAGAGCTAGATGTTGTCATGTAAATGTGCAATAGGAAAATTTCCAATTTTCAAGCATGACAACGGACCACAATGTCAAAAATTTTCAAAGTCATACCTTCCCAAGACACCCCCAGGTCATTCCATCCCCAATGCCAATCCTATCCTATCAGTCAAATGATCCCTATGTGATTGTCAAGTGTCCCCTAGGTGATTTAGGAAAGTAAAATCAATCCCCTAGGTGATTTAGGATCTTCTGGAGCATTCAAGCTTTCAATCAATTTTAGGAGGGGCTACCATCAACCTTCCTAGGACCCATGCACCACCCCTGGAGAAAATAAAAGGATAAAAATACATCATGGAGGAGTATTTAAGGATGAGAACATCAAGGAAAAGATTTTTGAGGATTTAGGGAAGATTTGGAAGTTTTAGGGCTAGTTGGTTAGGAGCAGTTTCTTGGGCCTAAAGGAGCACGCACATGAAACAAGACCTAAGCTTCAAAGTAATATTCTGGGAGCCTCATGAAGATTCAAGAACCAAAAATTATCTATGGAAATAATTTTCCATGCCCTACATGGTGGAAAATATGGCACATCTCGAAGCATCATACACTTCCCTAGGAAACTCATTCTTTTGGCGCACAACAGGCAGTCCCGAGAAATAAGGGGTAATTTTGAGGTGTTTAGTTATAAATTTACCTTTATAACCATCACCATTGGATTAATATGTCTCTTTTCTAATCAATTCATATAAAATTTCACCTCAAAAATCATCTAGGAGCCCAAGATATGGTCTCTGCAAGTTGGTCCCAAGGTACTGATTTCCCATACTTAGCCATTTTTCATAGAGGACACGTGTCAACACTAGGAGCCTTATGGAGGATTTATCATCCCTTTCATCCCTTTAGAAAAGGGATAAGGGGACAAAAATTCCCCCTCCCCCATTTAGTCCCTAGGTCACCAATATGACCATGTACTTGCCAATTAAGCCCCCAAGTGCTAAAGTTCAACCCCCTCTCCAAAGTGCACACCAAATCAAAAAAGGACAAGTGTCGCGATGAGGTACAAAGTGGAAATTGATGTCACCTTATCCCTTTTTCCAAAGGGATGAAAGGGACACAAAATTCCCCCATCCCCTCCTCTTCCATTTTCAATCTATAAATATCAATACTTAGCCAATTTTTGCCATTCTTCCCCCATGCCTCCATAAATAAATCTGCGCAAATTTATTTTGAATTTCTTCCAAAATATCCTCCATTATTTCATCTAGATAACTCCATGAAATTCCTCTCCATCTAAAAACATTTGAAAATCATAAAAATAATGGATTAAAATGACAAAGAAATGAAGAAAAATGAAGATTTTTTTAGATAACTACGAAGTCTCCCAATCAAAAATATTCATATCTTGCAAAATACAAGTTCGGATTGAGATGAGATATTTTTCAGGACTTATAATTTTTAGATAAAATAAAAATTCAATAAATAATATATTGAATGATTCCCTAAATCATTTGTTTCATAAAAACCCCATTTCATGCCCTAGCTCACATTCGTGGATTTCCCATCAATCGACAATGGAATCAAGCTAAAAATTTGCACATAGACTCCAAATGAAAAACCTATCCCAATGGAGTCAATTTCATCATGATCAGAGGTGAAAACCAGACCTGTAAAAAAGCTTCATGAATCCATTAATGGCTGTCATGGTAGCTCCGTGCTCGAAGCTCTTGCTAGGTAAAATTTTTTTTTTTATTTTCAAGCTTTTGGTGGGAAAATCAAGTGAAATTTGGAGGATAAGATCACTGAAATGAGATGAGTCCAAAAATATGTGTTCCATCGCAAACCAAGCACCAAAAATCCACTTTCCAAAATAGTAAGCTTTCCTATACATGCTTTCTATGTTTGGAAAGTCATCATCAAAAGTGGCTATGGCAAAGGTAGTGTGCACTAAAGATCATTAGGAAGTCAAAATGATTTCTTAGAAAGAAAATATCGAAAAATGAACAATTACTAAAAATAGTAAGTTCCCTATATGGGTGCTTACTAAAAATAGTAAGTCACCCCAATAAGTGGTCGAGGAAAGGCAATGTGCACATGAGTGAATGAATAAGTTCATCACATCAGGATGGTCAAGAAGAGGAAAAAATCACCTCTTACCAAAATAGTAAGTCTCCCATCTGGGTACTTGATATTAATGGTAAGTCACACTCAAAGGGAAGTTTTGGCATAATGGGACATAGAGGGATGATCATTCAGTCAACATCATCATTCGGGATCATCATAGGAAAAACTTATCAGTGTAGTCATCACAACCCAAAAACCATCACTTACTAAAATAGTAAGTTGTCTCATAGGCACTTGCTATAAATAGTAAGTTGTTCTAGAAGGTGGATTTCACAAAGGAAGTGTACAAAGAGACAAACATTCAAGTGGGCATCATCATCAGGGGTTCAGAGAAGTAGATTTTGACACTTACTAAAAATAGTAAGTCATATAAAAATAGTAACCTTTGATCTTTGTGAGATGATTAAGGAGCTCCATAAGGAGTTAGGAGGAAAAAAACTCATTGGAAAGATAAGAGAATCATCTACAAGGTGGAATCATCATAGTCTTCAAAAACTCTTGGCACTTTTTAGTGGAGCTCATTATTACAGTATAGTTGACAATATTTATCAAAATGGGGTGATTTTAGGGATTTTTAGGAATAATTGAAATATGAGACCCCATTGATCTTGGAAGAATGTTTGGAGTCAAAATCATATAAAATTTCATCCAAAAAGACCTTATGGAGCTCGGCGAAATCTCAATTTCAAGTTCGCTCTTCCAACGGGTCAAATTCTTATGTTTGCCTCTCAAAAGTGCATGGCACATTTTTTTGCACCTCATGTCCCTTTGTAAAGGTGAAATGGGGACAGTAAAATTCACCCATGAATAAATTTTTTCTCTATTGCTCCATTTGATCCCAGTTTTTTGCATTATCGTGTGTATTCACACTCCTTAGCTCTCCCTCTAGTTTCAGGTCTTGAAGTGCAAAATCATGCCTCTAGGAAAAAGTGGGTTTTTATCCCTCTCATCACCGTTTGTGCAGTAGGGATAGTAAAATGCACCCATGCATAAATTTTTCCCTACTAATTTGTTTTTCATGATTTTTTTACATTGCACACGTCTTTCCTCACTCTATCATGCCCTATGGTTCCGGATAAAAATTTTCCACCTTAGTGCACTTACTAAAAATAATATATGTCCATGGTGAGGAATACTAAAAATATAAAGTGGATAAAAATGGTAATACATCATCAAAAAGGAGGATTGAAATGTTCCAAAGGGTTTGAAGGCATCAGGATCAATTTAACAGAGCTTTAGGAGTCGATGAGAGTGGATTCTTCATCAACATAATGTTCTCTCTCTTCTCTATCTCTCTTCTCTCCCCTTACTTTATCTCTCCTCCATGTTCTAATTATTTTTAGGGGGTGCAATTTTTATATGTCCTTAATGAAATTAAAAGAAACTTTATGTTTCTAATGTAAAAGTCACCTTTATGTTATAAAAAGGGACTTAATATTCTCCTAGGAAGTTGAAAAGTTTTAAGTTATGTGAGGACATATGAAAAGTCATTGGGGGTATATGAAGAGTCATTTCTCTTCCTATAAATTTTAAATCCATTCCCATTTCAAAGGGTTGGTGATAAATTTTGTAAACTCAAGAGTGCATTTTACTTAGAGAGAACAAAGGAGATAACCATTTTCTTCCATTTCCCCCTCTCTATTTTCCTCCATTTTCCTATCATGTACAACTCTTGATTTTAAATGCTAATGAAGGAAGAAGTTTTTGTTTTCCAAGGAATATGAATGTGTGCATATTTGTATTCATGGTTTCCTCTAGCTAGTAACTTTTAAATATTATTATTTTCTTATCTTAAATGTATGTATTGAAATTTCTAATTAGTGTGTGCAGGAATTTGATTTTCTACCTACGACATTAGTTCTCCTATATCTTTTCTCACCCCCTTTCCCTCTCTCCAGACAAAGTATTCTCTAGAAAATGATTGATAGATTTTTTGCAAGGTAAGTGGAGTTATTTTATTAGATCCATGACCTTAAGGACACTAGGAAAATCCACCTTTTCATGTGCATGCAAACACGAAAGTTGCACCATTTAAGTAGAGGGACTTTGATTTGTAGAGCGTATGAAAGAAACCCACATATTTTTCCACTTGATAATTTTTCTTGCCAAAATATCTCATTTACAAATTCTCACATTTGTCACAATCTATAGGACTTCTCTAACCTATAATGGGATTAAATGATACCTCTTCTCAAATTCTTATCCTTAACCCTTTACACATATGAAGAATATTTTTTCACTTGCTATGGTCTTGCTACTATTTTTTTAATAACTAACTTATACACCTTCACTAGCTTATTCTCTTAATAACTAACTAATTTTCTTAATAAATTCTAATTCAACTTATAAACCTCCTTTAGATTCCTCAGGAATTTTCATAGGATGAAGGCGTGTTCTGACCTTCATGGTAGTCTCAAGAGATTTTAAGATGTCTTTAACTCATAATTTTAGTAAGTAAAATGAACCAAATATTTAATCATGTTCTTACTAAAATATTAGTACTTTCTTGATAAAAATTTCTCAATAATCCAAATCATGATGGGAGATTAGTCTATTTTATTCATGATGGAAAATGAATCTTGATAGGCTATAGTCTTGCTACAATAATTTTTCATTATATTAATCTGCTACTTTTCTTAAAAATTCACATAACATAGAGCTATGAATGTAATGATATTAAATGTAGATGGTAGGCCACATTTCAAGAGACAAAACTTTCCAAACCTTTTCATTTGTCACTTTATATGCACAAAAAGGTGAGCTGAATAAAAAAACATAGGGCCCTTAAAATAATGGTCAAAAGTACTTGAAAGTTCACCATGAAGCTCAATTATTAATTTATTGAAGAAATTAGCAATGTTGAGATGAATCCTCTACAAGTAGTATTGATGTGTAGAACAACCCATATGCTGCCCATGGAAATAAAGACTAATACTCATTATAAATAAATTGCTATTGCTCATTTTAATATCCTTTACAAATGGTTTAGGCATACTCCATAGACTTGAAAAATATGGCTTTTTATCCTCCATTATAGATAGATCTTGTTGTATTAGTACCACAAAAACAAATAACTACAAGGACAATAATTCTAACCAATATTATATTTAAAAATCAATCTCAATTTCTAGGAATATTATTTGGTCAAATTGGTACAAGTGGTATCTTGTGAGATCACCGTGTTGAAACAATATTAGTATCAATTTGTTTAGGAGTATTAGTTTGATTTGGAATCCTCTTTGTTTATTTAAATGCTAGACAATTATGTGATATTAGTGTCAAATTTACACCTTTTCCCAATTGTAAAACTCTACATTATGTCAAAATTTGTTGTGTATGATATATAAACAAACAAACACAACACACACACACACACACACACACACACACACACACACACACACACACACACACACACACACACACACACACACACACACACACACACACACACACACACACACACACACACACACACACACATGTTGATGCTAAATAAGTTTCTTAAGAGCGAGAAATATATACTAAAAAAATTTACATATTACCCTAATGAATACTTATTGTAACATTCAATTGTTCAAAATATTTAAAAAGAATCTATATTTTATCATTATAAAAAGATAAAAAGTTGGTCATAAGTATTATCTAGAATCTAGATTTCCTTTTTATTTTATAATTTATGTGCAATCTTTGACAACTATTCATCTATATATAGGTCTATTCCTTTACACCTTAATATAACATACATTCAGTCCTCTTCCATGTAAACATATTGAAAAAAAAGAATATTTTAACTTATGTCTAAATAACTAAGATATATACTTGGAAATGTAAAAAACTAATCCAAAAACTAATTCTTCACTATTTTGATAGACCAAGATGCCTAATAATAATAAAAACAAATGTATAGTATGCATATAGTATCCATATTTATGTTTGTAAGAGGAAAAAAACATTGAACATGAGATCATCACTTACTTGTAGGTGACAACGTTTTCTTGAGATTGCATCCGATCAAGAGTTTAATCCATTTCAAAGGGATCTAAGCTATCCCCTCATTTTTGGGTCCATTTTATATCTTAGAGGTCATTGGTCCAGTTTCTTACCACCTAGATTTTCCACCATGCCTATCCCACAACCAATATGTCTTTCATGTATTAGTTTTGAGGAAGTACAAGCCATATATTTCTCATGTTTTGGATTAGTTAGCATTGCGGGTGGAGGCCAAAGGGTATGTGAAATTATAGCCCATGCGTAATATGGAGCACAAGAGAATGTCCCTTTGAGGAAGATACTTAGACTAGGCTAGGGTGCAATGGGATAAATATGATGAGACAAGCTACTTGGGTGAGTGTGACACCATTGAGGGCTCGATATCCCTATCTCCTCCAGTGACTTCCATGAAGAAGTCTAATTTTAGGAGAGGGGGATGTAGAGCCCACCGACATCCTACATCATTTTATTGCACACTCATCTCATTTAATAGAATACATACATTGATACAATATTATTTGGATATTATGTGGTTTTTTCATAGACTAATTTTGTGAGACATGTGGTGTTGAGGCACACAGTGCCAATTTAGTGTTGTGATTTATATTACTAGTTTTCTTGTACTTATGTTGTTATGGATACTAGCAGGATTTGATTTAGATAGATCTTACTTGATATATGTCATTTACGCTAAATATTTTGATTACAATATATGGTGATGATGATTTTAATGTTATCATGGAATAAATTAGATGTATTTTAATCTACTATGGATGCATGTCATTTTGGATGGTTATCTTATTCTAATACTAGTTACTTCCCTAATTGGGATTCTTAGGCTGTAAGTGATATAATTAATGGTGAGTGTGGTATAATTTTACTTGTTTTATTATATCGAGCGGGTATGATGACGTGTGAATTGAGTGTTTAGGTTACAGGTTCACACATGAGAACATGAGACTCAAAGTTTGCACTTCCAAGTTTGCAAAATTGGCGTTTGGCCCAAAAAAACTCGCCTTCCTTGTTGATTGATTGGTATTGTTATTTTGGCTTCAAGTGGTTTTGGGTAAATTAATCTCCTTGTGTATGTGTCATGATTATTTTAGACACCTTTAGTTTTCTCCTTCTTGAATCATTCTTGCATTAATTTATCTAAATCTTATTTAGAGTTATTTTAGGGGCCAAATGGTCCATTCTTGTGTTAGTGATGTTTATAATTGTTAATATTGTTTTTAGAGGTGTGGGAACACTTAACACTGAGTTGGGTGGGCCCCACCACCTCTCTTTGTAAGTCAATTTTTTCCAAACTCGAATTTGGGATAAAAGTGGAAATGGGAAGGGATGTTTTTAACTTTGGGGGTCTCATTTACATGAAGAAGGCCCCCTTGGACCCTACCTATGGGTAGGAAAACTATTTTCTAGGTTAAAATGGGGTTTTACCTCCCATTTGATTTTGGAATAGATTTTAACATTTGAAGAAAAAGGTTTTCAAGCGCAGTAATAGCGAGAACTAGTAGAAGAGTCACTCTATCTGAAATTTCAAAGCTCCAATGAGAATTTGAGAGAGGTGTTTTCCTCTTATTGTTAGGAGGAAAACAATCTCTCCATTTTTACACAACAATAATAATTTTGAAGATATCAACATTTGAAGAAGAAGATTTTTAAGCGCAGTACTAGAAGAACCAATAGAAGAATCACTCTAACTAAAATTGTAGAACTCCAAATGGGAATATGAGAGAGGTTTTGTTTCTCTTATTGTTAGGAGGAAAAATCTCTTTATTTTTACACAAAGAAATAATAGAGGAGATATCTTCATTTTAAGTTTCAACATAATAAGGTTGGAGAAAAGTAAATAAGACAAAAAACACGGAGTTCGAGAAAGCCGAGAGTTCTCCCTCATTTCTCAACAAAAATGATAATTTCAATATGTTTTGGAAATCCTAAAAAGGAGAAAAAAAAAAACCGAGAAAAGGTTTGAAGATATTATTCTAAATAAATTCACAAGTAATGATAAGAAAATTAGGAATGAAAATATGGCGAGACAAGCTGTCATGTTGAAAGAATGGGCGGTTCACTTAGTAAAAGTATGGTATAACACATGTGTTCGAAGGGTATTAAAGAATACCCTTAATTCTAGTTTTTACCTCTAAATATTCAATTGATAATACCCCCTCATGTTATATTATTAGAATGAAAATACCCCCTATTTTTTCCATGTACCTTACTTACCCATTTTTAAATTATAATTTTATTTACCCCTTTTTATTTCTACCCTAATATATTAAATAGAAAATATATCATATTTCTCACTCAATTTTTTTAATATGCATTTCCTCTCGAAAGATAGTTTGAAGCCATTGAAGACCTATTACAAATCACCTTATAAATGTTAAGCTTTAATCATTTATCAATAGTTATTTAAATAATTAAGATGGTGAAATAATATCACTTGTGTTGAAAAACATACTCAATCCTAGTTTTCTACCATCTTATTATTTCTAGGTTAATAATCTCTTAATTGATATTTCTTTATTCAAAAATATATTATAATTTAACTTTATGAACACACTCCTTTTGCAATTTTAAGGTATTTACGTTAAAAACTAGGGTTTAAATGTTTTAGTTTTATATTAAAATTAAACCTTCCTTTCCTTTGGCCCACCTCTCTAACCTACCCCCAATACCTGATTCAAAATATTAATAAATTAAACCCTTTCACCCCCTCATGTCTACCGGTATATTGAATTTAATTTTATTAATTTTAATTACCTCAATATGAATTCACGTGCTAAGATATTGCCTAGCTAATGAACCCCCATGGTTGAAAGATTCAATTATCCAAAAGTAAACCCGACAAATGAAAATAAATAGTTAAGTGCACATGGAAGAAATGGATCAATATGGAGTTGTATTATTTGATTAATTCTCTTCCGTTTATCTCATTTTCACGTGGAAGAAGTAGTCAAGTGTAAGAGGAAGAGGTAGTTTAATCTAGAGTTGTAGTGTTTGATTAAATCTATTCCATATTTGTCTCCTTGTCAAGTGGAAGAATAAATAGTAGAATCTAGAGTTGTAGTGTTTGATTAGATATCTTCCATATTTGTATCTTTTTCAAGAGGAAGAAAAGGTAGTTGAATAGATCTCTTCCATATTTTTCTCCTTGTCAAGAAGAATAAGTAGTTAAATATGAAGTTGTAGTGTTTGAATAAAATTTCTTCCACATTTATCTCATTGTAAAGTGGAAGATGTAGTCAAGTCTTGCCCAAGATTATAGGTAAGTAGTTATATAATCTTGGAGTATTGACCAAGGGATGAGTTATAAATATATCTCCAAGACACTCAATGTAATTGTGGTAGAAGATGGATGATTTTTGTAACATCATTTATGATCAATTAAATTCATAGTTCAAGTATTTTGGCAAAAATTATTTTTAATTTTCTTGACCCAAATATGAGGGAAGAGCAAGGGACCACTCTTACCCAAGGTGGAGGATGATTTATTATTTTTTAGAATAGATATTTTTTGTTTTTTTTTTGTTTGTTTAAATATGCGTTGTGTGTTTTATTTTAAATTGTTTGTGAATCTTCACTGTTATTTATTTGTTTTCAGTTATTCATTTTGTTTTAATAGATCAAATTTTCTTTCAGCTATTTATTTTAATTTTTTAGATTAAATTTTCTTTCAGTAATTTATTTCAGTAGTCATTATTTAATTTCCTTTCATGCATTTTCAGTTTTAGATCAAAGAATTGTAAGATCATTGATTCTTTTAGATCCTTTTGCGAGATAGCCATGGCAACCACTTGGTTTTGACATTCTTTGTGATTAAATGATGAGGATTGCAACAAACCTTGTCAATTTTGCACTTGGGAGTTTGGACGAGATCTTGGGAAATAATTAGAGCTTAAAGAGCTTAGGAGTTATCTTGTTTGGATGAGAGGTAGGCCTCTAATTATCTTGTTTTATGTAAAATAAATGGAATGGATTTCTTGTTTTTTTGTACATTGTGTTGAATGCATAGTGTATTGTATGTAGTTTATTTTACTTGGGTTCCATCCATATCACTTGAGATGGACTTGGAATGTTAGGGAAGAGGGTGTAAACCCCCATATGGCTTTATAGGGAAGCCATGATGGGATTTGTATTTTATTTTCTTCCTCCCTCATATTGTTGATGATGGAGATGAGATTTCATATGGGTTGAAAGCTCATCTCCCTTCCTTTCTAAGGAAATCTTCCAAGGTTTGAAAAAACTTGGCAAGGAGGAGGCTTGGAGTTGGGATTTAGAGGTTATGTGAAGTTAGGAGTGTGGTGTTTTTGTTGTCAAGTTATAAGATATGGATTTTCAAATCATTACAATGGGAACTCTTTTCCCTCTTCCTACCATGAAGAAACTTGGAGCTTCTTCATTCTGTTTGGCCATTGGTGGCTGTTTTGAGTTAATGGATGCATGTGTTTGAACCATGTTCCCTTCACTTCTTGTGAAAATTGGAGGCATGTAGCCTCCTGTCCCATGGGATTGGAGGGAGCATAAAATGTCCTCCATTTGAGGAGATGTCATGTAATGATACCAATTGGTTAGGTGGACAATAAAGCCACCACCTTGTGTTGAAGACAACTAATTTTGGATGGAGCATGGTTATTGGGATATCTTTTATTAAATGTGGCTTGTAGAAGAGATGAAAATTAAAATTAAAAATTTCAACATGTTGTTCCCAATTTTGGAGAGGTCCGTCCTCTTATAGTTTAAAGTTATAATTTCATATAAGATTGTTGTGAAGGAGGAATGATTTTTTTGTGTTGTATTATGGTGGAAATATTTTATTTTAATCTTATCTTAAGCTTGTCATATGGAAGGGATAAAAGTGTTATTTGCATTATAGGGAAGATACACATTTTATAATAATATTGGGGTGAGATTTAAATTATTGAATTTGTATGGAACCTAATTAATTTTATTATGACCTTTAAAAGTACGTGTTGTAAAGTATAAATGTTATTTGCAAATGTGAGAAAACTTGTAAAGCATTATTATGGTCATTATTGTTATTCATGTTGAGATAAGGAAAAACATAAGTTTTAAAGTCATACTTATTACCGGATCTCCAATAAGATTTGGAGTTGCTAATATATGTTGTGAGAATGTTACATAAAAAAACTTGGAATAAATCTATAGCTCTTGGGCGAGACCATGTTATATAAATCCTAACTTATAAGAGGGAGAAAAGGTTTGTTGGAAGATAATACATGTAATTTTTTGTACTATAACAGTTTATAACTTTATTAGGTTTGGATTATTCATTACTCCAAATTGACATTTAGAAGAATGATTTATATTTGTTAGTCCGGAACTATTGTCTGTATGATCTCGAAATAAAATATGTTTTACTCATCTACTTATTAAAATTATTATTTATTGAACTTATTATATATTAGTTCACTCCCCGATTAAGTAATAATATGAGAGTTTATATTACCTAAAAACTATCTTCATATACCTATTGTCACTTTGAAATGAACCCTTAGAGAATGGTGTGATAAATATCCTTTCAATTGAAAAAATGGAAACACTTATAGGTTTTGGGTGACCTATATGTTGAGGTGAGTTCCCATAGACAACTGGTTCCCCTAGTGTAATACCTAAACTATTTCTATCTCCTAAGGCTATAACTATTCTACAAAAATTGAAAAAGAAAAGGGAGAAGAAAGGAAATGAGAAAAATTGACAAAGATGGTGATATGATAAATGTTTTGAGGATCTCATACTTATTTGGGTCACACAGATGAAACACATGAGCCACACACACCATACACTAACTACAAGTTATTCATATAAATGTTTACAATGAATTGTCACAAGACAAGAAGGGGCAATAGATGGCTCCACAAAAAATCCTGTAAACAACCTATTAAACACAATTTATGACCTGCAAGACTCAAGACTATATAAAGTCATGAAATTTTAAATTGATAAAACAAGGATAATCATAAATCATAATATAAAATCAGTCTAAAACAAAGTATGCACTAGATACAAATTGTAGGTAGTTAAAAACATATCCTCCACTTCTCTAAGAGGTGGAATAAGAACATAAAGTGAATCACGATCCTTGATTTCTCACTCAGAAAGGTTGAATTACTCTAGAAATATGAATGGAGAATCCAAAATATTTTTACAATGCGTTCTTACGATATTTTTATAGAAAATATGAGAGAGAGAGAGGAAGAAGAAGATCTCGAGAGATGCAAGTGTAGCTTCTAAAAATAGGAAAAAATAGGTGCCGCTGTTCTTTTCCTTGAAAAAGATTTCACACATGAAAATAACACTTCCTTTTTTTATGTTCTTTTGTTATAAAAATAGACTTCCATTTTTCTTTTATTTACTTTAGCGATCCGAGAATAAAACTACATTCTAAAAGTAGAAGAAAAAACTTTCTTGCATGTTTTAAATATATTACGGCTTCACCATACATCATCCTAAATGAATTATACTAAAAAACTTTCCATGTTTTAATAAAATCAAGATAAAGAATCTATGTGATTTGTTTAATTTATTCTATACATGTGGATTCATTATCTTCTACTATATGCCTTTGAATTTCCTACATCCGCACGAGCTTGCACATATTTGTACTATGGAACTTACTTTTCCTTTTTTGTAGCCTTCTACCTATTTTCTATGGCTTGACACACAACTCTTCCTTCACTTAATGCTCTTTGTTATGTATGTCTTTATCTTTTCTTTCCCTCACAATGTCTTCCTTTGGCACATGGATTGGTTCTCCATCATGCAAATTTTATTTATTTGTCTGCGGAATTTACACATCCTTTTGTGGCCTTCCATGCACAAATGTCTATGGTTATTCACTCTTTTCCATGCAAATTCTCATATGGAATCTGCCTTGTATTATGTGGCTTGCACATATTTTTCTGTCTTTTACTTGAGGTAGACTTTCGTGGAATGTATATATTTAGATTTCTACGTGTGGTTTAACATGGTTATTATTTTGATGCACAAAATCTTATGGGGAATTACATAAGGCTTATATTTTTGACCTTGCCTTATGTCCATCTAATCTATGTGGATCTATTCTTTACTGCGTGGAACATTTCTCTCATGGTACGACATGCTCTATTGCATGTAAATTTCTGTGGATTACCCCTATGGCACATGGATTTCCACACAAGATTCCACACTTTGCATGAATGTGCCAAACATTGACAATTCTTAAATTTCTATATTTTTCCTTGAAGAAAAATATTCAAGCGCGTAAGATTATTTGAACCAAAATTTGGCAACTTTCGGGGTCATTTTCCTCTTTGGATTTGAAGAATCTAGTAGCCTTGACACATCCATTGGGTGCGAAGTCATGTACTAACTTCTAGAAATGTAAGAAAAATGAGAATACCTTCCAAAAATATTAAATGTGCTAAAATCACTTATTATACAAACACACCACCAATGTGCATGAAGCACAAAAGAAAGGAAACTACAAACAAAAATGTGCATGAATCACTTAGAGGAAAATAAACAAAAAAACACACTATGTACAAGGGTGAAGCATATCCTCAATAATAAAGTTTAAGGCACATCCCATTAATCGGGATACGAGATCTCATCACCATTCAACATAGAAAGCTAAAAAGTATTGTGTTGCTTGAAAATGTGAGATTAAGTATGGACCGCTTTAGAAGTTATCTAACTTGGTGTGTCTTCTAGGTTTAATTATTTCTTCAACCAACTTCAGCACAATGTTTCCCTCTCTCGAATTTTCTTACAAATGATTTCTTATCAAAATTCCTCTTGAGCAGTGCTTGATGAAGTTCCATTGTTGTCATTGCCTTGTTTATGATTTCTTCCAACTCCATTAACTCTGCAAATCTGATTTCCATTGAATATTATTCCATCATTTCCATTTGTTTAATGAGGTCTAGAGCTGGTAATTCATTAGAAATAGGTAACCTTTCTTCTCTACCATATAAAATCATGAAAGGAGAATTTCCATTTGATATTTTAGGAGTAATTATGTTAGGTTGTAAAAGATGATATCAACTTTATATGCCATGATTTTTAATTTCCGCCATTTTTTTTTGAAATTTATAAGGACATTTTTGTTTGATGAATCAACCAAACCATTTCCCTAAGGGTAATATTTGGATGAAGTTGAAAGATGAATTCCATGCTTTACTTCCCATGAACAAATATTTGTGCAGAGGAAATCAAAAACATTACCTAAGATGATTGTTGCGAAACACCAAATCTTGAAACTAGGCTTTCATAAGTCTAAAAATGAAACCTCATTTGCCTCTTTCAAATACACTATTTCTATCCATCTTGTGAAGTAATACGTGGCTATGAGGATTCATTTGTGACTTGCTTTAGAATATGGGTTAATCATACTAATAAAATATAACCTTCATTGCATAAAATACTTGATTTACCTTAATAAGATGAAGAGGAAGAACAACTAACTTTTATTTCTCTGCAAAAATGGCACACTTGGCACACTTCCTTACCCATGCATGAGAATATTTGAATAAGTTTGGCCAATAATAACCATCTCTCATAATTTTCAGGGATGTAGCCTTGGGTGTGAAATGGCCACACGATTAAGCTGTCATGAAATTCTTCCAAAACATGATCAATCTAATATGAATCAATGCATCTTAAAATAAATCCATTAACATGTTTTTTAAACAATATGCCATCAACAATAACATAGGTAATGGACTACAATCTAAAATATATCCTTTTTGCTTTGTTTAAACCTTGTGGGCATTGTCCATTTTGGAGAAAATGGATCATATCTTGAGTCCAAATTTAAGGTAATGAAGGAGAAACTATGTCTGGGTCATATTGAAGCATTAAAATATAATTTTTATCACCATGTAGATCTGAAACTAACTATTCACACAATCCTATTCCTATAACAAGATTAGTGACTATTATACCGACATTATATTCCTTGAATTTTTTGATCCAACATGATCTATTTTCATTCAAATCCTTACTTAAAAGGAACTCTTTGAAACTTGGATGGGAAACCATTAGATGAATCTTATTGTTAGAAAGAAGATTCCTAAATTTATTGAAACTTCTAATAACTAAAAGTACTTGTTTCTCAACAAAGTAGTAATTTACATCATAATCATGTAATCTTGAATGAAAAAGGTAATTTGATATTATGACTTGTCATCATTTTCTGTACTGTACCAACATAACTAATATAGTATCAATCACATCAAAATCATGCAAGATAAATTATTTGTTAAAATATGGGTTGGAAAGTGTTGGAGCTTGTGAAATGGCATGTTTAATTGCTTCAAATGCATTCTTTCTTTCTGCATGCCAATTGAAAACCATGTTCTTTATGAGAATTGAGGTTAGAGGCTTTATAAGGTTTGAAAAATATGGAATAAATATTCTGATAAAATTAATTCTTCCCAAGAAAATTTACAATGCATTTTTGTGATTAGGAAAGGACAAGGATAAGCTTGCAATTACCTATTCTGGATCAATTGTGACAATTTTATTAGATACAATATGACCAAGTAACTTAGCCTCATGGACTGAAAATATGCTCTTCTTTAGATTTCATGAAATAATAAATTGTCTGCATCTATCAAATTCATGTTTGAGGTGAGTCATATGATCTACCATGTGCGTGGAGAAAAATTATCTCATCTAGATAAATGAGAAAACAATTATCAATTAATCCTTAGAATGCTTAGATACATTGCACACTTTGAAAGTATTGCTCCTGGATTTGATGAATCCAAATGACATATTTTTATATGAGTATGTTCCCTATTTCATAATGAATGTTGTTTTGAACTGATATGATTCTTGTACCAAAATCTAAATGTAACTAGTAAAGCCATCTAGTAATAAGAAATATTCTAAACCACTTACCCTTTGTAAAATTTGCTCCATTAATGGCAATGGGTAATGATATTTTAAGGAAGCTCTGTTTGGATCCTCAAAATCTACACACAACCTTATTTATACATTATTATTTCTTACAAGAACCAAATTTTCCACCCATGATGAGTGCTTGATAGGAAAAATAATTTAAGCCTTGATTAACTTGTCCAACTCTTTCTTTATTAGTGGTTCAATAATAGGATTAATAGGTCTTTGATTTTGTCAGATTGGTTTTGTTTTTTTATCCAATTCTATGGTATGTTGACCTAAATATGTATTAGAAATTTTTAATTATGTATAACTCCATGCAAAATCATCACCAAATTCTTGATCAAGTTAGACAAAAGCAAGCTTTTCATCATAATTATATACCTTTCCCACTTTGAGTGTCTTGTCATTTCCAATGATGATTAATTGATAATCATCTTGTTTTATCATCATATTGGAGTTCTCACTTTTGACCTAATCATCTATGTTAAATATAGATTCAAGAGTAACCAATCCTTGAGGAATCTTGTTAGACTTTAGATGAATAATTTGATCATCATACTATTGTTGCAATCTTTCCTGATTTTTGAATGAAAACTTAGCTTCTTCTTGTAAGAAATCGACATTTTTTTGATTTGATTTGAATACTTTCCAATTAACATTTCTAGCTAGGATAGAAGGTATTACCACTACCTTGATATGATGCTGATCCTTCTCATTCTGGATCTAATTTTGGATATAAATTAGGAACCAATGAGAGCTAGTCTATTTGCATGTTTATTATTTACTCTAGGAAGAGATTGAATATTGAAAGCATCAAAATATTCAATTAAATCCCATACCATGTTCTTATAGGATCTCAACAAGTTGTTCTTAGTTACATCATGTCCTTTGATTTGATTAACCACTAAATCACTATCACAACAAAATTTTAATTGGTTTACCCATTTATTCTTTTCCCACTTTGAAGAACATGAAAAAAAGCTTCATACTTTACTATATTATTAGTGCAAGTAAACTGAAATCTTAGATATGAAAAATAATTTGAATTTATTGGGGAAATCAACATCATTACTCCACCTGCTTCATTCTTTCTTCTTGATCCATCAAATTATAATTTCCACAAACCTTCTTCTTGTTGATCTATTTTGACAAGGTTAGGAATAAAATAATTTTCCTCATGCAAATAATATGTTCCAAGATTTGATTCTTCAATATAACCATGTGGACCAATAACATGAGTTTGAGTATCCCATTCATCAAGAAATAAATTAGGAATTCCCTCAAGAAGTGTGGTTGGATCTTGGTCAATTGCTAGTCTTCTTCATCAATGATTATGCAATTTGAGTTAGTGACATTTAGAACATAAGGCTCTATGTGATATTTTTGTATTGTTTTAGACCTTATGGTAACCTTGGTGCAATATCTTATCCTAAATAACATGTGAGACCAATATGATGATAAATATCCTCCATTTTTGGCCTTGAAATCTCTAGAAAGGCACATATAAAAGAGAGGAGGAAGGTCAACGATAAAAAAATATTAAGGAATGGAGAAGTTGGGGCATCCATGAAAGGATAAACTTAATCCTCTAATGACTCCAAGAGTGGATACTAGTTTCCTATGAATTTGAACTAATCGATTAGAAAGAGGCTCATAATTTAGATCAAGTTTGTCAATAACTTGATTTATCATAAATGAGCTAGAGGCTCCAAAAATCAATCATACATTTGTGAAATATATTTTTACCTATGATTAGTGAAACATAGAAGGGAGATGGCTTAATACTCTTGATTTTCTAGGATTATTTTGGATCAGGTTTATTAATGAGCACAATATTAGGTGGTTCTTTGAATAGTTGGCTTGAGAGACTAAGATTTGACAAGGCTTCTTACAAAAGATATTTTTATCTGGGAAGAGATAAAGTATCCCATACTGACATATTCACTTTGGTTTTCTTCAGATGATCAAAGATATTAAAATATGGAGTACTAACCTTCATGTAACTTGATAACGATGAAACTTTCTTATATTGGAAACATAGAGATTACAATGTCTTATGTATTTTGATATTTTTAGGCTGAATTCGTTGATTTATTTGCTGATTTGAAACTAGAAAAACCATTTTTAACATTAGATAAGGATGAGAATTGATTTTATTAGTAGAATAGTCCACATCTAATGCTCTTTTCTTGAACCTTGTGTTGGTTGCCACAAAATAAGAATTCTAAATTTTCTAATTGTCAAGCTGATTCATTCCACAGAAATCATCTTCTTTCCAATTGAGGAATGTAACATAAATTTGCATTGATTCATTTGAAGATTATTATTATGGTGGAGTCTCAACTGATGAAATTTATGACATAACAATTATTTGCACCATAAGTACTTGATTCTCGAATACGATTGAAGTATGAATTGTGATTATGAGGATGATTACATGGGTAAAACCACTCATAATCTTGGATTAGATTATTTTGGATGGGAAAAATTTCTTTGTATGTGTTGGTAGCATTGGGATTGATTACTTGGATGCGTTTTGCATTAGTAAACTGATTTTGGTTCTATAAAATTGGTTCAAGATAGGTCTATTATGCTAATTGGGAGGATAGTAAGTTCTATTATCTCATTCCCAAACTCTTTTAACATTCCTTTTATCTCTTGTAAGTCATTTTATAAGCATGGGAATTTACTAATTTGGCTTAAAGGCTAAGAATTAGGTTTTAGAATTGGATCTATTGTAGGTTTTTGATAAGAAATTGGAGGAGGAATATATGGAAATATGGGCATATGAGGCCTTGGAGATATATTTCCTACTTGTATAAGAATTTTTCATCTTTGATTACTATATCATAAGCATCGTATAGTGTCATTCCACCCATTGATTGTATCATTACTGAAATGTCAGAATTTAAAGCTTTTAGATAATAAAAGAAAGCATACTTGAGGAGTAGGCCTTACCATTTGTGGGATTATATCCCAAGTCCTCTAAAATATATAGTTGAAATTAATCATGAAATTTGATGGTGCTCTTTTAATAGTAGTTATTTTTTCTATTAATGATAGATGATCTGATTTATTCTCAAAATGCATGTAAAACACTTCTCCTAGTTGATCCCAATTGGTGATGGAATTTAGTGGAATTCCTATGTACCATTGTAATACTTGTCCCTTGAAGAAAGTTGCTAGTAATTTAACTGTAATATCATCTTGAGTAACATTATAAATAGAGCATATATTGGCAATATCTTGTACATGTTCTATGGGTGTAACGTGATTTTCTCCAAGAAAAAAAAAAGAATGCTCTTAAGGGAAAAAAGCGGGATGCCATTATGTTGAGATATTAATAATAGACTGATACCATTAAAAGGAACAAACACCCGATTCTTTGGAAGGGACATATTTTTATTGAGGTTTGATATGAAAGATTTTGGAGATGAACTTGGATATTGTAGAACAGAGACAAGACTTAGGATATGGTTTGGAATTTGAAAATCTGCTCCTCTTAACTAAATTTAAAGGTATTTCAATGAAATCAAATGGAATACATTTTGTAGATGATCTTATTGAAATATTTGGCATGAAACAAACAATGGTATGATACTTTAATGTACTTGAAATTATGGATTGGCTAGATGCTAGAGAAATGTGTTTGCATTATTGGTTATTTTCCAAAAAGCATCAAATTTTGACCATTTTTTTACCGATGTGCACATCCCTCTACGCACATTAGAATATTGATATGGAAAATTTAATAATATGGATGAGTTTTGAATAATGTTCTACTAGGTGTGATATAAACTGTTGTCATTTTGAAATGCACCCTTGGAGAATGGCATGAGAAATCTCCTTGCAGCTTGACAAAATGGAAATACTCCTAGGTTGTGGGTGACCTATATGTTAGAGTGAGTCTACAAAGAGGGATAGTTCCCACAGTTCAACACCTAAACTATTTCTATCTCCTAAGGCTAACTATACTCTACCAAAATTGACAAGGAAAAGAGATAAGGAAGGAAAAGAGAAAAACTGGAAAAGATGGTGATACACCATAATGTTTTAAGGATCTCAGACTTATCTGGGTCACAAAGATGAAGAACATGAGACATACACACCTTACAATAATAATAAATGATTGAATCAAATAAAAAATGATTCATAGAAAGGTTTGGAATGAATTTTCACAAGATAAGAAGGGGAAACAAATGGCTCCACAAAAAATCTTGCAAATAACCTACTAAACACAATCTATGACCTGAAAATTGACTCAAGAATACATAAATGAATGAAAATTTAAACTGATAAAACAAGGATAAGCATGTATCACAATATGAAATCAATCTAAAAAAGAGTATGCACTAGATACAAATTGTAGGAAGGTAAAAACATCTCCTTTATTACTCCAAGAGGTGGAATAAGCATAAAAATCACTCATGACGCTTGCTTTCTCACTCGAAAGGATTAATTTCTCTACAAATATGAATGGAAAATCCATAATATTTTTACAATGTTTTTAAAGATTTTATAGAAAATATGAGAGAGAGAGAGAGAGAGAGAGAGAGAGAGAGAGAGAGAGAGCTCAAATATGCAAGTCCAGCTTCTAAAATTGGAAAAATCATGTGTGCCCTATTATTTTCTTTGAAAATATATTTCAAACATGAAAGGAACACCTCCTTCATTTTCTGCATTCTTCTATTATAAAAATAGAATTCCAATTTACTTTAGTGCTCTAGAATAAAAATATGTTCTAAAAATAGAAGAAATGAATTTCTTGAAAAATTAAATCTATTGTGGCTTCACTATGCATCTACATGAATAAATTATGCTAAAAATAACATTACGAGTTTGAAGAAAAACAAGATAAATAATTTGTGTGATTTTTTTGATACATGTGCATGGATTATCCTCTCTTCTAATTTGTGCCTTTAAATTTCCTTCTTCTCATGGGGGACCTGCGTATTTTGTAGACCTTACTTTTCCTTTGTTCTAAGGCATTGTCCCTATGTTTCACAACCTTCTTCCTATGACACACCATTGAGGGCTCAATACCCCTATCTCTTCTAGTGACTTTCAAGGGGAAGTTTAATTTTAGGAGAGGGGGATGTAGTGCCCACCAAATTACTACATCATTTTATTGCTAACTCATCTCATTTACTAGAATACATACATTGAGACAATATTATTTGCATATTATGTGGTTTTGTCATGGACTACTTTTGTGATATAGGTTGTGTTGAGGAACAAAATTCCAATCTAGTGTTGTGATTTATATTACTAGTTTTATTGTACTTATGTTGTTATGGATACTAGTAGGATGTGATTTAGATAGATCTTACTTGATATATGATGGATGTATTCCATTTCAACTAAATATTTTGATTACTAGCTATGGTGATGATGATTTGGATGTTATCATGGAATAACTTAGATGCATTTTAATATAATATGGAAATATGTCATTTTGGATAGTTATCTTATTTTGATACTAGTTACTTCCTAATTGGTATTCTTAGCCATACGTGATATAATTAATTATGAGTGTGGTATCATTTCACTTGTTTTATTGTATCGAGCAAGTATGATGATGTGTGAATCAAGTGTGTAGGTTACAAGTTCGCACATGAGAACATGAGACACAAAGTTTTCACCTCCAAGTTTACACAATTGTCTTTCTCGGGATAAAAATAAACCCCAATCTCCCTTGTTTATCTAATGGTCTTGTTATTTTGGCTTCGACTTGGTTTTGAATAAATTAATCTCCTTGTGTATGTGTCGTGATTATTTTAAACACCTTTAGTTGTTTCATTTTTGCATTAATTTATCTAAACCTTGTTTAGAGTTATTTTAGGGGCCTAATGGTCCCTACTTGTGTTAATGATGTTTTAAATTGTTAATCTTGTTTTTAGAGGTGTGAGACCACTTAAACATGAGTTGGGTGGGCCCCACCACCTCTCTTTGTGTGCCACTTTTTCCAAACTCGAATTTGGGATAAAAGTGGAAATTGGAAGGGTTGTTTTTCACTTTAGGGGTCTCATTTACATGAAAATGGACCCCTTGGATCCTACATATGGGTAGGGGAACTATTTCTAGGTTAAAATGGGGTTTTCCCTCCCATTTGAGCCTCACTTGTCCCCATCTCTTAGCTACTTATTTTGTAAGCCTTCTTGGGATTTTGAATTTTTATTTTGTTCAATTTAAAGAGCTTATATCCTCATCAAGACTTTTGTCTTATGCTTGATGGATACTTAAGGAGAATATTGGACTTGTGAGGAAGAGGGGGACATAGGTCACCCTCTCAATGGTGAATATCATATATATTCCACTTATTATTCCTACACTTTGGATGGGGTAAGGACTTCTAAGATTCATTTTGCACTTGGGAGTTTGGAGGAGAGATTGGGAATGAATTGGAGCTTGGAGAGATTCAAAGTTGGCTTGCATGGATGAAAGGTAGGCCTATCATCCTATTATTTTATGTGAAATGAATGAAATGGATTTCTTGTTTATTTGTGAAATTGTGTAGAATGTATAGTGTATTGTATTTAGTTTATTTTACTTGGTTTCCATCCATCTCACTTGATATGGAATTGGATTGTTGGGGAAGAGGACACAAACACCCACATGGCTTGATGGAAAAAAATTATGGGATTTTTGTTTTATTTTATTGCTCCCTCATATGATAAAAGAGGAGATGATATTTCAAATGGGTTTAAATCTCACATCCCTTCCATTCTAAGGAAATATTCCAAGGTTTGAAAAACTTAGCAAGGAGGAGGCTTGGAGTTGGGATTTGGATATTATGTGAAGTTGGGAGTATGGTGTTATTGTTTTTAAAGTTATAATATATGAATTTTTAAATAAATTCAATGGCCACTCTTTCCCCTCTTCCCCTCCATGAAGAAACTTGGAGTTTCTTCATTGTGTTTGGACTTTGGTGGTTGTTTTGAGTTAGTGGATGCATGTGTTTGAACCATGTGCCCTTCCCTTCTTGTGTAATTTGGAGGCATGTAACCTCTCTATCCCATGGGATTGGAGGGAGGATAACATGTCCTATATTTGAGGATATGTCATGTAATTATGGAAATTGGTTGGGTGGACAGCCAATCCACCACTCTCATGTTAAAGACAACTGATTTTGGATGGAACATGGTTCTTGAGATATATTAGATTAAATTTGGCTTGTAGAAGAGATGTTTTTTTAATAAAAATTTCCCCATTTTGGATAAGTTTGTTCTCTTACATTTTAAATTTTTATTTACATATAAGCTTGTTGTGAAGGAGGGATGAAATCTTTGTGTTGTATTACGGTGGAAAGATTTTTTTTTGTAATCCTATCTCAAGCTTGTTATATGGAAGGGAGAAAATTTTAAGCTATATTATAGGGAAGATATGCATTTTTATAATAATATTGGGGTGAGATTTAAATTCTTTAATTTTTATGCAACCTAATTACTTTCATTGTCTCCCTTAAAGGTATGTGTTTTAAAGTATAAATGTTATTTGCAAATGTGAGAAAACTTGTAAAGCATTCTTGTGGTCATTATTGTTATTTATGTTAACATAAGGAAACACATAAGTTTTGAATTCATAATTATTTCCATATATTTAATAAGCTTTGGAGTTACTAATATAGGTTTTGAGAATGTTCCATTAAAAACTTAGAATAAATCTATAGCCCTTGGGCATATCATGATAGATAAATCTTAATTTATAAGAAGGAGAAAATGTGTGTTGGAGGATAATACATTTATTATTTTGAATTGTAGTAATTTATAAGTTTATTAGGTTTAGATTATTCATTACTCCTAATTGACATTTAGAAGAATGATGTATGGTTGTTCATATGGAATTAGCCTCTATATGATCTCATAATAATAATTTTTTTAACTCATCTACTTGTTCAATTTATTATTTCTTAAATTTATTATATATTATTTCACTCCCTTGATTAAGTAATAATATGAGAGTTTATATTACCTAAAAAATATCTTCATATACCTATTGTCACTTTGAAATGCACCCTTAGATAATGGTGTGATAAATATCCTTTCAATTGAAAAAATGGAAACACTCCTAGGTTGTGGGTGACCTATATGTTGGAGTGAGTCTCCATTAAGTGATGGTTCCCCTAGTGCAACACGTAACATATTTCTATGCCCCAAGGCTAACTCTACTATACCAAAACTGACAAGGAAAAGGGAGAAGGAAAGAAAAAAAAAACTAAAAATATGGTGATACACTAATTTATTTTTTAGGATCTTACTTATTTGGGCCACATAGATGAAGCACATGAGCCACACACACCATATACTAACTAAAAATGATTGAGTCAATGCAAAAGTGATTCATAGAAAGGTTTAGAATGAATTTTCACAAGAAAAAGGGGAAGCAAATGGCTCCACAAAAATCCTACAAATAACTTGTTAAAAATAATCTATGACCTACAAATTAACCTAAAATCACATAAATGCACGAAATATTAAATTGATAAAATAAGGATAAGCGTGTATAAAAATATAAAACCAGTTTAAAATAGAGTATGCACTAAATAATTTTAGGAAGGTAAAAATATCTCCTTTATTACTCTAAGAGGTGGAATAAGCACAAAAAGTCACTCATGACCATTGTTTTCTCACTCGGAAAAAAATAAATTGCTCCAAAAATATGAATGGAGAAGCCAATTTTTTTTACAATGCATTATGAATCTTTTATAGAAATTTTTAGAGAGAGGAAGAAAGAGAGATTAGACATGCAAGTATATCTTGTAAAAATAGGAAAAAGCATGTGTGACCTATTCTCGATTTGAAAATAGCTACTACGCCCTTAACCTATTGCTTGTATTAGGATATGAGTAGCTGACTTGTGGCTTACCATATCATTTTATTATATCATTTAAAATTTCTCATGCTTAATAGGTCAGCCTTGGTGATGGCCATAGAATATGAATAATATATATAGGGGATTATAGGTAGTATTTCATTATCATTTGAGCATTTGAGTCTTATTATATGGTTTGGAGGTTGCCCCCTCGAAGCGGTGAAGCTATTCTAATTACATATTGAGACCATTATTCTGAAGTATTGTATTATTTGGTGTTCTATTGTTTCTCTTACTATGAATTATACAAGTAATTTCATTACAAGTGGTATCAGAGCTGTGATCTGGGCCGAAATTAGGGTACAAACCCTAATTTTTTTTGTTTCCACCACATATTGTGAACCAAAAAGAATTGGTGGGAGATATTTTTACCAGAGTTGTGACTAATTTCAAGTAAGGTTCCCTGAAAATTTAATACTTTTTTTGATTTATTTTGCAAAAGTTATTACAAATTTAGGGTTTTTCATAAAATCATTCCCTATGGTGTAAATGGTGGAAAATTTTCAAGTTCTTTACATTTTTGGAAATCTCTCAAAAAAAAGTATTAGTATCTTCTCTTTTTTTTCCTATTCGGCCGAAATTGTATCAAAACCCTAAACCCTAAGGTTTGACATCATGGCGGGGCCTTCCACAAGAGCAAAAAAGAATCCGGTTACTCCGGGTAAAACCCCAGATAAAGATGGGGTAGTGATTGAAGAGATGGAGTTAGAAGGGGTAAATACAGATTCCTCAGCACTAGGGTTTACCTCAGTTGATCATAAGGTGAGCCAACTTGAGTATGAGTTGTGAAATGTACAATCTGAGATGGCCTCTAAAGGAGACATAGCCCAAATCAATCATCGGTTGGATGATATCATGCAACATGTAAAGGGTAACTAGTATGGCCCAAATTAGGCCCATATCAACCAAGGAGGACCTTTAGTTCAAAATCATGGACAAACTAACCATATTGGATCACTTTTCCAGTCCCATCAGAATCAAACTTATTCGCAACCACGAAACATGATGCCAAAAGTGGATATGCACAAATTTGATGGTAAGGATCCCCTGAATTGGATAAATCAAATGGAGAAATTCTTTGAGTTACATCAAACACCATCAGGATAAAAGGTGACATTGGTATCCCTATGTATTTAACCTGACAAATTTGTTTGGTATCATTGGTTATGTGTTCAGAGGTAGAAGAATGGTCTAGGTGTCACTTGGATAGTTTTTACCGAGGAGTTGCAATTGCACTATAGTTCCAGTGTTTCAGAGAACTAATTTAGTCAATTAGCAAAGTTACGACAAATAGGATCAGTCAAAGATTATGTGCATCAATTCCAAAACCTATCATCAAGGGTGGAGAATATTCCAGAAGAGAATTTGAATGACCTGTTTCTTGGGGGTCTTAAGGACCACATCGAGCATGAGGTACATATGTTTAATCTAATCAAGCTTTCTGATTCTATTATCATGGCACGTCATGCAGAGGAAAAATTCTTTGTAGTAGGAGGCCACCTTTCATTAACACCAGAGACCATAGTATCTCTTCCCCTTCATTTGCTAGGTAAATTATACTGACTCCTCAACAAATGGAAGAAAAGAGAGCAAAAGGATTATGTTTTAATTGTGATAGAAAATATGGACCAGGACATAAATGTGCTGAGAAGAAGTTGTTCTATATTAATGGAGGTAATGAGGATGATGAGGAACCTGAAATTATAGGAGAGGCTGAGGAACCCGTAGAAGATGAAGTAGAGGATCACCGACCTACAATTTCTTGCCATGCATTGTTAGGTATTAGTACTCCTCAAGGTTATTGGCTATCTCAAAAATAGAAGGTGATGGTGTTGATTGACTCGGGAGTACTCATAACTTCATAAATAGTAAGTTAGCTTCCCGCCTCAATTGTTTTATTTACCCAACTCTAGAAATGCAAGTTATGATTGTGGATGGTGGGACAGTTCAAGTGCACAGAAAGTGCCATAGTATCAAGATTTCCATGGGAGACTACATGTTAGACTCACCTATGTTTGCTATTTCTATGGGAGGGGTAGATATTGTTTTGGGGTCCAATGGCTCACAACCTTAGGTACTATAGAGATGAATTTCCAAGAATTGTTCATGCGATTTCATTCAGATGGAAGGACAATACAATTAAATGGGATGGTAGCTAAGTCTCCACAAATTATTAGCTCTCATCAGATGTAGAAGGTTCTTAGAAAAGGAGTGGATGGATTTATAGCAAAGCTATTTTCCATAGAAGTACAAAATATAGAGTCTTCAATGCCACCCGATCTTCAGAAGATTGTGGATGCTCACTCATCTATTTTTGATGCAATTCCAAAGGGACTACCACTAGTTAGGGATCATGATCATGCCATTCAATTGATTCCAGGGAGCCAAACACCTAACATCAGACCATATAGATACCCATATTCCCAGAAAAGTGAGATCAAGAAAATGGTGGAGGAAATGTTGAAGGCAGGTATCATCAGGCATAGCCAGAGTGCATATTCTTCACCAGTGGTCATGGTACGTAAGAAGGATGAAACATGGAGGATGTGTCCAGATTATCGAGAACTCAACAAGTACACCATCAAAGATAATTTTCCTATTCCAAGTAATTGATGATTTACTTGATGAATTACATGGTGCTTTATTTATTTCACAAAATTAGATCTTCGTTAGGGTACCATCAAATTAGGATAAAAGAGGAAGATGTTCATAAAACAACTTTCAGGACTCATGAGGGCCATTATGAGTTTTTGGTAATGTCTTTTGGTCTTACAAATGCACCCTCAACCTTTCAAAGCTTGATGAACACTATTTTTAGGCCGTTTTTAAGGAAATTTGTATTAGTTTTCTTTGATGACATATTGATTTACAGTAAGACATGGGAAGAACACTTATAACATGTAAATAACGTGTTGGAAGTTTTGGAGAAACATACTCTGTATGCAAAGCCATCCAAATTTTCTTTTGGTGTACAAGAGGTAGAGTACTTGGGTCATATTGTATCCCATGAAGGCATCAAAGTTGATCCTCAGAAGATCAAAGCTATGGTGGAATGGCCAAGGCCCAAAAATCTCAAAAATATTCATGGGTTCCTAGGACTAATAGGGTACTACAGAAGATTTGTGTAGGGATATGGTAGAATAAAACCCCTCTCACTGCATTGCTAAAGAAGGATTCCTTCCATTAGACAGACGTAGCCACTAAATCCTTTGAGAAGCTGAAGGAATCCATGTGCAACACCCCAGTTTTGGCTACTCCCAACTTCTCAAAAACCTTCATTGTTGAATGTGATGCTTCAGGATCAGGATTGGGAGCAGTTCTAATGTAGGAAGGAACACCAATTGCATTTGAGATTCACCAATTCAAAGGAAAAGGTTTTCTCAAACCTTTATATGAGAAAGAAACAATGGCTATTCTTCATGCGGTCAAGCAATGGAGGCCCTATCTCATGGGTGGACACTTCAAGGTAAAAATGATCATGATAGTCTCAAATACTTTTTGGAGCAAAGGTTATCATCGAGGAATAAAAAAGTGGGTAACAAAATGTTGGGTTATGATTTTGAAATCATATACAAAAAGGGTAAAGAAAATGTAGTAGTTGATGCGTTGTCCAGAAGGGATACATCCGCAGATGCCTTACCATGTGGAATGTCCATGTTGATGGCCGATTGGGTAGATGAAGCATGATTGGAATGGAATCAAGATAAGGATACATAATCTCTAATACAGAATATCAAGCAAGGATCTATGACATCTAACAAATTTGAGTGGAAAGGTAATGCCCTATGGTACAAGGATAGGTTATACTTGAGTAAATATTCTGAGTTGAAGCATAAGATTCTTGTAGAGCTACATGCCTCACCTGTTGGAGGAGACTCTGGGTTTTTGAAGAAATATCATAGAATAAAAAGAGAATTATTTTGGGAAGGACTCAAGGGGGATGTACAAAATTTTGTATCAGAGTGTTTAGTGTGCCAACAGAACAAAGGGGAAATAATTAAGACACCAGGTTTGTTGCAACCCTTACCAATTCCTAGCCAGAGATGGGAGGAGGTATCGATGGATTTCATCACTAGATTACCTTGTTCAGAGGGTAAGAATGTTATTTTCATGATTTTGGATAGCCTCACAAAATATGCCCATTTTTGTGCCCTATCACATCCATTTGCATCCATCTGATCCACAACTATTTTTTTGGAGACAGTTCAAAGGCTACATGGAACCCCGAGAGATAATTGTAAGTGATCGTGATCCTATTTTCACAAGTAATTTTGGATGGAATTATTTTCATGTTTGGGTACTCAGGCTAGCTCACGGTTCATCTTATCATCCTCAAACCGATGGGAAAAGTAAGTGGTCAACAAATGCTTAGAGGGGTATTTACATTGTTTTGTATCAAATAAGCGTGAAAGGTGGATTAAATGACTACCACTTTGGTAGAATGGTGGTATAACACATCTTTTCATACCACTTCTCAAATGACCCCATTTTTAGCATTATATGGTTACCATCCACCTTCTATTACTTCCTCCTTGAGGGTGAAAACTAAGGTCGAGAGATGTTGAGGAACACATTCAACATTAGCAACAAGTTTTGGCTAGTTTGAAGGAGAATTTAGCATTAGCACAAAATAGGATGAAACAACAAGCGGATCAACACCGTAGTGAAAGACCTTTTGAAATTGGTGATTTGGGTTTAACGTCTCCAACCTTAAAAATAGATGTCCCTAAAGCAATAGAAAATGGAAAACAAACTTGCTCCTAAATATTATGGCCCTTATTAGGTTCTACAAAAAATTGGTAGTGTTGCTTATAAACTAGAGTTACCTCCATCTTCACACATACACCTAGTATTCCATGTTTCATGCCTAAAGAAGGTTATTGGATAGAAATTTGAAGCCTAGAAAGAGTTACCAAAACTTTATGAGGAAGGAAGAATCATTTTGGAGCCAGAGAAGATTCTGTAAACATGTACTAAGAGGCTGAGAACTAGAGACATTAAGGAATATATGATCAAGTGGAAGAATCTAAGCATAGAAGATGCCACCTGGGAGGATGAAGGTTTTCTGCAGCAACATCCAAGATTATTCAATGTTGAGGACAACATTGGTTTGAAGGGGAAGGGCATGCTACGCCCTTAACCTATTGCTTGTATTAGGATATGAGTAGCTGACTTGTGGCTTACCATATCATTTTATTATATCATTTATAATTTCTCATGCTTAATAGGTCGGCCTTGGTGATGGCCATAGCATATGAATAGTATATATAGGGGATTATAGGTAGTATTTCATTATCATTTGAGAATTTGAGTCTTATTATATGGTTTGGAGGTTGCCCCCTCGAAGTGGCGAAGCTATTCTAATTGCATATTGAGATCATTATTCTGAAATATTGTGTTATTTGGTGTTCTATTGTTGCTCTTAATCTGAATTATACAAGTAATTTCATTACAATAGATTTCATGCATGAATGGCACACCTCCTATTTTGCATGCATTATTTTATCATAAAAATAGACTTCTAGTTTTCTTTTATTTACTTTTGCACTCTAGAATAAAACCACGTTCTAAAAATAGAAGAAACAAATTTCTTGCATGCTTTAAATCAGTTGTGGATTTACCATGTAATGTTCGAATGAATTATGCTAAAAATAATATTTTCTGTTTGAAGAAAAGTAAGATAAAGAATCTACATGATTTGTTTGATACATGCACGTGGATTATTCTCTCTTCTACTTTGTGCCTTTAAATTTCATACTTTTGCGCTGGCTTGCATGTCGTTATACTACGGAAATTAATTTTTACTTTATTCCATGGATGTCTACATGTGTTCTATAACTTGGTGCATGGCTCTGCCTTCATTTACCACTATTTATTATGCGGAGCTTCATCTTTTATTTCCTTGCGAAATCTTCCTTTGGTGCGTGGATTAGTTATCCATTACGTGAATTTTATTTCTTTGTACCACAAACTTTTTACATCCTTCCGCAACCTTCCACGTATAGAATTTATTTGTTCTTAACTCTTTGCCACATGGATTTTTACGTGGCCTCTTCTTTGTAATGTGTGGCTTGCATAGATTTTCCCATCTTGTGCTTGACGTATACTTCTATGAAATATCTATATTTGAATTTTTACACATAGTTTCACATGGTTATTCTTCTAATGTGTAAAATTTTAAGGGAATTACATAAGGATTGTATTTCTTTGACCTTAAATTCTGTATATCTACTTTACATAGATATATTATTTGTTGTGAATACTATTTATCTTGTGGTGCAACATGCTCTGTTACCTACATCTTTTAAGGATTCACCCTTTTACGTGTGGATTTCCATGCAATATTTTGTGCCATATGACACATGCCAAACACTGATAATTATAAAATGTCTATCTTGTTTCCTTCAATCAAAATATTCAAGCACACATCTTGAACATGTCATCTAAATAAGAATGGAAGCTTATTTTTATAACAATTTGGTAAATTTTGGGAACATTTGCATAATATATGTAGAGAATCCACTAGCCTTGAGGCATCCATTAGGTTTGGATTCATGTAATAATTGTTGGAACTATAAGAAAAATGAGAATACCTTCTATAAATAATAAATATAGCAAACAAACTTATTAGACAAACATACTCACAAAGTGCACAAAGCACACAAGAAAGAAAACTACAAACAACAATTTGCATAAAGCACTTAGAGGAAAGTAAACACAACAATATATTATGTACAAGGGTGAAACATATCCTCAATAACAAATTTTGAGGTACATCCCATTAACTAGGATATGCATCTCATCACCATTCAACTTAGAGAGATGAAAAGTATTGTGTTGTTTGTAACATTTGATCAAGTATGGATCACTCTAGAAGTTATAAAACTTGGCATGTCCTTCAGGTTTAGTTCTTTCTTCATCCAACTTGAGAACAATATCTCCCTCTCTAAATATTCTTGTAGCTTATTTCTTATTAAAATACCTCTTGATATGTGCTTGATGAAGTTCCATTGTTTTGATTTCCTTGTTTCTGATTTCTTCCAACTCCATTAACTCTAGAAATCTGATTTCCATCAAATCTGATTTCATCATTTCCATATTTTTAATGAGGTTTAGAGCTGGTAACTCATTAGAAATATGAAACCTTACTTATTTTCCATAGAAAAGCATGAAAAAGAACTACCAATTGAGATTTTAGGAGTAATTGTGTCATCCCACAAATCTGATTTTAACTTTGTATGCCATGATATTTGATTTTAAGCTAAAGTTATTTTGACAATTCTAAGGAGATTTTTTGTTTGATGACCTAGCCAAACCATTTCCTTGATGGTAATAGTTCAATGAAGTTGAAATATGAATGCCATTATTTACTACCCACAAATAAATATTTTTTCCAAGGAGAGCCAAAGCATTATCTAATATGATTGTTACAACAACACCAAATCTTGTAACTAGACTTTCATAAGTCTAAAAATGAAACCTATTTTTCCTCTTTCAAATCCACTACTTATGTCCATCTTCTAAAGTAACTTTTGGCTATGAAGATCCATTTATGACTTACATTATAAGGTGGGTTAATCATACCAATAAATATAATCCCCATTGCATGAAAGGATAATTTACTCGAATAGGTGAAGAGGAAGAACACATAACTTTTGTTTCTCTTAGAAGATGGCACACTTGAAACACTTCCTTACCCATACATGAGAATATTTGAATAAGTTTTTCCAATAATAACCATTTCTCATAATGTTTAGGGCTATAACTCTGGTGTGAAATGGCCACAGTTAACCTTTATGAAATTCTTCCAAAACACGATCAATCTGATATGAATCAATGTATCTTAAAATAAATCCATTAAAATATTTTCTAAACAATTTTCCATAAAAAAGAACAAAGGGAATGGACTGAAATATGAAATATCTCCTTTTTATTTGTCTAAACCTTGTGGGCATTGTCCATTCTAGAGAAAATGGATCATATCTTGAGTCTAAATTTGAGGTAATGGAGAAGTAACTTTGTCTGGGTCATCTTGAAGCATTAAAATATGATTTTTTTCACCATGCAAATCTGAAGCTAACTGTTCACACAATCCTCTTCCTCTAACAAGCTTAGTGACTTTTATATCAACATCATATTCCATGACTTTTGTGATCCAACCTTCTCTCTTTTCATTCAAATCCTTACTTAAAAGGAACTCTTTGACACTTGGATGGGAAACCATCGATGAATCTTATTGTTGGAAAGCAGATGCCTAAATTTCTTGAGGCTTCTAATAACTAAAAGAAATTGTTTCTAAAAAAGGAATAATTCACCTCATAATCATGCAATCCTGACTGAAAAAGGAAAATGACTATTCTAACTTGTCATCATTTTGGTGTAACAACATAGCTGAGATTGTATCAATCATTCCAAAATCATACAAGATAAAATATTTGTTAAAATCTAGGTTGGTAAGTGTTGGAGTTTGTAAAATGGAATGTTTGATTACTTCAAATGCATTCTTTCCTTCGTATTGCCAACTAAAAACCATGTTCTTTATGAGAATTAAGGTTATTGGATTTAAAATATTTTCATAATATGGAATAAATATTCTGATAAAATTAATTCTTCCCAAGAAACTTTGCAATGTCTTTTTTTGATTAGGCAAGGACATTGATATGATCACACTTACAAATTCTAGATCAATTGTGATAATTTTTTTGGATATCATATGACCAAGCAACTTACCCTCATGGATTGAAAATACACTCTTCTTTAGATTTAGTGAAATACCAAATTATCTGCATCTCTTAAATACATGCTTGGAGAAAACATTTAGGCCAGTGAGATAAATAAGAATAAAAATGTCAATTAATAGTTGGAATGCTAGATCCATTGTGTGGAATTTTACTACTTCATTCGAAATTTCAAATGAAATCCTTCTATATGTGTATGTTCCCCATTTTATAGAGAAGTTTGTTTTGAACTGATCTCGATTCTTGTACTAAAATAATATTATAACTAGAAAATCCATCTAGCATTGAGAAATGTTCTAAACCACTTAATCTTTGTAAATTTTTCTCCATTGATGGAAACACGTAATGATATTTAAAGGTAGCTCTGTTTAGATCCCTAAAATATACACATAACCACATTTATCAATTATTATTTCTTATGGGAACCAAATTTGCCACCCATGATGAGTTATTGATAGGAAAAATATTGTTATCCTTGATTAACTTGTCCAACTCTTGCTTCATCATTGGTTCAATATTAGGATTGATAGGTCTTTGCTTTTGAAAGACTAGTTTATTTTTCTGATCCAATTCTATGGTATGCCAACCTAAACATGGATTGAAAAATTTTAAGTCACCACAACTCCATGGATAAACATCATCAAATTCTTGAGCAAGTTGGAAAAAGAAAGCTTTTCATTGTTATTACATAGATTTCCCACTTTGAGTGCCTTGTCATTGCTAAAGATGATTAATTAATAATCATCTTATTTGATCATCATATTGGACTTATCACTTATGACCTGGTCATCTATGTTGAAAATAGATTCAAGAATAACCAAGCATTGAGGAATATTGTTAGACTTAAGTTGAATAATCTATTCATCATATTACTTTATAATCTTTCCTAATTTTTGATTGAAAACTTAGCTTCTTCTTGCAAAAAATTGACAATTTGTTGATCTGATTTGAATACTATCCAATTGAAATTAATATTTAGAATATAAGGTATTAGAACTACCTTGATATGATACTGATCATTATCCTTTTGGATTTTATCTTGGATATCAATTTGGGAATCAATGAAATCTACTCTATTTGCATGTTTATTCGCTACACTAGGAATGGATTGAATATTGAAAGCATCAAAATATTCAATTAAATCCCATACCCTATTCTTGTAGTATCTTAATCAATTGTTCTTAGTTACAACCTATCCTTTGATTTGATTAACCACTAACTCATTGTCACAAAAAAACTTGTAATTTCTATAGCCCTTTCTTGTTTTCTCTCACTAAAGACCATGCACAAGATTTTCATAATATGTTGTATTGTTAGTGCAAGTAAACTGAAATCACAGAGCTGAGAAATAATTTGAATTTTTAGGGAAACCAACATGATTACTCCACCCACTCCATTGTTTATTCTTGATCCATCAAATTATAATTTCCACAAAACTTCTTCTTACTTATCTGTCTTGACAAGATTAGGAATACAAGCATTTTCCTCATGAAAACAATATGTTCTTAAATTTGATTCTTCAATATAATCATGTGGGCCAATAAAATTATTTTGAATAGCCCTTTAATCAAGCAATAAATTTGGAATTACCTCGGGAAGTGTGGTTGGCTCTTGGTCAACTGGTTGGTCATCTTCATCAATGATTATGAAATTTGAGTTAGTGATACTAGGAACATAAGGCCCTATGTGATCTATTGAGACTGGTTCAGACCTTCTAGTTACCTTGGTGGTATATATTTTCCTAAATATCATGTGATACCATTATGATGATAAGTATCTGCCAATTTTGGCTGTGAAATATCTTATAAGGTGTAAGGAAAAGAGAGGAGGAAGATCAATGATAAAAACACCTTGAGGAATGGAGAAGTTGGGGCATGCATACAAGGTTAAACTTAGTCCTCTAATGAATCCCAAAGTGGCTACTGGTGTCCCATCAAACTGAACTAATCCCTTAGAAAGAGGCTCATAATCTAGACCGAGTTTGTCAATAACTTGCTTTGGCATAACTGAGCTAGAGGCTCCAGAATCAATCATATAGTTGTGAACTAGATTCTGACCTATGATTAGTGAAACATAGAAGGGAGGTGGCTTAACTCTTTTTATTGTTTGGGATTCTTTTGGATCGAGTGTATTACTCGAGAAAAAATATTAGGTGGTTATTTAAATGGCTCACTTGAGAGACTAAGATTTGACAAGGCTTTTTACAAAGATTTTTTTTTTTTTCTCGTGAAGAGACAGAGTATCCCATATCGACATATTAAATTTGGTTTGCTTCATATACTCGAGGATATTAAAATATGGAGTACTAACCTTATACCATAACTTGATAACAATGACACTTTCTTGTATTGGAGGTATGCAGATTAGTGTGTCTTGTGGTCCTTTTGAGATTTTGTAGGCTGACTTATTTGATTTCTTTACTTGATTTAAAACTAGTATAATAGTTTGTAAAATTGGAGAATTCTGAGAGAATCACTCTTATTAGTAGACTCGGTCAACTTTTGGTTGCCATAGAAGTAGAATTTTGATTTTTCTTATTGTCAAGTTGATTCATTCCACATAAGTCATATTATTTCCAATTGAGGAACATAAAATCACTTTTCGATGATTATTTTAAAGTTTCCTACTATGGTGGAGTCAAAATTGATGGAATTTGTGACATAACAACTTTTGTTCCATAAGTGCCTAATTTTAAATACCATTGAAGCATGAATTCTGATTATGGGGCTAATTACATGGGTAACATCACTTATAATCTTGGATAATATTGTTTTGGATGGGAAAAATATCTTTGGATGTGCAGAAGCATTAGGATTGAATTTTTGGATAGGGTTGCATTAGTAAAATGATTTTGGTTCTGCAAATTTGGTTGGAAGAGAGGTTTATGTTGCTGATTAGGAGGATAGTAAGGTCTAAAAATATGGGTTTTTTTTTGCCTTTTGATAGTAACCATCTCATTCCTAAACTCTTTTAAGATGCCTTTTATCTCTTTTAAATCATTTGATAGGCCCGAGACTGCACTGATTTAGATCAAAGGCTAAGAATTAGGTGTTAGAATTGGAGCTATTATAGGTATTTGGTGAGAAATGGGAGGAGGAATATATGGAAATATGGGCATATGAGGCCTTGGAGATACCTTTCCTACATGTATAAGACTATTTTTAGTTTTGATTACTATATCATAAACATTAGGTAGAGTCCTTTCACCCATTGATTATATCATCACTGAAATGTCATAATTCAAAGCTATGAGATAATATAAGAAAGCATACCGAGGATTAGGCCTTACCATTTGTGGGATTTTGTCCCAAGTCCTTTGAAATCTATAGTTGAAATAAGTCATGAACTCTTGTGGTGCTCTTTTAATGGTAGTCAAATGTTCTACAAATGATAGATGATTTGATTTATCCTCAAAATGCCTATAAAAAACTTCTCCTAGTTGATCCCAATTGGTGATGGAATTTAGTGGAAGTCCTTTATACCATTGCAATGCTTTTCTCTTGAAGGAAGCTGCTAATAATATGACTGCAACATCATCTTGAGTAACATGATAAATAGAGCATATATTGGCAACATCTTTTACATGTTCTATGGGTGTAACTTGATTTTCTCCAGTAAAAATGGAATGCTCTTAAGGGAAGAAATTGGGATGTCATTATGTTGAGCTAGTAATAATGGACTTCTAACATTAAAAGGAACAAAAACCTAATTCCTTGGAAGGGCCATATTTAGATTGAAGTTGGATATGGAAGATTTGGGAGATGAACTTGGCTTTTTTGGAGCAAGAGAAGACTTAGGATATGGTTTGGAATTTGAAAATATGCTCCTCTTAGCTGAATTTAAAGGTAATTCAATGAAATCAAATGGAATACATTTTGTAGATGATCTTGTTAAAACTTTGGCCTAAAACATAAACTAGTATGATACCAGGATGCACTTGAAATTATAGAGTTTCCAGGATGATGGAGAAATGTGGTTGCAACACGATATTTTACAAAAAAACATCAACTTTCAATTTTTTTTTACTGACGTGCATGTCCCTTTACGTGCGGATTGTAATATTTCTATGGAACATTTAAGAATATGGATGATATTTTAGTAATTTCCACTAGGTGTTCTAGAAATCGTTGTCACTTTGAAATGCACCCTTGGAGAATGGTGTGATAACTCTCCTTTCAATTGACAAAATGGAAACACTCATAGGTTGTGGGTGATTTGTATATTGGAGTGAGTCTCCAGAGAGGGATGGTTCCCCTAGTGCAACACCTAAACTATTTATGTATCATAAGGATAACTCTTTTCTACCAAAACTAATAAGGAAAAGGGAGAAGGAAGGAAAAGGAAAAATTGAAAATATGGTGATAGACCAGAATGTTTTGAGGATCTAAGAATTATTTGGGTCACACAAATGAAGCACATGAGCCACACACACCATAAACTAACTACAAATGATTGAATCAAGGAAAAATTTATTCATAGAAAGCTTTGGAATGAATTGTAACAAGACAAGAATGGGAAGTATATGGATCCCTAATAAAATCCTATAAACAAACTATTAAACACAATCTATGACCTACAAATTTATCTAAGATTACATAAAGGAATGAACTATTAAGCATGTATCCCAATATAAAATTAGTCTAAAATAGAGTATGCACTAGACGAAAATTGTAGGAAGGTAAAAAGAATGCTCCTTTATTACTCCAAGAGGTGGAATAAGCATAAAATGTCACTCATGACCCTTGTTCCTCACCCGAAAGAATGAATTTCTCTGTCAATATGAATCAATAATAAAGTATATTTTTACAATGCGTTATGTAGCTGATTTAATTTAATTTGAATTAAATATGTTATTATGGAGTCACTAATGGGATAAATGATGCATAAATGTTGAAATATATAAATGACACAAGCAAACTAAGATGTAAGGTATAAAAACCTAAGAAAAGAAGAATAAGAGAGGACTTTAATGATTTCCACACAATATTTAAGTGATCTCGAGTAGGGAGAAGTGATGAACATAATTCAAGAAACATTGTAATTAACCTCTGTAAATTATGAAACTCACAAACAAGGCTAAGCGAGGGCTCGCATAGCAAGATAGGGGTGCACAGGTTCCGTGAATGTATAAAATTTCTATATCTAGTTTCTAATGTATCATAATTGTTTCCTATTCATCACTTGGTAGCCACACTATGATCACTAAAGGTACCTATAACCTGTAAAAGAAGATTTTACCCACACAAACCCACAAACCACATAAAACTTAAAAAGAAAGATGTAGAATAAGGAGTCAGAGTGACACTAGAGGTCACCTCAAGATTGAAATTATGACCAAGCGTTGTACTACATATCAGAATCCATGTAGTTCTTGTGAGTGTGTGTAGAAATTGTGCCCTAGGATGACCTTGTGAAAATTTCCCTTGATAGCGGGTTGTAGATAAAATGTAACAATGTAATAGAATGTGTGGATGGAATAGAATGAACTTCCCCTTCCTATGTTGTGTATACAGAAGTATGTAGTCACTTTTCCCTTAAGTGGATGCTATATGAATGCTTTGGAGTGCTTTAGGTTCCTTTTGAATGCAAGCTTAGGTGATGATAGTAATGTTTAGTGCTTGGTCCTTTATTTTGAACACATAACTATGTATTTATATGATTACCTTGTTTGAATTTCATAATTGACAACTAGAAGGATGGCCCATAAGTGAAAAAGATTCCCAAAATATAAAATATACCCAAAAGAAGTGAGTAAGGTGAGAAAGGGCTAGGAGTTCCCAGAGGGGATAGGGGAACCTAGGCTCTTCTATCTTGGCTTGGCGTTGATGTCTCAAGCCATGAAAGGTAAATAATTAAAGTTTTGGTACTGGTAGAGTGTGTAAGACCAAATAGAAAACAATAGAAAAATAAAAGAGGCTAAATATAGTTGTCAATCACTAGTTTTCTCACTTAGGAATCATGTAAATGCTAGTATGTTTTTATGACCTATAAATCTACCCAAGTGCATGATTTAGTGTCTACATTTACCACCAATTTATGTTGTTGAGTGAATACTTGATAACATAAAGTACATAAGATATGCATACCTTATGATCTTGTAGAGAGTGTGGAAAAATGCATGCCGAGTGGATAAGTGAAGTGTGTAATGATGCAAAGTGAAGTGTGGAGACTAAGAAAGGAAAGTGACCATAGGGGTGAAGCGTATGCATTGCTTGTACCTATTGTTGTGCTTGTGGTTGATTTTATTATAAGAATGAACCTACAAATGAATAGAAAAAGAGTATTCAAATACATTACAAGATAAATATGAGAAAATATGCAAAAAGTATGTAAAAGTGTGTAAAAGTAGTAGTAGAGGAAAATGTGTACTTGATGTAGAAGAGTATAAGGGATAGAAAGATGTCCTAACATGATGTGAAGAATGAGTTTTTTTGGGCGATATCACACCGATGGTGAGTTTTTGTGATCTCATGCCAAGTGAGTTTTTAGGTGATCTCATGCCAAAGAGAAAGTGTTAGGGAGAGAGGTCTAGTGTTACTCTCCTTTCGTGACTCTACCCAATAAAAACCACTACGAGATGGTGCATCCTTGATGTTTTTCCTTAATTATATACCCCAGTGGCCCGAAAATGTTCTCTTAGGAAGGAATAAGCTTGGATGGTGATAGAATAGGTAATATATCATTTTTTAGCTGGTGAGGAGTCTAAAAATTTCCCGGGGTTCAAGATTTGAGGTGATTTAGGGGAACATACAGAGGGGATGGCCTCATCTTGCTACTTTTGGTCCTACCTTAAACTAGGGTGAGAGAACCCATAATGTAACCTGAATGCAGAGGGGGAGAAAAATTAGTTGTTCCTATCGATATGTTTCAATGATGGATTAATCTAGGATAATCATGGCCATGAATACAACACTCACTCTCATGAGTTGTAAAAAAATATGTTGCATATGCTTAATGCACTAGACACAAGTTACTATAGACAACAAAGTTCGGTTTCTCTTGCATTCTCTTGATAGTAGAATTAAGGATAGAAGGAACCTTCAATGATATTTAGAGAAACAAAGTAGTAAATGGAATGAATGGAAGTTAGTATGAGGGGTGGGATCAATTATGGTAGTTGTAACTTCCTAAGAGGGTGTATAATTGAGGACAAACACACTTTTGATGCCGCTGCTTTAGGAATTCTTATGGTGAAAGTTGAAGAGACAAGGATTGAAAAGATTTTGGGTTTTGTGCTCAAAATTCATAGTAGAAGATCTGATATTGAAAAGAGTCTCGAATTCATCTTAAAGTCATAGATTTTGGTCCCGAGAGAATCTTCGGACTCGTGGAAGTCATTAAAATATTTCATTTCATTTTAGTCCTCTAAATTTTCCATTGAATCCTTTCTTTTTATTTTGAAAAGGTATACAATCTCTTACAAATTTATAAGGCTCCTTTACTGAGACTAAAATTTTAAGCAAGGGGAAAATATGAAGCACACATAACATTTTCATTTCACGAGAGATTTTAGGAAAATATCGATTAATCTAGGGGTTTGGATTGAGATCCAATAATGACTCCTACTCGGGATGGGCACCCCCTGTGGATGCCACAAGAATAGAAGACCGAATCCTAATCCATTGGGTAAGGATTCAAGGAGACAAAAAACACATGGATTTCTAAAAATATAAATAACATTTCACACTAGAATACTGACATATCTCAAAACATGGTCATTATCGACCGAGAGAAAAAGAAAAGAATCCAAAACATAAATAAAGGAATAAACAACACAATAAAACTATGTACTATACAATGATCATACTTGATCACTTGGATCAGATCCAATAAATGTTTGAGATGCTTACCATTGACAGGAAACTTCAGAAAATGTTCTTCCAAGTCCTTCAGAAAGAAAATATGTTCTCCAATCCTAATGTCTTCTCCGTAAGCCTTTAACTTTGAATAAGACACATTGTCAAAAATTCCCCAGTCGAGCAAATGGAAGAAATGCGAAAACTAGGCTTGGGGCAGAAAAATTGAAGAAAATTGGCTAAGTCCTAGCCCAGTGCAGTCCTTGGGATCTGTGGGGCGTCGGGGCGTGAACCGCCGGATCAGCCGAAATAGGGAACTTTCATCCGGGAAAGTTGGGACAAAGGACGCGCGGGGACGCGAAAAACCAAAAGAGCCGAGAGCCAATCAAATCTTGCCACGTGTATTCGTTGCAAAGAGGACAGAGAAGCCCAAATCAAAGGCGGATCGGAGAAATTTTTCCTAGAAGGTCCGGACAGCCAAGCCAAAAATACGCGAGGGACTCGAGACCGGAAAAGCTGCCAACGAATCGGGAAACACCACGTGTCCTAAGGCGGGGAGTGCGGAGCTCGGGAGGACTTAGAAAATTTAGCAAAAGTTTTGGCCAAAAAAATAAAAGGTAAAGGTTCTCCCCGCGCCCCTGTCAACGAACCAATGCATGCCACGTGTCCCAAGTGGTGGGGCGCGGGGAAAATGGAAAATTTTCCAAAATTATAAGAAAGTCAAAAAGTCAAGGAAAACCCGCGGGAGGTAGAATTGCGCAACCAATCAACGCTTGACACGTGTCATCCAAGTGGCAGAGCGCGGGAAAAAATTCAAATATCCGTTTTGGCTTGTTTTGTGCCCTAAATCTTCAGACCCCCATATCTTTTGATCCAGAGCTCAAATTTGCACGTTCCTTATATCAATGGAAAGCTGATGAAATTCTCTACATGATTCTAGGGTCAATATTGCTTTTTGATGGATTTTGGAGAGAGAAAATTAAGAAACACCTCTGGCACGTAATAATAGACAAAAGTGACGTTCAACAACCAGCTTTAATACAACAGACAGTTCACCGTTTCTGCTAGACAGTCATGCCGTTTTGCCAGGATTCACCATTTCTACCATGATGAGATGAACTAAATGCGACCTAGAAGTGGTTGGGGTAGATCTGACTTTCCTCTCTCTTCCCTCTCTCATTCTTCCTATATATTGTAAGAGGGGCTTCTTTCTAAAGGTCGAACATTTCTGTTTTGCTCCTCCCTTCTTCTCTTTATCAGGCGAATTTGTGGAGTTCGAACCTCCCATTTGAAACTGTAATGTGACTCTGCCTCTTGGAATTTTTTTAGTGTATTATATCAATCCTTGGAGCAAGTAATGCACGTCTGTGGATGATTCTCAACCCTCTCTGTGTTCATTTGTATCCTCCTGGTCTTTCGCTGCAAATTTTGTTATCTGTGCATGATCTTACATCACATTTGAATGGTTTGTGTTTATTGGCAAGATAGATGTTCTTCATTCCTTGGTGCATCACCTCTGTTAGCTTAGGTTTATTTTTATGCATCTTCTTACCCTGTCTCCTTGGCAGATTAGATTAGGTTTTGAGTAAAACCTCTGCGTTTTTGTGTGCATCTGAACAGAGGAATAGGAACCAGCCTTCTCTGGAGACTCCTTTCTCATTTCTACAAGTCCCACACTTGGAAAAAGGAGTCAATGTTGTGAAATCACACTAGATGCTAGAGTGATCAACCTAGAAATCTGATCAACATCCAGGGGTGCTGTGATTTTGCATCAACAGTTTTGGCACACCCGGTGGGACCCTAGAGGTCTCATTTTTATTGCAGCAAAGTTGATGTGCATCTACTGTAATTTTCTTGCTTGAAAAGAGCTATTATTTGCATATCTGGTGACTCCAAGGGGAAGAATCAACTGGTTTCAGCAAAGGCAGCCTAAAACTCATGAGAAGAGTCACCACAAGGTCAAGAGTTGGAGAAGAAGAAGTGCTGTTTGAATACCTGTAATTATCTCCAAGAAGAAGGAAAAGAGGAAGAAGGATTCAAAGGTCTCCATCTCCACCAAACAAAACTCTCTCAACTCCTCCACTTGGTAGGCCTTTCATTCAGTCAACAAGGGTTTTAAGACCAATTAGAATGGCACAAAACAACCCCTATGTCAACTTCACAGCAAAGAGCCCACTTGCCCTCAATGCACAACATCCATTCCTATTGCAGCCTTGAAGAACATTCCGTACTTCACCGGAGAAAATCGAGACTACTCCAGTGATCATGTTAAAGATATTGCTTACCTTTGTGCAATCCATGAAATCAATGAAATGCAAGTGGCTGTCAAGTTGCTGGCATCTTCATTCAAGGGGAAAGCATTGCAATGGTTTAGGAGCCTTGGAGCTGGTTCTATCACAAATTGGAATCAGCTGTGTATATCACTTCATGAGTAATTTGGAGAAAAGGGAGACAACTTGTCTCTTTTGGAGCAGCTGACAACCATCAAGAGATCTCCCAATGAGTAGCTGACCGATTTCAACTTTAGATTTCAAAAGACTTGGGAGAGAATTCCAGTGGCAGTCAAGCCAACAGTAGAAGGTGCTTTTCTCTACTATCTCAAAGCTCTAAATTCTGATATTTCTATGTTGATTCAGTCCATGGGAGGCATAACTATCCCTATGGCTTATAGCATTGCCATTAGGGCTGAAAATTGCTTGATCCAAGCTGGCAAACTTGCCCCTAGACCTCCCATGCCACTGTTTCCAAGTTTAGAGACTCCAAACACCAATCAAGCACCTAACTTGGCTCCTTCTCCCACCTCTAGAAATCAGATTTCAAATGAAGCTTCCACTTCATCTCCAAGTGCCCCAAATGAGCTTCAAGAAGTCATGAAGCAATTGCAAAACCTAGGCAATGTGCTGATTACTCTTAAAAGGCAGCAGGCCCAAGGTTTTAGACCTTCTTATTAGCCCCAAGCTCAGCCTAACAGGCAGCCATACCAACCACAAAGGCCTCCTAATCTAGCTGCAAATATAAATCAAACAAGGCCTCCTACTAATAGACCATTCCAGCCCTATAATCCAAATTCCATATTTTCCTCTAAGGCACTGGTGCCAACACAAAACAACATTACTCGGGAGTATGATTGGTGTTTTCCATGCAATGAGCCTCATAACCAATCCATGTGCTTCAATGGTGCTTTGAATCAAGCACTAATGGTGACAACTACTGGTGTGGAGGGTGAGAGCAGTCAAGAAAACAGCCAACAACAAGAAATATTCCAACAGCAATCAGCCCCAAATGACACCACATTGGTAAATTGGAAAGCAGAGGATTTTTGTGGCATGAACCAGGTAGTTTCTCAAGGTGTTGCAGCCAACACAAGGTCAAAAAGGAGGAATTTGGGTGAAGAACAGCAATCAGCCCCAACCAATCCACAACCTTCCATGGTTCCACAAATGGTTGGTAAGCAAAGTCCAATTTCAAATGCACAAGGGCAGCCAAGGACAGCTCCTAGACCAACTCAAATACCAGTTGTTGCTGCCCACGTGCAAGGAGTGAATGTACAAGCAAAGGGACAACAGAGGGATACTTCATCTCCATTTAGTATCATTGATCAGATGAAGAAGAAAAACGTCAATATATCAATGTGGGAATCCCTATCCATCCCAGGCCAAAGAGATCTGTTGCAAGCTACCATGAAGGACTGGTCAACTTCAAATCAACAGGTCCAAAGGAAAGAGAAGGTACTTACAAATGCTGCCCAGCCTGAGGGAAATCATGGAGGACAGCAAGGTAAAATGTTGAAACCCCCTCCTTTCTATGTTTCATTAATCATTGGAAATCAGCTAGTGCACAATTGCATGATAGACTCCAGGGCAAGTAGCTCGGTAATGCCTAAACAAATAGCTGATCAGCTAGGGCTCCAGTATGAAACAATATCCAAAGGGGTAGTGCAGCTAGATGGGACAGTAGTAGCAACAGTTGGAGTGATTAAAAACTTGAGTCTTACCTTGCATGCATGTCCAAATGTTGTTGTTTTACAAGATGTATCAGTCATAGACCTTCCACCACTCTTTGCCCTTTGCTTGTCAAGGGACTTCACAACCAGGATTGGAGGATATTTGTTTGTTGATTGGTCACACATGCTGTTCAAAATGAGGTATGGAACCAAAGCCACAATCAGGTCAGAACCTATTACAAACTTCCATATTGAGCCTTACACTCTAAGTCAGATTAATGCCAATTGCTCAGCATTTGATCAAGAAGATCACCCAAGCTATGATGAAGGCGACACTAAGGTTGGAAGCATCCGGGACAGTTGGGACAAAGGGACACATGGGACATGAAAAGCCGAAAGAGCCGAGAGCCAATCAAATCTTGCAACATGTCTTCGCTGCAAAGAGGGACAGAGAAGCCCGAATCGAGTGGATCAGAGAAATTTCTCCCAGAAGGTGCAGGACCGGGACAATCGGGCCAAAAATACGCGAGGGACGCGAAGACCCGGAAAAGCCACCAACGTATTAGGAAACGCCACGTGTCCTAAGGCAGGGGAGTGCGGAGCTCAGGGAGGACTTAGAAAATTTAGCAAAAGTTTTGGCCAAAAAACTAAAAGGTAAAGGTTCTCCCGCGGCCTATCAACGAACCAATGCATGCCACGTGTCCCAAGTGGCGGGCGCGGGGAAAATGGAAAATTTTCCAAAATTATAAGAAAGTCAAAAAAGTCAAGGAAAACCCGCGGGAGGTAGAATTACACAGCCAATCAATGCTTGACACGTGTCATCCAAGTGGCAGAGCACGGAAAAAATTCAAATATCCGTTTTGGCCTGTTTTGTGCCCTAAATCTTCAGACCCCCATATCTTTTGATCCAGAGCTCGGATTTGCACATTCCTTATATCAATGGAAAGATGATGAAATTCTCTACACGATTCCGGGTCAATATTTATTTTTGATGGAGTTTGGAGAGAGAAAATTAAGAAACACCTCTAGCACGTAATAATAGACAAGATGACGTTCAACAACTAGCTTTAATACAACAGATAGCTTCATCGTTTCGCTGGATACCAGGTCCACCGTTTTGCTAGGATTCACCATTTCTACCATGATGAGATGAAATAAATTCGACCTAGAAGTGGTTGGGGGTAGATCTGACTTTCCACTCTCTTCTCTCTCTCATTCCTCTTATATATTGTAAGAGGGGCTTCTTTCTAAAGGTCGAACATTTCCTGTTTTGCTCCTCCCTTCTTCTCTTTATCAGGCGATTTTGTGGAGTTCGAACCTCCCATTTGAAACTGTAATGTGACTCTACCTCTTGGCATTTTGTAGTGTATTGTATCAATCCTTGGAGCAAGTAATGCACGTCTGTGGATGATTCTCAACCCTCTCTGTGTTCATTTGCATCCTCCTGGTCTTTCACTGTAAATTTTGTTATCTGTGCATGATCTTGCATCACATTTGAATGGTCTGTGTTTATTGGCAAGATAGATGTTCTTCATTCCTCGGTGCATCACCTCTGTTAGCTTAGGTTTATTTTTATGCATCTTCTTACCCTGTCTCCTTGGCAGATTAGATTAGGTTTTGAGTAAAACCTCTACATTTTTTGTGTGCATCTGAACAGAGGAATAGGAACCAGCCTTCTCTGGAGACTCCTTTCTCATTTCTACAAGTCCCACACTTGGAGAAAGGAGTCAATGTTGTGCAATCACACTGGATGCTAGAGTGATCAACCTAGAAATCTGATCAACATCCAGGGGTGCTGTGATTTTGCATCAACAAGACTATACTAGGAAATTCGGCATTTCTTCAGCAATTTGGCATAGGATTGATTTTCTTCTTTTCTCATGCTACATCCCAAAAAACCTTTACGGAAGTTTGAGAAGTTCCCAAGTTTCATTATTCAACATCTCTGGGAGCATGGATAGGCTTATTTATAACTCGGTCTACACTATTAAAATTTGACTCAAGGTTGATAAATCCTCTAGGAATAATATTTGTTTTAATCGAATTATATCTTATCCAAAGAGGGTATCCATTCCTTCACATAACATTAGCATGGGTTATAAGTTAATGAGATGATTTGCAAACTGATATTTATAATTTAAGAACCTTTGAATATGGGAATCATCCTAAAAAACTTGCTAATGCTAAATTTTATCGAACTCGAAGGTCTAACTAGAACTTCTACTTCATAATTGCAATAAAGGGAAAATATCTCATTATCATCATACTAATAGGCTAAGAAAACCAATTTGGTAGCTTCCACATTATGATTTCTCTCATGATAAAGGATATAAAAAGAATCAAATAATTCAATGAGATCCTAAACTACATGCTTATATTGTCTCAAATTTCTCACGGTAATTAGTTGCATATAATTTCCTCGAATTTCTTTACAACTAATTCGAAATATACTTTAAAAATAATGTTCCTAATCCCATGTCTCCATCCAAATATTAAACCAAGGAGAAATGCCTCGTATTCAATAATGTTATTAATGCATTCAAACTTCAATTTGAAATAGAAATTAAAAAACCATGATTTGGAGAACTTAGAACCACTCCAACTCCATTTCCAAAGATTATAACAAATTCCATCAAAAATCATGGTTCAAGGGACATTGAAATCTTCAAGGTGTGCATTAATATCCATGTAATGGTCTTCAAAATATGTATATCCTATGAAGTTTCCCAAATTTGTATCAATAAACAATACCTCATAAGAAGCATTTAAAGGATCCTCAATAAGATGGATCATTTTATTTATCATTATTACTGAAATAAGCGGCACTTCCCGGATGCAAATCAAGGTTCTAAGTTGATGTTTAGGGCATCCAGTGTGATTGCACAACATGGAAACCTCTCTCCAAGTGTGGGACTTGTGAAAATGAGAGAGGAATCTCTAGATTAGAGGCTGGTTCCTCAAACTCCTCTGATTAGATCTAGTATTTGCACAACTGCAGAGGTTCAGATCCTAATTTTACCCTAATTTGCAAGTAGACAGGGATAAGAAATGTAAAAATGAAACTAACCTAATGATGGTGATGCACCAAAGGAGTGGTGAACATTTTTGCTCATACAAATAGGCACAAATCCATGAAATGCAACATGAAAAACATACACAAGCTGATAAGATGCAATAAGAGATCTGAAAATGAAGTAAAAACAATACAAACAGAGGACTGAAAGCATTCACAGAGTTTGCACTGTCATTTCCATGTAAAAATCCCTTGCATTACACCATCAAAGAGGTATAAACCTGTTACAATCCTTGAAAAAGGCCTGATACTTACAAAATTCACTTGTTTTCAGGTGAAAGAAGAAGTCTAATGTTCAAAAAAGTGTTCAACCCTCAAAAAATGAGCCAAAACTGGCTTTTACAGTCCATGGGTCGAGCCCAGGAGAGAGAAAACATGCAAAACACATGGGAGCCATCCCTCATTAAATGAAACTACATTAAAATAGCATGGAGGTCCTTACAAACCCATGCTCTGACATTTTTGACCATGCTGGAGAGAAAAGTGACCCATTTTGCATTAAAATTGGTTGTTGAAACGTCTTTTCTGGCCATCACCACGTACCAGAAGTGTTTTTTAATTTTCTCCCTCCAAACTGAACCAAAATTCAAAATTGACCATGGAATCATGTAAGGAATTTCATAAGATTTCCATTGATATAAAGAACGTGCAATTTTGAGCTCTGGATCGAAAGTTATGGAGGTATGAAGTTTTAGGGCAAAAAGCCCAAAAAACGGATCGGCGGGCAAAAATTTGAAATTTTGACCCTTTTTGCATTTGGAATTTTTTTCAAAATCCCCATGCTCCACCACTTAGAATTTGATTGGGCACGGGCACCTCCTGGCCACTTTCCCTTCATTTTTGCCTTTGGAAATTTTTTCCAAAAACCTCTGCTAGGGCGCGACTTGGACACGTGTCACTCTCTGGTTGGTCGGCTGACTCCTCCCTCCTTCTTCCTTCACGGGGTGCTTGATGTTTTTGTGCCACTTGGACACGTGGCAGCATGTGATTGGCCGGCAAAAATGGGGCGGGCCGATCCCTTAGAATTTTTCTTTGTTTTTTCATTGGGAAAATTTCCCATTTTTCCCCCGCGCCCCGCCACTTCGGGACACGTGGCATGATTTGGTTAGACGACAGGGGCGGGCTCATCCTTCACCTTTGAATTTTTTGGCCAAAAACTTTGCCAAATTTTCCATTTTCCACCCAAGCTCCGAACTCTCCGGACCATAGGACACGTGTCCTATTTCCATTCGCCACGGGCCTCCTGCTCCAAATTTTCACTTTGAAAATTTCACCGAACACTTAGCAACTTTTTCCTTTCTCCCCGTGTCATGAACTCCCGGCCACCTCTGCCACCTATCATGTTTCTATTGGCTTGGGCCAATCCTCCAAAATTTGCCTTTGAAAAACTCGGCAAAAACACTTAGCCAATTTTTGAGTCATTTTCCCCCTGACACGTGGTGTTTCCTAATCCGTTGCGGTGCTAGGCGGGAAAATTTTCCATTTGAGATTTTTGGCAAAACACTTGGTAAATTTCCCAAATTCTCCTCCGAACCCTGCCACTTCTTGGACATGTGGCACGTTCCTATTGGCTACGGGCTTCCAAGGAGAAAATTTCCCAACAAAACTCCGTCGGGCCATAACTTGAAAAATATGAGGAGTTAGGAGGAAAAATTTACCTTTCTGGAAAGCTGAGAAAGAGCTCTATCCATTGGTGCCACTTCCAGAAAGATTTGAGTGCCTAAAAACCAAAAAATGGGGACTGAGGCACAAGAGAGGCAAGAACACAAGTAGTTAGCCACCAAAATGAGCAGGGGGCACATTTTGGCTAACAATTTTGGCAACTCAGAGGGGTCATCGTCTGCTAGATGAAAGTACCAGTTTCCTGAAGTAGTCCATTGGGCATGGAGTCATTAAATTTTCTATTTGGAACCTCAACCGACTTAGAATGTTGCAAGGAGGAAGATGGAAAATCACCTGATTGAAACAAGGACTGCAAAACATCTCCAGGGACAACAAGCTGTGCCAAAGCACTTAGGGAAAGCAAAACTAACCTACAACAAAACAATGTGCACAAGCACTTGAAGGAAAGGAAAACTAAGCTAATATTTACAAGATGGAGAATTCCCCTTTAGAAACAACGCTTGAGATAGATTCCATTGACTGGAATCTGTAGTTCTTCACCATCCAATGAAGCCAATTGGAAAGCATTGCTGTTCTTGCACTTCATGACCATGTATGGGCCACTCCAAATGGCATCAAATTTTGAATGCCTTCCCGGTTTTTCTATCCGCATCCCATTTCAACACTAGATCTCCAACTTGAAAAGATCTATCCTTGGCCTTCCTATCAAAGGTCTTCTTGATCAAAGCTTGATCCTTCTCCATTGCTTGGGATGCCTGATCTCTAATCTCTTGTAGCTCCATCAACTCTGCATATCTCACCTCCATGGGCTCAAACTCCAACAGCTCCAACTGTTTCATGAGTTCCAATGTTGGCAACTCAAGTGACATGGGCAAGATTGCTTCTCTTCCATAGACAAGCCTGAATGGAGAATTACCTGTGGATCTCTTGGGGGTTATCCTATCAGCCCATAAGGCTGATTTCAGCTTGGTATGCCAAGACCTCTGATTCTCATCAAGAGTTCTCCTAATGATCCTCAACAAGTTCTTGTTTGTAGACTCAGCCTGGCCATTACCTTGAGGGTAATAGTTTGATGAAGTACTTAGGTAGATCCCGTTCTTGACAACCCACTCAGTCACCTTGGATCCAATGAATGCTAATGCATTATCTGAGATTATCGTAGCAGGTATGCCAAATCTGGTTACTATGCCCTCATAGAAGTCTAAGATGCTAGACTCATTTACTTCTTTGAGTGCTACTGCTTCAGTCCATTTGGTGAAGTAGTCTGTGGCTGTCAAAATCCATTTGTGCCCTTGACTTGAATTGGGATTAATGACTCCAATGAAGTCCAAACCCCATTGCATGAATGGCTGGTCAACTGAGATTGGATGCAATGGAAGGGCAGCAAGTCTTTCTTTTCCTGTGAAGAATGCACAATTCTTACACCTCTTGATCCATGCAAAGCAATCACTGAAAATCTTGGGCCAATAATAACCAGCCTTCATAATTTTTAGAGCTGTCACTCTTGGTGCAAAATGACCACCAGCTGGTCCACCATGGAACTCTTCCAACACCCTATGAATCTGATTCATGCTAATGCATCTCAGCAGCACTCCATTCACATCTTTCTTGAAAAAAAATCCATCAACAATGGCATATGGGACAACCTGTAATCTGAAGTGTCTTCTTTGGGTCTTGTTCATCTCCGAGGGCATAGGCCTGTGCTTAGGAAATGTATTATACTTTGGGTCCAGCAAGGAGTAGGGACAACATTATTTTCTTCTTGAGTGCCACTTGGCTCATGGCTGTCTTGAACTGTCAAAACAACCTCTTCTTCATTGCATACTTCTTTTTTCTTCCCCAAAATCAGCTGCTCACACAATCCTTTTCCTCTTACCAGCTTGGTGATCTTGATCTCAATGTCATATTCCATGACATGAGTGATCCAACCTGCCCTTTTCTCATTCAAATCCCTATTGAGGAGGAAGTCTTTAACCCCAGCATGAGAGACCAACAGCTGGACCTTGTTGTTTGAGACTAAATGCTTGAATTTCTTCAAGCTTCTAATTACTGCAAGTACATGCTTCTCAATAAAAGAATACATCACCTCATAGTCATCTAGGCTCTGGCTGAAGAAAGAAATTGGTTGCTCATCATTGTCCTTGTTCTGCTGTACCAAAATGGCAGAAATAGTATCATTACCTCCAAATGCATAGAGGATGAAATCCTTGGAGAAGTCCGGGTTGATGAGAGTTGGTGCTTGAGAGATGGCTTCTTTGATTGCTTCAAAACTCTCCTTGCCTTCTGCTGTCCACTTGAAAGCCATGTTTTTCTTTAACATTTTGGTGATAGGTTTGACAAGGGCTGCAAAATCTGGGACAAACCTCCGAACAAAGTTTATCCTCCCCAAGAAACTCTGAAGGGCTTTCTTGTGGCTTGGCAATGGTAGTGCTCTTATGGCTTCAACCCTCTCTGGATCAATTGCTAATCCTTCTTTGGAGACAATATGGCCAAGGAGCTTTCCTTCATGTGCAAGAAAGATACACTTCTTAGGATTCAAGGACACTCCAAATCTCTTACACCTCGTGAAGACTTGTCTCAAATGAGAGAGGTGGTCTGCTGCATTTTTGGAAAAAATAGTGATATCATCAAGGTAAATCAGCACCATGTTGTTAATCAAACCTTTGAACGCCATGTCCATTGCTCTTTGGAAGGTAGCACCAGCGTTGGACAGCCCAAATGGCATTTTCCTGTATGCATAAGTTCCCCATTTAGTTGTAAAGGCCATCTTGAACTGATCTTCTTCCTTCACCATAATCTGATTATACCCTGAATAGCCATCAAGTAGTGAAAACCTCTCGGAGCTAGCAACAACTTGTAAAATCTGCTCCATGGAAGGAAGTGGATAATGATCCTTGAGAGATGCTCTATTCAAATCTCTGAAGTCAACACACAATCTGATTTCCCCACTCTTCTTTCTGACTGGAACCAAATTGGCAACCCAACTAGAATGCTTGATTGGGAATATGATCCTTGACTCAATCAGCTTGTTCAATTCTTTCCTCATGAGAGGCTCCATGTGTGGATTGACTGGTCTTTGTTTCTACCTGACAGGCTTAGTATTTGGATCCAATTCAATGGTATGCTGAGCTAAGTTGGGATTGAAACCTTTCAAGTCTTCATAGCTCCAAGAAAACACATTAGGGAAATCTTGACACAGCTGCATGAACTCATACATTTCTTGTTCATTTGTCATCTTTCCAATTTGTAATGGTTTGTTCTCTTCTACCAAGATGGATACTAAATCCTCTCTCTTAATCTGAATGCTTGCTTTCTCCTTCCTAAACTGATCATTGAGATTAAAAATGGACTCAAAAGTGATAAGTCCCTTGGGCAGCTTGTTAGTTCTTAGCTGTACCACTTGGTCACCATACTGCTGTTCCAATTTTTCTTGATTCTTAGTTGAGAAATCAGCTTCTTCTTGCAAGAAATGGATGATTTGTTGGTCATTTTCAAAAAATTTCCAACTGACATTGTTATCCGCATTTGAAGGCCTCACAATCACATGGATGTTTGGTTGTACCTTGTCTTGTTGAATGCTTTCCACAATGTCAAAGGCTGCCCCTACTGCTGCAAGCCTGTCAGCAGCTTGATTCTCTTTCCTAGGAATGGATTTGATGCTAAAACCCTCAAAATATTCCATGAGGTCCCACACCTGTTCTTGTAGATTAAGTAGATCATTTTTGGTAGCATGTTGTCCCTTGACTTGATTTACAATCAATTCACTGTCACCAAAGACTTGCAAGTTCTTTATTTTCTTTTTGATTGCCCAATGCATCCCTTGCACCAAGGCTTCATATTCAGCAGTGTTATTAGAGCATGCAAACTGAAACCTAAAAGCTGAATAGTACCTTACTCCTTGAGGTGAAACAAGCATAACTCCACCTCCTGCACCTTGTCTACTCCTTGATCCATCAAAAATAGCTGCCATACCTCATTCTCATCCTTGTGGTTTGGTTTGGTGATGCTAGGAATGGGCTGATTTTCTTCATGTATGCAATAGACCCCTAGCTCAGATTCTTCTACTTCTTGATAAGGATCAAAAGCATGTACTTTGTTTGCCCATTCATCAAGAGTTAGATCCGGGATGCTTCCAACCTTAGTGTCAGCTTCATCAGTGCTTGGGTGATCTTCTTGATCAAATGCTGAACAATTGGCATTGATCTGACTTGGAGTGTAAGGCTCAATGTGAAAGTTTGCAATAGGTTCAGACCTGATTGTAGCTTTGGTTCCATACCTTGTTCTGAACAACATGTGTGACCAATCAGCAGACAAATATCCTCCAATCTTGGCTGTGAAGTCCCTTGACAAGCATAGGGCAAAGAGTGGTGGAAGGTCTATGACTGATACATCTTGTAAAACAACAACATTTGGACATGCATGCAAGGTAAGATTCAAGTTTCTAATCACTCCAACTATTGTTACTGCTGTCCCATCCAGCTGCACTACCCCTTTGGATATGGTTTCATATTGGAGCCCTAGCTGATCAGCTATTTGTTTAGGCATCACTGAGCTACTTGCCCTAGAATCTATCATGCAATTATGCACTAGCTGATTTCCAATGATTAACGAAACATAGAAAGGAGGGGGCTTCAACATTTTACCTTGCTGTCCTCCATGATTCCCTTCAGGCTGGGCAGCATTTGTGAGCACTTTCTCTTGCATCTAAACTTGCTGATTCGAAGTTGGCCAGTCCTTCATGGCAGCTTGTAGCAAATCTCTTTGGCCTGGGATAGATAGGGATTCCCACATTGATATATTCACATTTGTCTTCTTCATCTGATCGATGATACTGAATGGTGATGAAGGATCTCTTTGCTGTCCCTTGGTTTGCACATTCACTCCTTGCATGTGGGTAGCAACAACTGGTATTTGAGTTGGTCTAGGAGCTATTCTTGGCTGCCCTTGTGCATTTGAAATTGGATTTTGTTTGCCCACCATTTGTGGAGCCAAGGAAGGTTGTGGATTGGTTGGAGCTAATGGCTGCTCTTCTCCCAAATTCCTTCTTTTTGACCTTGTGTTGGCTGCCACACCTTGAGAGACTGTTTGATTCATGCCACAAAAATCCTCTGCTTGCCAATTTACCAACGTGGTGTCATTTGGAGCTGATTGCTGTTGGAATGTTTCTTGTTGTTGGTTGTTTCCTTGACTACCCTCACCCTCCACACCAGTAGTTGTCACCATTAATGCTTGATTCAAAGCACCATTGAAGCACATGGATTGGTTATGAGGTTCATTGCATGGAAAACACCAATCATACTCCTGAGCAACATTGTTTTGTGTTGGCACCAATGCTTTAGAGGTAGATATGGCATTTGGATTATAGGGCTGAAATGGCCTATTGGCAGGAGGCCTTGTTTGATTCACATTTGCAGCTGGATTAGGTGGTCTTTGTGGTTGATATGGCTGCCTGTTAGGCTGAGCTTGGGGCTGATAAGAAGGTCTAAAACCTTGGGCTTGTTGCCTCTTGAGAGTAACCAGCTCATTGCCTAGGTTTTGCAATTGCTTCATGACTTCTTGAAGCTCATTTGGGGCACTTGGAGATGAAGTAGAAGCTTCATTTGAACTTTGATTTCTAGGAATGGGAGAAGGAGCCAAATTAGGTGCTTGATTAGTGTTTGGGCTCTCTAAACTTGGAAACAATGGCATGGGAGGTCTAGGGGCTAGTTTTCTAGCTTGGATCAAATAATTTTCAGCCCTAATGGCAATGCTATAAGCCATAGGGATAGTTATGCCTCCCATGGACTAAATCAACATAGAAATATCAAAATTTAGAGATTTGAGATAGTAGAGAAAAGCACCTTCTGCTATTGGCCTGACTGCCACTGGAATTCTCTCCCAAGTCTTTTGAAATCTGAAGTTGAAATCAGTCAGCTACTCATTGGGAGCTCTCTTGATGGTTGTCAGCTGCTCCAAAAGAGACAAGTTGTCTCCCTTCTCTCCAAATTGCTCATGAAGTGCTATACATAGCTGGTTCCAATTCGTGATAGAACCAGCTCCAAGGCTCCTAAACCATTGCAATGCTTTCCCCTTGAAGGAAGATGCCAGCAATTTGACAGCCACTTGCATCTCATTGATTTCATGAATTGCACAAAGGTTGGCAATATCTTTAACATGATCACCTGGAGTAGTCTGATTCTCTCCAGTGAAGTATGGAATGTTCTTCAAGGCTGCAATTGGAATTGGATGTTGTGCATTGAGGGCAAGTGGGCTGCTGCCTATGAAGTTGACATAGGGGTTGTTTTGTGCCATTCTAATTGGTCTTAAAACCCTTGTTGACTGAATGAAAGGCCTACCAGGTGGAGGAGTTGAGAGAGTTCTGTTTGGTGGAGATGGAGACCTTTGAATCCTTCTTCCTCTTTTCCTTCTTCTTGGAGATAACTGCGCAGTATTCAAAAGCACTTCTTCTTCTCCACTCTTGACCTTGTGGTGACTCTTCTCATGAGTTTTCACGCCTGCACTGCTAAAACTAGTTGATTCTTCCCTTTGGAGTCGCTAGATGTGTAATTTATGGTTCTTTTCAAGAAAGAAAATTATAGCAGATGCACATCAACTTTTCTGCAATAAAAATGAGACCTCTAAGGTCCCACCGGCATGCCAAAAGCTTGTTGTTGCAAATCGAGCAACCACGGATGCAAATCAAGGTTCTAAGTTGATGTTTAAGGCATCCAGTGTGATTGCACAACATGGAAACCTTTCTCCAAGTGTGGGACTTATGAAAATGAGAGAGGAATATCCAGATTAGAGGCTGGTTCCTCAAACTCCTCTGATTAGATCTAGTATTTGCACAACTGCAGAGGTTCAGATCCTAATTTTACCCTAATTTGCAAGTAGACAGGGATAAGAAATGTAGAAAATGAAACTAACCTAATGATGGTGATGCACCAAAGGAGTGGTGAACATTTTTTCTCATACAAATAGGCACAAATCCATGAAATGCAACATGAAAAACATACACAAGCTGATAAGATGCAATAAGAGATCTGAAAATGAAGTAAAAACAATACAAACAGAGGACTGAAAGCATTCACAGAGTTTGCACTGTCATTTCCATGTAAAAATCCCTTGCATTACACCATCAAAGAGGTATAAACCTATTACAATCCTTGAAAAAGGCCTGATACTTACAAAATTCACTTGTTTTCAGGTGAAAGAAGAAGTCTAATGTTCAAAAAAGTGTTCAACCCTAAAAAATGAGCCAAAACTGGCTTTTACAGTCCATGGGTCGAGCCCAGGAGAGAGAAAACATGCAAAACACATGGGAGCCATCCCTCATTGAATGAAACTACATTAAAATAGCATGGAGGTCCTTACAAACCCATGCTCTAACATTTTTGACCATGCTGGAGAGAAAAGTGACCCATTTTGCATTAAAATTGGTTGTTGAAACGTCTTTTCTGGCCATCACCACGTACCAGAAGTATTTTTAATTTTCTCCCTCCAAAATGAACCAAAATTCAAAATTGACCATGGAATCATGTAGATAATTTCATAAGCTTTCCATTGATATAAAGAATGTGCAAATCTGAGCTCTGGATCGAAAGTTATGGAGGTCTGAAGTTTTAGGGCAAAAACGGCCCAAAAAACGGATCGGCGGGCAAAAATTTGAAATTTTGACCCTTTTTGCATTTGGAATTTTTTTCAAAATCCCCATGCTCCACCACTCAGATTCCATGTGGCACAATTTTATTGGCGCGGGCACCTCCTAGCCACTTTCCCTTCATTTTTTCCTTTGGAATTTTTTTCCAAAAACCTCTGCCGGGCCCGCGACTTGGACACGTGTCGCTCTCTGGTTGGTCGGCTGACTCCTCCCTCCTTCTTCCTTCACGGGGTGCTTGATGTTTTTGTACCACTTGGACATGTGGTAGCATGTGATTGGCTAGCGAAAATGGGGCGGGCTGATCCCTTAGAATTTTTCTTTTTTTTTTCATTGGGAAAATTTCCTGTTTTTCCCCTACGCCCTGCCACTTCGGGACACATGGCATGATTTGGTTGGATGACAGGGGCACGGGCTCATCCTTCACCTTTGAATTTTTTGGCCGAAAACTTTTCCAAATTTTCCATTTTCCACCCGAGCTCCGAACTCTCCGGGACCATAGGACACGTGTCCTATTTCCATTCGCCGCGGGCCTCCTGCTCCAAATTTTCACTTTGAAAATTTCACCAAACACTTAGCAAATTTTTCCTTTCTCCCCCACACCGCGAACTCCCGGCCACCTCTGCCACCTATCATGTTTCTATTGGCTCAGGCCAATCCTCCAAAATTTGCCTTTGAAAAACTCGGCAAAAACACTTAGCCAATTTTTAAGTCATTTTCCCCCTCACACGTGGCGTTTCCTGATTCATTGGCGGGCCAGGTGGGGAAAATTTTCCATTTGAGATTTTTGGCAAAACACTTGGTAAATTTCCCAAATTCTCCTCCGAACCCCGCCACTTCTTGGACACGTGGCACATTGCTTTATTGGTTGCGAGGCTTCCAAGGAGAAAATTTGCCAACAAAACTCCATTTGGGCCATAACTTGAAAAATATGAGGAGTTAGGAGGAAAACTTTACCTTTCTGGAAATCTGAGAAGGATCTCTATCCATTGGTGCCACTTCCAGAAATATTTGAGTGCCCGAAAACCAAAAAAGGGGACTGAGGCACAAGAGAGGAAAGAACACAAGTAGTTAGCCACCAAAATGAGCGGGGGGCACATTTTGGCTAACATTTACTCCATGTAATTTGACTAGTTTCCCTTCCAATGGTATAGAGGAATAGGACATGTCCATCTAAAATCTTCCTCCTACAATGGCAACCCAATTTCTTGATACATTCCCCATTTACCAAGGCATCAATAATAACCATATTCATAGTTAAATATTTGCCAGGATAGGCAATAAGCTATACTATTAGAAATTTGACATATCCAAAAATAGGTACCTCTCTTGAATCCATACCATAACATCTCCCAAAATATGTTATTGTAATTTATAATTCATTCGTAACCTCTAAAGGCATGATATTACATGAAGATCATGAATCAAAAATACAATTATGTAGAATCCTTTCATTGAAAATAAAATTATTAAAGAAAGGATCCACATGGAATTGGGATTTTACCAAGGATGTGCCTAAATATACTTCGAGGGTTCTTCCATGTTCTTTGATTATTATTTTATCTCAAATTCAACAACACGGGGGATTTACTACATTATTTGTACCCATTTCTTTGACAACCTTATCATCCTTGAATTCCAAGTATTCAAATGCTCGTTTTCTATGTTAAGGAATTCTTAATAACTCCACAATAGGGACAATAATCTTTATCTGACTTAGAATTTGAGCCATATAACATATAACATACTTTGGTAGGGATGTATTAGAGGTAAGGGTGACAATATTTTCTAATGGGATGTCATCCCTTATTTCTTGGGCAGATGCAAAAGTACTTGGTCTTGAAGTATTGACATGACCTTTACTAGGAATACTTATTTTGGGGGAATATTTGGGGATGTTGGTCAAGAGAGTAATTTTTTGTTTAGGAGAAGGGACAGATCCTTTGGCTTGTCTATTATGAAGGTTATACTCCTTTTCTTGACCAAAACCATAAATCATTAATAGATTCCTATCTTATTGAAGGGATTCCACCATCATACTTTTTAATCGTTAAAAATCTTAATTACTTAAATTCATGATTTGGAAGCTTAAATGATTGAGCCATATCTATATCAACATGAAATATATAAGGAGGAGAGTACCTAATTTTTGCAAGACCAAAATTCCTCCATATTTTTGGCATATAGAATATCAATGGAAGTAGCTCCTTGTGGTGAATCATTTGGACATTCCATCATACATATGTCACCAAAACCATCTACATCAATATCATCATCATCTTTGACAAGATACTCATAAGGGGGATGTGGCAACAAACATTTATCACACCATTCAATGATGTGGTCTTCCTCTACCAATGATACACTTTGTCTATCAATGTATATGGGATTATTTAATTATCTCTAAAAGCTTTATGCTTACTTCCGAACCCATAGGTCATTTTCCTCTATCATCAACCCGATAATCTCCTTTGGGATGATTCCCAAATCTATTTTGTCCTTGGGCCTAGTGCTAAGTTTGAGGATTTGAAACTAATCATTTCTCTTCTCTAGCAATATTGTATGAGATCTCTTTGACTGCTCCAGCCAAATTTTTAACCACCTCTTCTAAGTCCACTACTTTACTTGTATTGGGCTTCTATGGATTAATCAACTTGATACCTTCCCTTTTTGGAGGCTTCCCAACTACTTTAATAATGTTCTCAATCTGGAAAACTATAGATAAATTCCACCTAAGATTTCTAGGATTTTTTTCCCTCAGATAATAAGTTGTTTTCTTATCAAAGGCATCTAAGTACTTAATCAGGAAATAATCATCACTAGGCCTTAGATTAATAGGAACTCTAGTTCATCCTATGAAATCCAGGAAAAAAACTACTCAGAAGGATATAGACTCAGGGAAACAACTATGTTTAGACCAGAAGGTTTTTAAAAAGAACAAACCCAATCTTAGGAAATGAATTACATCTCATGGAATGGAAGAGGGCTCAATAGCCCTGTGAAATGGAGGATTCTTAAAGATATGATTGAAGGACATAAAATTGATGTTTTAGCTGTGTAAGAAACTAAAATGAAAGAAGACATTTTCTTAAACTCTTGCAAGTCCTTTGGATAAATTCCAAAGATTTTGCTGTTAGTTTGAAAGGGGCATCAGGAGGACTAGTTGTGGTTTGGAATCCTTGCCCACTTTGAAGGGAATTTGTTGGTGAAAAGAGATCATCATATGGCTGTGATGATAAAAAATCTTGAAAATAGAAAAATATGGGTCTTATCTAATATATATGCCCCTACCCTTCATAAAGAGAGGAAAAATATTTGGCTTCATCTTCTCTCGTTTAATTTCTCTATCAAGGGATCTGAATGGATAGTGATGGGGGATTTCAACACCCCTCTATCTCCAAGGGAAAAAGGAGGATCCAAGGAGTTCACTATTGGCATGGAGGATTTTAATGAATTTATTTTTGCCTCTCAACTTCATGATATTGACCTTAAAGGTAGTAGTTTACATGGTCTAACAGAAGAGCAGGTGCTCATCATATTTAGGTAAGATTGGATAGAGTCTTAGTCTCGGAAGAGTGGTTATCCCAGGACATCTCTCTTTTCTCTCTTCCCCACATTGGGTCTGATCATACGCCTATCCTTCTGCAAATCAAGAACCCTACAAGGAAAAGAACCCCTTCCATTTTGAGAAGATGTGGCTTCATAGTGAGGAACTGAAAGATCTCCTAACTGATTGGTGGAAACTTAAGGTTAAGGGATGTGATGTATAGATTAACCAAAAACTTTAGAATGTCAAAAATCATCTTAAATATTGGAATAAGAAGAGTTTTGGTAATATTTTCCAAAAGAAAATGGAAACCAGAACTGAATTACAGAACCTCCAAAGATAGATTGAAAGTAGGGATCTTGAAAGGGATCTCGAAGAAAAGGAAATATCTCTCTGACAGTACCATAATATTATGAGAAAAGAGGAAATCTTCTGGAGACAAAAATCTCGTATTACTTGGCTCAAGGAAGGGGACAAAAATACTAGGTTCTTCCATTTGTCTACTCTAAAATGTAGAAGTTTTAATAGAATTAGCAGAATCAGAAAAGAAGATGGATATCTTGTGGAAGAGAAAGAAGAAATAAATAAAGAGGCTATTTCTTTCTTTCAAAAGTTGCTAACTAATCAAGGTACCCCAAATTTGGCCAAAGAGCAAGATTTTCTAAGCTACATTCCTTCCTTAGTCTCTGATGATGATAATCAGATGCTCTCTTTGATCCCATCAATGGAGGAAGTGGAATTCATGGTGAAACATATTAACCTAGATAAGGTGCTTGGTCCAGATGGTTTTCAAGCCTTTTTCTTTCAGCACTTCTGGGACATTTTAAAAAAATGTGTACAATGCTTTGTGAAAGAATTCTTCACCTAAAAATATGCTAAAGGATATGAATTGTACCTTCCTAACTTTGGTTCCAAAATGTGGTAATGCCATGGAATTTAAAGACTTTAGACCTATAAGTCTTTGCAACACCACCTATAAAATATGTACTAAAATTTTGGCCCTCTATTTGCAAGTGATTCTCCCCTCTATCATATCTGATCAACAAGGGGGATTTGTTATTGGATGCCAAATTCAAGATGGGATCATCACAATAAAAGAGACTATTCATTCAGCTAAACTTAGTAAGAAGGCTACTTTGTTTTTTAAATTGGACATGGCTAAAGCCTATGACAGGGTCTCATGGAGTTTTCTTGATAAAATCCTTGATAGGTTTGGCTTTGATTTTCCCTACAAAGCTTGGTTAAGGCTTGTATCTCTAGTGCCTGGTTTTCCATTCTCATTAATGGGACCCCTTTTGGTTTTTTCCCTAGCTCTCAAGGTTTAAGGCAAGGGGATCCTCTCTCCCCTTTCCTTTTCATTATTATGGTTGAAGCTCTAAGAAGAAGATTGAATGTTGAGACTGAGAATGGTTACATCAAAGGGATTTCTCCGGGAAGGAAATGGACAATGTGTCTCACCAGCATTTTGTGGATGACACTTTCCTTGTGGGAGAAGCTACTATTCCAAAAGCTAAGAAGCTTAAATGCCTTCTAGATGACTACATGGAAGTTTCGGCCAGATGGTGAACTATAGAAAAAGCTCTCTTTTCTTCCTCCATACCTTGGAGAGCCATTGTAAGAAGATTGCTGAAATTCTGGATTGTTCCTATAAATCCTTCCCTACTGTCTATCTAGGAATCCCTCTTGGGGATAAGAGACCCTCTAGTTCGAGTGGAACTTCCTGATTGAAAGGTTTGATAAAAAAATTACAGGTGGAAAGCTAATTTGTTATCTCAGGCTGGAAAAATTACTCTTCTTTCTAGCTCTCTCCAGAGTCTTCTCGGTTTATGTCATGTCTCTTTACCAACTTCCTGGGAGCATAGGGGAAAAACTGGAAAATATCCAAAAACATTTCTTATGGAGTGGAACTGAAAGTAAGGAAATAATTCCACTTGTGGCATGGAATAGAGTTTGTAAACCCAAAAACTTTGGGGTCTTGGTCTTAGAGACTGGACTAAAATGAATAAAGCCCTCTTAGCTAAAATTGGTTAGAGGTTAACAAAGAAAACAAGTGTGTGGACTAGAATTCTTAAGAGAAAATATTGGATGGATGCAAATGAAAAATATGGATATTCAAACAGGCTTCTTTCAATGGTTCAAGCATATGGAAAGCTATAAATTGGGCTAAAGAAATTGTTGCTAGGGTAGTAGATGGAAAATAGGGAAAGGAAATGAGATATGTTTCTAGAATGATAAATGGGTTGGGAATTTTACCCTAAAATAAAAATTTCCCCAAATTGCAAGTTTGATTGAAGAGAAGTATGGGGAAAAATTATCAATTATATGGAAGATGAAGACAACTTTCAGACATGGAAAATTATAGAACTGGACAATCAGGAAGTCAAAGAACACTTGGTTTCTCTCAATGATTTTCTAAAAAATTATGTGTCTTCTAACAACAAGGATCTAGATAGAATTGTGTGGGACAAAGAACAAAATGGTAATTTCTTAGTCAAATCTTCCTACTCTCTATTCTTTGAGGGGAAACTAGAGATGAAGACTTAATGGTTGGAAAAATATGGAACAAGAACATATCTCCTAAAGTCAATGTGTTCAGTTGGCTTGCTATGATAAATAAGATTCTAACAGTGGATAACCTAAATAAAAGAGGATTCCAAATGGTCAATAGATGTGTTCTTTGTGAAAAGAACATGGAAATGGTGAACCATCTGTTCTTAGAATGCCCTCTTTCTCTTCAGATGTTATCTTCTATTTTGGTTTGCTTTTCAGTTCCTTGGGTAAACCCTAATGAAATCCAAGATGCATGGATTCAATGGAAATGCCCTTTCATCAGTCAAGGGCTTAAAAATCTTTGGATAATGAGCCTAAGTCACCTATGGTGGGAAATATGGAAAGAAAGAAATAGGAGGATCTTCAAAAATAAAAAACTTCCTAATAGGCTTTGTTAATAAACAATTTCTTTCAGGATGTTAGAAATAATTTTTCTATCCTCAGGAAAAAATAAGTTGAAGTTCTTGAATGTGAAAAAAATATCATAAGGAATTGGAATTTAACTTATGACCCTCAACCTAAGAAGCCCAACCCTTGAGAGGGGGTTAAGTGGACTCCTCCTAGAGGTGGCTTTCTTAAACTCAACTTTGATGGAGCTGCTAAAGGGAATCCTAGGAAAGTAGGAGGAGGAGGTGTTTTTCATGATGATGAAGGGAAGTTTCTTCTTGCCTATTTTTTTAATCTAGGTTTCCAATCAAACAATGTTGCAGAGGTTGCTTGCTTTGTTCTAGGAGTGAAGTTGGTAGAAGAGAAAGGTTTCAAGCATCTAGTTGTGGAAGGGGACTCTTTGTATATTATCTCTTATGTGAAGGGAGTGTCTCAGGCCTCTATTTCTATAGTTGACTTCATCAATAAATCCAAGGGTAAATTATCCTCCTTTAAAACTATATCCTTTCAACATGTGTTTCGTGAAGGAAACAAACTTGCTGATATTTTGGCTAATATGGGGGTGGATGCTAAGGAATTAAAGGTGGTCAAGGATCTTAAAGAGATGGATGCTAATTTCATAGACACCTTGAAAAGGGAAAGAATCCCTAATAACACACCTTTCAATGAGGACATAATTATTCCTTTGGTTTGATGTCTCATGATTTCATGTATCTCAATATCATTCAAACATTTATTTCATATCTTTGCAAGGGTAGGGTAGATCTCTTCATGTTGTGGAATATTATCATCAAGTCTGGTATAGACAGTCATCCTCAGAAGAAAAAGAAGAATAACATTAGCAGAATGGGAGGATATTTAGTACGTCTGAAACAAGAAATGTCCCGAGTGATTTTTAAAGAGGATGAAGTTTTGCTCGAAAAGATGGGATTGTTACATTTATTTAGCATTTTTGATGGGCATGATGAAAAGTTGAGTGAAGCTATGGTGAAAACCTAGAAGGAAGGCCATGTCCAGGTTGGAAATTTCTCTTTCACCATTTCCCCCAAGCTTATTGCTAAAGTTTCTGTCTGTCCATGGAAGGAAGAAGCATTTTCAAACCTAAGTTGGACTACAGCCAGGAGATTGAATGCTTCATGCAAGGTAAGGGTGTTCCCATCTCTCTCCATAATGGTTATGCTAGAGGTAATTTTCCCCATCCTTATGGGGAAATTTCTTAGTTAATTATGGCCTATATTACTCTTGAAGGGTGTTACAAAGTGATCTATGGGTACCACTTTCCCATGTTGAACCATGTTAGAAACAACAAGCCCTATAATTTCCCATATTTTTGTTCTCCTCCTTGTCCAAATCTATATCTCAGGTTGAGAAAGGTACTTTCTCCTTGCCGTTGCATCAAGGTCTCATTAAAGCTATGCTCAGGATGGGAACTCCCCTCATTGGAAAAAATGAAAAATTGGGGCCTCTCGAGCCTAAAGAATGCTTCTTGAAGGGAAATTTGAAAGCCTAGACATCAAGGAATTTATTGGTAGTGGGGATCTACTGCTAGGCCTGTATCAAAAGAACTAGATCCCACTAGGAAAATTTCAGCCTCAAGAAGCAGCATAGGGAGGAGAAGGTTTCGACTTCGGCTGAGAAGGTGGAAGTTATTTTGGAGTCGGGAGAGAATCAGGAAGGTAAGTCCATTTTGCTCCCAGTGAAAATCAGGATGAAGAGGCCTTAGAAGGGGATCCCAGTGAGGAGATGGAAAGTGGGAAAGCTCCTGAAGCATCTAAGTGCAAGAGATCAAAGAACTTGGAGGAGGCTAATGAAAGCTTGCATGCTCTCAAAACTATCCAAAATAAACTCTTTAACTATCAAGATTATGCAGTCATGTCCAATGTTTTTATGAGGGAATTTGAGAATTACAGGTTAGACATTGACATTAATAGACATAATATTAGTATGGTTCCTATGGAATTGAGTGAATGAATGAAAAAGTGGAGAAATTGTCCTCTATTGTTCTTAGTGAACAATTAAAAAATGCTAATGAAAGAAGCTTGGCTATGGAAAATTAAATGTTGAAGATGAAGGAAATTATTCTTCAGATAAGAGATGTTCACATTCTCAATGCTAAAATTACCATTCACCACCTTAAACTATTTACAAAGATGATCCATTCTATGGAATTAGCTAAGGAGAAAGAAAAATAAGGAAATGGCCCCAAAGTACAGATAGTTGAACCAAACTACAAGTTCTAGAAGTCTACTATAGCTAGCTTAGTCAAAGAATGGAATGGATGCATGAGTACTATGGGGGAACTAGTAAAAGAAGGATGAAGGGGTCTGGTCTCCTGGATTATGGTTTCTTATTTCTTGTTAATACTCTGTTAGTTCATAAGTTTTATGTTGTTAGCTACTTGACCCCCGTTGTTAGCTTACTCTTCCTTCGGTTATCTATGTAGTTTTTTTTTTTTTGGTGTTTTGATATGGTGATATTTTGGTTACGTATGGGATTAAATGGTTAATTCCTTGGCCTTTGTGTTTATCGGTGGTAATATTTGCATGGGGTAGGGTCCCCTCAACCCTCTTATAAAAAAATGGGCGGTTTAGTCAAAGTTTTATTGAACCTAGTATTAAAGTCTTGCACATACTCATTAGGATTCTTTTTGATATTTTCAAACTATGATAAAAGAAACCTAGGGTCATTATTATCACCATAATGGAGTCTGAATGCATTCTTCATTTCTACCCAAGAATCAATTTAATTTGTAGGAAAAAAATTATACCATTCCTTGACATCTTCTTCTAATGTATGTATGAATAACTTAACATAAACATCTTCATGCTCTACTTCATATTCATCCATTACATTTTGAAAAAATATAAGATGTTGATCCCCACTTATAACATTATTCCATTGAAATCTAGGTAACCTGTTTCTAATTTCATTTGGTACTTCATTAGGATAGCCCACCATTCCAATGAACCTTATTGGTCTATAGGTGGTGACTACAACAGAACCATGGGTGGAGGTTGTTCCATATTATTTTGTGGAGGAGTTTCAAAGGAGGGTTAAAATGGCAGGGAACTAGAGGTCTCTAGGATAGAGGATTATGATTCAAAAATGGGAATCCTTCAAGGACTCAGTTTCACAAAATACTCTTTTCTCAAAAGTCAACAAATAAGGAAAATGAGGAATACCTTTGTTATTTGTAGATGATGAACCTTCTTGAAACAAAGAATGTAAATATGCTTAAGGACTACCTAGATCAGAGCTATCAAATGTGCTAGAGTAATCCTCCACCAAAGGTGGATCAATTGATAGGTTGAATGATATTTTCCTCTGTCTTTTGACCACTCACCGGTTTCCAAATTTGCTTCCTTTTTCTGTGTATTCTCTAGCTGGGGAGTAATCTTTTGGTGGGATCGGACATGAAAAAGGATCTTTTCCTTCAAAAATTTCAAAAGGAGAGTTAATCAACAAGGTGTATAGAATATTTACACTCAATGTCTGACCCATATTTTATTTGAAATATGGAGCCATGACTAAGGCCTTGCACCTTAGATGTATAGACCAACTCAAAAAGTTATCAAAAGGATATCTTCACAAACTAGGAGATTAAGTTTTTCAAATATTTATGAATTTTCCCATGAATCTTTAGGATATTTTATTTGGAAATTTAGGAATGATACTTTCTGATGGTATATATTTTCCTAATATTCACAAAGCTCCATAAAGGTATGTATTATGAGCCTTACTTGGAGTAAAAAGTCCTAAAAAATGGTGCCGAAAACGTGTTGACAAGAATTCACTCTTTGAAAGCCAAAATACCTATCAAATTTATCATAAAATCCTTGGAAACTCAAGAAGTCCCTAGAGACAACGTCGAAGCATGCTAACGAGAATTTATATTCTAAAATTCAAAATGCCTATCAAATTTATCAATAAATCCTGAAAACTAAAGAAGTCCCCAATAACGATGCTAGAAATTTTTTAATCAAAGTAAAAATCTTTAGACTTATAGGTGATCGGGATATGTTTACATATTTTCCCTCATAGTAACTTCCATTCGTTCAATTTACTCTTGTGTTTCTCTAAATATGATTGAAGGTGCCTTCTAGCCTTAATTATACTATCAAGAAAATGCAAGAGCAACCAATTTTTTTTTTTCTATAGTAATTGTTAGTGTGGAAAAGTATCACCCTAGGATTTTTGCATTATAAAACCCTAATTTTTCCTAACATGGGCTTGTCTCGAGGTGTGGGACCCACACGACTGAGAAAGACCTCCATAGAAGGCTGGTTCCTTAAGCTAACCCTAATGCTAACACTACCTCCTAGAATGGGAAAAATGTGACTATCCTACAACTAACCTAGACTTCTAAGTGACCAGGGAAGAGAGAAGTGCATAAAATGTAAATCCTAAGCTAATGAGGGTGATAACACCAAGAAAAGGGGTGGAGAGATTTCTAGTGAGTGAAAACAGGGGAAATGAGGTAAGAGAGGGTAGACGCGAGAGGTGTCACAGTATAAAATCACACTCATGTCTCTATTTTCATAAAACATAATAGATCCAGGCCCTGTAAAGAACAAGGTATGCACAAGATCCTATCAAATATAATGGAAAAGAAAAAGAATACAATATAACTGAAGAAAGGGTGAAAAAGGCCACAAAAAATCAATTTTATTGATTAAAATGGTGCACAATCCATTACAATGCAAGAAAGAGGCAATAATCCTTCACAAAATGCCCGGATTTGAGGCTTACAACTCACAAAAAAAATTCAGTAGAGTTTCTTTACAAATTCTCCAAAATTATCTCTAAAAAATGGGGGTTGAGTCCTTTTTATAGCCGTTGTTCCCTAATTTTTCCCTAATTTTCACATTAAATGCCTGATAGGTGGTTGACCAACCTCACCTACCATAATTAATGCCCTTTTCGCAACCTTGGTTGTTGAGTTGTCTTGTCACACTTAAATGCCCGACATGAAGCATTAATTATTTGACAAGTCACATTAAATATTTTGATAGGTAGCTGAAATGTCTTTTCATGTCTGTGATCCATGAACTTCCCATCTTGAGCTACTCCATTTTCAAGACCATGAGCCATCCAACTAGGTTGGCTTGGATACTATCCAACTACACCGGGTGTATATAATTACATCTGGTGACCATTTATCCAATACCCTGACCGTCCTAACTAGGTGGAGGTGGGCATCCTTCCAACCCATGACCGTACACCTACATCAAGTAAATTACCCATCTAACTATGCCACCCGTCTAACTCCGCTAGGCTATCCAAACCGGCTTCCATGTGACCCATCCAACCTAGGTTGGGTGGCTACCATTGTCGCCGTACATCCTATGTGGGCCGTCCAACTAAGGGTGTTGGATGACCATCTATATATTTGGCTTACAAGGGAATGAGACGACTACACAACCAATGGGCCATCCATCTTGGGTTGGTTGGCCATCCAACCTAGGACCCGTCTAACCCAGCCATTCAACCAAGGGGGTTGGATGACCATTTGACATTATGCTATCCAACCTAGTTGGATGGTTTCTGTCACCACCTCAAACAACAAGCTCCACCAAATTAATCCTCTATGTCATACTTCCATCTAACCATTGGATGACCAACCTAGCCGACCAACCATAAAAAAACCCCATACATCCATTTCAGTCATCTAACCTAGGTGTCTAACGTAGGCATCCATCCTAGGTGTCCAACATAGGTGTCCATCCTAGGTGTTCAACCCAGGTGTCCAACCTAGGCATCCATCTTAGTCATCCATCCTAAGCATCCATCTTCTCGAATTCAACAAATTTTAAAATGATCTTGATCACCAATTCCACCATTCACCATGACTCCCCAACTCACCATGAGTTAAGACTAACTTGACAAAGAAAAAAAAAAGAGATACCTTGAAGATTGTAAAGTATTTTTTTTTTTCCCATCAACTTTGAGTACTATGACAAGTTAAGTTGTCCATTTTGTAGGGGTGTAAAAAATGGATAACAATTAGTGACTCTGGGATGATTTGTCTTCTAGATATGAAAGACTAGTGACCTTAGAGGATCCATTGGGCATGGAGTCATAATGATTGCTTAAATTGTCTGACACTTGGGAATTCAACCTATAAACTCCTGGAATACTGCTGGTGCATGTCATTTCTGAAAAATACCTTTGGTTGGAAAGTAGATGTTCCATCATGATACCCTACCTAAAACTGGAAAGTGTAAGAGAAAATAAATGTAGATATGTACAAACAACAAATTCATACACATCCCAAATGGAATATGAAGAGATTGCAAAACATTTATTATAAAATAAAGCATACACTACAAAAGATCAATGTGCTTTACTGACACTTGGAGGAATTATAAATTCTAAACTACTATGTACAAGGGTGAGAATTTCCCTTCAGTAAAAATGCTTGAGGTAGATTCCATTGAGCAAAATATGTAGTTCTTCACCATCTAACTTAGACAGCTGGAAATTATTATTAATTTTACATCCGTGACCATGTAGGGGCCACTCCATATGGCATCGAATTTGGAATGATTTCCCAGTTTTTCCCGATCTGCATCCCACTTTAGAACTAGGTTTCCCTCTTGGAAGGTTCTATTTTTTCCTTTCTGATCAAATGACCTCTTGATTAAGGCCTGATCCTTTTATAAGGTCTACATTGTATTTCCTCTTATCTATTCCAATTCCATAAGTTTAGCATATCTGGATTCCATGGGCTCCAACTCGGAAAACTCTATCTACTTTAGGAGCTCCAATACCAACACCTCCGGTGATATGGGAAACAATGCTTCTCTCCCGTAGACCAAATTGTAAGGTGAGTGGCACATTAACCTCTTCGAGTTATCCTATCACCCCAAAAGGCTGATTTAAGCTTCATATACCATGTCCTTTTATTTTCATCTAGAGTCCTCCTGATGATTTTCAGCAAATTCTTATTTGTGGATTCCACCTACCACGTTACCACAGGGGTAATAGTTTGAAGAGGTGCTCAATAAATTCTATTCCTAACAACGCATTATGTGTTATTCAAGCCCAAAAATAGAAAATCATTATATGATACAATAGTAGTAGGACTCTAAATCTTGTCACTATTCCTTCGTAGAAGTCCAGTATGCTAGACTCATTCACCTCCTTGAGTGCTACCACCTCGATCTGTTGGTGCAAAAATCACACACTGGACAGATCTATGGATAGACAAGCCAACAGTGTGCGGGCTTAGCCCCTCTTTGAGTCAAAGAAAGTGGCTGGTTTATTGCTATTCTACCAGCGGGAATCTATGCAAGTCTCACAGATTACGCCTTCGGGGTTTGGGATCTCATCCCGGTAGAGTGTTTCAGTGCGAAAGAAAGGAATGAAAGAGGGGAAGAGAAAGAACAGATCCGAAGGAAGAAAAGAAATGAATTCCAAAGCAGAAAGGTCAGAAGATTTATGTTTTTGGGTTGGTAGTAAACAGAGCCAAACCTACTTACATAAATAAACAAAGCAATACTGATGAGCAAATGACAGAAAAGTAGATATGAATCCAACAGATTAAACACATACAGATCTAACGTAAGGAAGATCTAATGCATAACACAGCTATTGAGCACAAAGTCTTAATATTTGTATTACTGTTTTCTTCTGTTACAAGAAAGCTCAAAGTCTTTCTCTCCTCACTTCTATTTTCATCTAAAAAATGTTCACCCCGAATACAACAAGTATTCCAGTATTTATAGAAGAGAGGAGAAGGAAAGAAGGCAAAAAGGAGCCAACTACCTATTTACAAAGATATTTACAAAATATCTAAAAGTCATGTTGACTTCTGACAACTTGATGGATGACATCATCCCATGATGCAACATGGATGATGTCATCATTTGTGCCAACACACTTTAGACATTTCAACAAGAAAGTCGGAGAATAGAGAGAAGAAGAAGAAGAAGAAGAAGAAGAAGAAGAAAAAAAGAAGCAAACTCGTCATCGTCGTCTGCCCGGAGAAAGGGGGTTGCCTACTTGATGTTTCTCGAGAGATGATATCTGGAACTCGAGCGGTATTCCAAAAACTTGTTAATCATGGGCCCAAATTGATCCTGTGATGGATCCTTGTGCCGTTCGTTGATTGCTTCGCAAGTCTCCCGCTCGCTTATGAGCTTTTCTGGGAGTTTAGAAAAATATTTCTCTACCTCGATGAGGAACCCGATGAAGTCCCTATAGGCCAGCAGGTTGTTGATAGATTCAGTGTCAAATGTGACCTCTGGCCCCGTTCCTTGAGAAGCGATCTCCTTGAAGATCCGGATAGTTTCATCAGCTGATCTCATGGTAAAGGAAGGAGTGAGCAGCCCTGGAGACATGTTAAGAACAATTCGCTCCATTTGATGCATCGCATCCAGGGCCTCTTCCTTCACCTTGTCTATCTTTTCCAGAACAAATTCCAGCTGATCTATCCGATAGTCCAGAGTGGACATGGTTTTGTTGAGGGCCCTTGGATGGCCGAAAACTCCGAACTTGACCAGATCTTCGACTGAACAGTCGAACATTTGTTGAAAGGTCTCATGTTGGAGTCTAGCATGATCTAGCTCTTCTGATATGGGACCCGCTAATACTTGGAGTTCCTTGTTCGCCTTTTTGATGTTTAGATATGAATTGACATACTCGGCGATCACTCTTTCACTGTCCTTGAGGATCTGGCTCCTCCAAGCAGAAATGGCCATACCCCTCTCGCCCGATCTTTGAATATTCATTGATTTTCTCCTAGCTGAGAAGCTCAGAAGTCTCGGCGGCAGTCATGGGAGGTGCACTACCCATCTTCTGTAAGGCTTGAAGCAGATATTTGTTCTGCTCCTTCAGTAGCCTCTTCTCTTCTTTTATTCCTTGAAGATTTTTGCAGAGGGCATCGACTACGGAAAGAGCTTCCCCCTGGAGACTTTCAGAAGACGTCCCCATTGTGACTTGAGTCATAGTAAAATCTGTCGAGAGAAAGATCTTTTTCTCCTTGAGGGGATCAGGGTATGCTATTTCCATAACTCTCTCACCCGCAGCACTTTGAGAGAAGTGTGTTACAGGCTTTTGCTTCTTTGCCCCTTTGGCTGGAATCACTGAAAAGTCCATCGGAGCGATGGGAACTTTCCTCTTTTGTTGGCTCAACTGCTGAGAGATCCAGGCTGGTCCCATAGAAGAAGGACCAGAGACAGAGGAGGAGGGAGCAACAGTAGAAGAGGGGAAAAACGTGGAGACACGCGGCGGTGGCATTGAAAGCATAGCCGAAGAAGTGTCCACGGGAGGAAGGGAAACCGCAGCTGCAGAAGACAAAGGAAGGGAAGGGAGCCCGGAAATGAGGGAAGAAATGGAAGAAGATAAATCAGTGAGGGAAGAGAAGATAGACGAAGAGGCAGGGGAAAGAGTAGAAGAAGAGGCGGAGGACATGACCAAAGGGATGGTCACCTGAGTCACTTGAGGAGGAGAAGGAAGAGAAGAAGAAGGGATAGAAGGGACTTCTGTGGTTGTAGCAATGCTGACATCCTGAGTGGATGGGCGTATGGGACTATCCTCCACTGCTTCTTTCTCTGGCGAATCTAGAGTTATTACCTGTTCTGGCGCTGTGGAAGGAGGACTTCCAGGGGCTTCTTCCTGAATGGTGCTAGGTTCACCTTCTACACCTTTGCCTTTTAGCTGCTTCTTGGACCTTGGAGGTGCATTGCCCAATGGGGAGGTTGTGAAATCTACCCCGAGGTAGATCAGCCCATTCATGCGGCACCAGTGCTCTGTTCTGCGCATAGTCTCCTTGACCCTCTCCTCAATTGTTTGAGGAGCCTTGCTTCTGTCAATGGCCGGGAAGGGCCAATCATCCCCTTCCGTGTCATTATACACCTTGTCTACTTCATCTTCCGTAGTTTGGAAGCCTTTGGGGACAATGGCCACTCCGTATTGGATAATTTCCGCCAATGCTAAGTGAGAATGATCCTTTCTTCTGAGTTCCACCTCGTGGATGATGTCAATGTAAATATCCTCAATTTGAGGGACATGGATCGGATCAAGCTTAGCCCTTGGCAGGCAGCTCCTTGGGTCAAAGGTAGGCCTGGCTGGGAAGTCATGTTTCAAATTGAGCAACTCCAGCTCTGCGAACATTTCCTTCGCCTTGTGATGGGAGGAGCATGTGTACCGGCCCACTGTGAGGGGGAAAGGAGTTCCGCCCTTCTTTCTTTTGAGGCATTTCTCATGGTATGTGACCAGCTGCCTTGATAACTCTAGTAGAATCAGCTTAGGTCCAGCATACCTCGGTAGCCTGGTTGGCTCGCCCAAGAAGTTGACCACCCTCAGATAGGTAAATGTGGGAAACTGGGTGAACAGGGCCCCCCACTTCTCCACGGTTGACACAATGTTTTTGGTCGTGCGACCATGAGTTAGATTTGGCCTTAACAGGCAAATGATGTGATAGAAGAAAGCATCATTAATTTTGGCGAATTGAGGGATGCTATTCTCCAACCTTAGTTCTGGATAATATTCATATATTTTGACCTGAGGCCAAATTCCACTTCGGTTTAGCCCTGGATAATCCCTTTCCGACGCTGCAGCGTAGACTACGTAGGAGTTCATATGGAACACTCCCGTTGTGGCGAATTGTTGTAGCTTTGCTCGAGATGGTGCTTTATTATTATTTCTCCCAAAAAAAGTGCTATTTAGGCACATTCTTATTCATTGTTTCCAAGTACCTCAGCATCCATTTATGGAAGTAGTGGGCGTCAGAAAGCCCGAAGACCCTGCTCAGGAAAGTAATAGTATCGCTGAGCTCTTTTGAGAAGTCACTGCGGTGGATGATTTGGGGCCACCGGCTTACCACCTTCTTGTTTTTCAAGTATACTTCGTTCATTAGTTACATGCATTGGTCTTCATTGTCTTCCCAGGCCTTGATGCACTCTTCTTGGCTGACGGCCACAAAGTGCCGGTGGTGAGGGATGCCGAGCATTATCTCAAAATGACGGGCAGTGAGGTTTATGACTACCTTGCCCTTGCTGTTTTCGACACATCTTGTGTCCTTGTTGTAAGATTGTGCAATCACCATCATGAATTCATTGTTGATGGCACTGACGGGGATTCCTCCGTGAAATGCAGGGCACTGCCTATTAATTTGTCCATCCACGGACTTCTTGTAACCTTCTGAGTCCTAACCCAGAATTCTTCCATGTCAATGTGACCTAATTCTGAGTCTCTGACATCCATACTGCATTCAGCCTGTGATTCGGGCATCCTGACCCTTTGATATTTGTACTTCATCTCTTCCTCTGTAAGCTTAGCCTTTCCTCTTGGTTTGGTGGGTCTCTTGCTGGATGTAGACATATGTTCTTTCGAATTCAGTTGCTGATCTGCATGAAGAAGAAGCGAGACCCAATCCAAAAAGGTTGAATTAGCCATTTGATCTTCCATTAGAATGTCAGCAAAAGAAAGAGTTAGAGATTTTAAGGCTCAGGGCGCATGGCGCATGGAAACTGCAGCTAACAGGGCTAAATAGATAAGGCGCACAGAAAAGGAGTGCTGCAGAGGTTAAATTGGCGCCAAAGGCGCATGGCGCATGGATACTGCATATGCATTTGATATAGGGCGCATGAGAAGCACGTGTTACATTGGGACAGAATGCGCCCAAGGGAATATGGCGCGGCGCATGAAAAACTCACACAACATGGTGTTATTGCAATCGGGATGCGCCTGCGCTTTATAGCTTCATACTTAGCTGGAAAAAACTTTTGTTGCATGGAAGCTGGGTGCGCCATGGGCGCATGGAAAAAGGATGCAACATGGATGGATGGTGCGCCATTGGGGCGCAGTTTCAGCACTTGCAGCACGCGGAAAAGGCGCGCCTTGAGGGCGCATGAGCTCATGATGCAGCAGGCCGAAAGGGTGCGCCATTGGCGCGGATTTTGCTTTTGTAACAGGGCGGGTAGATGCGCCATGGGGGCGCAACTGTTCTTAGTGTTGCAGGGGTGACAGACGCGCCAAGGAGAAAAATAGAAAACCAAACTCTTAAAGGGGGTTATACATGATTCTTAGATTTCTTCTCCTCTTTGTTTTTTAACATGCTCAGTGGGCAAACGAAACGGTTAAAACCAAGAGGATTACAACCACGGTTTCAAGAAAATGACCTTCTCCAGCAGATCTGGAAAGAGGAAGGATAGCATGGGGGGCAGACAGCAAACGGAGGAGGCTAGGCCAACACATTTATATATAAACAACCACCCAACAAGCAAGAACCAAACCAGGAACACACCAGGAACTGAAAGCACAAAACGCACAAGAGAGAAATAACACCTCTTACCTGGATATATAGCAAAAGTTGCAACGGGTCCACAGGACGATGAAAACGATGGAGCAGAGGCTGACAAGTTCAGAATGATCACGTGCTCAACAAAAGTGAAAATGACATTTGGGAGCGCACTCACATATATATAGAAAAACTGGTCATAAATGCGCCAACCACTTTTTCAAAGGTGCATGAGATTTGTTGTCGACAGGAGAAAGCGTGCGCCCTTTGGCGCATGAGAGTATTTGACAACAGGAGACGAAGTGCGCCTTTGCGCACCAAAAGCATTGTCGACATGAAGTTATGTGCGCCCTTTGGCGCACCAAAAAGCGGAGCAACAAAAGTTGTGTCAACAATAAGGCGCATGCGCCTTGGCGCACGCAAAAGAGACTCAACATCCTTTGGCGCACCGAAAGATGTGTTAACATGGAAAACCATGCGCCAAAGGCTTTTAAGGGGGCGCATCAAAAGCTAGTGTTACAAGGATATTTCATGCGCCCAGCCAAAAGAAGGCTCAGAAAGACTAAGTTCGAAAACTAGATTTCCCGGGAAGGGATTTTACAACGTTTCGAACGCAAGGGATCCCTAACGAGGGATCGGAACAAAATTTTCGGTATGGTTATCGGTAAAATTTCCCTTGTCAATTTCACGGGATAACAAGTCCGCTTGGTGAAATAATCTGTTTCCATTAGAATCCATTTATGACCTTGGATTGAATGTGGATTGATGACCTCGATGAAGTCTAATCCCCATTGCATTAAAGGTTGTTTGATTGAGACAGGATGCAATGGAAGTGCTGCTAGCTTCTCCTTTCCTGTGAAGAATGCACACTTTTTACACTTCTTGACCCAAGTGTAGCAGTCACTAAATATTGTGGGCCAATAGTATCCCACCTTCATTATTTTGAGAGTTGTTACCCATGGGCAAAAATGACCTCCAACCTCTCCATCATGAAACTCATGTAGTATATTTTCAATCTGGTTTGTTCTAACGCACCTTAATAAGACTCTATTTATGTCCCTTTTGAATAGAACACCATCAATAAGCACATATGGAATGACTTGAATTCTAAAATTTCTCCTCTTTACTTTGCTTAATTCTGGAGGAGATAGACTTGTTTGAAGGAATCAGACCAAATCCCAAGTCCAACAAGGGGCTACTATATTTTCTATAACTTTTTCTTGGCCTTCTTGCAACACCAAAATAACTTCTTCACCATGATTTGACTTAGCATGTTGGCTGGAAGCTAGTTGTTCACACAATCCCTTCCCACGTACCAATTTAGTTACCTTTATCTCTATGTCATACTCCATTACATGGGTGATCCAACCTACCCATTTTTCATTCAAATCCCTGTTCAAGAGGAAATCCTTGACTCCCACATGGGATACTAGCAGTTGAATTCTTTTATTTGAGACCAGATGCTTGAACTTTTTCAGACTCCTTATAACAACAAGAACATGTTTTTCAACAAAAGAGTATCTTACCTCATAATCTTCTAGGCTTTGGTTGAAGAAAGATATGGGCTGCTTAGATCCATCCTCATTCTACTTTGCATCGGAATAGAAGAAATAATGTCCAAAATTATGAAGGCGTAGAGCGTGAAGTCCTTGGAGAAGTATGGATTTATGAGTGTCGAGCTTGAGATATGGCATTCTTAATAGCTTCAAAAATCACCTTTCCCTTTGTTGTCCACCTAAATTCTAGGTTCTTCTTTAGCATCATAGTTATAAAATTTAAGACGGTGGAAAAATATGGCCCAAGTCTTTGAACAAAGTTGATTCTCCTCAAGAAGCTTTGGAGAGCCTTCTTGTGACTTGGTAGCGAGAAATGTTTGAATGAATTCTACCCTCTTCGATCGATCATCAACCCCTCCTTAGACACAATGTGACCTAACAACTTTCCTTCATGAGCCAAGAATATGCATTTTTTTGGGTTCAAAGACATTCCAAATCTCCTACTCGCTTTAGAATACCAGCCCTGAGGTGAAGGAGGTGGTATGCTACATTTTTTTAAAAACACAATGATATCGTCAAAGTACACTAGAACTATCTTCTTCAACAATCCTTTGAACGTGACATCCATAGGCCTCTAAAATGTTTCTCTAGAATTCAAAAACCTGAATGGAGTTTTTCTATAGGCATAAGTGCCCCATTTTGTAGTGAAGGCAATTTTGAATTGGTCCTCCTCTTTCACCATGACCTGATTATAGCCCGAATACCCATCCAAGAGAGAGAATCTCTCCAAACTAGCTACTACCTGTAATATTTACTCTATGGAGGGCAATGGATAGTGATCCTTGAGAGACGCCCTATTTAGATCCCATAAGTACATGCACAACCTGATTTCTCCATTCGTTTTCCTAACCGGTACCATATTTACAACCCAGATTGAGTGCTTGATCAAAAGATGATGATCACCTCAATGAGCTTGTTCAAATGCTTTATGAGAGGTCCAATATGAGGATTGATTGGCCTTTGCTTCTACCTAAAGGGCTTGGCCTCTAGATCTAGCTCAATTGTGTGTTTTTCTACCTTTGGATTAAACCATTTGAAGTCCTCATAGCTCCAAGAAAAGACATCCAGGAATTCTTGGCAGAGCTGTATGAAATCAAATTTCTCTTGATCAATACTCACCCTACTAATTTGGAGAATTTTACCTTCTCCAAATGAGATAGGTTCTAAGTCTTTTCTTCTCGACTCGAATGTTTCCCTTTTATTTTTGAACTAATCATTTGGGTTGAAAATTTGTTCAAGAGTCACCAAGCCTTTAGGAAACTTGTTCATTCATAGCTGCATTACACCGATCCCCATACTATTGCTCTAATTTTTCATGATTCTTGGTGGAGAAATCAACTTCTTCTTATAGGAAATTAATGATCTAGTGATTATTCTCAAACACCTGCCAACTTGTGTTATTTTCTAGGATTGTAGGTCTCATAACCAACTTGATATGGGGTTGTGTTTTATCTCTCTTAATGTTTTTAACAACATTGAATGTCACCCCAATCACTTTGTAAGTATGTTTGTAGCCTCATTCTTCTTTCTTGGTATGGAAACAATATTAAATGATTTGAATCTTGAATCGAGATCCCATAACCTATTTTTATAACTTCACGAGAAGATCATTTTTACAGCACTTTGTCCTTTGACTTGATTCACAATCAAATTCACTCTCTCCAAAAACATGTAAATTCCTGATACCCCTTTTTCTCACCCAATGCAATCCGTGAATTAATGCTTCATACTTTGCTATGTTGTTTGAGCAAGAAAATTGAAAACGGGAGGCCGAGTAGTATTTGATTCCCTATGGTGACACTAACACTGTACCTCCTCATGTACCTTACCTACTACTTGAACCATCAAAAATGAATTCCAAACCTCATTATCATCCTTGTTCTTTGACTTGGTGACACTAGGAAGAGGTGTATTTTCTTCATGCAAGAAGTATATGCCAAACTCAGCCTCCTCCATTTGTCTCAGTATGGATTAAAAGCGTGCATCCTATTTTTCCATTTGTCTAATGTCGATCTATAATTCCTCCGACCTTAGTACATATTTCTGGAGTGCCTGAACAATCCTCTTGGTCAAAATTTGAGCAGTTGACATTGATAAGATTTGGCACATGAGGCTCGATGTGGAAGTCGGCAATTGGCTATGATCTTATTGTAGATTTTTCTTCATACCTTTCCCTAAACAACATGTGAGACCAATCTGCTAACAAATAGCCTCCAATCTTAGCTATGAAATCCCTTAAGAGGAAAAGGGTGAAGAGTGGTGGAAAATCAATAACCGACACATCCTGCAAGATTGTGACATTGGGACACACATGTAGTGTTAGATTCAAATCCCTTATGATCCTAATTGTCCCTACTTCTATCCCATCCAACTGTACCACTCCTTTGGAGACCAATTCATACTTCGTGCCTAGGTGATCTACAATATGCTTTGACATTACTAAGTTACTTGTCCCCGAATCGATCATGTAATTATGCACAAGGCTATCCCCTATAATTAAAGACACATAAAATGGTGGAGGCTTCATTTTTTTATTTACCTCCCTCTTGCTGCACTATATTGGTGAGAACCTTCTCCTAATTTTTAGATGACTCATTTGAGGCTAACCAATTTTCCATGACTGCTTGCAATAGGTCTCACTATACTTGGAATAACTAGTGACTCCCACATAGAAATTCTCATGTTTATCTTCTTCATTTGATCAATAATGTTGAACGGATGTGGAATATCCTTTGTTACCCCTTGCTTAGCATATTTTTCATAGGAACTTGAGCTAGTATATGAGCTTCTACAACAGTGCCTTAGGCTAACTTTGTACATTTGGAGCTGCTCTTGCATTTTTGACTCCCTACTATGTGAGGGTAGGCTGAGAAGTACATGCATGTGATGTCTACCCCTCATCTATGTTCTTCATTTTTGATCTTTTATTGGTTACTACACCTTGGACAAGAGGTGATTGAACTCACAAAAGTCCTTTGCATGCCATTTAACTAGTGTAGTCTCACTTTCTAAGATGCTTCTTGTGAACTCACCTACTGCTAATTTTCCTTTTGTCTCACTTCTTGAGGAACACCTAGTGTCTACACCATTAAGGCCTGATTTAGAGCACCATTGAATTATGTTGCTTGGTTGTGAGGTTGATTGTAAGGAAAACACCAATTGTACTCTTGTGCCATGTTGTTCTGTTACTGAACCAAATCTCTTGATGTTGAAGCTATATTAGGATTGTATGGTTGAAATGGCTTGGCAGCTTGAGGTTGTCCTAGATTTTGACTTTGACTTGCAACTTGAGCTAGAGGCTTGTTTGACTGATACAGAGGCCTATTTGACTGATCCTAAGGCTATTATGGTTTGTAATTTTGAGCCTGCTACCTTTTGATAGTCACCAGTTCATTCCCCAAATTTTGTAGTTTCTTCATAACTTCTTAGAGATCCTTGGAAGTGATAGGAGAAATGGAGGCCTCACCATTGCTCTAATTTACGGGAGATGGAAATGGATTCAACTCAGGTGCCTGACTAGTAGCATGTTTCCCCATATTTGGATAGATAGGCATAGGTGGTCTCGGTGTAATCTTTCCATCCTGGATCAAGGATTTCTTTGCTCTGATTGAAATGACATATGCTCTAGGTAGGGTCACTCCTCCCATAGACTGGATCATCACAGATATGTCTAAATTTAAAGCTTTCAAATAGTGGAGGAATGCCCCTTCCACTATTGGTCTCACAACCATTGGGATCCTGTCCCATGTCCTTTAAAATATGAAGTTAAAGTCATCCATCTGCTCATTAGGGGCTCTCTTGATTATAGTCAGCTGCTCCAAGAGTGACAAGTTGTCTTCCCTTTCTCTAAACTAGTTGTAGAGGGCTAAAAAAATGCATCCCAATATATAATATACCTTTCGTTAAGATCCTAAACCACTTGAGGGCCTTACCTTTAGAGAAGAAGCTAGGATCCTGACTAGAACATCCATCTCATTGATCTCGTGAATGGCGTAAAATTTTGCAATGTCATGTATATGATAAATAGGAGTTATATGATTCTCCCCAGTGAAGTAGGGAATGCTCTTCATGGTGTAACTCGAAATAGGATTCTATGTATTGAGGATGAGTGGACTACTTCCTGTGAAATGAAGAAATGAATTTTTAGTGGTGGCTTTTGTTTTTGTGCCATCTTGATTGTCCTGAGGATCCTAGTTGATTGGAAAAATATCCTACCAAGTGTAGGAATAGACAAGGTTATGTTTGGTGGAGATGGAGACCTTTGGAATCATCTTCCTTTCCTTTCTCTTCCGGAGATAGTTGTAAATAATAAAATATTCCTTCTTCTCTTGATTTATACCGAGTCTGAATCCTTCTCATATGATTGAGGGACATGGGGTGTTACACCACTGAGTTCTTCTTCTTGGGATTCATGAGGTGTGCTTCACAAAACCTCCAAAGGATATAAATTACAACAAGAGCAAAACAGCCTTGTTGCAGATGAAATATTTAGATCAAATGCTATGCAAAAACACCTAAGAAATTAATTTTTCCCATTGGGTGTGCCAAAAATGTTAGTGTAGAAAAGTAACACCCTAGGATTTATGCATTATAAAACCCTACATTTTTCTAACATGGGCCTATCTCAAGGTGTGGGACCCACACGAATGAGACATGCCTCTAGAGAAGGATGGTTCCTCTACCTAACCCTAATGCTAACACTACTCCTAGAAAGGAAAAAATGTGACTATCCTACAACTAACCTAGACTTCCAAGTGACTAGGGAAGAGAGAAGTGAAAAATGTAAATCCTAAGCTAATGAGGGCGATAACACTAAGAAAAGGGGTGGAGATATTTCTAGTGAGTGAAAACAGGGGTGAAATGAGGTAAGAGAGGGAAGACAAAGGTGCCATAGTCTAAAACCACACTCAAGTCTCCATTTTCATAAAACACAATAGATCTGGGCCCTGCAAAGAACAAGACATGCACAAGATACTTGTAAATATAATGGAAAATAAAAATAATACAATATAACTAAAGAAATGGCAAAAAGGCCATAAAACATCAATTTTATTGATTAAAATGGTGCATAATCCATTACAATGCAAGTAGGAGGCAATAATCCTTCACAAAATGTCCAAATTTTAGGTGACAACTCACAAAATTTTTTTAGCAGAGTTTCTTTACAAGTTATCCAAAATTCTCCCCAAAAAGGAAGGGGTTGAGTCCTTATAGCGATTGTGCCCTAATGTTTCCTAATTTTCACATTAAATGCCTGACAGGTGGCTAACCAACCTCACCTAGCATAATTAATGCCCTTTTATAGCCTTGGTTGTTGAGTTGTCTTGTCACGCTTAAATGCCCGACATGAAGCATTAATTATCTGACAGGTTGCATTAAATTTCAAACACAACTAAATTTTCCTTTCATGCCTATCCTTGTCTATGATATATGAACCACCCATCCTAATCTACTCTATTTTCAAGAGATAGAGCCATCTAACTAGGTTGGCTTAGATGTCATCTAACCATACTGGGATGTATAACTTTGCATCCGTGAACATTCATCCAATCCTGTGACCCATCCAACCGGGTGGAGGTTGGTGTCTGTCCAACCCATGGCCATACACCTATGTTAGAAATTTACCCATATAATTATGTTTCCCATCTAACCTACTTAGCCATCTAACCTACTTAGCCGTCTAACTCGACATCTGTGTGACCCATCCACTCTAGGTTGGGCGGCCACCCATTCACCGAACGTACATCCCGCGTGGGCCATCTAACCAAGGGGGTTGGATGAACATCCATATTTTTAGATTACAAGGGATTAGATGGCCACTCAATCAATGGGTCATCCATCCCGGGTTGATCGGTTATCCAGCTTGAGACTCATCTAACCCAACCATCTAACCAAGGGGGTTAGACAATTGTCTAACCTTATGCCGTCCAACCTAGTTAGACAGTTGTCTACTGCCACCTCAAACATTAAGCTCTACCAAACTCATCCTCTGTTCCATACTGTCATCCAACCACTGGCTGACCAATGTAACTGACCAACTTCTGACTAACCCCATGTGTATATTTTGGATGTCCAACCTAGGCATCCATCCCAGGTGTCCAACCTAGGAATCCATCTCAAGCATCCATCCTAGGCATACATCTCCTCAATTCAACCAATTTTAAAATGACCACGATCACCAATTCCACCATTTGGCTTTGTGGTGAGCCAAAACAAAAGGTTCCCCTAATATTACAAAACATTTGTTTTTTCCCATCAACTTCTAGTACTTTGACCTGTTAAGTTGTCCATTTTGTAGGGGTGAAAAAAAAAGGATAACAATAACCTGTTTCTAGTGCATAGAGTATATGAATTTGTTTTTGTGAAAAATCATGAGAGTGAGTGTTGTATTCATGGTCATACTTATACTATATTGATCCATCATTTAAAAATACAAGAAGAACAAAGAATTTATCTCCCCTTTACATTCAGGTTATACTACGGGTTCTCTCGCCCGGTTCAAGACAGGACCAAAAGTATCAGGATGAAACCATTTCCTCTATACGTGCCCCTCAATCACCTCAAAGCTTGATCTCAAGGAAAATGTTAGACATCATATCAGCTAAAAATGATATATTACTCAATTTATAACCATCTAAGCTTCTCCCCTTCCTAAGAGAATGCTGTCAGGCCACCATGGGTTGTATAATTAAGGATTAACACACTTCAAGTTCCATTGCTGGGGAGTTCTTATGGTCTCCTTCAAATAAAAAAGGATTGAAAAGATCACAAGGTTTTTGCTTAAGATTAACAGTAGAAGATTTGATATTGAAAAGAATTATAATTCATCTTAAAGTCTTAGCTTACGGTCCCATATACTCTTTAGTCTCATGGAAATCATTAAAATATTTCATTTCATTTTAGTCCTCCAACTTTTCCACCGAATCCTTTCTTTTTATTTTGATAAGGAATAGAATTCTTACAAATTGATAAGTCTCGTTTATTCTAACTCAAATTTGAATCAAGGGGAACAATATGAAGAAAACATAACAATTACATATTACATAGAGTTTAGGAAAAGACCGGCTTAATCTAGGGGCTTGGATTGAGCACCAACACTTGATTTGTTTTTTCTGTCCCAATTTTTCTGAATTACTTTTGAGTTGTACCAATTAAAAGAGATATACTACATCTTGTGACTGGAAGATTTTCTTTGTAATTGTAGAAAATATATGAAGTCTTCCGTGAACTGTGCTGATATGAGAAGGTGATTGTATGTTCCCCCAATAAATTAACACCTGTGGAGGACATGAGTGCCCAAATGCTACTATCTAATTCGAGGTGCTGGTGTCTATGATGTGTTGAGGACCTAAGTCATATTATGGGTCATTCTATGATTGTATTATTGTTTTATTCCTATATTTTGTAGATCCGTGCTATAGCTCTAAGCTATTCTAGGGGTGATTTGATCACCCAATAGACGCCCCCTCATTTGGGGTGTATGTAACATCTCAGTAGGATAATTGGCCCAAATGAGAGGCCCCGATGCTGATATAAATTTCATACCCATATGAGGTAGGGGATCTGCATGGTAGAGAGAAAGGCACATGTAAAAAAGTTTTTAGTAACACGTGTTAGTAGAAAAATTAGCAAGTATATAATAGAAGACAATGTAACAAATAAGAAGTCAAAAACAAAGGACCACCAAAAGTGGGTTTAATACATAGGACATCACTCACAATGTCATAATATAATCAAACGTGAAGTGACCAAAAGCATACAATGAGCATACAAGACAAAGGACATAGTCCAAAAATAATAACATATAATAGAAAGCAATGATAAACAAATTTTATCGAGACAACCATGGTGGCATATAATGCTGCAAAGAAAATGCTACACATGAAGCACCCGTTAGGATTTTAGAATGATACAAATTATGTCAAAACATGTATATATGAATGGAAATTAATGTGCTAGTAAGAATAGGATGTAGTATATGATGAAATAATAACACATGTAATGTTAGAGATTGGGAATGGTATATGCCCACAAGAGTGTTGGTGGGAATGGAAAAGGATACAGTGTCAAGCATCATTGTAGCATGTGAAAATATGTAAGATATATTCGTTCACTCCACAAGAAAAATTAAACATGCATGTGTGTATATATAAATATAATGACATACCAAGTATCCATCTAGCATAGTAAACAAAGTACATACAAGTAGTGTAATCATGCAAGAGTAAATGCAACCAAGATATATAAATGCTATATGAATGTGATGGTGTGATATTCAAGGGGTGAAGATTATAGGAGGAAGATGCCCCCAATGGATGTGTATGAGATGAGTTTCATTTATATAAACCATCAATAGTCAAGAATGAATCATATAACAAGAGCTTTTCATCAGAAATGGTTTGAAATTGTGTGCTAGAAAGATAGATCATAAAGCATAGAGTGTGAAAAGTGAATGTGGTGAGGTTCATTTCAGATTTATACCCTCAACAGTTGAGTATGAACTATGGAACTAGAGTTCATCATAGGGTAATGATGATACATTGTGTGTATCGAGAATGCGTAAGAGTACTTGAGAAATATTAAACATGAAGCACGAAGCATGAAACTATAGATAAATAGTGATACTAGGAAGGGGGAAGAAAGTATGATACCCACCAAGTGTGTTTATGATGGAGAGGTATGTGAAAATGAAAGAAATACCTTGTGATGGTGATGGGGCTTGAAATTTATTATAAGAAAGCATGTGGTCATCACAATGGTAGGTAGGAGAAAGAGTAGGACCAAGGTTGGACTTCAGGTTGATAGGAGAAGGCCTAAAGAGGTGATCTAGAGTTTGTTGGTATTTCTTAGACATTGGTTGCTGATTTGGAATTTGTAACACCATAGAAGAATTGAGAGGAGGGGATGGACTGATTTTTAGATGAGGTTTCTTAGTTGGAGTTGGTAATGCTATAGAAGACTTGAGAGGAGGAGGGGATGAATTGATTTTGAGAGGTAGTTTCTTAGTTAGAGTTGGTTGGACATGTATCTCTTGACTGACCAAAGGAGGAATACAAGTAACGATGGAATGATGCTTGTTAGAGATGGAAGTACTGGATTTAGGAGCCCATTGAGATTTAACAATTGAAGATGAGCATGAAGCATAATGTTGCACAACAAATAAGATGAAAAGTTGATTCTCAAGGTGCTTGATTCTTCATTTTAAAATATAGAAATAATTTTCATTATGACAATTAATTCTATGATAATTAAAAATGGAATACCTATGTACTTGGAAATCCGATAAGGAGGATAACAATGAGTAGTTGGCAAGTTGATCAATTGATGAGTGAGGAGATGAGGAAGAATATCATGTTGCTTAGCATTTAAATCAAACTTGAGAGGTTTGGGTAGTGGAAAGACTTGGGGTCCAATGATATAAGAACATATAGAAGTCATAGAAGTAAAATGATAGCATCCTTGAGATGTTGGATTTCAGCTTTAAGAGATGTAATTAATGTTTCCATAGCTTGAATTTTATCTATAAATAAATAATGTAAATCTTGAATTGACTAATGGATCAATTAGATGGAGGATTAGTACTGATAGAGTCATTAGATAAATGATCAAAAATGGCACTTACTTGATTAGGTGGCGTGTTATGAGGGAGATACATAGTGTCTAGGGTGTTTAAAGAAACATTTTATAAGGTGGATGCATTTGAAGAAAGTTATGTAAGGAGATTAGAGGATTTTTAGGAGCCATAAAAGAAGAAAAATAAATATCCAAGTGTATGATCACGAGTAGGGTTCACCAAATGATTTAATTATATTATTGCAGAGTCACTAATAAGCTAAATGATGTATAAATGCTGAAATATAGAAATGAAATAAGAAAACTAAGATGTAAGGTATAAAACCCTAAGAAAAGAAAAAGAAGAAGAAGAAGAGAGGAATTTTCTGATTTCCATGCAATATAGAAGTGATATAAGAAGGAGAAGTGATGACCAAAATGCAAGCAATGCCATAATCAACCTCTATAAATTCCGTAACTCACAAACAAGGGTGCATAGGTGCCAAAGAATGAATTTGAGCATCTACGACTATGGAAAATCTTTTGATATAGTTTCTGATGTGTCACAATTGTTCCTGTTTATCACCCAGGTAGTCGCACTATGATTGCTGAAGGTACTTATAACATGCAAAGAAGAATTCACCTACACATTCCCACAAACCACATCAAGATTAATAATAAATATGTAGAATGAGGCGTCAAAATGATCCCAACAGTCACCCTAAGAGTAAACTTACAACTAAGAAATGCATTACACCTAAAACTCCATGTAGTTATCATGAGTGTGTGTAGAAATTATTCCCTAGGATGATCTTGTGCAAGTTACACTTGAAAATTGTTGGGCCCCTAAAATATTGGCTGAGTACAAGAAGGCGTGTGTGCACACAAGGTATATTTGAATAAGGGTGCGCAAGGAGAAAGTGCACATGACATGGTTTTAGGAGGGTTTTTATATAACAAGTGGTGCACATAAAAGGCTGAGATAATATCTTAGGACTTAGCCATATTTGACATATCAGTCAACATGAGGAAAGCATGACTTGACTATGCATGTGAAGTGGATAAGGTGTCATCTTGACAACTTGGTTGCCACGGAAGGATTATACCTTGCGATAGAAGATTCTAGAAGGTCATCATGGAAAAGGATGGAGAGATTACATTTGAAGAAGCATACTCCTATGGAGGACCAATTTGACACATGGCAAGAGATATACATCTTCAGAAAGGCATGGTGGTGCTTGATAAGGCTATATATATGAGCACTTGGTAGAAGAAAAAGAGACACATGGAGAGGTGAGAATTGAAGAGAGGCAAAGCCATGCAAGAATACTATGAGAGCTCCATAGGCTGGGTTTAGAGGATATGTAGGAGTATGTTGTATCAAGGGGATGGGTCTAATTTTTTTTTCTTTGTACTAGGAAGGGCCTAAATCTAGTTCCAATGCATGACATTGGTCTACACTATCATATGGATCTGTGATTATCTCAGTTAATGTAATATGGTTATCAACATGCTTAATATGAATATATGTGTGGTTCTAGTTCTACTTACATCTATATGGATCAGTTATATATATATTTCATATGAGTGGGTGTAAACCCTTGTGCATTTCTTTTCTATTATGATTTAGATCTATGTTCTATAATGCTTTTCTTATATGAATGAACACATTGGTCTAGAAGCCATTTTGAGCTCTAAGATGAATGTATGGTTCCTTTCCAATCTATTCACTTATTTTTTTCATAAATAATGCATTCTCATACAACTCACATAAAGGAGGGACTTGATGCCCACGCGTGCCTCTGGGTGAGTTCCCAACACCCGTGTGATAGGTCAATGTGCATGGGATTTCCTTATTCTTTTAGAAGGCATAAAAATGACTACATCTTGGTTCTATTTTCAAGACCTCTTTTCAAAGTTGTGAGAAATGGCATGCATATTTATCTTTGTGATGTGTAATGAAAAAATGTCCGACTCTGTAGAAAGTGTTGAGACGTGGTTCAAGAGCACTGGAGGATGATTTTGCTCAAATATTCAGCAATGGACTTGAGTTCAATACGCGTGGATGAGTAGATGAGAACCTATACCATGAGATGTATAATACATTCTTTTTCTACTTCTTGGTAGCACTTTATGAATGGCTCTTGGCATACGCATCCATATCAAGCTGGTTCTATAGATGGCGTGTGTTGACCTAAGATGACTATCAAAGGATGCAAGATATAGATCTGACTTGGATGTGTGTTATTAATCACTAGTGGAAGGGAGTGGTGGCTAGTAACATTTTTAGAATACACCATTTTGATGTATCATTTCCCAAAATTTGCCGAGTTTCGGTTTCTGAGGGAGCCTAGAGGGTCATGTTTTAGTGTTATTCCTCTAGCTATGAAGATCTTGGTCATTACTTTGAGTTTAGAAGCATTCCCCATGGCTAACTAAGATACTTTGAGTGCTAGGAGAGGAAGATAGGGTGGAGGAAGATGGAAAAAATTACGGCTAAAAACGAAAGGGAGAAGAGACGACTCAAGTATAGTGAAGCTCATGAAAGGGAGATGACTAGACAATGTGAGGTTGCAAGTGTGATGGATATATGGAGGAAAAAAATTGTGATAAGGTGTTTAAGTTCACATGGAGGAAGTGGAGCTTGAGAAATATGTGCTACCCCATCTTAGAAAGTGTGGGAGAGAGGCCCCTTCAGCTTCTAATGAGAGTTCATCGCATGGAGAAAGGATAGCCACCGACCCACATCTAAACCCACCTAGAGACCAACCCATGGTTCTTGGTTTTCCAAATCAAAGGAGTATTAATAACCCATTTGGTATTTGGTGGGAGTGATAGATCGGTGCCTAGGAGGTATAATTTTTGTTTGGGACATCCATGGAAGCACATACCATTATGGTGTTTGGAGGATTTTTTGGGTAAAGTACAAGCACACAAGGTTTAGGCAACACATCTAGTTGTGGCACGAGATACACTTCTGGAATTTGAGAAATCTTGCAAACCATTGGTGTGCAGTTTAGTGGGACATTAGGGACACTAGGCACAACCAATTTAGGCCCATTTCTAGTTACAGGAGGATCTAGAGGTGGAACTAGTGGATCTGGAGGCACAAGACCTAGTGGATCCGGTGGAGGGAACACTAGAGGGAACCAAGGATCTAGATCAGGAGGACAGGGGACTTAACCACATCCTCAAGTGTTATTTGAAATGTATTTACAATTTCTAGATTACCAAGGTATAGAGGATGCTACGGAACACGTGTAAAAGTGTGAATTGCTATGGTGCGTAAAGTGGATCACTACCCTAGATCGGAAGGAAAGTCAATTTGCAACAATGTTGCAAGGATACACGTATAGCTATTATAGGAAGTACATCCCCTATTAGATGGTGGTAGACTATACCACATTAAAAATGCCTTCCTAGCAAAGTTCCATAACTGGATTTCGATTAGAAGAGCATCAATGCTTTGAAGGAGATCTAATAGGGAATGAGAGTGTGTGTGTGCAAGTATGATGCACGGTTTAAGAATCTCCTGTAAAAATTGTCATATGACATTCACCCTTCACAACATTCTCAATCATTTTTTGGAGGGTTGATCACTCCATTTAGGAGGACATTGTCCTATAGAACATTTACTTACCCACGCGAGGCTCTAGAGGCTTCCTTACTTGCTTGAAGCAGTTGGGAGTGTTGATACTGGTGTGAGCCCTTTTCTGGAGGCTCAAATTGCTGCCATGGCCAAATAGTTAGAGAAGTTGTCTGCAAGCTCTACAAATGAGAATCATAGTGGTCTTTAGTACGTGGATTGTGAAGTAGAGGGTATGCCAAGGATAGCTGCCCTTGAAGTTAGTACACACCATAACAATAGATTGTGAAATTTGTCATAGGGACCATGATGCGAGTAGATGCCCCTTGTTACAACATAAAATTTGGAAGAATGTTTCTTTCTACTATAAGATCTGCACCTCTACAACCCATGATACTAAGGATTATAGGCTTATTGACCAGATCCATGAGGCCATTGATCATGGTGTGCACTAGACCAACCTTTCCAGTGGTTCCAAAGAAGATGATCACCGTTATGAAGGAAACATGGATGGAGGGGTGCATGGGAGAGTTTTGTGCAAAGGATTCCTTGGTTGTAGTAATCACAGAGGAGGAAGAATTGAGTTCCCATGAGGAACCTACTACAACTATGGATCTATAGAATAGTACAGGTGAGAGTGTCTAGATTTATTGCAGTGCTCGTGGTGTAGGAAAAAGCATAAGCATGAGGAGTGCCCTCAATATTTTCAGCACATGAGCCAACATAACTGGAAGGAAAAAATCCTGGATGGTGAGTATAAATAAGGCCAACACATATTGGATGCCTATAGTGGTGCGTGATTTAGGTTTAGAACCTATTCTAGTGACAATAGGAGCAGAGGTTGCATGTGCCAAAAAAGTACCAAGGAAAAAGACTCTAGTCTCAAGAGAAGAAGTGGTGCATGGGAAGTATCCGGACCCTTCCCACTAGAAGGAAGTGTATCAAGAGATAATGGATGTCATTTGGAGTTTGTAGGGAGAAATCTAGTGTCTAAAAGGTAGTCCAGAAAGGTGGAGTAGAGAAGGAATGCCGAGGCTCAGAAGAAGACCTCGGATGAGGTCAAGGAAGTGTGCAAAATTCTAAGGAAATAGAATATTATTCCCTTACTAGGAGAATGTATGTGGGAGAATATGCCACATGCTAGAGTGGATAATGAAAGGAAGGTGTTACATACAAACCTCCATCCCTATAGTCTTGACTATGACAAAGAAATCATAGTAAACGCAGTTGTGGATGGTTGGCTTCTAAGAAACGTGTTGATTGACATGGGAGCATAAGTCAATGTTCGTCATTGGATGCCTATCATCAAATAGGAAGGCCTACATTATAGCCATATTTGAATGTGCTTTATTTGGCAAAAAAACTAAGGTAATGCCCATTGGAGTATTAAAAGATGAAGTGATTACCATTCAGGGGGCCAAGTTTACTTGGAGACTTCAAAGTCTTGGCACTCACCGAGGTAGAAAATTTTCCAGCATTACTTGGGTGCCCATGGTGCTATAAGAACAACGCTGACATGAGGTTCAACAAAGGATATATCAGTTTCAAGAACAAGGAAGAACGGGTCATCATCCCTCTGATGGATGGGAATTTGGCACCTTACACTAAACCTTTGGGAGAAGAGGTCCTTGATAGAATTTATGTGCACTCCATCAGAGACCCTAGAGATAATTCACCCTACAGAATGAGTTATCTAATTTGAGGATTCCTAGTCTATGAGTGATACCACAAGCATGGCATGTGACAATTAGGCACACATGACCTATGAGTTAATTGGGCGACAGTTGAGGGGGTCTGTAACAAAAGTGACCAAGGCACACTCACTCAAGCACCTAGGAGGAAAGAAGTTACCAAGTTACTCTGGAGGGGCATACCCTAAAATTTTCTTACGGGACATGGAAGCTCAGTGGAAAAATGAGGACGAAAGAAGAGGAATGCTCAATTATAGCCTACTCAAGACTGCAACATGCTAGTGGGATACACATTGGGAGAGCCTCTTGGAGTGGCACGAGGTAAGAATCACATTCTCTGTAAGGTTTTCAAGGAGTAACACACCCACGGTGATTCAAGACTACCATGGTACAAAGACCACTTCATTTCATATCCAAGCATGTGAGAAGTACTAGATAGGAGGTGCAGAAGCCTTTCCACCATCATTACAGATGCATAAGCTATATTCCACACTACAAGGTTGTGTTCATGTGTGGTATATCCATTCAGAAACATGTCGATAGATAGTAAATTGGTAGGACTTGACAAATGATCTCATCCAAGATTTTGAATATCGGAGCACAAAGCCATAAGTGGATAAGGTATTGTAAGTGATAAAGCACCTTACAATGGGGGAAAGTGCCATGGTGGAATACAGGCTATTATATTTTCTAGATGAGCCCAATTTAGAGGTATATTTTGATGAGGACAAGTTGAAGGAGATGCATTTGAGCAAGCCAACATAGAAAAGGAAAAAGAAAGATGATTTATGTCATAGATGGAGAGGAAATGAAGAATCTAGATGTTAACTACTCTATAGGAACGTGTGATATTATACATAACAATGATGAAAGGACAAAAACTTACCATGAGCCCTTAAAAATGAAGAAAGTTAACATTAGGTCGAATCAACCCAAGGAAGAAATCATTAGAGACTACCGGTTAGAAAAGGAGGTCTCAAAGATCATTGATCTATTACGTGAATTCTAGGATTTATTCCCTCGCGGGTATCATGAAATCAAAGGCATCCACCATTCCTTGGGGGAGATGAAGATAAAACTAAAGGAAGGTGCACACCCAATCCGGAAGAGGCCATATCGAATGAATCCAAATTTGCGCATACGGGTCAAGGAGGAGATAGACAAAATGATAGCATCAGGTATCATTGAAGCTATGGAAGAATCAGAATGGATAAGCCCAATGGTATTCAACATAAAAAATGATGGAAGGATCGGAACCTATGTTGACTATAGGGACTTGAATACAATATGTGTCATTGATCCCTTCCCTACCCCGTTTACTAAAGAAATATTAGAGGGAGTGGCGGTCGTGAAGTCTACTACTTCATCGATGGGTTTTCAGGGTACCACCAGGTGTGGATTGCAAAGGAAGACCAGAGAAAGACAAATTTCACCACTAAATGGGGAATTTTTTCCTATACGGTCATGCCTTTTGGATTGAAGAATGCACCTAATGTGTTCTCGCACATTACAGCGCAAGCCTTTCAGGATTTCATCCATAAATTTCTCTAGGTCTATTTGGATGATTGGACTATGTATGGTCTAGTCAAGGACCATTGTGATAATTTAAGACTAATGTTTCAAAGGTGTCAAAAGTTGAGGATATCCATAAACATCAAGAAGTGTGTCTTTGCTACCCCATTTGGAACATTATTAGGACATATCATATATAAGGAGGGCTTACTAGTATATACCACCAAGGTTGTAACCATCATGGGTTTAGGGGACCCTACTAGCCAAAGTGTCATGCGCGGATTCCTTGGGAATATGGGTTACTATAGGAAGTTCATCAAGGGATATGCCAAGATTGCCATATAATTAGAGGATTTACTTAGACACAAGAGTTAATTTCATTGGGAAGAGGTTCAATAGAGGGTATTCGACACTCTAAAGGATATAATTGTCACAACACCCATTCTTTGTTTCTCCGTTTGGGATAAACCCTTCCATGTTCATGTGGATGCCTCTGGTATAGCCATTGAAGCAAAGATCTTGTAAAACCTGGTGAAGGGATTATTGACCATCTCTTTTGCTTTTCAAGAAGAAAGTTAACATCACAAGAACAAAATTACACCACTATTGAGTGCAAAGCATTATCCCCGATCTATGCACTACAAAAGTTTAGGAAATATCTACTAGCGACACAATTCGTATTTTAGACAGACCACATGGCATTAAAATAATTAGTAAAAAGCTTGTTCTATAAGGGTGCATATGTCGATGGGTCCTTCTATTCCAAGAATTTGAGTTCACAGTGGTTGTCAAGCTAGGAAAGATTAATTCTGGGCCCAATCACTTATCTAGAATTGACTCAGGGAGAGGACACACCAAACATTGAGGAGACTATGCTAGACGTGCAACTCATTTAGGTTGCTGCGTGTGCCCTCAGACTTAGAGGATATTGCAGTGTTTCTAAAAAAATGTATGGCACCGAAAGGATGAAAGCATTAGAGAGAAGGAAGTTATAAATACGCACCGCACCCTACATGCTTGGTTAGTGGTGATTTATACAAACTAGGACATGATGAAGTGTTATGTCGGTGTATGTTATAACATGAGTGCCTCGACTATTATGGAGGAGGCACATGGAGGGAACAAAAGTGGAAACTATACATGGGACACCACTACATGCAAGATATTATGAGTTGGGTTATGACAAGAAACCCTATATCAAGGTTGTAAAGAGTATTGCAAGGCATGTGATCATTGTCGCCTTGGCAAACTAGGGTAGAGGGATGAAATGCCTTTTCACCCTATTCCAAGTACAAATCCATTTGAAAAGTGGGCCATAGATTTTTTAGGCCCCATTTCACCAATCGTGTGTAGGAAAAGATCACGCTTTGTAATCACTTGCATGCATTATTCGAAAGATGGGCATAAGTAATGCCTACCAATGATTGTACAATAGCTACAACAACCAAGTTTCTATGGGAAAATATTATTACATGGTATGGATGCCCGTTGAGCTTAACTAGTGAAAGAGGTATGTATTTCCTAAATGAGATCGTTTGGATTCTTCTAGCATAGTTCATGGTGGCTCATCATAAGACTATCCCTTACCATCCACAAGCAAATGGAACTGCCAAGCATTTAATAAAATATTGAGTCATACCTTGACCAAAATTTGTGATGTTGGTAGACAAGATTGGGATGAAAAAGTATCAATAGTTCTATGGGCATATAGGACAACCTACAAGAGGTTGAATAAAGCCACACCATTTCAATTGGTGTTTGGCACAGAGCTATCTTACCCGTTGAATTTATGTTACCTTCTCTACATATAACACATGCAGGAGGATTGGCTGACGAACAAGCGTTGGAGGAAAGGATTGAAAAATTGATGAAATTGACGAGAGATGATCATTGGCTAGGTGGATTCAAAAGGATGAAAAGGCTAAACAAAAGCATGGCATGATTGCCACATTAGAAATAAACAATTTGAGATTGGGCAGATGGTATTGTTATATGATTCTAAGTTTCTGTGCCATCCTGAAAGCTGAAATTCCATTTGTTGGGTCCCTATATCATCTCGGACATCCTTAATTTAGGCGCATGCTAGTTGAGAGTGCTAGATGGAATGAGATTACCAAGCCATTTCAATGGGAGTAGGCTAAAGCCCTACTATAAATAAGTCTTCTTGGTGTTTATAATAAGGTAGTTTTGTCATTTAGTATAAGTTTCCCTTTATGCAATTTCCTTTTGTGTTTCCCTTTCTCGTCATTTGTTCTATTGTTTGTTTTACACCTTGGGCACTGGTAACCACATTAATTTTTGAATTTTATGAATGCGTAGAGGACTACACATATTTTTAGTGTGGGGTGGAGTAAGGCAAAGTATAGGCTCGTAATACAAGTTGACCTAGTAGTAGAAGTTGTAGTGAATTTCCCGGTTGACGGATACAAAACACGCAAGGATGAAGGAAATGTAGGGAAGGAGAGGTAGATGAAAAAGGTTAGTATCAAGATAATACTTTAGAGAAACCAGGTACAGAGGAAGAAGTGCATGAACAACACGAGGTAGGTGAGAGTAAAAATAAGGTGAAGGGAAGAAGAAGTGCCTTCGGTGCTATTAACATGCGCATAAGAATATTCTCGTTAGGATGGATTTTTGCCCAAAAGAAGGTCAGTATAAGTGTTTCACGTAATATTGAGTGCGTAAGTTAAGGCAAGTAAGGTCGGTTTGGTGGAAAAATTCACATTTAGTACTAAGTATGGTGGTGGGTAAGATAACATTTAATTCTAGGAAGAAGAAAATATATAAATAAGAAGTTGAGCACTTCATTATTTACCTTGCATTTATAAAGAGAAAAGATCTCTCATGAACTAGGGCATCCAAAGGTGATCTGTGTGAAGAAAAATTTAAGAAATTTGAGAGGACGTGACTAGAGAAGATCCGTAAAATAATAAGAAAGGGGTACATAGGCTTAGAGGAAGTTTTTGAGAAGGAAGTTGTTGAAAGCATCATCTTGTGGAAGAATTGTTCCAGTTAGGGTTTGGTGGCTAGGGCACAGTGTAGGAGGGTTTCTTCACAAGGTTGTGCATTAGGGTTGGATAAAGTGGTAGAGCAGAGAAAGGAAAAGATGCTTGAAGTGATAACCTAACTAGAAGGATGGCACCAAAGAAAGAAACCATATCACCTAAAAATTAGAAGGGAAAGGGAAAGGGGAATCAAATGGCTACCATGTCAAAAGCACAAATGAAGAGTGGTATATGGAGATGCAATACTCGGATGGGGTATTGCTAGGAAAAGAATGGGAATCTCATTTGTGGAAGATGACTGTAAGTGACTATAATCACCATATCGGATGACAAAAAGAAATGGATTTGGAGTTGGTTATCCCAAAAACAAGAGGACACCAAATGGAATGCCCATCTATAATGACGAAGTAAAGGTTAAATTGGAGAAGACATGGTTACTACAACTTTAGGAATTACCCTACTTCAGCAAAACTAAATGCCTCTACTAGTGGCTAATGGCACACGTTCATGAAGACCATTTTTATTTCATGGGGTGAAATATGCACATAACTCCTTGGTTAATTTACAAATTCATAGGCCTTATCTGTGAAGGGGATAACAACAATGATGACTTGAGTGACAAAGAGGCCATCAAGGAAATAGTTGTTGCATATGACTATAATAAAGGATAACGATAATTTGACATCACAAAGATCCCAGAACCCATGATGAGGATGGCCACGTGCTTGGTAACCAAGATCGATGACCAAGAGAGATGGAATCAAGTGAATAAGGCATGGTTGAATGTATGCTAAAAAATATCTGAGGGGATCATCTACAATTTGTCTGCTTTCATTGTGGATGAAATCATTAGTAGTGCATAAGAAGGTAAAAAGATACTATTTTGAAATGTCCTCCTCACAATTGTTTTCTCACAAATAAAAGTGCCCAAGGGGCCAAAAAGGTTTGTTTAGGAGTACCCATAAGAGGATCCTTCTCCCGCAAAAGTGGTTCACAAAATACACTTGTGAGACCATGACAACCACTCACAAGGCACACTTAGAAAAGTGGTATAAGTGCATGAGGGACACGTTCGGGGTAGAATGGAGGATTCTGGAGTAGTTACCCATGCTCGTGAAGGGAGAGGAAGAATTCATAGTATATCAACACTTCTACATTGGCATATTTAGGTTGATAGATGAAAACATGGGCCCCTGGTGCAAGCTCCCCTTCTCCTTCACCATGCAATACTTCCAAGTGGGGGTAAACATGTTGAAAGAGGCCAAGCTCCCCTTCTCCTTCACCTTAGTGAGGTGGATCAAGACCACAGAGAGCTACGCAGAAAGTTAGTTTACCCCAAGAAGCACATATATATGGAGAGATATGTCTCCTAAGAGATATAAATGATGAAGCCAGTAACATTTCCAATCACCGGAAGGGATGCAACAAGGATTTACCTTCACATCAGGCCAAAATTTGAAAAAGGGTACATACTTGGAAAACAATGTATCCATCCTTGAGGACCTCACAGGAAGAAAGAAGCCCACATCAAAGAAGAGGGAAAGAGAAGAGGTGTAAAAATCACCAAGTGTTCAAGCTACACAAGCGGTAAGCATGCCGAGATAAGCGCTAAGCCTAGTAATTACACGTAGAGAAAGAAGTCCCCAAAGTGAAAGCAAAGAATCTAAAGGAAGAAGTGCCAAAGCACAAAGAACCCATCACCTAGAGAGGTCACCAGAGGAGGAGAAGGAAGCACAATCTCCTACCAGAAGAAGTAGAAGGTGAAAAAATAAAATAATTCGAAGGATACAGAGAGCTTTGAGGCCTATATAAGTGAGAGAGATGATGATGAAGATGAACTAGGAGGTGAGGACATCCTATCTATGAGGTACATGACTCAGAGGAGGAAGGAGAGGACGAAGAAAATGAGTACATATTTGTCAAGAGGAATAATGACAAGGAAGAAGAGGATACTTAGGAAAAGGGGGTAAGTGAGGAAGTTACAAAAGAAAAAAGTACCCCAAGCCTCACTAAGGAACAGATAGATGAGTATGCAGAGAAATAAGTAGCCAAGATCATCAAATACCTAGTAGAGAAAGAGATGGAATGCAATACAGACCTAGTGATGAAGGAAGTAGAGGAGGAAAGTATAGAAAAGGAATATGGAAACATGGGAGGGGATCCCAATTTGGCTATGAGATTTCCTAAGGCCACATGCATGGGGAGAAAAGTGCAGAGGCATCACAAGTTCAGAGGATGGGCTATATTGATGATCCAAACAAGGTGTTGCATGCATGCTTTCAAAGCACCATACCAATGGAGAAACTCTTGGCTATGACATCATTTGATGAGGAAGGTGCATACCCTTGGATGAGGAAAATTATTTCTTGGGAATTTGAGTCCCACATCGACGAACCAGAATTTGAAGTAAGCCAAGGGGAAATAATGAAGGTACTAGAGTCAAAAGGTGACAACCCCTTGGTAAATGCTCAACGGCTATTAGATGAGAAAATATGCAATGCACTAAACAAGGTTTTGGTGGAAGTAGAGGCCAGACTCTTTAGGAGGAATGACAAGGTGAAGTTCCTAGAGGAAGAACTAGAGAAAAGGGAAGAAGATCTAGAGAAAATAACCAAGGACTTAAAGTGGGAGGATCTAATCAGTGTACAACTAAGGCGTGAGTTGAAAGAAGAGAAGGAAAGGGTGTATGAGGTCTACAAGAAAGTAGAGATGATCACATATGCCATTTTCTTAAAGATTCTAGATCTAACGCCACTAGCACAAAAGTATGGATCCACCATGGAGTGTATAGAGGACTTGACCCACATCCTCACAAAGGGAAAGATGACCGCTAGTCTTGGAGTCTCAGAAGGAGGAATCAACGTGTAAAGAAATGGAGGACACAATGAAGGTTGTGGAAATTGTTGCACAGTACAAGAAAAATTCCTCGCGGATGTTAAATCTGCTACCCAAGTTACCGAGGTGCTTGTGAAAATTGCACCGATAGAGATAGAGAAGTGAGAATTTTGGTCACCACCCATGAAGTAGAGCTCAAGGAGTTACAGGATAAGAAAAATGGGAATAGGGTGGAATGTGACAAAATTCTAGCTAAGGTTGAGAAGAAATCAAAGGCTATTGAGACCTTGCAGGCTCAATCAAAACCAAATTTGAAAGAGTTGTATCCCTAGATCACTCGAAGGATGGACACACTCAAGGATTTTGGAAAATAGTTGGAGGGGATCGTGGAAATGATGAATACCCAAGGAGAAGGGATAATATTTGAAGAGGTGAGTACCCTAGTCGGTGACCTTTTTCAATATGCACAGAGTGAGGTCGATACCTGGAATAAGTTGGAGGTAGAATTGATGAAATATTTCCCTATCCTTTTACAAAAATAAACATAGTTTCCCATTCTTTCATTCTTCCCCAAATTCTTCATTCCTTTATTCTTTCTCTAAACTATTCAAGGACATTCATTCTTTATTCTTTGAGAAGGTGTTCCCAAGGGTAGAGAATAGGCATAGTATAGGGTGATGTTGGGCCCCTAAAATATTAGCTAAGTACAAGAAGGCACGTGGGCGCACAAGGAGAAAGCACATAGGACACGGTTTTAGGAGAACTAGTGATTTGTCCCAAGAAGGTGTATTCTTTTGACCGTTGAAATCATGCTTGTCATGGATAAATTATTTCTTTTCTTGGATTCAATTGCTGAAATACTGTTGCTTGCAAGGAATCCATTTTGTTGGAGTTTGTAAATTGGTGTAGACACCTATAATTACACCCGAGTAATTTAAATACTTAAATTGCGCTAATTATCTCCTTTCCCACAAATTGACAACATATCATCAATAGTGCTCATCTTCTCTTCCATTTTCATTAATTGATTACATTACGCTAATTAATTAAGTCCCCTATCCAACACATACCCTAATTAACGACCCTTCATTAATCAACACCTTCTATCTAGTCTAATTAATTATTATTAATTAATTAGCCTCCCTTCTCATTAAATCAATAAATCTCTATTTAATTGGTTTAATTCCCTCCTAATGGTCCAAATCATACTAAAATCCATCTAAAAGCTTATAAAATCTTGCACATGTATTAATTAATCATCTTGATTAATTAATACACCCCCTTTATCCACATGAGCCACTTAAGGACAAACTAAACCCTCCTAAAGCTAACTCAACCCCATCTAAACCCCCCTTATCCATAACTAACTCTACATCTCCATTAGTCCCACATTCATGAGGATGTGTTGAATCCTTTATCCTTTGGGCTATATAAACAACCCTCCCTCTACTTCTACACTTACACCTAAATCTCTCAAGAGAAAAAAGTAAGCACATAGTTTCATACTAATAGCCTTTTGTCATTCTTGAGCCCTCCATCCTCCATTCTTGAAGAGCTAAGCCTCACACCCAAGCATCCATTGAAGGATCAAAGCAAGAAAATATGATTTGATTGCCATTTGGACTACTTAGGTTCATTTTAAATGTTTAATTAGGAAATTAAGGGGAATAGAGTTCATTAATTTACATTATGTTTTGATTAATTCAAAGTTATTAATGTTAAGGGTAGGACTTGCTCATTTCTTCATCATGATGGTGCATATTTCTCATTTTTAGCTAGGTTAGGAAGCTATTTCTAGGTGGTAGTTTTCTTGCTTTAAATTTGGTTAAAATTGTAGAAACACTTGCACACATTTGGCACGCCCAGTGGGACCCTTAGTCCCATGGCATTTTAGTTTAAGTTTCATTGTTTTGGCTAACTTTTGATATGCACATGTAGTAATTAATGTCCATTTTCTTGGAATTTTTTCTCATTTGATATGTTCATAGCCATAATTTTAATGGGTTATTTCCATTCTTAAGCTAACTTATCAAAATTTGAGATATTGTGAGTTTTCTTGTGTTTTTGTCATATTTTGATTGCAGTCCAAGCAGCATGATTTTAGGGGCACAGCAGGCACAATTTTTGTGGCACAGGTGTGATTTTTGGGGTGCACATGTCTCTCTAGTGGTGCAGCACACTGGTAAAACCTATTACTCTATTTTCCAATCCCTAGCGCAAGCACACTAACCCTAGCACACACACCCTAACCAATGCACAGGTGCACTAACCCGGGTGCAGACGTCATTTCATACTGTACCTTCATTGCATACTGAAATTATTTTAGATCAAAGGCACACACCCTAACTAGGGCACACATATTGTTTTAGTGGCGCAAGTGCATTTTTCTAGTAATGCGGTTGTTTTGTCTATTTTTCTATTTTTTTCTCGGAGTAGTGCATATGCTGTTTTTGTGGTGCACACACACTCTCTCTGGTGGCACATGCACTAGATAAATTCAAAAATTCCATAGAGTGGTTTAGGCACCTGCTTTTCGGGCACACATATCTCTCGGGTGGCGCAGGTACACTGTGAGCCAAAAATAACGTTTAGTGGTGCATACGCCCTAACCCACGCACAAGTGTCTTTGAAAAGGGGACACAGTGTCCTTTTGCATTTTTGAAATTAAAGTGTTGATGTGCTAACATTCTTGCAGGTTTATCTAATCATATATTTGTCTTTGCAAGTTGTTTTTACATGTTTTTATTTGATTAGGTAATATTTTGCATTATTTACTTATAGGATTAAGATCATGTATGCTCTTCCCTCGTGTCCCTTGGGGTGATCTTGGGAATCAGAAATGATTCTTAAGTCCTTTTGATGCTTTGAGATTGCTAAGAGTATTTGAGTTGGAATTGGTTAATTTGGCATAGTTGAATTAAAGTGTTTTTCCATTTGATATCTTTTAGATTTTTGAAGACAATCACGTATGCTCTTCTCTTGCATCCTTGGATGATCTAGAGAATCAGAAATGATGCCTTCTCTTTTAATGGAAAACTACTAAAAATCATCATACAGGACCAAAACGCCATCACTTTTCAAAGAACGGAGGAATCAAAACAAAAGTCAGAAAACTACTAATACAGTTGTTATACAAGTTGCCAAATGGTGTTCAAGAAAACCACATCTAATTAAACAAGATAAAATAAACAACATATTCAAAACACTGTATTGCAGGTTTTCGAAAAGGGTACGTCCCTCTCCGCTGAACTAGAACATAACCCCTTTGGAATAATGCCTTAAGCTACAACAATGGGGGTGGTTCCAGGAACCCCAAAGTATTCCACGCAAGAGGGAACCTTGTGGATGAAACGAGAAGTGCTCCACACTACCTATCTGACTTGTAAATACTTTGTGAGATAGAGTTACAAGTTGTCCCTACATGACCCTTTTAAGTACATAATTAGATGCATTTATTACCCATTGTGCTTGAAGGGGGAAAATTTGAGATACTCCCAAGCAAGTCATTGTGATTTTTGGTAAATCATCCCACTCGTGGATAATCTTTGTAGCACCTAGGATGAAAGAACCACCTAGGAAGATATACTTTGGCCAGAGCCCACTCGACCATTCTAGTGTTGAGTTGTGAACCATATTTTCATTGAGAAACATGTGATGCGTTACTTTCACCTAGTTTTTACTTGCCTTAGGGCGAGGTGAAACTCTACCGAAGTGAAGCCAACATTTTTCATTCCCTTTTTATTTTCTTCCTTCACATTCTTTTGACACTTTGTTGATCAAAAGAAGGGTGACTACCTTTGTGTTACCAATCGACTATTTCTGTCACTTTTATGTCCATTTATGCCCATCCATGTTTGCGGCTGGGTAAGTTAAATGTCTAAAGTGTGCGGAGGCATATTCACGTCATTGGTAGCCATTGTGATCTTGATACCCATGTCAAGATCATCATTGTAGTTAGGCATGGTTCATCACTGTGGACTTCCTTAGAAGAGTTAGCTTGTTTGTATCATATCACTACAATTTCGATATTTATGTCTTGTTTCTTGTAAACTCAACATAAATACCTATATTGTAAGGTTACGCTGCACACATTTTTAACTATTCCTAGCTATACCTTGAGATTTTTAGTTCATTTCTATTATTACCTTGATTTAAAAGAGTGCTAGGTGTTACCATTTGCACGTGTTATATCAATAAAATCTTGATATCAATACTTCTCTTTCTCACAAAGTGGGTTAACATATCTTGGTGATAATGTTGTGTCATTCGCAAATTATAATTGGAACTTTTTTAGATATAGGTAATAATCAAGTTTGAGCTTGCTCATCATATATCTTGATTGGGAGGCCACATTGACTTCTTGTATGTACTTACGTTTTGTTCATTCCCTTGAACTTGGCATAAGTGAAGACATCTTTTTAATAATCTTGCAACGCGAAACTACTTTTTGAAACGTAGTCTAGGAGGAACTTCATTTAAATAGATTTCGATACCAAACACTTGTATCACTGGTGATTTATCACTCTATTACATTGGTATTCTCACATTGTTGATTTATTCATACTCTTAGCAAATACATCTTGCATTTCACTTAGGGGTGGTCACTAAACTTTGAACACATTTAAAACTTACCCTAGTGAAACTATCACAAAAACATGGCTGCTAAAACATGTCTAGGGTTACAGAAACAAAAATATGAGGAACAACAAGCACAAGCTTGGGAAACCTCTAATAGACAAGTGTCTAACCCTTGATTGACATGACCTAGGACCACTTTATTTTCTACATAAAAGGAAACAAAAAGATGGTCGATCATAGTGGAAATGAATTAGAATCACCACACGCACGTAACTTTATTTTGACCCCACTTTACTAGATGATTTTATTCTTAGAAACAAAGATATATTGTTGGCATGGGTCATAGAGTTAGGGGCCAAATTTCCCACCGAGAATGAAACAATACTACTTGTAAATGACGCTACTGAGGAAAAACATCCCCTTATCAATATGTAAGATATTTTTATAAAGGCGGACATGCTTCCACCTCTTACGTAAGAAATGATAAAGTGGTGGGGCATAGAGTACCCTTTATCAAAGTGCCATAAAGAAACAAGATAAAACATGAGATAGGTGAAGAACATTTGCAATATGAGGAGGAGGAACCTTTAGAAGAAGAAGCCACAATCCAACAACAAATCACTAACCTAGGTCAACAACTAGCTTTTCTTACTTCCTGTGTATAGAAAGACACAAACAAGAATGTTCAAAAGTTGAGACCTAAGGTTAAGATCAATGAACCCCATTGAGAAAACCAAGGAGAAGAAGACACAGGGTATCATCATGTATACATCCCCACTTCTCCCACTAGAGAACAATTGCTCTCACAAGAAGTGCAGTCTATGAAAGTGACGCTCATGAGCTTACAAGAGAGAAATATAGGGAGCATCAGAAATATCAATATGAAGAATTATGCCCCTATCCTTTTGACAAGACAATGACCCTTCAACCCTTTCCAAAGAAATTTGATATGCCAAAGTTTGACAAATATAAAGGGAAAGGAGATCCACGGGATCATGTTAAAGATTTCTACATGGCATGTCAAGAGGTGTCTTATAGTGATAATTACCTCATCATAAATTTTCCCAAGAGTCTCGGAGGTCAAGCCTTGGAGTGGTTTACACGCTTACCACGAGGATCAATTTTCACCCAGCCGACTGGCGTAAAGATTCGTGTTTCACTTCTCATATAACATAGAGAGTGATGTCACCATGGCGGACTTATGCGGTGCCAAAAAACACCCAAATGAGACTTTCGCCAGCTTCCTCCAACGATGGAGAGGGATAGCAAGTCACTTCCCTTGTGCTTTCCCTGAAAATTAGTTGGTTCGTATTTTCATTCCCAATCTCAACCTAGATATAGCTTTCCACCTCCAAATGCATTGTGTCTCGCACTTTTGAGGAGGTTATCGAGAAAGGGATTCAGATAGAAAAATCTCTCATTACCAAAGGCACCCTCAAAACCCAATCTAAAGACAACCAAAATGTCAAACCCATGGAAAAGCTGAAGATCTTTAACAAAAACAAAAATGTGGTGGGAGACGGAATCACTAATTCCAAACATGTTCAAACGGTCCAAACTGGTCAACCTTTTAAACTAACCAAGGGCCCAATTCAACCACCACCAAAGTGAAGAACATTCACCTCTCTCAATGAACCTTTGTCAGTTATTCTAAAACAATTAGATGTGGCCCACATGATGACCTATCCTACAACACAACCGTTTGATGACAACACTTCAAACCTTCATGGTACAAGGAGCATGAATATTGCAAAATGCATCACGTCAAAGGACACAAGACAAAAAAATGTCTGCGGATTCACCATTATATTCAGGACCTCATTAATAATGGGGAGATAGAGGTGGATAACCCCGCACGACATAAACACGTAACGATAAAATGGGGATTTATAAAGAACCATTCCCAACCATGATAAATCAGAAAATTCAAAGCCGGATCGGGGAGAGTCATCCAAAACTTATAAAGACGTGAATTAATTGTACACCAAAAGAGACAACAATCATTATGATTCACTTATTAGATGTATTCACTCTCCTTCTGACCGTGTCAATACCATCCGGATCAAGGGAAAGGACTGCACTGTGGTAACAAGGCATGCCCACCTCGTGATTCTGGAACCCTCTCCATCAACCCCACAAATTGGTAAATATAACCTTTTAGAACAACTTGAAAATACATCTGCTAATATTTCGATCTTAAATATTCTCAAGATATACCAAACTCTTCAGGGGTTGGGAGTGCCTTTAGAAGTCAATCCTGCACACCTTCAAGCTACGGTGGAAAACATCGCACCAAGTGAACATCTCACTTTCAACCATAGGGAAACCCCTACCAAGAATCCTACACATAATCTTCCCTTATACATTGAGGTAGTTGTCACCCACAAGAAGATCAAACAGTGCTTGTGGATAACAGATCTGGATTGAACATTTGCACACTCAAGTTGGTAAAACAATTAGGACATGCAGAGGAAGATCTTAAGTCATTTATTATCACTATTATTATCGAATAAGACAACACGAAAGGGAATCAACAGCACCATCACACCTGTCCATAGAGGTAGGCCCCACTTTCCATCGATGAAGTTTCAAGTCCTAGACATGGAACTTCCGTATAACATGCTTCTAGCCTGACCATGGATTCATGCCATGTAGGTCGTGCCATCAACGTTTCATCAATGCATTAAGTTGAAGCATGAGGGACATACGGTTACAATATAAGGAGATTCTGAGCCCTTTTCTCATTGTAGAGATCTCAATAGCTTTACACAAAAGGGTACATATGCATGTCCCTCCACAGATATAGTTGTCCCTCTCCATTCTAAGGCCATGGAATCCCGGTGGATTCAGATTCTCTTAGTTCTTGCGCTCATGGGGCATCTACTTCAACATCTCCATTTGATTCATGGAAGATGAAAATCCTTGAATATGGTGTAGGGAGTATAATTTACAATAAGCACTCTTGGTTTCAAACCTCTCATTGTCACCCAAGACTAGAGGTTGACCCAACTACCACTTCAGAATACCTAGAGAGGAACACACTATTGGGTCATTCTTACTTGGAGGCTTGTTAGCTGAGGAAAAATTACTTGATCCACCTACAACTTGGGTCCCTGAGGACACTCAACCATCCTGTTATCAACCCCAAAATATGAAAAATCTAGCGAGAATGATGTAATCCATAGGCTAAAAATGCCTAGGATGTGGGAGGAATGAATAAGGACAAAGAGAACAGTCCCTCTTCCACATTTCAAAATAGAAAGATATGGCATTGGGATTCACCCTTATGGAGCACACCCTAACAATCAAGATGCTACTTGTTCTAAGCGTGAGGATAACTCGACTATCTCGGATAGTGATACGGATTCCCATTATAGCCAATATGAGGATCCGGCCTCCACAAACCTTTTCATGAACAACACTTTGTCCCTAATCATAACCCCCATGGAATAAACCCTTGATCCTCATACCCTACCCTTGTTGAATGGGACCAACAACGTCACATGCAATAGATTTATTTGAGAATGAAGAGGCTATAACAGAGTTCATGGGTATAAGGGATAAAATTCCCATTGAGATCACAATAAAGGTTTATTTATTGAGTTAGACACATGTGCCTACTTCGGTGAGGAGGCTAAACTTCATGGTCAACAAAATTTAAATAAAAGAGAGGGTAAAATTTCTAAAGAAAAGCCTTAGAAAAAATCAAAGTCCAAGTCACACAGCTTAAAACCTCTTTGAGGCACTTTGGCTGAAAAACAAATAAGAAAATCAACAGATAAACAAAGTGACCACACCAAAGATGAAAATCTCATGGAGACATCTTTGGATGAAAATATCAACCTACCTCCCGATCCTACACGTATGGAGGATTTATCAAAATTATTAGTTGAAGAAACCATTGATGTCAATATTGGTACTAAGGAAGATCCCAAGTTAGTGGAATTGGGAGCATCACTCTTAGCTAGAGAACAAAAGACATTCATTATGCTTTCTTTGTGAGAGTTTATTGATGTGTTCGTATGGTCTTATAAAGACATGCCCGGCTTAGATCTCGACTTTTTCGTGCACAACCTAGTTATGCACACAGATGCCAAGCCTATCAAACAAGCTCTGAAATATGTACCTAAGAGAGGCCCTGTTGGTTAAGGAAGAGTTGGAAAGATTTCTTACAACAGATTCATCAGACCAATTGATTATTCTGAATGGATATTGAACATTGTTCTTGTCCAGAAAAAATCTATAGGTATCTGAATCTACATGGATTTTAGGGACATCAATAAGGCTTGCCCTAAAGATGATTTTCTGCTGCCCAACATTGACATGATTGTTGACTCAATAGCAAGGTACAAAATGCTATCACTCATGGATGGCTTTTCAGGATATAATCAAATTAAGATCGTTGAAGAAGACCAACACAAAATAGCTTTTACGACTCCTTGGGGCACCTTCTACTATCAGGTGATGCCATTTGGCCTTAAGAATGCAGGAGCTACCTATTAGTGGGCAATGAAAATGATTTTTCATGATATGATTCATGATATCATGGAAGACTATGTAGATGACATCCTGGGAAAGTCCAAAACAAGAGAGGATCATCCTGTCATTTTGTGGCGTATCTTTGAATGCCTACGTGAATACAAAGTTAGGATGAATCCAAAGAAGTGTGTCTTTAGTGTGCTATCAGGGAAACTATTGGGCTTCATTGTGTCAAGACGAGGTATTGAGGTAGACCCTGCTAAAGTGTCTGCTATCACTGAAATGCCTCCACCTGAGAATATCAAGCAACTGCGCAGCTTATAAGGGAAAATTCAAGCCATTCATCGCTTCATCTCCCAACTTATAGATAAATGTCACTCATTCACCCACTTGCTTAAAAAGGACATCACTTTCATCTAGGGACTTGAGCAATAACAAGCCTTTGCTTTGCTTAAATAGTACTTGGCTAATCCACCTGTCCTCATGCCTCCCACTCCTGGGAACCACTCTTGCTCTATATTTCGCTACACAATTTTCTATTGGTGCACTGCTCACCCAATACGACCTTGGTCATAAGGAGAAAGTGGTGTACTATCTGAGTCACACCCTCATCGCCTATGAGCTCAATTATCCTTAGATTCAAAAGGCTTGCTTGTCTGTTGCTTTTACTTTTCAAAAAATTCGCCATTACCTGTTAAATACTAAGACCAAGCTCATATCCAAGGTTGACCAACTCAAGTATTTATTTTCCAAACCCACCCTCACAAGTAGAATGGCTAATTGGATCATTCTACTTAGTGAGTTTGACATATAATTTTTCCATCAAAAATCAGTTAAAGGACAAGTACTTGCGGACCAGCTAGCGGAAGCACCTTTGTAAAACATGAAGCCTTGAGTCTGGATCTACCAGACACCTCCTTGCTCTACATTGAAGAATCTATCGTGTGGAAAATACATTTTGATGGATCCTTTACATTTCATGGTTCAGGTGCAGGAGTGGTCCTTATTATTCCTTCTGGTGATCCTATACCGCAAGCTTTTCACCTAGCCTTCCCTTGCACAAACAACATTGTAGAATATGAAGCACTCATTGCAGGGATGAAGCTAGCCATCAAGTGGAATGTTCATCATGTTAAGGTTGTAGGTGATTCGCAGTTAATCATCAAACATGTTAATGATGAATATAAGGTTAAGGATGACAAGCTCATACCTTACAAAAAGTTAGTGGAAACTCTAAAGGAGTATTTTGTGCACATCACCTTTGAGCAAATCCCAAGAGTGCAGAATAGATCGGAAGATGCCATGGCAATGGTGGGGTCTATGCTTCGTATTCCACTAGGGAATAATGATATGCCATTCTTCATAGAAAATATATGCCACCACGTATGAAATGCCGAATCTTTCCTCGCTTGTGAGGTTGTTAGTCCTAATTCCCATGGTATGAACCTATCTTCACCTATCTTAAGGATAACACATTCCCTCCCGATATCTCCCATTCTCGAAAAACAAAGCCCGATTCACCGTATAATCAGGTTACACCCTTTTAGGAGGTATACTTTATCGTCATGGCTACGATGGGAATCTATTACGTTGTCTGGATGTGACGGAGTCAATCCAGCAATCAAAGAAGTGCACGAAGGGGTATGCAGAGCACATACAAATGGAATGGTCTTAGCTAAGAAACTATTGAGAGTAGGTTACTATTGGCCTACCATGGAAACTGATTGTTGCAATTATGTTAGAAAATGTGTGCTTTGCCAAAAGTATGGAAATTTCATTCATGCTCCATCATAACCATTGCAACCTATCACTACCCCATGGCCATTCTCCAAGTGGGGACTTGATTTAATAGGAAAAATTACTCCTACCTCATCTGATGGTCATACACATATCATCACAACTACAGAATACTTTACAAAATGGGTAGAGGTTATCCCTCTAACCTATGTCACATGAGCCCATATTTCTAAATTTATCATGAATCACATTATTTGTCGATATGGTATTCCTACAGCCATTGTTACAGATAATGGGAAGTCATTTAAGAACAAACTATGAAAGGCCTTTGCCAACAGTTCCAAATCAGGTTAAAATGGTCCATGCCATATTACCCTCAAGGTAATGGACAAGCTGAGGCAACAAACAAAACTCTGGTAAGGATAATGGAGAAGATGGTCAGCAAAATAGGTCGAAACTGCACCTACAAATCCATCCAGCCCTTTGGGCTTACCGAACATCCATTTGCACTCCTATGGGTGCAACACCATATTCCCTAGTGTTCGGGACAAAATCTATCATCCCTTTAGAGATCAAACTTCCATCCCTGAGAATTTCTCTTTGGGACTATCTGGATAAGGATGAAGATTATCGAGTGGTAAGACTGGCTAAGTTAGAGCTACTGGATGAGAGGTGCATTCACACTCTTAATCACCTAAAAGTGTATCAACACGAGTCTCCGTAAACTACAATAAGAGAATCATCCCTTTTCGCTTTGAGGTTGGTGATTTATTCATGAAGGAGAACCACCAACAAAGCAGAAGCGAGCAAGAAAATAAAGTGAAGTTTGAACCACATTGGTTGGGACCCTATGTTATAGTCACCAAGTACGGAACAAGGGTATACAAACCGGCTCACCCCAATGGTGAAGAGCTATGGGAGCCCATGAATTCCATGCATCTTAAGTGGTTCTATGCTTAAACATGGCGCAAAAAAATCAAAAAAATCAAAAAAACAAAAAAACAAAAAGAGAAAATAGGTCATCCACTAGTGAAAACCACACAATTGTGGCACTTTGGACAAGTCCTTGGGTCAAAACCAGTTTTCGGTGCCTTAGGAGGATTTGTTGTTCATAAGCATTCTACATTAGGAGGGTCCTTTTCTTTGGCCTAGACCTAGTTCTACCTTTGAGATTCCTTGTGTGCCCCATCTTGTAGAGCCTTGATCCAGCTTTGCCTTATTTTGTTCATCTGAGAGGGGCATGGTCTTTCGCTATTTCCCATCTTACATTGGGGGCAACTCAATGACTTCACCTTCTTGTTCATAAATGTGTGGCTTCTGCCCTTATATATTCTGCTTTTAACGCTAGGGGCATCCACGTTTTCTTGGTTACCTGCACATAGCTTTGGAAAACTGTTAGAAAACACCAAAAACAATAGAAATTTTTTCACAAAAACCTAAACAATAGAACATTGGTGCATGAAAACAAATCTTACAAAAAATAGTTACTTGCATTGTCTTGTTCCTTGCTTTGCTTGTTGCTTGTATAGTTGTTTTGTATTCTTGCTTTTGGGTTGTTTGTTGCTTGGGCATACTTTGTTAGGATTCATCTTTTCTTGCTTAGATTAGATTTATTCTTTCTTGTGCATATTGCGGTATGTTTTTTCATGCTAATGAATCTTGGGAAATCATGATGTAATGTGTTAATTCATTATGTTCTTTCTTAAGCATTTGGTTGTGTTTGTTACATGTTAATAAAGCATGGTGAATCATGGTGTATTGCATTATTTCTTGGTGTTCTTTGTTAGAATTTGGTTGTGTTTATTGCATGTGCTCTGTTTTTTTATCATTCACATCACATTACCATCATTATCATCACATCTAACATCATCTATACATCATATATAAACAAAATGCTAAGTTTTACATCATGCATGTATGCTAAGCTAATCATCACATATCATATCATCAATGGGGAAAGAGGGGTAGACATGATCAAAAATCTATCCCCCACACCAATATCATCCCGTCCATATACATCAAAATAACACATGAGAAATACATTTGATATCATCTAAGGATCTATCATCTAACATCCACAACACATGTACACATCAAACATCAAAAACAGATACATACAATGTATAAAATTAGATAACATCATAACACATCCATAAGTGCTGAATCAAAACACGTAGCATGTAATGAGAATCAATGTATGCCCACTCATGTCACAATGCATCCATAAGTACTTGAATCAAACAAACACAACATGTAATAAGAATCAACATAGAGTAATTTTTGAAAAGGGTATTTCACATCATAGAATTATCCCACTCGTGTCACATGCATCAGGACACAAAACAATAAAGTGCATCATCTCATAAACATGTGTATTGGAGCCCAAAAAGAAATCCTCATATATATACATGTGTGTCAATATACATCTATATCAAAAATGGATACAAATCAGTGCTCTATATCAAAAATGCCTTCACCGAGGTGTACAAAGATGCTACATCACAAATGTTTATACAAATATACAATTCATCGATACACAATGCCATCAAAAATTGGCATGTATCTCGAAGAATCAAGCCTTCATCATGAGGCATCATCAAAATACATATATAAGGTTGTACATAAAAAATAAGCCTTCATAAGAGGCATACATATAGAGAATTTGTACAACAAAAACTGCAGATCTCAACCGCATCTCTCACCCTCAACGGGGCTCCCAGATATATACTACTGACACCGGAACACTGAAGGTTGGGATGGTGTTGGTCTGGCTGGCAGCTCTGGTAGGGGCTGCCTCACTGATCTAGTAGAATGGCCTCGATCTCTCGTGATCGAGAGCCTGATACACTCAACCTCGATAGCTATGGCAAAGGTCTTACTGCTACTCCTGGAGGCACTACCATGTAGTAAGTAGTCCTATAAAATAGGGCCTCACCACCAAGCCTGGTGGTATCACGTATCAAGTCAGCATCTCTCGGAGGTGAGCGCTGCTTGAATGGTAGTATCTCACTTACCTATCACTCACTCTCGTATACTTTGGCCTATCTAGAGGTAGCAGCCTCTCGATCTCTCTCTATAGTCATCACCTACAACTTAGCGTGGGCCTGGTCCCTCTGTGCTAGTAGTGCCTATGATCATGCATACACATGATCTCTCTATGTAATAACCATCCGCACTTGTGACTGGGACTGATGAAGAAGGCTCAGTATCTAAGCCCCCTATGCCACTATCTCTCAAATCTGGCTTTGCCATGCTACTCTATCATCTCCTAGGCCAGCCTGGGCCCGAGCCTGATCCCGCTCTGAAAGTAAAGTAACAATGTGAGCTCAAGCCTCATCTCTCTCTACTACGGCAGTCACACACCAGCCTCGAGCCTCATCTCTCTCTGCTCTGACCATGTCTCTCTTGGCTATGGCCTATTGTCAGAATCGCACATGTACTTGTGGCTATCTATGCCACCGGGCCGGGAGGCTATGTGTGCCTCGGGGACCCAGTACCTAAGGTTCTCTAAAAGACTATCCTCACACAAAGATTCTACCTCCGGGTGGCTACACTCATCGTCTCGTATTTCAGGCCATATGGCCTCGGTCCCCTGTGCTTATGAGGCACCCTGTCCATCATGTGGGATACCATCAAAGGGATCCTCTGGGTCTGGCCCTTGTGCTACTACCCTCACCCTGTGCTCTACCCCATGCCATATCTCTATAGGTGGGTGAATGCCTGCTTCCCAAGCCTCTAGAATGGTGAGCAGTGAGCCACCGGGGTAACACTATAGCATACCAGCCGCATAATCAGCCGTGATCCCGGGATCTCTCACTTATTATAGTGGGTCCCATACAGCGTGGGACCACCTATGTGAAACTCACCCTAGCTTGAGCCACTAGTATACGAGGCCCCATGGTCTACCTCTCTGAATCCCTACGTGCATGCTAGATATCTAGCTGGGGGACCCCCTGTACCCTGCCAAGCTACCGCTGGCACCTATCCACTCGATATAGCTCCATGATATAGCTATGGATGCTAATAAGAAAGTGCTCCACCAGGCACATGCTGAGCTCTGTGGCATCCTCTGGCCACTGGAAATGCCTATATGGACGCCAAATGACATCTATCTCAACCAGCTCATCAAAATCCCACCTATATCTGAATAGGCTGCCAAGATGGCCACGTACATCTCCACCAGCTGCTACATAGGCCATGTATGATGGCTCCTCAGGATATCAGAAAAGGAAGGGGCCCATAGGACATCCAATTGCAATATGATCCCATGACCATATTTATAATAATGAGGCTAGCCCCATGGTCTTCTTACCGTGGTATGTAATCAAGTGAAAATCCCAGTATAGGTGGGCCAATATGTAGTACCCCCAACAATATCTCTCACCGCTATATATGCCATGAACCAATGGTAGTAGTCATCTCAGAAACAAAGTCCCTATCTTATCAGTGAGTAAAAACCCACTGATAAGAGCCATGATGTAGAGAGGCCCCCGATGCAAGGTGGGGTCGGAGATGCACTCATGAAATGCTATAGAAATCCCATCGAGTGGGATATCATCAACACCAAATAGGGCACTGGAATTTGTTCTAATCAACCTTGCATCAGAGCTATACTCGAGCAACATGCCCATCATCAGCACATGAAGAATCTACCTGACATCCTCAATAGTGACAGTCATCTCTCCCGCGTCAATCAAACACTCGAATCTCACTATGCCATCGCTCAAGCAAGCAAATCAAAATACTATGGTCCAAAGACAATAGAGGGCATCCAAGCCATAGGGCATATCCCCACCACCTTGAGTAATATCGCCATGGCTCACCGGTCATGCCGCCGCATACTACCCTCTAACTTTGTAATCCAAGTATGTCACTCCCACGTCTGCAAAACTGGTAGTCGTCTCTGCAAAATAACACGTCACTAATCATTTCCTAGCATTTCTTCTAAAAATCTATCTCCTCTTTTAGGGTTAACCCAAAAATCCTAAAAATTCTTCTAAGTGTCATATTTTTGACACTTTCTTGTCTTTTTCTCGCCTATCTAGGGTGCCTGCGTGCCCTTTTGGGCATGTGTGCCACATTTTTGGTGCATGCGCTTATGCGCGAGTGTCTTCTGGCATGTGCACCCTCTTTTGGGTGCATGCATGCCCTTTTTGGCATGTGCGCCACACATTGGGTGCCTACGCTTACACGCATATTCCCCATGTGTGTGCCCTCCTCTCCATGCTTACAACATGCTTTTCACATCTGCACCCCATTTCCAACATGTGCACGTGCATGCACATGTGCTTGTGTGTGCATGTGCATGTGGGTGTGTGTGGTATGTGTCAGCGCGTGTGCACGTGTATGTCTTGATGCATGCACCCCCAAAAATATGCCTGCGCCCCCTATCCGATGCCTCCGTGCCTATGTGCAGACATGCCTACAATTTTTCCTATGGATAAAAACTAAAATTAATGCATTAATGAAAAAATTAATGAGAAAGGGTTTGATACTAACAAAGGGGTCATCGTTAGCATGCATTGGTACCCCTGCATCGCATCTCGCGTGCCTCAATCAGTCTCATGGAATCACCATGGTTCTCCTCAGTGTCAGAGCCTCACAATAAATTTTCTAAACTGATTAGTTACAATGAATTAGTCATGATGTTTTTACCCCCTTGGTGGGGTATATTAACCTATTTTTACCATCAAGAGGGTTGGGAGGCCTGCTTCGATCGCTATTTTCTCCTCTGGTTGTTATGGAATAATTATTTTTATTAAATAATTATTTTTCTCTTATTTTTCACCATATTGGGGCATTTTTTGTTGTCTGATACCCCTTTCTTCTCCCTCGGACAATTTTATTTCTCTCTGTGAATTTTATTCTTTTTCACACTCTTGTCAATGATTATTTTTCAAATAATTATTTTTTCTTAATTTTTCCACTAAACAAGGACATTATTTGTCATTTGTTTCTCCTTTCTTCCACCTAGGGCACTTTCTATTGCCCCTAGGCCCTTCACTTTCTTCTTCTACTTTCTTCTATTGTTCACCATGGTTTGGAAAGCAAAAACAATAAAAACAATATATATATCAAAAATCCAAAAACAAGGCAAAATTTTTCAAAAAAATCCTAAAAAGTAAAAAACCCTACAAAAATGGTAACTTGCTTATTTCAGCTGAAACTTGTGTCTTACGCATGGTATTTTCTCCATATCCTATTGGTTTGTCTCACATCTTCCTTGATTAATACGACTTACGAGATCACTAGATTCACAACCATTCACAAAGCTAGCTACTTGCTTCGTCTGTACTGGGGCACTTTTGTTGCCTGGTGTTGTTTCATTGCGCACAAACACTTTTCATGGACCCCATGTCCATTGTCATTTCCCCTTGCATGTATCCTTTCTCGAGGCATCATTTTTAACCCTTTTGTCAATCACAAACTTGTGGACCACTTCAACATTGATAACAAAACATTTTTACAAATTGTCTTATTGTTGTTGGGTTGGATATGTGCGTTCGTTCTTGTTTTCCCTGTTAAATGAGCTTGTTTCCTTCTCGTATTGCATTGCATTTTTGTATGTTGCATGGAGTTGGTAATTTCAGCAATGGAAAATTGTTCGTAGTATGAATTTTCATGTCATTCTACCATTTTCATATGCTTATATTTTTCATAAGGACCGATTATGTAATTCCTATGGCAATATGATGATATCCAAATTGTTCCAATAAACAATGGCTAGAGGCTAAGGTCTTCTCTCCCCTCTTCCTTATTTCTTCTACATCACTTCCCTTTCACCCCTAATTTTCTCTCTCACTATCCTACCTCTTCCCCATTCTTCTTCCTATCTCTCACCTTTTTCGATCGTCGATTGGATTCTTTCATCACCCCATCGACACTCGAGGGGGCATCTCTCCTTCCTACTACTTTCCTCAAGTGAAGTGGCGTCACTTACGCCACCCCAAAGAGGGGCAAATATAGACACCTATAATTATTCCCAGTAATTTAAATACTTAAATTGCGCTAATTATCTCCTTTCCCACAAATTGATGACATATCGCCAATAGTGCTCATCTTCTCTTCCAAATGAATTGTATATTTTTGTAATCATGTAATTACTTTTCATAATGTTGTAACACATCTGAAGATAAATATGTTAAGACACATCTTTTGATCTTAGAGGAATGTGTTGCTGATCTAGACCCTTGTTTGCTGTAACTTGATACTTGGGACAGAAGTTATTATTGCTTGTGTGATTGCTAATGAGACAAAAGACTTGTCGTATGCTTGATGAACTCTATTCGCTGATTGACAGCACACCTGAATCAATTCCATTGATCCAAGGTATGTTGTGGCCTTCTTATGATCGCTTGTCAATTTACTTTTAAACCAGATTGAAGGTTGATATAAATGTTGCAACACCTGATTTCTGGTATGAATATCTGGTACGTAGATGCCAATGAAAAAGGTTTGATTCTCAAACCACACACCGTTGTAACGCTAGACCGCTTAAGGTGATAAGGGCCTGGATGCAAGTGGCACAGGTATGTGGAACTTAGGACTAAATGTCCTGCTTAATGTTGAATATGACTGTCAGGTGGAAAGACTTGATATGGAAACTAGTTAATTAAATATTAGGGGATTAAACCCTAACCTACCCCTAAGTTTTATCTTATACCCTAACTACTATCCTATATGGATTTTAGATTTCATAAGGGAGAAAATAGATATAAATTCCATTAACCTATGAACTAGGTGAATGACCTAGATATGGACTATTAAAATCCTAAACTAATCCTAACCTAAGAAAGGGGACGCATGGACCCATGTGGAAGGAAAGGATAAGGAGGGAAGGTTGGAAATTTATTAGGACAATGAATGGCGTCCTTACAGGTTGCAGTGCCAAGTTTGGCGGTAACATGGGGAAAGTTGGAGGCATCCAACTAGTTGTGAAACTAAACCATGATTGCATGCAAAAATTTGAAATTAGAAACTCACCAACTTGAGTCGGCGGTGGCGTGAGGAAAAAGGAAAAAGGAATGCATTCAATGCATTCAATGGCATTGATCTTAGCGACCAGCTCGCCTTGGAAAGAGGATAGAGGAAAAAAAAGGAAATTTGTTCGTTATTGTGTGCAATCGGATTTTAGTTGCTCTGCATTTTGTTCTTCCATGGTTCTGTCAAACCTGCTATTATTTTTGGTTATTATCTCTGTTCTTGGAGAAGCTAGGCTATTTTTGGAGCCTGTGGAAGTTAGGGGACTGTTTGGAAAGCTTTACTATTGTCGTTGTAGAGAAGAATAGCTCCTATGGGTGCGGTTTTCTTCAAGCCACAAGAAAAATTAACAGGCATGTTAAGCCCTTCTCCTTAAACCGCTTGCTTTTGTTTAATCGTCTCATTAAAACAACCCTACTCTTATGATGGGGGTTTTGGTTATTTGATTTGGCTATTATGCTGAGATGATTTTGAGATTGAGTCGTTTTCTTTTGTTGTATGCGGTTTGAGCATTCTTTGCATAATGATTGAGTCGAATATACTGCCCATGCTGAGTGGATTCGTTTCGACAGTATTGGGGATTCATTCTTTATTTTATGAGTTTGTGCTTATGAATACTTTAGCTGTGCGTGTAGCAATTCTGAGTTCTGTGCATCCTTGTGAAAATAAGAGGATGAGATGATTTTTTTTGTATGTCTGGTTGAACAGTCATTATATGGGTGAATACGACTTGAGTATTCTTGTGCGTTTTGAAGAAAATGAGTGTTTTTCTTACTACAACTATTAAGGAACTAGTTTCTCTTTTGCTGTTGGAAATCTGAAGCTAATGGTAAGTGGATTTTATTGTGTATTATGGATTTGGTCTTATGTAAACAATACTGATAAGGAGATTGTTTTTCTGAATGTTGTACGTGAATGGTTTTTGTAGAACCGTGAGAATAATAGATGGAACTATTGGGTGAGTTATTTTCTTGAGAGTATACAGCGCATAGAATATAAATACTTGGAACAGTGGGCTTGTTTCATCGTTTTACTCTCACTTCCTTTTTAAAACGATTAAAAAGCATCCGTGTTTGGTTGAATTCCATGAAAGACTTTGTTTAAAAGAATTAATTCTTGATTCTGGAACTGAGTATCTGGATATTTACCAGATAGATTAGAGTTCACTATTTTAGTCTTCTTTGGATTGGATGATGAATTATTTGCATAAATATGTGAATGTTTACCTATACGAACTGCCCTTTAGATTTCTTGTTGTTTCATCAAGGTTGAACTGAAGTGGAATTCTTACTTTGAATGTTTGGAAAGTGATTATTTTTTTTATTATGAGGAAGCTCATAATTTTGTAGCTGGTTGTACATTCATGTTGTTCAGGTCTAGCTGAAATGCTGGTTTTGATGAAACGATAGCTGATAAAACTAGATGTGCATTCTTGCTTGTCTATATCTAGACGTGAATGTCTGTAGAGTGAAATGTTTAAAGGGAAATGATTGCGTTTATAGGTTCTTTTGGTACTAATGTTTATAGACCAGTTGCAATGAACTCTGGTCAACTTTTTGGAAAGGTAATAGTAGTTTTCAATTACTGAATATACTACTCTGAATGAATTATACTATTGGAGTATGTCTGCTCTAAATAAGAGGTATTTGGATAGACAGTAAGAAGAGGTGATATGATCTTTCTCCCTTTTATTCGATTATTGATTTTCATTCATTTCTCTTTGGACTGTTATCATTGATTGATATCACGTTTGAATTAAAATTTCTAGTACAGTTATGAGGAAAGGAAAGAGAGTGTGAATGGATAATTGAATTAATGATCATTTTCTCTCATACAGTTGGAAATCTATAATTGTTATGGAACGAATTTCGTACTGCTTGGGTTAAGCATTTGTATTTAAATTGCTGTTTACTTTTCTCTTCAATGTTTGATTGTTTGAGATTAGACAAGTTGTATGAAAGGAAAGGAAAATGGTTCAACTGTAAGTTTTATTTAAAATCTAATTGTGAATCTTCCTCTAACTAATGTAGGGGAAAGGAATTGATAGCATTATGTTAGAACAACAGTTGCATAATTGTATTTTCAGTTCTTACGGATGTTTGTAATCTGGAAATGTTTGAAGGAAATTACTTGTTGTTATAAGTATTCGGAAGAGGACAGTAATCCTTTAACCGATTGGGATGGTAATTGGATGATTAAGTTGATATGTTGTTCATCCTTTTTGGTATTTAATTCTGGAATGATGTTCATATTAACGTTTCATAAAAGCAGGGTTCTTTTATTGAGACAGTTAATTAAAAGCACCTCATTTTAAAGACAAGTGCTTAATATGCTCGATTGATAACGAACTCACCTGCAAGTAATTTTGCAGATGAAACTTGATTACAAATGAAGACATGGTTGTTTTCTGATACTTCTTTTGATTAACTGAAGATGGATTGTATTGATAGCTATTACTCCTCTACGAGGAAATGAGAAAGGAAGAAATTACATTCTTCTATCTTTATGAGTTGTAATGTTGTTTGATATAAACAAGTCCAGTCGTTTGGACTGGAAAATGTATAGATTGTAAATCTGATGGATGAATACAAGTAAAAGTGTGATATTTTCAATAACTGTATCAGTTTGATATTGTTGAATAAGTTTGAGAATATAACATTATTCCTTGACTTGGAATTATTCAAATGTTAATGGATGAATTTAAAAGGAAATAACATCTATTCTTTACCTGAATGCAACTTTTACGTTGAAATGTGTAATTAGTTCATACTTGGGTTAAGATGAATTTTGAATTGACATTAAAAAGATTTAGATAAACACGAAATCCTAATTGGAAGGTATTCGAGATTAGTTCGAAAGCTAAGGGATATCAAATAACTTAGGGGCAGCCAAACCTTGTATTCGGACTCCGTTAATAGCCTCGAATGTTTAAATTCAGAAAATAAAGATATGGGAAATCATATCTATTGTTAACAGACCTTAACTAAGTAAGGTTAAGGAGGATAAATGAATAAATTCATTTAGAATTAGACCTCATTTAAATGGCGTCTAATAAGATGGAATTCTGAATTTGTTTACAGTTGTGGAAAAACTTGGTTAAGTTTAATAGGTTAAACTTATTAGGTTTATCGATAATGGACTGATTAGTCCGAAGATTAAGAAAAGAACCAAGAATAGAATATGCAACCCTTCGGTATGAAGGAGGAGATGCGTATTAAGCTAGAAGACAGATTAAGTCTCTCTTAGCTGCATACAACTGTAACGAGAACGAGGTTTAAGGATCAGCATGGCTGCTGAAGGTAGATCTTAAATATTAAGATTACAACCAAATCACACTTGAGCTGGATGTGTATTCTCGATGAGAGGATTCCATAGAACATTGACATATGCTAGCTACAATATGGTGTCTTCATGAAGGCGGGACCTTCATGACGACACAATGTTATAGCTGACATATTACAATGCCCTCCCGAATTAATTCATCAAGTTTACATAAGCTGAATACTAAGTTCTTGGCTAGGGATAGGAATGTGATCACGTATACGGAGTGACTCCAAAGGACTAAAGGTAACTAGACACACGGAGTCATCTAGGGACGACATCGTATGTCTGCGTATCTTTAGTTACCATGAGTAACTTCCTATACTCGTTCATATTGCTAGTTGGGGATTAGAGCTTGACCTTAAATGGAAGGAGTGGAAGAGACCAGGAAAGACCATTCTAGATAACAGATGAAGTGAGGTGAAGGATGTATTCCAATGATGTGTACCACATCTAGGAATATGATCATGCAAAGCATGTGAAAATCTTTGGCCAAAGTATCGCAAGTGTTGGTTGCGTTGTCCTAATCACCTAGTTTAAGATGTAGGATGTCAGACGAATATCAATAACAAATATTCAGATAGGCTTCTTAAATGGATCACTTTGATAACCGGAAATGGTAAGAGAACCCTGTATATTCATTATACAATGCACGGATTAACATGAAGGATCGGTAAGTCGCCGAGTCATGAAATGAGAGATTGTTGAAACTCCGAGCCATAAAATGGGAGATCGGTAGTTCTTCGAGTCATTTACAGCATATGGTAACTGTTATATGATTGAATGGCATTGAATGTGTGTTCCATATTGTAAGTATGTGAATAGAGAACATTGGTTTTAAAAGGAAATTGTGTGATCCAAACTGCATTAGTTGGACAGAGAACAATTATTAAAACTTGAACGTGTGTTTGAATTATATAATTCATAACAGGGAACATTGTATAAAAATGAAAATAAAAATTTCCCTTGTTCTAGTATCTTAAAATGGGGATGTTACATCTTGGTATCAGAGCTGAAGGTTGCAGCTCTTGGACCTAATGAGTCCACAATTTAATAAGGTTTACATTTTCTTATTGAACAGAAAATGGTCAGAACAAGAAGAAATGTTGCGAACAACCCGTTACCGGGTGGAGAAGCAGCTACTGCTCAAAAGCTGGATGAAATCCTTGCTGCCCTACTAGACATGAGAGATCGTTTGACTGTTTTAGAACAGCAGTCAATGGGAAATGAAGAGGAGGAAGAAGAAGTTGATATAAATGATCAGCCACCTCCTGTGGACAACACCAATGGAGGGAATCCAGGTGTTGATAATAGTAATGTGAATGCTCCTAATCATCCTGGAACTAAAAGGGCAAGATTAGTAGCTGAACTTACAAATGACATAAAGAGAATAAGTCCTCCAAAGTTTGATGGAACAACCCTTGGGGACGGAGTTGAGAATTGGCTCAGTGAAATGGAGAAGTACTTTGCAATAAGAAACTTCTCCGAGGAGACCAAAGCGATATGGGGAGCATATCAGCTTTCTCATGAAGCATCATCATGATGGGACAACAAAGTAAGGTTGAGTTGAATATTGTCGAATTAAACATAACTTGGGATCAATTTAAGGGTTACTTTAGGAAACGATGGCTGCCTCAACTCTATTTTGATAGGAAAATGACTAAATTTCAGAACTGGTCGCAAGGAAGGCCGACGCGAGAATCTTTGGGAATGGTTTACAAAACTCCTTAAGTATGTGCTGCAGTACCAAGCTGACGAGAAGTTCAGAATACGAAAGTTCATAATGGGACTAAATCCCATCGTTGGTGGCGAAGTGGATGTCCACGGTCCAACCACCATGGAAGGAGTTGTCGAAAAGGCAATAAGACAGGAACAGAAATTGAGAGCAATTTCTGCTCATAGGGAAGAGATAAGGAATAAGATTCCCAATTCTTCTTCATCTCTCGCACCCAAAAGGGGGCCTTGGAAAAGGTTTTGTGTGAAAAACAAAATTGTTGTAGATAACAACAAGAAACCTGTAATGAACAAACCTGTAAATAGTGTGCAGAGCAGCTTCCAAAAGTTAGTGGCAATGGACAAAAGTCCTATGGGAGCCAGAATGATAAATTAAAAGCTGGTAATGAATTTGAGCCTAGGAAAGGGCCAGTTGGAGGATGCTTCAACTGTGGAAAGGACCATTACACGAGTCACTATCCTCTCAAAAGGATGATCACGATCAACAAAGATAAGATACACGCTCGGTGGCTAACAGACAAGCTGAAAAGCAAGTTATGCCTATAGAAGTTCTAGGTAAGTTATTCGGTACACCTATAGTCATACTTTTTGATACTGGAGCCACTGAATGCTTTATTTCTATTAAACTGTAATGAAATTAAAAATAAAGGCTGAACGAATGGATAAGACATGGACAAGTGCATTATGGGAATAATGTTGTCCATACAAAAAAATGTGCCTTTTTGGGGCAATTCTTGACTTTCCCATTTTCTCTAACGAATTGACTTTGTATGTCACTCCTTTAGGATCATATGATATCATTATTGGAGTTAATGGTTGGCGTAACATAAGGCAAAGGTCGACTATTATGAAAAACAAATTTGTTGTTTTGACGACTGCGCAGAAAAGTGCTTGATTATTCAAGGTGTAAAGAGTGAAGTGCAGGTTAGAAAACTAACAACTATGTAACTAAAAAGGGCTAAAAATAGAGGTTGTACCTTGTATGCGGTAAAAATGATAGAAAATGCTAAGGAGGATAATGATTTCATGGAAAGATATCCATTATTAAGGGATTCCAGGTGATGTATTTCCAGGAGGAATTACCGTGTCTTCCACCCAAATGAGATTTTGACTTTGCAATAGAAATCAAGCCGGAACTCGAACCCATATCTAAGGCACCTTATAGAATGACCACCCTTGAGTTGGTAGAGTTAAAGGCTCAATTACAGGAACTTTTGACTAAGGGGATGATAAGACCAAGCGTCTCACCATGGGAGCACCGGTAATTTTTGTAAAGAAAAAGGATGGCACATTGAGACTGCGCATTGATTATAGAATGTTGAAAAAGCAAACTATTAAGAATCGATACCCACTTCCTAGGATTGATGATCTATTTGACCAAATGCGTGGAGCATCAGTCTATTCAAAAATAGATCTTTGATCCGGTATCATCACCGAGAATAAAGGAAGAAGATATTCATAAAACAACTTTTAGAACAAGGTACGTGCATTATGAATTCACGGTGTTACCTTTTGGGTTGACAAATGCACCTGCCGCCTTCATGAATCTGATGAACAATATTTTTCAAGAATACCTAGACAAGTTTGTGCTTGTATTCTTAGACGACATTCTTATATACTCTAAAAATGTCGAAGAGCATGAAGAACTTTTAGGGTAGTGCTTGGAAGTTTTAAGAAAGAGGAAGTTGTATGGTAAACTGTCTAAATGTTCCTTTTATGATGCAGAGGTGCATTATTTGGGACACGTTATAAGCAAGAACGGAATAGCTGTAGACCCTTCAAAGATCACAGCTATAACCGAGTGGCCTGCACCTAAGAACGTGCATGAAGTAAGAAGCTTCATGGGCTTGGCAGGATATTATAGAAAGTTCGTTAAGGATTTTTCAAAAATTGCTGCCCCAATCACTTCACTGCAAAAGAAGGATAAGAAATTTGTCTGGACTGACAAATGTGAATCTGCCTTTAAAAATTTAAAGGAACAGTTAACTACAACACCTATTTTAACTGTACCAGATCCAAATGGAAATTTTATGGTTGTAACGGATGCATTGGGAGAAGGCCTTGGAGGTATTCTGTTACAGAATGACCATGTTATAGCTTATGAAAGCAAAAATCTTAAGTTACATGAACAAAATTATGCTCCACATGACCTAGAGCTCACTGCCATTGTACATGCACTTCAAATGTGGAGGCATTACCTTTAGGAAACCTTTTTGAGTTAAAAACTAACCATCTGGGGTTGAAGTATATTTTTACTCAGCCAAATTTGAATGCAAGACAGCGAAGATGGTTAGAATTTCTATCTCGGTATGATTTTGATATAAGCTACATCAAAGGAAAGGAAAATAGAGTGGTAGATGCTCTGAGTTGAAGGAAGCACATCTCTGCTCTTATAACGTTAAGAACTCAGTTTAAGGATGAGGTGAAAGATGCCTTGGAATCAGATCCTTATTTCTAGTACGATTATGAGGAAAGAAAAGAGAGTGTGAATGAATGAATGAATGGTGGATTATGATGTTATGAATGTGTTGCTATAATGTCACGATGTGTAAATTGGATATGGGTATAATAAACCCTAATACTTAACCATAATGAGGAAGGTTCTCCTCTTCTAAAAAGGATGCAAAATAAACTAATGATATGTGGGTTCGATAACCATTTAGACTTCATAGGTATGAAGTCTTTTATATCGAACTTGTTTTGGTTCTTATACATTCCTTGAATGGTTGAGACACATTAATTAGATCATTTGATAGATGTTGATGCTGTTTTCAATTAATTAAACATTAAGAAAAAATTTAATTGAACATAAAGCAATCATTAGTCTTTGAAGTTTTGTATTAGTTAACCAACTCAAATGGGGATGGAAACCTTTAAGGTTGTTGGAATTAGGGTTATGTAAGGTTGCTATAATATGAATCTTAATCCTAAACTAATTAAGTGGAAATGATCTCTTGAGGTGTGTACGTCGAGATGAAGTGGTTCTGCCGGATGTTGGCACATGCCAACTACAGATCTGTACCTTTGTGAAGACTTGGGTCTTCACAAGGATACAGGGTTGCAGTTGACATGTTGCAACACCCTTCAAAGACATTAGGTTCATCCGAACTACCCAAAATTGGACTTGAACTTAGTTTCTCTCTAGGACAGTTTAGAGTTATGATCTAGCATAGGAAATGACTCACAATGATTTAGGATAACTAGGCACATCCAATCGACTTAGGTCAATAGGGTATGTCTATATACCCTAGGTCATCGCGAGTGACTCCCTATTCTAAATTATATCACTAACCTACATTAGGGTCAAACCTTGGACAAGTGGACTGACTGAAGTCGGTGAAGACCATTCTAGATAACAGAGGAGTGGGGTGAAGGACATATTTTGTTTAGACAAGTATGTCATCTAGGAATAGTAACATGAACAATATGTTGGAAATATTTGGCCAAAGTATCACAAGCTACTGGTTGCATTGTCCTATGTCACCTAGTTTAAGGAATGTGATTTTAGATGAATATTGGTAACAAATATTCAGATAGGTTTCTTAAACAAAACACTCAGTACCCAGAATAGGGTAAGAGAACCAAGTATACTTGGTATACATTAAGTATTCAATACTTAAGTAACATGAGAGACCATTTATTAATCGAGTCATGAAATGAGAGATCGGTAGCTCACTGAGTCATTTGTAGCTGCATATGGTTATCTGTTATGAGATTGATTGGCATGGAATGTGTGTTCTAAGTTTAGATTATTTAGAACAAAGAACATTATGTATTAATTTTTTTTCCCTTGTTTCTAAAGTCATAAATTGGGAATGTTACAATTCAGATCTATGTTACTGTAATGATTTTCTTATATGAATGAACACATTGGTCTAGAAGCCATTCTGAGCTCTAAGATGAATGTATGGTTCCTTTCCAATCTATTCACTTAAGTTTCTATCGTAAATAATGCATTCTCACAAAACTCACATAAAGGAGGGACTCGGTGCTGCCCACGCGTGTCTTGGGTGAGTGCCAAATGCCTCGCTTGGGTGATAGGATGATGAGCATGGTATTTCCTTGTTCTTTGAGAAGGCATAAAAATGACTACAATAGTGGCCTATATCCAAAATGTACAAATGTAATATAATGTGTGGATGGAATAGAATGAACTTCCCCTTCCTATCTGTGTGTATACAAAGGTATGTAGTCCGTTTTCCCTTGAGTGAATGCTAGATGAATGCCTTGGATTTCTTTAGGTGCATTTTGAATGTAAGGTTAGGTGATAATAGTAATGCTTAGTGCTGGTCCTTGATTTTGAACACATAACTATGTATTTATATGATTACCTTGTTTGAATTTCATAATTGACAACTAGAAGGCCAACCCATAAGTGAAAAATATTCCCAAAATATAAAAGAGACCCAAAATAAGTGAGTAAGGTGAGAAAGGGTCAAGGGTGCCCGGGGGAACAGGGGCACCTAGGTGCTTCTATTCGGTGGGTGCTAGTGTCTGAAACTATGAAAGATAAATAATTTAAGTTTCAACTAGGTCAGAGTGTGTAAGACTAAATAGAAAACAAGAGACAAATAAAAGAGGCCAAATATAGTTATCAATCACTAGTTTTATCACTTAGGAATCATGTAAATGCTAGTATATTTTTAGGACCTAGAAATGTTCCCAAGTGCATGATTTAATGTCTACATTAGCTTTTATAGAAAATATGAGAGAGAAAGAGGAATAAATAGATCTCAAAGATGTGAGTCTATCTTCTAAAAATAGGAAAAAACATGCATGCATTTTTATTCACTTTGAAAATAGCTTTCATGCATGAAAGGAACACATCCTGATTTGTTTGCATTCTTCTATTATAAAAATAGACTTCTAGTTTATTTTTATTTACTTTAACACTCAGGATAAAACTACATTCTAAAAAAAGAAGAAACAAATTTCTTTCATGCTTTAAATCTATTATGGCTTGACAATGCGTCATCCTAAATGAGTTATGCCAAAATTAACATTCCATGTTTGAAGAAAAGCAAGATAAATTATATGCGTGATTTATTTGATACACGAACGTGGATTCTACTCTCTTCTACTTTTTCAATCGAATTTATTGATTCTACATGAGCTTACACATCTTTATACTATGGACCTTACTTTTCCTTCATTCTGGCCTTTTCCTATATTTTGTGGCTTGACATGTGACTCTTCCTTTATTTACCTCTCTTTTTATGCAGGTATTGATGTTTTCTTTCCTTGTGGCATTTGAATTTGGTACGTAGATTGGTTCTCCATTACGCGACTTGTATTTCTTTGTCCCACAAAATTTGCACATCTTTTTGTATCCTTCGCGCACAAATTTCAGTAGTCCTTCACTCTTTACCACATGATTTTTCACGTGACCTCTTCCTTGTATTATGTCTTGCACAAATTTTCTTGTATTATACTTGACATAGAATTTGGCATAATGTCTATATTTATATTTCGATTGTGGTTTCACGTGGTTATTCTTATGACACGTGTAATATTACGTGAAATTTTATATGGATTGTATTTATTTGACCTTGGATTTTTTCCATCTACTTTGTGTGTATTTATTCTTTGTTGCATGGAATGTTTCTCTTGTGGCATGACATGTTCTATTACCCGTAGTTTTCCATGGATTTTCCCTTTGGCACGAAGATTTCTCCACCACGTGAAACACACCAAACAACGATAATTCTTAAATTTCTATCTTTTGCATTCAATCATAATATTCAAGCATGTAGCTTGAACATGTGGTATAAATAAACATGGAAGATTATTTGGATAAGAATACCTTAGATTATATTATTTGTATTTCAAATATAAGAAATATATGTTTTCTATATTTCAACCGTTGGATAACGTAATGATGGCTTAATAGATATATAATTTGGTTTTTAAATTCAAATAAGTATTAAAAAATTATAATTACACATGTAAATTAATTTGTTTTTATATATTTATCTAATGAAAAGACAAATAAATATACCGACTTTAATGACATCAAAAAGGGACTTGATAATGTAAAGAAGAGCTTTCAAAAGCTCATGAAATAATCTTGTGTCCCTCCTTTCTTTTTGGTTTTTTTTGTTGGATTTTTGTAACTTTGTCGTGAAGTAGATGACATGGAGCTGACATTATGATGATATTATGCTAACTTCCTTGTGATTTTCTTTGCTTTTGATAGGATGTTTTCCCGGTCTTGTTTAGGATATTTTTACTATATTGGATATCTCGTACACTGTGACCTTCTTTTGTAACTGGGTAGGGTCCCAAGAAAAAAACCTTTATCCTTAATATATATATATATATATATAAAGAATTTGGTTTAATTTTTATATATATTAAGTCAAATTGTGAATACTCGAATTGATAGATATACTTGTATAAATATAATGAATGAATAAAAAAAAAAAACTCATTATAATAAAGGAAATTGGGGGCCATGACCTTACCATGAATCCAAATGCCTGCACATTGAGGGTTATGTGGGGTTTGACCCCTGTAGATAACATCTCATTATAGTTAGGAGTGCGAACCCGTGACCACATTCTGCACTTCTATATGGGCTTGCAACCACTCCCTTTCATAACCACTTATATATACAATAAATCTATTTTTAATATTTTAAAAAATAAGAAAATGAATTTTATTTGCATATATCCATGATCCAATATATGGGTGCTAGTAAATTAATAAGTTCCTATGTAATAGCCATTACGGAGGATCATTTTTAATCCAAGCGGAAAGTTAGCCCCCAAAATGCCTATGCCTATTTTCCCTAAATTTCCAAAAATGTTCATCTTGCTATTTATCCCACTTCTCTACCATTTTCTTCATCTTTTTCATCAACATCTGGTGCCTCCATAAAAATATGAAATTGAAATCCTTAGTGTTCAACTTAAGAAATTAACAAATGAGATTGTTTCCCTCAAAATGCAACAAGCATCCAAAAATTATCCTAACCCTCCTCAAGGTTATCCACAATAAGGATTTCAATATCTAAACCAAATATTTCCACATAATTACCCACCAAGAAAACCATAAAACTCAAACCTACAACCCTTACCAGCTCCTAACTTAAGAAAATATATTGTTCCAATTCAGAATAACATGGCCCAAGGTTTTGAATGGTGTTATCCATGTGATCAACCTCATAACCAATATACATATGAGGTCTGAATGAAATCATTGAGGGAGAAATATATCATGGTATAAAATCCATTCTAACCATAAGATAAAACTGTGGCTCCATCAATAAGAAACATAGATGAAATTCAAGAAGAAACCCCAACCCAACTTCACATTCTTCGACTTAAATATTTGTGCGCGATTAATTGAGTTGTGGTACATAAAAACAATCCATAAATTCATGTGGTGGAAAATATAAGATCTAAGAAGATGAAGATGGATGTAAGGTCCCCTCCTCATATTTCCCTAAGTTTGCATGAAAATCCTACACAATTCGTGGATGGAGTTGGAAATTTGGCTTCATCAAGTTTACCATGGGTCACTCAACAATGCAGAGAATGAATAAGTTCTACGGAACACACCAAATCTGTTTAACACCATAGACCCATGGGGTGTGAAAACTCTACCTACCAAAGAGTTTCCAAGGGTGGAACAAAAGAATAAAGAGCATACCATTCCTTCATTACGAAAATATGTAGGTATTTCCCTCAACATTGTTGAGAAAATTAAAATGAAAAATATTAATGTCATAATGTGGAATGCCCTATCCATCCCATCTCAAAGATATCTCTTGTAATAATCCTTAAAGTAAATTCCACCTCTAGAACCTGCAATGCATAAAATAGATTCCACAATAAACATCTCACAACCTAAAGGGGATAAGTAAGTGATATTGTCAAGCCTCCTCCTTTATACATGTCTTTGATAGTTGGAAAGCACCTTGTTCATAATTTCATGATAGATTCTAGTTCCAGTACCTTAGTGATTCCAAAAAATATTATAGACATTCTAGGAATTGATTACATTCCCACCTCAAATGGTGTCTTACAGCTTGATGGATCAACATTATAAGTATTGGGTGTAATCAAAGATCTGAAATTAACTCTGCATTTTCATCCAAGTTTAACCATAATGCAAGACATTTTTGTGATTGACTTTCCACCTCTATTCACCCTTTGCCTCTCTAGAGATTTTACAGCCAAGGTGGGTGGATATATTTCCTCATATTGGTCTCATATGCTACTAAGGACAAGGTATGGAACTAGGTTTACAATTAAGGATAAACCTATTTCATCTTATCATGTGGAAGTTCATGATCTAAGTCCCATCAATGTAAATTACATGATTCAAGAAGAAACATGCAATGATATTGAACCCACAGAAGCATTAAATTCATCAATCTTAATTCCGATATTATGTTAGATGAATGGGCCAAGGAGCATTATGAATTTGAATCCTATGATACCATTTTAGATACTGGTTTAGGAACTCATTGCATCCATGAAGAGAATTTCACTATCTACATACCACAAAAAGAAGAAGATAATGAGGCTTTTGGGTTGTGGAACATGTATTTTGATTGTTCTAGAAGTAGGAATGGAGTTTGGGAGGGTTTAGTTGTTGTCCCTTCAATGGATAGAAAATTCCTTTATGCTCATAGGTTGTAATTTGCATGTTCCAACAATGTCACAGAGTATGAAGCATTGGTCTATGGTTTCCTAATTATGAAAAAGAGACAAATCAAAGCTCTATTGATATTTGGGGATGCTAAATTGGTCATTCACAAGGTTAGAGGAAAGTGTAATGCTAAGAACAAGATTTTTAGAGCTTATAGGCACTTGAGTATGGGACCTTTTATAAAGTTTCAAAGATTTCAATCATTAGGTAGTGTCGTGGATGAAAAATAAGGAATATGAATAAATGGTAGTCATTAGTTCTCGAGTTCTCTCCAGCGAAAGAACTCGTCCCAGTTCAAATAACATGTGAAGATGGTTATAAGACCATCTATTCTAGATAACAATGTCAATTGGAATTTTTTTATAATGATGAGCATACTTGCTTCAATTCATTCAAAACGAGGCTAACTTATCTTCTACATTGCAATCTAGTCTACAAGAAATATATGACGATCAAATTATTTAGTTGTAGATAAAAAAACTACCTAAAGTATTAGTTACCCTTAAAGACATATTCAATCCTGATGATGAGGTTAAAGGGAAGAATAAGAGCATGTTCGTGGGTTAGGAAGATTGCAAGCTAGTCACCATTTCACAAGGTAAGGAGATATTACCTAGAAAGGCATGTGATAAAGAGAAGAGTAAGAGTTTGTTTCATTGTGTTAGAAATTTCACAATGTGTTCTCATGGAATTATGAAGACCTTAAAGGTTTTGACCCCAACATTCCTCAACATGCCATTGATTTTGATTCTACAGATAAGCTAGTTAGACAGAAACAAAGACGTGTCAACCCCAAGATAGAACCCCTCATAAGGAAGGAATTATCCAAGCTCATTGAGTTGAAAAGTGTTTTCCCATTACATATTCCTCTTGGGTCACCAATTTGGTTCCAATTATAAAGAATAATGGAGAGATTAGGATCTCTGTGGAACTTAGGGACTTGAACAAGGCTTCATTAAAATATCATCATCCTCTACCTTCCATGGAGAAAATCCTACAAATAGTTAGAGGATTTGAGATATTTTCCATGCTTGATGGATTTTTAGGACTCAACCAGATAAATATCATAGAGGAGGATCAATAAAAAACCATGTTCACAACCAAATGGGGAATATATGCATATCATAAGATGCCTTTTGGTTTATCAAACATGGGTGCCACTTTTCGAAAGTAATGGACATTGATTTCCATGGACTCATCAACCAATTCATCCTTGTATATCTTGATAATATCACATTTTTATCAAAGAAGAACCAAGACCACATGGAACATCTAGATAAAGTTTTTAAGAGATGCAAAGAATTTGGAGTATCCTTGAACCCCGAAAATGTACTTTTACAATTCCGTAGGGTAAATTATTAGGTCATTTTATTTCAAAAGATGAAACTAGAATTGAATTGGAAATAGTCTATGCTATTCTATCTTTGTCATTTCCAAATCATAAGAAGACCCTTCAGAATTTTCTAGGAAATATCAAATTTTTAGGAAATTTATTCCTAACTTTGTAGGATTAATTAGACCCATCACCTTGATGTTGAGGAAAGATTTTGATTTTAAATGGACCATAGAGGGAAAGGAAAGCTTCAACAAGTTCAAAACCATGATAGATCAAGTGCCAACACTCATAAATCTAGATTTTGTAAAGGATTTCATACTTTACATTTATGGTACACATATTAACATATCTGCGGTTCTCGCTCAAAAGAATAATGAAGACTTGGAGCAGCTTATAGCCTTTTTCAGCCAAATGTTGAAAGATTTTGAACTCAGGTATAGTCATTTAGAAAAATAGATTTTTCCCATCTTGCAAGCTCTTAAAAAGTTCAATCCCATGTTATTTGCTAACTGCATAAAATTATTAGTCTCACACCTCAACATCGATATTTCATAATGAAGGTGGAAATAAATGAGAAGAGAGAGTGGATGGGCAACCAAAATCATGGAGTTTGACGTGATCATCAAGTCCACAAAGTTGGTAACAGGAATATAATTGTGTGATAAAATTGACTTGTATGTTCAAGAAAATCAAGAAGCTTATTTCTTCATATAAGAGGAGTAGGAACAAGCCACTGTAGATCTATAAGACATGGATGATATTCAACAGGAATACCCATGGTATGATGAAAACACACACACCATAGAGAACATGCATGACAAAAGAGATCAACCTAGCCACAACAGTTGGATCAACAACATGGAGAATTTCCTTACAACTGGTGTCTACCCTTATGGTTTGAAAAAATAAAGAAGAAGACACCTCAGGTTACAATCAATTCCTTATGTTTTAATTGATGGAATTATTTTCAAAAGGAATATTGATGGTGTCCTACTAAGGTGCATTGAAGGAGAACAAGTAGATAAGGTCTTGGTGGAATTCCATGATGGTTTCTCTAGTGGGAATTTCTCATCCAAGAATACAATAATGAAAATTATTAGAGCATGATACTTTTGGCCCACACTGTTTGCGGATGCACATTAATGGGTAAAAAATGCAAGAAATGCACCTTCTTCACTAGTAATAAATAGATGATGGCCCTTCCCCTTCATCATATTCAAGTGGATGAACCTTTTTTCAATTGGGATTTGACTTCATTGACATGATTAATCATCCATCAAGTGTGGGTCATAGATGTGGTTTGAAAACAAAATTATACTTTACTAGGTGGACAGAGGCCATGCCACTCAAGGAGGCTACCGAATTAGTCATCATCGACTTCCTAGAGGATATTTATAAGGTTTGGGGTTTTGTAAAATATCATTTTTGATAATTCTAAAGAATTCTTAAGCTTAAAGGTTGCTGATTGAGCTCTTAGAAATGGAGTGTACTTGGAAAATTCCTCCAAATATTATCCAGTAAGGTATTGATTTGACATAATCAATTAACATGAAATTAATAATGAACATGAAGAGGACTATGTAGATAAATCAAATATAATGTCACACTAAAGTGAAGAATTCTCTTTGGGATGATAGGATCACTCCAAAGAAAGAAATTAGTAACTCCCATTAGAACTTGTATATGGAAGAGAAGATAGGATCCCATTGTAACGTGAATTATCTTCATTAGAACTTTCTTAGTAGTTGGAATTTGAGGGAGCAGATCAAAGAGAGATTAGGATGACAAATAGTTGAACTTGAGTAATTGAGGAAGTCCTCTAAGTTCAAGCTAGAAGAAAATCAAAGATAAACCAAGCAATGGTTTAAAAATAAATATAAGCCATAGGTTTTCAAGGTAGATGATTTGGTCCTCAAGTAGGATGTGGATAGAGCTAAACCAATATGATACTCTAAGTTTGATGCACTTTGGATTGGACCATACATCATCACTTTTTGTAGAGAGGCTAACTCTTTTGAGCTGTTTAATCTTAAAGGAGAGGTAATACAAATCCCATTCAATGGGATTTATCTCAGACACTCCCATTAAGTTGTTCATGACATCTTGTAAATACTTGTGTTTTGTGTGTTAGATTTTCCCTCCTTTTGTTATTTTTTGATCATTGATTGAGTTCCTTTTCCTTAATATTTTTGGTGATATTTTATTTGTAATAAGTGTTGTGCACTCTTTGCATTTTTCAATTGAAACATGTATGATATTTTTTCGGTACATAAGTGTTTGAGCCCCTTGTAATCATATGTGAATTATCTCAAATCAAGTTTTATAGTAGGAAATCGAATGGAGTGAGTTTTAGTGAATATTCTTTTGGAACTCCATAGATCAACTTTAGTTAAGTGTTAAATTCATACAAATCCAAGAGATAATTTTTAAAGGTTTGATATCAATCTTCAAGATCATGCTCAACTCCATGCCCAATGGATTCTTTAAGGTATCTGGTCTTCATCATATAATAGGTAGGTGTCCCATAGAGGTTGCCAAACTATTGTCCACAATTAAAAACCATGTAATTTTGAACAACTTATCAAAATGGAATTAGTCATTTTTGTGCTGCAAAAAGTTGTAGAACACTAACCTAATGTTCCATGGGTTTTCTAATTCGTAGTGTTCCATGGTTTTCTAACAAAGTCATGGAACATTGTGTTGATACTCAATTATACAACCCCAGGTGGCCTAAAAAAATTATATTAGAAAGGGGGATGATTTTATGGTGATAGACTTGGTAATATATTATTTTGTAGTGAGGGATGGGTCTAACACTTTCCTTGAGATCAATATTTGAGGTGATTGAGGGGCATGTACAAAGGAGATGGACTCATCTTGCTACTTTTGGTCTTTCCTTGAACTATGGTGAGAGGACCCATGGAGTAACCTAAATGCATTAGGGGATAAAATATTTGCTCATATGGATATGTTTTAATGATGGATTAATTTGGGATAAACATGGCCATGAATACAACACTAAATCTCATGAGTTGTCACAAAATATCTTGCATGTGCTTAATGCACCAGACACAAGTTACGATAGATAGAAAATTTTGGTTGCTCTTTCATTCTCTTGATAGTAGAATTAAGGCTAGAAGGAAGCTTCAGTGATATTTAAAGAAACAAATTAGTAAATGGAATAAATGGAAGTTAGTATGAGGGGGTGGAATAAATCATGGTAGTTGTAACTTCACAAAGGTGGGATTTATATGATGAGATATTCCTTGTATTAAAAAATTTAACACTTAGAGCAACTTATAATTATAGAAAGTATAGAAAATTAGATTAAGTAGTGAAAATTTCTACAAAGAAATATTTGCATTCATTGATAACCAACATATGAAAAATTCAAGCACAATCTCTAAAATAATCAACAAAAATCTCGTGCAAGAATTCTAATTAAGTATTTACTACTTCTACTCTAGTATTCCCAAGATACACTCAAAGGATAACAAAAATCACTTCAAAAAAATGGTTAGAGTAAGGATTTAATAATTAAGTCCAATATTGTAGAGTAAATTCTCACAACACAATATTGAACTAATAACCAAAGCACAACCATTGAGGACTGATCTAGTGTACTACATAGAGTAGAAACAAACACAAGATTGTAGTAGAAAATATAACTCATCAATCAATAATTTGACATACGAACCTAGAACAAAAAAAAATTAACTTAGAAGTAGACATATTTCATTCAGATATTGAATTTATTAACAAGGGAACATAAATAAAATGATCTCAATGTTTCTAATTGGCTATACATTGTAACCACCTTGACACAAAAGTTTGGGAAATTGAAATCTATATGTATTTCATAAAGGAAACATTCAATATTCAGAATTATATATCTCGACCTTTTTCAAAAATAGAAAATCTAACCCCTTTTCATCATAATACCAAAACTATCTCCCTTTAATATGAGGATAAATATCCATATTTATACAAATTCGATGAGTTCTTATAATCTAATTTCCCCCAAAATAGTAAGTGAATATCCTCCTTGTTCATAAAGAAATATCTTTAATCGAGTGAGAATGTACTTTATCTAACTAAAAATATTTGATTTTATGTTAGTATTTTGGGATTGATTCTATGCCTTCAATCCCACATGTGAAAAATAGTTAGCTGATACTAATAGGTTCTCTTGTGTTCCTTTTTATATTTTTATCACACCAAAATCCATAAATTTATAGATCAAATAATGCCAATTTTAAGGCTTGAGGATATCTTTCTAATGAGACCAATTTTACATGATTTTGAGAGCTGGAGCAAACATTAAGGCCATTCTAATGATTGCATGTTGATATGAACATGAGAGTGACATATAATAACATTTGATTGGCTTCAAGAATTATCTTTTCTGTGTCTAATTCCATGATCTTTTCTATGTCTATGTGGCTTTGCGCATGCGCATAGGTACATTCCATTACAAATTGAAATCCAATAAGAAAATTCCATGTTTATTCACCTTCTCGAGAATGTTATCATATTTGACTAATTTCCATGATACGTGAGCCATTAAAAAATATCCACACTTCTTCGCAGTGTCAAACTATTATTTTATTTGTCTTTGCCACCACAAACATGAGCTAGTGAGAAAGATCCATGCTCTTCACACTATCATAATGTTTGATAACCTTGAATGACCCCAATGCAATGTGAGTCAATGAGAAAGCTCCATGATCCTTGCAATGTCAATCTATTTGATAACCTCGGCGGATATCTGTGAAATGTGAGCCAATAAGGAAGCTCCACACTTACTTCGTAATTCACTTTATAGTTTCAAAGTGCCACGTTCTCTTGATTTCATGTTTACCTTTCATTAGTTGCGGGGTTGGACCTTTGTATCGCAACCTTTATCTGGTTATAATTCATCGTTGGCTTCATATAAATGTTGCCACATATAATTCTTTGACCAATCAGACCACATGGACCTAAAGCCTTATGAAAATTAGTTCATTCAATAGAATTGAGGTCTGTCAGAGCCCATCTGATCACCTTACACTAGAATGGTGATGTGTGTCCAATGACAGCCATGAAACACAAGCCAATAAGGAAGCTCCAAACTTACACTATAATTCACTTTATAGTTTTGTAGTGCCAAGTTCTCTTGCTTTCATGTTCACCTTTGCACCGAAAATTTTATCTCGGTATACTTCATCATTGGCTTCATATAAATGTTGCCCCATATAGTGCCTTGATCGAGTCACACAATCTAGACCCGAAGCCTTATGTAACTTAGTTCATTCCATGGAATTGAGTTCGCGAGGAGCGCATCTGCTCTCACCTTACATGGAGTGGTCATATGTGTCCACTTTGTCATCCATTGTCTTGCACCATCTTGCTATCCCCTAAATTTTCCACGTTTCTTTCTAATAGTGTTGACTTATTTTTCCCCACCGCAGATCTGAAACCGTATGGATTTAGTAAATTCCACAAAATTGAAGTCCACAAAATTTGAATGGCTTAGAGAAGTCCAAAATATTGCTACGTGTCCTCTCCCTTGTGAGAATTTGAATTACTTGGTGGTGCAGATATTTGATGACCATTTGAAAGTCCCATGATTTTTTAAATGGCTAAGTCCATTTAAATTTGTCATTAAATGCTGATTGCATGTTTTTTACCTTTGCAAAATATGTAAACATATCCTGACTACTTGCAATTCTAAATATTTTATATTTTGATCGACTAGTCCATTAACCAGTCCCTATGGAATTCTTATGGTGCTAGTCAAAGAAATAAGGCTTGAAAAGATTATAGGTTTTGCACTCAAGATTCATAGTAGAAGATATGATATTGAAAAGAGTCTGAATTCATCTTAAAGTATCATCTTTTGGTCTAATAGAATCTTCAGTCTTGTAGGCGTCATTGAAATATTTCATTTCATTTCATTTGAGTTCTCCAATATTTCCACCGAGTCCTTTATATTTATTTTGACAAGGCATAAAATTTCTTACAAATTGATAATTCTCCTTTACTCAAATGAAACTTTAAAGCAAGGGGAATGATATGAAAAAAACAAAACAATTATATCTTATTAAGATTTTAGGAAAAATATCAACTTAATCTAGGGTCCTAAATTGAGCACCAACAATGGCTCCTCCTCGGGGATGGGCACCTCCTATGGGTACCACAAGAAAAAGACCGATAACTAATCCATTGGGTAAGGAGTAAGGGAGACAAAACACTCAAGGATTTCTACAAAGATACATAACATTCATTCTATAATACTTGATATATCTCCAAACTCGTCACTTTGTAGACTAGAGGACAAAAGGGAAAGAACAACACAAATAAAGGCAAAAATAACACAACAAAAATGTAAACGTAAAATGATTATACTTGACCCTTTGGCTTAGTCCAAAAAACGTTTGAGATGCATTCCATTAATAAAAACTCTAATAAATGTCCCTCCAACTATTTCAAAAAGAAAGTATGTTCTCCAATCCTAATATAAATAGAATAGGTCCCATCCATAGGGCATCAAAATTTTCATATTTTTGTCTTGTCTTCGTGTCTATTGTCCCATAATAGGACTAGGTCTCCAACATTGAAAAATATTGGAGTGACCTACTTGTCAAATATATTCTTGATTTTTTCTCTGAACTTTACATGTTTTTGATGGGAATCTCTTCTTTCCTCATCCAATTCTATAATTTTATTAATCCTTGTCCCATATGGAATTAATTATTCTCTATGTTCAAATTTCTGTATAAAATGATAGGTGGAAAGTTGTAAGTGCAAGGGAAAAAGGGATTGAATTTCATAAACTATATCAAAATGACTCTTTCCAATAGACCTCTTGGTAGTAACTCTATTTACCCATAATGAAAACTTGATTTTCTTATCCAATTTATTTTTATTTATCTCTAGTGTTCTTATAAGGATTTTAAGTAGGTTCTTATTAATTGATTATGCTTGGCCATTTCCTTAAGGATTATAGTTCGATGCATAAGCCAAAGTGATACCATACTTATGACACATTGTTTCCAATGGTTTATCTATGAAGCTCATAGTATTATAGGTAACTATCTTGGAAGGAACCCAAAATCTATAGATTATGTTATTGAGAATAAAATATATGACTACTTGATGAGTTACCTTCTTGGTGGGTATGGATTCAACCCATTTGGTAAAGTAATTAGTGGCTATCAATATCCACTTATAACCAGCACTTGAAGAGTCTGATATCTCACCAATAAAATCCAATCCCTATTGTTTGAATGGAGCTTCTATTAACATGGGTTCAAGGGTGGGGCCCCAAAGGATTTTAATCTTCTAGAAAAACATTAACAACTCTCACACTTTCAAACCAACAAGACAACATCTTAGAACAATGAAGGCCACCAATATCCCACCCTTAAAATTTTGTGAGTCAGTAACTCTTCTAGAAAATTGGATTATGAAATTATTTTTAGGTTCCTCTCTTTTATTGACACATCTTATAAAAATCCTTCTAGATTCTTCCAAGCCATTCCGTGATTAAACAAAATATACTTTTTGAAACGAGCTTGATTTTCCTACTTTGATTCTTCTCTAAGTGTATAGGACAATTCAAGTTCATCAAGTAATATACTACATCTTTAGACCAAACTGAAGTGCTCACCTTTTCATGAGGGTGTGGCCCATATTCTTCAACATCGTGTATCTCCACCACCTATAAATTGATCTTTTCCATGAACCTTGTCAAGCCCAATCCTCAAACTAGTTTGGTTGTTTGAATATCCATGTCATATTCCTATAACTTGTTGACCCAATGACATCTTTTACTGGACATTTCCATTTGAGACAAAATATCCTTTACCATTGTGTGGGGTACATAAGCTATAATTTTGGAGCTTAGAATATAGGGTCTAAAAATTTTAGTGGCCTTTACTAAGGAAAAAGCTTGTTTCTCCATAATGGAGTATTTCAACTCAGCTCCCTTCAAGGCCTTGCTAAAAAATGCAATGGGATTTTCATGCCCCTCTTCATCCTTTTGCAGTAACACGGAAGAAATTGTATTTTCTGAGGAAAAAGAGAACATCTGGAACACCTTTCTATAGTTAGGGATGGTTAAGATGGGGGCAGTCTTGAGTGCCTCATTTATTCCTCTAAACTCTTGAATATCTCCCTCTTCCCACTTGATGGCTTGATTCTTTTTTAGAATACTTGCAATGGGTAGAGTGATCTCAAAAAATTTGGAGATAAATATTCTTATAAAATTTATCTATCCAAAAAAGAATTGGATACCCTTTTTAGACATATGGATATGGACTTTATCAATTGCATCCACCCTTTCAAGATATATCATCACTTCTTCCCGAGACACTATATGTACCAATAATTTTTATTTTTACACACAAAAGTGACATTTCTTTAGATTTAATGCTATCCCATATTCTCTCGCACCCGATCAATATTTTGTGAAGGTTCCCCCAATGGTTACCCATGTGTCTAGAGAAGACAATTATATCATCTTGATAAACTACTATAAAATCATTTATGAAATCAGAAAAGACCACATCCATTACTCTCTGAAAAGTTGCACCAACATTCATTAATCTAAAAGTCATCCTAACATAGACATATGTTCCCCAAGGGGTAGTGAAAGCATTTTTGAACTATTTTGATTGTTTCACCACAACTTGGTTATACCTTGAGAATTCATCCAATGTAGATGGTAAATCATATCCTGTTACCTTTTGTAGCATATTACCCATATTAGGTAATGGGTAATTATCCTTAATAGATTCTTTATTTATATTTCTAAAATCCACACAAAGCCTTATGTCCCCATTTTCTTTCTGACTGACACTTAGGTGGCCACCCATGAAGAGTATCTAGAAAGAGTATCTAGTGGGTTACAAGAAGGGGATTTATAAGAATTTGAGTATGTATGAAGGTCTTAAAGTGAGGCTCCAATGGTATCTCATGTTGAAACATGTCTTCTCTCGTAAGATTTTAGTTCGAATAAGACCATGTCATGCAATCCTTGTATTTCTTCAACACCTTGGTATAAGCCTATTTTTCTTATTTTCTCATGCTACATCCCAACCAAACCTTTCTGGGATTTTGATAAGTTCCCAAGTTACATTCTTCAACATCCCTAGATGCATAGATATGCTTTTTCATAACTCGGTCTCTAGTATCAAAATCGATTCTAGGATGACAAGTCCTTTAGCGATAATATTTGTCTTTAGTTGAATTATATATTTTCCAAAGAGGGTATCTTTTCCTTCACATAACACCACCATGATTTCAAAATCAATGAGCTGATTTGTGAACTCGTATGTATAATATAGGAACCTTTAAATATAGGAATCATCCTAAAAACCTGCCAATGTTGAATGTTGTAAGGAACTGAAGGTCTGACTAGAACTTCTACTTCATAATTGCAGATGAAGGGGTCACTGTCTCATTATCATACTAATAGGATAATAAAACCAATATTTCAGGTGCTACATTTTGATTTATCTCATGATAAAGTATATTAAAATTATCAAATAATTCTATGAGATGCCAAACTACATTCCTATATTGTCTTAGCCTTTGGTTTTTAGTTACATATAATTTCATGACTTGATTTATAACTAATTTAGAATCTCCTTTGAAAATAATGTTCTTAATCCCATGCTTCCATGCAACTCTTAAACCAAGGATCAATACCTCATATTCAACAATGTTGTTGGTGCATTCAAACTTCAATTTAAAAGAGAAATTAAAAGAACCCCGATTTTGAAAAGTTAGAACCAATCTAGCTCCATTTTCAACTTTAGATCATGCTTCATCAAAATTCATGGTCCAGGGGACATTGAAATATTTAAGGTGTGCATTAGTATCTATAAAATGATCTTCAAAATCTACACATCCTATTAAGCTACCCAAATACGTATCAACAAACAATACCTCATAAGAAGCATTCATACGATCCTCAATAAGATGGAGCATTTTATTTTCTCCATGAAATTTCACAAAAATCCCTTCCAATGGTATAAAGGAATAATAAATTTTGATCTTAACACTACCTCTTACACTTAATCCCATTTTCTTGATAGCAACATACCCCATTTAGGAAAGCAATCAACTACAACCATATTCATAGTTAAATATTTTCTAGGATAAGCAACAAGCTATCTTCTAGACCTCGACATCCAAAAACATGCACCTCCCTTGAATACATAGAATAACACCTTCATATAGCTGCTATTATTTTGATATCTAATTCATTAATGCCCTGTAAAGGCATGGTATTACATGGAGTTCATAAATCAAACATACAATTGTTAATAAGTCTTTAATTGACAATAAGAGTGGTAAAGAAAGGATCCACATCTAATTGTGATTCAACTAAGGAAGTACCTAAATATACTTCCGGGGGTTCTTCCATGTTCTCTGGGTATTCCTTTATCTCAACTTCAATAACATTGGGGGGAGTTACTACATTATTTATACTCCTTTCTCTGAAAACCATATCATTCTTCATCCCTAAGTATTCAAATTATCTTTTCTATGTTCGAATTCTAAGTAGTTCCACAATCGGTATAGTAATATTTATTTGACTTAAAATTTGAGCCATATCACATGCTACATACTTGGGAAAGATTGTATTGGTGGAAAGGGTGACAATATTTTCTGATGGGATGTTATTCTTTATTTCCTGAGAAAAATCAAAAGTTCTTAGCTTTGAAGGGGGACCTTTGTTAGGCATATTTTTCTTGGGATCATCTTTGGGGATGTTGGTCAAGAGAGACATTTTTGGTTTAGGAGCAGTGGACATGTCCTTTGACTTATACTGCTCAAAGTTATACTCATTTTCTTGAGAAACAATAACATTCATTAATAACTTCCTATCCTCTTCAAAAGGGATTCCACCATCATACTTTTTAATCATTAAAGATATTAAATACTCAAATTCATGATTTGGAAGATCAAATGATTGAGCCATATTAATATCAAAATTAACTATAGAAGGGAGGGAGAATACCTGATTTGTGCAAGCCCAAAATTCCTCCACATTTTTAACATACAATAGATCATTTGAAGTGTCTCTTGGAATGAATCTTTCAGATATTTCATAATGAATATGCCATAAAAACTAGCTTCATTAGTAAAATCACTATCTCCAACAAGCTTCCAACAAGGGGGATGTGAAAACACACATTTATCACACCATTCAATTGTGTGGTCTTCCTCTACCATTTCTACCCTTGCTTTGTTAAGGGATCTGGAACTATTTTTATCATCTCTAAAATCTTATTTCTTATTTTCTCAACCCACGAGATCCCTTTCCTATGTCACTAGCCCGATGATCTACTTTGGGATAATTCCCAAATATATTTTTTCCTTGGGCTTGGTGCTGAGATTAAGGTTTTGAAACCAATCCTTTATCTAATTTAGCAAGATTATATGAAATCTCTTTGACTCGCTTCCGACCAAAGTTTTAACCACCTCTTCTAAGTCCCTTGCCTTACTTGCCTAAGGTTTGTATAGATTAATCAACTTGAAACCTTCCCTCTTTGGAGGTTTCCCAAATACTTTAATATTGTTCTCAATTTGGACATCCATAGAGAAATCCTACCTCAAAGTTCTAGGTTTTTTTTCCCTCAGATAATAAGCTAATTTCTTATCAAAGGCATTTGAGTATTTAATCAAGAAAGAATCATCACTAGGCCTTATGATAGTAGGAAATCTAGTCAAAGTTTTATTAAACCTAGTGCTAGAGTCTTACACACACTCATTAGGATTATTTTTGATATTTTCAAACTTGGATAAAAGAAACCTAGGGTCAATTAGATCTTATCACCATATTGAGTCCAATGCATTCTTTATTTCTACCCAAGAATGAATTGAATTTTTAAGTAGCAAGTTGTACCATTCCCTAACATCTTCTTCTAATGTATATATGAATAAATTGACATAAAAATCTTCATGCTCTACTTCATACTCATCCATAACATTCTAAAACAATATAAGATGTTGATCCCCACTTGTGGTATTATTCCCTTGAAATTTAGGCAACCTTTGATTCTAATTTTATTTGGTACTTCATTAGGATAATACACCATTCCAATGAATCTTATTGGTCTATAGGTGGTGACTACAAAAGTATCCCAGGTGGAGGTTGTTCCATATTATTTTTCTAAGTTTAAAAATAAGGGTTAAAATGGTGGGGAACTAGAGGTCTCTAGGGTAGCGGAGTATGATTCACAAAATAAGAATCCTTTAAGGTCTCAGTTTCACAAAATATTCTTTTTTTTTTTATGAGTTAAAAAGTAAGGAAGATGAGGAGTACCTCTATTATTTACAAATGTTGAATCTTCTTAAAATAATGAATGTAAATATGGTTGAGGAATACCTATATCAGAGATTTCAGATGTGCTAGAGTAGTCCTTCACCAACAGTGGATTGAATTCAGCAATTTGAACAATATTTTCTTCTGAATTTTGACCACCCATTGGTTTCTATATATGCTTCCTTTTTGAATATGTATTCTCCAACTCGGGAATAATCTTACGGTGGGATCGAAATTGAAAAATGATATTAATCCTTATAGCTTGCAAAGGGAGAGTTAATCAAAAAGGTGTATAGAATATTTGCACTTTGGTATAACCCTAATTTTATTTGAAAGACAAAGCCGCCACTAAGGCCTTGTAAATTAGATGTATATATTAACTCAATTTTTTTGAAAGGATTTCTTCAAAAAATGAGAGGTTAAGATTTAAAGAATCTTTATGATTTTTCCCATGTTTTTGGTTTTCAAATTATAGTATACTTAAATAAGAACATGATTTATGGAAAACCTTCTTATAATGGGAAAATTGTCCTCGACAGCAGGTGCTAGAAGCATGTTGATGGTAGACTTGAACCTTAATTGGAATTGACACCCTTTGAAATCCTAGGAAATGGTGCCATAAGTGTGTTGTTCCTCAATTATATAACCCCGGTGACTTGAAATAGAAAGGGGGATGCTTGGATGGTGATAGACTAGGTAATATATCATTTTGTATCTAAGGAGGGGTTTAACAATTTCCTTGGGATCAAAATTTGAGGTGATTGAGGGGAACGTAAAAGGGTATGGCCTCATCCTCCTAATTTTGGTCATGCCTTAAATCGAGTGAGAGGATCCATGGGGTAACCTGAATGTAGAGGGGGATACATTCTTTATTCCTATAGATATGTTTCAATTATGCATCAATCTAGGATAAGCATGACAATGAATCCAACACTCATTCTCACGAGTTTCACAAAATATGTTACATATACTTAATGCACCAAACACATGTTACTATATATAGCAAATTTATGTTGTTCTTGCATTCTCTTGATAGTAGAATTAAGGATATTGATATTTAGAGAAATAAAGTAGTAAATAGAATGAACAAAAGTTATTATGAGGGGGAAAATCAATTATGGTAGTTGTAACTTCACAAAGGGGGATTTATATGATGAGATATTCCTTGTATCAAAGCATTTAACACTTAGAGTAGCTTGTAATTCTGGAAAGTATAAAAACTAGATTAAGTAGTGACATTTTCTACAAATAAATATTTGCATTAATTGATAACCTATAGAAGTAAACTTTCAACACAATCTCCAAAATACTCAACAAAAATCTCGTGAAATCATTCTAATAAAGTAGTTACTACTTCTACTCTAGTATGCCCAAGATATAATTAAAGGCTAACAAAAATCACTTGGAAAAAATTGTTAGAGTAAGGATTTTACAATTAAGTCCAACATTGTAGAGTAAATTATCACAACAATATATTGAACTAATGACCAAAGCATAACCTTTGAGGATAGATATAGTGTACTACACAGAGAAGTATAATATTTATTTTCTACTCATATTCATAGGTGTGATGACACTTAACTCGGATAGATCTTAGTACTCACTTGAAGTGTGCGAAGCTACCAGTGCCCCCTCTTTGGTACATTATTTCCAAGCTATTAACATGTATGTTCATAATAACCATAGTTAAATTATATATTCCATCAGAATAATCAGATCCATGAGCTCAATTTGCAAACACACATAATAAAGAAAACATATTGACCATATAATAATTAATACCGGATTTACCATGCAAGTACCATGAACAGCTTATGTCAACAACTCATATCCATATATAACAATCCATTACATTGATTCATCACAAAGCAAGATTCTGAATAGGTTACCAAAATTTCATAAAGTTATGCGTGCAAAAACATACCAACATAACTCTAATACATATGGTCATACCAAAACTCATAAATCAAACCCTCTAAACTATGTAGATAAATACATATAGAGGAGTGGGGACTTTCCCTTCACCATACATGCACTCTCAAAATAACCCACATGCTCAAAATATCCATATGTGTATACTAAGATAACTACGAAGATAACAAGCTTTGCTAATAATAGATTATCTCTATATTTAAACCCTGATCTAATCTTATTATTAGCTTAGACTCTACATGTATTTTGATATTCTCATGGATGTGCTTTATCCCAAAAAAGCCTTTTCTTCGATCACAAGTCTCCATGCACTGATCTATTATCAAAATGTTTCTTGATCACCACTCCAATTGTCCACTATCTATTTTTATCCCACGACTCAAAAGTAGACTAAGTACAAAATATATTTTTCTAAGCATGAACCCTAACACGTTGATCGCTCTACTTCCACGTGTGCCTTTGATCCTTCCTCTCACACATCCAAAAATATCATGCATTGGTTATCCTTAGCCCATTTTTTGGGTGTAACATTACCCCACACTAATTAGATTACCTTCCTCGACACATATTTGATCATATAAAGCATAAAATTGATTTAAGGAAGGAGATTAAAAAAATTCAATGCCTAAAAAGAGATTTTACACCCAAAATTTATCTCATGCTAGAGTTATGTGGAAGAGATCTGGAAATAATACATATATTTCATCCACCACCTTTTTCCATTCCTCAAGCTCCTACAAAGATTTCCTAGGTGAAAACCCTACAATCCCTTGTACTTGGTCGAGAGTGATTTCCTCAACTCTTCCCTTGATGTCACAAATAACCACTAATAGTTCTCGCATACTCCATCAATCAAGTCCATGTGGTCTAGTACCATTTTATGGAAATTTCCTATTCACAACTCCAACTTCTCTCTCTTTGTATTTATCTTATCCTTCTACGTGGCGTTTTTGTTATCACTTATATGCAATCAACCTTGTTAGTTGGGGTCTTCTCTTGAATTGTCTTCAACACTGCTTCCTCATCCACCAACTATGTATCAATGAAAGGATCACACTTATGACATCTGTTGAAGGTTATATCAACTTTTACACTTTCTTCTTTGATCTTGGAAAACAAATACCCCACTCAGTGATCCGTGCCTCAACAACAACTCTATTTTTCTTTTTATCCTTTACAAATTCTCCTTCTAAAGGCCATGTACTACTTCTAATATTCTCAAGAAGCATCCCGATTAAATATTATAAGTAATCCATTTCATCCTCATAATCAATCTTGGTTTGACTTACCAATGATGGGAACAATCCCAAAATCTATTTTACCAGAGCACAAATCCTGTTGTATGCTTCCTTTGTTCTCTTCTACTCCCCTGTAGGCATTTCCTCAATATGTCCACCTCGCACTATTTTTTCTCTTATCAGTGGCTAAATTTTTTATAGTAACACTAACATATAAGTTCCTACACACTACTTATAAAGCCAAATTATTCAATGCATTGCACACCTACTCATTAGTTAAATGGTTGGGATCTATTTCCTTATAATTCCTCCCGGATGAATCTTTAGCATTTTTGTTTCGATGGAGTTCTTTCTTACCTTAATTTTTGGCTCCTCTGTGTAGTTATGCAGATTCTAGCTTATCATTTTCCTTTTGCATAACACTCCTCCATTTGGATTAAACCAATTCCGGGCATGTAACTTATCTCTTTCCATTATACTCTTACACCAACCCCTGTAAAAACTTTATACGGTTATCCACATAATCCATGTAAGGAGACCGAGGTTTCCATCTATTCCTCTGCACTTTACTCTTCATCCTCTATTTCTTAGGAGTTGGTGTCCATGTGCTTGTGCCTTCTCCCAAACCTTTTCCCTCTTTGATGAAAAAAGTGTCATCATTTTCCTTCTCGACATGTCCTTCATCCCGTATAGTCATATTGTATTTCACCGGACTCTTCTCCCTTCTTCTTGTATGGGTGTGTTCTATTTTTCCTTATATTTTTACTTTTCCCCTTTTATTTTCTCATAAAAATCTTCTTCTAACTCTTCTCTCATTAGGTTCCTACCTTTTCCAAATCGAACTCCTCGGTTGTCTCTTTACTAGAGAAAAATGTATCCTTTGTGTGCTTACTCTTTTCCTGTTCCATGATTCCCTACTGCATGAGGTTCCAAAGACTCAAAGACTACTTCACCTAGAATAGTACATTTTCTTCAACAAGTAGTCTAGTTTCTCCTCCTATTCATCTCCTTCTTCTTCCCCGAGGGTCCTCTTTGTTTACCCTTTTACTGGGGTGGCACAACTATTTTTCCAAGATGTGGGAATGTAGAATCTCTAACATATATCTCAACTCATCCTTAAGTTTAAGGTCTCAATTATATAAAAAATTTGTATATAAAACATATAATAGTGACATTAAGTCTGGGGATGTAGGTATAATGTATCAAGATCTAATACCTCTAAGTATGTGGGCCGCAAATCATACCTATATTTCACACGTAAGGTGTGTAAATCCAAGTCAAACATGTCTATAGCAAAGGTCAATCTCTACGCATATTTTATTCTATTCACTAAATAATTAAGGTATCGTGCTGTGAAGGAAAATGATAGCTTGAACTAGGGGCCCATCTCTCCATTTACCATCCTTAAACATGCAAGAATGTAGTGCTACATCACCATGAATTCATTTTCTCCCCAACCATAGTGGGTAGTTCATGCAGAATGCACCATTCATTCTCAAATTCCTCTCTTAACCTGTCATACCACTTATTCATTCGTGCCTGTATGTACTTGTAATAGTCCCATCACAAGTGTATCCTATGAATTGTACTATAGGAGATTTATGCATAGGTGGGTATACCTACACATTGTCTTCTAGTCCATCTAGTAATCTAATCTCCCAAAACACTATGAGTATTAGAATCAACCCCCACGTTATCTTGGCACCCTCATAATTCTACACTCACGCTTCTTCGTAGTCCCATTCACAACAAACTGTAATGTTATAGTGTTCCCTATGTGCCATTCTATGTGCCACATATAAGAATCTCTTATTGACATTTGTCCATCATTTAGAAGCATCCAATTTTTAGCTCATCGGTTTGGTGGAAACCCTAATTCTAGGATCATCAAAATTTGTAATTGTCATTACCTTTCCGCCCTTCTCGTAACTTAATTCCATGATCAATTCATCTATCTTTGCACTAGTGATAAGATCTAACCCCATATCTTCTCCCATACTCAAGGCTTGTAACTCGCTCAATCAACTAAGTAGTAATCCTCATTCTTCTTCTAGTGAAGTAAAAGAAATCTTTGTGTACCCTTGACATCAACCATTGGTACAAATGCATTGGATTCATAAAAAGGGAGCTCATAAATGTGTAGAACTCCAATTTTCTCCAGTCGTCTTCTCATAGAGTCATCAATTAGAGGGTTTCCTTCTTCATCTGTTCCTAGAAGTACCTTCTCTAAGTCTTCCTTCAAGATTTTCTTGTGCTCATCCATTCTATGATTATATTCACTTATCTTGTACTTTGGGAGCTTAAAATTCCATATTTCCACCCTATGCACACTAAGGGGATACTAAATTTATGAATAGATATCCTCTAAGGGTTATTATACTACTACATCCACCTTTTTTTTAAAGATTTCATCCTTTTGGGGCCATATTTATAAAAATTTACATGCACTAGGTTCTCTACAACCCAAGTGTCTGTGAACCCTAACTTCTTAAATTGTACACAAACCCTTTCTTCATGTGCTCTACTACTAGTTCCAACTTGCCTCTCTACAAGGATCTACATGTAACTCCCCACACTGACCTAGTTTGCACTTAAATTTGATATTTCTCTTATTAGAATGATCGGTAGCTTCTTTTCTCAAAGTTTTCTTCAAAGGAAAGGTAGAAAAATGACTACCCCTTACCCCTATTTATACTTTTCCAATGACCCACATTGTCCTTTCAACCCACACTTTTAAATCACTTTTCCAATAAAGTACCTTTTCTATCTTTACTCACTTTTGTGACTTCCTTTCACACACTCAAGTCATAACTTTCTAGCATGCTATACTACTTCTTAGCCACATACCTCCTCTATGTGCCTACCTATGCCAAAGTACATAACCACTGTGCAATATCCCAAGTATCTTCTCATGCCATTTCCTATCTCGTGTCACACTTTGTACGATCATATCTTTGCATGTATGGTATTTAATCAAAGATATTTTATTCAAAAACCCTTGTTCACAACACCCATAACACATTTTCTCTCATGCCACCCTTCCAGAGACACCTTTAAACGAGCCAACCTGTATCAATATGGAAGAAAGTAATTCTCATGTCCACACTTGATTCACCCCACACTAAAAATATGCATAATCCTCTACAAATGAACTCACAATATAGTAATTAGTTCTGGCATGCAAGCACACTTATTAAAAAGCACTTGAACTAAATTGACAAAGCATAACAATGATGAAAGGAAAAACATATAAGGGAAATCTAATATAAGTGAAAATATTGTCTTATTATAAACACCAAGAAGCCTTATTTATAGTAGGGCTTCATCTTACTCCCATTGAATTAAATAGGCAATAGAGTGTCATCTAGTGCCTATAATTGGCAAGCGCCTGATTCCAATATATTTGTTACTACAAAGGGTCCCAACCAATGAAATTTCAACTTCCTAGGGTGGCACACAAACTTTGAATCATATAGAAGAACCATATTTCCCACCTTAAATGATTTATTTTTGATATTCCTATCATGCCATGATTTCTATCTCAATTTTTATATCTTCTAGATCCACCAAGAAATAACACACCGCTCATCTAACTACATCATTTTATTTATTCACTCCTCAATGGTTTTCTCATAATCGAGTTCTCATACACATGCAATATGAAAGGATGGAAACATAAATTCCACAGGAAATACAACCTCCATTCTAAACACCAATTGAAAGGGTGTGGCCTTATTTAACCTCTTATAGGTAGTCCTATATGCCCAAAGTATAACATATACTTTATCATCCCAATATTTCCTTCCAACATGACATATTTTTGTCAATGTTTGTCCCAAAATCTTGTTGGAAGTTTTAACAGTAACATTGGCTTATGGGTGATAAGGTGTTGTTTTATGGTGTGCCACCATAAAATATTCCAATAAAATCTTGATGGTCTGATTCAAAAAATGTGTGCCCCTATCACTTGTTAGAATCAATGGAAATCTATACCAACTGATAATGTTCTCCCATAAAAATATCAGGATGTTGTAGATGATGTGCAATCCTTAGTAGATGGTGCTTATACCCACCTTTTCGATAGTTTGTACAAGGTATAATATAGTACATGCCATTTCTACATGTTGGTGGGGAAATATGACGTACAAATTTAATCACCCATTTCTCAAAAGGTTCAACACTTGTAATAGGCCTAAACGAAATCTCATCTCTAGATACCATCTTCTCAAGGAACTAACAATGATCACATGCCTTAACATATTATTTGATATCTTTATAGAGAGTTTTCCACACAAGGACAACCATCAATTTTCACATGGTGTAATCTCCTGCATAATGACCTCCTGTAATTCCACCATGAGCTTCTTCCATAATACCCTCATGCTCATGCTCCGTAAAATACCAGCTATAACATTCCCATTTTAAGACTTTAGAAACAAGGGATATATATATATATATATATATATATATATATATATATATATATATATATATATATATATATATATATATATATATATATATATATAATGTTCTCTATTCTAAATAATCATAATTTAGAACACACATTCCATGCCAATCAATCTCATAACAGATAACCATATGCAATTGTAAATGACTCGGTAAACTACCGATCTCTCATTTCATGACTTAGTTTATAACTGATCTCTCATGTTAACTCAATGTATTTTATACTAAGTATACATGGTTCTCTTACCCTACTTTGGGTATTGAAGTATTATGTTTAAGATACCTATATGAATATTTGTTACAAATATTCATCTAAAATCTTGTTTCTTAAACTAGGTGAAACATGACAACACAACTAATAGCTTGTGATCCTTTGGCCAAAGATTTCCACATAATGTTTATGTTTATATTTGTATATGACATACTCATCAAATGGAATATGTCCTTCACCCCACTTCATCTGTTACCTAGAATGGTCTTCACTAACTTCGATAGTCCTCTCATTCAAGGTTTAGCCCTAACCCAAGTTAGTAACATAGTTTGGTATAGAGTACCACTTTGGTGGGACTAAGGGTATGTATACATAATCAATTGACCTAAGTCAATTATGTGTGTCAAGTTATCCTCACTATTGTGAGTTATCCCTTATACTAAATCATGCTTCTATCCTGACCTAGAGTATAACTAAGATCAAGTCCAAGTTTATGTAGATCTAGTTGGTCTAATTCTGATGGGTGTTGCAACATGTCAACTACAACACTATATCCTCATGAAGACCCTAGTATTCATGAAGGTACAGATTCTGCAGTTGGCATGTGCCAACATCCAATTGAATCACCCCATCTAGATGCACATACCCAAGTAAGAAGTGAATTACTCAATTATTTTTAATAATTAAGGTTTAATTACAACAACCCTGTTGAACCCTAAATTCTTTAGCCCTTAAGGTTGACATCTGTAGTTGAGTTGTTTATGTTTTTAAGAAACATCATGATTTCTTTCTAACCACCAATTTATTACTTTAGCGTTCAATTAATTAAAATAGAAACAACAAACAATGATAAGATTCACTTATTAAACCCAACCATTCTTATCCTGTTTAAGATTCAAAATAGGTTCCATTATATTAGACTTCATTGAGATCAACTCTAATTAATAAATGTTCACCTTTCATTTTTTTTTATACCTATGAAGGTATCGGTCAAGAGGAAGTTCACCTTCCTCTTTCTTGTTATAAATTAGGGTTCATTGTACCCTTTTACATTATACAAGACATCATAAATAATTTGTGCTTTCATGAATATATTTTATTAAACCATAGTGACTTAGTTAAAAGAACATCTATGCATGCCAAATTAATAAGTTACATTTCAATAAAGGGATAGAGTATCTAATTCCCTTACATCTAACTTATTTAAGTAAAACTAAAAAGGATTCCATACGACAAGAATATGAGAAAATAAAGATAATATTCCTAATTCCATTCACAAAATGCACAAGGAGAATGACACATCAAGTACAAGTAACTCACAATATTTTTCCATTCATAAAAGTGAAATACACATTTTACAAGTCCAATCATTTTAGACATCTTTCATGTCAAACAATATTAATAAGATCAACTAAGGAAGATGATTTTTCCTTTTACAATACATCTCAATAATGATCATATTTCTTCATAATGAGATCCAGTCTTTAGGTAAAAATAAGAAGCATAATAAAATAACTTGTCTTCTTTTATCACTTACGAAGTCCATCTACAAAAATTGCTAAGACGGGTCAGTTCTTCATCAACTCGAGCATGATAATAAATAAGCATTAAAATTATGTTCTTTCAACTAATCTGTTTCATAAAAAGAACTCTACTTTTATAAAGCAAAGAAAGCATTACAACAAGATATATCAAAAAAATTTAACAATCATAAAATGAATAACAAAATGATCAACCACATTATTACTTAGTAAAGCCCATGATATAATCAACACTCTTCATCCAATGATTTTATAAGAAAGTTATATCAGATAAGTAATATTTCATCCTAATTACTTACCTCATTGTTACTATAGTTATCTATAGTTTAGTTCTTAATTCTTTCAATACTAATCAAAGGAAGATACCAAGTCTAACAATTAACTAAAATAGAGACATTTTAAGGAAGCAATGATTCCCGATGATCAGCATTAACGTATTTTTAACAAGGAGTAGATTATGCCAATTACATTCAATCTCTAAGAAAAATTTAGAAAGAACCATCAAAATTGTAAAATAATAGTTTCCAGATTAAGATACAACATTCAAATTCAAGTCAGCTCTAGCATGAGTTTCATGTTTATCATTAATAGGTTTTGTAAGTATAACTTCCATTTACATACAACTGAAAGTAGTCACTCATCAAATCATTACATCCTTATTAATCATCTATGAAGGGGAAGAAAATAAGATACATCCTCCAACTATCTACTCAATGATTTTATTTAGCTAACACAACCAAACCTTTCGACTTCTTTCATAGGTTAATATTATTGAGAGAATGAACAAAAGGGGGAGATTAAAATTAATACCTCATTTAGAGTTCTAAAATAAAAGTATATCAATCCACAAATCGAGAGAAGAGAGAGAGGAAAAATTCTATTTCCTTCAGAGAAAGATGAAAACAGTAGTGAATACCTTAGCTCAGAAAGAGATAAAAGTATTTCAATCAACAAGGAGGAGATATGGTCTCATCATTCCATCCTTCAAAATAAAGAAACATAATCAAAATTCAAAAAGAACTGAAACAGATCCTTACTGGGCAATATCTGATTTCAACAATCATTGCAACATAATAACAAAATCAAAATTGAATTGATGTACATAGATATATGACTGAAACAAGTAATTCGAGAACCTTAAAGATAATGATTCTCATATAATAAAGAGAACAATCACAACAATATAGTAGTTATCACTACGACCCAGAAGCTAATACAAGTTTCCTACGCAACAAGTTCAGTAACATAATTATTAAATTCACTCCAATGTTGATAGTATCTCAGTAAATAATTTCTCTTATTTCTCCCAACAGAGAGAGAGGTAAACATCCTTAAGAAATTTTGATTTCTTTTTCAAAAGTGGAAGCACAAAAACAAAGACAAATGAATAGAAGTTGACTGTCCCAACTTAACTTCAAGTTACCCTAGTTTTCCCCTTCTCACAAGAGTCAATGGAATAGGCTATAGATTTGATAGGAAAGATCCGATTCCATATTTCGAACATAATGAAGAACAGAAAAGAGATATATTCCCCAAAATAGGTACTCAAAATCAAGCCCAAGGGAGAATAGTAAAATTGAAACATTCCAACTCATTTCCTTGAGATAATCAAAACTAAACTATTTCCTTGTACAAATTAAATATCCCAACTCTTTAGTATTATTCAAACACCAACTAGAATGTAAAAACTAGAAAATCTATCCATATGCACCGATAAGGGTATCTCTTGAAGATCGAGACTTCACATATAAAATATGCATAACAAAGTTTAATACACCTTTTTAAATCACAAAAACTAGATAACCTTTAATCCTTCCATCAAGTAGGTAAAAAAGGATTTTTTCAAGTCCTAAAAACATAGAATTCAATCACAAGCCATTTCATAACATGCAAGTGGGAAAAAATACAATGTCATCAAAAATTTACAAAAGAAACTAAATCGTGAATTATCAAATTTCGAGCAAGGAAGAACATATTTGAAATGAAATCCTTTCATAACAAGGACTCCTACCAAGTATTTCAAATAGGGCCAAAGGAGTTCTCATATTTTAATAATATCAAGCATAGTAAAAGTAAGAATTGTTTACTTGTTATCTTGAAGAAAGATTGATTCCAAAAACATTGAATCTAAACAACCATTCCAACAAGGATCAAATAGAACCAAAAAGATTTGAAAATAACTTTGTAAAACATAAGATGTCACTTATCTTACTTCCTCCAACAAGGAGAGTAGACCCACTCAAATATTTTATCAAGTAGTGTTTTCCTCAATCCATTTTGCAAAGACAGACAACAAAGTTCATACAATTTTGACAACATTTCAGTTCCATCAAAAGTTATAACACGATTTACTCATACATTCAACAAAGAAACGACCCACATCAAATCTTCATCAAACAAAAAATTCAATTAGGAGAATAAAACAAGAATACATAAGAATGAATGCAAGAAAAACACCACATTAAACTATCTATTTCCTCAAGAGCAGAGTTCCTTTAATGAAGACATTTAGTAAAAAGTAGAACAACTTAATGGGTAGAGCCTATCATGCCTAATAGAGCTTCTATCGATTTGCATAAGATTTTTAGTCAAGCCTCCCATAATCTTTTCCTTTTTCCAAGTGATGTCAAAATTCCAAACTTCTTAATGCTTGTTATACCTCAACTAGATAAAAAATATCTCAGAGGTGCCAAAAATAATGAAGGATTGAAAATAGAACATTTGGTTCGAAGAACCCAAAATCTCCATGTAGAGCAAAAATCGCCAAGAGAAAATGACCAAACAACCTCTCCAAAATCCTCTTGCATTCCTTCTTAGGAAGTTTCTTCACCATGATTGAGGTTCATAAATGCAAGGACAAACAATTCTCCCACCTAACTCTCCATGCCACCGCCATCCAAAATTAGCAAACTCTACTTCAAATTTTGCATGCATTACACATTTAGAGATGATGCCAACTAGACATATCCTTAACTCACCATGCCTTCACCAAAACTGGCAGCACAGAGTTCATTAAATTCAAAATCAAATATCATTAATGCCATAGAAATCATCGCCACTAAATCACCCTTTTCCATGCAACCCTTAGGTACCCCTTACCTTACTATCGCTTAGGTTATATTGGCATTAGATTAGGATTTAACCTTAGTATAGGTAAATAGTATTTACCTTAGGTTATTCCAATACTTTTCCATAATTAAAACATGCCAACATAGGTTAAGACATAATCCTTAGTAATAGGTATTAGGTAGACCTAAATTACGTTAGATTAGAATCCACATAGGATATGACATTACAACTATGGTTAAGGTATTCACCATAATAGCCTGTAATAGGCCCTTAGACCACTTATGATTTTCAACTTCTTATAAAAATATTTAACAAGAAGGCCCAAGCTCATCATTTACAGTAAGTTGCAAAGCAAGGGTACCAAAAGAAGGACCCACATTAACTTCTATTTCATAATGCCAGTTTATCAATATGTTTAACAAAGAAGAACTAAAGCATACCTTGGATCAATGGAATTGATCCAAGGTTTTGCTGTTAACATATGATAAGTATGAAAACAAAAATATAGGTTCACAACCTTTTAGAACACAGAGAAGAATGAATTCATTTTCAAGTAAACAAAATCTCAAAAAATGAATCCCTGTACAGTAATAATTTATCCATTGCAAACATGATTTCCAATAGTCAAAAGAATACACCTTCCTAAGACAAATCACATGTCAACATTTACAATGTCAAGAGGAAATGGAATCAAAGTAACAATTTTTCAAAGATGTTACATACTTCCCTCCTAAAAAGAATCATCATCCCGATTATTAACTTAGTCAAACAATTTGCATCAAGGACAAATCATATTATTATACTTCTATTCATATGTTCAAAACAAAACTAGATTTTGAAATTCCATAATTCACTTTAAAGTAGCTGTCCATTTTTAAATAATAACTTGACAAATGCCTTGCCAAAAGTTATAGAACTCTTTTCGGTTTAACTTGAAAAATACCTTCTCACCAAGTTCAAATTTCTTATCAACCTGTTTTAAGTTAGCATAACTCTTTTTCCTATCTGCAACTTCTTTCAAGTGTTCACGAATCATTTTAACTTGTTGTTCCATTTTTGTAAGGATTTCAGGTCTAATTACCTCTCTATCCTCAATGCTGTCCCAACTAACAAGGGTTCTACATTTCCTTCGTATAATGCTTCGAAAGGTGCCATCTTTAGAGAGGTGTGATATGTGTTATTATACTGAAAACTGAAACAATAGAAGGTACTCTTCTTATTTATACTTTTTGATCCATGCAATACATTCGTAACATATCCTCTAAAACTTGATTAACTCTTTCAGTTTGTCCATCTATTTTCAGATGATATGCAGAACTGAAATTCAACTTAGTCCCTAGGGATGCATTAAGTGTTTGCCAAAATCTAGATGTCATTCTTAGATCTCTATCTGATATGATCAATTCATGTTGCTTAATGTAATCTGAAAATTTCATGCATGAATATTTTTGCTAAAATAGGTGAATCATCCTTAAGATTACCAACAATAAAATGTGCTACCTTAGTTTATCAATCAAAACTAGAATAAAATCTTGTTTTTTCCTTGACATGGGAAACCCTTGAACAAAATCCATGCTTATTACTTGCCACTTATATTGCATAATGATGTGAGGATACAATAAACTAGCTGAATGCATATTCTCATCTTTAACATGTTGACATTCTAAGTAGTGAGTCACAAATTCTATCACATCCTTTTTCATCCCTTTCCATAAATATTGTTATTTTATATCAGCAAGCATCTTCATAATGACAGGATTTCCAGAAGAAGGTGAATTGTGAAATTCAGATAATAATTTCTTTCTTAAATCATTTGACAAAGGTATGTATACCATGTTTTCAAATTGTAAGATTCCTTCATTGTCAAAGTGAAAACCTTTATATCTCACATCATTTGGATCTGCAGCAAGTGCTATTTTTACTTGCTGAAAATAAGAATTAAATTCCATGACACTTTTTACCTCATCTTTAAACTAAGTTCTCAATGTTATAAGAGCAGAAATGTGCTTCCTATGGCTTAGAGAATCCACTACTCTATTTTCTTTTCCTTCAATATAAGTTATGTAAAAATCATATTGAGATAGAAATTCTAACCATCTTCGCTATCTTACATTCAGATTTGGCTGAGTAAAAATATACTTCAACCCAAGATGATCAGTTTTTAGTTCAAAAGGTTTACCAAGAAGATAATGCCTCCATAATTGAAGTGCATGAATAATGGCAGTAAGATCTAGATCATGTGGAGCATAATTCAGCTCATGTAACTTGAGTTTTCTACTTTCATAAGCTATGACATAATCATTTTGTAAATACCTCTCGAGACCCTCCTGGATGCATCCATTACAACAATGAAATTTCCATTAGGATCGTGTACAACTGAATAGGTGTAGATGTGAACTGATCCTTCGTGATTCTTAAATGTAGATTCACATTTTTCACTCCATACAAATTTCTTATCCTTTTTATGCAATGAATTTATTAATGCAAAAACTTTGGAGAGGTTCTTAACAAAATTCCTATAGTAACCAACAAGACCCATGAAGATTCTAACAATCTTGGAGGGATCTATAGCTATTCCATTTTTGCTTATAACGTGACCCAACTTCGTGTCATAGAAAGAAAATTTAGACAACTTATCATACAACCACCTCTTTCTCAAGATTTCCAAAACTATCTTCAAATGTTCATGGTGTTCTTCAATGCTTTTAGAGTATATGAGATTATAATCCAAGAATACAAGCACGAATTTGTCCAAGTATTCTTAAAAAATATTATTCATTAAATTCATAAAAGTTGTAGGTGAATTTGTTAATCTAAATGGTAAGAATGTGAATTCATAATGTCCATATCTTGTTATAAAAGTTGTTTTATGAATGTATTCATCTTTTATTCACAACTAATGATATCCAGATCGAAGATCTATTTTAGAATACACTGATGCACCCCACATCTGATCAAACAGATCATCAATTCTAGGAAGTGGATATCTGTTCTTAATTGTTTCCTTGTTGAACATCCTATGATCGATAAAAAATCTAAGTGTTCCATCTTTTTTTTTTCACAAAGATTACTGGTGCTCCCCAAGGTGAGACACTTAGTCTTATCAAACTTTTAGAAAAAATTTCTTGTAACTGTGCCTTAAGCTCTACCAATTCAATGGTATTCATCCTATATGGTACCTTGGAAATGGTCTTGGTTCTTGGTTTGATCTCAATAGTGAAGTCAAACTCCCTTTTGGGTGGAAGACCAGGTAACTCTTCCAGAAACACATCACTGTGATTTTTAATAGCAAATATCTTTCTAAGAAATCACTACTTTCTTCAGTAGTTTCTGAAATTTTTACTGCATATAAGGTGCAACCTTTATTTTTGGCCTTTTAAAGTTTCATAACCGATAATTTCCTAACCGAAATGTCACATTTTACACCCCGAATGTTTTTGTTTTCTACTGATCATCTAAATAGTCAACCTTTGCCTTATGCTTAGCTAGTCAATTAACACCTATGATTACATCATAAGACCCTAAAGGATCAACATAACGGTCAATATCGGTGGAAAAAATAGGCAAGTCAAGGACTGCTCCAAAAAGACACATACTAACTGTGTGGACAACATTATTCCCATAATGTATAGCCCATGATTTATCCATTTTTCAAGCTTTAATTTTTAATTTTGATGATAATTTAGTAGAAATAAAGCATTCGAGTAGCTCCAGATATCAAAGATAATAGTTACGGGTATGTCATATAGCTTACCGGAACCTTTATGGGTGTACCTTGCTTTTCAATCTATTTGTCACTACTACAGAGTGTATCTTGTGCCGCTAATTACAGTCATCCTTTTCAAGGACATTGATTTACGTAATAATCCTTACCACAATTGTAACAACCTCATACGGGTCCCTTTTTAGGCTCAAATTTATTTCCACTTTAAATTTATCATTCGACCTCCATAGGACTTCTACTCGTTATTATTGTTCTTGAGAACATTATTTCTTACATTAGTAGTAGGTTTATTTGTTGCTTGTTTTCTAGTTTTTATCTATTACAAACTTATTTTTCATACCAAAATTCTTCCATGGTCCCTTCTTAGGTGCAAGAGATGATGAAGAGTTTGGAATTTTCTTTCTAATTTCCTCCTTATGGGTAGAGATTTCTTTCAATTTCTGTTTCTGCCTTATGACTTTTTCAACTACCCCTTCCATAATGGTTGTGCTTAAGAACATCCACCTCACCACCTATAATGGGGTTTAATCCCATGATAAATTTTCATATCGTGAAATTCTTGTCGGTTTAGTACCGAGGTACATACTTAAGGAGTTTAGTAAACTTCTCCCAGTACTTTGTTATAGTTAAATTTCCTTGGGATAAGTTTTGAAATTCAGTCATTTTCGATCATAAAAAAGCGTGGCAACCATCGGTTCCTAAAATAACTTTTAAATTGATCCCAAGTAATATTTGTTTCATCAATTTTAACTCAAGCATTGCGGCCGCGCACCATGAGGATGCTTCATGGGAAAGCTGATATGCTCCACATATTGCCTTAGTTTCCTATGAGAAGTTCCTTATTGTAAAGTACTCCATTTCACTGAGCCAATTCTTGGCTTCATCTCCTAATATGGTGCCATCAAACTTAGGTGGACTTATCCTTTTTATATCATTAGTGAGTTCAGCTACTAGCTTTGCCTTTTAATTTTCAAGATGATCAGATGCATTAGCCGTATTATTGTTATCAACACCCAAATTTCCAACATTAGCATTTTCCACGAGGGGAGTGACTATTTGTTATTACCAACATCTTCTTCCTCTTCCTCATTGCCCATTACTTGTTGTTCAAGTACAACCAAACGATATCTTGTGTCCAATAGGGCAATAAGGATCTCATCAAGTTTTTTGGGCAGTAGCTACTTCTCCACCAGGTGGTGGGTTATTTGCATCATTTCCTCTTATTTTGACCATTTACATTAATAAGAAAATTTAATTTTTATCAGTTTTATGGACACAATAGGTCCAAGAGATGCAACCTTCAACTCGATACCAAGATGTAACATTCCCTTTTAAAGACTTTAGAAAAAGGGAGATTTTTTTATATATAATGTTCTCTGTTCTAAATAATCATAATTTAGAACACATATTCCATGTCAATCAATCTCATAACAAACAACCATATGCAAATCTAAATGACTCGGTGAACTACCGATCTCTCATTTCATGACTTGGTTTATAACCAATCTCTCATGTTAACTCAATGTATTATATAATAAGTATACTTAGTTATCTTACCCTACTCGGGTATTGAAGTATTCTATTTAAGAGACATATCTGAATATTTCTTACCAATATTCATCTGAAATTCTATTTCTTAAACTAAGTGATACGGACAACGTAACTAGTAGTGTGCAATACTTTGGCCAAAGATTTTCACATACTATTTATGTTTATATTCCTAAATGGAATAATCTTCAAATGGAATACGTACTTCACCCCAATTCATCTGTTATCTAAAATGGTCTTCACCGACTCACTGTCCCACTTTTTTAAGGTTTATCCCTAACCCAAGTTAGCAACATAGTTTGGTATAGAGTACCACTCGCGAGACTAATGGTATGTAGACATACTCAATAGACCTAATTCGATTGCATATGTCTAGTTATCCTAATTCATCATGAGTTATCCCTTATACTAAATCATGCTCCTATCTTGACCTAGAGTATAACTAAGATCAAGTCCAAGTTTATGTATATCTAGTTGGTCTAATTCTGATGGGTGTTGCAACATGTCAACTAGCAACATTGTATACTCATGAAGACCCTAGTCTTCATGAAGGTACAATTGCTGTAGTTAGTGTGTGCCAACATCCAACTGAATCACCCCATCTGAATGCACATACCCCAATAAGAAGTGAATTACTCAATTATTTTTCTTAATTAAGGTTTAATTACAACAACCCTACTAAACCCTAAATTTTTTAACCCTTAAGGTTGACATCCACATCCTTTTGTAGAAACATCATGATTGATTTCTAACCACCAACTTATTACTTTAGGGTTTAGTTAATTAAAATAGAAACAACAAAAAACAATAAGATTCACTTATTAAACCCAACCATTCTTAGCCTTGTTTAAGCTCCAAAATAGGCTCCATTATATTATACTTCATTGAGATGAAGTCTGATTAATAAATCTTCATATTTACCTTTCATTTGTTTTATACCTATGAAGGTATTGGTCAAGAGGAATTTCACCTTCCTCTTTCTTGTTATGAATTAGGGTTCATTATACCCTTTACATTATACAAGACATTATAAATAATTTTCACTATCATGAACATATTTTATTAAACCATAGTGACTTAGTCAAAAGAACATCTATGCATGCCAACTTACTAAGTTGCATTTCAATAAAGGGTTAGCGTATCTAATTCCCTTCCATCTAACTTATTTAAGTAAAGCTGAAAAGGATTCCATACTGATAAGAATATGAGAAAATAAAGATAAGATTAAAAATTTCCTTCACATAATGCACAAGGAGAATGCCACATCAAGTACAAGTAACTCACAATAATTTTCCATTCATAAAAGTGAAATACACATTTTACAACTCCAATCATTTCAAACATCTTTCATGTAAAACAACATTAATAAGATCAACCAAGGAATATAATTTTTCCTTTTACAATACATCTCAATAATGATCATATTTCTTAATAACAGATAAGATCATGCTTGTTATGGATAAATCATTTCTACTCTTGGATTCATTAGAATGAAATGATATGGCTTGCAAGAATCCATTTTCACTTCTGATAGGTGAGTTGCAATCTAGTTTTGAGGGTTGCAAAACTTATCTCTTTTAACTAACTCATCCTTGGATCAATTCCAGTGATCCAAGGAATGTTTTAAATCTCCTTACTAGACTGAATGGTAAACTGACATTCATAGGTTGAGAGACGTAGCAGACTGAAATTTTGTATGTTACAAATTCTTTGGTCTTGTAAGATCGTGCCTACATTCGGTTGTATGTTTGTGCTTGGATCTTTGGGATTGATCTCTTTAGACATTTAACAACGTAAGCGGAATGAAGCTTGCTTCACAACTATGAAGGGAATCTAAATCCTAAACCTAAGGGATTATCCTAACGGTATTCTAAACTAAGGTAAATGCACCTACTTCCTAGCTATGTCTACTTATTCAGGTGACAATCTAACCTAAGCTTCATATTCTATTTTTTGGGATGGCATCCTAACCTAAGTTGTTGTGCTAAATGGAATAAGGGAGAAATAACCTAAGGTAATGCTAGGCTATTTTTAACCTAATACCTAATACTATTTGGTTGTAATTTTGATCTAACCTAAGGTGGAAATTACTTATGAATGATTTTGATTAAACCTAAGGTTATAACCTAAGTTATGGAAATCTATCCTAAACTATTGAAAGGGACCTAGGGTCACATGGCATGTTGGCAGGATTTCCAAAGGCATTTATTTGATTTGATTTGTTTGAATAAATGGGAAGTACTACCAGTTTTGGAAAAGGCATGTAAACTTAGTGGAACTTACGTGGAGTCTTCACTAAAGTTGGAAATGCATGCTTGAAGTTGAAATAGGTTTCACCAATTTTAGGAGGTGGTGGCAAGGAGAGATAGGTGGAGATTGGGGAGTAATTACATTAATGAACCTCAAATTTTGTGTGCAAAAACCATCTTGGAAACAATGAGGGTGGATTTGTTGGAGGTTGTTTGGTCTTGCATGCCTTGTGATTTTTTCTCTGCATGGAGCTATCTGGTTCTTTGAACCAGCAGTTTGAATTTTACTTTGTGGCTATTTTTGGTTTCTCTGGTCTATTTTCAATCCAAGGAAAGTATATGAGGCATTGGAGAAAAGATGTTTGGTTTTTGATCTTTCTTGGAGGAGAAAAAGAGTTGGAAGCTCAGCTGGAAGTCTCCTTCGAATTGGCAGAAGCACTATCAGGCATGATAGGCTCTACCCATTAAGATTTCTTGCTTTCTTCTAAATGTTTCATTAAAATAATTCTTCTCTCATGAGATAAATGGTTTCATGTTTTGTCTAGTTATTTACTTTCTTGATTGAAATAATCTCTATGTGATTTTTGGATATGAATCCATTGCATGATAATGTAAGTCTTTGGATGTTTCTCTCTATGCAAGTTCAATGGTGATATGCATGTGGAACTTGTATTCAAAGCTTGTGTGTTTTAAACTTGTGTTTGAGGCTTTGTGTTTGTTTTGAACTCATATTCAAGGCTTTGTTTTGTTTGAACTTGTATTCTAAGCTTTGTGTTTTTCAAACTTGTATTCAAGAGGCTTTGTGTTTGTTCTGAACTCATATTCAAGATTTTGTGTTTTGAACTCATATTTAGGACTTTCTTGAAAAGAGCTTGATTAAATGGCTTTGATTTGAGTCTCTTTTGAATCTTCTCCTGGATGCATCTTGAGTTTGGAAGGGTTGTAGATACTTCTATCCTAGACTGTACCATTTACTTTGAGCATGTAATGGCATGTAAACATTGAGGATATTCTACTCTCCTCTGCTCTAGGTAACCCGCATCTTGTTTGAAAGTCTTTGACTATTTTGTTAGAAGGATGTTGGACCTTTTATGGAACTTGTATCTTGTTGTGGGATATAGAACCTCTGGTTTGATACTGTATTGTTACTTACTCATTGGTATGAATTCGAGCTCATTTGAAATATTGATAATGGGTTCTCAAGTTTATGGAAATGTTGTGTGCATACTTCTTCTTGTGTTATTTGATTGGAACAATTACCTTCTATTCTCTCATCTTTATGTACTAGATGGAGTTGTGAAAGTCATTTTGTTGTGATTTTATTTTAGTCAAGTTCGAGGTAATGTTGAGACCTTTCTTGACTTAAACATGTGTTGGGTTTTCATACTCTCTTTTAGATCCTTTTTAATTGATTTCTAGGTTTTAAAAGAAAGAGAAGAGTTGAATACTCTCTCATAAAATGAATCTTGTTTGGAAGGATTTAGTACCTCTAGTTTGGGATTGTTTCGTATAATTTGTTCTTCATTATGATCACGAACTATATGTTTCTTTTGTATGGAGTTGTGTAAGTCCTTGTAGTTGGGATTTTAGTTACTATTGAGTTCATGAGTATTATAGAAACTTTTCTTAGCTTAATACTTGGTGTTGGGTTTTAGTATTCTCTTTTAGATTCATTTGAATGAATTTTTGGGTCTTTAAAAGGAGAAAGGAGTAGATTACTCTTGTGGACTGTATCTTTTTTTGTCCATTTTGTACTTCTTCCTTGGGACTGTACTATATACTTTTCTCTGTGAATGAACTCAAACTTGTGTTTAAACAACATGGAATAGATGAACCAAGTTAGTGTTGATATTGTTTTTGATAAAGTATGAATTCATAAGGAAAAAGAAGTGTTGTTTCCTATAAACCTGTGTTTTGTTTTGTATTCTCTTTTGGGAACTAGCAAAAGAACTTCTGAGTTTGAAATAGAAATGGGAATTCAATTGATAATACAAAGAAATGAATTCTTGATCGGATCTTTTCTATTTAGTTCCTTTAACTTTTGTAAAGTTAAGTTCAGTTTCAAACTTCTCTATAGCTCGACTCTCTTCTTTGTTGTAGAGTGATTACTCTCTTAGGCCTGTTCGACTTCTTGAATTTGATTTTTGTCCCTTTCTATCTTGTATGAAATAGTGTGAACTCACTCTTCTGAAATGGAAACTTCCTTGTGGAATTGTTTAGTTTTATTTGTTGCTAGTCGACTATGGAAAGTTCATGGAAGTAGTTGTATGTTTAGAAACTTTGGGACTGTCATTCTTGGTATTGGAAAACCCAATCATCCCCGTTTGATCTTTCTTGATCTCAGCTATTTTTTTGTATTAAGTCAATTGTTGTATTGATGTGGAAAGTGAACAATTGAGTCTGTCCTGTAGAAGGGGAAAACGTAATCATGTTAGACCATTACTTTGTTTGATTGAGTCATGCTCCATTTGGATTTTTTATTGGAAGGACTCCTCTTTTTGCACTCTTCATATTATGAATCTTCCTTGGATGGACACGAGAAGAGATTATCCTTGTGTAAGTCTTGCTTTGATTTTTGGAACGTATGGTTTCAGATCTTTGAATGATATCTTCTATAATGTAGAATTTATTTAAGGCTTGCAAGTAGACTATTTTGATTCTCTCCCTTCTCGGATTGATTTGGGATTCTTGTATTAGATGTTGTCTCTTAAATGGTGAATCCTTTTATTGGTTTCCTTGATTGATGCAGCTATGTAGGTAATCAGTTATGTACTTTCTGAACTGGTTTTCTATCTTTCAGATGAATAGTGAATCATGGATAGTCTGTATTGATTCTTCTTCTTATTTATTTAAGTTGTAGGATGAATCATCCTAAATATGTACTATGTTGAAAGTAACTCTTTTTGTTACATAGTAAAGATAAATTTTATATTTCAATTCAGAAAGAATTATGAAATAATTAGATGACAAGATCTGTTGTTTGTTTTAAATAAGTAATTGATTGGGTCAATTCTTATATGATATAATGCAATAGTTGCTGATTATATTATGCTCTTTTCCTAAAAGTGAATTTAGACTTATTATTTGTACTTCTTTTCTGGTTGTTATTACTTATGCTTATTTGTATGATATATTAATTGTTTCATTAAAGCAGAGTTGTTTTAATGGAACAATTAGTGGAATGCACTTCATTTTAATGCTTAGTGCTTATCATGCTCAGTTCAATGAACTGACCCATGCTAGCAATTTTTGTAGATGGACTTTGTAAGTGATAAAAGAAGGAAAAAATTTTATGATGTATTGGCTTATTTAAGTCTGGATCTTTTGTAAAGAATTTTGATTCATTCTTGAGTTGTATTGAAAAAGAAAAGTTATGTTCTTTTATGATCTTAATGTTGATCGACATGCAGTATGCCTGAAATGCATAGTCTTGTAAAGTGTATATTTTATCATGATGAATTGAAAGGTTTGGAGACTGACTCCAAATTGTGGTGTAAATTCTCTTGTACTTTGTATGAAGGAAATAGTAATGATATCTTGTCGATATTCTTTATATCTATTTGTATACTATTATTATTTTATCAATTAATAAGTTGGATTAAGGGGATAGTACAATCTCCCTTACTATAGTGAAACTTGTTAAGTTGCAAAAGATGTCATTCTCTATCTAAACAACTATAGTTTAATAATGAAATATGTATTGGATATACAATTAAACTATATGAGTGATGAATGATAAAAAGGTTATGTTAACCCTAACATCTAACCATGTAGAGGAAGACTCTTCCTCTCTCAAAAGAATGAAAAATAAAAGGAATGGTGGTTATGATCTTTAATCTTTGTACTTTGTTTATATAAAGTAAACACTAGCTGAACCTAGGTGGATGATACACCTTCTTTGGACAACTAGGTTGCATTAAAAATTAACCATTTGATGTTTTTTTTGCTATTTTTTGGGATAACTGCTTGTTATGCCAGTTAATGAACATAAATGCAAACATGAGTTAATGAAGTTCTTAATATCAAATCAGATTAATTATGGATAAAGAACTTAATGAATGTTGGAATTAGGGTTAGGCATGGTTGTTGCAATCTGAATCTTAATCCAATTTAATTATGAATTAATGACCACCAAGGGGTATGTACATCATGATGAATCAGTTCTAATGGATGTTGGCACACACCAACTACAGGACTGTACCTTTGAGAAGACCAAGGGCTTCTCAGGATATAGTGTTGTAGTTGACATGTGGCAACACCCTTCCATATTTTTTCATCTAGATCTACACACATCTAGGACTTGAACTTAGTTTCTCTCTAGGTCAAGTTAGTAGCATGTTTAGAATAGGGAGTAGCTTTCTATGACTCAGGGTACCTTGGCACATTCGGTCGACTTAGGTCGGTCGAGTATGCCCATATACCCTAAGTCATCATGAGCATCTTCCTATAACAAATTATGTTGCTAACTTGGGCTAGGGTCAAACCTTGGGCAAGTGGACTGATAGTAGTCAGTAAAGACCATTCTAGATAACAATAGAGAGTGAGGTGAAGGACATATTCTAATTGATGAGTATGTCATCTAGGAATAGTAACATGAATAGTATGTTGAAAATATTTGGCCAAAGTATCACAAGTTGTTGGTTGCGTTGTCCTATGTCACCTAGTTTAAAGAAACATGATGTCAAATGAATATTGGTAACAAATATTCAGATAGGTTCTTTAAATAGATCACTCAGTACCCAGAATAGGGTAGGAAAACCAAGTATATGTAGTATACATAAAGTATTCTATACTTTAAGACAAACATGAGAGATCGGTTGGTAACCGAGTCATGGAATGAGAGATCGGTAATTTAGTCATTACAGTTACATATGGTTATCTATTATGAGATTGATTGGCATGGAATGTGTGTTCTAAATGATGTTTTATTTAGAATAGAGAACATTGTGTAAAAAAAAAAAATCCCTTGTTTCTAAAGTCTTAAAATGGGAATGTTACATCTTGGTATCAGAGCTGAAGGTTGCAGCTCTTGGACCTATTGTGTCCATAATCTGATGAAACTTAAATTTTCTTATTAATAAAAAATGGTTAGAACAAGAGGAAATGTTGTAAATAATCCTCCACCCGAGGAAGGAGCAACAACTACCCAAAAAATTGATGAGATCCTTGCTACCTTGTTGGACACAAGGGATCATTTGGTTGTACTTGAACAACAAGTAATGGGAAATGAGGAGGAAGAAGATGTTGGTAATAATAATCAGCCACCTCCTGAGGACAACACCAATTTAGGTGTTGATAATAACAATGTGAACATACCTGATCAACCTTGAGAACAAAAAGGCTAGGTTGGTAGCTGAACTCACTAATGATATAAAATGATAAGTCCACCCAAGTTTGATGGCACCACATTAGGAGATGGAGCTAGAATTGGCTCAACAAAATGGAGAAGTACTTTGCAATAAGGAATTTCTCAGAAGAAACAAAGGTGATATGGGGAGCATATCATCTTTCCCATGAGGCATCTTCATGGTGGGACAACCATAAGGCTGAGTTGAATATTGATGAAACTAATATCACTTGGGATCAATTTAAAGGTTACTTTAGGCAACGTTGGCTACCACAACTTTATTATGATCAGAAAATGACTGAATTCCAGAACTTAGCTCAAGGAAAGCTAACTGTAATTGAGTATTGGGAGTGGTTTACTAAACTCCTTAAGTATGTACCTCAGTATCAAACTGACGAAGTTCAGATATATGAAAATTCATCATGGGATTGAATCCCATTATAGGAGGAGAGGTGGATGTTCACAACCCAACCATGATGGAAGGGGTTGTTGAAAAATCCATAAGGTAGGAACAAAATTGAAGGCAATTTCTCATAAAGAGGAAGTAAGGAAGAAAGTTCCCAACTCCTCTTCATCATCTCTTGCACCTAAGAAAGGACCATGGAAGAAATTTGGAATGAAAAGTAAGTTTTCAGCTGATAATAATAAGAAAGCAGCAACAAATAAGTCTACTAGGTAATGCATGAAACAACTTTGTCAAGAATAATAATAATGGACAGAAGTCCTATGGAGGTCAGAATGATAACTCTAAGGCTGAAATAAATCCAAGCCTAGAAAGGGACCTGTAGGAGGTTGTTATAACTATGGAAAAGATCATTACACAAATCAATGTCCTTTGAAAAGGATGATCGTAATCAGCAGCACAAGATACACTGCTGTAGTAGCTGACAAGCAAGGCTGAAAAATAGGCCACACCCATAGAGGTTCCGGTAAGTTATTTGGCATACCTATAACTATTATTTTTGATACCGAGCTACTTGAATGTTTTATTTCTAGTAAATTAGCATCAAAACTAAAAAGAAAAGATAGAAACATGGATAAAACATGGACTGTACATTATGGAAACAATGTTGTTCATACAGTTAGTATGTGTCTTTTTGGAGCAGTCCTTGACTTACCTAGTTTTTCCACTGAAGTTGATCTTTATGTTGCACCTTTGGGGTCTTATGATGTAATCATAGGTGTTAATTGGTTAGCTGAACATAAGGCAAAAGTGGACTATTTTGAAAAACATATTAGTTGTTTAGATGACTATAGAAAAAACAGAGATTCAGGTGTGAAACGTGAGATTTCTGTTAGGAAATTGTCAGCTATGCAACTTAAAAAGGCCAAAAATAAAGGTTGTACCTTATATGCAATAAATATTTCTAAAAACTATTGAAGAGAACAATGATGTCATGGAATGATATCCATTATTACAAACTTCAGTGATGTGTTTCCGGAAGAGTTACTAGGTCTTCCACCCAAAAGGGAATTTGACTTCACAATTGAAATCAAGCCTAGAACCGAGCCTATTTCTAAGGCACCATATCGAATGACTACTATAGAATTAGTAGAGCTTAAGGCTCAATTGCAAGAAATTTTTCTAAAGGTTTGATTAGACCGAGTGTTTCACCTTGGGAGCACCAATAATTTTTGTGAAAAAGAAGGATGGAACACTTAGATTGTGCATTGATTACGAATGTTAAACAAAGCAAACAATCAAGAATAGATACCCACTCCCTAGAATTGATGATCTATTTGATCAGATGCATGGAGCATCGGTATATTCTAAGATAGATCTTTGATCTGGATATCATCAATTATGGATTAAGGATGAGGACATTCATAAAACAACTTTTAGAACAAGGTATGGACATTATGAGTTCACGGTTTTACCTTTTGGATTAACAAATGCACCTGTAGCTTTTATGAATTTAATGAATAATATCTTTCAAGAATACTTGGAAAATTTGTGCTTGTATTCTTGGATGACATTCTCATATATTCTAAAAGTATTGAGGAACACCATGAGCATTTGAAGATAGTTTTGGAAATTTTGAGAAAGAGACGGTTATATGGTAAGCTATCTAAATGTTCTTTCTATGACACAAAAGTGCACTATTTGGGACATGTAATAAGTAAGAATGGAATTGTTGTAGATCCTTCTAAAATTGTAGCTATAACTGAGTGGCCTACACTAAAGAATGTACATGAAGTTAGAAGCTTCATGGGGCTTGTTGGTTACTATAGAAAATTTGTAAAAGATTTTTCTAAAGTGGCTGCACCAATAACTTCATTACAGAAAAAGGATAAGAAGTTTGTTTGGAATGAGAAATGTGAATCTGCATTCAGAACTTTGAAGGAACAGTTAACTTCAACACCTATTCTAGTGGTACCAGACCCTAATGGAGACTTTACTTGTTGTAATGGATGCATCTGGGAAGGTCTAGGAGGTATTTTGTTACAAAATGATCATGTCATAGCTTACAAAAGTAGAAAACTAAAGTTACATGAGTTGAATTATGCTCCACATGATTTAGAGCTTGTTTCCATTGTTCATGCACTACAAGTTTGGAGGCATTATCTACTTGGTAAACCTTTTGAATTAAAAACTGATCATCTTGGGCTGAAGTATATTTTCACTCAGCCAAATCTAAATGCAAGACAATGAAGATGGTTAGAGTTTTTGTCTCAATATGATTTTGACATCAATTACATCAAAGGTAAGGAAAATAGAGTGGTTGATGCTCTAAGTCATAGGAAGCACATTTATGCTCTTATAACATTGAGAACTCAGTTTAAGGATGAAGTAAAAAGTGTCATGGAATCTGATTCTTACTTTCAACAAGTAAAAACAATGCTTGCTTGCTAGATCCAAATGATGTGAGGTATAAAGGTTTTCACTTTGACAATGAAGGAATCTTAAGATTTGAAAACAAAGTATACATACCTTCGCTAAATGATTTAAGAAAGAAATTGTTAGCAGAATTTCACAATTCACCTTTTCTCTGACACCTGGTATTACAAAGATGCTTGCTGATATAAGACAACAATATTTTTGGAAGGGGATGAAAAAGGATGTTATTGATTTTGTGACACATTGCTTAGAATGTCAACGTGTTAAAGCTGAACATATGCACCCAGCCGGTTTATTGTATCCTCATAGCATACCGCAGTACAAATGGCAAGTAATAAGCATGGATTTTGTACAAGGGTTTCCTATGTCAAGAAATAAACATGATGTTATTTTGGTAGTTGTTGATAAACTAACAAAAGTAGCACATTTTATTGTTGGTAATCTGAAGGATGATTCTCTTATTTTGGAAAAAGAGATTTACATGAAAATTTTTAGATTACATGGAGTACCTGAATTAATCATATCTGATAGAGATCCTAGAATGACTTCAAGGTTTTGGCAAAACTTAATGCAGCTCTAGGAACTAAGCTGAATTTCAGTTTTGTGTATCATCCAAAATGGATGGATAGACTAAAAGAGTTAATCAAGTTTTAGAGGATATGTTACGAATGTATTGTATGGATCAGCAATATAAGTGGGAAGAGTACCTTCCACTAGTTGAGTTTTCTTATAATAACACATATCATGCCTCTCTTAAGATGGCACCTTTCGAAGCACTATACGGAAGAAAATGCAGAACCCCATTAGTTGGGACAACATTGAGGATAGAGAGGTAATTGGACCTAAAATCCTTACAAAATGGAACAACAAGTTAAAATGATTCGTGAATGCTTGAAAGAAGCAGCAGATAGGAAAAAGAGTTATGTTGATTTAAAGTGGGTTGATAGGAAATTTGAACTTGGTGAGAAGGTCTTTCTTTAGGTTAAACCAAAAAGAGCTCTATAACTTTTGGCAAGGCTACCAAGTTATCACCTCATTACATGGGACCTTTTGAAATAGTTGAAGTAATCAACCCTGTAGCTTACCATTTAGCATTACCTCCTACTTTGTCATGAATGCATGATGTTTTCCATATTTCTTTGCTTAAGAAATACATTTTAGATTTATCACATGTGTTAAATTAGAATTCCTTGCAGGTCCAAGACCCAGGAATAATCATGGTTAAACCCATACGAGTGCTGGAAACTCACCAATTGCATTTAAGAAATCATGAAATAAGTCAATGTAAGGTCCAGTGGGACCAATTTAATGAAGAAAGTGCAACTTGGGAAAATATGGAAGATATGAAAACTGCTTTTCCATATTTATTTGAATAGAATTGACTATGATGACTGATAAAAATTTGTGATTTTATCTTTATATGTCAATAAGTCTGCCAGTTTTGGGCAGATAACTATTTATTTTTAAATAAGCAGCTATGTGAATGCTGATTTCTGAACTTTAAATTTTGATATTGTTGCAAACATATGTTAAGAAAGTGAATAAATTGATTATCCTTAATGCAATGGTCAAAATAAGATAATCATCGGGATGATGATTCTTTTTAGGAGGGAAGTATGTAACACCTTTGACAAACTATTATATTTCTCTTTTGCATTGCAAGCATTGACATGTGATTTTCTTGAATGAGGTGTGTTCCCTTGATTGTTGAAGATCATGCTTGTTATGGATAAATCATTTCTACTCTTGGATTCATTAGACTGAAATGATATGGCTTGCAAGAATCCATTTTCACTTCTGATAGGTGAGTTGCAATCTAGTTTTGAGGGTTGCAAACTTATCTCTTTTAACTGACTCATCCTTGGATCAATTCCAGTGATCCAAGGAATGTTTTAAATCTCCTTACCAGACTGAATGGTAAACTGACATTCATAGGTTGAGAGATGTAGCGGACTAAAATTTTGTATGTTACAAATTCTTTGGTCTTGTAAGATCGTGCCTGCATTCGGTTGTATGTTTGTGCTCGGATCTTTGGGATTGATCTCTTCAGACATTTAACAACGTAAGCGTAAGCGAAATGAAGCTTGCTTCACATGACTATGAAGGGAATCTAAATCCTAAACCTAAGGGATTATCCTAATGGTATTCTAAACTAAGGTAAATGCACCTACTTCCTAGCTATGTCTACTTATTCGGGTGACAATCTAACCTAAGCTTCATATTCTATTTTGTTGGGATGGCATCCTAACCTAAGTTGTTGTGCTAAATGGAATAAGGGAGAAATAACCTAAGGTAATGCTAGGCTATTTTTAACCTAATACCTAATACTATTTGGTTGTAAATTTTGATCTAACCTAAGGTGGCAATTACTTATGGAAATGATTTTGATTAAACCTAAGGTTATAACCTAAGTTATGGAAATCTATCCTAAACTATTGAAAGGGACCTAGGGTCACATGGCATGTTGGCGATGGTTCCAAAGGCATTTATTTGATTTGATTTGTTTGAATAAATGGGAAGTACTACCAGTTTTGGAAAGGCATGTAAACTTAGTGGAAGCTTACATGGAGTCTTCACTAAAGTTGAAATGCATGCTTGAAGTTGAAATAGGTTTCACCAATTTTAGGAGGTGGTGGCAAGGAGAGATAGGCGGGAGATTGGGGAGTAATTGCATTAATGAACCTCAAATTTTGTGTGAAAACCATCTTGGAAACAATGAGGGTGGATTTGTTGGAGGTTGTTTGGTCTTGCATGCCTTTGATTTTTCTCTGCATGGAGCTATCTGGTTCTTCAACCAGCAGTTTGACTTTTACTTTGTGGCTATTTTTGGTTTCTCTGTCTATTTTCATCCAAGGAAAGTATATGAGGCATTGGAGAAAGAGATGTTTGGTTTTGATCTTTCTTGGAGGAGAAAAAGAGTTGGAAGCTCAGTTGGAAGTCTCCTTCAAATTGGTAGAAGCACTATCAGGCATGATAGGCTCTACCCATTAAGATTTCTTGCTTTCTTCTAAATGTTTCATTAAAATAATTCTACTCTCATGAGATAAATGGTTTCATGTTTTGTCTGGTTATTTACTTTCTTGATTGAAATGAATCTCTGTGATTTTTGGATATGAATCCATTGCATGATAATGTTAGTCTTTGGATGTTCTCTCTACACAAGTTCAATGGTGATATGCATGTGGAACTTGTATTCGAGGCTTGTGTTTGTTCTAACTTGTATTCGAAGCTTTGTTTTTTTAACTTGTATTCAAGGCTTTGTGTTTTTTTCGAACTCATATTCTAAGATTTGTGTTTTGTTTGAACTCATGTATTTGAGGACTTTTTTATTCTAAACTTGTATTCGAAGCTTTGTGTGGTTTGAACTCATATTCGGGACTATCTGCTTGAAAAGCTTGATTTAATGGCTTTGATTTAAGTCTCTTTTGGAATCTTCTCCTGATGCATCTTGAGTTTGGAATGGTTGTGGTACTTCTATCCCAGACTATACCATTTACTTTGAGCATGTAATGGCATGTAAACATTGAGGATATTCTACTCTCCTCTGCTCTGGGTAACCCACATCTTGTTTGAAAGTCTTTGACTATTTTTTTAGAAGGATGTTGGACCTTTTATGGAACTATATCTTGTTGTGGGGATATAAACCTCTGGTTTGATATCTATATTACTTACTTACTCATTGATAAATTTTGAGCTCATTTGAAATAGTCGATAATGGGTTCTCAAAGTTTATGGAAATGTTGTGTGCATACTTCTTCTTGTGTTATTTGATTGGAACAATTACCTTCTCTGTCTCGATCTTTATGTGCTAGATGGAGCTATGAAAGTCATTTTGTTGTGATTTCTATTTCAGTCAAGTTCAAGGGTAATGTTGAGAACTTTGCTTGACTTAAACATGTGTGTTGGGTTTTTGTACTCTCTTTCAGATCCTTTTTAATTGATTTCTGGTTTTTAAAAGAGAGAAGAGTTGAATACTCTCGTAAACTGAATCTTGTTTGGAAGGATTTAGTACCTCTAGTTCGGGATTGTTTCGTATAATTTTTTCTTCATTATGATCACAAACTATATGTTTCTTTTGTATGGAGCTATGTAAGTCCTTGTAGTTGGGATTTCAGTTACTATTGAGTTTGTGAGTATTATAGAAACTTTTCTTAGCTTAATACTGGTGTTGGGTTTTAGTATTCTCTTTTAGATTCATTTGAATGGATTTTGGGTCTTTAAAAGGAGAAAGGAGTAGGTTACTCTTGTGGACTTGTATCTTGTTTTGTCCAGATTTTGTACTTCTACCTTGGGATTATACTATATACTTTCTCTGTAGAATGAACTCGAACTTGTGTTTAAACAACATGGAATAGATGAACCAGGTTAGTGTTGATATTGTTGTTTGATAAAGTATGAATTCATAAGGAAAACTAGAAGTATTGCTTTCTATAAACTTGTGTGTTTGGTTTTGTATTCTCTTTTGGGAACTAGTGAAAAGAACTTCTGAGTTTGAAATAGAAATGGGAATTCAATTGATAATACAAAGGAAATGAATTCTTGATTGATCTTTTCTATTTAAGTTTCCTTTAACTTTTGTAAAGTTAAGTTCATTGTTTGAAATTCTCTGTAGCTCGACTCTCTTCTGTTGTAGAGTGATTACTCTCTTAGGCCTGTTTGACTTATTGAATTTGGATTTTCTATCCCTTCTATCTTGTATGAAATAGTGTGAACTCACTCTTCTAAAATGAAACTTCCTTGTGGATTGTTTAGTTTTATTTGTTTCTAGTCGACTGTGGAAAGTTCATGGAAGTAGTTGTATGTTTAGGAAAACTTTGGGACTGTCATTCTTAGTACTGGAAAACCCAATCATCCCCATTTGATCTTTCTTGATCTCAGCTATTTTGTATTAAGTCAATTGTTGTATTGATGTGGAAAGTGAACAACTGAGTCTATCCTATAGAAGGGAAAATGTAATCATGTTTAGACCAATTGCTTTGTTTGATTGAGTCATGCTCCATTTGGATTTTTTATTGGAAGGACTCCTCTTTTTGCACTCTATCATATTATGAATCTTCCTTGATGGACACGAGAAGAGATTATCCTTGTGTAAGTCTTGCTTTGATTTTTGGAACGTATGGTTTCAGATCTTTGAATGATATCTTCTATAATGTAGAATTTATTTAAGGCTTGCAAGTAGACTATTTTGATTCTCTCTCCCTTCTCGATTGATTTGGGATTCTTGTATTAGATGTTGTCTCTTAAATGGTGAATCCTTTTATTGGTTTCCTTGATTGATGCAACTATGTAGGTAATCAATTATGTACTTTCTGAACCGGTTTTCTATCTTTCAGATGAATAGTGAATCATGGATAGTCTTGTATTGATTCTTCTTCTTATTTATTTAAGTTGTAGGATGAATCATCCTAATATGATACTATGCTTTGAAAGTAACTCTTTTTGTTACATAGTAAAGTTAAATTCTATATTTCAATTTAGAAAGAATTATGAAATAATTAGATGACAAGATCTGTTGTTTGTTTTAAATAAGTAATTGATTGGGTCAATTCTTATATGATATAATGTAGTAGTTGCTGATTATATTATGCTCTTTTCTTAAAAGTGAATTCAGACTTATTATTTGTACTTATTTTTTGGTTGTTATTACTTATGCTTATTTGTATGATATATTAATTGTTTCATTAAAGCAAAGTTGTTTTAATGGAACAATTAGTGGAATGCACTTCATTTTAATGCTTAGTGTTTATCATGCTCAATTTAATGAACTGACCCATGCTAGCAATTTTTGTAGATGGACTTCATAAGTGATAAAAGAAGGAAAAAATTTTATGATGTATTGGCTTATTTAAGTCTGGATATTTTGTAAAGAATTTTGATTCATTCTTGAGTTGTATTGAAAAAGAAAAGTTATGTTCTTTTATGATCTTAATGTTGATCGACATGTAGTATGCCTAAAATGCATAGTCTTGTAAAGTGTATATTTTATCATGATGAATTGAAAGGTTTGGAGACTAACTCCAAATTGTGGTGTAAATTCTCTTGTACTTTGTATGAAGGAAATAGTAATGATATCTTGTCGATATTCTTTATATCTATTTGTATACTATTACTGTTATCAATTAATAAGTTGGATTAAGGGGATAATACAATCTCCCTTACTATAGTGAAACTTGTTAAGTTGTAAAGATGTCATTCTCTATCTAACAACTATAGTTTAATAATGAAATATGTATTGGATATACAATTAAACTATATGAGTGATGAATGATAAAAAAAGGTTATGTTAACCCTAACATCTAACCATGAGAGGGAAGACTCTTCCTCTCTCAAAAGAATGAAAAATAAAAGGAATGGTGGTTATGATCTTTAATCTTTGTACTTCATTTATATAAAGTAAACACTAGCTAAACCTAGGTGGATGATACACCTTCTTTGGACAGCTAGGTTGCATTAAAAATTAACCGTTTGATGTTTTTTCCCTTTTTTTGGGATAACTGCTTGTTATGCCGAGATTAATGAACATAAATGCAAACATGAGTTAATGAAGTTCTTAATATCAAATCAAATTAATTATGGATAAAGAACTTAATGAATGTTGGAATTAGGGTTAGGCATGGTTGCTGCAATCTGAATCTTAATCCAATTTAATTATGAATTAATGACCACCAAGGGGTATGTACATCGTGATGAATCAGTTCTAATGGATGTTGGCACATGCCAACTGCAGGATTGTACCTTTGAGAAGACCAAGGGCTTCTCGAGGATATAGTGTTGCAGTTGACATGTGGCAACACCCTTCCATATTTTTCATCTAGATCTACACACATCTAGACTTGAACTTAGTTTCTCTCTAGGTCAAGTTAGTAGCATGTTTAGAATAGGAGTAGCTTTCTATGACTCAGGTACCTTGGCACATTCGGATCGACTTAGGTCGGTCGAGTATGCCCATATACCCTAAGTCATCATGAGCATCTTCCTATAACAAATTATGTTGCTAACCTGGGCTAGGGTCAAACCTTGGGCAAGTGGACTGATAATAGTCAGTAAAGACCATTCTAGATAACAATAGAGTGAGGTGAAGGACATATTCCAAATTGATGAGTATGTCATCTAGGAATAGTAACATGAATAGTATGTTGAAAATATTTGGCCAAAGTATCGCAAGTTGCTGTTGTGTTGTCCTATGTCACCTAGTTTAAAGAAACGTGATGTCAGATGAATATTGGTAACAAATATTCAGATAGGTTCTTTAAATAGATCACTCAGTACTTGGAATAGGGTAGGAAAACCAAGTATATGTAGTATACATAAAGTATTCTATACTTTAAGACAAACATGAGAGATTGGTTAATAACCGAGTCATGGAAAAATAAGATACATCCTCTAACTATCTACTTAGCAATTTTCTTTAGCTAACACAACCGAACCTTTCAACTTATTTCATAGGTTAATATTATTGAGAGAATGAACAAAGGGGAGATAAAAATTAATACCTCCTTTAGAAATATAAAAGAACAATATATCAATCCACAACTCGTAGAGAGAGAGAGGAAAACTTCTATTTCCTTCGTAGAGAACAATGAAAATAGTAATGAATACCTTAGCTCGGAAAGAAATAAAAGGATTTCAGTCAATAAGGAAGAGATATGGTCTCATCATTCCATCCTTCAAAATAAAGAAACAAAGTTGAAATTTAAAAAAAAGTAAGCTGAAACATATCCTTCTTTGGAAACATTCGATTTCAAAAATCATTACAACACAAAGTAAAGAAATCAAAGTTTAATCAATGTACATAGATATACGAATGAAACAAGCAATTCGAACCTGAAATAGAAGGATTATCATCTAATAAAGAGAACAATCAAAATAATATAGAAGTTATCATTGTGACCCAAAAGCTAATACAAGTTTCTTAAGCAACAAGTTCAAGAACAAAATTATTAAATTCATTCCAATGTTCATAGCATCTACAAATAAGTTCTCTTATTTCTCCCAATAGAGAGAGACAAAGAGAGAGAGAATGATGAGGTAAACATCCTTAAGAAATTATGATTTATTTTTCAAAATTTAAAGCGAGAAAAACAAAGACAAATGAATACAAGATGAATGTCCCAACTTAACTTCAAGTTACCCCATTTTTTTCCCTTCCTTCAAGAGTCAATAGAATAAGCTAAAAATTTGAGAGGGAAGATCCTATTTCAGATTTCGAACACAATGAAGAATATAAAAGAGATATAATCCCCAAAACAGTACTCGAAATGAAGCCCAAGGGAGAAGAATAAAATTGAAACATTACAACTCATTTCCTTGAGATAATTAAAACTAAACTATTTCCTAGTACACCTTAAATATCCCAACTCTTCAATATCATGCAAACACTAACTATAATGCAAAAACTAGAAAATCTATCTAGATGCACCAATAAGGGTATCTCCCGAAGCTCGGTACTTCACATAGAAAAGATGCATAAAAATTCAATAAAACTTTTCAAATCATGATAATAGGGTAACCTTCAATCCATCCATCAAGTAGGTAAAAACAAAGGATTCGCTCAGGTCCTAAAAACATGGAAGTCAATAACAAGCCATTTTGTAACATGTAGGTGGGAAAAACTACAATGTCATCAAACAGCTTTAGAAGAAGCTAAATCATGAATTATCAAATTTTGAGCAAGGAAGAACATATTAAAAAAAAATCATTTCATAGCCAAGACTCCTACCAACTATTTCAAATAGACCCAAAGGAGTTCTCAGATTTTAATCATCTCAAGCATAGTAAAAGTAAGAATTATTTAATATTATCTCTAAGCAAGATTGATTCCACAAACATTGAATCCGAACAACCATTCCAGCAAGGATCAAATAGAACTAACAAGATTCGAAAACAACTTCATACAATAGAGAAGATGTCACTCATCTTAATTCCTCCAAGAAGGAGAGTAGACCCAGTTCAAATATTTTATCAAGCATTATTTTCCTTAATCCATTTTGCACAAACAATAGAAGTTCACACAATTTTGACAACATTCCAGTTCCAAAGAAAAAGCTATAGCAAGATTTACTCATACACTAATACATTCAACAAAGAAACGACCCACATTAAATATTCCTCAAACAAAAATTTCAATTAGGAGAATACAACAACAATACACAGGAATGAATTCAAGAAAAACACCACTTTAAACTATATTTTTCCTCAAGGGTAGAGTTCCTTTAATGAAGGCATTTAGTAAAAAGTAGAAAAACTTAATGAGTAGAGCCTATCATGCATGATATATATTCTATCGATTTGTAGAATATTTCCAGCCGAGCCTCCCATAATCTTTTCCTTTTTCCAAGTGACGTCAATAATTCCAAACTTCCTAATGCCTCTTAGACCTCCACTGGATCAAAATTAGCTTAGAGGTGCCAAAATAGTGAAGTATTGAAAATAGAACTGCTGGTTTGAAGAACCCAAAATCTCCGTGTAGAGCAAAAATCGCCAAGACAAAATGACCAAACAACCTCTCCAAAACCTACTTACACTCCTTCCTAGGCAGTTTCTTCACCATGAATGAGGTTCATAAATGGAAGGAAAACCAATTCTCCCACCTAACTCTCCATGCCACCACCATCCAAAATTGGTGAACTCTACTTCAAATTTTGCATGCATTACACATTTAGAGATGATGCGAACTAGACATACCCTTAACTCCCATGCCTCCTCCAAAACTAATAGCACAAAGTTCATTAAATTAAAAATCAAATATCATTAATGCCATAGAAATCGTCACCACCGACTCACCATTTTCCATACAACCCTTAGGTACCCCTTAGCTTACTATTAGCTTAGGTTAGATTGGCATTAGATTAGGATTCAACCTTAGTATAGGTAAATAGTACTTACCTTAGGTTATTCCAATACTTTGCCATAGTTAAAACATGCCAACATAGTTTAAGACATAAACCTTAGTAATAGGTATTAGGTATACCTGAATTACCTTAGATTAGAATCCACATTGGATAGGACATTGCAACTATGGTTAAGGTATTCAACTTAATAGTCCCGTAATAGGATATTAATCCACTTATGCTTTTCAATGTCTTATAAAAATATTTAACAAGAAGGTCCAAGCTCATCATTTACAAAGAAGTTGCAAAGCAAGAGTACCAAAAGAAGGAGACACTTTAAATTCTATTTAATAATGCCAGTTTATCAAGATGTTTAAAAACTAAAAACTAAAGCATAACTTAGATAAATGGAATTGATCCAAGGTTTTGCTATTAACATATGATAAGTATGAAAACAATAATATAGGTTCATAACCTTTTAGAACACAGAGAAGAATGACTTCATTTTCATGAAAATATAATCTCAGCAAAATGAATCCCTGTATAGTACTAATTTATCAATTGCAAATATAATTTCCAACACTCAAAAGAATACACCTTCCTAAGACAAATCACATGTCAACATTTGCAATGTCAAGAGGAAATGGTATAAAAGTAACAGTTTGTCAAATATGTTACACGAGCATAAAAATCATCTTTTCCTAGCTTGTATAAATCTCCACCTATCAATTTGTAAGGTACCACAACATTGCAAGTTTTTTCTTCTTTAAGGTCTTCATTCCCTGCAGTGCCTATCTAGTGCATAATAATATGACAATGTCCTCTAGTTTAGTGGGCGTGTGATTTAGTATAAAGAGTTGTGCATCTAGAATGGTGTCCTCAAGTCTTTGTGTATCCTCACTAGAATTGATTCTTGATAAGTGGTCAGCCCCCGAGTTGTTTTTCCTTGGTTCTACAATAACTATAAACTGAAACTCCTGAAATAGTAGTATCCACATGCATATGCACCCTTGTAAAATAGGCTTGTTGAGTAAATATTTAATTTCCATATGATCAATAAATAAAATAAAAGGTGTAGATAATAAGTATTGTCTAAAATTGTACAATGCGTAAATCATAGACAAAGCTTCACGCTTAGTATTTGTATAATTTTGTTCAGCAGATGTCAACTTTCTACTTGTAAAACAAATAGGGCGGTCTATAATTCCTTCACCAGGTTTTGATAACACGATACCAATTTCCATTCCATAAGCATCAACATGGAAATTAAAGGGTTTTTCCCATGAAGTAAAGTGTAAAATAGGTATAGTAGTCAACCTTTCCTTCAGTGTTTCAAATGCTGCAAATGCCTATCATCCCAATAGAATTTTCCTTTCAACTTTAATAACTCCTCTAAAGGCACGGAAATATTTACATACCCTTTAATGAATATTTAGTAATACCTTTTATGACCAAGAAATTCACACAATTCACTTTTCTTGTTAGGTTCTTCCAATCCAAAGATCGAACGACATTGGTTGGGTCTACCAAAACCCGTTGTTACAAATAATATGCCCAAGTAATGTGCCAAAAGGTGTTATAAAGATACATTTCTTGATGTTCAAATAGATTATCAACTTCCTACACCTCTCAAACATAAGCTTCAAATTGTGACAATGATCCTTAACCAAGCCATACACTCTCCAATCATCTATATATACCTATAAAAACTTATGAAGGAAGTTCTAAATATCCTACACAATAATGCACGAGAACATAGTTGGGTGCATTTTTCAATCCAAAGGGCATCACTGTGTATGAAAACTTTCCCATTCAGTGGTGAAATTTGTCTTTTCCTAATCTTCCTTTGCAATGCACACTTGATGATAACTGCAAAACCCATATGTAAAAGAGTAGATCTTATACCTTGCAAATCCTTTAAGGATATCTTCTGTAAATGGGGTGGGAAAATGATCAATAAAACATGAGTCATTTAAATCTAAGTAGTCCACACATATCCTTATCCTCTCATCCTTTTTGATACATCGATGACCATGGGACTAATCCACTCAGATTCCTCAATGGGCTCAATTATACCAAAATTGAGCATTTGATCAATTTCTTTCATTACCTTGACACATAGATTAAGATTCATTTTATATGGTCTCTTCCTAATCGGCACATGCCTTTTTTAAGTTTTTTTCACATCTCACCTAAAGAAGGGTGTAATATTTTAAATCATGATAACCCCATGGAAACAAGTCCTGAGAGTCACGTAGGAGTTCAATAATCTGAGCCACTTCATGATCCTACCAGTAATTTCCAATAATGGCCTCTTTAAGCTCTGTATCTGTTCCAATATTAACCTTATTTATTTTTATAGGCTCATGATACGTGCACACATTTCCATCTATTGCGTCCATCACCTCACATGTAACTTAAGCATGGTTAACATCAAGGTTATGATCCTCATCATCATTATTTATCATACACACCAATTTACCCTTTTTCTTTTCTTCCCAGAAAAAACCATTTCTTCTTCTTTAGTCTCTTTAAGGTCAAGGTGTGCCTCTAAATCCAACTCTCCAAACATATCTAATAGGAGTTCCTCAACCTTTGTGCTATCTTCCAAAGTAGGGCGCTTCATTATATGAAATGATTTATTGCTTAAAGGTTTAGTAGAAAAATAATCAAAAGTATGGATCATACATGAGGTCATCTCTTTCCAATTAACTATTTCTCTTGTCAACTCTGCATGGACATACTATGCACGCGTGCAACCACCTAGGGTGGCATAGAACTTATGTACCTAGATTGATGGTGGTAAGGCCTCCTGCCCATCCATCCAAATTCTCTCACATTCCTAGATATGGTATGAAGTAGGGGACTTCCCATGAAATTCACATATATGAGAAGGTACATTTCTCCTTATAAACCTAGTAGAAAAGGTGATTCTCACTTCTCACCATTCTAATAAGTTGTCTCTATGTGTAGTCCACCAAAATTTTGATGTACTAGACAAAGTATATAATAGTATATTTCTTGTCACCCTCATCCTTCCACTAGGATTCCATGGTACACAAAAATACATCAGGGTTCCCTTCACTAGTGTACTTGAGGTACCTGGTTATAACTTAAGTGTCTAACCATGTGCGACTTCGATCACATGAGTAACTTTGCTTTTATCCTCTTTCCTAACTATTTCATATGTTCCATGTTCCCAGTTGTCACAAGAAATACTTGTGGTATCACTAACTACCCGTGCATCATCCTAATGTATCACTCTTTCCTTATATGGCTTGATTACCTTAGGTTCTCTCGATTGTGCATGCATATATTTCATTTAAGGGCTCAACATAAGGAGAAACCTTTGCATATGTAGAAGGTATGATGATGCACTCTTCCTTATTCTCAAAGATAATGTACCCCTTATCGAAGTACATATTTGTATAACACCAAGGGCACCCAAGCAATGATGGGAAACTATCTTGCTTCAGCTAGCTCCAACACTTCAAAGTCCCTAGTAAACTTGGCTCCTTGAATTGTAATAGTCACATCCTTTAACAATCCAAGTGGAATGGATCTAGTTCTATTTTCCATATATACAATATTCAAAGAAGGCTACAAGGGTTGTCTCTCCATCTGATTCTGAACATTAACTTCTAAACCCGTATTTATTAGAATTTTTCTCAGAAGAAATCCATTTATGATTGAATTCAATGTAATATCCTTATTATAATGATGATTATGGGGAGGTATATTTTCATGAAGTATATGCCTCTTGTGATTGTTACCTATTGCAAAGCTTTTTCTCTCAACCATTCTCCTAACAAAGTGATTATGTTATCCTAGCACAACATTAAACATACTTCCTTCATGTCATCTACCTCCTTTTATGGGATTTCAAATTTATTTTCTCACTCCATAACACACACCTGCTCCTTCAAACTATGAATCTCTACTTATAGATCCCTGATAACATCCATAGTTTCCTAGTATACCTCTTTCTAATGTGCAACATCGAGTACTTTAGATTTATAAATTTTTACCTTGATATAGTCGATTGTATTTTGAGGTTCATGAGATTACGTAGCCTCAACGTGTGTAGTGACTAAGATGGGTTGTAATTTAGAATTCAGTCCGACCTTCAACATCCATTGATTTCCATCTGTGTTTTGTATCTTAATCATAGATGCTCCCTTATCTTGCTTATGTTGCTTTCTCATATGCTCATACAAGTCTGAAATTCTTCAAATTTGTGTTTTTTACACACCATGAAAAAACCAAATTCTAATGGAACTCACACTGATAATGATCAGGAGATCCAAAAGTATAAAAATTTCCTCTAGGAAATCCTCCTCTTGCACCATCTTGACCTTAGACTCTATATCCTCCACAAAAGTATGTACTCCTATTATCTTGTATTGCACCCTTCATCATATTTTTCACACTAATCCTTAGACCCACTTTCTACACTAGTCTGGTGTACACTCATCTCAATAGCCTCATGAATATGATCAATCACTCTACAGTTAATAGTGTCATGAGTATGAGTTTTGTAAATTTTACAATACATAGATACATTCTTCTGGATCATGTGCTGCAAGAGAGGACATCTACTCGCATCATGGTCCAAATGAAAAATATCACAATTCAAAAACATGGTGTGCATCAAATTATGAGGAAAAATATCCTTGGTATGTCCTTCAACCTCGCAATCTGTACACCATATTCCACTGTGTATCTCATGAGATGAATTAATAGAGATAGATTCTAACTATTTTTCCATTGTTATAATCTACGCCTCTAAAAATAGACTCACTCTAAAGTGTCAACACTCCCAACCGCCTCAAGGTGCATAAAGCTACCTCCAAGGCATTGTGTAGATCTTAAAAAGTCTTATGAGATAGTGACATTCTAAATGGAGTCAAAAATCCACCAACAAACCATTGTGCATGGTCACTCGAATATATGTCATAAGGTAATTTTGACAACAAGGTTTTAAAGTGCATGTCATGTTTTCAAATGCTTTCTAATAATAATTTCTTAATGTCCCTAAGTGTGCTGATACTTTTACAAGTAAAACTTGGAATATGGAACTTAGTTAGAAATACATAGTGGAAATCATCATAATCCATCACAAGATGATACAGTAATACTTTTTGTACTAGCTATGTGTGCGCCCTTAAAGATTAGTAGAAAACCGATTCACCTTCCTATCTCAAGTGATGATCCCCTTAGCATGCTATAACAACTTGTACTTATGAACATGCTCAGTAGCATCTTAAATAATTCTATATTATGGAAAGTAGAGGGACATCTCATAATAAACTTGTTGATGTAGATGTGGGGGTTGTTGAGGATGTGGGCCATGCCCTCCGGATCCGTAACCAAAACTGCCACCAATATTTCCTTCACCATTAGAACCACATAATCCACTTGATCCTGACCCTCTTGATCCATGTGATCCTCCAATAGTAAGTGCTAGACTAGTGGATTTACTTCCTTGAGTCCCAATTGTAGTACTAAATTGAAATTCCATTGTTTTCAAAGTTTTAGTGCTTCCATATGTGTTCCCAATGTTTGGTGTGCCCACACTCTTTCCTGAAAATGCAACATAAAATATTCCTCCAATGGTCCATCCAAATAAAAAGATGATGTTTGTGCTGCCATAGATGTGTTGTTTGATGTACTTCTATATTCAAAGGAAAATGATATCTACCTGAAGCTACTAGATTACCTACACTCGCTATTGATGAATTATTACTTCTGGAACTGGAACACTAGGCGCAAGGGCTAGGTTGCAAGGTGGAATTAGGTGCATGCCCACGGTATTTAATCTTTCCTCCTATAACACAATCTCATCAAAATTTGAAGGGGATTATCTACTATGCTTGCCTAAGTGGGAAAGAGCCTAACGCTCCAGCTCCACATCTTTCACTTGAGCCTCAAATACTTCTCTAGAAATCATCCTCCGTAACTCCACAGACTCCTCAATATTGGAGTGCTTTACCAATTCCATCTCACATAATTGATTTTATGTAAGCCACTTTTATTCTCCCTTCCTTTCTTATGCAAGGTAAACCATCTTTCACCACACCTAGTCATTCCTCAGTGCGGTGGTATGTTTAGATAGCCATAGGTAGGCTCTCTAAACTCAACACCACCATCAAGATCTTAATTTCCAAAGGAATAACACATATGTAAGATCCTCTAGGCTTATGAAAAAATTCAAACTCATTAACTTCCGGAACAGAATATGTAGACACAATGTACTCCAAAGTATAATTGTGCACAACACCATCCCACCAATGATCTATAACACATGTCCAAGGTTCATCTACATCAAACAAATCCTGGTACTCTTCCTGCATCCAAACCCTTGATCTGTAACTCCAAATTTTCTTTGATGCATATGAGGAAAACCACTCGTACAATTCTATTGGAAAAAAATGAAAAATGTCTCATAGAGTTCATAATATAGATTATCTTCCACCCACTTATGTGCATTGAAATCAGGTCCAAAACCATATATTCATGCAAATTGATCTTGTCCATCATATACCCAATATTAAATGTCTAAAAGAGTCAATTGATACGCCATCAACATGCAACATCATGGAAAACAGTTTGAAAAGAGGTCCCAGAACATAACCAAAATGTAGTTTTTATTTTCTACTTAGATGCCTAGGCATGTTGGTAATTCACTCGCATATATCTCGAGCGCTTAGCCAAAGCACGTGAAGATACCAAGTCCCTCTTTGTTATTTTCTTGCCAAGGTATTAGCATGTATGTTCATAATAACCATAATCAAAGTGTATATTCCATCGAATAATAAGATCCATGAGCTCAATTGTAAACACACATAATAAAGAAAGCATAGTGATCACATAAGAATTAATATCATATTTACCATACAAGCACCATGAACATTTATGTCAACAACTAATATCCATCCAAAATGATCCATTATATTGATTCATCACAAAACAATAGTTGAATATATTACCAAAATATCATAAAGTCATGCACGCAACACATACCAACATAGCTCTAATACATACGGTCATACTAAAACTCAGAAATCAAACCCTATAAACTATGGAGATCAATACACACACACACAAAAAGGGGTGGGGACTTTCCCTTCACTACCCATGCACTCTCAAAATAACCCTCATGCTCCAAATAGCCATATGTGCATACTAAGATAACTAGGAAACATGTAATATTCACTAATAATAGATTATCTCTTTATTTAAACCATGATCTAATCTATTATTAGCTTCTAATATGAATATATCTTTATCTTATCGTGCATGTGATTTATCCCAAAATAGACTTTTATTTTTTCACAATTATCCATGCACTAGTCTATTCTCAAAACATTGCTTGAACACCACTTTAACTATCCACTATCTATTTTTATCCCATGACTCAAAAGTAGACTAAGTACCAAATATATTATGTAAGGGAATGAACCTCTCGCATCCTCGTCTATTCTACTTACATGCATTCCTTCACAAATTCCTCTTGCGTATCCAAAATATCAGCCCATTTTGGGGGTGTAAAAAGAAACAACAAACATAAGACTGTAGCAGAAAATATAACTCATCAATCAACAATTTGACATACAAAACCCGAATATAGAAATTAAAATCAAGTAGACATTTTTCATCCATATCTTGAATTTATTAATAGGGAACATAAAAAATGCTATGAAAGTTTGTTAATGGCTACACATTACAACCACCTTGACACAAAAGTTTGGGAAATCAAAATCTATATGCATTTCATAAAGGAAACATGCAATATTCACAATTATATCTCTCGACCTTTTAGAAATAGAAAAACTAACCCCTTTTAATCAAACTACCAAAACTAACTCCCTTTAATATGAGGACAAGACCCCATATTTATAAATATTTGACAAGTTCTTACAATCTGACTTCCCTAAAAATAGTAAGTGAATATCCTCCTTGTTTATAAAGAAATATATTTAATCAGAGTAGGTATGTATTTTGTCTAATTGAAAATATCTGATTTTATGTTAGTATTTTTGGATCAATTCCATGCCTTCACGACCACATGTCAAAATAATTAGATGATACTACTAGGTGTTCTTATGTTCCTTTTTTCTCTTTTCCTCCCATAAAATGCAATTAATTTATGAATCAAATGATGCTAATTTAAAGAGATTGGGGATACCTTTCCAACGAGACCAATTTTGTGTGATTTGGAGCTCTAGAGAGAAAGTTATGGCCATTTAAATTTTTGCATTTTAGGATGAACAAGAGATTGACACGTGATAGTGTTTGATTGGATTTGGGAATTATTTTTTCCTTTGTGTCTAATTCCCTGACCTAATCTATGTTTATGTGGCTTTACATGTAGGTACTTTCCATTATGAAATGCGGTCCAATAAGAAAATGTCATGTTCCTTCACCTTCATAGACTCTTCTCTTATTTGAGGGATTGCCATGAAATGCGAGCCATTGAGAAATATCCATAATTCTTCATAGTGTCAAATGATTATTTTATTTGTATTGGCCATAGTGAAACATGAGCCTATGTGAAATCTCCACACTCCTTGCACTATCAGAATGTTTGATAACCTTAACTGATTTGAACATAATGTGAGCCAATGAAAAAAGCTCCACACTCCTCATGATGTGAACCAATGAAAAAGCTCCAAACTCCTTGCAATTTCAATCTATTTGATAACCTCAACTAATAGCCATGAAATGTGAGACAATAAGGAAGCTCCGCACTTACTTTGTAATTCAATTTTTAGTTTTGCGGTGCCAATTTCTCTTACTTTCGTGTTCACCTTTCATTGGTTGCGGGGTCAGCCCTTTGTATCACAACCTTCATCTGGCTATACTTCATCGTTGGTTTCATAGAAATGTTACCACGTATAGTGCCTTAACCAGTCATACCACCTAGACCTGAAGCCTTATGAAAATAAGTTCATTTTGTGGAGTTGAGGTCAGCTAGAGCCCATTTTCTTGCCTTGTGCAAAAATGGTGACGTGTGTCCACATTCATCCATTGATCTTGCACTATCTTAATATCCACTAAATTCTTCATGTTTCTTTCTAACCATGATTACTTTTTCTTCCCCTTCGTGGACTCGAAACCATATGAATTTAATACATCCTATAGACTTGAAGCCCGTGAAACTTGAATGGCTTAGAGAATCCTAAAATATTTCCATGTGTCCTCTCTCTCATGGGCATTTGAATTGCTTGGTGGTGTATATATTTGATGACCATTTGAAAGTCAGAGTATTTTTTTAAATGGCTAAGTCCATTTAAATTTGTCTTTTTGTTCTGATTACATGTTTTTAACCTTTTTAAAATATATAAACATATCCCAATCACCCGCAAGTCCGAAGATTATATACTTTTATAAACTAGTCCATTAACTGGTCCCCAAGGAATTATTATGGTGCCAGTTGAAGCAACAAGGCTTCAAAAGATTATGGGTTTTGTGTTCAAGATTCATAGTAGAAGATATGCTATTTAAAATAGTATGAATTAATCTTAAAGTATCATAATTTTGTCACATAGATTCTGTTAGGAAATAAGGGATAAAATATGCAAAATAATCCCTCACGAGAATCACAACAAGTAGAAACTAATATGTAGAAAATATTATAGATCTCAAATAAAATTACAGAATAAAATAACACAACATAAAGAGATTATTTAATATGGTTCACCCAATTTGGGTTACGTCCACTAAGAATCACTTGCTAAGATTTTATTACAAGCCACCGCTCTCTCAATATAATACTTAGATCTATTTGGAGCTATGCTCAACAAACTCTACAAAATTCACACCTGAATTCAAAACACATCTGCAATGTTACAAATACGTATACCATATGCATAAAACCATATAAGTAGACAACTGCTTAAGAAATTTTATAAAACCATGGGTATCAAAACCATGGGCCAAAATCATCCCATAAACCTATGAGTAAAAAGTCCTACCCATATGATAAAATCATGTTTCCCAAGATATCGGGCATGTTTTAAGGCAAAAAAACTATGGAAAGTGTACAGTACTCTTAGTGTATAGTCTTCAACACTTTCACACATGAAAATAGGCTCCACAACCTAGCAATCTCCCACTTGGAGACATTTTTTCCTCTGAGCAAGCTTCTTAACCCTTCACTAGTTTCCATGAAGATCTACCAAAGCTGAACACAACTTCATTTTTTCCCTTGTGACCACCTTGGTCATCATGGCTGTAGGATTATCACTGGTATGAATCTTCTCTAGCTTCAACTTCTCTTCCTCCAAAGTTGTCTTGATGAAATGGTACCTTAACTATTTATGCTTCATCTTAGAGTGGAAAGTAGAGTTCTTAGCTAGGTGTATAACACTTTGACTATCACTATGAAACTTTTCTTCATCCTCCTTATGCCCAAACTCCTCAAGAAAATTTTGTAACCAAATCATTTATTTTCTTGCCTCTCGTGGTAGAAACTAAATCAGCCTCTATGGTTGACAAAGCCACCAAATTTTACAAAATGTGAAATGTAGCTTAATTTGTCCCCACCTACAATGTAAACATAACCTGTCATGCTCCTCCTACTATCTACATCTCCAGCCATATCTGAATCTACATAACCACACAAAGTGGTGTCTAATCCACTGTAGCAAAAAAATGTCCCCATAGTCCCTCTCAAATACCAAAGGATCAAATTTACAGCCTTTAAGTGATCTCTACCTGTATCACTCATAAATCTACTCACTGATCCCACTACATGGGAAATATTAGGCCTGGTGCACACCATGGCATACATTAAACTTCCAATCGCTGATGAGTAAGGTACCTTGGACATCTGGTTTCTCCCCTGCTCTATCTTGGGAAACTTCACCTTTGATAACTTGAAATGGCACACTTAAAAAGAGTCCTAACCGGTTTAACATCCTGCATATTAAACCTCTCCAAGGCCTTCTTAATGTACTCTTCCTAAGATAAAGTAAGCTTTTGTTCCTTCCTATCCCGAGATATCCTCATACCAAGGATTTTTTTGGCTACCCCCAAATCCTTCATGACAAAGGATTCACTTAGCTACTTCTTGAGTAATTTTATTTCCTGCATGTTTTTACCTGTAACCAACATATCATCCACATACAAACACATGATAATATAACTTCCATCCTCAAATTTCTTTGTATACATGCAATGGTCATAATGGCATCTAATATAACCTTACTCCATCATGAAGCTATAAAATTTCTTATACCATTGACATGGAGCTTATTTCAAGCCATACAATATCTTCTTCAATTTTCACACCATCTCCTCTTTACCTTTGACCTCATAGCCCTCTGGCTGCTGCATATATAGATCCTCCTCCAAATCACCATGGAGAAATGTAGTCTTTACATCAAGCTGATCTAAGTGCAATTCTTCTGCTGCAACTATTCCAATAAAAATTCTAATAGAATTCATTTTTATTACAAAATAAAATATCTCATCAAAATCTATACATTTTTTTCTGTAAAACCCTTGACCACCAACCAAGCCTTGTATCTTTTCTTACCTCCTTCCGCTTTGACTTTGAACACCCACTTGTTTTGTAATGCTCTTTTTCCTTTAGGTAGATTCACCAAATCCCATGTCTGGTTCTCCATGAGAGCCTGATGCTCCTCATCCATGGCTTTCTCCCACTTCTTCCTGACATCTACCTACATTGCTTCATCAAAGCTCTCTGGATCTCCACTATTAGTGAGTAATAAATAATAAAGAGAAGGAGAAAATGTTTAGGTTATCTTCTTACCCTAGAAGACCTCCTCAATATAGGAGTTTGGGGTTCCTATTGAGGAGGTTCCTGAACTTGATTCATGTGTCACTTTCCCATCTAGAAGATCCTCTACCACTACATATTATTTCTTGGATTATTCCCTATTTTCCTACAACTTCGATTATACATGACTTTCTCATTAAAGACCACATCCCTAGATCGAATGATTTTCTTGTCCTTAATACTCCAACATTTATATCCAAATTCATCACCACCATAACCAATGAAAGTACATTTTTCTAATTTAGCCTCTAGTTTGGTCCTATCATCCTTGTCTATATGGAAAAACACCTCACATCCAAAGACTCTAAGAAATGAATAATCAAATTTCTTACCATACCAAGCCTCCTTAGGTATGCCTCCATCCAAGGCACTTGAGGGTCCTCTATTTATCAAGTACACAGTTATGCTCACCACTTCTGCCCAAAAAGAAAGAGGTAGTCCTGCATGTAACCTCATGCTCCTAGCACATTCCATTATTGTTCTATTCATCCTTTCTGACACCCCATTCTATTGCGGAGTTCCTGGAACTATCTTTTTCCTGCAGATTCCATTCTTAGAACAATAATCATCAAATTCATTTCTGCAATACTCCCTCCATTATCTAACCAAAGATATTTTATCTTAAGACCTGTTTCATTCTCTTCCAAGGCTTTCCATTAAAAAAGTGTCAAATACATCATATTTTTTTCTAATACAATAAACCCAAACTTTCCTTATTGCATCATCAATAAAAGTAACATAATAACTTGAACCCCAAGAGATGATACCCGAGTCATCCCCTACACATCAGAATGCACCAAATCTAACGTACTCTCCTTCTTTGTAGGTCTAACCTTGAGAAACCTTACTCACTTGTGTTTCCCATATATGCAGTCCTCACATAACTCTAAACTTGTTTCGTATATCCGGGAAAAATCTTCTTATATTCTCTATGCCCTTATAGCTCATATGATCGAGCCTATAGTGCCAAAATTTTGTATCTACTTTTGAAGCCACAAGATTACAAACATTAGTGCTATAAGTGGTTAAATATAAGGTTCCAAACTTCTTACCTCTTGACACCATAAGATCACCCTTGGTAAACTTCTAAGAGTCTCTTGTAAATATCATAGTATAACCATAAATTCTCAACTTCCCTGCCGATATAAAATTTCTTCTTAATGTAGGCACATGTCGACATACTTTAATAGCCAAGTATTCCCATTCTCCATTTTAACTTGAAGAACCTTTTCCAACTATGCTGCAAGGCTCATCATCACAAAGAAAAACATGACAAAAATCTTCTATAATCAACAAAACAATTCCTATGTGGAATAGCATGGAAAGAAGCCCCCAAATCTACAATCCAAGATTGAGTAATATTGTGTAAAGAAAGAATCAAAGCATCCTGACATACATTACCCATTGCCACATTTTCCTCCTTGTTTTCTTCCTATTGTTTCTTCTTATCCCGAAGCTCCCAACAGTCCTTTACATGCCCAGAATTTCCACAGTGCTAGCATACTATCTTGGTTTTGGATTTTGACCTTGCTTGATCCTTTGATTTTCCACGGCTTCCTCTATTCTTGTATTTCCCTCTAGATTCCATTGTCAAAGCATTCCCTGAAGTAGAAGATTACCTAGAGATTTTTCTTTGCATTTCCTTGCTTAGAATCACCCCTATAACATCCTCAAACTTAAACTTTGAGTTAGGCTGGAACCAAGTTGGTTACTGCCATTACTAGGCTATTCCAACTCTCAGGTAAAGATCACATAACTAATAAAGCCCTAGCTTCTTCATCAAATTCTATTGTAACCAAAGCTAGCATATTTACAACCATATTAAAATCATTTAAATGATCTACTACTGAATCATTCTCATACATATTCATATTAAACAAATTTTTCATTAAAAATATCTTATTATAGGTAGAGGAATTTTCATACAAATTCCCTAATGCATCCATCAGTTCTTTTCTAGTCTTTTCCTTTGAAACATTAAATAATACAAAAGATAAAAGAAGCAGACAGAATTGTCCCAAGTACCTTCCTATCTAGAAAATCCCATTCTACATCCGTCATGCTTGAGGGTTTGTTCACCTTCTCAGACATCGAATATAAAGATCCTTCTGATAAAGGTAATCTTCCATCTGCATCTTCCAAAGACTGAAATTCTGCCCATTGAATTTATCAACCCTTGATCTTCCATCATCTGCCATAGCTCCCACTCAAGATAAAAATTTCCCTACGATTCAACACTTCAAAAAACCAAACCAGGCTCTGATACCAATTATTAGGAAATAAGGGATAAAATATGTGGAATAATCCCTCATAGAATCACAACAGTAGAAACTAATATGCAATTTTTTTTATAGATCTCAAATAAAATTGTAGAATAAAATTAAACAACACAAAGAGACAATATTTAATGTAGTTCACCCAATTTGGGTTACATCCACCAAGAATCACTTTCTCTTATTTTAGTACAAGCCACCTATATCTCAATACAATACCTAGATCTGTTTGGAGCTATGCTCAACAAAATCTATAGAATTCAGACCCGAATAAACACATTTGCAATGTTACACATGTGCCTACAATATGCATAAAACCATATAAGTAGACAAATGATTAAGCAGTTTTACAAAATTGTGGGTATCAAAAGCATGGGCCAAAACCATCCCATAAACCTATGGGTCAAAAATCCCACCCATATGAGAAAAGCACATTTCCCAGTATATCGAGCACGTTTTAAGGAAAAAAAACCTGTGGAAAGTGTATAATACTCTTAGTGTACAGTCTTCAACACTTTTAAACATGAAAATAGGCTCCATAACTTAACAAAATCTTTAGTCTCATAGACATCATTAAAATATTTCATTCCATTCTATTTCATTCCTCTAACATTTCCATTGAGTCCTTTCTCTTTATTTTTACAAGGCACAAAATTTCTTACAAATTGATAAGTGTCCTTTACTCAGACTAAACTTTGAAGCAAGGGGAACAATATGAAACACACATTATATTTATATCTTATGGAGAGTATAGGAAAAATAACATCTTAATCTAGGGGCCTGAATTGAGCACCAACACAATGGAAAGTGGCCTTTGTTTAAAAACTACATATAAGAGGATTAGAATTTCATGGGTGTTGTGAAATATTCACACACATTAGGGAATGCAAAGGAGATATCTACAAAGTCTCGTAGAGGAAGAAAATTAAAAAATCTACAGTGCATGATGTGGTATAAGGTGATGATTTTCTATAGGTTTTAAGCACAAATGGAAGCCACATAAGTATTTGCAAGAAGTATAGTCACATATGGTTTCAAATATGCACTAAACTTTGAACAAGAAGGCAAACCACTGCAACCAACAAAATTTAGTGAATCATGGTGTCCTTCTCTATAGAATGATGGTGTGAGATATAATCAAGGGGTTGTGTTTTGGTTGTTAGATTTCATCTGGGGCCCATGTTTTTACTAGAAGAAAAATCTATAAGAAATTATGGCATCCATGCTCATTAATCATGTTTTCAAAGGATGGATTCCAACTCGGTGGTCCTTTCTCCTCTCTCCTCCTTCTCTTTCTTCATTCCATGAATTGTATAAATACAAGTTCTTTTCACTTTGTAAGGGTCAGTCTTGTACCTTTTCTTCCTTAGAAAAATGTTTGAGCTCTTCCCTATGAAACTCAAAAATTTTATGCATTTGAAATCTGTAACTCGTAGACGAATATTTTCTTTCCTTAACTCCATATTCAAGATATAAATATTGATCAATTAAAGTGTGGTTTATTTATTTCCTTCAAATACATTGTGTTTTGTGTGAATTTTCTTCCCTCTTGCATATTTCATATTATTTTATTTACTTTCATTGGAATTGTGTGCATCCTCATAGTCCCATCTCATGAACTTACATTTGTGTCACCTAGAATTTGGAAAATACCACATTATTTATGGTGCTATCACTGAATTTTTATCTTAGGTTTTAATTTTACATTTCTCTCCCCCTTTTTATCTCCATGGTCCCTTAGAAGTGTTAGAGTAGGATTAGTTGTAATACTATAAGTATGTTGTGTTATGTGGGTCTTCCAAATCTGCGGAATAAGGAATCCAGTGTTCTTTGGAGGCCTATCTCAATCCACAAGTTCCACACTTGGAGAGAGTCCCATGTTGTCTCAAAATTCTAAATCTCCCACGATTTAGAGAAGGGTGCAATTTTGAGCTCCAACATTAAATTTATCACGTGAGTGATGACATGATTTATAACCCTCCTTGACTTAATTAATGACTTGTGATTTGTAACGTAAATTTATCATTGTTTTGGAACCTTTGACTATATTTTTAATAAAACCAAGTTAATTTTGGGTAAACCTCTTGCACAATTATAACAAGGGTGATTTATTTAACGACTATAAAATTTCATGAATAGGACCTTGGTGATTATGTCCACACTTATTACCTCTTAGTGAAGTATATGGAGCTAGAATAATAATAAATAAGGAGATAGGATAACTATTATCTTTTGAAATATAACACGATTGTATTTATTATACCCTCTTCGTGGGGAAGATTGTAACAAGTTTAATTATCCTTAGTCATGTGAACATTGTAATGGGTACAAGGATTTTTAAAGTCCATTAAACACATCATTAGAAGATTATTTAGTTTGAATAACTATAGTTATGTGACATGTAATTCTTAGCTAAGTTAAAAAAATGTCCCATTTTTACTAGTTAATTGGTTGATTTTTTTAGTCATGAAATTTATGGGCACACCATTTGGTATCAAAGTTCTAATTTTCAAAACTAGGCACTCTAGCGAAAAATTATGGAAATTAAAACTTAAACTATATACCTAAATGAACACCACAACATTTTCACTAAATCTATTTTTGTTCATTTAAAACATGTACAATGAAGAGAAATGAAAATAACAATTGATTGTTGAGGATCCTAGGGTAGGGTCTACCTACTTTTGAGTTGTATTCTACAGCCCGTGAGCCATAAATTTTGAAGGCATTGCAACAAGTGATGGATGTACTATAAGACCAATTACCAAAGTAGTGAAGGATAGTTGAGAAGGTCACGAGAATATGAGGAGGATGCCCTTCCGAGGAGGGATCTCATTTTCACCATAATAATTGGTTCACATTGGTGAAAGAGATATCACATCCCATCAATACAAGTGGAGAGATTTGATTCATAGTGACATATTCATTCTCTGAGTGTTTTAGAGCTACCACTACCGAGAGTCCATCATCACCTCATAGACAGGGGAGTTTGGGGATGTGTCCATAGGGTAAAATTATAGAAAGTGTTATCAGGAATCTTCTTTGACTATAATTACCTACTTATAGAGGTATGATAGATGGATTTAGAATTGAGTTATAGATCCTTAGTATTGATAGTTTCTTTGGGCTACACCCATATAAGAGAAACGTCAAGGCTCGATTGGCCATCCGGCTTCTCTCGTGATACAACAGTTCTGGTGAAGGAATGAGGAGAAAATATCCATTTGAAATGAGACATAGTTCGAATTGAACCTTTGAGCCACGAGAGTATTACCAATAATCCTTATATGTGACATATGTTCAAAATGCGTGTTTTAAAAGTACATTAACAAGGTGAATATGCATGATCCCTCTCTCACCAAGGATTTTGGGAAGGTGTGGGATGATGAAAATTTTGTGGTGTTGGGAATGGAGTTGGAGGTAGTTGAGTAATTCATTAACCAGGTACGAAAATGGAGATGAAGGGTCTCATATTTTTAAAGATAGGAATCAGAGGGAACACAAAATCACCAATTTCTTCGTTGGTAAGGAAAAAGTTCATTATTTCATGGATGGAATTGCTAGGTATTATATTCCTAGGGTTTGGAAAGAGGTATATCTTTATATTATGAAGTATATTACTCTCAAAGGAAAGTATCACAAGATATATACACACCACTTGTCTCTGTTGAACATGTTCAGGCACAAAATTATGATGAGTATCCCTTTCTTTCTTTATATATCTCTTTTTTTCTCTATGAGGGATTTTAAGGAGGGGAATGTGGATCCCCCATTCACAAAGGTCTCATCCTCCTTCTGTTCTATAATGGAAAACCTATTCTAGACAAGACCATGGCTCTAAATGAGGAAGATGATGATATCATCACAGGCTAAGTGTCTTATCAAGATGCATGTGGGAAAAATTCCCAATAAAAAAGTTAAGGAAGATAATGATACATAGATTAGGGCCAAGTAGGATTATGGAAATGAAGGACCCTCCAAAGGGAAAGGAAAAAACAAGGAGGATGAGGGTCATAATTATGAGGACTTGAGTAAAAGAATGAAGCAGATGGAGATGGTTGTGCGGGTTATGGAAGAAGCAAATTATGATATGAGGGAAGGGATGATAGACAACATTGAGGCCACTAAGAAGGTCTATTGTTCTCGGAGGAGGAAATTAAGGGGGAATTCACGAGTTGGATAAGTTGGTGAAAGAAATGTGGGCTCGGTTGGAGGTAGTGGAAGAGGGTCTAAAGAAAAGGAAATTCCAACTCTACATTAGCAGCTCAGAGGATGAAGATGATGGTGGGAAGACTCAGAAGGAGCTGGAGCACGAGCACAACTAAGAGGATCCTGCTAGCACTTTGGCCAACCCCCCCAAATGTCAAAAGATAAACTAGTTTTCTTTGTTCTTGTTTCTTGAACTACTTGTTGTATTTTAGCGAACTCGTGCAGTGCAGTTGCGAGACTATTTTTGTCTCTTGCTATGGCTTGGTTTTGGACCTCCTTTCTTATGAGTTAAGTTCTCATTTTTATTTGTTTTGTGTGCAGTCACAATGTATTATCTTATGTAAGGCCTTTGGGAGATGATCCTATTTTTACCCAATCTAATAAAAATGAGACACATTTATATGTGATTTATGTGAGGAGTGATTCTATACTTGCTACATGTCATAACACTTTATTCAACAATGGATAAATTAGTTTTATGACCTCGATAGGGTTCGGGATTGGTGGCATAGTACAAGATCCATTTTATGGATTTATTGTAGTATGTTGACTATTTACAAGATGAGAAAACACAAGTCGACATATTTATTCAAGGCTTGAATGTAGAACTAACTTGAGAAATTAGGATTTTATCTCTCCTAACTTTAGAGAAGGCCACATAGAAGGGATACTTAGCTGAGGAGAACATAGGTAAGGCACAAGAGTTCCAAGATAGAAATAAAAAATCAGTTACAAGAAAAAAATTCACTCTTTATAGTATACGATATCATGGGGCACTACAACACCCTCAAGAGGAGGCTTTAGATCCATATAAGAAGCTTCAATTCCTTCACTACACCCAAAAAAACTCACAACATTAGTCTCGTCATCAACAAAGATCACGAAATGTTAAGGATATATTGAGGGGAAGTGATAGTAGACCCATCATCCTCACACTCAAAAATCATCGAGAGTTGGTTCCATAGGGCTAGTTTAACATAGTACATGTGGGATGCCCACATAGAGGAAGAATACTTGATGTTTTATTTATGGAACTTTTAACCATTACACTGTATGTTCCCTCGGATATCCTATTTTTCAAATAGGAAAATGACACCAGTATTAGATTAGAAAGTAGGTTATGTAGGACATGATCATCACATCTATGCCGTAATAGAAAATAGACAAAAAAAATACCAAGCTAAAATGACTTAGACTATATGTATAAATCAGGATATTTTGTATCACTATTATTTGATTCTTGTGCTTCTAAATATTTTATTTCCCTCTATAGTGGAACGATGTGGGATGGTGGATTCTAGGCAGTTAGATAGATGATAGGTAGAGTTAGCTACTAGTGCCAAAATCATCGTGATAACTTATGTGGAGAGATGTATACTTGATATTGATGTGTTTTCCACCGCTTTATACCTCCCCATCTTACCATTGGGATTATATGAGGTATTTTTTGGTATGGATTGGATTTATTCTCATTAGGCTAAGGTAGACTATAGAAACAATATCATTGAGTTCCAAGATGATTTGAGAAATTTAAAAAATGATCACCGAGTTCGGATAATAGTTTCCTTACGTATTATTTTTTTGAATACAACTCAAGTGGAGAACACGTAAAGGATGTGAGGTGTATTCCATCATGAGAAGTGATAGATATAATGATGCTTTAACTAGTTCATCACTTAAGGATTATCCTATTTTGAGAGAGTTCACATATGTGTTTCATAGTGAGCTTCCATGTTTACCACCATGTAGAGAGGTGGATTTCATGATTGAATTGGTACTAGGTGGGGCTCCAGGTTTTCAAGAACCATATAGGATGAAAATACTGAGCTTCATGAGCTCAAGATTCCTTTAGAAGAGTTTTTGAAGAAGGGTCTCATATTACCTAGCTTGTCCCCTTGGGGCGTACCTATGATTTTTGTGAAGAAAAAGATAGATGCATTTACTTGTTTATATATTTTAGGTAGTTGAATATGGTGACAATGAAGAACCTCTTATGAGGATAGATGATTTCTTTGATCGGATGCTTGATCTAGAGTGTTCTCAAGATTTATCTTAAGTCAGGGTACCATCAGTTATGGATTACAGAGGCATATATCCACTATAAAATGTTCCACACTCATTATGGACTCTACACATTCACCATGGTTCCTTTGATTGACCAATGCACCTATAATTTTAATGAGCCTCATGAATGGGTTTTTCGGGACTTTTTGGATTTAATTTTCTTAGTATTTATTGATGATATTATGATATGTTCCCACTTAGAGGAGGAGAACTAGGAGAATTTGAGTAAGATTTTACATGTTCGAGAGAACATAAGTTTTTTCAAAATTTAGAGAAGTGTTCTTTCTTCCAATCATATATTTAGTATTTGGGTCACATAATTTTAGGTGAGGATATCTTAGCAGATCCCTCAAATATTTTCACCATCTTAAATCGGAAATTCCCACCACATTTCAAGAGTTTAGGATATTCATAGGGTTGGCATGGTATAATCATAGATTTTTGTAGGAATTCTCTTGGATTACATATCCTATCACTTCCCCTCAACGCAAAGGGAATAAGTTCTCTGGTTAGAGAATTGTGAGTATAATTTCTAGATGCTAAAGGACCGTTTAACTACAAAACCTATTCTTACAAATGCAGATCCTTTGGGAGAGTTTTTGGTTTCAATATAGATGCTTCATTGGAGGGAATTAGGAAAATTATCTTGTAGGAGAAACATGTTATTGCTTTGAGTCATGTAAGATCAAGGATTACGAGCTTAACTACCCTATGCATGACCTTGAGGGTAGTCTTTTTAAAAAACCTAATGATGTTATGCACACTCTCACTTCATCTAGTTAGAACTGAACACTCATCCAAAGTGCATGAAGCTACTAGGCCCCTCCTTTGTGCTAACATTTCAAGATTTTATCATGCATGTTCATCATTACAAATACCAAACATACATTCAAGAGTAGGTTATACAAACATCATAAAGAAACAAATATAATAAGGAATCATAACAAATAAAACAAGTACTAAGACCAATTAAACCATATCGTCTCCATATTCGGACATATTAACAATCATGATCCAACCATAATGATCCATTCATAATAGAATTATTGCATATCGAAGCTGAATACATAACAATATTATCAAAGAGTCACGATTACTAGTACTTCGAGAGAAACATAACCCTATCACATCAAATGTGTATAATAAAATGGGGTATAATAAATATATACGATGGTGTGGATTTTCCTTCACCACCCACACATATCAAAATAGACTACATGCTAAAAAAACCATGTGTACATACAAAAAGTAACTATAGAGAACATGTGATTTCCCTTACAGGCCTAATAATAAATTAAACCTATAAATAAAATATTCTTTAATCCTATTACTAACACGATCCATGAATGACCTTTTATCTTTAATTGCACAAGATTTATCTCCAAAAATATACATTCTTTGATCCTCAAGTTTTCATACTTTTATCTAAATCTAGAACGTTATTTGAACACCACTCAAACTCGATACCATCTATTTTAAGCCCGTGGTTGCAAAATCACATAAGTCTTGAATATTTATTACTTAGGCATGATCCTTCATGTGCTATCTATTCTATCCTATTCACACCCCTTTGCATTTGGCTATTGTGTGCCCAAAATACCCATGCGCAACTAGTTAATTAGTAAAAATGGGCCATGCAACATTACCCCATACTAAATTGGATTTACTGTCCTTGGCAATATCTTAGTCACCCAAAGATATAAGTGACTTCCAAAATAATTCAATACCCAAAAATAATCTTCACACTTGAAACTTATCAACTTAGGCCTTAGGTTGTTGGAAGAGTCCTGGGAACTCAACATCTATCTCACTTTCTAATTTATTCCATTCATCTAGTTTCTCCAATTCCTTCCTAGACACCACCTATAGAATTCATGGTATTTGGTCATGCACCAACTCTTCAAATCTACTCTTGAGCTCTTGAGTAACCATAGTCAGTTCCATGCACACTCCCTCAATCTCATCTGTTAGGTCTAATACCAAATTATGGAACTATTTTATTTTAAACTCCAATTTATCCTTCTTGGCCTTTATAACTTCTTTTTGCATAATAATTTTAGCCATAACCTGAGTGCACTAAATATTATTTGTACTCATATTTTCCTATATCTCCTAGACACTTTGCCTCTTAATTTTCAACACGCATATCAAGTATTAGCTTAAACTTTTGGCATTTGTTAAAGGCTATATCAACCTTTCCACTTGTTTCCTTGAGTTACATGAGTAAATATTCAAGCTTTTAAATTATGAGCTCAATAATGAACTTATTAGCTTCTTTCCTTTTGTAACTTCTTCTCACTGCGTTGGCCCTACAACACTTTTAATGTTTTGTAGAAGCATGCCAACTAGGTCCTCCAAGTACTCCATCTCATCATTGTAATCACTCCTGGCTTGGCTCACCAAGGCTGGGAACTGACCTAAAATATATTTCACCATGGTTTCAGCCATGTCATAAGCCTCCTTAGTGCACTTTATTTCTCCCTAGAGGCCCTTCTTCAAATCATCGACTTTTCGTTCCTTATATTTCTTGTTTTCTACCAAGACATTCATAGTAACCTTCGCATCAAGGTTCCTACACCCAACATCCATGGAAAAATTGTTAAAGGAATTGCATGCATGATCATCATGAGATACATGGTTTCAACTACCTTATACTTCCTCCCCAAATCATTCTTCAACTCAATGACATGGTTAATTACTTCAAACTCAGGTTCTTCTACATAATTGTGTAAGTTCTATCTCAACATCTTCCTGGTTTATTACACTCCCCATGCTTATCCATTAGTTCCCAAACACACAACTTCTCATTCGAAACTATGTTCTAGAAACACACACTTAGAACCTTCTTTGGGTCATCCAAAAAATCCATATGTGGTGACCTAGGTATCCATCTCTTCCTCACCACCTTTTCCTTTGTCCTTGTCTTCTTTGGGGTAGAGGCACCTACTATTATCCAACCTCTTGATAGATTTTATTCCCTGATAACATAAGTGTTATGAGTCACCTTCTATTCATGTGTTTCCTTTTCCACATGTGTTTTTACATTTTTATTCAATGGTGGCACCATTGGTTTTCCAAGTTGTGGGAGCATAGAATCTATAACCTCCAATTCAATTCCTTCCTAAGTCTTCAGCCTCAATTACACAAATATTTGGATTATCAATACCCTAATGTTAACATTCAGATTGGGTCTCAAGTCTAGTGTGTCAAGCTCCAACATCTCCAAATATGTGGGCCTCACATCATACCTATACGTCATGGGAAAGATGTGTAAGTTTGAGTTAACCTTATCAACATTCAAGGTTAACTTCTACATGTATTTAATCCTAATCAAAACACACTTGAATTACCCGAAAGTGAACGTGAAGGGTATCTTGCACCAAGGAATGATATCCCCATCCTCCATTCTGAACCATGTAAGACTATAATGGTGCATCACTGATAATTTTCCTACTCCCAAAATTATGTGGGAAACTCATGTGGAATGTACCACTCCTCAAAATCCCCATGTAACTTGTTGTACCACTTATCAATTTTGGCCTTATACACATTCGTAACTGTTTTGTCAAAAGTATAACCAACAAATTATATTTTAGGGAATTTGTTTACAGGAGGGTAAAACCACATATCATCATCCGACCCATATGGTACTACAATCTCCCTAAAGATGATAGTAAAAGGATCAAGCCCCAATTTATCTTTTTTCATTATTCATTCTGCACCCTCGCCTCTTCAATAATTCCATCGAAACATATTGTGTAATGTTGTATTATGCCTTATTGGTCATTTGGTGTGCAATGTATGAATTTTTTTTATTTACATCAGTCCACCTTTCTAAGGTTCCCAACTTGTAATGGCGACTAATGCATTTCTGACCCTAGCTGCAAGATCTGTGAGGTTGTCAATAAGCATAGCCTATTGGTGGTGTAAATTAACTTGTACCAATTATTATGATGTTCATTAATATATAATCATTTAATTTTCAAACCAAGTGACCTAGACTTAATATACAATCATTTAATTTTCAAACCAAGTGACCTAGACTTTCAATAGTGTCGGTGTTGTATGCGAGTTATAAGTATTTTAGGAGGTAAGGAAATGAATTTTTTTCACTACAATACTAGAAATAACAATGCTTTGAAATAAACTAAATTCAAACTGAAAGTAAATACTATGACTAAGGTAAAGCATGTAAAATCAGAATGCAGATAAAGAAATGAATTACTACTAATATAATCATGCAATAAATCAAATCAAAAACTATGGAGGGGGATAGAAAACCACAAGTGGGCCCTTCCTTGGGTGTTAATCCCTCCTAAGGCTTGTGACTACAACTACTGAACAAAACTCATAATTTAATTATATTGGCATGAATATTAAAAATGGGAATACAAAACAACCTATGTATTCTATGTATTTACTACTCTCTAATCTCTATCTAGATCTACATACATTAACCAATTATTGTTAAACATCAACCCTTTTATTTTTATACATCTCATTAATGCACAAATGTGAAGAAACAAAGTTTGACTAGGAGTTTGAATCAATCAAGTAAAATATCTCAACAAAATAATTTGGAGACTAGATGAATGCAACAAAATTAATTAGCAGGTGTTTACATGTCAATCACATAACTTAAGTAATTGATTAGTTTGATCAATCAGTTCCTAAATCATGAATTTAATTAGTTAGTTCCTTGTTAAGTTGCAACACATAATTAGATGTTGGAGTTGATTCATCTCCTAGTTCTCATGTTTTAATTATAATTTATTCTTCCATTGACACATGTAAACTCAAGTGTGATGTTCACATTCCACAAGATTCTTAGGATCATGAATTCTTTAATGTGTGTGACTTCCTTTGGCTATGGATGCTTTGCTATAGAAAATTCCTTTGGTTGCATGCGAGTTGCTGTGGATGATCCCTTAGTTGTAGATGATTACTTTTGATGTAGATGGGTTGCTGTGTATGGATCCTTTGGCTATATGTGAGTTTTTACATATAACAAGTTTCTTGCAAACAAGGTTGGAATCATACAAAGCATCATTCAAACATATTATTGTAATCAAGAGAATAAATGCATACTCACAATACCAAAAATAAAGTTAACTAGTAATAAATATATTAATTAATATTCATGCCATAATTTCAGGTTATAATGAAATGTCTTAGTAATATAACAGGGGAATACAAGTATAAGGCTATAAATGGCTCAAAAATTACATAATATGAGTTATGTGGAAAGGGAATTAAGCAACTCATCACACCCCCATACTTAATCTCTTGAATGTCCTCATTTAGGTTTCTTAGGCTCTTTAATTTTCTTAGGTTCCTCCTGATTGGTATTGTATAAGTGTCTGAAATCTACTGGAGCAGGTGTCCCCTAAGGATCTATGAAAAATTAACCTCCATTCATATTCTATTTGTTCATGACTCTCTCCTATACTAATTCATCCAAGGGTTGATTACCAGACCAATGTGGTATAGGAAAGTGGAAGATTGGCGGTGATAGCCAATTGGAAACCAAGTTTTTGCACATGTAATAGAAAGATCAATATATGCATTCAATCTTCTTAAAGTTGGAATGATATTATGATAAGAGTACATTTCTTTCTTTTGCATCTCAGGGGACATCTCTTACCAACACATCTTATAGGCATATACTATCTCTCTTGCATTGTACTTAATCTTGTCCCTGACTTCCTCATGAGATTATTTCCACATCTTCCATACCATGTTTATAATTTACTCACATTATCCATATAATTACCGTAATATTTAATAATAGCCTTAGTGTTGGCAGCTTTAACATTGATCATTAATGGATGTACCTTTTCCAAGTGTCTCATACTCTTCCATTTTTCCTCCCTATCTAATTCATTGAGAAAATAAGAACAAAGTGCTCTAACTAGAACATCTCCAATGTAGAGTACTAGGATCCAATCCCTATCATACTCAAGGGCATAATTGTACATGTATAATTCACACAACATGAGATGAATTTCATGAGGCATTTTTAGATATAATCTAAAGAAGCTCCTAGCTGCACTAATGTCAAATGGAATGTCAGAGTTGACACATGTAAGTTTCAGCTGCAACATATTTTATTTCAATAAAATGGTGTAAATTTTAGAGGGGGATGCATTTGAATATGTCATTGGCCATTTTAATTGTTTCTTCTGCTTTTTCTTTAACTTTGTAAATTTCCTTATCTTTGGCCTTAATTTTGTTGTATTTTTCCTCCACTTCTTGTTGGTGCTAGAAGATAAGTTCTTCCTTTTTTGTCTCCCATTTTTCTTTTAAAATATTAACATAGGTTTCAAAATGATAGAAATAGTAATCCAAAATTGTTGTTTGTGTGGCCATGTCCTTGCAAACTGGTTTGACAGGATCTTTTACAACTTTTTGAATGACAATTTATGGCTCCAATGGGAATATATATGTCGATTCTGAGGATATCATGTGGAAAAAATGGTGGTGTATTGTCCAGGATACTTTCTCACTCACTTCATCAACAAATACGAGGAGTGTTATTTTGTACTGTCTTAGTTTCCAAACATTTGTTCTTCCTCAATTCCATGGAGAAGGTGTTTAATAAATTTTTTAACAACTGGGCATATATTTACCAATTTTTGGTTCATAAACTATCTGGTCAATTTACTTTCCTATTCTCTCCTCATTAAATTTTTGTAAAGGAACCATCTCCTCAGTTTCCTTTTCAACTTATTCTCCTTCATGCTCTCCATGACTCACATAAGCATGCACTACCTTTGTATGTTCCTTTATGTACTCTTTAGGAATCCCTATATAGTTTCTCCACCACCTTCTTCACCTCTCTCTTCATGACCCTCCTTCACACCCATTGTCTCCACATTTTAGGCTTGGTCTTCTTGTCCCTCCATTTTCTCTTTAGGGAATGGATTCTCACAAAATGTAGTATGAATACCTCCTTGCACTTTTTCCAGTGTTGTAGGCTTAATTTATTCTGTACAGGTTTCCACATCACTATCAAGTGATATGGTTTGGCTCATTTTTGGTTAGAGATCTTTGGAATTTTGGTATTCAGCCTATGAGAGTGCCTTGGGGGTGTAGGAGTGGACTTGAAAGATGTAGGAGTTGGCTTGGAATATTTTATCTTTCCCTTTGAGGTGGATGATTCAGAGTGGAAAATTCAAGGAGAGTTTAAGTAATAAATATCCTTTCAGGTGAGATTGGCTCAAGGTTTAGTTCAGAAACATGAGTTTCTTGAGGCTGAAAATTTGAGGTAGAGTTCGATTGCATGGGTGGAGGAACTTCCAAGTACTTCTTCTTCTCTTCCTTCTATTTCCCAGTAATTCATCAATGTGCTTATCTCTTGAAAAATCATCCCAGTTTAGTTAAGGTTTTTCACTCTGTAGGGTGTGTTTGATTATTAGAGTGATAAGGTAGTGATGTGAAAGATTAGACCTTCCTTGTTGTTCCTCCTACCCATATTTTTCAAAATTTCATTCAAGAAATTGGGCACATTGACATATCTGTTGTTCTTGAGATGATTGAGAAATTTAAAATGAACTGTGTTTAACCTAGAGTACCTCCCTTGAAGGTAAAATAATTGATAATGTAATTGTAATTTCAGCCCAAAGAGGTTTGAGAGAATTCTAATATGTACCTTATCAGGTCATTCACAAAGAAATCATATTTTTAGAAAATTCTCATCCGGCTAGTTCTAGATTTACTTTCTCGGGAAAGGTTCACCTTCCGCAGGAAGTCCAGTGACCTCATATAGGATTTCATCATTAAATTTCACTGATAAACCCTTGAACTTTGCTTCACCATCTCTGAATGTAGCAGAAAAATTCTTCAATGACAGAATCATTAAAACCTTTAAATTTGTTAATATAACCCAACCATCCACTATCTTGAAAGTATTATAAAATATTAACGTTAATGAGAAGCTGAGAGTGCTCTATGGCCTCATGATGAATTAAGTATCCATACATTTTTATTATGCGGATTGCTTATCTTTGGTAATGCAATCACATAGTTTTGGAAAAATGATGTGAAATTGAATTATGTGGGGTTGTTTTGAATATTTGTATTTGAAATTTGAGACCGAAACACATACAACACAACAAAAGGGAATGAAATGAATTGATCTGATTGCAAGAAATTATGAGATAAATTGGTGTTACAGAGTGGGATGATGTGTAATGACACCTCATAGTATAAAAGGGTGGTGGTTTATCAATGAAAATAAATACATGATATTGTGGCATAAATACTATATTTTGTCAAACCAAAATATGAGGTTCAACCACGGTATATGAGATTAAATCCCTCCTCAAAGACAGTGAGGCTTTGCTGCTTATTACTAATCTAAAACATAGTAAAAATGATATATACAGTATTCACACTAATCTAACCATTGGGGGTGGGATGGAATCCCAAAATCCACATTCACACGATTCAAGGATATTTCTTTCGTAAATGAAGCTGGGTTAGAAATTATTCTGATGAAAGAAGCACGGTAGAAAAAGGAAATGAGAGAAACGTATTTTCTTTCGAGTAAACACGAGCACGAAATAATCATACGAGCTTTAGATCACGAGATATAATGTCGAAATAATCGAAACACTAAGATGCTATGCAAAAGAATAGCTTAAGATCATGAACATAAGAACAACTGTCTTAAGTAAGATATATTCCACAACACAAAGTCTGTAAAAATGATATCAACTCCTATTCTTCAAAATGATTGAATGAAAACACAAAGTTTTCTTCTTTCCAATAGCCCCCAAATATTCCAAAAATCTCGACCCTTTGGAATGCATAAACATTCCTTATTTATAACAAAAGAAGTAGAGATAAAATAGGGTAGATCCTAAAAATAGCATTTTAACAAGAGTTACATTTTGCTTGATTCTCACGCGGAGATCAAGTCAAAATATGATTCAAAAATGTGTGATGAAACAGAAATGAAAAAGACATGTCGATTTCAAGATTGAAATGACATGAAACGTTGAGACTTAATCGAATCATCATCCTTTGCTCCTTCCTCTTTTTCTTCCTCTAGCTGAGACTGTTTGCTCTGAAATTCTGGAACTTCCGAATTATGCCTTGCATTTCATTTTCATCGGGCACGTGGAATGATCATTCCAAATTTCACAAGTTTCATGAGTATCATTGGTATTGCCGGGAAGCTTTTTCAATCCTTTGTTGAGCTTTCTTAAGGCCTCCAAAGAATGTTCAACCCTTACCAACCGATCCATGATCTCAAGGTCAAATCCGCTTATTGGTTCATCTTTGAGCAGACTCTTGGATTTGCTTGAAGAGATCATCTGCTGATAGGATACGAGTTCCCAACTGACACCTTTGGACAAATCTTCAGCAATTCTTCTTCCGAGATCACTTTTCCCATCAATCAATTTATCCCTTGATTCTCTCAACTTCTGCGAGGCTTCATTGAGAATCTTTATTCTAAACTGATGGCCTTGGTCAGCTAGAAATGCTTATCTCGTATGTGGGAGAATACCTTCTTCTACCAAGAGATGTGTTTGGTATTTGCTTTAACACAGGAGAGCTTCAAAATCAAATCAAGATGTCCAATTTCTGAGAGAATTCTTCATCCATCTTCTCTCCATCCTTCGAATGTCTCCCAAGGGCTGATGAACTTGCACCATGTCTTGAATTACTTCCTTCCCCTGTTGGAGCAACCTTTGAATCCATTCATCAACCACCCTTCCTTTTTAGAAATCTTCTCAATCGTAGGTATTGATGAGAAATCGAATCCGCAGAGACGAAGAAGAAGTGGTATGGATTCAGGGTTTTGAGAATTTAATCAAAACCTCATCAATGCTCCACTTTTTCCTTAAGCTCATCTCTGCTTGTCCTTTGTTTCTTTCAACTTTTGGCACAATACGTTTATGGAATCCCATGCATCTTGTTGCGCCCCTTCTGCTGTCACTTTCCCTAGAGCCACCCTGGTTACCTAATAATCAGAGGCTGTTATATCCTCTCTAGTTTTGTCAGCCGAGGGAGTGGCAATCTCTGCGAACTTATCTCCTGAAGCATCCACCAAAACCCTTGAAACTATTTTGGGTTTCTTGGCTGATTTCGTAGTAGGAGCCTTGAGTGAGCTGAAATCAAAGGCTGGTAGGGGCACAATCACCTTCCTCTTCCTCGGAGTTTGCTCGAGTAGCCATTGCGGCATATCAGAGGGAGTTGCCATGGTTGCAGAAGCTGGTATCATACCCTCGAGGGGAGAAGATTCTACTAGTGGAGGAGGAATAGTTACCAACGTGGTAGTAGATCCATATAAAGAGGCACGGGAGGGCGTGTTGGTGATCACTTGGGTACCAGCGAGAGAGGGTGAAATCCATAGTAAATGCGGGCCATTCTTGAAGAAGTTGATGGAGAATAAGGAGGTAGGAGTTCTTGTGAGGAAAGAGGCACGAGATCCGGACTCAAGCCTTGGATGCACGAGAGATAAGGTCTCTTCGATTGAGCAATCAGCAAATGGTGAAACCGGAAGTGGCTTCCTCCTTCTTCAAATTAATTTCTCCTATTTCTGGTGGTGTTGGTGATTCTAGCACATTCACCATTTCTACTGGAGAAACAATTGAAGAGATTTCTCTTTCTTTCCTCTTTTTGACAATCTTGACCTTTATAGGCTCCCTAGAAGATTTTCTGTCCTTTTCCTTTTTGGAGGGCCCCGCCTCTGAAGCAGCCAACTTTGAAAACTTATCATCTTTAAAATTCATTCCCCAAGAGGAGAGCCATGCTTTGGTGCGAGCAAGGATTAGAGCCGACCTATCTATAATAGAGGCTTTTTCGTTGGCTGACCAATCAATAGGTGGGAAAACATATTGATCCTCCTTTAGTCCATCATAGGAAAGATCCAAAACACTTTCATTGTCACCCATACCTTCTGGTAAATCAGCAAGCTCCAGTGTTTGAATCTCAGCAATAGTCAATCTGCTATTATCCTTTCTGCGAACAGCAACCTCATTACGCAGATCCACCCAAATATCCTCTATGTTTGGCTTTGTCTGCGAATCTTTGGGTTCCATATGCTCTGAGCACTCCTCGGATATCAAAACCGTCTCGAGGCTTCATATGCTTTTTCAATTTGTCCTGAAGTTCGTGGACAACATTTTTGGCTTTCACTACTATTGAGCAAGTATATCTCCCAATAGAAATTGGGAAGGATACAATGTGACCTTATGTTTGCTTTGTTGGAATTTATGGAAATCCAACAGCTGCCTAACCAACTCCATCAATATCAGTCTATCCCCTGGATATCGGGGCAGGTGAAAAGGATCTCCCGAGTACATGACCACCCGAAGATATGTAAACTTCTTGAATTGTAAGAAGATACATCCCCATTTAGAAACTTCAGCCCAAGCCTCATCTGAGACTCTTGTCTTCCTCAGCTCAGGGTTTATCCTGCAGATATTTTCATAGAAGAAGGCATCATTCACCCTCCTGAAATGGTCTTTGGACCCCTTCTTTGTCAATTGAGGGAAGTATTGATACACATGGTTCATTGTTACTGCTTCCCTTAGTATCCAAAGGGATAGTTCCTCATCCCGGCTGCTGCGTATGTGACATATGAAGACATATAAAATTTCCCAGTTGACAAGACCGTTGTCATTTGGGAATCAATCTCATTGCTGATGAGAGTACCCCAGTCGATCCCTTGCTGATTCTTCTTGATGGTGATCATAAATTGATACATCCATCCTTGAAATACATTTGATTCGGGCAAACCAAAAACCTGACTCAGCAGGGTGATGATGTCATTGATTTCTTGGATGAAATCACTCCTGGGGATAATCCTTGGAAATCTAGAGACAACTGGTTTGGGCTTGATCAGGAACTTCTTGTTCACATGTTTGATGCAGTCTTCCTGATCGTTGTCCCAGGCTTTCTGAGCTGACTTGATGTCCAACTCTCCATACTCGTCAAAATTGGGCAGTTTTAGGAGATCATCAAAGTAACCTCCATCCAATTTGATCACTACTTCACCTGATTGACTTCTCACGAGCAGAGGCGAGTCATAACTGGATGCACAAGCCAAGATGAATTACGGACACTTTGAGAAGACATGGGAAGACCCGCTGCGAGAGGCAAGCCACTATCGGCTATAGTTTTCATCCATGGAGTTTGGGAGGAACTCCTCACCCTACTCCAGAAATCTTCAATGTCTATATTTCCAAGTTCGGTGTCTCGGATGTCGTAGTTGCAATCAATATACGATGGAGATTCCAGCTTTTTAAACTTGTATTTCATTCTTCCTGACTTCTCGGTCTTTTCCTGAGATGGACCAGGGTCCGACATGAAGGACGTCGAAGGAAGAAAGTTTCGAAGCTCAGAAGATGCTGCTCACTGTGAGAATTCTGACCTGCTGGATATGCCGGAAGAACGGAAGAGTCCGACACTGGCGAAGATGATGTAGGAAAATCCTAAAAACCCGATGCGCTGAAAATGTCAGAACTTCTGAAAAACCCGATACGTTTGATAATGTCGGAACTTTGGGAAAGCCCGACACTGCCGATGATGTCGGAAACGGAAGAAAGCCCGACACTTGTGTTGATGCCGGGAACTCTGGAAAGTCCGACACGCCAAGCCTTCAATATACTTCGGGTCTTCGACACTGCATAACAGCCTTCAAACCTGAGAAGAGAAAAATAGGGTTTTTCGTTGAATTTCAAATATGTAATCTCCTTTTAACCATTCATGTACTAGGCACATAATAAAATTTTGAGGAAATAGCACCAAATGGTAATTTAGAAGAGATAAACCCTAAAACCTAAACCCCTTTTTTCAAAAGAACTCCAGAAAGAAGAAGAATAAAAATCTTTCAAAACCCAGCAAGAAAATGGGAAGAATTCATGCGCAATCAATCCATAAAAACTAGGAACAAAGAGTGGAGAGAGAAATACCTTCAACCAGAGAAAGGGAAGATCGAAAAATGGTGATTCAAACGGGCACAGGCGAGCTTTCGGGTTTCGAGGTTGGAAGAGCATGTACGAAAAATCCACGAGTTAAAAATACGTCCGGTAAAAATGACGTGGAAATCCACGTATTTATAAGAAAAATTGTAATTAATACACTTCAGCTCGGCACGTGCCAACTCACCGACAACTCGGCATGAATGCCATGTCAGCATGTTTGAGAGGTCCGAAAACCCGACACAAGGGGGCTTAGTGCAATTCGGGTTTCGGGTTTCGGGAAACACGAGACATAAAGCATGAGATGTTTAGATGCTTCACAGCTTCGAAAACCCGATACAAAGGACTAAATCGGACTTCGGGTATCGGGGAACAAGTGACACAAAACATGTTTTGAATAGGTCATGTTCCGATGCGCCGGAGGTCCGAAAACCTGATTTACTCAATATGAAGCGGGTTTCGGGTTTCGAAAAATAGGCGACACAAAGCATGTTAAAACTCATGTCGAGCTATCGGACTAACCCGAAAACCCGAATTTCTCAAAAAGAGGCCATTAGGCAAAATCAACTCCAAAAATTTCATAGGGGTTATCTAATCATTTTGTCGTGAACTCAAAATGGAGATAACAACTGGCTCCAGCTGGGGACTTTCTTTGTAATACCAAAGGAAGAGAACTCAGAATCTCTGGTCTCACGGACCAGAGCCTTATCCATTGGGCTACGGAGTCAAGAAGAAAACCAAAACAAAACAAAACGAAGAAAGAAAGAAAACCAAAAGCAAACACACAACAAAACAAAGTAAAATATGTACAATGCGAAGAGCATCTTGCATTAATGGTGGAAACGACTTTAGATGTTGTCCAATGAAAGGCAACGGGAGTAGTCCTCCATCCAGATATGATAGCAGGAAACTATTTTCACCATTCAGCTCATGGATTTTGAAAGGTCCTTTCCACAAAGAATCAAACTTCCCATGCATTCCTTTTTGTTCTCTTCTCTTATCCCAAAGCAACACCAAATCTCTAATCTGGAAGTTATGTTGCTTTGATTTTTTGTCAAAAATTTTCTTCACTCTGCTCTGATGATCTGCGATACGATCAACCACCTTTATTCGTTCCTCTTCTAGCCTGGCTAGGTACATAACCCTCTTCTCGATAGAATTCTGAAAATCCGCATCTTCAACCGCTTTTGCCAACTGCAAGGCCGACAATTCTACTGAGATAGGAATTTCAGCATCAATCCCGTATAGCAATTGGAAAGGAGACATCCCTATGGCTCACTTTGGAGTGATCCGATCAGCCCACAACGCATCATACAATGCTTTGTGCCATGTCCTCTGATTTTCATCCACTAGTTTCCTAATTATGGTAACCAGATTCTTATTGCTGGACTCAGCTTGCCCATTACCCTGGGGATAATAATCAGATGAGTGAGCCAGAGTGATGCCAAATCCATAGAAAAATTCTGTCAACTCATGTGATGAGAAATTAGAGGCATTATCAGCTACTGATCTTATGAGGCACACCGAATCTGACGATTATATTTTCTTTAAGGAACTTGCAAACAGCTTCAGAAGTTGCTTGCTTGATTGGTGCGGCTTCTACCCACTTGGTAAAATAGTCATAGCGGTCAGCACGTAGTTATGTCAGCACTTTGGAAGCGAGGATTCAATGTTCCAGATGAAATCAATCCCCCATTGGCGAAAAGGTTCTTCAATCACTACGAGGCTTGAGAGGAAGAGCTGCTTGCTAGCTTGCTTGGGGCGACCAACGAAATGTTGACAAGCTTCACATTTGGACACCCATTCTGCTGAATCCCGGAAGAGAGTAGGCCAATAGTACCTAGCCCGTAGGATCTTATACACTTTATTATAGAGGATGAAAAATGTCCTCCGCATGCTAGGCTATGAAAGGATTCTAATAACTTTTCCTGTTGTGATTTATCAACACAACGCAGGAAAACACCATCAATACCTTTCTTGTATATTGCATTATTCCACAAAAGGTATTTTGCAGATCTCAACTTGACGGTCCTCTTCTCCTTTTGATTTAAATGTGGGGGCATTCACCATAAGTTAGGAAGAAAGCAATGTCCGTGTACCATTCATCGGTCGTACTCACGAAAAGCACCATGGGCAGCTCTGAAGAAGTGTCTTGAGTCTTTTCATACTCTGCTTCGGCATGATTTTCTGCAATTAATTGGCACAGACCCCTTCCTCATACCAACTTGGTAGGCCTGATGTCTAAATCGTACTCCTGAACCTTAGCTATCCAAGTACCTCATTGACTTCCCAGCTCTTGTTGAGTCAGAATGGATTTAATAGTAGTATCAGGAATGAGAACGAGAGTATGGGAATTCAGCACATAGTACCTGAAATGTTTTACTTGCTCGTACCATTGCATAAGCATGCTTTTCAATTTGTGACATCTTCAATTCATGTTCTTTCAACGAACAGCTCATGAATGCGATGGGAGCTTCGATGCCTTCCCATTTTCTGCATCGGGATGGTGACCTTTGTGTGGGCAGAGGCGTAGCTGTACATGATGAAATCTTTCTTGAAGTCTGGACATACTAAGATAGGAGCGCAAGCAACTGCCCTTTTGATTTCTTTGAATGCAAGCTTCCCTTCAGTACTCCATCGAAATGGAACTTTTCCTTTCATCATTCCAAGGACATCCTTGGTTTTGTCAGCATGAAATCAGTACAAATCTTCTCAAGAAATTAACCTTTCCGAAGAAAGAATGAACTCCGGTTTTACTTGTGGGTAAGGTAAGGCTCTGAATAGCCTTTACCCTTTCTGGGTCAATTTTGGTTCCTTCTTTAGTCACAATATGACCCAGCAGCTTTCCTTCGGTCACCCCGAACATGGACTTCTTGGGATTCAATGAAATCCCGTGACGTTTGCATCTCAAAAGTACTTGTTCTAAATGATCATAATGATCACTCCGTTTTTTAGAGAAAACGGTCAAGTCATCCAAATACACAACTATGACCTTGCCCATCAAATCTCTGAATGCCAAGTCCATAGCTCTCTGAAAAGTGGCTCCGGCGTTGATCAAGCCGAAAGGCATCCTCCTGTAAGCAAAGGTACCCCATGGGGTCGTGAAGGCCGTCTTGTGTTGATCCTCTGGTATTACCTCGACTTGGTTATATCCCGAAAATCCGTCGAGCATGGAAAGCATTTCGATCCATGTGATTTGTAATACGATCCATGATAGGCAATGGATAGTTATCCTTGAGTGAGGACTGATTCAAGTTCCGAAAGTCAACACAGATCGGGATTTCACCATTCTTCTTCCTGACAGGAACAATGTTAGCAATCCAAGTGGAGTGATGGATTGGGAAAATAATTCTAGCATCTAACATCTTTTGAATTTCTGCCAGGATAGTTCCTGAGATCTTGGGATTGTAATGTCTTTGCTTTTGTGTGTATGGCTTCACATCAGGCTTCAAAGGGATCTTGTCTTTGTACATCTTTGGGCTTGAAGGATTTTAAATCTGCATAAGACCAGGCCAACACATCGATGTATTTCTTTAAAAGTGAAGTAAATCTTGCCTTCTCTTTAGGAGAACAACATTTCCCAATATTCACCATCCGAGGTTGATTAGATGAACCTAGATTGATTTGATCTACTTCAGAAGAAGAAACTCCTTTGACTTGCCTTTTGTTTTGGATAAAATGATCATGCTTATCAAACAAGCCCTCCAAAGAAACCAAACCTTTAGGTATCTTGTTGCCTTTCAGCTGGATAAATTCACCATCAACCTCTTGATATGGATCTGAAATAGTTTCACGGAAGGCTGATTCGAACCTTCAAAATATAACTCACTTTGAAATTGTCGACCTTTTCTAGAAAAGCCAACACTGTTGATCATCATTGAACACACTTGCCATGAGTTGCATTATCTAGAATCTTTGGGACGGTAGACAATCTCGATAGAGTATGTATCTTGCTTGAACTGAGGATGAGGGAGAAGAAGGGATGCAGATACGGCCAAAGAATCAACCTTGTCATTATAATCTCTCAAAACTGCCCTAATAGAAAATGCATCAAAGCATTCTATACTATCCCAAACTTTATTTCGGTAATGTTTCAACCGATCATTTTTCACCTGATATATACCCCTGACCTGATTGACAATCAGCTCCACATCTCCCTGAACCTTGAGATTTGGATTCCCTTACATCTGGCATTTCTAATCCTAATAACGGGGCTTCATATTCAGCCGTGTTGTTAGTATTATCAAATTGCAACTTGTAAGCTGATGGGAAAATCTCGGAGCTAGGAGATATAAGAACAACACCGTGCCTGATCCAGAGGTTGAGCAGCTACCATCAAATTCGAGCATCCAAATAGCATTGGGATCTTCTTCTTCAACATCTACAATGGGTATCTCTAAAGTCATGAAATAATTCCCAAAGCTAGCATCTTCGAAAAGAATCTGAGCTTTTGGATCATCTGATTTGGTCACCAAATACTTCGCCTGTGGTTCAGGATGAAGAACTTGATGAACCCCATTGACCGGGATCTTAGCTTTGGTCCAATCCATATTAATCTCTCCTCCGACGTCTTTACAAAATCCTCTACCCAAGAGGATACCATAAGCTGCAGGAATGTCGGCAACCAGAATAGTCATTTTCACTCTCTTCTCAGGGAAGGCAACAAATGCAAACTGTGCGTCCTTGATTTGACCAATCAAAGGGACTTGTTTAGTTTCCATGGAGTAGCACCGTCCATATGACTTAGTCAAAGTAAGTCCAAGGGCATGGGCCACTTTTGCGGGCATAACATTATCAGAGGCTCCTGAGTCGATGATGCAATTGCTGAGTTTAAACCCATTTATAAGTAGAGACAAATAGAATGGTTCAATTTTTCCTGAGGAAGAAGCAGAGGTCAGATTGTTCTGTGGTGGGAGTTGAGTAGGATTTGGAAGGAGACCTTTTGAAGGTGATGGAACAGCCGCTTTACTTCTGATGAACTTGGCCAGCTTTTCAAACTGTTCAGGATTCGACTGAAGGTATTCTACCTCCGACATTTGAATTTTGGTTCTCTTTGCATGATCAATAATGTCAAAAGTAGTATAAGAAGGAATGATGGTAGGCTCAGATCTAATTACATGAGCTTGTGCTGAGGCACTGATCTTAGGAGAAGGAGAATAAGGAGCAGCTACCTTTTTGGTAACCTCTCTTTCAGTTTGTGCCGAAATAGGGGTACCCCTCTTAACTATGGATATGGGAGGTTCCTTATTCTTCTCCTTAGTGTTTTCAAGAGGTTTTCTGGGATTCTGAGATTGGGACCGAGTGAAGACAACAAATGACTTACTCGGCGCACATTCATCTTCATCGTATTCCAAATACCCAATGCTGGAGTCGCCAGCTGACTCATCATAAGACTCATCAGCATATCCTGAAGCTTCGAAAGCCTCACGGGAATCTTGTTCTTCTCCTTCATCGTCTTCTTCAATTATTTCTCTGCTTTGCATTGATGGGAGGAGCCTCAATTGCTAGTCTCGGTTGAGCGGGGAGTTAACCGTGGCCTATCTCTACGCGGTGCACCATTGTTGTTATTGAAATTCCGTCTAGGGATATCCCGATCTGGAACATTGCTCACTGTTGGGACATTTGCTTTTTTAAAGAAATCAAATCATTAGCCATTTTTTGAAACATAGGATCAGTGTTACCTTGAGAAGAACCTTGATTTTTGAGTTTAGGTATGTCTTTCTTGATCCTCCGGCCAAGATGAGATCATCCTCTATTTCGATAGTTTGTTGGTGAGCAATAGCCAAATCTAGGATAACCGACCTTCTTAATAAAAATCTCATATCAAGAGGTTGAGCATTGATGAAGAAGCATTTTTGGTTTTCCAGAGTAGGTACTGCTATTTCTGGAATCTTCTGGATCAGCTTGTTGAACTTTGCCACGAATTCCCGCATAGGTTCATGCGATTCCTTCTTCATATGTGTGAGCTGAGCTAACAAAGCATGGGAATCTTTGGCTGGTTTGAAACATGCTTCGAACTTAGTCCGCATGGTAGCCCAGTTTGCGATGCATGCATTCGGGAGGTGATAAAACCATTCAAGTTCTGCACACCTGCAACATTTCAACAAAGATCGAGACGGAGACATCTTCATGGGCTACTCACGAGAACACCGCATGCAACAAAGAAAGATGTTATGTGCTCGTCGGGATCTTTGCTTCCCATCCCCATTGAACTTGGGAATGTTTTTACGCGATCCACGTGGTAACTCATTCATGGAGGAGTCAAAGAAAGAGGACCAATAAGCTGCGCCCAAGGCACGGGTTGAACCGCCATCCTTCTAAAAAAAAGTGTGTGCACGAGGGATCCGAGTATCGAGACAAGAGTAGTGCATGACAAGTTGCGAGATGCTTCCTGTTCCACAGGGATCTAATTTCTCTGAACATGCGAAGAACTTCTGGTTCGGTTAGAGACAATGCTGTTGGGAGAAAGACTGAAATTGTGCTGTTGCAATAACTCAAAGAGTGGATCAATTTCACCTTGAGCTCGGCGGGACCGAGTGAAGATATTCCTGGCCAGCTTGAACTGAAAGGAGATCTTGTTGAAAATAAGGCAAATACGGAGTCGCCAGACACCAAGAGGATAAGCTTTATACTATAGATCCGTACTCCCAGGAGTCACCAAAAACTGTTGGTTGGATATTTTGTCAAACCAAAATATGAGGTTCAACCACAGTATATGAGATTAAATCCCTCCTCAAAGACAGGTGAGGCTGCCTGCTTATTACTAATCTAAAACACAGTAAAAATGATATATACAATATTCACACTAATCTAACCATTGGGGGTGGGATGGAATCCCGAAATCCACATTCACACGATTCAAGGATATTTCTTTCGTAAATGAACTGGGTTAGAAATTGTTACAATGAAAGAAGCACAGTAGAAAGGAAATGAGAGAAACGTATTTTCTTTCGAGTAAACACAGAGCACGAAATAATCATACGAGCTTTAGATCACAGATATAATGTCTGAAATAATCAGAAACACTAAGATGCTATGCAAAGAATAGCTTAAGATCATGAACATAAGAACACTGTCTTAAGTAAGATATATTCCACAACACAAAGTCTGTAAAATGATATCAACTCCTATTCTTCAAAATGATTGAATGAAAACACAAAGTTTTTCTTCTTTCCAATAGCCCCCAAATATTCCAAAAAATCTCGACCCTTTGGAATGCATAAGCATTCCTTATTTATAACAAAAGAAGTAGAGATAAAATAGGGCAGATCCTAAAAAATAGCATTTTAACAAGAGTTCTGTTTTGCTTGATTCTCACGCAGGAGATCAAGTCAAAATATGATTCAAAAATGTGACGAAACAGAAATGAAAAAGACATGTCGATTTCAAGATTGAAATGACATGAAATGTTGAGACTTAATCTGAATCATCATCCTTTGCTCCTTCCTCTTTTTCTTCCTCCAGCTGAGACTGTTTGCTCTGAAATTCCTGGAACTTCCGAATTATGCCTTGCATTTCGTTTTCATCAGGCGCAGTGGAATGATCATTCCAAATTTCGCAAGTTTCATGAGTATCGCTGGTATTGCCGGGAAGCTTTTTCAATCCTTTGCTGAGCTTTCTTAAGGCCTCCAAAGAATGTTCAACCCTTACCAACCGATCCATGATCTCAAGGTCAAATCCGCTTATTGGTTCATGCTGAACAGACTCTTGGATTTGCTTGAAGAGATCATCTGCTGATAGGATACCTGAGTTCCCAACTGACACCTTTGGACAAATCTTCAGCAATTCTTCTTCCAGATCACTTTTCCCATCAATCAATTTATCCCTTGATTCTCTCAACTTACTGCAGGCTTCATTGAGAATCTTTATTCTGAACCTGATGGCCTTGGTCAGCTGGAAATGCTTATCTGTATGTGGGAGAATACCTTCTTCCACCAAGAGATGTCTTTGGTATTTGCTTTAACACAGAGAGCTTCAAAAGTCAAATCAAGATGTCGAATTTCCTGAGAGAATTCTTCATCCATCTTCTCTCCATCCTTCTGAATGTCTCCCAAGGACTGATGAACTTGCACCACATCTTGAATTACTTCCTTCCCCTATTGGAGCAACCTTTGGATCCATTCATCAACCACCCTTCCTTTTTAGCAATCTTCTCAATCGTAGAGTGCGATGAGAAATCGAATCCAGCAGAGACAGAATAAAGGTGGTATGGATTCAAGGGTTTTGAGAGTTTAATCAAAACCTCTGTCAATTGCTCCACTTTTTCCTTAAGCTCATCTCTGTTGTCCTTTGTTTCTTTCAACTTTTGGCACAATACATTTATGGAATCCCGTGCATCTTGTTGTGCCCCTTACTGCTTTGTCACTTTCCCTAGAGCCACCACAGGTTACACTGATAATCGAGAGGCTATTATATCCTCTCTAGTTTTTCAGCCGAGGAGTGGCAATCTCTGCGAACTTATCTCCTGAAGCATCCACCAAAACCCTTGAAACTGTTTTGGGTTTCTTGGCTGATTTCGTGGTAGGAGCCTTGAGTGAGCTAAAATCAAAGGCTGGTAGGGGCACAATCACCTTCCTCTTCCTCAGAGTTTGCTCGAGTAGCCATTGCGGTGTATCGGAGGGAGTTGCCATGGTTGCAAAAGCTGGTATCATACCCTCGAGGGAGAAGATTCTACTAGTGGAGGAGGAATAGTTACCAACGTGGTAGTAGATCCAATAAAAAGAGGCACGGAGGGCGTGTTGGTGATCACTTGGGTACCAGCGAGAGGGGTGAAAGTCCGGAGTAAATACTTGGCCATTCTGAAGAAGTTGATGGAGAATAAGGAGGTAGGAGTTGTTGTGAGGAAAGAGGCACGATCCGGACTCCAAAGCCTTGGATGCAAGATAAGGTCTCTTCGGTTGAGCAATCAGCAAATGGTGAAACCAGGAAAGGCGGCTTCCTCCTTCTTCCAAATTAATTTCTCCTATTTCTGGTGGTGTTGGTGATTACGGCACATTCACCGTTTCTCTTTGGAAACAATTGAAGAGATTTCTCTTTCTTTCCTCTTTTTGACAATCTTGACCTTTATAGGCTCCTAGAAGATTTTTGTCCTTTTCCTTTTTGGAGGCCCCACCTCACCTCTGAAAACTTATCATCTTTAAAATTCATTCCCCAGAGAGAGAGCCATGCTTTGGTGCGAGCAGGATTAGAGCCGACCTATCTGTAATAGAGGCTTTTATTTGGTGACCAATCAATAGGTGGGAAAACATATTGATCCTCCTTTAGTCCATCATAGGAAAGATCCAAAACACTTTCATTGTCACCCATACCTTCTGGTAAATCAGCAAGCTCCAGTGTTTGAATCTCAGCAATAGTCAATCTGCTATTATCCTTTCTGCGAATAGCAACCTCATTACGCAGATCCACCCAAATATCCTCTATGTTTGGCCTATGCAGATGTTGGGTTCCATATGCTCTGAGCACTCCTCGGATATCAAAACCATCTCGAGGCTTCATATGCTTTTTCAATTTGTCCTGAAGTTTGTGGACAACATTTTTGGCTTTCACTACTATTGAGCAAGTATATCTCCCAATAGAAATTGGGAAGGATACAACAGCCTTATGTTTGCTTTGTTGGAATTTATGGAAATCCAACAGTTTGCCTAACCAACTCCATCAATATCAGTCTATCCCCTGGATATCGGGGCAGGTGAAAAGGATCTCCCGAGTACATGACCACCCGAAGATATGTAAACTTCTTGAATTGTAAGAAGATACATCCCCATTTAGAAACTTCAGCCCAAGCCTCATCTGAGACTCTTGTCTTCCTCAGCTCAGGGTTTATCCTACAGATATTTTCATAGAAGAAGGCATCATTCACCCTCCTGAAATGGTCTTTGGACCCCTTCTTTGTCAATTGAGGGAAGTATTGATACACCTGGTTCACCGTTCTGCTTCCCTTGGTATCCAGCCCGGGATAGTTCCTCATCCCAGCTGCTGCGTATGTGACATATGAAGACATATAAAATTTCCCAGTTGACAAGACCGTTGTCATTTGGGAATCAATCTCATTGCTGATGAGAGTACCCCAGTCGATCCCTTGCTGATTCTTCTTGATGGTGATCATAAATTGATACATCCATCCTTGAAATACATTCGATTCGGGCAAACCAAAAACCCGACTCAGCAGGGTGATGATGTCATTGATTTCTTGGATGAAATCACTCCTGGGGATAATCCTTGGAAATCTGGAGACAACTGGTTTGGGCTTGATCAGGAACTTCTTGTTCACATGTTTGATGCAGTCTTCCTGATCGTTGTCCCAGGATTTCTGAGCTGACTTGATGTCCAACTCTCCATACTCGTCAAAATTGGGCAGTTTTAGGAGATCATCAAAGTAACCTCCATCCAATTTGATCACTACTTCACCTGATTGACTTCTCACAGAACGAGACACCGAGTCATAACTGGATGCACAAGCCAAGATGAATTCTGGACACTGAGCAGACATGGGAAGACCCACTGCGAGAGGCAAGCCACTATCGGCTATAGTTTTCATCCATGGAGTTTGGGAGGAACTCCTCACCCTACTCCAGAAATCTTCAATGTCTATATTTCCGAGTTCGGTGTCTCGGATGTCGTAGTTGCAATCAATATACGATGGAGATTCCAGCTTTTTAAACTTGTATTTCATTCTGCCTGACTTCTCGGTCTTTTCCTGAGATGGACCAGGGTCTGACATGAAGGACGTCGAAGGAAGAAAGTTTCGAAGCTCAGAAGATGCTGCTCACTGTGAGAATTCTGACCTGCTTTGGATATGCCGGAAGAACGGAAGAGTCCGACACTGGCGAAGATGATGTAGGAAAATCCTAAAAACCCGATGGGCTGAAAATGTCAAAACTTCTGAAAAACCCGATACGTTTGATAATGTCAGAACTTTGGGAAAGCCCGACACTGCCGATGATGTCGGAAACGGAAGAAAGCCCGACACTTGTGTTGATGCCGGGAACTCTGGAAAGTCCGACACACCAAGCCTTCAATATACTTGGGTCTTCGACAACTTTGCACAACACCTTTAACACTGAGAAGAAAAACAGGGTTTTTCGTTGAATTTCAAATATGCAATCTCCTTTTAACCATTCATGTACCAGGCACATAATAAAATTTTGAGGAAATAGCACCAAATGGTAATTTAGAAGAGATAAACCCTAAAACCTAAACCCCTTTTTTCAAAATAACTCCAGAAAGAAGAAGAATAAAAATCTTTCAAAACCCAAAGAAAATGGGAAGAATTCACGCGCAATCAATCCATAAAAACTAGGAACAAAGAGTGGAGAAATACCTTCAACCAGAAAGAAAGGGAAGATCGAAAAATGGTGATTCAAATGGGCACAAATGAGGTTTCGGGTTTCGAGGTTGGAAGAGCATGTCTGAAAAATCCACGAGTTAAAATTATCTCGGTAAAAATGACGTGGAAATCCGTGTATTTATAAGAAAAATTGTAATTAATACACTTCAGCTCGGCACGTGCCAACTCACCAACAACTCGGCATGAATGCCATGTTAGCATGTTTGAGAGGTCCGAAAACCCGACACAAGGGGCTTAGTTTAATTCGGGTTTCGGGTTTCGGGAAACACAAGACATAAAGCATGAGATGTTTAGATGCTTCACAGCTCCGAAAACCCGATACAAAGGACTAAATCAGACTTCGGGTATCGGGGAACAAGTGACACAAAACATGTTTTGAATAGGTCATGTTCCGATGCGCCGGAGGTCCGAAAACCCGATTTACTCAATATGAAGCGGGTTTCGGGTTTCGGAAAATAGGTGACACAAAGCATGTTAAAACTCATGTCGAACTGTCGGACTAACCCGAAAACCCGAATTTCTCAAAAAGAGGCCATTAGGCAAAATCAACTCCAAAAATTTCGTAGGGGTTATCTAATCATTTTGTCGTGAACTCAAAACAGAGATAACAGACTGCACTTATCTTGAGGTATATTTGGAATGATGATTTCACATGATTTATTATATTTTCACCCTTACTACATGTTGGTTTTCTATGATGATATGAATTTTGTTATGATGCTACAAGCTTGTGTGGAATTTCTATTGGAGGCTCCTTTCTTAATTCAGATAACTCTTGGAGAGGGAATGCTGATCTGTTAGGGTACTAGTTATCTCGATCATCGGTCACATGTGTGGATACCCCTTATTTCATTCATGCAATCAAAATTTCCACCAAACATAAAAAGAGATATTTTCTCGCATGTTCTTTGTAAGTGGAACATTTAGTCTTTGTATTATCTCCCTGTGTTAGAGACTATATACTCATACACACATATACATACAATCCCATAAAATAGAAACACTAAGAAAATAAAATGTTAGTAGAGTGCTGTTGATCACCAAAAGGGATGATCATAACACTTTTATTCATCCTTGGAATATCTAGCAAGATGAATATACCAAGGCTAATGAAATATCTCAATCCTTTAAAATTTTAGAAGATGAACCAACAGCTCAACTTCTGATCTTAACTTTGATGTTCTCATCTCCATCTTGTTTTTTCCTCCTTTGAATTGGTACATGAAGGTGTTTCTATCAGTTATCTTATTGTAGAACCCCAACTCCGTGAAAATTTATGAGTAGCTTGAACCTTACAGGATCTATGACTGTGAGTTTTGCAGCTCCATTGGAAAATATTTTCTCAATCTCATATGGACATAACCAACTTGTCCCGATTTTTCACACGTGGCCAAGTCACCTTCTTATAATTGTATTTTTGTGATGTACCTTTTATTCTATTTGATCCTTTGGTTCTTTACTAACTTTTACTATGCACAATTTTTCTTCTCATTTCATCTCACTCATTGAGTTAGAGAATCCTTTGGATTTGAGCTTTGGATAATTCTCTTCCTATCTCTAGTGCAATCCTTAATGTCTTGTCCTCAAATTCAATAGGGAGAACAACAATCTTACCATACAAAATCTCTAATGGTGTGAAGCCATTTATTTTTTTCCACGTTGTGTTGAATGCCCATACTACCTCTGGAAGTCTTTCCTCGACTAATATTTCCAGTGGATTGCAATTGTTTTTTTCAAGATAGATTCTAGTTTTGTATTTTTCACCTCAACTTGGCCATTTGATTGGGGATGGTATGGTGTAGACTTCCTATGCATAATTTCATACTCTTTAGCTAGATAAAAACTTACATCAATAGTAAATTTTGTACCTTGATTAGTGACAATTTCCCTTGACACTCCATTTCTTATGAAGATGTGATCATGGAGAAACTTTACAACCTTCTCACTTTTCTAATTTGGTAGTTCCTTCATCTTTTCCCACTTGGTTAGATTATCTATGGATACCAAGATTTATTCCTTCTATTGAGATTTAGGATTTATAGGACCAATGAAGTCTAACCCCCTTTTGTCAAATGGATGCAAGACCAACCGAGTCTACAATGAAATTTCATTTGATTTGGTAGGCTTACCCATTCTTTGTGACAATGCAGCTTATCACATCTCCAAGTGTAGAGTATTTTATCTTTATAAAATTTTGGCCAATAATAACTAGTTGTTAATACTTTCTCCCTGTTATTTTTTAGAAAATTTCCCTCAATAAGGTTCACTATGGTAGGCCTTGAGGACATCATAAATTTCCTCATCATCTATATATATTATCATGACATGATCTGGCCTCATGTGGAATATAAATCTAGCTATCCAAGAAAAATTCACACTCTTCTCAAATATGTATTTGTTTTCAAAATATAAGTAGTATGGAGGTGTTTTACTTGAAACCAGATAGTTGGATATGTTTGCATACCAAGGTGTTTTGGTAGAAATGGTAAATAAATTCTCATTAGGAAAAGATTCATCAACTACTTACTCGCATCTTTAGTATCCATTCTTGAAAGTAAATATGCTACTATGTTATCCTTGCCAGATTATCTAATATTGTGACATCAAATTCTTGTAGAAGGAGCAACCATCTGATAATCATGTTGCTTACTACTAGTTTATTAATCAAATATTTGATTGCTACATGATCAATGTGAATGAACACTAGATAACCTTGTTATGTACTACCCGAACATATTGATAATATACATAACTGCTAAGAAATCATTTTCTCGTGAATGTGTAAGTGATCTCAACATGTTGCAAGTTCTTTCTCAAATAATAAATTATATAATTTAGAACTCCATCCTCCTTACCTAAAACAAATCTAATTGCATGGTTTGATACATCAGTATGGATGTGGAATGACAAAGTTCTAATCGGAGTTCTATTAATACAAGGCTCATAGTTAAAATTTTCTTCAAAGTTTGAATGCAGTCTCACATTTTTTAGTACAAATCAAAGGAAACATCCTTTCCTAGTAGTAAATAGAATGGCACTCTAATCTTTCTAAAATATTATATGAATCGTCTATAATAACCAATGTTTCTAGGAAGCTCCTAACATCCTCTTGTTTCTTTGTTGTTGTCAAATTTATGATGACAAATATCTTTGTTGTATCAAATTAAATTACATCGGGAAAGATAGTGTCCCAATACTATACCTTCAAACATCATCATGTAGCATTTTTCATTACTTAAGGACAGGTTATGCTCTTTGCATCTCTTCAATACTTTGTCAGATTCTACATGGATTATTCAAAACTACTGCCATGGACTGTGAAATCATCCATGTATGCCTCAATGTAGTTATTTGTTAGATCTAAAAGATGCTCAAGACTACCCTCTAAAATTTAGCGGGTGCATTACACAAGCCAAATGGAAGAACAAAATATGTAAATGTTCCCCATGGGAATGTGAAGGTAGTTTTGTCTTGATACTCTGGTGTAATTTGAATTTGATTATAGCCACTATATCCATCAAGAAAATAAAAATACTTCTTACCTATAAAAGTATTAACTACCTGATCAATGAAAGGGAGTGGAAAATGATCCTTATTTTATGTTGCATTCAACTCTCTATAATCTATGAAGATCATCCAATTTCCATTCTTCTTTGACACAATGATAAGGGGTGACACCCATTGACTATATACAATTGGATATATAAATATAACATCTAGTAACTTCTTCAATTCTTATTTCATAATGTCTCTTCCCCGATTGGTTTGCAACTACCCTTGATGTAAATCGTATGAGTTAATAGCTTAGGATGAATACTACGCATGTCACCATAATCCCATGGTGAAAAAAATTCTTGGTGTTTTTGTAGAAAATCAATTAATAATTCCTCTTGCTACATACTTAGCATATTTTTCATGTTGAGTGGCCTTCCTGAGGTTATCTCCACTTGCTTAGAGAGATCAAACATTGAACATATATTACTACTTACAGAATTCAGTATACAATCATGTGGAAGAAGTTGATGGAGAATACAACTCTTACCTAGAATGTCCTTGGTGCTTTTCTATGGTAGAACTTGGTTCAAGGGATAGTTTAAACACCTCAATTTTTCATCCACTTATTCATTTCTTCCATATTTATTTTGCAAGACATTGGATATAACAACCTCTTCTTCTTGGAATTCAATGGTACAAGAATTATCTAGCATCATAAGTTGTTGTATAGAGTTATGATCTACTTCTAGTTCTTCTACCCAAATGGTTTGATCTTCATCGTTCAACCATTATCCAGGAGGATAGAGCACTAGATTTTTATTACCAATTCCATAAGAAATAATCATATTTCCAGACCTATAACCTATGAATGTGTCATAAGTGGGTAACCATGGAATTCCTAGGATCATAATATATACTCCTAAACTTGATTTTGGTTCAAGAACGATAAATTCAGAAGGGTATTCCCAAGATTCTACCACCACAACTATGTCTTCAAGTACTCCTTCAAGTCTCACTATTGATCTATCTACAAGTTATAAGAATGTAGCTATTGGCCTTAGTCCTTCTAATTTTAGATCATCCATAATTTATTTTTTCATGATGTTGATGGCTGCCCCCAATTCAATCAGAGTGTTCTTTATTGTTGTGCCATTAATTGTAACATTTACCAAAGGACTTCCTAGATCTATGTACTTTAGTAAAACTAAATTCCCAAGCATGATATCAGCTAATTGTCTAATAAATTGCATAGTGGATGGATCCTTTCTCTTTCTACCTAGTTTTTTAATACATAGGTCCTTAACCAACTTGTTGTATATGGGAACATCCTTGATTGCTTGTATAAGAGGATTTTTGACATAAAGTTTTCTCAGTTGGTTGAAAAAATAAGAATTAGATTTTGATTTGAAGTTAGTATTATTTTCTTGTAATCAATCTGGAAATGGTGGTTCATTAGATTGTACTTTTCCTTTGATATAAATCTACTCGGGTTCTTTGTGGATTAGATTGTAGAATGTGATTTCCTTATTGTGGATCATCTGCAAAGAATCGTAGTTCATCTACAATTTCTATAATGATGGTTCCACCGGGTAGGAAGTGCTCTTCCTGAGTGTAGATGGATGTTATTAACATAAAATAAATATGTAGGGTATTGAGTTGGTTTAGTGGAATAGGCTAGCTGATCAACTTTATTGCTTTGGGGTAAGGAGTTGGTTGAGTTGGTAGTTGAGTTACTTTTGGCTGAGATCCAGGTTGAGGATTTGGCATTAGAGCTTACTACTGCATAAAAGGAGGATAATGGTAATATTTTTGGTAATAAGGTGGTGGATTATTCCATGTATGTCATCCTCTCTAAGGATACTTCCATGATTAAGGGGGTTGTATCCATTATTTTTGGCATGCAAATTGAGGTTGCCATTATTGCTGATATTGGTTAGGATATGGAGCCAAACCTTGTTATGGGTTAGCCCAAGGTGGGGGTTGCATATATGGATTATTAGACCAATTTTGAAATGCTGGCATAGGGTCTTATGACATACCTCCTTGTCTTGGTGGCCACGTTTTCTTTGAGCAACATAGAAGACTTTTCCATCCTTTATCTCCAACATCTTGAATTTAGGTGAATCCTCCCTTTCTTGTGCAATGCTAGCCAATCCTTTACATATGCAATCAGATTTATTTCTTCTACATGCATGGAAAAACTCTATGCGTACTACCTCTGCATCTTCTCTTTTCTTCTTGGCATGTAGAGCATCTAATTGAGTAGCCATGTCATTGAAAATCTCATGCTTCATGTTCTTAAATGTTGAAAATATTTGACTTGGATATGGCCCAATTAGTTTTGGTAGCTGATCCACCTCTTGATCCTACATTTATTATTCTCTTCATAGTGGTTATGGAGTAATTTTTGTAGGATTCAAACATTTATTCAAAGGTATCTTTTTAAATGTCTCTAGCTCTTATCAGATCTAGAGCATCCATGTCATCCTCACTGAGTCCCTTCAAAAATAATAATTTGAGACATTCAAGAGGTATTCTTGTGTGCCTTGTATTCTGAACACAAAAAATGAATATTTCTAGATATTCTTCTAATGGTTCATCCTCCTTTTGTTCCATCTTGTAAATTTCATCACATCCTCTGCTAGTTGTTCTACAATAATCTTGGTACTTTGTGAGAAACTTCTAATTCATTTATGCCCAATTAGTGATGACATTTCTTCCTAAACCATATAACCATATAAAGGTTACATCCTTAAGTGTAGGAAGAAATAACTTTATTTTATGTGTATCAGTGGTATAATCATAACTCCTACATAGAATGTCAAACTTAAATAGAAAGGTGTCTGAGTCTTCAATCATAGATCCATGAAAGTTAGGAAAGGATGAGGGAGAAATATTCTTCATAGCAACAACTTCATTATTGTTTGTAATGGGAAACTCAAAGGTAGTTGCCCCATTTTCAACATTTTGGTCTACTTCTTCCATTTCTTGCTACTCGTGAGAAAATTCTAATTTTTCACTTGGAAAGGGATCTTCAAACAATAAACCTTGTACAAATGAAAGTATATCTTCTTCAAAATCCTCATAATTATATGAAAAAAATATGTGCTACTTGTGGATTAGATAAAAATCTACCATGGGCATCTCTTGGATGGTGCATGCATTAGCTAGCTCAATCCAATAAATGGAAATTAGTGCGGGGTGGTTGAAGCTGAAATTCCTAAATACTAAATAGCTTCTAAGAAATGAAAACCCTCTCAAAATATTTATAAATTGGAAGTATACCCAAACGGTACCAAAAATGTTGGTGCAAATTATCTTTCATCAATTATTATGTTGTTCAATAATCTACAATAAATTAATTATCAAACTAAGGGACATAGACTTTCAATAGTTCCAGTGTTGTATGCAAAATTACAAGTATTACAAGAGGTAAGGAAATGAATTGTTGTCACTGCAATATATGAAAAAAGCAGTGATTTTAAATAAAATAAATTTAGATTGAAAGTAAATACTACGACTAAGGTAAAGCATGTAAACTTAGAATGCAGATAAATAAATGAATTTCTAATAATATAATCATGCAATAAATCAAATCAATAAACTATGGAGGGGGATAAAAAACCACAAGTGGGCCCTTCCTTGGGTGCTAATACCTCTTGAGGCTCATGACTACAACTACCGAAGAACTAACATTTTCATTATATTGCCATGAAGATTACAACTAGGAATATTAAGCAACCTTTGTATTCTACATATTTGTTACTCTTTAATCTCTATCTAGATCTACATACATTAACCAATTCTTCTTCAACATTAATCCTTTTATTTTTATACATCTCATTATAATAGAAGCATGAAGAAACAAAGTTTGACTAGGAGTTCAAATCAGATCAAGTAAAAGATCTCAACCAAATAATCCAAAGACTAGATGCATGCAAAAAAATTAATCAACATGTGTTTACATTTCAATCACATAACTTAAGTAACCAATCAATTTGATCAATCAGTTCCTAAATCATGAATTTAATCAAGTAGTTCCGTGTTAAGTTGCAGTGCATAATCAGATGTTGGAGTTGAGTCATCTCCTAGTTATCATGTTTTAATTATAATTGATTCTTTCATTGACACATGAAAAATCAAGTGTGATGTTCATGTTCTATAATATTTTTAGGATCATTTCTTCTTTAATGTGCATGACTTCCTTTTTTGTGGATGATTTTCTAAAGAGAAGTACATTGGCAGCATGTAAGTTGCTACTGAGATTTATACCTTAGCTATAGATGATTACTTTTTCTACAAATGGGTTTCGGTATGAATCCTTTCACTTCATGTGAGTTGAAGCATATAACAAGTTTCTTGCAAACAAGGTTGGCATCATATAAAGCATCATTCAAACATCTTATTGTAATCAAAAGAATAAATGTGTACTCACAATACCACAAAATAAAGTTAACTAGTAATAACTATATTAATTAATATTCATGCCATAAGTTCAGGTTATAATGAAATGTCTTAGTAGCATAACAAGGGATTTTAAGTACAAGGATAAAAATGGATCAAAAAATTATAGAAGATGAGGTTTTTAGAAAGGTATTTATGCAACTCATCACCCTTTCTCCTTGTCGCCGTAGTGCTTTATGACCAATTCATCAATTTTTGCATTAGAGCATAAATCCATCCCCATGTCCTCTATTGTACACCTCAACCCTATGACTCACTTAATAATTTGAGTTGTAATTCACATCCTCCATCTTGTGAAATAAAATAAACCCTAATGCACCCTAGACATGAGCCACTAGTATAAATGCACGGGCTTGGCGAAGAAGGGTAGTTTGAAAAATTGCAAGACTCTGTTTTTATTGAATTTCTTCCATACTAAGTCGGTGATCATGGTACTTTCCCTTCCTCATTTGTTTCTGGAAGATCCCAAAACTTTTCTTCCTTCAAAGTAACTTTGTGCCTTGAAGCTTTGTGGTTGTATTCGCTAATTTTACACTTGGGAAGTTGAGACTTCCAAGTCTGAACCCTAAGTACTCTAGGTGGGTACTGCATTTCTGAGTATATATCCTCCATGGGTTCTTCCACCTCTACTTCAAACCTTATTGTACGGTGATTTATTCTATTTTTGGTGCCATTTTTATGTAAATATATTCCCTAGGTACTCTATCTCACCACACTTACTTCTTTATCCGAGCGTTGTGAATGCTAGCTGATCCAAAAACACAAGTAATTATTTAACATCTTTAACTATTTTCATAGATCTTAAAATTTAAACCAATTTTATGGATTTAAATACTCCAATACTAATTTTTGACTGGTCATAAATTGAATTTAATTTGATTTCACTCGAAAAGTCACTGTTTGATAAAAAAACCACAAAATTCATTATTTCCCGATTTAATTGATTTTCCAAAGTTGTCAAATTATGATTAAATATTCATCCACATTAAAATTATGAACTTTATTTATTATAAATAATCGAAACTGAAAAATCAAATTCATAATGATACAATGATTTTTATAGGGTTGGAATTACTATGTCCCCGATTTATTTTAGAACCAATCCCTTAAAATGTTCAAATTATAAATACAATTAACAAATAATGAATCAAAACTCGTAAAAATATGATATCGTAGATTCAAAGGACTCGACGTATCTCATTACTAGTTTTCACCTTCCTAATTCACTTGTAGTTGTGTTTCCCTTAGGATCTATGTCTTTATGTGAATTATACAGTTTAAAACATCATAAAAATTATCATAAATGGGAAAACAATTATACCATAGTGAGCATATCAGAATTATAAAAAAAATCCTAGTTTACTTTTAGCTATGGTTTTGAGAGGAAGTGCACCAAAAATGGCATTTTTTAAAAGCTGCTCTATTTTGTTTCCTCCACAAACCTATAAAAATTACCTTTAAATATAAGTGATTTCATTTTATATCACTTCAATAACTATGGTGGGTTAGTCAAGCCACCTATTATTTTGGTGTAGGTGATAAGTTCAAATCCCATTAGCTTATAAATTTATTGGATAGGAAAAACAATATCTCACATACTGGTGGTGGTTATAACTTAAGGCTTTTCATTGCCTTTAACGCCCCACTTTTCACATGGCTTAGAAAAACATTACAATTTTTTGCAGCATGTTAAGGGTCTTAGTGGGGATGTGGTATCCTTATCCACCCAATTTAGTTTAATGTTCAATTTTTTTGGAAATGTTAGTATGTTGAGGTGAATGTTGATAAGTCTTGATATTTCACGTAATGGCCAACATGAAAGTTTTTTTAGCCCATATGGGCTTCCAAAAATATATGTAATCTCACTAAATAGTAACCCCACCACATAGACTTTGTTGAGTTAGTTTTTCTCGTTGTGGATAAATAGGTAACCCCAAGTTTATAGGCGCTGGCTAGCCAAGTAAATAGTTGGTTTTCATGGATAAGGCCGATCCATTGCCCGAAAAATGTGGAATGAAATGTGATCAACTTGGTGGAGAGTTGATCACCCCACTGAGCTAAATAATAGCTCGCTCAAGATGGATAACATGTGCAATAAATACAATCCTGCGCAACGAAATAATTCAACTCTCCAAAATATATCCCACATTGGTTGTTGGGGCCCTAGAATATTGGCTAAGTATAAGAAGGTGCATGGGCACGTGAGACATATTTGAAAAAGGGTGTGTGGGTTGAAGGCACACAAAGAAGGGTTTAGTAGAACACACAGCGCGTGCGCCTCAAGGAAAGATGGGTTTTGGGACTTAGCCATATTCAAAGTTCTAGACAACACACAAGGAAAGTGTGACCCATCTAGCATGCGGAGTGGATAAGGTGCAAGCCTAGAAGCTGTAGGATCAAGAATGGAATATTCCATGCATGTGATGGAAGGATCTAGAAGGATCTAGAAGGAAATCATTGCAAAGAGTGGAGAGCTCGGATCAAAGGAGGCATGCTCTATTGGAGGACCACTTGGACACTTGGCAACTAATCTATTACCTCAAAAGGCATGGTGGTGAAGGAAAAAATATATATATAGAGATGCACAGGTAGTAGAAGGTGTGTATGGTAAGAGTAGTAGCAAATAAAAAAAATAGTGGTGGAAGGGAGGTGAATCTCTACAGAAATATTATGGAGGATTCTATGGGTTGTGATTAGAGGAAATATAGGAGTGATGGCATATTTAGAGGGATGGGTCTATGTTTATCCTTGTAATATGAAGGACATAGTTTAGTTTCTAATGCATGACCTTGCTTTGCATTATTATATGGGTCTATTATGGCCTCAATGAATGTAATGTGGTTACTAAACTCATGAATATGAATATAAGGTTCCATTATAATGTATATATGTGTTCATAAGCATAATTCCTAGTGCATTTCCTTTTGTTATGAATCAGTTCTACATTTTGTTCAATGTTTCCCTTTTATCGTCTAAGTGAATGCATGGTTCTTTTCTATTATTTTTCACTTGAATATCTATCATAGATGATGTATTCTTACATAAATCACATAAAGGAGGGGCTCGCACCCACGCATACCTCGGGTGAGAACCTAGTGCCCACTTCGGGTGATAGGCCGATGTGCACAAGATTATATTATTGCTCTAAGGGCGTAAAAATGATTACATCTTGGTTCCATTTCTGGGACATATTTTCAAAGTTGTTATGAGAAATGGCGTACATCTTAGTCCTTGTGATGTGTGATGATAGAATTTATGACCTTGGAAAATGTTGAATCATGGTTCAAGAGCACAAAGGATGAGTTTTCTCAAAGATTCAACACTAGACCTAAGTTCGATGCATGTATATGGGTATAAGAGAACCTGTATACCATGAGTAGTACAAGACATTCTTCTATTTTTTTGAGTAGAAATGTATAAATGTATTTCAACATATGCATCCATATCGAAATGGGTACTACGGATCATGCATATTTACCCAAGATTATTACGAGAGGTTACACGATGTAGATATGACTTGGACGTGTGTTGTTGATCACTGGTGGAAAGGAGTCTTGACAAATTAGACTCTAGAATATGCCATTTCTACGTATTATTTCCTATAATTTGTTGAGTTTTAGTTTCGAGAAAGTCTAGAGGATCATTTTTATGTGCTATTCCTTTGGCTATGAAGATCTTAGTCATTACCCTAAGTTTAGAGGCATTTCCCATGGACGGATAAGCTTCTCTAAGCATTAGGTGAGGAAGGTAGGGTGGAGGAAGATGGAAGACATTATGTATAAAAAGGAAAGGGAGAAGAGATGAATCAAGTATAGTGAAGCTCATGAAATGGATATGACTAGACAATTCAAGGTTACAAGTATGATGGATCTATGGAGGCGGACATTGGGGGAATTAGTTGAGGTTTATGCGAAAGGACATGGAACACGAGTATTTTGTGCTACCCCATTTTGGCAAGTGCAGGAGAGAAGACCCTTCATGTTTTGATGAAAGTTCATCAAATGGATAAAGGAGAGCCATCAGTGCACATCTAAATCCACATGGTGGCCAACCCCTGGTGCTTGGTTTTCTAGATCAAGGGAGAAGTATTGTAAACCCAGTTGGTATTGGTGGGTGTAACCGATCTGCACCCATGAGATATAATTTCTCATTTGGAACATCCATGACTGTGTAAAACATTATGGTATTTGGAGGAATTTTTTGACAAGGTACAAGTATGCAAGGTTTTGGTATCACATCTAGGAGTGGCACAAGACAAGAAATTGGCAGTGGGAAAATATCACAAACCATTGGCATGAAGTTTAGTGGGACGTTGGGAACACTAGGCATGACAAATTCAAGCCATTTTCTAGCTACATGAGGTGGATCTAGCAGTGTAGAAGCTGGAGGACCTAGTGGACCTAATGGATATGGAGGATTTGGTGGATCAGGAGGAACATGACAAGGTGGATCCAGTGGATTTTATGGAGGAGGTAACATCAGAGGAAACTAAGGCTCTAGATCAAGAGGACAAGGGTCGTATCAACCTCCACAAGTATTTTTTGAGATGTCTTTACACTTACCAGACTATAGGGGTATTGAAGATGTTGTAGAGCATGTGCACAAGTGTGAATTACTATGGCATGTGAAAGGGATCACTACCCCAGAGTGGAAGGAAAGTCATTTTGTAATGACATTGCAAGGGTGTGTGCATAGTTGGTACCAAAAATATGACCCCATCAAATGGTGGTAGATTACACTACATTGAAGAATGCCTTCCTAGCAGAGTTTCATATCCCTAAGTTTAAATAGAAGAGCATCAACACTCTGAAGGAGATCCAACAAGGAATGGTAGAGAGTGTATGGGAGTACGATGTGTGGTTCAAGACTCTCTTGTCAAAACTATCCTATGACATTCACCCTTCTCAACATGCTCAATGGTTTGTTGGAGGATTAATAACACTGTTTAGAAGGGCACTATTACACAATACTTTCACAGACCCGCAAGGCCTTGGAAGATTCCTTGTGTGTTGAGGTTGTTGGAAGCATTGATACTAGTGTTAGCCCTTTTCTGGAGGCTTAAATTGCTATAATGGCCAAGCAGTTGGAGAATTTGTCTACAAACTCAATGCATGATGTCCATAGTGGGATTTTGTGTATAGACTGTGAAGTGGAAGGGAATACAAAGGATAGTTTCCCCCAAAAGTTGGTACGTGTCATGGTGGTAGACTGTGAGATTTTTCATGGGTATCATGATGTAAATAGTTGTCCTCTACTACAATGCACAATCCATAAGAATTTTTCTTTCTATTACAATATTTGTACCTTTTATAACCCATGATACCAAGGATTGTAAATTGATTGACCAGATTCATCATGTTATTGATCTTGGTCTATAACAAACTAGTCTTGTAAGTAGTTCCAAGGAAGATGATCATCACTATGAAGGGAATGAATATGGAGGAGAGGAGCGAATGGAAGAGGTTTTCATAGAGGATTTCATGGTGGAAGTAATCGTGGCGAGGACGAAGTGAATTTATGTGAGGAACTTGTTATAACTGTGGATCTATAGAGCATTACAAGTGTGAGTGTCCTGATCTATTGCAATGCTCGTGGTGCGGAAAGAAACATAAGTACAAAGAGTGTCCAAAGCTTTATGAGCATATGAACCCACAACATAGGAAGGAAAAAGGTGTTGGGATAGTGAGTATAAAGAATGCCAATTCACATTGGATGCTAAGAGTGGCACATGAGTCAAGACTAGAACTTGTATTGGTGATGATGTAAGCATAGGTCGCACATGCCAAGGAGATTCCAAGACAAAGGACACTAGTTTGAAGAGAGGAAGTGGTACATGAAAATTATCTAGACCTTGCTCATTAGAAGGAGGTGTATAAAGATATTATGGATGTGATTCAAAGTTTGCAAGGGAGATCCAATGTCTAAAGGAACAATCAAAGCATCCGGAGCAAAGGAAGAATTATGAGGCTCGAAGGAGGACTTGGATGAATTCAAGGAATTATGTAGGATGTTAAGGAAATAAAATATTATTACCATGTTAGGAGAATGGATGAGGGAGAAGGTACCACATGCTGGGGTAGAGCACGAAATGAAGGTATGATCACATCCTTGACTACGATAAGGAGATTACATTAAATGCAGTTGTTGATGGGTGGATTTTGAGTAATATCCTCATCGACATGGGAGTGGAGGTCAATGTTTTCACTTTGGATGCATGGAATCCCATGGGAAGGCCTGCATTACAACCATATTAAAATGTGTTGTATATGGAAAACAAGACAAAGGCAATTCCCATTGGAGTCTTGAAGGATGTGGTTATCACTATTCAAGGGGCTAAGTTCACTGGGGACTTTGAAGTCTTGGTGTTCGCCGAGGTAGATAATTTCTCAGCATTACTTGGGTGCCCTTAGTGTTATAAGAATAATGCCGACTTATGGTTTAACAAGGGGTATATCAGCTTTAAGAACAAGGAAGAAAGGGTGATTATCCCTTTAACAGATGGAAAGTTAACACCCTATATTGAGCCCTTAGGAGAGGAATTCCTTGACATAATCTATGTGTGCTCCATTAGATATCCTAAGATAATTCATCCCATGAAGGGAGTCATCCAATTTGAATATGCTCAGTCCTTGAGTGATACCACTAGCATGACATGTGACAATTAGGCACATGGGACTTATGAGTTGATTGGGTGATAGTTGAGAGGATCTATAACAAGGGTAATAAAGGTGCACTTAGTCAAGTTCCTGGGATGGAAGAAGTTTTCAATTTACTCTAGAGGATAATACCCTAAAATTTTCTTGCGAGAAATGGAGGCTTAGTGGAGGAATAAGGACGATAGAAGGGGAATGCTTAGTTATAACCTACTCGAACTATAGCACGCTGGTGGGATACACATCGGGAGAACCTCCTAGAATGGCACAAGGTAAGGTTCACATTCTCTATAAGGTTATCTACAAGTAATGTGCCCATTGTGATCCAAGACTATCATGGTAACGAGACCACCTCATTTCATGTCATAGCATGTGAGAATGCCTAGATGGGAAGTGTAGAAGTATTACCACCTTCATTATGGGTACATAATTTGTATTCCACCTTACAAGGTTGTGCACTCTCATGGTATCTTCATTTGAAGATGCACTAATAAAAAGGTAATTACACGGAGTTGGCATCGATCTCATTAAAGATTTCGAGTATAGAAGTACAAAGCCATCGGTGGCTAAGGCGTTATAAGTAATCAAGTGCCTTACGATGGGAGATAGTACTATGGTAGAAGATAGGCTACTGGAATTTTTAGGTGAGCCTTATTTGGAGACATGCCTCAATGAAGAAGAATTAGAGGAAGTACAACTTGAGCACATGTGCATGGAAAAATAAAAAGGAAAAATGGTCTATGTAGTAGATGGTGAAGAGATGGAAAGTTTGGATGCTAACCATTTTAAAGGTACGCGTGAAGTCATAGATAATGCTGATGAGCAAGCATGTGCCTACCATGAGCCATTGAAAACAAATAAGGTTAACATTGGGACAAAGACAGAACCTAAGGAAGCTATCATTGGGGACTATTGATTAGAAAAATAATTTTCAAAGGTTCTTTGATCACATGTTGTCCGAGCTCCAGGATTTATTCCCTCATGGGTACCATGAACTCAAAGGTGTCCACCATTCCTTGGGGAGATGAAGATCAAGTTAAAGGAAGGTGCACACCCAATTCAGAAGAGGCCTTATCGGATGAATCCAAATTTACATGTATGGGTCAAGGAAGAAATAGAAAAGATGATAACATATGGTATCATTGAGGCAGTGGAAGAATTAGAATGGATAAGCCCAATGGTCATCAATATCAAGAAGGATGGGAGGATAAGGATCTGTGTGGACTACAGGGACCTAAATGCAATATGTGTCATTGATCCTTTTCCAACCCCCTTTACTAAAGAAATTTTGGAGGGAGTAGTTGGGCACGAAGTCTACTCTTTCATGGATGGGTTCTTAGGGTATCACCAAGTTAGGATTGCAAAGGAAGACTAGAGAAATAAAAATTTCGCCTTGAATGGGGAAGTTTTTCCTACATAGTTATGCCTTTTGGATTGAAGAATGCACTTGTTGTGTTCTTGCACATCGTGGTACAAGCATTTCAGACTTCATCCATAAATTTCTTCAAGTTTACCTAGATGAATGGACTGTATATGGGTTGGTAAAAGACCATTGTTACAATTTGAGGCTGATATTTGAGAGATGTTGGTGATTGAGGATATCCCTCAACATTAAGAAATGTGTCTTTGCTACTTCATTTAGAACCTTGTTAGGACATATTATATGTAAAGAAGGCTTACTAGTGAATCCCACCAAAGTTGAAGTTATTGTGGGATTAGGGTAGCCTACTAGTCAAAGCACAATTTGCGATTCTTTAGGCATACAGTACTATAGGAAATTCAGCAAGGGGTGTGCCAAGATCAACGAGCACCCTGGAGGAGTTCCTAAAACCCAAAAGCTCCTTTCATTGAGGAGAGGTGCAATAGAGGGCATTTGACACTTTGAAGGATACACTTGTCACTTTGCACCTATACTACATTTTTGTTTGTGGGAAAATCCTTTCCATGTGATTGTTGATGCCTCAAGGACAACTATGGGAGTAGTACTACCACAACTTGGTGAGGGGATTGTTGATCACCCCTTTTATTTTTCCAAAGTAGAAAGTTGATACCAACGAGAACATAATTACATAACTCACGAGTGCAAGGCAATCGTTAATTATCTACATGCTACATAAGTTCAAGAAGTATCTATTGGAAACACCATTTATATTCTACATGGACCACATGGAATTGAAATACTTGGTGAAGAATCCCATTTTGCAAGGGCACATATGTCGTTGGGTCCTATTATTCTAAGAGTTTTAATTCATGGTGGTTGTAAAACTAAGGAAGAGTAATTCAGGACCTGACCACTTATCAAGGATTAACTCAAGGGAGTACGTGTAAAGTATTGAGGATAACATGCCGGACACACAACAATTTAGGTATTGGTGCATGCCCTCGGAATTGGAATACATCGTAGTATTATTAAAAACAAATGTGGCACCCATACAGATGAAGGCTCTGGAGAGGAAGTAGTTAGCAATATGCTCCACACCCTACATGTTGATTAGCGGAGACCTGTATAAGTTAGGATGTGATGAGGTTTTAATCCGATGCATATTGGAACATGAGTGCATGGAAATTATGGAGGAAGTGCATGGTGGGATTTCGAAGGACACCATGCGGAAATGATACCACACGGAAGATTATACTTGTAGAGATTTAGTGGGAAACCATCTACCAGGATTGTATTGAGTTTTGTAAAGCCTGTGACCATTGCCAACACTTTGGCAAGCCTGAAAAGAGGGATGAAATTCCCTTGCGACCAATAGCCAGCACTAAACCATTTGAAAAATGGGCAATCAAATTTGTAGGGCCAATTTCACCTCGATGATGTAATGAAGGAATGATTCATGGTTACTCGAGATGGGTAAACACCTATGAAGGATTGCACTACAGTGATAACTACTATATTTTTATGGGAGAACATAATCAACATGTATGGTTGTCCTTTAAGCTTAACAAGTGATAGAGGTACACATTTTCTCAATGAAATAGTTAGGATTTTATTAGCATAATTTATGGTGGCCCATCACAAAACTACCCCTATTATCCACAGTGAAAAGAACTACGAGGAATTTTAAAAATACTAAGTCACACATTGGACAATATTTGTGATGTTGGAAGAAAAGATTGGGATGACAAGGTATCGATTTTTCTATGGGCATACAAGACAACCTACAAGAGGTTGAACAAGGCCACACCATTTCAATTGATGTTTGGCACGGAGGCTATTTTTCCAGTTGAATTCATGTTACCATCACTACGTATAGTGCACATAGGAGGGTTGGATGATGAAAAAGCACTGGAAGAGAGGATTGATAACTTGATGTAGTTAGATTAAAGGAAATCACTTGCTAGATGGAGTCAAAAGACAAAAATCAAGACAAAAGGAATGACATGATCATCATATCAAATAAATAGTTTGAAGTTGGGTAGATGGTGTTGTTGAATGATTCCAACTATCTACACCATCATGGGAAGTTGAAATTCCATTGGTTGGGACCTTACATCATCTCATACATCCTTGATTTAGGCACTTTCTAGTCATAAGTGCTAGATGGGACGTGATTACTAGGTCATTTCAATGGGAGCAGGCTAAAGCCCTACTATAAATAAGTCTTCTTGGTGTTTTTAAATAAGGCAGTATTTCTAGATAGCTTAAGATTTCCTTTTATGCTTTTTCTTTTCTTGTGTTTCCTTTCCTTTTGTTGTTTTGTTTCATTTGTGCCGTGTGTGCCAGGTAACCACATTATCTTTCTAAATTTTTCTATGCATAGAGGACTGCTCATCAATTTTAGTGTGGGGTGGAGTTATGCAAAGAAACTTATAAGCGAGTAGTAAAATTCGAGTGACCTAGTAGAAGGAAGCACGTAAGATTGAAAAAGTGTGTGCGGAAATAGTGGATAATGAATTATGGTGTCAAGAAGGTCAGTAAAAAGACCACGTATGAATAATGAAGAATGTAGGAACAACATGAGGTAGGCGAGGGAAAAATTAGGTAAATGACAGAAGAAGTGCCTTTGGCGTTGTAGATGTGCATGTAAGAGTCTTCAGTCAAATTGGATTTTTGCATGCCAGAAGGTTGTAGAAGGTTTTTGCGCATGATTAGGCGCATGGATAAGAGCACTTAAAGTTTGCCTAGTGGAAAAATATACATATATTGTTAAGTACGTTGGTAGGCGCTATAGTATTTATTGCTATAAGGGAAGCAAAAACTATTAATATGAGGTCGGGAAAGTCATTATTTTACCTTGCTATTATGAAGTTGAACACTCTTATGAACTAGGAATCCAAAGATATTTGTGCGAAGGAAAGAGAATTCTAGAAATCTAAGTGTGTGAAAATAATAGATTTGCGAGACCGAGTAGAAGTAGTACATGTGTGTGGGGATAATTAGTTTGTAGTACACCGTCTTGTGGAATTTTTCCTAGTTAGGGTTTAGCAACTAGGGCATGGAGATAAAAGGATTTCTTCCAAGAGTCAAGTTTTGAGATTGAGCGAGTAGTAGATTAAATCAAGGAGTTTTAAATTTTAAACTGACATGAAGAATGACACCAAAGAAGGTGACCATTTCACTTAGTCCCTTCAAAAATATTAATTTGAGATATTTAGGAGGTAGTCTTGTGTTACTTGTATTCTGAATGTAGAAAAATGAATCTTTCTAGATAGTCTTCTAATGGTTCATCCTCCTTCTATTCCATCTTGTAAATTTCACTACCTCCTCTGCTACTTGTTCTACAATAATCTTGGTACTTTGTGAGAAACTTATCCTTCATCTATGCCCAATCAGTGATGACATTTCTTCCTAAACTTATGAACAATCTAAAAGATACATCCTTGAGTGTAGAAAGAAATAACTATAGTTTATGTGCATCAGTGGTATAATTATAACTCCTGCACAAAATTTCAAACTTAAATATAAAGGTGTCACGGGTCTTCGATCATGGATCCATGAAAGTTAGATAAGGATGAGGGAGAAATATTATTCATATCAGCAACTTCATTATTGTTGGTAATGGTAAAATAAAAGGTAGTTGCCCCATTTTCAACATTTTTATCTACTTCTTCTATTTCTATCTTCTCACGAGAAAATTCTTATTTTACACTTGGAAAGGGATCTTCAAAAAGAAACCTTCTAAATAGGAAAGTATATCTTGTTCAAAATCCTCGAATTATATGAAGAGATATGTGCTACTTGTGGATTAGGAAAAAATCTACCATGGGCATCTCTTGGATGGTACATGCATCGATTAGCTCAACCCAATGAATGGAAATTAGTAGGGGGTGGTTGGAGTTAAATTTTCTAAAACCTAAATGACTTCTAAAAATGAAAAAACTCTCAAAAACCTTATAACTTGGAAGTATCCTCGAAATGGTACAAAAATGGTGGTGCAAATTAACTTGCATCAATTAGTATGTTGTTCATTAATCTACAATAAATTAATTATCAAACTAAGGGACATAGACTTTCAATAGTTCCAGTGTTGTATGCACAATTACAAGTATTTTAGGAGGTAAGGAAATGAATTTTTGTCACTACAATACTAGAAATAAAAATGATTTTGAATAAAATAAATTTAGACTGAAAGTAAATACTACGACTAAAGTAAAGCATGTAAACTTAGAATGCAGATAAATAAATGAATTGTTACTAATCTAATCATGTAATAAATCAAATCAATAAACTATGGAGGGGGATAAAAAACCACAAGTGGGCCCTTCCTTGGGTGCTAATACCTCCTAAGGATCATGACTACAACTACTGAACAAAACTCATATTTTTATTATATTGGCATGAAGATTACAACTAGGAATACAAAGCAACCTCTATATTCTACGTATCTACTACTCTCTAATATCTATCTAGATATACATACATTAACCAATTCTTCTTCAACATTAATCCTTCTCTTTTTATACATCTCATTGTAATAGAAGTATGAAGAAACAAAGTTCAACTAGGAGTTCAAATTAGATCAAGTAAAATATCTCAACCAAATAATCCAAAGACTAGATGCATGTAACAAAATTAATTAGCAGGTGTTTACATGTCAATCACATAACTTAAGTAAATGATCAATTTGATCAATCAGTTCCTAAATCATGAATTTAATCAATTAGTTCCTTGTTAAGTTGCAATGCATAATCAGATGTTAGAGTTGAGTCATATCCTAGTTCTCATGTTTTAATTATAATTACTTATTCCATTGACACATGAAAACTCAAGTGTGATGTTCATGTTCTATAATCTTCTCAGGATCACTACTTCTTTAATGTATGTGACATCCTTTTTCTGTGGATGATTTTTTGAAGAAAAGTACTTTGATGGCATGTGATTTGCTTTAGTCGATGCCCGAGCTATATATGATTACATTGGCTATAGATAGGTTTAGGGTATGAATCCTTTGGTTGCATGTGATTTGATGCATATAACAAGTTTCTTGCAAAAAAGGTTGGCATCATAAAAAACATCATTCAAACATCTTATTGTAATCAAAAGAATAAATGCGTACTCATAATACCAAAAAATAAAGTTAACTAGTAATAAATATATTAATTGATATTCATACCATGAGTTCAAGTTAAAATGAAATGTCTTAGCAATATAACAAGGGAATATAAGTAAAAGGATAAAAATGGCTCAACAAATTATAGAAGATGAGTTTTTCAAAAGGTAATTAAACAACTCATCACCCTTCCTCCCTTCTCGTACTATAGTATTGCATCCAATTAATCATTTTTCACATTGGAGCATAAATCTAGCCCCATGTCCTCTCTTGTACTCCTCAACACTTTGTGACTCACTCAATAAGTTGAGATCTAATTTGCATCCTCCATCCCACAAAATAAAATAAATCCTCATGCACCCTAGACATGAGTCACTCATATAAATGCACGAGTTTCACAAAGAAGGGTAGTTTGAAAAATTGTAGGACTCCATTTTTATCCAAGTTCTTCTGTACTAAGTCATTGGCTGGTACTTTCCCTTCCTAATTTGTTTCTAGAAGGTCCCACAAATTTTATTCCTTCAAATTACCTTTGTTCCCTAAAGATCTATTGTTGTATTTTCTGATTTTATAGTTGGGAAATTGAGACTTCCAGTTTTGAAACCTAAGTACTCTAGGTGGGTACTTAATTTATGAGTATATTTCATCCAAGGGTTCTTCCACCTCGACTTGAAACTTCTTTTTATGGTGATTTCTTCCAATTTTGGGTTCCATTTTTCATGTAAATATATGCCCTAGGTACTCTATCTCACCACACTTACTTCTCTATCCGAGCATTGTGAATGCTAGCTAATAAAAAAACAAAAGTAATTATTTAACCTCTTTAACCGTTTTCATGGATCTTAAAATTTAAACCAATTTTATGGATTTAAATACTCCAAAACTGATAAAAATCTGATTTGTGACTGATCATAAACTGAATTTAATTTCCTTTCACTCAAAAAGTCAACTGTTTTATCAAAAACCAAAACATTCATTGTTTTCTCGATTTAACCGATTTTCCAAAGTTCTCAATTCAAATTATGAACTTTAATTATTTCAAATAATCAGAAACTAAAAAATCAAAATTAGAATGATACAAAGATCGTTTATGGGGTTTAGAATTCCTACGTCCTGGTTTTGTTTAGAACCCATCCACTAAATTTTTTGAATTGTAAATACAATTAAAAAATAATAAATCAAAACCTATAAAACTATGATATCAAAGTCAGTAAAGGACTCGACATATCTCATTACTAGTTTTTCACCTTCTGATTTACTTGTAGCTATGTTTCCCATATGATCTATGCCTTTGTTTGAATTCTATAGCTTAAAAATTCATCAAAAAGATCATAAATGGGAAAAAAATCATACCATTATGAGCATATCATAATTCTAAAAAATATCCTAGTTTATTCCGAACTCACGGTTAGTAGTGGAAGTGCACCAAGAATGGCATTTTCTCGAAACCTGCTCTATTTTGTCTCCTCCATAGACCTACAAAAATTCCCTTTAAATATAAGTGATTTCATTTTATATCACTTGAACAACTATGGCGGGTTAGTCAAGCCACCTAATTTTTGGTGTAGGTGACAAGTTCGAATCCCATTAGCTTAGTAATTTATTGGATAGGAAAAAACAATATCCCACATACATGGTGGTGGTTATAACTTAATGATTTTAATAGCCTTTAACTCCCAAGTTTTCCTTTGGCTTAGGCTACACATTATATTGTTTTTCCATACGTTGAGATTCCTTGTAGGGACGTTTCATCCTTATACGCCATATTTGGTTAAATGTTGGGTTTTTTTGGCCATGTTGGTATGTTGGCAATGAATGTTAATAAGGCTTGATATGCCACTTAGTGGGCAACGCAAAATTTGTTTCAGCCCATATGGGCCTCCCAAGATATATGTAATCCCACCAAATAGTAACCACACCACATAGAGTGTTGAGTTAGTTTTATCTAGATATGGATAAATAGGTAAGTCGAGTTCATAGGCGATGGGCTAGATGAGTAAATAGGTGGTTTTAGTGGATAAGGCTGATCCATTTCCTGAACAATGTGGAATGAAATGTGATGAACTCGGTGGGGAGTTGATAACCCCACCAAGATAAATAATAGCTCACTCGAGATGGATTATATGTGTAATAAATACAATCCCACAATGCAATAATTCAACTCTCTCGAAATATATCCCACATTGGTTGTTGGGCCCAAGAAAAATTGGCTAAGTATAAGAAGGTGCACGGGTTGAAGGCATGCATGGCAGGGTTCTAGTAGGATTTAGCAAAAGACATGATGCATACATGTAAGGAAAGATAGGTTTTGGGACTTAGCTATATTCAGAGTTCCAAACAACACACGAGGAAAGTATGACCCATCTAGCATGTGGAGTGGATAAGGTGTCATCCTGGAAGTTGTAGGATCAAGAATGGAATATTCCATGCATGTGATGGAAGGATCCAAAAGGACATCATTGCAAAGAGTGGAGATCTCGGATAAAAGGAAGCATGCTCCATTGGAGGACCACTTAGACACTTAGCAACTGATATGTTACCTCAAAAGGCATGGCGGTGAATGAAAAAAACTTTACATAGAGATGTGCAGGTAGTAGAAGGTGTGTGTGGCAAGAGTAGTGTAGAAGTGCTAGTAGTGGTGGAAGAGAGGTGAAGCTCTATGTAGTTCCCACTTCCCTTTGACACCTTTTGGATACCTATTTTGATACTGTGATTACATTATAGACATTATTATGTTTTTATTTAGTATGCTATTAGACATTTGATCATGGATTATTATTGATCTTGATTTGATTACGATGCATGATGATTATTAGGAAACCTTATATGTGGATGATGATATATTATTTGACATGGATGCTTTATGGATGTTGTTCAGATATGTGATTTGGATATTATGAGTTGATCTAGAAAATGGATATTATTTGATGATGATATAGTTGTTGATTAAAAATGTAAATGATGTAGTTGTTACTTCGATGTCATTGTGATTCACTTAGATGATTTTGTGATCTTATTTGTATCATATTGGATGTTCTGATATGGCCACAAGGCCAAATGAGGTATTTGTATTTTGTAGGTTAAAAACATCACAACAAACATTGGGGGATCGGAGACCAACCACAATGGAATTCTAAGTGAATTCGACACGGTCACCATGGCAACTCATTTTATTGTGTTGTGTGTTGTTTTTTTAGGGATTCCCATGGGGGATTACCTTTACATGTGACCATGGGTATTATGTATTTTATTAGTGTGGTTACTTTTATTATTGTTGTATGTATTTTATTAGAAATGTGTTCCTTTCTTTTATTTAATTAAAATGTGGTAGATTAATGTGAAGAGCCATATAGTTAAAATTTAAATAAATTAAATTGGAATATGGGAAAGTAATCATAAGAGTTTTTGGCTATTTGTATTAAATATGTAAGGGATGTGTCAGTTGTGTAAGAGTTTGTGTAAGTACTTTTGGAGTATGAAAACTCCACCTCTACATGGAAATTGGAATTTTCCTTGGGGCTGTTTTTGGAGGCTTGTGGGACAAGTAAAACTTGTCCCATGCCTCTAAATTTAATTTACCAACCATACTTATGGTTGGAGAAGTGATTATGGCTTTTATAATGAATTTTATTAATCATGTTGCTTGTTTTGGGTTGCACTCTCTTACATTTTATTTATTTTGATGTCCCTTGAGGTGTGGGCTTTTTGGAGTGTGCAAGTAACTTGTCATACTTCACCCACCTCTTTATTGTGCTTGGGAGAATGGATTTTGTCTTTTGTGTTTGAATTGGAGGATGTGTGATGTGGCATCCTACATGGATCCACATCATCCTCTTCTTCCCTCTTCTATATAATTCAAACTCCTTTCTTGTTTTGGGGTTGTTGAACCTTTTTGCATTCTTCCTTGGGGTGCATTTTTTTGTTTGGAGGAATTTGGAGATAGCTTCATAATTGGCATTTCTATTTTCAACTGTGTTTTGGCATTTGAAGCTTGGTGTTGGAAATAAAAGTAACCATGGAGAGGTAGGAATTTAACTGTCCTTTTTATCTCACAATTTCTTTTTGTGTTGTGTGAATGCTGCATGCTTTGATTCATTGTTGGCTGGTTGGGTAGATCGCCTTATGGAAGGTGTAGGAGAAGGCTATGGGAAATACATGTGGGGGCATAAGTAATTCCATTGGCATCAGCGTTTTTTTAGGGAGTTTGGGTTTGGGATCCACCATGGAAAATAAATATCTTACATTTCTTACTTTGTGGGGGGCATAAGGAAATCTATGGGGGCCATAAGGAGTGATTTGTGGGGGGCATAAGGATATGTGTGTGATGAATTATATTGGTAGTTTTTTACTGGTGGATGCCTAATTCCAAATTGGGAGGCATAAGTAGCTTCCCCCATAGACCTTGCTCCTTTGGCTTGCATGATCAAGCCTGAGTTTTGATTAGAATGTTTTCAATTGCAGTTGTGAATTGTTGTTTTGTGTTGAATTGTGTTTTATATTGGAATGTGCATAGTTGAAGGAATGTTGTGTGTTGTGCAAGCCAATTGTTGCCATGGGTTGAATTGCATCTATTATTGTATTTTGGTTGGGGCTCGGGGGCCAATGATGAAGGAAGGATTCTCCTTTCATTGGATGTCTTGGTTAGGTGGAGAGCATTTCCTTTCCCCCTCTTTTGTTGTGATCAACTTGGAGAAAGAGAAAATGTGCATGTTGTTGTCCTGGAGCAAAGGAAAATACAGTTTGATAGTCCCTTGTGAAAACATATTCATTGTAATCCCTTCCCACTTGTTGTGGATGAAATTGTAATATGTATTTTGTGAAGAAACATGCATGTAATTTGATTATGAAGTTATATTTTTAAATTGTGAAAGGCATGTATATTATGTTTTGTTTATTGGAAAGACACAAAATTATGTATTGCATTCAACATTGAAAGATGTAAAGATGTATTCCTTTTTGGATTAATAAAGAATTGCAAGTTTATCTCTTATTGCATTGATCGATGGGTTGAGTTGGAATACCAAATTTGTGATTTTAAATCTCTTTTTAGTTACAAAGGAAAGAAAATGCGTATGAAGGAAGTTTATTACTTTTTTTTTTTGAAATATATATGAAATGGGAATCGAATTTTTAATTTAGCTTTAGAATGAATTGCTTACATACAACTAAATGTGTTAGACTAGATTATAAATAAGATATTACACTTAAATGATAAATTGGATATACAAAATTTTCCTTGAAGTGAATCTCTGTTGCAAATTTTAAAACTGGTAAATTTAAATAAAATGCACAGTTCAGACCTACAATTAACAATCAATTTAGCATGCTAGGATATTAATGAACTCAAATTGAAAAAGAAAACTTAATAAGACAAGTTAAATTAATGTAAAATCGAATCCAATCCCTCTAACAGTCATTTTTCTCAATTGTTGGAAAAATGTAACTTGAAATAAATTGAGAAAATTTACTTCCTAAAACACTTTAAATCCTTCCTAGATCAATTCTACATGTTTTTTTGGCATGTTGAGTGAAGGAGGAGATCCAATTTAATCAAATTTGAAAGTTGGAAATTACCAGTTGGATTTTTAAAAGCTTGCAGATCCTTTTTGCAAAATTAAACCCTTAAAATTTATCAAAATGTAAAATTTATGTTTCTTGTGCAAAGAGGGCATCGAGAGATTTCCAAAAGTCCTTGTTTTCCCAAAACTAAGCTTTCAAGAAAAAGTTATGGCACTTCAAAGTTTCTTTTTCCTTGGCGGGAAAATTTGGGAAAATTTCCCTAGTGGGCCTACGGCCCGAAAATTTCCCATTAAAAATCTTTAGGAGATTTTTTTTTAAAATTTTGGTTTTGGAAAATTTGTGAAATTACCTCCACCGACCCGAAGCCAATCAAAGGCTGCCATGCATTCTCATTCAGCAGTGATAGAGGCGTGGCATTTTCTTTTGCCCTTAGACCTTTTGAAAAATTTTGAAAAATTTTCCATTTCTCCGCCGTCGGCCTATCTATCACAGCTGCCACATGGAAGCTTTGGGTGCTAGCAGGGGGGGAAGGACCCTTTGTTTTTAATTTGTTTCTTTAATTTTTTTGAAAAGTTTCTCTGGTCCCACAGGTCCCACCCTACCTTGGGAAAACTTCATTCGTGGACGCTTTAACCCACTCACGCATTTACCCCTTTTACCCCATCTCATCTCTTTGGAAAAATTTGGTGAATGTCCTTGCTGCTCTGCCTACCTCCTTCTCCCTTCTCCCTACAATGTAGTGTGGAGTGCCATGTGTCCCTAGTGGACTGCGGGTGCATGAAAGCCAAATGGTTTTCTCTCCCTCTTGGGTGAAATGCCCCAAATTCTTCTGCGCCGCTCTGCCCTTCCCTTTTTCCCCGGCGATGACTCTGAGGCTGCCACGTGTCCCTAGAGGACCCACGGAGGCATGGGTGCAAATGGGAATTTTCTCCCACACAAGGAAAAATTCCAAACACCACCCCGTAACCTGCCAACCCAAATTTTTCTCTTCACCTTTGCTTGACACATGTCCCCTTGGGGAAAATTTGACCCCTAAACGCCGCTCCATATCTTGAGTTTCTGGAGGAGTTAGGAGGACTTATTTATATCATCGGAAAGGTGAAGTTTTTTTCTATCTAATGGGAATGATTTAGATAAATTTTGAAAGCTTTAAGAGTGAGAAAAATCAAGTTGAAACTTTGATCCTGTTAGAGAGTGGGTATGGGAGTAAATTTCTCCCTGAACCTACTGAAACTTCTAACCCTAAAATTTGAACCATGTGAACTTGAATATTGTTAATGAAGGAAAAATATGTTCTAGTAAATTTGATTAGTTTTGAAACCTAATAGGGTCAATTGTTGTCTTGTAACTTGGTTGTGGACACTTCTAATAAAAAAATTATTCCATAATTTTCTAACCCTAGGTTGTTTCTTGGGTCTCAAGTGGGTTGTTTTAACGGGCATCACACTTGGTATTAGAGAAGTGGTTCAAAATATTGGACCATTGGGCACACTAGAAAACTTGAGACATGGAAACTTAAACCTAGCACACTTTTAAACCTAGAAAACAACTTAGCTAGAATTTATATATTTTAGTAAACATGGAAGTTGTGTACAACTTACCAAAATAAACTAACTCTCACTTTGGTCTGTGCAAGAGGCTCATATCGAGTGAAAGGAACCTTCACAAAGACTCAGACTTACCACCACCACCACCACCACGACTAGATAAAGGTGTATTAGCCATCCTACCTCGAGATCTCTGGACCCTTTAAGATGTTAATGCCGCTCTATGCAGAGGATTAGGAGGAGGACATGCAACTAGTCATGATAGAGCCCCTTCTATTGAGGGTTAGGTATCTCCTCAACTCAGTGAGGACTAAAGAGGAGAGAACTCCCATGCAGAGTTAGCTAGAGTAGATTCACCACCTAGGAGATAGGGTGACAGAGTTATAGAGAATAGAGAGAGGTCTTAGAGCCCTAGGATTAGGGATGGGTATGCAGAGAGAACTAGAGGCTGCCAGACCATAACTACAGATCACATTAGGGAGATCCTAAAGCTTTGGCCCTCACATTACTCAGATGACATGGGTGGATTTCAAGAAGAGGCCTGGCTAGTGAGCTTGAGTGGTTGCTTCGAGATTTTTCCTTGTTCTAGCAACACAAAAGCTCATGTTGTGATCCATCTACTAAGGGATGGAGCAGGAGTATGGTGGAGGATAAAGGAGAAAAAGCTCCATGTAGATTCAAAGATAGTGACTTGGGAGCTATTTGAGGAGAGATTCAGGAGCGGTATTTATCATGAAGGTTCATACAAGTAGAGGATCGATGAGTTCCATGACCTCCGATAGGCATCTCTTTCTATAGCAGAGTATGAGAGTAGATTTCTGGATCTACTCCAGTATGTAGAGTATATGCAGGATGAGTAGGTGCGGATTCACAGGTTCATCTAGGGCCTAAATTTAGATATTGGAGATCTTTGTGTGGATCCACTTCCCATAGAATTTAGCTAAGGCAATCGAAAAGGCCCGTATTGTAAAGGAGACTCGGGGAAAGACCAAGCATACTAGAGACCGAGTTCGAGCCGCATACAATAGATGTAGGATGGTAGATTGAGGGGTTAGTACCCCTTCCTCATGCTAGCTAGGGTATAACATAGTCATCCTTTAGGCCGCTGCGGTAGTAGCGAGTCCCCCCACCTCATAGACCTCCATAGAGAGTTGATGCATAGAGAGGTTGGAGTATGGGGCCTCCTCTTAGGGGTCCCATTAGGACATAGGGTGGACCTAGAGCTCAATTAGTAGGAGCTCGCCAATAGAGACCTCAGCAGACCATAGCTAGATCATCAGGGTCCACACCACAGGCTTCTAGGGCACCTATTAGAGGTGTTACTCATTAGGGAGGATCAAGAGGATGTTTTGGTTGTGGAGTTACACTGAAATTTTTGGAGAGATTACCCACATAACCCTAATAACAAGGGTAAGGCATAAGTTTCAGATCGATTGTTGGTGACATGGGACGTAACCACATGATTTATGCAATGGTTGAGAACTACTAGGAAGAGCACCAGAGCACAGTCATTGAGACCACATGTAGCATTGGTGGTATTCCTACCTCTGTATTGCTTGATTTTGGTTCTTGATTCTTTCATTGCACCCTCTTTAGTAGAGCGATGCGGGCTGGTGGCGATTAGGCGGGGTCTTTTTGGGATGTTGAGATGGCTTACGGAGCTAATATCTCTATAGACTCCTTATTCTGAGAGTGTGTAGTGGATTTGGGACCTTTCACCACTACCTCGGATCTCCGTATTGTTCCTTTGGGCTCGTGTGGATTAATTTTGGGTATGGATTGGTTATCTCGCACATAGGGCCGGGATGAATTGTTATCACAAGAATATATCTTGTGTAGATGATTTGGGAGTCAAGTCGGTGAATTCCGGGGTTAGGAGACCGATTTCTACTCGCACCATCTCCACTATGTAGCTTAAGCAATGTGTGCGACGGGGTTGTTAGATGTATGCTATTATAGTTAGTGACATATCTAAGGATGGGTCTAGTGGACCATCACTAGATGATTATCCCATTTTGAGAGAGTTTGTAGATGTCTTTCTAGGGTAGCTACTAAGGTTACCAACCCCACATGAGATTGATTTTCATATAGATTTAGTTCCTGGAGCATAGCCTATCTCACGGGAACCTTATCAGATGACCACCCCAAAGCTTTGTGAACTCAAGTTGCAGCTTGAGGGCCTCTTGGAGAAGGGCCTTATCCATCTTAGTGTATCCCCTTGGTGTGCACCGGTGATCTTTCTGAAGAAGAAGGATGGATCCTTGCGGTTGTGTATTGATTACCGCCAGATAAACAAGGTAACAATCAAGAATCGTTATCCTCTTCCTCATATTGATGACTTGTTTGATTAGATGAAGGGAGCCACAGTTTTCTCTAAGATTGATCTTAAGTTAGGGTACCATCAGCTAAGGATTTCAGAGGTGGACATTCATAAGACTGCCTTCTACATGAGATATGGGCACTATGAGTTCATAGTGGTGCCTTTTGGTTTGACTAATGCCCCTGTAGTGTTCATGAGTTTGATGAATGGGGTATTCAGGACCTTCTTAGATTGCTTCATGCTCATCTTCCTAGATGACATTTTGATTTACTCACGTACACATGAGGAGCACGAGGGGCACCTTTTCCAGGTTCTTCAGTGTCTTCATGAGCAACAACTTTACGAGAACTTGGAGAAGTGTGCATTCTTTTAGATAGAGGTGCAATATTTGGGTCATATTATTTCTAGGAAGGTATCACCGTCAATCCTTCCAAGATTAGAGCCATTATGGATTGGCCAACACCAACTACGGTGGCGAGGTGCGCGGCTTCATGGGATTAGCGAGGTTACTACCGAGATTTTTTGAGGACTTCTCTTAAATTGTGCACCCTATTACTTCCCTTTACAGGAAAGGGAAGAATTTTGTTTGGTCGGACAAATGTGAGTGGGCCTTCAGGACACTAAAGGAGTGCCTAACTACATCACCTATTCTTACAGTTCCGAATCCACATGGTGAGTTCTTTGTTTGCACGAATGCTTCGTTGGTAGGCCTTGGAGGTGTGTTGATGTAGGAGGGCATAGTAGTGGCTTTTGAGTCTCACAAACTCAAAGATCATGAGATTAATTATCCTACCCATGATCTTAAGCTTGTGGAAGTTGTGGATGCTTTGGCTAGATGGAGAAATTTACTTCTTGGTAGGATATTCACACTCGGGACCAATAATTTGAGTCTTCTCCACCTCTTCACGCATCCCAATCTCAACACTCATCAACAAAATTGGATGGAGTTACTTTGTGAGTATGATGTGGAGATAGAGAATGTGAAGGGAAAGAGAATGTGGTAGCAGATGCTCTTAGTAGATGGAGACATGTGGCTATGGCCACTTCAGTGAGCACAGATTTTCGAGAGGAGGATTCTTGACAACATCCTCTTGATAGCTTCTACATTACAGTATGAGAAGAGATCAAGTCACAGAGACCCCTTGAGGGGAAGTTTGATGGTTTCTCATTAGAGGTAGATGGTCTTCCCGAGCACGAGACCAGATATATGTTCCTAGATATGGAGGCTTGAGGCGGGACATCTTGGTAGAGGAAAATCATGCACCCTATTCGGACCATCTCGGGGTGAAGAAGATGCACACCACCTTACAAAAGTTGTATCATTAGAGAGGACTTCGTAGAGACATGGCCTAGTTTATGTCTCGGTGTTTGGAGTGCCGAGAGTTAAGGCCAAGTATCAACATCCGGTGGCCTTCTTTATCCTCATGCTATACCGGAATAGAAGTGGGACACCATTTCCATTGATTTCATTGTTGGGCTCTGATCTCGAGATATCACCATGATGCCATTATGGTCATAGTTGATAAATTGACAAAAGTGGCTCACTTTTCTCTAGTGAAGACCACTTATACAGCTAGAGTAGTGGCACGAGTATATTTGGATGATATTTTTAGGTTGCACGGGATTCCGTAGAAGATCATTTGTGACCGCGATCCTTTGTACACTTCACATTTTTGGACTACCATGCAATATGTCCTTGGGATGAGAATCAACTTCAGCACAACATATCACCCTGAGACAAATGGATAGACTGAGTGAGTGAATCATATTTTAGAGGACATGCTTAGGATGTATGTGATGGATCAGTAGTCTAAGTGGGAGGAGTACATGTACTTAGTGGAGTTTTCCTACAATAATAGTTTCCAGAGTTCCATAGGCATGGATCCTTTTCAGGATTTGTATGGTAGAGAGTACAAGACACCTCTTAGTGGGACAGGTTAGAGGATAGAGTATCTCTTGGACCAGATCTTTTATAGGACATGGAGTAGTAGGTGGTGTTGATCAGGTAGAGATTGTAGGAGGCACAAGATAGGTAGAAGAAGTATGTAGATCAACATAGGATTGACCATAGTTTCAATGTGGGCATGAAGGTGTTCCTTCATGTTAGGAAACATAAGAGCCCTATCCATTATGGAAAAGGTTCTAAGTTAGCTCCTAGATTCATTGGACCTTTTGAGATCTTGGAGCATATCAGCCCTTTGGCCTACCGTCTAGCATTGCCACCCATCTTGTCTCGCATACATGATGTTTTTCATGTTTTAGTTCTCAGGAGATATATTGCAGATCCATCTCATGTGTTAGATTGGACATCATTGTAGGTGCAGGATCAGGGGAAGGTGATGGTGGAGCTCGTTTGCATCCTTGAGCTCATGACCCTGGGCCTTCGAGGTAGATAGGTTGATTAGATTTTGGTGCGATAGGATAGATATGATGAGACTATGCGGCACTACATGTGAGGATGCTACTTCTGTTCATCCCATTATTGAGTTTTCATAATGTGCCCTAATTTTTCATGTCCGATTTTGCTCAAAACATTTTATTTTTTGAGTGGTGGTCTCATAATTTAGTTTATCTAGTTGATTACTTTCAAAATTCAGCAAAAGTTCTGTGGTGTTATTGTTTTTCTCTATTTTGAAATAATTTTCCAAGTTTACCCCTTTTCGTGCCCTAGTTTTTCAAATTTTATTCGGCTATGTTGTTTCTCCTTTGCCAAATCATGTAAAAACTCAAAATTGATCGAATCCCATTTTTGTGCAAGTGTTTCCCCAATCCCAGGCTCGAAAGCAATGTCAAAAATGGTTCAGTTGATTTAAAATTATAAAAATCTGCCTTCCTTGTCGAAAATTTCAATTTCTAGGGCATCCGGTGAATTTTTGATGTTTTGACGGTCATACGAGGCATATTCTACCCATCAAATTCATCATCACAATATTATTGCAATGTGGCGGGCTCCTATTGGCCAGGGGTGGTGGGAATTATTTCTAACTTGTTGTTTTTGAAATTTTTGGCTAAGGGAAAATTTTGACCCATGGCTCCGCCTTTTGCAATGAGGTGCCTACGTGGCACATTCTGATTGGTCACGGAGTGGTAGGTGGTAGAGGTTCCTTAAGAATTTTGGCTTTCATTTTGGAAAAATTCTCAAAGTCAATTCTAGGCCCGAAATCCTGCAGCGAATGGGAAGAGGACACGTGGCTCGGGGATATGCGGGTGGTGGAGGGAGTTGGTGATTTTTGACTCAAAGTGTCAAGGGAAACTATTGACCTGAAGGCCCACATCCAATTGTAGGTGGACACATGTCCAAAAATGTAAAAAGTCAAACAAGGGGGTGAAGGAGAATTTTGTGACATTTTACCACTCCAATCTGGAGCTAACACGTGTCCACAAAGGGTCAAGATGGGGCAGCGGGTTCCGCGATGACTTTGGAGTTTTTAACTCCAAATGGTAAAAGTAAAAATTGGACCCGAGGTTCTGAAACCCAATCAAAAAGGACACGTGTCCAAGAAATGCAAAAAATCAGGCAAAGGGAGCTAAGTCAAAATTGGAGGCATGCCTCCGCAGCCAATCTATGGAGGACATGTGGCATTTTTCAAAGGGGTCAAATGGAGAGTGTGGGCCCAAGGAGAGTTTTGAAAATTTACATTTTTGTGAGCAGAATTAGAGGCCTAGACCCGCAACTAATTGGAGAATGCCACATGGCAGGGATGAATTGGGCTTTTGGGCCCACGGGGATTTTGTGAAAAAATTTCCAAAATTTAAAAAGGTCGCAAATGCATTTCTAAAGGATGGGAGTTCGATCCAATCACATTTTGACACATGTCCCACCCCATTCAAAGGTCAAAAAGGTATTTCTGAGCTTATTTTTTAAATGGCATTATCCACGTGGAGGGCTGATATTAAAAGTTGATCAAAATCGATGGATCTTTGCATTTGTTTGTTTTGGCCGCCATGGGAGCTCTAAGAAGCTTGGATTCATCATTTCTTCACCAAATTGCATCAAATTTTATATGATTTTGCATCCTTTCGGCCTTCTGAGTGTAATGGCACTATTTTCATGAGCTAATTTGATGATCTATGATGTTTTTGATATAATTTTTCCTTTTCCCGATAAAAAACGTGAAAAGTGAAAATCAAAAGTTGTAGAGGTAAAATTAAGAAGTGAAAAGGTGAAAAATGATTGCTAAAACATGTTGGCATGCCTGAATGACAAAAATGTGACCTTGGGATGGATAAGGATCTAAATTTGTGTAATATTTTAAAAATTTTATGCATCCTTGGCAACCTGCGAACTGATTTCCAGTTTGATGTCATTTTCATGGAATCATGAAGAGTTGTAAAAAATTGATCCCTTAAGCATATTATTTTCTTGGGAGGGAAGAATCCAAGCTGGCATTGAGTATATATGATATTTTTGGAGAATTTGGGAAAGGAGGAGAGAAAAGACATAGAATTTTCAAGCAAAAACTGGAAGAAATCCATTTCTCTGGAGAAAACCGCCTGAGAGCCATTTTCAATTCCATATTGCATCAGATTTTATCACGTTGAGTTGGTTTCAGTTGTAAATCCATCAACAAGCTCTGAGATTGTTCCAATAACATTCCCCTGCTGATGTATTTGATCAATTTTTGGATTATTTGGTGTTATCTCTTGGCAAAATTTGTATATGCTTATGTTTTTAGAATGATTTCAATTTGTGTTTATTGCTCATGTTGCAATCTTGTGTTTAGGATCTCTTTGATCATACATGGTCTCATTTATTGTTGAGGGTTTAATGGCATCTACAATCTTTCATTCAGAAGAGCATTCATTTGATAGAAGATAAACAGATTTAAAATCATTTTACTGTCCTTGAATATTGAGATTATTTGTAAACCTTTGGGTGCACCTTAGGTCATGATCAAATAGGGATTCCTAGATACTTTGTTGGTATTTTTCTTCAAGATTTTGTGGCAGGTTATCAAAGGTTGTGTGGAAGAGTGCATATCTAGGCCTCCATTTGGTGCACATATCCTAGTTGAAGGAGTATTTTAAACCCATTGAAACATCTCTACTATTTAGGTGTTGCAAATATCTTGCAAAGGTTCTCAAAGAAGTTGGTAATTCCTAGCTAATATTGTCTAAACATCTCCCAACAAAATTTCATTCAAACTAACCCATACTACCCCTGCATTGCATTGTGTGTCAACAAAAGAATACAATCCATTCACAAAAATGCACAAAGTATATCAGGATTTTATCATGTCTCTAGTAGCCTTAGCCTTGTCTTGAAAGCATTTCCATCATTTAGTAGTGAAAATTCTTTTGAGTTATATAATGGATAATTGATCATGTTTTCCCAAGATCATCTCCATACAATGTGCAAAGCATGAGGATATCTCCACCTCCTTCATCAAACAAAGGCTGCAATATAGGTTCTCTTACCTTGGTTGAAAGGAACAACCTAGAATAGTGAGGATTAGATCAAAATCCTTTTGAGGTGCTACCCACTCCTTTAAATCTTGAGTGCTAACAAGTTAGATAGATGTGTTCCTCAGATACAAATGACACACAAATCATTTATCTGCCCTTGAGTGTCTTGTGAGGACCATGATGCTATTTGAGTTGTGAAGGAGATTAAGTTTGGTTACCAAAACTTCATTATGAGTGTAGTTTCCACATTTTTTCTAGTGACTTCTAGGAGGAATTCAAGTCTAAGGGGAGGGGGATGTAGTTCCCACTTCCCTTTGACACCTTTGGATACCTATTTTGATCTGTGATTACATTATAGACATTATTATGTTTTGATTTAGTATGTTGTTAGACATTTGATCATGGATTATTGTTGATCTTGATTTGATTATGATGCATGATGATTATTAGAGACACCTTATATGTGGATGATGATATATTATTTGACATGGATGTTTTATGGATGTTGTTTAGACATGTGATTTGGATATTATGAGTTGATCTAGAAAATGGATATTATTTGATGATGATATAGTTGTCGATTAAAAATGTAAATGATGTAGTTGTTACGTCAATGCCATTATGATTCACTTAGATGATTTTGTGATCTTATTTGTATCATATTTGATGTTCGATATGGCCACGAGGCCGAAGGAGGTATTTGTATTTTGCAGGTTAAAAACATCACAACAAACATTGGGGGATCGAGACCAACCATAATGGAATTCTAGGTGAATTCGACATGGTCACCATGGCAACTCATTTTATTGTGTTGTGTGTTGTTTTGTTAGGGATTCCCATGGGGGGGATTACCTTTACATGTGACCATGGTATTATGTATTTTATTAATGTGTTTCTTTTATTATTGTTGTATGTATTTTATTAGTAATGTGTTCCTTTCTTTTAATTAATTAAAATGTGGTAGATTAATGTGAAGAATCATATAGTTAAAATTTAAATAAATTAAATTGGGATATGGGAAAGTAATCATAAGAGTTGTTGGTTGTTTGTATTAAATATGTAAGGGATGTGTAAGTTGTGTAAGAGTTTGTGTAAGTCAGTTTTGGAGCATGAAACAGTCCACCTCCATGGAAATTGGAATTTTCCTTGGGGGCTGTTTTTGGAGGCTTATGGGACAAGTAAAACTTGTCCCATGCCTCTAAATTTAATTTACAAACCATACTTATGGTTGGAGAAGTGATTTGTGACTTTTATAATGAATTTTATTAATCATGTTTCTGGTTTTGGGTTGCACTCTCTTACATCTCATTTATTTTGTTGTCCCTTGAGGTGTGGGATTTTTTGAGTGTGTAACTTGTCATATTTCACCCACCTCTTTATTGTGCTTGGGAGAGTGGATTTTGTCTTTTGTGTTTGAATTGGAGGATTTGTGATGTGGCATCCTACATGGATCCACATCATTCTCTTCTTCCTCTTCTATATAATTCAAACTCCTTGCTTGTTTTGGGGTTGTTGAACCTTTTTGCATTCTTCCTTGGGGCACATTTTTACTGTTTGGAGCTCTTGTGGATTGTGGAGGAATTTGGAGATAACTTCATACTTGGAATTATTGTTTTGGACTGTGTTCTTGGCATTTGAAGCTTGTTGTTGGAAACAAAAGTAACCATGGAGAGGTAGGAATTTAACTCTCCTTTTTATGTTGTCATTTTCTTGTTGTGTTGTGTGAATGGTGCATGCTTTGATTTATTGTTGGCTGGTTGGGTAGACTTCCTTAGGGAAGGTGTAGGAGAAGGCTATGGGGAATCCATGTGGGGGCATAAGGAATGCCATTGGCATCATATTTTTGTGGAGGGAGTTTGGGTTTGGATCCACCATGGAAAAGAAATAGCTTGCATTTCTTACTTTGTGGGGGGCATAAGGAAATATATGGGGGGCATAAGGAGGGTTTTGTGGGGGAGCATAAGGATATGTGTGTGATGAATTATCTTGATAGTTTGTTATTGGTGGATACCCAATTCCCAATTGGGAGGCATAAGTAGCTTCCCCCATAGACCTTGCTCCTTTTGCTTGCATGATCAAGCCTAAGTTTTGATTGGAATGTTTTCAATTGTAGTTGTGAACTGCTATTTTGTGTTGAACTATGTTTTATATTGGAATGTGCATGTTTGAAGGAATGTTATGTGTTGTGCAAGCCAATTTTTGCCATGGGTTGAATTGCATCTATTATTGTATTTTGGTTGGGGCTTGGGGGTCAATTATGAAGGAAGGATTCTCTTTTCATTGGATGTCTTGGTTGGGTGGAGAGTTTTGTGTTTCCCTTTCTTTTGTTGTGATCAACTTGGAGAAAGAAAAAATGTGCATGTTGCTATCCTAGGGCAAAGGAAAAATACAGTTTGACAGTCCCTTGTGAAAAATATTAATTTGTATTCCCTTCCCACTTGTTGTGGATGAAATTTTAGTATGTATTTTGTGAAGAAACATGTATGTAATTTGATTATGAAGTTATATTTTTAAATTGTGAAAGGCATGTATATTCTATTTTGTTTATTGGAAGGACACAGAATTCTTTATTGCATTCAACATGGAAATATGTAAAGATGTATTCCTTTTTGGATTAATAAATAATTGCAAGTTCATCTCTCATTACATTGATGGGTTGAGTTGGAATACCAAATTTGTGATTTGAAATCTCTGTTTAGTTGCAAAGGAAAGAAAATGCTAATGAAAGGAAGCTTATTGCTTATTTCTTTTGGAAATATATATGAAATTGGACATCAAAATTTTGTAATTTAGCTTTGGAATTAATTTATTACATACAACTAAATGTTTAGACAAGATTAGAAATAAGATATTACACTTAAATGATAAATTGGATATACAGAATTTTCCTTGAAGTGAATCTCTGCTGCAAATTTTAAATTGGTAAATTTAAATAAAATGCACAGTTTGGACCTGCACTTAACAATCAACTTGGAATTGATATAATTTAGCATGCTAAGATATTAAGGAACTCAAATTGAAAAAGAACACTTAAGAAGACAAGTTAAATTAATGCAAAATTGAATCCAATCCCTCTAATAGTCATTTTTCTGTCAATTGTTGGAAAAATGCAACTTGAAATAAATTAAGAAAATTTACTTCCCTAAAACACTTTAAATCCTTCCTAGATCAATTCTCCATGTCTTTTTGGCATGTTTAGTGAAGGAGGAGATCCAATTTAATCAAATTTGAAAGTTGGGAATCACGAGTTGGATTTTTAAAAGCTCGCATATCCTTTTTACAAAATTGAACCCTTAAAATTTACCAAAATATAACAATAATATTTCATGTGCAAAGAGGGCATTTAGATATTTCCAGAAAGTCCTCGTTTTCCCAAAAATGAGCTTTCTAGCAAAATTTATGGCACTTTGAAGTTTTTCTTCCTTGGTGGGAAAATTTGGGAAAATTTTCCACAGGTGGGCCCACGACCCAAAAATTTCCATTAAAAATCCTTAGGTTTTTTTAGAAAAATTTTGGCTCAGGGAAAATTTGTGAAATTTCCTTCACTGGCCCGTAGCTAATAAGAGGCTGCCACATTTCCTCATGGGGCAGCGGTGGAGGCGTGACATTTTATTTTGTCCTTAGACCTTTTGAAAATTTTGGAAAAAAATTCCATTTCTCCCTTCCACCGCTACCTATCACAGGATGCCACATGGCAGCTTTGGGTCCTAGGGAGCGGGGAAGGACCTTTGTTTTTTATAATTTTTGTCTTTGGATTTTTTTGAAAAGTTTCCCCATGGTCCCACACTCCCGCCTTGCCTTGGGAAGACTTCCTTCCATAGACGCGCGGACCCACGCCCACATTTACCCCTTTCACCCCATCTCCTCCCTTTGGCGAAATTCATCGAATCTCCTCGCCACTCTGCCTTCCTCCTTCTCCCTTCTCCCTACGACGTAGTGTGGAGTGCCACGTGTCCTTGGCAGACCCGCGGGTGCGTGGACGCCAAATGGTTTTCTCTCCCTCTTGGGTGAAATGCCCCAAATTCTTCTCGCCACTCCACCCTTCCCTTTTTCCCGGCGATGACTCCGAGGCTACCACGTGTCCTTGGAGGACCCATGGAGGTGTGAGCGCAAATGGGAATTTTCTCCCATGTAAGGAAAAATTCCAAATGCCACCCCATGACCCGCCGACCCAAATTTTTCTCTTCACCCTTGCTTGACACGTGTCCCCTTGGGGAAAATTTGACCCCTAAACTCCGCCAATCCATATCTTGAAGTTTGGAGGAGTTAGGAAGAATTATTTATATCACCAGAAAGGTGAGAAAATTTCCTATCCAAAGTGGGAATGATTTAGGGAAAATTTGGAAGCTTTAAGAGTGAGAAAATCAAGTTGAAACTCGAGCCTCTTAGAGAGTGGGTATGGGTAAAAATTTCTCCCCGAACCTACCGAAACTTCTAACCCTAAAATTTGAACCATGTGAACTTGAATATTGTTAATGAAGGAAAAATATGTTCTAGTAAATTAGATTAGTTCCAAAGCCTAATAGGGTCAACTATTGTCTTGCAACTTGGTCATGGACACTTCTAATAAAAAAATATATTCAAGTGGGTTGTTTAACGAGCATCACACTCTGCAAAAGTATTATGGAGGATTCTATGGGTTGGGATTAGAGGAAATATAGGAGTGATGGCATATTTAGAGGGATGGGTCTGTGTTTATCCTTGTAATATGAAGGACATAGTTTGGTTTTTGATGCATGACCTTGCTCTGCATTATTATATGGGTCTATTGTGGCCTCAATGAATGTAATGTGGTTACTAAACTCATGAATATGAATATAAGGTTATGTTCTAATGCATATATGTGTTCATGAGCATAAGTCCTAGTGCATTTCCTTTGTGTTATGAATTAGTTTTGTATTCTATTCAATGTTTCCCTTTTATCTTCTAAGTGAATGCATGGTTCTTTTCTATTCTTTTGCACTTGAATATCTGTCATAGATGATGTATTCTTACACAACTCACATAAAGGAGGGGCTCAACACTTGCACATGCCTTGGGTGAGTGTTCATTTCCCACTGGGTGATAGGGTGACATGCATGGGTTTAGACTATTGCTCTAAGGGTGTAAAAGAGACTACATTGGTAGAGTTATTAAAAATAATAGGCACATATAATAAAAATTGCGATATTGGAAATCAATAAAAGGCAACAAAGGAACCCCTGCTCCAAAAGAGTGTGACGAACATGGGTGAGTGTCCCCAAATAGAAAATAGTAGGGCCCACTAAATGTTTTGTGCATGAAATATTAGAGGCTCAAAAGAATTTTTTTAACCTTTTTACCTTTTCCAAACTTGCCATGTGTCAATGTGTAATTTCCTAGTTGAAAAACTTTGACTATTTTTCAATACAACCTTTGACCAATGATATCTTCTATGTCTAGAATCCATTCTTGGAGTTCTCCATACCATCATAAATGTCTCAGAATGATCTTCAACATGGTCATTGTTCAGGGAGGTTTAGGAAAATTTCCAACACCCAAAAATCCTTTGGATCACTCATCCCAACTGAGAAGGATTTTTGTCCAGAAAAATTTGTATATCAACCCACAAAACATGCTACTCTTTCCTACAAATGCAAAATCACATAAAAACCCATAAATAACATTATAGGTTAATTAAATCAAATAGTTGATTAACTAGTCACATAAACCGATAAGATAATAACACCCATTATAGCTAGTGTCCAACTAATATGCTTTGCAACTCATACCTCGCACAAAACCGTGAAATTTCAATCCCATTTTAATGCCATCACAAACAATTGACTAGATAATAACACCCATTCTATAACAGAAATCTAGTGTTCAACTGTCACTTTGTGATATTACCGATTACTTAAGTTACAATTCCATAAAAATATCTCGATAACAAACATCCAAATCGCCCTAATTTGGCTAGTGTCCACTCTCCATATGAAATTATAAAAACTCTACAAATATTCACTATCTAGAATAAATTTTACTATCAACTCCCAAAAAAATCTATATTCAAAAACTGAATCCACATGCATCTACTTCTATACATACATGATGAACTATAAAAGGATAGAAAATAAACTGTATGCTTACCCATATCGGTGAACTACTTAAATATTGCAAATAACCACCGGGTAGTACCAAGACCATTTTTAGTCCAAATAATGTACACATCGATTATAACCACATAGGGTAGTTATAAATACATGCCCTAAAAATAAGGGTCGTCATGAATGTGCAATTACCATGTATAGACACAATAAATTTGTATATTACTTACAAAATCAAAATGGTGTCATAGTTTTGCACAATGACATTTAACAACAGTAACTTAAAATTGCATTTCCAAAATTAGACATTATTCACCACATGCCAACTAAATCTACATACTACTGTTGCTAAAAATAGAAAATGGTATACTATCATCCTTTAACATGTAAGAAGTAAAATTTTAGTATTTCAAACATGTATCCCAAATCCTCTTACAGGTGACCCCAATTTCCCAATTTCAAATTAATTAAACAGATATGAATTTATTCTTCAACATTCACTTTGAAATACAATAATTTTATCTAATTTTTTTCATTCTTTTCAACAAATATTTCTATGCAAAAAAACTATCCAACTCATATGAGCCTACATTATCCATATCAAAACAAAATGGACTAATAGGTGGTTCAATAATCGATAGTTTAGAGGTTGATTCATGTTTTACTGATGGTTTAAAAACTTCTTTTATTTTAAACTCCAACTTATTCTTACCATGCTCTGGATGGTTGGTGGATGAAGTTTCTAATAGTTCAACCTCGTGTCCACTCATTTGATAGTGAGTGCAATAATTTCTCTTTTTTCTTGCTTCTGAGGTGAGGAATCATGTTTACCATTTCTTGCCTATTTTCCACGAGATTGGTTTTTCAACTCATCTAGAAAATGCTTCTGCAAAAAGGTTTTCCTCTTCCAACAAAAGGCCACATGAGTATTAGTACCTCGACAAAACGTGCATGGAAAACATTCATCATATTTTTATATCAAACCCATATTGTTTTAAAAGAAAGAGTGGATCCTTATAAGATTTACCTTATTTCCTAGATTTATTATGATAAGAAATAGGAGGCAGAATTTTGTTACCTCTTCTCTGAACCTTCTTACCATTTCCAAGCTATTGTGCTAGTGGGGTATAAAATTTTCTGTTGAAGCTTGTCTTCCTTCAATGTTCTTGGATGTCTCTCCAATATCCTTTCCCACACTAGAGTAACCCAAACCTGCATAATGAGGATGATCCTTGACCTGTATTGGGTTAGCCATACCTTGGTTGTTCTTACCAAGGCCGATTCCATTAAAACCCATTTTATCTAACAATTTAGATCCAATGCCTCTAGTGTATCTTTCAAAACCACCAAAAGTAATATTACCTGAATCGAATTAGAATAGGATGAGGAATTTGATGGTGACATACTTACAGTAAATGCATTCTTCATGGTTTCTGCATATATAGTCAAGGGTCTATCCCCTTTCTCACCATTCTGCAATCTTGCCAAGATCTCATCCTGGATTGCATTTCCAGTTTCAACCGAGCATTCTCCTCTTCTAAGGATAAATACATTGATCTTAGGAGAGATTTATCTTAATGGATTTGGTAATTGTAAGCCTCAAGATCATTCAGTTTCTCATGTTTGGATTACTTTCCCATGTTTTCCTATTTCCTGAAAACAACCTGTAACTCTCACAAATGCACATTACAAAACAAGATTAACAAGCTCCAAAATGCCGAGAAAAACTGAAAAAATGAAACCAAATCTTACACACAATCAGAAGCTAATCTAGCAATCTAACCGATTTGTTACCAAACATGATAAAAAAATGCAAGTAATTATTTAACCTCTTTAACAGTTTTCATGGATATTAAAATTTAAACTAATTTTATGGATTTAAATACTCCAAAACTGATTAAAAAATCTAATTTTTGAATGATCATAAAATGAATTTAATTTCCTTTCACTCGAAAATTCATTAGTTGATAAAAAACCACAAAGTTCACTATTTATTGATTTAACTGATTTTCCAAAGTTGTCAAATTATGATTAATTATTCATCCACATTAAAATTATGAAATTTAATTATTACAAATAATCAAAAACTGAAAAATCAAAATCAGAATGACACAGAGATTGTTTACAGGGTTTGGAATTCCTACTTCCCCTGGTTTGTTTAGAACCGATCCATTAAAAATGTTTAAATTATAAATACAATTAACCTTTACAATTAAAAATAATGAATCAAAACCTACAAAAATATGATATCAAATCTTTGAAGGACTTTGACATATCTTAGTACTAAGTTTTCACCTTCTTGATTCACTTACAGTTGTGATTCCCTTAGGATCCATGCCTTTGTGTGACTTCTGCAACTTAAAACATCATCAAAAATCTCCAAAATGGGAAAAACATTACACCATTGTGAGCTTATCAAAATTATGAAAAATTTCCTACTTTACTCTGAGATCTGGTTTTGAGTGGAAGTGCTCCAAAAATGGTGTGTTTTGAAATCTGCTCTATTTTGTCCCCTCCATAGACTTGAAAAAGTCCCTTTAAATATAAGTGAACTCATTTTATATCAATTCAATAACTATGGTGGGTTTGTAAATCTACCTATTGTTTTGGTGTAGGTGATAGGTTTGAATCCCATTAGCTTAGCAATTTTTTGGATAGGGATAAAACAATATCCCACATACCCAATGGTGGTTATAACTTAAGGATTTTAATAGCCTTTAACTCCCCAATTTTCCCGTGGCTTAGGCCACACATTGAATTGTTTTTCCACATGTTGAGGGTCCTTGTGGGGACGTGGCATCCTTATCCACCATATTTGGTTGAATGTTGGGTTTGTTTGGCCACGTTGGTATGTTAGCGGTGAATGTTGATAAGGCTTGATATGCCACGTAGTGGGCAATGTGAAATTTGTTTCAGCCCATATGGGCCTCTGAAGATATATGTAATCCCACAAAATATTAACCATATCACATAGACCACTGAGTTAGTTGGTTTGACCGTGGATAAATAGGTAAGCCCGAGTTCATAGGCATTGGGATCGACAAGTATATAGGTGGTTTCGGTTGATAAGGATGATCCATTGCCCAAATAATGTTGAATCAAATGTGATCAAATTGATAGGGATTTTATCACATGATAGAGATAAATAATAGCTCACACGAGCTGGATAATATGTGTAATCAATATAATCCTACAATTCAATAATTCAAATCTCTGAAATATATCCCACATTGGGAGAGTTAGAAAAATATTAGGCATATATATTCAAAATTGCAATAATGGCAATATGAATAAAAGGTGGCAAAGGCACCTCTCCTCTAAAAGAGTTTGCTGAACTCTGGTGAGGGTCCCAAGCCAAAAAAATAGTGAGGCCCACCAAATGTTTTGTGCGTTGAAGACCGGAGGCTTGAAAACACAAAATTTTAACCTTTTCACCTTTACGAAACTTTCCACATGTCAACGTGTAATTCGACAGTTAATCACCTTTGACCAACAATGTCTTCTATGTCCGGACTCTGTTCCTAGAGTTTTGTATATCATTAGAAAGGTATTGGAATTATCATCATTGTGGTCCCGGTTTAGGGAGAATTATGAAACCTTCCCGCACCTAACAATCCTATGATCACTAGTCATTAAAACTCACCCACAAACCCTTCTCTCTATGCCCTAACTACTGGCTCAAACTCATCTTGTCATAAGGAACCACACAACTTCAGATGCACAATGCTCTAGTTTTCTCTTATTTTCTTTCACTCTTTCACACAAAGTCTCTTGATAGATTAATTGCTCCAAGTTATATTCAAATACAAGGTAGTAAATGAAATCAACTAGCCCTCTTTTAAAAAAAATTCCGTACCTCATTGACTTAATTTTTCCACTTAACCCACGATTTTTCTCACTTTAAAATTTTAAAGTTACTTTATTAAAAATTAAAATTTCCTCATTTTTATTTATTACACGACTTATTTTTGTGTGTTTCATTTATAACCTTCTAGCACACTATACTTTCCAAGCCATATACCTCCATCATGCACCTCCATGTGGTGGATTACATAATCCTTTGTGCCATATACCAAGTAGTTTATCATGTTGCTTCCTACCTCTCATTACATTTATCGATCATTCTTCTCACTTGGTCTTCAATCTGAAAAATATCCTTAATAGCACCTTCATCCATAGCACATGCAAGACCTTTATCTCTCATGTAAACCTTTCAGAGGATACCCTCAACCATGCCAACCTGTATCAAATCTAATGCCAACAATTTTTCTCTTGTACCTGATCTACCCCACACTAAAAGTATGTGTGGTCCTCTGTGCATGAACTCAATAGATAGTAATCATCTTCCTACGCATAAACACACTTATTACAACAAAACAAAGAACTAAATTGACAAAACATAGAAACAAGTGAAAGTAAAAACATAAAAGATAAATCTAAGCTAATCTAAATGACAACACTACCTTATTAAAAAAATGAGAAGAGACATTTATAGTAGGGCTTTAGCTTACTCCCATTGAAGTAACTGGGAAACATGGTGTCATCCAAAGTGCTTGAAAATAACAAGCATTTGATTTAAGTATCTTGGTTCTCGTAAAGATCCCAACCAATGCACTTTAAATTTCATTGGGTGGAATGCAAACTTGGATTCATAGATAAGGACCATCTTTCCCACTACAAATGTATTGCACTTAATGTTCCTATCATGCCATGTTTTCTACCTTTCCTTCTCGATCTTATTGCTCCATCACAAAATGACACATCACTTATCTAGCTGCATCAATTTCTCAATGCTCTCTTACACAAATTACTCATCAACAAGTCCACTTGCACACGCAATATGAAAGGATGGTAACATGAACTCAACAAGAAATACATCCTCTACGCCAAACACTAACTGAAAAGGTGTGGCCTTATTCAACCTCTTATAAGTGGTCCTATAATCCCAAAGAACAACTAACACTTTATCATCCCAATCTTTTCTTCCAACATCATAATTTTTTGTCAATGTCTGTCCCAGAATCTTGTTGAAATATTTTGCAGTACCATTAGCATGTGGGTGATAAGGATTAGTTTTATGGTGTTCCACCATAAACTATGCCAATAGAATTCTAATTGTATCATTTAAGAAATGATTTCCTCTATCACTTTTCAAGCTTAATGGACAACCATACCTACTAATAATATTCTCCCATAAGAATCTTACTATTGTGGATATTGTAAAATCCTTTGTAGGTGCTACCTCTTCCCACCTTATCAGATAATATGTGAAAGTGATAGTATAGCATGCACTATTCCTATGCACGGGTGGTGAAATAGGACCTACAAAGTCAATAATTGACTTTTCAAAAGGCTCAAGGTGCTTATAATAGGCCACAATCACATCTCATCTCTACTACCATGCTTCCCAAGGCATTGAAAATGATCACATGCATTGACATATTATTTAGTGTCTTTGTATAAAGTCTCCCGCCAAATTCCACCCATTAGAATCTTTCATGTTGTAGCATCACCAGCATAACACCCTCTTGTTATTCCACCATGAGATTCTTCTATAATAGCCTCACGCTCATGCTCTAGAAAATAATGGTACAATAATTCATGATGGCCTAACTTGCACAAATCTTCACCAATCAAATGATAACATACCATGCATATAACAAGATACTTTCTCTCCAACGTATTCATTCATTTAGGCACCTATCTATTGCACACAAACACTACAATATCCTCTAAGTATGAAGGCATGTAGTTTAACCTAAAAATATGTGCATTTGGTAGTGTATCCTCAATTCTCTATGCTTCCTCACAAAAATTTATCGTCGATAAATGATTAGGCCCTAAATTTTTCTTTCCTGGTTTTAAACAAGATGTAAAATAATACTCCTAAATAAAAGTATCCATTTGCATATACTTCCTTAAAAGAAAGGCTTGTTCACCAAGTACTTGAGCACCATATAATTTATATAGTGGTGTGGCCAAAAAGTACTTCCTAAACTTGTAAAGCATGTAGATCATGGAAAAATCCTCACACTCGGTGGTTGTGTAATTATGTTCTATGGGGTCAACTTCCTTCTTGCAAAACAAATAGGATGGTCCATAATTCCTTCTCATGGTTTTGGAAACACTACACTAATTTCCATGCCAGAGAGGCATCAATATGAACATGAAAGGGTTTTTCCCATGAAGGAAAATGAAAAATAGGTGCAATAGTTAGCCTTTCCTTTAGTGTTTCAAATGCCTATTATTATGTGTCACCTCGATAGAATTTTCCTTTCACATTAAAAAAATTATTCCAAGGGTGTGATAATATTTGCATATCCTTTAATGAACTTCCTATAGTAACCAATATCTCCCGTAAATCCACACAATTCACTCGATTTTAGGATCTTCTAAACCTAAGATCACATCTATCTTGGTTGGGTCTACCAATAATCCTTCATTACAAATGATATGCCCAAGTGCCAAAAGGTGTAGCAAATATGCATTTTTAAAGTTTAGAGAGATGTTAAATTGTCTTCACCTCTCAAAAAATAGCCTAAGATTATCATATTGATCCTTGTCTAATCCATATACTTTGTCCAATCATCCAAATATACATGTAAGAATTAATGAATAAAGTCATGAAAGGCCTACACAACAATGCATGAGAACATTGCTTTGGAACATTTTTCAACCCAAAGGGCATAATCTGTATATGGAAATATTCCCCACTAAGTGGTGAAAGTAGTCTTCTCCTGATCTTCTTTTGCGATGCACACTTGGTGATAACCTAAAAATTCATCTATGAAAGAATATATCTCACACCCAACAACACTTTCAAAGATATCTTCTATTAATGGGGCGGGAAAAGGATCTATAACATATTCAAAGCATTCAAATCTCTATAGTCCACACAAATCCTTATCCTACCATCCTTCTTAATGATTATAACCATGGGGCTAATTGATTCAATTTATTCAATAGGTTCAATTATTCCATACTTGAGCATCTTGTCAATTTCATTTTTTTCCTTCACGTGCGATTCAGATTCATCCTATAAGACCTCTTCCTAACCAAAGCGGAAACTTATTTTAGCTTGATCTTCATCTCATCTAAAGAAGGATGCACACCTTTTAACTCATGATTCCCTGTGGGAATAAGTCTTGGAAATCTAACAAGATTTTAGTAATCTTATCCACTTCTTGTTCGACTTGTAATCACTAATAATGGCCTTATTAGGCTCTGTCTCTATACCAATGTTAACCTTCTTTATGTTCATTAGAGCATGATACCCACACACATTCTCATCTACAACGTTGATTACCTCATGCATACCTTTAGTGTGGTTAACATCTAGGTTATCAACATCATCATTAGCTATCATATATATTAGTTTTCTCTTCTCTTTTTCCTTCCGGGCACAAACCATTTCTTCTTCGTCTGCTTCCTCAAGATTAAGGTTCGCCTCAAGATCAAGTTCCCCAAAAAAATTCATCATGAGTTCTTCATACTTCATGCTATTTCATAATGTAATGTGCTTCATAATAAGTAGTTCTTCATAGACTTAGGGATTAGTAGAAAATTAATCAAAGGTTTAAAGCATACCTAAAGTCATCTCTTGCCAATTGATGGTCTCCTTGTCGATTCTACATGGACATACCATGTGTGCACACAACCACGTAATGTGGAGTAGAACTTATGTACCCACAAAGATGGTGGTAAAGGCTCCTCTCCATGTGCCCATGATCTCTCAAACTCCTAGACGTGATGTGAGGCACAAGACTTCCCATGAAATTTACATGTTTTCATAGGTACATTGCTCTAAGTAAAACTAGTAGAAAAGGTGATTCTCACTTCTCACCATTTTAAAAGGATATCTCTATGTGTTTCCCACTAGTGCAATTTGTTGTACCATGTAGATTACAAACCACCATGTTTATTCTATCCCCTTCATTCTTCCATTGAGTCTCCATTATGTATAGAAATAAATTAGGGTTACCTTCACTAGTGTACCTTAGTACATGAGTAAATCCTAAATGCCTCACCGTGCATGGCCTAATCATCATGAAAACTCTTCCTTTGACCTCGTGCCTCGACCATATTGTATGTTTCATGAGCCCCATTATTGTAGAACGATAATAATGGTGTCACTCATATACTACACATCTTCCCAATGAAGCACACCCTCCTTAGATGGTTCTACATTATCCCGATCATGTAAAGACTACACATATAGTATTTTGATCTCCTCCTCACTTAATAGTTCAAAATAGGGATTAAAATTATTTTCAAATAGAGTTATAATCACACACTCCTCATCATTCTCAAAACTGATGTACCTTTTACAAAAGCACAAATCTACATTATTCACCAAATACTAGGGCTGCCTAAGTAATGCTAAAAAATTATCAACTTCAGCAAGCTCCAAAACCTCAAATTCTCCAGTAAACTTTCCCCCCTAAGTAGTAATAGATGCGTCCTTAAGTAACCCAATAGAAATAACCCTAGTTTTATCTTCCATATATAAAATTTTTGAAGCTGGTTATAATTGTAGTCTACCCATCTAATTCCAAGCATCCAAAGTTACCACATTCACTTCCACACCGGTATCAATAATAATGTTACGTAATAACCACCCATCAATTATTGCATCAAGTGTAATCTCTTTATCAAATTCATGATTCTGAGGTGGTAGATTTGTATGAAGTATCTTCCTTTCACACTCAATTCCAACGCATGGTACCTTTTCTCATAACCATTCCCTTAGTAGAGGAATTACGTTCTCTTAGCGCAAAATTTGATCCTTCTATGGGATTTCAACCTTCCTTATGTGATTGCTCTCACATACCTATTATTTCAAGAATCGTATCTCTCCTAGATGTGCCTAAGGATGTCCATGATATCTGGTAGAATTCCTTTTAGTATAAAAAATCCAAATACTTAGCATGTACCACTTCCTTCCTTGTAATAGTAGCTTATCCTTCGAGGCTTGTGTGCATGCAAAACTCATCATGTGTAGTAACCATTACTATTTGTAACTCAGGATCATGTGTCTTCTTAGGCATCCATTGATAAAAAATGCGTTGTACCTTTATCATTCCCATTCCCTTTTCATTATTCTAAGTCTTTCACATGTGTTCATAAAGATCTAAAAAATATTATCACTTGTGTTGCTTCCCACACCATAAAAAAACTCTATTTTTCAGGGAAATCACACTAAAAATGATCAAGGGATCTACAAGTATAAAAAGTTTCTTGGGTGAATCTTTCTCTTCCACCACTGTGACCTTGGCCTCTATATCCTCGTTGTAAGTCTCCATTCCTATTATCTCCATGGTTGTGCCCTTCATGAGTATGGCCTTCTTGTTCCTTAGATCCACTCACCACACTAGTATAGCACACTCTTGTCTCAATGGCTTCATGAATGTGATCAATCAATCTACAAAGGTGAGTAGTTTCATGAGTGCGGGCCTTGAAAATATTATAGTACATGGATACCTTCTTTGTGAGTGCACACTACAAAAGAGGGAAATATTGAACATCATGATTTAGGTGACATGAGACTTCAAAATCTAATTGTAACATGCACACCAAACTCTATGGGAAATTATCCTTAGCATGTCCCTCCATTTCAAAATATGTGCATCAAATTCCACTATGCATATCACATGCTAAGTTGGCGAAAGATTCTCCAATTTTTTCCAAAGCTACAATCTCCACCTCCAAGAATGGGTTCACTCTAATATCAACACTTACAATACCCTCTACATGAAAATATGCTTACAAATCCCTCCATGGATCCACATATGTATTATGAGAGAGTTATCTCGTGGAATGAAATCATAAATCCTCCAAAAAACCATAGTGCATGTTGGCTGAGATGAATGTCATAAGACAATTTGGAAAAAAAGTCTTGAAACACACATCATACTCCCTACAAATTTTAACCAAACCCTACTTGATGTCCTTGAGAAGGTTGATGCTCTATTTCTCAAACTTCATAATATGAAACTATACCAAAAATGTAGAATGCAAAGAATCATAATCAACCATAGTCTGATGTGGGTCATACTTCCTATACCAACTATGTATGCACCCTTGTAGTGTAGTAGAAAAATGACTAGCCTTTTTATCTGAAGTTGTAATTCCCTTAGCACACCATAATATTTCGCACTTATGCACATGTTATACTACATCTTTAATACCCATATACTCTAGAAATCGGAGAGACGTCTCATAGTAAACTGTAGAGGTTGATGTGGGGGTTGTTGGGGAAGTGTGTCTTGTCCACTAGATCTAGGACTAGAACCTCCACTAGTATTTCCTCCTCCCGATACACTTGATCTTCTTGATCCTCCGGATGTAGGATGCGGGCCAATTGACATACTTATTTGTGTCCTAGTGGTGGTACTAGATTCAACACCAAAAATCTACATGGTTGTAACAACTACTATAGTACCTCCAATGGTTTGTGTGCTAAAATTTTGTCCCGATAATACACTTGGGAAAAATCTTGCCATAAAAATTCCAAACAACAACGCTAACTATGATGCTATGGGTGTGATACTAACTCTATATCTTGAATTCAACACAAAGTGATATTTACTCATCCCTTCTTGATTACTTTCACTATATTACTTCTCAATGACTACCTCTAGACTTGGAACACCATGCACAAGGGCTAGGTGGCTAGGTGGGATCAGATGCATGCATGTGTTCCTCATTCTCTCCTTTAACATGCTCTCATCCGAAGCCGAAGGATATTATCTATTGCGCTTGCATAAATTTGGGAGAGATTGATGATGGGGATCCTTGTCTTACACGAGATATTTTAAACCTTCACGATACATCATACTCCTCAACTATAGTTCCTCCCGAATCGCCCGTATGCTCACCATGTCCATATCTCACGCTTTATTAAACTTGAGTCATCCACACCTGGATCAGGTTGGCCATCTTTCTCCACACATGATCCTTCACCTACTCATGGTGGGCTAGCCATGGGTAGGCACTCTAAATCTAGTTCTATTATCAAAACTTGATTGATAATGGTATAACATGAAAGTACAATCCTCTAGGTTCACCCAAACACTCGAATTCAGCTTCCATTGGACATAAATAAGTAGAAATAACATACTCCAATGTGTAACTCGCATAAAACTCCAGCCCACCAAGGATCTACAACTCTTTTCCACTCCATATCAGCATTAATAAGAGTTTGGTAATCCTTTTGTGTTTAAAGTCTCATCCTATAACTCCAACACTTTCCTATTTCATACGATGCCAACCACTCATATAATTCTACTTTGGAAAGAAGTTGAAGATATTCTTATAGAGTGCATCATAAAGCTTGTTTTCCATCAACTAATGTGTATTGAAATCAAGTATAGTGTTATATCTCTACGTAAACTTGTCTTATCCATCGTCTATCCAATATTCAATATTGTCCAAAGTCAATCGATACACCATATGCAAGTAACATCCTAAAAATAGTTTTAAAACGGGTATGGGAAACAACCAAAATGTAGTCTTGTTGTACTACCTAATGATGTTATGTGCACTGTCACTTCATCTAGTAAGAATTGAATGCACCCCCAAAGTGTGAAAATATACCAGGTCCCTCCTTTGTAATGGCTTGTCAAGATGTTAGCATACATGTTCATGATTACCAATACTAAACATACATTCAAGAGTAGATCATAAAAACATCATAAGGAAACACATGTAATAAGGAATCATAACAGATCAAAAAATTACTAAGATCAATTACATCATATAGTCTCCATATTCAGACATATCAAAAATCATGATCCAACCATAATGATCCATTCATAATAGAATTATTACATATCAGAAGTTGAATACATAACAATACTATCACAAAGTCACGTTCGTGATTACTTCGAGAAAACATAACCCTATCACATCAAATGATTCTACTAAAATGGGGTATAATAAATATATATAAGGGTGGGTAATTTCCCTTCACCTCCCATACATCTCAAAATAGACTGCATGCTAAAAAAAACCATGCGTAAATATAAAAAGTAACTTTAAAACACACATGATTTCCATGACAAGCCTCATAATAGATTAAACCTATAAATAAAATCTACTTTAATCCTATTATTATCATGATCCTTTCATGACATTTGAACTTCAATTGTATGTGCTTTATATCCAAAATAGACATTCCTTGATCCTCAAGTATTCATGATCTTATCTAAATCGGAACATTGTTTGAACACCACTCAAACTCGACATCATCTATTTTTAGCACATGGTTCCAAAATTGGATATGTCTTGAATAATTTCTACTTGGGTGTAAGCCTTCACACACTATATATTATGTCATGTGCACACCTCTTTATTCCTACCTCACGCACACCCAAAATCTCTCGCATGTGGCGATATTTAGTCCTAATGGGAAGTGCAACATTGAATTTGTAATAATTATTCATTCCCTAGTCAATTGAAGGAACTTTATTTTGGGTATAACCTATATTTTGAGGATAGATAATCTGAGTCTACAACACCTACTATCACAACTTAACACCCATTAACAATTTTGGATGGAGTTCATGTGTGAGTATGATATGGACATATAACATATTAAGGGAAAGGAAAACATAATCACGTATGCCTTGAGTAGAGGATGACATGATCTTACCACTTTGACTCTTCGTTTAGACCTATGAGGTATGATACTTCAATACCTTTTAGTTGAAAAGTTTTATGAGGATGATAGGAAGGAGGTTGAGTCATAGAGGCCTTTCGAGGGAAAATACACATGTTGCATATTAGAGGCATATGGTCTTTTATGAATTCGAGACATATTTATGTGCCCAAGGTAGGGAATTTTCTACCTGCGTAAGGTATATTGTTTTCTTTTATTTAGTTATTGGGAATTTAATACCTCACACATGGTTAGTCATATCACTTAGGTGAGTCATAGGTCCATTAGGGAGTTATATGACATATACATTTTTGGTTATAAAATATGTGATACTTGTCATATTTGTCACTTTGTCATACAAGATTTACATGCTATTTTGACATTGTAACTCCTCACTCCATCATGGGAGTATGACATGTCTAGGAATGGGAGTTACACAACACTCCCCATATGTACTTTCTCTTTTGATTTATAAGAATGAGTAGACCTATTATTTTTGCATGATCAATTTTCTTGTGGTTAATTTGATTGTAGATTATTTGGAGAATTTTCTCATTTCCATCGAAGTGAAATAACCTTAATGTGTAAATATTCCATTGATCCTCATGGTTCAATCTCACATGGTATGAGATGCATTTTTTTAGTAAATGTGTTACTCGTATTGGTTTGTCACTAATTACTTCTAGTTTCATGGTTTATTATCTTTGTCTAACTTTTATTAGTTCAATATTATTTTGTGCATTTTGATACTAATCAGGTTAATATAATTTTTTGGAGTTTGCTAGTTTTTGGTGTTTGCCTTGGTGTTTGTATAGATAGGTTTTCCTAGCTAAAACTAGCTATCCACATCTAGCTTTGGTGAAAAACAAGTTTTGGAGGTATTTATGTTTTTTTGGTGTTGGTTTTTAGTTTTCTCCTTCAAGCTCATTATGAGATTCCTAGTATTTTCCAAAACCCTACATTTCCATCTCCTATCTCCTCCTTGTATCCCTCTTAGCTCCTTGTTCATCCTACCTTTATCCCTAATAAAGCTCCCACAATCTCATTCCTAACCCGAGATCTATTACCCTTTGGATCTTTGAGCTCCTCGAGTGCCCTTTCTAGCTCATCCAAGCCACCTCTGAATAAACCCTAAATAACCCTCATGGATCTCTCTACCATCAAGATCTATGATTTCTCTTGATTCCGAGCTTTTCCAAGCCCAGCTTTCCTAAGATATCAACTCAATAGGATCATCCCCTTTTTGCTTATCCTATCTTGGTTCCAAGTTTCTAGGCTTGGACATGTTTTGTAAAATCTATGTGCAACATATCCCTCGATGTCTCCTTTATTTTTGTGGTCACTTCCCCGACTTGGTCCTATTAAAACCACTTGAAATTGTATCCTCTCCTTCTCATCCTTATTTTTCTGCTTTACCTGACACTATGAACTTGGCCCTCTATCTTTATTGATACTTATTTGCATTAAACCATGTGCTTGGATTTTGACCATTGATCAACATCTATACATATCATCTTTGCAACTCGATCTCTCAACATGGACCTCAAGAAAACTATCTTTCTCACCCTCCTCCCTTCATGAACCACCTCTCCCCTTCCTCCTTCCTTGCAAGAATTTTCTCAAACTACCATGTAAATACTAACTCACTCATCAAGTTTAGCCCGAGGAGACTATTGTCAACAAATCGCTGCACCCCCAAATTGCCTGAAATGAATCATGAAATTTGGTGTGATTGGGACACATGGGATCACCTCTCAAGATGTGGGACTCAGGCTCGAGGTGAACCTCTAGAGAAGGCAAGTTTCCTATTCCTAGACTAAACAAACAACTACTTCTGATGTAAGAAAGATGAATAAATAGTCCTATGCTAACATTTCAGGGGATTTAGGGAAGAAGAATACAAGCAAATAAACATCTATTCTAGAAGTGGTGATGCACCAAGAAAAGGGAGATTTAACTTCCGGAAGGGTTAATGTGGGTATGATGATTTCACCATTAACCACCCTCACCTATTGCAACTTGGAAAGGATATAAAATACCATAGACTAGAAGCACACGTTCCTCTATTAAACCTTAAACATACACAATAGAGGGATCAAATTTGATTTGATACACATGTAATTTATCAAAGGGATAATCACAAGCAAAAGCAAAATATTTTCTCACAACTGATGGGAAGAAATCACACTATTCTTTTCTCAATATGAAACAAATAACCTGAACTAAAGGTAAATTAATCAGATAATGCTAAGGAATCTCATTCACAAGGCATGCAATGATTAATCATTCAACACAATAAGATAGATTTTCAAGTGCAAGGAAAAACTTTGAATATATTTAAAAGGTTTCAACAAAATTCTTAAAGCACTCTTCCAAGCTTAAAGAGGAACTTTTCTCTAAATCTCTCAAAAATATGTCTATCTCCCAAATAATGGAAGAATTCCACTATTTATAAGTTCTAGGCTGAGCCGTTATAGCGGGGGGCCCTTAACTAACACTTAACTAAAAATAGAAATGTCATTAATATTAAGGGAACATGCTCCCATGAAAATAGCAAATTTGTTGCAAAAGGTTTTGACCAAGTCAACCTCAGTAACTTTGACTGATTTAGAGCTCAAATTTTTCCTCTCATGGCTGCTCAACTTGATCTAGGGTTCAAATTCAAGTTGTTACTATCTTCGAAAATGACTCATCCACTTTAGAAATGGTGGTTCTTGCACCCTGTAACTCATTGTATATCTCAACAGCCTACTTCATCTTCTCTTTTCCCTTGATGTGGAAGTAGACATTAAGCTCTGTGTTTTAGAAGTGAAGTTGGAGAAATTTTGAAAATAAAGTCTTTGAAAACCTGAAAGAAAAATCTCTAAAATTCTATAGAGGAAAGTTCAAAGAAATCTTTGAAGTCAAAAGTTTCAAAATTTTGAACTGGAAAGTTCCAAAAATTTCTCGAAAATTTCTCAAAATTTCTCCAAAATTTTTTCCAAAATTTTCCTGAAAATTTCTCCAAAAATTTTTCCCAAAATTTCTTTGAAAATCTTTCTGAAAATTTCTCTGAAAATTTCTCAAAATTCTCAAAAAAATTTTACTCAAAATTTTTCCCGAAATTTTTCCTGAAAATATTTTTCTGAAATATTTTTCTATTTTTTTTTTTGAATTTCAGAGATTCAGGGTTTCAAGCTTCAGAATTTTCAACTCACTCGACATTTTTAATCCCAAAAATCTCTAAAATTCTGAAATGGAATTTTTGAAAAGAATCCCCAAAATTAAACTCTGAAAGCTTGATTCAACTCAGCCTGCCTCGTTCCCGAGCTTCTAGTCCTACGATGACTCCACGACCTTCATTGCTCACTGTCCCGATTTCCTGATTTCTGAATGTAGATTCAACCACCAAAATGAGTTTGGTGTAGAGCTCGCTCTATGCAAATTACACTAACACATGCCAACTAACTCAACAAGCAACTCACCACTTTTAGCTCTTGCCCATTGGCGTTGACAAATTTTCAAGCCTTACGTTGTCCTTTCTTAAACTTCTGAACTTTTCTGTGAACAAAGGGACATGAGGGTATGACAAGACACCTGAAAAACATATGCCAATTTTAATTGTGTCTTTCTTGAGTTGAGCAAGTATGGGCCCTTCCAAAGGTAATTTTCTCATTCCGAGACCAATTTGAACCTCCAAGATATGAAAAATAAGGAACAATCCCAGAGGATCCCGAAACCTTCTGGAATAACATACAAGGCTTTCAAAGCTTGAAGTTATCCTGATAACCCCAAAATCTTTATGGAAGAATATTCGGTCTCAGGGTATTATCATATTGTCCATTTTTGCTCGGGGGCAAAAATTGACAACATTTTTGGTGACCTCTCTGGGGATGCTTTCCTGCTAAGCATAATTCTAGTAGCCTTAAGTCATCCATTGGGCATGGAGTCAATATTTGTCAATCTAAAACCAATTTGATCCTCTTTGATGCATCCCAAAATCCCTTAAGTATTGTTGATCTTGGACATCCTAATCATGCTAAGCATGAACTATACTATATTTGATGAACACTTGGAATCCATGGAACAATGTATAATTTCAGTTGAAGTAGATCATGAAACTATCACGGAAAATTTGAACCTTCATTTTCCTTGACACCTTATAATGATGCATAGTATGCAGAACATCACAAGAGTGATAATGGAGAAAAAAACACACAAAAAAAACCAAAAACCATAAATGCCCCAAGTGGAACATGCACTGTGCGCATTGCACTTATTCTGCTGAAAGAAAACCTATACTACACTACACTAACTGGAAGTGTAGGTGTTCTAAAAAAAACCTACAATTGGTTATGTAAAATAGCTTCTTGTCCTTACAATGGGCAGCCATGAGGATGATGTAATAATGAACATGGTTGAAAATGAGAGTGAAAAACTGAAACAGACCCAATCCTCCACTTGGTCCACTGAGACATCAACTAGAAAGAGAAAGAATTCCTCTTTTAGTTATTTTGCATTTGTCCTGTAGAAGCATTGTAACTGGTCCTCATAATTTTGAAACTCATCCTCACACTCTAAAGTGAATGTGACTAGTTCTAGCTTCTCTTTTGGATTCAATGAATCCAAGTACTTGATAGGACATGGTCTAAACTGTTGAATATTTCTCTGCTGTATGGATTTCAATTTTAACAAGAGAGTCTTGCTAAAAATGTCCTTGAAAAATATGGTCATTCACAACCTGATTTCCCATTTACAAATGACTGATATTCCACCTCATTTGACATGGAATTTGGAAATTCCAACCCCCTATTTGTAGCTTTGGATGATTGTTAAGGGAAACAAAATATTCAATAATACCTTCCTCCATCATAGACTCATTAACCACAACAAGTTCCATAACTGAAAATAGAAACCTCTCCATGACATAATCTGCATTCAATGCTTCTAGATCAGTCCCAACATCTCCTGTGTGTTCCTCCTTTATGTGTGATGATGGATATGGAAGATTCAATTCCTTCAATTCTGATTCCAAAAAATAGTTATGAGAAATGAGTTGTTCTTGAGCATGTACCTCTGCAACACTTGACACTTTCTGGTGAAAAAGAAGTGATGGAATGACAAGATTGTCAAGCTCCATAGGCTCCTGCCCACCAAAACATTCTTCTAGATCTGATAGAAAATCTGCTTCTTCATCCTCTTCTTTGTATTGAAGTCTCTTCCTTAATCTAAGTATCTTCCAAACTAGAACCTCTTTCATCTTGATATTCTTCATTCTCAAACATGAAATTAGAAAGATTAAATTCATCTAAAAAATCACATTTTTGAGAAGGAAGAGAGGGAAAAGGTTTAGAAGGTTTTTGCATAGTTTCATCAGCATTCTTGATCTTTGAATCCTTCTTCATCTCATGAAACTTGTTATGGCTGATTGTAGCATCTAATGATGACTTTGGAAAGATGTTACCACCTTCTAGAAGTGATGCAAGTTCTTGACATGCATGGCAATTAGGATCATTGCATTCATTAGAATCAACTTGTACACTTGAAATTATTTCTTCTTCAACTTGTACATGCTCTTCTATTACTGATTTTCCCACCTTTGGTGATTCAAACTCCTCTGATGGAATTAAGCCAACATGAATACTACATTATGAACAAGTAGACTGCTGGTCCTCCTCTTTCAACTCTGGATCTGTTTCTAGCACAAAACTAGTTTGTTCCACTTGTTTTTGAGCCTCAACTTCTGCAGAAGGTTTAGTCAAGAATGAAGTTTGCTCGATGTTAAGTTTTGCAGCCCATTTCTTCAGATTATCTACATGCTCCCTTTTTCTATCCTCTTCAACCATATACTCCTCCCTTTTCCTCATTTCTTGACAATGCTCCTCCCAAAATGGATTTGGGACTATAAGAGGAGGGGTGGGTTGGGATTCAACTAATTCCCTCACTGTTTGAGGAAGAGATTCATTCTCTTATCTTGATGGCTCTTGTAGAAAAGAGGGAATTTTAGAAGGAAGAGGCATGGAAGATTCATGATGGAAAGGAGGAATAGGAGGTGAAAGAAAAGACTTCTTAGCATGTGCTAATGGTGAAAAACTTGGAATTTGAGGTTTGGACTAAAATGACATTGAGTGAGAAATGGAAAGAGAACCTTGAGGTGGTGGTGGTGCAGAATCAACCCATTGACAAGATTGAGTTGCCTCAAACTCATAGGCCTCTATTTATTCAATCCAACCTTCAAGCTGAGGAAAGATTTCAGTCATAAAAGAAAATTTTTCCTACAGGTTATCAAACTTTGGCATAGGGCCAACCCACAGACATGGTATCCTGAAGCCAATTTTGAATGCCTTCATCTATGATGTGGCTCTAGATTGTACCATGCCTGCCTCCAATTTCTGCATCTTAAGTTGTAACTTTACATCTTCGTCTGTAGGATAGCCTCCATCATCTACATGTTCATACTCTTGAAAAAACTTTGTATAGTTAGGTAAAAAACCAAACTGATCATGACTTTGCTCAGAGGGATATGCATATTGTTGATTCTCATCATAAAATGGAGATGGAGGTGGATTAAAATATCTTGAAGATGGAAAGTGTTGCTGCTGGTACAAGTGGGAACTCAACTGTGGAAATGAAGCCATGATTGCACAACTTCATGAATGGGAGAAAAATGGAAAAATGTGGAAGAAACCTAGATGGAAAATGGGTAAAATGAAGGTTTGCAACACAAAGATTAGGTTACTTAGACCAATGGAGTCACCAATTGTGCTTGGGTATACCTCCTAAGGCTGAAATTTCACTAAGAGCACAACAACTTAATGAAATGAAGTGAACAAAATATGCACACCTATGAATATGTGCCTCTTGTCCCACTGGGTGTGCCAAAAACTGTTGTCACCAAATCATTGCACCCCGAAATGGCCTGGAAATGAATCATGACATTCGGTGTGATTGGGACACATGGGATCACCTCTCAAGCTATGGGACTTAGGCTCAAGGTGAACCTCTGGAGAAGGCCGGTTTCCTATTCCTAGACTAAACACAACACTACTTTTGATGTAAGAAAGATGGCTAACTAGTCCTATGCTAACATTTCATGGGATTTAGGGAAGAAGAATACAAGGAAATAAATATTTATTCTAGAAGTGGTTATGTACCAAGAAAGGGGATATTTAACTTCCGAAAGGGTTAATGTGGGTATGATGATTTTATTGTTAATCACCCTCACCTATTGCAACTTGGAAAGGATATAAAATACCATAGACTAGAAGCACATGTTCCTTTGTTAAACCTTAAACATACACAATAGAGGGATCAAATTTGATTTGATACACATGTAATTTATCAAAGGGATAATCACAAGCACATGTCCATTATTCATTTAAATGATAATAATAATGTAACTCTTGATCAGCAGAAGGAAAATATTTTCTCACAACTGATGGGAAGAAATCACACTATTCTTTTCTCAATATGAAACAGATAACCTGAACTAAAGGTAAATTAATCAGATAATGCTAAGGAATCTCATTCACAAGGCATGTAATGATTAATCATTCAACACAATAAGATAGATTTTCAAGTGCAAGGAACAACTTTGAATATAATTAAAAGGTTTCAACAAAATTCTAAAAGCACTCTTCCAAGCTTGAAGAGAAACTTTCCTCCAAATCTCTAAAAATATGTCTATCTCCCAAATAATGGAAGCATTCCACTATTTATAAGTTCCTAGGCTGAGCCATTATAGTTGGGCCCTTAACTAACACTTAACTAAAAATAGAAATGTCATTAATATTAAGGGAACATGCTCCCATGAAAATAGAAAATTTGTTGCAAAAGGTTTGGACCAAGTCAACCCTACAACTTTGACTGATTCAGAGCTCGAATCTATCCTCTCATGGCTACTCAACTTGATCTGGGTTCAAATTTAGGTTGTTACTATCTTCAGAAAATGACTCATCCACTTTAGAAATGGTGGTTCTTGCACCCTGTAACTCACTGTATATCTCAACAACCTACTTCATCTTCTCTTTTCCCCTTGATGTGGAAGTAGACATTAAGCTCTGTGTTTCGGAAGCTGAAGTTGGAGAAATTCTGAAAATAAAGTCTTCAAAAACCCAAAAGAAAAATCTCTGAAATTATGTAGAGGAAAGTTTTGAAAGAAATCTCTAAAGTTAAAAGTTCTGAAATTTCGAATCGAAAGTTCCGAAAATTTTCCCAAAAATTTCTCCAAAATTTTTCTGAAAATTTCTCTGAATATCTTTCCCAAAAATTTCTCTGAAAATTTCTTCGAATTTTTTTCTGAAATTTTTTCCTGAAATCTTTTCCTAAATTTTTTTTTGAAAATTTTTCCCAATTTTTTTTTTCAAATTTCAGAGTTTCGGGTTTTGGGCTTCAAATTTTTCAACTCACTCAACATTTTGAATCCCAATAATCTCTAAATTCCAAAACAGAATTTTTCAAAAAGAATCCCTAAAATTAAACTCTGAAAGCTTGATTCAACTCAGCCTGCCTCATTCTCGAGCTTCTGGTCCTGCGATGACTCCATGACCTTCATTACTCACTATCCCGATTTCCTGATTTCTAAATGTAGATTCAACCACCGAAATGAGTTCAATGCAGAGCTCGCTCTATGCAAATCACACTAACACATGCCAACTAACTCAATGAGTAGCTCAACCACTTTTAGCTCTTGCCCATTGGCGTTGACAAATTTTCAAGCCTTACGTTGTCCTTTCTTAAACTTCTGAACTTTTCTGTGAACAAATGGGACATGAGGGTATGACAAGACACCTGAAAAAACATATGCCAATTTTAACTATGTCTTTCTTGAGTTGAGCAAGTATGGGCCCTTCCAAAGGAAATTTTCTCATTCGAGACCAATTTGAACCTCCAAGATATGAAAAAGAAGGAACAATCCCAGAGGATCCCGAAACCTTCGGAATAACATACAAGGCTTTCAAAGCTTGAAGTTATCTTGATAACCCCAAAATCTTTATGGAAGAATCTTTGGTCTCAGGGTGTTATCATATTGTCCATTTTTGCTTGGGGGCAAAAATTGACAACAAAGACTACCTTGAGCCTCTCTCCATTTTCAAATTTAATTTTTTTGACCATTTATTTTTTTTTCAAAACCTTTTCCATCCTTTTTTAATCTTGTAGTTTTATATTAAAAGGCTAAAGTCTATTTATAAGGGGAAAGTTTTTTTAATTAAATTTGGAAATTTAATTACAAGTGGTAAGTTTGATTTAGGAGCCATTTTTTTTATTTTAATCAATTTATATTAATTAAAGTAAAAGGAAACTTCTAAATTTAGCATTATTGGGCATTTTTCTAATGTGTTATTATGAAGGTGTTAGTGGGTTTTTTGGAGGCATTTTTTTATTTTGGGAGGTTATTGGATCTTTCAGAGTCGTTTTGCATTATTTGAAGCTATTATTATTACTTGCAGGTGAGTGAGCTTGTTTGCCACAACCTTGCGGTAAGGGAGCTCCAAAGTGACATGAGACACATTTTCTCACTCAAGAATTATTTTTTCCCCTTCTTGTTTGTTTTTTTCATTGTGTTTTTTTCTTCTTACAGTGATATTTCATCGTGAATGCTTAAAAATTATTGTGGTCTCAACACTTGCACATTTTAATGCTAATTGTAAGGTGAGTGACCAACTAGTGCATGTCACATGAATGCATCTAATTGTAGTCAACACACTAAACTATAAATGTTAGAAGAAGGGGGAAATATTTTTCCGGGTGTGTGTGTATTTATTTTTTCCACATTATTGATTTCTCTCTCGTCATGATAGATTCTAGTGATTTTACTTTACTCATTACATTTAACTTTTGTGAATGGAAATATAAGATGACAATTAAAATAAGGGGTAAAGGGTTGTACCACATGACTATGGGAGTGGAAAATGAACCTGAGAAATCCAAGTGGTTTAACTGATGTGATGAATCCTTAGGTCTTATTTATGTGTTTGTTTATCCCGACTTTATCTTCCACATAAAGCCTTCTAAAACACCTCATGAATCGTGGAAAATTTTGATAACCTACAGACCTTCTTATTTAAATTTTTCCACATAGGACTACTTGTTAAAAGAATATGGAGTTACCGAAAAGGATTATCAGCTAATATTATCCATTATTTGTAATATTTTCCTCGAATGCTTTGTCTTTGTTTATAATTTTCATGCCACAAAACAATATTTAGGGACTTCTCAGAAGATTCCCTCATTTGAATTTTTTTTGTCCCAATTCATTCAATAAAAGGACAATTTGATTCGAATGGGAGTAATAAAATCCAAGTCACATGCCCTCGTAGCAAGTACAGGTAAAGGAAAGGAGAAGAATAATGAGAAGAAACAAGATAAAAAGGATCAACCTAAAAAAGAAACTAAGATCACCTAAACCAAACCCAACACGAACACTTCTACTTCTTAGGAAAATATAAAGAAGGAAAAGTATAAGTGTTCATATTGCAAGAATTCAGAACATGAAGAGCATCAATGCATGAGAATTTTTTTACCACCTATCCAAGGAAAAGGAATCCAAATATGAAAAGAAGAAAGGAAAGGACCTTGTAGCAAGAGTTTCTCCATAATTAAAATGGGTCATAGATTCTAGTGCCTCACACCACATGGGTTCTTCACATGTTGATTTTTCTAACATTGAACTATGTGGTATGTACCAAATCACTTTGGATGATGACACATCCGTGTTGGTTATTGATAGTGGATTGGTAGAAGTAGATGGTGGAACCTTTAACAATATTCTAATTATTCATGATATCTCTACCAATCTCCTATAATTGTACCAAATAACTCATATTAGTGAAAAATGTGACTAGAATTTAATCCTAAATTGGTGATCATTAGAGAGCTTCATAGTGAGACTAAAATGAATGAGGGAAAGGTGGATCCATAGTATAATTTATACACATTTTCTCATTTTACTTCTAATTCTTCAGCCATTTTGTTACTCATACTGATGAGGTTAGTAAGCTATGCCATGAGAATTTTGGCCATTTAAATTATCATTACATTGAACAATTGATCCAATATGATATGGTCAATGAGTTACCTCAAGTCAAATTTTCAAAGGGTCTTTGTGAGGGTTGTGCCCTTGGGAAGCACCCCGAAGAAATTTTTGGCAAAGGAAAATCCTAGAGAGCTTCTCATCCTTTGGATCTTGTTCATAGTGACATTTTTGGCCCCTTTCCATCTCCTTCGTTCACTAGGGATCTTTATATACTTACCTTCATTAATGAATTTTCACGTTATACATGGGTTTACTTTCTCAAACATAAATCTGAAGTTTTTGATCACTTTCAAGACTTCAAGGTTGTCATTGAGAAATAATAAAAATATCTATACATATTCTTAGAAATAATAATGGAGGTGAGTATGTGATAAATAGGTTTGATTATTTATTCACCTCTAAAGGGATTGCTTTGCAACATACATTTTATTACAACCCTTTGAAAAATGGAGTTACAGAAAGAAAGAACATAACACTTAAGGAGATAGCCACTTATATGGTTCATTCTAAATCCATTCCTCCACACCATTGGGATGAAACCAAGAATTATTATTTCTTACATTTAGAACAAAATTCTACACAAACCAGTAAAACGGATGACACAGTTTGAGGCTTGGTATAGACATAACTTGATGTTAAGCCCTTTTGTTTCTTTAGATCAATTGTCATAGATCAAATAACCAAGAAAAACACAAGGCCTTCAAACCACAATCCAAACCTTTTATCTTTTTTTGGGTATTCTAAAGGCATGAAAGAATATATTATTGAAGCCCTCCAATCATTAACTTTATATCGAGAGAAGTGTGAAGTTTGATGATTCATATTCTACTTCCACTTCTCCACCTACTGAGGTCCTTTTTACCCTCTATTAATCTAATTTGGAATCTTATAATGATGATCTTATTGAGCCTACCACTCCTACTCCTCTTTATCCTCCCACTCCTAATTTAAAATCGACTAACTCTGAAAGTAGTGATGATGAGGACTATGTCCCCTCTCATTCGAGTGAATATTCAATAGATTTTGATCCTGAATCTCCTCTCAGTCCTCGTTGGGATAGGAAGATCTTGAACAATGCTAGATATTGGATAGGGGATCCTTTAGATGGGAGAAAAACACATTCAGATTTCATTGGACCCTGTTCCTTATTCTCTTATTCTTTCAACCACAAATAATTTTGGGATTCTACTTGGATTACCGAGTGGGATTCTACCATGCAGGAGGAGTATTCCTCTCTCATGAAGAACAATACTTGGGATCTCACCCCTCTTCCTAAGGAAAGAAAAATGGTTCAATATAAGTGGGTATATCAAACAAAGTATATTTTTGATAGGAATGTCAAAAAGTATAAAGTAGGAATCATAGACAAGAGTTTCTCCCAGATTTTTGGGGTTGACCATTTAGATACTTATGATCCCATTGTGAAGATGAATTATACTTGAACGAACCTTTTTATCACTGCCACTAATAGATAGGAAGTACATAAAATGGATGTTAAGAGTGTCATCCTTCATGGGCACCTAGAGGAAGAAATATATATGGAACAACCTATGGGTTATGTCTAAGATTACACCCATGTTTACAGACTTAATAAGTCTATCTACAACCTTAAACAAGCCCCTCGGGATTGGAATACCAAGATGCAATCCTTTCTTATTGCCTCAATGCTTACTAAGTGTCACTCTGAATCAAATGTTTACATTTTGTGATAAGATGAGTCCATGATTATCCTCATTGTGTATGTCGATGACTTGTTGATTATGGGTAGATCTTCCTTAATCATTGATTTTTTAAAGATTACGTTAGCCAAAAAATTCTCCATGACCAAATTGGGTTTACTTCACTAGTTCCCTAGGATTGATATCACCCAATATGACCTGGGAATCATGATTTCTTAACCTAAGTATGCCCTTGATTTTCTAGCCAAGTTTAACATGTTTGATTGTAAGCCATCTCCCACTCCCTTCCTTTATTAAGTCAAGTTAGTAGATGATTTATCCAATCCCTTAGTTGATGGTACCCTTTATCACTAGATGGTGGGGAGATTGATTTACCTAAATCATACCAGGATAAATATTTCATTCATTTTTGACATCATGTCATGATTTATGTAGGAGCCTCATGAGCTGTATTAGAAGGAAGAAAAGTGGATCCTTCACTATGTTTGTAGAACTCACACCAATGGAATTCATTAGATAGGATGGAAAAACATTGATTTAGTTGTATTCATATATTTTGATTAGGTTGGTGATCTTGAACATCACAATTCTACCTCTAGATATAAATTTTCTCTTAGTTTGGGTCCTATAAGCTAGCTGAGCAAGAAGAAGAATGTAATTATTATATCTTATACAAAACAAAATACAAGGGAATACTTAACATTGCTATAGAATCTATCTCGTTACAAGGTATTCGATAGATTTTGGAACTCACTTTCGATTTCCTACTATCATCTATTGTGAAAACCTTAGCACTATCTCAATTTGTAAAAATATAGTTCAACATCAGTACATGAATCACATTGAGATACACATGCACTTCATTTGGGAGTTGATTTATGGAGACATCATTTATTTACAATACTATAAGACTTGATACCAGTTACAAACATATTTACAAAAACCTTCACTAAAGCCAAGTTTCTTCACTTTCACACTCTTATTGGGGTGATTTCTACTATAGTTACTTATATTTTTAGTGTTTCATAGAATATTTGCGTACGTAAGAGAAAAATATAAGGTAAGGGTGAGGAGGAATACATGTGAATGAATGTGGAAGGTACAGTGCACGCATTCGATTTTCAAATCTAATGTTGATTACCGAACTTGATTTTTTCTAGGAGGTACTACCTTTGAATACAAAACAAGAACATAAGAGGGATATTAAACAATATATTTCAGCAAACTTCCTAGTGTATGCTAGATTTGGGAAATGTGATACTTCCTTGATGGCTATCAATCCACTATTTAAAACAAATTAATGAAAGAAATGATGTAAACTAATAATTTCCTACTTGTATTTGATATGATTTAGGTGTCTCATTCAAGTAAAATTAGAAAATATAATATAATAGGGTAGGTTACGATTAGATCTCGAAGTCGAGATAGACAAATAAGGTGATTGGGCAATGTTAGGGTCAAGTTTTGGGTGATTTGGGTGAATGGTATGAAATTGATATTATAGAAAGGTTTGCCAAATACGAGACCAACGTTAGTCCGGTATAATTGATGCCAGCTTGAGGGGAAATTGATGATGGTTTGGGTTAACCGGTGTCGGTAGGGTCGGTGATAGAAAATCAATAAATTTTAGTTTTGGGGATTCTCTGTGATTACACAGAGAATGGTGAGGTACATGATAGTGCTAGGAATACACAGATGTCTAGAGTTGGGTATGGAATGCTGGTAGGTTTTAGGTGGTTAGGTAAAGGGATTGAAAAGAAGGTGAGAGGTGATGAGATACAAAGGATACTAGGAATCCCAATCAGAGATAAAGAAACTGATCTAACTAAGTATGGAAAGATATAGATCTAAATGTACTTACTGGTGCTTGCAAACATAGTGGTTAGATGAAGGTAATGGTTAATCTATGGAATTGGTGGTTAGTGCAACAACCATGCTTCCTAGAACATTACGGTGATTTCTTTCCTTCATATCAGTTCTTGTCTTTGGTTCAAGATGTTTGGATGTATATGAGTGCTTTGGTGTATAGTTGCATGTAGATATCTCTTCTCTAAAATCAAATAATTCTTCAAAACCCTCAAACAAGGTTACCAAAGTGAATATATGGTAACCAAAGATGGTTTAGGGTGACCATTATCAGTTTCAGGTTGATCGACATTGGTTAAGGTGGGAAATCCTAGGTTTACTAAAAATGACAGATCTTGGCAATATTTTTGGCCAACTTTGTCCATTGTCATGGATCAGAATTGAATGTTATGCTTAGATAATTGGGCATACGATTAGATGAAGAATAAGAATGAAATTTTAGGTAGGGATAAGTCTTAGTTAAAAGGAAATATGCTAATAATAGGTCTATGATGAGGTGTCTAGGTGATGTGGTGGGGTGAGGTGGAAATTAGTTCAATTAAGGTAATTAAATAATTAATATTGTGAGACCGGGTCATTAATTTATTTGTAGGTAATTAAATTAATATATATGTGGGGTGAGGGGAAGTGTGACCTAAATTTTGTGTCTACATTTTTCCTCTATTTGTCACGTAGCTCGTATTGGTAAATGATGCTTGACAAAAATAGGAAGTGGTTTCCCCATGTGTGGATGAAGGTGATCCCCTCAAACTAGGTACTACGAGGTGAAATCTTGAATCGGTGAATGGGTTGATAAATGTGTAGTTAGTAGAGGTGAAGGTAGGTGGGGAAGGGTAATGGCAAGCAAACACATGAACACATATAGATTGCAATGCGGTACCATGTTGAAGAGCTTGCAAAATATTCATCATCCAAGGTTGATAGGTTTATCCAAACAAGGATAAAGTGAGTCGGGTATCCAAGGTATAGGATATGGTTTGGAAAACACAAGTTAGGTCATATGCAAGAATGTTTAGGTATGTTCGATACACCAAAGGTTTGGTCGGGATAAACGACACAATAATAGGCAAGGTATGGTTGTTAGGCTAAAACAACATAGGTAACAATATCGTAAGGTATAACAAGTAATTAAGGTCAATGGTCATACCAAGTAGTGTAGGTTTAGACAAATAGGTCATGACACGGGTAAGGACAAGGTATAGGTTAAATAACAAATCCCAAGATGCAACTAAGGAAATGTAGGGGTAGTTTGGGCTTGTGGGTGAGGTTCAATAGGTTTTCATAATGATAAAAGGTGTTTGGACACTAATGGTTACAAGTAAAAAGAATCCTAGCAAGGGAAAATAACTATAAGTGTTGTGACAGATGCCAACTATATGGTAACCAATGTCGATTGGCTAGGAAAAAAATATACCCAACGTCGATCATGTCAAATTAGGGTTAAAATAGGAAAATTCCACTTTTTTATAGAATCATTTATCTTTTGCCAATTGTAGAAAATGACAGAGGAGAGGTGGAAAGTTGGAAAGTGATAGAATGAGACAAAGAGCTGAGTTGGCGAGCCTCATAGTGGGTTATTTGAATTTGGTAGGTGGGTCCACGAGATCGGGTCAAGTGATTTGATTGGTTGTGAGGGTGAGGTGTTTATTTGGGCATAGAAGAGGTGAGAGAGGGTTCGGGTGGACCACTAGTGTAATAGCCAAACATACCACCACACCGACGACACTGAGATGAGGTAGGATTCTATCCTAATCCTTCATTTGTTATTGAAATAGGTTGTTGAAATTGTTTTTTTAATTTGGATTAGTTTTAATTTTTGAAATTCATGGGTAAAAATTAAGAAAAGGAGGGGTGAGAAGGTCCAAATATTGGGAATGAAGCTAGGATAGGTTTGGGTGGGTTAGAGTAGGTATTGAGGTGGTAGTTGTGATTTTTGTGAAAAATGGGTAGGGGCTTGCGTATTTTGACACCATGATAGTGACAAATAACATTTAAGGGTAGGCTGATGTTGGTTGGCCTTAGCTAGCATTGGTCAAGTTTTAGTTAACCAATGCCTATTATCATGGACCGATGCTAGTTAGTAATGACCAATGCCGGTTGGCTAGAGAGAGAAAATAGGTCAATAAACAAGATAGGGTGGGAGGGAAAGATAGGTAATGAGATATATCGATAGGTTTAGTGAGAATGGGTAGGATAATATGTTGAAATAAGTAGTTGTTGAGGGATGGGAAATTGGGTTAAGGGGGAAAGGGTTAGTCTTTAAGGTTTGGGTGTGGTTATATTGTAATAAGTAAGGAGGGTCTTGGGAATAGGTTAGTTGGTTAAGAGTTACATTGGAGTACGGTTAAGGTTAAACAATTTTTATTTTGTTGGATGCATGTTAGGGACCAGGCTGCAAATGCGGGATAGAATACCACCTCTGTTGCTTGCGGTGTGGTCAAGCGTGATCAGAGAGGAGTGGAGGTACATGACGGATGTCAACCTGATTGAGTTCTAATGCTACAAGCACATATTTTAGGAGCCAAGCTTGATGGTTGAACTCATCAATAGATTGGATTCAATGACCAACACATTTCATTTGCTTACAGGTGAGATCATAGTCATCCTAGAGGACATATACAGGATCCTATGGCTACCTATAGTGGGAGAGAAGGTGTATTAGATTTATTCAGAGGCATTAGAAGAGCTGATGTTGGCAGTGTTTGGAGAGGGGTTAGTAGAGATGAGGTTCCATAGCACGAGCCTAAGCTACGGAGATATATATGTGGCCCATCCTTAGGAGGTGAGGTTGGTTGTCTTGACTATAGAGGTAGTGTGTTGTTTTCCGTTACCTGATACGAGAGGGTGGGAGATTCCCATAAGCACTAATGGAGGTTCTCCATGACATAATGGAGGATAGGACCCATTTTTCTTAGGAACCAACATTCTTGGTGTAGTTATACAAAGAGCTATGGGCCTATGGGAGGATATGGAGGTTTAGTTTGTGTTGTACCTTTCTTCTTCACTGTTGGGCATATGAGCACATTATGTGTGTGAATCCAATTGGTATGCCCTAGCTTGATGTATTTGATGTAGGATTGGTTTGAGTTGGCTTCAAGAATTGGGTTCCTGTTGTTGGAGAGTGCAGGGCTGCCAGGGCTACACACGATGTAGCCTACTACAAGCACATACTAGAGGGGTTGTCTGGAGTGGAAATAATTTGGAGGTTGTATGTTGGCTTCCCTTTATACATGCATATGGTAGTAGAGTTAGATGAGCTACAACTACTCATATGGATAGAGGGATGTTGTGCTAGTGAGCACAAGATGATACCCATGGATAGGGTCAGATGATTTTTGGGCTACCTCAGGATGTGCCTCCACCATTCTGTTAGTATAGGAGAGATAATTTGGAGAGGCCTATGCCTCTACCACATCTGATGGTATTGATAGGGCAAGAAGAGGAGGTGGTGGATGGGAGGATTGAGGACGCTAGAGTTATAGAAAAAGATACATACATTGGTGGGTAGAGAAGCTACGGGAAGCACCACTGAGGCCGGGAAACTTGACCTAGCCACGGTCATGGTTCATAGGGACACATCACAAGGGCATGTAGATACCCTTCTAACATAACTGGGAGTAGTGCAAGGGTAGCTAATAGGCTCTAAGGCATAGGTTGCTACATTAATTGGATAGGTAGTAGCCCTTCAGACCCATGTTACATAGGGGAAGGTACCCGCATAGTGTGGGGATGGTATGGGGGGTAGGTAGCCTCCTTACAGGCATAGGTATTAGGTATGCAAGGTCATTTGGCCACCGCATAGGCACATATTGTGGCCCTAAAGGACCAGGAGTCACAACACAGGCACTATCACAGGCCCAGGGACAAGGTTCTGTTTTACAGAAATAATGGGTCATGGTCCCATGGTATAGGGGGAGGGTAGGGGTCATGGGTACAGGGATGAGGACACCAAAGTGCAGGAAAAAGCACACATGTTGCTTTCGAAACCTATGACACCCCCATAGAAAGTTTCGATGGGTAGATTCGAGGGATGACCTAAATGAGGCTAGATAATACCAAGATCATTTGACTGCTACTGGCATAAATTTCCCTTCCTATGTAGAGTATATGGTACATCAGGCCTTGAGTGAAAGGGAAAGATCTCACACACATAGTGCAGAGAGTACATGGGGTTGGCAAGCTCAGAGAAAGGGTTAGGGGGAGGAAACTAGTTCATGGAGGCCTGACCTAGATACAGGACAAGCGGAGGTGAGGGCTAGGCCCATAGAGGGTGGAGATATGATGGTAGGGCATTGGGCTAGAGGAAAGGATAAAGATGAGATTGACATGGACATCAGATGGGCCGATGATTGATGTGGTCATTTTGATTATTTATTTTTGGTATATACCGGCATGTATGCTAATTATAGTGAGGTTGAGCATGAGATTTTTTGAGATTGTTGATCATATATCGGCCTACGTGCCGAAGATGGTGAGGCAGTATATGAGAGTTTTGAGATACTAGTATTTATTTGTATCTGTGTATATATGTATTGATACATAAACTCTCCCATTTATATAGTTGATGATGTTTATTTGATGGATGATGTACTTGTGTTGTAAAATTTCCATTGTTATATGTATATGGGTGGAAACTAGGTGGATTAGGCATGGTGGAGTCAGGTTGGTTTAGGCATGATGGAGTCAGGTCGGTTTAGGCATGATGGAGTCAAGTCGGTTTAGACATGATGGAGTCAGTCCATTTTGGCATGGTTGATTGTGTTTTTAATTTTTGATTTAATTTCCAAGTTATTGGTAACATGGGAAATAAATGATGAGTTATATGTATGTTATGGTGTAAATTTCAAAAATCTCTGATATTATGGAAATGTGAATTGATTGATTGGATGTTTTTATAATGTGATAACATGGTAGATATGTATTTGTTGTAGTTTTCCAAGTGCTATAAAAATGGAAATTAAGACGAGAATATGAATAGGAAAAATGAGGGAAAATAGGTTAGGTTAAATAGTTTCGAGCTAACCTCCAAGGGCCACATGCCTTAAGAGTCTTGCCTACATAGCCCCGGAAAAAAGGGGCCTCAAGCTGATGTAGTTCATCCACAAGCAAGGGAAGAATATTATGAGTTAGAGGAATGGGTTAGTAGGTTTTTAGGCATGATTGAGTCTAGGTCATAGGCATGGTTGAGTCTAGGTCGAAGCATGGTTGAGTGTAGGTCATAGTCACGGTTGAGTCTAGGTTATATGCATGGTTGAGTCTTAGGTGATAGGCATGGTCAAGTCTTAGGTGATAGTGGAAATATTTTAAAATGTCGGTGTTGATGGTTTGGTCTTGTATAGGGTAAGAAATAAGTAATGAAGAAGGCGAATGGTAATAGGTTGTAAAAAGAGCCGCTCAATTGATAAAAACCCTAATGAGTCCACCATACCCAAGATGGGCTTATGAAAATAATACCCTAAAGGCATTGCATAATGCACTATTCTAAGGGTGAAGAAAGTCACATGATCACAAAATGTCACAGTTACAGTGAGTGCCTTGAGAAGATAGGAAATTAGGTTGAAAAGACAATGAGGTGAAAATGGCTGGTTTAGCATAACTTAGTGTACGACAACATGTTTACCTAACAAGAAACCCATGATCAAAAATAGGAAAGTCCATGAAAAAAGTTATCATTTTCTTTGTTTTTTTTTGTAGACTGATCGATGCGAGAATTCTATATGGGATGAGTATATTATCTCCTTGAGGTCTTCATGAAGCTAATCAATGTGGGAAGCTTCTAAATATGTTATTATATTTTTGCAATGACTTTATATAGCTGTCCTTCGAGGGAGCAATCTATTTATAGCGGTGAGATAGAGAAAAGACATGTCCCTTTTGAGGGAGTCATATTTTTGCTAAAAGTTTTACTCAAGGAGTTTAATACCATTTTTCTTTTGGACATTTAAGTCATGCACAAGACTATGGAGGAAAATTAGGTTATTGTTTAGAAGAAAAAACCATAGCACACAAAGGTTAACTTATGAAAGAGATAGTTTTAAATTTTGAACAACCATGGATTCCTTTGTTGAAAACTACAAAAAGTATCCATGATAATCATTCCATGAGTAGAACCGTGGTACTCATATTGAAGATAAGGCTGAAAGGTGACGGGTAATTACATGATTCTTATTTAGTCATTGATCCTAAAAAAGGGTAATATGGAAGGTGAACGATGCTCAAGGGATGAGCGGTCAATAAAAATAAGGAGATATAGGACCTGATTTCAACAATAAAATGGTCTAAGATGCAAGGTATTGAGGGGAACAGGTTCGGGTTTACCTTCAAGTGAGGACAAATGATAAGAGCCTGGTCCATAGGCTTGAGAAATGATATAGGGTCTAAGCTAATTAGGAGAAAATTTTCCCTGTTTACTTTTTCTTCTTTGGTTACATGTTAATTTTCCTTCAGGATGAGGTCACTAACCTAGAAGGTCCATTCATGGACACATTTTTCATAAGCACATTAGATACAATTTTGGTAGATCTAGAGATGATCAAGAGCATTGAGATGACATTCATCTAATAACACAAGTTGTGCCAAATGGTCCTGGTGAAAGTCATCATCATTGAGCATGTCCTAGAGTGAGATACAGAGAGATGAAATATGGAATTCAAGAGGAAATACAACCTCGGTACCATAGACTAGAGAGAAAGGTGTGGCGAGTCAAAGTGAAAATACTAGTGTGGTAAGACCATAAGGTGAAAGGAATGTGCTTATTCTTATCCTTCCCAATATCATCAACTACTTTCATAAGAATTTTGTTCAAGGTTTTATTGGTTATTTATACTTGGCCATTTGTTTATGAGTAATAAGTTGACGATAAAATGAGTTGAATGCCAAAATAATCACAAATATTTCATAGGGTTTTATTTTTAAATTGCTTTCCATTATCGGTGATGAGGCGGTGAGGATACCAAAGTGACAAATTATGTGATGGATGATGAATTCACATATTTTCTCAGCTTTTGTAGAAATGAGGGAATGAATTCTACCCATTTAGTGTAGTATTCCATATTGGTTATAATCCATTGATGGCATTACGAAGAATGAGGATTGATCTCTCCAACAAGATCCAAAACCCATTGAGAGAAAGGCTAAAGGTCTCGTGTCACCTATAAGGCATGACTAGGTGTGTGATGAAGATTAGCATGTTGTTTTAATTTCACACAACATTTGAAATAGTCACAACAATCACGGTTTAGGGTTGGCCAATAATAGCCTAGGTGAGGAATGCGTTTAGCAATGCGGCTAAGCCACTAAAGTGTCCTAATTTTTTTTTGTGAGTTTACTTGATGTTGTAAGGAATTGTAGAACTTGTAAGGCATCGTAAGAGAATACTATCGAAGCTACACTTATAAAGTATACCACCCATGATGACATACTTGAGAGACACCTTTAAGAAAGGCACTACGTCCATTAGGAGTGAGATCGGGAGGTAGAATGGAAAGGGAAAGGTAGTAGGTAGAGCTGAATGGAAACACCCCATGAAGTGAATCCAAGGTTTGCAAAGCAATAGGTTATGCTAGAACTCTCCCTCTAAGACGTAGAATAATTCCTTGACAGGTGTGAGGGCCCACCCAAACATGGAGAATAATGGTGCCTAGGGTGGGGGTGATGGAATTGTTGAAGGAGAGAATCATAACTAGATTATTATTCATACAATTGGAAGGGATGCACATTTGATTATACACGTGGGAGGAGATAATGTTAATACTATCACCACCATCGATCATGACACATCATACGTGTATGTTATTGATACTGAGATGGAAATTAAAAGGGTGGGATAAGGGTCATCTCACTGGAGAGGTACAATCTCCTCATGAGAGAAACTGAGGGCGGTGACTTGATGAGTAGGCACGGGGGTAGAAGAATGATATGATTTAGTAAGCGAGGCCACATGGTGAGGGGTGATTATAGAGGCCACTGGTGTGGTGTCATTGGGTAAAAATTTGATGGATTGCACAACTTCAAGAAGGGCTTGTCATGAGATTGAAGTTTGGACGAGATCGTACAAAGACTTCTTTGGAGGAGATGTAATTTTTATCATTGTGCGATGGGTGACCTCATTAGAGATAGGGTATGTGGGTCCTCAAATGGTGATTTTGGGTGTAGGTGTAGATGGTATATTGGGCATGGGGTTGTTTTATGGGATATTTTCTTTTTTCCTTTTTCCTTAAGGGCGGGTGGCAACTTAGACCATGTTGATATGAGGAGGTGGTAAATGGAGAAGGTGTGGGATGAGTAGTGTAATAAGATGACAAGAAAAAACCTAATGGGGGAGAAGCCTTGTGAAGTGCATATGACACACTTGTATTTTGATGGTGATTTGGCTAACTCTCTGATACAAACCATGTTGATCTCAAATTTTGGTGGTGGAAAAATGGGTTATGGGGGTGGAGATACAGGTCATTGAAGAAGTAAGGGATGATGATGTGTGGTGATAGGTGAAGGTGGAACATGGTCCTCATCATAGAATTTTTTTCGGGAGGAAAACATTATAGAAGCATGATTTTAGAGCCTTATAATTTTCTACATCATTTCCTAGCACACGATGATAGGCACAAATCTTGGTTTCATCAAACCCTTTTGGTTTGGGTTTGAGAGGATCATAAGGTCGAAGTGGTGGTAATGTGATGACATAAGTCTCTAAGAGGTTTGCTAAAATGTTGGCATAGGACCTTACCAACGGGTCACAATGGGAAGTAAGTGTAGGTTTGGGTAAAGGTGTAGATGGTGGTTAGGTAAGAGGTGTTATAGGAGGAGGAATGGGTTCGCCCACCGATTTGGTAAGTGGTACTATCTTAGATTTTGAGGAATATGCTTGGGTAAAGGAGTGGTATAAGAGCTATCAATGGAAGGTTTTTGGTTTAACTACCTTGTTGGAGGGTAGTGGGTTCTTATCTTTGGGTTTCACCTTCTTTTGTAAAGGTGACATGGGAGTAGATGATGAAGAAGGGAAAATAGATGGTGGAAGAGGATGGGTTACCCATGGGGAAAATTGAGTTGTAGTGGAAGTGGTTGGTAGAGGTTTGGTAGATGTTATGTGTTGAATTGATATAAATAAAGTTGTGGTTATAGTAACTAGTGGAGGTATAGGTGGTAAGAAATATATGGGTGAGAGTGAGGATGTTTATCATGATGACGAAATAGGTTTCTTAGCTTTTGACTAGCCTTGGGTAGGAGACTATTTGGTCAAGGTTGATGGATGGGGCCCTAGGATGGACGGAAGGGGTGAAGGTGACAAAGGTGTGGTAGGTGAGACCGGTGTATGCGGCCTAGAAGGTTGGGTATTCCTTTTAGGTAGAGGAATAATGTTGGTATGGGTTTGGGAAGATGTGGCTAAATATAATTTGATAGGTGGTTGCGTAAGGCTTGACATCGAGTGTGACACCCGGGGGTAGTGATGGGTATAGATAGAAATGAAGATATAGGTGTGGGTAAGTTCTTAGGTCTTTGGAATGATAGTTGTGGGTAAAGGTTTAGGTATAGGTAGAGGTGATGAACAAGAAACCATTTGGATAGGAATGGTTAGGGTTGATCTATTTGTTAGAAATACCTTTGGGTAGATCATGGAAGTATCTTCATGAAACATTTGCATTTGGGTCAAAAGGGGGATATGAATTTTCCATAGAGCATGGAATTATCAATATAATCTAATCAATCAACCATCATGAAAATGAGACTGCTGAAGGAGAAGATGGAGTTGTTTTGGTGACAATCCCTGTAAAATATGTATGTGAGATAGGGAATTGGCTAGCCTTGGACTCTCTAGGTAAAAGAGTTGAGATCGTGTCAATGGGGTCCTAGGATGCTTTGAGGGATAATTTCCCACAATGGATGGTGGTATGTCTGAAGAATCTCCCATGGGTAGAAGATATAGTAGGTGGGGTGAGGTAGACTTATCCCTTGGTGGAGGAGAAGGTGATGACGATTCTCCTGTGGATGGGAGAGTTAATACTATTGATTGTTCGACAGGTTGTGAGGCGATGGTGAAATGACATCGCATAAAGTGTGGGATCCCCTATGAGAGTAGGGGAGATGAAGGAGAATCCTTTTGGGTGAAGGAGTAGAAGAGGTATGTTCCTATGTGGGTAGAGGATCTCATGCAAGAATTTCTTCAATAAATGAAATAGGTGAAATTTGACTAACGACCATTACAATATCAAAAACCACATGGAATTCATGGACATTGTTTTTTCTAGATGAAGGTTCACTATTTTTATTAGATGATGGTTTATGGTTTGGGGAAGGTTTCTTAAAGATGTGAAAATTTTGATTTACCGATGCATTCATGTTGTCCATGACAAGGTCTCCATTATCTATAATCTCTTGGACAATGTTCTTAAAAGTTATGTAGTTACCATCACTATGCCCTTTGACATGATGATAATTATAGTAGCCATGTTCCTTACACCATTCGGGCATAGGACAAGTGGGATCAAAACCAGGATGAGGTTTTATGGGAGGAAGTGTAATGGATCCATCTTTAAGAAGATTTTCCAAAACTAAAGAATATGACTCTTCAATTGAAGTGTACTTCCGCTTCTCCCACCAGAAATGAAAGGTCTAGATAGGGGGAAGATTGGAAGAAGGTTGGGCTTGATTAGAGGGATGAGAGGGACCCATTTTGAGAACTACTGTGTTGGTAGATCCTTTAGATTTTGAATAACTATTTTTGGGTTTTGAAGATGAATAATAATCATTTGGTTTGAACGGGGTGTTCTTGTTTCGTAATTGGATTTTCTTTTCTTCAATGGCATGAATTTCCATATTTCATTCTATGGTGAATGCTTCATCAAAGGTTTGGAAGCTTTGTACCTATAGAGTTGGTGAGATGTATTTGGTACAAGCTCTAGTGAAAAAGTTAATAAGTTTTTTTGAGGCAACTGGAACATTAATTGGTTGATAAGACTCCGCCATGATGATCAATGAAATAGCGATAGATTTGTCTTCATACTATTGTGTCAAATATAGGTCGGTCATGGTGACATTTTTGACAACATTGATTGAGAAGTGGTCCAAGAATGCTTCAACCACTTGGTTGTAGGAGTAGATGTAATGTTTAGGTAAACTATTGTACCAATCTAAAGTGGGTCCTATTAGGGATATGGGAAATGTTCGTAAGAGTAAAGCATCATCATAGGAAATTATGTATCACCCATGATTGAATGACATGTGATTTTGTTGGTCCTCTTTATTGTTGAAATGGTTGAACTTGGGAATTTCCTAATGTACAGGGTATGGGCGAATAGGAATGGATGGATGAATAGGCTCATTATAGATTTTTTCATAGGTCAAGGAGTTACGAGAGCTAGAAATAGATGCTTCTAGTAATACATATTTTACATCATCATCCTAATGAGGTCATTAGTGGGTTGTGAGGAATGGGTGCCTCTTGCAGTAAAGGGAGGTTGATGATGGGTGTATGATTTGGATGACATCCCAGTACATGGAGGTCCCAAATATGAAAAATGCAAACGGGGATAGATACAAGTGGAATGTACCTAGAATAAGTGTGACAAACAAGATTGGGGGCTATTGGTGATGTGTGTAAATAAGTGGGGTGGTTGCAGCGCATCTCATGGTAATGGGTGGTAGATACTTAGGGATAGATAGAACCATATTTTGGAAAGGGGTGTGGGTTACAAACACTAGAGGTGGTTGTGACACAACTGGTATTTACAAAGAAAAGGGGGCAGATGGGGCTATTATCAAGGCATTTGGTGAAGGAATGGTTGACACCATAGGTGCAATAGACATCGTTGGGGTATAAATTATGGCAGAGGTGGAGCCTAATTGAGAGACCACGGGGGGTAATGCATCTAAGGTAAGTTCCAAGCTAGTGGTAGCTCATGTGGAAGGGTCCGAGGGTAGGAGGGATAGATACATGCATGTCATATATTAATTGTCTTGAGACATCCTGGGTAGATGAGTGGGTGAGATGGTAGTGTAGGGATGTGTGTTTCGATCAAGGAGTCTTGTAAACTCCTTATTGTTGGTAGCAAAGGCATAAGTTGAGTTGGATCCATAGGTGACAGGATGGATGACGGTGATGAACTAGGTGGCGGTGACCAATGGTGGCGCGAAATACAAGGGTGTTAGTTTGACTACGAGTCAAAACCATGTGAATTATTGTTGACCTTGTAAGATTGTATTACGTGAATGACACATAAAATAGTAGAAGAAAAGATGGATAAAGTCCAAGGGTAAAGTCTAGTCGGTGTTTTGATTACAAATCAAACACAAAAGCGAGAACATTCGGTATGACTAATGATGGTTACAGGGGAACCGATGATGGTTATGATAACCGATACAGTCATTGTGGAAAATACCATTTTTAGAAAATGAAACAGAATTGATGAATATGAACTAGGGAAATCTGGACATGATAGAGATATAAAAAAATTAGCGGATGTGATGGTGTCCTAAGGACCCAAAAATAGCAAAGAAAAGGTGATGAAGGTTGTTTGGGTAAAATAACCAAAATAACCCGAAAGCCAACACCTTTAGGTTAGGTAAACTAATGACATTCAAATGTAAACCGATGAAGGTCACTAGATCGACGCCGATTCTTGTGAAATTAGAAGAAATGAAGAAAAAATGGATTTTGGTGAATTAAACTAGATGAAGGATAAACCTAAAAATATAAGAATGATAAGACAATGTCCTAACACACTCAAAAACAACTATAATACTCCAACTATGATGGGAGTGTCAAAGGAATAATGAAAATGAATAATCATAACTCACACCTCAAAAATAAAGTGAAGAACAAAGCTAAGAAAAATACGTAATCCTAAAAGTGAATTTATGTTTGTTTTAGCTTATGCTATTAAGAATGACTTGTGAATTTAGAACAAATTTTTTTGGTTAGGAATGTGTCCTACAAATAAGGAAATCTAAAGATGAGGTTGTAACACCCTTGATGAGTTGTTATATTCCTCCTTTGCATTTCAAGTGTTGACATATGATTTTATTGATAAAGGTGTGTTTTTTTATTTCAAGATCATGCTTGATATGGATAAATCATTTTGTTCTTAAAATCATCGACTAAAATAGTATGGCTTTCAAGAATTCATTTTAACTTTGGAAAGGTAAGTTGCGAATCGGCTTTACGATTTATAGACTTATTCCTATTTTCGACTCATCCTTGGATCAATTTCGGTGATCCAAGGAATGTTTTAAATCTTCTTAATAGACTGAATGGTAAATTGACATTCGAGTAGTTTGAGGACATAGTGGACTGAACTTTGTATGTTACAAATTATTTGGTGTTATCCGAACATGTTTTTGTTGTTTGTGTGTTTAATGCTTGGGTATTTGGGGATTGATCATGGCGGGACATAACGAATGTAAACAAAATTCAATTTATTTTATGACAAAGGAGGAATTAGGAGTCCAAAAACCAAAAGGTTACGCTAACGATATCCTAAGCTAGGTAAGAACACCTATGTTCTAGCTACATCTACTTATTTGTATTTCATTCTAATCTAAACCTCTTATTCTATTTTGTTGGGTTGGCATCCTAACCTAAGCTTTGTGTTAAATGAATACATGAGAGATTACTAAAGTAATGCTCGACTATTTTAAATAATACTTAATACTAAATGTTTATGAATTTAATGTACCTAAGGTGGGAATTACTATAGGTAATGTTTTAAGACGTAAGGTGGTTATTGCTAAACTAACCTAAGTTTTATGGAATCCATCCTAAACTATTGAAAGGGAACCTAAGGGTCGGATGTCTCTAAGGCGATGGTTCTAATGGCATTTAAGTAAGTTGATAGGGTTTATTGGATGGTGGTACTATCGGTTTTGGCGGGGCTAGTTGAATTTAGTGGAGGCATACGTGGAAGCTCCACTAAAGATGGAATTACATGTTTGGATGGAATTGGCATTCACCAGTTTTAGGAGGCAATGGCAAGGAAAGATAAGAAAGAAATTTGGAATTAATTGCATTGATGGACCACGGTTTTGTGTGCAAACTGTCTTGGAAACTTGGAAGGTAGGTTTGTGGGAGTTTGTTTGGTTTTGCGTGCATTTCAGATTTTTCTCTACATGGAGCTATCTGGTTCTTTGAATCGGTAGTTCGACCTTCACTTCAAATTTTTTTTTTTTTTTCTATGGTCTATTTTTTATTGAAGGAAAGTATATGAGGCATAGGAAGAAAATATGTTTGATTGTTGATCTTTCATGGAGGAGAAAAAGAGTTGGAAGCTTGGCTAGAAGTCTCCTTCAATTTGATAGAAGCACTATCAGGAATGACAGGCTCTACCCATTAATATTTCATGCTTTCTTCTAAATGATTCATTAGAATAACTTTGCTCTTATGCTTATTAATATTTGCATGATTTTATGAATCTTTGTGATTTTTGGATATGAATCCATGGCTTAAATAATGTTTTTTTGGAAACTCTCTTTCTCTATGCAAGTTAAGTGATAACATGCATGTGAATATTGTATGTGAAACTTGTTTCTATAGCTCTATTTTTCATTACGGAACTTGTATTCGAGGTTTTTTTGTTTTAAATAGGCCTTCGTTGCAATATAGGGTTTTGAAGTTTATGGGAAACTTGAGTTCCGTTTGATCTTGTATTAGGGCTTCATTTTTATATAAAATTTGTGTTGGAGCTTTGTGTTGTTCTCGAATCGGTGTTTGGAAACTTTTGTAACTCTTAACTATTGCTTGAAGTTCGTATTTAGCACTTTGTACTTGTATTTTATTACTTGTGAAGTTCTCAACTTTTGTGTGAAGCTTGTGTTTGAAACTGTACTCATATTTGGTACTTGAGTGTTAAGAACTTTTAATTGAATCAACAAATTCAATTATGTTCTAGTATTTTTGTGTTAGGTTTTACTTGTATTAAAATTTTAAGCTTATAACTCTTTTATGGAACACCTTACTCACCAGAAAACTAGGAGATAGTTTGGCTAAGTTGTTTGGTAATCTCTTCGAGATTTGGAACTGGAAACGTCTTGTTTAAATGAATGTGGTACTTCTATTTTTAAGATTGTATCGTCTTCTCTAAGATGGTAATGGCATGAAATTTGGGGGTGTTCTTTTCCCCTCTATTTTGAGGAAACCCACATTCTGGGTTGACTATTTTGTTTGAAGCAATGTCTCCTCTGCCACAATTATGAGGTGAAATTCTAGTTTTGGATTTCTATTTGATTCGATTGGGGGTAAGAAAGGGACATCTTTTGACTTAAAATTTTTTGGTTTTCTTTCTCTCTCTTAAGATCATTTAATAAGTTTTTGGTCTCATTTGAAGGTTGAGTTATTAACCTTATACACTGAATTTATAAGGGAAGGATTACTTTCTCCATTCATTTGTTTTGTGTATAGTTCTTTTTGAATCACAAACTACTTACTCTTCGTACTAAGTTGTTGAAGCATTTTAAAGAGACTCCAGTCTTTGAGTTTGTGGATACATATGAACTTGTTAGCTTACTTGTTTTGGGATTCTATCCTTATTGGATACAATGAATGAGTTCTTGGGTTTCTTTTAAAGATAAAGGAAATACACTCTCTTGGGATCAGTATACTATTTTTGGGACTGCAATGTGTTTTTCATTCTGATTTGAATTGAACAGAAATCCATTTGTTAAGTTTAATGAAATGATTAATTATTTGGACCTTTCCTAATAGAGATCCATTTTCTCTGTCGTTTGGATAAGTTCATTTATTAAACTCCTCTGCACTCAATTCTCTTATGAGATGGTGATTTATTTATGGTTTTTTGGTCTACTTTGTTCAAATAATTTTTTGTAATGATGTAGAAAGATAGTAGCTAAGTTAGTTTTACTTGATAAGTGAATGCATACTTGTTTGATCAACTGTTGTTGACTAAGCCTTGCTTTATTTGGATGGATAGGAGTAGGTTTTGTCTCTTGTACTCTATCTTTTTGGGTGAACTCAAAGTAGAGACTAACTCTGTAAGAGTCTCTTGAGATTTGTCAATGTTGGTTTCGAGATCTTTAAATGCCAACTTATAGCACGCAAGTAGAATTAGATTTGTAGTTAGACTATTTTGATTCTCTTTACCTTCTTGGATTGATATGGAATTTTGTTTAGATGTATATCTTAAATGTTGAATTTATAATATTGTTATCCCTAAAAGGAAACAATTAATTCATGTTATGAACCTGATCTATTTTTCGGATGTTTTGAGATTGGTTATGGTACATAATGGTTCTTCTCATTCTTTTCTTGAGATTTAGATGAATCATCCTAAAATGAACCATGCTGTAAACACTTCTTTTGTCTTATAGAAAAGATAAATGTTGTATTCTATTAGGATAGAATTATGATATAATGGGATGGTAAGATCTATTGTTTGTTTAAAGGTAATTGATAGGATCAATTAAACTTTAAGTTTTAAGACAAATGTTGTGGATTATATTCTTCTCTTCTCTTAAAAGTGGATCTAGATTTATTATTGTACTTCTTTTCTAGTTGGTATCACTTATGCTTATTGTATGATATATTAATTGTCTCATTAAAGCAAAGTTGTTTTAATGAAACAATTAGTGGAATGCACTTCATTTTAATGCTTAGTGCTTATCATGCTTAGTTCATTGAACTAACCCATGCTAGCAATTTTTGCAGATGGACATCATAAGTGATAAAAGAAGGAAAAAACTTATATGATGCATTGGCTGATATAAGTTTGATTCTTTGTAAAGAATTCTAATTCATTCTTTAGTTGTATTGAAAAAGAAAAGTTGTATACTTTTTAGAATGAAGGTTGTTGTTATGCAGTACACCTAAAGTGCATAGTCTTGTAAATATATAAGTTTATAATGAGGAATTGTGAGTTGAGATTTACTTGCATTGGTTGTGTAAATTATCTCGTACTTTTATAAAGGAGATGTAAGTTTTATCTTGTTGATATTCTTCATATTATTTACACGTTTATCTTGATATCCTTTGATAAGATGGATAAAGGAGTTAGTTCAATTTCTATAAGATGCAACTTGTAAAGTTGCATAAGATGATGTTTATTATCTAAACAATTTAATATAGTAATGTGATGTGTAATGAACATGCGGTATGAACTATAGAAATGTGAAGGATAACCTAACACTTAATCATTTAGAGAAAGAATCTTCCTCTCTTGAATGAATGTAAACCAAAAAGGATTGGAGATATGATTGTAAATCATAGTACTTCATTTTGTATGAATTCTAGGTTAGTTAGACCTATGTGGTTGCTACACCTTCTTAAATGGTTAAGTTACATTTAATGGAACTTATGATGTTGCTGACTGTCCTTTGGATAGCTGTTCATTTAGCCAAGTAAAACGAACATTAAAATCAATCATTAGTTAAGGAATTTATTTAATGAATCAAATTTAGAAAAGAAATTATTGAGTATTGGATTAGGGTTTAGTAGGGTAGCTATAATCTGTGTAATAATCCAAATTAATAATTTACTAATAACCTCCTTGGGGTATGTAAATCTTGATGAGTATTTTTTTGTAGGATGTTGGCACATGCCAACTACAGATGTACCTTTGAGAAGAAAAGGGTCTTCTCGAGGATACCACGCTGAAGTTGACACTTGGCAAAACCCTTCGCATTGATCATCTAGATCTATACACAAATATGGACTTAAACTTAGTTTCTCTCTAGGTCAACTTAGTGGCATGTTTAGGATAGGTGGTAGCTTTCAATGGCTCAGGGTACCTTGGCACATCCAGTTGACTTAGGTCAACCGAGTATGCCCATATACGCTAAGACATTGTGAGCATATTATTATAATAAATTATGTTTCTAACTAGAGCTAGGGTTAAACCTTGGACAAGTGGAATGATGGTAGTCAATAAAGACCATTCTAGATAACATATGAGTGAGGTGAAGGACTTATTCTAAAATGACGAGTATGTTGTATAGGAATATTTACATAAACAGTATGTTGAAAATCTTTGGCCAAAGTATCGCAAGCTACTGGTTGTGTTGTCCTATGTCACCTAGTTTAAAGCAACGTGATATCAAATGAATATTGGTAACAAATATTTAGATAGGTTCTTTAAATAGATCACTTAGTACCCGGTTTCGGGTAGGAAAACCAAGTATATGAAGTATACGATAAGTATTCAATACTTAAAGTTAACATAAATAGATTAGTATATCAACGATCTATGAAATGAATAGATTGGTGGATCACCGAGTCATTTACAACTGCATATGGTTATATGTTATGAGATTGATTGGCATGGAATGTGTTTTCTAAATAATGTTTTATTTAGAACAGAGAACATTATGTAAAAAAAAATTCCTTGTCTCTAAAGTCTTAAAATGGGAATGTTACAGAGGTTTTAGGTTATGTTATGGTAGGGGTGGTCCTTTCTCTAAGGTGATGATTAGAAAGAGATAACCAGCTGGGTACCCACTATCAATCCTCTGATCATGTGATCGTTGACAGCTTATTCTAGGTGGGATGTTTTTTAAGAAGATGTGTAAATTTAAATTTGTGTAGCTTGGAAAAGAAACAGATAAGAAAGTTCTTTCTACGAGTTTAATTGCATCAACCCTTAGTTGGGCATGAATTCCAATATAGGTTGCCCTCATTTTTAAATGTGAGCTAAAAATGCAAAGCATAAAAGGATGAAATGCAAAAAAATTTATAACCCAAATCAACAATTATATTTGATGAAGCAAATAATGAATAGGTCAACAACGTGCTCTTTCATTACTATGAAAATGTAAAAAGGAGAATTGGTTCATTTTAAGCACCAAATGACAAATTTCATTTAGACAATTAGAATAAAATAATGTTACTGTGGAGAAGATTAAATGTGTATTTTTCAAAAGGAAATAAACACGTATAACGTTTCCCTATATGAATAAAATTTAATGAACCTGTGGAGAGGGTCCCACTTAAGTCGTGCCAAAATGTTTCACCGAATAGTTATGTAAGTAAGAGAAAAACAGATAAGGTAAGGGTGAGGAGGAATACCTGTGAATGAAGTTAAAAGGTAGAGTGTGTGCGTTCTGATTTTCCGATCCAATGTTGATTGTGAGAACTTCCTTTTTGCTAGGAGGAACTACCCAGTGAATACAAAAAAAAAGACCAAAAGAGGAATATTAAACAATATATGTCGGTGGGTTTACCTAACATATGCTATATCCGGAAGTGTGATTATAGACACTAAACTTAGGTCACACTCCCATTTGGTCCCTTGACAAATAAGCACTCTTCATCACATTAAACTAGCCATGGCCCCCTTCACCCCACTAATATTAATTTAATTAATCTAATTAAATTAATTCATTATCCTCACCATATTTATTATTTAAATATCTTAATTTAGATAATATCCACACATACATCTCACCTAGACACCTCATCAATCCAAATCACCCTAAGATCTATTCTTAGTAAGTTTCCATAATTAACGAGACTTACCCAAAACTCCGAAAAATCAATGCCTGCATTCCCTCTAACCACATTCCTACTTGTTTACAAGTATCTTCTAGTCTAATCCATGGGTTAACGTCACGAGATCCCAGAAAATCAAGGGGATCTACCTAGTTTAGTAAACCTATAAAATCCCACCTTGACCGACGCCGGTTACCCCTAACCATCGTTGGTTAAGCTGGAACCACCGTCGGTCACCTTTTAATCCCCAAAACAACCTTATTTTTGAGGTTGGAAAACATTTCCAAATTCTAGAGAGACATCACATCTTCTGAGAATGAGTTTCAATGAGAACACACATGCAAGGAAGGAGATCAAGAATTTTCTCCTTCCCATCCATCCAAAGCTCACCCTAGCAAGGATTTGATCCAACCAAGCAAAAAGGAATACACATGCAGCCCATGTAGAAGCTTTCCTGCAATTGGTGATTATCTCGCTACCTTGATCTCTTACCTACATCTTCATCCCTCACTCACAAGCATCCAGACCAGAATCCAAGTAAGTGGAATGTTGTACTCCTCTGGTTCATTTCATTTCATCATAATATTGTCACCCTTTGTTCTCATAGCCACCCACAAACCTCCAATAATACTCACCCCTCCATATATCCATTAAAAACCTTACCAAATCCCACCCAAACCACCTAATACCTCATTTTGACCAAACAAAGTCCTTTCTGCGATAAAAAGGAGACCCAAAACTCATTCTATGGCATTTCCAGCTTTCCATAAGAACTTGGCACCCGATTACACCCAACCATCGTCACTCACCCTTAATCGCGGCATTGGTCTCGTATGTGCCCATACAACCCAGAATAATGACCTATCCACCTAATTCCACATCACCCTTATTTACGTTTGATCTACCAGAGACCTCTGTTAGATTTGCAGGACCCGAACCGAGTTACTTGACCTTCAGATCTTATTTTAACTTAACCTGTTAGATTAGATATTTCTTATTGTATTTTGGATGAGGTAACCAAATCATTTCAACTATGATAGGATTTATTTTATTACCCACATTAAATTGTTTTAAACAGTGGACTGACAACCATCTAGGAAGTATCACACTTCCCGGATCTAGCACATGCTAGGTAGTTCACTACATATATTGTTTAACTCTTTTTGGTGGTCTTTCTTTCCATTACAAGTAGTTCCTCCTAGCCAAAAGGAAGCTCTCACAATCAGTTGTGGATTCAAAATTCATACACGCGCAACAACCCATCAACCAACATTTCAACAGGTATTCCTCCTATGCCCGTTACCCTATCTGTTTCGTCAATATTTTAAAGAAATGTCTAAGAATCAGGTGAAACATTTTGGCACGCCCAATGGGACCCATCTAGGGTTCCTTGCATTTTATTCATTCCTAGGAAAATTTGTGTGTTTGTTTCCCTTCTAAAAAGCATACACATTAATTTTCTTCCTTGGTAACCTACCTTTTCTTTCTATTTACTCTAAAAGAAACCTTTCTTTTGGTGTAGTTAAAAAGAACCATTTCCTCTCTTTTCTTGCATTTTAGTGAAAGAGCATCCCTCTTCCTCTTCATATATTTGTGTCATCCAACTTCATATTTCGATTTGGACTTAAAATAAGCGCATTACATTCTGATTTATCACATTAGCTCACATTAATTGAGGGAAACCTATATGCTGGAAGTCATTCCCGAGTTGATGGTTGACAAACGAATCATAAAGCACATCCCTCTCTCTCGATTCTTGCCACATTACACAAAATTCAAAACAAATACATATTCTTAAACAACATCTTTCCCCGGGAACGCCTATCAATGATCGCACTTTTTCTAAGGATTGGTAGTACTCCCCATCTTGTTACTCTATTGATTCATACTTGAGTAAAGCCCTCCCCTGCCATAACATACCTAAAACCTCACCTTTTAGATCTCCTTTGTAGGAAGTCATCCTCACCAAAAAAATATTTTACAGATTCATGTGACAATCCTTAAATAGCATAAGCTAAACAAACATAATAGAAAAGGCACTCTTAGGATCACATTTTTCTTAGTGTTTCTCCTTCGCTTGCATTTGAGGTGAGAGGTCATGTTCTTCATTTTTATTGTTCATCCTTGCATGCTCCTCATCATATTTGGTGTAACATTCCCATTTTAAGACTTTAGAATCAAGAGAATTTTTTTAATAACGTTCACTATTCTAAATAAAGAAATATTTAGAAAAAAAATTCCATGCCAATAAAATTCAATGGATAAACATATGCACATTGTAATGACTCGGTGATTCACCGATTTATTCATTCCATAACTCGGTAAGCTACCAATCTATTTATGTTATCTTATGTATTGAATACATATTGTATACTTCATATACTTTGTCATCCTACCCTACACCAGGTACTAAGTGATCTGTTTAAAGAACATATCTGAATATTTGTTACCAATATTCATCTGATATCACGTTGTTTTAAACTTGGTGACATAGGACAACACAACCAGTAGTTTGTGATACTTTGGCCAAAGATTTATAACATACTAAGTATGTAATCATTCCTAGATGGTATACTCATCATATGGGAATACGTCCTTCATCTCAATCTTCTATTACCATGATTGGTCTTTCTTGACTACCATCACCACTTGTTCGGGTTTAAACCTAGCCCTAGATAGAAACATTACCTATTATAGGAAGATTCTTACAAAGTATTAGGGTAGATGGGCGTACTCATTTGACCTAAGTCATCTGAATGTGCAAATGTACCCTGATCCTTTGGAAGCTAATTCCTATCCTAAATATGCTCCTTTCTAGACCTAGAGAAAAACTAGGTTCAAGTCTGAGTTCCAGATGTGTGTAGATCTAGATGATCAATGCAGAAGGGTTATGCCACATGTCAACTACAAAATTGTATTATCGAGAAGACTCAAGCCTTCTCGAAAGTACAGCCTTGTAGTTAGCGTGTGCCAACATCCTACAAAAACTACCTCATCGAGATGTACATACCCCTGAGGAGATTGTTAATACATTATTAGTCTAGGTTAAAACCTAATTACAGCAACCTTTCCAAACCCTAGTCCAACACACATCATAAGTTATTCCTAAATTTGATTCATTTAGCCCATTAATAAATTTGATATATTCATTTTCAATTTTAATGTTTGAACACATAGTTAAACTGCTAATTAACCATAACTGTATAGTGTTATGTTATGTCATATTTAAATGTACAATAAATTTTTACAAAAGTTCAATGCTAAAATATATCCAATATAAAGTATACTTCGTACCAAAAGAAGTCGATAAATTAAAGTCATGTTACCAAACCTTTTTGTTTTATGAACAACTAAGAAAGAGAAAGAGTCTTTCTCTACATGTTAAGTGTTGGGGTTTATTCTACCCAATGTCCACATTTATCAATGTATGTTCATCACACTTTACATTACTATGTTATATAGTTTATATAACGAATATCATTTTCTCGTAACTTTACAAGTTGCATCACAAGTTGGGAGATTGAACTAAATCCCTTTATCCAATCTTATTAAAAGATAGCCATTGAACATATAAATAATATGAAGAATAACCACAAGATATAATCCATCTCTTTCATTTAAGTACAAAATAATTTACACAACCAATAGAGGTAAACTGAAAACTTATCAATTTATCTCTATAGCTATACATTTACAATATTTATGCATTTAGGTATACTTCATAACAACCATCTTCATTATAAAAGAGTACTACTTTTCTTTTTCAATACAATCTCAAGAACGAATCAGAGTTCTTCACAAGAATTAGACTTAAATCAGCCAATGCATCATATAAGTTTTGCCTTCTTTATCACTTACGAAGTCCATATGTGAAAATTACTAGCACGGGCCGCCAATGAATCGAGCATGATAGGCACTAAGCCTTAAAACGAGGTGCATTCCAATAATTGTCCCATTAAAACAAATCTTCTTTAATGAGACAATTATTACATCATAATATCAATACAACAATAGCAAATGGAAGAGAAGTATATTTTAACCAATTAGTGATTTCAGCTAAAATTGAGATAACCATATAATTTTTTTGACAAAATCCCCTAAAAATGCCCTTTGAAGGAGATTTTCGGTTTTGGGTTTCCATCACATGGAAACATATCCTTTCATGCTTCTTGTCAATTGTTTCCCAAAACCTAAAACCTGATTACAAGCTAGTGTATTGGGTTTTTAGAACTTAGAAGCATCAGAACATACCTTGCAAAATCATGCTTCCATGTCACGTGGTTCCCAAAACCTGAATCCCGAATGATCCTTTGTGTCGGTTTTCAGAACTTGATAACATCCAAACACCTCATGCTTCATGTCAGTTGTTTCCCAAAACCTGATTTGATAGTAAAACCTTTGTATCAAGTTTTCGAACACTCAAGCATGATGACATGACATTAATGTCGAGTTTTAGGTAGTTGGCACACGTGTCAGATGAGGTGTAATTAATGCTAGGGCTTTATAAATAGTTTGAATTTACACATCATTTTTACCTGGTATATTTTTGCTGTGTGGATTTTTCGTGCATGTTCCTTTGACCTCCAAACCCGACTGAACCTCTTGATCGATTTTGTGATCCGTCTTCGACCATTTTTCAAATTTATTGAAGGTATTTTTCTCTTCTTACCACTTTGAGGTCTTTGGGGTTGTTTTTGAGGTATTCTTTTGGCATTTTTCTTCTTTTTTTTCTTCCCTCTAGGTTTAGGGTTTTGGGTTGTTTTCTTCATTTCCTGTTGTATTCCTATGAAACCTCTTGTTTGGAATTCACCCTTTGGGTGTTTTCTTATTTTTCCCATGGGATATACTCTTTTGGTTTTTGAGATGAATCTAAAATCCTAATTTATGAACTTGGCGGGAATTTTATTTGTTCTAACATCTCAGAAACCCGACACCTTTGTTTCAGGTTTTATAGAGTGCTTAACATCATCCTTGAATTCCATTATATTAGGTTTTACAAAGTGCTTAACATCCCTGACTTCCGTAGTGTATTTTAAGTTTCAACAAGCTATTCAACATCATCATGGTTCTCGCTTTAGTCGGGTTTCACAAGTGCTTAACATCCCCTGAGTTCACCTTTGGGTCAGGTTTCACAAAGTGTTCGACATGACCAAATTTTTGATATACATTGCAGTGTGTTAGGTTTCAGGAAGTGCTTTATAAGTCCCAAAGTTCGGTTAGTGTGGCGGGTCTATAGGGTTTCTCAACAAGCTTTCAAGCCTGATTGTTCAACTAGAGGTCATCTAGGCATTCTTTCTTCAAAACTTCTCATGTCGGATCCTAGACAATCTAAGGATAAGTCAGACAGGTCAAGAAAGATGAAGTACAAGTACCGGAAGATGGAATCCCCTTCCTACATAGATTGCAATTATGACATCCGAGACATGGAGCTTGGTAATATAGACATGGAAGACTTTTGGAACAGAATCAAGGATTCTTCTCAGAGTCCCTGGATGAAGTCAATAGCTGGCAGTGGCCTCCCTCTCATAGTAGGATTCCCAATGTCTACTCAATGCCCTAAGTTCATTATGTCCTATGCTTCCAATTATGACTCAGCTTCCCACTCAGTGAGAAATCAATCAGGAGAAACCATAGTGAAGTTAGATGGGGGTTACTTTGATGACCTCTTAAGATTTCCCAAATTTGTAGAATATGTTGATTTAAACCTTCAATCAGCATAGAAGGCCTGGGACAATGATCAAGAAGATTACATCAGGCATGTAAACAAAAAGTTCTTAATCAAGGCCAAGCTAGCCATCTCTAGGTTTCCCAAGTTTGTCCCTAGGAGTGATTTCATCCTTGAAATCAAGTGATATCATCACCCTGCTAAGTCAAGTATTTGGACTCCCCGAGTCGAGAGACTTCCAAGGGTGGATGTATCAATTCATGGTCATCATAAAGAAGAATGACCAAGGAATCAATTGGAGCAGTCTTATAAGTGATGAGATAGACTCCCAGATGAAAACAATCTTGACTACTGACAAGTTCTATATGTCATCATACATCACCTATGTAATAGCTGGCATGAGAAATTATCCAGGGTTGGATGCAAAGGGAAATAGGGAAATAGAACATATATATCAGTATTTCCCTCAGCTGACAATGAAGGGGTCTGAGGATCAATTTAGAAGAGTGAACGATGCCTTCTTTTATGAAAACATTTGCATGTTGAACCCTAATTTAAGGAAGAGAAGAGTCTCTGATGAGGCATGGGATGAAGTATCAAAATGGGGTTATATCTTCTTGAAATTCAAGAAGTTCACATACCTTCGGTGGTCATGTATCCAGGTGATCCTTTCCATTTTCCCAGGTTCCTAGGTGATAAGTTGATCCTGATGGAGTTGGTTAGACAATTGTTGGATTTTCACAAATTCCAATAGAGTAAGCACAAGGCCACTATCTCCTTCCCTATTTCCATCGGAAGGTACATGTGCTCAATAGTGGTTAAAGCCAAGAACGTGGTGCATGAGCTATAGGATAAGTTGAAAAAGCACATGAAGCACAGAGATGGGTTTGATTTTTGAGGAGTCCTTAAGTCATATGGGACCTTATATCTACATGTGCCCAAGTGTAGAAGACATTTGGGTTGATCTTCGGGATGAAGTTGCCATCCAAAGAAAGGAAAATAGTAGGTTAACACTTGAAGAGATTCAAATGTTAGATCTATTTGACATCCTAGAAGGCACCATGGACAATGAAAGTGTCCTTGATGCCTCGTATGATGGGTTGAATGAAGACCAATATGTATGTATTCCCAGCCATTGATTGGTCCATTGTTGAGAAAGCTTCTATTATAGGAAGAGCTGCTCAAATTCTTTCCCATACTAAGGCGTGGCTCATTTCTTGGGGAATGAGTTATAAAGAAAAGAGTTTTTCAAAGCTAGCTACTTTGGAAGTGGACCCTCCAAGGGAAAAAAGGAAAAGGATAAGGACTCTTCCAAAAGGCCAATAAAGGTTAAGTTTGTCAGAAAGGGAGAAGAGCAAGTGACCACATCATTGGCCACTATCCCACAAATGGTTGAGATACTTGATTCACCTCCACCACCAGAACAAGGAAATATTCCTTCAGGAGAAGAGGTTGGTCAACCTCTCATTCCCCTTTTGGTTGGTAGCTCATCAGAGGTAAGTCTTCCTCTTACCTCTCAAGCTTTAATTTCAGAATCATTACCTCCTCCCATTCAGCCTTCCTTGCCTCATATTTCTTCACCAAGTTCCTTAGCCATGGCCAACATCTTCTCTAGCCTCTCACCTCTCCCCACTAGACCCAAGTTAACCATGGATATGCCTCCTCCTTTTATACCTTCATTCCCTGAGTCCATTTCCACAGACACTACACTCATAGTGATCACCACTCCACAAGAAACCTTCCTCCACCAAGATGTGACCATAACACCTACGATGGGAGAAAATTCTTCTAGTATGCCTCAATGGTTAATAGATCAGACCCCAAGGAAGAGGAAGGTGGTAGTTCCCCTACCAACCTTTGATTTCAGTTCCCTCAAGGTCACTCCTACCAAGTCTACCAAGAAACCCAAAATGATTTTCAAGGGTTTCAGTGGATGCCTCAGGGCATAAGTTTGTGGAAATTACCACTCCCATGGCTGACAAAACCAAGAATGATATAATGGTCACCGATTATCAAATCACAAGGGTTGATCTAGGAAAAGTAACAATGGAGGGAGCACAACAGATGCACAAGATGCCATGAATGTGTTGTGCCAAAAGCTTGAAGGAAACAAAGGCAAGCAGAGATGAGCTAAAAGAGAAAGTAGAGTAGCTGACAGAAGTATTACTCAAGCTCTCAAAGCCTCTGAGTCAACACCATCATCCTCTACTCCTATCAGGTTTGATTTCTCATCGGTACCCATGATTGAGAAGATTAATGAGAAGGGGAGAATGGTCGATGAATGGATCCAGAGGCTACTCCTGCAAGGGAAAGAGGTCATTGATGACACCATGGAAGTTTACAAATCCTTGGAGGATATAAAGAAGGATGGTGAGAAAATGGATGATGAGTTTTCGGTAGAAGTCGGGAACCTAGAGTTAACTTTTGAAGCTCTCAATACGCTGAAATAGGTTTTGTCCCACGTCATCTTGGTCAAGAAGGAATCATTCCACATGGGGAAAAGCATTTTCAACTGACCAAAGCCATTAGATTCAAAATAAATATTCTCAATGAAGCTTGCAGAAAATTGAGGGAATCAAGAGATCAATTGGTTGATGGCACAAATGACATAGAAGAAGAGCTAATCAAGATCTTGTGCTAAAGTGTTGAATGAAAGCTCAAGTATTCTTCCCCATTGACAATATTTACAAGTAGATCCAAGAATCAATTCAGCATGAACCAACTTATGGCTTTATCTTGAAATCATTGATAGGTTTGTGAAGATTGAACATTCTTTGGAAACACTAAGGAAACTCAACAAGAGACTGAAGAAACTTCCTGGTAATGCAAGTGATACTCAAGAAATGTGTGAAGTCCTGAGTGACCATTCCACCATGCACTGATGAAGATGAGATGTAGGGCATAATCCAAAAGTTTCAAGAATTTTGGGACAAGCAGGATTTTCTGGAGGAAGACAAAGATGATGAAACAGAATAGGCATAATGTTTCATGTCATTTCAATCCTGAAATTGACATGTCTTTTTCATTTTTTTTCATCATATAGGAAGAAAATTTTGACTTGGTCTCCTGCGTGAGAGTCAAGAAAAATAGGTCTCTCATTAATAGACTATTTCCTAGGATTTATCCTATTTTCTCTCAACTCTTTTTATTATAAATAAGGGATACTTATGCATTCCAAAGGGTTGAGATTTTTGGAATATTGAGAACTATTGTGAAGAAGAAAAACTTTGTGTTTTCTTTTAATCATTTGAGGAATAGAAACCGATGCTATTTTGAAAACTTTGTGTTGTGAGATTCATCTCTCTTAAGATATTGTTCTTATGTTTAGAATCTTAAGCTATTCTTTGTTTAGCACTCTCGATTATTTTAATTGTTTCAAACATTACATTTGTTATCTAGAACTCATATGATTATTTCGTGATCTATGTTTTCTCGAAAGAAAATATGTTCCCCTCATTTCCTTTCCATTGTGTTTCTTCCATAATAATAATTTCCTTTCCGATCCATTCCATTTCTAAAAACAACAACATCTTCACCTAGTGTGGATATGGATTTTGGGATTCTATCCCAACCCCAATGGTTAGAATAGTGTGAATATTGTATGTATTATTTCCATTGTGTTTTAGATTAGTAATAAATAGGAAGCCTCACCTATCTTTGAGGAGGGATTTAATCCCATGTACTATGGTTGAACCTCATATTTTGGCTTGAAAAAATATCCAACCAACAATTTTTGGTGACTCCACTTTGGGAATATGGATTGATAAGACTAAGCTTATCCTATTGGTGTCTGGCGACTCCATATTTTCCTTATTTTCAAAAAGATCTATTTTCCAGTTCAAGTTGGCTAGAAATATCTTCACTCGGTCAAGCCGAGCTAGGGGTGAAACTGATCCATTCTTTGATTTTCTTCAGCAACATAATTTCAGACTTTCACCCAACAGTGTTGCATCTAGTCGAGCAAGAAGTTCTTCACCCATCCGAAGAACTCGGGTTCCTCAAACACAAGAAGTTTCTACAACCTGTCATGCATTATTCTTATTTGATACTTGATTCCTATATGCACTTCATTTAGAAGAATGGCAGCACAACCTATGCCTTGGGGTGTGGCTATTGGTCCTCTTTCCCTAACTCCACCATTGCATGATCTACCACATGGGTCTCGTAAGAATATTCCTAAGTTCAACGGTGATGGGAAGTAGCACCTTGATGAACACATCACTTCATTCTTTATCACATGTGGCATTCTTGGAGTTTCTCATGAAGATGTCTCTATTTGACTCTTCATTGAGACATTACATGGTGTAGCAGTAGAATGGTTCTACCATCTTCCAATGCATGCATTACCAACTGGGCTACCATGAGATCTATATTTGAAGCAAGGTTCAAACCAGCTGAAGATTCTCATGCTTTGTTAGCACAACTTACACACATGAAGAAGGAATCTTATGAACCCATGCGGGACTTCATAGCCAAATTCAACAAGTTGATCCATAAGATTCCAGACCTAGTTGTTCCCACTCTTGAAAATCAAAAGTGTTTCTTCATCAATGCTCAAGCCCCGATGTGAGCTTCTTGTTGAGAAGATTTGTTATTCCCGATTTGGCCACTTCTCAAGCTACAACCACTGAAATAGAAGATGATCTTATTCTAGCCGGAAAGATCAGAAGAGAATCATCTAAGCCTAAAAATTAGAGTTCTTCTCAGAGTACTACTGATCCTATGATTCAAAAGATGGCCAATGACTTGATCACTTTAAAGAAGAAAATGTCCCAACAAGTGACCAACACTCCTTATCGGGATATTCCTAGATGGAATTTCAACAATACCAATGGCACTCCCACAAGAGACAAGAATCGGTTGATCGTTACTCCCACTAGGCTGGCCATTGAAGCTCCTCTTGTCAACGTAGTAGTTGAAATAGTTGAGGAGGGTGAAGAACTAGATGATCAAGACTCTCATGAAGCTTTCAAGCTTCAGGATATGTTGATGAGTCTTTTGACGATTCAGCTGGTGACTCTAGCATTGGGTACTTGGAGTACGAGGAAGATGAAGGTGAGCATGATGGCCAATCATTTGCAGTCTTCACTCGATCCCAATCTCAGAATCCTAGAAAATAGTTGAAGGCTCTAAGGAGAAAAGTAAAGAAGCTCCCATGGTTATGGCTAAAAGAGGCTCTCCCATCTCAGCACAAACTAAAAGGAGACAACTAAAAAGGTAACTTCATCTTCTAATTCTTTTTCTCCTTCCCTCAAGGCCAGTACCTCAGCTCAGACTAGTGTAACCAGAACTGAGCCCTCCATTATTCCTTCATATACTACTTTTAACATCATTGATCATGCAAAGAAAACCAAAATCCAAATGTCGGAAGCCGAGTACCTGTAGTCCAACCCTGAGCAATTTGAGAAACTTGCCAAATTCATTAGAAGCAAGGTTATTATTCCTTCATCTTCAAAAGGATTTTTCCTAGCCCCACTTAGCCTTTACCTTAGAGTAATATGACCTCTGTTACTTCTTTAGGAAAGATCAACCATTTTATTTGTCCTTACTTATAAATGGTTTTAAACTCAACAATTGCATAATTGACTCAGAGCCTCTGATAACGTAATGCCCACAAAATTAGCTCATGCCCTTGGACTCACCTTGACTAAATCTTATGGGTGGTGTTATTCCATGGAAACCAAATAGGTCCCCTTGATTGGCCAAATCAAGGATGCACAATTTGCATTTGTTGCCTTCCCTGAAAAGAGAGTGAAAATGACTATCCTAGTTGCTTGATATCCCAGCCACTTATGGCATTCTCTTAGGAAGAGGTTTTTGCAAAGATGTTGGAGGAGAAATCAACATGGATTGGACCAAAGCTAAAATTCTAGTAAATGGAGTTCCTCGTGTCCTTCACCCCGAAGCACAAGCAAAGTACCTGGTCACTAAATCAGATGATCCTAAGGCTCAAATTCTCTTTGAAGATGCAGGCTTGGGTAATTATTTCATGACATCTAAGGTGCCCTCTCATAGAAGTCAAAGAAGAAGATCCTAATGCATTGTTTGGACCCTTGAGTTTGACAGGAGCTATTCAACTACTGGTTTAGGTGCTGGCGTGGTTCTTATATCTCCAGATTTTGAGATTTTTCCTTTTCTTTCAAGTTGTAGTTTGATAATACTAATAACACAGCTGAATACGAAGCTTTGTTATTAGGGTTAGAAATGGCAAGACAAAAAAAGGAGTCCAAAATCTTAAAGTGCAGGGAGATGCCGAGTTGATTGTGAACCAAGTAAGGGGGACCTATCAGGTAAAAAATGATCGCCTAAGACATTACAGAACAAGGTTTGGGACAACATAGAATGCTTTGATGCTTTTTCCATTAAGGTAGTCTTAAGAGATTACAATGATAAAGCTGATTCTTTAGCCATATCTACATCTCTTCTCCTTCCTCACCCAAAGTTCAAACAGACACATGTATACCATTGAGATTGTATATCATCCAAGTGTTCTAGATAATTCAGCACATTGGCAAGTATTTAATGATGATCAACAGGTATTGTCTTTTCTTGAGAAAGTTGATAATTTTAGTGAGCTTTATTTTGAAGGATCAGAATCAGCTTTTCATGAGTCCATCTCAAATTCATATCAAGAAATTGATGGTGAATTCATCCATCTTAAAGGCAATAAGATTAAAGGGATTAGTTTCTCTGGAAGGTCTGTTTGACAAGCATGACCATTTCATTCAGATAAAAGGCAAGCTGAAGGTGCTTCCTCATCAGAGGTAGATCAAGTTAACTCTGGGCTCCACTGATCAACCATGGATGGTAAACATCGGTAAATGTTGTTCTCTGGAGGAAAAAGAAAGATTCTCTTCACTCCTGAAGAGATATATGGATGTCCTAGCATGGTCATATGTGGATCTAAAGTCTTTCAAGCCCAAGGATGTGCAACATAGCATTCCTTTAAAGCCTGAGGTTAAACCCTATAGGTAGAAGCAAAGGCATTACAACCCAAAGATCTCAGGGACTATCCTTGCTGAAATTCAAAGATGTTAGATGCAAGGATTATCTTTCCAATCCATCATTCCACCTGGTTGCTAATATTGTTCCCATCAGAAAGAAGAATGGTGAAATCTGATTTGTGTTGATTTAGAACCTCAATCAATCTTCATTGAAAGAAAATTATCCATTTCCCATCATGGACCAAGTATTACAGACCATCACTGGATCAGAAATGTTATCCATGCTTGATGGATTTTTGGGGTATAATCAGGTTGAGGTAGCTGCTTGAAGATCAACATAAAATGAAATTCACCACCCCATGGGGAACCTTTGCTTACATGAGGATGCCTTTTGGTTTGATTAATGCCGAGCCACATTTCAAAGGGCTATGGATTTAGCTTTCAGATATTTGATGGGCAAGGTCATAGTTGTGTATTTGGATGACTTAACGGTCTTCTCAAAAAAGTGAAGTGATCATTATGATCATCTGGAATAGGTACTCTTAAGGTGCAGGCATCATGGGATTTCATTAAATCCTAAAAATCCATGTTCGGAGTAACAAAAGGAAAGTTTTTGGGTCATATCATGACTAAAGAAGGAACCAAGATCGACCCAGAGAGGGTGAAGGCCATCCAAAGCCTTACCCTACCCCACAAGTAAAACTGGGTGCACTCCTTTTTGGGAAGGTCAATTTCCTAAGAAGATTTGTACCTGAATTTTCTTGATAAAACCAAGGATATCCTTGGGATGATGAAAGGTAAAACTCCATTTTGATGGAGCACTGAAGGGAAGCTTGCATTTGAAGAAGTCAAAAGAGTGATTGCTCACGCTCCCATCCTAGTGTGCCCGATTTCAAAAATATTTCATCATGTACAACTATGCTTCCGCACATATAGTATCAGCCATCCTGATGCAGGAGAATGAAGAAGGAATTGAAGCTCCCATCACTTTCATGAGCTTCCCATTAAAGGAACATGAATTGAAGATGTCACAAATTGAAAAGCATGCTTATGCAGTAGTGAGAGCAGTGAAGCATTTTAGGTATTATGTGTTGAGTTCTCACACTCTCGTTCTTGTTCCTGATACCGCAGTTAAATCCATCTTGACTCAACAGGAGTTGGGTAGTCAATGGGGTAACTGGATAGCCAAAGTCTAGGAGTATGACCTGGACATCAGACCTACCAAGTTGGTACGGGGAAGAGGCATGTGCCAAATGATCATGGAAAACAATGTTGAGACAGAATGCAAAGAAACTGAAGGTACTTCTTCAGATTTCCCATGGTGCTTTTTGTAAGCACAACTGATGAGTGGTACATGATATTTCTTTCTTTTTAACTTATGGTGAATTCCCTCCACATTTAAGCCAAAAAGAAAAGAGGATAGTTAGGTTAAGGTCTACAAGATACATTATGGGATAATGGTATATACAAGAAAGGTATTGATGGTGTATTCCTGTGTTGTGTTGATAAGTCTCAACATGTAAGGTTACTAGAGTCCTTCCACAATCTAGCATGCGGAGGACATTTATCTTCCTCTGTAATGGCTTACAAGATCTTACGGGCTAGGTACTATTGGCCTACTCTCTTTCGAGATTCAGCTGAATGGGTAGCCAAGTGTGAAGCTTGTCAACATTTCATTGGTCATCCTAAGCTGGCAGCTCTTCCCTTGAAACCATGGTGATTGAAGAACCTTTTCACCAATGGGGATTGATTTCATTGGAGTGTTGAATCCTACCTCTAGTGTTGGTCATAATTATGTGCTCACCACCACAGACTATTTCACCAAGTGGGTGGAAGCCACTCCAATCAAATAGGCTACCTCCGAAGCTGTGTGTAACTTCCTCAAGGAGAATATAATTGTTAGATTCGGTGTGCCTCACAAGATCATTGCTGAAAACTTCCAATTTCTCATCCCATGAGTTGAAAAAATTTTTATGGCTTTGGGATCACATTGGCTCATTCATCTGATTATTACCCCCAAGGCAATGGTCAGGCTGAATCAAGCAACAAGAACCTGGTGACCATAATCAGAAAGTTGGTCGATGAGAATCAAAAGACATGGCACAAAGCATTGTATGATGCATTATGGGTAGATCAAATTACTCCTAAGTGAGCTATTGGAATGTCCCCATTCCAAGTATTGTATGGGATTGATGCTTGAGATTCCTATCTCTATAGAATTTCTAGCCTTATGGTTGGCTAAAGCAATTGAGGATGAAACTTTTCAAAGTTCCATTGAGAAAAGGATAATGTACCTAGCTAGGTTAGAAGAAGAATGGAGCAAGGTGGTGGATCACATTATAGATCATCAGAGAAAATTCAAAAGGATATTTGACAAAAAATCAAAGCAACATGATTTCCAGATTGGAGATCTAGTACTTCTCTGGACAAGAGAAGGGAGCAAAAAGGGATGCATGGCAAGTTTGACTCCTTATGGAAAGGTCCTTTCAAAATACATCAGCTGAATGGTGAAAATAGCTTCTATCTATCATATCTAGATGGAGAGTTTCTCCCTCTACCTTTCAGTGGTCAACATCTAAAGTTGTTCCATCAGTAATGCAAGATGCTCTCTTGCACTATATCATAATTTATTTTCTATTGTGTGTTTTCTTTCTTTTCTTTCTTTCTTTGTTTGTTTTCAGTTTTTCTTCTTCAAACTCATAGCCCAATGGATAAAGATTTTTGATATATGAGTTCTCTTCCTTTGATGTCTCAAAGAAAGTCCCCAACTGGAGCTAGTTGTTATCTCATTTTTAGTGATTTCAGCTAAAATTGAGATAACCATAGAATTTTTTTGACAAAATCCCCTAAAAATGCCCTTTGAAGGAGATTTTCAGTTTTTGGGTTTCCATCACATGGAAACATATCCTTTCATGCTTCTTGTCAATTGTTTCCCAAAACCCAAAACCCGATTACAAGCTAGTGTATCGGGTTTTGAACTCAGAAGCATCGAAACATACCTTGCAAAATGCATGCTCCATGTTGCTTGTTTCCCAAACCCTTGAAACCCGAATGATCCTTTGTGTTAGGTTTTGGAACTTGATAACATCCAAACACCTCATGCTTCATGTCAGTTGTTTCCCGAAACCCAATTTGATAGTAAAACCTTTGTATCGGGTTTTGGACACTCCGAGCATGATGACATGGCATTAATGTCAAGTTGTCAGGTAGTTGGCACATGTGTCAGATGAGGTGTAATTAATGCTAGGGCTTTATAAATAGTTTGAATTTACACGTCATTTTTACTAGTATATTTTTTTGCTACGTGGATTTTTGTGCATGTTCCTTCGACCTCCAAACCTGACTAAACCTCTTGATCGATTTCATGATCCATCTTTGACCATTTTTGAATTTATTGAAGGTATTTTTCTCTTCTTACCACTTTGAGGTCTTTGGGGTTGTTTTTGAGGTATTCTTTTGGCATTTTTCTTTTTCTTTTTCTTCCCTCTAGGTTTAGGGTTTTGGGTTGTTTTCTTCATTTCCTATTGTATTCCTATGAAACATCTTGTTTGGAATTCACCCTTTGGGTGTTTTCTTATTTTTCCCATGGGATATACTCTATTTGGTTTTTGAGATGAATCTAAAATCCTAATTTACGAACTTGGTGGGAATTTTATTTGTTTTGACATCTCAAAAACCCGATGCCTTTGTTTGTTTTATAGAGTTTTAACATCCCTAGAGTGCTTAACATCATCCCGGATCCATAACATCTATCAACCTCCATTTGTATCATGTTTCTGAGTGTTAACATCCCCTAACTCCGTAGTCTATCGGGTTTTATAAAGTGCTCAACATCATCCTGTTCCAACTTGTGTCGGGTTTTGTAGAGTGCTTAACATCCCCTGAGTTCCACCTTTGGGTTGGGTTTCACAAGTGTTCAACATGACCAAATTTTTGATATACATTACAGTGTGTCGGGTTTCAGAAAGTGCTTTACAGGTCCCAAAAGTCTGGTTAGTGTGGTGGGTCTATAGGGTTTCTCAACAAGCTTTCAAGCCCGATTGTTCAACCAGAGGTCATCTAGGCATTCTTTCTTCAAAACTTCTCATGTCGGATCTTGGAAAATCTAAGGATAAGTTAGACAGGTCAGGAAAGATGAAGTACAAGTACCGGAAGATGGAATCCCCTTCCTACATAGATTGCAATTACGACATCCAGACACGGAGCTTGGTAATATAGACATGGAAGACTTTTGGAATAGAATCAAGGATTCTTCTCAGAGTCCCTAGATGAAGTCAATAGCCGGCAGTGGCCTCCCTCTCATAGCAGATTCCCAATGTCTACTCAATGCCCCGAGTTCATTCTGGCCTGTGCTTCCAATTATGACTCAGCTTCCCGCTCAGTGAGAAATCAATCGGAGAAACCATAGTGAAGTTGGATGGAGGTTACTTTGATGACCTCTTAAGATTTCCCAACTTTGAAGAATATGTTGATTTGAACCTTCAATCAATGCAAAAGGCCTAGGACAATGATCAAGAAGATTACATCAGGCATGTAAACAAAAATTTCTTAATCAAGGCCAAGCCATTGTCTCTAGGTTTCCCAAGTTTGTCCCTAGGAGTGATTTCATCCTTGAAATCAGTGATATCATCACCCTACTAAGTCAAGTATTTGGACTCCCATGAGTCGAGAGACTTCCAAGGGTGGATGTATCAATTCATGGTCATCATAAAGAAGAATGACCAAGGAATCAATTGGAGCAGTCTTATAAGTGATGAGATAGACTCCTAGATGAAAATAGTCTTGACTACTAGAAAGTTCTATATGTCATCATACGTCACCTATGCAATAGAATGGCATGAGAAATTATCCAGGGTTGGATGCAAAGGGAAATAGGGAAATAGAACATATATATCATGGTATTTCCCTCAGCTAACAAATGAAGGGGTCTAAGGATCAATTCAAAAGAGTGAATGATGCCTTCTTTTATGAAAACATCTACATGTTGAACCCTGATTTAAGGAAGAGAAGAGTCTCTGATGAGGCATGGGCCAAAGTATCAAAATGGGGTTGTATCTTCTTACAATTCAAGAAGTTCACATACCTTCGGGTGGTCATGTACCTAGGTGATCCTTTCCATTTTCCCAGGTTCCCAGGTGATAAGCTGATCCTAATGGAGTTGGTTAGACAATTGTTGGATTTTCACAAATTCCAACAGAGTAAGCACAAGGCCATTGTCTCCTTCCCTATTTCCATTAGAAGGTACACGTGCTCAATAGTGGTTAAAGCCAAGAACATGGTGCATGAGATGCAGGATAAGTTGAAAAAATCACATGAAGCATAGAGATGGGTTTGATTTTCGAGGAGTCCTTAAGTCATATGGGACCTTATATCTACATGTGCCCAAGTGTAGAAGACATTTGGGTTGATCTTCGGGATGAAGTTTCCATCCAAAGAAAGGACAATAACAGTTAACACTTGAAGAGATTTAGATGTTAGATCTATCTAACATCCCAAAAGGCACCATGGACAATGAAAGTGTCCTTGATGCCTCGTATGATGGGTTGAATGAAGACCAGTATGTATTCCCAACCATTGATTGGTCCATTGCTGAGAAAGCTTCTATTGTAGGAAGAGCTGCTCAAATTCTTTCCCATACTAAGGCATGGCTCATTTCTTGGGAATGAGTTATAAAGAAAATATTTTTCAAAGCTAGCTACTTTGGAAGTCGGGACCCTCCAAGGAAAAAAGGAAAAGGATAAGGACTCTTCCAAGAGGCCAATAAAGGTTAAGTTTTTCAAAAAGGGAGAAGAGCAAGTGACCACATCATTGGCCACTATCCCACAAATGGTTGAGATACTTGATTCACCTCCACCACCAAAACAAGGAAATCTTCCTTCAGAGAGAAGAGGTTGGTCAACCTCTCATTCCCCTTTTGGTTGGTAGCTCATCAGAGGTAAGTCTTCCTCTTACCTCTCAAGCTTTAATTTTAGAATCATTACCTCCTCCCATTCAGCCTTCCTTGCCTCATATTTCTTCACCAAATTCCTCAGCCATGGCCAACATCTTCTCTAGCCTCTCACCTCTCCCCACTTGGACCCAAGTTAACCATGGATATGCCTCCTCCTTCTACCCTTCATTCCCTAAGTCCATTTCCATGGACACTACACTCATGCAGTGATCACCACTCCACAAGAAAACCTTCCTCCACCTAAAGATGTGACCGTAACACCTACGATGGGAGAAACTTCTTCCAATATGCCTCAATGGTTAATAGATCATAGACCCCAAGGAAGAGGAAGGTGGTAGTTCCCCTACCAGCCTTTGATTTCAGTTCCCTCAAGGTCACTCCTACCAAGTCTGCCAAGAAACCCAAAATAGTTTCAAGGGTTTCAGTGGATGCCTCAGGGCATAAGTTTGTGGAAATTTCCACTCCCATGGCTGAAAAAAAACCAAGAATGATGATATAATGGTCACCGATTATCAAATCACAAGGGTTGATCTAGGAAAAGTAACAATGGAGGGAGCACAATAGGATGCACAAGATGCCATGAATGTGTTGTGCCAGAAGTTGAAGGAAACAAAGGAAAACAGAGATGAGCTAAAAGAGAAAGTAGAGTAGCTGATAGAAGTACTACTCAAGCTCTCAAAGCCTCTGAGTCAACACCATCATCCTCTACTCCTATCAGGTTTGATTTCTCATCGGTACCCATGATTGAGAAGATTAATGAGAAGGGGAGAATGGTTGATGAATGGATCCAGAGGCTACTCCTACAAGGAAAAGAGGTCATTGATGACACCATGGAAGTCTACAAATCCTTGGAGGATATAAAGAAGGATGGCGAGAAAATGGATGATGAGTTTTCAGCAGAAGTTTGGGAACCTAGAGTTAACTTTTGAAGCTCTCAATATGCAAAACAGGTTCCATCCCACATCTTGGTCGAAGAAGGAATCATTCCACATGGGGACAAGCATTTTCAACTAACCAAAGCCATTAGATTCAGAATAAATATTCTCAATGAAGCTTGCAGAAAATTGAGGGAATCAAGAGATCAATTGGTTGATGGCACAAATGACATAGAAGAAGAGCTAATCAAGATCTGCTAAAGTGTTGAATGAAAGCTCAGTATTATTCTTCCCATTGATGATCTTTACAAGTATATCCAAGAATCAATTCAGCACGAACCAACTTATGGCTTTATCTTGGAAATCATTGATAGGTTTGTGAAGATTGAACATTCTTTGGAAACTGAGGAAACTCAACAAGAGATGAAGAAACTTCCTGGTAATGCGAGCGATACTCAGAAACATGTGAAGTCCTGAGTGACCATTCCACCATGCCTGATGAAGATGAGATGTAGGGCATAATCCAAAAGTTCAAGAATTTTGGGACAAGCAAGCTTTGTTTGGAGGAAGACAAAGATGATGAAATAAAATAGGCATAATGTTTCATGTCATTTCAATCCTGAAATCGACATGTCTTTTTCATTTTCGTTTCATCATGTAGGAAGAAAATTTTGACTTGGTCTCCTGTGAGAAGTCAAGCAAAATAGGTCTCTCATTAATAGACTATTTCCTAGGATTTATCCTATTTTCTCTCAACTCTTTTTATTATAAATAAGGGATACTTATGCATTCCAAAGGGTTGAGATTTTTGGAATATTGAGAACTATTGTGAAGAAGAAAAACTTTGTGTTTTCTTTTAATCATTTGAGGAATAGAAACCGATGCTATTTTGTAAACTTTGTGTTGTGAGATTCATCTCTCTTAAGATATTGTTCTTATGTTCAGAATCTTAAGCTATTCTTTGTTTAGCATCTCGATTATTTTAATTGTTTCAAACATTACATTTGTTATCTAGAAATCATATGATTATTTCGTGATCTGTGTTTTCTTGAAATAAAATATGTTCCTCTCATTTCCTTTCCATTGTGTTTCTTCCATAATAATAATTTCCTTTCCAATCCATTCCATTTCAAAAACAACAACATCTTCACCTAGTGTGGATATGGATTTCGGATTCTATCACAACCCCAATGGCTAGAATAGTGAGAATATTGTTTGTATTATTTCCGTTGTGTTTTAGATTAGTAATAAACAAGAAGCCTCATCTGTCTTTGAGGAGGGATTTAATCCCATGTCTTTGTGGTTTAACCTTATATTTTGGCTTAACAAAATATCCAACCAAAGACAATTGTACCCAAACACAAAGCATCTAAAAAATAGAGTAGATTCATAACGTGAATTAATCTATTTAAAGGTCAACTATCTTAAAGTTTAACATTTAAGATATTGACTTGTAACAAAATCTCATTTTAATTCATAAAGGAAGAGAGTATCAAAAATCTACCTGCAAGTCTAAATCTACTTCCACATATTATAAGTTAACATTTAAAGATCTGATTCAACGTTCAAAATCAAAATAGACTCATATAGGAGTTAATCACTACTTGAGTCCATCCAAAGAGGGTCCATAAAAAGATAGAGTACAAGAGACAAAACTTACTCATCTCAAACCAAACATATCAAACAAACATTCTTGCCAAAAAAAAGCTTACATTTTCTATTCAACAAAACTGAATCATCTAATCTCTTCCTACAACATTTCAACAAATGGTTTGAAAAGGAAGAGCAAAAAATCATATAGAAATCTCCATTTTATAAGAGAAACATAGCAGGAAAGTTCAACCAATGAACTTATCCCATCAATAGAAAGAAAGGGATCTTAGTTTAGAAAAGGATCCCAACAATAATTCATTTATTTACTAACAAATGAACTCCCGCTTTTAATTCAAACTAGAAATTCATAAGCTAGTTCCCAGGAGAGAGAATGAAATCAACTCACAGTAAGAAGAAAGCACTCTGCCATTTTCCTTACACTTTTTTACCTTCAAAGAACATGAGTTTCAATTCCAAACTTAGAATGAAATACACATGGCAGTCCTAAAACAACTATCTGTTCCAAAAGGAATCACATTCCTTTCTTTTATAAAGACACAAGGTGTATTTACTATATCCAACAAGAGATAGAAAAACAAACCGATTAGTAAGCTAATATGTTTAGAGTATCAACAAACTCAAAGATTGAAAACCCATTGTCATGTTTCAATTTTGCATTACAAAAGAGTAATTAGTTCATGATTCAATAAGCACTAATTACAAAAACAATCTGAACATAGACAAAGTAATTCCACGATAACAATTCATAGTACTAAAGTAATAAACTCTTCTTTAAACAAAACTAGAGCTTATTTTCAAAGATATGAAAACATGGGTTTCCACAAACAGAGGGGGAAAAGAATACCCCGATAAAATGCCATTTCCATCTCAGAAAAGAAGAAACAGTTCTAAAAAAGAATAACCAAATCCATTCATCAAACAAGACGTTTTCAGTTAAGATCTCAAAGAGTTTTCCTAACAACTCAGCCAACTATTCTCCCAGTTTTTCTTTGAGCAATAGTTCAACAAAGAGTTATAAGTTTTAAACGTTTAATACAAGTAAAACCCAACTCAAAATACCATAACAAAGTCGACACCAAGTCTCAACAAAAGTTCAGAACTACACAAGTAACAAAATATGAATGCGGTGAAAAACACGAACCTTCATTAACAGTCCAAAATTTCACCAAATAAAACATGGGTACAGAGCCACATACGGTGTCAAAAGTAGTCCCAAGTTACCCAAGATACCAAACACCGGTTCAAAACAACAAGTGGTTCCAACACAAGTTCCTATCAAAATGAAGTCCAAATACTAGCTCCAATGGAACTCAAGGTTCCCACAAAGTTCAGAATCCACACAAGTAATAAAATACGAGTGCCGTGTACATTACAAACTTCCATTAATAGTTCAAATGGTCACTAGAAAATAACACAAGCTAAATGCCATATACGGACTTCAACAATAGTCCAGGTCATCACAAGAATCAAAACATGATTCCTAAGTACAAGAACCTCTAACAACAATTTCAAATTGACATGAACGAAACAAGATCCAAACAAAAATACGAGCTTGAGTGCAAGTTATAGTAAAATACTAATCAATACAAGCTCAAGATCAAAAACATGAATTCCCATAGTAACAGGTGAAAATCAAGGTTCCCAAATAACTCAGCACAATAACATTAGCAACGAAGGTCATCAAAATAGAACACTTCCATTACCAGTTCTAGAATGAAAAGCCGAGTAATAGAAATATGTTTTGCATGCAATTTCTTTTAGAACTAACACAAGGTAAGTTTCCAATTATTACATCATTTACCAAGGATTCATAACCAAAATTACAAGATTTAATAAACCCAACAAGCAAATAACCAGATAAGATATGCAATCTAAGAATCTCAAAAGAGCAGAATTGTTTTAATGAAACATTTAGAAGAAAGCAAGAGATCTTAAAGATTAGAGCCTATCATGCCTGATAGTGCTTCTGCCAAATCAAAGGAACCTCTAGCCGAGTTCACAACTTCTCCTCTTCTCCACGAAAGATCAAACAACCATATTCTTTTTCCACAATGCTTCTTATATATCCCACAAACCAAAAATAGGTCTAAGACTTCAAAAATAGCCATTAAGTGTAGTTCAATCTGCTTGGTTCAAAAACCAGAGAGCATGCAGAGCAAAAATCATGATACATGCAAAGTGAAACAACCCCAGACAAACCCGTATGCATGCCTTCCAAAGTGGTTTGAGCACAAAAACTGAAAACAATAAATTTCATTAATTCCAATTTTCCCACCTATCCTTCCTTACCACCGACTTCCAAGTCTAGTGAATGCCAAATCAAAATTAACATGAAATTCCATTTTAGTGACACTTCCACATAAGCCTCCACCAAGTCAACTAGCCCCTACCAAAACTGGCAGTACTCTATGCATTTAAAACCTTATCAACAACTTAAATGCCATTGGAACCATCATCATGGAGCCATGCACGACCACCAATTTCCCCTTCATACCCATTAGTTTAGGATAGATATAATTCTTAGGTTAGATCTTAGGTTAGCTTATGATATGTAACCTTAGGATATAACCCCAACAATAAATTACCACCTTAGGTCTTAACACATTACCTTAGGTAGTTTCCACATAGGTTAGATTAATTCACAACATAAAAGTTTTAGGCATTAGGTTAGTTCATCACATAACCATTTAGCATTAGGTTTTAGGTTAAATTAAATAGCCTAGAAACCTTTCTATACTCCCTTAGCTCAAGGCTTAGGTTATAAATAAAATCAATTAAGTAACATAGCATAGGTAGCAAATATTCTTACCTAGCTTAGGATTCCATAGGATAGTCCTTTTTAGGATCCCGAATCCTCCCAATGTCATGAACAGACTGTATTTCATTTACGCCAGCATTGTCCTACCACGATCGATCTCCAAAGACCCAAGCACAACATACAACTAAATGGAAATACGTTCACACAAAAATCAAAGAACTTGTAACAACAAAGTTCAGTCAATATGTCACTTAATTCATGGAATGTCAATTTACCATTCATTCAATAGAGCAGATTTAAAACATTCCTTGGATCACTAAAATTGATCCAAGGATGAGTCATATTAATAGATAAGTTTACAACTCTTAAACCAGATTGCAACTCACCTACAAGAAGTGAAAAATGGATTCAAGGAAGCCATTCCAATTCAGTCTAAAGATCTTAAGAGTAGAAAAATATTTATCCATATCAAGCATGATCTCATCAATCAAAAGAACATATCTTTATAAGGAAAATCACATGTCAACACTTGAATTGCAAAGGAGGAAAATAACAACTATCAAGGGTGTTACATGCTTCCCTCCTAAAAGAATCATCATCCCGATGATTACCTCTTTTAACAATTTACATTAAGGACAATCAATTCATTCACTCCTTTTACCATAAGTCAAAATATATTAGAACCTTATAGTTCAAGAAATCAACATTAAATAGCTATTTATGCAAATCAAATAAATATCTGCCCAAAACTGGCATACTTATTGCCATATAAAGATAAAATCATAAATTTTTATCAGTCAAAAAATCAATTCTGTTCAAATAGATATGGAAAAGTAGTTTTCATATCTTCTAGATTTTCCCAAGTTGCACTCTCTTCGTTAAACTGGTCCCACTAGACCTTACATTGACTTATTTCTCGATTTCTTAAATGCAACTAGTGAGTTTCCAACACTCAAATGGGTTTAACCATGATTATTCCTAGGTCTTGGACCTACAAGGAATTCCAATTTAACACGTGTGATAAATCTGAAACATATTTCTTAAGCAAAGAAATATGGAAAACATCATGCATTCGTGACAAAGTAGGAGGTAATGCTAAATGATAAGCTACAGGGTTGATTACTTCCACTATTTCAAAAGGTCCCACATAACATGGTGATAACTTGGAGGCCTTGCCAAAAGTTATAGAACTCTTTTTCTATTTAACCCGAAGAAAACCTTCTCACCAAGTTCAAATTTCCTATCAACCCTCTTCAAGTCAATGTAACTCTTTTGCCTATCTACTTGCTTCTTTCAAGTGTTCACAAATCAACTTAACTTGTTGTTCCATTTCCGTAAGGATTTCAGGTCCAATTACCTCTCTATCCTCTATGTTATCCCAACTAACAGGGGTTCTACATTTTCTTTCATATAATGCCTCGAAAGGTGCCATCTTAAGAGAAGCATGATATGTATTATTGTATGTAAATTCAACTAATGGAAGATACTCTTCCCACTTATACTATCTGATCCATACAATACATCCATAACATATCTTCTAAAACTTGATTTACTCTTTCAGTCTATCCATCCATTTTCGGGTGATACGTAGAACTGAAATTTAGCTTAGTTCCTAGAGCTGCATTAAGTGTTTTCCAAAATCTTGACATCATTCTAGGATCTCTATCCAAAATGATTAACTCAGGTACTCCATGTAATCTAAAAATTTCATGTACAAATCTTCTTTCCAAAATAGGAGAATCATCCTTCATATTTCCAGCAATAAAATGTGCTACCTTTGTTAATTTATCAACAACTACTAAGATAACATCATGCTTATTTCTCGACATAGGTAACCCTTGTACAAAATCCATGCTTATTACCTACCATTTGTACTGCGGTATGCTATGAGGATACAACAAACTAGTTGGGTGCATATGTTCTGCTTTAACACGTTGACATTCAAGGCAATGTGTCACAAAATCTATAACATCCTTTTTCATTCCTTTCCAGAAATATTGTTGTTTTATATCAGCAAGCATCTTAGTAATGCCAGGGTGTCTAGAAAAAGGTGAATTATGAAATTCAGTTAACAATTTCTTTCTCAAATCATTAAGCAAAGGTACATAGACTCTATTTTCAAATCATAAGATTCCTTCCTTATCAAAGTGAAACCCTTTATACCTCAAATCATTAGAATCTGCAGCAAGTGCTGCTTTTACTTGTTAAAAGTAAGAATCAGATTCCATAACACTTTTTACTTCATCCTTAAACTGAGTTCTAAGTGTTATAAGAGCATAAATGTGCTTCCTACGACTTAGAGCATCAGCCACTCTATTTTCTTTTCCTTTAATGTAACTTATGTCAAAATCATATTGAGACAAAAACTCTAACCACCTTCATTGTCTCACATTCAAATTTGGCTGAGTAAAAATGTACTTCAGCCCAAGATGATCAATTTTCAACTCAAATGGTTTACCAAGTAGATAATGCCTCCAAACTTGGAGTGCATGAACAATGGCAGCAAGCTCTAAATCATGTGGAGCATAATTCAACTCATGTAACTTAAGTTTTCTACTTTCGTATGCTATAACATGACCACTTTGTAACAAAATACCTCCTAGACCTTCACCGGATGCATCAGTTACCACCATAAAATCTCCATTAGGATCTGGTACTGCAAGAATAGGTGCTGAAGTTAATTGTTCCTTCAAGGTTTTAAATGCAATTTCACATTTCTCACTCCAAAAAAATTTTTATCTTTCTTCTGTAAGGAAGTTATTGGTGCAGCTATCTTAGAAAAGTCTTTTACAAATTTCCTATAGTAGCCAGCAAGTCCCATGAAGCTTCTAACTTCATGTACATTCTTTGGTGCAGGCCATTCCGTTATAGCTATAATTTTTGAAGGATCTACAACAATTCCATCTTTACTAATTACATGTCCTAGATAGTGCACTTCTGTGTCATAAAAGGAACATTTGGATAAGCTTACCAAACAACCGTCTCTTTCTCAAAATTTCCAAAACTATTTTCAAATGCTCATGATGCTCCTCAATGCTTTTAGAATATATGAGAATGTCATCCAAGAATACGAGCACAAATTTGTCCAAGTATTCTTGAAAGATATTATTCATTAAATTCATAAATGCCACAGGTGCATTAGTTAATCCAAAAGGTAAAACTATAAACTCATAATGTCCATACCTTGTTTTGAAAGTTGTTTTATGAATATCCTCATCCTTAATTCATAGTTGATGATATCTAGATCAAAGATCTATCTTGGAATATACCGATGCTCCACGCATCTAATCAAATAAATCATCAATCCTAGGGAGTGGATATCTATTCTTGATTGTTGCCTTGTTTAACATTCTGTAATCAATGCACAATCTAAGTGTTCCATCTTTCTTTTTCACAAAAATCATTGGTGCTCCCCAAGGTGAAACACTTGGTCTAATCAAACCCTTAGACAAAAGTTCTTGCAATTGAGCCTTAAGCTCTACTAATTCTATAGTAGTCATTCGATAAGGTGCCTTAGAAATAGGTTCAGTACCTGGTTTGATTTCAATTGTGAAGTCAAACTCTCTTTTGGGTGGTAGACCTGGAAATTCTTCTAGAAATACATCACTGAAGTCTCATAACAATGGATATCGTTCCATAATATCACTGACTTTCTTTTGTTGATTCAATAATTTTTACTACATATAAGGTACATCCTTTATTTTTGGCCTTTTTAAGTTACATAGCTGATATTTTCCTAACAAAAATCTCATGTTTCACACCCTAAATCTCTATTGTTTTATAGGTCGTCTAAACAACTAATGTGTTTTTCAAAATAGTCCACTTTAGCCTTATGTTCTACTAACCAATTAACACCTATGATTACATCATAAGACCCTAAAGGTGTAACATAAAGATCAACCTCTGTGGAAAAGTTAGGTAAATCAAGGACTACTCCAAAAAGACACATACTAACCATATGAACAACATTATTACCATACTATATAGTCCATGTTTTATCCATGTTTCCAGCTTTTCTTTTTAATTTTGATGCTAATTTACTAGAAATAAAACATTTAGTAGCTCCGGTATAAAAAATAATAGTTATTGGTAAACCAAATAACTTACCCAAAACTTCTATGGGTGTGGCCTGTTTCTCATCCTACTTGTCAACTACTGCAACATGTATCTTGTGTTGCTTGATTACGATCATCCTTCTTCAAAGGAAATTGATTTGCATAATGATCCTTGCCACAATTATAACAGCCTCCTACAGGTCCCTTTCTAGACTCAGAATTATTCCCAGTCTTAAAGTTATTATTCTGACCTCCATAGGACTTCTGTCCATTGTTATTATTCTTGGCAAAATTGTTCCATGCATTTCCAGCAGTCTTATTCATTGTTGTTTTCTTATTATTATCAGCTGAAAATTTACTTTTATTACCAAAATTCTTCCATGGTCCCTTCTTAGGTGCAAGAGAAGTTAAAGAGGGGTTTGAAACTTTCTTCCTTACTTCCTCCTTATGAGTAGAAATAGCCTTTAATTTATGTTCCTGCCTTATGGCTTTTTCAACAACCCCTTCCATAGTGGTTGGGATGTGAACATCAACTTCTCCCCCAATAATGGGATTCAATCCCATAATGAATTTCCATATCTTGAACTTCTCATCAGTTTGATACTTGAGGTACATACTTGAGGAGTTTCATAAACCATTCCCAATACTCAGTTATTGTTAGCTTTCCTTGAGCTAAGTTCTAAAATTCAGTCATTTTTGATCATAGTAGAGTTGTGGCAGCCATCGTTGCCTAAAATAACTTTTAAATTGATCCCAAGTGATGTTAGTTTCATCAATATTTAACTCAACCTTACGGTTGTCCCACCATGAAGATGCTTCATGGGAAAGTTGATATGCTCCCCATATAGCCTTAGTTTCCTCTAAGAAGTTCCTTATTGCAAAGTACTTCTCCATTTCACTTGAGCTAGTTCTCAGCCCCATCTCCTAATGTGGTGCCATCAAACTTAGGTGGACTTATCCTTTTTATGTCATTAGTGAGTTCTGTTGCTAGCCTAGCCTTTTTGTTCTCAGGCAAATAAGTATGTTAACATTGTTATTATCAACACCTACATTGGCGTTGTCCCCTGAGGTGGCTGATTATTGTTATCAACTTCTTCTTCCTCCTCATTACCCATTACTTGTTGTTCCAACATAGCCAAATGATCTCTTGTGTCCAATAGGGCAAGCAAGGATCTCATCGAGTTTCTAGGCAGTTACCACTCCTTCCTCAGGTGGAGGGTTATTTACAATGTTTCCTCTTGTTCTCACCATTTTCTATTACAATAAAATTTAAGTTTCATCAGATTGTGGACACAATAGGTCCAAGAGCTGCAACCTTCAGCTCTGATACCAAGATGTAACATTCCCATTTTAAGACTTTAGAATCAAGAGAATTTTTTTTTTTTTTTTAATAATGTTCACTGTTCTAAATAAAGCAATATTTAGAACAAACATTCCATGCCAATCAATTCAATGGATAAACATATGTAGCTTGTAATGACTCGGTGATTCACCGATCTATTCATTCCATAACTCGGTAAGCTACCGATCTATTTATGTTATCTTAAGTATTGAATACATATTGTATACTTCACATACTTTGTCATCCTACCCTAAACCGGTACTGAGTGATCTGTTTAAAGAACATATCTAAATATTTGTTACCAATATTCATTTGATATCACGTTGTTTTAAACTTGGTGACATAGGACAATGCAACCAGCAGTTTGCGATACTTTGGCCAAATATTTACAACATACTAGTGTATGTCACTATTCCTAGATGACATACTCGTCATATGGGAATACATCCTTCACCTCACTCTTCTATTACCATGATTGGTCTTTACTTGACTACCGTCAGTCCACTTGTTCTAGGTTTAACCCTAGCCTTGGATAGAAACATTACCTATTATAGGAAGATGCTTACAAAGGCTTAGGGTAGATGGGCATACTCATTTGACCTAAGTCATCCAAATGTGCCAACGTACCCTGAGCCCTTGGAAGCTAATTCCTATCCTAAATATGTTCCCATCCAGACCTAGAGAGAAACTAGGTTCAAGTCCGAGTTCCAGATGTGTGTAGATCTAGATGATCAATGTGGAAGGGTGATGCCACATGTCAACTACAATGTTGTATTCTCGAGAAGACTCAAGCCTTCTTAAAGTACATCCCTGTAGTTGGCATGTGCCAACATCCTATAGAAACTACCTCATCGAGATGTACATACCCCCAAGGAGATTGTTAATACATTATTAGTCTGGTTAAAACTTGATTACAACAACCCTTCCAAACCCTAGTCCAACACACATCATAAGTTCTTCCTAAATTTGATTCATTTAGCCCATTAAGAACTTTGTTATATTCATTATCACTTTTAATGTTTGAACACATGGTTAAACTACCAATTAACCATAACTGTACAGTGTTATGTTATGTCATATTTAAAAGTACAATAAATTTTTACAAAATTTCAATGCCAGAATATATCCAATATAAAGTAGACTTCATACCAAATGAAGTCTGATAAATTGAAGTCATGTTACCAAACCTTTTTGGTTTATGAACAAATTAAGAAAGAGAAAGAGTCTTTCTCTACATGTTAAGTGTTAGGGTTTATTCTACCCAATGTCCACATTTCTCAATGTAAGTTCATCACACTTTACATTACTATGTTATATAGTTTATATAACGAATATCTTATTCTGCAACTTTACAAGCTGCATCACAAGTAGGGAGATTGAACTAAATCCCTTTATCCAATCTTATTAAAAGATAGCCATTAAACATATAAATAATATGAAGAATAACCACAAGATAGAATCCATCTCTTTCATACAAGTACAAAATAATTTACACAACCAATACAGGTAAACTCTCAACTTTCAATTTATCTTTATAACTATACATTTACAATATTTATGCATTTAGGTATACTGCATAACAACCATCTTCATTATAAAAGAATACTACTTTTCTTTTTCAATACAATCTCAAGAATGAATCAGAGTTCTTCACAAGAATCAAATTTAAATCAGCCAATTCATCATATAAGTTTTTCTTCTTTATCACTTACGAAGTCCATCTGCAAAAATTTCTAGCATGGGTCAGTTCAATGAACTGAGCATGATAAGCACTAAGCCTTAAAATGAAGTGCATTCCAATAATTGTTCCATTAAAACAACTCTGCTTTAATGAGACAATTATTACATCATAATATCAATACAACAATAGAAAATGGAAGAGAAGTATATTTTAACCAATTGAATTCACTTCTAAGAAAAGGACAGAATATAATCCACTATATCAGCCTTACAATATTAGAGTTTAATTGATCCTATCAATTATCCTTAAGAAAACAATAGATCATATCATCTCATTGTTCCCCAATTCTATCATAATAGAATACAACATTTAACTTTTCTTCAAGCCAAAAGAAGGGTTTACAACATGGTTCTAATTAGGATGATTCATCTAACTCATAAGCAAAAAAGAAGAAGAGAATCATTACAACTATGTACCCAAACACAAAACATCCGAAAAATAGAACAGATTCATAACGTGAATTAACTATTTCATTTAAAGGTCAACTACCTTAAAGTTTAACATTTAAGATATTCACCAGAACAAAATCTCATTTCAATCCAAGAAGGAAGAGAGAATCAAACAGTCTACCTACAAGTCTAAATCTACTTCCACATATTAGAAGTTAACATTTAAAGATCTGAATCAACATTCACAAATCAAAGTAGACTCATATAGAGATAATCACTACTCGAGTCCATCCAAGGAGGGTCCATAAAAAGATAGAGTACAAGAGACAAAACTTACTCATCTCAAACCAAACAAGCAAGCCTTGTCAAACAAACATTCTACCAAACAAGCTTACATTTTCTATTCAACAAAACCAAATCATCTAATCTCTTCCTACAACATTTCAACAAATGGTTTGAACAAGGAAGACCAACAACTCATATAGAAATCTCCATTTTATAAGAGAAACATAGCAGGAAAGTTCAACCAATGAACTTATCCCATCGATAAAAAGAAAGGGATCTTAGTTAGAAAAGGATCCCAACAATAATTCATTTATTACACTAACAAATGAACTCCCACTTTTAATTCAAACTAGAAATTCATAAGCTAGTTCCCAGGAGAGAGAATGAAATCAACTCACAGTAAGAAGAAAGCACACTGCCATTTTCCTTACACTTCTTTACCTTTAAAGAACACAAGTTTCAATTCCAAACTCAGAATGAAATACACATGGTAGTCCTAAAACAACGTCTGATTCCAAAGGAATCACATTCCTTTCTTTTATAAAGACACAAGGTGTATTTACTATATCCAACAAGAGATAGAAAAACAAACCAATCAGTAAGCTAATATGTTCAGAGTATCAACAAACTCAAAGATTGAAAACCCATTGTCAGGTTTCAATTTTGCATTACAAAAGAGTAATTAGTTCACGATTCAATAAGCACTAATTACAAAAACAATCTAAACATAGACAAAGTAATTCCATGATAACAATTCATAGCACTAAAGTAATAAACTCTTCTTTTAAATGAAACTAGAGCTTATTTTCAAAGATATGAAAATGTGGGTTTCCACAAAATAGAGGGGAAAAGAATACCCCCGATAAAACACCATTGCCATCTCAAAAAAGAAGAAATAGTTCTAAAAATAATAACCAAATCCATTCATCAAACAAGACATTTTCAGTTAAGATCTCAAAGAGTTTTCCTAACAACTCAGCCAACTATTCTCCCAGTTTTTATTTGAGAAATAGTTCAACAAAGAGTTATAAGTTTTAAACATTTAATACAAGTAAAACCCAACTCAAAATACTAGAACAGAGTTGACACCAAGTCTCAACAAAATTTCAGAACTACACAAGTAACAAAATACAAATGCGGTGAAAAACATGAACCTTCATTAATAGTCCAAAATTTCACCAAATAAAACAAGGGTATAAAGCCACATACGGCATCAACAATAGTCTGAGTTACCCAAGATACCAAACACTGGTTCAGAACAACAAGTGGTTCCAACACAAGTTCCTATCAAAATGTGAAGTCCAAATACTAGCTCCAATGGAACTCAAGGTTCCCACAAAGTTTAGAATCCACACAAGTAATAAAATACAAGTGTTGTGTGTACATTATAAACTTCCATTAATAGTTCAAATGGTCACTAGAAAATAACACAAGCTCTATGCCATATACGGACTTCAACAATAGTCCAGGTCATCACAAGAATCAAAACACGATTCCTAAGTACAAGAACCTCTAACAACAGTTCAAATTGAACACAAACCAAAACAAGATCCAAATAGAAATACGAGCTTGAGTACAAGTTACAAAAAATACGAGCTCAATACAAGCTCAAGATCAACAAACATGAATTCCCATAGTAAAAGTGAAAATCAAGGTTCCCAAATAACTCAACGCACAATAACATTAGCAATGAAGGTCATCAAAATAGAACCCTTCAATTACCAGTTCTAGAATGAAAAGCCGAGTAACATAAATACATTTTGCATGCAATTTCTTTTAGAACTAACACAAGGTAAGTTTCCAATTATTACATCATTTACCAAGGATTCATAACAAAAACACAAGATTTAATAAACCCAAAAGAAAAATAACCGGATAAGATATGCAATCCAAGAATCTCAAAAAGTAGACTTGTTTTAATGAAACATTTATAAGAAAGCAAGAGATCTTAAAGATTAGAGCCTATCATGCTTGATAGTGCTTCTGCCAAATCGAAGGAACCTCTAGTGAGCTCACAACTTCTCCTCTTCTCCACGAAAGATCAAACAACCATCTTATTCTTTTTCCACATTGTTCTTATATATCCCACAACCAAAATAGGTCTAAGACTTCAAAAATAGCCATTAAGTGTAGTTCAATCTGCTGGTTCGAAAAACTAGAGAGCATGCAGAGTGAAAATCACTATACATGCAAAGTGAAACAACCCCAAACAAACTCGTATGCATGCCTTCCAAAGTGGTTTGAGCATGAAAACTCGAAAACAATAAATTTCATTAATTCCAATTTTCCCGCCTATCCTTCCTTGCCACCGACTTCCAAGTCTAGTGAATGCCAAATCAAAATTAACATGAAATTCCATTTTAGTGACACTTCCACATAAGCCTCCACCAAGTCAACTAGCCCCTACCAAAACTAGCAGTACTCTATGCATTTAAAACCTTATCAACAACTTAAATGCCATTGGAACCGTCGCCGTAGAGCCATGTGACCACCAATTCCCCCTTCATACCCATTAGTTTAGGATAGATATAATTGCTTAGGTTAGATCTTAGGTTAGCTTATGATATGTAACCTTAGGATATAACCCCAACAATAAATTACCACCTTAGGTCTTAACACATTACCTTAGGTAGTTTCCACATAGGTTAGATTAATTCACAACATAAAAGTTTTAGGCATTAGGTTAGTTCATCACATAACCATTTAGCATTAGGTTTTAGGTTAAATTAAATAGCCTAGAAACCTTTCTATACTCCCTTAGCTCAAGGCTTAGGTTAGAAATAAAATCAATTAAGTAACATAGCATAGGTAGCAAATATTCTTACCTAGCTTAGGATTCCGTAGGATAGTCCTTTTTAGGATCCCAAATCCTCCCAATGTCATGAACAGACTATATTTTGTTTATGCCAACATTGTCCTACCACGATCGATCTCCAAAGACCCAAGCACAACATACAACTGAATGGAAATACATTCACACAAAAATCAAAGAACTTGTAACAACAAAGTTCAGTCAATATGTCACTTAATTCATGGAATGTCAATTTACCATTCGTTCAACAAAGAGAATATTTAAAACATTCCTTGGATCACTAAAATTGATCCAAGGATGAGTCAGATTAATAGATAAGTTTACAACTCTTAAACCAGATTGCAACTCACTACAAAGAAGTGAAAAATGGATTCAAGGAAGCCATTCCAATTCAGTCTAATGATCTTAAGAGTAGAAAATATTTATCCATATCAAGCTCATGATCTCACATCAATCAAAAGAAAATAACATATCTTTATAAGGAAAACATCGGTTAGCCTTTGTGTCACTTTCCATCTAGCATTTGGTACCTAATCAATCTGCTTTACCACCTATTTCACCTATCCCCGTTGTTTTTCTATATCATTTACAGAGAAGCAGCCTTCAACTCGATCAAGATCTTGTTTCACATGGTGTCGACCAAGACAAGAAAGCGTGCTCGTATTCCACGCTAGTTGTCAACCACTCCCACCTAGTCCTTCACCACCTTCCATTTTATCACCAGCCATGGATCCTATCCAACCTATCACTATTGCTATAGGAGATGAGGATTTCATGTGACTCCTTTACCAAAACCCCACCACCTTACAGTTTTATCTTTCCCACTCATCCACTTGAGATGCCTCGGGTCAGTTGATATACGACATGCCCATATCTATCCCCCTCGACTCTCACTCCCACTCCTACGTCAGCCCCATCTAGCTCCATGCTACCCGCATCTACCTTACCCTAGTCATTCCATAGCTAGGGCTTATACCCACTATGACCGCCGTGTCATCTGCTACCTCCATTGCACCCATCACATCCACCATACATTCAACAACTACCCAAAACACAACCTCATCTACCACTAATGTCTTACATATACCCATAGCCACACTACCACCTCCAAAGTGTCGGTGACCCCCACCTCTTTTTAGAATGTGGTCCTTTCCATTCCACAATCGTTATCCCCATTGCCACTAGGGTTACCATGACCCTTCCACCTCTATATACATACTATCAACAACCTCCTTTTTCATATATTATTCAATCTAGGTATGTACTCCCTATATTTCACCGCCTTTTTCTCAATCAACCTACACAACAACACCATTTACTAGAGTACCACCCCGTGTTATATGCCCAAAACCAATATTCTCATGCTAAAGGAGGCACCCAATCATCAGTAACCTACCAATGACCTAATAAAATTAATGATGGACAAGATGCAAATCATTGGAGGCATTGGTTTTCAGCTCCCATAACACTCTCACCTACGATGAGATTTGTAACGAGCCCATCCACCCATCCATTCATATTCATCCATACCATGTACATTGGGAGATTCCTAAATTCAATCACTTCAATAAGCAAGAAGAATACCCACAAAAAATTTATGGGTCATTCAAACACGGGTGCTACCTAATCACTCACGATGATGCCTTGCTCCTAAGAACCTTTCCCGTGTCTCGACTAGACCTACATTAGATTGGTATAGTGGGTTACCTAGACACTCTATATTCTCATTCAATCAGGTAGCCCAAGCCTTCTTAGATCACTTCACCATCAATATTGTCAATAAGGTTACCATGATTGACCTATACTCCATGCATCAGTATGAAGACACAAATCTATCGCATATTTTGTCACTCGCTAGCGTAGTCCGATTAATTAGCTCACCTTCCAACTACCATAAACATAACTCATCGATCTCTTCACCTTGGCATGTGCTAGACATATCTCACCGACCTCCGCAGGTTCAAACCTTCCAAAAATTCGATGAAGAATTCACCAGGGGAGAAGGAAAGTTAGAGGTTCAAGCCATCAAAGAGAAGAAAATCCAATTACACAATAAGAATTCAGCATTCAAGTTGAATGATACCTCTTCTTCTTCCAAACCAAAAACAATTATTCAAAAGCTAAGGGCACCACTAACAAAGGTGTACTCAAGGCTGGCCCAACTCATCTCACAAATCAAGCTACCCCTCATCTAATCTCTCACCCATCCAAACTTTTCAATTCAAATGAGAACAAAGAAAATACACCCCAATTGGGGAACCTTACTCTTTTGTCTTAGAAAATTTTATCAAATCCAAGCCATCACCCTTCCACCTATAAACCACACACACTAGTTTTGATCCTTCTCTCCCATGCCCGCATGGTATAAACAACATGACTTCAGTAACTATCATCAAGTAAAGGGTCATAGTGATAGGAATTGCATCACATTCAAAAATATTTTCTAGGAGATGCTCAAGAAAGGTGAGTTAACCTTGGATAATCCTAATGCACCTACCAACAAAAACCTACACATCTTCAAGAAACCATTTCCTATTCATGCCCCTTCATCTGGTCAAACCAATGAGGCCTCAACTCATGATACCCATACCTCGTGAGGTCCACACTACTTTTAGTGACGCACCTATTGCTTCCCAATTACCCCCTATTCCATCCATAGAGGAGATTCTAGCCCGAAATCCTCCTTTAACATTGGAACCAACCCCCTGTTCCTTTACCCACAGAGGAACACCTTTCACCTCTTTCCTCACCTATGGAGGAGTCTTCTGCTAATATCGAGACCATTTAGCCTTTGGCTTCTCCACCTAGAGAACCGATACCCACAATACTTCTTCAGTCCATAGAGGATACTTATTTACCTCCTCCACCCACAAGGAGCACCAATCATCTCCTCCACCAGAGAGGAGCTCCTATAATCTCCTCCACCTATAGAGGAGATCCCATCATCTCCCAGCTATCACGAGACCCAGTTGAGATACCCTTACCTCTTAGTGAGCATTCTCCATTAGCTACCCAAGATCCTGTGGACCTACTTCGGTTCTCTTACCCATGAAAGCTGAAGCTAGCCAATTCCCCATCTCTAAGACACATTTTATGGGAATTGCCATTAGGTCCTCATCAATTCAACCTATAGATGTGTCGTTCTCACATTTCGCCGATCGCTTAGATTATGTGGATATGGCCTTACTTTGTGGGTGCCTTTTGCTTCATGTCTCAATGTAAATATAGATGTCACTTGTTGATACCTCCCTATCTACCGAAAAATATTTCGACCAATCGAAACAGAGAAAACCAACTCTATCAAAACTCCTTCAATGACACCTATCATATCTCAAACCAAACCCTTACCCATAACCCAACCTATATCTAAACCCAAACCCACACCTACGGAATCTTCCTCGACTCAACCTATTACCACTTTAGAGGTCACCCCAACCACCAGCCTTACTCATCCACCTATCAAACTGGATTTAGCTACATCCTCCAAAGTCAACATAACACCTACTTCAAAACCCAAACAAAGAACCAAACCCATAGAACTCATACCCTAGATGCACCAATCAAAACGACACTGTCCCATCTATATTTTGACCTCACCTTCCCAACACAATTAAGAAACCTCTACCTATCAATAAACCAAAAACAAAACATCCCATCCCTTCCTCACAAACATCTAACCTACCCAAGCACTTGACATGACGTACACCACACTGCATAAGATCTTTACGACCCATACCTCCAATACATTCCACAACTTCTTCACTACCCACTACACTTTAGTCTTTATCTCTCACACCCCCTGCATGACCCACATCATCTACCTTCACAACACCACCCTTATCCCCCTGGGTAACTCGTCCTCTTCCCCCATCTTCCTTTCCTTCTAGATCCTGTTCACCCATATCACCTTTACCCAAGAAGGTACAACCCAAAGACAAAACTCGCTACCTCCCAATAAGATAGTCAAAACAACCTCACACCCTCCCCTTATTCATCTACCATATCCCTACCTAAATAAACAAGATCGACACCCAAGACCATGCCAAAGCACCCAAAACCATAGCTCTACCTTTTCCCCCTCGCGAGGACTATTCCTCAAAAATTAACCGCACCTAGACACCCAAACCCATGTTCACTTCCCATCAGAACCCACTAATAGGGTCATATGCCAAAATTTTAACTAACATCCTTAAGACTTCGTCATCACATTACCACCACTCGCACCATATGACCCCTCAAACCCAAGCCATAAGGGTTTGATGATACTAAAATTTACACCTACCATCGTGTGCCAGGCACGAGGTGGATAACTGTAATGCCTTAAAACCATTCTTATCTAGTTGTGTCCTCTGGAAGCAAAATTTGACGACAACGACCTTATCGATGAGGACCCTACTTCACCAAAACCCATTCTCACACCGCCCACTCAAAGAACCACAACCTCCACCCTCACAAATCTTCAACCACCTCCAAGATTCAAAATTAACATGGTTCACATTAGATAACTTGCTACGCCATCACCTAAATGTCATTGCACTTAGCTCACCTCATAGGGTTTTTCTCATCTAGTAGGTTTTTTCCTATCATGTTGTTATACCACTCATCGTACACCTTCTCCATTTAATTACTCCCCTAAAATCAACATGATACACGTCACTACGCATGCTTAGAAATACAAAGGTAAGGAAAAGGAAATCGACCCACTAACTAATCCTATTCCCAACATACCATCTCGCACTCCATACCTAAAATTACTATTCATGGCTTCACATACCCTATTTCTAATGGAGTCACACATCGCACCATGCTTAAACAATTACACCAATCTCCCCTAAAAATGTCCTTATATGACCTCATCCAAACCTCGGAATCCCATCGTCAAGATCTCATGGAGGTTCTTCAATCTATTGAGGTTTTACCCAATGACCCTACACCCATCACCTCCATCATCACACCCCATCATGTAGCCTCTATCACCAACTTACCACCTTTATCCACACCTCACCCCACTCACCAAATAACCTCCCTTAGCTTCTTAGAGGAAGAGATCACACCACACCAAAATGATGACCTAGACCCAGCCCTCTTCATCTCTGTCCACATCGATGACATATGGGTACGACGTGTGATGATTGATGGGGGCGCTAGAATTAACATCATTTCATCCCATGGATTCACTCAAATGCACATACCTAACAATTACATGCATAAGAATCATGTGATGTTGCATTCATTCAATGACGCTATCACCTCTACATTAGGAACCCTCATCCTCCAAGTTCACGTGGGCCCCCACACTATTCTAGAATTATTATACATTTTGGATGGGGAGTTTCAATATAACTTGTTGCTTGGCAGACCCTAGATTCATGTCATGGGGTGCGTTCCTTCCACTTTGCATCGTTGTGTAAAGTTTGAGCATGAAGGGCACACCTACACTATCCCAAATAATCCATCACCTTTCAAAAAATGTAACATGCTCTACGGACCCAATGATGTGCTCATACTCATTAAGGTGTCTACATCCGCAACCACCACCGCTTTATCTACACCTCCGCTTACCAAGACATCGCTACCTCAACCACACATGCCTCTTCCGCTCCTACTGACGCCACAACCTCCACAACAAACTCATCAGCTTCTAAATCCATTAACACCACCACCACATTGACCTCTTACACATCATCTTTTTCAGCTACCCACATACCCACCACTGATCCCTTAGAAGGCATTTTTCAATGCCTCGCTCTAGGGAATATTGCCTATATAGTGTGACCACATTTCTTACTCCACAAGAGTATGGAAGTATTCACCAACACCCTCGTTATGATCACTGCATAGAGAATGCCTCCTTTATGGTCCTCCTCACCTTCATACTAGTCTTACCTATGGGGAACATGATACTACCACTTACACACCCGAACCACCATAAAAAACCCACCTGTTTTCTACCGACTTCTAATATCTCACCAATCTCCATTTTTCCCACACCTTCCTGCACTGATGTGTGTGGAAGGGTTTTTGTTTTGGATTTGAGGAGCAAGGCTGCCATACCATTATTCCATGTACCACCCACAAACATAACGAATGTAGTGGTATCGATTTCCCGAATCACCTACCAAAAAGGCCCGCATTGAACTCATCAAGGACATCAGCTCTTCACCTTCTTCACCCACTTTATCTTCACCACCACCTTTGCCGATGGATTCGATGTATCATGAATCTATCCCTCCTAACTTTTTTTTCATAAACACCATTTCCTTGGGGCCTTTGACTTATCAACACGAGTGCAAGGCCCCTTCCGCTCTTCCCTTCCTATATCCTGAAATGATTGATGATGATACACCTTCAATTAACATCCTTCAATGTCAAGATGATAAATCTATACTCACCTACCTTGGTGCAGAAGACTCATATATTCATCGGTCATTACCTTTTGATCCATAAACCATGTTGAATGAATTGAATATCGATATTAACATTCACACTCAAGACGATCCGCACATCCTAAAGATCGGTCAATCTTTGGATCCTACTGAATAGGAAGCCATCATTTATTTTCTCAAAGATCATAACCATGCTTTCACTTGGTCTTATGAAGACATGCCTAGTATTGACCCCACCATAGTGGTCCAGAATATTTTCATGGTTCCCGATGCCAAACCCATCAAATAAAAGTTGAGGAAAATGCACCCTCGCATTACCCTTCTCTTCAAAGAAGAGCTTCAGCATCTTCTTTGTGTTTCCTTCATATTACCCATTGATTATCCTCATTGGATTTTCAACATTGTCCCTATCACTAAGGTGATAAGGGGACTCCACATTTACATAGACTTCCATGATCTCATCCTAGCCTTCCCAAAAGACAACTTTCCCTTACCCGGTATTTATCAACCGGTTGACCTTACCATTGGTCATGAGATGCTATCACTCATCGATGGCTTCTCGGGTTTTAACCAAATCTTGCTTGCCCTAAAGATCAACACAAGACCTTATTCATTACCCCTTGGGGACCTTCTACTATCACTCATGCCTTTTGGGCTTAAAAACACTAATGCCACATATTAGTGGGATATGAATTACATATTCCATGACATCATGCATCACATATTGGAAGGTTACATGGATGACCTTCTTGCGAAATCTAAAAGCCACTCCAAACACCTTGCCATCCTCAAAACCATTTTTGACCACCTCATTAAATATTACATCTACCTTTAGCCTAAGAAGTGTGTCTTCGCAGTCCTCTCAGGAAAGCTCCTAGGATTTATTGTTTCCCTACGTGGTATAGAAGTTGACCCTCCTAAATTCAAGGCCATTCTGGAAATGCCTCCACCCACTAACCTTAAACAACTCCATATCCCGTAAGGTAAGTTGTAGTTTATTCACCATTTCATTTCACAATTATCTCGATTGGTGTGAACCATTTCATCATCTCGCTCAAGAAGGATGTCTCCTTAAATGGGATGATGACTATCAAAAATATTTTGAGGCCCTAAAAAATACCTTCTCCAACCACGCGTACTCATTCCACCTAAAGACGATCAACCTTTCTACCTATACATCTCGCCATTACCGATCACTCCTTGGGAGCCATGCTTAATCATCATTATGAACAACATAGGGAGTAGGTGGTTTATTATATAAGCTCATACTCTTTTCGAATATGAAACCCGATACACCCATCCTAAATTTTTTTTATTAGCCTTAGTTTCATCACCACAAAACTCCGCCATTACCTACTCAACCAAAAAACCTATGTTGTGACCAACACTGACCCCTTACACTTCATGTACACCAAACCTTACCAAAATCAGCATGCCGCATGATGGCTTATGCTTTAAGCAGACCTCAACATTGAATTCATTCATCAAAATTCCATCAAGGGTCAAACAATGACTGACCAACCGGTCAATGCACCTATTTCCAAGGATCAACCCTCTAATTTTGACTTTCCGGATGAGTCGGTTGCTACCCTCTCCTTGAAAAGTCCACTTACCAATGACACTCTTGTTTGATGGTTCCAAGTGTCACTTGGGGTGGGGTTGGTATTATCCTCATTCTGCTTGACGGTGATCCCATGCCTTTGTCTTTCAAACTTGATTTTGAATGCAAAAACAATATCACAGAATACGAAGCACTTGTATTAGGTCTCCAAGCTGCCCATGCCCTAGATGTCAAATCAATAAACATCTTTGGTGATTCTCAATTAGTCATAAACCAAGTCAATGGTATATACCAATGTCATAACAAGATACTTCAAAAGTATAAACATCATGTTGACATATTTTTGACCACCTTTGATGTTACACACTTCAAACCATCCCACATTTAACCAAAAATTTGTAGATACCATAGCCTACTTAGCTTCCCAAATACCCACTTCACCGCACCGATTCTAAAATCTTTGTCACCATACAATGACTCTAATCACCTTCTTATTTAATGCGTGAAGTTTACTCTATCTAAACCACTACCTTGGACCCGAGTGACCTTTAATACAAACAAACATACTCAATATATTTCTTTCTCCATCTTACCTCCCGATCTCACCCGTAATCGGAAAATGTGCCTTCCTTAAAAGGTCTCTCGTTATGTCATCTTAGTGGGCCTCCTCTATAAGCATGGTTTTGATGGTATTCTCTTATGAGGCCTCACAAGTCCCTAAATTCCTTATACCATTAAGGAAGTTCATGATGGCATATGTGGAGGTCACTTGAGTGGCCTTGTTTTTTTGCTAAACGTATTCTTCACCTAGGCTATTATTGGCCGAACCTTAACTATGATTGTTGCGACTATGTCAAACATTGTGTAAAATGTCAACAACATGCAAACCTTCATCACACACCTAGTCACTCCTTACAAGTTTCCCGTGACCTTTGGCCATTCTCTAAATGGGGTTTGGATCCTATCGGAGAAATCAATCCCCATTCTTCCTAGCACCACCAATGGACCATCACCACTACTATATGTGATTAGAGTCATTGTAAGGTTTGGTGTACATGAAGTGTAAGGGGTCATGTGTTGGTCACAACATAGGTTTTTGGTTGAGTAGGTAATGGAAGAGTTTTGTGGACAAAAACTAAGGCTAACAAAAAATTTCAGGATGGGTGTATCATCACCTCATATTCGAAAAGAGTACCTATCAACCAAGGCAAGAGAACCTGTATTGCAGCCCCTATATGGTAAGGAGATGAAGATATCCTTGTGTTTTACATATGATGTTGAGGAGGCTTTGTGAAAACATGATCAAATATCCATTATCCAAACTCAAAGGAGTTGTCACTACTAAATGATGGATATGTTCTCAAAACAAAGCTAGAGCTGCTAAAGACATGATAAAACCCTTATCAACTTTGTGCATTTTTGTGAAAGTATTGAATTATTTTATGGGCACACAATGCAGATGCAAGGGTATTGTAGGTAGGATGAGTTAGTTTAAAGTGAAATTATGATGATATATATTGGGACAAGAGTAGTTAAGAGTCATCACCTTCTTTGGGAAACCTTACAAAAATATTACAACACCTAAACAACAGAGATATTTCAATGAATTTGAAGTGCTCTTTCAACCAGGATGTGTGCATATATGGATGCCCAAATCTACACTATTCCATAAAAAAATTGATAACCTACCACAAAGGCTTGAAGCAAAATATCAATAAAGAATTCAGAACCTCTTGTTAGATCATGACCTAAGGTACACCCAAAGGTTTACAAACACTCTCAATTTACAAGGAAGGTAAGATGAATTTAAGTCTGTTTATCTCCACTCAAATGAATGCTCTTCTGAATGGAAGATGGCAGATGCCTTCAAAACCTCTACAAGAAATGAGACCATGCATGACCAATAAAGATCCCAAACACAAGATTACAACATTAGCATAAAACAAAAATTGAAAACATACTGAAATACAAGTGTGTGCAAGCTTTGCCAAGAGATAAAACCAGTTAATCCAAGAATTTGATCAAATATATCAGCAAGGGAATGTTATTTAGACAATCTCAAAGCTTTTTGATGGCTTTACAGCTGAAACCAACTCAACATGATGAACATTTGATGCAAACTGGAATCAAAATTGCTCTCATGCAGTTTCTCAAAAAGGAAATGGACTTCTTCCAGTTTTCCCTGTGAAAATTCTTCTCCTTCTCCAAAATTCTCAAAGAACCCAAAATGTTTCCAAACTATATGATATATCCTATGCCATCTTGGATCCTTGCATCCCAAGCAAAGAATATGCCAAAGGGATCAAATTTGTTACAAAACCCTATCCATTTGATCAAAAATGATATAAAACCGTGTGTTCTTTCGCCAAATGCCAGAGATGCACAAATATTTTAAAATATTGCATGAACTTGGATCCTTATCCATCCCAGGTCATGTTTTTGGTATTCCACCATGCCAACATGCATTTGCAATCATTTTGCACCTTTTTCCCTCACCATTTTTAACTCTACAACTTTTCATTTTTACCTTTCACGTGTTTTTCATGGGTTGAGAAAATATCTCACGAAAAACACTATAGGGCACCGAATCAGCTCAAATAAATGATTCTATTGTGTTTAGAAGGCTGAAGGGATGCAGATTCATATAAAATTTCATGTGTTTTGGTGTAAAAATGATGATTCCACACTTCTTGGAGCTCCAATGGCGCCTAAAAAATGAAAATGCACAAAATATTGATTAAAATCAACTTTAAATGCTAGCCTTCCACGTGGAAGATCCAAATCCTCTTTAAAAATGCCAAAATTACCTTTTTTCCTCTGGATAAGGTGCACACGTGTCCAAAAACCATTGGCACGTGACCCTCCCTTTAAAATTTGCATTTTAAACCCTTTTTGATCTCGAGAAAATTTTGAAAATTTTCCCCACGAGCCCTTGGATGCGCCATGTGTCCTCCTGTAGGTCCCCACCAAAACCACGGGTTAGTTTGATAAATTTTGCCACTTTTTTGAGAAAAGGAAAATTTTCTCAAAATGCTCCGTGCCCCCAAATACCTGTTGTTTCTCTGCCACGTGTCGATCTCCCATTGGAGGCAGAGCTAACTCATCAATTTTGCCTTCAAAGCTCCGCAAGCATCAAAACTCCAAGCAAGCCTAGCTTCTCTCTTTGAAATTTGAAAATTCCATTTCCTAGTCACTATGGATTAGTCGTGGGGAAAAACCTCCATTATTTTTCGTGGGTTCGTTGTTTCCTTTGGAAATTTTTGCCAAAGTTGAAACATTTTCCATCTTTCCTTCGCGCTCCAAATTTCCATCAAAATTCAGACACGTGTTCACTATTCATTGGTGGTGGGACCTTGAACCAAAATTTTCCTTCTTACCTTTTGAAGTTAAAAACTTCAATTGCCTCTAAGCCTCTGCCTCTCCATTTCATCCCCATGTTAAGCATACATGTCACACTTTTCATGATTCGCACGGAGGTCTAGCTCAAAATGTTACTTTAAAATATTGCCTCTAAAGGAAAAAAATCCAAAAAAAACATGCATCACCCCGATTTTCCCTTACTCCCGTGGACACGCGTCGCCCCTTCATTGGGTGTGGGCCCTCGGGCTGAATTGTAACTTTAACACTTTGAAGTTAAAAGACTTTGAAATTTTCACAAATTCCGCCCATCCATGCTAACTTTCTTGGACACGTGTCCACTTCGTGGATTCTAATCCGGACATGGGGCAAAATTTGTTCCTTTTTCATTTTGAAACCAAAACCTTTTAAATTCTTCTAAGTTCCCACTATTTTGGTCGATCTCCCTAGACACGTGTCACCTTTCCAATGCTTGCGAGTTCATGGACCAAATTTTTCCCTTGACACCCCGAGCCAAAAAACACCAAAATTTTCCAAGTCCTTGACCATCCACCTGGCCCTCCTGGACACGTGTCATCATGCCATTCACTGTGGGTCTTTGGGCAAAAATTTGATTTTAAGAAATTTGCAAAAAATGAAGGCAAAATTTTTAAGTGACCTCCGCCACTCGCTGCTCCATCTGCCCAATCAAATCATGCGACGTAGGTACACTAGGAAAATGCGGGGCCGCAGAGTAAATTCTCCCTTCGCCAAAAATTGAAAATTTGACAAGTTGTAACATTTTTTCCGACCACACCCTATTTGCCAATGAGAGCAAATTATTTTTGCCAAAGCATGGAGTTTACAATGATAAATTTGATGGCCCGAGAGCATGTCAAAAAGCGTGAAAATTCATGGAATTCCCTAAAACCAATTTTTTGATGGGGAAGGAAAAATTCTTCATTTTGAACCAACCGAATCATCTCTTGACATCATTTGCAACCTTGGGATTGGGGAACACTTGCACGAATTCAAGATTTGATCAATTTCAAGCTCTTTCATGATTTGGCAAAGGAGAAAATGGTACAGCCCGTGAAAATGAATAAATTAGGGCACAAATGGGGGGGAACTTGGATTTTACTTCAATTTAGGGTAGAATAACAATAATGAGGGCATTTGAAAGCATCCAACTGAAAAAATGAGTTACAAATCACCAGCTCGAGCCAATAAAACTTTTTTGAGAAAAAGTGAAGCATGGAAAATCATAGCAAAGTGTGCAAACCCAGAAATTGCACCAACACTTTGTACACTATACAAAATGGGTGGAAGCCATACCACTCATCTCCATGAAAGTTGAGAAAATATGTGAGTTCATCAATCATCACATCATTTGTCACTTTGGTGTTCATCATTGCCTCATCACCATGATTTATGGAAAAAAATTCAAAAACAAAACCTTAATGAAAACTTTGCGATGCCTTTGGTATTCAGTAAGGTCTCATCACCTTATTACCCATAATAACAATGGCCAAGCTGAATCCACTAACAAAACCTTAAACAAAATTCTCATGTAAGTGGTTAATGATATTGGGAAGGACTAGTAGCGCATTTTCCTTTTGCCCTATGGGCATACCACACTAGTACTCACACTTCCACTACTACCACACCATTTTCTCTAGCCTATGGTATAGAGGTTGTTCTACCTCTCAAAGTATAGATTCCATCACTCCACATTTATCTCCATGACATGATTAATGATGATGAATTTTTTAAGACCATTTAGAACAACTAGAGTTATTAGATGAATGCCATCTTAACGCTCTTGATCACCTTCAAGTTTATGAAAACGTATAAAATGTGCCTCGAAAAGGTGTCCATGAACGAACCTTCCAAGTGTTGTCCTGAAAGAAAATCAACATGTAACCAAAGCACAAAAAAATTAAACAAGGTAAATTTTCTCCTAACTATCTTGGACCATACATCTTGAATCATACTTATGGATCAGTGCTTATTGTTTATCTTCACTTGATGGTAAACTCCGAACTCGAGCCCCTTAACACCTTGCATCTTCAACCATTCTATTGTTGAATTTTAGTCCTACATCACTTTTTATCTCTTTCCATTCTCATCCTTGAGTGCTATCCACTTTATACACTCACCAATGATTAAACAAGAATAATGTGAGTACCTATCACTTGTTATCTTCTCTTGAAAATGTGTACCATGGCACTGCACATAGCATGATTCTCATGGATCCTTTTGTCTACCTTTAGATGAGATCCCATGGTCATTTCACCCTACCTTTTGAACAAGAGTCCTCTTCTTCACCTTAGTCTTGTCCATGAATTCAAATCCTTCACATGGGACCCAACTCCTTGAGTCAAACTTCTAATCAAAATATGACTCCCTCAAAAGGACATCTTTCTCTCAATTATTGATGCTATAAATAGACTACTCCTCAAGGAAAGCTATGTAAAGCCCTTCCAAAAAGAGTGAGAATTTGAAGCTTCCCGCATCAATCAACTTCACGAATACCTCAAGGAGTTAAATTATTCATCCCATATAGACTTCCTCCACAACCAGTCTATCTCAAATACAAGTCAAAAACAGAAAATTTTAGTCATGGACTTGCCCATTGTGACTTGGATCTCTTACACGAAGAGCATGCTACCTCATATCATATAAAATTAACCACCTTCCATCCTTTTCACCATTCCTACTTCCATTTCCTACCCTCAAGGGACCTCTCAGAAACCAAGACATTAGGTGATCATGTGAGTACTTTTCACCATAGAACAATCAATCATGCAATGTCTTTAGGGTCTTACATTCATCACCTCCTCCAAGGTATGATATACTTGGTATGATCCTAACCAATTAGGTCACTTTATTGCCCCCTCTTATATTTTAACCTTCTTTTATGTTTTGATTATCTTACATAGGACTTGGTCATGCGCTTACCTTTGGGGTCCTCTTCTTCTTTTAACCAAAATTGACCTCACCTACATCACTTTCCCTATAACCATCCCACACCTAAAAGACCTAAACCCACACCATGCCTAAAACCTACTAACTCATTTTCATACCTCATCATATTCTTCCCTAGCTCATGGGAGAACTACATTGGCTTGAGGTCCCTTTTCACCGAGACTATGTAGGCAGCACTTTGAGGGCATGGGGCCCTTGGAGGTTAGCTCGGCCACTCTCTACCCTAAACAATTCATCTTTTATCTTCCTAACATTACATCATACCTCACTTAGTTTCCCTTTTATACCCAAAATTGGAAATTAAACCACATACATAACAAATTGCTTCATATTTTAATCCTCATCACAACATACATTTATTATGCCTACCATTTCTCTATCATCATTATGCATAGATTATACCACATCTCACATATGACCCATATTATCATTCATTGCACAAAATAATAAATCACAACTTCACCTACTTTGAATATAACCATACATAAACTAGACATCCATACCTAAACTAGACCTGACTTGATCCATGCCTAAAACCTGACCCAACCATGCCTAAGCCCCTAATCGATCCATGCATAAGACGTGACTCGATCCATGCCTAAACTAGACCTAAAATAGTCAATCCATGCCTAAATCACCTAATTTTCATCCATATCAAAACAAAAAATCAAATGTCTCATCAAAACATCAACAAATCAAGAATCTCATGTATCTCGTCATATAAATAAGTGTGTATCTCAATACAACATACATGGATATCCTATCATGTCCATCATCTCAAAATGTCATCATGCAGTCGATACATAGGCCGGTTCGTCTCTCATATAATAAAATAATGAGCCAATAAAAATGTCTTCGGTGCGTAGGCAAGTATATGCTCAAAATATATGAAACCTCTCATACATCCTCACTGTCTTTGGCATATAGGCTAGTATGTGATAAAAAATACAAATATCTCTCAAAGACGTAGGTGGTATATATCACAAAAATGACTATCATACATCAAATATCAAAAGTCCTATACTAGGCGTCTTGGTGGATGTCCTCCATCGTTTATATCGCCTGTACCCTCTATCTCCTCTACCCTTGTTTGGTGACTCGCTAGAATCTCCCCACCCATCATAGGTGGTGGCTAGGTCCCTACTAGTGCCTCACTGAGCTAGTATCCGTGCACTTTGATGGCCTCTCCCCGATCTTCCCTTAGAGATCGATGGCCCCTATGCTCTTTACATTGTGAGTGTGGAATCTAGTCCTCTCACTCAACACTATTTTGTGCCAGTACTTCCATAGGATAGAAGTCTATCCCGGTGCACCAAAAACTAGTCCCGTAGTATTTGGCCTTACCTAGGGTATCCCAGTAAACTAGAAATAACCACGGTATATGGTGGTCCCATAGGTCTCATCCCCTATACTTGTCCTGTGGGACCTTATCCCACTCTTTCCTATGAATTGGGACCCGGTCCTAGTGCCTGTGGTGGTGCCCCTACCCCAGGCTCGTATCCGGGCCTCGTAATGCCCCAATATATGCTTGGAATGTGGCCAATTGGCCTATAAACCTGCCACCTATTCCTGTAAGGCCGCCACCTGACCATCATCCCCTCTCCATCTCCATCCCCACCACCGGCCATCTGGGCCTGCAAACTGACCACCTGTACATGTAGCTCAACTACCTCTACCTCTGCACTCTCCAGCTATGTCTACACTATACCCAACTAGGTAATCAGAGTAACCACCTACCCCTATAGGGTGTCTCTCTACACTGTGATGGTGGCTAGATCTAGCTGCCCTGTCTAGGTGGTATGGCTCATAAATGAGCCACCCACCACTGTTTATACTTGTCTCTGTGACTCGACATCATCTAACTCCAAGTTCACTACCTACTCCTCCTACCTGTGGTATCTTGTTGGATGTGGTAGAGGTAAATACCTCTCCACATCGTCTCTTCAAGATTATGGAAGGGATGAGGTACATCCTACAATAGCTCGAAATGCCACTGGACTCAAAATTTTTCCAATGGGATCATCTCATGCTCCCCAGAAAGGTGACCCCGTATCCATATCAAAAGATGGAGCTCATCTAGCTCCTCATGCATATTCCTATATGAAGGGGAATCCCACATACGGCATCCATAAATGTCTACTCTAGATAACCCTCCATAACCGCTAAAAATAGGCCACATCATGTGTGGGCCTATTTGATCTCCACTCTCCAATAGCCAACACCCATCGCCTATACCCCACCCACAAAAATCTCGATGGGAATGCATATACTTGAGGCATCCCTACTGGCCACACACAAGCTATGTGCTCATAAGCCCAAAGAGTGTAGTAAGAAGGTAAAACATAGGATAAACCTCGCACGAGCTTCCCATATGCCCAAAACTCTCTATAACAACACCAAGAATGTTGGTGCCCAGGTAAAGTGGGTCTCATCTATCATCATGTCATGGACTACCCCCATTAATGATCGAGGAAAACTTCCACCCTCTACATCTAGTAGTGCAAAGAAGCACGCTACTCGCATCAAAAGAACCACTATTCTTGTCTCCTCCAGATGGACTAGGTACATCTCTCCATAGTGAATGCCGATACTTATGGAATGTTAGCTCACCATCCCCTTGCTAAACACCATCAACATCAGTTCCTTCAAGGCCTCAGGAGATAGAGTAGACCTGTGTACCTAATATGGGTAGTCATAGAATCCTAAACACGTCCTCAAAGGCGACAAGTAATATCACCCATCGATAGGTGGAACATGTTGGTCGTGGAATCCCATCTATTGATGAACACGATAATCAAACTAGGCTACTAGAATACATACCGATAGTGTTTGAGTCCACTCGTGCCCAACGCCTCCATATGCTACCTGCACTACCCACTATCACCTTATGGATCACTATGCCCTAAATCCAATACAAACAAAACATTAATCTACATTTACCATACCCATACTTTCCCCTTTCATTTCCCAACAACTTATCTTAACCCTACCCATCTTAATCACCCAACTTGTGGCACTTTTGGCCCCTTATCCCCCAAATCCCGATCGGTACCATTTCCTTTCACCAACCCCCGGTCACCCCTTAACTCGGCATTGTTCACCTGTTTTGTGACCGATACCAGTTACATGTTACCGACACCGCCAAACTTGACCGAACGCCGGTCACTTTCGTGGAAAAAATCTACGATCCCCAAACCCCCCTTTTCTCAAAAAATTCCTTCTCGCTTCCCCTTTACCCACCTAAAATTACATAAACCTCCCTTACACCTCATCCCATCCCCTCCTCTCCCATTTATTTCCCTCCCCATTCCTTTTTGACCCTACTTTACCCTCCCATTTCCAAATTTAATTTTTTTCCCACCCAAAACAAAAACCACAAAATAATTTGTAAATCCTCTAGTTTAATTAACCAAATACAACTAGAGTTGGACACTTACCTCATCATGTTGTCATCATCTCAGTGGCACATTTGGCTACTACACCAGTGGCCCGCCTGATCCCTCTCTGGCCTCTGCCATCACTAAATCTCCCCCATGTCTCCAACCAATCAAATCACATGCGCCAGATCCTGTGGACCCACCTCTCACCAACCAATCACCCACCGTTCACACCACCAACTCAATGCTCCATTTCATCTGGACACTTTTCTCTCTTTTCTCTCTCTTTTGTCGTTTTCTCAATTCGATAAATGACAAATGAATAACAAAAAACATAGATTTTTTTGTTTTTATAACAAACCTGACCTAACCGATGCCGGTTCACCTTCACTAACATCGGTCTCATGCCCTACCTTACCATGGTTAGTTTCCTATACTAGCGTTTCGGTTACCCTTGACTGGCATCAGTCACCCTATCTTGTACAAAACCCAACATTTTACCCTATTACCCTGCCTATCCCTCCTTTACCTTGACCATTTACCTCACCCTTTTGACCTCATAATTTACTACCTACCTTTTTCTTACTTTGGGAACTCCTTATTTTACCCATCCCTTGGCCTTACATGTGTCGTGACCTAGATATTTAGACTTGAACCATTGCTAGTGACCTTTGACCTCATGTGTTTGTTATACCTTACGGCATTGTTACCTATTTTGATTGACCTAATGACCTTATCTAGCCTATTTCCATGACCGTTTATCCTCGACGCTACCTTTGGTGTACGTAACATACCTAAATGTTCCTGCACCTAACCAAGGTCATGTTTCCCCGACCATATCCTATACCTTGGATACCATAATCACTTCAACCTTATTTGATAAACCTATCGACCTTAGTCGATGTAGAATTTTCCTACTCTTCAACTCGGTAGCATGCTGCAGCGTTTATACATGTGCGTGTGCTTGACTTTGACTACCACCTTTGACTTTGATCCATTACCTAGATTTCCTCGCGTAGACCTTTCACCCTTTTTCCCCATTCCCCACCTTCCCTTTCTCACATTTACCTTTTATCAAACCACTCACCGGTTTGGCCTTTAGCCTCACAATTCTTTGTTTGAGGGGGATCACCTTCACCCACACTGGGACAACAACATCTTAGTTTTGTTAGCATCACTTACTTGATACAAACTATGCAACACTAAGGGGAAAATGTAGACACTAAAATTAGGTCACACTCCTCTTTGATCCCTCGACAAATAAGCACCCTTCATCACATTAACCTAGCGATGGCCCCTTCACCCCACTAATATTAATTTAATTAATATAATTAAATTAATTCATTATGCTCACCATATTTATTATTTAAATATATTAATTTAGATAATATCCACACATACATCTCACCTAGACACCTCAAAGAAGCCAACTCACCCTAAGACCTATTATTAGTAAGTTACCATAACTAACTCGAGACTTAACAAAACCCTAAAAATCAATGCCTACATTCCCTCTAACCACATTCCCACATGCTTACAAGAAGCTTCCAATATAATCCGTGGGTTAATGACACGAGATCCCAGAAAAATCAAGGGGATCTGCCTAGTTTAGTAAACCTAGAAAATCCTACCTTGACCAACACAGGTTACCCCTAACCATTGTTGGTTAAGCCAAAACCACCGTCAGTCACCTTTTAATCCCCAAAACAACCTTATTTTTGACGTTGGAAAACATTGGCACATTCTTGAGAGACATCACATCTTCCGAGAACAAGTTTTAGTGAGAACACGCATGCAAAGAAGGAGATCAAGAATTTTCTCCTACCCATCCATACAACACTCACTCTAACAAGGATTTGATCCAACCAAGCAAAAAGGAATGCACATGTAGCCCATGCAGAAGCTTTCATATGATTGGTGATTATTTGTAGCCTTCAATCTCTTACCGCCATCTTCATCCCTCACTCACAAGCGTCCAGGACCATAATCCAAGTAAGTGGAATGTTGTAGTTTGGTTCATTTCATTTCATCATAATATTATCACCCTTTGTTCTCTTAGCCACCCATAGACCTCCATTAATACTCACCCCTCCATTAACCCATTAAAAACCCCCAAATCCCACCCAAACCTCCTAATACCACATTCCCACCAACCAAAGTCCTTTGTGTAATCACAAAGGAGACCCAAAACTCATTCAATGACATTCTTAGTTTTCCATAAGAATCAACACCGGTTACACTCAACAACGCTTGTCACAATCACCCTTAACTAAAGATTCACTCTCTGATGTGCCCATACAACCTAGAAAAAGACCTATCTAGCTAATTCCACATCACCCTTATTTACCTATGATCTACCTAAGACCTCTGTGCCAGACCTGCAGATCCGTAAGTAGTTACTTGACCTTCAAATCTTATTTTAACGTAGCTCGTTAGATTATATCTTTCTTATTGTATTTTGGATGATGTACCCAAATCATTTCAACTATGATAGTATTTATTTTACTACCCACATTAAATTTTTTAAACAAAGTGGATTGACAACCATCTAGGAAGTATCACACTCCCGGATCTAGCACATGCTAGGTAGTTCACTACACATATTGCTTAACTCTTTTTGGTGGTCTTGCTTTCTATTACAAGTAGTTCCTCCTAGCAAAAGGAAGTTCTCACAATCAGTCATGGATTTAGAAGTCATACATGCACACAACCCATCAACCAACATTTCAATAGGTATTCCTCCTACACCCATTACCCTATCTGTTTCATCAATATTTCAAAGAAACGTCTAAGAATCAAGTGAAATAGTGATACTTCCTGATGGTCATTAATTCATTTTTAAAAATAACTTAATGCAAGAAATGATGTAAACCAATAATATCCTACTATATTTGATATGATTTAGGAGTCTCATTCAAGTACAATAATAAATTCTAATCTAACATGATAGGTTACAATCAGATCTTGAAGTTAGATAGGTAAATAAGGTAGTTGGGCTAGGTTAGGGTTAAGTTTTGGGTGATTTGGGTGAATGCTATGAAGTTGTTGTAGGAAGGTTTACTAGATACGAGACCGACATCGGTCTCGTATAATTGATGTCACTGGGGGAAACCAATGATGGTTTCGGCTAAATGACATTAGTGTTACGTTTTAGAGCCTATTTTCATGCGAGAAAGTGTTGAAGAATGTACACTAAGAGTAATGTACACTTTCCATAGTTATCTCGCAGTTTTGAGGGCATAGCCCCTAAGAATAAAATTTTGGCCTTAAAATGTGCCCGATATACCGGGAAATGTGATTTTCTCATATGGGTTGATTTTGACCTATAGGTTTATGGGATGGTTTTGGCCCATGGTTTTGATACCCATGGTTTTGTAAAACTTCTTAAGTAGTTGTCTACTTATATGGTTTTATGCATATGGTAGGTATTATGTAACATTACAGATGTGTTTTGAATTCAAGTGTGAATTCTATAGAGTTTTTTTAGCATAACTCCAAAGAGATTTGGGTATTGTATTGAGAGAGCAGTGGCTTGTAATAAAATATAAGAAAGTGATTCTTAGTGGACGTAGCCCAAATTTGGTGAACCACGTTAAATATTGTCTCTTTGTGTTGTGGTATTTTATTTTGCACTTTTATTTGAGATCTGTAATATTTTCTGCATATTAGTTTCTACTGTTGCAATTCTGTGAGGGATTATTCCACATATTTTATCCTTAATTTCCTAATGATAGGTATGGTCGAGATGATAGAAACTTAATAAATTTATGTTTTGGGGATTCTCTATGATTGCACAAAGAATTGATAGAGAATGGTGAGGTAGATGAAAGTGCTGGGAGTACTCAGAGATGTATGGATTTGGGTATGGAAGGATGGGATTTTTTAGGTAGTTAGGTAAATGGATTGACAAGAGGGTGAGAGGTGATGAGATTTAAAGGAGATTAGGACTCTCAAACAAAGATAAAGAAACTGATCTAACCAAGTATGGAAAGATACAAATCTAAATGTACTTATTGGTACTCGCAGACTTAGTGGTTGGATGGAGGTGATGGTTGATGTATTGAACTAGCGGTCAAGACTATGGTGGTCGTGCTTCTCGTAATGTTACTGTGAATGCTTGCCCTTCAAATCAGTGATTGGTGATGGTTCAGGATGTCTGGATGTATAGGAATGCTCTGGTGTGTGCTTGTATGCAAATATCTCTTCTCCAAACTTGATTAATTTTTCCCACCTCTTAAACATGGTTAAAAAGTGAATATATGGTAACTAATGACAATTTACAAAGTGACCAACATCGATTTTGGGTTGATCGGCGTTGGTTAAGGTGAGAAATCGTAGGGTTACTAAAAATTATAGATCTTGCAATATTTTTGGCTAGCTCGTCCCATTATCACGAATCGTAATGGAATGTTACACTTATATAAGCGGGCATGCGCTAGAGGAAGGATAGTCAATCAATTTTAGGGTTTAACTAAGTCTTATTTAATTAAGGTAGGTAGGGCTACATCTTAGTTAAAAGGAAACATATTAAGAATAGGTATATGATGAGGTGTCTAGGTGATGTGGTGGGGTGAGGTGCAAATTAGTTCAATTAAGGTAATTAAATAATGAATATTGTGAGAATGGTCATTACTTTAATTTTAGGTAATTAAATTAATATATATGTGGGGTGAAGGGGAAGTACGACCCAAATTTTGTGTCTACACTTAGAGCTTTCTCGTCATCTCCTCCTCCTCCTCTTCTTCTAGAAAGATTATAATTTGTACATGGGTACCTTATCGAGTTTAATTATTGGGACCCATATGACACATCTTTCTTAGTTGTCTAGGGATTTATCTTTCTATTTATAGCTTTCCATGCATCTACCCAAGATTTGATGAAAATGGAGTGTTCGTGCGAGGTGTATTTTTGCCTTTTATTTAGTTATTGGGAATTTTCCACCTCAAATGTGGCAAGTCATCTCAATTAGGTGATTCATAGGTCCATTAGGGAGTTATATGACATACGATAGATTCCATCATAGAATATTTCATACTTTTCATATGCGTTTTTGTCATATCTGAGTTACATGTTATTCTAGTATTGTAACTCCTCACTCCATCATGAGAGTATGAAATTTTTAGGAATGGGAGTTACACAACACTCCCCATATGTAATTGATCTTTTGATATATGAGAAAGAGTAGACCTTCTATTTTTACATGACCAATTTACTTGTGGTTAATTTTATTTTTGATTCTTTAGAGCATTTTCTCATTTCCATCAAGTGCAAAACCTTTATTTGCACGGATTCCATTGATCCTTGTGGTTCACTCTCAAATTTTCATAGTTTTAATCTCTTTGAGGCTCATTGAGCCCTTTATATAGATCATCTAGGGGTGACGAAGATGCATGAATACTTGAGGAAGTTGTATTATTATCTAGGGATGCGTTGTGATATTGTAAATTTCTTAGCTTATTGTCTTAAGTTCCATAGGATTACTACCGAGCACTCCCACTTTGAATGGTCTTCTTGACCCTCATGATATTCTAGAGTGCAAGTTGGATGATATTTTTATAGACATTGTTTTCGGTCTCCCAATTTCATCGTATCACCACAATGCCATCATGATGACAATGGATTAGTTGACCAAGTTCACCCACTTTTCACCTACTAAGATTACATATGACACAATCTCCATTGCTTAAGTACTTCTTGATGATATTGTGATATTTCATGAGATTCTGAAAATAATTATTTGTGATCGATATTCCTTAATAATTATATACATCCTTCTATCCATTTTTGGTTACATAGATTAATTTAAATTCAAATTATCACCCCGAGATAGATGGGCGACTCAAGAGGGTGAATCGGTGTTGGAGGATATGTTGATGATGTAAATCATGGAACAATAGAGGAAATGGGAAGATTACTTGTACCTTGTGAATATTTCTTACAATAAAATATATCATAGCTCAATTGGCATTGAACCTTATAAGGAAATGTGTAGGACACCTTTGAGTTGTGACCGATTAAATGACATGGTATTTTTGGCCCAAATTTTCTTCAAGACATGAAGCTGAAAATTATCACCATTAGTAACGTATTGAGCAAGAATGAGCATTCCAAAAGGCATATGAAAACAAAAATAAGGTTGATCTTCACTTCTCTCAGTATGTGATAAGGTATTCTTGAGAGTGCATACAAACAATATTCCAATCCATTTTGGAAATATATCTAAGATATCCCCTCATTTTGTGGGCCCATTTGAGATCTTGGAGGTCGTTGGGCCAGTTTCTTACTACCTAAATTTTCCACCAAACCTATCCCATACACAATATGTCTTTCATGTATTAATTTTGATAAAATATTTCCTAGATATTTCACATGTTTTCGATTGGTCAACCTTACAGGTGGGAGGTCAAGGGAAGTGGACACTAAATCATGTGTGTATTATAGAGTACCAAATATTGTCCCTTTGGGGGTGAGACTTGGACCAAGTTATGGTAAAATGGGAAATATATGATGAGAAAAATTCTACTTGGGAGGATGTGAAAAATTCAATGCTCGATATCCCTTTCTCTTCTAGTGACTTCCAGGATGATGTCCAATTTTAGGAGAGGAGGATGTAGTGACCAATAATTTCCTACATCATTTTATTACTTGAATCATCTCATTTACTTGAATTTATAAATTTATACAATATTATTTAGATATTATGTGGTTTTTTTGGAGTAATCTGTTATGTAGGTGGTGTTGAGGAATGCAGTGCCAATCTAGTGTTGTGATTTATATTACTAGTTTTCTTGTACTTATGTTCTTGTGGATCCTAGAAGGATGTGATTTAGACAGATCTTACTTGATATATGATGGATGTATGTCATTTTAGTTGGGTATTTTGATTACTATATATGGTAATGATGATTAGGATGTTATCATGAAATAACTTAGATGGATTTTAATCTACTATGGATGTATGCCATTTTTGATAGTTATATTATTTGGATACTAGTTGCTTCCCTAATTGGGATTGTTATCCATAAGTGATATAGTTACTTATGAATGTGGTGTAATTTCACTTGTTTTATTGTATAAAGTGGGTGTGATAAAGTGTGAATCAAGTGTGTGGGTTTTAGGTTCACACAGGAGAACATGGGACTCAGATTTTACACCTCCAAGTTTACACAATTGGCCATTTTGGCCAAAAAAACCTCACCTTCCCTTATTGATCGATTGGTGTTTTTATCTTTTCTTAAATTGGTTTTAGATAAATTACTCTCCTTGTATATGTGTCATGATTATTTCGGACACCTTTAGTTGTTTCCTTCTTGACTCATTTTTGTATTAATTTATCTAAACCTTGTTTAGAGTTATTTTAGGGGCCTAGTGGTCCATATTTGTGTTAATGATGTTTTAAACTATTAATATTATTTTAAGAGGTTTGGGAAAACTTAAACATGATTTGGGTGGGCCCCACCACCTCTCTTTGTGTTCCATGTTTTCTAAAAATATAATTTGTGATAAAAGTGGAAATTAGAATGGTTATTTTTCACTTTGGGGTTTCATTTACATGAAAAAATGCCCTTGGACCCTACATATGGGTATTTGAAATATTTTATAGGTTCAAATGGCGGTTTCCCTCCCATTTGAGCCTAATTTTCCCCATATCCTATATAAATTGTTTAGTGAGCCTTCTTGAGATTTTGGAGTAGATTTTATTTTTGATTTTGTTAAATTTTTAGAGATTAGATCCTCATTAATACCCTTGTCTTATGCTTGATGGAGACTTAAGGATAATCTTGGGCTTGTGAGGAAGAGGGGGACACATGTCACCCTCTCATTGGTGAGGATCATAGAGATTCCTTTTCGTATTACTCCACTTTAAAATGGGCAAGGAATTATTTGATTCATTTTACACTTTTGATTTTGGAGGAAATCTTGGGAAAGAATTAGAGATTATAGAGCTTGGGAGTTTGATTGCTTGATTGAGAGGTAGGCCTCTCATCCTATTATTTTATGTAAAAAGAATGGAATGGATTTTTTGTTTGTTTATGCAATTATGTTGAATGCATAGTGTATTGTATGTAGTTTTTTTGACTTTGGCTCCATCTATATCACTTGAGATGGAATTGAAATCTTGGGGAAAAGTATGTAAACCCCTTCTTGTACCCACATTGCTTGATGGACAAGAAATGATGTGATTTTTATTTTATTTTATTCCTCCCTTCTATGTTTGATGAGGGAGATATGATTTAATATGGGTTGAAAGATAATCTCTATTCCTTCCAAGAAAATATTCCAAGGTTTGAAAAACCTTAGAAATGAGGAGGCTTGGAGTTGGGATTTGAAGTTTATGTGAAGTTTGGAGTATGGTGTTCTTGTTGATAAATTATAATATATGGATTTATAAGTGATTGCAATGTGAAATATTTACCCTCTTCCCCTTAAAGAAACTTAGAGTTTATTCATTGTGTTTGGCCTTTTGTGGTTGTTTTGAGTTAGTGAATGTATGTGTTTAAATTGTGTGCCCTTCCCTTTTGTGTGCAACTTAGAAGAATACAACCTCTATCTCTCATGGAATTATAAGGAGGATAAAAATTTCCTCCATTTGAGGATATGACATGTAATTATGCTAATTGGTTGGGTGGACAACCAAGCCACCACTCTTGTGTTGAAGACAATTGATTTTGGATGGAGCGTGATTATTTGGATATATTGGATTAAATGTGGCTTGTAGAAGAGATGAAAGGAAAAATTCAAAATTTTGACATGTGTTGTTCCCCATTTTTGATAGGCTTGACATCTTGTATTTTAAATTTGTATTTTCATATAATATTTTTGTGAAGAAGGGATGATTTTTTTGTCGTATCATGGTGGGAAGATTTTATTGTAATCCTATCTCAAGCTTGTTTTATGGAAGTGAGAAAATTGTTAGTTGTATTATAGAGAAGATATGTGGTTTTATAATGATATTAGGGTGAGATTTAAATTATTTAATTATTATGGAATCTAATTACTTTTATTAACACCATTAAGAGTATGTGTTGTAAAGCAAAAATGTTATCTGTAAATGTGAGCAAACCTCGCAAGGAATTGTTGTGGTCATTATTGTTATTTATGTTGATTGAAGGAAAAACATAAGTTTTTAAATCATAGATGTTACCAGATCTCTAATAATCTTTGGCATTGCTAATATAGGTTGTGAGAATGTTCCATAAATAATTCATAGAATAAATCTATAGCTCTTGGGAATATAATGTTAAATAAATCCTAACTTTCGGTAGACACCTAAAATTAGTATTTATTCCTTCATTCACCCATGTGCACATATTTAATTGTTAATTTAATTTATCCCCTTCATATAATTAAATTCCCATATGATCCCCATTAATTAATTAAGCCACATTAATTAATTAATCATTTAATATATTACATGCCCAATTATCCCATCCATATTAATCCTTATTCTTATTAATTAATTAATTCCTATTAATTAATTAATACCCTTTATCTTTCCATTTAGGATGATTTTATCCTAAATTCATCCCTTTTATTTTCTAAGATTTTTTCCTATCTATTTTTATGCCCTAACTACCTTAAATTCATCCCAAGAAACCCAATCCCACCTCCATGCTTTACAAAATTTGGCTAATATTTCAAAACAAAGAATCATGCCAAAATCAAGGAAAGCTTTCCCATCGGGGAAAATTTCCCGCAATCGGTAGTGGCCTAGCCTAGTCACCATCAACCCTATAAAATTAGCTTCTTTATTTCTATTCATCATCAGATGCATGTAACTTTAGGTTTTTCTTGCAAACTGAGCATCCTTCCCCACACCCAGAACATTCTTGAAACATTAACAGACCTTCCAAACATCATCTCAACATGCTTACATCACTCATAATCACCTTTTGTGACAGTTATTGGTATCTTTATGTAACTTTATTATTATTTTTATTGAATTATCTATGTATTACTCATATCTAATCTTTAACGAGTTCGGATCGCTTAAACAAAAACTCACAAATTTTCCAAGAACCTTTTCCTTAGCTTTTTCTTACAGGTTGTCTTTCTCATCCATTCGTCCTTGACTTTATCTGATTTTGCTAAAGTTGTTGCTGACCTTTTAGATCACCCTCGACCCAGTCCTAATCTGCCAAACAGACTTCTACTTTTTTTTAGCCATTTCCCGGGATTTTCTACCCATGGCATCTTATCACGAGACTACCCAGAGCACATACGAGATCCTTACCACCCTATTGTTGGAATTCAAACTCTCTAGTTCTACATATTCATGCTACAATCCATATCACCCCTCCCAAGTCTCCGTCAACCTACCTCTTTATAGTCCGGGTCATCATCGACCAGGACTAGGTAACAATCAATTTACATTTATTGCCATATAGTTATATTTTAGATAAATTTATGCCATCTTTCCGTTCAATAATATTTTTGTTTCGCATGCTTATGTAATTTCAAATTTTACATCACTTTTGTTAAAATGGGGGTTGACATCCATGAAAGGAAGCTAACCACTTCTTGGAAGCGTATTGTTAGGAAACCCTAAATATATCTATGTAATCCATCTTCATTCCAATTTTACAGACTATCAAGTTGCATCGATAATAAACCATCATGCACCCGTATCACATCACATATTAGGTAGCATAAACCCTTCAAAATTTATGAGTTTTCTATTTACTTTAGTATCTAGTGCATTTACCCTTCATTAAGAATGAAAAACTTGGTAAACATTTTTGGCATGCCTCGATGGGGACCTCTTTCGGTGGTCTATTTCTTCACACACACACACACACACACACACACACACACACACACACACACACACACACACACACACACACACACACATATTATAATTTTTCCCGTGTTTCACTAACACTATAGCATGAGGCTCTTCTTTATCACTTGCTCATGTTGGGTTCATAGCCTGGATTTCCCATCGCTCAAAAATTGTATATAAATAGGAAAAGTGTTATCTAGGTATTCCCCACATTTTTCCTATTTTCTCCTTTTTGCAAAATACTTTCCCATTCTTGTTTGTGTCCTAATCAAATATCACACTACATTTTTGGGATTAAAAACACATTCTTTTTAGATCCTACTTGTTCACATAGTCTAAATAGGGGTCCAATCTTTCACACCTCACATCTTATCACACACGACCTAAAAATCACACATAAAAACACTCCCTTTCTCGGTAGACTAATTGGAATTTGATCACCCAATAAGAATCCACTTTAGACATTCCATAGCCACAACTTACCTAAAACCAAACATAGTTTTCCTTATTCCAGGTCCTTTATTCTCCATCCCCCTTTTATTTTTCACACTCTTAATCACAACATAAAAGTATTTTTTTTCTTGATTTTTCTATTTAAAATGGAATAATTTTTTCCTTGAACATTCTAACATGACCCCATTGTAGTCATTTTTATACCCTTAGAACAACAGTCTAATCCCATGTGTGCTGAACCTATCACCCAAGAGGGCACTTGGTGCTCTTTCGAGGATGCATGGATGTCGAGCCCCTCCTTTATGTGATTTGTGTAAGAATAAATCATCTATGATAGATACTTAAGTGAAAAATAATGGAAAAGAACCATACATTCATTTGTAAGATAAAAGGGAAACATTAAACATAATACGATCTAATCTATAATACCAAGGAAATGTACAAATGTTATTCCTATGAATAACATAATATATTAGAAATGGACCTTATATTCATATTCATGAGTTCAATAACCACATTACATTCATTGAGGCCATAAAAAACCAATATAATAATGCAGAGCAAGGTCATGCATCATAAACTAATCTACGTACTCCATATTACATGGATAATCAAAGACCCATCCCTCTAAATATGTCATCACTCCTATGTCCGTGTGAACTATTAATGCCCTATGGAAAGGGGGTAGAATCCTTCATAATATTTCTACAGAGATTCACCTCTCTTCCACCACCACTACCACTCTCTCTTCTACTACCCGAGAATCTCTATATATAGATTTTTACCTTCTCCATCATTCCTTCTAAGGTAATAGATTGGTTTTCAAGTGTCTAAGTGTTCCTCTAATGGAGTATGCCTCCTTTGATTTGAGCTCTTCACTCTTTAAAATGACGTGTTTCTAGATACTTCCATCGGATGCATGGAATATTCCATTTTTGATCCTATATCTCGCAAAGCTAGCATCTTATCCACTCTGCATGCTAGATGGTTCATGTTTTCCTCATGTGCTTCCTAGAAATCAAAATATATTTAAGTCCTAAAACTCATCTTGTCTTATGCACATGTGTTTTGTGTTCTGCTAAACCTTGCTAGAACCCTACCCTTTTGCACCTCCACGCACCCACTTGCCTTCTTATACTTAGCCAATATTCTGGGGCTCAACATCACTCCACACTATGCCTATTTTCTGTCCTCAAAAACCTTTTTGTCGATGAATAAATAAGGGCCGAGATATGAATAGGGGAAAAAGAATCAAGGAATGAAGAATTGGGAGAAAGAATGAAAGAATGGGGAAAATGAGAGAGAACAATTCTTATTTTTGAAGGAAGAGATGGAAATTCTTCCCTATTTTTTCCTCTATCTTTTCCCAGACATCAACCTTACTCTGTGCTTACTAACAGAGGTCTCGACTAAGGTGCTCACCTCCAAAAAATTTAATTCATCCCCTCTCGGCATTAATTTTCTCAACAATAATCTCCAATATTTTTCCCAAGTCATCAAGCACATCCATCCTGCGGGTGATCTAGGGGTATAATTATTCTAGTCATCTTTTGATCGAGCCTCGCACGGTTTCGATAGACTCTAACTTCTTTTCTACCTTGGCTAGGATTTTATCTCTTTCTACCCTATTCCCCTTATTATTTTCTTGAAAATCCTTGAGTTCCATTTCATGTGTGGCAACTAGGATGCTTTCCACTCTATCTCTATTAGCACAATTGTCATATGCAGCTTTTGCGACTTGTGCAAAGGCCTTTACGTTAGTAAAGAGTTTGGTATATCGAGCAACAATATCGATAACATTCAGATTCTCTTATTTATCTTGGTGTGCAAATGCTTCTTCTATAGACTCTAAGGTAAGTGGTCACCTTTCCATTGTGAGGATGTGGGTCAAATCCTTTAGACACTACAAGGTTGATTCATATTTTTACTCAGAGGTGCTAGGTTAGGATGCTTTAAAATAATAGCACCCATAATCATTTAAATTTTCTTGTGTAGCTTGCATACCCTTGACTTCTCCTCTTTCAGTTCACACCTTAACTACGCGTTGATAATATCTTCTTGCTTCAAGAACTTGTTCTTCTTAGTGATATCCTTATTTTCCTTCTCCAATTCCTCCTCCAAGAATCTCACTTTATCATTCCTTCTGAACATTCTGGCCTCAATCTCAACTAAAAATTTGTTGAGCATATTGCAGACCTACTCATCTAATAATTTTTGAGCATTTACCAAGGGATTAACTCCTTTTGTCTCTGGCACCTTCATCAACACTCCCTAACTTACTTCGAACTTAGGTTCATCCACATGGGACTCAAATTCCCAAGATAACATCTTTCTAGTTCATGGATATACGCCTTCTTCATCAAATGAAGACATAGCTAGGAGTTATTCCATTGGTATGGTGCTTTGGAAGCACACATGTAGTACTTTTCTTGGATCATTGATGTATCCCATTCCTTTCCCTTGTGCTACCACTATGCCCTTCCCACCTATTCACACAACTTTTGGGAAGCTTACCACCAAATTGGGATTCCCACCCATGCTACCATATTCTTTCCCAATGATCTCTTCTTCTATTTCCTTCAAAATTTCATACGCGCTCCACTCAAACTCATGTTCCACCAAATCTTTAATGATGCTCGCCACTTATCTCTCTATGGATTTTTCCACTTGTTCCTTGGTGAGGCTTGGGGTTCCCTAATTTTTGGTGCTTACCTCTTCACTCACCCCCTTTCCTTGATCCTCTACTTCTTCCTCATCATTCTTCTCCTCATCATCTTCCTCATCATTATTCTCTTCATCTTCCTCCTCCTCAAATTTGTGTATATCATATACCGGATGGTCTTGACCTCCTTTAGGCTCATCATCATCCCTGTCACCAATGTAGGCCTCTAGGATCTTTGTTTCCTCCCAGTCTACCTTTTCTACCACCTTCTTGCTTCTTCCTAACTAGTGATTCCAGTATAGGAGATTCTTCATTTTCTTTCTCCTTAATAGGTTACATATTCCCTGGTGATTCTTCATGTCTTAGAGGTCCTTCATGCTCTCGACGCCTTTTCTTCGGGGTCTTTTCCTTGACTAGGGACTTATTCCTGTGCACGTAATTGCTAGGCTTCATGATCGCTTCCGGCATGTCTACTAATTGTGTGGCTGCATAATTGGTGCCTTCTTCTCCTATAAATATTCTCTTTCCCTCTTCTTTGGCATGACATTTTCCCTACTTGTGGGGTCTTATGGAATGGAGAAATAAATGTCCGAGATAGGTGCCTTTCTCAAACTTAGGCCTTTTATATAGATATACCCTTGTTGCATCCTTCTAGTGATCGAAAACATTATCAACTTCATCATTTATACTTTTGTAGAAGACATGATTCTCCACATCTATGCACTTATTATGGTATACGAGCTTTTGCGTAGCTCACGGTGGTCTTGGTCTACCTCACTAAGGTAAAACCTTATCCTTATGGCCCCCTTGAACCGGTTGACCCCTACTTGTAAGTATTTCTTAGTGAAGGAGAAGGGTATCTTGCAGCATGGGATCTTCATCCCATTTGTCAATGTAAACTTTCCAATGCAGAAATGTTGATAAACTACAAACTCGCCTTTCCATCCACGAGTGTGGGAAACTACTCAGGGATCCTCCATTCAGCCCCGAATGCATCATGCATTCACTTGTACCATTTTTCTAGGTGTGCCTTGTGAGTGACCATCATGGTTTCATAAGTATACTTCTCAAACCTTTTTACAGGTGAGGGGTTTTCTTCTGGATACTCCCAAATAAACTTCTCTGGCCCATCGGGCACTCCAATCTCTGAGAAGACGATGGTGAGGAGAATGTTTCGAATAGTATCTTTTCTCCTTCCTACATGTTGCTTATGATCTCATCTCGTAATGAAGGTAGACAAGTTATAGATGGTCCCTTATGATATCTTCGACATACATTTAACCATGACTTGTTTACTTACGTCCATATTTCTTAACCATTAAGCTTGGTGACCAAGCATGTGGCCATCCTCATAATAAGGTCTAGAATTTATATGATGTTAAAGTACCATGAACCCTTTTTGTAGTTGTAAGCCTCCACAGTTTCCTTGATGGCCTCCTTATCACTCAAATCGTCATCTATGGATTCCCCTTCACAATTCAAGCTAGTGAATTTGGATATCAATTGAGGTGTTATGCACATCTTATAGCCTACAAAGTAGAAATGGTCTTCATGCACGTGTGACATCAACCACTGATATAGCCGCTTGAGCTTGCCAAAGTAAGGTAACTCATACAGTTACAATAGCCCTACCTTTTCCAACTTTACTTTCACCTCATTGCTATATATTGGCATTCCATCTAGATGTCCTTTTTTAGTTGGACAAACTAGCTCCAACGCCATTTATTTCTCTGTAGTTCTTGTGCGATGGTTGTAATCACTCATGGCCATTTGTATCAAGTGTGATACCCACTCATTTCCTAACAACACTCCATCTAGGTACTACATTTCTACATACCATTCCTCATTGGAGCTAGCAATGGTAGCGGTTTGTTTTCCCTTGCCCTTTCCCTTCTATTTCTTTGGTGAAACAATCACCTTCTTTGGTTTCATTCTTCTTGTTGGGTTAAAATTTAAATATCCTCTCTCTTCTCTACTACTCTTCTCAATCTCAAAACTCAATTCCTTGAAGAAATCCTTCTATCTCCATGCCCTAGTTGCCAAACCCTAACTAGGAAAACCTTCCACAAGATGGCACACTACAAACTAATTCTCCCCACGCCCGTGTACTCCTTCCACTCTGGTTTCTGCAGATCCACTCTAGTCACACACTTAGATTTATATGATTCTTCTTCCTTTACAAAATCTCTCTGGATTCCTTGGTTTACAAGAGCGCGTCAACTTCATAATATCAAGGTAAAATAATGACTTTCCCGACCTCATATTTATAGTTTTTGCTCCTCTCTAGTAATAAATCCTATACCACCTACCAACGTACATAACATTAAATGTGAATTTTTACACTAGGATAATATTAAGCTCCCTTACCCACGTGCCCAATCCTACGCAAAAAAACCTTCTACAACATTATGGCATGCAAAAATCCAATCTGACTAAAGACTCTTACATGTGTGTCTACAAAGGTGCCGAAGGAACTTCTTCTGTCTTTTACCTGATTTTTACCCTTACCTACCTCATGTTGTTTTTGTGCTCTTCATTCTTCATATGTGGTCTTTGATACAAACTCCTTGACACCATAATTCATTATCAACCATTTACCCACATGATTTCTCAATCTTACGTGCTTCCTTCTACTATACCACTCAACTTTTATTAGTGGCTTATACTTTACTTTGTATTACTCCAACCCACACTAAAATAAATGTGTGGTCGTCTATGCATACACAACTTTTAGAAAATAATGTGGTTACCAGTGTACAAGGTGTAAAATAGAATAAAAAGAAAGTAACAATACTGAGAAAGGGAAACACAAGAAAAGAAAAAACAATAAAGGGAAATTGTGAGTTTACTAGAAATAATACCTTATTTACAAACACCAAGAAGAATTATTTATAGCAAGGCTTTTACCTACTCCATTTGAAATGACTCGGTAATCTCGTCCCATCTCGCACTTGTAACTAGCAAGTTCCTGAATCAAGGATGTAAGAGATGATGTAAGGTCCCAACCAATAAAATTTTAACTTCCCAGGATGGCACAGATACTTGGAATCATACAATAGGACCATCTTCCCAACCTCAGACTACTTTTTTTTGATATGATGATCATGTCATGCTTTTTTTTGTCTTCTGACTCCATATAGCAAGTGATCACCTTCGTCTAACTGCATCAACTTATCAATCCTCTCTTCCAGTGCTTGTTCATCATCCAACCCTCCTATGTGCACTATACATAGTGATGGTAACATGAATTCAACTGGAAAAACATCCTCTTCACCAAACACTAATTGAAATGTTGTGGTTTTGTTCAACCTCTTGTAGGTTGTCCCTGTTCCCCATAGAATAACCGATACTTTATCATCCCAATCTTGTCTTCTAATGTCACAAATCTTCATCATTGTGTGACTTAGTATTTTGTTAAATTCCTTAGCAGTTTATTTTCCTATGGATGATAGGGGTAGTTTTTTTGGGCCACCATAAATTTTGGTAGTAGAATCCTAACCGTTTCATTGAGAAAAGGTGTACCCTATCACTAGTCAAGCTCAAAGGATAATTGTACTCACCGATTATGTTCTCCCTTAAAAATCTAGCATCCGTCATCAAAGTGTAATCCTTCATAGGTTCTACCTCTTTCTATCTTGTCGGGTAATTAGTGTTAGTAATTATATACCACGAACTAGTCCTTCACGCAGCTAGAAAAATTGGTCGTATTAAAGTCAATTTCCCATTTTTCAAATGGTTTAGCATTGGTTATTGGTCATAAGGGAATTCAATCCCTCTTTCCATGTTTTTCAAGGTGCTAACAATGGTCACAGTGCCTTACAAAACTTGATACAATCCCGTAGATGGTTTCCCACTAAATCCCTACTAGTAGAATCTTCCGCGTGGTAGCATTTCTTGTAGAGTTCCCTCTTACAATCCTACCATGCACTTCCTCCATAATTTTCATGTGCTCATATTCCAATACACATTAGCATAGAACCTCATATCATCCTAAATTATATATATATCTCCACTAATGAACATGTAGGGTGCGGTGTGAATTGCTAACTACTTCCTCTCCGATCCTTCATCTTGTGTGGTGCCACAAAAGTTTTCAAGAATACTTTATGCAATATCTTCCAAGTTTGAGGATGCATGTCCTAACCTAAATAGTTGTATGTCCGACATGGTATCCTTAATTATTTTCATGTCCTCCCCGAGTTAATCCTTGATAAGTGGTCAGGTCATGAATTGCTTTTTCCATATTTTATGACCATCATGAACTAAAACTCTTGGAATAATAGGATTCAACGACATATGCGCCTTTACAAAATGGTCTTGTTCACCAAGTATTTCAATATCATGTGGTTTGTAAAGAATATAAAGGGTGTTTCCAACAGTACAATCTAAACTTGTGTAACTCTTATATCATTAACAGTTCCTCACGCTTGAAAGTTGTGTAATTTTGTTTTATTGGTGTTAACTTCTTGCTTGTAAAACACAGGGGTGATCAACAATCCCATCACCAAAGCTATGCTAGTAATTCCCCCATGTTTGTTCTGAGGCATCAACATGCGCATGGAAATTCTTATCCCAAGAAGAAAAGCATAGTTTAGGCCCAAAGTGACAAGCCTATCCTTTAAAGTGTCAAATGTCTTATGTTGCTTCTCTCCCGAATGAAAGGAACTCTTGTTTTTTAGCAATTCCTCCAAGGGCACGGTGATCTTGGCATATCCCTTGATGAATTTCTTGTAGTACCCCATATGTCTAAGGAATCCATACACTGTGCTTTGACTTGTAGGTTCCCCCAATCTCATAATAACTAAATCTTTGGCGGGATCCACTAGTAAGCCTTCCTTAGATATAATATGTCCTAACAGGGTTCCAAATGGCATAGAAAAGACACATTTCTTAATTTTGAGGGATATTCTCAATTGTCAATATCTCTCAAACATCATCCTCAAATTGTCACAATGTTATTTTACCAACCTATACACAGTCCATTAATCTAGGAAAACTTGAAGAAATTTATGGATGAAGTCCTAAAATGCTTGTACTATAATACACAAGAACACAACAGCTGTATTCTTAAATCTAAAAGGCATAAGCTGTAGTAGGAAAAATGTCCCCATTTAGTGGAGAAAGTTGTATTTCTATGGTATTCCTTTGTAATTATGACTTGGTGATACCTAAGAACCCATCCGGAAAGAGTAGACTTCGCACTTGGCCAATCCTAGAATTTATTTAGTAAAGGGGTTGTGAAAGCATCAATGAAACATACTTTTGCATTTAGGTCCTTGTAGTCAACACATATCCTTATTGTTCCATCCTTCTTGATATTGATTACCATCGGGAATATCCATTCTAATTCCTCCATAGACTCAATGATATCAAATGCTATCATCTTGTCTATTTCTTCCTTGAACTGTACGCGTAAATTTAGATTCATCCGATAAGGCCTCTTCCAGATCAGGCACGTACCTTCCTTTAAATTTATATTCATCTCCCCCAAGGAATGGTAGATGCTTTTGAGTTCATGGTACCCATAAGAGAACAAATCTTGGAACTCACACAACAAATCAATGACCTTTGAAACTTGTTTTTCTTACCAATAATACCCAATAATAGCTTCCTTAGGTTCTATCTTTGTCCGAATGTTAACCTTAGTTGTTTTCAATGGCTCATGGTAGGTGCGCTCTTGATCATCAATGTTATCTACGAATTCGCATGTATCTTAAGAATGGTTAGCATCTAAACTTTCCATTTCTTCACCATATACTACATAGACCATTTTTCCTTTTTCCTTTTCCATTCATGTGCAATCAAGTTGTTCATTATATGATTCCTCTTCATGAAAACTTGTCTCTAAACCATGTTCTCCAAGTAGCTCCTAAATTCTATATTCCATCGTAGTGTTATCTCCCATTTTAAGGAACTTGATTACTTGTAACGCCTCATCCACCGATGGCTTTCTACTCCTATACTTGAAATCTTTAATGAGATCAGCGTTCAACTCTTGACAATTACCTATTTGGTGGTGCATCTCTCGAATGAATATATTGTTGGTGTCCATTTCGATCCTCTATTATTTTCCCATCTTTCCCCTTTGTTCTACATGCTCAAAAATGTTTTTATTTGAGTTTTGTGGTCCTGTAAGTTTCCCCATCTGGATTGAATGCTTTATATGGCTCGTAAACTTATTATCTTTCCCCAACTTGAAAGAAAAATACATGCAGCTCGCTTTATGCCCTAAATTTCCAAATCCACGGGCTATGTTGTATTTTCCATTTTCCCGATTGTGGAAGCTTAAAAATGATCATTTTATACCTATATGCCTTTGAAAATCTATCCCCGTGGTTGAGAAATTCTCAAAATCATGTTTCATCTGATTCTATTTCAAAAAAATTCCATCCTTGGTGAAAAAATTGGATTTTGGGCACAACTGGAAAAATTCTATGTTTTTGACGGTCAGACGGGCATATTTTAGCTATCAAATTATTGTTGAGAAGTCAGAGGGTATGTGGTGGCATCTAATTAGCTAAGGAGAAGTGGGGAAGTGTTATAACTTATCATTTTTTTCCTTTTTGGCAAATGGGGCATTTTCGGGCCTAGGGCTCCACTTTTTCCAAATTGCCTACGTGGCATGTTTTGATTGGCCGAGGAGAAGTGGGGGAGTTGGATTTCCTTGGAGATTTTTGACTTTTATTTTGCAAAAAAATAAAATTCAAAACTGGCCCAAAACCCTGCAGCCAATCACAAGTGGACACGTGTCCTAAAAATAAAAAAGGGAAAAGTGGGCCGATGGGGGACTTAGTGAAATTTTTACCATTTTTTGCAAAGGGAAAATGGGTTTGGAGAGGTCCGCGGAGTCTGTAATGGAGTAGGGGGTGGACACATGGTAGTGAGGTGGGAGAGCGGGGAAGTGCGGGCCATGGAGTAAAGGGGAATTTTTTCCCTTTTAGAAAAAAGAGCTAAAATGCAAATTAGAACCGTGAGTTTGCAATGGCGTAAAAGGAGACATGTGGTGGGTGTAGAAGGAAGTGCGGGCCGCCGGGGGGAAAAGGATAAATTATTCCTTTTTGGTCAAAAAGACTTAGAGAAAAAATTAAGCCATCGGTTCGAATGAGCCATAGGGAGACACATGGCGAAGGCAGAGTGGGTTGGCGGGTAGCGGAGGCAAAAGGGAAATTTTTCCCTTTTGCAAAAAAGACTTAGAATGGAATATTTGAGGCATGGCTCCACAAAAATCAAAATAGGACACGTGGTGAGGACGGGATCGAGGCATGGGTCTACGGAGGAAAGGAAGAAAATTTTCCCTTAGAGAAAAAAAGGGGTTAAAACATGAAATAAGCCCGCGGATTTTTAGCGATAGAGAGGATGACATGTGTCAAGGACAAAGGCGGAGGTGCGGCCCGCTGGGAAAAAAGTGAAATTTTTCCAAACTCCAAAAAAGGGTCAAAATGCATAGAATTGAGCCATGATCCCAATGGGACCCACCATATGCCACATGTCATCACCAAATTTCAAGGCGGAGGGGCAGAGAAAAAAGTAATTTTTTTCCATTTTTCCAAAAATGTTAAAAAGTCAAAAAGTGAGCTTGAATTCATTCCCAATCATATTTTGACACGTGGAGGGCCCAAATTGAAGGAGAAAGAGTAGATCAAGGGTAACTGTACATTTTCATTTTTGGCCACTATTTTTACTCCAAGAATCTTGGAGATGTGAATTTTGCATCATTTTTCATCAAACTTTTGGTGAATTCGTGTCCTTTTTTCCTGCAAAGATCATTGTAAGTGGTTTTAGAGATTAATTTGCAGATTTGAGGTATTTTTGAAATAAATTTTTACTCAAGCCCATGCAAAATGTGTAATATCAAATTATAAAGTTACTGAGAATGAAATTTTGGAATGATAAGGATGAAATGATTAAATGAAAGGGGTCTCGCATGCTTGGAGAATGAAAAATTTCCTCCACAATGGATAATGATGAAGCATTTGTAATTATTCACCATTTTTGAAACACCCGACAATACAAATTTTTTAAAAGTCCCTATCTCTAAATCATGTTGGAATTTTGTAACAAACTTGATGCTGGGCATATTCTTTTCTTGCGAAAGAAGGATCAAATGTAATTGAAAGTTATATAATGCATGTTTGGATACATGCAAAAGGTTAGAGAAACTTAGAATTTCATGAAAAATCTACGAAGAAGCCCATTCTCTGAGAAACCACTTGAGAGCCATTTCTAATTCCTTTTTGCATCAGATTTGTATCATGTTGATTTGGTTTCGAGTTGTAAAGCCATCAAAAGCTCTGAGATTGTTATTATAACATTACCTTGCTGATAAATTTGGTTATTCTAGATTATTTTGTGTTGTCTCTTGGCAAAATTTACATGCACTTATGTTTCAGAATGTTTTCAATTTGTGTTTCTTAAACTGTTATAGTCTTGTGTTTAAAATCATGTCTTGATTATACATGGTCTCATTTCTTATTGATAGTTTAGTGGAATCTACAATCTCACATTCAAAAGAGTTTTCATCTGATAAAGAGATAAACAGATTTAAAATCACTTTACCTTCCTTAAATTCTGAGATTTTTGTAAACCTTTGGTTGCACCTTAGGTCATGATAAAATAGAGATTTCTGCATACTTTTTGGTTCATCTCGATTCAATATTTTGTCACAAGTTCTCAAAGATTGTCTAGAAGAGTGTAGATCTGGGCCTCCATTTGGTGTACATATCCTGGTTGAAGGAGTAACTTAACCCCTTTGAAGCATTTTGTTGTTTAGGTGTTACAAATTTATTGCAAAGGTTCTCAAACAATCTAGAAAATTTTTGTTGGTCTTGTCTAAAATATCCCACCAAAAATTTCATTCAGAATAACTAATCCTACCCCATACTACACATGTGTTTCATTGTGTGTCATCAAAAGAATATAATCCATTTCCAAAAATGCACAAAGAAAATCATGATCATACCATGTCTCTAGCAGCCTCACCTTGTCTTGAAATCATTTCCATCATTTAGTAGTGACAGCTCTGTTGAGTTTGAATAAATGGAAAATTGATCATGTTTTCCCAAGGCCATCTCCATATAATATACACAGAAAAGGATATCTCCACCTTCTTCACAAAACAAAGGCTGCAACATAGGTTTGCTTACCTTGGTTGAAAGGCACAACCTAAAATAGTGAGGATTAGATCAAAATCCTTTCAAGGTGCTACCCACTTCTTCAAATCCTAAGTGCTAACAAGTCAAATAAATTGCTTCCCAGCTACAAAATGACATATAAATCATTTATCTGCCTCTAAGTGTCTTGTAAAATCCATGATGCTGCTCAAGTTGTGAAGGAGATTAAATCTAGGTACCAACATATACATTCTCACACACATCCTTAGAAGGTGTAATACAACTTATGCACCAATAAAAAGGTGGTAACATTTCTACTCTTCCCATACAGGCCTTTTCACATGCTTGGACATGAAATGAGGTGGTCTCATGGTAGTCTTACATCACAAAGTGGGTGCATTGCTTGTAGATAACCTTACAGAGAATGTTACTCTTACCTCCCACCATTCTATGAGGCTCTCCTCATGTGTAGCCCACCAGGTGTGTTATAGTTATTAATAGTTTATAACTTACAGTTCATCATCTCTCATCCCGATTCTTCCACTAGGCCTCTATTTCTTAGAAGAAAATTTTAGGGCATGTTCCTCCAAAGTAACTTAACAACTTATTACCTCCTAGACACTTGACCGAGCATTCCTTCTTTACCCTTGTTACATATCCCCTCAAATATCACCCAATCAACTCATAAGTCCCATGCACCCAATTATCACATGCCATGCTAGTGGTTTCAGTCAAGGATTGAGCATATTTAAACTAGATAACTCCCTCCATGGGATGAATTATCTCTGGATATCTAATGGAGTGCACATAGATTCTATCGAGGAATTCCTCTCCTAAGGGCTTAGTATAGGGCATTGATTTCCCATTTGTTAAAGGGATAATCACCCTTTCTTCCTTGTTCTCAAAGCTAATATACCCCTTGTTAAACCGTAGGTTGGAATTGTTCTTATAACACCAAGGGCACCCAAGTAATGTTGGGAAATTATCCACCTTAGTGAGTGCCAAGACTTCAAAGTCCCTAGTGAACTTATCCCCTTGAATAGTGATAACCACATCTTTTAAGATTCCAATGGGCATTACCTTTATCTTGTTCACCATATACAACACATTTGAAGATGGTCTGTAACACGGGCCTTCCCATTTGATGCCATGCATCCAAGGTGACAAAATTGACCTCTCCTCCTTTTTCAATGAGGATATTTATTAGAAGAAACCCATCAAAAACTTCATTCAATGTAATCTCTTTATCATAGTCAAGGCTGTGAGGAGAAAGGTTTACATGCAAAACTTGCCTTTTGTGCTTTGCCACTGTGTGTGGTACCTTCTCCTCAGCCATTATTGTGGCAAGGGAATAATATTATGTTTCCTTAACATCCTACATACTTGCTTGACCTCATCCAGTCCTCCTTCGAGCCTCAACATTATTCCTTTTCTCTAACTACTTTGATTTCTCCTTTATACATTGGATCTCCCTTTCCAAACTACAAATCACATCCATAGTCTCTTAATACACTTCTTTTAGATGAGTAGAATTTGGATACTTGCCATGTATTACTTATTCCCTAACAACCATTTTCTATCTTGGAATATCCTTGTGCATGTAGCTTCTACTCACTTTGCTTCTAAAGAAAGGTTCTAATCCGACTCACATGCCACCCTTGGCATCCACCGTGAATCGAATTCTTGATGCTTACCATCCCAATGCATTTGACCTTCCGGTGCTGCTAGTTCATATTCTCATTAAGCTCTAGAAACTCTGCGTGCTTATGTTTCTTTCATTACCATGAGCACTACAATAGGTCGGACACTCACGCTTATAATTCTTTGTCAACCCACAATTATAACAGGTTCCTTTCGGAAACTCACTTCATCATCTTCCATGGTTACTCGCAACCATGAAATCCTCCATCTACGCACCCTTCATATCGATGATAATTATCATTAGAACTACTTGTAAGACTAGTATGGCACTCACAAAGATCAATAAAATCATGAATCTTATGAATCAATTTGTAATACTTGGTATCATGGGTCGTAAAGGTATAGATCTTGCAATAACAAGAAACATTTTTGTGAATTTCACACTGTAGTAGAGGAAACCTATTTTCATCATGATCCCTATGGAAAATATCATAGTCTTCCACCATGGTGTGTACCAACTTCTGAGGGAAACTATCCTTTTCATACCCTTTCATTTCATAGTTTATACACTAAATCCCACTATGAACCTCATGCACCGAATTTGCATAAAAATTATCCAATTACTTGGCCATTGCAGCAATTTGAGCCTCTAGAAAATGGATAACACTAATATCAATGAACCCAAAATCCTCAAAGTGTGTAGGGTAGCTTTCAAGGCCTCGCGTGGTTCTCGTGAAAGTATTGTGTGACAATACCCTTCTAAATAGTGCTATCAATCCTCCAATAAACCATTAAGCATGTTGAGTGTTGGGCCCCAAAATATCAGCTAAGTACAAAAATGCACATGAGAGTGTGGGACTTAGTTTATGAAGGGTGTGCAGGTTGAAGGCATGTAGGGAAGGATTTTGGAAGGTTTTGCATAAGACACAGTGTATAAACAAAAGGAAAAACATGTTTTGAAATTAGCTACATTCGGCATCCTATGAACCACACGAGAAAAGCATGACCCTTGTGGATAAGACACTAACCTAACGAATATGGGATCAAAAGGGAATATTCCAGGCATGTGATGGAAGGTTCTAGAAGACATCATTGCAATGAGTGGAGAGCTCGGATATGTGAAGGCATGCTCCCATGGAGGACCACTTCGATACTTGGAAATTGGTTTGTAATTTCTAGAAGGCATACTCGTGGGTGCTAATGTTATAAATACAAGCACCCAATAGAATAAAGAGATAGAAGGTAAAAGAGGAGAAAAGGGAGGTGAAGCCCTACAGAAATAGATGAAGGATGCTATGGGTTAGGGATTAGGAGAGCTCTGTGAGCAATGGCACATTTAAGGGGATGGGTTTTCATTCTTATTTGTAATATGATGAGCATAATATAGCTCTAATGCATGACTTGGATTTGCATAGTTATATGAGGATATGTTATGACCTCAAGGGATGTAATGTGGGTTATTGACTCTATTAGTATGAATATAATGCTCTGTTATAAATCATATATGTGTTCAGGAGTATAATACTTATGCATTTCCCTTTTGTATGAACCATCTCCATATGTTGTTTATTATTTCTCTTTTCGCATACAATGAGATGATAACTCATTCTAAGTTCTTAAGAATGTTGTATAGTTATTTTCTATCCTACATTTGATTATCTATCCTAAGATGATGCATTCTCATGAAACTCACATAAAGTAGATACTCGGTAACCATGTGTGCCTCAAGTGAGCACCCAAAGACCCACTTTGGGTGATAGGTGATGCACATGGGATTAAACTATTAGTCTAAAGGCATGAAATATGACTACATCTTGGTTCTATATCCGGGACCTCTTTTCAAAGTTTTTGTGAGGAATGGTATGCATCTTTGTCCCTGTTATGTGTGATGAAAGAGTGCCTGACCTTGGAAAGTGTGGAAACATGGTTCAAGAGCATGGAGGATGAGTTTGCTTAGAGATTCAAAATTGGATCTAAGTTAGATGCATGAATATGGGTAGAAGATAACCTATACCATGAGCTATATGAGACATTATTTTGTTTCTTCCTAGTAGAACTATATGAATGGATTTCGGAATACACATCTAGATCAAGTTGTTACTATAAATCACATGTAGGGACCCAAGATGACTAAAAAAGGTTGTAGGATGTAGATATTATTTGGACATGTGCTATTAATCACTGTAGAAGAGAGTGTTGACCAATTATACTCTTTAATATGCCTTTTCTATGTATTCCCGCCTAGAAATTGTTAAGTTTGACTTTTTGAGAGAGCCTAGAGGATCATTTTTACATGATATTCCTTTGTCTCTAAAGATATTGGTGGTTACTTTTAGTTTAGAAGCATTTCCCATAGTTGACTAAGCTTCTCTCGAGCATTGGGAGAGGAATCTAGGGTAGAGGAAGATGGCGGACATTGTGGCGAAAAGGAAAGGAAGGAGAGACGAATCAAGTATAGCGAAGCTTGTGAAAGGGGGATGAATAGACAAAGGGAGGTTACAAGTGTGATGGATCTATGGAGGTAGACATTATGGGAAGGATTTGAGGTTCACGTAGAGGACATGGAGCCTAAGAAGTCATGCTACCCCATCTTGGAAAGCATGGGAGAGAGGCCCCTTAAAATTCTGATGAGATTTTGTCACATGGAGAGAGAAGATCCGTCGATGCACATCTAAACCCACCTAGCAACCAACCCTTGGTGCTTAGTTTTCTAGATCAAGGGAGAAGTATTGTTAACCCATTTGGTATCGGTGGGAGTGACCGATCTACACCCAGGAGATATAATTTCTCATTTGGAACATCCATGGCTATGCAAGCCATTCCTATATTTGGAGGAATATTTAGACAAGGTGCAAGTACATAAGGATTGGGTATCATGTCTGGGAGTGGTGTGGGACATACAACTGGTAGTGGGACAATATCACAAACCATTAGCGCGTAGTTCAGTGGGACACTAGGAACACTAGGCATGACCACTTCTAGTCCTTTTCTAACTATAGGAGGTGGATCTGGTGGGTTGGGAGGAACAAGACTTGGTGGATCCAGTGGATTTGGTGGAGGAGGAAACACTAGAGGGAACCAAGGCTCTAGATTAGGAGGAAAAGGACCCTAGCCACCTCCCCAAGTGTTTTTTGAGATGTCTTTGCACTTACTAGACTATAGGGGTATTGAAGATGCTATAGATCATGTGTACAAGTGTGAACTACTAAGGAACATGAAAGGAATCACTACCCCGGAGTGGAAGGAAAGTCAGTTTGTAACAACGTTGCAAGCGCATATGCATAGTTAGTATAGGAAGTATGACCCCCATTAGATGGTGGTAGACTACACTACATTGAAGAACACCTTCCTAGCAGAGTTTCATATCCCTGAGTTTGAGAAGAAAAGTATCAACACTCTGAAGGAGATCTAACAAGGAAAGGTAGAGAGGTTGTGGGAGTATGACATACATTTTAAGACTCTCTTGTCAAAACTATCTTATGGTATTCATCCTTCTTAACATGATCAATGGGTTTTCAGAGGATTTACAACACCATTTAGAAGGGCTCTGTAGTACAATACTTTCACATACCCGCCCGAGGCATTGGAAGCCGCCTTGCATGACGAAGCTGTTGGGAGTGTTGACAATGGTGTTAGCCCTTTTCTGGAGGCTCAAATTACTGTAATGGCCAAGCAGTTGGAGAAACTATTTGCAAACTTATCACATGAAGTTTGTGGTGGGATTTGGTGTATAGAATATGAAGTGGAGGGGCATGCAAAGGATAGTTTCCTCGGGATTCAAAGGCACACTCTATCGGTAGATCGTGAGGTTTTCCATGAGGATCATGATGTAAGTAGATGCCCACTACTCTAGAGCACAAGAAAATTTCTTGCTATTACAAGATCTATACCTCTATGACCCATGATACTAAGGATTGTAGACTGATTGATCAAATATATGATGCTATTAATATGGGTATTTTCCCGACTAGCCTTATAAGTTTTTCAAAGGATTATGACCGACATTATGAAGGGAAGGCATATGGAAGAATGCATGGAAGATTTTTTTGCTTTGAGGATTTCATAGTTACAGAATCACAAAGTGGAGGAAGAAGTGAGTTCCCACAAGGAACCTATTATAATTGTAGATTTATAGACCATTACGAATGTGAGTGTCCTAATCTATTACAATACTCGTGGTGTAAAAAGAAACATAAGTACGAAGAGTTTCCAGAACTTTATGAGCATATGAACCAACAACACTGGAAGGACAAAGGCACTAGGATGGTGAGCATCAAGAAGGCTGATTCACAATGGATTCCATGAGTGGCATGTGAGTCAGGGATAGAACATGTGCTAGTGACAATGAGAGAAGAGGCCATGTGCACTAGGGAGATACCAAGATAAAGGACACAAGTTTCAAGAGAGGAAGTGGTACATGGAAAGTATCTGGACCCTACTCATCAGAAAGAGGTATATCAAGAGACTATGGACATGATTCAAAGTTTACAAGGGGAGATCCAATGTTTGAAGGAGAAATTAAGGTAGTTAGAGCAAAGGAAGGATGCTGAGGTTCTAAAGGATGATCTAGATGAGGTCAAGGAAGTATGCAAGATGTTAAGGAAAGAGAATATTTTTCCCTTACTAGGAGAATGGATGAGAGATAAGGTACCATGTGCCAGAGTACATCATGAAAGGTAATTTTTGCATACAAATTTCCCCCTCATAGCCTTGACTATGATAAGGAGATTACTTTGAATGTGGTGGTTAAAGGATGGATTTTGTGCAATATTGTCATTGACATGAGATTAGAAGTCAATGTTCTTATGTTAGATGCTTGGCATCGATGGGAAGGCCCACATTTCAGCCATCTTCAAATGTGATGTATATGGTGAATAAGACTAAGGTAATGCCCATTGTAGTACTAAAGGATGTAATTATCACCATTCAAGGGGCCAAGTTCACTAGAGACATCAATGTCTTAGTGCTCGCCGAGGAAGACAACTTTCCAGAGTTTCTTGGGTGCCCATGGTGTTACAAGAAAATTCCGACCTGTGGTTTAATAAAGGGTATATTAGTTTTGAGAAAAAGAAGAAAGGGTAATTATCCCTTTGATAGATGGGAATTTAGCACCCTATACTAAGCCCTTAGGAGAAGAATTCCTTGATAGAATCTATGTGTGCTCCATCAAAGATCCTGAGATAATTCATCCCACGAAGGAGTTATCCAATTTGAAGATGCTCAATCCTTGAGTGATACCACTAGTGTGGCATGTGACAATTGGGCACATGGGACTTATGAGTTAATTGGGTGACAATTGAGAGGATCTGTAACAAGGGTTATAAAGGTGTGCTTAGTCAAGTGCCTAGGAGGAAGAAAGTTTGTAAGTTACTCTGGAGGAGCATATCCTAAAATTTTCTTGTGAGAAATGGAAGCTTAGTGGAGAAACAAGGAAGAGAGAAGAGGAATGCTCAGTTACAACCTACTCGTAACTACGTTGGTGGGCTACACATTGGGAGAACCTCCTAGAGTAGCACAAGGTGATTTTTGCATTTTCTATAAGGTTATCTAGGAGCAACATCCCCACATTCATACAAGACTACCATGGTAAAAAGGCCACTTCATTTCATATCCAAGCGTGTGAGAAGGTCTAGATGGGAAGTGCGAATTGTTGCCACCTTGTTTTGGGTGCATAATTTATATCCCACCTTACAAGGCTATGTGTGCACATGTTATATTCATTTGGAGATGCGTTGTCAAATAGGAAATTGGTAGGAGTTGGCAGCTAATCTCATTCAAGATTTCGAGTATAGGAGTACCAAGCCATCAGTGGATAAGGTGTTGCAAGTAATCAAGTGTTTGATAATGGGAGATAGTGCTATGGAAGAAGATAGGCTATTGGATCTACTAAGTGAGCCTTACTTAGAGACATGCCTCAATTAAGAGGAATAAGAGGAAATATAACCTAAGTGTACATGCATGGAAAAAGAAAAAGGAAATATGGTCTATATAATAGAAAGAGAAGAGATGAAGAATTTAGATGTTAACCATTCAAAAGCTACGTGTAAAGTCAAAGATAGTGCTTGATAAGTGAGAATGCACCTACCATGAGCCCTTAAAAATAAATAATGTTAACATTGGAATGGAGACAAAACCTAAGGAATCTATCATCGAGATGATTGGTTGGAAAAATAAGTTTCAAAGGTCATTAATCTATTTCACAAGTTCCAAGATTTGTTTCCTCACGGGTACTATGAACTCAAAGGTGTTCACCATTCCTTGGGAGAGATGAAAATTAATTTGAAGGAAGGTGCACGCCCGATTTGGAAGAAGCCTTATTGGATGAATCCAAATTTGTGTGTATGGGTCAATGAAGAAATAAAAAGATGATAGCATATGATATCATTGAGGCAGTGGAAGAATCAGAATGGATAAGTCCAATGGTTATCAGTATCAACAAGGATGGTAGGATAAGAATTTATGTTGACTACAGGGATATGAGTGCATTGTGTGTCATAAATCCCTTCCCAACCTCCTTTCTCAAGAAATTATAGAGGGAGTAGCCGTGTGTGAATTCTACTCTTTCATGGAAGGGTTCTCGTGGTACCACTAAGTTAGGATTACAAAGGAAGACTAGAGAAAGAAAATTTTTTCCACTAAATGGGGAATTTGTCCCTACATGGTTATGCCTTTTGGATTGAATAATGTTCCTGATGTGTTCTCATGTATTGTTGTACAAGCATTTCAAGACTTCATCCATAAGTTTCTTCAAGTTTACTTGGATGATTGGACTATGTATGGATTGGTGAAAGACCATTGTGAAAACTTAAGGTTGATGTTTGAGAGATGTCGATAACTAAGGATATCCCTCAACATTAAGAAATGTGTCTTTGTTACTCCATTTAGAACCCTGTTAGAACACATTATATGTAAAGACAACTTACTAGTGGATCCTACCAAAGTTACAGTTATTGTAGGATTAGGGGAGCCTACTAGTCAAAGCACAATACATGGTTTCCTTGGGTATACGTGGTATTACAGGAAGTTCATCAAGGGATATGCCAAGATCACCATGCCCTTGGAGGAATTGTTAACACATAAAAGTTCCTTTCATTGGAGAGAGGTGCAGCAGAGGGCATTTGACACTTTGAAGGATAGGCTTGTCACGATGCCCATACTATGTTTTCCTTCTTGGGATAAGCCTTTCCATGTGCATGTTGATGCCTTAGGGACAACTATGGGATCAGTGCTAGCAAAACTTGGTGAGGGAATCGTTGATCATCTCTTGTGTTTTGTAAGTAGAAAATTGTTACCAGTAGAACAAAATTACACAACTACTAAGCGTGAAGCATTGTCTATGATCTATGCGCTCCAAAAGTTTAGGAAATATCTGTTGGAAAACCCATTTATATTCTACAAAGACCACATGGCATTGAAATATTTAGTCAACAAGCCCATTCTCCAATGGCGTATATGCCATTGGGTCTTGTTATTTCAAGAGTTTGAGTTCACAGTGGTCGTAAAACCAAGAAAGAGTAATTTAGAGCCCCACCACTTATCAAGGATTGACTTGGGAGAGGATGCAAAAGTATTGAGAATACCATAACACACGTGCAACTATTAATGTTGTGGCACGTGCCAACAGACTTGGAAGATATGGAAGTGTTTTTAAAAACAAGTGTGGCACCCAAAGGGATGAAGGCCCTGGAAAGAAAGTAGTTAGCAATACACTTGCACCTTACATGTTGATTAGTGGAGACTTGTATAAGTTAGGTCATGATGAGGTTCAACTTTGATTTGTATTAGAGCATAAACACATGGAAATCATGGCGTAAGCTCATGGTGGGATTGTAGGAGGAAACTATGTAGGAAATGCTACCATGCGGAAGATTTTATGAGTTGGGATTTGGTGGGAAACCATATACAAGGATTATATTGAATTTTGTAAGGCCTGTGACCATTGGCAACACCTTGGCAAACCCAAAAAGAGAGATGAAATGCCTTTGCAACCAATAGCCACCGAACCATTTGAAAATGGGTAATTGATTTTGTAGGGCTAATCGTGCGTACCCCACAAGCAAAGGAGTGATTCACGGTATATCATCACTTGCACTAATTAATTGACATGGTAGGAAGAGGCAGCACCTACAAAGGATTGTATGATAGCAATAGCTACTAGATTTTTATTAGAGAAAATAATCAACATGTATGGTTTCCTTTATGTTTAACAAGTGATATGGGTACACACTTTCTCAATGAACTAGTCGATTCTCATTAGTAGAATTTATGGTGTCCTATGATAAGACTACCCCATATCACCCTCAAGAAAATGGAATTACTTATTAATTTAACAAGATACTAAGTCACACATTAACTAAGATTTGTGACGTTGGAAGATAGAATTGGGATGAAAAAGTATCATCCATTCTATGGGCATACAGGACAACCTATAGAAGGTTGAAAAGGCCAAACCATTTCAATTGGTGTTTCTTTCAGATGCTATTTTACCATTAGAATTTATGTTACCATCACTACATATAGCATGCGTAAGAGGGTTAGCTGAAGAACAAGTGCTAGAAGAAAGAATTAATAAGTTGATGCAGTTAGACAAAAGGTAAACACTTGTTAGATGGAGTCGAAGACATAAAAAGTAAGACAAAAGGCATGTCATGATTTTCATATCAGGAAAAAGAAGTTGTAGGTTGGGTAGTTGGTGTTTTTTTATGATTCCAAGTATTTGTTCCATCATGGGAAGTTGAAATTCCATTGGTTGGGACCTTACATCATCTCATACATTCTTGATTTAGGAACTTTCTAGTTATAAGCGTTGGATGGGATGAGGTTACCAGGTCACTTCTATGGGATTATGTTGAAGCCATACTATAAATAAGTCTTCTTGGTGTTTGTAATAAGGTCATATTTCCAGTTATCTTAGAATTTACCTTTATTATTTTTTGTTTCTTGTGTTTCCCTCTCTCGTTGCTTATTCCTTTCTTTTTGTTTCATTTTTGAGCCTTGTGACGCTGGTAACCACATTATTTTCCCCAATGTTGTATGCATAAAGGACCATGTAATTATTTTAGTGTGGGGTAGAGTGATACAAAGTATAGGCCTTTAATACAAATTTGAGCTAGCAGTAGAAGTTATGGTGAATGGCCTAGTTAAAGGATAAAAAGAATGTAAGGTTAAGAAGCACATAGAAGAGAGGTTGATGAGAATGGTTGGTGTCAAAAATGCCTTACAGAAACCACATATAGAAAGGATGAAGAGTGCAGGAATAACATGAGGTAGGCAAGGGAAAAAATCGGGTAAAGGATAGAAGAAGTTCCTTTGGTGCCATGGACATGCGCGTATGAGTCTTTGGTCAAAGTTAGAATTTTGCATGCTAGAATGTTGTAAAGGGATTTTCACATAGGATGTGGTGCATGGGTAAAGGAACTTAAAGTTGTCTTAGTGGAAAAATCCACATTTAATGTTAAAGTACATTGGTAGGTGGTATAACATTTAATGCTAGAAAGAAGCAAAAACTATAAATACAAGGTCGGAAAGTAATTTGTTACCTTATGATTACGAAGTAAAAGAAGCTCTTTTGAACTAGAGCATCTAAAGAGAAATTTGTGCGAAGAAAGGAGAATCCAAGAAATTTGAGTGAGCATCTATATTAGATCTGCAAACCAAAGGGAAGGAGTACACAGGAATAAGGAAGGTTGTGTGAAGAGTGCTATCTTATGGAAGGATTTCCTGGTTAGGGTTTGGTAACTAAGGCACAAAGAAAGAAGGATTCATTTCAGGAGTCGAAGATTTAGAGTGAGCTTTAGGATTGAACAAAGTAATAAGGCAGAGAAAGATGAAGGATTGTTTAAGTTCAGCCTAGAACCAAGGAAACAAACTATTTAACTAAATAAAACAAAGGGAAAGGGCAAGGGAAAGAAAATTGCTACCGTCATGAGCACCAATGAAGAATGGTACACAAAAATACAAAGACCCAAATGTGATATTGCTAGGGAAAGAGTTAGAGTCACACTTATGGAAGATTTTTGTGAGTGATTATAACCATCACACAAGCAAAACGAAGAAGGAAATGGCACTAGAGTTTGTCTAACCAACTAAAAATAGGATGCTAGATGGAATTCCCATTTACAAAGATGAGGTGAAGGTAAAATTAGACAAGGCTGAGTTATTACAACTATATGAGTTTCCATACTTTGGAAAGCCTAAGCACCTTTATCAGTGGATGATGTTGCACATTCATAAGGATCATTTTTATTTCGTGAGGTGCAAGATACGCATCACACCACAACTGATATCCAAGTTCACATGCCTCAATTGTGAAGGTGATAATATTGATGATGATCTGAGAAACAAGGAGGCTATAAAGGAGGATGTAGCCACGTATGACTATAAGAAGGGGTTGCGATACTTTGAAATCACCAAGATACTAGACCCTATGATAAGGATGGCTGCACACTTGGTCACTAAGCTCAATGACTAGGAACAATGGACATAAGTGAATAAGGCATGGTTGAATGTATGTCGGAAGATATCAAAAGGAACCATCTACAACTTGTCTAATTTCATCATGGATGAAATTATAAGAAACGCGTAGAAGGGAGAGAAGATAATCTTTAGTAATTTCCTCCTCACCATTGTATTTTTAGAGATTGGAATGCTTGATGGGCTAGAAAAAATTGTTGGGAGTATCTAGAAGAGGATCCCTTGCTTAAAAAGAGGTTTATGAAATACACTTGTGAAACCATGATGGCCACTCACAAGGCACACCTAGAGAAGTGGTATAAGAAAATGCATGATGAATTTGGGGCTGATTGGAGGATCCCAGAGTAGTTTCTCATGCTATTGAATGGGAGGAAAATTTTTAGTGCGCCAAAACTTTTACATTAGCAGATTTATATTGATAGATTAGAACATGAGCCCATGCTATAAGCTACCCTTCTCCTTCACCACGCAATACTTCCAAGCCAGAGTTAATCAGTTCAACGAGGCCAAGAGACTAAGGTTTGACCTTAATTAGGTAGATATAAACCACTTGTGAGCTATGTTGGAAGCTATTCTACCCAAATAAGTGCACATACGTAGAGAGATATGTCTCCCACAAGATACGATGGTGAATCCTTTAACACCGCTGATTCCATGAAAGACCACATCAAGGGTGTATCTATGCATAACACCAAAATTTAATAAAAGGAACTTACTTGGAGAATGATGTCTCCATCTTTGAAGACCCTACCAGAAGGAAAAAGGTTGTGCCTAGAAAGAGAAAGAGAAGAGGTGCAGAAGACACTAAATGTTCAAACCACACAAGCAATGAGTGAGCTAAGAGCAAGCACTAAGCCTAGTACTTACATGCAGAGAAATAAATCTCCTATCAAGGTGAAGACCCAAGAAGAAGAGGCACTGAATCACGAAGATACCCTCACCCAGGAGGAATCACCAATGAAGACATCACCTATCAAAGAAAAAGAAAGAGAAGAATCCACTATACTGGAATCCCCAATAAGGAAGAAGCAGAAGGTGACGGATGAGGATGATTCGAAGAGACGGAGAACATGGATACCTACATCGGTGATAGGTATCATTATGATGATCTAGAAGGAGGTGAAGACCATCCTGTCTATGAGATACATGATTCTGAAGAAGAAGGAGATGAGGAATATAATAAAGGAGATGAGGAGAAGGAGGATGAAGAAGAAGTTGAGACTCAAGGAAAGGGGGTAAGTGGGGAAGAAGATACAAAGGATCAAAGGACCCTAAGCCTCATGAAGGAACAAATAGATGAGGATGCAGAGAAATAAGTGGTAAAAATTATCAAGGACCTAGTGGAACAAGAAGTAGAATGTAGTGTGGATGTGGTGATGAAGGAAGCTGAGTAGAAGAGCGTAGGAAAAGAATATGACAACATGGGAGGAGATCCCAGGGGCTGTGTAAGATTTCCAAAATCACCACACACAAGGAGAAAGAGCATAAAAACAACATAATTTCAAGGAATATGCTACATTGAATATCCAAACAAGGTGTTACGCATACGCTTCCAGAGCACCATGCCAATGGAACAAATTTTAGCTATGGATTCATTTGATGAGGAAGGTACATACCCTTGGACAAGGAAAATGATATCCCAAATTGATGAGCTTGAATTTGAGGTAAGCCAAGGAGCATTGATGAAAGTGATAAAAAAGGGATAAACCCCTTGGTGAATCCTCAACAATTATCGGATAGTAAAATATGTAATGCACTCAACAAATTTTAAGTTAAGGTTGATGTCGGCTCTTTAGAAGAAATGATAAGGTGAAGTTCCTAGAGGTGGAACTGGAGAAAAGGGAAGAAGAGATCCTTGATAAAATAAAGGACTTGAGCAAGAGAGACTAATCAATGCTCGGTTAAGGAATGAGCTAAAGGATGAAAAGACAAGAGTGTGCGAGGCATACAAGAAGATAGAGATGATCATGGATTCCATTGTCTTAAAGTATCTAGATTTAACACCACTTATGTAAAAGTATGGATCATCCTTACAATGCCTAGAGGACTTGACCTGCATACTCACTATGGAGAGGTAGCCACTAGCCTTAGAATCCATAGAAGAGGTGTTGGCATACCAAGAAAAAGAAAATAAGATGAAGGTTTTGGAAATTGTTTCTCGACAATAATATCCTCGCTAATGTGAAATATTCCACGCAAGTTGTTGAGGCTTACTATGATAATTTCATGGATAGGGATAGAGTGGAAAGTATCTCAGTTGTCATCCATTAAGTAGAACTCAAGTATTTCCAAGAAAAGAACAAGGGTAACATGGATGAATAGGAAAAATTCTAGCCAAAGTAGAAAAGAAATCAGAGGCCATTGAGACCTTGCGGGGCTCAATCAAGAACTGGATGAAGGAATTATACCCCCAAATCACTCGGAGGACAGATGTGCTTGAGGATTTGAGAAAGAAACTAGAGGAGATTATGGAGAAAATGAGTGCTAAGGGGGAGGAATTGAGATTTGAAGAAATGAGTGCCTTGGTAGGGAACCTCTGTTAGCAAGCTCAGAGCGAGGTCGACACTTGGGGAAAGTTAGAAGAAGATTTAGGGAAGGATTTCCCTCTCCTCCAGAAGAAGAAATAAAGTTTCCCATTCTTTCATTATTTTCCTTATTTCTTCATTCCTTTATTCTTCCTTTCCAACCATTTTCAAGGATCCTCCATTCTTTATTCCTTTATTGAAGAGTGTTTCCGAGGATGGAGAACATGCATAGTGTGGGGTGATGTTGGGCCCCAAAATATCAACGAAGTACAAAAAGGCACATTGGAGCACATGCCCTAGTTTAAGAAGGGCATGCAGGTTGAAGGCATGTAGGAAAGGATTATGAAAGGATTTTGAAGAATACATGGCACACATGTGAAAGGTGAAACAAGTTTTGTACTAAGATGCATTCGGCATCCTAAGAAGCACACAAGAAAAGTGTGACCCTTGTGGATAAGGTGTCAGCCTAGTGACTATGGGATAAAAAGGGAATATTCTAGGCATACGATGGAAGGTTCTAGAAGACATCATTACAAAGAGTGGAGAGCTCAGATCTATGAAGGAATGCTCCCATGGAGGACCACTTTGACACTTGGTGACCAATCTATAATTTCTGGAAGGCATGGCGGTGGGTGCTAAGGTTATAAATACAAGCACTGGTAGAAGAAAGAGATAGAAGGTAAAAGATGAGAAAAGGGAGGTAAATCCCTACATAAACATATGAAGGATGCTATGGGTTAGGGATTAGGAGAGATCTATGAGCGATGGAACATTTAAAGGGATGGGTTTTCATTCTTCTTTATAATATGATGAGCATAATATAGCTCTGATGCATGACTTGGCTCTACATAGTTATATGAGGATCTGTTATGACCTCAAGGGATGTAATGTGGGTTATTGACTCTATTAGTATAAATATAATGCTCTGTTATAAATCATCTATGTGTTCAAGAGTATAATACTTATGCATTTCCATTTTATATGAACCTTCTCTGTATGTTGTTTATTATTTCTCTTTTCTACATACAATAAGATGATAACTCGTTATAAGTTCTAAAGAATTTTGTATAGTTCTTTTCTTTCCTGCATTTGATTATCTTTCCTAAGATGGTGCATTCTCATGAAACTCACATAAAGGAGAGACTGCACCAGTGCATGCCTTAGGTGAGCACCTAGCATGCACCGGGTGATAGGTCGATGCACATGGGATTAGGCTATTAGTATAAAGGCATGGAATATGACTACATTGAGAAGGGTGGATTTCATAGGATAACTTTGACAAAAGATTCTTGAACCACATGTCATACTCTCACACACTCTATTTCATTCCTTGCTAGATATCATTTAGATAATTGATGCTCTTCTACTCAAATTTAAGGATATGGAACTCTTCTAGGATGGTGTTCTTCAATGCGGTGTATTCTACCACCATTTGATGGGGGTTATACTTTTGATACAAACTATGCACGCACCCTTGCAACGTCATTGCAAAATGACTTTCCTTCCACTCTAGGGTAGTGATCCCTTTCACGCACCATAGTAATTTACACTTGTGCACATTCTCCGCAACATCTTCAATACCACTGTAGTCTTGTAAATGCAAAGACATCTCAAAAAATACTTGTGTAGGTGGTTGCAGCCCTTGTCCTCCTAATCTAGAGCCTTGGTTCCCTTCGGTGCTTTCTCCTCCACCAGATCCATTGGATCCACCAGGTTTTGTTCCTCCTAACCAAATAGATCCTCTAGAATTATTAGGTCTACCAGTCCTCTAGCCCCTATACCACCGTATTTAGCTCTTACAGCCAAAAATGGCCTAAAGTGGTCACACCTAATGTTCCCAATGTCCCACTAAACTCCACACTAATGGTTTGTGATATTTTCCCACTTCCAGTTGTGTGTCCCATGCCACTCCCAAATGTGATACCAAAACCTTTGATATGTTGAAATTTTCCAAAGATTCCTCAAAATACCAGAATGGTTTGTGTAGCCATGGATGTCTTAAACGAGAAATTATATCTCCTAGGTGCAAATTGGTCACTCCCACCGATACCAACTGGGTTAACAATACTTCTCCCTTGATTTGGAAAACCAAGCACTAGGGGTTGGTCGTCATGTGGGTTCAGATGTGCACCAATGGATCTCCTTTCTCCATGTGAGGAACTCTCATCAAAAGTCAAGGGCTTCTCTCTGATGTTTTCCAAGATGGGGTAACATAGAATGCTCGGTTTCCATGTCCTTTGTTTGAATCTCCACTCACTCCTTCCCACAACATCTTCCTCCATAGATCCATCACACTTAAAACCTCACGTTGTCTAGTCATCTCCCTTTCACAAGATTCACTATACTTGAGTCATCTCTCCTCCCTTTCCTTTTCATCTACAATGTTCACCATCTTCCTCCACCCTAGCTTCCTCACCTAGTGCTTAGATTTACTTAGCCGGCCATGGGAAATGCCTCTAAACTTGGGGTATGACCAATATCTTCATAGCTAAAGGAATAACACAAAAAAATGATCCTCTGGGCTCCCTCTGAAACTCAAACTCAACAAATTTTCAGCAAGAATATGTATAAATGGCATATTCTAGAGTATAAGTGGCCATCACTCCTTTCCACTAGTGATAAACAAAGACACGTCCAAGTCGATCTACATCATGTAGCCTCTGGTAATCATCTTGGGTCCATACACGCAATGTATAGTACCAACTTGATCTGGATGCATATGCTAAAAGCCATTCATATATTTCTACTGGAAAACAATAGAAGAATGTCTCATACAACTCATGGTACATGCTCTCTTCTACCCATCTACATGCATCAAAATCAAGTCCAGTTTTGAATCTTTGAGAAAACTCATCCTTCGTGCTCTTGAACCATGCTTCAACACTTTCTAAGGTCGAAGTTCGGTCATCATGCATAAAAGGGATCAAGATGGAACCAAGATGTATGCCATTTATCATAGAAAATTAAAAAGAGGTCCTAGAAATGGAACCGAGATGTATTCATTTTTATACCCTTAGAACAACAATCTAATCCCAGACGCACCATCCTATCACCCAAGGGGTGCTAGGTGCTCACCCAAGGCACACATGGGAACAAAGCCCCTCCTTTATGTGAGGTGTGTAAGAATACATCATCTATGGTAGATGCTTAATTTTAAAATAATTGAAAATAACCATGCATTCATTCATAAGATAAAAGGGCAACATTAAGCGAGAGCGGATCTCGATCCATAATACCAAGGAAATGTATTAGGGTTGATTCCTAAGAAAACATATATATATATATATATATATATATATATATATATATATATATATATATATATATATAGAATGGGACCTTATATTCATATTAATGAGTTCAGTAACCACATTACATTCATTGAGGCCATAACAGACCAATATAATAATTTAGAGCAAGGTCATGCATCAGAAACTAAACTACGTCCTTCATATTACAAGGATAAACATAGACCTATCCTTATAAATATGCCATCAATCCTATATTTCCTCTAATCCCAACCCATAGAATCCTCCTTAATATTTCTACAAAGCTTCACCTCTCTTCCACCACCACTACCACTCTCTCTACAGTTACTCGAGCATCTCGTATATATAGATTTTTTCCTTCACCGCCATGCCTTCTGAGGTAACATATTGATTGTCAAGTGTCCAAGTGGTCCTCCAATAGAGCATGCCTCCTTTGATCTGAGCTCTCCACTCTTTGCAATGATGTCTTTCTAGATCCTTCCATTGCATGCATGGAATATTCCATTCTTGATCCTACAATTTCCAGGATGGCACCTTATCCACTCTGCATGCTAGATGGGTCACACTTTCCTCATGAGCTACAAGGAACTCCAAATATAGATAAGTCCCAAAAATCATCTTGTCTTATGTGCTCTTGTTGTGTGTTTTGTTAAAAATTGCTAGAACCCTTCCATGCACAACTTCAACCCGTGCACCCTTCTTCAAATAGCTCTCATGTGCCCACACTCCTTCTTGTACTTAGCCAATATTTTGGGGCCCAACACCCATCTAAATCCTTGGTTGTTTCTAGACCTTCCTCAAGTCCCATCTATAACTACCTTTTCCATAGACCCTCTACCTCCCGACCATACTTACAAGTGTATTCCCCATATCCTATCATCCATGCTTCATCTGATATCACCATGCCTAGCTAGCCTATTAACCTTTCTATCTCTCCCACATCAGATCTCCTCGTCCAACCTCCACCATCTTATTATGATCCCACTTCTCCTCATAAAATATCTCCTTAATCAATCACATCTTGAGCACCCGATCTATTCAGAAAATCATTCCCTAATCCACCACCAATAAACTCATCCTCACCTCCTACATCATAACAATTCTACCCATTTTTAATCAACACCATATATCATAAACCTTCCCCCACATATATTTTACCATCTTCATCTTATACCTCTATCTTAGATATTGTGTCACCGCCCCTTCAAGGGTTATCCTCACATGCACTATATCCACAATAACATTACCCACCACCTTAGCTTCCACTAGTTCTCTTTCATCTACAACTATTCCTATTCTTACCAAATCCACACTAGCCTTAACTACACCCATCTGATTATCCAAACCTATCATGCCCAATACATTATCTACATATCTCTCTAATATCTCTTCCAAATATACCTTGACATCACTATCACATAATTCTTTACCCATGCCGACATCATCTAACTCTCTAATATCTACCACTCCTATATATACATCCATAAAACCTCTTGGTATATCTAGGACAAACACAAAATACATTCACACTTCTCCCACACAACACCTCATTTCTACACTGATTCATCCACCACCTATATCATACCCCTCTCACATAGACATTATTAACTACATAATCCAAACTCCCTTTCTATTTCCATATCCACATCTACTCCTGCAATTGATTCCACACCTAAATCCATCCAACCCACTTTGCATCGAGACCCTATTCCCCAATCCACATCTCTTCCACCTTTGTATATCATGCCATCCTTAGATTCGATATCAGTTCATCTTTCTATGCTTTTACCCACACCTACCGAATTGACCATTTTTACCACATCCCCATTATCTCCTTCTTCTTATACACCACCTACATCATTTGAGAAATATTAGAGAGAACTTCAACTTGCAGCTACCATAGGTGATCCTCCCATCTCATCCACATGACTAGACATTCCCACATTGAACCAATTCCCATCCTCTTTGGAACAAATCATGAAAAAATAATTTCACTATCAGCCAAAGCCCTACCTTTGAATCCACCGGTCAAAATCATTACCATCCCTGCCAAGGACACTCCTAAAAATCCAAATCCAAAAACTTTGGCATCCTTCCACAGAGATCCCTTAAGCGTCCTCATAAGAAGATCAATATTCCTCATATCAAGACTAGATCTAAATCCTCCATCCCGGGTCCACACCCCTCTATCATATATAGCTCCCTCCTCGATCACAACCAATTAACCAATACAAATCCAAACACTCTAATTCCCTCCTAGGAAACCCCCCCACTTTTCAATCCATCCAGTCCTAAATCATCCACCACTACGTCTTCCTGTAGACCACCTAGACCTTGACCCAATCCAAATTCAACTTCGCCATCAACACTATATTAAAAATTTTATGGTGTGGAGTCTATTCTTTTATCTTCTAGAATTAGAATTGAAGTGTTGGCATTTGAATGGTTAAGTTTGGAGACTTCAAAAGTATTCTGCAGCCATGTGTTATTTTCATGCTATGTGTTTGATGTAGTTTTACTACACATTACTAGTATTTTGGATGTTGTCACAAAGATGGATTATCCATCAATGGGTATTTATAGAACTTTAAACTTCTAGGGTCAGTTATAGAACTTCCTAGAACAATTGTAATATTATAAATAGAGGTGTTATGGGTGTCCTAATGCATCTTGATTGATCAAGAGATATTGAGAATTAGAACATCAAGAGGTGATCAAGAGTGATCAAGGTTGAGAAATTGGGTGTCAATTATGTCTTAGATGTGGTTTACCATATTTTGGAGCTTTTTGTGAGTTCATGAGTGATAGATGTGCAATTGTAACTGAGAGAATATTGTGAGAGTTGGTTTTACTCTTGTTGAAAATAAAATATGAGAAATTTCTTGGTGGACGCAGCCCACATTAGGTGAACCACATTAAATATTGTTTTGTCTTATTCTGTGCATTGTTTATATATGGTGTTATATTTTTTCTAAATAGTTTCCTACTTGTTATGATTTGAGGAATTGTTTCTACATATTTTGTAATTCTGAACAACTTGTATCAAATCTTGGGTGTTTTTTTCTAAAGTGGTGAATCACGGGAAATTTTATCTTGAGTGGAAGCTATGCAAGATGATGGAAGATTGAGGGTTAATAATTTCAATGCACATAACTTTGGTTTGTGGAATATATAGATGGAGGATTACTTATATCGAAGGACCTCTATGATCTATTGACTAGAAAAATAAAGAAACCTACAAAATTTCGGATGAGGATTGGAAGTTTCGTATAGAAAGGGACTCGGGAAATTTGGTTATGTCTTGCATCTTTGGTTGATTTCAACATATCTCAGAGAATACTACATAAGGTCTCATGAATGCGTTGGGAAGTTATATGAAAAAAACTCTACTTATAATAAAATATTTTTGACGAAACATTTATTTAATATGAAGATGTCTAAGAATGGTTTTGTTGTTGATCATTTGAATGAATTTAATATAGATGTGAGTATTTTAAATTTGGTGAAAATGGAATTTGATGAAGAGGTCGTGGATTTGTTGATTTTTTTCTCCTTTCCGGATAGTTGGTACAACTTGGTTATGGCTATAAGTAATTTGGTATATAATAAATCAAAGATGACGTTTGGATATGTGATAGGTGTGATCCTAAGTGAGGAAATAAGAAGAAAGATCTCTAGGGATTCTTCTACTTCTGAAAATGCTTTGATGGTGGAGAGAAGAGGGAGACAAAAGAACAGAGAAAGGTAACCATGATAAGTCGAATGATCGCGAAAGGTCAAAGTCGAGAGAAAGTTGGAATGTTGGCACTATGGGAAGGTTGGTCATGCTAAGAAGTATTTATGGGATCTTCAGGATAAGAAGAAAAGGGAGGAAACTATTGTCCATTTTTTCCTCCTGAGGAAAAATGAACAACGAGGGTCTACAGGCTAAAATTGTCAAAGTTGGTGTATAAAATTTTCCAGAGTTCTTCTATACCTTCATGATGCCTTAGAACTGAGGATATCTCAATAATCCCATAATGTAAAGGAAGAAGGTTGAAAGCATGCAATGATTCCCTGTATGGGGGACTCGAACCCGAACAACTCTCTAGATAGCCCAATGAGTTGCTCGATTGAGCTTGCATAACATATGAGAAGAAGGATTTTCAAACATAACTTGGTTGAGCTAGATGGATGTGATATGTGTTTTTTTGATAGCTCAATGAGCTTACATTTTTTCAAAGTAGAAAAAACTCTCTATGTATCTCGGTTGAGAAAAAATCAACATATAATTGCATTAATTTAAATCAAAATCTTTTAAGTAGGATCATGTTTTAATTGGGTAAATTATTATAGGCTCTTGAGCTTGAGCTTGGAAAATTGTGTTTGACAAGGTTGGGGAGCTAGCTCAAGGTGTCGTGAGTCAAAAATCACGGTGTCTTGGGGGCCATTAGCATACCTATGCCAGTGAGTTGTTACAAATGAAATGAAGACATGATTAGATGGTGTCAAGTCAACACATGACTCATTACAGAACCTAATTTGATCAGTGATTCAAGCTATGTCTAAGTCAGAGTAATAAACATTGAAGGACATCGTGCACATCGATCAAGTGAACTTGGGAAAAATTTCCAAGTTATTGAGTGTGAGGCTCGAGTGAGATATGGAATCGAGGTTTTTTCGGGTTGATAGTAAGGTGTTCAAAAATAGAACTTAGCATATAATTGACATAGAGAAATCTAGGTTGGAATAGGATCTTGGTCAAGTTGTAGGACTAACTCAACGATGAGCTTGACTCATAAATCTATGAGAATCTTGGAGGTTAATGACAGGTAAGGATTTTGCATTGAGTTAATGTGGTAAATTATTTAGGTGCATGGATAATAAGGAAAAGTAAGTGAATGGATCATCGGGGTTGCATAGCGCATAATGTCCTTTCCGAGCCAAGTTTGAAACTCGTTGAAGAGAGGAAGAATGCAGGGACGTCGAAGATGGCTTGGTTAGGGATTGAGTCAAGTTGTGGAGTATAGGGATCGACAGAGACAATGACATGAATGACCAAGCTTGGTCTTGAGATGAATAAGCCAAGGTTTGGGGAGTTTTAGGCCTTTGCAGCCATGGTGGAGATAATGCCATGGAAAACCATCATGGGATTTCCACAAAGTGGGAGAAAATCAGACCGATCGCCTAGTGGGGATTTTATAATGGTAATCCATCATGAAATTTTCGTGATTTGGGAAGTTCTGAGAGCCATAAACAAAGGGGTAGGTTGGAATATTTTAGCCAAGTTGCGAGGAACATGTTCACGAAAGGAGACCAAGTCATCAAGGAATTATTTACCTCCCACAATAGGTGCTCCTTGGTAGCTTGAAAAAGTTTTCATCCTATGTGTTTAAGATGATCAAGTCATCCATCTAACCAAAATTAATCGAGATCATTACAAATAAAATGTGAGCTCGGATGGACCGAGTTCTCCATTGAATTTTCCTGAGTCAGTGGGAGACTAAGTCAAGTCATGTAGGTCCTATGAATAATTCTTCACTAATTTCATATCAGAAGAGATGAGCCTGAATACATATGCAGTGATGAGAATGAGAATTTCAAGGTTTTTAGAGCTCACTAATTTGAAAAATATGATGGGTGAGCTGGCTCATGAAATAATGGCTATCTAGGTGCTCACGTGTAAGAAAATTATTCAAGCTCGGTCAAGAAGGTGGATAAAAATCATTCTCTAAGTAGTGGATGAGCTTGGAGATGGGTTGCCAACTTGATGTAAGAGGGATCTCGATCACGTTTGAAGACGTAACTTGATAATGAGTGTATCATGCAGGGAACTAAATGGTTATGTTATAATGTCATGTATCACTCATGAGGGCTCGATGATTACATAGTGGAGGCTGAGAATCTCAACATCAATGTACCCATATACCTCGAGTTAAGAAGAATGGAGATCTTTTTTTGGAGGTTGAGCCCTAAGGATTTAGTGGTCGAATGAAGAGGTGAATGAGTTGAGTGAGCCACAAAGTATCCCAATGTATATAAGCTCGATCGTGCAGGCCAAGGAGCTCATACTCATAAACGAGTTCAATCTTCAACGAGCTTCAAAAGGTACATTATGGCAAGTTCTCACGTATGAGCTCATAGAGCTAGGTGGAGGTATCATTTTAGGCTCATAAAAATTATTCGAGCTATTAAATGGGTGAGAACATGTGATGAGAAGACGTGGAATAATTTCAAAGGTTTGACCAAGTAGGGAAGCGTTGTACATGGTAACTCGAAGGGTGATTGAGCCACAATGTCAAGTCAAAATGAAGAATGGATTGATTAAAACTCACAAGCGGTGAGTGAGCTATCCAATTCAACTCATCCCAACATGGTATAAAATTAAAATATCACCAGAGGAGTTGGCAAGTCAAGGGGTGAGCCTGATAGCCTAGATCAACTTAAATTCTCAAGTAATATGAGTTTGTAGATGGCTCGAGCTAGGTGATCTCTCATCGTAAGACTTACCATGGAGCATTTGGGACATTATGAAACCCATCATTGGAGTAAAGAAACAATGATTTTAGTAGTTCGTAAATTCAAATTCATGGATTCATGGAGTGAGTCACCGAGAATGATGGTGAGTTGGGAAGATAGGATGTGAACCTCGAAGGTAAGTCAATAGAGGGAAGAGCTCGACTCACCAACCACCAAGTTAAGGCCAATCTAGGAGTTACATGATGAATGGTCAAATCTTGTGGGAATATGATAAGGTCGGGCCCCCGTGTAACATTCCCATTTTAGTACATTAGAACAAAATTTTTTTTTTTGATAAGTGCTTCCTAGTTCTAAATACATAATTTAGAACTCACGATTCATAACAATCATTCTTATAATAGATAACCATATGCGATTGTAATGACTCGGTGTACCACCGATCTATTCATTCCATGAGTTGGTGATCTACCAATCTATTCATGACTATCATAGAGTTGGCGTTTTTATCTTAACACTTCACTCTTGCACTTATCTTCCCTAATCGGGATTTTAGAATGCTTTGTCCAAGGAACCTATCTAAATAATTGCTAAGATTATTCAACGGCATCACTTCATTAGACGAGGTGACATAGGACAATGCAATCATCACCATGCGATACTTTGGCCAAAGATTTGAAACATACTGCTCATGTCTCATATTCCTTGATGGCATACTCGTCAACTCTGGAATACATCCTTCACCCACTCCAATGTTATATAGAATGTCTTATACTGACTTCTGTCAGCCTCCCCTGTCCCAAGTCATTCACCCAAGAACAAGTTAATAACATGACACATGTTATAAGGATGCTCTTGAAGACTAGGGTAAGATGACATACTGGGTCAACCACTGTTAACCCCGTGTGTCAAGGTACCCCGAGTCTTAAATGGCAGCCTCATAACATGACTATGGTCCTAACCAGTCCCAGAGGAAAAACTTGTTCAAGTTTTAGGTGTAAATCTTAATGATCAATGCAAAAGGGTGTTGCCATATGTCACCTGCATTGTTGTATCCTCGAGAAGATCCTAATCTTCTCGAAGGTACAACCCTGCAGTTGACATGTGTCAACATCCTACAAAACTACCTCGGAAAGATTTACATAACTTCAAGAAGTTACTTAAGTTGAGTTGAAATTGAATTAAAGACCCTCCTAACTGGGTAGTCTTTTCCCAACCCTGGGTTCCACACCTTTGAGTTGCCTTACGTAATTAAGTTCAATTTCACAGAGAGAAGTTTAATAAGATTTGAGACCTCGTCAAGGTGTCCATCGGTTCCAAATAATCTTATTCCTCATAATTGGGCAATAGCCCTAAGTCCTCTCATAAGGAAGCTAACTAAACCCGTAAGGGTTTATATCAACTCCGAAGACTGAAATATATCTTACTTATTGTTATTAAGACATGGTGATTTAAAACCATCAATTACGTTGTCTTGACTTAGATCATGGATAGGGAGTAATAGATTACTCTTCCCGTTACAGCTACCTATTAGGCGTAGTTTAACCTTAACTTCCCAAAAGGTAGTGGACTAATTTCCAATTTAGCCTTATTCATAATATAAAAGAATTTACTATTCATTCATGAAGTATTCGGTCACATAATTTTTACAAGGCCTACTTAGAGAATCCAACTAGCTCCCATGGTATACAATAATAAAAATGCACTCACATTCATTCAGACGTAAGAAGTTCAATTCAACAAATAAAAATGCAGCCACATAAGTAACAATTTCCCCTTTTCATTTATTTCCAAGCCATACAATTACAACTTATGCACTTCGGCATATTTGATACAATACTCAATAGCAAAAGAATAACTTTCTTCCTATAGTACAATTAGAGAAATCAAGTTGGAATTCATCGTAAAAACCAGATTTAACAATCTGAGCATCATATCAGATCTGTGTGCCTTTACCACTTATGATGGCCATCTGCAAAAATTGCTAGCACGGGTCAGTTCAATGAACTGAGCATGATAAGCACTAATTCTTAAAACAATTGCATTCCACCAATTGTTTCCATTAAACAACCTGTTTAAATGAAATCATTTCATCAAACCTATAAACATGAATCACACTAATTATCTTTCTTCCATACATGACTTTATAACATAATTTCATAATATAACTACCATATCAACTCTTTTCGGATGATTCATCATATGTTAGAGACTAAGAAAAAAATAAAGACAAAATGAATCTAAATATCCATCCATTTGAAAACCAAGGACAGTAACAATCCAAATAAAATTACTCCATACAAAAATGAATTCTTACCAGTACGTATATCCACAGATGTGCACTTAACAATTTAGCAAAGACAGATTATAGCCTCTAGCAAGATTAACTGATGGAATTCCTTTATACTCATTGCATTATTTCAATGACATTGATAAGTATACCAACTTCTATTACAATACTACTTTTATTAAAGTAGATAACTGAATAACTCAAACAAGGTATTAATATAACTGTAGATAAGGAAAGGAAACTTCGGTCAAGACTAAGCACTTACCATTCTTTCCTCATAAATTTAACAGTCTAATCATCTTATACCCCTCTCGCAGAGTTCTTATGGAAATACAAAAGAAGGGAGCACTCATAATTTCCAGAAAGGGAGAGAATACTTTCGTATTCCAAAATTCCTATATCAACATATACTTTACAATCTAAGAGAAAGAAATAGAGGCATCCAGATCTCCATTCCAAACAAGTTCAGATCGTACCAATCTTTCCAGGAGTAATGCATATACATTCAATCTTGAATTCAATTAAAGAAGAAGAGAAAGCAAGAAAATCAACACCCAAGTTTACCATTAGCTCCAATCTGATAGAACTATTTAAAAAGGTCACCCTAAGATTCCAAGGGTCTTACAATTGCACATTAACAAAAGACATAGATTGTTATAAATGAAATACATATACGTTCAATATCAGTACACAATCATGGCCCAATTAAAAACAGTCTTCCCTTCACCCAGGACTCGAATCATTTTAGACTACGAGTTAGGGTAACCACTATCATTACTTACTGATAGGTAACACTAACTATTTCCAGTCATTATAGTGGATAATTTGTTATTGTGTTTCAAGGATACCAAACAAATAACACTTCCAGTATTACTAGATGATTTCTAATGATAGATTTCAAGGTCACTACAAGTGAAATCAACACAATCCCATCCCTTCCAAGTACAAAACCTGATTTCCATCCATGAAAATCTAGGATTACCCACACGTTATTAAGAATCAGAGTTCCTCAAAGCAATATTTCTCTCGGTCAGGCTGTGTTCCCATTAACCAAGTAAAGTCATAAGGAAAACAACAACTACACTAATATTTCATCACATACATAACCCATAATCATTGACCATCCAGACCCTTTTCACAGAGGTACAGGCTTGAAATCAACATATTTCTTACACATGTGAATAAACCAGTCAAGCTCAATAAAAGAATTTGTAGTTTCATCACAATCGACTATATATTCACCTCGTCGTCAAGCAATAAAAGAGCTCATGCGACCAAGCAATAATCAATAAACCAACCAGATTAGACACAACAATTCTTTCCATGTCATCCTTCAAACATGAAATCATCCAACACAACATCTAACATGGTACAGTTAGGAACTCATTACCTTAGTCGAACAAGAGACTAGGGAAAAACATATACAGAATTCGAACCCATATGTAATCACAACAAACACTTCAAAAGAAGTCAAATCCATAATGAAATCACAACAAACACTTCAATAGAAGTCGAATCCATAAGGTATACACAGCAAGGACTTCAATAGAAGTCAATTCCATAGCGAAATCACATCAAACACTTCAATGTGTCGAATGCATAATGTATACATAGCAAGGACTTCAACAGAAGTCAATTCCATAATGAAATCACAGAAAACACTTCAACAAAAGTCGAATCCATAATGTATACACAACAAGGACTTCAACAAAAGTCAATTCCATAATGAAAACATAGCAAACACTTCAACAGAGTCTACGTATAACCAGGGATTCCCATATCAACAAGAAAAGGAGAAAACCAATGCATTGCTACCAGCCAAGCCAACTGTACAAAAATCATCTGAACAAAGTTATTCTAATGAAAACATTTAAAGGAAAGTAAGATTTTTAAAAGTTAGGGCCTATCATGCCTGATAGTGTCACTTAAAAATTCGAAGAAGACCTCTGAATGTGCTTGCACCTTCTCCTCTTCTTCCACGATAAATTAAACAACAATAAATTGTTACCTCCATGACTTATATACTTTCCCCAACAGAGAAGCAAGCTAAAAACTCTCAAATTTTCCATACAACATAGAGTAGACGACTGGTTCAAGAACCCAGATTCAAGCAGAAAAAAAATGGAATGCATGGAAAACCAAATAACCAAACAATATTCCATTTGCATGCCTTCCCAAGCAATCCGCGCTCAGTAACCAAGGTTCATTAATTGCATTAACTTCCATTCTCCCACCTATTTTCCATTGCACACCGATTGCCAAAATCGGTGATCGCGCCAGAAAACAAACAACCATTCCCATACTTGGTGATACTGCCACGTCAAAGTTATATTAGTCTGTTTGTAACCTCCACCAAACCTGACAGCATTCCAAGTCCTCAACCTTATCCCCCTCATAAATGCCATGGAAACCACCGCCCATGACTCACGACCCTTCATAGGTCCCCCTCCATTCTTATCATTAGTTAAGATAGGTTAGATCATAGGGTTAAGACATTAGTCTCCCTTCCATAGCGCTAGGTGTAGTTAACTCTTAGGAGCATTAAGCTTATAGTTTAGGGCTAGGTTAGATTAGCAATTATTTTAACCAATAGGTTATAGTTTAGGTTAAGATTATTAACCTTAACGAATCAAATCTAGGTCTCCAAAATAGGACCAATCAAAGTTAGAGTCCATACAGGGTTAAACATTCCTGTAAAGGATTCTATTTGGCATCACTAAATTAAGCTTACGGTATAAACATGAACATATTACCTGGCTTAAGGTCTAGGCCTTCCTGATGTTATGATATCTGTAACCAAATTCCATTTATCATGATTAGCCTGAGTTAAACTCTAGGATTGATCATTCAAACTCATTCAGACCTTGTAACTTTCGTAAGGTCAATAAATTTTGTTCATCCTGAATAAGCTTAAAACATTCCTTGGATCAATGCAACTGATCCAAGGCTGAGTCATAAAGATGGATAAATCCACAATTCATCCAGAAATCAAATTGAACTCAAGTGTGAAGAATGAAAGAAACAAAAGAGTCCAAGCATATTCTGGCTCAGTCAAAGATCTTCAAGAGCAAAGAAGATATAATCCATATCAAGCATGACTTCACAAACCAAGGAACATGTCCTTATACAGAAGAAATCATATATCAACACTTGATTTCTCAGGAGAAGGTAACAACAGTTCAGGGAGTTACACCCCTAGGTGATTCCTGAGCTACTAGGTGAGTAAGATGTGAAGTGACTAATGCGAAAAACCCTCTAGGAGTTACATAAGTTGTAGGAACTAGGTGATGGTGGAACATTAAGATAAGTCTGCCACGTCTTAACCATGAGGAACTCGATGACCAAATTGGTGAGTTGGATCGGTGATCCAACCACCAAGTTGGTTTTTTTGACATATTCTCATGGACACCCCCTCTTCAATGCAAACCAATCTTCGGGGTGTCCCACTATTAATTATTAAATTAATATTTTTAATATTAATTTTATTAAATTAATATTTTTATTAAAATATTTTAATAATGATAGTTATTATTATTATTATTAAAATATTTTATTTAAATATTCCTTTAATTAAATAAGATGATTAAGTCAAACTGGGCATTAATGGCACATGATGGAGGGTTAAGTGGTTCAACTAACTTTGTAATAAATGTTGACCATCATGTACCTTCATTTTAGGAAGGAATTTATGACTTCTCCTCTTCTCTCTCACAAAATTCTTCTATAAATGTAAATTGGAGGCTCATTCCAAGGGGTTACACATTGGTTGTAGAAATTATATGTGTGACACAAGTTGGACAAGTTAGACATCTTAGACAAGTGTATGATTTTCAAGAATCCTCTCTCTTCTGTAAGTTAGCTTTATGGATTGGGGAAATTTTAAGCCTCCTTTCCAAGACTGTAATGGCAACCATTGCCTCTTCTAAATGTAATGATGCATTGTACACATTGTTGAAGTAATAAAAGTGTATGTTTTGTGACTACCATTAGTACTTTTCATCATTCCACATACTTCTTTTTTCCTTTCTCATTTTTATGGATACAATGTGAAAGTTTAAGTTTCTATTGCATGTTCTTGGAGTTATGTGGTTATCAAGTGGATTTCTGCATGCAGTTGAGTTATGGTGTTTATTCCCCCTTCTTAATTTCAACTTTCTTCACTTGAAGACTAATATATTGTTTTCCTGATTGAGTTTTAACAAAGGGAATGCATGCTCTTTACGTTTTGGTTTTATTTTTACCCTTTCTAAGTTACATTAGGTGAAGTTTCCTTGTGGTGCACAAAACCCTTTCCAAATTAACCCTTTATGAGTTTAGAAACACCCTTTATTTGGTGCATCACCATCCCTAGTATAGTTTCATTTATTTTGAATATCTCCCCCTAAATCCCATAAAAATGCTAGTATAGGTCTAGATAACCATTTTATTGCACTAGGAGTAGTATAACACTTAGTTTAGGAAGAGGAAGCCAAAATTCTCTGGAGGTCCACCTCAAGCCCAAGTCCCATATCTTGAGAGGCGATCCCATGTTACCCAATCACACCGAATGTCTTTTTCACATTTTAGCCATTCAGAGGGTGCAATGATAGGGTGATGATAGAAAATGAGGTAAATGTGGCATCAAGTGATGTTTATCAAGATGGCTTAATTATTTCTTTAGATAATATTGTCGAGTCTTGGGTGTTAGATTCAAGGGCTTCTTTCCATTCCAACCCACATAGATATTACTTTACTGAGTTTTTTCAAGGTGATTTTGGACATGTATATCTTGGTGATGATGAACCATGTATAACATACTAGGGAAAGGTTGTGTCCAAGTGAAAATCTAAAATGGGAACAAATAGGTACTTAAGGACGTCAGGCATGTGCCTAAGTTGAGGTGGAAGTTGATATCAATGGGTCAGATGGGTAGTGATGGTTGTATGGTCATTTTTACATTGGATTCATAGAAGGTTACTAAGGGAGCTCTTGTGGTTGCAAGAGGTAAGAAAATTGGTACCTTGTGTTTAACCAATGGTGTTGATTATTGTAATTTAGCTGCTGTAGATGGAGGTGTAACTTTTTTTTCACTAGAGGCTCGGTCATATGTTTCAAAAGGGCATGCATATTATAAAGGAAAAGTTTCCCAGATTAAAAGAGTTATATTTAGACTTTTGTGAGGATTATGTTTATGGGAAACATAACCGTGTGAGATTCCTCAAGGTTGGACCTACCAGGAATGAGTGTAAGTTGGAGTTGGTGCATACAGATGTATGGGGGCAAAATAAGGTAAAATATTTTGGTGGTTCATGTTATTATGTCACTTTCATTGATGATGCAACTAGAAAATTTTGGGTATATGGCATTAGAAAGAAATATGATGTGTTTAAAACTTTCAAAAGATGGAAAGCCTTGGTTAAGAATGAAACAGTCTCAAACTAAAATGTATTAGGTCGGATAACAATGAATTTCTTGATTACTTGTTTAGTAAATGGTAAAAGAGAAGCTACATATTTGCACAGAATAATATATTAATTCATACTTGGATCCTTACATACTTGAACAAGCTGCCAATATATAGGAGATAGTTTCCTATTAAGTAGGAAACAACTCAACCACAAATATTTCTATTTAGTTGTGATTGTTACTCGTGTAACAATACACAACTCAAATCATATGAGTTGTTAAAACAACTCCAACCAAAAATATTATTGTTAATATAACAATAATATAATTACTAACATTTGTATTTAATGAATACATAAATAATGTAAACATTAATATTTAATTTCCTAACAAATGGGATATGTAAGTAAATAATGGTTCCAAAGACTCCACTAGAAAATGGAGTTTCAAAGAGAATTAATAGGAAAATCATGTAGTGTGCTAGGTGTATGAGGTTACATGTGGGGCTGCAACTCATGTTTTGGGTGTAATTTGTGAGCACAACTATTTATCCGAATAACAAAGGACACTTTATGGCCTTGGATGGAGGTATATCTAAGGAGGCTTGGTCTAGTAAGAAAATTGATTACTCACTTCTTAGAGTATTTAGATGTGAGGTTTTTTTCACATTGATAAAGATGATAGAACGAAGTTAGAGGCTAAGTCATAGAAATGCACCTTTATTAGATATGGTGAGGATTAATTTGGTTTCGTGTTTGGAGTCTTAAGGACAAGTAAATATTTTGTCTTAGAGATATTGTATTTAAGGAAAAGTCATGTATAAAGATTAGTTGCAGGAACAAAAAGAGGAATCAAAGAAACATTACACGTGTTAGAGGACATTGCGGATGACAAGGTGTCTAAGGGGTCATTTCAAGTATAGCATGCTCCAAAACAACCAATTTAGGAACCTACTCATAAGGAAGCCCAAAATCCGAGGTGATAAGGTATTCTAGGGTAATAAGGGAACCTAAACATCTTACTTTGTCTTTGAATTACTTATTTCTCACTAACAATGGAGAGCTAGAGTTATTTGTGGAAGGAGTGCATGTGGATGTCGGGAAGAAGTGGGAGTAGGCTAGAAATGAAGAGAATAGATCACTTATGGAGAACCCGAATTGGGATCTGGTGGAGCTACCCAAGGAAATAGAGAATTGTAGAAAAAGTGGGTGTACAAAATCAAAGTGGAAAATGGAGGTAGAAAAGGGTATACGGCCCATTTGGTGGTCAAGGAATTTACACAAAAGAAAGGTAAAGACTTTGATTAATTTTTTTCTCCTATTGTTAAAATGACTTCTATTAGGATTGTTCTTGGTTTAGTAGCATTAGAATACTTGCACTTAGTGAAGTTGGATGTGAATACTTCATTCCTTCATGGTGAGTTAGAATAGGAATTGTCTATGTAGTAGCCACAAGGTTATGAGGTCAAAGGGAAGGAGAGGTTAGTGTTAAAATTGAAGAAGAGATTGTATGGCCTGAAACAAGCTCCAAAAAAGTGGTACAAGAAGTTTTATAGTTTTATAAAGGATTAGGGTTACTCCAGGTGTCACTTAAACCATTTCGTGTACATTAAGAATTTTATTTATGGTAGTTATATTATTTCATGCCTATATGTAGATGATATTCTTGTTGTCGGGAATAACATGTAGGAAATAAAGGTGCTCAAGAAGCACTTTGGGTGAATCGTTTTCTTTGAAGGATTTAGGGGTGTAAAAGGAAATAATTGGTATGATAATACCTTGGAACAAGAAGGAGAGGAAGATGGTATTATCTCAAGAAGAGTAAATAAAGAAGGTCTTGGAGAGTTTTAGTATGTAGGATGCTAAATCTGGTTGGTAATCCTTTAGCAAGTCACTTTAAATTATCAAATCCAAAGACTAAGGAGGATATAATCTAGATGTCTAGGGTACCGTACTCATCAATGGTTAACAACTTGATGTATGCTATGGTATGTGATAGTCCTAATATTTCCAATACATTGGGAGTAGTGAGCACATTTATGAGTGATCTAGGTAGAGAGAACTAGTAGGTAGTGAAGTGGATCCTTCCGTATTTTAGAGAGACCATGTGAAAAACATTATGTGTCAAAGTGGATCGGACACTACATTGCATGACCGTGTATATTCGGACATGGTAAGAGATTTGGATAATATGAGGATCACGTAAGGTTATGTATTTACGGTTGGTGATACACCCGTGAGATGGATTTCACTCTTATAAAAGGTTGTGGATTTGTCAACACAGGGGTTGATTATGTCGCTACCACATAGGAAAACTAGAAGATGATTTGGCTACAATAATTGTTTGATGAGTTGGTGCATAAGCAGGAATTTGGGAGACTACATAGTGATAGTCAGAGCGATATTCATTTGGTCAAGAAATATGCTTTCCACTCTAGGACAAAGAAAATTTAGTTGAGATATCATTTCATTAGGGAAGCTTTGGAATAAGATAAGTTAAAGCTAGAAAATATTCATACCAGTCAAAATTCTATGGATATGGTGACCAAGGTGTTCATAAGGGAGAAGTTGAAGTTGTGTTCAACTTTGGTTGGCCTTCACGGATGATAATGAAGGGTTGAGAACTTTTCTCGATAGGAATAGTCTCCAAGTGCGAGATTGTTGGGGTGTGGAGCCTTCTTTTTTTGTATTATGGAATCAACATTGAAGAGAAGGAGTTCAAACAGTTAAGTTTGGAGACTTCAGGAGAATTCTACAGTCATTTATTGTTTTCATGCTACATGTTTGTTGTAGTTTTTCTAAAAATTAGCGGTAGTTTGGTGGTTGTCACGGTGACAAATTTTACATCTTTGGAAAGATGAAAGGTCACAACTTTTAAACTTTTAAGGTCAGCTATATAACTTCCTAGAAGGATTATAATCTTATAAATAGAGGTGATATGAGTGTCCTAATGCATCTTGAGTGATCAAGAGATCTTGAGTCTTAGAACATCAAGAGGTGATCAAGAGTGATCAAGGTTGAGAAATTGGGTTTCAATTGTGTCTTAGATGTGGTTTAAAATCTTTGGGAATTACTTTTGTGAGTTCATGAGTGATAACTATGTAATTGTAACTGAGAGAATACTATGAGAGTTGGTTTTACTCTTGTTGATAATAAAATATGAGCAATTTCTTAGTGGACCTAGCCCACATTGGGTGAACTAGATTAAATATTGTCTTGTCTTATTTTGTGTATTATTTATATGTGTTGTTATATTTATGCTATATATTTTCCTAATGCTTTGATTTGATGAATTATTTTTGCATATTTTATAATTCCTAACAATAAAATCTTCCTAGTGCCAAAATCAAATCATACACGGAGGTCCTCTAACATATTCTTCAAAATTCTTCCATCATGCTCCCACCGATCAAAGCCTTTGGCCTAAACCATCCAGATCCCTCTTGATTTGATCCCCATTGCATCAGTTCCTATCATCATACGTTAGGTCATGACACTAATCATTGTAAGGCCCTTCAAACTATCATCCATGATCTTAATGAGTGAGAGGAACTCTTTAACAAGTATCCTTGTCTATATACTGCTTCATCCATATCCCATACAGTTCCTTTTACTACATCTTCATCTAATCAGCTTCCTAGGTATCTTCACACATCTACATCATCTCCTATCACTTTTTTTTGACAAGGGTCCTCCCTTGTTTATTGATATTTTTTGCCTTGTTACACCATCCTCCTGACATCCATTTCATATCCTTTAACATCCACTATCTTATCCACATCCTTTCATTGGGGAAAATCCTTCCCCTTATTATTGATCTTTTAGCATCCTTATTTTTGTCTTGATGGATTCATCTTCCCATGCTAGGGGACTTCTTTCTAGGACTTGTATTTTCACATATTAGTTCCTCTCCACATTCAACATCATCTTATCTTATCCATCTTGGTTCATCCGATCATACTTTCATCTCCTCTTCCTATGACCAATTTCATGGCCATATCTATGCTTCCCTTCGAAGCACCATGGATTTGTCTAAAATACACCATTTAAGGTGCATGTTTCATGATTTTTATTTAACTCATCTCATCTGGTCCTGGTTTATCTTGTCTCTCTCTAGGGGACCATTTATTTGTCTTAGACACATATATTTGCTTTCTTAATGAGTTGTACTTATCCTTATTTTCACTTGTTTATCTCATCCCATCTTTCCAACGTGACACTAACATCAGCAACATCATAACTTTATCATAATGTCACTACTCTAGAAAGGATCCAACATGGAAAGTTTTCCCCTAACTGGATTGGACCATACATTATTACACACAAGTATGGGTTGGGGGCCTATTTTTTTCCTCCTTGATGGTAAACCGGAAGTGGAATTTCTCAATGCATTACACTTCAACAATTCTATTGTTAGAAAATTTAATAATCTTACCTTAGTCATATCTTTAGATCATTCCTCCATCTTAGATTTTTCTATCTCTCATAGTGAGGATTTGGAATTATGTGGTCTTCTGTCACTGCCTATATGCAACCTCAAATATGAGCACCATAAATCTACCGATATCATATTCCTTATGGATAGGTTCTCGATTTGGTGAGAACTCCATGATCATCACATTCATCACCTTCTTATTCACCTATTGGAACCACGCAAAAGATCCATGGGTGTCTCTTGTACATTATTTATCCCCTCCTAGGTGCTCTACTTGGCTATTCTAAGATCTCACCCATGTAAAATCAAAATTCATGAATGTTATTATCAAAAATAAAAATTATAAAAAAGCAGATGATCCTCGAAGGAAAACTACTCATGAAAAATAAAAAGATAAAATAAAAAAGCATGTAAATCAAAATCAAATCCAAAATAAAATAGAAAGAAATATATCGATCCCTTAAAGGAAAACTATCATATATTACTCTTGTCATATATATTTTTCATAAATTATACCATACCCTTGAATTATGGCTACTCCTTATGGAATTTGAAGGCTTCTTGCATTAATCACCATCCATTTTATCATCCTAAGAAATTTTCTCACATTGATCAACTTTCTCTTTCCCTTTCCCAAGGTCAGGGCATAGTTTAAGGAACAACACTTTTAGAGAACCCTCTTCCCTTATAAAATTTTCATCTCAAACCTCTTTTTCATATATAAAAATTAGGTTTATGAGATCATCCATCCATTAATTCTCATTATCTTTGATATGAATAACTATCATTGGTTATCTACTAACATTTGTTTTGGTCACATGTGCCTTGCGTTACTTGGATCCCCTTTTTGTTTACCTCTAATGAAGATCAAGGAACCTTTTCCTTATACATTCCTCACTATAACGTAGTGTTGTTCACACATATAGGTCACCACCATTGTGAGGCATTTTTATCCTAATCCTATTGCATTTGTCTTTTAGCACATCTTTCTTCATCTCAATCACCTATATGTTATCTATCTATCTTACAACACATTTATTCAAACTTACATCCATCATTAATCACATTCATTCTTAATTTTATTTCATCACATCTTACCCATATACATTTTAATCATCATGATCAAATTTAAACACAAAACATATAGTCCTAATCCTCATTAACACATCACACATTTATATCACCATTTTATTCATACACACACATTTTAAATACATCACAACCCTCTAGGGGGCTCCCTCAAAGAAGATATGCTATCAAAATGAATGAAGTGAATGTCTAAGTATGTCAAGTCCTCTCTCTTTGGGGCAGGTATAACACTTGATCCTTGTTCATCTCCACCACCCTCATGGCCTCCCTCTACTCGTTGTGCTCCTAGATGACACTTCTCCCCCTGCTTTGTTGTTCTCTGTAAGTGTTCCCAGTAGAGCGTGTATTTGAAAACTTCTCAAACAATATCCCCTCATAATATATAGCCTCTGTGGATAGCACCCTATATCTATCCATCGAAATAATGCTTTGGGAGGTGCTACTTGTCTCAAACCCTATGGAGCTACCTCCGGGCACCACTCACCGAGTATGTTGCCAAAATAGTAGTCAAATCACCAAAATGGGCCTTATAGGCCTCCCTCTATCATCGGTAGTGGTCTCTCTCCTGAGTAACTTGGTCCCTCTCCCCCGTGACTATATACCACTACTACAGAGCAGTGTCTCTCTCTATCCTAATCTACTCCAATTCAGCACACAATCACGTCACCTCTACAAACTTTCCTACTCCACCATCTCTTCCTCCTCTAGGAGCCACCTCTACATCAATCTCCTCCTCCTCCTTGTCTCCTCTCTCCAAAATAACCCATCCAATTACCAAAGTCAGTGCCGAATCCATCATCATCATCCTCATCCCATGACACCACCTATTCCTCCACTGGATTAGACATCATGGGACTCTATAACTCTCTGTCTATCTCTTCCCATCTATATAGAATGGGACCATATGGTATGGTCTAGATGACCCCAAAATGTCATTGCACTCGATCGAAATGAACAACCTCTATCATCTCTGGTCATCTCCCCTACACCAATCTCATCCTCCTCATCCCTATTAATTCCACATCCACACCGGGCCAAGTGGGAAAATAATGATACGACCACCACTTAATCTACTCAACATCCAACTCTACAAGTTGATCTACATCCCAATCCACCCTCCTCTCACTCCTTTTTCCAAAAGGCTTAATCAAACCTCCATCTCAAGAATCCCACCTCTAACTAAATGTGGTCTCATATAAATCAAGGAATCCCTAGTGATCTAATCACTACAATATTCTCATAAGCCTAACAGTGTAGTAAGAAGCCTACATCCAAACTTGACCTCCTACCCGTCCCCGTATCAAGATAGATCCTAGTAAACTGAGCTAACAAGGTGTCCCCAAATGAAAATATTGTCTAGTGCTCCACTATATCACCCACTACACTAGTCAATGCCCATGGAAACTGATATTTTCTTGATTTTAGAAAATCATACCCGAAAGTACCATCATCACCATGAAAATAAATTTGTTTCATTCCCCCACCTCATATCTATGCTCATAGGAAAAATCCCCTGAAGAAAATATGATATGGGGTGCATCATATTCAAATATCCACATACAAACAACTATTCTTTCATATATAGTAATGGGAACTATCTTCTCCCCCTGTATTGGCGGCTGAGAATCTGATACAAATCCTCCATGGTGATAGTCATCTCCCTTGTCCTAAACCAAAATGTACATGTCTACCTATCCCACCTCTCAACCAAAGTAATCATAATCCCCACATCCCATGGGATCCTCTGATAATGTCTAAATCCTCCTAATCCAACTACAGATGAATTATCCCACTTGACATCTATGACATCCCCTCTAATCTACTCATATAGAGATAACACCTAATCTCTCAAATATAAGGTATCTCTGGCCTACAATCACAAGCAAAACATGCATACATTAGACCTTTGATCTAAAAATCCATCCAAAGTGCATTAAATTCCATCTAAATCCATTTTTAGCCAATCTAACCCTAGTCAACACTTTGAACCAAGTCAAGTCAATGCTTTTTGGGTTGATCAATGTTCCTTAGGGCCTAGTTGAGGTCAACCCATTTGGGTCATTCTTGATCGCCTTGGCATCACCCACTTTTTGTAAAATCTAAAATTACATGAAACATGAAATTAAGTCAAAAACTAATGTGAGTTTTGTTACTCACCATCCTCTGCACCCTCTAGCATTTCTTCATAGCTTTGGTGGCCTCTATTTTATCAATATCTCTTTTCTCTCTCTCATTAATTTTTTGTGTGAAAATGAGCATCGTTGGCCAATCACCGGGCTTATATTACCCACCGACACTTGTTCACTTTGTCGACCTCCTTGCATCTCTCACAATTAGCCTTAGTCACCATCGTATGGCCTTAACAATAACCATTTTGGGCTCTCAACACTATTTATTGTATCCCTTTCTAGGGCATTAACTATTGTTGACCATTTAACACACACTAGTGGTCATCTCCATCTTTCCCTCTAGGCATTCTAATCTAACAATTAAACTATTTCTTCCCATGCGCATACATACTCTTTAAGTCCACACCATGGCCATATCTATTGTTCCTTTGGGAATTTTAATCCTATTGTACTCTCAAAGTCCACCTTTTGTGGCCATAATCACTCCTCTTTTGGGCACTCTTATTCTAAAATAATATTTAATCCACGCATGAAGTCCTCTTTTGAGGCCATAATCATCTTCCCCATCTTGGGAATTACATTCATGATATCAAGTCCACTCTTGTGGCCATATTCATGCCCTTTCTTAGGGGCACCATATTCATCATATCAAGTCCACCTTTGTGGCCATCCTTTCCCTACTTGGGAATATTTTATTTATTCATTTATTTTTCCTTCGCAGCCATACATTTTCCCACTTGGGGTATATTTTATTTTTTCCTTCTTAGCCATATTTTCCATTTGGGGCATATTACTTCATCACACGCTTTTTCATTTTGTTATCTTGGCCTTTTTTTCATGTCTCATTAGGGAACCTTACTTTTAATTCTCGTCCTTTCTAGATGTATACCTATTCACTCGATTCCTCATATATGAAGGATTTTAAAAACCTTTTCACATATAGCTATTCATATTTTGATGACTTGCCTATGACCCGTTAGTCATCCCGACATGCATCCATATTACAATGATATTCACCCACTCACTGGTCTGTAGAACGTTGTATCCCATCTCCATTGAGACCACAATTTTCCTCTACCAATGTGATATTGGAGTCACTGCCATATTTTTATTTATATTACAATCCTTTTTCCTGGGAATCTTTCCTTGGTTATACTTTCACCAATCTTTTCTTCACCCACCCACCCTTCATCAAGAACCTTTTTTCAAATGTGTCATCGATTTCCCTTGACATCATCGATCCCCCATTTGAGGGGGAGCTTATCATCAATTATTTTTATCCTTATCCAACTCTCATCATTTTTGTCTCATGGCTTGCTAGCCCAAACCACTCAACAAAAGGGGGAAAATGTAGACACCTAAAATTGGTATCTATTTCGTCATTCACCCACATGCACATATTTAATTATTAATTTAATTTATCCCCTAGATATAATTAAATTCCCATCCAATCCCCATTAATTAATTAAGCCACATTAATTAATTAATCATTTAATATCTTACATGCCCAATTATCCCATCCATATTAATCCTTATTCTTATTAATTAATTAATACCCTTCATCTTGCCATTTAGGATGCTTTTATCCTAAATTCATCCCTTTGCTTTTCTAATCTTTTCTCCCATCTATTTTTATGCCCTAACTACCTTAAATTCATCCCCAACAAACCCAATCTTGCATACATGCTTTAAAGCATTAAATGATTCTTTAAAAACAAAAAATCATGCCAAAATAAAGGAAAACTCGCCCATTGTGGAAACTTTCCCTCACCGACCCAGCCTAGTTGTCACCGGCCCTATAAAATTAGATTCTTTCTTTCTATTCATCATCAGATGCATGTAACTTCAGGATTTTCTTGCAAAATGGAAATCCTTCCCTATGTCTGAGCATTCTTGAAACATTAACATGCCTTTTAGACATCATCTCAATGTGTTTGCATCGCTCACAATCATCTTTCATGATAATTATTGATATATTTGTGCATTTTTTTTTATTTTTTTTTATTGAATTATCTTTTTATCATTTGTATCTAATATTTTACGGGTTCAAATTAGTTCTAGTAGCACTCACAACTTCTCCAATAACCCTTTTCCCTTAGCCTTTTTCTTAAAGGTTATCCTTCTCATCCATTCATCCTCGGATTTATCTAGTTCTACAATAGTCATCATTGACCATGTTAGATAGCCATTGACCCGTGCCCAATATACTAAACATACTTCTTCTACTATTGTTTTCAGCCATTTCCTCAAATTTTCTTCCCTAGTCCCTTATTGCAAACTATCCACAACATATACGGATCCTTAACATCATGTAGTGGAGCGGTTAGAATCTCTGAGTATGTATATTCATTCTATAGTCCAAATCAGACCTCCCGGTCATTGTCAACCTACCTCTTCACAATTTTGGTCACCATTGACCCAGATTAGGTAACAAACAATTTACGATTATCACCATCTAATTAGATTTTAGATCAATTTCTGTCATCTTCCCAGTTCATAATATTTCTATTTCCACACGCTTCGTAATTTCATATTTTACATCATTTTTGTTAAAATGGGGGTTGACATCTACAAAAGTAAGCTAACCACTTCTTTGAACGCATTATTAGGTAACCCCCACATATATCTATCTAATCAATCTTCATTCCATTTTTGCGGGACTCTTAAGTTTCAACAAGAATTAACCATCTTGCGCCCATATCAAATCGCATCCGAGGTAGCATAAACCCTTTAGGATTTCTAAGTTTTCTATTTTCTTTAGTAGCTAGTACATTTACCATTCATTAATAATGAGAAACATGGTAAACACTTACAAGAGGGAGAAAAGGTGTGTTGGAAGATAGTACATTTACTATTTTACATTGTAGTAATTTATAAGTTTATTAGGTTTGCATATTTCATTTTTCCAAATTGACATTTAGAAGAATGATGCATGGTTGTTCATCTGGAATTATCATTTGTATGATCTCATAATAAAATAGTTTTTACTCATCTACTACTTCACTTATTATTTATTGAATTTATTAGATATTATTTGACTCCCTAATTAAGTAATAATTTGAGAGTTTATATTACCTACACAACTATCTTCATATAGCTTAAATTATATTATTATTTTTTCAAATATAAGAAATATAGGTTTTCTATATTTTAGCTATTGGATAATGTAATGGTCGATTACACACACACACACACACACACACACACACACACACATATATATATATACATACTTTGTTTTTTTATTCAAATAATTTTTAAAAATATTATAGTTATACACAAATTAATTTATTTTTATTTATAAAGAATCTTGTTTAATATGGTATATTTAATAATTCAAACTGTGAATACCTGAATTGACACACACACACACACACATACACACACACATTGTAGACACTTTGGGGTTATTTTCACCCATCTATACCCCACATACATACGTTATTTCACTAAACATATCACTTTAACCATTACCTAAGTCAACCTACTCACTCAGTAAAATAATTTTTCACTCTCAATAAATTATAATCACCCATCAAGACTTACTATAACCTCCCTAAAACCTCCTAACCATATTTAAATCTATCCTAACCATATTTCCCAAACCTCATAACCTCCCAACCTCGCCTAACCTCATCCCTAACCATTTTACACTCGATGCCCATACCTGAAATTATTGTTTTATAATTGGTTCAAACTACTTCCAAAAATTTCCTCTCTGAATTTCCTAGATCACCGAAAATTCCAAAAATCACTGCAATTATAAATAGGAGACCAAACTCCTATTTTAGGGACCTTTGGGAATTTTTGCATATTCACTCTTGAGATTTCTTGAAATAGAAATAAATTTACGTAACTTAAAAATATCCAAGCCTATGACAAGACTCTTCCACTCCAAAGAGTTATAACGCATCGGTTTGTGCATCTATAAACTCTCAAGAGCCTCTCCACTTCATCAGATGACCAACATATCAACACCATATGTTTAATAAGTATTTGTGAACATTATTGAATTCATTCTCACATTACGAGGTAAACTCATCATCTCTAATATAGTCATACATTAAAACAAAAGAAAATAATAATTTTAAATCAACATTTCCTATAAGTTTGTCATTTATCATCTAATCATGAGCATCTACGATATGTCGATCATCTAATAACCCTTCATGTGGGACTAGTTTTATATCCTTCAAAATCTTACTTTTTGTGCTATAAAATTCACACCGAACTCGAAAGACATTTAGGAACATATAAAATTCCTTCATGAAATCCAACAAACAACTATGTATTACTATTATGACTACTTTGAGGACCTTGATTCATCGCCACTCTAGCTAAGGCCACCTACAAAGTGGAACAAGATCTTCCTTTTCACCTTGAGTTCTAGCTTCTATCCTTATCATTATCATTATTTATCTTATCATTTTTATCAAATCACTCAATTTTATCAAGACAGATGACATCCTTTAAGGAATTCCCCTTGGATTCTTGGAATCGACATTTTTGATAAACTCACCATCCTATTTATCTAATATCTTTTGTCTACTTGTCTTTGCTTGAAGGTCTATTCACTTGGCAAAAGAAGGAAGCGCTCATACATTTTTCACATCTCATCATCCTAACATTGCAGTATTGACGCAAGTATCATTAAACCATGTCATGTTTTTATTTTTTGGTACTTTCTACACTTTATAGAATCTACCCAAAAACTACCTAATACATTCCTGACACGCATGATGGGACATGTTCCCTTTATTTTTATGAAAATTGACTTATAATCATTCTTGGGATCTCTTCTTTGTAATTATTATTAATTATGGTAAATCACCGGTGATTTTGGACAATCTCCCATGATTCCTAGAAATTTTCGACAATCTCTATGGATTGTTCCCGATTACTTAATCGATTTTCCTTTGTGATTTAGTTTTTGTTTTCCTCCTGTCTTTATCTAATCATTGTAGGTTTCCTTCTTTGGAGTGCCTTCTTCTTAGCTTCAATTAGGCTAAAAATAAAAAATTAAAATTAAAATAAAAATAAAAAATTAATCACGAGATACATTTTCTTCATTATTTATTTTCTTTTTTCCTAACATTATACTTTTTTGTTGTCCTCATCGAATAAAAATTTCTTTTTGGGATTTAAAAATAACCCTTCATAACTACTTAATCACATAGTGTAATTAGGGGGTTAATGAATTGCATTCACTTAACTTTCCTCACACATAGCCAAACCACACCAAACACAATTTATTTCTAAACATTCCTACCAGTGGACCTACTTCGATTTCATCACTAAGAGGATAAGCCAACTCAGTCTTACGGCCAAGTATAAAAAAAATATGGTGGGGGTAAATCGAGTAAGCACTCAATACCCCTATCGGTGTGGGACCATGAGGTGAGAGGGTAGGCCCCAATACCATGCTTTGTACCAACACCAACATAGATTATGGCCTCACCTACCTTAAAGTATATCAAATAATCCAACCTTTAGTGTCACCCAAAACGAGCTCTAGATTGCCATTTCCTAGGACCTCATAAACCATTTTCCACATTTTCCTTTTTTAACTTAATCAATATAACCAAACTCCCTTGTGTGGATTTCTTGCTTGATTGTAATCAATTCTCTATATTCATTTTCTCTCTCCTTTAGTGATTGTTTGTTTTCATGGTCTTGACTGACAATACTCTCATCAATAAAAATATGAAAAACATCATTAAGGATTTACAAAAGACCTTAGAAAACATTCAATCTCACCTTGACGACATTCCCCTTATCACGAATCAACATTGATCACCATTAATATATTATCAAGAACCCCAAACTCTCATAGAAGTAAATCCACCACATATAAAATCCCCAATCCACCTAGTCCTCATTTCTTCAACAAATGGGATCCAGGTCTTCACTAAAATCCCGATTCAAACTTTATTTCTCTCAACACTTAGTTAGCTACATGGGATTTCCTTCTTTAGTACTCTACACCTAAATATTTTTCTAGGATTATTTATCCTAACCATGATCTAGTCATCCAACAAGTCCATCCCTATCCCACTTCCAAAGTGAAACATAAACATCTAACCCTATCTCTTCACCCACCATCATCACTTTTGACCTCAATATTGTTTCCTCACTAGACACATCTAATAAACAATCATTGTCCTCACTAGATCCATCTTCTAGATTTAACTCATCCCAAAAAACAAAACACATCCTCATATACTTCTATTCCTTTAGTCTCTTCCACTATCCAGGACACCTCCTACAAGTTTAGTAGCCATCCACATAAGTGTATAGAACCTATCTCATCTCAAAACCCACATCATATATTAAAAAATATTCACATCCTTCCCAACATTGAAACCCATCACTAATATGAGTTCCATCTCTAGTCTCTACCCCTCTTGAAAACAATCATCAACCACCTATGTTTCACAAATCTTCTCTCAACACACACGTCAACAATCACAACCTATTATCCACACTTCTATTCCTTTCTAGCACATACCTCAATAATCCCAACCTTTTATCCACACTTAAATCCCCTTCCAACATATACCCCAACACTCACACCCCCTTTAAACACATCCATGCCTATTCAATATAACTACATCTAATCTTCACAACCCATAGTCTTGCATCCCACATAAAAATTCCTATGAGAACCCCTCTCAAACATAATATACCTTTTCCATACCATCCATACTAGAAACCAAACCCACATACATAAAATCAACTATGTCATTCATCATTTAATTCTTAGAAACAACCATCATTAAACGATCCCTTGTAGGAATTGATGAACAAGATCTCCAACCTTGAAGCTTCGTAAGCCATGGATCCCAACAACACCCTTTCTTATGAACAAATTTTTAATGAACCCATCCATCCATCCTTACCATACAAAGTGTATCATCCACATTGGGAAATCCCTAAGTTCCTCTAATTCTACAACAAATAATGCCCTCAACAACACATCTGGGTTTTCTGGAATGCCCGTTATCTCATTACACATGACTAAGACCTTATGCTAAGAACATTTCCCATGTCCTTACCTAGACCTGCCTTAGATTGGTAAAAATATTACCTATTATTCACTCTTCACATTATTATAGCTCTCACACATCTTTTTATAACACTTATCGATTAACATCACTCATAAAGTCACTATCAATGATCTAGAGAGGAATTATTAATCAATTTTCCTCTTCCCTCCCATAGACTAAATTAATCAAGTTATTTTCTCACTCCTATGCCAAATATATATCATCCACATTAAAAATATAATCTTCTAAAACATTTGACAAAGCCTTCACTATGGCTCACAAACTCAAACTTTGCACTCTTGAAGATGGTAGGGTCAAACTCAGATCAAAGAAGCCTAAGCCTAAGTCTTCATTCAAACCATCCTCTAGTCACGACAAATCTAAGACATCAACAAACATAGTCATGATAAAGATTACTTATAAATAACATTTGACCTCCGAACACACCCATTCTCAATGAAATTATCTCGCTTATCAGTGAATATTATAATGTAGTCTTTGATAAACTCTTGGCTGCATGTATGATCACCCTTCCTCCCATATTCCCCATTTACATGTTTATTTAAAAACCCTATTGGTATTGAGAGAATTATTACTATAAATACCATACGGTCAAATCCCATGACATTAAAAATTTTCATTCATTAATAAGTTTCCTTTGGGACCTTTTCAAAAAAAGGTGAGTTGCGATTGGCTAATCTAAATGCACCTCCAAATCAGAACTTGGGTGTTTTTAAACAACCCTTTCCAAACCACTCCCCATCCACCAAGAAACCACGCTTTAATATCATCCATGGTAATCATTCCACCATCAACACAATTAAATATCAGTACTTTACACCATTAGTGTTTAGTGCTCCCATCATGAAAGCACAATCTAGATCATCCATAAATGATTTTGTCACATAAATAGTAAAGAAATCATCCACCACACCTTATGTTTCCACACCAAAAGCACCTATTGAATCATGTATTTATCTTGTTATTTCCATTGGGAGGATCACAAATCTATCCACATCTATCTCATCCCCTTTAAACAAATCTACAAGCTCTTCAAAATCTTCATAAAAGAAACCTATATTACAATATTTGAAAAGCTCTTATGATGACCATGTCACTCAACATTATGAGAGTAATCTTAACAAATTTATTCCATGACCACACATCCCTTTGTATAATAAATTTACAATCATATCATATGATCATCTCGACCTCCTCAACGCATAATCCAAAATATATTACTTCTATATTAGGGCCACACCCCTCATCAAAATTATTAGTCATTATTACAAAATCTCCAAAGGTGTCACATAGAAAATGGTCCCTTCAATACATATATCATCAAAAGAAACATCAATTCCCTCGACCTCCACCTCAAAAGGACATTATGCAGTAACCCTTGAAAGGATTATCAAAAAGAATATCATAAACTAACTTCCTCTTAAGCCATCTAACTCTCGAGGGTGGAGTGCCTCCTAGTATAATTTTGAAGCATTTTTTATTATCATCACAGACCAAGACATTCTATAGAGGACTATAAATCCCTTCACACTACCATCCAAATACTTGATAGTAAAATGAATCTCCCTACATATCTATAACCATAAAAACAACCCACCAGACATCTAATACTATTGCATTTGAACCATCACCCACACCCACATCTAAAAAGGTGGGGAATCTTCCAAGAAATATCCTCTTCATCAAATTGATGTAGTACGTATCACTACCAGAAATCATACCCATGACCCTAATACTTTAGATAAAATAAATTCCAAGGTATTTATCCCACTCTCTCCTTAGTCATCTAATCAAACACCTCAATCAAAGGTTAAGGTATCTATCCTTTCCACTCTATAGACACCTATAATTTATCTTGATCAATTTAAATACTTAAATTGCACTAATTATACCCTTTCTCACAAATTGTTGACATATCGACAATATAGGACAATTTCTCTTCTATCACCATTAATTAGCTACATTACGCTAGTTAATTAACCCTTCTATCCAACAAATACACTAATTAACAACATTCTATTAATCATCCCCCTTTCCATCTAAATTAATTAATTGTTTCTAATTAATTAAGCTCCCCTTTCTATCTTCATTAATTAATTACTTCTAATTAATTAATTATCTTTTCAATTTAATCAATAAATCACCACTTATTTGATTAAATCCCTATCATAATCTAAATCATGCTAATTATTCCTCTAAAAGCTTCTATAAGCTTGCACACCTATTAATTAATCACTTTGGTTAATTAATAAATCCCCTCATACCCCATGGGTCACTAAAGGACAAACTAGACTCTCCTAAAGTTGACTCAACTGCTTCTAAACCTTCCTTATCCACAACTAACCCAACCTCTCTATTTATTCCACATTGAGAGGGATGTAGAAAATTTTCTATCCATTGGGCTATATAACGAGCCCTCCTCCTACCTTTCTATTTACACCTACATTCCTAAATGATAATATAGCATACACATAGCCATTTATCATCTTTGAGAATTATTCCATTAGAATAGATTTCCTTCTCCATTTCTTGTATTCATTCACCCAAGTTTTGAATTCATATGGAGATTTGTCAAATGGTCTTATAGCTATGATTTGATAAGAATTCATTCTTAGAAACCTTGGTATTTCAAGCACATAATCAACTCTTTGATTGCCAGAGGTCTACCTAGGTTCAATCTCATCTTATTTTTAGCATTCAATAAGAGATAAAAGTTAATTTGTTTAGCATGTTAGCTTGAAATGTTCATTTCATGTTTAATGTAGAAATGTTGATAGGTTAGCTTTGTTTAAGCTCTTAGCATGATGATGCATAGGTTTAGCTTAGCATTGTATTGAATCTACTAGGTGTTAGTTTCAACTTTACTTACATTGCTAACTATTTCATGCATACATATGGCACACCCAGTGGGACGGGTCCTTAGTCCCTTAACATTCTAGTTCAAATTTTATTGTTATTTCAAGTTTTTGGCTAACCCTTGATATACACATATGTGAAATAATGTTAAATTTCTTAGGATTTTGCTAATATCACATGTGTAGGATCTCATTTAGAGCTTTAATTCTAATGGGTTGTTGTCAATTTGGAGTATTTTGAGATTTTTCATGTCATTGGCTGTATTTTGACTACGGGATGGGTGTAGGAACACAAACCCTAATGAATGAACACTAAACCTAGCATAGGCACATGTTTTGGCATGCACACACTCTTCTCATACTATACCTTCACTATTTTTAGAAACCAATCAAAGCTAGCACACATACCCTAACCTTGGCACACATACCTTAACCCCGAATAGACACCATAACATTAGCACACACAATCTATGTTTGTAACATGGAGCACATGCTCATATCTTGGTGTAGGCATCTCTCAGAGTGGTGCGGGCATACTATTTGAATTTTTATACTACCATTTTTCTAACCTTGGCGCACACGCCTATACCCTTGTGTACATGCCTATATCTTAGCACAAACATCTCTCGGGTGATACAGATGCACTACTGATTTAGATTTACACAGAGGGGTACAACCTCCTAATCCACATGCACATGCTATAACCTCGTCATGCGCAGTGCTTTAGTCTGAGTTGGCATATTAATTTAATTTTTTTAATAATTTGTTTCCTAAGGTGTTGATGTCATTGTAGGTTTTATTTTTTGCATGGATATGCTAGAATAGACTTTAGATGAACCTTGCATGTTAATTATAAGATTAAGGTTGTGTATGATCTTCTCTCGTATCTTTTGGTGCGATCTTGGGAATCATAAATGATTCTTATGTATTTTGTTTCTTTGAGAATATGTTGAATGTCCAAATTGAGAAAAAATATATTTCACGTTTGAATTAAGTGTTTCCATTTGTTGATTTCTTGGATTTTTTGTCACATGTGCTCTTCTTTTGCATCTTAGGGCAATGAGGAGAATAAAAAATGATGTTTATTATTTTTATGGAAAATTACTAATCTGTTTTGCATAACCAACAATGCTTGTCAAAGAAAATGTGGTGTTGAAACAAAATTAAACTACTACTATAGTTTCCGTGTAGGTTTTCAAAATGTGTTCAAGAAAACCACATCCAATTTAAAAAAGATAAAACCACACCATAATCATCACATTGTAATTGTAGGTTCGGATAAGGGTACGTCACATTCGCTAAAACTAGGACATAAACCCTTTGGCATATGCCTAAAGCTACAACAATGGGGGTGGTCCTAGGAATCCCAAAGTAGTACATGCAAGAGGGAACCTTGTCAATGAAACAGAACCGCTCCACACAACCCACTTGAATAGTTTTTCGTTGTGAGTTAGAGTCAAATCTTATCTCAGTATCGTGGTTCTAGTGATGGTATAACATAACACACTAGTTTCTCATTGTATCAAAAGGGGGTATAATAAATCTAAGATAATCCCAAATCAGTCATTTTGAATCTTTAGGAAAATTACACTCACATTAGACAACCATGTGACACCTAGTTGAGTGAACCAACTAGGAAGCTATCTTTGACTAGGAGCCAACTTGGAGCACATCAAAGCCGATTTGAGTTGAGAGATATTGTTTGTCACGAAATGTGTGAAGCATTACTTTTGCTTAGTTTTTCACTTTCCGTAAGGTGAGTTGAAATTCTATCGAAGTGAGGCCAAAAATTTTCAACCCTAATTGATCTACTTCCTTCACTTTCTTTTGACACTTTGTTGATCAAAAGAGGAGTGAATACCTTTGTGTTATAAATTAATTGTTTCACCAATTTTTTATCTTTTACGCCCATCCATGTTTGCGGTTGGGTTGTTAAATGTCTAAAGTGTGTGGAGATGATTTTATATCATTGATATCCTTTTTGATCTTGATACCCAAGTCAAGATCATCATCGTAGTTAGGCTTGGTTAATCAATTTTATTATCCTTTGAACAATTATCTTGTTTATATCTTGTCACTACAATTTTTGGTATTTACGTCTTATTTCTTGTAAAATTGACCTAAATAGCTATATTGTAAGGTTACACTATATACACTTTAAAAATTCCTAGGTATACTATCACTTTAGCTTGACTTCAATTATTACCTCGATTCTCAATGTTAAGTGTTACCACTTGTGCATGTTATATCAATATCATCTTGATATCAATACCTTAATTTATTTTAAAGCTTGGTTAACATATCTTGGTGAAATTGTTGTATCATTCACAATCATAATTGACACCCTTTGGAATATAGGTATTGATTGAATTTGGGCTTGCTTCTAGTATACTTTGTTTAGAGGTCACATTAACTTCTTGTTATTACTTACGCCTTGTTCATTTCTTTGAACTCAACATAAGTAGGGACAATTTTTCAATCATCATATGACACAAAATACCTTTTCAAAAACAAATTTAGGAAGTACTTAATTTGATTATTTGGTTTGAAACTCAACATTGTGTGACTAATTATTGCTTGGCTTGTTCATTTAAGAGTGGATTTTTGTGTCACATTGGTTCTTTGACATTCATAATATTCCTTAATTTCTTAACGTTCCTTATTTTCACTTAGGTTTGATAAAAATATTTGAACACATTCACAGATACCTTAGTGAACCTATTACACATCATGGATCCTAAAACAAGATTAGGACTCAAAAATAGGCTTTGGAAGAAAGACAAATGCAAAATTGGGAAGCCTCAAACAAACAAGGGTCAAACCCTTTTATTGGCCATGATCTTGGGCCTTTATTCTATATGGAAAAAGAGGTAGAATAAATGATAGATCATAGTGGTGATGAGTTGGAATCACCACATGTGGAGTTTGACTTCAACCCCACCTTGTTAGATGAATTCATTTTTAGAAACAAGGATCAGGTACTAGCACGAGTTGTGGAGTTGGGAGCCAGAATGCCTATCGAACAAGAGGCAATCCCACCTACAAAATGATTCTAATGAAGAGGAGTAACCTCTTATTAACATGGATGATATTTTAACACATGGTCATGCTTCTACTTCTAACGTGGGAAATGATAATGTAGTGGGATATAGAATACCTTTCCTTAAAGTACCACGTAAAGTTAGAATAGAACATGAAAATGTTGAACAACCTCCACAACATGAAGAAGAAGAGGAACCTCTTGAAGAAGAAGTCACTATTCAACAAAAAATTAGCAACCTTAGTCAACAATTGGATTTGTTAACATCTCATGTAAAAAAATAAACAAACAAAAATGTACAAAAGATAAAACCTAAGGTAAAAATTAGTGAACTTCAATTAGAAAATCAAGGAGAAGACAATATGGAACATCATCGTGTATATATCCCTGCTTCTCCTACCAAAGAACAATTACTCACTCAAGAAATGTAGTCTATGAAAGTGAAACTTAAAATCCTCCAAGAGAGAACTATGGGGAATAACATAAAATATCAATATGAAGAGCTATGTCCCTATCCATTTGACAAAACTATGATGCTTCAACCCTTCCCTAAAAATTTTGACATGCAAAAATTTGACAAATATAGAGGAAAGGTTACTCGCGAGACCAAGTTAAATATTTTTACATGGCATGCCAAGAAGTGGCCTACAGTGAAATTTACCTCATGACTCTTTCCAAAGTGTCTAGGGAGCCAAGCCTTAGAATGGTTCACTCGCTTTTAGGGTTCATTTTAAGACCCCCCTTGCAAAAAAATATTTTATAATGGGTGGAAAATCTCCAAAATAAACTTTTGAATCAATGGCAATTTTTTGAAAAATGTTTCATGGTAAAATCAATTTGGCGGGGCACAATTTTCTTAGATGAGGTACTCTAATAAGAAACGTTGGTGAAATACATGCATAAGTTAATTTAAAATATAAATAGTAGGTGAATTCACCCGGATAAATGACTTATTGGTGGAAATTTCAGTGAATTGGGCGGGATCGACTACTGAAAATTAGCCATTTTCAATTTAAAAAAATCCCTAATATTCACGAGTTTACAAAAAATTTCCACTAAATTTTTCCCTGCTTGCTTTCCTCATGGGTCTATTTTCACATGGCCTAAACTAGAAGAAAGGTTTGTATGACACTTATCATACACCATAGAAAGTGACATAACCATGGAGGACTTGTGTGGCACTAAACAACATCCTAACTAGACATTTTCTATCTTCCTATAAATATGGAGAAGGATAGCTAGTTTCTTCCCTTGTACATTCCTTGAAAAACAACTGGTGAGTATCTATGTGCCCAATCTCAACCCAAACATCACTTTTCATCTACAAATGCATTGTATTTCCACCTTCAAAGAGGTTATTGAAAAGGGCATTCAAATAGAGAAATCCGTTATTTCCAATGGAACCATCAAACCAAACTCTAAGGATAACCAAAATGCAAAACCTACGGAAAAGGTAAAAATATTTAACAAAAACAAGAACATGGTGGGAGATGGAATCAAAGATTCCAAATGCATACAAATGGTTCAAATTGGTCAACCTTTTAAACTGACCAAAGGACCTATTCAACCACCACCTAAATGTAGAATGTTCACTCCTCTCAATGAGCCTTTGTTGACCATATTAAAGAAATTGGATGCAACTCACATGGTGACTTATCCCACAACACAATTCTTTGATGAAAATGCTCAAAACCATCATGGTACAAAGAGCATAAATATTGTGAATTACATCATGTCAAGGGACACAAAATAGAAAAATGTCTTCGAATTCATCACTACATATAGGACCTCAACTAAAATGGGGAGATAGAAGTGGATACCCCGGAGAAAACTCAGACACCAAACAAAAAGATGGGAATATTCAAGGAACCATTCCCTAAACATGGTAAGTCAAATGAGAAAAATCCGGATCGAGGAGAGTCATCCTAGAGTTATAAAGTAATGAATTATCTATATACGAAGAAGGATAATAATCATTACGATTCATCATTGTATGTATCCTCTCTCCTAGTGACCATGTGAACACCATTCGATAAAGGGAAAGGATTTCAATGTGATAACAAAGCACACCCGCCTCATGATTCTTGAACCCTCTCCATTGATCCCATAAGATGGTAGGTATAACCTCTTAGAATAACTTGAGAAGACATCTTCCAAGATTTCAATCTTAGATCTTCTCAAAACATCGAATGTACATAGGGACATCTTGTACTAAACTCTTCGGGGTCAAGAGTGCCACTAGAAGTACACCCTTCACATCTTCAAGATGTGGTAGCTAACATTTTACCGAATGAGTATATCTCCTTTAATCATAGGGAGATCCATATTGAAGATCAAACACATAATATCCCCTTAAATATTGAGGTATTTTTACCCACCAAAAGATAAAATGGGTGCTTTTGGAAAATGGATCGGGGATGAACATATGCACATTGAATTTAATTAAGTGACTAGGAAATACGAGAAGAAGAACTCGATTCCCACATCATTACCTTAATCGCTTATGACAACGTGGAAAGGGAGTCACGGTTGGCACAATCACATTACCCATAGAAGTTAGACCCACTTGTCATCAAACGAAGTTTCATGTCTTGTACTAGAAACTCCATATAATATGCTTCTTGGATGACCATGGATTCTTGCCATGCATGATGTGTTGTCAACGTTCCATCAATGCATCAAACTGAAACATGAGGGATACACTATCACAATACAAATATATCCAGAGCTCTCAATATTTATGTGCGTAAGGGTGCCTATACATGTCCCTCTGTTGATATAGTTGTTCCTCTTCAATCCAAATCCATGGAGTCATGAGTAGATTCAGATTCCCTTAGTTCTTGCACTTGTGAGGCTTCTACTTCGAATTATCCTTTTGATTCATGGGAGATGAAGGTTCTAAAATAGGGTTATGGGGAGTATAATTTACAACAAGCTCATTCGTTTTGGACCTGTCATTGTCACCAAAAACTAGAGGCCAACCCAACTATCATTTTAGATGGCCTAGAGATGAGCAAACTATTGGTTCATTTTTACCTGGAGGTTTTCTCCCTGAAGAGAAATTTGTTCGACTCACCTATGACTTGGGTCCCGTAAGATACTCAAAAACTTGCTACCAAATTTTTGAGTATGAGAAGTCTTGCCGAATGATGTATTTTATGGTCTATAAAGGTCTAGGATGTGGAAAGCATGAGCAAGGACCAAGAGAACTAGTTCCTCTTCCATATTTCAAGACAAAAAGATACGGCATCAACATTGGACCCTATGGATCACACCCCAATGATCAATATGCCACCTATTCTGAGTGTGAAGATAGCTTTGATTATTTAGATAGTGATATAGATTCCCACTATAGCCAATAAGAGGATCTTTCCTCCATGAAATTGTTCATCAATATTATTGTCCTTACCATAACCCCTACTAAACCTAAAATTTACCTTGTTTATCCTTTCCTTTTCGAATGGGACAAACAAAGTCACATGCCACTATATCTCTTTGAAAATGATGAAGACATTGTAGAATTCAGGGGCATTCGGGATATAATTTCATTTGGGGACCATAAGAAAGGTTTATACATTAAATTAGATACATGTGCATACTTTGGAGAGGAATCTAAGTTTTGTGGTTAGCAAAACTTAAGAAAAAGCAAGGGAAAAAGTTCTAATGAAAATCCTCAGAAAAAAAAAGTCCAAGTCACACATTGAAAACCTCTTTGAGGTACTGGTTGATAAACAAATAAAAAAATCAATGGACAAGAAAAGTGACCACGTAAAGGGTGAAAATATTGTAGAGACACCCTCAAAAGAGGATCTCAATCTTCCTCCCGATCCTACGCGTATGGAAGATTTGTCAATAATTCTAGTAGAAGAAAACATTGATGTGAATATTGGAACAATAGAGCATCCAAAGATAGTCAAAATGGGAGCTTCACTCTCAGCACGGGAACAAAAAACTTCACCATGATTCTATAGAAGTTTGTAGATATATTTGTATGGTCCTATAAAGATATGTTAGGATTGGATTCAACCTTAGTAGTGCATACCTTAATGGTGCATGTAGACGTCAAGCCCATCAAAAAAGGCTTAGAAAAATGCATCCACGGGTGGCTCTTCTAGTTAAAGAAGAGCTAGAAATATTTCTCGCAACGGGCTTCATTAGACCTATTGATTACTCAGAATGGATATCAAACATAGTCCCTATACAAAAGAAACCATCAGGATCAGAATCTATATGGATTTTTGAGACATTAATAAGGCATGTCCAAAAGATGATTTCTCATTTCCCAATATTGATATTATTGTTGATTCAACTGTAAGATATGAAATGTTATCTCTTATGGAAAAATTTTAAAGCTATAATCAAATCAAAATCATAGATGAGGATCAACAAAATATGACCTTCACAACCCCCTAGGGGATCTTTTATTATCAAGTAATTCCATTTGGATTTAAAAATGCAGGAGCAATTTATCAAAGGGAAATGACCATGATTTTCCATGACATGATTCATGATGTCATGGAAGACTATGTGGATGATATCCTCAGGAAATCCAAGACAAGATCAGATCACCTTGAGATTTTACAAAGATATCTTTGAATTCCTATGAGAATACAAATTCAGATTGAATCCAAATAAATGCACGTGTTTGGCATACTATCAGGAAAGTTTCGTGGATTCATTGTATCACAAAGAGGGATTGAGGTAGACCCAACTAAAGTTACTACCATTACTAAAATGCCTCCTCCCAAAAACATCAAACAACTGTGCATCTTGCAAGGAAAGATATAGGCCATCTACCACTTCATTTCCCAACTTTCTAATAAGTGTCATTCATTCACTCATCTACTTAAAAGGATGTTTCCTTTATTTGGGGACTAGAGCAATAACAAGCCTTCACCTTGCTTAAGCAAGTACTTAGCAAATCCACCTATCCTCATGCCTCCAACTCCTGGTGATCCACTCCTATTGTCTAATTTTGCTACTTAATTTTATATTGGTGTGTTGCTCGCCCAATATGACCTCGTCCATAAAAAAAAATGTGTACTATATTATTTGTACTCTCATTGCTTATGAGCTCAAATACCCTCAGATTGAAAAATCTTATTTAGATGTAGTTTTTACCTTCCAAAAACTTCACCATTACCTGTTGAACACTAAAACCAAGCTTATATCCAAAGTTGACCCGCTTAAGTACATGTTTTCAAAACCTACCTTTACGGAAGAATGGCTAATTAGATCATTCTAATAAGTGAATTTTGTTGGAACATAATGATTAAGTGGTCCGCCAACCCTTAATGTATATGGGTATATCACTAATATATAGGTTAATATTTAATAATATGAAATATTTATATTTCTATTATTAAATATGTTAACGTAGGTATATACTTTAGGTTAAATATTTAATAACATGAAATTATTATATTTCTAATATTAAATATTATAAACCTAAGTGTATGTGTCAACCATTTTAGGTTGAAATGGTGGGTCGAGAGACATACCCGATCACCTTATATAAAATTGAATTTAGGTCCTTATTTGATATATTTAGGAAATATATCAAAGGTGTGAAAATAAAGTAATTTGGTTTTACCCTTGGTAAATAGGGTTGCAAAGGAGGAGGTGATCTTCTTGGATGTAAAATAGGTTCTTTGAAGTAAAAGGTAATTTTCAAAGTGGTTTTTTCCTATTAGGGTTATCCACTATAAATATTGTGTCACTTGTGTTATTTATTTCATGTAAGTATTTCTTTATTTACTTATGTTATGATGTAATCTTTATTTAAATATTTATTGTAACATTATATAATATGTAAGTTGATTAAATATGTATTTATTAGAATCCTCAAATTCTAACATGGTAACAGGGCAAGGTAAATTAAATAAATTAACATCAAATGTATTGTATTTTATTTATTTAATTTGTACAGAGTTTTTTCAACCAACCCAAAAGGTTATTTAAAAGTATCTAGTCCCCTTATTTTTTTCCCCAATTTATTTTGGTACTACATTTGTGCAATTAAACTCTCAATAAAAATTGTAGGTTTTTTTCAATTTTAAATCCCTATTTTTTTTTAGGGGGATGTAATATGATATGATTCTTAATTTCATTTATATTTTGTAAATTATATGGAATTAATGTTTTTTTTTAGATTGATATGTACATAGGTAAAAGGGGCTCCAAATATTTACCTACATAAAAACACATACGAAAAGGAAAGAATTTATTACTATATGAAATAATTTTCATGTTTTCTATAATTTAAAATTTTTCCAGTTAAATATTTCGAAGGTAAATTCAAGTATGAAAGTTAAAAGAGGAGACAAGTTTCATAAAAATAGGGATTATAAATTATTTCATTTGATGGGTGAAATTGATTGTCCCCTCTGTAAAATTCGATGTTACTTGTATTCACATGTGGAATCACGTCCCTGGTAAAAATTCTCTTACTATTTTTATCTTATTGTGTTTTCAAAATAATATACCCGTGTTCTTTGGACCCCTCTAAAAGAATTTGATTTGAAAAACTATAGTTTATAGTTAACTTATAGCTATATTGTTTTAAATTAAAAAAATATATAGAATAAGCTTTATATAATAACTTATATAAACATTCTATTAAAATTTATATAATTTGAAAACTATATATTTTATATAGTTCTTATACTATAGTTTATAACTACCCCATTCGCATGCGCTCGTAAAAAATCGTTTTGAACATAACTAAACTATAAAACATTATTTTAATCTTGATTCCCGACATGGTGAATGGTGGGTAGTTGAAGGTTGGTGGCCTTAGTAATCAATATTACTAAGTTTAATCCTATACTTGTTCATTAAAAACAAAAAACTAAAAAATGGACACCTAAATCATAAAAACTACTTCAACTCTAAAACGGCCCCATTTTTTTTTCTAAGTGAGATATAAAAAAATTTTAAACTTAAAACCTAAGTAGTTTTTTAAATCATATGAAATTTTCTTAGGTTTTTCACATGGCATTGGTAAGTATGACATGTTTAATTAAAAAAACTAATATCCTAACTTATGTTTCCAAATTATCATGCCATATTAATGTGGGCCGCCTTGGCATAGTTTATGTTTATAAAAACCTAAAATAATAATTACATACCAAGTGGGTGATATTTTTTATTTGGTCATTGTGTTTTTTTATTAAAAAATATACTATAGTTTATAATTTTTATGAACTATATGTTATTTTTTATTTACATTCTATAAACTATATACTTTGTTTTTAATAATATATATATATATATATATATATATATATATATATATATATATATTAATATAGGTTATTATAATGTATTAAAATATAACCTCCTAATATTATAAAGAAGAAGAAATTCTAGAAATACACAAAGCAAGTTTTGGATTCATTAAATTTGACGGTCAAATGACCGTCAAGGTAGACAAACATAAGACAATATGGCGGTCATTTAGATGTAAAATTTAAACTCATAGGTTCCAGGAATCTTTCATTGTGTTAAAATTGACGGTCAAATGAATGTCACAAAAGACCAAAAAATAAGCCATTATGATGGTCATTTAGACGTCAAATTTAAGTTTTGCGTATATTTGTCTACATTAATTTTTTCAAAATTTGAAGTTGCTTATGCATTCTTAGAGGCCTCTTCTTCACTTCTATATGGTCAAAAATATTTCTTATATAAATCTAGGTTATAAGACAGAGCTCTTTATATTGTGCATTATTATTTTGATCATGGGAGGTTAATTATTATGCATTGAATGACATAATTAGTTGTGATCAAATAGTTTCTTTAAATCTATAAAATTTAGATCCAATTCTATTAAAAGTGTTGTTTTTATTATCGATAAATATGTATCTAACTCTCGTATACATTATATATTATAATCGGGTGTGTTTTATAGGTTTAGAAAAACAATAGCGTCCCAACTATTTCTGTCTTGACAAAACCCGTGTCTTGAATGAAACCAACTACAACATTTGGGGAAAAACAAAATTTATGGTGAGGAAACTCGGATGATTGTTTTGGATCTTAGGTTGCTCCCACTAGTCATCAAATAATCTGTAGATAACATGAATGCATTCTTGAAAAAAATGTAGGAGGCTCTTTCTATGATTTTGCACAATGTGAACAATGAGTAGCTTCTACACATTTATAATATCGAACATCCGAAAGAGGTATGGACACAACTAGAATCCATGCATGAAGGATACTTGGTATATCAAGAATAGTAATGAGAGTAAAATAGATGAAGGAATTCAAAGAAATGGTCTATATAATTTTGATGATTTATCTTCTACATCTTGTTTTATATCTTAGAGTTTGAATAATTCAAAACTATGGCATGAAATGTTAGGACGTATTAATTATCGAAGCTTATATGAAATGTATAGATATAATCTAGTGAAATGTTTACATGTGTTCTCTTCTTCTCTTAAATTTAATTCTTTAAATGCTTCTAAATGATGGTTTTGATTCTGATTTAGTAAATGGTCATGATGATGTTTTGATATTATATATGTATTTGAAAATCTTATCTTCTTAGATAATAAATTAAATTGGGCTCAATCTATGTTAGAAAGTTCAAATCCTATTAACCTTAGGAAAATGACTAGAAGCCATCATATGTATCATACATTAATTACCTTTTATGAACTCGAGTAGGAAAGTATTATAGGGTCTTGGTGAATATACAAAGTAAAGTATAATGTTGATGGTAGTATTAACAAACATAAAGCTAGACTTGTTGCTAGAGGTTTCAATCAGAAACTGGCATTGATTATGTTGAGACATTTTCCCCTGTAGCTAAAATGAGTACTGTTAGGGCCTTATTTGCAATTTTTGCTCAATTTGGGTGGGAAATCCACCAAATGGATAAGAAAATTACTTTTTTGAATTACGATTTAAAAGAAGAACTTTACATGTTTCAACCTAAAGGATTTGAAGAAACTAGTAAAGAAAACTATGTTTGTAAGTTGAGAAATCCTTGTATGGTTTTAAACAAGCTCTTAGAGCTTGGTATGTGAAAATTGTTTCCTTCATTAAAATGTTAGGTTTTCTTAATTTTTTTCTAACAATGATATATTCATTAAGTAATAAGGCTCACATATTATCATTATATGTATATATATTGATGATTTTCTTATGGTCGTAAACAATTCTAATTTAATTCATATGATTAAAGAGAAACTAAAGCAAGTAATTTGAAATGAATGAGTTAGGTCTCTCACATAATGTTCTTTGTTTTGATCAGTATTTCATTCTATTGTTATTTTTCAAAACACAATATGCAACTATTATATTGAAAATTTTTCTTATGAGTGATTATAAACTAGTTTCTACTTCAATAGAAGTTGGAATAAATAGTGATCCTAAATCTACATATGAAAAAGGTTGATCCTATTTTATATACGTTATTAGTTGATAGTTTGATTTATCTAACTATAACTAGATCAAATATTTCCTATATGGTAGGAATTACTTCAAGGTTTATGTAGGAATACTTTTTTACAAATCATTGGAATCTTGGAAAAAAATAGATATATTAAGGAACAATCAATTATGGGTTGCATTATACTTAGAATGAAAATGTTATCTTATATGGATTTTGTGATTCTAACCATATTGATGTTGTGTTATAAAATATATTGGATATGTGTTCAATTTTTTTGGTGTAGGAACCATTACTTGGAACAACAAATGTAATCAATAGTATCCATTTCTTCTACTAAGGAAGAGAAGTACAATGAAATAAGTAAAGAAGCCATGTGGCTATTGGTAGAGATATACATAGAAGTTAAAGGAAGTATTCATCTTCTATGTGGTGGCAAGAGTTGTATTAATCTTGATTAAGAATCTAGTTCAACATCATAGGATGAAGCACATTGAGATACATATATGCTTCACCTGTGAGAAGGTGATAAGTGATGACATAAATATCAAGTTCGTGTTGACTGAAGAGAAGGTTACTAACATCTTCACAAATTCCCTAAGTGCTACAAATTTTTATCACTTTCGTGAAAATATTGGATTTTCAGAGTTTCCATTGAGGGGGAGTGTGCATGAAAATGTCACCTCCTAATGGAACTTAGTATTTATAAACAGACCTTCGGGCAAGTGTAAAAATACCTTCAGGAATGTATACCTCCTCAGATTCTTTTTTAGAAATAAGCATAGAAATATTTTAAAGGTGGTCTTCACTAAACTCGTTAGTGCTATTGAGTTCAATAGTAAACATCTAGTAAAGTATCCTATATGCTTGGGTTCAATAACCTTTTATGAGAAGCTACGAGAACATGTAAAACTCACAAATTATACTTATCCACCGATCATGGGATGATCTTTGGGATTCCAAATCCTTTTGTACCAAAAGGTAAATTGAGTATGATGAAGTTATAATTCCTTCAACCTATATGCTAGTCTAAAATCTTTATGGTTTAAGGATTATAAATCCTATAGTGTACCATGGGCGGTAATCTATTGACATATGTTACATTATCCCGATTAACATTAAGGGAAGTATTGGAAAATAATGATTAAGTGGTCTAGATAACCATTAATGTATATGGGTCCATCACTAATATATAGGTTAATATTTAATAATATGAAACATTTATATTTATATTATTAAATATGTTAACCTAGGTATATACTTTAGGTTAAATATTTAATATCATGAAATGATTATATTTCTAATATTAAATATTATAAACCTAGGTGTATGTGTCAACCATTTTAGGTTGAAAAGGTGGGTCGGGAAAATACCTGATTACCTTATATAAAAATGAATTTAGGTCCTCATTTGATATATTCGGAAATATATAAAAGGTGTGTAAATCAAGTGATTTGGTTTTACACTTGGTAAATAGGGTTTCAAAGGAGGAGGTGATCTTACTGGATGTAAAATAAGTTCTCTGAAGTCAAAGGTTATTTTCAAAGTGGTTTTTACCCTATTGGGGTATTCCACTATAAATATTGTGTTATTTGTGTTATTTATTTCATGTAAGTATTTATTTATTTACTTATGTTATGATGTAATATTTATTGTAACATTATTTAATGTGTAAGTTGATTACATCTTTATTTATTAGAATCCTCAAATTATAAAAATTTGACATTGAGTATGTATAGCAAAAATAGGTAAAAGGATAAGTACTTGTTGATGAATTAGTAGAAGCACCATTACCAGGGACAGAGCTTGTAAGTTTGGATTTGTTAGATGTTTCATTACTATATATTAAGGAATCTATCATGTGGAAAGTGCACTTTGATGGATCTTTTAATTTTCTTGGTTCACGGGTAGGTGTGGTATTAATTACTCCTTCAGGTGACCCTATACATCAAGCTGATCATTACTTGCTCATTAGTTAGAAGAAACACCATTACCAGGGACAGAGCCTTGGTTTTCCTTGTACAAATAATATTATGGAATATGAAGTGCTCATCGCAGGGATGAAGATGGAAATCAAATGGGATATCCATCATGTTAATATCATTGGTGATTCACAATTGATCATCAAGCAAGTTAACGATGAGTATAAAGTCAAGGATGAGAAAATCATCCCCTAAAAGAAATTGGTGGAAACTTTGAAAGAGTATTTTTGTGTATCACATTCGAGTAGATTGTAAGAGTGTAAAATAGATCTACAGACACTATGGAAACCATAGGGTATATGATACAAATTCCACCAAAGAGAAATGCCATGTTGTTCTTTGTTGAGAATCTACACTAGCCTACGTATGATATGCCCAAATCATGTTTGGCTTGTGAAGTTGTTGGTCCCTATTTCCCATGGTATGCACACATATATGCATGTATTAAACACAACACCTTCCCTCCTGACATCTCCCATTCCAAAATAAAATCCTTATTCACCAAATAGCCTGTTACACCCTCTTAGGAGATATGCTCTATCATCGTGGCTACTATGGGAATCTGCTGCATTGTCTAGATGTAGCAATGTTAGTCTAAGAGATTAAAAATGTGTATGAAGGGGTGTTTGTGGACCATACAAATGGGATGGTTCTCCCCAAGAAATTTTTGAGAGTGGGATGCTATTGTCTTACTATCGAAACAAACTATTGAAACTATGTGAGGAAATGTGTATTATGTCAAAAGTATGGAAATTTCATCCATGCGCCATCATAGCCGTTGTAGCCAATCAAAACCCCATGGCCATTCTCCAAATGGGGATTGGATTTAATAGGAAATCTCACCCCTACCTCATCTAATGGTCATACTCACATCATCATAGCTACGAAATATTTCACTAAGTGGGTGGAGGTTGTTCCTTTGACTTATGTTACGGAGCTCATATTTCAAATTTTATCATGAATCACCTTATCTATCGGTATGGAATTCCTATGGCCATAGTTATTGACAATGGAAAATAATTCAAGAACAAGACAATGAAGGACCTTTTTCATCGATTTCGATAAAATTGAAATGGTCTATGCCATATTATCCACAAGGTAATGGGCAAGCTAAAGCCACTAACAAAACATTGGTTCAAATCATGGAAAAGATGGTGAGTAAGACAGGTCGCAATTGGAATTTACAAATTCACCCCACCCTTTGGGCTTATAGGACCTCCATTCACACTCCTATTGGTGTGACACCCTATTCCCTAGTATTTGGAACCAAATCCATCATCCCATTGGAAATTGAGCTTCCTTCCTTGAGAATATCTCTTAGAGATTATTTAGACAAAGATGAGGATTACATAGTGGCTAGGCTAGTAGAATTAGAACTCCTAGATGAAAATAATATTTGCAACCCTAACCATCTGAAAGTGTATTAGAAAAATTCTCCAAAAATTACAACAAAAGGATCATACCTTGTCATTTTTAGGATAGAGATTTGGTCATGAAATAAAATCAGTTCAACACAAGGGCAGAAAAAGAGAAGAAAGGTAAGTTTGAACCACATTAGTTAGGACCTTACATCATTGTGGCCAAATATGGTACGGAAGCATACAAACTTTCCCATCCCAATGGTGATGAGCTCTGTGAACCTATGAATGACATGCACCTTAAGCGGTTCTATGCTTAAAGATGGCATAAAAATTAGAAAAATAAAAGCAAAAATAGTGTAAAAATGATCAAAATTAAAAATTAAAATAAAATAAAAATAAAAAGAGAAAACAGGTTGTCCATATGTGAAAACCACGCAATTATGGCATGTTGGATAGGTCCCTTGGTTAAAACTGATTTCTGGCACCTTGGGAGGATTCGTTGTTCACAAGCATCTTGTATCTGGAGGGTACTTTTACTTAGCCTAGGGCTATTTCCACACCTGCATCTAAGATTCCTTGTGAACCTATCCTGTCAAGCCTTGATCCATATTTTTTTCTTCTTGTTAATCTATGAAGGGATGGTCATTTTATATCCCCCATCTAATGTTCGGGGAAATTATGCAACTTCACCTTCCTATTCGAACATGTGACATCTTCCCTTGTATTTTTTTGTCTAATGCTAGGGGCATCCACATTTCTTGATTACTTGTGCATAGCTTTGGAAACCCTCACAAAATCAAAAAATCAATAAAAAATTATTTCAAAAATCACAAAAACAATAGAAAATTGTTTCACAAAAGCATAAAAACAATAGAAAATTGTTTCACAAAAGCACAAAAATAATAGAAAATTGTTTTACAAAATCACAAAATATTAGAAAGCACAAAAACAATAGAAAATTATTTCACAAAAGAACAAAAATAATATAAAATTATTTCATAGAATCCAAAAAACATTAAAAAATCTTAGAAAATCCCAAAAACATTCAAAACCTTCAAAATCACAAAAAACAATAGAAAATTGTTTCACAAAATAGTCTTGCAAAAACATAACATTAGTTTCCTTACTTTGTCTTGTTTCTTTCTTTGTTTGTGTACATTATTTTCTTGTATAGTTGTTGCTTGTACATTTGTATAGTTTATTTCTTAGACATACTTTGGTAAGATTCATCTTTTCTTTCTTAGATTAGATTCATTATTACTTATACATATGAAGTGTGTTTTTGCATGCTTGTAAATAATTGTACTTATTTGTGTTAATTCATGTTGGTTAGCACTATATATGTGATTAGGTTTGTTAGCATTTGCTTATGTTTTCTTGTTGCATGTACATTGTTTTGTTATCATATCATCATATTTCCATCAATATCATCACATCTAACATCATCTATACATCATATAAATAAAAATCTAAGTATACATCATACATGAATGCTAAGATAATCATCACATATCGTATCATCAAATGAGGGAAAGAGGGATCGTAAATATATAAAATCTATCACCCATGCACCAATATCATCATGTCATCCCATCCACTATTCTAGAGTATTGCATGTACAATACAATTGATATCATCTATGGATCTATCATATCAAAATCAAACACATGTGGTACAAACATCTCAAATATCATCATGATACATACAAAGTGTGAAATCAAATCATATAACATCATGACACATCCATAATCCATGCAATCAATCATAAAACAAATAGTCCATCATCTCATAACAACTGTGCCACATCAAAATGTCCATATATACAAGTATAAAATGTCTGTCTCACAAAAGATATACATCATCGATACAAAATGGGCCATCAAAGGGCACAACTCATAAAAATTCCTTCATCAGAGGCGTACATAAAAATGCTATACATCAATCAAAAGAATAAAGCCTTCATCAGAGGCATGCATCAAAAAACTGGTACATCATATACATCTGTCAAGTATAACACCTTCATAAGAGGTTTGTATATCACGATACAAGTACAATCAAAGAATACAATAAGATTCGAACTGAATAGAAACCTTAGAGGGACCGACTAGTTTGCACAATGGAGGAGGAACCATAACCTCTCGTACCACATGGTCCTACAGCTGCCCTCGTGGCTACTCCACCGATACATGTGGCATCTCTAATCTCATCAATCAACTCAATTGTTTTCTATAGGTAGGAGCCCACCGAGTAACTAGAACTACCTCATAATAGAGTGACCGATAATACGAGGCTCTACCCTCTGTTATAGCCAAGTCTTGATGAGTGCAGGTTGTCACTACTGTCCCATATGTACGTCAAAATGACACTACCTATGCTACTAGCCATGTAGCCTCGGCCTAAGCCACAACTCGCTCTACATAAAGCTGATCTCTCTCAACTATCACCTTTTGTAATCGGGTCTAGGAATACTATAGTAGGCTCTTCACCTAAGCCATCCGAGTAGCCATTTGGTGTATCTACTCAAAATATGAAGAACCATCTCCCCCCTGGCTGGCCAGGCTCGGCTCGGTATTGCTCAGATGTCATGGCCAGAATGTGATATCGGGTCTGATCTCTCCATTGTCAGCTACCACACTTGCTTCCATAAGGAAAATAACTGTTCCTTAGAATCTCCACCCTGAGCTTAGGATAACCTCGAAACCACCATCGAGCTTGCCTCTGTACCTATCCATGATCATGTAATCTAGGCCTTGAACCCTATGTATGACCCTATGCCTATTCCTCTCCATGTCTGAGTGCCTGTTGACTCTATCTAGGATCCTATACTTGACCCTTCCCATCGTGTCACTACCCATCAAAAGGACCATTGGCATGACCGATAGCCACAACCTCATCACTACTATCTAAAACCTTGGGTGGTGCTTGAATACCTATTCCCCATACCTTTTGATATAGTCAAGCACCTTGGAAAAATGGTCACATACCAAGCCATATAATCTGGTGTGGTGCTTGGCTCTCTAACCTCTTGGGTAGGGTCCCAAACCTGTGGTACCACATGTAAGAATATAGCCCTAGCTTGGGCTACCTATATGTGCAGCCCCATGGTCCGCCTCTCTATATCCCGAAGAGTATACCACATATCGAGGCTAAGGGGTGCTCTGAAATCTTCCCATCTATCTCGACATCGATCTACCATGTATATCTCAAGCAATATAGCTATGGTTTGCCAAGAAGAAAGTGATCTACCACACATATGCTAAGCTCCACTCTATCCTCTGGAAATTTTGTGTCTGTAGGTCCTCCGGATGATGTCTCTATCTAGTAGAGCATAAAACTCTCAAAGGTAGTAGTAAATGGTACCTAGGTTCCCTCATGCATTGTCTCCCATGAAGACCAATGCCATGAATGTTGGTTCCTCTAGTGCTCGGGTGTGCAACATACCTACAGGGTGCCCAATCACCATATGGTCCCAATACTAGATCTATAGTAAAGACACCAACCCCACCATCTTCTGATGGTGGTAAGTAATTAGGTGTAGATCCTAGTATAAGTGTGCCAATATGCACTGGCCCCAGTAGTATCGCTCGTCACTGAACACTCTATGTACCAATGTTACTAACCCCATCGGAAATGATGTCCATGTAATACCAAAGAGTAAGAACCCACTGATAAGAGCCATCAAGTATAGTGGTCCCTGGTGAAGAGTCAGATCAACTATGCAATCATGTAAGGACACTTTCATACCTTGGCGGGTATCTCATCATAGCCAAATAGGTCACTAATCATTGTATTAATCTGACTAAAATTTCTCGTGTACTCAATCATCAAGCCTACAATAGTAATGTGCAAAATCTGCCACATGTCCTCTAGTGTGATGGTTATTTATCATGTAGGGAGCATGAAACACTAGATCTCACTATGCCACCACTCAATCAAAGCAGTCAATAGGCCATGGTCTAAGGTAATCAAGGGCATCCACACTACATAGCCTAAACCCACCACCTCCAGTAGTATTGCCATCGTGTGACAGGTCGTGTCAGCACATACTCCCCTCCATCTCATCTATATGAGTGTGTCGCTCTCACATTTGTAACACTATAAATTATCTCTGCAAAACATCGCATGTGTTAGACACTATCAATTTCTTCTAAGTTCTTATACTATTCTTTTATCCTTCGTTAAATTTTCTTATTCCTCTAAGTGTCATTTTTGACATTTTTTTCCTCTTATTCATCTCTTCTAGGTGCATCTATGCCCTTTTGGGCATGTGCACACCTTGTGGAATGTGTGCCCCCTTTTTGGCATGCACACATTTTCCTCGGAGGTGTTTGCACCTTTTTTTATTTCTGCGCATGTGCACGGGAGTCTAATATGAGTGCATGCTAGGGTTTTGATGCTTATACATGTGTGCATGTGCTATGTGTATGTTCATGGACATGCATATGCCTTTTAGGGTGTATGCACATAAGCAAACATGTTTCTAGTCCCTATGTGTGCGCGTACGTGCTTGAAGGATACTTGCACCACCATAAAGGCATTTACGCTCCCGCATATGTGTGCTTGTGCTATACCCTAATTCTAGGATAAATATTAAAGCATTAATTGTGACATTAAATGCAAAATTGATGAAGTAGGTCAAGCTACTCATGAAGAATCCATCATCTGTGTGTCGGGTATACTATCAAACTCGATCAACACATCTCTTACGGGATCATCCACTCACTATTGTCCTTGTCACTATCGGGGTCTTGTGGTAAAATTTCAGCAGCAGTCGGTAACAAATGAATTGGTCATGATGATTTACCCCCCCCCCCGAGTGGGGTATATTAAACCATTTTCACTAGTCGTGATGCCTGGAAGCTTGTTTTGACTGTCATTGTTTCTCTAACTCTTCTTCTACTCGCCATGAATAATTATTTTATTTAAATAATTATTTTTCTTTCATTTTCCATCATGTTGGGGAATTATTTTCCATCTGGTACCCATTTCTTCTCACTAGGAAAATTTTATTGCTCCTAGGTGATATCCTTTCTTCTACACACTCCATCAAATAATTTTTTATTAATTTTTCCGTTATGTTGGGGCATTATTTTTCATTTTCTACTTCTTTCTTCTCATTGAGCCATTTCTTTTTCCTCTCGGGAGATTCTTGTTGCTTCTTCTATACATCAAACCCATCCAAATATATATATATATATATATATATATATATATATATATACCTCCAAAATCCAAAAAAAAAAAAAAATTCTCTAAAAAATCCTAATTTTTAAAAACTCACAAAACTAGGTAAACCAGCTCATAGCGGCTGAAACTTGTGTCTTGCGCATGGTATTATTTCCATATCTTTCTAGAAATTTCACATCTTCACAGATCAAATGACTCATGGATCATCATATTTACAACCATTTACAAAGCTAGCCTACTTGCTTCATTAGTACTCTGGGGCACATATAGTTGCCTGGTATTGTTTCATAGCGCACTACACTTTCTCATTAGACCCGGTGTCCTTCATCATCTTCCCTTGCATGTATCCTTTCTCGGGAATAATTTTTAACCCTTGTCATCAATCATGAACATTTGGGGATCTTCAGCTTGATAAAAATATTTTTACAACCATCTTGACCATTTTTGGTTGGAATATGTGTGTTCGTACTTGTTTTCCCTATTAAATGAGCTTGTTTCCTTCTCATATTGCATTTCTTTTTGTATGTTACATTGAGTGGGTATTTCAGCAATGGACAACTATTCATAGTATAGATTTTCATGTCATCCTAATTTTGTCGTATGCTTATATTTTTAATAAGGACTGATGACGTAGATCTTTGGCAATATGATGACAATAAAGTTGTTTCAATACACTAGATGAAATATTTCTCTTTTTCTTCCCATCTTCATTCCTCCTCTACATCATTCTCCTATCAACACTATTCTTCTTATTCACTTGGGGCATCCTGCTCCTACCCATTCTTCTATTTCCTTTCTCTCACATTTTTTAATTGTTGATCGCCTTCTCTCATCACCCCATCGACACTCGAGGGGCATCTCTCACTTCTACTAATTTTTCTTCTACACTTTCAAAATTTATTTGTCTACTATCTTTGAAGTGGTGTCACTTACGCCACCCCAAAGAGGGGAAAATGTAGACACCTATAATTTATCTTGAGAAATTTAAATACTTAAATTGCACTAATTATACCCTTTCCCACAAATTGACAACATATTGTCAATATAACACACTTCCTCTTCTATCACCATTAATTAGCTACATTACGCTAGTTAATTAACCCTTTTATCCAACAAATACACTAATTAAAAACATTTTGTTAATCAGCCCCCTTTCTATCTATATTAATTAATTATTTCTAATTAATTAAGCTCCCCTTTCTATCTAGATTAATTAATTATTTCTAATTAATTAAGCTCCCCTTTCTATCTACATTAATTAATTACTTTTAATTAATTAATTCTCTCTTCTATTTAATCAATAAATCATCACTTATTTGATTAAATCCCTATCATAATCTAAATCATGCTAATTATTCCTCTAAAAAGCTTCTATAAGCTTACACACCTATTAATTAATCACTTTGGTTAATTAATAAATCCCCTCAAACCCCATGGGTCACTAAAGGAAAAACTAGACTCTCCTAAAGTTGACTCAACCGTTTCTAAACCTTCCTTATCCACAACTAACCCAACCTCTCTATTTATTCCACATTGAGAGGGATGTAGAAATTCTTCTATCCATTGGGCTATATAACGAGCCCTCCTCCTACCTTTCTATTTACACCTACATTCCTAAATGAGAATATAGCATACACTATAGCCATTTATCATCTTTGAGAATTATTCCATTAGAATAGCTTTCCTTCTCCATTTCTTGTATTCATCCACCCAAGTTTTGAATTCATATGGAGACTTGTCAAATGGTCTTATAGCTATGATTTGATAAGAATTCATTCTTAGAAACCTTGGTATTTCAAGCACATAATCAACTCTTTGATTGCTAGAGGTCTACCTAGGTTCAATCTCATCTTATTTTTAGAATTCAATAAGAGATAGAAGTTAATTGTTTTATCATGTTAGCTTGAAATGTTCATTTCATGTTTGATGTAGAAATTTTGATAGGTTAGCTTTGTTTAAGCTCTTAAATGATGATTCATAGGTTTATCTTAGCATTTTATTGAAGCTACTAGGCGTTAGTTTCAACTTTACTTACATTGGTAACTATTTCATGCATACACACTCTACATAATCAATCCACCACTTCCATGAAAAATACCATTATCAAACAAATTCATCAAGATCTAGTAAATACGTACCTTAATGAGCTCGTGAAAACCTCACCACAACATCAAAAATATATGATCAAAGCACTTAAATATATATTGGTACCGAAGACGATCCAAAACTGTTTGTAAAGCTTATTCGATACACTCAAAATGTTTGTCAACATATTTTTTAACAACTCTGAAATCCCACCATAACAACCAGATAACCATGATCTTCCACTATTCATCACCACACAAATTGATGATAATCTTATTAAGAAATTCATGATCAATAACGATGGTAGAATTAACATTATATCATCACATGTATGTGATTAACTTCAATTGACCAACACCATTATCACCCACTCACCGTAATAGTACAATATTTCAATGATATTTTCACTCCCACATTAGGCACGTTTATATTACCAATCAAGGTCACTTTGTTAAAACCCTCCACAAAATCTTATATCTAATAGAAGGAGAATTTCAATATAACATGCTATTAGGTCAAACCTAGATACACTTTATGCGTTCTATCTGATCGAATCTTCATTTTTGTCTCAAATATGAACATGAGGGTAAAAATTTCATTGTCCCTTTAGATCCAAACCATTTCAAAGAATGTAACATGACATATTGAGTGAATGACATTTTTGTCCCAAAACAAAATCAAGATATTCTAATGAAGACTCTACTAGTTTTTCCATCACTTCATCAAAATTATATGATTTCAATGATGTTATGTATCATCTTTCACTGGGGAGTATCACCTCCTTACAATTAATTCTCTTCCTACACCGAAGAAATATGGAATACCCGACAAACATCCCACGTATGAACCTAATGTTAGATATTTTATCTCCTTTGGTCCACCAAATATCAAAACCAACCTCTTCTACAGAGGGATCAATCTCCCTTATCCATGTCCTAATAACCAATGCCATTCCAAACCATTCATATCGACTTCCTTTTCCTATACAACCAAGCCTTCACACAAATGTAGATCCATTGTTATGCCTAGAAAGGATTTGGACTAGGAAATTATGATAAATGCATACATGAATTAACCCTTGATAATTCCTACACACATCACAAAAAATAGGGGTTAGGTTGTAAAAAACCATCCTCTAAACTCCCCACAAGCACCACATCTATATTTAAAATAGAACCATAACCACCTTCCCCTTCTACGCACAATGATCCCATAAACACAAATCACATTGTTTTAATCCCATATAACATTTTTTGGTCAACACTATCACCTTAGGAACAATTAATTATCAAACTAACCATGGTACTAAGACCATTCTTCTCATTTTTCCTGAAATAATAGAAGAGGATTTTGATTAACTAAAATTAAAACAAATAATATGGGAACTATAAAAACTAGTTAATCTAATATAGGAGGACTAAAATGTTGTAAACTATGCTAAGACAATATGAAATATTTGTAAATAATTATACTAAGTGAAATAAAACCCTAAATTTGCAAAGAAGTAAGGAAAATGACTTAGTTGATTATAGAAGCATGTCGTAGGTTGTCGTAGGTCTGCCGCAAGTAAAATACGAAGTAGGAGCAGTCACTCATGAGTCCCGAAAAGGATAGATCTAGAATATTTGAGTAGACTAAGGCATCTAGGAAGGTACACAGTGGCACCAATGGGTGCCCTGGTCTCTGAGAGTAGGAACCTTGGTCCATGTAAAATCTTGGAATCTTGTTTTTGTTGGGTCATAAGATGATCTAGAAAATTTCCTATCTATCACACTAAATCTTCTGATATGTGTTGAATGTGTCGAGTGATGGAAGATGAAGTAATGAACAATAAGAGAGAAAGAAATATTAAAACCCTAAAAATAAAATATGTAAAATGAATGGGTCGACTAACCTCTTCTCGCCAAAACAAAGGGCTTACTAAACTAATTGTTACACTAAATTTTAGACCCAAATGTAGTTTTGGTGTGTGTTTGCATGTCATGCCCTAGATGCTCTTATGTCAGTCAGACTTTTTAAAATAACAAGAAATAATAACTATAGAAAATGTAATAACATATGTGCATGGAATATAATAGAATCTTCCCTCTATGTGGTGTTTGTTGATGCAGATATCCTAGCCTTGATGCATGGCACTATGTGGATGCAAGTGATGCAATGGATGTAACTATAGATGGAGTGATAGTAGTATGTGACATTAGGACCCTCATTATGGTCTCATAACTTTATATTTATAGGGTTATCTTTCTCTAATTTCATAATCAACCCCAACATGGATTACTTAGGAAAAAGGTAAGAATGAAAAATAGATAGAAAGACCCCAAAAAGAAGTGGGAAAGTGGAACATGGATCAAGGTGTCCCAAGTAGGACTAGGGCACCTCGGAGTGCCCCAATACATGCCTCAGGTGCCTCGATTTAGGCTAAAATGATGGGAAAATTGTAAAATAAGTGGATATGTATAGAAAAACATGTGGGAATGACAAGAGAAAAGGTAAAAATAAGATGGCCAAAAGGTGGGATTAATTAGTACTTTCTTAACTTGAACCCTCTAAATAGTAGTATAAGATTGAGCTAAATAATGCAAGAAGTGCATGATTTTGTGTATACAGACTCACCTACCATTAATATTATTCAATGCCATGATGAACAATCTATGCTATCTTATATGAGGGAAGAGGACAACTACCTTCAAAAAAAAAAAAAAACCACCGACACATCCAAACTTCTCAACAAATCCATTATCAATGTTAATATAGGGATGCCATAGGATCCTCATATAGTCAAACTCAGTCAATCTTTAGATTCACAAGAATTAAATGACTTCACCACCTTCCTCTCTAAAAATAGTCAAGCCTTCACATGGTCATTTAGTGATATGTCGTATTGACCCTAACATCATTGTTTAAAATGTCATCACTTATCCTAATGCTAAACCTCACAAATAAAGGCTACGGAGGATGCACCCTCACATATTTCTTCTCATCAAAGAAGAGTTACAACATTTTCTCTCTACTAATTTCATCGTACCCATTGAATATCCACAATGGGTCCTTACTATCATGCCCATAATCAAATCCTTAGGAAATTTTAGTATCTCTGATAGACTTTGAGACATAATTCTCACTTGTCCCAAAGATAAAATTCCTCTTCCAATTATTGATCATCTCATTGATCTTACTACCGGCCATGAATATCTCTCCCTTATTGATGGTTTCTATGTCTATGATTAAATTCTCATTGCCATAGAGGACCAACATAAAACATTCTTCATCGCTCTTTGGGGGTATTTTTTATTATCAAGTAATGCCCTTTGGACTTAAAAATATTGGGGCCACTTATCAACATGCAATGACATACATTATCCATGATTTTATCCATAAAAATTTAGAATCCTATGTTGATGACATATTAGGAAAATATAAGAAATGTAGGGATCATCTCATATTCGTAGAAAAAATCTTCACCTACTATATACAATACTTTCTATGGCTCAACCCCGCTAAGTGTGTATTCAGTTTTCTCAATGGAAAATTCTAGGGGTTCATCATTTTTATTCGGGGAATTGAAGTAGACCCTTACAATATAAAATATATCATTAAAATTCCTCTTGTCTCAAACCTAAAACAAATTCACAACTTTCAAGTTACAATTGAATCAATCTATAGTTTCATCTAACAACTTTTAGACCATTATCAACCTTTTTATTATCTCCTCTAAAAGAACATACACTTTAAATGGGATCATAATCTGTCAACAGGACTTCAATGACCTCAAAAATACCTCCTATAGCCATCTCTGTTTACACTCCATGTGAGGAGGATCCATTTAACCTCTACATATCTGTTACTAATCATGCCTTGGGTGTCATACTTGCTTATCAAGACAAGAAGGGGTGTGAACAAATTTTTTATTATATAACTATCACTCTTGATGATTACTAAACTTGCTATATTGAAGCCAAAAATTTGTGTTGTGACTTATACTTGAACATCAAAACTCCATCATTACCTACTTAATCAAAAGACATACGTCATTACTTAATTAAATCCTTTAAATTAAATGCATTCCAAACTATATCATAATGACCGCATCACTCAATGGCTCATTCTCATGACCAAATTTTAAATTTAATTCATCTCAAAGAATTATATTAAGGGACAATCCATATCCAATCATCGCCCTAAGGCCCCACAAACAATTCCCTGATGAATCCATCAACACTATTGATCATGAATATGCTCCTTTCAAAATGACATTTTTCTTCGATGAATCAACATGTCAACAAGGGGAGGTGATTGTATTGTTATCATACCTCCCTGGGGGACCCCTATCCTTCTATGTTTCAAACTAAATTTATCATGTAAAAATTACATGGCGGAATACGAAGCTCTAATCATAAGTCACCAAATTGCCATCATGATCGGTGTCCAAATCTTGGACATCTACGGAGACTCGTAACTTGTCATCAATTACATCAAAGGATTTTATCAATGTAAAAATGAGATTCTAAAAAAATAAAACTATTGTTGAATTCCTCTTAGAATATTTTTATTGTTATACCATCTAAACAATTCCATGATATTCTAACAAATTTGTAGATACTTGGATTCTCTTACATCCCTTATCCTCCTATCAACTTCCGATTCTAAATTATTATTTTTTGTGAATAAACTTGATCAACCATCCCACAACAATGAACTCCCTTCTATCAATCTCATCGACGTCAATCCAATGGATCTTTTGTATAATTTAACATTTTACTATCTATTAGAATAAAAATTCCCTCTATCCTATCTAAAAACTTTAAGTGATCGTTTTCTTGACGCACTACCTGATATTTCATCATATGTGGTGTTATATACAAGTGAATATTTGACGGTGTCTTGTTAATATGTCTCAAATATCATGAATCTATTAAATCCATTCAAGAAGTCCACATTGTCATATGCGGAAGACACTTTAATGGTATGGTTGTTTCAAAATACATCCTATGAATGGACTATTATTGGCCTACTCTCAATCAATATTGTTACATGCATGTCAAGAAATGTGTCAAGTGATAACAACACTCTAATATTACTCACATAAATAGTCTTGATTTATATCCATATTCATATGTATGGCCCTTCTCATAATGAGAGTTATACCTCATTGGCCTCATCAACCCCATTCAACACACCGACATCACTCTATCATAAAAACCACCAAATACTTCACTAAATTGGTAGATTCCATTCCCCTAGTCTCTACTAAATAAAATAAAATCATTGAATTTATCTATGATCATACCATATGTCACATCCTCACCTCTCACAAGCTAGTTAGTGATAATGGAAAATATTTTAAGAATAAAGTTAAGAAATTATGTGACACATTCAACATAAAAAATAAATTTTCATCACCTTATTATCCACAAGAAAATGGTCAAGTAGAGGATTATAAAAAAACACTTAATAAAATTCATATTAAAATTATCGATCAAGCAAGCGGAATTGACACCTCCAAATCTCATTTTCTCTTTGGGATTATCATACTAACGTCCATACTACTACATGAGCTACACCATTTTCTATTGGCTATGTCTCCAAGAAGGTTTGACTTCTTGAATTTTAAATCTCATCACTCTATTTATCCCTCGGATGTTTTATCCGATAAGGATCATCCTCAAGAATGTCTAGCACAATTGAAGTTGTTAGATGAAACTCACCTAACAAGTCTTGAACATCATTATGTCTACCAAAAGCACATAAAATGTACGTATAAAAAAATGTCAAGGAACATGAATTTGATATAGGTGATCTCATTCTCAAAGAAAACAAAAATGTCACTACTTTAGAAAAGAGTAAACATTGAATTTTCTCCCCTAATTGGATCGGTCCATATGTCATCACTCATAAGTATGGGTTGGGATATTATCATCTATCCTCCTTGATGGTACACCTGAAAAGGAACCTTTGAATTCCTTACACCTATAGCCTTTATTCTATTAACACATTGACTGCCATGACAATAGTAACATCTAAGATCTTATTCCACCACCAGACCATCATTTCATCATTATAATGATTTGAAAGCATGTGGTTTACCATCACTATCCTCAAAACCTTAAAAATGAGCACCGTAAATCTGATCATCACATATTTCACATGGAAACATTATTCCTTAGTAGGAAACACACAATCATTAAATCCATCCACCTTATCTTCCAACTCAAAACATGTTACAAGACACACATCTATAGTCTATGTACACATCCTTTCCCCTCCTTGAAATGATCTAATAGGCCTTCCCTTAACATAAACATAAAGATAGAAATATATATGTATACATCTTATCAAATTAAATAGAATGATACCTTGAAGGAAAAATATCAAATATCAAAATCATATTTTCAAAAACAAAGAAGACCGATTACTCAAAGGATATCTCAGATGTGAAACTTATAGACCAATCCCTCAAAGGAAAACTATCCAAAAGAAAAAAAAATTGAAAATTGTAGAAAATTCCCTCAAAGGATGGCTACCCATGTCATTGCAAAAAGGATTCCTACATTGAACAACCTTAAAAAAAAGTAAAAATATAAAAATCATACTAGGAAAGCTTCTTGCATCGATCAACTTTGCCATTAGAGAAAACTTCTCACGTTGATCATATTGTGTCAAAATAAAATATATAGATGGGGAATGAGCTTATAAAACCATTGAAAAGAAAACCTAATTTCTCATACAACCTATATATGTCAACCCTTCTCATGTGTTAGGAAGGTATACATTTCACTTTCATCTATATCCAAGATCCTACATGTGACTGCTCATTTTTAGTCATATGTTAACATATATTATAAGGAAAAAGGTGAAAGAACCTTCATTATACATTTTACAATCACATATGTATCAAATCCAGTCCAAAAGCAAACAATTTCACATTTTATTCCCACCCGTGATTAGAATAAAATTTTACACACACTAAAGTCACACCACAATCAAATATATATCTTAAAAACACCACATTAAAATTAAATACTCATGAATATTATTTCAACATTACATCTAATCCATCTCAGCATCACATAAAATATGATAAAAACAATTATCAACATTTATACATATAAACATCATGATCATATCTAAATACTACATTATCACATCCAAACATCACACTAAGGTAAATAAACATATGAATCAAAATCATAATCATGTATATATATATATATATATCATATCAATGTGTCAATATACATCATTAGGATTCTTAAAACTACATGTATAAAAAATATACATCAAATATAGGCTTAAAAGAGTCGTATACACAAAAATGTCACCTATTGAGTGAACTAAACATATGTTAACAAGATTCTTCCACAAGTTCTTATCCCCCGATCACCACCCTCACCACCATCTGGTTCTCCACTAGGACCACTGCCATTTGGACCCCATGGTGGCTATCCCACATTTGTTGTGCTACCTAATGGTGCTAATCATCTCTATGCACGATACACGACATAAGAAGGCTCATCTAACAACCTCCTATGCACTATCTCCCCATAATACCACATCTCATCACATAATAACCAATATTTTCCCATGCTCACACTACCTAGTGGTCCCATTTTACCACTAGCTTGGACCCTCACTACTTCCATCAAAGGCCCTAAACTTGTAGTACCTATGATATCAAGGGCCTTTCTCAAGACCTCTCACTACTTCCTATAATCTGTCATGATCGATATGGCTGTGTGAGCTCCACTTATACACTCATCAGTCACTTACCTAATCCATTCTACTCAACCAACAAGGCATCCCTCTCAACAATCAAGGTAGTCATCTTGGCCAATAATGAGGTCTTTTTAACTTTGTAATCACTAAATGGTAGCCTCTAGTGCTCCCATATCATCACCACCAACATGATCGTCACCCTTTCCACCCTCAACCTTATTTTCTTCTACATGAGGGGATGCTTCAATGCAAGCTCGTATCTACCTCTCCACCCTCAAAAGATCGGTTTTACACCATGCAACATATCATCTCGTTACCATGACATAATTCACTTCCATGGCCACACCCTGGTCATTTACCCCCATCATGCCCTCCTCATTGGTGATGATGTAAATCATGGTAATAACTAGCAATGACATATCCATATCTCCATCATCATGATTGTAGGATGTAGCCACATCCTGGAACATACCAATCCAAATTGTCTCCTAACATGACCAAATATATTCAACTCCTACTCCCTCGACCATTGGATCTGTACCCACATATCATGTTGGGTGGTTGTAAGCTCACCCTCCTCCCCCTACCACACTATAAATCCCTATATATGGTCTCTACCTCACATCACTAGCCTATAACATAGAAAGGAGATGTCGATAATGTTCCTCCCCACGCATCGGTCATTTTTCTCATCTATATGATCTCCATCAGAAAAACCCAACCATCTCATCTGAAAATACTAATCCCCCAAGGTAAAACCCTAGGCTAATCCACTTTGCAATATGTTCATACACCCAACATTGTAATAAAAATACCACATTAATCCCACACCTCTTCCTATCCTCTATGCTTGTAACTCCATGTAATTATGAGCAATTAAAGTAATGGCCCATGTAAAAATTATCCTTTGCTCCATCATATCACCTAATAACCTTGTTATCATCCATGAAAACCGACCCCAACATATTCGGAAAAGTATATCAAATGATATTAATAATCATGAAGGCCATCAAAGCACGACCCTATGGATTAGGACTATAAAAATCCTCGTATGAAAAACCACCTGATGATAAATCTATCTTGTTTGCATCACCACCATATAATATTCTCATTCTTTGTGGGTCTATCTATCTCATCAATCAAATAAGTCCCCTCCGCTTAAACAAGTAATCTTATAATATTGTGTATGTCCTCTAGGGTGATAGTCATCTCACCCATCAATAACCAAAATGTGTATGTGACAAAGTCCCATCTCTCTAGTAATGTGAGCAACAAACCTTGTTGTCTACCGATATGCCTATAATGGTGTATCACACCTAGACCAACATCTTCTAAGTGAGCCCAATCATCATTCGATAAAGAGGCTTGTACATTATCTAACATAAGAGGTATCCTATTTAAGATACTCAATTTATCTTTCACTTGCATCCACAACACACAAAACATCCATTAGAACACAACTTAATAAAAAATTAAATCATAATTTCAACATCAAAACAAAATATCACTAGTTGCTAATGATTCGCCATAATCTCCAGGCATTTCACCATAATCACATGCAATCTACCTAAAACACCAGTGGTTTTGGTAACTTTAAAAACATGCCCTAACATGGACCTAAAACCAAAAAAATAAAAATAAGAAAAAAACACACAAAAATGTCAAAAATGGTACTTATCTCTCCTAAGGTGGGTATCATCTGCCTCCTTGATCATCCGACAACCACAATTTGTCACTTTTAACTAAAAACTTGTAAATCTAGAGCTCTAAATATCCCAAGTCCATGGTAAAAATGAATTTACCATGGTAAAAACTACTATTTATAGGGCACAAATTTTCCCACTATGGAATCACTGATAATTCCTTGAATTATCAACAATTTTCTTAAATTCCTAGTGATTCCCTTCAACCTATAAAAAATACTTGTAAAAACATATAAGTCATGTTAAAACCATAATTTTAATCAAAATAACACATGTTTCTAGAATATGCCTCCTTTTGAGGACCTTAAGCCCTTTGTAAGGTCAATAAACCCATTAATCAGTCAAAGTATGCCTATATCAAAATCCATCTCGATTTATTTTGTAGCCTTAGCACTGTAAGTCATATGTCTATAAGACACGTGATGAGTGCATTATTTGGCTCATCTATATCATTCCTACAATCAGTAAATTACCACTTAGATATGATTTGCTAATGCATGGGAATGCTTTGTATAGTTATATCATACTTTGACTTTGATGCATTTTCCTTAATTTTTTCATGAAAACTGATTACCGTATAAAATTCCTACTAACTATCTTTGTGAGGAAAATGTGATGATGTGTGTAGAGAAATGATGAACATTTGTTGTTGAGTCTAAGTTTGGAGCTGGAATATGGGAGCAGAAGACTTTTTCCACCAGTCGACCTATTAGTATGGGACTTGTTTCTAACTATCCCATAGGAATTTATGAGTTTTAGTTAATATTGATTAGTGGAAGATGTTAGTGCCACCTATTATGGCAAATACTGTAACCGTTTGTGTCTATATTAAGACACCTTCCTAAGAACATGATTAGTTATTATTTTTTGGAGATACTTTGCAATATATCATCTGTGGGATTCAAAACTTTCAACTTCATATGTTGTACATGATATGGAACTTATTTAAATTAATAGAAGTAAATGTCATTTTGAAGATCTAAAGTTGTTGGTAATTCCTCTATCCCAAGGGAGAGCAAGGGCCCACTCGACCGAGGAGACAAGAGGTTGTTTTATGTTCACATATGCATTTTTCTAATAAGTCTTACTACAATCCTTGTTTCAGTATATTTCATGCAATCTTTGGCTGAATGAATTTGTTTCCTTTACCAACACTTTTATCTAGAATATGTGTTTCCTTTTATGCAAAGTCTAGTTAACATGTAATCTTACTTTTACTAAGTTCTAGCTTCAATTGTGTAGTTGCAGTTTCATTTGTTTGAGTACTATGTGTGTATTTCAATTTCAATTAGAAGTGTAGCTTTTTAGACTTCCTTTCATTACAATAGATGAATTCCGTATATTTACATTAGGTTTCCATAGATTAGTAACCAACACAACACCCCCCAATAGAAATCCCAATAGGAACTGGTTACATAAATCTCCATTGCATATAGCCTAGGACACATCCCTAGTTTATAATGACACTAACATGAGATCATGTTAGTTAAATGATTGGAGAATACAATGACCCATCATTTTTGGCATCGTTTCTAGGGACAACCATAAGAACACTATGTCGTTCTTTCACTTCACATGCTATTGGTGTTAATGGAGTTCATATTTACAATTGGTAGATGTCTTAAGCCTTGTTCCAATACCCACCTTTGATGCATAGGCCATGGGATGATCAAGGGAGATTTACAACACACAACATTCAAAAAATCTCTCTAGATAGTTTACATGTAGAATACACCGTAAATAACACTGCCTCCAATACAACACCTAGAATCATTTCTATGCCTTTTGTAACCTCAGGCCAACACTCAAAAATGGGGGACTAGGGGAATAATGGAGACCACCCCCTGGGTAGGACCTTTATTTAACCCATTGTCTTGGATGAGGATGAGGATGCAACCATGCAAAATATCTCACCATAAATCCTCCCTATCTTTTGAGGCATGTCTATAGAAGACCCTGATCAATTCTTGTTTGAATTCAAAGTCTTGTGCCAAACATATGACTACAAAACGGATAATCAAAAACTCAAATTGTTTCCTTCCACTCTCAAAGATTCTTCTATGAGATGGTTCATGGGGTTGACCTCTAACTCCATTAATTCTTGGGAAGCCATGGAGACAACCTTTTTGGATAAATATCAAGACTACTGCAGGGGAAGGGATAGAAAAGAAGAGTTCTTCCAAATATGGCAAAAAGAAGATGAAAATATAGAGGATTATCTGGATAGATTTCTCTTTCTCCACCGATGAAGTGGTTATGAGTTACATGTAGACATTACTAAAACATTTTTTCTTAAAGGACTTGATGAGGAAACTAAGGATTCCCTCCATCTCATGGGAGGAGGAGATGTGCATAAACTTACCTTGGAACAAATCACTGAGCTATGTAGAAGTTACTCCAGAACACGAGGGGGTATAAGAAACAAAAAGACATCCAAACTTACTCTGGGTACCTCTAAACTTTTGGAGGAAATGGATAACATGAAAACAAACATTTTTCTATAGTTAACATCAACCATAGATGGACTCAAGGCCAAAACTAGTCCTGCCAAAGAACCTCTGGACATATATTTCCCTAAGTGTAGGAAGAGACACCCCCTGAGAGAATGTCCTTTGGATGTCATAGACATGTGTTTAATCTATGAAGTGGCTAACCATGACACTAAGCATTGCACCTTATTACCATAGTTGAAAGGAGGCTTGAATACTGTCTCTCAAGCTAATATAGAGTTAAACTTTGTTCAAAGGCCAAATAATTAGGTTGGATTTCCACCTCGGCCTGCTCATAACCCCTAGAGGATGTCATGGCCCAATCAGGCCCCTCAGCCTACTTGGGGACAACCTGAGTGGAAAACATCAAATTGGATGACTTATCCACATCCACCACCTTAGATGAATCCCTACACTTAGCCAAGTTGGACACCACCAACCCCAGAAAGTCCATGACACAACCAACAATGGGGTTCTCAATAGAATCCTAACCAAAACCAACCATGGACACCACCACAAAACATTAATCAACAAAGGAGGTTCTAGTAACCAAAACAAGCTTTAATGCCCCCCAAAAGCCTACCAACAACAAGGACAAGAAACACAAACACAACTTCCATCCTAACCTATAGCAAATCCTAAAAATTAGCAGATAGCTTTAATTAATGAAGTAGGACCAAGTAACACAATGCATGTTAATACTATTGGTAATTTGTGATTGGGGTATGGAAAAACATTGAATCCTCTTATTTTTATCATGGAAATTCCTATGGAAACTAATAAAAAGAGACACTTGAGGATAATAAAAGACGTGAACCTTATCCATAGACATAAAACACTCGGAACAATAAAAAAATTAACCAGAATACCCATCAAGCTCCTTTCCCTGAGTGGTTACAAGACACTCAAACTATAGATGACACAATGCTAGTACAAGAATTGAAAAAAGTGCACATTGAGGTCCCTCTTTTGTGAGAAATAAGGGACATTCCTAAATTAAACTATACCATTAGAAATGCGTGTATAAAAACACCGGGAGGAAAAATAAATACCCAAAAAATGTTTGGGTGGAAGGAAATTTGGCTGATTTAGTAGCTGGCAACCTTATTTCACCAAAATATGGGGATCTCGAGAGTCCAGTTATTACTATTTGTATAAATAATTAGTCAATATCTAATGTTTTGGTGGATCTTGGTGCTACCATTAATGTCATCACAACATAAATGTTTAATCTACTATCCTTAATAGGACTACAACCTACCAATACTATTCTTCAACTAGCAGATCAATCCATTGTTGTACCAGATGGTGTGATCAAGGATATAATGGTCACCATTGAATCCTGGGAGTATCATGTAGATTTTATGGTCTTACAGCCTAAAGCTCAAAAATTGGGATATCCAGTTATCTTGGGGCGACCTTGGTTAGCCACTGTTGCTACATATATTGATTGTAGGTAAAGAAAAATGACCATCCCAAATGGACAGAAATCCAAACATATTTCATTATACCCTCCTACCCAGCCTTATGTGAGTGCTTGTGACCATGTATGGGTAGATTATTTGGATACTAACTCTCTAAGTTCTTCTTATTTGGCCACCATTGCAGTGTAAAACCATATGGTGGAAGTTGTTGAGTCACATACACTAGCCGATGTAGAGAGGGCTCGTGTGACTATGGAAATCAAAACTCTAGTTACGGAAAATAGGAACTCATTTGTAGACCCATTTTCTCTAGACATGTCCAATGTTATTTCCTTGGTAAGTAATACTTCTGACGATTCTTGTAAAGAAATATATGATTATAATTTAGAATATTTAGTCCCTAATTTCTATTGTCCTTTGACCAAGATTTTGTCTCTTGACAATATACCCATTCTACACATGCTTCAACCCCATGTTTTCCCATTGAATTCCTTAATCACCAATGCATAGATCTCTCTTTTAAATGATACCAAGCAGGTGCCTATCGGCATAGGAAAAGAGCTGACCATTGGTAATGATTTAGAGGCCGATCAAGAAGCCAAGGTTCTTGAAGTTTTGAAGAAACATTCCCACGTGATTTTTCCTGGGATTACACTGATATGAAGGGAATTCATCCTAACATTTGTACTCACCATATCTACACTGAGGACGTCAAACCTATAAGGCAGCCACAATGGAGAATTAACCCAATGCTCAGAGACATAGTCAAAGGTGAGATAGAAAAATTGCTAAAGGTAGGATTCATCTACCCTATATTTGATAGTCAGTGGGTCTCCCCATTAGTTATAGGAATAATATGTGTTGACTATAGGGAACTTAACAAAGCCACCAAGAAATATTATTTTCTCCCTTTTATTGACCAAGTTCTGGACAATCTTGTTGGTAAGAAATATTTTTCTTTCTTGGATGGGTTTAGTGGGTATAACCAAATTAGTATTTCCCCTACTGATCAAGATAAAACTACCTTTACTTTCCCTTGGGGTACATTTGCTTATTGAGTCTTACCTTTTGGACTTTGTAATGCACCCACTATGTTTCAGAGAGCAGTCTTGGCCATCTTTGCAGATCTCACTAACGACTGTGTTGAAGTTTACATGGATGACTTCACTATCCACAAATCCACTTTTAATGAATCCTTGAATAACCTTGAGAAAGTATTAAGTAGATGCGAGCAACACCAATTATCTCCAAGTCATGAAAATTTTTTGATGATGGTTGACAAGGAATTGTCTTAGGTCACCATGTTTATGCCAAAGGTATACAAGTTGACCCCAAAAATATATTAGTCATCACTCAGTTACCTACACCAACTAATCAGACTGACATCAAAATTTTCCTTGGTCATGTAGGGTATTATCGGCGGTTCATAAAAGATTTTAGTAAAATTTTTGCACCTATGTTCTCATTGCTAACAAAATATTGTGTTTTTGAATGGTCCCCTCAGTGCCAGCAGACATTTGATTCTATCAAAGAGAAGTTGACCACTGCCCCAGTCTTACGAGGCCCTGATTGGGGAAAACCTTTCCATATCCACACTGATGCCTCTAATACAGCCATGGGTGTTGTCCTTGGGAAAAAAGATGTAGAAGATCACATGTATGCCATTTACTTTATCAACAAGAACTTGACTCCTACGGAAATAAATTACACTACTATGGAAAAGGAATTCTTGGTTGTGGTATACTCCTTGAATAAATTTTTCATTACATCACTGGGTATAAAATATTTATTTACACTGACCACTCTTTCATTCAATACTTGATGAATAAACTAGTGGTTGGAGGTAGGATTATTTGATGGTTACTCTTGTTACATGAATTCAATCTTACCATTATTGATAAGCCAAGAAAATATAATGTTGTTTTTTATTTCCTTTCAATATTGAATGTTTCAAGTAATGATTAAATAGTCCAAGATCAATTTCTCGACGAACATTTGTTTGCTTTGTATCAACTAATACTCCATGGTTCGCCAATCTTGTGAATTATTTAACAACAGGAGTTTTTTTGCCTATTTCACTCATAAGGAGAAACTAAGACTGGTTAAAAATAGTGCAACATATAAATGGTGTGATGGAATTTTATTCAAATGTTGTCATGATATGGTTCTTTGCAGGTGCATTCGAGAAGATGAAGTACATGACATATTGTAAGCTTGTCATGATGAGCCAGGAGGTGGAAATTATTCAGTAAAAGGACAATTCACAAAGTCCTTGGAGTAGGGTACTATTGGCCTTCCCTCCACAGGACTGTCAAAAATATGTATGGTAGTGTGATGCATGCCAACGAATGGGGAAGCCCACACTTTCAATGGAAATGCCTCTTAATCCTCAACTGGTCTTAGGACCATTTGAGAAATGGGGAATTGATTTTGTTGGACCTTTTGATCCCCCATATTTTGGAAAAGAATACCTCTTGGTATGCATGGAATACATCACTAAATGGGCTGAAGTTCAAGAATTGACATCTACCAATGAGGATGTTGTTGTTGATTTTCTATACATTTAGATATTGTTGCGATTCGGTGTACCCAGGGCCATTGTATCTGATCAGGGTCCTCAATTTGTTTCAAACATGATTGAGGATTTTTTGGAAATCTACCGAATCAAGCACCAAAAATCATCACCCTATCACCCCTAGTCTAATGGGTAGGTGGAAGTAACCAATCGAGAACTTGAGAATATTCTGACTAAAGTGGTCAGTGTTGACAAAAAGAATTGGGTACCAAAACTTCTTGAAGCAGTCTGGGCCTATAACACGACCTAGAAAACCACTACTAGTTTTTCCCCCTATGAGTTGGTATTTGGGAAGAAGCCACTGTTACCTGTTGAATTTGAATTACACACCTGGAGAATAACACTAGAAGTTGGAATCGATGTGGATGAAGCACAACACGAATGAGTGATGTAGCTAAATGAATTGGATGAAATGTGGATGGAGGCACAATAGTAGACAAAAACTCTCAAATATAAGTGGAAGACCTGCACGATGATCTAGGACATTTCATGAAGGGGACTAGGTCTTACTCTTTGATTCCAGATATCAATAATTTAAAGGTAAGTTATAAACATGTTGGTTGGGCCCCTATCAGATTGATAGAGTGTTTGATAATGGCTCTGTGTGGCTATTACCAATTGATGGTGACAAATAGACTCTTCTTGTGAATGGACACATAATCGAGACTTACCGACAAATTCTTGATAGGGAAACTTTCACCAGGGAACTTATGTTGAGTTAGGACATGCGTGTTGAGGTGGCTATTCACCCCTTGAGCATGGAGTAGTTATTTCCTATTAATTTCAATAAAGGAGGATGGTCATGCTTTGATCTTCTTCCCTTAAGTTAGATTGTTTTGTTTTCAATAAATGCAGAAATCTTCATTATTTTAAAACCACTAATCACATTTAATCTCAAACTGCAGGATGTGGGAATCTATGGATATCGACACTGAACTTGGCATGGGTAAGTGCATCCTAACTCACTACGGATATTTCCTTATGAAGTAATCCCCCATGCATGAACTTGTCATAATTGCATCCATCATGCAACATCAATATATTTATTGTGGATATCTTTCCAAATCCAATGCTACGGTATCACGACATAAGGATGTAATGAGTCATGATTTTTGCACACATCATATGCATCACATTCTACGAAGCAGGACAAGTGTCAATTGGGTTTCACACGATGGGATGTGCACCATCTCACATATCATAAAATCTCACAGATGGCTAGTCTTGCCCACCTTTTTACACCACCAAATTCGCTCTAATTTTACGTCATTCAAGGATTCTGGTGCAATTAAAATTAATAGTTCCAAATGCTTCCTATTGTTGCTTCATGATTATTGAGTATATCATTCTACCTTCCATCACACAGTGAATTTGCACACATCTTATTCTTGTTTCTCTACTATAAGGATTCATTTTCCTTCAACATGGGACAAAATAAGAAATTTGGGCATGATTTTTGGACCCATTACTCAGGAATGTTGCGCTTTCACAGGTGTTTTATGATTTAGGTTGGCTTGAATTCATCAAAAATTCAAAGGTTTTGATGAAGGTATCATGGAGGAGTTCTTGGAAAATTTTGAGGCTACCTATTCATGTGTTGGAAGAAAATGAGTTGAGATTACCATCCAAGTAGTTTCTAAACTATCCGGCTTTGCTGAATTTTGGTTTGAAAGTAATGACGAATGCTCCCCTCAAAGACTTGCTCACTCTATTTCATGAGGATGGTGAGGCATTCCCGAGGTTATCCTTACCCCCTAGGGTGTGCAGAAAGGTGTTAAGCGGGATAGCCTACCCGACATTTGGAGAGAGGTAGCCAAATGGGTTAACAGTATTTTATATGTGATAGCCAACCCTCTATGCTAGGTGGTGATGCACTCAAGATTATTATTCATTTGAAGAAAGGATGCATCAACCTAGCCCTCAGGGTAAATTTACCTAAATACTTGGTAGACGCCATTATAAAATTTGGCCAAAAATACAAGTCTTGGAGGGAAAAAGTAGTGTTGAAACACCCAGGCTAATTCATTTATTGTGCTCACATCAAGTATTTTTTCATCCAAAGCTTGAAAGGGTTATTATGGGGGAGGGTTCCAAGCCAAAATAGTTAAAATCAGGGCCATCTTCCATGCCTCGGTCCATTCCCGCACCAGCCTCTCGCCCTACACATAAGAAAAAGGAGGAACTTGGCACTCCGACACACGTGGAAAAATCAGTTGCCCAAGTAAGTCCATCTTTGACCACTTCCAGTTCTAGGGAAAGAATACCTCTACTCCATCTTCTTCTATGTGCCCCTGACCATGTCGGTCTTGTGTATTGCATAAAATTGGAAGCTCCAGGTTGGAGAGATTCATTGATGTTTCTTTCCCTATGTGGGAAATGGGAATGAGGGAGACAACGAGGTTGTCCCCACTGACAAATCACCAAACACCATCTTCACTGCTGCTCATCCTTTTCCCTAGTCTTTAGTCATGCCTACATCTTCAGAAGTTCTCTGCACAGCTCTAGAAGCTACTTCATTACCCAAGCCTAGAATCTCGTCCGACACTTATTGTAATGGACATTGATCATCTTGGGTCATGTCAAGCTGTCAATCCTCACAATTATCTAGAATAAATTGCACTCCTTAAGGCCAAATTGAAAGGTATGGAGGAAACCAACTTGTCTTTACAAACTGAATTTACCCAATGCATAGTGGAGAAAGTTAGAGAAATAAATGCTTTACAAATTGAAGTTAGTAGCTTAAAGTGATAGAAGGATAAAGGTCTTAGCATTTTGAATTCTTTCCACCAAATATCTCTTCAGAATGTAGAATTAAACAAAGAAAATAAGAAGTTAAAAGGAGAGATGGAAATTATCCAAGATGAAAAACAAAAATTGCTCTCTTTTGGACTCTATCTGTCCTTTGGCTTTTAAGCTCTTATCTTATAGGAAACCCTCCCAGTTTACAACATGTTCATTCAGGAGCAATTTTATTCTTGGCAGTTGTTTGAGTTGTGTTGTCAGGTGCCTTATGAAGTTCTGATGGTAATAGTTTCTTATCTATTTACAAGTCTAGTACACCTGAAATTCAAAACTTGCTTTGTGAGTTTTACCTCCATAATATGTTAGTTACCAATGTCCTTGAATTTTTACTTAACTTATTTGTGGGGGATTTTCAATTAAAATCCTTTCAGTCCTTGTTGCAAAATCAAATCATATGGGGTGAGAAAATGGATATTTTCAATCACACGACTCAAACAATAGGTTTCTATATCCATCCTACACATCATACTGATGTGGCTTTGTGGAAAAATTTCAGATCTCTCTACTACCAAGCAGGTATTGGAGAGAATACTTCAAAAATCCTACTGAAATGTGTAGAGGATTTTGAAACCTATAGTCAACAGCACTTTGGAGCGACCAGGCAATGCCTATGATAGGAGATGGGACACCTTGAGCTTGCCATTGAAACACAGGGAGGTTATTTCCCCTCAAAACTTGAGTTGGAGTATGCGTCGGGTGATGCCCTCATTACAATTATAAGACAGTCGTCAGAAAAAACCAACAAGCAATACAATGATGAATGGGCAGGACTTCAAGTATGTCCACCCCTCCTCTTGAGTCCTACTACCACTTGGAAAAACAATGCTACACAATCAAATGAGATCTTTACATCTTGGGTTGAGGTCACTTCAAATACTCAAGGATGTAAAGGTATGAGGAAGCAATATGTTGATCAGTTTGAAGAATATGACATGGCTCAGCAGCTTGGTTGCAGAGTAGGACGTAGATAGGTTGCATTGGGACATGCAACAGGTAAAGTAGGGGGAAATGATGAGTGCATTATTTGGCTCATTTATATCATTCCTACGATCAGTAAATTTCCACTTAGATATGATTTACTAATGCATGGGGATGCTTTGTATAGTTATATCATAGTGAGTTTGATGCATTTTCCTTGCTTTTGTTCATAAAAACTAATTACCGTATAAAATTCCTACTAACTATCTTTGTGAGGAAAATGTGATGATGTGTGAAGAGAAATGATGAACGTTTGTTCTGAGTCCGAGTTTGGAGCTGGAATATGGGAGTAGAAGAATTTTTCCACTAGTAAACCTATTAGTATGGGACTTGTTTCTAACTATCCCATAGGAATTTATGAGTTTTAGTTAATATTGATTAGTGGAATATGTTAGTGTCACCTATTATGGCAAATACTGTAACCGTTTGTGTCTATATTAAGACACCTTCCTAAGAACATGATTAGTTATTATTTTTTGGAGATACTTTGCAATATATCATCTATGGGATTCAGAACTTTCAACTTCATATGTTGTACACGATATGGAACTTATTTAAATTAATATAAGTAAACATCATTTTGAAGATCTAAAGTTGTTGGTAATTCCTCTGTCCCAAGGGAGAGCAAGGGCCCACTCGACCGAGGAGACAAGAGGTTGTTTTATGTTCACATATGTGGTTTTCCGATAAGTCTTACTACAATCCTTGTTTCAGTATATTTCATGCAATCTTTGGTTGAATGCATTTGTTTTCTTTACCAACACTTTTATCTAGAATATGTGTTTCCTTTTATGCAAAGTCTAGTTAACATGCAATCTTACTTTTACTAAGTTTTAGCTTTAAATTGCAGCTTGCATTTTATTTGTTTGAGTACTGTGTGTGTGTATTTCAATTTCAATTAGAAGTGTATATTTTTAGACTTCCTTTCATTACAATAGATGAATTCCATAGATTTACATTAGGTTTCTATAGATTAGTAACCAACACAACACCCCCAATAGAAATCCCAACGGGAACTAGTTACATAAAGCTCCATTGCATAGCCTAGGACACAACTCATGGTTTATAATGACACTAACATGAGATCATGTTAGTTAAATGATTGGAGAATACAATGACCCATCAACACGAACCTATTGGTTCCCCTATCACTTGATTACTTAGTCTCAAAATCCCACCTTTGTGGCCACATCATAGCATACCTAGCTAGGATCATCCTCCCGATTTCTCTTCCTATGAATCATACATCTATAGGACATGAAACCATTTTTTCCCCTATCGAGTTGATTCCGTCACCTTTTTCATCAGTCCTTTTTCTATACCTCATCTTAAGCACACTCAAAATGAAACACACATGTTAAAAAAACATATCTCATCTAATCTACTCAATCAAACTGGTAATTATTTACACCTTCATTATGATCACCCCGGTTTGAGGGGGTCACGCATCCAATAATAAATTAAAAAATTTTAAATCATTTTTATCTAGCAGTTTATTTGTCACAAACCATTTGAAAAAATGGGAAAATGTAGACAACAGGGTTTTTCCACCCGCATACATACATTATTCTACTAAATATATCACTTTAAACATTATCTAAATCACCCTACTCACTTTGTCAAATCATTTTCACTCTCAATAAATTATAGTTACCCATCAATACTTACTATAACCTCTTTGAAATCTTATAACGATCTTACATGAAACTCATAACCTCCCAATATCACCCAACCTCTTCCCTAATTATTTTCCCTTGTCTCCATACCCAAAATTCCCATTTTGTAAGTGGTTAAAACCAATTCCAAATGGATTCCTCTAAATTTTTCAGATCACCGATTATTCCAACAAATCACCGACAATTATAAATAGGATACAAAATTCCTATTTCAAAACCTTTGGAACTTTGTGCATCTTCACGCTCAAGATTTATTAAAGCAACAACAAATTTCTTCCTCTACAACAATCTCCAAGAACTAAAAAAAGACTCTACCACTCCAAGGAATTGCAACACATAAATTTGTGCATATATAAACCATCAACAACCTCTCTACTTCATTAAACAACCAAAGATCAATACCACAGGTTTAATTAGTCTTTGTGAACATTCTTACAGTCATTCTAAGATTACAAGGTACACTCATCATTTATAATATATTCATACATTAAAATAAATTCACACAATCATTTTAAATTCATTTCTCCTATCAGTTTATTGTTTATCAAAAAAATTAATCTTTTACAAGAATCACCCTCAATTCCCTTCATCACTAGTGATTCCATTGAATCACCTACGATTCTCATTAGTTTATCCTTATTTATCAAATTATTACATTTTATCAAGTATTATCCATTCGAGAGAAGGGGTACCTCCTTGAAATCCTATCACGAGCATCTACGATCTTTCGATCATTCAAAAACCATTCATGTGGGAGAAGTTCAATATCCTTCACAATCTTACTCATGCAGCAATATCAAATTCACACCAACCTTGGAAGACATTGAGGAACAAATAGAATTAATCCATGAAACCCAACAAGAAATCATAGATTGTCACCACTCTATCCTAGGCCACCTACGAAGCGGAACATGATCTTCCTTTTCACCTCAAGTTATCGCTTCTATATTTATTATTATCATTATTTGTCTTATCATATTTATCAACTCACTTAATTATATAAAGATGAGATGAAATCCTTCAAGGAGTCTCCTTGAACTCCTACAATCGACCTTTTCTAGACATCTCTTCACCATATTTATCCAATATATCTTGTCTATTTGTCTTTGTTTTTAGGTCTCTTCACTTGGCAAAAAGGGGAAGTGCTCATTCATTTTTCACACCTCATCATCCTGACATTACAACTATTGGTGCAGGTATTGTTAAACCATACCATTTTTTATTTTTAGGTACTTTATGCACTTGATAATGTCTACCCAAAAAAATACCTAACACACACACACACAATGAATACATAAAAAAATAAAAAAACTTGTTATAATAAAGGGAATGGAGGGTATGACCAAAAATCCATATGGATTAATGGTTATATGGGGTTCATATCCTATAGAAAAAATCTCATTTCCAATTAGGGATAAAATCTCATCCACATCCCTATACTTCTATTTATGCCTATGACCACTTCCCTTCACAGCCACTTATATATAATCAACCCATTTTTATTTTAAATAAACTACCAAATGAAATTGATATGTATATATCCATATTCCTCTCTAGACACCCTGATGAGGGTTCTCAAAATAAAAATGAAAATTCAATGAGAAAAATTATAATGAAAATATATTGAATTTAAATAAAGTAAATGTTTCTTTGGTACTTTTGTGGATGTCTCTTTGGCCTGCAACAAACTTTCAAAGAAGGAATAAGAGGAAATATGATAGAAGAAATAAATAAATTAATAGTCTTGGTCCATGAAATCTCCTTTACCTACAAGTAAGAGGAAGATAAATGTGAGGAAAATTAAATGAAATAAAGATATTATAATGAATTTAGGTCTTTCTTTAAAACCTAGATATCAAGGGAGGATATTCCCTTGATCCAAGGGCTCAAATTAAACCAAGAATTTTCCACTTGTTGGGAACGTTTTTTTGGGTGAGTAAAATTGTTTTCCAAATTAAATTTATGTGAATTATGGTGAAAATGGGCATGGGCCCACTTGGTGGGAAACCATATCAATTTTAATTCAACCTATCACTTGGATAAATAAAACTCCTCAATAGGATAAAAATAACCCCTTGGAAGGTAGTATGCATGAAATTGAGATAAATATATATAGGTGCTCCTAGACTTTGACTAAAATTTTACATCTTGAGAAATTGTGTTTTCTAAGTTTAATAATGAGATCACAACTAGGTGATGGATGTATAATAGGTTAACCTCATTTAGTGTATACAAATTTATGGATTATTTACCTTATTGTGAGATTAAGTTGTGCTTGGAGAGTTAGTAATGATTAAACATGTTATTAAATCTAGTAGAGCCCTTGGCACAATATGATGATAATAATATAAATAACAACTTAAATTAGTGCAAATTATTTTTGGTTTGAACTTGTTAACTTTATTGTGTGAGAGATGACAGGATTTATAACCCCTCCCCTTAACTAAATTAATGACTTGTGATTTATAATCTGAACCTTTGATTATCTTTTTAATAACACCTATTTAAGTTTGGATAACTCTCTTTGTAACACCCTCGTTGTTTGTTATTTTTCTATGATAAGAGAGTTGGAATTATGAAATACTTTTGTATTAGGCCAACATTCTGGTTTAGTTAATGTTCTTGGTCTAAATGTATGCACATTGTTGTAGCATGCTTGAGACAATGAGATTAGTACACTAATGGTTGAAAATGTTTGTGTATCATTTTTACTAGGATTATGTTATATAGTATGATTTCTCATTGTTGGACTAAGCCTAGCAATTTAATATGATCTAACCCATACATGTAAATTGTCACAATATTTTGTTATATCAAATTGATTTGATGATTGTGAACACGAAAATGAATTAGTTAAAGGGACCAAGGTAAATAAGAGTGTGATTCTTTTACTTTGTATTTCATGTCTAAAATTTGAGATTGAGGTAAGTGGATCATGACTATACTATTACCACTAGTTACCTACTTACCTTGGGTTTAGATGATCACACTTTGATAGGAAAATTAGGCTTCATGTGCTTGGGTACTATGATCCTGATCCAGGAGATAAATAATAATGGCATTAGTATGATGAGCATGTTATTAAAATTTACATAATCTTGAATGAGGAAATGATATGATGCAAGTTTAAATATGATTACCTTTGGTTTTATACTTTGTAAGGTTTGGGGAATTTATATTTAAGTCCTAAACAAAGGCTAAGCTAAAGTTTATGTTATTCGAATATTTGATTTAATGATAGTATGTGGAAGGTACTAATGTGATCACCCTTGGATTAAGCTTCATAAAGATTGGGAATAATTATTGAAGGGTCTAAATTAAAACTAAATTATAGTTTATGTAATGTGAATTAACTAAGGACTAGTTGATGGGGTGAGTTAGCACCCACTCCCTTCATGGCTTTTGTAGACTGTGACACTAATGGGAACATTTATCAAACATCGCTAACCATCCTTTGGGGAGGATAAACTTGTTGGAGGTTCAGTTATTGATGTGGATAACTACACTTAGTGATATTTTAAAAAGGTAATATGCATTGCTAAATTTAAAAGTGGGTAAGTCGGTGGCATGATTTTTGGAGGGAAATTTCACGACTTACCATGCATTAATTTGTATCGAAATTCACTTGACAGCCTTGGGAAACCACAAGGTAGTTTTGGGGAAAAACTACAAGATTGTTTGGTCATTGATGTTTTGTTATTTTGGGGGAGGTTACATTGAGATTTGCATGCTTGAGGGTTTTCCTATTTTCATGCTTATTGGTTGTTTAATTGAATTGTTGCATTTTTTTGTAACTATGAGTTGAGAAAATATGGGGAAAAATTAATAGATGGATTCTATAAATAATATGGAGAATGTTGGAGGTTTTGTCTTTATGGTGGATTCAAATTTTGAGATGTGAATGCGAAGAAATCTTGGAAACGAAGGAGAAGGAGAAGGCTATCGTTTATAGGCATGATCAGATATATTCCTCTCTTAATAGATTACTTTTTTTATTATTTGTATAAATGAAATTTCTACAGATTGTTTTAGTATGATTTTGTAATAATTACTCTTATCTAATACATATAATACATGAAATAGCTACACGAGATAATAAATAAAATCAGCAACACTATATTATTCTCACCCTGATTTTTCTATTGCAATACTTACATATATATAGGAATATAATTCCTATATTTTAGGATGTAGGTATAACTACACCTCCATGAATATCTCTCCCAAACTCTATACACGTGAGTGGTAAAACTCATACAACAATATTAGTTAAAGTTGTTTAATATAACAACTAATAACAAATATTCAGTAACTTACCATCTATATAATAATTACCAATGTAATTATTATTCACCCATACATACAAATGGAGCATGAAGATATATTTACTAACATTCCCCCCTTAGTGCGAACATGGGGAAAACTTGCCTTTGTACTTGCACTTATTTTGATAATCGATGATTTTATAAGATGATCATAAACCTAATAGATGGTTTTTCATAGGGTTGACCATAAATAGAAAATGATGGTTTTGCAACTAGTTTACCACAAACCAAAAGGGTGATGGTTTTGCATAGGGTTTACCAACAACCGAAAATGGTGGTTTTACAAGTGGTGTACCACAAACCAAAAATGAAGGTTTTCAAGTGGTTTACCTACAACCACATCATGATGTATCAAATACAATTATCAGATCTCATCACATTTCATTGCATGGAAAAACATAGGAAATATAGCTGCTCACATATAGAAAATACTAGAAATGTAGAAAACTAGAAATGGAACATTGAGATCATGTTCACCCCTCAATGTGAAATTTCCTTTTTTCAGAAAACCACAATAAGAACACTATAGCCAAACACTCTGCCGAGACACAATAAGAAACAATAGGAACACACTATATAAAAAAATCACTATAGCTAATACGGCCCCATTGTTGGTGGTGATGAGAGGTCATTGAATTATCTCCAACCTCCTATGCCTCTGTCCTCCAAGAAATTCACTTAGTATAGAAAGTATTCAGAATTATAGTCAATTTCATCTGCTATTTTTTCATCTTCATTGTTTGAGCCTTCTTTAGTGACTATATTTGCTTCATTTTTTAGATTTCCATTGAGCAATTCTTTAGCTCGATCTCTACAAAAATACTTAGTATGACCCTTTTTCTTACAATAGAAACATTTAATTTCATCCTTTTTTTTCAAGAATTTTTTTATTTCTTTTTAACATACAAAGCAATTTCCTCTTTTATATCTTCTTTAGTTCTTTTCTCTTCAGCTAAGAGAGCTAAAATCATGCCCTCTAATGAATGAGAAGACATTTTCCCTAGAGTAAAGACAACATTATTGTACTTGGATGGAAAATTGTTTAATAATATGGCTTTTACATCTTCATCATCAATAGGAGCTTTAACTTCTGCTAGTTTTCTAAGAAGAGATCTCAATTCATTTATATGACTTGACATTGTGACTTTTTCATTCATTTTCAATTTGAATAATTGCAACTTTAAAGAGAATTTTACATTATTCACTTTAGCCCGAAAATTTTTGTTTAGTAAATCTCATATTTCTGTAGAATATTTTTCTAAATCTACATGATGTAATTTAGAATCTGAAAGACCAAGTCCAATTATTGCTTTGGCTTTGTCATCTCTAGTTTCCCATTCTACAATTTTGCTTACATCTGTAGGTGCTTTTTCTTTTCCATCTACTATCCTCCATAGGTTTTATTCATTAACTGCATCTAGATTTTTACTCTCCATGTATGGAAGTTCATCCCATTAAATTTATCTAATGGTGTATCTATTTTATTGAATCTAAATATCGAAAATAAAATTAAGTGTAGATTTGAATTACCTTTGATTCTCTGATTTCTTCAAAAAGCGAAGGTGATTAATGTGTTGTATAGCAAATTTCAGATTTTCTCCCAAACGACAAACCGAGTTTGGCTGAAATTTCTCTTGTAGCATTCTGTATAGTAGATTGTTCCACGTTCAAACTTTTGGAGAAACCTAGATCGTGAAACAAAAGTTACAAGATATTCTTCGAGATAGATTGAACCTACTCTGGTACCAAATGTAATAATTACTCTAATCTAATACGAGATAATACATGAAACAACTACAAAAACAATAAATAAAATCAAAACACTATATTATTCTCACCCTGATTTTTCTATTGCAATACTTACATATATATAGGAATATAATTCCTATATTTTAGGATGTAAGTATAACTACACCTCCATGAATATCTCTCCCAAATTTTATACACGTGAGTGGTTAAACTCATACAACAATATTTGTTATAGTTGTTAAATATAACAACTAATAACAAATATTCACTTACCACTTATATAATAATTACCAATGTAATTATTATTCAGCCATACATACAAATGGAGCACTAAGATATCTTTCCTAACATATTTTGTGGAAACAGTTTTTAGGAAATATTGCCTTCTTAGGTGTTATCATTTTGATTTCATTATTTTCACTTGAATTAAATGAAATATCTGGAATATTTATAGTGATAATTATGACTATCCTTTATGCTATTTTAAATGGATGAATGTCTATTGGATTCGATTCTATTTAGATATAACCACACTTGTATTTTTTATAAACTTAAAATCTAGAAATATATGGGTGTCATGTGATATATATATATATATATATTTATGCACTCGTCAAATTCTCTAATTCAATCTCACGTATTCTGTGGTTATCGTTCTTGAAATATTTTCTATTTTTTTGTTCAACCCTGAGCCTCTGTTTAGTATAAATAATTCACAAAGATAATATTTGTTTATCTATGGAATGGGTTTTTGATCTGTTGTTGTACCTTTATATCATCTTGATTATGTTGGGTGTCATTTTGAGAGAAAGAGACATAGGTAGAACAAACTTTGACTTGTTAGGTTAGGTAAAAATTACCTTAGCTCATACAAACTATTATGAGCTCCTTAGAAATATTGGTTGATTTTTAGTGACATGAAGTCACTACATCATATTACTCATGCACTTTTGATTGGGCTATGAAGACTTTAATGTTTATCTATTATAATGCCTTTTATTTAGAGGATATTTGTAATGGGATTTGTAGGTATCCTTTGAGAAAATTGATTTGATTTCGTTGGGTAGATAGTTTTATGGGCTTGGCACTTCATTAATAACAAGGTAAATGGGAATTACCTTGTTATTGTCAAACTTTCTTACCCTCTTCTATGAAGTTATCGATATTTTATTGTTATTTAGCCAACATTTTTGTGTTTGTCAACAATTCTTGATTGGTCTTCTCTGATGGATTTGGAAACATGACATAGTCATGTTTGACTGTAACCCTTTCATGAATAAGGGACTGCTATACTACTATGAGATAAAGTGATGATATGTTATGATGTTAATCTTGAGAATATCTATAATATATATTCACTTTGTCATCGGGTATAATGTGATTACCATAAGACAATATGTATATAAGGTTTTGTGATTTTATACTTTCTTGATGTGTATATAAGTTAAGTTGATATTACAAGATAGTGATATAATTAACTTACTTATTATCATATTTTGAGGAATAATAGATGGCCAAGTAATATGATTTCTATCATTTACGCTTCTACCTTTAAGAATCTACTATGGAAGAAGGGAACAATTAATGTTAGTGTAAATTCTAATGGCTAATCTTTATTAATTCATGAATATTTGGGTTTTTAAAATTTAGATTTGGCTAATTTTTAGGGGTTAGGTTTCTTTCTATTTCGTTTAAAGTTTTTGGATACAAGCTATTTTTCTTGGGTTGATTCACCTAGAATTTATAGTAATATGAATTTTTTTATATTCAATTCACCTTTATCGCATGTAAAAAAGAGAAATTTTCTTACTTTTAATAGACTATTACTACCAACCAATAGTTTCTACTATCTGCAAATATTTTTTTCATTGTGTGGGATTCACCAAGATTTTGAAAGTCATTTATAAAAATTCACCAAGTAATATCTATGGTTATGTTTTAGGAGGGGTCTTAAAATTTACCCTAGTTAGTGTGAATTCAAAGTTTTTATTTTGATATGTTACAATTATGATCTTGTTCATTTATTTGATTTAAATTGATGCAAAACTTCATTTGTGTAAATACTAAATGGCATTAATTATTAAGTGTGAAATAAGACTTATCATGCCAGTTCATTCAAACTGACCGTTGCTAACATTTTTTTAGATGGCATGATATAAATTTACGGACAAGTAATGTTGAAAGTAATTATTTATTCAATTTGAATGATTAAAGGCTGCAATGTATTGAATGGTGGATTTTTTAATTAAGAAAAATATCATCAGTTAACTGATTAAGGGGGATAAATTAACTTCTTCTACTTTGTAACTATTTTGGAAAGGAAATAAATAAAATGTATTCATTATTTAATTAAGTCTTGATTTGCATCAGAAATTTATATGAAAGGTTTCTTTATCTTAATTGATTATATGATTGGAAACTTATATGGAATAATATTATGTATTATTAAGTGAATAAATATGATGTATTTAAAGAATGATACATGAATATTTGCATTATTAATGGTTATAGTGGATTATGAATATAATTTTGAGTTTAGTAATTGAATACAATACATATATTAAATGGTATATGTGTAATTGAAATTACATATGATTGAATTATATGTATTATGGATTGTTGTTTAATAATTTAAATTAATCCTATTGAGTACTATTCTAGACCTAATACATTACTAGTGCAAATGGATTAAATATGATTTGCAGAATTAATGTAGTAGGCTGATTTAAATCTGTAACTAGTAAATATAATGATCATGTTGGAATGACTCTAAACATGTAATTGATATTTGTGAATCCCTCTTTTAGATCCTTAGGTATGAATTCAATCGTAATGAGAGTATCATTGAGACCCAGGAATTGACCTGCTATAATTTAAATTAATTTTTCTTTAACTCAATAAGATATGATATTTTAATTATCCGAACTTGGCAAGCCAACTCATTATGGATGTTGTTAGGTAGTACCCATTTAATGACTTAGGTCATTATTTGGCTACTTTGGTATAACTTCTATGCTGAGTTATCCCTTCAAGATCCTCTAAATGTGATGGTCGTAATGCTTTAAGATTCAAGTATCGTTAAAGGTTCAAATGTAGATTGTCTTGTATAATTATGTAACCTATGTCATATTATGATTGAATATGAGAGAGGTAGAAGACTTGAAATTATGAAAATAATTATAGAGAAACTTACTCTCCCATAGTCATCCTAAGATGACATAATGACACTTATCCATATAGGCTGATCCAAATTTGTACCTTGAATGTAACTTGTAACTAGTTATAACTCCACTATCTAGTCCTAATCTAGATAAAAAAATATATGTAGTGCTCATTCAAACAACCACTTGAGACCCAAGAAACAACCTAGGGTTAGCTAGAAAATTATAGGATAATTTTTTTATTAGAAGTGAACACAACCAAGTTGCCAGACAACAATTTGCCACTAGCAGGTTCTAGAACAAACACATTTACCAAAACACAAGTTTCCTTTATTAACTAATATCAAGCTCACAAGGTTCAAATTTTAGGGTTAGATGTTCTAGTTAGTTTCAGGGAGAAATCTACCCCCATACCCACTCTCTAACAGGATCAGAGTTTCAACTAGATTTTTCTCATAATTAATGCTTCCAAAATTTCCCTAAACCATTCCCAATGGATAGGAAATTTTCTCACCTTTCTGGTGATATAAATAAGTCCTCCTAACTCCTTTTGGAACTCAAGATATGGTTCGACAGAGTTTCTAGGGCAATTTTTTCCTAGAGGGACACGTGGTAAGAGAAGGGGGAATGCACATTGGGCGGTTTGGCGGGTCGCAGGGCGGCATTGTGAAAATTTCCCAACGTAGGCTCAAGGGAAAAGAATGTTCAGTGCCCCCGTGAGTTTTTAAGGGTCAATTTTGCAAAAAGGATCCGCAGGCTTAAATTTGTAAACTGGAATTTTCCAACTTCCTGATTTCATAAATTCTTAGCTCCTCCTTCACTCATAATGTCAGACACACATGGAGGATTGGTCTAGGGAGGGTTTAGAGTGTTTTAGTGAAGTTGATTTTTCCAATTTATTCAAGGTTGTATTTTTCTGGAAATAGATGGGAAAAACGATTGTGCAAGCTCCGAATTGAAATTCATTGAGTTTTAGAGATTCATTCTTAACTATTTTAGTGAATTTGAGTTTCTTAAGTCTTCCTAAATGTGAATTTCAAAGTTTCATAACTTATTGTTGAGTGTAAGATTGAACTAGCTCATTTTTAATAAAACATAAATTGCCAGTAATGAGTTTAATACAGTGGACTGTTTCTTTGAAATTTGTTTATCATTTCTTTGTGTTTTGGATGTGCATATGATTCCTAATTTAGTCAAATACAATTTCTTATCAAACAACCATTCATTTCTACATTAAATGCAGTTTAGAATTCAATTCAAATATGCATTTTTCAAAAGAGAACAATATTGTCTTTCATTCTTGTTGTATATATCTCCCCGTGGGTAAATATAGACAAACAAAAGAATATGAAAATCAAAGAAACTCAAAACACGAGATTTATTTAGCCACTAGTCACCCTAGAGCAGGTAAGAAAATGTCAACATGAAAATGGATGCACCCTGACATAGGTAAGAAAATGTTGACATGAAAATGGATGTGCCCTGGCACAGGTAAGAAAATGTCAACATGAAAAGTCACGCCCATGGCGCAGTTAGAGGTGCGAGCGAAGATGTCACATGGAAAAAAGTCGCGCCCATGGTGCAGGTTAGAGGTGCAGAGTAGAAGATGTCGACATGAAATTTTTAGCACCTATGGTGCATGTAAGAGTATGTTGACATGAGGATGGATGCGCCAAGGCGCACCTTCAGGAGGCACAACATTTTGAGCGTTGACACCCCAAACCCGATAGAAAGCAAACCCTAACGCAAATATTCAAATGGCCATAACTTTTCACAGGGAGCTCATTCATGCAAGGTTAGAATTTTCAGAAATCTTACAAGGTCCTCTATCCAAATATGACTTGATATCTTTAATTAGGTGAGAACAAGTTCTTCAAAAATGCAAAATACAATTCACCATTTTTTGGGTTTGCTAGGGTTCTCACCTACCGCCATAATGAGATGAATAAAATGTAGTCTGGAGGTGGTTGGGGTAGATTTGGATTTTGTCTCTCTTCCCTCTCTCATTCTTCCCATAAATTGTAAGGAGGGGATTCTTTCTAAAGGTTGGAAATTCTTGTTTTTCCCCTCTCTTCTTCTCTTTGGCAAGTGAATTTATGGAGTTCAAACCTCCCATCTAAAACTATAATGCAACTTTTCCTCTTGGAATTTTGTAGTGTATTGTATCAATATTTGGAGAAAATAATGCATGTCTATGGATTATTCTCAACCCTCTCTGTGTTCATTTTCATCCTCCTGATCTTTCATTGCAAATCCGGTTATTTGTGCATGATCTTGCATTGCATTTTAATGGTTTGTGTTTATTGGCAAGACAGTGTTTCTTCATTCCTCGGTGCATCCCTATCCCCTTGCAATTTAGAGTAGGATTAGGATCTCGAACCTCTCGTCGTTATGCAAATATAGATCTAAATTAGAGGAGTTTGAGGAACCAACCTCTAATCTGGAGATTCCTCTCTCAGTTTAACAAGTCCCACGCTTGGAGAGAGGTTTCCATGTTGTGCAATCACACTAGATGCTAGAGTGATCAACCTAGAAGCCTGATCTACATCCAGGGTGCTGTGAGCCTGCAACAACAGTTTTGGCACACCGTGGGACCTAGAGGTCTCATTTTTATTGCAGCAAAGTTGATGTTCATCTACTACAATTTTCTCACTTAAAAGAGCTATTATTTGCATATTTGGTGACTCCAAGGGGAAGAATCAACTGGTTTCAGCAGTTCAGGCCTGAAAACTCATGAGAAGAATCACCACAAGGTCAAGAGTTGGAGAAGAAGAAGTGTTGTTTGAATACCTGCAATTATCTCCAAGAAGAAGGAAAAGAGGAAGAAGGACTCAAAGGTCTCCATCTCCACTAGACAGAACTCTCTCAACTCCTCCACCTGGTAGGCATTTCATTCAGTCAACAAGGGTTTTAAGACCAATTAGAATGGCACAAAACAACCCCTACGTCAACTTCACAGGCAGCAGCCCACTTGCCCTCAATGCACAACATCCAATTCCTATAGCAGCCTTGAAGAACATTCCCTACTTCACTGGAGAAAATCAGACTACTCCAGGGGATCATGTTAAAGATATTGCTAACTCGTGTGTGCGATTCATGAAATCAATGAGATGCAAGTGGTCATCAAGTTCTTGGCATCTTCATTTAAGGGTAAAGAATTGCAATGGTTTAGAAGCCTTGGAGCTGGTTCTATCACAAATTGGAATCAGCTGTGTATAGCACTTCATGAGAAATTTGGAGAGAAGGGAGACAACTTGTCTCTTTTGGAGCAGCTGATAACCATCAAGAGAGCTCCCAATGAGCAGCTGACCAATTTCAACTTCAGATTTCAAAAGACTTGGTAGAGAATACCGGTGGATCAAAGCAACGAGTAGAAGGTGCTTTTCTCTACTATCTCAAAGCTTTAAATTCTGATATTTCTATGTTGATTCAGTCCATAGGATGCATAACTATCCCTATGGCTTATAGCATTGCCATTAGGGCTGAAAATTGTTTGATCCAAGCTGGAAAACTTGCCCCTAGACCTCCCATGCCATTTGTTTCCAAGTTTAGAGAGTCCAAACACCAATCAAGCACCTAGTTTGGCTCCTTCCCCACTCCTAGAAATCGAGTTCAAATGAAGCTTCCACTTCATCTCTAAGTGCCCCAAATGAGCTTCAAGAAGTCATGAAGCAATTCTGAAACCTAGGCAATGATCTAGTTACTCTCAAAAGGCAATAGGCCAAAGGTTTTAGACCTTCTTATCAACCCCAAGCTTAGGCTAATAGGCAGCCATACCAACCACAAAGACCGCCTAATCCAGGTTGCAAATATGAATCAAACAAGGCCTCCCGCCAATAGACCATTGCAGCCCTACAATCCAAATGCCATATCTCGCCTCTAAGGCATTGGTGCCAACACAAAACAACATTGCTCAGGAGTATGACTAGTGTTTTCCATGCAATGAGCCTCATAACCAATCCATGTGCTTCAATGGTGCTTTGAATCAAGCATTGATGGTGACAACTACTGGTGTGGAGGGTGAGGGCAGTCAAGGAATCAGCCAACAACAAGAAACATTCCAACAGCAATCAGCCCCAAATGACACCACATTGGTAAATTGGCAAGCAGAGGATTTTTGTGGCATGAACCAGATAGTTTCTCAAGGTGTTGCAGCCAACACAAGATCAAAAGGAGGAATTTGGGTGAAGAACAGCCATTAGCCCCAAATAATCCACACCCTTCCATGGCTCCACAAATTATTGGCAAGCAAAATCCAATTTCAAATGCACAAGGGCAGCCAAGAACAGCCCCTAGGCCAACTCAAATGCCAGCTATTGCTGCCCACATGCAAGGAGTGAATGTGAAAACCAATGGATAGCAAATATATCCTTCATCACCATTCAAGATCATTGATCGATGAAGAAGACAAACACCAATATATCAATGTGGGAATCCCTATTTATCCCAGGCCAAAGAGATCTACTGCAAGCTGCCATGAATGATTGGCCAACTTCAAATCAGCAAGTTCAGATGTAAGACAAAGTGCTTACAAATGCTACCCAGCCTGAGGGAAATCATGGAGGATGGCAAGGTAAAATGTTGAAGCCCCCTCCTTTCTATGTTTCATTAATCATTGGAAATCAGCTAGTGCACAATTACATGATAGACTCCAGGGCAAGTAGCTCAGTAATGCCTAAACAGATAGCTGATCAGCTAGGGCTCCAATATGAAACAATATCCAAAGGGGTAGTGCAGCTAGATGGGACAGCGAGCTAGTGAGCTTGGAGTAATTAGAAACTTGAGTCTTACCTTGCATGCATGTCCAAATGTTGTTGTTTTACAAGATGTATCAGTCATAGACCTTCCACCACTCTTTGCCCTTTGCTTGTCAAGGGACTTCACAGCCAAGATTGGGGGATATTTGTCTGTTGATTGGTCACACATGCTATTCAGAATGAGGTATGGAACTAAGGCTACAATCAGTGCACCTATTGCAAACTTTCACATTGAGCCTTACACTCCAAGTCGATTAATGCCAATTTCTTAGCATTTGATAAAGAAGATCACTCAAGCACTCGATGAAGTGACAATAAGGTTGGAAGCATCCCATCTAACTCTTGATGAATGGGCAAACGAGATACATGCATTTGATCCTTATCAAGAAGTGGAAGAATCGAGCTAGGGGTCAATTGTATACATGAAGAAAATCAGCCTATTCCTAGCATCACCAAGCCAAACCACAAAGATGACAATGAGGTATGGCAGCTATTTTTGACGGATCAAGGAGTAGACAAGGTGTAGGAGGTGGATCTATGCTTATTTCACCTCAAGGAATAAAGCACTATTCAGCTTTTAGATTTCAATTTGCATGCTCCAATAACACTGCGTTGAATATGAAGCCTTGGTACAAGGGATGCATTGGGTAATTAAGAGAGGAATAAAGAACTTGCAAGTCTTTGGTGACAGTGAATTGATTGTAAATCAGGTCAAGGGACAACATACTGCCAAGAATGATCTACTCAGGTGCTACAAGAACAGGGTGTGGGACCTCATGGAATATTTTGAGGGTTTTGGCATCAAATCCATTCCTAGGAAAGAGAATCAAGATGCTTGACAAAGCTTGCAGCGGTAGGGGCAGCCTTTGACATTGTGGAAAGTATTCAACAAGACAAAGTATAGCCAAACATCCACGTGATTGTGAGAACTTCAATGCCAGATAACAATGTTATTTGGTAAGTGTTTGAGAATGACCAGCAAATCATCCATTTCTTACAAGAAGAAGCTGAGTTCTCAGCCAAGAACTAAGAAAGATTGGAACAACAGTATGGTGACCAGGTAGTACAACTGAGAACTAACAAGCTGCCCAAGGGACTTATCACCTTGGAGTCCATTTTTACCCCAATGACCAGTTTAGAAAGGAGAAAGCAAACATTCAGGTCAAGAGAGAGGATTCAGTATCCATCTTGGTAGAAGAGAACAAACCATTGCAAATTGGAAGGATGACAACTGAACAAGAAAGGTATGAGTTCATACAACTGTGTCAAGAGTTCCCTGACATGTTTTCTTGGAGCTATGAAGACTTGAAAGGTTTCAATCCCAACTTAGCTCAGCATACCATCGAATTAGATCCAAATACTAAGCCTGTCAGGCAGAAACAAAGACCAGTCAATCCACACATGGAGCCTCTCATGAGGAAAGAATTGGACAAGCTAATTGAGTCAAGGATCATATTCCCAATCAAGCATTCTAGTTGGGTTGCCAACTTAGTTCCAAATGAAAGAAGAGTGGAGAGATCAGACTGTGTGTTGACTTCAGAGACTTGAATAGAGCCTCTCTCAAGGACCATTACCCACTCCCTTCCATGGAGCAAATATTGCAAGTTGTAGCTGGTTCAGAGAGGTTTTCACTACTTGATGGCTACTCGGGCTACAATCGATTGTGGTGAAGGAAGAGGACCGATTCAAGACAGCCTTCACAACCAAATGGGGAACTTTTGCATACAGAAAATTCCATTTGGGCTTTCCAACGCTGGTGCTACCTTCTAAAGGGAAATGGACATGACATTCAAAGGTTTGATTAACAATGTGGTGCTGATCTACCTTGATGATATCACTATTTTTTCCAAGAATGCAAGGACCACCTCTCTCATTTGAGACAAGTCTTCATGAGGTGCGGGAGGTTTGGAGTGTCTTTGAATCCTAAGAAGTGCATATTTCTTGCACATGAAGGAAAGATCCTTGGCCATGTTGTCTCCAAAGAAGGATTAGCAATTGATCCAAAGAGGGTTGAAGCCATAAGAGCACTACCATTGCCAAGCCACAAGAAAGCCCTTCAAAGTTTCTTGGGAAGTATAAACTTTGTTCGGAGGTTTGTCCCAAATTTTGTAGCCCTTGTTAAGCCCATCACCAAAATGTTAAAGAAGGGCATGACTTTCAAGTGGAAAGCAGAAGGCAAGGAGAGTTTTGAAGTAATCAAAGAAGCTATCTCTCAAGCACCAACTCTCATCAACCTGGACTTCTCCAAGGATTTCATCCTCTATGCATTTGGAGGTAATGACACTATTTCTGCCATTTTGGTACAAAGAGAACAAGGATAGTTTTGAAGCAATCAAAGAAGCTATCTCTCAAACACCAACTCTCATCAACCCAGACTTCTCCAAGGATTTCATCCTCTATGCATTTGGAGATAATGACACTATTTCTGCCATTTTGGTACAGCAAAACAAGGATAATGATGAGCAACCAATTGCCTTCTTCAGCCAGAGCCTAGATGACTATGAGGTGAGGTACTCTTTTATTGAGAAGCATGTACTTGCGGTAATCGAAGCTTGAAGAAATTCAAGCATTTAGTTTCAAACAACAATGTCCAGTTGCTGGTCTCACACGCTAGGGTTAAAGACTTCCTCCTCAACAAGGATTTGAATGAGAAAAGGGCAGGTTGGATCACCCGTGTCATGGAATATGACATTGAGATCAAGATCGATAAGCTGATAAGAGGGAAAGGATTGTGTGAGCAGCTGGTTTTGGGAAGCAAAAAGAAGTATGCAATGAAGAAGAGGCTATTTTGATAGTCCAAGAGGTCATATGAACCAAGTGGTAATCAAGAAGAAGATGATGCTGCCCCCACTCCTTGCTGGACCCAAGGTATTATACACTTCCTAGGCACATGCCTATGCCCTCCGGAGATGAACAAGACCCAAAGGAGACACTTCAGATTGCAGGCTGTCCCATATGCCATTGTTGATGGAGTTTTGTTCAAGAAAGATGTGAATGGAGTGCTGCTGAGATGCATTAGCACAAATTAGATTCAAAGGGTGTTGGAAGAGTTCCATGGTGGACCAACTGGTGGCCATTTTGCACCAAGAGTGATAGCTCTAAAAATCATGAAGGCTGGTTATTATTGGCCTAAAATCTTCAGTGATTGCTATGCATGGATCAAGAGGTGTAAGAATTGTGCATTCTTCATAGGAAAAGAGAGACTCGCTGCCCTTCCATTACATCCAATCTCAGCTTGATTAGCCATTCATGAAATGGGTTTTGGACTTCATTGAGTCATTAATCCCAATTCGAGCCAAGGGCACAAATGGATTTTGGCAGCCATGGACTACTTCACCAAATGGACAAAAGCAAAGAGTACTTAAAGAGGCAAATGAGTCTAGCATCTTAGAATTTTATGAGGGGATAACAACCAGATTTGGTGTGCTTGATACAATAATCTCGGATAATGCATTGGCATTCATTGGATCTAAGGTGACCGAGTGGGCTGTCAAGAACGATATTTACCTAAGCACTTCATCAAATTATTACCCTAAAGGTAATGGCCAGGTCGAGTCTACAAACAAGAACTTACTCGAGGATCATTAGGAAGACTCTTGACGAGAATCGAGAGGTCTTGGCATACTAAATTGAAATCAGCCTTATGGGCTGATAGGATAACTCCCAAAATATCTACGGTAACTCTCCATTCAAACTTTTCTATGGAAGAGAGGCAATCTTTCCCATGTCACTTGAGTTGCCAACATTGGAACTCATGAAGCAACCGGAGTTGCTATAGTTTGAGCCCATGGAGGTGAGGTATGCGGAGTTGATGGAGCTGCAAGAGATCAGAAATCAAGCATCCCAAGCAATGGAAAAGGATCAAGCTTTGATCAAGAAGACCTTTGATAGGAAGGCCAAGGATAGATCTTTTCAATTTTGAGATCTAGTGTTGAAATGGGATGTAGATAGAGCAATACAATACCAAGAAGGCATTCAAAATTTGATGCCATTTGTAGTGGCCCATACATGGTCACGAAGTGCAAGAACATCAATGCTTTCCAATTGGCCTCATTGGATGGTGAAGAACTACTGATTCCAACCAATGGAATCTATCTCAAGCATTGCTTCTAGAGGGAAGTTCACTACCTTGTAAATATTAGATTAGATTTTCTTTCCTCCAAGTGCTTGTGCACATTGTTTTCTTGTAGGTTAGTTTTGTTTTCCTAAGTGCTTTGGCACAGCTTGCTTGCTCCATCCATGGAGATGTTTTGTAGTCCTTGCTCCCCTCGGGTGATATTCCGTCTTCCTCCTTGCACATTCTGAGTTAGTTAGGGGTTCTAAACAGAATATTTGATGACTCCATGCCCAATAAACTACTTCAGGCAACTGGTATCTTTTCATCTAGCAGGCAGATGACCCCGCTGAGTCGCCAAATTGTTATCCAAAATTCAACCCCAGAGTAAATTTGATAACATGCATTAAATTCTCAAGTCCCAGGCAGATAGATTGATTTAAGGGAAAAAATCATGTTTCTAGGGTCCCCTCAGATTTTTTCTAACTCCCCTGTCCAAGAAGAAAAGAGCAAGTTCTGAGAAAGGGTGAAAAAGTTGCAAAAAACAAGCTTGGGCCAGAAAAATCATGAAAATTGGCTAAGTCCCGATCTAGGCAGCCCAAGGGAGAGTTGGGATGTCGGAGTGTGAACCGGCTGAAAAGCCTCCAAGTGGCCTAGGCAGACACTGGGACAACCGGGCAAAGGGAAGCGCGGACGCGGAAAGGCGAGCCGGTCAAGGTAAAAGCAAAATCGACTAACTACCGAGTGTCACAAAGCCGCTTGGGACATCTAGGCCGTGAGGACGTGAAGGATGTGAACCACCTGGATCGGCTGAAACAGAGAACTTTAGCATTGGGACAGTCAAGCCGTAAGTACGTGGCGGACGCTGGGAGCCGAAGGAGCTGAAAACCAATCAAATCACACCATGTGTCATTGGTTGAAGAGGAACAGAGAAGCTTGAATCAAGTGGATCAGAAGTTTTTGTCCCAGTAGTTTGGGACATCTAGAACAAAAAGACGCGGTGGATGCGGAAAATGGCGAGCCCACGCATAAATCGGAAACACCACGTGTCACAAGGGAAACGTCCAAAAGTTCAAAGGGAAAGGTTTAAAGGGTCAGCTTGAGCCAATCGGAATAGGACATGTATCCTAAGGAGAAGGAGAGTGCGGAGCTCGGGAGAAGTTAGAGAATTTGGAAAGAGTTTTGGCAAAAGCTAAAAGGACAAGGATGACCCGCGCCCGTCCTCCAATCAAATCATGCCACGTGTGCCAAGTGGTGGGGTGCGGAAAAAAATGTAAAGTGTTCCAAAATCACAAAAGGTCAAAAATTTCAAGGAAAACCCATGGGTAAGGGAAGGAGAGAGAATTGTTCGGTGAATCAGCGCCCGACACGTGTCATCCAAGTGGCGAAGCGTAGGAAAAAATTTCAAAGATCATTTTTGCTTGTTTCAGGCGCTAAATCTTCAAATCGCCATATCTTTCGATCCAGAGCTCATTTTGCACGTTCTTTATATCATTGGAAAGCTTATAAAATTTCTACATTATTACAGGGTCAATATTGATTTTTGGTTTATTCTAGAGAGATAAAGTTAAGAAATGGCTCTGACACGTGTTTATGGCCAGAAGTGACATTTCAGCGACCAAAGTTAATGCAGAATGGGTCGCACTCTCCTCCATTTCAGTCAAAAATGGTAGGGTATGGGTTTGTAAGGTCCCCCATACCATTTTAATGCATTTTCAGTCAATGAGGAATGGGTTCCCACGTTTTGTATGTTTTCTCTCTCCGGGCTCGACCCATGTAATGTAAAATCAGTTTTGGCTCATTTCTAAAGGGGGATACTTTTGGCATAGCATACTTCTTCTTTCACCTCCAACAAGTGATTGTGGAGAAGAATTAGACCTCTTCAAATCACTCAGTAATAGCTTTTTACCTCTCTCGAGGTTGTAATGCAATGGGTTTGACATTGGAAATGATAATGTAAGCTTTGTGAGTGAGTTTCAGTCCTTTGTTTGTATTATTTCATTTATTTCAGATCTTGAATTATATCTTATCACTGTGTATGTTTTATGCTGCAATCTTTGGTTTGTGTCTATTTGCATGACAAAAATATTCACCACTCCTTTTGGTGCATCACCATCTTTAGTTAGTTTCAATGTTTGCATTTCTATCCTTGTCCCCTTGCAATTTAGAGTAGGATTAGGATCTCAACCTCTGTAGTTATGCAAATATAGATCTAAATAAGAGGAGTTTGAGGAACCAGCCTCTAATCTGAGATTCCTCTCTCGCCTTTAACAAGTCCCACGCTTGGAGAGAGGTTTTTATGTTGTGTAATCACACCGGATGCTAGAGTGATCAACCTAGAAGCTCGATCTACATCCAGGCCAAAGCTTTGTGAGCCTGCAACAACAATGCTCCCCATGGGAAATCCTAACATAATACAACACACAAATTCATAACACATTTGCCATGGTGACCTTGTTGAATTCACCTAGAATTTCAATATGGTTAGTCTCCAGATCCCCGACATTGTTGTGATTTTTAACCTACAAAATGTAAATACCTCCTTTGGCCTCGTGGCCATATCAGAACATCCAAAATGATATAAACAACATTTCAAAATCATCTAATCATATGAATCACGACAATATCAAGAATACAACATTATCATTTTTAATTACTTAAATCAACTATATCATCATCAATCCAAATCAACATCCATATTATGTCCATGTCAAACAATATATCATCAACCTCATATAAAAATGTCTCTGAAACCATCATGCATAATAATTGAATCCGGATCAATAATAATCCATGATCTAACATCTAACCATCATACCAAAACAAAACATAATAATGTCCATAATATGATCAATAGTATCAAAATCGTATCAAAAAGTATCAAAGGGAAGTGGGCACTACAATATAAGTGTTATGGTGAAAGAAGAGTTATTATTGACGATTCTTCCTTCACGGAATTGAACATGGAATACATATCTTTGAAATTTTTCTCGAAGTAGTGTAAGTTGCTGATTATACTACCCTGATTTAACCCAGATGTCGATTAACTAAAATTAGAAAATAAATGGGAAGAAGTGGTAATCCTAGTTAATATAATTAGGATGACTAAAACGTTGTATAAATACAGTAAATAATAGTAAATTAGCTATAAATAATTATGCTAAATAAAATAAAATCCTAAATGTACAAAAAGAAGGAGAGAAATAGCTAGTTGATTGTTGTATATGGGTGCACAATGTCGTAGGTCTAAGAATAAAATCAGGAAGTGCAAAGGAAAAATTAGAGACCCTGTAGAGGGTAGATCTAAAGGATATAAAGTGATTGGGGCGTCTGGGGAGTTTATTGGGGCACTGGGGCACCCTAATATGCAATTTGGGTGCTCTTAACACTATAAATGCTCAAAACCTACAATTGGTATGGTCGCAAGTTAGTTCCAAACCTTCCCTATTTGTCATGCTAGATCTGTTGGATGAGTTGGAAAATGACATGAAATACAAAGAGAAGTATCAAACTGTAGAAAAATAAAATATTAAAATGAATGGGTTAGAATGACCTCATCTTCCAAGATAGTGGACTTATCACTGAGTTTTGCACTACATTTTAGACTCGGATGTAGTTCTAGTGAGTGTGTGCATGTTGTGCCCTAGGTGTTCTCGTCTAGTCATATTTTGTGAAGTAGTGATCAATAATAACTATAGAAAATGTAAGTAACATGTGTACATGGAATAGAATAGAATCCCTCCTCCTATGAAGTGTATGTGATACATATCTCCTGGCCTTGATGTATGAAACTATGTAGATGTAATTGATGCAATGGATGCCACCTTAGATTGCATGATAGTAGTGTGTAATGTATGACCTAGGACCCTCATTATGGTATTATAACTTTATATTTATAGGGATATCAAGATTAATTTTGTAACTAACCTTGACAAGGCCAAGTGATAAAAATATAAGGATGACCAATAGCTAGAAATGATTGAAAAAGGAGTGAAAGTGGGTTTCAGCATAGATTAGGGAACCTGTGGGGGGACCAGTGGTACCCCGCGATGCCCCTGTGCAGGCTGGGGTGCCCTAATTTAGGGATAGAATGTAGGGGTAGTTGCGAAACGGGTGGATAAGTGCTAGAAAATATATGAGAAGCATGAAATAAAATATAAAATAAATATGGCCAAAAGGTGGGATTAATTAGTAATTTGTACACTTGAGAACCTTCTAAAAAGTAGCATAAAATCAGAAAATTATGTGTAAAGTGCATAATTTTATGTCTAAATGTTTTCCCCACTTTTATGTTGGTGAGTGGAAAGATCGGTAACATAAATTAAACAGATATGCATACCGATATCCATGTAGAGTGTAGAAGAAGATGTGTTGATGGACTAGACTCAAGTGTGGAATGAACAAAAGAAAATGTGGAGTAACGTGGGTTCTAAAGATGAAAAATTCACATAAAACATGATGAGATTGAACTTGGTGAAACACATGTGTAGTTTTTATGGTGCTTAGTGTAAATAATGTAATGTAATGTAAATATTGTCGCAGTGTGTTGTCGCTATCATTATTTTTGTTGTCGGTGCCTCCAATTTGACTACTTGTTTCTCATATGGTGTACCCGTAAAGAGAAAACTATCATTTAGTCAAATATTTATGTACGTGTAGAAACAAAATTTAGGTCACAAGCCCTTTAATCCCTTTCGAATAATTAATTCAACACATATACCTAGCCATGACCCCCTTCCCCACATTGGTATTAATTTAATCACCTATAATTAAATTAATCCTCACACTATTATTAATTTAATTACTTTAATTAGATTAATATCCACCTCACCTAGCTACCTCACCCTAGAACTATTCCAACCTCATTAATGGATAAGACCAAGTCCCCACACTCCCTAACACACTAGGACTTGTTCTAACCTTAACCATTATGACCTATGATCTCTCCAAACTCTCAATCGCTATATTTAGCATTAGCTCCCACTTCGACCCAGATCGAAACTTAACTCATGCCAAATCTGGGATTAATCAAACCATTTTTAGCCAATTCGACCATTTCCCCTAACTGATGCTAGTTTTCTCTAGTCGGCGTGAATTCCTTAACCAAGATCGGTTACCCTTAAATAAGAGTTTCTAACTCTTTCCACAGTTCTCCAATTCATTTGTTCACTTTTCTATCTTTAGTATTATAACTCTCAACCATTCAAGCTACCAAAAGACAAACCAAAGCCCATCAGGTCTTCACCGGTATCTGTTCATCTCACCCACAGTGTTAGATTGTCACAAAAGAGCACTCAGGCTCTGTTGTCATATCACTGGACACATTCCCGTATCTCCTATGAATGCTCATAAACTAACAACCACCTTTCGATATACATATTACCAAATAAGTAATTCATTATTATTTGTTAATATTTTGTTTTGATATTAAGTCTTTCATTTGATTCTTTTATTTGATCCCTCTCTATCCTAATACCACCTTTTACCGTTTACAACTTATTCCATCAACTTGAACCATTTCACCCATCTTAAGCACCTCTTCCACTCTTGTTGAGCCCTAACAAAAAAAAACACCATCCTTCCCGAACCCCCTCAACTCTCTGTGTAATAAAAAAGAAACCCAAAACACCCATTTTTTATATATCCACTATATTGCCCCTATCAACACCAGCTTACCCAATCGACGCTCCATTTTTTTTGGTAAGGGCATTAGTCACCTAACTAATACTAGTCTCTGTGACTCAGTAGGTAGCTTTGCTTATAACAATGAGCTCATAACTTCTCCCGATTAGCCCAAAACCTTACTAAACTTCACCCAAACCTCACCTACAACCTCTGTTAGACCTGTAAACCCAAAACAACCTACCACCCCTCTAGATTTAATCATAAATTTGTCTGTTAGATTAAATTTACTTACTATACTAAGCCAAGACACCTAAATTTTACCATTATAATAGGATATAATTATTTCATGTTATTTATTGCATTAAATTGTATCTGAAAGTGGATTGACAACCTTCTAGGAAGCACCCCGCTTCCCGGATCTAGCTCTTGTTAAGAAGTCCACCAACCTATATTGTTAATGCTATTTTTTGGTCTTGTTGTGTTTCTTCTAGGTAGTTCCTCCTAGCCAAAAGGAATCTCTCTAAATTATGCTTGATTAAATTTATATAACACATGCAACTCCTTCTTCCATCTACACAATCACAATTATTCCTCCTACGCCCATTACCCATATCTATTTTATTGCATTACTTTAAGTTGAAACATTTTGGTATGCCTCGATGAGGCCCGTTCTTATGGGTTCTTTGCATTTCTTCATATAGAGGATTGTGTTTTTATTTCTTATTTGAAAATTCACATTAAATGTCTCTCTAGTCAATATTATCTTCTTCTACTTGTCTAAAGGAAATTTGTGATTTGGTGTTTAAAAATAATTTTTCTCGCTTTCTTTTGCACTTGCATTATTGAGAGATCATCCTCTTAACCTATTCTCCATTTTCTATATCCAATTTCACTTTCTATTTGGGTATAAAAATATTTGTATTTCATCCTTTGTATGTTGCATTTATACCACCTCAATTTATTTGTAATCTATATACTAGAGGTCATGACCAGTTGATGATTGGTGGGAATTAAGTATAGTTCACACTTTTTGCACACACACCCCTGTCTAAATCACTTGAACAATTTCTAGACTTCTTAAACATCTTCCTTCCCAAAAATTTCCATCAATGATTAACAATCAGATTGGGGGTGGATTCAGGTGGTGTTCTAGCTAGTCATCATATCAAAGTTATACCACACATATCGAAATGTATAACAGGTCCCTTTATAAAAACTCACCTGAAACCAACCATAGACTACTTAGAGGGTACCCTCGTTAAAAAAAAAAATCTACTCTATTCATAGTCAGTTCTAAATGGCATAAGCCACATAACATTAAAATATGAAGCATAGGATTTTACGTGTATGTTAGGTTTTTCCTAAATTGTGTTTTTAGGTGTGAGGTCATTTCCTCTTGTTTTTCTTATCCTTCATGCCCCACGATCATAAATAGTGTATTCTGGTTCATTCTGGGTGTGTTACGTCTCATCACTACCATTCTTAGTTTCTAGGTTGGTGTTTTCATTTGACTTAATCACCTAAAATTAAAAATTTCATCATCTTCTTAGATTTTATAATGAACTCGCATTGGTCCGTGACCCACATTAGTTACCTCTTTATACCACCATAATTTCGCTGTTGTTTTGATTATTTTTCCCAAAATGGTATTGAGTCCACATCCAACTATTTTCTATATCTTGTTTCTGTCATTTATCACATTTATGAGTCTCTATTACCATTAGCAGAGTTCAGGTCCACCCAATTTACATTATTCATCTCCGATTTAAAAATATACCATTCATTAACAATAACCGACATCGGTCTACCAATTGGAATTAGTTACCTTACCCCTTTCTACTGGCATCCATTACCCTACTAGTTTTGGTCTCTGTGTTTTGATTTTTATTTTAAAACAATAACTAATTTCCATTTACTAGGTCCCTTCTATCTTCTATTTCTATGTTTTTATACCATCTACAAAAATCATATTACCTGTTCTACCACTACTCACATGGTTTTGACTCATAGACAAGCCAACGCCCTTTTTTTTACACTAGCAATCAACCACTTCCTCATAGTCCTTCACCTCCCTCTATCTCTTCACCCACGCACCCCCTCTCCTATTGCTATACTTGCAGTGATGATGAGTTTGTAAAAATCCTTGATCACAATCTCGCTTCCTTGCAGATTACCTCACCCATTCATCTACCCATGACTTGTCAGAAAACTCATATACATGATGATTATCTCCATTCCTCCCACTCTCGCCCCCACTTATGTATCAACTACTACTAGTGTAGCATTACCCACTTCCACATAACAACCTATCATCTCTCGATTAACCCCACATCTTCGATATGAATCATACCCTTGCCATCTATTGTACCTATGAAATCTATTCTACCATCATCTATAGCTCATAATGTAGGGATTCCAACATAATTAGTCACCATTACCTCGCAACCTCCAAATGCGTTGACGATTCAAATTCTTGTCATGTCTTTACCTACTACTCTACCACCTATTGCTACAAGGGTCTCTACATAGGTCCCTCCCACTTATACCTTATCTCATCCATAAATCATCACTTATACCTCCCATTTATGGTATGTTCCATCATCATCTACTACTACTTATGTTCCCCCTTTTCATTTTTCTTACTTGACACCTCCATATACTGGTTTTCCTTCTATATTGTATCCACCTCCTTATACCATGGGAGGTGCATCTTAATCTAATCCAACCATGGATCTAATAAAAATGATGATGGAAAAGATGCAAACCCCGAAAGCATCCTCTCTCGGCTCATGCAATGCATTAGATTATGCTGAAATTTTAATGAGCCTATTCATCCTTATCCCCCACATTGGGAGATGCCTAAATTCAACTAATTTAATAGCAAGGAAGATCCACAACAACATTTGTGATTGTTAAAACACGTATGTTATCTGATTTCCCATGATGACACCTTGCTTCTTAAAAATTTCCCAATGTCCTTAACATGGCCGCCTTAGATTGGTATAGTGCTTTACCTAGGCACTCTATCTTTTCATTCAATCAATTAGCCCAAGCCTTTCTCGATCATTTCTCCATCAACATCACTAAGAAGGTCACTATGACTAATTTATATTCGATGCGTTAATATGAAGATGAATCTATCACAAATTTTGTTCCATGTTGGTGGAGCCTTACCACCACCACTCACCTTTTAACTTCCACAAACCAAGTAGATAGAGTTGTTCATCGTGGGATTGAGCTAGGCACATCTCTCCAACTCTTCAGGTCCAAACATTCGAGACATCCGATGAGGTGTTCACTATGGTTGGGAAGCTATAAATCCATGATATCAAAGAGAAGAAGCTAAAATTACATAAAAAGAGTGCTCTTTTTAAATCGAATAACACTTCTTCCTCCTCTAAACCAAAAAAATACCCATGCTAAAGAAAAGGGATCCACCAACACTGCGTTCTTGAAAGATGGCCCATCTCATCCATCAAACCAATCAAAACCTCCTTCTAATATTTCCCCTATTTAGAATTTATAATATAAGAAGCAACAATGAAGATATAACCCCATAAAAGAACCTTATTCCTATATGATGGACAAGCTACTAAAAGCAGGAGCCATCACTCTTCCATCAATAAAACCACATATTGGATTTGACCCTTCCTGTCCTATACCCACATGGTATAGGGAGAATGGTTATTGAAACTATCACCATGTTAGAGGACATAGTAACAAAAATTGTAAAAAATTCAAAAACATTGTCCAAGAAATGTTAGATAATGGATATCTAATCTTGGATAACCCTAACGTGTCAACAAATCAAAATTTGCATCTCTTTAGGAAACCCTTTCCAAACCATATGCATTCATCGAATGAGGTTAGTGAGACTTCTAGTGATAAAACCCATGTCCATGAGGTCCATGTCATATTTTACATAGTACAAGTCCCTTCTGCATAGTTTCCATTCATTCCTTCCATTGACAAGATTCAAGCACGAGCTCCTCTACCCATGAAGGAGCTTACCTCGACCTACCTCTTCATCTACAAAGGAACTTACCCCACTTATTTTGTTATCTATCAAGGAGCTCGTATTACCCACATTTTTACCCAAAGAAGAGTCTATTTTATCCTCTTCTCCACCTAAGGAAGATTCCACACCACCTACTTTTCCCCCTCCTCGACCCATAGAGGATCTAATTTTATAATCTCTTTCGGTCAGTGATGCGTCTCCTAGGGTCTACCAGGATCCTATTAATCTTCTCACATCACTTCTTCCTATAGAGTCAGAAGCCAAAAACTTCCCTATTTCATAGACCTCAGAACTTTTTATAGGGATCACCACCAAGTTGTTGCCATCTTCCTCTACTTCTACACCATTCTCCTATTTGGTTGATCACTTGGAGTATGTTGACTACTCCATGCTTTAGGGATGCCTTCAACTTCCCGTATCAACTCAAATCAAAATGTTGTCTGTAGAAAATTCAACAATTTATCCTAAAGTGTTCAAGATAACTAAATCCATCACACCTGAGCTAGTTATAATAGCTTCTTCTACATCATCCTCACCTACACCTAAATATTTATTGTTACCCCAACAACCACCTACACCGAAACCTGTACCTATACCCATACCTTCACATATGCACAAACATATCACTACATTAGGGGTTGCACCGACACCGAGTCTAATCCATTCTCCTATGAAGATCGATTTAGCCACCTCCTCTCAAACCATCACCGACATATTTCCCCACCTAAGAAAAAGACCCAACCTCTTAGGCCTCATACCCCGCTTTCTCCCACTCATTCTCTTTCACCTTTTCCACTTCCATTAATTTTAGGTCCCCATCCATCAACCTTGTTCAAGAAACCTTGTACCTAAGGTAAAACTAAAATGAAGAAACCTAAATCCTTACCGAAACCTCCCATTCCACCTAAGCCTTCTACAGGTGTTGCCGATTATTCTACTACCAAATTCATTACTTTCTCTTCCACCTACATGTTCTATAGTGCCTCCTACCACTATCTTTACCGCACCTCCACTCTCACCATGGCTAACCTATCCACTTCCATCTTTTGCATTACCTTCTACTTCACACACTACACCAACACCTTTACCCAAGAAGGTGTAACCCAAGCATAAAAATATACTACCCACCAAAATGGTATTCAAACCTATTCAACCCCCAAATCCCCTCTAGTAGTACCTCTTCCACGTAAGTCACCCAAACTTCCTTCCAACCCCACTTTAACCTATCATTGTGATCCCATTGTAGGATCTTACACTAACATCCTTACTCGGCTATTACAAACCTCTACCATTACATTTCCACCTCTCGGACCTTATGAACCAATCAAACCTAAAAGAGAAAGGTTTGACAACACCATTATTTGTGCTTATCATCGAGTGTCAAGGAATGATGTTGAAAATTGTAAGGCCCTTAAAAATATTCTTCTTCAAATGTGTTCTCCGAAACTCTCTTTGACAAATATGACCTTTTAGATGAAAAGCCCATTCCACCTTCTCTTTTTACCACACAACCTCACCATATATCTATTCAATGACCTTCACCTCCACCTCCATAGCCCTCTTTTCCTCCTCCAACCTTTGAGATAAATATGGTCTAGATCACTAAGCTAGCCCAACACCATCCAAAATTACAATGCACCATACTCATTTCACAAGATCTTATCCTGCTCTAAGTTTTTGTCCCTCTTTCCGTTATACCTTTCACGACACACCCTTATCTTTTCCTTAGATTAATATGGTTCACATTGCCACTCATACATAGAATGAAAAAGGAAAAGAGAAGACTGGAAATCCATCCAATACACCCGCACCTACCATTCCATCTACACCTACCCCCAAGGTAACCATCTATGTGCCTACCTATCCAATTTCGCATTTAAGTCCCACATTGTACCATGACAAAAAAACTCCACCAATATCCTCTAAAACTATCTTTGTATGACCTCATCTAAACCTCTGAGTCTCATTGTCAGCCCTCCTCGAGATCCTATAAACTATTGAGGTTCTACCAAATGATCCTACGCTTGTTTCCACTATATTGACACCTCATCATGTCGTCTCCGTCATGGTTTTACCTAAAACTGCTATTTCTACCACAACTCACCAAGTTTTTTCCATCGAGTTTCTCTAACTCACTTGCTGCTCATCATGCATACAATCTTGACCCTACCCTCTTCATCTCCATCCACATTGAGGATACTCATTTTTGATGCATTATTATTGATGGAGGTGTAATTATTAACAATATATATTCCCGTGTGTATGAAAAATGTGCATACCGCCAATTACATACATAATAACCTAGTTATGTTGTGTTATTTCAACAATGATTTGAATTATACTCTTGGCATTGTCATCCTCCACATTCAATTAGGTCCCCACACATTTACTAAATTGTTATATGTTCTCGAAGGGGAATTCTAATATAACATGTTATTTATCCAACCCTAGATCCATGCCATAGGGTGTGTACCTTCGACTCTTCAACTCGCTGCATCATATTTGAATATGAAGGACATCTTTACACTATATTGGCATATCCTTCACCTTTCAAAACCTACAACATGTTGTATCTACCCAATGATGTAATTATCTCAGGTTATGACATATACTACTACTACTAACTCATCTACTACCATTTCCACCTCATCTACTACCACTGCCACTTCACCTTTAACCACTACTTCGTTGTCTTCTTCCACTACTTCATATACCACTTCTTATATTGCACCATCATCAACCAACCCACCACTCCCCCACTATTGCCACAACTTCCAAAGTTAACCCGTCTATCAATCCTTCTTCCCAAACTTTAAATATCTCATATATTTCCTCCACCTAATTACCAAATTCTAATCCTTTGGAAGGTGTTTTTAACTCCTTACCCCAAGGAGTATCACCTATACAACATTGACACATTCTCGAACTCCTCAAGATTACATAAAACTTCATCACCACTGTATTATGATCATCGTATAGAGAAGTGTTTCTATACATTCCTCCCAACCTTCACACCAACTTAACATTTAGGGGACTTGATAGCTATTCTTATTCTCCTAAACCACCGCTCAAACATGGCCTTTTTCTTCCAAATTCCGTTACCTCACTAACCATCACTTTTCCCACACATTTCTTCATCATTGTGCTTGGAAGGGTTTTGGATTTGGTCTTTACAAACAAGGTCATCACACAGTTATTCCTTACACTACCTATAAACATAAATACCATCATGGTATTTTATTTTTTGAGACACCTAGTCTTAAGAAGGGTAAAATCGACCTTGTTGAAGAAGATCAACCTTATTCACCTTCTTCACCTTCTTCACCTATCACACCACGTTCACCCATGGAGTCCATGGATCCAAAATCCATTCCTCCTAATGTTTTTTTTTTTTTCATGAACACCATTTATTTGGAACCTCTGACCTATAATCGTGATGGAAAGACATCCTATTCCCTTCCTTTTCTTTATCCTAAATGTTGGAAGAAGACACACCTTCTATCAACGTCATTCAATGTCGTGGAAATGATTCTATTCTCGATTATTTAGGTTCTAAGGATTCTTACATTCACTAGTTCTTACCTTATAAGACACAAACCATACTGAATGAATCGACCATTGAGATCAACATTCAAACTTAGGATGAACCTCGAATTCTAAAGATAGACCAATCTTTATATGTCATTAAGTAGGAAGCCTTCACTTTTCTCCAAGATCGTAACAATGATTTTGATTGGTCTTATGTTGATATTCTTGGTATTGACCCAAATATTGTGGCACACAATATCATTATTATTCCCGATGCCAAACTTATGAAATAGAAGTGTGAAAAATGCATGCCCGCATTGAACTTCTTTTCAAAGAAGAACTCCAGTGCCTTCTCTATGTTTCTTTCATCTTACCTATCAACTATCTACAATGGATTTCTAAAATTGTTCCTATAACTAAAGTGCTAAGGGGACTCCACATCTGCACAAACTTGTATGACCTTAACCTCACCTTCCCTAAGGATGAATTTCCCTTGCCTAGCATTGACTAACTTATTGATCTTACAGCCGGCCATGAGATGCTATCTCTTATGGACAAATTTTAAGGTTATAACCAAATATTACTCACGCCATAGGATCAATACAAAACTACCTTTATCACCCCTTTGGGGGACCTTCTGTTATCATGTCATGCCATTTGTCTTAAAAAAACACTGGCACCACTTATTAGTGCATGATGAAATATATCTTCCATGACATCATGCATGACATATTGGAAGACTATGTCGATGACCTTCTCAGAAAATCTAAAATTCATGCAAAAAATCTCCCTATTCTCAAAATCATCTTTGATTGTTTCATCAAATATTGTGTTCATCTTCAACCAAAGAAGTGCATCTTTGTAATTATCTCCAAAAAATAATTTTGTTTCATGCTTTCTCTATGGGGAATTTAAGTAGATCCTAAAAATCAAGGCTATTCTTGAGATGCATCCACCTACTAACCTTCGACAACTCATTAATTTGTAAGGTAAGTTGCAATCTATTCGACATTTTATTTCCTAACTTTTCGACTGATGTCACCCTTTTCATCATCTTCTTAAAAAGGATGTTTCCTTCAATTGGAATGAAGAGTGCCATAAAGCCTTTAAAGTTTTTAAGAAGTACTTTCTTCACCCACGTGTTCTCATCCCACCAAAAGATGACCAATATTTTACCTCTACATTTCCACCACTCGACCTTTCTCTTGGTGCCATGCTCACTCATCATGATGAGAAACACATGGAGCAAGAGGTTTATTACATAGCATGTATGATTTTACATTATGAGACTTGATATAATCATGCTAATAAGCTATGCTCAGCCCTAGTCTTTTTGCCACTAAACTTTGTCACTACCTACTCAACCACAAAAATTTTTTTGTCACCAATACTGACCCCCTACATTACATGTATGTTAAGCCTTATCAACACCAACACGCCACAAATTGTTTCATTATCCTTGTAGACCTAGACCTAGAATTCATTCATCAAAAGTTTTTAAGGGACAAACCATTGTGGATCAGCTTGCAGATGCACCTCTTTCTAGGAATCAATCATCTAACTTTGATTTTCCTGATGAATCTATCTACATTTTTACCTTGGATGACACCATTTACAAAATGAACCTCTTCTTCGATGGTTATAAATTTCAATGTGGGGGTGGTACATGGGTTATCCTCATTCCTCTTGATGGTGATCCTACATCTTTATCTTTCAAAATTGAATTTTATTATACCAATAACATGGCTGAATATAAAGCACTCTTGTTAGCTCTCTAAACTGCCATTACTCTAGATGTTAAGACCATTAATATTTTTGGAAATTCTCAATTGGTCATCAAATAAGTCAATGGTTTATACCAATGTCATAACGAAATAATTCAAAATTATAAGCATCACAATCACATGATTTTGAATACCTTTGGTAATTACGACATTCAAACTATTTTGTGATCCAATAACAAATTTGCGATACTATGGCTTGTCTGTCCTCACAAATACATGTCTCACCTTTAGCATCTAAAATATTTTTCATATTATAGTGGTTACAGACACCTTCTTATCTCTTCCATGATGTAAAATTTGTGGGACAAGTCGAAACCAACCCACGTAAAATTTAGTATAAGAAGTACACTGATTACCTCTCTCTTTTAATCCTACCTCTAGATCTAACTCGCAATGGTAGGAGATCCTTCCTCAAAAAGGTATCTCATTACATTTCCATTAGGGGACTTATTTAAGAATTTTTCTTTTATGGTATACTCCTACGGTGCCTCACTAGTTGTGAAATTCCTTACACTGTTAAAGAAATCCATGATGGGATTTGTGGTGGACATTTCAAAGGGCCATGATGTTAGCAAATGTATTCTTCAACTCAAACATTACTTGACTAACCCTTAACCAAAGTATTGTTTTGATTATGTCAAACGTTGTGTGTAATTTCAATAGCATGCTAATCTTAACCACACCCTAATTCATGCCTTTTAAGTCACCAGGTGAATTTTTGCAATTCTCCCAATAGGGTTAAGATCTTGTTGGAGAGATTAACCCTCATTCTTCTCAATTTCATCAATGGATCATCACATCAACTAAATAATAGACTAAATGGTGTAATATGTCCCTCTCATATATCCTAAATCCAAGAAAATATGTGAATTCATTAACCATCACATCATTTTTCATTTTGGTGTTCCTCATCACCTCATCACTAAAAATGGTAAACAATTCAAAAAAATACTTGATGCAAACTCGGTGGTAACTTTGGTATTCAAACCATTTTATCTTAACCATATTATCCTCAAACTAATGGTCAAGCTAAATCAACTAAAAAAATCTCAACAAAATTCTTATGAAATTTATGGATGATACTCATAAGGATTGGCATACACAAACTCCTTTCACCTTATGGGCCTATCGCACTATCATTCGTACCTCAACTTATGCCACACATTTCTCTTTGGTCTGCGGTACAGAGGTTTTCCTACCTCTCGAAGTCCAAATTCTATCTCTTCGTATCTCACTTAAATATATTCTCAATGATGATTAATTTTTCCAAGACCATTTAGCAAAACTTGAGTTATTATATGAACACCATTTAAATTATCTCAACCACATTCAAATCTATAAAAATTTGATCAAACAGGCCTATGAAAAAAATTCATGAATGAAATTTTAAGGTCAGCGATCTTGTCCTAAAGGAAAATTAACATGTAACCAAATAAGAGAAAAGTAAATGGGGAAATTTTTCTCCTAATTGGCTTGGACCCTACATTGTCACCCATACCTATGGATCAGGTGCTTATCGTTTATCTTCTCTTGAATGTAAACCTGAACCTGAGCCCCTTAATGCCTTGCATATTCGATTGTTCTACTATTGAATAAAGTACTACATCAATTTATGTCACTTACATGCTCGTCCCTTGAGTGACCTTCTCCTTCCATCTCCCTATTTTAAGGACCAATGACTAAAACCAGAATTGTGTGGCTATCCGTCACCATTTAACCTTGTCTTAAATATGAGTACCATGACTCTACTCATGGCATGATTCTCATGGATACTTTTGGTTCTTTTCGGATGGAATCTCATGGTTATTGGTCACTTAAAACCCCCCTTTCCTAGCTAACCTTTTTGTGTTATGGTCTTTCCTTCATAAAAGAGGCATATACTCCTTTATAGTCTTGTCCATGACTTCAAGTTCAAAAATAGAAAGCAAAAAATAATATACATGGGATAACAAAAATTTAACTCCTTGAGTCAAACTTCTCACAAATAGATGAATCCCTAAAAGGGACATCTACCTCTCTTTCTTGTTGCTATAAGTATATTTCTCCCTTGAAGGACAACTATAAAAGGTATCCATTTACTAGTCTATCCAAAAAGAGGACTAAGTTGTATCTCTCAAATAAAATAATTATGAAGCTTCCCACATCAATTAGCTTCAAGAAGACCTCAAGGAGAACCTATCTATCCCATTATAGAATTCCCACATCAATCACTCTATACATAAAAATAAAATAAAAATTGATGAGTGAAGAAAAATTCAAGAAAAATAAACAACTTTTGGTCATGGACTTTCCTATTCCATTTTTGGGTATCTTGCGAAGGGGCATGTTGTCCCATAACAAGGTTACACTAAAAAAACCACTCCACGTCACCTTGTTTATATTTTCCTTTTCTACGTATTCAAGGGATGTAGTGAACATATGACACTTGTAGTATCTATTTAAGCAACCACTTGAGAACTAAGAAACAACCTAGGGTTAGCTAGAAAATTATGGAATAATGTTTTTTTCATTGGAAGAATCTATATTTAGGTTTCCAAAAACACTAAAAGGTTCCAACAAACCCTATTTACAAAGACACAAATTTCCTTTATTAACTTATATCAATTTCGTAGGGTTAAAATTTTAGGGTTACATGTCTAAGTTAGGTTCGGGAGTAATTTATCCCCATACCTGCTCTCTAACAGGATCAGAAATTCAACTAGATTTTTCTCACACTTAATGCTTCCAAAATTTCCCTAAACCATTCCCAATGGATAGGAAATTTTCTCACCTTTTCGGTGATATAAATAAGTCCTTCTAACTCCTTACAGAACTCAAGTTATGAGTGGGTAGAGTTTCTAGGGAAATTTTTCCCTAGAGGGACACATGGCAAGAGGAGGGGGAATGCGCCTTGGGTGGTTTGGCGGGTCATAGGGTGACATGGGGAAATTTTTCCATCACAAACTCAAGGGCCAAAAACATTTTACACTCCCGTGGGTCCCCAGGAGGACACGAGTTGAGTCTTGGCACTACACGGAGAAGGGAGAAGGGAAGGACGGGGTGGCGTGTGGATTTAGTGCTTTATACCAAATAAAAGGGGAAAAGGGAGAAAAAGGTGCGCAGGTCTCAAGCGCAACCACAAAAGGAAAACATTTTAAGGGAAGGCGAAGAAGTGGGCCGTGGGAGGAAAATTAATTTTTTTCCAAAATCAAAACAATAAAACAAAAAGAACATGGAAGGACCGCCCTCCCACCTCCACCTCAAAGTGCCACGTGGCACGCCCCCATTGGCCGTGGGCTAGCAGGGTCAAAAAGATATTTTTTCCCAAAATTCTTGAAAAGGTTTAAGTTCAATGGAAAACCACACCTCCACCATATCTACAAGGGGACATGTGGTGCCCTCTAATTAGCTGCGGTCTGCGGAGGGAAAAGTAAAAATTTTTGAAAACTTTCCTAAGGCCAAAAACGACGGAAATTTTTACTTGTGGGCCCACCAGGGAAAATTTTTCCCATATTTTTGCCCAAAGCACAAAAATTTCAAAGTGCCATAACTAAAGCTAGAAATATTATTTTTGGCAAACGAGGAATTTTTGGAAATCTCTCGATGCCCACTTTGCACAATAAGCATAAATTTTACTTTTTGATAAGTTCTTAAGATTCAGTTTTGTAAAAAGGATCCGAAGGATTTTAGTTTATGAACTGGTATTTTATAACTTCTCAATTTGGTAAAATTGGAACTTTTCCTTCACTCAACATGTCAAACAGACATGGTGGATTAGTCTAGGGAGGGTTTAGAGAGTTTTAGGGAAGTCAATTTGTCAAATTTATTTAAGGGTGAATATTTCCAATAGTAAACGGGAAAAATGAATGTGCAAGTTCCCAATTTTATTTTATCTAGTTTTTAAGGTTCATTCTTAAATGTTGAGGTCAATTTGAGTTCTCTAAGTCATACTAAGTATAAATTTTAATGTTTCTTATCTTATTGTTTGGGATAAGTTTGAACTGCTCATTTTTATTAAAATGTGAATTGCTGAATGAAGTTTAAAACTGTGAATTGTTTCTTTTAAATTTGTTTATCAATTTTGTCTTTTGAAGGTGCACATGATTCCTAAACTAGTCACATACATCTATTGAATTAATTTAACTATCCAATTCCAAGTTGAAATATAATTCTGAATTCACTTCTAATTTGCATTATAAAAGGAGTATAACATTGTCTTTCATTCCCATGCATTCTTCCTTTTCAAACAACCATTTCCAATGTTCGACAACAATTCCAAATCCAATGCACAATACAAATTTGAATAGATATTGCAAAATTTTATTGATCAACAATTACATCTTACAACTTTTCCTTTTTCTTTTAATTTTGAAATATAGTAACAATACATACACATTCTTTCATATTTCATCTTTCAACATTCCAAACAGAGGTTTCTTATTGCAAGTAAAACTTGGATTTCCAATAGAGGAGATAACATATGAATGAGGTAAAACAATTTCATTTCTTCTTGAATTTCTAATAATTTATTTCCCAAGTATTTACAAAGTAAAACATGCAAGTACGTATCATTTACATTTCTTTTGCAGAAATATAGAACAAATATAATTTTCCTTTCCATTTCTCAATCCAATTTCAATATTACATTAACAACATAAGTGTCTTCACATTGCAAACATTATATAACTCATCCACCCAAGGTGGGAAAGGTTACAATAAACTTTTCTCAAGGAAATAGGAATGTCAAAACTATATATCTTTTTTCTCCAAACAATGAACATGCTAGTTCTCCAACTTTTCATCTTTTATCACAAAAAGGAAAGAGGAAAGGTAACACTCTCCACCCAACCAAGACATCCAATGTGAAGGGAGAATCCATCCTTCCTCATTGGCCCCTGAGCCCCAACAATATTAAAATAGAGAATGAAACTCAACTCATGGCAACAATGACTTCTAAAACAACAAGTAACATTCTTCACATTGCATACAACAATAAAAAAATACAGTCAAGAAAAGACAACAGTTCCCAACTAAATTTTAAATCATTCACTTGACACATAGGCTTGATCAAGTAAGCCAACAAAAGAAAGAACTATGGGGAGCTACTTATGCCTCCCTATTTGGAATTGGGCATCCACCAAAATCATATTGCCAATATAATATCTCAATCCCATAAACCTTATATCTCTCAACCCCTCCTTATGCCCCCAAAGAGTAAGAAATGCAAGTAGTTTCTTTTCTAATGTGGATCCCAAACCAAAACTCCTCCACAATAAAATAGATGCCATTTGTATTCCCTTATGCCCCCATATGAAATCCACATAGCCTTCTCCTACACCATATCCTAAGCGAGTCTACCCAACCAGCCAAGAATACAAAAACAATCACCATTTAAACATGCATGGAAGAGAAAGACACAAGTAAAAACAAAACTCAAGATCATACCTCTCCATACTAGAGTTTGTTCCAAGCTCCCAAGCTTTCCAAAATGCCAAATACAGTCTAAAATCAGCAATGTTCAAGCATGCAATGACTCAACTCCTTCCACAACAAGCTCCCAAAATAGTAAGCAAGAAAAATTCACCCCTAAAAGAAAGGCAACAAAGTTTCAACAACCTCAAATGAGAAAGAAGCTTTGAATTTAAAGGAGATGGAAGAGAAGAGGATGACATGGATCCATGTGGGATGCCACATTATTCTTCCTCAAACCTAAGAAGAAGTCAACATCCTCCACCAAATCACAATAAATAAAATGACAATTAAACTTACACACTCTAAAATGACCCATACTCCAAAAGGACTGAATTAAAAATATGTAAGGGAAGTGCAATTAAGACTTACAAATTGTTACTTCAAACTATAATAAAAATGCCTAAATTTAACCTCTAAACCATAGGAATGGTTGGTGGATCACTTTAAGAGGTGTGGGACAAGTTTAACTTGTCCCACAAGCCTCAAATTTGTCCTCCAAGGAAAAATTCAAATTCCTAAGGAGATGAAGTGTTAAACCTTCCAAGATCTATCTTACACCTTCTTACACATTCTTACAACATTAATATTTCAAATCAACAACTTTATTAATTACATTCCATATCCCAATTTAATTTAAATAAATTTTAATTATATGATCTCACCCCTTAATCTACCACATTTAAATTAATTAAAAGAAGAAACACATTACTAATAAAATACATACAACAATAGTTTAAGAAGGAACACATAATAAAAACACATATCCCATGGTCACATATAATGGAAATCCCCCATGGGAACCCCTATCATAACTCAACACACAAACATACACAACACAATTTCCATGGTGACCTTGTTGAATTCACCTGAATTTCAATATGGTTAGTCTCCATCCCGACATTGTTGTGATTTTTAACCCGAAAGAATGCAAATACCTCCTTTGGCCTCATGGCCATATCAGAACATCCAAAATGATATAAAAAACATCTCAAGATAATCTAAACATATGAATCACAAGAATATCAAGAACTCAACATTATCATTGTTTTTAATTAAATAAATCAACTATATCATTATCGAAATCTACCATACTAGGTGTACTCAAAATATCCACTTTCACAAGACAAAATCAACATCTACAATATGTCCATGTTGAATAGTATATCATCATCCACATATCAAAATGTCTCTAGTAATCATCTTGCATAATAATCCGAATCCAGATCAATAATAATCCATGATCTAATACCTAACCATCATACTAAAACAAACATAACGGTGTCCATAATATGATCAACACTATCAAGATCAGTATCTAAAAGTGTCAAAGGGAAGTGGGCACTACATCCCCTCCCCTTAGACTCGACTTCCTCCTAGAAGTAAGCGGAACAAGTGTGGGCTGCACTCGTACTATTGTGGTATCCTACCAAGTGGTTGTAGTCTCATCGTATCTGTCCCCACTTGCACCCATTACATGATCAATATCTCTACCTCCACGGCTAAGGGTCCTATAATCTATGATATAGATGGGATCCAAGATCACCCGCCTTACGATCCACTCGCACTGTAATGATGTCTAGTCCAACACATGAGAAGGATCTGCAGTAATGTACCTCATAAGGACAAAACATGAAACACATCATGTATGCGAGACAAGTTGGGTGACAATGCTAGATGGTAGGCCAAAGGTCCAATACACTCTAAGATCTCAAAAGGATTGATGAATCTAGCGAGATAACTTAGAACCTTTTGCATAACAGATAGGGATCTTGTGTGGCCTAACACGAAGTAACACCTTCATGCCCACATCAAAACTATGATTAATCTTATGCTGATCCACATACTTCTTTTGCATGTCCTATGCTTTTTATAATCTCTACCTGATCAACACTACCTGTTGCTCCATGTCTTACAAAAGAGCTGGTCTAAGAGATACTCTGTCCTCCAACATGTCCAAGCTAAGGGGTGTCCTACACTCTCTACCATATAATGCCTGAAAATGATCCATGCCTATAGAACTATGAAAACTCTTATTGTAGGTAAAATCCACTAAGTACAGGTACTCCTCCCACTTAGAATGTTGATCCATCACATACATCTTGAGCATATCATCTAAAATATTATTCACTTGCTTAGTCTGTCCATTTGTCTCAAGGTGATATGTTATGCTGAAGTTAATCCTCATCCCGAGGACATACTGCGTGGTAGTCCAAAATGTGAAGTGTACAAAGGATTACAGTCACAAATGATCTTCTCGCGAATCCCGTGCAACCTGAAAATCTCATCTAAATATACTCTTGTCACTGCTCTAGTAGTATAAGTCGTCTTCATCAGAGAAAAGTGAGCCACTTTTGTCAATTTATCAACCATGACCATAATTGTGTCATGGTGATATCTCGACATAGGTAGCCCCATAATGAAATCCATAGAAATGGTGTCCCACTTCCATTCCGATATGGCATGAAGATAAAAAGACCTGCTAGATGCTGATGCTTAGCGTTAACCCTCTAGCACTCTAAACACTATGACAGAAATTGAGACATGTCTCGACAAAGTCCTCTCCAGTGGTACAACTGTCTCAATGTAGCATGCATCTTCTTCACCCCGTAATGGGCTAAATAGGGTGCATGATGTGCCTCTACCAAGATGTCCTACCTCAAGCCTCCATCTCTGGGAACATATATCCTACCTCTATGCCTAAGAAGACCATCTACCTATAAGGAAAAACCATCAAACTTCCCCTCAAGGGGTCTCTATGACTCAATCTCTTCTTGTACTACCATGTAGAATCTGTCAAGAGGAAGTTGTTGAAGAATCTTGCTCCACAAATTTGTGCTCACTGAGGTGGCCATAGCCACATGTCTCCATCTATTGAGAGTGTCTTCTACCACATTCTCCTTCCCCTTCACATGCTCTATCTCCATGTCATACTCACAAAGCAACTCCATCCAACACCACTGACAAGCATTTAAATTGGGCTGTGTGAAGAGGTGGCGAAGACTCAAATGATCTCATCACGAGTGTGAATCTTAGACCAAGAAGAAAGTGTCTCCATCTAACCAATGCATGCACAACTACCACAAGCTCAAGATCATGGGTAGGATAAATAAGCTCATGATCCTTGAGTTTTTGAGACTCAAAAGCTATAACCCTACCATCCTACATCAACACACCTCTAATGCCTGCTAATGAAGCATTTGTGTAAAAAGATAACTCGCCCTATGGATCTGGAACTACAAGAATAGGTGTTGTAGTGAGGCATCCCTTCAGTTTCTTGAAGGACTTCTCACATCTGTTTGACCAAACAAAATTCTTCCCTTTCCTCTGAAGGGAAGTGATGGGGTGCGTAATCTAAGAGAAGTCCTGAACAAATCTCCGGTAATATCATGTTAATCCCATGAAGCTACGCACCTCATTCACTATAGTGGGTGTTGGAAAATACATAATGGCTCTAATATTTGAAGTATTGACTGTGATACCCTCCCCAGAAATGACATGACCCAAATATTACACCTTTGACTGAAATAAAGCACACTTCTCCAAGTTCCTGTAAAGCTCCTACTCACAAAGACACTAAAGAAGCTATCGAAGGTGCATCTCATGCTCCTCACGTGTGTGTGAGTATATCAAAATCTCATCTAGGAAGATGATCATGAAGCGGTCTAAAAGGTCCCGAATACCCCATTAATCAAACTCATAAACACCGCAGGGGCATTCATCAAACCAAAAGGCACTACTGTGAACTCATAGTGCCCATATCTCATGTGGAAGGTGGTCTTATGAATGTCCACCTCTGAAATCCTCAATCGATGGTAGGTGACTTAAGATCAATCTTAGAGAACACCATGGCTCCTTCATTTGATCAAATAAGTCTTCAATATGAGGAAGAGGATAACAATTCTTAATCGTCACCTTTCTCAACTAGAGGTAATCAATACACAACCACAATGATCCATCCTTCTTCTTCACGAAGATCACTGGTGCACTACAAGGAGATACACTAGGATGGATAAGGCCCTTCTCCAAAAGGCCCTCAAGCTGCAACTTGAGCTCAAAGAGCTCCGAGGTTATCATCTAATAAGGTGCCATGAGACAAGCTCTGCTCTAGGAATTAGATCTATATGAAAATAAATCTCACATGGGGGTGGCATCCCCAATAGCTCCCCTAGAAAGACATCAAAAACTCTCTCAAGATGGGATGATCATCTAGCGATGGTCCACTAGACCCATCCTCCGATCATCACTTGACTATAATAGCATACATCATCAACCCCATCACACACACCGCTTAAGCTGTATATAAGCAAAGACGGTGCAAATAGAAATGGTTTTTCTGACCCATGAGATCACCGCATCAACTCCTAAATCATCCACACAAGCTATAGTCTTATGGTAACAATTCATCCTAGCCCTGTGTGTAGATAACCAATCCATACCGAAAATGACTCCATATGAGCCCAAAGGAAGGATACAAAGATCTAAGGTGGTGGTGAAAGGTCCTAAATCCACCACACACTTGTTAACTAAGCATTCCATAGAGATCTTGGCTCCGAAGCCATCTTGACATCCCAACTAAGACCCTACCTAATCGCCACCACCTGCATCACTCTACTAAAGATGGTGAAATGAAAGAATCGAGAAGAACCACAATCAATCAATACAGAGCTAGGAATACCACCAATGCTACCTATGGTCTCAATGAGGCGTGCTCGGTGTTCTTCCCAGATTATTCTTAACCGCTTTGCATAAATCCTATGGTTGCATCCGATGTCACCAATTGTCGGCTCAAAACCTATGCCTTAACCTTGTTAGGGTTCGAGTGCAATCTCTCCAAAAATGTCTAGCTACTCCACATCCAAAGAAACCACCTGATCCTCTCCAAGGAGTAACACCTCTAGTAGGTGCCCTAGAAGTTTGTGGCATGGATCCCGATGACCCGGCTATGGTCTGCTATGGCCTCTACTGGTGAGCTCCTGCTGACTAAGTTCTAGGTCCACCCCATGTCTTGATGGGACCCCTAGGAGGAGGCCCCATACTCTGACCTCTTTATTCATCAGCTCTCTGTGGAGGTCTATATGGTGGGCGTGATTATTGTGGCTACTACTACTACTGTTGTGGTCTAAAGGATGACTATGTTATACCCTAGCCACCACGAGGAAGAGGTACTGAACCTCTTGATCTACCATCCTGTATCTACTAAATGTGTCTCCTGACTCTGTCTCTAGCCTATTGGGTTTTACCACGAGTCTCCTTTGTAATATAGGCCTTCTCAATGGCCTCTGCTAAATTCTATGGATAGTGAATCTGCACTTCACCTTCAATATCCAAATTTAGGCCCCGGATGAACCTGTGAATCTACACCTGCTCATCCTACATATACTCTACATATTGAAGTAGATCTAGAAATCTACTCTCATACTCTGCTACTAAAAGAGAATCTTGTTGGAGGTCATGGAACTCGTCAATCCTGTGTTGGATGAACCTTTGTCATAGATATCTACTCTTGAATCTCTCCTCAAATAGCTACCAGGTCATTGTCTTTGAATATACATGGAGCTTTTGCTCCTCTTTCCTCCACCATAATCCTGCTCCATCCCTCAGTAGATGGATCAAAACATGAGCTTTCATGTTCCTAGAACAAGGAAAAAGCTTGAAGCAACTGCTCAAGCTCACTAGGTAGGCCTCTACCTAAAATCCACCTCTACAACTTGAGTAGTGTGAGGGCCTAAGCTTCAGGATCTCTCTAATGTGATCTGCTGTTGTGGTATGTTGGCCTCTAAGTCTCTCTACACACTCATCCCTAAGCCTAGGGCTATGAGACCTCTCTCTATGCTCTGGAACTCTATCACCTTGTATCCTAGGTGGTGACTATGCTCATGTTGACTCCACATGGGAATTCTCTCCTCTATGCTCCTTGTTAGGTTGAGGTGATACCTGACCCTTGATAGAAGGAGCTCTATCATGACTAGCTACCTTCCCTCCACCTAATCCTCCATGTAGAGTGGCATTAACATCCTGAAGGGTCTGTAGAATCTGAGGTAGAATGGTTGTTACACCCTAATATGGTGGTGGTGGTGGTGGTGAATCTGAGTCTCTGTGAAGGTTCCTCTCACTCCGTCTGAGCCTCCTGCACATAGACCAAAGCGAGAGTTAGCTCATTTGCTAAGTTTTACAACTTCCATGTTTACTAAAACATACAAATTATTTCTAAGTTGTTTTCTAGATTTAAGGTGTGCTAGGTTTCAATTTCCATGTCTCAAGTTTTCTAGTGTGCCCAATGGTCCAAGACTTTGAACCACTGCTCTGATACCAAATTGTAGTGCCCGTTTAAACAACCACTTGAGACCTAAGAAACAACCTAGGGTTAGCTAGAAAATTATGGAATAATTTTTTTTTATTGGAAGTATCTATATCCGTTTGCAAAACACTAACAGAGTTCTAGAACAAATCCTATTTACCAAAACACAAATTTCCTTTATTAACTTATATCAAGTTCACATGGTTCAAATTTTAGGGTTATATGTTTAAGTAATAGGCTCAGAACTTCAACTATATTTTCTCACACTTAACACTTCCAAAATTTCCCTAAACCATTCCCAATGGATAGGAAATTTTCTCACCTTTCCGGTGATATAAAGAAGTCCTTCTAACTCCTTACAGAACTCAAGTTATGAGTGGGTGGAGTTTCTAGGGCATTTTTTCCTAGAGGGACACGTGGCAAGAGGAGGGGAATGCACCTTGGGTGGTTTAGCAGGTTGCGAGGTGACATGGGGAAATTTTCCCATCACAAAGCTCAAGGGAAAAAAACATTCTTCAGCCCCGCAGTCCCAGGAGGACACGTGTCGAGTCTTGGTGCTATGCGGAGAAGGAGAAGGGAAGGATGGGGTCTTTGGGTGGATTTAGTGCTTTGTGCCAAATAAAAGGGGAAAGTGGAGAAAAAGGTGCGCAGTGCGTGCACTTGCGAAAGGAAAAATTTGAAGGGAAGGTGAAGAAGCACGCTGGGAGGAAAATTAAAAAATTTCCAAAATCAAAACAATAAAACAAAAAGAAGATGGAAGGTCTGCCCTCCCACCTCCCTCTACCTAAAATCCACCTCTACAACTTGAGTAGTGTGAGGGCCTAAGCTTCGGGATCTCTCTAATGTGATCTGCTTTGTTGTGGTATGTTGGCCTCTAAGTCTCTCTACACACTCATCCCTAAGCCTAGGGCTATGAGACCTCTCTCTATGCTCTGGAACTCTATCACCTTGTATCCTAGGTGGTGACTATGCTCATGCTTTGACTCCACATGGGAATTCTCTCCTCTATGCTCCTTGTTAGGTTGAGGTGATACGACCCTTGATAGAAGGAGCTCTATCATGACTAGCTACCTTCGCTCCACCTAATCCTCCATGTAGAGTGGCATTAACATCCCGAAGGGACTTTAGAATCTGAGGTAGAATGGTTGTTAAACCCTAATATGGTGGTGGTGGTGGTGGTGAATCTGAGTCTCTGTGAAGGTTCCTCTCACTCCGTCTCGAGCCTCTGCGTAGACCAAAGCGAGAGTTAGCTCATTTGCTAAGTTTTACAACTTCCATGTTTACTAAAACATACATATTATTTCTAAGTTGTTTTCTAGATTTAAGGTGTGCTAGGTTTCAATTTCCATGTCTCAAGTTTTCTAGTGTGCCCAATGGTTCAAGCCTTTGAACCACTTCTCTGATACCAAATTGTAGTGCCCCTTTAAACAACCACTTGAGACCTAAGAAACAACCTAGGGTTAGCTAGAAAATTATGGAATAATTTTTTTTTTATTGGAAGAATCTATATCCAGGTTGCCAAAACACTAACAGGTTCTAGAACAAATCCTATTTACCAAGACACAAATTTCCTTTATTAACTTATATCAAGTTCACATGGTTCAAATTTTAGGGTTATATGTTTAAGTAATAGGCTCAGAACTTCAACTATATTTTTCTCACACTTAACACTTCCAAAATTTCCCTAAACCATTCCCATTGGATAGGAAATTTTTTCACCTTTCCGATGATATAAAGAAGTCCTTCTAACTCCTTACAGAACTCAAGTTATGAGTGGGTGGAATTTCTAGGGCATTTTTTCCCTAGGACACGTGACAAGAGGAGGGGGAATGCACCTTGGGCGGTTTAGCAGGTTGCGAGGTGACATGGGGAAATTTTCCCATCACAAGCTCAAGGGAAAAAAACATTCTTCAGCCCCGCAAGTCCCCGGGAGGACACGTGTCGAGTCTTGGTGCTATGCGGAGAAGGGAGAAGGGAAGGATGGGGTGCTTTGGGTGGATTTAGTGCTTTGTGCCAAATAAAAGGGGAAAGTGGAGAAAAAGGTGCGCAGTGCATGCACTTGCGAAAGGGAAAAATTTGAAGGGAAGGTGAAGAAGCACGCTGCGGGAGGAAAATTAAAAAATTTCCAAAATCAAAACAATAAAACAAAAAGAAGATGGAAGGTCTGCCCTCCCACCTCCACCTCAAAGTGCCATGTGGCACGCCCCCATTGGCCATGGTAGCGGGGTCAAAAAGATAATTTTTCCCAATTTTTTTGAAAAGGTTTAAGTTTAACGGAAAACCGTGCCTCCACCATATCCACAAGGGGACACGTGGTGCCCTCTGATTGGCTATGGACTGGCGGAGTGAAAAGTCAACATTTTCCAAGGTCTAAATTTTCCTAAGACCAAATGACGGAAATTTTTGGCTTGCGGGCCAGCTAGGGAAAATTTTCCCCATATTTTCCACCCAAAGCACAAAAATTTCAAAGAACCATAACTTGAGCTAGAAAGCTCAGTTTGGGAAAACAAGGACTTTTTGAAATCTCTTGATGCCCTCTTTGCACAAAAAACATACATTTTACAATTTGGTAAGTTATTAAGGGTCAATTTTTCAAAAAGGATCTGAAGGATTTTAGTTTGTGAACTGACAGTTTACAACTTCTCAATTTGGTAAAAATGGAACTCCTCCTTCACTCAACATGTCAAACAGAGATGGAGGATCAGTCTAGGGAGGGTTTAGAGTGTTTTAGGGAAGTCAATTTTTCCAATTTATTTAAGGTTGAGTTTTCCCAAAATTAGATGGGAAAAAGGCTATGCAAGTTCCCAATTTGATTTTATACAATTTTGAAGGTTCATTCTTAAATGTTGAGGTCAATTTGAGTTCTCTCATTTTTATTAAAATGTGAATTGCAAGAATGAAGTTTAAAATCGTGAAATGTTTCTTTTAAATTTGTTTATAAATTTTGTCTTTTGAAGGTGCATATGATTCTTAAACTAGTCACATACATCTACTTTGAATTAATTTAACTATCCAATTCCAAGTTGAAATACGAGTTCGACATCAATTCTAATTTGCATTATAAAAGGACTATAACATTGTCTTTCATTCCCACTCATTCTTCCTTTTCAAACAACCATTTCCAATGTTTGAAAAAAATTCCAAATTTAATGCACAATAGAAATTTGAATAGATATTGAAAACTTTTATTGATCAATAATTACATCTTATAAATTTTCCTTTTTCTTTTAATTTTGAATTATAGTAACAATACATACACATTCTTTCATATTTCATCTTTCAGCATTCCAAACAGAGGTTTCTTATTGCAAGTAAAACTCAGATTTCTAATGGAGGAGATAACATATGAATGAGGTAAAACACTTTCATTGCTTCAATTGAATTTCTCATAATTTCTTTCCCAAGTATTTACAAATTAAAACATGCAAGTTTATATCATTTACATTTATTTTGCAGAACAAAGAAGAAATATAATTTTCCTTTACATTTCTCAATCTAATTTCAATCTTACATTTCCAATACAAGTGTCTTCACATTGCAAACATTATACAACTCATCCACTCAAGGTACAAAAGGTTACAATAAACTTTACTCAAGGAAATAAGAATGTCAAAATTGTATATCTTCTTTCTCCAAACAGCAGCATACTAGTTCTCCAACTTTTCATATTTTATCACAACAAGGAATCGGGAAAGAAAACACTTTCCACCCAACCAAGCCATCTAATGAGAATGGAGAAGCCATCCTTCCTCATTGGCCCCGAGCCCCAACCATATTGAAATAGAGAATCAAAATCAACTCATGGCACCAATGGCTTCTACAACAACAAGTAACAATATTCACATTACATACAACAATAAGAAAATACATTCCAAACAAAGATAGCAGTTCCCAACTACATTTCAAATCATTCACATGACACATAGGCTTGATCAAGCAAGCCAACAAGAGTAAGAACTATGGGGAACAACTTATGCCTCCCTATATGGAATTGGGCATCCACCAAAATCATACTACCAATATAAGATATCAATCTCATAAACCTTATATCTCCCAACCCCTCCTTATGCACCCCATAGTTTCTCCCTATGCCCCCAAGAGTAAGAAATGCAAGCGAGTTTCTTTTCCAAGGTGGATCCCAAACCAAAACTCCTCCACATGAAAACAAATGATATTGGCATTCCCTTATACTCCCCATATGAAATCCCCATAGCCTTTTCCTACACCATAGCCTAAGCGAGTCTACCCAACCAGCCAAGAATACAAAACAAAATCACCATTTAAACATGCATGCAAGAGAAAGAAACATGTAAAAACACATCTCAAGATCCTACCTCCCCATACTAGAGTTTGTTCCAAGCTCCCAAGCTTTCCAAAATGCCAAATACAGTCCAAAATCAGCAAGGTTCAATCATGGAATGACTATAACTCCTTCCACAACAAGCTCCCAAAACAGAAAGCAAGAAAAATGCGCCCCCAAGAGGAAGACAACAAAGTTTCAACAACCTCAAATGAGCAAGAAGCTTTGAATGTAAAGGAGAGGGAAGAGAAGAGGATGATGTGGATCCATGTGGGATGCCACATCTTTTCCTTAACCCTAAGAATAAGTAAACATCCTCCACCAAATCACAATAAATAAAATGACAATTTAACTTACACACTCCAAAATGACCCATACTCCGAAAGGACTGAATTAAAAATATGTAAGGGAAGTGCAATTAAAACTTACAAATTGTTACTTCAAACTACAATAAAAATGCCTAAATTTAACCTCTAAACCATAGGCATGGCTGGTGGATCACTTTAAGAGGTGTGGGACAAGTTTAACTTGTCCCACAAGCCTCCAAATTTGGCCTCCAAGGAAAATTTGAATTCCTAAGGAGATGAAGTGTTAAACCTTCCAAGATCTATCTTACACCTTCTTACACATTCTTACAACATTAATATTTCAAATCAACAACTTTATTAATTACATTCCATATCCCAATTTAATTTAAATAAATTTTAATTATATGATCTCTCACCTTAATCTACCACATTTAAATTAATTAAAATAAGAAACACATTACTAATAAAATACATACAACAATAATTTAAAAAGGAACACATAATAAAAACACATATCCCACGGTCACATATAATGGAAATCCCCCATATGGAACCCCTAGCATAACTCAACACACAAAAACACACAACACAGGTTGCCATGGTGACCTTGTTGAATTCACGTGGAATTTCAATATGGTTAGTGTCTAGTCCTTTGACATTGTTGTGATTTTTAACCTCGCAAAAATGCAAATACCTCCTTTGGCCTCATGACCATATCGTAACATCCAAAATGATATAAACAACATCTCAAGATCATCTAAACATATGAATCACAAGAATATCTAGAATTCAGCATTATCATTTTTTTAAATTAAATAAATCAGCTATATCATCATCAAAAATCTACCATACTAGGTCTACTCAAAATATCCAATTTCACAAGCCCAAATCAACATCTATAATATGTCCATGTCGAATAGTATATCATCATCCACATATCAAAATGTCTCTAGTAATCATCCCGTATAATAACTAAATCCATATCAATAATAATCCATCACCTAATATCTAACCATCATACTAAAACAAACATAATACTATCCATAATATGATCAAATATCAAGATCGATATCTAAAAGTGTCAAAGGGAAGTGGGCACTACAACACTTCACGATCATGTAACTTCTTTCATCACTAGAAATTTCCATCATGCAATACCTTTAGGCACTTAAGTTCATAAGCCTATATTTGGTATGCTCGTACTAATTATTGCCACATATGGATAATTTTATCCTCTTCTATTGTTCACCGCTTTTTCTTACTTATTGATTATTCTACACAAGATAAGATCTTTGACACTTAGTTTCTAGGATTTCGTCTCTTTTCACATACATTTACATTTCATAATGGACTTCAATCAAATCGTCTTACACCATCTATCATGCCAAATTACCTAAACAAAACCATTCCTAAACAACCTAGACACAACCATGCCTAAACAAACTTGAAACAACCATTCCTAATCAACCTAGACACAACCATGCCTAGCTTACCTTGCCCATTTAACCATACCTAACCTCACTAACCTACTCATCTACCTCATCTTATTCTTCCCTATCCTATGGGAGAAATACATTGGCCTGAGGCATCTTTCGCAAGGACTATGTAGGAAGTACTCTTAGGGAATGAGGCCCTTTATGGTTAGCTCAGCTACTCTTTTATCCCCTCATCATTTTCCCCCATCAAGAAAAATATTGGTTAGTTAATTTCCAAAAAATAAATTACTTGGATGTTAACTTAAACCATAAACCATAAATCATTCATATAAATCATTATTTATTTTCCATAATATCACTAACTTGGAAATTAAATCAAACTCAAACATGTATAAACCATCTATTTTTAATGAGGCCAATATAATGACAATCCATACTTGACTCCATCATGCTTACATCTGACTCCACCATGCCTAACTCTGACTCAACCATACCTATTATCTAGTTTCCATATAATATTACATACATTGGAAATTTAAATATTTCACCATAGCATCATTTCATTTCATAAATAACATCAACCAAATCATGCCTAAATCATTTAATTTCCATAAAAATAACTTGGAAATTTTCAACTCAACCATGCCTAAACCATCTACTTTTCATGACGCCAATACAATGACACTCCATACTAACTCCACCATTTCTAGATATGACTCCACCATGCCTACATCTAACTCAACCATGCCTACGTCTACTTTCTATAACATCAATATAATGGAAATGCAACTAACCATACATCATTATAAAGCCATGCCTACACATCTAGTTTCCATGAAAACAATACAATGGAAATAAACCAAATACATCATATATAAGTATCATCATCAATACATAAATCGAATGTTTGTATATCAATACACTAAATATAAAGGTATAAATACAAGTATCTAAAAAATTATCACATACAATCTTGCATATTCAACACACAAGCCGATATATATGTCAAAAATCAAAATCTAATGTATGATATCATCAAAGTCCATCATCCATCACGACAGCCTAGCTCCCTTGCTTCTCTCTCCTATATTGTAACGTTCTCATTTTAAGACTTTAGAAACAAGGGATTTTTTTGTTTAATGTTCTCCATTCTAAATAATCATAATTTAGAACACACATTCCATGCCAATCAATTTAATAATAGATAACCATATGCAATTGTAATGACTCGGTAAAACACCGATCTCTCATTTTATGACTCGGTGAAACACCAATCTCTCATGTTAACTCATTGAATTGTATACTAGGTATACTTGGTTCTCTTACCCTTTTCTAGGTATTAAGTGTTCTATTTAAGAGGCCTTTCTAAATATTTGTTACCAATATTCATCTGAAATCTCGCTTCTTAAACTAGGTGACATAAGACAATGTAAACAACAACTTGTTATACTTTGGCCAAAGATTTCCAACATACTATTCATATTACTATTCCTAGATGGCATACTCATCAAACAAAATACATCCTTCACCCCACTTCATCTGTTATCTAGAATGGTCTTTATTGACTCCTATTAGTCCACTTGTTCCAGGTTTTACCCTAACCAAGGGTAACAACATCATTTAGTGTAGAGGACTACTCATGAGGACTAAGGATACATAGACATACTCAATCAACCTAATTCAATCGCATGTGTCTAGTTATCCTAAGTCGTCGAGATGTCCCTGACACTAAATCATGCTTCTAACCTAACCTAGGGTATAACTAAGGACAAGTTTGAGTTATGTAAGTCTAGGTGATTCAACTCTGAAGGGTGTTGCAACATGTGAATTGTAGCACAGTATACTTGCAAATACCCAAGTCTTCATCAAGTCTTCAGTACTTTAGTTGGCATGTTCCAATGTATGTCCGAGTCATCCCATCTGGATGTACATATCTACGATGAAGTTAATTACTTAATTATTTTCTATAATTAAGGTCTAATTACAACAACCATGCTGAATCCCTAGTTTCATTAACCCCTAAGGTTATCAACCTTGATTGAATTCTAATTTCTTTGCAAAAGCATCAAGATGACTTATTTATCATTAACTTCCTACTTTAAGATTTGTTTTAATAAAACAAGAGAAGAAACCATTAAGAAATATGGTTCACTTATTTTACTCAACCATTCTTAGCTTGTTTAAGTTCTAAATTAGATTCCTTTATATTAGACTTCATTGAGATGAAGTCTACTTATTAAATGTTCATGTTTACCTTTTATTTGTCTTAAACATGAACATTTAATAAGTAGACTTAGGGTTTATTAAATTCCTTTATATTAAAGACTTCATTGAGATGAAGTCTACTTATTATTTGTCTTTCTTATTAAGAATTAGGGTTCATTGCAACCCCTTACATTATTCAAGATATCATAATGAATTTGCACTTCCATTATCACCATTTTAATAAACCATAGTGATTTAGTTAAATGATCAGCCATGAATGCCAACTTGTTAAGTTGCATTTTAATAAAGGGATAGTGTATCTAATTCCCTTACCACCTAATTCATTTTAAGTCAACTGAAAGGGTTCCATACAGATATGAATATTAGAGAATAAAGATAAGCTTACAATTCCCTTCACATAATGTACAAAGAGAATGGCACATCAAGTACAAATAAACCCAAATATTTTCCATTCATCTAAGTGGAATACATACTTTACAAGTCCAAACATTTCAGACATCTTTAATGTCAAACAACATCAATAAGCTCAATTAAGAAATACAAATTTTCCTCTTACAAATACATTTCAATAATGAATCATATTTCCTCATAAAAGTTCCAGTCTTTAGGTAAACAAAAAGTAACATCATAAAAGAACTTGTCTCCTTTTATAACTTACGAAGTCCATCTGCAAAAATTGCTAGCACGGGTTAGTTCATTAAACTGAGCATGATAAGCACTAAGTATTAAAATGATGTGCTTTTAACTAATTGTTTCATAAAAAGAACTTTGTTTCAAAGAAACTGTTAAATCATTACAGAAAGATACATCATAAAGAAATAACAGTCATGAAAGGAAGAACAAAGTGTTAAACCATATTATCATTAAGTAGAGATCTTTGTGTAATCAAAACAATGTTCAACCAATGATTTAATAAATAATTATATTAGATAAATAATATTCCATCTAAATTACTTACCACATTTCTACTATAAATATTTATAGTTCATCTCTGATTCATTCTATCCAAATAAATGAAAGATACTAACTCTAATAGTTCCTAAAAATAGAATTGTTTTTAAGAGTAAATGATCCACAATACTCAGCATTACTTACTCCATCCTAAAATATCTAAGGCAAAGCTCATTCAATCTTTAAGAAAAATTTAGGATGAACCATGAAAATCTTAAAGTAAGAGCTTCCTATTTAAGATACTACACCCAAATTCAAATTCAAACTCTATCCTAAGTTTGGGATAAACATCAATGGGTTTAATAAAGGATATTTTTCATTTACATGCACCTAGAATTAGTCACACATCACCATAATTAGATCCCTATCAAAACATTAGTCAAGGAGAAGAAGATAAAGATTTATCCTCCAACTACCCACTCTGCAATTTCCTTCAAACTAATACGACCAAGTAGGTCAGATCCTTACAAAGGAGTAATACCAAAGAGAGAATGAATGACAAGAGGGAAAGGAAACAACCTATATCTGATTCAGAATTCAAAGAGGAAATTTTAGTGAATACCTTAACTTAGAAAAGAGGAAAAGGATGTCAACAAACAAGGATGAGATAGGATCTCATTATTTCTTCCTAAAAAGAGGAATACAAACCAGAATTAAAGAAATGAGATGGATCCATCCAAGAAACAATCACTCTAACAATAATTTTAACATGAATAACTAGTGGAGAGTGAATCAATATATATGACTATAACAAGGAATTCAAACATAGAAATTCAAGTTTTCCCATCATATAATGAGAACAACCACATTTAGCAAAGAAGCGCTACAACTGCAAATCATTAATCAAATGCCTTCTTTTAAAAATAGTTCCCTAAGAAACATAAGACTAACAATAACTGAACCTTAAATTCCTTCCAAAATTTAACAACAACCTAAAAGTTCCCTAATTTCCCAAATATAGAGAGACAAAGTAGTGTTGAAGTAAGTCATCCTTATGCAAACCATATTTCTTTTCAAGTTTCAACACACATAAAAAAATGAAGATAAACGAATACAAGATTCGACGGTCAAAACTTACATTCAAGCCAACCCAGATCCCATAGTTCGTAAGAATCAATGGAATAGGGTACAAGTTCAACATGTAAATAACCCAAACTAGATTCAGCCACACAAAAAAAACAACAAAAAGTTACATGACCCCAAGTCAAGTACTCGAAGTCAAGCCCAAAAGGAGAAGAGTAAAACAAAAACATTCTAACACATTTCTTTTAGATAGTAAATCTTGAACTAATCCATAATTCAATTTATATATCCCATTGCTACTGATATCATCTCTATAACAAATTTAAATTTAAGGATCCAATAAATCCAAAAAATGAACTAATAAGGTAATTCTTGTAGCATGAAATATCATTTCAGAAAAGACGCATAAACATTCGATAAGCCTTTCCCAAATCATGACAATAGGATAAATATCAACCCTACTATCGACCATTATAACAAGGAGATTCGTTTAGACCTAGAATTAGATAAGTCATCAAAAAATCTTCTCACAACTTACAGGAGCAAGCAACAAAATTGACATCATATAAGTTCAAGCGAAGCTAACATGATTTAATCAAATTTCAAACAAGGGAGAACCAAAACCTGAAACATAATTCTTCCATAGCAGTGAATTCTACTATCTAACTTCAGAACAGTCCCACAGGAGTTCCCAAAATCAAATCATCTCAAACTCAACAAAAGTAGAACATGTTACACTTGTTTTCCAACCAAAAATGACTCCCAAAACATTGAATTAGACTATCTATTTTAGCATAGTTCAAACAAATGTAATAAGATTTGAAATCATCTCGAGATCAACAAAAGGTAACACATTTAAAACTTTCACCCTGTTGGGTTTTAGAATGGAAGACGGCTAGAAACCACGGTCGGGGAAAACGTGTCCCTCTTCTTTAATGGGAGAGGTTCCTTATTGAAAGTAGGAAAAAATGTACAAATATACAACTCTCAATGTTTGGACCACGATATTCTGGAATGTTTTCATACTCAAAAGATTATCAATATGAAGGATTGGAAGAGTAGAGAGATGAAGAAGGAAGAAAAGAAAAATGTTTTCAGGAGATATAGGTAGTAGAATATATACTTACTCACTTTGAACCAAGAAAATATAGGAAAAAAATCAATCACTTCATCACCAATGCGAATATGTAGACAGAAAGTTCTAAAGATTACACAGACAAGAACACAAAGTTTCTTTTGAATGTAAAGACAAATGATTCATTGAATCCAACACAGAGAGAGATATATATATAATAGAGGAAATGAGAAAGAAATCTTTTATATTGAATTACTTCTAAATTTACAATGTTCCCAGAAAACCAGAATCATTTTTCCATCGCCAAAATATGTTCTTATAACAATTTGTGTACATCCATACTTTGTCCCCTAGAAAATAATATCCAAAGGAAATAATTTTTGTTGTAGATCCATGTTTTGGAAAGTGACATGAAAAAAACACATTCATGAAAACTAGAGGTTCGAAAGGAAAATATTTCCTCGGTTCGAGCATGATTACTTTAGCACGGTGTATCTCATGATTTTCTTCTTCATTTGGTCTTACGGTTTCTACCTTTTAACCACTTTCATAGCACTCAAGTGCTTACGGTAAGTTTTCCCATTTTTATTGCGTATGCCCAATAAAATCTATTTTTAATAATCAATCCTTACATATCTTTAAACTTATTGATTTGGATCCACAACAAACCAAAAATGCATCTCATGAATAAATGACAAGGAAACAGAGAGAGAAGAATGGAGAATGGTTCACATTCGTATTCTTTGGAGCTCTGGTTCATTAATGGTGTCAAACACCGGATGAGTGTGTTTTGGCCTCTATTTCCCTTTATCAGCTTTGAAATTGGACCCTACACATGAAAATCTCTAAGAAATGATGAACATGGGGAAAAAAATCCACGTTTTAATACATTTGGGAGAAAAAGCTCAAATTCTCATTTTCCTCTATCGGCCTGCTATGATTTTTTAACATGAACACGTGGCACACCCTGATTTGAAATGGGGTTGCTGCTCAAATTCTCATTTTCCTCTGCCAGCCCACTATCCCGATTTCATTCTTCAACACATGGCATCACCCGATTGGTTGCAGGGAAGTGATTCACTTTTATACTTTATTTATTTTGAAAAGGGAAAATTCCAAATTTTCCCCAAAATTCCATGCCTCTGCCATTGGCTTTTCAATGTAGGCCACGTGTCCCTTTCTTATTCATTTTAGGCTTCAACTCAAAATTTATCCCTTCAAATGAGCGGGGGTTGTGATTCATTTTAGAACTATTTGCCTTTCCTCCATAATGCCTTAGAGAATAAAATAGATCCATCACCTTGAAATCTCACCAAATCTACTCCAGCCAATCAAGGACCCATGGGGATGCGGGGCAAATCTGACATTTTTTCCAAAATCACCAAAAGTGATAAGTTCAAAAAGGAACCTATCGGGCCGCATCTAATGATAATAAAATACATAGCTTCACCTTCGAGAAAAATTTGGTAGGGAAAAGAACGTAGAAAATTACAAAGAATGGGAAAATGCCATTTTTGTACCCAATGAAGATTTTCTTTCTGCAAAAAGTTAATATGTGAAGAATGTAAGTTTCCACATCCTTCAAATGCATAAAAGAATATCATAAACCCCCTCCAATCCATGAGAAATAAATAGAATGTTATAATGGCTGAAGACTAAGGAAATGCATAAAACATCATGAGGGATCTAAACGTGCACTTGAGGGGCTCAAAACATGAATTCCTCCATGGAAAGACTTCAATTTTCATGAAATTAGATTTCAAAAAAAGGTGGGAAAATTGAGGGGACAAAAGTTGGCTCCTTCTGGGGATGATTTGGCAGAGGAAATATGTAAAATCAAGAACCATAGAGACTTACGGGGATGAACATATTAGTTCCTTATTCATTGGGTAATGATTCAAAAGCAATATCAACACGAAAGATAACACGATAAGGAAACAAACAAAGAAAAGAAAAACTAGAAATAAAACACTATACAAAATGTAAAGAGGGACCGCAAAAATTCCTAGGTTTTGAACAACTTCAAAAATTTCCCACTATAAGGAAGTGGGAGAGAAGAACCATCCATGTAATCCGTAAAAGAGTTCTCACCAAAGAAAATTTCTAATTTTAAAAGGACCAAGCCAAAGGGAATCAAATTTACCATGACTGCCTCGAGGTTCATGCCTTTTGTCCCAAAGAAGAACATTATCTCCCACTTGAAAATTTTTGGGTTTAGAATTTTTGTCAAACAAAGCTTTTACCTTGAGTTGATGAGCTGATATTCTATCAACCACTTGCAATCTATCTTCATTCAACTTTTGGACATACATAATTCTTTTGTCCAATGAATTGGTAAAGTTGGCATCCTCAATGGCCTTCATCAAATGTAAGGCTGGAAGTTCCAATGTCACTGGCAGCTAAGCTTCAACTCCATATACCACTTGAAAAGGAGACATTCCAATGGCTCTCTTAGGTGTAATCCTATCTGCCCAAAAAGTATCATATAGTTTCTTATGTCAATTCTTCTGAGAGTCATTAACAATCTTACGAACAATGGTGACCAAGTTATTATTAGTTGATTCTACTTTCCCATTCCCTTTGGGATAGTAATCTAAAGAGTGGGAAAGGGAAATGCCATAGCCATAGAAATCCATCATCTCAGAAGAAGAAAAATTGAAAGTATTGTCAGTGACAATCTTGTTTGGTATCCCAAACCTTATTAATATGTTCTCTTTGATGAATTTTCATACTATTTCATAAGTATTACTTTTAACTGGAATGGCTTCCACCCACTTTGTGAAATAATCAGTTGTAGTCAAAACATGAGTATGCCCTCCACTTGAAGGTGGATTAAGTGTCCTAATGAATTCCAAACCCCATTGTTGAAAAGTTTCCTTAATCACCACTAGTTTGAGACGTAAAGCAACCAATTTGGGTCTTCTAACAAAGGTTTGACATGCTTCACACTTTCTTATGCACTTTGATGCATCTTTGAACAAGGTAGGCCAATAATATCCAGCATGAAGGATTTTGTGGGCTATGATAGTAGAAGAGAAATGACCTCCACAGGCTTGGTCATGAAAGGATGAGAACAATTTCTTTTTCTTCTCTTTATCAACACATTTCAAAAACCTTCCATCTATGCCTTGTTTGAACAATGCATTTTCCCACAACACATATTACGCAGAGACCTTAATTGATGGCTCTCTTATCCTTGACACTCAAATGGGATGGACATTCTCCATAAGTAAGAAAGTGTGCAATGCCAACATACCATTCATCGGTTGAGATGAGGAAAATAACAACAGGGATATCAACTTCCTCCTTGGACAATTTGGCATCAACTCCTTTAGCAATGGGTTCACATAAGCCCTTTCCTCAAACTATCTTGGTGGGTTTGATGTCAAGATCATACTATTAAAAATTTTCTACTCAATTCCCTCTCTTGGTTCCAAATTCTTGTTGTGTAAGAATGGATTTAATAGTTGTATCAGGCACAAGAACAATAGAATGAGAGTTGAGGATGTAAAAATGAAACTACTTCACAACTTTGACCACTTTGCAAAAGCATGTTTCTCCATCATGGTGTACTTCAGCTCATGGGATTTTAAAATATAACTCATGAATGCTATGGGGATTTCATGACCTTCAACATTCTCTTGGGTTAACACAACAGCTAGAGTACTTTTAGTAGCATAGCAATAGATAATGAAGTATTTGCTATAATCAGGGCATGCCAAGATTGGAGTCTTTGTTATAGCTCTCTTGATGTCTTCAAATGTAACCTTTCCTTCAGAGGACCAACCAAAATTATGCTTCCCTTTCATCATGTGGGCTATGTTCAAAGTAAGTTCAAAAAAATCAGGTATGAATCTTCTTAAGAAGTTGATCTTGCCAAAGAAAAAGTGCACACCCTTCTTGCTTATGGGGAGAGGGATCTACTAAATTACCTGGACTTTTTTGGATAAATCTTGATTCCCTCCTTGGAGACAATGTGTCCCAATAATTTTCCCTTAGTGACACAAAATACATATTTCTTGGGATTCAAGGAGATGCCATGCTCTCTACACTTTTGGAGGACAATTTCAAGGTGTTGGAAATGATCATCTCTGGTTTTTGAAAACATAGTCAGATCATCAAGGTATACAACTATGCATTTTACATTAAGACTACCAAAGTCCAGGTCCATTTCCCTCTAAAGGTGGAACCAAAATTAATGAGGCCGAAAGGAATTCTCCTATAAGTAAAGGTGTCCTAAAGAGTGGTAAAGGCAGTCTTATGCTGATCTAAAACACTTACTTCTACTTGATTATATCTTGAGAATCCATCAAGCATGGACAACATTTCTGAACTTGTAATAGCCTACAACACTTGATCCATTATGGGGAGAGGATAATTATCCTTCAAAAAGGCTTGATTCAAGTTTCTAAAATAAACACAAATCTGGATCTCACCATTCTTCTTCCTAACAAGAACAATATTAGCAATCCACGTTGAATGGTGAATGGGGAAAATGATCTTAGCCTTCAATAACTTTTGGATCTCTTGAAATATTGTATCAACAATTTTAGGGTTATATTGCCTCTGCTTTTTTTGGAAGGGCTTGATCCCAAGTTTTAGAGGAATGAAATGTTGCATCTCTTTTGGCTGAAAAGCCTTGAGATCATCATAAGAATATGTAAGAACATAAACATACCTTTTCAACAGATTTGTTTATTTCTCCCTCTCCTCTTGTTTGCAGAACTTTCCAATGTTTACCAGGATGGGTTCATTAAGACTCCCAATGTTTATCTTTTCATACTGAGTAGACTGTTGAGCTCCTCTGGAATTTTTGGACTTGATGTACCTATCATGTTTATCAAATAAATCTTCTAAACATACCAGCCCTTTAGGTATCTTATTACCTTTCAGTTTTATGCAGCCATCAGGGATCCATTTCTTCTTTGTTATCTTCTTCATTTGGGAGCACACACTCTCTAGGTATATTTCCACTTCCTTCAAAGTAAAATTGGTCAAAATTATCTCTGAGTTCAAGGAAGGAAAGCAAGTGCTGATCATCATTAAAGACCTACCAAATGTTTGCATTGTTAGGCACACTAGGCCTATGAATCATCTCAATGGTGAATTTATCTTGGGATAAATATAGATTAGGGATCAGTAGAGACCCCAAGATAGCCAAGGAATCATCCCTAGTATTTCTTTCCCTTGGCATGGATTCAATGGAAAAGGCATCAAGGAAATCAATGGAATCCCAAACCAGATTCTTGTAATGTTTCAACCTTCTATTCTTCACTTGAAAGAGATCTCTAACTTGTTTTACAATCATCTCTGCATCTCCATGAGAAAGGAGATTATTGATCCCCATATATTTTTCCATGCTTAAACTGAGGATGAGAGCCTCATACTCAACTGTATTATTTGTGTTTTTAAATTGGAGCTTGAAGGAGAAAGGATGAATTTTCCCTTTAGGAGAAATAAGCACCACACCAGCTCCAGAACCAGCTAAGGAGCAGCTCCCATCAAATTCCAAAATCCAAATGCCATTAGGATCAAGAAGCACTTCCTTAGGATGGTTAGCCTCATCTTGTGACATGATCATGTAGTTACCATGACCAATGTCCTCATAAAGTATTTTTTCCTTTGGGTCATCTATTTTTTGCACGATATATTCAGTTTGTTTCTCAGGCAGTAGCTTCTTCATTTTCCCATTCATTGGAATAAGAGCATGTGACCAATACATCATGATTTCTCCTCCAACATCTTTACAAAAATTTCTACTCAAGACATGTCATAGGAAGGGGAATATCACTACCAAAATTGTGGCTAAAAATCACTTCTCTGGTAAAACAACAAATGCTACTTGTGCATCCTTGATCCTTCCATCCAATGGCACTTCTCTACTTTCCATTGAGTAACATGAACCAAAAGTGTGGGTTAGGGTTAAGCCTAGGGCATGAGATACCGTAGCAACCATCACATTATCTCAAGCACGAGAATCAATAACACAATTACTGAGTTTGTGGCCAACTATGAGGATAGTGACATAAAATGGTTTGATATTCTCATTAGATGAAGTGACTATTGCCACAAGGCTTGGTTGAGATGAGGGATAAGGAGTGGGAAAGATACCTTTATAACTAGGGGATGAAGGCTTGGATTTGGAATTTACAAATTCTACCATCTTAGCAAAGGCCTTAGGATGGGTTCGGTAGAATTTGGATTTTGAGATTTGGATATTAATTTTCTTGAGATGGTCAATGATGTCAAAAGAACCAGAGGTAGATGGAGCATCATTGATAATAGTAGATGAAACTTTTGACTTATCAACTATATCATTCGAAGGGAAAGAATTTTTAGGAGAAGAAATAGAGGAGGAAGGAAAATAGAACCTACCTTGGGTGTGGAAGAAGTTGGAATAGGAGCTCCTCTCCTTACAATCATTGGAATGGTTGTAGGAGGTTCCTTAGATATTTTAGCAAGTTGTGCCACTTTCTCCTTATTTATGGATTGCTCATGAGTCATGACAACATATGATTCATTGTTCATCTCTGTAACTCTTTCTTCATAATCATTCTCTTCATCTATACCTTCAATGGTGAGAAAATGGACATGAGATCCACTCAACTCTTCTAATTATTCATCATCTTCCTCTTCATGTTCTTCAAAAATTTCATTCTCCTCCTTGTCATCAGGCTCCAACACTTCACATGTTTCATTAATTGGAACTTTAACAGGTGGGCCTTTAATTGCCAATCTGGTCTTAGGAGAGGGTAATTGATTCTTGGGTTGAAAGTTATTCCTAGGAACATCCTTTTAAGGAGCATGTTGGGATAACTTATTCTTGAGAGAAATGAGATAATTAGTAAGTTTCTATACCAACTGATTTACATTAGCTCCGGGAGAAGACATGAAAGAAGGAGATTCTTTTGATTTGGATGATTCTCTCCTTAGCTTTATATCCATGGTGAAATCATCTTCAACACTGATAGAAAATCTCTGATCAAAATCTAAAGTGGAAAGATTAGCTCTTCTAAGTGCATAGCTCACTTTAGGAAATTGGGCATTAAGGAAGAAACATTTCTGAATCTGATCCATATGGCATGTGTTTTGTGGGATCTTGTTAACTAGCCTATTGAATTTGGCTACAAATTCCCTCATGGGATCATGCGACTCTTTCTTGATTTGGGAAATCTGGGCCAAGAGGGCATGTCCATCCTTAACAAGTTTGAAATGCTTCTCAAATTGGGTTGTCATGGTGTTCCAATTGGTGATGGATCTAACAGGGAGATGATAAAACCAATCAGAAACATTATCTTGTAATGTATCTACAAAAAGTCTAATAAAGATATCCTCATGTTCAACTCGAGGAAACCACAAGCAACAATGAAGGGCACAATATGCTCATTTGGATGAACCTTCCCATCACCTCTGAATGTAGGGAAATTATTTCTATTTCCTCTAGGAAATTCATGCAATGGTTGGGGAAGATCAAGAGGTCCAACCCTTTAGTCCCAAGGCAGAAAGAATCTGTCATCCTTGTAAATATTGTTTAGAGAGGAACTAAAACACCAAAAATAATAAAAGTATGCAAATTAGGACTGATTTGATCTTGAGGGATGTCATTCCTATAATTTTTGTCTCTACCAGGAGGAGTACTTACATATCTTTTACTCTTCTTTTTCTTAATTAAGGGAGAGAGAAACCTTGATGATCCGAATTTGGAAATGAGGGTATTCTTCCCCCAAGGGTTATTCAACCCTGAGTGTATCTTGGAGTGTTCATATTGAAGATTATCAAGAAGTTGTTATTCAAAAAATGGAATCAATTTGCAATGAAGTCCCTAGTGGAGTTGCCAAAAATTGTTGGGTTTCAAAATGGAACATGGATAGAAACCACAATTAGGGGAAAAACGTGTCCCTCCTCTTTAATGGGATAGGTTCCCTTATTGAAAGCAAGAAAAAAATATGTACAAATATAAAACTCTCAATGTTTGGACCCTGATATTTTGGAATGTTTTCATACTTAAAAGATTATCAATATGAAGGATTGGAAGAGTAGAGAGATGAAGAAGGAAGAAAAAAACAATTTTTTCAAGAGATATAGGTAGCAGAATATATCCTTACTCACATTGAACCAAGAAAATATAGGAAAAATATCAATCACTTCATCACCAATGCGAATCTATAGACACAAAGTTCTAAATATTACATAGACAAGAACACAAAGTTTCTTTTGAATGCAAAGACAAATGATCCATTGAATCGAGAAAGGAGAGATATATATATAACAGAGGAAATGAGAAAGAAAGATTTTGTATTGAATTACTTCCAAATTTACAATGTTCCCAGAAAACTAGAATCCTTTTTCCATGGCCAAAACATGTTCTTATAACAATTCATGTACATCCATACTTTTTCCCCAAGAAAAGAATATCCAAAAGGAATAATGTTTGTTGTAGATCCATTTTTGGAAAGTGAAATGAACTCGTCCCGATTTCATTATTCAACACATGGCATCACCGATTGGTTTCGGGGATGTGTTTTAATTTTATATTTTATTTATTTTGAAAAGTGGAAAATTCCAAATTTTCCCCGAAAGTCCATACCTCCACCGTTGACTTTTCAACGTAGGCCATGTGTCCCTTTCTGATTCACAGTGGGCTTGAACTCATAATTTATCCCTTCAAATGAGTGGGGATGCGAGTCATTTTATAACTTTTCTCCCTTTCACCATAATTCCTTAGAGAATAAATTGGATCCATCACCCTAAACTTCCACCAAAAGCTGCTCCACCCAATCATTGACTGCGGTGATGTGGGGTAAATCGACATTTTTCTAAAATCACCAAAAGTGATAAGTTCAAAAATGAACCCATCCGGTCGCATCCAATGATAAGAAAACTCATAGCTTTACGTTTTCATAAAGAATTTTATGGGGAAAAGAACGTAGAAAATTGCAGAGAATAGGAAAATGCCATTTTTGCACCCGATGAAGATTTTCTTTCTACACAAAGTTAATATGTGAAGAATGAAAGTTTCCACATCCTTCAAATGCATAAAATAAACTCATAAACCCCCTCCTATCCATGAGAAATAGATAGAAAGTTATAATGGCCGCATGAGACTAAAAAAATGCATAAAAATTCGTGAGGGATCAAAATAAGAACTTGAGGGGCTTGAAACAAGGATTCCTCCATTACAAGACTTCAATTTTCATGAAATTGGATTTCAAAAAAAAGGGGGGGGAATTGAGGGGACAACACACCCAATAAAAGAAAAAAACCCAACCTAAGCTATCTTTATCAAATAGTGAACCCCTCTATTCCATTTTTGCACAGTCAACATAAGTTCACAAAATTTGTCAACATTCCAATTCAAACAATGGTTAAAGCATGATTCACTCATTTATCCAACAAGGAGCAACCTAGATCTTATTTCCTCAAACAGTGAACCCAATCAGAAGTATATAGTAAAAATATACAAACATCTGAATGTAAGATAATCCTCACATAAAAACCCATTGTTCCCAAGAGTAGAGTTATTTTAATGAAAACACTTAGGAAAAAGTAGAAAAACTTAATGGGTAGATCCTATCATGCCTAATAGAGCTTCTTATCGATTTGCAAAATATTTCCAGCTGAGCCTCCATAATCTCTTCTTTTTCCAAGCGACATCAACAACTCCAATCTTCCTACTTCCTCTTATACTTCCACAGGATCCAAAAATAGCTCAAGAATGCCAAGAATATTGATGGATCAAAAATAGAACTGCTGGTTTGAAGAACCAAAAACCCCATGCAGAGAAAAAATAGAAATGAACCAAAGATCAAAAAACCTTTCAAAAATATGCCATGCCTTTCTCCTAGGTGGTTTCTTCACCATAACCAAGACCAATTAATGTGAAGGACTATCATTTTTCCCTCCTATCTCTCCTTGCCACTGCCATCCAAGTTTGGCAAGTTTCTTAATTCAAAAATGCATGCAATTTCCATTTAGTGGTGATGCCAACTAGGCATCCCCTAACTCCCCATGCCTCCACCAAAACTGGTAGTTCAAAATTCATTAAAACCAAAAATAAATTCTCATTAATGCCTTGAAAACCGATGCCACCACCCTTACCACTTGCCAAGTAGTCCATAGGTACCCCTTAGGTTAGTAATAGTTTAGGTTAGATTATCAACCTTAGTTCCTAGGTAGGTCTTATTACCTTAGGTTAAAATCCAAATAGTATAGAAAATTTCCATCTTAGGTTAAGGTATTTACCTTAATAGTTTAGTAATAGGTCCTAGGTTCTCTCACGCTCTTTAGTGATTTTAAGAATACTTAATCCTTTTAATTTCAGCAAGATGCTAAGCAAGGACACCTGAAGCAGGGTCCCTCAAATTTATAAACAAAATAATACTCAGTCCCACTTCACCTTCCATTTCAGAATGCTAATTCAACCAGATAAATCAGGTAAGGAGAACTGAAGCATACCTTGGATCAATGGAATTGATCCAAGGTTTTGTTGTTAACACAAGATGAGTTTAGACAACAACAACACAAGCTCATAATTTTTTTAAAATGAATTAAAGCTATACAAAAAGATGAATGGCCTCATTTTCAAGTAAGAAGAAATCACAACAAAGTGAATCTCTTCACAGTAATAATTTATCCATTGCAAACATGATTTCAAAAATTCATAAGAGTACACCTTCCTAAGACAAATCACATGTCAACGTTTGCAATGTAAAGAGGGAAACTAATCACAAGTAACATTTTTTTGTCAAATATGTTACATACTTCCCTCCTAAAAATAATTATCATCGTGATGATTATATTAGTCAAACAATTTACTTCTAGGAAAAAATCAAATTATTATACTTGCATTCATATGTTCATAACAAAACTAGATTTTCAAATTCCATAATCAACATTAAAGTGGTTGTCCTTTTTGAATAGAGTAGTATCTATCTCGAGACTAGAATATTTATTGACATAACATGAATAAAATATTAAAATCTTATCAATCAACATAATCAATTATGTTCAAACAAGTATGGAAATTTTTATTTCATATATTCCATATTTTCTAAGGTTTCACTTTCATCATTAAATTGATCCCACTTTGGACCTTACATTGGCTTACTTCACGATTTCTTAAGTGTAACTAATGAGTTTCGATACTCGTATGGGTTTAAAAATGATTATTCCTAGGTTTTGTACTTGCATGGAATTCCAATTTAATACATGTGAAAAATTTGAAATGTATATATTAGGTAGAGAAATATGGAAAACATAATGCGAGTCATGATAAAGTAGGAGGTAAAAATAAACGATAAGCTACGGGTTTTATTACTTCAAAAATTTCAAAGCGTCTAACATAACGAGGTGATAACTTGGAAGCCTTGCCAAAATTTATTGAGCTCTTTTTCGATTTAGTATGAAGAAAGACATTTTCACCAAGTTAGAACTTCTTATCAACCCACTTTAAGTCTGCGTATAGCTCTTTTTCCTATTTACAACTTTTTTCAAGCATTCGTGAATCATTTTAACTACTTCTTCCATTTCCACAAGGATTTCGGGTCCAATTACCTCTCTATCCTCAATGATGTCCCATCTAAAAGGAGTTCTACATTTCCTTCAGTCTTATGCTTCAAAAGGTGCTATTTTAAGAGAGCGTGATACATGTTATTCTATGAAAAATCCACTAATCAAAGGTACTCTTACCATTTATACTATTGATACATGCAATACAATCATAACATATCTTCTAAAACCTAATTAACTCTTTTAGTTTGTCCATCTGTTTTCGGGTGGTAAGCAGAACTGAAATTCAGCTTAGTTCCTAGGGCTACATTAAGTGTTTTCCAAAATCTAGATGTCATCCTTGGGTCTCTATCAGATATGATCAACTTAGGTACTCCATGTAATCTGAAAATTTCATGCATGAATCTTTTTGCTAAAATAGGTGAATCATCCTTAAGATTACCAGCAATAAAATGAGATACCTTTGTTAGTTTATCAACAACCACTAGAATAACATCATGTTTATTTCTTGACATATGCAACCCTTAAACAAAATCCATGCTTTTTTATTTCTATTTATATTGTAGTATGTTGTGAGGATATGATAACCTAGCTAGATGCATATGCTCAGCTTTAACACGTTGACACTCTAAGCAGTGTGTCACAAATTCTATCACATCCTTCTTCATCCCTTTCCAGAAATATTGTTTTTATATCAGAAAGCATTTTCGTAATGCCAGGGTGTCTAGAAAAAGGTGAATTATGAAATTCAGTTAACAATTTCTTTCTTAACTCATTTGACAAGGGTATGTATACCCTATTTTCAAACTACATGATTCCTTCATTGTCAAAGTGAAAACCTTTATATCTCACATCATTTGGATATGCAGCAAGTATTTTCTTTACTTTTGAAAATAATAATTAGATTCCATGCAAATTTATACTTCATCTTTAAACTGAGTTCTTAATGTTATAAGCACATAAATGTTCTTCCCACGACTTAGAAAATCGATAACTCTATTTTCTTTTCCTTTAATATAACTTATGTAAAAATAACACTAATATAGAAATTCTAACCATCTTCATTGTCTTGAATTTATATTTGGATGAGTAAAAATATACTTCAACCCAAGATGATCAGTTTTTAGTTCAAAAGGTCTACCAAGAAGATAATTCCTCCATACCTAAAGTGCATGAACAATGGCAACAAGATCTAGGTCATGTGGGGCATAATTTAGTTCATGTAACTTGAGTTTTCTACTTTCATAAGCTATAACATGATCATTTTGTAATAAAATACCTCTAATACCTTCCCCGGATGCATCCATTACAATAGTGAAGTCTCCATTAGGATTAGGTATAACCAAAATAGGTGTTGAAGTTAACTGATCCTTCAGAGTCTTAAATGCAGATTCACATTTTTCATTCCATAAAATTTTTTATCCTTCTTCTATAATGAAGTTATTGGTGCAACAACCTTAGAGAAGTCTTTACAAAAATTCCTATAATAACCAGCAAGACCCATGAAGCTTCTAACTTCATGTACATTCTTTGGTGTAGGCCACTTAGTTATTACAACAATTTTTGAGGGATCTACCGCTATTCCATCTTTGCTTATGACATGACCCAAATAGTGCACTTCGAATCATAGAAAAAAACATTTGGACAACTTACCATATAACCTTCTCTTTCTCAAGATTTCCAAAACTACTTTTAAATGCTCATGATGTTCTTCGATGATTTTAGAGTATATGAGAATATCGTCCAAGAATACAAGCACAAATTTGTCCAAGTATTCTTGAAAAATATTATTCATTAAATTCATAAAATTTACAGGTGCATTTGTTAATCCAAATGGTAAAAATGTGAATTCATAATGTCCATACCTTGTTCTAAAAGTTGTTTTATGAATATCCTCATCCTTTATTCGTAACTAATGATATCTAGATCAAAGATCTATTTTAGAATACACTTGATGCACCATGCATCTGATCAAATAGATCATCAATTCTAGGAAGTGGATATCTGTTATTAATTGTTGCTTTGTTTAACATCCTATAATCGATGCACAATCTAAGTGTCCCATATTTATTTTTCACAAAAATTACTGGTGCTCCCAGTGTAGTGTCCACTTCCCTTTGACACCTTTTGATACTGATCTTGATATTGTTGATTACATGATGGACATTATTATGGTTTTGATTTAGTATGATGTTAGATGTTGGACCATGGATTATTGTTGATCTTGATTTATTTATGATGCATGATGATTATTAGAGACACTTCATATGTGGATGATGATATACTATTTGACATGGATATATTATGAATGTTGTTCGGACATGTGATTTTTAGATATTGTGAGTAGACCTAGAAAATAAACATTATATGATGATGATATAGTTCTTGATATAAATTGTAAGTGATATTGTTTATTGCCTTGATGTTGTTGTGATTCATATGTATAGATGATTTTTTTATTATATTTATATCATGTTGGATGTTTTGATATGGCCACGAGGCCAAAGGAGGTATTTGTGTTTTGTAGGTTAAAATATCACAAAAAACATCGGGGATTGGAGACCAACCATATTAGAATTCTAGATGAATTCAACAAGGTCACCATGGCAACATGTTTTGTGTGTTTGTGTTTTTTTGTTACGGATTCCCATGGGGGATTACCTTTGAATGTGACCAAGGGGATTTATGTATTTATTAATGTGGTTTCTTTTATTAATGTTTGCATGTGTTTATTTTGTGGTGCTTTTACCCTTTTTCATTAGTTATTAAATATTGTGTTAATGTTGTGAATAATCATGTTGTTAAAATAAACAAATCAAATATGTCATAAGAAAGTAATTAGTGAAGTGGTTGGATTTTGTATTTAATGTTGTAAGTATGTGTAAGTGACTTTGTAAGTGATGTGTAAGTTTACTTCTGAGTGTGAAACACTCCACCTTCTTGGAAATTCGAATTTGTCCTTGGAGGCTAATTTTGGAGGCTTGTGGGACAAGTAAAACTTGTCCCATACCTCTTAATTTTATTTACCAACCATGCCTATGGTTGGAGGGTTGAATTTAGACCTTCTTTATGCATTTTGATATGACTAATTATAAGTTTTAATTGCACTCTTCTTGCATTTTATTAAATTCATTCCTTTTGGGGTGTGGGTTTTTGGAGTGTGTAAGTTTATTGTCATATTATTCACCCACCTCTTTATTGTGCATTAGAGAATGAATTTGAATTTTGTGTTGGAGTTGAGGATGTGTGATGTGGCATCCTACATGGATCCACCTCATCCTCTTCTCGTCCCTCTTCTATAAAATTGGAACTCCTTGCTTTGTGTGGGGTTGCTGAAAATTTTGCATACTTTCTTTTGGGTGAATTTTTACTGTGTGGAGCTCTTTCTTTTGGAAGGAGATTGGAGACCCTCACATGCTTGTTGGTTGTTGATTTTGGACTGTATTTTCCATTGGAAAGATTTCTATTTTGGAACTTAGACAAATCCTTCATGGAGAGGTAAGATCTTGGCTCTTGAAATACTCTTTTTCTTTATGAATGTACATGTTATTATGTGAATGCTTTAGCATGATTGTGGGCTGTTTAGGTAGACTTCCTAGGAATGGTGTAGGAGAAGGCTATGGGGAATCCATGTGGGGGGGATAAGGGAATGCCAGTGGCATTAGAATTCTTGTGGAGGGAGTTGGGATTGGGTTTCTACCTTGGAAAAGAAATGGCATTGCATTTCTTACTTTGTGGGGGCATAAGGAGGGATTGTGGGGAGCATAAGGATATATGGGAGATGTTTTATATTGGCAGTTTGTTACAAGTGGATACCCAATTCCCATTGGGAGGCATAAAAAACTTCCCCCATAGTTCCTTGCTCCTTTGGATTGCTTGATGGATCCTTAGTCTTGTTTATATGTTTTAATGTAGTTGTAAACTACATTTTGTTTTGAACTGTGTTTAAAATGTGAAAATGTTGCATGTGTGTTGTGGAAGCCTTATTGCCATGGGTTGAATCACATATTTTATTGCATTATGGTTGGGGCTCGGGGCCAATGAAGAAGGATGGATTCTCCTTTTCATTGGATGTCTTGGTTGGGTGGAGAGCGTTGCCTTTCCCTGCCTTTGTTGTGATCCAAAAGGAGAAATTCATGTTGTTGTTCTAGAGTAGAGGAGAAAGATAGTTTGACAGTACCTTGTGAAATAAAATCTCATTGTAACCTTTCCCACTTTGAAGTGGATGATCTGTATATTATTTGTAATGGAAAGATACTTTGTATTAAGCTATGAAAGTTATGTATTCCAAGTTTTGAAAGAGATATACTCTGTTCTGATCATCTAAAAGAAAGAAATTAGAAATTTGTTATTTGCATTCAAGGAATTGAAAGATGTAAAGTTGTATTGTTTTTTGAAAACAATAAAGGATTACAATACTTTTCTTTAATTTGGATTTTTTCATTGAAATTGATCACCAATTTGTGATTTGAAGCCTCTGTTTGGAAAATTTGAAAGAGAGAGAAACACATATGAAGGAATGGTAACATTCTGTCTTTTGAAATATGTTAAAATTGGAAATTAGACCTTGCATTTTATCTAATAAATGGTTTTTTTGTATCAACTAAATGTATTATATTGGAATGGAAATGAATCTCCATATTTGGAAGATGAAAAATGATAAATAACCCTTTTAAATTTGTTCTTCATTTTAAATTTTAGAACTGTAAAATACTTATCTAAAATGCTTAGTTTGAACCTAAAACCAATAATCAACATTGAAACATTAAAATATAGCATGATATGTTATCAATGTACTCAATTGGACCAAAACACTTAAGGAAAAATCCTTCAAACATTGCAAAATAGGGCCCAAACCATTCACAGTTATTTTGTTGTCTGAAGTTGTAAAAATTTGAATTGGAAATCAATGAAGCAAAATTAACTTCCAAATGCATCCTAAATTCTTCTTAGAATAATTCTCAATGTTTGTTTGGCATGTTGAGTGAAGAAGAAGATTAAATTGAAAGAAAATTCACAAGTTAACAATTACCAGTCTGCTCTGTTTAAGCCTGCAGAATTTTTTCATGAAATTTACCCCATAAAATTTATCAAAATCTAAAATTAATGCTTCCTGTGTAAAGAGGTCTTCGAGATCTTTCTAGAAAGTCCTCGTTTTCCCAAAACCAAGCTTTCTATCAAAATTTATGGCCTTTTGAAGTTTTACTTCATTTTGGCTTCAAAAATTAATCTAACTGTCAAAAAGAAATTTTGGAAAAATTTCCCCCACGGACCAGTGCCCCACTTTTTCCCTTTTCCGCCTTTTGTAGGCTGAAAATTTGAACTTAAATTTTTTTAAAAATTGGGAAAATTTTCCAAATTTTCCCCACATCTCCGTCATCCCGCACCAATTAGAAGTTGCCATGTGGGCTTGAGGGGCAATGGCGAGGCGCGGAATCCGTTTTGACCTTAGCATTTTAGAAAAATTTTGGGAAATTTTTCTAATTTTCCTCCACCTCCCCGCTGACTGCAGCCAATCAGGTGTATCCATGTGGCATCACGAGGCACCGATGGAGAAGCAGGTGCGCTTGAAAACTTAAGCTTTTAAACCTTTTTGGCATAATTTCCTAAATCTCTCCGCCGACCCGATGACCCGCAATGAATAAAATCATGACATGTGGTAGAACCTGGGAGCAGCGAGAGGCATGCATGGATTTTAACCCCTTGTGTTTTAAAACCTGAAAGTCTTAAATTTGAATGTGTCCTGCAAGTCCATTTTCCCCACGCTAATCAGAGCTTGACACATGTCCTCTTTGGGCTCATGGGTGTACAAAGGCAAATCTCACTTTCTCCCTAAAGAGGGAAAAAGTGATAAAATTCTCCCTCTTTGTTGGTCCATGCATGGGAAAATTTTCACCCCTAGGCCCACAGGCCCACTCTTGGGGAAAATTTTCACCCCAAGGCCCGCCACCCATAACTTGAGTTTTATGAGGAGTTAGGAGGACTTCTTTATATCAATGGAAAGGTGAGAAAATATCCTATCTAATGGGAATGATTTAGGAAATTTTTAAATGTGTTAAATTTAAGAAAAATCAGGTTTAATATTTTAATCTGTTATAGAGTGGGTATGGCGAGGAATTTCCCTCTCGAACCTAATTGAAACTTCTAACTCTAAATCTGGACCTTATGACCTCTAATAAAAATTAATAAAAGAAAAGTATATTCTATTAGATTAGAATTGTTCTAGAACCTATTAGTGACAAATGTTTTCTTGTAACCTGGTTGTAGATTCTTTTAATAAAAAAATTATTCCATATTTTCCCTAACTAATCCTACATTGTTTTTGGGTCTCAAGTGGGTTGTTTTAGAGGGCGTTACACAAGGTGAGACACTCGGTCTTATTAAACCCTTAGAAAAAAGTTCTTGTAACTATTCCTTAAGTTCTATCAACTCAATGGTAGTAATTCTATAAGGTGCCTTGGAAATAGGTTTGGTTCCCATTTTGATCTCAATTGTGAAGTCAAACTCCCGTTTGGGTGGAAGACCAGGTAACTCTTCCAGAAACACATCAAAATTTCATAACAACAGATATCTTTCCATGAAGTCACTACTTTCTTTGGTTGTTTTAGAAATTTTTACTGCATATAAAGTGCAACCTTTGTTTTTGGCCTTTTTAAGTTGTATAGCTAACAATTTCCTAACTGAAATCTCACATTTTACACCCTGAATGTCTGTTGTTTTTTGCAGATCATCCAAAAACTAATATGTTTTTCAAAATATTCAACCTTTTCTTTATGCTCAGCTATCCAATTAGCACCTATGATTACATCATAAGTTCCCAAATGGGTATCATAAAGGTCAACCTCAGTGGAAAAACTAGGAAAGTCAAGGACTACTCCAAAAAGACACATACTAACTGTGTGAACAACATTATTTCCATAATGTACAACCCATGATTTATCCATTTTTCTAGATTTTCTTTTTAATTTAGATGTTAATTTAGTAGAAATAAATAAAACATTCAAGTACCTCTAGTATCAAAAAAATATAGTCAAAGTTATACCAAATAACTTACATAGAACCTCTATGGGTGTGACTTGATTTTTAGCCTATTTGTCAGCTATTGCAGCATGTATCTTGTGCTATTGATTACGATAATCCTTCTTTAAAGGAAATTGATCTACGTAATGATCCTTGCCACAATTTTAATAGGCTCCTATAGGTCCCTTTTTAGTCTCAAATGTATTTCCATCCTTAAATTTATCATTTTGACCCCCATAAGAATTATTTCATATTAATGCTTTTGACAAAGTTATTTTGGACATTAGTAGCGGTTTATTTATGTTATTTTCTTGTTGTTTTTAGGTACAATTTTTTTTTTTCATACCAAAATTCTTCTATGGCCTGTTTTTAGGTTCAAGAGATGATGAAGAGTTTGGAATTTTCTTTCTAATTTCCTCCTTATGGGTAGAGATTACTTTCAATTTTTGTTCCTGCCTTATGGATTTTTCAACCCCCTTCCATAGTAGTTAGGATGTGAACATCCACTTGATTGCCTATAATGGGATTTAATCCCATGATAAATTTTTGTATCCTAAACTTCTAATCAGTTTGATAGTCGAGGTACATACTTAAGGAGTTTAGTAAACCACTCCCGAGTACTCAACAATTAATTTTCAACTGGATATGTTCTAAAATTCAGTCATTTTTATCATAATAACTTTTCGTAAAATAAATTTTAAATTAATCCCAAGTAATATTTATTTCATCAATTTTTAGCTTTTCTTTAACGGCTATCCCACCATGAAAATGATTCATGGGAAATATGATAAGCTCCCCATATTGCCTTTGTTTCCTTTGAGAAGTTTCTTATTGCAAAAGTACTTATCTATTTCATTTGAGCCAATTCTCTACTCCATCTCCTAATGTAGTGCCATCAAACATGGGTGGACATATCCTTTTTATATCCTTAGTGAGTTCAGCTTCCACCTTTCCCTTTTATTTTCAGTGATTAGGTGCATTAATTGTATTATTGTAATCAACAAACAAATTTCCAACATTAGCATTGTCCACGAGAGGTGGCTGATTGTTATTACCAACATATTCTTCTTCCTCCTCATCATTTCCCATTACTTGTTTTTCAAGTACAACAAAATGATCTCTTATGTATAACAAACCAAGAAGGATCTCATCAAGTTTTGGGTAGTGGGTGCTTCTCCACATGGTGGTGGGTTTTTGTAGCATTTCCTCTTATTCTAACCATTTTCTATTAACAAGAAAATTTATGTTTTATCAAATTATGGACACAATAGGTCCAAGAGTTGTACCCTTGACTCGATACCAAGATGTAACATTCTCATTTTAAAACTTTAGAAACAAAAATTTTGTTGTTTAATGTTCTCTGTTATAAATAATCATAATTTAGAACACACATGTCATGCTAATCAATCTCATAATAGATAACCATATGCAACTATAATGACTTGGTAAAACGTTGATCTCTCATTTCATGACTCGGTGAAACACCGATCTCTCATGTTAACTCATTGAATTATATACTAGGTATACTTGGTTCTCTTACCCTTTTCTAGGTATTAAGTGTTCTATTTAAGAGGCCTTTTTGAATATTTTTTACCAATATTCATCTAAAATCTCACTTCTTAAACTAGGTGACATAGACAATGCAACCAACAACTTGCGATACTTTGGCCAAATATTTCCAACATACTGTTCATATTACTATTCCTAGATGACATACTCATCAAATGGAATATGTCCTTCACCCCACTTCATCTGTTATCTAGAATGGTCTTTACTAACTCTTGTTAGTCCACTTGTTCCAGGTTTTACCCTAACCAAGGGTAACAACATTATATAGTGGAGAGGAGTACTAACGAAGACTAAGGATACATAGACATACTCGATCGACCTAACTCAATTGGGTGTCTCTAGTTATCCTAAGTCATCAAGATGTCCCCGACACTAAATCATGATTCTAACCTAAACTAGGGTATAATTATGGAAAAGTATGAGTTATGTAAGTCTAGGTGATTCAATTCTGAAGGGTGTTACAACATGTCAATTATAGCACAATATCCTCACAAAGACCCAAGTCTTCATGAAGGTATTGTATTGTAATTGGCATGTGCCAACATCCGTCTGAGTCATCCCATCTGGATGTACATATCCACAAAGAAGTTAATTACTTAATTATTTTCTATAATTAAGGTCTAATTACAATAACCTTGTTGAATCCCTAGTTTCATTAACCCCTAAGGTTTCCAACCATCATTGAGTTGTAATTTCTTTGTAGAAACATCGAGATTTTTTTATCATTAAATTCCTACTTTAGGATTCAGTTTAATAAAACAGAAGAAGAAATTAAACAATATGGTTCACTTATTTTACTCAACCATTCTTAGCTTGTTTAAGTTCCAAATTAGATTCCTTTATATTAGACTTCATTGAGATGAAGTCTACTTATTAAATTTTCATGTTTACCTTTCATTTGTCTTATACCTTTAAAGGTATTGGTCAAGAGGTAGTTCATCTTCCTCTTTCCTAGACGACATTAGGTTTAACTCAAAAGGATTCTAAAACAATCCAGATTATCATTTCGGAATAGTTTTCTTCCTCTTTCTTATTAAGAATTAGGGTTCATTACAACCCCTTACATTATTCAAGATATCATAATGAATTTACACTTCCATTATCACCATTTTAATAAACCAAAGTGATTTAGTTAAATTATCAGCCATTAATGCTAACTTGTTAAGTTGCATTTTAATAAAGGGATAGTGTATCTAATTCCCTTACCACCTAATTCATTTTAAGTCAATTGAAAGGGTTCCATATAGATATGAATATGAGAGAATAAAGATAATCTTACAATTCCCTTCACATAATGTACAAAAAGAATGGCACATCAAGTACAAATAAACCCACAATATTTTCCATTCATCTAAGTGGAATACATACATTACAAGTTCAAACATTTTAGACATCTTTAATGTCAAACAATATCAATAAGCTCAACTAAGAAATAAAAATTTTCCTCTTCAAATACATTTCAATAATGAATCATATTTCCTCATAAAATTTCTAGTCTTTACGTAAACAAAAGTAAAATCATAAAATAACTTGTCTCCTTTTATCAATTATGAAGTCCATCTGTAAAAATTTCTAGCATGGGTCAGTTCATTTAACTAAGCATGATAAGAACTAAGCATTAAAATGATGTTCTTTCAACTAATTGTTTCATAAAAAGAACTCTGCTTATAAGAAACAGTTAAAGAATTACAGAAAGATACATCATAAAGAAATAACAGTCCTAAAAGGAAGAATAAATTTTTAAACCATATTAACATTAAGTAGAGAACATGGTGTAATCAAAACAATGTTTAGCCAATGATTTCATAAAGAATTATATCAGATAAGTAATATTCCATCCAAATTACTTACCACATTTATACTATAGATATTTATAGCTCATTTCTTGATTCATTCTATCTAAATCAAAGAAAGATACTAACTCCATCCTAAAATATCTAAGGCCAAGCTCATTCAATCTTTATGACAAAATTTAGGATGAACCATCAACATCTTAAAGTAAGAGCTTCCTATTTAAGATACTACATCCAAATTCAAAGCCAAACTCTAGCCTAAGTTTGGGTTAAGCATCAATGGGTTTGATAAAGGATATTTTTCATTTACATGCACCTGGAATTGGTCACACATCACCATAATTAGATCCCTATCAAAATATTAGTCAAGGAGAAGAAGATAAATATTTATCCTCCAACTACCCACTCTGTAATTTCCTTCTAACTAATATGACTTTGTGTAGGTGAGGTATTTACCAAGGAGTAATCTTGACAAGAGGGATTGAAAACAACCTATATCTACTTTAGAATTTAAAGAGGAAATTTTAGTGAATACCTTAACCTAGAAAAGAGGAAAAGGATGTAAAAACAAGGATGAGATAGGATCTCATTATTCCTTCCTAAGAAGAGGAATACAAACCAAAATTAAAGAACTAAGACAAATCCAACCAAGAAACATTCACTCTAACAACCATTGTAACATGAATAACTAGTGGATAGTGAATTGATATATAAGACTGAAAAAAGGAAGTTAGAAACTGAAAGTGAAGTTTTTCCATCATACAATGAGAACAGCCACTGTAGCACAGAAGCTACAACTACAAATGGTTAATCAAATTCCTTCTTTTAAAAATAGTTCCCTAAGAAACAAAAGAATAACAACAAATGAACATTAAATTCCTTCCAAACTTTAACAACAACAACCTAGAAGTTCTCTAATTTCCCAAAAAAGAGAGACAAAGCAGCATTAAAGTAAGTCATCCTTATACAACACTGATTTCTTTTCGAGTGTCAACACACATAAAAAATGAAGATAAATGAATACAATATTTCACAGTCATGACTTTCATTCAAGCCAACCAGATCCCATACTTCAAAAGAATCAATGGAACAAGATACAAGTTTAAGGAGGAAAGAACCCAACCCAAATTCAGCCATAAGGAAAAATAACAAAAGGGACATGACCCCAAGCCGACGCTTGAAGTTGAGCCCTAAAGGATAAGAGTAAAAACCGAAAACATTCCAACCCATTTCCTTAAGATATTCAAGACTAAAATAATCCATAATTCAACTTAGATATCCCATTCCTATGGTATCATCTATATATAAAATTTAAATGTAAGTATCCAGTAAATCCAAAAAAATGAACCGATAAGGTAATATCTATAGCACGAAATATCATTTTAGTAAAGATACATAAAAATTCGATAATCCTTTCCCAAATCATGACATTAGGATAACTATCAAACCTACTATCGAACAAATTGCAACAAGGAGATTTGTTTAGACCTAGAGTCAGATAAGTCATCAACAAATATTCTCACAACTTACAGGAGCAAGCAACAAAATTGATGTCAAATAAGTTCAAGCAGAAGCTAACATGATTTAATCAAATTTCAAACAAGGGAGAACCAAAACCCAAAACATAATTCTTCCATAGCAATGACTTCTACTATATAACTTCAGAACAGTCCCACAAGAGTTCCCAGAATCAAATCATCTCAAAATTAGTGAAAGTAGAACATGTTACACTTGTTTTCCAACCAAAAATGACTTCCTAAACATTGAATCAGACGATATATTTTAGCATAGTTCAAACATATGTAATAATATTTGGAATCATCTCAAGCTCAACAGAAGGTAACACATTTCAAACTTTCACCTAATAGAAGAAACAAACCCAATTCATATCTTTATCAAATAGTGAACCCCTCTATTCCATTTTTTCACATTCAACAAAAGTTCACAAAATTTGTCAACATTCTAGTTCAAACAATGGTTAAAGCACAATTCACTCATTTATCCAACAAGGAACAACCACAATCTTATTTCCTCAAAAAGTGAACCCAATCAAAAGTATACAATAAAAATATACAAACATGAATGCAAGATAAACATCACATAAAACCCATTGTTCCCAAGAGAAGATTTGTTTTAATGAAAAAACTTAGGAAAAATCATAACAACTTAATGGGTAGAGCCTATCATGCATGATAGATCTTCTTATCGATTTGCAAAATATTTCTAGTGGATCCTCCATAGTCCGTTCTTTTTCTAAGCGATGTCAACAAATCCAATCTTCCTACTTCCTCTTATACTTCAAGGATCCAAAAATATCTCAAAAATTCCAATAATATTGATGGATCAAAAATATAATTGTTGGTTCGAAGAACCAAAAACCCCATGTAGAGAAAAATCAAAATGAACCAAAGATCAAACAACCTTTCAAAAATTCACCTTGCATATCTCCTAGGTAGTTTTTTCACCATAACTGAGACTAATTAATGCAAGGACTATCAATTTTCCCTCATATCTCTCCTCACCACCGCCATCTAAGTTTGGCAAGTTTCTTAATTCAAAAATGCATGTTATTTCCATTTAGTTGTGATCAACCCCTAACTCCCCATGCCTCTACCAAAATGGCAGTTCAAAAGTCATTAAAACCAAAAATAAATTCTCATTAATGCCTTAAAACTTACACCACCACCCTTACCACTTGCCAAGTAGTCCATAGGTACCCCTTAGGTTAGTATTAGTTTAGGTTAGATTATCAACCTTAGTTCGTAAGTAGTTATTATTACCCTAGGTTAAAATCAAAATAGTATAGAACATTTCCATCTTATGTTAGGGTATTTACCTTAATAGTTTAGTAATAGGTCCTAGGTTCTCTCAAGCTATTTAGAGTTTTAAAGAATACTCAAGCCTATTAATTTCAATAGGATGCTAAGCAAGGACACCTGAAGTAGGGTCCTCAAATTTATAAACAAAATAAGACTCAGTCCCACTTCACCTTCCATTTCAAAATGCTAAGTCAACTAGACAAATCAGGTAAGGAGAACTGAAGCATACCTTGGATCAATGGAATTGATCCAAGGTTTTGTTGTCAACACAAGATGAGTTTAGACAACAACAACACAAGATCATAATCTTTTTTAAATGAATTAAAGTTGTACAAAAATATGAATGGCCTTGTTTTCAAGTAAGTAGAAATCACAACAAAGTGAACCTCTTCACAGTAATAATTTATCCATTGTAAACATGATTTCAAAAATTCATAAGAGTACACCTTCCTAAGACAAATCACATGTCAACATTTGCAATGTCAAGAGGGAAAGTAATCACAGTAATATTTTTTCAAATATGTTACATACTTCCCTCCTAAAAAGAATCATTGTCCCGATGATTAACTTAGTCAAACAATTTGCATCTAGGAAAAATCAAATTATTATACTTCCATTCATATGTTCATAACAAAACTAGATTTTCAAATTCCATAATCAACATTAAAGTAGTTGTCCTTTTTGAATAGAGTAGTATCTGTCTGAGATTGGCAGATTTATTGACATAACATGAATAAAATATTAAAATTTTATCAATCAATAGAATCAATTATGTTCAAACAAGTATGGAAAAGTAATTTTCATATCTTCAAGATTTTCCCAGGTTACACTTTCTTCATTAAATTGATCCCACTAGACCTTACATTGGCTTACTTCATGATTTCTTAAGTGCAACTGGTGATTTTCCAACACTTGAATGAGTTTTAGCACAATTATTCCTGGGTCTTGGACCTACAAGGAATTCCAATTTAACACATGTGATAAATTTGAAACATATTTATTAGGTAGAGAAATATGGAAAACATAATGCATTCGTGATAAAGTAGGAGGTAAAGATAAATAGTAAGCTACAAGGTTGATAACTTCAACAATTTCAAAGGGTCCCACATAACAAGGTGATAACTTGGCATCCTTACCAAAATTTACTGATCTCTTTTTTGGTTTAACCCGAAGAAAGACCTTCTCACCAAGCTCAAAATTCTTATCAACCCACTTTCAGTCTGCATAAATATTTTTCCTATTTTTAGCTTCTTTCAAGCATTTGTGAATCATTTTAACTTGTTGTTCCATTTCCATAAGGATTTCAGGTCTAATTACCTCTCTATCCTCAATGTTTTCCCAGCTAACAGGAGTTCTACATTTCCTTCCATATAATGCTTCGAAAGGTGCCATTTTTAGAGAGGCGTGATACATGTTATTATAAGAAAACTCAACTAATGGAAGGTACTCTTCCCATTTATACTACTGATCCATGTAATACATTCGTAACATATCTTCTAAAACCTGATTAACTCTTTCAGTTTATCCATCTATTTACGGGTCATAAAGTAGAACTAAAATTCAGCTTAGTTCCTAGGGCTACATTAAGTGTTTTCCAAAATCTAGATGTCATCCTTGGGTCTCTATCAGATATGATCAACTCAGGTACTCCATGTAATCTAAAAATTTCATGCACGAATATTTTTGCTAAAACAGGTGAATCATCCTTAAGATTACCAACAATAAAATGAGCTACCTTTGTTAGTTTATCAATAACCACTAGAATAACATCATGTTTATTTCTCTACATAGACAAACCTTGAACAAAATAAATGTTTATTACTTTCCATTTATACTGTGGTATGTTGTGAGGATAAAATAACCCAACTGGATGCATATGCTTAGCTTTAACACGTTGACACTCTAAGCTATGTGTCACAAATTGTAACACATCCTTATTCATCCCTTTCTAGAAATATTGTTGTTTTATATATGCAAGCATTTTCATAATGCTAGGGTTTCCAAAAAAGGTTAATTATGAAATTCAGTTAACAATTTCTTTCTTAACTCATTTAACAAGGGTATGTATACCCTATTTTCAAACCACATGATTCTTTCATTGTCAAAGTGAAAACCTTTATATATCACATCATTTGGATCTACAACAAGTGTTGTCTTTACTTGCTAAAACTAATAATTAGATTCCATGAAAATTTATACTTCATTTTTAAACCAATTTTTTAATGTTATAAGCGCATAAATGTTCTTCCTATGACTTAGAACATCAAAAACTCTATTTTATTTACCTTTAATAGAACTTATGTAAAAATAATACTAAGATAGAAATTATAAGCATCATCATTGTCTTGAATTTATATTTGGATGAGTAAAAATATACTTCAACCCAAGATGATCATTTTTTAGTTCAAAAGGTTTACCAAGAAGAGAATGCCTCCATACCAAAGTGCATGAATACGGCAGCAAGATCTAGGTCATGATGGGAATAATTTAGTTCATGTAACTTGAGTTTTCTAATTTCATAAGATATAACATGATCCTTTTGTAACAAAATGCCTCAAAGACCTTCCCCGGATACATCCATTACAATAGTGAAGTCTACATTAGGATCAGGTACAACAAAAATAGGTGTTGAAGTTAACTGATCCTTCAGAGTCTTAAATGCAGATTCACATTTTTCATTCCATAAAAATTTCTTATCCTTCTTCTATAATGAATTTATTGGTGCAACAACCTTAGAGAAGTCTTTTAAAAACTTACTATAGTAACCAACAAGACCCATGAAGCTTCTAAGTTCATGTAAATTCTTTGGTGTAGGACACTCAGTTATTACAAAATTTTTGAGGGATCTACTGATATTCCATATTTGCTTATGACATGACCCAAATATTACACTTTTGTATCATAGAAAGAACATTTGGAGAACTTACCATACAACCTTCTCTTTCTCAAAATTTCCAAAATTACTTTCAAATGCTCATGACGTTCTTCAATGCTTTTAGAGTATATGAGAATATCCTCCAAGAATACAAGCACAAATTTGTCCAAGTATTCTTGAAAAATATTATTCATTAAATTCATAAAATCTAAAGGTGAATTTGATAATCCAAATGGTAAAAATGTGAATTCATAATGTCCATACCTTTTTCTAATTTTTTTTTTTTTTATAAATATCCTCTTCCCTTATTGGTAATCGATGATATCCATATCAAATATCTATTTTAGAATACACTGATGTAACATGCATATGATCAAATAGATCATCAATTATAGGAAGTGGATATCTATTCTTAATTGTTGCTTTGTTTAACATCCTATAATCGATGCACAATCTAAGTGTCCCATATTTCTTTTTCACAAAAATTACCGGTGCTCCCCAAGGCGAGACACTTGGTCTTACTAAACCCTTAGAAAAAGTTCTTGTAACTGTTCCTTAAGTTCTATTAACTCAATGGTAGTAATTCTATAAGGTGCCTTGGAAATAGGTTTGGTTCCGTTTTGATCTCAATTGTGAAGTCAAACTCCCATTTGGGTGGAAGACCAGGTAACTCTTTCAGAAACACATCATTGAAATTTCATAATAGCAGGTATCTTTCCGTGAAGTCACTACTTTCTTCGGTTGTTTCAGAAATTTTTATTGCATACAAAGTGCAACATTTGTTTTTGGCCTTTTTAAGTTGTATAGATGAAAATTTCCTAACAGAAATCTCACATTTTACACCATCAATGTATCATTGTTGTTTGTAAATCGTCCAAAAAAAAATATGTTTTTCAAAATATTCAACCTTTTCCTTATGCTTAGCTAGCCAATTAATACCAATGATTACATCATAAGACCCCAATGGTGTATCATAAAGGTCAACCTCAATGGAAAAACTAGGAAACTCAAGGACTGCTCCAAAAAGACACATACTAATTATGTGAACAACATTATTTCCATAATGTACAACCCATGATTTATCCCTTTTTCTAGCTTTTCTTTTTAATGTAGATGTTAATTTAGTAGAAATAAAACATTCAGTAGCTCTAGTATCAAAAATTATAGTCACAGGTATGCCAAATAACTTACCTGGAACCTCTATGGGTGTGACTTTCTTTTCACTGTTTATCAGCTACTGCAACATTTATCTTGTGTTGTTGATTACGATAATCCTTCTTTAAAGGACATTGATTTATGTAATGATCCTTGAAACAATTGTAAAAGCCTCCTATAGGTCCCTTTTAGGCTCAAATTTATTTCCATCCTTAAAGTTATCATTTTGACCCCCATAGGACTTATGTTCGTTATTATTTCTCTTGACAAAGTTATTTCACACATTAGCAATAGGTTTATTTGTTGTTGTTTTCTTGTTGTTTTCAACTTCAAATTTGTTTTTCATACCAAAATTCTTCCATGGCCCCTTTTTAGGTGTAAGAGACGATGAAAATTTTGAAATTTTCTTTCTAATTTTCCTCCTTATGGGCAGAGATTGCTTTCAATTTTTGTTCCTGTCTTATGGATTTTTCAACTACCCCTTCCATAGTGGTTGGGATGTGAATATCCACTTCACAACCTATAATGAGATTTAAGCCCATGATAAATTTCCATATCTTGAACTTCTCATCAGTTTGATATTGAGGTACATACTTAAGGAGTTTAATAAACCGCTCCCAGTACTCTATTATAGTTAATTTTCCCTAGGATAAGTTCTAAAATTTGGTCATTTTTTTATCATAATAAAGTTATGGCAGCCATATTTTCCTAAAATAACTTTCAATACGATCCAAAGTAATATTTTTTTCATCAATGTTTAGCTTAGCCTTGGGGCTCTCCCACCATGAAAATGCTTCATGGGAAAGGTTATAAGCTCCCCATATTGCCTTTGTTTCCTCTGAGAAGTTCCTTATTACAAAGCACTTTTTTCATTGAGCCAATTCTCATCTCCATCTCCTAATGTAGTGCTATAAAACTTGGGTGGACTTATCCTTTTTATATCATTAGTATGTCTAGTTGCCAACCTTGCCTTTTTATTTTCAGGCTGATTAGGTGCATTAACTATATTATTGTTATCAACGCCTAAATTTCCAACATTAGCATTGTCCACAGGAGGTGGTTGATTGTTATTACCAGCATCTTCTTCCTCTTCCTCCTCTTTTCCCATTACTTGTTCTTCAAGTACAACCAAACGATCTCTTGTGTCTAATAAGGAAGCAAGGATCTTATTCAGATTTTGGGTAGAAGCTGCTTCTCCACCTGGTAGTGGGTTGTTTGCAACATTTCCTCTTGTTCTAACCATTTTCTATTAACAAGAAAATTTAAGTTTTATCAGATTATGGACACAATAGGTCTAAGAGCTACAACCTTCAACTTTGATACCAAGATGTAACATTCTCATTTTAAGACTTTAAAAACAAGGGAATTTTTTTGTTTAATGTTTTCTATTCTAAATAATCATAATTTAGAACACACATTCCATGCCAATCAATCTCTTAATAGATATCCATATGTAGCTGTAATGACTAGGTAAAATTTCAATCTCTCATTTCATGACTCGGTGAAACACCGATCTCTCATGTTAACTCATTAAATTATATAATAGTTATACTTGGTTCTCTTACAATTTTTTGGGTATGAAGTGTTATGTTTAAGAGGCCTTTCCAAATATTTGTTACCAATATTCATCTGAAATATCACTTCTTAAACTAGGTGACATAGGAAAACACAACCAACAACTTGTGATACTTTGGCCAAAGATTTCCAACATATTGTTCATATTACTATTCCTAGATGAAATACTCGTCAAATGGAATGCATCCTTCTTCCTAATTCATTTGTTATCTAGAATGGTCTTTACTGACTCCTGTCAGTCCACTTATTCTAGGTTTTACCCTAACTAAGGGTAGTAACATCGTTTAGTGTAGACTACTCATGAGGACTAAGGATACATAGACATACTCAATTGACCTAATTAAATTACTTGTTTCTAACCTTACACTAGGGTATAACTAAATCATGCTTCTAACCTTACCTAGGGTATAACTATGCACAATTATGAGTTATACAAGTCTAGGTGATTCAACTCTGAAGGGTTTTGTAACATGTCAATTGCAACACAATATCCTCGCAAAGACCCAAGTCTTCATGAAGGTATTGTACTACAGTTGGTGTGTGCCAACATCCATCTGAGTCATCCCATCTGGATGTACATATCCATGAAGAAGTTAATTACTTAATTATTTTCTATAATTAAGGTCTAATTACAAGCAACCCTATTGAATCCCTAGTTTCATTAACCCCTAAGGTTTCCAACCATAATTGAGTTGTAATTGCTTTGCAGAAACATCAAGATTGCTTTTTTATCATTAACTTCCTACTTTAGGATTCAATTTAATAAAACAAAAGCAACAATCAAACAATATGGTTCACTTAATTTACTCAACCATTCTTAGCTTGTTTAAGTTTTGAATTAGATTCCTTTATATTAGACTTCATTGAGATGAAGTCTACTTATTAAATGTTCATGTTTACCTTTCATTTGTCTTATACCTTTAAAGGTATTGGTCAAGAGGTAGTTCATCTTCCTCTTTCCTAGATGACATTAGGTTTAACTCAAAAGGATTCTAAAACAATCCAGATTAGCATTTCGAATATTTACCTTCCTCTTTCTTATTAATAATTAGGGTTCATTGTAACCCCTTACATTATTCAAGATATCATAATGAATTTGCACTAACACCATTTTATTAAACCATAGTTATTTAGTTAAATGATCAGCCATGAATGCCAACTTGTTAAGTTGCATTTTAATAAAGGGATAGTGTATCTAATTCCCTTACCACCTAATTCATTTTAAGTCAACTAAAAGGGTTCCATACAGATATGAGTATTAGAGAATAAATATAATCTTATAATTCCCTTCACATAATAACACATCAAGTACAAATAAACCCCCAATGTTTTCATTTCATCTAAGTGGAATACATACTTTTACAAGTCTAGACATTTCATAAATCTTTAATGTCAAACAACATAAATAAGATCAATTAAGAAATACAACTTTTCCTCTTACAAATACATTTCAATAATGAATCATATTTCCTCATAAAATTTCCAGTCTTTAGGTAAACAAAAGTAACATCATAAAATAACTTGTCTCCTTTTATCACTTACAAAGTCCATCTGCAAAATCGCTAACACGGTCAGTTCATTGGGCCCAGAGCATGATAAGCACTAAGCATTAAAATGATGTGCTTTCAACTAATTGTTTCATAAAAAGAACTTTACTTTTAAGAAACAGTTAAAGCATTACAAAAAGATACATCATAAAGAAATAACAATCATGAAAGGAAGAACAAAGTGTTAAACCATATTATCATTAAGTAGAGATCATGGTGTAATTAAAACAATGTTCAGCCAATGATTTCATAAATAATTATATCAGATAAGTAATATTCCATCCAAATTACTTACCACATTTCTACTATAGATATTTATAGTTCATCTCTTGATTCATTCTATCCAAATCAAAGAAAGATACTAACTCTAATAGTTCATAAAAATAGAATTATTTTTAAGAAGAAATGATCCACAATACTCAACATTACTTACTCCATCCTAAAATATCTAAGGCAAAGCTCATTCAATATTTAAGACAAAATTTAGGATGAACCATCAACATCTTAAAATAAGATCTTCCTATTTAAGATACTACATCCAAATTCAAATCCAAAATCTAGCTTAAGTTTAGGTTAAGCATCAAATGGTTTGATAAAGGATATTTTTCATTTAAATGCACTGAATCGGTCACACATCACCATAATTAGATCCATATCAAAACATTAGTCAAGGAGAAGAAGATAAAGATTTATCCTCCAACTACTTACTCAAATTTCCTTCAAAATAATATGACCGAGTAGGTCATCTCCTTACAAGGGAGTAATACCAAGGAGAGAATGAATGATAAGAGGGAAAGTAAATAACCTATATCTGCTTCAGAATTCAAAGAGGATAGTTTAGTGAATACCTTAACTCAGAAAAGAGGAAAAGTATGTAAAAAAACAGGTATGAGATAGGATCTCATTATTTCTTCCTAAGAAGAGGAATAAAAACCAAAATTAAAGAACTGAGATAGATCCATCCAAGAAACATTCACTCTAACAACCAAATTAACACAAATAACTAGTCGATACTGAATTGATATATATGATTGAAACAAGGAAGTCAGAAACCGAAAGTGAAGTTTTCCCATCATACAATGAGAACAACCACTGTAGCACAGAAACTACAACTACAAATGGTTAATCAAATGCCTTATTTTAGAAACAACTCCCTAAGAAATAGAAGAATAAAAACAATCTGAACCTTAAATTCCTTCCGAAATTTAATAGCAACAGCCTAGAAGTTCTATAATTTCCCAAACAAAGAGAGACATAGCAGCGTTGAAGTAAGTCATCCTTATGCAATCCTGATTTATTTTCAAGTGTCAACACACATAAAAAAATGAAGATAAATGAATACAAGATTTGATAGTCACAACTTACATTCAAGCCAACCCAGATCCCCTACTTCACAAGAATCAATGGAACAAGCTACAGGTTCAAGAAGGAAAGAACCCAACCCAGATTCAACCACAAGGAAAAACAACAAAAGTGACATGACCCCAAGTCAGGTGCTCGAAGTTGAGCCCAAAAGGAGAAGAGTAAAACTGAAAAATGTTCCAACCCATTTCCTTAAGATAGTCAAGACTGAACTAATCCATAATTCAACTTAGATATCCCATTCCTATAGTATCATCTATATATCAAATTTAAATGTAAGGATCCAGTAAATCCAACAAGATGAACCAATAAGGTAATTCCTGTAGCATGAAATATCATTTCAGAAAATATTCATAAACATTTGATAATCCTTTGTTGAATCAAAAAACATGATAACTATCAACCCTACTATCAGATAGATTACAACAAGGATATTCATTCAGACCTAGAATCAGATAAGTCATCAACAATTCTTCTCACAACTTATAGGATCAAACAAACAAATTGACGTCAAATAAGTTCAAGAAGAAACCAACATGATTTAATAAAATATCTAATAAGGGAGAACCAAACCTGAAATATAATTCTTCCATAGTAGTGAATTTTACTATCTAACTTCAAAACAGTCTCACAGAGTTCCCAGAATCAAATCATTTCAAACTCAAAGCAAAAGTATAACATGTTACACTTGTTTTCCAACAAAAAATGACTCCCTAAACATTGAATCAGACTATCTATTTTAGCATAGTTCAAACAGATGTAATAATATTTGAAATCATCTCAAGCTCAACAGAAGGTAACACATTTCAAACTTTCACCCAATAAAAGAAACAAACCCAGCTCCTATCTTTATCAAATAATGAACCCCTCTATTCCATTTTTGCACAATTAATAGAAGTTGAAAATTTTTGTTAACATTCCAGTTCAAACAATGGTTAAAGCATGATTCACTCATTTATCCAACAAGGAATAACTGAGATCTTATTTCCTCAAACAGTGAATCAAATCAGAAGTATATAGTAAAAAAAAATACAAACATGAATGTAAAATAAACCTCACATAAAACCCCATTGTTCCCCAAGAGAAGAGTCATTTTAATGAAAACACTTAGGAAAAAGTAGAACAACTTAATGGGTAGAGCATATCATCCCTGATAGAGATTCTTATCAATTTTCGTAAAGATTTCCAAATGAGCCTCCATGGTCTCTTCTTTTTTCGAAGTGATGTAAAAAACTCCAAACTTCCTACTTCCTCTTATACTTCCACAAGATCTAAAAATAGATCAATAATGACAATAATATTGATGGAACTACTTGTTTGAAGAACCAAAATACCCATGCAGAGAAAAAAATGAAATGAACCAAAGATCAAAGAACCTTTCAAAATCCACTATGCATTTCTCCTCAATGGTTTCTTCACCACAAACAAGACCAATTAATGTGAAGGACTACGCTTTTCCCTCCTATCTCTCCTCATCACCACCATAAAAGTTTGGCGAGTTTATTAATTCAAAAATTCATGTGATTTCCATTTACTAGTGATGCCAACTAGGTATCCCCTAACTCCCCATGCCTCCGCCAAAATTGGTTGTTCTAAAGTCATTAAAACCAAAAATAAAATCTCATTAATTCCTTAAAAACTGATTCCACCACCCTTACCACTTTCCCATTAGTCCATATGTACCCCTTAGGTTAGTAATAGTTTAGGTTATGTAGTAATTTTTACACCCACCAAAGAACAAGGGAGTCCCATACACGCTGCCTATTACCCAGAGGGTGCCTGGCACTCACCGAGGCATGTGTGGGTGCCAAGTCTCTCTTTTATGTGAGTTAAGTGGGAAATCATCATATATGATAGGAACTTACAAAGAGTGAGTGGAAACTAGACATACATTCATCATAGAGCTCATAATGGCTTTGAGATCAATGCAGGTCACTTGAAAAAATAGATACTTAACAATTTATAGAACTTAACTGAAAAGGAAATGCATAGGAGTTTATATTCATTTGTATAACATATAGGAAAAAATACTACGTAGATATGTGTATAAACCAGAGTCTATTATATTTATATTCCATCATATCTCGATAACCTCATCATATGCATTAGGTCCATTAAAAAATATCACACTATGGTAGACTAAAGTCATACATCATAACTGAATTAGAGTCCTCCTAAAAATAAAAAGAAATTTTCATACCCAAACCCCTTGATACATCCTTCCCCCGTAAGTCATCTACCCAACCCAATAGAGTTCCAACAGAATTTATGCGAGAGCTCCACTCTCTCGTTGATCTATATCACAATTCCTCTATGAGAGCTTGTATGCGTAGGCCTCTTAAACTACCAACCCACTTTTCTGAGGCTTCATATCCATCACCAAGTGTCCAAATCTGGTCCTCCATGGGAGCATGCTCCTTCAGGCTTGAGCTCTCCACTCTTTTCCATGATGGTCTTCTATAAGCTTCCATCATAGGGCATATTCCTTCCTAGGCCAACCTTTCACTAGGCTGGCACCTTATCCACTCCGCATGCACAGTCGGGTCATGTTTTTCATGTGTCCTACCTGATATACAAATTATGGCTAAGTCCCAAAATCATTCTTTTCCTTGCACATGGGCGCCACTTGTTCTATTAAACCATCCTAGAGCCTTTTCCTACACACTCTCTCCTTGCGCATGATTATTTAACAAGGCCTTGCATGCCCATGCACCTTCTTGTACTTAGCCAATAAATCAAGGTCCCAACATCACCCCACACTACACATGTTCTCTACCCGTGGGAACATGTCTTCAATGAATAAATAATTACAATGGATCCCAGAAGAAATAATGATTTGGAAAAGAATAAGGGAAAGAAGAATTGGGAAAGATGGAAGAATGGGGAAGTGTTTTTACTTTGCTGTAATAGGAGAGGAAAATCTTTCTTAAATTTGACCTCCAACTTATTCTAGGCATCAACTTCATTTTTTATGTTTGGTAGAGGTTACCAACTAGGGTGCTTACCTCATCAAAACCTAGTCTATCTCCTTGATTATTCATTACCTCAACCACCCCTTCTAGTTGCTTTCCCACATCCTCAAGCACATCCATCCCCTTTGTGATTTATGGGTATAACCCTTTCATTTGGTTCTTGATTGAACCTCATAGGACTTCAATGGCTTCAGGACTTCTTCTCAACCTCAGCTAAGATCCTATCCCACTCTACTCTGTTCCCTTTTTTCTTCTCTTAGAATTATTTGAGCTCTTCTTAGTGAGTGGTGAAAAGAATTCTCTCCACTCTATCCCTGTCTGCACATTTTCCATACATGGCCTCAACAACTTTGGTAGCAATTTTTACATCAGCAAGGACCTTGTTGTACTCAGAAATGATTTCTACAACCTTTTTTTGTCTTCCCTTTCAAGGTGCGCTAATACTTCTTCCATGGAATCTAAGGCCAGTGGCTTCCTCTCCATGGTGAAGATACGTGTTAAGTCTTTAAGCACTCCAGGGAAGACCCATACTTATGTGAGGGTGATGCTAGGTCCATATGCTTCAAAAAAATGGCATATGTGATGGATTCTACCTTCTTGTATACCTCGTACACCCTTTCCTTTTCTTCCCTTAGTTCACACTTTAGTTGCACACTGATTAGTTCCTCCCGATTTAAGTCCTTGGTCCTTTCTTTGAGATCTTCTTCCCTCTTCTCTAGCTCTACCTCTAGGAATTTTACCCTATCATTCCTCCCAAATAACCTAGCTTCTAGTTCAACCGAGACCTTGTTCAGTGCATTACAGACTTGTTCGTTAGATAGTTGTTCAAAGATTCACCAAGGGGTTGTCTCCTTTTGACTCGGAACCTCCATCAAATCCCCTTGGCTTACTTCAAACTCTGGCTCATCTATGTGGGACTCAAATACCAATGAAATCATTTTCCTTGTCCATAGGTATGCACCTTCCGCATCAAACGATATCATGGAAAGGAACTGTTAGTGAAGAATCACATCACCCCCGAATGTATGTAACTGCATGGGCCGAGACTCTTAGTGTGGTTGCAAAACATGGAGCATCTTTCAAGGTGTTGTTTGATCTTTCGCAGCCCCGCCACTCCATTGTAGATTCCTTTTGTAACCTTGTTTGTAGGATTTGAACGTGATTTCTCTGGTTCCTTATGTGCGGGTTAATGGCTGATCATATTTTCCTGGGGAAAAATATGGATAACAATTTAGTGACTCACAGAGTATCTTCCTGCTAGATGAAAGGACCAGTTTCCTTGTTATATCCATTGGGCATGAAGTCAAGAATGATGGACTGATACTGATCCTACCTCTAATCCATGATCCCGACCACTTGCACTCTCAATTTTCGAAGAAATATTGAAACAAGGATTCTAAGAGTAGAAAATTGCTTTCATCTGTCCCTAAATGGACTGCTTTCGAGACATATTTTTAGTTTCTTTTCATTTGTTTTATTTTGAAGATAACAAATATTAAAGGCAATCATGATTTTCCCGTTATGAATATTGAAAGGGATAGCACACTCACTTGGAGGCACGTTGAACTGTGTAACAACACAACTGGAGAAACAAAGAACCTGTGCCACATCACTTAGGGAAATAAAAACTATAGTACAACAAAACAACGTGCATATGGACTTAGGGAAATTAAAATCCTATGCTAATATTTACAAGGGTGGAAACTTCCCATTCAGTAGTAATGTTTTAGATGGATCCCGTTCACTGGTATCTACAATTCTTCACCGTCTAATTTATCCAGCTAGAAGGCATTGTTACTCTTGACCTTTGTATGATCATGTAAGGGCCACTCCATATGACATCAAATTTGGAGTGTCTTCCTATATTTTCCTGATTTGCATCTCACTTTAGGACTAAGTCCCCTTCCTAAATGGTCTTCATCCTTGCATTCTTGTCAACACTCTTTTTATTAATTCCTGATCCTTTTCCATGACTTACATTACATGCTATCTTACCTCTCCTACCTCCATCACTCTGCATACCTGATTGCCATGGCTTTAAACTCAACTAGCTCTAACTATTTCATGAGTTCCAAAGAGGGAAACTCCAATGAGATGGTCATTCTTGCGCTCGCTTTCCATATACAAGTTTGTATGGTGAGATACCTATGGACCTCTTTGATGTGATCCTATTAGCCCATAGAGCTGATTTGAGCCTTGTATGCCAAGTCCTCTGATTTTCATTCAGATTCTTTCTGATAATCCTTAATAGGTTCTTATTTGTGGACTCTGCTTGGCCATTACCCTGAGGGTAATAGTTTGATGAGGTTCGAGATATAAATCATTCTTAAATTCCCATTCAATGATCATTGTACCAAGGAATTCTAATGCATTATCTCGATATAATAGTGGCAAGGACTCCAAACCTAGTGGCTATTCCTTCATAAAAATCCAAGATGTTGGATTCATTTACTTCTTTTAGTGCCACTACTTCAGTCCACTTGGTGAAATAATCTGTTGCAATAAGTATCCACTTGTGGCCTTGGCTTGAATTTGGGTTAATCACCCCAATGAAGTCTAGTCCCCATTGCATGAATGGCTAGTTCACTGAAATGGGATGAAGGGGTAGGGCTACTAGCTTCTCCTTTCCTGTGAAGAATGCATTTTTTTACACTTCTTGACCCATGAGTAGCAATCCTTGAACACTGTAGGCCAATAATAACCATATTTCATGATCTTAAGAGTTGTTTCTCAACGGAAAAAATTACCTCCCCGCTTCTCCATCATGGAATTAATGAAACACTCTCTCAATTTGGCCTATCTCAATGCACCTCAATAGAATAACATTGATATCCATCTTTCAAGACACCACAAACAAGCACATATGGGATAGCTTGTAGTTTGAAGTATATTCTCTTTTACATGTTCCATTCTAGAGGGCACCAACCTATTTGAAGGTAATGCACCAAATCCCGGGTCCTACATGGAGCAGGTGCATCATTAGCTAATTATTCTTGATCATTCTATAGAAATAGGACAACCTCCTTTTCACCCATTGACTCAGCCTGTTGCTTAGAGGTGAGCTATTCACACAGTCCCTTGCCTCTAACTAGTTTGGTCACCTTGATCTCAATGTCATATTCCATTACTTGGGTGATCCAACCTACCCTCTTCTCATTCAAATCCTTATTTAAAAGGAAATACTTAACACTAGCATGAGATACTAGTAGTTGAATCTTATTATTTGAGACCAAGTGTTTGAACTTCTTTAAGCTCCTAATAACAACAAGGACTTGTTTTTCAATGAAAGAGTATTTTACCTCATACTCCTCTAGGATCTGGATGAAGAAAGCTATGGGTTACTCTGAACCTTCATTATTGGGCTGGACCAAGATGGCTAAGATGGTATCTGACCCTCCAAAAGCATATAACATGAAGTCTTTGGAAAATTCTGGGTTAATGAGAGTTGGATCCTATGATATTGTGAGCTTGATGGCCTCAAAATCTCTTTCCCCTCTATTTTCTTTTTAAATGCAACAATATTCTTTAACATCATTTTTAAAGGATTCAAAAGAGTAGGAAAGTTAGGTATAAACCTGTGAAAAATTTTTATCCTCCCCAAGAAGATTTAGAGAGACCTTTTATGTTGTGGGAATGGAAGCATTAGGATGGATTCAACCCTTTCAAGATCAATTGTCAATCCCTTTCTTGAGACAATGTGGCCCAACAATTTCCCTTCATGAGCCAGGAACACACACTTTTTGGGTTTAATGACACCCCAAACCTCCTACATCTCTGGAATACCTGTCTAAGGTGAAAGAGATGATCTACAACATTCTTAGAGAAAACAATGATATCATCAAGATATATCAGGACTATGTTGTTAATTAAGCCTTTGAATGCCATGTCCATAGCTCTCTAAAATGTTGCTCTAGCATTTGATAGTCCAAATGGAATCTTCTTATAAGCATAGGTTCCCCATTTGGTGGTGAAGGTTGTCTTGAATTGATCTTCCTCCTTCACCATTATCTGGTTATAACCTGAGTATCCATCCAACAATGAAAACCTCTTAGAGCCAACTACAACTTGTAGGATCTATTCCATTGATGGAAGTGGGTAGTGATCCTTAAGTGATGCTTTGTTCAGATCATGAAATTCCACACACAGCCTGATTTATTCATTTTTCTTCCTTAGTGGCACCAAGTTAGCAACCCAACTCGAATGCTTGATAGGAAAGATGATACTGGCCTCAATTAGTTTGTTCAATTATTTTCTCATGAGAGGCTCAATGTGGGGATTTATTGGCCTTTGTTTTTGTCTGAAAGGTTTAGCTCCTGGATCCAACTTGATGGTGTGTTATGCCAGCTTTGGGTTGAAACCTCTTAAATATTTATAAGTCTAGGCAAAGACATCTGGGAATTCTTGATAGAGTTGAAAAAATTCATATTTTTCTTGTTGAGTGCTTACCCTGCCAATCTGTAATGTTTTTCCTTCTTCTATAAAAATAGGTTCTGAATCTTCACCCTTTACCTAAATATTTGCCTTTTCTTTTCAGAATTGGTCATTTGGGTTGAAGATTGATTCCAAAGTGACAAGACCCTTTGGTATTTTGTTGGTCCTCAATTACACCACTTGATCACCATACTTCTGCTCCAATTTATCTTGATTCCTGGAGGAGAACTTAGATTCTTCCTATAGAAAGTTGACGATTTGTTGATAATTTTCAAATAATTGCCAACTTATGTTGTTGTCTAGGATAGCTGGCCTTACAACCAACTTGATATGGGGCTGATGTTTATCACTCTTGATACTCTCTACAACATCAAATGCTACCCCAATTCTTTGCCAATTTTTCTCGCTACTTAATTTTTCTTCCGGGATGGATTTGATGTTGAATGCCTCAAAATACTCAATGAGGTCCCATACCTAGTTCTTGTAACTCTTTAACGAGTCCTTGAAAATATTTTGTCCTTTGATGATTATCAACTAGTTTATTTGTCGTCAAACACTTGCAATTTCTTAATTCCTCATTTCCTTTCCCAATGCAATCCATGAACCAAAGCCTCATATTCTCATTGTGTTGTTTGAATAGGAAAATTGGAAATATAAAGATGAGTATTATTTCATACCTTTGGGGGAAACAATCATAACTCCCCCTTCGACTCCTTACCTACTTCTGGAGCCATCAAAGAATAACTACCATACTTCATTGTCATCTTTATGTTCCAGCTTAATGATGTCAAGAAGAGGGTGATTTTCCTCATGCGAGACGTAGACTCCAAGTTCGACTCTTCCATCTCCTTATAGGGGTCAAAATAATGCCTCTTGTTTTCCCATTCATCAAGAGTCAATCTGGGGATACACCTAACCTTGGTATCTGCTTCACAAGTGCTTAGGAGGTGCCAAGCTGATCAAAGACTGAAAAATTGGCATGGATCAGGTTGGGCACATAAGATTCAATATGGTAATATGTTATGGGCTCATATCTGATTGTGGCCTTAGCTCCATACCTTATTCTAAAGAGCATATGTGACCAATCAATAGACAAATAACCTCCAATTTTGGCAGTGAAGTCCATGGACAAACATAATGCAAAATGTGATGTCAAGTCTATGAATGATATGTTCTGCAATACAGTCACATTGGGGCAGGCATGCAGTGTGAGGCTTAAATATTTGATGACTCCAATAGTTGTCACTATTGTCCCATCCAATTACACTACCCCTTTAGATATGACTTCGTATTTGTTTAGGAATTACAGAACTACTTGCCCCCGAATAAATCATTCAATTAGGTACCAAATCTGTTCCCAATGATCAATGAAACATATAATGGAGGAGGCTTCAAATTCTTACCTTGTTTTCCTCCATGGTTTCCCTCAGGTTGAGCTGCATTGGCAAACACTTTATCTTCCTTGCTAGGGGCCTATTTGATCTTGGCTAATTGGCCATGGCATTCTCGCAATGAACCCTCTATCCTAGAATAGCCAGTGACTCCCACAATGAAATGTTCACATTTGTCTTCTTCATTTGCTCAATGATATTAAATGATCTATCCTTCTGCTTTCCCCTTTCCTAGCACACTTTTCTCTTGCACATGGATTGTTACAACCGATGCCTGAGTGGATTTGGAAGGTTGTTTGACTGAATCTACATATTGGGAGTTACATTTTGAGTGTAAATACCTTGTGGAGTAATGGAGGATTGAGTATTACAGAGTTTGGTGACTTTCCTTCCGTAATATTTCTCTTCTTGGACCATGTGTTGGTAGCTACACTTTGAGAAGGGGCCTAATTCATTCCATAAAAGTCTTTAGATTACCAATTGACAAGCATAGTTTCACTTGGAGATGCCTCTTCTGTCTTTGAGCTCCTTGTTGTTGATTTTCTTCTTGGCTAGACTTGTAGTGTCCACATTTTTATCGCCTCAATTATTTGTTGTTCTCTTTACTCATAGACATGTTTTGACAGGGATTTGACATATTTTGGACATTATGTTAGGATATTTGACCTCCTTAGATATGTATGGATATTTGGGCATATAGCGCCAATTTGGTTTGATTATTATGTTGACACCTTACCTTACGATGTTACGGATACCAACTGCTATAGTACTGTTAGGACCTTATTTATATATATGATGGATACTTAGTTTAGTTTCATGTTTGGATTTTATGGATGTATGTCACTTTATCGTTATGTCTAACTCATGATGAATTGTGTATAATTATGCATGTTGTCACATTTTTATTCCAGAATTATGATATACTAGCATAGAATTCATTTATCACTTATTGAGTAGTTGATTCACATTTTATTAGACAGGTGCATTTAATATGTGCAATGAGTGTGTAGGTGACAGGTCACAGGAGAACGTGGGATTCAGGGTAGTTACATAATTTTACACAAGTAGGCCACGGGGCTAAGTCCTAACTGTGTTTATTGTATGATGCCTTAGTATTATATTTTATTATTTTGGGCACCACGAGTGACCCTCATTTGTAATGTAGTGTGTCTTGTAATATTAATATTGCTTAGGATGTTTAGTTTAATTTGTAAACTTGATTTGGGGACTTAATGGTCCCCACTTGCATTAAGTATTTACTTTGGATAACGATGTATTTAATTAGAGGATATTAGGGTCACATGTGAACCCTTGGGTGGATCTCACATCCTCTACACTTGTGCCAAAATGTGCCAAGCCTGAAATTGGGCTATTTTAGGCATTTTAAGTAACCCCCTTTTAGTTTAGAAGTTCACTTAGCATGAAAATGGGCCCTTGGACCCTACCTAATAGGTAGGGTGGATTAATTCAAGGAATAGAGGGAGTTTCCTCCCATTTTGACTCCCTTTGGTCACATCCATGTAAGGTGGATGGGTATGTGTGTTTTGTTAAAATTTTCACTAGTTTGTTTTGTTTTTCATTTTGGGTAATTTGGGAGAAAGGGTTAAAATCTATTTTCTCTTTTCTCTCTTTTATTTTGAGAATCTTGACCTTGAGGGAAAAGAGGGGTGACATATGCCACACCCTCATTTTTGAGGATTTTTTTGGCTCCTCTTCAAATTCTCCCTCATGGGGAAAGAAGAGGACCCTTTTTGGAGCTTTTTCGTGGAGGTTTGTGGATTTTGGAGCTAGAGCTTTCTTGGATAAAGAAGTGGAAAAGTTGGAGTGTTGGAGAGATTTTGGAGGTAGGCTCCTTGAGCTAATTTTTTTGTTTTATATCATGTTAGATGTTAGTCTTGTTTTTTAAAAATGTGTATTGCTACTTGTGTGTTTCCATTTGTTGATTTTGTTTGTTGTTTTATTTTTCTCCATCCATCATATGGTATGATGGATTTTGGAGTTTGTGGGGGAAGAGAGAGGTATTTTTCCCTCTCAATCCTCATGGCTTGATGGGAAATCCATGTAGGATTTTAATTTATCCCCTCAAATGGTTTGAGGTGGGGAAGGTGGTTCATATGGTTTTAACCCCCTTCCCCATTCTTGGAGGGGAAACCCTTTGGGTTTGAAAATCCTCCCAATAAGGATTTTGGTGAATGGATGGAGAAATAAGGAGGGTTTGATGACTTTGGAGGAATAAGGAGGTTCTGGAGATTATTGTTTATGTGTAAATAATGTTGGCTACACTCTTGACACTTGGAGATATCTTTCTTCTCTTCCCCATTTTTGATGTAGAATATTGTTTCTCCTCCTTTACCTTATTTGTAATATTTGGTCTTTTTTTCTTAGTGCATGGTCTTAGCTTGTATGTTAAAATAATGTTGGATTATCTCTCTTAATCTTGTGTAAAGTTGTTGAAGCTAGTCCTCTCTCCCATGCGCTTGGGGGAGGCTAGCATGCCTTCCAACCTTGGAAATTCATGTAATGATGCCTAAAGGTTGGGTGGTTAAACAAGATCTTTCTACTTGTGTTGGTCCTTTGGAAACTTTTGGAGTTGGAAATCTAGTGAAAGATATATGAAGTCACTTGCCAACTTGGAATTCTCGTTGTCTCCTTCATCCTTTTATGGACTTATTTTTCATTGTATCTTGAAAAGAATGGCTATGTGGAAGTTTTCATTATCTTGTAAAATACCTATTTGTATTTGATGTTACTTATAAACTTAAGTTATTTTTCTTGAGAAATTTCCCTTCAATATTGCAAGGATCTTGTAAAAAGGTTGTCTTGAATAGCTATGTAGTTGAGCATATTTTTACAAATGTGAACCTTTGCCCTTGAAAAGTAAGCTTGTAAAATAGATATGAAAATATCTTCATAAGAATTGTTGCAACTCCATTTTGGAATGAAAGTTGTTTATTGGAAACATTGTATTACAAAAGAAATAATGTGAAGTTACTAGCATTAAAAGAAATCGTGTTTTCTTCCTTGTTGGAATCCCCCTCTTGTAGAAATCTGCAATATTTGTTTAGTTACTACGTTGAAGGAAAGTTAAAATTACATGGAGATTAGAGTCTTATTTTAAATGGTTATACTTTCATTTTTATAATGGATCTTTTCTTGCAAAATGTTACTTGTATTATACAATGGACAGAAATCAGCTTTCTTTTTATGCTACTTCCTTTCTCGTATGTGCAACTAAAAGAGTGTTGCATCTAAAAGAACATATATATTAAGTATTTTATTTCCATGGAAAAGTTTATATTGTAAAGGTCCATTTTGGATGTAATGTAAAAAAAAAATATTTGTGATTAATATCTATTCCTCATACATAGATGTTTTCAGTTTTTAAAATTTATCATTTGGTGATATTATATAATATATATATATATATATATATATATATATATATATATATGTATGTATGTATGTATGTATGTATGTATGTATATGTATGTATATATATGTATGTATGTATATATATGTATGTATGTATGTATATATATGTATATAAAATAAATACACTATTTAATATATTATTTTGGTTATTTTCCTTAATACAATATTTTAAAATAATATATGTGTGTGTGTGTGTGTGTAAATCAATGTGATTAAATAAAACAAAAAAATTATTGAATATTGTTTAAAATTTGAAGTAAATGTGTATGGGAAGGGGCCGAGCCCTCCCCAACCCTATGCCACCACTTCCTCCCAAAACCTCGCACAAAGTGCCCCCACTCTCCCCGCTCCCGAGAAAACCCTCCCCACGGCCACCACCACTATTCCCACCCCTTCGGCTATCATCACCACTTTTCCCTCCTTTGCCACCACTCCCGTCCCATGTCGGCCCTTCCTCTCTCACGCCGTCCCTTTTTCTCCCCTTCCACGTGGATCAACACCCCCACAAACAAACTTCCTTCTCAAAAATCCGTTGGTAAATATATATATATATATATATAACCTGTAAAATGTACCTCTCTAATGAAATGAATAAATAAATTTTATTATATGGGTATAATAGAAATTCCAATCCGAGAAGATGTCAGCTTTAAAGGCATACAAAAGAAATAACTATAAAATAATATCAAGATTTTTCTCAACAAGAGAGAAACCACATGAAATCCTCTTTGTCGTAGCTCCTCAACAACCTACACATGAAAATGAGAAAGAAAAATAAAATGGGAAATAGAGAGGAAAAGAACATAGAGAAGTTTATGGCATCTTTAGGGTGAATTCGAAATCAATGGTCAAGATTAGATTTGATCCAAGGGCCCAAAGTCAATCTTACATACTTTAAGTCATGGGCACTTTATGGGTATGGGAGGTAAATTATAGAGGGGTGTGGGCAAATTAATAAACAAAAAGGGAAAACTAATTAAGTTATAAAGGGGTGTGGAATCTTATTTGTAACCCTAGTGAACTTAATGGAAATAAGTAATTAAATTTACCTTGGGTTAATGATTTATTTAATTTTGAGTAAATATATAAATTAACTTAAAATAATCTTTAAGGGAAACAATTAGGCAAATGTATTATTATTAATTAGACTCTCTTCAAAAAAAATTATTATGACCCATTTTCTTTAGTGGCTTCCGTAGTGTTTTTCCAATGTCCTGGTGGGGCATTACATTTGGTATGAGAGCATGAGGTTCACACACATGGACACTCTAGGTAATTAATTAACTAGTCGACAATATTTTAATAACATGGAAATAAATAAATAAGTAAATAAAATAATGGTTTAAAAAAATGCATATATAAAAAAATAATAAAATAATAAAATAAAATATCCATCAATCATTATAATGTAATAATCTCTCTTTCCACCTCGTGCATGGATGACACCCATGAGGTGATGATTCGTTAGGGGTTTGGGCCATAGTTTGCCTACTCTCGAGCTACGACACCGAATTATGGCCTCAAGTCGAGAGGCTCTTCACAGATTGATCAATGTGGTGCAACAGTGCCTTCCACCACTATAGGAGGTGAGAGAGGAGGAGATCCCATAAGGATAAGACGATCCAATAGGTGAGGAAACACACTTAGAGCAGCTAGAGCATGATACCCCTAGGTGGGAGAGGTCACGTAGCCCTTTCATTCATCCCAAGAGGGTGGCGTCTTACCGTTGGAGTCATTTTCACAGGTCTTGAGGGATCATTTGGAGATAGATGACCCCTTTCACCTGTTAGACCATAGTACTGTGGATTGAGACACATGCGGTGTGATTAGGGAACTTCTTTGCCTGCGCAACCACCTATATATACCAGCTCTACAGATGGCTTTGGGGTTAAGTCATGGCTTCTTATCTTGGATAGATTCTTTGGATTGTACTCTTACGAGAGTAATGTCAAATCTAGGTTTGTGATACACCTCCTCCGAGATGTAGCAAGTGTTTGGTGGAGGAATGAGGAGCAGAATCTCCATTTGACTCGAGAGACTCGTGACACTGGAAGTTCTCTCGAGGAGTGTTTTAGGCCTCTTTATATGTTACAACATTTTGTGTAGAAGAGGATTGATGAGTTTCACAACTTACGATAGGGTTCTGACATAGTAGCATAATATGAGAGTAGATTCCTGGATCTTCTACAATATGTGGCCTACATACAAGACAAAAATTGTAGGTAAATAGGTTTATTCGGGCCTAAATGTAGACATAGTAGGAGAAGTTAGGATGTTATCTCCTCCCATACTTGAGAAGGTCGTTGAGAAGGCCTACTTAGCTAAGGAGAGTAGGACCAAGACACATGAGCACCGAGATAGAAACAAGATCAAGTTTCGGGATAGGATACATTCCTTTCATGTTAGGGAATAATAGATAAAATGTGCGGAATAATCCCTCACGTAATCGCAATAAAGAGAAACTAATATGCATAAATTATTACAGATCTCAAATAAAATTGCAGAATAAAATAACACAACACAAAGAGACAAGATATTTAACATGGTTCACCCAATTTGGGCTACGCCCACCAAGAATCACTTGCTCGATTTTATTACAAGCCACCGCTCTCTCAATACAATACCCACATCTGCTTGGAGCTATGCTCAACAAAATCTGAGAATTCACACCCAAATTCAAAACACATATGCAATACATTTTCTTGTCCATCTATCATATGCATAAGACCATATAAATAGAAAATCGCTGCAAGCGCTTTACAAAACTATGGGTATCAAAACCATGGGAAAACCCGTCCCATAAACCTATGGGTAAAAAAACTCACCCATATGAGGAAAGCACATTTCCCGATATGTCGGGTGCATTTTTCGAGGCCAAAAATTTTACGCCTAAAAATATTTACAAGACTCTAGTGAGGATAGATGAAAAGTGTACAAGACTCTTAGTGTACAGTCCTTGAACACTTTCACACATGAAAAAAAAGGCTCCACAACCTAACAATCTCCCACTTGGAGACTAGTTTTCCTCTCGAGCAAGCTTCTCAACCCTTCACTAGTTTCTGTGAAGACTCGCCAAAGATGAACACAACTTCGCTTTTCCTTGTGACAACCTTGGTCATCATGTCTGCAAGATTTTGACTGGTATGAATCTTCTCCAACTTCAACTTCTCTTCCTCCAAAGTCAGTCCAGTATGAAATGGTACCTTAATTGTATATGATTTATCCTAGAGTGGAAAGTAGAGTTCTTAGCTAAGTGTATAGCACTCGACTATCACTATGTAGCTTACATTCCTCCCGCTTATGCCCCAACTCCTTAAGCAATTTTTGTAACCAAATCATCTCTTTTCTTACCTCTGTGACAGCAACATACTCAAATCCATGGTTGATAAAAGCCACAACTTCTATAGTCGTGAAATCCAGCTCACTTTGCTGTCCCACCTTCAGCAGTGTAAATCAAACTGTCGTGCTCCTCCTTCTGTTTACATCTCCAGCCATGTCTCGAATCTACATAACCACGTAAAGTGGTGTTTGATCCACTACAAGCACAAAACTATCCCCATGGTCCCCTCAAATACCGAAGGATCCACTTTACTGCTTGCCAATGCTCTTTACTTGGATCACTCATAAATCTACTCACAGCTCCCACTGCATGGGCAATATTAGGCCTAGTGCACACCATAGCATACATCAAACTGCCAACTGCTGATGAGTAAGGTACTTTGGACATCTGGTTTCTTTCCTGCTCTGTCATGGGACACTGCTCCTTTGATAACTTGAAATGGCTTGCCAAAGGAGTCCCAACCGGTTTAGCATCCTGCATGTTAAACCTGTCCAATACCTTCTTAATGTACTCTTCCTGAGATAAAGTCAACTTCCATTCCTTCCTATCTCGAGTTATCCTCATACCAAGAATTTTTTTGGCTGCCCCCAAATCCTTCATACCAAAGGATTCACTTAGCTATTTCTTGAGTCCTTTTATTTCCTGCTTGTTTTTACCTGTAACCAACATGTCATCAACATACAAACACAGGATAATATAACTTCCATCCTCAAATTTCTTTGTATACACGCAATGGTCATAATGACATCTAATATAACCTTGCTCCATCATGAAGCTATCAAAATTCTTATACCATTGACGTGGAGCTTGTTTCAAACCATACAAGCTCTTATTCAGTTTACACACCATCTCCTCTTCACCTTTGACCTCATAGCCCTCTGGTTGCTGCATATATAGTTCCTCCTCCAAATCACCATGGAGAAATGTAGTCTTTACATCTAACTATTCTAAGTGCAAGTATTCTACTACCACTATTCCAAGAACAGTTCTAATAGAAGTCATTTTTACTACAAGAGAAAAAATCTCATCAAAATCTATACCTTGTTTCTGTGCAAACCCCTTGACCACCAACCGGGCCTTATATCTTTTCTTTCCTCCTTCTTCATCTTTAACTTTGTACACCCACTTGTTCTGCAATGCTCTTTTGCCTTCCGGTAGCTTCACCAAATCCCAAGTCTAGTTCTCCATGAGAGATTTATGCTCCTCATACATGGTTTGCTCCCACTTCTTACTGGCATCTACCTGCATTGCTTCATCAAAGCTCTCTGGCTCTCCACTATCAGTGAGTAATAAATAATAAAGAGAAGGAGAAAATTGTTCAGGTTATTTTCTTACCCTAGAAGACCTCCTTACTGTAGGAGTTTGGGGTTCCTGTTGAGTAGGTTCTTGAACTGATTCATGGGTCACTTTCCCATCCAAAAGATCCTCTACCACTACATATTCTTTCTTGGATTCTTCCCTGTTTTCCTGCAACTGTTGCTTATACATGACTTTCTCATTAAAGACCACATCCCTAGACCGAATGATTTTCTTGTCCTTAATACTCCAACATTTAAATCCAAAGTCATCACCACCATAACCAATGAAAGTACATTTTTCTGATTTAGCCTCTAGCTTGGTCCTATCATCCTTGTCTATATGAACAAAGACCTCACATCCAAAGATTATAAGAAATGAATAATCAAATTTCTTACCGGACCAAGCCTCCTCAGGTATGCCTCCATCTAAGGCACTTGAGGGTCCTTTGTTTATCAAGTACATAGTTGTGCTCGAGCTTACGCCCAAAAAGAAAGAGCCGATCCTGCATATAACCTCATGCTCCTAGCACGCTCCATTATTGTTCTCGTTCATTCTTTCTGATACCCCATTCTCGTTGTGGAGTTCTGGAACCGTCTTTTGCCTGCGAATTCCATTCTTAGAACAATAATCATTAAATTCATTGCTGCAATACTCCCCTCCATTATCTGACCTAAGACATTTTAACTTAAGACTTGTTTCATTCTCTACCATTGCTTTCCATTTAACAAAAGTGTTAAATACATCAGATTTGTTTCTAATATAATAAACCCAAACTTTCCTTGTTACACCATAAATAAAAGTAACATAATAACTTGAACCCCCAAGAGATGATACCTAATCCGGCCCCCACACATCAGAATGTACCAGCTCTAACTTACTCTCTTTCTTCATAGGTCCAACCTTGAGAAACCTTACTCGCTTCTGTTTCCCATATATGCATTTCTCATAGAACTCCAAACCTATTTCTGTATATCCAGTAAATTCTTCTTTATGATGTCCATGCCCTTATGGCTCATATGACCGAGCCTATAGTGCCATAATGTTGTATCTGCATCTGAAGCCACAAGATTACAATCATTATTACTATCAGTGGTTAAATACAAGGTTCCAACCTTCTTACCTCTTGCCACCACAAGAGCACCCTTGGTAACCTTCCAAGAGTTAGCTGTAAATATCATAGTACAACCATCACTTCCCAATTGCCCCACCGATATCAAGTTTTTCCTTAATGTAGGCACATGTCTGACACCCTTCAATAGCCATGTATTTCCATTCTGCATCTTAACCTGAATAGAACATTTTCTAACTATACTGCAAGGCTCATCATCACCAAGAAAAACATGCCCAAAATCTCCTCAAGATAATCAACAAAATAATGCCTATGTGGAGAAGCATGGAAAGAAGCCCCTGAATCTAAAACCCAAGATTCAGTAATATTGTGCAAAGAAAGAATCAAAGCATCCTGACATACATTACCTATTGCCACATTTTCCTCCTTGTTTTCTTCTTGTTGTTTCTTCTTATCCCGAAGCTCCCAACAATCCTTCTTTGCATGCCCAGGCTTTCCACAATTCTAGCATACAATCTTGTTCTTGGATTTTGACCTTGCCCGATCTTTTGATTTTCCACAGTTTCCTCTATTCTTCTGTCTCCCTCTAGTTTCCACTTTCAAATCATTCCCTTAAGTAGAAGATTCCCCAGAGCTTTTTCTTTGCATTTCCTTGCTTAGAATTACCCCTACAACATCCTCAAACTTCAACTTCGAGTTAGCTGGAACCGATTTACTTACCGCCATTACTGTGTTATTCCAACTCTCGTAAAGAGCACAGAATTAATAAAGCCCTAACTTCTTCATAAAATTCTATTGTAACCAAAGCTAGCATATTCACAACCGTATTGAAATCATTTAAATGATCTCACATCAAATATTCTCGACATCTTCATATTAAACAAATTTTTCATTAAAAATATCTTTATTAGAGGTAGAGGGTTTTTCATACAAGTTCCCTAATGCATCCATTAGATCTTTTGTAGTCTTTTCCTTTGAAACATTAAATAATACCAAAGATGCAAGACTCATCCAAATCATTCCAAGTGCCTTCCGATTCAACAAATCCCATTCCACATCTCGTCATACTTGAGGGTTTTTTCACCTTCTCGCATAATAGAGTATAAAGATCCTTCGATAAAGGTAATCTTCCATCTGCATCTTCCAAAGACTAAAATTCTACCCGTTGAATTTATCAACCCTAGATCTTCCTTTATTTGCCATAGCTCCCACTCAAGCTAAAAAATTTCCCTGCGATTCAACACTTCAGCAAACCAAACCAGGCTCTGATACCAATTGTTAGGGAATAATAGATAAAATATGCGAAATAATCCCTCACAGAATCGCAATAGTAGAAACTAATATGCATAAATTATTACAGATCTCAAATAAAATTGTAGAATAAAATAACACAAAGACAAAGAGAAGATTTAACGTGGTTCACCCAATTTGGGCTACGTCCACCAAGAATCACTTGCTCGATTTTATTACAAGCCACCGCTCTCTCAATACAATACCCAGATCCATTTGGAGCTATGCTCAACAAACTCTACAGAATTCACACCCGAATTCAAAACACATATGCAATACATTTTCTTGTCCATCTATCATATGCATAAGACCATATAAATAGACAACTGCTTAAGTAGTTTTACAAAACTATGGGTATCAAAACCATGGGAAAAACCCATCCCATAAACCTATGGGTCAAAAAACTCACCCATATGAGAAAAGCACGTTTCCCAATATGTCGGGTGCATTTTTCGAGGCCAAAAAATTTTACGCCTAAAAAAATTTACAGCACTCCAGCGAGGATAGATGAAAAGTGTATAGTACTCTTAGTGTAGAGTCTTCAAAACTTTCACACATGAAAAAAACAGGCTCCACAACCTAACATTTCGTAGTCGAGGTCACGGGGTACAACACCACCCCCTCAAGGAGGATTATGGCCTCCACCAGTAGCTATGAGGGATCCTCCACATCCACAACAACAGACACAACACCATGGCCACCAGTAATAGAGGGTTAGATAGAACCAAATTTTACAGAGAGGTGGCACTAGAGGAGGTTTTGGTGGAGCTAGGGATAGGAGACAGGGTACTAAACAAGTATAGCTAGCTCACACATAGCACACTAGGGTTAGGATGACAAGATCTGTTCTCACTAGAGTACATGAAGGACCCCATCTCAGAGGGGTATAGGAGGATGTTTTATTTGTGGGTCTCTTGATCACTATGTGCATATGTGCCCGCAAAACCCGCCAACAAGGATATGTAGAGAGATCCTAGATCTAAGAAGACAATGGGTGATTTAGGACGTGCCCATTGTGTGTATGCAGCGGTTGAAAACTACCACACCAAGCATTGTAGTCATTTTTACTCCCATCACAAAAGGAAGGAACCCCATGCGCGTTGGCCTATCACCCAGCAGAAGCTGAGTGCTCACCTAAGGCATGCGCAGGTACCGAGTCTCTCTTTTATGTGATTTTAGTGGGAAGCATCATTTATGATTAGTGTAAGAGTTTTTATGAGGGAGGTTGAAACATACAAGGACCATAGGGCTTAGAACAGCCTCTAGATCCTTGCAGTCACCTTAGACTGAGTACTTTAATAGAATCTAGAACATGCATTATGACAGAAAGAATTATACAAGCATTCATACATAGCATGAAAGGAAAGAGAACTCATATGAGAGAAATATGCATTAAAACCATTTATATCCTTGTCTATTTATAATAGGTAACCTCGTTATATTCATTGATTCATTATAGAGTGTCACAAAGAGCAGATTGCAGTCATGCATATCACTGGACGTATGTAACTAAGCTAACAGAAAAAGAAAAATTACAACTCCATGCTTAGTGCATTCTTTCCTAAATACAAATATCCACTCGCAATAATTCTACAGAGCTCTGCTCACTCTCTATCCCACTATACCTTGTACTTGTATATGTTTTACTCTGCAAGCACTTATATTTATTTTTCTCCTACATTGCCAACTCACCTTCCAAAGATCCTCAAATCTAGTGCCAAGTGTCAAATGTTGTCCATGCGAGCATGCTTCTCCGTGCCTAGTATTTCCACTTTACCTCATGATGTTATTCTAGAAGATTCCATCCGAGGCATGCTCTTTCCTGGGCCAAACTATCACCAGGATGACATCTTATCCACGTGTAACCGATCACGCTTTTCACGTGTTCTTTCGTAGGTGCTCAAATTGACTAAGTCATGAGCCTCCTTTCACATGTCACACGTGCTATGCACTTCCCTAAATATTTCTCTTACGTGTTTTTACCTTGCATGCCTTTTCATAATCGGGACCCCACGTGCCTATGCACCTTCATACTTGGCCAATATTACAGGGTCCAACATTGCCCAACACTATGTCCTGCTTCTCCATCCTCGAAACATTTTACTTGACCAATATGCCTACTATCTAGGGAACCGATGAATAGTCTTACACTTTACAAAAAGAATAAGGAATGAAAGAATCATGGAAAGAATGAAGAGGGGGTGGGCATCAATTCAACAAGCTAGGAAAATATTTCTCGAAGGTCTACCTCTAGCTTATTCCATACTTCGACCTCACCCTGTGCCTTCTGGCAGAGGTCACCCACCAAGGTGCTCACTTCATCAAAACTCAGCCAACTCCCTGGGTGCCCAAAATGTCCACAATCTACTCCATCTCTTTTCCTAGGTCCTTGAGTTTATCCATCCTTCTAGTGATCTCATGGGTATAGTTCCTTTAGTTGGGCCTTAATTGAGCTCCTTAAAGCCTCAATTGCCTCTGATTTCTTCTCTACTTTGGCCAGAACCTTGTCCCTCTCCACCCTATTCCCCTTGTTCTTTTCTTGGAATTATTTTAGTTCTACTTCAAGTGTGGTGACCAAGGAGCTCGCACCTTATATCTATCTGTGCATATATATATGTGGCCTCAGCCAGATTAGGCGGTGATCTTAACGTCCATGAGTACTTGGCTATACTCGGCAATGAGTGCTACCACCTTCAACTTGTCCTCCTCTTTCAAGTGTGTGGCCACTTCTTCTATAGATTCTAGGGCCAAGGGTCATCTCTCCATAGTGAGGACACACGTTAGATCTTCTATACACTTCAGGAGGGACGAGTACTTTTTTGCAAGTGGTGCTAAGTCCAGTACTTCAAGAGTATGGTGCCTTTGATAGACTCTATTTTCTTGTAAACTTCTTGCACCTTTACCTTCTTTTGCTTCAACTCATGCCTTAACTATGTGCTAATCGCTTCTTCCTACTTCAAGCTCTTTTCCTTATCCATCGCTTCTTCTACCTTATTTCCTAACTTTTCCTCTAGCACTTTGATCTTGTCATTGCACACAAATAATCTAGCCTCAGTCTTGACCGCAACGTTGTTTAGTGCATTATAGACTTGCTTTTCCGAGAGCTCTGAGCAATCACTAAGGGATTATCCCCTTAGATTCTAGAAATGTGATGAGTGCTCCTTGGTAGACTTCAAAGTCTGGCTCATCAACATGGGACTCGAATGCCCAAGAGAGCATCTTCTTGGTTTTGCGGTACGCATCGTCCCTCTCAAAATATCCCATATCTATGAGCCTTTCCATGGGTATAATGCTCTGGAATCATGCACGTAACACCTTCCATATGTAATCAACATAGCCCACTACTTGTATTTTTCTACATCCGAGTTCTTCTACCCAAGCACGTGCCTTTGGGGAGGCTTACTATCAGAGCGGGGCCTCCCAAGTTATCATGCTCTTTTTCTATGTTCTCCTCCTTCCCCTCCTTTAGCACTATGTCTATGCTGCACTCCAAAACTTGGTCTAACAGACCTCGAGCATTCTCTGTGCTTCTCTCTCTACCACCTCAGTGATCTGCTCCTTTGTAAAACTTATGGCTCCCTCCTTTTCCCTGGCAACCTCCTCATCCTCCATGTCTTTGGCGTCTTCCTCATCCTGTGCACCCTTGTGCCATGCGAATATGAACTCTTGCTTCTCACCTCCACTCTCCTCTTCTCGAGTCATAGACGCTAAAGACATGTGGCTCTTGGTCTTTCCCTACCTCTTCTTCCTTTCTGTCATCTCCCTCACTCTCATCTTCTCTTTCTCCCAAGTATTTTTCCAAGTTGTCGGTCACCTCTGAGTCAACTTCCTTATCCACCCTCTACTTTTTCCTGAGAGGTGGTTCCTAATCGTGGGATTCGCATTATATTTTTCTTCAGTGATTCTTCATTGGAGATGGGTTGCCTAGGTGCCTCTACCTTTGGCATCTTCTCCTTCACCAGAGACTTCTTTCTCTGTATGTAAGTGCTTGGCTTAGCACTTGTGGATGGCATGCTCACTGTCTGAGCAGTCTACACAATTGGTGCTTCTTCTTCTCCTCTCCCTCTTTTCTTGGACGTTGGCTTCTTCTTCCCTAAGGGGTCTTTAGGTATGGATACTTCATTCTCTAGATACGCCCTTTCTCAAACATTAGCCTTATACGCAAGCACACATGTGTCGCTGATCCTCCTGATGGGTAGCATCATTAGCCTTGTCATTTGAATCTTGTGCGACATGTACTTTTCCATGTACATGCGCTTGCCACTAGGATAATTCAACTTCTTCTTCATCTCCCTATGTTCTCGATCCGAATACCCATCTCCAACCTTAGCTTCTTTGACTCCTTAAATCTATTCACCCCCACTTGGAAGTAGTGAGAAGTGAATGCAAAGGGAAGCTTACACCAAGGTCTTTATGATTCATCTATTAGCTTGAAGCTACCTAGGTAGTATTGTTGATAAACCATGAATTTGGATTCCCCCTTGGTGGCTGTTGGGAGTTGTTCAGGGATTCTCCAATCTACCCCGAATGCATTTCTCAGGTGTGTGTACCATTTCTCTAGTCTCTCCTTGTGGGGTGTTGTCATTGTATCATAGGCATATTTTTCAAATCTCTTCATGGGAAAAGGATCCTCGGTGGGGTAATCCCATAAAATTTGTCTGGTGCATCAGGCACCCCAATCTCTACAAATACAATGGTGAGAAAGACATTGCCAAAGAGGATATTATCCCCTTCCTTTGCGTACCTAAAAATTTCCTCCACAATGTATGAGGATAGGTTGTATATGGTTCTCTCTGCAATCTTCCTGTAGACATGTAGCCAAGGTTTGTTGACCTGCATCCACCTCTCTTGGCCATTCATCTTAGTCACCAAATGTGTGGCGATTAACATTATGTGGTCCTTGATGTCCGAAATGTCATAGGACCGTGACCCCTTCTTACAGTGCATACTAGGTGATTGTCTCTTGAATGGCCTCCTTGTCACCAAGGTCATCTTCTAGGATATCTCCCTCACATATGAGGCCTGTAAATTATGAAATGAGCTGGGGAGTCACGCACATCTTATGCCCTGCAAATTGGAATTAATATTCATGCACCCATGACATCAACCACTGGTACAAGCACTCTGGCTTTCCAAAATAAGGCAACTCATAGAGTTACAACATATCTACCTTCTCCATTTTAACCTTAACATCCTCATCCTATATAGGCAAAGAATCGTGTGTTTTTTTGTTGGTGGGGCATACTAATTCCAATTCCATTTCTTTTTCTATTGTGTTCATGCAGTGATTATAGTCACTAATAGGTACTCTTCTTAAGTGGGATTCCAATTCCTTCCCCATCATCACCCCATCTGGGCATTGCATCTCTGTATACCATTCTTCATTTGTGTCTACCTTGGGTTCTTGTTGTTTATCCTTGGTTTTTCCCTTTCCTTTCTTGGGTGCCATGGTCGAGGTATTTTTATCACTCCTATTCTCTCCTTGTTACTTTGTCTTACTTCTTCCAATCCTCCGATCTTAAATCCATGATACAATCCTTCTAAACCTATGCCCTAGTTTTTGAACCCTAACTGGGATGAAAATCTTCATGAGATAGTGCCTCTTCACTCTTTCCACGCTCGTGTAACCCCTTCTAGTTCGCAAACTCAAACTAGCTACTTCAATCTCATAGATCTTCCTTCACTCGATCGAATCTGAAAGCCCTAGTTTATGGAACTCACTTATATCTCAAACTCTTCTATTTCATAAAGTAAACCGAGAGTGCCTCGACCCTTTACTTATAGTATTTATCTTTTCTAAATAATAAATGCTACTTCACCTACCACTGTACTTTGTTCATTTAATACAGATTTTTCAAACAAATATCATCTTCAACACCTTCACTTACGTGCTCAACCCGCACAAAAATTCCTCCAACCTTCCGGTGTGCAACCCATGCAACCCGATAGGAGACTCTTGCACACGTATAACCCACACCAAAGGCAATTCTTCTATTCTCGATCCTTGCTCTTTCCTACCTCGTGTTACTTTAAATGTGATTTCTCCTGTGTGGGATCTACAAGTAGCTTTATCCTAGCACCAAGCATTCTTCCATCTTCCTCTTTATATACCTCTTTCAATCCGGCTACCCAACAAGTATTTTCAACACAACTTCATTGGTACTTTAATCATGCACTTTTTCACTTTTCTCCACCCCACACTTAAAGTGATGTGTGGTCCTCTGCGCACTCACAAATTCTCCAAAAATAGCAATAAGGTTACTGGCACCCAAGGTGCAAAACAAAACAACAACATGAAAGGGAAACACAAGAAAGGGAAAATGCATAAAGGAAACTCCTAAACTAACTATAAACACTTCCTTATTTACACACACCAAGAAGACTTATTTATAGTAGGACTTTAGCCTACTCCCATCAGAGTGTCCAGAAACTTCATCGCATCCAGTGCTTGTAACTAGCACACACCCAAATCAAGGATGTACGATATTTTCTAAGAACTCATTGTTGCGGGCTCACAAAGACCCCTGGATGCCGATCGCTTCTAGGTTGATCACTCTTGCATCTAGTGTGATTGCACACATGGAAACCTCTCTCTAAGTTTGGGACTTGTGAAACCGAGAGAGGAATCTCCATATTAGAGGTTGGTTCCTTAAACTCCTCTCGATTAGATCTAATGCTTACACAACTACAGAGGTTCGAGATCCTAATCCTACTCTAAATTGCGAGAGACAAGGGAGACAGATAGTGGAAAAATTGAAACTAACTAAAGATGGTGATGCACCAAAAGGAGTGGTGAATATTTTTGTCATGCAAATAGACACAAACCAAAGATTGCAACATAAAACATACACAAGCTGATAAGATATAATTTAGGATCTGAAATGAAGAAAATAATACAAACAAAGGACTGAAACCCATTCACAAAGCTTGCATTATCATTTCCAATGTCAAAACCACTGCATTACAACCTCAGAGAGGTAAAAAAATTGTTACAATCTTTGAAGAGGTCTGATTCTTGCAAAAATCACTTGCTGGAGGTGAAAGAAGAAGTCTGCTATGCCAAAAGTGTTCCCCCTTAGAAATGAGCCTAATCTAGCTTCTACATTACATGGGTCGAGCCCAGGAGAGAGAAAACGTAAAAAAATGTGGGAACCCATTCCTCATTGACTGCAATTACATTAAATCAAGTATGGATGACCTTACAAACCCATACCTTACCATTTTTACCAAATTGGAGGAGATTGCGACCCATTCTCAGATTAAATTTTGCCACCGAAATGTCACTTCGGCCATGAGCACGCGTCAGATCCATTTCTTAACTTTCTCTCTCCGACAGAACCAAAATTCAAGATTGACCATAGAACCATGTAGATAATTTCATAAGCTTTTTAATTATATAAAGAACGTGCAAAACCAAGCTCGGATCAAAATATATGGCAATCAAGATTTAGGGCACAAAACAGAAAAAATGGGTTTTGAATTTTTTTCCCACGCTCCGCCACTTGGATGACACATGTCGGGCGTGGGTTGGATGAGAAATTCTCTCTCCTTTCCTTACCCATGGGTTTTCCTTGAAATTTTTGACTTTTTGTAACTTTTGGAAAAAATTTCATTTGCCCCCACTCCCCCGCCACTTGGAACACGTGGCATGATCTCGTTGGAGGACAGGGCGCAGGTTCATCCTTTACTTTTTAGTTTTTTGGCCAAAACTTTTGCTAAATTCTCTAATTCCTCCCCGAGCTCCACACTCCCCTACTCCATTGGACATGTGTCATGTTCTGATTAGCTCGGGCCAATGCTTCAAACCTTGCCCATTGAAATTTTGGATGTTTTCCCTTGTGACACGTGGCATTCTTTGATTCGGCCCGCAGCTCGCCGCTTTTCACGTCCCTCACGCCCTTCACCCCGGTTGTCCCGAATCGTCTAGGACAAATTCCTCGATCCTCCCGATTCAGCTTCCTGTCCCCATTTGAGGTAAAGACACGTGGTGTGCTTTCATTGGCTCTCGGTACCTTCGGTTCCCCACATCCGTCGTGTACTTATGTCCCAATTGTCCTGGATTATCAGGGACAAATTCTTCCAAACCGCCCGAAATGGGCTTCATTTTCCCTCTTCATGTACCACTTCGTAACATCCTCATTTTATAACTTAGAACAAGTGGAATTTTTTTATTTTTATTTTTTGCATCCTGGTTCTAAATACATAATTTAGAACTCACAAATCAAATAACCATTCATTTAACAGATAACCATATGCAGCTGTAATGACTCGGAGTACCTCCGATCTATTCATTTCATGACTCGGTTATCTACCGATCTATTCATGAGTAATAAGAGTTGGCATTTTATTTAACGCTTCACTCTTGTGGTTCTCTTCCCTATTCTAGGAATTCAGAATGCTCTGTCCAAGGAACCTAACTGAATAATTGTTACCATTATTCATCGGCATCTCATCCCTTAGACTAGGTGAATTAGGACAACGCAATCAGCAGCTTGCGATACTTTGGCCAAAGATTTGAAACATATTGTTTATGTCTCGTATTCCTTAACGGCATACTCATCAATCTAGAATACGTCCTTCACCCCATTCTTATGTTATATAGAATGTCTTACACTGACTACTGTCAGTCCTTCCTTTCACAACTTAATCACTCGAAGATAGATTAACAAGGTGATAATGTTATATGGATGCCCATGAGTATTAGGGATACGATGACATACTGGTATAACCCTGCAGTTAGACCAGTGTGTCAAGATACCCCGAACCTCCTAGGCAGCCTTATAACCTGACCACATTCCTAATCGGTCCCTGAGTAACTAATCTGAACACAAGTGTAAATCTTAGCGATCAATGCAAAGGGTGTCGCCATAAGTCACCTGCATTGTTGTAACTTCGAGAAGATCCTAATCTTCTCGAGGTACAACCCTGCAGTTGTCTTGTGCCGTCAACCTTTAAATCCGCCTCGAAAAGATCTACTTATTAATATGTGTACGCACGTTGAGTTTTAAATTACTTTAAAGACTTTCCCCTAAGGTTAGCCTTTCCCGATCCCTGGATTCTTCGTCATAAGACGACCTTCCTCATTAAAACCCATTACATGGTAGAGGTATTAAGGTCATGGTCTCTTCAAGGAGTCATTAGAATACACATGATTCTAAAACAACAGAATTGGACAATATCTCATAGCCTTTACTTGAGATTGCCATCTGAACCCCATTAGATTTACATCAGTTCTCCTAACTGAATTTATATCATACTTATTAGTATAAAGATATAAATGATTAAGAATCCAATTTAATATTGTCCTGTCATACTCAGGACTAGGGATTAGTAATTTAATTCTGCTTGATTGGCGTTCTGCTTAGGTTCATTTCAGCCCTATCCTTATAGAAAGTCAATGATTTAAATTTCAATTTAGCTTTCGATAGAACAAATCAGAACTACTAAACACTCATAAGAATTTCAATTATATTTCCTTTAAGCTTTCATTGTCAATCACAAAAGCATCCAGTTACACAAAGATAACATTGCCACTCTGGTATATAAACCGAAGAGGGTCAACTATCAGAATTTAGAATATAACACATAAGTAACAAATACTTATTTCCATTCCTTTCAGAACTATACAATTACATTTTATGCAAACAACATACTTGATACAATGCTTAACGGAAAAGTACATCTTTCCACATATAGTACATTTAGAAAATCAAGCTGTAATTCATTATAAATCAAAATAAACAATCTGATCATCCTGTCAGATCTGCATTGCTTTTACCACTTACGGCAACCATCTGCAAAAATAGTCAACATGAGTCAGTTCGATGAACTGAGCATGATAAGCACTAACTTTTAAAACAATTGCAATCCGTCAATTGTTTTCATTAAACACCCTGTTTAAATGAGATCAATTATCCAAACAAGTAAACATATTCAGACTATGCCTTTGTAATACAAAAATGACTACAAACGTGTAACTCTATCATCGTTACAGAATAGTCCTAAACACTTCTCAAATATTTCATCAAATATTAAGAATCAAAGAACGAAAGTATCTAAACAATTATCTTGAATCCAAGATCAGCAACATTGGACAGATCGTTACTTTCATCAGAAAAGGAAATATCATAGCAAGTCATGATTCCAACAATAAGATACAAGAACAATTCCAACTGTTAGACAGATACCAACAAGTATTAGAATAACAGAAGAGAAAGAAACAAATCATTCATACTTCCCTTCACACAAGTTCACTACTGTACCGTCTCTACATATGGAAAGCATTCATCCAGTATGTATACGAACAAGTCCGACAACCCACAAGAAGATTCACTGTCATATTAAAAATCGAACACAGCAAAAACTCCTGTACAGTGGCTAACACATCAATAGTGCAGACTATCAACCAAACAGACTCTACAGAAGCTTCAAACAACATGAAAATCACCACATTGCCTGTCGAGGTACAGTCGACGGCTTTTAGATCAGTCCAGCTCAAGGCAGGATAGTTATGCAACAGAAGAAAAACACGCCTACAATCCCATATATCAACCTATAGTCCAATGCTAGTCCCTTTTATACACAACAAGGCTTTTTGACCCAAGTTCGAAATCAAAGAACCTCTAGTATATCACGGTCAACAACAGACTTCATTGCATTAAACAATTTGATGTTTCCATAAGACCATACAGAGATTATCTTACAAATACCGTAACATACACTGCCACATCCAACTAGGAAATCAGAAAGGAAACATATCATCCTGTATGTACATCTGTACGTAATCAGAATCAGTCATATAGCACTCACGATTTATTTATACAAAGCTGCATTACTTGATATAAATCATTACTCAGGAAAATTCCACAATGTCAAAACTACAGTATACCAAGTCAAGTTTTCAACTGAGGCAAAAGAAGATACAGGTTAACTTCCACAAGTTCTATGAACCCGACAACAGTGGCAAGACAAATTATTGCAAATGATTCCATCTGGGCAAATCAATGGTGTACATATAAAAATCAGGCAAAAGCAATTTTAATTACTGATTTCAAAACAAGAAACCCGACTGAACCTTTGCCAATTCTTCGCACAATTTTGCACAGAATGTAAACGTAAAATACACCCAAAGAATCTGTACCACAAAATCCATGCAACACGAAGGTATTCCTACAAATAACAGAGGTCTTAGTACATGTTATTCCCTCAAGTCACTGGCTCATCAATCACCAATATTCAATTATATTTAACTTGAACAGAGGTCCAAATGTAAATAAATCATTCAATCGACTCCACAGAGTCATTCTGATTACAACAATAATATGAATATACACATATTGCATACTGCTAACGGGTTGAAACCCAGAACCACAAGCAAGGAATACACAATTTCCAAAAAGGGGTAGCAACGAAATACAGAAACACAATAAGTTATTCGTTCAAAATAACTTAAAATACCATAGCGAAGTCCTACTAGGTTCTGTATCTTTCACCAAAGATAACCACTACAACATGCAAAGAAATCCAATAAGACTGGACATTCACACAAAAGTCCAACAGTATTTTTTCGACAAGAAACAAGCCTTAACAACAAGTTACAATCAACAAGTTTCCATAAACAAACTTCTATCAGCAAGTTTCTACCAACAAGTTTCTACCGTATCCTGAACCCAGCAAAAGAAGCATGCACGGGATTCTCACGGAGCAGGAAGATACTCTTCAAGCACATGCTTCACAAACCTACGCCGGAATGTGAAGCACAACAAAACAGTGAACAGTTCGAAGTACAACACATACCCATTAAGGGTTAAATTTGTAAAAACGAACAGCATAAAGATACAGTACCAAATCACACAAGACAACCATAGAAAATCATTTATTCCATAAATCATTTGAACAGAGTTGTTCTAATGAAATCACTTGAAAGACAGCAAGATTTTTAAAGGTTAGGGCCTAACATGCCTGGATTTTTTTGCTCAAATTTCCGAAGCAGACCACTGGAAGAGCTCAGACTTCCTTTTCCTTTTCCAAGTTAGAGCGACCAACAAAATTTTGCTATCTCCAAAACATATATATTTTCCTTGCCAGAGAAAAGAGCTAGATATCCTCATGTTCGCCATGCAACTCAAAGAATACTCAAAAGAAGAACCAAAGGTGAATGTGCAGTAAGAAAAAACAAAAATCGCGATAAGCCAAACAAACCAACAACTTCCCAGTTTGCATGCCTTCACGCGAGTTCCGAGCTCGACTACCGAGCACATTGAATGCATTTACACCAACTTTCCCACTCAAACTCCACTGCCACCGACCGCCAAAGTTGGCGACAGTCAAATAAAATTCCCAGTTCATTTTCAGTTTTGGCGACCTGCCACGTCGGCACAAGTTAGCCGTTCCTTAAACTTCCGCCAAGACCTGTCCCTCATACTTATCCTTAGCATTTAATGACATAGAAAATGCCGCCCATGGTTCGCACCCCTCCATAGGCCCCTTTACATTCTTGCTCATAGTTAGGTTAGTATCTTAGGTTAGAATTTAGGATAACACCTAATCTAACTTCCATAACATAGATACTAACTTAGGACATTAGTACTTAGCCTAGGTCTAGGTTAGATTAACACTAATCTAACCCCTAGGTTAGGTTTAGTTTTAGGTTACTAACCAATAATAATTCCAGTTAGGTCTACATTTCGTACACTCAGAAAAATACCTACATCATACGTCTTCAAACAGGTTTAGCTCCTGTTCTGCCTTAGGCTGCAGAATCGTATGTAACCGAATTATTACCTGGTCCACAATCGAGACCTTCCAGATATACTTCCATATCGGGAACCAATTCATTTCACTTGATCAGCCTGAGTCATACTCCTGACTAGCTTATTAAATGCTTCTAGACCTTGCAACCTATTCAAGGTCTGTAATTTTAATTCATCATGAACAAACTTAAAGCAATACTTGGATCAATTCCACTGATCCAAGACTAGGTATTATAGATGGATAACTCTATAATTCATTCCGAGATCAGATTAAACTCAGATGCAAAATGAAATAAATAAAAGAGTCTAATCATATTCCGACTCAGTCAAGATCTGAAATCTGCAAAGAAATTACAGTACATATCAAGCATGATTTCTAAATCGAGGAACACATCCTTTTACAAGAAATCACATATCAACACTTGTATGCTCAGGAGAAAGTAACAACAGTTCAGGGTGTTACATGCTTCCCTCCTAAAAAGATTCATCGTCCCGATGAATTACATATTAATTTAACCTTCAGGTTAATCAATTTATTAGTACACAACAATGTGACTACTTCCATATTTGAATAGTTCCAGAAATCAATGTCACAACACATTTTATTCAACCTGAATAATGTTTGCCTTCATCAGGCTTTCATAAATACTTAAAAACAATAAGTTCATAAAAGTATGTTTTGTCAACAGATTTCATTCTGTTGAAAAAGAGAAGGAAAAGCAATTTTCATCTCTTCCAGATTTTCCCAAGTTGCACTTTCTTCGTTAAACTGGTCCCACTGGACCTTACATTGCTTGTATCTCACGATTTCTTAAATGCAATTGGCGAGTTTCCAGCACTCGTGTGGGTTTAACCACGATTATTCCTGGGTCTTGGACCTGCAAGGAATTCCAATTTAAAACATGTGACAGATCTGAAACGTATTTCTTAAGCAAAGAAATATGGAAAACATCATGCATGCGAGATAAAGCAGGTGGCAATGCTAAACGATAAGCTACAGGATTGATTATTTCGACAATTTCGAAAGGTCCCACAAATCGAGGTGACAACTTGGCAGCCTTGCCAAAAGTTATAGAACTCTTTCTGGGTTTAACACGAAGGAAAACCTTATCACCAAGCTCAAACCTTCTATCAACCCGCTTAAGGTCAGCATAGCTCTTCTGTCTATCCGCTGCTTCCTTTAATCGTTCACGAATCAGCTTAACTTGCTGTTCCATTTCTGTGAGAATCTCTGGTCCAATTACCACTCTATCCTCAACACTGTCCCAACTAACAGGGGTTCTGCACTTTCTTCCATAAAGTGCTTCAAATGGTGCCATTTTAAGAGATGAGTGATAAGTATTGTTGTATGCGAACTCAACTAATGGAAGATACTCTTCCCATTTATACTGTTGATCCATGCAATACATTCGCAACATGTCCTCCAACACTTGATTTACCCTCTCGGTTTGTCCATCCGTTTCCGGATGATATGCAGAACTGAAGTTTAGTTTCGTTCCTAGGGCTGCGTTAAGCGTTTGCCAAAACCTTGACGTCATTCTAGGATCCCTGTCAGATATAATCAATTCTGGTACACCATGCAATCTGAAAATTTCGTGTACGAATCTTTTGGCTAGCACTGGCGAATCATCCTTTAGATTTCCAGCGATGAAATGAGCTACCTTGGTCAGTTTATCAACAACTACCAGGATAACATCATGTTTATTCCTGGACATAGGTAGTCCTTGTACAAAATCCATGGTTATTACTTGCCATTTGTACTGCGGTACGCTATGAGGATATAGCAGTCCAGCAGGGTGCATATGTTCTGCCTTCACCCGCTGACATTCCAGACAATGAGTCACAAAATTAATTACATCCTTTTTCATACCTTTCCAGAAGTATTGCTGTTTTAAATCAGCAAGCATTTTTGTGATACCTGGGTGTCCAGAGAAAGGTGAATTATGAAATTCAACTAACAACTTCTTTCTCAAATCGTTCAGCATAGGTACATATACCCTGTTTTCATAACGCAAGATTCCTTCATTATCAAAATGAAAACCTTTATACCTTATATCCTTAGGTTCTGCAGCAAGCGCTGCTTTTACTTGCTGAAAGTATGCATCTGATTCTGAAGCACTTTTTACCTCGTCTTTAAACTGAGTTCTTAATGTTATAAGAGCAGAAATGTGCCTCCTACGACTTAGAGCATCAGCTACTCTATTCTCCTTCCCTTTGATATAGCTAATATCAAAGTCATATTGTGATAAAAATTCTAACCACCTTCTCTGTCTGGCATTCAGATTGGGCTGAGTAAAAATATATTTCAGTCCTAAGTGATCAGTTTTCAACTCAAAAGGTTTCCCAAGTAAATAGTGTCTCCAGACTTGAAGTGCATGAACAATGGCAGCAAGTTCCAAATCATGAGGGGCATAATTCAGCTCATGTAACTTAAGTTTTCTACTTTCATATGCTATGACCTGATCATTTTGTAGCAAAACGCCTCCAAGGCCTTCCCCAGAAGCATCCGTTACAACAGTAAAACTCCCATTAGGGTCTGGTACAGCTAGTATAGGTGCAGAAGTCAACTGGTCTTTCAAACTTTTGAAAGCCACTTCGCACTTATCATTCCATATGAATTTCTTATCCTTCTTCTGCAATGAAGTTATTGGTGCAGCTACTTTAGAAAAATCCTTTACAAATTTTCTATAATAACCAGCAAGACCCATGAAGCTTCTTACTTCATGCACATTCTTTGGTGCAGGCCACTCAGTTATTGCCACTATTTTTGAAGGATCTACAGCAATTCCTTCTTTACTTATAACATGACCCAAATAGTGAACTTCTGAATCAAAGAAAGAACATTTGGATAACTTACCGTACAACTTCCTCTTTCTCAAAATTCCCAAAACTATCTTCAAATGCTCATTGTGCTCCTCAATGCTTTTAGAATAAATGAGAATATCGTCCAAGAATACAAGTACAAACTTGTCCAGGTATTCTTGAAAGATATTGTTCATTAAATTCATAAAGGCTGCGGGTGCATTGGTTAATCCAAAGGGTAGAACTGTGAATTCATAATGTCCGTATCTTGTTCGGAAAGTTGTTTTATGAATATCTTCCTCTCTAATCCTTAACTGATGATAACCAGATCGAAGGTCTATCTTAGAATAAACCGCTGCTCCACACATCTGATCAAACAGATCATCGATCCTAGGAAGTGGATATCGGTTCTTGACTGTTGCTTTGTTCAACATCCGATAATCAATACACAGCCTTAGTGTTCCATCCTTCTTTTTCACAAATATTACAGGCACTCCCCAAGGTGAAACACTTGGTCTGATCAAACCTTTAGACAAAAGCTCTTGCAACTGTGCCTTAAGCTTGACTAACTCAGTAGTAGTCATCCGATAAGGCGCTTTGGATATAGGTTCTGTTCCTGGCTTGATTTCAATGGTGAAGTCAAATTCTCTCTTGGGTGGTAACCCTAGTAATTCCTCAGGAAAAACATCCCTGAAACCTTGTAAAAGAGGGAATCGTTCCATGAAATCATCATCTTCTTCTGAAGATTCAGATATCTTTACCGCATAAAGGGTACATCCTTTATTTTTAGCCTTTTTAAGCTGCATAGCTGATAGTTTTCTAACTGAAATTTCCTGCTTTCACCCTTGAATCTCTGCTGATTCTAGTTGATCATCTAAACATTTTATGTTCTTTTCATAGCAGTCTACCTTTGCTTTATGGTCAGCTAACCAATTGACACCGATGACAATGTCATACGATCCCAAAGGTGCAACATAGAGGTCAACTTCCGTGGAAAAGTTAGGTAAGTCAAGGACTCGCCTCAAAAGACACATACTCACCGTATGAATGCAAATTATTACCATACTGCATACCCAAGATTTATCCATTTTTCCAGCTTTTCTTTTAAGTTTAGAAGCAAGTTTATTAGATATAAAACATTCAGTAGCTCCTGTATCAAAAAGAATAGTGACAGGTATGCTGAATAACTTACCCGAACTTCTATAGGTGTCACTTGCTTTTCAAATTTGCTTGTCCGCTACTGCAGCATGTATCTTATGCTGCTAATTACAATCATCCTTCTTCAAAGGGCACTGATTTGCGTAGTGATCTTTACCACAATTGTAGCAGCCTCCTACAGGTCCCTTTTTAGGCTCAAAGTTGCCTCCAGTTTTGTAATTGTCACGTTGTCCTCCATAGGGCTTCTGCCCATTATTATAATTTTTAGCAAAATTATCCTTTACATTTCCAGCAGGCTTATTTACTGCTGCTTTCTTATTGTTATCTCCTGGAAACTTACTCTTGTTTCCAAACTTTTTCCATGGTCCTTTTCTAGGTGCAAGAGAGGTTGAAGAAGGGTTTGCAGTCTTCTTCCGCACTTCCTCCTTATGAGCAGAAATAGCCTTTAATTTCTGTTCTTGCCTAATGGCCTTTTCAACAACTCCTTCCATAGTGGTTGGACTGTGAACATCGACCTCTCCCCCTATCACGGGATTCAATCCCATGATGAATTTCCGTATTCTGAACTTTTCGTCAGTTTGATACTATGGTACATACTTAAGGAGTTTTGTAAACCGCTCCCAGTATTCAGTTACCGTTAGCTTCCCTTGAGCTAAATTCTGAAATTCTGTCATTTTCTGATCATAGAAAAGTTGTGGCAGCCAACGTTGCCTAAAATAGCCTTTAAATTGATCCCAAGTAATATTGGTCTCATCAATGTTTAGTTCAGCTTTACGGCTATCCCACCACGAAGATGCTTCGTGGGAAAGCTGATAGGCTCCCCAAATAGCTTTGGTTTCCTCTGAGAAGTTCCTTATTGCAAAGTACTTCTCCATTTCACTGAGCCAGTTCTCAGCCCCATCTCCTAATGTGGTGCCATCATACTTAGGTGGACTTATCCTTTTTATATCATTAGTGAGTTCTGCTTTACTAACTCCGCCTTTTTGTTTTCTGGTTGGACAGGTGCATTCCCAGCATTAACATCAACACCCATGTCGGGGTTGTCCTCAGGAGGTTGCTGATTATTATTATCAGCTTCTTCATCCTCCTCATTTCCCATCACCTGCTGTTCAAGTACAGCTAAGCGATCTCTTGTGTCCAACAGGGCAGCAAGGATCTCATCAAGTTTCTGGGTTGTTGCCGCTCCTCCTTCAGGTGGAGCATTATTCGCAATGTTCCCCCTTGTTCTAACCATTTTCTGTTACAAGAAAATTCAGGTTTTTATCAGATTATGGACACAATAGGTCCAAGAGCTGCAACCTTCAGCTCTGATACCAAGATGTAACATCCTCATTTTATAACTTAGAACAAGTGGAATTTTTTTTTTTTTTTCTTTTGCATCCTGGTTCTAAATACATAATTTAGAACTCACAAATCAAATAACCATTCATTTAACAGAGATAACCATAGGAAGTCAGTAATGACTCTGAGTACCTCCGATCTATTCATTCATGACTCGGTTATCTACCGATCTATTCATGAGTAATAAGAGTTGGCGTTTTATTTAACGCTTCACTCTCGTGGTTCTCTTCCCTATTCTGGGAATTCAGAATGCTCTGTCCAAGGAACCTAACTGAATAATTGTTACCATTATTCATCGGCATCTCATCCCTTAGACTAGGTGAATTAGGACAACGCAATCAGCAGCTTGCGATACTTTGGCCAAAGATTTGAAACATACTGTTTATGTCTCGTATTCCTTAACGGCATACTCGTCAATCTGGAATACGTCCTTCACCCCATTCTTATGTTATATAGAATGTCTTACACTCTATCGCTCACCCTTCCTTTCACAACTTAATCACTCGAAGATAGATTAACAAGGTGATAATGTTATATGGATGCCCACGAGTATTAGGGATACGATGACATACTGGTATAACCCTGCAGTTAGACCAGTGTGTCAAGATACCCCGAACCTCCTAGGCAGCCTTATAACCTGACCACATTCCTAATCGGTCCCTGAGTAACTAATCCGAACACAAGTGTAAATCTTAGCGATCAATGCAAAGGGTGTCGCCATAAGTCACCTGCATTGTTGTAACTTCGAGAAGATCCTAATCTTCTCGGAGGTACAACCCTGCAGTTGTCTTGTGCCGTCAACCTTTAAATCCGCCTCGAAAAGATCTACTTATTAATATGTGTACGCACGTTGAGTTTTAAATTACTTTAAAGACTTTCCCCTAAGGTTAGCCTTTCCCGATCCCTGGATTCTTCGTCATAAGATGACCTTCCTCATTAAAACCCATTACATGGTAGAGGTATTAAGGTCATGATCTCTTCAAGGAGTCATTAGAATACACATGATTCTAAAACAACAGAATTGGACAATATCTCATAGCCTTTACTTGAGATTGCCATCTGAACCCCATTAGATTTACATCAGTTCTCCTAACTGAATTTATATCATACTTATTAGTATAAAGATATAAATGATTAAGAATCCAATTTAATATTGTCCTGTCATACTCAGGACTAGGGATTAGTAATTTAATTCTGCTTGATTGGCGTTCTGCTTAGGTTCATTTCAGCCCTATCCTTATAGAAAGTCAATGATTTAAATTTCAATTTAGCTTTCGATAGAACAAATCAGAACTACTAAACACTCATAAGAATTTCAATTATATTTCCTTTAAGCTTTCATTGTCAATCACAAAAGCATCCAGTTACACAAAGATAACATTGCCACTCTGGTATATAAACCGAAGAGGGTCAACTATCAGAATTTAGAATATAACACATAAGTAACAAATACTTATTTCCATTCCTTTCAGAACTATACAATTACATTTTATGCAAACAACATACTTGATACAATGCTTAACGGAAAAGTACATCTTTCCACATATAGTACATTTAGAAAATCAAGCTGTAATTCATTATAAATCAAAATAAACAATCTGATCATCTGTCATATCTGCATTGCTTTTACCACTTACGGCAACCATCTGCAAAAATAGTCAACATGAGTCGGTTCGATGAACCGAGCATGATAAGCACTAACTTTTAAAACAATTGCAATCACAATTGTTTTCATTAAACACCCCGTTTAAATGAGATCAATTATCCAAACAAGTAAACATATTCGACTATGCCTTTGTAATACAAAAATGACTACAAACGTGTAACTCTATCATCATTACAGAATAGTCCTAAACACTTCTCAAATATTTCATCAAATATTAAGAATCAAAGAACGAAAGTATCTAAACAATTATCTTGAATCCAAGATCAACAACATTGACAAGATCGTTACTTTCATCAGAAAAGGAAATATCATAGCAAGTCATGATTCCAACAATAAGATACAAGAACAATTCCAATCATAGTTAGATAGATACCAACAAGTATTAGAATAATAGAAGAGAAAGAAACAAATCATTCACACTTCCCTTCACACAAGTTCACTACTGTACCGTCTCCACATATGGAAAGCATTCATCCAGTATGTATACGAACAAGTCCGACAACCCACAAGAAGATTCACTGTCATATTAAAAATCGAACACAGCAAAAACTCCTGTACAGTGGCTAACACGTCAATAGTGCAGATCTATCAACCAAACAGACTCTACAGAAGCTTCAAACAACATGAAAATCACCACATTTCCTGTCGAGGTACAGTCGACGGCTTTTAGATCAGTCCAGCTCAAGGCAGGATAGTTATGCAACAGAAGAAAAACACGCCTACAATCCCATATATCAACCTATAGTCCAATGCTAGTCCCTTTTACACACAGTAAGGTTTTTTTTTGAACCAAGTTCGAAATCAAAGAACCTCTAGTATATCACGGTCAACAACAGACTTCATTGCATTAAACAATTTGATGTTTCCATAAGACCATACAGAGATTATCTTACAAATACCGTAACATACACTGCCACATCCAACTAGGAAATCAGAAAGGAAACATATCATCCTGTATGTACATCTGTACGTAATCGGAATCAGTCATATAGCACTCACGATTCATTTATACAGAGCCGCGTTACTTGATATAAATCATTACTCAGGAAAATTCCACAATGTCAAAACTACAGTATACCAAGTCAAGTTTTCAACTGAGGCAAAAGAAGATACAGGTTAACTTCCACAAGTTCTACTGAACCCGGACAACAGTGGCATGACAAATGATTGCCAATGATTCCATCTGGTCAAGTCAATGGTGTACATATTAAAATCAAGCAAAAGCAATTTAAATACTGATTTCAAAACAAGATACCCGACTGAACCTTTGCCAATTCTTCGCACAAGTTTGCACAGAATGCAAACGTAAAATACACCCAAAGAATCTGTACCACAAAATCCATGCAACACGAAGGTATTCCTACAAATAACAGAGGTCTTAGTACATGTTATTCCCTCAAGTCACTGGCTCATCAATCACCAATATTCAATTATATTTAACTCGAACAGAGGTCCAAATATAAATAAATCATTCAATCGACTCCACAGAGTCGTTCTGATTACAACAATAATATGAATATACACATATTGCATACTGCTAACGGGTTGAAACCCAGAACCACAAGCAAGGAATACACAATTTCCAAAAAGGGGTAGCAACGAAATACAGAAACACAATAAGTTATTCGTTCAAAATAACTTAAAATACCATAGCGAAGTCCTACTAGGTTCTGTATCTTTCACCAAAGATAACCACTACAACATGCAAAGAAATCCAATAAGACTGGATATTCACACAAAAGTCCAACAGTGTCTTTTCCGACAAGAAACAAGCCTCATAAACAAGTTACAATCAACAAGTTTCTATAAACAAACTTCTATCAGCAGTTTCTACCAACAAGTTTCTACTGAATCCTGAACCCAGCAAGAGAAGCATGCACGAGTTCTCACGGAGCAGGAAGATACTCTTCAAGCACATGTTTTACAAACCTACGCCGGAATGTAAAGCACAACAAAACAGTGAACAGTTCGAAGTACAACACACACCCATTAAGGGTTAAATTTGTAAAAACGAACAGCATAAAGATACAGTACCAAATCACACAAGACAACCATAGAAAATCATTTATTCCATAAATCATTTGAACAGAGTTGTTCTAATGAAATCACTTGGAAGACAACAAGATTTTTAAAGGTTAGGGCCTAACATGCCTGGATTTTTTTTGCTCAAATTTCTGAAGCAGACCACTGGAAGAGCTCAGACTTCCTTTTCCTTTTCCAAGTTAGAGCGACCAACAAAATTTTGCTATCTCCAAAACATATATATTTTCCTTGCCAGAGAAAAGAGCTAGATATCCTCATGTTCGCCATGCAACTCAAAGAAGACTGGTGCGAAGAACCAGTGAACAGGCAGAAGGAAAACCGAAAATCGCGATAAGCCAAACAAACCAACAACTTCCCAGTTTGCATGCCTTCACGCGAGTTCCGAGCTCGACTACCGAGCGCATTGAATGCATTTACACCAACTTTCCCGCTCAAACTCCACTGCCACCGACCGCCAAAGTTGGCGACAGTCAAATAAAATTCCTAGTTCATTTTCGCCATGGCGACTCGCCACGCGGCACAAGTTAGCCGTTCCTTAAACTTCCACCAAGACTGTCCTCATACATATCCTTAGCATTTAATGACATAGAAAACGCCGCCCATGGTTCGCACCCCTCCATAGGCCCCTTTACATTCTTGCTCATAGTTAGGTTAGTATCTTAGGTTAGAATTTAGGATAACACCTAATCTAACTTCCATAACATAGATACTAACTTAGGACATTAGTACTTAGCCTAGGTCTAGGTTAGATTAACACTAATCTAACCCCTAGGTTAGGTTTAGTTTTAGGTTACTAACCAATAATAATTCCAGTTAGGTCTACATTTCGTACACTCAGAAAAAGACCTACATCATACGTCTTCGAACAGGTTTAGCTCCTGTTCTGCCTTAGGCTGCAGAATCGTATGTAACCGAATTATTACCTGGTCCACAATCGAGACCTTCCAGATATACTTCCATATCGGGAACCAATTCATTTCACTTGATCAGCCTGAGTCATACTCCTGACTAGCTTATTAAATGCTTCTAGACCTTGCAACCTGTTCAAGGTCTGTAATTTTTAATTCATCATGAACAAACTTAAAGCAATACTTGGATCAATTCCACTGATCCAAGACTAGGTATTATAGATGGATAACTCTATAATTCATTCCGAGATCAGATTAAACTCAGATGGAAAATGAAATAAATAAAAGAGTCTAATCATATTCCGACTCAGTCAAGATCTGAAATCTGCAAAGAAATTACAGTACATATCAAGCATGATTTCTAAATCGAGGAACACATCCTTTTACAAGAAATCACATATCAACACTTGTATGCTCAGGAGAAAGTAACAACAGCTTCGTGGTTTTACAACTTCACCCTTTCGCGTCCTTCGTGTCCCTTTGGCCCGTATGTCCCAACCTATTTTGCACACAATGCTTAGTCGATTTTGCTTTTACCTTCGACCATTTCACCCTTTCGCGTCCCAACCGTATCTTCACAGCGTGTCCCCACGGCCCGGATGTCCCTTTGCTCTACGGACCGCCTAGCGGCCTTTTGGCTGATTCGCGCCCCGATGTCCCAACTGTCCCAAGGACCTCCTGGACTAGGACTTAGCCATTTTTCATGATTTTTCCTAGCCCAAGCTTGTTTTTGCATCTTTTTCACCCTTTTTAGAACTTTCTTTTCGACCGGACAGAGAGTTAGAAAAAAATCTGAGGGGACCCTAGAAACATGATTTTTGCCTTGAATCAATCTATTTTCCTGGGACTTGAGTATTCTGATGCATGTTATCAAATTTACCCTAGGGGTGAATTTTGGATAACAATTTGGTGACTCAGTGGGGTCACCTGCCTGCTAGGTAGAAGATACCAGTTGCCTGAAGCAGTCCATTGGGCATGGAGTCATCAAATATTCTGTTTAGAACCCCAACTGACTTAGAATGTGTAAGGAGGAAGATGGAATATCACCTGATGGGAGCAAGGACTACAAAACATCTCCATGGACAACAAGCTATGCCAAAGCACTTAGGGAAAACAAAACTAACCTACAACAAAACAATGTGCACAAGCACTTGGAGGAATGAAAATCTAATCTAATATTTACAAGGTAGTGAATTTCCCTCTAGAAGCAATGCTTGAGATAGATTCCATTTACTGGAATCTGCAGTTCTTCACCATCTAATGAGGCTAAGTGGAAAGCATTGTTGTTCTTGCACTTCGTGACCATGTATGGGCCATTCCAAATGGCATCAAATTTTGAATGGCTTCCCGTTTTTCTCTATCCACATCCCATTTCAACACTAGATATCCAACTCCGAAAAGATCTATCCTTGGCCTTCTATCGAAAGTCTTCTTGATCAAAGCTTGATCCTTTTCCATTGCTTGGGATGCCTAATTTCTGATCTCTTGCAGCTCCATCAACTCTGCATACCTCACCTCCATGGGCTCAAACTCTAGCAACTCCAACTACTTCATGAGTTCCAATGTTGGCAACTCAAGTGACATGGGCAAGATTGCCTCTCTTCCATAGACAAGTTTGAATGGAGAGTTACCTGTGGATCTTTTGGGAGTTATCCTATCAGCCCATAAGGCTGATTTCAGTTTGGTATGCCAAGACCTCTGATTCTTGTCAAGAGTCCTCCTAATGATCCTCAAAAAGTTCTTGTTTGTAGACTCGGCTTGGCCATTACCTTGAGGGTAATAGTTTGATGAAGTGCTTAGGTAGATACCGTTCTTGACAGCCCACTCAGTCACCTTAGATCCAATGAATGCCAATGCATTATCATAGATTATTGTAGCAAGTACACCAAATCTGGTTGTTATCCCCTCATAAAAGTCTAAGATGCTAGACTCATTTGCCTCCTTGAGTGCTACTGCTTCTATCCATTTGGTGAAATAGTCCATGGATGTCAAAATCCATTTGTACCCTTGGCTTGAATTGGGATTAATGACTCTAATGAAGTCCAAACCCCATTGCATGAATAGCTGGTCAACTAAGATTGGATGTAATGGAAGGGCAGCAAGTCTCTCTTTTCCCGTGAAAATACACAATTCTTACACCTCTTGATCCATGCATAGCAATCACTAAAGATTTTGGCCAATAATAACAGCCTTCATGATTTTTAGAGCTATCACTCTTGGTGCAAAATGACCACCAGCTGGTCCACCATGGAACTCTTCCAACACCCTTTGAATCTGATTTGTGCTAATGTATCTCAGCATCACTCCATTCACATCTTTCTTGAACAAAACTCCATCAACAATGGCATAAGGGACAGCTGTAATTTGAAGTGTCTCCTTTGGGTCTTGTTCATCTCCGGAGGGCATAGGCCTATGCCTAGGAAGTGTATAATGCCTTGGGTCTAGCAAGGAGTGAGGGAAGCATTGTCTTCTTCTTGATTGCCACTTGGCTCATGGCTGTCCCGGATCACAAAACAACCTTTTCTTCATTGCATAATTCTTTTTGCTTCCCCAAAACCAGCTGCTCACACAATCCTTTCCCTCTTACCAGCTTGGTGATCTTGATCTCAATGTCATACTCCATGACACGGGTGATCCAACCTGCCCTTTTCTCATTCAAATCCTTGTTGAGGAGGAAGTCCTTGACCCAAAGATGTGAGACCAACAACCTGGACCTTGTTGTTTGAGACTAAATGCTTGAATTTCTTCAAGCTTCGATTACACCAAGACATGCTTCTCAATAAAAGAGTACCTCACCTCATAGTCATCTAGGCTCGGTTAAGAAGGCAATTGGTTGCTCATCATTATCCTTGTTCTACTGTACCAAAATGGTAGAAATAGTGTCATTACCTCCAAATGCATAGAGGATGAAATCCTTGGAGAAGTCCGGGTTGATGAGAGTTGGTGCTTGAGAGATGGCTTCTTTGATTGCTTCAAAACTATCCTTGCCTTTTGCTGTCCACTTGAAAGCCATGCTCTTCTTTAACATTTTGGTGATGGGCTTGACAAGGGCTGCAAAATCTGGGACAAACCTCCAAACAAAGTTTATCCTTGCTAAGAAACTCTGAAGGGATTTCTTGTGGCTTGGCAATGGTAGTGCTCTTATGGCTTCAACCCTCTCTAGATCAATTGTTAATCCTTCTTTGGAGACAATATGGCCAAGGATATTTCCTTCATGTGCAAGAAAGATACACTTCTTAGGATTCAAAGACACTCCAAATCCCCGCACCTCGTGAAGACTTGCCTCAAATGATAGAGGTGGTCTCACTACATTTTTGAAAAAATAGTGATATCATCAAGGTAAATTAGCACCACATTGTTAATCAAACCTTTGAATTCCATGTCCATTTCCCTTTGGAAGGTAGCACCAGCGTTGGATAGCCCAAATGGCATTTTCTTGTATGCAAAAGTTCCCCATTTGGTTGTGAAGGATGTCTTGAACTGGTCCTCTTCCTTCACCATAATCTAATTGTAGCCCGAGTAGCCATCAAGTAGTGAAAACCTCTCGAGCCAGCCACCACTTGCAATATTTGCTCCATGGAAGGGAGTGGGTAATGGTCCTTGAGAGAGGCTCTATTCAAGTCTCTGAAGTCAACACACAGTCTGATCTCTCCACTCTTCTTTCTGACTGGAACTAAGTTGGCAACTCAACTAGAATGCTTGATTGGGAATATGATCCTTGAATCAATCAGCTTGTCCAATTCTTTCCTCATGAGAGGCTCCATGTGTGGATTGACTGGTCTTTGTTTCTTCCTGACAGGCTTAGTATTTGGATCCAATTCAATGGTATGCTAAGCTAAGTTGGGATTGAAACCTTTCAAGTCCTCATAGCTCCAAGCAAACACGTCAGGGAACTCTTGACACAGTTTTATGAACTCATACCTTTCTTGTTCAGTTGTCATTCTTCCAATTTGCAATGGTTTTTTCTCTTCTACCAAGATGGATAGGGAATCCTCTCTCTTGACCTGAATGTTTTCTTTCTCCTTTCTAAATTGATCATTGGGGTTAAAAATGGACTCCAAGGTGATAAGTCCCTTGGGTAGCTTGTTAGTTCTCAGCTGTACCACTTGGTCACCATACTGCTATTCCAATTTTTCTTGATTCTTGGCCGATAACTCAGCTTCTTCTTGCAAGAAATGGATGATTTGCTAGTCATTCTCAAACACTTGCCAACTAACATTGTTATCCGGCACTGAAGGCCTCACAATCACATGGATGTTTAGCTGTACCTTATCTTATTGAATGCTTTCCACAATGTCAAAGGCTGCCCCTACTGCTGCAAGCCTGTCAACAGCTTGATTCTCTTTCCTAGGAATGGATTTGATGCCAAAACCTCAAAATCTTCCATGAGGTCCCACACCCTATTCTTGTAGCACTGAGAAGATCATTCTTGGCAGCATGTTGTCCCTTGACCTGATTTACAATCAATTCACTATCACCAAAGACTTACAAGTTCTTTATTCCTCTCTTTATTTCCCAATGCATCCTCTTGCACTAAGGCTTTATATTCAGCAAGTGTTATTGGAACATGCAAACTAAAATCTAAAAGCTAAATAGTACTTTTTACCGCTTGAGGTGAAACAAGCATGGCTCCACCTCTTGCACCTTGTCTACTCCTTGATCCATCAAAAAACAACTGCCATACCTCATTGTCATCTTTGTGGTTTGGCTTGGTGATGCTAGGAATAGGCTGATTTTCTTCGTGTATGCAATAGACCCTATTTCAGATTCTTCCACCTCTTGATAAGTATCAAATGCATGTATCTTGTTTTCCCATTCATCAAGAGTTAGATCTGGGATGCTTCCAACCTTAGTGTCAGCCTCATCGGTGCTTGGGTGATCTTCTTGATCAAATGCTGAGCAATTGGCATTAATCTGACTTGGAGTGTAAGGCTCAATATGGAAGTTTGCAATAGGTTCTGACCTGATTGTAGCCTTAGTTCCATACCTCATTTTGAACAACATGTGTGACCAATCAGCAGACAAATATCCCCCAATCTTGGTTGTGAAGTCCCTTGACAAACATAGGGAAAAGAGTGGTGGAAGGTCTATGACTGATACATCTTGTAAAACAATAACGTTTGGACATGCATGCAAGGTAAGACTCAAATTTCTAATCACCCCAACTATTGTTACTACTGTCCCATCCAGCTGCACTACCCCTTTGGATGTTGTTTCATACTGGAGCCCTAGCTGATTAGCTATATGTTTAGGCATTACTGAGCTACTTGCCCCGGATTCTATCATGCAATTGTGCACTAGCTGATTTCCAATGATTAATGAAACATAGAAGGGAGGGGGTTTCAACATTTTACCTTGCTATCTTCCATGATTTCCCTTAGGCCGGGCAGCATTTGTAAGCACTTTGTCTTGCATCTCGATCCCGCTGATTCAAGTTGGCTAGTCCTTCATGGTAGCTTGTATGAGATCTCTTTGGCCTCGGGATGGATAGGGATTTCCACATTGATATATTAACATTTGTCTTCTTCATCTAATCAATGATTTTGAATGGTGATGAAGGATATCCTTGTTGTCCCTTGGTTTGCATATTCACTCCTTGCATGTGGGCAGCAACAACCGGTATTTGAGTTGGCCTAGGAGCTGTTCTTGGCTGCCCTTGTGTATTTGAAATTGGATTTTGCTTGCCAACCACTTGTGGAGCCATGGAAGGTCGTGGATTGGTTGGGGATAATGGCTGTTCTTGACCCAAATTCCTCCTTTTTGACCTTGTGTTGGCTGCAACACCTTGAGAAACTACTCCGGTTCATGCCAAAAATCCTCTCGCTTGCCAATTTACCAATGTGGTGTCATTTGGGGCTGATTGTTGTTGGAATGTTTCTTGTTGTTGATCGCTTTCTTGACTGCCCTCACCCCCACATCAGTAGTTGTCACCATTAATGCTTGATTCAAAGCACCATTGAAGCACATGGATTGGTTATGAGGCTCATTGCATGGAAAACACCAATCATACTCCTGAGCAATGTTGTTTTGTGTTGGCACCAATGCCTTAGAGGCAGATATGGCATTTGGATTATAGGGATGAAATGGTCTATTGGCAGGAGGCCTTGTTTGATTCATATTTGCAGCTAGGTTAGGTGGCCTTTGTGGTTGGTATGGCTGCCTATTAGGCTAAGCTTGGGGTTGATAAGAAGGTCTAAAACCTTGGGCTTGTTGCCTCTTGAGAGTAACCAGCTCATTGCCTAGGTTTTGCAATTGCTTCATGACTTCTTGAAGCTCATTTGGGACACTTGGAGATGAAGTGGAAGCTTCATTTGAACTCTGATTTCTAGGAGTGGGAGAAGGAGCCAAATTAGGTGCTTGATTGGTGTTTGGGCTCTCTAAACTTGGAAAAAATGGCATGGGAGGTCTAGGGGCAAGTTTGCCAGCTTGGATCGAAACAGGTTTTCAGCCCTAATGGTAATGTTATAAGCCATAGGGATAGTTATGCCTCCCATGGACTGAATCAACATAGAAATATCAAAATTTAGAGCTTTGAGATAGTAGAGAAAAGCACCTTCTGTTGTTGGCCTGACTGCCACTGGAATTCTCTCCCAAGTCTTTTGAAATCTGAAGTTGAAATCAGCCAGTTGCTCATTGGGAGCTCTCTTGATGGTTGTCAGCTGCTCCAAAAGAGACAAGTTGTCTCCCTTCTCTCCAAATTACTCATGAAGTGCTATACACAGCTGATTCCAATTTGTGATAGAACCAGCTCCAAGGCTTCTAAACCATTGCAATACTTTACCCTTGAACGAAGATGCCAGTAACTTGACAGCCACTTGCATCTCATTAATTTCATGAATTGCACAAAGGTTAGCAATATCTTTAACATGATCACCTGGAATAGTCTGATTTTCTCCAAAGAAGTACGGATTGTTCTTCAAGGATGTAATAGGAATTAGATGTTGTGCATTGAGGGCAAGTGGGCTGCTACCTGTGAAGTTGACGTAGGGGTTGTTTTGTGCCATTCTAATTGGTCTTAAAACCCTCGTTGACCGAATGAAAGGCCTACCGGGTGGAGGAGTTAAGAGAGTTCTGTTTGGTGGATATGGAGACCTTTGAGTCCTTCTTCCTCTTTTCCTTCTTCTTGGAGATAATTGTAGGTATTCAAACAACACTTCTTCTTCTCCAACTCTTGACCTTGTGGTAACTCTTCTCAGAGTTTTCGTGCCCGCACCGCTAAAACCAGCTTGATTCCTCCCTCGAGTCACCGGATATGCAAATAATAGCTCTTTTCAAGCAAGAAAACTGCAAAAGTATGCACATCAACATTGCTGCAATAATAATGAGACCTCTAGTATCCCACTGCATGCTAAAACTATTGTTGCAGCTCACAACACCCCCGGATGCCGATCAGCTTCTAGGTTGATCACTCTTGCATCCAGCAGATTACACAACATGGAAACCTCTCTCTAAGTGTGGGACTTGTGAAACCGAGAGAGGAATCTCCGATTAGAGGCTAGTTCCTCAAACTCCTCTCGATTAGATCTAATGCTTCCACAACTATAGAGGTTCGATCCTAATCCTACTCTAAATTGCAAGGAGACAGGATAAAAGTGCAAAAATTGAAACTAACTAAAGATGGTGATGCACCAAAAGGAGTGGTGAATATTTTTGTCATGCAAATAGACACAAACCAAAGATTACAACATAAAACATACACAGGCTGATAAGATATAATTTAGGATCTGAAATGAAGAAAATAATACAAACAAAGGACTGAAACCCATTCACAAAGCTTGCATTATCATTTCCAATGTCAAAACCACTGCATTACAACCTCAGAGAGGTAAAAACTATTACAATCTTTGAAGAGGTCTAATTCTTGCAAAAATCACTTACTGGAGGTGAAAGAAGAAGATTGCTATGGAAAAAGTGTTCCCCCTTAGAAATGAGGCAAATTTGGCTTTTACATTGCATGGGTTGAGCCCAGAGAGAGAAAAACGTAAAAAATGTGGGAGCCCATTCCTCATTGACTAAAATTGCATTAAATCAGCATGGAGGACCTTACAAACCCATACCCTACCATTTTTGACCAAATTGGAGGAGAATGCGACCCATTCTCAGACATTAAATTTGGCCGCCGAAATGTCACTTCGCCATGATCACGCGTCGAGCCATTTCTAAACTTTCTCTCTCTAGACTAAACCAAAATTTAATATTGACCCCGGAATCATGTAGAGAATTTCATAAGTTTTCCAATGATATAAAGAATGTGCAAAACTAAGCTCTGGATCAAAAGATATGGCGATCTGAAGATTTAGGGCACAAAATGTGCGAAAATGGGTTTTGAATTTTTTTCCCGTGCTCTGCCACCTGGATGACACGTGTCGGGCGCAGGTTGGATGAGTAATTCTCTCTCCTTTCATTACCCACGGGTTTTCCTTGAAAGTTTTGACTTTTTGTAACTTTTGGAAAAAAATTCATTTTCCCCCACGCCCGCCACTTGGAACACGTGGCATGATCTCGTTGAGGACGGGGGCGCGGAGTCATCCTTTACTTTTTAGTTTTTTGGCCAAAACTTTTGCTAAATTCTCTAATTCCTCCCCGAGCTCCACACTCCCCGCTCCATTGGACACATGTCTTGTTCTGATTGGCTTGGGCCAATGCTTCAAACCTTGCCCTTTGAAATTTTGGACGTTTTCCCTTGTGACACGTGGCGTTCCTTGATTCGGGCCCACGGCCTCGCCGACTTTTCACGCCCTCACGCCCTTCGGCCGGTTGTCCCGAATCGTCTGGGATAAATTCCTCCGATCCACACGATTCAAGTTTTCCTATCCCATTTGAGGTAAAGACACGTGGCGTGCTTTCATTGGCTCTCGGCTCCTTCGGCTCCCCACGCCTGCTGCCGCGTACTTATGTCCCAATTGTCCTAGACTGTCTGTGAAAAATTCTTCCGAACCGCTCGAAATGGGCTTCCTTGTCCCTCTTTGCGGCTGCTTCACCCTTTCGCATCCTTCGCGTCCCTTTGGCCCAGATGTCCCAACCTCGTTCTGCACAACAGTTAGTCGATTTTGCTTTTACCTTCGGTCGGTTCGCCCTTTCGCGTCCCGCGCGTCCCCACGGCCCGGATGTCCCTTTGCTCTGTAGACCGCCTAGCGCCTTTCGGCCGATTCATGCCCCGATGTCCCAACTGTCCCAAGGACCGCCTGGACTAGGACTTAGCCATTTTTCATGATTTTTCCTGGCCCAAGCTTGTTTTTGCAGCTTTTTCACCTTTTTTCAGAACTTGCTCTTTTCAACCTGGATAGGAGAGTTAGAAAAAAATCCAAGGGGACCCTAGAAACATGATTTTTTTCCTTGAATCAATCTATTTTCTTGGGACTTGAGTATTCTGATGCATGTTATCAAATTTACCCTGGGGGGTGAATTTTAGATAACAGGACCCAAGCAATGGACTTACAACTTCCCAGATTGCACAAAAACTTAGAATCATATAATAACACCATCTACCCAACCTCAAACTTCTTGTTTCTAATATGGCAATCATGCCAAGCCTTTTCCTTTACCTTTTCCATTGTTTAACTCCATCAAGCTAGTGATCGTCTCTCATCCAGCTTCATTAACTCATCAATTATTTCTTCCAACACTTTTTCATCTCCAAGCTAACCCTTCCTCGCGCATGCTATTCATAGAGATAGAAACATAAATTCAACTAGAAAATAACTTCCACACCAAACACCAATTGAAAAGGTGTGGCTTTATTTATTCTTTTATACGTTGTCCTGTAAGCCCATAATACTACCGATACTTTGTCATCCCAATCAAGTCTTCCGACATCACAAATTTTGGTCAAGGTATGACTCAATATCTTGTTGAATGCTTCCACGGTTCCATTTTCTTATGGGTGATAGGGCGTAGTCTTGTGATGAGCCACCATGAATTCAGATAACAATATCCTCATGGTCTCATTCAAGAAATATGTACCCCTATCACTTGTCAGACTCAAAGGGCATCCATACCTTGTGATAACGTTTTCCCACAAGAACCTCACTATTGTTTCTACCACACAATCTTTAGTTAGGGTTTCCTCTACCCACCTTGTGAGATAATCTGTGTAAGTGACGACATAACCTGACCTTGTCCTATGCGTTGCTGGTGCAATAGGTCCTACAAAGTCTATCGCCCACTTTTCAAAAGGCTCCATGCTAGGAATAGGGTGCAAAGGCATCTCATCTCTCCTCCCTAGTTTGCTAATGTGCTAATAATGGTCACATGCTTTACAATAGTCTCTACAATATTTGTACAAGGTTTCCCACCACAAACCTGCCATTAATATCTTACGTGCGGTGGCATCACCTACATAATTCCCACCCGCACTTCCTTTATGTGCTTCCTCCATGATGGCCAGGCACTCATGCTCTAAGACACATCTACACAAAACTTCATCACATCCCAATTTGTATAAGTCTCCACTGATTAACATGTAGGAGCAACGCGTATGGTCAACTACTTCTTTTCCAATGTCTTCATTCCATCTAGTGCCACACCTTCCTTTAAAAATATTGCAATCTCTTCCAAATCTTAGGGCACGTGCCACAATCTAAATAGTTACACATCTGACATTGCTTCCCCAATACTCTACGCATCCTCCCCTGAATCAATTCTTGACAGATGATCAGTGCACAATTTATTTTTCCAGGTTTCACTACAACGGTGAATTCAAACTCTTAAAACAACAACACCCATCGACATATGCGTCCTTATAGAACAATATTTTTAACAAAATACTTCAATTCCAAATGGTTGGTGTAGAACACAAAGGGTGTTGCTAATGATATAGTCTAAACTTGAAGAGCACATAGATCATCGACAATGCCTCGTGTTTGGTTGTGGTATAATTTGGCTCAGCTGGTGTCGCTTCCTGCTTGCAAAATAGAGAGGATGATCAACACTCCCTTCACCTGGCTATGCAAACACTACTCCAATTACGGTCCTTGAGGCATCTACATGAACATGAAAGGGCTTGTCCCAAGAGGGAAACCATAAAATAGGCACAAGAATAAGCCTATCTTTTAATGTATAAAATTTCCTCTATTGTGCCTCTCCCCAATGGAAGGAACTTTTATGTCTAAGCAACTCCTCTAAAGGCACATCGATCTTGACATATCCCTTAATGATTTTTTTGTAATAGCCAGCATGCCCAAGGAATCCGTGGCAGAACATCCACTTTTTTGTCACTTCAATCCTAGAGATTTTTTTAAAACTTACATAGCTGATTTAAATACCCATATATTTAAATCTAACATAATTCTTAATGCAATCCATTTCCGATAACCATCATGAACCATGTGCAGTTATATGAGGGAATACTAAAATTTACTCATTCTCCCTCAATGCTCTTTATAAGCCATACATAAATTGTATCCCTTTGGTTCCCTTTAACAGGATATGATATATAAGTGATAACCCCTAAGCATGTACCTAGGTTCCACCTATGAAATCCACAGAAGCTCACAACTTAGATAATGGTGAAATTTCGACAATGTAATCAGCAGTTACACTACCTTGCGCAAGGTTTTTGAGTCATGTATGCCATGCTCGAATCCATGATGACACACTCGCCATTGGAATCTTGTCATCTCACCTTATTCACTTGTTCAGTTATATGGATTTGCATTCATTGATGCTGTAAACAGCTACAAGTCTTGAACAAGGTACAAATCTAGTTTAACCCATACAAATATGTACCTCTATGTCATTCTATGATGCCTATGGAAAAGTAAGTGTCTTCGTAACAATTCACCTTGTTACAAGACCACTTCCCCCTCCCGTATCCATCATAATTTGATATAAGGTGCGTACTGGGAAGGTCAAATATGTGTTTTTAACTCTATCAAGGTTTGTACTTATTTCAATTCCTTGCTAATCTAGGCTCTTGAAGAGGTAACTCCGCACAACTACTAAGCAACAATATCCAAATAATGATAGCTGTCTTTACAAGGATACGACTGTGTAGTGGGTGTAGTGAGTTAGCTCACCAAGCGTTCTGTATTGGAGTAGGGTATCTTTCTTTTGTTTTTAACATAAATTTAAAACCATAACAAGATAGTCCATGTCTCATGACTATTCCTCCTCGAATGAGTCACTCTAAGGTCTTGTGACTATTCCTCCTCGAATGAGTCACCACCAAGGTCTTATGACTATTCCTCCTCGAATGAGTCACCACCAAGGTCTTACCATGGTTAGCTTTAAGAGTATTAAGTTCTTTCAAACTATCTTAATTACCTTAATAGATTGCAAGCTAGAGACAACCATAAATGGAATCGAAGCAATAATTGTTTTAAGTTCATTATTGCCAATTAGTTACTTTCTTTTCTTAACCATTAAGCCTATGTCTCTTACCAAAGTATTTTCATTATATGAAACTGATATATCTATATCACCTTAGGGAAGCTTTGGTATCATACTTCTATATTCCTTCAATGTAGAAGGTGCAATCTCTTATCGCTGGAAGGTATAAGGACATATCATCCTTCTATTGAACTCCTCGTACACATGAGGATATCCAACCTTCCTTCCTAAGTACAACATATTTCTTATTTTATGCTTAACTATAATCATTCAATTGAGCATACTTATTATAAATTGTTTATTGATACTTGCGATAAGTTCATAGCGTGTAAGTTTTTCCTTAGGATTCAACACCTAAGACTTACCCACCCTTAAGGGATTCTCCCCTTTATTTTAACTTAAATCATAAGATTTCATCTAAGAGATCATCATGGTTCCTTTTAATCCTTGTCCTTAAAAAGAACCTGATTTATTTTAATCCTTGATTAGTATTCACTCTTGATTAGGTAACCTTACATTCCCAAGTTACCTATGCATGATGAATCAAAGTCATATGCCCAATAAAATAAGGGCTTACAAAGAAATGAGATACATAAGATTTTTAGAACATAATAGTGTCCTTACCTAGAAGTTAAGAAGAATAAACATATATACGATGGACATCCTCATAATCACATTGGAATAATTTTCCTTTGATCATTATCTGATCCATTAAATTGTAGTATTACCAACAGTTAATCAGTAACCATAATAATGAAGTAAACTTCGTTACACATAGCAATCTGACTCATCGATGCTTTGTCACAACATGACTCATATTAGACCTATAATATGATTTTAATATCTATCTCAACTATATACATCTTTCTCATTAAGGATATAATATTTCATTTGTCAATCCCACATAGGACAATTTACCACTTATCTTGGCAATACAAAATCTCGTATTACTAATATCCTCAAGTGATATTCATTATTATTGAACCATTCTAATTTACAGACAGATGTACAGTCATGATGCAACCCAATTAGTACTATCACCCTGACTTACTAATTCATTCATTTAACCCTCATCATGATGACAACAGTCAAAATTACAGTAAACACTCATTCCTTTGAATTCCTTCAATAACTGTTAACCTTGTTATCTCATTCATTTACTTAGCATAACAACAAGACTAAGTAGAGATCAAACATTTCTCTTCCATTGATTACCATCATTACAATTACAGCCAAGTATCTAATTCATGTCTACTGTGATAACATGACAAATCAGTAATAAATCCATAGTTTACATTTATAGAAGTAGTATTTTTCAGTCATAACGGTAACTTACAACTTTGGTCTTCCTTCCAACTTACGGATCTACATCTGCAAAACATGTTAGCACCTGTCAGTTCATACGAACTGAGCATGAAAATATTTATCCCATGCCTAATAGTTAATGCCATTGATCATTTAAGTAAATGAAAAGTTGCATTACATTAATTCATATAATCTCCACAAAAGGACAAGTTAGCAATAACATCATATCCAATTAATTATTCCTTCATCAAACAACTAATAACCCATAAAGGCAAAGAGGATAAAACACAGAATCCATTCAGCTTACCCCTTTCCATACCTTCTTAGCTTAGGTCTTTGAAGTAACTATGTTTACCTTTTTGTTGTTCAAGTATATCATGCAGTTATATTCAGCTTCACTTACCCTACATCCAAGTAAGCTATACAGATATACTTATTACATAACTCACTCTATATCTAAGAAGTTATACCAGTATAATTATTACATAACTTTCTATTCATCCAAGAAGTTATACATATATAATTATTACATCACTTACTATTCATCCGAGTAAGTTATAATATTACTTGATTTCCATATTTCCTAACTCTCTCTACTAAATTAGTACTCCATAAAAGTAAGTTCTGATTTACTTACTTCATAACTTATCCTGTAGTACAGGTAGACCATGAGAGTAGTACAAATTTAATCAGGCCACATATTGCTAACCACCCAGGTGCTTGCTACTAATTTACAGACAAATAACCATTATCAGACAAGTACTAAATATCTGACAATTCCAAAAGGTTCTAAAACTGAGTTAATCAGATTTAGGAATGATTCATATACGTTAGATCAGCTGAAAGTAGCTCCCTTACTTTTAGCCACAAAACTCTATATGACTAGTTTGGTAACTTCAAAAGTCATAATATTATGTTAGATATATGTATCACATAATAATTAAAGATAAACACAAAATCGGGAACTAACTCCCAATATCCATAGTACACAATATTTTAGCACAGTAAGATATTATGGTAGAATAGGGATTTACTTAGTTTCCCATTAACCCCAAGATGTTTGTGAACTTCCTCTTCCAAGGGAGAGAAAATACTCGTTATCCCTTAGGGTTCTCAACCCAAGAAAATTTACGAGAGCATGTTTTCCAAACACTTCTCACATCACACTGAATGGTGAGTAGGACCCCTTTTTTCATTATAACCTACTTCCCACTAAAAGAGACAACTATCTCTGTGGTCGGTTTAAGGACATCAAAGATCACAAAATTGCAAGACAAGGCTCAGGATGCCAAGCTCCTAACCAATTCATAATCGAATCATGGTTTTGATTTCTTAAAATCTTATCAACATATTTTTAAACACTTTAAATCATAGTACGACCATAGCCATGATCCATATGGTAAATCATTGTAGGAGTTCCCTTCCTCTCCTATCACTTATCATATAATTTTCAATAAATACCCAGGATCAGGAATTCAGCATATTCCTCTATCAAGGGTTTACTTTAACCATAAAAACGTATATACATACACATCCATATACTGGATATAAAATTATTTACAGTAATGGAAACATATAAATAACTCACATAACCAAGATGTATTCACTGGAGGAAAACAATTTAGCTACAACTTGTTTATTATTGTATTGTAACTCCATTCAAATCCTAGACACTAAAAGCTCAGTAATACAATAACCGAGGTTCCACATATATTTTATTCTGGAGTTTCATTCGCCATTATACATTAATCAAGCTATTGACAGTAATACCTAGATTCAGGTATTTACCACGTTTCCCAACAGGGTTTTGTTGGCCATCCAAAACGTACACACCCTACATACCCAAATACTATGCTTCAAATTATAAGTAGTTACATGAGAATTTAGGAGTTTTTTTACCATTACAATAGTCATAGCAACATATCTATTTAGCTACAACTAGAGCTAACAATACAAGAATTCACATGACCAAGGGTGAATACATAGAAGGAGTTCTATAAACTACAACATATTTAATATTATCAGGTAACTCTATTACATACCTGACATAATATTGGAATAATTTAGCAACCCAAAAACCCAAATCGTTTTTAACTTTCAAAAATTATGCAAGGAATTTCATTTACATAAATTTGCAATGGAACAAACTACTAGAGAAGGGATAGAGATTTATCATGCCTAGAAAACATTATCAATCACTTCACCCAAAATGTTCTAGGCCAAGTGGCTCTTCCAGCGAATCATCTCACAAGCTTTGCACAAAAATGAGACTGAAATCTACTCACAGCTCCCAAAACGATCCCAAAATATGAATTTAACACAATTCGATGACCTCATAACAGATTTATACTTGCATGTAAAAGACTAGAGTTGGAGCTTGAGTCTCCTCTCAAAAATTTCTAGAGTTCGACTGTAGTTATCCTCCTTCCCACTTAACTTCTCAAGCCAAAAACAAGAACAACCAAATGGAATGCATGTTGTTGGCTTCACCAAGAAGTTTCATCATTCCCAATGAAGTAAATGTGCACTTAATGCATTTAAGAATACAGTGCCTTGTTGGCAGATTAAAAACTAATCCTTCACCACCAATGCTTCCCTCTAGAATTAGCAGGGTTTAAAAATATTAAATAATTCCTCTATTGCATGATGGAATCCAATAATATCCCATTGCTTAGTCAAACTCTTTGCATGGAGCTAAGATTCCAAATCAAATATTCTTAGCACGATGTCTATTTCTCCACTTAACATGAACTTTCCACCAAATTATGACATGGATGAAGTCTATGCAAGGTCAAGGCTTAATTGAAACATAAGTTTTAGTAATGCATGGGTCTAAAATGACCAATTTTACTATTTACATTAAGCGATCAAACTTACCCAAAACTGCATGTCTTGTACCTCAAAGATTGAAATAATCCAAGAATGGGAATCCACTTAGCGGTCTTGGTTGACCGATAATTTAAATGAGAATAATATGTTTCCATTATAGGTTTAGCAATCTAGGGCTAACACTATCGATTGCCACCCAACTTTTACTCAATAGCTAAATACTGAAGTATTTGTTTACAAGTTCATCCTTTCTTAATTTAACGATAGTTGAATGGGTTACAACATCGTTGAACCACTAGAAAAATAATGATAATCCAAGACAGATGAACCATACACAATATTTTTACACTTGATGCACCAGATCACTCATGTAGTATTTACATACAAGGGTTGCAGAATTTCCTCCCGAGAGCAGTCATCCAATTAGCATTAACCTTGTTTCTTGCTGACATAACACTTTGTTAGCAAAGAGTAATTCTAGTCATCCTTAACCAATCACTACTCATTAAAGAATAGAAGTTATCATTTTCAATCATCACAAACAATGATCAATAAAGATATCAATTTACATCAAGTTGTCTTTTACGGAAAAGCAGGTGACCAATAACAAATGATGTGAAACCATGCTTACATAATTCAAATAAGTTCAACAAGAGATAACAACTCACTGCCAACTTCATATTTTTTTATCAATGTAAGTATTCTTTACGTTCCTATCAGAAACAAAGGTAAGATGAGAATGTCAAGTTAATTAAGGGTGCTACTGCTAGGCAATAAGTGATGTCAAGTGGTTGCATGTGTAATTACATGTATGTGTGTATACCCTTCCAAGGACATACATCCGTGCATGCAACTATACATATAGCTATGCAACGAGGCTTATTGTCTCACCCTCGACATTCCTTCAATATCATAACTCAGTTTCCAAATATGAAAATAGAAATCTAGGGGTATTACAAGCGCATCGCGCTCCTCAAGCTAGTAGGCTCCCTTAACCCCGCAATAAAGCGTAACATAAGTAGGATCTACCAGAAAGCCCTCCTTACATATGATATGCACCAATAAATTCCCAAAGGGTGTTTGAAACACACATTTCTTAATATTGAGGGATATCCTCAACTGTTTGCACCTCTCAAACATTAACCTCAAATTTTCACAATGGTCTTTAACTAGACCATATACTATCCAATCATCCAAATAGACCTGAAGAAATTTATGGATGAAGTCCTAGAATGCTTGCACCACTATGCACAAAAAGACAGCTGGCACATTCTTCAACCCAAAGGGCATGACCATATATGCAAAAATTCCCCACTCGGTGGTAAAATTTGTCTTCTCCTGGTCTTCCTTTGCAATCTGAACTTGGTGGTACCCTGAAAATCCATCCGTAAAGGAATAGATTTCACACCCAACGACTCCTTCCAAAATTTCTTCAGTGAAGGGGGTCAAAAATGGATCAATGACACAAACTACGTTCAATTCCCTATAATCTAGAAAAATTCTTATCCTCCTATCCTTCTTGATGTTGATTACCATTAGACTTATCCACTCCAATTCTTCCACTACCTCAATGATCCTAGAAGCTATCATTTTTTCTATCTCCTCCTTGACCTTCACACACAAGTTGGGATTCATCTGGTAGGGCCTTTTCCTAACCGGGTGCACACCATCCTTCAGCTTTATCTTCATCTCCCCCAAGGAATGGTGAACACCTTTGACCTCATGATACCTGCGTGGGAATAATTCCTCAAATTCACACAGTAGATCAATGATCTTCGATACTTCCTTCTCTGTCCAGTAACCCCCAATAATATCTTCCCTAGGTTCTTCTTCTCGAACTGATGTTAACTTTCTTCATCTTTAAATGCCCATGGTAGGCACACATGTGAGCATCTCGCACCGCCCACTACCTCACGTGTCCCTATAGAATGCCTAACATATAAGCTTTTGATTCCTCTCCATCAATCACATATACCAACTTTCCCTTCTCTTTATAAACATGCGTGCTCAAGATGTAACTCTTCTGCTTCTTCTTCTTCTTCAAAACATGCCTCTAATCCTGGTTCACCTAGTAATTCCAACAACCTATTTTCTATCCTGGAACTATCCCCCATGGTAAGGCACTTAATACCCTGCAAGGCCTTATCAACTCGATAGCTCGGTACTCTGATATTCAAAGGTTTGGATAAGTTCAGCCGTGTTCCCTTGAAAATTCCTTGTCTGGTGGTGTGTCTCCAAATGAATATACCATGCGCATGCGTAACCCTGCAATGTAGAATAAAACTTGTGCACCCAAAGGGATGGTGGCAAAGCTTTTTTTCCTTCTCTCTAGACTTGTTCACACTCTTGGATATGGAAAGAGGTGGAATCCTTCCCATGGTACTCCTTGATGATGGTGGGTACATTTCTCCTAGAGAATCTAACAAAGAGAGAAATTATTACCTCGTGCCATTATAAAAGGCTCTCCTGATGTGTGGATCACCACTGAGCTACTGTTCCAAGCAAGACATAACTTAACATATCCCTCTGTTCCTTCTCATCCCTCCACTGAGCTTCTTCCTCCTACAGAAATATCTCAAGGAAGGCTCCTCTTGAATACTTGGGTAGTTCTTTTCCTCTAAGGTGCCTAACCATGCGTGCCTTTATTACCTTGGTCACCGACCCTCTCAACTACCATCCCATTAATTTGTAAGTTCCATGCACCCAATTGTCACATGCCAGACTGGTGGTATCACTCACTGACTGAGCATCTTCAAACTAGATAACCTCATTAGTAGGGTGTATCATCTTAGGGTCTCTAATTGAGTGCACATAAATCTTGTCCAAAACTTCTTCTCCCAATGGTTCAATATAGGGTGTCAACTTCCCATCAACTAGGGGTATAATGACCCATTCCCCTTGTTCTCAAAGCTGATGTACCCTTTGTTGAACCAAAGGTACACATTGTTTTTGTAACACCAAGGATGCCCAAGTAGTAGTGGGAAATTGTTTGCCTCAATGAGTGCCAAGACTTTGAAGTCCCCAATAAACTTGGCTCCCTAGATAGTAATAGCCGCATCCTTAAAGACGCCGATGGGAATTGCCTTAGTTTTGTTTTCCATATACAACACACTCAAAGATTGCTGTAATGCAGTCTTCCCATCTCGATTCCATACATACAAAGTCGAACATTAACCTCCATGCCTATGTCAATGATGATATTGCTAAGGATCCATCCATCTACAACTACATTCAACATAATCTCCTTTTCATAGTTGAGGCTGTGAGGGGGAAGGTTCATGTGTAAGACCTATCTCGCACGCTCTTCGCTAGCACGTGATACCTTCTCTCTCAACAAGGATCCTAGCAAGGGAATGATATTGTCCTGCCTTAGCATTTTACACACCTCCTTGACCTCATCGTGGTCATCCTTTTATGCCTTGATTCTCCTTCCTTGTTCCTCCCTCTTAGATTACTCCTTTAGACATTGGATCTCCCCTTATAAGCTTCAAATAACATCCATGGTGTCCTAATATATCTCCTTTTGATGTATGGGGTCTGGATATTTTCCATGAACGACCTCCTCTCTTGAAACCAGGGTTTTCTATCTTGGTACCTCTCTTGCGTGCGCGGATTCTACCCTTGTTGTTACCAAGACAGGCTCCAAACCTTCATCCCATGTTACCTGGGGCATCCACTGTATGTCTACCTTCTTAATACTGACCATTTCAAATTGCCCTTGTCCTTTTGGTGCTTCTGATTCATGTGCTCAAATAATTCTGGGCACTCCTCATACTTATGCTTCTTTCTCGCACCATGAGCACTGCAATAGGTCCAGGAACTCATGCTTGTAATGTTCTGTAGATCCATAGTTGAAACATGTTCCATGCGGGAACTCACTCCTTCCTCCTCCATGGTTACCTCGACCACAAAATCCTCCTCGAAAACCTCTTCCATGCGTGTCTCCTTCGTGCACTCCTCATAACAAAATCATTATCCTTGGAACCATTGGCAACGCTAGTTTGGTGCACCCCATGATCAATGGCCTCATGGATCTGATCAATGAGCCTACAAATCCTTAATATCATGGGTTGTAGAGGTAAAAATTTGTAATAAAAACATACATTCTTCCCGATCACACACTACGTAAGGGACATCTACTTACATCATGGTCCCCATGACAAATTTCACAATCCATTGTCAAAGCACATACCATCCTCTGGGGGAATTATCCTTAACGTGTCCCTCTATTTCACAATCTATGCACCACAAACCACTACAAGTCTCATGGGTTGTGTTTACAAATAATTTTTCCAACTGTTTTGCCATAGCAGCAATTTGAGCCTCCAAGAATGGGCTAACACCAGTATCAATACTACCAACAACCTCGGTGCACAAGGTAGCTTCCAATGCTTTGCATGGGTCTATAAAAGTTTTATGAGATAAGGCCCTTCTAAAAGGGGTGATCAATCCTCCAACAAACCACTATGCATGCTGAGAAGGATGGATATCATATGATAATTTAGACAAGAGAGTTTTAAAGTGTGCATCATACTCCCACACACTCTCTTCCATTCCTTGCTAAATCTCCTTCAAAGCATTGATGCTCTTCTACTCGAACTCAGGAATGTGGAACTCTACCAAGAATCCATTCCTTAAGGCATTATAGTCCACCACCATTTGATGAGGGTCATACTTCCTATACCAACTATGCACGTGCCCTTGCAACATGCTTAAAATCGACTAGCATTCCATTCTGGGGTTGTGATACCCTTCATGCACCATAGCAGTTCACACTTGTGAACATGTTCTACATCATCCTCAATTCCCTTGTAATCTAGTAAATGTAGATACATTTCAAATAATACTTGAGGTGGTGGCTGGGGTCCCTGTCCTCTTGAGCCAGAGCCTTTGTTCCCTCTGGTTTTTCCTCCACTTCCTGATCCACTAGGTCCACTAGGTCATGTGCCTCCAGAGCCACCAAATCCAATAGAACCACTAGGTAAAATAGGGCCTATAGGATTTGTGCCAAGTGCCCCCATAGTCCCAATGAAATGTGTGTCGATGGTCTATGATAACGCTCCGCTACCACTATTGTGTCCTAGAGCACTCCCTGATGTGAGACCAAAAGCTTGTACATTTTCTACTTATCCAAACTCTCCTCCAAATACTGGAATATATGCAGCCATAGATTAAGGGACTATAAAATTATATCTCCTAGGCACGGATTTATATCTTACACTGATATGAACTAGGTTAATAACACTTCTTCCTAGTTCAAGAAAACCAAGCGCTGTGGCTTAGTCACCGTGTGTGGGTTCAGATATGCACCAATGATTCTCCTTTCTCCATGCGACAAACTCTCACTAGAAGCCGAAGGGGTCTCCCTCATGCGCTTGCCAAGATGGGGTAGCATAGACTGCTCAGGTTCCATGTCCTCCATGTGAACCTCAACTCCTTCCCACAACATCTGTCTCCATAGATCCATCACACTAGCAGCCTTGCATTGTCTAGCAATATTCCTTTCACATGCTTCACTATACTTGAGTCATCTCTCTTCCCTCTCCTTTTCTATCGTGATATCTTCCATCTTCCTCCACCCAATCTCCCTTACCCAACACTCCGAATAGTTTAGCCAGCCATGGGGAAAGCCTCTAAACTCATGGTAACCATCAACATCTTCATAGCTAAGGGAATAACATGTAGAAATGTTCCTCTGGTTCTCATAGAAATTCAAACTCAGCAACCTCTAAAAAGAATACGTGAAAATGGCATACTCTAGAGTTTAACTAGTAAGTACTCCTCTCCACCAATGATCTAAAACATGGGTCCACATCAAATCTACATCCCGCAACATTTGGTAGTCTTCTTCGGTGCATACAAGTGATCTATAACACCAACTTGATCTAGAGGCATAGGTGAAAGCCATTCATATAGTCCTACTAGGAAGCAACAAAATAAGGTCTCGTATAGATCATGGTAGAGGTTCTCTTCTACCAATCTATGTGTATTAAACTTAGGTCCAAAGTGCTGAATCTCTCGAGAAAATTCATCCTATATGCTCTTGAAACACGATTCAACATTTTCCAATGTTAACCACTCTGTCATTCCTCACTACATAGATCATGTGGTATGCTATATCCCACTACAAATTTGAAAATATGTCTCGGCAATGGAACCAAGATGTAGTCATTTTTACTCCCATCACAAAAGGAAGGAACCCCATGTGTGCCGGCCTATCACCTAGCAAAAGTTGAGTGCTCACCCGAGGCACGCATGGGTACTGAGTCTCTCTTTTATGTGAGTTTAGTGGGAAGCATCATTTATGATTAGTGTAAGATTTTTTATGAGGGAGGTTGAAACATACAAGGACCATAGGGCTCATAACGGCCTCTAGATCCTTGCAGTCACCTTAGACTGAGTACTTTAATAGAATCCAGAACATGCATTATGACAAAAATAATTATACAAGAATTCATACATATCATGAAAGGAAAGAGAACTCATATGAGAGAAATATGCATTAAAACCATTGATATCCATGTCTATTTATAACAGGTAACCTCATTATATTCATTGATTCATTATAGAGTGTCACAGAGAGTAGACCACAACCATACATATAATTGGACGTATGTAACTAAGCTAACGTAAAAGATAAATTACAACTTCATGCTTAGTGCATTATTTCCTAAATACAAATATCCACTCACAAGAATTCTGCAGAGCCATGCTCACTCTCTATCTTGTTATACCTCGTACTTGTATATGTTTTACTCTATAGGAACTTGTATTAATAATTCTCCCGCACCGCCAAATTGCCTTCCAAAGATCCTTAGATCTGGTGCCAAGTTTTGAATGTGGTCCATGAAACCATGCTTCTCCGTGCCTAGGCTTTCCACTTTACCTCATTATGTTCTTCTAGAAGATTCCATCCGAGGCATGCTCTTTCCTGGGCGCCTATTGCTAGGCCGACATCTTATCCACACACAATCGATCATGCTTTTCATGTGTTCCCTATGTCTCGCTCAAATTGACTAAGTCCCGAGCCTCCATTCGTGTGTTACGTGTGTTATGTGCTTCCCTAAACATTTCTCTCATGTACTTTTTCCTTATGCTTCTTTTCATAATCCCAGGGACCTCGCGCGCCTATGTGCCTTCATACTTGGTCAATATTCCAGAGTCCAATAAGCATCGTGTCATTGTTATTAAGATGACAGTGTACTATCAGGGGTATTTCTATCTTAGTAATTTTTGATTCAGGTGCTTCAAATTCTTTTATATCTCGTTCTGTAGTGGACCAATGTGGGCTAGTGGTGGCTAGGCAACCAAATAGTTGGTAGGTTGAGTTGGCCTCTGGGGCTAAAATCATTGTGGACTCATATGTGGAGAGTTACGTACTTGATTTACATGTCTTCTCTAATACTCTTGACATCCAAGTTATTCCTATAGGATCCTATCGTAGTTTTGGGTATGTATTTTCTCAAGGCTCATCAGTTAAGGTAGATTATAGGAATAAGGTCATTGAGTGTCAAGATGATCTTGGGAGTACAGTTGTGATATCAAGGATGTAGAGACCTATCTCTTTGCATATGATCTTGGCTAAGAAACTCAAGTGGAGCATGCGTAAAGGTTGTAATTTTTTTCTATCACCATCAGTGATTGGTCAAAGAGCACCCCAGAGCATTCACCCTTAGATGATCATGTAATTTTGAGGGAGTATGCAGATGTGTTTTGAGGAAATATTCTAGGTTTACCATCCCACAGAGAGGTGGATTTCAACATTGATTTAGTGTCAGGATCTGCACCAATTTCTAGGGTACCCTATCAGATGATGACTCCAGAGCTTCATGAGCTCAAGATTCAGCTTAGAGGAATTATTGGAGAAGGTTCTCATTCATCCTAGTGTATCTCCTTGGGGAGCACCTATCATATTTGTTAAAAAGAAGGATGATTCTCTCGACTTTGTGTATACTTTGGGTAGCTCAACAAATTCACAATAAAGAACCATTATCCACTCCCCAGGATTGATGACTTGTTAGATCAGATGCGGGGATCTATAGTGTTCTCCAAAATCAATCTCAAGTCAGGGTATCATCAGTTGTGCATTTCAGATGCCGACATTCATAACACATATTTTCACATGCGTTATGGGAATTATGAGTTCATAGTTGTCCCAATTGATTTGACTAATGCTCGAGCTATCTTCATGAGTCTCATGAATGGAGTATTCAGGACCTTTTTGGATCGCTTTGTCTTAGTGTTCCTATGTGATATATTGATATATTCTCATTCCGAGGAGGAACACAAGGAGCATTTGAGACAGGTACTACAAGTTTTGAGAGAGCAGAAATTGTATGGGAACTTGGAAAAATGTAGCTTATTTCAGACAGAGATTCAATACTTGGGTCACATCATATCAGGAAAGGGTATCTTAGTGGATCTCTCTAAGATACAAGCTATCATGGATTGGCCAGCCCCCACATCAGTCACTGAGGTGAGGATATTTATGGGTTTAGCAGGTTATTACGACAGGTTTGTATAGGATTTCTCTTGGATTTCTCACCATATTAATTCTCTTAAGAGTAAAGTGAAGAAGTTTGATTGGTCATAAAAGTGTGAGCAAGCATTTTAGTTGCTTAAGGAAAGGTTAACCACAGTGCCCATCTTAGTAGTCCTAGAACTGACAAAGGATTTTGTTGTTTGCACTGATTCATCACTAGAGGGTTTAGGAGCCGTTCTTATGCAGGAGCGTCAGGTGATTTCCTTTGAGTCACATAAGCTCAAAGACTACAAGCTTAACTATCCTACCCATGATTTAGAGCTTGTAGCAGTTCATGTGCTTATGTGTTGGCATCATTTCTTTTTGGGTAGACATTTCATTTTGAGGACTGACCACCATAGTTTACAACATATCTTCTCATAGCCAAACCTCAATGATCAACAACGGCATTGGATGGAGTTCCTATGTGAGTATGAAATGGAGGTGTAGTATATCAAAGGGAAGGAAAATGTCATTATAGATGCACTTAGTAGGTGATGACATCAGCTTGCATCTTTGACCTTGCAAATGATTTGAGAGGTATAATTCTTGAGCATCTTCCTAAGGACAAGTTTTTCTGAGGGATCTGATGATGTTGGAGTCATAGGGTTCATTAGAGAGCATATATTCATGGTGTATTTTAGAAAAATATGGTTCACTTCAGTTTTATAGGTGCATATATGTGCCTAAGTTAGGTGATCTGTGTAGCTTCATCCTCACAGAGGCTCATTGAGATCCATATGCGGCACATCCAGGAGTGAAGAAAATGCATGTTGATCTAAGGGATTTATATTATTGGCTAGGCCTTTGAGGAGACATAGCATATTTTTTTACATGATGCCTTAAGTGTCAAAGGGTCAAGGAAGAGCATTCTCATCCCGTAAGACTCTTACATCCTCATGATATTCTAGAGTGGAAATGCGATGTGATCTCCATGGAATTCATAATAGGACTTCCTATGTCTTCTTATCATCATGATACCATTATGGTCACTGTGGATAAGTTGACCAAGGTTGCACATTTCTTGCCAACCAAGGTCATCTATAATGCATAGGCCGTCGCCAAAGTATTTATGGAGGAAATTGTTAGATTACATGGGATTCCAAAGACCATCATCAATGATAGGGATACCATTTATAGTTTAGTTTTCTAGACTTCCTTCCAGTGCCGCTCTTGGTACTCAGATTAATTTCAGCTCAACATATCATCTAGAGATAAATGGATAGATAGAGAGGGTTAATCAGGTATTAGAGGACATGTTGAGGATGTATGTGATGGATCAGAAAAAGAAGTGGGAATATTACCTTCATTTCATTGAGTTTGCATACAACTATCACAGCTTCCATTGGTATGACTCCTTACTAGGCTTTGTATGGATGACCTTGCAGACACCTCCGAGTTTGGACAAACTAGATGAAAGGATTATTCTAGGACCGGCTTATCTAAAGGACTTAGAGCAGCATGTGGATCAGATTAGACAACGTCTTGAGCAGGCTAGAGCACACCAAAAGGAGCATGCAGACACCAAGAGGATTGATCGTCACTTCTCGGAGGTGACAAGGTCTTCGAGAGTTCATCCACATAAGATCCTAATCCACTATGGAAAGGGTTCTAAGCTATCACTTCATTTTGTGGGGCCTTTTTTAACATTCCCATTTTAAGACTTTAGAAACAAGGGAATTTTTTTACATAATATTCTTTGTTATAAATAAAGCATTATTTAGAACAAACATTCTATGCCAATCAATCTCAAACAGATAACCATATGTAGTTGTAAATGACTTGGTGATCCACCGATCTATTCATTTCATAACTCGGTGATCTACCGATCTATTTATTTCATAACTTAGTGATCTACTGATCTATTTATTTCATAACTCGGTGATCTACCAATCTATTTATGTCATAACTCAGTGATCTACCAATCTATTTATGTTAACTTTAAGTATTGGATACTTATCGTATACTTTTTATACTTGGTTTTACTACCCTAAACTCGGGTACTAAGTGATTTGTTTAAATAACCTATCTAAATATTTGTTACCAATATTCATCTAATATCACATTGCTTTAAACTAGGTGACATAGGACAATGCAACCAAAGAACTTGCGATACCTTGGCCAAATATTTTCAACATACTGTTTATGTCACTATTCCTAGATGACATAATTGTCATTTTGGAATACGTCCTTCACCTCACTCCTCTGTTATCAAGAATGGTCTTTACTGACTACAATTAGTCCACTTGTCTAAGGTTAAATCAGTAGCCCTAGTTAGAAACATAATTTATTATAGGAATACACTCACAATGACTTAGGGTATATGGGCATACTCGGTTGACCTAAGTCAACTAGATGTGCCAAAGTACCCTAAGCCATTGAAAGATACTACCTATCCTAAACATGCCACTAACTTGACCTAGAGAGAAACTAAGTTCAAGTCCTGACTTGTGTGTAGATCTAGATGATCAATGCAAAAGGGTGTTGCCACATGTCAACGGCAATGTTGTATCCTCAAGAAGACCCCTATCTTCTCAAAGGTAAAACCCTGCAATTTTTATGTTCCAACATCCTAAAGAAACTACCTCATCATGATGTACATACCCCAAGGAGGTTATTAATGTTTAATTAATCTAGATTATAAAATAGATTACAACATTGAAGCTAAACCTTAATCCAACACTCCTTAAGTTCTTGTTCTATAATTGAATCAATTAAGCATTAAAGAACTTACTTTAACTCATGATTGATTTTAATGTTCATTTACTTAATTTAACAAGTAGTTAACCAAAACAAGACAAAACATCATAAGTTCCATTAAATGTAATTTAATCATTCAAAGAAGGTGTAGCAACCAAATAGGTTCAACTAGTAGTAGACTTTATAAGAAATGAAGTCTAACAATTAACAATCATATCACCATTCTTTGGATTACATTTATTTTAGTGAGGAAGAATCTTCCTCTACATGATTAAGTGTTAGGGTTTGTCATACCCATCTTATCTTTCACAATTTCTATAGTTTTACCGCATATTCTTTACACATTCCATCACTATGTTAGAATTGTTTAGATAAAATTCGTTATCATATGCAACTTAACAAGTTGCATCTAAATAAGGGAAATTAACTAATTCCCTTTATCCAATTGATCAAGTTTTTCTCAATTAAGCATATAATAGATATGAAAAATATCATCAAGATAGGTTTCCCATATTCTTCATAATACAAGATAATTTACACAACCAATACAAGTAAATCTCCAACTTTCAATTCATCATTACAAAACCATACATTACAAGAATATGTATTTCGGAATGCAATATAACAAAAACCCTTATTCCAAAAAGAATACAACTTTTCATTTTTCATACAATCAAGAATAAATCAAAAATCTTTACTGTAAGATCTAGAATTAAATAATCCCAATACAACATGAAATGTTTTGCCTTCCTTTATCACTTACAATGTCTATCTACAAAATTGCTAGCACGGGTCAGTTCAATGAACTGAGCATGATAAGCACTAAGCATTAAAGTAAAGTGCATTCCACTAATTGTTTCATTAAACAACTCTACTTTAATGAAACAATTAAATAACATCATGCAAATAATCATAAGTAATAACATCTAGAAATAAGTACAATTAAGAAGATCTGAATTTACTTTTAAGAAAAGAATATATTATAATCTGTAACATCAGAATTATATCACAAGACTTATTTGATCCTATCAATCACTTTAAATAGTCAACAAGTCTTGTCATTAAATTATTTCATAAATTCATAAGGATAGAAAGACACATTTAACTTTTTCCAATCTGCAAAGGAGTTAGTTACAACATATCTCATATTAGTATGTTTCATCTTTCCATATAGACAAAGAAGAGAATCAAATAACGAGAAGTTCAATCAATGAACTTATCAGTCAACATAAAAGGATCTCAAACCAAAATGGACCCAATCCATGTTTCATTTCATTTATACTATGAAATGAAAACCTTTAATAAATACAACATAGAAATTCCCTAGCTAATTCCCAAAAGAGAACTCAAACAGAATGCACAATCAAAGGATGCACATTACCAACACTCATCACAAAACTTACAACTACTTACCTATTCTCATTCACCAAGCTCAAATCTAGTTTCAATCTCAAACAATATTGTTTCTAAACAAAATTATATCCCCCAAGTGATCCTATTCACTTCTCTGTTAAAAACCCGGAGGTCCATTCTGAGATCCCAATAAGGAATAGAAATATGCAACAGTGCAAGATAGATAAGGGTTGATGAAAATCACGGTCCCAGGGACTGATTTTCCCCAAGCATTCAGGATAGGGATACCGTATTCCCTTCAAATGACACACATTGAAAATAATTTTAAATTCCATGTTCAATAAAACCTCATGCATCAGATGCAATATCTGGAGAGAGTAAGGAACTAAGAAAACTGTTCAAGACAAGTACTATCCCCATCTTCCTCCATTCGACTGAATAGAATAACCACAAGCCTCATGAGTTTCACTTAAAAGCTTAAGACTGGTAAGGATTTGTTCAACCTCAAGATAAAAAGGAAGTAAATAATACATTCCATAAACCTCTACACTGATATGACTGTCCCACAACAGATCGCAATTCCAGTCCATAAATTTCAAGAATAAAATAGTCAAGCTTCCCACAAGACATGAGATTACACAGGGGAGAGGGAAATGTTTTACTTCAAACTCACATGCCTTGTCATATTCAAGAACACCGTGTGGCCTACAAGATATAAGTAATACAACAATTCTCACACAAGCAACAAGACAGAGGAGGTTTCGAAAGAAGATACTGCACTACATATGACAATTAAAAACTCCAAAGGCCCCTTTGGGAAGACTGTATTCATGAGAATAAAGCTTTACAAAACCAAAACCAGCCAAAACCCAGTTTGGAATACCTGTATAAAATCAACACGTCGATTCCAATACAAGATCAAAACAACCAACAATGGAATCACCGTACTTGAGTCAAGTACAAGCTTTAAACATAAGTTCTAACAACACAGCTCAAATACGAGTCTATAATAAAACCCATGGCCCTAATACAAGTTCAAAATAAACACCAACACTCTATTACGGGTTCAAGCATTTCTAGTTCCCTAAGGAAGAGTAAAATTCCAATTCAGAGCTCAAGTATAGGTCACAATGCAACAACTCAACAATAAGTTCCATTTTCAAAAGAATAGTGCACAAGTACAGTTGTTGAATATGAAGATTCAACCAAAGGTTCGAACTACACTTAGTTCCAACATAGTCCAAAACAAACACAAGGTCCCAATAAAACTCATAACAAATCTCAAAGCTTCAATACAAGTTTAGAACAACTACGAGCTCCACTTCAAGCTCATGAAACACAAGACTAAACAGAGATTTAGAACCCAACAAGAAACTAACCAGTTCATTCAACATTAGTCTCAAATGCTAGAACAAATCTTCAAATACAAGCTATAGAGTTCAATAGAGCTTCAAGTACATGTTACAGATTTCCAATACAAATTGCATGCAAACCTCTAACAGCTAATACACAGAAAGCTCCAAATAACTACCATTAACAGACAAGGATTTCTATTCTAAAACCCACATAAATTTCATGAAAGCATGTAAGTAAATAACCAGACATATTATGCAAAAATATATCTCCAGTGAGCAGAATTGTTTTAATGAATCATTTAGAAGAAATCAATAAATCTTAATGGGTAGATCCTATCATGCTTGATAGTGCTTTTACCGATTCGAAGAATACTTCCAGCTGATTTTCCAACACCTCTTATTTCCAAGCAAGATCAAACAACCATAATATTTTTCCACAATGCCACTTATACATTCCTCAAACTAAAAATAGCTCAGAGAATTCAAAAATAACCACAAAGTGGAGATCAAACTGCTGGTTCGAAGAACCAGATAGCTCCATGCAGAGTGAAAATTGGGAAGCATGCAAAACAAAACAACCCCAAACAAATCCGCCAAAGATGTCTCCCAATATGGGTTGCTCACTGTAACCGAGGTGAATTAATGCCATTAATTTGCATATTCCCGCCTATCTCTCCTTACCACCACCATCCAAAGTTGGTGAGACCTAATTTAACTTCCGCATGCATTTCAAAACTTAGAGATGCCTCCATGTAGGTTCCTTCAAATTTTACTAGCCCATGCCAAACTGGCAGTAAAACCATGCCTTAATACCAAATCAATCAAAATCCCATTGCATTAAAATCTTAGGAACTGCCACTTAGCTCCCACTTGCCAATTGACCCATAGGTTCCCTTTCATACCCATTAGTTTAGGATAGATATAATTACTTAGGTTATATCTTAGGTTAGTTTGAAATAAATAACCTTAGGATATAACCCATAATTAAATAGATTGTCACCTTAGGTTAGGTCTTAGCTTAACCCAATACTATAGGCAATTGATTAGAAATAACTTTACATCCCTTAGGTTATTTCCTTCATACTAACTTAGTATTACAACTTAGATTAGGTTTTCATCCCATGCAGAGTGATATAGAAAGAGTTAGGTAAATTTTCTCGAGTCCCGAATCTCTTTAGGATGGACCTTATAGATATAGGACACATTTTTCTCTCTTTCTCTAGAATCCTCAAGCAGTTTCCCCGATGCCTTTAAGCACCCCCGAGAGGCTCAATCAAGAAGAGCTGAGAACAACACAAAATAGAATGCAGGCACAATCTTTCAAGATAGTAAATAATTTACAACAAACACAAGTTCAGTCCATTAAGTCTCTTAATCAATGAATGTCAGCTTTTTTTTCATTTAGTTTAGATAAGAAGATTTAAAACATACCTTGGATCAATGGAATTTATCCAAGGATGAGTCTAATTTAGAAGGATAAGTTTTCAACCATTCAAACCAGATTAAAAATTACCGATAAGAAGTGAAATAGATTACTACAAGTAGCAGAACATACCACCCTACAATTAAAGAGACGAAATGATTTATCCATATCAAGCATGATCTTCGAAGTTAAAAGAACACATATTTATCAATAAAATCACATGTCAACACTTGAAATTAAAATGAGGAATATAAAAATTGTCAAGGGTGTTACACTTTTGATATTTTAGAGGTCATTGGTCTAGTTGCCTATTACCTAGCTTTACCACCATGCCTTATACAGCCCCATGATGTATTTCATGTTTCTATACTATGTAGATATGTACCAGATTTTTATCATGTTTTGGATTGGTTGGAATTATAGGTAGAGGATGGAGAGCAGTGGAGACTAGAGCCCATACGTATACTAGAGCACCGGAGGTTGGCCCTTCATGGTCGAGACTTAGACCAAGTTAGAGTGTAGTGGGATAGATATGATGAGACAATATCTACCTAGGAGAATGCTATACCATTGAGGGCCAGATATCCCTATCTCTTTTAGTGACTTCTAGGAGGAAGTCTAATTTTAGGAGAGGGGGATGTAGTGCCCACATTTTTATAGCCTCAGTTATTTTTGTTCTCTTTACTCATAGAAATGTTTTGACATGGATTTGACATATTTTGGACATTATGTTAGGATATTTGACCTCCTTAGACATGTATGAATATTTTGGCGTATAAAGCACCAATTTGGATTGATTACTATGTTGAAACCTTACCTTACGATGTTACGAATACTAATTGATATGATGTTTTTGTGTTGGGCCCCTAATTTAGCTTCCAAATCTTAAGGACACATAGGTGTGCATGGCCGAGGAAGAGTGTAATTGAAGATGTGCAAGGAAGAGTTCAAAAGGATTCTTGAAGAACCCAAGATGCATGCACCACATGAAGAAAAATTTGGGACTTAGCCATTTTTGGCCTTTGGGACAGAACACATGAAGAACATGTTCCATTTGGATAAGGTTCTAGCCTGGTGATAGGGTGTCCTAGAGGGAATATACCTTGCGATAGAAAGATCCAAAAATTTAATCATGACATGGAGAGGCATGCACCCGAGGTGACCCACACCTTGACACTTGGGGCCAGATCTCGAGGTCAGTAAAGGATTTTTAGAGCTTGGAGGCATATTTATACGTGCACCCTTGGTAAAGAAGAGGAGGAGAAGAGAGGTAGCAAAGCTCTGCTGAATTATTGCAAGAACTATGGGATAAAAATGGGTACTAAATTCAAGTAAGGATGTAATGGGGAAATGGGGAATGAAATTTTTGCCTTGTGAGAATACATGTATGGATCCATACATGGCACATGACTATGGTTCACCTTCTGTAATCTTTTATAAGTAACACTATGAATGAATGTGATAAGGTTACCATGAAAATGTATTAAGACTATTTTTCTGTATTACCTGCATATTTCTATTATACTTATGTTCTTATATAATCGTGAATCTTACTTGAATGGTTAAGTATAGTAGTGGATTTACACCTCTTAGTTCTATTATTACTATTGTGCTCTTTGGTTCAATTATGACCAAGGGATATAGAAGTCGCCCCGAGCTCTATAGCTCTTCATGTCTCGTTAAATCACTAAGTCAAAATCATGAACTCGCCTTCCACTAGACTCACATAAAGAGAGACTCGGCTCCTCTCGCACACCTCGGTTAGCACCCAACACCCACAAGGTGATAGGCTAGTGCGCATGAGGTTCCCTTGTTCGTAGTGGGTGCAAAAGTGACTACGCTTGGACCTTATTTATATATATGATGGATACTCGCTTTAGTTGCATGTTTGAATTTTATGGATGTATGTCAATTTATTTTTATGTATAACTCATGATGAATTGTGTATAATTATGCATGTTGCCACATTTTTGATTCCAGAATTATGATATACTAGCATAGAATTCATTTATCACTTATTGAGTAGTTGATTCACATTTTATCGACATGTGCGTGTATTGTGTGCAATGAGTGTGCGGTGTGATAGGTCATAGGAGAATGTGGGATTTAGGGTAGCTACCCAATTTTTCATAAGCAGCCCACAGGGGCTAAGTCCTAACCATGTTTATTGTATGAGGCCTTAGTATTAGATTTCAATATTTTTGGCACCATGAGTGACCCTCATTTGTAATGTAGTGTGTCTTGTAATAATAATATTGCTTAGGATGTTTAGTTTGTTTTGTAAACTTGATTTGGGGACTTAATGGTCCCCACTTGCATTAAGTTTTGAGTTTGGATAACAATGTATTTAATTAGAGGAGATTAGGGTCACATGTGAACACTTTGGTGGGCCCCACATCCTCTACACTTGTGCCCAGATGTGCCAAACCCGAAATTGGGATATTTTAGGCATTTTAAGTGACCCCTTTTTAGTTTGGGAGTTCACTTAGCATGAAAATGGGCCCTTGGACCCTACTAATAGGTAGGGGGGCTTAATTCTAAGGCATAGAGGGAGTTTCCCTCCCATTTTTCCTCCCTTTGGTCATATCCATGTAAGGTGGATGGGTATGTGTGTTTTGTTAAAAGTTGCACAAGTTTGTTTTGTTTTTAATTTTGGGTAATTTGGGAGAAAAGGGTTAAAAGCTATTTTATCTTTTCTCTCTTTTATTTTGAGAATATTTTACCTCGAGGAAGAGAGGGGTGACACATGTCACCCCCTCATTTGTGAGGATTTTTGTTGACTCCTCTTCAAAATCTCCCTCATGGGGAAAGAAGAGGACTTTTTTTTGGAGCTTTTGCTTGGAGGCTTGTGGATTTTGGAGCTAGAGATTTCTTGGATAAAGAAGTGGAAAAGTTGGAGTGTTGGAGATATTTTGGAGGTATGCTCCTTGAGCTCATTTTTTGTTTTATATCATGTTAGATGTTAGTCTTTTTGTTTAAAATGTGTGTTGCTACTTGTGTGTTGTCATTTGTTGATTTTTTTGTTGTTTTATTATTCTCCATCCATCATATGGTATGATGGATTTTTTATTTTGTTGGGAAAGAGAGAGGGATTTTTCCTATCGATCCTCATGGCTTGATGGGCAAGCCATGTAGGATTTTTGTTTCTTCCTCAAATGGTTTGACGTAGGGAAGGTGGTTCATATAGTTTGAACCCCCTTCCCCATTCTTGGATAGGAAACCCTTTTGGTTTGAAAATCCCCCAAGAAGGATTTTGGTGAATGGATAGAGAAATAAAGAGGGTTTGATGAATTTGGAGGAATAAGGAGGTTGTGGAGATTATTTTTATGTGTAACCAATGTTGGCTACACTCTTGAAACATGGAGATCTTTTTCTTCTGTTCCGCAATTTGGAGGTAGAATATGGTTTTTCCTCCTTTCCCTTATTTGCAATATTTGGTGTTTTTTTTTCCTTAGTGCATGGTCTTAGCTTGTATGTGAAAATAATGTTGGATTTTCTCCCTTAATCTTGTGCAAAGTTGTGGAAGCTATTCCTCTCTTCCATGGACTTGGGGAGGCTATTATGCCTTTCAACCTTGGAAAGGCATGTAATGATGCCTAAAGGTTGGGTGGTTAAACAAGATCTTTCTCCTTGTGTTGGTCCTTTGGAAACTTTTGGAGTTAGAAAGCTAGTGGAAGATATATGAAGTCACTTGGCAACTTGGAATTCTCATTGTCTCCTTCATCCTTTTATGGACTTCATTTTTCATTGTATCTTGAAAAGAATTGCTGTGGAAGTTTCCATTATCTTGTAAAATACCTATTTTGTATTTGATGTTACTTGTAAACTTAAGTCATTTTGCTTGAGAAATTTCCCTTCAATATTGCAAGGATCTTGTAAAAAGGTTGTCTTGAATAGCTATGTATTTGAGCATATTTTTACAAATGTGAACCTAAGCCCTTGAAATGAAAGCTTGTAAAATAGATATGAAAATCTCTTAATAAGAATTGTTGCAACTTCATTTTGGAAGGAAAGTTGTTTATTGGAAACATTGTATTACAAAAAGAAATAATGTGAAGTTACTAGCATTAAAAGAAAATTGGTTTTCTTCCTTGTTGGAATCCCCTCTTGTAGAAATCTGTAATATTTGTTTATTTACTACGTTTGAAGGAAATTTAAAGTTACATGGAGATTTAAGCCTTATTTTAAATGGTTATACTTTCATTTTTATATTGGATCTTTTCTTGCAAAATGTTACTAGTATTATACAATGGAAAGAAATCAGTTCTTTTTTTATGCTACTTCCTCCCCTTATGTGAAACTAAAGGAAGTGCTTGCATTTAAAAGAACATATATATTAAGTATTTTATTTCCATGAAAAAGTTTACATTGTAAAGGTTCATTTTGGATGTAATGTAATAAAAAAATGTCATGATTAAAATCTATTCCTCATACATAGATGTTTTCAGATTTTCAAGTTTATCATTTGGTGATATTGAAAATAATACACACACACACACGATATATATATATATATATATATATATATATGTGTGTGTGTGTGTGTGTATAATCAATATACTATCAATATATTATTTTGGTTATTTTCTTTAATACAATATTTTAAAATTATATATATATATATAAATAAATGTGATTAAATAAAACAAAAAGTATTGAATACTATTTAAAATTCTAAGTAAATGCGCATTGCCAGGGCCGAACCCTCCCAACCTTGCAGCACCACTTCCTCCCCGACTGTGCAACGCCCCACTCTCCCCACTATTCCCCCTCCGTTGTCACCACCACTTTTCCCCGTCTTCTACCACTCTCGCCCCACGCCGGCCCTTCCTCTCTCACGTCGACCCTTTTTCTCCCCTTCCATGTGGATCAACACCCCCAAACCATCTTCCCTCTCTAAAACATGCTTTGGTAAATATATATATATATATAACCCGTAAAATGTGCCTCTCTAATGAAATGAATGAATAAATTTTCTCATATGGGTATAATAGAAATGCCAATCTAAGAAGATCTCGGTTTAGAAGGCATATAAAAGAAATAACAATAAAACAATATCAAGATTTTTCTCAACAAGAGAGACACCCCATGAAATCCTCTTTTCCATATCTCCTCAACAACCCGCACATGAAAATGAGAAAGTAAAATAAAATGAGAAGGAAAAATAGAGAGGAAAAAAACATAGAGAAGTTTAGGGCATCTTTAGGGTAAATTCGAAATAAATGGTCAAGATTAGATTTGATCCAAGGGCCCAAAGTCAATCCTACATACTTTAAGTCATGGGAACTTTATGGGTATGGGAGGTAAATTATAGAGGGGTGTGGGAATATTAATAAACAAAAAAGGGAAAATTAATTAAGTTATAAAGGAGTGTCCAATATTATTTGTAACCCTAGTGAACTTAATGGAAATAAGTAATTAACTTTACCTTGGGTTAAATATTTATTTAATTTTCTGCAAATATATAAATTAAATTAAAATAATCCTTAAGGGAAACAGTTAGGAAAATTATTGGTATAACAATATTGTCACACAGGAAATAATAGTTTGATATTGTATTCAACATACAGATTACAAATAATATGAGGCTAATAAATAGCCATGGAAATAGAAAACTGACTTCCTACAAACCAGGAAGTCACACAACAAAACACCCGTTAATATTATTACGGGTACAACAAAATAACAAACCTGAATTATTAATAATGAGTTATAATATAACTCATATTAATAATATTACAAAATAATGAGAGCACTATAATATTAAATAATTCCTAACATTCCCCCTTAGTGCGAACATGGGGAAAACACCATCTTCAACTAAGCAGCATGCCACTCCGTAGCTTGCACATGGTCTCGATCCTCAACATTGACTGTGGGAACTACATCATCCAGGGACCGTTCAACCTATTAGATGAATACATGAATTGGGACCATTCAACCAATTCACATCAACCATCAAATCAGTCTGATCAAGAACACTTCCTGCAATAGTATCAATGGTACAAATCATTATCATCAAGGGGGACACACAAGCACTGCACTGCACACAGGAACATGGATGCTCATCTGTTCTTATTTGTTACACAAGACACTAAGATGTCACTAAAGCAGTTTGCGACCTCTGAGGTAGTGACGAACTCGAGGACGCTGACTGTCCTCCTGCCTCCATTGCCTCCATCCTCCAAAATGAGGATATCAAAACAGATAATCTTCATCACTTGAATAATTGATAGGTTCATTGTCACTTGCAGGATTAGAATAATCATCCCAATCTTCTTCAGCAGCTAAAGCCTTTTGTTCCAACTTATCATCTAAGAGATCTTGAGCTCTTTTCTTACAATTCACAAAACCATGTCCTGGTTGTTTACAGTAATGACACAAAAGACGTGTCTTTGACGATACAAACTTTTTTTTACCTTTATAGAATGATGATTTATTGTTTGCAACCATGACACTTTCTTCTTCTGGTACAGACCTTTTGGTTTTTTCTTCCTCATCAAGCAAAGAGGAAATTAAATTTTCCAAACTAGGATTGATCTTACTAAGAGTAAAAACAATACTTGAATATTCTTTTGGCAAACTATTTAGTAAGATTGCTTTAGCATCTTCTCCATCTACCTCTGCTTTTATTCCTGCTAATTGATTTAAAATGGATCGAAACTTACTGATATGTTGAACCATATTGTCATTTTCTCCCATCTTTAGCCCAAAAAGTTTTTGCTTCAGCGCCATTGCTGCACTACCTACTTGAGATCCAAATAACTTGTTCAATGTCACCCAAATGTTATTAGATGACTTGGTTAGATCAATATGATGCAAATATGCATCAGAAAGACCAAGGCCGATAATTGCTATTGCTTTCCGATCCTTACTTTCCCATTTCATTGCTTCATCTGCATCATTCGGTTTTTTAATTTTTCCATCAACAATGTCCCATAAGTCTTTGTCAATCAACTATAGTTGGGTTCGTACTTGCCACGTGTGGAAGTCTTTACCATCAAATCTTTCAATTAAATTTATCTTTTCCATTTTGAAACTCCACTAAATCAGGAAACTTGAACCAAAAAACTTCTTTATACTGGCAGAGATCCTTGACTTTAATAAATAAAATATATTAGAACTTGATAGAATCCAACTTACTGATATAAACAAGCAGATTTTATAATGATTGCCAAACCAAAATACCCATTTCTTTATTCACGCCTCTACTAATACTGACCACACATTTCAATGCTGAGAATATTGAAATTAGAATCTCTGTATCAACTGTTCAATGATGTTGATCGATGGATCTGCAACAAACTGTATTTTTCCTCTCGAGCGGTAAAATGCGGCTGCTGTAAATTGCAGAAGAAACCCCCAAATCTGGCGCAAGTAAGCTCGACTTGAAGGGCAAAAGATGGTGGATCTGGATCACAGATAATCAATTCAGATGTAAAAGTCCCTCAGATCAGATTGGAAGTGTGACGGCCGAGCTGGAAATTTCATGCATGCAACAATGATTCTGATCTGGATAGTCGCGCGCACAGACACATACAAACTATATGTTTGACTTTCAAAAGACCAGTCGCCAATGAATCTATTCTTGTGAAGCAATCACTCTACCAAATATTCCAAATGCATTTTGGTACTTTTCAATGCACACCACGTATTTGATAAAGATTTGAGATTTACTCCCACAATAAATCTTCAAATTCTTGCAAGAATCAAATCAAGTAAATTGTTATGCGCACAACTGAATCTAACAAATGTATAGGCACCCAAGTTAATCAGTAAATGATTTCTCTCATCCAACGAGGCACAAAGAGCTGCCCCTTTGCTAATTTGAAAACTCCATGCAATCTGAGAAATAGCACGCTCTGATACCAAATATTGGTATAACAATATTGTCACACAGGAAATAATAGTTTGATATTGTGTTCAACATACAGATTACAAATAATATGAGGCTAATAAATAGCCATGGAAATAGAAAACTGACTTCCTACAAACTAGGAAGTCACACAACAAAACACCCGTTAATATTATTACCGGTACAACAAAATAACAAACTTGAATTATTAATAATGAGTTATAATATAACTCATATTAATAATATTACAAAATAATGAGAGCACTATAATATTAAATAATTCCTAACAAAAATATATTATTATTAATTAGAATCTCTTTAAAAAAATTATTATGACCCATTTTCTTTTGTGGCTTCGGAGTGTTTTTCTAGTGCCCCAGTGCAGGCATTACAAGACTCTTGTGACACACTAGTGATCTATACCATCAAGGCTTGGTTTAGTGCACCATTGAAGCACATTGATTGATTATGTGGCTGATTGCATGGGAAACACCAATCATATTCTTGTGCCATGTTATTTTGTGCTAGAACCAATTCCCTTGATGTTGAAGCTGTGTTTGGATCAAATGACCTCAAAGGTTAAGTAGCTCGAGGTTTTCCTTAGCTTTGATTCTCGATTTGATGATCGAATCGTGTTCTATTTTGTTGATACGGGGGTCTATCTTGATACGAGTCAAGCCGTTATGGCCTAGAACTCGAGCTGTTGCCTCTTGATAGTTACTAACATGTAACATTCCCAATTTATGACTTTAGAAATAAGGGAATTTTTTTATACGTAATGTTCTCTGTTCTAAATAATCATAACTTTGAACACACATTCCATGCCAATCAATCTCATAACAGATAACCATATACAATTGTAAATGACTCGGTGAGGTACCAATCTCTCATTTCATGACTTGATTAACAACCAATATCTCATGTTACATAAGTATTGAATACTTTATGTATACCAAGTATACTTCTTTCTCTTACCCTATTATGGGTACTTGAGTGTTCTGTTTAAGAAACCTATCTAAATATTTATTACCAATATTCATCTCGAAATCACATTCCTTACACTAGGTGACATAGGACATCGCAACCAACCAAGCTTGCGATACTTTGGCCAAAGATTTCCAACATACTGCTTCGCTTACTATTCCTAGACAAAGCATACTCGTCTAAACAAAATACGTCCTTAATTCCACTCCTCTCTTATCTAGAATAGTCTTCATCAACTTCAGCCAATCCACTTGTCTAAGGTTTGACCCTAACACATGTTAGTGATATAATTTAGATTAGGAAGTCACTTGTTAATCATTGTGAGTCATTTCCTAGGCTAGATCATAACTCTAAACTGTCCTAGAGAGAAACTAAGTTCAAGTCCAAGTTTGGGTAGGTCTAGATGAACTAATGTTGAAGGGTGTTGCAACATGTCAACTGTAACCCTGTATCCTTGTGAAGACCCAAGTCTTCACAAAGGTACATATCTATAGTTGGCATGTGCCAACATCCGACAGAACCACTTCATCTCGACGTACACACCTCAAGAGATCATTTCCACTTAATTAGTTTAGGATTAAGATTCAGATTACAAAAACCTTACATAACCCTAATTTCAACAACCTTAAAGGTTTCCATCCCCATTTGATTTGGTTAACTAATACGGAACTTCAAAGACTAATGATTGCTTTATGTTCAATTAACTTTTTGCTTGACGTTTGATTAATTGAAAACAACATCATCATCTATCAAATGATCTAATTAATGTGTCTCAACCATTCAAGGAATGTATAAGAACCAAAACAGGTTCCAATATAAAATAATTCATACCTATGAAGTCTAAATGGTTATCGAACCCGCATATCATTAGTTTATTTTGCATCCTTTTTAGAAGAGGAGAACCTTCCTCATTATGGTTAAGTATTAGGGTTTATTATACCCATATCCAATTTACACATCATGACATTATATCAACATGTTCATAACATCATAATCCACCATTCAAGATTAAGTAAGGAACATTAATACATACAACTTAGTAAGTTGCACTAAAGTAAGGGAATTTGTGCTAATTCCCATTTATCTAGACAATTTACTGACATCAGAATAAGGATCCAATCAGATATAAATAACAACATCCAGGATAAGATTACAGATTTTCCTTCTTATTATGAGAAAGAGAATAGACTTAATCATGTTTAAGTAACCTTAGTCTTTCCAATTCATCGAAATAAAATACACAACTTACAAAACTATGCATTACTGACATATTTCATGTCAACAACATCAAGATATTTTAGATTACAACTTTTCTTCCTTCAATACATTTCAATAAAAACTCGAATATCTCTATAATGGTCTAGAATTTTAATTCAACCAATACATCATAAAATTTATTGCCTTCCTTTATCACTTATGAAGTCCATCTCGCAAAATTGCTAGCATGGGTCGGGCTCATTGAACCGAGCATGATAAGCACTAAGTATTAAAATGAAATGCTTTCAACTAATCAAGTTTCATTAAACCAACTCGATTTAATGAAATAGTGTGGTCAACAGTGCAATTAAATCATAGAAATAACAACAAAAAGAAGAATAATTAATCACTTGAATAACATTCAAAGAAATGTCATGATGTAATCTACAATCTAAAACATGTTATCAGATAAATATTGTTCCATCCAATACATTTATCCATCTCAAATAAAAGTACTTTCTAATTATTTCCTTCACAAATCATCTTAATTTAGAAATACAAATGCAAATAAGAGTCTCACAAATCAGATGTGGCATCCTAATCCCAAATGCAAGGCATAGCCTAATTTATCAAGTTAGACCAAATATCAACATTAAGATAGAATTTACTCAATGTACAACATCTCACATTTTCCTTCTATCTCAAATATTAAAAGCCTTAACACTAGTCAAGAGAACAAGCAAGTAGCAATGATGACTACTCAAGACATTAAGGATAGTAGAGCAACTGATCCAAATAAATCAATGACCAAATTTACCCAAAAGAAGTACGACTGAGATGAAACAATAGGAACTTCCTAAATAATTTGGTTAGCCCAAATCCCATACACAACTTTAGAGAAGAGAACACAACCCGAAACATCCTATTATTTCCAAAGATAGTGGTCAAGATTCACCTTAAGGAAAGAAGGAGTCAAAGCCAAGATCAAAAGCAAACTCCAACATCTTAACATATAGGATAAAGGTAGAAAAGGAAAATGTAGGCCTTTAGTACTTCCCAAAATCCTTAAAAGAGAAAATGCACAAAAGAAGATATCAACAAAATGTGTGATTGTTGTGATAGAAAAAATTGAACATGTTTTCCCTTCATAGACAACCAATGATTGAGACATTAAACCAGATCAAAAGGAGATGCAATGAAAAAATTGCAAAACTCCATGTGGGAAATTACAATCCCAACAATCACTCAAGGACATTAAAATTTCAGTCAAGGTCCACAGTATGACCAATTCCTCCAATGATAGAAACAAAACAATCAATGAGACAGAATCTAAAATGAGTCCTCATAGAGGTGAAAGACATACATTATGCAAAACGAAAAGGAGATTCCTTCACATTTCCATTCCAAGAAGATACAATCCTAGATTGAGATAGCTTAGCTATAGGCATATAACTTATCAACAAATTAATTCCCTCCAATATCGTTCAAAGATCAAATAATGGAAGAATCCTAAAGACTCCTTATTCAGAACCAATTTTGATAGTTCAAAATCAAGAAACGACAACCGAAAGTTCAAGGATCATCCTAAATGTTCCCGATATCCCAATTAGGAGGTTTTCACAAGTTTCCCTGAGAAATATACTCAAGAGATTAACCCTGTTTAGGGACAGTTGAACCAAACCAATAATATCTACTTTGACAGGGAAGAAGACACAAGAACAAAGCAAGAAAACTCAACAGATCTACAAGGATGACCCAACGTCGACTCCAAAAAATCTGACCCTCAACATGTTCCCAATCAACAATCTCTCTCTCTATAACTTTTAGATCATTAATCGAGATATTTTAAGAAACACAGGACTCATAAAAGATCAGAATAAAGACTTCTAACACAGGAATCCCAAGCTTGAATGCCTAAAAAAGTTCCCAGGAAACGAATAATCCAAATTTTCCTAAGAAGGACCAAACTCAAGTACCCAGTTTAAACTAGCAAGTCTAAAAATTAATAAAACCTTCAATATTGTTTCTATATAAGGAGAATCCAAAAAGAAAACAAATATTCCAAACATTACAACCAATGGAATCTTGTCCCAAGTCCTTTAAAACCTGAGGTTGAAATATGTCAACTACTCATTAGGAGCTCTTTTGATCATTGTTAGTTGCTCCAACAAGGACATGTTATCTCCCTTTTCTCCAAACTGGTCATAAAGAGCTCTACACAAATGGTCCCAATTTTGAATAGAGCCTACTGTTAGGCTCCTAAACCATTGTGAAGCTTTACCCTTGAGTGAAGAGGCTAACAACTTAACTATAATTTCCATCTCAATGATCTCATGGATTATACATACATTTGCAATGTCTTGAATGTGGTCACTAGGAGAAGTTTGGTTCTCTCCAATGAAATATGGGATGCTCTTTAATGCTGCCACTGGGACTAGATTTTATGCATTAAGAGTGAGTGGGTTGCTGCTAGTGAAATTAACATAAGGATTTGATTGCACCATCCTGATCGGCCTGAGAAAACTTCTTGATTGAAAGAATGGCCTACTAGGAGGAGGTATTGACAAGGCTCTATTTGGTGAATATGGAGATCTCTGGGCTCTTCTTCCCCTTCTCCTTCTATCTGGAGACAAGTGCAGGTGGACAAACTATCCCTCTTCTCTAGTTCTTGACCTTGTTTTTATTCTTCTCATGAACTTGGCAAGCTTGGACTACTAAAACTAGTGGATTATGTCCCTTTTAGAGTCACCAGATGTGTAGTTTTAAAGCTTCTTAAAAGTCTAGAATCACAGTAAGTGCACATCAATCTTACTGCAATAAAGATGGAGACTTCTTTTCTCCCATTAGGCATGCCAAAACTGTTAGTACAAAATCAAAGTACCCATCAATGTCTCAGAATTAGATGGGTTGAGACTCTCAATGTGATTGCACAACATGGAGCATCACTCAAGGTGTGGGACCTTGCGAGTTGAGAGAGATCTCTAGATTAAGTTCGCTTTCCATCCCTCTGTTTAGGTGTACACAAACAAATTGCATAGGATCTATCCTAAGTTTGTTTTATCTACCAATGAGACAGGGTTAGAGAAATGCAACAAAATAAACCTAAGCTAATGAGGTGATACACCAAAGGAATGTTAGACACTCATTTTGCTATTTAACACAGATAACAGGAATGTAATACAAATGATAGGCATATATAACTAGACAACAATAAGAGATTTGAAAGACAACAACAAATACATGAGAGGGTCAAGAATCATCCTCTGACATATATTTTATTACTCGTAAATCGATACGGATATATTGCAAAGGTGGCAAGAAGCAAAATTACATTACAATCCAAAGGAGAGGTTAGAAAATCTCCACAAATCCTTTTGTGAATAAAAGAAGGGAGGGTGCAAAAAAAAATGTCTAGCCCTTTACAATGAGCCCCGACCCTTCCTTTATAGATTCAACATAGAGGGAAGAAGGAGAGAGAAGCAGGAAAACTAGTTCAAAGCTCAATCACTATCATATATGCCTCCTACAAAATATGACCCAAATCTGTCATGCCTGCGTCAATTACTTGTTCAGTTCCTTGAAGGAGGAGGAATGGTAGATCAGATCAAATCTGATCTGGTTGTTGGGGTAAATAGATCCTGTATTAATGGCCCGAAGATGTTTCTTCATTTTTTCTCCTCCTGGCCTCTTCAAACTTAAATTTTCATATCTCTATTGTGTAGATGAGGCTGAGATATTTCCAATAGTGCCGTTTTGTTAGATTTCAAGTACTAAGTCAAAAGATATGCTCATTTGAAATTTAGATCAGTCCATTAAAAATGGCGGGAACTAGCTACCAAAACAGGCCCCCTTTTGAAATCGGACACGTGGAGGGTGGCGCATGTCTGAAGGAAGCCTTTGAATTTTTCTTTTGGAGTTATGTTGGGCTGACATGTGGCTTCTTCCATGGCTTGCTCAATCTCTTCATGTTTTTGGCTAAGTATTTTTCTCGACGGGTCATATATCTGACCGGGGACATGCGGAGGCCTAGCGCTTGTTTGGAAACCTTCCCTTAATTTTTCTCTTGAATTAGCATCATGCTGACACTTGGCACCCTCTACTAGCCTATCTCAATGCTTTGACTATTCAACCTCGACCCTATCCCTTTATGAAACTAGACATGTGGAGGCTCCGCGCACTTAAAAACCCACTCAGATTTTTCCTTTGAAGGAGCGTCGGGTTGACATGTGGAAGCCTCCGTAGGCTCTTGGAATTTTCAACGGCCACTCTTACCTTTTCGGGCCCTAAATACATGGTGAGCTGGCACTCATTCTCCATAATTAATCAATTTTGGGCTCATTCTAAATTGTTTTAGAGCCTAAAGACTTTAAACTTTCACCATTCCTTCTCCTTTGAACCTATGGCTTCTTTGACATTGTCTTCTCCTTCCCCAACCCTGCTATTCCATTTTCGAGCCCACCTGTAATTTGTTTGTTGTATTTGAAGCAGGGGTTCACTCTCTAGAGCTCTTTCTTGAATTTCTTCTTGCATGGGGTCATTTGATCTTTCGCAGCTTCCCACCACTCCATTATAGAGTCCCTCTGTAACCTGTTTGCAAGATTTGAACATGATCTCTCTAGTTCCTTCTATGCATGGTCGTGGTTGATCATATTTTTCTAGGGGTCAAAATATGGATGATAATAGCTTGTCTCGTTGGAATGGTGCATTTGAAACATGCACGCAACACCTTATTTCGCTCATCAACTTAACCCATCCTTGGTCTATAGATCTCCATGCACCTTCATCCGTGCACGTGGCCTTAGGAATTGTTACCTCCCGACATGGGCCTCCTATGCTATCGTGATCTTTTCCCACGCTTTCTTCTTTATCTTCATTCATAACTATTTCAGCGCTATGCTCCAACTCTTGTTCTACCAAGGCTTCAATGATTTTTTCCACTTCTTTTTCTACTACCTCATTTATCTACTCCTATGTGAGGCTTGGAGTCTAATTTTTGTACTCACTTCTTTTCTTCCTCCCTTATCTTGGGCACCTTCCTCCTCCTAGCTACCCTTCCTTCACATGAAGAGAAACTCATTTTCCTCTTCTCCACCCTCTTCCTCTGAATCATGCACATCAAACACTAGTGGTTCCTAGGCTCCTTCAAGTTCATCTTCTTCATCATCATCCCTCTCTCCTCTATAGGCCTCCAAGATCTTCGCAAATTTTGAATCAGCCTCCTCCATCACCTTTTATTTCTTCCTAACTAGGGATTCTAGTATAGGAGATTCTGCTCTTTCTTCTTCCTCCTCTGGTGACTTCTCTTTTGTGATAGGATTTTCTTGTTCGTGCCTCCTCTCTGACTAGGGACCTCTTCCTGTGCGTGTAAGTGCTAGTTCTAGTGCTTTTCCCTGGGGTGCCCACTTTTGGCATATTCTAGACACTTGGTGCCTCTTTCCCTTACACCTCTTATTTTCCTTTCTTTGTTGGTGTGGGCTTCCTTCTTCCCATGGGGTCTTCTAGGATGGAGACATCACATTCTAGGTACATACCCTTCTCAAACTTTGGCCTTATGCACAGATATACACGCATCGCGGTCCTTCCTGCAATTGGAAAATTCAAAGGATTTGTCATTTAGTCCTCATTGGAGACATAGCTCTCCACATACATGCACTTTTTGGGGTAAACAAGCTTTCTACCTAGCTCCCTATGGTCATAACCTACCTCACTAAGGTATAACCTTAGTCTTTTGGGTTCCTTAAACATGTTTACCCGTACTCGGAAATACTGAGTAGTGAAGGATAAGGGGAGTTTACACCATGGGCTCATGGTTTCATCCACTAGTTTAAATATGCTAATACAAAAGTGATAGCTCACTAAAAATTCATCTTCTCCCTCTATAAGTGCAGGAAATTGCTCTGGGATCCTCCACTCTACCCCAAACACATCCCTTAAGTGCTTATACCATTTCTCAAGATGCACCTTGTGAACGGTCGTCATGCTGTCATAAGTGTACTTTGTGAATCTCTTTACGGGTGATGGATCCTCCGCTGGGTACTCCCATATAGCCTTGTCTAGCCCATCGGGCACTCCAATCTCTAAAAACATGATGGTCAAGAGGACATTGCCAAAGAGTATCTTGTCACCTTCCTACATGCTACTAATTATTTCATTCGTGATGTAGGTGGACAAATTGTAGATGACGCCTTATGATATCCTTCTACAAGCATTTAACCAGACTTGTTCACTTGTGTCCACCTCTCTTGGTCATTTAACTTGGTCACCAGGCATGCAGCCATTTTCATCACTGGATCTATGATGTCCATGATATCAAAGTACCGTGACCCCTTCTTATAAGCGTATGTGGTCACTATTTCTTTGATGGCTTCCTTATCGCTCAAGTCATCATCTATACTTTCTCCTTCATAGATGAGGCCTATGAATTTTGAAATCAACTAAGGAGTTATGTGCATCTTGTGCCCTGTGAAGTAAAAGTGGTCCTCATGCACATGTGACATTAACCATTGATAGAGGTGCTCAGGTTTTCCAAAATAAGGCAACTCATAGAGTTACAATAGTCCCACCTTCTCCAACTTCACTTTTACCTCATTGCTATAAATAGGCAAAACCCTTTGGTGTCCTTTTGTTTGTTGGGTGCACCAAATCTAGTGCCATTTCCTTTTCCATCATGTTTGTGTGATGGTTGTAATCACTTACAGCCATTTTCCTTAAATGGGACTCCCATTCCATCCTAAGAAAAACCCCATCCGGGTACTGCATTTTGGTGTACCATTCTTCATTTGTACTTATGGGGGTTTCTAGTTATTTTCCCTTGCCCTTGCCTTTGGGCTTCTTAGGTGATATAGTTGGTTTCTTAGGTGTCATGGTTTAGGTTATCTTATCACTTCAACTTCTCTTACTTTCTCTACTTTTCTACCTCCTCTAGTCCCAGATCTTAAACTTGTGAAGAAATCCTTTTTCATCCCGTGCCCTAGCTATCAAACCCTAACTGGAATATCCTCTTTCATAACATGACACTTCTCCACAAATCATTTTATCTACGCCTGTGAACTTCTTTCCTTCTGGTTTGCAGATCAAATCTAGTCACTCATGGTTAAATTTCTCAAAATTTCTTCACATGGATCAACTCTAAAAACCCTAGTTTACAAGAGATCTTCTTTCTTTGTATTCATAAATGTTGATAATGAAGTTCCCAACCTTTTATTTATAATTTTCCCCACTTTTTAGCATTAAATACTACTTCACCTACCATCATACTTCAACACTTATTGCATATTTTTCCACTAAGTTAGACTCTAGCACCCTCACTCACGTGCCCATCCTTACATGGATAATCCTATAACCTTCTGGCATGCAAACAATCTATCTGATAGAAGGCTCTTACACACGCGTTACCAGTGTTGAAGGTACTTCTTCTGTCCTCATGATTTTTTCTCTCACCTACCTCATGTTATTTTTGCACTTCTTTCTCCCTTGTATGTGGAACCAAAATGTAGCCTTATCTTGATACCAACCATCCTGTTCACCTTTTCTCCTATGCGCTTTCTTCCATAGGGCCATTCAACCAGGATTTCCAACACAATCCTTCCTGGCACTTCACACTTTGCACTTTCCTTCACATTATTCCACCCCACACTAAAACAATGTGCAGTCCTCTGCGCATTCACAACCTTCAAAAAGTAAAGAGGTTACCAGCGCCCAAGGCACAAAACAAAATAGCAACAAGAAAGGGAAACACAAGAAAAGAAAAGCACTAAAGGAAATCCTAAACTATCTGGCAATACTACCTTATTACAAACACCAAGAAGACTTATTTATAGTAGGGCTTCAGCCTACTCCCATTAAAGTGTCCTAGAAATCTTGTCCCATCTAGCACTTATAACTGGCATGCACCTGAATCAAGGATGTACGAGATGATGTAGGGACCCAACCAATGGAATTTTAACTTCCTAGGATGGTACAAAACTTGGAATCATATAGTAGCACCATCTTCCCAACCTCAAACTTTTTGTTCTTAATGTGACGATCATGCCATGCCTTTTGTTTTGCTTTTTCAGTCTTCTAGATCCACCTAGATAGTGATCATATTTCGTCCAATGACATTAACTTGTCAATTCTTTCTTATATTTCTTATTCATCATCCAAACCTCCTATGCATGCTATACGCAGTGATGGTAACATGAATTCAACTGGTAGGACAGCCTTTGTGCCAAACACATATTGAAACAATGTGGCCTTATTTAACATCTTGTAGGTTATCCTATATGCCCATAGAATTGTTGATAATTTTTCATCCCAATCCTTCCTTCCAACATCACAAATTTTTGTTAGGGTATGACTTAATATCTTGTTAAATACCTCTACGGTTCCATTTGCTTGTGGATGGTAAGGGCTAGTCTTGTGATGAGCCACAATGAATTCTGCTAACATAATCCTTACTGTCTCATTTAAGAAATGTGTACCATTGTCACTAGTCAAAATCAAAGGGCATCCATACCTTGTAATAATGTTTTCTCATAGGAAAATTACTACAGTAGTTGCTGTAAAATCCTCAATAGGTGCTACTTATACCCACCTTGTGAAGTAATCTATGAAAGTTACTATATAATGTGGCACATTCCTACATGCGGCTAGTGCAATAGCACCTACGAAGTCTATAGCCCACTTTTCGAAGGGCTCGGCATTGGGAATAGGGTGCAGAGGAAATTCATCTCTTCGCCCTAGTTTTCCAATGTATCTCGACAATGGTCACATGCCTTATAATATTCCTTGCATTCTTGATATAGGGTCTCCCACCATAATCCAAATTAATATCTTGTGTGCGCAAGTGGTATTGCCTACATAGTGTCCACCTACACTACCTCCATGAACCTCTTCTATTATGGATAGGCACTCATGTTCCAACACATAGCGGCACAAAATATCATCACATCCTAAATTTTATAAATCCCCACCAATCAACATGTAGGGCACGAAGCGTATAGATAACTACTTTTTATCGAATGCCTTCATTCCTTCCGGCCCTACACCTGTCTTGAGAAATACTAAAATATATTCTAAGTCTGAGGGCATGCACCACAACCTAAATAGTTCTCGCATCTGCCATGGTATCCTCAATTCTTTATGTTTCCTCTTGTAAATTTATTCTAGATAAGTTATTGGGTTTGGAATTACTTTTTCCTAGTTTGAAAACCACCGTGAACTTGAATTCTTGAACAATAGTACCCACCGATATATGCATCCTTGTAAAATGGGATTGTTCAATCAATATTTCAATGCCATATGGTCACTAAAATATAAAATGGGTTACCAAAAATAATATCTAAACTTGTGAAGTGCGTAGATCAATGAAAATGCTTCGTGTTTAGTTCTAGTATAGTTCTCCTCTGCTGATGTCAACTTCTATCTCGCAAAGCATAAAGGATGATCAACAATCCCTTCACCAAAGGCTATGTAAGTACTTTTCCAATATGGATCCCGAGGCATAAAAATAAACAAGGAATCGTATTATGGGCGCGGTGATAAACCAATCCTTTAAAGTGTCAAATTCCATATGTTGCACCTCTCCCCAATGGAAGGCACTCTTCTGTTTAAGTAGCTTTTCTAAAGGCACAGAAATCTTGGTGTATCCCTTGATGAACTTCCTATAGTAATATGTGTGTCCAAGGAATCATGGACCACAATTTGATTAGTAGGTTCCCCCAATCCCATAATTAATGCAACTTTGGCGGGATCTACTAGTAAGCCCTCCCTGCATATGATGTGCCCTAATAATGTTCCAAATGGGGTAGCAAAGACAAATTTCTTAATGTTGATGGATATCCTCAACTTCCAACACCTTTCAAACATCTACCTTAAGTTGTCACAATGGTTCCTCACTAATCCATATATTGTTTAATCATCCAAGTAAACTTGAAGAAATTTATGGATGAAGTCTTCGAAAGCTTGTACTATAAAGGCGCAAGAACACAACAGGTGCATTCTTTAAGCAAAAAGGCATGATTGTATAGGTAAAAATTCCCCACTAAATGGAAAAAATTGTATTTCTCTAGTCCCCCTTCGCAATCCTTACCTATTCATAGCCCGAGAATCTATTAGTGAAAGAGTAGACCTCGCATCCTACCACTCCCTCTAAGATTTCTTCAATAAATGGGGTTGGGAAAGGATCAATGAAACACACTGCATTTAGGTCACTATAGTCAACACAAATCCTTATCCTCCCATCCTTCTTGATACTAATCACCATTGGACTTATCCATTTCGACTCTTCCATAGCCTCAATGATAGCTAATGCTATCATTTTTCTATCTCCTCCTTGACCTTTACACATAAATTGGGATTCATCTAGTATGGCCTCTTCCTTGATTGGGTGTGCACCTTCCTTCAACTTTATCCTCATCTCCCCCAAGGAATGGTGGATACCTTTAAGCTCATGATACCCATGTGGGAACAAATATTGGAATTCACATAACAGATCAATGATTTTAGAGACTTCTTTCTTTGACCAATAGTCTCCAATGATTGCCTCCTTGAGTTCTATTTCGAGTTGATGTTAATTTTTTTATCTTTAACGGTTCATGGTAGGTGCACCCATTCATCATCACTATCTATGAATTTTCATGTCCCTATAGAATGGTTAACATCTAAGCTTTCCATCTCTTCCCCATCAATAACATACACCATTTTCCCCTTTTATTTTTCTATACATGCACACTCAAGTTGTATCTCTTCTATTTCTTCTTCCTCAAAGCACGCCTCTAGGCCAGGTTCACCTAACAATTCTTGTATTTTGTCTTCTACCATAGCACTATCCCCTATTGTAAGGCACTTGAATACCTACAACGCCTTATGTACTTGATGGCTTTGTACTCCAATACTCAAATTTTTGAATGAGATCAGCCACCAATTCTTTCCAATTACCAATTTGATGATGCATCTCTAAGTGGATATACCATGTGCATGCACAACCTTGCAGGGTGGAGTACAACTTGTGAACCCATAATGAAGGTGGTAATGCTTCTGCACTCCCCATCTAGGCTATCTCACATGCTTGGATATGGGAGGAAGTGATCTCTTTACCATGGTATTCTTTTATAGTCGTGGGCATGTTTCTCCTGCAAAACCATATGGAGAAGGAAATTCTCACCTCACGAAATTCCAAGATGTCCTCCCAATATGTTTCCCACCAGTGTGTAATAGTTATAAGTAAGATGTAGTTAAAAATTTTCCTCCTTTCCTTCTCATTTCTCCAATGGGCCTCCATTTCTCGCAAGAAATCTTCTAGATTAGCCCCTCCCAAGTAACTTGGTAGTTTTCTTCCTCCTAGGTGCCGAACTATATGCGCCTTTATCACCTTGGTTACCGATCCTCTTAAATGTTGTCCAATCAAATGATAGGTCACGTGCACCAAATTGTCACACTCCATGCTTGTGGTATCACTCATAGACTAGGAATCATCAAACTGGATAACTCCTTTTGTGGGGTGAATTATCTCAGGATCCTTGATTAAGTGCACGTATATTCTATCAAGGACTTATTCTCCCAAAAGTTTTTTGTATGGCGTTGACTTCCCATCTGTCAAAGGGATGATCACCCATTCTTCCTTGTTTTCCAAATTGATATATCCTTTGTTAAACCTTATGTCAGCATTATTCTTGTAACACCATGGGTGCCCAAGTAATATTGTAAAATGTTTTGTCTTAGTGAGCACCAAGACGTCAAAGTCTCTAGTGAACTTGGGCCCCTAAATGGTAATCACTGCATCTTTTAATACTCCAATGGGCATTGCCTTAGTTTTTTTTTCCATATATAACACATTTGAAGATGGATGCAATGCAGAATTCCCATCTGATGCCAAGCATATAAGGTTAGAACATTCACTTTTGCTCCTATGTCGATGAGGATATTCCTCAGGAGCCATCCATCAAAAACTACATTCAGAGTAATCTCATTGTCATATTCAAGGCTATGGGGATAAATGTTTGCATCTAAAACTTGTCTCTCACGCTCTTCTCTGGTGCATCGTACCTTCTCCCTCAACCATTCTCCCAATAAGGGAATAATATTCTCTTACCTCAAAATTTTACATACTTCATTGACCTCATCTAGGTCACTTCTTGGAACCTCGTTATCCTTCCACTACCCCACCTGCCTTGATTTTTCCTTAGACATTTTATCTCTTCTTGTAAACTCCAAATTACGTCCATAGTCTCCTGGTATACCTCTTTCTAGTGGCCAAGGTCCGGTACTTTCCATGTAGCATCTCCTCTCTAAAAACTAATGTCCTTTGTTTGAGCATCTCCTTTGCACGCATGACCTCTACACATGTTATCACCAAAGATAGATTCTTGCTCTAACTCACGTGCTAATCTTGGAATCCATTGTGAATCGGCCCTTTTTACACATACCATATCAATGCCCTTATCTTTCTAGTACTGCTGGTTCATATGCTCATAGAGTTCTAGGAACTCTTCATACTTGTGCTTCTTTCCGCACCATGAGCATTGTAATAGATCAGGACACTCTCATTTATAATGTTTTGTGGATCCACAATTATAACATGTTCCCTTGGGAACTCACTTCTTCCTCCTCCATGGTTTCCATGACCACGAAATCCTCCGCGATAACTTCTTGCATGTGTGCCTTTATCTATGCACTCCTCATAACAGCAGTCATCACCCTTAGAACTACTGGCAAGGATAGTCTGGTACACACTATGATCAATGGCCTCATGGATCTTGTCAATAAGCCTACAATCCTTAGTATCATGGGTTGTAGAGGTACAGATCTTATAGTAGTAAGATACATTCTTTTAAATTGCGTGCTACAACAAAGGACATCTACTTGCATCATGGTCCCCATGACAAATATCACAGTCTACTACTATGGTGTGTACTATCTTCCGGGGGAATCTATCCTTTTCATGCCCTTCTACTTCACAATCTATACACCACATTCCACTCGAGTCTTATGAGATGATTTTACGGATAAATTTTCTAGTCACTTTGAGCCATAGCAGTGATTTGAGCTTCTAGGAATGGACTAACACTAGTATCAATGCTTCCAACAACTTCAACGTGTAGAGTAGCTTCTAACACCTCATGTGGGTCTGTGAAAGTCTTATGAGATAATGATCTTCTAAATGGTGTTATCAACCCTCCAAAAACCATTGAGCATGCTATGAATGGTGAATGTCATATGACCATTTTGAGAGGAGAGTCTTGAACCACACATCATACTCCTAAACACTCTTTTCCATTCCCTGTTGAATCTCCTTGAGGGCATTGATGCTATTCTATTCCAACTCGTAGATGTGTAATTCTACTACGAAGACATATTTTACTGTGGTGTAATATACCACCATCTAATGGGGTCTTACTTCCTATACCGACTATGCATATTCCCTTACAATATCATTACAAATTGACTGGCCTTCCGCTCCGGGGTTGTGATCCCCTTCATGTGCCATAGAAATTCACACTTTTGAACATGCTCTACATCATCCTCTATGCCCTGGTAGTATGACAAGTGTAAAGACATTTAAAATATTACTTGAGGTGGTGGTTGAGGCCCCTATCCTTCTGGTCCATATCCTTGGTTTCCTCTATTGTTTCCTCCGGTATTCCCTCCTGTTTTCCTCTACTAGACCCATTAGATCCACCAAATCTTGTACCTCTTGATCTACTAGTTCCACCTCCAGACCCTCCTGTGACCAATAATGGGCCTGAAGTTGTCGCACCTAACATCCCTAACGTCCCACTGAAATGTGCACCAATGGTCTCTGCAAGAACATTCCACTATCATATGTATGCCCTACGCCACTCCCCGATGCATTACCCAAACCTTGTGTATTTGCTCCTTGTCTGAAAATTCCTCCAAACACTGGAATAGAGTGTGCAGCCATAGAAGTTCCAAATGAGAAATTATACCTCCTGGGTGCTGATCGGTCACTCCCACCGATACCAACTATGTTATCAACACTCCTCTGATTTGGAAAACCAAGCACCAAGTTTTGGTAACTAGGTGGCTTTAGATGCATGCCAACGAATCTTATCTCTCCACGTAATGAAATATCATTAGAAGTCGAAGGGGTCTCTCTCCCGTGCTTTCTAAGATGGGGTATCATAGACTTCTAAGGTTTTACGTCCTATGTGTGAACCTCGCTCCTTCCCATTATGTCTACCTCCATAGATCTGTCATACTTGCAACCTCGTGTTGTCTAGTAATCTCCCTTTTATGTGCTTCACTATACTTGAGTCATCTCTCCTCCCTTTATTTCTCAGTTGTAATGTATCCCATCTTCCTCCACCCTAGCTTCCTCACCAAGTGCTCCGGGAGGTTTAGCCGGCCATCGGAAATGCCTTTAAACTTAAGGTAACGATCAAGATCTTCATCGCCAAAGGAATAGCACATAGAAATGATCCTCTGGGATCCCATAGAAACTCAAACTCAGTGACTTCCGAACAAGAATATGTAGAAATAGCGTACTCCAGAGTGTAGCTAGCCAATACTCCTTTCCACCAATGATCCACAACACAAGTCCACATCATATCTACATCTTGCAGCCTCTGGTACTCTTCTTGGGTCCACACACATGATCTATAATACCAGCTTGATCTAGAAACATATGCTAAGATACATTAATATAAATCTAATGGGAATAAACAGAAGAAAGTTTCATATAACTCATGTTAGAGGTTCTCTTCTACCCATCCACGTGCATCAAACTCACGCCTAGTGTTTAATCTCTGAGAAAATTCTTCCTTTGTGCTCTTAAACCATGATTCAACACTTTTCAGAGTTATGCATTCTATCATCACTCATTGCACATATCATGATGTATGTTATTTCCCACTACAAATTCGAAAAGAGGTCCCTGAAACAGAACCAAGATGTAGTCATTTTTACACCCACCAAAGAACAAGGGAATCCCATACATGTCATCTTATCACCCACCTGTGCGTTGGGTTCTCCCATGAGGCATGCACAGGTGTCAAGTCTCTCTTTTATGTGAGTTAAGTTAGAAAAAATCATCTATGATAGGAACTTAAAAAGAGTGAGTGGACATGAGACATACATTCATCATAGATCTAAGAATGACTTCTGATCAATGCAAACTTCGAAAAATGGATACTTAATGATTTATAGAACTGAACTAAAAGGAAATGCATAGGAGTTTATATTCATTCGTATAAAATATATGAAATAGAACTACACAAATATAAGTATAAACTATAGTCTATTATATATATATATATATATATATATATTCAATCATATCTGACAACCTCATCACATGTATTAGGTCCATTACGAATATCATAGTATGGCGATTGAAGTCATATATCATAATTGGATTAGATTCCTCCTAAACATGAAAGGAAAATTTCATACCCAAACCCCTTGATACATCCTTCCCTATAAGTCATCTACCCAACCCAATAGAGTTTCTCACAGCATTTCTATAGAGCTCCACTCTCTATTGATCTATATCCCAATTCCTTTGTGGGTGCTTATATTTATAGGCCTCTTGAACTACCAACCCACCTTTTTGAGGCTTTAGATCCATCACCAAGTGTCCAAATGTGGTCCTCCATGGGAGCATGCTCCTCCAGGCCTAAGCTCTCCACTCCTTGCCATGATGGTCTTTTAGAATCTTCCATCGCAGGGCATATTCCTTCCTAGAAAAACATGTCCCCGTGGATGGCACCTTATCCACTCGCATGCACACTGGGTCATGCTTTTCACATTTCCTACCTGATATGCCAAATATGGCTAAGTCTCGAAATCCTACTTTGTCTTACGCGCACGCTACTTGTTCTATTAAACCCTCCTAGAATTGAACTGAAAAGGAAATATATAGGAGTTTCTCGAAATCCTACTTTGTCATGCGCGCCCCTAATTTTTCTATTAAACCCTCCTAGAATTGAACTGAAAAGGAAATATATAGGATTTTATATTCATTTATATAACACATCTGAAATGTAACTATGCATATATATGTATAAACCAAAGTTTACTATATTTATATTCCATCATATCTGAAAACCTCATCACATGCATTAGATCAATTACAAAATATCACAAGATAAGCGAGACCAAATTCATGCATCATAATTGGATTAGAGTCCTCCTAAACATGAAAGGAAATTTTCATACCCAAACCCCTTGATACATCCTTCCCCTATAGGTCATCTACCCAACCCAATAGAGTTCCTCGCAACATTTCTATAGATATCCAATCTCTATTGATCTATATCTCAATTCCTCTACGGGTGCTTATATTTATAGGCATCTTGAACTACCAACCTAAATTTTTGAGGCTTCAGATCCATTGCCAAGTATCCAAATGTGGTCCTCCATGGGAGCATGCTCCTCTAGGCCTGAGATCTCCACTCCTTGCCATGATGGTCTTCTAGAAGCTTCCACCGTAGGGCATATCCACTCCACATGCATAGTTGGGTCATGATTTTCACGTTTCTTTCCTGATATGCCATTTATGGATAAGTCTCAAAATCCTACTTTGCCTTGTGCACACACTACTTGTTCTATTAAACCCTCCTAGAACCTTGTCCTATGGAATCTCTCCTTACATGCAATTTTTTGACAATGTTTTGCATGCCCACGCGCCTTCTTTTACTTAGCCAATAAATCAAGGTCGCATAGGTTAGATTATCAAACTTGGTTCCTATGTAGGTCTTATTACCCTAGGTCAAAATCCAAATATTATATAACATTTCCATATTAGGTTAAGGTATTTACGTTAATAGTTTATTAATAGGTCCTAAGTTCTCTCATGCTATTTAATTTCATTAGGATGCTAAACAAGGACACATGAAGAAGGGTCCCTCAAATTTATAAACAAAACAAGACTTAGTCCCACATCACCTTCCATTTCAGAATGATAATTCAATGACATGAATCAAGTAAGGGGAACTAAAGCATACCTTGGATCAATGGAATTGATCCAAGGTTTTTCTGTCAACACAAGATGAGTTTAGACAACAACAACACAAGCTCATAATATTTTTTTAAATGAATTAAAGTTGTACAAAAAGATGAATGGCCTCGTTTTCAAGTAAGTAGAAATCACAACAAAGTGAACCTCTTCACAGTAATAATTTATCCATTACAAACATGATTTCAAAAATTCATAAGAGTACACCTTCCTAAGACAAATCACATGTCAACGTTTGCAATGTCAAGAGGGAAAGTAATCACAGTAATAGTTTTTTCAAAGATGTTACATATATCCTCATATTGTCCTAGTTTGCACCCGCTCATCATCTCCCCTATAGCCTCACTAGACATATTTCACCATGAACTAGTAACCTCTTACTCACCCTTCCTATGTGGTAGATGATTCTTTGAGATACTCGAACTATGTGTCTATGAGATGGTCCTAGAAACAGGCTACTTGTTGTGCTCTGTGCTCATTGTTAGATGGAACATGTATACCCACCTCTAAATTTTTTTCCTAATAATACCTCACCTCTGATATTACATCTCTATAGGTGGCCATAGATATCACTTGGGGAGGAGCCATCACTCTCTTCCTTACTGTGGACCTTGTCCCAATAAAATTGGACCCTATACTTGGTGCTTGTACTACATGCTATCTATACGATGGGTGCCTTTGTTGGTGCCTTTATAGCTACCTATGCCTGTAATGTAGTCACATGTGCCTGTGATGTGGCTAACTACCCCTGTAAGGTGACTATCTATGCCTATAACCATGTCACCTACATCTCGTAAATCTTCTACCTATCCCCCATCATCTTCCGACAAACTGTGGGATCCCGATCTTATGCCTAAGGAAGATTCCCCTATAATCTAGTGACCTAACCTTAAATCATGACCACATGTGCTTATGCCTATGTGAGATTCAACTATGAAGAAGTGACATGGCCCCGTAGTGTATCCATCTACACTATTACTATAGCTAAGTATGGCTAGCCAGGATGTGGCAGTGCTACCTATAGCTACATTAACCACCAACGCCTCTATGCATATCTAGTTCCCACATCATCAATACACCTATTTTCTACCTTATCCTCATTTCCTATAGGATATGCTAGATGTGACAGAGATAAAGGTCTCTCCACATCATCTCAGTAATATTGAGGAAATGGCAGAGGCACATCTTGATACAACCCAAACTGGCATCAGATTTTATCCACTGGAATCATCATGTGCTCATTGGCATGCCTTCTCTATATCCATCTGACTAACTATAATCCCCTCAAATAATCTCACATACCTCCATAAGAGGGAAAATCCACATAAGGACACCATATAATATCCATAGCATATTACCCTCCAACATCTATCTGTAATAAGTCACATCATGTGACACCTCCTCTATCCATAGATGAGCCCCTATAGGAACACATCTCCTGAAATTGGCTCTCATGACAACCTGATGTTAATCCTATCTTGAAGTCCCTATGAGTGCACAATAACTATGTTTTGATAGCCCTAAAAATGCATTAAATATGTACAATAGATACCATATCGCTGAATCCTTTGATATTCACAGAATTCCCTATCTAGCTATACCAAGTAGGCTAGTACCCAAGAAAAATAAACCCACTATTTAATCATATCATGTAAAACCCCATCGCCTCGGGAAATCAGCCACCCTCTAAATCTAGGAGTGCATAACATCCCACCACCACCATCATCGGTGACTTCATGACCCGGTCTCCTCCAAATGGGAAGCGTATATAGCTCCATAGAATATATTAGCACTATTCTCACCCAAGTCACCCACCACCTCACCAAATACTGCGACCATAGTCTCCATCACTTCATCCAACAAAATCTGATATACTGGATACCCCACAATCGGTAGCCACAAAATCCTGTACACATCCTCTAGTGTGATAGTCATCTCACCGGTGGGTAGATGGAAGGTATTGGTCACTGAGTCCCACCTATCGATCAGTGTGAAAATAAAACTATGATATAAAACAATACGCATGTATCGCCTCACACTGACGAGCTCAACATCTCTCATATGGTCCCATTTTTCCTCCATGATGCTTATTCGCATATGTACCAATAAAGGTGGTACCCTGTCCCACATAGTCAACTAGTGACGCACATGCATCATTACCAATTAAACTTCTTAATCATATATTCCCCCACCAATCCTCATCCCACATACAATTTTCCTCACCTATCTATTTTCTACCTAATTACTTCACCTACCTTATATTCTATCTTTCCTAAACACTTACACATATTCTAATTTACTACTTTCCTTCCTTCACTGATTTGACACAGTTCACACCTAAAGCCCAACCATTCGTACTTACCCTCACACTCAATCCCACCCTATTTCACTCTTCCTATACCCCTCACCTATTTACCACTACCTCATTCACCAATCATCTAACCTACCACTCCATTCTTCTCAATTTTTTATTTTTACTTTTTATTTTATCACCTAAACCTTCATTTTTACGCCTTGTTACCTTTTTGACAATGACCGGGATTGGTCACCCTAACTAGTACCAGTCACTCTTCATCCCCATTGACATCGTTAGCCCACCGACACCGACCAAACCTCAACCGCCGTCGGTCACCGACATCCCTATTTTTCCAAAACTTAACCAAAAACACCTAAAACCTACCCCAAACCACCTACATTCCACCCCCTTTTTTACCACATAATTACCCTAAATTTCACCCTCCCCATACCCAATTTCACCCCATTTTCATCAAAATTTAAAATTCATTTTAAACCCCAAAATTTTATTTTTCTACCTTCATTTTAATTACAAACACCAAATTGATTTGATTTCTACCTCTTCTTAGCATCATCTCCATGGTGAAATCTCTAGTCTCTCGAACCGGCGGTCCTCCCACTCCCTATCCCACCTCTAGAATATTAAAATCTAGTAATCAACCCTTAACCAATCCACTCCCTTGTCTCGATCTCATGGACCCATTAACCGTCTTGTAATCACCTAATCCTAGCTCACTAAATCAATCAAAGGAATCTTTCGTCATTTTTCTCCTCTAAAATATTCTCTCCTGCCATTTTCCAAAATTAGAAAAGAAAAAATGAATCCGTAAAACGTGGATTATAATTTTTACCTCCAATCCAACTTGATCGATGTCGTTATCTTTCCCTAATGGAATGGAATCAGTTATCCTCATCGACATCAATCAACCTTCAACTAGTTTCGGTTACCTTTCCAACCACCCTATACCTAATTTACCCTCAATTTTTCTACCTGAAATCATTTTCTTGCTACCCAAGCCTCCACCTAGCCTTATAACCCCACCTAATTTCCTTATTACCTCACACTTGACCACACTATCAGTTGGGGCATGTTTTTTTCCTCTACCTCAGCCTTGCCTATGGCCTTACCTATTTACCCAACTTGACCTCACCCATTTGACACTCAAATTTCCCTACTTGTTATAGCTTAATGATGTTACTCGTGTTATTCTTCCTACCAACCTTGCATTTCTGATGCGGTGATGTTTATCTTCACCATACCAAACCTATTAGTGTTATGGAACCCACCTAATACCCATTCCTACACCTATCCTCATTATGTTTTAAGATTATATCCTATACCTTGGATACCTAGATCACATCAACCTTATTCAAATAAACTACTCGACCTTTGATGATGTAGAGTTTTGATCTCTTCACCCTAGTTCTTTTTCATATTCTATATGTTAGCGTGTATTTGAATAATCCCACCTATTACCTACACACAAAATAACCATTACTTACACCCACACCTTATCTTATTTTTCTTCTACACCTATCATTTTATCAAACTCATCACTGATTGCACCCGCTCCTTCATCAACTCCAAATGTAAGGGGGTTACATCAACCCTTACTGGGAAACCACTCGTTTTTGTCGCTGTGTAACATTCCCATTTAAGATTTTAGAAACAAGTGAATTTTTTTTTTGAAATGTAATGTTCTTTGTTCTAAATAAAACATCATTTAGAACACACATTCCATGCCAATAAATCTCATAACAGATAACCATATGCAACTGTAATGACTCGGTATACTACCGATCTCTCATTCCATGACTCGGTTACCAACCAATCTCTCATGTTTACTTAAAGTATAGAATACTTTATGTATACTACGTATACTTGGTTCTCCTACCCTATTCTAGGTACTGAGTGATCTGTTTAAAGAACCTATCTGAATATTTGTTACCAATATTCATCTGACATCACGTTGCTTTAAACTAGGTGACATAGGACAACACAACTAGTAGCTTGCGATACTTTGGCCAAATATTTTCAACATATTGTTCATGTTACTATTCCTAGATGGCATACTCGTCATTCTGGAATACATCCTTCACCTCACTCTTCTATTATCTAGAATGGTCTTTATTGACTACCGTCAGTCCACTTGCCCAAGGTTCAACCCTAGCCCCAGTTAGCAACATAATTTATTATAGGAATATGCTCACGATGACTTAGGGTATATGGGCATACTTGGCTAACCTAAGTCATCCGAATGTGCCAAGGTACCCTAAGTCATAGAAAGCTACTACCTATCCCGAACATGCTACTAACTTTACCTAGAGAGAAACTAAGTTCAAGTCTAGATGTGTGTAGATCTAGATGAACAAATACGGAAGGGTGTTACCACATGTCAACTACAACACACTATATCCTGAGAATTCTAGGGAATACTCAAGGGTACAATCTTGTAGTTGGTGTGTGCCATCATCCATTAGAATTGATTCATCAAGATGTACATACCCCCATAGATTTCATTAAACATAATTAAATTGGATTATAAATTCATATTACAAAGAACCATGCCTAACCCTAATTCCAAAATTCCTTAATTTCTTTATCTAACACTATCTTGTTTAGATATAGATAAATTCAGTAATTCATGTTTGCATTTGTTATTCGTTAACATGGCATAACAAGCATTTTCCCCAAAAACAAGACAACAAACATCAAATGTTTAATTCTTAATGCAACCTAGCTATCCAAATCAAGTGTGTCATCCACTTAGATTTAGGTAGTGTTTAGTTTATAAATTATGTTATAAAGATTAAATATCATAACCACTATTCCTTTTACTTTTCATTCCATGAGAGAGGAAGAATCTTCCTCTTCATGGTTAGATATTAGGTTTAACATAACCTTTTTATCGTTCATTACTTATATAGTTTAATTGTATGTCCAAAGCATATTTCATTATTAAACTATAGTTGTGTAATTAGAGAACGACATCCTTGCAATTTAACAAGTTCATTAATATAAGGGAGATTATACTATCTCCTTAATCCAACTCATTATCTTATAACAACAATAATATACACAGATATAAAGAATACTTTGAAAGGATATCACTATTATTTCCATCATACAAGTACAAGGTATACACTTCACAAATTGTATTCGACACAAAACCTTTCAATTCATAATGATAAATATACATTTTCAAGACTATGAAAATTAGACATTCTGCATGTCAATCAAAATAAAGATCTTAAAATAACATCACTTTTCTTTTTTATTACAACTCAAGAATGATTCAAAACTCTTTACATAAGATCCAGAATTAAATAATCCAATGCATCATAAAAGTTTTTGTCTTCTTTTATCACTTACGATGTCCATCTACAAAAATTGCTAACAGGGGTCAATTCAATGAACTGATCATGATAAGCACTAAGCATTAAAGTAAAGTTCATTCCACTAATTGTTTCATTAAAACAACTCTTCTTTAATGAAACAATTAATATATCATACAAATAATCATAAGTAATAACATCCAAAAAAGAAGTACAATTAAAGAGTTTGAATTCACTTTTAAGAAAAGAGCATAATATAATCTGCAACACCTACATTTATATCATATGGTTTAATTGATCCTATCAATTACTTTAAAATAATCAACAGGTCTTGTCTTCCAATTATTTCATAATTCCATAAGAATAGAAATACACATTTATCTTTTCTAAGCAGCAAAATAAGTTAATTACGACATAGCTAATATTAGAATACTTCATCATTCCATATAACAAAGGAAGAAGAATCAATACATGTTATTCCCCAAACACTAATCATTAGAAAGACAATTACAGGTTTAGAACACACAAATCTACCTCAATTCAAAGACCTGAAACCAAACGTTCCACAATAAATTTTTCCATCTCGAAGAAGATCAAAACAGAAAAGTTCAATCAAATGAACTTATCCAAACAATAGTAAGAAGGGATCTCCATTGAAAAAGGTCCAATCCCAAATTCATTTCATTTATACTATGAAATGAATTCCCTTTTCTATTTCAAATTTAGAAATTATTTAACCAGTTCCCAAAAGAGAACACAAAACTGAAAGCACAGTTGAAGAAGTCACACTTCTAATTTTCCTTTACACATCATACAAACTGGTTTACCTATTCCATTCATCAAACACAAGTTCAAATTCAGTTCATAGAAATAAGTACACAGTACAGTCCCTAAAACAATATATTGTCCCCAAGAGATCATATTCATTTCTCTTTTTAAAACCCCAAAGATTCATTCAATGAATCCAACAAGGAATAGAAATCCACAAACAGAGAATGATATACAAGGATAAATACAACTCACAAACTCAAAATATTGAAAAACTATTACAAGGATTCAACAACTTGATGCAACAGAGGAAATAGTTCACAATACCCAAATAAGAACAATAATACAAATAATTATGAACATAGATATTATATATCCTTTCATACAAGATTTACTATATTGGGTTTTAAATTCAACTTCTAATAAAACCCAAGAAACCAATTAAGAAGATCTAAAGAGAGTAAGAAACCCCAATGATGTTTAAGTCAAAATATGTTCCAATCTTACTTCCTACTCAACTAAAACAGAATCACCACAAGACTCTCAAATTCCAATTTAAAATATTATGATAGGGAAAGTATTTGTTTCAACATCTAAAACAAGAAGGAGAGTAAATACTACATTTCCTTAATCTCTATAATTTTAACGACTGTTCCAAATGAACTAAAGATCAACCAAACCCACATCAAGACATAGTTCTAGTCCATTTAATACTATGAACAAAATAATCAAGATTTCCACAAGACACGGGTTTTCTCAGGGCAAAGAAGAATAGGATACACTTTGAATTCTCATGCCCTGTCAAGTTCAAGAACACAGTATAGTCTAAAAGACAAATGTAATACAACCATTCCCTCTCAAGAAGCTACATAGAGGAGATCTCTAAAAGAGGTTACCCGATCTACTTCTGACCAAAACAAAACTCTCAAGACCCCTTTCGAGAAGACAGTCATAAATGAGATTAAATCTTTTCAAAACCTAAATATCAACAAAACTCCAACTCAAAATACAATTATAGAATCAAACACATTGATTCTAACACCAGTTCAAAAAACAAAATAAGGGAATACTCGATAATGTTGAATACGGGCTTTGAACACAAGTTCATAACTTCACAAGGCTCTAACACTGGCTCAGACAAACAAAAGTTCAAATACGAGCCTATAATAGAACACAAAGCATTAAATACAGGATCAGGACAAAACATCACTGCTCTAAGATGAGTCCAAGCATTCTCAAATCCTTGAATAAGAATAAAACTTCCAGCTCAAAGTACATGTACAGAAAAAAACTCATCGATTCGACTACAAGTTTGAATCATGCAAGTACTGAACATGAGCACAATGTCGATCACAGAGTTTCCACAAAATTATAGAACAATACAAGATATAATTCAGCTTATAATATCATGAAGTTTAAATACAAGCTCCTAGCAAAACTTGAATGCTCCAATACAACTTAATGAAACATAAGACTACATTAGAGATTCGAACCTTATAAATAACAAATGGCGGTTCGGTCAACATTAGCCTTGAATACAAGTTACAGAGCTTCAAATACAAGTTTGAATGAATATCACCATTAAACTAGCACAAAGAAAGTTTCCCAAAAACTATCATTACCAGTAATGGATTTGCATTCCAAAAACCACAGAGATTTCCTAAACATGCAAGAAAATAACCAAAAAATCAAACAAACAATTATCCTATACGAGTAGAGTTGTTTTAGTGATTCATTTAGAAGAAAACAAGAAATCCTAATGGCTAGAGCCTATCATGCCCGATAGTGCCTTTGCCAATTCGAAGAAGACTTCCATTCGAACCTTCAACCCTTATTATTCTCCACGATAGATCAAAACCAAAAAAATTCTTCCAATTCCTCTTATACATTCCCTTAATTGAAAATAGACCAGAGAAACCAAAAATAGCCAAGAAGAAGAAGTCAAACTGTTGGTTTGAAGAAGTAGATAGCTCCATGCAGAGAAAATTCATGAGGTGTGTAAAACCAAACAACCTCCCACAAATCCACCTCCCATGTTTCCAAGATGGTTTGGACAAAAAAAAATCAAGGTGCATAAATGCCATTACTCCTAATTCTCCTGCTTATCTCTCCTTATCACCACCTCCCAAAACTGGCGGATACAAATTCCAAATAGACATGCAATTCCACACTTAGCGAAGCCTCCACATAAGCCCCACTAAATTTTAATTTTCCCTTTGTCAAACCGGCACTACTTCCATGAATTTAAATCCAATCAAATCAAATAAAATCCCTTAGAATCATCGCTATAGTGTCATGTGACCTTAGGCCCCTTTTAAATAGTTTAGGATAGATGTCCCCAAAACTTAGGTTAATCAAAAATCATTTCCTAAATAATTTCCTTAGGTCTAAAAACATTGCCATAGGTAATACCACTTAGTTAGATTAAATTCACTTCCATATAGTATAAGCATTAGGTTATAATAGTTTAGTATCACCTTAGCAACTTTTCTCCCTCATTCATTTAGCACTAGAGCTTAGGTTAGGACACCATTCCAAACGAAAATAGAATAAGGAGCTTAGGTTAGATTACAACCCGATTAAGTAGACGTAGCTAGGAAGTAGGCACCCTTACCTAGTTTTAGGATTATGATCCTCTTCATAGTCTTGAAGTAGACTATATATCGTTTACGCCTTTAATGGCCTGTAGAGATCAAACTCAAAGACCAAAGCACAAGCATACAACCGAATGAAGACACATTCACTCAAGCCCAAAGAATTTGTAAAATACAAAGTTTAGTCCGCTATGCCTCTCAAACTACTGAATGTCAATTTATCATTTAGTCTGATTAAGAGTTTTAAAACATTCCTTGGATCACTGAAATTGATCCAAGGATGAGTTAGTACAAGAGATAAGTTTGCAACTCTCAAAACTAGATTGTAGCTTATCAATAAGAAGTGAAAGTGGATTCTTGCAAGCCATAACATTTCAGTCCAATGAATCCAAGAGCAAATATGATTTATCCATAACAAGCATGATTTTCAACAATAAAGGAAACACACCTCATTAAAATCACATGCGAATGGTTGTAACGTAAAAAAAGAATATAGTAGTTTGTCAAAGGTGTTACATAGTGTCGCTTACCAATACAAGCTACGTGACAAAAAGGGGAAAATGTAGACACCAAATTTAGGTCACAAGCCCTTTAACCCCTTTCAACTCATCAATTCGACACATATACCTAGCCATGGCCCCCTTCCCCACATTGGTATTAATTTAATCACCTATAATTAAATTAATCCTCACACTATTATTAATTTAATTACTTTAATTAGATTAATATCCACCTCACCTAGCTACCTCACCCTATAACTATTCCAACCTCATTAATGGCTAAGACCAAGTCCCCACACTCCCTAACAAACTAGGAATTGTTCTAACCTTAACCATTATGACATATGATCTCTCTAACCTCTCTCCTACTATATTTAACATTATCTCCCACTTGTAACCTATGACTGAAACTTGAATCACACCAAATCTAGGAGTAATCAAGCCATTTTTAGCCAATTTGACCATTTCCCCCTAACCTATGCCAGTTTTATCTCGGATGGTACCGACTCCCTAACCACCATCGGTTACCCTTAAATAAGAGTTTATAACTCTTTGCATGGGTTCTCAAATTCCTTCATTCACCTTATCTTTGGCATTCTAACTCTCGAGAATTAAAGATACCAGATGACAAACCAGAGCCCATCAGATCTTCACTAGCATCCTATCATCTCATCCACAACTTCAAATCATCACATCAGAGCACATAGGTTCCATTTCCATGCACTGACACTTTCATATATCTTACGAATGCTCATCAAAAATAACCACCTTCAAATCTACAGCTTTACAAGATAAGTAATTCATTCTTAATTTTTAATATATATATATATATATATATATATATTTAAGTCTTTCATTTACTTCTTTTATCTGATCCCTCTCTGTCGTAAATACCACCTTTTATTTGTTTACCACCTATTCCATCAACTTGAACCATTTCACCCATCCTAACACCTCTACCACTCTTGTTGAGCCCTAAAAAAATCACATCATCCTTCCTGAACCCCCTCAACTCTCTGTGCAACCATAGAGAGACCCAAAACACCCATTTTTTATATTTCCACTATATTGACCCTATCAATGCTAGTTACCAAACCAACGTCGGTAATTTTCTAAATACCGACATCAGTTACCTAATCGATACCAGTCTCTATGATCGGTAGCTTTTATTATAACATCAATCACATAACTTTTCTTGATTATCCCAGAACCTTACTAAAATTCACCCAGACCTCACCTACAACCTCTGTCAGACCTGCAAACCCAAAACAACCTACCACCCCTCTCGTATTTAATCATAACTTTGTCTGTTAGATTAAATTTACTTATTGTACTAGCATGAGACACCTAAATCATACCATTATAATAGGATTTACTTATTTCATGTTATTTGTTGCATTAAATTATATCTAGAAGTGTATTTATAGCCTTCTAGGAAGAACCCCACTTCTTAGATCTATATCTTGCTTTGGCCACCCACCAACCTATATTGTTAATGCTATTTTGTGGTCTTGTTGTGTTTCTTACAAGTAGTTCCTCCTAGCCAAAAGGAATCTCTCTACAATCTGCTTGATCAAAGTTCTATGATGCACACATAACCTTCTTCCATCTACATAATCACTAGTGTTCATCCTACACCCATTATCCTTATTTTTTTATCATTACTTTGAGGTGAAATAATATGTAAAAACGTTGTGTAAAATATGCATGTATATAGAAATGTGTAATGCATGAAAATGTAAAATACTCTACAAACAAAGTAAATGGAACATGTGCACTTGATCCAGTCAAGAAAAAGGGTGTATAAGGTTATCTTGTATTGTCATGATTTTTTCAGTGATCTCACGCCACCTTGGTTGAAGAATTGTAGGGATGAAATGCTCCATGTCCTCTAGCTCTAATTACTTCGCTAATTTTTTTGAAAAGATCTTTATAATTTCCACATTTTTTTCGTGATCTCGATCCCACTAAACCGAGAAGTATAGAGAGGCACACCCAATGTAACCCTTAAACTCGTATCCACTCCGTATAATTTCCAAAGGACACCATGTCCTATTAAGGTAGTTGTATATGGAGTTCGTAGACTAGTCTAAACTCACTCACTTGTTTCTAAACCAAAGTGTAAATAAGTTGTGTTATTATAAAACCCTCACCGATTCCCCCTCTTTGGGGGCACATGCAAAAACCCTTGAAGGAGAATCCATCCCCAAAGAGGACTAATCGCACTAAAACTCGTACATTGTGCCCTTCGAAATGGAAGTGCTTGGTAGATACCAAGGCATGCACAAAAGAGGATGGATAACAAATACAAGTGTTAGTCTCAAAAAATGCATGCAATAAGTGTAAAAGACGTAGACAATGTAGAAAAATACAAAGCACAATAGTGTAAACATGCAAGAAAAACAAGAATACCACACAAAGCGGGCTATAAACATGATACATCACTCATGATATCGAAGTCCATCATAGCAAAAACAATAGAAAAGTTTGCACACAAGCAAAGGCAAAATACCACATACAATAGAAAAAAATGGAAGATATGTAGAAACAAATAGGTACTCATGGAAGTATGTAATTGTTAACCAAAATAAGCTCCCTCTTATTTTAGGTTAACTAGCTTCCTTTTTGTGCCGCAGTCAAATTTTTACACATTTTAGGCACTCAAAAGATTCTAGAAATTGCTTCATCGGATATTATTTTTCTTTCCTTTCCATAAAGGTAAAGAAGTCATCCTAACTCCTTGTATTTTTCAAGTTATGGCTCGGAGGAGTTTGGGGGAAAAATTGCCAAGGTTGACTGTGGGAAAATTTTTGGCACTTAGCCCTTTTGGGTAAAAACTCAAAGGAAAATTTTGGCCCACAAGCCCGCAAAGGAGAATAAGGAAAAGAAATTGATTAAGTCCCACATCTCATGAAATTATGCCACATGTCAAGGTGGAGCGGTGGACGTCGGAGGGACTTCAAGTTTTTTTGGTGTTTGGTCAAAATGCATCAAAGGCAAAAATGGAAGCGCAACTCCATTGACTAATCAAAAGGCACCACGTTTCCATTCATTGTGGCGGATTGGGGTGTCGGGAGGATCTTATAAATTTTGCTGAAGTTGTGAAAAACACAAAAGGCAAAAATTGAAGTGCATCCTCGGCTAACCATAGAGGGCCATGTGTTCACATCAGCAAGTGGAGGTTGGGCCGGCGGGGGACATTGGGAAAATTTTCCTTTGCGGGGGAAAAAGGGGAAAAATGTTGTTTTGAAGCCGTGGAACAATCGGAAGTGCCACGTGTCATGGGAAAAGTGGGGAGTAGATATTTTTGGGAAATTTTCCCAATTTGAAAAAAAAGGGAAAAAGTTTAAATTTTGGCCTGCCGACCCAATTTTTGCCCTAATTTCACCATTTTTGCCTTAAATCTTTAGAGGGGCATATCTTTTGCACTAGAGCTCAGATTTTTGTGTTTTTGGTATCAATGGAAAGATGGTGAAATTATCCACATGATGGACTCTTCAATTTTGATTTTTGATGGAGATTTTTGGGAGAAAAATGGGAAAACGTCTCTAGCATGGGAAAATGGCAGAAAATGACCCCAACCACCAAAATTAATGAAGTATGGGCCTCTTTCTCACTCATGAAGCAATGTACTTCAAAGTATGGGATTTTTCATGGAAACCCATCATTTTGTAGGCCAATTAAATGGATCTTGTTGGTGGTTGAAGTTTCAAATTGATTTACCCATGTTTTCTCATTTCTTTCATTCTGTTCAAGTGATAAAAGCCAATTTTGGCTCATTTGTAAAAATTTGTTCATCATTCTTCTCTACCTCTCCCTTCTTTTCTTCCCTAGGGTCAAAAATAGAGTTTAAACCTCCTCCTCTTCTCTGGAATGGAATTTTTTCCTCTTACAATTGAAATGATGATTCTGTAAACTTTGAGAGCAATAAAAAAATGTGTTTTGTGATGCATTTGTCCATCCTTTCTCATTTTTGGTCATTTTCTTCTTGCCTCTCTTCATTGCAAGTTTTGGAGCTATGTTCGTGGAGTTTTAGAACATTTTTTGTGTGAAATCCATATTTGGTCTGTGATGCACTTGTCCATCCTTTCCAGTGCTCACCTCTCTTATTTCCATGGTAGTTTTGATAGATAATCAGCACTTTCCTTCTCTGGTGTATCACCATTTTAGTGTAGGCTCTATTTTTTCCAGTTTGCTTTCTCTCCCTATCTCCTTGGAAGTTAGATTAGGATTAGATTAGCTTTCTTGCACTATAGTAGCTTGTGGTAGGTAGTTTAGGAAGAGGAACCAGCCTTCTCTGGAGATCTTTCCCCATTTGCAAAGGTCCCACACTTTGGGAAAGCTCAATTTTGTGCAATCACACCAAATGAAATTGTCTTAAAAATCAGATCCATAACTCATTTGGGGGTGCTATGAATTTACACTAACAATAATCCTCTAAAAACAAGTGTTGCATGTGGAACACCCGTTAGCATGTTATAATGATAAAAATATGTCAAAGCATGCATGAACAAGTAGTATAAGATACCAAGTACAAAATGAAATCATAACACCTATATGAGATGAATTTGGATACCCCAATGACCAGTATAGTAAGGGTAGAAGGTAAAAATCCAAGTCACCTATAAATGTTATGTATTTATGATCACACTAGATAAAAAAGTGAATGCGTATGTGTCTATGATAATGACATAGAAGAAAGCAAGATAACACGTGTAGTAAAGTGATCATGCAAAAACACTAGTAAGCAAGAGTAAATGCTACCAAAACAATGAAGTATACTATGGAATGATGGAATGGAATACAAGATGGAATGATAGGAGAAACATGTGCCACCTAAGTGTATGGAAGTGTATACAGAGAGTTTCATTTTATTTTCCCCCTCAGCAGTCAAGAATGAACTGTAAACAAGAGTGCATCATTGGGAGATGGTTAAGTAGTGTAGGTTATGTCTAGCATGTTGTAATGAATGTGTATGTGTAGTGGAGATGAAATGTGACATGGGGACAAGATGTTTTTGGACCTTTATACAATAAACGTATACCACAACTTGGTTGAATAGATGAGTGATGATTTATCCCTAAGTGTATATCACTATATGATGAAGGAAGAAGGTGATGATTTAGCCTATAACATATGTCACTACGAGATGGGTGATGAATTCAAATGGAGTGTAAATGAGTATGTGGAGGATAATGGAAGGTGTTGGTTTAATAATAAGTGTGGAAAACTACGTGATGAATAAGAATGAGGTGGTGATTTAGCCTAGAGCATATACCACTAAGTGATGAGTAGGATAAATGTTGATGTAATAGAATGATGTAGGATAGGATAATAGAATATATGATGTTAGTGTAGATACTAAAATTATGTCACAGTCCCCTTTGGTCCCTTGACAAATAAGTACCCTTCATCACATTCACTTAGCAATGGCCCCCATTACCCCACTAATATTAATTTAACTAATTCATTATCCTCACCATATTTATTATTTAAATATCTTAATTTAAATAATATCCATACATACACTTCACTGGACACAAGTTAACTCACCCTAAGACCTGTTCTTTGTAAGTTGTCATAACTAACTAAGACTTACCCAAACCCTAAAAATCAATGCCTATATTCTCTCTAACCACATTCTCTCATGATTACAATAAGCTTCTAGTTTAATCCGCGACTTAATGATATGAGATTTGAGAAAATTAGGAGGATCTCCTAGTTTAGTAAACCTAAGAAATCTCACCTTGACCACGCGTCGCTAGCCCTAACAATCGCCGATTAAGCCGAATCGCCATTGGTTAACCTTTAACCCCCAAAACAACTTTATTTTCAAGGTTCGTAAAGATTGTAAAAATTTGGCGAAACATTGAGATCTTCCTGAGAGATATCACATCTTCTGAGATCAAATTCTAGTGAGAACATGCATGTAAGGAAGAGATCAAGAATTTTCCCCTGCACAACCACCCCAACAATGATCTAATCTAACCAAGAAAAGAGGAATGCACATGCAACCCATGTAGAAGCTCTCCTATGATTGGTGATCACCTGCAGCCTTTAACCTCTTACCAGCACCCCCATCCCTCACTCACAGGTATCCAGGACCAGAATCCAAGTAAATAAAACATCCTACTTCTCTGGTTCACTTCATTTTGTCATTATATTATCACCTATTGTTTACCTAGCCACCCATTGACCTCCTTCAATATTACCCCTCCATATACCAATTAAAACCTCGCTAAATCCCTCCCAAATCACCCAATACCTCATCCTGACCAACCAAAATCCTTTGTGCAATCACAAAAGAGACCCAAAACCCATTATGTGGCATTCCTAGAACTCCGCAGTAATCGGCACCAGCTATGCCTAACTTCCATTGGTCACCCTTAACCAGCATCAGTTACTGTATGTGCTCATAAAACCCAGAATAGGGACCACCCACCTAATTTTACATCCTCTTAATCACCTGTGACCTACCCGAGACTTATGTCGACTTCAGAGACCCAAAACCAACTATTTGACCTTCGAGATCCTATTATAACCTAGCTTATTAGATTAGATCTTTCTTATTGTGTTTTAAGTGAGAAACCTAAATCATTTTAAATTATAATAGGATGTACTTTATTATTTTCATTAAATTGTTTTAAATAGTGGAATGACATCCATCTAGGAAGTATCACACTTCCCAGATCTAGCACATGCTAGGCAGTTCACTACACATATTGTTTAACTTTTTTTGGTGGTCTTGCTTTCCATTATAGGTAGTTCCTCCTAGCCAAAAGGAAGCTCTCACAATCAGTTGTGGATTCGGAAGTCATACGTGTGCAACAACCCATCAACTAGCATTAAAACAGGTATTCCTCCTATGCCCGTTACCCTATCTATTTCATCAATACTTCAAAGAAACGTCTAAGAATCAGGTGAAACATTTTTGGAGCGCTGGTGGGACCCATTCGGGGTTCCTTGCATTGTATTCATTCCTAGAAAAGTTGTGTGTTTGTTTCCTTCCGAAAATCATACACATTAGTTTTCTTCCTTGGTAACCCACCTTTTCTTTCTATTTTCTCTAAAAGAAACCTTTCTTTTGGTGTAATTAAAAGAACCATTTCTTCATGTTTTTACATGGTAATGAAAGATTATCCTCTTCCTCCTCATATTTTTGTGTCATCCAACTTCACACTTCGATTTGGGCTTAAAAATAAGTGCATTACATTCTGTTTATCACATTATCTCACATTAATTGAGGTCAACCTATACGTTGGAAGTCATGACCAGCTGATGGTTGACAAACAAATCGTAGAAAGCACATCTCTCTCTCTCTCTGAGTCTTGCCAAATTACACAAATTCAAAACAAATACATATTCTTAAACAACATCTTTCTTAGGAATGCCTGTCAATGATTGCACTGATATGAGGATTGGCAGGTACTCCCCAACTCGCTGCTCTGTCGAGTCATACTTCAGAGTAAATCCTGCCCCCACCATAACATACCTGAAACCTCACCTTTTAGATCTCCTTCTTTGCAGGAAGCCATCCTCACTAAAAAATTATATTTCACAGTTCATGTGTCAGTCCTTAAATAACATAAGCTAAACAAACATAATAGAAAAGGCACTCCTAGGATCACATCTTAGTGTTTCTAATTGGCTTGCATTTTTAGGTGAGAGATCATGTTCTTAATTTTTTATTGTTCATCCTTGCATGCTCCTCATCACAACTAGTGTATTTCAGATTCACCTAAGTGTATTTCGGATTCACCTAAGTGTTCTTGGACCATATTATCATCATTCTCAGAATTATAGGGATGATTCCACATCAAATTTTAATTCACAACCACTATTCTTTCATCACTATTTCAATTTAACAAGAGAATCATCATTGGTTACCCTCTCGACCATCGTCGGTTATACCCAACCGACGTTGGTTCCAGATCCTTTTGTTAACCTACGCAAAGGGACATTTTTATTCATCTTCTTCCATTTTTCACAGTCCCTGTCACTGCCATCATTCCCATTGACATTGTAAAACTCATCAGATTTGGCATACCTATTAGATTTGACCTCCTACCTTGTTTTTCACTCACTGTCCATTTTCTACAAGTGACCGTGGTGGTTACCCCGATAACCATAGGTTTACCCTAACTAGCATCGGTTAGACTGTTTCATTTCCCAACCCACCTTTGTACCAATTCCACTTTTTACTGCCAAATTCACCTGTTCCTGTTGTTTTCTGTGTCATTTATAGAGAAGAAGCCCTACCTAATCAGTACTGGTTCACATGGTTTTGACCCAAAACAAGCAAGCGCACTCATATTTCATGCCAGTTGTCAACCACTCCAACCTAGTCCTTCACCACCTTCCATTTTATCATTAGCCATGGATCCCATCCATCCTATCAGTATCGCTACCAGAGATGAGGAGTTCACATGACTTCTTAACCAAAACCCTACCACTTTGAAGTTTTACCTTTCCCACTCGTTGACTCGAAATGCCTTGGGTCAATTGATATACAACATGCCCATATCTATCCCCCTAAATCTTGCTCCCACTCCTGCATCGACCCCATCTTGCTTTGTGTTTCCTGCATCTACTTTACCCCTAGCCATTTCATAGCTAGGTCCTATACCCGCTCATGACCGCCACGTCTACCACCTCCCTAACACCCACCACATCCACCATACCCTCAACAACTACCCATAACGTAACCTCATCCACCCCTAATAAATCACACATACCCATAGCTACACTACCACCTCCGGTGTCGGTTACCCCTACCCCTTTTCGAATGCGGTCCTTTCTATTCCACAATCATTAGCCCCCATCACCACTAGGGTTACCACGACCCTTCCACCTCCCTACACATACTATCGCCCACCTCCGCTTCACCTATTATTCCCTTTGGGTATGTTCCCCTATTTCACTACCTTCATCTCAATCAACCTACATGAAGCACCATATACTGGAATGCCACGCCCAAGAGTGTATGTCCAAAATCAACCCTCTCATGCTATGGGGGGTGCCCAATCCTCGCAATTAACTAACAACCTAATCAAATTAATGTTGGACAAGATGTAGACATTGGAGGCATATGTTTTTGGCTCCCACAACACTCTTACCTATGATGAGATTTGAAATGATCCCATCCACCCATCCATTCCTATCCATCCATTCCCGTGCATTGGGAGATGCCTAAATTCAATTGTTTCAATAGCAAAGAAGACCCGTAGCAACATTTATGGGCATTCAAACACGGTTGTTATTTGATCACTCATGATGATGCATTTCTCTTGAGAACCTTTCCCATTTCCCTCACTAGACCTGCATTAGATTGGTATAGTGGGTTACCTAAACACTATATTTTCTCATTCAATCAGGTAGCCCAAGCCTTCCTAGATCATTTCTCTATCAATATCGTCAAGAAGGTTACCATGACCGACCTATACTCCACACATCAATATGAGGATGAATCTATCATATATTTTTTCACTCACTAGCATACCTTGATCAATCAGCTCACCTTCCAACTGCCACAAATAGAGCTTATCGAGCTCTTCACATGGGCTCGTGCTAGAGATATCTCACCAAACTTGTAGGTCCAAACCTTTCAAACATTTAATGAAGCATTCACTAAGGCACAAAAGTTAGAGATTTGGGCCATCGAAGAGAAGAAAATCTAGTTACACAATAAGAATTTGGCATTCAAGTCAAATGATACCTCTTCTTCTTCCAAACCACAAAAATTATTCAAAAGCTAGGGGCACCACTAATGCACTGGTACTCAAGGCTGGCCCACTCATCCGTCAAATTAGGCTACCCCTTATCTAATCTCTCCACCCATCCAGACTTTTCAATTCGGATGAGAGTAGTGGAAATACACCCCAATTAGCTAACCTTACTCTTATGTATTAGAAAATCTTATCAAATCCATATCCATCACCCTTCCACCTATAAAACCACACACTTTGGTTTTGACCCTACTTGCCCCATGCCCACATGGTATAAAGAACATGACTTCTATAATTATCATCAAGTAAAGGGTCATAGTGACAACAACTACATCACTTTCAAAAATATTGTCCAAGAAATGCTTGAGAAAGGTGAGTTAACCATGGATAATCCTAATGCACCTACCAACCAAAACCTACACATATTTAAGAAACCATTTCCCAACCATGCCCCTTCATCTGATCAAACCGGTGAGACCTCAACTCATGATACCCATACCCGTGAGGTCCACGCTATCTTTAATGACGTACCTGTTGCCTCCCAATTACCTCACATTCCTTCTATAGAGGAAATCCTCATCTGAAATCCTCCTTCCATGTTGGAACCCACCACACCTACTCCTCCACCCACAAAGGAACACCTTTCATCTCCTTCATCACCTACGGAGGAGTCTTCCGCTAACATCGAGACCATTTCACCTTTGGCTTCTCCACTTAGAGAACCGATACCCATAGTACCTCCTCCACCCATAGAGGAGCACCCATTACCTCCTCCACCCACAGAGAGCACCTATCTATTCCTCCACCTATAGAGGAGCACCCATCATCTCCTCCACCCATCATAGACCCAGTTGAGATACCTTTGCCTCTTGGTGAGCATTCTCCATCAGCTACCCAAAATCCTGTAGACCTACTTTCGGCTCTCTTACCCACGGAAGCTGAAGCTAGCCAATTTCCCATCTCTAAGACACATTTTATAGGAATTTCCATTTGGTCCTCATCAACTCCACCTACAGACATGTCATTCTCATGTTTGGCCGATCACCTAGATTATGTGGATAGAGCCTTACTATGGGGGCGTCTTCTACTTCCGGTCTCAACACAGATGCATATGTCACTTACTGATACTTCCACTATCTACCCAAAAGTATTCCGACCAATCAAACTGAATACAACCACCTCTATCACCATTCCTTCCATGAAACCCATCAGAAATCAACATACACCCTTACCCCTAACTCAAACTACATCTAAACCCAAACCCACACTTTGAAAACATTTGCCTCAACTAAACCTATTACCACTTTAGGGGTCACCCCAACCACCAGCCTTGCTCATCCGCCTATCAAACTGGATTTAGATACATCCTCCAAAGTCAACACCACACCTACTCCGACACCCAAACATAAGCACCAAACCCATAGAACTCATACCCTAGCCATGCCGATCACACCAAAGACACTGTCCCTGTCTCGTCTTAGAACCTCATCTTCCCAACATGGTCAAGAAACCTCCACCCATCAATAGAACAAAACAGAAAAAACCCATTCCTCCCACACAAACCTCTAACCTCCCCAGATTCCCAACATGACTTACACCCACACCCACAACATCTTTACCACCCATACCTCCAATACCCTCAACTATTACTTCACTACCCACTACATTTCAATCTTTGTCCCTTACACCTCCTACATGACCCACATCCTCTACCTTCACAGCACCCCCATTATCCCCATGGGTAACTCATCCTCTTCCCCCATCTGCCTTTCCTTCTAGACCTCATACACCCATATCACCTTTACCCAAGAAGGTGTAACCCAAAAATAAAAATCCACTACCCCACAATAAGGTAGTCAAAACAACCATACACCTTCATGCCCCTGTTCATCCACCATACCTCTACCCAAACAAACATGACCAACACACAAAACCATGCCAACACCCAAAAACATAGCTCGATCCACTCCTCCTCCTCCAAATATTGTTCCTCAACAATCAACCACACCTACACCCAAACCCACATTCACTTCTCATTGCGATCCACTAACGGGGTCCTATGCAAAAATTTTAACCAACCTCCTTGAGACTTCTTTCATCACATTACCATCACTCAGACCTTATGACCCCCTCAAACCCAAGCCAAAAGGGTTTGATGATACTAAAATTTGTGCATACCATCATGTGCCAAGGCACGATGTGGAGAACTGCAAGGCTTTGAAAACTGTCCTTATCTAGTTGTGTCCTCCAGAAGCCAACTTTGATGATGATGACCTTCTCGACGAGGACCCTACTTCAACAAAACCCATTCCCACACTTCCCACTCAACAACAACAACCAACACCTCCATAGCTCCTAAAGCCACCACCAATATTTAAAATTAACATGGTTTGTATTAGATAACTTGCCACACCACCACCCAAATTTTGTTGTGCTCACTCAACTCGGCTGCTTTTCTCCTCTCGGTAGGTTTTTTCCCATCATGTCATTATACCACTCACCCTACACCTTCTCCATTTTCGACTCTCCTTAAATCAACATGATACACGTCACTACACGTGCTCGTAAGAATAAAGGTAAAGAAAAGGTGACTGACCCACCAACCATTCCTATACCCAACATACCATATGGACCCATACCTTAAAATCACTATCTCGTGGCCCCGCATACCCCATTTCTAATGGCATCACACATCGCACCATGCTCAAAAATTACACCAATCACCACTAAAAATTTCCTTATATGACCTCATCTAAACCTTGGAATCTCATCATCAAGCTCTCATGGAGGTTCTTCAATCAATTGAGGTTTTATTTAATGACCCTATACCCGTAGCCTCCATTATCACACCCCATCATGTAGTCTCTCTCACTAAATTACCACCTTCACCTTCGCCCCACCCTATTCACCAAGTAGCCTCCCTTAACTTCTCAGAGGAAGAGATTGCGCAACACCAAAACAATGACCCGGACCCATCCCTCTTCATCTCTGTCCACATTGATGACATACGGGTATGCCATGTGATGATTGATGGGGGTGCTAGCATTAACATTATTTCATCCCATGCATTCACTCAAATGTGCATACCTGAAAATTACACGCATAAACATCTGGTCATGTTGCATTCATTCAATGATGATATCACTTCTACACTAGGCACCGTCATCCTCCACATTTGCGTGGGCCCCACACTATTCTAGAACTATTCTACATCTTGGAGGGGGAATTCCAATATAACCTATTGCTTGGTAGACCCTAGATTCGTGTCATGGGTTATGTTCCTTCCACTTTGCATCATTATGTAAAGTTTGAACATGAAGGGCACACTTATACTATCCTGGCTGACCCATCACCTTTCAAAATGTGCACCATGCTTTACCGACCCAATAATGTGCTCATACCCATTAAAGCGTCTAACTCCACGACCACCACCACTTAACCTACACCTTCACTTACTAGGATAGTGGCTACCTCAGCCACACATACCTCCTCCATTCCTACCACTACTATAACCTCCACGGTTGACCCGTTAGCCTCCCAAGCCATTAACCCCACCTTTGCATCAACCTCCGACACTTCATCCATTCTAGCTACCTACATACCAACCATTGATCCCTTGGAAGGTGTTTTTCAATGCCTCACTCTGGGGAGTACCGCCTATATAGTGTCAACACATTCCTTACTCCACAAGAGTATGGAAGCCTTCACCAACACCCTCATTATGATCACCATATAGGAGAATGTATCCCGTATGGTCCATCTCACCTTCATGCTAGTATCACCTATGGAGGACTTGATATTACCAATTACACACCCAAACCACTGTCATAAACTTGCCCATTTTCCACTCACTTCCAATCACTTACCAATCGCTGTTTTTCCCACACCTTCCTACACCGATGTGCATGGAAGGGTTTTGGTTTTGGCTTTTATGAGCAAGGCCACCATACCATTATTCCATGTACCACCTGCAAACATAACAACCGTAGTGGTATCGGCTTTCCTTAACCACCTACCAAATAGGCATTGAACTCATTAAGGACACTATCCCTTCTCCACCTTCTTCACCTGCTCCACCTTCATCACCACCCTCACCGATGGAGTTGATGGATCCCGAATCTATCCCTCCTAACTTTTTTTTTCATAAACACCATTTCCTTGGGGCCTTTGACTTATCAACACGAGGCAAGGCCCTTTCCACTCTTCCCTTTACGTATCCTAAAATGATTGATAATGATAAACATTCAATTAATGTCATTCATTGTCGGGATGATGAATCTATACTCACCTAACTTGGTGCCAAAACTAATATATTAATTGGTCATTACCTTCTAAGACGTAAACCATGTTGAATAAATCAACTATCGAGATCAACATTCATACTCAAGATGACCCACACATCCTAAATATTGGTCAATATTTAGATGCTTCAACACGAATCCATCACTTCTTTTCTTAGAAACCATAACCATGATTTTTCTTGGTCTTATGAAGACATGCCCGTATTTACCCCACCATAGTGTTCCATAACATTGTAATCATTCATGATGCCAAACCCATCAAACAAAATCTGAGGAAAATGCACCCTCACATTGCCCTTCTCGTCAAAGAAGAACTTTAGTGCCTTATTTCTGTTTCCTTCATCTTACCCATTGATTATCCTCATTATATTTCTAACATTGTCCCTATCACTAAGGAAATAAGGGGGACTCCACATTTGTACAAAATTTTGTGACCTCAACATAGCATGTCCAAAAGATGACTTTCGCCCACCTAGTATTGACCGGCTAGTTGACCTACCACCGGCCATGAGATGCTATCACTCATGGATGGCTTCTCGGGTTATAACCAAATTTTGCTTGCCCCATAGGATCAACACAAAACCTCATTCATCACCCTTTAGAGGACCTTCTGCTATCAAGTCATGATTTTTGGCCTTAAAATGTTGGTGCCACATATCGGTGGGCTATGAATTACATCTTCCATGACATCATGCATCGCATATTGGAAGATTACATGGACGATCTCTTGACCAAATCTAAGCACCAATCTGAACACCTTACCATCATAAAAACCATTTTGACCACCTCATTAAGTATTGATCTCGCCTTTATCCTAAGAAGTGTTTCTTCAAGGTTCTCTCAAGAAATCTCCTAGGATTTATCATTTCCTACATGGTATAGAAGTTGACCCTACTAAAGTCAAGGCCATTCTTTAAATGCCTCCACCCATTAACCTTAAACAACTCCGTAGCCTACAAGGTAAGGTGTAGTCTATTCACCATTTCATTTCATAATTATCTCGATCAATGTCAACCATTTCATCATCTACTGAGGAAGGATGTCTCTTTTAAATGGTATGATGACTACCACAAAGATTTTGAGGTCAAAACAATACCTTCTCCAGCCACCCATACTTATTCCACCTAAATACAATCAACCTTTTTACTTATACATCTCAGCTACCAATCACTCCTTGGGAGCCATGCTCGCTCATCATAAAGAACAACACAGGGAGTAGGTGGTTTATTACATAAGCTGTACTCTTTTGGAATATGAAACCCGATACACCCACCCTGAAAAAGTTTACTTAGCCTTAGATTTTTTTGCCACCAAACTCTGTCATTACCTACTCAACCAAAGAACCTATGTTATGACCAACACCGACCCCTTACACTTCATGTACACCAAACCTTGTCAAAATTAGCATGCCACAAGATGGCTTATGCTTTTAACTGATCTTGACCTTGAATTCATCCATCAAAATTCCATCAAGGGCCAAGCCATCACCTACCAATTTGTTAACGCATCTATTTCCGTGGATCAACCCTCTAATTTTGAATTTACAGATGAGTCGACACTACCCTTTCCTTGACAAACCCCTTACCAAATGACACTCTTCTTCAACGGTTCCAAGTGTCAGCATGGGGGTGGGGATGGTATTATCCTCACTCCGCTTGATGGTGAACCCATTCCTTTGTATTTCAAACTATATTTTGAATGCACCAACAATATCACCAAATACAAAGCACTCGTATTAGGCCTTAAAGCCACCTATGCCCTAGATGTCTAATCAATCAACATTTTTGGTGATTCTCAATTGGTCGTAAACCATGTCAATGGTATATACCAATGTCTTAACGAGATACTTCAAAAGTATAAACATCATGTAGATGTACTTTTGACCACCTTTAACCATTACACCCTCCAAACCATCCCATATTCAACCATCAAATTTGTAGATACCATGGCCTACTTAGCGTCCCAAATACCAAATTTTCCACCCGACTCTAAAATATTTGTCACCGTATAATGACTCCAATCACCTTCTTATTTACCTCATGATGTTTACTTGATCTAAACCACCACCTCTAACCCAAGTGACCTTTGGTATAAATAATACTCGACTACCTTTCTCTCTCCATCTTACCTCTTGATCTCACCCGTAACTGGACAACGCACCTTTCTTAAAAAGGTCTTGTGCTATGTCATCATGGGGGCATCCTCTATATGTATGGCTCTTCGATGTTATTCTCTTATGATGCCTCACGAGCTCTAAAATTCCTTATACCATTAAGAAGGTTCATGATGGCATAAGTGGAGGTCACTTCAAAGGGCCTTACATTGCTAAACGTATCCTTCACCTAGGCTATTACTAGCTGACCCTTAACTATGATTATTGTGACTACGCCAAACGTTGTGTAAAATGCCAACAATATTCCAATCTTCATCATACACCCAACCACACCTTACAAGTCACCCGTGACCTTTGGAACTTCTCCCAATGGGGTTTGGATCTTGTCGAGAAATCAATCCCCATTCTTCCAAATGCCATCAATGGATCATCATTGCTATCAAATACTATACCAAATGGGTGGAAGCCATACCCCTCATCTCCACAAACGCTAAGAAAATATGTGAGTTTATTAACCACCACATCATTTGTCACTTTTGTGTTCCTCATCGCCTCATCACCGACAATGGAAAATTATTCAAAAACAAAACACTGCAAACACTTTCATGACACCTTTGGCATTCAACTTAGTTTCTCACCACCTTATTGCCCACAAACCAACAGTACCAAGCTAAATCCACCAAAAAAAACCTCAATAAGATTCTCATGAAAGTGGTTAATGATACTGGGAAGGATTGGCATATGCACATTCCTTTTGCCCTATGCGCATACCACACTAGTATTCACACTTCCACTACAGCCCACACCCTTTTCTCTGGTCTACGGTGACAAAGGCAGCCCTACCTCTCAAATTCTAGATCCCCTCACTCCACATTTCTCTCCATGACATGCTCAACGATGATGAATTTCGTTAGAACCGTTTACCATAGTTAGAGTTACTAGACAAATGTCATCTTAATGCTCTGGATCACCTTTAATTTTACCAAAAATGTATCAAATGTGCCTACAACAAACATGTTCATGAATGGACCTTCCAATTCAAAGACCTTGTCTCGAAAGAAATCAACATGTAACCAAAACAAAAAAGTAAACGGGGAAAATTTTATCCTAATTGGCTTGGACCATAAATTGTGACCCATACTTATGGATCAAGTGCTTATTGTTTATCTTCACTCGATGGTAAACTCAAACTTAAGCCCCTTAATGCCTTGCATCTTTGACCATTCTACTGTTGACTTATAGTCCTACCTCACATTTTTTCTCTTTCCATGCTCGTCCCTTGAGTGCTACTCACTTCATACACCTCATTAGTGATTAAAACAAGAATCATGTGAGTACCCGTCACTTGTTATCTTCTCTTAAATATGTGTACCACGAAACTACACATAGCATGATTCTCATGGATACTTTTCATCTACCTTATATGAGATCTCGATGGTCTTTCCACCTTGTCTTTTGAACAAGAGTCCTATCTTCCACCTTGGTCTTGTCCATGACTTCAAAGCCCTCACATGAGATATAACTCGAGTCAAACTTCCACTCAAAATATGACTCCCTCAAAATTACATCTTCCTCTCAACAATTGCTGCTATAAATATACTACCGCTTGAAGGATAGCTATGTAAATCTCTTAAAACAACAAAAAAACCATTGCAACCAAGCTTCCCGTATCGATCAGCTTTATGAAGACCTTCAGATTTAAAATCCTCATCCCATATAGACTTCCCACATTGACCAGTACTCTATCTTAAAAATGAGTCAAAACAACAAACCTTTTAAGTCATGAACTTTCCCATTGTGACCTCAAATCTCTTACCCAAAGAGCATGCTACCTCATACCATATAACAATTAACTACCTTTCACCCTTCTTACCATTCCCACTCCCATTTCCTAATACCTCAAGGGACTTCTTGGAACTTAGACATTTGGTGATCATGTGACTACTTTTCACCATAAAACAATCAATCATGCAATGTCTTTAGGGTCTTACGTTCATCACCTCCTCCAAGATATGATTTATTCGGTATGATTCTACCCAATCAGGTGGCTTTATTGCCCCCTCTTATCTTTTGAACCGTCTTTGTTTACATTTTGATTACCTTATACAGACTTGGTCCTCGACACTTACCTTTGGGGTAATATTCTTCTTTCGCCACAATCGACCCCACCTACATCACTTTACCTATAATCCACCCACACCTAACAAATCTAAAACCCACACCATTCCTAAAACCTACTAACTCATTTTCATACCTCCTCATATTCTTCCCTAGCTCATGGGAGAACTACATCGGCTTGAGGTCCCTTTTTTCCAGTGGACTATGTAGGCAACACTAAGAGGGCATGGGGCCCTTGGAGGTTAGCTCAGCCATTCTCTACCCTAAACAATTCATCTTCCATGCTCATCACATTACATCACACCTCACTTAGTTTCCCTTTTATACCCAAAATTAGAAATTAACCCAAATACACAACAAATTGCTTAACATTTTTATCATCATCACAACATACATTTATTACAACTACCATTTCTCTACCATCATCATGCATATATTATAAACATGACCCATATCACCATTCATTACAAAAATTAATGAATCACAACTTCACCGACTTTAAACTCAATCATGCCTAACAAACTTAACTCAACCATGCCTATAAACTGACTCAACCATGTCTCCAACCTAGCTCAACCATGCTTATAACCCGACTCGATCTATGCCTATAACCTAACTCAACCATGCCTTTAACTTGACTCGAGACATGCCTATAACTTGACTCGATCCATGCCTATAACCTGACTTGATACATGCCTAAAAAAACCTGACTCGATCCATGCCTAACAAACCTGACTCGATCCATGCCTAAAACGACCTGACTCGATCCATGCCAAAACAAACCTGACTCAATCCATGCCTAACCGACCTGACTTGATCCATGCCTAAACCAACCTGACTCCATCATGCCTAACTCACCTACTTTCCATCCATATCAAAATAACAAATCAAAATCTCATCAACACATCAACAAATCAAATAATACCATGTATCTCATCATATAAATAAATCAATGTGTATCTCAAATATACATGGCTATCTCATCATGTCCATCATCTCATAATCATTGGCACATAGGGTGATACACAATATAAAATGTCATCGACACGCAGACTAGTCTCGTATATACAACAAAATAATAAAATAATACAAAATCTCTTTGGCGCGCAGGCCGGTATATCCTTGAAATATACAAAAATATCTCATAAATCCTCACTATCATAGGCATGCAAGCGAGTATGTGATCCAAAATATAACTATCTCTCGGAACACAGGCCAGTATAAATCACAAAAGACTATCATACATCAAAAACTAGGTGACCACATATCAGACATCTTAGCGGATGTCCTCCATATTTATATCATCGGTGCCCTTGGCCTCCTGGGTCCCTGCTAACACCTCAACTGGAGCTAGTCTTTGTGCACTGGTAGCCTCTTCTTGATCGAGCCTTAGAGCTTGCTGACCCTTCTATGCTCTCCACCGGTGAGTGTGGTATCTCGTCCTCTCACTTGAAACTGCATGTGCCCTATACACAGCATAGGATATGAAGTTTATCCCGGCCACCATCAACTGGTCCTGATAATATCTCACCTCACCTAGGGCATCTCATAACTTGGATATGTGCATGTTCTCGTGGTGGTCCCATAGTTCTTGCCTTTGTACTGCCTTGTGGGACCCTATCCCACTCCTTCCTATGAACTGGGACCCGGTCTCGGTGCCTGTGATGGTGGTGTCCCCTGCCCTTGTGCCTATATCTAGGCCTATAAGACCCCAATTTGTGCTTGGGTTATGGCCAACTGGCCTTGTAAACCTTCCACTTGAGCCTATAAGGCCGCCACCTGACCATCCCCCTCCTCTCCATCTCCATCTCCTCCACCAGCCATTTGGGCCTGCAGACTGGCCACTTGTACATGTAGCTCTGCTACCTCCACCTCGACTCTCTAGGCTAAATGTGTCTGTAGTATACCTAACTAGGTAATGAGAGTATCCACCTACCCCTATAGGGTGTCTCTCTACATTGTGATGGTGGCTAGATCCGGTATCCCCTGTCCGGGTGGTATGGCTCGTAAGTGAGCTGCCCACCACTATTTGTACCTATTTGTGACCCTGGCATCATCTATCTACCAGTCCACTAGCTTCTCCTCCTACCTCATGGGCAATGTAGGCTATGGTATAGGTAAGGGCCTCTCCACATCATCCTCTGGTGTTGTGGGAAGGGTGGAGGTATGTGTTGTACTAGCCTCGAACTTCCATCAAACTTTATTTACTCGGGATCATCTCATACTCCCTAAAGACAAACCACCCCGTATCCATCTCTCTAGCTGGAGCTTAGCTAGCTCCTCATGCATATGCCTATATGAGGGGAATCCCACATATGGCCTCTAGATAATGTCCACTCTAGACAACCCCTCCAGTAACTACCGGAAATAGGCCACATCATGTGTGGGCCTCTTAGATCTCTACTCTCCAATAACCGGCACCCATCTCCTGTACCGCACCAATAAAAATATCACTGGAATGCATCCGCTCAGGCATCCTATAAACCACACAAAAACTATTTACTTGTACACCCAGGAGTGTTGTAAAATGTATAACACATGCTTTGAACTCCGCACAAACGCCCATATGCCCACAACTCCCTGTATAGCTACACCAAGAATGATGGTGCTCTAGAAAATTGGGTCTCATCCACAATCATGTCATGGAGTACCCCCATAAGTGATCGGGGAAACTATCCACCTCTCGCATCGGTAGTGCATAGTAGCACACTGCCTCCATTAACATAACCACTATCCTTGTCTCCTCCGGATGGGCTAGGTACATCTCTCCATAGATCAAGATGGCACTATGGAATCTCGGACAGCCATCCCCAGCAAAAAATAGTCAAATTCATCTCCTCTAAGGCCTCGTAGAGAAAAAGTAGACCTATGCACCAAATATGAGTAACCAAAGAATTTGGAACACGTCCTCCAGGGTGATAGTAATCTCACCCGTTAGTAGGTGGAACGTGTTGGTCACAGAATCCCATCTATCGATGAGAAATCGACCATCAAACTGGGCTACCAACTAAAGCCGATAGTGACAAACTTGTAACATCCCATTTTTGTCACTTTGTCCCTAGATTTTTTTTTTTACTTTATGCAGCTGATTTAAATACCCATATATTTAAATCTACATAAACCTTAATGCTATCCATTTCCGATAACTATCATGAACCTTGTGCAGTTATATGAGAGAATGTTGAACCTACTCGTTCTCCCTCAATGCTCAATATGAACCATACATAAAATTTAACCTTTGGATCCCCTTTAACAGGATATGATATATAAGTGAAAACCCCTAAGTGTGTACCTAGGTTCCACCTATGAAATCCACAGGCATCTCACATCTTAGATAATGGTGAAATCTCGATAGTGTAATCAACAGCTTACACTACTTTGTGCAAAGTTTATGAGTCATGTATGCCATGCTCAATTCTATGATGACACACTCACCATTGGCATCTTATCATCTCACCTAATTCACTTGTTTAGTTATATGGATTCACAACCGTGAATGTTGTAAATAGCTATAAGCCTTGAATGAGGTATAACTAGTTTAACCTACATGAAGATGTACCTCTATGTCATCCTGTGATGCCTATGGGAAGAAAGTGTTCTCGTAATAATTCACCTTGTTACTCGCCCACATATCTACCCGTAGCCATCATAGGTTGATATAGGGGTGCGTACCCTAGAGGTCTAACATGTCTTGTAACTCTATCAAGGTTTGTACTTAGGACAACAACATACTACAATCCAGTCTCTTGGTGAGACAACTCATTACAGATGCTAAATGACAGTATCCTAATGGTGACAATCATCACCATAGGGATATGACTGTGTAGTATATGTAGTGAGTTCACCCACCTAGAATTCTATATTGGTGCATGGTGTTTAATGTTTTTGAGGTAATAATTATAGAATAGCCTAGGACTTACAACACCTTCTCCATGAATGGGTCATACCTAAGGTCAGGATTGAGTTGATACCGATCCCCAATCTCTATAACATTTAATTACCTTTCCAAATTTCATACCTAGGTCATCCATTGATAAAAATACTATCAAAGTCTATGATCATTATTGTAGTTTCAAAAACTCTTCTAGCTTTAAAATTTAGGCTCATGTTCTTTATTTCATATTCTAAGGATATGTACTTATATAAAGCTAAGTAATTAGGTATGATTCATTCCTTGTATTAAGTTCCATAGGCTATCAATGCCAACCATCCTTTCAGTTTAGGCACATCGATTTTCTTAATTGCAACAAGAAGAGAATTCATTTATTTTACTATCTAAAATAAGTATGTTATATCTGGGTTATCCTATATGATATATTTGAAGAACCACTTTCCCATTTATCTTTCCCTAGCCGCTCTCTAATTCTTTTTAGAGATAATTATAGTATTGACTAGGGATGAGATTCAAATGCTTGTTCTTTTTAACTTAGTACGCATGTTCCCTTCTTACTTCCATTGTATCCAACATGCTTATGTGCTCATAATGATGCATCATGGGACAACCCCTAAATAAAAACATTTCATCTCCTTGATCAAAATATTTCATAACACAATTTATCACAATTATGAAATTCCCAAATAGTGGAACCATACTCTATAATATTCATATTAGATTACCATAAGCCCTTCCTCTTATTGCTTCTATGTGTCATCCTTGTATAGGAATTAATGTTGATTTCACTTAGAAAACAATATTACATTCTCATTTCTTTGTTATGAGCTAGAATAACCTGAGTTTATAAAACAACCATAACACATAAGTACCTGATTATCATAACCTTACCATGGTTTCATGATAATCCAGCTTTCTTTCTTAGCAGCTGCCATTAAGATTAGACAGTCATATTTCTAGATATCTTTGACTGGTTGAGTACACCCTATACAAAACCTTTGGAGAACTTAACACAACTTTACACGTAGGTTGATATATTGCATTTTATAATGAGGCAGTTATTCATTAGCAACCTTAACTATTTCCAAGTATGCTTAACATTTGGTTCGTTAGAAATAAGATATTCTTAGGAAACAGTCCACTCATAGTTCCTTATATGTTACCTAGCATTCACACGTATGTTGTGTGTATCCCTTACTACTTGATTTATACTAATGTTTATTACAATAGTATTGAAGGCACTAAATACATATCTTGATAGATTTCCAACTCATAACACAACATTTTCCAATCACTCTCTTATAATACAATATATCGTAAATCGATAATCTAACTTTAAATCCATCCTTTTAATAAATAATAAATACATTTAAATAGAAAGGACACTCTCATATACAGAGAGAGGTATTTTTTAAAGATAATTAAAACAATCAAATCTTCAAAATTCCCTTGATCAAAAGATTAGGTAAAACTAAATACTTCATCCTTCCTTCTATTTGTTTATCTACAAAATTGTTAGCATGAGTCAGTTCACATGAACTGAGCATGATAAGCCTCAAATCATCATAACAACATACTCTACTTAATTATTTAATAAAAATAACTCGTATTATTTTTATGAATCAATATTACAGAACTTAAGAAGATAACAATTCCTTCTATAACATGTCAAGAGAAAGCACTTTCATGAGCCACTTAAGAAATAAATTTCAAACTTAAGTTTCAAGACAACTATTTCAGTCACTCAAAATAACCACCTAAATTATAAGGTACCTGATAATCATAAGTAACCAAAAGACTACTCATAAGAGTACCAAGATTCCACTTGTGCAATACCATACTTGCATGCCTGGAATCATTTTTACTTATTAATTAATCATAAATATAACAAGAATCACATTCAAGTAATCTCTCAAATATTCTTAACAGATCCAACAAGGATTTCATACACCCATAAGGTCTACTAAGGTCCATATAATAATACTAAGACATCAAGCGTATTTTGTAAAATAACAATAAAAATTGATTAACTTCAAGGATGAGAAAGAGCATTCACGGCATCCTACCATTTAACAAATAGGTAAAATTTGAGTAATAGGTTACATAATCAATACATACCTCAACTTAAGCATTTATTGAACATAACAAAACTAGGAAAAGGAATATAATTCCATTTTTTGGTATTGTTATCAACTAATCGGTATTGAATGACACTTAGAGCATTTCAAAACCCCTAAGGGAGTAGTTACCCGATGTAGTCTAGATAACATGATTATTACTTAACCCAATCAGCTCAACTGACATTCCTTATCCTATGAACTTATTCATGACAAAAGTAGGTTAGTAAAAATCATCATTCCATGGTGGGTCAAGAATCCATTACAATATATTAAAATGACCTTGTATCCCATTCTACTAAACAAGGTTAGATCATACCAATTTTAATCAAACCTTCTAAGTTTAGGTAAAGAACTTAATTCCATACCTTAGTATTGTTATCAACATATCATTATCTGATAAACACAATAAGCTTTTCATGTTGTTTTTAAATGAGAGGGAGTCATGATAAACACGACTGTAATCAAACCAATTAGCCCAATTGGGCATTCATTATAGCATGAATTTTCTCAAAAAAATTCAAATGAAAGGTTTCATTACTCCACACTGAGTCAAAGACTCAATTAGAACTATGAAAAGATCTACCAACCCATTCCACTAAACAACGTTGGAGTATACCAAATTATTCATGACACAACCCAAAGAAAACAATAAAGGACTTTTTAAAGGTCAAGAGAACTCCGTAATCCCAAGGAGAATGAAATACAAACATAAGATTTAAGGAGTCAAGTTTTTCTAATGAACCAAAATAACACTCAATCATATACATGAGCTTACACCCATCAAGGATCTAGCACTTCATAAGATCTTAGTTAGATAGTTAACCTGACATATCCTTATGAGGAGTATGTTACTTAAAATATTATGACCTTAAATGGGTTTCAACTGAAACTCAACACATCTTGTTTTTCAATTAAATACCAAAGTAAGCTCATCTAGTTAATCGAGATTTGCTCTACATCAATTACTATGAAGGAGAAAATAACACCCAATTTTACAACCAAGAAGCGAGGAGGCTTTCTACCGTAGATAAATTTAATCCCAATTCTTGTTTAATGACTCAAATGTAATTATATGAAACATAATTTTTTTGTCCAAGAAGATGATTATCAATAAGCCCAACAAGCACATTTAAATGTGTAAGGATTTAAGAAATCAAAGCCAAATAAAATAACTAGCTCATACATTGAGATAAGACGTACCCCATACAAAGAACTGTTCAACTCTTTTTCAACTTCAAGACCTAATGCATAAGCTTCTAGGAGAACAAATCACTTTTCAAGATTGTTTCCTAATGGACAAAATTGTACAAGAATTCTTTCAAGGGAGAGGAGGTTCTTAGTTGAAATCGACTTTACCCTCAAGCTCAGCATGGTGTTGTTAGTAGAACAACCAAGCTTTAAGAAAATTAGGTGTTAATAGTTAATAAATTAACTCCATGAAAATCATACAAGATTTATAACAGGAGCACAACTAATTTTCCCTATTGCAAGAGGGCTAACGAAGTATCTAAAGTGCACAGTGAGGTAGATTTTTCTTTTAAGAGAAACCATCTTAGAGTATAATAAATCCTCAACACAATTACTTACCCCAAATAAGAACTGTTCGACTAAGCAAAGACAATATCTCCAACAAGACCTACACGACTCCTCAGGAATTTATTTCTTAAAATAATCAAGCCCAGTTACGTAAATCAGATGATTGTTAGGATAGGGAGATTCATCTACCACAAAACCTCTCAAACATCGACTTCCAATATTTCACATTATCTTGCTAATTTCATAAAATCAGAAGAAATGGTTAACCATTAAAACAAGGTTTTCTATAGTTTAATTCCTTATTGAATCGCAGCATTTAAAATAAGAAATCAAAACACATAGGAAGTGTCAAGCCAAAACTCAATGATGAATATAGCTGCAACCCTTATTCATCCCAAGGAATACGTTGTTCAGAACAATAATAAATCACATTGGAGCCATCATTCATTAATTTATTTTCAAATAGCATTCATCTCAAATTAGAGGTAAACCATTCTCTACAGAAGTAAAAATAAGTCTATTCCACACCACTGAAATTATGAACACAAATTTCAATCAAGTAAGATCTTTTTGTGAAATTGATAAATAGAGCAAGGATTATGACAAGTTTAGAGTGTATCATGCCTGTTACACCTGTATCTTCTTTCCTTTCCAAGATTTCACAAATCCTCAGAAAAATCCCCAAACCTTTGAAACAAATTCCATCATCCAACATCACAATGTTTATGTGATATTTAAAGAGTATGGTAACTTGTTTCCAATATTCAACTTTTTTTTCATCATATAAACTCACAAAAACACATAGTTTCAATTTTCTTGCATGTAGAGCTTCTACGAAAAATTGCAATGGAGTGAATCGATACCAAAATCACCTTATTTTCCTCAATCCATCCACGCATTACCCAAGGGAGGTGAGAGTTTATTTCGCATTAAAAGCCATTAATGCAAAAGTTACTTTTGAGTTTTCCACCAAGTTTTACAAACCTACTATCTTTAGCTTTTTTTAAATTTAGCAAAGTCACACTTCATACCATGCAAAACACTTGTAATTTTCATTAACCGAAATATCCTTTCCCTAAACTCAGTTGGTAGAGATAATAAATAACACAATAAAAATTTAGTACAGATTTATTAGTGGTGGGGTGCTAACTCACCACTTGGTTCAATTCAAAACTTTCGATTGTATAAATTAGTTAAGAGGCCAAAAATACTCTATGCAATGATAATCGATGTTCTTCTTTTTCATTAACTTAAGGATTTACACCATTATATATATTTATATTATATAACCTTTCAAATAGTTAGAATAATTACCACTTTTAGCTTTTCATGCAATAGGTTCTTGTGCTAGGTTAAGGACTATACCATAAGATTAGATTGTCCTTCCCTGATTACACTAGTTAATACCTCACCATTAGTAGTTGTTTAACTACTTCAAACTTTACATATATATATATATATATATATATATATATATATATATAGATGTATATATTCAAAGCAGTTATAATATCGTGTTGATCGAGTAATTTTCTCATGTATACATTGTGGGAGTTGATTCCCTAAATCTCCATAATTAATTCTTGGCTGAAGACTGTAGTCATTCACCCAAGGAAATATGACCATGCTAGTATTAGCCATAAGGTGACATAAACTACTGAATGGTCAGCTCAAAATCAATTATCTAGTTGAAATAAAATCTTATTCGAGTTCCAATTTTGGTTGTTAAGCAAACTATCCAGCTGTAAAAGCCTTAACATACATAGTTAAAAACTATTATGCTCACAATTTATTAGAGATAAATGACAACATCGTAAATCACTTTAAAGGCTTAAATTTACACCATAAATTGCATGACATCCTACATTACAAATGACGTAATGTCACTTTAACAAAATAGTTCATCATTAAGATAAACTCCGATTAACAGGGTTAACATCAAGTTTCCATTTAATTTTTGATACACAAAAGTGCCAACAACAAAGGATAAAACCATTTGTCCTATCATTCCTTTAACCACAGTAATGAAAGCACAGGGCATTACATACCTCCTCTTAAAAGCATCATCATCCTGATGATGTGGTCCTTGTCAAAATAAATCAAACAATTCCACACAGGATATAATAATAATTCCCACATAAGTTTATGGTTTTTCGATTCACATCTTATATTCGTAAGTCAGATCAGCTTTTTCATACCGTAAATAGTCATACATCTGAATTATGTCATGATTAATTCACTAAATTAAATAATTTTTACACTATATATTTAATATATATAGGATATAGTGAAAACAATCTTACCTGGTGCCTTTTACGGAAGAACTATTCCTTTCTACTGGAATTACAGTGCATGTGGATCTATGGTATTTCATTCACACAGAACACTTTCCTTAGCCTTGTTAAAGACTTTTGATTTGAGGATCTAAAACTTTACAACATTAGGTCAAAAGATAAGGTACCAACATTCATTCGTTCAACTGAACTTGAATATTTCCTATTTCAATTATCAACTACCTCAACGTATCTTACACTTTTTATCTCCTATACCGGTCCAATCAAAGAATGTTGTCAATGTGGTTATCCAAGCTTATGGATCTACCAAATTTTTTTATTTAAGATTTTTTTTTAACAAATATCAACTCATGGATGAGTACTGACAACAAATTTTCTTGTCATCAAGCAAGAGGTCTTCCAGCTTATAAACATTTGAGAAAACTGGTTTTGCCAAAACCTCTCAAAGTATTTAAGTAACAAGGTTACCTTATTAGATATAGACTTTGACATCCTCAATTTTTTTTATTCCACTGTTAAACCTCCTCAGTGGATTCACAGAATCAATACTGATCCTATTATTACCAAGGTCATGCAAAAATTCCACTTGGTTTGCATGAGGGTTTCAAATAAGCAGTAAATTGTTTGTAAAATATTTTACCTTAATACTTAGAAGTATGCAAATGACTTACTTATGTTATTCAATGACTTACTAAATTCTCTTGGAAGCTCAAAACAATCCTCCGACTTACAAGTCGTCGTATCTTTTTCCCAACATAATATAAAGCATACGAGTTAAGTCTGAAACTCTATGGGCTCAAAGACACCATGCAGAGTTACATAGAAACTATCACAAGAGAGGTATTTCTCAATACATCCTATGATCTTGAACCTGCACATTTCTATAGCAAAGTTCATATTAGTGAAGTATGAATTCCCTTATCTGGGTTCAACTAAAAATACCGGAATCAACCACAAAAACCATAAAAGTTCACAACAATTCATAACTAGAATTTCCACATAGCTACAACACGTCACGATAGGTGAACAAAAGGGAAAATCATGTCATGATAGATAACATAAAAGAAATCTTGTCTCAAGAGGTACAAGATATTACCAGAAGCTAAATATAACCTCATTCTATCTATGCTTTTAGATGAGTCAACCTAGAATGAACCATCATCAAACCCTTTTGAGTATATTAAGCGATAGCTTTCCAAGCTCCCAGGTTCAAACCTGAGATCCTCCTTACAACATGATGATACCCCAAAAACTTTGGGTACTTGAGTAATACAACCTAGAAGTAACATATACCGAATAAATATATACATAACATCCACTATTAAGAGTCAACAAACAGAATATAATATTTTTAGTTTCTTGGAATTGAAATATTAATTATCAAATATTTTGATAGAATATAGAACAATCACTCAAATCAATGCTACCTAACTAGACATAAGTTGAAATTGAGCATTTTTATTCCATATTGCCAGAAAGAGTTAGGCTTCACAATTGTTGAAAAAAATTTCATCGGGTACAACAAATCCATATTTTCTTTCTTCTAGTATTGAAGAATACTAATCTCATGGATCTCTTCACAATTTTCCACATATCCTACTAGGGATACATATTCTTTTCCCATGTTGTCTACTCTTGCAACATGCTTCATCATCTCGATGCTTGTTCCTCTTCTTTAAAGGACATTGGCTGGCATAATTCCCATTTCCACACGTGAAACATCCACAAATAGGTCTCGATTGATCACCTTTAACTTTTCCATCTACAATAGTAGCATGCATTTTCATGTAGGTTATCACTCCAAGGTTTTGGGAAAATTTACTTTTAGTAGAACACATTCTCTTGCTATGATTTTTCCACCAAAATTTCTTAGCATTTCAATATGAAGAATAATTATCATTCTTATGACCCTTTTCATTTTTATGAGTGGGAATATTTAATAGATTTGGTTTTAGCCCACTGGCCTTTCCAAATTTCATCTTGTCAAGAAGATCCAAGTTTATCCAATGCTTCCCCCAATTCTGGGTTCAGTTTGTCTTTGGATTGGTAAGTCCAAAATTTGCCACAAATGATCAGTTCATCATTTAAACAACGCTCATGTTGTTCATTAGTAACAAAATTAAGTTTTCCTTTATCCAACTTATCACTTTCACCCATCACTAGCTGCCCCAAGGCATCTATCCGGTTTTGGGTATATTGAAGGATTACTAGAATTTCTTCTAACTTTTGCACCGTGGAAACCGCAGAAAAATCTGACCCAGTTCTTTCTTCTTGGTGCATCCTTCCCATTTCCATTTTATTTTGAAAACAAAATAAAAGTTTTAATTAGCGTAAGGACCCAATAAGTCCAAGAGTTACAACCTTCAGCTCTGATACCAAAATGTAACATCCATTTTTGTCACTTTGTCTCTAGATTTATTTATTTATTTATTTTTACTTTATGCAACTGATTTAAATACCCATATATTTAAATCTACATAAACCTTAATGCTATCCATTTTTGATAACTGTCATAAACCATGTGTAACTATATGAGAGAATGTTGAACCTACTCATTCTCCCTTAATGCTTGGTGTGAGCCATACATAAAATGTAAGCCTTTGGTTCCCCTTTAATAGGATATGATATATATAAGTGAAAACCCATAAGTGTGTACATGAGTTCCACATATGAAATCCATAGGTATCTCACATCTTAGTTAATGGTGAAATCTCGATAGTGTAATCAACATCTTACACTACTTTTCGTAAAGTTTCTAGTCATTTATGCCATGCTCGATTATATAATGACAAACTCACCATTGGAATCTTGTTATCTCACCTAATTCACTTGTTCAGTTATATGGATTCGCAACTATGAATGTTATAAACAGCTACAAGCCTTGAATGAGGTACAACCAGTTTAACCTACATGAAGATGTACCTTTATGTCATCATGTGATGCCTATAGGAAGAAAGTTTTCTCATAAAAATTCACCTTGTTACTTGCCCACATATCTACCCATAGCCATCATAGGTTGATATAGGGGTGCGTACCCTAGAGGTCTAACATGTCTTGTAACTCTATCAAGGTTTGTTTACTTAGGACAACACCATACTACAATCCAGTCTTTTGGTGAGAGAAATTATTACAGATGCTAAATGGAAGTATCCTAATGGTGACAAACGTCACCATAGGGATATGAATTTGTAGTATATGTAGTGAGTTGACCCGCCTATAATTCTATATTGGTGCATGGTGTTTAATTTTTTCAGGTAATCATTATAGAACAACCTAGGACTCAAAACACATTCTCCATGAATGGGTCATACCTAACGTTAGGATTAAGTTGATCCCTAGATCCCAAATCTCTTTAACATTTAATTACCTTTCCAAATTTCATACCTAGGTCATCCATTGATAGAAACAATACTATCAAGGTCTATGATCATTATTGCAGTTTCAAAAACTGTTCCAACTTCAACATTTAGGCTCATGTTCTTTATTTCATATTCTAAGAATATTTACTTATATAAAGCTACGTAATTAGGTACGATTCATTCCATGTATTAAGTTCCATTGGCTATCAATGCCAACCGTCCTTTTAGTTTAGGCACATCTATTTTTCTTAATTATAACACAGTAAGAGCATTCATTTATTTTACTATCTCCAATAAGTAGGTTATATCTAGGTTATCCTATATGATAGATTTGAACAACCACTTTCCCATTTATCTTTCCCTGTCACTCTCTAATTCTTTTTATAGATAATTATAGTATTGACTAGGGATGAGATTTGAATGTCGATTCTTTTTAACCTAGTATGCATGTTCCCTTCTTACTTCCATTGTATCCAACATGCTTATGTGCTCATAATGATGCATCATGGGACAACCCCTAAATAAAAAATTTCATCTCCTTGATCAAAATATTTCATAACACAATTTATCACAATTATGCAATTCCCGAATAGTGGAACCATACTCTATATATTTTCATATTAGATTACCATAAGCCCTTCCTCTTATTGCTTCTATGTGTCATCCTTGTATAGGAATTAATGTTGATTTCACTTAGAAAACAATATTACATTCTCATTTCTTTGCTATGAGCTAGAATAACCTGAGTTTATAAAATAGTCATAGCATAGAAGTACCTGATTATCATAACCTTACCATGGTTTCATGACAACTCAGTTGCTTTCTTAGTAGAATCCATTAAGATTAGACAAACATAGTCCTTGATATCTTTGGTGGTTGAGTACACCCTATACAAAACCTTTGGAGAACTTAACACAACTTTACACATACGTTGATATATTTCATTTAAGAATGAGTCAGTTATTCATTAGGAACCTTTACTATTTCCAAGTATGCTTAACATTTGGTTCATTAGAAACAAGATATTCTTAGGAAACAATCCACTCATAGTTCCTTATATGTTACCTAGCATTCAAACGTATGTTGTGTGTATCCCTTACTAATTGATTTATACTAATTTTTATTACAATAGTATTGAAGGCACTAAATACATTTCTTGATATATTTCCAACTCATAAGACAACATTTTCCAATCACTCTCTTATAATACAATATATTGCAACCGCTAATCTAACTTTAAATCCTTCCTTTAACAAATAAGAGTCACATTTAAATAGAAAGGACACTCTCGTATACAGAGAGAGAGGTATGTTTTAAAGAGAATTAAAAAATCAAATATTCAAACTTTCCTTGATCAAAATATTAGTAAAACTAAATACTTCATCCTTCCTTCTCTGTGTTTATCTACAAAATTATTAGCACGAGTCAGTTCACATGAACTGAGCATGATAAGCCTCAACTCATCATAATAACATACTCTACTTAATTATTTCATAAAAAGAACTCATATTATTTTTATGAATCAATATTACAAAACTTAAGAAGATAACAATTCTTTCTATAACATGTCAAGAGTAAGCACTTTCATGAGCCATGAAAGAAATCAATTTCAAACTTATGTTTCAATACAACTATTTCAGTCACTCAGAATAACCACCTAAATTATAAGGTACCTGATAATCATAAGTAATCAAAAGACTACTCATAAGAGTATCAAGATTCCACTTATGCAATCCCATACTTGCATGCCTGGAATCATTTTTACTTATTAATTAAGTAACCATAAATATAACAAGAATCACATTCAAGCAATCTCTCAAATGTTCTTAACAGATCCAACAAGGATTTCATACACCCATAAGGTCTACTAAGGTCCATGCAATAATACCAAGACATCAAGTGTATTTAGTTAAAATTATGATATTAGAACGATTAACTTCAAGGATGAGAGAGAGCATTCACATCTCCTATCATTTAGCAAACATGTAAAATTCGAGTAATAGGTTACATAGTCAATACATACCTTGACTTAAGCATTTATTGAACATAAAAAAACTAGGAAAAGGAATATAATTCCATTTTTGGTATTGTTATCAACTAATCGGTACCAAATGACACTTAGAGCATTTCAAAACCCCTAAGGGAGTAGTTACCCGATGTAGTCTAGATAACATGATTGTTACTTAACCCAATCAGCTCAACTGGACATTCCTTATCCTATGAACTTATTCATGAAAAAAGTAGGTTAGTACAACTTGTCATTCCATGGTGGGTCAAGACTCCATTATAATATATTAAAATGACCTTGTATCCCATTCTACTAAACAAGGTTAGATCATACCAATTTTAATCGAACCTTCTAAGTTTAGGTAAAGAACTTAATTCCATACCTTAGTATTGTTATCAACATATCATTATCTGATAAACACAATAAGATTTTCATGTTGTTTTTAAACGAGAGGGAGTCATGATAAACATGACTGTAATAAACCAATTAGCCCAATTGGGCATTCATTATAGCATGAATTTTCTCAAAACAAAATTCAAATGAAAGGTTTCATTACTCTGCACTGAGTCAAAGACTCAATTAGAACTATGAAAAGATCTACCAACCCATTCCACTGAACAAGGTTGGAGCATACCAAATTATTCATGACACAACCCAAAGAAAACAATAAAGGACTTTTTAAAGGTCAAGAGAACTCCGTAATCCCCAAGGGAGAACAAAATACAGCTAGATAAGATTTAAGGAGTCAAGTTTTTCCAGTGAACCGAAATAACACTCAATCATATACATGAGCTTACACCCGTCAAGGATCTAACACTTCATAAGATCTTAGTTAGATAGTTAACCTGACATATCCTTATGAGTATGTTACTTAAAATATTATGACCTTAAATGGGTTTCAACTGAAACTCAACACATCTTGTTTTTCAATTAAATACCAAAGTAAGGTCATCTAGTCAATCGAGCTTTGCTCTACATCGATTACTATGAAGGAGAAAATAACACCCAATTTTACAACCAAGAAGCCAGGAGGCTTTCTACCACAGATAATTTTAATCCCCAGTCTTGTTTAATGACTCGAATGCAAGTATATGAAACATAATTTTTTTATCCAAGAAGAAGATTATCAATAAACCCAGCAAGCACATTCAAATGCATAAGGATTTATAAAATCAAAACCAAATAAAATAACTAGCTCATACGTCGAGATAAGATGTACCCAATACAAATAACTATTCAACTCTTTTTCAACTGCAAGACCTAATGCATAAGCTTCTAGGAGAACAACTCACTTTTTAGGATTGTTTCCTAATGGACAACAAGTGTACAAGAATTATTTCAAGGGAGAGGAGGTTCTTAGTCAAAATCAACTTTACCCTTGAGCTCAGCATGGTGTTGTTAGTTGAAAACCCAAGATTTAAGAAAAATTAGGTATTAATAATTAATAAATTATCTCACTAAAAATCATACAAGATTTATAACAGGAGCACAACTAATTTTCCCTATTGCAAGAGGGATAACAAAGTATCTGGGTGCATAGTGAGGTAGATTTTTCTTTTAAGAGAAACCATCTTAGAGTATAATAAATCCTCAACACAATTACTTACCCCAAATAAGAATTGTTCGACTAAGCAAAGATGATATCTCCAACAAGACCAACACGACTCCTCAGGAATTTATTTCTTAAAATAATCAAGCCCGATTCGTAAATAAATCGATGATTTCCGTGATAGGCATATTCATCCGTCGTAAAACCTCTCAAAAATCAACTTCCAATATTTCACATTATCTTGCTAATTTCATAAAATCGAGAAGAAATGGGTAACCATTAAAACAAGGTTTTCTACAGTTTAATTCCTTATTGAATCACAACATTTGAAATAAGAAATCAAAACACACAAGAAGTGTCACGCCAAAACTCAATGATGAATACAACTACTATTAGAGTAGGTATTTACCTTAGCTCATGTTCACCTAGGTACATTATTTACCTTTATCTTATTTATCCTCACCCACTTATGTGTGTGGATATTTATTTTTATTTATTTAGATATTAGGAGATATTATCTAGTTGTTAGGTATACTTATTTCCTTGATCTATGGTATTGAGTAGTTCTTTCCTAGATCTAGGTATTGACTAGATCCTTGATGTCTAGTTCTCTCATAAATTTGTGGACTATTACTATTATGGGAAATGTGACTTTCTCGAAAACCAAGTGTGACACACCCCAAAATAGTAAGTTGCACACACCCATTGAAATTCTTAGCCCCTGGTCATATGGTATGGTCATATGATGGCTTAAATCTTGTGATTCCTACTAGTAGGTGCTTAACTCTAGCCATCTTTCATTTTATTTGTGTGGTGAAGGCAAGAGTATTTTATTCTAATTTGGTGGCAACTAAAATAAATAGTAGAGCATAATATTGAAAAGCTTGTAACTTTTGATTGGTAACTCGTTTTTTAGTGTCATTTTTTGTAAAAGTGCTTATTTTTCTCGTGCTCTTTCCATTGGAAATATTTATTTTAAAAATTTTACTATAATAATAAAGTGTCATATTGTAACACGCACTCATTATAAAGTACCAAAATATGGGGGCTCTTGTTGCATTGCTTGGATGACATCTACTTCTACATTAGATCATGTTGAGCCATTAAAAACACATAATTACCACACATGGAAAACAATAATTAAGAGGAAAGGATTACGAGCTTTAACTTCTAAACAATAACCAATGTTCACTAGAGAATATGAGAAATTTTAGTACCGGTGCAAATTTGATGATTGCATGGGTTTGATAGGAACTTATGTCGTGTGATCTTTTTATTTCATTTGGAAAAGTATGACTATCCTTTCAAAATATGGGAGAAATTGGAGGATTTATTGGGTCGGTGGATCATATGAGAGCCATGCAACTTGAAATTGAGATCACCTCTCTTAATCCTGAATATTTTCCAACAATTATAAACTATCTTACCAAGTTCAAGCATTTGTTGACACGATTGAAGGGGAGTGGAAGAGATAAGAAAGATGAAGAGTGTGTTTACTTGATTCTATCCAAGTTGAGAGGACCATTCCAAATTTTTGCTTCTACCTTTTCTCTAGCATGGATGCCTTAGGTGACACCTTTAAAATGTCTAACTTAGAAACATTTTGTGAAAGACTTACTAGGGAATAATCCAAATTATCTCACATTTAATCTTCCAACTCTCAAAAGGTATTAGTTGCATCTAATCCTAAAGGCAAGGGAAAACTAAATAGTAAAACCAAATCCACACCTTCTCCATCTCAAAATGCTCCTAAACCCAAAAAAACAACTCAAAACCCAAGGAGTCCTCTAAATCCAAGAATAAGTCTAGCCGTTCATGCTCTTTTTGTGAGGGTAGTAATCATGACAAAAATAGGTGTTATAAGCAAATGTAAGCCTTAGAGGATGCAGTCAAGAAACACAAAATTTCTATCTCCACTCCACCTCCTTCTAATCCACATGGAAAATCACTTATTATTGTTAGAAGATCTCAGTCACAACTTGCAGACAATTGGGTTATAGATTCTGGTGCCTCTCATCACATGACTTCTTCCAAGGAGTCTTTTGTTTCTCTAGGTTTGAGTTCTACTTCCAAAATTGAGGTTAGAGATTCTTCCTTTCTTTCTGTTGAGGGAAAAGGTGATATACAACTTGATGGTGGCAGTATCCAAGATGCACTATATGTTCCTAACATCACTACAAATTTTCTTTATGTATATCAAATTTGTCATTCTGGTAAAGGAAAAATAGTGACTTTTACACCACATGGAGTAGAAGTACGAATTTTGTTGAAGCCTTATTCCCTTATTACTTAGGGTATTGTTGATCATAGTTCTAGACTATATCACTTTGAGGGTTTTTATGACACTTCTTCTATAGGGACAAGATTGGTTTCTCATTTATATTTAGAGAGTAAGCTTTGGCATGAAAGATTTGGAGATCTCAATTGCAAATATTTGAAGGAGTTGAGCACTCATGGTATGGTAGATGGTCTTCCTAGAGTTTCTTGTCTTGAAGGAGTTTGTCATGGTTGTGTATTAGGGTAACAACACCAAGATCCTTTTCTTAAGTATTTTTCTAAGAGATCTTCTTCACCACTTGAGCTTGTGCATAGTGACATGATGGTATTTCCTACCCCATCTTTCAATGGAGTTAAGTATGTACTTACATTTATTGATAATTTCTCAAGGCGTACTTGGGTTCATTTTATCAAGTACAAAAGTGATGTTTCTTCATACTTCAAAGTCTTTAAGGATTTGGTCGAGAAACAATATTCTAGTAGCATAAAGAACCTTCGCACCGATAATGGGGGAGTACTTCAACAATGATTTTTTAAATTTTTAGCAACTCAAGACATTATTCACTAGCATTATGTTTCTCATACTCCATAATAGAATGGATTAACAAAAATAAGAATAGAAATTTGAAGGAAATGGCTAATTGTATGATGCATTATAGAAATATACCTCGATCAATTGGGCATAAGAAGTTAATTATGCTAACTATATTCAGAATCGCACACCACACAGAGAACTTGAGCATTTGACTCCGAGAGGAAGCTTGGTCCAACACTAAGCCAGATGTCTCATTTTTTCGAGTCTTTGGGAGCCATGATTTGGCCTTTGTGCCAAAGAAGAAAAGGAAAGCTTTGGATAAGAAGAGTAAACCCTTGATATTTGTAGGGTATTGTGAGGACATGAGAGCTTATCATCTTTTAGATCCTGATACACATGATGTTCTTTTTCAAACACATGTTCAGTTTGATGAGCATTTCACTCCTCATGATTCTTCATCTTCTTCCATTCCTTCTTCTTCTTCATCTCATCTTGAGGATCCTTTCTTTGAGGATATTAATGAGGAGGTTATAGATGCCATTGAGGATTGTATTCCCACTGATGTTGTCACTATGCCTAAGTGGGCTCATACTATAGTTTCTAAGGTAGCACCTTTTATAGAGGACCTTCCACCAACTAGGCATCATCATGCACATTTTACTAGTTCTCAAATTTTGTGTCAAGTAGTTTCTGAGGATCCACAGTCCTTTTAAAAGGCTCGTGGGATACAGGAGTGGGATGATGTGATGGCAGCTGAGTATTATTCTTTGATGAAGAATCATACTTGTGATTTGGTATCTCTTTCTAAAGGAATAAAGATGGTTAGGTGTAAGTGGGTCTACCGAACCAAATACACAGTAGATGGGTCCATTGACAAGTATAAGGCTCGTCTTGTTGCAAATGGTTTTTCACAAGTTGAATGTATTGATTACTCTGAGACTTTTGTAACCATTGCCAAGATGGATTCTATACACTTTGTACTTGCTCTTGTTGTATCACATGGGTGGCCTGTATACCAGATGGATGTGAAGAGTGCATTCTTACATAGAGATCTATAAGAGGAAATATACATGAGAATGGACCATGCTTATAGAATTTATTGGTGTACCAATTGATTAACATGATGAGATCCCTCTCCACCATCAGTTTGAACTTTTGGTGTGACGACAAGTTGTGTAGCTCTGATATTAGGAAGTTATGTGTGCCAGCCCCAAAGTAGTGCTGGGATGGGTCACCTCTGGTAAATTTCGGTGTCACTTCCTCCTAATGATATTGGGCTTGATTGGGTGTATACCCGGATCCATTGTGCGGGAGGGTATTGGCGTAGTAACTGATTAACACGATGAGATCCCTCTCCACTGAAAGTTTGAGCTTTTTGTGTGATGGCAAGTCATGCAGCTCTAATACCATAAAAGGAATGATAACCAGATAATGCTAAGCCAATAACGAAGATGCTAATCAAATGTCACAATCAATAAGATGAAAGCAATTCTCTAGAATAACTTTATATAAACCTTTGAAAAAATGAGCAGCAATATCATATATTATTATGGAACTCAATGAAATACAATAAGAATGGACCTTGCTTATATAGGCAAGGAATAAAAATCTAAGAACCAATCAAGGTCGTAGATCAAGCCATAAATCATGGAAAGAACTAGTAATCAAAGAACTAGTCAAGTCCATAGATTTATGAGAGAACTAGACATCAATGATCTAGTTAATACCATAGATCTAGGATAGAATTAATCAATACCATAGATCAAGGAAATAAATATACCTAACAACTAGATAATATCTCCTAATATATAAATAAATAAAAAGAAATATCCACACACATAACTTCAATCCCTATTCTTTCTCAATCACTCGAATGAAAGTATATGAAACATAAATTTTTTTATCCAAGAAGAAGATTATCAATAAACCTAGCAAGCACATTCAAATGCGTAAGGATTTAAGAAATCAAACACAACTAAAATAACTAGCTCATACGTTGAGATAAGACGTACCCAATACAAAGAACTGTTCAACACTTTTTCAACTGCAAGACCTAATGCATAAGCTTCTAGGAGAACAACTCACTTTTTAGGATTGTTTCCTAATGGACAATAGTGTACAAGAATTCTTTCAAGGGAGAGGAGGTTCTTAGTAGAAATCAAATTTACCCTCGAGCTCAGCATGGTGTTGTTAGTGGAACAACCAAGCTTTAAGAAAATTAGGTATTAATAGTTAATAAATTAGCTCACTTTGAAAATCATACAAGATTTATAACAGGAGCAAAACAAATTTTCCCTGTTGCAAGAGGGATATTGAAGTATCTGGGTGCATAGTGAGGTAGATTTTACTTTTAAGAGAAACCATATTAGAGTATAATAAATCCTCAACACAATTACTTACCCCAAATAAAAACTGTTCGACTAAGTAAAGATGATATCTCCAACAAGACCAACACGAATCCTCAGGATTTTATTTCATAAAATAATCAATCCCAGTTACATAAATTAGATGATTTCTAGGATAGGGAGATTCATCTGCCGTAAAACCTCTCAAACATAGACTTCCAGTATTTTACATTATCTTGCTAATTTCATAAAATAGAGAAGAAATGGTTAACCAATAAAACAAGGTTTTCTACAGTTTAATTCCTTATTGAATCACAACATTTGAAATAAGAAATAAAAACACACAGGAAGCATCATGTAACGTCCTCAATTTAGTACATTAGAACAAGAATTTTTTTTTTTGATAGATGCATCCTAGTTCTAAATACATAATTTAGAACTCTTAGATCATAACAATCATTCTTATAATAGATAACCATATGCAGCTGTGATGACTCGAGTACCTCCAATCTATTCATTCCATGACTCGGTAATCTACCGATCTATTCATGAGTATTAAAGAGTTGGTGTTTTTATTTTAACACATCCCTCTTGCGGTTCTCTTCCCTAATCTGGGATTCAAAATGCTCTATCCAAGGAACCTATCTGAATAATTGTTACCATTATTCATCGGCATCTCGTCCCTTAGACTAGGTGACATAGGACAACGCAATCAGCAGCTTGCGATACTTTGGCCAAAGATTTGAAACATACTGCTTATGTCTCATATTCCTTGATGGCATACTCATCAATCTGGAATACATCCTTCACCCCATTCCTATGTTATGTAGAATGTCTTATACTGACTTCTGTCAGTCTCCCCTGCCCCAAGTTATTCACTCAGGAACGGATTAATAATATGACAATGATATAAGGATGCTCTCAAGAACTAGGGATACGCTGACATACTGAGTCAACCCTAGTTAACCCTATGTGTCAAGGTACCCCGAGTCTCTAGGGCAGCCTCATATCATGATCACATTCCTAACCAGTCCCAGAGTAAAAACTTGTTCGTGTTTAAGGTGTAAATCTTAACGATCAATGCAAAGGGTGACGTCATAAGTCACCTGCATTGTTGTATCTTCGAGAAGATCCTAATCTTCTCGAAGGTACAACCCTGCAGTTGACTTGTGCCATCAACCTTCAAATCCACCTTGAAAATATCTACTTGACTTTAAGGTGTTACTTACATTGAGTTAAAGTTATACTTTAAGACGCTCCTTTTAGGGTAGTCTTTTCCCAACCCCTGGGTTCCTCACCTTAGAATTTCCTTTCTTATTAAAACCCATTTCACAAAGAGAAGTTATTAAGATTTGAGGTCTCATCAAGGAGTTCTTTGTTACACAATGATCTAAATCAACGAAATTGGGCAATAGCCTTAAATCTTCACATAAGGTTGCTAACCATACCCTTTTAGGTTTATATCAGTTCTCATAACTGAAATATATCTTACTTATTAGTATTAAGATATAGTGATTTAAAATTAAATTAAACGTTGTCTTGACTTAGATCAAGACTAGGAAGTAATAATTTATTCAACCCGTTTAGCTTCCTGTTGAGGTTTATTTTAACCTTAGCTTCTCGAAAGACAGTGATCTAAATTCCAATTTAGCTTTAGATAGAACATAATAGAATTACTAAACATTCACAAGTATTTAGTCATATAATCTTTGCAAAGCTTACATAGAGAATCCCAAATGTATCCAAGGTATATAATAATAACAATGCTCTTAAAATAATTGGGCGAAGAAGTTCAATCCATCAAGATACGAATGCAAAAACATAAGTAACAAATACCTCATTTCATTCATTTCTAAGCTAATCAAATACATTTTATGCATTCTGCATATTTGATACAATACTCAATAGCAAATGAACATATTTCTTCAAGTAGTACATTTAGAGAATCAAATTGGAATTCATCATAAAACCAAATTAAACAATCTAAACATCATATCAGATTTGTGTGCCTTTACCACTTACGGCAACCATCTGCAAAAATTGTCAACACGGGTCAGTTCGGTGAACTGAGCATGATAAGCACTAATTCTTAAAACAATTGCAATCCACCAATTGTTCTCATTAAACAACCTGTTTATATGAAATCATTTCTTCAAATTCCAAACTTAAATCAGGCTATTCATCCTATATGTTAGAGACTAAGAACATATAAATACAACCTTTCTAAGACAGCAATACTCCTACAAGAATGTTTCTATCAATTTCTCAAAGGCAGTTAAAACATTCAACAAGCTCACTGTCTTAATTCTTTTATCATCATAACACATTTCAATGGTATTGACAAGTATACCTATTTATACAGCAACACACATTTTATACCAGTCTCTCCATACAATACCACAGTTTATTCTTGTTATGCCCTTACCGTAGAGATCGCAAAAGGATGCAAGAAGAAAGCACACAAGGTTTCCTAACTAGGAGAGAGAGAATTTTCCTATTCAACTTATTATACATCAACATATAAATTACAGTCCAGAAGAAAGAAACAGAGTCAATCAGATTCCTAAATCATAATGTTCTGGACTGTACCGACTCCTTTAGATTAATGCAAATACATTTACGCATGCGACTAAATAGTCGAGATTACAAGAAGAACTACAGTTCCATCTAAATCCAATTATAAAAATCACCTGTAGCTACTAAGCAATACAAGAGCTCTCGCGACAAGCAATAGTAAGTAATCCAACCATAACAGACTCAACAATTCTTTTTCATATCATTCATCAACATGAATATACCCATCGCCATTGTTTAACAGAGCACAGCTAGGAGCTTTTTATCACAGTCAGCCACGAGACTAGATAACACTTAAAACAAATGACGTTCCATATGCAAATACAATGATATTCATACTAAGTCTAAACACAAACATGCACAGCTTCATTCAACTGAATCTAATCTCTATGAATGTACAACGCAAGGACTTATATTAGAAGCCGATTTCAAGAAGAATAATCACAACAAGGACTTCATAGAAGCCGAATTCCATATCAATAATTTCCTCAAGTTTCATCCAAAGTCGAGCTACTATGAAATTCAACAGGGTCTCAAACAGAGTCAAGTTGGTAAAGAAAACCCATCCTTTAATTCCACAGAAGCGAACTGAATATCACACAACAATGAAAGAAAGAGTCTGTACGATATGCATGCACAACGAGAACTTAATTCGAGAATCAAGCCAACTCGCAACATATCAAGGACTCCAACAGTGTCAAATACAACTAGTACTCATAACCAAGGTTTTGATTGAAGTTGAATTCATACGACAACAATTCAAGAATCCCAATAGTACTCACATCGAACTTCTACGGTTTAAAAACATAAAATATGTTTCAAGGACTCAAAAGGAGTCGCAACCATATAGTATTCTTAACTAAGCTTCTACTGAAGTCGTAACATACTAACCATTTCAAAAATTCCAACAATATCAACCGTTTTCACAGCTAAACTTCTATAGAAGTCGTAATTCAAGATACATATTAAGGACTCCAACTGAATCAAACCAATAGTCTACATAACTAAACTTCTACAGAAGTTGTAATATGTAAGGACCTCGAAAACCGAGGTCCAAATTTTTTTTCCTAACTCCCATTATTCCCATTATTAAATTGATATGTTGATTTCTCACATAATCAAATCATAAAATTATACAAACAAATCATATGTGCTAAACATATTGATAAAAATCAGCGTTGAGTCCAAAAGACATTTCATTATTTTTGATATCTCAGTACAACCTTATAAGTTACATGCAATGGAAAAGAGCCTCATAAGATTATATAATATACTGATTATTCCAATAGTACATCAAGTACAATTTATTCCATAACTGAAATATAAAAGTAACTAATCAAGATCTGAAATCAGCTTGAATCCCTTCAGATTCTTTCCTTTCCCTTATCTCCAGAATGGCCTGTATTTTCCACAAAGGGGTCAGCTCAAACTGAACTGGAAAGGATTTCCATTTTCATATATGTAGTATTCTACAAATGAAAATGTATTCGAATATACAATCATGCATCAGCATACTAATTCATTCATTATTATAATAATGATTTCAAAAAGCATGTATACATGCATGAACTAACCAAGTTCATAATATCTTTCAAGAGTGGTGTCTTTAACCATCTTACATGAAAATGCATAAAACTTACCTCACGTAAGGCTGATTACATAATGCATTTCATAATATTATTTCATGCCAAATCAAATCAGCATACCAACTGTTTGAAGAAATGTCACATATAGGCTCCATGTAAAAAGGAGAAGGCATGATAAGCAATTGTCAAAGCTTCAACATGAACTTCACTTTACAATTCTTACAATGAACTTTATGCCAAATTAGATCAGCAACATAACATAATTTCCAAGAGGAACAAAAGATCCTTTATACCCAAGAATGCATGCCAACCATATGAAAAAATGTCATATAATGAACTTCACATATATCCAAGGAATGCATACCAATTGTATGAAAAAATTTCATGTCATGAACTTCACTTCACAAGCTCAGAATGAACAATATGCCAAATCAGATCAGCAACATAATGCATTTTCAACAAGCACAACAAATCCTTTTATACTCAAAGAATGCATGAGATCTGTATGACCAAATGTCATAATATAAACTTCCAATATAATCCAAGAATGCATTTCAATGAGCATGACAAAGTGTCATAAAAGAATTTCACATAAATTCCAATGAATCTAATCCAACAGCATAATAAAATGCCATGAAATAACTTCACATAAATTCAAACGAATTTGTTCCAACAGTATAATAAAATGCCATAAAGATATTCACTTCAATTCCAACGAATTCATTTTAGTAGCAAACACTGCAAAGCAAATAGAACAACAATCAAAAGATTGCATATCAAACCGCTTTTGACGTAATGCCACAACACATGATTCTTTAAATATTCTAGCCAAATGATTGCACACTAATCATTTGACAAAATGCAGCGTATTAACAACAAACACTGCAAAGAAATAAACAACAATCAAAAGATTGCATATCAACTATTTGACGTAATGCCACAACACATGATTCTTTAAATATTCTATCCAAATGATTGCACACTAATCATTTGACAAAATGTCATAGCAAAACATTCTTTCAAATGCTATGAAAATGATTTCACATTAACCATTTGACAAAATGCAGCGTACTAGCAGCAAATACTGCAGTAAAGAAAACAACAATCTGACAGCAACCTGGAGCATAGAAATCACCCCAAAGCACTGTGTTTTGACAGCTAGTGTTACAGCTAAATAACACATCAAATATTAACTACACATAGTAAGGAATTACCCAAAACTCGGCATTATAATAGCCAACACTGCAGCAAGAAATGCAACACTAATTTAATAAAAAAAACAACACTTCCAGCATTTAAAAATGCAGCCTAGAGACCAGTCCAAAACCCATAGCGAAAATGTCAAGAAATCTTCTCTCAACAACCAAATGAATAACCTCATGGATTCCATTTATCAAGTAAAGATAAAAAAACGAGTTCTTTGGCTCTCATACATGAGAGATCCAAAATATAAAATTCCCATATTAAAATAAACATATTTTCCAAATACCCATATAGGATTAACTCGAAAATATTAATACCCACAATAGATAATCCAGATTTCTCATTACCCAGAAGAGGAATAAACTGAATATGCATTTACTTGTAAAATATTGCATAGATAAAAACAAGAAACCCTTGCCTGAAATATTCGAGATGAAGAAGACCAAAAACCCTTTGTGATTTCCTCTTTCCTTCTCTATTTTTCTTCCTCCAGCTTCTTAGCTCCACACCACACAAAATAAAACTCCAAAACCTTATTTATTTTTATAGAAAATTTCTCCCCAACATTGCTGCAATAAATAATGGAAAGATCCCCAAAATACAGGCCCAAAATCAGCTCCAAATGGCCGTAAAACTTCCATGAAATCCTCCAGATTTTTTTTTTTGACATGGTCTCTCCTCTACTTCCTCCTCTCTTCACGGCATGCTAAATGGAAAAATCAAAACCTAACTCTCCTTTATTCCATGGATTCCAAAATCCATTTAAACATAATTAAACTTCAAAAATGCCTCCAATTAGCTTTTAGGCTAAGTTTAATTTTATTTATTTATTTTAAATGAAACTATGTGCCACATTCCAAAAAGGAATAATTAACACATAAGTTAATGCCAAAATAACTCATAACTCAAATTCCACAAAATATCATTCCAATTAAGCCTTATTAAAAATATTGAGTTCCAAAAGTCGGATGTTACATCCTCCCCCTTAACAAGGGTAATTTCCGAATTACGAGACTTGAAAAAGAAATGGAAAGTTCTTTCTTACATACATACTCATCTTCCCAAGTGGCACTTCGTTCACTTAGGTCTGTCCCATTGGACCAAAACTTGTTGGATATCTCTATTTCGCAACTTAATGCTTCACTGTGATAATATCCTTACCGGCTCAAGCTGAAAATTTAGCTTATCATCTACTTGCAAGTTCTTCCAAGTTAGCACATGTGAAGGATCATGCACATATTTTCTCAAAAGTGAGACATGAAATACATCATGAATTTTAGAAAGTGAAGGAGGCAATGCTAACCTATAGGCTATAACACTAATTTTCTCTAAAATTTCAAATGGACCAACAAATTTGGGTGCAAGTTTAGATGCCTTTCCAAACTTAATTGAACTTTTATGAGGTTTCACCCTCAAAAACACTTTTTCACCCACCTGAAATTCTTTTTCAGTCCTTTTCTTATTAGCATAACTCTTTTGTCTATCACTTGTAGCCTTTAATTTTTGTCTTATAACAATCATTTGTTGATCGTATTCTTTTAAAACATCAGGACCTGTGGTTACCCGATTTTCAAGGCCTTCCCACCCCAAGGGTGTTCTACATTTCCTACCATATAAAGCTTCAAAAGGAGCCATTTGCAAAGAAGTATGATAAGTATTATTATAAGCAAATTCAACTAAGTGCGAAAATCTTCCCACTTGTTTTGCTTGTCCATAACATACATTCTTAGCATGTCTTCTAATACCTGATTTACTCTTTCAGTTTTGCCCATCTGTTTCAGGATGATAAGAAGAACTAAAATGCAGCTTTGTGCCAAAAGCAGCTACCAGAGTTTGCCAAAACCGAGATGTAAACAAAGTATCTCTATCAGTAATAATCAGTTCAGGAACTCCATGTAATCTTACAACTTCCTTCACAAATCTATCAGCAAGTACAGGTGCATCATCTGTTAGATTACCAGGAATAAAATGAGCAACCTTTGTTAGCTTGTCAACAACAACTAAGATAGTATCATGCCTCTTTTTAGATTTTGGAAAACCAGAAATAAAATCCATAGTTATAGTTGCCCATTTGTCTTTTGGAACGTCATGGGGAAAAAGCTTACCACCGGGATGGCAATGATCAACTTTCACCTTTTGACATTCTAAACATTTAGAAACAAATATAGCCACATCCTTTTTCATACCAGGCCAAAAATAAAATTGTTTCAATTCATGAGTCATTTTAGTGACCTGAGATGTGTAAAATGAGGAGCTTGATGCACTTCTTGCATTAGAACAGTTCTGAAATTTCCTTCAAAAGGTATGTAAATTCTACCTTGGAACCTTAGAAGACCATCTAAGTCCAAGGAGTACCCAACATACTTGTTATCTGCTATTTCTTGCAACATATTTTCAGTCATTTCTTGACAGAAAGTATCTATTTTCTGCTGTTGTAATAGCTGATCCTTTAGCAAAAATTTAATTCTAGAAACAACAACAAAGTGGACTCTACGGCTGAGTGCATCAGCTACTCGATTCTCTTTACCTTTGACATACTTTATGTCCATATCATAGTCACTAATCAATTCCAGCCATCTCCTTTGTCGGGCATTCAAGTTGTCTTGAGTAAACAGATGCTCCAGACTTTTATGATCTGTTCTAAGTTTGAATGGCTTACCCAACAAGAAATGTCTCCATTTCTTAAGAGCGTGAACTACTGCAGCCAACTCTAAGTCATGTGGGGATAGTTCATTTCATTAGGCTTTAATTTTCGTGACTCATAAGCCACTACCTTTCCTTCTTGAGTTATTACACCCCCTAAACCATCTAGGGATGCATCAGTCCAGACCTCAAAAGGGTTGTTTGGATCTGGAACCAACAAGATAGGTGCTATAGTGAGAGCATGTTTCAACTTTAAAAAGGATTCCTCACACCTAGCAGTCCATTCAAAATGTTTACCCTTTCACTGTAGCGATGTGATAGGATGGGCTATTCATGAAAATTCATTCATGAACCTTCTATAGTACCCACCAAACCCATGAAACTTCGACTTCTGTCACATTTTTAGGAGCTGGCCATTCTTCAATAGCTTTAATCTTGGATGGATCCATAGAAATACCATCCTTAGAAATGATATGTCCTAAGTAGTGCACTTTATCTTTATAAAATTCACACTTAGACAGTTTTGCATATAATTTGTGGTCCCTAAGTCTTTGTAGAACCATTCTTAAATGTTTCTCATGTTCTTTCTCATCTATAGAATAAATTAAAATGTCATCCAGGAAGACTAATACAAACTTATCCAGAAAATCTCTAAAACACTATTCATTAGGTTCATAAAAGCAGCCGGTGCATTGGTCAAACCAAAAGGCATAACCGTGAATTCATAGTGTCCATATCTTGTATGAAAAGTGTTTTATGCAAATCTTCCTCTTTGATTCTAAGTTGATGGTAACTTGAGACTTAAGTCAATCTTAGAAAATACAAATTTGCCCCTTTCATTTGATCAAATAAATCATCTATCCTGGGAGCGGATATTTATTCTTAATGGTAACCTTATTGAGCATGTAGTAATCAATACACAACCTTAATGTACCATCTTTCTTTTTAACAAATACCACTGGTGCTCCCCAAGGGGACACACTTGGCCTAATCATTCCTTTCTCAAGAAGTTCTTGCAGTTGGAATTTTAGCTCTTGTAAGTCCACAATATTCATTCGGTAAGGTACTTTAGAGGGAGGGGCTAAACCTGACATGATATCTATTGAAAAATCAAACTCTCTTTTTGGGGGAAGACCTGCAATTCCTTGGGAAAACATCTCTAAAATCATTTAATACTAGATAATCATGAAAACTAGGTTCCTTCACCTCATAAGACTCTTCCATGTGTAAGGAAAATAAGAGACATCCCTTACGGACTGCTCTTTTCAACTATAAGGCAGAAAGAGTGGGTAAAAACTTGTTGTTTTTATACCAAACAGAACTTGTTCAAAGCCAAAATCATCAAAACAATGTATTCTTTTGTCAAAACAATCAATCTGAGCTTTATGGTCTTAACCAATCCATGCCGATAATCATATCATAAGATCCCAATGGAACAACATGCAGATTTAATCTAGTTTTAAACATCCCTAAATCAACGTCTATTTGATCTAAATATTCAGAAATCTACACTTTTTTACCCATCCCAAATTCTACTTGCCATTTTTCTTTCATAGGAATAGTTTTCAGATTTAGCTTTTGCACTATTCTAGGAGACACAAAGCAATCAGATGCTCCAATCAAATAGAACAGAAATTTCAGCATCAAAGATTTTACCTCTAGTCTCAATAGGGGTTGCTTTGGTGCTCAGCCTTGCGGTTATCTACCGCTGCGTAGACTTGGTGGCTTGTTGTCTTGCTTGCAAGGAATTCTAGGCAATCTCTTTGGTAATGGTTCTTACCACATGTCCAACAACCTTGTTGAGGTTCTTTGTTTGCCACTGGAACCTTGTTGGCTCCTGTAGCAGGTGTGTATCTATTGCCACCAACCTGCTGATTATTTTGTTGTTGTTTAATGGGAGGCCTTGGCCCTCCCCGGTTATTATTTCCATGAAACTTTCCATTGTTCTTATTTCCATTAAAATCAGTCCTTTTGAAATCAGGTTTCCGGTAAGGTCCAGAAGAGGAAATAATAGTCTTCTTACTGTTTTTGTTGCCTTCTCTTTCATTTCCTGGTGGTATTTTAATCGAGATTGCTCTTTTTCTTCCGCCCTGTAGGCTGCACTAACTACTTGTGCAAGACTCTTAGGGTTGACCATATTTACATCTTGCCGGATAACCTCTCTCAAACCCAGTTTGAACTTGGTTACCTTAGATTCTTCATCCTTCATATAGTCCACATGACGGATCAGATCTAAAAACTGAGCTTCATACTCAGCTACAGTCATGTTATTTTGTTTCAAACTATGAAACTCAGTTTGCTTCCTTTCTCGGTGATTAGCCGAGACATATCTAGTTTGGAATTTCTTCTCAAATTTTTCCCAAGTAATGGTAGAATCCACATAACCCTTAACTTGCTTCAAATGAGCCCACCATAGACAAAGATGCTCTTCAAGGTGGTAAACTGCAATACGGGCCTTGGTATTGGAGTTGCAATCATGCAGCCCAAAGTATTGTTGTAAGTTAAACAACCAAGCCTCAACTTTATCACCCGAGTCAGTGGATAACCCTTTGAATCTAGGAATAGGCACTTTCTTCAATTCCTTGAGGAAGGGATCTATTACTCTATTCCCTATGGGTAAATCTTCATGAGCATGCAGCTGGTTATTCAAGTCTCCCAGGTTTACCTCATGTTGGTCATGTCTTACATGATTACCCCCTAGGCCATTATTTTGCTCTAGGTTCCTCTCGTGAGCTATCAATCTATCTTGCAAAGTGTTTACAATCCTAAGAATTTCATTTAGGACTTCTTCAGTGGGGTTGAGGACAGGGTTGATGTTTCCACCAACTCCTCTACCTGTACCTCTTCCAGCTCCTCCCCTTCGGCCACCACGACCTTGGTTTGGATTATTCACACCACCACTACTCCGAGTTCTTACCATTTTCCCGGTAAGTACAAAGAGAAGTATTAGATAACATTCCCAGAGGCCTAAGTGTTATACAACCTCGGCTCTGATACCAAGTGTAAGGACCTCGAAAACTGAGGTCCAATTTTTTTTTCCTAACTCCCATTATTCCCGTTATTAAATTGATATGTTGATTTCTCACATAATCAAATCATAAAATTATACAAACAAATCATATGTGCTAAACATATTGATAAAAATCAGCGTTGAGTCCAAAGGACATTTCATTATTTTTGATATCTCAGTACAATCTTATAAGTCACATGCAATGGCAAAGAGCCTCATAAGCTTATATAATATACTGATTATTCCAATAGTACATCAAGTACAATTTATTCCATAACTGAAATATAAAAGTAACTAATCAAGATCTGAAATCAGCTTGAATCCCTTCAGATTCTTTCCTTTCCCTTATCTCCAGAATGGCCTGTATTTTCCACAAAGGGGTCAGCTCAAACTGAATTGGAAAGGATTTCCATTTTCATATATGTAGTATTCTACAAATGAAAATGTATTCAGAATATACAATCATGCATTAGCATACTAATTCATTCATTATTATAATAATGATTTCAAAAGCATGTATACATGCACGAACTAACCAAGTTCAGAATATCTTTCAAGAGTGGTGTCTTTAACCATCTTACATGAAAATGCATAAAACTTACCTCACGTAAGGCTGATTACATAATGCATTTCATAATATTATTTCATGCCAAATCAAATCAGCATACCAACTGTTTGAAGAAATGTCACATATAGGCTCCATGTAAAAAGGAGAAGGCATGATAAGCAATTGTCAAAGCTTCAACATGAACTTCACTTTACAATTCTTACAATGAACTTTATGCCAAATCAGATCAGCAACATAACATAATTTCCAAGAGGAACAAAAGATCCTTTATACCCAAGAATGCATGCCAACCATATGACAAAATGTCATATAATGAACTTCACATATATCCAAGGAATGCATACCAATTGTATGACAAAATTTCATGTCATGAACTTCACTTCACAAGCTCAGAATGAACAATATGCCAAATCAGATCAGCAACATAATGCATTTTCAACAAGCACAACAAATCCTTTTATACTCAAAGAATGCATGAGATCCGTATGACCAAATGTCATAATATAAACTTCCAATATAATCCAAGAATGCATTTCAACAACATGACAAAGTGTCATAAAATAATTTCACATAAATTCCAATGAATCCAATCCAACATAATAAAATGCCATAAAATAACTTCACATAAATTCAAATGAATTTGTTCCAGCAATATAATAAAATGCCATAAAGATATTCACTTCAATTCCAACGAATTCATTTTAGCAACAAACACTGCAGCAAATAGAACAACAATCAAAAGATTACATAACAATTGTTTGACGTAATGCCACAACACATGATTCTTTAAATATTCTAGCCAAATGATTGCACACTAATCATTTGACAAAATGCAGCGTATTAACAACAAACACTGCAGCAAATAAACAACAATCAAAAGATTGCATATCAACTGTTTGACGTAATGCCACAACACATGATTCTTTAAATATTCTATCCAAATGATTGCACACTAATCATTTGACAAAATGTCATAGCAAAACATTCTTTCAAATGCTATGAAAATGATTGCACATTAACCATTTGACAAAATGCAGCGTACTAGCAGCAAATACTGCAGTAAAGAAAACAACAATCTGACAGCAACCTGGAGCATAGAAATCACCCCAAAGCACTGTGTTTTGACAGCTAGTGTTATAGCTAAATAACACATCAAATATTAACTACACACAGTAAGGAATTACCCAAAACTCGGCATTATAACAGCCAACACTGCAGCAAGAAATGCAGCACTAATTTAATTTAAAAAAACAGCACTTCCAGCAGCAAATAACCCAACTTATAACAGCTGAAGCAAATCAACGAATCAGCAAAAATACAGCATTCCAGCATTTAAAAATGTAGCCTAGAGACCAGTCCAAAACCCATAGCGAAAATTTCAAGAAATCTTTTCTCAACAACCAAATGAATAACCTCATGGATTCCATTTATCAAGTAAAGATAAAAACGAGATCTTTGGCTCTCATACATGAGAGATCCAAAATATAAAATGCCCATATTAAAATAAACAAATTTTCCAAATACCCATACAGGATTAACTCGAAAATATTAATACCCACAATAGATAATCCATATTTCTCATTACCCAGAAGAGGAATAAACTGAATATGCATTTACTTGTAAAATATTGCATAGACAAAAACAAGAAACCCTTGCCTGAAATATTCTTGATGAAGAAGACCAAAAACCCTTTGTGATTTCCTCTTTCCTTCTCTATTTTTCTTCCTCCAGCTTCTTAGCTCCACACCACACAAAATAAACTCCAAAACCTTATTTATTTTTATAGAAAATTTCTCCCCAACATTGCTGCAATAAAGAATGGAAAGATCCCCAAAATACAGGCCCAAAATCAGCTCCAAATGGCCGTAAAACTTCCATGAAATCCTCCAGATTTTTTTTTGACATGGTCTCTCCTCTACTTCCTCCTCTCTTCACGCCATGCTAAATGGTAAAAATCAAAACCTAACTCTCCTTTATTCCATGGATTCCAAAATCCATTTAAACATAATTAAACTTAAAAATGCCTCCACTTAGCTTTTAGGCTAAGTTTAATTTTATTTATTTATTTTAAATGAAACTATGTGCCACATTCCAAAAGGAATAATTAACACATAAGTTAATGCCAAAATAACTCATAAGTCGAATTCCACAAAATATCATTCCAATTAAGCCTTATTACAAATATTGAGTTCCAAAAGTCGGATGTTACATAATACAAGATACATATTAAGGACTCCAACTGAATCAATATCATTAAGTATTCACAACTAAGCTTATACAGTATTCGCAACTGAGCAACAGTATTCGCAACTAAGCAACAGTATTCACAACTGAGCAACAATATTCATAACTAAGCAACAATATTCATAACTAAGCAACAGTATTCATAACTAAGCTTAGACAGAAGTTGAAATACAAGATACATTTCAAAGACTCTCACTGAGTCGATACCATCAGTATTCTCAACTAAACAACAACATTCAAAACTAAGCTTAAGCAGAAGATGAAAACATACGAAACATTAAAAGGACTCCCACTGAGTCATTTTCGTATATAATCCTGAAACTTTCAACGGAGACTAAACCCAAAATTGCTAACACAGTAAGGATTTCTACAATAGTCACATTCAAGTAGTATAATCTCAGCAAGCATTCCAACCAGAAGGAACTTAAAGTATTATAGCAAGATTCAACAGGGTTAATCATCAACAATAAAAGCACAACTGTCTGAATCGAAATGAAACCAAAAGGAAGAATAAATACAGTAACCATTCCAACAAGGTCTTCTAAAACCCCGAGATTCCTAATTCCACAGGAAAAGAAGAACCAATACATTGCTTCAAACCAACTGAACTGAAATCACCTGAATAGAGTTGTTTTAATGAAATAATTTGGAGTAAATCCAAGATTTTTAAAAGTCAGGGCCTATCATGCCTGGTAATGTCACTTTAAAAATCTGAAGAAGACCTCTGAATGAGCTCAAGCCTTCTCCTCTTCTTCCATGATAGATTCAGCAACAATAATTTGTTACCCTCATGCCTTATAAACTTTCCTCGATAGAGAAAAGAGCTAGTTATTCTCATAGTTGCCATGCAACACCAAGTAGACTGGTTCGAAGAACCAGTGATCAAACAGAGAGAAAAACGGAGCGAATGGAAAACCAAAATACCAACCAATTTTCCATTTGCATGCCTTCCCAAGCGATCCACGCTCGGGAACCGAAGTTCATCAATGACATTAACTCCAAGATTCCCGCCCAATCTCCATTGCCACCGACTGCCATAGTTGGCGATTGACAAATGCAAACCAAAGACCATTCCCAGATTTGGCGACTCTGCCACGTCGGACTCAATAGATATTTACAACCTCTGCCAAATCCCAAGTCCTTCATCCTTATCCACCTCATAAATGCCATAGAAACTACCGCCCATGGCTCGCACCCCTTCATAGGTCCCCCTTCATCCACTATCATTAGTTAGGTTAGAAACATAGGTTAGATCATAAGGTAATACTTTAGTCTAACTTCCATAGTGCTAGGTGGCTAACCTTAGGAACATTTAGCTTATAGTTTAGGGCTAGGTTAGATTACTAATAATTTAACCAATAGGTTATAGTTTAGGTTTAGGTTATTAACCTTAATAAATCCAGTCTAGGTCCCACAAGTAGGTTCGATCAGTATTAGAACCAAACAGTTATAACATCCCTGTAATGGATCCTATCAGGTATTGCTAAATAAGCTTACTGAATACCCAGGAACATCTTACCTGGCTTAAGGTCTAGGCCTTCCCGATGTTACGGTATTTGGAACCGATTTTCATTTAACAAGATCAGCCTGAGTTAACTCCTGAATTGCTCATTCAACACATTCAGACCTTGCAACTTTCGTAAGGTCTATAATTTTTGTTCATCCAGAATAAACTTAAAACATCTCTTGGATCAATGCCACTGATCCAAGGTTGAGTCATAAAGATGGGTAAATCCACAATTCATCCCGAAATTAGATTAAACTCAGGTGCTAAAATGAAATAAATAAAAGAGTCCAAGCATATCCTGAATCATTCAAAGATCTTCAAGAGCAAAGAAGATACAATCCATATCAAGCATGACTTCACAATCAAAGGAACACATCCTTATACAGAAGAAATCATATATCAACACTTGAATGCTTAGGAGGAAGTAACAATAATTCAGAGTGCTACACGTCAAGCCAAAACTCAATGATGAATACAGCTACAACCCTTATTCATCCCAATGAATAAGTTGTTCAGAACAATAATAAATCACATTGGATCCATCATTCATTAATTTATTTTCAAATAACATTAATCTCAAATTAGAGTTAAACCATTCTCTATAGAAGTAAAAATAAGTCTATTCCACACCACTGAAATTATGAACACAAATTTCAATCAAGCAAGTTCTTTTTATGAAATTACTAAATAGAGCAAGGGATTATGATGAGTTCATAGTGTATCATGCCTGTTACGCCTGTATCTTCTTTCCTTACAAAGCTTTCACGAATCCTCAGAAAAATCCCCAAACCTTTGAAATGAATTCCTTCATCCATAGATCACAATGTTTCTGTGATATTTAAAGAGTCTAAGAACTTGTTGTCTAAGATTCAACTATTGCTTTCATCATGAAAACTCACAAAAACACATAGTTCCAATTTTCTTTCATGAAAATCTTCTATGAAAAACTTGAAATGGAGTGAATCGATACCAAAACCACCTTATTTTCCTGAATCCATCCTCACATTACCCGAGGGAGGTGAGAGTTTATTACGCATTAAAATCCATTAATGCAGAAGTTACTTTTGAGTTTTCCACCTAGTTTTACAAACCTGGTATCTTTAATTTTTTTAAATTTAGAAAATTCACACTTCATACCATGCAAAGCACTTGAAATTTTCATTAGCCAAAATATCCTTTCCCTAAACTCGGTTAGCGAGATAATAAATAAAACAATAAAGAATTCAGTACAAATTTATTGGTGGTGGGGTGCTAACTCACCACTTGGTTCAATTCAAAACTTTCGATTGTATAAAATACTTAAGAGGCCAAACAATACTCTATGTAATGATAATCCGATGTTCTTATTTTTCATAACTTAAGGATACACACCATTGTATATATTTATATTATATAACCTTTCAAATAGCTAGAATAATTACCACTTCTAGCTTCTCATACAATAGGTTCTCGTGCTAGGTTAAGGACTATACCATAAGATTAGATTGTCCTTCCCTGATTACACTAGTTAATACCTCACCAGTAGTAGTTGTTTAACTACTTCAAACTTTATATATATATATATATATATATATATATTTTCATATATATAGATGTATATATACAAAGCAGTTATAACATCAGTGTTGATCGAGTAATTTTCTCATGTATACTTCATGGGAGTTGATTCCCTAAATCTCAATAATTAATTCCTTGACTAAAGATTGTAGTCATTCACCCAAGGAAATATGACCATGCTTGTATTAGCCATCCGGTGATGTAAACTACTGAATGGTCGGCTCGAAATCAATTACTAGTCAAAATAAAATCTTATTCGAGTTCCAATTTTTTGTCATTAAGTGAACTATCCAGCTATAAAAGCCTTAACATACATAGTTAAAAACTATTATGCTCACAATTTATTAGAGATAAATGACAACATCGTAAGTCACTTTAAAGGCTTAAATTTACACCAGAGATTGCATGACATCCTACATTACAAATGACATAATGTCACTTTAACAAAACAGTTCATCATTAAGATAAACTTTGAATTAACAGGGTTAACATCAAGTTTCCATTTAATTTTTCATACGCAAAAGTACCAACAAAAAAGGATAAAACCATTTTTCCTATCATTCCTTTAACCATAGTATTGAAAGCATAGGTTGTTACAAAACTCCACTCAATCCCACTACATCCACATGTTGCAGCTCCTCTAGGGACGCTGCGCCGCATACTATCACCAATAGAGGTGGAACTGTTTCCCGCATATGTAGCTACGCTCTCCCCTGCATCCAATAGAAACCAAACATTAATCTACATTTCTCATATCCATATTTTCCAATCATAATTTTCCCATGCCCTATTTTCACCCTACCCATCCCAACCACCTAGCCCACATCACTTTTGGAACCTTGTTCCTAATAACCCGACCAAGATCTGTTCACCCTTACGACCCGATCACCCCGTCCGCAGAGCGCGGTCACCTATTTGGTGATTGATCCGGTTCACCCTTACCAACCCCGGTCACCCCTTAACCAGCATTGGTCACCCATTTGGTGACCGATACCGATTAGCTTTGACCAACGACGGTCATTATCGCGATAAACCCCGTGATTTCCCAAACCCCACTTTTCTAAAAACCCTCCCCTTGTTGCTTTTACCCACCTACAATGACCTCAACTACCCTTGGACCACCACCCACCCCCTTATCTTATTTTTAACTCTTCCCATTCCTCTTTTTTACCTAATATTTCCCCCATTTAAAAAAATTTAACCCATTCCCATCCACAAAACCAAAAACAAATAAACCAACAAAACCTACCCAAACTAATTTCCCCATCCCCTACTCTATCTACTCAAATACACGTAGAGTAAGATGCTTACATTGTTGTGCTTATCGTCACCTTGGTGACACATCTAGCCACTACATCAGTGGCCCACCTGATCCCTCTCGGCCTCCTCCATCATCGAATTGGTAGCCGCACCTCTACCCAGTCAAATCCCTCATACCGATCATGTGGACCAACTTCTCACCAATCGGTCACCTATTGTTCACACTTTGCCATGTCAATGCTCCATTCTGTTGGAGAAATTTTATCTCTTTTATATCTCTTTTTTCATTTTCACACTTTGCTCAAAGACAAATGAATCACAAAAAACATGGATTTTTTAGTTTTACAACAAACCCGACCTAACCGACCTTGGTTACCCTTGACAAACATCGATCATGTGACCCTACCTTACCATGGTTAGTTGACCTCTCTTGACGTTGGTTATTCTTGGTCGGCATCGGTCACCCTCACCTACACATTGCCCTAAATTTTACCCTTTTACCCTACCCCTACCTCCTTTTTTTCCTCACCCAACCTTCACCTTGATCATTTACCCCACCCCACCTTTACCCAAACCATTTACCTCACCTTTCTAACCTCCTCATTTGTTACCTACCCTTTTCCTCCTTTGGGGACTCATTATTTTACCCATCCCTCGGCCTTACCCATGTTGTGACCTAGATATTTGGACCTAGACCATCACTAGTGACCTTTGACCTCATGTGTTCGCTATACCTTATAGCACTATTACCTATGTTGTTGACCTAATGACCTTACCTAGCCTATTTTCGTGACCATTTATCCTGACCCTACCTTTGGTGTACGAACATACCTAAACATTCCTACACCTAACCTATGTCATGTTTCTTGACCATATCCTATACCTTGGATACTAGAATCACTTCAACCTCATTTGGATAAACCTATCAACCTTAGATGATGTAGAGTTTGATGACTCTTCAACCCGGTAGCATGTTTTAGTTTATACGTGTGCATGCATTTAACTGTTACTACCTTTGAACCTAACCCATTACCTAGATTACTCGAGTAGACCTTGCTCCTTTTTCCCCTGTTACCCACCTTTCTTTTCATCACATTTACCTTTTATCAAACCACTCACCGATTCTTCCTTCAGCCTCGTCATTTCCTAGTTTGAGGGGAATCACCTTCACCCACACATGGGGCAACCACATCTTATTTTTCTTAGCATCGCTTACTAATACAAGCTATGCAACAAAAAGGGGAAAAATGTACACACTAAAATTAGGTCACACTCCCCTTTGGTTCCTCGACAAATAAGTACCCGTCATCACATTCACTTAGCCATGGCCCCTCTTACCCCACTAATATTAATTTAATTAATTAAATTAAATTAATTCATTATCCTCACCATATTTATTATTTAAATATCTTAATTTAAATAATATCCACACATACACTTCACCTGAACACCTCATCAAGTTAACTCACCCTAAGACCTGTTCTTAGTAAGTTGCCATAACTAACTAAGACTTACCCAAATCCTAAAAATCAATGCCTACATTCTCTCTAACAAAATTCCTACATGCTTACAAGAAGCTTATAGTTTAATTTGTGGGCTAATGATATGAGATCCAAGAAAATTAGGAGGATCTCCCTAGTTTAGTAAACCTAGGAAATCCCACCTTGACCGATGCCGGTTAGCCCTAACTGTCACCTTGGTTAAGTCGGAACCACCATTGGTTACCCTTTTAACCCCCAAAACAACCTTATTTTCAAGGTTGGAAAGATTGGAAAAATTTGGTGAAACATTGAGATCTTCTTGAGAGATATCACATCTTAAGATTGAATTCTAGCGAGAACACACGTGTAAGGAAGAGATCAAGAATTTTCCCTGTATAGCCACCCAACAATGATCTGATCTAACCAAGCAAAGAGGAATGCACATGCAGCCCATGCAGAAGCTCTCCTATGATTGGTGATCACCTGCAGCCTTCAACCTCTTACCAACACCCCCATCCCTCACTCACAGGCATCCAAGACTAGAATCCAAGTAAGTAAAACATTCTACTTCTTTGGTTCACTTCATTTTATCATTATATTATCAATTATTGTTTACCTAGCCACTATTGACCTCCTTCAACATTACCCCTCCATATACCCATTAAAACCTCACCAAATCCCTCCCAAATCACTCAATACCTCATCTTGACCAACCAAAATCTTTTGTGCAATCACAAAGGAGACCCAAAACCCATTTTTGGCATTCCCAAAACTTCATACTAACTGGCACCAGCTATGCTTAACCACCATTGGTCACCCTTAATCGGCATCGGTTACTGTATTTGCTCATAAAACCTAGAAAAGGGACCTATCCACCTAATTTTACATCCCCTTAATCACCTGTGACCTACCTGAGACTTCTGTCAGACCTATAGAGACCCAAAACCAACTATTTGACCTTCGATCCTATTCTAACCTAACCTATTAGATTATATCTTTCTTATTGTGTTTTAAGTGAGATACCTAAATCATTTCAAATTATAATATGATTTACTTTATTATTTGAATTAAATTGTTTTAAACGGTGGATTGATAGTTGTCAGGAAGTATCACACTTCCTAGATCTAGCACACGCTTAGCGCGCTTCACTACACATATTGTTTAACTTTTTCTGGTGGTCTTGATTTCCATTACGGGTAGTTCCTCCTAGCCAAAAGTAAGCTCTCACAATCAGTTCGAATCTGAAGTCATACGTGTGCAACAACCCATCAACCAGCGTTAAAAATAGTATTCCTCCTATATACATTACCTATCTGTTTCATCAATACTTGAAAGAAATGTCTAAGAATCGGGTGAAACAGTTAGGATAAAAGAGGATAATGAGAAGTTGACTAAAATATTGGTTATTTAACCTAAGGTGTATACCACTACATGGTGATAGAAGGAAATACTATATATGGCTTGAGAGGATGAAAAAATAACTAAAAATGATGAACGAAGTGTTGATTTAACCTAAGGTGTATACCACTACTTAATAATAGAAGGATTGATAATGTAATAGAATAACTTGGGATTGATAAAAGGATAATGTAATAGAATAAGATAGTCCATGATGATAGAATGTGATAGTATAAGGTAGAATGGATTAAAGGAGTGGTGGTTTAGCCTAAGGTGTATACCACTATGGTAGATGATGATGAGTGTGGGTGACGATATAGCCTACAACGCGTTGGTCACTAGTCGATGAATGTTGTATGATGTCATGTCACATTATGTAAGGTCCATTTGATTGGTAACCATCGCTAGTTGATTATGGACCGAGGAACTAAAGTGCATCATAAGGTGGTGATTAATGTAGTGCATGGAAAACAACATAGTGTAAATGACCAAGGAGTAACTTATGTAAATTCATAAATTAGGCGATGAAGTATATAATATGTATCATGTGAAATGTAAGGAAGGTACTAATAGGTGTATATAGAAATGACATATGTAAATATGATAGATGGAACTAGACCCATATACAATGGAGTCTAGTGTAGTATGTAGAATGCAGATGATAGATAAATGCGTGATGGGAACTAAGCAATGTAGGAGATACATGATGTGGAGGCTAGATAAGGTGCAGATGTAAGTGTAGATAGAATATATAGTGATGACATGTAAAGATAGGCCCATGTATAATGTGACCTAGCGTAAATATGGAATTGGTGGATGTAATGTAAAACTATACTCATATATAATGCTGAATAGTGTAGCATGTATTTGATAGATGATGTATCTATGACTAAGAGATGAGGTATGTGGAGGATAAGGTAGGATATGTGCTAGAATTTAAATGCATAGATCTTAAAGTGTAGTGTGTGGGGTTCGGTGTAATGGTATTCCCTTAATTATTGAGTGTGAACTGAGGCATAAGAGTGTGTCATTAGGTAATGATGGAGCTATAATGTGCGAGATAGGATGGATGATGTCTTGGCTAGAAATATGTAATAGAAGACTGTATAGGTATGTGAGAATATAAGAGGGGGAGGGAATATAATGTGTTATAACCTACCAAACATGTTGAAAGGATAAATTAACCAAGAAGGTCAAAGCAAAAAGGTTCTTCGGTTGGTGCTTAAGAGGATGTGAATGGAGGGACACGATCTACCAAATTGGGAGATAGTAAAGACAGATAGTGTAAGTGATTGGAATTGAGATGCATGGGACGGATGGCCTAGTGAAAAATATTCTCGTGTGAAACCCGTAGGGGAGATAAGGTATGTGATACTAGAGGTTTGTGTTTAGATGGTACGTGGGTCAAGCATATTTGACACATATGAATAGGGTGAGCCCAAGGGGTTGGATGTAGAATAGGAGGAGGTTGGGTGATAAATGAAAGGAGGCCTAATTTTTGGGTATCTTTGATAACATGGGCTAGGGCATGACAAGAATCTATATGATGTCCCTGAATGCGATGATAGTGAAAAAATCGATGATTACAAGTGTGGTTTAATCGCAAAGGAGGATAATAACAAGTAGGTGGTAATGTAATGATTTGGAGGTGAAGAAGGTGACTGATGATATTTTATGGCATATTTTTATACGCAAGGATAGTGGACGAAGGGAAAGGTATAAATGGTGGATTAGGGAGGGGACTAGTAGGGGAGGTGGAGGGACTAGTAGGGGATGTGGATGGGGTAGGAGTTTTAGTAGTAGGAGAATATCGAAGCTATTTTATCTCATCATGAAGAGACATAATTTTTGATTGCATGGATTGACATTGAACTTGTAGTGCATGTATAGCCTCCCATAGGTGTGTACAAGAAGAAGGATTGTGTGAGTGAGAATCATTAGCTACCGCGGAGGAGAGAAAGTGTATTGTAGTAGGAGGTGAATTGGTATTAACAGAAGAGGGTAAGGGAGAAGGAAGGTCTTCTAGAGAATCATCAAGATAGGCATCAAAATCATATTGTACAACATGAGATACTTGATAAGCAAGGGTATGTGGTTGGTCGTCTAGATAACCATGAACACGTAAAATATGCATGACCATGACATATTGTTCGTCGGTAAAGGGAGGCAATGGGAAGCCTAAGGCATACCAAATAGTGAAGTTGGGTGAATAACAAAGAAAAGAACTGCTACAAATACGCACATCACCAAATGGCATGGGAAAAGTGATATCAATGTGATCAAGATCGAGTGTCCCTCTAATATAATCTAGCCAAGATTGGCCAAGAGTGAGTAGAGAAGTAGGAGGAACACATGTAAGATGAACGAAAAGGTGGAAAACATGTGGACCATATGCAGTAGCAAGAATGACTAAACCATGATACAGGTGGGGGTTGTATAGAGGAGTATGAAGGTCATTGAAGTCAAACCCAAGTTGGAGGAGACCATCGTGGGAACATATAATGGCTATGCAGGATGTGTCAAGTGGTATGTGTTCCCAATAAGAATTATTTATGAAGAGAGTGCAAGTGAAAGGTGGGTGTACAGAGGAGGATAATGTTGGCAAAGAGGTGGGGAGAAGATCCATGGATGATGAAGGGCCTTGGTATGACACAATAGTGGTGGTAGGATCAAATGGTGGGGAAGATACTATACTAAGTTGGCGGATAATATCATGAATGACATCTCATAAAGAAAGGGAGATAAGGGAGGAATGGGAAAAGTAACCGAGTATTATGGAGTATGTGTGGTGGAGGGTATGATAGTGTTGGAAATAACAAGAGTATGTGGTGAAGTAGAAGGGACCTTATCAACCATGCAAATGGTAGGAACTAGGTCATGCGGGGTGCTTTAGATGGGGAAGGAATCGTGGATGGAGAAGGAGGATATGTAAAAGAGGTAAGGTAGTGCTAGAGTCATTTTTGTTCACAAGAGAAAGAGCCTAAAATTCAGCTACAAGTTGAGATAGAGATGTAGTATTAATGGTGCATAGATAAGTGGTGATAACATCTTGGATATCCCGAGGATTCATTCTAGAAGATGGAAATTGGATAAAATAAGGACAAGGGTTATAACCAAGAGTAGTAGTAGGTGTATCAACAAAAGCACAACTATGGTTGTTGAATTGGAAGTACTATAGAATTAGAGGAAGAAAAATTTCTATGGTGTTTACCCATGATGGGATGTGTAAATGTTAAAACCTAGAAGGTGCGATAAAGAGATGTCGAGTTCAAAAAAAGGATTAAATAAAATTGGAAAATAAATGGGAGGAAGTGGTAATCCTATTTAATATAATTAGGAGGACTAAAACGTTGTATAAATATAGTAAAGTAAATGTAAATAATTATGATAAATAAAATAGAACCCTAAATGTGCAAGATCCGGGGATAGAAATAGCTTAGTTGATTCTTGTAGATGGTCACATAGTGTGATAGGTCGAGGATAAAATCATGAAGTTCGGAGGAGCAGATTAGAGACCCTATGAAGTGGATATTTTAAGGATTTGAAGTGACCGGGTACTTGGGAGTGTATTAGGGCACCCTGAGGTGCCTTGGTCTACAATATGGGTGCTTTGAACACTTAAATGCTCAAAACCTACAATCTGGTATGATTGTAAGTTGGTTAGAACCTTCCCTACTTTTTTTGTTGGATCATGTCGAATGAGCTGGAAAATGACATGCATTACAAAGAGAAGTATAACACCCAAGAAAAATAAAAGATGTAAATGAATGGGTCAGATTGACCTCATTCACCAAGCTAGTGGAATTATCACTTTGAACCCTACACTAAATTTTAGACCCGAATATAGTTCTGGTGAGTATGTGCATGTATTCCCCTAGTTTCTCTCATGTTATTCGTACTGTGTGAAGTAGCGAGCAATAGTAACTATAGAAAATGTAAACATCATATGTGAATGGAATAGAATATAATCCCTCCCCTATGAAGTGTGTGTGATGAAAATATCCTAACCTTGATGCATGGCACTATGTGGCTGAAATCGATGTAGCCCTATATGGAGTGAAAGTATTGTGTAATGTTATGACCTATGACCCTCATTACTGCTCATATAACTTCATATTTATAGGGCTCTCAAGCTTAATTTCGTAATTAATCCTAACAAGGTTGACTAGAGAAAATATAAGGATGACCAACTACTAGAAATGATCTAAAAGGAGTGAAAGGAGGTTTTCATAGATTGAGGCACCTAGGGTGGGACCGCGCACCCTAATGACAAGATTGCATGCCCTAATAAAGGGATAGAATGTCAAGGTAGTTGCAAAATGGGTGGATAAGTGCTGGAAAATATATGGGAACTATGAAATAAAATAAAAAATAAAGATGGTCAAAAGGTGGGATTAATTATTAATTTGTAAACTTGAGAACCATATAATAATAGTATAAGACTAGGCCAAATTATGTGTAAAGTACATAATTTTGTGTCTATAAATCTAAGTTATAGGATACCAGATGGGTTTCAGAAACTAATAACCATGTATACACTTATAATGTGTCACTTGATTATCAATGCCCTAAAAGGAAACAAATAATATACCCTTTATACACACTCACAAAGAGTAATACGTGAGGGATCAAAATTAATCTGACTCATACAAATGCACATGGTTAACTATTATAGGATGGATTGATTTAGATGATGTTGGTTCTAAATTATGTTAATCTAGAACAAAGAAACATTAAGATTTGGCTATAAAAGAATCACCTTGAATTGAAGTCTTAATAGTGGTTGTTACACTCTTGCACAATGATAAAAAGGGTGATTTCTCTAATGACCATAAAATTGTGAGAATAATACCTTGGGGATTGTGTCCACACCTATTACCTCTTAGTGAATTATGTGGGTCTAGAATAATAATAAATAAAGAGATAACATAACTATTTTTGTGAAATATAAACTGAATGTTTCTATTGTACCCTCTTGTGGGGAAGGTTGTAATGAGTTTAATTATCATTAGTTGTGAAAACATTGTAATGGGTGTAAGTATTTTTAGATTCCATTAAACACATTCTTGGAAGATTTTTAAGTTCAAATAGTTTTAGTTAAGTCTCATGACAATTATTAGATAACTTAAAATAATGTCCCAATTCTATTGGTTAATTGGTTGAAGTTGATTTTTTGAGTCATGAAATTTATGGGCATGACAAGTCTCATGACAATTATTAGATAACTTAAAATAATGTCCCAATTCTATTGGTTAATTGGTTGAAGTTGATTTTTTGAGTCATGAAATTTATGGGCATGACACACCTATCCTACCACTAATGACATTACCAACACATTTTTACCTCTTTCTAACACCCCGATTGGATTTATAATACTTTGTGAAAATCCTGTAAATATGAAAAACATCGTTATTATTTTTATTAATGGAAAATAGTTTTGAAGGGACTATACCCTAATACAAAAAGGCTCAAAATCCAGATAAACAGGAGTAAGTAGAAAAAAAGGATCAAGATCCAGATATTACAATAAGCCAAGTAGTAGTAAAAAAGGAACTACCAAGTGAAAACAAAATAAGTATAGAACTGCTAAACAACAGCACTTAAACAACAACCTAAAAACAAAAAAACAACATCCAAACCACATCAAGACTTCTCTAGAGAAGTTTATTTCCTAGAGGCCCTATCAATTCTTGTTTTAACATTATAAAGTGAGGTAAATAACACTAGATTAGTGACATGCGTAGGGTCCTTGTAATTTATTTGGAAAATGATCTGGTCCCTTTAGCATCGAGCCTCCCAAAATGGCTTCGAGATACCACTGAGCATGGTAATGCTTCTGACTTGTTGTTCCAAAAATCATAGATAGTTTTGAGTGGAAAAGAGTATGATATGAAGGAGAGGGCACACAAAATATTCATGTGTAGGATTAAAATCATAGTAAAAGGCACAGAAGGATAGGGAAGGACACATGTGCAAAAGACAAGGGAAGATTTAGGACTTAGCCATTTTCACATGTACGGGCTATTTTTGGAGATAGCATGTAGAGCACACAAACTAGATAAAGACTTGCGTGACATGCATGGGCTATTATTGGAAGAGTGGCTACTAAGCACTTTACATGGGTTCGGGATAATAATAGAATTGCTACGCCAGGTTAACCAAAAGATATCTATTGTTAACACACTTGCATGTGTGGCTATTATTGTAAAGGTGCATGGTTATTTTCAGCATGCAACCTATTTTTGGAACTATGCAAGTGGTGAAGGGAAAGTCCCCACCCTTATAAATATGTAGTGATTTACGTAGAATAGGAGGACTATGTGAGAACTAGATATGAATTATTGTGGGGGTATGCTTTCAAATCTCATGTGCGCATAAGCTTATGGTATTAGTTATTGTAATAAGATTTTATGTATTTATTGTATTTAATATGATGGAGTGTATTGGACTAATCAAGGTATTAATCATGAGTATAACTATTTCTTGCATGATTGACTTCATTATGGTTATTATTTAAATTTGTTACTCTTTACATATAGATTTGGAACATGCTCTGTAAAATGTTATATTAATTATGGATATGAATGAATTAAGTCTTCATCATGCTAACATCCTACAATAGAAACCCTAAAGAGGGGCATGATACTTTTCCATGCTTCAGGTGAGAGCTCAATCTAGGTCGAGTGATGTGCTAGCGTTCCTAGGTTATTACTAGTAAATTCTAGTCTCGCATCATTGGTCCCTTTTCCAGACCTCTTTTCAGCTTGTTTTCGGGATGGTTCACGATGAAGACATATCAGTTGACCCTAGCACATGTTGAGGAGTAGATACATGATCTAGATGAAGAATACTCACATAGGTTCAAAAATGGATCTAATTTTAATGCACACGCATGGGTGGAACAAAATCAGATGCCGGGTTTGTATTAGAGCTTCTTCACTATTTTTCTAGTAGAACTATGAGTGGCTGGTTTCTTATGTGTCTAAAAGGGATTGGAGGTATCATGCACTTGTTTGGACGTAGGAAGAATTATAGGCCCTCTATGATGATGATCTAAATTAGACACACGTTGTGGATACTTGGTTTCATGGTGTTATGAACAACTATATTCTAGAGTACTTAATTTCCACTTATTCTTTCCTAGAGGTAGCAGAATTCCAATTTTTACGATATCCCAGGGGAACTTACCTACAAGGCATTCCACTGGCAATCAAAATCTTGATGGTAACCCTAAACTTGGAAAGAAAACTGATGGCTAACTAAACCCCATCATGTGCAGGGAAGGAGAAGGTTTAGTGAAAGATGGAAACCCTAGTGGCAAAAGGTAGAGATAAGAAATAAGGATTAATTATAATGAGGCATGCGAGAGGGAGATAGAGAAACAACAAGATGTTATAGAGTGAATGGCATTGAGGAGAGAGATGGCTCATGAAGGATTTGGAGCTCACATATAAGGCATGGATCCAGAGCATCAAGAACTCGCCCTATTTGGGAAATCATGAAAGAGAACCCCCTTTCGGACTCACGCAAAATTGCACCAGCAGAGACGACTTGGGCTGTGGGTGCACATCTGAATCTACCTAGTAACCTAGCCCTTACATTTGGTTTTCTAGTATCTAGTATGAAAACTAGTTAGAAAGCTAATTTAGGCAGTGGAGATCAAGATTAAGTCACATAGCAAGTACATAGATGGCATGATAGATGTATTCATTTTTTTTTAGAGGTACCTTCTCAGGTGCATCATCTACACAGAATTCAAGTGTGCAAAATTTTAGACTCACTTCTAGGAGTGGTAACACTTTACAGATTGTAGGGGTATAGTTTAGTACTACTATTGGGACATAAGGAAGTACATATTCTAGTCTATCTCTAGCTACATGTGTAAGATCAGGAGGTATAGGTGGTTCTAGTTCCTGTGGATCTAGTGGTTTTATAGGCAGAGGAAACATAGGAGGTTCTGGATCAGGTGGGAAAGGTTTGCACCAACCCAAAAATATTTACACGGAGATGTCTCTTCATCTTCTAGAGTATGGGGGCATAGAAGATGTTTTTAACATGTACACATGTGTGAAATCTTGTGGCATGAAAAAGGAACCAAAATTCTAAGCTCAAGGAAACTCAATTTTCCACTACGTTATAGGGGTGTGCACGCAGCTAGTACATAAAGTTTGACCTTGATCAAACTTGTGTAGACTATGCAAATTTAAAATATGATTTCCTTAAATATTTTCACATCCCCGAGTTTGAGAAGAACAATATAAGCACACTCAAGGATATTAAGAAAGGCATTACTTGAGAATTTTAGACAAAGATGATTCCCATTTCAAAAAACTTTTATCTAAACTTTCTTATGATATTCACGCAAGCTATTATGCACAATGGTTTGTTGGAGGTCTGATTACACATTTTAGAAGGGTGCTATCACATAAGATATACACTTATTCATGTAAATCACTTGAAGCGCTTTATGTGCTTTGAGGTAGTCGAAGTATAGACATCGGGTGAGCCCATTTTTAGAAGCAAAAATGTAGAAATGGCAAAGTAGTTGGAGAAGCTATTGGAAAATTCAGCACATGAGACACACATGAGGATTTGGTGTACAAATTGTGAAGTGGAAGGTCACACCAAGGATAGTTGTCCCCATAGATCAGTATGCTCATTGTTGCTAGATTGTGAGATATGTCATTTAAACCATGATGCTAGCCACTTCCCATTATTACAATGCGCAATAAGGAAGAACATCTCTTGCTATTGTAAAATTTACAGGTCCACGAATCATGACATGGAAGACTCGTAGGATGATTGGTCGATCAATGATACTATAGATATTGGTGTGTGATAGATAGAATTAGTAGATAAATCTAAAGTTAAGAATGAGCATTAGGATCAAGATCACAATTGTAGTCATTTTTACACACAACAAGAACAAGGAAATCCCATACACACTGGCCTATCACCTAGTGGGAATTGGGAACTCACCCAAGGCACGCGTGGGTGCCAAGTTTCTCTTTTATGTGAGTTAAGTGGGAAAACATCATCTATGATAGGAACTTAAAAAGAGTGAGTGCACGTGAGACATAAATTCATCACAATGATTAGAATGGATTCCAGTTCAATTCAATCACTTCAGATAAATGGATACTTAATAATTTATAGAAATGAACTGAAAAGGAAATGTATAGGAGTTTATATTCATTCGTATAACATATATGAAACAAAACTACACAGATATATGTATAAGAAAAAGTCTATTATATTTATATTCCATCATATCCGAAAACCTCATCACATGCATTAGGTCCACTACAAAGTATTATAGTATGGCAGACCAAATACATACATCATAACTAGATTAGAGTCCTCCTAAACATGAAAGGAAAATTTCATACCCAAACCCCTTGATACATCCTTCCCCTGTAAGTCATCTACCCAACCCAATAGATTTTATCATAGCATATTTGCAAATCTCCACTCTCTATTGATCTATATCTGAATTTCTCTATGGGTGTTTGTATTTATAAGCCTCTTGAACTACTAACCCACCGTTTTGAGGCTTTAGATCCATTGCCAACTTTCCAAATTTGGTCCTCCATGGGAGCATGCTCCTCCAGGTCTGAGCTCTCTACTCCTTGCCATGATGGTCTTCTAGAAGCTTCCATCATAGGCCATATTCCTTCCAAGTCCAACATGTCTCTAGGATGGCACCTTATCAACTCTACATGCACAATCGGGTCACGCTTTTCACGTGTCCTGCCTGATATGCCAATTATGGCTAAGTCCCAAAATCCTGATTTTCCTTATGCACATGCTACTTGTTCTATTAAACCCTCCTATAACCCTATCCTATGCACTTTATCCTTACATGTGCTTCTTTAACAAGTTTTTTCATGCCCACGTGCCTTCTTGTACTTAGCCAATAAATCAGGGTCCCAAAATCACCCCACACTATGCTTGTTCTCTACCCACGGAACACATCTTCAATGAATAAAGAATTACAATAGATACCAGAAAGGAAATAATTATTTTGAAAAGAATAAGGTAAATAATAATTGGGAAAGATGAAAGAATGGGGAAGTTTTGTTACTGCTACAACAGGAGAGGAAAATATTTCTTCAATTCAGCCTCCAACTTATTTTAGACATCAACTTCATTTTGTGCTCTTTGGCAGAGGTTACCAACTAGGGCACTTACCTCATCAAAACCCAGTTCGTCTCCTTGAGTATTCATTGCCTCAACCACCCCTTCTAGTTTCTTTCCCACATCCTCAAGCACATCCATCCCCTTTGTGATTTTTGGGTACAACCCTTTCAAATTGGTTCTTGACTGAACCTTGTAGGACTTCAATGGCTTTGGACTTCTTCTCAACCTCGGCTAAGATCCTATCCTACTCCACTCTATTCCCTTTGTTCTTCTCTTGGAATTATTTGAGCTCTGCCTTGTGAGTGGTGAAAAGAATGCTTGCCACTCTATCCCTATCTGCATAATTGTCATACGCGGCCTCAACAGCTTTGGTAGTAATTTTTACATCAGCAAGGACCTTGTTGTACTCGGAAATGATTGCTACAACCTTTAGTTTGTCTTCCCTTTCCAGGTGTGTTGATACTTCTTCCATGGACTCTAAGGCCAGTGGCTACCTCTCCATGGTGAGGATACATGTTAAGTCTTCTAGGAACTCTAGGGAAGATCCATACTTCTGCGAGGGTAGTGATAGGTCCATATGCTTCAAAAAAATGGCATATATGATGGATTCTACCTTCTTGTATACCTCGCGTACCCTTACCTTTTCTTCCCTTAGTTCACGCTTTAGCTACATGCTGATTAGTTCCTCCCCGCTTTAAGTCCTTGGTCCTTTCCTTAAGCTCTTCTTCCCTCATCTCTATCTCTGCCACTAGAAATTTTACCATGTCGTTCCTTCCGAATAAACTATATTTTGGTTCAACTAAGACCTTGTTCAGGTGCATTACATACTTTTTCGCTCGGGCTTAGTCGCTGAGAATTCACCAAGGGGTTTTCTCCTTTTGACTCAGAACCTCCATCAAATCCCTTTGCTTACTTCAAACTCAAAGCTCATATATGTTGGAATCAAATGCCCATGAAAGGATTTTCCTTTTATGTGGGTATACACCTTCCACATCCAACGATGTCATGGCCGGAACTGCTCTATTGGAACAAAGTGCCTTGGAAAGGCACATATAACACCTTTTTGGGTCATCGGCTTAACCCATCCAAGGTCTCTAGATCTCCATATGCCTTTTTTATTTTTACACCCACCAAGAACAAGGGAATCCCATGCACCTTGACCTATCACCTAGCGGGTGCTAGGTGCTCACCCAAGGCACACACAGGCGCCTAGTCTCTCTTTTATGTGAGTTAACTAGGAAAGTATCATTTATGATAGGAACTTAAAAATACTTGAGTGAAAACAAGAAATATATTCATCATAGAGCTCGGAAGGGCTTCCAGATCAATGCAGTCACTACTACAGATAAAATGGATACTTAATGATTTATAGAACTAAACTGAAAAGGAAATGCATAGGAGTTTATATTCATTTCTTATAACATATATGAAATGGAACTACATAGATATGTGTATAAACCAAATTCTATTATATTTATATTCCATCATATCTGACAAACTCATCACATGCATTAGGTTCATTACAGAATATCACAGTATGGTAGAATGAATTCATACATCATAACTAGATTAGAGTCCTCCTAAACATGAAAGGAAAATTTCATACCCAAACCCCTTGATACATCCTTCCCCTATAGGTCATCTACCCAACCCAATAGAGTTCCTCGTAGCATTTCTACAGATATCCACTCTCTATTGATCTATATTTCAATTCCTCTATGGGTGCTTATATTTATAGGCCTCTTGAACTACTAACCCACCTTTCTAGAGGCTTCAGATCCATCACCAAGTGTCCAAATGTGGTCCTCCATGGGAGCATGCTCCTCCAAGATTGAGCTCTCCACTCCTTTCCATGATGGTCTTCTAGAAGCTTCCATCGCAGGGCATATTCCTTCCTAGGCTAACTTTGTCACGAGGCCGACACCCTATCCACTATATATGTGCAATCAGGTCATGTTTTTCACATGTCCTTCCCGATATGAAAATCAGCTAGGTCCTAAAATCCTACTTTGGCTTGCGCACACACTACTTGTTCTATTAAACCCTCCTAGAACCCTATCCTACGTGCTTTCTCCTTGTGTGCCCTTCTTTAACAAGGCCTTACATGCCCACGTGCCTTCTTGTACTTAGCCAATAAATCAGGGTCCCAACATCACCCCACACTACGCTTGTTCTCTCGCTCGTGGGAACACGTCTTCAATGAATAAAGAATTACAACAGATACCAGAAGAAATAATGATTTGGAAAATAATAAGGGAAAGAATAATTGGGAAATATGAAAGAATGGGGAAGTGTTGTTACTACTGCAATAGGAGAGGAAAATATTTCTTCAATTCGGCCTCCAACTTATTCTAGGCATCAACTTCATTTTGTGCTCTTTGGCAGAGGTCACCGACTAGGCACTTACCTCATCAAAACTCAGTCTGTCTCCTTGAGTATTCATTGCCTCAACCACCCCTTCCAGTTTGCTTGCCCACATCCTCAAGTGCATCCATCCCCTTGTGATTTGTGGGTATAACCCTTTTAGTTGGTTCTTGACTGAACCTCGTAGGACTTCAATGGCTTCAGAATTATTCTCACCTCTGGCTAAGATCCTATCCCGCTCTGCTTTGTTCCCCTTTTTCTTCTCTTGGAATTATTTGAGATCTTCCTCATGAGTGGTGAAAAGAATGCTCATCACTCTATCCTTATCTACATAGTTGTCATACATGGCCTCAATAAATTTGGTAGCAATTTTTACATCAGCAAGGACCTTGCTATACTCAGCAATGATTGCTACAACCTTCATTTTTTCTTCCCTTTCTAGGCATGTTGATACTTCTTCCATGGAATCTAAGGCCAATGGCTGCCTCTCCATGGTGAGGATACATGTTAAGTCTTCTAGGAACTCTAGGGAAGATCCATAATTTTGCATGGGTGGTGATAGGTCCAGATGCTTCAAAAATGGCATCTATGATGGATTCTACCTTCTTGTATACCTCGCGCACCCTTGCCTTCTCTTCCCTTAGTTCACACTTTAGTTGTATGTTGATTAGTTCCTCCTGCTTTAAGTCCTTGGTCATTTCTTTGAGCTCTTCTTCCTTCTTCTCTAGCTCTACCTCTAGGAATTTTACCATGTCATTCCTCCCAAATAACTTGGCTTCTAGTTTAATCAAGACCTTTTTCAGTGCATTACAGACTCGTTCGTCAAATATATATTAAGCGCTCACCTAGGGGTTGTATCCGTTTGACTCAAGCACCTTCATTATTGCCCCTTGGCTTACCTCAAATTCCAACTCATCGATGTGGGACTAAATTCCCATTAAATCATTTTCCTTGTCCACATGTATGCACCTTCCGCATCAAATAATGTCATTACGAGGAGCTGCTCTATTGGAACAATGCTTTGGAAACGCTTGCAACACCTTGTTTGGATCATGAATGTAACCCATCCTTGGTCTCTGGATCTCCATGTGCCTTCCTCCTATGCACATTCCCTTAGGAATAGTTACCATCAGACTGGGGCCTCCTGCACTGCCATGATATTTTCCCATGCTTTCTTCTTTATCTTCATTCATAACTATTTCAGTGTTGCGCTCCAACTCTTGTTCTACCAAGGCTTCAATGATTTTCATCACTTCCTTTTCTGCCACCTCATTTACCTACTCCTATGTGGGGCTTGGAGTCTAATTCTTTGTACTCACTTCTTCGCTTCCTCCCTTATCTTAGGTGCCTTCCCCCTCCTACCCTTCCTCTGCATGAAGTGAAACTCATTTTCCTCTTCTTTTCCCTCTTCCTCTGAATCATGCACACTGAAAACAAGTTGTTCTTGGGCCCCTTCAGGTTCATCTTCTTCATCATCATCCCTTTCACCCCTATAGGCCTCTAAGATCTCTATGTCCTCTGACTCAACATCCTCCATCACCTTTTGCTTCTTCCTAACTAGGGATTCCAGTATGGTAGATTCAACACTTTCTTCCTCCTCTGGTGAATTCTCCTTTGTCATAGGCTTTCCTTGTTCTAGCACCTTTTCTCTAATTATAGACTTCTTTACTCGCCTGTCTAAATTCTTATCCTAGCGCTTGTCTCCGGTCGTCCCATTGTTGTCGTATTCTGGAAAATTGGTGCCTCTTTCCCGCACCCTCTTGTTTTCCTTTCTTTGTTAGTGTGAGCTTCCTTCTTCCTATGGGTTCTTCTCGGGATGGATAAATCACATTTGAGGTACCTAACCTTCTCAAACTTTATCCTTATGCATGATTTACACACACCGTAGTCCTTCCTACAATTGGAAAAGTCAAAGGCTTTGTCATCTTGACCTCGTGGAAGAGAAAATCTCCACGTATGTGTGCTTCTTAGGGGTAAACCACCTATCTGTGCAGCTCCCTGTGGTCTTGATCCACCTCACTAAGGTTAAACCTTAGTCTTTTTGCCTCTATAAACTAGTTTACCCCTGCTTGGAAATATAAGGCTATGAAAGATACAAGGAGTTTACACCATGGGCTCATGGTTTCATCCACCAACTTGAATCTACTAATGTAGAAGTGTTGGTACACTACAAATTCATCTTCTCCCTCTGTAAGTGTAAGAAATTACTCTAGGATCCTCCACTCTACCCCGAACACATCCCTTAAGTTCTTATACCATTTCTTAAGACGTGCCTTATAAACAGATGTCATGTTGTCGCAAGTGTACTTTACAAATCTCTTTGTGGCGATGGATCCTCCAATGGGTACTACCAAATAGCCTTGTCTGACCCATCGAGCACTCTGATGTCTGAAAACATGATGGTTGAGAGGAAATTGCCAAAGAGTATCTTGTCACCTTCTTGTACACTGCTGATAATCTCATCTGTGATGTACGTGGACAAGTTATAGATGGCACCTTCTGATATCCTTATGTAAACATTTAACTAGGACTTGTTCACTTGCGTCCACCTCTCTTGGTCATTTAACTTGGTCACCAGGTGCATGCGCCATTTTCATCACTAGTTCTGTGATGTCCGTGATATAAAAGTACTATGAACTTTTATTATAAGCATGTGCGGTCACCATTTCTTTAATGGCTTCCTTATCACTCAAGTCATCATCTATACTTTCTCCTTCACAATGAGGCCTGTGAATTTTGAAATCAGGTTGAGTTATGCATATCCCGCACCATGTGAAGTAAAATTGGTCCTCATGTACGTGCGACATTAACCATTGATAGAGGCACTCAGGTTTTCCAAAATAAGGCAACTCATAGAGTTACAATAATCCCGCCTTCTCCAACTTCACTTTTACCTCATCGCTATAAATAGGAAAACCCTCTAGTGTTCTTTTGTTTATTGGGCACACCAACTCTAGTGCCATTTCCTTTTCCATCATGTTTGTGTGATGGTTGTAATCATTTATAGCCATTTTCCTTAAATGGAACTCCCATTCCATCCAAGCAAAACCCCATCCTGGTATTGCATTTAGATGTACCATTCTTCATTTGTACTTGCAGGGTTTCTAGTTGTTTTCCCTTGCCTTTTCCCTTGCCCTTTCCTTTGGGCTTCTTAGGTGATATAGTTGGTTTCTTAGGTGTCATGGTTTAGGTTATCTTAGCACTTCAACTTCTCTTACTTTCTCTACTTTTCTACCTCCTCTAGTCCTAGATCTCAAACTTGTGAAGAAACCCTTTTCACTGTGCCCTAGCTGTCAAACCCTAACTGGAATATCCTCTTTCACAAGATGATGCTTCTCCACAACTCTTTTTCTCTACGCCCGTGAAATTCTTTCCTTATATTTTACAGATCAAATCTAGTCAATCACGATTAAATTTCTCAATTTTTTCTTCACACGGATCAACTCTGGAAACCCTAGTTCGCAAGAGCTCTTCTTTCTTTGTATTCGCAAATGTTGATAATGAAGTGCTCGACCTTCTATTTATAATTTTTCCCACTTTTTAGCATTAAATTATACTTCACCTACCACCATACTTCAACACTTATTGCATATTTTTCCACTAAGCTAGACTCTAGTGCCCTCACTCACGCACCCATCCTTGCATGGATAATCCTACAACCTTCTGGTGCACAAACAATCTATCTGATAGAAGGCTCTTATGCAGGTGTTATTGGTACTGAAAGTACTTCTTTCATCCTCATGATTTTTTCTCTCCTTCCTCATTTTGTTTTTGCACTTCTTTCTCCCTTGTACGTGGAACCAAAATGTAGCCTTATCTTGATACCAACCATCCTTGTTCACCTTTTCTCCTATGTGCTTTCTTCCATGAGCCATTCAACCAGGATTTCCAACGCAATCCTTCCTCATACTTAACACTTTGCACTTTCCTTCACATTATTCCACCCCACACTAAAACAATGCATGGTCCTCTGTGCATTCACAACCTTCAAAAAGTAAAGAGGTTATTGGTGTCCAATGCGTAAAACAAAAAAACAACGAGAAAGGGAAACACAAGAAAAAAAAATCACTAAAGGAAATCCTAAACGATCTAAAGCAATACCTTGCCTTATTACAAACACCAAGAAGACTAACTTATAGTAGGTGTTGGTACCCAAATTTGTTCTCCTTTTCACCGATCTGAGCAGATATCTTAGATATGGCATGAATCTTGAAGTCATATAGATCATGATATGTGTCATTTTTTAGCCGGGAATGTGATCTAACTAGCACTCGATTTATGGAGAGATGGATAACACTTTGAAAGGATTTGATCTGAACCTAACTATTTTAGGTTGTGCCTTTTCAACCAAGGTAAGAGAACCTATATTGTAACCCCCAAATGGTGAAGGAGATGAAGATATCCCTCTATTTATGCAAATATTATGAAAAGGCCTTGGGAAAATATGATCAACACTCAAAATCTGAATTTCACAAGTTGTTACTCCCCGATCATGGAGATATTTTCAATGCAAGGCAAGGGTTATCAAGACATTGTATAATCATGATTTACCTTGTGCATTTTTGTAGATGGGTTAGATCCTTTTGTTGACACACAATGAAATGCGGGGGTAGTATGGGTAGGGTTAGTTTTTTTGATTGAATTTTTTGGTGGGGTGTTGACAAGACAAAACTGGGATATATAAGATCTTTGACAACCTCTACAATAATTGAACAAGTATCGTAAAAAATGCTTCAAATAATCAAGATATTATTTCAACCGAAGAGGCATAAATGGAAGCCCAGTTGCACTCTTCACACAATATTTAAGAACTCACCATTAAACCTTAAAGTAAAGGGCTCAATTAAACACAAAAATCCTTGATCAAACCATGCCTAGGGCACCCCAAAGGCTTAAAAGCACTCTCTCACAGTCAAGGAAGGTAAAGTGATTTTAAAATTTTTATCTCTTTATCAAATGAAGGCTCTTCCGAACATGAGATTACAAATGCCACTAAACTATAAACAAGAAATGGAGATTCTGTGTGATTTCTAAAGACTTTCAACGTAAGATTGCAACAAGAACAATGAAAACTATTTGCAGGAATTTAAAAATGATACTAGACATCATATTGCCTAGAAAAACAAAGATTAACTCAAAAGCTTGTTAGATTCATCATCGGGGAAGAGTTTCATGAACAATCTCGTAGCTATGTGATGGCTATACACTTGTAACCAAATCACATACATGAAGATCCAACATAGAAGAAATTATTTTGGTTCTTTGGTGGTTTTTTCAAAAAAATGTGCTTTCTCTCGAGAATTTGCTCACGATTTTTCAATTTTTCCCCCTCCTTTACAATTTCTCCAAAATGCATTATATACCTTCGTGCCACCTTGGAGCCTTCTTTCCCAAGAAAATAATATATCATGGGATCAAGCTTGTTACAAAACAATCCTCATGATTCAATGAAAATGACATCAAATAGAAAAAATTCATAGGTTGCAGTGTGCCCAAAAATATAAAATCATTTACAAATATCTGGATCATTATCCATCATGGAGGAAAGTTTTTCATCATTGAGGCATGTAAACACCTTTTAATCATCATTTTCACCTTTTTACCTTTTCAAATTACCTCTACAAATTTTGATTTTGTCATTTCACGTTTTTTTAGACGGATTAGGGAAAAATGTATTTCAGAATCACCTCAAATCAAAGAATTAAGCCATGAAAGTGATGCCAATGATCCTGGAAGGCCAAGACGACACAAAATCACTATAAATTTGATGAATTTTTATGTAAAAATCATGATTCCAAGCTTCTTGGAGCTCCCATGGCGGTCCAAACAAATGGATGCACAACAACCATCGATCTTATCCATCTTTTAATCCTAGCCCTCCACGTGGAAGATGTGAACTTAGAAATAAGCTTGAGTTACCTTTTTAATTTTTTGGATAAGGCCGGACACGTGGCAAAAAATGATTAGAAATAAATTCGGGCTCATTTTTGACTTTTCAACCTTTTGGAAAAAATGGAAAAATTTGACTTTTTCCTCGCTGCCCTCCACATTTGAATTTTGGAGCTGACACATGACACATGGTGGGTCCCATTGGGATCACACTTCAATTCTGTGCATTTTGACCTTTTTTGGAAAATTGGAAATTTTCATTTTTTTCCCCATGGGCCCACACCTCTGATTTCTCCCTCACCACATGTCTCCTTGTGATTCGTTGTAGGCCAGCGCTCCAAATTTTTATTTTAAGCCTTTTTACAAAAGGGAAACAATTCCCTCCTGCCTCTGCAGGCCTACCGACCGACCTTTCCCTCTGCCATGTGTCACTCGATGATTCGATAGTGAGCTAGTGCTTCAAATTTTGATTTTAAGCCTTTTTTACAAAACAGAAAAATTCTCTCCTTCCTTCGCCCATTGCCAACCAACCACCTTGTCCTCTCGCACATGATGCTCGATGATTCGCTAGCGGGCCATCGCTTCAAATTTTGATTTTAAGCCTTATTTGCAAAAGGGAAAAAATTATCTCATGCCTCCACCGACCCACTAACCTGCCTTGTCCTCTAACCCTTCATGGACATGTGTCCACCTGTGATTCATTCACGGGGCACGCTAAAAATTTTCATTCTGAACTCTTTTGTGAAAAAGGGAAAAAATCCCCTTTTTCCTCCACTAGCCTACCGACCCACCTTTTCCACCACATGTCAAACTATGGCTCCTTTGCGGACCCATGGGCCTTCCCTCACCCTTTTTCCCCTTTTCCAAAAGGCAAAAATGCCTAAGTTCCCGCCGGCCCGCTCCTCCATTTTGAAACTTTTAGGACATGTGTCCTCTTTGGTTGGCTGTGATTCGGGAAAAATTTTGACTTAGGAAATTTTGCAAAATAAAGCCAAAATTTTCAAAGGAGATCCAACCCCCACCTCTCCTTGGCCAATAAGAACATGCCATGTAGGCAACTTTGAAAAAGGTAGAGCCATGGAGCCAAATTTGCCACTTTGCCAAAAAATTAAAAAATGACAAGTTAGAAACATTTCCCGCCACACCTCGGCTAATGAAAACCTACCACATTGCCAATACCTTCTGAGGATGAATTTGACGGAAAATGACGCCCGTTTGACCGTCAAAATGTAAAAAATTCCAGGGATGCCCTAGAATTCAATTTTTTCACCAAGGATGGCAGATTTTTTCGATTCTGAATCAACTGAAGCATGATTTCTGAACATTTTCGACCTTGGGATAGGATTTTCAATTGCACACAAGTATGATTTGATCAATTTTAATTTTTCCATGATCTGGCAAAGGGAAAAATGACATATCCTGTAAAATTAGAAAAACTAGGGCACAGAAAAGGGAAAACTTGGATTATTCTATCAAATTAGGGCAAAACAACAAGTTTGTGAGCATTTTTAAAGCATTTCAACTAGAGGGAAAGAATTACAAACCATCAAATCAAAGGATAAAAGATTTTTGAGTAGATATAGATTTGAAAATTTTATGGCAACATGGTCCAAGCTCAAAAATGGCACCAACATTGACTCTTGCTTAGGGATGGGCACTCCCAGGTGAGTGCCATAAGGACAAAATGTAGACCAAGTGCCAAAATATCCATTGCACAAAAGGAGTCGCTACGTAAGGCAATAAAAAAACTACAACCATCCTTAAAAACGAGTGAGAAAACCGATTAGAATGGCTACCAAGAACAAGGGAAAACCACACACCAACAAAATAGCAAAAACAAAGAAAAAAACAAAGACTATACAATCTGTACAATTGGTGCGTACCTTAGATTTGGGGATTAATCCAAGAAATGTTTCAAATGTTTACCATTAAAAGGTAGCTCTAGCAATTGCCCATCTAAGTCCTTTAGAAAGAAGGTATGTTCACCAATTATGATATCAATGGCATAAGGGCCCATCCATAATACATCAAATTTTCCATGCTTGCCCTTGTCTTCATGCCTACTATCCCACAACAAAACCAGATCTCCAATATTGAAGGCTCTAGAGTGACCTTCTTGGCAAACATTCTCTTCAATTTTTCCCTAAATCTAACATGCCTTTAATGTGATGCTCTTCTCTCCTCATCAATCTCAATAATCTAATTGATCCTTGATTCATATGGGCCAAGCTCTTGATCTTCCAATTGTTGGGTAAACTTAAATGAAGATAATTGCAAGTGCAAGGGTAGAAAATCCTGAGTTCCATACACCAATTCAAATGGGCTTTTACCAGTAGCTCTTTTAGGAGTTATCCTATCAGCTCAAACTACAAATTTCAATTATTCACCCCATTTCTTCTTGTTTTTCTCTAAGGTTATTCTAATGATCTTCAACAAATTATTATTGCTAGACTCAACTTGTCCATTCCTTGGGGTTATAGTTTAAAGAATAAGTTAGATTGATTCCATATTCATTGCACATTTCTATTAAAGGTTTGGCTCTAAAGCACATGGCATTATCAGCTACAATCCTTCTCGGACTCCAAATATACATATGATTTGATTCAACAAGAAGTCCATAATTATTTGGTGTGTTGCTTTCTTGGTGGGGATTGTCTCTACCCACTTTGTAAAATAATTAGTGCCTACGAGAACCCACTTATGGCCAGCACTAGAAGGATCTGAAATCTCACCAATGAAGTCCATCCGTCACCGCTTGAAAGGAGCTTCAATTGATACAGGATGCAAAGGAAGGGTGCCTGAAGCTTTCATTCTTCTAGAGAAACATTGGCAACTATCACATTTTCTAACCATCTGGGTTGCATCTTTGAAGAGAGTAGGCCACCAATAACTAGCTCTCAAAATATTATGTGTTATGACTCTTCTAGCAAAGTGTCCTCCACAAAATTTCCCATAGAAATCAGAAACTATCTTAGGAGCTTCATCTTCAATAATGCATTTCAAGAGGACACCTTCAGGGTTATTCCAAGCCAGCCAAAGGTCCGTGATGATATATTTTTGAGAAGCCAACCTTGAGGGATATTTTCTATTTTTATTTAAGTGACTAGGGAAACACATGTGTCTGAGGTAGAAGATCACATCTTTGTACCACTCAGAACTTACCAACTTTACAAGCACATCTACCCTTTCTTCCTCTAGCTGATTCACTTCCACATTCTACAAGTTGCTCTCAGCCATGCGCTTAGCAAGGCCCAAACCATGTACCAAATTTGTGGTTTGTATTTCCATATCATACTCTTGCATCTTGTTCACCCACCTACATATTTTTCTTGAGATCTCCATCTCTGATAAGATGTCTTTCACCATGGTGTGGGGAACATAAGCAACAAATTTTGAACTCAATATATAAGGCCTGAAAACTTTTGTTGCTTTCACCAAGGTAAATGCTTGTTTCTCCATGATTGTATACTTTAGCTCAGCTACTTGTAAATCCTTACTAAAGAAGGCAATAGGCCTCTCAGTCCCATTCTCATCCTTTTTCAGCAAAATAGAAGCAATGGTATACTCAAAGGAAAAGGAAAAGATTTTGAAAGGCCTCTTATAGTTTGGGGATGCTAAACCAGTGCATGTTTAAGTACATCCTTAATTCCTTCAAAATATTGAATGATAGCCTCCTCCCACTTGATAACTAGGTCCTTCTTTAGAGTGCTTGTGATTGGAAGAGTCAACTCATCGAGTTGGAAAAAACCTTCTAATAAAATTAATTTTACAAAAGAAAGACTGGATGCCTTTCTTGGTTCTTGGGATAGGTACTTTGTTGATTACTTCCACTCTCCTAGGGTCTATCATAACACCATTTTTTGAACAATGTGACCAATTAGTTGGTCCTTTTACATGCCAAAATGACACTTCTTTGAATGAAGAGAAATTCCATACTCCCTACATCTGATCATCATCTTCTCAAGTGTTGCAAATGATCACCTCTCTGCCTTGAAAACACAAATCACGTCATCTTTGTAAACTGAAATGAAATCATTGATGTAACCAACAAAAGCAACATCCATTGCTCTTTTAAAAGTGGCACTAGAATTCATCAAACTAAAGGGAATCCTAACAAAAACATATGTTCACCAAGGAGTAGTGAATTTTTCTTAAGTCTTTTTGATGCTTTGACTACCACTTGATTGTATCCAGAGAAACCATCCAATGTAGAAAGCAACTCGGACACTCGTCACAAGCTGCAACGTATTTTCCATATTTGGCAAGAGATAGTTGTCCTTCATGGATGCTTTGTTTATATTTCTAAAATCTACACAAATTCTGATGTCTCTATTCTTATTTCTGACTAGCATAAGGTTTTCACAACCCAAGATGAATATCTAGTGGGCTGAATAATACCTCCATCTCTCAACGCCTTTAACTCCTCTTGCATTTTCATGGAGAGAAGTGGATTAATTGGCCTTTGCCTCTATTTTAATGGCTTAGTATTTTCCTCAAGAGGGATATCATGTTGAAATAAGTCTTCTCTATATGCTTTTAGCTTAGAATAGGACCAAGCAAGACAATTTTGATATATTTTCAAGAGTTGGGCATACGAATGTTTTTCCTCTTTACTTACATTGTTGTCCAACAAAATATTCCTTGGTTTACCATTAGTGCCCAAGTTATTCTCCTCCACATCCATTGAGGAAAACATGTTTCTATTATGATGCAATCAACATTGTTAAAATTTGACTCAAGTGCAAAAAGACCTTTAGGAATGGTGTTTGTTTTCAATTGGATGATGTCTTTCTCAAACAAAGTTTCTATTCCTTTAGTCATGCATATCATTGGCTCCCAATCAATATTCTAATTTGCAAACTCACCTTCATTTTGTAATAACCTTAGCACTTGAGTATCATCATTAAAAACTTGCCAATGTTTCACATTATTAGACAACTAGCCTAGTTAGCACTTCAATGTTATATTCACAATAAGGTGAAATGGTGTAATTTTCAAATCTAGAACCCAACACTACCAACCTGTCAACATCAGCATTGAGACCTCTGTCATGATACACAATGTTAAAGGAATCAAACATTTCAATTAGATCCCAAAATACATGCTTATATTGTTTCATATGCTGATTTTTGTAGCATATAGTTTTCTTATTTGTTTGACAACCACTCTGAGTCTCCTTTGGTAACAATGTCTTTCAATCCATACTTCCATGTAATTATTAGCCCCAACAATAGTGACTCATACTCAAAAATGTTCTTGGTGCATTCAAAATTAAGTTTGAAGGAAAAAGAAAACTCTTCCAAACTAGGAGAAAGTAGAACTATACCAAAGCAGATTTCCAAATTTCGAGCAAGCTCCATCAAATAGCAAGGTTCAAGGAGAACATACCTATTCAAGGAACTTTGACCGATCCATTTTTTTCTTTTTTTCCATCAGTAAAACCAAGAAAATTATCAGCATCAACATCAGCAAACAACACTTCATAGGAAACATTGTTGGGATCTTAAATTAAGTGCAACATATTCTTTTCGTCATAGAGCTTGACTAGACTGCCCTCAATGGGAATGGTGGAAAAATAAATATCCATTTGGACACTCCCTTCAACACTTACAGCCCACTTTCTTGACAAAATCACTACCCCATTTGGTAGGGCAATCAACAATCACAACATCCAATTTTAAATTCCTCCCTAGATAAGATGCAAGTTGCACTACCAAACCTTTCACACAACCAACAACCGGCACTTCTCTTGAGTCCATGGTAGTACACTTTCCATAGGCTGCTATCACTTTGATGTCCAACTCATTCATGACTTCTAGAGGCATGAAATTACATGATGCACTAGAATCAAACATACAATTGTGAAGTACCTTATCCTTTATGATCAAAGTTGTGAAGAATGGATCAACATTCAATTGGGAATCAACCAAAGATGTCCCCAAATATACCTCAGGTGTCTCTCTAAGATCTTCTACTGCTGGTGGTGTTTCAAGGTCAACAATGATCTGAGGTGGAGTTTCAACAACATTTACATTTCTTCCTGGAGTAAGATTCTCTTCTTTCAATCCCAAGTACTAAAATTCTCTCTTCTTATGCTCAGGAATTCTAAGAAACTCAATGATTGGAACACTCACTTTAATTTGGCTCAATACTTGGGCTATGTCATAGGGAACACTCTTTGGCAAAACAACATTGGAAGGGAGAGAAGAAGATTCATTATATGGAAGTGGATTCTTGGCAGCTTGGGCATGAGGAGGACTGTGATTTTTGTTTGGGACAACAAAAATTTTGATAGGTGCTTCTCTCCTAGGAGCTTCTTTTGGAATTCTTGTGAGCAAGGGTGTTTTAGGTTTGGCTTGAGGCCCAACTCCCTTAACAACTTTTCTTCTAGTGTTATAGTCTTTCTCTTGACCAACAACAACATTCATTAACAATTGTCTATCTTCATTTGAAGGGATACCACCATCATATTTCTTAATCATCAAAGCTCTTAATTATTCAAAGTCATTGTTAGGAATCTCAAATGCTTGCACTACATCAACTTCAAGAGCATGAGGGGGAAGTAATATTTGTACCCATTTGATGAAATCCCAAAAAGTTACAACTTTCCTAGCACTTATTACTTCAGTAGATGTTGCTCCTCCTTGTGAGCTTGAAGAACAGCCCATCATGCAAATATCATCATCAGTACCATCATCATTATTAGCTTCACCTTCTTGTTTGTCCACTTCACATGGAGGATGGGGTAGAAGAAACCTATGACACCAATCAATATCAGCACCCTTGTCAACAACAACAACACTAGTAGTTAAGGGATTAGGAAACACTCTTCCTTCACATGCTTGAGGATGTCTATTTGTAGATCCAACAGGCCCTTTACCTTTGTCATCAAACCTCTGCTCATTCCTATGGTGATTTCCAAATCTATCTTGTGCTTGCTGCCTAGGATGACCTTGTGAAGTCTACCCAATTCCTTCTCACTCTTGCCAACTTGTATGAGATTTCTTTGACAACCCCTGCCAAAGTTTTCACAACCTCTTCTAAATCAACACCTTTGCTAGCTTGAGGTTTTTTAGGGTTTATCAATTTTACACCATCTCTCTTAAGAGGTTTCCCAATTGCTTTGATATTGTTCTCAATTTGAAGTTCCATGGTGAAATATTGTCTTAGATTGGTTGGGTTCTTATCTCTTAGGTAATAGGCTGCCTTCTTATCAAATGCATCTACATATTTGATTAGACAAGATTCATCACAAGGCCTCAAATTAATAGGCAGCCTTCTCAAAGTTTTGTTAAACCTTGTGTTGAAGTCATGGAATGATTCATTAGGGTTCTTCTTGATATTATCAAACTCAAATAAAAGAAATCTAGGATCAGTCTTGTCACCATATTGTAACCTAAATGCATTTTTCATTTTAGTCCATGAATCAATAGAATTATCAGGTAGAGCCTTGTACCAATCCCTAACATATTCTTCTTGTGTATGAATGAACAAATTAATATAAACATCTTCAAACTCTATCTCAAAATCTTCCATCATATTAACAAAGAGTTTGAGATGTTGATCACTAGTTATTGCATTATTGCCTTGAAATTTTGGCAATCTATTTTTGACATCTTGTGGAACAACATTTGGGTAGCCATCCATTCCTCTAAAATCTATGGGACCAAAGGTGTTAACAAGAAATAGAGGTCTAGGCCGAGCCATATTTTTTGGTGGAGGTGATCTTGTAGGTGAAACAAGCTTGATGAGGATTGCAAGATCTTTGGGGCTCAAGAATGTGATTCAAAAGACTGGTATTCTCTAAGTGATGATTTCTTGGAAAGTTTTACTCGAATTAAAACACAGAGGTGCAGATTGGAGAAGGAACTTACCAGGTATAGCAGAAGGACCTTCACTAGTTGAGGCAAACAAGTTTATGAGAGGATTTCTTGAATTAGAATCACTTGAAGAAGAATGATAATCTTCTACCAAAGGTTGATCTCTCTCACCAATGGATATATCTTTGCCTGATGTCTGACCTTTAACAACTTTCCAAACTCTTCTCCCTTCCAACTCTGAGTTCCTTGAATCTGAAAACAATTTCTTAGCAGAGTCTTTAAGGAAGAGAGATCTTCTTCCTTCCAGTTTTGTAGAGATTAGCAACACAAAAATAAATGACAGAGAGGTAAGACAACTGGTATTTTCAATATCAAATCAGCATGGAGTCGCCACTAAGGATTTTCACCTTAGTTGTACAAATGAACTAAAGTAATCACAAATGTTTGCTAATACTTTGAAATGTTGTATTTAGACCTTATTCTTCTTAAATCAATTAATCACAATGCACCCAAAGTGTATGAACTACTAGGAAATGGTAAAATGGGGAACAAAACTTGAAACCCTTGTTTAAAACTTACAGATCTCAAGCATAGAATGATATTTTAATAATGTAGCACCTTAAATACTTGAATACAAAAATGCTCAAACTCTTCAAAACTTCAAAACACCAAGAAATTCCAAGAACTCCTGGTAAATGGTGCTGAGAAGGTGTTGGTACCCAAATTTGTTCTCCGCTTTAGTCCGAGCAAGATCGAGAGATATGGCATGAAGCTTGAAGTCGATAGATCATCATATGTGTCATTTTGTAGCTGGGGATGTGATCTAACTAACACTCAGATTTGTGGGGAGATGGATAGCACTTTGAAAGGATTTGATCTGACCCTCACTATTTTAGGTTATGCCTTTTCAACCAAGGTAAGAGAACCTATATTGAACCCCCAAATGGTGAAGGAGATGAAGATATCCCTCAATTTATGTAAATAGTATGAAAAGGCCTTAGGAAAATATGATCAACACTCCAAATATGACTTTCCCAAGTTGTCACTCTCGGATCATGGAGATATTTTAAATGCAAGACAAGGGTTCTTCAAGACATTGTATAATCTGATTTGTCTTGTGATTTTTATAGATGGGTTAGATCCTTTTGTTGACACCCAATGCAATGCAGGGGTAGTATGGGTAGGATTAGTTTTTTTGAATGAATTTTTGGTGGGGTGTTGACAAGACAAACTGGGATATATCAAATGTTTGACAACCTCTATAATACTTGAACAACTATCGATAAAAATGCTTTAAATAATCATGATATTCTTTCAACCGAGAAGAGGCATAAATGGAATCCTAGGTTGCACTCTTCACACAATATTTGAGAACTCACTAGAAAATCTTGAATTAAAGAACTCAATTAAACACAAAAATCCTTGATCAAACCATGCCTAAGGTATCCCCAAATGCTTAAAAGCACTCTCTACATCGGGAAGGTAAAATGATTTTAAATTTGTTTATCTCTTTATTAGATGAAGGCTCTTCTCGACATGAGATTGCAAATGCCACTAAACTATCAACAAGAAATGGAGATTTTGTGTGATTTCTAAAGACTTTCAACGTAAGATTGCAACAAGAACAATGAAAACTATTTGCAGGAATTTAAAAATGATACTAGACATCATATTGCCTAGAAAAACAAAGATTAACTCAAAAGCTTGTTAGATTCATCATCGGGAAGAGTTTCATGAACAATCTCGAGCTATGTGATGGCTATACACTTGTAACCAAATCACATACATGAAGATCCAACACAGAAGAAATTATTTTGGTTCTTTGGTGGTTTTTTCAAAAAAATGAGCTTTCTCTCAAATTTGCTCATGATTTTTCAACTTTTCCCCTCCTTTACAATTTCTCCAAAATGCATTATATACCTCATGCCACCTTGGATCCTTCTTTACCAAGAAAAGAATATGCCATGGGATCAAGTTTGTTACAAAATAATAATCATGATTTAATGAAAATGACATCAAATAGAAAAGCATTCGCAGTTGCCAAGTGTGCCAAAAATATTAAATCATTTACAAATATATGGATCATTATCCATCCTGAAGGCACGATTTTCATCATTGAGGAATGCAAAACCTTTACTCATCATTTTCACCTATTTACCTTTTCAAATTGCTTCTACAACTTTTGATTTTATCATTTCACATTTTTGGATGGATTAGGGAAAAATTTATTTCAAAATCACCTCAGATCAAAGAATTAAGCCATGAAAGTGATGCCAATGATCCTAGAAGGCCAAGACAACACAAAATCACTATAAATTTGATGAATTTTGATGCAAAAATCATGATTCCAAGCTTCTTGGAGCTCCCATGGTGGTCAAAACAAATGGATGCACAACAACTATCGATCTTATCCATCTTTTAATCCTATCCCTCCACGTGGAAGATGTGGACTTAGAAATAAGCTTGAGTTACCTTTTTAATTTTTTTGGATAAGGTCAGACACGTGGCAAAAAATGATTGGAAACAAATTTAGGCTCATTTTTTGACTTTTCAACCTTTTGGAAAAAATGGAAAAATTTGACTTTTTCCCCACCCCTCTACCTTTGAATTTTGGAGCTGACATGTGGCACATGGTGGGTCCCATTGGGATCGCACTTCAATTCTGTGCATTTTGACCTTTTTGGAAAATTGGAAAAATTTCACTTTTTGCCCATGGGCCCGCACCTCTCGATTTCTCCCTCGCCACGTGTCTCCTTGTGATTCGTTGTGGGCTAACGCTCCAAATTTTGATTTTAAGCCTTTTTTGCAAAAGGGAAAAAATTCTTCCTATCGACCCACCTTTCCCTTTGTCATGTGTCACTCGATGATTCGCTAGCGCACTTGACCAGTAGCTTCAAATTTTGATTTTAAGCCTTTTTTGTAAAAGGGAACAAATTCTCTCCTTCCTCTGGCCGTACCCACCCACCTTGTCCCCACATGTGTCGCTCGATGATTTGCTAGTGGGCCAGTGCTTCAAATTTTGATTTTAAGCCTTTTTTGCAAAAGGAAAACATTCTCCCCTCCTCACTCGACCCGCCACCCGCCTTGTTCTCTAACCCTTCGTGGAAATGTGACCACCTATGATTCGCTTTTGGGGCACGCTAAAAATTTTCATTCTGAATTCTTTTTTGAAAAAGGGAAAAATCCCCTTTCTCCTCCATCGCCCACCGTCCCGCCTTGTCTACCATGTGTCAAACTATGGCTCATTTGTGGACCCACGGGCCTTCCTCCCCTTCTTTCCCTTTTCTAAAAGTCAAAAAATGCCTAAGTTCCCTACCGGCCCGCTCCTCCATTTTGAAACTTTTAGGACACGTGTCCTCTTTTGGTTGGCTGCAGGATTTAGGAAAAATTTTGACTTAGGAAATTTTATGAAATAAAGCCAAAATTTTCAAAGGAGATCCAACCCCCACCTCTCCTCGGCCAATAAGAACATGCCACGTAGGCAACTTTGAAAAAGGCGGAGCCATGGAGCCAAATTTGCCACTTTGCCAAAAAATCAAAAAATGATAAGTTAAAAACATTTCCCACCGCACCTCAGCCAATGAAAACCTGCCACATTGCCAATACCTTCTGAGGATGAATTTTATGGGAAAATGACGCTGTCTGATCAAAACATAAAAAATTCTAGGGATGCCCTAGAATTCAATTTTTTCACCAAGGATGGCAGATTTTTCAATTTTGAATCAACTGAAGCATGATTTCTGAACATTTTTGACCTTGGGATAGGATTTTCAATTGCACACAAGTATGATTTGATCAATTTCAATTTTTCCATGATCTGGCAAAGGGAAAATGACATAGCCCATAAAATTGGAAAAACTAGGGCACAAAAAGGGCAAACTTGGATTATTCTTTCAAATTAGGGAAAAACAACAAGTTTGTGAGCATTTTTAAAGCATTTCAACTAGAGGGGAAGAATTACAGACCATCAAATCAAAGGATAATTTTTTTGAGAAGATATAGATTTGAAAATTTTAGGGCAAAATGGTGCAAGCTCAAAATTTGTACCAACAAGAAGAGTTCAACCTACTCCCATTAAAGTGTCATGGAAATCTCGTCCCATCTAGCACTTGAATCGATATGCGCTTAAATCAAGGATGTACAAGATGATGTAGGGACCCAACCAATTGAGTATTAACTTCCTAGGTTGGTGTAAAACTTGGAATCATATAGTAGCACCATTTTCCCAACCTTTATTTTTTTCTTAATGTGACGATCATGCCATGCCTTTTATTTTTATTTTTCAATCTTCTGGCTCCACATGGCAAGTGACCATCTTTCATCCAATTGCATTAACTTGTAAAATGTTTCTTCCAGCTTCTTGTTCATCGGCCAAACCTCTTGAGTGCTATGTGAAGTGATGGTAACATGAATTCAATTGGTAGGATAGCCTCCGTGCCAAACACCAATTGAAACGGTGTGGCCTTATTTAACCTCTTGTAGGTTGTCCTATATGCCCATAGAACTGCTGATACTTTTTCATCCCAATCCTACCTACCAACATCACAAATTTTGGTTAGGGTATGACTTAGTATCTTGTTAAATGCCTCTACGGTTCCATTTTCTTGTGGATGGTAAGGGGTAGTCTTGTGATGAGCCACCATGAATTCTGCTAATATAATCCTTATTGTCTCATTTAAGAAATGTGTACCCCTATCACTAGTCAAACTCAAAGGGCATCCATACCTTGTAATAATGTTTTCCCATAGGAACCTTACTGCAGTAGTTGTTGTACAATCCTTAGTAGGTGCTACTTCTTCCCACCTTGTCAAGTAATCTTTAGAAGTTATTATATAACATGAAAAAATCCTATGTACAAAATGGTGTTATAGGGCCTACGAATTCTATAGCCCACTTTTTGAAGGGAACAACACTGGGAATAGGGCACGGAGAAATTTTATCTCTTCACCTTGATTTGTCAATACGATGACAATGGTAACATGCCTTACAATATTCCTTACAATCTTGATATAGGGTCTCCCACCATAATCCAGCCATCAATATCTTACGTGTAGTGGTGTCACCTACATAGTTTCCACTTGCACTACCTCTGTGCACCTCTTCTATTATGGCTAGGCACTCATGTTCTAGCACACACTGACACATAATCTCATCACGCCCTAATTTTTATAAATCCCCACTAATCAGCATGTAGGGTACAGAGAGTATAGCTATCTTCTTTTTATCCATTGCCTTCATTCCTTCCAGCCATACACCTGTCTTGAGAAATACTACAATATTTTATAAGTCCGAGGGGACACGCCACAACTTAAATAGTTGCATATCCGGCATGATATCCTCAATTCTTTGCATTTCCTCCCTAAATCTATTCTAGACAAATGACCAGTGTCTGGAATTACTTTTTCCTTATTTGACAACCACCGTGAACTCAAATTATGAGAATAATAGTACCCACCGACATATGCGACCTTATAGAACGGGCTTGTTCACTAAGTATTTCAATGTCATATGGTTAGTGTAAAATATAAAAGGGGTTTCCAGCAAATATTGTCTAAACTTTTGAAGCATGTAGATCATTGAAAATGCCTCACTCTCAGTTGTAGTATAATTCTACTCTAATGGTGTCAACTTTATACTTACAAAGCATAAAGGATGATCAACAATCCCTTCACCAGATGTGTAAGTACTGCTCCAATGGCAGTTCTTGAGGCATCAATATGAACATGGAAGGGATTATCCCAAGAGGGGAATCATAGTATGGGCGCGGTGATAAGCCTATCCTTTAAAGTTTCAAATGCCTTTTGTTGCACCTCTCCCCAAAGGAAGGAACTCTTATGTCTAAGTAACTATTCTAAAGGCGCGCAATCTTAGCGTATCCCTTAATGAACTTCCAATAAGTAACCCATGTGTTTTAGGAATATGTGTACTACACTTTGACTAGTAGGCTCCCCCAATCCCACAATTACTACAAATTTTATGGGATCTACCAAGAAGCCCTCCTTACATATGATGTGCTCCAAAAACGTTCCGAATGGGGTAGAAAAGACATGTTTCTTAATGTTGAGGGATATCCTCAACTTCTGAAACCTTTCAAACATTAACCTTAAGTTTTCACAATGGTCTTTCACTAACCCATATACTATCCAATCATCTAGGTAAACTTGAAGAAATTTATGGATGAAGTCCTAGAAAGCTTACACCACAATGCGCGAGAACATAGCAAGCGCATTATTCAACCCAAAAGGCATGACCATATAGGAAAAAACTCCCCACTCGATGGAAAAAATCATATTCCTTTGGCCCTCCTTCGCAATCCTTACCTAGTGATAGCCCAAGAATCCATCCGTGAAAGAGTAGACCTCACGTCCTACCACTCCCTCTAAGATTTCTTCTAAGTCTAAGGGCGTGCGCCGTAACCTAATCTTACCTTACTAAATTAAATTTTCATTAATTGAGGGGTGAAAAGGTATATTTACCAACTAAATTAAATGTTAGGTTAACATTCATTAATAAGTGGAAATATAAATGTGCACCATAATAAAAGTAAAAAACAACATAAAACAAATTATGTAGTGACATGGTATGTAATGTGGAAAACCCATAAATGGGTAAAAACCACCAAGAAGAAATACACTATAGAGAAACATTTTACAACCCAATCTAACAATAACTCCTCCTCACTTCTACTCCATGTATTTACCCAGAATCCATTGATTCACATCATCTAATGAATATGACCTACAATCATATTTAAATAACCCGAAGGGTTATGTCCATATTAAGTGATAGGTACACCTCGATTTAATAAATAGTTAATTAATAACTAAAAACCTAATCTAAAGTATATATTTAAATAATAATAATATAAACTATTCTATATTATTTATTTATAAACTAAACATTAGGATGCACTTAATATTATAGTTCTAACAACTTCTCAAGTACCATGTTTGTCCAACACAACATTTGGGAGGACCACATGTGAATCTAAACCATTTCCCTTTGTCCGAGTGGCACTTTGCAGCAGAGTAATTGGAGCATTTTCCATGGATTTCAAGAGCATTATTTCAGTTTTTTCTTGAGGGAAGACATGGAGGTACCTATCTCACTTGTGGCTATTGTCTATTCATTGATAATCCCAGCAGAAGAGGCCTCCTAGAGGGAAATAAAGAATATTTTCCTCCCAATGGGTCAATCTTATCAAAGAACCTCCCTCGATGATGTGGGAGATCATCATTCAAGTTTCCAAGACTTCAAGTGATTTTGAATCTTTGTGTTCTCAGTATTGATAGGTCAATGTTCATCTAGGTCAACCAAATCATTGTTCTCCTCATGAAATCTATTATCCTTATATAAGGATCATCAAATTATTCCTCATCCCAACTTGGGGGAGATATGGGTTGACTTTCTACCTTTTGATCAATATCGAACTTATCGTATTTAAATCATAAACAAGTCCTTCTCGAATGATGACAACCTTTACATCCAAAACTTGTGACAAATTAATCCTTGAAAAATATCTCAGCCTAACATCTTCTTCATCTCTGCAATTCATCCAATAGTCCTCAAAATGAGGCTGATGCTTGAAATTATTAGCCACATTGTTAACCACCCACCAAATGTCATAATTAGTCCTAGCTACAAATGTCTCCATGGCCAAGCTCTTCATTTCTTCTCCAATCAATCTAGATTTTATAATGGAAGGGAAAGAAAACCTTCCAATTATGATAGGGAATTTGACATTTTTTTTATGCCTCCCAACAATTAACTTGTGCACATGCACTAATTGCCTTGCCAATTCACATAAACAAAACTTGTCATCCACATACCTAGGCAATTTAAAAGGTTTTCCCTCAAAACCACTAACTATAATATAAGTGAAATTCTTATACTGAATGAAGTAACACCCATACTCCATAATTACTTACCTTGCATGCTCAAAAATTCTATATTGCCCCCATTCTGGTTTGAACAAGAAAATAATTAGTGCAAAGAAAGCATCATTTACTAATTTGATATTTCCATTCAAATTAGTTAATTATAATCGGGGGAAATTTTCATGCATTGTGCATCGTTTAACATCAGCTTATGGTAATAATTCCGAGAAACACTTATGTGCTACAACATTATATATCAGATAAGTCATCATATAAAACTCCAAATCTGTAGTTTCCCACATTTCAATTTTAGGTGTCAGGGTGACCATGTGATCATGAATTGCACCAGAAATGAAAGTAGCCCAAAAATATCTCCTTTTCTTGCCAAGATAATTCATATGTAGGTTGACATCCATTCTTTAAATTCATTTGTATTCTCCAAACCAGCCATCCGAATCAAGAGCACAATGATATCTTCAACCTCTTTAATGAATTGATCCCTAACTAGTTTTTGAGGATTTTGGTAGATGCCTTTCTATCTGTAAAGAGCCATTTAGTGTTTATCATCTTTAAAAATTCCTTATTTTTACTTCATAATCCTCCAAGGAAATTTTGGTACCAATAGAAATGGGGTTTGCAATTACAGTAATTTAAGACCATATCCCCACTCCAGCCTCTAATAATTCTCTCTTCTCATAGTCATAATTCATCGCACAATACCACACTAACTCTAGGCATTGGACAGAAAAGTGGAATAGCACCTGCTAAGGTAATACATCTATCACAAATTTCCTTTAAGAATTCACTCATGTGGGAACTACTCAATCATTGAAAAAAATCATTAAAGTTGGCAATCATCAAGTCTCAGTATCTCATATCCTATCAAGGTCACTTGTGACCCCCAACATACCCAAGGAATAAAATGACATAGTCTTCAAAAACCCTAACTTTACTTCAACTAATTTTCCAATGGAAACAAACACAAAACACAGGAGTTTCAAACTCTTACCGGTTTTCTGTAGGTCCCTGAGTAATTCTGATTCAAGACGGAAACTTTCACACTTTTCTAGTTCACAAATTGAGCCCCACAATATTTCAAAATAACTTCATAGATAAAAATGATGAAATATCATGAAATCTCAAATAAAAGATGAAAATATTTGTATTCCCCAAGGTCCTTTGTTTACAATAAGAGCATTAATGGCGGTATAATTAAAGGCATTGCTTTACAGTCATTAACTTTCTTTTTTGCAATTTCAAAATTGGGCCATCCACGTGGAAAATATCTTAATTGAGGCATGCCTGGGGGATTTTTTATTTTATTCCACTCAGAGGAATTGTGTGCTTTTAAACATTCTATCCTACCCACGCACTTTGAATATAGGTTTAACACGCAGCTTTCCTAGGGCGTTGGCAGAGTCACGACTCATTTTTACACCTTTTTACCTTTTCAAAACAAAGCTAAAAATTCAAAAATACCTCTGCAACCTTCCTTCACGTCTTTGATGTAGACTCAACACGTGGCTTCATCCGGGCACTTACAGGGTCATGCTTCATGTTTATACCTTACTCCTTTTTTCAAAACACGGCTAAAAGTTCCAAAGTCCTCCAGTGACTCACCTCTACACTTTTAACTTAAAAAATCCACATGTCCATTTGCAGACTTTAGGCATTCCTTTTACACTTTTACACCTTTCAACATAATGCCTCAAAATACCAAAAGGGCCCACCTTCTTGTAACCGCACATCTTTTGACACATGTACATCTTCGGGGTAAAAGTAAGAAATTTGCTTCACCACTTCATATTGTTGAATAACCAATTAGAAATTATCGGAGCCATGGGACCAATTTGGAATTTTTTAAAAATGTAATAAAGTGAAAAGTTCATCAAATAGACCTGTCATGCCACGTCCAATTAAAGAAGACCACGTGTCTACGGATGCAGGAAAAAAATAACAAAGAAGGCATGATCATGGAAAATAAAAGAAGGGAAAAACTCATCATCTATAACCAAACAACCAATAGGTACACATAGAAAGAGAAACTACAACTGACACAGAGCTCAACGTGATTCATGCCCATAGAGAAGGGTTTAACGACAAAAACTTGATAAATATAAAACTTCATGCATCCACATAGGAAGATAGATATTATTTCAAACCACATAGACTGAAAAAAACTGGTCTCGAAAGGGGTGAGGTTAAAACCGAGCACCAACACCGGCTCTAACTTAGGGATGGGCACTCCCAGTGAGTGCCACAAGAACAACATAATACAAAGACAATAAACCATGTGCCAAAAATCCATTGGGCCATGGAGTCAAGAACCAACCTCCAAAGAAAAGAAACAATAACCAACCTCCCAAGATCAAACCGAGAAACCAACAAAATCGGTCACGGGGACCAGAAAAACCATAATAAAAAAATTGAAAACAGAACAAAAATAAAATACTACACCGTATAATGATGTGTACTTTTATTATGATAAATCAGTCAAGGAAATGTTTCAAGGCTTTCCATTAATAGAAACTCAAAAAATTCCCCATCTAAGTCTTTTAGGATAACAATGTGCTCACCAATCCTAATATCAATAGAATAAAGCCCATCTAGAATGCGTCAAACTTTCCATGTTTTCCTTATCCTCATGTATGCTATCCCAAAATAGCACAAGATCTCCCACACCGAAAGCTCTTGGAGTTATCTTTTTATCAAATAATTTCTTCAATTTCTCCATGAACTTCACATGTCTTTGGTGGTATTCTCTTCTCTCTTCATCTAATTCAACAATTTGATTAATACGAGTATCATAGGGACTGACCTCCTGGTCCTCCAATTGTTGGATAAATTAGCAAAAGATAATTGCATATGCAGGAAGTAGAGCTTGATTTCCATACACCAACTCAAATGGACTTTTTCTAGTAGCTCTTTTGACGGCAATTCTATCAGCCAAACAACAAACTTCAATTACTCACCCCACTTTTTTTTTTTTTTTTTTAATTCCAAGGTCCTTCTCGATTATTCTTCAACAAATTCTTGTTGCTTGATTCTACTTATCCATTACCTTAGGGATTATAATTTGAAGAATATTCTAAATTGATCCCATACTCATGACACATGGCTACCAAAGGTTTGGCTCGAAACTCATAAAGATTGCCAAGAACTATATTAGTAGGAACTCCAAACCTACAAATTATATGATTTAGAATGAATTCCATAACAATTTGGTGGGTAGATTTCTTGGTATGGATTTCCTCCACCCACTTGGTGAAGTAATCAGTGGCCACTAATATCCACTTGTGGCTTGCACTTGATTAATCTGAAATCTCACAAATGAAGTCCATTCCCCACTTCTTAAATGGGGCTTCCATTGATATAGGCTACAAAGTGAGGGATCCTAAAGCTTTCAAACTTCCTGAAAAACGTTGACAACTCTCATACTTTCTTACTAACAAAGTTGGATCTTTAAAAATAGTTGGCCACTAGTAACTAGCCCTTAAGATCTTATGGGTTGTGACTCTTCTAGAAAAATGTCCTCCACAAACTCCTCCATGGAAATCATCAACTATTTTCGGGATTCATCCTCGAGATACATCTCAAGAAAACTCCCTCGTGGTTCTTCCAAGCTAACCCATAATTAGTGATGATGTATTTCTCGGAGGCTAGCTTAAGTGCTCTCATTTTATTATTGCTTAAATACTCAGTGGAATTGTAGATGTTTGAGATAAAAAAATAATATCCTTCTACCATTCAAACTTTGTCAATTTCTCTAGAATATTCATTCTTTTTCTTCAACCTCATTTATCTCAACTATTTGTAGGTTGCTTTCTGCCATTAGCTTTGTTAAGCCTAATCCTCTAACCAACTTTTTAGTTTTGATGTCCATATCATATTCTTGTAATTTATTTTCCCATCAACATATTTTACTTGAAATTTCCATCTTTGATAGGATATCGTTAACCATGATATGGGTAACATAAGCTATGACTTTAGAGATCAAAATATATGGCCTAAATATTTTTGTGGCCTGACCAAAGAAAAGGAATGTTTTTCCATGATAGTATACATCAATTTTTCTCCTTGTAATGCTTTACTAAAGAAAGCAATTGGTCTTTCAGCTCCTTCATCATTATTTTGTAACAACACATATGCAATAGTATTCTCTGAAGAAAAGAAAACATTTGGAAAGCCTTTTTATAATCAAGAGTTGCTAAAATAGGGGCATTCTTCAATGCTTCCTTAATCCCAGTAAAGGCTTGAATAGATACTTCTTCCCATTTGATACTTTGATCTTTCTTCAACATATTGGTGATTGGGATAGTCAATTTGGAAAAGTTGGAAATAAATCTCCTAATAAAATTTATTTTCCCAAAAAAGACTGAATTCCCTTTTTGGTTCTTGGAATAGGAACTTTACTAATGGCTTCCACTCTCTCGGATCAATCATGACCCCTTATTTTGACACAATATGTCCAAGTAGCTTTTCCTTTTGAACCCCAAAATGGAACTTCTTAGGATTCAATGATATACCATATTCCCTACATCTTAACAACATATTTTCTAAATGTTACAGGTGATCACTTCTTTTCCTTGAAAAAACTGTCACATCATCCTGATACACAAAAATGAAGTCATTTATATATCCAGAGAATGCTACATCCATTGCTCTTTGAAATGTGGCTCTAGCATTCATCAGGCCAAATGACATTCTGACATACACATAGGTTCCCCATGGAGTGGTGAAAGTGGTTTTGACTCTCTCTGACTTCCTCACAACCACTTGGTTATACCCAAAGAAACCATCCAAAGTGGATAAAAAATAATAACCAGTAACTAATTGCAACATGTTATCCATATTTGGCAAGGGATAGTTTTCCTTGATTGATTCCTTATTTAAATTTTTTAAGTCAACACACAATCTTATATCCCCATTTTTTTTTTTCGAACAGTAAAATAGCAGTTTGCTACCCATGAGGAGTATCTTGTAGGCTATATAATTCTTCCATCCCTTAACTTTTTCAACTCCTCTTGCATTTTTGAGGAAAAGAGGGGATTAATTGGTCTTTGTTTCTACCTAAACAGCTTGGCATTAGCTTCTAGGGGTATTTCATGCTAAAATAGGTTTTCCCTATATACCTTCAACTTTGAATACGACCATGCCAAGAAATCCTGGTACTTTTTTAATAATTTGATATATGATTGCTTTTCTTCTTTACTCAAATTTCTACCTAACCATATATTCCGAGCTTTATCTTTTGTGCCTAGGTAAGGTTCCTCAACATCCCTCAAGTTGACATGTTTCTATTAATAATGTAGTCAACATTATCAAAATTTGATTCCAGTGTAACCAAACCTATGGGAATTTCAATTTTCAATTGATAATGTCCTTACCAAATATATCTTTTCCTTCACTCACACAAACCATTGGTTCCTAGTCCATACTTTGATTGGTGAATTCTCTATTCTAGAGAAACATTTGACCGAGGAATCATCTTCAAACACCTACCAAAGGCTTGATATTGTTAGTCAGGAAAAAACAACGTGTTAAATATTTCAATATCATATTCACAATAGCGAGAAATTGTACAATTTTCAAACCTAGATGCCAATACTCGGAAATGTTTCTACTATAATATTATAGTTCCTATCGTGATGTATTCTATTAAAAGAATCAAACATTTCAATGAATTCCCAAAGTACATGCTTATACTGCTTCATTCTTTGATTCTTTATTACATACAACTTTCTAACTTTCTTGACTATCAACTTTGAATCCCTTTTAACAATAATATCCTTAAACCCAATCCTTAAACCCAACAATAGTGCTTCATACTCTGCAATATTGTTTGTACACTCAAAATTGAGTTTAAAAGAAAAGTTAAAATCCTCTTGGCTTGAGATATCAAAACAACACCAGCACCATTACAAAATCTAGAACATGCCCCATCAAACATCAAAGTCCAAGGAGAACTTACCTACTCATGATACTTACACTCCTTAGTTTTATGTTCCTTACAATCAACATAGCCCACAAATTTATTGACATCAACATCTGCATACAATACTTCATAAGTAGAATTATTAGGATCCTCAATCATATGTAGAGTTTTCTTCTCACCATATAATTTTGCAAGATTTCCCTTAATTGGTATGGTGGCATATGACATATCCATTTGCACACTTCCACCCACACTAGCTACCCATTTTCTGGATAACAACATTCCCCACTTGGCAGGACAATCCACGATAACTACATTCATGGTCAAGCATTTTCCTTGATAAGCTACCAATTACACTACTAATCCTTTGACATATCCAATTACTAGCTCTTCTCTTAAATCTATAGCAAGATATTTTCCAAAAGCTATTGTCACCTTGATATTTAACTCATTCATCACCTCTAAAGGCATTACATTACATGAGGCTCCTGATTCAAACATACAATTATGTATCATCCTATCTTTAATGATAAAAGTGGTATAAAATGGATCCACATCTTAGTTGAGATTAAACCAAATAAGTTCCTAGATACACCTCAAGTGATTCACCCAATTCTTCCAATTCTTGAGGTATTTCCAATTTTGTAATAATATGAGGGGCCTCCACATTATTAACACTTTTTCCTAGGTAATATTTTCTTCCTTGAATCCCAAATATTCAAATTCCCTTTTCCTATGCTCAAGGATCCTAAGTAATTCAACAATTGGGATAATAACCTTGATCTGGCTTAAGATTTGAGCTATGTCATAAGGAATATATTTGGGTAGGGTAGTATTAGGAGGAAGGTTTACAATTTCATCTAACAGTATGGGGGTTTTGATAGTCTAGGCATGAGGAGGAGTACAAGTTCTATTTGGGGAAATTAGGCCTTTTCCAAATGTATCCTTTTTAGGGGTCTCCTTTGGGATATTGGTAAGGATTGGAATCTTTGGCTTGGCTTGTGGCCCTACCCCTTTTATAGCTTTACTTCTAGTATTATATTCCTTCTCTTGAGAAACTACTACATTCATCAACAATTTCCTTTCTTCTTTCGAAGGAATTCCCCATCATATTTTTTTAATCATCAATGCCCTCAAGTATTCAAAATCATGATTGGGAAAATCAAATGCTTGTACCATATCAATTTCAAAATTATTAATGGGGGAAGAGGTAATACCCAGTGGACACAATCCCAAAAGTCTTCGATAGTTCTTGCACTTATCAGTTCAATTGAGGTTGTCCCTTACTGTGAGCTTACAGGAACTCCATCATGCACACATCACCATATGCTTCATTTTCATCATATACTTCCTCAATTTCCTTCTTTACATCACATGGGGAATGTGGCAAGAAACACCTATCACACCATTCCATAACACGGGCTCTTCCATGGTGGCAATCTTGGTAGTTAAAGGATCAGAACCAATCTATTTTCCCGGGGTTGAGGCTATCTATTTCCTAACCCCATGGGCCCTTTTCCTCGGTCATCTAGTCTATGATCACCTCTAGGGTGATTTCCAAATCTCTCCTAACCTTGTGGCTTATGTTGACCTTGGGAGTTCTATCCTATCCCCTTTTCTTCTCTGGCTCATTTTATAGGATATCTCTTTAACTACTCCAGCCAAAGTTTTTACAACCTCTTCCAGATCCATAACCTTTCTTGACTGAGGATTTTCAAGATTGATCAACTTAACACCTTCCCTCTTAGGAGGCTTTCCAACTACCTTGATATTATTCTCAATTTGTAAATCCATAGTGAAGGCTTTCCTCAATGTTCCTGGGTTTTTATCTCTTAAGTAATAAATAGCCTTTTTATCAAAAGCATCATAATACTTGATCAAATAGGATTCATCACTTGGCCTTAAGATTATAGGTAACATTTTCAAGGTTTTATTGAACCTAGTATTGAAATCATGGAAAATTCATTTGGATTCTTCTTTATATTTTCAAGCTCAGATTAAAAAAAATTAGGGTCTGTCTTGTCCCCATATTGAAATCTAAAGGCATTTTTCATCTTAGTCCATGAATCTATCAAATTATCTAGTAAATACTTGTACTACATCATGCATCCTCCTCAAGAGTATGAATAAACAACTTTACATACACATCTTCAAACTCAATTTCAAAATCTTCCATCATGTTGACAAAGAGTTTTAAATGTTGGTCACTAGTGATGGCATTATTCCCTTGAAATTTTGGCAACCTATTTCTGACATCTTGTGGCACCATATTAGGATATCCATCCATACCTCTAAAATTTATAGGTCTAAAAGTGTTGACAACAAAAAGGAGGTCTAGGTGGAGGTTGGGCCATATTGCCTTGAGGTGGTGAATTTACAGAGAATCAAAATGATAGGGAATGAGGGGTCTTTGGAGCATAGGAGTATAGATTTCAAAATAGATATTCTCTAATGACTCAACTTCATGGAAAGCCCTATCAACTTTGGAGGACACAGGAAAAACCGAGAGGCACACTTTTCAGATGTAAATGATGGGCCCTCTCCAGTTGGAGAATTCAAAGTTACACGAGGATTTCTTGGTTCAGAGTCACGAAGATACATATGGTAATTTTCAACTACAGGTTGTTCACTTTCCACAATTGGAATCTCCTTTCTTGACTCGTGATCTCCTACTACTTTCTAGATTTATCTTCCTTCTGAATTTTCCTTTCCTAGCTCTGGAAATAACTTCCTAAGTAGGGTCTCTAGTGAAGAAATATCTTCTTCCTCCAGCTTTGCAAAGATTAATGAAAAATTTCACTTGACACGGGCTAAGACACTGTAATTATCAAATTTCAAACCAAAATGGAGTCACCACTAAGGATTCTCACCTTAGTTGTGCAAATGCACTATAAGAAACTTGTCAAATGTCTATCAATACTTAATTCCCACAAATATTAGCAGATCCAACCTTCCTTTACCCATATTTATCACTTGACGATACAAAATTAGTGCAATAACCACTAGAAACTAGAAATATTGCACAATGAAGTTGTGATCTCACACAATTCTTACAAATATTAACAAAGAATGATGTTTAAACAATGTATTTGCACTTAAATCATGTAAGAAGCATTACTAGGGTCAGTTTGTGTATGCATTTGTGCAAATAATTCCCGAAATGGTGCCAGATTGGTGTTGGTACCCAAATTGATTCTCCCTTAGGTGTTGAGAAGCATCACGGATCAAGCAAGATGCTTAGAGATAGACAAATCATAATATAAGTCATTTTGTAGCCGGGGATGAAATTCAGCTAACTCTTTGTCACTCAGACATTGGAAAAAATGGATAGCACCATATTAAGGGTTTGATCTACCCTCACTACTTTAGGTTGTGCCTTCAACCAGGGTGAGAGGACCCATTCTGTAACCTATATTGATGAAGGAATATCAATAAATATTTCTTTGCACAGTTTTCAGGATGACCTTGAGAAAATATGATCAATACACCACAATCTAACTCTCACGAGTTGTCACTTCTAGAGAATGGAGATATTTTCTAGATAAGGTTCAGGTTACTAGAGACATTAATTGAAACCTGATTGTTTCTACATATTTTGGCATTGGAATTTGTTCATTTATGGATACACAATACAAACAGGGGTATTTCTTGTAGAATTCATCATTTAAGATGTTTTTTGGTGGGAAGTTAAGCAGATAAAGTTGATTATATCAGATCTTTGAGAACCTTTAACAAATACTAGAAAATTCACAAAATAGAATGCTTCAGATAGTCAAAATATTCCTTCAACTAGAAGGTGTGTAACAATGGAAGCCCAAAGGTGCACAATTTCATACATTCTTCAAGAATTCAACACAAAGGCTCATGTTAAAGACTCAATTAAACATTAGAAATCCCTAGTTCATCACGTCTAAGATACACTCATAGACTAACAAACAATCTTTGTCAACATAATGAAAGTAAAGTGATTTTAAATTGTTTATTTGCATTACAAGATGAAAGCTCTTCTCATAATGAAATTGAAAATGCCACAATACTAACACACGGATGAGATCTTGTGTGAATTATAGATATTCTAACATAATATTGCAACAGAACAAGAAAAACTATTTGAAAACATTCTGAAATGAAGCAAACACAATAATGCCCATGATCAACATAGATTAATTCAAGACTTATTAAATTCATCAACTGGGAAAGTTTCATAACAATCTCAGAGCTCATCAATGGTTGTACACTTGCAACCAACTTGACATGATTAAATTTAAAGGCATAGGAAATAAACAGGTTTCTCAAGACGGTTTCTCAAGAAGATGGTTTTCTCAAACTTTTTCATAAAAATTAAACCCCCTTTTCTCTCATCACTTTTACATGATTTTATATGACCTTTTTCAATTCAAATCTCTTTTCCCCAAAAACAAGAATATTCAAGGGAATACTTCTTTGTTACACATTCATTCTAAAAATGGTATTCATGCACTTCATCTTATACTACCAGGTGTTCAAAACATGAGTCATTTTGATGGGCTCCACTTGTATTTGATTGGGATGTCTAGTTATTTCTTTTAACATGTTACTTGAACCATCCCCCTCAGATCTTGATTAAGAAATCATCTCAAATGATCACTGAGTGTTTCTAGATGTTTGTTGACATGACACACACCTACACTTATCTCTTGAAATCCTTCTTAGGCTCAATGCACTTCACTTCTCATCTTACTGGCTTAAATGCTATATAGGATGTCTATCAAATCACCATGATTTACCAGTTCTTCTCATTTATACTTTCCTTCAGATTTAAATTTCCCTTGTGCAAACTGAGCAAGATCCTCTTACCTCAGGGGAAATATTTTTCCAAATTGAAATATGTGTCTCCTTTGGGCTATAAAACTCAGTTATGTTCCTTTCGCTTATGTATTTCTTTCATAACTCTGAGTATAGAAGATTCTACTAGAGAAATGGCAAAGACACTCATGGCACACAACCTAAAGGAGATTTCCTCAGAAGATTTGAATCATATTTTTGACCTGAGTGGCCTAGATGAAGCTTTTGTTAGAGCCTTGTTCAAGTGGAATGTGCAGAGACACCAAAGGACCATTGACATATCAATGGGTCCATATAGCACTTTTAACCAGGTTGATCAAAATCAATCTTGTGTTCACCTCCTTCCAAGTCATGTATTTCCATCTTTTTAGATGGGAGCACATGAAAATGCCTGAGGATTTGAAAATATATTGGTTTGAAAGGAGGCCTCAAGTCTCTGGGAAGACCAATTTTCAATGTCCCTTTTTATGCAATGAAGAGTTTGTTTCAAAATAAATCCCTAAGGAGTCATACATATTGTATGACAAAACCTCCATTGATACAGTGCCTACCATCTCCAACAAAGTGAGTGAATTGGAGAAGAGGGTTCAATTCCTGGAAAAGAAATAGGAAGAAAATGTGCCCTTTGCCATCATGTCCATTATCAACACCATCCTCAAGCAAGAGGAAGGGTGAAACACACACTCATTCTCCTGTCATCATCTCGGATGGAGAAGAGGACCAATCTATCTCTTGCTCGCCATTTAAGGGTAGAAATTTCTTCATCTCAGGATAGTAGAGGGTGGTTTGAAACTCAAGCTATCCACACATTTGATGCATTATGCCCCTCATTCTGAATGGGAACTTTGAGGTCCTCAACCAATTCCTTCTCCAAGGGAAAATCCACCCTTTTCCAGAAGTGGGAAACAGAACCAGTTCAAAACCTCACATTTTTCCCAATCACCAACCTATAACATCTGCCCCTCTCAACACTTCAAACACCCTCTTTAGAGAAATCCTGGCACGTTGACCCTTCACAAGGGAAAGGGAAAACAAATTTTTTTAGGTGGTCTGGACCTCTTAGATTGGGTATCATCCTATCAAAATAAAGTCGAGCTTGAGGAGATTATGGGTCTTCCCTAGGATGACCTTGGAGTCATTAATGGGTATGGGGATGTCCAAGGACCTGAGCAGGGTCGATTATCTTTATACAAACAACACGGGGCTCTGATGAGTTTGTACCTAGGAAGAAAAAACTTTTGAATAGACTTCCCTACTTAGGGGAAGCTATGAAGTAGGATTAAAGGATGTTTGAGTACTATTCTCTTTCCACTATTTTGACCTCTGATGTATGTACATCTCTTTTTTGTCATGGGAAAGGGCCCTATAGAACCCTATCTTGTTTTTTGTTCAAATTGCAATCAATACAAGTATGTCAATAGTTCACATATCTTTTCCAAATGTATGTGAGATTTTAATCAAATCTATTATGAACTACTACATTTTTTACTTTCAATTGAAACAAAGAAACAATAAAAATTCAAAGAGATAACTACATTTAATGTAGAAAAACATCAATTCATAGTATCAGTTCAATGAAGTATGAAAAGAGAATATAAAATGAGGAAGAGAGTGTTCAAGCATGCTCCTCTTATTTTGTATCTGTAGCCTCCTTCTCTTCATCCTTTTCCTCTGCATCCAACTCCTCTGGCAATCTGGCCACATAAGCATCATATCTTCTAAACAATTCATTCATTTCATCTTCATCTAGGTCCTAGGTGGTGATGGAAAATCAATGTTTGTCTTGATACTACATCCAAACATTGAGCCATTTTCTTCTTGTATTCAAATGGCCTTGCTTTCAACTCCTCAATCCTATTTTCAATTTTCATCATTTTTCAATAGTGTCATAGGAGAAGTCATCTTCCTAGATATTACTTTCAAATGAACTAAGTAAGAAATCCAATTTTAAATCCCATAACTCTTTTTAAATTTATCCACCACCATGTCTTCTAGCCTTCTATCAATGGCATAAAGTAAATCATCAACCCAATCCTTCTTGACTTCAAGTTTTTTCTTGATTTCATTTAGGGTATCCAATCTGATCTTTGTCATCTCTTCAAGAGCATACTAGCTCCTTTTGTGCTCTATTGGTACAATGTCTTCTTGCTCAACCAATTCCTCACTGAGCCTTGTTATATGGTCAAGCTTGGGGAGAATTCCTTCCAAGTAAAAGATCTCATTGTCACAGTCTTCAATTACTCCATCAATTTCATCTAAGTGACTTTTGAGATCTTCATATCTTGTCCTTTCTTTAGTGATAACTTCCTTTCCCTTCTCGTTAATCACCCAACCCAAGTGTCCACTACTTGGACCTTTTTAACAACACTATTCAATTTTTCCATACCTTCAAGGGTGTTCACAGAGGCACCTACTAGCTCCCTAATTTTCCCTGTCATCTTATTGAAAACATGAATTTAAGGCTCTAACTTGCTCCTTAAGTTGTTTCTTTGTTATTCCATCCTCATCTACCTTTTGTAGAAGACCACTTACAGCTTCAAACACTCCTGGTTTAGTTGTTCCCTTGATGGTTTACCCAAGGGGATGACTTGAATACTGTAATCATCATCGGTTATATCTTTTCTTGTCTTCCCCTCAAAAGGGGTTACTATTTCCAAAGTTCTTTCCCTGGATGAATCGATAAGGGTTCTTGTGATGGTTCTAGCCTTCTTTGGGGCTCTTATTGCCTTTGGAAAAGACAAGGTAGTGAGGTCAATCTACTTGTATAGGAAGGGTTATTTCTTCACTTAACATTAATTCACTAATCAAACCCTTCCTCAAACCTATTTCAGCCTTTGTTTCTTACAATCCTTGCTGGATTTTGTTAGGTACAACTATCATCTACATGGATACTTCTTTCTCCTTTTGTGTCAATATTTTATCTTCTTCTCTGGAGCACTTGTCTCAATCTAGGCTATTGATTCCTCTAGATGCTTCTCCTCCTGCCTTGGCATTTTATTTTGGTCATCCTTAACCTGATCAACCTCCATTTTCAAAGGGCCCTCCTTTGTTGTTTCTTCAGCTGAAAACATAGTGGTATGAAATTTCACTTCATTTCCCTTTTGTATTGAAATTTGGGCAATGGGCTCTTTTTCTCCCATGACTGGCTGAGTTGCCAAATCACTATCCTCTTTTCCAAGTGGCACCTCGGGAAATGTTATGGTAGGTTGATCTAATGGAAATGGATCCACACTCCCCATTGAAAACTTGTGATTCTCCACCAATGACAATTTCTTCATCAACAATTAAGTCTTGTGCCATTTTCAATTTATCTTCAAAAGACATTTTTTCTTCTTGGTGAACGTTATCACTCTCAACCACCTTAACAAGAGTGGGCACAATATCTTCTACCATTAATTCAATATCCATATCCTTTTCTACCACTAGTTTAGATTTGCTTGATACCAACAATAATTGTTCTATGAAATAATTTCTGTGTTTTGAACCATCTCTTCACTTGCCAACACATGAGTATCTCCTTCTAATCCCTTATCCTTTTCAATACTACCTATTGGTGTTAAAAATGGTTCCTCCATGGATAACTTGAGCTTATCCAACATAGAAAATCCCTTAATAGTATCTAAATCAATCACCTCAGTTTGCATATTTTCAAATTTATTCATTGTTTGTACTAGAGGTGTATTAATATCTCTAACAAGTAGAGCTTTAGGAATGTCCATACCTGAGGTAAAAATTGTTTTCCACTATATTGACTACAACATCCCCTTGAGGAACTAAACTCTGAGTGTCCTTTACTTCTTTCTCCACAAAGAATGAATGAGGGATTAGAGGACTTGACTGCCCCATACTCGCAATGGTATGTCTTGTTGTTTCTGGTCATTATCCATTCTTTCCATTTTGGGGATCAATTACCCCATCTCTATGTTTGAATTTATTTGGTGTATGGGCACCTACCCTCACTAGGACTTGTTGATGGACAATTTTGGGCTTCTTGTGTGCCCTTTCAAACTTCATCAATTCAGGTGGTGCCCTTTTTTCCTCTTTGTGCTACTTGGGCTGACTATGACCACTTGTGATAGCTGCACTCATTAACTTCTCAGTACTATGTTTCTCTAGCACAACATTTGGGAGGACCACATGTGAAGCTAAACCCTTTCCCTTTGCCTGGAGTGGCACTGCAAGAGTAATTGGGCATTTTCCATGGATTTCAAGAGCATTCTTTCAGTTTTCTTGCTTAAGGGCAGACATGGAAGTACCTGTCTCACTTGTGGTTGTTGTCCATTCATCGATAAGCCCAACAGTAGGCCTTTTAGAGGGAAATAAAGGAGATTTTCCTCCTAATGGGTCAATCTTATCAGCACCCTCCCTCAGATGTGGGAGATCATCATCCAAGTTTCCAAGACTTCTGAAGTGATTTAGAATCTTTGTGTTCTATATTGATAGGTCAATGTTTATCTGAGTCAACCAAATCACCATTCTCCTCATGACATCTATTATCCTTATATAAGGATCATCAGATTCTTCCTCATCCCAACTTGGGGAGCTATGGGTTGAATTTCTACCTTCTGATCAATATAGAATTTACTTACTATATTTAAATCATCAACAAGTCCTTCTGAATGATGACAACCTTGAAATCCACAACTTGTGACAAATTCATCCTTGAAAAATCTCTCAACCTAACATCTTCTTCATCTCTGTAATTCATCCAATAGTCCTCAAAGTGAGGCTCATGCTCGAAAGTATTAGCCACATTGTTAACCACCCACCGAATGTCATAATTAGGCCTAGCTACAAATGTCTCCATGGCCAAGCTCTTCATTTCTTCTCCAATCAATCTAGCTTTTATAATGGAGGGGCAAGAAAACTTACCAATTCTAATAGGGAATTTAACATTCATTTTGTGCCTCCCAACAATTAGCTTGTGCACAGGCACTAATTGCCTTGCCAATTCGCATAAACAAATCTTTTCATCCACATACCTTGGAAACTTGAAAGGTTTTCCTTCAAAACCACTAACTCTGATGTAAGTGAACTTCTTATATCTGAATGAAGTAACATCCATACTCCATAATTACTTGCCTTGCATGCTCAAAATTCTATACTGCCCCCATTCTAGTTTGAACAAGCAAATAATTGGTGCAATGAAAGCATCATTTACTAATCTGATATTTCCATTCAAATTAGTTAATTGTAATTGGGGAAAATTTCATGCATTGGGCACTTTTTAACATCAGCTTGTGGTGATAATGTTGGGAAATGCCTATGTGTTGCAACATTATATACCAGATAAGTCATCATATAAAACTCCAAGTCTATAGTTTCCCCATTTCAATTTTAGTTGTCAGGGTGGCCATATGATCATGAATTGCATCAAAATGAAAGTATCCCAAAAATATCTCCTTTTCTTTCCAAGATAATCCATATGTAGGTGGACATCCATTCTTTAAATTCATTTGTAGTCTCCAAACCAGCCATCCGACTCAAGAGCACAATGATATCTTCAACCTCTTCAACAAATTGAGCCCTAACCAATCTTTTGGGGATTTTGGTAGATGCCTTTCTATCTGTAAGGATCCATTTTGTGTTTATCATCTTTACAAATTCCTTCTTTTTTACTTCATAATCCTCCAAGGAAAGTTTGATACCAATAGTAATGGGGTTTACAATTATAGGTAATTTCATAATTACCCTTATGGCTTATCAGTGTTAATGTCAACACCGCATCCCTGCTCCCATCTAATACTTCTCTCTTCTTAGAGTCATAATTCATCGCACAATACCACACTAACTCTGGGCATTGGATAAAAAGTGGAATAGCACCCACCAAGGCAATACAACTATCACAAATTTCCTTCAAGGATTCACTCATGTGGGCACTACTCAATCGTTGACAAAAATCATTCAAGTCGGCATTCATCAAGTCTATATCTATTATCCTGTCGAGGTCACTTGTGACCCCCCATACCCAAGGAATAAAATGGCATAGTCTTCAAAAAACCCTAAATTTACTTCAACCAATTTTCCATGGAAACAAACACAAAACATAGGAGTTTCAAACTCTTACTAGTTTTCTAGGGTGCTTGAGCAATTCCGATTCAAGATGAAAACTTTCACACTTTTCTAGTTCACAAATTGAGCCCCACAATATTTCAAAAGCACTTCATAGATAAAAATGATGAAAGATCATCAAATTAGCAATAAAAGATGAATATATTTACATCCCCCAAGGTCCTTTGTTTACAATAAGAGCATTAATGGTGGCAGAATTAAATGCATTGCTTTACAATTAACTCTTTGTTTTTGCAATTTTGAAATTGGGTCGTCCACGTGGAAAAGATCTTAGTTGAGGCAGGCCTGGGGGGGCCTTTTTCATTTTATGCCACTCAGAGGAATTGTGTGCTTTTAAACATTCTAGCCCGCCCACCTGCTTTCAATATAGGTTTAACACGTGGCTTTCCTAGGGCACAGGGTGGAGTCATGTGGCTCATTTTTACACCTTTTTACCTTTTCAAAACAAAGCCAAAATTTCCAAAATACCTCCAGTGACCCACCTTCTCATCTTTGATGTAGACTCAACATGTGGCTTTATCTGGCACTTGCGGGGTCACGCTTCATTTTTATACCTTACTCCTTTTTTCAAAACAAGGCTAAAAGTTCCAAAGTCCTCTCGGTGACCCACCTCCCCACTTTTAACTTAAAAATGGCCACGTGTCCATTTAGTAGGCTCTAGGCATTCCTTTTACACTTTTACACCTTTCACCATAATGCCTCAAAATTCCAAAAGGGCCCACCTTCCCACAACCACTCGTCTTATGACACATGTACATATTTGGGGTCAAAGTAAGAAATTTTCTTCTCTGCCTTCATATTTTGAATAGTCAATTAGAAATTATCAAGCCATGGGACCAATTTGGCATTTTTTACAAATGTAACAAAAGTGACAAGTTCACCAAATAGACCCATCGTGCCACGTCCAATTAAAGACGACCACGTGTCTATGGATGCTGGGACAAAAATAACAAAGAAGGCATGATCATGGAAAATAAAAGAAGGGAAAACCCATCATCTACAACCAAACAACCAACAGTACACATGGAAAGAGAAACTACAACCGACATAGAGCTCAACATGATTCACGCCCATAGAGAAGGTTTAATGACAACAACCTGATAAATATAAAACTTCATGCATCCACATTGTCCGAAAATTCCTCCAAACACTTTGGAATAGAGTGTGCAGCCATAAAATTTCCAAATGAGAAATTATACCTCTTGGGTGCCGATCATCCTCCCACCAATACCAACCATCTTATCAACACTCCTTTGATTTGGAAAAATAATCGCTAATGTTTCATCACTAGGTGGGTTCGGATGCGCACCAACGAATCTTCTCTCACCACGTGATGAAATCTCATTAGAAGTTGAAGGGGAACTCTCTCTCATGCTTTCCGAGATGTGGTAGGGTAGACTACTCAAGTTCTATGTCCTCTACATGAATCTCAACTACTTTCTACAATGTCTACCTCCATAGATCCATCACACTTGCAGACCTAGTTTTTCTAGCAATCTCCCTTTCACGCACTTCACTATACTTGAGTCGTCTCTCCTCCCTTTATTTTTGAATCACAATGTTTTCCATCTTCCTCCACCCTAGCTTCCTTTCCCAATGCTCAAGAATGTTTATTTGGCCATCATAAATTCCTCTAAACTCAAGGTAACGATCATGATCTTCATTGCCAAAGGAATAACACATAGAAATGATCATTTGGGATCCCACAGAAACTCAAAATTAGTGAATTTTGGACAAGAATATGTAGAAATAGTATATTCTAGAATTTAGTTAGCTAGTACTCCTCTCGACTAATAATCCATAACACAATTACATGTCGATATGCATCTTGCAGCTTTTTGGTACTCTTCTTAGGTCCACACACATGATCTATAACACTAGCTTGATCTGGATGCATATGCTGAGAGCCATTCATACAGCTCTACTAGAAAGCAATAGAGAAAGTTTCATACAACTCATGGTAGAGGTTCTCTTCTACCCATCTGTGTGCATCAAACTCAGGCCCAGTGTTGAATCTCTAAGAAAATTCTTCCTCTGTGCTCTTGAACCATGATTCAATACTTTCCAGAGTTAGGCATTCTGTCATCACTCATTACATAGATCATGATGTATGTTATTTCCCACTACAACTTCAAAAATATTCCCAACAATGGAACCAAGATGTAGTCATTTTTACACCCACCAAGAACAAGGGAATCCCATACGTGCCACCTATCACCCAACAGGCACTTTGGGCATTCACCGAGGCACGCGGAGGTGCCAAGTCTCTCTTTTATGTGAGTTAAGTGGGAAAGCATCATCTATGATAGGAAATTAAAAAGAGTGAGTGGACACGAGACATACATTCATCATAGAGCTTAGAACAACTTCTAGATCAATGCAGTCATTCTAGAAAAAAGGATACTTAACAATTTATAGAACTGAACTGAAAAGGAAATGTATAGGAGTTTATATTCATTCATATAACACATATGAAATAGAACTATGTAGATATATGTATAAACCAAAGTCTATTATATTTATATTCCATCATATCCGACAACCTCATCACATGCATTAGATCCATTACAAAATATCATAGTATGGCAGACCAAAGTCATACATCATAACTGGATTAGAGTCCTCCTAAACATGAAAGGAAAATTTCATACCCAAACCCCTTGATACATCCTTCCCCTATAGGTCATCTACCCAACCCAATAGAGTTCCTCATAGAATTTCTATAGAGCTCTACTCTCTATTGATCTATATCTCAATTCCTCTGTGGGTGCTTGTATTTATAGGCCTCTTGAACTGCCAACCCACCTTTTTAAGGCTTCAAATCTATTGCCAAGTGTCCAAATGTGGTCCTCTATGGGAGCATGCTCCTCAGCCTAATATCTCCACTCCTTGCCATGATGGTCTTCTAGAATCTTCCATTGTAGGGCATATTCCTTCCTAGGCCAACTTGTCACTAGGATGGCACCTTATCCACTCCGCATGTGTAGTTGGGTCATGCTTTTCACGTGTCCTGCCTGATATACCAAATATGGCTAAGTCCCAAAATCTTGTTTTTCCTTGTTCCCATGTGCTACTTGTTCTATTAAACTCTCCTAGAACCTTTTCCTATGAACTTTCTGCTTGTGTGCCCTTCTTTAACAAGGCCTTGCTCACCAGCATGCCTTCTTGTACTTAGCCAATAAATAAGGGTCCCAATAACAATCAAGCACTCTATGATTAGGATGAAGGGAATTTTGAAGGATGTTGTGGTAGAGGTCGAGGATACTAAGGTGGATTCTGAGTATGAGGCCGTGGTGGTGGATGAGGTGAGTTTCCTTACGAACATGTTATACATGTAGATCTCTTGACCACTACAGAGACATGAATGTCCTCGAGTATTACATGTTCTTTCTATAGAAATAATCATATTTATGAGGAATTCCCATACTTATACAAGAATTTTAGTAAGAAACATAAATAAGAAACAAAGGTACAGGTATGGTTAGAATACAATGCACTTTTGGAAAATCAATGGATTCCCATGTTGTAAAAGAATCGAGTCATTGCTGTAAATATCATTACCTACACTAAAGCGTACTAAATAAGCATTGCAATAGAATCATACCATAACTAAGGATGAGGTTCTACATGCACGGTACCTAGATCCTATCCATCAAAAGGGGTTTATCAAGAAACCATGAGGTAATCAAATCTTCGTGGTGAAATACAATGTTTAAATGAGCAATCACGAAGATGGAGAAAAATAAAGTAGCGTAGATGGTCCAATCTGATATGGATGACTTGAAGGATGTGTGCAAGATGTTGCGCTAGTAGAATATAATTCCATTGTTAGGTAATTGGATAAAGGAAAACACTCCACATGCAAGTATTGAGATTAGATGGAAAATCCTACATGCAAATCTTCCCCCTCATAGCTTAGACTATGACAAGGAAATCACTCCGAATTCTATTTTGAATGGATGGGTTTTGAGTAATATATTGATTGATACAGGTGTGGAAGTCAATGTTTCTACTTTATATGCATGGGTACAAATGGGAGACCTCCATTGTAGCCATCTTTGAATGTATTGTTCATGGCTAACCAAACTAATGCCACTCCCATCAGAGTTTTAAAAGATGCATTCATTACCATACATGGAGCCAAGTTCACTAGGGATTTTGATGTTTTAGTTCTTGTAGAGGAAGATAGCTTCCCAACTCTACTTAGGTGCCTTTCGTGCTATGTAAATAATGTTGATCTTCAGTTCAAAAAGGGTTGTATGAGTTTTAAAAACAAAGAGGTAGGAGTTATTATCCCTTTAACAGATGAAAAAAATGTGCCCTATGTTGAGCCTTTGAGTGAGGAAGATCTAAATAGGATTTATGTACGTGCCATCCGTGACCCGAGGGTGCTTGAAGATGCATAGTCTATTAGCAATATTATAAGTGTTACTTATGATAATTGGGCTCATATTACTTATGAGTTGGTAGGATGTGAAGTAAAGAACACATTTGCACAAGACAAAAAAACCTCATTGTATCATTAGAATAAGTAACAACTTGGTACCTTGTTACAATAAAGAAGGAGATCCAATGGTATTTCGCACACCATGGAGAAACAATGGATAGAACAATTGAAGAGATCAATATTCTAGCATATACCCTATGTGGGACAAAAATGTGCCGGTGGGTGGTTCAAAAGTATAATATTATAGGATGGAATGAAATCACTATTTCTCTTTCTACTCGGTTTTCAAGAGTAATTCACCTAGTCGAATCTACACTTATCATTGTAATCAACATGTTTAGGACCACGATCGGTAGTGTGAGAGACTATGGAGAGAGGGGTGGGAAGATTTACCACCTTCACTCAGGTGTAAAAATTTATTCCACTTTACAACATTGCGCACGTGCTTGGTATGTATATGTGGAACTCCATAGAGAGATTTGAAATTAGTCGGATTTGATTACGGGAATGATCCGTATGTTTGAATATTTCTCTACTAAACCTAAGGTAGAAGAGGAATTAAAGGTTATAAATTGCTTAACTATGTGAGATAGTTCCAAGGAAGAAAAAATAATTCAGGAGTTACTTAATAAATAAGACTTAGGAGGGAATTTTGCTAAAGAAACAGAGACAAATGCCACACTACTTCAACGTACTTTTCTTGAGAAGGAAAATAGAAAGATGGTCTACTTAGTGGGTGATGAGGAAGTGGAAAATCTAGATGTAGACCATTCAACATGTAGGTAGGAGGTTTTATAAAGTGCGAGATAAGACCACACACGCCTATCATGGACCTTTGAAAATAAAGAGAGTGAATATTGGATCGATGTTGAGCCTAAGGAAGCCATAATCGGGGACTATCGGCTGACTCAAGTGGAAAAAATCATTGAGTTATTAAGATATTATCAAGACTTATTTCCTAGGGGATAGCATGAACTCAAAGGTGTTCATGAATTAGTAGGAGAAATGAAGATAAAATTTAAGGAAGGTGCACACCGGTTAGGAATAGAATCTATAGGATGAACCCCAACTTGTGTGAAAAGGTCAAAGAAGAAATTGACAAAATGTTGAAGTCTAGAATCATCAAGCACCTCGATGAGTCAGAATGGGTTATCCCAATGGTGATCAATATCAAGAAGGATGGTCGATTAGGATCTGTGTGGACTACATGGAGCTGAATGTTCCATGTGTGACTCATCCCTTTCTTACGCCATTCACCAAGAAAATACTAGAATACATCGTAGGGTGCAAAATCTATTCATTTATAGATGGATTATCTGGGTATCATCAAGTTAGGATTTCATACGAGGATCAATAAAAATACTAGTTTTACTACCGAATGGGGTAGTTTTGCCTATATTGTGATGCCTTTTGGTCTGAAAAATGTTCCTTCTATACTTTCGTGCAAATTTGTCCAAGCGTTAAAATATTTTATTCACAACTTCTTACAGGTTAATTTAGATGACTAGACGGTGTATGGACATGTTAAGGATCATTGTGACAATTTATGCTTAATGTTTGAAATATATCACCAGTTAAGAATCTCTTTGAACACCAATAAATGCATCTCTGCTACACCATTTGGCACATTATTAGGGCAAGTCATCTATAATTAAGGTTTGTTGGTTGATCTAGCTAAGGATGCAGTCATTATTGGCTTGGAAGAGCCTGTCATTCAAAGTGAGGTGGGGATTCTTGGGTCACACTAGGTATTATAGAAAATTTATAAAGGGGTTTGTTAAGGTTTTCACACCTTTTTAAGTTTTACTAAAAGGAAAAGGTACGTTCTACTTGGGAGAACCACAACAACGTGCATTTGAGACATTGAAGGAGAAACTTACTACAATGCCTATTCTATGCTTTCCTTCATGGGACCAAGCATTTCATGTACATGTGGACGCCTTTGGCATGGACATTAGCATGGTGTTGGCTTAGCCTAGAGAAGGTATTATAGATGATATTACCTATTTTTCTAGTAGAAAGTTGATTCCTATATAATAAAATTATACAACTACAAAGCACAAAGCTTTGTAAATGATCTATGTGATAAATAAAGTCATATAGTACCTGTTAGCAACACCAATTGTATTCTATATTGATCACATGACATTGAAGTATTTCGTAAACAAGCCTATTTTATAGGGCACATATGCTCAAGTGTACTATTATTCCAATAATTTGATTTCATAGTTGTGGTAAAACCAGGGAAAATTTATTTTGGACTAGACCATCTATCTAGAATAGAGTCAGCAGAAGAATCACAGGAAATTGAAGATACTATGCCCGATGCACAATTATATAGGTTATAATGTGTGCCATTGGAATTATAGTACATTGTTGTCTTTCTACAAACATGTAGGGCACTAGAAGGGATGAAATCCTTAGAGAAGAAATAACTTTCCATTCACATGAAATTGTTTATGTTGATTAGCGGTGACCTATACAAGTTAGGTTTTGATGACGTATTGCACCGATGCGTATATTAACATGAGTGTAAAGATATCATGGAGGAGGCTCATGGTGGTATTATAGGTGGGCATTATGTGGGTGATGCCACTATGGGCAAGATTTTACTCACTGGATTATGCTAAGAGACCTTGCATAAATATTGTAAGGCATATTTCAAGGCTTGTGATCACTTTCAGTTCCTTGGAAAACCAATAAAAAGAGAGGAAATGCCTCTAATACCTATTACTAGTGCATAACCATTTGAGAAATGGGTTATAGACTTTGTGGTTCCTATTTAACCAGACACATGTAGGACTAGATCACGTTATATCATCACTTGCATAGATTATCTAACAAGGTGGGTAGTAGCATCACTTACAAAAGGATTTTACAACTACAACAACCAAGCTTCTATGGGAAAATATTATTACAAGATATGGACCCCCTTTAAGTTTGACTAGTGATAGGGGAACACATTTTTTTGAATGAGACAATAGAAATTATCTTGGATGAATTCATGATTGCACAACATAAGACTACACCATATCATCCTCGGGAAAATAGGGTCATTGAGGATTTCAACAAGATTTTGAGCTAGACATTGACAAAAAAATTTGATGTTGGAAGAAAGGATTAGGATGATAAATTTTCTACAGTACTTTGGGCATATAGAACAACATACAATTGGTTAAACAAGGCCACACCCTTTCAATTGGTGTTTGGTGTAGAAGTAGTTCTTCCTATGGAATTCATGTTACCTTATTTGCGTATTGCGCATGATGTAGGTCTAGCAGATGAGAAAGCATTAGAATAATGAATTGACAAGTTGATTAATTTGGATGAGAGATGAGCAATAATACGCTGGAGTCCTAAGAAAGAAAAAGTTAGATAGAAAGCATGGCATGATAGGCACATCAGGGAAACAAACATTGAGATAGGATAGATGGTGCTTCTTTATGATTCTAAGTTTCTACGACATCCAGGAAAACTCAAAGTACATTAGTTAGGACCATATATTATCACTTACATACTTGAAACACGAGATTGTCATTTAGAAATGATTAATGGAATACAGTTACCTAGTTACTTCAACGCGAGTAGGCTGAAGCCCTACTATAAATAAGTCTTCTTCGTATTTATAATAAGGAAATGTTTCCATTTAGATTAGGTTTTCAATTATGTATTCCCTTAATGTATTTCCTTCTTCATCACTATGCTTTATCAATTTACTTGGTGTTTTGTGAAATAAGCGTGTTTGTGCGAGAGAAGCTAATTACCATTTGTAGTATTTTCATGTGCAAAGGACTACACATACCATTTATGTGGGGTGGTTATTGAAAAATGGGTAAATATAAATGAACAAACTGCTATAGGTGTTATTAAATTTTGAAGAGTTGGTGGACAAAATATTGGTCCCTAATAAGGACCATAGATGGGGATAAATGAAACAACAATATAATGTGAGATAAGTAGCAGAGCCATGGAGACTACTAGGAGAAGGTGTAGTGACAAGGAACTCAGGAAAATGGAGTCACATCAAGAGAAGGCTATAGCCAAAAGGTAGGAAGGTGTGCTAAAAGGTTATAGCTGAGGCGTGAAGATGTACCACATGGAAAATTGTGAAAATGTTTAATTAATGAGGATTGTTGGTAGGTGAATGAGTACTAAATGCATTAATGTTTTCAAAATATATATAAGGAAGGGATGTGATTTCATTTTTACCATTGTAATCACAAAAATTGAATGAGCCAAGTGCAAAATGAGTTGAGTGAATCATGTTGAGGTGTAGAGAGTGTGAAACTAGATGTGGAGAGTAGATTTGTGTGCAGGAGAAGCTTACGTCCCCATTGGTGAAGGGTTTGAGTGAAGCAGAACATTGCAAAAGAGCTAGGGCATGTGATTTCAACTAGGGCATGTAGATTTGAGCTAGGGTTTTGGACTTGCTCATTACAAAAGGTAGAAGGAAAGCATTTGCACACTACAGAGGACAGAAAGTTGTGATTTATAGATGGCACCAAAGAAAGCACCTACTTGTAGGAGCCAAAGGGAAGAAGAAAGTGGAAGTAGAGGTTGAAATTTCTCCCAAGAGTAATTTCTCGGAGATGCAATACCCAGAAGGCATGATAGTGGGACAAGAATGGGATTCTCACATCCGTAAGTGTAAGATAAGTGATTATAACCACCACACATTGGATAATAAAAAGGAATTGGACACACTATTGAGTATGAAGATAAACAAGTACACAACAAAGGACATGCCAGTGTATGATGATACTGGAGAGAAGTTGCTAAAGTAGATTGGAGTCTACCAATTATACAAGCTCCCATATTTTGGAAAATATGAACCTTTGTACTAGTGGTTGATGAGCAGGGTACATGAATACTTTTTCTATTTCTTTGGATGAAGGGTAAGGATTACAACCACATTTATTTCAACTATAACATGATTAAAGGGCATAGGAGTGGATCTGGATAGTGACTTGATAGATAAAGTAGAAATCTAGGAGACATAGAAGGAGTTAGGGTATACCAAGGTTCCATGTAGACTGGATATCAAAAAATTGATGAAGTACCCAGTGGTATAGGTAGCTTCACATCTAGTGACCAAATTAAATGATCAAGAGAGATGGTATCAAGTGAATAAAATGTGGCTACATAGTGCAAGGATAATATTACAAGGAATAATTTATAATATTTTAGGCTACATTACGGAAACTATCATCGAGGAAGCGCACACAAGTGAGAAAATCAGTTTCGGTGCTATTTTATTGTCCCTTATATTTATGGAGATTGAGTGCCGATGGGACAAAGAACAAGATCTGGGAGTACCCCATGCAAAAAAAGTCCCTTGCAGAAATATTTGACAAGTACTTGTGTGAAGGGTCAATGAGTGGGCCATTCAAGTAGAGGGAAGATATGTGGTATGATCAGCTCCATGGAGTATTTGAAGAGGAGTGGGGAATCCCCAAGGATTTACCTTCGATGGTGAGAAAGGAAGTGTAATTTATGGTGTATGAACACTTCTGCATCATGTGATTTACAATGAAGGATGGGACTTGGAGCCCCTAGTGTAAACTTCCATATGCCTTCACAACACACTTATTACGTGCATCAATCCATAATTTTACCAATGTGTGATGCCTAAATTTTATTTCAGAAAAGGTAAACTATGACTACCACATGCTATGAAAGATGTATATATATCTAGGTCAGACTACCTACATTGAGCGGCTAAATTTAGACATGATAAACATGAATCCTATGAGTTTGGTGATTGGAGACAAGTGGACCTACATTGGTATACCTTCATCTTAATCCTAATTTGGAGGGAAAAATATGTGGAGAATGAGTTTACACTCCCAAGGCCACCTAAGGGTAAGCATATAGTGGAGAATGTAGTATCTTTGAAGCCCACCGAACCTATAGAGGTAGATGATGAGGAGGAAGAGTGTGAAGACAATGGAAACTTGGTACATAAAGGACGAGGTAACCCATGGATAGGGTAGAAGCTGAGCACATAAGTACTCCACCCTAGGCACAAGAAGAAGGAGATGAAGAATTGGAAGTAGGAACAAACCCTAAAGAATGCCACTTTAAGAGGGTGTTCAAACAAACAAGAACTCAAGGAAGTACTCCAAAATCAAGATACGAGAGATCATCATGACTCTCTCCAAAGAAGGAGACAACTGAAAATGAATGTGGAGGTGGAAGAGTCTCAAGAGAACACACCTAGATCTCCTATACAATAAGAGGATGTGGAAGATCCCAAGGATGAATAAATGAAGGTTGAGGAAGAAGAAGTACAGAAGCTAGGAGAAACAAAGTAATATATTGCTCAGGATATAGAGAATCCAAAACCAAATTTTGGGACTCAAGTTACCAAGGGGACTAGATCAAGGAGGGAAAGTGGAGAGTACAATGTGCTAGTTGTGGATTATGAATAGGACACAAGTAAAATTATCCGCACGTGATTCCATAATACAATTGACCTTAATGACTTATATAGATGGGATTTTATTGACCCTAACATGGAAACCACGTGCATGAGGAAACAATTGTCATGGTCCATGTAAAATCACATGGATGAACTATATTTTGATATGTGTGAAGAGTCCTATGTGTCATGGACAATGAGAAAGGCACCAGAGAAAAGACATATAACCATCAAACCCATGGTTATGTCTGATGAACAAGTGAGTAATTCCCTAGTGAAGGTGTCTATAGAGGTGGCACACAAAAATGAGGATAAAGATGCCACCATTAATGAACTAAGAGAATATATTAAAGTGCTAAGGGAATAAAAAAAATCCAAAGATGCAAAGATCATGTGTCTAAAATGAGAGAAGGACCTCAATAAAAAGAAGAATGGGGTTCTTATTGGCATGGCAAAGGATATTAGGGATCATGTCCTATAAGAAAGACCACACTTAGAGCCCAAGGTACCCAAAATTTCCCTTTGGCTATGCACTATGTGCATACCTTAGTTAATCTGGTGCTTGAGGATGAACCAATTCAAATGCCAACTTTAAAGGACCCTAAGAAGGAAGCAGAGAGAGGGAAAAGGCTTCATTAGTACAAAATATTTCTTCATAAGAGGAATTGCGAAGAAAGTGGACCAGGAACTGAACATATGTGTAGCTCCAGAGGCAGTAATAAGGATCAGGACAATAGTAAAAGATAATGAAGTCCTGAGGCCATGAAAGATGAGGCATTAGGATGCACGAAATATTGACACTAGTCAAGCAAAAGCGCGAGGCCCTTACAGCATCACAGGACCCCATAAGGAAAAATTAGATGAGATTGGAAAATGTATAGTGCAGAACATGGATCTATTAGAAGGAAGAATGTATTCTATGTCCAACATCATACTGGTGTTACAAAATGAGAAGGAAGAAATTTCCCAAGATGAGTTAGAGTCTATTGTAGTGGAAATTCTAGATAAGGTAAAGTCATGCTAACCAAATGGAAGACTTTGGAAGTGAAGATAAAATAAGAATATTTGGAATTAATTCTTTTGGTTGAGAAAGAGGATGTTACATAGTGAGACTTCATTATTTATGAATAAATTCTTTCATTTTTTTCCATTCTTTGTTCTTTATTTTTCAAAGAGCATCCATTTTTGGGGTGGAAACACGCTTATTATGGGGTAATGTTGAGCGGACAAGAGTATGATACAAATCAGAGGGTGCACAAAATATTTGTGTGCTGGAGTAAAGCATAGTCAAAGGTGTAGAAGGATAGGGAAGGAAACGCATGTAAAAAACAAGGGAAGATTTGGTACTTAGCCTTTTTCACATGTACGGGCTATTTTTTGAGATAGTGTGTAGAGAACACAAACTGTATAAATACTTGTGTGACATGCATGGGCTATAATTGGAAGAGAGGTTAATAAGAAATTTTAATGGGTTCGGGATAATAATAGAATTTCTACTTCCAGTTAACTAGAAGAGATCTATTGTTAGCGCACTTGCATGTGTGGCTATTATTGTAAAGGCACATGGCTATTTTTAGCATGCAACCTATTTTGGGAATTATGCAAGTGGTGAAGGGCAAGTCCCCACCCTTATAAATATGTAGTGATCTACGTAGAATAAGAGGACTATGTGAGAACTAGATATGAATTACTGTGAGGTTATGCTACCAGATTTGATGCATGCATGAGCTTATGGTATTACTTATTGTAATAAGATTTTGTGTATTTATTGTGTTTAATATGATGGAGTGTATTGGATGGATTAAGATAATAACCATCAATATAACTGGTTCTTGCACGATTGAATTCATTATGGTTATTATTTAAAATCTGGAACATGCTCTATAAAAGGTTATATTAATTATGGATTTCAATACATTAAGACTTCATCATGCTAACATCCTAAAACCACAACCCTAAAGAGGGGCCTAGTACCTTTGCGTATTTCAAGTGAGTGCTCAATTTAGGGTGAGTGATGTGCCGTGTGTACAGGTTATAACTGGTAAATTCTAGGTTGCATCGATAGCCCTGAAAATTGAGATGTTATGATCATATCATTCCTTATAATTCCCTAGTATGTTGTCCAAGGAATTCAATTTCTTATAAATTTCATTTACCTATTCTTCACTAATTCCATCATCCTAATTCAATTTTATTGTTCCACTTTGCTTAATCAACTCATGCATGTCATTTTTGATATTCTTCAACTCTTTTTCCATGATAGTAGGACACTAAGAATAGGGTTAATGGGGGTGGGCAGGATGATAGAGCAATAGGTATGGTAGGGTGATGGGTAAGGTAATGTCTATGAAGGAGGAATATTATTCCCTGATGGAGGGGAATGGCCCGGTGTGATTTTGGAATTCAAGTATGGAACACTCCATTGAGTTTAGGAGATAGTGCAGGAAGCAAATAAGAAGGTTTCTCCTAAAATGGTTAAGAAAAACCAAATGCTTTGTGGGTACTATGATGTATCTACCTTCAAGGGAAATAAATCGAACCATCATCTTAGAAATTTCATCAAATGGCTCAGGGATGGAATTTACCTTTATACCCGCCATTACGAATTGAAGCTCCTCCCTATTTTAAAAAAGTTTAGCTTCCGCATTTTTATCCACTCTCTTATTGAAAAATATGATTCCATCCAAATTGAGGCACATGACCTTTGCAATAAGCTCCTCCATCATCATCATGATTTTCCTACTATATTTTACCTTTCATTCTTTCCAATATACGGAAAAATGTAAGGAAATGTTCTAATCGTGCCTTGGAGCTTCTCAATGAAAATTTACAACCCCCAACTGTAGAAAGTTCCACATCTCTATGTTTTCTTTCCATGTAGGATCACAGTTAGGTTCGATTTGGAAAGGATCTCCCCCATTCTTCCACCTCTGCATGTAGCCTACTTGAAACTAGTGAAAAGTTGTTTGTGTCTTCCCTAATCCACTTTTTAACCATCCATCTATAGACCCATCGGGCATGCAAAATTTTATGATTATAAATGCATGTACTCCTCTCACATGTGCTAACTTTTATTTCCAATAAATCAAATGAAATCTCATAAGAGATTCTACGTGGGATGTGATCTATCACATTTATCTTTGATGATAGAGTTATATACTTCAATGGGGTATTTTATTCATAATACCAAGTGGTGAAGTTGCTACTAATTCCATAATTTTCCAAAGTTTCCGCCACACTATTACCCTCTCTATAAGTGTGGCCAATTTTAAATTTATTGAAGATATGAAAATATTTATAGACTCCTATATAAAATCATTAATTATCGAAGTAGGAGGATAAATTTGATTTGAATGATTTATTACATTCAAAGATTATCCTTCTATAAAAATGTTCGAATATACTTTCTTTAGCAAGTTTTAGGCCCCATAAAACTAATAAGGATTCAACATAATGGTTGGTCTGGTGTCCCATTCTACCTGCATAAGTAACAATTAAACAACCTTTGTGATCCCGTATGATTCCTCCACCAATAGCTGCACCTAGATTTCCCTTAGAGGCTCCATAAAAATTGAGCTTATACCAAGAATTAGGAGGAGGGATCTAGTGTATTGAAGACCTATCAATGGTTGAAGTTCTTTGTTTCTGAACATTTTCAATATCAATCTTCCAATTTGAAAGGATAACCTCTTCATTTTTAGGATATTGCTTGTTCTTGGGTGGTTTAAATATTTCAATATTATCTTTGACTACATTACCAATTTTATTGAATCTTGTTTTACAAATCTGCCTATTGTTTCTGAATATTATATAATTGCTAAATTTCTATATTCTCCAGATGATATGAGGAAATGTTAGTTTCCATAGTTTCCTAACCATGCAATTTTTCTATGGGAGTCCCATTGTTCCCAAGTTTGTAAAAATTCCTTTGGCAAGGTCCAACAGATATTGAATCTTGAAAAAGAAAAACTCCAGATCTTTGAAGCAAACTCATAGTGAAGAAAAATGTGTTTAATGTCCTCATCCTTATTTTTGAATATGAAACACATATTTGGAATGATAAAACATATTTTGTATTAAATTATCATTCGTGAGAATTATACCTCTGAGGACAAGCCAAAAAAAAGAAATTGACTTTGGGAGTTAGTTCAGGAAACCAAATTCTACTCCACTTAAAATCACAATGAATATTTTCAAAAAGGAATTGTATCCTAATTTGATAGTATATTCACCATCAAATGAGTTACTCTAAAAAATATCATCGTTGAGATAAATTTGATTCAATGGTATGGTATCTAGCTGCTCTTAGAGAGAGGAAACCATGGGATTTATCTCATTCACCTCCACACTAAGTTGCTTCCATATTCTTCTATTTCCATCCATTTCAATGTAGTATTTGACTTTAGTCCCATACTTTTGAACTAAAATATCCTTCCTATATCCAAATCCATCATTCAAATAGAATTTAGTCCAGTTATCACTCCAAAAATGTATATCACTGCCATTTCCCACTTTCCATTTACATCCTTGCTTGATAAAATTCCTCGTTTGAATCAAGTTATTCCAAAAAATAGATCCATGAGGCAGTTGCTCATCATAAAGGAATGAATTCACATTTTTTTGACCTAGGTATTTGAATTTGATTAATTAAATCCAAGGTTGTTCCCGTTTCACACAGAATGTTTCCGTTCGTAGAATAAAGTTGCTTTCTATCCTTTCATTCTCTTGAGAAACAAATAAAGGTTACTTCTTAGGAGGAATACCTGTTGGGTGTTGGAAGGGTGTGCACGTACCGTAGAGAAAGATCAGATCGATTGTGAAGAAATATTTTTTTCCGGGAAGGACTACCTGTGAATAAGAATGCAAGACAACCAGATTATAGTTAGACAATAAATGAGGGAACTACCTTGGGCCTAGGAAATATTAGACTTCCTTTTGAAGGTGGTCAGTTCCCCTTTTAATACGAATTAGCAAAAATGATAACAAATAATTTATTGTGAAATTATGATTTAGTTACCTCGTTAAAAAGTAATTGAGGAAAGGCTAGTTTTGGTTTGAGTCACAGTGACCAATGTCGGTCAATGTATAACCCGGTTCTTTGATAACCGATATCGGTAGGGGCAGTGATTTAGGGGCTTTCAATGAAGGTTGGTTGTAAGGTGGTTATGGTGTTTATAAGGTTGGTAAATGATTAGGGGTAGGCAATAGGGTGATGGAGAAGACTCAGAGAGTGTGGGAGCTGTTCTTGGGGCAATGTAAGGGTAGAGGAATGAAAGTTAGATGTAGGGTGCTATCGGGTAGTAGATCTAGGAGTGAGCTTATAATTACTATGAATCAGAAGTTCAAGAAATGGTATTTAAAAATGTACAAGACACTACTTACTAGTTCCTGATGAAGATACAGGTCCAAGGACTGTGATGACGAAGGCAAGGCTCAGGTGGGATGATCCGACAATCAAAAGTGAGCCATCTTCTCTCCCAATGCTTAGATGAGTGTCACTGTGCTCTAGTTACTCAGTTGTAGTCTTGGGCTCGATGTCCTTCTCTGCAAACTCTTCTCTTTTCTTCACTTGTCTCTGCTCTGCCAAGTGAATTCTGGATCTTTCAAATGAATTCAAATCCTTTGTTTTTGGTTGGGGGAGGTCATTTATAGGGAACTGATGGCGGTTACGTAACCAACGGTGGTCGAGTAGGAACCGATGTTGGTTAAGTCAAAGTGGGCTATTTTTAGTAAAATAGCCAACTTTCCCTCCTTTTCTCGCAAGGGATTAGTTATGGGCTTGTTCAAGTCATTATTAGGTCAGTTTTGGTGCGGATGAGGAGTAATTAGTCATGTGTGTGGATGTAGACCAAGTTATAGGTTTTAATTAGGTTAGTTTAGGGTTAGGGCTAGGTCATGATGAGGTGGTGAAATGAGGTGGCAGGTTTGGAGATGTTGATTTATTAATTATAAGGTAATTAATAGATAATTGTGTAAGGTTTAGGTCGTGAGGTTAGGTTACGAAATGAGATGCGGGGCACAGGGTGTCATAAGACACAAATTTGGTGTCTACATTAGCCCCTTGTTGTCGTGTAGCTTGTCTTATAAAGCTGCGCACCGACAATTAATAAGAAGTTATTGCCACGCTTAAGGGTATAGGTAACCCCCTCAAATCTATCACAGATTGAGGTGATGTGAAATCAGGGATAGGGTTGATAAAGTGTGAATTGTGTTGAGATGATGGTAAGATGGTGGGGTAAGTGCAAGGAAGAAGACACACGTTAAAATGCAGTAGTACGACTAGGGTACATGATTTGAAGAGCAAACAAGTAATTCATAGGAAAAGGTTGGTAGTTTATGCAAACAAGGGTGATATAATCTTGGTATCCAAGGCATAGGAAGTAGCTCCAGGGGATATAACGGGTAAGGTACATGAATGTTTAGGCATGTTCGGCAGTGCTAAATGGTTGGTTTGGTTGAGATAAACATCACGGTCTCGGTCTAGGCAAAGTTGGTCGGCTGATCAATTCAAGTATCCTAATCATGCTAGAACATGAACAGGTGAGCTTGATTGAACAAAAAACTACATGATGGGTGGATAAAATCATAATTTACGGGTCTTGGTCGAGGTACTTAAGTGGTGCGGCCTTGGGTCGGGATGATTGATTAGTGAGGGCCTTGGGTTGGGCCTGATTGGTTGGGTGTGGCCTTGGGTTGGGCCGATTGAGTAGGTTGCGACCTTGATCAGGCCAAATGGTTGGTTGCGCATTGACGGGCCTGATTGGTTGGTTGTGGCCTTGGGTCGGGCCAAATGGTTGGTTGCAGCATTGGGTCGGGCCTAACTATTTGGTGGCGACCTTGGTCGGGCCAATTGGTTGGGTGCGGCCTTGGGTCGGGCCAATTGGTTAGTTATGACCTTGGGTTGGGCCAATTGGTTGGTTGCAGCCTTGGGTCAGCCAATTGGTTGGGTGTGGCCTTGGTCGCTGATTGGTTGGTTACGGATATCCGTTGGAGGCCTTACAAGAACTATATGGTGACAGAGAACATAGTAGAGGATTTGAGGGGTGTAGAGTGATTAAGGTGGATCGCGGGGCACAGGCCAGGTGAGTACGGTAGGATTCCTCTAGATCACTTGCGGTGACAATTTGAATTTGTTTAGGATATACCCATGGCTTATAGACCATACATGAGGATCGACACGAGGCATCATTCTCGCCTCCCGGTGACACCTCTAGAAGGACCAGAAGAGATAGCAACCGATCGTAGGGTAATGGATGCAGGAGCGACAGAGGCTTATAGATTATGGTGGGTAGCATAGCTGTGAGGTTCACGTGAGAGGGTTGATCATCCTGACATAGCTGTGATTACAGCAGAGAGAGATCACTTGCAGGGTTTAGTTCACCAGCTTTAAACGCGGGTGAATGAGACAACGAGATTGTTAGTGGTTGCAGAGTCATGAGTGGAGAGGCTAGAGGTGAGATTCCTCCATGCGAGAGGGCATATTCATATGTTATAGGAGAGATTGGCAGATCAGTGGGAGGAACCAATAGCAGTGGCACCTTTGAGGATGGAGAGGCCAGGTGAGTGGCGTCGACGATCACAATCATCACCTAGTTTGGGATGAGGCGCAAGGGTCTAAGTGAATTTCATAGGGGTAGAATAATAAATAAGGATGCCGACCTGCATGTCGATGATAGAGAAGATGTATTTGTTTAACATCTAAATAAAACTGAATATGTATGTTGATTTGAGTTATGATAATAATAAGAATGGTTATGTTTTGAATGTTTGTTTTGAAAAAGGATAAAGATGAATGTTATCAAATAGAAATACACAAAAATATTTATATTTACAACACATGATAGGTTATGGTAGGGGATGGTCAAGCTAACCTTGGGAGACCCCATGTCTCCTAAGTGTTGCCTACATAGCCCATTGCAAAAATCAAGGAGGGGCCTCAGACCGATGTAGTTCTCCCTTAGGACCAGGGACAGGTGAATTCAGGAAATTTGGTTGTGGTTAGGAAATTTGTTGGTTGGTAAAAATATTGATATTGGTAGGGTAATGTTGTTGGTGTTGGTAAGGTATTGGCGGTATTAGTGTAGGTATAGGTGAAGTGAAGGTTAGCTTACCCAAGTATTAGGGAACCATCTCATTTTTAAGGTCAACACATAATCCTAGATTTGGGTAAAAGAGGGAAAAGTGTCCCATAGTTGGAAAGAGCTAAACAAACCACGTATTATCGAAGGATGAACTTGAATCCCTAGGTACCTTGCATAGGCGAGAAGTTGATAGGTGAAAAGAGTTGTATAATCACAATATATCGGATATACGTCACGTCCCTTGAGTTTTGTGGTTTTGAAGAATGGTGAGATGAGGTGGATGGTATAGCTAGGGTGCAGAGAACTTGTTATAAGGTGAGTATGCTAACGAAAGAGAACCAAACCTGAATAGACAAGTCCATGACTCAAAAGTGCTTTGGAATACTACTTTTATTTTTTTTTTAATATAGACTGATCGATGCGGGAAGTCTATATGGGATATGCATGTTGTTGTTCTTGAGCTCTTCATGAAGCTGATCAATGCGAGAAGCTTCTGATAGAGGCTGACTTTGTATAGTTGTCCTTCAAGGGAGTAGTCTATTTATAGTAGTAGATGCGGATTTTGTGTATAGCTATCCTTCGAGGGAGTAGTCTATGTATAACTTAGAGGTCTAGATGTCTGTTTGGCATGAAGCATTTAGTTTTGTAGGAAGTTTGACTCAAGAATATCCCATAATTGTATAATTGAGAACGTGTTATTTTGATACTTTTAAGTCATGGACCAGACTAAAAAGGAAAAGGCATCTTTAAGAGGATATGATGACCAAACCACGTGAGCATGATTCTATTTTGAGATGCATGAAACAAGGTGTATGAAGTGGTAAATGAGCGCAAGGGATTAGCGTAAGGTAGATAAAAAGTGATATAACACTAAATTCAACAAAGAATGAATGGTCGAGGTTCAAGGCATTAAGGGGTTCGAGCTCAAAGCTTACATTGAGTGAAGCCAAACGATAAGTTCTGATCCATAAGTGTGAGTGATAATGTAAGGCCCAATCAATTTGGAGCAAATTTTCCACATTTGCTCTTTTCTAGTTTGTTACATGTTAATTCTCTTTGAGGACAAGATCACTAACCTTAAAGGTATGCTCATGAAGTCACTTATCATAAGCACGCTTGATGAACTTTTGATAGATTTGAAGGTGGTCAAGAGCTCTAAGATGACACTTGTCAAGAAGCTCCAATTGGGCTAACTGCTCTTGGCGGAAATCATCACCGGTGAGAATATCCTTGAGAGATATTCTTAAGGAGGGTATTTGTATTTTGAGAGGCAAGACAACCTCGGTACCATATACCAAAGAAAATGGTGTGGCATTAGTGGAGGTATGAATGCTGGTATGATAAGCCCAAAGGGCAAAGGGGATGTGATCAGGCCAATTGCTTCCAGAATCGTTAACGACTTTCATGAGAATTTTGGTTAGGGTTTTGTTAGAAGATTCAGCTTGACCATTTGCTTGTGGATAGTAAGGTGATGAGAAACTAAGTTTGATACCAAAGTTGTCACAAAGGTCTTGTAACAACTTATTTTTGAAATATTTTCCATTATCTGTTATTAGGCGATGAGGAACACCAAAACGACAAATAATGTGATGGTTAATGAATTCTATGATTTTTTCTTTTTTGGTTGAAATGAGTGGAATGGCCTCCACCCATTTAGTGTAATATTCGATTCTTTGTGATTATCCAACGGTGACGTTGTGAAGAGGGCGGGTGAATCTCACCAATAAGGTCTAAACCCCATTGTGAGAAAGGCCAAAGATCTCGTGTGACCTATAGCAGATGGCTAGGAGTATGTTGAAGGTTGGCATGTTGTTGACACATAATACAACACTTAACATATTCGTAGTAGTCGTTATTAAGAGTAGGCCAATAATAGCCTAGGTAAAGGATCCGTTTGGCCACGACAAGGCCACTAAAATGTCCACCACAAATACCATCATGGACTTGTTGGATGGTATAGGTGACCTCCGTGCCGGTTAGACATCGAAGGAGGATGCCATCAAAGCCACATTTATAGAGGATTCCCCCCATGATGACATAACGAGAAACACTTTTAAGAAAAGCATGTTTGCCGTTACTAGTAAGGTCAGGTGGGAGAACAGAGGTTGTAAGGTAGTCGTGAAATTGGTGATACCAGGTATCCTATGAATTAGCAGACACATTATTTATCATACAAACATCCGGGACTGAGTAAGATGGGGCAAAGAGTTGTTGGACCAAGAAAAATATGTCAGAGTTAGTTGGTGAGGCAGGAATTTGCGAGGCCAAGCAAGCCATAGTATCCGCAAATTTATTAGTTGAGCGGGGAATGGTTTGGATAGAATAATGAGTAAATAAGGTCAAAAGTGAGTCCACGTAATGTTTGTACTTTTGAAGTTCCTCATTTTTACATTGGTAGATGCCCATAACTTGATTGACTACCAATTGAGAGTCACCAAAAATGTTAATAGACTTTACACCTAAGCGTAACACAACCTGGAGACCCAAAACAAGGGCCTCATATTCCACTATATTATTAGTGTAGGGGAAATCAAGTCGGAATGAAAGAGGCATAGGTTCAGCATCAAGAGGAATGAGAACAATGCCGACCCCTCCGTCCGTGGCACTGGCATTTGGATCCATTGAAGAAGAGGGTCATTGGATACGACTCCTCACTAAGTGAAAGAGTGGCGATGAGTTCGTCAGGGAAAGTAAAATTGGTAAATTGTTCCCCAGGTAAAGGGGCTTCTGCGAGTTGGTCTACGATAGTTTGTCCTTTGACTGATTTCTGGTGTACAAACTCAAGGTTGAGGTTAGTGAGGAGCATAAGCCATCGGGCGATGCATTGGTTTAGATGAGGTTTTGCATACATATAATGGATGGGGTCCACGTTGGTGATGAAAATTTTTTTGTGATTCAGGAGGTAATGTCGGAGTTTGGTGGCCACGAATGATAGGGCTAGGCACAACTTTTCTACATGTGTATACCTAGTCTCGTAATCCACAAGAGTACGAATTATGTAATAAATGGCTTGTTCTCGATGCTCATAGTCACGATGTGCGAGCATGGCTCCTACAACATGGTCGGTGGCGGAAAGGTAAAGGTAGAAAGGGTGATCATCCTGAGGTGGGATAAGCACGGGTGGCTGCAAGAGATAGGCTTTAAGAGCCTCAAAGGCTTGGTGGCACTCTTCACTCCATTGAAAGACAATGTCCTTTTTAAGGAGATGATGGAAAGGTTGACATCGATTTGAGAGTTGTAAGATGAAATTCTGGATAGATTAGAGTTTTCCCTGTAAACTACGTAATTGTTTGAGGTTAGTGGGTGGGGGCATTTCTAGGATAGCTTTGACTTTAGCTGGATCGACCTCAATGCCACGTAAAGAGATGATAAAACCAAGGAGTTTTCCCGAAAGGACACCAAAGACACATTTCTTTGGTTGAAGATGAACACAGTATTGTAATAGGCAATCGAAAATAATGGTTAAAACATCAATATGTTCACTGCGATGTTTAGATTTTCCAAGAAGATCATCGACATAATCCTCAAGGATAGTGTGCATAATGTCATGAAAAATGTAAGTCATAGCCCGCTAATAGGTCGCACTAGCATTCTTAAGGCCAAATGGCATGACACGATAGCAGAAGGTTCCCCAAGGAGTTATGAAGGTGGTTTTATGTTGATCGGTTGGGGCTACCAAAATTTGATTGTATCCCGAGAAGCCATCCATGAGAGAAAGCATCTCATGGCCCGCAGTGAGATCAACAAGTTGATCAATACTTGGTAGGGGGAATTCATCCTTTGGGCAAGTGAGGTTAAGGTCCCAGAAATGCGTACATATCCGAAGTCCCCCCATTGCTTTAGTGGCAGGTATGATGTTAGAAATCCATTGAGGATAGTCAATAGGTAAGATGAAGGAAACAGAAAGGAGTCGTTGAAGATCTTCTTTGACTAAGAGGGCAGATGCATTTTCTCGGTTTACGTTTAACTAGTTTGGAGTCGAGATTTCGAGTAATGTTATGGACAGCAATATCAGATCGATTCTGGCATGTCAAGATAGGACCAAGCGAAAGCTTGGTTGCGAGCACGAAGGAAGGTAGTGAAGGAAGTTTGTTATGATGCGTTAAGAGATTGTCTGATCTTCATAATGTGAGGATCATCCTCTGTGTGGATGTTGATTTCTATAGTCGACTCATTCAACATGGTTTGAGTGTCAGATGGTAAGGCGCGTTGAATATAAGAGTTGTCCACACCAAGGTAAGTGAGGATGGAGTCGTCATCCTGGCACTCAACAATATTAATTGAAGGTGAGTCTTCTTCAATCATGTCTCGTATACGTAAGGGAAGAGAAGATGGGTCTTCATTATCACGTTAATAAGTGAGAGGACCCGGAAGATAGTGTTTATGAAAAAAAAAAAAGTTAGGAGGGATAGATTCTAGGTTTATCAACTCTGGGTGACGATGGAAAAATGGGTGATGATGGTTCGGAAGGGGTGATAGAGGATGTATCGATAGCCCCATACGTTAGGTTGGTGTGGCAATTAGGTGGTCCGTAGGAGATTACTTCCCCACATGACAGGTCGTAGGTAGGATGCGCATGTAACCGTCCCGTACTCATGTGGGGTATTGAAAGTGCTTTGACGTTATATAGGTGATACTCCCCAAAGATAAGGTGTTGAAAAACATCTACTAAGGGATCTGAGGTTGGGATGTTGTTCACGGGAAGGAAGCGGTATTTGCGGTGGTGGTTTCATTGGTTGAAGGTGTAGGTGCGGTTGAGGTGGATGGTTGAGGTGTGGTCGAAGTAGATGGTTGGGTTAGATGAATGGGTGCCTTGACTGGTACAAGCACATCATTAGGGCGATATAACATATTACAGGTTTTGAAGGGGGGAGCATCAGCTTTTACGGTGTAGGACTTCCCCTCATACTCAAATTTTATGCATCTATGTAAGGTGGAGGGAATGCATCCCATAGCCTGGATCCAAGGGTGGCCTAACAACATGTTGTATTGGAATTCTCCCTCAAGGACATAGAAGAGTTCGGGTAAGGTACGTGGCCCTACACGAATGTTAAGGATCACGGTGCCTAAGGTAGAAGTAATAGCATCATTGAATGAACACAACATGGTGGGGTTGGCACACATGCAGCTAGAAGGGATATTCATTTGTTGGAAGGCTTTGGAAGAGATGATATTTAGGCTAGCACCCCCGTCGATCATAACATGATGTACTTAGATGTCCCGGATGTAAGCCAAGATGAAAAGAGCGGGGTCAGGATCTTCTGCACCAAAGTCGACAATTTCGTCTTCGAGAAACCGACAAAGCATGGCTTTTTGTACATGGACGGAAGTGGTAGATTGTTTTGTGAGAGAAGCAATGTGGTTGCGTGTTAAGATGGAGGCAATGGGCAAGGTTTCATTAGGTAGGACCTCTATCCCTTAAACAATTTCAACGAGAGCTTGTCGATGAGATTCGAGAGGTTTGAATGAGATCATACAAAGTGTCATTTTTGAGGTGATTGGTGAAGGCTGTTTGATCATGGTACAAAGGGGGAAACTCCATCGAGAGATAGGGTAAGCGAGGTCCACGAATAACCACTTTAGGTGGTGGTGCGATCGAGATGGCGGATGGAGAAAGAGAGGCCGCAGTGTGCTTTCTTTAGCTTTCACATCATTTTTGTGCCCTCAAGTAGTAATACTAATCATGTTGATCTCGTGAACATGAGAGGAGGAAGATGGTAGGGATAAGTCATTGTCTTCGAGAGGTGGGGTTGCGTAATAATGATAGATTTTGGTGAGGCAGGGACAGGTGGTATAAGAGAGGGGATTGAAGCTAAAGGTTTTCCCTTCGTAAATTATCTTTCTTAACCTTTCTATCCAAGAGAGGTGACTGACGAAGGATGGATTTTAAAGCTTTGCATCCCTCTACATCATGTCCTAGTGTGCGGTGGTAAGCGCAGATTTTAGACTCCTCATAACATATAGGTCGAGGTTTAGATGGATCATAGGGTCTAAGTGGGGGTAAGGAAATGGTTGCATTTTCCACCAACATATCAAGGATCTTGATGTAAGATCCTTTGAGCGGTAAAATTCGACAAACATGAGGCTATTGATTAGGTGGGTTTTGGTAATGGTTAGGTATGGTTGGTTCAAATGGGTGGTGGTTTAGGCAAGGGGTTTTGATAATTGGATTTAACTAAATGTGGCTTCACAACGCAAAAGTTATGTTTAGTTGTTAGATGATGAGTCCATAGATGGCGTGGTGGCAGGAAACAACCATAGAGAAAGAGGAGTTTCATCAAACAAATCCTTTGATGATGGATTTTGTTTAGGGTTGATAGGTGGACAGGATACTTGGGGTGACGGTGTTGATATACCCATGGATCTCTGTATGGGTGCAGAAGGTGCAGGTCATTTTAAAGAAAACGCAGGAGGTATGATGTATTGAGGCAAGGTGGAGGGGTGAGGTCCCAATATAGAAGGTAGGTGTGATGGTGAGGGTTTTAGTTGTGACAGAGGCATAGATTGAACTTGAGGAGATTGGGTTTGTCTCCTAGGTGGATGGATGACTTTATTTTTGGATAAATCTAACCGTTTAGGTGGGTGTGTTAGGCTGGGTATTGGTGAAGTTCCAAGCGTAGGGGAAGGTTTGGTTAGGTTAATAGAGGTGGATGAGGTATTCGATAGAGATGAGGGGGTGAAGATGAGGACATAGGCATTTTGAGCTTTTATAAACACCTCAGGTATATGGTAGAGGTGTCTGGATCAGTCATTTGCATTTGAGTAGAGCATGGTGTACTAAAACGCTACCATAGGACTCGCCTATCTACCGAGGGATGACAATCTTCACGTGTGAACAAGAAATTTCATATGGAAGAGAGGTGGGTTGTGATTCCAGTCCACTGTGGGTGTGATACAGGGGGTAAATGAGGCACTGTATCAATGGGTGTTAAGAGGTCAACCGGTCACTGAAAAGATTTAGACGATGAAGAACTAATAGGTAGGAGTGCATGTTTGAGGGGATTCGTCATGATTAAAGAATTTGGTGATGTTGGTTCGAGAGGTTTCTCTTCTAAGGATGATAGAAACAGTGGCGAGCCTTCTTCTTTTACAGCAAGAGTGACGGAAGGAGATGTTTGGGAAATAGATAAGTTAGATAACATCTGCTCACAATCTTGCAGGGATGTGGTGTAAGAAGACTCATTCGTGAGAAGAGAACTCTGGGTGGTTAATTCCTTTATGGGTAAAGGAATGGCAAGATTATCATTTTGTCTTGATGGTGGTGAAGGGGGTGTGGCTCCCTGCATTAGTGAAGAGGCTTGATTCATAATTTCCTCGATAGAAGCTTTTGGTTGGGAGTCGAAGACCGCATGGATTTCATGAACACTCTCCTCAGCTAAGATATCTTGGTTTATGTTACTGTTAGATGAGTGGTTTGGGAATGGTTTGTTGAAGATTTTCAAATTTCGGTTAGTAGGGGCATTAGGATTATCAAGGGTTATATCCCCTGCATCAACCATTTCCTGCACTATGTTTTTCAACATCTTGTAGTTTTCGTGACTGTGTCCCTTCACGCGGTGGAAGTTACAGAAGTCATTTTATTTGTACCAAGAAGGTATAGCATGGGTGGAATCAAACCCGGAGTGAGGTTTAACAGGAGGCAAGGTGATAGCTCCTGCTTTGAGCAATTTTTCCAAGATCACACCATAAGTTTCTCCCAAGGGAGTGTAATTGATGGGCTCGGCTTTATACTTATAGGTGGTTTTTGGCGGGGTACTAGATGGTGCTTGGGATTTGACCATCACCGCGTGTATAGCTCCTTTTGATTTCGAAGCAGTCGATGCATGAGAATTGGTGGTGTTGGGTTTGTTGGTGGAGTCTTGGGTTCAGAAATTAGGGTTTTTGTTGCGCAACCACAATTTCTCTTCCTCTAAGGCTCGAATCTCTAGTTTCAAGCCATAGTAAAGGCCTCATCAAAGGCATGGAAAGTTTGAATTTGAAGGGTGGGAGAAATGTGCTTAGCGCAGGCCCGTGTAAAGAGTTTGATGAGTTTAGCCTGAGGTAAGGCATAAGTGAGTTGGTTGATGAGGCCCCGCCGTCGTCCAACGAAATCTATGATAGATTTGTCTTCAAATTGTCGGATGGCATAGAGGTCGGTGATGGATACTTTATTAGCAATATTAATGGAGAAATGATCCAAGAAAGATTGGGCTAATTGGTTAAAAGAGAAGATTGAGTGCTTTGGTTAAAGCAATCTGCACCACTCAAGGCGGGTCCTGATAAGGACATGGGAAAGGTGCGGAGTAGTAAGGCATCGTCATGAGCAATCAGATAGCAGGCATGTCTAAATGATCGCAAGTGTTGTTGAGGATCCTCCTTACTATTAAAACGAGTAAATTTTGGTAATTCCCATTGAGGAGGATATGAATAAAGGGGGACAGAAGGATGAATAGGCTCCTGACAAACTTGCTTGTATGTCGAGTGCTACACTTCCCGACACAAGCCTCCAGATTTTACATCTTGTCTATCATTTGTTTGATTAAATCAGTGGTTGGGTAAGATGATGGTGTGGTTGTTGTAAACGGAGGAGGATTAGACCAAGAGCCACTACTAGACAATGGTGGGGTTAAATGTTGATAAGGTATTGATGACAAATATATTGAGACGACCGAATAGGGATGTCCTATACAAGATGTTGAAGCCACCGGATAAGTGTGTGGAAATGAAAATGTGGGCGGAGCTTGAGAAGGAAAGCTCGTGTGGATAGGTGGCGAGAGCAAGTTATGAAAGGGAAGTCTGCGAGAGAGACGAGGTAGGAGCAAGATTAAGCGGTAATGATATGTGGGGCCCCAGATTAACCAAATGAAAGCCAATCTGTGTCATATGAACCCCCGAAGCCACTGAGTTGGGAGACGAGGCTAAGGATGAAGAAGGTAAGGTGGAGTTATTAGGTGGGGAAGGAGCTAAGTGAGCAGCTATACTAATAGGCATACCAACGAGAAGTTGACCGTCAGGCGTACGGTCAGGGGTATGAGACAAATAGTACTGTACGGTGCTAGGATTAGCATCCAAAAATTTGGCAAAGTCCTTATCTCCTACAGGGATCTTGGGAACATCACTGGTGTCCGTAGGATTCCCCATAGGATGTGAAGGGGGTGATTCAGGAAAAGGCACGAGAACATGCATGTGAAACCATGGTTGCGGCTTGTTTCGAGTGATAACAACCATGGAAAAGAGTACACAGCAAGGATTCAATCTATCAGGAATAGAAATAGTAATAAAATGTTGGAATTGGTAGGTTGCTAGTTTGTTAGGAACTGTGAAAGACGATGGCGTATCGATCGGATAACGATGTCGGTCGAGACAAGAATAACGCGTCGGTTAGTAGAAACCGATGTCGGTAGAATAGGACCGGTGTCGGTCACTGTGAAAGTAAAGAGAATATGTAAGAAGCTGCTGGTTTGGGATTAACAATGCTTAGTATACCCACCAAATTGTTTTGAAGTGATTACTGAAATAGTGTATGACAGAGAAACATAACTAAAAACAAGCAAGATGCACAAGCAAATCAAGAGACTAACCCTAGGATTAGTTTTAATTATTGTGGGCTTATGCCTTACACGCAAGATGATGTCAATCCTAAACAAAAGACCTAAGGGAAATGTCAAGTTTGTTTTGGCTTATAAGGTTACCTCAATTGGGTGGAGGAATACCACGGAAAAGGGGGATGTTTGAGCTGTTGTGTTGATTATGATGTGATTTGGTATGTGTTGTGCGGTGAAAGTAAGATTAATTTCTCATCAATACCATGGATATCACCCCACATGTACGACACTTTGCTTAAATCTACATTCACTAGAATTAAAAATAGCAAGCAAACATGTGATACACGTGTTTTAAATGCAAATCGAAAATGATATTTGATGAAGCAAAGGAGATGACTTTCACTAAAGCAAAGATGAGGAAGAAAGACAAATTATTTTACCAAAATAACAAAATATCTTGTGAATATTTAGAAGAAGAAAATAACAAGTGTGCTCCCTATATGAAAGCAAGTAAGAAAGAAAGAAACTGAGAAGGGTCCCACCGGTGTGCTAAAATGTTTCGCATAGAATTTTTCTGTTCTTAGAATAGAGTTACTTCTATCCTTTCATTCTCTTGAGAAACAGATAAAGGTTAGGGCTAGGAGGAATACCTGTTGGGTGTTGGGAGGGTGTGCGCGTACCGTAGAGAGAGATCAGATCGATTGCGAAGAACTCCTTTTTGTCTGGGAAGGACTACCTGTGAATAAGAATGCAAGACCACCAGATTATAGTTAGACAATAAATGAGGGAACTGCCTTGGGCCCAGGAAATATTAGACTTCCTTTTGAAGGTGGTCAGTTCCCCTTTTAATACGAATTAACACAAATGATAACAAAGAAGTTATTGTGAAATTACGATTTAGTTACCTCATTAAAAGGTAATTGAGGAAAGGTTGGTTTTGGTTTGAGTCACAGTGACCGATGTCGGTCAATGTATAACCGGTACCGGTTGTTGATAACCGATATCGGTAGGGGTAGTGATTTAGGGGCTTTCAATGAAGGTTGGCTGTAAGGCGGTTATGGTGTTTATAAGGTTGGTAAATGATTAGGGGTAGGCAATAGGGTGATGGAGAAGACTCAGAGAGTGTGGGAGTTGTTCTTGGGGCAATGCAAGGGTAGAGGAATGAAAGTTAGATGTAGGGCACTATCCAAAGAGTAGATCTAGGAGTGAGCTTATAATTACTATGAATCAAAAGTTCAAGAAATGGTATTTAAAAATGTACAAGACACTACTTACTAGTTCCTGATGAAGATACAAGTCCAAGGACTGTGATGACGAAGGCAAGGCTCAGGTGGGATGATCCAAAAATCAAAAGTGAGCTATCTTCTCTCCCAATGCTTGGATGAGTGTCACTGTGCTCTAGTTACTCAGTTGCAGTCTTGGGCTCGATGTCCTTCTCTGCAAACTCTTCTCTTTTCTTCACTTGTCTCTGCTCTGCCAAGTGAATTCCAGATCTTTCAAATGAATTTTGATCCTTTGTTTTTGGTTGGGGAGGTCATTTACAGGGAACCGATGGTGGTTACATAACCGACGGCGGTCGAGTAGGAACCGATGTCGGTTAAGTCAAAGTGGGCTATTTTTAGTAAAATAGCCAAATTTCCCTCCTTTTCTCCCGAGGGATTAGTTGTGGGCTTGGTCAAGTCATTATTAGGTTGGTTTTGGTGCGGGTGAGGAGTAATTAGTCATGGGTGTGGATGTAGACCAAGTTATAGGTCTTAATTAGGTTAGTTTAGGGTTAGGGCTAGGTCATGATGAGGTGGCGAAATGAGGTGGCAGGTTTGGAGATGTGGATTTATTAATTATAAGGTAATTAATAGATAATTGTGTAAGGTTTAGGTGGTGAGGTTAGGTTGCGAAATGAGATGCGGGGCACAGGGTGTCGTAAGACACAAATTTGGTGTCTACAGTTCCTCTGTTAGCATTCTCCATCCCATTATATCAATTAAATCCATTTTCATTTTTATGTCCTTAATGCCCAGCCCACCTATTCTTATAGGTGTACAAACTTAATCCCATTCCACCAAGTGACACCCGAACATCATTATTAGTATTTCCCATACAATGAAGATATTCAAAAAATAATATAATGTTCAAACAAAATATTAAATTTATATAGGTTTAATGTAACTTTGTATTTAACATAAAAAACACATATATTTCATTTATAGAAAATGATAACATGAAATTCATGACATGGGTAACTTATAATGGAAGGTTGAAAGGTGGATGAGCCATGCCATCATAAATAAATTTTTCATTGATGGACTCTATGTAAGAAGTTCCTACTTTAAAACCATCAATGAAAATTTCAACACCCATGTTTTTCCTAAATATATGGTGAAAACGAAATTATTTTTCCTTCACAAAAAGACATTTCATTTTCATGCCAAAATACTAGTATAGTAAATAATACACCACCCATTGTTTCATATTTAGGAAAAATAAATGAAACAAGACATGAAAAATGTTACAAAATTTCAATTTAACCAATGTGTAATTTGGGGGAAAACCCATTGATGTATTTGGAAACACCCTATAATTATTAACCTTTCCTTTCACAAAGAAAAACATCATCTAAATAAATATGAACCAGATCACATATTTGGAAAAGCATAGGTTATTTGACAACCACACATAAATCATCACCATTATCAGTAACATCCACATCCACACCATCAACAACTACACTCACAAAATGATCATTGAATCAACGCCATCTCCCACATTTCCATCAAGGTACCACCAATACCAACATCAACACCCACATTAATAACATGACCGTATTTGGAAAGATCAATAGGTGAAGTGGGAGTGATGAGTTTGAATGTGGGAAGAGTAGGAACGTCGAGATTTGAATGAGGGAGATGGGTGAGAACTCTCTATGGATCTGGAGAAAGCACTTGGATTGAATCAAGAACACATGACCTCACTAGGAAAGGAAGAAAAGGATGAGCACATGGTAGAGACCATATGGACTAAGAGGCTGGTTAGAAAAGACTAGACAAAAAGGCTTTGGAGGGGCTAGAGCCTTCTAAATAGACGGATAGTCTTTCTCTTAAAATCCCATAGATTCTCTTGTACAGGGCTAAGGCAACCATGGAAATTGCACTGTTTGTGAAATGTTTGGGTTCACAACCCAATATTGACCTATTTCATGGCCAAGATAAGATAATATGGGCACCAAATGGATCTATAGAGGTAACTACATATGCTAATGGTTATTTTTTGGTTTCCCTCCCGAGTAAAGAACATGTGGCTAAAATCCTCTCTAAGGGACCCTGGTTTATTGGAAAGTCTTATGTGGTGGTCCAGAAATGGGAGACAACTTTCAACCCTTTTAACAAAACTATCTCTAAGTTTCCTATCTAGGTGAGCCTACTGGGTTTGTCTCTTGAGTTTTGGAAATAAGAGGTCCTTATAGGAATAGACAAAAGTTTGGGTTCTGCTATAGTGAGTGATCTTATTACAAAATCTAGGATAAGGATAACCAATGCCATAATTTTTTCAATATGTGACAAGAGGCAACTCTATAGGGAAATATCAAACCGTTGTCAAAATTTGGGGATTGGGTGGAAATATTTGAATAAAAACCATCTCCATTTGCTTGTACCAAATGCAAGATGGTAGGGAATGAATTCAGAGGATGCAATATATCCAAAACAAAAAATAATTAAGTCCCAAACCTCCACCACAGACCAACAATAGGGACAATCAAGAATGGAGGTAGGTTGGAAAAAATGGAAAAGTTGTCACTCCAAAGAAGGCAATGAAGTAGGAAGTATCTAAAGAAACTAAACCCTCTTCCTCAAAGGAAGATGAATCTCGGGAGAGTGTTCTAGTAGCAAGGAAGAATGAGATAGAGAAGAGTCACATAAAGTGGAGGAAGAGGATATTTCTTCTCCTAAATCAAAAAGGGCTAAAACATATTTTATCTCTAAATATGAATGAAACTATGCCTTGAAGATGGAACTTGGACCTTCATTGAAGGATGTATCATCTATTGGAAAAAGTTCATTTGGGAAAATACAAGATGATATCATCACAACCTAAAATTCATTTGAGATCTTGATGGAAGGGATGATTCCAGATACTTTAGATGTTATGTCATCTCCACAAATGTTTGCAAATAGAACTAAACCAAATACTCGGAGAAACACCAGAGCGGATGTTGGAAAAGAGTCATCTTCTAAGGGGAGAAAACAAATGAGGAAAATATGGAAACCTATGAAAATAAGGAAGGGGAAAAGGGTATACAGAGGTCATTGGGGGTGGCTTTCTCCCAAGAAAATAAGAATAAATGATTTTGCTATCCTAGAACATAAGAGGGTTGAACAACCCCAGTAAACATAAAATAGTGAAAGATCTAAGGAAAAAATATAAGCCTGACATTATGATGATACAAGAAACCAAGATGATCCTTGATAGATTTAAAGAGGTTAGTAGGATTATCTGGAAGGATGATCATTGGAAAGGTGTGAATTCAGCTGGTGCTTCAGGGGGTATTGTTACCCTTTGGAACCCACAGGCTATGAGAGGTGAGTTGATAACTTCCTCTTCTTGTCATGTTGTTATTAGTTTCATAGAGATTGAATAAAAAAACATGGGTTGTTTCCAACATTTATGCCCTAAACACGGTTGGTGGTAGGAGAAAACTATGGGGGGAACTTTCAAGTTTAAGGTAATTGTTTAAAGATGGTGATTGGATTATTGGGGGATATTTCAATACTCCTCTCTCCCCTGTAGATAAAAATGGGGCTTTATCTCCTACACTGACAACATGGAGGATTTAGCTGATTTTTTGATGAGGAATGATATGTTTGATCTGGATTTGGGAGGGTCCAAATTTACATGGGTTAATAGAAGAACATGGCAGGATCTTATCCAAAATAGATTGGACAAGTTTATGGTGAGTCATTTGTGTATGATTAACCAACTTTATTCTTTATCCACTCTCCCTAGAATTGGATTGGATCACAATCTGATCCTTCTGAACTTGGGTATGGACATTCCTAAGAAAGCTAGGCCTTTTAGATTTGAAAAGATGTGGCTAGAGAATCCAGATATTCACATTATAATAAAAAAGTGGTGGGAGGTGCAAGTTCATGGGGTCCCGATGTTCATATTGAGTTTAAAATTGAAGCATGTTAAAAATAAACTTAAAGTTCAAGGAGACTTTTGGGAATATCTTCCAGGAGAAAAGTAGGATTGTTGAGGATTATGTGAATTATTGAAGAACTAATGGAGGAAGATGGCCTTAACCTTTCCCTCAAGAATCATGAAAAAATATACTCCAGGATAAAAATAAACTTCATGGGGTCCCGATGTTCATATTGAGTATAAAATTGAAGAATGTTAAAAATAAACTTAAAGTTCAAGGAGATTTTTGGTAATATCTTCCAGGATAAAAGTAGGATTGTTGAGGATTATGTGAATTATTGAAGAACTAATGGAGGAAGATGGCCTTAACCTTTCCCTCAAGAATCATGAAAAAAATATACTCATAGAGTACAATGACATTCTAGCCAAATAATAAGTGTACTGGAAACAAAAATCCAACATGAAATGGTGAAAAGAGGGTGACAAAAATACTAGGTTTTTTCACTTTACTGCTACTACTAAGGCCAACCATCTTAAAATCAATGAAATCATGGGAGCTGATGGTGAACTAATTGTTGATGAAAATTAAATCAATGATATAATTATTAATTACTTCAAGGATATTTTTCTCCCTAGACCGAACTAGAGGTAGCTATTCGGGATAAGGTTCTTAGGTTGTTTCAAAATGCCATCTCCCATAAGAAGAGAATAGAGAGCTTACACTCATACCCAATGAGGAAGAAATAATATTTGTATTGTTTGATATGGAACCAGATAAATCTCTGGGTCCCAATGGTTTTCCTACCTTTTTTCCAGCAATTTTGGGAGGTGATTATGAAAGAGGTTGTAAAATATTTGTTTAGAAGTGGGCACCTCCTAAAATAGACTAATAACACCTTTCTGGTTCTCATTCCCAAAATGATAGGAGATACGGATATAAAAGATTTCATACCAATCAACTTATGTAATACTAGACTATAAAATGATTACCAAAATCCTTTCTTTCAGGATCAATAAGGTGATTGCAAATTTCATATCACCCAACCAAGGGGCTTTTATTCCTGCATAATTTTTTTGGATAGCATCATTGTCATCCAAGAGGCCATCCACTCTGTTGAAAACTTAGGAAGATATGCTATGTTGGTCAAGTTAGATATACACAAATCCTATGACAGGGTTTCATGGTCCTTCCTCCGAGATATTATGGTCAAGGTAGGATTTAGTGATTTATTTATCAATATGATTATGACTTACATATCCTCAGCTAGTTTCTCTATTATTGTAAATGGAAAACTTGAAGGTTTCTTTCAAGTTGGTTGTGGCCTGAGACAAGGGGATCCCCTCTCCCCTTTCTTTACATTATGGTTGTTGAATCTTTGAGTAGACTTTTCAACCAGGCCTTGACTCTTAACCTTATTCAGGGATTAAATTATCTAATGGTTTACCTCCCATATGTCTTAATCAATTTGTGGATGATAATTTTCTATTGGGGAAATATTCTATCTAGGAAGCTTCTAACTACAAGAAGGTGTTGAATGATTATGAGATAGTTTCTGGAAAACTTGTCAACTTTCATAAAAGTGTTTTTTTTTCATAAATGTGGAGGAGTAGTTTCAAGTTAGATTAGCTCGCATCCTTGGGTGCAAGATTAAAACCTTTCTTGAATCCTACTTGGGGATGCCTCTTATCCACAAGAAGCTAGACATTTCTATCTAGAATAATATGTTGGAGAGATTTAATAGAAAGCTCACAACTTGGAAGGGGACCCTCCTCACCCAAGGCTAGAAAAATCCAACTTCTCCAAAGTTCACTCCAAGGTATACCTATTTATGTTATGTCCCTCTTTAAATTTCCTACAAAATTATTGATTCTTTAGAAAGGATCCAGAAAAGGTTCTTGTGGGATGGAGTGGAGGAAAAGTTCAAATTTCCCCTTGTGGCTTGGGATAAAGTCACCAGACCTAAAATTTGTGGAGGCTTGGGACTAAAGAATATCAAATTAATGAATGAAGCCTTGGTGGCCAAAGCTGGTTGGAGGGTGATTAGAGAGGATGGCCTTTGGGTGGACATCATCAAGAAGAAATACTTAAGGAATGTAGGCAGAATGGAGACTTTCTTTATGCAAAATGATCTCCCTAATGGGTCAACTTTTTAGAGATAGTTTTTTCCTCTCCAAGGAAATATTGAGTAAGGGAATTAAGTTGAAAATTGGTAAGGGAAAAAATATCCATTTTTGTAGGAATTATGGTTAAAAGAGATACCTCTTATTGTGGAGGATCCCTACAAAAATGTGTCACAACACTTTGAGTAAATATGTAAAGTATGGATCTAGGATAATTGGGATGATACTAGTGAAGGAAACAAATGGGTTGTGCTAACCCCACCTCCCAACTTCAATGGTGATTATAAACTCTTCATTGATCTCAACTTTAAATTAAGGAACTTTCACATTCCCAGATTCCAACACCAAGAGGATTCAATTATTTGGAAAGAAGAGGAATCTAGAGAGTATTTGGTTAAATCTTCCTATTTCCTGAAATTCAAAGATTTTGTTCAAAAGGAGTATTAGAGAAGACTTTGGGTGAAATATCTCCTTCCCAAGGTGAATATTTTTTATTGGTTGGCTGCACAAAATAAAATTCTCATGGTGGATAATTTGAGGAAGCATGGCATGGTCATTCCTAGTAGATGTTCTCTCTATGGTAGGGAGGAGGAAAGTGTTAACCACCTTTTTTATTATGCCCTTTCTCTCAAGAGTTTTTATCTGTGGTGATGGATTTGTTCAAAGTTTAGTGGATGCAACCCAACACCATAGAGGATTTAAGCCTACAATGGGACTGCACTATCATATTTCCTATCCTTTTGGAAGCCTGGAAGATGACACTTCCTCATTTATTATGGTTCTTATGGAAGGAAATGAATGTTATTATCTTCAGAAACAAGAAAAAAACATAAAAAAGGTCAGGGCTCAATTAGTATCTTCCATTAAAGAAAACAAAAAACTCTTCAAAGGAAAGATAAAATCTTCATGTCCAATGGTGGAAGAGTACGTCGTCAAATAGTTCCCCTTTAGTCCTCCCTCGGGTAAAATGCCTCGATCTATAATTAAATGGTCTGACCCGTAAGGTAAATGGTTCAAAATGAACTTTGATGGTGCGTTAAAATGTAATCTAGGTTAGATTGGTGGACGGGGAATCATTATAAGTCATGACAGGTGACTAGATCCTAGCTTATGCCGGTCCCTTAGAAATTCAAAGAAAAATGTGGTGGAGGCTAGAGCCTTGTTATGGGGTGTTAACTTAGTTAGGGAAAAGGGATTAAACATATTCAAATTGAGGGCGACTCTCTTCTCATTGTTAATTCTCTCAATAGGAATCAAATTAAAAATTGGGCCTTGGGAAATATTCTTCAAGATGTTAAGGAACATCTTAAAGCTTTTGAAATGTTTAATATCAATCATACCCCCATCTTGGTAATAAATGTGCTAACAAGCTAACAAAATTAGGGTGTATAGTCATGATTTTAAAGTTTGGATGAAAGGAGATGTAATCCCCTCATCTATTAATGATATTATTCCTAATGACATATCATAATGATTTTATTTATACTCACATGGGTGACTTTATTTGTCATGATTTTCAAGGAAAGTTTGAGTATTACGGATTCACTTATAAGATTTTCCAACTTGAGTCTAACAAATCTAGCATGTGACTAGTTTTTCTTTGGAGGTGTAATAGAGAAATCATGGGAGGTGATAGAGTTTGAGTTGAACCTTTGAGCCATGGGATTATTGTCAAAAATCCTTCTATGTGGCATATGCTCAAAATTGGGGGTTTCAGAAAAGTACATTACCAAGCTACATGGGCATGACCCTCTCTCACCAAGGATTTTGGCACTGCGTGGGATGATGGCAAGGTTGTGGTTTGGGGAATGGAGTTGGAGGTTTCAGAGTAGTTCATTTCCTAGGTCATAGAAATGGAGATGAAGGGCCTTAATATTTTCAAGGATATGAATCACAGGGAACATGAAATCAAAACCTTCTTCGTAGGTAACAAAAAAATGTCATTGTATTCACGGATGGCATTGTTAGGTCCTATATTATTGGGGTTTGGAAAGAGGTATGTCTTCATATTATTAAGTATATTATTCTCGAAGGCGCGTATCTCAAGATATATACACGTAATTTGACTATGTTGAATATGTTTATGCACAAGATTATTATGAGTATCCCTTTATTTTCATATATGTCTCTTTTGACCTCTGTGAGTGATTTTTAGGGGGAAAGTGGAGTCACCTATTCATGAAGGTCTCATCCTCCTTACATTCTGAATGGAAAACCATTACGCCAAGATGGTGGCCCCGAATGAGGAGGATGATGATATTACCTGGATGAGTGCATTACCAAGATAAAAATAGGAAAATATCCCTATAACAGAGATGGGGAGGAGGATGATCCATATATTAGGGCTAGGAAGGATAATGACAATGAAGGTCCCTCCAAAGGGAAAGGAAAAAGTGTTGAGGATGAGGGTCAGAACTATGAGGACCTAAATAAAATAATGCAACATCTAGAGATGGTCGTGTAGGTTATGGAAGAAGATAATTCTGATATGAGGGAAGGGATGATCGAAATAATCAAGGCCACTAAGAAATGTGTATGTCTCGAGGAACATAGGGGGAAGTTAAAGAGCTAGATAAGCTAGTGAAAGATATGTAGACTTAGTTGGAGGCTGTGGAAGAGGGTATAAAGAAAGGGAAATTCCAACTCTCTATTAGCATCTCTGAGGATGAAGATGATGGAGGATAGACTTATAAGGAGTCGAGAGAATGAGAAAAACCAAGAGGATCGTTCTAGCACATTGGGATACCCCGAACATCAAAATATAAACTAGTTTTCTTTATTTCTATTCTTCAACTTCTTGTTATCTTTTGGAAAACTATTCTTGTCTAGTACTAGACTATTTTTTTGTCTCTTGCTATGACTTGGTTTTGGACCTTCTTTCTATTGAGTTAATCTTGTTTAACTCATTCTCATCATATCTCTTTCTACGTGTTTTTTTGTGCTTTCATGAGGTATTCTCTTTTGTAAGGCCTCTCGAGATGATCCCTACTTATTACCTAATCTAATAAAAATAACATGACCATCATGAATACCACCATAATCATGATAAAAAAATCAACATATTACTTTTGAATTATTTTTTTAAAGAAAATTGCTGTTAACTATTGAATAAAACAATTAGGAAAATAAGTAAAATAATTAAATTTTAATAAAATATGTTTCCTATTTTGCATCTCTTCCACAACAAAAATGATAAAAAAACTTATCTTTATTTACAAAAATCTCATAGATATCATCCACAACCTTTATTTCTAATTTTCCTTCATTACCGATTAGATGTAGATGTTCTAAGTTATATTGTCACAACCATATTATCTCTCGCCTCTTCCTAGACTGGTTTTAAACTCTCAATTTTTGAAATTCACTCTTTGACATTTCTAGTGTTGATAATGTGCTCTTGCTAATATAAATAAAAATTTCCCATTCCTACTAAGCACAATATGAGATATAATGTTTAGTTTTTTTATCCTTGTAGAATGACACGTCATAAAAATATGAGAATACAATGCATAAAAATGTATACAAACATCAAGTAACAAATTCCAAACTTTAGAGTACATGTTTTCCTTCCATGGTCAAGGCCATTGATGCAACCTAGAATTTACCATAAATAACCTAGGCATGTTGGCACATCACTCAACCTAGACTGAGCGCTCACCCAAAGCGTGTAAAGGTACCAGGCCCCTCTTTAGGGTTGCTTGTGTAAGATGTTAGTAAGATTAAGAGTTAATGCATTCAGATCCGTAATTGGTATAAGCATTCTACAAAGCATATTCCAGATCTACATCTAAAAATGAAAGGATTTAAACAATATCCATATGAATTATACAAAGTCTGAATATCTATTTATATTCATGTTTAACACCTTGAATCAATCAATACACTCCATTATATTAAACAAAATAAATACACATAATCTTCTTACAATATTCAGTATCATAAACTTATGCGCGGATCATATATGACAACATAACTTCACAATAACTCATATACAATCCCCCTATACTACATAGATCACTACATATTTATAAGGGTGGGGAATTTCCGTTCACTATTTACATAATTCCCAAAATAGGTCACATGCTGAAAATAGCCATGTGCCTTTACAATAATAGACACACATGCAAGTGTGCTAATAATATATCTCTTTTGGTTAACTGGAAGTAATAATTCTATTGTTAACTCGAACCCATACAAAGAACTTAGTAGATTCTCTTCGAAGAAGAACCCTTTTTTGTCACGCAAGTGTTTATCTCGTTTTTTGTACTTTGTACGCTATTTCCAATAATAACCCGTAATCCTGAAAAATGGCTAAGTCCTGAATCTGTCCTTGTCTTTCACGCGTGTTTCCTTTCCTATTCTTCTGCGCCTTTTAACGTGCCATGTTCCCACATGAAAACCTTTTGTGTGCCTTCTTTTAGGTATCATGCTTAGTCTCTGCTTCTACATTACCCCACACAAAACTGCATTGTTGCCACTGAAATGGTTGTCTCCTTGGAAATGGTTGTCTCCTTATATCCAAAGAGTAAAGTATAAGGAATAGAATGAATGTAAATTAAAGAATTAATGTAAAAATAATGAATTTTTACTCTATAACATTTTTTATTTCAAGTGGAAGAATTAACTCTGGATATTCCTCTTTGATTTCAGCCTCTAAGGTTTTCCAATCACTTAGCATGGCTTCTACCTTTTCTGGAATATCTGATGCAATAGAATCTAACTCCTCTTACGCAATCTCTTCCTTCTCATTTTGTAATACTATAACAATGTTGGACATTGTAGTCACCCTTCCTTCCAGAAGATCCATCTTCTATGCTATAAGCTTTCCAATTTCATCCACTTGTCCTTATGGGGGTCTTGGGCTACTACAAGGGCCTTGCACTTTTGCTTTACCAATTCCAATCATTCTACATGCCCCAATGTCTCATCTTTCATCGCCTTTAGGACTTCATTGTCTTCTACCATGGTACTGAGTCTGGTTCTTATTACTTGCCTCTCGGAGGTACACATATATTGAATGCAGTCTCGCTTTCTTTAGCTCCTCCGACAAGGTTTGGAGTAATGCTTCATAAGATGAAATATTTCTAACCACTGAAGCCCTTACTCTCTCTACTTCCTGTTTAGGGTCCTTTGGCATTGGCATTTGAACTGGTCCATCCTCAAGCACCAAATCAACTAAGGTACGCACATAATGCATAGCCAAAGGGAACTTTTTGGGTACCTTGGGCTCCAAGTGTGGTCTTGCTTGTAGGACATGATTGCCAATATCCTCTGCCATGGTGATGAGAACCCCATTATTATTTTTCTCTAGGTCTTTTTCTCCTTTCAAACATGATATTTTTTCATCTTTGGCTTTGATATCTTCTCTTAGCACTTTAATAGTTGCATCCTTATCTACAATCATGTGTTCCACCTCTGTAGATACTTTCACTAAGGCATTACTCACCTATTCATCAAAAATAACTATGGGTTTGATGGTTATATGTTTGTTCTAAGTTGCCTTTCTCATTCTTCATAACACACAAGACTTTTCACACACATCAAAATTGGGCTCATCCATGCGAGTTTGCATGGACCATGACAATTTTTTCTTGTGCGTGTGGTTGGCATGTCGTGTCTCAAGTATCTCCCATCCATACAATTCCTTGAGTCACACTATATTATCAAATCAAGCACGGACAATATTACTTGTGTCATCATCATAGCACATGATTGGTGCAATATACTCCCCACTTGCACTCTTTGTTCTTAGCCCCTTAGGAACTTGAGCGCAAGGGTTTGGAGTTGGATCATCTATGTACTAAGTAGTATATTGTTCTATTTTTCCTACCTCCTTTACTCATTCTTCATCCTTCATTTCTTCATCCTTGGGTTTTTCCACATCCTCTGGTGAGTACAGATTTTAGGGCACACTCTCTTCAGAATCCTCCACCTCCTAATTCAGATTAAATTTTCTCCTTATCTTCTCAGTTGTCTCTTTCTATGGAGAGAGTTGTGGTGATATCCTAACAGATTGAAGATTTTCCGTGCCTTTTTTCCTTTTTCTTTTGAACACCCTCTTCAAATGGTGCTCTCCTTCGAATTCTTCCAAGTCCTCTTCTTCTTGTTATTCCTTTTGTCGGGTACTTGTGCAATTAGTCTTCATTTTTTTGTAGGCTACCTCCAACCTCTATATACCAAGCCACCACTATCTTCACGCCCTTCTTCCTCTTCATCCACTATTATGGTTTCTACAGGTTGTGGGGCTAGAAACTTCTCCACCGTATGCTTAATTTTTGGTATACCTAGGAGCATGAACTCATTTTATACATACTTGTTACCATCCAACTTAGGATTAAGTTGAAGGTATACAAGCATGCCTCCACTATCCCCAATAGCCATGCTTACAGGATTTATGTTTATAACATCTAATATGAGTCTTTCAATATATGTTGTCTAATATGGATGTATATATATTTTTCTTAAAGTTTGGTAGTTGTAATCTACCTTATCGTATTAAAATTTAGTCAACGTGCATCGGTGAAATGGTGAACTGATTCCTAGAAGTAATGCACTATGAAGGCATATTGAAGTTTCCACCATGGAATCCAAGTCCCATCCTTCATAGAAAATCATGTGATGAAGAATTTTTGTTACATCACTAATTGCACTGCATTGCCCACCAATGATGGTAATTCCTTAGGAATACACCACCCCTCTTTAAATGTCACATGGAGCTTGTCATACCACATCTACACCCTATGTTTGAATTTCCCACTCATTGACCCTTCCCATAAATACTTTGTGAACCTCTCCACGAGGGACTTATTCTCTAAGGGGTACTCCCAAATATTGTCTTTTGGCCCATCAGGCACTCATATCTCCACAAATACTAGTGATAACAAGATAGTGAAAAATTGATTCTTTTACATGTGTGTGCTTCCTTGAAGATGGTATCCATGATATAGTCTACTATGTTATAGAATACCCCCTATGACATCTTCCTTGTGACATGGAGCCACATTGTATTAACCTACATCCATCTCTCCTCATCATTTAACTTGGTCACAAATGCACAACTGCTTATACCACTAGGTACTTCTTCATTTTATTGATGTCCATTCCACATGGACCTTTTGTATACCCCAATTCCTTTCATGTTTCCATGATTGTTGCCTTATTAGTTAGGTCACTATCAAGATCCATCCATGTCCCCTTTAACCCTATTAGCATCGATATCAACGTTGTTGTAATCCTTACCCTTCTTCTAGAAAAATAGAAGAAGTCCTCATGGAATCTGCTCATTATCCACTAGTAAAGAGGTTCGTATTTTCCAAAGTATGGGAGCTCATACAACTAGTACACTCCTACTTGTTTTAAAATTTTCTCCTTAGTGTCATCATATATCAGAAAATCCTCCGATGTGTGCTTGTTAGTCTTTGTAATCAACAACGCATCTAATTTTTTTCTTATTAACAAAGTGCAGTTGTTATAATCACTCACCTTGTAGAGTGTGTATGTGAGAATCCCACTCTTACCAAATTATAACACCTTTCGTATACTACATCTCTAATAAAATACTCTCGGGAGAAATTTCAACTTTGGCCTACACTTTCTTCTTTTCTTTGGCTCCCGCAGTAGGAGCTTTCTTTGGTGTCATCATAAAATCTCACGTTTTTATCTTCTATAGTTAAAAATCTAAACCCTAGCTTGAGTCTGTGTGCCCTAGTTTGAAACCACGTGCCCTAGCTCTCTTTCAAGTGCATTTGCTTCAAGACAACCCTTCACCAATGGGGACACAAGCTTCTTCTACGCACAAATCTACTCTCCACATTTGGTTTCACACTCTCTGCACCTCAATACTCTTCGCTCAGCTTGGTCACACTTAGCTCATTCAAATTCTTGCAATCACAATGGTAAATATGAACTCACATCACATCCTTATATAGATTTTCAAATATTTGGTGCATTTATTTCTCCTTCACCTACAAAAATCCTCTCATTAATTGACCATTTTAAAAATTTCTATGTAGTACAACTTCACACCTCAACTATAACCTTCTAGCATGCCTTCCTACCTTCTAGCTATAGAATTATCTTCAGCATGCTTCCATGCACCTAAATACCTCACCACCCCACTTTCTCTTGGTAGTCGTCATGGCTGCTACTTACCTCGAGTTATATTGTTTCTTTGTTTATCTCCATCTATGGTCCTTATTTGAAAGAAATCTTCTTTCCACCAGCTATCTAAACTTGAATAACACCTATAGCCATTTGTTCCTTTATGTGTACCCAATTTTCAATATCCACCCCACACAAATGGTATGTACAATACTTTGTGCATAAAATTCTTCAAATGGTAATTAGATTCCAAAGACGTAAACATGCTTATTACACAAAACACCAACTAAATAGACAAAACATAGCGATGAAGAAGGAAATACATTAAAGGAATACATAATTGAAAACCTAATCTAAATGACAACACTTCCTTATTACAAACACCTAGAAGAATTATTTATAGTAGGGATTTAATCTACTCCCCTTGAAGTAACTAGGTAAATGTATTCCATCAAGAGCCTCTAACCGACAAGATCCTATTTCAATTATGTAAGTGATAACATATGGTCCTAACCAATGTACTTTAAGTTTTCCTAGATGGCACAAAAATGAGAATCATAAAGAAGCACCATCTCTGTCCTATCTCAAGATTTTTGTCCTGATGTGCCTATCATGTCATGCTTTCTACTGGAATTTTCTTTCTTCGACTCCAAAGCATGTTATTTCTTTCTGCTCATCCAACTTAATCAAATTTTCAATTCATTCTTCTAATGCTTGTTCATCAGCTATACCTTCAAAGATGTACGCAATACACAAAGAAGGAAATATGAATTCCATAGAAGAGTTACTTCCACACCAAATACTAATTGAAAGGGTGTGGCCTTGTTTAACCACTTGTATGTTGTTCTATATTCCCAAAGCATGGTAGAAAATTTATCATCCTAATATTTTCTTCCAACATCAATTTTTTTGTCAATGTCTGGCTCAAAATCTTGTTGAAAGCCTCAGCAGTCCCATTTTCCTGAGGATGATATGGTGTAGTCTTATGGTGTGCAATCATGAACTCATCCAATATAATTATGATTGTCTCATTCAAAAAATGTGTGCCCCTATCACTGGTCAAACTCAACGGGCATCCATACCTTGTAATAATATTTTCCCATAGAAACATGGCTGATGTATCTATTGTACAATCCTTTGTATGTGTTGCTTCTTCCCACCTTGTCAGATAATCTATGCAAGTGATGATATAGAGTGATCCAGTCCTATGTATGGCTAGTTAAATAGGACCCACGAAATCTATAGCCCATTTCTCAAATGGTTCTGCATGAGGAATAGGTCTTAAAGGCATTTCATCTCTTTGTCCTGGTTTTCCAAGGAACTGACAATGATCACAGGCCTTACAATACTCCTTACAATCCTTATATAGAGTCTCCCACTATAATCAAGTGAGTAGAATCTTACACGCGGGGCGTCACTGCATAGTGCCCACTGCAATACCACCACCATGAGCCTCTTCCATGATATCTGTGTGCTGCTCATGTTCTAGTATGCATTGGTGTAAGACTTTATCTCATCCTAACTTGTAAAAATAAACATAAATGGTGCCATGTGAATGGAAAGTTATTTATTCTCTAAGGATTTCATCCCTTTTGGTGTCATACCTATATGTAGAAAGACAATAATGTCCTCTAATTCCGATGGCTTGCATTATAACAGTATAACTATGCATCGGGATGGTATCTTCAATTGCACGTGCATCTTTTCTTGGATGTATTATGGATAAATGGTCTAGTCCAAAATTACCTTTCCCTTATTTTACCACAATCAGAAAATTAAATTCTTGGAATAAGAGTACCCATTAAGAGATGCACCCGTAAAATAGGTGTATTTACCAAATAATTCAATGCCATGTGATTGGTATAGAATACAAATGGTGTTCTTGCAGAGGTATTATGTAAATTTATGTAGTGCATAGATCATTGATAAAGCTTCGTGCTATGTAGTTGTATGAATCTGCTCTACATGAGTAAAATATCTACTAGCAAAACAAATAGGATGATCTATAATACCTTCTCCAGGATGAGCCAACTTCGTGCCAATGGTCATGCCATAAGCATCCACATGGACATGAAATGGTTGGTCCCACAAGGGAAAACAAAAATAGGCACTGTAGTAAGTGTTTCCTTTAATGACTCGAATGCGCGCTACTTATGGTTCCCCCATAGAATGTCCCTTTTCCTTTTAGTAACTCTCCCAAGGGTGTGGCAACCTTAGCATACCCTTTAATAAATTTTCTATAATACCGAGTGTGACCTAAAAATTTGTGAACCTCACTTTGACTAGTAGGCTCTTCCGTGCCAATAATGAATGCAACCTTAGATTGATCAACCAAAAACCTTCTTTGTAGATGATGTGCCCTAACAATGTGCCAAATGGTGTGATAAATAAGAATTTCTTGATGTTCAAAGAGATTCTTTACTATCAAAATATTTCAAACATTATGCATAAATTATCACAATGATCCTAAAGAAGTCCATACACCGTCCAGGTCATCTAAATAAACCTCGTAAGAAGTTATGAATAAAATCCTTAAATTTTTGGATAGCTATGCATGACAATACAAGTGCATTTTTAGACCAAAAGGCATCATAGTATAGGAAAAAAATTCCCCATTCGGTGGTAAAATTAGTCATTTCCTAATCCTCTTGTGAAATCATAACTTGATGATACCCATAGAATCCATCTATAAAGGAATAGATCTCGCACCCTGAAACACCTTCTAATATTTCATCTATGAATGGCATAGGGAAAGGATCAGTCACACATGCAACTTTCAGCTCTATGTAGTCCACACACATCCTAATATGACCATCTTTCTTTATACTGATCACCATTGGGCTAACCCATTCGATTCATCCAAGGGCTTGATGATTCCGACTTCAACATTTTGTCATATTCTTCCTTGACCTTTTTGTGCAAGTTGGGCTTCATCTTGTAGGGTCTCTTCCTGACCAGGTGTGCACCTTCCTTAAGCTTTATCTTCATTTCTCCTAAATATTCATGCACACATTTTAGTTTATGGTATCCCCTTGGAAATAAGTCTTAATAATCTCATAATAACTCAATTATTTTTTCCACTTTAGAGTCAGACCAATAATCCTTAATTATGGCCTCCTTAGGCTTAGAATTCAATCCAATATTCACTTTCTTTGTTTTCATAGGTTCATGATAGGCCCACACGGTCTTATGTACACCGTGTGTAAAACCTCATGCCTACCTGTTTAATGATCTACATCTAGATTCTCTACTTCTTCATCATCCACTAAGTAGACCATCATTCTTTTTGCTTTCTTAAGGTAAGAGTTCTTAAGTAGTGTGGAAATTGTCTTTGTTTCTTCAGAAAAACATGCTCCTAGGTCATTTCCATCAAATAACTCATGAATGAGTTCTTCCACCTTAACACTGTCTCCCAAAATTAACCTCTTTATAACCGTTAATTCCTCTTATACTTTGGAGGTTTAGTAGAAAAGTATTCCAAAGTCTAGATCATTCCTACAATCAAATCCTACCAATTTCTAGTATCTCTATAGAGTTCTATATATACATACCAAGCACACACACGACCTTATAAAGTGGAATAAAATTTATTCACCGAGTGAAGGTGGTAATTCTTCCGCCCCTCTGTCTGAGTCTCTCACACTACTGCGGCGTGGTCTTGAACAGGTTGATTACAATGACAAGTTCACATTTGAGTAGAAAGAGAAATCCTGATTTCATTCCATCCTATAAGATTATCCATGTGAACCACCGACCAGCACATTTATTTCCCTTGTATGGTATATACTATCATATTTCGTCTCTCCAACCGATCTATCCATTGTTCCTCTATGGCGCATAGAAATACCATAGCATCTACTTCTCCCCGTGTATCAAGGTACCAAGTTATACCTATTCTCTTGATGTAATGAGGTCTACTATTCCATGAAAATTTACTTCTTACTTCATTCCCTACAAACTCGTAAGACCCATGAGCCTAATTATCACAAGTAATACTTTTATTATCACTAATATACTATGTATCTTCCCACCGAAAGATTCCTTATTTAGAAGGCTCAAGAACTTCTAGGTTCCATATTACACATACATAAATCCTATTCAAATCTTCCTTACTCAAAGTCTTAACATAGGGAGTAGTTTTCCCATCAATTAAAGGGATAATAACCCTTTCCTCCTTGTTCTCAAAATTGATATAACCCTTGTTGAACTAAAGATCATAATTATTTGCATAACACCAAGGGTGCCCAAGTGGAGTGGGAAGTTGTCTTCTTCTGCAAGTTCCAAAACCTCAAAGTCCCCTATGAACTTGGCCCCTTATATAGTAATGGATGCATATTTTAAAAATCCAATAGAGGTGGCCTTGGTTCGAGATAGCCATAAACAACAACTTAGAAGATGGTTGTAATAGGGGTCTCCCCATCCTTGATACATCTAAAGTAAGGACATTGACTTCCGCACTGTGTATCAATCAATATATTACTCAAAATACATCCATCCACAACAACATTCAAAGTGATTTACTTTTCATATTCTAAGCTATGGGGGAAAGATTTACATGCGGGATATTTCATCTAGTTTGAATACTTACGCACGTGTGTTTCCCTTTAGACAATTCCCTAACAATGGAATAATATTCTCCCGGAAAAAAATTTCACACCTCCTTCAAGTCATCAATATCATATTGGACCATCTTTGCTACTTTATTTTGCTCCATCTTCCATGATTGCACCTTTAAACACCGTATTTCACCCTTAATATTCTGGAGTACCTTCATAGTTTCTTGATAAACCTCCTTCGATGGATAGGATCTAGTACCGTGCATGTAGAACCTCCTCCTTAGTGATGGTATGCTTCTTTTGTAATATGTATTTAGCATGTGCCACTTCAGCGCCGGTAGTGATATTTATAGGAAATACCTTGGATTCTGGTTCCAACATGGGCATCCACTTATTTTCCACAGTTTTTTGTATCATAACCATCCCTACACCTTTGTTTTCTTTTTATGCTTCTTACTAAGATGATCATATAAGTCCGGCATTCCTCATAGCTATGATTCTTTCCACACAAAGAACATGTAATATTATAAGGACATTTATGCTTGTAATGGTTAGAAGATCCACATGTATAACATGTTCCACAAGGAAACTCACCTCGTCCACCACCACGGCCTCGACCTCCAAATCCACCATGGTATCCTCGACCTCTTTCATGACCTCCTTCAAAAATTCTGTTATTTCGGTCATAGAACTCTTTATTGTGATATTGATTGATGAGGCCAAAATATGTCCATTAAATGTACAATAAATGATCTCATCTTACTCTCCTTTTTATTAAGTTTGACTACATTTTGTGACTTTTGTTTGATCTGATATAAGTTAGGATGTAATTTTCCATCTTTTGTTGATTATGATTCTAACATTTAAAAGCTCTGTAATTCCTAACAAAGTGTTTTGGAAACTCAGTTTTGTAATAAAATAGGTCACAATCAGTGAAAAAACAAATATGAAGTGGATTGCATGTTTTTGGAAGCATTAGAATCAATACGGTTTAGTTTTGGAACTGCCAGACTTAGTTCCGAACTCCACCACATAGTTATGAGTTCTGTCACTTAGTTTCGAACTCTAGTACTTAGTTCCAAAATTATCGAAATTAGTTCCAAACTCCTTAAAATAGTTCCAAAACTGTTAGAATTTGAGGATTCTAACAAATATAGATTTAATCAAATTACATATTACATAATGTTACAATAAATATTTAAATAAAGATTACATCATAACATAAGTAAATAAAGAAATACATACAGAAATAAATAACACAGGCGATACAATATTTATAGTGGAAAACCCCAATAGGGTAAACACCACTTTGAAATTAACCTTTTACTTTAGAGAACTTATTTTACATCTAGTAAGATGGCCTCCTCCTTTGAAACCATATTTACCAAGGGTAAAACCAAATTACTTGATTTGCACACCTTTGATATATTTTTCAAATATATCAAATGAGGACCTAAAGTCCTTTCTATATAAGGTGATCGGTATGTCTCCCGACCCACATTTTCAACATATAATGGTTGATACATACACCTAGGTTTATAATACTTAATATTAGAAATATAATCATTTCATCATATTAAATATTTAACGTAAAGTATATACCTAGGTTAACATATTTAATAATAGAAATATAAATATTTCATATTATTAAATATTAACCTATTTATTAGTGATGGACCCATATACATTAAGGGTTATCTAGACCACTTAATCATTATGTTCCAACACTCCCCCTTAATTTAAAGTGGGATAACATAACATATGCCAATAGATTACCTTCCCATGGTACACTACAGGATTTACAATATTTAACCATAAAGGTTTTAGGCTAGCATATCGCTTGAAGGAATTATAACACCTTCATCATACTCAAATTATCTTTTGGTACAAAAGGATTTAGAATCCCAAAGATCATCCCATGATCAGTGGCTAAGTATGATTTGTGAGTTTTACATGTTCTCACAGGTTCTCATAAAAGGTTATTGAACCCAAGTATATAGGAGCCTTTTACAACCAAGGACCTCCTTAAAAATATGCTTGTATTGAATGTTTACCAGTAAACTCAATAGCACTAAAGAGTTTATTGAAGAGTGCCTTTAAGATCTTTATAAACTTCTTTCTAAAAAAATATGAGGAGGTATACATGCCCGAAGGTCTTTTTACACTTTCCTAAAGGTCTTTTTATACACTTTCCTGAAAGTTTTTACATATGCCCGAAGGTATTTTTACAGAAACCAAGTTCCATTAGGATGTGAAATTTTCATGCACACTCCCTCTCAATGGCCACTCGACAATCCAATGTTTTCATGAAAGTGACAAAACTTTGCAACACTCAAGGACTTTGTGAAGATGTCAACAACCTACTCTTTAGTCAACATGAACTTGAGATTTATCTCATCACTTTGCACCTTCTCATGGGTGAAGTGTATATGTATCTTAATGTTCTTCATCCTATAATGTTGAACTGGATTCTTAATCAAGAGTAATACAACTATGACCACTATATAGAAGATAAATACTTCCTTTATCTTACATGTGTATCTCTACCAACAGCCGTTGCAGCCACATGGCTTCTTTACTTCTTCCATTGTACTTCTCTACCTCAGTAGAATAAATGGAGACTATTGATTATATTTATTATTCCAAGTAATGGTTCCTACACCAAAAACTTAAACACAACATTGGTATGGTTATAATAACAAAATCTATATATGATAGCATTTTCATTTTTATTATAATGCAACCCATAATTGATTGTTCCTTTCAAATATCTAAAAATTATTTTTGCAAGATTCCAATGATCTCTAAAAAATGTTCATGCATAAACCTTGAAGTAATTCCTATTGTATAGAAATATATGATCTCGTTATAGTTAGATAAATCAAACTATCAACTAACAACGTATATAAAATAGGATCAACCTTTTTCATATATAGATTTAGGATCAATATTTATTCCAACTTCCATTGAAGTAGAAAATAGTTTATAATCAATCATAAGAAAAAATTTCAATATAATGGTTGCATATTGTGTTTTGAAAAATAACAATAGAATGAAATACAATCATACAAATAACATGATGTGAGATACCTAACTCATTCATTTCAAAGTACTACTTCAATTTCTCTTTAATCCTATGAATTAAATCATAATTATCACCAAACATAAGCAAATCATCAACATATATACATATAATGATAATATGTGAGCCTTATTGCTTAATGAATATATCATTGTTAGAAGAACAATTAACAAAACCTAACAGTTTAAAGAAGGAAACAATTTTCACATACCAAGCTCTAAGAGCTTGTTTTAAACCATACAAGGATTTCTCAACTTACAATCATAGTTTTCTTTACCATTTTCTTTAAATCCTTTAGGTTGAAACATGCAAATTTATTCTTTTAAATCACAATTAAAAAAATCATTTTTCTTATCCATTTGGTGGATTTCCCCCAAATTGAGTGGCAATTGTAAATAAGGCCCTAACGGTACTCATTTTAGCTACGAGAAAATGTCTCAACATAATCAATACCAAGGGTTTCGAGTGAAACCTCTAAAGAACAAGTCTAACTTTATGTTTTTAATACTACTATCAACATTATATTTTACTTTGTATATCCACTTAGACCCTATAATACTCCATGGTTCAGTTCATAGAAGGTAATTAATGCATGGTACATATGATGACTTCTCGGTCATTTTCCTAAGGTTAATAGGATTTGAACTTTCTAACGACATAGATTGAGCCCAATTTAATTTATTATCTCGGAAGATAAGAGTTTCGAAACATCTATAGTATCAAAACATCATCATGACAATTTACTAAATCAATCAAAACCATCATTTAGAAGGATTTAATGAAGTAACTTCAATAGAAGAAGACAACACATGTAAAATTTTCACTAGATTGTATCTAGACATTTCATATAAGCTTCGATAATTAACATGTCCTAACCTTTCATGCCATACTTTTTAATTATTCAAACTTTGAGATATAAACTAAGATGTAGAAGAGAAATCATCAAAAATATACGTAAGGTTTATTTGAATTCCTTGACTATTTTACTCTCATTACTATCCTTGATATACCAAGTATCCTTCATGTATGGATTCTAGTTATGTCCATACATGTTTCGGATGTTTGATATTACCAATATGTAGAAAGTACTCATTGTTCACATTGCGTATAATCATATAAAGATTCTCCTACATTCGTTGCGATAGTATATTCATGTTATCTACAGTTGCTTGAAAACCGGTGGGAGCAACCTCGCATCTAGAAACAATCGTTTAGAGTTTTTTTGTCAAAGATTTTGTTTTCACCCAAATGTTGTTGTTGGTTTCATTCAGGATTTAGATTTTGTCAAGACAGAAATAGTAAGATGTCATTATTTTCCTAAATTTGTAAAACAAACCCCATTATAATATACAATGTACCACAGAGTTAGATACATATTTATCAATAATAAACACAACACTTTTAATATAATCAGATCTAAATTTTATAGATCTAAAGAAACTATTTGATCATAACTAATTATGTCATTACAATGCATACTAATTGACCTCCCATGATCAAAATAATAACCCACAATATAAAGGGCTCTGCATTATACCCACGTATATAAAAATGTTTCGACCATATAGAATTGAAGAAGAGACCCCTAAGAATGCATAACAACTTCAAATTTAAGAAAAAAATTAAAGTAGACAAAAATCCAGCCATCTTAAATTTGACATCTAAATGACCATCATAATGGCTTATTTTTTGGTCTGTTGCGTGACGGTCATTTGACCATCAATTTTAACACAATGAAAGTTTCCTATAACCTATGAGCTTAAATTTGGCGTCTAAATGACCATCATATTGTCTTATGTTTGGTCTACCGTGACGGTCATTTGATCATCAAATTTAATGAAGCCAAAACTTATTGTGTATTTCTAGAATGTGAAATTCCAAGATTTCTTCTTCTGTATAATATTAGGGATTTTATATTTTAACACATTATAATAACCTATTATAATTTGTAATATAAAAATATATACACTTTAAAAAAAAGGTATATAGTTTATGGAATGTAAATAAAAAACAACATATTGTTCATAAAATTATAAACTATAGTGTATATTTTTATATATAAAAACACATAACCCTTATAAAAGGGGTTTATAGGACATAGACTAGGTTAAAAGAATTTTACCAGGTGCAAGTAGATTTATGAAAGTATAGATTAACATGTATATTTTATAGAGGGGACAAGTAATTTCACCCGACCAATGAAATAAATTCAAATCCCTATTTTCATAAACCTTGTCTCCTCCCTTCATTTACTCTTAATTTTACCCTACACACATTTAAAACTATGGAAATATTGTAAAATATTTTATAGAATTATTACAAGCTAAAAACTTTAAAACTTTTATGTGGCGATAACTACCAATATTTTAATAAATATTTAACACACTTCACGTGGGCCACCAATAAACTATTCCTTTTTTAATTCTCCATTTATACTTGAGAGTTCCATATTTATAACTGAGATATTATCTAATTTTATTCTCCACTCCCACTCTTATATACAAGAAAACCTTTAAATAGGTTTATTTATATAGTATTTATAAACTATAAGATATAAATGAATGGAGTTGTCCCCTTACATGGATAATATAAATGGTTAGGGACACATGTTAGGTTTTATTTAATGAGTATTAAGATTTTAAAAGTAATCCCTTTATAGCCAAACAATAAACACCAACGCCCTTTCTAAAAAAAAAAGTAAGCACTTAAGTTTTTTTTTAAATATATATAAACCAAATCTAATACAATTTATATTTTAAGCGGTTTAAACTAACCATATATATAAAATATGATTAAAACTTAGGTTTGTTTATTTTTAAAAAAAACTATATATACCTAGATTTATAAGTTAAGTTTAAATACGATTTAAAATTAGTCTTAGAATATGGTCGGTTGACTCTTCCTCAATCCCATGTAATTTTAATATGGTTAAAGACTTTTAATATATAGTTTTTTTTTCAAAAATATATAAATTTTAATATGATGTTTATATAAATTATTATATAAAATTTATTCTATATTATATATATTTTCATTTCAAAATAATAATATAGTTTTCAAATGTTGTTCTTTTACGATATTTCTGCTCTGACTTTACTTTTTTGTAGTTTTGTTGTAGTCTTTGTCCTTTTTTTCCTCTAGTTTTAACTAACTCTTGGTTACTTTTGGAAATATTGTTCTATCTGGATATTGATCATTTTTGTTGAATCTTCATAGTTATATCAAGCTAGTGATGTAACACCTTGGACTGTAGTTACTTCCTCCTGAGCATACAAGTGTTGATATGTGATTTCTTTTGAAAGGATGTGTTCCTTTGATTGAGAAGTCATGCTTGATATGTACTGTATCTTCTTTGCAAATTACAGATCTTTGACTGAGTCGGAATATGATTGGACTCTTTTATTTCTTTCATTTTACACCTGAGTTTAATCTGATCTTGGAATGAATTATGGAGTTATCCATCTATAAGACCAAGCCTTGGATCAGTGGTATTGATCCAAGTGGTGCTTTAAGCTTATTCGTGATGAATTAAAATTATAGACCTTAAGCAGGTTGCAAGGTCTGGATGCATTGAATAAGCTAGTCCGGAGTATAACTCAGGTTGATCATGTTAAATGAACTGGTGCCCGATATTGTGATATATCTGGAAGGTCTTGATCGTGGACCAGGTAATAATTCAATTACATAAAATTCTATAGCCTATTCGCAGTACAGGAGTGAACCCTGTCCGTGAATGTATGTTGAAGGTTATTTTTCTGAGCATTTGAAATATTAGACCTAAACTAGATTTATTAAGGTTAGTAACCTAAAAACTAAACTTTAACCTAGGGGATTAGATTAGTGTTAATCTAACCTAGGCCTAAGCTATAAGCTAATGTTCTAAGTTAGTATCTATGTGTTAAGAGGCTACACTAAGTGTTATCCTAAATCCTAACCTAAGTTACTAACCTAACTATGAACAAGGAAGAAAGGGGACATATGGAAAGGTGTGAACCATGGGCGGCAGTTTCTATGGCATTAAATACATGGATAAGCATGAGGGACAGGTAATTTGGTAGAAGTTTTTAAAACGGCTAACTTGAGCCGACGTGGCAGGTCGCCAAAGTTGGAAATGGTCTTTGATGTGCATTTGTCCATCGCCAACTATGGCGGTCGGTGGCAGTGGAGATTGAGCGGGAAATTGGGAGTAAATGCAATTAATGAACTCGGTCGTCGAGCTCGGGTTCCTCGGGAAAGCATGCAAAAAGGAAAACTAGTAGTTTGTTTGGTTTTTCATGCGCTCTAGTTTTCCCTCTGTCTGTTCACTGGTTCTTCGCACCAGTCTTCTTGGAGTTGCATGGAAAATTTGAGTGTAACTCGCTCTTTCCTCTGGCAAGGAAAATTTATAAGTCATGGTAATAGCAAATTTTTGTTGGTGGATCTAACTTGGAAAAGGAGGAGAAGGTTCGAGCTCTTTCAGTGGTCTGCTTCGAAATTTTAAGCAAATAACCAGGCATGTTAGGCCCTAACCTTTAAAAATCTTGCTCTCTTTCAAATGATTTCATTAGAACAACTTTGTTCAGATGATTTTTGGAATTAGATGGTTTTTATGGTAGCTTGGGGTGATTTTGTTACTGTATCTTCTTGCTGGTTCGATTTTTCAATTAAAACCTTGATGGGTGTATTTTATTTTTCGAACTGTTGCAATATTTCATGGTGTTTTGCATTCCGGCTTTAATTTGTGAAATATATGCAAGAATGTATACTGGCTCGCTTTGTGAGAGAGCCCATGAATTGTTCTCTTGATGGGTACAGACTACTGTTGATACTTGTTGTTAATGCTTACTGTTGATGCTTGTTGTTGATACTCGTTGGAAAGGATACTGATGGACTTTTTGTTCAGTTTGATTGGACTTCTTTGTAAGTTCTGTCGAGGTTATTAAGGTAGTGGTTACTGAATCTTGTTGGGTTTCGCTATGTTATTTAGGTTTTGTTGAATGGATAACTAGTCATGTGTTTGATATTTATTGGGACCCAATAGAAGTTTTTCTCCTCCCTTGCGTTGCAAATTACGGATTGAACTCGGTGATAGTTTGCATTATAATTATTTATTGTATTCAAAACGACTCTATGGAGTACATTGGATGATTCATATATTATGGACCTCTGTTGAAGCTATACATCTTTGAATGTTGGTAATTTGATTTTGTAAGAGTCTTGAAGGAGTAACAGGTAATATGACCTCTGTTAATTTGTAATGAATTTTGGTACAGACTCTTTGGGTGTACTTCTACGTTTCCCATCTGTGAAAGCTTGAGCAAAAAAAAATAATGTAGAGGCTCAGTTGGATTCCTTGTTACAAAATCAGTATTTAGCTTTTGTGTAAGCCTGATTTTGAATGGTTACCATTATTGGCACAGTTGGAATCATTAACTATTATTTATCTTGTATACTGTTGTTCGGATTCAGTTGAATCCTTGATAGGTAACTATAGTATCTGCCTCTATTTAAGCCTGATTGGTACACTTGTTGTTTTTGGCACTGTTGGGTTCCTTGAGTATAGATAGATATCATGTATCTTGGCTCTGTGAAAGTGGGTCATGAATACCATACTTCAAATTCTGAATGCGTCCAGATGTGAATACGGTATATTATGTTTCCTTTCTGATTATTCCAGTTAGATGAGGCTGTGCATGTTGCGGGAATGTTGTAAGATTATCTCTGCATAGTCTTAGGGAAACATCAATTGCTTAATGTCAAGAAGTCTATTGTTGACTGCGATAAAATAGAAGTTCTCGATTTCGACCTTGGGTCTAAAAGCCTTACAGTGATTAGAAAGGACTAGAATGGGCTGTAGGTTGATGTAAGGGATTGTTGGTGTGTTACGTCTTGTCCTCATGGATATCAATTCTTGAGTTTAATTGAACTTAGGAGTTGTCGACTGCACCTCAACAGGCAATGGCTGTGATTATCTTCTTGTTTGTCACTTCGTGTGGGAGGTCATGCAGAGTCTGTTTGGTAGATAGTCATCACTGTTTGGCGTGAGAGCTATTGTACTGTAGTTTATTATATTTTAAACTTAAACAAAACAGTGGTGCTTTTGGTGGTCTCGTCTGATTTATTCACATGTGTTTAAGGTGAATGCTTTGCTCTTGGAAAGACGGTACAGTCATGAGCTAGTTCTGAGGGAAATATGTATGATCGTTTATTTCTCTTCTGTTGTAAAGTATATGTTGATATATATTTTTATCTAACTGTTGGAACTGTTTTAACTACTGCTGGAATCATGGGTTGTTATGATATTCATTTTACTATGATGAATGTAATGATCTGTCTGATGTTTGCTGTCCTGGGGATTCAGATGGATAGTTGTCTCAGATACTTTCGTTCTTCTTGATCCCTAATATTTTGATGAAATATGTTTACTTGTTGGGTGAATTGATCTCATTTAAACAGGGTGTTTAATGAAAACAATTGATGGATTGCAATTGTTTTAAGAGTTAGTGCTTATCATGCTCAGTTCATCGAACTGACCCATGTTGACAATTTTTGCAGATGGATGCCGTAAGTGGTAAAAGCACGTAGATCTGATAGGATGATCAGATTGTTTAATTTGATTTTAAGTTGAAATACAGCTTGATTTTCTAAATGTACTATATGTGGAAAGATGTTATTTTTCCGTAGAGTATTGTATCAAGTATGTCTTTGACGCTAAACAAGCTGAATTAAATTATTAATCCTTAAGTCCCTTCTTCTTGATTAAGCCAGAGACAACATTTAATTGGATTCTTAATCATTATATCTTGATACTTATAAGTACGATATAAATTCAAATAATGAGAACTGAAATAAACCAAAAAGGGGTTAAATTATGGCAATCACATGTGAAGATTATGGGTTATTGTCCAATTTCGTTGATTTAGAATTATGTATATTCTATGAACTCCTCGATGGAACCTTAGTCTTAATAACTTCTCTGTGTAAAGGGTTTTATTAAGGAAGGTCATTCTAAGGTGAGGAACCCAGGGATTGGGAAAGGCTAACCTTAGGGGAATGTCTTTTAATATAATTTAACTCAGCGTATGTAACACTTTTTAATAAGTAGATCTTTTCGAGGCGGATTTAAAGGTTGACAACACAAGTCAACTGCAGGGTTGTACCTCCGAGAAGGTTAGGATCTTCTCGAAGATACAACAATGCAGGTGTCTTGTGACGACACCCTTTGTATTGATCGATAAGATTTACACCATGAACTCGAACAAGTTACTCTGGGACCGATTAGGAATGTGGTCACGTTATAAGGCTGCCTAGGAGATTCGGGGTATCTTGACACACTGGTTTAACTAGGGTTGAACCAGTATGTCATCGTATCCCTAGTCCTCGTGGGCATCCATATAACGTTATCACCTTACTAATCCATTTCTGAGTGAATAATTTGGGATAGGAGGGACTGACAGAAGTCAGTATAAGACGTTCTATATAACTTAGGAATGGGGTGTAGGACGTATTCCAGATTGACGAGTATGCCATTAAGGAATACGAGACATAAGAAGTATGTTTCAAATCTTTGGCCAAAGTATCAAGCTACTCGATTGCGTTGTCCTAATTCACCTAGTCTAAGGGATAAGATGTCGATGAATAATGGTAACAATTATTCAGATAGGTTCCTTGGACAGAGCATTCTGAATCCCAGAATAGGGAAGAGAACCGCAAGAGTGGAGTGTTAAATAAAAATGCCAACTCTTATTACTCATGAATAGATCGGTAGATTACCGAGTCATGGAATGAATAGATCGGAGGTACTCCGAGTCATTACAATGCGCATATGGTTTTCTGTTATAAGAATGGTTATTTGATTTGTGAGTTCTAAATTATGTATTTAGAACCAGTAAGCATTTATCAAAAAAAAAAATCACTTGTTCTAATGTATAAAATGAGGATGTTACATCTTGGTATCAGAGCTGAAGGTTGCAGCTCTTGGGCCTATTGTGTCCATAATCTGATAAAACCTAAATTTTCTTGTAACAGAAAATGGTTAGAACAAGGGGGAATGTTGCGAATAATGCTCCACCCGAAGGAGGAGTGGAACAACCCAAAACTTGATGAGATCCTTGCTACCTGTTGGACACAAGAGATCGTTTAGCTGTGTACTTAAACAGCAGTGATGGGAAATGAGGAGGATGAAGAAGCTGATAATAACAATCAGTCAAACCTCCTGAGGACAACCCCAATATGGGTGTTGATGTTAATGATGGAAATGCACCTGTCCAACCAGAAAATAAAAAGGCCAGGTTGGCAGTAGAACTCACTAATGATATAAAAGGATAAGCCCACCTAAGTATGATGGCACCACATTAGGAGATGGAGCTGATAAGCGGCTCAGCGAAATGGAGAAGTACTTTACAATAAGGAACTTCTCAAAGGAAACCAAAGCTATTTGGGGAGCCTATCAGCTTTCCCATGAAGCATCTTCGTGGTGGGATAGCCGTAAAGCTGAACTAAACATTGATGAGACCAACGTTACTTGGGATCAATTTAAAGGCTATTTTAGGCAATGTTGGCTGCCACAACTTTTCTATGATAAAAAAATGACAGAATTTCAGAACTTAGCTCAAGGGAAGCTAACAGTAACTGAATACTGGGAGCGGTTTACAAAACTCCTCAAGTATGTACCGCAGTATCAAACTGACGAGAAGTTTAGAATACGGAAATTCATCATGGGATTGAATCCCATGATAGGGGGAGAGGTCGATGTTCACAGTCCAACCACTATGGAAGGAGTTGTTGAAAAGGCCATAAGGCAAGAACAGAAATTAAAGGCTATTTCTGCTCATAAAGAGGAAGTGTGGAAGAAGACTGCAAACCCTTCTTCAACCTCTCTTGCACCCAAAAAGGGACCATGGAAAAAGTTTGGAAACAAAAGTAAGTTTCCAGGGGATAATAGTAAGAAAGCAGTGGCAACTAAGCCTACTGGAAATGTAAGGGATAATTTTGCTAAAAATTATAACAATGGGCAGAAGCCCTATGGAGGACAACGTGACAATTACAAGACTGGAGGCAATTTTGAGCCTAAAAAGGGACCTGTAGGAGGCTGCTACAATTGTGGCAAAGATCACTACGCAAATCAGTGCCCTTTGAAGAAGGATGATCATAATCAATGCACATAAGATACATGCTACAAGAGAGCAGCCAAGCAAGTGACACCTATAGAAGTTCCGGTAAGTTATTTGGCATACCCTTCACTATTTTTTTTTTTTATACAGGCTACTAAATGTTTTATTTCTAATAAACTTGCTTCTAAACTCAAAAGAAAAGCTGGAAAAATGGATAAATCTTGGGTATGCAGATGGTAATAACTCTGTTCATACAGTGAGTATGTGTCTTTTTGGGGCAGTCCTTGACTTACCTAATTTCTCCACGGAAGTTGACCTCTATGTTACACCTTTGGGATCGTATGACATTGTCATCGGTGTCAATTGGTTAGCTGACCATAAAGCAAAGGTAGATTGCTATGAAAAGAACATAAAATGTTTAGATGATCAGCTGGAAACAACAGAGATTCAAGGTGTGAAACGGGAAATTTCAGTTAGAAAACTGTCAGCTATGCAGCTTAAAAAGGCTAAAAATAAAGGATGCACCCTTTATGCAGTAAAGATATCTGAATTTTCAGAAGAAGATGATGATTTCATGAAACAATTTCCTCTATTACAAAGTTTCAGGGATGTTTTTCCTGAGGAATTACCAGGGTTACCACCCAAGAGAGAATTTGACTTCACCATCGAAATCAAACCAGGAACAGAACCTATTTCCAAAGCACCTTATCGGATGACTACTACAGAGTTAGTTGAGCTTAAGGCACAGTTGCAAGAGCTTTTGTCTAAAGGTTTGATTAGGCCAAGTGTTTCACCTTGGGGAGCACCCGTAATATTTGTAAAAAGAAGGATGGAACACTAAGGCTGTGTATTGATTATCGGATGTTGAACAAAGCAACAATCAAGAACAGATATCCACTTCCAAGGATCGACGATCTATTTGATCAGATGCATGGAGCAGTGGTTTATTCTAAGATAGATCTTTGATCTGGGTATCATCAGTTAAGGATTAGAGAAGAAGATATTCATAAAATAGCTTTCCGAACAAGGTATGGACATTATGAATTCACGGTTCTACCCTTTGGATTAACTAATGCACCCGCAGCCTTTATGAACTTAATGAACAATATTTTTCAAGAATATCTGGACAAGTTTGTACTTGTATTCTTGGACGATATTCTCATTTATTCTAAAAGCGTTGAGGAGCACAATGAGCATTTGAAGATAGTTTTGGGAATTTTGAGAAAAAGAAAGTTGTATGGTAAGTTATCCAAATGTTCTTTCTTTGATTCAGAAGTTCACTATTTGGGTCATGTCATAAGTAAAGAAGGAATTGCTGTAGATCCTTCAAAAATAGTGGCAATAACTGAGTGGCCTGCACCAAAGAATGTGCACGAAGTAAGAAGCTTCATGGGTCTTGCTGGTTACTATAGAAAATTTGTTAAGGATTTTTCTAAAGTAGCTGCACCAATAACTTCATTGCAAAAGAAGGATAAGAAATTCATATGGAATGATAAGTGCGAAGTGGCTTTCAAAAGTCTGAAAGACCAGTTGACTTCTGCACCTATATTAGCTATACCCGACCCTAATGGGAGTTTTACTGTTGTAACGGATGCTTCTGGGGAAGGCCTTGGAGGTGTTTTGCTTCAAAATGATCAAGTCATAGCATATGAAAGTAGAAAACTTAAATTACATGAGCTGAATTATGCCCCTCATGATTTGGAACTTGCTGCCATTGTTCATGCACTTCAAGTCTGGAGACACTACTTACTTGGGAAACCTTTTGAGTTGAAAACTGATCACTTAGGACTGAAATATATTTTTACTCAGCCTAACCTGAATGCCAGACAGAGAAGGTGGTTAGAATTTTTATCACAATATGATTTTGATATTAGCTATATCAAAGGGAAGGAGAATAGAGTAGCTGATGCTCTAAGTCGTAGGAGGCACATTTCTGCTCTTATAACATTAAGAACTCAGTTTAAAGATGAGGTAAAAAGTGCCTCAGAATCAGATGCATACTTTCAAAGTAAAAGCAGCGCTTGCTGCAGAACCAAAGGATATAAGGTATAAAGGTTTTCATTTGGATAATGAAGGAATCTTGCGTTATGAAAACAGGGTATACGTACCTATGCTGAATGATTTGAGGAAGAAGTTGTTAGTTGAATTTCATAATTTGCCTTTCTCTGACACTCGAATCACAAAAATGCTTGCTGATTTGAAACAACAATACTTTTGGAAAGGTATGAAAAAGGATGTCATTGATTTTGTGACTCATTGTTTGGAATGTCAGTGGGTTAAGGTAGAACATATGCACCCTGCTGGACTATTATATCCTCATAGCATACCACAGTACAAATGGCAAGTAATAACCATGGACTTTGTACAAGGGTTACCCATGTCTAGGAACAAACATGATGTTATCCTGGTAGTTGTAGATAAACTAACTAAGGTAGCTCATTTCATCGCTGGAAATCTAAAGGATGATTCACCAGTGCTGGCCAAAAGATTCATACACGAAATTTTCAGATTACATGGTGTACCAGAATTGATTATATCTGACAGGGATCCAAGAATGACGTCAAGATTTTGGCAAACGCTTAACACAGCTCTTGGAACAAAACTAAACTTCAGTTCTGCATATCATCCTGAAACGGATGGACAAACTGAGAGGGTAAATCAAGTGTTGGAGGACATGTTGCGAATGTATTGCATGGATCAACAGTATAAATGGGAAGAGTATCTTCCATTAGTTGAATTTGCATACAACAACACTTATCACTCATCTCTTAAAATGGCACCATTTGAAGCACTTTATGGAAGAAAGTGTAGAACTCCTGTTAGCTGGGATAGTGTTGAGGATAGAGTGGTAATTGGACCAGAGATTCTCACAGAAATGGAACAACAAGTTAAGCTGATTCGTGAACGATTAAAGGAAGCAGCGGATAGACAGAAGAGCTATGCTGACCTTAAGTGGATTGATCGCAGGTTTGAACTTGGTGAGAAGGTTTTTCTTCGTGTTAAACCCAGAAAGAGTTCTATAACTTTTGGCAAGGCTGCCAAGTTGTCACCTCGATTTGTGGGACCTTTCGAAATTGTTGAAATAATCAATCCTGTAGCTTATCGATTAGCATTACCACCTGCTTTATCTCGCATGCATGATGTTTTCCATATTTCTTTGCTTAAGAAATACGTTTCAGATCTATCACATGTTTTAAATTGGAATTCCTTGCAGGTCCAAGACCCAGGAATAATCGTGGTTAAACCCACACGAGTCTGCTGAAACTCACCAATTGCATTTAAGAAATCGTGAAATACAAAGAATGTAAGGTCCAAATGGGACCAGTTTAACGAAGAAAGTGCAACTTGGGAAAATTTGGAAGAGATGAAAATTGCTTTTCCTTCTCTTTTCAATAGAATGAAATCATGTGACAAAAATTCTTTTATGAACTTATTTTTTTAAGTATTTATGAAAGCCAGATGAAGGCAAACATTATTCAGGCTGAATAAAATGTGTTGTGACATTGATTTCTGGAACTATTCAAGTTGGAAAATAGTCGCATTGTTTTGTGAACTAATAAATTGGTTGACCTGAAGGTTAATCGAATATGTAATCATCGGGATGATGAATCTTTTAGGAGGGAAGCATGTAACACCTTGGACTGTAGTTACTTCCTCCTGAGCATACAAGTGTTGATATGTGATTTCTTTTGAAAGGATGTGTTCCCTTGATTGAGAAGTCATGCTTGATATGTACTGTATCTTCTTTGCAAATTGCAGATCTTTGACTGAGTCGGAATATGATTGGACTCTTTTATTTCTTTCATTTTACACCTGAGTTTAATCTGATCTTGGAATGAATTATGGAGTTATCCATCTATAAGACCAAGCCTTGGATCAGTGGTATTGATCCAAGTGGTGCTTTAAGCTTATTCGTGATGAATTAAAATTATAGACCTTAAGCAGGTTGCAAGGTCTGGATGCATTGAATAAGCTAGTCCGAGTATAACTCAGGTTGATCATGTTAAATGAACTGGTGCCCGATATCATGATATATCTGGAAGGTCTTGATCGTGGACCAGGTAATAATTCAGTTACATAAAATTCTATAGCCTATTGGCAGTACAGGAGTGAACCCTGTTCGTGAATGTATGTTGAAGGTTCTTTTTCTGAGCATTTGAAATATTAGACCTAAACTGGATTTATTAAGGTTAGTAACCTAAAAACTAAACTTTAACCTAGGGGATTAGATTAGTGTTAATCTAACCTAGGCCTAAGCTATAAGCTAATGTTCTAAGTTAGTATCTATGTGTTAAGAGGTTAGACTAAGTGTTATCCTAAATCCTAACCTAAGTTACTAACCTAACTATGAACAAGGAAGAAAGGGGACATATGGAAAGGTGTGAACCATGGGTGGTAGTTTCTATGGCATTAAATACATGGATAAGCATGAGGGACAGGTAATTTGGTAGAAGTTTTTAAAACGGATAACTTGAGCCGACGTGGTAGGTCGCCAAAGTTGGAAATGGTCTTTGATGTGCATTTGTCCATCGCCAACTATGGCGGTCGGTGGCAGTGGAGATTGAGTGGGAAATTGGGAGTAAATGCAATTAATGAACTCGGCCGTCGAGCTCGGGTTCCTCGGAAAGCATGCAAAAAGGAAAACTAGTAGTTTGTTTGGTTTTTCATGTGCTTCGGTTTTCCCTCTGTCTGTTCACTGGTTCTTCGCACCAGTCTTCTTGGAGTTGCATGGCAAATTTGAGTGTAACACGCTCTTTCCTCTGGAAAGGAAAATTTATAAGTCATGGTAATAGCAAATTTTTGTTGGTGGATCTAACTTGGAAAAGGAGGAGAAGGTTCGAGCTCTTTCAGTGGTCTGCTTCGAAATTTTAAGCAAATAACCAGGCATGTTAGGCCCTAACCTTTAAAAATCTTGCTCTCTTTCAAATGATTTCATTAGAACAACTCTGTTCAGATGATTTTTGGAATTAGATGGTTTTTATGGTAGCTTGGGGTGATTTTGTTACTGTATCTTCTTGCTGGTTCGATTTTTCAATTAAAACCTTGATGGGTGTATTTTATTTTTCGAACTGTTGCAATATTTCATGGTGTTTTGCATTCCGGCTTTAATTTGTGAAATATATGCAAGAATGTATACTGGGCCTGCTCTGTGAGAGCCCATGAATTGTTCTCTTGATGGGTACAGGCTACTGTTGATACTTGTTGTTAATGCTTACTGTTGATGCTTGTTGTTGATACTCGTTGGAAAGGATACTGATGGACTTTTTGTTCAGTTGATTGGACTTCTTTGTAAGTTCTGTCGAGGTTATTAAGGTAGTGGTTACTGAATCTTGTTGGGTTTCGCTATGTTATTTAGGTTTTGTTGAATGGATAACTGGCTGTGTTTCAGTATTTATTGCGACCCTATAGAAGTTGTTTCTCCCTCCCTTGCGTTGCAAATTACGGGATTGAACTCGGTGATAGTTTGCATTATAATTATTTATTGTATTCAAAACGACTCTATGGAGTACATTGGATGATTCGTATATTATGGACCTCTGTTGAAGCTATATATCTTTGAATGTTGGTAATTTGATTTTGTAAGAGTCTTGAAGGAGTAACAGGTAATATGACCTCTGTTAATTTGTAATGAATTTCTGGTACAGACTCTTTGGGTGTACTTCTACGTTTCCCATCTGTGAAAGCTTGAGCAAAAAATAATGTAGAGGCTCAGTTGGATTCCTTGTTACGAAATCAGTATTTAGCTTTTGTGTAAGCCTGATTTTGAATGGTTACCATTGTTGGCACAGTTGGAATCATTAACTATTATTTATCTTGTATACTGTTGTTCGGATTCAGTTGAATCCTTGATAGGTAACTATAGTATCTGCCTCTATTTAAGCCTTGATTGGTACACTTGTTGTTTTTGGCACTGTTGGGTTCCTTGAGTATAGATAGATATCATGTATCTTGGCTCTGTGAAAGTGGGTCGTGAATACCATACTTCAAATTTTGAATGCGTCCAGATGTGAATACGGTATATTATGTTTCCTTTCTGATTATTCCAGTTAGATGAGGCTGTGCATGTTGCGGGAATGTTGTAAGATTATCTCTGCATAGTCTTAGGGAAACATCAATTGCTTAATGTCAAGAAGTCTATTGTTGACTACGATAAAATAGAAGTTCTCGATTTCGACCTTGGGTCTAAAAGCCTTACAGTGATTAGAAAGGACTAGAATGGGCTGTAGGTTGATGTAAGGGATTGTTGGCGTGTTACGTCTTCTGTCGCATGGATATCAATTCTTGAGTTTAATTGAACTTAGGAGTTGTCGACTGCACCTCAACAGCAATGGCTGTGATTATCTTCTTGTTTGTCGCTTCGTGTGGGAGGTCATGCAGAGTCTGTTTGGTAGATAGTCATCACTGTTTGGCGTGAGAGCTACTGTACTGTAGTTTATTATATTTTAAACTTAAACAAAACAGTGGTGCTTTTGGTGGTCTCGTCTGATTTATTCGCATGTGTTTAAGGTGAATGCTTTGCTCTTGGAAAGACGGTACAGTCATGAGCTAGTTCTGAGGGAAATATGTATGATCGTTTATTTCTCTTCTGTTGTAAAGTATATGTTGATATATATTTTTATCTAACTGTTGGAACTGTTTTAACTACTTTGTTGGAATCATGGGTTGTTATGATATTCATTTTACTATGATGAATGTAATGATCATCGATGTTTGATGTCCCGGGATTCGGATGGATAGTTGTCTCGAGATAATTTCATTCTTCTTGATCCCTAATATTTTGATGAAATATGTTTACTTGTTGGGTGAATTGATCTCATTTAAACAGGGTGTTTAATGAAAACAATTGATGGATTGCAATTGTTTTAAGAGTTAGTGCTTATCATGCTCAGTTCATCGAACTGACCCATGTTGACAATTTTTGCAGATGGATGCCGTAAGTGGTAAAAGCACGCAGATCTGATAGGATGATCAGATTGTTTAATTTGATTTTAAGTTGAAATACAACTTGATTTTCTAAATGTACTATATGTGGAAAGATGTTCTTTTTCCGTAGAGTATTGTATCAAGTATGCTGAATGCATAAAATGTATTTGGTTAGTTCTGAAAGGAATGGAAATTGATATTTGTTACTTATGTGTTTGTATTCTTATCTTGATAGTTTGACCTTCTTCGGTTCAAATATCTTGAGAGCATTGTTATTATTGTATAATTTGGAGACTTTTGTGATTATCAATGTAAGCTTGCAAGAATATGTGACTGAATACTTATGATTGTTTAGCAATTCTAGTGTGTTCTATCTAAAGCTAAATTGAAATATAGATCACTGTCTTACTGGAAACTAGGGTTAAAATAAACCTAAGCAGAACGCTAAACAAGCTGAATTAAATTATTAATCCCTAGTCTTGATTAAGCCAGGACAACATTTAATTGGATTCTTAATCATTATATCTTGATACTTATAAGTACGATATAAATTCAGTAATGAGAACTGAAATAAACCAAAAAGGGGTTCTGTTGGCAATCACATGTGAAGATTATGGGTTATTGTCCAATTTCGTTGATTTAGAATTATGTATATTCTATGAACTCCTTGATGGAACCTTAGTCTTAATAACTTCTCTGTGTAAAGGGTTTTATTAAGAAAGGTCATTCTAAGGTGAGGAACCCAGGGATTGGGAAAGGCTAACCTTAGGGGAACGTCTTTTAATATAATTTAACTCAGCGTATGTAACACTTTTTAATAAGTAGATCTTTTCGAGGCGGATTTAAAGGTTGACGGCACAAGTCAACTGCAGGGTTGTACCTCCGAGAAGGTTAGGATCTTCTCGAAGATACAACAATGCAGGTGTCTTGTGACGACACCCTTTGCATTGATCGATAAGATTTACACCATGAACTCGAACAAGTTACTCTGGGACCGATTAGGAATGTGGTCACGTTATAAGGCTGCCTAGGAGATTCGGGGTATCTTGACACACTGGTTTAACTAGGGTTGAACCAGTATGTCATCGTATCCCTAGTCCTCGTGGGCATCCATATAACGTTATCACCTTACTAATCTGTTTCCGAGTGAATAATTTGGGATAGGAGGGACTGACAGAAGTCAGTATAAGACGTTCTATATAACTTAGGAATGGGGTGTAGGACGTATTCCAGATTGACGAGTATGCCGTTAAGGAATACGAGACATAAGCAGTATGTTTCAAATCTTTGGCCAAAGTATCGCAAGCTGCTGATTGCGTTGTCCTAATTCACCTAGTCTAAGGGATGAGATGCCGATGAATAATGGTAACAATTATTCAGATAGGTTCCTTGGACAGAGCATTCTGAATCCCAGAATAGGGAAGAGAACCGCAAGAGTGGAGTGTTAAATAAAAATGCCAACTCTTATTACTCATGAATAGATCGGTAGATTACCGAGTCATGGAATGAATAGATCGGAGGTACTCCGAGTCATTACAGTGGCATATGGTTTTCTGTTATAAGAATGGTTATTTGATTTGTGAGTTCTAAATTATGTATTTAGAACCAGTAAGCATTTATCAAAAAAAAAAAAATTCACTTGTTCTAATGTATAAAATGAGGCTATTACAGGTGAGCCATTTTTGTAATAGGGTATAGTCCCTTTAAAACTATTTACCAATAATAATAATAATAAAATATATAGTTTTCAAATTATATAGGATATAGTTATAGATTAACTATAAACTATAGTTTTTCAAATTGAATCCTTTTAGAGGGGACCAAAGAACACGGGTATGAATTTACCTTCCAAAATATTTAACCTGCAAACATTTGAAATTATATAAAATGTGATAATTATTTTATATAGTAATAAATCCTTTCTTTTTTTGTATGTGATTTTCACGCAGGTAAATATTTGAAGCCCCTTTCACCTGTGCACACATCAATCTCCAAACAAACATTAATTCCATATAATTTACAAAATGTAAATGAAATTAAGAATCATATCATATTACATCTCCCCCAAAAATTAGGAATTTAAAATTGAAAAACCCTAAAAAAATTTACCGAGAGTTTAATTGCACAAATGTAATGCCAAAATAAATTGGGAAAAAGAAGGGGACCAGATACTTTTAAATACCCTTTCAGGTTGGTTGAAAAAACCTATACAATTTAAATAAATAAAATACACAACATTTGATCTTAATTTATTCAATTTACCTCACTTTGTTACCATCTTAGAATTTGAGGATTCTAATAAATATAGATTGAATCAACTTACATATTACATAATGTTACAATAAATATTTAAATAAAAAGTAAATCATAACATAAGTAAATAAAGAAATATTTATAGGAATTAAATAACACAGGTGACATAATATTTATAGTGGAAAACCCCAATAGGGTAATAACCAATTTGAAAACAACCTTTTACTTTAGAGAACTTATTTTACATCTAGTAAGATCACCTCCTCCTTTGAAACCCTATTTACCAAGGGTAAAACCAAATTACTTGATTTGCACACCTTTGATATATTTCCTAAATATATCAAATGAGTACCTAAAGTCCTTTTCATATAAGGTGATCGGTGTATTTCTCCCACCCACCTTTTTAACCTAAAATGGCTGACACATACACCTAGGTTTATAATATTTAATATTAGAAATATAATCATTTCATGATATGAAATATTTAACCTAAAGTATATGCCTAGGTTAACATAGTTAATAATAGAAATATAAATATTTCATATTATTAAATATTAACCTATAGATTAATGATGGACCCATATAAATTAAGGGTTGGTCGACCACTTAATCATTATGTTCCAACAGAACTCTCTCGGTTAGACCTGAAATGATTTCCTTTAGTTTTGGAACTCTTATAAAGTTTTGGAACCGATAAGAATCTATTCCGAACTATTGGTGATTTGTCAATGATACTATCAATCGGAGCAGATTAGAAGACTTTCAACTCTCCATACGTGCAGATCCAGGATAATTATCACACAACTATATGACCAACCATGTTCTAATTCAGCATCTATTCTGGGCACAATTCAGTTCCATCATATCAGTGGAACAATTACGACCATAAATGCACCCCTGGAAGAAGTATAAATATACGAGACTTACAGAGATATATAAAGGAGGAATATAGATATAGAAAAAGAGATAGATATAGATTGATATACACAGATCCAACACATTTTTGTAATGCAGAACATTTTATCAATAAAATAGCCATTTCTATTTTGAGAGAAAATTAAGTTGTCCAACTCGTTTCGAGGTAGAGCAAGGGCCCACTCTCCAAGAACCAGGATCCTCATTTTTGTTGGTATTTATATTTTTAGAGAAAATAGTTTAGATCTGTTAATTCTTTATCACTTTTAATTCTTCAAGTTAAAATCTATTGTATACTCGTTCCTGTAGGTGTCTAGATTAGATTCTTATTTTCTTTCCATCATTTTCTAGCACTTTTAATAGTGTGTTTACTTCCAAGGAAAAGTTTGTTTATTTCCAGCAATTCCTTTCTGCAAAGTGTATTTACTTCTAAAGAAAAGTGTGTTTATTTCCAACAATTCATTTTTATAACGTGTGTTTACTTCCAACAGGTTTTCATAGTTTGATTTCAATAAGATTTTTAACCAAGAATTCCTTAAGACATTGAAAAGATCCCCTAGAAAATAAAAAATACCTACAATCATTTACTAGATTGCTAAGATTTTTGTTGCATATTGCTTTAGACACACCCTTGGTTTTGAATATGACATCAACAGATATTTGATTAAATGAAGGGAATAATGACACCCATCATTTTTGGCACCATTTCCGGGGACCCACTAGTTAGATTTTTCTAATTAGGTGTCAACAAGAGCAACAATCATACATTTAGTAATTGAAGAAATCTTCCCTAAGCTATCAAAAAATTTATGAGTAGACCAAGAGACTCCAATGGTAGATTTCTCCCAAAAATATTTGAACAAGAATTAACATCATCCTGTATTTTAAATAAGGAAGTGGACCAAGAATTGGAGGCAACATTATCCCCTGTAAGACAAGAAGCATAATTACCACCTTTGAGATTCTTGGATCAGTCACTAGAAGGAAGTAGAAATTTTAGGAGAAGGATTATTTCTCAAGATCCATTTAGGGTAATTTTTGATTCTCAATTGAGTAGTCAACCTCCTACTCCTGATTTTTCACCTTCCCCAAGGCATACCACATACCACATTGATTAGGAAAGAATTTTAGATAATACTTCAAAAATGGCACGAAAAGCTGAAAGGGAACTTGATAGGACCTTTACTTATCTAATTCAATTGGATGATGATGATACACCAATGAAAAATATTTCACCTACACATTTACCCACATTTAGAGGGATGCCATCTGAAGACCCTGACCAATTTTTGTTTGAGTTTAAGGTACTATGTCATACCTATGACTACAAAATAGATAATCAGAAACTCAAGTTATTTCCATCCACTCTGAAAGATGCAAAAATGAGGTGGTTCATGGGATTAGCATCCAACTCTATTACCACTTGGGTACAAATGGAAACTTCCTTCCTAGAAAAATATCAAGATTACTGTAGAGGGAGAAATAGGAAGGAAGAGTTTTTCAAAATCAAGTAGGAGGAGGATGAGAATATAGAAGATTATTTGGACAGATTCCTCTTTGTAAGTAAAAGGTGTGGATTTGTACTTCAAGAAGAGTTAAGTAAAACAATTTTTCTTAAAGGTTTGGAAGATGAATCTAGGGAATCTCTTAACTTGATAGGAGGTGGAAACATTAATCAATTAAGGATGAATGAAATTAAAGACATTTGTAGAAGCTATTCCAGAACAAGGGGTGGACCTAGGAAGGGAAAATCAGTGAAAAGTTTGAATCTAGATATGAAAAAACTAATGGATGAATTAGCAAACTTTAAAATAGACATTTTAGTTCAATTAACCTCTACTATGGATGGATTACAAGCTAAAGAAAATGCCAAAACTAAACCATTAGCCATTTATTGTCCTAGATGCAGGAAGAAGCATGTAATAAGGGAATGTCCTTTGGATAAAATAAAAGTATGTCTTATCTGTGAATCTAAAGAACATGATATTCACACTTGTTCTCTTCTTCCACTCATAAAGAATCAACTCAAACAAACCAATACATCATCCACAACAGAAGAATTGAATTTTGTTTAGAGACAACCTAGCCAAGGGTAGTTTATGCCAAGATCAGTTCTTAATCCTTGGATGATGTCATGGGAAACTCGTAAAAAGTACCACAAAATTCAAGATGACCACCTTGGGCACCTCAACAACATGGAATCCTCAGGATTGGGTAAGTCAAGCTTGGTATACCCAGGGAAATCAATAACCTTATGTCGGTCAAGGAAATCCTTATGCTTGGTCACAACCTAGATGGGTCCCTAGTAATTATGTGCAAGGGAAAACATATCCAAATAAGAACCAACAAGGCATAATGGGATCTCTAACACAAACTTCATAAGCTTAAAATTTATTATAAATGCAAATGCCAAAGACAACCAGAGCAAACCCAAGAAACAAACAAAAAAATCTTGTCTATGGAATAGAACTAGAAAAATCAGTTGATCTAAATGCCATGGATTGTAAGGATATTCAAACTAGATCTGGAAAAATAATTAGCAGTCCACTTGTTATATCACTAAAATGAAAGGAGAAACTCAAACCCCCTATTACATTTTTTCCTAAGAAATATGTAAAAGAGAGAGATAAGGAGCTAGATAAAGAACTCTCTGAGACTCCATTTCCAGAGAGATTTAAAGAATCTATAGAAATCAAGGAATCTGAATTATCGTAGGAACTAAGGAGACTAAATATTGAAATACCACCTTACAAGCAATTAAGGACATTCCGAATTGAACAAATTAATCAAAATGCTATGTTTGAAAAGACCTAAAGAAAGAAGTAGTACCCTAGGACTATTAAGGTAGATGTGAAACTTGTTGATTTATCAGTAGGAAAGCTCCTACTTCCCAAATACGGAGATCATGGAAGTCCTGTTATTTCCATCTCTATAGGGAATAAAGATATACATAACATTTTGGTAGATTTGGGAGCGGTAATAAATGTAATGACAAAGTGGAAAATTTGAAAACATTATCATTAATAGGTATACAACCTACTAACAACATATTGTAAATGGTAGATCAGTTTGTAGAAAAACCAAAAGGAGTTATTAAATATGTGACAATTAGAGTGGAGTAATGGAAATATCCAGTTGACTTCCTTATATTGCACCCAAAATGTAAAACACTTGGTTATCCCATTAATTTGGGCAAACCATGGTTAGCTAAAGTTTTTGCCTTAATTAATTATAGGTTAGGTGATATGAATATTTAAAATGGTAATAATTCTAATAAAATTTCATTATATCCCCTACACGATCTTTTGTTGATAATCAAGAACAATTGTGGGTTAATTCTCATGATATTAATAAACTAAATTTGTATTCATTGGCCATGATCACATTGCAGGATCACATACGAGAAGTAGAAGATATGATTAATAAACCATTGAATGGGCACCAGTTATCCTTGAGGCAATCAAAAATAGTTCCAAAACTGGTAAACTTAATTCTAGAACTTGCGCAGACTTGTTCCTAATCACTAAATTTAGTTTCAGAATCACTAAATTTAGTTCCGGAATCATAGTAATAACAATTCCCTATGACTGTAAATAATTTTTCTCTAGAGGAATGATATTTATTGTGGAGAGAGGAAGAATCAGTAGCCTCAGTTTCAAATACATCAGTAAATGGTGAAGAATTTATGGAAAGTAGCAATGATGAAGAGTTTGACCTACAACAAGATAAGTATCATAATTCTTCTTACTATCCTTTTTCTAGTATTTTGTCTCAAGGAAATTTTGGAGATGTTGCTACATATCATATGTTGTTAGTCCACTAAATAATTTAATGGAACCCTTTCAACAAATCATTTCATCACACATTGGGACCAAACATGTTGAGATTCAGTAGGGTAAAATTTTAAACATTAACAATTAGTTGAAGAATGATGACGAAGCTAAATTGTTTGATGTTCTGAAACACCATACTAGATATTTTGGTTGGGATTACAAATATATGAAAATAATTCACCTAAGTATCTACACCCAACACATCTATAATGAAAACATTAGACCAGTTAGGTAACCTCCTAGAATCATTAATCCAAATTTCTTAAGGGATATAGTCAAAGAGGAAATTGAAAACTATTACAAATATGTTTTATCTACCCTATCTTAGATAGCTAGTGGGTGTCTCCTCTTGTAATTGTCCCTAAAAAGAATGGAAAATGGAGAATTTGTGTTGACTATAGGGAACTAAACAAATCCACACTGAGAGATTATTTTCCCTTACCATTCATAGATCAAGTCTTAGAAAACCTTTTAGGTAAACAATGCTTTTCCTTCTTGGATGGCTTTAGTGGAAACAATAAAATAAAACTTGCTGCTAAGGATTAGGATAAAACTACATTTACATGTGTGGGGTACGTTTTCCTACAGGGTATTACCATTTGGATTATGCAATGCTCCATCGACCTTCCAAAGAGTTGTGTTAGTAATTTTTGTAGATCTAACAAATGATAGTGTAGAGGTATATATGGATGACTTCACTGTGCACGGAGACACATTTGATGATGCTTTGAGGAATTTATAAAGAGTACTAATGAGATGTGAGAAGCACAATCTATCTCTTAATCATGGAAAATGTTTAATGATGGTTGATGAGGGGATTGTATTAGGAGACCAAATTTCAAAACGAGGAATTCAGGTTGATCAAAACAAAATTAGAATTATTTCAAACTTACCTATTCCTCAGATCCCCACTAATATCAAGTCATTTTTAGGACATGTTGGGTACGATAGAAACTTTATCAATTATTTTAGTAAAAAAATTTCCCCCATATTCAATTTTCTTACTAAATAATGTGAATTTATTTGGGATGAAAAGTTTCAACATGATTTTGAAGAAATCAAAGAAAGATTAATCACTGCCCCAATATTTAGAGGACCTAATTCGGAAAATACTTTTCATATCCAAATAGATGCCTCAAATAATTCCATTGGTGTAGTTTTGGGATAAAAATATGAAGAAGGGAAAATGTATGCTATCTATTACCTTAGCAAAAATCTTACTCCCACTGAAATAAATTATACCACGACTGAAAAATAATTTCTTGTTGTGATCTATGCAATTAATAAGTTTATACATTACATTATAGGGTACAAAATATTTGTACATACAGATCACTCAACAATTAAATATTTAATGAAAAAACCCAAAGGGTTGGAGGTAGAATAATTAGATGGTTATTGCTTTTACAAGAATTTGATATTACCATTTTGGAAAATCTAGGTAAATCTAATATGGTATTTGTTATCCAAATTCACCCCCCATAGTAAATTTTGATAACATGCATTGAATTCTCAAGCCCCAGGAAAATTGATTGATTCAGGGCAAAAAATCATGTTTCTAGGGTCCCCTCAGATTTTTTCTAACTCCCCTGGCCAAAGAAGAAAAAGAGAAAGTTCTGAGAAAATGTGAAAAGTTGCAAAAAGCAAGCTTGGGCCAGAAAAAATCATGAAAAATGGCTAAGTCCTAGTCCTCGGAAGGAGTCGGGACATTTGGGACGTCGGGGCACGAATCGGCCGAAAGGGCACCAGGGCGATCTTCAGTGGCAAAGAAACATCCAGTGCCATCGGGATGCATGGGACACGGAAAGCCGGTTTGGCCAAAGGAGAAGAAAATCTACTAACTGCTCTGGGACATTTGGGATAAGAAGACGCGAAGGACGCGAACCGCCCAGATCGGCCGAAAAGGAGAACTTTCTCACTAAGCAGTTCGGGACATTTGGGCCGTGAGGACGTGAACTAGATGAATCAGTGAATTAGAAGTTTTTGTCCCTGACGGCACTTTGGGACATCTGGGAGAAAGGGACGCAGAAGACAAGGATAGCTAAAAATCCGAAATCCAATCGATCACGCCATGTGTCACCGGCGAAAAGGGACGGGGAAAACCATTTCGGTGGATCGGAAGTTTTGTCCCATAAAGACTTTGGGACATCCGGGACAAATGGATGCGAAAGAGCTGGCAGACCTGCAAACCAACCAAATCATGACATGTGTCACAAGGAGAAAAGTCCAAAATTCAAAGGGCGAGGTTTGAGAGGTTAGCCCGAGCCAATCAAAAGAGGACACGTGTCCTATGGAGCAAGGAATGCGGAGCTCGGGGAGAAGTTAGGGGATTTGGCAAGAATTTCACCTAAAAGATAAAATTAAAGGTCTACCCCACACCCCTTATGACCAATCAATGCATGCCACGTGTCATCCAAGTGGCAGAGCGCGGGAAGAAATTTAAAAATCCGTTTCACCTATTTTGTGCCCTAAATCTTCAGATCTCCATATCTTTTGATCCAGAGCTCGGATTTGCACATTCTTTATATCAACGGAAAGCTTATGAAATTATCTACATGATTCTAGGGTTAATATTGAATTTTGGTGCAGTCTAGAGAGAGAAAATTGAGAAACAGCTCTGACACGTGTTCATGGCCAGAAGTGACATTTCAAATGACTGGCATTTAATGTAGAATGGGTCACATTCTCCTGTAATTCAGTAAAAATGATAGGGTATGGGTTTGTAAGGTCCCCCATGCCGTTTTAATGCACCTACGTTCAAGAAGGAATGGGCTCTCACGTTTTTTGTACGTTTCTGTCTCCTAGGCTCGACCCTTGCACTGTAAAAGGTAGATTTGGCTCATTTCTAAGGGGGAACATTTTTGGGCATAGCAGACTTCTTCTTTCACCTCCAGCAAGTGATTGATGCAAGGATCAGACCTCTCCAAAGATTGTAATAGTTTTCTTTTACCTCTCTGAGGGTGTAATGCATGTTTTTGACACTGAAATGATAATGCAAGCTCTGTGAATGGGTTTCAGTCCTCTGTTTGTATTATTTGTTTCATTTCAGATCCTAAATTATACCTTATCAGTCTGTGTATGTTTTATGTTGTGAACTTTTTGTGTCTATTTGCATGACAAATATGTTTCACCACTCCTTTTGGTGCATCACCATCTTTAGTTAGTTTCAATTTTTACACTTCTACCCCTGTCTCCTTACAAGTTAGAGTAGGATTAGGATCTGAACCTCTGTAGTTGTGCAAGCATTAGATCTAAATTAGAGGAGTTTGAGGAACCAACCTCTAATCTAGAGATTCCTCTCTCAGTTTCACAAGTCCCACGCTTGGAGAGAGGTTTCCATGTTATGCAATCACACTGGATGCTAGAGTGATCAACCTAGAAGCCTGATCTGCATCCAGGGGTGTTGTGAGCCTGCTACAATAGTTTTGGCACACCCGGTGGGACCTAGAGGTCTCATTTTTATTGCAGCAGGGTTGATGTGCATCTACTGCATTTTTCTTGCTTAAAAAGAGATATTATTTGCATATCTAGCGACTCCAAGGGGAAGAACAGGCCAATTCCAAGTGCATGCCTAAAAACTCATGAGAAGAATCACCACAAGGTCAAGAGTTAGAGAAGAAGAAGTGTTGTTTGAATACTTGCAATTATCTCCGTGTAGAAGGAAAAGAGGAAGAAGGATTCAAAGGTCTCCATCTCCACCAAATAGAAACTCTCTCAACTCCTCCACCTGGTAGGCCTTTCATTCAGTCAACAAGGGTTTTAAGACCAATTAAAATGGCTCAGAACAATCCCTACATCAACTTCACAGGCAGCAGCCCACTTTCTCTCAATGCAAAACATCTAGTTCCTATTGCAGCCTTGAAGAACATTCCCTACTTCACTAGAGAAAATCAGACTACTCCAGGTGATCATGTTAAAGATATTGCTAACCTTTGTGCAATTCATGAAATCAATGAAATGCAAGTGGCTGTCAAGTTACTGGCATCTTCCTTCAAGGGTAAAGCATTACAATGGTTTAGGAGCCTTGGAGTTGGTTCTATCACAAACTGGAATCAGCTGTGTATTGCACTTCATGAGCAATTTAGAGAGAAAGGAGACAACTTGTCTCTTTTGGAGTAGCTAACAACCATCAAGAGGGCTCCTAATGAGCAGCTGACTGATTTCAACTTCAGATTTCAAAAAACTTGGGAGAGGATTCCAGTGGTAGTCAGGCCAACAATAGAAGGTGCTTTTCTCTACTATCTCAAAGCTTTAAATTCCGATATTTCTATGTTGATTCAAGTACATAGGAGGCATAACTATCCCTATGGCTTATAGCATTGCCATTAGGGCTGAAAATTGTTTAATCCAAGCTGACAAACTTGCCCCTAGACCTCCCATGCCATCGTTTCCAAGTTTAGAGAGCCCAAACACCCATCAAGCACCTAATTTGGCTCCTTCTCCCACTCCTAGAAATCGAGCTCAAATGAAGCTTCCACTTCATCTCCAAGTGCCCCAAATGAGCTTCAAGAGGTCATGAAGCAATTGCAAAAACCTAGGTAATGAGCTAGTTACTCTTAAGAGGCACAAGCCCAAGGTTTCAAACCTTCTTATCAACCCCAAGCTCACCTAATAGATAGCCATACCAACCACAAAGACCACCTAATCTAGCTACAAATATGAATCAAACAAGGCCTCTGCCAATAGACCATTCCAGCCTATAATCCAAATGCCATATCTCGCCTCTAAGGCATTAGTGCCAACACGTAACAACATTGCTCAGGAATATGATTGGTGCTTTCCATGCAACGAGCCTCATAACCAATCCATGTGTTTCAATGGTGCTCTCAATCAAGCACTAATGGTGACAACTACTGGTGTGGAGGGCGAGGGCAGTCAAGGAAATAGTCAACAACAAGAAACATTCCAACAACAATCAGCCCCAAATGACACCACATTGGTGAACTGGCAAGCAGAAGATTTCTGTGGCATGAATCAAGCAGTTTCTCAAGGTGTTGAAGCCAATACAAGGTCAAAGAGGAGAAATTTGGGTGAAGAACAACCATTAGCCCCAGCCAATCCACAACCTTCCACGGCTCCACAAATGATTGGCAAGCAAAGTCCAGTTTTAAATGCACAAGGGCAGCCAAGAACAACCCCTAGGCCAACTCAAATACCATCTGTTGCTGCCCACGTGCAAGGAGTAAATGTGCAAACCAAGGGATAGCAGAGAGATCCTTCATCACCATTCAGTATCATTAATCAGATGAAGAAGACAAACATCAACATATCAATGTGGGAATCCCTATCTATCCCAGGCCAAAGAGATCTGCTGCAAGCTACCATGAAGGATTGGCCAAATTCGAATCAATAGGTTCAGATGCAAGACAAAGTGCTTACAAATGCTGCCCAATCAGAAGGAAGTCATGGAGGGCAATAAGGTAAAATGTTGAAGGCCCCTCCATTTTATGTTTCATTGATCATAGGAGATAAGTTGGTACATAATTGCATGATTGACTCAAAGGGGCAAGTAGTTCAAGAATGCTTAAACAGATAGGTGATCACCTAGGACTTGAATATGAAATAACATCTAAAGGGGTAGTGCAGGCTAGATGGGACAACAATAGCAATAGTTGGAGTGATTAGAAATTTTAGTCTTACCTTGCACACATGTCCAAATGTTGTTGTTCTACAAGATGTATCAATCATAGACCTTCCACCACTCTTTGCCTTTGCTTGTCAAGGACTTCACACAAGAGATTGGGGGTATTTGTCTTCCGATTGGTCACACATGCTATTCGAAACAAGATATGGAACTAAGGCCACAATCAGATCTCGAACCTATTGCAAACTCCCATATTGAGCCTTACACTCCAAGTAAGATTAATGCCAATTACTCAGCATTTGATCAAGAAGATCACCCTAGAACTGATGAGGCTAACACCAAGGTTGGAAGTATCCCGGATCTAACTCTTGATGAATGGGCAAACAAGATACATGCTTTTGATCCCTATCAAGAAGTAGAAGAATCACGCTTAGGAGTTTATTGTTTACATGAAGAGAATCAACCTCTCCCCAAAGATCACCAAGCCGGATCATAAAAACAAGAATGAAGGATGGCAATTTTTATTTGATGGGTCAAGGAGTAGACAAGGTGCAGGAGGAGGAGCTATGCTCATTTCACCGCAAGGTATAAGGTATTACTCACCTTCCATTTCCAGTTTTCTGCTCAAACAACACGGCAGTAGTAGTATGAAGCCTTAATTCATGGATTGCACCGGCAAAGAAGAAAGGCATCAGAATTTACAAGTATTTGGTGATAGTGAGCTGATTGTAAACCAAGTCAAAGGAAAAAATTCTGCCAAAAATGATCTCGTTGAAGAACTACAAAATCGGGTATGGGATCTTATTGAAGATCTCAAGCTTTTAGCATCAATTCCATCCCAAGAAAAAGAATGAAGCCACGGACAAAGCTAGCAACAATCGGGGCTGCGTTTGATGTTGTAGAAAGTATCAAAAGTGAGAAATCTCAGCCTCATATCAAATTGGTTGTGAGACCAGCTGTTCCGGATAACAATACAAGTTGGCAAGTCTTCGAGAATGATCAAGCAAAATGTAAATTTCCTACAAGAAGAAGCTGAGTTCTCTCGCCAGAATCAAGACAAGCCGCTGCATCAGCATATGGTGACCAAGTAGTGCAGCCGAGAACTAACAAGTTACCAAAAGGCCTCATAACCTTGAGTCAATATTCAACCCGAATGATCAGCCCTAAGGAGAAAGCGAACATTCAAGTAAAGGGTGAAGATTGAGAGCCTATTTTAGTGGAAGAAGGTAAAACATTGCAGATTGGCAAAGTAAGTACCTCACAAGAGAAATCTGATTTTGTTCAGCTTTGTCAAGAGTTCCTAGATGTCTTTGCTTGGACTTACAAAGATCTAAGAGGTTTCAACCCAAAGTTGGCACAACATACTATTGAGCTGGATCCGGAATCCAAGCCTGTCAGCAAAAGCAAAGGCCAGTGAATCCCCATATTGAACCTCTCATGAGAAAAGAGTTAAGCAAGCTTATTGAGGCCAGTATCATCTTCCCCATCAAACACTCAAGTTGGGTCACCAACTTAGTCCCAGTCAGAAAGAAGAATGGAGAGATCAGGTTGTGTGTCGACTTCAGAGATTTGAATAGAGCCTCTCTCAAGGATCATTATCCACTCCCTTCCATGGAGCAAATATTGTAGGTTGTAGCTGGTTCAGAAAGGTTTTCACTTGCTTGATGGCTACTCAGGCTACAATCAAATTATGGTGAGGGAGGAAGATCAGTTCAAGACATCCTTCACAACCAAATGGGGAACATATGCCTACAAGAAGATGCCATTTGGCCTATCAAATGCTGGAGCCACTTTCCAAAGGGCAATGGATATGGCATTCAAGGGGTTGATCAATAAAATAGTTTTGATATATCTTGATGACATCACTGTATTCTCCAAAATGCAGTGGATCACCTTTTTCATCTGAGGCAGGTATTTCAGAGGTGTAGAAGATTTGGGGTATCATTGAATCCCAAAAAATGCATATTCCTGGCTCATGAGGGGAAACTTCTAGGCCATATTGTCTCGAAAGAGGGACTGACAATTGATCCAGAGAGGGTTGAAGCCATAAGAGCACTACCATTGCCAAGTCACAAGAAGGCTCTTCAAAGCTTCTTGGGAAGGATCAATTTTGTCCATAGGTTTGTCCCAGATTTTGCAGCCCTTGTCAAGCCCATCACCAAAATGTTAAAGAAGAGCATGGCTTTTAAGTGGACAGCAGAAGGCAAGGAGAGTTTTGAAGCAATCAAAGAAGCTATCTCTCAAGCACCAACTCTCATCAACCCAAACTTCTCCAAGGATTTCATCCTCTATGCATTTGGAGGTGATGACACTATTTCTGCCATTCTAGTACAGCAGAACAAAGATAATGATGAGCAGCCGGTTGCCTTCTTCAGCCAGAGTCTAGATGACTATGAGGTGAGGTACTCTTTTATTGAGAAGCATGTGCTTGCAGTAATTAGAAGCTTGAAGAAATTCAAGCATTTAATCTCAAACAACAAGGTCCAGTTGCTGGTCTCACATGCTGGAGTTAAGGACTTCCTCCTCAACAAGGATTTGAATGAGAAAAGGGTAGGTTGGATCACCCATGTCATGGAATATGACATTGAGATCAAGATCACCAAGCTGGTAAGAGGGAAAGGACTGTGTGAGCAGCTGGTTTTGGGGAAGCAAAAAGAAGTATGCAACAAAGAAGAGGCTATTTTGACAGTCCAGGACAGCCATGAGCCAAGTGGCAATCAAGAAGAAGACAATGCTTCCCCCACTCCTTGCTGGACCCAAGGTGTTATACACTTCCTAGGTACAGGCCTGTGCCCCCCAGAAATGAACAAGACCCAAAGGAGACGCTTCAAGTTGTAGTCTGTTCCGTATACCATTGTTGATGGAGTTTTGTTCAAGAAAGATTTGAATGGAGTGCTACTGAGATGCATTAGCACAAATCAAATTCAAAGGGTGTTGGAAGAGTTTCATGGTGGACCAGCTAGTGGCCATTTTGCACCAAGAGTGACAGCTCTAAAAATCATGAAGGCTGGTTATTATTGGCCTAAAATCTTCAGTGATTGCTATGCATGGATCAAGAGGTGTAAGAATTGTGCATTCTTCATAGGAAAAGAGAGACTTTCTGCCCTCCCATTGCATCCAATCTCAGTTGACCAACCATTCATGCAATGGGGTTTGGACTTCATCGGAGTCATTAATCCCATTTCAAGCCAAGGGCACAAATGGATTTTGACAGCCACAGACTACTTCACCAAATGGACAGAAGCAGTAGCACTCAAAGAGGCAAATGAGTCTAGCATCTTAGACTTTTATGAGGGAATAACAACCAGATTTGGTGTACTGCTACAATAATCTCTGATAATGCATTGGCATTCATTGGATCTAGGGTGACTGAGTGGGCTGTCAAGAACGGTATTTACCTAAGCACTTCATTGAACTATTACCCTCAAGGGAATGGTCAGGCCGAGTCTACAAACAAGAACTTGTTGAGGATCATTAGGAGGACTCTTGATGAGAATCAGAGGTCTTGGCATACCAAACTGAAATCAGCCTTATGGGTTGATAGGATAACTCCCAAAAGATCCATAGGTAACTCTCCATTTAGGCTTGTCTATGGAAGAGAGGCAATCTTGCCCATGTCACTTGAGTTGCCAACGTTGGAACTCATGAAGCAGCTAGAGTTGCTAGAGTTTGAGCCCATGGAGGTGAGGTATGCAGAGTTGATGGAGCTGCAAGAGATCAGAAACCAGGCATCCCAAGTAATGGAAAAGGATCAAGCTTTGATCAAGAAGACCTTTGATAGGAAGGCCAAAGATAGATCTTTTCAGGTTGGAGATCTAGTGTTAAAATGGGATGTGGATAGAGCAAAACCAGGAAGGCATTCAAAATTTGATGCCATTTGGAGTGGCCCATACATGGTCACAAAGTGCAAGAACAACAATGCTTTCCAATTGGCCTCATTGGATGGTGAAGAACTGCAGATTCTAGTCAATGGAATCTATCTCAAGCGTTGCTTCTAGAGGGAAGTTCACTACCTCTGTAAATATTAGATTAGATTTTCTTTCCTCCAAGTGCTTGTGCACATTGTTTTGCTGTAGGTTAGTTTTGTTTTCCCTAAGTGCTTTGGCACAGCTTGCATCCATGGAGATGTTTAGCAGTCCTTGCTTTCATCAGGTGACATTCCATCTTCCTCCTTGCACATTCTGAGTCAGTTGAGGTTCTAAACAGAATATTTGATGACTCCATGCCCAATGGACTACTTAAGGCAACTGGTATCTTCTACTTAGTAGGCAGGCAAACCCGCAGAGTCGCCAATTGTTATCCAAATTCACCCCCCAGAGTAAATTTTGATAACATGCATTGAATTCTCAAGCCCCAGGAAAATTGATTGATTCAGGGAAAAATCATGTTTCTAGGGTCCCCTCAGATTTTTTCTAACTCACCTGGCCGAAGAAGAAAAAGAGAAAGTTATGAGAAAATGTGAAAAGTTGCAGAAAGCAAGCTTGGGCCAGAAAAAATCATGAAAAATGGCTAAGTCCTAGTCCTCGCAAGCAGTCGGGACATTTGGGACGTCGGGCGCGAATCAGCCGAAAGGGCACCAGGCAATCTTCAGGGCAAAGAAACATCTGGGCTGTCGGGATGCATGGGATGAAGAAAGCCGGTTCAGCCGAAGGAGAAGAAAATCGACTAACTTCTCTGGGATATTTGGGACAAGAAGACGCAAAGGATGCGAACCGCCCAGATCTGCCGAAAAGGAGAACTTTCGCACTAAGCAATTTGGGACATTTGGACCGTGAGGATGCGAACCGGCAAAATCAGTGAATCGAAGTTTTTGTCCTGCAAACGACTAGGAATTCTCGGGACAAAGGGACGCGGAAGACGCAGATAGCTGAAAAGCCGAGAGCCAATCGGGATCATGCCACGTGTCACCGAAGAAAAGGGATAGGGAAACCCATTTCGGGAGGATCGGAAGTTTTGTCCTGAGAAGACTAGGACATCCGGGACAAATGGATGTGAAAGAGCCGGCAGGACTCCGTGAACCAACCAAATCATGACACGTGTCACAAGGAGAAAAGTCCAAAATTCAAAGGGCGAGGTTTGAGAGGTCAGCCTGAGCCAATCAAAAGAGGACACGTGTCCTATGGAGCAAGGAATGCAGAGCTCGGGGAGAAGTTAGGGGATTTGGCAAGAATTTCACCCAAAAGATAAAAGTAAAGGTCTTCCCCACGCCCCTGATGACCAATCAATGCATGCCACATGTCATCCAGGTGGCAGAGCGCGGGAAGAAATTTAAAAATCTGTTTAACCTGTTTTGTGCCCTAAATCTTCAGATCTTGATATATTTTGATCCAGCTCGATTTCCACGTTCTTTATATCAACGGAAATATTATGAAATTCTCTACTTGATTCTTGGGTTAATCTTGAATTTTGGTGCAATATAGAGAGAGAAAATTGAGAAATGGATCTGACATGTGTTTATGGCGTAAGTGACATTTCAAATGACTGTGAGTTTAATGCGTAATGGGTCGCATTCTCCGTAATTTGGTAAAAATGATAGGGTATGGGTTTGTAAGGTCCCCATGCCGATTTAATGCACCTACAGTCAAGAAGGAATGGGCTCTCATGTTTTTTGTATGCTTCTGTCTCCTAGGCTCGACCCTTGCACTGTAAAAGGTAGATTTGGCTCATTTCTAAGGGGGAACATTTTTTGGGCATAGCAGACTTCTTCTTTCACCTCCAGCAAGTGATTGATGCAAGAATCAGACCTCTCCAAAGATTGTAATAGTTTTCTTTTACCTCTCTGAGGGTGTAATGCGTGTTTTTGACACTGAAATAATAATGCAAGCTCGTGAATGGGTTTCATCCTCTGCTTTCTATTATTTGTTTCATTTCAAATCCTAAATTATACCTTATCAGTCTGTGTATGTTTTATGTTGTGAAATTTGGTCTGTGTCTATTTGCATGACAAATATGTTTCACCACTCCTTTTGGTGCATCACCATCTTTAGTTAGTTTCAATTTTTACACTTCTACCCCTGTCTCCTTGCAAGTGAGAGTAGGATTAGGATCTGAACCTCTGTAGTTGTGCAAGCATTAGATCTAAATCGAGGAATTTGAGGAACCAGCCTCTAATCTAGAGATTCCGCTCTCATTTTCATAAGTCCCACGCTTGGAGAGAGGTTTCCATGTTGTGCAATCACACTGGATGCTAGAGTGATCAACCTAGAAGCCTGATCTGCATCCAAGGGTGTTGTGAACCAGCTACAACAAAGATCTCGATTTATTATCAAGACTAACCACTACGGGGGAGAAAGATCCAATCAAGGAAAAATTTCTAGATGAACAATTGTTTATTATTTCAAATGATACACCATGGTTTGCTGATATGGAAAATTATCTTGCAATAGGAGTTTTCCTCGTTTCACTCGAAAAAAATAAAGAAGTTAATCAAAACCAAAGGCACAATTCAAATGGTTAAATGAAATGCTATTTAAATGTGGTCCTAATTTGGTTTTACATAGGTGTGTAAGAGAAGATGAAATATTTGACATCCTCTGCGGGCATGTCATGATGAACCAAGTGGAGGACACTATTCAATGAAAAGAATAACTCACAAGATACTTGGCACTGGTTATTATTGGCCATCTCTGTACAAATATGTGAAGAGATATATCAAGCAGTGTGATCATTTTCAAAGGATGGGATAGCCAACCTTTACCAATGAAATGCCTTTGTAACCTCAAGTAGTGATTGAACCATTTGAGAGATGGGGGTTAGATTTTGTTGGTCCCTTTATTCCTTCTTCACAAGGGAAGGAACATATTCTTGTGTGTATTGATTATGTGAAAAAGTGGGCAGAAGTACAGGCTTTAACAAATGCCACTAAAGAAGTAGTTGTTGATTTCCTTTGACACAAAATTATGGTAAAGTTTGGAGCACCAAGGAGCATAGTTTCAGACTAGGGACCACAATTTATGTCTAATATGATCCAGACTTTCACAATGTATTATCAAATCAATCATAGGAAGTCATCTCCATATCACCCACAATCACATGGACAAGTTGAAATAATGAATGAGATAATTGGAAAACATCCTTACCAAAATAGTTAAAGGAGGTCAAAAGGATTGGGTAAAAAGACTACCCGAAGTTATGTCGGGCTTACAATACAACTTGGAAAACTAGAACATGGTTTTCACCATATGAGTCAACCTATGTGAAAATACCTTTTTCCTATTGAGTTTGAACTACAAACATTGAGAATAACAGATTAAGGTGGGTATTTAGTTTGATGCAGCTCAAAACGAGATAATTCTTCAACTCAATGAGTTAGATGAGTTAAGAATGAAAGAACTTCATAGAGACGAGAGATAATCCAAGATCAAAGGAAGAAATGACATGATACACATATCAAGAAAAGACCATTCAAATTAGGAGACTGGGCATGATGTTTGATTCTAAGTACCAACAATTCAAAGGAAAATTGAGAACCAGATGATTGGGACCCAATCAAATTGAGAAAATATTTGACATTGGTTCTATTCATTTACTTCCCATTGATGGTTATGTTGTTGTACATCAGCAGCACCCTGGATGTTGATCGACTTCTAGTTGACATTTTGGACATCCAGTCGATTGCACAACATTGAATCCTCTCACCAAGTGTGGGAATTGAAAAAATGGGAGAGGAATCTCCAGATTATAGGTTGGTTCCTCAACTCCTCTGATCAGATATATCACTTACAAGTTGCAGAGGTTTAAATTTCAAAATCCTACTCTAAATTCCAAAGAGGGTAGAGATAGAGAATGCAAAAATTGAAACTAATGCTAATAGGGTGATGCACCAAAGGAGTGGTGAACATTTTTTTCTTCTACAGATTGACACAGATCATGGAAAGGCAACAAAACTTCATGCACAAACTAATGACATGTAATGAAATATTAGAAAGAAAAAAAACAACATAAGTAGACGATTGAAAATCATTCACGAGCTTGCATTGTCATTTTTAATATCAAAATACATAAATTACAGCATATGGGAGACAAAAAACATGTTAAAGTCCTAGAAGAGGCCTGATTCTTCCACAAAAATCATTTTTTTGGTGAAATAGGGAGCCTACAATACATAAAAAGTCTTCAACACTTTGAAAATGAGCCAAATCTGGCTTTTACAATGCCAGAAACAACCCTAGGAGAGAGAAATGTGGGAAAACATGGGAGAGATTCAACCACTAACCAAAAACATAATCAAATAGCATGACATCCTTATAGGCCCATCCCTTGACATTTTTCACCATGCTAGGAGAGAATGCGAGCCATTCTTCATTTAAAATGGTGGCTAAAACGTCATTTCTATCCATGACCACGTGCCAGGAGGAGTTTTTCAATTTTATATTTCCAAAATCCATCAAAATAAAAAAAATTCCTTGGAATATGGTAGATAATTTCACCATCTTTCCATTGATATAAAGAATGCGAAAAACGGAGCTGTGGATCGAAAGATATGGCCGTTTGAAATTTTAGGGCAAAATAGGGCCAAATTGGATTGGGGGCAAATTTTTTTAAATTTTCCACTTTTTTTGCATTTGGGAAAATTCCCAAAAACTCCCCATGCTCCATCATTCTTGGTGCCACGTGGCACGTTTTGATTGGGCATGGGTCTTCTATGCTTTGTTTTCCTTTGTTTTCGCCATTGGAAAATTTTCCAAAAATTCCCTCCCGAGCCAATGAGTTGAGGACACGTGGCAGTAGGTGATTCGCCGCAAGCATTTCCTCCTTAATTTTACATCATTTTTTGACCATTTCTCTGACCTGGACACATGGAAAAACCCCATTGGATGCGGGATTTTCCCTTCGAATTTTCCTTGCAGGCTTGTCTTGAGTTTTTTTCCGCCACGACACGTGGCACAATTCCATTGGCTCGTGCTTAGGGGGGAGATTTTCCTTTTGAATTTTCCTTCCTTTTTCATTTGGGAAAATTTCCTAAATTTTTCCCACCTTCCGCCGGTCCAAGACATGTGGCGGTATCTCATTTGATGTGGGCACTTTGGGAAAACATTTTTCCTTTTACGCAATCCCTTTGGGAAAAATTTCCAATCTCCTCCCGCGCTCCGCTGGTCCGCGTGCCCATGGACATGTGGCAGGCCCTAACTAGTTGGTGGGGCTATGGGCCAATAATTTTCCTTTCCCCTTTTCCAAACACTTCGCTAAAATTTTAAGTTTTTCCCCATGGTCCGCGGGTCTTGAGACACGTGGCAGAGACCATTGGATGCGGGCCCTGCAGAAAAAATATTCCTTTTGAAAATTTTGCCAAACCCTTGGTAAAAATCAAAGTTTTCCTCCAACCCCACCAGTTCCTTGGACACATGGCACCATATTACTCACTACGGTCATTACATGGGAAAATTTCCCACAAAAAATCAGTAGAGCCATAACTTCAAAAATACATGGAGTTAGGAGGAAAACTTTACCTTTCTGGAAAGCTGAGAAAAAGCTCTATCCAATGATGTCATTTCCAAAAAGTTTTGAGTGCATGAAAAGGAAAAATTATGACTGAGGCACAAGAGAGGGAAGAATGAAAGGATTTAGCCACAAAATGAGCAAGGGGCACATTTTGGATAACAATTTTGGCGACTCAGAGGGGTCATCTTCCTGCTAGATGAAGTTACCAGTTGCCTGAAACAATCCATTGCACATGGAGTCATTAAATTCTCTGCTTTGTACCCCAACTGACTAGAACACTACAAGGAGGAAGATATAGGATGGAACACCATCTAATTAGAGCAAGGCCTATAAAACACATTTCCAAGAACAACAAGCTTGTGCAAAAGCACTTAGGGAAAGAAAAGCTAATGTATAACAAAACATTGTGCATAAGCACATGGAGGAATGAAAACCTAGCTAATATGTACAAGGTGGAGAATTCCCTTCAGTAGTAATGCTTTAGATGGATCCCATTGACTGGAATCTGCAGTTCTTTGCCATCCAATGAAGACAATTGGAAAGCATTGTTGTCCTTACACTTTGTGACCATGTATGGGCCACTCCAAATGGCATCAAATTTTGAATGCCTTCCCGATTTTGCTCTGTCTGCATCCCATTTTAACACTAGATCTCCAACTTGGAAAGATCTATTCTTGGCCTTCCTATCAAAGGTCTTCTTTATCAAAGCTTGATCCTTCTCCATTGCTTGGGATGCCTAATTTCTGATTTCTTGGAGCTCCATCAATTCTACATATCTAACCTCCATGGGCTCAAACTCCAACAACTCCAACTGTTTCATGAGTTCTAATGTTGGCAACTCAAGTGACATGGGAAAAATTGCCTCTCTTCCATAAACAAGCTTGAATGGGGAGTTACCTATAGATCTTTTAGGAGTTATCCTATCAGCCCATAAGGCTGATTTCAACTTAGTATGCCAAGATCTCTGATTTTCATCAAGAGTTCTCCTAATGATCCTTAACAAGTTCTTATTTGTAGATTCAGCCTGGCCATTACCCTGAGGGTAATAATTTGATGAAGTACTTAGGTTGATCCCATTCTTGACAGCCCATTCAGTTACCTAGACCCAATGAATGCCAATGCATTATCTGATATTATTGTAGCAGGTATGCCAAATCTGGTTGCTATTCCCTCATAGAAGTCCAAGATGCTATATTCATTTGCTTCCTTGAGTGCTACTTTGCTCTACCATTTGGTGAAGTAATCTATTGCTGTTAGGATCCATTTGTGTCCTTAGCTTGAATTTAGATTAATGAATCCAATGAAGTCCAAACCCCATTGAATGAATGGCTGGTCAACTGAAATTAGATGTAATGGAAGGGCAACTAGTCTCTCTTTACCCGTGAAGAATGCACAATTCTCGCACCTCTTGATCCATGCATAAAAATCACTTTGAAAATCTTGGGCCAATAATAATAGCCAGCCCTCATGATCTTTAGATCTATCACTCTTAGTGCAAAATGACCACCACTGATCCACCATGGAGCTCTTCTAGCACCCCGTGAATCTGATTTGTACCAATGCATCTCAACAACACTCCATTCACATCCCCTTGAACAAAACACCATCAACAAATACATATGAGAAACCCTACAATCTAAAGTTTCTTCTTTTGGTCTTGTTCATCTTTGGAGGGCATATACCTATTCTTAGGAAGTGCATTATGTCTTGGGTCCAGCAAGGAGTGAGGATGCCATCATTTTCATTTTGAGTGCTTCCTTGCTCATGGTTGACTTACAACACCAAAATAGCCTCCTTCTCATTACATGCTTCCTTGTGTTTGTTCAAGATTAGCTGCTCACACAACCCTTTTCCCCTCACCAACTTGGTGACTTTGATCTCAATGTTATACTCCATGACACGAGTAATCCAACCTACTCTCCTTTCATTCAAGTCTTTGTTGAGGAGAAAGTCTTTAACTCCCACATGATAGACCAGCAATTGAATCTTATTGTTTGAAACTAGATGCTTGAACTTCTTCAAGCTCTTGATTACTGCAAGAACATGCTTCTCAATGAAAGAATATCTCACCTCATAGTCTTCCAGGCTTTGGCTAAAGAAAGCAATTGGCTGCTCCTCATTGGCTTTGTTCTGCTGTACCAAAATTGCAGAAATAATATCATCACCCCTAAATGCATAGAGGGTGAAATCCTTGGAGAAATCTGGGTTAATAAGAGTTGGGGCTTGAGAGATGGCCTCTTTGATTGCTTCAAAACATTATTTTCCTTTTGTTGTCCATTTGAAATCCATTCTCTTCTTTAAAATCTTGGTGGTAGGCTTGACTAGGGCTACAAAATTTGGGACAAACCTCCGAACGAAATTTATTCTCCCCAAGAAAATTTGAAGGGCCTTCTTTTGGCTTGGTAATGGTAGTGCTCTTATGGCTTCAACTCTTTCGGATAAATTACTAATCCTTCTTTGGAGACAATGTGGCCAAGGAGCTTTCCTTCATGAGCTAAAAAATACACTTTTTAGGATTCAAGGATACTCCAAATCTTCTCGCACCTTTGGAACACCCGCCTCAAATGAAAGAGATGGTCTCTTGCATTTTTGAAAAAATAGTGATATCATCAAGATATATCAGCACCATGTTGTTAATCAAATCCTCGAACGCCATGTCCATTGCCCTTTGGAAAGTAGCTCCAGCATTGGACAACCCAAATGGAATTTTCCCGTATGCATAAGTTCCCTGAACTGATCCTCTTCTTTCACCATAATTTGATTGTACTCGAATAGCCATCAAGTAGTGAAAACCTCTCGAGATCCAAAGAACAACTTACAATATCTGATCCATAGAAGGAAGTGGATAATGATCCTTGAGAGATGCTCTATTCAAATCTCTAAAGTCAACACACAATATGATTTCCCCACTGTTCTTTCTAATCGAACCAAGTTGGCTACCCAACTAGAATGCTTGATAGGAAATATGATTCTTGATTCTATCAACTTATTCAATTCCTTTCTCTTGAGAGGCTCCATGTGTGGATTGACCGGGCTTTGCTTTTGTCTGATGGGTTTAATACTTGGATCCAATTCAATGGTGTGTTGAGCTAACTTGGGATTGAAACCTTTCAAATCTTCATAGCTCCAAGAAAACACATCAGGGAATTCTCGACAAAGTTGTATGAACTCATACCTTTCTTGCTCGGTTGTCACTCTACCAACTTGGAGTGATTTACCTTCTCCCACCAAGATGGACACCGAATCTTCTCCCTTGACTTGGATGTTTTCTTTCTCCTTCCTAAACTGATCATTAGGATTGAATATGGACTCCAAAGTAATAAGTCCCTTTGGTAGTTTGTTGGTTCTCAATCACCACTTGGTCACCATCTTCTGCTCCAACTTTTCCTGATTTTTAGGCGAGAACTCACCTCTTCTTAAGAAATGGATGATTTGCTGATCATTTTCAAAACTTTCCAACTTACATTGTTGTCCGGCATTGAACGCCTTACAATCACATAAATGTTTGGTTGTCCTTTGTATTTTTGAATGCTTTCAACAACGTCAAAGGCTGGTCCAACTTCTTCAAGTCTCACAAGACTTGGTTTTCTTTTCGGAATGGATTTGATGCCAAATCCTCAAAATCTTCAATGAGGTCCCACACCCTTTTTTGTAGCATTTGAGCAAATCGTTCTATTATCACCAAATCACAAAGACACCTAATGTTTATACAAGTGCATATACTTGAACTCACAGGTGATTGGATAACATGGGTACTATCTCCAAGTTGTGGGACTTGCTACTTGAGATAGACCTCCAGAGAAAGTTGGTTCTTGCTCCTAAACTACCTGCCACAATCTACTCTAATGCAGGGGAAACTAACTATTCTAATCTAAATTCCAAGGGACCAAGGAGAGAGAATGCATAAAATGAAAGCCTACAATAAAGTGGTGATACACCAGAAAAGGAGGGGTGAACACTTTCTTGTTCATGCAAATTGACACAATTTCATGAAATGCAACATGAAACATCATACACAGTGATAAGATGCAATTAGAGGTCCTGAAATGAAGCAAGACAATACAAACAAAGGACTGAAAATTGATCACGATTCTCGCACTTGTCATTTTCACTATAAAAATCCTTGCATTTTCAACATCAAAGAGGCAGAAACCTATTACAATCATGAAGAAGGTATGATACTTGCAAAAATCACTTGTTGAAGGTGAAAGAAGAAGCTTGCTATCCAAAAAAAATGTTTCCCCCCAAAAAATGAGCCAAATCTGGCTTTTTACAATGCATGGGTAAAGCCTAGGAGAGAGAAAACATGTAAAAAACGTGGGAGCCATTCCTCATTGAATGAAGATGCATTAAAATAGCATGGGCATCCTTACAGACCCATGCCCTAACATTTTGGCCATGCTGAAGAAGAATGCGACCCATTTTGCATTAAAACTGGTTGTTGAAACATCATTTCTGGCCATTACCACGTGCCAGAGGCATTTTTCAATTTTATCTCTCTAAACTGAACCAAAATGCAAAATTTACCCTAGAATCATGTAGGGAATTTCACCAGCTTTCCATTGATATAAAGAATGTGAAAATCTGAGCTATGGATCGAAAGTTATGGCCATTTGAAGATTTAGGGAAAAAACAGGCCCAAAACGGATTGGCGGGAAAGTTTTTGAATTTTACCTCTTTGGTCTTTGGAAAATTTTTCAAATTTTCCCTGCGCTCCGCCACTTGGATGACATGTGTCAAGCTCTAATTTTTCTATGGGCTCATCCTTTGAAAATTTCTTTCGGGCCTTTCCTTAAAATTTTTTTTTTTACTTGGACACATGGCACTATTTTATTGGCTCGGGCCTGAGGGGCGCACTTTGCCCTTCGAAAATTTGGCATTTTTCACTTTGGGAAAATTTTCCATTTCCCCCCCATGCTCCGCCACTTGGATGACATGTGTCAAGCTCCATTCTTTGAAAACTTTGACCAAAACTTGGGAAATTTTCTAAGTCCTTCTCTTTCCTCGCCACTTCTTGGGAAACATTCTCCCGCATCACCCGATTCAGGATTCCTTATCCCTTTTCTCTACTTTTTCACCTTCTCACGTCCCACGCATCCTTCATGTACTTTGTCCCACTGTCCTAGACAAATATCTCCGAACTACCCGAAATGGGCTATCTTTCGGAAAACTGGCCGATTCGCGTCCCACGCGTACTCTTGTCCCTACTCTCAGCTTTTTCACCTTTTCACGTCCCACACATCCTTCGCGTACTTTTGTCCTAAATGTGCCAAACCATGTGAAACAAAAGAATTAAATGGTTTTCCCTACCCTCGGCCATTTTGGCTTTTCGTGTCCCTCGCGTTCCAATGTCCCAATTGTCCATGAACAAACTGCCCTGGGACAAAAATGTCCGACTTAGCTGATTTTCTTTGTTTTTCATCCCCAAGCTTGGTACGATGAACCTCGGTCATTTAACTGAACTGGTTTAAAACAGTCCTGCAACCTTATTTTTTGCATTTTTTGCATTTTTTTTTAACTCGTTGGGATTTCTTCTTGGATGGGGGAGTTAGAAAAAGGCCGAGGGGACCCCAAAAAACATGATTTTGGGCCTCGAATCAATCTTACTTGCTCAGATCGAATAACTTGATGCATGTTATAAAAATTACCTTGAGGGTGAATTTTGGATAACACGTTCTTGACAACATGTTGCCCCTTAAATTGGTTGATAATCAGCTCATTGTCACCAAAGACTTGCAAGTTCTTTATTCCTCTCTTGATTGACCAATGCAATCCTTGTATCAAGGCTTCATATTCAGCAGTGTTATTAGAGCATGCAAACTGGAATCTAAAAGCTGAATAATACTTAACTCCTTGAGGTGAAACAAGCATAGCTCCACCTCCTGCACCTTGTCTACTCCTGGATCCATCAAAAAACAACTACCATATCTCATTGTCATCCTTGTGTTTTGGCTTGGTGATGCTAGGGATAAGCTGATTTTCTTCATGCATGCAATAGACTCCTAGCTCAGATTCTTCTATTTCTTGATAAGGATCAAAATCATGCACCGTGTTTTCCCATTCATCAAGAGTTAGATCTAGGATGCTTCCTACCTTGGTGTTAGCTTCATCAGTGCTTGGATAATCCTCTTGATCAAATGCTGAACAATTGGTATTGATCTGACTTGGAGTGTAAGGATCAATGTGAAAGTTTGCAATAGGTTCAGATCTGATTGTGGCTTTAGTTCCATATCTTGTCCTAAACAACATGTGTGACCAATCAGCAGATAAGTAACCTCTAATCTTGGTTGTGAAATCCCTTGACAAACATAGGGCAAAGAGTGGTGGAAGGTCTATTACTGAGACATCTTGCAAAACAACCACGTTGGGGCATGTATGCAAAGTAAGACTCAAGTTCTTTATCACTCCAACCGTTGTTACTGTTGTCCCATCCAATTACACTACCCCTTTGGATATGACTTCATAATGAATTCCCAATTGATCAGCTATTTGATTTGGCATTACTGAACTACTTGCCCCTGAATCTATCATGCAATTGTGTACTAATTGGTTTCCAATGATCAATGAAACATAGAATGGAGGGGGCTTCAACATTTTACCTTGCTGTCCTCCATGATTCCCCTTAGGCTGGGTAGCATTTGTGAGCACCTTCTCTTGCATTTGGACTTGTTGATTTGAAGTTGACCAGTCCTTCATGGTAGCTTGTAGAAAATCTCTTTGGCCTGGGATAGATAGTGATTCCCACATTGATATGTTTACATTTGTCTTCTTCATCTGATCAATGATGTTGAATGGGGATGAAGCATCTCTCTGCTGTCCCTTAGCCTACACATTCATTCCTTGCACATGGGTAGCAGCAACTGGCATTTGAGTTGGCCTAGGAGTTGTTTTAGGCAGCTCTTGCGTGTTTGGAACTGCATTTGGTTTACCAATAATTTGTGGAGTGATAGAATGTTGTGGATTGCTTGAGCTAATGGCTGTTCTTCACCCAAATTTCTCCTTTTTGACCTTGTGTTGGCTACAACACTTTGGGGAATTGTTTGATTCATGCCACAAAATCTTTTGCTTGCCAGTTTACAAGTGTAGTATCATTTGTAGCTGATTGCTCTTTGGAATGTGCCTTGTTGTTTGTTATTTCCTTGACTACTTTCACCCTCCACACTAGTTGTAGTCACCATTAATGCTTGATTTAAGGAACCATTGAAACACATAGACTGGTTGTGAGGTTCATTACATGGAAAATACCAATCATACTCTTGAGCTATGTTGTTTTGCACTGGCACTAATGCCTTAGAGGCAGATGTAACATTGGGATTATAGGGCTGAAATGGTCTGTTGGCAGGAGGTCTTGCTTGGTTTAGATTTGCAACTGGATTGGGTGGTCTTTGAGGTTGGTATGGCTACTTGTTAGGCTGAGCTTGAGGCTGGAAAGAAGGCCTAAAACCTTGGGCTTGCTGCCTCTTGAGTGTAACCAGCTCATTACCTAGATTTTGCAATTGCTTCATGACTTCTTGAAGTTCATTTGAGGCACTAGGAGATGAAGTAGAAGCTTCACTTGAATTCTGATTTCTTGGAGTGGGAATAGGGGCTAAAATAGGCATTTGATTTGTACTTGGGTTCTCTAAACTTGGAAATAATGGCATTGGAGGCCTAGGAGCTAGCTTGCCAGCTTGAATCAAACAATTTTCAGCTCTAATGGAAATGCTATAAGAAACAGGGATAGTTGTGCCTCCCATGGATTGAATCAACATAGAAATATCAGAATTTAAAGCTTTAAGGTAATATAAAAAAGCACCTTCTACTACTAGCCTTACTGGCACTAGAATTCTCTCCCAAGTCATTTGAAATCTGAAGTTGAAGTCATTCAGCTGCTCATTGGGAGCTCTCTTGATGGTTGTCAACTATTGTAAAAGGGACAAGTTATCCCCCTTTCCTCCAAACTGCTCATGGAGGGCTATACATAGCTGGTTCCAATTTTGGATAGAACCTGAGGCAAGACTCCTGAACCACTACAAAGCTTTCCCTTTGAATGAAGATTCCAGTAGTTTGACAGCAACTTGCATCTCATTGATCTCATGGATTGCACAAATGTTAGCAATATCCTTAACATGATCACTAGGAGTGGTCTGATTTTCTCCAGTAAAGTATGGAATGTTCTTCAATGCTGCAATTGGGATTGGATTTTGTGCATTGAGAGCAAGTGGGCTGCTGCCAGTGAAATTGACATAGGGGTTGTTTTGTGCCATTTTGATTGGCCTTAGAACCCTTGTGGATTGAATGAAAGGCATACTAGGTGGAGGAGTTGAGAGAGTTATTTTTGGTGGAGATGGAGACCTTTGAATTATCCTCCCTCTTTTCCTTCTTCTTGGAGATAACTGTAGATACTCAAACAACACTTCTTCTTCTTCTCCAACTCTTGACCTTGTGGTGATTCTTCTCATGAGTTTTCATGTCTCATCTTCGCTAAAACCAGCTGATTATTCTTCCTTGGAATCGCCAGATGTGCTATTTAGGATCTTTTCAATAAGAAAATTGCAAAAAATGCACATCAATTTTTTGCAATGAAGATGAAGACCTCTAAGGTCCCACCAGGTGTGCCAAAACTATTGTTACAAATCAGCAGCACCCCTGGATGTTGATCAGACTTCTAGTTGACATTTTGGACATCTAGTGTGATTGCACAACATTGAATCCTCTCCCCAAGTGTGGGACTTGAAAAATGGGAGAGGAATCTCTAGATTAGAGGCTAGTTCCTCAAATCCTCTGATCAGATATATCACTTACAAGTTGCAGAGGTTTAAATTCTAAAATCCTACTCTAAATTCCAAAGAGGGTAGAGATAGAGAATGCAAAATTGAAACTAATGCTAATAGGGTGATGCACCAAAGGAGTGGTGAACATTTTTTGCTTCTACAGATTGACACAGATCATGGAAATGCAACAAAACTTCATGCACAAACTAATGACATGTAATGAAAGATCAGAAAGAAAACAAACAACATAAGTAGAGGATTGAAACTCATTCACAGAGCTTGCATTGTCATTTTTAATATCAAAATACATACATTACAACATCTGGGAGATAGAAAACATGTTGTAGTCCTAGAAGAGGCCTGATTTTTCCACAAAAATCACTTTTTTGGTGAAAGAGGGAGCCTGCAATACATAAAAAGTGTTCAACACTTTGAAAATGAGCCAAATCTGGATTTTACAATGCCAGAAATGACCCCAGGAGAGAGAAATGTAGAAAAAAATGGGAGAGCTTCAACCACTGACCAAAAATTTAATCAAATAGAATGGCATCCTTACAGGCCCATTCCCGACATTTTTCGCCATCTTTGCCGGGAGAGATTGCAAGCCATTCTTCATTAAAAATGGTGGTTGAAACGTCATTTCTCTCCATGACCACGTGCCAGAGGCATTTTTAAATTTTCTCTCTCCAAAATCCATAAAAATACAAAAATTACCTTGAATCTTGTAGATAATTTCATCATCTTTCCATTGATATAAAGAATGCGAAAAACCGAGCTCTGGATCGAAAGATATGGCCGTTTGAAATTTTAGGGCAAAATAGGGCCAAATTGGATTGGCGGGCGAAAATTTTTAAATTTTCCACTTTTTGCATTTGGGAAAATTTCCCAAAAAATCCCCATGCTCCGCCATTCTATGTGTTACGTGACACATTTTTATTGGATGCGGGCCTTCTGCGCTTTGTTTTCCTTTATTTTCACCATTGGAAAATTTTCCAAAAATCCCCGGTGGGCTGATGAGTTGAGGACACGTGGAAGCAGGTGATTCATCACGGGCATTTCCTCCTAAATTTTCTATCACTTTTTGACCATTTCTCTAACCTAGACACGTGGTGAAACCCCATTGGATGCGGGCTTTTCCCTTTGAATTTTCCTTGCGGGCTATTTTGAGTTTTTTGCTGCCACCTGACACGTGGCACAAATCCATTGGCTCGCGCTTAGGGGGGCGATTTTCCTTTTGAATTTTCCTTCATTTTTCCTTTGGAAAATTTTTCTTAATTTTCCCCACCTTCCTTTAGTCCAAGACACGTGGCGGAATCTCATTTGATGTGGGCCCTCGGCAAACATTTTTCCGTTTACGCAATCCCTTTGGGAAAAATTCCCAATCTCCTCCTACGCTCCACCGGTCTAAGTGCCCATGGACACGTGGCGGGTCCTGACTGGTCGGTGGGGCTACGGGCCAATAATTTTCCTTTCCCCTTTTTCCAAAAACTTTGCCAAAATTTTAAGTTTTCCCCGTGGTCTATGGGTCTTGAGACACGTGGCAGGAGGCCATTGGATGCGGGCCCTACAGAAAAAATATTCCTTTTGAAAACTTTTCCAAACCCTTGGTAAAAAATTGAAGTTTTCCTCCAACCCCTACCACTTCCTTGGACACGTGGCACCATATTACTGGTTGCGGGCCTTACATGAGAAAATTTCCCACAAAAACTCGCTAAGCCATAACTTCAAAACTACATGGAGCTAGCGGAAAACTTTACCTTCTCGAAAAGCCGAGAAAAGGATCTATCCAATGGTGCCATTTCTAGAAAGTTTTGAGTGCCTAAAAATAAAAAATTATGACTAAGGCACAAGAGATGGAAGAATGAAAGGAGTTAGCCACAAAATGAGCAAGGAGCACATTTTGGATAACAGTTGTAGAAGAACACTTTTGGTCAATGGTCATAGGCTAAAACTTTATAGGAAGCATCCTACTAAGGATGAATTCTTGAGGTAGATTGAAGAAAATATATTTTTGATTATATGGAAGAATCCAATTCTTCTAAAATGATCAAATAATCAGATGGATAGATCATGAATAAAGGGAATAGAATGAAAACCAAGTAAATGGTGTTATCTTTCCCTAAAAAAGAAGAAAAAGTAAGAAAAACCCATGGAAGAGAGTGAAAACTAGTAAATGGCATTCTCTTCCCAAAAAAATAGTTTCTCTCAAAGATCAATTGAAAACTAGCAATGGCAGTTGATCTTCTCAAATAAATGGCTAATTTAAAACTTTTAAAAAAACTTTGGAATTCCAGCTATTTTTCTAATTGTTTTCCTTTTGTTTCACTTTTTAGGAATGATGAGTCATCATGACGGAGGGATTACATAATCAAATATGGTAATTATGTCTTTAACTTATTAAAGGTTAGATTAAAAGTTCACATGTGTGATTAGATTTGATTTAAAAGATTGGTATGATGAGTCATCTATTGTACATCATGATTAAAAGTGAGTAATCATGAGAAAGATATTAATGGAATAAATTGGTGGCATAGTTATAATGAGTTATCATTAGTGTGGAATCAACAAAGTGAAAAATAGTTGTAGAGAAACTTCAAGGAAGAAACAACGAATTAGGTTTGCATTCCGCAACTATAACACAGAAATTCTGCAGCTAAGTATCATAGTTTCGTAGCTAAATTTTTCAATTCCACTAAGCAAAGGGTTCTTCAGCCAACCCACATAAGATTAAAGGAGAAAAAATTTTAATCACCTCTATATCATGGGGATTAAAAAGAAGTCAAAACCAGAGGATGATACCCAACTCATTATAGATGAAGAAGTGGTAGCTATCTTTCAACAGGTAGGATGGCTGGAATTTTTGAGAAAGTTCCCCAAGTATAACGATGAATTGGTAAGAGAATTTATTATAAATTTAGAGCAATCTAGGAAAAAGGTTAGAAATGTTTTCATTCCTTTTTCTATGAATACAATAAGTAATATATCTAGAGTTCCAATTGTGCATGTCCCAAACCCTATTAGAGGGACATTAAAATAACTAGTTGAAACCTTTCTAAAAAGGAGGGAAATTGAACCCCAATATATTTACAACATGAAGAAAATCATAAAAGGGGTCATAAGGGCCATCTTTCCCAAACCCTTTGACAGAGTGGCATTTTGGATAGTCAAGTATTTAACCTATGATGGTCAGTTCGGGTTGGTAGGAAGAGAAGTTCTTAAGATACTCATATACCTTACATATGTAGCTACAAAACCATAATATATAGTAAAAATTCTATGGTTTATTATTGAATCCATCCATACAATGGCCTATAGGTATTCCTACGGTGTGGGAATAATCGGACATCATGGGTTAGTGCATTTATTGTGCCGTAACCATTTTATTTCGAAGAAAATGGAGAAGAAATGTGGGAGAAATTTCTTACCAAGTTTAAGTAGAACCACGATATTCTCGTGAGAGTAATAACAACTCCTTCCGGTCATATAACTAATTTGGAAATTGATGCCACTGTAGAGGAAAATAAAGAACTAGTTGGAGAGGAAATACCAAAAAGAAGAAGATCTGGAAGAAGGACTAAAACTACAGAACCTATTGTGCCTTCTAAAGAAATTTATTTCTTTGCAGTAGCTTCAGGAGAGCTAATATTTGTCTCTAGATAGTGACAGTTCATCTAGGCAAGAGCAAGAGGTGAAAATCAGAAGAATCTCTAAGAGGATACCCATTTCTGTGCATTTTGAGTTTCCTCAAAGAAGGAGAATTCATAAAAGGTCTAGAGAAATTTTGGAGGAGATGGAGGATCAAGAAGGGATGGAAAAGGAAGATACTGATATTTTGGGTAGCATGGCCATGACTCCTCCTGGACCAAGCAAAATAGAGATAGAAAAAGAAGATGAGATATTTGAGGAATAAGTTTTTCAAGAGATGGGTGAATCAGCAACACCATCACATGAAGAAGATGAATTGACATCTTGGAAATGGAAAGGGAAATCCCCTCTGGTAGAAGAAGAATGCTTAACCCCTAAGGAAATTTCAGAGAAAGAAGAGAAACAACAAGTTAAACAGGCTCTATTTTTGTCCAAAGCAGAACTCATTATTAGAGAAAAGGATGAGGAGTTGAATTTTCTCAAACTTAAATTGGCACAGAGAGAAATGGTTATTAGGGAATTAACAACTCAGGTCACTGCTAAGACAAAGGAATTGACAAGAGTTAAACAACAAATAATGGAGAAAGAGGAAGAATGTCAAAATTCTAGAAAAAAATTACTTTGTCAACAGTCTCTACACAAACTAAATTAACTTATTGGCCACTTAGACAGTTATGGGATGATACTTGCAGAGAAATCAGTGACTCCAAGACATCCAATGAGGACTTGAATAGAAAGATAGAAGAAGAGAGTAAAACAAGAAAATAATGGGAAGAAAACTTTTACAAAGAAGAAAATGAAAATATAAATATCTTGTGAAAATACAAATGGTTTGCATGATGAGTGAGAAATTACTTGCATGCAGGAGACCTTCTCCTGCATATAGTGTGTTTTTGGAGGAACAATTCATTCGCTAGAAGTTTTCAAGGATAGCATGTGGCCTTCCACATGAAATAAAAGATGAATCTGATTTCACGGCAGCCTATTCCTTAGCCAATGCAGAGTAGAAAAATCTTCTCTGTGAATTCTATCTCTATAATTTCATGCTAGAAAATAACTTAGGTTTTATGATCAATTTGTATGTAGGGGAGAGCCAGCTTAATGCATTTGTTTCTATTCTTCAAAATCAGATTACATGGATGGAGAGGGAGTCAGAGCATCTATTAAAGGCGGTCTCCATATGAGGATTAATTATGGTAAACCATCCACCTTTGCTACACATTTTAGATCTCATGCATTTGATAAAAGGTTCAAGAAACCTTATCTTGCCAATTTGCAAAGAAGTATTAATGCCTTCACCTCTTATGAAGATGAAATTTTTTAAGATATTTATGTGGCAAGTTTTAAAAGATGGGAATTCCTCACGGTGGAATTGAGAAGAAGGGAAGTAATATCTCCCACAAAGTTAATTTGGAATTTGCATAGAGAAAAATCCTTATGTATGATAATTCCTCATATCAATGAAAAACATAGAGGCATATGGATGGGAATGAGAAAAATACCTCCACTCCTTCTCACCCCCATGTCACCATGGCAAAACATAGAACCACAAGATCCCATTGAATTTGAGGCATGGCTGAAGAAAGTAGAAGTAGGAATAGGGTATAGTACCTCTAAATTAAAGCATTGGAATATTCAGTTCCATCCATTTGACCTAAGCAATCAAATGGAATGTAGAATATATAACCCCAAATTTGAAGAGTAAAGTTTGTAAAAGGACTTACAAACAAGTAAGTATGGGAGAAAAGATGAGGCTAGAATATGCCCGTAAAATGTACAATAAATGATCTCATCTTACTCTCACTTTTATTAAGTTTGACCGCATGTTGTGACATTTTTTTGATCTAATATAAGTCGGATGTAATTGTCCATCTTTTTTGATTATGATTGTAACTTTTAAAAGCTCGTAATTCCTAACTAAGTGTTTTCAAAATTCAGTTTTGTAATAAAGTAGGTCACAATCAGGCGGAAGAACTAATATGAAGTGGATTGCATGTTTTTGGAAGCATTGTAATCAATACGGTTTAGTTCCTAAGCGCCAGACTTAGTTCCAGAATTATCGGAATTATTTTTGTAACTCTTGCAAATAGCTCTAAAACTCTCTTGGTTAGACCTAGAATGATTTCCTTTAGTTACAAAACTCTTCTAAAGTTCCGGAACTGATAAGAATCTATTCCAAACGGCCGGTGATTTGTCAATGATCCTATCAATCAAGAGCATATTAGAAGACTTCCGACTCTCCATACTCACAGATCCAAGATAATTATCACATAGTTGTATGTCCAGCCATGTTCCAATTCAACATCTATTCTGGGCACGATTCAGTTCCATCATATCAGTGGAATAGTTATGACCATAAATGCACCCATGGAAGAAGTATATATATATATATAGAGAGAGAGAGAGACTGTAGATATATATATGAGGAATATAGATATAGAACAAGAGATAGATATAGATTGATATACACAGATCTAACACATTTTTGTAATGTAAAATATTTTATCAATAAACTAGTCAATTCTGTTTTGAGAGAAAATTAAGTTATCCAATCCTGTTTTGAGGTGGAGCAAGGGCCCACTCCTCCAAGAACCAAGATCCTCGTTTTTGTTGGTATTTATATTTTTAGAGCAAATAGTTTAGATCTGTTAATTTTGTATCACTTTTAATTCTTCAAGTTAAAATCTATTGTATACTCATTCCTACAAGTGTCTAGATTAGATTCTTATTTTCTTTCCATCATTTTCTAGCACTTTCAATAGTGTGTTTATTTCTAGCAATTCCTTTCTACAAAGTGTGTTTACTTCCAAGGCAAAGTGTGTTTATTTCCAGCAATTCATTTCTACAAAGTGTGTTTACTTCCAAGGAAAAGTGTGTTTATTTCCAACAATTCATTTCTGTAAAGTGTGTTTACTTCCAATAAGTTTTCATAGTTTGATTCCAATAAGGTTTTTAACCAAGAATTCCTTAAGACATTGAAAAGATCCCCTAGAAAATACAAAATACCTACAATCAATTACTAGATCACTAAGATTCTTCTTGTTGCATATAGCTTTAGACACACCCCTGGTTTGAATATGACATCAACAGAGAGTTGATTAAATGAAGGAAATAATGACACCCATCATCGATCATGATGATTACCCTTAGCCTTCGAGTTATCTAACACTCTTGTCTGTCATACACCAACATCTATAACATCATGGATCTAACCAATCGATCGGTCAAGAATCTTACTCAGTATCATTAGTAGTGGAACTACAAATTTTACAATAGTAAGAGACATTATTCCTTATTATGTGTTGAAATAATGGGTAGTGGCTAGCATCATGGTCAAATGACATATCTCAGAGTCTAGCAAAAATGAATGTATTGATCTGCGGGGAAAACTATCCTTGGTTTGACCCTCCACTTCAAAATTTGTACACCAAATCCCTGTACGCATCTCTTGTGTTGAGTTCACCTATAGTTTCTCCAACTGATTTTCCATAGCTACAATTTGTGCTTCCAAGAATGGGATGACTCCGGTGTCATACTTCGACTTCCTCGGCATGCAAATATTCCTCAAGTTCTTAACGCAGATCGGTGTATGTCTTATGTGAAAAGTACCTTCTAAATGGTGTGATCATACCTCCAACAAACCATTATTCATGATGGCTTACATGAATATCATAAGAAATCTTAGATAAAAGTGTTTTGAAATGGGCATCATACTCCCTGACACTCTTAGTAGTTCCTTGCTTAATATCCTTGAGTGCGCTTATACTCTTCTAGCTTAAACTCAAGGATGTGAAACTCTTTAAGGAAAGCATATTTTAATGTTGTATAGTCTAGGAAAGTCTAATTAGGTTCAAAATTCATGTACCAACTATGTGCACGTCCATAAAATGTAGTTGTAAATTGATTCACCTAATGCTCAAGTCATGATTCCTTTTGCATGCCATAGTATTTCACACATGTGCACGTGTTCAAAAACATCTTCTATGCCCCTATATTATGGAAGATGAAGAGACATCTCTATGTAAATATTTTGGGGTTGGTACATACCTTTACCACCTAATCTAAAACCTCCTATGTTTCCTCTGCCTCTAGAACTACTAGATCCACCAAAAATAAAACCACCTATACCTCTTGATCCTTCACTTGTAGCCGAAAGTGGACCAGAAGATGTACTTCTCGATGTCCTAACACTAGTACTAAAATGAACCCCTACATTCTACAAAGTGTTACCACTCCCATAAGTGAGTCCAATATTATACGCACTTTAATTCTGTGTAGATGATGCACCTGCAAAGGTACCTCCAAAAAATAATGAAGACATTTTCCCTGCCATTGATGTACTTTCTATGTAACTTACTCCTACTCTCCCACTTTGCCTAAATTAGATTTTTGACTACTTATCATATTAGATATTAGAAAACCAAGAACAAGGGATAGGTTTCCAGGTATATTTAGATGCACGCATTTGGCCCAGGTCATCTATACATGCATACTTCCATGTGAGGCCGAGGGGGTTTCCCTCTCATTCTTTCCCAAATGGGGAGTTCCCGATGCTCGCTCAATAACTTTTGCATGAGATCTAAATCCTTCACGAGCCATATCTCTTCTCAATTCCATTCACTCTGTAACATCTCATTACTTCTCTATCTCCCTCTTGCACACCTCATTATACTTAAGCCACCTTTCTTCTCTCTTCCTTTTGCCACTAGTTCCGTCATATTTCACTAAACCTGTTCCTTCCCCACGCATGGTCAGGTTTAGTTAGCCATCAATTTGCTTTCTAAGTTCGGGGTCACCATCAAGATTTTGATCATAAGTGGAATTCCTTGCAAGTAAGTTACCATAGGATATCATAAAAATGGAATTATGCTACCTCTGGAAAGAATAAGTAGAAATTGAGTACTCCGAATATAACTATTAAAAACACCACAAAACCAAGTATCCACAATCCGTGTCCAAATCATATAAGCATAATAAAGGGCCTAAACTTCTTCCTACATCTAGACAAGTGTGCAATACCTTCAGTCACTTTTAGACGCATAAGCAACCAGCCACTCATATAGTTCTACCAGAAAAATAGTGAAGAAGATCTTATACAAATTGTCATACATATTTTATTCCACCTATGCATGTGAGTTAAACTCATATCCAAAGCTAAACCTCCATTTATATTCTTCTTCTAGATCTTATATCTAATCCTTAACACTTGCAAGGGTCAACCGATATGTCTTCATCATGAACCATCTTGAAAAAAACTGAAAAAGAGGTCCCAGAAATGGAACCAATGATGTAGCCTAGAATTTACCAGAAATAACCTGCATCTTTGGCACATCACTTAGTCTAGACTAAGAACTAACTCGAAGCATGAAAAGGTACAAGGCCCCTATTTAGGGTTTCTTATGGAGGATGTTAGTAAGATGAAGAGTTAATGCATTCGATCCATAATTAGTAAAAACATTCTCAGAGTATATTCCAGATCTAGATCTAAAGAGTAATGGATTTTAAAAATGGCCATATGAATTCTACCATGTAATATCTAGTTATATTCATGTTTAACACCTTGAATCAGTCAATGCACTCCATTATATTAAACACAACAAATACATAAAATCTTCTTACAATATTCAAATATCATAAACTTATGTGTGCATCGAGATCTGCGCAAAGATAACTTCACAATAACTCATATCTAGTCACCATATACTATGTAAATCACTACATATTTATAAGGGTGGAGACTTTCCCTTCACCACTTACATAATTTGCAAAATAGGTTGCATGCTTAAAATAGCCATGCGCCTTCACAATAATAGACACACATACAAGTGTGCTAATAATAGATCTCTTTTGGTTAACTGACGGTGATAATTCTATTTTTAACTCAAACCCATGCAAAGTACTTAGAATATTATCTTCCATAAATATACCTTGCGTGTCACACAAGTATTTATCTGATTTGTGTGCTCTGTATGCTATTTCCAAAAATATCTTGTAATCCTGAAAATGGCTAAGTACCAAATTTTTCCTTGTCTTTTGCACACGTTTCCTTTCCTATTCTTCCATGCCTTTGAATGCACCTTGTTCTCACATGTGAACCTTTTGTGTTCCTTCTGCTAAGTATCATACTTTGTCTACTAAACAACCATTTAGTTTGGTCAATATAGTATATTTGGTATTGACACCTTCTTGCAGATCTCGAATGACATGTCCTCAAACTTTTCTGTCAAATTCATATATTTTGATGGGTCTTATAATATATTTGGGTTAAAATTTCTTAGATAAATCATCTAATGTATCCTATACAAGAAATTAAACACCACGTCATTTGTACCTTGAAATATGATGGGACTTATTTTAAAAACTCACTTCCCACACTTGTAAAAGGAACCCACACTCCCTAAATATCACAATCAAACATCTACAATAATTAGGGAAAAATATCTACATGTCTCAAGCTTATTACCATGTCAAGAAAATAATCTCTCCCATCTTTAAGAACTCAAACTGTAGACACTCAAATTTTTTATTTGCACTTTGGAAACCACTGATGTGACTATGCACTCTTACTCTCTCACTTAGCATTTTGTGAGGTCCATTGTTTATTTTTAATCTTTACACACTTTGAAATATTGAGACATACTAGGAATTCAATGGATAAAATCTATATAAATACATCCTTTTTTTGGGGTTAGCACATTGGTTGTACATATAATATATCATATCTAAGCATACATGCAAATAAAAGTGGATATTCTACTTGAAATATACAGAAACAATAGATATAAATCAAGACCAGATTTAAGGTGGTTCACCTAGTGTGGTCTACGTCCACCAAGAAATAAGCAAATATATTATCCACTTTGAAAAGATATACAATTGAAGATTTACAATCTTCCACACCTCTCAAATGTACAATACTTTCTTTCACACAAGATTTTTCTTCTCCAAGAATTATCTCTTTCACAATTATTCTCACAATAATCATCAAATTTTGCAAGTTATTCTTAATTCCTACTTCTAAACCCTATCTTTTATGCTTATATAGGTGTATAAAAACTTAGGGCACTTAGTCATGTAATTACAATCAATAAATCTACTTTAGTACTAAAAATAGATCTAATTCTTGAGAGTTAAATAAAACACTCATTCACATGTAACCGATGTCAGTTATCCTTAACTGATGTCGATTCCTACTTTCCTAACCAATGCCAGTCATAGGTGACCAATTCTGGTCCCTCCATAACCAATGATGGTTACTGTATTTTCCAACAAGTTTCATATTGCATGCTAATCTGAAGTAATTGAGTTCCATAAATCAATAATCTCCCACTTGGAGATTAATTACTTTGCACCATACGTGTACAACATCATTATTGGATCCTTACTTAGCTTTCTTTCTTCCTCTTGAAGTATCAAACTCAAAGAAAAAAAGAAGTGGAGTGTAGCTCCAACTTCTCCTTTACTAATGGCTTCATTAGCATATCTCGTAGGGTTCTCACTCATATGAATCTTTTAAAGATTCAATTTCCCATCCTCCAATACCTTTCGTATGAAGTGATACCTCAACTGAATGTGTTTTATTCTTGAATGAAACACTCGATTTATTTTCCAAATGAATTTCACATTGAATTTCACTAAACATTTTTCAATCATCTTTCTCCTTTCCCAATTCTTCGATAAACCTACTCATCCATATCATCTCCTTGTTAGCCGTTTTAGCTACAACATACTCTATATATGTAGTAGACAAAGCCACAACCTTTTGCAATCTTGAAATACAACTAATTGCCATCCCACCTCTGTGAAAATATATCTAATAGTCCTCCTCCTACCATCCATATCTACAGCCATATCTAAATCAAAATAGCCACATAATGAAATATCCAAACCGCTATAGCATAATTACATGCTAGATTTTCCTTTCAAATACCCGAGTATCCGTTGGACTTCTTTCCAATGATCTTTAGCTGGATTGGCCATATATCTACTCACAACTCCCACTTCTTGTGCAATGTATGTTCTGGCACAAACCATAACATACATGAGACTCCCAACTGTTAAAGCATATGGCACTCGTGTCATGTATTTGACTTCCTCATGTGATGATGGACATTTATCTTTACTCAATTAAAAGTTTCCAGCCATAGTTGTACTAACAGGTTTTTCATTTTACATCTTGAACCTTTCTAACACCTTGTAGATATAATCCTCCCGAGAAAAATACAATTTCTTGTTCTTCTTGTATCTGTATATTTTCATGCCAACGATTCTTTTGTAGCTCCTAAATCCTTCATAGAAAATTTGTGAGCTAGATTTCCTTAAGATCATTAATGTCCTACATACTAGATCTTGCAATAAGCATATCACCCACATATAGTAACAAAATAATATAGATCCCATTTCCAAGCTTCTTAAAATAAATACAATTGTAATATTCACATCTTAAGTAACCATGATCGGTACATTGCCTTAGACCTTGCTTGAGCCTATATAGGCTATTTTTTAACCTACACACTAATTTATCCTTACCCTTGACTTCATGCCCAAGTGGCTACTGCATATAAATATCTTTATCCAAATAACCATGAAGAAAAAATGTCTTCAAATCTAGTTTCTCTAAATGCAAATCCTCTACTACAACTAAACTCAATATAGTATGAATAAAATTCATCTTTACAACAAGAGAAAATATTTTACCATTGTCAATACCTACTTTACGTGTAAATCCCTTTACTAGCAAGCCTTTCTTTGTACCTTTTATGTCCACCCTATTCTTCCTTGATCTTGTAAACCCACTTTTTTGCAATGTTCTCTTACTTACTTTGGTAACTTAACCAAATCCCAAGTCATGTTCTGTTCTAAGGAGTCCATGTACTCATCCATGTCATGCTCCCACTAGACATGGGTCTTATCCTACATTACTTCTTCAAAAAAATTGGTTCATAATTATCAGTCAATAATAAATAAAATATAGATGGTGTAAATATTTATGGAGGTTTAATTACCCTTTGTGACCTTCTCATATGAGTTTGGGGTACCAAAGGCTCATTTCGGACCTCCTGAAAATTTCTATCCAAATCTATCGTGTCTAACACCACTCTCTTGTAACCAATGTAGGTTCTTGCTAATCGATGTCTATTCGATCTTCTATAACCAATACCAGATTATGTTGATGATGTCGTTCAGATTGTTAACCGACACTGATTCTTGTGTATCCCTTTTAGTATTACTATTAAACTGAGATTTCATTTTCATTCACAAACTTCTCAACCAGCTTCATCCTTGGGTACCAAAAATTGATCCCTATACATTCTCTTTTCATTTCATTCAATATCACAACTCCTAATAATTTTAGAATTCTCTAAATCCCAAAGAAAAATCTGAAATCACCAAATCCATAACCAATGAAACTACATCTCTTGGATTTTTCATCCAGCTTTTTCCTATTTTCCTTATCAACATGCAAAAAATATTTTGAACCAAAGACTTTAAGAAAAGAAAGATCTACCTCTTTTCCAGTCTAACCTTCCTCTGGAATTCCTCCATTTAGTGAACTTGAAGGTGCATGGTTAATCAAATAAATCATTATATCTACTACTTCTACCCAAAAATACAAGGGAAATATAGAATGTATGGTCATACTTATAACAAGTTCCATATTTGTCATGTTCATTCTCTCTGCAACACCATTCTCCTATGGTTTTCTTGAAACCATTTTTATCTACGTATCCCATTCACTGAACAATAATAATCGAAATTCTTGCTACAATATTCACCACCATTATCATATCTAAGTCAATTTAACTTAGAATTTGATTCATTCTCAACAAGGGATTTCCATATTTTAAAAGTCTCAAAAACATCATATTTACATTTAATACAATAAACACATACCTTTCTTATAGCATCATCACTGAAAGTAACATAATATAGGTATCATTGATGAGAAGCTATCTCGAGCTGGTCCCCACACATCTTAGTGTACAAGATCCAATTTTTTTGTTCTTAGTTGCCCCAAATTTGAGAAATCTCACTCTTTTTGCTTTTGAAAGACACAATGCTCATAGAAATCAAGATCTAAATCTTTCAAATCGATAACTTACCCTTAGCATTTGAGATTTGTATTCGTTTTTGACTCATATGGCCTAACTGATTATGCCATATGCATGCATCTAAATATGAGTTAGATAATGTAAAAAAGGAATTAAGTAACACAAGTAGATAAATATAACATTCCTGCCTTCTTACGTATTTCCACAACAAAACACCCTTGGTGACTTTCCAAGAGTCTCATGTAAAAGTAACCATGCAACCATTTCACCTAGTTGCCTGTAGAAATAAGATTCCTCTTGAGTCTTGACACATGCCTCACATCTTTCAATACCCATATATTTCCATTATAAAATTTTATATGAACTTCCCTTTACTAGTAATACTTTGTAAGGTTAATCATCACCCAAATAAACATGCCCAAAATTTCCTAGACACCCTTATTAGGGGTTGCATGGAAAGAAGATCATGAATTTAAAACCCGTGATTCAATTATATTATCTAAAGAAAGAATAAGATCATCTTGCATTACCTTTGTTGCAACAAGATTTTCTTCTTTACCTTTGTCTGGTTGTTGGTTCTCTTTATCCTTTGACCAACAATATTTCTTTACATGTCCTTTATTTCCACATTTCCAATAGGTAATTCCCTTACCTCTAGATTTAGATCTGTTATCCCTTGACTTTGATTTCCCATTACTCTTACTCTTGGATCTCTCCTTTTACCTACCCCTTCTTTCTACATTCAAAGCATTCCCAGATGATGATTCCTTTGTACTCTTCCTGTGAATTTATTCATTCAATATTATACTAACCACATCATCAAACTTCAAAATATTATTAGCAGATGTTGTATTACTAACAACCATTACCAAGTTATCCCAACTATTAGGAAAAGAACATAAGAATAAAAGTTCTTTCACTTCATCATCAAATGGTATATCAACTAATTTTAATTGATTTACAATAGATCTAAAATCATTCAAATGACTAGATGCAGATCCACCTTCATGCATCTTAGAACTAAATAGTTTCTTCATCAAATAAACTTTATTTGAAGCACTAGGTTTTTCATATAAATTAGCAAGATATTTCATTAACCCTATCATAGAAGTTGCTTCTATAATATTGGAAGCCACGATGCTTTATTGGAGGACTCAATTTTATAGATCCTAAATCCTTTCTGTCAAGAATCTTCCATTCTTCATCAATCATCTTTGTAGGTCTAGAATTCTCATCCAATGGTAAATAAAAATCTCTTTGATACATATAATCCTCAATCTACATCTTCCATAATTGATAATTTCATCCTCACAAACTTCTCTACCCTGTATTTTTTCTTCGACATTGTTTTATCTCCCACTCAATCAAGAAACCCTATGTGAGTAAATTTTTCAATACACAAAACCATCAAATAAAGCTCGATACTAGTTATTGGGGTTAGCACACTTTGGTTGTACAGATAATATATCAAATCTAGGCATACATGTAAATAAAAGTGGATATTCTACAAGAATAAATACATAAAACAAGAGATATAAATCAACACAATATTTAACGTGGTTCACTTAGTGTGGGTTACATCCTCCAAGAAACAAGCCAATCTATTATACAAAGATTTGACAAGATATACATTGAAGATTTACAATATACCACACCTCTTAGATGTACAAAGAATTTATTTCACTCAAGTTTTTACTTCTTCTTTAATAATTCTCTCTCTCACAATTATTTTCACAATAATAATCAACTTTGCAAGTTCTTCTTAATTCTTACTTCTAAACACTATATTTTATGCTTATATAGGTGTATACAAACCGAGCATACTTAGCCATGCAATTAAAATCAATAGATCTACTTTAGTAATAAAAATAGATCGAATTCCCGAGAGTTAAATAAAACACTTATACATAGGTAATCGATGTCGGCTAGCCTTAACCGATGTCGGTTCCTACTTGTCGGCCAATGTCGATCATAAGTGGCCCGATGTCGGTCCTCAATAATCGATGATAATGCATTCGGTTACTATGTTTTCAATCAAGTTTGATATTGCATGCTAATCCAAAGTAATTGAGATCCAAAACTCAAAATTTTTACCAACTCTATACTTTATTCGAATGTCCCCTACATCCGGGTAGGACTATATAGTTTGGTTAGTGTCATACCCTATGTTCTTGACCTCTTTTTACAATCTTGGACTGAAATTTCTTCCAATTGCACTTCTAATTTAAAATATTTAGTTGGGCCTTATAATTCATATGGGTCAACATTTCTTATATAAATCATCTACAAAACCCTATATAAGCATGTAAATACTACCTCATTTTCTAAATAGGAAATCCCAAGGAAATGCACTAGAAAAATCACTTAAAACACCTGTAGAAGACATCCAAAGCTCCCAAAATCTTAGAATTTCACATCTACAGTCATTAGGGTAGAACCCACATTAACTTTAAAGCTAAAAATAGTTCAAGCTAGCCATATATATCAACTACAAACATCCAAATATATTCCCTCCAAGTTTTTATCAAGAGACAAGTCAAAGAAAACATGGTCAAATAAAATGATAAATATGATTAATCTATCTAGATATAATATATTAGGTGGAGAAAAACATATGATTTGACGCATATTCAAGGTAGTGCTAATGTTGGTGGTACATGAAGGTTCCCACAACCTTTCTAATGTTTTTAATGATTCTTCACCCATTGATAGGGTTGGAGATGATGAACAATTCATACAGAGAGCTTTATTGTATGTACAAAAACTAGGGTTTGATAACAATAGAAAAATCCAAGAAGGTGAGTAACCCAAAAAATTGTATAAGATGTATCGAGCAGGTCCAAGACTGTACATAAGGTAATAAACTATATGGTATGGTCATGATCATGTTGTATGGATCTGACCTTAGTACATTTGTATTTCTAGTCCATTTTGCAAGGATTTCCTAGGTTAAATATTCTCGCTTTCTCTTGTGCACAGTCCCAGGATATTCCATAAATTAATTGTGACAATTTTAGTGCCTCTATACCTCCATTTTGTAATTTTAATTACATGTTAGGTTAAGTGTGTGATATTGGATTGTGAGGATCAAATGAAACTTGTGCACATCAACCGTGTTGAATTCCAAATGAATCAAAAAAATGTTCTTCAAGTAATAAAAAAATGTAACCATGCAAGATTCATGCATAATGTAAAATAGTCTACTCATTCACATAGATAAAAAAGAGGTTACATGTAAAAGTGCTATGTAACTCCCATGCCTGGAAAATAATTCCCCATTAGGATAAAAGGACTTACAATTCCCAATATGGAATGTATCTCTTGTAGGATGCCATTGACACATATGATAATGAAAAATTTTATGAGGAAATATGTCATGTCATATAACTCCTAAATATCCATGAACTCACCTAAGTGATATGACTTACCATGTGTGAGGTAGAAAAATTCCTAAGATAACAAGGAAAATACCTCACATAAATACCCCTTTATCAAAGATGAGGTAGAGGCATGGAAGGATAAAAAATTTAAGAGGACTCCCATAAAAACTAAGAAAGATGCATCATATGGGTCCCATAAACTAAAGACTGGTGAGGTACCTATGTATAAACTACAATATTTTGAGAAGAAAAGAAGATGATAAGAGAACTAGAAATCTCAAAGAAGATGGAGGCTACAAAGGAGCTCACAACAAGAAGAGATTACAAGTGAAGGAACTTGGCTTTAGTGAATGTATTGGTAAAGATGACTATAACCTGATCATAAGTATAGAAATATTGTAAGTCGCTGATTTCTCTAAGGATCGTCTCCCATATGAAGTGCATGTGGATCTCAATAATCTTCATCCTTTGATTGTGAACCAAATTTTGGAAAATCAAAATGGTTCTCATGTTATCATAGTAGATGATATGTTGCACCCTAGAATATTGTCCAAGTACAAGAAGGTGCTTGTGCACATGATACCTATATGAAAAAGGTGTGCAAGGTGAAAGTGTGTAGTGAAGAGTTCTAGCAGGGTTTTACATGAACATAAGGCATGCATGTGCAAGGTAAGACATGTTTTGGAATTATACATATTTAGCATCCCAATAAGCACACGAGAAAAGTGTGACCCTTCTATCATACGGAGTGGATAATGTGCCATCCTAATGACTATAGGATCAAAAAGGGAATATTTCATGCATGCGATGGAAGCTTCCAGAAGAACATCATTCCACAAAGTGGAGATATTAGATAAAATGAGGCATGCTCAATTGGAGGACCACCTGGACACTTGATAGCTGATTTGTTACTTTAGAAGGCATGGTGGTCAAGGAAGAAGGATATATATTAAGGGGCGCAAATAGTATAAAAGAAGGATAAGGGTGCTAGAGAGAAGAGTTGTAGAGAGAATAATGCGCTGGAAAATGGGAAAATCTCTGAAGAAGAACCATGGAGGATTCTATGTGTTGGGATTAGTAAAATATAGGAGTTATGGAACACTTAGAGGGATGGTTCTGCATTCATCTTTGTAATTTGATGAACATAGTGTAGTTCGATGTATGACTTGGATCTCGCATTATTATATGAGGGTCTGTTATGACTTCAAGGGATTTAATGTGGCTATTGAACATGTTAATATGATTATAAGGATCTATTTTGAATCATATATATGTTCATGAGTATAATCCTTATGCATTTCCTTTATGTATGAACCATTTCCATATGTTTTTTGTTATTTCTCTTCTATGGATGCATTGATGTGATAACTCACCTTAGGTTCTCAAAATGATGCATGGTTCTTTTCTATTAATTTTCACTTGAATATCTTTCATAAGATGATGTATTCTCACAAGAATTACATAAAGGAGATGCTTGGCACCCATGCATTCCTTAGGTGAGTGCCCACTAGGTGATAGGCCGATGTGCATGGGATTAGACTATTGGTCTAAGGGTATAAAAATGACTACATATTGGTTTTGTTGCTAGGACCTCTTTTCAAAGTTGTGAGAAATCGGATACATATTTTCCTTGTGATGTGTGATGATAGAATGTGTGACCTTGGAAAGTGTTAAAACATGGCTCAAGAGCACAAAGGATGAGTTTTCTCAAAGATTCAACATTGGATCTGATTTTGATGCATGTATATGGGTAGAAGATAACCTATACCATGAATTATATGAGACATTCTTCTATTGTTTTCCAAAGTAGAAGTATATGAGTGGCTTTAATCATATGCATTTAGATCGATATGGTATTGCTGACCACATGTGTGGATCCAAGATGACTATCAAACTCTAGAGGATACAGATATGACTTGGATGCATGATCTTGATCACTGGTGGAAGATAGTGTTGATCAATTATACTTTGGAATATGCCATTTCTACGTAATATTTCCTAGAGGTTGCTAAGTTAGTGTTTTTGAGGGATCCCAGAGGATCATTTTTGCATGTTATTCCTTTTTTTTATGAATATCTTGGTCATTACCTTGAGTTTAGAGGCATTTCCCATAGCCATATAAACTTCTTTGAGCATTGGGAGAGGAAGCTAAGGTGGAGGAATATGGTGGACATTGCATCCGAAAAGGAAAGGGAGGAGAGACGACTCAAGTATATCAAATCTTATGAAAGGGAGATTACTAGACAATGCAAGGTTACAAGTGTGATGGATCTATGGAGGAATATAGTGAGGGAAGGAGTTGAGTTTTACATAGAGGACGTGGAACCTAAGTAGTTTATGCTACCCTATTTTGGAAAATGTGGGAGGTAATCCCCTTTAGATTTTTGATGAGATTTTGATGCATGAAGAAAGGAGAGCCATCAATACACATTTGAACCCACCCAAGACCAACCATTGGTGTTTGTCTTTCTAAATCAAGGGACAAGTATTGTTAACCTAGTTGGTATCAGTGGGAGTAACCAATCTGCACCTAGGAGATATAATTTCTCATTTGAAACATCCATGGTTGTGTAATCCATTCTGGTATTTGGAGGAATTTTTGGACAAGGTGAAAGTATGCAAGGTTTGGGTATCACATCTGGGAGTGGCATGGGACACACAACTGGTAGTGGGACAATATCATAGACCATCGATGCATAGTTCAGTGGGATGTTGGAAACACTTGGCATGACCACTTTGGGCCATTTTCTGACCGCAGGAGGTGGATCTCGTGGTAAAGGGGCTAGAGGACCTAGTGGACCTAGTAGATTTGGAGGATCTGGTGGGTCAAGAGTAATAGAACCTTGTGGACCAAGTGGATTTGGTGGAGGAAACACCTGGATTGAACCAAGGCTCTGGATCAAGAGGAAAAGGACCTCAACCACCTCCACAAGTATTTTTGAGATGTCTTTGCACTTACAAGACTATAGGGGTATTGAAGATGTTGCAAAACATGTGCACAAGTGTGAATTACTATGGCGCGTGAAAGGGATCACTACCCGAAGTAGAAGGCAAGTCATTTTTTAACAACATTGCAAGCACATGTGCATAGTTGGTACTGAAAGTATGATCCTCATCGAGATGTTGGTAGAGTACACTACATTGAAGAATTCATTCCTAATAGATTTCCATATCCTTGAGTTTGAGTAGAAGAGTATCAACGCTCTGAAGGAGATATAACATGGAATGGTAGAGAGTGTGTGGGATTATGACATGTGTTTCAAGAATATCTTGTATAAAATATCGTATGACATTTGTAGTCATTTTTACACCCACCAAGAACAAGGGAAATCCATGCATGTCGAACTATCACCCAAGCAAGGCGCTGGGCGCTCACCCGAGCAATGTGCGGGTGCTTTGAGTCTCTATTTTATGTCAGTTGAGTGGGAAAACATCATCTATGATCCAAAATTAAAGGAAGTGAGTGTACATGAGACATGTAAGCATCAAAGAGCTCAAAACAGCTTCTATATTAGTGTAGTCATTCCAAACAGAAAAGTACTTAACATATTAAGAACTGAATCAAAACAGAAAGGAAAATGCACAAGGATTTAGACTCATTCCATAAACATGCATAAAATAGAACCATGAAGATATGTAAATGCACCAGAATCATTACTGATCATATTCATATAAATTGGTAACCTCATTACATTCATTAGATTCATTACAAAGCATCACATAAAGGAAGACCGAAGTCATGCATCATAACTAGATTCCTATCCTTTAAATCTCAAAATGAAAATTTAAACATCCAAGCCCTTGGTACATCCATCTCTTATGTTTTATCTACCTAACCCAAGAAAAGTTCCTTTACATCATTTTTTCGAGCTCTAGTCCCTCTTCATTTCTCTCTCCCTCTACTCTTCTATAGGTGCCTATATTTATAGGCTATTTGAACTGCCATATCCCCTTTTTGAGGCTTCAGATCTATTGCCAAGTGTCTAGATGTGGTCCTCCATGGGAGCATGCTCCTCTAGGCCTGAGCTCTCCACTCCTTGTCATGATGGTCTTCTAGGAGCTTCCATCACATGGAATATTCCTTCCTAGGCCAACCTATCACCAGGCTAGCACCTTATCCACTCTGCATGCATAGTCGGGTCATGCTTTTCTCATGTCCTTCCCGATACGCCAATTATGGCTAAGTCCTGAGACCTTTATTATGGGCATGCATCATGGGTTCTACTAAGACCCTCCTAGAACCTTGCCTTGCATGCCTTCTCCTTGTGCGCCCATTTCTTAACTTCATTCATGTTCACCCATGTGCCTTTTGGACTTAGTCAATATTTTAGGGGCCCGACATCACCCCACACTATGCCTATTCTCCACCTATGGAAAAAATTCTCCAATGAATAAAGAATTAGAATAGACTTAATGTCCTGGGAAAATAATAAGGGAATGAAGAAAGAATGGGGAAGTGATGGCATTATTGCAACAACATATGAAAATATTTTTGCAATTCATCCTCTAACTTGTTTCAGGCATCAACTTCATTTTACACTCTTTGGAAGAGGTCACTGACTAGGGTGCTTACCTCCCCAAAACATGGTCTATCTCCTTGAGCATTCATAGTGTCAAAATTTTTTTCCAACTCCTTTCCCATGTCTTGAAGCATGTCCATCCTTCTAGTAATCTTTGGTTATAATTCCTTTATCCAGCTTCTTGATTTTACCCCTTAGGCCCTCAATAGCTTATGACTTCTTTTCAACCTCAGCCAAGATTCTATCCCGCTCTGCTCTATTCCCTTTGTTATTTTCTTGGAACTCTTTAAGATCTACTTCATAGTTGGTGACTAGAATACTCGCCACTTTATCTCTATCTACGCAGTTGTCATATGCGGCCTCAGCAGTATGGGCAGCAATATTTCCATCAGTAAGGACTTTACTGTATTCATCCATTATTGTTACTACCTTTAATTTGTCCTCCTTCTCCAGGTGTACTGCTACTTCTTCCACATATTATAAGGCTAGAGGTTGCCTCTCCATGGTGAGGATATGTGTTAAGTCTTTAAGTAACTCAAGGGAAGATCCATATTTTTTGGGCAGCATTAAGTCTAGATACTTCAATGTAATGGCATCTATGATGGATTATACCTTCTTATGTACTTCGTGCACCCTTGCCTTTTCTTCCCTAAGTTCACACTTTAGCTGAGTGCTAATTAACTCCTCCTGCTTTAAATCCTTGGCCTTCTCTTCTAGCTCTTCCTCCTTTTCTAGTTCTGCTTCTAGAAATTTTACCCTGTCATTTTGTCCAAAGAGCCTAGCTTCAACCTCAACTAAGACCTTATTGAGCACATTGCATAGCTACTCATTTGAAAGTTGCTAAGCATTTACCAAGGGGTTGTCTCCTTTTGACTCAGGAATTTTCATTAGTGCCCCATGGCTTACCTTGAACTTTGGCTCATCGATGTGGGACTTAATTTCCCAAGAGAGAATCTTCCTCATCCGAGGGTATGCACCTTCTTCATCAAACAACTTCATTGCCAAGATTTGATCTCTTAGAACTATGCTTTAGAAGTGTGTGCACAACACCTTATTAGGATCATTAATGTAGCTCATTCCTTGCCTCTGGATCTCCATGTGATTTCCCCCTATGTGCGTGCCCTTCTGAATAGTTACTAATAGACTGGGGCCTCCCATGCTACCATGATATTTCCCTATGCTTTCTTCCTTATCCTCTTCCATCACTATATCAGCATTGTGCTCCAATTCTTGTTCTACCAAGGCTTCAATGATTTTTGTTGCTTCTCTTTCTGCCGCCTCGTTTATTTTCTCCTTCATGAGGATTGGAGTTTTCGATTCTATGCACTAACCTCTTCACTTATCTCCATGTTCCTCGGTGCCTTTCTCCTCCCGGAAATGGAACTCATGTTCTTCTTCTTTGCCCTATTCTTCTTAATTAGGCATGCTGAAAACAAGTGGTCCTTGGTCCCCTTTAGGATAATTTTCTTCATCATCATCCCTCTCACCTATGTATTTCTCCAAGCTCTCTATTTCCTCTAAGTCAACTTCCTCAATCAACTTCTGCTTTCTTCCTAATTGGGGATTCCAGGATAGGAGATTCTTCTTTGTCTTCCTCCTCCTCTCGGTGATTTCTCCTCTCGCGATAAGATTTTCCTATTCTCATGTCTCCTCTTTGACCAAGGACCTCTTCCTATAGGTGCAAGTACTTGTTCTAGCGTTTGTTCCTGGGGTGCCTATTTCATATGTATCTTTGGCACTTGGTGCCTTTTTCTACATTTCTTTTTCCTTTTATCTGGGTGCGGGCTTCTTCCTACATATTGGGTCCTCAGATATAGATACTTCTCTTTCAAGATAAACCCCTTCTCAAAATTGGGCCTTATGCGAAGGTATAATCCTCGCTGCGGACCTCACCGTAATGGGTAGATTCAATGGTTTCACCATCTGGACTTCATGCGACACATACTTTTCCATGTACACGTGATTGTTGGGGTAGAACAACATCCAAAGACATATCCTCCGTGGTCCCGATCCACCTCACTAAGGTAAAACTTTAACTTCTTGGACTCCTTGAATTTGTTAACTCCTACCTGGAAGTATTGAGTTGTGAAGGAGAATGGGAGCTTGCACCATGGGCTCATGGTTTCATCAGTCAACTTGAACCTACCAATAAAAATGTGTTGGTATACAACAAACTTAGTTTCTCCTACTATAAATGCTCACATTTGTTTTGGTATTCTCCATTCTACCCCAAACACATTCCTTAAATGTGTATACCACTTTTCAAGATGCACCTTGTGAATGGGCGTCATGCTATCACAAGTGTATTTCTCAAATCATTTTTCAGGCGAGGGGTCTTCCTTTGGGTACTCCCAAATGAACTTGTCTGTTGCATCTAGTACTCTGATCTCTGAGAAAACAATGGTTAAGAGGACATTACCAAAGAGAATCTTGTCTCCTTCATGTGCACTGGTGATAATTTCATCTACAATGTATGCAGACAGATTGTAGATGGTGCCCTCTGATATTCTTCTACAAACATTCAACCAGGACTTGTTTACTTGTGTCCATCTTTCTTGTGCATTGAGTTTTGTTACCAGGTGCATGGCCATTCTCATCACTGGGTCTTGGATATCCCTGATATCAAAGTACCTTGACCCCTTCTTGTATGCATACATGACCACTATTTCCTTAATTGCTTCCTTTTCACATAGGTCATCCTCAAAGCTTTCTCCATCACAGATAAGGCCTATGAATATTGAAATTAGCTGATGGGTTATGTGCATCTTGAACCCTGCGAAGAGAAATTGGTCTTCATGTACGTGCAACATTAGCCACTAATAGAGGCACTTTGGCTTTCCAAAGTAGGGAAACTCATAGATTTGTAATAATCCCACCTTCTCTAACTTCAGCTTGAATTTTTTGCTATAAATTTATAACCCCTCAAGTTTTCTCTAGTTAGTTAGGTGCATTAACTCCAGCACAATTTCATTTTCAATTGTGTTCGTGCGATGATTATAGTCACTTACTGTCATTTTTCTTAAGTGGGATTCCCATTCCATCCCGAGAAAAACCCCATCTAGGTATTGCATTTCTGCATACCATTCCTTGTTGGTACTTGCGTAATCTCTTGTTGTTTTCCCTTTCCCTTGCCCTTATTAGGTGTTACTGTTGGTTTCTTAGGTGCCATTTCTTGGGTTATCACTTCAAATTCTCTTCCTAGTGTTGCGCTTCTATCTTTTCCAAGTTCAAATCTCCAACCTACGAAGAATACTCTTTTTTAATCCATGCCCTAGTTGTCAAACCCTAATTGGAATATCTTTTCACAAGATGATGCTTCTCCACAACTCTTCCCATGCCCATGAATTACTTCCCTCCTAGTTTACAGATCCAAACTAGTCGCTCATGGTTAAAATTTTCCAATTTTTTTTTTCACACGGATCAACTCTAGAAACCCTAGTTCACAAAATCTCTTCCTCTTCATATTCACAAAGTAAATAATGAAGTTCCCAACCTTCTATTTATAGTTTTTCCCACTTTTAGCATTAAATTCCACTTCACCTACCACCATACTTTAACACTTAATGCAGATTTTTCAAACAAACCCATCTTTAGCGCCTTAACTCATGCGCCCAACCTTGCGCAGAAAATTCTCCAACCTTCTTTTGCATGCAACCAATCCATCTTGATAGGAGACTCTTCCATGTGCATAACCAATGCCGAAGGAAATTCTTCTGTCATGATTTTTACTCTCTCCTACCTTTTGTTGCATTTTCACTTCTTCCTCTCTTGTACGTGGATCCACAATGTAGCCTTACCCTAACACTAACCATCCTTTTTCACCTTTCCTTACATGCACTTCCTTCATAGGGCCATTCAACCAGGATTTCCAACGCAATCCTTCCTGGTGCTTCATACCTTGCAATTTCTTCCACCTTACTCTACCCCACACTAAAATGATGCATGGTCCTCTACGCATTCACAACCTTCAAAAAGTAATGAGGTTACCAGTGCCCAAGGCACAAAACAAAATAACAACGAGAAAGGGAAACACAAGAAAAGGAACATGTAATAAAGGAAATCCTAAACTATCTAGCAATACTGCCTTATTAAAAACACCAAGAAGACTTATTTATAGTAGGGCTTCAGCCTACTCCCATTTAAGTGTCCTAGAAATCTTGTCGCATCAAGTGCTTACAACTAGCATGTGTTTAATTCAAGGATGTACAAGATGATGTGGGGACCCAATCAATGCACCTTCAACTTCCTAGGATGGCTCTTAAACTATGAATCATACAAAGAAGACCATCTACCCAAACTCAAAATTCTTGTTCTTAATATGAAAATCATGTCATGAATTTTGTTTTTTTTTTAGTTGTCTAGATCCACCGGCTAATGATCGTCTCTCATCCAATTACATTAATTTGTCTATTCTTTCCTCCAAAGGTGCTTTTTCATCATCTAATCCTCTTTCGCATGCTATACGTAGTGAAGGAAACATAAATTTAACTAGTAGGACAGCCTCCACACCAAACACTAATTAAAACAAAGGTGGCCTTATTTAACCTCTTGTAGGTTTTCCTATATGCCCAAAGAATGATTGATAATTTTTCATCCCAATTCTGTCTACCAACATCATATATCTTAGTCAATGTTTGACTAATTATTTTTTAAAATGACACAGTAGTTCCATTTTCTTGAGGGTGATAGGGAGTATTTTTGTGATGGGCCACCATGAATTCTAATGATAGAATCAGTTATCCAAATTCACCTCCCAGGGTTAATTCGATAACATACATCAGAATTCTCAAGTCCCAGGCAAATTGATTGATCCAGGGAAATAAATCATGTTCCGGGGTCCCCTCAGATTTTTTCTAACTTTCCTGTCTAGGAGGAAAAGAGCAAGCTCTGAGAAAATGTGAAAAAGTTGCAGAAAACAAGCTTGGGACAGGAAAAATCATGAAAATTGGCTAAGTCCTAGTCCTTGCAAAAGTTGGAACAGTTAGGACATCAAGGCGCGGATCGGCCGAAAAGCCTCTAGGTGGCCCACGAAGCAAAGGGACATCTAGGACAAATGGACATGAAGGGCGCGAACCGCCCGGTTCAGCCGAAAAGGAGAACTTTCGCAAAGGAACAATCGGGCCATCGGGATGCGTGGGACGTGGAAAGACAATTCGGCCGAAGGAGAAGAAAATCAACTAAGCATTTGGGACATCTGGGCCACGAGGATGCGAAGGACGTGAAAAGGCGAAGCGGCCAAGCAAGGAAGCCCATTTCGGGCGGTTCGGAAGAATTTGTCCCAGACAGTCTGGGACAGTTGGAACAAATGGACGTGAAGGATGCGAACGGCTGGTTCGGCCGAATGGGGAACTTTCACACCGGGACATCTAGACCGTGAGTGCGTGGAGGAAGCGAACCGCCGGTTCACTCAAACAGAAATTTCGCAAAGGGACATTTGGGACAAAGGGACGCGTGGGATGCGGATAAATCAAAAAGATGAGAGCCAATCGATTGTGCCCACGTGTCATCGGCAGATAAGGGACAAGGAAGCCCATTTCGGCAGATCGGAGGATTCTGTCCCAAACAGCACTGGGACATCCGGGACAAAATGACGCGAAGGGCGCGAAAGAGCCGGCAGACCCGCGGACCAATCAAATCATGACACGTGTCACAAGGGAGAAAGTCAAAAAGTCAAAAGGCAAGGTTTCAAGCACTGACCCGAGCCAATAAAAAGAAGACACGTGTCCAATGAAGCAGGGAAGGAGAGAGAATTACGCACCCAATCAGTGCTTGACACGTGTCATCCAGGTGGCAGAGCGCGGGAAAGATTTTTAAAACGCATTTTCACCTGTTTTGTGCCCTAAATCTTCAGATCGACATATCTTTCGATCCAGAGCTCGGAATTGCACGTTCTTTATATCAACGGAAAGCTTGTGAAATTATCTACATGATTTTGGGGTTAATCTCGAGTTTTGGTGTATTTTGGAGAGAGAAAATTGAGAAACGGCTCAGACACGTGTTCATGGCCAGAAGTGACATTCCAGCGACCAGATTTAATGCAGAATGGGTCGCATTCTCCTGTAATCCGGTCAAAATGATAGGGTATGGGTTTGTAAGGTCCCCCATGCCATTTTAATGCATTTGCAGTCAAGGAGGGATGGGCTCTCATGTCTTTTTACGTTTTTGTCCCCTGGGCTCGACCCATGCAATGTAAAAGCCAGATTTGGCTCATTTCTAAATGGGGGAACAATTTTGACATAGCAGAGTTCTTCTTTCACCTCCAACAAGTGATTGATGCAAGAATCAGACCTCTCCAAAGGATTGTAACAATTTTTACCTCTCTGAGGTTGTAATTCAGTGATTTTGACACTGGAAATGATAATGTATGCTCTGTGAATGGTTTTCACCTTTGTTTGTATTATTTGCTTCATTTCAAATCCTAAATTATATCTGATCAGTTTGTGTATGTTTTATGTTGTAAACTTTGGTCTGTGTCTATTTTCTTGATAGAAATGTTTCACCACTCCTTTTGGTGCATCACCATCTTTAATTAGTTTCAATTTTTGCACTTCTACCCCTGTCTCCTTGCAAGTTAGAGTAGGATTAGGATCTGAACCTCTATAGTTGTGCAAGCATTAGATCTAAATTAGAGGAGTTTGAGGAACCAACCTCTAATCTGGAGATTCCTCTCTCAGTTTCACAAGTCCCCACACTTGGAGAGAGGTTTCCATGTTGTGCAATCACACTGGATGCTAGAGTGATCAACCTAGAAGCTTGATCTACATCCAGGGGTGTTGTGAGTCTACAACAATAGTTTTGGCATGCCCGGTGGGACAAGAGGTCTCATTTTTATTATACCATGGTTGATGTGCATCTGCTACAATTTTCTTGCTTGAAAAGAGCTATTATTTGCATATCTGGCAACTCCAAGGGGAAGAATCAACTGGTTCCAAGCTCAGGCCTGAAAACTCATGAGAAGAATCACCACAAGGTCAAGAGTTGGAGAAGAAGAAGTGCTATTTGAATACCTGCAATTATCTCCAAGAAGAAGGCAAAGAGGAAGAAGGATTCAAAGGTCTCCATCTCCACCAAACAGACTCTCTCAACTCCTCCACTGTAGACCTTTCATTCACCAACAAGGGTTTTAAGACCAATTAGAATGGCTCAAAACAATCCCTACGTCAACTTCACAGGTAGCATCCCACTTGCTCTCAATGCACAACATCCAGTTCCTATTGCAGCCTTGAAGAACATTCCCTACTTCACCGGAGAAAATCAGACTACTCCAGGTGATCATGTTAAAGATATTGCTAACCTTTGTGTAATTCATGAAATCAATGAAATGTAAGTGGCTGTCAAGTTACTGGCATCTTCCTTCAAGGGTAAAGCATTGCAATGGTTTAGGAGCCTTGGAGCTGGTTCTATCACAAACTAGAATCAGCTATGTATTGCACTTCACGAGCAATTTGGAGAGAAGGGAGACAACTTGTCTCTTTTGGAGCAGCTGAAAACTATCAAGAGAGCCCCCAACGAGCAGCTGACTGACTTCAACTTCAGATTTCAAAGGTCTTGGGATAGGATTCTAGTGGCAGTTAGGCCAACAGCAGAAGGTGCTTTTCTATATTACCTTAAAGCTTTGAATTCTGATATTTCTATGTTAATTCAATCTATGGGAGGCACAACCTTACCTGCTGCTTATAGCATTGCCATTAGAGCTGAAAACTGTCTTATTCAAGCTGGTAAACTAGCTCCTAGGCCTCCCATGCCCTTGTATCCAAACTTAGAAAATCCAAGCACTAGTCAAGCACCCACTTTAGCTCATGTTCCCACCCCTAGAAATCAAAGTTCAAGTGAAACTTCTACTTCATCCTCTAGTGCTTCAATGAACTCTAAGAGGTCATGAAATAGTTGTAAAATTTAGGAAATGAGCTGGTTACTATCAAAAGACAAAGAAGCTCAAAGTGCTCGACCGTATCAGCCTCAAGCACAAGATCAAAGCTAGGCCCCATACCAACAAAATAGGTCACCAAATCAGGCTGCAAATCAAAATCAAAGCCAAGTAAGGCCTCCCACTAATAGGCCATTTCAGCCTTATAACCCCAATATTGTATCTACTTCTAAAGCATTAGTGCCAGTCCAAAATAACATGGCCCAAGAATATGATTGGTGTTTCCCATGTGGTCAACCACACAACCAATCAATGTGCTTTAACGATGCATTAAATCAAGCCCTAATGGTGCAAACTCAGTGGGTTGCAAGAGTCCAGCCACGAAGGAGATCAGCAACAAGAAGCACCCCAGCAAGGAACATCTCCGAATGAAACTACTCTTGTCAACTGGCAAGCAGAAGATTTCTGTGGCATGAATCAAGTAGTTTCTCAAGGTGTTGCAGCCAACACAAGGTTAAAGAGGAGAAACTTGGGTGAAGAATAGCCATTATCCCCAGCCAATCCACAACCTTCCACGGCTCCACAGATGATTGGAAAGCAAATCCCAGTTTCAAATGCAAAAGGGCAGCCAAGAACAGCCCCTAGGCCAACTCAAATGCCAGTTGTTGCTGCTTGCGTGCAAGGAGTAAATGTGCAAACCAAGGGACAACAAAGGGATACTTCATCCTCGTTCAAGATCATTGAGCAGATGAAGAAGACTAATGTAAACATATCAATGTGGGAATCACTATCCATCCCAGGCCAAAGAGATTTGCTACAAGCTGCCATGAAGGACTGGTCAACTTCAAATCAACAGGTCCAAATGCATGAAAAGGTACTCACAAATGTTGCCCAGCCTGAAGGAAATCATGGAGGTCAGCAAGGTAAAATGTTGAAGCCCCCTCCATTTTATGTTTCATTGATCATAGGAGATAAGTTGGTACATAATTGCATGATTGACTCTGGGGAAAGTAGTTCAGTAATGCCCAAGCAAATAGCTGATCAGCTAGGGCTTCAATATGAAGTCATCTCCAAGGGTGTAGTGCAATTAGACAGGACAGCAGTGACAATGGTTGGAGTAATCAAAGGTTTGAGCCTCACACTGCACGCATGTCCCAACGTAATAGTGTTACAAGATGTGTCGGGCCATAGACACTGCCACCACTCTTTGCATTGTGCTTGTCAAGAGACTTCACTGCTAAAATTGGAGGCTATCTTTCGGTGGATTGGTCACACATGTTGTTCATAACAAGGTATGGAACCAAGGCCACAATCAGGTCTGAACCTATTGCGAAATTTCACATTGAGCCTTACACTACCAGCCAAATCAATACCAACTATTCAGAGTTTGATCAAGAAGATGATCCAAGCACTGATGAAGTTGACACCAAGGTTGGGAGCATCCTAGATTTGACTCTTGATGAATGGGCAAGCAAGGTGCATGCTTTTGATCCTTATCAACTAGAAGAATCTGAGCTAGGGGTTTATTGTTTGCATGAAGAGGATCAACCTCTCCCCAACATCACCAAGCCAGATCATAAGGAAAAGAATGAAGTATGGCAATTGTTCTTTGATGGGTCAAGGAGTAGACAAGGTGCAGGAGGAGGAGCTATGCTGATTTCACCACAAGATATAAGGTATTACTCAGCCTTTCGCTTCTAGTTTTCCTGTTCAAACAACACAGCTGAGTACGAAGCCTTAATTCATGGACTACACTAGGAAATGAAGAAAGGCATCAGGAATTTACAAGTATTTGGTGATAGTGAGCTGGTCGTAAACCAAGTCAAAGAAAAAAATGCTACCAAAAATGATTTGCTTAAGTGCTACAAAAATCAGGTATGGGATCTTATTGAATATTTTGAAGCTTTTAGCATCAATTCCATCCCAAGAAAAAAGAATGAAGCCACTGACAGACTTGCAGCAATTGGGGTTGCGTTTGATGTTACAGAGAGTATCAAAAGTGAGAAATCTCAGCCTCATATGAAATTGGTTATGAGACCAGTTGTTCCAAATAACAACACAAGTTGGCAAGTCTTTGAGAATGATCAGCAAATTGTTAATTTCCTACAAGAAGAAGCTGAGTTCTCCACCAGAAATCAAGACAAGCTACATCAGCAATATGGTGATCAGGTAGTACAGCTGAGAACTAACAAATTACCAAAAGGCCTCATAACCTTGGAGTCAATCTTCAACCCGAATGATCAGTTCTGGAAGGAGAAAGCAAACATTCAAGTGAAGGGTGAAGATTCAGAGCCTATTTTAGTGGAAGAAGGCAAAACATTGCAGATTGGCAAAGTAAGTACCTCACAAGAGAAATCTGACTTTGTTCAGCTTTGTCAAGAGTTCCCAGATATCTTTGCTTGGACTTACAAAGATCTAAGAGGTTTCAATCTGAATTTGGCACAACATACCATAGAATTGGATCCAGATGCTAAGCCCATCAGGTAGAAGCAGAGACCTGTTAACCCTCACATTGAGCCTCTAATGAAGAAAGAGCTAAATAAGCTAATAGAGGCAAGCATTATATTCCCGATCAAGCACTCAAGCTGGGTTGCTAACTTGGTTCCGGTCAGGAAGAAGAGTGGAGAAATCAGGTTGTGTGTGGACTTCCGAGACCTCAATAGGGCATCTCTCAAAGATCATTACCCGCTTCCTTCAATGGAACAAATATTGCAAGTAGTATCCGGTTCAGAGAGATTCTCTCTCCTAGATGGCTACTTAGGCTATAATCAGATAATGGTGAAGGAAGAAGATCAATTCAAGACGGCTTTCACCACCAAATGGGGCACCTATGCCTACAAGAATATGCCATTTGGCCTATCAAATGTCGGAGCAACATTTTAGTGAGCTATGGATATGGCATTCAAAGGCTTAATCAACAATATAGTGCTGGTATACCTAGATGATATCACTGTCTTCTCAAAGAACGCAGCAGACCATCTCTTTCACCTCAGACAAGTGTTTCAGAGGTGTAGAAGGTTCAGAGTGTCATTGAATCCAAAGAAGTGTATATTCTTGGCACACGAGGGCAAATTTTTGGGCCACAATGTCTCTAGGGAAGGGCTAACAATTGATCCTGAAAGGGTTGAAGCCATCCGAACGCTCCCATTGCCACACCAAAAGAAATCTCTTCAAAGCTTCTTAGGAAGGATAAACTTTGTCCGCAGATTTTTGCCTAATTTTTCCACTCTTGTGAAGCCTCTAACAATGATGTTGAAGAAGAGTCTGGCATTCAAATGGATAGCAGAAGGCAAAGAGAGTTTTGAAAGCATCAAGCATGCAATATCACAAGCTCCAACTCTTATCAACCCAAACTTTTCAAAGGACTTCATGTTGTATGTGTTTGGAGGATCGACACAATCTCAAATATCTTAACACAAAATGAATAGATAAGGTTTAGAACAGCCCATAGCATTCTTCACCAAACCTTTGAAGATTACGAAATAAAGTATTCTTTCATCAAAAGCATGTCCTTGCTGATCATCAGGAGCTTGAAGAAGTTCAGACATTTGGTCTCAAACAATAAGATTCAACTACTGGTCTCACATGCTAGGGTTAAGGACTTCCTCCTCAACAAGGATTTGAATGAGAAAAGGGCAGGTTGGATCACCCGTGTCATGGAGTATGACATTGAGATCAAGATCACCAAGCTGGTAAGAGGGAAAGGATTGTGTGAGCAGCTAGTTTTGGGGAAGCAAAAAGAAGTATGCAACAAAGAAGAAGCTGTTTTGACAGTCCAAGACAGCCATGAGCCGAGTGGCAGGCAAGAAGAAGACAATGCTGCCCCGACTCCTTGCTGGACCCAAGGTATTATGCACTTCCTAAGCACAGGCCTATGCCCTCCAGAGATGAACAAGACCCAAAGGAGACACTTCAGGTTGCAGGTTGTTCCGTATGCCATTGTTGATGGAGTTTTGTTCAAGAAAGATGTGAATGGAGTGCTGCTGAGATGCATTAGCACAGGTCAGATTCAAAGGGTGTTGGAAGAGTTTCATGGTGGACCAGCTGGTGGCCATTTTGCACCAAGAGTGACAGCTCTAAAAATCATGAAGGCTGGTTATTATTGGCCTAAAATCTTCAATGATTTCTATGCATGGATCAAGAGGTGTAAGAATTGTGCATTCTTCACAGGAAAAGAGAGACTTGCTGCCCTTCCATTGCATCCAATCTCAGTTGACCAGCCATTCATGCAATGGGGTTTGGACTTCATTGGAGTCATTAATCCCAATTCAAGCCAAGGGCACAAATGGATTTTGACAAACACGTGCACTACTTCACCAAATGGACAGAAGCAGTAGCACTCAAAGAGGTGAATGAGTCTAGCATCTTAGACTTTTATGAGGGGATAACAACCAGATTTGGTGTACCTACCACAATAATCTCTGATAATGCATTGGCATTCATTGGATCCAGGGTGACTGAGTGGGCTGTCAAGAATGGTATTTACCTAAGCACTTCATCGAACTATTACCCTCAGGGCAATGGCCAGCCGAGTCTACAAACAAGAACTTGTTGAGGATCATTAGGAGGAATCTTGATGAGAATCAAGAGGTCTTGGCATACCAAACTGAAATCAGCCTTATGGGCTGATAGGATAACTCCCAAAAGATCCACAGTAACTCTCCATTCAGGCTTGTCTATGGAAGAGAGGCAATCTTGCCCATGTCACTTGAGTTGCCAACGTTGGAACTCATGAAGCAGCTGGAGTTGCTTGAATTTGAGCCCATGGAGGTGAGGTATGTAGAGTTGATGGAGCTGCAAGAGATCAAAAATCAGGCATCCCAAGCAATGGAAAAGGATCAAGCTTTGATCAAGAAGACCTTTGATAGAAAGGCCAAGGATAGATCTTTTCAAGTTGGAGATCTAGTGTTGAAATTTTATGTGGACAGAGCAAAACTGGGAAGGTATTCAAAATTTGATGCCATTTGGAGTGGCCCATATATGGTCACAAAGTGCAAGAACAACAATGCTTTCCAATTGGCCTCATTGGATGGTGAAGAACTGCAGATTCCAGTCAACGGAATCTATCTCAAGGGTTGCTTCTAGAGGGAAGATCACTACCTCTGTAAATATTAGATTAGATTTTCTTTCCTCCAAGTGCTTGTGCACATTGTTTTGCTATAGGTTAGTTTTGTTTTCCCTAAGTGCTTTGGCACAGCTTGCTGTCCATGGAGATGTTTAGCAGTCCTTGCTTTCATCAGGAGACATTCCATCTTCCTCCTTGCACATTCTGAGTCAGTTAGGGTCCTAAACAAATATTTGATGACTCCATGCCCAATGGACTGCTTCAGGCAACTGGTATCTTCTACCTAGCAGGCAGGTATCCCCGCTGAGTCGCCAAATTGTTATCCAAATTCACCCCCTAGGGTTAATTCGATAACATACATCAGAATTCTCAAGTCCCAGGAAAATTGATTGATCCAGGGCAAAAAATCATGTTTCTAGGGTCCCCTCAGATTTTTTCTAACTTTCCTATCCAGGAGGAAAAGAGCAAGCTCTGAGAAAATGTGAAAAAATTGCAGAAAACAAGCTTGGGACAGAAAAAATCATGAAAATTGGCTAAGTCCTAGTCCTCGCAAAATTTGGAACAGTTGGGACATCAAGGCGCGGATCGGCCGAAAAGCCTCCAGCAGCCCGCAAAGCAAAGGGACATCTGGGACAAATGGATGTGAAGGGCGTGAACCACCCGGTTCGGCCGAAAAGGAGAACTTTCGCAAAGGAACAATCGGGCCATCGGGATGCGTGGGACGCGGAAAGCCGGTTCGGCCGAAGGAGAAGAAAATCGACTAAGCATTTGGGACATCTGGGCTGCAAGGATGTGAAGGACGTGAAAAGGCGAAGCGGCCGAAGCAAGGGAAGCCCATTTCGGGCGGTTCGGAAGAATTTGTCCCAGACAGCGGGACAGTTGGAACAAATGGATGCGAAGGACGTGAACCGGCCGGTTCAGCCGGAATGGGGAACTTTCACACTGGGACGTCTGGGCCGTGAGTGCGTGGAGGACGCGAACCGGCCGGTTCACCGAAAACAGAAATTTCGCAAAGGGACATTTGGGACAAAGGGACGCGTGGGACGCGGATAGCCAAAAAGCCGAGAGCCAATCAGATTGTGCCACGTGTCATCGGTAGATAAGGGACAAGGAAGCCCATTTTGGGTGGATCGGAGGATTCTATCCCAAACAACACTGGGACATCTGGGACAAAATGACGCGAAGGGCACGAAAGAGCCGGGCACTCCACGATGAATCAAATCATGACACGTGTCACAAGGAGAAAGTCAAAAAGTCAAAAGGAAAGGTTTCAAGCACTGAGCCGAGCCAAAAAAGAAGACATGTGTCCAATGAAGTAGGGAAGGAGAGATAATTACTCACCCAATCAGTGCTTGACACGTGTCATCTAGGTGGCAGAAAGTGAAAGATTTTTAAAACGCATTTTCACTGCTTTTGTGCCATAAATCTTCAAATCGACATATCTTTCGATCCAGAGCTCGGAATTACATGTTCTTTATATCAACGGAAATCTTGTGAAATTCTCTACATGATTTTGGGCTTAATCTTGAGTTTTGGTGTAGTCTGGAGAGATAAAATTGAGAAATGGCTCAGACACGTGTTCATGGCCAGAAGTGATATTCCAAAGTGACTGATTTAATGTAGAATGGGTCACATTCTCCTGTAATCCAGTCAAAATGACAGGGTATGGGTTTGTAAGGTCCCCCATGCCATTTTAATTCATCTACAGTCAAGGAGGGATGGGCTCTCATGTTTTTGTATGTTTTCTGTCCCCTGGGCTCGACCCATGCAATGTAAAAGCCAGATTTGGCTCATTTCTAGAAAGGGGGAACAATTTTGACATAGCAGAGTTCTTCTTTCACCTCCAGCAAGTGATTGATACAAGAATCAGACCTCTCCAAAGGATTATAACAATTTTTACCTCTCTGAGGTTGTAATGCAGTGATTTTGACACTGGAAATGATAATGCAAGCTCTGTGAATGGTTTTCAGTCCTTTGTTTGTATTATTTGCTTCATTTCAAATCCTAAATTATATCTTATCACCTGTATGTTTTATGTTGTAAAATTTGGTCTCGTGTCTATTTGTTTGACAAATGTTTCACCACTCCTTTTGGTGCATCACCATCTTTAATTAGTTTCAATTTTTTCACTTCTACCCCTCGTCTCCTCGCAAGTTAGAGTAGGATTAGGATCTCGAACCTCTCGTAGTTGTGCAAGCATTAGATCTAAATCGAGAGGAGTTTGAGGAACCAGCCTCTAACTGAGATTCCTCTCTCGCCACAAGTCCCCACACTTGGAGAGAGGTTTCCATGTTGTGCAATCACACTGGATGCTAGAGTGATCAACCTAGAAGTCTGATCTGCATCCAGGGGTGCTGTGAGTTTGCAACAACATAATCCTAACCATTTCATTGAGGAAGTGTGTACCTCTATCACTTGTCAAACTCAATGGGCATCCATATCTACTGATTACATTTTACCATAAAAATCTAGTAGTTATAGCTGTTGTACAATCCTTTATAGGTGTTTCCTCTACCCACCTTTTCAAATAATTAGTACAAGTGAGGATATAAAGTGAACTAATTCTTCGCGCCACCGGCGAGATTAGTCCAAAATATGATAGCCCATTTCTCAAATGGTTCCACATTGGCTATTGGTCACAAGGGAATTTCATTGCTTTTTCTAGGTTTTCCAAGGCAATGGCAATCATCACAGCCTTGCAAAACTCAATGCAATCTTGATAAATTGTCTCCCACCAAAGCCCTGTATGTAGAATTTTCCATGCGGTTACATTTCCCGTATAATCTCCTCTTGCAATCCCACCATGCACATATTCCATAATTGTAATGCACTCATGTTCTAGTACACATCGACGTAGAACCTCATAATGACCCATTTTTTATAGATCTCCACTAATTAGCATGTAGGGTTTGGCATGCATGGCCAAGTTATTCTTCTCCAAGGCATTCATTCCGACTGGTGTTATACCCATTTTGAGAAATAATGCAATATCTTCTAAGTCTAAGGGCAGGCGCCATAACCTAAATAGTTTTACAACCGGTATGGTATCATTAACGCTTTGCACATCCTCCTTGAATAAATTCTAGATAAATGATCGTATGGAATTACTTTTTCCGTGTTTGACAACCACCATGAACTCAAATTATTTGAACAATAGTACCTTGCTCGACTTATGTACCCTTGTAGAATGGGCTTGTTCACCAAGTATTTCAATGCCATATGGTTAGTGTAAAATATAAAAGGGGTTGCCAAAAATACTTTCTAAATTTATGAAGTGCGTAGATCATTAACAATGCCTTGTGCTCAAATGTAGTGTGATTCTGCTATACTAGTGCCAATTTCCTTCTTACAAATCACAAATGATGATCAACAATCCCTTCACTAGGATGTGCAAGTACTACTCCAATGGAAGCCCCTGAGGCATCCACATGAACATGGAAAGGCTTATCCCAAGAACAAAATTGTAAGATGGGTGTGGTGACAAGCCTATCCGTTAAAGTGTCAAATGCCTTCTATTGTACTCTCTCCCCAATCAAAGGCACTCTTATGTCTAATCAAATCTTCTAAAGGCATGGAAATTTTAGAATATCCCTTGATGAACTTTCTATAGTATCCCGTATGTCCAAGAAATCCATGCACTATGCTTTGACTAGTAGGTTCCCTCAATCCCACAATTACTACAACGTTTGTGGAATCTACTAGTAGGCCCTCCTTACATATGATGTGTCCCAATAATGTTCCAAATAGGGTAACAAAGACACATTTCTTAATGTTGAGGGATATCCTCAACTTCTAACACCTTTTAAACATCAGCCTTAATTTGTCACAATGGTCCTTCACTAACCCATATATTTTCTACTCATCCGTAGAATTGAAGGAATTTATGGATGAAGTCCTATAAAGCTTGTACCACAATGCACAAGAACACAGTAGGCACATTATTTAACCCTAAAAACATGATCAGTATAGGAAAAACTTCCCCACTTAGTGGTGAAAGTTGTCTTCCTTTAGTCCTCCTTTGTAATTCTTACCTGGTGATAGCCCGAGAATCCATCTATGAAAGAGTAGACCTCGCGTCCTACCACTCCTCCTAAGATTTCTTCATTAAATGGGGTTGGGAAAGGATCAATGATACATATTGCATTCAGGTCCCTGTAATAAACATAGATCCTTATCCTTCCATCCTTCTTGATACTAATATCCATTGGACTTATACATTCCAACTCTTCAACAACTTCAATGATGCCTGATCCTATCATCTTATCTATTTCCTCCTTAACTTTCACACGTAGGTTAGGATTCATTCAAGATGGTCTCTGTTGGACTGATCATGAACCCTCCTTTAACTTGATTCTCATTTCCCCAAGGAATGGTGAATGCCTTTTAGTTCATGATAACCCCATGTGAATAAATCCTCAAACTCACATAAAAGATCAATGATCTTAGAGACTTCTTTCTCTGACCAATAGTCTCTCGATGATAGCCTCTTTAGGCTCTTCTTCTAAGCCGATGTTAACCTTCTTTGTCTTTAAAGGTTCATGATAGGTGTGCACCCATTCATCAACACTATCTATGACTTTGTGCATCCCTATAGAGTGGTTAACATCCAAGTTCTCTACTTCTTCTCCATCAATAACATACACCATCTTCCCTTTTTTCCAAACACATGCACTCAAGTTGTATCTCTTTTATTTCTTCCTCCTCAAAGCGTGCTTCCAGGTAAGGTTCCTCTAGCAACTCTTGTATTTTTTCTAATGCCATAGTAATATCCCCTAATGTAAGGCACTTGACAACCTGCAATGCCTTATGTACTGATGGCTTTGTACTCTGGTACTCAAATGTTTGAATGAGGTCAACCACCAATTCTTGCCAATTACCAGTTTGGTGATGCATCTCTGAGTGGATATACCACATGCATGTACAACCTTGTAAGGTGGAGTACAACTTCTGAACCCATAATTAAGGTGGTAAATATTCTACATTTCCCATCTAGGATGTCACACATGCTTGGATATAGAAGGAAGAGGACTCCTCACCATTGTAGTGTTTTATAGTCAGGGCACATTTCTTCTACAAAATCTTATGGAGAAAGAAATTCTCACCTCACACCATCCCAAGAGGTTCTCTTGATGCATTATCCACCGGTGCATAGAAATTCCAAGTAGGACACAACTTAACATCCCCTTTGTTCATTTTCCTCCATCCATTGAGCTTCCATATCCTACAAAAATATCTCAGGGAAGGCTCCTCCTGAGTACTTAGGTAGCTCCTTTCCTCCGAGGTACTAGATTGTATGCGCCTTTTTAACCTTTGTTACCGATCCTCTCAAATTTTGTCTGATTAAATCATAGGTTTCATGTGCCCAATTATTACACACTATAATGGTGGTGTCACTTAGGGACTGAGCATCCTCAAACTAGATAACTTCCTCTATTGGATGAATTTTCTCTAGATCCCTGATTGATCACACATATATTCTATCTAGGACCTCTTCTCCTAAAGGTTTAGTATAGGGTGTTGATTTCCCATCAACCAGGTATGATGACCCATTCCTCCTCATTTTCAAAGCTTATGTATCCCTTGTTGAACTGAAGATCTGCATTGTTCTTATAGCACCATGGGCACCCAAGTAGTGCTTGAAATTGTCTACCTTGGTGAGCACCAAGACTTTGAAGTCCCTAGTAAACTTATCCCCTTGAATGGTGATAGTTGCATCCTTTAAGACACCAATGGGCATTGCCTTCATTTTTTTTACCATATACAACACATTCAAAGATGGATGTAATGCAGGTCTTCCCATATAATGTCATGCATCCAAGGTGAGAACATTGACCTCCATGCCTCTATCAATGAGGATATTACTAACGAGCCATCCATCCATGACCGCATTTAACGTGATATCCCTATCATAGTCAAGGCTACGAGGGGAAGCGTTACATGCAAGACCTACCTCTCGCACTCTTCTTTGGCATGTGCTACCTTCTCTCTCAACCATGCTCCCATAAAGGGAATAATATTCTCTTGTGTTAGCAATTTACATACTTCTTTGACCTCATCCAGTCATCTTTTGATGCCTCAACCTTCCTTCTTTGATCCTCTTCCTCCTAGACTACTCCTTTAGACATTGGATTTCTCCTTGTAAACTCTAAATGATGTCCATGGTTTCTTGATATACCTCCTTTTGATGCATAAGTTTGGGTACTTCCCATATACCAATTCTTCCTCAAACAAGGTTCTTCACCATGGCATTTCTTTTATGCACATGACCTCTTATTTTGTTGTTACCATAACATGTTCCAATTCTACATCACATGTCACCCATGGTATCCATTGTGTTTCATCCTTATTAATGCTTACCATTTCAGCACCCTTGTCTTTCCAATGCTCTTGATTCATATGCCCAAACAACTCAGGGAACTCTTCATACTGCGTGCTTCTTCCTACACCATGAGCACTTGCAATAAGTTTGGGCACTCACACTTGTAGTGGTCCATAGACCCATGATTAATATAGGTTCCATGTGGGAACTTACTTCTTCCTCCTCCATGGTTACCATGACCACAAAATCCACTACGAAATCCCCTTCCACGCGTGCCTCTATCTGTGTGCTCCTCATAATGGCAATCATCACCTTTAGAACTACCTGAACTGTTGGTCTGGTGCACACCATGATCAATGGCCTCATGGATCTGGTCAATAATCCTACAATCCCTAGTATTATGGGTCATAGAGGTGTAGATATTACGATAACAAGATACATTATTATGAATTACACATTGTAATAAGGGACATCTACTTGCATTATGGTCCCTATGAAAAATCTCACAATCTCACTACGTAACGTGTTGTCTTCTACGGAAACTATCTTTGGCATGCCCTTCTACTTCACAATATGTACACCACATTCCACTGCGAGTCTCATGAGCTGAGTTTGTAGATAATTTTTCCAACTACTTAGCCATAACAATGATTTGAGCTTCTAGGAACGGTCTAACCCTAGTGTTAACACTGTCAATAGCTTCAGCGTTTAGGAAGCTTCCAACACCTCACGCAGTATATGAAAGTATTTTGAGATAAAGCTCTTCTAAATTGAGTTATCAATCCTATAATAAACCACTAAGCATGTTGTGAAGGGTGAATTTCATATGAAAATTTTGACAGGAGATTCTTAAACCATGTGTCATACTCTTGCACACTCTCCACCATTCCCCTGTTAAATCTCTTTAAAGGTGTTGATGCTTTTCGATCGAACTCGAATTTGGAACTCTACTAGAAGTCATTTTTAAATGTGGTGTAATCTACCACCATCTAATGGGGTCATACTTCCTATACCAGCTATGCGTGCACCCTTACAATGTCATTGCAAACTGACTGGCCTTCCGCTCTGGGGTTGTGATCCCCTTCACATGCTATAGAAACTCACACTTGTGAACATGCTCCGTAGCATCTTCAATACCCCTATAATCTGGAAATGTAAAGACATCTCAAAGAAAACTTGAGGAGGTGGTTGAGGCCCCTATCCTCCTGGTCCAGACCCTTGGTTTCCTCCGGTGTTTCCTCCTCCACCGAATCCACTAGATCCACTAGGTATTGTGCCCCCAGATCCACTAGTTCCACGTCTAGATCCACCATTAGCTAGTAACATGCCTGAAGAGGTCATGCCTAGGGTCCCCAATGTCTCATGGAACTATACACCAACCATTTGTGAGATTGTGCCACTACCAAATGTGTGTCCCGCGCCACTCCCCAATGCGTTACCCACACCTTGTATACTTGCTCCTTATCCAAAAATTCCCCCAAACACTAGGATGGTATGTACATCCATAGAATTCCCAAATGATAAATTGTATCTCCTAAGTGTGGATTTGTCACTTCCATCGATACCAACTGGGTTATCAACACTCCTTTGATTTGGAAGATCAAGTGCTAAGGTTTGGTCACTAGGTGGGTTCAGATGCATGCCAAAAACTCTTCTCTCTCCATGAAATGAACTCTCATAAGAAGCTGAAGGTATCTCTCTCCTATGATTTTGAAGATGGGGTAGCATATACTGCTAAGGCTCCACATCCTCTCGCGTGAATCTCAAATCCTTCCCAGAACATCTACCTATATAGATCCATCACACTTGTAACCTTGCATTGTCTAGTAATTTCCCTTTCACATGCTTCACTGTACTTGAGTCATCTCTCCTCCCTTTTTTTATTTATCGTAATGTCTGCAATCTTCCTCCACTCTAGCTTCCTCTTCTAGTGCTCAGAATGTTTTAGTTGGCCATCAGAGATTCCTCTAAACTCAAAGTAATAATTAAGATATTCATTTCCAAATGGATAGCACATAGAAACAATCCTCTGGGCTACCATAGAAACTTGAACTCAAAGACTTCTGAACAAGAATATGTAGAAATAGTGTACTCAAGAGTGTAGCTAGCCAACACACCTTTCCACCAATGATCCATAGCACGAGTCCACATCAGATCTATATCCCGCAGCCTCTCCGGTATTATTCTTGGGTCCACGTGCATGATCTACAATACCACTTGATATAGATGTGTATGCTTTGAGAGCCATTAATACAAATGTACTAGGAAGTAATAGAAAAATGTTTCATACAACTCATGGTAGAGGTTCTCTTCTACCCATCTACGTGCATCAAAATTAGGTCTAGTGCTGAATGTCTGAGAAAATGTTTCCTTTGTGCTCTTGAACCATGATTCAACACTTTCCAAACTTAGGCATTCCGTCATCACTTATTACATAGATCATGATGTATTCCATTTCCCACTATAACTTTGAAAAGAGGTCTTGGAAATAGAACCAAGATGTAGTCATTTTTACACCCACCAAGAACAAGGGAACACCATACGCGCCATCCTATCACTCAACAGGCGCTAGGAACTCACTTGAGGCATGCACGGGTGTCGAGTATCTCTTTATCCGAGTTGAGTGGGAAAACATCATATATGGTCTGAACTTAAAGGAAGTGAGTGGAAATGAGACATGCAAGCATCATAGAGCTTAGAACGGATTCTAGATCAGTGTAGTCATTCCAGACAGAAAATTACTTAATAGATTAAGAACTAAATCAAAATAGAAAGGGAAATGCGCAAGGATTCAGACTCATTCCATAAACATGCATAAAACAGAACCATGAAGATATGTAAATGCACCAAAATCATTACTGATCATATTCATATAAACTGGTAACCTCATTACATTCATTAGATTCATTACAGAGCATCGTAGAAAGGCAGATCAAGTCATGCATCATAACTAGATTCCTATCCTTTAACTCTCAAAATGAAAATTTAAACATCCAAGCCCTTGGTACATCCATCTCCTATGTTTTATCTACCCAACCCAAATAGAATTCCTTTACAACATTTCTGCAGAGCTCCACTCCCTCTTCATCTCTCTCTCCTCTACTCTTCTATGGGTAATTTTATTTATAGGTCATTTGAATTGTCAAGCACCCTTTCTAAGGCTTCAGATCCATCACCAAGTGTCCATATGTGGTCCTCCATGGGAGCATGCTCCTCCAGGCCTGAGCTCTCCACTCCTTGTCATGATGGTCTTCTAGGAGCTTCCATCACATGGCATATTCCTTCCTAGGCCAACTTGTCACCAGGATGGCACCTTATCCACTCGCATGTGCAATGAGTAACACTTTTCTCATGTCCTACCCAATATGCCAAATATGGCTAAGTCCCGAGACCTTGTCTTGTGGGTGTGCATCATGAGTTCTACTAAGAACCTCATAGAAACTTTCCTTTTGTGCCTTCTCCTTATGTGTCAATTTCTTAACTTCGGTCTTGTGTGCCCATGCGCCTTTTCGAATTAGTCAATATCTTAGGGGTCCAAAAAAATTCATCCTTCTCAACATGCTTAATGGGTTTTTAGAGGATTGATAACACATTTTAGAAGGGCTCACACACAAACTTTCATAGACCCGAGTGAGGAATAGGAAGTTTCCCCGCACGCCGAAGCTATTCGAGCATCGATACTATTGTTAGTCCTTTTTGGAGGCATAAATTTCTACAATGGCCAAGTAGTTGGAGAATATATCTGCAAACTCAATGCATGAGGTTTGTAATGGGATTTGGTGTACAAAATGTGAAGTGGAGGGGCATGTAAAGGATAGTTTCCCTCGAAGTTGGTATGCGCTATGGTGGTAGACTATGAGATTTTCCATGGGGATCATGATGCAAGTAGGTTCCCTCTACTACAATGCGTAATCTGTAAGAATGTTTCTTGCTATTGTAATATTTGTACCTCTATGACCCATGATACCAAGGATTGTAGACTAATTGATCAGATCCATGATGTTATTGATCTTGGTGTGCATCATATTATCCTTGCAAGAAGTTACAAGGATGATGATCTTCGTTATGAAGGGTGTGTAGATGGAGGGGCATGTGGAAGAGTTTTTCGTAGAGGATTTCATGGTCATAGTAACCATGGTGGAGGATGAAGTGAGTTCCCATGAGGAACCTATTATAACTGTGGATCTACAAAGCATTACAAATGTGAGTGTCTCGAATCTATTACAATGCTCATGGTGCGAAAGAAACATAAGTATGAAGAGTGTAAAGAGCTTTCTGAGCATATAAACCAAAGTAGCACTAGAAGGAAAAAGGTGCTAGGATGGTGAGCATCGAAGGCCAATTCATAGTGAATGCCAAAATTTTCACATAAGTCAAGACTAGAGCTCATCTTGGTGACAACGCAAGCAGAGGCCGGGTGCACCAGGGGAGATGCCAAGATAAAGAACATTGGTTTCAAAAGAGTAAGTGGTACATGGAAAGTATCGGGACCCCGCTCATCAAAAGGAGTTGTATTAAGAGACTATGGACATGATTCAAAGTTTGTAAGGGGTGATCTAATGTATGTATAAAGGAGAAATCAAAGTGGTTAGAACAAAAGAAGAATGCTAAGGTCCTAAAGGATGATCTCATACGAGATCAAGGAATAATGTAAAATGTTAAGACAGGAGAATATTATTCCCTAGCTAGGATAATGGATGAGGGAGAAGGTACCATGCTCGGAGAAGAGCACGAAAGGAAGGTTTTACACATGAACGCTCCTCCTCATAGCTTTGACTATGATAAGGAGATTACACTCGAATGCAGTTATTGATGTGTGGCTTCTAAGCAATATCCTCATCGACACATGAGTAGAGGTCAATGTTCATACCTTAGATGTTTGGCATCAAATGGGAAGGCCCGCATTACATCCATCTTCAAATGTGTTGTATATGGAAAAAAAGACTAAGGAAATGCCCATTAGTGTCTTGAAGGATGTAGTTATCACCATTCAAGGGGCCAAGTTCATTGGAGACTTTGAAGTCTTGGTGCTCACCGAGGCGATAACTTTCCAAAGCATTACTTGGCGTCCATGATGTTATAAGAATAATACCAACCTACGATTTAACAATGGGTATATCATCTTTGAGAACAAGGAAGAAAGGGTGATAATACCCTTGACATATACAAAGTTAGTTCCCTAAATTGAGCCCTTAAGAGAATAATTCATTGTGCCAGAATCCATGTGCACTCTATCGGATATCCCGAGATGATTCATCCCATGGAGGGAGTCAACTAGTTTGAAGATGCTCAATTCTTGAGTGATACCACTAGCATGGCATGTGAAAATTGGGTGCAGGGACTTATGAGTTACTTGGGAAACATTTTATAGGATTTTTAACAAGGGTAACAAATTCACGCTTAGTCAAGCGCCAAGGAGGGAAGAATTTTCCAAGTTACTCACAGAGCATATCCCGATATTTTCTTGCAGGAAATAGAGGATCAATGGGAAAATGAGGATGAGAGAAGGGGAATGCTCAATTATAACTTACTCGGAACTGTAACGCGCTAGTGGGCTACACATTGGGAGAGCCTCCTAGAATGGTGCAAGGTAAGAATCACATATTTTTAAGGTTCTCTAGAGCAATGTGCCCACTATCATATAACCCTAACATGGTAAAGAGATCGCATCATTTCATATCCAATCATGTGACAAGGCTTGGATGGGAAGCAGAGAAGCTTTACCACATTCATTATGGGTGCATAAGTTGTATTCTACCTTAAAATTTTGTGCACACACATGGTATATTCATTTGGAGATGCATCGTCAAATTGGTAATTCACAAGAGTTGGTGGCTGATCTCATTCAAGATTTTGAGTAGGGGAGTACAAAACCATCACGGAGAAGGCGCTATAAGTAATAAAATTCCTTACAATGGGAGATAGTGCTATGGAAGAAGATAAACTACTGGTTTTTTTAGGTGAGCCTTATTTAGAGACGCATCTCAATGAAGAAGAATTAGAGGAAGTACAACTTGAGTGCGCGTGTATGGAAAAAGAAAAAGGAAAGATATTCTATGTAGAAGATGATGAAGAGATGACAAATTTGGATGCTAATAATTCTAAAGGTATGTGAAAAGTCATAGATAACATGAATGAGCAAGCACACTCCTACCATGAGCCCTTGAAAACAAAGAAGGTTAACATTGGGATGGAGACATAACCTAAGGAAGCTATCATTGGGGACTATTGGTCGGAAAAAGAAGTTTCAAAGGTCATTGATCATTACATGAGTTCTAGGATGTTTTCCCTTACGAGTACCATGAACTCAAAGGTGTTCACCATTCCTTAGAGGAAATGAAGATCAAATTGAAGGAAGGTGTACACCCGATTTGGAAGGGGCCTTATCGGATGAATCTGAATCTACACGTATGGGTAAAAAAGAAATAAAGAAATGATAGCATCTCGGTATCATTGAGGTAGTAGAATAATCAAAATGGATAAGCCCAATGGTCATCGGTATCAAGAAGGATAGGAGGATAAGAATCTGTGTTGATTACAGGGATCCGAATGTAATATGTGTCATTGATCCTTTTCTAACCCCCATCATTGAATAAAGTTTGGAAGGAGTATCTTGGCGTGAAGTCTACTCTTTCAAAGATGGGTTCTTAGGGTGTCACCAAGTCGAATTGCGAAGGAAGACCAGATAAAGAAAACTTTTGCAACTTAATGGGGAAGTTTTTCGTACATGGTTATGCCTTTTGGATTGAAGAATGCACCTGTTGTGTTTTCATGCATTGTGGTACAAGCATTTTAGGACATTATCCATAAATTTCTTCAAGTGTACCTAGATGACTTGACTCTATATAGATTGGTGAAAGACCATTGTGAAAATTTGAGATTGATGTTTGAGAGATGTTGGAAATTAAGGATATCCCTCAACATTTTGAAATGTGTCTTTACTACTCTATTTGGAACCTTTTTAGGACTTATTATATGCAAAGAAGGATTACTAGTGGGTCCCAAAAGTTGTAGTTATTGTGGGATTAGAGGAGCTTACAAGTCAAAGCGCATTCCACAGATTCCTTGGGCATATGGGGTACTACATGAAATTCATCAAATGGTATGCCAAGATCACCATGCCTATGGAGGAATTACTAAAACACAAGAGTGTCTTTAATTGGGGAGAGGCGCAGCAGAAGGCATTTGACACTTTAAAGGATAGGCTTATCACGGTACCCATATTATGTTTTCCTTTTTAGGATAATCCTTTCCATGTACATGTTGATTCCTAAGAGATAACTATTGGATAAGTACTTGTAACTCCCATAAAAACCCACATGAGACCTAAGAAATAACCTAGGGTTAGTTAGGAAAAATTATGGAATAATTTTTGTTTTGTTTAAAAGATTCTATAACTAGGTTACAAGACAACAAATATCACTAACAAGCTCTAGAAAAATTATAATCCATTTATAAAAATAAATCTTTTATTAACAATTATTACAGTCATAAGGTCCAATATTTAGGGTTAGAAGGTTCAATTAGGTTCGAGGGTAATTCCTCACCATACCCACTTTCTAACATGATTAAAGTTTCAACTTGATTTTTCTAACACTTAATGCATTAAAAATTCCCTAATTCATTCTCGTTGGATAGAAATCTCCTCACATTTCCATTGATATAAATAAGTCCTCCTAACTCCTCATATTTCTCAAGTTATGGGTGGCGAGCCTTGGGGTGGAAATTATCCCCAAGAGCGAGCCCGTGGGCCTAGGGGTGAAATTTTGCCCAAAGGATGGGTTAGCAGGCCACAGGGAGAATTTTGGAAAATTTCCCATGCGGGAAAAACAACACATTTGCACCCATGCTCTTTTGGTTCTGCAAGTCCATAAGGGACATGTGGCACTTCTCAAACTAGTGCGGGGAAAGCGGGGCGGCGGGGAGAAGTTTGGGAATATTTCCCATGCGGGTGAAAATCCAACATGGTGCCTATAAGTTTGTAAGCCACAAGGGACATGTGACATCACCTAAGAAAATTTGGGGAAAGAAGGGTGATGGGGATAAAATTCACTTAACGTCTAGAAGGGTTAAGAGGATAACAAGGACTCATGCCTCCACCGACACCTCACGATGCCACATGGCAGCTTCGAATTGGCTGCAGACCAGCAGGACGATGGGAAAACATGGGAAATTTTCAAAAAAATTAGAAGCACAAAAAGGAAAAAGAGACTTGCTCCATCACCGACGCCTCGTGACGCCATGTGGCATCACCTGATTGGTTGCAGGCCAGTGGGGAAAATTTGGAATTTTTTCCCAAAATTTTTTGGGAGCACTAAGTTAAAAGGAGATCCGTCCCACCATTGACACCTCATGGTACCACGTGGCAGCCTCTAATTGGCTATGGGACAGTGGGGAAAATTTGGAAAATTTTCCCAAAAATTTTCCTAAGCTCTAACAGAAAAATTTGGGCCCATGGGCCCACCAAGGAAATTTTTCACAATTTTTTTTTATGCTAATGAAGGGAAAACTTCAAAGGGCCATAACATTTGATAGAGAAATCGGTTTGGGAAAACAAGGAATTTCTAGAAATATATCAACCTCCTCTTTGTATAGAGATCATTAATTTTTATTTTGGTAAAGTTTAAGGGGTCAATTTTAAGAAAATGGCTCACAGGATTTTATAATACAAATTGGTAAATATTAATTTGTGAGATATATTCAATTTGATCTTCTTCCTCTCTCATCATGTCAATTATACATGGCAACATGTTCTTAGATGGAATTCAAAAAGGATTCAGGATTCAATTTGTCTAATAGATTTTCAATTTGAACATTTTCATTTCTTGACAACAAAACGATTGCAAAACAGCTTTGAGCCCGCTTTTGCCAAGTTTTGAAATATTTCCTTAAAGTTTTTTTGTTTAATTGAACTCATTTAGGTCCTAATACTTCAATTTAATCATTTGATTTGTTATTTTATTGTTACAGTTCAAATCATGCATTTTTTTGTTTTGATAATTACCAGTTTGAAATTACAAAAAAAATAGGGCTCAAATTTTAATGGTTCTATTTGTCACTTTCTTCTTCAAATTATTTAGAATACGTTCTAACTCCAATGTAACACATTAGTTTATTTAATCAAACTATTCAAGAAAAATATGTATTCTTGATTTCAAATTTTTCACATTCCCAAAAGACAAAATACAATATTTTTCCCACACGCATTTCTTCCTTTCAAAAAGAGATTTCAATACATTGAAATGATCAGATTTAATACAACAATGAAATTTGAGAAAAGTATTGCAATCCTTTATTAATTCAAAAATTCAACATTACAACCTTTCTTCTTTTATTCCTTCCAAAACATATACTATATACAGAACATAATGATACATTTTCCTCTCACGTGCTTCACTTTACCACTTTTCAACCAAGGATTTCATAGTGAATGCTAAACATAGATTTCCATTGGAATAACAACATATTGAAAACACAAAACCTCTTCTATTAATTTAAATGAACTCTTACAACTTCCTTTCCTTTTGGTTTCAAAATTCAACATACAAAAACACATATCATTCTTCCACATTCTTTCCAAAATGAATACAGAGTATAACTCTTTTACATTTCAAATTTCCACTTGCAATTAGTACAAAATATTTCCATTACAACCATTTATAAGTTCATCCACTTCAATTGGGAAAGGTTACAATGATATTTCATTTCACAAGGAGTGTCAAACTATCTTTTCTCCTCCGGAAAAACAACATGCATTCTTCACATTCTTCCATATTGATAACAACAGGAGTAGGGGAAAGGCAACGCTCTCCAACCAACCAAGAAATCCAATGAGGAGGAGAAGCCATCCTTCTTAATTGGCCCCAGAGCCCCAACCAAAAAGTAATAAAAGATGTGATCTAACTCATGGCAACAACAACAGCTTCCACAAAACATACACACAACATTTCCATAAAGAAACACATTCCCAAAAAAATGTAGTTTACAACTACATTAAAACATGAAAAATAATACAAAGGATTCATCAAGCAAGCCAAAGGAGCAATAATCTATGGGCGATGTTGTTATGCGTCCCAAAGGGGAAAATGGGTATCATCACTGAGTACAACCCACCAAATATATATATATATATATATATATATATGTGTGTGTGTGTGAATATCATTTCAAACCCTGTCATGCCCTTATGCCTCCCCAAGTACCCCTTATTCCTCACATTTTCTTATGTCTCCCAACCTCTTATGGCACCCCATAACGAGTAACGAAATACAAGCTATATCTTTGTAAGGTGGAACCCAATTCCCAACTCCCTCCACCCTTATACCTCCCTAAAACACACTTTTGCCTCCCACAAAATAACCCCATAGTCTTCTCCTACACAATTCCTAGGCCATCTACCTAACATCCCACAAATACACCAAAAATTCACACAAGAACATTTACATATATAAAAGAAGAGCATTTTAAGAGCCAAGCTCCTACCTCTCCATGATGGAGTTGTTCTAAGTTCCAAAACATCAATCTTTATCCCAATGCAAGCAATCCAAAACAGCTAAGCACAAACATGCAAAAATCTTCCAAAACTTCTCCAAGCAAGAGCTCCCAAAACAACAAGAAAAATTAACCCAAATATGAAGTCTCCAAAAGTAAGGCAACCGAAAACAAGGCAAGCAATTCAAATTTTATAGAAGAGGGAAGAGAAGAGGATGACTTGGATCCATGTAGCATGCCACATCACACATCCTCAACCCCAACCCCAAACTCAACTTCATTCTCCAATGCTAATAAATAAGTGGGTTAATAATATGACAGATCTACTTACACACTCAAACAAGACCATAACCCATAAGGACTGAAATTAAATTATGTAAGAAAAGTGTAATTACAACATTCAACTTGACTTGTAAAAATGTAGAAAAAGGTCTAAATTTAACCCTCTAAGCATAGGCAAGGTTGGTATGTAAATTTAAGAGGTATGGGACAAGTTTAACTTTTCCAACAAGCCTCCAAAATCAGCCTCCAAGGACAAATTCGAATTTCCAAGAAGGTGGAGTGTTTTACACTCAAAATATAGCTTACACATCACTTACAAGGTCACTTACACATTACGTACACATTATTACAAAACTTTAAATCATGGCCAACAACTCTATTAATTATATTCTTATGACATCTTTTAATTAATTAACTAAACAATATAATTACTCATAACTTTTACACACCAATAAATAAATAATGAAAGGGTAAGTGCACCACAAAATAAACACATGAAAAAATTACACAAAAGTGACCAAAATAAAAGAAATACATAAAATCCCTTGGTCACATTTAAATGTGATCCCCCATGGGAATCGCTAACACTAACAAACACACACACAAACAAAACTAGTTACCATGGTGACCATGTTGAATTCATCTAGAATTCTAATGTGGTTGGTCTCTAATCCCCGATGATTGTTGTGATATTTTAACCTGCAAAACACAAATACCTACTTTTTCCTCATGGGCATATCGGAATGTCCAAAGTAATATAAATATAATTAAATTTCCAAAATCATCTAGATATATGAATCACAACAACATCAAAGCAATCTAACAATATCATTATATTTTTATCAACAACTATATCATCATTAAATAATTTTCCATTTATATGGCTACTCACAATATCCAAATATCACAAGTCCGAACAACATCCATCATATAACCATGTCCAACAAGATAACATCATCAACATATAAAATGTCTCTAATAATCATCATGCATCATATAAGAATCAAAGTCAATAATAATCTATGATCAAATATCTAACATCATACTAAATCAAAACTATAATAATGTCCATAATATAGTCGAAAATGTCATGATAAGTATTAAAAGGTGTCAAAGGGAAGTGAGCACTACATCCCCCTCCCCTTAGACTCAAATTCCTCTTAGAAGTCACTGGAACAAATGTGGGAACTGAACTCGTAGTAATGTAGAATCCTCCCATGTAGCTACAATCTCATCATATCTATCCCCCTACACCCAAACTTGATCGACCTCTATGCCTCAAAGGCCCAGGGTCCTATGATCTAGGATGCAAATGGGCTCCACCATAACCTAACCCTGATCTTACACCCGTAATGATTTCCAATCTAACAAATGAGAAATATCTCAAACATATCTCCTAAGAATTGAAACATGAAACACATCATGTATGCGAGACAAGCTAGGTGGCAATGGTAGATGGTAGGCCAAAGGGCCGATACGCTCCAAGATATCAAAAGGAACCACGAATCTAGGACCTAACTTAGAACCTTTTCCATAATGGATAGGGCTCTTATGTGGCCTGACACGAAGGAACACCTTCATGCCCACATCAAAACTACGATCGTTCTTATGATGATCTATGTACTTCTTCTAGTTGTCTTGTGCCTCATGTAGTATCTTCCTAATCAAAATAACTTGTTGTTCCATGTCCTAAAACAAAGATTGTCCAAGAGAAACCCTTTCCTCTAGCCTTTCCTAGCTTAAGAGTCATGGAATTTCTACCATACAAATCATGAAAAGGATCCATGCCTATAGAACTCTAAAAACTATTATTGTAGGTAGAATCCACTAAGTACGGGTACTCCTCCCATCTAGATTGTTGATCCATAACATACATCCTGAGTATGTCCTCTAAAATATGATTAACCCACTTAGTCTTTCCATATGTCTCGAGGTGATAAGTTGTGCTGAAATTGATCTTTTTACCAAGGGCATGTTACATGGTAGTCCAAAAATGGGAAGTGTACAAAGGATCGTGGTCACTAATGATCTTTTACATAATCCCATGCAACCTGACAATCTCATCCAAATATACTCATGCCACTACAGTAGTTGTGTAAGTGGTCTTCATAGAGAAAAGTGAGCCACTTTTGTCAATTTATCAACTGTCACCATGATGGCGTCATGGTGATATCTCAACATCAGTAGCCCAACAATGAATTCCATGGAAATGGTGTCCCATTTCCACTCTAGTATAGCATGAGGAAAGAGAAGGCCAGATGGATGCTGATGCTCGGCCTTCACTTTCTGTCACTCTAAACATCATGACATAAACTAGGCCACATCTCTATGAATTCCTATCTAATGATACAACTGTCTCAAGGTGGCATGCATCTTCTTCACCCCAAGATGGGTTGAATAGGGTACACGATGTGCCTCTGCCAAGATGTCCTTCCTCAAGCCTCGATCTATAGGGACATAAATTCAGCCTCTCGTGCCCGAGAATACCACTTTCCTCTAAATAAAAACCATCAAAATTCCCCTTGAGGGTCTCTGAGACTCGATCTCTACTCAAACTACAATGTAGGAGTTGTTAAGAGGAAGTGTCCAAGAATTTTGCTCCACAAATCTGAGCTCACCGAGGTGGCCATAGCCACATGTCTCTATCTCGCTGAGATTATCTACAACCACATTCTCCTTCCCTTCACATGCTTGATCTCCATATCATACTCAAAAATAAACTCCATTAAACGTTGTTGATGAGCGTTAAGATTGGGCTACGTGAAGAGATGGCAAAGACTCAAGTGATATATCCTGAGTGTGAATCTTTGACCAAGAAGAAAGTGTCTCCATCGAACCAAGGAATGCACAACCGCCACAAGATAAAGATCATGAGTTAGATAATAGAGATCATAATCCTTGAGTTTACAAGAATAAAAATCCACTACACTTCCCTCCTACATTAACACACCTCCAAGCCCTACTAATGAAGCATCTGTGAAAAAAAAAAAAAAACTCACCCTGTGGATCTCGACATCGTAAGAATAGGTGTTGTAGTGAGGCATTATTTTAGTGTACTAAAGGCCTACTTACACCTATCTGACCAAATAAAATTCTTCCCTTTCCTCTGTAGGGAAGTGATGGGGTGTGTAATCCGAGAGAAGTCCTGAAAAAATCTTCGGTAGTAACCTGCTAATCCCATGAAGTTGCGCACCTTAGTCACAATAGTGGGTGATAACCAATCCATAATAAATATAATATTGGAAGTATTGATGAAGATACCTTCCCGAAATGATATGGCCCAACTAATACACCTTCGTCTGAAAGAATGTACACTTCTCCAACTTCCCAAAAAGTTGTTGCTCCCGAAGACATTGAAGAACCTAGCGAAGGTGCCTCTCATGCTCCTCATGCATACGTGGGTAAATAAAAATGTCATCAACGAAGATGAGCATGAAGTGATCTAAGAAGTTCCTAAATACCCCATTCATCAAACTCATAAACACTGCAGGGGCATTAATCAAACAAAAAGGCACCACTGTGAACTCATAGTGGCCATATCTCATATGGAAGGTGGTCTTATGAATGTTTGCCTCCAAAATCCTCAGCTAATGGTAGCCTGACTTAAGATAAATCTTAGAGAAAACCATGTCTCCCTTCATCTGATCAAACAAATCGTCAATGCGTGGAAGGGGATAATGATTCTTAATCATTACCTTATTCAAGCGATAATCAATACAAAACTGCAAGGATCCATCCTTTTTCTTCACAAAAATCATCGGTACACCCTAACGAATACACTATCACGGATAAGGACTATCTCCAAAAGGCCCTCAAGATGCAACTTGAGCTCACAGATCTCTAGTGTGGTCATCCGATAAGGTGCTCATGAGATAGGATCTGCTCCCGGAACCAAGTCTATATGAAAATCAATCTCACGTGGGGGTGATAACCTTGGTAGATCCCCTAGAAAGACATCTAAAAACTCTATAAAAATGGGGTGATCATCTAGTGATGGTCCACTAGACCCATCCTTTGATATTTCACTGACTATAACGGAATACATCTGGAAATCCCATTGTACACACCGCTTAAGCTGCATAATAGAGATGGTACGAATAGAAATGGGTCTCCTGAACCCTAAAATCACCAACTCAACTCCCAAATCATCTACACAAGATATAATCTTGTGGTAATAATCCACTCTGGCCTTGTGTGTAGATAACCAATCCATGCCCAAGATGACTCCATATGAGCCCAAAGGAAGGATACTCTGAGGTAGTGGTGAAAGGTACCAAATCCACCACACACTCCTTAACTAAGGAGTCTACAGAGATCTTGGATCTAGAAGCCATCTCAACATCCCAACTATGACCCTACCTAACTACCACTAGCCTACATCACTCTACTAAAGATGGTGTAATGAAAGAATCAAAAGAACTAGAATCAAACAAGATGGAGGTAGGAATACCACCAATGCTACCTATAGTCTCAATAACTATACTTTGATGCTCTTCTGGTAGTTCTCGACCACTTTGCATACATCCTATGACTATGCCCCATATCACCAATAGTAGGCTTTGAGATCTGTGTCTTACCCTTGTTATTAGGGTTCTATGGGCAGTCTCTCCAAAAATGTCTAGTAACACCACAACCAAAACAACCACCTGATCCTCTCCCCTGTGTAGCAGGTCCAGTCAATACTCTGGAGGTCTATGGTGTGGATCCTAATGATCCAAATGCAGTCTGCTAAGGTCTCTGTTGGAAAGCTCCTATTGAGTGAGCTCTCTGGAACCCTATGTCCTGATGGGACCCCTAGGAGGAGGCCCCATACTCCGACCTCTTTGTGCATCAAACCTTTGTGGAGGTCTATAAGGTAGGTGAGATTGCTACTACTATTGGGTTCTAAATAATGATTGTGTTGAACCCTGTCCACCATGAGGAAGAGGTATTGAACCCCTCAATCTTCTGTCCTACATTTGTTGTATGCGGCTCCGGACTTAGTCTCTATCCTACTGGGACTTTCCCTAAGTCTCCTCTACTATATAGGCCTTCTCGATGGCCTCAACTAATGTCTATGGAAAATGGATCCAAACTACACCTCCAATGTCTAGATTCAGGTCTCGGATGAATCTTTGGATCTACACCTGCTCATCCTACATGTAACCAACATACTGGAGTAGATCTAGAAATCTACTCTCATACTTAGCCCCTGTAAGAGATGCCTATTAAAGGTCATGTAAATCATCTATCCACTCTTGTTTGAACCTCCGTGACAAATATTTGTTCTGAAATGCTCCTCAAAGAGCTCCCAAGTAACTATCTTAGAATCAACATGGAGCTTCTACTCGTCCGTCCCTCCACTGACCACCACTCCATCCCTTAGTAGATGGATCATAACCTGAACTTTCATGTTGCTAGAAAAAGGACAGAACTTGAAGCATTCGCTTAAGATCACCAACTAGGCTTCTACCTAAAATCTTCCTATGTCACCGTAGAATAATGTGACAATGAAGCTTCGTGGATCTCCCTGATGTGATCTGCAATTGTGGTCCCATGACCTCTAGTCTCTCTACATGCTCATCCCTAAGCCTAGGGCTCTGAGACCTCTCTCTATGTCCTAAAATTTAGTCACCCTATTCCCTCTGCGGTGACTCTTCCCTAGCCGACTCTACATGCGTGTTCTCTCCTCCATTCTCCTTGTTGGGACGAGGAGATACCGACCCTCAATGGAAGGGACTCTGTCATGTGTGGCCATGTCCTCCTACCGATCCTCCATGTAGAGTGGCATTAACATCTGAAGAGTCTACAAAATCTAGAGTAATATGGCTGCTACAACATGATCTAGTGGTGGTAAGTTTGGGTCTATGTGAAAATCCCCTCATCCCATCTACGGCTCCTACACGAGACTCAAGGTGAGAGTTAATTTTTCTAAGTTTTATTCAATTTTCATGTTTACTAAAATATGTAATTTCTAACTAAGTTTCTTTCTAGATTTAAAAGTGTGATAGGTTTTAGTTTCATGTCTCAACTTTTCTAGTATGCCCAATGGCCCAATATTTTGAACCACTTCTCTGATACAAAGTGTAATGCCCACTAAAAATAACCCACTTGAGACCCAAGAAACAACCTAGGGTTAGTTAGGAAAAATTATGGAATAATTTTTTTGTTTAAAAGAGTCTATAACCAGATTCTAAGGAAAAAAGCTGTCACTAACAGGATCTAGAAAAATTCTATTCCATTTATAAAATACTTTTCTTTCAATAACAATTATTAGAGGTCATAAGGTCCAAAATTTAGGGTTAGAAGGTTCAATTAGGTTCAGAGGGTAATTCCTCACCATACTCACTCTCTAACAAGCTTAAAGTTTCAACTTGATGTTTCTCACACTTAACACATTAAAAATTCCCTAAATCATTCTGATTGGATAGAAAATTTCCTAACCTTTCCATTGATATAAATAAGTCCTACTAACTCTTCATATTTCTCAACTTATGGGCCGACGGGCCTTGGGGTGAAATTTTCCCCAAGAGCAAGCTTGCGGGCCCAGGGGTGAAAATTTTCTCGAAGGGTGGGTTGGTGGGCCATGGGGATACTTTTGGAAAATTTCCCATGCAAAAAAAAAACACATTTGCACCCACACTCCTGCGGGTCCACAAGTCCACAAGGGACATGTGGCGCTTCTCAAACTAGCGTGGGGAGAGTGGGGCGGCGGGAGACGTTTGGGAATATTTCCGTGTGTGGGGTGAAAATCAACATGGCACCCACACATCCAGAGTTTACAAGGGACACATGGCATCACCTAATCCAACACGTGGAAAGTGGGGTAGTGGGGATAAAATTCACTTAACACCCCGAAGGGCTAAGAGGATAACAAGGACCCGTGCCTCCGTCGACACCTCACGATGCCACGTGGTAGCTCCGAGATTGGTTGTGGACCAACGGGACGGTGGGGAAACATGGAAAATTTTCCCAAAATTTTCTAAAGCATAAAAAGGAAAAAGTGACTCACTCCACCACCAACATCTCGTGATGCCACATGGCATCACCTGATTGGTTGCGGGCAACAGGGAAAATTTGGAATTTTTTTCAAAAAAATTCCCGAGAGCGCTAAGTAAAAAGGAGATCCATCCCACTGCTGACACCTCATGGTGCCATGTGGAAGCCTTTGATTGGTTGTGGGCTAGCAAAAAAATGGGGAAAATTTGGAAAAATTTCCCAAAATTTTTCCTAAGCTCTAAGGGAAAACTTTAGGCTGCAAGCCTGCCAAGGAAATTTTCCCCAATTTTTTTACGCCAAGTGAAGGAAAAACTTCAGAGGGCCATAAATTTTGATAGAGAGCTTGGTTTTAGGAAAATAGGAATTTATTGAAATATATCAAAGTCCTCTTCGCACAAAGATCATTAATTTTTATTTTGATAAAGTTTAAGTGTTAGATTTTAAGAAAACGACCTACATGATTTTATAAAGTGTGAACTGGTAAATTTTAACTTGTGAGATTTATTCAATTTGATCTTCTTCCTCTCTCAGCATGTCAATTAGACATGGGGACATGTTCTTAGATGGATTTAAGGAAGGATTCAAGATTCAATTTGTCTAATAGATTTGTAATTTGAACATTTTCATTTCTTGACAGCAAAACGACTGCAAAACGGTTTGAGCCCGATTTTGCCAAGTTTTGAAATATTTCCTTTAAGTGTTTTTGTCTAATTGAATTTTTTTAGGGCCTACTACTTCAATTTAATCATTTCATTTTTTATTTTATTATTACAAGTTCAAATCTGTATATTTTTTTGTTTTGATAATTACCAGTTTGAAATTACAAAAAAGACAGGGATCAAATTTTAAGGGTTCTATTTGCCACTTTCTTCTTCCAAGTATTTAGAATGCGTTCCACATCCAATATAACACATTAGTTGATTTAATCAAACTATTCAATACCAAAATGAATTCCTGATTTCAAATTTTTCACATTCCCAAAAGACAAAGTAATGTATTTTTATCATGCACATTTCTTCCTTTCAAACAGACATTTCAATACATTGAAATAATCAAATTCAATAAAACAATGCAATTTGAGAAAAGTATTGCAATCCTTTATTGATTCCAAAATGTAACATTACAACCTTTCTTCTTTTATTCCTTCTAAAACATATATTATATACAAAAAAAAATGATACAATTTCCTCTCACGTGTTTCACTTTACAACTTTTCAACCAGGGATGTCATAGTGAATGCTAAACATAGATTTCCATTGGAATAACAACATATGGAAAATAAAAAAATCTTCCATTAATTTAAATGAACTCTTACAACTTCCTTTCCCTTTGCTTTCAAAATGTAATACAAAAACACGTATCATTCTTCCACATTCTTTCCAAATCAGAATACAAACTATAACTCTTTTACATTTCAAATTTCCACTTGCAATCAATACAACATATTTCCATTACAACCATTTACAGGTTGATCCACTTCAAGTGGGAAAGGTTACAATGATATTTCATTTCACAAGGGAGTGTCAAACTGTCTTTTCTCAGCTCCAGAACAGCAACATACATTCTTCACATTATTCCAATTTGATCACAACATGAGTAGGGGAAAGGCAACACTCTCCACCCAACCAAGACATCCAATGAGGAGGAGAATCCATCCTTCTTCATTGGCCATTGAGCCCAACCACAAAACAATAAAAGATGTGATCCAACTCATGGCAACAACGATTCCACAAAACATACACACATCATTTCCATAAATAAACAAATTCCCAAAAAAATTTAGTTTACAACTACATTAAAATATGACAAACACTAGAAAGGCTTCATCAAGCAAATCAAAGGAGCAAGAATCTATGGGGATGCTTCTTATGCCTCTCAAGGGGAAAATAGGTATCACCACCTGAATACAACCCACCAAATATATATATATATATATATATATATATATGAATATCATTTCAAACCCCATCATGTCCTTATGCCTCCCCAAGTACCCCTTATTCCTCACATTTTCTTATGTCTCCCCAACCTCTTATGGCACCCCATAACGAGTAACAAAATGTAAGCTATATCTTTGTAAGGTGGAACCCAATTCCCAACTCCCTCCACCCTTATACCTCCCTAAAACACACTTGTGCCTCCCACAAAATAACCCCATAGTCTTCTCCTACACCATTCCTAGGCCATATACCCAACATCCCACAAATACACCAAAAAATTCACACAAGAACATTTACATATATAAAAGAAGAGCATTTCAAGAGCCAAGCTCCTACCTCTCCATGATGGAGTTGTTCCAAGTTCCAAAACAACAAGCTTTATCCCAATGCAAGCAATCCAAAATAGCTAAGCACAAACATGCAACAATATTCCAAAACTTCCCCAAGCAAGAGCTCCCAAAACAACAAGAAAAATTCACCCAAAATGAAGTCTCCAAAAGTAAGGCAACCCAAAACAAGGCAAGCAATTCAAATTTTATAGAAGAGGGAAGAGAAGAGGATGACTTGGATCCATGTAGCATGCTACATCACACATCCTCAACCCCAACCCCCAAACTTAACTTCATTCTCCAATGCTGATAAATAAGTGGGTGAATAATATGACAGATCTACTTACACACTCAAACAAGCCCATACCCCATAAGGACTTAAATTAAATTATGTAAGAAAAGTGTAATTACAAAATTCAACTTGACTTGTAAAAAAGCATAAAAAGGTCTAAATTTAACCCTCCAACCATAGGAAAGGTTGGTATTTAAATTTAAGAGGTATGGGACAAGTTTAACTTGTCCCAAAAGCCTCCAAAATCATCCTCCAAGGAAAAATTCAAATTTCCAAGAAGGTGGAGTGTTTCACACTCAAAAGTTAGCTTACACATCACTTACAAGGTCACTTACATGTTACTTACACATTCTTACAATACTTTAAATCATGGCCAACAACTCTATTAATTACATTCTTATGACATATTTTAATTAATTAAGTAAACAATATGATTACTCACAATATTTACACACTATTAAGTAAATAATGAAAGGGTAAGTGCACCACAAAATAAACACATGCAAAAATTACACAAAAGGGATCAAAATAAAAGAAATACATAAAATCCCTTAGTCACATTTAAAGGTGAGCCCCCCATGGGAATCCCTAACACTAACAAACACACACACACAAACAAAACTAGTTGCCATGGTGACCTTGTTGAATTTATCTAGAATTCAAATGTGGTTGTTCTCCAATCCGATGGTTGTTGTGATATTTTAACCTGTAAAACACAAATACCTCCTTCAGCCTCATGGCCATATCAAAATGTCAAAAATAATATAAATATAATTAAATTTCCAAAATCATATAAATATATGAATCACAACAACATCAAATCAATATAACAATATCATTATAGTTTTATTAACAACTATATCATCATCCAATAATTTTCCATTTCTAGGGCTACTCACAATATCTAAATATCACAAGTTCGAACAACATCCATCATATAACCATGTCCAATAGTATAACATCATCAACATATAAAGTGTATCTAATAATCATCATGCATCATATAAGAATCAAATTCAACGATAATCCATGATCAAATATCTACTATCATACTAAATCAAAACTATAATAATGTCCACAATATAGTCAATAGTGTCATGATCGTATCAAAAGGTGTCAAAGGGAAGTGGGCACTAAAGTACTAGCAAAACTTGGTGAGGGAAATTGATCATCTCTTGTGTTTTGCAAGTATAAAGTTGACACTAGTAGAATAGAATTTCACAACTGCGGCGTGAAGCATTATCTATAATCTACGTGTTGTAAAATTAGGAAGTACGTGTTGGAAACACCATTTATATTCTACATGGACCACATGGAATTAAAATACTTAGTCAACAAGCCCATTCTACAAGAGATCATATGTCATTGGGTCCTATTATTTCAAGTGTTTGAGTTTATAGTAGTTATAAGACCTGGAAGGAGCAATTCAGGACCTAACCATTTATCAAGGATTAACTCGGGGAGGATGCACAAATCGTTGAGGACATCATGTCATATGTGTAACTATTTAGGTTGTGGAAAGTGCCCTCGGACTCAATATATCGTAGTGTTATTGAAAATAGGTGTGGCGCTAGAAGAGATGAGGGCTCTGAAAGAAAATAGTTAGCAATATGCACCACACATTACATGTTGATTAGTGGAGATCTGTATAAGTTAGGTCATGATGATGTTCTGCTCCAATGTGTATTGTAACATGAGCACATGGAAATTATGGAGGAAGAACATGGTGGGATTATGGGAGGACACTATGCAGAAATGGTACCGCATGGAATATTTTACTAGTAGGAATTTGGTGGGAAACCATCTACCGAGATTGTATTGATTTTTGTAATATATGTGACCATTTATAGTGCAAGATATGTGACCATCTACCCGGGAAGAGGGATGAAATTTGTTATGTTATTGGAGCCTATTTTCATGTTAGAGTGTGATACACCTTCTATGTGTTACACTCGGTATTTTTATGACGTTCCCATGGGTAATGGGTAATGGGTGGTTATTAACCCATGGGTAATGGGTAACCATTATGGGCTGTTTTTGGTCCCATGGTTTTCCAACCCATTGTTTTGATACCCATGGTTTTGAGACCCACAATTTTTTCCCATGGTTTTGATACCCACGGTTTTGTATCAAATTTCTTAAGCAATTGTCTATTTATATGGTCTTATGCATATAATACAAATTCAAGAAAATGTATTGCAAGTGTGTTTTGAATTTGGGTGTGACTTTTGTAGAGTTTGTTGAGCATAGCTCTAAATGGATCAGGGTATTGTATTGAGAGAGTGGAGGCTTGTAATAAAATTTGAGCAAGTGATTCTTGGTGTACGTAGCCCAAATTAGGTGAACCATGTTAAATCTTGTCTCTCTCGTGTTGTGTTATTTATTTTGCACTTTTATTTGAGATCTATAATATTTTTCTTCATATTAATTTCTCTTTTGTTGTGATTCGTAAGGGATTATTCCACATATTTTATCTCTTATTTCCTAACAAAATTCCCTTGAGATCAATATCCAACACCGAACCGTCTAAAAATGGGTAATCAAATTTGTAGGGCCAATTTCGCCAAACATGCATAGGATTAGTTCATAGTATATCATTACTTACACCGATTACTTAACACATTGGGTAGAGGCAACACTTATGAGGGATTACACCACAACGATAGTTACTAGATTTTGGAAGAACATAATCGAGATGTATGGTTGTCTTTTAAGTTTAACAAGTGATATAGGTACACATTTTCTCAATGAAATGGTCGGATTCCATTAGAAGAATTTATGGTGGCCTATGATAGGATTACCCCTTATCACCCTCAAGTAAATGGAACTGCTGAGACATTTAACAAAATACTAAGTCACACATTGACTAATATTTGTGACATTGGAAAACAAGATTGGGATGAAAAAGTATGAGCCGTTTTATGGGTATATAGGAAAACATACAAGAGGTTGAACAAGGCCACACTATTTCAATTGGTTTTTGGTGCGGAGGTTGTTTAGAAAGTTGAATTCATGTTACCATCACTGGGTATAGTGCACGTAGGAGGGTTAGTTGATGAAAAAGCACTAAAAGAAAGGATTGATAAGTTGATGCAACTAGAAGAAAGGAAATAACTTTCTAGATGGAGTCAAAAATAGAGAAATCAAGACAAAAGGCATGGCATGATTACCATATCAATAATAAACGGTTTGAGGTTGGGCGAGATGGTGGTGTTATCCAAAATAAGCCCCTTTCTTCTTTTTTGGCTAACTCCCTTCATTCCTCCCTCCCTTATGCCTCAGTTGAATTTTTACATTTTAGGCACTCAAAATGTTCTAGAAATGGTTTCATTAGATAGAGAATCTTCTCATATTTCCAGAATGGTAAATTTTTCCTTCTAACTCCTTGTATTTTTCAAGTTATGGCCTGATGGAGATTTTTGGGGAAATTTTCCCATGAGATTCCCATAACCAATCAAGATGTGCCACGTGGCATTGGAATGGAAAAGGTAGAGGAAAATTAGATTTTTTTCATCAAAAATTGGCGGGCGCAAAAATAATTTTTTTGGCACGAACGCTGCCGATCCAACGGAAGGAGGCCACGTGTCCTAAAGAGCCTCGAGGTTACGCACGGTAGAAGGAAATGGAAAAAATTTCCAAGCATTGGCATAAGAGGAAATTTGGAAGCAATGGCCTGAGGACCAATTGGAGGGTGCCATGTGCCTTAGGAGCATTGGACGGTGGGAGAGCGAGAGGAAAAATTTTCCTTTTTCCAAGAGATAGAAAATATTGAAACAAAGGCACGCCCGTGAGCCCATACCAATCAACGGTTGCCACATGTCCAGGGGATCGATAAAAACTATTAAGGTAGGCCCACGAGATGAGAGGAACTTGTTAGGAAAATGTCAATGCCAAGGTGCCATGTGTCCTAATCGGGAATGGGGACAGTCGAGAGAAAATTTTGGAAGCGCGCCTCCATGACCAATCAAAACATGCCACATGTCCCAAGAACGTCAGGGCGGCAGAAACTTTTGGAAAATTTTCCAAAGATCAAAAAGGCGTAAAAAGGTCGGGGAAAATCTCATGACCAATCATATCTTGCCATGTGTCCTTGGAGCTTCGTGTGGTGGAGATTTTTCGGAAATTTTCCCAAAGTCAAAAAAGAGGGAAAATTTCAAATTTTCGGCCGCCAGTTCAAATTTGCCCTAGTTTTACCCTAAATCTTCAGAAGGGCATGAATTTTGATCCAGTGCTTGGATTTTCATGTTCTTGGTGGCATTGGAAAGTTGGTGAAATTATTTATATGATGGAGGGATAAATTTTGTGCTTTTGTGGAGTTTGGAGAGAGAAAATGGAAAACGCCTCGGCATGGAGAAAAGAACAAAATTGACATTTCAACCACCATTTTTAATGAAGTATGGCTCACATTCTCTCCTAGCACAGTCAAAAATGTCATGGAATGGTGTGGCGGGGAACCCATGCTATTTTAATGTAATTTGGTTGGTGGTTGAAGCATCCACTCACATTTCTTTGCGTTTCTCCTTTCTCGATCTCAAATTTTCATTATTAAAGCTAGATTTGGCTCTTTTGTAAAGGGTTGGACATTTTTATGTTTTGGCAGGCTCCCTCTTTCACCTAAAAACTGATTTTGTGGATTATGAGACCTCTTCTAGGACTGCAATATGTTTTCTACCTCTCTGCTATTGTAATGCATGTATTTTGATATTGGAAATGACAATGCAAGCTCTGTGAATGAGTTTCAGTCCTTTGTTTGTGTTGTTTGCTTCATTTCTGATCTTTCATTATAGTTTAGCAGTTTTTGCATGATGTTTTGTTGCATTTTAGTGATCTGTGTCAATTTTCAGAAGTAAAATGTTCACCACTCCTTTGGTGTATCACCTTGTTAGTATTAGTTTTATTTCTTTTACATTCTCTATCTCTGTCCCCTTGGAATTTAGAGTAGGATTTTGAGTTTAAACCTCTACAATTTTCAAGTCATACATCTAATCAGAGGAGTTAAGGAACCAACCTCTAATCTGGGGATTCTTTTCCCATTTTTGGAAGTCCCACACTTGGGGAAAAGATTCAATGTTGTGCATTCACACTGGATGTCCAAATATCAAACTAGAAATCTGATAAACATCCAGGGGTGTTGTGAATCCACACTAATAGTTTTGGAATGCCCGGTGGGTAAGTGCAGGAAGTTGATGGACAAATATAGGGTCATCCGTGGACATCATATTGCAAATAACAACATAATATCAACTTGTAGGGATTATTAGCAATACATACACTCAAAATTAGACAAAATTATATTAATATGAATTGTAGCATCCGGAATCTAGTTTCTAAAATACTAATTTTTGTAAAAAATGGACAACATTAGCTATATTAAACACTCAAAATTTAATGACTTGGTATTTTTTTTTAAAAACGCTGATAAGATTATAGTCTGTTTGCCCACAATTTGGATGACCAAAAATTGATATATATATATTTTTCCTTTGGTGAGAAGTTATATGCCACTATCTATCTTGGGATGGATTTTATTTTGTATTTTTTTGAGTAATATTTTATTTTTTATGATTTTTTCCGTGAAAGTGGTATGAAAACATAAAGAAAACAGAGCACTTTCCGTTTGCCCGCCATAACTTCATCAAAAAATATTGAAATCAAATATTTTTTTTTTTAACATGTATATAATTTCACCATGGTTGGGATGGTATAAGTTTTATCACATTCTGATAAGTGAAAACAAATTTTGCAGTCTTAAACATAGACATAAACATTTACAGAAAAAGTGTCTTAAAGACCTACTATTAGTAAAAATTATAAAATGATATTTATGCTCTTCTATTCACTTTAAAATTAGTATTTCTACAAATCTAATAGTCTCCCTACGCAATGGTACCATTTTTATGACATAGTTTTTACTTTTCGGCATGGTTCAAGTCCGGAAGACTAAATTTGATGTTTTGTTGTTTTTAATGTAAAATTCAGGATTTGATGTCCACTTAATTGTCCCCAACTTGGTGCACTTACCCCGATGGGACCTTATAGGTCTTCATCTTCATTGCAACAATTTGATTTTTATTTGTTGCAAGTTTCATGCTTGCAAAAAGAGCCTTGATCTTCACATTTGGCGGCTCCAAAGAGGAAAAATCAATTGGTTTCAGCGATCATAGTTTGAAGATTCATGAGAAGAATAAACACAAGATCAAAAGCCGAGAGAAGAAGGGTTGTCGAATATCTACAAGTATCCCCTAGAAGAAGGAATAGAGGAAGGAGGATTCAAAGGTCTCCATCTCCACCAAACAGAACTCTATCAACTCCTCCACCTTCTAGACCTTTCACTTAGTCAACAAGGGTTCTCGGGCCAATCATAATGGCACAACCCAACCCTTATGTCAACTTCACTTTGCAGCAGCCCACTTTACTGTCAATGCACACAATCCTTCCATTCGATTGCAGGCATTGAAGAACATTCCATACTTCACTGGAGAAAATCAGCCCACTTCTAGTGACCATGTTAAAGACATTGCTAATGTTTGTGCAATCCATGAGATTGTTGAGATGCAAATTGCTATAAAATTTTTGGCATCTTCATTCAAAGGGAAATCATTGCAATGGTTTAGAATCATTGGGGCTGGTTTAATCCAAAATTGGAATCAGTTATGCATAGCCCTCCATGAGCAGTTTGGAGAAAAAGGGGACAACTTATCTCTTTTGGAACAACTGACAACCATCAAGATAGCTCCCAATGAGCAGCTGATAGACTTCAACTTCAGATTTCAAAGGACTTGGGATAGAATTCTAGTGGTAGTAAAGCCAACAACTGAAGGTTCTTTTCTATACTATCTCAAAGATTTAAATTATGGTATTTCTATGTTAATTCAGTTCATGGGAGGCACGACTATACCTACAACTTATAGCATTTCCATTAGAGATGAGAATTTCTTAATTAGAGGTTGTAATGAAATTACTTGTATAATTCAGATTAAGAGCAATAGTAGAGCACCAAATAACACAATATTTTAGAATAATGATCTCAATATGCAATTAGAATAGCTTCACCACTTCAGGGGGCAACCTCCAAACCATATAACAAGACTCAAATGCTCAAATGATAATGAAATAATACCTATAATCCCCTATATATACTATTTATATGCTATGGCCATCACCAAGGCCGACCTATTAAGCATGAGAAAGTATAAATGATATAATAAAATGATATGGTAAGCCACAAGTCGGCTACTCATATCATAATACAAGTAATAGGTTAAGGGCGTAGCATGCCCTTCCCCTTCAAACCAATGTTGTCCTCAATGTTGAATAATCCTTGATGTTGCTGTAGAAAACTTTCATCCTCCCAGGTGGCATCTTCTATGCTCAGATTCTTCCACTTGATTAGATATTCCTTAATGTCTCTAGTTCTCAGCCTCTTAGTACGTGTTTGTAGAATCTTCTCTAGCTCCAAAATGATTCTTCCTTCCTTATCAAGTTTTGGTAACTTTGTCTGGGCTTCAAATTTATGTCCAATAACCTTCTTCAGGCATGAAACATGGAATACTGGGTGTATGTGTGAAGTTGTAGGCAACTCTAGTTTATAAGCAACACTACTAATTTTCTATAGAACCTGGTAAGGGCCATAATATTTAGGAGCAAGTTTGTTTTCCTTTTTATTTTGCTTTAGGGAAATCTATTTGTAAGTCTAGAGACATACAAAAACCTAGTCCCCAATTTCAAAATGCCTTTCACTATGGTGTTGATCTACTTGTTGTTTCATCCAGTTTTGTGCTAATGCTAAATTCTCCGTCAAACTAGCTAAGCTGTTGTTGATGTTGAATGTGTTCCTCAACATCTCTGACCTTAGTTTGCACCCTCAAGGAGGAAGTGATAGAAGGTGGATGGTAACCATATAATGCTAAAAATGGGGTCATTTGAGAAGAGGTATGAAAAGATGTGTTATACCACCATTCTGCCAAAGGTGGTAGCCATTTAATCCACCTTTCTTGCTTCTCGATACAAAACAACGTAAATACCCCTCTCGAGTATTTGTTGACCACTTCTATTTTCCCATCATTTTGAGGATGATAAGATGAACTGTGAGCTTGTTGAGTACCCAAACATGAAAATAATTCTGTCCAAAAATTACTTGTGAAAATAGGATCACGATCACTCATAATTATCTTTGGGGTTCCATGTAGCCTTTGAACTGTCTCCAAAAAAATATTTGTGACTATACTGGCTGCAAATGGATGTGATAGGGCACAAAAATGGGCATATTTTGTGAGCCTATCCAAAATCATGAAAATAACATTCTTACCCTCTGAACAAGGCAATCCGGTGATGAAATCCATGGAGACCTCCTCCCATCTTTGGCTAGGAATTGGTAAGGGTTGCAACAGACTGGTGTCTTAATTATTTCCCCTTTATTCTGTTGGCACACTAAACACTCTGATACAAACTTTTGTACATCCCCTTGAGTCCTTCCCAAAAGAATTCTCTTTTTATTCTATGATATGTCTTCAAAAACCTAGAGTGTCCTCCAACAGGTGAGGCATGTAGCTCTGCAAGAATCTTATGCTTCAACTTAGAATCTTTACTCAAGTATAACCTATCCTTGTACCATAGGGCATTACCTTTCCACTCAAATTTGTTAGATGTCATAGATCCTTGCTTGATATTCTGTATTAGAGATTGTGTATCCTTATCTTGATTCCATTCCAATCTTGCTTCCTCCACCCAATCGGCCGTCAACATGGACATTCCACATAGTAAGGCATCTACGGATGTATCCCTTCTAGACAACGCATCAGCTACTACATTTTCTTTACCCTTTTTGTATATGATTTCAAAATCATAACCCAACATTTTTGTTACCCACTTTTGTTGTTCCTCAGATGATAACCTTTGCTCCAAAAAGTATTTGAGACTATCGTGATCAGTTTTTACCTTGAAGTGTCTACCCATGAGATATGGCCTCCATTGCTTGACTGCATGAAGAATAGCCATCATTTCTTTCTCATAGATAGGTTTGAGTAGATATTTTCCTTTGAATTGATGACTCTCAAATGAAATTGGTCTTCCTTCCTACATTAGAACTGCTCCCAATCCTGATCCTAAAGTGTCACATTCAACAATGAAGGTTTTTGAGAAGTTGGGAGTAGCCAAAACTGGGGTGCTACATGGCTTCCTTCAAATTGCTCAAAGGATTTAGTGGCTACGTCTGTCCAATGGAAGGCATCCTTCTTTAGCAATGCAGTGAGTGGGGTTGCTATTCTACCATATCCCCGCACAAATATTCTGTAGTACCCTGTTAGTCCTAGGAACCCACGCAAATTTTTGAGATTTTTGGGCCTTGGCCATTCCACCATGGCTTTGATCTTCCGAGGTCAACTTTGACACCTTTATGGGATACAATATGACCCAAATACTATACCTCTTGTACACCAAAAGAACATTTGGATAGCTTTACATATAGAGTATGTTTCTCCAAAACTTCCAACACGTTATTTACATGTTGTAAGTGTTCTTCCCATGTCTTACTATAAATCAATATGTCATCAAAGAAAACTAATACAAATTTCCTTTAAAAAGGCCTAAAAATAGTGTTCATCAAGCTTTGAAAGGTTGAGGGCACATTTGTAAGACCAAAAGGCATTACCAAAAACTCATAATGGCCCTCATGAGTCCTAAAAGCCATTTTATGAACATCTTCCTCTTTTATCCTAATTTGATGGTACCCCGAACGAAGATCTAATTTTGTGAAATAAACAGCACCATGTAATTCATCAAGTAAATCATCAATTACTGGAATAGGAAACTTATCTTTGATGGTGTACTTGTTGAGTTCTCGGTAATCTGGACACATCCTCCATGTTTCATCCTTTTTATGTACCATGACCACTGGTGAAGAATATGCACTCTGGCTATGCCTAATGATACATGCCTTCAACATTTCCTCCACCATTTTCTCGATCTCACTTTTCTAGGAATATGGGTATTTGTATGGTCTGATGTTAGGTGTTTGGCTCCATGGAATCAACTGAATGGCATGATTATGATCCCTAACTGGTGGTAGTCCTTTGTAATTTCATCATTAACGATGAGTGAGCATCCACAATCTTCTGAAGATCGGGTGGCATTGAAGACTCTATATTTTGTACTTCTATGGAAAATAGCTTTGCTATAAAGCCATCCACTCCTTTTCTAAGAACCTTCTACATCTGATGAGAGCTAATAATCTGTGGAGACTTAGCTACCATCCCATTCAATTGTATTGTCCTTCCATCTGAATGAAATCGCATGAACAATTCTTGGAAATTCATCTCAATAGTACCTAAGGTTGTGAGCCATTGGACCCCAAAACAATATCTACCCCTCCCATAGAAATAGAAAACATAGGTGAGTCTAACATGTAGTCTCCCATGGAAATCTTGATACTATGGCACTTTCTTGTGCACTTGATTGTCCCACCATCCGCAATCATAACTTGCATTTCTAGAGCTGGGTAAATAAAACAATTGAGGTGGGCAACTAACTTACTATTTATGAAGTTATGAGTACTCCTCGAGTCAATTAACACTGTCACCTTCTATTTTTTGAGATAGCCAATAACCTTGAGTTTTTGAGGAGTACTAATACCTGACAATGCATGGCAAGAAATTTTAGGTTGGTGATCCTCTACTTCATCTTCTACTAGTTCCTCAGCCTCTCCTATAATTTCAGCTTCCTCATCATCCTCATTACCTCTGTCAATATAGAACAACTTCTTCTCAACACATTTATGTCCTGGTCCATATTTGCTATCATAGTTAAAACATAATCCTTTTGCTCTCTTTTCTTCCATTTGTTGAGGAGTCAGTCTAATTGGCCTAGCAAATGAAGGGGAAGAGATACTACGGTCTCTGGTGTTAATGAAAGGTGGCCTCCTACTACAAATAATTTTTTCCTCTACACGATGTGCCATGATAATAGAATCAGAAAGCTTGATTGGATTAAACATCCGTACCTCATGCTCGATGTGGTCCTTAAGACCCCCAAGAAACAAGTCATTCAGATTCTCTTCTGGAATATTCTCCACCCTTAAGGATAGGTTTTGGAATTGATGCACATAATATTTGACTGATCCTGTTTTCCGTAACTTTTCTAATTGACTAAAGTAGTTCTCTGAAACACTGGAACTATAGTGCAATTGCAACTCCTCGGTAAAATTGTCCAAGTGACACCTAGACCATTATTCTGCCTCTGAGAACATAACCAACGATACCAAACAAATTGGTTGGGTTCAAGATATAGGGATGCCAATGTCACCTTTTGTCCTAATGGTGTTTGATGTAACTCAAAGAAGTTCTCCATTTGATTTATCCAATTTAGGGGATCCTTACCATCAAATTTGTGCATATCCACTTTTGGCATCATGTTCCGTGGTTGCGGATAAGTTTGATTCTGATGGGACTGGAAAAGTGATCCCATATGGTTAGTTTTTCCATGATTTTGAATTGAAGGTCCTCCTTGGTTGATATGGGCCAGATTTTGGCCATACTAGTTACTCTTTACATGTTGCATGATATCATCCAACCAATGATTGATTTGGGCTATGTCTCCTTTAGAGGCCATCTTAGATTGTACAATTTGTAACTCATACTCAAGTTGGTAAACCTTATGATCAACTCGAGGTAAAACCTAATCTTTGAGGAATCTGTATTTACCCTTTTGAATCCATCTCTTCAATTAGTACCCCCTCTTTATCCGGGGTTTTACCCGAGAGTTATTGGATTCTTTTTCACTCTTGTGGAAGGCCCCACCATGATGTCAATTCTTAGGGTTTAGGGTTTCAATACAATTTTAGATGAACAGGAAAAAACATAGAGAAGATACTAATACTATTTTTTTTTGAGAGATTTCTGAAAATGTAAAGAACTTAAAAATTTTCCACAATTTACACCCTAGGGAGTGATTTTATGAAAAACCCTAAATTTGTAATAAATTTTGCAAAATAAATCAAAAAGGTCTGAAATTTTTAGGGAACCTTACATGAAATGCTTCAAAACTCTAGTAAAAATATCTCCCTCCAATTCACTCTGGTTCAAAATATGTGGTGGGAACAAAAAAATAGGGTTTTTACCCTAATTTTGGCCGAGATCGCAGCTCTGATACCACTTCTAATGAAATTACTTGTATGATTCAGATTAAGAGAAATATTAGAGCACCAAATAATACAATATTTCAAAATAATGATCGCATGATATGCAATTAGAATAGCTTCGCCACTTTGAGGGGGAAACCTCCAAACCATATAACAAGACTCAAATGCTCAAATGATAATGAAATACTACCTATAATCCCCTATATATACTATTCATATGCTATAACCATCACCAAGGCCAACCTATTAAGCATGAGAAAGTATAAATGATATAATAAAATGATATTGTAAGCCACAAGTCGGCTACTCATATCCTAATACAAGCAATAGGTTAAGGGCGTAGCAGATGTGGTAAGTTGGCTCCTAGGCCTCCCATGCCCTTATACCCAAATTTGGAAAATCCAAGCACTATTCAAGCACCTATTATAGCTCATATCCCCACTCCTAGAAATCAGAACTCAAATGAGACTTCTACTGCATCCTCTAGTGCTTTAAATGAACTTCAAGAAGTCATTAAACAATTGCAAAATTTAGACAATGAGCTGGTTACACTCAAGAGGCAGCAGGCCCAAAGTTTTAGACAATCTTATCAACCTCAATCTCAACCCAATAGGCAGCCATATTAGCTGAATAGACCACCCAACCTAGCTGCAAATCAAAATCAAACAAGGCCTCCTACTAATAGATCATTTCAGCCCTATAATCCCAATGTTGCATCTGCCTCTAAAGCTTTAGTGTCAATGTAAAATAATATGGCACAAGAGTATGATTTTTGTTTCCCATGAAATGAACCTCACAACCAATCTATGTGCTTCAATGGTGCTTTGAACTAAGCCTTGATGGTGACAAAAATGGTCATAGAGAGTGAAGTGAGCTAGGAAACAAACCAACAACAAGGAACATCCTAGCAAAATGTAGCTCCAAATGATACTACATTAGCAAATTGGCAGGTGAGGATTTTGTGGTATGAATCAAGTTGTGTCTTAGAGTATAAAGCCAATACAAGGTCAAAAAGAGGAATATTGGTGAGGGACATTTATTGGCTCTAGGTGATTCACAACCTTCCATCACTCTCCAAAGTGTTGGTAAGAAAAATGTAGTTCAAAACATGCAAGGGAAGCCCAAGCAACCTTCCAAATCAGCTCAAATACCAACATTACAGACCACGTGCAAGAAAAGAATGTAGCCCAAGGGGAATCAAAGAGATTTTTCATCCCCATTTAACATCATTGATCCGATGAAGAATACAAACGTGAATATATCTATGTGGGAATCATTATCCATTCTAGGCCAAAGAGATCTCCTACAGTGCCATGAAGAATTGGTCAACTTCAAATCAACAAGGAAGGTACTCACTAATGCTACCCAAATGAAGGGAATCATGGAGGACAACAAGGTAAAATTTTGAAGCCCCCTCCATTCTATGTTTCATTGATCATTAGGGATAAACTAGTACACAATTGCATGATTGATTATGGGGCAAGTAGCTCAGTGATGCCCAAACAAATAGCTGATCAGCTGGGTCTCCAATATGAAGTCATATCCAAAGGGGTAGTGCAACTAGATGGGACAACAATAACAATAGTGGGAGTGATCAGAGATTTGAATCTTACTTTGCATGCATGTCCCAATGTTACTATGTTACAAGATGTGTCAGTAATAGATTTTCCACCACTCTTTGCCTTATGCTTGTCAAGGGACTTCACAGCTAAAATTGGAGGCTACTTATCTACTGATTGGTCACACATGTTATTTAGAACCATAAATGGAACTAAAGCCACAATTAGGTCTGAGCCTATTACAAAATTTCACATTGAGCCTCGTACTCCAAGCCCAATTCACACCAACTGTTCAAAATTTAATCAAGAAGATTATCCAAGCATAGATGAAGCTGATACAAAGGTTGGAAGAATCCTAGATTTAACTCTTGATGAATGGGAAAGCAAGGTACATGATTTTGATCCCTACCAAGAAATAGAAGAATCTGAGCTAGGATTCTATTGCATACATGAATAAAATCAACCTATGCCTAGCATCACCAAATCAGACCATAGGGATGACAATGAGGTATGACAACTATTCTTTGATGGATCAAGAAGTAGACAAGGTGCAAGAGGGCGAGAAATGGTTGTTTCACCTCAAGGCATTAATTATTATTCAGCTTTTAGGTTTCATTTTGCATGCTCTAACAACACTACTGAATATGAAGGTTTGATATAAGGTTTGATTTGGTCAATTAAAAGAGATATAAAAAGTCTACAAGTCTTTGGTGATAGTGAGCTGATTGTTAACCAAGTTAGAGGATAGCATGCTGTCAAGAATGATCTACTCAAGTGTTACAAAAATAGGGTGTGGGACCTCATTGAATATTTTGAGGGCTTTAACATCAATTCCATCCCTAGGAAAGAAAACCAAGCATTGACAAGCTTGCAGTAGTTGGGGAAGCCTTTGATGTTGTTGAAATCATCAAGGAAGATAAAGTATAACAAAAATTCATGTGATTATAAGGCCTTCATTGCGAGAAAATAATGTAAGTTGGAAAGTGTTTGAAAATGATAAACACATCATCAATTTCTTACAAGAAGAAGATTCGTTCTCACCAAAAATAAGGAAAAATTAGAAAAACATTATGGTGATCAGTGGTATAGATGAGAACCAACAAACTACCAAAAGGACTTGTCACTTTGGAGTCCATTTTAATCCTAATGATCAATTTAGGAAAGAGAAAGCAAACATCCAAGTCAATGGAGAAGATTCAATGCCCATCTTGGTGGGAGAAGGTAGATCACTTCAAATTGGTAAAGTTACAACCAAGCACGAGAGGTATGATTTTATGCAACTTTGTCAAGAGTTTCTTGATGTATTTGCTTGGAGCTATGAGGATTTGAATGGTTTCAATCCCAAACTAGCTCAACACACCATTAAATTGGATCTAAGTGCTAAGCTCATCAGGGGAAAAGAAAAGGCCAGCTTAATCCACTCATGGAGCCCCTTATGAAGAAGGAATTGAATAAGTTAATAGAGGCAAGTATCATATTTCCCATAAAGCATTCTAGTTGGGTAGAAAACTCAGTTCCAATCAAAAAGAAGAGTGGAGAAATAAGATTGTGTGTAGACTTTAGAGATTTGAATAGAGCATCTCTCAAGGATCATTACCCACTTCCTTCTATGGAGCAGATTATGCAAGTCATTCTTGGCTCGAGAGATTTTCATTGCTAGATGGTTACTTAGGGTACAATCGATCATGGAAAAGGAAGAGGATCAGTTCAAAATAGCCTTCACCACCAAATGGGGATTTATGCATTTAGGAAAATGTCATTTTAGCTATCCAACGTTGGAGCTACCTTCCAAAGGGAAATGGACATGGTGTTCAAAGGATTGATAAACAAGATGGTGCTGATATATCTAGATGATATCACTATTTTTTTCTAAAAGTGCAACAGATCATCTCTTCCATTTGAGACAAGTATTCCAAAGATGTAGAAGATTTGGGCTATCCTTAAATCCCAAAAAAATATTTTTCTAGCTCATGAAGGAAAGCTCCTTGGCCATATTGTTTCAAAGGAGGGATTAGCAATTGATCTAGAAAGGGTTGAAGCAATAAAATCACTACCATTACCAAGCCACAAGAAGGCCCTTCAAAGTTTCTTGGGAAGGATCAATTTTATTCAGAGGTATGTGCCAGACTTTACAAAACCCTTGTCAAGACAATAACCATGATGTTGAAGAAAAGCATGGCTTTCAGATGGATAGAAGAAGGTAAGGCAATTTTTGAGGAAATTAAGGAGGCTATCTCACAAGCTCCAACTCTGATTAACCCAAATTTCTCCAAGGATTTCATCCTTTATGCATTTGGAGGTGATGATACAATCTCTACAATTTTAGTACAGAGAGCAAAGAAAATGTAGAGCAACCAATTGCTTTCTTTAGTGAAATCTTGGACAAATATGAGGTGAGATATTATTTCATTGAGAAGCAAGTTCTTGTAGTGATTAGGGGTTTGAAGAAATTTAAGCATATAGTTTCAAACAACAAGGTTCAATTGCTGGTTTCTCATGTGGGAGTTATGGAATTCCTCCTCAACAAGGACCTAAATGAAAAGTGTGTAGGGTGGATTAATTGTGTCATGGAGTATTACATTGAGATCAAGGTCACCAAGCTAGTCCAAGGAAAAGGATTATGTGAATAGCTGGTCTTAAGAAAATCAATGGAAACATGCAATGAAAAGGATATTTTTTTGGTGCTTCAAAACAACCAAGGACAAGGTAATGTTCAAGAAGAGAATGATGGTGTCTTCACTCCTTGTTGGACTCAAGATATAATGCACTTCCTACACATAGGCCTATGCCCTCCCGAAATGAACAAAACCAAGAAAAGACACTTCAGATTGCAAGATACCCCATATGCACTTGTTGATGGTGTTTTGTTCAAGAAAGATGTAAATGGAGTACTACTGAGATGCATTGGAACACATCAGATTGATAGAACACTAGAAGAGTTCCATGGTGGGATAGCTGGGGGTCATTTTGCACCAAGAGTGACAACCCTCAAGATCATGAAGGCTAGCTACTATTGGCCCAAGGTATTCAGTGATTATTATGCATGGATCAAGAGGTGCAGGAGTTGTGATTTTTTCATAGGCAAAGAGAGATTAGCTTCCCTTCCATTGCACCCAATTTCAGTTGACCAACTGTTTATGCAATGGGGATTGAATTCATTGGGGTCATCAACCCAAACTCAAGTCAAGGACACAAGTGGATTCTAATAGCCACAGATTACTTCACCAAATGGACTGAGGCAGTGGCACTTAAGGAAGCAAATGAATCTAGCATTCTAGACTTCTATGAGGGGATAGTAACCAGATTTGGTATACCTACCACTATAATATTGGATAATGCATTGGCATTCATAGGATCCAAGGTGACTGAATGGGCTGTCAAAAATGGAATTTATCTAAGCACTTCATCAAATTATTACCCTCAAGGTAATGGCCAAGCTGACTCTACAAACAAGAAATTGTTAAGGATCATCAAGAGGACTCTTGATGAAAATCAGAGGACTTGGCATACTAAATTGAAATCAGCCTTATGGGCTGATAGGATCACTCCCAAGAGATCCACAGGTAATTCTCCGTTCAAGCTTGTTTATGGAAGAGAGGCAATTTTGCCCATGTCACTTGAGGTGCCAACATTGGAACTCATGAAGCAATTGGAATTGTTAGAGTTTGAACCCATGGAGGTGAGATATGTAGAATTGATGGAGCTCCAAGAAATCAGAGAGCATGTAGCCCAAGCAATAGAGAAGGATCAAGCCTTGATCAAGAAGACCTTTGATAGGAAAGCTAAGGCTAGAACCTTCCAAATTGGAGATCTAGTGTTGAAATGGGATGCAGACCGAGAAAATATAGGAAGCCATTCAAATTTTTATGCCATTTGGAGTGGCCCCTACATGGTAACAAAGTGTAAGAACAACAATGCCTTCTAACTGTCTAAATTGGATGGTGAAGAACTACATATTCCAGTGAATGGAATCCATCTAAAGCATTGTTACTAAAGGAAAACTCTCTACCTTGTACATATTAGCTTAGATTTCCATTCCTCCAAGTTCTTGTGCACATTGTTTCATTGTAGATTACTTTTTAACTTTCTTTAAGTGCTTTGGCATAGGGTGGCTGTCCCAAACATGTAGTTTTGTAGGCCTTTTTCCAGATCTAGGTGATGATTCTACTCTCACAATCTTCCTCCTTGTAATTTTCTAATCAGTTGGGGTTCCAAGTAGAGAATTTTATGACTCCATGCCCAATGGATTGCTTTAGGAAACTGGTAACTTCATCCAGTAGGCAGATGACCCCTCTGAGTTGCCAAAATTGTTATCCAAAATAAGCCCCTTGCTTATTTTTTGGCTAACTCCCTTCATTCCTCCCTCCCTTGTGCCTCAGTTGAATTTTTTTACTTTTCAAGCACTCAAAATGTTCTAGAAATGGTTTCATTGGATAGAGAATCTTCTCATCTTTCCAGAATGGTAAATTTTTCCTCCTAACTCCTTGTATTTTTCAAGTTATGGCCGGTGGAGATTTTTGGGGAAATTTTCCCATGAGAGTCCCGCAGCCAATCAAGATGTGCCACGTGGCATCGGAATGGTGGGGGCAGAGGCAACTTAGAAAATTTTCATAAAAATTGGTGGGGTGCACAAAGAAATTTTTTGGCCCAAAGGCCCGCCAGCCAATGGGAGGAGGCCACGTGTCCTCAGGAGCCTCAGGGTTTGGCTCGGTGGAAGGAAATGGAAAAAAATTCCAAGGATTGGCGCAAGGGGAAATTCGGAAGCATAGGCCTGAGGACCAATTGGAGGGTGCCACGTGCCTTAGGAGCATAAGGCGGTGGGAGAGCAGAGGAAAATTTTCCTTTTTGCCAAGCGATGAAAAATATTGAAACAAAGGCCCGCCTGCAGGCCCACGCTAATCAACGGTTGCCACGTGTCCAGGGGGTCGAAAAAAAACATTAAGGAGGGCCCATGAAGGAGAGGAACTTTTTAGGCCCATGCCAATGCTAGGGCACCATGTGTCCCAGTCAGGGGAATTGCACAATGAGAAAATTTTGGAAGTGCGCCCTCGTGACCAATCAAAACATGCCATTTGTCCCAGGAATGTCGGGGTGGTGGAAACTTTTTGGAAAATTTTCCAAAGATCAAAAAGGCGTAAAAAGGTCAGGGAAAAGCTCATGACCAATAAAACTTGTCATGTGTCCTTGAAGCTTCATGTGGCGGAGATTTTTGGGGAAATTTTCCCAAAGTCAAAAAGAGGGAAAATTTCAAATTTTCGGCCCGCCAGTTCAAATTTGCCCTAGTTTTTCCCTAAATCTTCAAAAGGGCATAACTTTTGATCCAAGGCTTGGATTTTCATGTTCTTGGTGGTGTTGGAAAGATGGTGAAATTATATACATGATGGAGGGATAAATTTTGTGTTTTGGTGGAGTTTTGGGAGAGAAAATGGAAAACATCCTCTGGCATGGAGAAAAGAATAGAACTGACCTTTCAACCACCATTTTTAATGAAGTATGGCTCGTATTCTCTCCCAACATGGTCAAAAACATTAGGGGACGGTCCTGCAGGGGAACCCATGCTATTTTAATGCAATTTTGTTGGTGGTTGAAGTATCCACTCACATTTTCCCGCATTTCTCCTTTACGAGCTCGAATTTTCATTATTAAAGCCATATTTGGCTCTTTTGTAAAGGGTTGGACATTTTTATGTTTTGCAGGCTCCCTCTTTCACCTAAAAAGTGATTTTGTGGATTATGAGACCTATTTTAGGACTATAATATGTTTTCTACCTCTCTGTTATTGTAATGCATGTATTTTTGATATTGGAAATGGCAATGCAAGATCTGTGAATGAGTTTCAGTCCTTTTCTTGTGTTGTTTGCCTCATTTCTGATCTTTCATTATAGTTTAGCAGTTTTTACATGATGTTTTGTTGTATTTTAGTGATCTATGTCAATTTTTAGAAGCAAAATATTCACCACTCCTTTGGTGTATCACCTTGTTAGTATTAGTTTTATTTCTTTTGCATTATCTATCTCTGTCCCCTTGGAGTTTAGAGTAGGATTTTGAGTTTAAACCTCTTTAATTTTCAAGTCATACATTTGATCAGAGGAGTTGAGGAACCAACCTCTAATCTAGGGATTATTTTCCCATTTATTTGCAAGTCCCACACTTGCGGAAAAGATTTAATGTTGTGCATTCACACTGGATGTCCAAATATCAAACTAGAAATATGATAAATATCCGAAGTGCCGAATCCACACTAATATGGGTTTTTGTATGATTCCAAGTATTTGCACCATCCTTGGATGTTGAAAGTCCATTTTTGGGACCCTACATCATCTTGTACATTTTTGATTCAAACACTTGACAATTACAAGCACTATATGGGAAAAGATTACTGTGTCATTTCAATGGAAGTAAGTTAAATCCCTACTATACATAAGTCTTCTTGGTGTTTGTAATAAGGTAGTATTACCAATTAGCTTAGAATTTCCCTTTATGATTTTCTTTTTTTTTTTTTTCCCTTTCTTGTTGCTTGTTCCTTTCTTTTTGTTTCATTTTACACCTTGTGCGCTAGTAACCACATTATTTTTCCAAGGTTGTGTATGCATAGAGGACCGTGCATATGTTTTAGTGTGGGGTGGAGTAATACAAAGCAAAGTATAGGCCTATAATTCAAGTTGAGTAGCCCAAGAGAAAAAAGTGTGTAAGGTTGAGAAAGAACATGGGAAATATAGTTTCAAGAAGGCTACAAAAATATGACATACAAAGTATGAAGAGAAAAGAACATTATGAGGTAGGCGAGAGAAAAATTAAGGTAAAGGATAGAAGAAGTGCCTTTGGCACCATAGATGTGCACGTAAGAGTATTCGGTCGATGGATTTTTACGCGCGAGAAAGTTGTAAAGGATTTTTGCGCAGGATTGGGCATGTGGGTAAGGGCGCTTAAATTTGGCTTAGTGGAAAAAGTTTCATTTAATGTTTAATTATGTTAGTAGGTTGCATAAAATTTTTTTTGCTGGAGGGAAGAAAAACTACTAATATAAGGTCGGGAAATTCATTATTCTATCTTTTTATTACAAAGTTGAAGCGATTTTGTGAACTAAGGCATCTAGAAAGAAATTTGTGTGAAGGAAGAAGAATCCTAATAATTTAAGTTTGTGACTAGAGTAGATCTACAAACCAAAGAGGAAGGAGTGCACAGGGCATGAGGAAAGATTTTTTGAAGTGCGTCATCTTGTGGAAGGTTTTCCTAGTTAGGGTTTGGTAGCTAGGGAAAAAAGATAGAAGGATTTATTCTAGGAGTTGAGATTTGGAGTGTAACAGAGTAGCATAATAAAGTAAGGAGCTCATATTTTATCCCGATAGAGAGCATGACACCCAAAAATGAAACCATTTCACTAAAGAAACCAAAGGGCAAGGGAAAAGGAAATAAAACCACTACCATCATGAATTCCAATGAAGAAGGTTATGCATAAATGCAATACCCATATGAAGTATTGCTAATAAAGGAGTAGGTGTTGTATCTAGGACGAATGACCATGGGTGATTATAACCATCACACGAGCACAACCGAGAAGGAGATGGCACTAGAGTTAGCATGTTTATCTAACAAAAGGACAGAGATGGGATGCCCATACACAACGATGAGGTGAAATTTAAATAGGAGAATGCATGGTTATTGCAAATGTATGAGTTTCCTTATTTTGGAAAGTTTGAGTGCCTTTATCAATGGTTCATGTCACTCATGCATGAGGATCAATTTTATTTTATAGGGCGTAAGATGTGCATAAAATTATAGCTGATATCCAAGTTCACAGCTTCATATTTGTGAAGGAGAAAGTATAGATGATAATCTAAGTGGAAAGGAGTCTATCAAGGAGACAAAGTGGCATTGTATGACTACAAAAAGGGTTCATGATACTTTGACATCGCAGAGATTCTAGACCATGTTATGAGGATGGTTGTGTGCTTGGTGACCAAGCTAAATGACCAAGAATGATGGACACAAGTGAACAAGGCATGGTTAAATGTATGTCGAGGATATCAGAGGGAACCATCTATAACTTGTCCTCTTTCATTGTAGATGAGATCATAAGCAATGCACAGGAGGGAGAGAAGATATTATTTGGTAACATCCTCCTCACCATTGTCTTTTCAGAAATTAGAGTGCCGATGGGTCGAATTTTTTTTTGGAGTATCCAAAATATGATCCCTCACCCACAAAGAGATTTGAAAAATAAACTTGTGAAACCATGACGGCCACTCATAAGGCGCACCTGGAGAAGTGGTATAAACAAATGTGTGACACATTTGGGGAAGAGTGGAGGATCCTAGAGCATTTTCTCTTGCTCATGGATGGAGAAGAAAAGTTTGGAGTATACAAACACTTCGCATTAGTAGGTTGACTTTAACAAATAGAACTAAGGGTCCGTGGTGTAATCTACCATTCTCTTTGACCACGCAATACTTCCAGGCATGGGGAAAAAGGTTCAAGGAGGCCAAAATACTAAAGTTTGACCTTAGTGAGGTGGAATAAGACCATCATGAGCTACACTAAAAGCTCATGTACCCTAAAAAGTGCATGTATGTGTAGAAGTATGTCTCCCACAAATTTCAAATGATGAAGACAATAAAGCTACCAATCGCTTGATGGGATGCGTAAGGATATAACTTCACATAAGACCTAAGTTCAAGAAAGGAACCTATCTAAAGAATGATGTATCCATTAAAGAAGACCCCATAGGTTAGAAAAAGGATACACCAAAGAAGAGAGAAAGAGAAGAGGGGCAGGAGAAAAAGGCACCAAGTGTGCAGATCGCAAAACATTGGGCATGCCTCAAAGCAATCGTGAAGCCTAGCACTTACATGCACAAGAAGAAGTCCCCTATCAAGGAAAATACCCCATAAGAAGAACTCACAAAGAATGAAAAGCACCTCACCCATGAGGAATCACCAATGAATATGTCTCTTATCAAGGAGAAGGAGAAAGAAGAATATCCTATACTAAAATCCCTAGTAAGGAAGAAGTAGAAGGTGACATATGAGGTATACTTAGAATAGACAAAAATTCTATATGCCTACATTAGCAAAAAGGATGATGAAGAGCTTGAAGAAGGTGAAGACCATCCAATATATATGATGTGCATGATTCGAGGAGGAATGAGATGAAGGGTAGTATGACAAGGAAGATGAGGAGAAGAATAACGAGGAAGAATCTGATGCTCAAGGAAAGGGGGTGAGAGAAGAAGTAAGTACCAAGAACAAAATAACCCCAAGCCTCACCAAGGAGGGAGTAGAGAAATATGCGGAGATAGAAGTGGCTGACATCATGAAGAAGTTAGTGGAATGGGAGTTGGAGCGGAGTGCGGATCAGATTATAAAGGAGATAGAAGAAGAGAGCATTGGGAAGGAGTATGATAGCATGGGTGGAGATCCCAAATTGGTAGTAAGCTTCCCAAAATCTGCGCAAATAGGTGGGAAAGGTGTAGTGGTGGCACAAGGGTAGGGAATGGGATACATTGATGATCCTAGCAAGGTGTTATGTGTATGCTTCCAGAGCACCATACCAACAGAGAAAATCCTAGCTATGTCATCATTTGATGAAGAAGGCGTGTACCCACAGACAAGAAATATGTTATCTTGGGTGTTTGAGTCCCATGTATGAACCAAAATTTTAGGTAAGCCAGAGAGTGCTAATGAAGGTTCTAGAAACCAAAGGAATAAATCCATTGGTGAATTCTCAACAACTATCAGATGAATAGGTATGTAATGCACTTAACAAGGTTTCAGTCGAAATTAAGGCCAAACTATTTAGGAGAAATGATAGAGTGAGATTCCTAGAGGAGGAATTGGAGAAGAAAAAGAAGGATCTCATGGAGAAGAGAAAATACCTAAAGCAAGAGGATTTGATCGGTCTAGCTAATGAGGTGTGAACTGAAGGAAGAAAAATCAAAGGTGTGTGAGGTCTCCAAGAAGATCGAAATGGTTACATATGCCATTTTATTTCAAGCATCCTGATTTAGCACCACTTGAGCAAAAGTATGAATTAACCTTATAATGTCTAAAGGATATGAATCACATTATCACAATGGAGAGGCAACCAATTTCTTTAGATTCTATAGAAGAGGTATAGGCATTCTGAGAGAAAGAAAACAAGATGGAGGTTGTCGATATTGTGGCTTGATACACTAATCTTTTTACAGAGGTAAAGGCCATCGTACTAGTATTTGAAGCTGCTTATGACAACTACACTGATAGGGATAGAGTGGCAAGCATATTGGTTTCCACCCATGAGACATAACTCAAGGAGTCTGAAGAAAAAAATAAGGGGAATAGAGTGGAAAGAGGTAAGATCCTAGCCAAGGTGGAGAAGAATTCTGAAGAAATCAAGACCCTGTGACACTCGATCAAAAGTTGGTTGAAGGAACTATACCCCTAGATCACCCACAAGATGGATACCCTTGAAGACTTGGGGAAGTAATTGGAGAGTGTTTCAAACCATGAGCGCTAAAGGGGAGGAGCTGAGTTTTGAGGAAGTGAGCACCCTAGTGGGTGACCTCTATCAGCAAGCTCATAATGAGGTTGATGCTTGAGCTCGAAACAAGCTCCACATTATTTCATTCTTTTGCCTAATTCTTCATTCCCTTATTCTTTCTTTCCAACCATGTTAAGAACCTGAAATTCTTTATTCCTTGAAGAGTGTTTCTAAGGACAGAGAATGAGTGTAGTGTAGGGTGATATTGGGCCCCATAATACTCGGCCAAGTATGCAAGAAGGCACGTGGGTGCACGGACCTATATGAAGAAGGGCGCATGGGGTGAAGGTGTATAGGGAAGATTTCTTATAGGGATTCACAAAACATATGACATGCGCATGCAAGGAAAGATAGATTTTGCACTTATCCATATTTGGCATACGAAGAAACACATGATAAAAGTGTGACCCTTCTAGCATGCGGAGTGAATAAGGTACCAACCTAGTGAATGTAGGATCAAAAAGGGAATATTCCATGCATGCGATGGAAGGTTCCGAAATAAAATCATTCCACAGAGTGGAGGGTCGATCAAAAGAGGCATGCTCCATTGGAGAACCACTTGGACACTTCGCAGATTATCTATTACCTCGAAGGCATGGCGGTGAAGGTAGAAGGGCTATATATTAAGGGGCACAGATAGTAGAAAAGTAGGCTAAGGGTGCTAAGAGAAGAGTTATAGAAAGAATAGTGCATTGGAAAAGGGGAGAAGATCTTCATAATTACCATGGATGATTTTATGGGTTAGGATTATGAAAGTATAGGAGTGATGGCACACTTACATGGATGGGTCTCGCATTCATATTTGTAATGTGATGAACATATTGTAGTTCTGATGCATGACTTGGCTTTGCATTTTTATATGAGGGTCTTTATGAATTCAAGGGATGTAATGTGCCTATTGAACATGTTAATATGAATATAAGGCTCTGTTATGAATCATATATGTGTTCATGAGTATAATAGTTATGCATTTCCTTTATGTATGAACCATTTCCATATGATGTAATGATGCATGGTTCTTTTTTATTCATTTTCACTTGAATATCTGTCATAAGATGATGTATTCTCACAAGACTCAAATAAATGAGAGGCTTGGCACTCGTGCATGCCTCAGGTGAGTGCCCAATGCCCGCTGGGTGATAAGCCGACACACATGGGATTAAACTATTGGTCTAAGGGTATAAAAATGACTACATGATAGAAGGCATTCAAAAGTGAATACCAAACTCTATCAAAATTCTCTCGCAACTAAATAAATCTTGTTCTAGCATTGACTTCTCCATTTTATTAGGTCTCTTTAGAAGATATCACAATAAAATTCTACTTCTTTGTTGACTAACTAACAAGACTTGAACAAAGATAGAAGTAGAATTATAATTATCGAGATCACTATCCTAATTAGAATATGTAAATACAACTATATCAATCTCTATCCCTCCTAAGTAGTGAATGTCATCACTATGAGTTCCATAAAAATAGTGAAGGATTTGATTTTCTTCTCTCTAATAAAACTCATGAGGTTCCTACATAAATATGTACATGATCCTAATAACATATGAAATATCTAGGCTGAGTGTGATTCAGATAGATCAAGATCCCCACCAACTAATGATAAAGGGTGCCATCAACTAAGGTAGTGGAGAAATCAACACCTAACTTAACCATAGAAAGGAAAGGATTAGTTATAATAATTCATGTGAAATATGTATAGAAAATAAATGGCGTACTTAGGTTGCACAATCATAATTCCTAAGTCATATTGGGTAATATGTATCCCAAAGAGGTAGTGAAACAAACCAAAGTTAGTAATGGATAACTTGTTATCTAAGGGAGTATTCACCAAATCAATGGTTGAGGAAGAAATACTCGTAATCAACAAGTCATCAACATATAGAATGAATATGAGCATGGATTCATCTTTCCATAGAATGTAAACATTAGGGTTAAAGTGACACTTAATGAACCTTGATGCAAGAAAAAGGAGTCCATCTTGACATACCAAGCCCATGGGGTTTTTTTAAGGCCATATAGAGACTTATTTAACTTGTTAAGGGAGGAATCATGTATGTAACTTGAGGGTTATTTGATATATATTTCTTCCTCTAGGTCCCCATGAAGGAAGGAAATCTCAATGTCCATATGATGTACTTCCCATGTATTCATGGACATAATGGAGATGTTCATTTGAATAGAATTCATCTTCACAATGGGAGCAAAGGTATCTGAATAATCAACCCCATTACCTAAGAAAAACCTTAACTAAACATTACGCTTAGTACTTCTTAACATTCCCTTCAACACCATAATTATTTTGGTACACCCACTTAAAACAAACCAATTTTGTTCCTTTCAAAATAGGGGTGAGATTACAATTACCTTCATTCATGAGTAATTATTATTCCTCATCCATGGAAGAATATGAATTAGGAATACCAAAATCCTCCTAGAAAGACTGAGGGTTGGAAGTGGAGTTGAAGAAAGCATGGGATCCAAAAAATATAAAAGGAGTCTATCTTTCATCTTAAGGATTCCCTATCGAATCTCAAACAATCTATAAGGTCTACCTAGTTCAACAATGACTAAGAGGAGATTTAGGATTAGAATCTATAGATTCTTCACTTGAGTGAGAAGGGACAAAGTCCTAATCATCACTACTTTCAGAATAAGAGGATTCCAAATCATGGGGAGTGGGAGGAGAAGGAGGATCATGAAGAGGAGGAGGAATATCAACAAGATCAACATTATAGGGATTTGAATTATAATTTAAGAGGGGCATAAGGATGCCAACAAGTGGAGAAGTAGAAGTAAAAGATGATTCATCAACCTTCGGACTTTTCTCAATATAAATATGATGAGTACTATGGTTTAACAATATATAACACATCATGTCATTGGGATACCCTATAAATATACAAGGTATGGACTATGGTTCTAAGGCCCTACGTCTCTTTTCTAGGAATTCGAGCCATAATAGTTGATCTAAATCTATGAAATTTCTTGATATCAGGTTTGTGTCCATACTAGGATTCAAAGGATGTCATCCCTATAAATGCCTTGTGAAAATGTAGTTCTGAATGTAATAAGTGAACTTCATGGCGTTGGCCCAATTTGGAGGAAAGGATTTAAAGTGAACCATATAATTGACCATCTCCTTAAGCATTCAATTATTTCTTTCTATAAATCCTTTTACAAAGGGTTTTAAGAACTTGTATGTTACAAAGTAAACCTTTCGGAGGAACATAAATCACCAAACCTATTTCTCACAAATTCACCTCCATTTTAAGTTTGAATAACCTTAATAGATATTTCAACTTATTTCTCGGTGAGATCCTTTAAGTCTCAAAGGTGATAAAAACTTACATTTTTGTTTACAAATATACACACAACTGTAACTTGAAAAATCATCAATGAAGGCGATAATGTAGATAACACTAGTAAACTAAAGAGATGAGAATGTGTTAGAAATGTCACTATGAACAATATCTGAGTTAGGATAAGCTCTACAAGATTTTTATTTGCCAAAAATTTCTTCAAGGTGCTTCCCAAGGAAAAACCCTCATAAAGACCCTTAGAAAAATTAACTCAGGTAATCCATAGACCATCTCATTTTAGATCAACTATTCAAGGTAATGATAGTTTACATGACCAAAATGCTCATGACATATATCTTACTAACCTTATCTATATGAGTAATTAAGTAATTAAATGGGATAAGAATCATAAATAAAGTGGGAGAAGGTGTAAAATCATAACCAATGATGTAATTGTCCCTCATGAACTGTGGAATCAATTGAAGCTCATAAATAATCACCGAGTTAGGATTAAATTCTAATCACATTCCTTCAATAAGATAAGTGATTGGGTAAACTGATAGGATATTAATAGAAATATTTAGAACACTCAAAACATTGTTAAATGTTCCAACATCTAATTCTACCGATCTAGTACTATAAATGACAACACAAAGTGTCATCACCCAAAGTTATTTGGAACATGCCACATGGTTTAATGTTGGCCATATCAACATGTGAAGAACCCATTTTGTGTGAGGAACCGAAATAAAATATCCATGTTAATAAAGGATAAAATATAGATACAAGTGCATTTCCTTTCTTCTTATCTGATTCAGAATCCTTTTCTTAGAAAGAATGAGTATTTACAGCATTTTTATTGATATAATGAGGAACTCCTATATTATTATTCTCAATTAAATGAGCTACGTGATCTATTTTTTTCTCGAGCAATCGATGCTCCTCATGATCTGTCTTCTTACAATAGGAACAGTTACACTTTTCCTTCTTCACTTTGGGATCATAAAAGATGCACTTGTGTTAGTTTTTGTTTGGTTTTGGGTGGTCTTGGTTTATGATTTTGAAACTATAGTAAACCCCTACTATCAAATAGTCCAAAAATATATACTTATTAAAAATTAAAAATTTCTTATTTAACTAAATTGATAAATTGATCAAAAATCACTAGAACCGATTGAGAGTAATTAAATACTCAAAACATCAATTCTATAGTTAAAATATTCCAAATTTTCATTTAAGAATTTTTTCGTAATTTACCTTAGCTTATCATTAATCCATCCAAAATTGAATTAAAATACTGATAAAAAAATAAATCGAAAAATACTATTGACAAAGAGATTGATAGCAAATGTTGCTTTGGTACATCTCTAAGTTTGTTCACATTGAACTAATCCATTATAAATCATTTGCAAGAACAATATTAACCACTTACAAAACCATAATGGAACAAATAGCTGCTATGAATCCACAAAAATATCCGGAAGAATGTTGCAAATTTAAAAAAAAGAATTGCCTCTGAAATCAAATCCACAAATGGAAGTTTCCTTTTGGAAATATTTTAAAATTTCCTTCACATAATGGAACTTTACTCTATTCAGGACTACAATGACTTCCTAACATTAACCCTATAATATCACAAGCACATCAAACTAATACAATGCCCAAAATGCCATTACATTGGCTTGGGAGCTTAAAAATTAAATTCTTCCTTTAAAAATACATAGTCCCGCCATTCTCCTCCTTTAAATACCATGAACCTTCTTTTACATTGTTTCCAAGTCTCTGTGGTGTAATGGTTAGACCCTTATATGTTTTTTTGAGGTTAGGAGTTTGTATCTCCTTAGGTGCATACACCTCCATATATAACACTTTGAATTTATTTATTAAACCCTTTATCCCACATTTTCTAGGTAGTGGGTAGGGAGTTATTTAAAATCTGAATTATGGCATATGATGAATGGATTAAGATCCAATTTTACTTTAGGTTGTTTAGCACATGGGTCAAAATGTATAGTGGTAAGACATGCATGTGGTTTTCTTAGACTCCCACATGGATGCCATATGTCCAAAGTGCTTTAAAATGTCGGTAAATTATGTGCACTTAAGTGTGTTTGAACTAGAAATGTTGTTGGAAATGTAATGTATACACCCAACATAGAGAATGAGGTGGAAATACTCAAAATCTACCAAATCACCCATGTTATTTTCCCCGCCACATATTAACACCATAATACATGACATAATATGGCATAAAACTATAGTGTAATTGGGAAAATTAAAATTACACTAGTATACCATTTATGGCCTCTTTTTTAAACCTTGAAATTTGAATAGTAGTATCGAGAGAATAAAATGTATGATTTGCATGTTACAATAGACGTTGGAAATCTATTGGAGTGATATTCCATAATGTAATGTTTTAGGGAGAATTATGGAACTTCGACCACCTAGAATGTCCTTTAGATCAATTTCCTTCTTAGGTTGGTCCTTTTTATCTTTCTTCTTTTCATGTTTCTTATCCTTTACCTTAACAATACTTGCTACAAGGTTATATGACTTGGATATAAGTGATCCAATTTTAATAAACTTCTCCTATTCTTAAATGAGATTGGATGATTTTTTTTCAAATGAGGGCATCTTCCAAGTATTCCTTAGAGCTTATTTTATGGCATTGAAAGTAGAAATGAAGACGAAGTATTTGGGGCCAAGCTTAGAAAGAATCAATAACATCAATCGGGCATCATTTTCATCAACTCCCAATTCTTTCAACAATATTGTAGTGTGGAGAAACTTTGAGAAGAAATATTATAGGTTATCAAAGTTACTCAGAGTTAATCCTAGTAATATGTTCTCTAACTTATGCACTCTCATGTCATCATGTTTTGTAAACATATCATAAAGAGTTTTATAGGATCCATCAGGTGTTGTAGAGTAATTAGTGTGGAAGAGAAAGTCAAGAGATATAGATATACAAAGGATACATAAGGCTTTTTCACATTAATTAATCCAGCTAGATTTTTTAGGTTCATCTATCAATTCTTTCTCTACTTCCATAGTGATACGAAACAACCCTTTACCCCATAATTTCATAACCATTTTCCATATCCATTCATAAAAAGTTAAATGGAATGAATAAAGGAAAAAAAATAGCATCCATTATGAGAAGAGAGGAAACAAGAATGTAGAAAGAAAATAAGCACACACACACAAACCTGCAACGATATTTCACCCCTATTTGTTGCACTTTATAGTTTAGAGAAATTATTATAATCATATGGGATTATGTGTCACGAAATAGTTGTCCACTCACCTTGAAATCGACGTAAAAATGTGCAAGTTTGGATACCACAATAAGTTTCAAGCAATCACAACAACTAAAAATAGTAAGCATGAAATAAGGTGAAAACAAGAAGAAGGGATAAAACTAAGTCCTGTGTGAGAAATTTGTGCATTTCGTAAGGAAATCCCTTTCCATTAAAGCGTGGTAGAAGCGCTCACTAGCTCCCAAGTAAAAAAAAGTTTAATTACAAGAAAAATGACTCAAAATGAGATAAGGAACCTCCTGAAACACAAGAAGAACCTCCAAAAAGAAAAATAACACCCCTTTACAAGAAACTTGTTTAAAATGTCTACTAAGTATAGTTTTTTAAATAATTTTCCAAATTAATTTAATTATTAAGAAATAATAGAAAATTAAAAGGGATTAATTTAAAAATAATTTCCTCTAAATAATTAAGAGTGATATACTTAAAATAAATTTTCCTTCCTTAAAGAAAAATCAACTAAGCCCTAACTAAATTAATTAACAAAGCTATCCTTTTGAAATTATAACCTAAGTCTATTTTAATATAAGATAAGATGAAAAATATAACTTAAGTTTAAAATTTAAAAAAATCCTATATAAAGTGAAGTGGGATTCAAAATTTAAAAGGAGGAAAAGAAATTAAGGAAGTCAACAAAGAGGCCATAAAGCACCACATGGAAGAAGCAATATTTTTAACGAGGGAAAGTGGGATCGACTTGTCGATGATTTAAAATGTGCATATCGTTGGAAAGTTAACAAAGAGCTATAACAACACAAGCTCATGAGAGGAAACAACAATGAAGCATGGGTTGAAACACTTACATAGGTGCAATAGTTGGTGGGTAGGGTGACGACAACAGATTTGAGATAAGAAAAAATGTTTGGATTTAACACTTAGGGTGGAAACAATAAGCTAGAATCCAAAGAGATTGGTTGAGCTAATGGATGTAAGATGAGCTAAAATAATCCCACCATGAGTTAGGACAAAAAAATGACGGAATTGAGGAAAAACCATATGGGAGTGAAGGGTTAAATAAAATTGAGCTAGGGAGGAGAGCCACATGATGGGATATCAACACTACACATAGGGTGAGATCAAAAATTCCAAGAAAGTTTGAGCCCATTTCAAAACTAAAAACCAATTTTGATCTCTTCATGTAGCTCAGAAATAAGGAAATTGACATGGATGAGTAGGAAGAGAGAGAGAGAGATTGGCGAGCGAGCTAAAAAGAACTTGGTGATGAAAATTAACTTGCAACAATTAGTATGTTCTTCACTAATCCACATTAATTTATTCATCAAACCTAGGGACATAGACTTTCAACACTTCCAGTGTTTTATACACAGTTATAAGTGTTCAAGAGATATAACTAAAGGATTTTTATCACAATAACTGGAAAATATAATGTTAAAACAAAACAAGGTTGTATATAAGAATAAATAATACAAATAATGAATAAAACAGGTAAAAATGACTCATAAGTAAAGAAATGATTTGTTGCAACTCTAATATAATCATGCACAAAACTTAAAACAACAAAGAAAAAGGAAAGGGGTTTAACGAAACCACAATTGGGCCTTGCCTTGGGTGTTATCCCTTCCTAAGGATTGTGTCTACAATAAAATGATAGAACCCATATTTTTATTCACTAGCATGAAGATTACATAATACAATTTACAAAAATTTCCTCCCTTTGGATTGATGTCTACTACAATATTATCATTCTCTTTATATTCAAGATGACATGAAGAGAATATTTCAACTAGTAGTTACATTTTGATTAAGTACCAGATCATTCCCAAGAAATCTATGGATTCTTATTCATGCAATCAAACTAAAGAAATTTTTTCTAATACATCAACATAACTAACTATTCATTCAAACAACCAATTGTAAAATTAAATCAACTAGTTCCAAGTTGTAGTTGCAGAGAATAATTAGGCATTGGCGTGAGATCCATTCTTGTTGTCATAACTACTTTACTAGAGTTAAAACTCGGGTGAAGAATTATTTTTTATCACATTTCCCATAATCATGGCTTTGTATATGTGTATGTTTTCCTTTGCTACAGGTGACTTGCTGAAAATTCCCAATTGTTGTGGATGAGTCCTCTTTGCTTTGTGACAGAGTTTCTTTAGCTGCATGTTAGTGACAATACATAAAAAATTTCTAGTAACAATTACAACATTCAGATAAAGAACTTAATAATCATTCATTGCATCAAAGAGATTAAAATGCACATTCAAAATCCATGAAATAAAGTAACTTAGTAATAATTATACTAATTAATATATAAGTTCCATAAACTTAAGTTCAAGTGGGAATGTCTGATAGGATGACCAGAATAACAAAGTGCAAGGGTATACAAAACATGATAGAAAATTGTAGATGAGACAATTAAAAAAATATTTAAAGGGTCTCATCACAACCCCTAGACTTAATTTCTTGAATGACCTCATTTAAGCGTCTCTTATTTATCCTTTTCTTCTTTTTTTTGCTTGTCTTTTTGTTTCTTAGGTTCCACTGGATGATGTTGCATAGTTTCCTGAAGTCATTTGGCATGGATGTTACCTCAGGTTCGGTAAATAAGTAACCTACATTCCTCCTCTAGAGTTCCATTATCCTTTATTTCACTTCCCTATTGAGTTCTCTCTCCCTAGACTTATGAGGTATTGGATACTGAAAAGAGGTGGATAGTATCCAATTGAGAACCAAGTTTTCCCACATCCCTTTACTACCTGAATATATGGATTGATTATCTAGAGAGTTGGGATAATGTTTGGATAGGAATGTATTTCCTTCCTCTTTAGTTCTAGTGACATATCCTCCCATCTCCTTCTACATGCATGTATTATCTCTGCACCATTTTACTTAATGTGATCTTTGGCCTCATCATGTACTTCTTCTCGCATCCTTTATACCCTCTTCTTGATTTTATGTTCTTTCATGAATTTTCCATACTCTTCAATCATAGCCTTTGTATTGTTTGCATATACCCTAATCATTAATGGCTGCTCTTTGCACAATTGTTTGTATTTGACCATCTATTTTTCCCTGTAGAGCTCATTATTGAAATAAGAGCACAATGCCTGAATCTGAACATCCCCTATGTAAAGAACAGGGATCTAGTCTCTATCATATTCCAAAGCATAGTTGTACATATAGAGTTCACAAAGAAGTAATTAGATTTCATGAGGCATCTTGAGATATATTCTAAAAAATGACCTAGCTCCACTGATATCAAAGGGTATATCACTATTGATACAAGTGTATTTCAACTGTAACATTTATTATTTTAAGAAGATAGAGTAAACATTTGATGGTGGTCTACACTTGAAAATTTCATTTGTTACTTGTATTGTGTCTTCTTATTTCTTTTTCATCCTTGCAATGTGATTGTATTTTTCCCTTAACTTCATATACTTTTCTTCCAAATATTATTGGTATTGGAAGAGTAGTTCTTCATTTTCTATTTCCCATCTTCTCTATAGTTTATTACAATAGTTCTCAAACTTTTACACCCAATATTCTGAACTAGTTTGTGTTTCCATATTATTACAAGATGGCCTAGGGGATCTCTGAAGACTTCTTGTATGATAACTTGTGGCTACAGGTTGGATGGTTGAGACTCAGGTTATGAGGATATGAGCAATTGGGGGTTCATCTATCTACATTGGCTGACTATATTCTTGGGAAATCTTTGGCTCAAGGTTCTAGACGATGTTGTCAATTGTTTCCTCTATATCAAGTGGTAAATTGGCTTCAGTATCGATGGCACTGGGTTGAGTTGTAGGTATTGTTTCTGATGAAACTTCCATAGGTTACTCTTCATCATTTGTAGTTGTAGTTGTTGCTTCCTTAATTTCCTTAGTTACTAAAGTCATCTTCATGCAACACATGAATAGTCTCTGTTTCCTCAAGGTTTCCATGAACATTGGTTAAAATTTTAGTTTCTTCAAGAAATACTTTTCCTTCATGCTCTATATGGGTTACCCCAACATGAACAACCTCTATTTAAATATCAATAGATTCAATAGGGATCATTTGAGTAGGTTGTGCACCTAATTCCTCTTCTTACTTCTTTTCAATTCCCTTGGGTTGTTCCTCCATAACTATGTCTACATATGTTACTATGGGAACTTCTTGTTCAACTTCCATTGGAATGGCTTCATCATTCCTATCTATCCTCTCCTCATCACTGTCTAGTGATATTTGAATATTTTTCCTAGACTTAAAGGGTTTTAGATTTTTGTTTTGAGTGTATGGGATCTTCTTTGTGGCTTAGAGGATTTTAAGGAAGATTTCCTTTTCCCTTAGAGGAGGAATATTTTGGGGTTGATATATTTAATCTGTACTCTCTATAGCCAAAACTATTTCAAGAGATATAGGCCTACAACTATGCTCTGAAATGGTGTTTCTTCATTGAAAAATGTTTCATAAGGTAAGGAGGATTCGGTAGGAACTGGGTTTTTGTAAGAGTAGGTTTTTCTGAAACTAAGGGTTTAGGTAGAGGCATAAAAGGAACTATCTGAAATATTTTTCTTATTTTTACCCTTCTCCAATAGGTCATCAATATTTTTGTCTCATGTGAAATATCCTCGATTCAATGTATAATGTTTTTTTGTCAATGCATGCTTTATAACCAGAGTGACAAGACAGTGATGAGAAAGGGCATACCTTCCCCTCTACGACTCTCTACTCATCTTCTTTAAACTTTCATGTAAGAAATTTGGTACATTTACATGTTTCCCATTCTTCAAATGATTTAACAACTTAAAATGGACAATGTTCAATCAGGAATATCTACCCTCATAGGTGAAATATTTTATGATATAATTAGAAACATCTACCTAGAAAGGTTTTAAAGAATTACATGGTGTGCCTTGTCTATCTTCCATGAAGTTTTCATCTTCATTTGTAAATATTTCTCAATATTCTTCAGGATTAGCTTTCATAGGATACATTTCACATTCTGCTAGCAAACTAGTTACTATAGCCAGTATCTCATCATCAACCTTAAATCGTAAACCTTTAATTGTTGTGCATGACCATATTTGAATGTAGTGCTAAATTTTGTAACTATTGAATCACTAAAGCCTTGAAACTTAGTGATATAATCCATCCATTCATTATCATAAAAATAATGAATAATTTTAGGATGTTTCAGAATCGCGAATGGTCTATTGGCTTATTCCTTATCGAATTTCCCCATTGAAAATATTAGCAAATTTATAAAATCAACAAAGTAGAAGGTTTATCTTTCGGCATTGAAAACACAAAATGTAATTTGAACGGAATAACCAAGTGCTCTACCTTTTTGAAATTTGAATATAAGTACACATGCAACTTGAAAGGGGAAGTATTAATTTGAATTAAAGTATACCCGACTGAAGTGATGGTCATGGGATGACAAGGGAGAAAGGTCACGTAGAAAAAGGTGGTGAAACATTATGGAAAATAAAGTTTATTTCATAACCACACACATTTATTAATTAAATATAATTATTCTGTCGATATTCAATTAAAGGAAATCAAGTTCACTTAACTCGATATCTACGCCAAAATATTGTAAAATATGTCATGTTTATATTTCACGCATATAGATGCATTCACGATGATGTATGCTTTGAGGTGTTGCATGGGCTGTAAGTAGTGTTATTACAAGTGGTATTGCTGCATGTGATGCCATATAGAATGAAATCCATAATTAATCCAATGAATTCCTAGAAATGGAAGATTGAATTATTTTGGTGTTGATTATCTTCATATATTTACGTGATCATACAACTAGATTCTTGAATCTTCATATAATCAGGTTCTATAAAAAAGAAATCCAAAATAACGATTTGGCTACATAATGCTGCAAGTGGATGTTCTAGTATTTTCACCACCTCCTTTCATTAGATATTATGTGCTCCTTACTGCAAATACTCAAAATCCTGCAACACAAAAATGATAATAAAATAAAACATGTTAGTGAGTGGTGTTGATCACCATGAAGGATAATCACATCACTTTTATTCTTCCTTGCGTATCTAACAAGATGGATAACCCAAGGCCACTGCATATCTCATTCCACCAAAATATAAGAATATGGACCAACAGGTTCAACTTCTATCCTCAATTTTGATGTTGTCATTTCCATCCTACTTTGGCATCCTCTGAATTGTTGGATGAAGGTATTCTTATTAGTTGGCTTCTTTTACAACTTCAATCTATGACCATTTACCAAAGAGTTTGAATCTTACATGATCAATGGTGGTGAGTTTCAAAAATCCATTGGAAAATATCTTCTCAATTTCATATGGACCTAGCCTTCTTGTCTCGAGTTTTCACATATGGTCCTTATATTTGGAGTCAAAGAGAAGTGCCCAATCACCTTATTGGAATTGCCTTGTTTTGATGAACCTATCATACCACTTTGGATCCTTTGTTTTTATACCACCTATACATTATGAACATCTTACCTCCTCATTTCATTCAACTCATTGATTTGAAGAACCCTTTGTCTATGTACTTCAGAAAAATATATTCCTAATTCCAATGTATTTGTAATGTCTAATGCTCAAATTAAATATGTAGGACAACAATCTTACCATACAATAACTTAAAAGGCATGAATCAAGTTGTTTTCTTCCATGTGGTATTGAATGCCCAAACTACCTCTGGAAGTATTTTTGAGCAATCCTTTCTATGTAGCGTAACAGTATTTGTCAAGATGGCATCAATTTCTCTTTTTTTTTTACTTATCTTGGCCATTGGACTGCAGATGATAAGGCATGGACTTCATGTGCCTGATTTCAAATTTTGTAGCTAAATCAACAATAACTTCAACAATAAAGTGGGTACCTTAATCAGTGAAAATCTCTCTTAGCACTTCATATCTTGTAAAGATATGGTTCTATAGGATTTTTCTAACTCTTTCACTCTTTTGATTTGGTAATGCCTTTACTTTTGTCCATTTGGTGAGGTTGTCCGATGTATTATTTTTTTTTTATGCTTAGTATCAATGGGACCAATAAAGTCCAATCCCCATTTATCAAATGGTTGTAATATTATCTAAGGATACAATGGCATTTTATCTGATTTGGTAGGCCTTCCCATTATTTGGCACTTATCACATCTTCTTGCATACAATGTTGCATCTTTGTGCAATGTAGGCCAATAATACCCTATTGTTAATACCTTTTGTGTTGTTATTTTTGTAGTGAAGTGTCCTCCACATGGATCACTATGGCATGATTTGAGGACATCATAAATTTCCTCATCATCAATACATCTTCTCATAACATTATCTTTCCTTATGTGGAATAGGAAACTAGCTATCTAAGAGAAATTAACACTTTTATCTATAATATATTTCTTTTCATAATATAGATATTATGGAGGTGTCTTACCTGAAACCAAATAGTTGGCTATATCAACATATGATGGTGCCTTGGTGGAAATGGAAAACAAGTTCTCATCTAGGAAAGAGTCATTCACAGCTGCTTCCTCATTATTGTTTTCCATTCTTGAGAGAAATTCTGCTACAAAATTGTCTTTCCTAGACTTATCAACAATTGTTACATCAACCTCATATAAGACCAACAACCATATGATTATCCTTCTACTTACTACTAGTTTGTTGATCAAATATTTGATGGTAGCATGATCTCGTATGGATAAAAACTAGATGTGTCGTGATATAGTTGCTAAATTTTTTGATTGCATATACAATGATTATAATTCCTTCTCGGTGGATGTGTATTTAAGTTCAACATGTTGTAGGTTCCTACTCACATAATAGATGGCATAATTGACTATCACATTCTTATATCCTAGAACAACTCTAATTTTGTGATCAGAAGCATCTGTAGTATATGAAATGGTAAATTCTAGTCTAGCCCTCTCAACACCAGTGCAAAGTTTAACATTTATTTAAATGATTGGAACAAAAATTCACATTTTTTTGTCCATATAAATGCAGCATCCTTTCCTAATAACCCAAACAATGGTGCTGAAATATTGTTAAAATCCTGGATGAATATTTGGTAATACCGAACATGGCCCAAAAATCTCCTTACATCCTTATGATTTTTGGGTGTTGGAAAATTTATAATTACTGATATTTTTTGGATCTACCTAGATCCTAGTAGATGACAGATAATGACCTAACACAATCCCTTTAGACACCATCATATAACATTTTTTGTTTCTTAAGGATATGGTATGCTCCTTGCATCTTTTAAGAACTTTTTCTAAGTTCTTCAGTGCTTTATCAAAATTGTTGCTATGGACTGTGAAGTTATCCATGTATTCATTGGTTAAATCTAAGAAGATGATAAGTAATTCCCTCTAAAATGTGATAGGTTCATTGCACAGACCAAAGGGAAGAACAAAGTATGAAAAATTTCCCCATGAGCATGTGAATTTTTCTTGTCATCATCCTCTTGAGCAATCTATATTTGATTGTAACCACTGTAAACATCTAGGAAAGAAAAATACTTTTTTTCTAGTAAGAGTATCAAGTACTTGATCAATGAGGGGAATTGGAAAATGATCCTTTTTCATTGCTTCATTCAACTCCATATAATCCATGAAAATAATCCATTTTACATTATTTTTGGGTATAATAATGAGGGTGACACCCGTTGACTATCTCAAATTGGATATATGAATTCAATGTCTAATAGTTTCTTTAATTATTCCTTCACTATGTCCCTTACTATTTGGTTCATTCTCCTTTGTGGCTGCCTTATTCACTTATAGCTGTTCTTGATGTATATGTTATGAGTACAATTAGGATGAATTTTATTCATGTCTCCATAATTCCATGTAAATATTGTCCCGTGCTTTTAGGAAGTGTAAGTAACACCTTCTCCTATTTTGCATGATTAATGCTTTGTTCACATTAAGTGGCTTGCCAAGTGTAATATCTAATTTCTTGGAAAGATCAGTTATGGATCATATGTTATTGTTTATAGAGTTCAATATGTAATCATGTGGAAGAAGTTGGCGTAGGATGCAGTTCTTACCTGGAACATTCTTAGTATTTTGCTGAGGCAAGATTTAATTTTCAGCATAGATTATGCATTACAACTTTTCATCCTTTTCTTTACTCTTGCCATAATTGTTCTACATAATGTTTAAAAGAACAAAATCCTCCTCCTGGACTTCTATTACACATGAATTTTCTACCATCATGAGTTGCTGAACTGAAATTTGGTCTTCTTCTGGTTCCTCCACCCAAAAAGTTTGATCTTCTTATTTAAATGGTTGTGCAGGGGGGTAGAACATAAGATTTTTGTACCACTTCCATAGGAGATTATCATATTACCAAATATGAATCTAATGAATGCATCAAAACTACTAACCTTGGTCACCCTACGATAATAAGATATCCTCCTAAGCTTTCTTTTGGTTGGAGAATAATGAAGTCATCAAGGTACTCCTAGGAGTCTACCACTACTACCACATCCTCTAAAAAATTCTTCGGGTTTCTTCAGTGGATCTGTTTGCAAGCTGCAATATTGTGGTTATTGGTATTAATCCTTCCAATTTCATATCATCCTCGATTTGTTTTGTCATCACATTTATTTTTTCTCCCGAGTAATCAAGGTGTGTTCTTAATCATTGTACCATTGAATGTTGCATTCACTAGAGGACTTCTTGAATTAATATGCTTGGGCGACTTGAGTTCCCAAGAATAATATCAGCTACTTTCCCATTGACTTGTATAGTAGATGGGTCTTTCCTTTTCCTACCTGGCTTCTTAATACACAGGTCCTTGACTAGCTTATTGTAGATATAGATGTCCTTGATAGCTTATATCAATGGTATATTGACACAAATTTCCGTAAGTTGATTGAAAAATTCAAAATCAGATTTTGATCCGAGGTTAGTATTTTTCTCTTGTAATATTTCAAGAAAATTTGACTCATTTTCCTTTGTTTTATGCTTGCTAGAGTTCTTAGTAGGTTGTTACAGATTAGCCTGCAACGTCTTCTTTCCTTGTTGTGGGTCATCATGCAACAACTTTGGTTCCTCTGCAATTTTAGTAATGTTTGGTCCAACTAGAAAGGGAAGTGTTATTCCTGAGTGAAGATGGATATTGTTGATATTAATAGAATAGGTAGGGTATTGAGCTAGTTTAGTGGAATAGGTTGGCTGAGAAAATTTATTGTTAGGATTAGGTGTTCGTTGAGCAGGTATTTGTGTAGCTTTTGGTTGGGAGCCTAATTGGGTATTAGACATCAGATCTTGTTGTTGTTGTTGATAATTAGGTTTTTGATACTTTTTCTGGTAATTAGGAGGTGGTTTATTCCACTCTTGTCCCCATCATGGCTATTTCCATGATTAGGGTGGTTATTGCCATTGTTTTTGGGGTTAGCATTAGTATGGAGGTTTCCATTTTTGTTAGTACTTGGTTAAGATATGGGGCCCAACCTTGAGGGTTAGCCCAAGGTGGGGGTTACATATATGAATTATTAGATCAATTTTGAAATGAATGCATAGGGTTTTGTTTCATACCTCCTTTCCTTAGTGGCCATGGTTTCCTTTGAGGAACATAGAAAACTTTCCCATCTTCTATTTCCAAAATTTTGAAATCAGGTGAAGCCTCTCTTTCTTGAGAAATGTTGGCTAATTCTCTACATCTACAGTTTGATTTCTTCCTTCTACATGCATGGAAGTACTCTGTGAGTGTTTCTTCTACATCTTCTTTCTTATTTTTGGCATGCAGAGCATCTCATTGATTAGCCATAACGTTAACAATCTCTTGCTTCATATTTTTGAACATTTAACAATCTAAAAATTAGAGATGTCCCCCATTGTTTTGGTAGATACTCCACATCTTGATCTTACATTCCTTACTCTCTTCATGGTAGCTCTTGAATAGTTTTTATAGGAATCACAGATATCTCCAAAACTAGCCTTTGAAATGTCTCTTGCTCCTATCAAGTCCAGAGAATCCATGTCTTCATCACTAAGCCCCTTTAAAAAGAGAAATTTGAGGGAGTTAGGTGGTATATCAGTGGTATGTTTTGACTTCTAAACACATAACATGAACCTTTTGAAATAATCATCTAATGGTTCAACCTCTCTTTTTACATTCTGTAGATTTCATCTCCTCCTTTGTTTCTTGGTCTACAATAGCCTTGATACTTATTAAGGAATTTATCCTTCATATGTGCCCATGTAGTAACAACATTCCTTCCCAATCCCATGAACCACATTAAAGAAGAATCTTCTAGCGTTGTAGGAAAAAAATTCATCTTATGTGCATAAATGGTATAATCATAGATTTTTCCTAATGCATTAAAATCAAAGAGAAATGTGTTGGGAATCTTTAGACATAGCTCCATGGAAATTTAGGAAGACTAGTGGAGATATATTCTTCATTCTAGTAGCTGCATTGTTGTTAGTGATAGGGAACTCAAAAGTGGTTTCCCCATTTTAAGCATTCTGATCTACTTCTTTTATCATCCCTAGCTATTCAGGGCAGCTACAAAACTCTGTCACTTAGAGGATTGTCTTCAAAAATAAAACCGAGTGCAAAGGTTTCTTCTTCACAATATTTAGAGGTAAAAGAAGATATTTTTGCTATTTTTTTATAAGATAAGAATATTCCATGGGCATCCCTTATACCGTGCATGCATCACCTACTCAACTCATAAAATGATAATTAGTGGGTGGGGGTTTAAACTAGGGAAAATTCCTAGAACCTAGACTGATTTTAAGAATTCAAAATTTTCTTCAATAGAATTATAAATTAGCAAGGTCCCCAAAAAATGGTGTTGAAAATAGTGATGTAAATTAACTTGTAGTAATTAGTATGATGTTTACTAATCCACGATCATTTATTCATCAAACATAGGGACGTAGAATTTCAACACTTACAGTCTTGTATACACAAAGATTACACATGTTTAAGAGATATAACTAAAGGTTTTTTTTCATAATAACTTGAAACTATAATGTTGAAAATAAACTATGTTACAGATAAGAATAGATACTACATCTAATGAATAAAATAGGTATAAATGACTCATAAGTAGAGAAATGATTTGTTGTAACTCTAATCTACTCGCACATAACTTAAAAAACAAAGAAAATGGAAAGGGGTTTAGTGAACCACAACTGGGCCTTGTCTTGGGGGTTATCCATTCCTAAGGCTTGTGTCTACGAGAAAAATGATAGAACCCATATTTTTATTCACCAACATGAATTTTACAGATTACAACTTCCATCAATTTCCTTCTTATGGATTGATGTCTACTACTGATCTTATCATTCTCTTTATATTCAACAAAGAAGTGAAGAGACTCTTTTAACTCATAGTTACATTTGTATTAAGTACCAAATCATTCCTAATAAATCCATGGATTATTATGCATGCAATCGAACCAAATAAAAGTGTTATAATACATCAACATAACTAATTTTTCATTCAAACAACCAATTGCAAAATTAAATCAACTAGTTCCAAGAACTAGTTGTAGAGAACAATTAAACATTGGCATGAGATCCATTCTTGTTGTCATAAATACTTCTTTACTAGTAGGTGCAAAATCTGATGAAGAATTCTTGTTGATTAGATTTCCCACAATCATGGCTTTGTATGTGTGTGTGTTTTCCTTTGGTTGCAGGTGCCTTATTGTGGACAAGTCCCAGTTGTTGCATGTAAATTTCTGCAAATGATTTATGTTTTCTTTTTGACAGAGTTTCTTCAGCTTCATGTTAGTGATAATACATAAAAAATTCTTGCAATAAGTACAACACTAAGATAAAGCACTTAATAATCATTAATTGCATCAAAGAGATTTTAATGCACATTCAAAATGCATGAAATAAAGGAATTTAGTAATAATTATAATGATTAATATATAAGTTCCATAAACTTAAGTTCAGGTGGGAATGTCTGACATGATGACCAAAATAAAAAAGTGCAAGGGTATAAAAACATGATAGACTATAACAAATGTGACAATTAAAATAGTATTTAAAGGGTCTCATTAGAGCTCATTTAAGAAGCTCAAGAAGATCTACCAAGGACATGTTAGGGATCCAGATAGAGATAAATAAAGCTTGGGAAGCTCATGGAGGATCTTGCTAAGAAAATCATAACTCTATTGATATGGGGAAGGAGAGGATCTAAATGGTGAGAAAGGATATTAGAAAGTTTGAATGGAGGAGAATGAGACAAGTAGAGTTTGGAAAAAAACAAAAAAATTCAAAAGTGAACTTAATGAAAAATCCAAAACACAAATCCAAACCATAAATACCTCCAAAAATAGATATTTCCACCAAATGTACCTAGAAACATCCAAATATAGTATAGAAAATCCTTAAATTGTATTTGCACAAAACAATAACTCCAAAATAGAGATGTTAACCCAGTTAACGCAATAAATATTTTTTTGATAAAATTACACAAGAAGTGATAAAAATTGAAACCATAAGTAATTAAAAACTATCAAATGTGAGTACATGCTTAACAATAATGCAACTCGGATACCACGTGAGATTGGAATGCAAGGATCAAACAAGAATCATGCACATCAACATTGTTGCACTCTAATAGAATAAAAATGTGCTCCAAGTAATCGGTAAGAATCAACCATACAAGATTCATGAATAAAGGAAATTATTCTAATCATTCTTGTAGATCAAAAAAGAGGGTACATATGGGAATGCTTTGTAAATCCCATGCCTTGAAAATCATTAACCTATCAGAAGAAAAGGAGTTACAATTACGAAGATGGAATGTAAATCTCGTATGATGCCAATGACACTTATGACAATGAAAATTTCTATGACATAATCTATTATATGTTATATAAATCCTAAACACCTATGACATCACCTAAGTGAGATGACTCACCATTTGTGAGGTGGATAATTCCCCAAGATGACAAGGTAAATACGTCACACCATCAAAGTGGTGCATATAAATATTTCCTATGTGCTTATGTTGTACCATCCTTGTTAGATCATTAATAAAATCTAATATATCCTACACCTAATTAAATTAGACTATAAATTTAATTTAGGGTTAAACATTTTCATGAACATGTAGTGTTAATTATATAATTAACATCACCCCTATAATTAGTTCATCGTGAGCTTATTGATGATAATACATTACTAATATACCATCCCTATATGCCTTTCTTGATGAAGAACCCCTTATTGAATACGTCGATGTATATGAAGATATCCCTCCCTTCTATCATAAGAATAAGTTTCTTCATAATCCATTGAATATCAATCTACCTTATTAAATGCATAAATAATTTCTTTTAATTTTGGTACCAAATTTGACCGTCACTTTGTCCTTTTAGATTCGTCCTCTGCCACCAAACATGATGATATCTAAAAATTATTACAATATTTCCTAAATTTATTTATTTTACCTATAATTATATGCTTGATATTGAACCCCCTATGGCCATGCATAATATTTTATTGAATGATGACACAAAACCAATCCAGAAAAATATATTTGTAAGATGCATAATGGTTAAAAGAAAAATTCAACAACTCTCGATGTTGGCTTCATCTTCACTATTTTTTTACCTCCAATGAATTTCTAATATAGTACATATATCCAATCCCAATGGTAAGATCCACAACCACACTAAATTTCATGACCTCAAGAAATATTTTCGTAATAAAAATGTCTCACTTCTTCATATTGATATGATCATGGAATCAATTACATGATATGACATGTTATCATTCATGGATGGGTTCGTTGGATATAACCAAATTAAAATGCACCCTATAGACCAATAAAAACATCTTTTACGACCCCTTGGGGTAAATTTTGCTACATTGTTATGCCTTCGTGTTAAAAATGCCAAAGGCACTTATTAACGCATAAGGAATCACACATTTCATGACTAAATCAACAAGATCAATGAATACTATGTTGATGAACTATTGGCCAAATCCACCAATCTCCACAATCACACACAATATGTATACTCATGTTTGAAAAATTATGATTATACTATGTTCACTTAAATCCACATAAGTGTATATTTTGAGTTACCATGGGTATATTACCAGAAACATTATCCTTATTCATGGAATAGGGGTTGACCCTAAAAATTCAAGCTATTGCTAATATATCACCATTATGAAATTTTGAGCAACTTCAATTTCTCCAAGAAAAATTCAATCCATTTAACACTTTTTGGCCCAATTGGTTGATAAAACAAAAAAATTCATGAATTTCAAAGAAATATATAGATTTTACCTCGGATTATACTTGTTAAATATCCTTTGAAGACATGAAAAACTATATACTCAATCACTCAACTCTAGTGTAGAACCCGATAAACCATTCTTACTTTACATTTTTACTACTAAATACACCTCAATAATTTACTCACACAATATGATGATGTTAATCATGAACCCTCTATTTATTATACTAGTCACCCCTATTTCCAATGAGTTCAATTATACCCCCACCGAGAATATCTATCTCTTACTCCTATCAAGTCCAAAGCATCCATGTCTTCATCACTAAGCCCCTTTAAAAATAGAAATTTGAGGGAGTTATGTGGTATATCAATGGTATGTTTTGACTTCTAAACACATAACATGAACCTTTTGAAATAATCCTCTAATGATTCATCCTCTCTTTTTACATTCTCAGATTTCATCTCCTCCTTTTTTGCTTGGTCTACAATAGTCTTGATAATTATTAAGGAATTTATCATTCATATGTGCCCATGTAGTAACAACATTCCTTCCCATCCCATGAACCACCTTAAAAATAATCTTCTAGTGTTGTAGGAAAAAAATTCATCTTATGTGCATAAATGGTATAATCATAGATTTTTCCTAATGCATTAAACTCAAAGAGAAAGGTGTTTGGATCTTTAGACATAGCTCCATGGAAATTTAGGAAGACTAGTGGAGATATATTCTCCATTCTAGTAGCTACATTGTTGTTAGTGATGGGGAACTCGAAAGTGGTTTCCCCATTTCAAGAATTTTGATCTACTTCTTTTATCATCCCTAGCTATTCAGAGCAGCTACAGAATCATCACTTGAGGATTTTCTTCAAAAAGAAAACCGAGTGCAGAGGTTTCTTCTTCACAATATTTAGAGGTAAAAGAAGATATTTTTTCTATTTGTTGATAAGGTAAGAATTTTCCATGGGCATCCCTTATACCATGCATTCATCACCTACTCAACTCATAAAATGATAATTAGTGGGTGGGGGTTTAACTGGGAAAATTCCTAAAACCTAGACCGATTTTAAGAATTAAAAATTTTCTTCAATAGAATTATAAATTAGCAAGGTCCCCAAAAATTGGTGCTGAAAATAGTGATGTAAATTAGCTTGCATAATTAGTATGATGTTTACTAATCCATGGTCATTTATTCATCAAACATAGGGACGTAGAATTTCAACACTTACAGTCTTGTATACACAGATTACACATGTTTAAGAGATATAACTAAAGGTTTTTTTCATAATAACTTGAAAAGATAATCTTGAAACTAAAATAGGTTAGAGATAAGAATAGATACTACATCTAATGAATAAAATAGGTATAAATGACTCATAAGTAGAGAAATGATTTGTTGTAACTCTAATCTACTCGTTCACATAACTTAAAAAAACAAAGAAAATGGAAAGGGGTTTAGTGAACCACAACCGGGCCCTATCTTGGGGTTATCCATTCATAAGGCTTGTGTCTGCGGAAAAATGATAGAACCCATATTTTTATTCACCAACATGAATTTTACTGATTACACTTACATCAATTTCCTTCCTATGGATTGATGTCTACTACGATCTTATCATTCTCTTTATATTCAAAAAAGAAGTGAAGAGACTCTTTTAACTCATAGTTACATTTTTATTAAGTACCAAATCATTCCTAATAAATCCATGGATTATTATGGATGCAATCGAACTAAATAAAAGTGTTATAATACATCAACATAACTAATTTTTCATTCAAACAACCAATTGCAAAATTAAACCAACTAGTTCCAAGAACTTGTTGTAGAGAATTGATCAGGGATCATTTTCAAAAATTCCCTAAACATATCTAAATGGTGTTAGTGCAAAAGATCATCTTGAGTGCTTTCCAACAACTCTGAGAACACGACAAACGGACATCGGGAGCTCTAGATATGTTCGGTCAAAGTTTGGTCAACGGGAAAGTCAACTCTAGTCAACTGGTCAAAATTTGGACCAATCACACTGCGACACGTGGTGAAAAGGAAAAAGGGAGTTGTTTATGGGTTTTCGATCACCGGTCTTCGACGAGCGTAAAAGTGGTGCACGGGAACAAGAGGCTCAACTTTTATAACAGAGGGGAGCCCGACCACCGTGTGGACTAATTGGTCTTCACCGAAGTGGTGGGTCCACAAGCCACCACGTGGCTTACCACCACGAGTTCGATCTTCTAATTGCAACTCAACAAGTGGGCTACATTAATTAGTATTAAGCTCACATAAACCAACCGACCACACATTACACAACACGAGCTTATTATTTGTTAAGCTTGTTGTGGACACACTGATTACACACATTACACACAAACTTGGAGAGAAGCTCATTCCTAGAGCACTGGAGGTGAAGTCTGAGCCAAGAGGAGAATGAGAAATTGTTGTGTGAAGACCTAAATTATTTAGGCATTGTATATTTTTATATTATTGACCTATTATTTGTTAGGCAATAATAAATGAAATATTTGTGGCTAGGAGTTATTCAAACTACCTAGTCGGCCCATAGCACCGCAGCAATTACTTGTAAATCCTGGATTGTCGACCAAGTGCTAGCTTTGCATTGTTTGCGTCGGGAAGGCTGATCACAGCCGAAGGAGATTGTACGCTAGGAAGGTGGAAGTCGGGTGCTATTTTTCACCCTTGTCATCCAAAGAACTGGTGTACTGATAGGCAAGTAAAATTCCATTAGGTTTTCTTGTGAAAGTACTATTGTAACTTACAAGTTTTGACTAGTGGAATGGTTCGATTACGAACCCAAAGACGTAGGCAATTGCCGAACTCCGTAATCAATCTGTGTGCAATTGTCATTATTGTCTTGCATTATTTTTAAATTGATTACTTAAAAGGAGTAAATTATCGACAAATAATTAAAGCCTATAAGGGTCTGAGATCAGGTCGTAATAATCTGATTATTTTCGGATCATGTTTGGTATCAGAGCAGGTTATTGGCTTACAAACTTGCTAATCTCTAAAGCAAGTTTGGTATCAGAGCTGGTAATCGACACCTGCAAACTTACTAATCTTCGAAGCAAGTTGGTATGGAGCAGGTTAATCAGTACAGGTTGCTTTGACAGGGATGGCATTGGCTTGTACTTCTGGATTTCCAGATTGGTGGGATAGACTGAGAGACAGGTTTAACATACTCAGTAATTTTCTCATTTCTATTTGGATGAATCCATTGTATCTCATATGCAGATAAAACCTGAAAACTATTGTGTAGGGTAGAATGTATTGGTAAGACCCCTTTGAGGGCAACGTTTGTATACATCTAACCATACAAGACACATTAGTTAAAGACCCAATTTTGGGCAATGTTTGTACTCTGTTATACTTGCATTAGTAAGACCCCCGAGGGCAATTATTTTGGTGATTTTGCTAACACCATAAAATGTAGTATATTTTCCTTGTTTAGTCATTGTTCTGGCAGGGAGGAGACAAATGAAGTCAATCCACATTGCAATACAGTGGAGAAAGACCAATCTCATCATGCAGAGTCGAGAAATGGCAAAAAGAGTTCCTCATCCCAGAAGAAGGAGATTAAGAGGAATTTTTGTGCTCATTTCCAGAGGAATGGGCATCGGGTGGAAAATTGCTGGAAACTGCATCCATCTTGCCATCAGAGTAATGGCAAGCCAAAGATGGAATGGAGACCTATTGCAAAGGCAGAAGAGGTTTATACGTCACCACCAGTTGACAATTCAACCTGTGACCGAGTGTAATACCTGAAAGTGTAAGTCTTTTGAAATGGGTAAGTCAACAATTTTTCAATTATATATTACATAATTCAGATTGAGGAATCGTATGCAGTATTAATTTTAGAGATCAGATATTGTGAGGAAATGCTGAGAGAAAGGTTTACAATACTTAGTGGATTTTCTTACTTAGAAAATTTGATTAATGCTCCAAACATATCTCCTAATCAGCGTGTGAGTACCTGATACAGCTTGGATATAGGATTTGACTCATATAAAGCTTGGAGATTGATCTGCCATTTGTGCAGACAGTAGAGTTCGTAGAGATCAGCTCGGAACTTCATTCTGTGTAGAGGCATTGTGACCGTGCAGCAGAATGGTAGCTGAATCACCGTTGGCATTGACGTCGGGTCGAACTTCATTCTGTGTAGAGGCATTGCGACCGTGCAGCAGAATGGTACCTGATATTAGTATGTCAACAAGCGAGCTCTCAAAGTATCAGCTCGGAACGTCATTCGGTGTCAAGGCATTGCGACCACACATACGAATGGTAGCTGATCAACAGACTTAGCATCATACATCGGAGGCTCGAAGTCTTGAAAAAGGCTTAGCATCATGTATCGGAGGCGTTGAGGTCTACAGAGACTTAGCATCATACATCGGAGGCTCGAAGTCTTGAAAAAGGCTTAGCATCATGTATCGGAGGCGTTGAGGTCTACAGAGACTTAGCATCGTACATCGGAGGCTCGAGGTCTTGAAAAAGGCTTAGCATCATGTATCGGAGGCATTGAGGTCTACAGAGACTTAGCATCATGCATCGGAGGCTTGAGGTCTTGAAAGAGGCTTAGCATCATGCATCGGAGGCGTTGAGGTCTGTAAAGGGACAAGGCATTGTCCATCATTGACATCGGATCAATCAAAGCTCTATGTAACATGGAGTTCCTTCAAACCAGTTTGGATTCTATGGAATCAACTCGGAGTTAGGAGCTGTGTTATAGAGTTAAAGAAGATCCTTGTTGTCAGATATCAAGAAGCTTAGCACCGCACAAAAGGAGCGTTGAGGTTTCATTCAGAAACTTAGCACCAAAAAGCGGAGGCGTTGAGGTCTTCTTCGGATATCAGAGTGGCGCAGTGGAAGCATCGTGGACCCATAACCCATAGGTCCTAGGATCGGAGCAGAGTTTTCAAAGTGAGAAGGTTAGAGGAGAATACCCAAGGGTCTACTATAGCAACACTTCCAAGGAGGCAACAGATTTTTCTAGATTCAGATAAGATCGGAAGCTTTTTGGGACAAAAGCTTTTCTTAGTGGGGAGGTGTGATGAGGGGATCATTTTCAAAAGTTTCCTAAACATTTCTAAATGGTGTCGAGTAGAAGATCATCTCAAGAGCTTTCCAACGATCGTGAGAATGTGACAAACAGACATCGGGAGCTCTAGATATGTTTGGTCAACAGAAAATCAACTCGGTCAATCGGTCAAAATTTGGACCAATCGCACTGCGACACGTGGTGAAAAGGCAAAAGGGAGTTGTTTATGGGTTTTCGATCACCGGTCTTCGACGAGCGTAAAAGTGGTGCACGGGAACAAGAGGCTCAACTTTTATAACGGAGGGGAGCCCGGCCACCGTGTGGACTAATTGGTCTTCACCGATGTGGTGGGTCCACAAGCCACCACGTGGCTTGCCACCACGAGTTCGATCTTCTAATTGCAACTCGAAAAGTGGGCTACATTAATTAGTATTAAGCTCACATAAACCAACCGACCACACATTACACAACACGAGCTTATTATTTGTTAAGCTTGTTGTGGACACACTAATTACACACATTACACACAAACTTGGAGAGAAGCTCATTCCTAGAGCGCTGGAGGTGAAGTCCGAGCCAAGAGGAGAATGAGAAATTGTTGTGTGAAGACCTAAATTATTTAGGCATTGTATATTTTTATATTATTGACCTATTATTTGTTAGGCAATAATAAATGAAATATTTGTGGCTAGGAGTTATTCAAACTACCTAGTCGGCCCATAGCACCACACCAATTACTTGTAAATCCTGGATTGTCGACCGGAGTGCTAGCTTTGCATTGTTTGCGTTGGGAAGGCCGATCACAGCCGAAGGAGATTATACATGAGGAATGTGGAATTCGGGTGCTATTTTTCACCCTTGTCATCCGAAGAACTGGTGTACTGATAGGCAAGTAAAATTCCATTAGGTTTTCTTGTGAAAGTACTATTGTAACTTACAAGTTTTGACTAGTGGAACGGTTCGATCACGAACCCGGAGACGTAGGCAATTGCCGAACTCCATAATCAATCTGTGTGTAATTGTCATTATTGTCTTGCATTATTTTTAAATTGATTACTTAAAAGGAGTAAATTATCGGAAAATAATTAAAGCCTATAAGGGTCCGAGATCAGGTCGTAATATTCTGATTATTTTCGGATCAAGAATAATTAAACATTGGCATGAGATCCATTCTTGTTATCATAAATACTTCTTTACTAGTAGGTGCAAAATCTGGTGAAGAATTCTTGTTGATCAAATTTCCCACAATCATGGCTTTGTATGTGTGTGTGTTTTCCTTTGGTTGTAGGTGCCTTATTGTGGACAAGTCTCGATTCTTTGCATGTCAATTTCTGCAAATGATTTATGTTTTCTTTTGTGAGTTTCTTCAACTTCATGTCAATGATAATACATAAAAACTTCTTGCAATAAGTACAACACTAAGATAAAGCACTTAATAATCATTAATTGCATCAAAGAGATTTTAATGCACATTCAAAATGCATGAAATAAAGGAATTTAGTAATAATTATAATGATTAATATATAAGTTCCATAAACTTAAGTTCAGGTGGGAATGTCAGACAAGATGACCAAAATAACAAAGTACAAGGGTATAAAAACATGACAGAGACTATAGCAAATGAGACGATTAAAATAGTATTTAAAGTGTCTCATCGTAGCTCATTTAAGAAGCTCAAGAAGATCTACTAAGGACATGTTAGGGATCCAAATAGAGATAAATAAAGCTTGGGGAAGCTCATGGAGGATCTTGCTAAGAAAAATCATAACTCTATTGATATGGGGAAGGAGAGGATCTAAATGGTGAGAAAGGATATTAGAAAGGTTGAATATAGGAGAATGAGACAAGTAGAGTTTGGAAAAAAACCAAAAAATTCATAAAGTGAACTTAATGAAAAATCCAAAACACAAATCCAAACCATAAATACCTCCAAAAATAGATATTTCCACCAAATGTAGCTAGAACCATCCAAATATAGTAGAGAAACTCCTTAAATTGTACATGCACAAAACAATAACTCCAAAATAGAGATGTTAATCCAGTTAACACAATAAATAAATTTTTGATAAAATTGCACAAGAAGTGATAAAAATTGAAACCATAAGTAATTAAAAACTATCAAATGTGAGTACAATCTTAACAATAATGCAACTCAGATACCATGTGAGTTTGGAATGCAAGGATCAAACAAGAATCATGCACATCAACATTGTTGCACTCCAATAGAATAAAAATGTGCTCCAAGTAATTAGTACGAATCAACCATACAAGATTCATGAATAAAGGAAATTATTCTAATCATTCTATTAGATCAAAAAGAGGGTGCATATGGGAATTCTTTGTAAATCCCATGCCTTGATAATCATTACCCTATGAGGAGAAAAGGAGTTACAATTACGAAGATGGAATGTAAATCTCGTATGATGCCAATGACACAAATGACAATGAAAATTTCTATGACATAATCTATTATATGTTATATAAATCCTAAACACCTATGACATCACCTAAGTGAGATGACTCACCATTTGTGAGGTGGATAATTCTCCAAGATGACAAGGTAAATACCTCACACTAGCAAAGTGGTGCATATAAATATTTCCTATGTGCTTATGTTGTACCATCCTTTTAAATCATTAATAAAATCTAATATATCCTACACCTAATTAAATTGGACTATAAATTTAATTTAGGGTTAAACATTTTCATGAACATGTAGTGTTAATTATATAATTAACATCACCCCTATAATTAGTTCATTGTGAGCTTATTGATGATAATACATCACTAAATATACCATCCCTATATGCCTTTCTTGATGAAGAACCCCTTATTGAATACGTCGATGTATATGAAGATATCCCTCCCTTCTATCATAAGAATAGGTTTCTTCATACTCCGTTGAATATCACTCTTCCTTATTAAATGAATAAATAATTTCTTTAAATTTTGGTACCAAATTTGACCATCACTTTGTCCTTTTAGATTTGTCCTCGGTGCCACCAAACATGATGATATCTAAAAATTATTACAATATTTCCCTAAATTTATTTATTTTACCTATAATGATATGATTGATATTGAACCCTCTGTGGCCATGCATAATATTTTATTGAATGATGACACAAAACCAATCCGAGAAAATATATTTGTAAGATGCATAATGGTTAAAAGAAAAATTCAACAACTCTTAGATGTTGGCTTCATCTTCACTATTTTTTTACCTCCAATGAATTTCTAATATAGTACATATATCCAATCCCAATGGTAAGATCCACAACCACACTAAATTTCATGACCTCGAGAAATCTTTTCGTAATAAAAATGTCTCACTTCTTCATATTGATATGATCATGGAATCAACTACATGATATGACATGTTATCATTCATGGATGGGTTCGCTGGATATAACCAAATTAAAATGCACCCTATAGACCAATAAAAACATCTTTTACGACCCTTGGGGTAAATTTTGCTACATTGTTATGCCTTATGCAGGTTAAAAATGCCAGGTGGCACTTACTAACGCATAAGGAATTGCACATTTCATGACTAAATCAACAAGATCAATGAATACTATGTTGATGAACTATTGGCCAAATCCACCAATCTCCACAATCACACACAATATGTATACTCATGTTTGAAATTTTTTGATTATACTATGTTCACTTAAATCCACATAAGTGTATCTTTGGGGTTACCATGGGTATATTACCAGAAACATTATCTTTATTCGTGGAATAGGAGTTGACCCTAAAAAAATTCAAGATATTGTTAATATATCACCATTATGAAATTTCAAGAAACTTCAATTTCTCCAAGAAAAATTCAAGCCATTTAACACTTTTTGGCCCAATTGGTTGATAAAACAAAAAAATTCATGAATTTTAAAGAAATATATAGATTTTACCCGGGATTATACTTGTTAAATATCCTTTGAAGACATGAAAAACTATATACTCAATCACTCAACTCTAGTGTAGAACCCGATAAACCATTCTTACTTTACATTTTCACTACTAAATACACCCTCAATAATTTACTCACACAATATGATGATGTTAATCATGAACCCTCTATTTATTATACTAGTCACCCCTATTTCCAATGAGTTCAATTATACCCTTACCGAGAATATCTATCTTTCCTTCAAATTTTTTACTACCAAGTTGTGTAATTATATGATCAATATTGAGGTATACGTTATTACAAAGGTGTACCCTTTACTTGTTCACACATATACATATTTCTAGTTGTATTGCATGTTCAGTCATGATGTTAACTAAATTTAAACTAAAATTTGTGGCTCAAAAATTAATTAAAGGGAAATTCCTCCCTAATCATTTTGTCAATGCCTTGATCTTTGATTCCTCCCATCAATGATAAATTTCATGATGAGTTTACTTCTAAGAACATTTATTTTTAGTCCTTTGATGGACCCCAACATGCTATTAGCACTAATGTTGGCATAATATTTATTACTCCATAGGTTAATACTCTCCCCTTTTCCTATCACTTAGGGTTTTTTTTCACAAACAACATGGACAAGAGCTTATGAAGCATTAGTCTTCGGATAGTATACTGATTATACACTATGTATTCAATATATATATATTTTTGGAGATTCACAACTCATTTTTCATCAAGTGCAGGATATTTACAACACCAAAGAAGAACATTTAATTCCATATAATAATCTTGTCAATAATTTCTTACAATGTTTTAATCTTATTTCATTACCACCATCCCCCAAAAAGATAATATGTATGATAAATCTATGGCTATTATTGTTTGTTTAATCCCTTTGGAAATTACTCATGGTTGTGCCACCTAAACCATTTAAAAACTAAAAATCACCTCTATCACCACTTCCTCATTTTATTCTCTCCATGTTTTAGTCATCACTCTCAACATCAATAATCTTAAATGGTTTACTAATATATACTATGTCTATCGACAACACCTTGCTACTAATATTTCATCACACAAAGGTTTCCACTTGTGTTTTGAGGCTACTCACTATTTCCTTATAGGAGGCTAGTTATTAAAAAAAATTGATGGTCTCCTACTATGTTGTCTAGGTACTTATGATTCCTAAATTTCTTTATCTCAATTACATGACAGTGAGTGTAGTGACCACTTTGGTGGAAATACTATGTCTCATAAATTGTTACACCAAGGATTTTATTAGCTCATCATGGAACCCAATTGTCATAAGTATGATAAGTGTTGTGATCAATGCCAACTCTAAATTAACCTCCATCATGCCCCTTCTCATGTATTGTAACTTATTTCCACCCCATAGACATTCTCCATATGGGGATTTGATTTAGTTTGCAAGGTTAACCCTAAATATGTGAAAGGTCACAAATTTATCATTATGGCCATATAATATTTTATTAAATGGGTATAGGATATTACCTTAAAATATACCATTGGAAATGATATCTATCACTTAATATTATCACACATTATCACCCATTTTACTATCTCTTTTTTATATTTTCAGACAATGAACCTTCCTTCAAAAATCATACTATTAAAAAAATTCTGCAAAGTTTCAAATCAAGTATAATTTTTTACCCATTATTACCCAGATGGAAATGGCCAAGATGAGACTAGTAAAAAATCTATTATCAATATCCTCTGTAATATTTTCTATAAATATGGATTTGAATGACACAACCATATCCTCTACACCATATGGGATTATCATATTAGTGTTCTCACACCTACCAATGCCACACCCTTTTCCATCATCTATGGGAAAAGGTTTTTCAATTGAATTAGATATCCATTCAATTTGTATATCTCTAAATGATAGCATCAAGAAAAATGATTACTAAGAGAAGCATCTACATGAGCTATAAATTCTTGAATCCAAGTGCATGTAATTGTTGGACCATCTGCACATGTATCAAGAATGCATCAAATATTCTTTTAGTAAAAATTAAATGCCCATGAGAATCAAGTAGGTGAATTAGATCTTAAATAAAATCAAGAGAACAAAAATGATGAGGAAACATTAAAAGGAAAATTCAAACCTAGTTATCTCAGCCCATACACTATTACTACACTACTTGGATTTGGTGTTGTTATCTAGCTATATTTGATGGAAAAATTGTAAAGAATCTCACGAATATTATGCATTTATGAAAATATTACACTTAACTTGTTTGTTTTAATTCATTCCTATGTATTTTGTACAAGTATGCATTTTGATAATACAAAATGCATCTAAATATTTTCAAAAACATAAAATCGAGACCTACACATTTTCACTTGTGTTGTTATCACTTTACATTATACATGTTGTTTATCACGTTGGTTTGATAGGTAACATACTTCATTTTCGTACATACATGTGCTTACTCAATATATTCATTGGATGCAGACACACAAATTGGCACATGCATTTAGTGGCACTTATATATCCTTTCATTCACTTCAATTGGGGGAAATACCTCCACATCCTATAGGTGTTATTGTTATATTATAGTTCATTTGCATTTCATCATTCATTCTCAACCATCTACATTGTGTACTTGCTACCTTTTTTAAAATACCAATATTAACACATGTGTATTATGAAACATTGACATATTTTAGTTTATATATGTTGCTTATGTTGGTTACTACATAATATTATCATATTATGACATGTTTTTATACATGCTTATGTGTGTGTTATGGCTTTATTGTTCTTGATTATGGGATATGCGCCTTGATTATAATGTAAAATTACGAGTGTCCCATGTTTTCAACATCATGCCCATTTGTTTTGCAAATTATTACTCTTATTTATTAGTTTATTATCCTTGATTTTCCTATGAAACTATGGGTCTCCCATGTTTGCAGCCCTCAAAATCCTTTAGTATTCTCTTGTATGACCTTGTTTTTAAATTAACTACATTGATGTTGTTTTTGTTTATCTACATGCATCGTTTGTGCTAGTTACTTTTGTTACTAGTATCATTACTTGTTGCTATCATTTTTTTGTGGCATTCCATGGTTTCCACCTTGTTTAAAAACCTTTCCTCTTAGATGTAGAGATTCTCCAAGGTGGTCACCTCTTCAACACTTTATACCTCTCCTCGGACATTTTCTTCATTAGTACACACCTATTTATTTTGATCCATATGCTCAAACATGATCTTATCACATGCTCCAAAAGAGGGTCATATATTCAGGTTTATTCTACATTCTCAATAGATAGAAAAAATTTAGGTGGTAAATGTAGATACAAAAAGGGCACAAGAATTGAAAAATACAATTACATAGAATTTTGGCAAAATTAACACATGGTTAAAACCATGAACATTGTTCAATCTTTGTATAGTATGGTCCCGACCCACCATACATTTCTAACTGGAGACAATTTCAAAAATATTTCATCATTTTCAAAATTTCACCTGTAAACACAGTTTTATGCAATTTTTCATAATTCATATCAAGACAGGGAATATAAAATCCTTCATTCATTATTCATACCAAAACTTAGTCTTAGTTTTAGTTTCAATAATCTTGTAGGTAGGGGTCTCCTTTCTTGTTCAACATTGCTAGAATATTTATATCTTATTTTAGTTTTTATTTTAGTATATACTCAACTATTCAACATATGGGGAGAGTTTTGGGTAACATATCCTCTTCTCTATTGTATTTCCTTATTTAAAAATTTGGGTCTAGATCCATCTGAAGTAGTGTGACCCATGCGGTTATGGAAGGTATTGAATCAAATAATACCTTTGCGGGTAGGTTTTACTCTCCTATTACACTTTAAGGGAAGATATTAGAGTTGATGAAAAACTTTGATCTATGGTCTTATTCCTTTTGTAGGGGTGCACTTGTACCTATTTATTCTTTATTCTCTTACCCATTTCTATATTGGGTTGCATGCTCCTAACACTTTGGTTTCTCCTCGGTATTTATTGTGCACCTATTATCCTCAATACTTTAGCAAATTTTAGTAAAAACAAATCTCCAAGTACAAACAAATAGGTGTATTCTTTCCTTGTTAAAATATTTTCTCTTTACATATATATAAATGTAACTTTTTCTATTACAAGTTCTATTTAAGTTATGGTTAGTTATTTATCATGGAAATTGACTATAGTATGTGTTTCAAGTTTCATCACGAAGCATTCCAACACCATGCATAATAACACAATTGTAAAAAAACATTCAAGAAAATACAAAGTGTGTTTATACACTTAATTACAATTTCCTTTAAGCATGAAAATTTCTATTTCATACTTAAAGAGGGGAAAATATAGACACTCAAATTTGGTATTTGTACTTTGGTAACCATTGATTTGACTATGCACTCTTTCTATGTTAGACACAACTTATTTATTCGTTAGCCCTTTCTGAGATCCATTATTCATCTTGTTTATCTTTAAAAATTGACACTTAGAGACATGGAGAATTCAATGCATAAAATATATTGATATAAATCCTTTTACCATCTCCAAAATTCATTCAAATTTCCCCTTGTTCCTATCTAAGAGTGTATTTTCTAGTTATGGTAGTATCATACAATCCTAACCTCTTTATCCAGAGTTTTGGTGACATGTCTTCCAACTACACTTCTAATTTAAAATATTTTGTTTGTTCTTATAATTCCTCTAGGTCATATTTTCTTAGATAAATAATCTATGTAACCATATATAAGTAAGTAAATACTACCTCATTTTCTAACTCTTAAATCATAAGGAAATGTAGTAGAGAACTCACTTCATACACTTGAAAAGACATCCAAATCTCCTAAATCTTAGAATTACACATCTATAGTTATTATGGTAGCACCCACATTAGGTATGAAGCTACAAAATGGGTCAAGGAATACATATCTATCATCTACAATAATCCAAGCATCCTCTCTCTAAATATTTTTAGTAAGAGCTAATTCTAAGAAAGCATGGTAAAATAAAATGTAAAATCTGATTGATCTATCTAAATATCACATGAGGTGGAGAATGACGTGTAGTTTGAGGCCTCTTCGGAGTACTACCAACATCACTGGTACATTAGGTTTCCCACAACCCTTTTAATGTTTTTTTTAGGACTCTTAACCCATGGATAGGGTTTGAGATGATGATCAATTCATACAAAAATCTTCCTCGCATGTGTGAAAACTAGGGATTCAAAATGACAAACAAATCCAAGAAGATAATCAGCCCAAAAATTAATAGAATATATCTTAGAGTAGGTCCAAGACCATACAAAAGGGTTTTGAATCATATGGTATGGTCTTGAACTTAACATAGTTTCAGTTCTAGTCCAATTTGTGAGGGTTTTATAGGTTTAGTTATCCCAGTTTCTCTAGGGTATAGTCCCATTTCTTTCTATAAATCAGTTATGACAAGTTAAGTACATATATACCTTTGTTTTGTACTTTCAATTGCATGTTAGGTTAAGTGGTGTATATAATTTTTTCTTATTTGATTTGAGTTGAAAATATGATTTAGTGTTTATATTATATTATCCTTGTTAGATCAATAATCAACTCTAATATATTCTACACCTAATTAAATTGAACTCATAATTTAATTTAGGTTAAACATAAACATCCCTTCCCTATGTATCATATCAAGATCCAAATAAACTCAAGCATGGTAAAAGATGGTTATCAAATCTTGGTGCATTAATTTATATATGAAATGTTAGGTAGAGAATGATGTGTGGTTTTCAACCTCTTTGGAGTAGTGCCAATGTAGACGATTCATGGGGGTACCCATAACCCAATTGATGTTTATTTTGTAGGATTTATAATCCATGATTAATATTTGAGATCATGATCAATGTATTCATAGAGATTTGTAATGTGAATTTAAATTAGGGTTTGACAATGACATATAGTTCTAGGCAATCGATAGTATGTAGAAGTTATAGATCCCATAACCAAATAGGTCCAATATTGTACAGAAGGGTCAATACTATATGGTATGGCCCTAAAAGAGTCATATAGTCTTGCCCCATGTAAATTTCTAGTTACAGATCCTAGAAATGAAGCATACTCAAGTTCAAAATTCAATATTATAGTAGTGAATAGATCAATAACTTCTCAAAATCCTATGTGATCAACTAAGAGCACTCATTCCTTTGTGTTTTCAAGTTCATATCTTATCTAGCATATTAGTTACAAGTATGAAACAATTATCCCGATTGTAGTAATTAATGTTGGAAGCTAATTAATCTAAATAATCACCTACCACTAGTTGTTACATCATTTAGTGTGCTAATTCACTAATATCAATCATATTTCATCATAAATATAATCACGGTTTAAAATTTTTGGTGAACCCAACTCATGACCTGATTTTAGCATCCACCTTAGCTACCGTAGATATTTCTTATGATCTAATTTTTATTCTTGGTGTTGTAATTATTTTCCTATTTATCATCATGATTAACCCTCAAATATTCTATAATATTTTACTTCAACCTAGGGGTTCTCAATCCTCTTCCACTAGGAGATATTATTCCCCTTATGTTGGTATACACCATGGCACCATGACACCTACTCTAGGTTCCTATTCTATAACCAATATCTTTACTAATACTGTCTTTAAACTCAATTTTAATCCTATCAAAGGTGAAGGTTCCCATAAAAACCTTTTACTCACCCTCATTATCTTCTCGATGATGAATTCCAACACCTTACACATTTATTACAAGATACTACCATTCATATTGATATTATATTGTATAATGAAAGTGATCAACTTAAGCATGTTTCACTCTCTCATATTGAGACATCTGGTATTCCTACATCTATGGTGCCTACCTCTTTGGGGGTACCTAATATTCCAATGTATAATATTTTTATGCCTCTTCCTATAACCACTATTACTATTAAACATCCTAAAACTACCCATAATGGATCCCACACTTATTCATCTAACACGCAATCCCTTGAAGCCATTGGTTATACCTTAACATATCAAATATTATAATTACAGCAAGGTGAATTTGTTTCTAGTTGTGATATGGATTACACTCAAATCCTTCATAATCCCCTTGCACATGAAGTATTTTCTTATTATTTTCCCAATATTTTTGTTACTCCCCATCTCCCTACTTACGATGGTAAAGAATACCCAACCAATCATCTTAACTCTTTCCATGTGACCTATTTTGATTACACCTCTCATGACATCTTTCTTATTAAACTCTTTCTTAGGAGTCTTAAAATTTTCACTTTGAATGGTTATATTATATCACCACACATTCTACACGTTCTTTCACCACTTTGGTAAATCAATTTCTGGCACAATTCTCTATTAACATTAGGGATAAATTTACTTATGCACAACTATTGAAATTGAAACAAGGATTCATTGAGCCTATCAATGATTATATCTTACGATATAAGATCATGCTTACCAAAATTGAGTAATATCTTAGTTGATATTAAATGGAAGATCTATTCATCTAAATATTATTACAACCTTTGTAAAAATTAGTCATATTTGAAAATTTGTGATCTTTTTACTATCTATGTCATATAATCAATGAGTGAAAATTTAAGTTATTTCATATGAATAATATCAAGTATGTTGCTAGCATTCATACCACCCCTAATGCCAACTTTCAAGTAAAAACACATATAAAGGAAATACTAATGATGTTAAGGTTACTTCTAAGGATACTATCAATGCTAATTCTAAACCAAATTACAACTCCAACATGCCCTCTTTCATATCATTCAAGATTTAATAGACTCATGTGCCATTGAATGAGATGATCCCAATGAATATTCTAAGCCAACCAATGATAATACTAAACATAAAATATACAATGATCCACTTCCTAAGAGTCAAAATAAAAATTCTACATAAATTTCATAATATGTATCACAATGCCACCAATTCCCTCTTATAATCACTGCTTGGATAAAATGATTAGTTTTACTCATACATAATCTCATGCACTTATCATTAATTTTGATGACTTTAATACAAATGACATGTTTTTCTTTGATACTCTACTTATTTCTTGTCTTTATTAATCAAATACCTATATGTATTTTTTTCATATATACACAAATGCGTATAATTTATGCACTCTCATTTAAATTAAATTTCTTTGAATTTATACACAAAATATCTCATTGGATATTAATCCCCACTATGATTGTATAAATATGTCCATCATTGTTGGTTCTATCAATACTATGAATTCATTCTTGGTTGTTGCTACTCTTAGTTATGGTACCTTAAATTTAGGTGTCCCTTGGCTACATGGTCTTAGGGATATTCCTTTACTCATCCACCAATGTGTTAATTTAATCTAAATTTTTCACTATTTGAGGTATCCCCTTTTATGCTTATCATCCTAGTTAACATAGGCCTTATTCTACAATTTTTAATCCTATACCTAGTGCACATATGGGTAGGTATTTGGTTTCACATAATGTCCATCGTATATTTTTGGGATATAAAATTTCACTACATATTATATGAGAAATGATTTGAAAATAATTTCAATCCTATTCGTGACCCACAAGTTGGTTTCACTTGTGTTCATTGAAAACTCTCTTCTTACAATTCGTCTCACCCACACATGGCTCTAGGAAAAAAGTAAGGTATAGGTAAAACTTGTTGAATAACTCATTTTCAAGCTTCCAAAATAGGCTCTTCGGATTAATTTTCCCATTTCCATGAAATCCAATAAATTAAATGGCTAAATTTTATTGTCGATAGAATTTGGGGTGAAGAAAATAACTATGAGGTGCAAACCATGCTCTAACCTCCACTTTGGCACACTTGTGCACTTTTAGTGTCCCATTGCACCATAAGCACACTTATGAGGTGTAATTTCACCCCATAAGTTTTCCCTCTTTTGATTGATTGGAGTTTTATAAAGAGAATACATAAGGATGAACAAAAGTGCATGTGAAGGCTTAGTTTGACTTGATGGTGGGACCCACATTTCCCTCCAAGTAGATTTTAAACCTCCGTTGCATCTAAGCACACTTATGAGGTGAAATTGAACCCAAAAAGTGTGCTCTCACCTAATTGATGGTGATTTTTGGCATGACAAAGGTCAAACTAAGGTGGAAACATAAAATACAAGGCAAACGTAAGTGTAAGTGCATTCCCCACTCCCATCTTCACCGCATGTGCACTTTTTCACCCCATTTACACCAAATCACAATTATGAGGTGCAATTGCACCCCAAAAGTGCACATAGTTGCAAATGGCCTTCACATCTCCACATCTTCACTACTCCACATCTCCATCTCTACTCTATGTGTATTCCCCATCTCCATCTCCACCATATAAAGGAAATATGTCTTTTTCCCCCTCATAAAAATAATCCATGTTAAAAATATGTGGAATCTATTAAATCTCATCTTGGATGTGGTGTTTCATATTTAATCTTCAAAAATTCCTCTTGTACTTGTAGTTATCAAAATCTTGTTTTCCCATATCTTCTCATCCCCTCACCCATTTGCCACTAAAATTGGACCAAACATTACACATAATTGTGACTTTAAAGAGATGTATTAATAAAAACATATGATAAAACCATCAAATGTATATTTGAGACTGATTTTTAGCCACCATTACTTCCATACACTAATAAAACTTAAAATTTGAAACAAATATTTCACCCGATTCAAAAAAATAAATCATACCAAACTTTGGAAACTCACTAAAATCCTCAAATGCATAATTTTTATCTATCATACATGATGTAAGGTGGAAAATATTTCATTATATGAACTTAACTTTCATTCAGCCCCAAAACCCTTGTAAAGCCCCTTGCCCACGAAAATATGATTTGACTTGTTCTCCTAAACCTCACTAGAAAACCTCCTAAAATTTGGAGCATCCATTTTTATCCGCAATATATTCAAAATGAGACAACTATCATTTAAATGGATAAGAATTTCTCCATGAGTGATCAATTGAAATTTTTCCCTCTTTCCCAATCACCAAATTTGGAGTTTCTATTCATCTTGGAAATGTATTTCCAATAAATTATGTCATGTCCAATTTTTACTTGTTTTGATCTTGTTTTTCCTGAAATACCAAGTCGGTTGCCCATAACACTAAAATAGACTCAAATTTACAGATTTTTGGAAATGGTTGTGGAATCAATTTTTTATTACACCATAGAATTCCCACTACTTTATAAGTCTATTGGGAACATAAAAACATAAAAGGAATATCCATTACTCTAGATACAAGATCATTTATTTTTGGTTCTTGAGTACTCAAGCATTAGAAGTGACAAAGCGTTTGATAACCTGAGTCAATGTACATGGGAGGATTATTGATCAAAAAACATTCAATTAAATTATTCAATGGATTTCACAATGGGAACCATAGTTTTGAGCATTGTTATGTTTCCATTAAGGATTCTCAAAAGGATCTAAAGACTTTTATGGTTGTTAAGTCTGAAGTGTGCGCAGTATAAGTGCATTCTTCATGATAATCACAAGAGGAGTGTTTTGTCATATGGAAGAAAATATATCATATTCATATGTTAATCCTACCATTTCTCACAAAGGAGAAGAGGTGAAAAAAGATATTAAAAAATATGAACATTCTAGATAAAGTACAAAACCTCATTTCTAGGTCTAAGAAGAGGTGTTCAAATCGGATAAGTAGTTTAGGAAGATTATGTCTAGATGTGAAATTCTTCTCCACAATGAAGGAAGAGTGAGACTTCATTCTACAACATCTATCTCTCTCTCTCTCTCTCTTATTCTCTATTTATCTCTGTATAATTTATTTCTTCGTCGAGGAGTAATTTTTGTAAAAAAGTGACTTAAATCAATTAAATTTTTATTTATTCATTAAGGATTGTAATGTAAGTTTAAAATTTACATGGTAATGTGAAGAACCACCAAATTTGTCTAGAAATTGTAATGCTCTCTCCATTTCAAGGGATCAATTTTTCCCTCTCTAACAAGCTATATTCCTCTAATCCCTTGCATTTTTAATTTTCCTCCATTCTCATCTTGTCACTTAGTTGAGAACATGTTATAATTTGTAAGAGGTTAAAGTACTTTATGGATTATTTTTGGAATGAATAAGAATTGATAAAGCTTTGTATTTGTCTTACAATTATCCATTTCATTATCTTGTGAAGTTGTTTTGTTTTTGCATGTTTCCTCCAATTGTACTAGATATACTCGAGTTATCAGTTGATGGAATCTATGTTACTACTATTGGTGTTTGTTTTAAGCTTTCACCATGTTTTTAAATGTGTCCTCAAAAAAATTATCTTCCATGATTACCAAGGTCTCAGAATAAATGAAAATCCACATACCTTTGAAAAAAATTGATGTTGAACTAAGAAAGGTATTGAATCATGTGTAAAATTTATTGTGCTAAAATACAAGTAGCCATGCCCATGTTTTTATGTAGAAAATTACTTTTGAAAGTTGTCAATGAGCAATGTAAAAATCCCTACAAAATTCCCAGTGTGTCGTTCAATTTACGTTCTTATGTAAACTACAATTTATTCCTCGACGCTCTAAAACATGTGGCGTGTTTTGGTTTACTTCACGGTATTAGACTTAAATTAAATGTTTGTAGAAGTGATATAAGCATGAACTATGTAAAATAATTCTTGATGCTTGGATGAAATATTCCAGGGAATATTCGTGAGAGTATAATGCAAAATGCAGACACAACCCCACTCCCGAAAGGAAACAAGTGTAAAGATATAGTTGGAGTAGGGAAACAAGCCTTTTATTCACTTTTGCATTTTACACCTAGTGAAGTGAAAAGTGTAGTTATAAGTTTGAATCCTAAAGGGGAACACATATAAACCTTGTAATCAAAGTCAAAAATGGGTGATTGGGTCAAATCTATAATTTTTCACCCCTTGAATACATGAAAAAAATATGAGGAAACTCCCAATCCCATTGTTCTTCGATAGACACATATGGAGGAATGACATTCAAAAGGGAGAATAATATAAAACGATCGGGATTTGAAGCATTTATGCATGCACCCATTAATGCACATTGTGTGGATTAAGGAAAGACTTTTAAAAAAATTCTTTGATCATTTAAAAATATTCACTTACACACACAGAAAATCTAGAAGCCCTAGATCTTCTAATTCACAGATATAAAGAGAAAATATTTTTGTGGATTTTACATTTAATTCAAGGAGTTTAAGAAACATGGGTGAAAAGAATAATTTATGATAATCTACGAAAAAAGGTAAGTACTTGTGTACCACTTGTATTATTTTTGTTTTACAAAGTCTGTAATTTGTGAAGGGTTGAGAAAGAAAGATAAAACACATAAGATGAAGCCTATGGAGTCACGATTTCATGTAACCTCTGATATTACTAGTAATTTAGACAAAGTCACAGACACAAACCTGTTAAATACTAACTTAAATGATTTTTACAAAGACTAGATGTGCTCTAGATAGAAGTAAAATAATGGTGGCCATCGATGCCAACAAAATTGACTGATCATGGAACTCCCACCTTACATAAATTATTACGAACTTGTATGGATTTATGAAAGTATTATGATCCAAAACATAAATAAGTTTTAGATGGAAGTGTAGATATTGTTTTATCCATAACACCGAAGCCTTTCGATTGATGCTAGGATTACCAGAGGTGGAACAACCAATAGGTATCACTATAGAGTCGGTATAAAGTTATTATGTGGCTAAAAATGATGATGCTGTATTATTGAATTCTAAGAGTTGATAACCAATATAGGATCCATAAAAATTAATCCCTAAGAGGTTGAACAAGACACTATTTGTTGAAGAGGTCGAGGATTTAATTGTGATGTTGAGTAGAATTACAAGACTAGAAACGAAATACATGTTCTAGGAATGGATGTGCCCTTTCATAAGGGTTATCTTAGAAGAAAGAGGAAAATTTTGCTAGGAAACTTTTATATCTACATCAATCCATGCCCAACTTATGGAGATAGCCACAAAGGTTAGGACAAGCATCACCTACAATATTCATTTTTACATGATGTCTTATTTGATTTACAATATTGCATGTTGCAAGACATTCCTTGGTCTCCCATGAACTATAAGTTTTAAAGATCACAAAGTGTATGATGTGTATCCTCAAATAAATATAGATAAGTGGAAGGAAATGTTATACATGTGAATGATGCATTTATTGCACCTGTGGTATGTCTTTTCAAACTAGAGTGAGAGAAATATAGGATATCTACTAAGGCCAGAAATGCAATACTAGAATATGGTTGTTTCTTCATTCAATACATATTTTTACTTACATCAAAGCTAGTGGATTTAATGGACATCCATACAAATTACCTAGGTATGTGGATGAAAAATGGGCCTTGTGTGAACTCTCAAGGAAGTTGGCACCGATGAATAAATTGATTGTTGGAAAACACAAAACAAACATAAAATTCCCTATCAAAATTGGGAGATACTCTTGCCCATCAATTATAAAATCCAGATAAATGTAAGAGGATATGCTAAGGTTGTAGATGGATAAATTTGAACCTAGACCTAATTATGATATACGGTGGGTTTTCAGTTCATCTAAGCATGAACCTCAATTTTAGTATTATCGGATGAACTGTAGAGATGAAGAATAAGTCGGGTAAGATATTTCTCTAGGATGACCTTTAGGAAGGTCATAAATTTTAAGATTGTTTTGGTACCTCAAGGAATTACAGATGATCAAAAAATAATGAGTCAATATTATATTGACCATAAAATTGAGTCATAACTAATTACTCCTATAGTTTGGGGTTAGGAAGAGTAATAAAATCCACATCAGAGAGTAGCTAATGTAATGGGAAGGACCGTTAATTGGTTGCAAGGGAAAGGTATGGACCTATCCATCAAAAGTATAGAAGTGTTGAGTGAATTCAAATATCTGGGAATCTTGAAGGGAGATCTCCCTCTTTTGAAGGAGGGATTTGATAAGATTGATCCATTAGGAGGAAAAGGTCCTCAATTACCTACCAGAGACCCACTTTAGGTATTATTAATGAATTGATTGCTGCTACCAATGAAACTAGAACTTCTATGTTTGTTTTGAAAAAAAAGACATAAGAGATGCTTTTCAAATCAATACAAAAATCCCCTATTACCCAAGCAGTACCCATAAAGACAAAAATATCAGGTATAACTAAACAAAGGATTCCCTTGGTAACATTACTAGGATCATCTAGCACAATGAAAAATATGAGAGGATTCTTTGCAAGTGGTTACCTAAAACTCAAAGTGTAAATTGTAAAGTGTGAAAGAAAGAGAGGCACCTAACCTCAAATATTTTGAATTTTTTTAAAATAAAGACAAGGTGATACCACCATTGGTAATGGATACTAGTAGTCCAATAAAGGAAGGTGGTCATGTATCAAAGAAACATAAAAGTAGAGAGCATGAAGTCATTGATCTATTCCCACTCACCAAGGCTCAGAAAAATATTTTCCACATTAGTAGAATAGGTAATGCCACCACAGGTTCAGGAAAAAAATCATGTTACTCCACCTATACCACAAGAAGTTACAACTTCAGTCTTATTTCCAATAGGAATAGTGGTAGAGTTGGCCCATGAGAAAATAACTCATACTATCCCCATGTATAATTAGACTAGTAACATTAGGATAGAACAAGGATAAGGGGATTCAAGTGTAATATAAAGTAAAGATCATAATGTGCCTCATTTCAGTCAACCACATGAACATATGAGAAAACCAATTGAAATAGTTGATGTAAATACATTTGAAGAAGTTCCTATACTTGAAATGACTGATGTAGAGATTAAAACTTATACAGTAGGAGATGAGAGTGTTCTTCAGAAAGAAATACAAATGAAAGACATTTCTTAGGCATCAAGTGTTAAATTGGAAGTGGGATCTCAAAGTACTCAAGTTGAGACTACAACACTTTTACAAGAAAAGGAAATAATGACTCAAACAATTGTAAATGAACCTCCTGTAGCAGATGATGTCTCCACTAAGGATCAGTCTCTAAAAGAATCAGAAACAACAAAGGATGGTAAAGTCCCTCAAAGTGTATACTTTGTAAAGGGGATCATGATGGAAACTACATAAGAGGTCACAAAACCAGCTGAAGCCAATGTTGAGAAGAATATACCAATTGATGACAAGGATAAGAATTTTGTCACTAGATCCCAACCAATAGAGCACCAGGAAGAAGAATCAACATGATATAAGGATATTAGTAGAAAACTCCATGAAACTATGTTTACAAGACAACAACCTCTAAATGAGGTAAAAAAATCAGAGAATAAAGATCCACTCAAAGTTTCACATTATGGTTAGGAAGTCTCCAAAACAAATTTTAGCCATAATCATTACTCCAATAGAGAGAGAAAGAGTCGGGAGGAAACATTATTTGTTGATAAGATCCCATAAAATATCAGCTAAACCCAATCTCAAGAGCAAGAAAATAGAAACCAAAGATAATGGCATCAAGAAGTGAAAAAAATAACAAAATAAATTACTAAAACAATTGAGATCAATGATAATGATAATGTTCCAATTGATGATAAGGATAAAATATCAGTCCACCGGGTTCTAACCCATAGAACAAAAAGAGGAATAACTGTTAAAACAAAAGGTCACTAGTGTGTAAAATCGGAAGGTCTCTCCACTCGTCATAAGTCTCTAAAATATGCGAGATAATAAAAGGAGGAGGAAACATCCAAGGTGGAAAGTTTAGTCAAAGAATCTCCAGGAGAAACTACAGAAATGACTATCAACCTAGTGGAAAGAAAATAAAATGGAGAAACAATAGCTACTAATAAGATTCAAGAAACAAATAGCCAATCCCAAACTCAGGGATAAGAGAAAGAACAACTGAGTAAAATGACATTGCATGATGAATCTAAGGAGCCAATAGTAAAAGTGGAAAAGCTACATGAAGAGGTACCATTATTACAATATCCTCAAGATGCATCCAAAAAATTGGTAGTTTTCTTTAAAATTCCATAACCCACATCACAAGGAGAAAGTGTGGGAAATAATCTCACAATTGGGTGGTTAGGAGCACTCCTTCTAAGCGAAAGAAGGAGAAAATTCAAGAGGAGATAGTGGATATAAGAAATATTATATTCCCAAAACCCACAAGAGCTCCTAAGAAGGCCAAAATCCTGACTAAAACTCATATAGATCAGTAAGGATTCAATCCTTTAGCAATATCCACCCAACATGGTAAAAAGATAAAAGGTGAAATAAAATTAAGTGATTATAATGTTACAAATATCCCACTAAGAAAAATACTAGAGAAAGCTTAAGTAGTAGGATGTTAGGGTGGCTATTAGCGGTCTACTGCAGAGAGAATTTTTTAGGACAAGGTGACAAAAAAAAATAAAGGAAACAATCAAAACATTGTCCTCATATGTGAAGAAATGGATACAACTTGTTGATGAAGGGCAATGTTAGGTTGTGGAGCCTATTTTCAAGTGTGTAAGTGTTAAATACTATACACTAAACATAATGTATAATTTCCATAGTTGTCTCACTGGGGTTCGAGTTCAGTCGAGCCCAGGGGATGCAACCCTAGAGAAAAAAATCATCCTTGAAAAACATGCCTAATATTTTGGGAAATGTGCTCTTCTCATATGGGTAGGATTTTTGACCCATAGGTTTATGGGTTGGTTTTGGCCCATGTTTTTGGTACCCACGGTATTTTAAAACTACTTAAGTAGCTACCTATTGATGTGGATTTGTGCATATTGTAGGGCCTATGCAACATTGCAAATGTGTGTGAATTTAGGTGTGAATTCTATAGAGTTTGTTGATCGTAGCTCCAAACAAATCTAGGTATTGTATTGAGAGAAGAGGTGGCTTGTAATAAAATCTGAGAAAGTGATTCTTGGTGGACGTAGCCCAAATTGGGTGAACCATGTTAAATACTATCTCTTTGTGTTGTGTTCTTTTTATCCTGCACATTTATTTCAGATCTCTAATAATTTCTGCATATTACTTTTCTATTGTTACGATTACGTGAGGGATTATTCATCGTATTTTATCCCTTATTTTGTAACAAGTAGGAAGTAACTGATTCCATAACCCGAGAAGTTTTAGGTGACATGGATAATTCCAAGGAATACGTTAATGTTGTGGAGAAATGGAAGGAGGAGCTATTTGAAATAGGATATTAGAGGACGAGTAAGATGTTATGATTAATTAACAGAAAGAATCAATGATGTCAAAGAGAAGATAGATAAATCCACCGATGATTTTTATTCTTTGGGAGGGTATCTTATCAAAAATTGAGGTAGTAATCTGAGTTGGATGATCAATTTTTAGAAGAAGAAGAGATTATTTCACATTAAGAAAGTGCAATGCAACATACTTACCTGGATGCAATTCGACTAAGAATTGAGATTCTAAAAGAAGTCAAAGAAAAATTGTGTATAGGAAGGGTCTCAATTGCATAGTGCATTGGTTATCTGGATTGTAGATTTGAAAAAAATGGTACTTGATATACAAGTAATTACTTATAGAAATTTAGGGACACTTTCCCTTACACATGATTTTTATCAAAGAATTTTTAAAGTTCCTTTCAGCTACACTATTATTGAGAGGTTTGTTACCATGGAACAGAAGATGACAAAATTATCAAAAGTGATGAGGAAGAGTAAGAGTGAAATGAATTTTTTTTATTAAATGATGATAAGACAAGGTACAATAATCATGTTCCATGTTCGGTTATATGAAGAATATATTACTCATATATTTCATCGATTTGATACATACAATGAATGTGTTCTAGAAGCACAAGAAGAGGATATCAAGGAACTTAAGGTTGATCCCAATAGACCATGAAAAAAATTAGGCTTCTTTCCTCAAAAATTTCTTTTTCATTTTGTTTATCTTTATTCTTGACAATTGTATACTTTTTTAATCTACAAATTTCAATTACGAATGTAGTTTAAATCTAATGCAATATGATTTCACTTATTTTGATAAAAACTTAGATCTATTGTAACATGAAATGCATTGTAATATTGTGAATCATTTGTATTTGTAAGAAAATAAAAATGGGGTTCTATAGGGGCCCCAACCAAGGAAATATCTATATACATTTTTGATATCATACCAAAAAATAAAATATAAAATATACATTGTCATTCTAATCCCAAGAAATCCTCCTTGAAAGGAGGAATCCTGTATAAAAGCCTATTCTTCCTAGAAATAAATTCCCCAAACTCCTCAGCACCTTGAACAAATACAATGTCTCCTAAAAAGTCCTAGACATGTTTAAATCCATGAGTTCATTAATACTGGCCTTAGGGCCATCTAGAATGTGAATTAATTCCAACTTCTTCTCATACAAAGACACCCATTCCTTAAGATTTAGACCACCCTTGAGATAGGATTTCTTGACTTGTATATTTTAAAACGAAGCAGTGGGGGGATTTACTCTTCATAGTAAGCTGAAAGTTAAGCTAAAATTTATTCAATCCTTTAGGAGTTTTCTAATTTTCCCTCTTGAACAAGTGGAAATACATGGTCTAGAAAGCAAAAAAATGGATTTATTTTTATTAGGCTCCTAATAAAATCTACCCTGACAACCTAAACCATCAGTGGCCCATCAAATTCTTCTTGATCTAAAACATCAAAGAGAATTCTCGAAATGCCTCGTCTACACCCGACAATGTCTGAAATTTGATGCAAAACTTTTGATGAAAGTTATTTTAAGCTAGGTGTTAATGTTATTCCCTCCATCCTACTAAAAGAAATTACACTAAGTTTATCATGTTAAAACTTGAAGAAAATATGAAAAATTATGTAGTGTGAATTTATAGCAAAAATGAAGCTTGGGAGTTGTTGTGAACAAAATCCTGCATGAGTAAATGATAGATTTTCTCTTGATGTTCACACGAGACTGGTAAATGTGAAATAGACTGACGTCAATTAAAAAGGTGTCATTTAATGGATGTAGAAAATCACATGGAGGGACATTCATTACAAAAAGGAGAAATAATTATTGTGTGAGTTTTAAAACAAATTCCCAAGAAGAGAGAATGATTAATATCAAATCAGGTCACTTTGGCATATCCAAAAATCATTAAAACATTTTTCAACTTTCCCGAAATGGAAAAAAAGAATTAAGATATGAAATGAATGATAAATAAATGAAAAAGTGATGACGTGAAGCCTCAGTTATCACAACTCACACATGGAAGTAGTTACTAGAAGTTATTCCACATGGAATGATAGGATTTAAAATATTCTTTAATGAATAACCATGAATAATAAATCAATACATGAGTAGGGAATATTTGACACCAAGATTCATTATTTTGTAAAAAGGGGGAAAGTGTAATAGAAGATCACGATTGTAAAAATATGAGAGGAATGTTCTCGTATTGAGAAGGGTGTTAAAATTTTCTAAGCTCTAGAAGAGGCATAAATAATTGATGTGATTTCTTGAATCCTAAATTTTAATGAGACGTCTAGGATTTCTTTTAATTCTTAAAATTTTCCTTTCTCAAGATGGTTGCAAGTGTAAAACCATTGATAAACATTAAGATCATATGCTTTATGTTCCCTTGTTAAGGAAATTGAAAATATGAAAAAAATTGTGTGCATGCTCATTAAGCTTTGTCATGTTTTGTTCTTAGCCAGTATACTTTAATCTAGTCAGTTATTTTTCCTATTGCAATATCTTGTTTATGGTTCCTCTGAATTACACTAGATTTGGTATTGAAAGGTGTATTATGTCAATTGAGATTGTACTATAATTAGAGCCTTCTTTTCTTTCAAATTCTCAATGCATCCATTCTGCTTTGCTAATATATTTGTAATCCTTTGAGTTTATCTTAGTTTAAAAAGTAGGGAGTTGTGAATATTTTTTCAAGACATTTACATGAGATTTCATGTGTAATTTCTTGAAGATTTTATGAAATCATGTATTCTTGGGCCTCTATGAATGCATACCTTCTCTCCAAGGAATGTTTCTGATTAATTGAGTGTCCTTTATACCTAGAATGATTTTTGGCACTTTGTTGGAGTTCTGAGAAACCTGTCATAGTCAATCCCATCTTGTTTTAATCTCCCATTCACACAAAATATAAACCTACCATTTCTTAAATCCTACAATCCATCCCTATTTGGGTTTCCTATATAAATTCTCCAAGGGAATCTGTAATTTTTATTTCCCTTTCCATAAATATGCAAAAGTAGATTGAATTTCATGTTGTCTACAGTAACTTGAGTCTAGTTAGAGTGACATATGCACCATTTAGTGTGACAACTTGTGAGATTTAAATAGTGCATTCATTGTCCATGATCATCCAGATTGAATTAATTTATTTTCAAAAGGAAACTAAGAGACTGAAGATTTCAATCATCCCCTTACATTTTCAGGTTACACAACGGGTTCTCTCACCAAGTAAAAGGAAAGACCTATAGTAGCAGGGAAGGACATCCCCTTTATATGTGTCACTAAATCCCTCTAAAGAAAAGTTCAAATGAATTTTTCAGACATCTTCCCCTACTATAAAATGACATAAACAAAGTCTTTCATCATCGAAGCATATCATTTCATTCATTGATACTGCCTAGGCTTGAGGAGGTTTAAGATTAGGTACCAACATGCTTCTAACAACATTACTAGGGAATATTTCCTAGAATTAATAATAATATGTGTCTCTTGTAACATTTGTATTATATCTGATATAAATTCATGTTTAGAACCCAATACTTTATTGAGGTTTGCTAAAATAGAGCCCGATCTAAATTAATTTGCTCTATATTTTCCCGGTATAATAATAAATATCTCCATTAAATTTGACTCCGTTGGGAGAATTCTGACATAAGACTATGAAAATTTACAAATCTTTGTTCACCTATTTGTAAGAATATCATTTGATAATTTGTTTAAGTTGATCAATATATATATATAAGGTGAAAAATAGTAGTGGTGACTCTAATATTTTATGAAAAAATATGGCATATACTAGTGCACCAAACCCTAATTCTTGTTGATTAACTTGTCAATTTTGTAAAGATAGAAGGAAGGAGATCTTTCTTCAAATCAGACCCTACCAAAAATTTGTTTCTAGAGTTAGGAAAGAAAAATCTAGGGAGAAAGCAAGTCTGGAAAGCCTTGGCTGATCAGAGGTCAGAAGAAAAAATTATACCTATTATTGAATCTAATCAACCTTTAGTGGAAGATTATTCTAGCACTTCAAAAATTCAGGATCAAGTAGTCCCTGTGCCAATTTATACACTCCAGTTCAAGAGGTTCCTTCATTTACAAGTGATCAGGGTATTCCTCTTTTCCCTCCTTTGTTGATTATAAATAATAGAGTATTTTATGAAACTGAGTCATTAAAGGATCAATACTTTGAGGAACACACCCCATTGTCTTAGAGAACCCCAATTTCTCACCATTTTAAACCTCCTATTAAAACAAATCCTCTAAAAATATTGCACAACCTCCACTCAGACCTCCTTTTGTAGTAAATACTTAAAAACCTATAAATTTTCTTGGGATGGTTGGTTACCCAAATGAAGTCCCACATGAAGTCGAAATAGATTATCTAGATTTCAAGGGAATAACACAATAAGTGGAGATTAACATCTTAGAATCTTCCTAAATGCTATGGAATATTTTGAAATAGAACATGAGGATATATATGTAAAAAAATTTATACATACTCTAGATGAAGAAGATAAGGAATGGTACGAGTCACTTCCAGGATAATTCAGTTGATTCTTGGGTGGAAATGAAGAATTCCTTCAAGTTATAGTATGGTGATAAGACTAACCCTAGGTTTCTTCTGACTGAATTTGAAAATATAAAGAAAAATATGAATGAACCTATTTAGGATTTCAATACCAAATTTAATAAAACCTTGACAAGACTACCTATAAATCTGAGACCTAGTGATGAATCTTTCCTGATCAAATATTTAGATGCTTTTGACAAAAAAATAGCCTATTACCTGAGAGATAAAAATCCTCGAACCCTGAGGAAGGATTTTTATATGGATTTACAAATTGATAGTAATATCAAAGCAGTAGGAAAACCTCCAAAAAGAGAGGGTGTAAGTTTAATTAACCAAGAGAAACCTTAGACAAGAAAGTCAGTAGATCTAGAGGAAGTAGTCAAAACTCTAGTAGGGGTAGTTAAGGAGATTTCATACAAACTTGCTAGAGCTAAGAAAGGACTAGGGGAAAATCCTCAAGGACATTATATATTTTGAAATCATCCCATAGGTTATCATAGATGAGATGATAGAGGAAAGGGACCTATGGGGTCAAGAAATAAGCAACCAAACCCTAGAGAAAATAAGGTAGTGCCTGATCCACTCACTGCTAGGGTATCTTTGGTTGAAGAAGATCATATCATTGAATGGTGTGATAAATTTATTTTTGCTAAATTCTCCATGTAACCCTAATGTGGATGATGATGATGCCAATGATGAATCTTATTGGTGATGTTCTTATGTTTAAATGTTCTCATCTTTGCACCATAAGGGACAACTTCTACTTTTGAAATGTTGGGTGCTAGAACTATTGATTTCTTTTGGAATTATCTGGAACATGTATCTTCTTTTCCTCCTACCAATAATGTTTATATAGATATGGTTTAGTCTTATTTTGAGTTACCTAACCATGAATTTGAATATCTAAGGGATTTGATGATTAAAAAATATGATGGGGCATTCCTTTTGAGGAAGATAGAAATTTTTATGAATGTGGTGGTTGCTCAAGAAAAAGATTACAACTTTTGTATCGAGTAGTTAAATTATCTACCCCACCTTCATAAAAACAAACACCCATATTGACCAATATCCCCAAGAATGTTCCCAAGAAAGATATTCCAAACAAAGGCCCCATGTTGTTACTACTAATCCAAGTACCTCTGATGCTTCTCAAGTAGTAAAATATCTTGTCCCATCAAAAAAGAAATTATTTTCTCTCCCAATAATGCTCTACCCAAGTATGTCATGTGTGATATGGCTCAAATTTTGAGTCAAATTAAATTTATTATGCCCATTTTTGAGTTTCTCAGAATCCCTGAGCATAGAAAAAGAGCATTTGAATATTTGGGATTCAAAGAGGAAACAATTGTCATAAGTAAAGATGTAAATAATGTGGATGTCTCACCTACTATAGCTGAAGTAGAAGTGACTCAAGAACAAGAAATCATTGGGGAATCCCCATAGATATATTTAGGCACTTGGTCGAATCTCAATTGGATGTAGATCCATTTTTTACCTCCCTAATTATTAGTGACAAACTTGTTCATAATTGTATGTTTGACTTGGGAGCCTCATGTAATATAATGCCCTTGGAGGTCATGAATGAGTTGAATATAAAGATAACATTTTTTTAGAAAATGTCATGCCATGGATTCAAGGGAGGTACTATTTATTGGGTATGTGAAAGGACTAGTTATTCATCTTGTTGCTTACCCTAGTAAATATTTGACCATGAATGTGGTTATTGTTGATTTCCCTGCTAAGTGGGGTATGTTGTTATCTAGAAAATGGGCTACAAGTGTGGGAGGTAGTGTCTAAATGGACATGTCTTATGCCACTATACATATGGAAGGAAAGTTGGTGAAACTACATGGAGAGAAAAATATGCTCCACATTATTGAAGATCCCATGAATGTTTATTATGAGGTATAATTTGTTGACACTTTGATTTGGACAATTTTATAGCGTATGCTGATTTTGAAGATCAATGCATAAATATTGCTACTCATTTACAAGATGTTGGTATTCCTTGGACCATGATATTTGATGGACCATGCTCTGCTATGGGGAGGGGAGCAAAATAGTCCTCACATCCCCGAACAATAATATTTTAATTTTTCATTCGAATTAAATTTTGAATTCACTAAAAATATTACAGAATATGAGGCATTTCTCCGGGTTTAATAATTGCATGGAAATATGAAATAAAGGAGATTATTGTTAAAGGATATTCTAAAATGATTGTGAAACAAGTAAAAAAACTATATGCAACCAAAAATAAAAAAATGAAATAGTACAAGCATGCAGTATGGGACCTTATTGAAATGTTTGATTCATTTAATATCATGTATCATGAAAGGACCAAAAATGTAACAACCGATAGATTAGGTATCAACTGCGTCACATTTTTCTAATTGTGCAATATCTCTGTATTGTAATTATGATGTTGAAGTATTGGCTAGACCATCTATATCTAATACTGTTAAAAACTGCAAGTATTTGAGGATGATGCTCAGATACAAAGGTTTATGAAGAGAAAAGATGAATTTTCTAATCAACATATTGACTTAGAGCCAATGGTTGAACTCTATGATGGGAAAGAGACTTTGTTTCGGAAAGAGGTGATCTAACTAAAAACAAACACAATTCCTAGAGGATCAGTTACCCTTGAGTCCAACTTTGACAGAGTTGAAAGAAGAATCAACATATCTATTTATAATTATAGATATGTTGAAGAATTTTAATTGGGGACTCAAGAAAACCCCAGGAAGGTATGGATGGGATGTAATTTGAACAAATAAGAAAATTAGGATTACACCAAGCTACTAAGATAATATCAAGATTTCTTAGCTTGGTCATACTCTGAACTGAAAGCTTATAGATAAGATATTTTTCAACATGAGATACCTCTAGAACCTCATTCCAAACCTTTTAGGTAGAAGAAAAGGCCCATCAATCCCCTTATCTCACTCAAAATGCAAGAAGAGTTAACAAAATTGAGAGATGGAGGAATCATATAGCCTACAAGGTATTCTTCATGGGTGGAAAACCTTATACTAGTCAAGAAGAAGAATGGGGACATAAGGCTTTGTGTGGATTTTAGGAATCTTAACAAGGCATCAATCAAAGATAATTATCCATTTCCAAATATGGATAACATGTTGTAGTTGGTTACAGGATCTGAATTATTGTCAACATTGGATGGTTTCTCAGGGTATAATCAGGTGGTTGTGAAGAAATATGAACAGTTTAAAACTACCTTTACTACTCCCAGGGAACATATGTTTATGTCAGGATTCCCTTTAGACTCATGAACATAGGATCAAATTTCCAGAGAGCTATTTGTTTGGCTTTCTTAGGAATTATAAATGAATTCATAATTGTATATCAAGATTATATAACATTTTATACAAGAAAAGAGGTGACCATTTGGGACATTTATAAATAATGTTACTCGGATGCAAGGAGTACGGGGTTTTATTTGGGAATATTTTATCAAAGGAAGGGGTCATGATAGATCCCGAGAGAGTGGAGGAAATTGGTAAAGTTCCCATTCCCAAATCTAAAAAAGGTATTCAATATTTCTTCAGGAAAATAAAATTTATTAGGAGGTTCATCTCGAACTTTGTTGAGATAACTATTCCTATAACAAATATGTTGAAGAAAGACCAAGTCATTAAGTGGGAAGGAGTTGTTCAAGATTTCACTTGAGTAAAGGAAGCACTAAAAAATGCCCCAACCTTAGTAAGTCTTGACTATGAGAACTAATTTCAAATATTTTTGTTTTCCTCCAAGAATAACATTGCATCAGTATTGTTGTAGAAGGATGAAGAAGGAAATGAGAGGCTTATTTATTTTTTTAGCAAAGCCCTGGAAGGTGATGAGTTGAAGTATATTATTATGGAAAAGTAGGATTTTGCTTTGGTGAGTGTTTCACCTAATTCTGGAGCGTTTCTTAGAAAATGGCAAAACAAATGAGGGTAATGAGCATAGGAGGGATACATGTTGAGATGTTGGTTGATAGGTTATTACACGCTTATGACTTCTGAATCCACAGATGATCATGAGAGATTCCTTTTTTCTTAGAGGAACTACCTAAAATGGAACACAAGACCACCAAATAAAATTTAAAAAATTATGTAGTGGACTGCCTAGCATGTGCTAGATCTCGGGAAGTGTGATACTTCCTAGACAACTATCAATCCACTGTTTAAAACAACTTAATGCTGGTAATAAATTAAATCCTACTGTAGTTAAAATGATTTAGGTATCTCATTCGTCTATAATAAGAAAATTCATTCACAACAAGCTAAGTTATGATTGAATCTGAAGGTCAAGGTCACTGTCAGGATACTGTTATTGGTCAGGGTCAGATTCTAGTCAGTTTAGGGTATTTGGTGGTGGTTTTAGGCTCTGATCTGGGTTTCTGGTAAAAGACATAGAGACGATGTCGGTTTAGGTTAACCGGTGATGGTTATGGGTGACCGGTGTCGGTATGGTTGGGGTATAGGAAACTCAATAAAACTTGGTTGGGTGATAGATCCGGATTAGATGAAGGTGGAAGGGCAATGACAAGATTTGTATGGATCTGAGGTATGCACAGGAATGATAGAGGTATAGGTATGGGAAATGTAAGGGTGTGGAAAAAGGATGGTCAAGTTTGCATGGAGGTAAAATGGTGGGGAATGGAAATAGGAACAAAAACTAACAACATAAGTAAAAGGATCTACTAAAACAATAAGGAACCAATGCAGGTTAACAAACTTACTATTTGTATGAGCTTGAGGCCTGGTTGGTAATGGTGGGTGATCAAATGAAATTTTTATAGTTGTGGCACTTCCTCGGATGCTCCCGTGAAGGTAGACAGCTATGTGATTGCTTTGGGTACTAGCTATGGGTCTTCTAATGCCGGCACGTGTCAGGTTCTTACGCTTGTATGTAGCTCTAGTTTTGTCACTTGTTCTCAGAAGATGTCTTTTTTTCGAAATGTGCCAAACTCAAAATAAGGTTATTTTGGGAGTTAAATGGTAACCGAAGATAGTTCCGGCTTAACCGGTGGTGGTTAAGGGTAACCGGCATTGGTTAGGGTGGGATTTCCTAGGTTTACTAAACTGGGCAGATCCCCTTGATTTTCTAGGATCGCGCTCAATTCCTCCATGGATTATAATGGAAGCTTCCTTGTAACATGTAGGAATGTGGTTAGAGGAAATGTAGGGATTGATTTTTAGGGTTTGGGTAGGTCTTAGTTAGTTATGGCAACTTACTAAGAGTAGGTCTTAGGGTGAGGTGTTTAGGTGAGGTGGATATGTGGGCATTATCTCAATTAGGATATTTAAATAATAAATATGGTGAGGATAATGAATTAATTTAATTTAAATAATTAAATTAATATTATAGTGGGGTGGAGGGGGCTGGATAGGTTGATGTGTTCAAATTATTTATTTAATGATGGACCAAAGGGGAGTGTGACCTAAATTTAGTGTCTAATTTTTTTCCCTTTTGTTGTGTTGCTTGTATTCGTAAGTAAGTGACACTTTGAAAAAACAAATGTGGTTGCCCCATGTGTGGGTGAAGGTGATCCCCCTCAAACTAGGAACTGATGAGGAAGAAGGAATAATCGGTGAGTGGTTTGATAAAAGGTGAATGTGATGAAGAAGAAGGTGGGTAACTGGGGAAAAGGCAAAAAGGTCTACTTGGGTAATATAGGTAATGGGTCGAGTCAAAGGTCAAAGGTCAAATGCACGTACACGTATAAACAATGCACGTACACGATAAACAATGGCACAAGATTAGGTGAAGAGTAGGAAAAATCTACATCGTCTAAGGTTGATATGTTTATCCAAACAAGGTTGAGGTGATTCTGGTATCCAAGGTATAGGATATGGTTAGGAAACATTACGCAGGTCAGGTGTAGGAATGTTTAGGTGTGTTCTAGTACACCAAAGGTAGGGTCAGGATAAATGGTCATGAAAAGAGGAAAGGTAAAGTCATTAGGTCAATCAACACAGGTAACAGTGCCGTAAGGTATAGCAAACACATGAGGTTAAAGGTCACTAACGATGTTCCAAGTCCAAGAATCTAGGTCATGACATGGGTAGGGCTGAGGTATGGGTAAAATAACGAGTCCCCAAATGAGGATGAGGGTAGGTAGTAAATGATGAGGTCAGGAGGGTAAGGTGAATATTGGGTGAGGGAAAAAGAGTGACTAGTAGGGTAATAGGTTGAATTGGGGAAATGTGGAAGAGAGGGTGACTGATGCTAGTCAAGGGTAACCAATGCTGGTATAGGGTAACCAACCATGGTAAGGTATGGCATGTGACCAATGCGGGTGAAGGTAAAAAAGCATCGATTATGTTGGGGATGTTATGAAAGTGAAAAATCCAAATTTTTACAAATCATTTGTCTTCTTGCGAATTGGGAAAATGACACAAGAGAGAGAGAAAGGGGGAAAGTGTCTAGATGGAATGGAGAGTTGAGTTGGTGAGCCGAACGATGGGTGATTGGTAGTTGAGAGGTAGGTCCATGGGATCAGATTGAGTGATTTGATTGGTTGGAGGCACAGTTAGCGATTGGTGATGGTAGAGGCCGGAGAGGGATCAAAGCGGGCCACCGGTGCCACAACTGGACATGCCACCATGGCAACAATAGCATGATGAGGTAAGAATCAAACCCATGTTGTGTTTTGTTAGATAGATTAGGTGATAAGTCAGGGTTTGAAAAATTAGGTTTTTTATTTTGGGTGGGGGAAAATGAAATTGGAAATGTGTTAGGGTGAATTAGGTAGAATAGGAGCGGGGAGAGAGGTAAGTGGGTGAATAGGGGATGGGATGGGGTTGAGGGGAAGTGTAGATGAGAATGGGTGGGGAAAAGAGAAAAAGAGGAAGATTTTAGATAGGGGAGGGTATTGGGGTCATGTCTTTTGCCATGAAAGTGAATGGCATTGATCGAGGTTAGCCGACATCGGTAGGGTTAAACTAGTATCGATCACAAAATAGGTGATTAATTCCAGTTTATGGGTGACTGGGGTTAGAGATAATCAGCAACAATCAATTTTTGGAGAACAAGGGGCCGAAAGGGCCCTAGGTGGAGTGGGTGAGATAGGGAAGGGTAGAATAGGGTGCATTGGTGAAAAACCTAGTGTAGGTGAGGGGAAAATGGGTATGGGAAATGATAGTGGGTGAGTATGGGTATGATGAAGGTGGATTAATTTGATGTTTGTATTGGATGCAGGGGAGAGATTAGATGTGGATGAGAGATAAGGTTCCACCCCTACTCTTGAGAGTGCAAGGTGCGGCAACAAATGAGCGAGGAGTGGTGGCATGTGGAGGAGGTGGGCTGAATGGGGTCGAGCACTATCGACATGCGGCACAAACCGATTTTGATGGTCACTCTCATTGATAGAAGGGATCCAGATTACAAAGCACATTCCACCTATCGATAGGTGAGATGACAAATCACCATGGAGGACATGTTTAAGATCCTATGGCTACCGATACTGGGACGCAGTGTACTCAATCTCCTCTAAGGCTTCCGAAAAGTTGATTTTGATAGTGTTTAGAGAGGGACTTGAAGACCTGACTTTCCATAATGCCAGTCTAAGTTACGGAGGGATGTACACAACCCATCCAGAGGAGATGAGGCTCATTGTTTTATTGATGTAGGTAGTGTATTGTTCCACACACCGATGCAGAGGGAGGGATATTTCCCCACTCATTAATGGGGGTACTACATGACATGGTGATGGATCAGACCCACTTTTCCTGGGTGCCAACATTCCTGGTGTAGCTATATAGAGAGTTGTGGGCATATGGGTGTCTGCGTAGGTTCAACCTATGTTGCACATTTTTACTACACTATTGGGCCTATGAGCACATCGATGAGTGCATTGTTTGGCTCATTAATATCATTTCTTTAGACCGGAAATACTCTTTGTGATATGACTTATTAGTATATGGGGATGTTTTGTGTAGTTATATCTTAGTAGGTTTGATGCATTTTCCTTGCTATTATTTATGAAAACCGTTTATCACATGAACCTCCTACTAACTTGTCTTTATGAGATCAAATGTGATGATGTGTGTAGGGAATGATGGAAGTTACTAGTGGATAAGAAGCCCGAGTTCGAAGCATGCGGTGAGACTGTTTCCATCAAATTGACCTATTAGCTTGGGCTTAATTCTAATGGCTCATAGGAATCTATGAGTTTTAATTGATATTTAATTGACAAAGTGTTTAATGTCACCTGATATGGAGGATCTTGTAACCAACATTATCTATATGAAGACTTTGTCTTCAGAACTTGGTAGTACCACTTTTTTATTATTGAAGAAGATTATCTGCATACTATTCTGGATTTTTGTTTTGATGTGTTATGAACTCATTTCAAAGTTAATGAAAGCCACGAAATTTTGAGAATCAGAATTTGTTGATCACTCTATCTCGAGGAAGAGCAAGGGCCCACTTGACCAAGGAGATACGAGGTTACTTTGAGTTCATGCATACAGTCCTTCGATTAGTTTTACTACAATTGTCATTTGATGAGTTTTACATGCATGCTTTGATTAACTATATTTTCTTTCTCCATTACCACTTTTTCTTAGAATAGATGCTTTTGTTATGTAAATCTAGTTCATGAATAGTCTTGCTTTCTGCTAAAAATTCCAGTTATTCAGTTGTGATTTAATTTGTTAAGAATAAGTGTGTGCATATTTTACTTTACAAGAAGATTAGTTGCTAAAATTCCTTTCATTGCAAATAGTTGAATTCCATAGACTTGTATTTAATTTTTGTAGATTTTAACTGCACTTTTGTAGAATAGTCACTAAAACTAAGCAACGCCCCAATAGAATCAACGCATAACTAGTTCTCCTAGACTCCATTGCATATTTCCTAGGACACATCCCTGGTTTAGAATGACACTGATAAAGATTATGTTAGTTAAATGATTGGAAGAATACAATGACCCATCACACATAGTTTGTGTGTGGTAAGTAGGGATGCCCCAAAATATGCATTTACACCGAGATTGGTGTGGGGCGGGGTACAAGTGATGTGTACATATGATTAGAGAGTGACAATTAGACATGTCTACACATGATGTAGCCTATTACAGGTGTTTATTGGAGGGGTTTTTCTGAGTGGACATCATATGGAGACCGTATGTGGGTTATCCCTCATTCAAGTAGATGCATGATGAGTTAGATGGTCTTTAGTTGTTGAGATGGATAGTGGGGCACCATGCTGGGGAGCATGAGATGATCCTAGTGGATAGGGTTAGACAACAGTTTGGACTGCCACAAGACATACCTCCACCCTTCCCGCAGTACAAGATGGATGACGTGGAGGAGCCATTTCCTCTAACACAATGCCTAACAGCTTCCCACAGGGTAGGAGGAGTAGGTGGTAGACTGGCATATTGATGATTCTAGGGTTACAGATAGATACAGATAGTGGTGGGTGGCTCATTTACGAGTAGTACCACCCAGCTAGTGAAGCCAGATTTAGCCACCATCACAATGCGAGAGGATGCCCTTCGAGGGCGGTGGTGACCTTGATTACCTAGTTGGGTATGGTGTAGGGATAGCTAGCTAGCTTAGAGGTGGAGGTGGCCGAGTTACATGTACAGGTGGCTAGTCTTTAGGCCCAGATGGCCCAGGGTGGGGATGGAGATGGAGATGGGGATGATGGTCGGGTGGCTTCCCTACAAGCACAGGTGACAGGGTTGTAGGGCTAGTTGGTCATAACATAGGAACATATTGGGGCTTTATAAGCCCATATACAGGCATAGGGGCAAGGGACGATGACACCACCACAAGCACCGGGACAAGGTCCTAGTTCATAGGCAGGGGTGGGACAGGGTCCCATAGGATATGTACAGGTCGAGGGCGATAGGGTTACCATAGATAAAGGCCCATATCTAGGTTGCAGGAGGTGAGACAGGAGGCGAGGTAGTATTAGGACCAGTTGATAGTGGTAGGGATATATTTTTTATCATATATCGAGTACAGTGGTACAACAGCATCTAGCGACAGTCCAGATCATGCACCCATAGCATGGACAAGATAGGGGATAATGAGCCCCAAGACATGGTTAGGGTGAGGTTGACGGTTCCCAGAGGCCGCCTAATTGACACACTAGTAGGTACCCAACCACCACCTATGATGGGTGGGGAGATGTTAGTAGGTTGTTAGACAGGGGCCGAGGAGGTAGAGGGCAGGCGATATAGATATGGAGGATGTCCGCCGAGATGATGCCTGATATATGGCTCCCGATTTTGACATAGTTTTGATTTTTGATATATACCAGCCTGCATGCCGAAGAGAGTGAGGATGTATGAGATTTTTTATTATTGAGTATATACCAGCCTACATGCCAAAGATATTTTGTCGTATTTTATTGTTTTATTGTATATGATAATCTTGCCGCGTCTAATGATATTTTGTATTGAGTATCAGCCTACATGCTAATAATTTTGAGAGATGTACATGATTGGATATCCATGTATATTGTATTGAGACACACATATTTGTTTATATGATGAGATGGATGAGATTCTGATGATTTGTTGGTGTTTTATGAGAATTTTAATTTTTGTCGTGATATGGACGGAAACTAGGTGAGTGAGGCATGATGGAGTCAGGTTGGTTTAGGCATGGATTGAGTCAGGTCATAGGCATGGCTCGAGTTAGGTTTGTGGTCTAGGCATGGTTGAATTAGGTCATAGGTATGGTTGAGTTTAAATTGGTTGAAGTTGTGATTCATTAATTTGTGCAATGAATGATGAGATGGGTCATTTTAAGATGCTTTATAATACATGCATGATGATGGTAGAGGAATGGTAGTCATAATAAATGTATGTTGTGATGATGATAAAAATGTTAAGTAACTTGTTGTTTGTTTGGTTTAATTTCCAATTTTTGACATAAAAAGGAAACTAAGTGGGGTAGAATGTAATTTAGGAAGATGAAAGATGAATTGGTTAGGGTAGAGAGTGGTCGAGCTAACCTCTAAGGGCCCCATGCCCTCGAGTGCTACCTACATAGTCCCGACAAAAAGGGACCTCAGGCCGATGTAGTTCTCCCATAAGCTAGGGAAGGATATGAGGAGGTGTGAAAATGAGTTGGTAGGTGTTAGGCATGATTTGGGTGTGGGTCCTGTTAGGTGTGAGTGAGTTGTGGGCAACTTGGTATAGGTAATTTTGATTGTGGTGTAAGAATAATATTACCCCAATGGTAAGCATTGAGGAGAAAGTCCTATATAAGGTAATCAATACGTAATAAAGAAGGTTTAAAGATAAGAGGGGGTAAGAAAGCTACTTGATTGGTTAGGATCATACCGAGTAAGTCATACTATGGAGGAGGTGATGAACGTGAGACCCTAAAGACATTACTTGATTGATTTTCTAAAGGTGAATAATAGTCACATGATCACCAAATGTCACAATTCCAAGAGGTCCCTTCAAGCAATAGGAAATGAAAATGTGAATGGAGAGAGGGTGATATGGTAGTGGGTAGTATTCCCTTTGGCAAGAGATCCAAGGTAGTAATGGGAAAGTCCATGACTAAAAGAATTTCTATGTTGACTGATTTATCGATGTGAGAAGTCTATATGGGATGAGGAAATGAACTCCTTGAGGTCTTCATGAAGCGATTGATGCAGAAGCTACATATTCTCTCGCTTTTTAAAAAAAAAAATGCTTTACATAGTTGTCCTTGAAGGGAGAATTCTATTTATAATAGTGATTACAGAGAGGAAGATGTCCTTTTGAGGGAGTCATATTTTTATTAAAAGTTTGACTCAAGGAGATGGGTCCCATGTGAGGGCTTTGAAGTCATGGACAAGACCAAGGTGAAGAATAGGATTCTTGTTCAGAAAGTAGGGTGAAATGACCATGGGATCTCATCTAAAGGTAGACAAAAAGTATCCATGAGAATCATGCTATGTGCAGTGCCGTGGTACACATATTCAAGAAAAGATAACAAGTGATAGATACGCACATGATTCTTGTTTAATCATTGGTGATGTGTAAGAAGTGGATAGCGCTCAAGGGATGAGCATGGAAAGAGGTAAAAAGTGATGTAGGACTAAAATTCAATAGTAGAATGGTCAAAGATACAAGGCATTAAGGGGCTTAGGTTTGGGTTTACCATCGAATGAAGATAAATGATGATTACCTAATCCATAAGTATGGGTCACGATGTATGGTCCAAGCTAATTAGGAGAAAATTTTCCGCATTTACTTCTTTCTACTTTTTTTACATGTTGATTTTTTTTTAGGACAAGGTCACCGACTTGTAAGATTCATTTATGGACACATTTTTCATAGGAACATTTGATATGTTTTTGGTGAACTTGAAGGTGTTCAAGAGCATTAAGATGGAATTCGTCTAATAACTCAAGTTGTGCTAAATGGTCCTGATGAAATTCATCATCATTGAGCATGTCATGGAGAGAAATTTGGAGTGAGGGAATATGGAATTTGAGAGGTAGAACAACCTCTGTACCATAGACCAAAGAAAATAATGTGGCAGCAGTGGAAGTATGGATACTAGTGCGGTATGCCCACGGGGCAAAAGGAATGTGTGTATACTAGTCCTTCCCAGTATCGTTAACCACTTTCATGATATATGTGTTTGAGGTTTTGTTAGTGGACTCAGCTTGGCCATTGTTCTATGGGTAATAAGGTGATGAGAAACTTAGATGAATGCCGAAGGCGTTTCAATTTTTTTGCAATGTTTTGTTTTTGAATTGTTTTCCATTATCGGTGATGAGGTGATGAGGTGATGAAGAACACCAAAGTAGAAAATGATGTGATGATTTATGAACTCACATAGTTTCTTAGCTTTCTTAGAGATGAGTGGTACAGCTTGAACCCATTTTGTGTAGTACTCGGAGCGGTGATGAGCCATTGATGTCATTGTGAAGAATGGGGATTGATATCTTCAAAAATATTCAAACCCAATTGAGAGAAGGGCCAAAGGGAATGGGTGACCTGTAAGGCATGACTAGGTACATTATGAAGGTTGGTGTGTTGTTGGCATTTTACACAATGTTTGACATAGTCACAACAATCATGGTTGAGGGTTGTCTAGTAATAGCCTATGTGAAGAATAATCTTAGCAACAACAGGGCAGTTGAAGTGACCTCCACATATGCCATCATGAACTTCCTTAATGGTATAAGGAATTTCAGAACTCATGAGGCATTGCAAGATAATACCATCAAAGTTACGCTTATAGAGGAGGCCCCCCATGATGACGTAATGAGAGACCTTTTTAAGGAAGGTGTGTTGTCCATTATGGGTGAGATCAGGAGGTAAGATGGAGAGAGAAAGATAGTCGGAATATTGTTTATACCAAAGGTCACTCGGTCGGGGGTGGCGGTTCTAATAGAGTAAACTTCATGAGGTAAATAATAAGGTGATTCGATTCATTGTATAGTGATAAAGATTTTAGAATCAATGGGTGAAGCAGGTATTTGAGAAGCCAAACAGGAAATTTTATTTGTAAATTTGTTGGTTGAATGGGGAATAGTTTGAAGGGCGTAACGGTCAAAGGTGGTCAAAAGTATGTCCACTTGATGTTTATACTTTTGAAGTATCTCATTAAGACATTGGTATATACCATTTACTTAGTTTATAACCAATTGAGAATCACCAAAGATGTTGATTGATTTGACATCTAGGGCATAGGCAGCTTGGAGACCTAATACGTGTGCTTTGTATTTGGAAATATTCTTTTTACAATCAAAATATAGTGTAGAAAACAAAGGCATGGGTTCACCATTAAGAGGAATGAGGATAACACTAGCCCCACCCCCACGCTGACATTTGGAACCATCTAAGAAAAATTTCATTTGGTAAGCGGGTTCATCCAGGAAAGGGTAGAATTGACTCATCTAGTAAGTAAAAATTCAAGGGTTGATCCTCGGAAATAGGTGCATCTGCCAATTGGTCGGTGATAGCTTGGACCTTGATGGACTTTTGATGAATGAATTCAAGGTTGAGGTCAGCTAAAATCATAAGCCAACATGCGGCACATTTATTTTGGTAAGGTTTAGCATACATGAAGTGTAAGGGGTCGGTGTTGGTCATAACATAGGTTTTGTGGTTGAGTAGGTAATGTCGGAGTTTTGTGGCAACGAAAACTAAGGCTAAGAAAATTTTTCAGGATGGGTGTAGTTTCATAGTCCAAAAGAATATGGATTATGTAATAAACCACATGCTCCTGTGTTTTTCATTGTGGTGATCGAGCATGCCTCCCAAGGATTGATCAATAGCGGAGATGTATAAATAGAAGGATTGATAGTCTGTAGGTGGGATAAGTATGGGTGGTGGAGGAGGCATTATTTTAAGGCCTCAAAAGCTTTATGGTAGTCATCATCTCATTTAAAGGAGACATCCTTGTTGAGAAGATGATCAAATGGTTGACACCAATCATATAATTGTGAAATGAAATGATGAATAGACTGCAACTTACCTTGCAAGCTACGGAGTTACCTAAGGTTAGTGGGTGGAGGCATTTCTAGAATGGCCTTGACTTTAGTAGGGTCAACTTATATACCACATAGGGAAATGATAAATCATAGGATTTTTCGTAAGAGGACCGCGAAGACGCACTTCTTAGGCTAAAGGCAAACACAATATTTAATGAGGTGGTCAAAGATGGTTTTTACAACGGTGAGGTTCTCGAGTGACGTTTAGATTTGGTAGGAGACCATCCATGTAATCTTCCAATATACGATGCATAATGTCATGGAAGATATAAGTCGTAGCCTCACTTTGATATGTGGCACCAGAATTTTCAAGGTAAAATGGCATGACTAGATAGTAGAAGGTTCCCTAAGGGGTAATGAATGCGGTTTTGTGTTGATCCTCTGGGCAAGCAAGATTTGGTAATAACCCAAGAAGTCATCCATGAGTGACAACATCTCATGATTGGTGGTAAGGTCAACCAGTTGGTCAATACTATATAAAGGAAAGTCATCTTTTGGACAAGCTAGATTGAGGTCATGGAAATCCGTGCAAATTTGGAGTCCACCTGTCACCTTAGTAATAAGGACAATGTTAGAAATCCAATGAGGATAATCAATGGGTAGGATGAAGGAAATGGAAACAAGGCATTGAATTTCTTCTTTGACAAGAAGGGAAATGCGAGGGTGCATTTTCCTCATTTTGTCTGACGAGGTTTGGCATCGGGAATGGTTACAATATTATGGACCACTATGGTGGGGTCAATACCAGAATTTCTGCATAAGACCAAGTGAAAGCATGGTTATGATCTTTGAGAAAAGAAGTGATGGCTTCCTATTCAGCAACATCTAAAGATTGACCGATCTTTAGGATGTGCGGGTTGTCTTGAGTATGAATGTTGATCTCGATATTCGATTCATTCAACATGGTTTGCATCTCAGAGGGTAATGACCGATGAATATATGAGTCTTTTGCACCAAGGTAGGTGAGTATAGATTCATCATCCTGACATTGAATGATGTTAATTGAAGGTGTATCATCATCGATCATTTTAGGATACAGGAAGGGAAGAGAGGAAGGAGCCTCGCCCTCACGTTGATAAGTCAAAGGCCCCAAGGAAATGGTGTTTATGAAAAAAATTTAGGAGGGATGGATTTTAGATCCATCGACTCCGTCGGAGAAGGTGGTGATGGCGGCGGAACAGGTGAAGAGGGTGGAGAAGGGTTGATGTCCTCAATGAGTTTAATGTAGGCCTTCTTGGTAGGTGGTTCAATAAAGCTGATACCACTATGGTCGTTATGTTTGTAGGTAGTACATGGAATAATGGTATGACAACCTTGCTTGTAAAATCCAAAACCAAAACCCTTCCACACACATTGGTGTAGGAAGGTGTGGGTGAAATTTTGATTGGTGAGTGACTGGAAGTCAGTGGAAAATGGGTGGGTTTGTGACGGTGGTTTGGGTGTGTAAGTGTTAGTATTAAGTCTCCCATATGTGATACTGGTACGAAGGTGAGGAGGACCATAAAGGAGTTTTTCTCCTATGTGGTGATCATAGCGAGGGTGCTGGTGAAGACTTCCATACTCTTGTGGAGTAAGAAATGTGTTGACACTATATAAGCAATACTCCCCTAGAGTGAGGCATTGAAAAATGCCTTCCAAGGGATCGGTGGTTAGTATGTGGGTAGCTGGAATAGATTATGTGTCGAGGTTGACGTAAAGGTGGATCTAACGGATTAGGAGGCTGATGGATTGGCCATGGAGGTTGTGGCAGTAGTAGGAATGGAGGAGGTATGTGCATTGAGGTAGCGATTTGACTGCAAGCTAGCAGTGTAGGGGGGTAAGTGTAGGAAGTTGATGGACAAATATAGGGTCATCCGTGGACATCATATTGCAAATAACAACATAATATCAACTTGTAGGGATTATTAGCAATACATACACTCAAAATTAGACAAAATTATATTAATATGAATTGTAGCATCCGGAATCTAGTTTCTAAAATACTAGTTTTTGTAAAAAATGGACAATATTAGCTATATTAAACACTCAAAATTCAATGACTTGGTATTTTTTTTTTTTAAAAACGCCGATAAGATTATAGTCTGTTTGCCCACAATTTGGATGACCAAAAATTGATATATATATATTTTTCCTTTGGTGAGAAGTTATATGCCACTATCTATCTTGGGATGGATTTTATTTTGTATTTTTTTTAGTAATATTTTATTTTTTATGATTTTTTCCGTGAAAGTGGTATGAAAACATAAAGAAAACAGAGCACTTTCCATTTGCCCGCCATAACTTCATCAAAAAATATTGAAATCAAATATTTTTTTTTTTTGAACATGTATATAATTTCACCATGGTTGGGATGGTATAAGTTTTATCACATTCTGATAAGTGAAAACAAATTTTGCAGTCTTAAACGTAGACATAAACATTTACAGGAAAAAGTGTCTTAAAGACCTACTATTAGTAAAAATTATAAAATGATATTTATGCTCTTCTATTCACTTTAAAATTAGTATTTCTACAAATCTAATAGTCTCCCCTACGCAATGGTACCATTTTTATGACATAGTTTTTACTTTTCGGCATGGTTCAAGTCCGGAAGACTAAATTTGATGTTTTGCTATTTTTAATGTAAAATTTAGGATTTGATGTCCACTTAATTGTCCCCCAACTTGGTGCACTTACCCATAGGTGAAGCAAGAGTGGTCATGGAGGTAGATGCCTTAATGGGCATAAGCATGTCATTGGGTCGGTAAAGCATGATACCTTTTTTAGAAGGTGAAGGATCAACTAGAATAGCATAGGTGTGTCCTTCATGTTCAAACTTTACACAAAGATGCAAAGTGGAAGGAACACAACCCCCGACATGAATCCGAGTCTGCATGAAACAACGTGTTATATTGAAATCCCCCTCCAAGATGTAAAATAACTATGGAACTATGCGGGGGCCATATGAATGTGGAGGATGAAGGTGCCTAGTGTAGAGGTGATAGCATCGTTGAATGAACACAACATGATAGGATGTTTATGCATGTAATTACTAGGTATGCGCATTTGAGTGAATGCATGGGATGAAATAATGTTAATGCTTGTGCCCCCATCTATCATTAAACATCGTACACGTATATCATTGATGTGGATAGAGATGAAGAGAGCTGGGTCGTGGCCATTGGTTTGGTGCGGTGTGATCTCTTCCTCCGAGCGAGAAGCTAAGGGAGTCTATTTGGTGAGTAGGGTGTGGTGTGGATAAAGGTGGCAATTTGGTGAGAGATGATACATGATGGGGTGTGATAATGGAGGCTAGGGGTGTAGGGTCATTGGGTAAATCCTCAATAGATTGTAGGACCTCCATGAGATCTTGACGATGGGATTCTGAGGTTTGGATGAGGTCATATAAGGACATTTTGAGGGGGGATTGGTGTAGTTGTTTGAGCAAAGTGTAATGTGTGACCCCATTAGAAATATGATATGTGGGCCCATAGATAGTAATTTTAGGTGTGGGTGCAGATGGTATGTTGGGTATATTATTGGTTGGTGCATCGAGTTTCCTTTTCCTTGCCTTTGTCTCTCGAGCACGGGTAAAAACGTGGATCATGTTTATCCGAGGGGAGTTGGAAAATGGATGTGTAGGATGAGTGGTTTAACAACATGATGGACAAAACCTAATGGGGAGAAAATCCTTGTGAAGTGATTTGGGTGCAATGACATTTAGGTGATGGTGTGGCAAGTTCTCTGATGTGAACCATGTTAATTTCGAATCTTGGGGGTGGCTCTAAGAGTTGTGGGGGTGGAGGTCATGGTTGTTGAGTAGGTAGTGAGGGAAGGACTGTGGGAATGGGTGTTGGTGAAATAGGGTCCTCATCAAGAAGGTCATCATCATCAAATTTTTCTTCAGGAGGACATAACTAGATAAGGATGGTTTTCAAAGCCTTACATTTCTCCACATCATGCCTTGGCACATGATGGTAGGCGTAAATTTTAGTGTCATAAAACCCTTTTGGCTTGGGTTTGAGGGGGTCATAAGGTCTGAACGATGGTAATGTGATGACAAAATTCTTAAGGAGGTTGATTAAGATTTTGGCATAGGACCCTGCTAGTGGGTCACAATGGGAAGTGAAAGTGGGTTTAGGTGTAGGTGTGGTTGATTGTTGAGGAACAGTCTTTACAGGAGGGGGAGTGGGTCGAGCTATGGTTTTGGGTGTTGGTCGTGTTTTCTTGGGTAGAGGTATGGTAGATGAATGGGAAGGAGGGTGTATGTTTTCTTTGACTAACTTATTGGAGGGTAGCAGATTTTTATCTTTGGGTTACACCTCCTTGGGTAAAGGTGATATGGGTGTATGAGATCTAGAGGGATAATTAGATGGGGAAGAGGGAGAGTTACCTAGGGGGATAATGGAGGTGCTTTGTGAAGGTAGATGAAGTGGATTTGTAGGGGTGTGCGGGAAAAAGATTGAAGTGTAGGGGATAGTGAAGAAGTTGTTGAGGGTATTAGAGGTATCGGTGGTAAAGATGATGTAGGTGTGGGTGTAAGTCATGTCGGGCGCTTGGGTATGTTAATGGTTTATAAGGGAGAAATGGGCTATTGTGTTTTTGGTTTATTAATGGGTGGTAGTTTCTTAACCATGCTAGAAGGTTGAGGTCATAAGACAGACAACACGAGTGAAAGTAATGAAGGTATGGTTAGTGCAACCAGGGTGTGAGTTTTATGGGTTTGGTTCTTTTGTTTGGGTGCCTAGAGTATGTTGGGTGTTGAATGTGGAGGATGTATCTAAATCTACTTTGATAAGAGGATGAGTAAGGTTGGTGGTTAGGGTGACCCCTAAGGTAGTAATAGGTTTAGTCGAGGAAGATGACGTAGGTATGGGTTTGGATTTAGATGTATGTTGGGTTATGGGTGAGGGTGTATGTTGAGCTGTGATGGGTGTCATGGAAAAAGTTTTGATAGAGGTGGTTATGCTTGGTTTGATTGGTGGAAATATTTTTGGGTAGATAGTGGAAGTATTAGCAAGTGAAATCTACATTTCGTTGAGACAGAAGCGAGAAGACACCCCCAAAGTAAGGCTCTATCCACAAAACTAAGCAATTGGCTAAGCATGAGAACAACACATCTATAGGCATGGTTGATGAGGATCTAATGGAAATTCTTGTAAAATCTATCTTAGAGATGGAGAATTTTTAGCTTTAGCTTATGTGAGTAATGTGAGGCCCAAAAGTAAGTCTACATGATCTTAGGTAGCTAATGGAGAATGATCACCTAGAGGCAAAGGTATCTCTACCTTTGGATCCGTGATATGTGGAGGAGAAAATGGGTGGAGGTCATGGTTGTTGAGTATGTGGTGAGGGAAGGAGCGTGGAATGGGTGTTTGTGAAACAGGGTCCTCATCAAGAAGGTCATCGTCATCAAAGATTTTTTCGGAGGACATAACTGGATATGGATGGTTTTCAAAGCCTTGCATTTCTCCACATCATGCCTTGGCACATGATGGTTAGCGTAAATTTTAGTGTCATAAAACCCTTTTGGCTTGGGTTTGAGGGGGTCATAAGGTCTAAACGGTGGTAATGTGATGACAAAATTCTTAAGGAGGTTGATTAAGATTTTGGCATAGGACCTGCTAGTGGGTCATAATGGGAAGTGAAAGTGGGTTTAGGCGTAGGTGTGGTGACTGTTGAGGAAGGTCTTTGTAGGAGGGGCGATGGGGTCGAGCTATGGTTTTGGGTGTTGGTCAAGTTTTTTTGGGTAGGGGTATGGTAGATGAATGGGCGGGAGGGTGTATGTTTGCTTTGTCTAACTTATTGGAGGGTAGCAGATTTTTATCTTTGGGTTGCACCTTCTTGGGTAAAGGTGATATGGGTGTATGAGATCTAGAGGGATAATTAGATGGGGTAAGAGGGCGAGTTACCTAGGGGGATAATGGAGGTCTTTGTGAAGGTAGATGAAGTGGATTGTGTAGGGGGTGTGCGGGACAAAGATTGAAGTGTAGCGGGTAGTGAAGAAGTTGTTGAGGGTATTAGAGGTATCGGTGGTAAAGATGATGCGGGTGTGGGTGTAAGTCATGTCGGGCACTTGGGTATGTTAAGGGTTTATAAGTTAAGAAATGGGCTATTGTGTTTTTGGTTTATTAATGGGTGGAAGTTTCTTAACCATGCTAGAAGTTTGAGGTCATAAGACAAACAACACGGGTGAAAGTGATGAAGGTATGGTTAGTGCAACTAGGGTGTGAGTTTTATGGGTTTGGTTCTTTTGTTTGGGTGCCAGAGTATGTTGGGTGTTGAATGTGGAGGATGTAGCTAAATCTACTTTAATAAGAGGATGAGTAAGTTTGGTGGTTAGGGTGACCCCTAAGGTAGTAATAGGTTTAGTCGAGGAAGATGACGTAGGTATGGGTTTGGATTTAGATGTATGTTGGGTTATGGGTGAGGGTGTATGTTGAGTTGTGATGGGTGTCATGGAAGATGTTTTGATAGAGTTGGTTATGCTTGGTTCGATTGGTTGAAATATTTTTTGGGTAGATAGTGGAAGTATCAGCAAGTGACATCTACATTTTGTTGAGATAGGAAGCAGAAGACGCCCCCAAAGTAAGGCTCTATCCACATAATCTAAGTGATTGGCTAAGCATGAGAATGACACATCTATAGGCATGGTTGATGAGGATCTAATGGAAATTCTTGTAAAATCTATCTTAGAGACAAGGAATTTGCTAGCTTTAGCTTATGTGGGTAAGAGGGCCAAAAGTAAGTCTACAGGATCTTAGGTAGCTAATGGAGAATGATCACCTAGAGGCAAAGGTATCTCTCACGGATCCTTGATATGTGGAGGAGAAAATGGGTGATCCTCTGCGGTGAAGGAGATGATGAGTGCTCCTCTGTGGATGGAGGAGATAAACAAGTATCCTCCATGGACTGAAGAAGTATTGTGGGTAACGGTTCCCTAGGTGGAGAAGCCAAAGGTGAAATAGCCTCGATATTAGCGGAAGGCTCCTCCACGGGTGAGGAAGGAGGTGAAAGGTGTTCCTTTGTGGGTTAATGAATAGTTGATGTGGGTTCCAATGTAGAAGGAGGACTTGGGATAGATTTCCTCTATGGAAGGAATATGTGATAATTGGGAAGCAATAGTGCAACACTTGAAAATAGCATGGACCTCGCGGGTATGGCTATCATGAGTTGAGGTTTCACCGGTTTGATCAGATGAAGGGCATGATTAGGAAAAGGTTTCTTAAATATGTGTAGGTTTTGATTGGAAGGTGCGTTATGATTATCCATAGTTAACTCACCTTTCTCGAGCATTTATTGGACAATGTTTCGAAAGTGATGCAATTTCAGTCACTATGACCCTTTACTTGATGATAGTTACTGAAGTCATGTTATTTATACCATGTGGGTATGGGGAAAACAGGTCAAAACCAAAGTGTGTGGTTTTATAGAAGGAAGGTTGATGGCCCCAACTTTAATGAGATTTTCTAAGATAGAAGAATAAGGCTCCCTAATTAGGGTATATTTCCATTGTTCTCATCTGAATTGAATATTATAAATGGGTGAGAGATTAGATGAGGGGCTAGCATGATTTTACTGAGATGAGTTGGGCTGGATTTGATTACCACGGCATTAGCATCCTCTTGGCCTTTGAATAATTGTTCGTGGTTTGGAAGAAGAAGACGTATCATTCGACTTGAATGTTAAATTATTATTATGTAGTTGGATTTTCTTCTCTTCGATGGCCCTAATCTCAAGCTTTCATGTCATGGTGAATGATTCATCAAAGGTTTGGAAGGTTTGGACCTGCAGGTCCAGTGATATATGCCTAGCACAAGCCCACATGAATATTTTGATAAGTTTACTTTGCGGAAGTTGGAATGTAAGTTGATTGATCAAGCTACGCCAACGAGCAACAAAATATGTGATAGATTCATCATCATACTAATGCGTGGAGTATAGGTCAGTCATGGTAACCTTCTTAACAATGTTAATGGAGAAGTGATCCAAGAAGGCTTGGGCTACCTGATTAAATGAAAATATAGAGTGTCTAGGTAACCCACTATACCAATCTAACGTAGGCCCAGTCAGAGACATGGGAAAGGTCCTCAAGAGTAAAGCATCATCATGGGTGATTAGTTAGCTTCTGTGTTTGAAAGACCACAAATGTTGTTGCAGGTCTTCCTTACTATTGAAGCAATTGAATTTAGGCATTTCCCAATGCATGGGGTATGGATGAATAGGAATGGATGGGTGGATAAGCTCATTACAAATCTCATTGTAGGTGAGAGAGTTATGTGAGCCAGAAACCGATGCCTCCAATGTCTGCATCTTGTCCATCATTAACTTGATTAGGTCATTGGTAGGTTGTTATGGATGGGTGCCTCTTGTAGCGTAAGAGGATGGGTGTTGGGCATGTGACAAGGGTGGAATTCTAGTATATGGTGCTTCCATGTAGGTAGATTGAGAAGAAAGCTATGAAATAGGGGGTACGTACTCGAGTGAATAATAGATGAAACATGAGGCTACTGATAGTACGTATATGGAGGTGGAAGGGTTGTGGTGACCCTAGTGGTAATGGGGGCTAATGATTGTAGAATAGAAAGGATGAAATTTTGAAAATGGGTAGGGGTCACCAACATTGGAGGTGGTTTACATAGCTACAGGTATATGAGAGACAATAGGCATGGATGAGGTTGTATTCTGGGTGGTTGGCGAAGGTATAGTGGATGTGGCGAGTACAATGGATGTAGCAAATGTGGCAGTCATAGTGGGTATAGGGCCTAACTGCAAAATGACTATGGGTAAGGTAGATTCGTGCAACGTGGGGTTAACAGGGCTGGAGCAGAAGTAGGAGCGAGTGTCGAGGGGATAGATACAGGCATGTCGTATATCAAATGACCCGAGGCATCTTGAGTGGATGAGTGGGAAAGGTAAAACTACAAGGCAACAGGATTTTGGTCAAGGAGTCGTGTGAACTCCTCGTCTCCGGTAGCGATAGAGATAGGTTAGATAGATTCCATGGTAGGTGATAAAATGGAAGGTGGTGAAGGGCTAGGTGGGAGTGGTTGACAACTGGTGTGGAATACGAGGGTGCTTGCTTGTCGACACATCAGTACCATGTGAATAGGTACTAACATGGTAAGACTACTTTCTGTAAGTGACACAAAAATACAACACATGTAGGATAAATAGGTGGTGGTAGGTGAATTGGGGTTAAAATGTCAGCTAGAAAATGACGTAAACTAACCAATGCTGGTTAGGGTAAATTGACGCGATCACAGTAACCACCATCGATCATGGTGGAAAGTGGACAGGTTTGTCAAAAAAGGTATAAGGCCAAATTTACCAGGTATGCAAAATGTTGATGAGATTTACCAGTCAATGGATATGATAAGAGTTACAGGGACTCTAAATAGTCAAAGAAGGTGAATATGTGTCCTTTTGGGTAGGTCAACCAAAAGAACAGTGAACCGATGCCGATTTGGGTATAACCGATGATGGTCAGAGGGTAACCAATGATGGTCATTAGACCAACACTGGTCACTATGAAATTGAAATAGTGATGAAGAAAATGTGGTTGTGAGTTAAAATTTGATGTGGAATCAAACCCAGAATTCTAGGAATGATGAGAATATGGTCCAGGCACACTCAGATAAAGCTGGAATACACCAACTGTGATGAGGAGTGTGTAAGGAGAAATAAGAAAAATGAAGAGCATGACCTCTCACCTCAAAATGAAAAACCAAGCAAAAAAACTAAGAAAAATATGATCCTAAGAGTGCTCTTTCTATTATGTTTGTTTAGCTTATGTTATTTAAGGTGACTCATGAACCGTAGAATAGAATTTTTTTGGTGAGGATGGCTTCATATGAAAAGGAGATCTACAAGGCGAGGTTTCATGTATGTTATGGTTGGGGAAAGCCTCTCTATGAAGTATGACTCAATAGAGTAGCAAGCTGGGTGCCCACTATGTCATGATCGTGTGATCACCTACAACTTCTTCTAGGAAATATGTTGTTTAAGAATATGTATATTTTCAATTTTATGAGGTTTGGTAAGACTCAGAGAAAGAGAAAGAGAAAGAAGTGATTTTCTATGATTCATTTTTCAACCATCAGTTGGTCATGAATTCCAGCATATAGGTTGCCCTCATTTAATGTGAGCTAATGCAGAAAAGTAGGATGAAATGAAGTTAATTTTAAACCCAAATCAAAATATGGAATTTGATGACACAATAAGAGGAATAGGAGAGAGTATGATCTTTCACTAATGCAATGCAAATGAAATAGAAGAAGAGTTCTTTTTAAGCACCAAAACATGATTTATTTTGAGAAAATAGAAAATAGAGAAGATTCCAAGGGAGAAATTTTAATGTGATAACCTTTTAGAAAGGAAACAAACATGTAAATTTTCACCTAGAAATGAATGAATGCAAGGAACCCCGAATGGGTCCCACTAGGTGTGCCAAAATGTTTCACCTGATTCTAGAGCATTTCTTAGAAAATGACAAAACAAATGAGGGTAATGGGCATATGAGGAATACATGTTGAGATGTTGGTTGATAGGTTATTACAAGTGTATGACTTCTGAATCCATAGTTGATCATGAGATTTGCCTTTTTTCTTGGAGGAACTACCTAAAATAGAACACAAGACCACCAAATAAAAGTTAAACAATATATGCAATGGACTACCTAGCATGTGCTAGATCCAGGAAGTGTGATACTTCCTAGACGACTATTAATCCACCATTTAAAACAACTTAATGCTGATAATAAAGTAAATCCTACTGCAGTTAAAATGATTTAGGTATCTCATTTTTCTACAATAAGATAAGTCATTCACAACATGATAAGCTATGATTGAATCTGAAGGTCAAGGTCACTGTCAGGATATTTTTATAGGTCAGTGTCAGATTCTGGTCAGTTTACGGCATTTGGTTGTGGTTTTAGGCTCTGATCGGGTTTATGGTAAAAGACACAGAGATTGATGTCGCTTTAGGTTAACTGGTGATGGTTATGGGTGGTGGCATCGCATGGTCGAACAAGAAACTTAATAAAACTTGGTTGGGTTATAGATCTAGGATTAGATGAAAGTGGAAGGGAAATGGTGAGATTCGTAGGGATCTAAGGTATACATAGGAATGATAGAGGTCCATGTATGGGTAGTGTAAGGGTGTGGAAAAAATGATGGTCAAGTTTTCATAGAGGTAAAATGGTGGGGAATGTAAGTTGGGACAAAAACTAACAACAGAAGTAAAAGGATTTGCTAAAATGATAAGGAACCAATGCAGGTTAACAAACTTACTATTTTTATGAGCCTAAGGCCTAGTTGGTAATGGTGGGTGATCAAATGAACTTGGTATAGTCCTGAACTTCCCGGATGCTCCCGTAAGGGCGGATGGATGTGTGATTGCTTCAAGTACTAGCTATGGGTGTTCGAAGGCTGGCATAGAAGTTGGTTACGCTTACATGCAGCTATGGTTTCGTCACTTGTTCTCGAAGATGTATTTTTTCTCGAAATGTGCCAACCTCAAAATAAGGTTATTTTGGGAGTTAAATGGTAATCGACGATGGTTCTAGCTTAACTGGTGGTGGTTAAGGGTAACCGACATCGGTTAGGGTGGGATTTCCTAGGTTTACTAAACTGGGTAGATCCCCTTGATTTTTGGGATCACATTTGTTTCCTCCATAGATTATAATGGAAGATTCCTTCTAACATGCAGGAATGTGGTTAGAGGGAATGTAGGCATTGAAATTTAGGATTTGGGTAGGTCTTAGTTAGTTATGACAACTTACTAAGAATAGGTCTTAGGTGAGGTGGCTAGATGAGGTTTCTAGGTGAGGTGGATATGTGGGCATTATCTCAATTAGGATATTTAAATAATAATATATGGTGAGGATAATTAATTAATTTAATTTAAATAATTAAATTAATATTATAGTGGGGTGAAGGGGGCGATGACTAGGTGGATGTGTTTAAAGTATTTATTTGATGAGGGAACAATGGGGAGTGTGACCTAATTTTAGTGTCTATAATAGTGTGAGCTACCAAAATATTTAGACCTTACATATTAAGTTCCAAGATTGTTTATTATGTCACCCATACAATGGTTAAATACATCTTGTCAGAAATGGAAATATCTAGCAAGATATGTCATTAGGTGAACAAGTTTCAGGAATATGATATGGAAATACAAACTACCAAGTTATTCAGAGGTTTGGGGTTATAAAAATGTATGGATGAAATCAATTTGCAAGTGACGAAGATAAATTTCATTACAGAAGGTAGTATGGACGCCCATGAAAAGATGTTTAATTTAGTTTGGTATAAGGATTTAATCTATTACTTGAAGAATTTGGAGTGTCCTAGACATCTAGACAAGAAATAGAGAAGGACACTCAAAATAGCATCACATAAATGTGTCGTAAATGAGTTTAGTTTAGTGTGGAAGAATCTAGAAGGGGTGTTACTCAGGTGTATCACTGAAGAAGAAGCTCCCAAAATAATTATAGAGTTCCATGGGGAGTGTGTGGAGGCCATTTTATTTGGAAGAGTTACTACTCACAATATTTTGAGGGCATGATATTGGTGGCCATCATTATTCAAGGACACTGCAGTATTGATAAGAAAATGTGAAAGTTTTCAATGCTTCTTTGGAAGGTTGAAAGTTATAGGTGCCTTACCTCTACAACCAATGCCAATTGAAGCTGATTTTAAATAATGGGGAATGGATTTGATTGGAGAGATATTAGATTATTCAAGTGTTGGACATAAATTGATCCTGGTTATTACTAAATACTTCACTAAATGGGTTAAGGCCATTCCCACCAAGAAGGAAACTCACCAAGTGGTCATGGATTTTATTTTTAATAATATAATTTATAGATTTGGAGTACCTACTAAATATTTTTTGATAATGCTATGAGCTTTAGGGCTAAACCATTAACAATTATGTGTAAGGAATATGGTATCAACTTGGCCTATACATCAAACTACAATCCTCAAGGAAATGACTAATTTGAGTCAAGTAATTTATTTTTAAGATACATTAAAGGAAATTGGATATTATTAAAAAGAAATGGGATGAACAACTTAAGTTTAACTTATTGGTAGATAGAGTTACTACAAAGAGAGCTACTAGAAAAGTCTTTTTGAACTAGTTTATGGATACCACACTCTCTTTCATTTGCATATGTAGTTGTCTTCTTATCAATTCATTCAACAACTTGAGACTGAAGGAGAAGTAAGTCCCTATGAGGAATGGATAAACCAATTCTTGGAGTTATATGAAAAATAAGAGAATATCACCAAAGACATTTAAATTTTAGGGAGAGACTCAAAATTATCTTTGACAAGAAGGTAACTCCTAGGGAATTTAATGTCGGAGATTTGGTTTTGTTATGGGATAGTAAACTTGAATACAAGGGAAAACATGGAAATTTTGATGCCCTATGGATGGTACAATACTCCATTGACATCAAGATTGGTGAACACACTTTCTTCTTAAAATATCTGGAGGGAAACTTATTGGAATTTCCTATTAATGGCAGGCATCTCAAGAAATTTCTAGACTAAGCCCATATGGTCAGGTATGATTTTGTACAGTGTACAATTTTTAATGTTTGCTATAATTTTTCTCTTTTTTGTATTATGGTCTATAGTGACTAGTTGTCTTGGTATTTTGTCATATGAATCCCTAAATGTTTTGCGAATGACTTTGTTTCCAAATAGATTAAGGCACTTGGTTTGTGTATTGAGTTATCTATTTGGTTCTTATGGTACCCACAAGGAGTACCCATCCTCAAGTCGAAGCCAATGTTAGTGTTTTTTTTTGAGATCGCACAATGTTTTGAAATGTTTCCTCAAAAAAATTATCTTCCATGCTTACCAAGGTTTGTAACACATGAAAATACACATACCTTTAAAAACAAATCAATGTTGAACTAAGAATGGTACTAAATGTATGTGTAAAATTGTTGTGCTAAAATTTGAGTAGCCATGGAAATGTTTTTATGAAGAAAAGTCCTATTGAAAGTTTCCAATGAACCGTGTAAAAATCCTTGCAAAATTCCATGTGTAACATTCAGTCTAAGTTATTATGAAAACTATAATTTATTCCCGATGCCCTGAAAACATGTGGCATTTTTTTTTCTTCATGGTAGCAGCCTAGATTGAATGTTTGTAGAAGTGATATAAGTGTGCAATATACAAAATAATCCCTAAGGCTTGATGGAATATTCCATGGAATATTCACTAGAGAATAATGCAAAATACGAGATGAACTGTCTAGACACCAAATTTGGGTTACAATCCTCTTGTACCCTTTAATCAATTAACGTAACATATTCACCTAACCATGGGTCCTTACCCCACATTCATATTAATTTAATTAATTAAAATTGAATTAATGTTCATCCTCACCTTATTAATGAATTTAATTAAGTTAATTTACACATCACCTAGACACCTCACCATGGACTTATTCCTAGCCTATTAATTAGTTAATACTAGGTCCTTACTTATCCCAACCAACTGGGACTTATTCTAACCCTAAAATTGAAGTCATATTCCTTCTCCAACAACACTCCCACTTATCGAAGTGCCAACCCTCACTTGAGACCCAGATTGGCAATCAAAATCATGCCAAAAATAGTAAATATCTACCTATTTTTAGTAAACCTAGACTTACCCTCCTTAATTGATGTTGGTTATCCTTCAACCGGTGTTGGTCACCTTACCGCCATCGGTTAAATTATATAAAATTTTACAACCTTTTACCTAGGTTGGTAATTTTTCAGTTTTGAGAGAACTATTACATTCAAGCGTGAATCCAAAGCCTCTCAGCATCAAGAAAACACAAAATACTCAACCACAGGCCCATGTACGCATCCGGTTCTCCTTCCAGAGTCTTGGAATAATAATGAGAACACTATGGGAGTACTACTATGGAACTGACTCTAGAATATCTTCATGGATCAACTACCATCCACCTTCACCTACGATCTGTAAAGATAAGTAAGTATTCATGATTTCAATCATATTTTGCTTACTTAAAGTATATATTCCTTACCTCTTTCATTATACTTTTATTTCTATCTATATTCCTTTATCTCCACCTCCTCACTAATCTACCAACCCAACCACCTATATCCTTTTTGCCTTCCATGAATTCCCCCTCGTATCCCTAGTCTTCTCAGTAATATTACGAACCTAACCACACCCTTCTCACTCTCTCTCGTGCAATCACAGAGAATCTAAAAACCATCTTTATCAAATTATTATCAATTATCCTTGCGATGCCGGTTACCTAATCATCAACCTCTATACTTAAATTGGTCACCTAATCGATATCGGTCTTTGTACCATTTCATTCCATTTGACTAGAAAGCCTCTCGATCAACCAAAACTAACCCATACCTCACCCGATCAATCCTAGATCCCCATTAGACCTACAAATCGCATAATGACCTAATAAACCTCCGATTTTATCATAAACTTTCCTGTTAGATTAGGTTTACTTATTGTATTTTTACTAGATACATAAATCATATAACTATAGTAGTATTTCCTTCATGATATTTACATTAAATTGTATTTGAAAGTGGATTGAAAGCCTTCTACGAAGCATCTCATTTCCAGGATCTAGAAATCACTAGGTAGTACACTAACCTATATTATTAATAATATTTGGTGGTCTTATTATGTTTCTTATACAAGTTGTTCCTCCTAGCTAAAGGGAAGCTCTTCACGATCATCTTAGATCAAAAATTTAGTAACACCCATATTCAACCTTCAACCTACATATCACAGGTATTCCTCCTAACATATTTCCTATTCCATTTTAACAAAATCAAAAATCTAGTGAAACATTTTGGCATGCCCAAGGGGACCCATCAAGTGTTCTTTACATTGTTCATTCCTACGGAAAAAATATTGTGTGTCTATTTACATTTAAAATGAGTTCACATTAAGCTTCTTCTCTAGAAATATTCATTTCTTCTAATTGTCTTAGTGACACTTGTTTTTTGGGATTAAAAGGAACTATTATTTCTTTTATTACGTTATATTTAGTGAAAATTAGACCCTTCACCTCTTCATAATTTGTTCTCATCGAATATAATTTGTGGATTTTGGTTTAAAACTTGTGCACTTATATTATTGAGTTTGTTGGATTATAGATAATATAAATTATGGGAAACCTATATGCTAGAAGTCATGCCCATTGATGGTCGACAAATTGAACTATAGCTCACATTTTCCAAACTCTCTTTATCAAATCACTAAGCTTCACATTAAGCTTGTTCTCTTGGAAATATTCATTTCTTCTAATTGTCTTAGTGACACTTGTTTTTGGGATTAAAAGGAACTATTATTTCTTTTCTTACATTATATTTAGTGAAAATCAGACCCAAGAATATAATTTTTGGATTTTGGTTTTAAAACTCGTGCAATTATATTATTGAGTTTTTGGATTATAGATAATCTAAATTATGGGCAACCTATATGCTTTGGAAGTCATGCCCACTGATGGTTGAAAAATTGAATGTAGCTCACATTTTCCACACTCTCTTTACCCAATCACTAAGCTTCACATTAAGCTTCACATTAAGCTTCTTCTCTAGAAATATTCATTTCTTCTAATTGTCTTAGTGACACTTGTTTTTGGGATTAAAAGGAACTATTATTTCTTTTCTTACATTATATTTAGTGAAAATCAGACCCTTCACCTCTTCATAATTTGTTCTCATCGAATATAATTTGTGGATTTTGGTTTTATAACTTGTGCACTTATATTATTGAGTTTGTTGTATTATAGATAATCTAAATTATGGGTAACTTATATGCTGGAAGTCATGCCCACTGATGGTCAAAAATTGAACCGTAGCTCACATTCTCCACACTCTCTTTACCAAATCACTAAAAATAAACTAAACATTTTGTAAACAACACCTTTCCTAGAAGAAGGTATTAACAAATCCACACAATCGGAGGATTGACACTAGGATCTATCTACTTTCTCTTTCCATCATCATCTCAAAGAAGGATCTCCCACACCAAAAATCACCTAAAAATAGCCATAGTTGTCAGATTTTGTATGGTATCTTTATTAACAAAAATTATAACCTACTTATAGTCAGTCCTAAATGGCATAAGCCACAACATAAAATATACACTTAGGATTTCATGTTTGTTAGCTTTAGGTACACTTGTGTTATGAGGTGTGAGTTGTGTTTCTTCATTATTTATTATCCTTTTACACCCCAAATCACGAATCATGTATTCTAGTTTTATTTTGGGTTTATATGGACAACTTATAACCACACTCGAGTCTGTGAGTTGTCCCTTTTATTTGATCCAAATCAACAAAAAAACCATTTTTTCTTCTCTTCCCATATTTCACAAAGAACCGATATCGATCCTAGTGGCCGACATCGCTTTATCATCTTACTAGCATCGGTTAACCGACGACGTTAGTTTGTATGCTTTTTGGTTATTTTTCTAGAATAGTATTTTCCACCTTCATGTTCTTTTTGTGGCTGGATCTACCATTTTTATCCCACTCTTGAGTCTCTCGACATCATTTTCGGGATCTAGGTTGACTTATTTTCACCTTTCATTGCCAAATATTTAAATCTCTTATCTTTAATGGTATCGACATTGGTATTATCTAACGGCGGTGGTTACCCTCATACTGAGAATCGGTTACCCCAAATGATGTCAGTATTTATGTTTTTATTTTCCAATAAAAACAACAATATAATTACTCATTTGAGACCGATTGTTTCCCATCACTTCTATGTTTTTGCATCATCAGCGAAGCTCAAAATACCTGATTTATCATTAGTCACATGGTTTTGACTCGTAATCAAGCTAAATCTCTCATGTTTGATGCTAGCCTCCAGCCATTCCCACCTATCCCATAACCCCCTTCAATCTCATCACCCGGACCGCAATGAGGAACTTTCCAGAGCCACCGGTGATGAGGAGTTTGTGAAACTTCTTGATCACAACCCCACTAATCTACAATATAATCTCCCTCATTCCTCTACACATGATTCATCAAGACAACTGGTATACAATAGCCTATGTCCATTCCTCCTACTCTAGAACCCACTTCTACATCAACTACTACTATTTTAGCCTTAATATCTTCCACCTTACCACCTGTGGTTTCTAGGTGGAAACTAAAGAAGAAGAGAATGAAGATGTAAAAGATGATGAACATGCTTAGGCATTGTTCCTTAAGTTTGTATTTTATTTTCATATTCCTTTTAAACTGATACTTTAAAATAATACTTCTATTACATGGGATGTAATTGTTTTTCTGAATTTTATTGTTCCCTTATTTCAATTGTAAAGTGGAAGAATGCAGTAGTGTCATATTTAATTTGATGAATTTTTACATACATTTAGATAAACATGTAAATGATTGATATTGTTGTGCTTCTTGAATTTTAAATAAGGAAAAAAATGGGGTTCTATAGGGGCCCTGCCCATGACAAATAAATATATACACATGCAAGAAATAGAGATAATGAAAGGAAAGAAACATCTAGAATTTTTTCATTCCTATTTCATAGTTTCCTCCTAGTAGGATCTATCCGCTTTCTCTTTCCAATCATCATCTCAAAGAAGGATCTCCCACACCAAAAATCACCTAAAAATAGCCATAGTTGTCAGATTTTGTATGGTACCTTTGTTAACAAAAAATTATATCCTACTTATAGTTAGTCCTAAATGGCATAAGCCACAACATAAAATCTACAACTTAGGATTTCATGTTTGTTAGCTTTAGGTACACTTGTTTTTGAGGTGTGAGTTGTGTTTCTTCATTATTTATTATCCTTTTACACCCCAAATCATGAATCATGTATTCTAGTTTTATTTTGGGTTTATATGGACTGCTTATAACCACACTCGATCAGAGTTGTCCCTTTTATTTGATCCAAATCACCAAAAAAATCATTTTTTCTTCTCTTCCCATATTTCATAGTAACCGATATCGCTCCCCAGTGTGACCGACATCGGTTTTATCATCTTACTAGCATCGGTTAATCGACTGATGTTAGTTTGTATGCTTTTTGGTTATTTTTTTTTCTATAATATTATTTTCCACCTTCATGTTCTTTTTGTGGCTTGTTCTACCATTTTTATCCCACTCTTGAGTCTCTGATATCATTTTTAGGATCTAGGTTGACCTATTTTCACCTTTCATTGCCAAATATTTGAATCTCTTATCTTTAATGGTATCGACATTAGTATTATCTAACGGCGGTGGTTACCCTCATACTAGAATCGAGTTACCCCAAATGATGTCGGTATTTATGTTTTTATTTTCCAATAAAAACAACAATATAATCACTCATTTGAGACTAATTTTTCCCCATCACTTCTATGTTTTTGCATCATCAACGAAGCTCAAAATACCTGATTTATCATTAGTCACATGGTTTTGACTCATAATCAAGCTAACTCTCTCGTGTTTGATGCTAGCCTCCAACCATTCCCACCTGTCCCATAACCCCCTTCAATCTCATCACCTGTGGACCGCAATGAGTAACTTTCCATACCCACTGGTGATGAGGAGTTCATGAAACTTCTTGATCACAACCCCACTGATCTAAAATATAATCTCCCTCATTCCTCTACACATGATTCATCAAGACAACTGGTATACGATAGCCTATGTCCATTCCTCCTACTCTAGCACCCACTTCTACATCAACTACTACTATTTTAGCCTTAATATCTTCCACCTTACCACATGTGGTTTCCTAGGTGTAAACTAAAGAAGAAGAGAATGAAGATGTAAAAGATGATGAACATGCTTAGGCATTGTTCCTTAAGTGTATTCTCTTTTCATATTCCTTTTTTAAAATGATACTTTAAAATAATACTTCTATTACATGGGATGTAATTATTTTTATGAATTTTATTGTTCCCTTATTTCAATTGTAAAGTGGAAGAATGTAGTAGTGTCATATTTAATTTGATGAAGTTTTACATACATTTGGATAAGCATGTAAATGATTGATATTGTTGTTCTTCTTGAATTTTGAATAAGGAAAAAAATGGGGTTCTATAGGGGCCCCTACCCATGACAAATAAAGATATACACATGCAAGAAATAGAGATAATGAAAGGAAAGAAACATCTAGACATTTTTCATTCCTACTTCATAGTTTCCTCCTAGTAGGGGAAGCTTGTTCAAAATCTTGTTTTTCCTCAACAAAAATCACTTAAAACTTATGCAATCTAAACAAAAATGACTGACCCTACTAGGTCCCGGGACATTCCCATGTCCATCAATGCTTCCAAATTCATTCTAGGATGACTCATGATTTTCTCAAGCTCAAAATTTTTCTGTTATGATGACACCTAATCCAAAATATCCAGACCTCATGTGGAGAACGTCATATTTCCTTTCCCTTTGTGAAGTGTTGCGTGCTTAGGAGTGGTTTGAGAGGGGATACCCAGGGTGATTGGAAGGGAAAGTATTGCATGTTGTTGACTAGGCTGATTACAAGGCCTTGAACTTGACCCAACCTCCCATTTCCTTATGAAAGGTGGATTGTATTTTGGAGAAGGAATTGGTTGAGGCCCCAAAACTCATTCTCTAACTAAGGAGCAAAATGCATTAAGCAAGTGGATGAACGAATTACAAATCTCCCCCTGTTGTCCCGAGCGGAGGAGATTGCTTGCCCTTGAACAACGGGAAGGTAAGGATTAGTCCTCTTTTCCATCGAGGTAATGATTGGAGATTGATATTATATGGTTCACCCTTAATATTACTTGAAGATGACCCTAGTGCTGAAACTAGTTACAAGGCACAATCTCTACTTGATTTTTCTCTAGGGAATTGATTCTCCACTCCAACTCATCTATTTTGTGGGAAATAACAAGCACGATTTGATGGAGGATTTATCATATAACACATATGATTCCTTGGGAATATATTTTGATACAAATCCCTCATCACATAAAAAGGGACATTGAAAATTGGTTTTCCCAGATACTTGAGGTCTTCTCTCGACCCAATATCTCTTTAAATCTTCAGGATATTTCAAGTGTTCCCATCTAAAAATATGGAAATACATAACCTGAAAGGATGCAAACATAGGATTGATCCTGATTATCCTTGTAAGAAGTGCTAACTAGAATTTCCGATGTGTTCATGGTACTATTGTGTCACCCGCACACTCTACATCAAACATATCCCTAACAAAAGGATTCATCAAGACTTCTCAAATCAAAATTCTGATTTAAGTCCTCTGAGGAAATTTCCTTTAGGTTGTGTGCTACGAGTACCTTCACCATTTTTCTGATGAAATTTCTTATATTCAGAACAAGAAGGGAAATGCATGATGATAATGAAATTGAGCTAGGTTTTATAATGAAAAGGAGACATATGTTTTTGATTTGGTAAAATCTTTCCCATGAGATGAAGGAGATTTTGTTTAGTTCGCATAGAAAGGAATTTAAGAATTGGAAAAGGTTAGGAATGAGCAGAGCTGGTAAATCAAGGTGATTTAATAGGAACTATGTGTGGAAATTAAGCTAGTGAGACATAAAATAGAGTGTGTGGCGCCCAAGGTGGATTCTTGAAAAGTGAATATGGATATATGTCATATCAGAGTCATCTGGAAGTGTTCAGATATTATTTGAAATGATTATCTAATCAATATCAGGAAATAATGATTAAATTAATTCACTAGAAATGATGACTTGATATCCCATTTGAGCACAAGTGGAGCTGATTGAAAAGACTTGCACTTTGTACATCTGGCATTTTTAAAAGAAAACTTTTAAATTTTATGTTCTAGAACAAGTTTTGTAAAAGGAAATATTCCTTTGAATATTCATGCTTTTGGGGGAACAATTTTGGAAGGTTAACAAGTGAAGGGGGTGATATAAAAGGAAAAATGATAATCATGCTAGATAGGGGTTAATTTTTTTGATAATTATTCAAAGAAAAGAAAAGGAGAGAGAAGCCATTTTCCAAGGAACTTATCTAAGAAACTAGTTATTTCCTATGTATCTTTGAAATTGATCATGTTAAGATGGTTCCAAGTGTCCAACCATTGATAAGATTTGAGATTGTAAATAAATTTTCCCTTTCTGATAAATTTGAAGAACATTGAGTAAATTGTGTTAATCATGAACCTAGTTGTGTCTGCTTTCATTTTGAGATATCTTCAAATAGTTATATGTGTTCCTATTGCAATCTTATATTAGGAGTTCCTATGAATCACACAATATATTTTCCTTGTGATAGTATTGTGGCATTTTCAATTACATTATGAAGAGATTTTTCATTTCCGATGCAATAAATGATTTAAATTCACTTTACTTTCATTATAATGATACAAATTATTTGTTAGTCTATGAGTGTATCTTAGGCGTGATGAATCAGGGACTTTTGATGTTTAATTAAGTCTTTAACATGATATTTTGTGTTGAATCCTTGAAGAATGTGTGAAACCATGTGTCTTTGAGATTTCATAGATGCACATCCTCTAGTTGAAGGTTCATTTTGACTATTTGAAGCCTTTTTTCATTTTGCTTTGTATATTTTCCAACATTTGTTAAAATTTCTCAAGAATTTGGTATAATCAACTTTATCCTGCTTAACTTCCCAACAAAAAATTATACATTCAGTAATAAATCATACATGAACCATCCCTGCTTGCACTATATATCCACAAATGCTAAAGAAGTTCATTGAATTTTCTTATCCTTTACCAAAATATGTAGATGCAATCATTTTTATTGTTTTCTTTAGTAACCTGGACCTTGTCTAGAAAACATCTTCATTCTCTAGGGTGACAACTCGTGAGAGTTAGGTTTTGTTGCATTGACCATGTTTTCTCAAGGTATCCTTCAAATATTGCAAAGGGAGAGTCAAATATTGTTAATCTGTTGATATTCTTCACCAACACATGTTACAAAATGGGTCCTCTCACCCAGTTAAAGGCACAACCTAAAGTAGTGAGGGTAGGTCAAACCCTTAACACAAAGGTTATCTAGTCTTTTCTAAACTATAGTAATAAAAATTCATCTAAAATCCATCCCCGACTTCCAAATGACTCCTATTATGATTTTTTTTTCTCTTACCATCCTGATCAACTTGTGATGCTGCTTCATTTCAAAGAAAGGATCAATTTGGATACCAACACCAATTTGACATTGTTTTTAGGGAATATTTGTGCAAATACACGTGCACATTGACCTATGGTAATGATTCTTATGCAAATACATTGTTTAAACGCCATCCTTTGTTAAAAATTTTGAGAATTTCTTGAGATCAGGAGTTTTTTGTGCAATATTTTCTTATTTTAGTAATCACAGACTAGAGATTGTATAGATATTGATAAATATTGACAAAGGATGATCAGATCCATCAAGATTTGTAGAAATTGAGTGTTGATAGATAGTTGAAAAATTACTTACAGTTCTTTAGCATATCTAAGGTGAAAATCCTTGGTGGTGACTCCATGTTAGTTTACAATTCTTGACAATTACCAATGTCTTAATCTTTGTCAAAAATTTCATTAATATTTGCAAAGTTGGAAGGAAGAAGGTATTTATTTAATAAATATCCTACTAGAAGATTGTTTCTAGAGCTTGGAAGAACAAATCTAAAGGGAAGGAAAGTCTGGAAAGCATTGGGGGATCAAGAGTCAAGTGAGAGAGAAGTACCAATTGTGGAAAGTGATCAACCTATTGTTGAGGATTGTCCAATATCTTCAAATAATTCAGAGTCAAGTAGCCCTCATATAAATTTAATTACTCCAACTAGTGAGGGGCCATCATTTGTATTTAGGATAAGTGTTCCTCATTTCTTTTCTTTATCATTAAAAACTAATAGGGTGGTTTGTGAAACCAAGTCACTAGAGGATACTTACTTTGAAGATCATACACTTGTGTCCCAAAGATCCCTTGTCCCACACCATTTTAATTCCCCTATAAGATCACCTTCCCAAGACAACATGGCTCATCCTCCACCTAGACCTCCTTTTGTTGTCAATACATTTGGACCAATAAATTTTAGAGGAATGGTTGGGTATCCTAATGTTGTACCCCAAGATGTGAGAAATAGGTTGCCTAAATTTTAGGAAATAATGCCATCACTAGGGATCAACATTTGAGACTCTTTGTTAATATGATGGAAGATTTTGAAATTGAATATGAGGACATGTATATAAAATTATTCATTCATACTCTCAAAGAGGATGTGCGTGATTGGTATAAATATTTACCAGAAAATTCAATAGACTCATGGACCGAGATGAAAACTATTTCAGATTACAGTATGGGGATAAGACCTACCCAAAGTTCCTTTTATTTGAGTTTGAGAATATAAAAAGAATCCCAATGAGTTTGTCTAAGATTTTAATACCATATTCAATAAGACTTTGAATAGATTACCCATAATCTTGAGGCCAAGTGATGAGTCTTGCTTAATCAAATATTCTGATGCTTTTGACAAAAAGGCCACCTACTACTTAAGAGATAAGAACCCTGGAACATTAAGGAAGGCTTTCACCATGGCCTTGCAAATTGAAAATAATATCAAGGTAGTTGGAAAACCCCCTAAGAGAGAGGGTGTCAAATTGATTAATCCTGATAGACCTCATTCGAACAAAGCAGTCGATCTGGAGGAGGTTGTGAAGACTTTGGTTGGGGAAGTTAAATAAATATCTTACAAGTTGGCCAGAGTAGAAAAAGGAATAAGACAAAGTTCTTAGGGTCAGCATAAACCACAAAGCCATGATAGATTTGGAAATCATCCTAGGAATGATCACAGATCAGATGACAGAGGAAAGGGGCCCATGGGATCAAGTAATAAGAAACCACAACTTAGAGAGAATAGATTGGTCCCTGATCCTTTGAATGTCATGGTTACTATAGTAGAAGAGGCCCATGTTATTAATTGGTGTGATAAGTGTTTCTTGCCACATTCCCCATGTGATTTAAGTAAGGAGGTTGAAGAGAAAAATGATGATGAAGCTTATGGTGATGTGTGTATGATGGAATGCCCTAAAATTCACAATAGAGGGCTACTTCAACTAAGTTAATAAGTTCTAGAAATTTTCAAGGTTTTTGGGATTGCATTCATTGGGTATTACCTCTCCCTCATGATGATGGTGTTGAGATTGATATGGTGCAAGAATTTGATTTACCTAATCATGATTTTGAATATTTAAGGGCTTTAATGATTAAGAAATATGATGGGGGAATACCTTCTGAGGAAGATAGGTAAATTTTGATGAATGTAGTAGTTGCTCAGAAAAGGAATATAATACCAGAAGTAGAGTTGTCAAAGGGGGAGGTCCTCAAGCTAAACCAAAAACTCCACTTCTCACTAATATCCCAAAGGAACCCCTAAGAAGGATACACTTAACAAAGGCCCTATTGTTCCAAATAAAACTTGTACCCGAGCTCATGCCCAAATTGCAAAGAATCTTATACCACCAAAAGGAACCATAAATCTTTGACCGAACACTACTTTACCCAAATATGTTCTATTTAATATAACCCATTTATAGTCAAATCCATGTCATTGTGCCTATTTTTGAATTTCTCAGAATCCTTGAGCATAGAAAACATGAATTTGAGTATTTGGCATTTAAAGAAGAGATAACAACCCAAGGAAATAATGTGAATGGTGTGGATCTTCCTCCTATCATCACAAAGCTAGAAATACCACAGCCCTGGAAGAATTGGGAGAATCACTAGAAGTATACTTGGGTACTTCACTTGTGGAATCTCAACTTGATGTTGATCCTTTTTATACTACTTTAATCATCAAGGATAGGTTGGTGCACAACTATATGTTTTATTCGAGAGATTTATGCAATGTGATTCCTATTGAAGTGATGAATGAATTAAATATCAAAGTTACAACAACCTTTCAAAGTGTGCAACTATGGATTCAAGGAAGTTCCAAAGATAGGATATGTTAAATGGTCAATAGTAAAATTGGTATCTTACCCGGGAAAATCCTAACTATGATTGTGGTTATTATGATTTCCCACCAAATGGGGAATGTTATTATCAAGGAAATTGGTTGTTAATGTGGGGGAAATGTACAAATGGATATGTCATATGTAACCATACCAGTAGAAGGAAATCTTGTAAAATTGTATGGTGAAAAGAAGATGTTACATTTGATTGAAGATCCTAACAATGCTTCTTATGAAGTACTATATACAGATGTAGATTTTGATAAATTTGTTGGTTATGAATATTTTAAGGAGCATGAAATTGACAAATGCAAATTTCCTGAGCAACTTGGTTCCCCTTGGACTTTAATGTTTGATGGAGCTTGTTCTAAATTTGGAAATGGTGCTGGTGTTGTCTTGATATCCCCGATAAAAAGAAGTATCCAATTTTTATTTTAATCTAAATTTCTAATACACATAATATTGCATAATATGAAGCACTTTTAGGTTTAAGGACTGCTTGAGGTATGATATTAAGGAATTTATTTTTAAAGGGGATTAGAACTGGTAGTCAAGCAAGTTTGAAAGTTGTATGCAATAAAGAATAAAAGAATGAAACAATATAAGAATGAAGTTTCAAATTTTATTGAAATGTTTGATTCCTTCAACATAGTATACCATGAAAGAAAGTAGAATACCGTAGCGAGCAGATTAGCGTATTGGGGTCTTTGTTTGAAAATTGTACAATGTCTCCTTATTGTGAATATGACATTAAAGTACTGACAAGACCGTCTATCCTTGATAATGTCAAAAATTGGAATGTTTTTGAAGATGATGCCCAAATTTAGAGGTTTTTAAAAAATAAAGGAGAATTCACAAATCAGAATGTGGACTGGGAGGGAATGGTTTGTGTTAATGAGGTTAGAGATACCTTATTTAGTAAGGATATTATTCAGTTGAAGAAAAATACTATTCCAAGAGGTTTGGTTGCACTAGAGTCAAACTTTGACAATGTTGATCACATTATTAGTAGGCATATGTCAGCTTTGAGAGATGTGGAGGAACACAACCTAGGGACAAATAGTAAACCTAGGAAAATATGGCTAGGTAGTAACCTGAATAAAGAAGAAAAGAAATCATATGTCCAATTGTTGAAAAAGTACCAGACTTTTTGGCATGGTCATATTCAGAATTAAAGGCATATAGGGAGGACCTTTTCCAGCATGAGATACCATTGGAAGCTAATGTCAAACCATTCAAGAAAAATCAAAGACCAATCAATCCACTTCTTTCCCTCAAAATGCAAGAAGAATTAAAAAAGCTAAGGGATGGAGGCATCATACAACCCACAAGGTATTCTTCATGGGTGGAAAATTTAGTGCCAGTTCGAAAAAGAATGGAGATATAAGGTTGTGTGTGGATTTTAAGAACTTGAATAAGGCATCAATCAAATATAATTATCCCCTTCCCAATATGGATAACATGTTGCAGTTAGTTACTGGCTCTAAATTATTGTCTACTTTGGATGGATTCTCAGGATATAATCAAGTGGTAGTGAAATAGTTAGAAAGAATCAAAACCACTTTCACCACTCCATGGGGTACTTATGTGTATGTGAGAATTCCATTTGGTCTAATGAATGTTGGAGAAAAATTTCAAAGAGCTATGGATGTAGCATTCTCAAGATACATAAATGATTTCATTGTTGTGTACCAAGATGATGTGATAGTATTTTCAAGGAAAAGGAGTGATCACTTGCAACATCTGGAGAAAATGTTGTTAAGGTGCAGAGAATATGGAATTTCATTGAATCCTAAAAAATTCCACTTTGGGGTTTAAAAGGTGAAGTTGTTAGGACACATTGTATCTAAAGAAGGGGTCATGATTGATCCTGAAAGAGTGGAAGCTATTAGAAAAGTCCCTATACCCAAAACCAAAAAGGGAATTCAATCCTTTTTTAGACAAATAAATTTCATTAGGATATTTATTTCTAACTTTTTGAAATGACTATCCCCATTATGAGTATGCTAAAAAAGGATCAGGTTATCAAATGGGAGGAAGAATCTATCCAATATTTTGTTGGAATTAAGGAAGCATTAAAGAATGACCTGTTTTTAAAGCGGCTCCTGATTACAAGAAATATTTTCAAAAAAATTCTTTTGCTTCTGAAAATACTATTGCATCTGTACTATTATAAAAGGATGATGAAGGAAATGAAAGGCCAATTGCTTTCTTTAGTAAAGCACTTCAAGGATTATAATTGAAATATACTATCATGGAAAAGCAGGCCTTCTCTTTGGTAAGAGCAACAAAAATTTTCAGACCATATATCTTGAGTTCCAAGATCACAACTTATGTTCCTCATACTATGGTCAAGGACATTTTATTAGAAATGGAAATCTCAAGAAAAAGGTGTCAGTGGGTAAACAAATTACAAGAGTATGACATGGATATTCAAACCACCAAGTTAGTTAGGGGTTTAGGGTTGACAAAGCTAATGGTAGAGAGAAATCTACGAGTAATGGAAATAAATGAAATTGAGGGAGGAGATATGAATGTGAATGAAAAATTGATCAACTGAACATGGTACAAGGACATCATGTTTTATCTTAAATTTTTTTAATGTATTTGACATTTGAGTAAAAATCATAAGAGGGAACTTAGGTTAGCTACTCATAAATATATTATCACTGATTATGGATTGGCATGGAAGAATCCTGAAGGGATTCTCTTAAGGTGCATTATTGAAGATGAAGCCCCTAAACTATTTGTTGATTTTCATGGAGAAGTTGTGGGGGCCATTTTGCTGAAGAGTAACTACTCACAAGATTTTAAAGGCTAGTTATTGGTGGCCCACACTTTTTAAAGATACAAATTTATTAGTGAGAAAATGTGAGAGTTGCCAACATTTCTCAAGAAGATTGAAAGCTTCAGGAGCTCTCCCTTTACAACCAATATCAATTGAAGCCCCTTTTAAGTAGTGGGGTATGAAATTTGTTTGGGAAATATTGGATCCTTCAAGTGCAGGCCACAGATGGATATTGGTGGCTACTGATTACTTCACCAAATGGGTTGAGGAAATCCCTACTAAGAAAGAAACTCACCAAATTGTTATGGATTTTGTCTTAAATCACATAATCTGTAGGTTTGGAGTGCCTGCCAAAATAATTGTTGATAATGCTATGAGATTTCAAGATAAACCCTTGGTGTCCATGTGTCAAGAGTATGGAATAAATCTCACATATGCATATAATTACAATCCCCAAGGTAATGGACAAGATGAGTCAAGCAATAATTTTTTTGAAAATAATCAAGACATTGGAGATAAATAAACAAAGATGGGGTGAACAATTGAAGTTTGTTATCTGGGATGATAGAATTACTACTAAGAGAGCTACTGGAAAATCCCTTTTGAATTGGTATATGGAAATCAATCCCTCCTTCCCCTACATATGAAACTATCTTCCTACCAATTTATTCAACAAATTGAGGATCAAGAAGTTAGTCCATATGATGTAAGGATAAATCAAATTGTTGAATTAGATGAAGAAAGAAGAGAGTCCCACCAGAGACATTTGAAATTTAGGGAAAAGATGAAAAAATTATTTGATAAAAAGGTGACTCCTCGAGTTTTCAGTGTAGGATATCTTGTGTTACTATGGGATAGCAGACATGAGGACAAGGGAAAACATGGAAATTTTGATGCATTATGGATGGGTCCTTACTCCATTGACATCAGAATTGGTGAGCATACTTTCTTCTTAAAGGATTTAGATGGAGAACTACTTGAGTTTCCTATTAATGGTAGGAACTTGAAGCACTTTCTTGATTGATCTCTCAAAATCGAGGTACGCACTATTGTACAGTGTACATTTTTAGTTTGTTTTTGTTTGTATTTTAGTTTTTTCCTTGTTTGTCCCGGTCCTTGGTGACCTTTTGTATTGCGTTTCTCAAAGTATTTTATGGGGAGTAGGTTATTTTTAGTTACTTTTATGCACTAGTTTTTGAATCTATGCCCCAATGGATTTTGGCACGTGGTCTAATTTTCTTTGCACCATGGTTTGTTCTTGAGGCACTCACAGAGAGTGCTCATCCCCGAGACAGAGATGGTGTTGGTGCTAGAATTAATATTGCCACTATTTGGTTAATATTTTTCATTATTTTCTATTATATATTTTTTTACTTTCCCTATGGGAGTGTGAGTTGGCCTTTTGGTTCTTCTGTGTATGGATTATTCTTTCCTCTTTTTGTCAAGGATCATGTCTGGATGTGCATTATTTTGAAGTTTCTTGTGGGAACCTATTTTTTTTTTAAGTTTTGAAGTTGGAGGGATCACCTATTGTAAAATGTTCCTAGGTCTTGTCTTTTTATTTACATTTTCTCTCCCATTGCCCACTGATATGTGGCAGCTCCCAATTGATTGTGGTATGGTGGGTCTAATTTATAAACTTGTAATTTTCTATTGCATTCAAAAATGAAAAATTAGCCCTATGAATTGATAAATATTCTTCGAGTATTCACAATCATAAATTCAAATAAAGAAATTTCTCAATTAGTATCCAAGAGTGTACATTTGTCACAATTTGAGTGGATACAGGGAAACGACACATATTTGTAACTTTGTGCATTAAGAGGAAAAGAGTAAGGGTGTAAAAAGGTTCCCAATACCTACAAGGGACACGTGGATCCTTTTATGCAAAAGGTAGGGGTGCGGGTTGTTGGAGCACTCAAACATTTTGGTTTTGATTTGGAAATGAAATAAAAGTGCAAAAAGGGTCGCAGACTTTCTTTATTACCCAAATGCAACCATCTATCAAGCCAGTGTTGAAATTCAAAAGTGGATGGGTGGCTTAAGTTATCCAAAAGTGTGTAAGTTCTAAAACACTACAAAATTACAAAATTTTCACCCAAGCCAACGTTAACAAAATGTCTTTTCCACGTGGGAAACTCATTTTCAAAGTAGAGAATGGAAAAAGTAATGATCACAATGCAATGCATTTATTTATGTTGTCATTATTGCTGCTACACAAATCGGGGATATTTTAAAGTCTCTGTGAATTATTTCTTCTTTTATTACCAATTTACTAGATTTTTGTTGCTACCTTTTGTGATTTTTGTGGAGAATTATCACATTTTTTTAATTATGAATCTTTAATTGAAAACCTAAAGACTGAAAGGACTGACAATTTGGATTTAAATTTCTCAAGCACTCACAGATTGATTGGTAAAAACTTATAAACTCATGTGTTTCTCCTTCCTTAGAAATTTGGTTTAAAGCAAAGTTAGGGTTTTTGAAGATAAAGATCATGCCATCTTCATTCTCAGTTGCATCATGGGTCACAAGTGATTTAGATAAGATTATAGACACAAACTTGATAAGTATTGATCTAAATGATTTTCTTCAGAGAATGAATAGCCCTTAGAAGAGTGAATCCCTAAAAGTAATTCAAGATAGCTGCATTTCTCTAGTGGGTGTTATCCCACCAGCGGTTCATTACCCAAATTGGTGTGACATTGTGCTATGAATTATGATCCCGAAAAGAGGGAAGTATTAGATGGGAGTGGGGATGTAGTTTTGACATTCATGCCTAGTAGCCATTAGAATAATGTTAAAATTTCCTATAATCACCAACCCAATCACCATTGCTATAAAATTAGCCTTATGGGATTATGAAGCAAATAAAAAGGATTATGCCAAGATGAAAAATAGAAAGTGGCTCATCACAATAAATATAATGACCTAGAATCCCTAAAAAGCTAGTTAGGGAAAAGTTTTTGAAGAGGTTGAAGATGTCATTGTGTTATTAAGTCAAATGGTGGGGTTGGAAACTATAAATGAATTTAAGGAATGGATGGTTACTTACATATGGATCATTTTGGAGAGAAAGGGGAGCATTTTTTGGGCTACTTTCATTGCAGAAGAACTCCATGGCCACATGGTCACCTTAGCAGTGAAAATTGAGATGGGTGACAATTTAGAGCTATAATTTTATATGATGACTTACTTAATTTACAATGTTTTTGGGAATAGATGTTTCTCGGGTTTATCACCATGTGTATATTTTAAGAAGTTTCAGATGTATGAGATATTCCCTCAACTACAACTGATCAACTGGAGTGGGAATGTGAGGTTAGTTAATGATGATTTCTTTTCCCCAATCATTTTTCTTTTCAAACTAGAGTGGGGACAATATATAATTTCCGAATAGGCTAGACAAGTGATTTTGGAGTATGGATGTTTATACTTTGTGAGGGATTTTCTATGTTTGATGCACTCAAATTATCTATGAGTGAACCATTGATGACACTAGTAGATGACCTCTAAACAAGTAAAGAAATAGAGATAAATACTCATCCATTAATTAGTAAAGAAAAATATCAAGAAACAAATGTTCCTTCTATAAGACAAGTGGTTACAGAATTAGATAAACTAGAATTGCTTAGTGGAGAAGATGTTAATACAGAGGTGTTAACAAAAGAGATTGTTTCTATTTCTATTGAAGTTACTAAGGCTGATGAACTTTCTCAAAAGGGAAAATATATTTTTGAAGAGAAAGTAGAAGTAGCACAAACCACAACTGCTGGCAAGATAAGCATTACTGATAAAGACATACAGCCTCTAGATGGAAATGTGAAGTTGGCTTCAAATGAATAACCTATGAGGTCATTACCATAAGAATCATCAGAGAATGAGGAGTGTAGGATGCCAAATCAGAAGAGTTTGAGGAATGAAGTGGGGTCCAGTATGGCATCCATTGAAGAAATAAGGAAGGAATATCCCTTGACTGTTGATATAAATGAAGAAAAGAATTATCAAATTAAGTTTCCAGACCAAGAGGAGGAACACCCAAAATAATTATTAATACAAGGTGAGAATAGCAAGGTGGTCATCGAAATAAATAATGAAGAACATGCATAATCACTAGTTCAAGATGAACAAGGGGTTTTCAAACAGTTGATGGTTGTCCCTAAGGAACCCCAAAAATATCATAAGAGGAAAATTCTAGAAAAAAATTGGTGAAAGGGTGGATCGGTGAAATAATTTCAAATGAGAAAAAAGAGGTCGTTCATGCAATCTATTGACCTTACTACTCTTTCTTTTCTAAAGATAGTAAGAGCCTCAAAAAGAGCTAGAACTATCACTAAAACCCACACTAATTCATGAGATGCCAAAACTTTAGAATTTTCTATCCCCTTTGAAGGAAAGACTAGGGAAGACATAACAACCAATGATTATAATGTCCAGATTATTCCCTTGGGAAATCCCTCAAGGGACCAACTAAAGCAAGGGGTATCTGAAGTTGTCAATGACCTTTTATAAAAAGTGGATGAAGATAGAATGACAAAGAGGTAGTTAAAAGAAAAAGTTAAAGCCCTGAGCTCGAGTTTGCAGCAATTGATTGGGCAACCTAGTCAAGATCAGACAAGTTCCTCCATAGATACCCTTGAGGGAATGGATAAAATAAACAAGGCTATCAAGAAGGTCTAGGAAGTGGACACATGGATTGAAAAATTAACCAAGAGGGGAAAGGAAGAAATTGCAGAGGCCAGGTCAAAGTATGAAGATCTCAAAAATAGACTCAATGAAATTGATGAGATAGTTGAACAATGTGACAATGAGATTTTCTATTTTGAAGGAATTCTTCCCAAGCTAGACCGCATTACCCAACTCAGTGATGAGTTAGTTGAGTAGGAAGACATTGTGCCAATAGCAGTCAAAGGAAGCCAACATGCTATTGAAGAGTTGTCAAAGATCAGAGTAGAAACCTTGAATGGGATCAAGGAAAATCTTGAAATCAAGAGAAACTAGGTTGATGATACTCTCAATGCTATTGACTTGAAGTTAGAGGATATGGTAGCTGATAAGTTCAAAAAGAGCTACAGGGATATGAAGATTGAATTTTTCTTAATTCCTTTGAAAAGAATATTTTGAAGAATGATTTCTCCTATGAAATCATTAAAACGATGAGAAGGATTGAGAATAGAATTATAGAGTTAAAAGAAAGACCACTGGAATACAAACAGAAAATGGGCCATTGCATTGATGCAATATCTAGGCAAGCACTAATTTTCTAGCATCATACAGGACTAGATGAGGATGAGGTTAATGAGTTATTCAAAAGGTATGATGCATATGTAGCAAGGTTTCCAAAAGAACAAGATACAAAAGTGGAAGCTGAAGAAGAAGAGAATGTAGATACAAAAGATGATGAACATGCTTAGGCATTGTTCCTTAAGTTGTATTTTCTTTTCATATTCCTTCTTTAAATTGATACTTTAAAATAAAACTTCTATTACATGGGATGTAATTATTTTTCTGAATTTTATTGTTCCCTTATTTCAATTGTAAAGTGGAAGAATGCAGTAGTGTCATATTTACTTTGATGAATTTTTACATACATTTGGATAAGCATGTAAATGATTGATATTGTTGTGCTTCTTGCATTTTGAATAAGGAAAAAATGGGGTTCTATAGGGGCCCTTGCCCATGACAAAGAAAGATATACACATGTAAGAAATAGAGACAATGAAAGGAAAACAACATCTAGACATTTTTCATTCCTACTTCATAGTTTCCTCCCAAGTAGGGAAGCTTGTTCAAAATATTTTTTTCCTTAGCAAAAACTCACTTGAACCTTGTGTTGTCTGAACAAAAATGACTGACCTTGCCAAGTCCTGGGACATTCCCATGTCCATCAATGCTTCCAGAGTCATTCTAGGATGACTCATGATTTTCTCAAGCTTGACCTTTTTTGTTTTGATGACACCTAATCCAAAATATCCAGACCTCATGTGAAGAACTTTGTCTTTCCTTTCCCTTTATGAAGGGTTGACATGCTAGGAGTGGTTTGAGAGGGGATGTTTGGGGTGATTGGGTGGGAAAGTACGGAATGTTGTTGACTAGGATGTGAAAGGTGGATTTTCTTTTAAATAAGGAATTGATTGATGCCCCAAAAACTCATGCTTTGACTTAGGAATATGATGAATTAAGTGGGTGGATGACCAAATTGCAAATCTCCCCCTGTATTTCCCGAGAAGAGGAGATTTTTTTCCTTTAATGATAAGCGAGATAATGATTGGTCCTCTTCTCCATCTGAGATAATGATTGGAGATTGAAGTTATGGTTAACCCTTCCTCTTACCTAAAGATGACCATGGTGCTGTAAATGGTCTCGAAGGCACAATCTCTACTTTCTTTTTCTCCATGGAATTGATTCTTCACTCCAACTCATCTATTTTTTGGAAATAGTAGGCAAAGTGTCGAGGGAGTATTTATCATACAACACATATGATTCCTTTAGAATCTATTTTGATACAAATCCCTCATCACATAAAAAGGGACATTAAAAACTAGTTTTCCCAGATACCTGAGGTCTTCTCTCGACCCAATATCTCTTTAAATCTTTAGGAGATTTCAAGTGTTCCCATTTAAAAAGATGAAAATACATAACTTGAAAGGTTGTAAACACAAGATTAATCCTAATTATCCTTGTAAGAAGTGCTAACTAGACTTGCCGATATGTTAAGGGTCCTCTTGTGTCACTGCACAATCTACATCAAATAGATCCTTGACAAAAGGTTTCATCAGACTATTGAAATTGAAAATATGATTTAAGTCCTCTGAGGAAATTTCCTTCAGGCTATGTGCTATGAGTACCTTCACCATTTTTCTAATGAAATTCCTTATATTTAGAACAAGAAGGGAAATGCATAATGACAATGAAATTGAGCCAGGTTTTATAATGAAAAGGAGACATATGTTTTTATTTGGTAAAATATTTCCCATGAGATGAAGGATATTTTTTCAATTCACACATAAAGGAATTTAAGAATTGGAAAAGGTTAGGAATGAGTAGAGCTGGTAAATCAAGGTGATTCAACAAGAAGTATGTGTGGTAATTAATCCAATGAGACATAAAATAGAGTGTGTGGAGCCCAAGGAGGATTCTTGAAAAGTGAATAAAGATATATGTCATATCAAATTCATCTGGAATTGTTTAGATATTATTTGAAATTATTATATAATCAATATTAGGAAGGAATGATTAAAGTAATTCACTAGAAATGAAGACCTGATATCCCAGTTGAGCACAAGTGGAGCTGATTGAAAATACTTGCACTTTGTACATCTGATAATTTTAAAAGAATTTTTTTTACATGTCATGTTATATAACAAGTTTTGTAGAAGGAAATATTCCTTGGAATATTCATGCTTTTGGGGGAAAATGTTTTCAAGGTTAACAAGTGAAGGGGGTGATATAAGAGGAAAAAGGATAATCATGCCGATGGGGTTAATGTTTCGAGAAGTATTCAAAGAAAAGAGAAGGATAGAAAGTTTCGAGGAAACCATTTTCCAAGGAACTTATTTGAGAAACCAGTTATTTCTTGTGTATCTTTGAAATTGATCATGTCAAGATGGTTGCAAGTGTACAACCATTGATAATCTTTGAGATTGTAAATAAACTTTCCCTTGTTGATCAATTTGAAGAAACTTTATTAAATCGTGTTAATCATGAACTTAGTTGTGTCTTATTTCATTTTGAGATATCTTCAAATAGTTATCTATGTTCCCGTTGCAATATTATGTCGATTTCCTCTGAATCACACAAGATCTTGTCCTCATGATAGTATTTTGGTATTTTTAATTACATTATGAAGATATTTTTCATTACATTATGAAGATATTTTTCATTTCATGATGGAATAAACGATTTAAATTCACTTTACTTTTATTATAATGATATAGATTGTTTTTTAGTCTATGAGTGTATCTTAGGCATGATGAATTAGGGACTTATGATGTTTAATTAAGTCTTTAACATGATATTTTGTGTTAAATCCTTGAAGAATGTGTGAAACCATGTGTCTTTGAGCTTTCATAGACATAAATCCTCTAGTTGAGGGTTCATTTTGATGATTTGAATCCTTTTTTTCATTTTTCTTTTTATATTTTCCAACATTTTTTAAAAGTTCCTAAGAATTTGGTATAATCAACTTTATCCTACTTAACTTCCCAACAACAAATTATACATTCAGTAATAAATCATACATGAACCATCCTTGATTGCACTGTATATCCACAAATGTTAAAGAAGTTCATTGAATTTTCTTATCCTTTACCAAAATATGCAAATGCGATCTATTTTCATCATTTTCTTTAGTAACCTAGACCTTGTCTAGAAAACATCTTTAATCTCTAGGCTAATAGCTTGTGAGAGTTAGTTTTGTTGCATTGACCATGTTTTCTCAAGGTCTCCTTCAAATATTGCAAAGGAGAGTCAAATATTGTTAATCCGTTGATATTCTTCACCAACACAAGTTACAAAATGGGTCCTCTCACCTTGGATGAAGGTACAACCTAAATTAGTTAGGGTATGTCAAACCCTTAGCACGGTGCTATCTAATATTTTACAATTTAGAGTAATAAAGAGTCATCTAAAATCCATCCCTAGATACAAAATGAATTGTATTATGATTTTTTTGTATTTAAGCATCCCGATCAAATTGTGATGTTTCTCAATTTAAAAGGAATGATCAATTTGGATACTAATAGACTTTATATCATTACTCATGCCTCTAGATCGGGTGTTTATCGTTATCTTCACTCAAAGGTAAACTCAAACATGAGCCCCTTAATTCCTTTCATCTTTGACTATTCTATTCTTGAATCAATTCCTATATCATCTTATGTCTTTTAAATGATTCTCTCTGAGCAACATCCACCTTCCACTTACCTATTTTAAGGATCAACAACTAAACAATAATCATGTGATTAACCATCACCTTTTAGCCTTATATTCAATATGAGTACCACATCTCTACTTGTGGAATGATTCTCATGGATAATTTTTATCATTTTCAAGATGGAATCTCATGGTTGTTCGTCACTTAAAACATATATTTCATAGCTAACCCATATGTGTTATGGTTTTGTCTTCATAAAAGAACCCTATAATTCTCTATAGTCTTGTCCATGACCTTAAAGTCCAAAAACAATTCAAAAGTAATATACGGGATTTTCAAATTCAAACTCCTTGAGTCAAAATTCTAGAAAAATATGACTCCCTCATAAGGGACATCTATCTTTCTATCTTGCTATTGTAAATAAACTACTCCCTCGAAGGACAGCTACAAAAACCTAGCCCTATTGTACATAGTCTACCACAAAAGAAGACTTCTAAAAAAAAAAAAAAAAAATATTATAAAGCTTCCCGCATCGATCGGTTTCACGAAGACCTCAAGGATATATTATATTCATTCCACATATTCTTCCCACATTGATCAGTCTATAAAACAAAATTAAAAAAAAAAAAAAAAAAGATAACTTTTTCATTATGGACTTGCCTATTTTGATCTTAGGTATCTTACATAAGAGGTATGATGTGTCACACATAGGGTTAGGCTCAAAGCAACCACTTTCACCTCACCTCATTTCCTTTATAATCTTCTACCTACTCGGGGACCTACTACAAATGTGACATTTCATGATCATGTGAATTTATTCACATTTCAAACAGTCAAGCATTCAACGCCTTTAGGGTTTTATGTTCATAAGCCAATACTTGGTATGATAAACTCATAATGGTTCTTACCAATTAGGCAGATTTTTGTCTTCTCTTATCATTCAATTATTTTCTTACTTATTGATCCTCTTTCACATGACCATACCTTTGACACCTACATTCAAGGAATTCCTCTTCCACCGAAATCACCCACACCTATTCAACCTAGATGATAACCATGCCTATTCAACCTAAACTCAATCATGCCTAAATGACCTAAACTCAATCATGCCTAAATGACCTAAACTCAACCATGCCTAAATGACCTAAAATCAACCATGCCTAAAATTACCTATACTCAATCATTCCTAAAACCTATTGACCAATTCATTTATCCTCATCTTATTCTTCCCTAGATTATGGGAGAACTACATCAGCCTAAGGCCCCTTTTCATTGAGGCTATGTGGGAAAAACTCGAGGGAAGAGGGATCTTAGAGGTTAGCTCGGCCATTTTTCTATATTTTCCTATCCCTTACCCTTTTACACCTTTTTCCCCTAACCAATTTTCCTCTTCTTATGCTCACATTCTACCCTAGTTAGTTACCATTCATGCAAAACCTTAGAAATTAATATATCACAACAAACATGCATTTTTTCATCACATTTACCATTTTACCACCATATCCATATTCTACCTAACTCATTTCACATTTTCCATGATATCAAGTATTTGGAAGATTACACCACAACATATATATATATATATATATATATATATATATATATATATATATATACACCATACGCAACCATGCCTATACCGACTCCACCATGCCTATACTTGAATCTATCATGCCTAAATCACCTAAAATCCACCATGCCTATATGACCTTGACTCAATCATGCCTAACTCAACTAGTTTCCATGACACAAAAAGGATAATTAAAACAAGTACATCATCCATCCAGTAAACATCATCAACTATATAATGGGAGTGTCTGTGTATCAATACATATATACACAAATATAAATAAATATCAGTATCTCAAAACTATCATATACAATCTCATGTCTTTGGTACATAGGTCGATATATATATATATATATATATATATATATATATATATATATATATAACAAAATCAAAATGATAATACAATATCAAATATGGATATAAATCATCTCCCCACCTGATACCCTCCTCTCGGTATCACATGTATCCTCCTCCCTACCACCACACACATCATCCTTCCAACATCCCACCACTCTCTGTTGGTCCCCGCAAGACCTCCACCTCCACCTCCTCCTACTCTATCATTACCTACTTAATCATAAGACTTACATCGTTACCAACTTCAATCTTCTTAAAACTATGCATTTCAAACCATATCACAATGACCACATCACTCGGTGGATTATGCTTATGACTGAGTTTTATATTGAATTCATCCTATAAAAATATATCAAAGGGATAATCTATCTCTCGATCATCTCATCAAGGGCCCTCTTCTTGACAATCAACCACCTCACAAACAATTCCCTAACGAATCTATCACCCTCTGTCAGGGCCAAATTTTTGAGAGCTAGTAACCTCACCCAGTACCTATCTCTAGGGTTGACAAACCCCTTATGATACTAGATCATGTGAATCCTAGATCTAGTTAGCTCATTGGCTTCCTCTTGGGCTTGGTACTCGGCATATAAAGGCACATCAATTCATACAATCACTAGCTGGTCATGATAATAGTGAGTCTGCTTGAGGAATACCCGAACTACATCATGGATACGGTCCGTAGTGGTGTCATCAGCCTAACTAACCCCTATGAACTCTTCCTAATAAAAATGTACCCTATTTTAGTGTAGGTGCCTGTACTATGGGACCCTATCCCTGTTCCTATGATGGTACTTTTTTAATTACTTAGGCCTATAGGACTGAAACCTATTCTTGTGATGTGGCGAACTAGCCTGTAATCTAGACACATGTGCCTGTAAGGAGGCTACCTACCCTCCATCCACATCTCCACCATGTGCGGGAGCTTGTGCCTATGCTACCTAGGCCTCCAGGGTCATCACCTATGCCTACAAGGTGGTCACCTATTCTTGTGAACCTATTAGTTGTCCCTGCAACCTTGTAATTTGTGCTTGTATGGAAGCCACCTACCTTAATAATGTATCTCTCTAAACTATGAATGTAGCTAAATTAGGTTACCTTGGCCTTGGTAGTGTCACCCATAGCTATTCCACCCACCACTGCATGTATCCATCGGTGATGCCTACATCATCAATCCATCAATCTAGCACCTAATCCTCCTACCAATGGGAAAAATTAGATGTGGTGGAGACACGAGTCTCTCCATGTCATTGCTATATGGTACTACTATGGGAAAGGTGGGGGCATGTCATACTACGGTGTAAACGCCATCCGACCCTATCCACAATTATCATCTCGTGATCACCTACATGTCTCCCATGTATCCATCTAAATAATCAAGTTCCTCTAACTCCTCATTCATGCCTCTATATGATGAAAAATCAACATATAACTGCCACACGATATCCACCACTAATAGGCCCTCTTATAACCACCTATAGTATATAACATCATATGTGGCCCTAGCCACCCTTGGCTACTCCCTAAATGGTACCCATATTCTGAAACCTACTATGTATAAACCACCCCCAAAAAAATGCTATCATGGTAACCTAAGTGGACACACACACACACAATGTGCTCATACACCCAATAGTGTAACAAGAATATACAACACATACTAAACCTCCTCAACCTACCATAGGCCCATAGTTCCCTATACACATGGACTAGAAAAGCTTGTGCCCACGAAAATTAGACTCAATTCTTGATGATGTCCCATAGCACCCCCATTGGTGATCATGGAAATCTCCCACCATTGGAATCGGGAGAGAAAACAATCCTCTTTACCATCATAAGAACAGATAGTGCATGGTGTCATGTGGATATGCCATATACATATCCTCATAACTTAGAATCACATTGTGATAACTCAACATGCCCATCACCTCACCAAATACTACCACTATCTGCTCTACTGATGCCTCACTCAAAATTGAATACACTGTCTCCCCAATAATAGGAAGCCATAGTTTCCTATACATATCCTCCAACATGACGGTTATCTTGTGAGTTGGTAAATGGAATGTATTGTTCGTGGAGTCCCATCTATCAATGAGTGTGACCATTAAGCTAGGATTTCATCCTATATTCCTAAAGCTCCTTATTGAACTAAGTCCCACATTTGCTATGTGCTCCCACTCCTTAGTTGTCATGCTAGGCCACATCTGTACCAATAGAGGTGGTACTTTATCTCTCATAGTCATCTGATCTCTCGCTTGCATCATCCAAACCAACACTTTGTCAAGTCATGACCCTCTCAAATTACCTATTACCCAAACCTCAAATTAACCTCGTACTTATTTCTTTTGTGCCAAATGATACCTAAACACATAAATCATACCTACCCCTCAACAAGTTTCTAATACCTATCCCTTTACCTAATTCACCTACAAACCTACTTTCTCCATTATCATACTTACCCAATATCCTAGATCATTTCACCTACATACCTATCACACATTGGAAACATAGTTCCTTACCTTATTCCACCAACACCGTCTTCACCTACCCATGCCTTTCCTATTTAAATTTCCCATCTAACTTTTTATTTAACCTAGTCACTTTCTACAGAACCAACATCAGTCTCTTTGATCGATAGTAGTCACCTTGACCAATGTCAATCACCTTTTAACCGACTAATGATGGAAAACTAAAATGACATTGGCTAACCCTTGATGGATGTCGGTCACTATTTCAGCAATAAACTGAAACCCCACACCCTCCCATTTCAAAAAATTACCAAGACCCACTAAAAACATATCCTACCCCACCCAAATTCAACCTAGATTCATTTCCAAACCTATTTAACCTATATTTTCCCTTCCCCACCTCAATTTCACCCTTTTTAACCCATATTTTAAACAAAAAACTTTCCCCAAAATTCATTCATTTTTACCCACATTTGTTTAAAATAGGTCATGAGGATTGATTCCTACCTCTACTCGGTGATACCTCGGGTATCCGCACCGATGGTCCTCTTGTTCCCTATCCTGGCTCCACCATGGCCATGAATCCACTCCTCTACTTACAACCAATCAAATGGATCCACTTGATCTCATGGGCCCATCCACTAGATGTCAATCACCTCCTTATAGACTACTAACTTTGCTCACAACTTGGCACTATTGTTTTCCACTACCACACCTCTCGCTTGCAACAAATGAATTCATAAAAATTTGATTTTCCTTTTTAGAACCAAATCTACATGATCAACATTGGTCAAGTTTTTCCCTAGTCAACTAATGTTGGTTAACCTCTACCCAACATCAGTCACCTCAATTAACCATATGGCCTTAAAAATGCCTATTTTCCCATAAAGATGTTGTTCTTGCACCATTTACGCTTAGCATCACCTATTAAGAGATCAGCCCCAAGCATACATTACCTATACATTTACTTAATTTTGATTAGGAGATGTTATTTACCTATACCTTGGCCATACCGTGCCCGACCTGAATCTCCTTTTGTGACCTTTAAATTTGTGTACTCACTATAACTTGTGATCTTTTACCCATGTTGTTCAACCTAATGACCTTACCTTGATTTATTTCGTGATGTTTATCCTAACCAAACCTTTAGTGCCCTTGAAAAAAACCTAATACCCATTCCTACACCTTGCCTAGTTATGGTTCAGACCATATCCTATACCTTGGATACCTGAACCACTTCAACCTCATTTGGATAAACCTATTGACCTTTGATGAAGTAGAGTTTGTAAGATCTTCAACCAGTACCTTATCACAATCTATACATGTGCGTGTGTTTGATTTCCATTACCTATTACCGACCTAACCATTACCCTTACCTATAACCCATCCACCCTTGTTTTTATTAACAACCTATTTATCAAACCATTCACCGACTCTATTTCCTACCTCATCAGTTCCTGGTTTGAGGGGGATCACTTTCATCCATACTTGGGGAAACCTAATCTCTGCTCATACCTAGGACATTGACTTCCTATTTTTTTCAACATCACTTACCAATACAAGCTATGCAACAAAAAGGGGAAAATGTAGACACCAAATTTGGGTCACACTCCCCTTGGTCCCATTTAATCAATTAACATAACGTATTAACCTAACCATGACCCCTTACCCCACACTCATATTAATTTAATTACTTATAATTGAATTAATGTTCATCCTCACATTATTAATTAATTTAATTAATTTAATTAAAGTTAATTTACACATCACCAAGACACCTCACCATTGACATATTCCTAGTATATTAATTAATTAAGACTATGTCCTTACTTATCCTAACCAACTGGGACTTAGTCTAACCCTAAAATTATACTCTTATTCCTTCTCCAAGAACACTCCCACTTATCTAAGTGTGAACCCTCACTTAAGACCTGGATTGGAAATCAAAATCATGCCAAAAATAGTAAATATATTCCTATTTTTGGTAAACCTAGACTTAATTTCCTTAATCGATGTCATTTATCCCTCGAATGGCACTAGTCACCTAACCGTCATCGCTACTTTATATACAATTTTACAACCTTTTACCCAGGTTGGTCATTTTTCAGTTTTGAGAGAACTATTACATTCAAGTGGGAATCTAAAGCCTCTTGGCATGAAGATAACAACAAATACTCAACCACCGGCCCAATAAGGCATCCAATTCTACTTCTAGAGTAATGGAATACTCACGAAACACTATGGGAGTACTACCATGGAATCTCTTCATGGATAAACTACCATCCACATTCACCTACGAATCTTTAAAAATAAGTAAGTTTTCATGATTTCAATCATATTGTGCTTACTTAAAGTATAGATTCCTTACCTCTTTCATTATAGATTTATTTCTACATGTATTCCTTTATCTCCACCTCCTCACCAATCCACCAACCAAACCACCTATATCCTTTTTGTCTTCCTTAACTTCCCTTATATATCCCCGAGTCTTCTCGGTAATGTTACTGAACCTAACCACACCCTTCTTGCTCTCTATGCAATCACAAAGAATCCAAAAATCCATCTTTATCAAATTATTGTCAATTACCCCTACCGACACCAGGTTAGCTAACCATCATCTGTTTCACCTCTATACGACATCACTCACTTGACTGATATCATTTTTTGTGTTATTTCATTTCGTTTTTCTAGGAAGCTTCTCGATTAACCAAAACTAACCCAGGAGCCTCACCGAATCAATCCCAGACCTGTAAAGACTAGAATTACCTACCAAACTTCTAGATTTAATCATAACCTTTCCTGTTAGATTAGGTTTTCTTATTGTATTTGCATGTGATACCACAATCATATAACTATAGTAGGATTTCCTTACTTCATGATATTTTCTTTAAATTATATTTTAAAGTTGATTAACAACCTTATAGGAAGCACGTTTCTTCCCAAAGATATCACTCACTAGTCACCACTAACCTATATTATTAATACTATTTAGTAGTCTTGTTATGTTTCGATATAGGCTGTTTCTCCTAGCCAAAGGAAATATCTTCACTATCATCTTGGATCAAAAAGTTAGTATCGTGTGAATCCAACCTTTAACCTACATATCACAGGTATTTCTCCTAACCTATTTCCTATTCAATTTTAACTAGCAAAAAATTAGGTCAAACACCATACTCCCTAAAAGGAAACATGTGTAAACATATCATTGGAGATGGGAAACAAGCCTTTTATTCGAGTTACGGATTTTACACCCAGTAAAGTGCAAAGTAACAAGTCTGGAATCCTAAAGGGGGACACGTGTCAACTTTTTAATCAAAGTTAGAAGTGGGTGATCTAGTCAAATATAGAGTTTTTCACCCCTTTGATAAATTAAAAAATGTGAGAAAACTCCCTAACCCTGTTGTTATTCGGATAGACAAATGTGTTAATCACATTCAAAAGGGATAATCACATTGAACGATTAGGATTTGAAGCATTTATGCATGTCTCCATTAATTAACATTATGTAGATAAAGGATAAACTTTTAAAAAACATTTTTGATCATTTCTAAATATTTACTTGTACACACGAAAAATATAGAAGCCCTAGCTCTGCAAATTCACAGTGTAAAGAGAAAATATTGGTTATGGAAGGTATGTTTGATTCAAGGAGTTTAAGAAATGTGGGTGCAAAGAATAATTTTTGAGAATCTATGGAAAATGGGTAAGTACTCGTGTACCACTTGTGTTTTTCCGTTTTACCAAGTCTGTAATTTGCAAAGGGTTGAGAAAGAAAGATAAAACACATAAGATGAAGCCTATGGAGTCAAGATTTCATGTAACCTCTGGTATTAAAAATAATACATATGAATTCAAATACTTAAACCTATTAAACACCGAGTTAAATGATTGTCTACAAAGACTTTATTCTCTAGATAGAAGTAAAATCATAGAGGACATCGATGCCAACAAAACTTACCTAGCTCCAACATTCCCACATTCCATAAATTCTCTGGAACATGTATGGATTTGTGCCAAGAATTATGATCCATAACATAAATAAGTTATATATGGAAGTGGTGAAAGGGTGTTATCCCTAACACTAGAATCCTTTCGATTGATGCTAGGATTACCAGAGGTGGAACAACAAATAGGTATTACTATAGAGTCAACACATAATGATTATGAGGCTAAACATGATGATTATGCTACATTATTGAATTCTAAGTGGTTGATAACTAATAGAGGATCCATCAAAATAATCCCTAAGAGGTTGAACAAGGAACTATTTTTTGAGGAGGTCAAAGATTTAATTGTGATGTTGAGTAGAATTGCAGGATTGGAAATGACATACATGTTCCAGAATGGATGTACCCTTTGATAAGTGTTATCTACTTGAGTCCACACATGCAATACTATAATATTGTTGCTACTTAATTAAATACATATTTTTTACTTTCATTAGAGCTATTAGATTCAATGGACATCCATAAATATTACCTAGGTATGTGGATGAAAAATAGGCCTTGTGTAAACTCTCCGGAAGTTAGAAGCTGTTACATAAAATTGATTCTTTGGAAAACATAAAGCGAACGTAAAATTCCTTATCAAAATTGTGAGATAATCTTCCCCATCAATTGTAAAATCTAAGGCAATGAAAGATGAGGTGGAAAGGTTCAAGTTGGATAAATTTGAACCTAGACCCAATTATGATATCAGGTGGGTTGTTAGTTCAGTTGAGCATGAACCTCAATTTGAGGATTATTGGATGAATTATAGGGATGAGGAAGAATTTAGGCTCATATATTTCTCTAGGATGACCCTTAGGAGCATCATATATTTTAAGATTGATGTGGTGCCTTAAGGAATTATAGATGATTATCAAATAATGATTTAATAGTATATTTACAATTAAATCTAGTCACAACTAGTTACTCCTATAGTTTAGGTTTGGGAAGAGTCAAAAATCCACATGAGAGAACAAATAATGTAATGGGAAGGACCTTAACTTGGTTGTAAGGGAAAGGTATGGACTTATCCATCCAAAATACAAAAGTGTTGAATGATTTCAGAGATTTGGGAATATTGAAGGAAGATCTCCCTCTTTTAAAGGAGGGAGCTGATAAGATTGATCCATTAAGAGGAAAATTTCCTCAATTTCCTACCAAGATACCTACTTCAGGTATTATTGATGAATGGAATGTTGCTACCAGTGAGACTAGAACTTCTATGTCTATTTTGAAACAAAAGACAAAAGAGATGCTTTTGAAATCTATGCAAAATTCCCCTATCACCCAAGTAGTGCCCATACAAAAAAAGGAGAAGGTATAACTAAACCAAGGAATCCCTCAGTAACATTTCTAGGATCATCTAGTACAAGGAAAAATATGAGAGGATTATTGGCAAGTGGTGACCCAAAACTCAAAGTGCAAAGCACTAAAGAAAAAGAGGCACATGACCTCAAATATTTTGTAATAATTGCATTAAAAGCCAAGGTGATACCTGTAACATTCCCATTTTAAGACTTTAGAAACAAGGGAATTTTTTTAAAACATAATGTTCTTTTTCTAAATAGAACATTATTTAGAACACACATTCCATGTCAATCAATCTCATAATAGATAACCATATGCAGCTATAATGACTCAAGATACTATCAATCTCTCATTCCATGACACGGTTATCAACCAATCTTTCATGTTAACTTAAAGTATAGAATACTTTATGTATAATATGTATACTTGGTTCTCCTACCCTATTCTAGGTACTAAGTGATCTATTGAAAGAACCTATCTAAATATTTTTTACAAATATTCATCCGACGTCACAATGCTTTAAACTAGGTGACATAGGACAATGTAACCAAAAGCTTGCGATACTTTGGCCAAAGATTTTCAACATAACTGTTTATGTTACTATTCCTAGATGACATACTCATAATAATAGAATACATCCTTCACCTCACTCTTCTGTTATCTAGAACGGTATTTACTGACTTCCATTAGTACACTTGCCCAAGGTTCGACCCTAGCCCCGATTAGGAACATAATTTTTATAGGAAGATGCTCATAATGAATTAATATATATGGGCATACACAGATGACCTAAGTCATAGAAAGCTACTATGTATCCCAAATATGCTACTAACTTGACCTAGCGAGAAACTAAGTACAAGTCCGATGAGTGTATATCTAGATAAACAATATAGAAAGGTGTTGCCACATGTCAACCGCAACACTATATCAAAGAGAATTCCAAGGACTTCTCGAGGGTACAATCTTGTAGTTGGTGTGTGCCAACACTATGTTAGAACTGATTCATCAAGATGTACATACCACCTTAGTGGTTATTCATCATAATTAAATTAGATTAAAAAATCAGATTACAACAACCCTTCCTTACCCTAATTCCAACATTCCATAAGTTCTTTATCCAACACTATCCTGAGTAGATATAGAGAACTTCATTAATTCATGTTTGCATTTGTTATTAGTTAATGTGGCATAACAAGCAGTTATCCCAAAAATAGGACAACAAACATCAAACGTTTAATTCTTAATGCAACCTAGCTATCCAAATCAAGTGTGTCATCCACTTAGATTCAGCTAGTGTTTACTTTATAAACGAAGGATAACGATTAATGATCATACCACTATTCATTTTTCCTTTCATTCCATGAGAGAGGAAGAGTCTTCCTTTTCATGGTTATATGTTAGGTTTAACATAACCTTTTTATCATTCGTTACTTATATAGTTTAATTGTATGTCCCAAGCATATTTCATTATTAAACTATAGTTGTGTAGTTATAGAAACGAAATATTTTGAAATTTAACAAGTTCATTATAATAAAGGAGATTATAATATCTCCTTAATTCAACACAATATCTAATAATAACAATAGTATACAAACAGATATAAGGAATTTTGCTAAGATATCACTATTATTTCGGCATACAAGTACAAAAGAATTCACATTTAAAACCGGAGTCCCACACAAAACCTTTCAATACATTATTTTAAATATACCTTTACAAGAATATGCATTTCAAACATTCTACATGTCAATCATAATCAAGATCTTAAAATAACATCACTTTTCTTTTCCAACACAACTAAATAATGATTCGAAACTCTTTACATAAGATCCCAAATTAAATAAGCCAATGCATCATAAAAGTTCTTACCTTCTTTTATCACTTACGATGTCCATCTGCAAAAATTGCTAGCACGGGTCAGTTCAATGAACTAAGCATGATAAGCACTAAGCATTAAAGTGAAGTGCATTCCACTAATTGTTCCATTAAACAACTCTACTTTAATGAAACAATTAATATATATCATACTAACAATCATAAGTAATAACACCCAGGAAAGAAGCACAATTAAAGAGTTTGAATTCACTATAAGAAAAGAGCATAATATAATATGCAACACCTACATTTATATCATATGGTTTAATTGATCCTATCAATTACTTTAAAGCAGTCAACACGTCTTGTCATCCAATTGTTTCATGATTCCATAAGAATAGAAATTCACATTTATCTTTTCTAAGAAGCAAAAGAAGTTAGTTACAACATAGCTCATATCAGAATACTTCATCATTCCATATAACAAAGGAAGAAGAATCACTACATGCTATTTCCCAAAAAATCATCATTAGTAAGGCAATTACAGGTTTAGAACACACAAATCTACCTCAATTCAAGACACAAGCAAACATTCCACAATAAATTTTCCATCTTAGAAGAATATTCCAAACAAATAAGTTCAATCAAATGAAATTCTTAAAATAACGAAAAAAGTATTTCAAATATAAAAGGACCCAATCTATAATTCATTTCATTTATAATATGAAATGAATTCCCTTTTCTACTTCCAACTTAGAATTCGTTATCTAGTTCCCAAAAGAGAACACAAAACCAAACGTACAGTTAAAGAAATAACACATATAGTTTTCCATTACAATTCTATCAAATTGGATTACCCATTTCCATTCACCAAGTTCAAGTTCAATTCAAATCTTAGAACAAAATTCACATTACAGACTCTAAAAAGTAAACTATCCCCAAGAGAACATATTCCTTTCTCTATAAAACTTATAAATTCATTCAATGAATCCATAAGGAGTAGAAATCATTAAAATATAAAAGATTACAAGTGCAAAAGTAATCACGAACTCAAGAATTGAAGTCCCATTACATGGCTTCAACATTTCAATACAAAGAAGTACGTAGTTCATGTCCCAGACAAGAACAATAATACAAAATTATCTAAACAAAGATAATATATATCCTTTCATACAAGATTTGGTATACTAGGTTTTAAATTCAACTTCCAATAAAATTCAAGAAACCAATTAAAAATATCTAAAGAGAGTAAGAAACCCCCAATGATGTTTAAGTCCAGAGATGTTCCAATCTTACTTCCTACTCGAGTGAAACAAAATCACCATAAGACTTTCAAATTCCAATTTAAAATATTATGAGAGGGAAGGTTATTGTTTCAACACCTAAAATAAAAAGGAAAGTAAATAATACATTTCCATAACCACAAAAATTTTAACAACTAATCTAAACAAATGAATGATCAACCAAACCCATAATAGGACATTGTTCTAGTCCATTTATCATGAAGAACAAAACAATCAAGCTTTCCACAAGACATGGGTTTGCTCAGGGAAGAGAAGAATAGGATACACTTCGAATTCACACACCTTGTCAAGTTCAAGAACACATTACAATCTAAAAGATAGATTTAATACAACCATTCCCTCTCAAGAAGCTAAACAAAGGAGATCTCAAAAAGAGATTACCCGGTCTACTTCCAACAAAAAAAAAACTCTCAAGACCCCCTCAAGAATACATTCATAAATGAGGTTAAATATTTTCAAAATCAAAATACCAACAAAACCCAGCTCACAATACAAGTAAAGAATCAAACACGTCGATTCCAACACAAGTTCAAAACTCCACAATAATGGAATACCTATACAAGTGTCAAATACAAGCTTCAACATAAGTTCAGAACCCCACAAGGCTCTAACACCGGCTTAGAAAAACACAAGATCAAATACGAGTCAAGTATTTTCAATTCCTCAAATAAGAATAAAACTTCAACTCAGAGTATATGTATAGAACAAAACTCAACAACTTAACTACAAGTTCAGCATTCGCAAGAACTAAATTTGAGTATAGTTTCAATACAAAGATTCAACCAAAAGTTTAGAACTACACCAAGTTCCAACACATCTCAGAACAAACACGAAGTTCCATTAAAATCTTATAACAAATCATGAAGCTTCAACACAAGCTTAGAACAACCATGAAGCTCCACTGCAAGCTCAAAAAACACAAGACTAAAACAAAGATTCAGAACCATACAATCAACAAATGCCAGTTTAGAACAACCAAGAAGCTCTACTACAAATTCAACGAACACAAGCTCTAAATGATAGTTCAGAATGAAACATATGGCAACGAATGCTAGTTCAGTCAACACTAGCCTCGAATACAAGTTACAGAGCTTCCAAAACAAGTTTGCATGAATATCACCAATAAACTAGCATAGAGAAAGTTTCGCAAAATCTACCATTACCAAAGAATGGATTTACATTCCAAAACCACAGATATTTCATGAAAACATACAAGTAAATAACCAGAAACATCATGCAAAAAATATATCTCAAGTGATTAGAATTGTTTTAATGAATCATTTATAAGAAAGAAAGAAATCTTAAGGGGTAGATCCTATCATGCATGATAGTTCCTCTAATTTGAAGGAGACTTCAGGTCGAGTTTCCACCCATTTTCCTCTCCACGACAGGATCGGAAACCAAAAATTATTCTTCTAATGCCTCTTATACATTCCCTTGATAAAAAATAGACCAAAGAAACAAAAAATAGCCAAGAAGAAGAAGAATTCAAAATGCTATTTCAAAGAACTAGATAGCTCCATGTAGAGAAAAATTTGCGAGGCATGCAAAACCAAACAACTGTAAAAACCCCGTCTCTCATATTTCCAAGATGATTTACATACCAAAACCAAGATTCATTAGTACCATAACTCCCAATTCTCCTACTTATCCCTCCTTGCCACCGCCTCCCAAAATTGGCAAGTACCAATTCCAAATCAACATGTAATTTCATACTTAGCGAAGCCTCCACATAAGCCCCCTAAAATTTAACTAGCCTTTACAAAACTAGCGATACTTCCCTTCATTTAAATCCAATCAAATCAAATAAAATCCATTGGAACCATTGTCGTAGTGTTATGCATCCTTAGGACCATTTCAAATAATTTAGGCTAGATTTCCCAAAACTTAGGTTAGCAAAAATCATTTCCTAAATAATTTTCTTAGGTTTATGAACATTGTCATAGGTAATACCACCTTAAGTTATATCAAATTCACAACCCTTAGTATTAGGCATTAGGTTAAGATATTATAGTATCATCATAGTAATATCCCCTTCCCTTATTCATTTAGCAAAAGAGCTTAGGTTAGGTCACCCCCAACACAATAGAATAAGAAGCTTAGATTATATTATAACCCAATTGAATAGGAATAGATAGGAAGTAGATGTTCTTAGCTAGCTTAGGATCTTGTCGGGATTATCGTTAAGTTTTTAGGATCCTGATTCCCTTCATAGTCATAAGATGACTATATTTTGTTTATGCCAATAATGTCCTACAGAGATCAATCCCAAAGACCCAAGCACAAACTTACAACTGAATGAAGACATGATCACTCAAGCCCAAATAATTTGTAAAAATACAAAGTTTATTCCACTATGTCTCTCAACCAATGAATTTCAATTTACCATTTAGTCTGTTAAGAAGATTTAAAACATTCCTTGGATCACTAAAATTGATCCAAGGATGAGTTAGTACAAGAGATAAGTTTGCAACTCTCAAAACCATATTGCAGCTTATCAATAAGAAGTGAAAGTGGATTCTTGTAAGCCATAACATTTCAGTCAAATGAATCCAAGAGTAGAAATGATTTATCCATAACAAGCATGATTTTCAACAATAAAGTAAACACACCTCATTTAAGAAAATCACATGCCAACGCTTGTAATGCAAAGAGAAATATAGTAGTTGTTTCAAGGTGTTACAAACTTCCCTCCTAAAAATAATCATCATCTTGATGAGTATCTCATTTTAATCATTGCATTCAAGATGATCAAATTATTCACTTAACATATGTTTGCAACAATATCTAAATTTAAACTTCCGAAATCGGTGGTCACATAGCTATTTATTCAAAAATAAATAGTTGTCTATCCATAACTCGATGAGACTTGTCTACATATAAAGATAAAATCACAATTTTTATCAGGTCATTATAGTCAATTTTGATCAAATAAATATGGAAAAGGAGTTTTCATATCCTCCAGATTTTCCCAAGTTGCACTTTCTTCATTAAAATGGTCCCACTGGACCTTACATTGACTTATCTCATGATTTCTTAAATGCAACTGGCAAGTTTTAAGCACTTTCGTATGAGTTTAACCACAATTAGTCTTGGGTCTTGGACTCTGCAAGCAATTCCAATTTAACACATGTGATAAATCAAACGTATTTCTTAAGCAAAGAAATATGGAAAACATCATGCATTCATGATAAAGTAGGAGGTAATGCTAAACGGTAAGCTACAGGGTTGATTACTTTGATTATCTCAAAGGGTCCCACATAACGAGGTGATAACTTGACAGCCTTGCCAAAAGTTATAGAGCTCTTTTTCGGTTTAACCCAAAGAAAGACTTTCTCACCAAGTTCAAATTTCTGTCAACTTTGATTTAAATCAGCATAACTCTTTTACCTATCTGCTGCTTCTTTCAAGCGCTCATGAATCATTTTAACTTGTTGTTCCATTTCAATAAGAATTTTAGGTCCAATTACCTCTCTATCCTCAATGTTGTCCTAACTAACAGGGGTTCTACATTTTCTTCCGTATAATGCCTCGAAAGGTGCCATCTTAAGAGAGGCATGATATGTGTTATTATATGTAAACTCAACTAGTGGAAGGTACTCTTCACACTTATATTGCTTATCCATACAATACATATGTAACATATTGATTAACTCTTTCAGTTTGTCCATTCGTTTCCTGAGGATACGCGAACTAAAATTCAGCTTAGTTACTAGAGCTGCATTAAGTATTTGCCAAAACCTTAACATCATTATAGGATCTCTATGTGATATGATTAATTCAGGTACTCCATGCAATCTAAAATTTTTGTGAACAAATATTTTAGACAATACAGAGAATTATCTTTGATTACCAAGAATAAAATGTGCTACCTTCATTATTTTATCAACAACTAATAAAATAACATCATGTTTATTTCTTGACATAGGCAACTCTTGTACAAATTCCATGCTTATCACTTGCCACTTATACTTTGCGGTATGCTTTATGAGGATACAATAAACCGACTTGGGTGTATATGTTCCACTTTAACATGTTGACATTCAAGGAAATGTGTCACAAAATCAATAACATCCTTTTTCATTCCTTTCCAAAAATATTGTTGTTTTATATCAGCAAGCATCTTTGTAATACCAAGATGTCCAGAAAAAGGTGAATTGTGAAATTATGCTAACAATTTCTTTCTTAAATCATTTAGCAAAGGTATGTATACCCTATTTTCAAATCTTAAGATTCCTTCATTATCAAAGTGAAAACCTTTATACCTCAAATCATTTGGATCTATAGCAAGCATTGTCTTTACTTGCTGAAAGTAAGAATCAGATTCCATAACACTTTTTACTTCATCCTTAAATTGAGTTCTCAATGTTATAAGAGCATAAATGTGCTTCCTATGACTTAGAGCGTCAGCCACTCTGTTTTCCTTACCCTTGATGTAATTGATGTCAAAATCATATTGAGACAAAAACTCTAACCATCTTCATTGTCTTGCATTTAGATTTGGCTGAGTGAAAATATAATTCAGCCCAAGATGATCAGTTTTCAATTCAAAAGGTCTACCAAGTAGGTAATTCCCTCAAACTTGTAGTGCATGAACAATGACAAAGCAAGCTCTAAATCATGTGGAGCATAATTCAACTCATGTAACTTTATTTTTCTACTTTTGTAAGATATGGCATGATCATTTTGTAACAAAATACCTCCTAGACCCTCACCGGATGCATTAGTTATCACCATAAAGTCTCCATTAGGATCTCGGTACTAATAGAATAGGTCTTTGAAGTTAACCCGATCCTTCAAAGTTTTGAATGCAATATCACATTTTTCACTCCAAACAAAATTCTTATCCTTCTTCTATAAAGAATTTATTGGTGCAGCCACATTAGAAAAATATTTTATAAATTTTCTATAGTAACTTGAAAGAAGCCCCATGAAGCTTCTAACTTCATGTACATTCTTTAGTTCAATCCACTCGATTATAGCTATAATTTTTAAGGACATACAAAAATTCCATTCTTACTTATTACATGTCCCAAATAGTGCACTTCTGTGTCATAGAAGGAACATTTAGATAGCTTACCATATAACCGTCTCTTTCTCAAAATTTCCAAAACTATCTTCAAATGCTCATGGTGTTCCTCTATACTTTTAGAATATATGAGAATGTTGTCCAAGAATATGAGCACAAATTTTTCCAAGTATTCTTGAAATATATTATTCATTAAATTCATAAATGTTGCAGGTGCATTTGTTAATCCAAAAGGTAAAACCGTGAACTCATAATGTCCATACCTTGTTCTAAAAGTTGTTTTTATGAATTTCCTCATCATTAATCCACAATTGATGATATCCAGATCGAAGATCTATCTTAGAATATATTGATGCTCCATGAATTTGATCAAATAGATCATTAATCCTAGGGAGTGGGTATCTATTCTTGATTGTTGCTTTGTTTAACATTCTGTCATCAATGCACAATCTAAGTGTTCCATCTTTATTTTTCATAAAAATATCTTGCCTTGTGAAACACTTGGCCTAATCAAACCTTTAGAAAAAGTTCTTGCAATCGAGCCTTAAGCTCTACTAATTATGTAGCAATCATTCGATATGGTGCCTTAGAAATAGGGTCAGTTCTAAGCTTGATCTAAATTGTGAAATCAAACTTCCTCTTGGGTGGAAGACCAGGAAATTATTCTAGAAATACATCACTGAAGTCTCGTAACAACAGATATCATTCCATAACATCGGTGTTCTCTTCAGTTGTTTCTATAATTTTTACTACATATAAGGTACAACCTTTATTTTTGGCCTTTTTAAAGTTGCATAGCTGATAGTTTTCTAACAAAAATCTCACATTTCACACCCTGAATCTCTGTTGTTTTTTGCAGGTCATCTAAACAACTAATGTGTTTTTCAAAATAGTCCACTTTAGTCTTATGTTCTGCTAACCAATTAACACCTATGATTAAATCATATGACCCTAAAGGTGTAACATAAAGATCAACTTCAGTGGAAAAGTTAGGTAATTCATGGACTACTCCAAAAAGACACATACTAACTATATGAACAACATTGTTTCCATAATGTACATTACATGTTTTATCCATGTTTCCATCTTTTATTTTTAGTTTTGATGTTAATTTACTAGAGATAAAACATTCAGTAGCTCTGGTGTCAAAAAGAATAGTTATAAGTAAACCAAATAACTTACCTAGAACATCTATGGGCATGGCATGTTTCTTAACTTTGTTTGTCACCTCAGTAGCATGTATCTTGTGTGGCTGATTATGATCATCCTTTTTCAAAGGGAATTGATTTGTGTAATGATATTTTCCATAGTTATAATAGCCTCCTATAGGTCCCTTCCTAGGCTCGAGTTTGTTTCCAACCTTAGAGTTATCATTCTGACCTCCATAGGACTTCTGTCCATTATTATTGTTCTTGAAAAAATTGTTTCATGCATTGCCAAAAAACTTGTTTGTTGCTGCTTTCTTATTAGTATCAAATGAAAACTTACTTTTCATTCTGAATTTCTTCCATGGTCCTTTCTTAGGTGCAAGAGATGATGAAGAGGAGTTAGGGATTTTCTTCCTTACTTCCTCCTTATGAGAAGAAATTTCCTTCAATTTTTGTTCCTACCTTATGGCCTTTTCAACAACCCCTTCCATCATGGTTGGGTTGTGAACATCCACCTCCCCTCCTATAACGAGATTCAATCCCATGATGAATTTCCATATCCTGAACTTCTCATCAGTTTGAGTACGAGGTACATACTTAAGGATTTTAGTAAACCACTCCCAATACTTAGTTACAGTTAGCTTTCCTTGAGCTAAGTTCTTGAATTTAGTCATTTTTATCATAGTAAAGTTGTGGCAACCAATGTTGCCTAAAATAACCTTTAAATTGATCCTATGTGATATTAGTTTCATCAATGTTTAACTCAGCCTTACGGCTTTTCCACCATGAAGATGCCTCATGGGAGAGTTGATATGCTCCCCATATTGACTTTTTTTTCTTCCGAGAAATTCCTTATTGCAAAGTATTTCTCCATTTTGTTGAGCCAATTCTCAGCTCCATCCCCTAATTTAGTGCCATCAAACTTGGGTGGACTTATCCTTTTAATATCATTACTCGAGTTCAAATTGCCACCTAGCCTTTTTGTTCTCAGGTTGATCAGGTATGTTCAAATTTTTATTATGAACACCTACATTGGCATTTTCCTCGGGAGGTGGATGATTATTATTACCAGCATCTCCTTCCTCCTCATTACCCATTACTTGTTGTTCAAGTACATCCAAACAATCTCTTGTGTCCAACAGGAAGCAAGGATCTCATTGAGTTTCTGGGCAGTTGTTACTCCTTCCTTAGGTGGAAGATTATTTGTAACATTTCCTCTTGTTCTAACCATTTCCTCGCTAACAAGAAAATTTACGTTTCATCGATTATGGACACAATAGGTCCAAGATCTAGAACCTTCAATTCTGATACCAAAATGTAACATTCCCATTTTAAGACTTTAGAAACAAGAGATTTTTTTAAACATAATGTTCTCTATTCTAAATAAAACATCATTTAGAACACACATTCCATGCCAATCAATCTCATAACAGATAACCATATATAGTTGTAATGACTTGGTATGCTACCGATCTCTCATTCCATGACTTGGTTATCAACCGATCTCTCATGTTAACTTAAAGTATAGAATATTGTATGTATACTGTGTATACTTGGTTCTCCTACCCTATAATGGGTACTAATTGATCTGTTTAAAGAACCTATCTGAATATTTTTTACCAATATTCATTTGACATCATGTTGCTTTAAACTAGGTGACATAGGACAACACAACCAATAGCTTGTGATACTTTGGCTAAATATTTTCAACACACTGTTCATGTTACTATTCCTAGATGTCATACTCATCATTCTGGAATATGTCCTTCACCTCACTCTTTTGTTATATAGAATGGTCTTTACTAACTACCATTAGTGCACTTACCCAAGGTTCGACCCTAGCCCTGGTTAGCAATATAATTTGTTATAGGAAGACGCTCATGATGAATTAGGATATATGGGCATAAACGACTGACCTAAGTCATCCGAATGTGCCAAGGTACCCTAAGTCATAGAAATCTACTACCTATCCCGAATATGCTACTAACTTGACCTAGCGAGAAACTAAGTACAAGTCCAGATGAGTGTATATCTAGATGAACAATACAGAAAGGTGTTGGCACATGTCAACTACGACACTATATCCATGAGAATTCCAAGGAATTCTCGAGGGTATAGTCTTGCGATTAGCGTGTGCCAAAATCATTAGAACCGATTCATCAAATGTACATACCACCTTAGTGGTTATTCATCATAATTAAATTGGATTAAGAAACACTGTGTGTAACCCTAATTCCAACATTCCATAAGTTCTTTATCCAACACTATCCTAAGTAGATATAAATAACTTCATTAATTCATGTTTGCATTTGTTATTAGTTAACGTGGCATAACAAGCAGTTATCCCAAAAACAGGACAACAAACATCGATGTTTAATTCTTAATGCAACCTAGTTATCCAAATCAAGTGTGTCATCCACTTAGATTCAGCTAGTGTTTACTTTATAAACGAAGGATAATGATTAAAGATCATACCACTATTCCTTTTTCCTTTCATTCCATGAGAGAGGAAGAGTCTTCCTTTTCATGGTTAGATGTTAGGTTTAACATAACTTTTTTATCGTTCATTACTTATATAGTTTAATTGTATGTCCCAAGCATATTTCATTATTAAACTATAGTTGTGTAGTTAGAGAATGACATCTTTTACAATTTAAAAAGTTCATTATAATAAGGGAGATTATACTATCTCCTTAATCTAACTCAATATTTGATAACAAGAATAGTATACAAACAGATATAAGGAATTTTTCCAAGATATCACTATTATTTCTGGCATACAAGTACAAAAGAATTCACATTTCAAATTGGAGTCCAACACAAAACCTTTCAATACATGATTTTAAATATACATTTACAAGACTATGCATTTCAGACATTTTGCATGTCAATCATAATTAAGATCTTAAAAGAACATCACTTTTATTTTCCAACACAACTCAAGAATGATTCAAAACTCTTTACATAAGATCCCAAATTAAATAAGCCAATGCATCATAAAAGTTCTTGCCTTCTTTTATCACTTACAATGTCCATCTACAAAAATTTCTAGCATGTGTCGATTCATGAACTAAGCATGATAAGCACTAAGCATTAAAGTGAAGTGCATTCCACTAATTGTTCCATTAAACAAATCTACTTTAATGAAACAATTAATATATCATACTAACAATCATAAGTAATAACACCCGGAAAGAAACACAATTAAAGAGTCTGAATTAACTATAAGAAAAGAGAAAATTTAATGTGTAACACCTACATCTATATCATATGGTTTAATTGATTCTATCAATTACTTTAAATCAATCATATGTCTTATCATCCAATCGTTTCATGATTCCATAAGAATAGAAATTCATATTTATCTTTTCTAAGCAACAAAAGAAGTTAGTTACAAAATAGCTCATATCAAAATACTTCATCATTCCATATAACAAAGGAAGAAGAATCAGTACATGCTATTTCCTAAAAAATCATCATTATTAAGGCAATTACACATTTAGAACACATAAATCGCCTCAATTCAAGACCTGAAGCAAATGTTGCACAATAAATTTTCCATCTCTGAAGAAGATTGAATATTAATAAGTTAAATCAAATGAAATTATCCAAAAAATAGAAAAAGGATCTCAAATATAAAAGGACCCAATCTATAATTCATTTCATTTACACTATGAAATGAATTCCATTTTCTACTTCCAACTTAGAATTCTTTATCTAGTTCCCAAAAGAGAACACAAAATCAAACGTACAGTTAAAGAAATAACACTTCTAATTTTCCACTACCATTCTATCAAACTAGTTTACCCATTTCCATTCACCAAGTTCAAGTTCAATTCAAATCTCAGAATGAAATTCATAGTATAGACTCTAAATAGTAAACTGTCCCCAAGAGAACATATTCCTTTCTCTATAAAACTTGGAGATTCATTCAATGAATCCATAAGGAGTAGAAATCCTCAAACAGTAAAATATTACAAGTGTAGAAGTAATCGTGAACTCAAGAATTGAAGTCCCATTACAGATTCAATAGTTCAATACAAAGAAGTACGTAGTTCATGTCCTAGACAAGAACAATAATACAAAATTATCCAAACAGAGATAATATATATCCTTTCATACAAGATTCAGTATACTAGGTTTTAAATTCAACTTCCAATAAAACCCAAGAAACCAATTAAAAATATCTGAAGAGAGTAAGAAACCCCCAATGATGTTTAAGTCCAGAGATGTTCCAATCTTACTTCCCAATCAATCGAAACAGAATCACCATAAGACTTATGAATTCTAGTTTAAAATATTATGATAGGGAAGGTAATTCTTTCAAAATATAAAATAAGAGGGAAAGTAAATAATACATTTCCATAACCACAAAACTTTTAACGACTGATCCAAAAAAACTAAAGACAACCAAACCCATAATAGGACATTGTTCTAGTCCATTTATTACTAATAACAAAATAGTCAAGATTTCCACAAGACATGGGTTTGCTTGGTGTAGAGAAGAATAGGATGCACTTCAAATTCACACACCTTGTCAAGTTCAAGAACACAATATAGTCTAAAAGACAGATGTAATACAACCATTCCCTCTCAAGAAGCTAAACAAAGGAGATTTCAAAAGAGGTTACCCGGTCTACTTCTGACCAAAACAAAACTCTCAAGACCCCCTCAAGCAGACATTCATAAATGAGGTTAAATATTTTCAAAACCAAAATACCAACAAAACCCAACTCATGCATACAAGTAAACAATCAAACACATTGATTCCAACACAATTTCAAAACTCCACAATAATGGAATACCTGTATAGTGTCAAATATGAGCTTTGAACATAATTTCAGAACCCCACAAGGCTCTAACACCAGCTCAGACAAACAAAAGATCAAATACGAGTCAAGTATTTTCAATTCCTCAAATAAGAATAAAAATTTGACTCGAGTATATGTACAAAACAAAACTCAAAAACTTGACTACAAGTTCAACATTCACAAGAATAAAATTTGATTACGTTTTGAATACGAATATTCAACCAAAATTTCAGAACTACACCAAGTTCCAACACATCTCAAACAAACACGAAGTTCCATTAAAATCTTATAACGAATCATGAAGCTTCAACACAAGCTTAGAACAACCACAAAGCTCCACTACAAGCTCAACAAAACACAAGACTAAAACAAAGATTCAGAACCATACGATCAACAAATGCCAATTCATAACAACCAAGAATCTCTACTACAAATTCATCAAACACAGGCTCTAAATGATAGTTTAGAATGAAACATATGACAATGAATGCCAGTTCAATCAACACTAGCCTCAAATATAAGTAACAGAGCTTACAAAAACAAGTTCGCATGAATATCACCATTAAACTAGCACACATAAAGTTTCCTAAAACTGCCATTACCAACAATGGATTTACATTCCAAAAACCACAGAGATTTCATGAAAACATGCAATTAAATAACTAGAAACATCATGCAAAAATATATCTCAAGTGAGTAGAATTGTTTTAATGAATCATTTGGAAGAAAGCAAGAAATCTTAATGGGTAGAGACTATCATGCCTGATAGTGCCTCTGCCAATTTGAAGGAGACTTCCAGCCTGATTTTCCAACCCTTTTTCCTCTCCATGACAGATCAACAACAAAACAATTCTTCTTCCAATGCCTCTTATACATTCCCTTGATCAAAAATAGACTAGAGAAATCAAACATAACCAAGAATAAGAAGATGTCAAAATGTTGGTTCAAAAACTAGATAGCTCCATGCAGAGAAAAATTCGTGAGGCATGTAAAACCAAACAACCTCTCACAAACCCTCCTCTCATGTTTCCAAGACAGTTTGTACACAAAAACTGAGATTCATTAATGCCATAACTCCTAATTCTCCCGCTTATCTCTCCTTGCCACCGCCTCCCAAAACTGAAGAGTACTAATTCCAAATCAACATGCAATTCCATACTTAGTGAAGCCTCCACATAAGCCCCATTAAAATTTAACTATCCCTTGCCAAACTAGTGGTACTTCCCTTCATTTAAATCCAATCAAATAAAATAAAATCCATTGGAACCATCACCGTAGTGCCATGTGACCTTAGGCCCCTTTCAAATAATTTAGGCTAGATTTCCCAAAACTTAGGTTAGTCAAAAATCATTTCCTAAATAATTTCCTTAGGTTTATAAACATTTCCATAGGTAATACCACCTTAAGTTATATCAAATTCACAACCCTTAGTATTAGGCATTAGGTTAACATAGTATAGTATCATCATAGTAATCTCCCCTTCCCTTATTCATTTAGCACAAGAGCTCAGTTAGGTCACCCCCAACACAATAGAATAAAAATCTTAGGTTAGATTACTACCTAATTGAATAGGCGTAGATAGGAAGTAGGTGTTCTTACCTAGCTTAGGATACTAGTTAGGATTATCCTTAATTTTTTAGGATCCTAATCCCCTTCATAGTCATAAGATGACTATATTTTTTTATACCAATAATGTCCTGTGGAGATCAATCCTAGATACCCAAGCACAAACTTACAACTGAATGAAGACACAATCACTGAAGCCCAAATAATTTGGAAAAATAAAAAATTAAGTCTACTATATCTCTCAACTAATGAATGTTTATTTACCATTCAGTCCGTTAAGAAGATTTAAAACATTCCTTGGATCACTGAAATTGATCCAAGGATGAGTCAATACAAGAGATAAGTTTGTAACTCTCAAAACCAGATTGCAGCTTATCAATAAGAAGTGAAAGTGGATTCTTGCAAGCCATAACATTTTAGTCAAATGAATCCAAGAGTAGAAATGATTTATCCATAACAAGCATGATTTTCAACAACCAAGGAAACATACCTCATTCAAGAAAATCACATGCCAATGTTGGTAATGCAAAGATAAATATAACAGCTTTATTCAAGATGTTACAATACCACAATTGGTAAGGAATATTGGTATTCCAATAAAGGAAGGTGGTCATGTATCAAAGAAATGTAAAATTAGAGAGCCTGAAGTCATTTATCTAGTCCCACTCACCGAGGCTCAGAAAAAATTGGTTTCCACATTAGCGAGCAATGTAATGCCACCATAGGTCTAAGAAAAAAATCATGTTACCCCACTTGTACCTCCACAAATTACAAATTCAGTTTTATTTTCAAAATTAATAGTGGCAGAGTTGGCCCATAGTATAATAAATCATACTATCCCCATTCTAATTAATCTAGTAGCATTGTGACAGAACAAGGGAAAGAGGAGTCAAGAGTAATGTAGTCTAAAGATCAGAACGTGCCTAATTTTAGTCAACCACATGAACATATGAAGAAACCAATTAAAATAGTTGATGTAGATGCATTTGAAGAAATTCCTTTACTTGAAATGAATGATGTAGATATTGAAACTTGTGAAGTATGAGATGAGAGTGTTTTTTAGAAAGAAATACAAATGAAATACATTTCTTAGGCATCAAGTGTTAAATTGGAAGTGCAATCTCAAAGTACTCAAGATGAGACTACAACACTTTTACAAGAAAAGTAAATAATGACTCAAACAATTATAAATAAAACTCCTACAAAAGATAATGTATCCACTAAGGATTAGTCTCTAAAATAATCAGAAGTATCAAAGGATGGTAAATTCCCTCAAAGTGTAAACTCTATAAAGGGGATCATAATGGAAACTAAAGAAGAGGTCATAAAACTAGTTGAAGCCAATATTGATAATAATATACCATAGATGAAAAGGATCAAAATTTGGTCACTGAATCCTAACCAATAGAGCAACAAGAAGAAGAATCAACAAGATAGAATGATACTAGGGGAAAATTCCGTGAAACTATGTCTATAGGACAACAACCTCTAAAGTAGGTAAACAATTCAGAGAATAAAGATCCACTCAAAGTTTCTAGTCTAGTTAGGGAGGCTCCAAAAGAACTTACAAACACAATTGTTACTTTAATAGAGATTAAATGTTAGGGTGAAACATTAGTTGATGATAATATCCCATAAAATATCAGCCAAACCCAATCTCAAGAGAAAGAAAAAGAACAACCAAAGATAGTGGCATCAAGTAGTGAAAAATAAGTAACATAAGAAGTTACTAAAAAAGTAGAGATAAATGATAAGGAGAATGTGACAATTGATGATAAGGATCAAATATCATTCACTGGGTCCCAACCCATAGAACAACAAGAGGAATAATTGTTAAAACAAAAGGTCACTAGTGTGCAAACTCAGGAAGATATCTCTATTGAACACCGCCTCTAAAAGATGTAGTCAATACAAAGGATGTAGAATAATCCAAGGTGGAAATTCTAGTCAAAGAATCTCCAGGAGAAACAATAGAAATGAATGCCACCCCAGTGGAAAGAAAAGACAAGGGGAAAACATCAGTTCATAAAAATATTCAAGAAACAGATAGCCAATCCCAAACTCAAGGATAGCGAAAGAAAAACTGGAGAAAATGACATTACATGATGAATCTAAGTAGCCAATAGTAACAGTGGACAATATACATGAAGACGTACCATTATTACAATTTTCTCAAGATGCATCCAAACAATTGGTTGTTTTCTGTAAAATTCCACAACCCACATCATAAGGAGCAAGTGTGTAAAATAATCTCACAACTGGGTGATTAGGAGAACTTCATTGAAGCAGAAAGATGGAGACAATTCAAGAGGATACAGTGGATATAAGAAATATTGTATTCCCAAAAACCATAAGAGATCCTAAGAAGGAACAAATCTTGACTAAAACTCATATAAATTAGTAAGGATTCAGGACTTTAGAAATATCCACCCCACAGGGTGACAAGCTAAAAGGTGAAATCACATTGAGTGATTATAATGTTACACATATCCCATTGGGAAAACCTACCAGAGAAATATTAAAACATGATGCTATGGAGGTTGTAGGGGGTCTACTATAGAGAATTGATGAGGATAAGGTGACAAAAAAAAAAAAACTAAAGGAAACAATCAAAACACCATCCTCATATGTGAAGAAATGAATACAACCTATGGAAGAAGGGCAGGAAATAAATACATCCATAACCTTTGAAGTTTTAGATGAAGTTTTTAAGTCCAAGGAAAATTTTAATGTTGTGGAGAAATGGAAGGAGGGTTTATCTGAAAGAGAAAATAAAATTATAGAGGATAAAGTAAGATGTTATTATCAATTAACAAAAAAATAATGGTGTCAAAGAGTAGATAGATAAATTTATTGACGAACTATTTCACCTGGGAGGGTATCTTACCCAAATTTGAGGCAATAACTGAGTTGGATGATCAATTGTTAGAAGAAGAAGATATTATTTCACCTAAAGAAAGTGGAATGCAACATACTTACCTGGATGTAATTCAACTAAGAATTGAGATTCTAAAAGAAGTCAAAGAAAAATTGTGTACATGAAGGGTCTTAATTACAGAGTGCATTGATTATCTAGATTGTAGATTTAAAAAATTGTACCTGATGAAAAAAATTACTTATGGAAATTTAGGGAAAATTTCCCTAACATAGTATTTTGATCAAAAATCTTTGAATTCCCTTTCAGCTATAATATTATTCAAAGGTTTGTTACCATGGAACACCAGATGACCAAATTATCAAAAGGGATGAGGAAGAGTAAGAGTAAGAGTGCAATGAAATAATTTGATCAAATGATGATAAGACAAGGTATGATACTCATGTTCCATGTTGGGCTAGATGAAGAAGATATTACTCAGATATTTCATCGATTTGATGCATACAATGAAATAATGTTAAAAGCATAAGAAGAGGATGTCAAGGAACTTGAGGTTGATCCCAATATACCATGAACAAGTTTAGGATTGTTTCCTCAAAAATTTCTTTCTTCATTTTTTTATCTTTATTCTTGACAATTGTATAATTTTTAATCTACAAATTTCAATTATGTATGTGGTTTAAATGTAATGCAATATGATTTCACTTGTTTTGATAGAAACTTAGATCTATTATAACATGAAATGCATTGTAATATTGTGAATCATTTATATTTGTAAGAAAAGAAAATGGGATTCTATAGGGTTCCTAGCCCAGAAATATTTGTATACATTTTTGATATCATACCAAAAAGAAAAAAGAAAAGATACATTGTCATTCTGATCCCAAGAAATCCTCATTGAAAGGAGGAATCCTATCCAAAATCCTATTCTTCCTAGAAAAAAATTCCCCAAACTCCTTAGCACCCTAATAAAAAAATGTCTCCTACAAAGTCCCGAGACATGTTTAAATCCATGAGTTCATTGATATCAACCTTAGGGCCATCCAAAATGTGAATTAATTCCAATTTATTCTCATAAGAAGACACCCATTCCTTAAGATTTAGACCACCCTTGAGATAGGATTTATTTCCTGTAGCTTTTGAAACAAAAGGTGGTGGAGGAATTTTTATTGGAGCTAGAGGTATAACTCAAGAAAAATTTGGAGATGACTGACGTAGGTGTTTGGATATTTATTCTCCTCCTCTGCATTTATTCATAGAAATTGGTGGTGTTCCAGGACTCCATAAGGGCAGGGACTCTAATGGAATCTTATCCAAGTGAGAAAGGAAATGTTCAAGGTCATCCATCCTACGGGAGATGGAAGGAAGGTTGTCTTTAAATTATTCTTCATGAGGAACATATGCCTCCATTGGGATCTATTTACCAAAAAATTATTCATTGAAAATAAAAGGACAAGTTGTGGTGGAATTAATCGTCATATCAGGCTGAAAATTTAGCCATAATTTCTCAATCATTTAGGAGTTTTCTTATTTCCCCTCTTGAACAAGTTGAAATAAACGATATCAATTAAAAAGGATTTATTTGATGGATGTAGAAAATCACATGGAGGGAAACTCATTAAAAAAGGAGATAATTATTGTGTGAGTTTTAAAACAAATTCCCAAGAAGAGAGAATGATTAATATCAAATCAGGTCACTTTGGCATATCCAAAAATCATTAAAAAGTTTTTCAACTTGCCCGAAATGGAAAAAATGATTTAAGATATGAAATGACTGCTAAATAAATGAAAAATTGATGATGTGAAGCCTTAGTTATCACAACTCACACCTGGCAAGAATTCTTAGCAGTTATTCCACATGACATGATAGGATTTAAAATATTCCTAAATTAATAACCATGAATCAGATATTGATACTTGAGTAAGGAATATTCAGCACTAAGATTCATTCTTTTGAAAAATGGGGGGAAAGTGAAATAAAAGATCATGATTGTAAAAATACGAGAGGCATGTTATCGTATCAAGAAGGGGGTTAAAATTTTCTAAGCTTTAGAAGAGACAAAGATAATTGATGTGCTTTCTTGAATCCTAAATTTTAATGAGATGTCTATGAGTTGTTTTACTTCTTCAAATTTTCCTATGTCAAGATGGTTGCAAGTGTACAACCATTAATAAACATTGAGATCATAGGATTTATGTTCCCTTGTTAAGGAAATTGAAAATATGAAAATAAACTATGTGCATGCTCATTAAGCTTTGTCATGTTTTCTTCTTAGGAAGTATACTTTAATCCAAATAGTTATTTTTCACACAACAATATTTTGTTTATGGCTCCTCTAAATTACACTAGATCTGGTCTTGATGGGGGTATTTTGGTAATTGAGTTTGTACTATAATTAGAGCCTTCTTTTCACAGTATTATGCATAATTTTAAATTCATAATGGGTCCATTTTTTGGCAAAGATTTTTGTAAGCATTTGAGTGTATGTTATGCGTAATAAGTAGGGAGTTGTGAATATTTTGTCAATAAATGTACATGATATTTTATGTGTAATTTATTGAATATTGAATGAAATCATGTATTCTTAGGCCTCCATGAATTCATACCTTCTCTCCAAGGGACTGTTTCTAATTAATTGAGTATCCTTTATACCTAGAATGATTTATGGCACTTTGTTGGAGTTCTGAGAAACCTATCATAGTCAATCCCATCTTGTTTTAATCTCCCATTCACACAAAATATAAACCTACCATTTCTTAAATCCTACAATTCATCTCTATTTTCTTTTCCTATAAACATTTTCCAAGGGAATTTACAATTTTTACTTCCCTTTCCATAAATATGTAAAAGTAGATGGAATTTCATGTTGTCTAGAGTAACTTGAGTCCAGTTGGAGTGAAATATGAACTATTTAGTGTGAAAACTTGTGATAGTTAAATAGTGCATTCATTGGCCATGATCATCTAGGACTAACTTACTTTTTAAAAGGAAACTAAGAGAATAAATATTTTAAATCATCCCATAACATTTTCAAGTTACACAATGGTTTCTCTCACCAAGGTAAAATGCAAGACCTAAAGTAGCAGGGAAGGCCATCCCCTTTGTATGTGTCACTCAATCCCTCTAAATCAAGGTTTAAATAAGTTTTTCAGATATCTTCCTTGGCTACAAAAGGACACAATTTTTTTCGTCATCCTCAAAGTATATCATTTCACTCACTGATGTTGCATTTGAGGTGGTGTAAGATGGATACCAAAAACTACCATTAACATAACTCCCTCTCCCTCTTTTCCCAATGTTTCTCTCACATTCTTTCTCCCCTCCACATCATAAATTTTTCCCTCTTTCACTTGTAGTTGCAGTTACAAAGGGGTTTTTTTACACATTCACCAATCTTCGACTACCCCCAAAGAGTTAGGAATAATGTACATAATTTATATTTCAATAAATGAGAGATGCCCCATCTTGAAGTGGAGGGATTATATCTTACAAGTGTCGAAAAATCTGATATTTTATCCTTGAAAAACTATTTAGCAAACATAGTTCCATCCCTCCTAGGTTTCTCCTCTAATAGAAACTTGGTTACACAATATACCTCCCTTGAACCTATCCCTCCTAGGTATCCTAATGGCCATTTGGTTGAACACACTTCCTCTCATGGCTCTAGCTCTCCCGTGTCTCTTGACAAACTTTTTGTTGCATATACTACCTCTCACAAATTTATCTCTCACGGCCCTCCCAATAGGTGTTTGGTTGTATAAAATAAATTTTACGAATCTCACTCTCCTAGGTCTACAAATAGGCCCCCAATTTCACACACTTTGGTCCTTATGGATCCTCCCCTTATAAAGTTCTCTCTATAACCTCTAGTGCAAATGTTCTCTCCCATAATTCCCATAGGGATTTTAATACTCATCTTTTGTCTAGGATTACTCACTCTTATAGCCTTCCACACATGTATTATTATTTCCATACTCCTTGTCCATACTCCTTGTAAATATTCTTCATCCTTCAAACTTTTCGTTGAAAAAATTTCCACTATTATACATCTTGAATTTGATTCACTGCTTCCACAAAGAAAAGGACTAAGTATCAATTTTCTTTTCCAATTTCTTCACCTCCTACTGAGGATATTATTAGATGTATCACTACTACTGCTTATTCATGTACACATCTAAGCACTTTAAAAATACAAAACATTCACATGTTTGTAAGAATAAAAAATTAGGACTTGTGTGTTTCACTTGAATTACTAAAACTTTACATTATATATTTTGTTTATCAATTTCATTTAATAGATAACATGTATTTTCCTACTCTTTACACACATGCATCCACCTTGTATTTTGAGCATGATGCAAGATGCACACAAATAATTACACGATGATAGGTATTGGATGACCGCATTAACCAAACTTCCTATACACCGGGGAGAATCTATTTTACACTACATCTAGGTGTTATTATTCCATTATATTTCCTTTCTACTTCCTTGTTATGCTTGATTACATAAATTATGTACATGTTATTTTTTAGTTAACATGAAAAACACATTTGTATTGTGTAGCATTGACATCTCCTACACACTCAAGTATATTTTACTTTAATCATGTGATTTCATTTCATACTTAAAGGTGTGGAATGTAGACACTAAAATTTTGTAATATAGTCTTTGACACTGCTGGTTTTGACAATGTAATATTACTAAGATAAATACAAATTTCCCATTCCTACTTAGCACATTACAAGCTCTCTTGTTTAGATTTTTATCCTTGCATAATGACATGTCATAAAATTATGAGAGTATAATGCATAAAATCCATAGATAAACATCAAGTAACAATTTCTAAACTTTATATTACATGTTTTCCTTCCCTTGTCAAGGTTTTATAGTTTGGTCAAGATATTATATTTGGTCTTTAGAAAATTGTATGGTCTTAGATTGACATGTCCTCCAATTTTTATTTCAAATTCATATCTTTTGTTTAGTATTTTAATATATTTGGGTCAACATTTATTAGATAAATAATCTACAGAACCCTATTTAAGAAAGTAAACACTAACTCATTTGATAACATGGAAATATGATGGAAGTACATTGATACACTCACTTCCTACACTTTAAAAAGGTACCCAAGTCTCCCTAAATCTCATAATAGAACACATACAATTATTATGGCATAAATATATGTAGGTTTAAAACTTCCTACTAGGGGAAGACAACAATCTCTCTCATCTACAAAAACTCAAACATCCCTTCCCCAAGTATCTTTGCAAGAGCCAACTTAAATCAAACATGGTTAAATATGGTTATCAAATCTAGTCGCATTCATTTACACATCACATGATAGGTGGATAATGGTGTGTGTTTTGAAGCCTCTTCAAAGTAATTCCAACATCGGTGGTTCCCATAACTCAACTAATATTTATTTTAAATGACTTCTCATCCATGAACAATGTTTGAAATCATTACCAAAATATCCAAATAAATTTATAACATGATTGAAAATTAGGGTTTGATAGTGAAAAAACCTTCCAGAAACCAATCGTGTGTAGAAGTTATATATCTCATAACTTAGTAGGTCATGTTGGTGTCATTTCTGAGCTTGTATAGTGTGCCCTAATTTTTCATGTCCATTTTTATCAGAAATGTTTTATTTCTCAAATTGGTGACCTGCAATTTCTTCCCTAGTTAAGAAACTTAAAAATGCTCATAAACTTGTTATTTGATTTGATTTAAGAGGAAAATCCATGTGTGCCCTTATTTGTGGCCTAAATTTTCCAAATCTGCAGGCTCTGCCATTTTCCTTTCTTGCCCGATCATGAAAAATCGAATTTGACCAATTCATACTCGTTTGTATTTGAAAATCCAGTCCCAAGGTCGAAAATAATGTCAAATCATGCTTCAGTTGAGTTAAAATCAAGAAATTTGCAATCCTTGTTGAAAAATTTGATTTTTAAGGCATCCTTTAAATTTTCATGTTTTAACAATCGATAGGCATCTTTTTCCCGTTAAACTCATCCTCTACATGCAAGGTCAATGTGGGAGGTTCTTATTGGCTGAGGAATGGTGGAAAATGTATCCAAATTATCATTTTGAAATTTTTGCAAAAAGGAAAATTTTAATCTATGGCTCTGCCATCTACAATGAAGTGCCTACATGGCACAATTTGATTGGATAGGATATTGGTGGGTGGCGGGGTTTTCTTAGGAAATTTTGTTTTCACTATGCAAAATTTTCAAAATCACAATCACATTTTGGCACAAAGGCCCGCAGGGAATAGGGAGAAGGCACGTGGCACGGAGGGCGTATGGATGGCGAGGGGACTTGAAGAATTTTGATGTTTTATGGCTCAAAATGATAAATTGAATTTTTGGCCGGAGGGCCCTCAGCCAATCTTTAGTGGACACGTGTCTAGGAAAGGATAGAATGGGGCAGAAAGTTTTCTATGACTTTGAAGTTTTTAAACTTCAAATGGTAAAATTAAATTTTGGCCCGATACCTCGCAGCCAATGGGAAGAGGACATGTGTCCAAAATTTGCAAAAATGGAGGAGGGGGCCGAGGGAAGACTTGGTGATTTTTGCTTTGTTTTCTAAAGGTGACAATCGGATTATAGCCCCACTCCAATCAGATGGAGACATGTGTCCAAAAGTTCAAAAGTCAAAATTTTGTGCGTGGCCCCAAAAGGTGTAAATTTGAGGCTTGTGCGGGATCGCAGGCCTTCGGAGGTAAAAGTAAAATTTTGTGTTTTGGAAAAGGGAGATAAAGTTTAAATGAGAGGCATGCCTCTGTAGCCAACCCAAGATGGACACGTGGAAAATTTTAAAGTGTCAAAGGGTGGCGCGGGTCAACATTGAAATTTGTGAATTTTTGAAAAGGGTTTAAAGGAAGAAAGGGAAAGGTTGGACCCGCAACGAATAGAAGATGGACACGTGGCAAAGGAGAAAACTGGGGTGTGGGCCCATGGGGAAAAAGGTGAAATTTTTCACAAAATCCAAAACATGGAAAAATTGATAGAATCAGTCTGCAGTTTTCAATGGGGCCCACATATGGACACATGATGAGCCCAGGAGGCAAGCAGGGAAAATTGGCAAAAATTTCCAAAACTTTAAAAGGGTTGTAAAGGCATTTATGGAAGCATGGGCCTAATCCAACCATGTTTTGACATGCATATCACCTTGTCCAAAGGTTAAAAGGGTAATTTTGAGCTTTTTCTAGATCTCATTTTCCACGTGGAGGACAGACATTTAAAGTTGATACAAGATCAATGGTTACTGTGTATCCATTTGTTTTGGCTGCCATGGGAGCTCCAAGAAGCTTGGAAATCAAGTTTTTAACTCAAATTTCATCAAACCTTATATGATTTTAGGTCATCTTGGCCTTGTTAGAACATTGAGAACATTTTTATGACCTAATTCATCGATCTATGGTGTTTTTGATGTAATTTTGGCTCAGAACCATCAAAAAATGTAAAAGTCAGATCTGGAAATTATAGAGGTAAAATTGAAAACGGGAAAAGGTAAAAAATGATGAATGAAAGATGCTTGCATGACTGAATGATAAAAATGTGCCCCTGGGGTGGATAATGATCTGAGTTTGTGTAATGATTTAACTTTTTGTTTGGTGTCACTGTCATTAAATCATGAGGTTTTTGTAAAAAAATTGATCCCATAGCATATTATTTTCTTGGGAAGGAATAATCCAAGGTGGCATGAAGTATATTATGCATTTTGGAGAATTGGAAAATGGTCGGGAGTTGAAAATCACGAGCAAATTTTGAGAAAAAGCTCATTTTCTGAGAAAATCCACCAAAGAACTAGGTTAATGTCTCATGCGTTGGAAAATTCATATATGTGGGTTGGTTACACATGTATAGCCACCACACATATCTGATATTTTTCATGTGACTCTCCCCTTGTTGAATCTAACAATTTTTTAATTAAATCTATGTTTTCCTTTGGGCAATATGATGTCCGTTATCAATTTTAAATGCCTGCAAATAAATTTTATTGTTCTTATTGCAATCTTGCATTGAAATTATTTAGAAGTCACACAGGATCTCCATTTCTAGTTGATATTTTAGTGGAATTTGCAATCTCATACTCAGAAGAGCTTTCATCTGATAAGGAGATAAACAAATTTAAAATCACTTTACCTTCCTTGACTTAGATATTTCTTGTAATCCTTTGGGGGTACCTTAGGCATGGTTTGATCATGGATTTTTGTGTTTAGTTGAGTTTTTTGCTTCAATATTTTGTGGTCAGTTCTCAAAGATTGTGTGAAGAGTGCAACTTGGGCTTCCATTTGTGCCTTTTCTGGTTGAAAGAACATCCTGATTATTTTACGTATTACATCTAATAGTTGTTCAAGTATTGTACAGATTGCCAAAGATATGATCCATCCTAGTTTTTCTTATCAATCCCCCACCAAAAATCATCCAACAACAAATATTCTATCTAGTACTACCCCTAATTTACATTTGTATGCCCATAGAAGATCATGATCCATTTGCAAAAGTATGCATAATAGATCAGGATTTCCAATGTCTCTAGTAACCTTTGCCTTGTTTTGAGAACATACCCATGTTTGAGAAGTGACAACTTATGAGAGTTCAGATCTGGGGTGTTGATCATGTTTTCATCAAGGTCTCCATCATATAATTTCAAGCAAAGAGAAGGACATCTTCATCTCCTTCACCATTACAAGGTTACAAAATAGGTCATCTTACCTTGGTTGCAAGGCACAACCTAAAACAACTAGGACAAGATCAAGTCCGATTAGAGTGTTATCCATTTCTCCATAAACACAGGGTGCCAACTATACCATATCCTGGATACCAACAACATACAACATGGTCTAATATTTCTTTAAGCTCCATGACATATCTATGGTGCTACTCAGACTGAAAAGGAGAACAAATTTGGATACCAACATGAGTGGCATCGTTGCCAAGGAATTATTGGAATTTCTTAGTGTTTTTGAAGTATTTGAGGAGTTTGAGCATTTGTGTATTCTAGTATTTGAGCTGCTACATTGTTAAAATATCATCCTATGCTTCAGATCTGCAAGCTTTAAGCAAATTTTTCAAGCCTTGTTTGCCATTTTTCATTTCCCAGATAGTTTATACACTTTGGGTGCATTGTGATTGATTGATTTAAGAAGAGTAAGGTCTGATTTATAAGGCTTTGCAAAAATTTTCAGTGCTAAGATACATTTGACAGATTATTTTAGTGCATTCTTGCACAAATAAGGTGAAATTCCTTAGTGGTGACTCCATGCTGATTTGACTTTGAAAATACTAGTGTCTTAAGCTTTCTGTCATTTATTTTTGTGTTGTTGATCTCTACAAAACTGGAGGGAAGAAGATCTCTCTTCCTTAAAGAATCTGCTAAGAAATTGTTCTCATATTCAAGAAATTCAGAGTTTGAAGGGAGAAGAGTTTGGAAAATGGTTAAAGGTCGGGCATCGGAACATATACAACTATTCGTGAGAGATATTAGCCTTTGGTAAAGGATTATCACTCTTCTTCAAGTGATTTTGATTCAAGAAATCCTCTCATAAACTTGTTTGCCTCAGCTAGTGAAGGTCCCTCTGTTGCACCTGGTAAGTTCCTTCTCCAATCTGCACCTCTGTGTTTTAATTCGAGTAAAACTTTCCAAGAAAATCAACACTTAGAGGATACCAGTCTTGTGAATCACATTCTTGAGCCCCAAAGATATAACACTCCTCATCATCTTGTCTAACCTCCAAGATCAGCCCCACCAAAAAATATGGCTCAGCCTAGACCTCCATTCATTGTTAACACCTTTGGTCCTATAAATTTTAGAGGAATGGATGGTTACCCAAATACTATCCCACAAGATGTCAGAAATAGGTTGCCAAAATTCCAGGGTAACAATGTTATTACTAGTGATCAGCATCTCAAACATTTTGATAATATGATGGAATATTTTGAGATGGAGTTTGAAGATGTGTATATTAAGTTTTTTATTCATACACTAGAAGAAGATGTTAGGGATTGGTACAAGGCTCTACCTGATAACTCTATTGATTCATGGACTGAAATGAAAAATACATTTAGGTTGTAATATGGTGACATGACTGATCCTAGATTTATTTTATCTGAGTTTGAGAATATCAAGAATAACCCTAATGAGTCAGTCCATGACTTCAACACAAGGTTCAAAAAAACTTTGAGAAGGATGCTGTTGGTTTGTGGCCTTTTGATGAATCTTGTCTAATCAAATATGTAGATGCATTTAATAAAAAAGTAGCCTATTACCTAAGAGACAAGAACCCAACCAATATAAGGCAAGCATTCACCATGGCACTTCAAATTGAGAACAATATCAAGGCTGTTGGGAAACTTCTTAAGAGAGATGGTGTAAAATTGATAAACCCGAGATATCCTCAAGCTAGCAAAGGTGCTGATTTGGAGGTTGTGAAGAATTTAGTAGGGGCTATCAAAGAAATATATCATACAAGTTGGCAAGAGCTAAGAAGGAATTGGGAAGACTTCATAGGGTCAGCCTAGGTAGCGAGCACAAGATAGATTTGACAATCACCATAGTAATGAGAAGAGATTAGATGACAAGGGTAAAGGGCCTATTGGATCTACAAATAGACAACCCCAAACACATGAAAATATATTGGTTCCTAACCCTCTAACTACCAGGGTTTCTGCTATTGATGAAGTTGCTTGATATGGATTGGTATGATATATGTTTTCTTCCTCATCCTCCATGTGAAGTGGAGCAACAAGTTGATGAAGTTGATAATGAGGATGGAACTGATGATGATATTTACATGGTGGGATGTTCTTTAAGCTCATAATGAGGAGCAACATATACTCAAGTAATAAGTGCTATGACTTCTGCTACCTTTTGGGATTGCATCAAGTGGGTACAAGTTTTTCTCCCCACTCATGCTCTTGAAGTTGATGTAGTGCAAGATTTTCAAATTCCTCACAATGACTTTGAATACTTGAGAGCTTTGATGATTAAGAAGTGTGATGGTGGTATCCCTTCGGAGGAAGATAGACAATTGTTGATGGATGTTGTTGGAGCTCAAGAGGACTATAACACTAGGAGCAAGGTTATTAAGGGAGTTGCGTGTAACATTCCCATTTTAAGACTTTAGAAACAAGGGATTTTTTTTTTTAGTAACGTTCTTTGTTCTAAATACATAATTTAGAACACACATTCCATAACATCCATTCTTATAATAGATAACCATATGCAACTATAATGACTCGGTAAGCTACCGATCTATTCATTTCATGACTCGGTGAACTACCGATCTATTCATGTTCAACACTAAGTATTGAATACTTTTCTATATACTACATATACTTGGTTTTCTTACCCTGTTATGGGTATTGAGTGATCTATCTAAGGAACCTAACTAAATAGTTGTTACCAATATTCATCTACATCACGATCCTTAGACTAGGTGACATAGGACAACACAATCAACAGCTTGTGATACTTTGGCCAAATATTTCTAACATACTGTTCGTATTAGTTATTCCTTGATAACATACTCGTCAATCCAGAATACATCCTTCACCCCCACTCTATTGTTATCTAGAATGTCCTTTACTGACTTCCGTTAGTCCTCTTGCCCAAGGTTTAACCCTAGTTCTAGTTAACAATGTAGGTTATGATAGGAAGGAGCTCACAAAGACTTAGGATAAATTGGCATACTAGGTCAACCTAAGTCAACCTCGTGCGCCAAGGTACCTTGAGTTCTGAGGGGATACTTCATATCATAACTATGCTACGACCTAGTCTTAGAGGAAACTAAGTTCAAGTCCATAAGTGTTTAGATCTAGACGATCAATGTAGAAGGGTGTTCCCACATGTCAACTACATTATTGTATCCTCGAGAAGATCCTAATATTCTCAAAGGTACAGCCCTATAGTTGGCATGTGCCAGCATCCTATAGAATATCCTCGTCGAGATATACATACCCTTAGGAGATTATTAATGTTAAATTAATTTGGATACTTAAAGGCAGATCCCAGCAATCCTGTCCAACCCAAATCCAACTCTCCCTAAGTTTTTTTTCCAAATCGGGTTCCATTAACCCCTGAAGAACTTCCTTACTTAAGATTGCTTTCGATGTTCATTAATTTTGGCTCAACAACAACTATCAAGAAGAAAGGATAACCCCTTAAGTTCCATTTAATGTGGCTTAACCATTCAAGGAAGTGTAACCACCACCTAGGTTGCATTTTATTAGACTTATTAAAAGAATCCTAATGATTATAAATCATATTTTCATTTTTGTTTACTTTTTCCTAAGAGATGAAGAGTCTTCCTCTTCATGGTTAAGTTCTAGCGTTTACCTCACCCTTTATGTCCTTTACAAATTTCATAGTTTTCATTGTATGTTCAATATACATTACTTTAATAGTATGAGTTGTTTAGATAATAACATTGAAATTTTGTAACTTATTTAGTTACATCACATTTAGGAAATTACTCCAATTCCCCTTTTCCTACTTATCCAAAAACACTCATTGAAACATATAAATAACATGAGGAATATCAACAAGATAGGATTCCATTCCTTTTACAAAGGTACAAGATAATTTACATAACCTATGCAAGTAATTTCTCATCCTTCAATCAATTTTCAACACTTATATAATTAAAAACTTATGCATTTTAGGCATACTTATGACAACAACCTTCATTCAAAAGAGAATAACTTTTGTTTTCCTATACAACATAAGAACAATTCAGAATTCTTAACAAGAATCAAACTTAGATCAGCTAATGCATGATATAAGTTTTTGTCTTCCGTTATAACTTACGAAGTCCATCTACAAAAATTGCTAGCACGGGTTAGTTAAATGAACTGAGCATGATAAGCACTAAGCCTTAAAATGAAGTGCATTCCACTAATTTTCAAATAAAAACAACCCTTCTTTAATGAACAATTAGCATTTCATACTCCCTAAGCATAAGTAATATCAATAAAAATAAGAGCAATAATAACCCAGGATTAACAAAAGAAGAACAAAATATAATCTATAAAATATGTCTTATAAATTAAAGTATAATTGATCCTATCAATTATCTTTACCAAACAACAAATCATAACATATCATTGTTTCCAATCCTACCAAAATATAATACAACACTTATCTTTACTATAAGATATCGGAAGTGTTTACAACATATTCTCTCTTTTATTTTCATCTAACTTTTATGTAAAGAAGAAGAAAAAGCATTCCCATTATGCCAAAGTACATAACATCTACAAAGCGAAACAAGTGCAAATAAAGACTTAAACCATTTCCTCTAAAGGTTATCTACTTTAAAATTAAAATTTTAAGGTATTCATCAAAACAGATCCATATAAAAGAAATCCAAGAAGGATTGATGGATTAACAATCAACAACTAGTTTACAATTTCTTTCTACTTCATTTCGAGTCAAATGACAAGTATAAAAAGACTAATTAAGTATTGATACTATTTTCTCATAAGTATAAAAATCAGAAGGTTCCAACCAATGAACTTAACCCAACTACATTAGAAAAGGAGTCCTAACAGAATATGATCCCCATCTATAATCATTTCTTACAACTTAATTTAACAGTTTTACCTCCTCTTATACATACAATTTAAGTTCATTCAAGAGTTCCAAGGAAAGAGAGCAAGGACCACTTCAAGGAAAGAGAATACTAAATGCTATCTTCCTTTCTAAACATTCCCATTATAATGCATGAATTCTACTTTCCATTAGGAACATTGTAACAATGAAGCTCATACACAGTCCACGGCCAGTAAAGATTCACAGTGTATCTTTTAAAGACCTAACATTCTTTCATTGGACCAGAATAGCCTCAAGATAAGAAGAAAACATGTTAACATTTCTCTTTCTTAGAACCCTTTACTATCAAACAGTGAAGTTCCATCAATCCTTACCATTAATTTTCCCTTTTTAAACTCGATGAGAAAATAGTGAAGTTCAAAACATAGCCCGCAATCAAGTTTGAATCACAATTAATCTTCCAAAATTAACATTCATTTATTGGACCCATCAAGAGACAAGAAATCTAAGTAGATGCTACACTCAAAATTTTCCAATAGTTAAGGCAGAACTATCTCGGTAGTATTCCAATGCATCACTACAAGAACTACAGATTGGGTTTCCAAATAAATGACAAGATCAAAACAACATAGATAAAATATCTATCCAAGACTCGAATTACAAATCCAAGCACAATGTAAAGCATAAGCTCCCTCAAAGGATCAAGATCATTCAAATGCTTATAACCAAGTTTGGGTAACAACATGTTCCCTCTTTAGTTTATAAAATAATCAAAATACTATAATATCTGAACCAACACATCATTCAAGTTACCATTCCAATTAAAAACACCAAGTAACCAATTGATTGTACAGTGTTACATCACAATATCACAATCATGAACTCATAAATACACCAGCACTGTAATTATAGAAAGAGTACAAAGAAATTACTTATATATAGTTCATAATAAGAAAAGAGCTTCCCTTCCCAGTTAACATCCTATCAAACCCTATTTCATACGAAATGTAAGATTCTTAACAGAGCTTAGACCCAACGACAACAAAACATGAAAGTTGGGTTCATAATGAACCTACAATAATAGTTAAATAGTCATAAAGAAATAGTTCACAAGCACCATGCCTTAAGCGGCTTCAAACAATAATACAATTTATCCAAGATAACAAACACAAGTTCTAAGTTTGATACGGGTTCAACAATAGTCATAGTTTTTGCAAGATGAAATACAAAAACCAAGCCATATATGGTTTTTCCAGTGCATGTGAGTTTCAACAATAGAAAGCTCGAACTTACTTACCAGTATTCATAAGTACTAGAGTTCTTTACCCACTCTAGGTCACAAAACACAAGTTCACAAACAATAATCTCAACAACACAGGTAGAACTCGAGTTCCTTAAAAAACTTGGCAAACAATTTATTATCAACAAAGGTGGTCGAAACCAAACAACCATTTCCAACAAAAAAGTTAACAGAGTTCCAACTTTATTCTTGCATGCATAGATCTTTTGTGCAACATAAGTTTTCAACATAACCACTTATATCATGGATTCGAAACCTAGAATGCAAGTTTTACTAAACCCATCAATCAATTAACCATATAAATCATGAAATGCACAAAAATCATTAGAGAAAAGTTGCTTTAATGAAAAACTTAGAGGAAAGCAAGAGATTTTAACAATTAGAGCCTATCATGCCTAATAGTGTCTCTGTCAAGTCGAAGAAGACCTCTAGCCGAGCTCACTTCTTCACCTCTTCTCCACGAAAGATCAAACAACCAGATACTTCTTCCACAATGCCTCTTATACATTCCACGAAACGAAAATAGATTCAAAACCTCACAAATAGCCATGAAGTGCAGTTTACTCTGTTGGTTCAAAAACTAGAGCGCATGTAGAAAGAAAATCGAGAGAACATGCAAAATGAAACAACCCAACAAAAATCTGCTGGCATGCCTACCAAGATGGTTCGGGCTCGTGAACCAAAAACAATTAATCTCATTAATTCCAAATCTCCCGCTCAATCCTCCTTACCACCGCCTGCCAAGTCTAGCGAGTGCCAAGTCTAAATTAACATGAGTTTCCATTTTTAGTGATACTACCACCTAAGCCTCTACTAAGCCAACTAACCCCTACCAAAGCTGGTAGTCCGTATGCATTCACCATCCTTATCTACATCATAAATGCCTTAGGAACCATCACCAATATGCATGCGACCACTTAAGTCCCAATTCATATCCATTAGTTTAGGATAGATTAGATTTCTTAGGTTAGATCTTAGGTAGAATTAAAATTTATACCTTAGGATATAACACTAACAACTAACCCCACCTTAGGCCTTAGTAATTAGGTTTAGATAAACCCTCATAGGTAAATAATTCAAAGTGCCATAGTTTAAAACACTAGGTTAGGTTAAAATAATACCTTGTAGTATTAAAATCTAGGTTAATTTAATACCTAGTAACCTTTCTAATTCCATTCACACTAGCTTAGGTTAGAATCAAAATTCTATCAAGAGACATAGCTTAGGTAGAAATATATTTTTTTACCTAGCTTAGGATCCCATAGGTTAGTCTTCTATAGGGTCCTAGATCTCTCTTATGCTATGAACAGGTTGCATTCCCATTTTCATTAGCAATGACCTGTCATGGTCGATCTTCAAAGACCCAATCAGAACAACCTCTTTGAATGGAAGTACGTTCACATAGAAATTAAAGAACTTACAACAACAAAGTTCAGTCCAACGTGTATCTTAACTCATGGAATGTCAATTTTACCATTCATTCAATAGAGCAGATTTTAAACATTCCTTGGATCACTGAAATTGATCCAAGGATGAGTCAAATAAATAGATAAGTTTACAACTCTTAAGCAAATCACCTACCAGAAGTGGAAAATGGATTCAGAGAAGTCATTCTAGTTCAGTCAAAGGATCTTAAGAGTAGAAAAGACTTATCCATATCAAACATGATTTTCAATAATCAGAAGAACATATCCTTATAAGGAAAATCACATATTAACACTTGAATGCAAAGGAGGAAAATAAAACCGAGTTAGGGGTGTTACATGCTTCCCTCCTAAAAAGAATCATCATCTTGATGATTATATCCTTTAATAATTTACATCAAGACAGATCAATTCATTCATTTCTCTTATTTTAAGTCAAATATTTCAAAACCTTATAGTTCCAGAAATCAGTATTAAATAACTTTTCATTCAAAACAAGTAAATATCTGCCCAAAACTGGCTTACTTAATGTCATAAAATATAAAATCACAAATTTTTTCAATCAATGATTCAATTATGTTCAAATAGAAATGGAAAAGTAGTTTTCATATCCTCTAGATTTTCCCAAGTTACACTCTCCTTATTAAACTAGTCCCACTAGACCTTACATTGACTTATCTCTCGATTTCTTAAATGCAAATGGTGAGTTTCTAGCACTCGAATGGGTTTAACCACAATTATTCCTGGGTCTTGGACTTGCAAGGAATTCCAATTTAACACATGTGATAAATCTGAAATGTATTTCTTAAGCAAAGAAATATGGAAAACATCATGCATTCATGACAAAGTAGGTGGTAGTGATAAACGATAAGCTATAGGGTTGATTACTTCAACTATTTCAAAAGGTCCCATGTAACGAGGTGATAACTTGGCAGCCTTGCCAAAAGTTATGGAACTCTTTTTTGGTTTAACCTAAGAAAAACCTTTTCTCCAAGTTCAAATTTCTTGTCAACCCGCTTTAAGTCAACATAACTCTTTTTCCTATCTGTTGCTTCTTTCAAGCATTCATGAATCATTTTAAGTTGTTCCATTTCCGTAAGGATTTTAGGTCTAGTTACCTCTCTATCCTCAATGTTATCCCAACTAATAGGGATTCTACATTTCCTTCCGTAAAGTGCCTCGAAGGGTGCCATCTTAAGAGAAGCATGATATGTATTATTGTATGAAAATTCAACTAATGGAAGGTACTCCTCCCACTTATATTGTTGATCCATACAATACATCCGTAACATATCTTCTAAAACCTAATTTACTCTTTCAGTCTGTCCATCCGTTTCCAGATGATACGTAGAACTGAAATTCAATTTAGTTCCAAGAGCTGCGTTGAGCATTTGCCAAAACCTTGACATCATTCTAGGGTCTCTATCAGATATAATTAATTTAGGTACTCCATGTAATCTGAAAATTTTGTGTACAAATATTTTAGCCAAAACAAGAGAATCATCCTTTAGATTTCCAACAATAAAATGAGCTACTTTTGTTAGTTTGTCAACTACTACCAAAATAACATCATGTTTATTTCTTGACATAGGAAATCCTTGTACAAAATCCATGCTTATTACCTACCATTTGTACTATGGTATGCTATGAGGATACAATAAACCAGCTGGATGCATATGCTCTACTTTTACTCATTGACATTCCAAATAATGAGTCATAAAATCAATAACATCCTTTTTCATTCCCTTCCAGAAATATTGTTGTTTTATATCAACAAACATTTTTGTAATGCCAGGGTGCCTAGAAAAAGGTGAATTGTGAAATTCTACCAACAATTTATTTCTCAAATCATTAGGTAAGGGTATGTATACTCTATTTTCATATCGTAAGATTCCCTCATTATCAAAGTGAAAAAATTTATACCTTTCATCCTTCGGATCTACAACAAGCACTATTTTTACTTGCTGAAAGTAAGAATCAGATTCCATAACACTTCTTACTTCATCCTTAAACTGATTTCTTAGTGTTATAAGAGCATAAATGTGCTTCCTACAACTTAGAGCATCAGCCACTCTATTCTCCTTTCCTTTAATGTAACTTATGTTGAAATCATATTGAGACAAAAACTCTAACCACCTTCGTTGTCTTGCATTTAGATTTGGCTGTGTGAAAATGTACTTCAGCCCAAGATGATCAGTTTTCAACTCAAATGGTTTACCCAATAGATAATGCCTCCAAACTTGAAGTGCATGAACTATGACAACAAACTCTAAATCATGTGGAGCATAATTCAACTCATGTAACTTAAGTTTTCTACTTTCATAAGCTATGACATGATCATTTTGTAACAAAATACCTCCAAGACCTTCCTCAAATGCATCCATTACAACCATGAAGTCTCCATTAGGATCAGGTACAACTAAAATAGGTGTTGAAGTCAACTGAATTTTCAAATTTTTAAAAGAAGATTCACATTTATCATTCCAAACAAATTTCTTATCCTTTTTCTGCAATGAAGTTATTGGTGCAGCCACTTTGGAAAAATCCTTAACAATTTTCTATAATAACCTGCAAGGCCCATGAAGCTTCTAACTTCATGTACATTCTTGGGTGTAGGCCACTCGATTATAGCTACAATTTTAGAAGGATCTACAAAAATCCCCTCTTTACTTATAACATGACCCAAATATTGAACTTCAGTGCCATAGAAAGAACATTTGGACAACTTACCATATAACCATCTCTTTCTCAGGATTTCCAAAACTATTTTCAAGTGTTCATGATGCTCCTCAACACTTTTATAATATATGAGAATGTCGTCCAAGAATACAAGCACAAACTTGTCCAAGTATTCTTGAAAGATATTATTCATTAAGTTCATAAAAGTTGTAGGTGCATTCGTTAATCCAAAGGGTAAAACCATGAATTCATAAAGTCCATACCTTGTTCAAATGTTGTTTCTTGAATGTCCTCCTCCTTAATTTGTAATTGATGATATCCAAATTGAATATCTATCTTAGAATATACCGATGCTCCATGCATCTGATCAAATAGATCATTAATTCTAGGAAGTGGGTATCTATTCTTGATTGTTGCTTTGTTTAACATCCTGTAATTAATGCACAATATAAGTGTTCCATCTTTCTTTTCACAAAGATCACCGGTGCTCCCAAGGTGAAACTTGGTCTAATCAAACCCTTAGACAAAAGTTCTTGTAAATGAGCCTTAAGGATCTACAAAACTCTATGGTATTTATTCGATAAGGTGCTTTAGAAATAGGTTCAGTACCTGGTTTGATTTCAATCATGAAGTCAAACTCCCTTTTGGGTGGTAATCCCGGTAATTCTTCCGAAACACATCACTGTAGTTCCATAACAACGGATAACGTTCCATGAAGTCACTATTTTCTTCCACATATTCTAAAATTTTTACTGAATATAAGGTAAAACCCTTATTTTTGGCCTTTTTAAGTTGCATGATTGACGATAATTTCCTAACAGAATTTCTCATTTTACACCCTAAATCTCTCGCTATTTTCTCTGAGATCATCTTAAACAACTAATATGTTTTTCAAAATAGTCTACCTTTTCTTTATGCTCTGCTAACCAATTTACACCTATGAATATATCATAAGATCCCAAAGGTGCTACATAGAAATCAACTTCTATGGAAAAGCTAGGTAATCCAAGGACAGCCCCGAAAAGACACATACTAACTGTATGAACAGAATTATTACCATAATGTACAGTCCATGATTTATCCATTTTTCCAGCTTTTCTTTTAAGTTTTGAAGTAAGTTTACTCGAAATAAAACATTCAAGTATCTCCCATGTCAAAAGAATAGTTACATGTATGCCAATAACTTACCAAGAACTTCTATAGGTGTGACTTGCTTTTCAGCTTGCTTGTCAGCTACTGTAACATGTATCTTGTGTTGCTGATTATGATCATCCTTCTTCAAAGGGCATTGATTCACGTAATGATCTTTTCCATAGTTATAATAGCCTCCTACCGGTCCCTTTTTGGGCTTAGAGTTATTTCTAGCCTTAAAGTTATCATTTAGACCTCCATAGGACTTCTGCCCGTTATTGTTGTTCTTGGCAAAATTGTTCCTTGTATTTCTAGCAAACTTATTCATTGTTGTTTTCCTATTATTATCATTTGGAAACTTACTTTTGTTACCAAACCTTTTCCATGGTCCTTTCTTAGGTGCAAGAGAAGCTGAAGAGGAGTTTGGAACTTTCTTCCGTACTTCCTCCTTGTGAGTAGAAATAGCCTTTAATTTCTATTCCTGCCTTATGGATTTTTCAACAACCCCTTCCATAGTGGTTGGGTTGTGAATATTAACCTCTCCCCCAATAATGGGATTCAATCCCATGATGAATTTCTGTATTCTGAAATTCTCATCAGTTTGATACTGAGGTACATACTTGACTAGTTTCGTAAACCGTTCCCAATACTCAGTTACAATTAACTTCCCTTGAGCCAAGTTCTGAAATTCAATCATTTTCTAATCATAATAAAGTGGTGGCAGCCATCATTTGCCTAAAATAACTTTTAAATTGATCCCAAGTGATGTTAGTTTCATCAATGTTTAGCTCACTTTACATTTCCCCCACCATGAAGATGCTTCATGGGAAAGCTGATATACTCCCCAAATAGCTTTGGTTTCCTCTGAGAAGTTTCTTATTACAAATTACTTCTCCATTTTGTTGAGCCAATTCTTAGCTCCATCACCTAATGTGGTGCCATCAAACTTAGGTGGACTTATCCTTTTTATATCATTGGTGAGTTCAACTGCCAACCTAGCCTTTTTGTTTTCTGGTTGGACATGTACATTAGTATTGTTATTATCAAAACCCATATTTGGGTTTTCCTCATGAGGTGGCTGCTTGTTATTACCATCTTCTTCTTTCTCCTCATTACCCATCACTTGTTGCTCGAGCACAGTCAAATGATCTCTTGTGTCCAACAGGTAGTAAGGATCTCATCAAGTTTTTGGGTTGTTGCTGCTCCTTCCTTAGGTGGAGCATTGTTCGCAATGTTTCCTCTTGTCCTAAAATTTTTTTTATAAGAAAATTCAAGTTTTTATAAGATTATGGACACCATAGGTCTAAGATCTGCAACCTTTAGCTCGATACCAAGATGTAATATTCCCATTTTAAGACTTTAGAAATAAGGGAATTTTTTTTTTTAATAACGTCTGTTCTAAATACATAATTTAGAACACACATTCCATAACATCATTTCTTATAACAAATAACCATATGTAGCTGTAATGACTCGGTAAGCTACAAATCTATTCATTTCATGACTCGGTGAACTACCGATCTATTCATGTTTAACACTAAGTATTGAATACTTTTTGTATACTACATATACTTGGTTTTCTTACCTGTTCTAGGTATTGAGTGATCTATCTAAGGAACCTAACTAAATATTTGTTACCAATATTCATCTACATCACGATCCTTAGACTAGGCGACATAGGAAAACACAATCAGCAACTTGCGATACTTTGGCCAAATATTTCTAACATACTGTTTGTATTAGTTATTCCTTGATGGCATACTCATCAATCCGTAATACATCCTTCACCCCCACTCTATTGTTATCTAGAATTTCCTTTACTGACTTCCGTTAGTCTTCTTGCCCAAGGTTTAACCCTAGTTCTTGTTAACAACATAGGTTATGATAGGAAGGAGCTCACAAAGACTTAGGATAGTTTGGCATATTGGGTAAACCTATTTCAACCTCGTGTGCCAAGGTACCTGAGTCCTGAGAGGCTACTTCATATCATAACTATGCTACTACCCAATCCTAGAGAGAAACTAAGTTCAAGTCCATAAGTGTGTAGATCTAGAAGATCAATGCAGAAGGGTGTTTCCACATGTCAACTACATTGTTGTATCCTCAAGAATATGCTAATCTTCTCAAAGGTAAAGCTCTACGTTGGTGTCACATGCACTAGCATCCTACAGAACAACCTCATGAAGATATACATACCCCTAGGAGATTATTAATGTTTAATTAATTTGGATACTTAAAGGAAGATCCCAACAATCTTTTCCAAACCAAATCAAACTCTCCCTAAGTTTTTTTTTTAAAATCAGGTTCCATTAACCCCTGAAGAACTTCCTTACTTAAGATTACTTTCAATTTTGTTTATTTTGGCTCAATATAAACTATCAAGAAGAAAGGACAACAACCCCTTAAGTTCCATTTAATGTGGCTTAACCATTCAAGGAAGTGTAACCACCACCTAGGTTGCATTTTATTAGACTTATTAAAAGAAGCCTAATGATTATAAATCATATCTTCCTTTTTGTTTACTTTTTCCTAAGAGAGGAAGAGTCTTCCTCTTCATGGTTAAGTTCTAGGGTTTACCTCACCCTTTATGTCCTTTACAAATTTCATAGTTTTCATTGTAAGTTCATTATACGTTACTTTAATAGTATGAGTTGTTTAGATAAGAACATTGAAATTCTACAACTTATTTAGTTGCATCACATTTAGGGAAATTACTCCAATTCCCCTTTTCCTACTTATCCAAAAACACTCATTGAAACATATAAATAACATGAAGAATATCAACAAGATAGGATCCCATTCCTTTTACAAAGGTACAAGATAATTTACATAACCTATGCAAGTAATTTCTCATCCTTCAATTCATTTTCAAAACTTATATAATTACAAACTTATGCATTTTAGGCATACTACATGATAAAGAGCCTTCATTCAAAAGAGAATAAATTTTCTTTTCCAATACAACTTAAGAACAATTCAGAATTCTTCACAAGAATCAAACTTAGATCAACCAATGCATCATATAAGTTTTTGTCTTCCGTTATCACTTACGAAGTCCATCTGTAAAAATTGCTAGCACGGGTCAGTTCAATGAACTGAGCATGATAAGCACTAAGCCTTAAAACAAAGTGCATTCCACTAATTGTTCCAATAAAAACAACCCTACTTTAATGAACAATTAGTATTTCATACTCCCTAAGCATAAGTAATATCAATAAAAGAAGAGCAATAATAACCCAAGATTAACAAAAGAAGAACAAAATATAATCTATAAAATTTGTCTTATAAATTAAAGTATAATTGATCCTATCAATTATCTTTACCAAACAACAAATCATAACATATCATTGTTTCCAATCCTACCAAAATATAATACAACACTTATCTTTACTATAAGATACCGGAAGTGTTTACAACATATTCTCTCTTGGATGTTTCATCTAACTTTCAAGTAAAGAAGAAGAAAAACCATTCCCATTATGCCAAAGTACATAACATCTGCAAAAGCAAAATAGGTGCAAATCAAGACTTAAACCATTTCCTTTAAAGGTCATCTACTTTAAAATTCAACATTTTAAGGTATTCATCAAAACAGATCCATATAAAATAAATCCAAGAAGGAATGATGGATTAATAGTCAACAACAAGTTTACAATTTCTTTCTACTTCATTTCAGTCAAATGACAAGTATAAAAAGACTAATTAAGTACTGATACTCTTTTCCAATAAGAATAAAAATCAGAAGGTTCCAACCAATGAACTTAACCCAACTACATTAGAAAAGGAGTCCTAACAGAATATGATCCCCATCTATAATCATTTCTTACAACTTAATTTAATAGTTTTACCTCCTCTTATACATACAGTTTAAGTTCATTCAAGAGTTCCAAGGAAAGAGAGCAAGGACCACTTCAAGGAAAGAGAATACTAAATGTTATCTTCCTTTCTAAACCTTCCCATTATAATGCATGAATTCTACTTTCCATTAGGAACATTGTAACAATGAATCTCATACATAGTCCATGGCCAGTAAAGATTCACAGTGTATCTTTTAAAGACCTAACATTCTTTCATTGGACCAGAACAACCTCAAGATAAGAAGAAAACATGTTAACATTTCTCTTTCTTAGAACCCTTTACTATCAAACAATGAAGTTCCATCAATCCTTACCATTAATTTTCCCTTTTTAAACTCGATGAGAAAATAGTGAAGTTCAAAACATAGCCCATAGTCAAGTTTGAATCATAATTAATCTTCCAAACTTAACATTCATTTATTGGACCCATCAAGAGACAAGAAATCTGAGTAGATGCTACACTCAAAATTTTCCAATAGTTAAGGTAGAACTATCTCGACAGTATTCCAATGCATCACTGCAAGAACTACAGATTGGGTTTCCAAATAAATGACAAGATCAAAACAACATAGATAAAATACGTCTTGGCCAAGACTCAAATTAAAAATCTGAGCACAATGTAAAGCATAAGCTCCCTCAAAGGATCAAGATCATTCAAATGCTTATAACCAAGTTTGGGTAACAACATGTTCCCTCTTTAGTTTATAAAATAATCAAAATACTATAATATCTGAACCAACACATCATTCAGGTTACCATTCCAATTAAAAACACCAAGTAACCAATTGATTGTATAGTGTTACATCACAATATCACAATCACGAACTCATAAATACACCAGCACCGTAATGCTAGACTGAGTACAATGAAATTACTTATATAGTTCAGAATAAGAAAAGAGCTTCCCTTCCTAGTTAACATCCTATCAAACCCTGTTTCATATGGAATGTAAGATTCTTAATAGAGCTCGAACTGATCGAAAAACAAAACATGAAAGTTGGGTTCATAACGAACCTAAAATAATAGTTAAATAATCATAAGGAAATAGTTCATGAGCACCATGCCTTAAGTGGCTTCAATAATAGTACAATTTATCCAAAATAACAAACACAAGTTCCAAGTTCGATACGGGTTCAACAACAAGTCACAATTTTTGCAAGATGAAATACAAAAACCAAGCCATATACATTTTTTTAGTGCATTTGAGTTTCAACAACAGAAATCTTGAACTTACTTACCAATATTCATAAGTACTGGAGTTCTTTACCCGCTCTAGGTCACAAAACACAAAAAGTTCACAAACAATAATCTCAACAACACAGGTAGAACTCAGAGTTCCTTAAAAACTCGACAAACAATTTATTGTCAACAAAGGTGGTCAAAACCAAACAACCATTTCCAACAAAAAAGTTAACAGAGTTCCAACTTTATTCTTGCATGCATAGATCTTTTGTGCAACATAAGTTTTCAACAGAACCACTTATATCATGGATTTGAAACCCAGAATGCAATTTTTACTAAACCCATCAATCAATTAACTAGATAAAGCATGAAATGCACAAAACTCATCAAAGAAAAGTTTCTTTAATGAAAAACTTAGAGGAAAGAAAGATATTTTAACAGTTAGAGCCTATCATGCCTGATAGTGTCTCTATCAAGTCGAAGAAAACCTCCACCTAGCTCACTTATTCACCTCTTCTCCATGAAATATAAAACAACCAGATACTTCTTCCAAAATGCCTCTTATACATTCCACGAAACGAAAATAGATTCAAAACCTCACAAATAGCCATGAAGTGCAATTTACTCTGCTAGTTCAAAAAACCAGAGTGCATGTAGAAAGAAAATCGAGAACATGCAAAATGAAACAACCCAACAAAAATTTGCTAGCATGCCTACCAAGATGGTTTGGGCTCGTGAACCAAAAAAATTAATCTCATTAATTCCAAATCTCCCACTCAATCCTCCTTACCACCACCTGCCAAGTCTGGAGAGTGCCAAGTCCAAATTAACATGAGTTTCCATTTTTAGTGATACTGCCACCTAAGCCTCCACCAAGCCAACTAACCCCTGCCAAAGTTGGCAGTTCGTATGCATTCACCATCCTTATCTACATCATAAATGCCTTAGGAACCGTCACCAATATGCATGCGACCACTTAAGTCCTAATTCATATCCATTAGTTTAGGATAGATTAGATTACTTAGGTTAGATCTTAGGTAGAATTTAAATTTTCCTTAGGATATACACTAACAACTAACCCCACCTTAGGCCTTAGTAATTAGGTTTAGATAAAACCTCATATGTAATTAATTCAAAGTGCCATAGTTTAAAATACTAGGTTAGGTTAAAATAATACCTTGTAGTATTAAAATTTAGGTTAATTTAATACCTAGTAACCTTTCTAATTCCGTTTGCACCGAGCTTAGGTTAGAATCAGAATTCTATCAAGAGACATAGCTTAGGTAGAAATATATATTTTTTACCTAGCTTAGGATCCCATAGGTTAGTCTTCTATAGGGTCCTAGATCTCTCTTACGTTGTGAATAGGTTACATTCCCATTTTCGGCAGCAATGACCTGTCATGGTCGATCTTCAAAGACCAAAGCAGAACAACCTACTGAATGAAAGTATGTTCACATAGAAATTAAATAACTTGCAAGAAAAAAATTTCAGTCCCTCGTGTATCTTAACTCATGGAATGTCAATTTTACCATTCATTCAACAAAGTAGATTTTAAAATTCCTTGGATCACTGAAATTGATCCAAGGATGAGTCAAATAAATAGATAAGTTCACAATAGTTAAATTAGATTACAAATCAGGTACTACTAGAAGTGGAAAATGGATTTAGAGAAGTCATTCCAGCCATTTAAAGGATCTTAAGAGCAAAAATACTTATCCATATCAAGCATGATTTCCAATAATCGTAAGAACATATCCATATAAGGAAAATCACATATCAACACTTGAATGAAAAGGTGGAAAATAAAAATAGTCAAGGGTGTTACATTGGGCCTAAATCCAAACCTAAAACACCCTTGCTCACAAGCATTCCAAAAGAAGCTCCTAGGAAAGAAACTCTTGCTAGAAGCTATGTTGTCTCGAACAAAAATTACAATCCTTCTCATTGCCAAGCTGGTAAGAATACTTCTCCATCTGATGAATCTTCTTGTTTCCCTTCCAATGTTGTCTTACCAAAGAATGTTCCATATGATATAGCCCAAGTATTGAGCCAAATTAAAGTGAGTTTTCCAATCATTGAGTTGCTTAGAATTCCTGAGCATAAGAAGAGAGCATTTGAGTACTTGGGATTGAAAGAAGAAAAGATCACCCCAACCAAAAATGTAAATGTTGTTGAGACTCCTTTTCAAATAATTGTTGACCTTAAAAAACCACCAACAAAGGAAGATCTTGGAGAGACACCGAGGTATATTTTGGGACATCCTTGGTTAATTCCTAATTGAATGTTGATCAATTCTTTACAACTCTACTCATAAAAGATAGGGTACTTCATAATTATATGTTTTATTCCAAAGGTGCATCATGCAATGTCATGCCTCTAGAATTCATGAATGAGTTGGATATTAAGGTGATAGCTTCCTATGGGAAGTTTATTGCCATGGATTCAAGGGAAGTGCCGGTGGTTGGTTGTGTGAAGGGTTTGGTAGTGCAACTTGCAGCCTATCCGGGTTAAAATTTGAAAATGGATGTTGTAATTCTTGACTGCCATACCAAATGGGGTATGATTTTGTCAAGAAAATGGGTTGCAAGTGTTGGTGGCAGCATTCAAATGGATATTTTATTTTCCACCATTCCCATTGAAGGCATCCTGGTCAAATTTTATGGTGAAAAGAAGATGTTGCACCCAATTGAAGATCCCAATAATGCTCCCTATAAAGTGTTGTTTACTGATGTGGATGCTAAGAATTTCATTAGTTTTATTGATGGAAAAGAACACAAGATGGATAGATCAAAGTTCCTTGATATGATAGATTCTCCTTGGACCTTGGTATTTGATGGAGCTTGCTCCAAATTTTGAAATGGTGATGGTATAGTTCTACTTTCTCCTAGTTTGGAAGAGTTTGTTTTTTCCTTCAAACTTAAGTTTGAGTGCACTAACAATGTTGATGAGTATGAGGCATTGTTTTTGGGGTTAAGGATTGCATGGAAGTATGGAGTGAAAGGTATAGTTGCAAAAAGGAGACTCGGAGCTGGTTGTCAAACAAATAAGAAAATTGTATGCTACAAAATATCAGTATGAAACAATATAAGCATGCATTTGGGATCTAATTGAAATGTTTCATTCCTTTAACATTGTTTACCATAACATAGGCATTAATGATGCTTTTGATAAGTCACAGTGCTAGGTTCTATATTTGAAAATTGCACCATTTCACCTTATCATGATTACAATGTTGAAGTGTTGACTAGGCCACCGTCCCCGATAATGTGAAAAATTGGCAAGTTTTTAACAATGATGCTCAAGTGCTCGTGTTCTTGCAAAACCAAGGTGAGTTTGTAAATCGAATGTTGATTGGGAGCCAATGGTATGTATGACTAAAGTAAGAGAATTTTTTTGGAAAAGATATCATCCAATTGAAAACAAACACCATTCCTAGAGGTCTTGGTGCACTTGAGTCAAATTTTAACAACGTTGATTGTATCATAAATAGAAACATGTCCGCCTCAAGGGATGTGGAAGAGTATGACTTGGGAATAAAGGATAAACCAAGGAAGGTTTGGTTGGGCAGAAATTTAAGTAAAGAAGAAAAATAGTACTATGTCAAACTCTTGAAAAATATCGGATCGCCTTGCTTGGTCCTATTCGAGCTGAAAGCATATAGAGAAGATTTATTTCAGCATGAGATCCCTCTTGAAACAAATGCCAAATCATTCAGACAGAGGTAAAGGCTAATTAATCCACTTCTCTCCATGAAAATGTAAGAGGAATTAAGGTAGTTGAGAGATGGAGGTATTATTTAGCCCACTAGATATTCATCTTGGGTTGCAAACCTTGTGCCGATTAGAAAGAAGAATGGAGACATCATACTTTGTGTGAATTTTAGAAATCTAAATAAAGCGTCCATGAAGGAAAACTATCCCTTTCCAAATATGGAAAATATGTTGCAGCTTGTGACAGTGGTCTGAATTGCTTTCTACATTGGATGGTTTCTTCGGATATAATCAAGTGATTTTCAAAGAATCAAAATACTTAAGACAACATTCACTACTCCTTGGGAGCATATGTTTTTGTTAGGATGCCATTTTATTTGATGAATGTTGGCGCCACTTTTCAAAGAGTAATGGATGTTGCTTTTTTGGTTACATCAATGAATTCATTGCAGTTTACCAAGATGATGTGACTGAATTTTCAAGGCAGAGAGTTGATAATTTACAACACTTGGAGAAGATGTTGATTAGATGTAGGGAGTATGGCATTTATCTTAATCAAGAAGTGTCATTTTGGTGTGTAAAAGGCCAAGCTACTTGGTCACATTATGTCAAAATATGGTGTTATGATAGACCCCGAGAGAGTGGAAGTAATCAAAGCAAGGTACCTATCCCAAGAACCAAGAAATGCATCCAATCTTTATTTGGTCGATTAATTTTATTAGAAGGTTTGTTTCCAAATTTGCTGAGTTGACTCTTCTAATCATAAGCATGCCAAATAATGACGAAGTTATCAAATGGGAGGAGGCTGCCATTCAAGATTTTTAAGGAATTAAGGATGCACTTAAACATGCACTGTTTTAGTAGCCCCAAACTATAAGAAGCCTTTCCAAATATTTTCCTTTGCTTCTGAGTATACCATTGCTTGTTTTTTTCTACAAAAGGATGAGACTGAGGCTGAGAGGCCTATTTCCTTCTTTAGTAAGGCTTTACAAGCTGTTGAGTTAAAGTATACAATCATAGATAAACAAGCATTTTCCTTGGTGAAAGCAACAAAAATTTTCGGCCTTATATAGTGAGTTCAAAAGTTGTTGCCTATGTCCCCACACCATGGTAAAAGACATCTTATTGGAGATGGAGATCTCAAGTAAAAGATGTAGATGGGTGAAGAAATTGTAGGAGTATGATATGGACATCCAAACCATAAATTTGGTAAGAGGTTTGGGTCTTGCTAAGCTCATGGCTAAGAGCAACTTGCAGAATGTGGAAGTGAATCAGCTAGAGGAAGAAAGGGTAGATGTGCTTGCAAAGTTGGTAAATTTTGAATGGTACAAGGATGTAATATTTTACCTTAGACACCTTTGCTATCTTGATCATTTAAATAAAAATCAGAAAAGAACCCTCAAGCTGGCTTCTCAAAAATATATCATTACAAACCTTGGTCTGGCTTGGAAGAACCCTGAAGGTGTCCTCTTGAAATGCATAGCTGAAGATGAAGCTCCCAAGATAGTTGCTAATTTTCATGGAGGAGTTTGTGGAGGACACTTTGCTGGGAGAGTAACAACACATAAGATTTTGAGGGCTGGTTATTAGTGGCCTTCTCTTTTCAAAGATGCAACCTAGCTGCTTAGAAAATGTGATAGTTGCCAACATTTCTCTGGAAGATTGAAAGCTTCAGGCTCCCTTCCTTTGAGCTCTCAGTATCGATTGAAGCCCCTTTCAAGAAATGGGGAATGGACTTCATTGGTGAGATTTTAGATCCTTCTAGTGCTGGTCATTAGTGGATTCATGTAGCCACTAATTATTTTACAAAATGGGTTGAAGCAATCCCATCTAAAAAGGCAACACACCAAGTGGTAGTGGAATTCTTATTGAATCATATCATATGTAGATTTGGATTTCTAGTTAAGATTGTATCTGATAATGCCATGTGATTTAAGGCCAAACCTTTAATGGTAATGTGTAATGAATATGGAATCAATCTGACTTATTATTCAAACTACAACCCCCAAGGGAATGGACAAGCTGAGTCCAGTAATAAGAACTTGCTGAAGATCATTAGAAGAACCTTGGAAATGAACAAGAAAAAGTGGGGTGAATAATTGAAGTTTACAGTTTGGGCTGATAGAATAACTCCTAAAATAGCAACTGGTAAAATCCTATTTGAATTGGTGTATGGAACTCAGGATTTGCTGCCCTTACACCTGTAATTATCTTCATTTTAGTTTTCCCAACAGTTGGAAGATCAAGAGCATGGCCCATATGAATCAAGGATCAATCAGATTATTGAGCTTGATGAGGAGAGAAGAGCATCCCATCAAAGGCATATCAGATTTAGAGAGAAATTGAAAAGATTGTTTGCCAAGAAGGTCGCTCCTAGAGCCTTCAATGTTGGATATCTGATCTTGTTGTGGGATAGTAGGAATGAAGACAAGGGCAAGCACGGAAAATTTGATGCATTATGGATGGGTCCTTATGCCATTGATATCAAGATTGGTGAACATACCTTTTTTCTCAAGGATTTAGATGGGGAATTGTTGGAGCTGCCTGTTAATGGTAGACATTTAAAACATTTCTTGGATTAATCCCCAAGTTGAGGTATGCACAAATTGTACAGTTGTATAGCCTTTGTTTTTTCTTTGTTTGTGGTGTGTGGTTTGCCCTTCATTCTTGGTATCCTTTCTGGTTGTTTTCTTGGTTCATTTTTTGGTGGTGGTTCTGGTTTTTGTTGCCTTGCATGTTGACTCCTTTTCCCAATGGATTGTTTGGCACTTGGTCTACATTTTGTCCTTGTGGCACTCACTGGGAGTGCCCATCCCCAAGCAAGAGCTAATGTTGGTGTCATTTCTGAGCTTACATAGTGTGCCCTAATTTTTCATGTCTAATTTTTCTCAGAAATGTTTTATTTCTCAAATTGGTGACCTGCAATTTCTTCCCTGGTTGAGACACTTCAAAAATGCTCGTAAACCTGTTGTTTTGCCTTGATTTAAGAGGAAAACTCTTGTGCACTTATTTGTGCCCTAAATTTTCCAAATCTGTAAGCTCTGCCATTTTCCTTTCTTGCCCAATCGTGAAAAATTGAATTTGACCAATTCATACTCATTTGTATTTGAAAATCTGGTCCCAAGGTCAAAAATAATGTCAAATCATGCTTCAGTTGAGTTAAAATCAAGAAATTTGCAATCCTTGTTGAAAAATTTGATTTCTAGGGCATCCTTTAAATTTTCCATGTTTTGACAATTAGACGGCGTCTTTTTCCCATCAAACTCATCCTTTGCATGCAAGGGCAATGTGGTATGTTCCTATTGGTTGAGGAGTGGCAAAATTTTTCTCTAACTTATCATTTTTGAAATTTTGGCAAAAAGGAAAATTTTAATCCATGGCTCCGCCTTCTGTAATGAAGTGCCTACGTGGCATAGTTTGATTGGCTAGGGATTGGCGGGTGGTGGGGTTTCCTTAGGAAATTTTGTTTTCATTATGAAAAATTTTCAAAATCACATTTCAGCCCAAAGGCCCGCAAGGAATAGGGAGAAGACACGTGGCATGGAGGGCATATGGATGGTGAGGGGACTTGGAGAATTTTGATGTTTTATGGCTCAAAATGATAAAGTGAATTTTTTGCCCAAGGGCCCTCGGCCAATCCCTGGTGGACACGTGTCCAGGAAAGGATAGAATGGGGCAGTGGGTTTTCTATGACTTTGAAGTTTTTAAACTTCAAATGGTAAAAATCGAATTTTGGTCCGATACCCCGTAGCCAATGGGAAGAGGACATGTATCCAAAATTTGCAAAAATGGGGAGGGGGCCAAGGGAAGACTTGGTGATTTTTGCTTTTTTTCTAAAGGTGACAATTGGATTATAGCCCGCTCCAATCACATGGAGACATGCATCCAATAGTTTAAAAGTAAAAATTTTGTGTGTGGCCTTGAAAAGGTGTAAATTTGAGGCTTGTGCGGGATCGCGGACCTTAAGAGGTAGAAGTAATTTTTAACTTTTTGGTAAAGGGAGCTAAAGTATAAATGAAAGGAATGCCTTTACAACCAACCCAACATGGACACATGGAACATTTTAAAGTGTCAAAGGGTGGCATGGGTCAACATTGAAATTTTTGAATTTTCAAAAAGGGTTTAAAGGAAGAAAGGAAAAGGCTAGACCTACAGTGAATAGGATATGGACACGTGGCAAAGGAGAAAATCAAAAGGGCGGGCCCATGGGAAAAAGGTGAATTTTTTACCAAAATCCAAAAATGGAAAAATTGATAGAATCGGTCCACGGTTTTCAATGGGGCCCACATATGGACACGTGTGTGACCCTAGGAGATAGGCGGGGAAAATTGGCAAAAATTTTCAAAACTTTAAAAGGGTCATAAAGGCATTTCGGAAGCATCGGCCCGATCCAACCACATTTTGACATGCGTCCCGCCTTGTCCAAAGGTTAAAAGGGTAATTTTGAGCTTTTTTCTAGATCTCATTTTCCACGTGGAGGGTGGACATTTAAATTTGATACAAGATCAATGGTTACTGTGCATCCATTCATTTTGGCTGCCATGGGAGCTCCAAGAATCTTGGAAATCAAGTTTTTGCATCAAATTTCATTGAACCTTATGTGATTTTGGGTCGTATTGGCCTTCTCGAGAACATTGGTAGCATTTTTATGGTGTTTTTGATGTAATTTTGGCTCGGGCCCATCAAAAACGTAAAAGTCGATCTGAAATTGCAAAGGTAAAAATGATTAATAAAAGATGGTTGCATGACTCGAATGATAAAAACATGCCACTAGGGTGGATAATGATCTGAATTTGTGTAATGATTTAAATTTTTGTGCATACCTAGCAACCTGCGAGTTGTTTTTCTATTTGGTGTCACTGTCATTAAATCATGAGTTTTTTTGTAACAAGTTTGATCCCATAGCATATTATTTGCTTGGGAAGGAAGACTCCAAGGTGGCATGAAGTATATTATGCATTTTGGAGAATTGGAAAATGGTCAGGAGTTGAAAATCATCTACAAATTTTGAGAAAAAGCTCATTTTCTGAGAAAATATGCTAAAGAACCAGGTTAATGTCTTATGTGTTGGAAAATTCATGTATGTGGGTTGGTTACAAGTGTATAGCCACCACACACTCTGAGTTGTTCATGTAACTCTCCCCGCTATTGAATCTAAATAGTTTTGAATTAAATATGTGTTTTCCTTTGGGTAATATGATGTCTGTTATCAATTTTAAATGCCTACAAATAAATTATATTGTTCTTATTGCAATCTTGCATTGAAAGTCCTTAGAGTCACATAGATCTCCATTTCTTTGATAGTTTAGTGGCATTTGCAATCTCATACTCAAGATCTTTCATCCGATAAGGAGATAAAAAATTTAAAATCACTTTACCTTCCTTGATCAGCAGAGATTTCTTGTAAGCCTTTGGGGTACCTTAGGTGTGGTTTGATCATGGATTTTTGTGTTTAGTTGAGTTCTTTTCTTCAAGATTTTATTGTGAGTTCTCAAAGGTTGTGTGAAGAGTGCAACCCAGGATTAATTTTTACCTCTTTTGGTTGAAAGAACATCCTAATTATTTTAGGTATTGCATCTAATAGTTGTTCAAGTATTGTATAGATTATCAAAGATCCGATCCATCCCAGTTGTCTTATCAATCCCCCACCAAAAATCATCCAACAACAAAGATCCTATCCAAGACTACCCCGATTTTCATTTGTATGCCCATAGAAGATCAGGATCCATTTGTAAAAGTATGCATAACATATAATGATTTCCAATGTATCTAGTAACCTTTTCCTTGTTTTGAGAACATACCCATGTTTGAGAAGTGACAACTTGTGAGAGTTCGGATCTGGGGTGTTGATCATGTTTTCATCACGGTCTCCATCATAGAATTTCAAGAAAAGAGAAGGACATATTTATCTCCTTCACCATTAAAAGGTTATAAAATAGGTCCTCTTACCTTGGTCAGTAAGGCACAACCTAAAACATATAGGACACAATCAAGTCCTATTGGAGTTCTATCCATTTCTCCACAAACCTCCGGGTGCCACTAGACCATATCCCCGCTACCAACAACATAAAACATGGTCTAATATATCTTTAAGCCCCATGACATATCTTTGTACTGGTCGAATGAAAAGGAGAACAAATTTGGATACCAACACGTCCAAAATGTAGATAAGGGTCAAGACCATGTGTTATTACCCTAGTAGAGTTGTATGGTTCTCGCTTTAGGTTAGTTTCTAGTTAGATTCATAGAAACAAAGCATACTCAAGTTCAAATTTCCTTTTATAGTATTGTATCCTTCTATAAATTCCTATAATTATATTTAATTAGACAAATGCATCCATTCCTTTCTATTTCTAAGTTCATATCTTATCTAGCATATCGATATACATATAAAAGTGTTATTTTGATTATAATAATTAATGTTAGAAGTTAAATAATCGAATAATCACTTGTTACTAACCTTAACATTATTTAACATAATAATTCACAAAAATAAATTAGGTTTCATGTTAAATCTAATTAGGGTGTAAACAATCGCATGTTTTTGATTGAGGTAATATACCCTTGACAATTGGCCACATATTTGGATTTTTTCTCTTTAGGCACAAGTTATTTGGAACCTATTAGTGCAGCTTCTTATTTAAATATACTAGAGGGAGGGTTTTTACTTATCCCAAACACATCAAGATATCTTCTAGAAATAATAAAACCATGTAGATAATGATATGGACATATCCTAATAGTATAAAACACTAGTCCTGAATGAAGTGTTTGAGTACTTTATACTCCTCAAAGTGTACATAACCTCCATTTTCCATGAAAATATTTCACTACTTAAGAACTAATTTTAAAGGGAAAAAATAAGAAAGAAAAAATTTACAAATTTCAAATTCTTACCTAATCCTCATTGTGAGTGGTTCACACAACATTCACTTCACATTCCTCATGAATGCAATTTTCAGCACATTGCTGAAATATGAAGGTTTATTATCAACTACATAGTTTTATCAAATTAAAAAATATGTAACTTATGATAGGATATAGAAAATAATATAATCAAACAAAATTATATATTATATACCTTTGAAATGGAAGAAGAGATGGATTTTGCATTGGATTTAGTTCCTCTCTACCATTTTAGGAATTTAGTTAGAAAACAATAAAGAATTTTTTTAGAAAGTAACGAAACTAGTGTAAAAAAATTAAATAATTAATATCAAGTAATCTCATGTATACCAAAATACCATACAAATCCAACATGTTATTTTATATTTTTTTCTAAGTCTCTCGGTATTTCCATGTTGTAATGTGCTTCGAGATAGTTGTAATAGTAAAAAAATTGATTATAACTTCAAAGATTATATAGTAGTTAACATGGAATTTCCATACCCTTCACTTTTCCAATTCCTATTCTAAGTAAAATTTAAAAGAAGTCCATTTGAATGAGAGGTTAATATCACCAATTCAACAATGTGTTGATTTGGTTCAATATTAGGTCTATCACCTATATAGTAATACAAACAACTAATGATATTGTACATCATAATACATCATCAATGTTGAAAATACATTCACATAAGTAATTATTAGACTATTTAACCTCATTGAACAATATATGGTGAGTAAATTCTTAGTCAATCTAATGGTAAAATGAAGCGGCTAACATATAACCAATAATAATATCAATTCTATAATCAATGACATTGTCATAAGAATAGGATTGTCAAGTATAGTAACATGGAGATGGAAATCACGGAAGAGCTCATCGCTCAAATCATGGGCCTCAGCCTGGAAGGCACCAAATTCTTCAATAAGAAGGTGGACAGGGAGGTGGAGACCAAGAAATTTCTGGAAGAGGGGGAAAATCTTGAGTTCATGGCCGCTGGCATCAAGGTGGCGTTGATTCCTGAACCTTTTGCTGAGCTGGCCAAAATGGTGGTTAGGTACGTTACCCTTGAAGGAAGATTTGTGACTATACCTCAAAAGCATCTAATTTTTCTGAATCACTTTCGTAGAAATAACATTATCAGCTTTCCTCACTATTTGATTAACTCTCTGGAGAAATCTATAAGGGAAGTTCAGAGCCACTCTAGGGCTGTCCCTTTGCACCAAGGACTTATCCTCTTGATCCACCGCCACTGCTCCAGCTGCCCTCCCGTGAATCCTACCCCACCTCCCTCCTCCATACCTCCACCTGCCTACACTGCTTCCACTCCCCCCTGCTTAAAAGAAAGAATGAAGATATTGTTTCCAGCAAGAAAAGCAAGAGCCTTAAAGCTAAAATCCCTACTTCCCAACGGGTCCTAAGGAGTCACAAAGACTTGGAACTTGCTGAAAACCTCCTGCATATTAGCAAGCCGGTGGAGGAGCCCAAGGAGGAGGAATTGCTGGACAAGGTGGAAAGATTAGAAAAGGAGATACAAGAGCTCAAAGGGGCTATAAAAAACATGGAAAGAGCTAAGGGTAAAAGAATCCTTCAAACTGAGGAGGAAGAGGGGGTTATTGCTGAAGTCTTCAAGAAGTTATAGTCCTTAGATGGCAGATTGGGGAATGCTAAAAGCCATAATGACTGCATATTGTCTGCCCTCAAAAGCATTTATAATTTCATTGAACAACATGTCCATAGTGTCTGCAGTTTAAGTGGGGTTAATGAGGACATTTGGGGTCCTAAAGAGAAAAGGGATATTGCAATTGCCCAAGCAGATATGCAAGACTCCTCTCAGGCCACTGCCATTGCCTTCTTCATGTCACTGCAGGCTATCAAGACCAAGATTGACAGAGCCATCAAGTAACGGGTTGTTGTGATGCTATTTTTTGGCTGCGATGTGGCTGTCATCTGGCAGTTCTGGAGCTATTTTTTGGTGGAGCTTTATATGTTGTTTCTCTTTTGGTTTCTTTTTTATCTTTCCTTCTTTCTTTTGGATCTTTGTACGTTTAGATCCTTTTTTCACTTATATTGTAATATTTGGCTGTTGAGCCCTTCTTGGTTGACTGTTTTTCCCTTCTCTGGGCTATTTCTCTCATCTTCACTATCTGGATTTTGAGCCCTTTTGTATACAGGGTATAGTCCCTTCAAAACTATTTGCCCTTAATAAAAAAATATAAAAAAACATTGTCATAAGAGAACATAACTTCCATAATGCTACAACTAAATGAATGAAAAATTAATCACATCACTTATAATCATTTGGGATGATAATATTCATGTTTAATTCACCAATGTTACAATCAATGTATACATTAAGAGTTTCCAAAGCCACTTTGCATAGTACAAGTCAAAGACAATGTAGAAAACTCAATATCTTACTGATGAATATCTAAAAATTTGGATCAAAGGCCACACTCATAATCCATGTGTACCTAACCTTTATACATTATTTATTTCCAAGACAAGAAACGAATTACATAGTTCTTATATTATAAACTCATAACAATATATTATTCCAATTAAGGTATTTTATATGGAATAATATCATAATGCATACACAAATATTCTTATTTTCAAGGAATAAAAATTACCTCTTTCACTTTGTGTATATTATATAAATATATGTAGCTAGCTAATAAGCTTATCTCAAGACTTTTTGTTATTATTAATGAAGATAATTTCACACCCTTCCATAAAACTTCACAAGTATACAACTTCCTCATAGTAGTAAGGTAATTGTTGGCACTTCTTTTAAACTGAAATAAGAGCATCATGTATTAGCATATAATACGATCATAATAATCATACACATTTTAATGAATCGATTATAATTTATTAGCACATTAAACCCTTGAATGGTAGTATTTACATTCATGGAATTATTATAAATTACATTTTCTCTTCTATCTAAAACATTATAATTTTCCTTATTTCTTCATAATGCAATAACTTATACATAAAAGAGAATAACAATAAATCAATCTAGATTTGATTAAGAAATAATTTTTCTTATTTATTTTCCTCCAATAAGAAACTATTAAAAATTATGTGAGCACATTGGATAACATACCCCCACATTTTCAACAAGATGTCAACATGAGTTAGAGAAAATGCAAGGTATATCATTAATTCCCATTTAAGTTAGTCCACATAACATGGTAAGATATCAATCTCAGAGAAATTTCATAATATTTTGAACTAAGCCCATAGGGAAAATCCAAAAAATATTTAGCGACATTCATTATCTACAATTTTCAAAATTATCTCTTCACAATAATTGAGGAAAGTCTAATATTGTACAAAGTTTTGAAAAAAAAATCAAATGTACACCCATGAAGAGATAAAAAATAATAATTCTAAAACGTCTACAAATTTAATGCATATATAGAGATATGCATACCTTTCTATACCTAAATTTTTTGATGTCTAAACGTATAAACACTTGTATATATTAAAATATGTATATGCCCAATAAATAGAATAAAAATTCACCCACATTTATCAAAACCACTAGGAATCAAAGTTAAGGGAGAGAAAATAGGTGTATATGGTATGTAAAAGTAACAAATTCATTCCATAGTTATCTATGCCTCCAACGCTACTCCAAAATTTCACACCTTATTTATATCCTCCTTTATTTTATTGGAAAATTCCTTCATTAAAATCCATTCTATGAGTGATGTAATCACGAGTCTCAATCATATATTGTAGTAACTTAAATATGATTTTCAAATTTTATTTTTATTCCACAAAAACTATTAAATCTAAGGCTAAAATTGTTAACTTCACACAACCCTATTTGCATTTTTATGAACTTCGAGCAACCCTATTCAAACCTCATAATATGCAACATGTTCACATAATCTGCTTCAAACTCAAAAACCCAATTTGAACTTCACAAAACCCTATTTGAACTTTACAATAATTCTTATCTTAAATAAAATGGTCATCATCCAATCCATGTATTATTATATATAGTATTTATAACATTAAATATACCTCCCTTAGCTTTGTTATGAATTTCACAAAATGCTATTTGAACTTTTCTATTAGAACTAGTCACAAAACAAATTTTGAACTTCACAACACCATTTTTTATTTCACAAAACCATATTTGATATGAGGATTAAGGGGATACATATAGAAAGTATTAAAATTAATTTTTAATCAACTTCACATAACCCTATGTACTAAACTAATACTATAGTAGAAAATAATTTAGTTATTGTTTGTCATTTTTCTTTTATATTTATACTTCCTAAATATCCTTCCATTATATTATTTTGTGATTTCTTAGAGGTATGAAAGGGACATGGAGAAAGAAAGAAAAGAGGACATGCCAGCTTTGAAAATGGCTCCTAACGAATCTCTCTTCCAAAACCCTAATCACTTTGGCTTACCCAAGCTGGAGCAAGGGTCATGGCATAGGCTATAGAGGGTGTGGGAGTTATATTGGGGCCTCATGGTTCAACATATAATGTGTATATCCCTGATTCTCGTGAAGATTTCTCTCTTGGATGGTGATGAAAGAGCTCCCCATTCTTGTGAAGGAAATAAGGATGGTCTCGTGTCTCAAGATTGCAACCCCATATTCTTGCGCAGCTTGTTTCAAACTCGGTGGATGAAAATGATGTTACATTGGGGTAATACCGACACCCAATGTTTATCTGATGCTTTGGCCCTCTCAATAGGGGACATGATGAATGTCATGGATATGGCGGCTAAAAATAATGGTGCTACTGTTATTTCTACATAGGGTTTTGAGAACTTTTTTGGAGGAGGTGTTTTAACTTAGGCACAATCAAAGAAAGTCCCTATCTCTATCCTTGGGCTTGAGGATCACCTGTATCTAGATATGATACTAGTTTGGGCTTTTGTACAAGTTTTTGGGGCACTTGTTCATGGAAACTTAGTTGTTTCTAAGCTATTTCTGTCGATGGATCTGGTCCTATGTTGCATAACCCGACTCAATCTCAACAAGCATGCAGAATGATCATCCTCTAGCTAAAATTTCTTTCAAAGATGTGGTTTGGGGGGTCTAAAATAGGAACATGGGCTATCCTAAGTAAAATAAGCCTATGGATTATGCTAAATCTTCCCCTTCTATTAGTTTTGGGGAAGAGGGGATCCATGTGGAAGCTGGATTCAAGAGGAATGGTTTGATTTATAGATTCAACAACTTTTTCTCAGGTTTATTAACACTTCATGCCTAGATTTTGCAGCAATGGAGTCCTTTCTTGGAAGGTAGGATGGATATATTTCCTATCACCCATGGTTTATTCATTATGTCATTTACTAGTGCATCGATAGAGATCTAATTTTTGGGAAAGTTTTGGAATTTGAATCCCATATGATTTTAATGAAACCATGGTTTCCTTTGTTTAACCTAGTCTCTAATACTTTCCAAGTTCAACCAGTGGGATTCTTCTACCGTACTTTCCCCTCCAATTCTGGTTGGATAGTTTCTTAAATGTTATTGGTAACACTTTAGGCAAATGTTTAGCTATTGATCCAAAAACTGAATATTTTGAGCACACAACGTATGCTATAATATTTGTATATTTTGATACACTTTTTGATTTACCAGCCACTATTGAACTTAAAGTTGAGGATAGAACTTGGACTCAAAATATTGATTATGAAGGGTTTCCTTTTAGATGCAAAACATGCTTTTCTCTTGGTCATTTAGCATCTGATTTCCATTTGGTTAGAAAATAGGCTAAAGGAATATGTTATTGGTGGAAGAACTCTAATCCTAGTCATTTGGTTGTGAATGATCCACATGATTGTGAATCATCTTCTTAGAAAATGGTGGATTGAGGAAAGGAGGAACAAAAGATTGATATGGATGTCTTATTTGGATCCCGTGACATTACATAACACATAGAAGTTACAATTCGATTAAAAATAGTGAAAATGTAAATCCAAATATGGAAGAGGAATGGAAAATTGTGAGTCGGAAAAAGAAAGGAACTATCTCCCCCTAAAAATGTAGTTAAGATCTAAAGGGAAGGGGGCACATGGGTGAGATAGTTTGTTTCTATTTTGTTGTTGTTTGTTTATTGTTAGTTTTTTCTTATTGGTGCCACTGGAAGAGGCTTGTTTTTTTGGAAACTCAATGTTTTATTATATCTCCATATTTTGTATGGGGTAGGGTCCCCTTATCCCTTATTTATAGCTAATCAAACAAAAAAAGCTTCTCATAACCCTATTTTTTCTATTATGAACTTCACACAACCCTATTTCAAGTTCACAATCTACATTGTTCATAAAACCATGTTTAAAATTCACAAAAACTGATTTGAAATTAACAAAACCAAATTTGAACTCCATAAAACACATTTTTTACTTCAAATGTGTTATTATATAAAAACTCATTCTTATAATATCCATATATTATTTTTTTAATGAACTTCACAAAACCTTATTTGAACTTCACTATCTGTACTAGTCATTAAACACATTTTTAACTTCAAAAAACAAATTTCAAACTTAATAAAACCAATTTTTACTTCAAAAACCATATTTGATAGAAGGCTTAGATATATACAAATATAAACGATTCAAAATTAGTTAGTAATGAACTTCACACAACCCTATTTTTTTGTTATGAACTTTACATAACCTTATTTAAATCTCATGATCAATACTATCCACAAAACATGATTTGAACTTCATAAAAACAATTTTTAAATTCACATAACCCAATTTTAACTTCACAATCATTAATATCTCAAACATTTTTTTACCTAATCCAAATCTTAGTTCTATTATGAATATCACAAAAACCTATTTTAACTTTGTTATCTAAATTAGTCACAAAACATGAATTGAGCTTCACAAAATAAATTTTGAACTTCACAACATTGTTTTTGTATTTCACAAAATGATATTTGAGAGAATTATTAAGGATATACATATAGAAAAGATTCAAAATTAGTTTGTAATGAACTTTATATAACCCTATTTTCTCTGTTATGAATTTCACACAATCGTATTTGAAGCTCAATATCCACTATCTTTACAAAACCCTATTTAAACTTCACAAAACACAATTTGAACTTAAAAATCATTTTATATAAAAAATAATAATTCTTATCCAATCCATATCTTTGAACAAATATTTGGTTGCTAAAGGTGGCTGAAGAATCATTATAAAGGAAGGACTATGGATTGATATAATAAAAAAGAAATATTTGCTGAATTTAGGTAGAATTGATTCGTTCTTCTTTCATTAAAATCTCCCTAGAGGATCCTTCTTCTATAATTCTCTATTGGATTTGAAATATATCCTCTCAAAGGGATCCCTATGGGAGATTGGAAAGGGGAACATGATCAAATTTTGGTGGGATAGTTGGATAGAAGACTCCCCTTTAGCAGATTAGGATATATGGAAGGAGGTTGCTCAATTCTATGAGGAGAATGGTAAAATCTAGATAAGAGATTTCTGGAGTCATGATGATGAGGTCCAATGGGAAACCATAGTTCCTCCCCCTAATTATGATGGTGACATCAAATCCTTTCAAGATCTCAATAAGAAACTCAGGGAATTCCACATCCCCATCTTCCAAACTAAGGAGGATTCCATCATTTGGAAAGAGGAAGACTCTAGAAACTATTATGTTAAATCTGCCTATAGCTTACACTTCAAGAAATATTTTCAAAAAGAGTATTGGGGTAAGTTATGGATCAAGGACTTAATCCCTAAGATCAATATTTTTTATTGGCTGGTTGTTCAAAATAGAATCTTGATAGTTGAAAATCTTATAAAAAGAGGAATGCAGATCCCTAATAGGTGCACTCTTTGTCGGAGAGGGGAAGAGAATGTGAATCATCTTTTTTACATTTCCCTTTCTCTAAATGTGTCTTCTCATTTATTTTGGAACTTTTCAACATGTAATGGATTATGCCTTTGAATATGGGGGATTGTTGTACTCAATGGGAGAGCCCTTTTAGGTTTCCTTATCTGGCCTGGGCCTGGAAGATTACTCTGCCTCATCTCTTATGGGGTTTGTGGAAAATAAGGAATGATAGTGTTTTTAGAGATCAAAAACCTCTGATTGTGGTGGCTAAAAGGAAAATCCTAACTGTCATTAAGGAAAATCTCAAACTGTTTAAGGTAAAACAAAAATTCCTTGCCCAAAATGGGAGCAGGAAGTGTTAGATAAGTTTGCCTATAGTCCACTCAAGAACAAAAGCCCTGGTAAGGATGTTAACTAGATCAGACCTATGTGAAATACGATCAAGATCAATTTTGATGGGGCTTCAAAGGGGAATCTTGGTCAAGCTGGGGGCGTGGGTATCTTAAGGAATAGTGTGGGTGATTGGTTATTTGTCTATGCGGGTCTCTCCGGGAAGAAGACTAATAACATGGATAAAGCTGAAGCCCTCCTTTGGGGTATTATGGTCGCTAAGGAAAAAGGCCTTAAGGACATTCAGATTGAAGGTGATTCCTTAATTGTTATAAATTCTCTCCTCAATAGGAGTAAGATCAATTGGTCACTAAAAAATATCATTCAAGATATCAAGGAATTGCTAAAGTTTTTTTAAAAGATATCTATCAATCATACCTTGAGGTAGGGAAATAAATGCGTGGACAAGATGGCCAATGTGGGAGTCCTTAGTAATGAGTACAAAATTTGGTGCAAAGGGGAGAGATTACCCTCTAATATTAATGATGAAATCATTAAGGATAGAAGGTGCTAAGATTAATGATGCCAAGACAAGTGGGGGAAAGTATTTTAGGTACCAAGATAGCTTATACAAAAATCATTGTTCCAATTTGAACTTTGATAGGGAGAACAACTTGTGGGTTGTGAAAGGATTTCATTGGACGACAACTTTTGGAAAGTGCATATGGGTGGAGACAGGATTCTTGTGGAACCCACCAAATGAACATGGAGGAGAGTAACAAGGATATTTGGAACAAGCTTAATTTTGGTGGTTTTAGAAATTATATTGGTAAATTACATGGTCATGAAACAGATCTTTCTAAGGACTTCAAAGAAAGCTTGGAAAGAGGGGATTTTTACTGTCTGCGGTGTGGAGGTTGAGGTCTCAGAGTCCAATATTTCCAGGGTGACTGATATGAAGATGGATGGGTAAAAATATACAAGGAAAGAACCCATAGAGACCTAGAGATTGAGCGATTTTTCATTGGCAAGGAGACTTGATTCTTCTTCACGGATGGTATTGCACGTTTGTGCATTCCTGGAGTCTTGAAGGATGTCTGCTTCCAAGTTATGAAATATATTACGCTGGAGGGTAAGTATAGAAAAATCTATACCCATCACATGACCTTCCTCAACATGTTCCATCACAATTTTATGGTTAGTATTCCTTTTTTCTGGCCACCTCTCTTTCAAATTCATTGATGGCCTTCCAAAATGAGAAAGATGAGATGCCCCTACATGAGGGTTTGATTCTTCTTCTGGTTGAGAATGGAAAGCTGGTTCTGGATCATCCTTTGACAACAGCCCTGGAGGAGAAAGATGAGGAAGATGACATTACTCTTGTGGAGTGTCTTACTAAATTGAAAGAGGGTAAGGGTACCCTCTCGAGGGAATGAGAAAGATAAAGATAAAAATGAGGGAGGTGGTGGGGAAGCTAGTGCTTCCAGGAAGAATGAATGTGTGGGAGACCCCATTTTTTAAGAATGGAGTAGGAATATTTTGTATTTAGAAGGGTTCCTAAAATCCATGGAGGATACGAACAAGGGGCAAAGGGAGTCCATCCTGAACATCATCAACATTTCAATAACTTGTATAATGTGTTGTGAAAATTTTCATACTACCTTTTTGTAATATAGTTAATCATCGATAAGGAATGTAAAGTCTTATTTGGTGAACCCTAAAATTAATTCCCTTGTTTATTCTAGTACCACTTTGTTGAATGTAGAAATATTTTATTGAGTTATGTATCAAGATACTCCTATATATATATATCTAGATATATATATATATATATACATATATATATATATGTATATATATAGATATATATATATATATATATGTATATATATATAGATATATATATATATATATGTATATATAGATATCTATATATATCTATATAGATATATAGATATATATAGATATATAGATATATGTATATGTATATATCTATATAGATATATATATATATATGTATATATATATATCTATATATAGATATATATATATATGTATATATAGATATATATATAGATATATATATATATATCTATATATATATATATATATATATATATATATATGTATATATAGATATATATATGTATAGATATATATAGATATATATATATATATATCTATATATATATATATACATATACATATAGATATATATATATATATATATCTATATATATATATATATATATATATATATATATATATATATATATATATATATATAGCTTAATCCCATGATGAAATAAGAGATTAACTTAAATTAAAGAGTCCATATATGTTGTATCATGTAAGTCAATGCTATTTTTTATAAATAGGAATGTTAGGTTATTAAATTACAATTCTTGGGAGAAAATGCAAATGGTTTATATAGTGTACTATTTGTGGGTATTGGGAATGGAAAAATAGTTCTTTTACATGGCTAAAAATTAGTCTAGATAGAAATAATTCAATTGATATTCATTGATTTAAATATCATGATAGGGAATACATAGTGTGGCTAGACTATATTATCCCCTTCATAAATATAGCATGTGTCATCTTTTATATGTTTTACAAGATCGGGGACACAGTACCAATATACACCTCCTTTGTGACCAGAAACATCAAAACTTGGAGTGGGATGCTCTAAGTATGGAAAATTTTCATTTTACATCCGAGGAAGTGTTATCCCAAATTTACCCCTCGATTCAATTTGGATAATTCATTATAAATGTACTTATCCACTCAAAGTATGAGATGTGCAGATGACCTTAAAATTCAGACCTAGAGATTAGAGAGATAAATAGCTCAAGAGGGATTGAGCGAGTTGATCTTATTATGTAGTGAGCTGGTAAGGCACAACAAACCAAGATGGTCAGGTTATCTAGCAAGTTTGAATCAAGATGGATGATGGCTGAGTTGTAAAGTGAGATGGGAGAGTTTCGTCATGAAGTCGGGGTGAGCAAGTCGAAAAACTACCCAGTTAGTCAGCTAAGTTGGTCGCCCGATGGTTGGTTGGCTTGGTTAGATGGCATGGGGTATGATGCCTGGGTTGGATAGAGTTTGGTTGGATAGTTAGGTGGCCCAATAGGTTATTTGGTTAGGTCAGACCACCTAGTTGGACGCTTAGATTGGATGGGTGACGCATCGTATGAAAAAGAGATGGATGGCTTTGGGGTTGGATGGCTTAGGGGTTCCACACATGGCTCGGGGGTTGGATGACCAAGTTAGATAGTTGGTTGGACACTTGGGTTGTATGAGTTAGCAACATATGGAGGAATTAGAAAACATCCAACCCCTTTGGGTTAGATGGCATAGGGTATGATGCTTTTGTTGGTCAGGTCATAGGTTGGATGTCTACGGATAGGTTAGCCTATCATCTAACCTCCTGTGTTGGACATCCCATGGAGTAAATATGGAAACCATGAAGTTGGGAATCTTCCAAAAATGTATTGCCTACAAGTTAGATGGCGTCCAACCCTCGGGTTAGATGGTTGAGGTCAAGAAACACATGGGTTAGATGAGTCACATGGTTAAATGGCTTACAAGTCCCGGAAAGGCAAAGGTAGGTGGGAAAATGATAGCTCAAAACCATATTTAATGTGGTATTGTGCCCATGTATTTATCTAACATAAGTACCCCTGGGAAGTGAATTTGTATGGGTGATTATACCTCTTTAATGAGGGTAGGTTAGAAAATTTCCTATATAATGTAATCGACCCCCTTATTTTTTACAGAGACATTCTGGGAGCTAGGGAAACCCTGCTGATTTTTTCCTCAACTCCAATGAGTTGTAAGACTTCTCTTGTACCTAGAAAGCGTATTTATGCCTATGAGAATCAATGTAAATGGTATGTGCATATTATAGAACAATAAAATCACATTTTTATGGTGTTCTTACCCCATTTCTCATGTTTTATTTTATATTCTTGCCTCTCCACTATTATTGTTCCATTTTGTGCATGATTCTTTCACTTGCAGGTTTAAGATGTTGTGTTTCACGGAGTGCAGATAGTGAATAGAGATTGGGTCTCTGTCACTACTATTCTGACCTCACCCAACTCTATTTTCCCTCTTCTTCTTCCCTCTGCAAAGTACCTCACCCCCTTTTTTTATTGCTATCACCACCCCCTTAGTTTAGGATTTCCCTTTTCATGCTCTCTCTCTCCTATCTCCTTGGAATTGTTAGGATAAGTGTAGTTAGGTTTTTTTCTTGAATTAGGAGTAGTTTAGCATTATGATTAGGTGGATAAATTTAGAATTCTCCGAGGGTTATCTCAAGTTCACAAGTCCCACAACTTGAAGGATAACCCCATGTTATGTAGATTACACTGATGGCCCATGCACACACACTTGAGTTATCAAGGGTGTTGTAATTTTGTAGTAATAGCTTTGCATGCCCAATTGGATAGTTTTGAAGTACCTTAACACTTCACTTCATCAAGTTGATGTGCTCTTGGTTAAGGTTTCATCCTTTGGAGGAAACTTTCAAGCATATCTGGAAATTCCAATTATTCAAGTAGCCCATCATCTCTGGTTGCATATTTGTTTTTAATGTTTCCACTCCATCCATGGCACTCTAAATAAATCTTCCATTCCCTCATTTTAGTTTCAGTCCTCTTCACTTGCAGCAGTTGGATGTCATCCCGAAGGTGGCCCTGAAAAATTTTCCCTCTTTTATGGAAATGGAGATTAGTCCCTGATTGATCACATTCAAGATGTTGCCAACCATTGTGCCATTCACACCATCATAGAGGATAATGTTTACCTAAGACTTATGGTTATGTGTCTCAAAGGTAAAGCAAAAGATTGGTATAATAGTTTGGCACCGTAATCCATTTTCACATGGCATCAGTTGGGAGAACAACTTCACAAATAGTTCAAGGAGGATGTAAATTTTATTTTCCTCATGGAACACCTCAACAAAAATCAGCGGGATCCAAATAAATCCATCCCAAATTTCAACCTCAAATTCACGAGGACCTAACACTGAATTCCACAAGTATATAGACCCCCATAGGGTATGAAATTCTTATATTATTTGAGGTCTTTTGATGCTAAATTGGATGTATTGATTTAGTCTCTAGGGGAAGTAGTATTCCTCAACATTTCACCATTGCGTCATAGGAAGAAAATTTTTGATTCAGGATAGAAAAATTTAGTCCATCCATGCTGCTACAATCCCTCCTTCACCACCTCAAGTTCTCCCTTCCCGTTGTGAAAATATTGAAAAATCCATCATTCCGTTTAAAAAAAAGGAAGCCCCTTCACTTCCTTATCCTTAATTTTATTTCTCCCAAGTTTACTATACCCAGAGCATTCCCCAAGATTCATCGAGATCCCTCCCATCTATACACGTGGCACCCCCCAAATTCCCTAATCTAGAAACCAATATTCCTAGTTGTGGCATTCCATATGATGTCCCTACATTCGACCCAAATATCATTAAAACATGTTATCCTACAAGGCTGGTAGAAAGAGAGACATGTTATGATTTTGGAGAGAGGGATATGCCCATGAAGTTCCTCAAACAGTAAATCTTTAGGAAGAATCATGTAGCTATTTCTGAGGAAAGATATTAGTATATAAGGGGTTATGTTTTAGAGGATCATTTGGCTTCCCCAAGTGATCAAATCAGATTTCGTGAGCATCAAACACCTCGTCTTGAATAGGAGATAAAGCAACATTCTCTTTCTTACACCTCTCCCTCAACCAACCTTAGTCAAGATGAGAATTTTATATCAATAGGTGACTAGTATGATTCAAATTGGGAGAATGAGGAAGTTGAAAGTGTGAAAAAGGAGCTAAACCAATGAGCGAAGCGGCGGGTGATAAGGAATCTCACATTGGCAAGATTGGGGAGGAGGAATTGTTTTTAAACACTATTGGCACCTAAGGCCTCGAGGAGGAGAAATTGCAAGGTGAGCATGACATTCCTACGTCATGCAATGATCCTCATTGTTATGATTTTTAGAACTAACGAACTTTTATCATAAGATCATGACAAAGTATAGAGTGAGAGGACCCATGGAATGCCGGTAGGAACAAAATTAGAAACATAGTTGTTTATGAGGAACAAAAAAACATGGATCAACCTACAAACAACCATATTTAGGAAGAAGGTCTACATGACAACCCTAGTTATGGGGCCAAACAACAAATGAGTGGGAAAATCACAAGAACCAGACCTTGCCTAATCAAATACCTAGCTTTACTATATCATGGGTTAGATTTTCCATTATTCAGGCTTACTTTAGAGCATATGGATGATTTTCAATGCACCAAGGCTCAGTAAAAACACCTCTAACTAGATACAGATCAGCCGAAGGAGGTATTTTCTTTGTTTTTCGATACCTTGATAGGATGGATGGAATATTATCTCCATGTAAGTCTCTAATCCATGACCATTCCCATTGTTAAATAAGTTACATGGTCTAAAATTTTGAGGAAGGATAGCTATTTTTCCTTACCATTCCTTTGATTACAGTAGAGTAGGTAGGGTTTCTTCTAGGAGAAGAAGTGCTTATGCACACTCTGCATAATCCACTTGGGGTATGTATGATTTTCTCCTTTGTACATATTTTCAACTTCATTGTTGCTCTTGCACAATGTATTTCAGAAGTGATAGTGTTAATAGTGGAAATAAGATTTTGGGTAAGTTTAAAGTGCATATTTTCAGCCCCAATAGATCATTTGTAATTGCAGAGTTCTACATGCCCTCGCCTTGGTCAAAATTTTCAATTTTGGGGGTAGTTTACAGTTTTACCCAAAATACCAAAATCAGCTTTAAGTGTAGGCCAAGGAGGTTTCAGCTTGATGCTAAGTTCAAATGATTCTATGGGATAGGTTTTTAAAAGAAAGATCAGTTCTTAAAGGTAAGCTTGACTTCATTCCCAATGGGTGCTTCAAGGATACTAGTCTCTTCATATAATAAGAATATTACCCTAAGAGGTCACCAAACTATTATCCCAAATTTACCCCGTTAATTTTTATAATTCATTATAAATGGACTTATCCACTCAAAGTATGAGATGTGTGGATGATCATCAAATTAAGCCCTAGAGATCAGAGAAAAAGACAACTCAAGATGGCTTGGCCAAGTTCAAGCCATAACAAATCAATCTAGTGAGGTTGTCTAGTGAGTTTGAATCGAGCTAGATGATGGCTGAGTTGCAGAGAGAGATGAGTGAGTTTTGTCATGAAGATGGAGTAAACAGGCCAGAAAACCACCCAGGTTGGTTATTTGGGTTGGTTTCCTAATGGTTGGTTAGCTTGGTTGGAAAGTCTAGGGAATGATGTCCTGGTTTGACAAAGGTTGTTTATCTAGTCATGGGGCCCACCGGGTTGGTTAGTCGCCCAACAAACATGTTGGATGTTTGGGTTGGACGGGTGACTCATTGTATGGAAAACGAGATGGACGGATCGGGGTTAGATGGTTTAAGGGTTGGACATCTAGGTTAGATGGTTGATTAGATGCTTAGGTTGGATGAGTCAAGAATGTATGGAGGAATTGGATGAATTCCAACCCCATTGGGTTATAGAACATATGGTATGACACTTGGGTTGGTCAGATCACAGGTTGGATGCATACGGATAGGTTAGACAGTGTCTAACCTTCCGGTGTTAGACAAACCACAATGTAACGGTGTTGACCATCGGATGGGCATCCACCAAAAAATGTATGAAATATAAGTTGTATGGTGTCTAACCCCACATGTTGGATGGTTAAGGTCAGGAAATACATAGGTTAGATAGGTCCCATGGGTTGACGGCTTAAGAGTCCTTGACAAGGCAAAGGTAGGTGGACGAATGATAACTCAACAACCATATTTAATGTGGTATGGTACCCATGTCTTCATCTAATAGAAGTACCCTTGGGTAGTGAATTTTTATGGGTGCCCATACCTCTTTAATGAGGGTAGGTTAGAAAATTTCCTATATAATGTAATTGACACCCTCATTTTTTAGAGAGATATTATAAGAGCTAGGCAAAACGAGGAATATTTTTCATCAACTCCAATGACTTATAATCCTTCTCCTATGCTTGGAAAGTGCATTTATACCTCCGATCATGAATGTAAATGGTCTCATGCATATTATAGAGCAATAAAATCATGTTTTTATGGTTTTCTTACCCCCTTTTCATGTTTTATTGTATCATTTTTCCTCTATACTATTTGTATTCATTTATTTTACCCTTAATATTTATTTCTAACCCCAAACACATCGACCTATCACCCAAATGGGTTTCTGGGAACTCACCCAAGGTATGAACATGTGTGGAACCCCTCTTTTATGAGATATTTGTGAGAAGGTTCTCGCCATTAATGGAGCATTTTTGCGAAACAAAATTACATTCACTTGCTTAAAAAGGTAGAGGATGCAACTAACGATCGACACATTTATGCATCACAAAAGCTAGATGATATTGTAAGAAGTATAATAAACCATATATGAGCCATGATAAGTCGTAACATGCTAAATATCAAAAGGTTTCACACCCATAAATAAGATATACAAAACAGATCCATGTATATTTATTTATTAGAATCTATATACAGATATACTAAATTCAAAAGGTCATCTCGATCATATATATTAAACGACAGAGACTTAACTCTTGTAATATTCTCTAATATAAGATCCTAACTATAAGTTTTCCCATTCTATCCCTTGTTATAGACCCCGCACCCATATATATGCTTATGGCATCCCCTACAATCCTCCACCACAAAGTACTCTAAACCCTAGCATTATTGAAGAACTTCATTACTCTATGTATTTATGCTTGGTGTGTTCCATATATCTCTCCATGTTTGTGTATATCTATGTTTTAATCCCAAGAAATTCCTTAAATAGGATCATCGACCACGACCATTCCTTCTCTCCCGAGTAGATCTTGTCCCAAGTGTCGATGTGTTCCTCCATTGGTGGATGTTTATCCTCTTCGAGTACTTCCACTAACTATATTTATTTCTATGGGAATATTACCCATGGGGATTATCCTTTTCTTGGCCTCCAAGGCCTTAGGTCTGGCACGTTATCTATGTTAGTGTGAGTTATCCTGTGTCCTCTCATGTTGGAGGGTCATCTCACATGGGTTAGGTTTAGGGTTAGGTTTAGGGTTTCATATGTGCCATGCACTAGGGTTACTCAAAGACCATATATGTACCCCTTTTCTATTCATTTATGAGTATGCCAAGAAACTCCAATCTTTCCTCTATGCAAGCTTTGCTTCAGTTGAGAAAGTTATTCCATTACTGATCATTTTTTTCCTTGCTATCGCTAGAGCTTTCACGATTCTGTTGGAGTGCAACTACTTCGTGGTGCCTCATTTTCGATTCGATTCTCACAAACTATTTTCATGGTATCGAGTGAGATCGGGTAAACGTGCACTCAATTTTTGGTTGCGATTTATCTTACTTGATTTCATTATTTTAACCTACATGCAAGTCCTTTGATCACTATTTTCTGGAAATTATCTTGCAAATATCTCTAACAAGCTTTCTCGAAAGTTTTTTTGTGTTTTTTCTTGTGCATGTGCAGGTTTTTCAAAATATCTTGAGAAATCAGGGGCTTTACTATTTTTTTTTTTGGATGTAACCAAATCCAAGATAGAGATTCATTTCATTTTTTTAATTTATTAAAATGGAAGTGAATTTTTTTAAAGATCTCTGGTTTTTGCAGGATATTTGTCTATGCATGTTGTCTGTGGTTGCAAGATATCTGTGGACTATTGTGGCCTGTTCACGTGTGGTCTGTGTGGAATGTTGTGGACTGTATAAAGACCCTCCAGCCGCACCCTGCATCTACCAACACCAATACCATGCTTGGCCTAAAATCAACTATTCATTCACGCGTGGCCTGCAGTTTTTTTTTCTACACGTGTTTTTAAACAACTCTGCCACGTTTTTATTTTCTTGAAGGGGTTGTACATTCCTATGTGTGGACTATAAGATCATTCCCTTGGTGTCCACATTTTTTCTTCTCCAAAATGGCTTGAAAACTCTCCCGCTGCCACTACTTTTTTTTTCTCCAGAGCTGTTCTTTTTGTTTTTAGTCCGAAAAAGTAAAACGTGCCTGTAAACTCAAATCTACCACACCAAAAATGGCCTAGTAATACCTCTCTATGTTTTTACCTTCTCCCACACACTGTTGTTCTAGTTTCTCTGTGCGGCCTAGTCAAACATGTTACCTTTTGGTATAGTTGCCTCTTTTCACTTTTTTTTCAAGTAATTTTTGGTAAGTTTTTGATTTCTTTATTTTTTAAAACTTACTCAAACCAAAAACCTCTACTTTTTACAAAAAGGAGCCATGTTGTTTTCATGCTAAGTTTTTTTTGTTTGGTAAAAAAAATCAAACTTTTTTGGTAAGTTTTTAAAGTTTCTAATTTATCGTGTTTTTTAATATATATCAAGTTTCTAAAACCAATTTAGAAAAAAATTAATTAGAAGTTTCAATGGATATTTAAAAATCTTATTTAAAATTCTAATTCATTTTTTTATCATTTTAGATCTTAATTAGGATCTTTTTTTTCGATCTTAATTATTTTCTTGTAATTAATTAGATTTAATTTAATTAAATCTATTTTTTATTAATTACACATTATTGCTCTCTTTACATAAAAATCAACATCTAAAATAACCTCTCTATCATTTTTTTAACTCCAATAGCTCTAAAAATAGTAAAATTGGGCGTTTCCAAACGATAAGATTTAGGGGTTATTGTCAATTTTTTTCTCTAATCATGCGCTCAAGTGTGCAGTGACACTTTGTGCACCTCTTTGTCTTCCAAGCTCCTTTCCGGCGTTTTGAAGACTATCTGAACTCCTTGAGTTCCCAAACCTTGTATTCGACCCTTATTATTGCTTGCGACTAGTGAGCAAATCTGCCTGATCCTCTGCAAGGGGGTTTCACTTTTGAATGTGAGATATTTCTTTCTCACCTCCGGGTTGGCTTTTGCCTCCTTTCTATTTTTTGCTTGTGCTTGTTTACGGTGTTCCTTTTTTGTTGCGCTCCACGAAACACTGTTGTGGTCTCCTCTCTTACATGTTATTACACTAATTGCAAGACGAGTTACCAAGTGTTTCAAACCGCATGCACGGACCTGATTGTAATCAACGCACTAAACTATAAAGTTCCAAAAGCAGGGGGTTGTTATTGTCCTAGGTGGTTGTGTTTCTTTTCTACATTTCTTTCTCTCTCTCTCACTATGGATGCACTTTCAATTCCTTTTCTTATGCCATTCAACTTTTTCGAATGGAGATAAAAAATAATAATGAAACTAAGGGGTAAAGGGTTATTTTACTTCACCATGGGAACCAAGACTCGAACCGATGATGAACTTGAAAAATCTAAGTGGTTAAATCATAGTGATGAAGCTTTAGGTCCTCTTTGCATGTCCGTTTCTCCTGACTTGATCTTCCACATTGAGGCGTCCGAAACACCTAAATCTTCTTGACAACTAGATGACATGAGAGCACATGAGTTGGAAAATGAACTACTAGGGTTAAATCCTAGTGACTTTGAAAACCTATAAACCTTCTTCTCAAAAAATTTCCACATTCGATTATTGTTAAAAGGATGTCAAGTAGAAAAGAAATATTCTCAACTCGATCTTGTCGATTCTCTCTAAGCTAGGTCCCAAATATTATGTCTTCGTGTCAACTTTATACGCTATAAAAGCTGGTTTGGGCGATATTGGACAATGCCCTCCTTTGACTATTTTTGTCCCAACTCATTCAAGAATAGGACAAACTCATTCAAATGGGGACTCTCAAGTCTAAGTCACATGCCCTTGTAGCAAGTACTAGGAAGGGAAAGAATACTAAAAAGAAGAAAGAAACAAAGGATCAACCTAAGAAAGAAACAAAGATCAAACCTAAAAATGACACAAAAACTTCGAATTTTGAGCCTAAGGCATAGAAAAGTAAGTATTCATGTTCCTATTATAAGAAGATCGTCACAATGAGCAACACTATTTTAAGAAGCAGATTAATCACTTATCTCATTTACTTGAGAAAAATAAAATAAGTGTTCTGAATCCATAAAACAAAGTGCTCAAGACCGAGTCTTACTACAAAAAGGTGCTAAAAATGATAATAAGAAAGGAAAGGCCCTTGTAGCCAAAGTTGCTCCTTCATCGACATGGATCATAGATTCCGGTGCCTTGTGCCACATGGGTTCTTCGCATGTTGATTTTTCCAACATTGAACCTTGTGGAATGTCCCAAATCATGATGGGTAATAACATTACAATGTCGGTTTACGTAGTGGATCGATAGAGATGGATAGGGGAACATTTAACCAAGTGTTGAGTGTTCTTGATCTCTCTACCAATCTCTTATCGGTTTACCAAATTACTCACCTTGGTGAAGGAATGTGAGTGGAATTTGGTCCTAACTCAGTGATTATTCATGAGCTTAACAATGACACTACAGTGGCTAAGGGAAAGGAAAATCTCCGTTCACAGTTGTACACCTTCTCCCACTTTACTTCTGATTCTACGCCCATTGCCTTGCTCACTCATGCAAATGAGGTTAGTAAGCTATGGCATGATTGTTTCGATATCTAAATTATAGCTATCTTAAACAATTGAGCCAAAATGAAATGGTCAACGGGTTTCCTTGCGTCAAGTTTTATAAGGGTATTTGTGAGGTTGTACCTTGGAAAGCATCCTGAAAAGAACTTTGACAAAGTAAAATCCTAGAGAGCCACTCGCCCTTAGGATCTTGTTCACGGCGATGTTTCGGTCCATTTCCTTCTCCTTCATTTACTAGAGCACTTTATGTGCTTACCTTCATTGATGACTATTTGCGATATACTTAGGTATATTTTCTTAAGCTTAAGTCTGAAGTCTTTGAACATTTTTAGGAATTTAAGGCTCTTACTGAGAAACAGGCAAAACAGTTTATCTAGGTTCTTCAAATTGATAATGGAGGTGAATATGTAAACAATAGGTTCATGGATTTCTATACTTCTGAAGGGATATCTTTGCAACATACAGTTTCTTATAGCCCTTCGTATAATGGAGTCGTAGAAAGAAAGAACCATACTCTGAAGGAGATGGCCACTTGTATGATTCACTCGAAGTCTCTTCCTCCGCAGTATTGGGCCGAAGCAGTGAATTGTGTAAATTACATTCAGAACCGTGTTCCACACAAGGTAGTAAGAGGGATGACACCCTTTAAATCCTGGTTTGGATGCAAGCCTGATGTTGAGCACTTTTGAGTCTTCGGATCCAAGGCTATGGCTCGGATTCCCAAGAAGAAATGCAAGGCCTTGGAACCACAATCCAAACCTTGTATCTTTATAGGGTATCCTGATGGTGTGAATGGATATCGATTGATTAATCCTACTTCTCATGAGATGTATATTGAGAGAAGGTTTAAGTTTGATGAGTCTTCTTTGAAACTTCTACTTCTCCACCTATTAAGGTTCTTACATTCGCTAATTCAGATTCTGACTCATCAAATGATGATACTATTGAGCGTGCTCCTCTTCTGGATCCTCCCGACCATCAGACCCTTGAGTCTTCTAATTCTGACAGTAATGATGATGAGGACTATGTCCCTTCTCACTCAAGTGAAGAATCTTCTGACTCTGAGCTTAATCCTCCTAGTCCCCTTTGGGATAGGAAAACTTTACAAAGTGTTGGAGATTTAGTTGGAGATACTTCAGATATGAGACGTACTCGCTCATATTTCATTGGACCCCACTCTTTCTTCACCTCTACTTCTGATTCCATATTATTTCTGGGAGGCTTCTGGTATTCCTAAGTGAGATTCTGCCATGGATGAGGACTATTCCTCTCTCATGAAGAATGATACTTGGGATCTCACCACTCTTTCGAAAGGAATAAAAATCATTCAGTGTAAGTGGGTGTTCCAAACAAAGTATGGAGTAGATGGAGATGTAGAAAATTTTAAAGCGTGATTAGTATCTAAGGGTTTCTCCTAGATAGCTGGGATTGATTATACAGAAACCTTTGCTCCGGTTACGAAGATGACTTCTATTGGAATGACCTTAGCCATTGCCACACGGTGAATAGATGGAAAGTACATCAAATAGACGTTAAGAGTGCCTTCCTTCATGGTGACCTAGAGGATGATATCTATATGGAACAACCTCCGGGTTATGTCCAAGATTCCTCCCTCATTTGTAAGTTAAAGAAGTCTCTTTATGGCCTTAAACAAGCCCCTTGGGCTTGGTATGCCAAGATGGACTCCTTCTTACTTACATTAGGGTTCACTAGGTGTCACTCTAATCCAAATGTTTATATTCTATGGAAAGATGACTCCATACTCATTCTTGTTCTATATGTTGATGACTTGTTAATCACAGGAAGCTCTTCCTCTATTATTGATTCTATGAAGATCAGCTTAGCCAAAAAGTTCTCCATGGTTGACTTAGGTCTACTTCATTACTTCCTTGGGATCTATATTTCACAATTTGACTCGGGAATCTTGATTTTACAACCTAAGTATGCTCTTGATTTGCTAGCTCGGTTTCAGATGTCCGATTGCAAGTCTTCTCCTACTCCTTTTCTTTCCAAGGTTAAGTTGGTTTCAGATTGCTCTACTCCCTTGGTTGATGGTACTCTTTATCGACAATTGGTGGGGAGCTTGATTTACTTGACTCACACTCAACCGGATTTATCATATGCTATTGGGATCATGTCCAGATTCATGCAGGAGCCACATGAGATGCATTGGAAAGTAGCTAAACAGATCCTTCATTATGTTTGTGGCACTTATGCTGATGGAATTCACTATCATGGAGGGGTTGAATTGACTTGATTAGATTCAAAAATTCTGATTGGACCAATGACTTAGATCATCAGAAATCTACTTCTAGCTACAGTTTCTCTCTTGGTTTGGGTCCTATTAGTTGGTCTAGTAAGAAGTAGAATGCAATTGTGATATCATCTACAGAGGCGAGATATAGAGGAGCGAGTTAACAACACCCCACGAAGCTATTTGGCTATAGGGTATTCTGACAGAGTTTGGCATCCACTTTCAGCGGCCTACCATTATCTACTATGATAACACAAGCACAATCTCTATTTGTAGAAATCTAGTTCAGCATCAGTGGATGAAGCACATTGAGATCCATATGCACTTCATACGGGAGCTTATTCATGATGGTATCATTGACATTTAGTACATTCGATACAGCTGATCAGATTACAGATTTATTCACCAAGCCCTTCACTGAGATGAAGTTTCTTCACTTACGGTCTCTTATTGGGGTGAGATCTTCTATAGCTACCCATCTTCTTAGGGCTATGTTGTACTTTTCTTCTTCTTTTAGAAATATTGTGTTTATATATGGGCACCTTATCAAGCCTTTAGTTTCCAAGCCCCATTGACACATATTTCTTAGTTGTTTAGGAGTGTCTTCCTCTTCCGTCTGACTCATCATAGCCACTACCCCAACTTCAATGAAGGGGGTGTTAGTGTGAGTTATCCTATGTGTTCTCCTCTCATGTTGGAGGGTCATCTCACATGGGTTAGGTTTAGGGTTAGGTTTAGGGTTTCATATGTGTCATGCACTAGGGTTACTCAACACCCTATATGTACCCCTTTTCTATTCATTTATGAGTATGCCAAGATACTCCGTTTTCTTTTGTCTATGCAAGATTTGTTTCTATTGAGAAATTTATTCCATTACTGATCATTTTTTCCTTTCTATCACTGGAGCTTTCACGATTCCGTTGGAGTGCAACTACTTTGTGGTGCCTTATTTCCAATTTGATTCTCGTAAACTCTTTTCAATCTAGTCATCAAGCCTAGTCGGATCCTCACATTTTTCCTCAAGTGACTCCATGATGCCAAAAATGGCTAAGTATCTTAGTAAACCCATGTTTTTCCTCCTGCACATGCCCTGGTTTCACCGAAATCCTTCTTAAACCCCTTTGTCCCACGCACTTTTCCCGATTTCCTTTCTTTTCACTAGTACTATGTGCGCATGCCTCTTGGTACTTAGAAAATATTTAGGTTCCAATATCACCCCATACTACGCATGTTCTCCATTCTCAAAAATAACCTAATTCTTTAAAGAATAAATAATAGTGGAACCAAGACAATTTGAATAAAGAACAAAATAATAGAAGAATCTACTACTGATGTAGGAGTAGGAATTCCTTTTTTACGGTTACCTCAATCATTTCCTAGTAATCTACCTCACCATGAGCCTACTAAAGTAGGTCATCTACTAGAGCACTTAATTCATCAAAAATCAATTTGTTTCTCTTAGTATTCAAAGTGTATCTATAATGCCTTATAGTTGCTTGCTAAGATCGCCTAGTGCGTCCATTCTATGAGTGGCTTGCGGATATAGCTCGTAAGCTGATTCTTAACCGAACCATGTAAGGTTTCAATTGCTTCCAATTTTTTTCTCAACCTTGGTCGATCTTATCATGCTCTGCCCTATTTCCTTTTTTCTTTTCTTGAAATTCCTTCAGATCCACCTCATGTGTAGCAACAAATATGCTTTCTACCTTGTCTCTCACAATGAAATTATCATATATAGCCTCAACTATTTACATAGTGGTATTTACAATGATAAAGAGCTTAGAATACCAAGAAACCATCTCCCCAATCTTCTATTTTTCTACCTCCTTCTCGGCACACCAAGACCTCTTCTCGGAATCTCCTATGCGAGTGACCTCCTTTCCATGGTGAGGATACGGGTTAAGTCTTCCAAGAAATTCAAGGTTGATTCATACTTATGATCTGGAGGAGTTAGATCTAGATGCACTAGAATGATGACACATGAAATATCCTCTACCTTCTTGTAAACCTTTCACACTTTATCATTTTCATCCCTTAACTCGCGCCTTAATTACATGTTGATAAGATCCTCCTAATTTATCTACTTATCTCTTTCAATTATCCCTTCATTTTTCTTCTTAATTTCTTCCTCTAATGCTCTTATCCTATCATTTCTCTTAAAGATCCTCACCTCAAATTCTACCAACACCTTGTTGAGTGCATTACAAACCTGCTCATCTGATAATTATTGGGCATCCACAAGAGGGTTTATCCCTTTGGTTGTTAGTGTCTCTACCAATGCATCATTATTCACCTCAAACTTGGGCTCATCAACATGGGTTTTGAATTCCCATGATAGCATCTTTCTTGTGTATGCATAGACACTTTCTCTGTCAAAGGAGGACCAACAGAGGATTTTTGCCTTGGGCACCAAGCTTTGGAAGGATGCACATAACACCTTACTAGGATCATCTATTATGTCATTTCCTTTTCTGTGCTGCTACCATCTAATTTCCTCTTGTGCGCATCGCTCTAAGAACACTAACTACGAGGTTAGGATCCACACCCATACTTCCATACTGCTTTGTAAAGCTCACACTCTCCTATGCCTCCTTTAATACTTCCTTGGTGTTGTGATCCACCTCTTGATCCAAAAATTCCTATATAATGTCTTCCACCTCCCTCTCCACAACATCCTCTATCTTCTCCTTAGTCAAGCTTGGAGTATTTTGATCCTTCATGTTTACTTCTTCACTTCCTCCCTGGTTATGGGTGCCTTCCTCATCCTCATCCTTCTCTTCATTTCCTTCTTCCTCTGACTCATGTACATCATAAAAAGATGGTTTTAATCCTTACCATTATCTTCATCATCCTCATCACCCTTTTTAGCCTCCATGTTCTCTATTACTTCGAGTCTACCTTTTCCATTACTCTTTGCTTCTTCCTAACTAGTGATTCAAATATAGGATACTTTTATTTTTGTTCTTCCCTAGGTGACTCCCTTCTCGCCAAAGGTGATTCTTATTTCTCGTGAACTTTTCTTTCTCGACACCTCTTCCTCAGGTGTCTTATCTTTCTCTTCTATGGGAGAATTCTTCCTCCATGCATAGGTGTTTGGTCTAGTACTAGAATCTTGCGCACTTATAGATCGCAATGTATATGTACTTGGTGCCTTTTTCTCAGAGCCTCCTCACTCTCCCTTTTCCTTGGCACAAACTTATTCTTTATAATGGGGTATTCTAGGATAGAGATATAATTTTTAACATAAACACATTTCTCATGCTTAGGCCTTATACGTAGGTATACCCTTGTTGCGAGCCCCTCCCAAGAATAGGAAATGTACCTAGTTTCAACATATGTGTGTCATGGGAGACATACATCTCCACATAGGCATGATTCTTGGGATATATAAATTTTATGAACAACTCACAAGAATCTCGGTCTACCACACTAAGTTCAAACCTTAGATTCTTTTCCTCTATGAATTAATCAACTCCGGCCTGGAAGTATTGTTCTATGAAGGAGAACACCAATCTGCACTAGGGACCCTTAACACCATTTGTAAGAGTAAACCTACCAAGACCAAAAAAATATTATATGGTGAACTCACCACCGTATATAGTAAAGTAGGCAACTTCTCAAGTATTCTCCATTCAATACTAAATGTGCCATGTATCTACTTATACCATTCTTCTAGGACGCCTTGTGGGAAGCCTTCATGGTGTCACAAGTGTTTTGCTCAAATATTTTAGAGGGAAGGGTTCTCGTTTGGGTATTCCTAAACAAATTTATCCGGCCCATTGGGCACTCAAATATTTGATAAGAAAATGGTAAGGAGGACATTACCAAACATGATATTCTATCCATCCCATGCGGCGTTGATGATTTATTCTCCTATAAAATTTGATAGGATATAGATGGTTCCCTCCGAGATCTTACGTCAAATGTTCGAATAAGCCTTTTTATTTGTGTCCATTTCTCTTGCCCATTGATATTTATGACCAAACACATGGCCATCCTCATTAAAGGGTCAAAATTGTAGAAATGTCAAAGTAGCTTAAACCCTTCTTGTAGTCATAAGCTTAAACAATTTTCTTAATGGCTTCCTTATCATATAATTCATCATCTAATGATTCTACCTTGTAGCTAAGACTAGTAAAATTAGAACTCAGTTGGGGAGTTATTTTTATTCTTCATCCTACGAAGTAGAAGTGGTCTTCATGCATGCATGACATTAACCAATGGTATAGTCACTCATGTTTGCTGAAATAAGGAAATTCAATGAGTTGCAATAACCTAAACTTCACCATTTTCACCTTTACCTCATCATCGTATATAGGAAATCCATTTGGTGTCATCTTGTTTGTAGGAAAACCAGGTTCCAATGCCATATCATTTTCTCGTGGTGCTCGTTCGATGGTTTTAATCACTCACGAACATCTTTCTAACATGTGATATGCATTCCTCACCAAGAAATATGTCATCTGGTACTTTGCATTTCTACTTACCATTCTTCATTGAAACTGGTGGAGATAGCTTGTTTCCCCTTACCCTTGCCCTTCTTTGGTGAAACATTTGTTGCTTTCCTTAGTGCCATTTCTCCATTGGGTCACTAAAAGTTCTTCCTTTCTCCTGATCCTGGCTCTGCTCAACTTTGTAGCTCTACTCCTTTACAAAATACCTTCAATCCTATTCCTTAACTATGGAACCCTAACCTAGAAAACCATTTTTCCATAAGAGGGCATAATCACTCAAGGGATTCCTCCACATAACCTTCTCCATTCATGCTTGTGTACTCTTTTCCCACTCTGGTTCATTGATCAAACTAGCTATATACGTAAATATTCACAACCCTTTTTCACACAACTTTTCTTCAAGGATTCCCTAGTTCACAAGAGCTCTTCGATAACACAAATACAAGGTAAATAATAATGTACCCCGACCTTCTACTTATAGCTTTTAATTTTTTTTTAATAAATGCCATGCCACCTACCAATATACTTTTGTAATAAAGGAAGTTTTTTTCTTTCCAATTGTAACCTTCATCTCTTTTCCTCCGTGCTCAATCATATGCGAAAAATTCTCCAACCTTTTGGCACACAAAAACCATTACTAATTGAAGATCCTTACGTGCATGATTTTAGCGTTGAAGGAACTTCTTCTATCTATATCCTTATTTTTGACATCACCTACCTCATGTTTTTCATACACTTCTCATCCTTGTATGTGGATTTTATAAAGCCTTTCTTAAACTAAACTCCTCATGTTCACCTTTTCTACGAGTGTTCTTCAAATCTACACACTTTTGATCCTTCACCCTAGGCCATTGAATCACATCTTCCAATACCAGCTTCCAAGGTACTTGTTGCATCACTTCACCCCACACAAAAATAGATGTGCAGTCTTTTATAAATAGATTTTTTTGAAATAGTAAATGGCTACCAAGTGCAAAATGTGCACACAACAAACAAAAGGAAATGGAACAAGAAACAAGAAAGGGAAATATAAAGAAGGGAAAATGCATTAAGGGAAATCCTAGGTAAACTAGCAATAACGCATTATTTATAAACACAAGGAAAAACTATTTATAGTAGGGCTTCACTTACTCCCATTGAAATGTCACGTAACCATGTTCCATCCAACGTTTGTAACCGGAAAGTGCCCGAATCAAGTATATAAGATAAAATGTATGGTCCCATCCAATGGAATTTGAATTTCCCAGGATGGTGTAGAAAATTGAAATCATACAATAGAAACATCTATCCAAGATCAAACTATTTGTTCTTAATGTGTCTATAATACCATGCCTTTTGCCTGGATTTTCTATTTTCTGACTCTAGCGAGCAATATCCCACGTATCATCTAATTGAATTAACTTATAAATCCACTCACCAAGCACTTATTCATCAACTAATCCTCATGCACATGTTATACGTAGTGATGGTAAGATGAATTCAATAGTTAACATTACTTTTGCACCAAACACCAATTGAAAAGGTGTGGCCTTGTACAATCTTTTATAAGTAGTCTGGTATGACCATAACCCATCAAAAACTTTATCATCTCAATCCTTTCTTCCCACGTCAAAATCTTGGTTAACTTGTGATTCAAAATTTTGTTAAATGCCTCAGCAGTCCCATTAGCTTGTGGGTGATAGGGGCTAGTCTTATGGTGGGCTACCATGAATTCTACCAACAAGATCCTAAATTTCTCATTTAAGTAATGAGTACCATTATCACTTGTTAAACTTAGTGGGCATCCATATCTACTGTTTATATTTTCCCATATGAACCTAGTTGACATTACCACTATGAAATCCCTTGAAGGCGCCGCTTCGCCCACCTTGTAAGATAATGTGTGCATGTAATGATATAGTGTGAACCTGTCCTTCATGTGACTAGGGAAATAGAGCCTTCAAATTCAATTTCCCACTTCTTTAATGGTTCTAAACTAAAAATCGGTCTAAATGTCATTTCATCTCTTTTCCCTAGTTTACCAAGGCACTTGGTAGTGGTCACACCTCCTTAATACTCATTACAATCCTTATAAACTATTTCCCACCAAAAGGATCTTGTGCGTGGTTGCATTCCCCGCATAGTTTCCTCTTGCAGTTCCACCATGTGCTTCTTCCATGATTACAACATGTTCATGTTCTAACATACACTATTGTAAAATCTCATTGCATCCTAGCTTGTATAAGTCTCCACTATTTAAAATTTAAGATGCGATACGTATGAATAACTACTTGATTTCCAAAGTCTTCATTCCTCTCGGTGTCATAACTATTTTGAGAAACACACCAATATCTTCCAAGTTAGAGGGTGCTTGCTATAATCAAAACAGATTATGCATCTAGCATTATATCCTCAATTCTCTATGCATTCTCCCCGAGTCAATCCTTGATAACCGTTTGGTCCCAAATTACTCTTACCCGGTTTCACAAAAACCATAAACTTAAATTCTTGAAACAACAAGACCCACTGGCATATGCACCCTGGTAAAACGGGCTTGTCTACAAGGTACTTCAATGTCATGTGGTCCATGTAGAATATAAAGGGTGTTGCCAATAGATATTGCCTAAATTTTTGAAGCGTGTAGATTACTGAAAATGTTTCACACTTAGTAGTAGTATAGTTTTATTTTGCTATGGTTAGCTTTCTACTAGCAATACACAATGGGTGGTAATAATTCCTTCTCCACGTGATGATAAGATTGCCCCAATTGCCACTCTTGAAGCATCAAAATATACATGGAATGGCTTGTCACAATAAGGAAAGTGTAATATGGGGGTAGTGATAAGATTATTCTTCAATATATCAAATTCCATTTTCTACACCTCTCCCAGTGAAATGTAATTTTGTGTTTTAGCAACTTTTCCAATGGCACAACGATCTTGGCATACCCCATAATAAATTTCTTGTAATACCTCGTATGCTTAAGGAATCTGCGCACTACGCTCTAGCCGTGTAAGCTTCCCAATCTAACAATAATGAAAAATTTGGAAGGATCCCCCAATAAGCCTTCCTTACATATGATACTCCCCAAAAGGGTTCCAAATAGAGTAGTGAAAACAAATTTCTTAATGTTGAGGGATATCTTCAACTACCAAAATATTTCAAACATTAGCCTCATATTGTCACAATGGTCCCTCACTAATCCATATACCATAAAATCATCAAGGTAAACATGAAGAAACTTATGGATGAAGTCTTGAAATGCCTACACCATAATGCCCAAAAATACAACAGTGCCTTCTTTAGTCCAAAAGGCATGATCGTAGGAAAAATTTCCCAATTCAATGGTGAAATTTTTCTTTTCCTGGTCCTCCTTTACAATTCTAACTTGATGATATCTTGAGAATCTATCTGTGAAATAATAGATCTCACACCTAACTACTCCTTCTAGGATCTCCTCAGTGAAGGGGGTTGGAAAAGGGTCAATAACACATACCACATTTAGATCCCTATAATCAACACAAATCCTTATCCTACCATCCTTCTTAATGTTGATGACCATCAGACTTATCCATTATGATTTCTTAATAGACTCAATGATGCTTGATGCAATCATTTTTTCAATCTCCTCCTTAACTTTAACATGTAGATTTGGAATCATTCGATAATGTATCTTCCAAATTGGGTGTTCTCACTCCTTTAACTTGATCTTTATTTCTCCCAATGAGTGGTGAACTCTTTTAATCTTGTCGTACCAAAGACGAAATAAGTCCTAAAACTCCAGCAGTAATAGATCAATGATATTCGAACCTCCTTTTATGTCCATTAATCTCCACTAGTATCCTCCTTAGGTTCGACTCCAAAACAATGGTAGGCACATTCTTGTTCATCAAAGACTATCCATAATTTTGTGCATACCCATAGTATGGTTAAGATCTAAATTTTCTTCTTCTCTACCATCAATCATATAGAAAAATTTTCCTTTCTCTTTTTCCATGCATGTGCACTCAATTTGTATCTCCTCTAATTATTCATCATCAAAGCATGTTTCTAACCCAGGGTTCAATCAATAATTCTATTATCCTATCCTCTGCCATGGCACTATTTCCCATAGTTAGGAACTTCACAATCTATAATGCCTCATACACCGATCACTTAGTAGTCTGATAATCAAAAGATTGAAGGATGTCATCCGTCAACTCCTCGCTAGTTTCCTATTTGATGGCACATTTATGAGTGAATGTCCCATGCATGCGTGCAACCTTGTAAGCTGGAGTATAACTTATGCACCCATAAATATGGTAGAAAGGATTTTTTTCCTTCCATCCACCTTCTCACATGCCTAGACGTGAAACGATGTGGGTTCCTTCGCATTATAATCTTGTATGATAGTAGGTACATTTATTTGGAAAAACCTAACAAAGAACATGATTCTTACTTCACACCACTCTATAAGGTTATCACAATGGGTCTCCCACCAACGTGGTGTGGTCCTGAGAAAGGTATAGCTAAGAATATTTATCCTTTCAATCTCACATTTCCACTGGGTCTCTATTTCTGGTAGGAAAACATTAGGGTTGACTCCTAGAATAACTTGGCAACTTCTTTCCTCCTAGGCACTTGAGTGAGCATGCATTTGTTACTCTCATCACAGAGCCTCTTAACTACCTTCTAAGTAAGTCATATGTCCCATGCACCCAATTATCACATGCAACGCTAGTTTTATCACTTACAGATTGTGCATCTTCCAATTGAATAATGCCCTCTTTTGTTGGTTGTATTACTCCAGGGTCTTGGATAGTGCACACATAAATTCTATCTAGGTCTTCTTCTCCTAAAGGCACAATATAGGGCGTTGACTTCCCGTCTTTCAAAGGACTAATAACATGTTCCTCTTTATTCTCAAAATGTATATACCCCTTATTGAAACCTAAGTCAATATTGTTCTTATAGCACCAAGGGCACCCAAGTAACACTTTGGAAAGTTTTCTCGCCTCAATAAATGTTAATACTTCATATTCCATAGTGAATTTATCCCCTTGGATAGTGATAGCAACATATTGTAAAACACCAATGGGAATTTTTTTGTCTTATTAGCCATATACAACACATTTGAAGATGGCTATAATGGGGACTTTGCATTTGATTCCTTGTATCTAGGGTGAGAAAATTAACTTCCACACTGTGTCAATCAGAATATTTCTTAGGATCCATCCATCAACAAATGCATTCAAGGTAATCTCCTTATCATAGTCAAGGCTGTGGGGAGGAAGGTTAACATGAAAAACCTTCCTCTCGCACTCTTCTCTAACACTTGGTATCTTATCACTTAACCATTAACCTAATCGAGGAATGATATTCTCTTGGTGTAACATCTTACACACCTCTCTGACATCATGTATATTTGAATGAGGGACCTCAGCACTATTCTTTTGCTCCAACTTCCTAGATTTCTCTTTTAGACATTGAATTTCCCCTAAATACTCCTGATTATGTCCATGGTCTCTTGATAGACTTACTTTTGATGGGTAGGTTCCAAATACTTCCCATATACCAGCTCTTCTCTTATAATTAGTTGTCTCTACTTTGGTATTTCCCTCACATGTATATCCTTATCTCGTGTTGTCACCAATATATAGGTTCTAACTCTATTTGATGTGCCACCCTTGGCATCCACCGTGAGTCGATTTTTTAATGTTTACAATCGCAACACCTTTATATTTATATTTTTATTGTCTCATGTGTTCAAATAGCTCTGGGAACTCCTCATATTTTTGCTTCTTCCCATACCATGAGCATTGTAGTAGATCATGAAATTCACACTTGTAATTCTCTGTGGACCCATATTTATAACAAGTTTTGTTAGGGAATTCATCTCTTCCACCTCTACAATTTCCATGACCTCTAAATACTCTATGAAAGATTATTCCATGAGTTCCTCTATCCACACGTCCTTCATAGTGATGACCATCATCCTTAGAATTATTTTTAACGCTAGTTTGGTGCACACCAATATCAATGGAATCATGTATCTCGGTAAGTTAATATAAAATAATTGGTGTCATGAGTAGTAGAGGTAAAGATCTTGTAATAACAAGACACATTCTTACAAATTACATGTTGCAAAGTAGCAAACACCTACTTGGATCATGATCTTCGTGGAAAATCTCACATTCTACGTCACAACACACACCGATCTTTGAGGAAAACTATCCTTTGTATTCCCTCTACATCATAATTTTTGCACCATAGGCCACTACAAGTATCATGGGCTGATTTCGTAGATAGATTCTCTAGTTTCTTTTCCTCTATAACAATTTTATCTTCAAGTAAAGGAAAATCACCAATATCCACTCTTCCCATAGCCTCAATGCACAAGGCAGCCTCTAAGGCCTCGTGTAGGTCTGTGAAAGTGTTATGTGACAATGCTCTCCTGAACGGTGTTATTAATCATCCAACAAACCATTGGGCATCCTGAGAAGGATGACTATCATAAGATAGTTTTGACAAGAGAGTCCTAAAATGCACTTCATACTCCCACAAACTCTCTTCCATTCCTTTGTTCAATCTACTTCATTACACTAATTCTCTTATGTTCAAACTCATGAATATGGAATTCAGTTAAGAAGGCATTACACAATGTAGTATAATATACTATTGTCTAGTGGGGGTCATATGTTTGGTACCAACTATGTTCACGCCCTTATGTTGTTGTTACAAACTCGACTTACCTTCTTTTACGGGGTAGTGACCCCTTTGCATACCATATAAGATCAAACTTTTGTACATGCTTTGCAACATCCTCAACACCTTTGTAATTTGGTAGATGCAAAGACATTTCAAAATATACTTTCTCGGTGGTATAAGCCCTTGTCTGCCTGATGTAAAACATTGATTCCCTCTGATGTTACCTCCACCACTAGATCCACTAGATCCACAAGTGCCTAACCCACAAAATCCTCTATATCTTCCAAGTCCACCATTTCTACTAGTTCCTATTCCACCCGACCCACCATCCACCTCTCGTAGTTGGTAAAGGTCCTAAAGTGGTTGCATCTTTTGTCTCCAATGTCACACTAAAATGCATGCTAATAGTCTATAATATTGCATGCTACTGGATGTGTGTCCCACACCTCTTCTAGATGTGATACCCAAGCTTTGTGTACCCATACTTTTACCAAATGTCACACTAGAAAATATACCTCCAAACACAGGAAATGATTGTGTAGCCATAGATGTGCCAATTGAAAAGTCATACCTCCTAGGTGTTGATTGATTACTTCCACCAATACAAACTAGGTTAGTAATACTTATCTCTAGATTTTGAAAACTAAGTTCCATGGGTTGGTCAACAAGTGGATTCAAATGTGTGCCAATGACTCTTCTTCTTTCTTCATATGACAAGCTTTCTCCAAAACCGAGGGGGTTTCTCTTCCATTCTTTCTAAGATGCGGTAGCTAAAATTGCTCATGTTCCACGTCCTCCACATGAACCTAAAATCCTTCCACAACATATGTCTCCATAAATCCACCACTCCTATAGCTTCATGTTGTCTTGTCAACTCCCTCTCCTAAGTCTCATTATACTTAATTTGTCTTTCTTTCCTCTCATTTCCATTTGCGCAAGGCTGCCATCTTCCTCCACGCTAGATTCCTCACCCAATGCTAAGAAGAAGCATATCTAGTCATAGTAAATGATTCCAAACTTAGTGTAATGATCATGATATTTATATCTAAATGGATAGCACACAAGAACGATCCTCTTGGATCCCTCAAGAACTCAAACTCAACAATCTCCTCACAAGAATACGTATAATTTGTGTACTCCAAGGTGTAACTCATCAAAACTCTACTCCAATAATGATCAACAACATGCATCATAGTCATATCGTAATCATGTATCCTGTGATACTCCTCTTGGGTCCATACGTGATGTTTATAGTACCAACTTGACCTAGATGCATACGCCAAGATCCATTCATACAAATGGAAAACAACAAAAGAAGGTCTCATATAGCTCATGATACTGATTCTCTTCTACCCATTTCTCTCGCATAAAACTCAAGTCCATCACTATATCTCTAAGAAAACTCATCCTTTATGATTTTAATCTATGATTCGACACTTTCCAAGGTCAAACACTCGTCATCACGCACCATTCTCACAACATATTTGAAAGATTTCTTGATCATGGAACCAAGATTTAGTCATTAATTTTACCCTTAATACTTCTTTCTAACCCTAAGCATCTCAACCTATCACCCAATGGGCATTGGAAACTCACTCAAGGCACGCATGGGTGTTGAGTACCTATTTTATGTGAGATTTGTGATAAGGTTTTTCCATTACTAGAGGGTTATTTAATGAAACAAGTACATTCACTTAAAAGTAAAAGGTAGAAGATGCAACTAACATATCTACACATTTATGCATCACACTTGCTAGATGATATTGTAAGAAGTATAATAAACCATATCTCGAGCAACGATAAGTCCTAACATGCTAAATATTAGAAGGTTTTGTACCCATAAATAAGATAAAAAAAAATCCATGTATATTGATTTAATAGAATCTCTAGTATCCATAGTACATTCAAAAGGGTCATCTCGCACCATATATATAAAATGACATAGACTTAAATCTTGTAATATTATCTGATATGAGATCCTAACTACATTTTTTCCCATTCTATCCCTTGTTATAGTTCCCAGTACCCGTACATATGCTTATGGCATCACCTATAATCCTCTAACACTAAGTACTCTAAACCCTAGCATTACTGCAGCACTTCGTTACTCTATGTATTTATGCCCGTGTGTTCCATCTGTCTCTCAATGTCTATGTATATCTATTTTTTTAAACCAATAAATTTCGTAAATAGGATCATTGACCACCACCATGCCTTCTCTCCTAGGAAAATTGTGCTCTAAGTGTCGATGTGGTCCTCCATTGGTGAATGCTTATCCTCTTCATAGACCTTCCACTAATTGTAAAGATGTCTTTGGGAATATTATCTATGGGTAATATCCTCATTATTGGCCTTAGAGGCTCAAGGATGGCACCTTATCCACTCATCACGCCTACTCGGGTCCTCATTTTTTTCCTCAAGTGACTCCATGATGCCAAATATGGTTGTCTTACACCCATGTTCTCGCCTCCCACGAGCACCTTGGTTTCACTTAAATATCTTTATCTTGCGTGCTTTCCCCTTAGCACCCTTCTTCTAACTAGTCCTTCAAATGTGCACCTCTTGGTACTTAGCCAATATTTAGGTTCCAACACTAGTATTGTTCCATTATGTGCATGCTTCTTTCACTTGCATGTTAAATATGTTGTGTTTCATGGAGTGTAGATGGAGAATGGAGATTAGATCTATGCCACTACTATTCTAACCTCACCCAACTCTATTTTTCCTCTTCTTCCTCCCTTAATAGAGTACATCACCCCCTTTTATGGTTCTATCACCACCCCCTTAATGTAGGATTTATCTGCTCATGTATTCTCTCTCTCCCTATCTCCTTGGAATTGTTAGGATAGGTGTAGTTAGGTGTTTTTATTACATTAGGAGTAGTTTAGCATTAGGATTAGGTAGAGGAATCTGGCCTTCTCCAGAGGGTTATCTCAAGTTTGCAAGTCCCACAACTTGAGGGATAACCCCATGTTATGTAGATTACATTGATGGCCCATGCACACACACTTGAGTTATTAGGGGTGTTGTGATTTTGAAATAACATGAAGATGTCTCGATAAACTTATTTTAGAACAAGGAATTAGAGGAACTAGGTGACACGTACAAAGGGGATGACATTCCCTGCTACTTTAGGTCTTACCTTTGACCAAGGTGAGAGAACCCATTATGTAACATAAATTTATAAGAAAAATAGGTGGAAAAACTGTTTCTTGGCCTTCTCTTCGAATTTGGAACTCAATCCTGAATGAACATGGTCAATGTATGAACTATTTAAATCTCATGAGTTATCACACTAAATATTACAAATTTCACTCAAGTAGGACCGACACTACTCTGACAATGAAATCTCACCTACTTCTTACGCATATTTATACTCTAGACATAACGAAAGAGGTGGTTCATAAATGATTTAACAATCATAGGGTTGTATTTGTGTAGGAGTGGGAGATTAAAGCATGATAAAATTGATTATACAAAATTCTCAACAAACTTTGACAATGTCAGAAAATTGCTCAAGGTAAAAATAATACATCAAATAACCAATAAAGATCCCTTTAATAAGAAGATATGCACTCATAGAAGCCTAAAAACATGCTTTTGTACAATATTTAAGAGGTCAAAACAAAAAGCTCATGTTAACCTATTAATGCAATTTTAAAAATTATTAATCCATTATGCCAAAGATTCACTCAATGACTTAAAAAAATTCTCAACAAAATGTATACATTGTGAATTAAAAATTGTTAATCATACTATGAAAGAAAATATTGTCTCATAACATGATAGTAGTTGCCAAAACACCACCACGAGGACAAGATCTAGTGTAATTAATAAGAATTATCAACATAAGATTGCAATAGGTCATACAAATGATTCATTTAAAGTATATCACCAAGAAAAAAAGATAACAATGCTCATGAACACACACATAGTTTATCTCAAGATTTTTTCAGATTTCTTAGCAAGGAAAAATAAAACCTATGATCTCAATTCTTGTCAATGGCTGTAAACTTACAATCATCTTGAAATAAGATAATTTGAAATATGAAACAAAAACTAGGTATCTCAATTTTATTTAGTTTTTAAAGAATGCTTATCGGTTTATGTTGTTTCTTCTAAAAATTTAGAAAATTTACCCCCTTTTGATATGAGAAGATGCCCCCATATCTATACAATCTTTCATTCTTTCTTTTCTGATTTTTCCCCAAAAATTTGAATCCTTTCAAGGAATATTCCTAAGGATAATATCCGATCCTATCACTTTGATAATATCTTAATCCCTTTCTGTCATGTGGAAGAATCTTTACAAATGTTTCTAGGTGTATGTTTCATTCCCTTATGATGAATACGTTGCTTATGTCATTTGTTTGACATCACTAACTTGGTTGTTTCTACTTTACATAATTTGGGAAACCTTTTTGAATGATTTTTTAGCACCCCAAATAGTTTGATTTAATAGTAATCATTCCCACATTTCAGAAATTTTCCTCAAAACACACACAATCATTGTCATATATTTCTGAGCTGAGTGTTTTCACATGTGTTGTGTTACATCAAGCCAATTTCCTCCTTTTTGTATGATATCACTACTTCAAACTTATATCCTTCATGTGGGTATCACATACTATCTCAAGTATTAGCTCACCATGATTATTCTTATCTTAACTCACCAAATTTATTTTTACTATAATTTCCACCATTTATTCCATATATTCGCGTCTCTTATTTTAAGTTTAAGAGGCTTAGTGAGATTTTTTGTCTACAATACGACTAGAGTAGCATTAGCATCTAGTTTGAAATAACTTTCCTCCAAGGATCTAAACTCATTTTTTGAATTATCAGGCCCTGATGAAGCATTTTTAAGAATGCTATTTTGAATTACAAACCCAGAAGACTATGATGGACCATTGCAACCTCAAGCTATTCTAGTGGAACCGATTTGAATAATAATCGTGGATTAGTCACGTATTTTTTTCTTTCTAAATGATGTACTTTCATTTTTTCAAGTGCGAGCATCATAAGGGTTCTGAGCTGTTGAAGTAGTTTTGGCTTAAGATTTTTTTTGGATTGAGGGTAAATTGAGGGTGTTTGAAAGGACCCACATCCTTGTACACTTGAGGATTTTTTAGAGGATCCAAAAAATGGTTACAATGAAGGGGACCACTATTAGGAACCCAATTAAAGAAACCATGAAACCATAGTGAAGATGATATGACCATCAACAATGACAACAACAAGTTGGAAAACTATGAGAACAACCACTAACATCGGTAGCGAGAGGAGCAACCACCAGGGTCAGCAGCAAGTGGAATAGCCACCGGTGTTAGTAGTGAGAGGAGCAGCCATGATAGCAATGAGAGGAGTAGAAATAGTGAGTGGAGAAGCCACCATCATCAACAAAGTGAGGAGTAACCACTAGTTTCAAAGCATGAGCAGAGATGACTCCTCTAGTGGTGAAACCACCTATGAGGAGGATCGTGCCTCGGGGGGATTTGAAGCTAGGTGGGAAAGCACACAACCATGTGACTTGACCACACCACTCCCACCCCATCGTAGTTTTTGCTTAAGATTAGGCCCAATGTTAAAGGTGTAGTTAATAACACATTCCCTTTCATTAGTAATGAGGAGCTGACTATGAAAGAAATTACTTCATAATCTTATGTGCTTAGTGAAGGGGTTTCTATAGACACTATGCCTACTCTTTTTCACAAGGTGATTGAGATAAAGAAACATGTTTTTATGTTGGAGAAGAAGCCAATAGAATTTATGCCTTCACAACCTCAATGGGCATCTTCAATGTATATGAAGAAATGTAGGGGTGAGTCTAGATGCAAATGTCATACTCAATCTACTCCAAAACTATTGTGATTACATTCCCGACTATAAAAACATTTCAATTCTACCCTCTACCTTCAAAGAATCAAGGAATAAATCACTTTCCAGGGGTTGTTTGGATGTCCAAGGGTGGGTTTCTTATTACAAGAAGAAAATGGAATTGATTGGCATGTTAGATGGTCCTAGGGAAAATCTTGATGATATTATGGAAATAGACATGTCGCATGGTTTGGCAGGGGACATTTTATTTATGCAAATGGCAATTGGAATAGAAGAATTTGTACCTAGGAAGAATACCATTTTACAGAAAGTTCCTTCTTTTAGGGAGGATTTATTAATAGTAGAAGACTAGGTATTTTTTCCTTGGTCCCTTTTTGATATAATGTTAATAATGTATGGAAACATTTTCCCGGCTAAGTACCCTATACAACCCCATATTTCTTTCATTTTCAAATGCAAAAGATTTAATATGTTACAATGAATAACATGTTAATAATATATATATAATTCTATTAAAACATAATAAAATCCTATGGAATTGTTCCACATTACATACATAATTGAAAACCAAAATTTAAAATAATATTCAATTTTCATGAATGAGAGTAATAATTGGAAAAATAAATTCTCATAGGAAAGACATGCCTAATCTTGTTCATGGTTCATCATGATCATCACCTTCTTCTTCATTATCCTTGTCTTTTAGGTGTCAGATTTTCTCCTGTAAGCATCAAATATTTGAACAATTGTATCATATCTTCTTCATCAGGTCCCATGTGATGTTTGAATATTAGGTTATGCCTTTTCAACACTTCAACACAGTTTTCCATCCTTTTCTTATACTCTCTCAACTTTTTAGTTAGCTCAACAATATTGTTTTCCACATAGATAAGCCTTTTGATGACTTCATAAGAGAAATAGTTGTCCTTGATGTATTGGTAAAAATATTGAATCAGGATATCAATATCCAAATATCCATAAGTAGATTTATTTTTAACAAATACCATTTGTTCTACTATGTTATCTATAGTATCAATACTCTTTCCTACACAATCCTTCTCTATTTCCAACTTTTCTTTGACATGATTTACAACTTCTACCTTGATTTTGGCTAGATTTTCCATTGCATACTAAGTCCCTTTTTCTTCAGAAGCACTATTCCTTCCCTTTCTACCAAATCCTCATCAAGTTGGTTTATTGTATCAAGTTTGGGAAGGATCCTTCCCAATAATACAATTCATTTTTTTACAATGTTGATTTAATTCATTAATTTCATTGATCATATTGGTAAATTTTGCATACCTTTTTATTGTCTTTTTAATGACCTTTATGCCTTTCTGGAGATAAATCCTCCACCCATTTATCTTTTTCTTCGGATTCACACTATCCTTTTCTACTTTTTCAACATTTTAGGAGTAATGGCAGTGGTGGAAAATTCTTGACTTTATTCTATTGGCCCTACAAATTTTTGTAAGCATGAAGTCAATGTTTGTATTTTCTTTTTCAACTACCTTTTAGATACTTTATCTTTAGCAACCTTTTGTAATAGGACTTCAATTGCCATCGTGACTCTTTTTGTAAAACCTCCATGGTAGAATTCCCCATTGGATGTGTTTGAAGTCATAATCACTTATCGTAATCTCATCCTTTAATTTGACTTGATGGGGAGTTAATATCCAAGGTCCTAAACCCATGTTATACCTGTGTTTTAGTAAGAATCTTGGATTTTTTTGAAGATTTTTTGAGTTTTGGGAATGCAATGCTAGTGATATCTAAAAATTCCTTTATAGTAAATTCCTTCTCCATTTCTTGAAGAATTTCTCCAAACAAACCAATCATAGGGGAATTACCATTATATTTCTCCTTGTGGTGTGAGGTGTCAAGTTTTATAATAGAACACTAATTCCTTTGATGTTCCTTCCACTTTTACCATTTTCTTTTCACTTTCCAATATTTTTGGCTACCCTTTGTCCTAGTTCTAAATCTGATATTGAGTGATATCTTTTGACCCTTTCCACCCATTAATTTCTCACCTTGACCTTTACTTTTTGTAGAAACTATAAGTTCACTTACTATTCCTTAAGAATTTTAGTTGGGGTGGTCATCGTAGTTGTATTTAAGTTTTCTGCTGAAGTAGCCATCACATTTATAACTTCCTTTGGAGTCTCTTTATCCAAACTTGGAACCTTAAATGGATTCTTGTCTTTTAAGTGTCTTCATCCTCTGTAAGTGGTTTTTTGGTAGAAAAGTCTTCTTGGGATTGCTCTTCAACAAAAATTTTCCTTTGTTGGTTGAGACTCAAGATTGATTCCTGATTTTTACTTGTATTTTCCTCAATTTTGGTTTCAATGGGTTTTTTTATTTCTTTGCGATCTCGAGTCATGATTTATTTTGTGACACTTTTCTTGAAAACCTCACTCTCCTTGATTACCAATAAATCCTTGGGAGGTTGGTTTTCATTATAAACAACATCTGATACAGGTGTTTCATTCAAAATTGTTTGAGTCATCATTTCAACATCCATAACAGGGGTTGTGCCTTCAAATTTGAATACTTTGGGGTTGAGCCCCAATTTGATATTTGATGATTGATCAAGATATTGAATGTGTATTTCTTGTTCAGGGACACTTACACCCTCTAGTTTTATAAGTTTCATTTTCACATCAACCATTTCAAGTTTAGGAATCTCCTTAAGTAATTCCAAATCAATTACCTCAATAGGTCCTTTTAGTTGTTTCCTCGGTTTTTCAACCACTAGTTTGTCTTGCACTTATTCTTTCACAACATCACTTGGCTGATTAGAACATGAGCACCACAAACTAATCCTAAAAACAACTTAAGTGGGGGATAAAGATGGAGTTAAAATTTGTTGTGGTATAACTGAGTAGATTGAATACTTTCATGAGTCTGAAATAGAATTTCTTGATGAGCCAATGAAGTAACAAATTTCTTTTGAGATTCAGTTAGGACAAGAGGATCAATTACTTCAGGATCCTTTCTTTTGTGTTTCTTGTACTATGACCACCTATATCCCTTTCCAAAGGAAATATCAATTTAGTCTTTTTTCAGTTATTTCAAAAACTTAATTTTAGGGCCCTCCCTTCCCTTATAAATTTACACTTTGGGTGGTGGATCGATGCTTGATAGAGATCCACTCATCTTCTTTGGTGTACTAGATGACTAAAATAATACCACTGAGGGATTTTTTAGTGTAGTCAAACTTATCCCCTTCGCTTGGATTAACACTGCTGAAGTGATTGGAACATCTTGCATAGCCTTAAAGAGTATCCCTTCTACCTTCTAATTTAGGGTATTATTTAAAGTTCTGATTCCTACTTGTGGGTATTGTCCATTCATCAATAGTCTCAGTAGTTGGCTTATTACTAGGTAACTAGGGAGCTTGTCCATTCAAGGGATCTATTTTTTCTACTCCTTCTTTAGTGGAGGATATTCCTCCAAATTTTTCAATTTTCAGAACTCCTTTAATACCTTTTATTTTGCAAGGATAAATTCAAGCCCTTTCCAGTTAGCCAAGTCAATGTTCTCCTTATTACATTAGAAATTATTATATGAGGATCATTTGATTCTGTCTCTTTCCAATCTTAAAAACTAATTGATTTTGACTCATTATTTTGGTCAAGGTATCTTGACCCACCAAATTTTTATCATCTTCATTCCTTGAGAATTACTATAATTTTGAAGTCAATAATTTTCCTTAAGTTCATTCTGGAATAGTCCCCAATCTGATTCTTCTTCATCTATGCAATTCATCCAATAATCTTAAAAATGGGTTCATTCTCTCATGTACTAACAACCCACCAAATTTCATAATTAGGCCTTAGTGTGAATTTATCCATTTGAAACCTATCCATTTCTTCATCCATAAATCTAGCTTTTTTATTGTTTGGCAAGAATATCTCCCAATTTGGAGAGGGAATTTTATGTTTTTTTATGCCTTCTTGCAATATTTTTATGTACAAGGGCCAATTGTCTTGAAATTTACATTAAAGCCCACTTATCATTCACATATCTAGGAAACTTACAAGGTTTTCCTTCAAATCCACTTACCCTAAAATATGTGAAGAATTGTATTGTATAAAGATGTAACCATACTCCAAAATTATAGCCTAACACTAGTAGATAATCTATATTACTTGCATTCTAGTTTGAAAAGGAAATTTATAAGGGAAATGAAAGCATAATTTACTATTGAAATTTCCTCCCCATTTTTCCAATCTAAATTGAGAATATACATCATACACCATATGGTATTCAAAACTTATTTGTAGGTGGGAGACCTAGAATTATTTAAAACATGAAATGTTATAGATGAGATAGGACATCATATAGAATTTGATATATACGAGATCACCTCGGACCTGATTTTTGTAGATATTTTCATGAGTTGGGAATGAATGGATGCTGATATAAATATTTCCCAATAGAAATTTCCATGTTTTCTAAGATAAAAATTATGAAAGGGTACATCCACTCTTGAAAATTATTAACCCCTTCTAACCCTCCATTCTACTTAATAGTACAATGAGATCCTCAACCTCTTCAAAAACATAGCCCTAGTCAATCTCTTATGGATTCTTTTAACAAATGGATTCTTTTCTCTTCAACCATTGGGCATTTAAAATTCTAGCATATTCATCATGTCTTGCATCATAATAAGTATGAGTGATTCAATAGTAGAAATTATTGGTTGAGCCAACTTTTGTAGCCCTAATATTGCCCTAAAATATTTTGGTGTTAAATTTATTACTCTTTCCCCACTTTTGTCTAATACCTCCTTCTCTGGGTCATAATTTTTAAAACACAACCATACAATCTCATGAGAGTGTATTGATGGGGAAAAGCATCTGTAAGGTGATGTGATTGACATCAATGGTACCACCATCCATTTTCTTATTTGGATCACATAACCTCTTTCAAAAATAATCTACATAAACATTTACTAATATTGTGTCCACAACTTTGTCTAGATCACTGGAAATATTGCAAGTTACTTGGAAACCCAATTACATAGATATCATCTTGTGAGTTTTATCTTTCCTTTTAATTCCAATTTTGAGTATTGAGAATAATAAGACAAGGCAAGGACTTACCCATTTCTTCAAAAATCTATGTGAAATCCTCCTCTGCTCATGTACTTCCCAGTTCTTTGGCTCAATTTAACCATTTCACATTCAATTTTTCTCCTTTCTTTCATGAATTTCATTTTAGGGCATCCAAATTTCTCATGTGTAAGGTATAATGTAGAAATGATTGAAAACCTTTTAAAATTCATACCTTGATCTGTATGCATGAATTTATGGTGGTAGCCATTAATGATTTTAAATCTTGACCCTTCGATATATTTATCCATTTGAATGTGAGCCATCCACGTGGCTTAATCTAAGACATTTCAGGGTTGGGGAGTTTACTTAAAGTTTTGTATATTTCTTTTGAATAAGTGCCAAACTACAACTTTGACCAAACACCCACTCTATGAATTTGGTTGAGAAGCTCACACATGTTTAAATTTAAGAGTGGTGGAGCCACAGGTTTATTTTATACACTTTTTCTATTTTCTCAAATAGGTGTGAAACTACAAGTTTGACCGAACACCCCTATTGACTTTTTGAAGCACTGTCATGTGTCCTCTATCAGGCTTTAGGGATACATTTGAATTTTGTATTATATTTGGCCTTTTCTACAAAATTGCACCGATAGTCCATTTCCCCACTCCAATCACATTTTAACACGTGTTCCTTTCACCGAGAGGGGTTTTATTCACACTTTGCATCGTATAACTTGAATATTCCTTGAATATTCCATCAATTTTTAGTGTTTTTCTTGCTTTTGTAATCATTAGGAATCTTGTATAATTTTGTAGATATAACCCAATATAGCACAACCAATTAGATCATGCCATGTATCTTCGGCATTGGAGAATAAAGTGTAATTTGTACTTAAGACCACAAGAATAACATACAGGTGTGAATTTACAAGGATTAACATGATCATTCAACAATGTTTTCTTGGATACTTATCTAAAATGGTATGGTTATAATTTCCTCAACTGAAAAGATGATTTACACTAGATTTACAATCAAACATGGGTATTTTTCTGGTTTAACATGGGTTCATCATCTGACATGCGTATTTCAGATTCTAATGGACAGGACATGAAAATTTTCAAAGGCATATTTAAATCAAAGGAGCGAGCTAAAACGAGCACCAACATTGGCTCCAACTCGGGGATGGGAACCCCCTATGGGTGCCATAAGAACCAAACAAAAAAATTGACATATAGACCAAGTTCCTTAATCCATTGGGAAATAGATTCATTCGATAACACACACTTGGCCTCATGAGAAAATAAATGGACAATAAATAATTGAGATACCAAAAAATGGTCACTCTAGACTAGAAAAAAAAAAGAAACAAAAACAATAAAAAAAACTATACACTATACAAAAAAATTCATACCTGGTCATGTAAATTTATTCTAGTAAGTGTTTGAGATGCCTTCCATTAACAGAAACTCCAATAAGTCTCCTTCTAGATATTTCAAGAAAAAGGTGTGTTCACCAATTTTGATATCAATTGAGTATGGTCCCATCCACAGGCATCAAATTTTCCATGTTTTCCTTATCCTCATGCATACTATCCCACAATAAAACCAAATCTCCAACATTGAATGCTCTTGAGTCACCTTTTTATCAAATATCTTCTTAAGTATTTCTCTAAATTTTAGGTGCTTCTGGTGGGATTCCCTTCTTTCTTCATCCAAATCCAATATTTGATTAATCTTTCCTCATAAGGGTCACTTCTCTTCATCCTCAAGTTGTTACATAAACTGATAGGATGATAATTACATATGTAGGGGTAAAAGAGCTTGGAATCCATAAACCAATTCAAAAGGACTCTTTCCAGTGGCTCGTTTGGTAGTAACTTTGTCTTCCCATAGAGAAAACTTGAGTTGTTCACCCCATTTTCTTTTGTTAATTTCTAATGTCCTTCTGAGTATTTTGAGAAAATCTTGTTGCTAGATTCATCTTGACCATTCCCTTGAGGGTTTTAATTAGAAGCATAATTCAAGTTGATACCATATTCTTGGCACATAGCCATTAAAGGTTTTTCTCTAAAGCTCATGGAATTATTAGCAACTATCTTTGCAAGTACCCCAAATCTACATATGATATTATTCAAAATGAATTCCATAACTACCTGATGAGTTTCTTTCTTGGTAGGAATGGCTTCAACCCACTTAGTAAAATAATTTGTAGCTACTAATATCCATTTGTGTCCTACACTTGAGGAATCTGAAATTTCTCCAATAAATTCCAACCCCCATTTCTTGAAAGGGGCTTCAATTTATACTTTGGTTGTAAGGGAAAGGCCCTTGAGGCTTTCAACCTCCCAGAGAATCTTTGAAAAATTTCACATTTTATAACTAATACTATGTTACATCTTTGAATATCTGGGCCACCAATATCCTACTCTCAAAATCTTATGAGCAATCACTCTTCTAGAAAAGTGGCCTCCACACACTCCTCCATGAAACTCTGTAATAATTCTAGGGGCCTCTTCCTCCGTGATGCACCTCAAAAAAATTCCCTCTAGGTTTTTCCAAGCTAACCCATGATCAGTCATGACATATTTTTGGGGATTCAATTTAAGTTTCTTCTTTAATTCTTATCTAGATGCCTTAGACACTCAAATTATTTAAATAATATATTACATCTTTATACTAAATGGAATTGGTCATTTTGTCCTAGAATTCAAACTTCCTTCCTCAATTGTATTCATTTCCATCACTTGTAGATATTACTTTCTACCATCATTTTTGTAGGCCCAAGCCTCTAACCAACTTAGTAGTTTGAATATCCATATCATACTCCTAGATCTTGTTTACCCATGACATCTCTTACTAGATATTTCCATCTCAGATAGTATATCCTTGACCATTGTGTGGGGAACATAGGCTATAATCTTTGAACTCAAAATATAAGGCCTAAAAATTTTAGTAGCTCTTACTTTTTTTTCATGATAGTGTATTTCAACTTAGCACCTTGCAAGGATTTGCTGAAAAAAGAAATGGGCCTTTCATTTCCTTCTTCATCTTTCTACAATAATATAGATGCAATTGTATTTTTATGAGGAAAATAAAATATTTGAAAATCTTTCTTATAGTCAGGACTTGCCAATACTAGGGCATTTTTCAATGCTTCCTTTATTCCAGTGAAAGCTTGAATAACTCCTTCTTCCCACTTAATGACTTGGTCCTTTTTCAACATATTTTTATAGGGATGGTTATCTCAGCAAAGTTAGAAATGAACCTCCTAATAAATTTTATTTGACCTAAAAAGACTAAATTCCTTTTTTGATTTAGGGATAGAACCTTACCAATTGCTTCCACTCTCTCAGGATCTATCATGACCCCTTCTTTGGATACTATATGTCCCAAAAATTTTGATTTTTGAACACCAAAGTGACATTTCTTGGGATTCAATGAAATCCCATATTCCTTGTATCTAATTAACATTTTCTCTACATGCCCCAAGTTGTCACCTCTTTTCTAGAAAATACAATCACATCATCTTGGTACACAACTATGAAATCATTTATGAAACCTTATAATTCCACATCCATGGATATTTGAAAATTATCTCTAGCATTCATTAACCCAAATGGCATCCTAACATACACATATGTTCCCAAAGGGGTGGTAAAGAAGTTTTAAATCTTTCATATTGCTTCACAACCACCTAATTGTACCCTTGAGAATCCATCCAATGTTGAGAGAAATTCAGATCCAGTAACTAGTTACAAAATATTTCCATGTTTAGTAATGGATAATTAACTTTAATTGAATTCTTGTTTAGATTCCTAAAATCTACACAAATTCTTATGTCTCCATTTTTATTTCTTACTAGTACTAGATTAACCACCCATGAAGAATATATGGTGAGTTGTATTATTCCTCCTCTCTATTATTCTTTGTCAACTCTTCTTGCATCTGAGTGAAAAGAGGGTTAATGGGAATTTTTTTTGTCTAAATGGCTTAGTATGAGGATCTAAAGGTATTTCATGTTGGAACAAGTCTTCTCTATAAGCCTTCAGCTCTGAATAAGACCATGCAAAATATTCTTGGTATTTTGTCAAAACTTTATAGAATATTACTTTTCTTCTTTTATTAGATTACATCCTAACCAACCTTCCTAGGTTTTTTAGTGTTCCTAAGTTGTATTCTTCAACTTTTCTTGAAGTAGAGATTGGCCTGCTTATTACCCTGTCAAAACTATCAAAATTAGATTCAAGGGAAACTAACCCTCTAGGGAATTGTATTTCTTCAGTTGAATTATGTATTTTAAAACAAATTTCCTTCCATCACAAACTGAAACCATTGGCTCAAGATCCATGTACTGATTTTTAATTCACCTTAATTTTTCATGAACCTTCATATTTGAGCATCATCCTCAAATACTTTCCAGTATTTGACATTATCAGACATATATGGTCTACATATTATCTCAACATCATAGCTACAATAAGGGGAAACAATCAATTATCAAATTGGGATGCAAGAAAACCATTCTTGTCGACTATGCATTCTAAGATATTTCATGGTATAAAATGTTAAAGGATTCAAATATTTCAATAAATTCCCATACTACATGCTTGTATTGTTTCATTCTTTGATTCTTTATTGTATAACTTCCTAATTGTTTTAATACCAATTCTAATCTCCTTTTACAACAATATCTTTGATCCCATATTTACATGCAATTCTTATACCCAGGAGTAATTATTCATACTCTATAATGTTGTTAGTGCACTCAAATTTTAAATTGAATGAAAAATTAAATGTTTCTTTGTCTGGGGAAATGAGTACCACATTCATCCCCATTTCTTTTTTCTAGAACATGCTCCATCAAACATCATAACCCAAGGGGCACCAAACTTTCCAATTTTAAATTGTCCTTTATATTGTGGTCCTCAAAGTCTGCATACCCCACAAAGTTATCTACATCCACATCAACAAATAACACTTCATAGGAAGCATTGTTTGGATCTTCAATCAAATGTAACATCTTCCTCTCACCTTGTAATTTCACCAAGTTTCCCTCCATGGGTATAGTGGCATAAGACATATCCATTTGAACACTTCCTCCCACACTTGTAGCCCACTTTCTAGACAACAACATGCCCCATTTAGTAGGGAAATCAACAATGACCACATTCATGGTCAAATATTTACCAGGGTAAGAAGCTAACTACACAACCAAAATGTTTACATATCCAATCACTCGTAGTTCCCTTGAATCCATGACATGGAATTTTCTAAAAAAATTCACCTTTATGTCTAACTCATTCATAACCTCTAGTGGTATTATGTTACATGAGGCTCTTGAATCAAACATACAATTATGGACTAGTCTATCCTTAATGATTAGTGTGGTAAAAATGGGTCTACATCCAACTAGGATTCAACCAAAGAAGTGCCTAAATATACTTTTAGGGGATTCCCCCATGCTTTCTAATTCTTGAGGCACTTCTATCTCAGCAATAATAGGTGGAACATCCACATTGTTAACATATTTATCTGTGATAACCACTTCCTCCTTGAATCCTAAGTACTCAAATTATCTCCTTTATGTTTAGGGATCCCGAGTAGATCAATAATAGGCACAATAACTTTGATATGACTCAAAATTTTAGCCATATCATAGGGGTGTATTTAGGAAAATTGTATTAGGTGGAAAAGTGATTGCCTTTTCTGATGGGATGAGGTCCTTTATTGCTTGAGTATTGGTAGGGGCACTTGCCTTATTAGGGACAAGTTGGATTTAGTTTTGGGTGGATATTTTTGGGCCATTCTTGGGAATATTAGTTAGGATAGGTGTATTTGGTTTAGGTTATGGCCCTTGTCCTTTAACCATCCTATTCCAAAAATTGTATTCATTTTTTTGTATGCTACTACTGCATTCATCAAAAGCTTCCTATCCTCTTCAATAGGGTACACCACCATCATATTTTTATCATTAAATCTCTCAAATACTAAAATTCATGGTTAGGTAATTCAAATTTGAACCATATCTATATCAACACAACTAGTAGAGGGGAAAGAAGATACCTGGCTTACAGAGTCCCAAAGAATCCACAGTCTTAGCACTTAGAAACTCAGTGGAAGTAGCTCCTTGTGGTGGATAGTCAGCACATTCAAACATACATACATCACCAAAGGTAGCCTCATCATCAACCTCTTCTTCTTCTACACTGGGGTCACATGGGGAATGTGGTAGAAAACACTTGTCACACCATTCAATGACATGATCCTCTTCTACTAATGACACTCTGACATTTAATGGATTAGGGACTAACTTGTTTTATCTAGGGGTTAGTTATTTGTTTCCTAACCACATAGGTCCTTTCCCTTTTCATCATCTATGTGATCACCCTTGGGATGATTCTCAAATATTTTTTGTCCTTGGGGTTGGTGCTGAACTTTGGAATTTAAAGCTAAACCCTTCTCTTCCTTCATAAAGCTTGTATGAGATTTCCTTTCTTTCACTCCTCAAATTCTTGACCACCTCTTCAAGATCTACTCCCTTACTTTACCGAGGATTCTCAGATTGATTAACTTTAACCTCTCTCTTTTCGAGTTTCCTATTGTCCTTAATATTATTCTCAATTTTACTTCATAGAGAAATCTTGTCTCAAAGTTATGGGGTTTTTTCCCTCAAATAATATGATGCTTTCTTGTCAAAGGCATTAAAATATTTAATTAGGAAGGATTCATCACTTGGCCTCAATTTATATGAAGTATGGTCAAGGTCTTATTAAATCTGGTGTTAAAATCCTGAACAGGCTCATTAGGATTTTTATTTATATTCTCAAATTTAGTGAAGAGGAACCTGGGGTCAGTTTTCTCACCATATTGAGATTTGAATGCATTTTCATTTTTGACCAAGATTAATAGAGTTATCATGAAATGATTTGTACTAATATCTAACATCCTCTTCTAAATTATGTATAAATAACTTCACATATACATCCTCATGTCAATCTCAAAATATTCCATAGTATTATGAAAAATCTTGAGATGTTGGTCTCCACTAATGGCATTATTGCCCTAAAATTTGGATAACTATTTCTGACTTTATGTGGGACTACATTTGGATAACCCTCCATTCCATGGAAATCTATAGGGTTGTATACATTCACAACAAAAGGAGGTCTAGGAGGAGGTTGGGCCATATTTTTTAGAGGGTGTTCCAATAGGAGGATTAAAATGATGGGGAACTAGAGGTCTTTGAGGTAATGGAGTGTGATCTTCAAAGTAATGATCCTTTAATGATTCTGTCTCACAAAATACTCTATTATTTCTAATCAATAAAGGAGGGAAATGAGGAATACCTAGATCACTTGAAAATGAAGGACCCTCACAAGTTGGAGTATAAAAATTTATGCAGGGACTTCTTGATCTAGAACCATCTGAAGTATTGGAATAATCCTCCACCAAAGGTTGATCACTTTCAACAATAGGTAAAACTTTTCTTCCAACCTTTGATCACCCAAGGCTTTCCAGACTTGTTTTTCCTTGATTAGTCTTTCCCAACTCTAGGAACAATCTTCTGGCATGATATGATTTAAAGAAGTATATTCTTCCTTCTATCTTTACAAAATTGACAAGTAAATCAACCAAGATTTAGATATTTTACACTGGTTCTTATCATAATTCTCACAGGAGAAACACCACTAAGGTTTTGCACCTTAGATGTGTTGATCACTTGAAATCACTTACTGTATGATAACTTTACATGTAAATGAACAAATCTTTAAAAATTTTCACAATCTTTGTCAGGTGTCTCCCATAAAGTCAAATTTAATGGAAATTTTGCTTATACTAGGCAAATATATAGAGCAAACAAGTTCAAATCAAGCTCTATTTTAGAAAATATCAACAAAGATTGGGTTCCAGACATGTATTTAAATCAAACATAGTAAACATCACCAAACATGAATATTTTACTCAATTTCAGGAAATAGTCCCTGAGAAATGGTTCCAAAAGAAACATGTTGGTACCCAAATCTACACCTCCTTTGTGGTAGGCAACATCAACACTTGGAGTGGGATGCTCTAAGTATGGAAGACTTGTCATTTTGTCCAAGGAAGATGTTTGAAAACTTATTTTATAACCAGGCATTGGAGGGACTAGGTGGCACGTACAAAGGGGATGACCTTCCTTACTACTTTTAGGTCCTACCTTTAACCAGGTGAGAGAACCCATTTTGTAACCTAAATTTGTAAGAAAGATAGGTGGAATCACAATTTCTTAGCCTTCTTTTGAAATTTAGAATCATTCCTAAATGAACATGGTCAATGTATGCACTATTTAAATCTCACAAGTTGTCACACTAAATAATGCAAAATGTCACTAAATAGGACTCAAGTTACTCTAGATAGTGGAAAGTTTGGTCTGCTTCTACATATTTATGAAGAAGGGAAGGTAAAATGGTAAATTCCCTTAGAAAATGTTCATAGACAGAGAAAACATAAGTGGTTTAGGAAGGATTTAATAATTTTAGGATTGTATTTGTGTAGGAGTGGGAGATTAAAGTAGGATAAAGTTGATTATACAAAATTCTCAACAAACTTTAACAGTGTTAGAAAATTTCTCAAGGAAAAGAACACATCAAAAACTAGTAACAACCCTTTAACTAAGAATATGCACTCATGGAAGCCCAAGAATACATGATTTCACACAATCTTTAAGAAATTAAACACAAAATATCATGTTAACCTCTCAATAAAATATTGACAATTCTTGATCCATTACGCCCAAGATTCACTCAAAGACTTACAAAAATCCTCTCAACAAAATGGATGCATTATGAATTTAAAACTGTTTATCACACTATGAAAGGAAACTCTTCTCACAACATGATTGTAGTTACCACAACACCACCACAAGGACAAGATCTAGTGTAATTCAAAGGAATTATCAACACAAGATTGCACAAGACATACAAATGGTTCATTTAAAGTATATTACCAAAAAACAAAGATAACAATGCTCATGAACATACACATAGTTTATTTCAAGATTTTCATATTTCTCAGCAAGGGAAAATAAAACCTATGATCTCAATGTTTTTCAATGGTTGTACACTTACAACCATCTTGACATAAGAATATTTGAAAGGTGAAACAAAAACATAGGTATCTCAATTTGATTCAGGTTTTCAAGAATGATTATCAGTTTACTTTGTTTCTTCTAAAATTTTAGAAAATTTAACCCCCTTTTATATGAGAACATGCCTCTCATATCTATACAATATTTGATTCTTTCTTTTCTTGATTTTCCCCCAAAAACTTTGAATCCTTTCAAGGAATATTCTAAGGAAAATATCTGATTCTATCACTTTGAAAATATCTTATTCCCTTCGTGCCATGTGGAGGAATTTTTACAAATGTTTTCAGTGTATGTTTCATTCCCTTATGATGAATGGGATGCTTATGTCATTTATTTGACATCATCAACTTGGTCATTTCTATTTTAGGTAAGTTGGGAAACCTTTTTAATGATTTTTGAGTGCCCCCAAATAGTTTGATTTGATGTTAATCATTCCCACCTTTTGGGAATCTTCCTCAAAACACACAATTATTATCATATCTTTTTGAGTTGAGTGTTTTCATGTGTTGTGTTACATCAAGCCAATTTCCTCCTTTTTATGATATCAATCTACTTCACACTTATCTCCTTCATGTGGGTATCATAGACAATCTCAACGATCAACTCACCATGATTTTTCTCATCTTAACTCACCAACTTTCTTTCTTACTATAAATTTCCACCATTTCTTCTACAAATTCATGTCCCTTCTTTTAAGTGCAAGAATATTAGTGAAATTATTTTTCTGCAATATGGTTGGAGTAACATTAGCATCTAGTTTGAAATAACTTTCCTCTGAGGATCTAAACTCATTTTTTGATTTATTAGGCCTCATGAAGCATTCGTAAGAATGCTATTTGGAATTGTAGACCCAGAAGACTATGATGGGCCATTGATAGCTCAAGTTGTTTGAGTGGCACTGATTCAAAGACTAATCAGGATTAGTCCCATATTTTCTACTTTCCAAATGATGTATTTTCATCTTTTCAGGTGGGAGCATCGAAGAATCCTAAGGTGTTGAAGCATTTTTGGCTCAAGAGAAGGTAACTATGAAAGGTGCAGTTGATAACACATGCCCTTTCATTTTCAATGAAGAATTCACTGTGAAGGATATTCCTTCATAATCTTATGTGCTCGGTGAAGGGGTTTCTATAGACATTGTTCCTTTTATTTTTCACAAGAGTGACCAAGTTGAGAAACGTGTTTCTATGTTGGAGAAGAAACCAACAAAATCTATGCCTTCACAACCTCCAGGGGCATCATCACTCTTTATGAAGAAATGTAGGGGTGATTCCAGCTCCAAACCTCCTGCTCAATCTACTCCAAAAACCATTGTGATTGCACTCCCAACTACAATAAAAACATTCCATTCCACCTCTACCTTCAAAGCATCAAGGAAGAAATCACTTTCCAGGGTGGTTTGGATCTCCAGGGGTGGGTTTCTTCTTACGAGAAGAAAATGGAGTTGATTGGCATGTTGGATGGTCCTAGGGAAAATTTTGATGATCTCATGGCTCTAGGAATGTCTCATGGTTTGGCAGGGGACATTTTATTTGTGCAAATGGAAATTGGGACAAAATAATTTGTACCTAGGAAGAATAGGTTTTTAAAGAAAGTTCCTTCTTTCAAGGAGGATTTCTTAATAGTAGAAGACTAGGTATCTTTTCCTTGGTCCTTTTTGTATAATGTCAAGAATATATGTAAAAATTTTCCTAAGGTTGGGGCCCTATAGAACCCCATTTTTTTCATTTTCAAATGAAAAAGATTCAATATGTTATAATGAATTTCATGTTAATAATAGATATATAATTCTATTAAAACATAATGAAATCCTACTTGCATTGTTCCACATTACATACATAATTGAAAACCACAATTTAAAACAATATTCAATTGTCATGAATGAGAGTAATAACTGAAAAAGAAAGTTTCTTAGGAAAATACAAGCCTAATCTTGTTCATGGTTCAACATGATCATCACTTCTTCTTCATTATCCTTTTCCTTGTCAAGTTGTTTTCCATGTAAGCATCAAATCTTTGGAACAATTGTATCAAATCTTCTTCATCAAGTCCCATGTGATTTTTTAATATTAGGTTATGCCTATTCAACACTTCAACACATTTTCCATCCTTTTCTTATACTCTCTCAACTTTTTAGTTAGCTCAACAATCTTGTTTTCCACAGAGATAAGCCTTTTGATGACCTCATAAGAGCAATGTTCCTCTTTGATGTATTGATCAAAATATTGAATCAGGATATCAATCTCCAAATCCCCATAAGTAGATTTATTTTTGTCAAATACCATCTATTATATCATGTTATCTATAGTATCAATACTCTTTCCTACCCAATCCTTCTCTATTTCAACTTTTTTTTACCTGATTTATAACTTCTACCCTAATTTTGGCTAGATCTTCCATTGCATATTGAGTCCCTTTTCTTCAGGTGGCACTATTCCTTCCTTTCTATCAAATCCTCATCAAGTTGGTTTATTGTATCAAGTTTGGAAGGATCCCTTCCCAATAATACAATTCATTTTCACATTGATCATTTAATTCATTAATGTCATTGAGCACATTGGTCAATTTTGTATACCTTTTTATTGTTTTTCAATGACCTTTCTACCTTTTTGAGACAAATCCTCCACCCATTTATCCATTGCTTTAGCCTTCTCACTATCCTTTTCTACTTTTCCAACATTTTAGGAGTAATAGTAGTGGCAACTTCTTGACTTTTCTTTGCTATCCCTACCAATTTTTGTAAGCATGAAGTCAATGTCTTTATTTTCTTTCAACTACCTTTTAGATACTTTATCTTCATCAACCTTTTGTAATAGGCCTTCAACTACCATTGTGACTTCTTTTTTAATGCTTCCCTAGTAGGATTCCCCAATTGGATGTGTTTGACATCATAATCACTTATTGTAATCTCATCCTTTGATTTACCTTGATGGGGAGTTGCAATCTCCAAGGTCCTTGAATCCATGTTGGTCTACATGTGTTTTAGTAAGAATCCTTTCTTTCTTTGAAGATTTTTGGGTTTTGGGAATGTAATGTTGGTGATATCTAAAACTTCCTTTTGAATAACTTCCTTCTCCCTTTCTTGAAGAATTCCTCCCAACCAACCATAGTCATAGGGGCATTACCCTTATTTTCTCCTTGTGGTGTGAGGTGTGGAGTTTAGAATAATAAACACTAATTATTTTGATGTTCCTTCCACTTTTACCATTTTCTTTTCACTTTCCAATGTTACTTTCTTTGGTTTCCCTTTTTATAGTTTGAATCTGAGACTAAGTGATATCTTCTAACCCTTTTCCACCCATTACTTTCTCATCTTGACCTTTACTTTCTATAAAACTACAGGTTCACTTATTGTTCCTTTGAACTTTCATTTGGGGTGGCCATTGTACTTGTATTTAAGTTCTCTGCTGAAGTAGCCATTACATTTGTAACTTCCTTTGGAATCTCTTTATCCAAACTTGGAACCTTAAATGGCTCCTTTTCTTTTTGAAGTGTCTTTATCCTCTGCAAGTGGTTTTTGGTGGACAAGTCTTCTTGGGATTGCTCTTCAACCACCTTTTGCTTTTTGGCTGAGACTCAAGGATTGATTCCTGATTTTTACCTATATTTTCCTCAATATTGGTCTCAATGGGTTTTCTTATTTCTTTTGCAATCTCAGTCATAGTTTATTTTGTGATACTTGTCCCTTGAGAAACCTCACTCTCCTTGATTACCTCTGAATCCTTGGGAGGCTGGTTTTCAGTATAAACAACATCTGATACAGGTGTTTCATTCAAAATTATTTGAGTCACATTTCAACATCCATAATAAGGGATGTGCCTTCAATTTTAATACTTTGGGTTGAGCCCCCAATTTGATACTTGATGATTGATCAAGATCTTGAATGTGTATTTCTTGTTTGGGGACATTTGCACCCTCATGTATAAGTTTCAATTTTCACATCAACCATTTCAAGTCTAGGAATCTCCTTAAGTAATTCCAAATCAATTACCTCAATAGGCCCTTTTGATTGTTTCTCAGTTGTTTAACCACTAGTTTTTCTTGCACTTGTTCTTTCACAACATCACCTGGATGACTAGACATAGAGCACCACAAACTATTCCTCAGTAATAACTTCAAGTGGGGGATAAAGATGAAGTTACACTTGGTGGTGGTATAACTAGAGTAGAGTGAATACTTTCATGAGTCTGAAATGGCATTTTTTTGATGAGCCAATGAAGTAACAAACTTTCTTTTGAGCTTCAGTTAGGACAAGGATCAATTACTTTAGGATCCTTTCTTTTTGTTTCTTTTGTACTATGACCACCTATATCCCTTTCCAAAGGCAATATCAATTTAGTCCTTTTTACAGTTCTTTCAAAACACTTAATTCAGGCCCTCCCTTCCCTTAGCACTTTACACTATAGGTGTTGGATCAATATCTACATAGATCCCCTCATCTTCTTTAGTGCACTAGATGACCTTGGTAATACCACTGAGGGAATTCTTGGTGTAGTCAAACTTATCCCCTTGGCTTGAATTGGCACTACTAAAGTAATGGGAGCATCTTGCATAGCCTTCAAGAGTATTCCCTCTACCTTCTGAGTCAAGGAAGTTTTGAATTTCTAGTCCTACTTGTGGTTGTTTCCATTCATCAATAGTCTCAGTAGTAGGATTCTTACTAGGTAACTGGAGATTTTCCATTCAAGGGATCTATTTTGTACTCCTCCTTTAGTGGAGGGAGATCTTCCTCCAAAGTTTTCAATTCTTGAACTCCTTTAATACCTTTGTATTTTGCATAATAAATCCAGACCCTTTCCAGTCAAGCCAAGTTAGTGTTCTCCTTATTACATTAGAAATTATTATATGAGGATCATCTGATTCTATCTCTTTCCAATCTATAGAACTAATTGATTTTGACTCAATATTTTGGTCAAGGTAATATTGACCCACCACATTTTTATCATCTTTATTCCTTGAGGAATTACAACAATTTTGAAGTCAATAATTTTCCTTAAGGTCATTCTTGGAATAATCCCTCAGTCTAACTTCTTCTTCATCCATGTAATTCATCTAGTAATCTTCAAAATGGGGTTCATGTTCTCCTGTACTAACAACCCACAAATGTCATAATTGGGCCTTAGTGTAAATTTATCCATTTGAAACCTCTCCATTTCTTCATCCATCAATCTAGCTTTTGCTTATTGTTTGGCAAGAATATCTCCCAATTTGGAGAGGGAATTTTATGTTTGTTTTATGTCTTCTTGCAATATTTTTATGTACAAGGGCCAATTGTCTTGAAAGTTCCATTAAATCCCACTTATCATTCACATATCTAGGAAACTTATAAGGTTGTCCTTCAAATCCACTTACCCTAAAATATGTGAAGAATATGTATTATATAAAGATGCAACCATACTCCAAAATTGCATCCCTAACACTAGCAAATAATTTGTATTGCTCCCATTCTAGTTTGAAAAGGAAAGTTATAGGGGCAATGAAAGCATCATTTACTAGCCTAAAATTTCCTTTCCATCTGTCCAATCTCAATTGTGAATATACATCATACACCCTATGGTTTTCAAACTTTCATGTGGTGGGAGACCTGGGAATGATTTGAAACATGCAATGTTATAGATGAGATAGGACATCATATAGAATTTGATATCAACTGGATCACTTGACCTGATTTTTATAGCTATTTTCATGAGTTGGGCATGAATGGATGTTGATATAAAGATTTCCCAATAGAAATTTCCTGTTCTTCCAAGATAACCATTATGAAGGGGCACATCCACTCTTGAAAATCATTAACCCTTCTAACCCTGCCATTCTACTTAGTAGTATAATGAGATCCTCAACCTCTTCAACAAACATGGCCCTAGTCAATTTCTTTGGGGATTCTCTTAACAGATGGCTTCCTTTCTTTCAACCATTGGGCATTTAACATTCCAACATATTCATCATGTCTTGTGTCATAATCAGTTTGTGTTGATTCAATAATAGCAATTATTGGTTGAGCCAACTTTGGTAGCCCTAATATTTCCCTAAAAGCTTCTAGTGTTAAATTTATTACTCTTTCCCCACTTCCATCCAATACCTCCTTCTTCTCTAGGTCATAATTTTCAGCACACAACCATACAAGCTCGGAGAGTGTATTGATGGGGGAAAATAGTTGCTAAGGCGATGTGACTAGACATCAATGGCCGTCATCCATTTTCTCTTATTCGGATCATGCAACCTCCTTCGGAAATCATCTAGATCAACATTTAGTAATTTTGTGTCCATGAATTTTTCTAAATCACTAGAAATATTGGAAGTTACATGGAAACCTAATTCTAGAGATCTCATCTTGTGATTTTTATCTTTCCTTTTAATTCCAATTTTGAGTATCGAGAACAATAAGAAAAGATAAGGACTTACCCATTTCTTCACAAACTCTATGAAATCCTCCTCTACTCTTATACTTCCAAGTTCTTTGGCTCAATTTAACCACTTCACAGTTAATTTTTCTCCTTTCTTTCATGAATTGTTGTTGTTAGGGCATCCAAATTTCTCGTGTGCAAGGTAGAAGCTATAGAAATGATCGAAAAATATTTTAAAATTCATACCTTGATCTATATGCATGCATTTATGGTGGTATCCATTAATGATTTTAAATATTGACCCTTTGATCTAGTTCCAAACTATAACTTTGAAAAACACCCACTCTATGACTTTGGCTAAGAATCTCACATGTGTTTCAATTTTATGCGTGATGCAGAGCCATGGTTTTATTTACACTTGTATCTAGTTTCTAAAATATGTTCAAAACTATACGTTTGACCTGAAAAACCCACCTATTGAATTTTTTGAAGTGCTCACATGTGTCCTCTATCGGGCTTCGTGGATACGTTTGCATTTTGTATTATATTCAGCCTTTTCTACAAAATTTTATTGATACTCCATTTCCTTGCTCCAATCACATTTAAACACATGTTCCTTTCTCGAGAGGGTTTTTATTTACACTTTACATCGTATAACTTGAATATTCACAAATAGTGGTGTTGTGTAACCCCCATGCCTAAACAATGAAAGAATATCAATGACGCCACTGACACATATGATGTGACTGACGCATATGATGCAACTAAAGGAGGAGTTACAATTCTAAATAAGGAATGTAACTCCTATGATGCACCGACACAAATGACAATGACATATTTTATGACGAGAATCTAACACTTGTCATTTGACTTCCTAAGACCTATGCCTCTTGCAGGCGAGATGACTCACCAAGTGATGTGGATGATGATTAGGCATGTCACACACACCAACACCCCCTTTATTGAAGCCAAGGAATAGGTCATGGTAAGTCAAAATAGAAAAGAAGACTCCACTAGACAATTAAGAAAGATGTGTCATGGGGCCCGACAACTAAAGGCACGATAAAGTGCCCATATACAAACAACATATTTCTAGAAAGAAGAAGAGGATAAGGAGGAGGACTATATAGCCCTTAGAAGAAGATGGGTGGCTACAGAGACCTCACCCTAGAAGAGACTATAAGTGAAGAAAACTCACCCTAGTGAAGGGCTTGGTGAATATGTCGGCAACCTAATCGGTTATCCGAACATATTGTATATCAATGATGTTTTCATGTATCATCTCCCATATGAAGTGAATGTGAATATCAATGTGCTTCATCTCAACGATGCTTTGAACCGGATTTCTACAAATCGAGATAGTGCTCATGTTGTCACGGTAGATAATGGTAGGGTGCCGAAACTAGATGCCAAAATCTATCAAGATACCCTATAACCAAATAGTTTCTGTGGCAGCATTAACTTCTCCTTTCTATTCTTCTTATATCAATGATATGGCAATAACATTCAGCTTCTTGCTAGGCCAACCGATAGGACTGAACCAAGAGTGAAACCGTATCCCGAGGTAGACTTCCGATGATCTAGATCACTAACTCAATATGAGTCTATAAACCCAAAAATTCAATCTCGGTCCTCTCGAAATGATGAGTACCATCTGTGTGAGTGCCATGAACATAGTGAAGGATCCAGATTTGCTACTTTTAAATGCAGCTCATGAGGCTACTTTGCATAAATATGGACATGATCCCGATAGCATACGATAGATCCGGGCGAGTGTGAGTATGGTAGATCAATATCCCCACCAACTTTTGATAAAGGGTAGCGTCAACCAAGGGGGAAGAGAAATTAGAAACCAACTTGACCCTAGAAAGAAAAGGAGTAGGTGAGGACTTGTAATTAGACATGTGAAACCAACCAAGAAAATCAAGACAGTACTTAGGTTGTGAGATCATAATTCCCGATTCAGGTTGTGAAATCTGGATCCCAACAAAGTAATGAAGCAATCCTAAGTCAGACATGGAGAACTTGTTGGCCAAGGAGATCTTCACAGAATCAATGATAGAGGAAGAGTTACCCATGATCAAAAAGTCATCAACATAGAGAACAAGAATAAGCATGGATTCATCCTACCACAAAATATACACATTTGGGTCAGAGTAACACCGAGTGAACCTTGTGTAAGTAAAAAGGAGTCCATCTTGGCATACCAAGCCCAAGGGGCTTGTTGAAGGGCATAGAGAGAATTCTTTAACTTACAAACGAGGGATGGATCATGGACATAACCCAGAGGTTGTTCAATATAGATCTCTTCCTCTAGGTCCCCATGAAGGAAGGCAATCTTAACGTCCATCTAGTGGACTTCCCATCTGTTAGCGGTAACGATGGCAAGGTTCAGTCGATTGGAAGTCATCTTCACAACCAAAGAAAAGGTTTCCAAGTAATCAACCGCAACTACTTGGGAGAAACCCTTAGCTACAAGTCATGCTTTATACTTCTCGACTTCTCCATTGGCTCCATACTTTGTTCGATATATCCACCTACACCGAATGAATTTTCTTCCTTTCAGAAGAGGGGTAAGATCCCAAGTGTCATTATTTATGAGTGAGGAATACTCCTCATCCATAGTAGAATCCCACTCAGGAATCCTAGAATATTCCTAGAATGATGTAAGATCGAAGCAAAGGTGAAGGAGTGAGGTTCAACAAAACTTGAGTGATTACGTCTCTCATTTGAAGGATCTCCAACTAAATCTCTAGCACTCTGTAAATTTTTCCTAACCCAAAGAGGTCCCAAAGGTTCAAGCTTAGAGTTGGAAGATTCTTCACTTGAGTGAGAAGGGACATAGTCCTCATCATCACTCTGTCAGAATCAGAAGACTCAAAATTTTGAGGATCGAGAGGAGTAAGGAGAGGAGGAACTCACTCAATAACATCATCATCTGATGAGTCAAAATCTGAATTAGTGGGCAAAATAACCTCAGTGGAAGTAAAAGTCAAGGATGACTCATCAAACTTCACACTCCTCTCAATATAGAGCTCATGTGTAGTAGGGTTCAATAATCGATGTCCTTTCACGCCATCAGGATACCTGATAAATATACATGGTTTGGATTGTGGATCTAATGTCTTGCATTTATTCTTAGAATCCAAGTCATAGCCTTGGATCCAAAGACTCAAAAGTGCTCAACATTAGGCTTGTGTCCAAACTAGGCTTCAAAGGGTGTCATCCCTCTTACTGCCTTGTGTGGAACATGGTTCTCAATGTAACAATCACAATTCACTTTGCTTCACCCCAATCTTTGTGGAGGAAGGGACTTAGAGTGAACTATACAAGTGGCCATCTCCTTTAAAGTTTGGTTCTTTCTTTCTGCAACTTCATTTTGGGAAGGGTTGTAAAGCAATATTACGCTACAAAGAAATCCCCTCGGAAGTGTAGAAATCCTTAAACCTATTACTTACATACTTGCCTCCATTGTCGGTTTGAAGAATCTTGATAGACCGTTCCAATTTTTTCTTAGTAAGAGCCTTAAAGTTTTGAAAATTCTCAAAAACTTCAGACTTAAGCTTAAGAAAATAGACCCAAGTATAACACAAAATTCATCAATGAAGGTTAGTATATATAGAGCTCTAGTGAAAGAAGGAGATGGAAAGGGGCCAGAAACATCACTATGAACAAGATCCAAGGGATGAGTAGCTCTCCAAGATTTTCCCTTATCAATTTTTTTTTAGGGTTCTTTCTGAGGGTGCAACCCTCACAAAGACCTTTAGAAAACCTAACTCAAGGTAAGCCATTAACCATTTTTTTTGGCTCAATTGTTCAAGGTAACAATAATTTAGATGCCCAAAATGCTCATGCCATAGCTTGCTAACCTCATTTACATGAGTGAGCAAGGCATTGGGCATCAAATCAAAATAGAAGTGGGAAAAGGTATACAACCATGAATGGTGATCTACCTTTCCCTCAGCCAGAGTGCAGTCAGAGTTAAGCTCATGAATAATCAATGAGTTAGGACCAAATTCCACTCACATTCCTTCACCAAGGTGGGTGATTTTCTAAACCAATAGGAGATTGGTAGAGAGATTGGGAACACTCAACACTTGGTTAAATGTTCAACCTTCTATCTCTACCAATAAACTACCAAAAACTGACACATGAGTGTCATCACCCAACATGATTAGGGACATGCCACATGTTTCAATGCTAGAGAATTCAACCTCTAAAGAAGCCATGTGGTGCGAGGCACTAAAATCAATAATCCAAGTTGATGATGGAGCTGGTCTAAATACGAGTGCCTTACCTTTCTTCTTTTCATTTATAGACTCCTTTGCATTAGAAGACTTTCCCTTCTGAACATTTTGTTTAATGGATTCAGGAACACTTATTTTATTTTTCTCAAGTAAATGAGTTAAGTGATCAATTTGTTTCGAAAACAATGGTGCTCACTTGTGGCGATTTCTTATAATAGGATCATTGAAACTTTTCCTTCTTTGCTTTAGGCTTAGAAGTCAAGTGTTAGTGTTGGGCTTAGCTGGGGGTTGGTTGGTCTTGGTTTCTTTCTTAGGTTACTCTTTTGTTTCTTTCTTCATTTAATTTTTCTTTCCCTTATTTTCCACAAGGGCATGTGACTTGGGTTTTAGAGTCCCCATTTGAATGAGTTTGTCTTGTTCTTGAATGAGTTGGGACAAAAAACTATCAAAGGAGGGCATTTTCCATGTACTACCCAAGGATGCTTTCGTGGCATGAAAAGTTGAAACGAAGATAGAGTATTCAATATCTAATTTAGAAAGAATCAACAAGATCAATTGAGAGTCTTTCTTTTCCACTTTACATTCCTTTAGAGGCAGTCTAGTGTGGACAAAATTTGAGAAGAAGGACTATAGGTTTTCAAAGTCACTAGGATTTAACCCTAGTAGTTTGTTCTCTAACTTATGTCATCTAATGTCATCTTGCTTCCCAAACATATCATCGAGTGTTTTCCATGCTTTATCAAGTGTTGAGGAAGTTTTGATTTGGAAGAGCAAGTCGGGAGACATGGACATATAGAAAAGACCTAAGGCTTCATCACAACAGTTGAACCACTTAGATTTTTGGGTTCATCATAGGGTTCGGTCTCTAACCCCATGGTGACATGGTATAACCCTTTAATTTTCAAAACCAATATAATTTTAGATTTCCATTCAAAGAAGTTAAAAGGTCGAGCCTTCATTACTTTAAAGATATTCATAATGAAGAGATAGAACCAAAGGATGAAGAAGGAAGGAGAGAGAAGAAACAACCACCCCGAACAATATCACACCCCCTAAGTTTGGCACTTTATATTTTAGTTCGTTGATTACAATGAGATGCAACGTGTGCCAAGAACCGATCTATTACTCACCTTGCAATCAGTGTAATAATGTGTAATAGTGGAGACAACAATCAAAGTTCGTTGGGTGTAGTAGATCGATACCACAAGCAATCACAAGAATGAGAGAAAATAAGAAGGTGAAGAGAGGGATTTGTGAGAAACAACATCTCACATCGCACGAAAGAATCCCTTTCTTTGTAAGATTGCAGGCGCACTCATAAGTCCACAAGGAATAAAAAGGATAAAACAAGGATTGAAATGAGCTGAATTAAGTAATACAAAGACACCCCCTAGAATGCGGCACTTTATAAAATAGTGTGTTTACAAAACTAATAATCCCATCAACTAGAGTGAGAAAAAACATGTAACTTTGACTAAATAAGTTCTCAAAACCAAGTAATGAGTCACAATTTATAGCAAAAACCAATTCCCACAACTGATGAAAAATGCTAATAAGCCTAGAAATGGATTAAAAAGGTTCCCTAAATGCATGCAAAGGGTGTCCTATGTATGCTTGTTGGAAATGGAATTTAGATAAGGTTTGTTTTAATTGCAAGGGGGGATTATCCTCCTACCAGCCTCAGACCTCACCCTCTATCTTCGACACTCAAAGGAAGGATATTTAAAACAAGTAAAGAAATATCTAAAAGAATTACAATGCTAATTAAATAAATGTACACCTTAAAACATTTAAAAATTGATTTGATTTACTAATGATTAACCCTAATGGAAGGATAAGGGATGAGCTAGTGTTGACCAAGATGCTTGAGAATAGAAGCCCACGTGGAGATGTGTTCACAGAGGGGAGCCCTTGGAATGCAACCAAGCTGTTAGAGAGGAAACAACGAGCACATGCAGGAAAATGCATGCATAGGTTGGAGAAATTGTCAAACCGTGAACATGCAGAGAGGCTTGGCTCGGGAAACCAATGACAAGGTGAGTCCACCGGCTAGCTGGTTTAGATGGAAAAATCCTAGTACACTCCAATTCAGATCCTAAGAAATGAACACAGTGGAAACTAGAGTCGAACATAGCGCATGGAAACTAGAGATGCACACAGTTCACATCAAGTCAAGCAAAGTGCGGGGCTGTGTGAAATTCAGACTCAAGAGCAAAGGGAATTCGAATACACAACCAAAACAACCAGTGTAAGGTAGAAGAACCTTAGTCTTAGGATTTTTGTATGCTCAAGTTGTGTTGAATTATGTTTTCACTGGTGTATCCTTAGCAGGACGTGAAGGGAGTGAGTCGGTGGTGATCGATGCAATAGACATGAGTCGACGAGCATGAAAAGGGAATGTAGTCAAGCTATTATGAGGAAAATTCTGCAAGCTATATTCCAACTCATTTCTAGGATCTAAAACTCCTCAAATACTAATAATCGACACTCCTTTTCCCTTATAGACCACTGAACTCCGAACACAACCATAACCATCAAGTAATATACAAACAACCAAAAGAACGATAACACATGTAACGGTAGTTAAGGTGAGAGCTTGTAAAAGAAATAAAAAGAACCACGGGTCCACACCAAAGCAAAAGCCAGCTCATGAGAATAGAAGCAATCACAAACTCAAAGAATGGATAATGCAAACCAAACAAAATACCTTCAAACTTGTAATTCACCGAAACCTCAACGTGAGGTGAGAAATATGATTCCAAAGTAATAATTGAAAAACTTGCACAAGGAAATAAGAAGAAACCAAAAGTAATAAGCAACTGATAAAAGAAGAGTGCACGTTTCTTTGAAACCAGCTCGATACCGAGAAAGAGTGGAAAATGAGAACCGACGTCGAAAACAATGCACCACAACAAAGTTACACCCTAATGGTAACGCAAGCTCCAACACAATAAGAGAGATTAAAATCAATGGAAATAAAATGCAAGCAAGAAAATAGGTCTACTCATGCTCATAGATCAAAAAAGGAAGTACAAATAGGGGTGCTGTGTAACCCCCATGCCTAAACAAGGAAAGAATATCAATGACGCCATTAACGCATATGACATGACTGACGCATATGACGCCACTAAAGGAGTTACAATTCCAAATAAGGAATGTAAATCCTATGACGCAATGACATAAATGACAATGATAGATTCTATGAAATAATCTGACACTTGTCATTTGACTTCCTAAGACCTATGACTCTCGCAAGGTGAGATGACTCACCGAGTGATGTGGACGGCGACTAGGCATTTCACACACACCAACATCATACACTTTTCAGTCATAACAAAAATTGTGTAATCATACAGATATAACCCGACATTGCACCAATAATTAGATAATGCCATGTATCTTTACGCATTAGATAATAAAGTGTAATTTATAATGAAGACCACAGGAACAACATACATGATGAATTTGTAAGGATTAACACAATCATTCAAAAATTATTTCTTGGATACTTCTCTGAAATGGTATGGTTAAAATTTTGTTGGTGAAAAAGAGGATTTACACTATATTTACAATCGAACACAGGGATTTTTCTGGGTTTAACATGGGTTCATCATCTGGACACGTGTATTTTAGAGTTCTAATGGACAAGACATGAAATATTTTGAAGGAATATTTAAATCAAAGGAGCAAGCTCAAAACGAGCACCAACAAAGGGGAGGGAGATATAAGAAATGTTACAAAGGACAATTGCCAAATTTTTATATTTTCTATAGGAGCATCACCTTAAAAATGGAATATCATAAAATTCTGTCTATTAAATCCTTAGGAGGGTAAATACATAACTATAAAGGTGAATTTAGGCTTTTGGGGGCTTAAAATTTCAAATTTTTCCTTATAAGTGTCTTCCCTCCAAAAGTCCAATTTGAATTTCTTAAGGAGGGAATTGCCACCTTTTTGGCAATTTTGGATTTATTAGTGTCCTAGTGGCACTTTAGGGTTATTAGGGAGTGAAAATGAAATTTATAAGTCCCTTTTAGAGGTTCACAAACCATGTTTCTAAGTGCTTTTGTATGTAACTATGTTTTAGCTTCTTAACTCAAACTTATACTAGAGTTAGTGGTCTGTTGAGAGAGATTTAGTCAAAATTAAATGGTGCAAGTTAGTTAGGGTGAGATAATTATAATCATAGAATTTTTAATAGAGTTATCTGAGGATAATATCTAAGAGAGATTTTGGCAAACTATATAAAGTGAGACTCTTATATGAAGAAAAATCATCTTTCCTTGATTTTGTTTATGGTTTCTTATATGAATAATTTTAAGAATATGAAGGGAGGCATGCTTCAATGTATGAAGGATTGATTTAAATATTCTATTTAGGGTAAATATGAAAAACTTAGAAAACTTGGACTGTAGCCATGTTTTAGAAGAAAATACACATTTTGGACTGGTAAAACGTGTATAAATTTGGTTTTTGAAATTATTAGAACTTGAAATTTGGTCTATAAAAGGAAGGGTTTGAGGAAGACTATAAAAGTTTTATTTAGTTTTTTTAAATGTTTTAAAACTCTAGATATGATTTTTTGAATGCTCATTGTCGGAGACAGGGAACTAGTTTTGGCAAAATTACTAAATATTGATTTGTGAGTGCTATAATCCATTCGATGGCTAAAAATTGGTGTGCACCATTTATAGACCTATCTAAGAATGAATAAATATGTTTTGAGCCATTGAGTAGGTGAAAGTAGGTGAACCTATAAATCACCTTGCTAAGAGACCTACTTAGGTCTTTAAAATTTCTAATTTTTGAAGTTCTAGAAGGGTTTCATTGGGAATAGATCCTAAGATTAATGGAGAGAATTAATATACATAATGGGTGTCTAAAATATATTTTAGTTATTTTGGAAATGGTGTGAATAAAAAATTATACCTATAAACCCTTGTGGAAGTGCTACTTAAGGAAGAGACCTAATGAAAACTAAGATAAGTAAGTTGAAGTTATTCCTTTTGAGTTGAAGCATAAAATTTCTTGTGAAGCCATATCTCCCAAAAAGGGTACTTGGAATAGTGGCCGATTTGTGTTGGAACCTAGAGTTTATCTCCTAACTATAAGCTTTGGGCCTAAAGAAGGTTAGTGTTAAACAATCCTAGATACAAGAGAGATAAGATGTTTGAATACCTTGTTGAGAAAATTTTCAAGTTAGGGGTATGAATGCATTGAAATAGACTATTAGAAGGATTTAATGAAGCCTAACTCCTGAATGGAAGAATGTTAGACCAAATTCTTAATTTGGAGGAAAATATTTTGAGTTAAGAAACCCATTGTTTTCAAGAAGAAAAGTGTAATAAATGGTTGTGGCTAACCAAGTGGCATATTTTCTTGTTTGAATGTCATAACCCTTACTTCAAGTGGTAGAAGAGTAGGATTTTTCTCTCAAAAGAGAGATTAAATATTGATAAGATGTTGTGCAAGATAGATATGTTGTGAAGAGAAGAAAATGTGAAATATAAGTTTGCAAGAAGAGAGAAAAACAAGATGGATAACAAAGGAAGGATGATAAGAGGAGTCAGAGAGGAAAACTTAGAGAGAATGAGTAGGTTTACATAATGAGAAACATACAAGACATATTGGGAGATTTAGAGGTTTCTCATAGAAGAGGTATGGTCTTAGAAGAGGAAAGTGATAAAGAAGAAGTATAATTATAAGTAGTACAATAAATAGTTGTAGAAGAAGTACTAGATATGAGGCTCTTGAAAACAACCATGAGAGAAAGCTATAATTCAAAAATGAAGGTGCCAAAGTGTGGACGAATTCTACATCCAGAATACTTGATTAACTGGATCACTACTATGGAATATCACTTTTATTTTGAAGGGATAATTGAAGATAAAAAGATAAAGTTTTCTTATACTATATTAAAAGGGTATGCAACTATTTGGTGGGAATTTGTGTAAGAATAAAGAAGGAAGAAATGAAAGGATAAAATCAGATCTTAGGATAGGATGGTTTTAAGTTAAGAGGTAAGTTCATTCTAGATGATTATCATAAAAAAATTCAAAAATTACAAATTTAAGGAAAAGAGAGATGAGTGTGGCTTATTATACTGAAGAATTTTATAAGTTAGCTATGAGATCAGGTCATATAGAGGGATATGTTGAATAAGTAGCAAGATATTTGAATGGATTAAGGCTTAACATTCAGGATGAAATCAATTTGTTCACTTTGAGAATAGTGGAAGAAGCTTATCAAGAAATCTTGAAACAAGAGGAAAAGTTGTATAGAATGAAAGTACAAGATTCTAGAGGTAGATATAGAGGAATCATAGGTAGAGGAGAATAGACAAATAGAGGAACGTAGTAACAAAATCAAGAAGAGGAAGAAAACAACTCACAAGGGAAAAATATTTCAAGAGGTGGTTATTCAAGAGGAAGTTATTCCTATAGAGGAAGAGATAAATTTGGAAGAGGAAGAGGATGTTTTCAAGGTAAGTGTTTAAAATGTAATAAGTTTTATGTTTATAGGTTCTAATGAGTGTCTAGAGAACCCTCAGGTAAGTGGTAGCAGGGTAAGTGAAGCAAGAATGTTGATGAAGAACAAAGTGTGGGATCACCATCATACATAGAAGAACTTAAAACATGAGAGGAATTGATAATGAGAAGAGTACTTCTGAAACCAAACTACGAAGTTGAAGAACCATCCCAAAGAAGAAAATTATTCAATATAATGTGCAATTCCAAAGGTAAGTGTTGTAAAATCATTATTGATAATGGTAGCATAAATAATTTGGTGTCTTTTGAAATGGTAAAAATTAAAATTACAAAATTTGGTGCATCCTAAACCATATAGAGTATATTAGGTTCAAATAAATAATTAAGTTTTGGTAAATGAGTTGTGTTTTATTAGTTTTTAGATTGATAGTTACAAAGATAAGTTTATTTGTGATGTGATGCCCATGTATGCTTATCATGTCTTACTTTGAAGACCTTGGTAGTTTTATAGGAGAACCATTCATGATGGTAGGAAAAATACAAATACTCTAATGAATAATGGTTTAAGTAAACACTAAACGCTCTACAAGAAATTAGTGCTTGGAATGAAATCTACTCAAGATTCATGATAATGAATATAATAAAGTAATTTCAGCAGGAAGAGAGAGATGGTATTAAAAAAACAAGAACTTTAACTGAAAGGAATCATAGTATGAAGGAAAATAAAGTAAGTACAATCAAGAAGATTTGGAAATGGTTAGTTGGTGAAGAAGAATATAGGGAAAACCTTCAAAGAAGAAGGAAAAAAAGATAAAAATGATGAATCTGCAGACCTTAAAGGAAAGAAGGATAAATAAGAGATCTCAAGGGAACAAGAACTAAATAAGAAGTAAAATTATAATCTTGAAAACATCATGAATCAATCATATGTTAAGAAAGAAAATGAAAATCCAAAAAGAGGATTGAACCAACCAAGAAGGATGATGAAGCTCAAATTCAAGAAGAAAACTAAGAAAACATGGTTCAAGAATGGATAGATGGAGTGATAGAGAAGACCAAGAGGGTTTAAATAGCTCTAAAATTTAATTCTAATACTTTTTTATTGATGATTGTGTAGGAATATTAGTTGAGGTGCATATGAAGAAGTCAGTGGAGAGTGATTTGTTCAAGAAAAGACTCTATATTCGGACCTTGAGGCCATAAAACATCAAGAAAGACAAAAATAGAGTGGAAAATATGATCTAATAGTAATAATCAGTTAAGAAATAATTCATGTATATCTGGAGAGAGGATGCAATCCAAAAATAAGGCAAGGAAGTTAAAATTCTATTCAAGCATAGTCATTTCACAAGAAATCAAGACCATTCACATCTCAAGCAAAAGGGTACAAATCATAGAATTCATCACAAATATAGTATATTCATGACATGGAATCATGAAAAAACACAAAGAGGTATACTAAAATTGGAAAAAAATAAATAATAAAGAAACCTTTGACAACACAAAATATCATGGGTGAATCATTTTTAATCATAGGGAGAATGATGTAGGATAGTCACCTTAAACAAGGAATATCATCAAGTTATTGACATGTGTGTACTTGTGTGTTTTCATTGATGTAAAAGGTTCGTTAATTATAAATGAGGATGAATGAGTGTAAGTGATTTATTGTAGTGATGGTGACTTGGGAAAACAAGTTGTAGCATGGTTGAAAGAATGGACAAGGTGATAATTACTTGGCTAAGTAGGCTGGATCAGAGGCCTAATCAACAAGGGTAATAACACATGGAGAATAGAGATGATTTGTGGCTTGAGAAGCATGGTAGATACATGGAGAACATGAGGAAAGTGTGTTTAATCAATCATACAAGTTCAAAGGTTTATTGCAAGGTGCGAGAAGGGTTTACAGGTGCTCATCTAGACCTAGTCTAGGTGCTTGGAGGCCTAATAAGGCATGATCATAAGTTACAGAACTATGTGATCCCATGATGACATGTAAGGGTGTGAGACATGTTTTTCAAATGTGTTAAGTCCTTTTGAATAACTTTTAATTAGATGTATGATGTTTTTCTACTTTGTATTGGTCCAAACATGACTTATTTTATGACCTAGCTAGGAAATTCTTAATGGTTGAGAATATTAAAGGATATTTATGATTAGATGAGCATTGGAAAAGTATATATAGGTTATCCTAGTGTTGTGGGAAATCTTTTAGGGTCTTATGATGAAAATTTTGTAGGTTATGACGTTGTGAGTGATATCGAACTCTTGAATTCATGTTTTATTGCTCTATATGAGATAAATCATGTTGTTTGGCATGTTAAAAGTTTCCATGGGGACCCAATACTTTTAGGAATGATTAGGCATGGAACTAAGAAGCTTTCATAGTTATAATGAGATAAAATGGGGCCCTAAGATTTATGAACTATTGTTAAGAAGGAAAGGTTACCATAAACCCTAGTTCATGAGAAATAGGATAAATATTATTGGTATGAGATTATAATATATTGAATCATAAAATAATATTATTTGAGGATGGATAAGACTCTCCCATCTTTTAGATGGTGGTGGTTTGATGAATTGACTGTAGGTGGAGCCGACTCAAATCTGTTAGTTTCCGGAAAGGTTTTTTTCTCTCTCAAGATTTCCATTTGACCTATGAAATAAATTGGTGTTCTAAGTTGTATGGTATATATCATATATGTTTTGAGTTATTTTATATCTTGTATAATTAATTTGGAGGTCTATACTAGTCAATATTTGAAGATTTATTTTTGGTCTAAAAATGGCGCTTTGTAGTCTTTGAGTTAGGTGATTCTTGGGAACTTGTAAAATTTGAGATGATGGTTGATGGAATTGTGGGTGTTTTAAAATCCCACATGACATGATCCAAGACTTGGTTGAAATTTGGAGATGAGATTATATGGTATGAAAAAGGTCGAAGTTGACCCAGTTTGACTAGTTTAGGAAATTAATGCTTTTGTTTGAAAACTTGTCCAAAAGACAAATATATTAGATTAGTTAATGATTATTATACATTAGATAGTTAATTAGGATTAAATTTATTATATTCCATGTATTTATAGGTCTTGAAAGTGTCATAAAGTGTGTAATAAAGTCTTACTTCCAAAACTAGTTTTTAGGTAGTCTAAGTTGCTTGAAGGAGAAGTTGTTCGATGGATTTGAGTGTTGAGTCATGAATTAAATCATGTTTTGTGATGATATTTTGGTCATTGAAATTAAATTAGTGGTTACATGACCTACTTGAGTTATTTTGATATGCTTTTTGACTTCATTTTTGAAGATTGGTTCTTGGAGGTTCCTAGTTTGAGTAGGAAACAATCCTACTTTGTGGTGTCATGAAGGAGAAAGATGGTGTATATGATTATGAGATTTTGGAATATGTTGATATGATATCCCTTACATGCATGGAAGCTTTTAAGTAATGATAAATCTTATTTTAGTCCTTGGAGTCTATGGAGTGCTTGGTCGAGGATAAACTAGCCTTTTAGGTCTAATTATGTGTAGTTAAATGTCTTAGTCCTATGTCAACATATATGGTCTCATGTTATGATTTTATTTAATATATTAGAATTTTTTTATGACTTACCTTAATGTTCATGTCCAACCTATAGGTTTTTATGATTTTATCCATGTATATAAGCTCATTATATTTTCTCATTTGATCTAGTTATGAGTGTGAGGAATATGTGATCCTAGAAAGAGTGCCAATGTCGTATAAGGGCATCAAGACAAATCTGAAAGAATGAATGAAGTTTTGAGATAGATATAATAGTATGGAAACAATTTCAATAGACCTAATCAACCCATGAATAATAAATGTTGAGTGAAGTAGGAGAGAGTGTGTTTAAAGACAATTTTGAGAGAGTGAAGTTGAAATTACAATCACTATTAGTTTTAGAAAAAAATTACATCATTAGTCTTCATATTCAACCGGTTGAGTTGGTTCATGATCAATTTAGGGGTTGTATCCTCCTTACATGGTTAGTTCCTTGCTAAATAGGGTTTGGTTCTCCTTGTGGTTTTGGTACCTCACTAAAAAAATCACACAATGATGTATTATATTCATGTAAATGTGTAGGTTTGAGTAATATAATAAAAAAATTTATTGGGTTTTCTTCCCCTGGAGGGTTCCCCACTTTAGATATTGTGTTCTTGTGTATTCTCTCTTAGTTATGCTCATATGAATTATTTTTTCATGTTATTAAGCTCGCATTAATGCATGGATGAATGGTTAATGGTTTTTGTAAGTTAAATACAAATGGTTAAAATGTTTAGAAGTACTCATTCACCCCCTCTCAATCCATTGTGCTCACAACAATTGGTATCAAAACAGTCATTTTGAATAATTCTAATCACTTGAAGGAGATCCTTTGAAGCACATGTATGGTAGGTAGTTTATTTCAAGTTGAAAATTTTCCTATGATAATAATGAGATAATGTTTAAAACCTTTAGGTTTTGACATATGGAACTCCATATTTGATTTATGTACTCCATCTCCATCTAATTTTCTTACGGAATATGAAAAAGAGGATAATAAGGAGCATGTTATGTTGTTAGGCCTTGGATAACAATAAACAAAATAGGAATAATTCCAAATTTATCTAACAATTTTCCACTCTTAGGATGAAGTTTTGATATGGTATATTGAAAGTGGTTCCTGTGGCCACATGATAGGTGAAACAAGTAATTTTATCTCACTAGAAAAACATGCATCTAGTTCAGTCAGATTTGGAGACAATAAAACCATAAAAATTATTAACAGAGGTATAATAAGCTTGGATAATGGAAAGACCATAAATAAGAAAGGTTTGTATGTTAAGATGTTGAAACACAATTTTCTAAATGTGAGCCAAATGTGTAATAGGGTGCACTCTAACCTTTGATTACAAAAGGTCAGTAAAATAATTAAAAGGGAGACATGTAAGATAGTAGGAAAGATTAATAGAACTGATAATAACAAGTACATTTTGAAAGAGATCAATAAGGAGAATCATGAGAAAGTTAAATGATATTTGGATATGGAAAAGAAGATTAAGACATGTGAAATTTGATAATCTTGTCAATACAAGTTCTAAAAATTATGTAGAGAACATGCCAAATATTAGTAAACTAGAAAATACTACGTGAAAAACATGCCTACATGGGAAGTAGGAAAGGAGAAAATTCACCTCCAAGGAACATCGTTCTATTACAAAACCTCTATAACTAATTCACACTGATCGTTTGGATCCATAATGACTAAAATTACATCAGAGATTACTACTTTATGCTTTTGATAGATGATTATTTAAGGTACGCCTAGTTGCTTGTCTGAGGAACAAATATAAAGCACTTGATGTATTAAAGTCATTTAATGATCTTGTTGAAATTGAGAAAAATGGAAGAATAACAATCATTAGATCAGATAGAGGAGGTGATTTTTGGTCTAATCTATTTGATGAATTTTTGAAACTCATGGTATTAGGAGGCAATTATTAGCCTCCATAACACCTTAGTAAAATGGTGTAGTAAGAAGAAAGAATAGAAGCTGTTCGAGAATATGGAAAGGACCATTCTTAATGAATCTAAGTTACCTAATGGATATTGGAAAGAATAAATTTATACATCTATTTATATTCTCAATAGAGTTCGAGATAAGGGTTGATACTAATAAGACTCCACATGAACTGTGGAATGATAAACCAAGAAATGTAGAACACTTTAGAGTTTTGTTTATAGGTGTATTAACAAGAGAACTGAAGAGAATTTAGGAAATTTTGACTCAGATTTGTTGAGGGTACATTCTTAGGGTATTCCTCAAATATTTCACCCTACATATGCTACAATAAGAGGATTCAAAAAATAGTTGAAAGTTATAATGTGAGGTTTGATGAGTCCTATCCCATGAAATCAAAATCTAGGAGAAAAGAAACACCACAAGTAACAGATTACATATAAGAATAAGAGGTTATGAAGAAAAATTAAGAAGAAGAAGAATGTGAAGAAGAAGAAAGACAAAACACCAAATATCCATCAAGACAAGCCATAAGAGACCATCCTAAAGAACAAATCCTAGGGAAGAAGGATGTTATAATAACAACACGAAGAAATTTGGTAAGTCAACAAAACTAAGAGAATAATGAATTTTTATCTAAGTTTGAGCCTTAAAATGTTGAAGAAACAAGAAAGGATGAATTTTGGGTCAAATTTATGAATGAGGAGCTTGATCGATTGAAAAAATGGTACTTGGGAATTACTTCTTAGACCTACTAAAAAAATGTAATTGGAACTAAGTGGGTGTTTAGTCATAAAATTAATGAAGATGGAGAAGTTACAAGAAATAAATCTAGGATAGTTTGTAGAGGATATGATCAAGTTGAGGTAGTTGATTGGTAAGATACTTTTTCACTAGTAGCTAGAATGGAAGCCATTAGATTATTTCTAGCATATACAAGGTATAAAAGCTTTAAAGTGTACCAAATGGATGTCAAATCTACCTTTTTGAATGGAAATATAGAAGAAGAAGTGTACATTGAGCATCCTGATGGTTTTTCTTTGACAAATGAGAAATATTATGTGTGTAAACTAAAAAAGGCACTTTATGGGCTAAAGTAGGCCCCTAGGGCCTGGTATGAAAGACTAGATAAGTATTTGACTGATCAAGGTTTTGAGAAAAGAGTAGCTAACTATAATTTATACATCAAGAATGAAGGAGGAATCTATTTATTATATTAGTGTATGTGGATGACATCATATTTGGAGGAAACAATGAACATATGACTCATGAATTTGTAGAGGTCATGAAAAGGGAATTTGAGATGTCAATGGTTGGTGAATTGACCTTCTTTTCGGACTACAAGTCAATCACCAAAGGATACCGGTGTATTTATATCATAATCCAAATATATAAAATAAATGTTGAAAAAGTTTCAAATGGAGAATTGTAAACCTTTTGGGACTCCTATGATTACTGGATGTAAATTAAGAAAGGATGAAAACTCTCCCAAAGTGAACCAAACAAATTGTATAACTATGATTGGTAGCTTATTGTATGCTATTACTTCAAGACTTGACATTTTACAAGTGTAGGGCTTGTTGAAAGGTTTCAAGAGGACCATAAGGAGACACACCTACAATCTATACAAAATGATATTTATATATCTTAAGAGGACTATAGAATATGGTTTATGGTATCCAAGGAGTGAAAATTTTGAACTAAGAGCTTTATCTTATGCTGATTTGGTAAGTAGTCTTGATGATAGAAGAAGTACTAGTGGAGGAGCATTCTTTTTGGCTAGATGTCTTGTTTCTTGGAAAAAAATAAAAATATTTAGTATCCATTTCTACATGTGAAGTTGAATAAGTTGCAATTGCACTATGTTGTGCACAATTCATGTGGATGAGGAATACCTTAGAAGGCTATAATGAGGAGTGTGATGAACCTAGTCCTATCTACTGTGATATTACAAGTGCCATCAGTGTATCTAAGAGACATGTTTTGCACTCTTAAACTAAGCACATTCCAATTTTATATAATTTGTTGAGATATCAGGTTAGTGAGAAAAGGATCAAGGTGGAACGTGTGTCCACTAAGGAATAAATTACATATATCTTGACCAAGCCATTTATAAAATCAATATTCGAGCTCGTAATAGGTAAGTTGGGTGCTATTCTTGCCTTTAACAATCACTAAAAGGGGACAACACCTTTAAAGGGAGAATGGAAAATGAACAATATGGTCCAAGGATTTGAGAAAAGTGTCAAAGAAGGGAGTTATTCTTAAAGAGGTCTATGGAGAGTGTGCAGAAGCTTCAAAAAATAAAGGTATGTTTCTAAGTTTGATCTTGTAGTGATAATAAGATGTTGTAAGAGAAAACATGTAATTTCATAACCTATACATGAAGATTCACCATGTTTTGTGTTGGTGCATGAGTTTTAGGGGGAGATATAATTCTCATTATCTTTGATATGTGGAGATAGGTGTGTTATATGAATAACATAGTTGAATAAATGCATCATGGCAGGATTCAACATACTATGAAAGAGTTGTAATGATGAGCTACAGGTGGAAAGAGACCTCATGAGATTAAAAAGTATAATATTTATCTTCAAAATGTGTTTTATGTGTCTAGAATAATATTTTTATAGTTTGATGAATTTATTTAAAGCATATTTGTAGGGGGTTAGCCATATGACTCAACAAGTTGAAAAGACATGAAAATAAGGAAATAAAAAATGAATATTTTCTTAAGGAATGTTGTGATGTTATTGATCCATCTTCATGGCATGTATGCAAGGTATGTAAGATTATTTTACATAGGAATTTATAGGTTTATGTTATTTTTATATGTGGAGTCATAAGTTGATGTTCCATGTGATTAGCATGCTCCTATAGCACGGAGAAGTTTGAAATTTTTTTGTCGGAAGAAGAGCTTTAGGGATCTAGGTCCTAAAATTTGTTAACAATCAATAAAAGGTATTTAAAGTTTGATTATTGGTGGTTTCAATTGAGATATTTCTAATAAATAGTTATGAATGATTTATTTACTCAAAATAAAAAATTTCGGCATGTGTGTATGTCGTGAATTTTTTTCCCAAGGGAGCCAAATTCCTCTCATGGAATCAAAATAGAGTGTAAAGAAGAAAAACATGTCTTTAATTTTTATTGATGATTTGGCTGATTCTTCCAACCAATAAGTGATCCTAATATGTAGAAGAAGATGAATATTTGTGCTATAGTTATGTTCTTTTGCATTAATGTAAAAGGGGGATAAGTACTATTTTTATTCCATCACTAAAAAGTGGGAGACTATTGCCATGTGTGTACTTGTGTGTTGTTATTAATGTAAAAGGTTAACTAATGAAAAGATAGGATGAAGTAGTATAAGATGTTTCTTGTAATGATGGTGACATGGGTAAACAAGTTGTAGGATGGTTGCAAGAGTGGAAAAGGTGATAATTACTCGGCCAAGTAGGACTAATCAGGAGGCCTAGTCAACATGGATGATATCACATGGAGGAGACAGAGATGTTTGGTGGCTTGAGAAGGATGGTAGAATAATGAAGAACATGACGAGACCGTGTTGAAACATTCATATAGGTTCAAAGGTTGATTTCAAGGTGCGAGCAAGGGGTTTTCATGTACTCATCTAGACCTAGTCTAGGTGTTTGGAGGCCTATTAAAGAATTATCATTAGTTACACATTAATGTCAGCCCATAAATGCATGGACAGGTGTGAGACATGTTTTCTCAAAGATGTTAAGTACTTTTAAAAAAACTTTGAAGCATAGGTTTGATGTTTGTCTACTTTGTTTTACTCTAAACATGACTTATTCCTATGACCTAACTAGTAAATTATTAGTGGTTGAGAAGATTAAGGGATATATATATGATCATATGAGGATTGGAGAAGTTGAGAGAGGTTTTCTTAGTGTCGTGGGCAAAATTTCGTGGTCATATGCTGAAACTTTTACAAGTTATGAGGTTTTGAGAAATACCGAGCTCTTGAATGTATGTTTCCTAGCTCAATATGAGATAAATTATGATGGTTATAATGTGAAATGTTTACATGGAGACCTGATCCTTTCAAGGATGACGAGGAATGGAACTAATAAGCTTTCAAAGTTTGACATCAAATTAGGCCATAAGATTTATAAATGATTGTTAAGAAGGTAAGGTGGTCATAAACCCTAGTTTATGAGTGATAGGAGAAATATTATTTGTATGATCTCATAATGGATTTAATATTCAAATTAGATAATTGGAGGATGGAGAATAATCTCCCAAATTTTACATGGTGGAAGTTTGATGACTTGACTATAGGTGGAGCCCACTCATATCTAGTAGTTTGTAGGAAAGTTTGTTTTTCTCTCAATATTCACATTTGAAATATGAACTAAATTGGTGTTATGAGTTATATGGGAGCCATGATATATGTTTGGAGTGATTTAAAATATTGGTGAACTCATTTAGAGGTATTCATAAGTTAATCTTTGAAGACTGGTTTTGGTCCTAAAAGGGCGCTTTGTAGTCTTGGAGTTAGGTGGTGATTTGGAAATTTTGGAATTGGTGATGATGGTTGATGGACTTGGGGTGTTTTAAAAAAAAAAATTACATGATTAAATCCTTGTTTGAACTTTGGAGATGAGATGAGGTGGTATTAAGAAGGTCATAAGTTTACCTAGTTTGACTCGGTTAAGGATGACAATACTTTGGTCTAAAAGAAAAATATATTGGCTTGGTTGATGATGCTTATCCATTGGGGAGTTATGAGGGATTAAATATGATCCTATTACATGCCTTTAGATTTCTGTAAAGTGTTATAAATTTTGTGATAAATTCTTACTTCCAAAACTAGTTTTTGGGTATTTGAGTTTCTTGAAGGAAGAACTTATTATGATGGATAAGGGTTGAATAATGAAGTATAGAATGTTTGGTTATGAAAATTAGGTGAATTTATTTCAATGAGTTGTTACATGACCTATTTTATTTACTTTTATATTGTTTTGTACTTCATTTTTGAAGACTGGTTCTGGAGGTGCCTAGTTTGAGTAGGAAACAATCCTACTTAGTGGTGTCATGAAGGAGAAAGATGATGAAGAGGATTTTGAGATTCTAAAAGATGTTGATATGATATCCTTTACATTATTGGAGCCTTTGGAGGCATTATGGAGCTGCTTGGATTCCTTGGAGTCTATGGAGTGCTCGGTGGAGGAGAAACTAGCCTTTTAGGTCTAGTTATGCAATGTTAAATGTCTTGGTCCTATGCCGACCTATATGGTCTCATGTTATGATTTTATATGATATATTAGAGTTTTTTTCTTGTTCGTATGGCAAACCTTAATATTCATGGATGATATAGAGTTGTTTAGGAGTTGAGACATGTATATAAGCTCATTATATTTTCTCATTTACGCTAGTTGTGAGTGTGAGGAATCGAGAGCCTAGAGAGAGTTTTAAGGTGGTGTTTCACCAATAAGTCTTACTCTTTCTAGGATGAAAAGATAGAAGGTAAATAGTTAATGAGGAATACCTATGAGGTAAAGGTGGAAGGTAAAATGTGCACATTGTACAATTTTGATCTAAGCCGATTGTGTGAGCTTCCTTTGGCTAGGAGGAACAAACTCTATATAAGACATAACAAGACCACAAAATAGTATTAAATAGAAAGAGTCTAAGGACTTCCGAGAAAGACTAGATATAAGAAGCGTGATGCTTCCTTGAATGACTATCAATCTTTTGTTTAATATAAATTAATGTAAGAAATAACTGTTCCTATTTTAGTTGATAGGATTTAGGTATCTATTATTAACATACAAAAAAATTAATTGAACTCAAAACCCAACGGTTAGAATTAAATCCAGATAATTAATGGGATGGTTTGAGTCTTTACATGTAGTAGAGGTTGTAGGTGAGGTCTGGGTGAAATTAGGCAAGGTTTTGAGTTTTTTTTTGGAAGTTATTAAATCATTGTTATAAGAAACATTAACAATCTTAGAGACCGATATCGGTTGGTCGACTAATGCCATTATAGGAGATGACCGACACCCGTTGGCTAACTAACGATTAATTAGGGGAAATTTTCTTCAAATTTGAAAATGGGATTTTGAACCTCTCTATGATTGCACAGAGAGTGAAGGGGTTGATGATAAGGTTGTAATATTGTTAAGAAGACGATGTATGCTGAAAAGGAGGTTAGAAAGGGTGTAAAGGCTTGGGATGGTTGAATAGTGGGTTGGTGGGAAGAAGGTGATATATGGGTAATGGAAAGAATGAAATACATAAAGAAATGAAAGATCTATACTTGAATAAGCACAAATGATAAAATCACAATACTTATTTGGTATATTACAGATCATGTCAGTAGAAGTAGTTGGTGGTTGATCGAAGAAGAGGTGCTAAGGTCTAGTGCCCTAGAATTATAACATGTGTGCTCCTATGAGTATTCCAATGCTCTGAAAGGATAACCAGATGCTTTTCTTACACTATGGTTGTGTAATTTTATTTTCTAGATGCATGAGGGCTTGAATATTTACGTTTGAATGTAATAAGGCTCCAATAAATGAATGACCAACCCATGTAAATAGTTGTGAAAATGTATATAAGGTGACCAATGGTGGTTAGGTAACCGATGTTGGCGAGGAAAAAATAGCGTCGGTTAGGGTGAATTAGTCCCTTTTACCAAAAATAGGAAGATCTTCCCAAACTTGGCATTTTTTCAAGTTGAGTCTTCTTAGGGAAGTGGAGTTCTCATTCGAAAAGGTAGGAAGGTAATATAAGAATTCCAATTAGGTTTGACAATAATTCTTAGTTAGTTAGGTGAAGTGGTGACTAGTTCTTGGGAGTGACAAATCAAGTGTTGAGAGTGATGACTTGGTCACTTTGTGAGTTAAATGCCCCTAGAATGGATCCAGGGTGAGGGTAATTATGAGGTGGAGTTTTGAGGATGAAATTAACTTAATTAAAATAATTAAATTGATTAATAATGTGAGAATAAATATTAATATGGGATGAAGGTGTCATTATTATTTAAATATGTTATGTTAATTAATTGAAGAGGATTAAAGGGAGTGTGGCCCAACTTTGGTGTCAACATTTTCCCCTTTTTATCACGTATCTTGTATTAATAAGTGACGCTCACAAAAACAGAAGTATGTGCCCCGGAATGAGTGAAGATTAGGTTACCCCAAGTATAGGTGGAGGTGATCCCCCTCAAACCAGGAACTGATGAGGTGTTAAACAGAGTCATTGAGTGGTTTGAAAAATGGGTAAGTGATGAAAATGATGGTAAGGTGGTTGTAGATAAGGGTAATTTTGGACGGATCATATGTAGTGGCAATCTAAGGCACGCACATGTATAGGTTTTGATAAGGTACCAAGGTGAAAAGCTTGCAATCTTTACTTTATCAAAGGTTGATAGGTTTATCCAAATGAGGTTGAAGTGGTTCAGGTATCCAAGGTATAGGATATGGTCCTGAAACACCACTAGGCTAGGTGTAGGAATGGGTAATAGGTTGTGTTCTAAGGTACCAAATGTATGGCCATGATAAACATCACAACATTAGGAAAGGTAAGGTCATTAGGCTGAACAACATAGGTAGCATCATCGCAAGTTATAGCGAGTACACAAATTCAAATATCACAAAAGGTGAGTGTCAGTTGGGTGAGGTAGGAAAGGCCATAGGTAAGGCCATGTTAGGGGTGAAAATATTCCCCAAATGACAGTGAGGTCGGGTGGGAGGTTATAAGGCCATTAGGGTAATGGGTAAGGGTAGGGTCAATTATGGGGTAGGTGGAAAAGGTGGTGGGAAAGTAGATTTAGTACAAGATTGGGTAATGGGGTGAAACGATAACTGATAATAGTGATGTAAAAAAACATTGGCTAAAGGTAACCGATCACGATAAACTAGTGAATGTGAGTGATTTCGGTTAAAAAACTAGCATTGGTCGTCGTGGTGTGGTGAAAAACAAAAATACAGATTATTTTTCACTTGTTGACATGGAGAAAATGATAGAGCAGAGAGTGTTTTGTGTTTTATGTGGAGAAAGAGATGAGGTACTATAATAAGTGACTTGTTAAAGAATCATTAGTTGAGTGAATTTCGTTTGTCGGGCCCACGAGATCAAGATGAGTGATTTGATTGGTGGAGAGCGAGGGCTTGATTTAGACATGGAAGTAGCAGGAGGAGATGTAGGAGGGGCTTAGGCATCCTTCCCATAGTTTCCAGATATCATGGCGGTAGTGTGTAGAGGTAGGAGTCAATCCTTTCGATTATTTTTAATGGAATTGTAGGTAAAAAATGAAAAAAATAGGGTGGAAATAAAAGTTCAAAATGTAGTGAAAAAAGTAAAAATGTGGGTAGGGGGTGGGAAATATAGTTTAATTAGGTGTAAAATGGAAATGGGTGGGGTTTGGGTAGTTTTAGGTAGTTTTAGGTTGGTTTTTTTTTTTTTTTTTGGAAAATTGGGAACATGGGGTTTTGGCCATGGATCCGGACTAGAGACCGACATCGGTCAAGTCTCGACCCGACATCGAGTTTGACATGCCAGTGTTGGTGGGTAAATTAGTATACCAAAGTTGTTTGAGGGAAACCGGTATCACCAAGGTGTCCGATGTCGATAATGGGGAAACATGACCAAGTCCAAATCATTAGGTTTTAGAAGGCCAAAATGGGGTAAAAATCAAATGGGAGGGTGCATGGGAAAATAATGAAGGAAACCTAGATGGATGAGGTATAGAATTATGTGGGTCTGCATAAATTTAGGTAAATTTAGGTAGGTAATATGTGATGAAATCAGTATGGGAACATAGTTGGCTGGATTATAATGAATAATAGGTTAGGGAGATTGTTTAAGAATTTGATAGGTAGATAAGAAAAAATTGGTATGTGGTGTAGGAAGGGGTGAGTTAATAAGCACAAGAAAAGGATCCCACACAGGATGGAGATGAGGATGGAGGAAGGTATCCATCTTACAAGCATAAGTGGCTACATTATAGGGCCATTTAGTAACACCATAGGAAAGGTTGTGGCCTTACAGGCCCAGGGGAAGCTACACGGTGCAAGAATAGGCTCCTACACCAGACACGGTCCTCTTTTGGTAGGGAAGAGTTTGCGAGGTGGTAGTTAGGTCAATGGAAATTTCATAGACCATATCCATAGTGACGTTCAAGGATTCCCTAATCAAGGGACTGCGCAGGCATTGATGTGCCCTCCTACGCTCAGTAACACTCCCATTTTAAAGCTTTAGAAATGAGGGATTTTTTTTTGAAAAAGCGTTCTCTTTTTCTAAATTATCATAATTTAGAACACTCATTTCAAGTTATTAAATAATGTTCTCTATTCTAAATGATCATGATTTAGATCAAACATTTCATGCTAATCAATCTCATAATAGAGAAACATATGCGATTGTAATGACTCGGTGAACCGATCTCTCATTTCATGACTCGGTTTCTCACCGATCTCTCATGTTAATTCAATGTATCATATACCCAATATACTTGGTTCTCTTACCCTTTTTAGGGTATTGAAGTGTTTCGTTTAAGAGACCTATTTGAATATTTGTTACCAATATCCATCTAAAATCCTTCTTCTTAAACTAGGTGACTTAGGACAACACAACTAGCATCTTGTGATACTTTGGCCAAATATTTTCACATGCTATGCATTTTCATATTCCTAGATGACATACTCATCAAATGGAATATTTCCTTCACTACACTTCATCTATTATCTAGAATGGTCTTCACTGACTCATGTCAGTCCAACTTGTCCGAGGTTTAACCTTAACCTAGGTTAGCAACATGGAAAGGTATAGATAATCTCTCGTGGTGACTAAGGGTACATAGACATACTCAATCGACCCAATTTGATTACGTGTGTCTAGTTACCTTTAGTCATCATGAGTTACCCCTATACAAAGGCATGTCCCTAACCTGACCTAAAGTAAAACTAAGGTCAAGTCCAAGTTTATGTAGATCTAGATGATCCAATTCGGAAGGGTGTTGTGACATGTCACTATAACACTGTGCCATTATGAAGACCTCCAGTATTCATGATGTGACAATACTGCAGTTGGCATGTACCAAAATCCTATGGAATCACCTCATCTAGAGGTACATATCCACTTAAGAAGTTAAAGACTTACTTATATTCTTAATTAAGATTTAATCTCAACAACCTGTTGAATCTTTAATTTCTATGTTCATTAAGGTTGTTAACCATAATGATTGATAGTTACCATGTAGATAAATCTACAATCAATCTCTCATGCCGAAGGTTTGTGTTTCATTCCATGGTATCTTATCATAAGATTCAGGCTCATAAACAGAATTAGTATACCACAGTAAGATTATCTTACTTTTCTTAACCAAGTTTAAGCATGATTAAATTTATATTCTGGTTCCTTATTAATAGAATTCATTAACATGAAGTCTATTTATTATGTATGTATTTATTTCATTTTGGTTACCTTATTCTAATTTTGATTTAACAAGAGGAAGTATGTTTTCTTCCTTCCGAACCATATTTGAGTATGATTCTCAAAGGTATTAACCAAATGCTTATCCCCTTAGAATGTTTATCCTTCCTTTAACTTATATTCGTTAGGATTCATTGCTGCCATTTAATTTACACAAGAATCATAAGTAAATTACTCTTTTATTTAATGTCATCTAATAAACCATAATGACCTAGTTGTATTATCATCTATACATGGCAACTTATAATTTACATTTATTAAAGGTATAAAGTATCAATTCCCTTCCTATCAATTTCATTTGAGTTCAACAAAATGGTTCAAACATGATAGGTTTACGAGAGAATAATGACAAGATCACAAAATTTCCTTTATAATAAACCCAAAGTGATTGATACATCAAATACAAATAACGATCAATCCTTTTCCATTCCTCAAAGTAAAATATATGTTTTACAATTCCAAACATTTCAGACTTCACTCATGCTAATCAAAATTGATAAACTCAAACAAGAATACAAATTTTCCCTTTTTTAATTACATTTCAATAAGGATAATAATTCTTCATAAAATATGCAGATCTTTAGGTAAACACAAGAAGCATCATAAAAGAACTTGTTTTCTTTTATAACTTACGGAATCCATCTACAAAAATTGCTAGCACAAGCCAATTTGTCAAATTGAGCATGATAAGCACTAAACATTAAAATGATGTCCTTTCAACTAACTATCTCATAAAAAGAACCCTAATTTTATGAAACATTAAGATAATTCAGATAGATATCTCATAAAGGAATAAGGATCATAAAAGAAAGAATTGAAAGAGCAGCCACATTACATCAAGTAAGAATCATGATCAAATCAGCACTCTTCATTCAGTAATTTCACAAGAAATATTACAACAGATAAGTAATAATACATCTCAATTACTTATCGAACTCATACTATAGAGGTATATAATTCATTCTTGATTCAAACAAATGTTCAAGAAGGATACTAACCCTACAGTTCTCAAAACAAAATTATTTTAAAGAAGAAATGAATCACAAGTCACAACACTAACATAATTCTTCATACAATATCAAGACCAATTTCATTCAATCTTTAAGAATGGTATTTAGGATGAACCATCGACATCCTAAAACAATATTCCCTTTTAATACCCATTCAGTTTCAACAGGTTTAATGCAGAAGAGAGAAAGTAAACAGATGGCAAGAGAGACAACTTTAGTCATCCTTCAAGGTTCAACAAGTACAACAACGTATTCAATAACTCAGAGAGAGAAAATAGAATGTAAATTTCATTTACATACACCCAAAGGTAGTCACACATCAAATTCATTACCTCCTTAACAGGCATTTGTAAAGGAGAAGAAAAGAAAGGAAGTATTTCATTCAACTATCTACTCTACAATCTCCTTCAGCTAACACAACCAAAATGGTTGATCTCATGCAAGGAGGAATAATAGAAGAGAATAAACAGGTAGAGGGAGAACAAAGTACAACTTTCTTCATATTTAGAAGATAACAATGATGAGTACTTTAACTTAGAAAGGAGAGAGTGAAATAGGAGTCAATAATCAAGATGAGAGAGAGGTTCTTATTACTTCTTCCTCATACCAAATCAAATATATATATTGTATCATGCAAGTCAGTTATTGGAGATGTATTTATCTCAATGTAAAATAGGGAAAACCTCAAGTAAATTACCAGATATTACTAATAGAAATATTCTATAGATTCAGTTTACAACTATACCATAAGTATCAAACAACAATTGAACCTCCAATTTAATCCAATCGTTAATAACTTAATACACTAAAACCAAAGATTATTCATCCTAATTAGAAAATGGTTATGAGATTACAATCAAGTAAACATGTTCTTCATTCCACAGGGATAAAGGAAATAATTTTCAGATATGATGGAAAGGAGTCTGACCAGATTTAAAAACAAATAAGAAATTCAAATTCCACAACAATCATCCATGAGTACCAATAGTAAGAGTAATAAAACTTTGTTTCATAACATGCAGGTGTGAAAACATCATGGTCATAAAAAATTCATAGAAGAATCTAAATAAATTTTATCACAATTCGTGCAAGGAAGAATGGCTCAAACGAAACCCTTACTTAGTAAGGACATTTACCTACTTCCTCAAAACAACCCACATGCTGACTAAATCAAGTTATTTCAAACTCAGAAAGAGTATACCACTTTCACTGTCATTTCCAGACAAAAACTAAATCCACAAAGTGTTAAATCCAACACCCGAATTAGTATAATCACAATAGAACAACAATATTTGAAACAACACTCGTTTCAGCAAAAAGACATCTCATTTCCTACTTTCCTTCAACAGAGGGAGAAAACCCATATCAAATCTTTATCAACAATGTTTTTCCCTTAATCTATTTTGCATAGGAATGAAGTTCACACAATTTTAGCAACATTCTAGTTTCAAACAAGATAAGACATGATTTACTCAAACATGCATCAAGAAAATACCCATATCAAATATTTTCCAAATAACAAATCCAAGTAGAAGAATACAACAAAATACACCATAATCATTTCCACAAAACCATTTGTTTCTAACAAGAGAGTTATTTTAATGAATACATTCAAAAAGAAGCATAGCTATTTAATAATTACAGCCTATCATGCACGATAGTGTTTTATTTATTTTGCGTAAGATCTCAAATGAAGCCTCCCAAAACCTCTTCTTTCCAAAACGACATCAAAAATCCAAATATCCTAGCTTCCTCTATGTTTCCACAGGTTCAGAAATAGTTCGAAGATACCCAAGATCACAATGGATAGAAAAATAGACTTGCTGGTTTGAAGAACCTAAACTTTCATGCAGAGCAAAAACTAGAAAGACCAAATGACCAACAACTTTCCACAAAACCCATTTCTCATATTTCCTATACGGTTTCTTTTCCATAATCAATGTTATTGAAAAATTGAATTTCCATTCCCTCCTCTTTCCTTATGCCACCACCATTCCAAATTTGGAAAATTTAATTTCAAAAATTCCCATTCATTTTAAATTTAGCAATGATGTCAGCTAGGCATCCCATCATCTTTTTATGCCTCCGCCAATCTTGGTAAATTTAGGATGTAAGGACCAAAATTTAATCCACATTAATACCTTTGAAACCATCACCACATACTTCCCATTTACCACGTAACCCTTAGGTACCCTTTAGGCTTAGTAATAGTTTTAGTCACCTTAACATTAGTTAGGTTTCCATCTTAGTTCTTAGGTCTTTAGAACTACCTTAGGTCATTTCCAAAACCCCATATCCACTAACCTTATTACCTTAGGTTAGGTTATTAACCTTAGATTAGAATCCATATAGGGTAGGAAATTACAACATAGGTGAAGACGAAACTTGTACTTGTTTAGTAATAGGTCCTAGTTAAGTATTTTTACCTTAGGTTAGAAATCCAAATAGGGTAAACATTACACTTTAGGTTAGATACGAATAACACCAACCATTCTAACCAAGGCTAAGGTATTTTCCTTTATATCCCAATGATAGATTATCAATCTCCTAATGCTACTCAATTACAAAACACTTATAAAGGAGGTCCAAACTTACCATTTGTAGTCTGATGCCAAGTAAGAATACACTGTAGCTAGGTCCTTTACAATTTACAACAAAACACAGCTCGGTTCCATAATACATTTCATTCAGAATTTCAATTAACAAGATGACATTAAAGAAGAACTGAAGCATACCTTGGATCAATGGAATTGATTCATGGTGTGCTATTATCATATGGTAAATATGAAAATAATAGTACATATTTACAACTTACAGTTCATAGCACAAAATGGCTTCATTTCCAAGTAAACAAAATTACAGCAAGCATGAATTCTAAACAGTAATAACTTACCCATTGCAAACATGATTTTCAACGTCAAAATAATGCACCTTCCTAAGAAAAATCACATGTTAATGTCTGCAATGTCAAGTGTGGAAGTCATGATGGTAACAATCATGACCAATATGTTACATACCATCCTCCTTAAAAGAATCATCATCCTAATGATTAACTTAAACAAACCATTAAAGTTTAGGAAAAAACTTTATTATTTTCCTTCCATTCATATGTTCATAACAAAACTATAATTGAAAAATTCAAGTTTTAAAACAATATTTAAAATAGCTATTAAATAGTTTAGTAATTGCCCAAGTTTGGCAGATTTAACATCCAAACATGAATAAATTTTTCAGATTTTATCATTTTTCAAAATCAATTCTGATCAAACAAGTATGTAAATATAGTTCTCATTTCTTGAGATTTTCTCATGTTACACTTTCTTTGTTAAATTGGTCCCACTCGACCTTACATTGGCTTATTTTAAAATTTCTTAAGTGCAACTAGCGAGTTTCCAAAGACTCGAATGGGATTAACCATGATTATTCCTATGTCTTGGACCTACAAGGAATTCCAATTCAACACGTGTGATAAATATAAAATGTAATTATTAAGTAAAGAAATATGGAAACCATCATACATGCATGATAAAGCGGAGGTAAGGAAAAATGATACGCTACATGGTTGATTACTTCAACTATTTCAAAGGGTCCCATAAAGAGGTGATAACTTGGTATCCTTGTCAAAATTTATACAAATCTTTTCATCTTAACTCAAAGAAAGGAATTATCACCAAGTTCAAATTTCCTATCAACCCGCTTTAAGTCTGCATAACTCTTTTACCTATCGGCAGCTTCCTTCAAGCGTTCATGAATCATTTTTACTTGTTGTTCCATTTCTGTAAGGATTTCAGGTCCTATCACCTCTCTATCTTCAATGTTGTCCCAGCTAATAGGGGTTCTACATTTCCTTCTATATAGTTCTTCGAAAGGTACCATTTTTAGAGAGGTGTGATAAGTATTATTATAAGAAAACTCAACTAATGGAAGGTACTCCTCCCATTTATATTTCTGATCCATGTAATACATTCATAACATGTCCCCAAAAATTGATTAACTCTTTCAGTTTGTCCATCCATTTTTGGGTGATATGCAGAACTGAAATTCAGCTTAGTCCCGAGGGATGCATTAAGAGTTTGCCAAAATCTTGATGTAATTCTCAGATCCCTATTGGATATGATTTATTTAGGTATTCCATGTAACCTGAAAATATCATGCACAAATCTTCTTTATAACACTGGTGAATCATCTTTTAGATAACCAGCAATAAAGTGTGCCACCTTTGTTAGTTTATCAACAATAACTAGAATAACGTCATGTTTATTTTTTGACATAGGCAACCCTTGAACAAAATCCATACTTATCACTTGCCATTTGTACTATGGAATGTTGTGAGGGTATAGTAAACCAGTTGAATGCATATGTTCTACTTTAACATGTTGACACTCTAAGTAGTGTGTCACAAATTCCATCACATCCTTTTTCATTCCTTTCTAGAAATATTGTTGTTTTATATTAGCAAGAATTTTCGTAATGCCAGGGTGACCAGAAAAAGGTGAGTTGGGAAATTCAACTAATAATTTATTTCTTAAATCATTTGCCAAAGGTCTCAGTATACCTGTTTCCAAACCGCAAGATTCCTTCATTGTCAAAATTTAAAACTTTATACCTCACATCATTTGGATCTGCAGGTGAGTGTTGTCTTTACTTGCTTGAAAATAAAAATTATATTCCATGACATTTTCACCTCATCTTTAAACTAAATTCTTAATGTTATAAGAGTAAAAATGTACTTCCTATGACTTAGAGCATAAATTCTACTCTATTTTATTTTCCTTTAGTATAACTTATGTCAAAGTCATAATGAGATAGAAATTCTAACCATCTTCGTTGTCTTGCATTTATATTTGGATGAGTAAAAATATACTTCAACCCAAGATGATTAGTTTTTAGTTCAAAAAACCTACCAAGAAGATAATGCCTCCATACTTTAAGTGCATGACCAATGGTAGCAATATCTAGCTCATGTGGAGCATAATTCAGTTCATGTAACTTGAGTTTTCAACTTTCATAAGCTATGACATGATCATTCTATAACATAATACCTCGATACCATCTCCAAATGCATCTTGTCACTATATAGTAAAGTCTCCATTAGGATCAACACAATCAAAGTAGGTGTTGTAGTTAACTGATCCTGTAGAATCTTAAAGGAAAATTCACATTTTTCATTCCAAACAAATTTCTTTTCTTTCTTCTATAATGAAGTTATTGGTATAAAAGTCCCAAAAATTCTTTAACAAAATTTCTATATTAACTGGAAAGACCTGAAGCTTCTAACTTCATGTACATTCTTAGGTGCAGGCCACTCAATTATAGCTACAATATTTGAGGGATCTACCGCTATTCCATTCTTGCTTATAACATGACCCAAATAGTGTACTTCCATATCACAGAAGGAACATTTCGATAACTTACCATACAAATTTATCTTTCTTAATATTTTCAAAACTATCTTTAGATGCTTATGATGTTCTTCAATACTTTTAGAGTATATAAGAATATCGTCCAAGAATACAAGAAAAAATTTGTCCAAGTATTATTGAAAAATATTATTCATCAAATTCATAAAATTAGCAGTGCATTTATCAACCCAAAAGGAAAAACTGTGAATTCATAATGCCCATACCTTGTTCTAAAAGTTGTTTTATGAATGTCTTCTTCTTTTATTCTCAACTGATGATACCCAGACCAAAGGTATATTTTATAGTACACCAATGCTCCATGCATTTGATCAAATAGATAATCAATTCTAGGAAGTGGATATCGGTTCTTAATAGTTGCCTTGTTCAACATTCTGTAACCAATGCACAATCTAAGTGGGTCATCCTTCTTTTTCATGAAAATCACCCGTGCTCCCCAAGGTGAGACACTCGGTCTTATCAAACCCTTTGACAAAAGTTCCTGCAATTGGGCCTTAAGCTCTACTAGTTAAAGGGTATTCATTCTATAATGTGCCTTGTATATAGGCTTGCTTCCTACTTTGATCTCGATCGTGAATTCAAACTCTCATTTGGGTGGAAGACCCGGTAACTCCTCCGGAAACACATCACTGAAATTTCTCAACAACGGATATCTTTCCATGAATTTATTACATTCTTTAGTATTTTCTGACATTTTTATTGCATACAAGGTACAACCTCTATTTTTGGCCTTTTTAAGTTGCATAGTTGTCAGTTTCCTAACTGAAATCTCACATTTTACACCCTGAATGACTGTTGTTTTCTACAGGTCATCAAAATAACTAATCTATTTTTCATAATAGTCAACCTTTTCCTTATGCTCAGCTAGCCAATTAACACCTATGATTACATCATATGACCCCAAAGGAGCAACATAAAGGTCAACTTCTGTGGAAAAACTAGGCAAGTCAAGGACTGCCCCAAAAAGGCACATACTAATTGTATGAACAACATTATTTCCATAATGTACAACCCATAATTTATCCATTCTTTCAGCTTTTATTTTTAATTTTGAAGCTAAATTAGTAGAAATAAAACATTTAGTAGCTCCAGTATCAAAAATTATAGTCATAGGTATACCGAATAACTTACCTGGAACTTCTATGGGTGTGACTTGCTTTTCAACTTGTTTATCAACTACCACAACGTGTATCCTATCTTGGTGATTACACTCATCCTTCTTCAAAGGAAAATGACTCGTGTAATGATCCTTACCACAATTAAAACAACCTCCAATAGGCCCCTTCCTAGGCTCAAATTTATTTCCATCCTTGAAGTTATCATTCTAGCTTCCATAGGACTTTTGTCCATTATTATTGTTCTTGACAAAGTTGTTCCGTATACTAGCAGCATGTTTGTTTGTTGTTGTTTTCTTATTATTATTAGTGGAAAATTTGTTTTTCATACCAAACCTCTTCTAGGGTCCCTTTTTAGGTGCAAGAGATGAAGAAGAGTTTGGAACCTTCCTCCCAATCTCCTCCTCTCGATCGAGATTGATCTTAATTTTTGTTCTTTCCTTATGGATTTTTTTGACAACCCCTTCTATAGTGGTTGGGCTGTGAACATCCACCTCACCGCCTATAATGGGATTTAATCCCATGATAATTTTTCCTATCCTGAACTTCTCATCAGTTTGATACTGAGGCACATACTTAAGGATTTTAGTAAACCTTTCCAAGTAATCTGTCACAATTAACTTTCCTTGAGATAAGTTTTGAAATTTAGTCATTTTCTGATCATAATAAAGTTGAGGCAGCCACCATTGCCTAAAGTAACTTTTAAATTCATCCCAAGTTATGTCTATTTTGAAAATATTCAACTCAGCCTCACGGGTGTCCCACCATGAAGATGTGTCATGAGAAAGATGATATACTCCCCAAATTGCCTTTGTTTCCTCAGAGAAGTTTCTTATTGCAAAGTTATTCTCCATTTCACTAATCTAGTTCTCTGCCCCATTTCCAAGTGTAGTTCCATCAAACTTGGGATGAATTATTATTTTTATATCATTGGTGAGCTCCCCTGGTAATCTTGCCTTTTTATTTTTAGGTTGATTAGGTATGTTTACATTAGTATTATCAACACCTTAATTTCCCCCATTGGTGTTGTCCACAGGAGGTAGCTGATTGTCATTATCAACATCTACTTCCTCCTCTTCATTGCCCATAACTTTTTGTTCTAGTATAACTAAATGATCCCTTGTGTCCATTAGGGTAGCAAGGATCTCATCAAGTTTTTGAGTAGTAGTTGCTTCTCCACCAAGTGGTGGGTTGTTTGTAGCATTTCCTCTTATTCTAACTATTTTCTGTTAATAAGAAAATTTAAGTTTTATTAGATTATGAAAACAATATGTCCAAGATCTACAACCTTCAGCTCTGATACCAAGATGTAACATTCCCATTTTAAAGCTTTATAAATAAGGGAAATTATTGTTTTTAATAGCATTCTCTATTCTAAATTATCATAATTTAGAACACATATTTCAAGTTCTTAAATAGTGTTCTCTATTCTAAATGATCATGATTTAGAACACACATTCCATGCCAATCAATCTCATAATAGATAACCATATGCAGCTTGTAATGAATCGGTGAACTTCTGATCTCTCATTTCATGACTCGGAGTTTCATCGATCTCTCATTTCATGACTCAATTTCTCACCAATCTCTCATGTTAATTCAATGTATCGTATACCTAGTATACTTGGTTCTCTTACCCTTTTCAGGGTATTGAAGTGTTCCATTTAAGAGGCCTATCTGAATATTTGTTACCAATATCCATCTGAAATCCTACTTCTTAAACTAGGTGACTTAGGACAACGCAACCAGTAGCTTGCAATACTTTGGCCAAAGATTTTCACATGTTGTGCATGTTCATATTCCTAGATGACATACTCATCAAATAGAATACATCCTTCACCCCCACTTCATCTGTTATATAGAATGGTCTTCACTGACTCCTATCAGTCCACTTGTCTGAGGTTTAACCTTAACCCAGGTTAGCAACATGGAAAGGTATAAAGAATCTCTCACGGTGACTAAGGGTACATAGACATACTCAATCAACCCAAGTTAATTGTGTATTTCTAGTTACCTTTAGTCATTGTGAGTTACCCCTATATAAAGGCATGTCCCTAACCTAACCTAAAGTAAAACTAAGATCAAGTCTGATTTTATGTAGATCTAGATGATCCAATTCGGAAGGGTGTTGTGACGTGTCACCTACAACACTATGCCATTATGAAGACCCCAGTCTTCATGATGTCATAGTACTTCAGTTGGCATGTATCAAAATCTTATGGAATCACCTCATCTGGAGGTACATATCTAGTTAATAAGTTAAACACTTACTTATCTTCTTAATTAAGATTTAATTTCAGCAACCCTGCTAAATCCTTAATTTCTATGTTCATTAAGGTTGCTAACCATAATGATTGATAGTTACCATGCAGATAAATTTGCAATCAATCCCTCTTCCCAAAGGTTTGTGTTTCATTCCACGGTATCTTATCATAAGATTTAGGCTCATAAACAGAATCAGTATACCACAATAAGATTATCTTACTTTGCTTAACCAAGTTTAAGTATGATTAAATTTAGATTTTGGTTCCTTATTAATAGATTTCATTAAGATGAAGTCTATTTATTACGTATGTATTTATTTCATTTCGGTTACCTTATTCTGATTTTGATTTAACAAGAGGAAGTATGTTTTCTTCCTTCGAACTTCATTTGAGTATGATTCTCAAAGGTATTAACTGAATTCTTATCCCCTTAGAATGTTTATCCTTCCATTAACTTATATTTGTTAGGGTTCATTGCTGCCATTTACTTTACACAAAGAATAATAAGTAAATTACTCTTTTATTTAATGTCATCTAATAAACCATAATGACCTAGTTTTGTTCTCATCTATACATACCAACTTAGAAGTTGCATTTATTAAAGGAATAAAGTATCAATTCCCTTCCTATCAATTTCATTTGAGTTTAATTGAAATGATTCAAAACTGATAGGTTTACGAGAGAATAATGACAAGTTTACAAAATTTCCTTTACAGTAAACCCAAAGTGAATGATACATCAAATATAAATAACACTCAATCCTTTTTCCATTCCTCAAAGTAAAATATACATTTTACAAGTCTAAACATTTCAGACTTCACTCATGCCAATCAACATTGATAAACTCAAACAAGAATACAAATTTTCCCTTTTTCAATTACATTTCAATAAGAATAATAATTCCTCATAAAATATGCAACCTTTAGGTAAACACAAGAAGCATCATAAAAGAACTTGTCTTCTTTTATCACTTACGGAATCCATCTGCAAAAATTGCTAGCATGGGTTAGTTCGTCGAACTGAGCATGATAATCACTAAACATTAAAATGATGTGATTTCAACTAACTATCTCATAAAAAGAACCTTGCTTTTATGAAACATTAAAGCAATTCAGATAGATATCTCATAAAGGAATAAGGATCATAAAATAAAGAACTGAAAGAGTAGCCACATTACATCAAGTAAGAATCACAATCAAATCATCACTCTTCATTTAGTAACTTCACAAGAAATATTACAATAAATAATTAATAATGCATCCTAATTACTTATTAGACTCATACTATAGAGGTATATAATTCATTCTTGATTCTAAAAATGTTAAAGAAGGATACTAACCCTACAGTTCTCAAATTTTTTTTTTTTTAAAGAAACCATTAATCACAAGTCATAACACTAACATAATTCTTCATATAATATCGAAGACCAATTTCATTCAATCTTTAAGAATGGTATTGAGGGTTAACCATCGACATCCTAAAATAGTATTCCATTTTTAATACCCATTAAGTTTCAACAATTTTAATGTAGAAGAGAGAATGTAAAAAAATGGCAAGAGAGATGACTTTAGTCACCCTTCAAGGTTAAATGAGTACATCAACGTATTCAATAACTTAGAGAGAGAAAACAAAATATAAATTTCATTTACATACACTTGAAGGAAGTCACACATCAAATTCATTACCTCCTTAATAGGTATTTGTAAAGGAGAAGAAAAGAAAGGAATTATTTTATTTAATTATCTACTCTATAATCTACTTCAGCTAACACAATCAAATTGGTTGATCTCATGCAAGGAGGAATAATAGAAGAGAATAAACAAGAAGAGGGAGAAAAAGTACAAATTTCTTCATATTTCAAAGATAACAATGATGAGTACTTTAACTCGAAAGGAGAGAGTGAAATAGGAGTCAATAATCAAGATGAGAGAGAGGTTCTCATTACTTCTTCCTCATACTGAATCAAATATATATATATATATATGTATCATGCAAGTTAGTTATCAGAGATGTATTTCTCTCAACACAAAATAGGGATAACCTCAGTAGCTTACCAGCTATTACTAACAGAAATATTCAATAGATTCAGTTTACAACTATACCAGAAGTATCAAGCAACAACTGAACCTCAAATTTCATCGAATCGTTAATAGTTTAATACACTAAAAACAAATCTTATTCATCCTGAGTAGAAAATGATTCTGAGATTACAGTCAAGGAAACATGTTCTTCATTCCATAGGGATAAAAGAAATCATTTTAAGATACGATGGAAAGGATTCTAACCAGATTTAAATACAAATAAGAAAGTGAAGTTCCACAAAAATCATTCATGGGTACCAACAATAAGAGTAATAACACTTCATTTCATAACGTGTAGGTGTCAAAACATCATGGTCATCACAAATTCATAGAAGAAGCTAAATCAGTGTTATCATGCTTTGTGTAAGGAAGAACAACTCAAATAAAATCCTTAGTAAGGACATTTACCTACTTCCTCAAAACAACCCACAGAAGCTCACAAAATTGAGTTATTTCAAACTCAAAAAGAGTATACCACTTTCACTATCATTTCCAGATGAAAAATAAATCCACAAAGTGTTAAATCCAACACCCAAATTAGTATAATCACAATAGAACAACAATATTCGAAACAACACTCATTTTAGCAAAAAGACATCTCATTTCCTACTTTCCTTCAACAGAGGGAGCAAACCCATATCAAATATTTATCAACAATGTTTTTCCCTTAATCTATTTTGCACAAGAAATAAGAATTTCACATGATTTTAACAACATTCCAGTTTCAAACAAGATAAGACATGATTTACTCAAACATGCATCAAGAAAATACCCATATCAAATCTTTTCCAAACAAAAAATCCAAGTAGAAGAATACAGCAAAATACACCATAATCATTTCCACAAAACCATTTGTTTCTAAGAGTAGAGTTATTTTAATGAAGACGTTTAGAAAGAAGAAGAACTATTTAATAAGAAGAGCCTATCATGCCTGATAGTGTTTTATTTTGTTTTGCAGAAGATCTCCAGCCAAGCCTCCCAAAAACCTCTTCTTTCCAAAACAACATCAACAACCAAATCTCCCAGCTTCCTCTATGTTTCCACAGGTTCAGAAATAGTTCAAAGATACCCAAGATCACAATGGATTGAAAAATAGACTTTCTGGTTTAAAGAATGAGAACTTTCACGCAGAGAAAACCGAAAGATTAAATGACCAACAAATTTCCATAAAACCCATTTCTCATCTTTCCTAGGTAGTTTCTTTGTTGTAATCAATGTCATTGACTGCCCATTCCCTCCTTTTTCCTTACACCATTTCCTTCCAAATTTGGAAAAGCTAATTTCAAAAATTCCCATTCATTTTAAATTTAGAAATGATTTCGGCTAGGCATCCCACCATATTTTTATGCCTCCGCTAATCTTGGCGAATTTAGGATGTAAGGACCAAAATTTAATCCACATTAATACCTTTGAAACCATCACCACCAACTTCCCATTTTCCACGTAACCCTTAGGTCCCCTTTAGGCTTAGTAATAGTTTAGGTCACCTTAACATTAGTTAGGTTTCCATCTTAGTTCTTAGGTCTTTAGAACTGCCTTAGGTTATTTCCAAAACCCCATATCCACTAACCATATTACCTTAGGTTAGGTTATTAACCTTAGATTAGAATCCATATAGGGTAGGACATTACAACATAGGTTTTGATGTAACTCATACTAGTTTAGTAATACGTCATAGGTAACTATTGTTACCCTAGGTTAGAAATCCAAATAGGGTAAACATTACAATTTAGGTCATATCCGAATAGCACCAACCATTCCAACCAAGGCTAAGCTATTTTCATTAATAGCCTAATAATAGATTTTTAATCTCCTCACGCTGCTCATTACTACAAAAACTTATAAAGGAGGTCCAAACTTACCGTTTGTAATCTAATGCCAAGTAAGAATACCTACAACTAGGTCCTTTACAATTTACAACAAAATGCAGCTCAGTTCTATAATACATTTCATTCAGAATGTCAATTAACAAGATGACATTAAAGAAGAACTGAATCATACCTTGGATCAATGGAATTGATTCATGGTGTGCTGCTATCATATGGTAAATATGAAAATAACAATATAGTTTTACAACTTACAGTTCACAACACAAAATGACTTCATTTCCCATTAAATAGGATTACAAAGAAGCATGAATTACGAATAGTAATAACTTACCCATTGCAAACATGATTTTCAACATCAAAAGAATACACCTTCCTAAGACAAATCACATTTCAACATTTTTAATGTCAAGAGTGGAATTCATCATGGTAATGGTCATGACCAAGATGTTACAATGCTAAGCACCAAGCCCAACACAAAGTCGGTGAGTAGACTAGATCCAGGACTCATAGCTCAAGTAGCATAGGGGGTCATCGGCCCCAGAGATAGGGCCAGCTGAGGTTATGATTTCCCGAGACCAAGCCCCACGAGGGAAAGGAGGAGGAGATGGAGGCCAGGTAGGGACCAATAGAGGGTGGCGGGATGATGTCGGGGCATTGTCTTGGTAGGGAAGAGGAGACGGGTGAAACCGGAGACGAGGGCATCGGGTGGGGGTGATTACTATCCACAATATATATTGTACTATCATTTTGATTTTCATTATATATACAGGCCTGTATGCCAAAGATGTGATATTTTACATGAGAAATTTGAGATACGATACTCATTTATATCTATGTTTATATGTATTGATACGAGACACTCCCATTATATAGTTAATGATGTTTGTTGGATGGATGATGTATTTATTTTAATTTTAATTACTATTGTGTAATATGGAAACTATTTATGTTAGGAATGATTAAGGTGAGGTCATGTAGGCATGATGGAGTTAGGTATAGGCATGATTGAGTTAGGTATATGCATGGTGGAGTCGGTGTAGGAATTTTTGAGTAAGATATAGGCATGGTTGAGTCGGGTTTAGACATGATAGAGTTAGGTGATTTCAAAGTTATTGATTTTATGGAAATAATGTGTTAGATGTATTTTTATGGAAGTAATTGATATCATGGAAAATTTTAAATGAAGTAGGTATAATATGGATGCAAATAAAAATGGTAGGTATGATGAAAAATGTATGTTTTTGTGATATATTAATTTCCAAGGTTTTGTGTGAATGGAAACTAACTAGGGTATAATGTGAATTTAAAGGGGAAAATTTGGTGAGGAGTAAAATTTTTCTAGCTAACGTCAAAGGGATCCATACCCTCGAGTGCTTCTTATATAGCCCTGGCGAAAAGGGGCCTCGGTGATGTAGTTCTCCCATAAGCTAGGGAAGAATATGATAGGGGAGATGAATGGGTCAAGTAGGATTTATGTATAATTAAGTCTTGGTCATTTAGGCAAGGTTGAAATAGGGAATGGTTGAGTATAGGCTGAATAGGCATGGTTGAGTATAGGTTGAATAGGCATGGTTGAGTCTAGGTCATGCGGGCATGGTTGAGTATTGGTTGAATAGGCCTGGTTATTATCTATGTTGAATAAATATGGGTGATTTTTGTGGATGAAGAATTCCTAAAATTTAGGTGTCTAAGTTCTGGTCCTGTGAAGGAGGATCAATGCGTAATAAAAGAGGTAAATTGTAAGAGGGTACAAAAATCCACCTAACTAGTGAGAACCATTATGAGTCTATCATATCAAATATTGGCCCTTAAACGTAAGACCCTAAAGGTGTTACATCATTGACTAGTATAAGGGTGAAAAAGGTCATATGATCATGAAATGTTGTATTTGCAGCACATCTCTTGAGTAGGTAGAAGCTTAGAAAGGAAATATGGTGAGGTGAAAGAGGTTGTTTTATCGTAACCTTGGTGTGAGATAACATGCCTCTTATGCAAGATACCCAAGATCAAAATAGGCAAGTCCATGATGAAAAGTTATCTTTTTCTTTTTTTCTTGTTTTATAGACTGATCGATGTGGGAATTCTATGTGGGATGAATATAATATCTCCTTGAGGTCTTCATGAAGATGATCGATGTGGGAAGCTTTAGAATATTTTTATTTTATTTTTGTAGAAATAGTCTTCTTTTTATAGAATACGTACATTATGGATAGCTTTGTATAGCTATCCTTCAAGGGAGCAATCTATTTGTAGTAGGAAGATAGAAACATAGATGTGCTTTTCTAGGGAGTCATCTTTTCCTAAAAGTTTGAATTTGAAAATATTGTATATTACTTTTGAACTATTTTTGGACTTTTAGGTCATGGATAAGACTATAGAGAAGTTTAGGTTTCTTTTATGAAGGCAAAACCATAACACATAGGGGTTAGCTATGAAAGAGAGTTTTTAAGTGATGAACAACCATGGGATTCCATCTTGAAAAGGATGAAAATTATCCATGAGAATCATGCCATGAGTAGAGCCATGGTACTCATATTGAAGATAAGGCTAAAAGGTGACGAGTAATATCACAATTCTTGTTTAGTCATTTATTCTTAAAATAGGTAAGTGGAAGGTGAATCTTTCTCAAGGGATGAGTGTTTAATATAGAAAAGGTGATATAAGACTTGATTCAACAATATAATGGTCAAAGATGCAAGGCATTGAGGGTATTAGGTTCAGGTTTACCTTCGAGTGAAGATAAACAATAAGCACCCAATCCATATGCATGAGTAACAATATAGGGTTGAAGCCGATTAGGAGTAACATTTCCCCATTTACCTTTCTCTACTTTTATTACATATATATTTTCCTTCAAGATGAGATCATCGACCGGAAGGTTAATTCTTGGAGACATTTATTGTAGGCACATTTTATATGTTTTTGGTATATTTTGAGGTGATCGAGATAATTTAGATGATGTTTGTCTAATAACTCAAGCTGTGTCAAATGATCCTAGAAAAATCATCATCATTGAGCATAAATTTGAGTGAGATACAAAGAGATAAAATTTGGTCTTTGAGAGGCAAGACAACCTCCGTACCATAGACCAAAGAGAAAGGTGTGGCAGCAGTTGAGGTATGATTACTAATGTGATAAGCCCATAAGGAAAAAGGAATGTGTGTGTACCAATCCTTACTAGTATCGTTAATGAATTTCATAATAATTTTGTTTAGGGTTTTGTTATTCGATTCACTTGGCCATTTTTTAAAGGATAATAAGGTGAAGAAAAAATGAGTTGAATACTGAAGGAATTAAATATTTTCCAAAGGTTTTTAGTTTTGAATTATTTTCCATTATCGGTGATGAGGCATTGATGAGCACTAAATTGATAAATGATGTGATGGTTGATGAATTCCTAGATTTTCTCGATTTTGTAGAAATAAGAGGCAGATTCTACCCATTTACTTTAATATTTGGTAATGGTAATAATCCATTGATGACATTGGGAAGAATGAGGGTTTATCTCTCCAAAAATATCCTAACCCCATTGAGAAAAAGGCCAAAGGTCTCCAGTGAGTTATAAGGCATGACTAGGGGTGTGATGAAGATTAGCATGTTGTTAAAACTTCACACAATGCTTGACATAGTCACAAAAATCATGTTTTAGGGTTGGCTAGTAATAGCCTAGATGAAGGATGCACTTAGTGATAACTAAGCCATTGAAGTGACCCCCACAAATCCCGTCGTGAACTTCATTGATTGTGTACGGAATTTCAAAATTTTTAAGGCATCGTAAGAGGATAACATCAAATCTACATTTATAGAGAAGACCACCCATGATGACATAGTGAGAGACACTTTTGAGAAAGGCTCATTGTCCATTGCAAGTAAGATCTGAAGGAAAAATTGAAATGGAAAGGTAGTCAATAAAATGCATATACCAAAGGTCATGTGGGCCAATTTTGATGTTTCCTACAAGTTTTACATCTCATATTAGATAAGAAGGTGATTGAAACCTTTGACTTGTGATAAATATTTTGATTCGAGAGGGAGAAGTGAGGATTTGAGAAGCAAGATAGGCCATGGTGTCTATAAATTTATTTTGGAACGCAGGGTGGCTTGAAGTTCATAATGGTCAAAGGTAGTCAAAATCATGTCAACATGATGCTTAGATTTTGAAGTATCTTGTTACTGGCTGGTATATACCATTATTTTTGTTCATAACCAGCTTAAGAGTCACCAAAGATATTAATTGATTTAACGTCTAAAGGCTATGATAGTTTGAAGACCTAACACGAGTGCTTCATATTTGGAGATATTGTTATTACAATCAAAATCTAATTTGAAAGATAGTGGCATAGACTCATTGTCAAGAAGAATGAGGATAAATCTTGTACCACCCCACGTTGACATTTGGAACCAACGAAAAATAAGGTAATCTAGTAAATCGTATCATTTAGGGAGAGGATATAGATGGATTCATCATGGAAATAAAATTTAGAAGATTGGTTTCTGGAGCGTAGTGTATTTGTGAGTTAGTTGGTTACAACGGTTTGTTCTATGACATATTTTTGATGGATGAATTTGAGATATAAGTCTTTCTCCAAGAAGCATGATCTAACGTGTGGAACATTGATGTTAGTAGGGCTTAGCGTACATGTAATGTAAGGGGTTAGTATTGGTGACAAAAAAGGTTTTGTGGTTGAGTAGGTAATGGAAAAGTTTAGTGGTGACAAAAACTAAGGCTAAGCATATTTTTTCGGCATGAGTATATCTAGTTTCATAGTCTAAAAGTGTATAACTTATATAATAAACCACTTACTCCCTATATTTCTCATCACGATGAGAGAGCATGACACCTAGGGAATGATCAGTAACATAAATGTAAAGGTAAATTATTGGTAATCCTTAGGGGGGATGAGCACATGTCGTTCGAGGAGGAATTTTTGTAAGGCATCGAAGGCATTGTGGCATTCATCGTCCCATTTGAAGGCTACATCCTTTTATAGAAGATGGTGAAATGGATGATAGTGGTTAGAAAGTTGAGAAATAAAGCGATGAATAGATTGCAACTTTACTTGCAAAATATGAAGTTGAAAAAGGTTAGTAGGTGGAGGAATCTCAAGAATAGCCTTGATTTTAGTGGGATCAACTTTAATGTCAGGAAAAGAAATGATAAAACCAAGGAACTTTCTGGAGAGAATAGAAAAGACACACTTATTAGGTTGAAGGCAAACATATTATTTGATGATATGGTCAAAGAAAACTTTAAGGACAAAAAGGTTCTTGACTGATGCTTAGATTTGGAAATAAGATCGTCAACGTAATCTTCCAAAATTCTATGCATGATATCATGAAAAATATAAGTCTTATCCCACCGATATGTAGAACTGTCATTTTTAAGCATAAAGGGCATGTCACTATAGCAGAAGGTCCCCCAATGAGTGATGAATTTAGTTTTGTGTTGATCTTCTAGGAGAGTAATATTTGGTTATAACCCAAGAAACCATCCATGAGTGATCAACTAGTTGGTCAATATTACATAAAGGAAATTCATATTTGGGGCAAGCTAAGTTAAGGTCATGGAAATACATGCAAATGCGAGTCCCCTATCATTTTTGTGACAGGAATGAAGTTAGAGATCCATTGGGGATAATCAATGAGATCAATGGGTAGGACGAAGGAAACTAAAAGAAGGCGTTGGATTTATTCTTTGACAATAAAGGGAATACGAGGATGCATTTTTTGTCTTCTATTTCACAGTTTGGCATCAAGAATGGTTATAATATTGTGGACCAAAATTTTTGGGTCAATAATGGGCATATCAACATAAGACCAAGAAAAAGCATTGCTATAATCCTGGAGGAAAGAAGTGAAAGCTTCATGTTTAGTAGCAAACTAAATATTGTCCTATTTCTAGAATGTGTGGGTGCGTTACATTTGTGAATATTGATTTCAATTATTGATTCATTCAAAATGGTTTATGTATCAGTAACAACCGATGAATATAAGAATCTTCATACCAAGGTAGGTGAGAATAAACTCATCGTACTCGATATTGAATGATGTTAATAGAAGGTGTATCATCACCAATCATGTCGGATACGGGAAGGAAAGAGAAGAGGGGTTCTCATCATAACACTGATAATTTAGAGGTTCTAAGGAAATGATGTTCATGAAAAAAAATGTTAGGAGGAATGGACTCTGGATCAATAGACTTTGTAGGTGAAGGTGGTGAGGTAGGTGAATGGGGTGGGGAATGTCTATCATCCTTAATGAGTTTGAATCGGGCCTTCATAGAAGGTGGTTCAAAAATCCAATACCACTATGGTCTTTATGCTTACAAGTGGTGCAAGGAATGAAAATATGGTGGCCTTGTTCATAGAAACCAAATCCAAATCCCTTCCAAGCATAATGATGGAGGGAGGTGTAGGAAAAATAGTGGTTGGTGAGAGATTGAAGGTCGAAGGAAAATTGTCAAGTTTAGGAAGGTGGCTTAGGTGAGTAGGTAGAAGCATCAAGTCCCCATATGTTAAGTTGGTGCGAAGGTGGGGAGGACTATAGGGGAAAACCTCACCTATGTGGTGATCATAGTGGGGATGTTGGTGAAGGTTACCATACTCTTGAGGAGTAAGGAATGTGTCAATGTTATAAAGGCGGTACTCCCCAGTGAGGCGTTGAAAACACCTTCTAAGGGATCAATAATGGGTATGTGAGTAGCAGATTGGATGAATTGCTTGAAAAATAGGAAGAAGAAGCATTAGATGTTTGAGAAGTAGATGGATTGGCTAATGGGTTAGCTTAAGAATCTACGAAAACATTAGGAATAGAGGATTTAGTTGTGGAATATGTAGTGGCGAAGTGGTGGAGGAGGAAGCGACTAAAAAATAAGTGGTAGTGGTAGTAGATGCCTTAACTGGTATAAGGACATCATTGGGTCGATACAACATGTTACAGGTATTGAATGGTAAAGGGTTGGCTAGAATTGTATAGTTGTGCCCTTCATTTTTGAATTTTAAATAACAGTGTAAGGTTGAAGGAACACATCCCATGGTGTGAATCCAAGGTCATCTAAGTAGCATGTTATCAAAGAATCCCCCTCTAAGACATGCTATAATTTAGGAATGGCATGGGAGCCTACATGAATTTGGATAATTATGGTGCCGAGGGTGGAAGGCATGGCATCGTTAAATTAACACAACATAACTAGATTATTATGCATGTAATTCACGGGGATGCATATTTGGTTGTTTACATGGGAGGAAATGATGTTAATATTGGCACCACCATTGATCATAATGCGTTGAATGTGTATATTATCAATGTAGATGGAAATAAATAGGAGGGGTCAGGATCATCCGATTGAAGAGATAGAATCTCGTTATCAGAGAAACTGAGAGTGGATACTTGATGAGTTGTAGTGGGAGCTGAGGAAGGGGGTGAGATGGTGAGAGAGGCCATATGGTGAGGAGTGATGATGAATGTAACATGTGTAGGGTCATTAGGTAGAACCTTAATAGATTGTAGGATCTCAATGAGGGCCTCGACAATTAGGACTAGAGGTTTACACACGGTCGTACAAATAATTTTTGAGAGAATACTAGTGCAATTGTTTAAGAATTTTATGGTGGAAACCCCATCACACATAGTGTATGTGGGTCCATGGATGGTGATTTTTGGTGCTGGTGTAGATGGAATATTGGGTAAAAGAGTAGTGGATGAGCAAGTTATTATCTCCTTTCATTTTTCCTTTCGGGATCGAGTGGAAATTAGAACCATATTGATCTGTGGTAAAGGATAAAGTGATTTATGGTAGGTTTAGTGATAGGATGGGAAAAAATATGGTGAGGAAATATATATTTTTGTGAAAACAATGCAACACAAGCATTTTGGTGGAGGTTTGGCTAGTTCTCTTATACGTACTATATTTTTCTCAAATTTTTGGGGGAATAAAAGGGTTGTGGAAGTGGAGTGAAGGTTTCTAAATAGCTAAGAGATGAGGATGTGTGGTGATAGGTGAAGGTGGATTAGGTTCCTCATCTAAAATATCATCATCGTCAAATTTTTCTTTGAGAAGACATAGTTGGAGAAGAATAGTCTTAAGAGACTTACAACTTTCAACATCATGCCTTGGCACACGATGGTAGTAAAATTTATTGGTATCATCAAACCCTTTTGGTTTACGTTTCAATGGGTCATAAGATCTAATAGGTGGTAATGTGATGATAAAGGTTTCCAAAAGGTTAGCTAAGATGTTGGTGTAAGAACTTGTTAATGGATCACAACGTCAAGTAGGCGTGGGTCCCGATGGAAGTTTGGGTGAATTTTGTGGGGGAGGCTTCGTTCGAGGAGAAATAAGAGGTTGAGTAAATTTGACCACCTGTTTTGTATAGAGTATGGTTTTAGGTTTGGATTCCACCTTGTTGGGTAAAGATATAGAAGGTGAACTAGTTGTTGAAGGTGGTGTAGGTTTAACTACCTCTTTGGAAGGTAGTGGTTTCTTGGGATTTGGTTACACCTTCTTGGGTAAAGGTGAAGAAGAAGTGTGTGATGTAGAAGGGAAGGAAGATGGCAGAAGGGGATGAGTTAGCCAAGGTGATAATGGAGGTGTGGTAAAGGTTGTAGTAAGAGGTAATGTGGAAGGTACTTGGTTCAAGAGAAGGAATAACATAGGTAATGACGGGGATCTTGGAAGTGGTGTAGGTATAGGAGGTAGAAAGGATGTAGGTGAAGGTGAATATGTAAGCTATGTAGGTAATTTCAGTGCAACAAAGGATTGTGACAAGGTAGCATGTTGTTCTTGTAGTTTACTGCGGTAAGAGGCTATTACACCAAGGTTGATGGGTAGCGACCTAGGATAGATGGAAGTGGTGAAGGTGACAAAGGGGTAATGCGGGAAGCTGGTGTATGCAATCTAAGGGGTTTGGTGCTCCGCTTAGGTAGAGGAATAGTTTTTGTGATGGCTTTTGATGGTGTGGATAAATCTATTTTGACATGAGGATGGACTAAGGTTGATGTCGGCATGACTCTCAATGTTGTAAGGGGTTTTAAGGCGTGAACAAAGATATAGGTGTAGGTAAGGTTTTAGGTATATGAAAAATTTCATTTAATGGTAAAGGTTTTGGCATGGGTTAGGGTTATGACTAAGGGGACAATACAAATAGCATGCACATCATGGGTTTGGTTGTCTGAAACACCTTTGGATATATCGTGGAAGTATTAGTAGACAACATTTTCATTTGAGTTAAGACAAGTAGTCGAAGACATCCCCAAAGCATGGAATTGTCAACTTAATCCAAGTGATTGCAAAAATGTGATAATGGAACCTATATAGGGAGGATGATTTTGATTTGGTAGTAATCCCTATAAATAATTTCTGTGAGATAGTGAAATGGTTGTCTTTAGACTCTCTCGTGTAAAAGAGACGAGAGAAAATCAACACAATCTTTGAAGGCAATAGAGAATTGTCATCAATGGGAAGGGATGGTGATAATGGATCCCTTATGGATAGGAGGGATGGAAATTTGGGTGAGGTAAGTTTGTATTTTCATGAAGGATAAGGTTAGAATGAATCTCCCATGGGTAGAAGAGTAAGAACTGTGAGTTTTTTTTCAAGATGAGAGGTGAGTGGGGAAACTTCATCGGAAGATATGGTGGACTTCTCCATGGGTGAAGGAGAAGATATGGGATATTTCTCATGAGTAAAGGATCAGATGAAATAGGTCCCTCCATAGATGAAGGATCTTGTGTAAGAATCTCCTTGATAGATGGAGTAGGAGGAAATTGAGTAGGAAGAGCTGGTATGATGTCGAAAACAACATGAACCTCACAAATGTTACTGTCATTGGTTGAGGTTTCTCCGGTTTGGTTAGATGATGGGGTGTGATTTGGGAATGAATTCTTGAAGATGTGAAGGTTCTGATTATCTGGTGCATTAGGATTATCCAAGACGAGATATTCATTATCTAATATTATTTGGATGATGTTTTTGAAATTTATATAATTACCATCATTTTGACCTCTAACGCGATGATAGTTGCAGTAATATTTTTCTTTGTACCATGCTGGCACAAGACGAGAGGTTTTAAAACTAGTATGTGGTTTGATGGGTGGAAGAATGCTCCAAATTTTAGAATTTTTCTAAAACTAAAGAGTAGGGTTCTCTTATGGGAGTATATTTTCATTGCTCCCACTTGAACTGAAAATCCTAAATAGGAGAAAGATTGGAAGAAGGATTTGATTGGTTGGATGGATGAGATGGGATGGCTTTCAAAAATACTACATTAGCAGATCCTTTTACTTTAGAATAATTATTTTATGGTTTGGAAGAAGAAGAGGTATCATTTGATTTAAACACAATGTTCTTGTTACGTAATTATATCTTCTTCTCTTTAATGGCATGAATTTCAAGTTTCTGGGACATGGTGAACACCTCATCAAATGTGCAGAAGGTTTGAACTTGGAGATTTGGCGAGATGTGTCTAGCACAAGCTTTGGTGAACAACTCTATTAACTTAGTTTGAGGTAGTTGGAATGTGATTTGGTTGATCAGGCTCCGCCAACGAGTGATAAAATCTGTGATAGATTCATCTTCATATTGGTGTGTCACGTACAAGTTGGTCATGGTGACCTTCTTGACAATTGTTGATAGAAAAGGGTCTAGAAAATCTTGAGCTACTTGATTGAATAAAAATATGGAATTCCTAGGTAGAGAACTATACCAATCTAAATCCATTCCTATCAAGGACATTGGGAATGTTCACAAGAGAAAACATCATCATGAGTGATCAGATAACACACATGTTTAAAAGACCACAAGTGCTATTGTGGGTATTATTTATTGTTGAATCGGTTGAATTTAGGCATTTCCCAATGGGGAGGGTATGGATGAATCAAAATGGATGGGTGAATGGGATCATTATAAATCTCATCATATGTTAGAGAGTTACGTGAGCCAAAGACAAATGCTTCTAATGTCTAGCATCTTGTCCATCATCATTTTGATAAGATCATTGGTAGGTTGTGATGACTAGGAACCCTTGTAGTATAATGAGTATATATAGTGGGTAATACATGGGTGGCATCCCAAGATGTGGTGGAGCTAAGTATAAAAATTGTGAGGAAGGAATGTAGGCCAAAATAGATGTATATGGAAAGTATCCTGAATAAGAAGTAGATAGAATAAGGGGCTATTGGTGATAAGTTTAGGTAGGTGGAGTGGATGTAAAGACTCTCATAGAAATCAGAGGAAGATACCGTGGGATGGATAGGATAGTGTTTTGGAAGGGAGTATGGGCTACTATCATCATTTGGTGGCTAATATTCAATAGGTTTATGAGAGGTTGCAAGTGTATATAGACCTACACTTAAGGCAATTGATAAAGATATGGTTGAAATTGTAGGAGCAATAAACGTCAAAGGTGAAACAGATGCCATAGGTGCAACAAATATCAATGATGTAGGTTTAAGATAGAAACCACATGTGGTAAGGTGGAAGAGGGTAATGCCAAGTTAGTAGTAGCTAATACAGAAGTGGGTGTGAGAGTAGGAGGAATGGACACAGGTATGCCGTATACAAGATTCCCTGATGAATCATGGGTATATGAATGAGTGAGATAGTACTACAGAGAGCAGCAAGGTTGTGATCAAGGAGTCTCACAAACTCCTCATCACTAGTGGGTATGGAAAGAGCCTGATTGGGGTCCATAGGTGATGAGATTTGATTGAAGTCCATAGGTGATTATATTGAAGGGGACGATGGGCTAGATGTGAGTGGTTGATGGCTAACATGAAACATGAGAGTGTTATCTTGTTTATGATTCAAAACCATGTGACTGACAATAAAATAGGTATTTTGAGCTTCGCTAATGATGTAGAAACACATAAGTAATGGGGAAAAATCATTCTAAAATGAGTGATTAGATCATTGTTCTGATTGGAAAATCAAAATATAGAGATCGATGTCGGTTGGGGTAATGATGTCGATATGAGGGTAACCGCCATCTTGGTCAACTCAAACTAATGTCGATTACTGTGAAAAATAAGAGATTCAAAGATCTAGAAATGAAAGGTGAAAAATGGGTCAACCTAGACTCTGAAGATGATATCAGAGACCCAAAAGTGTGATAAAATGGTAGAACAAGACATGAAAAATAACGAGAAAATCGAGAATACTATTTTGCCAAAAATTACTAAATAAGCATAAAAATGACATCGATCAGTTAACCAATGGCAGTGAGATGATGTAACCAATGATAGTCACTGGACCAATATCGGTTACTGTAAACTATGGGAAGAGAAGGGAAAATGATTTTTGGTGATTTAGATCAAATAAAAGGGCCAACATAGAGATTGAGTATGGTTATGAGGAGTCCTAATAAACCTAGAATAAAATCAGAATACACTAGTCATGATGTGGGGTGTAAAAGGATAAGAAAGAATGAAGAAATGTAACTCACACCTCAAAACACAAGAAGACAAAAATCTAACAAACATGAAATCCTAAGCTGTAGATTTTATGTTGTGGTTTATGCCATTTAAGACTGATTGTAATCAAGATAGAATTTTTAATTAACAAATATGCCCTATAAAAATCTGACAACTATGTTTGGTTTCAAGTAAGTTTTGGCATGGGAGATCCTTCTCTAAGATGATAAATGGACAAGGAAACTAGATGGAGCCCAATATCAATCCACGATAGTTTGATCATTGATAGCTTCTTTCGGGAAAGATGTCATTCAAGAATTGTGTATTTTTAGTGATTTGGTAGAGTATGCAAAATGTGAGCTACGGTTAAATTTTTCAACCATCAATTAGGCATGACTTCTAGCTTATAGGTTGCCCATAATTTAGATGAGTTATAGTGTAAAAAAATAAAAAATGCAAGTGCACGAGTTTTAAAACCCAAAACCACAAATTATATTCGATGAGAACAAATTATGAAGAGGTTAAGGGTATGAATTTCACTAAATGCAATGCAAGAAAAGAAAGAAGATTTATTTTTAATCTCAAAAAACAAGTTTCACTGAAAAAATTAGAAGAAAATAATATTTCCAGAGAAGAAGCTTAATGTGAACTTGTTTCAAATGAAAATAGACACACTATATTTTCCTAGGAATGAACAATGCAATAAACCTCAAATGGGTCCCACCAAGAATGCCAAAATATTTCACCAATAAGTTTTACACTTTCTAGGATGAAATAAATAGAAGGTAAATAGTTAAGGAGGAATACATGTGAGGTGAAGGTGGAAGGTAGAATGCACACGTTGTAGACTTTTGATCCAAGAGGATTTTGTGAGCTTCCCTTTGGCTAGGAGGGACAACCTATAAAGAAGCACAACAACAACAACAACAAATAGTATTAAATAGAAAGAGTAAGAGGACCGCTTTAGAAATGATATATTCATGAAGTGTGATGTTTCCTCGAATGGTTGTCAATCCTCTATTTAATACAATTTAATGTAAGAAATAATAGTTCTTATTATAGTTGATAAGATTTAGGTATCTCCTATTAACATACAACAAGTTAATTTAACTCAACATGCAATGGTTAGAATTAAATATGGATGATTAATGGGCTGGTTTGGGTCTGTAGGTGTAACAAAGGCTATAGGTGAGGTCTGGGTGAAATTAGGAAAGGTTTTGAGCTATTTTGGGGAAGTTGTTAACTCACTATTATAAAGAAAATTGCAGCTACTTAGAGACTGCAGTATCGGTTGGTCGAATGATTCCTAGATAGGAGATAGACCAATTTTGGTTGGTTAACCAAATGTCGAGAGGGGAAATTTGGTTCAAATGTTAAAATGAGAGTTTGAACCTCTTATTGATTGTAAAGAGAGTGAAGGGGGTATTCATAAGGTTGTAATATTGGTAAGAAGACTCGGTATGCTAAAAAGGAGGTTGGAAAGGGTGTAAAGGATTGAGATGGTTGAATAGTGGTTTGGTGGGAAGATGATGATATATGGGTAATGGAAAGAATGAAATATAGAAAGAAATGAAAGATCTATACTTGAATAAGCACAAATGGTTAAATCATAATACTTAATGGGTATGTTACAGATTATGTGAGTGAAAGTGGTTGGTGGTTGATCAAAGAAGAGGTTCTAAGGTCCAAAGTGCCATAGTAGTACAACCTGTGTGCTCATATGAGTATTCCAACACTTTGGAAGGAGAACCATATGTTTTTCTTACACTATTGTTGTGTGTGTCCATCATATGGATGCAGGATGTCTTGAAGATTCGTGCTTGAATGCAATAAGGATCCAATAAGTGAATGACCAACCCGTTTAATTTTTTTTTGAAAATGTATATAAGGTGACCAATGTAAGTTAGGTAATAGACACCGAGACAAGGAAAAATTCACGTCGGTTAGGATTAGTTAGTCCCTTTCACCAAAAATAGGAAGATCTTCCCATATTTGGCATGTTTTCCAAGTTGATTCCACTTAGGGAAGTGGAGTTCTCGTTAGAAAAGGTAGGAAGGTCATAGAAGAATTCCATTTAGGTTTGACAATAATTCTTAGTTAGCTAGGTCAAGTGGTGACTCAACACTGGGAATGAAAAATCAATGTTGAGAGTGATGACTTGTTCACTATGATTTAAATGCCCCTGGAATGGGCCCAAGGTGAGGTGTAATGATGAGGTGGAGGTGTGAGGATGAAATTACCTTAATTAAAATAATTAAATTAGTTAATAATGTGAGAATGAATATTAATATGGGATGAAGGGGTCAAGATTATTTAAATGTGTTACATTAATTAATTAAAGGCTACTCTTTTTGAAGGAGTGTGACCCAAATTTTATATCTAAAGGTGGTATGAGGGCATCAGGAAAAATGTTAAATAATACATGAAGTGTTGAGAGAGATAGAATAGTAGAGTAGTAAGATCAATATACCTAATTATACCATGAAGAAGAAATATTCAAAAAGTAGGAGAGAATGTGTTTGAAGATGATTTTGAGAGAGTGAAGATGAAATTTTGATCACTATATGTTGTACAAACAACATTACATCAGTGGCATTCATATTCAATTGGTTAATTTTGTGGTTTATCACCTTAGGGGTGTTATCCTCCTTGAAAGGTTGGCACCTTGCTAAATAGGGGTTAGTGCTACTTATGGGGTTAGTTACTCCCTAAACAAATCTTGTGTGATGTTTCGTATTCATGCAAGTCTTTTAGTTTGAGTTATATAATCAAAATTTTCAATGGGTTTTATTCCCTTAAGGTTTTCCAAGTTTACATACTTCGTTCTGTGTACTCTCTTGTTTATTCTCATATGAATGATTGTTTCAAGTTTTTAAGCTCACATTAATGCATGGTTAATGGTTTGTGCAAGTTAAATACAATTGGTTAAAAGGATATGAAGGACTAATTCACCCCCTCTTAGTCCATTGCATGTCAAAAATTTTTTTCTATTAACTCCTTAGGAGGGTCAAATTAGGCCTATAGAGGCGACTAGAGGAATTTGGAGGCCTTGAAGTTTCAAATTTTGCTTTATAAGTGTTTTCCTCCAAAAGTTCAACTTTGTCTTTTTAGTGTCCTAGTCAAAGTCTATGGTGATTAGGGGTGAAATTGCAATTAATAAGTCCCTTTTAGAGGGAATAAAACCATATTTCTAGGTGTATTATGTAACTATTTTTTTAGCTTCTTAACTCAAACTTATAACTTGAGTTAGTGGTCTTGTTGAGAGAGAGTTAGTTGAAATTAAATGGTGCAAGTTAGTTAGGGTGAGATAATTCAAATGGGATAAGTTTTCATAGAGGTAGAGGAGGATAATATTTAGGAGAGATAGATAATTCTTGGAAAATGAGGAAGAAAAGTCTTGATGAGGTAGATTTTTGCAAAACTGTATAATGATAAGTGACTCTTATATGAAGAAAAGCTCATTTTCCTTGATTTTGTTTATGGTTTCTTATTTTAATGCTTTGAAGGATATAGAGGGTGGATTTTTTCCATGTATGAAGGATAGTTTTGAAGATTATATGCAAGTGAGATGTGAAAAATTTAGAAAACTTGGACTGTAACCCTATTTTAGATGAAAAAAAACATTTTTGAACTCGTAAAATGTGTATAACTTTTGTTTTTGGCATTGTTAGAAATTGATTTTTTTTTAGAAGGAAGGGGTCAGGTTAGACCCTAAACGTTATATTTTATAATTTTAAACTTTGTAAAACTTTATATATGAATTTTTTAATGTTCGCCTGCTTTAGGACATGGAACTAGTTCGCAAAATTACTAAATTTTGATTTGTGAGAGCTAAAATCCATTTTGAGGGCTGAAACTTGGTGTGCACTATGGATAAACCTCCCTAGGAATGAATCAAGAGGTTTTGGAGAAATTTGATGTGTGTAAGTAGGATAACCTATAAATCACCTTGTTAAGAGACATAATTAAGTCTTTAAAATTATGATTTTTAAAGTTTACAAGGGTTTAATTACAAACATATCCTTGAGATTAATGAATAATATTAATGGCCATAATGGGTGTTTAAAATTTCTTTAACTTTGTTTTTAAATTCTATGAATCAAAAATTATACCTATAAAACTCTTGTAGAAGGGCTACTAAGAAAAAGACCTAGTAAAAACTAAGACAAGTAAGTTGAAGGTCTTCCCTTTTGAGTTGAAGTCTAAAATTTCTTGTGAAGTTGTATCTCCCAAAAGTGTACTATGAAAAATGAATATTTTGTGTTGGACCTTGGTGATTATCTCCCAACTATAAGCTTTAGGCGTTAATAAAGTTAGTGTTAAACAAGTCTAGGTAAAGGAAAGATAAGGTGTTTGAAGAACTTGTTGAGAAACCTACCAAGTTAGGGGTATGAATGAATGGAAATTTACTATCTAAAGGGCCAAGATGCTTATTTTTTATGCTTAAAAATCCATGTAGCTTTATATCATACTACTTGTTTAGATAAAAATTATATTTTTCTTTGCAACAAACAAATTTGAGTCTCCCACCATCTAACAATTTTATAAAACAAAAAAATTCTCATATTTTATCTTAGATATACTGATTTTTAAAATAAAAATTGGTAAATCATTATATTTTGGACATTTAGAACAATACTTTGTATATAATTAATTACCATATAAAGCCACGATGTTGACGCTTTCAAGATACCATCTAGGACTATTAACTTATGTGTTGATTTTTTTGTTTACATGGAGATAAAAAAATTACTTTCACACAAATCAATTTTTTTCAACCATGCCCAAAATAATAAGGAGAAAAATATAGATTTAAACTAGAAATATCTCCATATAGATAATTAAATTTGGTACAAGATTATTTTCCATAGTAAAGGGATCACAATGTTCACTTTCACAAAACCTAATTTGAACTTCACAATAATTATTATCTTAAACAAAATCATTCTTATCCAAACCATATTTTATTATATATAATATTTATAAAATTGAATATACCTCTCTTAGATATGTTATGAACTTCAAAAACCATTTAATAATAATAATATATTATTATTATTAGAAAAATTGTGGACGAATTCAAAAGGAATATGAACCATTATATAAAATGCCTAATGGGATGTGGTATCACATAATGAAAAATTTAAGGTATGTACAAAGGATATTTGCAAGAATTCCCTGAAACTCCTTGTATTATTTCATCTTTACATATTTTCTTTTGACTTTTAATACATTAACAATAAATAAGAGAAACAAAACAAAAACCACTCCCTTCAATGCCCTCATAAAAATAATATACATATTAATAATACAACGAGGAAGTTAAATGGTATTGTTGCATGCATTTGAGTTATAAAATGAGAAATTTTAGTTATCAAATAGGAATGAATGCCAATTTTTTTTGAATGAGTTTTAAAATTTCAAGTGAGACACCTTGATTCTTGCAAATGATTGGTGTTGTGAATCTTTTACTAAGAAATGATTAGTAATTGACATGAACGTAATAATTAAGTGGGTAGAAGGGAAAAAAATCAACATTATGGTGGAACTATGTTTAACAACATGCATATTCCATTTCAAATGCCATCCAACATCAATCTTAAGTTTTTATAAGAGTAAGAATAGAGGGTTGGTTGTAGGGGTGATTTGAATTATACTTACAACACCCAACCCATCAGTAACTCTTTTTCAAATTGTTAAATTTTTAGACCCTCTTTTAACACCTCCAAAATTTCCAATGTGGTTGGTACAATGAGGGATATGGAATAAAATTTTGTATTTACAATGCCTCATCAACCACCAATCTCTTTGCTTCACACAACCCTTGAAATCCTTACGCACACATCTATCTCATTCACCCATATCATTCATCGATAGTTTTTATAGAGGCCTCAAAACATGTTAGCTTGTAAGAGACCAAGTACCTTATCATTATAACTTAGGAACATATAGATATTTTTATAACCAAATATTATTAGTTTTCACAACATATCCATGTATTTTAAGTTTCGTGATACCAGATTTTACAAAAATAGAGTTCACCATTTACTACACAATCTTATGGAAGATTCATCATGAAAGTTACAAACAAAATCCCAAAACCATATCATGTGCATAGAAATACAGCCAAACATATCAATTTACTACTCTTAGTTAAAACAAAATAAATTTTTGTAAAGATTCAATCTTTTGATTTTTACCATTTAGATGTACTTTGGAAACTAGTAAAACAAACCTAAAATGTTAACTCTATTTGGATATTTTGTATGATATCTTAAGGGAAAATGATCTAAAATCAAAAGTCTCAAGTGATATTTACATCAATAGGCATGTTCTAACTAATAAAAATATGGGGATAATAATGTTGGGGTTAGACACACACTAGTGTTGTAAAGATCTATATTCAATTGAAGCATACAAGCAATAAACACATAAATTATACCAGAAGAAAAATACACAAGATATAACGTGGTTCACCCAGTGTGGGCTACATCCACCAAGAAACAACCAATCTATTATTATTTTCTTTATAGAGGAAATACAATGAAGATTTGCAATCTTCCACACCTCTCACGGATGTACAGTACTTTTCCTTCACAAGCTTCTCTATGCTCTCTCCAAGAAAATCTTCTTACAATAATATCTATTCTTACCTTCTAAGCCTATTTTTCTATCTTATAAGCATATAAAATAAATAAGGAAACTTATCTATTCATTTACAACCCTCTGATCACCTTTATAACCGAGGGTCAGATCTAATCCCGTGTTTAAAAAAAAAATATTAACGCTTAGGTAACCTATTCCAGCTTACCCAACCAATGTCGATTACTTCCATGCGAATGACGTCACTTACCCAATTATCGCGATTCTTGTAAACCTAGAAGTTTGTAAAACATTCTATTTCTGAATCCATTTATCTCCACAACTCAATAATCTCCCACTTGTAGATAAATTGTTGCAATATACCATACAACTCCATCCTTAGATCCTTTCCTTGGCCTATTTCTTCCTCTTCAAGTCTAAAACTCGAAGACCAACAGAAGTGGAGTGAATCTCTAACTTCTCCTTTACTAATGTATTCGTTAGCATATCCACAGGGTTCTTATTTGTATGAATTTTCTCCAGTTTAAGCTGCACATCCTCTAAAACCTATCGCATGAAGTGATATCTCAACTAAATGTGTTTCGTTATTGAATGAAATATTGAGTTATTTTCCATATGAATCATACTTTGACTATCGCTATACAATTTGCAATCCTGTTACTCCTTTCCCAACTCTTTCATGAACCTTCTCATTCATATCAAATCTTTTCTAACCTCTTTAGCTACAACATATGGCCACAACCTTCTGTAATCTCAAAATCCAGCTAACTGTCATGCCACCTATTGTGAATACATATCCAATGGTGCTTCTCCTACCATCCAAATCTCCAGCCATATCTGAATCAACATAGCCGCATAAAGAAGTATCTGAACCTCCATAGCATAAATGCATGTTGGATGTCCCTCTCAAATATTTGAGTATCCATTGGACTGTTTTCTAATGCTCTTTACCTGGATTGGCCATAAATTTTATCACAACTCTCACTTCATGTGTAACGTCCTTTTAGAAAAAAACCATAACATACATAAGTCTTCCAACTACTAAATCATATAGAACTGCTCCATGTACTCGACCTCCTTATGTGATGTAGGAAATTTATCTTTGTTTAATTTAAAGTTTTCAATCATAGGTGTACTTACAAGTTTTGAATTCTACATTTTAAACCTTTCCAATACCTTATTGATATCATCTTCCCAAGACAAATATAATTTTATGTTCTTCATGTCTCTATAAATTTACATGTCAAGGATTTTCTTTGTAGCTCCTAAATCCTTAATTTCAAATATATGAGATAACTTTTCTTTAAGCTCTAAAATGTCATGTATACTAGATCCCGCACTAAGTGTATCATCTACATACAAGAAAAAAATAATATAGCTTCCATTTTCAAGCTTATTAAAATAAACACAATGGTCGATTCACATCTCATATAACCATGTTCATGCATAAAACTGTCAAACCCCATATACCATTTCCTTGGAGATTTCTTGAGCCCATGCGAAGCTATTTTTCAACATGCACACAAGTTTCTCATTACCATTGAATTCATAACCAAGTGGCTGATGCATATATATCTCTTCCTCAAAATAACCATGAAGGAAATATATCTTAACATGAAATTTTTCTAAGTGCAAATATTCTACTTCAAATAAACTCAAAACAGTATGTATGGAATTCATTTTTACTTTAGGAGAAAAAATCTCGCCAAATTCAATACCTACTTTTTGTGAAATACTTTTACCACAAGCCTTGTCTTGTATCTTTTTATCCACCCTTTTCTTCCTTGATCCTATAAACCCATTTGTTTTACAATGTTCTCTTACATGCTAGAAACATAACCAAATCCCATGTCTACTTTTGTTTCAAGGATTCCATATCCTCATCTATGTCATGCTCCCACTTCTTGTGAGTTTCATCTGTCATTACTTCTTCAAAACTTTTGATTCACCACTATCAATCAATAATAGATAAAATAAGGAAGGTGTAAATCTTTCTAGAGGTCTACTTACTCGTTGTCACCTTCTCACAAAAATATGGGGTCGTGGTTCATTTTAAGAGACCTCTTAGAAATCGGAGGTGGAAAATACCTGGTGAATATCCTCATAACTGGTTTCGTGGGAAGGTGAATTTTTGGGGTCCGATAAAGAAATTTTTCCCGATTTTTAAGTGGTGGGACAAAATACTATAGACACGTGATAGATATTTGCTGATGCATGTCAACAAGGTGGTTGACGCATGTCAATGAGGTTTTGGTGACACGTGTCAACCACCTTGTTGATGCATGTCAATAAATCTTTGTCGCACATCTGCAGCCTTCGCCATCTAGTCGTGCAACAAAAAAATCTCCATGCCACAGATCAAAAACTCTCTGTCACACATCTACTTCCTCCGCACTCATCACGCATCAACAAACTCTCCTTGTCACGTGTCAAAAACTCTCCCTGTCACATGTCAACAAACTCTTTGTCATGCATCTACAGCCTCTACCCTCATGTCACATGTTTACTATACTTGATAATACATATGCCCCTAGGTGGTATGAGTGAGCTAGTAGTGTTCTACTTGGTGAATAATATAGGATTATATAGGGGATAGTTTCAAGGGTAGGTGAATCCAACCCCTAAAAAAAATTAAACTATAATTTTTAGGTGAATAGGTCACTAACCCGCGCTAGAAAATTTGCCTTTTCAAAATTTTCAAAAATGGAATATTCACCATATTACAAATATTTGCCACTAAAATTATCCCAGTATTGGGTGTCGAGGCTCATTTTTTACATCTTGTACATTTGTATCAAGCTCGATGTGATAGATGTCAATCACCTCTCATTGATGTTGGTTCTGAAACCAACTCCGGTCCTTTATTGTTGGTGTCAATCCTAGATCTACGATGTCATTTCGTGGATGCCGACCTTGGCCACCGTAACCAAAACCAAGACATGTAGGTGTCAATTTTAAATCCGAGAATGCATTTTATTCCACAAAATCTTCCACTAGTTCATCCTTAGGTATCAAAATTTGATCCTTGTACATTCTCTTTTCATTCCACTCAATGTCACAACTCCTAACAATATTACAATCATCTAAATCACAAAAATAGAATCCAAAATCACCATAGCCATAACCAATAAAAGTGCATCTCTTAGATTTAGCATCCAACTTCTTCCTATTTTCTTTATCAACATGCACAAAAGATTCTGAACCAAATAATATAAGAAAATAAATATCTACCTCTTTTCCAGTCCAAGCTTCTTATGGTATTCCACCATCTAGTGCACTTGAAGGCCCATGGTTGATTAAATATATCATCATGTAAACTACTTCTACCCTAAAATCTAAGGGTAATCCATGATGTATTCTCATGCTTCTTGCATGTTCCATGATATTCATGTTCATTCTTTCAGCCACACCATTCTCATGTGGTGTTATAGGAACCATTCTTTCTCTATGTATTCCATTCACTGAATAGTAATAATTGAAATCATTACAACGATATTCACCACCATTTTCAGATCTAAGGAGTTTTAACTTTAAAATTTTCAACAAGGGAATTCAATCTTTTAAAAGTATAAAAACATCATATTTACACTTTATACAATAAACCCATACCTTTCATATGGCATCGTCAATGAAAGTCACATAATATTGGGATCCTCCATGAGAAGCTATTTGGGCTAGTCCCCACACATATGAGTGCACAAGCTCCATTTTTTCTCCTTTGTTGCCCCAACTTTAAGAAATATCACTTTCTTTTTCTTTCCAAATATGTAATGCTCACAGAAATCAAGATTTACATTTTCTAAATCTAACAAAATACCCTTTTCCTTTAATATATGCATTCCCTTTTTACTCATATGGCCTAGCCAATTATGCCACATGCTTGCATCTGAATCTGAAGTAGATAGAACATAAAATCAATCAAGAAAATAGGTATACAAATACAATGTTCCTACCTTGTTTCCTCTTGTTATAACAAGAGATCCCTTGGTAAATTTCCAAGAGTTGTCTCTGAATGTAACCATACAACCAGATTCACTTAGTTTTCCTATAGAAATAAGATTTCTCCTAAGGATTGGAACATGTCTTAAATATTTTAATATCCATGTATTTCCATTCTATAAATTTTGAGAACTTCTCATTTACCAGTAATATTGCATGGTTCATCATCTCCTAAATAAACATGCCCAAGATCACCCTGACAAAATTTATGAAATAACCCTTATTAAGGGTAGCATGGAAAGAAGCTCATGAATCTAAAAGCCAAGATTGTATTTTATCATCCAAGGAGAGAATAAGGGCATCTTGCATTACCTAAGTTGTAAAATTTGCCTCTTTACATTTTTTTGGTATATTCACTTATTTTAACTTGAACCAATAATCCTTTTTACATGTCTTTTTCTTCCACAATTTTGACAAGTTATTCTTCTACCTCTTGATTTAGCTCTACCATTATTAGAATTTTATTTCCCATTATTATTTCTCTTAGATCTCTCCTTATACCTTCCTCTTCTTTCTACATTCAAAGCATTTATAGATGAGGACTCTTATACTTTTCCTGTGTATTTATTCATTTCGGATTATACTAACCACATCATCAAACTTCAAAATACTAGTATTACTAAAAACCATAACCAAGTTATCCCAACTACCTGAAAATATCATAAGAATAAAATTACTTTCACTTCATCATTAAACATATTATTAATGTTAGCATAATTTAGCATAGGCATATTTATTGCATTTTATTGCATTGTCTTTTATTTAATAATGTGCAACATGTGCACTCTAGTCTAGTGACTTGCATTCAATATTGTTATGTTGGATAACATTCAATATTGGTATTAGTAGTAATTACATGTGTATGTGAGATGGGTCTTATCATCTCATAGTTGGTGTCTACTAGGGTGTCATGTCTATCCATATGAGGTTGTATAATATCTATAAATATTATAGCTCTTGCATTGTAATGTAATCTAATTTCATGATCAATAATATTTGTGAGGCTTCCATCCCTCTTTGGTCATTGCAATCTTATTCTATTCTATCATTTGGTATCTAAGCTATACCATTATTATCAATTAATTGATTTTAATTTATTTACAATGGAGCGAAAATCATTCAAATGGTTTGATATAGATCCATCTTCTTGCATTTTTGAATTAAATAATTTATTCATCAAATAAACTTTATTTTAAGCACTTTGTTTTTCATATAAATTATTGTAGTCGCTTTATGCCCTTAGAACAATAGTCAAATAACATGCACATCATCCTATCACCTAAGCAAATGGGTTCTCACCTAAGGCACACACGGGCACCGAGCCTCTCCTTTATGTGAGTCTTGTGAGAATACATAATCTATGACAGATAATTCAGTGAAAAGAATGGGAAGGAACCATGTGTTCATTCCGAGAACCAAGGATCAGCTATCATATCAATGCATCCATAAAATAGAAATAACAAACAATATATATGACTAATTCATAATAGAAATGAAATGCATTAAAATTATTCTCATGAAAAAATATATTCTTAGAAAAAAACCTTCTATCGATATGTTCAAGAACCATATTACATTCATTGAGGTCATAAAAACCCATATAATAATGCAAATCAAGATCGTGCATCAAAACTAAACTACGTCATTCATATTACAAAGATAAGCATAGACCCATCACTTTAAATATGCCATCACTCCTATATTTTCTCTAATACTAACCCATATAATCCTCCATAGTATTTCTACGAGAGCTTCACCTCTTTTCCAAATAAGCCGCTACTCTCACCGAATCCCCACATCTTCTTCTACCCACACACCTCTATATATAGATTTTTATCTTCACCGCCATGCCTTCTGAGGTAACAGATTGGTTGCTAAGTGTCCAAGTGGTCCTCCAATGGAGCATGCCTCCTTTGATCTGAGCTCTCCACTCTTTGCAATGATGTCATTCTAGGATCCTTCTATCTCATGCATGGAATATTCCATTCTTGATCCTACAGCTACTAGGTTGGCACCTTATCCACTCCACATGCTAGATGGGTCACACTTTCCTTGTGTGCTATCTGGAACTCCAAATATGGATAAGTCCCAAAATCATTTCTTGTCTTATGTGCATGTGCCATGTGTTTTGTTAAACCCTGCTAGATCCCTTCCCTACATTCCTTCAACTCTGCACTCCCTTCTTCAAATAGGTCTAACGCACTGTGCACCTTCTTCTGTACTTAACCAATAGTATGAGGCCCAACATCACCCGACACTATGCATGTTCTCCATCCTTAGAAAAAAATATTTTCAAATAATAAAGAAATGTGATCTCGGAATAGGGGAAAAAGAATGAAGAAATTAATAATTGGGAGAAAGAATGGAATAATGGGGAGAATGAAGAACAAATTATTTTTTTGGAGGAGAGGGAAACATTTCCTATTTCTACCTAGAGCTTTTCCCAACTCAAACCTCATTTTGTTCTTGCTAAAAAAGGTCTCCAACTACGGTGCTCACCTCCTTAAAACATAATTCCTCCCCTTTAGCACTCATTGTCTCAATAATAATTTCCAATTATTTTCCCAAGTCCTCAAGCACATCCATCTTGTGGGTGATTTGGGGGTATAACTTGTTTAGTTGGATTTTGATCGAGCCTCACAAGGTCTCGATAGCTTCTAACTTCTTTTCTACCTCAGCTAGGATTTTATCTTTTTCGACCTATTCCCCTTATTATTTTCTTGAAACTCCTTGAGCTCCATTTCATGCATGGTGACCAATATGCTTACAACTCCATCTCTATCAGCACAATTATCTTATGTAGCTTCTATGACTTGCATGAAGTCACCATTACCCCTACAAGGAGTTTAGTATATTGAGAAACAATCTTGACAACTTTCATCTTCTCTTCTTTCTCTTGGCACACCAACGACTATTCTATAGACTCTAAGGCAAGTGGCTACCTTTCCATCATGAGTATGCATGTCAAATCCTTTAGACACTGCAAGGTTGATTCATATTTTTCTCAAGCGGCGCTAGGTCAGGATGCTTTAAAACAATAGCACCCATAATCATTTCAATCTTCTTGTGCAGCTCACACACCCTTGCCTTCTCCTCTTTTAGTTCATGCCTTAACTATGCATTGATAAACTCTTCCTAATTTGATTCCTTACTCTTCTTAGTGAGCTCCTTATTTTCCTTCTCTAATTATTCCTCCAAGAATCTCACTGTCATTCCTTCCAAATAGTCTAGCCTCAATCTCAATTGAAACCTTATTAAGTGCACTGCAAACCTGCTCATCTGATAATTGTTGAGCATTCACTAAGGGATTTACTCCTATTTTTGGCACCTATATCAGTGATCTCTAACTTACTTCAAACTCAAGTTCATCTACGTGAGACTCAAATGCCCAAGATAACATCTTCCTAGTTTGGGGATATGTGCCTTCTTCATCAAATGAAGACATAGCCAAGAGTTGCTCTATTGGTATGGTGCTTTGGAAGAATGCACATATCACCTTGCTTGGATAATTAATGTATCCCATTCCATGCTCTTGTGCCACAACTACACCTTTCCCACATGTTCACACATATTTTGGTAAGCTTACCACCAAATTAGGATTCCCACCAATACTACCATATTCTATCCCAATGCTTTCTTCTTCCATATCCTTCAAAAATTCATCCGCGCTTCGCTCCAACTCCTGCTCCACCAAATCCTTCATGATTCCCACCACTTCTCTCTCTATGGATTTCTCCACTTGTTCCTTGGTGAGGCTTGGGGTTCCTTTGTTTTTGGTGCTCACCTCTTCACTCACCCCCTTGCCTTGATCCTCTACTTCCTCCTCATCATTCTTCTCCTCTCCATCTTCCTTGTCATACTTCTCTTCACCTTCCTCCTGCTCAGAGTCATGTATATCATACACTAGATTGTATTCACCTCCTTCAAGATTTTCTTCATCCTTGTCACATATGTAGGCATCTAAGATTTATGTATCCTTTGATTCAACCTCAACCTCTTCTGTCACCTTTTGCTTCTTCCTAACTAGTGAGTCTAGTGTAGTAGATTCTTCTTTCTCCTTCTCCTTAATAGACGACCTATTATTTGGTGATTCTTCATGTGTGAGGATATCTTCATGCTCTGGAACCTTTTCTTCTAGGGTTTTCACCTTGTTTAGGGACTCTTTCTATGCATGTAAGTGCTAGGCTTTGCAATTATTTCGGCATGCCCATAGATTATTGTTTCTACACACTTGGTGCCTTATTCTCCCGAACTTATTCTCTTTCCCTCTTCTTCAATTTGGAATTTTTATGACCTGTGGGGTCTTATAAAATGGAGACATCACTCTCAAGATAAGATCCTTTTTCAAAATTTGGCCTTATGCGAAGATACACCCTAGCCGCAGCCTTCCATTGATTGACAAGGTTATCACCTTCATCATTTTTACTTCATGGGAGACATACTTCTCCATGTACATGTGCTTCTTATGGTACATGAGATTTCGGTGCAAAGGCATCTTGTGGTGGTCTTGTTCCACCTCACTAAGATCAAACCTTACCATTTTGGCCTCCATAAACCGGTTGACCCCTACTTTGAAGTATTGCAAGGTGAAGGAGAAGCATAACTTGCTTCATGGGCTCTTAGTCCCATTTCTCAAAGTGAACTCGCTAATGCGAAGTGTTGATAAAATGCAAACTATGACTCTCCATCCATGAGTGCAAGAAACTACTCTGGGATCCTCCACTCTTCCCCGAATGTGTCATGCATTCGTTTGTACCACTTCTCTAGGTGTGCCTTGTGAGTGATCATCATGGTTTCATAAGTATACTTATCAAACCTTTTTGTGAGCGAGGATTTATCTTCTCGGTTATTCCTAAACAAAATTTTATGGTCAATGGTACTCTAATCTCTAAGAAGATGATGGTGAGGAGGAATTTTCCAAATAGTATCTTTTCTCCTTCTTACATGCTACTTATGATCTCATCAGCAATAAAGGAGGAAAAGTTATAGATGGTCCCTTCTGATATCTTCCAACATACATTCAACCATGCCTTGTTCACTTGCATCCATCTTTCTTGATCATTAAGCTTGGTGACCAAATGCATGGTCATCCTCATAATAGGGTCTGGAATTTTTGCGATGTCAAAGTACCACGAACCCTTTTTGTAGTCATAAGCTACTATTGTTTCCTTGATAGCCTCCTTATCACTCAAATAATCATCTATGGATTATCCTTCATAATTCAGGATAGTGAACTTAGATATCAACTACAGTGTTATGCACATCTTGTGGCCTGTAAAGTAGAAATGGTCTTCATGCATGTGTGACATCAACCATTGATAAAGGAACTCGGTCTTGCCAAAGTAAGACAACTCATACAGTTGCAATAGCCATATTTTTTCCAAATTTACTTTCAACTCATCACTGTAAATTGGCATCCCATAAGGTGTTCTCTTGTTAGTTGGATAAACCAGATCCAATGCCATTTATTTCTTTGTAGTGCTTGTGCAATGGTTGTAATTTCTCATAGTCATCTGTCTCAAGTGTGATACCCACTCATTTCCCAACAACACTCCATCTAGGTACTACATTTCTGCATACCATTCCTCATTGGAGCTCACGATGGTAGTGGTTTGTTTTCCTTTTCCCTTTCCCTTTTGTTTCTTTGGTGAAATAGTCACCTTCTTTGGTGTCATTCTTTCTGATCAGTTTAAAATTTAAAACTCCTTGCTCTGCTCTACTACTCTACTCAATCCCAAAACTCAACTCCTGGAAGAAATCCTTCTATCTCCATGCCCTAGCTACCAAACCCTAACTAGGAAAACCTTCCACAAGATGACGCACTTCAAACAAAATTTTCCCATGCCTGTACTCCTTCCACTTTGTTCTACATATCAACTCTATTTAAACACTTAGATTTCTAGGGTTCTTCTACCTTTTCACAAATCTCTCTGGATATCCTAGTTTGCAAGAGTGGTTCAACTCCGTAATAGAAATGTAAAATAATGACTTTCATGACCTCATATTTATAGTATTTTCTCCTCTCATGTAATAAATGCTATACCATCTACCAAAGTACTTAACATTAAATGCAACATTTTCCACTAGGATGATCGTAAGTGCCCTTACACATGCATCAAATCTTGCACAAAAATCCTTCCACAACCTTAAGGCATGTAAAAATCCAATCTAAATGAAGACTCTTATGCACATGTCTACAAAATCGAATGCACTTCTTCTATCATTTACCTATTTTTTTCCTTTCCTACCTCATGTTGTTCCTACGCTCTTCATATTTTATGTGTGGTCTTTATTACGCTCTTCTTGAAACCATAATTCATTATCCACCATTTCCCATGTTGGGACCCTAAAATATTGACTAAGTAGAAAGAGGCACATGGGCGCACAAGGCCCAAGTTGAGGTGTGGGCATGTAAGGTAGGGTTCTTGGAAGGTTTTAGAAGGACCCATGATACGCACTAACATAACAAGGTCTCAAGAATTATCCATATTTGGCGTATCAAGCGGGACATGATAAAAGTGTGACCCTCCTACACATGATGAATGGATAAGGTTTCAACCTTATAATAGGTTGGCATAGGAAGGAAGATACCCTAAGTTTGAAGCTTCTAGAAGATGATAATGGCAAGGAGTGCAGATCTTAACCCCGGAGGAGCATGTTCCCATGGAGGATCACATTGGGAAAATTGGCACTAGATCTAAAGCCATAGAAAGGTGGTTTGGTAGTTCAAGAGGCCTATAAATACAAGCGCCCACATAAGAAAAGGAGTAGATCAATAGAGAGCGGAGCTCTATTGAAATCTTGTGAGGAGTTTTATTGGGTTGGGTAGATAACATATAGAAGAAGGATGCATCAAGGGGATTTGGATTGTAAATTTTCTTTTTGAGAGCTAAGGGATGTAAATCCAGATATGATGTATGACTTTGGTTAGCAGTACTGTGATGTTCTATAATGAATCTAATCGATGTAATGAGGTTACCAAATTATTTTAATATGATCATTAATGATTCTGGTCCATGCATATATCTTTATTTTTTGGTTTCATGTATGTTGATGGAATGAGTATGAATCCATATGCATTTTTATTTCTATTTTGGTTTAGTCCTATAATATGTTAAGTATCTTTCTATTTGGAATGAATGCATTAGTCTAGAAGTGATTCTGATCTCTATGATGATTGCATATCTCGTTTCCAGTTACTCTCTTTAAATTCCTATCATAGATGATGTTTCCCACTAAAATCACATAAAGGAGAGACTCGGCACCCGCGCATGCATCAAGTGAGTTCCCAGTGCCCACTAGGTGATAGGCTGACACGTAAAGGATTCCCTTATTCTTTGGTGGGTGTAAAAATGACTACATCTTGGTTCCATTACCGGACTCTTTTTGAAGTTGTAGTGGAATTGACATACATCATGATCTCGTGTAATGAGTGATGACAGAGTGTTTAACCTTGGAAGGTGTTGAAACAACGTTTAAGAGCATGGATGAAAATTTTTCAAAGACTCAAAGACTAAACTTGACTTTGATGCATGTAGATGAGTAGAAGAGAAAATCTACCATGAGTTGTATGATTTTTTTTTGTTGCTTCCTCAAAGAGAGTTGTATGAATGGCTCTCAAAGATATGTGTCTAGATCAAGTTAGTAATATAGATCATGTGCATGAACCCAAGTAGACTACCAGAGGCTATAAGATGCAGATCTGACATGGACTCATGATGTGGATCATTGGTAGAAAGGATTACTAGCTAGCTACACTCTGGAGTACAATATTTCTACATATTCTTGTCTAGAAGTTACTGAGTTAGAGTTTCTGTGGGAGCCCAGAGGATCATTTCTACATGTTATTCCTATGGAAATGAAGATCTTGATTGTTACCTTGAGTTTAGAGGAATTTCCAATGTCTGACTAAAGCGTTCTAAGCATTGGGAAAGGAAGTTAGGGTGGAGGAAGATGACAAATATTACAACCGAGAAAGAAAGGGAGGAGAGACGAATCAAGTACAGTGAAGTGTGTGAAAGGGAGATTGTTATACAACACAAGGTTACAAGTGTGATGGATGTATAGAGGCAGATGTTGCGGGAAGGATTTGAGGTTCACATAGAGGATGTGGAACCTAAGAATTTTATGCTACCCCATCTTAGCAAGCACGTAAGAGAGACCCTTTCAGATTCTGATGAGATTTCATCACACAGAGAGAGAAGATTCGATGGCGTGCATCTGAACCCACCTAGTGACCAAACCCTAATGCTTGGATTTATAGATCAAGGGATAAGAATTGTTAACCTAGTTGGTATCAATGGAAGTGATAGATTTGTGCCTAGGAGATATAATTTTTAATTTCCTACTTCTATGGTTGCACATACTATTCTAATATTCGAGGAATTTTTAGACAAGGAGAAAATACACAAGGCTTGGGTAAAACATTGAGGAGTGGCATGAGACACACATGTGGAAGTGGAAAAATCTGACAGATGATTGGCACGCAGCTTCACCGGGACATTAAGGACCATAGGCGTGACCACTTCAGGACCATTATTGGTTGCAGGAGGATCTGGAGGTGGAATTGGTGGGAATAGGGGCACATGTCCTAGTGAATCTAGTGGATCTGGTGGAGGGGGAAACACCGAAGGAATTCAAGGAACTGGATTAAGAGGACAAGGGCCCTAACCACTTGCTCAAGTCTTCTTTGAATTATATTTACATTTTCCAGATTAGAAAGGTATTGAAGATGTTGTGGAGCATATCCACAAGTGTGAGGTGCTATGACACACAAAGGGGATCATAACCCCTGGAGAGGAAGGCGGTCGGTTTGCAATGACGTTCAAGGGCAACGCGTATAGATGGTATAGGAAGTATGACCGCATTAGACGGTGGTAGATTACACCGCATTGAAAAATGCCTTCCTAGTAGAATTCCAAATCCTTGTGTTTGAGTAGAAGATCATCAGTGCTCTCAAGGAGATCCTACAAGGAATGGAAGAGTGTGTGAGAGTATGATGCATGGCTCAAAACCCTCCTATCAAAATTTTCCTATGACATTCACCCTCAACAACATGCTCAATAGTTTGTTGGAGGGTTGATAAAACCATTTAGAATGGAGTTATCTCATAAGAATTTCATAGACCCGTGTGAGCTATTGGAAGCTTCTCTATGCGCTAAAGTTGTTGGAAGTGCTTGACACTTGTGTTAGCCCATTTCTGAAGCTCAAATCACTTCTATGGCTAAGCAGCTAGAGAATTTGTTTATGAACTCAGCCCATCATAATCACGGTGGTATATGGTGTACAAATTGTGAAGTAGAAGGGTCAAAGCATACAAGTGTGTCCCACTTTGTGGCCATAAATATTTTAAAATCTGACTAGTAAATAAATAATTAAAAATACTATAAAAATTTAAAAATCAGGTAAATTCTGGATGCCTTGCACCTTGGTATTTATAGCCTCTTAAAAATGCATGTTTGGTCATTTTATATGTGTTTGGTCATGTTTTGGTTGTCAGACATAGTTTGCTGAAAGTACAAAAACTACAAAAAGTGGGACACAAGATTATATGCTTTGACCCAGAAGGGTATGTCAAGGATAGTTTCCCTAAGAAGTCGGTACATGCTATAGAAGTGGATTGTGAAATTTTTCATGGGGACCATGATGCAAGTAGGTGCCCACTACTACAACATGCAATCCATAAAAATGTATCTTGTTATTACAAGATCTGTACATCCACATCACATGACACTAAAGACTGTAGGCTGATTGACCAGATTCATGACGCTATTAATCTTGGTGTGTGCCAAACTAGCCTTGCAAGTGGTTCTAAGGGTGATGATCACCATTATGAGGAGTGTGTAGATGGAGGCATGCACGAGAAGGGGATTTCATGGAGGATTATGTGGTCATGGTAACTATGGAGGAGGAAGAAGTGAGTTCCCATGGGGAACATGTTATAATTGTGGATCCACAGAACATTATAAATGAGAGTGCTCAAATCTATTACAATGCTCGTGGTGTGGGAAGAAACACAAGTATGAAGAGTGTCCGAACTCTATGAGCATATGAGCCAGCAGCACCAAAAAGACAAGGGCACTGCAATGGTAAGCATTAAGAAGGTTGACACACAATGGATGCCACGGGTGACACGTGATCTAGGCTTGGAAAAATGTGAAGGTAGAAGAACCTGGTTTCAAGGGAAGAAGTGGTACATGGGAAGTACCCAGACCCTGCGCATCAAAAGGAGGTATATCAAGAAACCATGGATGTCATTTGGAGTTTACAAGGAGAAATATAGTGTCTAAAGGAGCAGTCCAGTAGGGAGGAGCAAAGAAGGAAGGTTGAGGTGCCAAAGCATGACCTGGATGAGGTCAAGGAAGTATGTAAAATGTTGAGGCAAGAGAATATTATTACCTTGATAGGATCATGGTTGAGAGGGAAGGTACCATGTGTTAGAGAAGAGCATGAGAGGAAGTTCTTGCATGCAAACCTTCCCCCTCACAGGCTTTAATATTATAAGGAGATCATGTTAAATTTAGTCATGGATGGATGACTCCTTAGTAATATCCTCATTGACATAGGCATGGAGGTCAATGTTCTCACCTTAGATGCATGACATCAGATGGGAAGACCTGCATTACAACCATCTTCAAATGTATTGTATATGGAAAACAAAACAAAGACAATGCCAATCAGTGTCTTAAAAGATGTAGCTATCACCATTTAGGGGGCTAAGTTTACTACGGACTTCGAAGTCTTGGTGCTCGCAAAGGTAGAAAATTTCCCAAAGATTACTTGGGCACCCATGGTTCTATAAGAACAATGTGGATCTTCAATTCAACAAGGGATACATAAAATTTGAAAATGAGGAGGAACTGGTCATCATACCCATGGATGATGGAAAATCAACACCCTATACTAAACCCCTGGGAGAAGAGGTCTTGGATAGAATATATGTGTGCTTAATCAAGGATCCAAAGATAATTCATCCCATAGAGGGAGTTATTTGGTTTGAGGATGCTCACTCCTTAAGTGAAACCACCAGTATAGCATGTGATAATTGGGTGCATGGGACCTATGAGTTAATTAGATGACATTTGAGAGGATCGATGGAAAAGGTGCATACATTCTAGCACCTAAGAGGAAGGAAGCTACCTAAGTATTCAGGAGGAGCCTTCCCTGAGATCGCTTTTTCGTAAGATGGAAGCTCACTCTAGGAAGGAGAATGAATGAAGAGGAATGTTAAGTTATGTCCTACTTAGCACAAGGGCACGGCACTGGGGATACACATCAAGAGAACCTCTTATAATGACACGAGGTGAGAATTTCATTCTCCATTAGGTTTTGTAGGAACAAAATTCCCATGGCTATAAAGTACTACCATGGAAAAGATACTTCCTTCCATATCCAAGCATGTGAGATAGCCTAGATAGGAAATGGAGAAGCATTACTGTTAGGTTGTGGAGCCTATTTTCATGTGCGAAAGTGTTGAAGACTGTACACTAAGAGTACTGTACACTTTTCATGTATCCTTGCCGTGGTCGTAAATTTTTTTGGCCTCGAAAAATACACCTGACATATCGGGAAACGTGCTCTTCTCATATGGGTGAGTTTTTTTGACCCATAGGTTTATGGGATGGGTTTTTCCCATGGTTTTAATACCCATGGTTTTGTAAAACTGCTTAAGTAGTTGTCTATTTATATGGTCTTATGCATATGATAGATGTACAAGCAAATGTATGGGTAAGTGCGGGAAGTTGATGGACAAATATAGGGTCATCCGTGGACATCATATTGCAAATAACAACATAATATCAACTTGTAGGGATTATTAGCAATACATACACTCAAAATTAGACAAAATTATATTAATATGAATCGTAACATCCGAAATCTAGTTTCTAAAATACTAATTTTTGTAAAAAATGGACAAGATTAGCTATATTAAACACTCAAAATTCAATGATTTGTTTTTTTTTTTAAAAACACCGATAAGATTATAGTCCGTTTGCCCACAATTTGGATGACAAAAATTGATATATATTTTTTTCCTTTGGTGAGAAGTTATATGCCACTATCTATCTTGGGATGGATTTTATTTTGTATTTTTTTGAGTAATATTTTATTTTTTATGATTTTTTCCGTGAAAGTGGTATGAAAACATAAAGAAAACAGAGCACTTTCCGTTTGCCCACCATAACTTCATCAAAAAATATTGAAATCAAATAATTTTTTTTTTAACATGTATATAATTTCACCACGGTTGGGATGGTATAATTTTTATCACATTCTGATAAGTGAAACAAATTTTACAGTCTTAAACGTAGACATAAACATTCATAGGAAAAAGTGTCTTAAAGACCTACTATTAGTAAAAAATTATAAAATGATATTTATCCTCTTCTATTCACTTTAAAATCAGTATTTCTACGAAGCTAATAGTCTCCCCTACACAATGGTACCATTTTTATGACATAGTTTTTACTTTTTGGCATGGTTCAAGTCCGCGGAAGACTAAATTTGATGTTTTGTTGTTTTTAATGTAAAATTCAGGATTTGATGTCCACTTAATTGTCCCCCAACTTGGTGCACTTACCCGTATTGCAGATGTGTTTTGAATTCGGGTTTGAATTCTGTAGAGTTTGTTGAGCATAGCTCCAAATGGATCTGGGTATTGTATTGAGAGAGCGGTGGCTTGTAATAAAATCTAAGCAAGTGATTCTTGGTGGACATAGCCCAAATTGGGTGAAGCATGTTAAATACTATCTCTTTGTGTTGTGTTATTTTATTCTGTAATTTTATTTGAGATCTGTAATAATTTCTACATATTAGTTTCTACTGTTGTGATTTTGTGAGGGATTATTCCACATATTTTATGTCTTATTTCCTAATAATTGGTATCAAAGCCTGGTTTGGTTTGCTGAAGTGTTGAACCGCAGGAAAGTTTTTTATCTTGAGTGGGAGCTATGGCATATCAAGGAAGATCTAGGGTTGATAAATTCAACGGGAATAATTTCAGTCTTTGGAAGATGCAGATGGAAGATTACCTTTATCAGAAGGATCTTTATACTCCATTGTCTGAGAAGGTGAAAAAACCCTCGAGTATGACAGATGTGGAATGGGATTTTCTGGATAGGAAGGCACTTGGGACAATCCGATTGTGTCTTGCATCTTCGGTATTATTTAATGTTTCAAAGGAAAAGACTACAAAAGATCTAATGGATGCATTAGGGAAGTTGTATGAAAAACCCTCTGCCTCTAACAAGATATTTTTAATGAAAAAGTTGTTTAATATGAAGATGTCTGAGAATAGTTCAGTAGCAGATCATTTAAATGATTTCAATACGGTTGTGAATATGCTAGCTTCGGTTACAATAGAATTTGATGAAGAAGTTAAGGCTTTATTAATTTTGTGCTCTTTACCTAAGAGTTGGAATAGCCTGGTAATAGTGGTAAGTAACTCGGTTCCAACTAACTCAAAGTTGAAGTTTGAGGAGAATGTAGGGGTGATTCTAAGTGAGGAAATGTGAAGAAAAAGATCTGGGGAATCTTCTACTTCAGGGAATGCTTTGACAGTGGAAACTAGAGGGAGACAAAAGAATAGAGGAAATTGTGGAAAATCAAAAGATCGGGCAAGGTCAAAATCCAAGAACAAGATTGTATGCTGGAATTGTGGAAAGCGTGGGCATGCAAAGAAGGACTATTGGGAGCTTCGGGATAAGAAGAAACAACATGAAGAAAACAAGGAGGAAAATGTGGCATGGGGTAATGTATGCCAGATTCTTTGATTCTTTCTTTGCATAATATTACTTGAATCTTGGGTTTTAGATTCAGGGGCTTCTTTTCATGCTACTCTATATAGGCATTATTTTGTTGATTATGTTCAAGGGGATTTTGGGCATGTTTTTCTTGGTGATGATGAGCCTTGCAGGTATAGTTGGAAAAGGTTCTGCTCGAGTTAAGATGTATAATGGGAATACATGGCTATTGAAGGATGTCGACATGTGCTTACATTAAGGAAAAATTTTATATCGGCGGGAAATTGGGAAGTGATGGTTGTACTGTGATATTTATAGCTAACTCTTGGAAGGTTACCAAGGGTGATCTTGTGGTGGCAAGAGGTAAGAAGGTTGGAACCTTGTATTTAACCACTGATAGTACTAATGATTGTAATCTTGTGGCTTCAGATGCAGATACAACATTATGGCACTATAGGCTCGATCATATGAGCCATAAGGGCATGGACATTATAAAGAAGAATTTTCCTGGATATACAAAAACAAGTTTGGAGTTCTATGAGGACTACATATATGGGAAATAGAAGTGAGTAAGGTTTCTCAAGGTTAGACCTACAAAGAAAGAGAGTAAGTTAGAGCTGGTGCATTCTGATGTGTGGGGGCTAGCTCATGTATCATCTCTTGGGGGTTCAAGTTATTATGTTACTTTTATTGATGATGCAACAAGAAAAGTTTGGGTTTATTATATTAGAAACAAATATGATGTATTTGACACTTTTGTTAAATGGAAAGCCTTGGTAGAGAATGAAACAGGTCTTAAGCTAAAATGTCCTAGGTCAGATAATGGAGGGGAGTATTGCAGTAATGAATTTGATGATTACTATTCTAAGAATGGAATATGGAGGAAAAATATGGTTCCAGGAACTCCATAGTAGAATGGGGTATCAGAAAGGATGAACAGAACAATAATGGAACATGCTAGGAGCATGAGGTTACATGCAGAACTGCCTCTTTCTTTTTGGGTAGAAGCGGTGAGAACAACTATGTACTTGATAAACAGAGGACCCTCAAGTGCCTTGGATGGAGGCATACCTGAGGAGGCTTGGTCTAGTAAGAAATTCGATTATTCATTTCTCGAGTCTTTGGATTTGAGGTGTTTTTTCACATAGATAAGGATGATAGGACTAAGCTAGAGGCTAAATCAGAAAAATGTACTTTCATTGGTTATGGTGGTGATGACTTTGGATATAAATGTTGGAGTATTAAGGACAAGAAAATCATTCGATCTAGGGATGTGGTCTTTAATGAGAAAGTCATGTATAAGCAGTAGTTATAGGAAAATAGGGAAGAATCCAAGAAAGAATATGCAGCGGTAGAGGATATTCTGGATGGGAAAGTGACACATGAATCAGTTTAGGAACCCCAAACTCCTATATTGAGGAGGTCTTTTAGGGTAAGAAGAGAACTTGAACATTTTTCTCCTTCTCTTTATTATTTATTACTCACTGATAGTGGAGAACCAGAGATCTTTGATGAAGCAATGCAAGTAGATGCCAGGAAGAAGTGGGAGCAAGCCATGGATGAGGATCATTAAGCTCTCATGGAGAACCAGACATGGGATTTGGTAAAGCTACTGAAGGAAAAATAACATTATAGAACAAGTGGGTGTTCGAGGCAAAGAGAAAGAAGGAGGAAAGAAAAGATACAAGGCTTGGTTGGTGGTCAAGGGGTTTGTACAGAAAAAAGGTATAGATTTTGATGAGATTTTTTCTCCTGTAGTAAACATGACTTCTATTAGAACTGTTCTAGGAATAGTTGCAGCAGAATATTTTCATTTAGAATAGCTTGATGTAAATACTACATTTCTCCATGGTGATTTGGAGGGGGAACTATATATGTAGCAACCAGAGGGCTATGAGGTTAAAGGTAAAGAGGAGATGGTGTGCAAACTGAAGAAGAGCTTGTATGGCCTAAAACAAGCTCCACGTCAATGGTATAAGAAATTTGATAGCTTCATGATGGAGCAAGGTTATATTAGATGTCATTCTAACCATTGCATGTATACAAAGAAATTTGAGGATGGCAGTTATATTATCCTTTGTCTATATGTGGATGACATGTTGGTTGCAAGTAAAAACATGCAAGAAATAAAAGTACTCAAGAAGTAGCTAAGTGAATCTTTTGCTATGAAGAATTTGGGGGCAGCCAAAAAATCCTTAGTATGAGGATAACTCGGGATAGGAAGGAACGGAAGCTGAATTTATCTCAGGAAGAGTACATTAAGAAAGTCTTGGAGAGGTTTAATATGCAGGATGCTAAACCGGTTGGGACTCCTTTGGTAGGCCATTTCAAGTTATCAAAGGAGCAGTGTCCCAAGATAGAGCATGAAAGAAACTAGATGTCCAAGGTACCTTACTCATCAGAAGTTGGCAGTTTGATATATGTTATGGTGTGCACTAGGCCTGATATTGCCCATGTAGTAGGAGTTGTGAGTATATTTATGAGTGATCCAGGTAAAGAGCATTGGCAAGCAGTAAAGTGGATCCTTTGATATTTGAGAGGGACCATGGGGGTAGTTTTGTGCTACAAAGGATCGTACACCACTTTACATGGTTATGTAGATTCATACATGGCTGGAGATGTAGACAGCAGGAGGAGCACGACAGGCTATATTTACACTATAGGTGGGACAGTAGTGAGTTGGATTTCATGACTACAAAAGTTGGTGGCTTTATCAACCACGGAGGCTGAGTATGTTGTTGCAACAGAGGAAAGCAAAGAGATGATTTGGTTACAAAAATTTCTTGAGGAGTTGGAGCATAAGCAAGAGGAATGTAAGTGCATAGTGATAGTTACATTGTTATACACCTAGCTAAGAACTCTACTTTCCACTCCAAGAATAAAGCATATACAGTTAAGGTACCATTTCATTAGGACAACTTTGGAGGAAGAGAAGTTGAAGTTGGAGAAGATTCATACTAGTCAGAATCCTAGACATGATGACCAAGGTGGTCATAAGGGAAAAACTAATCATGTGTTCACTTTGGTTTGTCTTCATAGAAACTAGCGAAGGGTTGAGAAGCTTTCTCAGAGGAAAACTAGTCTCCAAGTGGGAGATTGTTAGGTTGTGGAGCCTGTTTTCATGTGTGAAAGTGTTGAAGACTGTACACTAAGAGTATTGTACACTTTTCATGTATCCTCATCGAGGTTCGGGGCTGCCCCGGTTTGGGGACGCAGCCCCGGTAGTAGCCTTTTGGGGTGTAGCCCCTGAATTTTTTTTTTTAGCCATAAATTTTTTTCACCTCGAAAAATGCACCTAACATATCAGGAAACGTGCTCTTCTCATATGGGCGAGTTTTTTGACCCATAGGTTTATGGGATGGGTTTTTCCATGGTTTTGATACCCATGGTTTTGTAAAACTACTTAAGCAGTTGTCTATTTATATGGTCTTATGCATATGATAGATGTACAAGCAAATGTATTACAGATGTATTTTGAATTCATGTGTGAATTCTGTAGAGTTTGTTGAGCATAGCTCCAAACGGATCTGGGTATTATATTAAGAGAGCGGTGGCTTGTAATAAAATCTAAGAAATTGATTCTTGGTGGACGTAGCACAAAATTGGGTGAGCCACGTTAAATAGTGTCTCTTTGTGTTATGTTATTTTATTCTGCAATTTTATTTGAGATCTGTAATAATTTCTGTATATTAGTTAGTTTTTATTGTTGCGATTCTGTGAGGGATTATTCCACATATTTTATCTCTTATTTCCTAACATTACCACCTTCATTATGGGTTCACAAGTTGTACTCCACCTTTAAGATTGTGCACGTGCATGGTATATCCACTCGAGATGCATCACCAAACCGGTAATTGGCAAGAATCGGTGGCTAATCTGATTCAAACATTCGAGTATGTCAGTACAAAACCCTTGGTGCATAAAACATTATACGTTGTCAAGCTCCTTACATTAGGGATAGTGCCATGATAGAAGATAGGCTAATGGATTTGCTAGGTGAACCTGGCTTAGAGGCACTCTTTGAAGAGACAAAACCAAAAGAGGTCCAACTTGAGCATGCCTATGTGGAAAAAGAAAAAGGAAAGATGGTTTATATAATTGATGGGGATGAAGAGGAAAAATAGGAAGTTGACCTTTTTATAGGGATGCGCAAGGTGTTAGATAGTGCTAATGAATGGGTGTGTGCCTATCGTGAACCTTTACGAGATAAGGAAGGTTAACATTGGCTTAGAAGAAAATCATAAAGAGGATATCATTGGAGACTATTGGTTAGAGAGGAAGTCTCTAAGATCATTGATCTTTACGTGAGTTTGAGAATTTATTCCCATGTGGGTATCATGAAATCAAAGGAATTCACCAATCCTTGTGGGAAATGAGAATTAAGTTGAAGGAGGGTGTGCACCTAGTCTTTAAGATACCATGCTTTGAATGAATCCTAACCTGTGCATGAAGGTCAAGGAAGAAATAGATAAGATGATAGTGTCAAGCATCATTGAAGTTGTTGAAGAGTCAGAGTGGATAAGTCTAATGGTAATTAGCATCAAGAAGGATGGAAGGATAAGGATCTATGTTGATTATAGGGACCTAAATGTAGTGTGTATCATTGATCCTTTCCCAACCCCATTTACTAAAGAAATCTTAGAGGGAGTGGCAGGATGCGAGGTCTACTCTTTCACAGATGGATTCTCGGGATATCTCCTAGTATGGAACGTGAAGGAGGACTACAGGAAGATGAATTTTCCCACTGAGTGGGGAATTTTTTCCTATACAGTCATGCCTTTTGGGTTGAAAAATTCACTTGCTGTGTTCTCATGCATTATTGTACAAAAGCTTTCAGGACTTCATCCATAAATTTCTTCAAGTCTAACTAAATGATTGGACAATATATGGGTTCGTAAAACACCATTGTGACAACTTAAAGTTGATATTTGAAAGGTGTTGGCAGTTAAGGATATCCATCAACATTAATAAATGTGTCTTTGCTACCCCATTTGGAACATTATTAGGGCACATCATATATAAGGAGGGCCTACTAGTAGATCCCACAAAAGATATAGTAATTGTGCGATTGAAGGATCTTAATAGTCAAAGCGCAATGCATGGATTTCCGGGCATATGGGGTATTACAGGAAGTTCATCAAGGGATATGCTAAGATCTTCATGCCTTTAGAAGAGTTTCTTAGACATAAAAGTTCCTTTCATTGGGGAGAGGTGCAGCAGAAGGAATTCAACACTTTGAAGGATAGGCTTGTCACCATGCCCATCCTACATTTCCCTTCTTGGGATAAGCCTTTCCATGTTCATGTGGATGCCTCAGAACCACCATTGGAGTAGTAATTATGTAGTTGTTTTTACACTTAACACAAAATAAAGGAACCCCATGCACGTCGGCCTATCACCCAGTGAAAGTTGGGAACTCATCTAAGGAACGCAGCGCGTGTGACGAGTCTCTCTTTTATGTGAGTTTAGTGGGAAACATCATCTATGATTTTTGCTTAAAATACTTTCAAATGGGTTTAGGACATACAAGAACCATAGGGCTCTACACGGCCTCTAGATGCTTGTAGTCATTTAAGATAGAGTACTTAACAGAATCTATAACGTGTATCATATAGAAAAGAATCATACAAGAATCCATACTTAGCATAAAAGGAAAGAGAAATCATGAGAGAGAAGTATGCATCATAATCACCGATATTCATGTATATATAACAGGTAACCTCATTACATCCATGGAGCCATTACAGAGTGTCACAGAGAAGCAGACCACAGTCATGCATTACAACTAGACTAAATGTAACTAAGCTACCAAAAATAAAATTATGATCCCCATGCCCAATACATCCTTTCCCGAATGCAATTATCCATTAACAGTTCTTGTAGTATTTCTGTAGAGCTCCACCCATACCCTCGGTCTCCTGTTTACTCTACAGTGCTTATATTTATTACTTTTCTATACTTCCAAATCATCCTTCAGTGCCCTTAGATCCAATGAAAAGTGTATGAATGTGGTCCTCAATGCGAGCATGCTCCTCCAGCCCTGAGATTCCCACTTTATCCCATGATGTGCTTCTAGAAGATTCTACCGCAGGCATGCTCCTTCCTAGGCCAACCTGTCGCCAGGCTGGCACCTTATCCACACGTAGTCAGGTCATGCTTTTCACATGTTCTACCCCGAACTTCCAATTTTTCTATCCCGAACCCTTGGTTACTGCTTTTGCATGCACGCGTCGCATGATGCATGAGCTTTCTTAAACCCTTTTCTAAAACCCCGCCTTACGTGCTTTTTCCTATGCACCTTTCTTTAATCGGGACATTACATTCCTTCGTGTCTTTTGTACTTAGTCAATATTCTAGGGGCCCAACATCACCCCACACTATGCCTATTCTCCATCTCATGGGAACACTTCCCTTAGTGAGAGAAAGAATACAAATAGGCTTACACCTAGGAAAAATAATAAGAGGATGAAAGAATGGGAAGGAAGAAAGAATGGGAGAGTGAATGAATCATACAATAGACTAGGATAATCCTTTTGCAAGTTGACCTCCAATTTATTCCAGGCATCGACTTCATCCTATGCTCTTTGACGAGGTCATTAACTAGGGCAATTACCTCCTCAAAATTTAGTCCATCTCCTTGCGTGCTCATAGTATCCATGATTTTCTCCAACTCCTTTCATATATCCTCTAATGCGTCCATTCTTTGTGTGATACATAGATATAGCTCCTTTAACCAGTTTTTGATTGAAGCCCTTAAGGTTTCAATGGCCTCTGATTTCTTCTCAACCTCAAAGCAACGGTTTTTCTCTTTCTACCCTATTCCCTTGTTTTTCTCTTGAACTCCTTGATTTTTACTTCATAAGTGGCAACCAGGGTGCCTCGCCACTTTGTCTCTATACGTGTAATTGTCGTACACACCTTAATAGTCCGGGAAGTAGCCCTTACATCAGAAATTAATTTTCTATACTCTGTGATGAGCACTATGATTTTTAACTTATCTTGCCTCTCTAAGTGCTTTTCCACTTCCTCTGTAGACTCTAAGGCTGATGTTATCTTTCCAAGGTGAGCACTCTTGTCAAATCCTTCATCATCCCAAAGAAGATCCATACTTCTGTGCAGGTGATGCCAGGTCTAGATGCTTTAATAGTATGGCCCCGTTGATGGATTCTACTTTCTTGTACACAACGCTCACCTTGGCCTTTTCATCCTTCAATTCCCACTACCACTAGGCACTAATTAACTTTTCCTAGCTCAGCTCCTTGGTTAATGTAGCTAGCTCTTCCTCTTTCTCCTTCGCTCCCCTTCTAGATCCCTGATCCTATCATTTCTCTTGAAGATTCTAGCTTCTATCTCAATGGAGACTTTGTTAAGCGCATTTCTTAGTTGTTCATCCAAGAGCTGCTGGGTATCCACCACTGGGTTATCTTCTCCTGGTCCTAGAAATGTTACTATTGCCCCTTGGCTTACCTCAAACTCGGTTCATCAAGGTGGGAATCAATTGCCCAAGAGATCATCTTCCTTGTCTATGGGTAAGCAGCCTGCTTATCAAAAGATGACATGCATACAAGCTCCTCCACCGAAAGTGTTCTCTAGAACCACACGCAAAACAACTTATTGGGGTCATCAATATAACCCATCTTTGGCCTCCCCCTCTACGTGCCTTCCTCCCATGCACGTACCTTTGGGTATACTTATAGTTAAAACTAGGCCTCTAGTGCTACCACATTCCTCTTCCACGCTCTCCTTCTCCTTGCTCAACACTAGCTCAGTGCTATGCTCCACCTTGTCCTCCACCAGGTTCTCAATGTCCCTTATCTCCTCTTCTTCTACCACCATGTCTGTTTTCTCTTGTGAATAGCTTGGAACCTCTTCTTTCTGTGCGCTAGCCTCTTCATCTTTTCCCATATCCTGGGTGCTTCCTCCTGCTTAGCTATCCTTGCGCTTACACAAAAGGAACCCTTGTTCTTCTTCTCCTCTCCTTCCTCCTCTCGAATCATACATATTGAAAACAAGTGGCCCTTGATCTTTCTCGGGGTCCTCTTCCCCACTTACTTCTTCCCCACTACCATCCTTCTCTCCTATGTACTTTCCCATACTTTCACTTCTTCCAAGGTGGTCACCTCTTCTACCCTCTTCATTTTCCTAACCGAATATTCTAGTGTAGGTGACTCTGTTTCTTCTTTTGATGACTCCTTATCTATTGGTTCTTCTCCTGGTTACTGGAGACTTTTATCGATTCTGACCTTTTCCTTACACGCATATGTGCTAGTTCGCACTTGTCTTAGGGGAACCTATTTCCTGTGTCTCCACCACACTTGGGATTTTCTTTTCTAGTTATTTTTCCTCCCATTTGGGTGTGGGTCTTTTCCTCCCAATTATATTCTAAGGTATAGATAACTTGTTATCTAGGCATGTTCCTTCTCCAACTTTGGGCCTTATGCAAATGTAAATGTGTTTCATAGATCCTCTTGCAATGGGCAGAGTCATGGGCCTTATCATTTACACTTCATGAGACACATACCACTCTATGTACGCATGCTTTCTAGGGTAGAACAACCCTTTGCATAATTCCTGTGGTCTTTTTCAAACTACCAAGGTCCAACTAAAAATGTTTGGACTCCTTGAATTTGTTTACTCCAGCTTGGAAGTATTGAGTTGTGAAGGAAAATGGGAGCTTGCACCATGGGATCCATGAGTCATCTATCAACTAGAATCTACCCAAGCAGTAATGATGGTACATAGAAAATTTTTCCTCTCCCCTACTGGCCACTGGTAGTTGTTTGGGAATTATCCATTCTTCCCCAAATGCATTCCGTAGGCACATGTACCACTTCTCCAAGTGACCTTGTGCACTATTTTCATAGTGTCACAAGTGTACTTCTCAAATATTTTGGCAGGCGAGGGGTCTTCATCAAGGTACTCCCATAGGAATTTATCTAATGCGTCAGATACCTCAATCTTTGAAAACACGATGGTCAACAACACATTTCCAAAAAGGATCTCATCACCTTCCTTCATGGAGTTGATAATTTCATCCATGATGAATGCAAAAAAATTATAGATGGTTCCCTCTAAAATATTTCTGCAAAAATTTGACCATGGCTTACTAACTTGAGTCCATCTCTCCTAGCCATATAATTTTGACACCAGGTGTACAGCCATATTCATTACTGGATCCTTGATGTTTGTGACATCATAGTACCTTGACCCATTTCTCGCAAGCAAGAGTTGTGATAGTTTCCTTAATCACTTCCATGTCCTGTCAAGTCATCTTCCAACCCGTCTCCTTCACAGATGAGTCCTATGAATTGTGAAATGAGATGAGGAATTATGTGCATCTTACACCCCGCAAAGTAAAAATAGTCCTCATGCACATGTGACATCAACCACTGATGTAGTCACTCAGGTTTCCCAAAGTAGGGAAACTCAAAGAGTTGTAGTAACCATTCCCTCTCTAACTTGACCTTCACGTCATCATTATATATGGGAAAACCTTCTAGCATCCTCTTGTTTGTTGGGTACACTAACTCTAGCACCAAATCCTTTTTAATTGTGCTTGTTTGATGATTATAATCATTTACGAGACATATCCCTAAGATGGGACTCCCACTCCCTCCCCAACAACACTCCATCTGGGTAGTGCATTTCGATACCATTCCTCATTTTTGCTTGCTTAAATTTCTTGGTGTTTTCCCTTACCCTTTCCTTTTCCCTTCTTGAGTGTACTAGCTGATTTCTTGGGTGCCATTTTCTAAGTCTTCTACCTCCTTCAATCACTTCTTAATTCATTCTTCCACTCTCTCCAACCTTGGATCTCGAACTTGTGAAGAGAATTATTTAAATCCGTACCCTAGTTCTTCAAACCCTAACTAGGATACTCCCTTCACAAGATGGTGTCTTCCCACACTTTCTCCCATGCCCGTGAAATCCCTTCCTCCCGGTTTGCAAATCCAAACTAGCTACTCATGCCTCAATTTCTACAAAATTTTCTTCACACGTATAATTTTTTTAAGCCCTAGTTTGCAAAAAGGTGTAAAAACGCTTCATTTTCTTATATGAAAAGTGAAAAATGAAGTGTCCCAACCCCCTTATTTATAGTTTTTCCCTTTTTGAGCATTACGTGTTACTTTACCAACCACCATATTTTCTTCATTTAATGTGGATTTTTCAAACAAAGTTTGACTTAAGTGCTTTCCCTCATGTGCCCAACCTACGCAAAAAAATCCTCTAACCTTCTAGCGCAAATCAATCCAACTAGATCAGAGACTCTTACGCACACAAACCACACCAAAGGTACTTCTTTTGTCCTGATTTTTCTCTTGCCTACCTCGTGTTGCTTAATGTGATTTCTCCTCCTTTGTAAGTGGGATTTATAAGTGGCTTTATCTTGGCACCAACCATCCTTTTTCTATCTTTTCTCTCCATACACCTCTTTCAAATGGGCCATTCAACTAGGATTTTTAACAAAAACTTCCTTGGAAATTTAACCATGTACTCTTTCACATTACTCCACCCCACACACTTAAAACGATGTGCGGTCCTCTCACACTTGCAAATTCTCAAAAATTATAAATAAGGTTAAGTGCGCCCAAGGCACAAAACAAAACAACAACGTGAAAGGGAAACATAAGAAAAGAAATGCATAAAGGAAATTTCTAAACTAACTAGAAAAACTACCTTATTTACAAACACCAAGAAGACTTATTTATAGTAGGGATTCAACCTATTCCCATTGAAGTGTTCGGGTAAATTTTTCCCATCCAAAGACTTATAACTAGCATGCGCCCAAATCAAGAATGTACGAGATTGTGTAAGGACCCAACCAATGGAATTTCAACTTCCTAGAGTGGCACAAAAACATAGAATCATATAGTAAAACCATCTTCCCAACCTCAAACTTCTTATTTCTAATGTGGAAATCATGCCAAGCTTTCGATTTTCTTTCTTTGTTGTTTGCTCCACCTAACAAGTGATTGTCTTTCATCCAATTTCATTAACTCCTAAATTCTTTCTTCCAAAGACTTGCTCATTGGCCAACCGTCTCATGTGCACTATTCACAGAGAAGATAACATGAATTCAATCGGAGGAACAACTTCCACACCAAACACCAATCAAACGGTGTGGATTTGTCCATCCTTTTATATGTTGTCCTATAAGTCGACAATACTATTGATACTTTGTCATCCCAATATTGTCCTCCGACATCAAAAATTTTGGTCGGGTATGACTCGAAGTACTTTTTGAATACTTCCACATTTCCATTTGCTTGTGGGTGATAGGGTGTAGTCTTCGATGATCCATCGTGAACTCTTCTAACGAGAATCCTCACGGTCTCATTTAATAAATGCATACCCCTATCGCTGGTCATACTCAACAGACATCCATACCTCGTGATAATGTTTTCCCGAAGAACCTTGCCACTATGGTTGTTGTGTAATATTTAGTTAGGGTGCCTCTTGCCCACCTAGTCAAATAATCCATGTAAGTGATGACATAGCGTGATCTAGTCCTACGCACCACCGGTGTAATAGGGCCTACCAATTCTATTGCCTACTTTTCAAAAGGCTCCACACTAGGGATATGGTGCAAAGACATTTCATCTCTCTTTCCTAGTTTCCTAATGCACCGACAATGGTCACACAGTTTACAATAGTCTTTACAATCCTTGTACAAGGTTGCCCACAAAAACCTGCCATTAATATCTTACGCATAGTGACATCACTTGCATAATTCCCACCTATTGGTTGGATATTTTGTCATGCCAAAATATGAGGTTTAACCATAGTACATAGGATTGACTCCTCCTCAAAGACAAGTGAGGCAACCTATTTATTACTAATCTAAAACATAGCGAGAAATGATATGTACGGTATTCACGTTAATCTAACCATTGGGGTTCGGATAGAATCCTAGAATCCATATCCACAATAGATGGAAATATTTTTGCTTTCGAAGTAAAATGGATTAGAAAGAATACACAATGGAAAGGAAATGACGGGAACATATTTTCTTTCGAGTAAACACGTATCAAAAATAATCATACGAGTTCTAGATAACAAATGTAATGTAATGTTTGAAATCATTAAAATGATTGAGAATGCTAAACAAAAATAGCTTAAGATCCTAAAAATAAGAACAATATCTTAAGAGGAATGAATCCCACAACACAAAGTTTACAAAAATAACATCGATTTCTATTCCTTGAATGATTGAAAGAAAACACAAATTTCTTCTTCTTCACAATAGTTCTCAATATTCCAAAAATCTCAACCCTTTGGAATGCATAAGCACCCCTTATTTATAATAAAAAGAGTAGAGAGAAAATAGGATAAATCCTAGAAAATAGTGTTTTAACAAGAGTTCTATTTTGCTTGACTCTCACGTAGGAGACCAAGTCAAAATTTGCTTCCTATGTGACGAAACAGAAATGAAAAAGACATGTTGATTTCAAGATTGAAATGACATGTTGCATTGTGCCTATTCTGAATCATCATCTTTCTCTTCCTCCAAAAATCCTTGCTTGTTCTGAAATTCTTGGAATTTTTGGATTATACCTTGCATCTCATTCTCATCAAGTGTGGTGGAATGATCACTCAAAACTTCACATGTTTCCTGAGTATCACTAGCATTTCGGGAAGATTTTTCAACCTTTTGTTAAGTTTCCTTAGGGTCTCGCAAAGAATGTTCAATCTTCACAAACCTGTCAATAATTTCCATGTCAAATCATAAGTTGGTTCATGCTGAATTGATTCTTGGATTTGTTCGTAAAGATCATCAACAGGTAGGATACCCAATCCTTCACTCAACACTTTCACATAGATTTTGACCAACTCTTCTTCCAAGTCATTCTTGCCATCGACCAATTGATCTCTTGATTCTCTCAATTTTCTGCAAGCTTCATTGAGAATATTTATTCTAAATCTGATGGCTTTGGTTAGCTGGAAATGTTTATCCACATGTGGGATGATGCCCTCTTCAACCAAGATGCGGGATGGAATTTGTTTCAGTGTTTGGAGAGCTTCGAAAGTCAACTCCAGGTTCCCGATTTCTGAAGAAAACTCATCATCCATTTTTTCTCCATCTTTCTTTATATCTTCCAAAGATTGATAGACTTCCACAGTATCTTGGATTACTTCTTTTCCCTACAGGAGCAGCCTTTGGGTCCATTCATCAACCACTCTCCCCTTTTTATTAATCTTTTCAATCATGGGTACCGATGAGAAATCAAACCCGATAGGAGTAGAGGATAATGGTGCTGACTCAGGGGGCTTTGAGAGCTTAAGTAATACTTCAGTCAACTGCTCCACTTTCTCTTTAATCTCATCCCTACTTTCCTTTGTTTCTTTTAACTTTTGACATAGCATGTTCATAGCATCTCGTACATCTTTTTGTGCTCCTTCCGCCGTCACCTTCTCTAGATCGACCCTAGTTATCTGATAGTCAAAGGCAACTATGTCCTCTTTGGTCTTGTCAGTTTCAAGAGTGGCGATCTTTAAAAACTTGTGCCCCAAAGCATCCACTAAAACCCTTGAAAATATTTTGGGTTTCTTCACTGATTTAGCATTAGAATCCCTGAGTGAACTAAAGTCAAAGGTTGGTATGGGAACTACCACCTTCCTTTTCCTTGGAGTTTGATCAAGCAACCATTGAGGCATGTCGAGGAAGTTGCTACTATTGTAGGAGTTTGGGTTACACTTGTAGGTGGAGGAAGACTTACTGGTGGAGTGGGAACAACAAAAGTGTGGTAGTGGATTCAGTGAAAAGAGGTGTAGAAGGAGGAGGCATATCTATAGTCACTTTGGTTCCAGCAGAGAGAGGTGAGAGTCCAGAGAAAATGCTGGCCATGGTTGATGAAGAAGATGGAGAAAGAGGAGGTGGAAGTGGTTGTGAAGGAGGAGGTGTAGATCCTAAAGCCAAATCCTGGGAAGTGAGGGATAAACTTACTTCTATTGGGCAATCAGCAAATGGTGAAATTAGAGGTTGGCTCACCTCTACTTCCAAAGAGATTTCTCCAATTTCTAGTGGTGTTGGTGATTTTGGTATGTTCACAATTTTAGTTTAAGTGGCAATTGAAGGGGATTATTTTCTCCTCCCTTCTTGAGAAATTTGACCTTTACTGAGCCTCTTAGAAGAGCTCTTGTCCTTTTCCTTTTTGGAGGGTCCCGCTTCCAAATCAACCAACTTTGAAAAACTATCTTCTTTGTAACTCATTCCCCAAGAGGTGAGACATGCCTTAGTGCATGTGAGAATCGAAGCTGATCTATTTGTAATAGAAGCTTTTTCACCAATAGACCAATTAATAGCTGGGAAAACATATTGATCCTCATTCAGTCCGTCATATGAAGGATCTAGAACACTTTCATTGTCACTAGTACCTTCTGGGATGTCAGTGAGCTCGAGTGTCCAAATTTCTTCAAGTGTTAATCTGCTATGATCCTTTCTACAGACAACAACTTTGTCATGAAGATCAACCCATATGTATTTTATGATAGGCATGTGTAGGTACAGGGTTCCATATGACTTAAGAACTCCTTGAAAGTTGAACCCATCTCTGGGCTTCATGTGCTTCTTTAACTTGTCCTGAAGCTCATGAACTACATTCTTGGCTTTTACCACCATTGAGTAGGTATACCTTCCAATAGAAATTGGGAAGGATACGGCAACCTTGTGCTTACTCTATTGGAACTTGTGAAAATCCAACAATTTCCTGACCAACTCCATCAAGACCAGCTTGTCTCCTGGATATCTGGGAAATCGGAAAGGATCACCTAGGTACATGACCACTCAAAGATACGTGAAATTCTTGAATTACAAGAAGACACAACCCCATTTTGAAACTTCATCCCATGCCTCATCAGAGACTCTTGTTTTCCTCAGTTTGGGGTTCATCCTATAGATGTTCTCGTAAAAGAAAGCATCATTTACTCTTCTGAATTGGTCCTTAGACCCCTTCTTTGTTAGCTGAGGAAAATAATGATAAATGTGTTCAGCTTCCTTGTTCCCCTTTATGTCCAATCCAGGATAATTCCTCATACCAACTGTTGCATAAGTGACATATGAGGACACATAAAATTTTTCTATAGACAAAACAATTTTCATCTGGGGGTCTATCTCATCACTGATAAGACTACCTCAATCAATCCCCTATTGATTATTCTTAATGATGACCATGAATTGGTACATCCATCCTTGGAAAATATTTGACTCAGGGAAACCAAAAACCTGGCTCAAGAAAGTAATGATATCATTGATCTCTTGAATGAAATCACTTCTAGGAACAAATCTTGGAAACCTAGAGACAACAAGCTTGGCTTTGATCAGGAACTTCTTGTTCAAATGTTTAATACTGATCTTCTTGATCTTTGTCCCAGGTTTTCTAGGCTGACTTAAGGTCTACATTCCCATACTCTTAAAATTTAGGTAATCATCGATGTAACCTCCATCTAACTTGAATATAACTTCTACCGCTTTATTTCTCACTACACGAGAAGCAGAGTCATAATTTGAAGAACATGCCAAGAAGAACTCAGGGAACTGAGAAAACATGGGGAATCTTACTATGAGAGGGAGGCCACTACCGGCTATTTCTCTCATCCAGGAGGTTTGGGAAGAACTCTTGACTCTATTCCAAAAATCTTCCATGTCTACATTTCTCGAGTTTTGTATCCCTGGATGTCATAATTACAATCAATGTAGGAAGGAGACTCCACCTTCCTAAATTTGTACTTCATCTTCCCTGATTTATCAAACTTATCCTATGATGAACCAGGATCTAACATGAGGAGTCTTGGAGGAGGAATTCCTTGATCACTTCTGGTTTGAACACTCGGGTTTGAAAACTTGTTGAACAACCTCACAGACCCGATGCACTATTGAGTGTGTCGGAGGTTAGCGTTGTTAGACACTATGAAAAACCTGATACACTAGAGAGAATGTGTCAGAAGTTAGGCTTTGTTGAACATTATGCAAAACCCGATAGACAGTTGAATGTGTCAGAAGATATTAGATGTTGGACACCTGTAGAAACCCACCACACTTGTGGAAAGTGGAAGATGTCAGACACACCGACAGACCTGACACAAAGGAAAATGGATGTCGAAGGTGTTATATGTCCGAAAGACTCAAGACCTAACACACTGTGGAACTTATAAACTGTAAAACACCCTGCAAAACCCAAAAATAAGGGATCAGGTTTTTGAGATGTCCAGACATGAAATTTTCCCGCCATTTCAATAGTTAAGATTTTTTTATATTCTTCTCCTTTTCTTTAAAATACAAAAGGTATATTCCAAGGAATATAATAGGCAAACACCCTAAGGGTAAACTTTTAATCAATGATTTCCATTGGAATATAACTCAAAAGAAGAAGAAAAACCCAAAACCCTAAACCTAAAAAGAAAAATAGGAAAGGAAGGAGAAGATGCAAAGAATATCACAAAAACATTTCAACAAAACTTCACAAGAAAAAGGCAGAGTAAATACCTTCAGTAAATTTGAAAAATAATTGAAAATGGACCACACAATCGAGCATGAGATCAAATCAGGTTCGGAGGCTGAGAGAGCATGCAGGAGAAAATCCACGCAACCAAAAGCACAAAAGATAAAAATGACGTGTAAATCCAGTTATTTATAAAAACCCCGCATTTATTACATCTCACTTGACACATGTGCCAACCACTCGATAACTCAACATGAATGCCATGTCATCATGTTGGGAGTGTCTGAAACCTGACATGAAGCAAGGTATGTTTAAATGCTTGAAGGTTCCACAAACGACACAAGGCATGATATGTCAAGATGCTTGAAGGTTCCAAAAACTTGACACAAGGGAGTTGAATTGGGTTTTGGGTTTCAGGAAATAATTAGCATCTTACATCTAAATAACATGTTTTCATGTTGTTGAAACTTGAAAATCCAAAATACTCTTCAAACGGGTATTTTAGTAAATGTTTTCAAAAATTTCTATGGTTATCGTCATTTTAGCTGGAATCACTAAAATGAGATAACACCACCTGTACCTCCTCCATGTGCTTCCTCCATGATGGACAGGAGCTCATACTCTAATACACACCTATGAAAAAATTCATCACATCCTAACTTGTATAAGTCTCCACCGATTAACATGTAGGGAGTAGCGCGTATGGCCAACTACTTTTCTCTAATGTCTTCATTCCTTCCCGTACCACACCTTCCTTTAAAAATACTACAATCTCTTCTAAATCCAAGAGCATGCGCTGCAACCTAAATAGTTGTGCATTTGGAATTATCTCCTAAATACTCTTTGCATCCTCCCTAAATCAATTCTTGATATATGATCGGTCCACAATTTTTTTCCTAGGCTTCACTATAACGATGAATTCAAACTCTTGAAACAATAACATCCACTGACATATGCGGCCTTGTAGAATAGGATTGTTCACTAAATAATTTAATGCCATGTGGTCGATGTAAAACAAAAAGGGTGTTTCCAACAAATACTGTCTAAACTTGAAAAGTGCATAGATTAATGACAATGCCTCGTGCTCAGTTGTGGTGTAGTTCTGATCTACTAGTGTCAACTTCCTACTTACAAAACACAAAGGATGATAAAAAATTCCTTCACCTGGATGTGTAATCAGTAATCCAATAGTGGTTCATAGGGCATCTACATGGACATGAAAGGGATTGTCCCAAGAGGGAAAACATAATATAGGTGTGGTGATAAGCATATCCTTTAATCTATCAAATTCCCTCAGTTGCGCCTCTCCCCAATGGAAGGAAATTTTATGTTTGAGTAGTTCCTCTAAAGGCATGGTGATCTTGGCATACCCCTTGATGAATTTCCTATAATAACCCATATGCCCAAGGAATTTGTGCACTGTGCTCTAGCTAGTAGGCTCCCCTAACCCCACAATAACTATAACTTTAGCATGATCTACCAGCAATCCCTTCTTACATATGATATGCCCCAATAAATTCCCAAAGTGTGTAGCAAACAAACACTTATTAAAGTTGAGGGATATCCTCAACTACCTACACCTCTCAAACATTAACCTTAAAATGTCACAATAGTCTTTAACTAGGCCATATACTATCCAATCATCCAAATAGACTTGAAGAAACTTATGGATGAAGTCCTAGAACGCTTACACCACTATGCATGAAAAAATAGCAGGTGCATTATTCAACCCAAAGGGCATGATCGTGTATGCAAAACTTCCCCACTCAGTGGCAAAAGTTGTCTTCTCCTGGTCCTCCTTTGCAATCCAGACTTGGTGGTACCCCAAAAATCCATCCGTAAAGGAATAGATTTTGTGCCCAGTGAATCCTTCCAAAATTTCTTCAGTGAAGGGGATCGAGAAAGGATCAATGACACAAAATGTGTTTAGCTCCCTATAATCCATGTAGATCCTAATCCATCCATCCTTCTTGATGTTGATTACCATCAAACTTATCCACTCTGATTCTTCCACTGCTTCAATGATCCCAGAAGCTATCATTTTGTCTATCTCCTCCTTAACCTTCATGCACAAATTGTGATTCATCTAGTAGGTCCTCTTCCTAACTAGGCACGCACTATCCTTTAGCTTTATCTTCATCTCCCCCAAGGAATGGTGAACGCCTTTGAGCTCATAGTACTCACGTAGGAATAAATACTCAAATTCATTCAAAATATCAATGATCTTAGAAACTTCCTTCATCGACTAGTAATCTCTAATAATAGATTCCTTAGGTTCTTCTCTTGAACTGATGTTAACCTTCTTTATCTTTAAGGGCTCATGGTTGGCACACGTGTGAGTATCAGCAATGTCCACTACCTCATGCATCCCTACAAAATGGCTAGCATATAAGCTTTCTGATTCCTCTCCATCAATCACATACAACAACTTTCCTTTCTCCTTTTCCAAACACGTGCACTCAAGATATAACTCTTCTATTTCCTCTACTTCTTCTTCAAATCATGCCTCCAATCCCGGTTCACCTAGTAATTCCAATAGCCTATCCTCCACCATGGAACTATCCCCCATGGTAAGGTGCTTGATACCCTGCAAGGCCTTATCAAATGATGGCTTGGTACTCTGATAATCAAAGGTTTGAATAAGGTCAGCCATGAGCTCTTACCAATTCCCTATTTGGCGGCATGTCTTTGAATGAATGTACCATGTGTCTGCATAAGCCTGCAATGTAGAATAAAACTTGTGCACCTAGAGGGATAGTGGTAAAGCTTTTGTGCCTTCTATCTAGACCCGTTCACACTACTGGATATGGAAAGAGGCGGGATCCTTCCCATAGTATTCCTTGATGGTGGTGGGCACATTGCTCCTACTGAATTAGACAGAGAGAGCAATTCTTACCTCACGCCACTCTAAAAGGCTCTTCGATGTGTAGCCCACCACCATGCCACTTTGCCAAGCATAACATAACTTAGCATCCCTCTTCATTCCTTCTCATCTTTCCAATAAGATTTTACCTCCCGTAGAAAGATCTCGGGAAGGTTCCTCCTAAATACTTGGGCAAATCTTTTCCTCCTAGGCACCAGACTATGCATGCCTTTGTTACCTTGGTCACCGACCCTCTCAACTATCATCCCATAAATTCATAAGTCCCATGCACCCAATTGTCACATGCTAGACTGGTGGTATCACTTACTGACTGAGCATCCTCAAACTAGATAACTCCATTAGTAGGATGTATTATCTCTCGGGTCCCCGATTGAGAGCACATCTATCCTTTCCGAACTTCATCCCCAAAGGTTTAATATATGGTGTTGAATTCCCGTCATTCATGGGTATAATGACCCGCTCCTCTTTATTTTCAAAGCTGATGTACCCTTTGTTGAACCAAAGGTCCGAATGTTCTGTAACACCATGGGTGCCCAAGCGACTGGGAAATTTTCTGCCTCGGCAAGTGCCAAGACTTTGAAGTCCACACTAAACTTAGCTCCTAGGTAGTAATAGTTGCATCCTTTAAGATGTCGATGGACATTTCTTTAGTCTTGTTTGCCATATACAACACATTCAAAGATGGTTGTAATGTAGGTCTTCCCATCTAATGTCACACATCCAAATTTATAACATTAACCTCCACGCCAATGTCAATGAGGATATTACTAAGGAGCTACCCATCTACAACTAAATTCAATGTGATCTCATTGTCATAGTCAAGTGTAGATCAAGAATTTCCACATTTGTTACCTGTCCAAGTTAATGCACCAAACTAAACACAAAAACCCCTGAAAATTCAAATGAAATCGATACACGATAAATTGGATAACATCCGAAGATTTAGATGGAGAGAATACCGATGGAGACAAGATGGGTGCACATGAACAATCCTGCAAAGTAGATCCAAGAAACCTGTGGTGTACAAATCCTTAACAGAAAAAGATGACGTTAGACGATATATGGGTGAACTACCCGGAAATCGGGTCTAGGAAGTAATGAGCTTCCTCGGTGGATGTCAGTTCACATTTTCAATCACGAATAAAGATATACATGATAAAATATGTAAGAAAATATTTAGGTTTTCTGATTAAAAACAACAGAAAGAATGTAAAAACTATAGTAGAAACTGAAAGAAAGTAGGAAAATGTAAAAACAAAGCTGAACTTGGGTTACCTGAATTCTATACCTTTACTCAGGCAGATCGGCATCAATCGAGCAGGTGATCGAGGTCAATTTTTTCATCGGCATCAATTAGGCAATGATCGGTGTCAATTGCTTGAGTCGACGATCGATCGGTTATCGAAGATTAACTAGAAAACAAAGATTGAAGACAGAAAAAGGGGATCGAGGTAGAAATTGATGGATTCTAACCCGAAAAAAACAAAGAAAGGCTCGATCTCTGCTAATTTGGATAAACCAACGTTAATTAAAGACTAATCGATTTGACCAGGCTAGATCGGTGTTTCAATCGAAAGGAAATTATAGAGACTAAAAAAGAGGAATACTTGAAAAATGCTTGACTGATGATTGATGATGACTAGGGTATCTATGAAGACCTGTAAGAGCTTTGTAGAGACATGTGGACGAGTAGCGACACCTCTCAGGGATTAACTTGCACAAAACTCACTCTCTTTCTCTGATAATCTCTTTAATCACTTAAAAAAAAGTAATCTCTAGGCAACCAGCTCTTCTAAATCTAACTAGAGAGGATCTCAGGTTGTAAATTTATAATTGGCGCCGACCGAGATAAAATTAGTGTTGCTCCAAAAAATCAGCACCACTCGGAAAAATCGGCATCAATGAGGGAACAGAATCCCAAAGCGGCAATAAGGAAATGAATTTTAATGATAAGAATATTATCCCTCTAACTCAAATATGGGAAAAATACCACTGCACGGTTTTAAGAGAGGAGAAATAGGTGGGATGGATGGATAAAAATGATACGAGAGGTTGGAAATTGATATGGGGTAGATAAGTAGTTGAAATAAATGTAGAAGATAAAATTACATGGTTAATGTTTAATTAACCATGGATGAAATATAATGGGGTGGAGAAAACTTAGGAAAGGCCTTTAAATTAAATATATAAGTAATACCCTAAGGAAGAAGTGGTGATATAAAGGTTCCCTAGGTTACCCAAGAGGATAAATGAACCCAAGGGACACAAAATTGGGTAACCAATTTTAGGTGTCTACATTTTCCCCTTTTTGTCGAGTAACTTGTGATAAGCAATGCCACAAGATAAAAAAAAGGAGTTGGAAGAAATGAAGAAAAATGATGATGTGATCCCCCTCAAACTAGGGACAGGGTGGCTCCAAAAAGGATAACCAATCCCAAGTTTGAAAAAGGTAGATAAGAAAGAAGGATGCCCCAGCTAGACATTGGGAGTAGATCTGATCATTGATGACGCACGTAAAAAAACAAATAAAAGCCAGCAACCTAAGGAACTCACATTGGTAAGGTAGACTAGATGGCATTTATATGAGATGATGTAAGTGGCTACAGACTGGTGAGTTAAAGATGACTACAACATAGCAACAACTAAAGAGTGACACATTGGTAGGGACAACTAGATGGCCTTTTGAATGAGACGACGTTAGTGCCTATAGACCCACTATCTTTAGGTTATAAAAATGCAAGTTACCCATGTACAGGGAAGAAATCAAAATGGGTGAAAACATCAAAAATATGTACCGAAAGGCAAAAATAAGGTCATAACAATGATCAAATAAACAAGTCAAGCATCAATGATTAGACAAGAAGGATGAAGTGATGGCCTAGAGGCGAGAGGATGAAATATATCAAAATATACCCAATCAATACTGATGGGATCCAATCAACGTTGACCACCTCTAATCAATGTTGACCAAAAAAATTAGTTCGATCAAAATAATTGGTGCCAACTACTCCAAAACCTATAAGTATAGAAAAGATGAATGGTAACAATTCATTTGCAGACTTTGAACGATTGATATAGAAAAATTCAAAAATTGAATTTAAGCAACATGGAATCCTCTAGAAGTGGTCAGAAGAGGAAGAGCACACAACCAGGGGTAAGTGATCCTTCCTTATCTTTGTAGATTTAATTTTTTTGCATGTTTTTCGTAGGAGGAAAGAGGGATTTTTAGAGTTCTACCTTGCGGTCGGCATCGATTGGAAAAATCGGTGCCGATGAAAATTTTTTTATTTAGAAGCTTTTGAGAAATATTTTCATGAAATTTTAATTTTGTTGATTGTGGCAAGTATGAAACTAATGATGATGTTTGATATGATGCATGCATGAGAGGTCCTACACATGTGGGACACTATTCTGAGCTACTAGAGACCATACTTCCAAATGCGACGATCTTTGAGTGGCACCATCTAGAGTTATCTAGACTAGGGGTTTCCGTTATTATAGGTAGGTACCCCGAGATGTGGAGCTCATGCGAGCATTGGTGTAGTGGTGGGATAGCCAGACCTACACATTTTGGTTTCGGATGGGTGAGATGACCATCACCCATGAGGACATCTATAGGATCCTCAGGTTACCGATTATAGGGGACCTGATAGAGATCACCCCATGGGAGCAGCAGAGGAGGGCCCTAGTACAATTATATGGGGATAGGGTAGATGATGCAGAGATAGTTTCTAGGCCGTGAGGATAGCCTCATAGTACCAGCAGGATGACCCCAGGAGTAAACTGATAGCCCTGATCTAGATGGCTATCTCATACTATGCATTACCAGATTCCAGAGGTGGATGGTTTCCACTACTCTTACTTGACTGTGTCTACGATATCCTAGAGTTCATGCAGGTGTTTGCATTTGCTGATGCACTACTAGCATAGATATATTATGAGTTATGGATGTATACCACGGAAGGCGGACCCGGAGAGATATTAGTTTTGTGCTCCATTGTGGGGCATATGAGGATATATCAGTGATCAAGCCATCTGGACTTCCATGGATGCCAGGAGTAGGGGGAGCCCTTGAGTATGGATTCCAATGATAGCGGGTAGACATGGCCCCGGAAGATACGGGAGATCCGTAGAGTGGTATTCAGAGATATTCAGGACTCTAACACCAACACAGGTGATATGGAGACCATACATGGTCTATCCGATATGGGCCGGATAGGACGCCCATCTGGTGGAGTTGAGATGTAGCAGGGTGGTTAGGGGCCATAGGCCGAGATCTTAGAGAAAGTCTCATTTATACGGGTGATGAGGTAGTCTGGTTTGATTCGATCATCTTGACTATATATACACCATACTTGACAAGATAACAAGGAGACATACTGCGTATACTCGATCCCAGTGAGATCCACTTAGGAGGCCCCACCTCCCATAGATGATGATGATACAAGATTGGATGAGGGTTATGAGGCATGGTACCACACAGAGCTGCCATGACATCTCCCGAGAGCTATAGAGGTAGGTGAGGAGGAACTAGTAGTAATGCTAGAGAGACTTCAAGGAGATCATGCTTTGGCTTGACACAAACACACTAGGCTACCCTCAAGGAGATTAGGAATTTGATAGAGGAGAGGGACACCCTGATACAAGAGAGAGACACCACTTGTCAGGAGTGGGATACAATGATCCAACAGAGAGATCGATATCACAGGCACAGGGAGGCCCTCAGGGCCAAATATGGTGATACATGCACCACCTCGAGTCAGGGGTACATGGTGTGGTAGCAGGAGGACCACCACCAATAGTAGTGCCATTGCGAGCACCCGGTATGGTGAGTCTAAGTACCTATTAGGCTCTCCTTGCTGAGGTGAGATATTATGAGGATGCCTTGACACAGCATGCCCCGGATGTGCCTCGGTATGGAGTGAGGAGGAGGACAATGACATGTATTGTTGGCGGTGCCTCGAGGGTGCTAGCATCGAGGATATCGAGGAGGTGGTAGGGCCATGGCAACAGACATCTCTAGCTCTATAGGAGATGGTCAGGAGAGATAGCTTGGACCTGAGGAGGGAGGAGGAGATAGTGTTTTCCACCTATCTGATTTTACTATATAGATGTGATATTTTGTAGAGATATATTGATGTAGCCTTGAGTGAAGGAATTTTTGGATATGATGTATACGACTTGATTGGAAGCCATACATTATTTTTACATACGAGATATATGTATATATATTCATCATTTCTTTGTTATATGATGGGATGTATGCATTTAATTTCGATAGATAGGGATGGATGTTATGTAATTTTGATGGACATAGATGAATGTTATAGATGATAGATGAATAGATGTGATTTGAATGATTTGTAATGGATAAATGGTTGATTAAATAAACATGTTTAAGATGTTAATTCAATTAAATGATATAGATAGATGGATTCATATGTGTTTTTAATACATGCTTTGATGTTTTTAGATGAAGTAGATAAGATGAGCATAGATAGATGATATATTTGATTGAGTAAATTAACATGTTAAATGTCAATTTAACTTGGATGAACAACAAATAACCATGGGAAATGTCTTCTTGAAAGAAAGTTGATTTAATGATATTATCCCTTAGAAATAAAAATCACTACACTTAGATAGGAAAAAAATGATAACTTAGGCCCCTAACCGACCATAAATAGATACCTTGATGGTAAATCCAAATACGATGCAAACAAGGCCATAGACGCGAGATAAAACAAACCTGACACTAGTTAGTCACAAACCAGATCTAGGAGGTAGATAAGGACGAGAGATAAGTATACATCTTGTCAAAACACATGAAGGATTAAATACATGCCCATATGGGGAAAACAGGATTTACATATGATCGAAAAGGTCTCATATCACAGCTTCATATTTTTTTGTTTTTTTGTTTTGATAGAAAATTAAACCGATCAATGCGAGAAGTTTGATAGATATAGAAAGACCGATCAAGATGGGAAGTCTTTCAGAGATGCTAAAAAGTGAAAAAAGCTGGCCAAGAGAGGAAGTTTATTCTGCAAAGGCTGAAAATGCCATAAAACAAGCAGCCATCCATCAAGGGAGCGATCTGTATTTTTATTTTGATGATAGTCATGCTTCGAGGAATGGTCTATATTTTTGATTTTATTGGATAAGGCATGGATAGCTGTCCTTCGAGGGATTAGTCTATCTTTTGGGACTAGGATAACATCTCTCTCTCTCTCTCTCTCTCTCTCTTTTGAGCTTTGGAAGAAGCTAAGTTTAAACCAAATAGATCAAATAAAGGGGAAGAAAATGTATATAAGCACATACTCATGCCCCAAAGTTGTTTTGATCAAGATGAACACCTAGGGTGGATGAAGTAGTGATCAAGGTATTCCTACCATGAGAAGGAACAAATCCGTAATGAAAATTCCATGAGTAGAGCCACGATACTCATATTTAAGGTATAAAATAAATAACACGGAGAACCACATAGTTCCGAATCACTACGAAATGCATGACTGGTTGCAAATGGATGAAAGATCTATTTTTCTAGTAAAATCATGTAAGATAGATTTTAACAGTAGAAGGGCCTTAGATGCAAAGCATTAAGAGGCTCCATTTCAGGTATACCATCCATGGAAGATAGGTGATAAACCCCGTACCCATACTTATGAGTGATAACGTACGTTCCCATTCAATTAGGAGCAAACTTACCACATTGACTTCGTTCCAAAGTAGTGACATTTTGGTTTTCTTTAAGAACAAGATCACCAACTTGGAAGTCACGTTGCTGAAAATTCTTGTTATAAGCATGCTTGACACACTCAAGATAGACTTGATGATGGTCAAGAGTGTTAAGGTGACATTCATCTAACAACTCAAGATGTGCTAGATGGTTTTGACAATAGTCTTCATCGAGACAAACTATTCGAGAGCAGACGAAAGAGATGGAATTTGGACTTCCAAAGGAAGGAAAACCTTAGAACCATATATGAGAGAGAAAGGAGTAGCACTAGTATGCGTACGAATGCTAGTCTGATAAGCCTAGAGAGAAAAAGGGATGTGTAAGTGCCAATCCCTACCAGCTCGAATAGTTACCTTTGCAAGGATATTATGTAAAGTTTTATTAGAAGCCTCAACTTGGCTATTAGATTGTGGATAGTATGGAGAATAAAAGCTAAGTTTAATATTGAAAGTGTCACAAATTTTCTACAAATATTTATTTTTGAAAGACTTTCCATTATCATGTGAATTTGAGTTTATAAGGAACACCAAAGTGACAAATGATGTGTTGATAGACAAAATCAATGATAGGTTTAGCTTTGGTTGATGAAAGAGGAATAGCCTCCACCCATTTAGTGAAGTATTTTGTGGAAGTAATGATAGAGTGATGTCACTATGAAGAGTGTGGATTGATGAGGCCTACGAGATCAAGATCCCATTATGAAAAAGGCCACAAATCTGCTTTGCAGGTTGTAAGGTCCGGCTAGGGATATGTGTGAGATTAGCATGTTGTTCACACTTGACACATTTCTTGACATAGTCATAGCAGCGAGTCTAGATTAATAGAAGGCCAATAATAACCTAAACGTAGGATACACTTAGCCACGGTCAAACCATTAAAGTGTCCACAATAGATACCATCGTGGACCTCCTAAATGGCTTTAGATGATTCAGGAGTTTTGAGGCACCGAAGAAAAATACCATCAAAGCCACATTTGTAAAGGATTCCACCTAGAATAGTATAGTATTTTGTGTGTTGGATAAAATATAGTGTGCCATTGGAAGTCAGATTTGGAGGAAGCACTTGAATGGGATAGATAATAAAAATGTGTTGATACAACTCATCTTGAGTGCGGTTGTGATAGCGTTGATTGAAGTCAACTCGCTAGAGATGAGATGGTTGGTCTAAACACCGAACAACCACATAAATTTGGGAGTCTTCAGTAAAAGGAGGAAGTGAGGCTAAAGAATCCATCGTATCTGTGAATTGGTTTATAGTGTGAGGAATAACCTAGATAGTAAATTTATCAAAATATTGAAGCCGAAAGAGAACGATATCATGATATTTTGAAGGATATCATTTTTGCATTGATAGACAACAGTGACTTGATTAACGATGAGCTTAGAGTCACCAAAGATTTTGATATGGCGAGTGCTGAGATCAATGACATTTTGAAGACCTAAAACGAGAGCTTCATATTTGACCATATTATTGGTACATTCAAAGTTAAGCTTGTGTGCGATAGGGATAGGTGCACCCCAAGGAGGAATCATGATGAAACCTGCACCCCCCCCCTTGCTGACACTTGGACCCATCAAAGAAGAGTTTTAATTTGAATGGAGATAGACCGAAATTTATTTTTTGGTGTACTCATCGAGAATTGAGCGAGGGGACTTGATTGTCCGTAAGAGGAGTATCATCTAACGATCAACAATGACCGACCCTTGATAGATTTTTGTGAAATGAACTCAAGGTCAAACTCTATCATGAGCATGAGCCAACGAGTGATAGGATCATTGTGATAAGGTTTTGCATGCATTGTGTTAAGTGGATAGACACTTCTAACAATGTAGGTTCTATGATTAAGGAGGTAATGATGAAGTTTATAAGTTGCGAAGAAGAGAGCAAAACACATTTTTTTAGCTTCGGAATAACGTGTTTCATACTCATGAAGAGTGTGACTGATATAATAGACAACCTATTCTTTACCATTAGCATCCCGATGCAAGATCATGGCTCCCAGAGCATGGTCAGTCATAGAAATATAAAGATAGAATGGCTCCCCCTCGCGTGGAGGTGTAAGCACAAGTGGAGAAAGAAGATAAGCTTTGAGATCATCAAAGGATTTTTGAAATGCTCATCCCATTCAAAATGAACATTTTTATGGAGGAGATGATGAAAAGGTTGACAACGGTCTAAAAGCTGTGAGATAAAATGATGCACTGATTGAAGGCATCCTTGAAGACCACAAAGTTGCTTTAAGTTGGAAGGGGGAGGCATCTCAAGGATAGCCTTTATTTTTGTAGGATTGAATTTAATGCCCCTAATAGAAATGATAAAGCCTAAGAGTTTACCAGTGAGAATGCCAAACACACATTTAGATGGATTTAGGTGAAGACAAAAATGAATGAGTCTCTCAAAGAGAGGTGCAAGAATGAGAAGATGATCCTGACAACATTTGGACTTACTGAGGAGGTCTTCGATGTAATCTTCTATAGTTTTGTGTAAAATTTCATAGAAGATGTAGGTCATTGCATGTTGATAAGTTGCTCATGCATTCTTAAGACCAGAGGGCATGATGAGATAACAAAAAGTACCCCAAGGGGTTATGAAGGAAGTATTATGCTAGTCTTCTGGTGTGATGAGAATTTTATTATACCCAAAGAAACCATCCATTAAAGAAAGCATCTCGTGACCTGTAGTTAAATCCATGAGTTGATCAATATTAGGTAGAGGGAAATCATCTTTTGGACAAGTGAGATTAAGATCCCGGAAGCCGAGTAAATTCAAATTTTCCTAGTAGCTTTGTTTACTGGTACTACATTTGAAACCCATTGTTGATAGTTGATGGGTTGGATGAAGTTAGCAGAAAGTAAGCACTGCAACTCTTCTTTGACAAGGAGAGCTACATGAGGATGCATGTTACGTAGTTTTTGTTTAACTGGTTTGATGTCTGGAAGAGTAACAATATTGTGGACCAAAATGTTAGGATCGAGGCTCAGAATATCTTCATATGACCAAGAAAAATGCTTGGTGATGGTGGGAAAGGAAGGCGATGAAGTCCCATAACTCCTATGGGTTAAGATATTGTCCGACCTTAATGATGCGAGGGTCTTGAAGTCCCTATATTAAGGTTGACAATCACTTCGTTGAGAAGCGTAGATGTGTCAGAAGGAATGGTTTTAGGAAGATAAGAATCCTCTACCCCCAGATAGGTAAGGACATAATCATCATCCACATAGTGGATAGTATTGATAGTGGGAGAGTCATCTCCAACTATTTTAGGGAAGACTAATGGTATGGAAGTGGATTTTCCATTAGTCTTATAGGTCAGTGGACCTAAGGAAATGGTATTGACTAAAAAAAAGTTAGGCGGGATGGAAATGGTGTCATCCACATCAAGTGATGCTTCTGACCTGATGAGAGAAGATGGTTCCTCAATGGAAAGAGGCTCATCAAGAATGGTGACGGTGGCTTTCAAGAGAGGTTTGAACCCTAAACCAAATTTTTGATGTGGTTTAAGAGTTGGAATGGATGTGAGGTCATGCACACCTTGTTCATACTTTCCTAGGCCAAATCCCTTCCATGTGCATCGATATAGATAAGTTTTTGTGAACATGGGATTTTGTAGACAATCAAACCCTGCCGAATAGGGTTTGGCCCTAGGAGGAGAATCCAGACGATAGTGAGGTGTATCAAGACCACCGTAGATGAAGTTATTCTATTGATTAGGTAGACCAATGGTGACAATGTGGCCAAGATCTGGTTGATATTCAGGTTGTTTATCTAGCCTACCATACTCGTTAGGTTTGAGATGGGCATCAAAAGAGAGAAGAGGAAGCTCTCCTAGTGAAAAATGCTGCAATGTTTCTTCCAAATTTTGTAGATCTGGTAGTTTTGTTATAGGTATGGAAGAGGATGAAGCCTCGTTAGGAGAACAAGTGTTCTCCTTTGGAGGGGTAGACCCTGTGGTCATGTCACATTGTGTGGATGGGAAAGGATCTCCTAGATGAGTATAGATTTTTCCCTCATACTGATATTTTATGCATCGATGGAGGGTTGATGGAACGCAATGCATTGTATGGATCCAAGAGTGTCCAAGGATCATATTGTAGTGGAATTTTCCTTCAAAAATGTAAAAAAGCTCATGAAGCAATTTCTTGCCTACCTAAATGGGCAAGACCACAGTTCCTAAAGTAACCGCCAGTTGATCATTAAATGATCAAAGGGTGAAAGGTGGTGGTGAAACTACGTTCTTTGGTAACTTAAGTTGCTCAAATGTGTGGGAGGAAATGACATTGAGTACAGCACCACTATCGATCATAGTGTGTTTTAACGTAGTGTTATTGATTTGAACTATGATAAAGAGAGGAGCCTCTAAATCCTCAAAAGAAAGGGGAGGAATTTCAGAATCCTTAAAGGAAATGGTGGTTGACGGTCTATTCAATCCAACAACCATCTTGAAAGGTTGGGGCTCATCTAAATTCACCGTGGTGTTGGGAAGATGACTGAATGAGGTAACAAAGAGACATTTTGACTGGAGCATGGGTGAGTTATTTCATAACACTCTCCTCAACTTACATGGGAATCTGAGCTCGAGGTGAGGAATGAATAGAGACCGAAGGTCTTGGGGCTGATGAGGAAGGAGGAACTCCTTCGGGGGTAGCATAAATGATGACTCATGGTTAAGAGGTTGTAGAAGATGATGGATTATCATACCATTGTGCTCTAGTGGCGATACAAATTGTGTCGATTTGAGAAGGTGGAAGATCATCCAGTGATATCAATAGAATTAGAGGCCTGAGTAGACCGTTCAGGCTCAAATGTAGTTAGGATGATAGGAGACACTTGTTCCTCCTCCTCTTCCAATAGAAGATCACTTTCTTTCAAGAGGTTGTTAACGATAGATTGAAGGGCTTTACATCCCTCGGTGTTATGACCTGGAGTATGATGGTAAGCACAAATCAAATCAGAGTTGAACCATGAAGGTTTTACTCCTTTGGGATTATAGGTTTTGATTGGAGGAAGAGATATAGATGAAGATTGAATAAGTTGGTGAAGGATTTCAGTATATAATCTGGTAGACCAAGATGAGGACAAAAGTGACGAAGGTACCTCTTTAGCCTTAACAGACTGCCGAGGTAAAAGAACCTACATATCTAGTTTGACAGTCTTTTTAGATACTATTTTTCTTTTTGGAAATTGGGAGAAGCAACATTACGTGCTTGAGATGGAATCAAGTGAGGAAAGATTGATTTTAGTGGAGGAGGAGGTCCTAAGATATATTTTGAAGATGACGAAGACGTGACAAGTGTTTTGGTCTTCGAGAGATGAAGAAGGCTGCTTGGTGCAATGAGACAATGATTTAGATAAGACTGATTTAGATGGGGAGAAGCTCCCAAAATAGATTTGATATGAGGCACAAATAGTGCCTTGAGGTTCGATAAAAGAGGTGACACCCTTCCAGGTAGGTAAATCCACTTTACAAGGCACTTTGGTGAAGATGGTGTTGTAGAAGAAGATGCATTTTCAGTGGATAAATCCAATCTTTTATGAGGCGCAGAGAGGGATTTTTGAGGGAAAGCACCAAGAGTCTTGATGGTCTAAAATATTGGTTTTCCTTTTTAGGGATGGTGACAACTTCAACCGCATAAGGTGATTGTAACCATTTTGGAGGAAGTAAAGGAGATGATAATGATGGTGTAACCCTAGGCTTAAACTCCAATTGTTTATGTCTGAGTCCAAGAGTCGGAAGTATAGGTGTCGATGTTATCTCTTTAGATGTTTCCTTAATAGGTAAGGAAGCACTGATGGTGGAAGAGGTAGGTAATGAAGAAGTTGTCTCTTGTGAGGAGGGTACTTCAGATGTAGTAATTGTGGGTGTAATTATTGTAGGAAAAGAGATAGGAAGAGTCAAGATCGAGGATGATTAAGAAGGCATAGAAGTTGGTATAACTATGGGTACGTTAACCAAAGGCATGGTTCCAAAAAAAATGGGAGCGACAAAAGTAGAAGTATCTATAGTAGGAATTTTAAGGAATGTAAATGACTCACGCACTGAAATAATATCTGATGACGAGACAGATGAAGATGACACTGTCTTAGGTATAGGTGGAAGATCAGATGGTGAGGTAGAGGGAGATGAATCTATTTATAATAAAGGAAGACTCAAAGATGGACCATCTGAGGATGGTGGAATCTTAGAATTTGAAGGAGTAGAGGAGAGTCTCGATTTAGTCGACACGTTTGTGGATGATTTCGATTTAGAAGAGGAATCATTAGTAGAAATGAAGCTGATAGTATGAGTGTTTGGTTTTTGAGACCCTGAAGCATCATTATTCGGGAATGATTTTGAAAAGGATGTTTAAAAACATCAAAGGCTTGATTTGGGGGAGCATTTGGGTTATCCAGAATGAGCTCACCTTTATCAATGAATTTTTGGACAAGATTTTTGAAGGTCTGACATTGTTCAATGTCATGGCCTTTTCTTCTATGATAATGACATAAGTCATTTTCACGATACCAGAATGGTTTTTCTTGGCTCTCATCAAAATTCTTAAGAGGGGGAAGTTCAATCATGTGAACTTCCAACATTTTTTCTAAGATAGAAGGATATGACTCCCCAAGTGAAGTAAAATATCAAGATGAGGGAGATCCGTTTTGAGAAGATGAAGAGTCTCTCTAAGGTGTTTGATTAGAAGTGTTATCAGATCGTGATGTTTTTAATACGATAGCGTTGGTTGACCCTTGATTGTTATCTTTGTTAGAAGTGGAAGGGTTTGATTTTGTAAACTGAGAAAAATATGGTTTAGACTTAGAACAAAGTTTTAGCTTCCCTTGTTCAACCGACACGAGACTCAAGTTTGTGTGTCATTGTAAAGGCTTCTTCAAATGTATGAAAGGTCCAAATCCTTAAAGTGGGATAAATATTATTAGCACAAGATTGAGTAAACAACTTGATTTGCTGAGATTGAGGGAGGGAAAAAGACAATTGATTTATTATTCCTCTCCAACGAGTGAAAAAGTCTACAATAGACTCGTCATTGAATTGACAAATGTTATAAAGATCTATAATCGAGATCTTATGTGTGATGTTTATTGAGAAGTTTTCAACAAACATTTGGGCTAATTGAGAGAAATAAAATAGAGAGTGTTGGGGTATGTTATTGTACCATTCTAAAGCGGGCCCTGCTAAAGACATAGGAAAGGTACAGAGCATAAGCTCCTGATCCTGGACTATAAGGCAGCAAGCATGCTTGAATGCTCATAAGTGTTGTTGAGGATCCTCCCGGTTATGCAATTTTGAGAACTTAGGAAGTTCCCATTGGGAGGATAAGGTTTAAAAGCCAGCGATGGATGAATCGAGTTCATTACATACTTCTTCAAAAGAGTATGAAGGGTGAGCCCCTTTGGTGGAGGCTTCAGGTCTACGATTTTCTTGAAAAGAAGTTGGATGACATTAGATTGAGGAGGGGGCATGTTTGTATGTCCCATACAAGAAGTAAATGGTATGTTCTACTAAGGCATTAATGGGGAATTCATCTACTGATTAAAAAGATTATAAGAGGAATAACCGGGCATTACGGGTAATGGTTGGCAAGGTATTTGTTGTAAAGGAGCCTAAGTATAAGTAGGCTATGAGATGACAAGTGGTTGAGAGAAAAGTGGTTGATTGAAAGATGGGGCCTTTGATTGGTGGGTTCCTACACTTGTCGACCGAATCGGGATGGATTGAGGAATATGGGTGTTGATTTGATTTGATATGATGGGGAAAAAACTTTGAATGAGGATTTTGACTACCGATTGGTTATTAGGGTGTCGATGCCAAATGATTTGTAAAGGTCACTATCACCTGGAGCATTAGAAGAAATACCGGTTGGAGGACAAGAAGGAGGAACCCACTAAATCATAGGAGGGGGTTTGTTCATAGAGAGATACTGACCCTGAGATGTAATATATGGCATAGAAGAATTAACAGTAATTTGTGGGAGCGCAGATGCACTAATCATAGCTAAAGAAGAGGGCCTCTTGAAATTAGGATGTTGTGTAGCTGAGGTAACTATGACACTTGGGATAGGTAGGGTCATTTGGGAACTAGTCGACATGGTCGGTGGAAGAGAAAAAGGAGGCATAGATGCGCCACCTTCTTTCGTGGTTCGAGGTGAAAAAAATTATGCTAACTACTCTATAAAATCCTAGGATGGCTCATGAGAATAATCATAAAATTGATGGATTAGTGGTCCCTGATTAGATATACGAGTAGATTTATGCACTAAGTAGTCCATAAGGGCTACTGGTTATGGTCAAGGAGTGCCTAAAATTCAAGATCTCCACGAGGAACATACTCTATATCAAAAGCAGATGACACCTCTGAAGGACTGGGGAAGCTGGTCATGATGGGATCACTTTAGGATGATAGAAAGGATTATATGACCAAGATGGGGAACCAACTAACATTGGTCCTGAAGAAGACTTGAGGGGTGCCAAAACATCCACATTAGCGGTGGTCTCGGATGAAGAAGAGGCCATTTGAGCCATTTTTCTAGATTGTGACCAGGTGATGACCTGTCATAAACAAGCAAAAACATAGAAAGAGATTAACCTAACTAATGCACAAACAATTCAAGTAGCGTAGGTGATTATCTCTTTTAAATTTTCATGCCTTTTAAGAAAGAAAATGTTTGGGAAGGCTTTTTAGAATGGGGACTACTCAATTGGCCAAACTAAGGATGGTTTGGGGAATGTTTTGGTGAGGAGTCCTGAAGGCACTTCAAGAAAAGACGATACGTGGCTTGATATAGGGGCCTACCCCACACTTCACACACTTGTTGTGATAAGGGAGTCCGGTGCTTTGCCAATATATACCGTAAATTCCATGAATTTATAGTGTGGCTCAAGTACTCCGTAGAGCTCTTCCTCTTAGATGCCACTTCCAAGTAGGCAAGGCCAGGGAAGGAGTTTTGTTTAAATGCTTTATACCTAGTGATTTTGGCTTTGTGTGAAAGGGTGAAAAATAAAAATCAAACAGTGTCACTACCGATTTTGATCAATTGTCCAACCTATTTAGAAAACTAGGTGAAGAACATACAATAGAAATGAAAAATAAAATGTTCTTTTTAAGCACTAAAACCGAAGTGTTTGATTTCAATGAAGACAAGTCAAACAAGTTCTTTCCCAATGTGATTAATTATTTTTAAGCACCAAAACCAAAGTGTTTGAGTGTGATAAAAACAAACAAACAAGTTATTTTTAAGTTATTAAAAAGGAGAAAACATGGCTAAAGAGAAATACCTATAGAATTAACTCTTCAAGGTGTGTGGAATTCAAAAAGTGCATTGTTGAGCTCTTCCCCTTGAAAAATCCTGAAAAAAGTAAATCGCTCCATAGAAAATGGTTAAGCAAAACACATAAACAAATCCAACAAGATACAAGTGGAAAGGAAATTTCTATTTTAAGAAACTAGAAATGAAAGAAGCAAAATCGAAATGATGAAAGGGAATGCTTAAGAGCAACTGATGAAAATCAGTGAAGAAAAAGAACAAAATCTCAAAATTGAAAAAGAAATGAACTTACCAATAAGGGACTTTGGTTCATCTCCCACCAGTGTGCGAATGTAGATCAAGAATTTTTGCGTTACCTATCCAAGTTAATGCACCAAACTAAACAGAAAAAGCCCGAAAAAATCAAATGAAATCGATTGGATAAGATCTGAAGACGTAGATGTAGAGAATTCTGATGGAGACAAGATGGGTGCACATGAATAATCCTAGAAAGTAGATCCAAGAAACCTATGATGCACAAATCTTTGATAGAGAAAGATGACGTTAGATGATATATGGGTGAACTACCCGAAAAGTGGGTCCAGGAAGTAATGAGCTTCCTCGGTGGATGTCAGTTCACGTTTTCAATCACGAATAAAGACACATGATAAAAGATGTAAGAAAATATTTAGGTTTTCGATTAAAAACAACAGATAGAATGTAAAAACTGCAGCAAAAAAAAAAGAAAGAAGGAAATCTGTAAAAACAAAGCTGAACTTGGGTTACCTAAATTCTATACCTTTTTGTAGAAGTAGTTGGCGTCCAATCGAGATAGTGATCGGCGTTGATTTTTTGGGTCGATGTTGATCAAGCAATGATCAACGTAGATTGTTTGATTCAGCGTCAATAAGGTACTTGATCAGCATCGATTGGACACGCAGTAGACAAATGGCCGAGAGTAAAAGAAGAAAGCAAACTAAGCTAAAATGAATTAAACGTAAGACCAGATTACTGAAGATTGACTAGAAAGTAGAGATTGAAGATAGAAAAAGGGGATCTAAGGTAGAAATTGATGGATTCTAACCCAAAAACTGAAGAAAGGCCCGATCCATGCCAATTTGGATAAACCAGCGTTGATTAAAGACTAATATGATTTGACCAGACTGGATCGGTGTTGATTGAAAGGAAATTATGGAAACTAACAAAGAGGAATACCTAAATTTTTTTTGACTAGTGATTGATGATGACCAGGGTAGCTGTGAAGACCTGTAAGAGTTGTAGACACGCAGACAGAGTAATAGTACACCTCTTAGGGATTAACTTGCACAAAACTCACTCTCTTTCTCTGATTATCTCTTTAATCACTTAGTCAAAATTAATCTCTAGGAAGCCAGCTCTCCTGAATCTAACCGAGAGATAATCTCGGTTCGTAAGTTTATAATTAGTGCTTTATTTGAGATAAAATTGGCACCACTCCAGAAAAATTGGCACCGATCGGAACAGACTCCCAAAGTGGTGATAAGGAAATGAATTTGAAGGATAAGAATATTATCCCTCTGACTCAAATATGGAAAAAATCCCATTACACGCTTTTAGGAGAGGAGAAATAGATGGGATGGATGGATAAAAATGATACGGGAGGTTAGAAATTGATATGGGGTAAATAAGTAGTTGAAATAAATGTAGAAGATAGAATTACATGGTTAATGTTTAATTAACCATAGATGAAATATAATGTGGTGGAGAAAACTTAGTATAGGCCTTTAAATTAAATATTTAAGTAATACCCTAAGGGAGAAGTGGTGATATAAAGGTGCCCCAGGTTACCCAAGAGGATAAACAAACCTAGGGGATAAAAAATTGGGTAACCAATTTTAGGTGTTTACATCAATACTGTGAGGGGGAAGGTTTGTGTGCAAGACTTTCCTCTCGCGCTCTCCTCCGGAACATGGTGACTTCTCTCTTAACCATGATCCTAACAAGGGAATGATATTCTCTTTGCTTAGCATTTTACACACCTCCTTGACCTCATCTAGGTCATCTTTTGGAGCCTCGACTCTCCTTGCTTGTTCCTCCCTCCTAGATTACTCCTTTAGACATTGGATTTCCCCTTGTAAGATATGAATGACATCCATAGTGTCTTAATATATATCTTTCTAATGAAAAAGGTCTGGATACTTTCCATGAACTAATTCCTCCCTTGATACCAGTTCTTCTGTCTTAGTATCTTCTTGCAAGCACCCAACTTCCGCCCTTATTGTTACCAAAATAAGCTCCAAAACTACATCCCGTGTTACTAGAGGCATCCACTAGGTGTTTGCCTTCTTAATACTAACCATTTTAGTGGCCTTTTCTTTCTAGTGCTGTTGATTCATGTGCTCAAACAATTCCAGGCACACCTCATACTTATACTTCTTTCCACACCACAAGTATTGCAACGAGTTCGAGCATTCACGTTTGTAATGATCCGTAGATCCACAAGATTAAAATAGGTTCCACGTAGGAACTCAATCCTTTGTCCTTTGTGGTTACCATGACCATGGAATCCTCTTAAAAAACCTCTTCCATGCACATTATCATCTGCATGCTCCTCATGACGGCGATCATTGCCCTTAAAACTACTGACAACATTGGTCTAGCGTACCCCATGATCAATGGCCTCATGGATTTGATCAATGAGTATACATTCCTTAGTATCATGAGTTGTAGAGGTGAAAACATTGTATTAACAATATGTATTCTTCTGGATTGTGCGTTGTAGTAAGGGGCACCTACTCGCATCATGGTCCCCATGAAAAATTTCATAATCTACTACCATGACTGTACTTATCCTCCGGTGGAAATTATCCTTAACGTGCCCCTCTACTTCACAACCTTTGCACCACAAATCACCTGCGAGTCTCAAGGACCGAGTTGGTAGACAAATTTTCTAACTTCTTGGCCATAACAGACAATCGAGCCTCCAGGGAATGGGATAGTGCTAGTATCAACACTACCAATAACCTCGGCGTGCAGCATCTTCCAATGCCTCGCGTAGGTATGTAAAAGTATTATGAGATAAGGCCCTTCTAAAAGGAGTGATCAACCCTCCAATAAACCACTGAGCATGTTGTGAAGGGTGAATATCATATGATAATTTAGACAAAATAGTTTTGCGGTGCGCATCATACTCCCACACACTCTCTGCATTCCTTGTTGAATCTCCTTTAAAGTGCCAATGCTCTTTGCTCAAACTCAAGAATGTGGAATTCTTCCAAGAATGCATTATCTAAAAGCGGTATAGTCCACCACTATTTGACGAGGGTCATACTTACTATACCAGCTATGCATGCACCCTTACAATGTGGTTGTAAATTGACTAACCTTCCGTTACGGGTTTTGATACCCTTTGCATGCCATAGGAGTTCACACTTGTGAACATGTTCCACAACATCCTCATTACCTCTATAATCAAAAAAATGTAGAGACATTTCAAAGAAAAATCGTGGGGGTGGTTGGGGCCCAAATATTCTTAAGCCAAAGCCTTTGTTTCTACCTGTGTTTCCTCTACCACCTGATCCACCAAGTCCACTAGGTCTTGAACCACCATATCCACTAGACCCACTAGGTCCTAAAGTGGTCGTGCCAAGGGTCCCCACAGTTCCACTAAGCTACGTGCCTATGGTTTGCGACAATGCACCACTACTAATAATATACCCCACGCCACTCCTAGATGTGAGACCAAAATATTTTGTGTCTATACCTTTATCGAAAATTTCTAACAACTTTGGGTTAGTGTTTACAACCATAGAAGGCCCAAATGAGAAATTATACTTCCGGGTGTAGACCAATCACTTCCAATGTATCTAATTAGACCAACAATATTTTCCCCGATCTAGAAATACCAAGCACCATGGTCTAGTCACTAGGTTGGCTCGAGATGCGCACTAATGGTTCTTCTTTCTCTACATGAGGAAATCTCATTAGAAGGTGAAGGGGTCTCTCGTATGCACTTACCAAGATGGGGTCACACGTGACTATTCGGGTTCCACATCCTCTGCATGAACCTTAAATCCTTCCCCCGTAATGTCCGTCATCATACATCCATCACACTGTAACCTCATGTTGTCTAGCAATCTCCCTTTCACGTTATTTACCATACTTATGTTGTTTTTCCTCCCTATCCTTCTCCATCACAACATATTCCATCTTTCTCCACCCTAGTTTCCTCGCCCAATGCTCAGAATGGTTTATCCAGCCATTGGGAATTCCTCTAAACTCATGGTAACCATGAAGATATTCATATCCGGGGAGAACACGTAGAAATGATCCTCCGGGCTCCCGTAGAAACTCAAACTTATCAACCTCTAGACAGCAATATGTGGAAATGGCGTACTCTAAAGTTTCTTTACCGCGTACCCAAAATTGTAGGGTCTTGTCTTCGCCGAGAAAAGTGTAACAAGTGCCCTAATGATGATATAGGTGTCCTCGCAAGGTGTTTGGGATCCGGAAAAGCCCTTGGAGCATGTGTTAACATCCCACATGCCCCGCTTAGCCCCCGCGCCCTTTGTTTTCCCCTTTTTCCTTCTTTCCTTGGCCTCTTCACCTTCAGTGACGAAACCGCCGCCCTGCAGGCGGCGGTCTCGTGACCGCCACCCTGATCAGGGTGGCGGTCCTGTAACCGCCGCCCTGCTCAGAGCGGCGGTCCTGTGCGCGTTTTCCAGAATGTTCTTTGATGCGACTCGCGTGAAATATCATGATTCACCAGCTTTTCTTTGCTGACTTGGGCATGCATTTATGTTTTTGGTCCCCTGGAATAGTGTTTTTCCTTTGTTTATTGTTTAGGAGTTCAATTTGGTTTTGGTTCTTGGGTGTTTGAATTCCTATAAATGCATGGTTTGTGCACATGCAAATGGTCTGGAGTTTTTGGTCTGAAGCTTGGCTGGATTTTGAAGTTTGATCTTTGCTCTCATTCCCTCATTTTAGTGTTTTAGTTAGTTAGCTTGTTTAGAAGCCATAGCTTGAATTCACTTGCATCTTTTGTTAAATTGCTCAGCTGTTGGTAAGCCATAGACACATCTTGTGTAGGCAATGCTGTCATTTCATCCAATCCAGTTAGAAGCTTGCCTCTGAATTTCACTTTCTTTGTAGATTTACTTTCGTTGTGTCTTAGAGTTCTTAGTTCAATTCATTATTTGCCTGGTTAGCTTTATTCAGCTGTTGGTAAGCCACATATCCAACTTGTGCAAACATTGTTATTGTTTTATCCAAACCATTGGAACAGGATAGCTTAGGAAGCCATTAAAGTTGTAGGTTTTGCTCTTTGTATAGGATAATTACGGGTTACGTCGCCTTCATGTTGCATGACTTGCAGTAAAATCCCACTAGGAATCGTATAAGCCAAGCTCTGTACTCTTGCACTATCTCTCTCCTACTCGCATTCTCGGTCTGCATTCTGAGCTGTCCTTATCCCAAAATCTATTCCTATCGGTGCTAGCATTACACGCTTTTCTGGATCCACGTGAACACGAAAGAACGAAGAGACCATACTGAGGGGACGAGATCACACACACACCATCGGATTTGCCACTGTTCTACGGAATCCAGGTTTTAAATTTCAAAGTTCTAGTCAGAATCATATCAAATAGAGTAGTTAATCGCTTTATTTCATTTCATTCTATTCTTGATATTGCCAGGGAAGCTGTGGGGATTGATAGTTTCTGAGAAACTATGATTCACTCCTCACTTCTAAGGTAGGATCGAGAATCTTGCAGATAGATTAGACGAGCTATTTTACTTATTTAGAATTCTACCAAATCGCACAGGAAAATAACTACACTCGGTTATCTTGTCTGTTTTAATTACAATTTAGTTATTATTTCTAGATACGTTTAAAATAGTTTTCTTTCCTTAAAATTGTTAAATATTTCATAGAAGAATAAAAGTTATATGTAGTTAGATTTATTTCACGTAGTTAGAATTTGTTTCATTACAGTTAGATTGCATTTTGTTTCGTATGACAATCACGGGACCTCAAGAGCCCAGGGAATATATATTTGAGCCAATCGTGCCTCAACCAAACCTCGTCATCACAAAGCAATAGTTGACATAGACCAAAATCTCAGGATACAAGTATTCCAAACAACCACAGATTTACAACTGATCAGTTCACAATTAAGAGGATTAAACATAGAAGACGACCAAGCACATGCGTTTTGGTCAAGACAGCCAAACTACAGATTACCCTAGAAAACATCCATATGATTGTAGAAGGGCTCGAAAGAGAACAAACATTCGGTGTGATCCTTTAGTTCCATAGCCAGACACTAGAGACACCCTCGTAGATATAGATACCAGCTTAAGAATCCAGTCGCAAGAACGCCTGTGAGGTATTCTGAGAAGATTGCACAACTGTTAGTTCTAAACGTAGAAACTGAGAAAGCTTACGATTACTAGATACTAGGGATTAGAACTTGAACTCGTGTATGACTATAACAGGACCGCAACAACCAAGAGTATATGGTTGTGATCCACAGATCCCACAGCCCAACGAATCCACAGGTCAATCCGATATAGATGCTAGCCTACGCACCTTGGTATTTAGGTCCACTCCACTTCCACCTATCATCATCGAACAACTGTCTTTACTAGATACAGTGGCTAACGAAGCTAGGGAATTCTGGACTAGGCTAGAAATTATCGTCAGCAGAATCGATTGTATTCATCATCCACTATATGACCTTATCGGAGATATACATGAAACAATCCTAGGTCATTTTCCATGTATTCCATGACCGATAGATCGAATCACGCCGAGCTCAATATTGATTGGAGCCTTGAGTAGTCATCCTTGCGATCGATCTATCACACCAGTGCAAGTTAGAAGGGCCTTCTTTGCCTTAGATTCACAAATTCCATTAGTGCGTGTCGAAGACATTAGACGACCTAACTAGTTTGTCTGCATATTCTACCCCCACCATTTGTCTCGCACGACGACTTGAGAGGTCGGGTACGCGGAAGAGTCACTTGTAGATTCTCACGCTCGCCTGTCACTTTTCCGGCGTACAAAATTGGTGAACCCGACGTGAAACAAACGAAATTAGTGAAGCTGACATAAAACTTCCTACTTTCTCGTTCGGAGTCATAATATCACGCTTCCTTTCACAAATCACCTTCGCTCCTTCCCATTATTCTGCGGGTATTCATATACCCCCAGAATATGTCGGGATTCGATGCATATGGCAGACCCCTCTTGGGTCTCGAGGCATACTACGCCCAATAGAATAGGAAATCATCACCCTCGCTCTCAGTATGGGGCGACAACTATTCAACTAATCAGTTGTCAACACAAACCCCAAGAATCAGATATAGTTCATCTTTTCAAACTGAGGAGTTAGATCAACCCCCTCGAACCCAACAAACAGAGCCTTCAGGTTCAAACAATATGACGTTTACCAAAGAATCTGGTTCATCTCCTCAAATGCTACTCAGACCACAAATTAGTAGGCAATCGGATCCATACCTGGTCTTAGACGATGGACAATCAATACCTTATCCTAGGAGTGAACAACGCTCCTGGGGTATGTACCCACCTATAGGAGGTTTACAAGTACAACCCGAGATCTCTTTTCAAGAAAATACCTCTACAGGAAATATTCTTGGAGAAACTTGGCAAGATAGCAATCAGTTCATGACAGGCTATCACATGCCTATACAACACCAGGGTATACAACAAACGCCGCTTAGGCAAAGTACCGTGACTTCACCAAATGAAGTCATTTCAACATTAGTAGAAAGAGTGAGAGGGTTAGAACTTGCTCAAGCAAATCAAAATTCTCCATTCATACAAACAGGAAGTTCCAATCCTCCATACCACTCTGGCCAAGTAGATCTCCTCACAGGAGTAGGCACGTTAGGCATGCCTCCTCAATTTCCTCAACAAACGCCAACAAGGCCCACCATCTCTAACACTATTCCTCCAGGTCTAGTGTCAAACAATCCATTCCTTGACAATACCCCGTCCTATTTAAACATGTACTCTAAATCCCCACAAGGAGATATGTTCTCCTCTCCCGGCATTTTTCTCAAATGCAAGGACCTCCCTATGCCCCTACCAACGCATACACTGCACCGTATCAACAACCTATCCCACCATCACTCCCTCAACAACCACCATCAATGGTCGAAAGCTATGCGATAGGGACTTATTCAAAATATCTAAAGGAACCCTTAGACTTCACCATATGAAGCGTCATGCTTCCAAGACCTCTCCCTGATTTTCCCAAGTTCAAGGGTGAGGGAGATCCAAACGTGCATATCAAAGCTTACGCTACAGCCATACGAGAATTACTTCCTTGGGATGGGGTTGTTGCTAAAATATTTCCCAAAACCTTGGAAGGCATCGCTCTTGATTGGTATTATAGAATACCTGAAGCTTCCATACATTCATTTAAACAACTCGTGTCAGAGTTCATCAAAGCCTTTGACATGAACAAACTATTGAGAACAGGAATCAGGGAATTCTTGCATATCAAACAAGAACACAATGAATCTGTCGCCCATTTCATCCAGAGGTGGCGTACAGTTCTTTATTCGTCAGCAAGTGCTCCAAACATGGATCAGATGGAACTATGCGATTTATTCCTTCATTCTCTCAGCAGAGAAGTGAAGGAAGAAGTCCAGAAGTTCCCACTAAGGACTTATGATGAAGTACTTGAGAGCGCTCTGCGAATTGATCAAGCAGCGATAGATAGTGGTCGTAAGACATACGGAACAAACGGGAGGTTAATCACCTCCACTCAAAATACTACAACTACCACAAATGTCAATCAAGGACCCAAAATCCTTAACAAAAATCATGGGGTAACAATGGATGGGGTAACCGACCAGCCCAAGAGGGTAAATGTTGTTAATACTCCGTCACAAATAAACAACCAGCGAAATAACAACTTTACCCCAACAGTCAATACAGTGGATTTTAACCATCCACAACAACAACAACAACGGTGAAATCCCATGCAAGGGCCAAGCCAAAACTCATTTGGTTATCAAAACCAAAGTCAAAACCAGAAACAACAATTCCAAAACTTTAGTCCTAATAGGCAACAGTTTGATCGGAATTTTAGGCCACAATACACACCAAACCAACAAAACGGGAATTACAACCCCAATTCTTATTGTGGTTTCCATAAAATTCAGGGTCACGACACTAGAACGTGCCGTGACTACAATAAATTTATGCAACGCTTGCCAGAAGAACAAAGACAGTTCTTCACAGACTTGTTTTTGGCAGATCCCGTCTCATCACAACCAAATACGCTCGCAGGGGCAGTTTCCCCTCAAAATGCTCCCCTCAAAATCTTTAATGATCCGCTCCCAAATCATGACAGCAATAGGCTGAATCCAACCGGAACAAGCAAGGGTGCAATGACGGGAAACAATGATCATGAAGCTTCGACTTCATTAAATCCATCAGTTGCGCCACAGTTGGGAGCTCAACCAAGACCTAAGATAGTTAGTTTGGTAGAATTAGATGCTGAACTACCTATCGAAGCTATAACAAGAACATGAGAGTATTTCTCTCAACCAAGCCCAAGTCATCTGCCAGAGACAGATAAGAGTCAGCAAATAGTTGAAAAACCCATCGGTGCCTATGATTTAATTAGTGACCTAACAAAGACCTTTTCACACATTTCATTTTTGGACTTACTAAAGAACTCTCCCCCTCACAGCTGCTCTTTTAGAAGCATTAGGTCTAGGCCATCTAATTAACATCACTCCACCTCCTGAAACACAAGTAAATCACGTAGATTTTGATATCCACCCTCCGGGGCAGCCGGACAAGGATGTCGAATTCATTTTCGAAATAAGTAAAATGCCCATAGATGCTGAGATCGCACGCCGAGGTGACCCAGCCTTACACTTACAAGTGTGGGTTTATAATAACTATGTAAAGTGGGCAATGGTCGACGATGGGGCCACAGTTAACATAGTCCCTTTCTCTTTCCTCCAAAAACTTGGATATGGAGAAACGAACTGTTCTACTACACGAAATACCTTGAGAGGCTATGATAGCCTTAAAGCCACTTCGATAGGAACTATAATACTGCCGGTCACCTTAGGGCCCAAAACCATCTTGACTGAATTTTATATTATAGATCGGGAAACTAACTATAATATGATCCTCGGCTAACCTTGGATACATCGAATGAAGGCAATCCCTTCCACGCTATTTCAAGAAGTAAGATTATTGCATCTGGGAAAGGTATTTGTAGCCAAAGGCGATCCAAAACCTTTCGATTTGCACCTAGCTGATTTAAAGAAAAGACCAAGGGTGCACTCAGAATTTGAACTTCCAACAAACCAACTTAATAAACCCTCTGACCCAAAGCCAGAGGAAAATTTGATACCTACGACGGATCTTGAAACTACCAGCATAGCCAAAACAATTCCAACCCCTAAAGGTAAAACTAAAGAAACAATATCATTAGGGACTACTGCAAAAATCGTTGAGTTGATAGAACAAGATTCACCAATGTTCTTACCATTCGATTCAGTAGGCATGGGATTTTCCCTAGGTGTTGGTTCCTTGCCAGCAGAGGATCTCTGTATGGTAGAAGTAGAGTGCGCAAATGCAACTGATGCCCCAACATCTATACTCCCGGCTAAGTATTGGACTCTCCATTTCGATGGAGCTAAATGTCGCTATGGAGCGGGGGCAGGTATAATTCTTACTTCGCCCGAGGAGAAAGTCCTCCCATTCGCTTTTAAGTTAAAATTTGAATGCACAAACAACGGCGCTAAAGTCCCTCGGAGACTCACGAATTAGTGACAAACCAAGTTTCTGAAATATATGAAACTAAAGCCGAACATTTACAACTCTACAAAAACACTGTATTAGATTTAAGCAAGGCGTTTAACTTCATATCCATTGAAGCGATCCCGCGAGAGAAAAATCTTCTCACCGATTCAATAGCAACCTCAGCATCACGTTTTACTCCAAGCAATGAGCTAGAAGATACTCACTTCACAGTATCCATTCGTGACGAACCATTAATAAAAACAATGACAAATCCTCTTTTTAGCGGAAGTGAATCTACCGTCCTAGACCATGTTGGAAATGATGTGGCTACTTTGGATTATTTAAATGCCTATGCAGCATTACATCTCTCCTATCACATGCTAGATTTATCCCTGATTCCACATTCGTCTTCCTACTTCGGAAATCCCGTAACGGATCTTCCCTCACAAAGGGAACCTAGCATATACGCAATAGAAAATGGGGATGATTTAGATTTACCTCCAGCACCACCTGAGTTCGAAGAGGGTAACACCTCTTTAATCGAAGAAACAATCGATGTCAACATTGGGACAGAAGATGAACCAAGAATATTGAAACTAGGTTCTTCATTAACCCCAGAAGAAGTGGAAATACATACTCAAATTCTCAAAGAACATCAAAAGGCATTTGCATTTAATTACAAGGAGATGACAGGAGTCACACCCCACATTGCGGTACACAACCTCGTCACTAGATCAGATGCAAAGCCAATTAAACAAAAATCAAGACCCATGAAGCCCAAAGTAGCTCTCATGGTAAAAGAGGAGGTAATAAAACTCCTTCAGGTAGGATTCATCAAGCTAGTTGACTACTCCCAATGGGTATCTAACATCGTTCCCGTTCTCAAGAAGAATGGAAAGATACGCATCTGCATAGATTTTCGAGATATCAACAAAGCGTGCCCTAAGGACGACTTCCCATTACCATCCATAGATGTTATTGTTGATGCAACAGCTGGTTTTGAACTTTTGTCTCTCATGGATGGATTCTCGGGATACAATCAAATCAGAATATCCAAGCAAGATCAAGCTAAAACCACATTTATAACTCCTTGGGGAACCTATTGCTATGTTGTTATGCCATTCGGTCTCAAGAACGCCAATGCTACGTACCGGCCAGCCATGACATACATATTTCACGATCTAATTCATAAAATTGTGGAATCCTACGTAGATGACTTATTGGCTAAAGCTAAGAAATGTTGTGACCATCCCGAAATACTCCGCATCATTCTTTCACGCCTAATAGAATACGGAGTTACGCTAAATCTAGAGAAATGCGTCTTTGGTGTAACAGGAGGAAAGCTCCTAGGTTACATCATATCGTCACGAGGGATCGATGTTGATCCAACCAAAATTCGGGCTGTCCTCGAAATGGTCCCACCTTCGAGTGAATCTAGAATCAGATCATTTCTCGGAAAGCTAGGTGCGATCCGGAGATTCATCCCGGACTTGAGCTTCGCTATTCATCCAATTAACAATTTACTCAAGAAGGACTATAACATTGATTGGATTGAGGATTGCAATGAAGCTTTTGATGCAGTTAAGCGTTTTTTGTTATCACCACCTACGCTAATGCCACCTAAGCTGGATCGCCCGTTAATCCTATATTCGTGAGCTACCAATGTCTCGCTGGCTTGTATGTTGGCCCAAGAAGACGATGACAAGAGAGAACGTGCAATTTATTTCATTAGCCGAACACTGCTCGAGTATGAAACACGCTATACACAAAAAGCGAGCAACGAGAATGCCTTGCCATAGTCTTTGCTACTAAACACCTAAGACATTACATGCTGAATCAAGAAACGAAGGTCATGGTAAAGACGGACCATTTACGGACTTTTCTCACACAAGGGTCCTTGTCCAAAAAAGCTGGACGTTTTATAACCTTAATGGGAGAGTTCGAATTAACATTTGTAAATCAGAAGTCGGTAAAAGGACAAATCATCACAGATTGGTTAGCTGATAACCCACTAGACGGAGGCGATTTAGTAGATTTAGACTTTCCAGATGAATGCGTATACTACATCGAAACTCGACCTGCTCTCTCTGAGTGCCCTTGGTACACTGATATCATTAATTATATCATAGACCATACGTACCCGGAGGCAGTTACGCCACAAAAAAGAAGGCGTTTACGCATAATCGTAGCTAAATACATCATTATAGAGCAGGTGCTCTATCGGAAAGCATTCGATGGAATGCTCCTAAGGTGTGTTGATACGAAGAGTCCAAGAGGATTCTCCATGAATCCTACAGCGGTATATGTGGAGGCCACTTCGGTGGCCATACCACTGCTCTCAAAAATACATCGAATGGGCTATTTCTGGCCCACTCTAGAACATGACGTGATAGAGTTTGCACGCAGGTGTCATAAGTGCCAAGAATTCTCTCATGAGATCCACATGCCAGCACAAGCTCTGCAACCAATCGCTACTCCATGGCCCTTTTCTACATGGGGCCTAGACTTAATAGGGAAATTCTCTCCCTCATCCACAGACGGCCACAATTTTATAATTACGGCCACTGAATATTTTACCAAATGGGTGGAGGCCATGCCTCTTACTACCGTACCTGGTTCGGTGATCGCTAAGTTCATTTTGAATCAAATCATTTGCAGATACGGTATCCCGCAAATCATTATCTCTGATAATGGAACTTCTTTCAAAAATGAAGAAGTTCGCGAACTATGCGGTAAATTTAAAATAAGCCATCATACAGCTTCCTTGTATTATCCCCAAGCTAACGGACAGGCTGAAGCAACAAACAAAATGTTGAAAGCCATTCTCCTTAAAATGGTGAAAGAAAACAAGCGAGATTGGCATTTGAAGTTATATCCGGCCTTGTGGGCCCACCGAACCTCAATAAGAACACCAACGGGAGCAACTCCTTTCTCGCTAGTATTTGGGGCAGAAGCAGTTCTCCCGCTTGAGGTCGAAATACCCAGTCTCCACATTTCACTACAAGGGATTCTGGATGAAGATGCTTACAGAGAAGCACGTCTTTCCCAATTAGAAAGCCTAGATGAAACTAGGTTAGATGCTGAACAATGGCATAGAGCTTATGCTGACCGAATGCGCCGGCAGTATAACAAGAAGGTTTATGAACGCGATATATACGAAGGTGATCTAGTTCTAAGACTAGACAGCCGGATCGACAAGAAGACCGGAAAGGAAGGAAATTCCAGCCCAAATGGTTGGGCCCATACCGAGTCATGAAGGACTACGGAAATGGTGCTTATCTCTTATGTATGTTAGAAGGTGAGGAGTTTGGCAAAACAGTCAATTCCTTGCACCTCAAGTGTTTCTATGCATAAGCAGCTAACGCTACCTATATAGCTATCTACATTGCACTTTCATATAGATTAGGATCATTTTGTCCACTTGTTCTTACACAAATTGTGATCAAGGAATCTATTCTCAAAGCAATTTATTACAAACTCGTGATGTTTCTGGCATAAAGTTCTTTAATCATACCTCTCCATCTTCGATATCATCAAGTCATCTTGGAATCTTTTATCAAATAAAATCAAACATGACGAAGTCCTAACGGTAACCATACCAAGATCTGCAAGTTTGTTCTCACTTTGATTTCTTCTTAGGATAGGTGTCTTGCCTATGGTCTGTTCTAGAAGCTTCATGGTGTCACATCTATCCCATATACACATCTCTTTGGAAACAAGCATATACTGACATTTTACTCAAAAAGACAAGTCAAAAAGTGATTAAACAGAAAATTTTATTTTTACACATTTCCTTGCCCCACCAACCTTCGGTGATGAGCTTGCATCTCTTACTAGTGACGTAGGGTTGGGAAAGGATGGAAATGCCCTTACTCGCCTATGCCTTGCCCACGGTGATAAACCCACGCTTCTTACTAGTAGCATGGGGCAAAGTGTAGGGGGTCCTCTAGACAATGCAAACGTTAAAAGGTCATAAACAAACTATTCAAACTTTGAGTCAAAAACAAATGAATCAGATGTTCAAAATTCCAAGAGAGTTAAAAATCCTAAAAACCAGATTTTGTCTACTATGTGGCCATCTACGGGTCTAAGTCTGGATAAACCGCAAAGCAAGTTGCACCCAAAACTATGAAGTCATTCAGGTAGAGTAAGCTTGTAGTTTTCAATTTGGTTCCACCAAAGCTTCGTCTGTCTTTCATCACTATCATTTCACCATTTTTCATAACTTGCGCCCTTCTTGGCTCTTGGTGATGAGCCCTCGCATCTTACTGGTTGCGTGGAGTTAGGAGTGGGGCAAGTTAATCTATTCATCATACTAGTTATTTTCATCACTTTGCCAAAACAAACATGAGGTATCCAAATTGCTCACAGAAGCTAAGATTCAAGATCACAATATATCCATAGTATCACATATCAGCATCATGAAACACAAAAAGAAAGCAAACATTTGCGTCATTTGTTCACCATTGCATACATTCTAAAAAGGCATATAAACATACATCGTAGTATACACAAAGCAGTTGGAAATAGAAAGGAAAACACGAGTGACAAGTTTTGATCCAAAAACGAATGCATATATATAAATAACCAATGTTTATATACAATGCCATCATGCTCTAGGCATGGTCAAAATGCTCAAAGAGCCCGTGATATACAAAAGAATCTATAGTACAAAACATACAGGGCCAAGTCACCTCTCAACCCCTACGCGACCCCTCCGAGGGTGCGCGCCCTCGCCTAGGACTCCGGCTACGCCGGTGCTCTGAATGCACGGAGGGCTCAGGGTCTCGAGGAGCAGCCGCGGTCTCACCACGAGAATGACTCCTCATAAGACGCTTAGCTATCCTATAGCCTCGCCAACTTTGTACGGAGAGTCGACACCATCCTGGCCACGTGCCAAATGGGAGCGAAGACGTCGGTATGCCTACCGGCTGCTGAGGGCTCCCCGGCATCTACGGACAGCTCCGCATGGGTCCTATCCATAGGGATCATCAGGGAATCAGTGCATACCCTGCGGATTAGATCCCGCCACTCGTCAACAGTCTCTGCAAACAAAGAAGAAAAAATGAATTAGAAACTAGGCAAGAGGCTAAAAGATACAAGAGCAAAACACAAGGAGAGATAGCAATTAAAACAAATCCTAAATTAAACAAACATTGAAAAGATGAGAGGATAACTTACTCGGATCACCGGGCCTCCAAGATGGATCACTGGGGCCGGCACCCACTGCGGATGCCGCTGCCGACTGAGGGCTGCTCCTGTGGCAGGGGCAACATGTCGCCCCACAACTGACTCATCCTCTCCACCATGGCCCTGGGAGAGTGGCTCCTCTGAAGCTAGAGTCTCTCTCTCTCTACACTCTGCTCGGCCCTCTCTGCCTGCAAAATATCTTGAGTGTCATGCCACTCAGGATCGCTATCATCCGTCTGCTCCTCTAACCCTCCCTCTGTAAGCTCCTCAGAATCAGATTCGATATCTATAGGGTCATCACTGCTATGAGCAGGACCCGCGGCAATCTGAAGCAAAGGTGCCCGAGGTACACCGGCTCTCCCTCTAGCCCGAACTACCCTCCTGGCTGCAATAGGAGTGCCAGGAGTGATCGTTGTCCAACCACGAACCCTGCACCGATCGGAAAGTGTTCCGATCTGCATCCCAATATGAGAATAAGTCACAAAGAATGTGACTAGATGGCGTGACATGGGGCACGCGCGATATACGCAATATGCCGGCCCTCTGTAATGTATCCTCCTCATCCTGAGAAAGGGCATCCAATACCCCGGAGAGCCAATCACACTCTCTCTCTCGGCTCCATCTGATATACTCTGCTCTCACCTGCATACAACCAAAACACACAAAACAGAACAAGTTAGTGTCTGAATAATACCAAGAAGGTCATAAAAACATATAGAAGTGCAAGAAAATACAAGTGCAATCTCAAAAATTAAGTTCTTTTGCATTCTGTGCAAAACCGCCACCCTGAGCAGGGGCGGTTTTGTAACCGCCACCTTAAGGGTGGCGGTCGTGTAACCGCCGCCCTGAATAGGGCGGCGGTCATGTAACCACCGCCCTGGCCAGGGCGGCGGTCGCGGTCCGAAAACCCGCGCGGGTTGTTAACCCCAAAAAGCCCAAAATGAGCAAAAATAGACCATTTAAACTAAAAATGGAGCCTACCCAGTAGGCGCCCCCCCTAGGTGGACCTTTTGAACCTAACATTTTCAAAAATAACCCCCCCATCATGACGAATTTAACATTTCAAATTTAAAGGGGGAAAAACACAAAATTAAAGAAAACCAACCTGTGATCTAGCGGGCGGTGTTCCGCACGTGGAGGCATGATCACAATCTCGCTGCGGACGTTTTGACTCTACTCACGTGAGAAACCATCACCGTGGGTCCCAGAGCTCAAAACCAATCAAATCAACTCACGCAAATGAATAGGAAAATGGGCCCACTTTTATATATATATCGTTACTTTTCGTTTTAAAATGACTTTTCACAGGTTTGGAGCGCCGATGGAGGTAAGTTTCTATCCCTTACAGAATGGTACGTTATCCTTCCCTATTATTTTAGCATTTATCTTCCAAGTTATTGCATCTATCTGCACTTGAGTTCTCTTTTCATTTTGCAGGTAGCGGGAATTTCGATGGCGTCATTTCAACACACGGACGAGTAAGGTATAGCTTCTAACTCCCCATTTCGGGACTGCCATACTCGGACCCACCGTTTTATGCCTCTTCATGGCTAAAACGCTTCTCCGAGGGGGCAATATGTACGTACCCAAAATTGTAGGGTACTGTACTGCCAGAACAGTGTAACAAGTGCCCCAATGATGATGATATAGGTCTCCTCGCAAGGTGTTCGGGATCTGGAAAAGCCCTCAGAGCATGCGTTAACATCCCGCATGCCCCGCTTAGCCCCCGCCCTTTGTTTCCCCTTTTCCCCTCTTTCCTTGGCCTCTTGACCTTCGATGGCGAAACCGCTGCCCTGTAGGGCGGCGGTCTCGTGACCGCTTTGCCCTGATCGGGCGGCGGTCTGTAATCATGATTCGCCAGCCCTGCTCGAGCGGCGGTCATGCATTTGCGCATTTTCCCTGAATGTTCTTTTGACGTGACTCGCGTGAAATATCACGTTTCACCAGCTTTTCCTTGCCGACTTGAGCATGCATTTATGTTTTTGGTCCCCTGGAATAGTGTTTTTCCTTTGTTTATTGTTTAGGAGTTCAATTTGGTTTTGGTTCTTGGGTGTTTGAATTCCTATAAATGCATGGTTTGTGCACATGCAAATGGTCTGGATTTTTGGTCTGAAGCTTGGCTGGATTTTGAAGTTTGATCTTTGCTCTCATTCCCTCATTTTAGTGTTTTAGTTAGTTAGCTTGTTTAGAAGCCATAGCTTGAATTCACTTGCATCTTTTGTTAAATTGCTCAGCTGTTGGTAAGCCACAGACCCATCTTGTGCAGGCAGCGCTGATCATTTCATCCAATCCAGTTAGAAGCTTGCCTCTGAATTTCTCTTTGCTGTAGATTTACTTTCGTTGTGTCTTAGAGTTCTTAGTTCAATTCATTATTTGCCTGGTTAGCTTTATTCAGCTGTTGGTAAGCCACATATCCAACTTGTGCAAACAGTGTTGTTGTTTTATCCAAACCATTGGAACATGATAGCTTAGGAAGCCATTAAAGTTGCAGGTTTTGCTCTTCGTATAGGATAGTTACAGGTTCTGGTCGCTTCATGTTGCATGACTTGCAGTAAAATCCCGCTAGGAATCGCATAAGCCAAGCTCTGTACTCTTGCGCTATCCCTCTCCTACTCGCATTCTCGGTCTGCATTCTGAGCTGTCCTTATCCCAAAATCTACTCCTATCGGTGCTAGCATTACACGCTTTTCTGGATCCACGTGAACACGAAAGAATGAAGAGACCATACTGAGGGGACGAGATCACACACACACATCGGATTCGCCACTATTCTGCGGAATCCAGGTTTTAAATTTCAAAGTTCTAGTCAAAATCATATCAAATAGAGTAGTTAATCGCTTTATTTCATTTCATTCTATTCTCGATATTGCCAGGGAAGCTATGGGGATTAATAGTTTCTGAGAAACTATGATTCACTCCTCACTTCTAAGGTAGGATCGAGAATCTTGCAGATAGATTAGACGAGCTATTTTACTTATTTAGAATTCTACCAAATCACACAGGCAAATAAATAAACTCGGTTATCTTGTTTGTTTTAATTACTATTTAGTTATTATTTCTAGATACGTTTAAAATAGTTTGCTTTCCTTAAAATTGTTAAATATTTCATAGAAGAATAAAAGTTATATGTAGTTAGATTTATTTCACGTAGTTAGAATTTGTTTCATTACAGTTAGATTGCATTTTGTTTCGTATGACAATCACGGGACCTCAAGAGCCCAGGGAATATATATTTGAGCCAATCGTGCCTCAACCAAACCTCGTCACAGCAATAGTTGACATAGACCAAAATCTCGGGATACAAGTATTCCAAACAACCACAATTTATAACTAATTAGCTCACGTTAAGAGGATTAAACATAGAAGACGACCAAGCACATGTGTTTTGGTCAAGACAAACAAACTACAGATTACCCTAGAAAACATCCATATGACTCGTAGAAGGGCTCGAAGAGAACAAACATTCGGTGTGATCCTTTAGTTCCACGACCCAGGACAATCTTGGAGACACCCTCATAGATATAGATACCAGCTTAAGAATCCAGGTCGCAAGAACGCCTGTGAGGTATTCTGAGAAGATTGCACAACTGTTGGTTCTAAACGTAGAAGCTGAGAAAGCTTACGATTACTGGATACTAGGGATTAGAACTTGATCTCGCGTATGACCATAACAGGACCGCAACAACCAAGAGTATATGGTTGTGATCCACAGATCCCACAGCCCAACGAATCCACAGGTCAATCCGATATAGACGCTAGCCTACGCACCTTGGTATTTAGGTCCACTCCACTTCCACCTATCATCATCGAACAACTGTCTTTACTAGATACAGTGGCTAACGAAGCTAGGGAATTCTGGACTAGGCCAGAAAATCATCCGTAGAATCGATTGTATTCATCATCCACTATATGACCTTATCAGGAGATATACACGAAACAATCCCAGGTCATTTTCCATGTATTCCGCAACCCATAGATCGAATCACGCCAGAGCTCGATATTGATTGGAGCCTTCGAGTAGTCATCCTCGCTGATCGATCTATCACACCAGTCCAAGTTAGAAGGGCCTTCTTTGCCTTAGATTCACAAATTCCACTAGTGCGTGTCGAAGACATTAGACTACCTAACTAGTTTGTCTGCATATTCTACCCCCACCGGGCTGTCTCGGCACGACCTCAAGAGGTCGGGTACGCGGAAGAGTCACTTGTAGATTCTCACACTCACCCGTGACTTTTCCGGCGTACATGTACCTAGCCAATACTCCTTTCCACCAATGATCCACAACACGATTCCATGTTAGATATTCATCTTAGAGCCTCTGGTATTCTCCTTTGGTCCACACATGCAATCCATAATGCCAACTTGATCTAAATACATAGGTTGTGAGCCATTCATACAGTTCCACCGGGAAGCAACAGAAAAAATTCCCGTCGAGATCATGGTAGAGATTCTCTTCTACCCATCTATGTGCATTAAACTTAGGTCTAGTTCTGAATCTCCAAGCGAATTCATCCTCCATGCTCTTAAACCATGATTCAACACTTTCTAAAGTTAACCACTCTGTCATTACTCACTACACGAGATCATGATGCATGTTATTTCTCACTATAACTTCGAAAAGAGTCCTGCAATGGAACCAAGATGTATTCATTTCTACGCTTAACACAAAAGAAAGGAATCCCATGCGTGTCATCCTATCACCTAGCGAAAGTTTGGCACTCACCTAAGGCATGTGCGGGTTTCAGTCTCTCTTTTATTTGAGTTTAGTAGGAAACATCATCTCTGATTTTTGTTTAAAATAATTTCAAATGGGTTTAGGAAATACAAGAACCATAGGGCTCATAATGGCCTCTATATCCTTGCATTCATTTCAGATAGAGTACTTAACAAAATCTATAATGTGTATCATATCAAAAAGAAGCATACACGCATCCATATTTAGCATAAAAAGAAAAAGAACTCGTGAGAGAGAAGTATGCATCAGAATCATTGATATTCATGTATATATAAAAGGTAACCTCATTACATCCATGGAGTCATTACAAAGTGTCACAGAGAGCACTCCCATCGTACATTGCAAGGGACTAAATGTAACTAAGCTACCAAAAATAAAATTACGACCCCCATTCCCAATACATCCTTTCCCAAATGTAATTATCCATTAACAAAGTTCTTGCATTATTTTTGCGAGCTCCGCCCATACCCTCAGTCTCCTATTTACTCTGTAGGTGCTTGTATTTATAGCTTTTATGGACTGCCAACTCATGCTTTAGCACCCTCAGATATGATACCAAGTGTCTAAATGTGGTCCTCCGTGCGAGCATGCTCCTCTCCAGGCATGAGATTCCCACTTTATCCCATGATGTGCTTCTAGAAGATTGTACCGCAGGTATGCTCCTTCCTCAACCAACCTTTTGTCAGGCTAGCACCTTATCCACATGCACTCAGGTCATACTTTTCACGTGTTCTACCCCAAACGTCCAATTTTTCTAAGTCCCAAACCCTTGGTTCTATCCGTGCACATCATGCGTGTCATAGGATTCCTTAAACCCTTTTCTAAAATCTTGCCTTACGTGCTTTTTCCTGCATGCCTTTCTTTAACTAGGACATTGTGTTCCTTCGTGCCTTTTTAATTAGTCAATATTCGAGGATCCCACCAACTTGCATAGTCGGTGAAGGGATTTTTGATCATCCTTTATGGTTTGCAAGTAGAATTTGACACGAGAGAAAAAATTATACTACGACTGAGTGCAAGGCATTGTCAATGATCTACGTGCTTCATAATTTTAGACATTATCTACTGGAAACTCCATTTATATTTTACACTGACCATATGGCATTAAAAAAATTTGTGAACAAGCCCGTTCTACAAGGGTACATATGTCGGTGGGTACTATTGTTCTAAGAATTCAAGTTCATGGTAGTTGTCAAACCAGGTAAAAGTAATTCTGGACCTAATCATTTGTCTAGGATTGATTCAGGAGAGGACATATAGAGCATTGAAGAGACTATGCTAGATGCACAACTATTTAGGTTGTGGTGCATGCCCTTAGATTTGGAGGAAATTGTGGTATTTCTTAAAATAGGTGTGGTGCCAAATGGAATGAAGGCCTTGGAGAAGAAGAAGTTGGCCATATGTGTCATACCCTACATGCTAATTAGTGGAGATTTATACAAAATGGGTCATGATGAGGTTCTGCACCGATGTGTACTAGAACATGAGCACATTACAATTATGGAAGAGGTGCATGGTGGGATTGCAGGAGGACACTATGTGGGAAATGCAACCACGCAAAATATTCTACTTGCAAGGCTTTGGTGGGAGACCATTTATCAAGATTGCATTGAGTTTTGCAAGGCCTGTGACCATTTCCAGCGCCTTGGCAAACCTAGAAAAAGGGATGAAATGCCCTTGCAACCAATAGCCAGCATGGAACCATTTGAGAAGTGGGATATCGAATTTGTCAGACCAATCTCACCAGTGGCACAAAGGACTAGTTCGTGGTATATCCTCACTTGCATTGATTATTTGAAAAGGTGGGCAAAGGCAACACCTACAAAGGATTGTACAACAGCTACAACTGCTAGATTTTTATGGGAAAACATAATCAACATGTATGGATGCCCATTGAGTTTGATAAGTGATAGAGGTATGCACTTCCTCAATGAAACGGTCAAATTTTATTATCAAAATTCATGGTGGCCCATCACAAAACTACTCCCTATCACCCTCAAGAAAATGGAACTGTTGAGGCATTTAACAAAATACTTGGTCACACATTGACTAAGATATGTGATGTTGGTAGATAGGATTGGGATGAAAAATTATTATCTATTCTTTGGGCATAATGGACAACCTATAAGAGTTTGAATAAGGCCACACTATTTCAATTCATGTTTTTCATGGAGGTTGTCCTACCAGTTGAATTTATGTAGCCATCACTACATATAGTGTGTGCAGGAGGATTAGATGATGAAAAAGTGTTAGAGGAAAGAATAGAAAAATTAATACAATTAGATGATAGACGATCATTAGCCAGGTGGAGCTAGAAAATTGAAAAATCAAAACAAAAGGCATGACATGATCTTCATATTAAGAACAAGAAGTTTGAGGTTAGTCAGATGGTCTTACTATGTGATTCAAAGTTTCTGCACCATCCTGGGAAGTTGAAGGTGCATTGGTTGGGTACATACATCATCTCGTACATTCTTGACTTAGGTGCATGCCGATTCTGAAGCACCTTTGGATGGGACGAGATTACTAGGACACTTCAATGCGAGTAAGATGAAGCCCTACTATAAATGTGTCTTCTTTGTGTTTGTAAATAAGGCAAGATTGCCGGATAGTTTAGGATTTCCTTTAGTGTATTTTCTTTTCTTGTCTTTCCCTTTTTTATTGTTTTATGTTGTGGATTGGGCACTAGTAACCTCGTTACTTTTTGAAGGTTGTGAATGCATAGAGGACCGCCCATCGTTTTATTGTGGGGTGGAGTAAGGTGGAATAAATTGCAAAGTGTGAAGTGCCAGGAAGGATTACGTTAGAAAGCCCAGTTGGATGGCCCTAGGGAAGGAAGTGCATGGAAGGAAAGGTGAAAAAGAATGGTTAGTGTCAGGGTAAGGCTACATTTTGGATCCACGTATAAGAGAGGAAGAAGTGGAAAAACAACATGAGGTAGGTGAGAGAAAAAATCATGATAGAAGTACCTTCGATGTTGGTGACGTGCGTGTAAGAGTCTCTTGTCAAGATGGATTGGTTATGCACTAGAAGGTTGGGGGATTGTTTGCACAAGGTTGGGTGCGTGAGTTAAGGTGCTAAAGTCAGGTTTTGTTGAAAAATCCACATTAAGTGTTGAAGTATGGTGGTAGGTGAGGTAGCATTTAATGTTAAAAAGTGGGAAAAACTATAAATAGAAGGTTGGACATTTCATTATTTACATTGCAAATATAAAGAAGGAAGAGCTTTTGCAAACTAGGGTTTCCAGAGTTGATCCATGTGTGAAGAAAAATTGGAAAAATTTAACTATGAGTGACTAGTTTGGATCTACAAACTAGGAGGGAAGTAGTTCACGAGCATAGAGAGAGTTGTGGAGAAGCATCATCTTGTGAAAGGGATATTCTAGTTAGGGTTTGATATCTAGGGAATCGGGTTAAAAGGATTTTTTTCACAAGTTTGAGATCTAAGCTTGGAAAGGGTAGAGAAACAGAGCAAGAGAAGTTGAAGTGTAAAGATAACCTACACAATGGCACCCAAGAAACCAGTTGTAACACCTAAGAAGGGAAAAGGCAAGGGCAAGGGCAAACAACAAGAAACTACCACAAGTACCAATGAAGAATGGTATGCAGAAATGTAGTACCCAGATGGGGTTTTTCTTGGAAAGGAGTGGGAGTCCCATTTAAGAAAAATGATAGTAAGCGATTATAACCATTGCATAAATGTGACTAAAAAAATTGTGCTACAATTAGTGTGACCAACAAACAAGAGGACACTAGAAGGGTTACCCATTTATAGTGACGAAGTAAAAGTGAAGTTAGAGAAGGCATGATTGTTGCAACTCTATGAGTTTCCCTACTTTAGGAAGCCTGAGCACCTCTATCAGTGGCTGATTTTGTGCATACAGGAAAAACCACTTTCACTTCGTGGGGCGCAAGATGTGTATAACTCCTCAGCTGATTTCAAAATTCACAGTCTCATATGTGAAGGAGAAAGTATAGAGGATGACCTATGTGAAAAAGAATCCATCAAATAAACTATTTCTGCATATGCATACAAGAAGGGTCAAGGTACTTTGATATTGCAAATATCCAAGACCCGATGATGATAATGGCCACATGCGTGGTAACAAAACTTAATGACCAAGAGAGGTGGATGCAAGTGAACAAGTCATGGCTCAATGTTTGCAGAAGGATATCAAAAATGTAGTACCCATATGGGGTTTTTCTTGGAAAGGAGTGGGAGTCCCATTTAATAAAAATGATAGTAAGTGATTATAACCATCACACAAATGTGACTGAAAAAGAAATGGTGCTGGAGTTAGTGTGCCCAACAAACAAGAGGACACCAAAAGGGTTACCCATTTATAGTGACAAAGTAAAATTGAAGTTGGATAAGGCAGGATTGTTGCAACTCTATGAGTTGCCCTACTTTGGGAAACATATGTGCCTCTATCAGTGGCTGATGTCATGTGTACATGAAGACCACTTTCACTTCGCGGGGCACAAGATGTGCATAACTCCTCAGCTGATTTCAAAATTCACAGGTCTCATTTGTGAAGGAGAAAGTATAGAGGACGACCTATTTGACATAGAATCCATCAAATAAACTATCACTGCATATGTATACGAGAAGGGTTCAAGGTAATTTTATATTTCATATATCCAAGACCCGTGATAACAATGGTCACACACCTAGTAAGAAAACTTAATGACCAAGAGAGGTGGATGCAAGTGACCAATTCATGGGTCAATGTTTGTAGAATGATATTAGAAATGTAGTACCCATATGGGGTTTTTCTTGGAAAGGATTCGAGCCCCATTTAATAAAAATGATAGTAAGTGATTATAACCATCACACAAATGTGACTGAAAAAGAAATGTCACTAGAGTTAGTGCGCCAAAAACAAGAGCACTACGATGGGTTACCCATTTTTAGCGATGAAGTAAAAGTGACTTGTTAGAGAAGGCGGGATTGTTGTAACTCTATGAGTAGCCCTACTTTGGGAAATCTAAGCACCTCTATTAGTGGCTTATGTCACACGTACACGAAGACCACTTTCTCTTCATGGGGCACAAGATGTGCATAACTCCTCAACTAATTACATAATTCATGGTCTCATCTTTAAAGGATTAAGTATAAAGGATGACCTATGTGACAAAGAATCCATCAAAGAAACCATCACCACATATGCATACAATAAGGGGTTAAGGTAGTTTGATATTGTGGATATCCAATACCTGGTGATGACAATGTCTGCACGCTGCTGTAACCAAACTTAATGACCAAGAGAGGTGGATGCAAGTGAACAAGTCATGGCTCAATGTTTGTAGAAGGATATCAGAAGGCACCATCTACAAATTATCCACGTACATCATGGATGATATCATCAATAGTGTGCAGGAAGGTAACAAGAAACTTTTTGGCAATGTCCTCCTAACTATTGTGTTTTCAGAAATTAGAGTATCACATGTGGCGAGTACGTTTATGTGGGAGTACCCAGGAGGAATAACCCTCACCCAAAAAGAGATTTAAAATATACACTTGTAATAGCATGACAGATGCTCACAAGGTGCATCTTTAGAAGTGGTATACATGCTTGAGGAATGTGTTACGAGAAAAGTGGAGGATCCCGAACAACGTCGAACTCATAGAGGGAGAAGCTGAGTTCTCAGTATACTAACACTTTTGCATTGGAAAATTTAAGTTGGTTGATGAAAACATGAGCCCATGGTGTAAACTTCCATTTTCCTTCACCACTCAGTAATTATAAGTGGGAGTAAATATATTCAAGGAATCCAAGAAGCTAAAGTTTGATGTTAGAAATATGGATTGGGACCACAGGGAGATGTTCAATATGTTGGTCTACCCCAACAAGCATGCATACGTGGAAAATTATGTATCACATGAAGTTCAAATGATGAGACCTCCGAGTCTTACTATTGCGGGGAGGTCCGCATGATGTGTGTATACCTCCACATAAGGCCCAAGTTTGATAATAACACTTATCTTGAAAACAAGGTATCTATACACGAAGACATAACATGTTGAAAGAATACTTCATGTAAGAAAAAGGAGACAAAAGAGATAAATAAAAAGGCAACAAGTTTCCAAGGTACATAAATGGTGGGTACCCCGGAAACAAGCACTAGAACAAGTATTTACACGTAGGAAAAAGTATCTAGTCAAGGAAAAGACACCAAAACCAGAAAAGCCCATAACTAAGGAGGAGTCATCGAGAGAGGGAGGAAGAGAAATAATCTCCTATACTAGAATCCCTAGTTAGGAAGAAACAGAAGGTAATGGAGGAGGTAGATTCAGAGGACACAAAGAGCTTGGAGAACTATAGGGGTGAGAGGGATGATGATGAAGAATATGAACCTGGAGGAGACCAAGAACCACTTGTTTTCGTATGCACAATTTGGGAGAAGAAGGTGAAGAGGAGAAGAATGACTATCACTTTGTGTGAAGGAAGGGAAGCTAGGAGGAGGAGGGTGCTCAGGACATGGGAGGAAGTGAAGAGGTTAGCATGAAGAATTAGAGGACTCCAAGCCTCACTAAGGATGAAGCAAACAAAGCAGTAGAGAAAGAAGTGGAGAAGATCATTGAGACCTTAGTGGTGGAAGAGTTGGAGTGCAGCGCTGAGTTGATAATGAACAAAGAAAAAGAAGGAAGCATAGGAAAATATCATAGTAGTGTAGGAGGCCCCAGTCGAAGGTAACTATTCCTAAGGGCACGTGCATAGGAGGAAAGCACATGGAGATCCAAAGACCAAGAATGAGCTATATTGATGATCCAAACAAGGTGTTGTGCATGCACTTCCAAAGCACAATACCAATAGATCAACTCTTGGCAATGAAGTTGTTTGATGAAGAAGGTGCATACCAATGAATGAAGAAAATTCTTTAATGGGAAATTGAGTCCCGGATCAATGAGCTAGACATCAAGTTAAGCCAAGGGAAATAATGAAGATGCTTGAGTCAAAAGGAGATAACCCCTTGGTGAGCGCTCAAAAATTTTAGATGAACAAGTCTGTAATGTGTTGAATAAGGTCTTGGTTGAACTAGAAGCCAGGTTATTTAGGAGGAATGACAGGGTAAAATTCCTAGAGGCATAGCTAGAGAAGAGGGAAGAAGAGCTCAAAGAAAGGACCAAGGACTTAAAGTAGGAGGAACTAATTAGCACACAGCTAAAGCATGAACTAATGGAAGAAAAGGAAAGGGTGCGCGAGGTATACAAGAAGGTAGAATCCATCACAGATGCCATTGTTTTGAAGCATATGGTTCTAACACCACTCACATAGAATTATGGATATACCATGGAGCTCCTTGAGGACTTAACATGCATCCTCACCATGGAGATGAAACCTCCGGCATTAAAATCCATGAAATAAGTAGCATCACACCTTTAAAAGGAGGAAAAATTGAAGGTTGTAGCAATCATTTCCAAGTACAACAAAGTTCTTGCTGATGTGAAAATTTCTACCCATATTGTTGAGGCCACGTATGAAAATTGCGTAGACAGAGATAGAGTGGCGAGTATTCTGGTCACCACTCATAAGGTAGAGCTCAAGGAATTCCAAGAGAATAACAAAGGAAATAGAGTGGTGTGGTAAAATATCCTAGTTGAGGTTGAGAAGAAGTCAGAAGCTATTGAAGCCTTATGAGGTTCAATTAAAAACCAGCTGAAGGAGTTGTACCCACAGATTACAAGAAGGATGGATGTGCTTGAGGACGTGGGCAAGGAATTGGAAGGAATTGTTGAAACAATGAACACTCGAGGAGATGGACTAGGTTTTGAGGAGGTAAGCACCTAGTCGGTGACCTTTGCTAGAGAGCAAAAAATGAATTTGATGCTTGGAAAAATTTGGAGGCTGACTTGTAAAGAGATTTTCCTCTCTTGTTGCAGTAATAACAACACTTCCCCATTCTTTCATCTTTCCCAATTCTTCATTCCCTTATTATTTTTCCTAGACATTAAATCTATTGCAATTATTTGTTTCTTTGAAGAAGTGTTCTGAGGGCAGAAAATAGGTAAAGTGTGGGGTGATGTTGGGCCCCTAAAATATTGACCAAGTACAAAAAGGTGCATGGGCGCACAATGCCTAAGGCTGATGGGTGGGAATGAAATGAGAAGGTGTGCAAGACAAGGTTCTAGGAGGGTTTTAGAAGGACCCGTGATACATGCCGGCAGAACAAGGTCTTAGGAATTAGCCATATTTGGCACATCGGGTAGGACATGAGAAAAATGTGACCCTCTCGTGCATGATGAATGGATAAGGTGCTATCCTGGAAACATGTTAGCCTAGGAAGGAATATACCCTACATTGGAAGCTTCTAGAAGACCATCATGGCAAGGAGTGGAGAGCTCAAACCTAGAGGAGTATTGGAGGACCACATTGGGACACTTGGCGTCGAGATCTAAAGTCACCAAAAGGTGGGTTGGTAGTTCAAGAGGCCTATAAATACAAGCACCCATAGAAGAAAAGAGGAGTAGATCAATAGAGAGTGGAGCTCTACAGAAATGCTATGAGGAGTTGTATTGGGTTGGGTAGATAAAATATAGGAGAAGGATGCATCAAAGGGCTTGGGATTGTAAACTTTATTTTTGAGAGATAAGGAATTTAAATCCGTCATGATGTATGACTTCATTCTACCATATGGTGATGTTCTGTAATGAATCTAATGGATGTAATGAGGTTACCGACTTATTTGAATATGATCATTAATGATTCTGGTCCATACATATATCTTCATAGTTTTGTTTCATGTATGTTTATGGAATGAGGATGAATCATTATGCATTTTCCTTTCTATTTTTGTTCGGACCTATAATATGTTAAGTATCTTTTTATGCGGAATGACTACATTGGTCTAGAAGTTGTTCTGAGCTCTATGATGATTGCATGTCTCGTTTCTAGTCACTCTCTCTAAGAGCCTATCATAGATGATATTTCCCACTAAAATCACATAAAGTAGAGACTCGGTGCCCGTGCGTGCCTCGGGTGAATGCCCAATGCTCACTAGGTGATAGGCCAACATGCATGGGATTCCCTTGTTCTTTGGTGGGTGTAAAAATGACTACACCCACGTGCTTTCTCAATCTTACACACTTCCTTCTACTAAGCCACTCAACCTGTATTACTGGCCTATACTTTTCTTTGCATTATTCCACCTCACACTAAAATAGATCGTAGTCCTCTGCATACACAACCTTATAAAATAATGTCATTACCAGCACACAAGGAAAAAAACAAAACAAAAGAAAGGAACAAGCAATGAGAAAGGAAACATAAGAAAAGACAAATAAATAAAGGGAAATTCTGAGATAACTGGTAATAGTTCCTTATTTAAAAACACCGAGAAGACTTATTTATAGTAAGGCTTCAACCTACTTCCATTGAAATGACACGGTAATCTTGTACCATCTAGCAATTGCAAATCAAGTTCCTAAATCAAGAATGTACAAGATGATGTAAGGGCCCAATAAATGTAATTTCAACTTCCTAGGATGGCACGAGATACTTGGAATCATACAAAAACCATCTTCCCAACCTCAAACTCAAGTTTGTTCTTGATGTGAAAATCATGCCATGTTTTTTTCTTTCTTTCTCTGTCTTACGAATCCATATATCAAGTGATCGCCTCTTGTCTAACTGCATCAACTTATCAATCCTCTCTTCCAAAGGCTTTTCATTGTCCAAACCTCTAGCACGTGTTATACACAAAGTGTTGGTAACATCAATTAAACTAGAAAATAACCTCTCGTGTCAAACACCAATTGAAATGGTGTGGCCTTGTTCAACCTCTTTTAGGTTGTCTTCTATGCCCATAGAATGGATGATTCCTTGTCATCCAAATCTCGTCTTCAACATCACATATATTAGTTAGAGTGTGACTTAGTATTTTTAAATGCCTCAGTAGTTCCATTCACTTGAGGGTGATAAGGGGTAGTCTTGTGATGGGCCACCATAAATTCTTCTAACATAATCCTGACCATTTCAATAGTGAAATGTGTACCTCTATCACTTGTTAAGCTTAAAGTACAACCATACCTATTGATTATGTTCTCCCATAAAAATCTAGCATTTGTTGTTGCGGTGCAATCCTTCATAGGCGTTACCTCTTCCCATCATGTCAAGTAATCAGTGCAATTAATAATATAACACGAACTAGTCTTTTATGTGGCTAGAAAAATTGGCCCTACAAAGTTGATTTCCCATTTTTCAAATGGTTCAACACTGGCTATTGGTCACAAGGGTATCTCATCCCTATTCCTAGGTTTTCTAAGGCACCGGTAATGGTCACAGACCTTGCAAAACTCAATACAATCCTGGTAGATGGTTTGCCACCAAAGCTTTGCAAGTAGAATCTTCTACACAGTAACATTTCCTCCATAGTGTCCTCCTATAATCCCACCATGCACTTCCTCCATAACTTCCATGTTCTCATGTTCTAATATGCATCGGTCCATAATCTCATCACCTTCTAAATTATACAGATCTCCACTAATCAACATGTAGGGTGCAACACGTATTGCTAACTACTTCCTCTCTAGAGCCTTCATCCCTTTTGGTGCCACACTTGCTTTCAAGAATATTGTGATATCTTCCAAGTCTGATGGCGTGTGCCATAACCTAAGTAGTTGTGAGTCCAACATGGTATCCTAAATGTTGTGTGTATGTGCCCCTAAGTTAATCCTTGATAAGTGGTCAGGTCTTGAATTGATTTTTCTTTGTTTTACAACCAATTTGAACTCAAAATCTTAAAATAATAGGACCCAATGAAATATGTGCCCTTGCAAAATAGGATTTTTGAGTAAGTAATTCAATTCTATGCGATGCATGTATAATATAAATGGTGTTGCCAATAGGTACTATTTGAACTTATGCGGTGCCTAGATCATTGGAAGTGCCTCAAGCTCGATAGTTGTGTAATTTTGTTATGCTTTGGTGTCAACTTTATAATGAAAAAAGGGATGATCAACAATCCCTCACCAATTTGTGCTAGTAATGCTCACATAGTTATGCATGAGTCACCAACATGCACAAGGAAAGGATTATCCCAAGAAGGAAAAAATAGTATGGGCACAATGACAAGCCTATCCTTCAAAGTGTCAAATGCTCTGTATTGCGCCTCTCCCCAATGAAAGGCACTCTTGTGTTTTAGAAATTCCTCTATAGGAAAAGCAATCTTGGCATAGCCCTTGATAAATTTTTGTAGTACCCTATATTTCCAAGGAATTTGCACACTTCATTTTGACTTGTAGGCTCCCTAATCCCATAATAACTATAAATTTGGTGGGATCCACTTGTAAGCCTTCTTTACATATAATATTTTCTATCAAGGTTCTAAATGGAGTAGGAAAGACACATTTCTTAATGTTGAGGGATATCCTCAATTGCTGACATCCTTCAAACATCAGCCTTGTCACCAACCCACATATAATCCGAGTCATCTAGGTAAACTTGAAGAAATTTATGGATGAAGTCCTCAAATTCTTCTACCTATATGTGTGAGAACACAACAGGTGCATTATTTAATCCAAAAGGCATAATCGTGTAGGAAAAACTTCCCCATTTAGTGGTGAAATTTGTTTTTCTTTGGTCTTCCTTTGCAATCCTGACTTGGTGATACCTTGAGAACCCATCCGTGAAAGATTAGACTTCACGCCTAGCTACTCCCTCCAAAATATCTTCAGTAAAGGGGGTTGGAAAAGGATTAATGAAACATATTGCATTCAGGTCCCTATAGTCCACATAGATCCTTATCCTCCCATCCTTCTTGATACTGATGACCATTGGGATTATCCATTATGATTCCTCCACAACCTCAATGATACCAGATGCTATCATCTTGTTTATTTCTTCCTTGACCCGTATGCACAGATTTGGATTCATCTGATAAGGCCTCTTCCGAATTGGGTGCGCACCTTCCTTCAACTTGATCTTCATCTCCTCTAAGGAATGGTGGATGCCTTTGAGTTCATGTACCAGTGAGGGAAAAAATATTGGAACTCGCGTAACAAATCAATGACCTTTGAGACCTATTTTTTTGACAAATAGTCCCCCAAGATAACTTCCATAGGTTCTATCTCTTTCCCATTGCTAACCTTATTTATTTTAAATGGATCATGACAGTGTGTGCTTTCTCATCAGCACTATCTATGACTTCACATGTACCTTTAGAATGGTTAGCATCCAAACTTTCCATTTCTTCACTGTCTACTACATAGACCATTTTTCCTTTTTCCTTTTCCAAACACACACACTCAAGTTGTACTTACTTTTATTATTCTTCATTGAGGTGCATCTCCAAATAAGGCTCACCTCGCAACTCCGATATTCTATCTTCTACCATAGCACTATCTCTTGTTATAAGGCACTTGATTAATTGTAATGCCTTATCCATTGATGGCTTTGTACTCCTATAATCGAAAGCTTGAATGAGATCAACTACCAACTCTTGCCAATTACTGTTTGATTACTCATCTTGAATGAATATACCATGCACCCGTACATCCTTGTAAGGTGGAATAAAAATTATGCACCCATAATGAAGGTGGTAATGCTTCTACACTTCCCATCCATGCCTTCTCACACGCTTGAATATGAAATGAGGCGGTCTCTTTACCATGGTAATATCGTATGATAGTGGGCGCGTTGCTCTTGAAGAACCTTAGAGAAAATGTGACTCTTACCTCATGCCATTCTAGGATACTCTCTCATTAAGTTGCCCACTAGCACGTTGCAGTTCTGAGTAGGTTATAATTGAGCATTCCTCTTCTCTTGTCCTCATTCTTCCACTTTGATCCTCCATTTCTTGTAAGAAAATTTTAGGGTATGCTCCTCTAGAGTAACTTGGAAACTTCTTCCCTCCTAGGCGCTTGAATGAGCACACCTTTGTTACCCTTTTTATAGATCCTCTCAACTTTCACCCAATCAACTCATAAGTTCCATCCACCCAATTGTCATATGCCATGCTAGTGGTATCACTCAAGGACTGAGAATATTCAAACTGGATAACTCCCTCTATGGGATGAATTATCTCATGATCTATGATGGATTATACATAGATTTTATCGAGGACTTCATCTCTTAAGGGATCAATATAGGGTGTTGAATATCCATCTATTAAAGGGATAATCACTCTTTCTTCCTTCTCTCGAAATTGATATACCCCTTGTTAAAACTATAGGTTTTCTTGTTCTTATAGGACCATGGGTGCCCAAGAAACACTGGAAAGTTTTCTTCCTCGGGAGTGCCAAGAATTCAAAATCTCCAGTGAACTTGGCCACTTGACTAGTGATAACTACATCCTTTAAGACTCCAATGGGAATTTCCTTTATCTTTTTCACCATATAAAAGACATTTTAAGATGGTTGTAATGTGGGCCTTCCCATTTGATACCATGCATCTAAGGTTAGAACATTGACCTCCGCTCCCATGTCGATGAGGATATTACTCAGAAGCCACCCATCAAAATTTTTATTCAATGTAATCTCCTTATTATAGTCAAGGCTGTGAGGAGGAAGGTTTGCATGCAAAACCTTCCTTTCCACTATTCTCTGATGTGTGGTACCTTCTACCTCAGTCATTCTCCTAGAAAGGGAATAATATTCTCTTGCCTTAACATCCTACAAACTTCCTTGACCTGCTCCAACTACTTTGATTGATCCTTTAAACATTGGATCTCCCTTGCAAACTTCAAATCACATACATAGTCTCTTGATTCACCTGCTTCTAATGAGAAGGGCTCGAGATACTTTCCATGTACCACTTCCTCTCTTGAAACTAGTGTCCTTTATCTTAGAATCTCTTTGGCATTTGTGGTCTCTACTTGCATCGTCACCAATACAGGTTCTAGTCTGATTCACGTGACACCCTTGCATCAACTATGAATTAGCCTTCTTGATGCTCACCATCCCACCACATTTTTCCTTCTGCGGTGATACTAGTTCATAATCTCATAAAGCTCTTGACACTCTTCGTAGTTATGTTTCTTCTGCACCATGAGTATTACAAAATATGCACATTTATAACGAGTTCCTCGTGGGAATTCACTTTTTCCTCCACCGCGGTTGATTCTTGTGATCATGAAATCCTCTATGAAAACCTCTTCCACATGCTCCTCCATCTGTGTACCCTTCATAATGATGATCATCATCTTTAGAGCTGATTGCAAGACTAGTCTGGTGCACACCAAGATCAATAACATCATGGATCTGATCAATCAGTCTACAATCCTTGGTATCATGGGTCGTAGAGGTACATATCTTGCAATAGAAAGAAACATTATTACAGATTGCATGTTGTAGTAGAGGGAACATACTTACATCATGATCCCCATGGAAAATCTCACAATCTACCACCATAGTGTGTATCGACTTCCGAGGGAAACTATCCTTTACATGCCCTTCCACTTCACAGTCTATACACCAAATCCCACTATGAACCTCATGTGTTGAGTTTGCAGATAACTTCTCCAACTACTTGGCCATTATAGCAATTTGAGCCTCCAGAAAAGGGCTAACACTAGTATCAATGCTCCCACACACTCTCTGTCATTCCTTGTTATGTCTCCTTGATTGCACTAATGATCTTTTGTTCAAATTATGGGATATGGAATTTTGGTAGGAAGGAATTCTTCAATGTAGTGTAGTCTACCACCATTTTATGGGGGTCATACTTTCAGTACCAACTATGCACGTTCCCTTACAATGTTGTTGCAAACTTACTTGCCTTCTACTCTAGGGTAATAACCCCTTTCATGCGCCATAGTAATTCACACTTGTGCACATGCTCTGCAACATATTCAATACCCATATAGTCTAGTAAGTGTAATGACATCTCAAAAAATACTTGTGGAGGTGGCTGAGGCCCTTATCCTCCTAATCCAGAGCCTTGGTTTCCTTCGGTGTTTCCTCCTCCACTAGATCCACTAGGTCTTGTTCCTCCTAACCCACCAAATCCTCTAGATCTGCTAGGTCCACCAAGTCCTCTAGCCCTTATACCACCAAATCCACCTCTTGCAATGATAAATGGCACAAGTGGTCATGCCCTCTTCCCAATGTCCCACTAAATTGTGCATTGATGGTTTGTGATATTATCACACTTCTAGTTTTGTGTCCCGCACCACTCCTAGACGTGATACCCAAACCTTGCATATCTGCACCTTGTCCAAAAACTCCTCCAAATACCAAAATGGTTTGGACAACCATGTATGTTCCAAACAATAAATTATATCTCATGGGTGTAGATCGAGTTAATCCCACCAAAATGTACTAGATTAACAATAGTTCTCCCTTGATCTAGAAAACCAAGCGCCAGGGCGTTGGTTGCCATGTGGGTCCAAATGCACGCCAATGTGTCTCATTTTTCCATTCGATGAACTCTCATAAAAATTTTAAGGGTATTTTCTCCCGCACTTTCCAAGATGGGGTTACACAAACTACTTAGGTTCCACGTCCTCTACGTGAACCTTAACTCCTTCCTATAATGTATGCCTCCATATATCCATCACACTTGTAACTTGACATTGTCCAGGTAATCTCCCTTTCATGAGATTTGCTATAGTTGATTAGTCTCTCCTCCCTTTCAATTTTAGCTGCAATGTCTGTCATTTTCCTCCACCCTAGATTCCTCTCCCAGCACTCGAGATAAGCTTAACTGACCATGAGAAATGCCTTTAAACTTAAGGTAATGATCAAGATCTTCATAGCCAAAGGAATAACACAAAAAAATGATCCTCTGGGCTCCCTCAGAAACTCGAAATCAGTAACTTATAGGAAACAATACGTAGAAATGGCATATTATAGAGTATAGCTGGTCATCACTCCTTTCCACCTATGATCAACAACACGCATCCAATTCAAATCTGCATCCTGGACCCTCTAATAATCATCTTGGGGCTATCGCGTGATCTATAGTACAGTTGATCGGATGCATATCCTGAAATCCATTCATATAGTTCTACTGGAAAATAGAATAATAATGTCTCATATAACTCATGGTATAGGTTATCTTCTACCCATCTACATAAATCCAAGTCAGGTCTAGTGTTGAATCTTTGATCAAACTCATACTCTGTGCTCTTGAACCATGCTTTAACACTTTCCAAGGTCAGATGTTTTTTCATCACACATCACAGGGACCAAGACATATGACATTTCTCAAAACAACTTTGGAAATAGGTCCCAATAATAGTACCAAGATGTAGTCATTTTTACGCCCTTAGAACAACAATCAAATCCCATCTTTGTCACCTATCACCAAGAGGGCATTGGGCACTCAATCGATGCATGCGCAGTACCAAGCACCTCATGTATGTGAGTCTTATGAGAATACATCATCTATGATAGATACTTAAGTGCAAAAGAATGGTAAGGAACCATACGTTCATTCTGAGAACCTAAGATGAGTTATCATATCAATGCATCCATAAAAGTGAAATAACAAACAATATATAGAACTAATTCATAACATAAAGGAAATGCATTAAAATTATGCTCATGAACACATATATACGTAGAACAGAACCTTCTATTCATATGTTTAGTAACCATATTACATTCATTGAGGCCATAACATACCCATATAATAATGCAGAGCAAGGTCATACATCAGAAACTAAACTACGTCCTTTATATTACAAAGATAAGAATAGACCCATCCCTCTAAATATGTCATCACTCCTATATTTTCTCTAATCCCAACCCATATAATCCTCCATAGTACTTTTGCAGAGCTTTTCCTCTTTTCCAGTGCACTACTCTCTCTGAATCCCCACACCTTCTTCTACCTATGCACCTCTATATATAGGTTTTTTCCTTCACCACCATGCCTTCTGAGATAACAGATCACTTGCCAAGTGTCCAAGTAGTCCTCTAATGGATCATGCCTTCTTTGATTTGAGATCTCCACTCTTTTTCATGATGTCCTTTTGGATCCTTCCATCGCATACATGGAATATTCTAATCTTGATCCTATAGTTGTGAGGCTGGCACCTTATCCACTCTGTATGCTAAATGGGTCACGGTTTCCTCGTGTGCTATCTAAAACTTGAAATATGGCTAAGTCCCAAAATATTATCTTGTCTTACAAGTGCATGTTGTGTGTTTTGCTAAACCCTACTAGAACCCTGCCTTATGTGCCTTCAACACACACACCCTTCTTCAAATAGGTCATGTGCACCCACACGCTTTATTATACTTAGCCTATATTTTGGGGCCTAAAATTATCTAAATATTTCATCAAATCTACTGTGGCTTCTACTTCACTAATATTATAAGCTACATATACTTCTAGGCTCAATCTTACAGATACAAAGCCTTTTCGTCAAAAATATTCCATTCTTGAAAGCAATCATCTTTGTTGGCTTTGCACTTTCATTATATATATATATTTTCATATAGATAATCTTCCACTGCATCTTCCAGAATTGATTATTTTGACCCTCAAATTTCTCCACTTTGTATTTTTTATCTTCTACCATTGTTGTGCTCCCACTCAATTAGAAATACCTCTGTGAGTAAATTTATCAACACACAAAACCCTCAAACAAAATATCTCTGATACTAGTTGGTGGGGTTAAACACACACCCATGTTGTACTAAACCATATTCAATTGAAGCATACAAGAAATAAACACAAAAATTATACTAGAATAAAAATACACAGATATAATGTGGTTCACCAAGTGTGGGCTACGTCCACCAAGAAACAACCAATCTATTATTCTTTTTGTTTACAAAGGAAATGCAATGAAGATTTTCAATCTTCCACACCTCTCATAGATCTATAGTATTTTTCCTTCACAAGCTTCTCTAATCTCTCTCCAAGAAAATATTCTTACAATAATATCTATTCTTACCTTTTAACCCTAGTTTTCTATCTTATAAGCATATACAAATATTAGAGAAATTGAGCTATACATTTACAAACCTTTGATCACCTTTATAACCAAGGGTTGGATTTATCCCACGTTTAAATCAAAAACATTAATGCATAGGTAACCGATGACGGTTTTATTACTTCTATGTGACCAATGTTGGTTACTATATAAACCTACGAGTTTGTAAAACATGTTATTTGTGAATCCATTTATCTCCACAACTCAACAAATAATTACACCTATATTAATGATTTGTATTAGTCGATTGTCAATACAATTAATAAGGGAGAAAATAGAAAAAATTTCTAATTTTTTTACGATAAGATAAGTGTTTTTTTTTACCCAAGGTGGAAAAAATGTTATATTTTAAATTGAGGTGTAAAGTTTTAAAATCTAAATTTCTTTCTAGGAATTTGATTAGATGTATTCTAAAAAAATTCTAGCAACATAATACATTAGGATAATGCTTTTGGTATAAAGTAGGTGATATTTTATTAATGTTAAAACAATTTAGAGACGTCGATTGCATGGAAAGAGGGAATAAAATAATACGCATTGGAATCCTACAAAACCCAAGGACATGATCAAAAATTTAGAATGAGTTTATGGTTCAAATAACCACGGTGGAAAAAATATCTCTAAAATGGATGTGTAAATCCTCATAGGCATATTCAAATATCTTTTGTACTTCCTTCATATGGAAAGGATTAGGTTTTTAGTGAAAGGGGAAGGAATAAATCAAATAATTGTTTTTCTCCTCCAACTTGTCTTATGAGATGGCATCACCACTTCATGTTTTTATTTTCATAAGAAATCCATAGAAAACTATATTTATTAGTGCTAGGATTTTCTTTAATTATTGTATAAAATGCCTTGGAAATAAATATGTGTAAACATTTTTTTCTTCTAAATTTTTGAGAAAAATTGAAGATTAAATTAATAATATTTTATGTTCATAGTATATGTGTTTATATTTTATTAATAATATTTAAAATTATTTAAGTTACGGTGACATCAAAATTTATTATTTTTCTTTTCTTTAAGATTTTATTTTTTTGTTGCATATGTTGGCATCCAAAATTATTGACCTCATTTTGGGGCCTTAATACTAACATTTGGAGCTTAAACAATGATAAAAATATCATTTTTGGCATCTTTATGTTTTTGAACTCACAAAAATGGTTACATTCCCTTTTTGTGTATATGAGGGAAACTCAAAGAAACTTGAGAAAAATTTGAAGTATTTTTGGCCTTAAAATGGGTGGTGACGTTCGGACACATTGTATCTCTTTGTTGTGAGGATGTCAAATTTAATCACATAGTTTAAGAGATATATCAATAGGTCTTTCCTTCAAAGTCTTGGGACTTCGTCACTTTTCAACACAAAGGATCAACAAAAATGGCTAAGCATATTTATAAGTCAAGAAATCATGATTTTATCTCTAGCATGGATAGAAAAGGAAGGGCCCAACAATTTGAGATCCCAAGGAATGCTTTGAGAAGCACACTATTATTTTCCAAAGTAAAAACGTATGATCTTGGGAGGATGAAAATGTTTAAGATCATGAAAGGATTTGATTGTTCCATGCGGACTAATGATGGTGGTTTTTGGTCTTAAAAGTTCAAAACCTTTAATGAGTAAGTGGTTGAGGTAGGAAAAATAGTCCATAAGCAACCTAAGTGATGGCGAGAATAGTGAGAGAATGTGATTGGTCCACATGGACCAATCACAAGTCACTTAGACCCCAATAAAATATAGGAAAGGGTGAAGAAGAGTTTAAAGACCCGTGACATATGAACCAGGTGATCATGAGAACCATGATATAATATAAGGACAAGTGGAAATTTTTAGGCAAAAATATTTTGATTGGGTCATCAATGAGTGAGGAAAATGTAGAAAAATGAGTCCCATGGTTAAAATTGAGAGAGCTTCCAACTATGTAAAAACGACATGGGTATCTTAAAATGATCATACTTTTGAATGGGAGTTTCAAATTACACAAAAATGTACCACTAGAAATATTATGAGGATGGATAAGTAATGTAACATCCCCATTTTAAGATACTAGAACAAGGGAATTTTTTTTTATATATAACGTTCTCTGTATTGAATTATATAATTCAAACACACGTTCAAGTTTTAATAATTGTTCTCTGTCCAATTAATGCAATTTGGATCACACAATTTCTTTTTAAAACCAATGTTCTCTATTCGCATATTTGCAATATGGAACACACATTAAATGCCATTCAATCATATAATAGATACCATATGCTACTGTAAATGATTCGAAGAACTACCAATCTCCCATTTTATGGCTCAGAGTTTCATGATCTCTCATTTCATGACTCGGCGACTTACTGATCCTTCATGTTAATCCATGCAATGTATAATAAATATACCGGGTTCTTTTACCATTTCCGGTTATCGAAGTGATCCATTTAAGAAGCCTATCTGAATATCTGTTATTGATATTCATCTGACATCCTGCATCTTAAACTAGGTGATTAGGAAAACGTAACCAACACTTGTGATACTTTGGCCAAAGATTTTCACATGCTTTGCATGATCATATTCCTAGATGTGATAAAAATCATTGGAATCCATCCTTCACCTCACTTAAATCATTATCTAGAATAGTCTTTCCTGGTCTCTACCAGTCCTTCATTTAAGGTCAATCTCTAACCCCAACTAGCAATATGAATGAGTATAGGAATTTACTCATGGTAACTAAAGGTACGCAGACATATGGTGTCATCCCTAGGTGACTTCATGTGTCTAGTTACCTTTAGTACTCGAAACCACTCCATATACGCGTTCGCATTCCCATCCCCCATCTAGGAACTTAGTATCCAGCTCATGTAAACTTGATGATTTGATTCGAGAGGAATTATAATATGTTAGCTATAACATTGTGTTGTCACGAAGGCCCCACCTTCATGAACACACCATATTGTAGTTGGCATATGCCAATGTCCTATGGAATCCTCTCATCAATAGTACACATCCAGCTCAAGTATAATTTGACTATAATCTTAATATTTAAGATCAACTTTCAGCATCATGCTGATCCTTTAACCTCATTCTCATTACAGTTGTATGTAGCTAAGAGAGAGACTTAATTTGTCTTCTAGCTTAATATACATCCCCTTCTTCATACCGAAGGGTTGCATATTCTCTTCTTGGTTCCTTTCTTTACTCTTCGGACTAATCAGTCCATTACAGATAACGTAATAAGTTTAACCTATTAAACTTAACCAAGTTTTACCCACAACTGTAAATAAATTCAGAATTCCATCTTATTAGACATCATTTAAACGAGGTCTAATTCTAAATGAGTTTATTCATTTATTCTCCCTAACCTTACTTCAGTTAGGTCTGTTAACAATAGATATGTTTTTCCCATATCTATATTTTCTGAATTTGAACATTCGAGGCTACAATCGGAGTCCGAATACAAGGTTCAGCTGCTCCTATGTTATTTGATATTCCTTAGCTTATAAGCTAATCCCGAATACCTTTCAATTAAGAGTTCATATTCACCTAAATCCATTTTACTGTCAATTTAAAATTTATCTTAACCCAAGTATGAACTAATTGCACATTCCAACGTAAAAGTTGTATTCAGGTAAAGAATAGGTGTTTATTCCTTTTAAATCTATCCACTATCATTTGAATAATTCCAAATCAAGGAATAATATTATATTCTCAATCTTATTCAACAATATCAAATTGATACAGCCATTAAATATCACACTTTTCCTTGTATTCATCCATAAGTTTTACAATCTATACATTTGCCCAAACGACTGGACTTCGTTTATATCAAACAACATTACAACTCATAAAGATAGAAGAATGTAATTTCTTCCTTTCTCATTTCCTCGTAGAGGAATAATAGCTATCAAATACAATCCATCCTCAGTTAATCAAAAGAAGTATCAGAAAATAACCATGTCTTCGTTTATACTCAAGTTCCATCTGTAAAATTACTTGCATGGGTCAGTTCATTGAACTGAGCATATTAAGCACTTGTCATTAAAATGAGGTGCTTTTAATTAACTGTCTCAATAAAAGAACCCTGCTTTTATGAAACGTTAAAATGAACATCATCCAAGAATTAAGTACCGATAAGGATGAACAGCATAACAACTCAATCATCTAATTACCCTCCCAATCAGAAAAGATAGGATTACTGCCCCTTTTTCCCAATAATTACTACAAGAAGTAATTTCCTTCAAATAGTTCCAGAATTAACATCTGTAAGAACTAAAACACAATTATGCATACTGTTGTCCCAATATAAATGCTGTAATTTCCATTCCTTACAATAGTTGTAATTTCAAAAGATAGAGTTTAACTGAAAATTCAACCGAACTACTTTCCTTTGCTTTCATACAACTCATCGGATTTCAAACAATCAAACGCTGAAGAGAAAAGTAAACAGCAATTAAATGCAGATGCTTAAACCAAAGCAGTACAAAATTCATTCCATAATAATTATAGATTTCCAACTGTATGAGAGAAGAAACGAACATTAATTCAAATTATCCATCCACACTCTCTTTCCTTTCATCATAACTGTACTGGGAATTTTAATCCAAACGTGATATCAATCAATGATAACAGTCCAAAGAGAAATAAACGAAATCAATAATCGAATAAAAGGGAGAAGGATCATATTACCTCTTCTCACTGTCTAACCAAATATCCATTATTTAGAACAGACATATTCCAATAGTATAATTCATTCTGAATAGTATATTTCAGTATTCAAAAACTACTATTACCTTTCCAAAAAGTTGACCAGAGTTCATTGCAACTGGTCCAGTAAGCATCAATACCAAAAGAACCTCTAAATGCAATCATTTCTTTTAAATATTTCACTCTACAGACATTCACGTCTAGATATAAACAAGCAAGAATGTACAACTAGTTTTATCAGCAATCGTTTCATCAAAACAAGCATTTCAGCTAGACCTGAACAACAAGAATGTACAGCCAGCTACGAAATTATGAGCTTCATCATAATAGTAAAAAGAATCATTTTCCAAACATTCAAAGTAAGAATTCCACTTCAGTTTAGTCTTGATGAAACAACAAGAAGTCTAAAGGGTAGTTCGTATAGGTATACATACATATATATGCAAATAATTCATCATCCAATCCAAAGAAGACTGAAATAGTAAACTCTAATCTATCTGGTAAATATCCAGATACTCAGTTCCAGAATCGAAATAATTCTTTTAAACAAAATCTTTCATGGATTTCAACCAAACACGGAGGCTTTTAATCGTTTTAAAAGGAAGTGAGAGTAAAACGATGAAACAAGCCCACTGTTCCCAAGAATTTATATTCTATGCGTTGTATACCCTCAGGGAAAATAACTCACCCAACAGTTCCATCTATCATTCTCACGGTTCTTCAAAAACCGTTCACGCACAGAATTCAGAAAACAATCTCCATATCAGTATTATTTACATAAGACCGAATCCATAATACACAATAAAATCCACTTACCATTACCTTGATTTCCAAAAGAAAAGAAAAAAATTAATTAATAGTTTTAGTAAGAAAAACACTCGTTTTCTTCAAAACGCACAAGAATACCCAAGTCGTATTCATCCTTATAATGACAGTTCAACCAGACATACAAAAATCATCTCATCCTTCCATTTTCACAAGGATGCACAGAACTCAGAATTGATACACGCATAGCTAATGTATTCATAAGCACAAACTCATAAAATAAAATAAAAACGAATCCCCAACACTGTCGAAACGAACCCACACAGCATGGGCAGTATATTCGACTCAATCATTATGCAAAGAATGCTCAAGTCACATACAACAAAAGAAAATGACTCAACCCAAAAATCACCTCAACATAACAGCAAAATCAAATAACCAAAACCCCCATCATAAGAGCAGGGTTGTTTTAATGAGACGATTAAGCAAAAGCAAGTAGTTTAAGGAGAAGGGCTTAACATGCCTGTATTTTTTTGGTTGAAGAAAACCACGTCCACTGGAGTTGTTTCTCTCCATGACGTCCTCAACTAGGCTTTCCAACCAGTCCACTAACTTCCACAGGCTCAAAAATAGCCTTTGCTTCTCCAAGAACAGAGATAATAACCAAAATACAGTAGGTTCGATAGAACCATGGAAGAACAAAATGTAGAGAAACTAAAAACCTGATGCACACAACAACAAACAATTCTTTCTCAATCCTCTTTCCAAGGTGAGATGGTCACTAAGACCAAGGTAATTGAATGCATTGAATGCATTACCTTTCCTCATTCCTCACGCCACCGCCGACTCAGGTTGGTGAGTTTTTTTTTTTTTAAAATTTTTCTTGCAATCATAGTTTAGCTTCATAGCTAGTTGGATGCCTCCAACTTTTCCATGTTCCCACCAAACTTGGACTGCAACTTGTAAGGACGTCATTTATTGTCCTAATAAATTTCCAACCTTCCCTTCTTATCCATTTCCATTCACATGGGTCCATACGTCCCCTTCCATAAGTTAGGAATAGTTTAGGATTTTTAATAGTCCATATCTAGGTTATTCGCCTAGTTCATAGGTTAATAGAATTTACATCTATTTTCATCCTTATGAAATTTAAAAATCCATATAGGGTAGTAGTTAGGGTATAGGATTAAACTTAGTAGTAGGTTAGTGTTTAATCCCATAGTTTTTAATTAATAGTTTCCAATCAAGTCTTTCTGACTGGCATTCATATTCAACACTATGCAGGACGTTTCGTCCTATGTTTCACATACCTGTGCCACTCGCATCCAGGCCCTTATCATCTTACGTTGTCTAGCATTACAATAGTGTGTGGTTCGAGAATCAAACCTTTTTCATTGGCATCTACGTACCAGATATTCATACCTGTAATCAGGTGCTGCAACCTTTATATCAACCTTCAGTCTGGTTTAGAAGTAAATCAACAAAGTGATCACAAGAAGGCCACAACATACCTTGGATCAATGGAATTGATTCAAGGTGTGTTGTTAATCAGTGAAAAGAGTTCATCAAGCATACGAAAAGTCTATTGTCTCATTAGCAATCACACAAGCAATAATAACTTCTGTCCCAAGTAAACAAATTACAGCAAACAAGGGTCCAAATTAGCAACACATTCCTTTAAGATCAAAATATGTGTCTTAACATATTTATCTTCATTTATGCGATTCTGAACATCATGAAAAGTGATTACCATGCTAGCTTACAAAAATTAAAGGTGTTACAAGTAATGAGAAATTTTTTTAGACTAATTGATGGTATACTTATATATTATTTTAGGAAAGAGGTTTTATTTGTGTTTTTATCCTTTTACAACAATTTGTTAGCTTATTTCTTGAATTGGCTTATGTGTGGGGTCTCTTAAGATGCATCCTTAGATTTTTGTTTTTATTTTAGGGAATTCTTATAATGTTACTAAAATAAATTGATTTACAATTTATTTCATGTGTCATTAGATCAATGGTGGAGCCATTAATCAATATGTGCATGTTGATTCCTCTTCTCTCTTTGGTTCTCTCGGGTATCGGTTTTGTCTTTTCCATTTATAGAAAAATTACATCAATAGTATAAATATGTGAAGTATGTGCTTCATCTAATCATATTCAAACCTATCCATTTTGGTAGGATCTTTGAACCCTTTGGCCACCTAGTCTATAGGCATTCATTTTAGCTTTGTTTTAGATGTTTGGAGAAGGAATGACTATAATCAATTCAAGGATATCATAATAAATATTTGGGAGAGTATCCATGTTTGTTTTATTGATTCATGAATAAGATAGTGGATTATAAAGGAATCTATCATTTGAGGCAGAAGTGTATTCACTCAAATTGTTAGAATCTCCATTTGGTAATTAGGTGCAAAGGTTTGATGTGTAGTCACCAAAGCATTTGGTTGTAAAATCCTTATGGAATTTTGGCTTTATTTACATTCAATAAACTTATCTAATGCTATATTTTAGATTCTAAGTTATGGTGGTATGATGGTTTATTATATCTTAGTGTACGTATTTTAATGAATTTTTCAATTGTGGGGGTTGTAGCAATTGTGTAAATTGATACAACTATTGTCTTATCTTTGACTCCTTCATCTCAACTTTGTAGATATGGCCCAATGGAAAAGGAATGTATGAAGTTGGAATAATCAACCCCCTCTCTTAAGTAAATATTGTTGGACTTTCCTCATTGAGCCTATGTTTATTAGGTACATTCCTAGAGGCATCTTTGATATAACTTTGGATTCATCTTTATCACATCCTACTTTTAAGTAGCTTTATGATAATCATGCTAGTGAAAACCTATTATGTGGGAGATCATAGTTGTTGGGATTATTATCTAGGTTTGTTTCTCTATATTTGTATTATTTTTGTTATTTGGTATCACTTGGGTTGTTGTAGGGTCTCTCCTCTAGCTTTCATAGATCCTAAAGAGTTGAAATTTAATGACATTCCTATTTATTGACCTTGAATATTCCCTTCTTGGTGAATAATCATAAAAATACAAAATAACTATTCCATCCTTCTTCACTGATCTAATAAGTGGAAAAAATTTAAGAGCCATCATCATATTCATGTTTTATTTTTTTGTATTAGTTCAACATTTATGTATAATGTAATGATAATCATCTTGAAAAGTTAAAAATCTATTATAAATCATTTAAAAAGTAGGTATTTATAGGTTGTTGAAAATTAAGATGGATTTAATTCTAAACAAATATAATTAAGATAGATTTAATACTTCAAAAATTGCATTAAATATGACAATTGTTTATAATAACTGTTAATATGTAATCTTGTAATAACACTTATATACTTGTTTAACAATATTATAGATTTTTGGTTGGGTGCATACTAAAATAAAATTATGATGATGAAAAAAATATATTTCAAATGATCTGTTCATATCCCCTAGCTTCGTTTGTGTGATCCATTTAGAATCTTCTTCAATGTGCATGCTTTATGCTAAGCCCAAGAATATTCCTTGGAGATATAATCTAAGCAAAAATTCTTAGGACTTGCAATTTAAGGTCTCATATCCATATAGTTTCAAGTACCATACTATAAATAGCTTCATGTAGATTTAGGTATCATATCTAAAAGACAAAAATTACCATAAATAGCCACAAATGTGAAGAAAAATGCATGAAAATCATAATATTAGATTAATCATACTTAGATTGGTTTATTTTTAGACATATTTTATAGGGTCTTCTTAGACAATAATGTTGATATTTGTTAATTGTAAATCATGTGTTTTTGAAATCAACTACCCTTCCTATCATTACACACACCCATATATATATATATATATATATATATATATATATATATATATATATATATATATATATATATATAAGCTAGAAACCATAACTATAGTGGTGAAAAAAATTAATCTGGAAGATGTGGAAAGATCGCAATATATATATATATATATATATATATATATATATATATATATATATATATATATATATATATATATATTCTAGTGTCCATCCACATATCCTCCATTAGTTGAATCCAAGCTAAATATATCATCTACACATATTCCACAAAACCACTTGATCTCCTTTTTCTACTTATCAAAGTCAATACTACACCAAAGAGGATTCCTTCTAGATATAATCTAAGGATCAAATTTGCATTCCATGTGTAAAAAAATTAGACACATTATATCAAATTCCTTTAAATTTGTTATTTCTTTATTTGTTGGTTTCAGGAAAATTATGTGAGATTGAAGATGATTCTTAGATCCATTTGTTCTCTTACATAACCCAAGATGATAGAAACACATTCCTCTTATCAAAATTCTATGAAAAACAATTAAGATGGTGTAGTGTTAATAACACTATGTATTTTTTATATATTTGATTTCATTTATTTTTTCATTGGTTTGTTGAAACATACATTAGATATTATCAATATGATTCTTTTAGCTTGATGTGTTTGTAACTTAATATCTTGTTTATAGGTTTAAAAATTAATATCTAATCCAAAGGGTTAGTCTATATGTGGTATTTGATAGATAGTGTAGGGATATGAGAAGTTGGGGGATTTCAATTGGGTTAACCATCTCCTATGAATTCATATTTTGGTTCCCTTTTTATTCCATTTGCATTTTGTGAACCTTATTCCATGTGTGAGAGACTACATTAGAAATATAATGTAGGGAAAAAAATATCAAATCTTGAATCATTAAATCTATCATTTTATAATTTCATATCTAAAATAAAATGGGTCTCATGAATAGCCATAACCTTCATGAAAAATGCATACAATTTGAAATAATCATATTTAGATTGGTTTCTTCATGGGATCTGCTATACAATATTCTTAGACTATAACAATGATATTGTTCTATTACAACATTTGTGTTGCTAAAATTAAATACCCTTCTTATATGCGCACACACACACACACACACACACACACACACACACACACACACACACACACACACACACACACACACACACACACACACACACACACACACACACACACACACACACACACACACACACACACACACACACACACACACACACACAAACAAACACACACACACACACACAAAGAAAATAAAATTTCATGAATCAATTGTTAATGAATTAATTTTTTATAAATATAAAAGATAGAAACCCTAATTATAGTACTAAAATACATGTCATTGAATGAAAAATAAGAAAACAATAAGAGAAGTGTCATATTATGTATTCATAGAGCCTTAAAAATAACATTGTTGACAGTGATGAATTTGATGAAAGAGTGGTGTTTGTGAAAACCATACAAGATATATAAAATATGTATATAATATTATAAAATAACATTTAATGAATCAATAATTAGTGCATTAATTTTCCTTACAAAATTTATGAGATTACCCATACAATTGATCCTCTCTCATATTATTTTTCCCCTCATTCATAGTGCATAACCCCATAATGCCAAAATTATAAAAATCACAAGCATAAGATGAAAGACATGGTAAATGATTTAAATTTAATGTGTGTTACTAGGCTTGGATGTTCACAAGGAAGTGTAAAATAATAATACAAAAGTAAAATTATTGCATATGAAATCTATTGTTTACTAAGAAAGTGTGGAGAATGAAATATAAATATGGAGCAAAACCACCTAACATGCTATGTTTTGTGATTATTAAATTCATCTTCTACATCATATCAACATGGGATTCTGAGTCCCCTTGACATGTTCCTATCTCTAGAGTATCATGTAGCATACGCAAGTGAATTCCCCTAAAATATCCACATGCTTTAACTATCCATAAAATATAAGGGTTGACATCACAAAATTATTATTGACATTGTGAGTATTAATTAATATGGGTTTTCTTTATGATAAATCCAACATATGTTATTGCAATGATATTTGAACCAAAACCCCTTTCTCCTTTATATGATTGAAAATAATGAAGGTGGTTCATATGTGTCTTCGCAGAAGAAAAAAGAGTTTCAAATTCATTCCCCCAACATTTTCCCTTCCTTTGGACTTCTCCTCCCTCAATCCATTTCTTTACCATACCTCTTCCTCTTATAATTTTTCACTCCTTCAAGCTTAAGGTATTTTATGCATGCCTATTGTTGTCTCAATTGCATCACTTACATGTAATTAATGATATTTAGTACTAAATGGAAGAATCAAAATGAGATTTTAAAATTTTACATTTCCAAAGGGTGTCTCTCTTTCTCACACTAATTGGGGATCCATTAAGCCCATAAACCTCTTAAATAACTATATTAGAGACACATGATGTTGGGTCTTGAAATATTGACTAAGTACCAAAGGGCACGTCGGCGCTCGAGTCCAATAATAAGTAGGGCATGTGGGGAGAAGTGAATAGGAAAAGGTTTTATAAAGGATTTAGGAGAAACTAGGGGCGCACACAAGGCTATACACAGGGGTCTAAATAATTAGCCATATTTAGCATTATGAAGGCACTTGGGGAAAAAAGTAACTAACTAGGCTTGCTTTGAATGGATAAGGTGCTAGCCTAGAGACTTGGTGGTCAAGGAAATAATATTCCACACATGGAATATTCCAAGGAAGACATCATTGTAGAAAGTGGAGAGCTCATAACAGAACAAGCATGCTCCATTGGAGGACCACATGGACACTTGGCAAGCGATCTACTCTTAGAGGAAGGCATGGCGGTGGGTGTTAAACCTATATATAGAGATGCTCGGGTAGAAGAAGGTAGTGTTAAGAGAAACTAAGACACACATACCAACGAAGACATAGATGCGGGACATATAGTATGAAGAGAGTGAAGATTTGTAAAAAATACTAAGAGGCCCTAGGAGTTAGAGGTGTCATTAGAGAACTGTAGGAATGTTATCATGTCTAAGGGATGGGTCTGTAATATTTTTTTGATAAGGAAAACATAGATAGGACCTATGATATATGGATTAGATCCTGTCTTGATACATTTGGTCGATCGACGACCCTTCTAAGTGTAATGTGGGTCTAAGACTATGAACAATATAAATAAATGGCTATGTTCTAAATATCTAGTTCGGGGTGAAAACCTTAGTTTTATTTCCTTATATTTCATGGCAGATCTGTTCTTTGAATTTCATTTCATGATGTTTCTCTTGTTATTAAAGTTTTGGGGATAAGGATATGATAGCTCATGTTGTAGTTTTACATGAATATTCGTTTCTCTACAACTAATTCTCTAATAATGGAAATATATTCTCAAAATACTCACATAAAGGAAGGGATTAGCACCCACATGCATCGGTGAGTGCTCGGTGCTTGTTCGGTGATAGGCCGACGCACATGCGGTTAAAAGTTAGTAAATGGATAAAAATGAATACATCTTGGTTCTATTGCCAGGACCTATTTTCAAAGTGTTGTGAGAATGATGTGTGATGATGGAGCACTTAACCTTGGATAGTGTCGAGGCATGGTTTAAGAACATGGAGGATGAGATTCCTTATAGATGTAGTATTGAAACTATGTTTGATGCACATAGATGGGTAGAAGAACACCGGTATCACAAGTTATATGAGACCTTATTTTTCTACTTTCCAGTAGATTTATATAAATGGATTTCTATGTATGCATCTAGATAAAGCTAGTTTTATAGATCTTGTGTTTAGACCCAACATGAATATCAGAGGCTACATGATGATGATCTGACTTGGATGTGTTTTTGATCATTGGTGGAAAAGAGTCTTTGACCAGCTATACCCTAGAATACGCTATTTCTACTTATTCTTATTCCGAGGTTGTTGATTTTGAGTTCTTGAGGGATCTTAGAGGATTGTTTCTATACACTATCCCTTTAGCTATGAATATCTTGAGTTTGGAATAATTTCCTACGATGACCTAAGCTTCTTTGAGTGTTAGGTGAGGAAGATAGGGTGGAGGAAGATGGTAGACATTGCAGCTGAAAAAGAAAGAGAGGAGAGATGACTCAAGTATAGCGAAGAACATGAAAGGGAAATGGATAGAGAATGCAAGGTTATGAGAGTGATGGATTTATAGAGGTAAATGTTAAGGGAAGGAATTGAGGTTCGTGCAGAGGATGTGGAGCCTGAGCAGTCTATGTTACCCCATCTTGGCAAGTGCGAGAGAGAGATCCCTTCGAGTTTCTAATGATATTTCATCACTTAGAGAAAGGAGAGCCTTTGGTGCACATATGAATATGCACAGTGACCAACCCCTTGTGCTTAGTCTTCCAAATCAAGATATAAGTATTGCTAACATAGTTCATATTAGTGGGAGTGACCAATTTGCACCTAAGAGATATAATTTCTCATTTGGTGCATCTATGGCTACACAATCGAGTCCATATGTTTGGTGGAATATTTTCTAGAATGAAATTTGGGAAAATTACAAATACGCAAAGCTTGGGTATCACATCTGGGAGTGGCACATGACACACATCTAGTAGTGGTATAATATTACAAACTTTTGGTGCACATTTCAATGGGAAATTTGGAATGATAGGTACAACCACTTCGAGGCCCTTTATCGGCTACAAAAAAGGTGGATCTAGTGGTATAGGACCTAGAGGACCTTTTGGACTTGACATATCTAGGGGATTTGGTGGGTTAGGAGGGATAAGAATTTGTGGATTTAGTAGTGGAGGTAACACCGGAGGAAATCAATGTTCTAGATTAGGTAGATAAAGACCTTAAATCGCTTTAATAATTATTATTTGAGATTTCTTTACACCTAATAGAATACAAAGGTGTTGAGGATGCTATAGAGCATGTACACAAGTGTGAATTTTTATGATGCACAAAGGGGATCACTACTCCAAAGTGAAAATCATGTCAATTTGTAGTAATGTTGCAAGTACATGAGCATAGTTGGTACAAGAAGTATGACCCCCATTAGGCAGGTGTTGTATTACATAGCATTGTAGAATACCTTCTTGGATGAATTTCATATCCTTGAGTTTGAACATAAGAGCATCAACACACTGAAGGAGATCCAAAAATGAATGGCGAGAGAGTGTGTGGGAATACAATGCGTGTTTTAAAACTCTCTTATCAAATCTATCATATGATATTCACCCCTCTCAGCATGCTCAGTGGTTTTTTGGAGGATTGATAACACCATTTAGGAGATTGATTTCACACAAGACTTTCACAGACCCACACAAGGCCTTGGAGGCTACCCTGCATGTTGAGGCTATTGGAAGCATGGATACCGGTGTTATCCCCTTCCTTAAGGCTCATATTTCTGCAATGGTGAAGCATCTGGAGAAGCTATCTGTGAACTTGATGCATGAGACTTGCAATGGTCTATGGTGCATAGATTGTGAGGTAGAGGGGCATACAAAGGATAGTTTCCCTAGGATATTGGTATGCGCCATGACAATGGACTATGAAATTTTCCACAGATATCATAATGCAAGTACATGCCCACTACTACAACACGCAATCTATAAGAATGTGTCTTGTTATTGCTAGATCTTATAATGCCTTGATCTTGGCAGTTACTATGATAACTTCTTTTTGTGATGTTGCAAATGTGGAAATGAGAATTTTCATGTAAAGGTGTATCCTTTAATCTTGAAAATCATGTTTGCAATGATTAAGTATTACTATTCTGAACCCTTGCATACTGTAACTCTGTTTACTTGGGACTGATGTCATTATAACTTGTGTTTGCAAAGTTGTGAACCTATAGAATTGCTTTTGTACTTGATGAACTCATAATTATGTGACAACACACCTTGAATCAATTCCATTGATCCAAGGTATGCTTCAGCCTTCTTTATTGTCATCTTGTCGGTTGACTTTCCAAATAAAATAAAGTCTGGAACCGAGCTGGAGATTGTTGTAAATTTTAAAGAACCTGGTTACAGGTATACTTACTTGGCACCATGCTGCCAACGGTAAGGTTTGATTTCCTGAATACATATGAGTTGTAATGCTGGAAAGCATAAGATAGAAAAAGGGTTGATACAAGGATATTAAGGCATATATTTGGCCTTGGATGGAATGTCCTGCACTATATTGGTTTTAAGCCTAAGGCGGTAAAATCTACTAGGAACCTGTTATGGAATTGATAAGGGTTATGTGTTAACCTATGAAATAATATTATATCCTACATGGATTTTAATTTAAAAGGTTTATAAACTAACCTAAGGTGAATCCTAAGGACCTACGACCTAGAAGGAAACCTAACTATTTAAATTTGTGACCTAAACTATTGCTAGTCCTAAAAGGGACCTATGGATACATGTCAAGTGGGAGGATAAGGGGGAAGGTTTAAACTTAAATGAAGGACTTTAATTGTAGTCCTTGTAGTTTTAAACGCCAAGTTTGGTGGGAGAAAAGAAGTTAGAGGCATCTAACTAGCAATACAACTAAATTTGAATTACATGCAAATTTATAAGAAAGAACTCGCCAAATCTGAGTCGGTGGTGGCGTGGAGAAAGAGGGAGAAAATGCATTCAATGCATTTATTGGCCTTGGTTTTGGTAACCAGCCCACCTAGGAAAGAGGAAAGAGGATTTTTGTGAGTTATTGTTATTCATTTGGGTTTCAGGTTTTTGCTCTGCATTTTGTTACTTTGGCAAACCTACAAGTTTTTTTTGGCCATTGTTGTTTTGACCACCTCCGAGTGGTTTTGGGCTGTGGAAACATGGAAGCAGTTGAGAGATCTGGTTGATTAACATTGTTTGGAGGGAAGAAACTCTGGAGAAGCTCGGTTGTGACCTTCCACGAGCTAACAAGAAATTATACAGGCATGTTAGGCTCTTTTCTTTAAACAGTTATGCTCTTTATTAAATGTCTTCATTAAAAGAACTCTGCTCTTATAAATGTGTGTTCTTGTGAAAATATGTTGATATGTTTAGATGTGATCTTTTGCTTGAGTTTTCATTTGGAAAAGATGCGATTTGGGTATTTTCTTGATGCATGCATGAGTAAATGGGTGATCTTTGTTGAAATAGTAACTGAAGATGGATTTCATCTCTGTTGTTTTGATTTCAAAAGTAATGGGTATTCGGTTTTTTTGTCTTTTGTGGGTTTGAACTCGTTGAAGGTGACAGTGATGTGTATACTATTTTCGAGTTTTGTGTGTGCTCAAAGGTTATGGAATCCATGTGAATGCTTTGACAGGACTTTTTGCGTGAACTGTTCTTCCTTGTTGTATTACAGTGTATGGTGATGTGAATTCTTTTAGGAACAATAGATTTATCATATCGTCTTTACATTTGCTTGATCTAAAACGATACAATGTTCCTCCTATTTTGTTTTTGGTACCCATGAATGATTGTTTGGAAATAAATTCTTATCGAACCTGGAACAGAGTAACCTGGTTATCTGATGGATTGGGTAGAGCGTACAGTTTTTATTTCTTCTTTGAACTCAATGATGAATATATATATATATATATATATATATATATATAATCTGTGGATTTAAACTTCTTCATTGTTTTCATTGAAACTAAACCTGAGTAGATCCCTTACTCTTGTGATTGAAAAATGATTTCTTTATTTATTCCAGTGAAATCGGGATCATGTTGCCTTGTTGTATACTCTTACTCATTTTATACCTGGATAGATGTGTCTGTTTTCAGTGAATATAACTAATGGAAATGATTGTAATTGAAAGTTCAGTTATTATTGATACTTGCGGTTCAGATGCAAAATGAATTCTTGAATACTTTCCTTGAATGGTAGTTAGTAAGCTATTAAGATTGTAATAGTTTGGCATGGGAAGAATTACCCTACTGATAACTGGTCTGCACGTCATAGTTTGATGTTCGGCTATGTATTGGGAAGAAGTAATGTGAATCTCCTTCCTTTCATTTGATTATTGACTTTTAATTTCTCTCTCCTTGACTGTTATCTCTAGTTGTTATCTCTTCTTGCATAAGATCGACCAGTTCGGTTGTGATTAAATGAAAGGGATTATTGAATAGGTAACTAGAAGTAATACTTCTTTTCTTTTCTTATCCTATTTAAATTTCTGTTAAGGGATATTGAATCAACTTGTGACTGCCTTCAGGTGTAAGTGATTGCATTTTACCTACTGTTTTTCCCTCTCTGAATTGGATGAGTACTATGTTGTTTGTTGAATTCTGAAAAGTGACATAGGTTGTTGTCATGATGTATGACTGCCTTTCTCTTCTACATTTGATTTGGTTGAAATCAAGTGAGTAGTATAAAGATGAAGGAGTTCTGTTTAAATTTCTAGTCAATTCATTATATGAATCCCATTTATAATGATGGAATGGAATTGACAGTGATTGCATTCGAACAGTAATATATATATCAGTTCTTACAAATGCTTCTAATATGAGATTATTTAGAGAAAATATTCTTTGTAATATTTTTCTAAATCTGGAATAAACTCTTTTCATTTTTAAAGGAAACATTAAGGAAATGGTGATATATCATTGTGTGTTTGTTGTAATTATTTTGAGGAGTTGTTAGTACTATCTGATTTTGATGCTACTTATTGAGACATGGTTGTTTAAATTGTTCATCCTTATCAGTACTTAACTCTTATGTGATGTCCATCTCAATTACGGGACATTTCATAAAAGCAGAGTTCTTTTATTGAGATAGTTAGTCAAGAGCACTTCATTTTAATGGTAAGTGCTTAACATGCTCAGTTCGATGAACTGACCCATGCTAGTAAATTTTACAGATGGATTCCATGAGTAATAATGAAGACATGTTGTTTTATGATGCTTCTTCTGATTAACTAAAGGATGGATCTTTTATGAGATTTTATTATTCTTCTCAAAGGAAATGGAAAAAGGAAAAGTTGTATTCTTCTTTCTTTTTGAGTTATCAATGCTGATTGGCATGAATGAAGTCTGGCTGTTTGGACTTGTAAAATGTGTAAATTTTACCTTGAGGAATGAGAGAAGGGAATGGTGTGTTATTTTAAATGTTGTACCATTATTGAATTGTTGAAATATAATCGAGAACATATTCTTATTCGTTGAATTTGTACTTATACAAATGATGGTTGTTAGATTTAAAAGGATATAACGTCTACTCTTCACTTGAATACAACTTTTAAGTTGGAATGTGCAATTGATTAATACTTAGGTCAATATGGACTTTTAATTGACATTAGTAAAAGAGTAAGATACATATGAACTCTTGTATAAATAATATTTGGAATTGGATTCTAAACTAATGAATACTAAGGAAAGGACAAATGAATTATGTATTCAAATTTCATTAATACTCCTTGGGGTGTCTTGCCCAAAGGATATTCGAAGGAGGAATCATATCTCCTCTTAACAAACCTTAAACTGAAGTAAGGTAATTGTAAATAAATGAATACATTCATTTGGGAAATAGACCTCATTCAAATGACGTCTAATGAAAAGGGAAACCTGAATTTAAAATCAGTTGCGAATGAACTTGATTAAGCTTAGTAAGTTAATCTTACTTCGTTAAGTTGTAGTGGACTGTAAGTCTGAAGCTTTAATTAATGAACTAAGAAAGGAATATGCAATCCTTCGGTAAGGAGGAGTGAATGTATATTAAGCTACGAGACAATTCAAGTCATTCCTAGCTATGCAACTGTAATGAACTATGAGGTTAGAGGATCAGCAAGGTTGCTGAAACTTATTCTTAAAAATATTAAAGATAAGAATCTAATCAAACTTTTAGCTGGATATGTAACCCTAGATGGGAGGATTCCATAGGATGTTGGTACATGCTAGCTGTAATAAGGTGTCTTCATGAAGGTTGGGCCTTCATGACGACACAATGTTGCAGCTGACATGTTGCAACACCCTTCCGAATCGAATCATCTAGGTTTACATAAGCTTGGACTTGGCCTCAGTTTTACTTTGGACCAAGTTAGGAATATGACCTTGTATACGAGTGACTCACGAAGACTAAAGGTAAATAGACACACGCATTGACTAGGGTCAACGAGGTATGTTTGCATACCTTTAATCATCATGAGTTCCTCTATATATTCTTTCATATTGCTATCTTGGGTTAAATTTCAACCTTGGACAAGAGGACTGATAGAAGTCAAAAAAGACCATTCTAGGTAATAGATGAAGTGGGGTGAAGGATGTATTCCATTGATGAGTATGTCGTCTAGGAATATGATCATGCTAAGCATGTGAGAATATTTGGCCAAAGTATCGCAAGATGCTGGTTGCGTTGTCCTAAATCACCTAGTTTAAGAAGCAGGATTTCAGATGAATATTAGTAACAGATATTCAGATAGGCCTCTTAAATAGAGCACTTCAATAACCAAAAAGGTAAAGGGAACCAAGTATACTTAGTATATAATACATGGATTAACATGAAGGATTGATAAGTAGCCGAGTCATGAAATGAGAGATCGATGAAACTCCGAGCCATGAAATGGGAGATTGGTAGTTCTTCAAGTCATTACAGCAATATATGGTTATCTGTTATATGATTGAATGGAATGGAATGTGTGTTCAATATTATGAATATGAGAATAGAGAACATTGTTTTAAAAGCATTGTGTGTTCTAAATTACATCATTTAGAACAGAGAAAAATTGTTAAAACTTGAAACATGTGTTCTGAATTACGTAATTTAGAGCAGAGAACGTTATCAAAAAAAAATTCCCTTGTTCTAATCACTTAAAAATGGGAATGTTACAAATCTACACCTATACTACCCATGACACCAAGGATTGTAGATTGATTGACCATATACATGTTGACATTGATATTGATGTGCACCGGACCAGCCTCACAAAAATTCCAAGGATGATGGTCACCACTGTGAAGGGAACATCGATAGAGGGCACGTGGAAGAGGATTCTAAGGAGGATTTCATGGTTGTGGAAACTACAGAGGAGGAAGAAAAGAGTTCTTGCATAGGATGTGTTACAAATTTTGATCCATAGATAACTACAAGCACAATTTCCCTAATCTACTAAAATGATCATGGTGTGGAAAGAAGAACAAGTATGAGGAATGACCAAATTTATTTGATCACATGAGCTAGAAACACAAAAAGAAAAAGGCATTGAGATTGTAAGTGTGAGGAAGGTTGATTCATAATGGATGTCATAGGTGGCATGTGAATCGAACTAGATCCAAGATTAGTTGTAACGTGAGCTAAGGCTACACTCATAAGGGATATACCAAGGCAAAGACCACTAGGTTATTAGAGAAGAGGTGGTGCATGGAAAGTATCTAGATCCTACTCATCAGAAAGAAGTGTATCAAGAAACCATGGATGTGATTCGAAGCCTACAAGGAGAGATCCAGTTCCTGAAAGAGCAGTCAAGACAATTAGAGAAAAGGAAGAATGTTGAGGCTCCATAGAAGGATCTGGATGAGGTTAGAGAAGTATGCAAGATGTTGAGGTAAGATAATATCATCCCCTTTTTAGGAGAGTGGTTACGAGAGAAGGTGCTTGAGTCTTTGGAGAAGGGTACGATAGGCAAGTTATGAATGCCAACCTTCCTCCCCATAGCCTTGATTATGACAAGGATATTACCTTGAATGTTGTTGTAGATGGGTGGCTTCTGAGCAATATTTTGATTGACACGGGCACAGAGAGTCAATGTTCTCACTCTAGATGCATGACATGCAATAGGAAGGAACCCATTACATCCATCTTCGAATGTGTTTTATATGACCAAAAAGACTAGAGAAATGCACATTGGTGTCTTGAAAGATGCTTCTATCACTATATAAGGGGTAAAGTTCACTAGGGATTTCAAATTCTTGGTGCTAGCTGAGGTATACAACTTTCCAGTGTTACTTGGGCACCCCTGGTGTTACAAGAATAATGTTGACCTAAGGTTCAATAATGGATACATAATTTTTAAAAATAAGAAGGAGCGGGTCATCATCCCCTTAACCGATGGAAAATCAGCACCATATACTGAGCCCTTAGGAGAAGAATTTCTTGAGATGATATTTATGCTGCTTTATCGGGGACTCGAGGGTAATTGACCCTACAGAGGGAGTTATTTAGTTTTAATATGCTCAGTCCATGAGTGAGACGACTAGTGTGGCATGTGATAATTGGGTGCACAAGACATATGGATTAATTGGGCACCATTTAAGAGGCTCGGTGATAAGGGTAATAAAGGTGTGTTTATTCAAGTGCCTAGGAGGGAAGAAGTTACCAAGTTATTTTGGAGGATCCAACCCTGATGATTTCTTATGAGAAATGGAGGCTTAGTGGAAATTAAGATCGACAAAGAGGGATGCTCACCTATAACTTTCTTAAGACCATATAAAATTGGTGGGAGACACACCGCGATAGCCTTATAGAGTGGCATGATGTAATAATCATGTTCTCTATTAGGTTCTCATGAGGTAATGACCCAAATGCAATACAATAATACCATGGGAAGGAACCCACCTTGTCCCACGTCCAAGTATGTGAGAAAGCATGGATGAGAGGCATGGAGGCCTTCCTACCTTATTTATGGGTACATAATTTATATTCCACCTTACAAGGGTGCACGCACACATGGTATATTCACTCTGAGATGTGTCGTCTGAGAAGAAATTTGTAGGAGTTAACATCTAACCTCCTTCAAACTTTCAAGTATCGAGACCATCCGTGGATAGGGTGTTACAGGTTGTTAATATCATAACAATGGGAGATAGTGACATGAAATAAGATTGATCGAATACTTAGGTTATTGGGTGAGCCTTGTTTAGAACCACGCTTTGATGAATAAGAGTCAGAAGAGGTACAACTTGAGCATGCATGCATGAAAAAAGAAAATGAAAATATGGTCTATATGATAGATGGAAAAGATATGGAGAGTTTAAATGTTAACCATACTTTTGAAGGTATGTGCAAAGTTATTGATAGTTCTGATGAGTAAGCACACATATACCATGAACCCCTGGAAACAAATAAGGTTAAGATTGGCTTAGAGGATGAACCTAAGGGGGCCACTTATTGGAGACTATTGGTCAGAGAAGGAAGTCTCAAAGATCATTAATCTATTGTGTGAGTTTCAAGATTTATTTCCCTATAGGTACCATGAGCTTAAAGGCATTCACCACTCCTTATGAGAGATGAAAATTAAGTTAAAATAAGGTGCATTCCCAATTCAGAAGAGGGCTTATTGAATGAATCCAAATCTTTGCATCAAGGTTAAGGAGAAGATAAACAAGATGATAGCATCGGGCATCATTGAAGTTGTGGAGGAATTATAATGGGTAAGCCCCATGGTCATCAGTATTAAAAAGGATGGAAGGATAAGGATTTGTGTTGACTACAGGGACGTAGATACGGTATGTGTAATTGATCCTTTTCTAACCCCTTTCACCAAGGAGATCCTAGAAGAAGTAGTTGGGCGTGATATCTATTCCTTCACAGATGGATTCTCATGATACCATCAAGTTAGAATTGCTAAAGAATACCAAGAGAAGAAAAATTTCTCCACTGAATGTGGAATTTTTTCCTATACGGTCATGCCTTTTAGACTGAAGAACTTTCCCGCTATGTTTCCACACCTAGTGGTCCAGAATTTCAGGATTTTATCCATAAATTTTGTAAGTCTACCTTGATGACTGGATAATATATGGACTAGTGAAAGACCATTGTGACAATTTGAGGCTGATGTTTGAGAGATGTCGGTAGTTGAGGATATCCCTCAACATTACTAAATGTGTTTTTTCTTCTCCATTTAGGACATTTTTGGGGTATAGTATATGTAAGTAAGGTTTATTGTTGGATCCCACCAAGGTTAATGCTATTGTGGGGTTGGGAGCTTACCAGTTAGAGTGAAGTGCGTGGATTCCTTTGGCATACAGGGTACTACTGGAATTTTATCAAGGGGTATGCTGAAATTGTCACATCATTAGAAAATTTACTAAAGCATAAAAGTGTATTTCATTTGGGGAGAGTAATGCAAGAAATGAAATTTGACACTTTGAAGGATAGACTTGTCACTACACCCATATTATGATTTCCCTCTTGGGATAAACCTTTCCATGTGCATGTTGATGCTTCAGGGATGGAAATTGGAGTAGTCTTAGACAACTTTGTAGAAGGTATTCTTGATCAGCCCCTTTTCTTTACAAGTAGGAAGTTGACACTAGCAGAACAGAACTACACCACTACTGAGTACGAAGCACTTTTGATGATCTATGTGTTGCATAAGTTCAGGAAGTATCTACTAGAAACACCATTCATATTTTACACAAATCATATGGCCTTGAATTACTTGGTGAACAATCCCATTTTATAAGGGAACATATGTCAGTGGGCCATGTTTTTTAAGAGTTTGAGTTTACAGTTGTTGTGAAATTAGGAAAGAGTAACTCATGGCTTGATCATTTGTTAAGAATAGATTCAATATAGGATGCACAGAGAATTGAGGATGCTATGCCAGATGCGCAACTATTTAGGTTATAGCACGTGCCCTCTGAATTGGAAGATATTTTTTATTTCTCAAAATGGGTGTGGAATCAGAAGGAATGAAAGCTTTGGAAATGAAACAGTTAACTATAAGTGTCATTATCTACATGCTAATTAGTGGGGAATTATACAAGTTAGGTCATGATGAGGTTCTGCATTGATGCGTATTAGAACATGAGTGCGTTGTAATCATGGAGGAAGCACATGGTGGGATTATAGGAGGGCACTATGTAGGGAATTCCACCATGTGGAATATTCTACTCATAGGGATTTGGTGGGAAAGTATCTACCAGGATTGCATTGAATTTTGTAAGGCCTATGACCATTTCCGACCTTGGAAAGCCATGAAAAAGGGATGATATGCCAATGAAACCTATATCTAGCACATAACTATTTTAAAATTTTACCATTGAATTTTTAGGACCAATGTCACTTGTTGCATGAAGGGTTTGGATCACCCTATATCATCAATTTCACTAATAAAGGACTTTACAACAATGACATCTGATAGATTCTTATGGGAGAACATAATCAGTAGGTATGAATGTCCTTTAAGCTTGACTAGTGATAGGGGTACACATTTTTTGAATGAAACAATCAATTTTTGTTGGTAGAGTTCATGGTGGCCCATCATAAGACTACCCCATATCACCCACAAGCTAATGGAACTACTGAGGTATTTAAAAAAATTCTGAGTCACACACTGACAAAAATTTTTGATGTGGGAAGACAAGATTGGGATGACAAGGTATCAACCATTCTATGGGCATATAGGATAACCTATAAGAGATTGAACAAGGCCACACCATTTTAGTTGGTTTTTAGCATGCAGGATATTTTACAAGTTAAATTTATGCTACCATCACTGCGTATTGCGCGTGCAGGAGGGTTAGCTGATGAATAAGAAATTCAAGACCACATGGAGAAATTAATACAGTTGGAAGAAAGGTGATCACTTGCTAGATGGATTCAGAAGACGAAAAAGGCATGACAGAAAGCATGGAATGATCACCATATTAAAAACAAGCAATTTAAGGTTGGGCATATGGTTTTTGTATATGATTCCAAGTTCTTGTGCCATCTGGGAAACTAAAAGTCCATTGGTAAGGGACATATATCAACTTGTACATCCTTGATTCAGGGAACTTTCCAGATTACAAGTGCTTGATGGAACATGGTTACCGAGTCATTTCAATAGGATTAGGTTGAAGCCTTACTATAAATAAGTCTTCATTGTGTTTATAAATAAGGTATTATTGCCATTTAGCCTAGGATTTCCTTTTATGCATTTCTTCTCCTTGTGTCTCCCTTTATTGTTGGGTTTTTGTTTTGCATACCTTGTGCACTATTATCCACTTATTATTTTAAAAATGTTGTGTATTCATAGTGGAACACATGTAACAACCATTGAAATAACCCACTTGAGACCCATGAACAACTGAGGATTAGTTAGGAAAATTATGGAATAATTTTTTTTACTTAAAAGAATCTATAACCAGGTTACAAGACAACATCTTTCACTAACAGGTTCCAAAACAATTATAATGTAATAGAGTATAATTTTCTTTTATTAATAATTATAAGAAGTCATAAGGTCCAAATTTTAGGGTTAGAACTTTCGAGTTAGGTTCGGAGGTACTTCCTCACCATACCCACTCCCTAACGAGCTTAAATTTTCCACTTGATTTTTCTCACACTTAATGCATTAAAAATTTCCCTAAATCACTCCCATTGGATAGGAAATTTCCTCACCTTTCCATTTATATAAATAATTCCTCCTAAATCCTCATGTTTTTCAAGTTATGGGCCGATGGGCCTTGGGGTGAAATTTTTCCCCAAGGGCGTCTTTGGTGGGCAGCGGGAGACTTTTGTAAACTCTTTCCCGTGTGGGAAAAATAAAATTTGTGCCTATAATCCCATGGGTCTACAAGTCCACAAGATACAAATGACACTCCCTAAGGAAGCACGGGAAGAGCGGGGAAAGTCGGGGCGATGGGGAGACATTGTCAAATTCTTCCACGTGGGGTGAAAAAGTTAGCTTTGCGCCCGCACTCCCTAGAGACCGTAAAGGACACATGGTGACTCCTAAGCCAACGCGTGGAAGGAATAACAGTGGGGAGAAAATTTAATTAACACCTTGAAGGGCTAAGAGGGTATAGAGACCCACGCTTTTGATGGCACCTCGTGATGTTATGTGGCAGCCCCCGATTTGCTACGGGCCGCAGAAACAACAGAAAACACTGGAAAATTTTCTAAAAATTTTCGAGATGTGAAATAAAAAAAGAAACCCATTCCTCAGATGATGCCTCATGATGCCACGTGGCATCACCTAATTGGTTGTGGGTTGGCGGGGAAAATTTGGAAAAATTTCCCAAATTCTTTTGAAAGCACTAAGTTAAAAAAGGGGGATCCGCCCATCTACTAACACCTCATGATGCCACATGGTAGCCTCTGATTGGCAGTGGGAAAGCGGTGGTAGTGAAGAAAATTTTGAAAATTTTCCCAAAATTTTCCTAAGTGCTTAAGGGAAAAATTTTGGGCCGCGGGCCCGCCAAGGAAAGTTTTCCCAAAATTTTAATGCCAAGTGAAGAAAACTTTAGAGGCCATAAATTTTGATAGAGAGCTAAATTTTGGGAAAATGAGGACTTTCTGGAAATCTCTCAATGTCCTCTTTGAACAAGGATAATTAATTTTATATTTTTATAAAGGTCAAGGGGTAAATTTTAAGAAAAGGTCCTGCAGGATTATACGGTGCGAACTGGTAAATTTTAACTTGTTAGAACTATTTAATTTGATCTTATTCCTCTCTCTACATGTCAAATAGACATGGAGGATTGTTCCTAAATGGATTTAAGGAAATATTAAAGGTTCAATTTTTCTGATTGATTTACAATTTGAACATTTTTGTTTCTTGACAAAAAATGACTATAAAATGGTTTGAGCCTGATTTTGCTAAGTTTTGAGATATTTTTGTAAGTTTTTTTGTCTATTTGAACTCATATAGGGCCTACTACTTTAATTCAATCATTTAATTTGTTATTTTATTCTGGCAGGTTTAAAATGTGCATTTTTGGTTTAATTAATTTCCAATTTTAAAATTACAATAACAAGGATCAAATCTTGATGATTCTATTTTCCATTTCTTCTTCCAAGTATTTATAATACATTCTAATTCCAATCTAGAACATTTTATTTGATTCAAATCAAACTATTAAAGACCAAAAGCAATTCTAATTTCAAAATTTTCACATTTCAAAGAGACAAAATATTGTATTTTTCTCACACACATTTCTTCCTTTCAAACATAGATTTCAATACATTGATATGATCAGATTCACTACAACAATGCAATTTGAGAAAAGGATTAAATTTAGTTATTGATTCAAAAGAAAACTTACAACTTCCTTCTTTCATTTCTTCCAAAATCATTTATTGAACACAGGGCAAAATAATACATTTTCTTTTCACATGTTCCACTTTACCATTTTTCAAACAGATATTTCATAGTGCATGCTAAACACATATTTCCAATGGAATAACATCATATGGACAAGACAAAACCACTTTCATCAATTCAAATGAACTATTACAACTTCCTTTCCATTTGATTACAAAATACAGTATACCAAACACATATCATTCTTTCACATTCTTTCTAAACAGAATACAAAGTATAACTCTTTTACATTTCAAATTTCACTTGCAAATATGTACAAAATCTTTCCATTACAAACATTTACAAGATCATCCACTTTAAGTGGGAAGGTTACAATGAGATTTCATTTCACAAGGGACTATCAAACTGTCTTTTCTGAACTCCGAACAACAACATGCATTCTTCCCATTCATCCGATTTGATCACAACGGAATAGGGAAAGGCAATGCTCTCCACCCAAGCAAGACATCCAATGAAGAGGAGAATCCATCCTTATTCATTGACCCTAAGCCCCAACCAAAGTGTAATAAGAAATGTATTTCAACTCATGGCAACAACAGGTTCCACATCACAATGCAATCTTTCAACATGCACATTTCAAATTAAAAACACAATCCAAAACAAAACAATAGTTTTACAACCACATGAAATACATCACACAAAACTCAGGCTTCACCATGCAAGCCAAAGGAGCAATAACTATGGGGGATGCTTCTTATGCCTCCCAAATAGGGAAATGGGTATCACCACTTGAGTTACAAACTGCCAAAAATAGTATATCAAAACCCTGACATTCCTTGTGCCTCCCAAGTACCCCTTATTCCTCACATTTCCTTATGCCTCCCCAACCTCTTATGGAACCCAATAATGAGTAAATAAATGCAAGCTATTTAGTTTTAAAAGGTGTAACCAAAAACCCAACTCCCTCCACCCTTATACCTCCCTAAAACACACTTTTGCCTCCCATAAAATAAACCCCATAGTCTTCTCCAACACCATTCCTAGGTCATCTACCCAACAACCCTCAACAATAACAGACACACCAGCATTTACATATTCATAAAAGGGAAAATAAGAGCATTTTCAAGAGCCAAGATCTTACTTCTCCATAATGGACTTTGTTCCAAGTTCAAAACAGCAAGCTCCTTCCAATACAAACATTCCAAATATTAACCCAATACAAGTATCCAACAAACTTCCCAACTTCCCCAAAAGTAAGAGCTCTCCAAAGCCAAAGGGAAGTCTCAACAAAAATTTAAGTGATAAAAGTGAAGCAACCCAAAAGAAGACAAAAAGTTTGAATTTTGTAGAAGAGCGAAGAGAAGAAGATGAGGTGGATCCATGTAGGATGCCACATCACACATCCTCAAGCCCACACACAAAATCAACTTCATTCTTCAATGCATAATAAATAATTGGGTGAATAATATGACATATTTACTTACACACTCAAACCCCATAAGGACTGAAATTAAATTATGTAAGAAAAGGAAATTACAACATCCAACTTGACTTCTAAAAAAATGCATGAAAAGGTCTAAATTTAGCCCTCCACCCATAGGAAAGGTTGGTATGTAAATTTAAGAGGCATGGGACAAGTTTAACTTGTACCACAAGCCTCAAAATCAGCCTCCATGGAAAAATTCGAATTTCTAAGAAGGTGGAGTGTTTCACACTCAAAATTTAACTTACACATTCTTACAACACTTTAAAACATGGCCAGAAACTCTATTAATTACATTCTTATGACATATTTTAATTAATTAAGTAAACAATATGATTACTCACAATATTTACACCCATTAAAAAAATAATGAAAGGGGTAAGTGCATCCCAAAATAAACACATGCAAAAATTAAACAAAAGGGATAAAAAATAAAAGAAATACATAAAATCCCTTGGTCACATTTAGAGGTGATCCCCATGGGAATCCTAACACTAACAAACACACACACAAATAAAACTAGTTGTCATGGTGACCTTGTTGAATTCATCTAGAATTCCAATGTGGTTGGTCTCTAATCCCCGATGTTTGTTGTGATGTTTTAACTGCAAAACACAAATATCTCCTTTGGGTGCGTGGCCATATCAACGTCCAAAATAAGATAAATATAATTAAAATTCCAAAATCATCTAGATATATTAATTACAACAACATCAAAGCAATCTAATAATATCATTTATATTTTTATCAACAACAATATCATCATCCAATAATTTTCCATTTCTAGGTCTACTCACAATATCGAAATGTCACAAGTCCGAACAACATCCATCATATAAACATGTCCAATAGTATAACATCATTAACATACGAAGTGTCTCTAATAATCATCATGAATCATATAAGAATCATAGTCAACAATAATCCATGATCAAATATCTAATAGTAAATCAAAACTATAATAATGTCCATAATATAGTCGATGCGTGTCATGATTAGTATCAAAAGGTGTCAAAGAGAAGTTGGCACAACATCCCCCTCCCCTTAGGCTTGATTTCCTCCTAGAAGTCACTGGAACAAATGTGGGAACTAAACTTATAACAAGTAGCATCCTCCCATATAGCTACAGTCTCATCATATCTGTCCCACTGCACCCAAACCTGATCAACCTCTCTACCTCGAAGGCCCAAGGTCCTATGATCTATGATGTAAACGGGCTCCACCATCACCTGCCCTTAATCCTGCACCTGCAATGATGTCCAATCTAACACATGAGAAGGATATGTAATATATCTCCTAAGAAAAGAAACATGAAACACATCATGTATGTGAGACAAGCTAGGTGGCAATCCTAGCTAGTAGGCCAAAGGGTGATACACTTTAAGATCTCAAAAGGACCCATGCATCTAGGAGCTAACTTATAAGCTTTTCCATAACGGATATGGCTCTTATGTGTCCTAACATGAAGGAACACCTTGATACCCACATCAAAATATGGTTGTTCCTTTGTTGATCTCGCATACTTCTTATGTCGACATGTGCCTCCCGTAGTCTCTATCGATCAAAATCACCTCTTTTGCTCTATGTCCTATAATAAACATGGTCTAAGAGAAACCTTGTCCTCTACCCTGTCCCAGCTAAGAGGTGTCCTACATTCTCTACCATACAAATCCTGAAAAGGATCCATGACTATAGAACTCTTAAAACTATTATTGTAGGAAAAATTTACCAAGTACAGGTACTCCTCCCATCTAGACTACTGATCCATCACATACATCCTGAGCATGTCCTCTAAAATTTGATTCACCCGCTTAGTCTTTCCATCTATCTCGGGGTGATATGTTGTGCTGAAATTGATCTTTTCCTAAGGGCATGCTGCATGGTAGTCCAAAAATGGGAAGTGTATAAAGGATCGCAGTCACTAATGATCTTCCGCAGAATCACGTGTAACCTGAAAATCTCATCCAAATATACTTGTGCCATTGTACTAGCTATATAAGTGGTCTTCACCAAGGGAAAGTGAAACAATTTTTTCAATTTATCAATCAGACCATGATGGCACCATTGTAATATCTCAACATCGGTAGCCCAATAATGAAGTCCATGGAAATGGTGTCCCACTTCCATTCTAGTATAACATGAGGGAAAAGAAGGCCAGCTGGATGCTAATGCTCGTCCTTAACTCTTTGGCACTCTAAACATCATGACACGAACTAGGCCATGTCTCTACAAAGTCCTCTCCAATGATATAACTATCTCAAGGTGGCGTGCATCTTCTTCACCTCGGGATGGGATAAATAGGGTGCACGATGTGCCTCTACCAAGATGTCTTGCCTCAAGCCTCCATCTATGGGAACATAAATCTAGCCTTTTTGCCTAAGAATACCATCTTCCTCTAAGGAAAAACCATCAAACTTCCCCTCAAGGGGTATCTGAGAATCAATCTCTACTCAAACTGCAATGTAGAAGCTATCAAGAGGAAGCTGTTGAACAACCCTACTCCACAAATCTATGCTCACTGAGGTGGTAATAGCCACATGTCTCCATCTGTGGCACGACAAAGATCTACCATAACATTCTCCTTCCCTTTCACATGCTCTATCTCCATATCATACTCACATAGAAACTCCATCCAACGCCATTGACAAGCATTGAGATTGGGTTGTGTGAAGAGGTGACAAAGACTCAAGTGATCTGTTTTGAGTGTGAATCTCTGACCAAGTAGAAAATGTCTCCATCAAACCAAAACATGCACAAGCGATGAAAGCTAAATATCATGAGTAGGATAATTAAGCTTGTAATCCTTGAGTTTGCAAGAATCAAAATCCACTACTCTTCCCTCCTACATCAACACGCCTCCAAGACCTACTAAACAAGCATCCTTGCAAATGAAAAACTCACCCTATGGATCTGGCACTACAAGAATAGGTGTTGTAGTGAGACATTCCTTCAATGTATTGAAGGCCTAGTCACACCTATCTAACCAAACAAACTTCTTCCCTTTCCTCTGAAGGGAAGTGATGGGGTGTGTAATCTGAGAGTCATGAACAAATATCTAGTGATCACTTGCTAATCCCATGAAAATTCACACCTCGGTCACCATAGTGAGTGTTGGCCAATCCATAATAGCTCTAATATTAGAAGGGTCGATGGTGATACCTTTCCCATAAATGATATGACCCAAATACTGCACCTCCATCTAAAAGAATGCACACTTCTCCAAGTTCCCATAAAGCTACTACTCCCGAAGACATTGAAGAACCTAGTGAAGGTGCCCCTCATGCTCCTCATGTATATGTGAGTAAATCAAAATGTCATCAAGGAAGATGAGAACGAAGTGATCTAAGAAGGTCTTGAATACCCCATTCATCAAACTCATAAATACTACGGGGAATTAGTCAAACCAAAAGGTACCACTATGAAATCATAGTGGCCATATCTCATACAAAAGGAAGTCTTATGAATGTCCACCTCTGAAATCTTCAAATAATGGTAACCTAAATTAAGATCAATATTAGAGAAAAATATGGCTCCCTTCATCTAATCAAACAAATCATTAATGCGAGGAAAGGGATAATGATTCTTGATCGTTACTTTTTTCAAATTTGGCGGTAATCAATACACAACCACAAGGATCCATCCTTTTTTCACAAATATCACTTTGGTGCACCCTAAGGGGATACACTAGGATGGATAAGGCATTTCTCCAAAAGGCCCTCAAGCTATAACTTGAGCTCACAAATATCTAGTTTGTTCATCGATAAGGTGCTCATGAGATAGGATCTACTCCAAGAACTAGATCTATATGAAAATCAATCTCACATGGGGTGGTAACCCCATTAACTCCCTTAGAAAAAATCTGAAAAATCTCTCAAAATGGGGTGATCGTCTAGTATTTATCTACTAGACCCATCCTCTGATCTCATCACCGATCAGTAATAACATACATCTAGAAACCCCGTCAGTACACACCGCTTAAACCGCATAGCAGAGATGGTTCTAATAGAAATAGGTCTCATGACCCCTAAAATCACTGACTCAAATCCCAAATCATCTACACGAGATATAACCTTGTGGTAATAATCCGCTCTATCCCTATGTGTAGACAACCAATCCATACCCAAGATGAATCCATAAGAGCCCAAAGGAAGGATACAGAGATCCATGGTAGTGGGGAAAGGTCCCAAATCCACCACACACTCCTTAACTAAGGATTCTATAGAGATCTTGGCTTGAAGCCATCTCAACATCCCAACTATGACCCTACCTAACTGCCACCAACTGTATTTCTCTTCTAAAGATGGTGTAATAAAGGAATCGAAGAACCGAGAATAAAACAAAATGGAGGTAGGAATACCACCAATGCTACCTGTAGTCTCAATAATTGTACTCGATTCTCCACCTAATGGTTCTTGACTACTACATACATCCTATGACTACACCCCATATCACCAACAATAGGCTCTAAGATTTGTGTCTTACCCTTGTTATTAGGGTTACGTGGGCGATCTCTCTAACAATGTCTAGTAACACCATAACCAAAACATCCTCCCCGATCCTCTCCCTTGATTAGCAGGTCTAGTTAGTACTCTAGAGGTGCATGGTGTGGATCTATATGATCTAGATGTGGTTTCTTGAGGTCTCTGCTGGTGAGCTCCTGTTGAGTGAGCTCTCTCTGGGAACCTTGTGTCTGATGGGACCCCTAAGAGGAGGCCCCATACTCCAAACTCTCTGTGCATAAAATATTTGAGGAGGTCTATAAGGTGAGCAGGATCACTCTTTGCTACTACTACTTGGGGTCTAAAAGATGACTTTAATAAACCTGTCCACCACGAGGAAGAGGTAGTGATCCCCTCGATTTTCTATCTGCATTACTATATGTGTCTCCAAACTCAATCTCTAGCTTGTTGGGTCTTTCCCCGAGTCTCTTATGCTATATATGCCTTCTCGATGACCTCAGCTAATGTCTATGGAAAATGGATCTAGATTGCACCTCCAATGTCTAGATTCGGCCCCGGATGAACTCCGTAGATCTGCACTTTCTCATCCCGCATGTAATCAACATACTAAAGTATCTAGAAATCTACTCTCATACTAGGCCACTTTGTAAGTGATACATCCGTCGAGGTCATGAAACTCATCTATTCATTATTTTATGAACCTCCATGACCAATATCTTCTCCAAAAATTCTCCTCGAAGAGCTCCCGGAGTAACTCTATCGGAATAGACATGGAGCTTTTGCTCCTCTCTCCTCCACTAGACACCAGCTCCATCCCTCAGTAGATGGATCACAACATGAGATTTTATGTTGCTAGAATAAGCACAAAGCTTGAAGCATCCACTCAAGCTCACCAACCAAGAATCTACCTAAAATCCACCTATGTCATAAGAATAATGTGATGGTCAAAGTTTTAGGATCTCCCTAATGTGATCTGCAGTTGTGGTCACGACAGCCTCTAGGTATCTCTAATTGCTCATCCCTAATCTTACGGATCGAGACCTCTATCTATGATACGAAACTTAGTCACCCTATCCCCTTTGTGGTAAATCTTCCCTAAATGAATCTACATGGGAGTTCTCTCCTCCATGCTCCTTGCTAGGTGGAGGAGACACTGACCCTTAATGGAAGGGACTTTGTCATGTCCGGCTACATGTCCTCCTACCGATCCTAAAGAGTCTACAAAATCTAGGGTAGGATGGCTGCTACAACATGATCTGGTGGTGGTAAGTCTAGGTCTATGTGAAAAGTCCCCTCGTCCCGTCTACACCTCCTGCATAGACCAAGGTGAGAGTTAGTTCATTTTTCTAAGTTTTATTCAATTTCCATGTTTACTAAAATATGTAATTTCTAAACTAAGTTGTTTTCTAGATTTAAAAGTGTGCTAGGTTTAAGTTTCATGTATCAACTTTTCTAGTGTTCCCAATGGTCCAAGATTTTGAACCACTGCTTTGATACCAAGTGTAACACCTTTTGAAACAACCCACTTGAGACCTAGGAACAATCTAGGATTAGTTAGGAAACTTATGGATTTTTTTTTTTTTTTCTTAAAAGAATCTACAACTAGGTTACAAGACAACAACTATCACTAATAGGTTCCAGAACAATTATAACTTACTAGAGTATAATTTTATTTTATTAATAATTATAAGAAGTCGTAAGGTCCAAATTTTAGGGTTAGAAGTTTCAATTAGGTTCAGAGGGTAATTCCTCACCATACCCACTCCCTAACAGGCTTAAAGTTTCAACTTGATTTTCTCAAACTTAACACATTCAAAATTTCCCTAAATCACTCCCATTAGATAGGAAATTTCCTCACCTTTCCATTGATATAAAGAAGTCCTCCTAAATCCTCATATTTTTCAAGTTATGGGCCAGTGGGCCTTGGGGTGAAAATTTTCCCCAAGGGCGGGCATGGCGGGCCATGGGGATAATTTTGTAAAAATTTTCCCATGCAGGGAAAAAATCACATTTTCACCCACACTCCCATGTGTCCGCAAGTCCACAAGGGACATGTGGCACTCCTAAGGTAGCGTGGGGAAGAGTGGGGAAAGGCGGGGGTGGTAGGAAACATTGTCAAATTGTCTCGCATGGGGTGAAAAGTCGGCTTTGCTTTTGTGCTCCTAAAAGACCAAAAAGGATGGGTGGAGACTCCTAAGAAAATGTGTGGAAGGTAGGCCGGTGGGGATAAAATTTACTTAAAAACCTGAAGGGATAAGAGGGTATAGAGACCCGCACTTCCACTGGCACCTTGCGATGCCATGTGGCGACCCTTGATTGGTCAAGGGCCAACAGAATAGTAGGAAAAACTTGGAAATTTTTCCAAAATTATTCCAAGATGTGAAAGAAAAAAAGGAATCCGTTCCTCTACCAATCCCTCGTGATGCCACGTGGCATCACCCCGAATGGTTGTGGATTGGCGGGAAAAATTTGGAAAAGTTTCCCAAAATTTTCTGAAAGTGCTAAGTTAAAAAGGGGATCCGCCCATCTGCTGACACCTCATGGTGCCACATTGTAAGCTTTGATTTTCTGCGCCAAGGTAGAAAAAATTTTGAAAATTTCCCAAAAATTTTCCTAAGTGCTTAAAGGAAAAATTGGGTTCTCCAGCCCATGAAAGGAAAATTTTCCCAAAATTTTAATGCCAAGTGAAGAAAACTTTAGAAGGCCATAAATTTTGATAGAGAGCTCGAGTTTTGGGCAAACAAGGACTTTTTGGAAATATCTCAATGTCCTATTTGCATATGGATCATTAATTTTAGATTTAGATAAATTTTAAGGGGTAAATTTTAAGAAAATGTCATATAGGCTTATACAGTGTGAACTGGTAAATTTTAACTTGTTAGATCTATTTAATTTGATCTTCTTCATCTCTCTACATGTCAAATAGACATGGAGGATTGTTCCTAAATGGATTTAAGAAAGGATTCAAGGTTCAATTTGTCTGATTGATTTGCAATTTGAAAATTTCCGTTTCTTGACAGAAAATGACTATAAAATGGTTTAAGCCTGATTTTGTTAATTTTTGAGATATTTCCTTAAATGTTTTTTTCTATTTGAACTCATATAGGGCCTACTACTTCAATTCAATCATTTAATTTGTTATTTTATTGTTGCAAGTTTGAAATGTGCATTTTTGGTTTAATTAATTGCCAGTTTTAAAATTACAATAACAGAGATCAAATCTTGATTTGTCTATTTGCCATTTCTTCTTCAATGTATTTAGAATACGTTCCAATTCCAATATAGCACATTTTATTTGATTCAAATAAAAATATTCAAGAGCAAAAAGTAATTCTAATTTCAAAATTTTCACATTTCAAAGAGACAAAATATCGTATTTTTCTCACACGCATTTCTTCCTTTCAAACAGAGATTTCAATACATTGATATGATCAGATTCACTACAAAAATGTAATTTGAGAAAATCATTACATTGATTTAATGATTCCAAAATAAAACTTACAACTTCATTCTATCATTTCTTCCAAAATCATTTATTGAACACGGGATGAATAGTACATTTTCTTTTCACGTGCTTCCACTTTACCATTTTTCAAATAGAGATTTCATAGTGCATGCTAAACACAAATTTCCAATGGAATACATCATATGGACAAGACAAAACCACTTCCATCAATTAAAATGAACTCTTATAACTTCCTTTCCATTTGATTACAAAATACAATATACCAAACACATATCATTCTTTCACATTCTTTCTAAACAGAATATAGATTATAAATATTTTACATTTCAAATTTCACTTACAAATCTGTACAACATCTTTCCATTAAAAACATTTACAAGATCATCCACTTCAAATGGGAAGGTTACAATGAGATTTCATTTCACAAGGGAGTGTCAAACTATCTTTACTCAACTCCAAAACAAAAACATGCATTCTTCCCATTCATCCAATCTGATCACAACAGGAATAGGGAAAGGAAACACTCTCCACCCAACCAAGACATCCAATGAAGAGGATAATCCATCCTTCTTCATTGGCCCCTAAGCCCTAACCACAATGCAATAAGAAATGTATTTCAACTCATGGCAACAACAGGCTTCCACATCACAATGCAATCTTTCAACATGAACATTTCAAATTAAAAACTAAAAGTAAAACAAAACAACAATTTTATAACCACATGAAAGATAACACACAAAACTCAAGCTTCACCATGTAAGTCAAAGGAGAAAGTACTATGGGGGATGCTTCTTATGCCTCCCAAACAGGGAAATGGGTATCACCACCTGAGTTACAAACCACCAAAAATAGTATATCAAAACCCTAACATTCCTTATGCCTCCCCAAGTACCCCTTATTCCTCACATTTCGTTATGCCTCCCTAACCTCTTATGGCACCCCATAATGAGTAAAGAAATGTAAGCTATTTATTTTTACAAGATGGAACCTAAAACCCAACTCTCTCCACCCTCATACCTCCCTAAAACACACTTATGCCTTCCACAAAATAAACCCCATAGTCTTCTCCACACCATTCCTAAGCCATCTAACCAAAAACCCACAACAAAGAATAGACATACCATCATTTACATATTCATAAAAGGAAAACAAGAGCATTTCCAAGAGCCAAGATCTTACCTCTCCAGGGATGGACTTTGGTCCAAGTTCAAAATAGCAAGCTCCTTCGAATGCAAGCAATCCAAATATCAACCCAACACAAGTATCCATAAACTTCCCAACTTCCCCAAAAGCAAGAGCTCTCCAAAGGAAAAATAAAGTATCCCCAAAAATTGAAGTGATAAAAGTGAAGCAACCCAAAACAAGACAAGATATTTGAATTTTATAGAAGAGGGAAGAGGAGAAGATGAGGTGGATCCATATAGGAATCCACATCACACATCCTCAACCCCACACATAAAGTTAACTTCATTCTTTAATGCATAATAAATAAGTGGGTGAATAATATGACATGATTTACTTACACACTCAAACAAGTCCATACCCCATAAGGACTGAAATTAAATTATGTAAGAAAAAGGCAATTACAACATCCAACTTGACTTGGAAAAAAATGCATAAAAGGTCTAAATTTATCCCTCCAACCATAGGCAAGGTTGGTACATAAATTTAAGAGGCATGGGACAGTTTAACTTGTCCCACAAGCCTCCAAAATTAGCCTCCAAGGACAAATTCGAAATTCCAAGAAGGTGGAGTGTTTCACACTCAAAATTTAACTTACACCTTACTTACAAAGTCACTTACACATTACTTACACATTCTTACAACACTTTAAAACATGGCCAAAAACTCTATTAATTACATTCTTATGACATCTTTTAATTAATTAACTAAACAAAGTATGATTTTTTTTTTATTATGGGTAAATAGTTTTGAAGGGACTATACCCTGTGAACAAAAAGGCTCAAAAGCCAGATACCAAAAGAGCTAACATTGCAAAACATCCAACATCAGTGGGCTCAATAGCTAGATTATACAATACAGTAACAAAACAAGATCCAGATGATAGTGATCTGAATAAAAGCAGAAGAGACAAAAAATGAACAAGAGAAAACCACCACTGGTCATCTCAGCCAAAAAGTAGCACCAAAAACGCCAATCAATAGCAACTTCACCGCTAGTAAACAACAATAGTGCCCCACATCACTTGATAGCCCAGTTGATCTTGGATTTAATCATTTAGAGCGAGATGAAAAATGCAATGGCGGTGGCCTGAGATGGATCTTTCAAATCCGCCTTGGCAATTGCAAGATCTCTGTTCTCCTTGGAACCCCAAATGTCCTCAGTAATACCGTTGAGACTACAAACACTACGCACATGTTGCTCGATGAAATTGTAGATGCTTTTAAGAGCTAAAAGGATACAGTCATTTCTCCCTTTTGCATTGCCAAGCCTGACATCCAGAGATAGCAGCTTCTTGAAAATTTCAGCAGTAATATCTTCATCTTCATCATTTTGCAGTTTCCTTTTGCCCTGAGTTTTATCCATATCCCTAATAACCCTCTTAAGGTCTTGAATCTCCTTTTCCATCTTTTCTACTCTGACCAGCAAGTCTTCATCTTTAGGCTTCTCCACTAGATTACTAATGTGCAGTAAATTCGCAGCAAGCTCCAGGTCTTTATGACTTCTAAGAACCCTCTAGAGAAGTAGGGACCTTAGTTTTCATCTCTTTCCTTTTCCTGCTAGTGGTAGCAATATCAAGTTTTCTATCAGGAAGGGGGAATGGAGGCAGGGGGAGGAGTAGGATCCAAGTGAGGGCAAGCTGAGTAGTGGTGATGAATGAGCAGTATTAACCCTTGATGAAGGGGAACAACCCTAGTGTGGTTTTGCACTTCCAGAACAGATTTTTCTAGAGAATTCAACAAGTAATGAGGAAAGTTAATGGTGAGGTCTCTACGGAAATGATTAAGGAAGATCAAATGCTTTTGGGGAATAGTGACAAATCTCCCTTCTAAGGTAACATACCTTACCACCATCCTTGCGATCTCAGCAAAAGGCTCTGGAATAGAAGCAAGTTTGATGCCTACCGTCACAAAATCTAGATTCTCACCCTCATCTAGAAACTTATTAGCTTCCACCTCTCTGTCTACCCGCTTGTTGAAGAATTTGGTGCCTTCAAGACTGAGCCGGTGACCTGAGCTATAAGCTCCTCTGAAATCTCAACTTTGATATTACTATATTCAACCACTCACTTCCTCCATCCATGAGAAAATTTGATTGAGAGATCCTGATCAAAACCTTGGACTTTTTCAATAAAATTCACAAGACCCCCTTTCTGTAAATAGTTCTAGAGAACTGTATCATCTTTCCATGCGGGATTATGGGTGGGCTCAGTCTTGCAAGGTGGTCCCCCCATTTTTCCTATGCTATTACCTCTTCCAGCAATGGTAAAAATTTGAAAGCTATACGAATCATCCTCAATTCTATTTTTGAAGTCCTCCCAAGCATGTGAAGAGAAGTAATTATTAATTCTCACTTTGTAATTAATTAACCGCTCCTTAGCATCCACCCTATATCTATTAATGATGACGCTCCAAGTCATGCAAATCTTTGATGATGTCATCACTCTACACTTAAAAGGCCACTCCTTAGCATCAACATTACACCTATTAGTGATTACGTTCCAAGGCATGTAAATCTTTGATGATGTCATCATTTACTTTAGTAGGAAGAATGTCACCCCTTAACCAAGTTTGATAAGTATTATTTACCCCAATATTTGCCAAGCCATCTGCCACATTATTGCCTTCATGGTATGTATGTTTGATTTCAAAGTTTTCAAAACTCTTGCAAATATCAGTAGCTTCAACAATAAAATCCCTGATTGACCAACTGGGGTTGTTTTTTATTTAAAAGATTGATAATGTTCAGCGAATCACCCTCAATAATAATATTAGAAATATTACATTCCCTGGCAAGCCTTATTCCCCAAAGAGCAGCAAGAGCTTCAGAGTAGTGATTAGTTTTTCTACCCATTTTTCCGTAAAAAAGCAAAAAAATAGCCTCTATGATATCTAATGACTCCCCATCTCCGGAATCTCCATGATTGCATTTTAATGCCCCATCAAAATTCAAATTATGCCAAGCACTAGGAGGCTGAATCCATCAGACAGTGGATCTATCAATACTATTGTTATTCTTGTTCAAAACAGTGCCAATATTCCAAGTAGAATGTGCTCTTCTTCCCAAGGGTAAAGTCTATTTTTGGGGGGTTTAAATCTTTCAATGTTGTCTTTCACAGCAATGATAATTTCTTTGTGAACTTTTTGCATAACTTTCTGGTATTCCTGAAAATGACATCATTACGAGCTTTCCAAACCCACCACATGGTGTGAGGGAGAACCAGTTGCCATAATCTCCTCACCACACAATGTTTGTAAGGAGAGTTCCATTGTTCCTAGGCCTGAAGACAAGTATGGGGAAAGATCCATTCCTGATTGAAGTTTTCAAAAATGAGATGCCAAATTTTGGAAGTGTACTTACAATGAAGAAAGAGGTGTTTGATATCTTCTGCTTCTTCCTGACACATGCAACATCTGTTAGGCATGATGAATCCTTTCCTAATGAGATTGTCATTAGTTAGGATCTTGCCTTTAATGATAAGCCACCAGAAAAAATTTACTCTAGGGGTTAGCTTGGGCATCCACAGCTTATGCCACTCAATATCACTTTCAATAGAGGCAAAGAAAGAGTTGTAGCTAGATTTAACCGAGTACTCTCCATCAAAGGAATCTTTCCAAATGAGTTCATCCTTATGATTTTGAGGATTGATATGAATTAGGGAGAGATGACTCTGCATGGATGCAACAGCAGACTGCACATTATCCTCATCTACTCTGAACTGTTTCCATTTCCTTTTATTTTCAACCACCTCAATATAGTCCTGAACTTTGTGCCCATAATTTCTAATTAAGTTGTCCTTAATGTGACCATAAGAGGAAATCCAGTTAACATCAGACCATTTTTCAAAGTTAGAAATCAATGTCTTGTCCATCCCCAAGCTTCCAACTACATCCGTGAGAGAGAATATGTCTGATGTGTAGAAGATTGTTCCAGAAAATAGAGCCATTCAGAAGTGACTGATCAAAAAGGAAGGAATTCATGCTTTGATTGGAAAGGTATTTGATTTTGATCAACTCTGTCCAAGGCTTATGCTCTTTTATGAGTCTCCAACCCAACTTTGCAATAAGAGCAGCATTCATAAGCTTGATATCTTTGATTCCTAAACCCCCAATCCTCTTTGGTTTATAGACCTACTCCCAAGCAACTAAATGGTATCTAAACCTGTCTTCAGTACCATGCCATAAAAATGTTTTTGAATTTTTTCAATGCTATTCATCACTATTGTTGGAATGTTGAACATTGACATGATATAAATAGGTAAGTTCTGAAGAGTGCTTTTTATCAATAAACACTTGCCTGCACTTGAAAGTAAAGCTCCTTTCCAACCAACAAGTTTTTTTGAAATCTCTTAAGAAGATCATTCCAAACCTCATTAGAAACCTTACTAGTACTCATAGGGAGCCCTAAATAAGTAGTAGGGAGGGAATTAATAGTACATCCAAGAATGAGAGCAATCTTTCTTTGCCTTTCAATAGGAGTATTGAAAAAATAGATAGAGATTTTGTCAAAATTAACTTTCTATCCAAGGCTTCCTCATAAAATCTAAGGATAGTTTTGATAGCCTTCGCTTCAATTATTGAGGCCATCAGAAGCAGGAGAGTGTCATCAGCAAACTACTGGTGAGAGGAAACCTGGTTGCCAGAAGTAGGTTGAAATCCCTTTATCATACCAATATGGATAGCTTTTGAGATAGATCAGCTTAAACTGTCAGCCATTATAATGAACAACAAAGGGGAGATGGGGTCCCCTTGTCTAATTCCTCTATTGCTGGCAAAAAAACCAACCGGTTCACCATTAACAACCACTGAGAATCTAGATGAAGATATGCAAGAATGTATTATTTTCCTGAATTTATTTTGAAATCCAAACTTGGATAAAACCTCATCCATGAATTTCCAGGAGACTCTGTCAAAAGCCTTATGCATGTCTAACTTGATAGCCATCCCAACCTTTTTACTTTTATCCATTGAATGAATTGTTTCATGAACCATAATAACACCATCCTGAATAATTCTACCTTGTATGAATTCGTTCTGCTTTATTGGGAGATAATTTCCATAAGAATAGGTTACAACCTAGTGGTTAAAATATTTGTGAAGATCCGATAGATTACATTAACCAGACTAATTGGCCTAAAATATTTGAAATCCTTTGCATCCAACTTCTTAGGAGCAAGCACAATATGTGTATTGTTTAACTCTTTTATGAGATTTCCAGTTCTATAGAACTCATTAACAACTTTCAATAGATCTTCGAGTATATTTCCCAACATCTCTGGAAGAAGTTTGTAGAAAAACCATCAAGACCCGAAGCTTTATCACCTTCTTGAGAAAAAACAACTTTTTTCAATTCCTCGATGGTGACTAAACTGGAAAAACTCTTAAACATCTCGGTAGGCAAAAATTATTAGGAATGGATTCTAAGAGAAAGGAGGCCACTTGCTTGTTGTAGGAATTATTCTCTGTGAGTAGATTCTTGTAGAATTTGAGGGCTTCATCTTTGATGTCTTCAGAATCTGTAGTAATGGTCCCATTACCCTTTGAGACTTCAGCAATTCTATTACAAGCCCTATGTTTGAGGGTTGTCATATGAATTTTTTTTGTATTTCTATCTCCTGCTTTTAACCAAAGGGCTCTAGACTTCATTCTCCAAAAGGACTCCTCACAACTGTTTATATTATGCAGGGAAAGAGAAGATTTTTTTCCTGTTGATGATCCTCGAGGGTCATACCTTTCAAAGAAACTTTAAGCTCAAACTCTTTAAGTTGTTTAATCTCTTTCTTTTTTTCAAAAATATTCCCAAAAACCTCTTCATTCCAGATTCTAACCTTTTGCTTCACATTTTTCAGCTTCTGGAGAAGCTTGAATTGGGCAGTTCCAGTCCCTTCCCAAGACCACAATTATTTAATTGTCAGAATGTCCTCATGCTCAAGCCACATCTTTTCAAATTTAAAATTGCAGTGGAAAGGTTTTGACCAATTGAAGAAATTAAGGGCAATAGGATTGTGGTCTGAACCCATTCTGGGAAGGGAGGAGAGATGAAAATTCTGATCTAAGATCTAGTTAGCAGAAATGAGAGCTCTATCCAATCTAACCTGAATCGATTTTCCCCAATTCTTCTGATTAGACCAGGTGTATTGATTACCATGAAGTTCAATGTCCATAAGATTAAGAGTCGATATGAAGCCAGCAAAATCTTCCATGCTGGTAGAGAAATCAGAGTTCCCTCCAAAATTTTCCCCTAGATTTAAAGGAGTGTTAAAGTCCCCCATTATCAACCAGTTCATATCCTCAAAGTTATTTTGAAACAAGACTAACTCTTTCCACAAATTTCTTCTACCAGCAACAGTATTAGGGGCATAAATATTGGAAAGAATCCAACTAGAATTATTCTCAAGGCTTTTAAAAATTATAGCTAAATGATTCTAGGAGGATGAAAGCACATTACCATGAATAGTTTTAGTGTCCCAGAAGACCACTAAGCCTCCAGAAGCACCTTGAGAATCAACAACAACAAAGGCAACATTCTCCCAGAAAGATCTTTTGCAATCTTCAACAACTTTATTTTCATTTTCATTTCCTGAATTAGAAGGATGCTTGGGCCTGCTTGATCTTTTGATTTCCTTAAGAATTCATTGTTTAGGTCCCCCATTGAGCCCTCTGACATTCCAAGAAATAACCTTCATTAAAAAAATTTGGGGATGTAGTTTCCGGATGGTTCAAAAGCCTTTGAGTACCATCTACAATTTCTTTCTCAGTTTCTTTTTCTCTTACTTCCCTCTTGGAGAGTCTACCTTTTCTATAGGTGACTCCAATGTTTGCAGTTCACCTGGCAAAGTAGCCCTTGTGATTCTTGAGGTGGAAGCTTCCCAACTTCCTATCTATTTATTTTTATCACTAAAGAGTGATTCTGGAATTTCTTCAAGTCCTTTTAGTCTTCGTTTCTTACTTCTCACTGTGATGAATCCATCTTTATCACATTCTGACAGACTTTTCTTTAGAGTAGGAGTAATTTCCCCTTCCTCTTTTCCTTTATCAAAATCAAGTTGTTGAGCTATTTTAGGAGTGAGCTCCTCCATATCTGCAAACTCTTTATCCTAGTTTAGATCTCTTGCTATGGATTCTAGAATATCTTTGGCTTTTCCTTGTCTCATCTTGTGTAGCTCCAGAGAGCTGTTCTTAGTTATCAGTTCTTGATGAGGAAAAAGAGTAATTTTTCCATCTCTTCTTCCTTAGAAGTGGTTAGATGAATGTATACTTTTTCATTTTCTTCATCCACTTCCATGTTCAGCTTTATCGGATTTGATTTCTCAAGTATCATTGTTTGATCTACTTCCATTTCCCTCTTGATTTCTTCACCCTTTGTCGGTTCAGGATCATTTTCCTTTTGGGCTTTATCATGCTTTTCTGACTAGTGGATTTTGGGTCTCCATAGTTTCCTATAAACCGGTGGCCTCTTTATTATGGTCTTAAAGCCTTTTTTCCAGTCCTTTATCCTTAGGTTCATCTACATGCAGTGATCTCTTACATTCTAGTTTTTTTCGTCAGTTAGAGAGACTTTATCATCCTCATCCATCTACTTCTGACCTTGCTTTTCAAAATGATCCAAGGGTTTTTCTAACTTGTTGCTTCAATTTCTCGAACATTTGCTATGGCAAAATGCCCTAATTTATGGCATTTGTTACATCTTAGCTGGAAAGCCTCATATTCTATTGGTTGTTTCCATGCCCCAAATTTGGATTGTAAAATGATGTGTTCAGGCAGCTCCTGATCCATTTCAGATGAGACACAGAACCTTGCAAAGGCAAGTCTGGATCTATTTTTCGTAGGTCCATCTAGCCCAACTGGTGAACCAATCGATCTAGCTATATGAAGAAGGATCTCATCATCCCATAGATGCAGGGGCAGCCCTGGGAGTCTACACCAAATGGGTATGGCATGAATGTTCTCAGTATTTGGGTTAAACCTGGGATACCATTTTTTTAGAAAAAGCCCCATATTGCCAATACACCAGGGACCACCCAATAAGACAGAGTCCACATCAGCTTGTAGATTAAAGTGGGCTAGAAAAAAACCCTTTGCCATGGTGGTGATAATCAAATCTCCTTTTGGTTTCCATCTGTGAATGGTCCATTTTCTTATACTATCGACATTGGGTCTAGATCCCAAAAACTTTCCAACAAGGGCTAGATTAGTTTTCGCAAGAGCTCTATGCATACATCCGTCAGGAACTTGTATGTGGGTCACCCCCTCATTATCTTTTGTACTTTTAAAATTCAGTCTAAATGCAGGAGAAATAGGGCCCACATTTTTGTCAAGAGGTACCTTAACAATATCAGCCCAGGCTCTAGATCCAATACCAATACCTCTATTTGGTTCACAGTCTATTAATGGTGTCTTATCAGCTTGTTCACAGCCTCATGAAAGAGATTCAGTGGCCAGAGTGGCTAAAACCAAACTCTCGAAGCCCTCCCATAGTCCTCCATGAGCTTCAAGCCCGCAGTCCTCCTGTAGTGCCATTTCTCTTATTGTTTCCATTGTTATTACTGACAATATGATTACTGATAATATTTACACCCATTAAATAAATAATGAAAGGGGTAAGTGCATCACAACATAAACACATGCAAAAATTAAACAAAAGGGACCAAAAATAAAAGAAATACATAAAATCCCTTGGTCACATTTAAAGGTGACCCCCCCATGGGAATCCCTAACACTAACAAACACACACACAAAAAAAACTAGTTGCCATGGTGACCTTTTTGAATTCATCTAGAATTCCAATGTCGTTGGCCTCCAATCCCCCTATGTTTGTTGTGATATTTTAACCTACAAAACACAAATACCTCCTTCGGACTCGTGGCCATATCAGAACATCCAAAATAATATAAATATAATTAAAATTCCAAAATCATCTAGATATATGAATCAAAACAACATCAAAGCAATCTAACAATATCATTTATAGTTTTATCAACAACTATATCATCATCCAATAATTTTCCATCTCTAGGTCTACTCATTATATCCAAATATCACAATTTTGAACAACATCCATCATATAACCATGTCCAACAAAAGATAACATCATCAACATATGAAGTGTCTCTAATAATCATCATGCATCATATAAGAATCATAGTCAACAATAATCCATGATGCAGCCTAGAAATGTTAGTTAACACCTAGTCGCACTGGCACATCACTCCACCTAGGATGAGTGCTCACCCGAAGCGCGCGCAAAGGTCTTTGGGTCCCTCTTAATAGTTGCGATAGCAGAATGGTGGTATGATAAAATAGTAAACATATATTTTAGGAACTAATCCATCCATTCACCATTTATATCCAACCAGATCTATAAGCGCTAAAGGTAAATCATCATGAAAGTAATAACATGCATTGATAAAACACATCACACACTTTGTTTGGCCAATTTCCTTTATCTATTCATTAAACCAACAATACAGTAGCTTCATACAATACCAGGCATGCACACATGGATCTGTTATAATTACCCAGTCGCATGTACTCATGTTTTTCCATTCCTCCAAACATGTGGTTCCATCCGTATCTCTATGTATGTCTCTCTATTCTCTAAGTAATTAATTACATATATATAGGGTGCGGAAATAACTCTTCACCACTTAACTCTACCAGAAATAGGTTGCATGCTAATAACAGCCACGCGCCTTTTTACAATTATAGCCATACATGCAAGTATGTTATCTATAGATTGTTGATATTTAACTCAAGTGATGGATCTATTCTTAACTTGTGCCCATGCAAGAGTGAGTTGACATGTCCTTCAAAAATCTCCATGAAGAGTGGCACGCAAATCTTGACATCACTTTGTGTACTCCACATGCAAATCTCTAAGAATAGAACTGATCTCCAAAATCAGCTAAGTCCTTGAGATTCTTACTCTACACCTCTGCTCATGATGCCTTCCAATACCTTCGCACTTTTGCTCCTGTGCCATTCTTCCGCGTGGACTCTGTGTGTAAGTTCAACTAAGTGTTTTCTCTGATCAACATTACCCCACACTAATCTCATTGTCACCCCGACAATGGCGATGCTCAAAACATACACATAGAATGGATAAATAAATAATAGTTGAATAAAGAATTTTGAATAAGAATCTTCAACATGAATTTTGAAGAAGATATACATAGCTAACAAAACTATTTAGACCTCAAGCCCTCCATCTCATCCTGAAGCGGTAACTCGGGTATTCTTCTTTGTTATCTACCTCTAGGTTCTCCCATAATGTTAGCAGTGCTCCTACTATTTTAGGTACATCTTTAATGATGGACTACAGCTCTTCCATGGAGAGTTTCCCTTGCTCATTTTTAATTACAAGAATTATTATTGACATAGAGGTTTGCACCCCTTCTAGTACATCCATCTTCTCGAGAAATGATATTTCTTAGCTCCTCCAACCTCTCCTTATGTGGTGCCTGTCTGCAGATAGTGACTCACACTTTTTCTTTATTAAGACTCGGCATTCAACATGGCCTAGGGAAGCATCCTTCATTGCGTTATGGACCTCATTTTCTTCCTCCAAGGTTTTCACCATGATCAGCGCATCTGGGGCTATGCATATGGTTAGCACATGATCAACCTTCTTCAGTTCGTCATAGGTGGCTTGCAATAGACCTTCATAAGTAGCAATCTTCCTAGCTACTGCAGCCTATGCCTTTTCTATCTTTTCCCTAGAGTCCTTGGGCTGTGAGGATATGCATGCCTTTTCATCCTCCAACACTAATGTTATCAATGTTTTCACATAGTGCATCACAGAAGGAAATTCTTTTGGTACTTGAGAATCTAGATTTGTGCATACCTTTAGAACATCATCCCCAATTTCCTCTGCCATACTAACAAAAGTGTCATATTTTCTTTTGGTTAAGTCCTTTTCTGGAATAGGCTTTCTATCTCCACATCCTTGGCTTTTAATCTCTCTGTCAAGGCACCTTGATGGTAGCAGATTTAAATATGTTTCTTCTTCTACTTGAAGGATACTTTCAGGAGAGAATTGCTCACCTACTCATCTAACATATGTTGGTTTGATTGTCATGTGGTGCATTTTAGGTGACTTCTTCAATTACCTAGATGCACACGATTCTTCATTGACATAAAAGTTAGGCTCATCCATGTATGTGTACATAGACCATGAGAGTTGCTTCCTTGTGCATAGAGTCACCTTGTCCTCATCCATGAGTGCCCATCCAAATAAATCCTTCTACTCGATGGTACTCTAGAACCGAGTGTAAATGATCAGCTTTGGGTCTTCTGCATACCCCATGGCATGTGCCTTGGCATCCTCCCTTGTTGGACGGGATCGGGGTCTTCTTGGAATGGCTACATCAAGGTTGGGAATACCAGATGTATCCCCACCCTTGTCCTGTGTAGCCTTTGATTGACCCCCTTCTTCTTCTTCCATCTTCTCCTCCTCATGTTGAGGCTCTTCTCCAGTTGGAGATGAAGGCACCTTCTCCTTAGATTCCTCTATTTCCTCACTCAGCTTGAGTTTTCTCTGTTTCTTCTCCTCTGGCTCCTTCACCTACGGGGTTCCTCCTTACGCCCTTGTGCACTTAAACACCTTCTTAAATATTTGTGTGCCCTACTCCTCCCTCATAGCTCCTTCTCCCTAGGGAGTTGTTGCACACTCCCCCTCCTGGCCAGATGGCTACTTCCTCCTTCGCACTAGGCTGCCACTATCTTCGTGTTCTTCATCCTCTTCCTCATCATCTTGCTTGGGTGCAGAGGGCCTAGGTGTCGGAATGTTCTCCATAGTATGATTTCCCTTCGGTGGCCTTAGAAGTATGAATTTGTTCTCCACATACTTGTTATTCTCCATTTTAGGCTTTAGTTGGAGATATATTAGCGCAGCCCCGATATCCACAATGGCCATTGTCTCTGGCTTAATGCTTAAGATTTCCGAGATGTTATTCTCGTTGTATGCATTCCTCCCTGGATATCCATAAGTCTTTCTTAGGGTGTGATACTCACATTCCACCTTGTCTGCATTAAATACCAACCTCCGTGTGTTGGTGAACTAATGAACTGCAACTTGGAAGTATTGTGTGGGAAATGCATATGGCAGTTTACACCAGGGGCTCCACAACCCATCTACCATTGGGAAGCGTGCAATACAAAAATGTTGGTAGACTACAAATTGTACCTATTTTCCTAGGACCAAGGGAAAATCCTTAGGTATGCACCATTCTTCCCCAAACACCGTGCGGAGCCTATCATACCACATCTCATTGCACTCCTTAACCTCCTCTGTCATCGATCCTTTGCAAAGATATTTACTAATCACTCCTTTGAGACTTATGATTCATGGGGTATTCCCATATGTTCTCTTTTGCCCCATCTGGTACCCCCGATCTCCATGAAGACTAAACTCAGTAAGATACAACCAAAACTTATCTTACTCCCTTCACACACTTCCTTGACTATCCACTCTGCAATGAATCCGGTGATGTTATAAGTGGTTCCCTCTAACATGCGCTTGGCCACATGCAACCACATAGAATTAACTTGTGACCAACATTCTTGGTCATTCAACTTTGTGGTTAGATGTGTTGCTACCTATACTACTGGACAATTTTTCAACTTGTCAATGTCCATCCTGTGCGGTCCTTTCTGATAGCCCAACACCTTCTGTGTCTCCAAAATGGCACTTTTGTTAGCTAAGTCAGTCTTAATGTCTTCACCCATTTCCTGTAATCCAGTAACTATGGTAATGAGGATGGGTGTTAATCTTACCCTTTGTCCTGCGAAGTAGAAGTCCTCATGGACTCAACTCATCACCATCTCAGCACAAGGGTGCATACTTTCCAAAGTATGGAAGCTCATAAAGCTAGTAGACACCATTTCCCTTGAGTAGATTTTCCCTGGAATTATCATACATTGGCATGCCATTCTCGGTGTGTCTATTCATTCGAGAGGTGAGCAGGTCGTCTAAATTATTCTGGTTTTCACCGGTTTGGTGATTGCATTCACTTATCTTGCCCTGTCTTATGTGGGTATTCCATTCCTACCCCACAATAAATTTTGTAGGGTACTACATTTTAGAGAAATTCCTCTTCGGGGCCATCTCCTCCTCTTCTTCCACCACCACTTTCTTCTTTTCTTTTATCGAGTGCTACTTTCTTCTTTAATTCCATTCTCTTTTAGGGTTTTGTTTTATAGGTCATTTGTTTGTTATCCCCGTTTTAAGTTCATGACAAAACGATCGGATAACCCCTACGAAAATTTTCGAAGTTGATTTTGCATTATGGCCTATTTTTAAGAAAATCAGATTTTCGGGTTTTACCAACAGCTCGACATGAGTTTTAACATGCTTTATGTCGACTGTCTTCCGAAACCCGAAACCCGCCTTGTATTGAGAAAATCGGGTTTTCGGATCCCCGGCGCATCGGAACATCCGCAATCCAAAACATGTTTTATGCCCCATGTTTTCCGATTCCTGAAGTCCGCTTAATCCTTTGTATCGGGTTTTCAAGGCTATGTAGCATCTAAGCACCTCATGCTTTATGCATCATGTTTTCCGAAATCCGAAACCCGAATTGCACTAAGTCCCCTCGTGTCGGGTTTTCAGGCCTCCCAAACATGCTGACATGGCATTCATGCCGAGTGGTCGGTGAGTTGGCACGTGCCGAGCTGAAGTGTATTAATTACCAATTTTCTTATAAATACGCGGATTTCCACGTCATTCTTACCATTCGTATTTTTAATTCGTGGAATTTTTGTGCGTGCTCTTCCGTTTTCAAAACCCGAAAACTCACCTTGCTCGATTGGATCGTCTATTTTCGATCTTACATTTCTCGAATTGAAGGTATTTTTCTTTCCCTTCTTTATTCTTGGTTTTTATGGATCGATTGAGCGTATTTTATTCCCAATTTCTTGCCGGGTGTTGAAGGTTTTCTTTCCTTCTTCTTTCTGTGTTGCTTTGGAAAGGGTTTTAGGTTTTTAGGGTTTATCTCTTTTGAGACTATCCCTTGATGTTGTTTCTTCCAAGTTCTATTATATGCATGGAACATGAATAATAAAAAAGAAGGAGATTACATGTTTTGGAATTCAACGAAAAACCCTGTTTTTCTTCTTGGGTTTTGAAGATTGTTTTGCAGAGCCGGAGACCCGAAGTGTATTGACGGATTGGCGCGCCGGGCTTTCTCAAAATTCCGAAGTATATTGAAGTGTCGGGTTTTCTTCCAGTTCCGACATCCACAAACAGGTGTCGGGGTTTCTTCCGTGTCCGACATCAAAAGCAAGTGCCGGGTATCTCCGAGTTCCCGTCATCAACGCAAGTGTCGGGCTTTGCCAAAGTTCCGACATATCAAACTTGTCGGGTTCTCAGGGTTTTCCGACATCCTCCTCAGCGTGTCGGACTCTTCTATTCTTCCGGCATATTCAGTCGATCAGGATTTTCAGTGTGGATAACATCTCCTGAGTTTCAAGCCTTTCTCCCTCCAACATTCTTCATGTCGGACCCTGGTCCATCTCAGGAGAAGGCCGAGAAATCTAGCAGGATGAAGTACAAATTCAAGAAGCCAGAATCTCCATCATATATTGATTGCAATTATGATATCAGGGACACTGAACTTGGCAATATAGATATGGATGACTTCTGGAATAGGGTGAAGAGTTCCTCTCAAACCCCATGGATGACAGCTTTAGCTAACAGTGGCTTGCCCCTTGCAGCAGGCTTTCCCATGTCCACCCAATGTCCAGAATTTGTTTTGGCTTGTGCGTCTAGTTATGACTCGGCTTCTCGTTCCGTGAAGAGCCAGGCTGGTGAGGTAGTGATCAGGCTAGATGGAGCATATTTTGATGATCTTCTAAAACTACCTAATTTCGAAGAGTATGGGGACCTGAACATCAAGTCGGCTCAGAAGGCCTGGGATAGTAATCAGGAAGACTGCATTAAGGATGTCAACAAGAAGTTCCTGGTCAAGGCTAAACCAGCAGTATCTAGATTTCCAAGGACTATCCCTAGATGTGATTTCATACAAGAAATCAATGATATTATCACCCTGCTGAGCCGGGTTTTTGGCTTGCCTGAATCAAATTTATTTCATGGATGGATGTATCAGTTTATGGTCACCATCAAGAAGAATCAGCAAGGGATTGACTGGGGGACCCTTATCAGCAATGAAATTGATTCTCAGATGACGACGGTCTTATCGACCGGAAAGTTTTATATGTTTTCATATGTGGCTTATGCAGCAGCCGGGATGAGGAACTATCCCGGGCTGGATACTAAGGGAAGCAGAACGACAAACCCAGTTTATAAATATTTCCCTCAACCTCCTCATTCCCCATCCACTTCTTCGTATTGCAAATGATATTTTCTCTGGACTCTCACCCTCTCTCTTTGGAACCCAAGTGATCACCAAGCACGCCTCAACTCCTGTACCTCTCTTTGTTGCATCTACTACCACGTTGGCTACTGTTCCTCCTCCAATAGTAGAATCTTCCCCGAGAGTAGAATACCGCCATCTACAACATTGGCAATTTCCTCCGATACGCCACAATGGCTACTCGAGCAAACTGGTCGAGGAAAAGGAAAGTGATTGTACCCTACTAGCCTTTGATTTCAGCTCACTCAAGGCTTCTTCCCGAAATCAGCCAAGAAACCCAAAACAGCAGTTTCAAGGGTTTTGGTAGATGCTTCAGAGATAAGTTCGCAGATGTGCCACTCCTCGGTGACAAAACTAGAGATGATATAACAGTCTGATTATCGACATAACCAAGGTGGCTCTAGGGAAAGTGACCCAACATGCGAAAGGAGCGACATTGAGATGCACGGGTTCCATAGACATCTGTGCCAAAGTTGAAAGAAACAAAGGACATCAGAAATGAGCTTAAGGAAAAAGTGGAGTAGTTGACAGAGATTTTGATTAAACTCTCAAAACCCCTTGAATCCATACCACCTTCTTCTGTTTCTGCCGGATTCGATTTCTCATCGGTGCCTACGATTGAGAAGATTGCTAAAAAAGGAAGGGTGGTTGATGAATGGATCCAAAAGTTGCTCCAACAGGGGAAGGAAGTAATTCAAGATGTGGTGAAGGTTCATGAGTCTTTGGGGGAGATTCAGAAGGAAGGAGAGAAGATGGATGAGGAATTCACTGAAGAAATTGGACAGCTTGATTTGACTTGTGAAGCTCTCCAAGTGCTAAAGCAATTACCAGCACACGTCTTGGTGGAAGAAGGTATTCTCCCACATACAGATAAACATTTCCAGCTCACCAAGGCCATCAGGTTCAGAGTAAAGATTCTCAACGAAGCCTGCAGCAAGTTGAGAGAATCAAGGGATAAATTGATCGATGGGAAAAGTGATCTGGAAGAAGAATTGCTGAAGATTTGTCCAAAGGTGTCAGTTGGGAACTCAGGTATCCTATCACCAGATGATCTCTTCAAACAAATCCAAGAGTCTGTTCAGCATGAACCTGTACACGGATTTGACCTTGAAGTCATTGGTCAGTTTGTGAGGATTGAACATACGTTGGAGGCCTTAAGAAAGCTCAGCAAAAAATTGAAAAAGCTTCTGGCAGTGCCAGTGATATTCATGAGACCTGCGAAATGTGGAATGATCATTCCACTGCACCTGATGAGAATGAAATGCAAGGCATAATTCGAAAGTTCCAGGAATTTCAGAGCAAACAGTCTCAGCAGGAGGAAGAAAAAGAGGAAAGAGCAAAAGATGATGATTCAGACTAAGTCCCAATGTGTCGTGTCATTTCAATCTTGAAATTGACATGTCTTTTTCATTTCTGTTTCGTCATATTTTTAATCATGTTTTGACTTGATCTCCTGCGTGAGAGTCATGCAAAACTGAACTCCAGTTAAAATGCTACTTTTTAGGATCTGCCCTAGTTTATCTCTAGTTCCTTTTGTTATAAATAAAGGATGTTGTGCATTCAAAAGGGTCGAGAGTTTTTGGAATATTGAGGGGCTATTGGAAAGGAGAAAAACTTTGTGTTTTCTTTCAATCATTTTGAAGAATAGGAGTTGATATTGTTTTACAGACTTTGTGTTGTGAAATATATCTTATTTAAGATAGTGTTCTTATGTTCATGATCTTAAGCTATTCTTTGCATAGAATCTCAGTGTTTCTAATTATCTTGGACATTACATCTGTGATCTAAAACTCGTATGATTATTTCGTGCTCTGTGTTTACTCGAAAGAAAATACGTTTCTCCCATTTCCTTTCTACCGTGCTTCTTTCACTGTAACAGTTTCTAACCTATTTCATTTACGAAAGCAATATCCTTGAATCGTGTGAATGTGGATTTCGGGATTTCATCCCAACCCCCAATGGTTAGATTAGTGTGAATATTGTATATATTATTTACTGTGTTTTAGATTAGCAATAAAAGTGCAGCCTCACTGTCTTTTGAGGAGGATTTAATCCCATGTTACGTGTTGAACCTCATATTTTGGTTTGACAAAATTGAAAAATATCCAACCAACAGATTTTAGCGACTCCGGCTTGGGGACTACGGATCTATAGTATAAAGCTTATCCTCTCGGTGTTTAGCGACTCCGTATTTGCCTTATTTTTCAACAAGATCTCCTTTCGATTCAAGCTGGCCGGAAGATCTTCACTCGGTCCCGCCGAGCTCAAGGTGAAATTGATCCACTCTTTGAGTTACTGCGTCAAATAATTTCTAGATCTTTCTCCCAACATGTTGTCTCTAATCGAACTAGAAGTTCTTCACCTGTTCGAGAAACCGGATCCTGTGGAAGGGGAAGCATCTGCAACTTGTCGTGCACTACTTTTATCGATACTCGGATCCTGTCTCGCACTCTTTTTTATAAAGGATGGCGGTTCAACTTTGTGCCTTGGGGTGCGATTATTGGTCCTCTTTCCTTGACTCCTCCATTGAATGAGTTACCACGTGGATCTCGTAAAAATATTCCTAAGTTCATAGAGATGGGAAGCGATATCGTCTGACGAGCACATAGCATCTTTCTTTGTTGCATGCGGTGTTCTCGAGTAGCCCACGAAGATGTCTCTAAGCTCGACTCTTCGTTGAAACATTGCAGGTGTAGCAGGTATAATGGTTTTATCACCTCCCGAATGCATGCATCCCAAACTGGGCTACCATGCGGACTAAGTTCGAAGCATGTTTCAAACCAGCTGAAGATTCTCATGCTTTGTTAGCTCAGCTCACTCATATGAAGAAGGAATCGCATGAACCTATGCGGGAATTCGTGGCAAAGTTCAACAAGCTGATCCTAAGATTCCGAAATAGTGTGTACTTACTCGGAAAACCAAAAATGCTTCTTCATCAATGCCCAACCTCCTGATATAAGCTTTTTATTAAGAAGGTCGGTTATCCCAGATTTGGCCACTGCTCAGTCAACAGCTACTGAAATAGAGGATGATCTCATCTTGGCTGGAAGGATCAAGAAAGACATACCCAAACTCAAAAATCAAGGTTCTTCTCAAGGTAACACAGATCCTATGTTTCAAAAAATGGCTAATGATTTGATTGCTTTAAAGAAGCAAATGTCCCAGCAGGTGAACAATGTTCCATATCGGGATATACCTAGGTGGAATTTCAATAATAACAATGGTGCACCTGTCAGAGATAGGCCACGGTTAACTCCTGCTCAACCGAGACTAGCAATTGAAGCTCCTCCCGTCAATGCAGCAGTGGAAATACTTGATGAAGAAGATGAACCAGAAGAACAAGAATCTCACGAGGCTTTCGAAGCTTCAGGATATGCTGATGAGTCTTATGATGAGTCAGCTGGCGACTCCAGCATTGGGTATTTGGAATACGATGAAGATGAATGTGCGCCAGATGGTCAATCATTTGCTGTCTTCACTCGGTCCCAATCTCAGAATCCCAGAAAACCTCTTGAAAGCACTAAGGAGAAGAATAAGGATCCTCCCATATCTATAGTTAAGAGGGTACCCCTATTTCGGTAGCAAACCGAAAGAGAGGTTACCAAAAGGCAAATGCTCTCTTATTCTCCTTCTCCTAAGATCAGTGCCCCAGCACAAGCTCATATAATTAGAACGGAGCCTACCATCATTCCTTCTTATACTGCTTTTGACATTATTGATCATGCAAAGAGAACCAAAATTCAAATGTCGAGGGTAGAATACCTTCAGTCGAATCCTGAACAGTTTGAAAAGCTGGCCAAGTTCATCAGGAGAGTAAAGTGGCTGTTCCATCACCTTCAAAAGGTCTCCTTCCAAATCCTACTCAACTCACACCTCAGAATAATCTGACCTCTGCTTCTTCCTCAGGAAAGATTGAACCATTTTATTTGTCTCTACTTATAAATGGGTTTAAACTCAGCAATTGCATCATCGACTCAGGGGCCTCTGATAATGTTATGCCCGCAAAAGTGGCCCATGCCCTTGGACTTACTTTGACTAAGTCATATGGACGGTGCTATTCCATGGAAACTAAACAAGTCCCTCTGATTGGTCAAATCAAGGACGCACAGTTTGCATTTGTTGCCTTCCTGAGAAGAGAGTGAAAATGACTATTCTGGTTGCCGATATCCCTGCAGCTTATGGTATCCTCTTGGGTAGAGGATTTTGTAAAGATGTCAGAGGAGAGATTAGTATGGATTGGACCAAAGCCAAGATCCCAGTCAAAGGGGTTCAACAGGTTCTTCATCCTGAACCGCAGGCAAAGTATTTGGTGACCAAATCAGATGATCCTAAGGCTCAGATTCTTTTCGAAGATGCTAGCTTCGGGAATTATTTCATGACTTCCGAGATACCAATTGTGGATGTTGAAGAGGAAGATCCCAATGCTATTTGGATGCTCAAATTTGATGGTAGCTGCTCAACCTCTGGATCAGGCGCTGGTGTTGTTCTCATATCTCCTAGCTCCGAGATTTTCCCATCAGCTTATAAGTTGCAATTTGATAATACTAACAACACGGCCGAATATGAAGCCCTGTTATTAGGATTAGAATTATCCAGACAGAAGGGAATTAGAAATCTCAAGGTTCAAGGAGATGCGGAGCTGATTGTTAATCAGGTCAGGGGTATATATCAGGTGAAAAATGATCGGTTGAGACATTACCGAAATAAAGTTTGGGATAGTATAGAATGCTTTGATGCATTTTCTATTAAGGCAGTTTTAAGAGATTATAATGACAAGGCTGATTCTTTGGCCGTATCTGCATCTCTTCTTCTTCCTCATCCTCAGTTCAAGCAAGATACATACTCTATTGAGATTGTATATCGTCCCAGTATCCCAGATAATTCAACTCATTGGCAAGTGTTTAATGATGATCGACAGGTGTTGGCTTTTCTAGAAAAGGCTGACAATTTCAGTGAGCTATATTTTGAAGGTTCGGAATCAGCCTTTCGTGAAACTATTTCAGATCCATATCAAGAGGTTGATGGTGAATTTATCCAGCTGAAAGGCAACAAGATACCAAAAGGTCTGGTTTCCCTGGAGGGTCTGTTTGACAAGCATGATCGCTTTATCCAAAACAAAAGGCAAGTTGAAGGAGCTTCTTCCTCTGAAGTAGATCAAATCAATCTAGGTTCATCTGATCAACCTCGGATGGTGAATATCGGTAAATGTTGTTCTCCTGAAGAGAAGGTAAGATTCACTTCGCTCTTGAAGAAATACATCGATGTGTTGGCCTGGTCTTATGCAGATTTGAAATCCTTCAAGCCCAAAGATGTACAACACAGTATCCCTTTGAAGCCTGATGTGAAGCCGTATAGACAAAAGCAAAGACATTACAATCCGAAGATTTCAGGAACTATCCTGGCAGAAATTCAGAAGATGTTAGATGCTAGAATTATTTTCCCAATCCATCACTCCACTTGGATTGCAAACATTGTTCCTGTCAGGAAGAAGAATGGCGAGATCTGGATTTGTGTTGACTTCAACTTGAATCAGTCCTCGCTGAAGGATAACTATCCCTTTCCTATCATGGATCGGTATTGCAAATCATTCTTCTTGGATCATAAATGTTATCCATGCTCGACGGGTTTTCGGGATATAATCAAGTCGAGGTAACCACGAAGATCAACACAAGGCAGCTTTCACGACCCCATGGGGTACCTTTGCTTATAGGAGGATGCCATTTGGCTTGATTAACACCGAGCTACTTTTCAGAGAGCTATGGACCTGGCATTCAGAGATCTGATGGGCAAGGTCATAGTTGTGTATTTAGATGACTTAACCGTTTTCTCTAAAAAATGGGGTGATCATTATGGTCATTTAGAACAAGTACTTTTGAGATGCAGACGTCACGGGATTTCATTGAATCCTAAGAAGTCCATGTTCGGGGTAACCGAAGGAAAATTGCTGGGTCATATTGTGACTAAGGAAGGAACTAAAATTGACCCGGAAAGGGTAAAGGCTATTCAGAGCCTTACCTTGCCCACAAGTAAAACAGGAGTTCATTCTTTCTTTGGAAAGGTTAATTTTTTGAGAAGATTTGTACCTGATTTCACTGACAAAACCAAGGATATCCTTGGAATGATGAAAGGAAAAGTCCCATTCAGGATGGAGTACGAAGGAAGCTTTCATTTAAAGAAATCAAAAGGGCAGTTGCTTCGCTCCTATCTTAGTATGTCCAGACTTCAAGAAAGATTTCATCATGTATAGCTATGCTTCTGCTCACACAGTGTCAGCCATCCTGATGCAGGAAAATGGGGAAGGCATTGAAGCTCCCATCGCATTCATGAGCTGTCTATTGAAGGAGCATGAATTGAAGATGTCGCAGATTGAAAAACATGCTTATGCGGTGGTGCGAGCGGTGAAGCATTTCAGGTACTATGTGCTGAATTCCCATACTCGCGTTCTCATTCCTGATACTGCTGTTAAATCCATTCTGACTCAACAAGAGCTGGGAAGTCAACGAGGTACCTGGATAGCTAAGGTTCAGGAGTATGATTTAGACATCAGACCTACCAAGTTGGTATGAGGAAGGGGCCTGTGTCAATTGATTGCAGAAAATCATGCTGAAACAGAGTGTGAAAAGACTCAAGATACTTCTTCAGAGCTGCCTATGGTGCTTTTTGTGAGTACGACCGATGAATGGTACACGGACATTGCTTTCTTCCTAACTTATGGTGAATGCCCTTCACATTTAAATCAAAAGGAGAAGAGGACCGTCAAGTTGAGATCTGCAAAATACCTTTTGTGGAATAATGCAATATACAAGAGAGGTATAGATGGTGTTTTCCTGCGTTGTGTTGATAAATCACAACAGGAAAAGTTATTAGAATCCTTTCATAGCCTAGCATGCGGAGGACATTTTTCGTCCTCTGTAACAGCGTATAAGATCCTACGGGCTAGGTATTATTGGCCTACTCTTTTCCGGGATTCAGCAGAATGGGTGTCTAAATGTGAAGCTTGTCAACATTTCGTTGGTCGTCCCAAGCTAGCAGCTCTTCCTCTGAAACCTGTAGTGATTGAAGAACCTTTTCGCCAATGGGGGATTGATTTTATCGGAACATTGAATCCTGCTTCCAGTGCCGGACACAACTATGTGCTGACCGCTACAGATTATTTTACCAAGTGGGTAGAAGCTGTACCAATCAAGCAAGCAACTTCTGAAGCTGTTTGCAATTTCCTGAAAGAAAATATAATCGTCAGATTCGGTGTGCCTCATAAGATTGTAGCTGATAATGCTTCTAATTTCTCATCACATGAGTTAACTGAGTTTTGCTATGGATTTGGCATCACTCTGGCTCACTCATCTGATTATTATCCCCAGGGTAATGGGCAAGCTGAATCCAGCAACAAGAACCTGGTTACCATAATCAGGAAACTAGTGGATGAAAATCAAAGGACATGGCACAAAGCATTGTATGATGCATTGTGGGCTGATCGGATCACTCCAAAGCGAGCCATAGGGATGTCTCCTTTCCAATTGCTATATGGGATTGATGCTGAAATTCCTATCTCAGTAGAATTGCCGGCCTTGCAGTTGGCAAAAGCGGTTGAAGATGTAGCTTTTCAGAATTCTATCGAGAAGAGGGTTATGTACCTAACCAGGCTAGAAGAAGAGTGAATCAAGGTGGTTGATCACATATCAGATCATCAGAGCAGGGTGAAGAAGATTTTCGATAAAAAATCAAAGCAGCGCAACTTCCAGATTGGAGACCTGGTGTTGCTTTGGGATAAAAGGAGAGAACAGAAAGGAATGCATGGAAAGTTTGATTCTTTATGGAAAGGACCTTTCAAGATCCACGAGTTGAATGGTGAAAATAGTTTCCTTCTATCATATCTGGATGGAGGGTTACTCCCTTTGCCTTTCAGTGGACAACATCTAAAGCTGTTCCACCATTAATGCAAGATGCTCTCTTGCATTGTACATATTTTGCTTTTTGTTGTGTGTTTGCTTTTGGTTTTCTTTCTTTCTTTCTTCGTTTTGTTTTGTTTTGGTTTTCTTCTTGACCCCGTAGCCTAATGAATAAGACCAGAGATTCTGAGTTCTCTTCCTTTGGTATTACAAAGAAAGTCCCCAACTGGAGCCAGCTGTTATCCCCGTTTTAAGTTCACGACAAAACGATCGGATAACCCCTACGAAAATTTTCGAAGTTGATTTTGCATTATGGCCTATTTTTAAGAAAATCAGGTTTTCAGGTTTTACCAACAGCTCGACATGAGTTTTAACATGCTTTATGTCGACTGTCTTCCGAAACCCGAAACCCGCCTTGTATTGAGAAAATCGGGTTTTCGGATCCCCGGCGCATCGGAACATCCATAATCCAAAACATGTTTTATGCCCCATGTTTTCCGATTCCCGAAGTCCGCTTAATCCTTTGTATCGGGTTTTCGGGGCTATGTAGCATCTAAGCACCTCATGCTTTATGCATCATGTTTTCCGAAACCCGAAACCCGAATTGCACTAAGTCCCCTCGTGTCGGGTTTTCGGACCTCCCAAACATGCTGACATGGCATTCATGCCGAGTGGTCGGTGAGTTGGCACGTGCCGAGCTGAAGTGTATTAATTACCAATTTTCTTATAAATACGTGGATTTCCACGTCATTCTTACTATTCATATTTTTAATTCGTGGAATTTTTGTGCGTGCTCTTAGTTTTGAAAACCCGAAAACTCACCTTGCTCGATTGGATCGTCTATTTTCGATCTTACATTTCTCGAATTGAAGGTATTTTTCTTTCCCTTCTTTATTCTTGGTTTTTATGGATCGATTGAGCGTATTTTATTCCCAATTTCTTGCCGGGTGTTGAAGGTTTTCTTTCCTTCTTCTTTCTGTGTTGCTTTGGAAAGGGTTTTAGGTTTTTAGGGTTTATCTCTTTTGAGACTATCCCTTGATCTTTGTTTCTTCCAAGTTCTATTATATGCATGGAACATGAATAATAAAAAAGAAGGAGATTACATGTTTTGGAATTCAACGAAAAACCCTGTTTTTCTTCTTGGGTTTTGAAGATTGTTTTGCGGTGGGAGACCCAAAGTGTATTGACGGATTGGCGCGCCGGGCTTTCTCAAAATTCCGAAGTATATTGAAGTGTCGGGTTTTCTTCCAGTTCCGACATCCACAAACAGGTGTCGGGGTTTCTTCCGTGTCCGACATCAAAAGCAAGTGCCGGGTATCTCCGAGTTCCCGTCATCAACGCAAGTGTCGGGCTTTGCCAAAGTTCCGACATATCAAACTTGTCGGGTTCTCAGGGTTTTCCGACATCCTCCTCAGCGTGTCGGACTCTTCTATTCTTCCGGCATATTCAGTCGATCGGGATTTTCAGTGTGGATAACATCTCCTGAGTTTCAAGCCTTTCTCCCTCCAACATTCTTCATGTCGGACCCTGGTCCATCTCAGGAGAAGGCCGAGAAATCTAGCAGGATGAAGTACAAATTCAAGAAGCCAGAATCTCCATCATATATTGATTGCAATTATGATATCAGGGACACTGAACTTGGCAATATAGATATGGATGACTTCTGGAATAGGGTGAAGAGTTCCTCTCAAACCCCATGGATGACAGCTTTAGCTAACAGTGGCTTGCCCCTTGCAGCAGGCTTTCCCATGTCCGCCCAATGTCCAGAATTTGTTTTGGCTTGTGCGTCTAGTTATGACTCGGCTTCTCGTTCCGTGAAGAGCCAGGCTGGTGAGGTAGTGATCAGGCTAGATGGAGCATATTTTGATGATCTTCTAAAACTACCTAATTTCGAAGAGTATGGGGACCTGAACATCAAGTCGGCTCAGAAGGCCTGGGATAGTAATCAGGAAGACTGCATTAAGGATGTCAATAAGAAGTTCCTGGTCAAGGCTAAACCAGCAGTATCTAGATTTCCAAGGACTATCCCCAGATGTGATTTCATACAAGAAATCAATGATATTATCACCCTGCTGAGCCGGGTTTTTGGCTTGCCTGAATCAAATGTATTTCATGGATGGATGTATCAGTTTATGGTCACCATCAAGAAGAATCAGCAAGGGATTGACTGGGGGACCCTTATCAGCAATGAAATTGATTCTCAGATGACGACGGTCTTATCGACTGGAAAGTTTTATATGTTTTCATATGTGGCTTACGCAGCAGCCGGGATGAGGAACTATCCCGGGCTGGATACTAAGGGAAGCAGAACGACAAACCCAGTTTATAAATATTTCCCTCAATTGACAAAGAAGGGGTCAAAAGATCATTTCAGGAGGGTAAATGATGCCTTTTTCTATGAGAATATCTGCAAGCTGAACCCAGAGCTGAGGAAGACGAGAGTCTCAGATGAGGCTTGGACTGAAGTATCCAAATGGGGGTGTATCTTCTTGCAATTCAAGAAGTTTACATATCTTCGAACAGTCATGTACTCGGGAGAGCCTTTCCATCTGCCTCATATCCAGGGGATAGATTGATATTGATAGAATTGGTCGGGCATTTTGTTGATTTTCACAAATTCTAACAAAGCAAGCATAAGGCAGCAGTATATCCTTTCCCAATTTCTATCGGGAGATATACTTGCTCGACAGTGGCAAAGGCCAAAAATGTTGAATGTGAACTTCAGGAAAAATTAAAGAAGCATATGAAGTCTCGGGATGGTTTTGACATCCGAGGAGTGCTTAGAGCCTATGGAGCCCAACATCTGCACAGGCCTGACATTGAGGATATATGGGTTGATCTGCGTAACGAAGTTGCGGTTCGCAGAAAAGATAATAGTAGGTTGACTATTAATGAGATTCAGACGCTGGAGCTTTCTGATTTGCCAGATGGCACGACTGACAATGAAAGTGTGTTGGATATGTCCTATGATGGGCTTAATGAGGATCAATACATTTTCCCACCTATTGATTGGTCAGCCAGTGAAAAAGCCTCTATTACAGATAGGTCGGCTCTCATTCTTGCTCACACCAAAAAATGGCTCTCCTCTTGGGGAATGAATTTTAAAGATGACAAGTTTCTAAAGTTGGCTGAAACGGAGGTGGGGCCCTCCAAAAAGAAAAAGGACAAAGAATCTTCTGGGGGGCCTATAAAAATCAGGATTCCCAAGAAGAGGAAAGAAAGACAAATCTCTTCAATTATTTCTCCAGCTGAAACGGTGGTTGTGCCAGAATCACCAACACCACCAGAAATAGGAGAAATTAATTTGGAAGAAGGAGGAAGCCAGCTCTTGACTTCATCATTTGTTGATTATCAAACTGAAGAAACTTTGTCTCTTGCATCCCAGGCTTTGGAAACTGAATCTGTGCCTCCCCCTCAACAACCACTCCAACCTCCTCATTCCCCATCCACTTCTTCAGGTATGGCCGGTATTTTCTCTGGACTCTCACCCCTCTCTGCTGGAACCCAAGTGATCACCAGCACGCCTCAACCTGTACCTCTCTTTGTTGCATCTACTACCACGTTGGCTACTGTTCCTCCTCCAATAGTAGAATCTTCCCCCCTTGAGAGTAGAATACCAGTTACTACAACATTGGCAATTTCCTCTGATACGCCACAATGGCTACTCGAGCAAACTCCGAGGAAAAGGAAAGTGATTGTACCCCTACCAGCCTTTGATTTCAGCTCACTCAAGGCTTCTACTGTGAAATCAGCCAAGAAACCCAAAACAGTTTCAAGGGTTTTGGTAGATGCTTCAGGAGATAAGTTCGCAGAGATTGCCACTCCCTCGGCTGACAAAACTAGAGATGATATAACAGCTGCTGATTATCAGATAACCAAGGTGGCTCTAGGGAAAGTGACAGCAGAAGGAGCGCAACAAGATGCACGGGCTTCCATAGACGTGCTGTGCCAAAAGTTGAAAGAAACAAAGGACAGCAGAAATGAGCTTAAGGAAAAAGTGGAGCGATTGTGAGAGATTTTGATTAAACTCTCAAAACCCCTTGAATCCATACCACCTTCTTACATTTACTGCTGGATTCGATTTCTCATCGGTGCCTACGATTGAGAAGATTGCTAAAAAGGAAGGGTGGTTGATGAATGGATCCAAAAGTTGCTCCAACAGGGGAAGGAAGTAATTCAAGACGTGGTGAAGGTTCATGAGTCTTTGGGGAGATCCGAGAAGGAAGGAGAGAAGATGGATGAGGAATTCACTGAAGAAATTGGACAACTTGATTTGACTTGTGAAGCTCTCCAAGTGCTAAAGCAATTACCAGCACACACGTCTTGGTGGAAGAAGGTATTCTCCCACATACAGATAAACATTTCCAGCTCACCAAGGCCATCAGGTTCAGAGTAAAGATTCTCAACGAAGCCTGCAGCAAGTTGAGAGAATCAAGGGATAAATTGATCGATGGGAAAAGTGATCTGGAAGAAGAATTGCTGAAGATTTGTCCAAAGGTGTCAGTTGGGAACTCAGGTATCCTATCACCAGATGATCTCTTCAAACAAATCCAAGAGTCATTTAGCATGAACCTGTACACGGATTTGACCTTGAAGTCATTGGTCAGTTTGTGAGGATTGAACATACGTTGGAGGCCTTAAGAAAGCTCAGCAAAAAATTGAAAAAGCTTCCCGGCAGTGCCAGTGATATTCATGAGACCTGCGAAATGTGGAATGATCATTCCACTGCACCTGATGAGAATGAAATGCAAGGCATAATTCGAAAGTTCCAGGAATTTCAGAGCAAACAGTCTCAGCAGGAGGAAGAAAAAGAGGAAAGAGCAAAAGATGATGATTCAGACTAAGTCCCAATGTGTCATGTCATTTCAATCTTGAAATTGACATGTCTTTTTCATTTCTGTTTCGTCATATTTTTAATCATGTTTTGACTTGATCTCCTGCGTGAGAGTCATGCAAAACTGAACTCCAGTTAAAATGCTACTTTTTAGGATCTGCCCTAGTTTATCTCTAGTTCCTTTTGTTATAAATAAAGGATGCCTGTGCATTCAAAAGGGTCGAGAGTTTTGGAATATTGAGGGCTATTGGAAAGGAGAAAAACTTTGTGTTTTCTTTCAATCATTTTGAAGAATAGGAGTTGATATATTTTTTCAGACTTTGTGTTGTGAAATATATCTTATTTAAGACAGTGTTCTTATGTTCATGATCTTAAGCTATTCTTTGCATAGAATCTTAGTGTTTCTAATTATCTTGGACATTACATCTGTGATCTAAAACTCGTATGATTATTTCGTGCTCTGTGTTTACTCGAAAGAAAATACGTTTCTCCCATTTCCTTTCTACCGTGCTTCTTTCACTGTAACAGTTTCTAACCTATTTCATTTACGAAAGCAATATCCTTGAATCGTGTGAATGTGGATTTCAGGATTTCATCCCAACCCCCAATGGTTAGATTAGTGTGAATATTGTATATATTATTTACTGTGTTTTAGATTAGCAATAAACAGGCAGCCTCACCTGTCTTTGAGGAGGGATTTAATCCCATGTACTGTGGTTGAACCTCATATTTTGGTTTGACAAAATATCCAACCAACATTGTTGTGTGTTTTGTGTAATTTTCTTCGAACCCTAACCTGATTCTTCTATTCCCTAATTTGTAATCACAAACTTACGCACCCTAACTCTATTGTATTACTCTATTTCATCAAACCCTTTTTCTAGGGGATCTAAGCCCTTCTAATAAACAAATATCTTCTCTACTGCCTAGTTCGCTTACTTCGTACCTTGAATTAGTTAGCTTTATGCTCTTCGCATATCATCTCTCTATTTAATTCTCATAGTCGTAAGGGTAAAAATGAGATCGCATCTCATCCTTATATAGATTTCTACTTTTCGCTGCATTAATTGCCCCTCTACCTACCAAGTTCTCCTCATTTATGACCTGTTTTTATCATTTTTGTGTTGTATATTTTTTCACCAAAGCTATAACCTTCTAGCACGCCTCTTTACCCTTTTTTCATTGACTTCTCTTCAACGTGCACCTTCACACCCGAGTACCTCATTACTCCATGATCTCTTGGTAATTACTATGGCCTCCGATTACCTCACGTTTGATTTTCCCTTATCCATATTCATCCTTTCTTATCTTGAGAAGCAATCTTTCGTCAGTTACCCTTAGCAACCCTCTTTCAACACCCACAACATGACATCTTCACAACATATCTCTGAGAGTCACCAAAAATCCACCCCACATGAAAAGGATGTGCAGTCCTCTATGCATTAATATGCTTCATATTGTAGTTAGTTTCATGCGTGCAAGCGCGCTTATTACACAAACAAGAGCTAAAATTGACAAAGAATAGAAACGATGAAAGAAACACATTAAGGAAATGCATAAAGGGAAACCTAATGTATCTGGCAATACTACCTTATTACAAACACCAAGAAGACTTATTTATAGTAGGGCTTTAACCTACTCCTGTTAAAGTAACTAGGTAACCATGTGCCATCAATTGTTTCCAATTGACAAGCACTGACTCAAGTATATGAGTGATAACATATGACCCCAACCAATGCACCTTGAGCTTTCCTAGATGGTGCAAAAACTTGGAGTCATATAGAAGTACCATTTATCCCACCACAAGTTTCTTATCCCTGATGTGCCGATCATGCTATGCCTTTTGTCACACTTTCTCCTAGTTTCGACTCTAGTGTGCGATGGCGTGGTGCTCATCTAGCTGAACCATCTTCACAATCCATTCTTCCAAGGCTTGCTCATCATCTAGACCTCCAACATGTGTAATGCACAAAGAAGGTAACATAAATTCTAGAGGTAGAACAGCTTCCGTGCCAAACACCAATTGAAAAGGTGTGGATTTGTTAAATCTTTTGTATGTTGTTCTATAAGCCCAAAGAACAACAAATAATTTATCATCCCAATCTTTCCTTCCAACATCGCAAATCTTGGTCAATGTGTGGCTCAAGATCTTGTTAAAAGCCTTAGCACTCCCATTTTCCTGAGGGTGATAGGGTGTAGTTTTATGGTGGGCAACCATAAACTCATCTAAAAGAATTTGTATTGTCTCATTTAAAAAATGTGTGCCCCTATCACTTGTTAAACTCAAAGGACAACCATACTTGTAAGGACATTCTCCCATAAGAACCATGCTTTATTATAGCCACTGTACAATCCTTTGTAGGTGTTTCTTCTTCCCATTGTTTAAGATAATATGTACAAGTGATGATATAGCATGATCCAGTCTGTGCGTGGGTGGGAGATAGGCCCGATAAATTTAATTACCCATTTCTCAATGGTTCTACACTCATTATTGGTCGTAGGGTCATCTCATCCCATTGTCCTATTCGACTGAGATGTTGACAATGGTCACATGTCTTACAATACTCTTTACAATCCCTATATAATGTTTCCCACCACAACCCAACAAGTAGGATCTTGCACGTTGTTGCATCACCTACATAATGGCCACCTGCAATACCACCATGTGCTTCTTCCATTATGTCCTTTCGTTCATGCTCCAAGACACAACGGCATAACACCTCATCTCTACCTAGCTTGTACAAATCACCACTAATTAACATGAATGGTGCCACACAAATAGCAAGTTGCTTCTTCTCTAAAGCTTTCATGCCTTCGGGCACCATACCGAGTTCTAAAAAGACAACAGTGTCCTTTAATTCCAATGGAACGCATTGTAACCTATACAAATGTGCATCAGGCATGGTCTCTTCTATTGTTTGTGCCTCTTCCCCTGATTGAATTCTAAACAAGTGATCTAGTCCAGAATTGCTTTTTCCTAGTTTTACCACAATCATAAAGTCAAACTCTTGAAATAAGAGTACCCACTGACATATGCACCCCTGTAAAACAGACTTGTTCACCAAATATTTTAATGCCATGTGATCTATATAAAACAAAAATGTTGTAGCCAACAAATACTAATGAAATTTGTGTAAGGCATAGATCATGGACAAGTCCTCGTGCTCTATAGTGGTATAATTCTGTTCTACAGGGGTCAACTTCCTACTAGAAAACCAAATGGGATGATCAATGATACCTTTGCCTGGTTGAGCTAAGATAACACCAATGGCTATGCCAGAAGCATCCACATGAACATGAAAAGGTTTTTCCCATGAAGGAAAATGTAAGATAAGCGTGGTAGTAAGTTTTTGCTTCAATATCTTAAATGCATGCAACTATGACTCCCCGAATAGAATGTACCTTTTCCTAGAGAAAATCTTCCAAGGGCACAAAAAAATTTCATACCCTTTTATAAACTTTTGGTAATACCGTATGACCCAAAAATCCACACACCTCGCGGCCGACCGGCCAAAGCACTTTCAATCCAATGATGATGCAACTTTAGCTAGATCAACTAAAGCAACCCTTCCTCGCAGATGATATATCCTAAAAGTGTGCCAAAGGGAGTACCAAAGATGCACTTCTTGATATTTAATGAGATACTCAACTATAGACATCTTTCAAACATTAAGCGTAGATTGTCATAATGATCCTTAATCAGCCCATAAATGGTCCAATCATCAAGATAGACCTATAAAAAGTTATGAATAAAATCCTTGAAGGCTTGTACCACTATCCTTGAAAATACAGCAGGTGCATTCTTCAATCCAAAGGGCATCACAGTATAAGCAAAGCTTCCCCATTCAGTAGTGAAGGTGGTCTTCTCTTGATCTTCCAGGGCAATCCTAACCTGATGATACCCTGAAAACCCATCTGTAAATGAATATATTTCACACCTAGCCACCCCTTCTAATATTTCCTCTGTGAATGGCGTAGGAAAGGGATCTGTAACACATGCTGCATTCAACTCCCTATAATCAACACAAATTCGAATCCTACCATCCTTTTTGATGCTTATCACCATAGGACTGACCCATTCTGATTCATCCAGTGGTCGAATGATCCCATATTTCAGCATCTTGTCAATCTCCTCCTTTACTTTCTCATGTAAATTGGGATTCATCTGATATGGTCGCTTCCTAACAGGGCACACACCTTCCTTGAGCTTTATCTTCATGTCTCCGAGTGATATATACACGCCATTAAGTTCATGGTTTCCTCTTGGGAATAAGTCCTCATAATCACGAAGTAACTCTATGATCTTTGCTACCTCTTATTCGACCAATAATCCCCAATTATCACCTCCTTAGGTTTAGGTTTTGTGCCTATATTGAACTTTGTTGTCTTCATAGGTTCGTGATATGCGTGTGCATCTACATCCGCACTGGATAACACTTCATGTGTTCCATGTGAATGATCCATGTCCAAGTGCTCAACTTCCTCCTCATCAATTACATATACCATCTTCCCCTCATATTTTTCCAAAGAAGCACGCTCAAGTAATATGATATCATCTTCTTCATCCACAAAGCACACCCCTATCTCTGTCTCACCAAATAATTCCTGAACAAGTTCTTCCACTTTCCCTCTGTCACCCATAGTTAAGCACTGGATAAAGCTTAAAGTTGTGTTCACTGGTGGTGTAGATGAAAAGAAGTCAAACATTTGGATCAACCCGGTAGTCAAGTTTTCCAATTGCCGGTGTCACGATGTAATTCAACATAGAAATATGAAGCACACACGTAACCTTTTAGAGTAGAATAAAACTGATGCACTCAAGTGAAGGCGGTAATGCTTCCTGGCCTATTGTCTAGAGTCTCTCACACTGCTGGATATGATGTTGAGTAGGTTGATCACCATGATAAGGGCTTATGGTTGTAGGTGCATTACTTCTTGAAAACTTGGTTGATAAGGTAGTCCCAATCATTTCCCATTATAAGAGATTATCTTTGTGGACAACCCACCAACACGTGACCATCCCGCCCAAAGTATATGACAACATAGCGCATCGTTTAAGTTCATCAGCCCAGTTTGGTTCTATGGCCTATAAGAACCCAGCCAAATATTTAGATCCAGTATAGTGGGGTATTGTATGACCTATACATTGAACAGAGTGAAAACCCATCTTGCTAGTAACCATGTGCTTAACCTCGCACCCCATGATTTCATAAGTGCCATGAGCCCAATTATCGCAAGCAATACTAGTAGTATCGCTGATTGAGTGAGAGTCTTCCCAACGAAGGATTCCTTCCTTAGATGGATCATTGACCTTTGGGTCCCGAATAGCACATACATAGATTCTGTTCAAGTCCTCTTCACTGAAAGGCTCCAAATATGGCATGGATTTCCCATCTGTCAATGGTATTATGACCCTTTCCTCCTTGTTATTGAAGCTTATATACCCTTTGTTAAACCTCAAATCAGCATTGTTCGCATAACACCAAGGACACCCAAGTAAAGTTGGGAAACTATCTGCTTCCACAAGTGCTAGCACTTCAAAGTCTCCTGTGAACTTGGCCCCTTGTATAGTGATAGATGCATCCTTCAAAACTCCCTTGGGAGTATCTTTGGTTCTATTTTCCATGAAAAATACATTAGATGATGGCTGCAATGGGGGTCTCCCCATTTGTTCTAATGCATCCAATGTAAGTATATTTACTTCCACACGTGTGTCAATCAGAATATTCCTCAACAGCCACCCATCCACAACAACATTTAAAGTGATCTCCTCATCGTAGTCAATGCTATCATGAGGAAGATTCACATGAAGTATTTGTCTCCTAGTCTCAGTTCTTGAGCGCGGAGTATTCCCTTTCAACCAATCTCCTAATAAAGGAACAATATTCTCTGGCGTAACATTCTACATACCTCTCTCGATGTCATTAATATCCGACAAGGCACATTACTGTTCTATATCCTTGTGCTCTAAATTCTGAGAATGCTCTTTTAAACCTTTTATCTCATCTTAAAGGCTCCTAAGGACCTCCATTGTGTCTTAATAGAATTCTTTATGATGAGTGGATTTGGATATCTAGCATGCAAAACTTCCTCCCTAGTGATTTTTGGCTTCAGTTACAACACCTCTCTTGCACGTGTTGCCTCAGCTCATGTGGTTATCTTGTCTATTACCACCTTAGGTTCTGTGTTAACTTTGGTATCCACTGATTCTCTATTGTGCACTAGATTCTAACCATCCATGCGCCCTTGTTTTCTTTCTTGTGTTGCTTACTGAGATGCTCATACAAGTTCGGGCACTCTTCATAACTATGCCCCTTTCCATAAAATGAACAAGAAATATTTTTGGGCATTCACACCTATAATGGTCAAGTGAGCCACATGTATAACAAGTTCCTCAACAGAATTCACTCCTTCCTCCACCTCGGCCTCGTCCTCCATATCTGCCTTTATATCCTCGTCCCCTTTCATGAGCCCCTTCAAACCTTCCATCATTCCCCGTCATAGTAGGTTTAATTATAATCCCTATCCTAATGCTCATTCTTCCCTTTATAATTATCAGCCACACTCACCTGTCTAACCCCAATATCAATGGCATCATTGATCTAGCCAATCAATCTACAGTCCTCAGTATCATGGGTCGTGGACCTACAAATTTTATAAAAAGAGGATACATTCTTCCTGATCACACGTTGTAGGAGGGGGAAATGACTAGTATCATGGTTCAAATGGAAAATCTCATAGTCTAATAACAATGAACATACATTTCATGAGGGAAACTATCCTTAGTGTGCCCTTCCACTTCACAATCTATACACCAGATCCCTGAGCGCATTTCATGAGCTGAATTTGCCAATAATTTCTCTAACTATTTTTCCACAACCACTATCTGAGCTTCCAAAAATGGACTAACTCCAATGTCAATACTCTCAACTGCTTTAGCACATAAAGCATCTTCCAATGCTTTACACAGATCGGTATAAGTCTTATGCGACAGTGCTCTTCAAAATGGGGTAATTAGTCCCCCGACAAACCATTGTGCATGCTGACTTGCATGAATGTCATAAGAGATTTTGGATAGAAGTTTTTTAAATCATGCGTCATACTCATGTACACTTTCAATAGCTCCTTGCTTTATATCCTTGAGTGCACTTATACTCTTCTACTCAAACTCTGGGATGTGGAACTCTTTTAAGAAAGCATCTTTCAATGCTGCATAGTCAATACAAGTTTGATTGGGGTCAAACTTCCTATACCAGCTTTGCACGCACACCTGTAATGTAGTAGCAAATTGACTTTCCTTACGTTCGGGGCGAATACATTACGTGCCACAATATTTCACACATATGAAAATGTTCAGTAGCATCCTTGATACCTCTCTATCCCGGGAGATGAAGGGACATCTCTATATAAATGTTCAGGGTTGTTGTGGGCCTTGACCACGTGAACCGAAAACCCTTGGTTTCCTCTTCCTCCAATACCACCTAAACCACTGGAAATAGAACTACCCATACCACCCGATCCTCCTCCAAAATTTGGAATAGGGCCCGTGGATGCACTCCCCTGTGCCCCAACAGTGGTACTATACTAGACCCCTATAGTTTGGGAAGTGGTCCTAGCTCTAGAGGTGATGCCCACACTCGGCGCACTCATATTTTGTGTAGATGATGAGCCTGATAACACACCCCAAAGAATAACGAAGCTATCTATGCTGCCATTGGTGTACTTGTTGTCTGACCTATTTATGTGCTTTTACTTCCTGAATTAAAACTGCTTTTACCTGTTGTACTAGATACTAGAAAACCAAGCGCAAGGGCTAGGTCAACAGGTTGGCTTAGATGCACGCTCATGGCCCAGGTCATATCTACTTGGCATGCTTTCATGTGAGGCCAAAGAGGGTTATCTATCATGCTTCCCTAGATGGGGGAGTTCCTGATGCTCTTTCTCTTCTTCCTCCCCATGAGCCTCAAATCCTTCACGAGCCATCTCTCTCCACAACACCATCTGTTCTGTAATTTCTTGCCTCTTGCATAATTCCCTCTCACGTACCTCATCATACTTCAGCTACCTTTCTTCCCTCTGCCGTGCTACCGCTAGGTCTGCCATCTTTCACCAATCCTATTCCTTCCCCGTGCATGGAGATTCTTTAGCCTTCCATGGGTTTAGCTTCCAAGTTCAATGTTACCATTAGTATTTTGATTGCCAATGGAATACCTTGAAAATATGTCCCTCTAGGATACCATAGAAACTAGAACTCTACTACCTCTAGACACGAATAAGTCAAAATTGAATACTCCAAGATATAGTTTTTTAGGACACCATGAAACCAGGTATCTACCACGTGAGTCTAGCTTAGGTCAGCATCATATAGTGTTTGAAATTCCTCCTGTGTCCAAACAAGCGTGCGATACCTCCAATTCCACTTAGATGCATATGCAGTCAACCATTTGTATAATTTTACTAGAAAGATAACAAAGAAGCTTTCATATAAATTGTCATATAGATTTTCTCTACCTAAGTACATGTGCTAAATCTGGATCCAGTGTCAAACCTCCGTGTGTATTCTTCCTCCATATCATGAATCCATTCTTCAACACTTTCCAAGGTTAGCCGATATGTCTTCATCGTGAACCATCCTAAAACAACTAAAAAGAGGTCCCAAAAATGAAACCAATGATGCAGCCTAGAATTGTTAGTTAACACCTAGTCACGCTGGCACATCACTCAGCCTAGGCTGAACTCTCACCCGAAGTGTGCAAAGGTATAAGGTCCCTCTTAATAGTTGCAGTAGTAGAATTTTGGTATGATAAAATAGTAAACATATATTTTAGGAACTAATCCATCCATTCACCATTTATATCCAACCAGATCTATAAGCACTAAAGGTAAATCATCATGAAAGTAATAACATGCATTGATAAAACACATCACACACTTTGTTCGCCAATTTCCTTTATCTATTCATTGAACCAACAATACAGTAGCTTCATACAATACCAATAATGCGCACATGGATCTGTTATAATTACCCAGTCGCATGTACTCATGTTTTTCCATTCCTCCAAACATGTGGTTCCATCCATATCTCTATGTATGTCTCTCTATTCTCTAAGTAATTCATTACATATATATATAGGGTGGGGAACTAACCCTTCACCACTTAACTCTACCAGAAATAGGTTGCATGCTAATAATAGCCACGCGCCTTTTTACAATTATAGCCATACATGCAAGTATGTTATCTATAGATTGTTGATAGTTAACTGAAGTGATGGATCTATTCTTAACTTATGCCCATGCAAGAGTGAGTTGACATGTCCTTCCAAAATCTCCACAAAGAGTGGCATGCAAATCTTGACATCACTTTGTGTACTCCACATGCCAATCTCTAAGAATAGACCTGATCTCCAAAATCAGCTAAGTCCTTGAGAGTCTTACTCTACACCTCCGTGCGTGACACCTTCCTATACCTTTACGCTTTTGCTCCTATGCCATTCTTTCGCATGGATTCTTTGTGTAAGTTCAACTAAGTTTTTCTCGATCAACAATCCATGATCAAATATCTAACATCATACTAAATCAAAACTATAGTAATGTCCATAATATAGTCGATGCATGTCATGATCAATATCAAAAGGTGTCAAAGGGAAGTGGGCACTACACCGCACATCTTTTTGTGTGGGGTGGAGTAATGCAAATAAAAATGGAAGTTAGTAGTGGAAGTTAAGTTTTGATGGCCTAGATTGAAGGTGCATAATTTGGAATAACGCACGTAGAAAAGGTGGACATAACAAATTTTGGTGTTGGGATAGCTTTACGAAGACCACATAATAAAGATGAGAAGTGTAGGAACAACACGAGGTAGTCGATGGAAAAAAATTAGGTAAAGGACAAAAGAAGTGCCTTCGACACTACAAGCACACACATGAGGATCTTTGATGAGTAAGGATTTTAGTGTGCCGAAGGTTAGATGGTTTCTTTTACATAGGATTGGGCATGGGGGTAAGAGCGCTTAAGGTTGGCTTAGTGGAAAAATACGCCTTTATTATAAAAGTATGTTGGTAGGTGGCATAAAATTTATCATAGGAGAGAAGAAAAATCTATAAGTAGAAGGTCGAGATACATTTTTATTACCTTGCATTTGTGATAAAGAAGAGCTCTTGTGAACTAGGGCATCCACGAAGAAGATTTGTGCAAAGGAAAAAGTTTGTGAGAATTTGAGTGTGTGACTAGTGTGATTTGCAAACTAGAGTGGATAAAGTACATGGGCATAGGGAAGAAGATTTCAAAAGGGTATGCCATCTTGTGGAAGGATTGTCCAAGTTAGGGTTCTACATCTAAGGCTAAGAGTAAAGGGATTTTTCGCAAAGGAAAGCCACAAATTTGAGAAGAGCAAGGAAGAGGAGCAAGGAAGAGTTTGTTTTTAACCCGATAAGAAAATGGCACCAAAGAAGGCAACCGTCTCACCAAATAAGGGAAAGGGAAAGGGGAAACAAAATTTTGCCACCAGCTTCAACGAGGAATGGTATGCGAGATGTAATACCTAGATGGCATGTTTCTCGGAAAAGAATGGGTATCCCATGTAAGGAAGATGGTCGTGAGCAATTACAACCATCACAAAAGCACCACAGAGAAGGAGATGGCATTAGAACTGGTTCTCCCAATAGATAAAAGGACACCAGAAGGGATGTCAATCTATGATGATGAAGTGAAGGTAAAATTGGAGAAGGTTGGGTTGTTGCAAATTTATGAGTTTCCCTACTTTGGAAAACTTGAGTGACTGTACCAATGGTTGATGTCACACATGCATGAGGACCACTTCTACTTCTCGGATGAAGGATGTGCATAACCCTCAACTAATCTCTAAGTTTATCGGCATTTTTTGCAAAGGGGAGCCACTAGATGATGACTTGGAGGACAAGGAAGCCATTAAGGATATAGTCTAGGATTATGATTATAAAAGGTATCGCGCTATTTTGATATCTTAGATATCTTTGACCTAGTGATGAGGATGGTCACATGCTTGGTATCTAAGATGAATGGGCAAGAAAGGTGGACACAGATAAATAAGGCCTGGTTGAATGTGCATTGAAATTTTTTGGAAGGAACTATCTATAACATGTCCGCCTTCATTGCAGAAGAAATCATCAATGTCATGCACGAAGGAGAAAATATCATGTTTGGAAATTTCCTCCTCACCATCATCTTCTCAGAAATTGGAGTGCCCGATGGGCCAAAGAAGTTTGTATGGGAGTATCTAGATGAAGACCCTTCCCCGTGAAGAGATTTTAAAAATAAACTTGTGACACCTTGAGGGATGCTCACACGGCATGCCTAGAGAAATGGTAGAAGAGGATGCACAACATGTTTGGGGATGAATGGAGGATACCCAAAAATTTCTAGCACTAGTGCAAGGAGAGGCTGAGTTTGATATTTACCAGCACTTTTGCATTGGTAGATTCACATTGACAGATGGGACTAAGAGCCCATGTTGTAAACTACCTTTCTGGTTCACCATGCAATACTTTAAAGTAGGGAAAACTACTTCAAACAGGCCAATAGACTAAGGTTTGACCTCATCAATGTGGACCAAAAACACCGTGAGCTATGCAAAAAGCTAGTATATCCTAGGAAGCATGCTTATGTGGAGAAGTATGTCTCCCATGATTTGCGCATGAAAAAACCTGTGACGCGCCAATTTCTCGGATCGCATAAGGGTATACTTGCACATCAAGCCCAAGTATGACAAGGGAATATAATTAGAGAGTGATGTCTCCATCCTAGAATAACCCTTTGAGAAGAATAAGACCACACCAAGGAAGAGGGAAAGAGAAGAGGTGTTAGAGAAGAAGGCACCAAGTGTACAAACAACATAATATGTGGGTGTGAAGGAATTAGGTGCGAAGCCAAGCACATATGCACGAAGGAAGAAGTACCCTATTAAGGAAAATAAAAAATCACCTGAGGAAGAGGCTCTAGAGAAAGAAGAGCCTCCTACACAAGAATAATCACCAAGAAAGGATTCATCTACTAAAGAATAAGAGAAGGAAGAGTCTCCTATACTGGAATCACTAGTTAGGAAAAGACACAAAGTAAAGCAGAGAAGGGGGACTCATAAGAAACATAGAACCTAGAGGCCTATAGAGGTGAGAGAGATGATGATGAGCATGAAGAGGCTCAAGACCATCCTATGTATGATGTGCATGACTCCAAGGATGAGGGAAATGAAGAAAATGATGGAGAAGAGGAAGGAACTCAAGGAAAAGGGGAGAGTGAGGAGGTAAATACATAGGATCAATGGAACCCAATCCTCACCAAGGATCGATAGAAGAAGACCCAAAAATAGAAGTGGTGGGCATAATAAAGGATTTTGTGGATTAGGAAGGGGAGTGTAGCACTGATGATGTGCTCAAGGAAATAGAGAAGGAAAGTGTAGGGAAAGATTATGGGAGCATGGGTAAAGATCCTAGTTTAGAAGTAACCTTTCCAAAGGCAATGCGCATAGGAGGGAAGAGTGTGGTAGTGGCACAAGAGAAGGGAATGAGTTACATCAATGATCCAAGTACAATACTACACACGCACTTCCAAAGTACCATGGCTATAGATTTTTATAAGGAAAACATAGCTAGGACCTCTCGATAAATGGGACCGTAGGAATGTTATCATGTCTAAGGGATGGGTTTGTAAGATTTTTTTATACGAAAAAATAGCTAGGACCTCTGATATATGGGTTAGATCCCTATATTGATACATTTTGTCTTATTTTTACCTCATGAATGTAATGTGGTTACTGAGACTATGATCAATATAAATATATGGCTTTGTTCTGAATATCTGGGTTAAGGGTTGTAAACCCTAGTGTTATTTCCTTATATTTCATGGCAGATCTGTTCTTTGAATTTCATGTCATGATTTTTCTATTATTATTAAAGGTTTGGGGATAAGGTTATGATAGCTCATGTTGTGCTTTTACATGAATATTCATTTCTCTACAACTAATCCTCTAAAAATGGCAATATCTTCTCACAATTCTCACATAAAATAGGGGTTTGGCACCCGCGTGTGCCTCGGTGAGTGTCCACTTCCCACGGGGTGATAGGCCAAAGTGCACATGGGGTTAGAATTTAGTATATGGATAAAAAGACTACACATGATAAATAAAATGAATAAAATCCATTATTACATAAATCATTAGCTCATCTTTTCATGAATGAACAACCCCCTAATGCATCTTTCTTAACCAATTTCATTATGTTTGATGACCGCATAACAGCTTAAAGAATGACATGACTCATGTGACTCTGACTGGGAAGAGGAAATCATATGAGCACCCGTTTCAAAAGAAAACTATTTGGTTCCGATGGCGTAGTTTTGAAGGAGACCAAGTTGCTTATAGAGGAAGAACCATATGCACCCTAGATTTGCATGACCCAACCTACAAGAACTCCCCTTTAGGAGGAAAGTCTACATTTGGATCCCATGTATAGGATTTAGATTCGAGTAATGGTAAAATCAAAAGGATTAAACCATGCTTGATCGATGTCCTGGCTACTCTAGATACAAAGATAGAGTTGCCTCTAGTGATGCTTATTTCAAAGCATGAGGTAGAGCTTTAGCGTGCCAAAATTCAACAACGATGCCTCCCAAATCCAAGCGCAGGAAAAGTGAATTAGGTATATATTGTGTTTGTTGATACTTTGAGGAGGGTGAAACACCATCTACAAGTAAATTTTTCACTCTTTTTATAGACCATGTCTAACGCCAAATTAATTACATGGTCACAATTTTTGAGGAAGGGAAGGTATTTCTCCCTACTTGTTATAGGTTTTACTTGAGCACCCTTTGCCTCTTGTTAGAGTAGGTTAGTTATGTTTTCTTTCAACAACAAAAGTAATTGTGCACACTCTGTAATTTTCCCTTGGGACATGTATGATTTCAGCTTTATACATATCTACGATTTGTGCACTCCCTCTGGCGCCCTTTTCCTTTTGATTCTCTTTGGGATGGAAGTTTAGTATCTACAAAGGTAGTTCCAACAATTTGTGCAACTTTCCACTCTCAGCCTTCCAAGTCATAATATATTCATGAGAGAAGTGGTTAACTTTAGAGTTCACACAGTGTTGTAATTGAATTTAGGGATTTTCTTCAAGTTGCAGATTATATCTTCAAGTTTAGCGCTTGGATCCATGCCCAATGGATTTATAAGGCTATTAGTCTCCTCATCTAGTACATCAAAGGCCCCAAAAGTCACCAAAATGTTGTCCCAAATAACTCCCCTAGTTATTTGGACGACTTATATTTTATTCTGACTTTGATATTTCACATTATAGGTTACACACACTCAAGATTGTTCTTTTAACACCTTGGCATAGTTGCATTTCTTCCACACACCCCACGTTCCTTTCTTCCTTCATCCCTTTGCTACCTTTTCCCTTCATTTTGTTACCTCTTTCCATTTCCCCCTTTTTCACCTACCCTTTGCATGTACCCATTTTAACCCCCACTTTCATTCTATCTTCCTCGCACTCCTTGCACACACTTATGTATACTTTCCTTGCAAAATGGCTAAGTCCCTGACATTCCTCTTGCACACTTACATACACAAACTCCCAAGTGCCCATTTTTCTTCCCCGTCTCTGCATGCCCTTTCACAAATTGGATACGTGTGCCCTACTTCCATAATTTTCTTCTGCAAGTATGCCTTCTATCTTTCCTCATGCATTGCGTTCACACACCTATCTTTCACACATGCACATTTGTGCCTCTCAATTTTTTTCCTTATGTCTTTTGCACCAGTCACTATGCCATGTCATCTGTTATACTTGAGTGTGTTACATGTAACCTATTAAATCACTCCAATAGGGTACCGAATCCTAAAAATTAACCGATGTGTGACACAGGTAGAAATAACAAATCGATGAATAGTTAGATGACTTCCTTAGTCAATCAACATGTGCCATGTGTCATTATGTGTCAGAGTGACCTATAGACTTCTAACAACCATAACTTCTGTTGTAGAGCTCGATCGGCATGTGTCTAGTCTTGTCAAATAGATGTTAACACAAGCTACACATGGAACTATTAAAATTCAAATCTAGGTAGAATTTGGTAGGCAAAATATAGTTAAACATATTTCTTGTCATCAATGCATGTATATAATCAACCCCAACCACCAAATTTAAATTAGATCTTTCCTCCTTCCTTCTTATACATGGAAAATAGACATGGGGAGATGCATTTGATGTTTTTGCAGGCATATTTATAGGCCTTCAATTCTTGTTGTTAGTGGTTGAATATTTGAATATGAGTTTCCCTCTCTTTCTCATTGTATTCACTCCTTCTTATATAAATGTAAGAGAATTTCTCGTTGAAATTGATCTTTATTTGATGTAATGATACCATGCCAAAATGGTTGTTGAATTCCCGTGGGTTTTAGACCTTGACATGGTATCTATAATGTATTCTCACCTCCTGCCATGAATTTAAATGATTGTGCATCCCTTAAGTAATAAAATCATGTTTTTTGGAACTCTTGTCTTCCCTTTCTCATTTTCATTCCATCTTGTCTCTTTGTCTATGTTCTCGGCATGTTGTGTGTATTCTTGCTTGTAGTCCCCATGTTCATGTGTTGTGTGCACTAGAAGGCTAAGCCTCGTGAGTTGATCTGTGGATTATCTCGTGCCCTCTCTATTTCCTTTTCCACTCATGGAGAGATATCAACCCTTTCCCTAGCACTATTACCTTCCTTAGCTTAGGATTTCCCTTTCTACACATCCTTTTATCCTTGGTCCCTTGACATGTTTAGTATATGATTTTCTTTCAACATTAGGAGTAGCAAGAGTGGTATAGGTAGAGGAACTGATCTTCTCCGTGATATCCTTCTCAAGTGCGTAAGGTCCCACAACTTGAGACGGTTCTATTGTTGTCTCAAACAACTCGGTTCTTCTCGGATTCGATATGCGGGTGCAAGTTTGAACGACCAACAATAATTTTCTTCACTAAACCAACTAGATACTATTTAAATTATTCTAACCCCTATAAAGGCCCCGTGAATGTTCAAGAAAGCTTATAATTCTACCATGGTATACTAATATCCCTCCATATCCAAGCATCTATTGACATTTACCTCGTTATCAACAAGAAAAATAAAGTATATCTTATTTAACAAGGTTTATTTTATGGAATGCTCATTTTGGACTATCATAACATGTTACAAAGGTCAAAACACCTCTCACATCATCTCCTTGTATGATAGCCTTTCTTCTTTAAATAATTCCTTATACCAAGAGTAAATTCTTCACACATGGTCAGTAACACAATGAATTTAGTAGTCTTTTCCTCGCATAATTCATACACACAATCTAAAATAACCAAAATAATTTTAGAAAGAAATAATTCTACAAATATCTCATCTCACCTTCCTATTTAATTATTTCTTATTTGAATATTATGAGTTCCAATGATTATTTGATTCATGCACGCTTATGTCTCTCACTTAGTTAGTTTGATATTTCCATACTACCATACATTCCTTGGAGCTCCAATTTGAATATTTAGGATTGATTAATGATTTCAAAGTAGTTACAAATTGAATTTATACACCCCTTGGCTTGAGTTCCTCCATAACTAATTTCAAGAACTAAGAATTTAAAACAAGACAAGGGAGTTACAAGTGCACAACGGTAACTTGGAGTTATAAAAACTCCATAAATGATCGAGAGGGATCCAAAACAAAAAATATGGCCTAAAAACATTAAAACAAACTTGGAATAAGTACATATGCACCTCTATTTCAAACTAGAATGCTTGAATTGGCTCTTAGAAATTCAAAATTTTAAAAATACAAAATGGAGGGAAACATCCTTTTTAAAATTATTACAAACTTTGACTCAAATGACTACCTAGATGACCCTTGAAACAACCTAATGACTCTACAAATCCAAAATTTGATCCCTACTTTACTAAACTAACCTTGGTAATGATGTACCTACACCAGGGATGATCGAATTTAGACCACTGAACTCTATCTCTTATTAATTATTCCATCAAAATGGGTTATGGGGAGGGTTGTATTCTTATCTATTTCATTCTCTAATAACTCGTCCTATGATAAAAATAACATTTAATACTTTTAGTTTCATATTCTCCACCTTGAAATGATTGAAATACTCACGAATGTTTCTAGTTTCATCACCAGACCTTGCTAATACTCATTTGAATATCCCCCACCTATTTCATCATGCATAATATCCATTAGATATCTTTGTTTGATAGATGTGTGACATGAATAACCACTTTCACCTTCCCTTTATTCCTAGTATAAACCATGCCAATAACATTGATAGCAAGGTCTTCCAATATGGTAGAAAATTCTTTTCTAGTAATCCTACTAGTATCCTATTTGATATTCTTACCATGGGTTGAATAATTTCCCAATTCCTTTTTCTCACTCAGGGTCATATTCTTTGAATAATCCCCTTCCTTATCCTTTGATATCTGGGAAAACTTCCACATAATAATTCCTCTTATGCCCCCTCGCTTCTTTGACAATAACATGCCTCATAATTTTGAATAGAGGTATAATGAGGGATTTATAAATGACATCCTCAACTTTACCATTTTGAAAATATCAAATGGTATCTTTCAGATACATATATAAGTAAAATTGAATGCTCATAAAATTATTGTGATGGAAATTATTCAAAGATAAAAGTAGTGGTTGTGAAGTTTATAAAGGTTTGGATATTGTATAATAAAAGTTTGTAAAAACCTCTCTAGATAAAAAGGTCTTAGTAAAAAAATGATTTTATAAGAATTTTTGGCTGGATTACATAACACGAATTCGAAAAAGGACACTAAATTAGGATGAAAGATAACTATAAATGAACTGAAATGTATTGGTAAGGTTATTCATTGGGTTAATTAAAACATTTTGACCATGTGCAATACATTGAAGACACAACATACCATGGGTTGAGAAATTCATGCATCAAAGGAAGAAAGATCTATAGGTTGGAATGAATATTTTGCATATATAATAAAATTATATAATATACATGAATATTTGGTAGCAAAGGTAAAATTTATAAATATATATAGGATAATGTTGTAATATGTGTGTAGATGAGAGTGTATATGTTTAAGAGAAATATATGTAATTTATATTTGTGTGCATTTAGTGGAAGAGAGGTATGTATGTAAGTGGAGAGGAAAATAATATTTATGTATTGATGGTTGTAATACAAATAACGTAATATTTATTTGTATAAATATAAATTAATAAGATACGTTAGAGTATAAAATCCTATGTATGTGTTCATATTACTTGAAATTGTGTTATGGAATGTATGCAACACTATTAACCTACTTTAAGTTTATATTTATTGTCTCTTAAGTGTGTATGTGTAATTCATTGTGTCTACCTTTATGCACATAAAATCTATCTATAAAAATAATTAATTAATGAAAACATATAGTTTATGTTAACAAAAGAGTTGTTGATATTGGATAAGATCTTAGTGAGTAAGGAAAAAACAAAACAAGATTTGAGACTATAGGAATCATAATGGAAAAAATGGAAGTGGATAAATAAAATATCATGGAATATAAAATAATGTTTGAAAAAGGATTTTGGGGTAAATAAAGAGACAATTGCAAAAGATGAATTTAAAGAAAGGAAATAAGTTAGTAGAAGATTAGGTGGATCATAAACAAGAATTTATAAAAAAACATGTAACACATTAAATAGGATGAAGACAATGCCCATGATTTGGGAAATTTGGATCAAAGGATGGAATTGAATGAATCATAGGATTAAGGTAAGAAATTAAAAATTTATTGATTATTACTTATTATCTTTCTAATATCCCACTATCTAAAAAGGTAAAGGTAAGAAGATTGAATTGTTAATGCATATGGATTTTCCATAAAAGGTGTGAAAGAAATACGAGTTTTAGGAATGTGGATGAAATTTCCATTCAAAATAGGGGAATTTCCTTCATATTCTAATCTAATAATATATAAATTTAGGGAAGAGGATGGGGTGTACCTAGTGGTAGGAAATTATGTGTTTACACACAATAATAAGTTGGAATAAGAGCGTTCTTTGATCAAAATCTATTAGCATAGAATTATGTTATAATGTAAATATTGTTGATTTATAGGTAAAGAATAAGGTAGGATTAAGTCATTCCATAGTACTAGGAAATTGGAAAATGAATAAAATTTATTCTTGGAATTTTGTTGGTGGGTCATCATATAACCCATTAATTGACGAGGAGGAAATAAAACAATATTTGTAGAAGTTTTAAAATAGTTTTGTGAATGTCAAAAAGGTGATATTTTAGGTTACATGATGTGTATTAGAAAATAAGGGGATATTTAATGATTGAAATTTTTACTAAACATTGGAAAGAGAATAAAATGCATAGAATAAAAATCATGTGTCTATTATATTTCTTGAACTTTTTGGTGGAGATGATGTTCTAGGTAAAGGTGTTGCTTTGGGTTTCTTATGATGAAACAATGATTAAATTTAACTTATAGTTAAGTTACATGTAACGATGATAGTTTTTCAAAAGATTTTGGGGGGTTAAAACATGAGAAAAAAATTAATTTCCCATTAATGAGGTGATAAAGTGGTTATCAAGAATGAGATAAAGAAAAATTTAATGCGATGATTTTTATAGACACTGAAATTTGGTAATTTTCACTTTGACAACCCTTGATTTGAATATAAACTCTTGCTAAGATAAATACAACATATCCATTCCCGCTTATCACTTTCTAAGTTTTCTTATTTATCTTGGTTTTCCTTTCACATTAACATGTCAACACGTTTCAATAATAAAAAACAAAAAATCAATATAAAAACATTAGTTGACAAGTCTCAAACCTTACCTTGCATATTTTTTTCTCCTTGTTAGGGATTTAAAATTTGGTAAGGAATTTATATTTTTCCTAACCAATTTGTATCATCTTGGATCAATATGTACTCTAAATTTTCTTTCAAATCAATATCTTTTGTCGGGTCTTAAAATTCATTTGGTTTGGACTTTATTATATAAAGCATCTACAAAACCCTATATAAGAAAGTAAACACCACCTAATTTTCTAACTTGTAATTCATAAGGAATTTACTACATAAATCACTTCATACACTTGCAAAAGCCACCAAAAGTTCCTTAAATCTTACACTTCCATATCTAAAGTCATTGGGGAAGTACTCAAATTATTTATAAACATGAAAACTAGTTCAATATATATATATATATATATATCACAAGCACTCAAAAATACTCTCTCCAAGTGTTTTATCAAGAGCCATGTCAAAGAAATAATTCTCAAAGAAGTTTTCAAATCTATTTGATCTATCTAGATTTCACATGTTAGGTGGAGAATGACATGCGGTTTGAGGCATATTTGGAGTAGTGCTAATGCTAGTTGTGCATGAGGTTACCCAAATCTTAACTAATGTTTATTTTTAAGAATACTCATCCATGACTAAGGTTTAAGGTGAAGTCTAGTCCATTTAGAGAGCCTAACTAAATGTGTAATAAACTAGGGTTTGATAACAATAGAAAATTCTAAGCGGACGACCAATATAGTAAATTGCGGGAGTATAAAAAAATGTCCAAGACCTTACATAAGGGGATAAACCCTACCGGTCATGACCTATGGTGGTTTATAGTTACGGTCTTAGTTTTGAGGTACTTCCAAGTTCAAATTTCCCCGTTGTAGTAACATACACTCCTAGATATTTTAATAATCATATGTAATTAGCTAAATGTACTTATTACATTGTGTTTTCAAAGTTATATCTTGTGTTTCATGATCTATAATACTATTATAATATTTCATAATTAATTTTTGAAGTTAATAAATAGAATAGTCACAAGTCTCTAAACTTGATGCTATTAAACCTAATTAAATTAGACATCACTCATTGCCAATAATTTAACTAAGGGTAAAATTTTTGGTGAAATCACTTTGATCAAACCATTCATCTCAATATGATTCATATTTTCCTTGTGTATTATGCCTCTATCGACCTCTAAACCCTAACTGATTTAGGGTTTTTATTATGATCTCTGATTATTTCTCTAAGTTTGTGCTTTGTTTAGTTTTTCACCATGTCTAATTTTTGTGCTCTTGTCGAGGTTTTTACCCTAGATAACAAAAATTATGTTGATTTTGATGCATTTAATGAAACCAAACAATCCTTCCTAGTATTAAACACCAATTGTTTTTGTAAATTTATGCTCATAGTTATGATGCCAAACTAAAACTGGCACTACTCACCTTAAGAAAACTAATGTTAATGATCTAGTAGTTGTACCCGATCAAATGCCTCGCACATATCTATTATTTCCTATTGTGATGATGAATCTCAAAACAACCTTCTTGATAAGGGCCATGATAATGTACATGTCACATCCCATTATGATGAATCCTTATTTACTATTGACATATCACATGATTCAATTAATGTAATCAATACTAATATTCATACACTACTTCCTACCGACTCCATTTATATAAAGCACGTTCCACTTGTTATGTGTTTCCTCCTCTTTCTCCCACCCCTCCTCGTTATTTTGACCCTATACATGAACTATTTGGTAATACTAATTTTCATATTAATGATAATCATGTTTAAGCCCAATATTCTAATTATCACCTAGAACAACATGATCAAGGTCTCCCCAATTAGGATACCAAACAATTTTACCATTTATTGCAAGATAAACCCTATAATATTTATCCTATACTCTATGTTGCATGAGAACAACTTAAGTGTGTTTTGTAATCATGTACCATGACCTCTACTGCTCGTATATCTTTGGTGCATACCCCTTGTGGGTACCCCATCTATCAATTATCTCTATGTCTATCCTTATAATCAAAATTGGTAATGTACATACCATCTCTAATACTCATGGTTTGTATGTATCTTATTCTAGCATGTAAGCTCTTGAATCCCTTGTTTATACTTTACAAGAACAAATATTACAATTACAACAAGGTGCATCTACTTCCTCTAATGTTATGGATTCTACATAGTTACTTCACAATCCTCTCATACCCAAAGTTGTTTCTTATTCATTACCTATTAGTTATATTTCTCCTAAATTTACTATCTACGATGGAAAAATAGATCCCACTCGAGCATCTTCACGCATTCTATGTCGTTTGCTTTGATTATGACTATTATGACATCTTCCTTACCAATATTTCCCTAAAGCTTAAGGAATTCACATTACAAATTTTTTATTCTCTCCCCACCCACTTTGTGCATGAATTCACTACTTTATAAAATTCATTTTTAGCGTAACTCTTTATTAATATTGAGGAACAAATTTATCATGTATAGTTGGATCAAATACAAGGGTTTAATGAAGCTCTTAATGTGTATGTATTTTCATATAAGACCTTTCTCAATAAAATGAACAATATATTAGATGATAATGAATTGAAATACATAATCATATAAATATTACTACCTCCTTTATAATATTTTTTCATGTTTGACAAGTTTAGATCTTTTGACCATCTATGCCACACCTTAGAAGAGTGTGAAGCTAAATTGTTATATATGATAAAACTCAATTACATTATTAGTACTCCTTCCATACCCACTATCAAGTTTTTAAGAAAATCCACATTTAGAGGAAAGACCAATGATTCCAAATCTACTTCTAATGACACCTTTAATTCCCTCTTGTAACTTGTTAAAATAAAATTACATCTTGTACACCACTAATTTAATTATTTGAAAATTAATCTTCACATGGTCTTTCAACAATTACTTGAGTAAAATATCATATCTCTACCCACAATGTTTGAGGTTAATATACGTAGACATCAAAGAAAGAGGTTCAATGAAAATGGTTATTGTGATTATTATCGTGTGTTGGGAACTCTATATATAGATTCTTAAATCTTCATCACATTATTCAAGATGTTATTGATTCTAAATATATTGAATAGGATGAGCCCACCGAATCTTTAAAGTCGATAAATTACAAATCTAAGATAAAAATATTCACCGATCCACTTCTTAATAATGACAAAGAAAAATATTATTTAGATGTACATAATAATTATCATAAAAACCTCCATTTACCTCTTATGATAAACCTCTTTGATGCAATTATTAACACAATTAATCACATATTATCTTCTTCTACGATAATAAATTTTGATGACTCTAATATCAATAATATGTTGAGTGTGGAGCTTAATTGCTTCACAGAAATCTTGTAATGTCATTGGATTTGAAAGTGGCTGACATTGGTCGAAAGTGACCAACATCAGTCATTTATCAACCAAAATTGGTAAGGAAGTGACCGGAATCGATCGGAAGTGACCGACACCGGTCGTGAAGTAACCGACATCGGTTAAATGTGTGAAGATTATTTGTTGTTTTGGGTGAGAATTAGAATAAATATTTTTCTTTAAAGATGATTTATTGATTGTAAAATCATATTTAGTTTCCCATAATAGATATATATGCATGTATGCATTGTATGAGGGTATGAGAGAAAAAAATAGCAATTGTTTTGCATGTTAGTTTTCTTGGTGAGAAAGAAAGAGTAGCTGAGTGAAGGAAAAATCATTGAACATCTTGTGAGGTGTTGGAAGACATCAGATCTTCATTGTATTTCCTTTGTAAAGCACTGAATAATAATATTGGTCATTTTTGGTGGAAATAGCCCACACTAGGTGAACCACATTAAATATGGTGTTATCTTTCTCTTGTTTATTTTATCTTCTCGGTTTATTTCACATTCATTTTTGTATGCTTTGTTTGATTTTAGATTTGTGTAATATTTTTATATGGTTAAATCCCAAGAACTATTATCAAATATTTGTTTGGAGGTTTTGTGTGTTGAAAATATTTATTCATAGAGGGTTTTTTTGATTGGGTGGGAGCATAATAATGGAGGAATATAGTAAATACCAAGTAGAGAAATTTAGCGTTTGTAATTATCAAATATGGAAGATGTAGGTGGAGGATTATTTTTATTAGAAGGATCTATACTTACCACTGGATGAGCATGCACATCCAGTCATGATGACTGATGAATAATGGAAGGTTCTTGATATAAGGGCTCTAGGATATATAAGATTGAGCTTGATAGCATTGGTGGCTTCAAATTTTACAGATGTAAAAACCATGACAGAGTTGATGAAATATTTAGACAATTTATATGAAACTCCTAGTGCTTCAAATAAGGTTTATTTGATGAAAAAAATTTTAATTCTAATATGCAAGAAGGTGGATCTGTATCTAATCATTTGAATGATTTCTGGTCTATTGTAAATAAATTAAAATTGGTAGAAATTTTGTTTGATGATGAAGTGAAAGAACTTTTATTCTTATGCTCTTTTCTAGATAGTTGGGATAACTTGGTAATGGTTGTTATTAATACAACATCTTATTCTAAAGGTTTTAAATTTGATGATGTGGTTAGTGTAATCCTTAATGAGGAAATACGTAGGAAAATATCAGGAGAAGCATCATCTGGAAATGCTTTAAATGTAGAAAGTAGGGGAATATCTAAGGAGAGATCATCAAAGAGAAAGAAGAATGGGAGATCAAAGTCAAGAAATGGCAGATCTAGATCCAAGTACAGAGATTTACTTTGTTGGAATTGTGGAAAGAGAGGACACATAAAGGAGTGTTGGTCCAAGGAAAATAAAAAAAATACATCGAGAGAAAGGTAAAGAAAAAGGTAAAGAGGAAATGTTACAAGTGAGGTAAAACAAGATGCCCTTATTATCTCCTTGGATAATAAATTATAATAATGGGTTTTAGATTCTAGAGATTTTTTCCATACTACCCTAATAAGGGTTATTTCAGAAATTATGTTCAGGGTGATTTTGGACAAGTTTATTTAGGAGATGATGAGCTAAGGAAAATTAATGGTAAAGGTGATGTTCATCTAAAGCTTAAGAATGGAAATCCATGGGTATTGAAAGATGTGAGGCATGTACTAAACCTCAAGAGAAATCTAATATCTATAGGAAACTAGGTGAATCTGATGTGTGGTTACATTCACAACCGATTCTTGGAAGGTTACCAAGGGATATCTTGTTGTGGAAAGAGGTAAGAAGGTAGGAACTTTATATCTGTCTACCTGTGTTACTAATTCCTTTTCTGTGCTATCTACTATAGATTCAGATGCAACCATGTGGCATAATCGGCTAGGCCATATGAGTGAAAAAGGAATGTAGATCTTAAAGGCTAAGGGTAAGTTATCATATTTGAAATAATTAGATCTTGAATTTTGTGAGCATTACATATTTGGAAAGTAGAAGAGAGTGATATTTCTCAAGGTTGGGTCAACAAAGAAGGATAAAAAATTGGATCTTGTACACTCAGATGTGTGGGGACTAGCTCAGGTAGCTTCTATTGGAGGATCCCAATATTATGTGACTTTCATTGATGATGCCACAAGGAAGGTATGTATTTATTGTATTAAGCGTAAATATGATGTTTTTGAGACTTTTAAAAGGTGGAAATCCCTTGTGAAAAATGAAAAAAACTTAAAATTAAAGTGCTTTAGATCTGATAATGGTGGTGAGTACCTTGTAAGAAGGATTTCAATGATTATTGTTTAGTGAATGGAATACAAAGAGAAAGAAAAGTTCCTAGAACTCCATAGGAGAATGGAGTTGTAGAAAGAATGAACAGAACAATCATGGAATGTGCTATAAGCATGAGGATACATATCGGTTTTCCTTTGAATTTTTGGGAAGAAGCAATGGATATAATAGTGTACTTGATCAACTATGATCCTTTAACAACACTCGCATGGTGGAATACCAAAGAATCTTGGTATGAAAAAGAGGTAGTTTTTAATTTTATTAGATTTTTGTCTCAAATTTTTTTGGGTATGTTAATACGAGAAAATAGGAAGAAGTTAGATGCTAAATATAAGAGATGTACTTTCATTGGTTATGGCTCTGGTGATTTTGGATATCATTTTTGGGATTTAGAAGATTCTAAGATTGTTAGGAGTCATGATGTTGATTGGAATGAAGCTAGACATCCAAAGACACCAAAGTTGATTCTATAGAAGCTAGTGTCGATCATGCTAACTGGTATTGGCATACAAGATCAAGTTCATAATAGAAAATGATTAGAACTGGTGTTGGTACTCATTGAATCATTAGTAGTGAGGAAACCATAGTTTTTCATCGAGACAGAGAACCATTTTCCTTCACAGAACCATGGTCGGTATTAGGAGACTGATGTCAGTCACTAACAAATATTGACACGAATGTACAACAAGCACAAAATGAGCCCCAGACACCCCATATCTCAGTGAGAAGGTCACAAAGAGTAAGTAGACCTCTAGAGATATTTTCACCTTCCTTTTCTTATTTATTATTGACTGATAGTGGTGAACCAGAAAGATTTGAAGAAGAAATGCAAGTAGATACCCACATGTAGTGGGAGCATGATGTGGATGAGGAGATGGAGTCCTTGAAAAAATTCAAACATGGGATTTGGTCAAGGTTACGAGGTAAGAAAGAACTACAAAACAAATGGGTTTACAGGATCAAGGAAGAAGAGGGTGGACTAAAAAGATACAAGGCGAGGCTTGTGGTAAAGGGATTTGCATAGAAAGCAGGTATTGACTTTGATGATATTTTTTCTCATGTAGTTAAGATGAATTATATTCATATTATTCTAATTTTAGTTTTAATGAAGCTTTTCATTCAAAACAAATTGATGTTAAGACATATTTTCTTCATGGTGCTTTGGAGGAAGAGATTTATTCGCAGCAACCTTTTAGTTATGAATTCAAGGGTAAGGAGAAACTTGTGTGTAGACTGAAAAAGAGACCATATGGGCTCAAAAATATCTGAGGCAATGGTATTTGAAATTTGATAGTTTTATGCATGAGCATGGTTATATGAGATGTGAATCTGACCATTGTTTTTATTTTAAGAAGCTTGAAAATGGGAGCTATGTTATTTTGTTACTATATGTGGATGATATGATGATTGTAGGATCTAGTGTGCATGACATTGGTAAAATTAAAGAAATTCAAGCTCACAAATTTGTCATGAAGGATTTGGGAACTGTATAGAAAATTATTGGCATGAAAATTCACCGAGATAGAAAAAACAAGAAGTTGTATTTGTCTCAGGAGGCTTATAGCACTAAGGTGTTTGAAAGGTTTAACATGTAAGATTCAAAACCTATTAGTACACCTATGGTTGGAAAATTCAAATTGATAAAATATCAATGTCCTTCATCACATGATGAGGTTGAGTATATGGCACGTGTTCCCTATTCTTCAAGAGTAGGAACTCTTATATATGCTATGGTTTGTACTAGACTAGACATAGCACATGCATGGAGTTGTGAGCAGGTTTTGAATAATCCAAGTAAATAACATTTGAACTCATTCTAATTTATTCAAATGTATTTGAGAGGACATCTGGCATGGAGTTATGATATATAGGGTTAGATACTTCTTTACGCATCTATGTTGATTTATATATAGCTTGATATTTGGAGGGTAGGAGGAAAACCATTGGATGTGTTTTCAAAGTAGGTGGAATGAAAATTAGTTGGATTTCAAGATTGCGTAAAGGTTGTGGATTTGACTAATACAGAGGTAGAGTATGTCGCAGCTACAAAAGCTAGCAAGGAGATGATATGGATGAGTAGGTTCATGGAAGAGTTGGGTAAGGAGAAAGAGGATTGTAGATTATATAATGAAAGTCAAAGCATGATCCATCTCAAAAATAAATCACTATTTCATTCAATAATGAAACACATTCAGTTGGGGTATCACTTCATATGGTAGGTGTTGGAGGATGGGCATCTAAAGTTAGAGAAAATACATATGGATGAGAACCCTACTAATTTGCTAACGAAGCCATTGGTAAAGGAGAAGTTGGAGCTTTACTCTTCTTCTATTAGTCTTCAATTTTGAGACTTGAAGAGGAAAAAATGGGCCAAGGAAAAGGATCTAAGGATGGTGATGTAATGTACAATGCAACAATTGATCTTCAAGTGGGAGAGTATTGAGTGTGGAGCTTAATTGCTTCACAGAAAGCTTGCTTTTACATGTTGGTGGACTTGATAGCGACTGAAATTGGTCAAAAATGATTGACATTTGTCAAGAAGTGACCGATATTGGTTAGTTATCAACCAAAGCATGGGTCGAAGTGACCAAAGATTGGTCGTGAAGTGATCGAACCGATCGTGTAATGTAATCGACATCGGTTACATGTGCGATGCTTTTTTTTTGGCTAAGAATTAGAATAAATATTTTTCTTTAAAAATTATTTATTGATTGTAAAAGCATAGTTAGTTTCCTAGTATATATATATGCATGTATGCATTGTATGAGGGTATGAGAGAAAAAAATAGCAACTTTTAAGCATGTTATTTTTCTTGGTGAGGAAGAAAGAGTTGCTTGAGTAAGGGAAAAACGTTTAACATCCAAAGTGAGGTGTTAGAAGACAACAAATCTTCATTTTATTTCCTCTATAAAGCACTGAATAATAATATTGGTTGTTTCTTGGTGGACGTAGCCCACACTAGGTGAACCACATTAAATCTTGTGTTATCTTTCTCTTTTTTATCTTTTCTTCTAGTTTATTTCCACATTCATTTCTTATATGCTTTATCTGATTGTAGATCTGCAACACAACACCTTTGTTATGTGGTTAAATCCCAACATAATATGCTTATTTGAGATACTTTGTCTATTCTTGTTTCTACTAATTACATACCCATATGGAATGTTTTGGTCAATCCACACAATAAGGACAATATTTTTTCACTCGAACTACTTCAATATTTCAAATTTCCTATGGACAATATTGTACTTCATACAAGTCCTCACTACTGCTGCACTACTCTACTCATCAGTTTTGGTCATATTACTACATTAGTTTCATTCTTGGCTACTTCTACTCTTAGTTGTGGTTCCATGTGGTTAGGTATCCATTAGATATGTACTATTTCAAACATTCCCTTTGTTATCCATCAATGTGTTATGTGTATCCATAATAACCAAGTTATCACCTTGAATGATATTCTCTATGAGACTACCCTCATATTATGCCTAGTTATCATTTTACACTTCCCTCTCCTAGTCCTACAAATTTATATTTAGTTTTGAACAATGCCTCTCATAGCTCTAAAATTCCTTAGGTTGGTCCTCTTGTAGACTATTCCTAGTTAGTTTAGTCCTCTTAGGTATCCCAATAGGCCTTTGATTACATATACTTGATCTCACTTATCTATATCTTCTCATATGAATGAAATCCCATGTATTGTTTCTCACTTACCCCTCTCCCCTAAAGTCCTAGATGTATCCTTTAGTGCACATAATGCCTACAAAAATTCTCTATAGAATCCACGAAACTTGTCACTCTTGTTCCTCTAGTCTATTACACCTACACCATTCTTCACATGATACTTTGACATCTATAGTTCCCTACTTTATCGTACTTAGTTGTAAAACTTAATTCAAAGGTTTTCAATTTTTAATGTTATATGTTTTAAATGTTTTCATACAGATTAACCAACTATAACCCTATGGAGTATTGTCATGAAGTAGATTTGGTTTGTTGATGTGGATTTACAATTACATATTATTTTGACTTAAGATCAAATTCCATAGGAAATGACATGGCTATACTTGAGAAAGTATAGATATTTTCTTTAGAGAAGATTTGTAAATCATCACTAGGTTCCCTCAAGAATATTTTTGAGTTCACCAACTGTGACAACAATTACATTCATATATGTTCATGTGAGTTTTGATCAAACATGTTTGTCATGTTCTTGTTGTAAACTCTGGGTAGTATTCAATTTTATGGTATAGTTGTAAATGTCTTATTGTATTAAGTGTGGATCAATTTATATCCACAAAATATTGAAATTGACCTTTAGACCACATCTTAGTGAAGTTCCTAAATAAAAAAATATCATTAAATTAAAAATAAAATAGAATATTGAAATTCAAGATTTAAAACAATGATATAAATAAAATGAGATTTAAATAAAATAAATAAATAAGAAAAGAAAAGAAAAGAAAGCGTAAAATGGCAAGTGAAAATTAATGGATGTGGGTGAGTAGTTGTAGTGAAATTGATGAAAAACATATGGGCTTATCTACTTGGGACAAAGTTTGGGCATCTTTCCTCATTTCCCATGTAAATTTAGTGCATATAAGGGACATACTCCAAAATGTGATGGAGAAGAGATATGAATTATGTCAAATGTTTTAGTTGTAAGTGTTATGGTAGAGATGTATGTAAAATTTAGAAACATGCACTTGGCCCTGAATTTTTGACTACATGCCTGAAAGTGATGTGGCCTCATGGATGGAAATGGTTATAAGATATGTGAAAAAATAGGTTCATTGAATAGGAATTATAACCTATCAATAAATTCATTTGGTAATATAAAATCCAAATTCCTATACCTTTGCTAGAATTCTCCTAGCACTGTGCTAAACAAAGAGCTTTAGGACATGTCCGACACGACACACCCAATATAGTCGTAGCTTATGTTTACAAATGGTTTCATAGAGAATTACTAATAATCTATACAAGAACATTTTTTTCAAATACAAGAACCAATTTGAATCTCTCACAAAAATTGTCTTGCATTAATCTTGGGGGTGAACTTAGTTAAGTGGAAATTCAACCGATACTCAAAGGTTCTTGATATCTCCAATAGTTTTCTCAAGGAGTATTTAACAATCCAAATGCATTTTTAACATCTCACTATGGTGGTATAGGAATACTTATTTTTCATATTTGTCCATGTCATTAACTACATGTTTTGAATCTGTGAAATATCATGTTACATTCATCTTCCAAGATAATTTCTCCAAATTTACATAAATCTCATGTGTCTAGGGTGTGATTTATCTCTTAGATAAAATAATGTACAATTTTATGGCCTTTGATCCAACTACAACCAAGTTTTTTTAATCCCTCTATATTTCATCATTATTCTTACCATTTGAACCTCATCCTACATATGCACTTCTACATAGATATTTGATAGAATAACATAACTCATATCATTTTGAGGAACCAACTCAAAAAGAAGATCCATTGTAAATAATTGTAAAGATATATTATTATGTGATATAAAGCAACTAATCAAACACATGCCTACAACCACCATAGGTTTAATTGGAAATTTTAAAGCTGAATTCCTCAACCTTTGAAAACATTCTATCGATCACATTACAAAATAGGAGCTTCAACAGAATATGGAAATCCATCAAAAATGAAGAAAAGTGTATTTTTGTTGCATGAGGTAATTGTTACTACCTAATCAATATGTATGAAAATTGTGGAAACATACACAGAAAATGATTTGTTTGACAAAATGCCTCAACTGGATATGATTTCATAGAATATAATAATTTATGGATGTGCAAAAATGGACCCAATGAAGAGACCTTGGAAACTTTTATGCAAATGTATTTGGAAGGTTTAAATCTAAACTTGACAATCTTCTCTAGATCCACTTATCTTGTGTAAAACTTGGAGCTTTGAAGTAGGGTATGAAAATTTGAACAATAATTGAAAGTGGATATTTATCATATTTACATAATTTGGAAGCATACTTGAAGGAAAGAGAACAATTTTATAATATGGCTTAGAAAAAGTGTTCTCATGGAATGCATGCAGAAATTACTAGAGAGCCCCTCATACCCCACTTTGATTATTCACATGCATGGTTTTCTCCTTATTCTAGATTTTTTCTCATTTTAATAGTTTTCCCTTCATGTTTGAATCAAAATCAAAATCAAATATTGGGTGTAATTATTTAATTAAAGCCGATCTTAGTGCCCAATTTGTTGAAAGTTAATAACTATAATGCCCACTTTAGAATGTGTACACTTCTCGTGGAATGGGTTGAGACTAATTGAAAACTTTTGTGATATTTTTGAAAAATATCACCACCAATTGTAATTCGAATGCAATATTTTGGTTTAAACACTCCACTTAAACACCCTTACAAAAGTTAATGAAAGACATTTTAAAATGGAGTGAAAAACACCTTCTTGCCTCATGTAGAGGATATTTTAACATTTTAATGTTCTTAATGGTGACATAAAGTGTCACATAAATCCTTAAACCAACCTTAGATAATTATTTGATCATTTAAAGACCTATATTTATGAGCCAAGTTGGTTATTTTCTAACTTCAGATAAGCTGCCAAAAGTTAGAAATTTGTTTTGGTTTTGGCTTGTGGTTTAGGGATTTATGTTGGTAAATGGATTTATACCACCATATACCTCTATATTTTCACCGTGAAAATTGTATTCATCCTTTAGTTTTAAAAAGCTACTTTTGGGACTATTTTTACAAATGGGTCTTGTATGTCACTTATCATTCAATAGCAAGAACAAATTTGTATATTTATAATAATTGGATTTAGAAATGTGGTCGTATATTGAACCATAATTACCATAAATGAGGTCTATTGATTATGAGGGTTTCTCTCGCATATAGGGGAGTAGATGGGAATTTATAGAATGCATTTTTATTCTTGGAAATTTCTTTTTTTACTCAATTTCATAGCAACTCAAGCTAAATCAAGTTTTGTAATTTCACAAGATAATCAAAATTTTTGTCAAACCCCTTAAATATTATTAACCATCAAGAGACTTTAGGACACCTTAACATGATTGTAAGGAACCTATACGAGTTACTCTTATTGAGAAATATTCTTATGGAAATATGATGTTTCTCTCTCTCTCGCTCTCTCTTTCTCCTATCCTTCTAAAGCCAAAAATTCAATGAAACTATAAATGTATTCCTTACCCTATCTAAATACATGAAAAGAGTTTTATATCATTATGAATGGAAAACATGCATAAGTATAATGTGTTATGATGTAGGAGAATTATTGTGTCACTTCTTCGGATGACCATGCTTTTGGTTATAGGTATCTTGTTATCAAAAATTCACCCCAAGGTAATTTTGATAACATGCATCGATTATTTAGTCCCGAGAAAACAAGATTGATTCGAGGCCCAAAATCATGTTTTTCGAGGTCCGCTCGGCCTTTTATAACTCCCCACCCAAGAATAAATCCCAACAGTTAAGAAAATGGAAGAAATGCAAAACCAAGGTTGCAGCAGTGTTAAGGCATTTCGGTTTGAAGGGTTCGGGTCGTCGAGGTTCGTTGTCACCGAGCTTGGGGCCAAAAAAAGCAAGAAAATCAGCTAAGTCCTAGTCTAGGTGGTCTGCGGGACAGTTGGGACGTCGGGACGCATGGGACGTGAAAAGCCGAATCGGCCGAAAGAGGGAAAAATCACCTAAGTCTCTGTTTCATGCGGTTTGGGACAGTTGGGACAAAAGTACGTGGAGGACGCGAACCGACCGATTCACCGAAAGACAATCCATTTCGGGTGGTTCGGAGGTATTTGTCCCAAAAATTCTGGAACATTTAGGCCAAAGGTACGTGAGGGACGTGTGGGATGCGAAAATCCAAAAGAGCCGCAAACGAATGGAATCTCGCCATGTGTCTTCACCTCAAATAGAAATAAGGAAGCCCGAATCGGCCGAAGTAGGAGATTTACGTCCAGGACATGCGAGCCAAAAGTATGTGAGGGACGTGTGGGACATGAAAAGGTGAAATGGCTGAAAAGTGACAAGGAGGCCCGTGAATGAATCAGAACGTGCCACGTGTCAGAAGGTTGAAAAGTTGCTAAGTGTTTGGCGCAGGTAAAAATGCGCCCCTCGGACTCAAACCAATAAAATAGTGCCACGTGTCCAAGCTAAAGGGCCCGAAAGGAATTTTCGTGAGGATAAACCCATGGATGAATCAGAACTCAAACCTGTCATCAAGTGGCAAAGCACGGAAAAATTAAAATATTTTCCCGCCAATCCATTTTGGCCTATTTTTTTGCTAAATCTTCAGATCGCCATAACTTTCGATGCAGAGCTCGATTTTCACGTTCTTTATATGAATAGAAAGCTAGTGAAATGATCTACACAATTCTAGGGTTGATCTAACATTTTGTTTCAGTTTGGAGAGAGAAAATAGGGAAATGTATCTGATGCGTGGTAATGGCCGAATCGACGTTTCAACAAACACTTTAATGCAAAATACGAGCTTCACCACTTTTTCTAGGGTTCTCACCGCCGCCATAATGAGATGGATTAAATGCAACCTAGAGGTTGTTGGGGTAGATCTAGATTTCCTCTCTCTTCCCTCTCTCATTCTTCCTATAAATTGTAAGGAGGGGCTTCTTTCAAAGAAGGTTGTTCATCTTTTCTGCTCTGCTCTCCTTTCTTTTCTTCCCCAGGGTTGAAAATGGAGTTCGAACCTCCTCCCATGCTCTGTAATGGCATTTTTTCCTTTTACCATTAAAATGATGTTCTGTGCAAACTTCTAGAGCAACAAAAACGTGTTTCATGATGCATCTTTCCATCCTTGCTCGTTTTTTGCTTGTTTCCTTCTTGCCTCTCTTCATTGCAGGTATTTGTGTACATTTGAATGTTCATTACAGGGTTGGAGCTGTGTTCATAGTAGTTTTGATAGATTTTCAGCATTTTCCTTCTCTAGTGTATCACCATTTTAGTGTAGGCTTTTGTTCTTTTTCTCTTTTCTCTCTCTCCCTATCTCCTTGGAAGTTAGATTAGGATTATATTAGCTTGCCCGCACTTTGAAACAACTTGTGGCGTAGTTTTGGAAGAGGAACCAGCCTTCTCTTGATATTCCTTTCTCATTTTTACAAGTCCCACACTTGGAGAGAGTTTCAATGTTGTGCAATCACACTGGATGCTAGTATGATCAAACTAGAAATCTGATCAATATCCAGGGGTGCTTTGTGAATTCGTACTAATAGTTTTGGGACACTCGGTGGGACCTTAGAGGTCTTTCACTTTATCTTTGTGAGTTGGTGTGTTCTGTTAAAGATTTAGCCTTTGGAGGCACTTTCAAAAGTACATCCGCGACTCCATCCGGTAAATAACTCATTCTCGAGTTGTAGACCCATTTTCCATCCATTTCCATCCATCTTTCTTTCCATCTCTTTCATTCTTTTCCATTCCATGAAGTTGTGAAATCATGACTTCATTTCCATCATGGAATTCACATTTACAACAGCAGCATATCACACCTCCAACATGTTTTACAAATCCTCCAAATCAGCATTTTGGTCAAATTCAAAATCAGCATGTCTACCTATATGAGCAGCAGATACAAAGTCGGTTTGGTTATGGATCTTTCAAGAGAAAGAGTATGCATATAATGAAGACCATCGGATGCAAGATGCTAGTCTCTGTTGGAGAAAATCCAAAAGATGGAGGTAGACATGGTGCAATCAAGAGCAAGAAGCTCAAATGAAGGCTTTCAAAATTGGTTGTAGGACTCCTTGTCCATGGGGAGGCCCATTTCCAAGACACTTCAGACCTCGGAGAAGCTATACTTCATGATGAAGATGCTGCCCCAACTCGCACAATGGACAGTAGAAATAGAGGCCTATACGGTTGGTGTTGAACAACCTCAACACCATCATCGATTGGTGTTGTCAATGGGTAAGTTCTACACCATCATCTGGTTTTTCTTCCTATTACTCAAGTAACATCATCTCATTCGAGTTTCAAATTATAAATCCAATCAATGCTGCCCTGTGATTTAATTCCATTTATCCATTCCTTAGTCTTCCACCTCATCTTAATTCTTTTGTCCCTTTTCCTTCCAAACAGTCATCCCCTCCACAAGAGCTAACAGAAATACCCCCTCCTCCAAAGAAACAAGAGTTTCTACCTCCACCACCATGAAAAATTTCCAAGCCATTTGAGTTACAATCCACTTCTCCTCTTGCATTCCCAAATCCATGTTGGGAGGATGAAAATTAGAATGCCAGTCAAGGAAAACAACAGCAAAAAGAGAAGCCAAACAAAGATGAAGAAATTCAAAGTCTGAAGAGTTGGGCTCTTAAATTTGGGATGACAAAGATCCCCTTGATGGTTAAGCCTTTAGAAGAGGTTGGAGTTGGAGAACAAATGGTGGTCAGGACTGATTTTGTTGCAGAAGAAGAAGAAGATCTTGTAGTCCCAACTTGTCCTCTAGAGCAGCAGATCGAAGAGTTTGACTTAACGAACTTCGTGCTAGAGGAAGAGTTCTATCAAGAGAAAGATTTTCTTCAAGTAGTAGAAGAGGGAGAATTTTCTCCAAATCCAAAAGAAGAGGAGCACATTCTAGTTGTGGAGGAGAAAATTACAGATCCAAGGGCTTTGAGCACAAAGCAGCTACTCTGAGAGACCTTCAATTCTTCTTTCTACTTCATCTCTCTCGAGTTCTAGTGCTAAACAAGAGTTTGATCTCTCAAAATCAATGTTGGAGGATGAAAAGAACCATGGTGATCAAGTTGTAGAGCAAGAGAACACCATGGGAGAGGTTGAGAATTTGCAGCAGGATAGCAATGAGGCGGTTTACCTTTCTCGATTTGGAAGACTGCTTTTGATGAAGAAGAACCGGTTGAGTTTCCACCATTCTCTCTTTCATCATCCACGTTCCAAATACTTGAGCTTGCGGTCATGAAGGAGAACATTCATTTGCAGCAGCCAGCATATTATAGCAGCTCCTTGGAACTAAGATTGGAAGATTTTAATCTTTCATGTCCTTCATTGGAGGAAGAGAAAGGGCGAAGGATTCTACCATCACTTCCACACCATCCATTCAAAAAGGTCTACAAGAAGACTCCGGTTTGGAGTTGAAATTAGAGCTATGGGCATATCAAACGGATCATACCTTGCCCAATAAGGTATTTGACTTCATTGGAGTTAAAGGAGAAGTCACAACCACATGCTTGCTTTCTAAGCATGAGGGTGAGCTACAAAGTACCAAGGATCAGTGTAATATCTCTTCAATCAAAATGCGAGAGCAACTAAAATAGGTATTGAATTTACCTTCACTGATACCTTGATGATTTGGGTGGAAGACCAGCTTCTTGTTGATTTTCCATTCATCCAATCAGCCATGTTCAGTGCCAAATCAGTTGCATGGTTGCCAATTTTGAAGAAAGGAAGCTATTTTGCACAACCATTGTGGGGGGGTTTGTTTAGCTTACCTTTGCTTCCAGTTAGAATAGAGTAGGTAGGTTTGCTTTCAGTAAAAGAAGTGCTTGTGCACACTCTGCATGTTCCATTTGGAGCATGTATGATTTTTCGGTTTTGTACATAGTTTTTGTGGTGCTGGTTTTGCTCTTGCACGGTCCATTTCAGTGGGTTTCCAAGTGGCTCAGAGAGGAGGTTTTCAAAGTTCAAATCAGTTTGCAAGCTACAACTCATGACTCCATGCCCAATGGATGCTTCAGTAACTGGTAACTTCATCTAGCAGGCAGATGACCCCGCTGAGTCACCAAATTATTATCCAAAATTCACCCCCTGGGGTAATTTTGATAACATGCATTAGATTATTCAGTCTCGAGCAAGCAAGATTGATTCGAGGCCCAAAATCATGTTTTTCAGGGTCCCCTCACCTTTTTCTAACTGCCCCACCCAAGAAGAAATCCCAATAGGTTGAGAAAATCGAAGAAATGCAAAAATAAGGTTACAGGATCGTGTTAAGGCATTTCAGTCCGAAGGGTTCGGGTCGCATCTTGAGGTTCATTGTACCAAGCTTGGGGCTGAAAAAAGTAAGAAAATCAGCTAAGTCCTAGTCCAGGCGGTCTGCGAGACAGTTGGGATGTTGGGATGCGTGGGACGTGAAAAGCCGAATCGGCCGAAAGAGGGAAAAATTACCTAAGTCTCTTTTTCGCGCGGTTTGGGACAGCTGGGACAAAATACATGGAGGACGCAAACCAACCGATTCGCCAAGGATAGTCCATTTCAGTGCGGTTCGAGGTATTTGTCTGCAGACAGTCTAAGACATTTGGGCCAAAGGTACGCAAGGGACACGTGGGATGCAAAAACCTGAAAGAGCCGCCAATGAATGGAATCTCGCCACGTGTCTTCACCTCAAATAGGAACAAGGAAGCCCGAATCGGCCGAAGTAGGAGATTTTCTTCTGGGACGTCTGGGCCAAAAGTACGTGAGGGACGCGTGGGACTGTTGACACTAAAATTTTCCTCCATAATTTCTATTTCATTAATGTATGTATTAGAATAGGATGTTGTTAAGTATAATTAGTAGTAGTGTCTAATAGAAGATAATGGTGCCATCAGTATGGTGCCACCAATAATGTGGAGTACAAGAATGTACAAAGTACAATAGGAATGTTGTAAAAAGTAAATATTTGTCGTAAGTGGTCCGGTAATGTTAAAATGTCAAATTTTGGGTAATTAGAGAAGTAGGGTCTACATGATTAGGAATTAGAAATATTATATTGGTAATAAGGACAAGGAGTGAGGTCATAAATATTTTGTGTATTTTATTTGTAAAAGTCTAAAAATGTGGAACCCATGTAAAATGATAAGGTTTATCTTATCTTAAAAGATAAGCTTACATGTACAGATAAGAGTTAAGGTATGGAATATGATTCGTCGGAGTGGATTTCTTATCCTATCTTAGAGATAAGATGGATAAGCTTGGAAGTTCTATAAATAGAGAGGCCACCCCCCTCATTTAGCATAGAAGGAAGTAGTGAGAAATATTGTAGGAAGTGTGTGAAGGAAGCCATCAGTTTAAAGGTGTGTTGAAGAAGCCATTAAGAGGTGTAATTGTAAAGTTTCTCCCATAGTCTTGGTGAAAGGCAAGTGAAGTCAATAACACTTGAAGTACCTCATGGGTGAGATTGTAACAATTTCATATTAATATTATAATTTACTTTGATATTTCATATTTTTCATCATTCCGTCTTATCATAGTCGATGGTATTCTTTTGTTATGTTGTTGTTTTGTTTCCAGATTACATCCACCAAACTAAAGGCTATGCATTAGTAAATAATCATAGCACGAGGAGTTCCCGTGAAGAATTATCATAGTGCCGGATTGGTGATGACATTTTGGTTCCGTTGCCGAGACCATTCCTCGTTGGTGGATTTTCTAGAGAGATATTCCCACTTAGTCAAAAATCAATTAGAGGGTAACCTTGTTTTTACTGTGCATAGTAGTTACCATGGTAAAGTCATTTTTGCCATTAATAGTAGTTACCATGGTAAAGTCATTTTTGCTGGGAATTGTATTTACCGCAATAAAGTCACTTTTTACCGTGAATAGTATTTACCACAAGTAACTTCACTTTTTACCATGAATAGTGTTTACCACAGTAAAGTCGGTTTTACCGAGTAAGTCAAGTTTTACCATAGTTTACAAGTGGTCATTTCTCTTTTCTTTGTAGAAAGGTGTAAAGTCACTTTCTAGTATAGTGATTCCAATTATTTGTGCACATAAGTCTTGTTGATTGTACTTGTGGGTTGGTATTTCACGGTGGTTACTTTTGAAAATGGGAAAGATTCCTATTTTTTCAGCTCAATCTAATGAAGATGCTTCTTCTTTCATTCAAGAGTTTAAACGATCTTGTATTTGTAATGGCCTTATAAGAAGGGAACAATGGATTGAATTTTTTCCTACCTTTTTGGATGGTTTAGCACTTAGGTGGTTTGAAACACTAGGTGATAATGTGAAAAATTCATGGGATTTATTAACTGAAAGTTTTCTTGAAGAATTTGGTGAACAATAGAAATATGCAGATCTCATGATCGAGATCACAAAGCTATCCCAAGGAGAGAAGGAGAAGATAAGGGATTATCATGCTCGTGTTCTAGAGCTAAGGAGGAAGCTCGATGCCCAGATCCGGAAGGAAGGATTAGCGGATGGGTTGATGAATGGCGTGGATAATCTCCTCTGTAAGCACTTCATTCTTGGGATGAAGCCAGAGATCAGACAACGAGTGAAGTATGACCACCCGGCTACCATTGAACAAGCAAAGGAGATTGCAAGAAGGCAAGAAGAAAGCATGGAAGAGTAACCCAAAGAAATTGTTGCTAAAGTAGAGCCTACACCAGCACCTTTGGTCCAGAATCCACAACCACTCCCAAAGTGAGCACAAATATTTCTCCCAAGATACATCTACCGAGTATGAAGATCTTCTCAAAAAGATGGGTCGATTAACTATTAATCTTCTTCAAGGAAAAGAATTTAGTTCTCAAGGAGGAGATAGAGCTCAAAAAATAAATATTTCTAAAGTTATATGTTATGGTTTTTATAAAAAGGGTCATTATAAGTATAATTGTCCGAGATAGAGCTTCTACATCCGTAAAGGAGATAATGATAAAGGAAAAGCACCTCGTGAATTCTTTTGATGTAGTAGATAAGAGCAGAAATAATGAAGTAGATGTGTTTGTAACAAAAAGAAAGAAATAAAAAGATAATCAAGATGCAAATGATCCTAAGAAGATGAAAGGAGAAACTAATAAGAAACATAGGAGAAGAAAGCTGGGTGTGCAGGATTTTTTGATTTCACAGGGGCAAGGACCATACTCCATCTTGGAAGATCTATCCAAAAGGCCTGCAAATATTACATATGTTCAACTCTTGGCTATGTCTTCTGAGAAGAGGTAGGAGCTGCGAAGTGGACTCAATGCTCAATGAAGAAAGGAGGTTAAGGTCCCTATTTTGGAGGCAAAGGCGGATCCCTATGCTCCACAAGTTGAGGTATTATGTAATGGTATTTCAATTCATGGAGGTGCTACAGCTTAATGTAATGACCGAGTCAGTAATGAATATGTTGGGTTTAAAAATTGATCACCCTTCAACACTTATGTTAAGGTCATTAAATAAAGGAAAAACTAAACCAGAATGTGTAGTTTCAAATATGGCAATATCTGTTATGGGTGTTGTATGTGTGGTAGACTTTCAAGTGATGAAAAATGGTACTGTTGCATACCCAATGCTGCTGGGAAGACCATGGCTAAGGATAGTTCATGCAAGAAACTACTGGAATGAAGGTTTCATGACACTTGGACGTGGTAGAGAGAGGGTGAAGATAAATGTGATCCCTCGACATCATAAGGCAAAACCTGTGGATTCAAGTGATGAAACTGATGATTGGACATCCTCTGATTACTCTAGTACTAGTGAAGTGGACACTGAAGATGAAGAAAGTGAGGTTGATGTTTCAGTCATGGATATCCTTCCAGTCACACCAACTCATGACCCCATAAAATTATCTAAAGAAGAAGTTGATGATCGTCTCCAACAAATAAAGATTGGTGATGTTGTGATGGAGAGTGAGAAGGAATCCTACCTCCATCTCTTTCGAAGGTACATACACCTATTCACTTTTGATTACAAGGAACTCTGTCAAGTAAGTTGGGTAGAACATTCTATTGAGCTGGTAGATGGTGCTAAGCCCATAAAGAAAATGCCATATAGAATGAATCCTAATTTTTCCAAGACTGTAAAAGAAGAAATAGATAAGTTTCTTGATGCAGGATTCATATTTGTTGTGGAGAATTCATAATGGGTTTCTCCCATTGTGATCTCAATAAAAAGAATGGGAAGCTACACATTTGTGTTGATTACAGGAAGCTCAATAAGGCAACAAAGAAGGATCATTACCCTCTTCAATTTTCAGATCGATCTTGGGCGAAGTAGCTGGCCAGAGTGCTATAGTTTTCTTGATGGATATAAAGAACTACAACCAAGTTCATAGTAGAAAGATCGGTTGAAGACCACGTTCACCACTCCTTGGGGAACGTTTTCTTATAGAGTTATGCCTTTTGGGTTGTGTAATGCTCCAAAGAACATTCCAGTGTTTGATAAATAGGGTGTTCAAACCCTACATTGGGACCTTCATCAGAGTATTTCTAGATGATTTTTGCATCTATGGGAGCAAGTTGGACCACCTGCACCAGATGGAGACAACATTTCAAAGGTTAGATGAAGCACAAGCCTCACTAAACCCTACAAAGTGTGTCTTTGGATGTTCTAAAGGTGTTTTGTTAGGGCATGTTGTATCCAAAGATGGTATTGGTACTGATCCTGATAAAGTTTCAAAAATCAAAGATTTACCATTTCCTATGAATAGAAGTAAGTTGAGATCATTTTTAGGCCATGTGGGTTATGATAGAAGGTTCATCAAGAATTTCTCAAAGATTGCACAGACCACTAACCCGAGTTCTTGAAGAAGGATGTTACTTATGAACCAGAAATAAGGCGCATGAAGCTTTTGGACAATCAAGGAAGCCCCGGTGTCTTCACTGTTTTGAAGAATCCATATTGGAGCAATCCATTCATTGTGTACACTGATGCCTCAGATGTAGCACTAGGAAGTACTTTGAGCCAAAAGGATGAAAATGGGAATGAACATCCAATTTACTTTAGGAGCGAGAAAAATGAGCAAAGATCTTAAGGTAAATTACACTAATCGAAAAGAGGCTCTAGATATCATTTTTGTTGTAAAGAAGTTTAGAAATTACTTTCTAGGGCAAAAATTTCTAGTTGTAATAGATCATCAGGCTCTAAAATATATTGTAAATAAGCCTAACCCATCAGGGAGGATAGCAAGATGGATAATTTTGCTACAAGAATTTGAATTTGATATTATAGATAGACCAGGAAAGAAGCATGTCAATGCAGATGCACTCTCTTGAGCCTATGATGGTTTAGGATCATCTTGTGATAATGATGATTTCCCCGATGCAGCCTTGTTATCCCTTGACACAATCCCTAGTGAATACATAGATATTTGGAATTATCTAAATGAATTCAAGTTTCCTGATGGTGCCAATACAAAGACTAAGAGAAAGATTACTCAAGCCAGTCGTCCATATTCTATTATGCATGGAGTATTATTTCAAATAGGACTTGATGGACAGTACAAGAGGGCAGTTGGACGTGATCAAGGGAATTAACTGCTAGAAAAATTCCACAATGGTACATGTGGAGGGCACTTCTCTCGGACAACTTACAAAGCAAGAAGGATCTTGGACGCAGGTTATCACTAGCCCACTCTTTTAAAATATTGTTATAATTATTGTAAGACATGTGATATTTGTCAAACACATGGTAACCGTAAGACTTCATCAGCTCCATTATGCCCTATTCTTCCACTTGGTCCCTTTGAAAAGTGGGGAATAGACATTGTAGGTCCACTTCCAACTACCTCACGCAAAAATAAGTATATTGTAGTTGCCAAAGATTATTTAACCAAGTGGGTTGAAGCTAGGCCATTGAAAAAAGCTTCCATGGATGAGGTGGCAAGGTTCATATATGAACGCATTTTCACCAGATTTGGTTGTCCATTAGAAATTGTAATGATCAATGAAGCCACTTCATTAATGGGGTAGTAAAAGCCCTAGTCAATAAATTTTCTATTAAGCATAGGAAGGAAACAACATACAAGCCAAGTACAAATGGATAGGTAGAACGAACAAATTTTGTGTTGTGTCAAATTCTAGCAAAAGATGCAGCCTTGCAGGTACATAAGTGGGATAAAAGGATTCATGCAGCATTGTGGGCATATAGGGCAACATCAAAGTCAAACAGGATACTCCCATTTCATTTGGCCTATGGCATTGATCTAGTTCTTCCTAGTGATTTTGATATTCCCACTGTGAGAGTTATGAAAAATGAAAGGATGGATGAAAGTGATTCAGTAAAAGAAAGGTTGGTACATCTTCATTTGCTAGAGGAAATGAGGGAAATAGCAAAGGATACAAGCCATAAGAAGAAAATGAAGCAGAAGGAATACTTTGATCAAAAGATCCGTTGGTCTCCATTTCATGTGAATGACTTGGTTCTAGTATATGATTCCAGATACAAAAAAAGAAGACAGAAATTTTTTTCCAAAATGGATGGGGCCCTACAAAATAGCAATTGTGCATGAAAATGGTACGTACCGACTGGAGGAATTGGATGGCACTCCCATTACGAAATGGATCAACCATGACAAGTTGAAGATTTTCCAAGCACCAGAATAGTCTACTCTGAGGACTGGAGTAGAAGCTAGGAAGGGTGAAGATGTCGACACTAAAATTTTCCTCCATAATTTCTATTTCATTAATGTATGTATTAGGAATAGGATGTTGTTAAGTATAATTAGTAGTAGCGTCTGATAGAAGACAACAACGTCACGATGCAGTTACGCGCCATAATGTGGAGTACAATAATATCCAAAGTACAATAGGAATGTTGTAAAAAGTAAATATTTGTCGTAAGTGGTCCAAAGAATGTTAAAATGTCAAAATTTGGGTAATTAGAGAAGTAGGGTCTACATGATTAGGAATTAGAAATATTATATTGGTAATAAGGACAAGGAGTGAGGTCATAAATATTTTGTGTATTTTATTTGTAAAAAGTCTAAAAATGTGGAACCCATGTAAAATGATAAGGTTTATCTTATCTTAAAAGATAAGCTTACATGTACAGATAAGAGTTAAGGTATGGAATATGATTCGTCAGAGTGGATTTCTTATCCTATCTTAGAGATAAGATGGATAAGCCTAGAAGTTCTATAAATAGAGAGGCCACCCCCTCATTTAGCATAGAAGGAAGTAGTGAGAAATATTGTAGGAAGTGTGCGAAGGAAGCCATCAGTTTAAAGGTGTGTTGAAGAAGCCATTAAGAGGTGTAATTGTAAAGTTTCTCCCATAGTCTTGGTGAAAGGCAAGTGAAGTCAATAACACTTGAAGTACCCCATGGGTGAGATTGTAACAATTTCATGTTAATATTATAATTTACTTTGATATTTCATATTTGTCATCATTCCGTCTTATCATAGTCAATGGTATTCTTGTGTTATGTTGTTGTTTTGTTTCCGGATTACATCCACCAAACTAAAGGTGCATTAGTAAATAATCATAGCACAAGGAGTTCCCGGTGAAGAATTATCATAGTGCCGGATTGGTGATGACAGGATGCAAAAAGGCAAAATGGCCGAAAAGAGACAAGGAGGCCTGCGAATGAATTAGAACGTGCCACGTGTCAGAAGGTTGAAAATTTGCTAAGTGTTTGGCGCAAGGTAAAAATGCACCCCTCAGGGCTGAACCAATAAAATAGTGCCACGTGTCCAGGTTTAAAGACCCGAAAGGAATTTTCAGAGGATGAACCCACAGATGAATCAGAACCTGACACATGTCATCCAAGTGGCAGAGTGCGGGAAAAATTCAAATATTTTCCCGCCGATCCGTTTTGGCATGTTTTTGCCCTAAATCTTCATATCGCAATAACTTTCAATCTAGAGCTCATATTTTCACGTTCTTTATATCAATGGAAATTTGGTGAAATTCTCTATATGATTCTAGGGTTGATCTTACATTTTGGTTTAGTTTGGAGAGAGAAAATATGGAAAAGTCTCTGACGCATGGTAATGGCCAGAACTTACGTTTCAACAACTAGCTTTAATGCAAAATACAGTTCGCCACTTTTTCTAGGGTTCTCACCTCTGCCATAATGAGATGGATTAAATGCAACCTAGAGGTTGTTGGGGTAGATCTAGATTTCCTCTCTCTTCCTTCTCTCATTCTTCCTATAAATTGTAAGGAGGGGCTTCTTTCAAAGAAGGTTGTTCATCTTTTTCTTTCATGTGATCTCCTTTCTTTTCTTCCCTAGGGTTGAAAATGGAGTTTGAACCTCCTCACCCGCTCTGTAATGGCGTTTTGCCTTTTACCATTAAAATGATGTCCTGTGCAAACTTCTGGAGCAACAAAAAACATGTTTCGTGATGCATATTTCTATCCTTGCTCGTTTTTCACTTGTTTTCTTCTTTCCTCTCTTCATTGCAGGTATTTGTGCACATTTGAATGTTCATTGCAGGGTTGGAGCTGTGTTCATAGTAGTTTTGATAGATGTTTAGAATTTTCCTTCTCTGGTGTATCACCGTTTTAGTGTAGGCTTTTGTTCTTTTTCTCTTTTCTCTCTCTTTCTATCTCCTTAGAAGTTAGATTAGGATTATATTAGCTTGCCCGCACCGCAACAACTTGTGGTAAGTAGTTTAGGAAGAGGAACCAACCTTCTCTGGATATTCCTTTCTCATTTTTACAAGTCCCACACTTGGAGATAGGTTTCATATGTTGTGCAATCACACCGGGATGCTAGTATGATCATACTAGAAATCTGATCGATCAATATCCGAAGTGCTTTGTGAATTCGCACTAACAATTTTTTGCATGACTAGTGGGACCTTAGAGGTCTTTCACTTTATCTTTGATAGGTTGGTGTGTTCCTATTAAAGATTCAGCCTTTTGGAGGCACTTTCAAAAGCACATCTGGCGACTCCATCTGGTAAATAAATCATTCTCTGAGTTGCAGACCCGTTTTGCATCCATTTCCATCCATCTTTCTTTCCATCTCTTTCATTATTTTCCATTCCATGAAATTGTGCAATCATGACTTCATTTCCATCATGGAATTCACATTTAAAACAACAACATATCACACCTCCAACATGTTTTACAAATCCTCCAAATCAGCATTTTGGTCAAATTCAAAATCAGCATGTCTACCCATATGAGCAGCAGTACCAAAGTCAGTTTAGTTATGGAGCTTTCCAAGAGCAAGAGTATGCATATAATGAAGACCATCAGATGCAAGATGTTGATCTGTTGGACAAAATCCAAAAGATGGAGGTAGACATGGTGCAATCAAGAGCAAGCACTCAAATCAAGGCTTTCAAAACTGTGCAGGACTCCTTGTCCATGGGGAGGCCTTTTTCCAAGACACTTCAGCCCTCTGGAGAAGCCGGACTTCATGATGAAGATGCTACCCCAACTTGCACAATGGATATCGAAAAAGAGGCCTATACATTGGTGTTGAACAACATTGTCAATGGGTAAGTTCTACACCATCATCCGGTTTTTCTCTTCCCATTAATCAAGCAACATCATCTCATTTGGAATTTCAAATTCTAAATCCATCGATCAAGCTACCCAGAGTTAATTCCATTTCTCCATTCCCTAGTTTTCCACCTCATCTCAATTCTTTTGTCCCTTTTCCTTCCAAACAGCTCATCCCCTCCACAAGAGCTAACAAATACCCCCTCCTCCAAAGAAACAAGAGTTTCTACCTCCACCACCATGAAAAATTGCCAAGCCATTTGAGTTACAATACACTTCTCCTCTTGCATTCCCAAATCCATGTTAGGAGGATGAAAATCAGAATGCCGCTTAAGGAAAACAACAAAGAAAAAGAGAAGCCAAATAAAGATGAAGAAATTAAAAGTCCAAGAGTTGGGCTCTTAAATTTGGGATGACAAAGATCCCTTGATGGTTAAGCCTTTAGAATAGGTTGGAGTTGGAGAACAAATGGTGGTCGACAGATTTTGTGTGCAAGCGAAGAAGAAGATCTTGCAGTCCTAACTTGTCCTCTAGAGCAATAGATCGAAGAGTTTGACTTAACAAACTTCGTGCTAGAGGAAGATTTCTATCAAGAGCAAGATTGTCTTCAAGTAGCAGAAGAGGAGAATCTGCTCCAAATCAAAAAGAAGAGCACATTCTAGTTGTGGAGGAGAAAATTACAGATCCAAGGGCTTTGAGCGCAAAGCGAGGCTATAAGAGAACCTTCAATTATTCTTTCTACTTCATCTCTCTCGAGTTCTAGTGCTAAAGAAGAGTTTGATCTCTCAAAATAAATGTTGGAGGATGAAAGAAACCATGGTGATCAAGTTGCGAGCAAGAGAACACCATGGGAGAGGTTGAGCATTTGTAGCAGGACAACAATGAGGTAGTTTACCTGTCCGATTTGGAAGACTGTTTGATGAAGAAGAACAAAGTTGAGTTTCCACCATTCTCTCTTTCATCATCCACATTCCAAATACTTGAGCTCATGCGGTGATGAAGGAGAACATTCATTTGCAGCAGCCTGCATCTTATAGTAGCTCTTTGGAACTAAGATTGGAAAATTTTAATCTTTCATTTCATTCATTGGAGGAAGAGAAAGGGCGAAAGGGTTTTACCATCACTTCCACACCATCCATTCAAGAAGGTCTACAAGAAGACTCCATTTTGGAGTTGAAAATCGTAGCTATGGGCATATCAAATGGATCATACCTTTCCCAATAAGGTATTTGACTTCATTGGAGTCAAATGAGAAGTAACAACCAGCCATGCTTGCTTCTAAACATGAGGGTGAGCCAAGGATTTCGCGCTTGTTACCTGTCCAAGTTAATGCACCAAACTAAACACAAAAACCCTGAAAAACTCCAATAAAATTGATACCTGATGGACAAGATCCGAAGATGTAGATGGATAAGGAGGTCGATGTAGATAAGACGGGCACACACGAGTAATTCGCACAATAGATCCGAGTAACCTGCAAGACACCGATGCTTGACAGAAAAAGACCACGTTAAAAGGTATTTAGGTGGACTGCCCGAGAAGCGGGTCCGGGAAGTGATAAGCTTCCTCGGCGGATGTCAGTCCACGTTTTCAATTAAGTAAAGAAGCATACATGATAAAAGATGTACATATAAGACTAGATTTTCTAATTACAGTAATGAAACCGAATTTAAACAACAGATAGAAAGCTACAGAAAACAGGAAACTATGAAATAAAGCTGGATTTGTGTTACCTGTGTCCTTTTACCTGTCTGCAGGATGATCGGCGTCGATTATGTAGAATCGGCGTCGATTTATGTGATCGGCGTCGACTGATGTGATCGGCGCCGATCAAATCGATCGTTGACCGAAAAGCGATCGGGGGGGGACAAGTGCGAGAAGATTCGAAATTGGAAAGTGAAGGACGGATCGTCAACGTCTGCTGGATGTGCCGAAGTTGGTGAGATACTGGAACAGAGTCACCAGAAGATCGATGGATACGTGCGATGTTGATGTGATAGGAGCAGAGTAACGGTGCTCCTCTCAGGGATTGATTCGGACAGGATCCTATCTCATTTGATACACTTGATGCTAAAAGATCTCTCTTTCTTACAACCTGTGTCTCTTTCGCGATCTGTCTCTTTCTCTCTCTCTCTCGTGCGCGTGTTCTTCCTCCTTTTTTGTCTTTTTTTTTTTCGTCCCTAGAACTGAGTTCTGGGTTTGTATTTATAATCGGCGCCGCTCCTAAAAAATCGGCGCCGACCGTATAGGTCGGCGCCGATCGCGGACAGACTCCCGAGATGGCCAAAATGAACGATTTCTAGAAAGGTAAGAGTTACCCCAAATACGGGAAATATCCCGCTTGGGGAAGAGGAAAAAATAGGGGTGATACATAGATAGAATAAATTTGGGGTAGATAAGTGATTAGGATACATGGGAAGAGGTGTAATTAAATATTTAATACTTAATTACTCACGGGTAAGATACAATGGGGTGAATTAAACTTAGATAGGTGTTTAAATCACAAATCGGATAATATCCCAAGGGGATAGTGGTGACGTAAACGTGCCCCAGGCTACCTGAGCAGGTAAACGAATGTGAGGGACACTAAATTGAGTAACCAATTTTAAGTGTCTACATTTTGCCCCTTTTTGTCAAGTAACTTGCGATGAGCAAGGTTATGAGACAAAAACAAGGAGATGGAAGAAGGGAAGAAAAAGTGATGATGTGATCCCCCTCAAACTAGGGATGGGATGGATGATAGAACAGATGATCCCAAGTTTGAAAGAGGTAGATGAAAACGCAGGATGCCCCAGTCGGATGTCTGGAGTAGATCTGATCATTAACGATGTACAAAAATAAATAAAAAGGCAGCAACCTAAGGAACTCACATTGGTAGGGCAAACTAGACGGTCTCCTCATGAGACGACGTTAGTGCCTACAGACCCGCTTAACTCTAAGTTGCCAAAAAGTACGAGTGTCCCACGCAAAGGGAACAAAACCCGAAATAGACGGTGATATCGAAAAGATGCGCCGAAAGGCAATATTCAGTGCACAATAATGATCAGATGGATAAATAAGCCAAGCATCAACACTATGGCAAACAGATATGGAAAATCGACGGCGATCACAGTAATCGGCGCGATGACCCAAGATAAACGGCGTCGATCAAAAAAATCGGCGCCGACCAAACGTAGCGCATATAAATATGCGAACGGAAAACGTAAACGATTTATTTTCATCGTGACGATTGATTCAGAGAGAGTCAGAATTTGGATTTGAGCACCATGGAAGCCTCTGGGAGCGGTCAGAAGCGCAGGAGGACACGACCTGGGGTAAGTGGTTCTTCAACCCGTTGTATTTCATTTTTTTTTTGATTTTTTTTTTTGTAGGAGGCCAGGGTCCGATTTATGTCCGAACAGTCAATCGGAGTCGATTGTTGTTTGAGCGGCGTCAATTGGTATTAATCGGCGTCGACTAGAAATAAACGACGCCGATTTTACCAATCGACGCCGATTGGAAGAGATGAGATTTTTGTTGTTGTTTTGGATGTTGTGATTTGGGTAAATACGAGACTAATATTGCTCTTGATGTCGTGGGTGCAGGCACGAGAGGCTCTACACATGAGGGATGCTATTCCCGAGTTACTGGAGACTATTCTCCCTGATGTGACTGATGCAGATTGGTGGCATTTAGAGTTAGCCGGGCTCGGGGGCTTTAGATACTACAGACGAGTGCCGCGAGATGTAGAGCTGATGCGGCACTAGTGCGACGGTGGGACAGCCATACGTGCACTTTTTGGTTCAGGACGGGTGAGATGACCATCACCCATGAGGACATATATAGGATTTTGAGACTGCCGATCACTGGGGACCCGATCGAGATTACACCGCGAGAGCAGCAGCAGAGGGCCCTAGTTCGATTATACGAGATAGGGCAGATGATTCAGAGATAGTGTCTGGGCAAAGCGGATAGCCTCACAAAGATAGACAGATAGCCCTGAGCGAGACGGATAGTTCCCGATTCGATGGCGATATCCTATTTTGCTCTCTGCAGATTCGTGGAGGTGGGAGATTCCCACTATTGTTATTAGATCGTGCCATGACATTCTCAGCCTCGCAGCAGTGTTTTGCCTTCACGATGCCTTGATAGCTCAGATATATCATGAGCTATGGATGTACACCACAGGCCGGAGGACAGGTATCGATGTCAGTTTTGTGCTCCATTGCTGGGCATATGAGCATATAGCGGTGATCAGGCCATCCGGCTTCCTTGATGCCAGCAGCAGCAGTGGGAGGTATCGATTATGGATTCAGGCGATGGCGGGCTGACATGGCCACTGGGGATACAGGGAGATCGGCCGATTGGTACACCGAGCGTTTCAGGACGCTGACACCGGATCAGGTCATCTGGAGGCCATATCGGGTATTTCCGACATGGGCGGGTCAGGATGCTCACTTGGTGGCACTGAGACGGAGCAGGGTGGTTAGGGGCCGCAGGCTGATATGTGGGAGCGAGTCCCGTTTGTGAGAGTATTGAGACAGTTCGGCCTAGTGCAGACAGTGCCGACCACGTACACGCCTTATAGGCGAGATAGCAGGGAGACTGATCTGCCGATTTTGATCCCGGCAGATCCATTGAGAGAGGCCCCACCCTCCACAGACAGCGATGATGACGCAGGGGTGGATGAGGGTTACGCAGCATGGTATGATACAGAGTTACCACGACATCTCCCGGCATCTATAGATGCCGACGAGGAGGACATAGCTGCGATGCTGGATAGACTGGAGGGAGAGCATGCCACCCTGACACAGACACATCAGGTAGCTCTTGAGGAGATCAGGGCTCTGACAGAGGAGAGGGATGCCCTAATTTTGGAGAGAGACACCGCTCGCCAGGAGCGAGATACAGCGATCCAGCAGAGGGATCGCTATTATCGACATAGGGAGGCCCTCAGGGCCAAATATGGGGAGACAGGTACCACGTCGGAGTCTGGTACACGCAGGGTACGACCCTAGGAGGAGCACCACCAAAGAGCGCCAAGAGCCCCAAAGAAGCACTAAGAAGACCATTACGAGCACCGGGTACCATGAGCTTGAGCACATATCAGTCTCTCCTCGCTGAGGTGAGATACTATGAGGATGCCTTAGCGCAGCATGCCCCAGATGTGCCTCGGTACGGGGCGAGGAGGAGAGCAGCGACGGCCACAGCGAGCGGGGCCTCAGGTGGAGGGAGCACCGGGAGAGACCGAGGTGTGCAGAGACCTCCAGCAGCAGGTGCGTCTAGCTCGATAGGCGGCGGCCAGGAGAGACAGCCTGGTCCAGAGGAGGGTGGAGGAGATAGTGTCCTCCATGCATCGGATTTTACTATATAGGGATTGATAGATTTTGTATCCATGTAGTGATGTAGCCTCGATTGGAAGGCATTGTATAGATGGCTTGATTGAAAGCCTCCCATTTTTGTTGTACAGATACACATGTATATATAGATTCATCATTTCATTTGTCATATAATTGTTCTCATGCTTTTGATTTTGATATACATGGATAAATGTAGCGTAATTGTGATGGATATAGATATAGACTGATAGATGATGAATAGATGTGATTGGATAAATATAGACTGATAGAGGATAGAAATAGATGTGATTTGATTTGATGTGATTGATATGTGGATATAATTTTGATGAAAAATAGAGATAGATAGATGTAATGTAACTTGGATGTGCAAGTTTTTAAATATTTTGATGGATAAATAGATAGATGTGATTGATGTATGGATTTTATTTTGATGAAAAATGGATATAGATAGATTTTAACTTGATGCACCAAGTTTTTAGATATTTTGAATAATAGATAGATGATATGATGGATTTTATTTTGATGAAAAATGGATATACTAGATGTACTTGATACACCAGCTTTTAGATATTTTGATGGATAGATAGATAGATGTGATTGATGTACTCGGCATGTTTGAGATGTTAATTTAATTTTGATGAAAATAGATGGCCAGATCCACATGTGTTGATAATAGATGCTTTGATAGGTAAGATGATATTAGACAGAGGATAAATTTTGATTGAAATGTGAATTTGACTGGATGAAAAACAAAGAATAATGGGGAATACTCTTTGCGAGAGCCAAGGAAGTAATGAAAACGACCTTGACTAGAAATAAAGAAAATATGCCCGGATAAGAAAGAAAATGATAAGTTGGACTCCCAACCGACCATAGATAGAATCCGGATAGGAAATCACAATATCATGCATGTAAGGCCCTACATGAGGTTAAAATAAACCTGACACTAACTAGCCGCAAAACAGATCTAGGAGGGAAACGAAAGGAACAGTAAGTAAGTATCTTATCGAATTTACAAGGGACAGAATACATGTCCATAGTGGGAAAATAGGATTCTCCATATGATCGACAAAAGGTCTTAAATCTCAGCTTCATGATTTTGGCAGAAAAGCAAACTGATCAATGCGGGAAGTTTGCTTGATATGGAAAGACTGATCAATACGGGAAGTCTTTCAGTGATGCTAAAAAGTGTATAAACTGACTGAAAGGCTGATTAATTGCAAGAAGCCTTGAATATGTCTTTGAGAAACAGCCGTCCTTCAAGGGAGCGGTCTGTATTTTGAATTTTAATGATAGCCATCCTTCGAGGGTATGGTCTATATTTTTTCTTTTTGATTCATTTGATAATGTATGGATAGCTGTCCTTCAAGGGATCGGTCTATCTTTTTTGGATAGCATCTTTTTTTTTTTTTTTTTTTGAAAATCTTTTTGGAAGAAGCTGAGTTTAGACCTAGATAGATTAGATGGAGGGGAAGAGAACATAAAGGAACATGCACTCATGCCCCGAGTAGATCCGACTAAGATAAGCACTTGGGACAGATGAAGTGGTGATTAAGGTATTCCTACCATGAGGAGGAACATATCCAAAAGAAACATGCAATGAGTAGAGCCGCGATACTCATATTTTAAGGTAAAAGAGGCAATAGGCGGAGAACCACATAGTTTCGAATCACCATGAAAGTATATGACTGGTTGTTTTAGACGGATGAAAGATCTGTGTTGCGACTAGACTTGTGTAAGATAGATTTTAACAGTAGAAGGGCCGTAGATGCAAGGCATTAAGAGGTTCCGCTTCAGGTATACCATCCATGGAAGATAGACGATAAGCCCCAGACCCATATTTATGAGTGATAACGTACGGGCCCATCCAGTTGGGAGCAAACTTACCACGTTGACTTCTTTCGAGTGTAGTGACATTTTGATTTTCTTTAAGAACAAGATCCCCAATTTTGAAGTCACGGTGCTGCAAGTGCTTGTTATAAGCACGTTTGACATGCTCAAGATAGACTTGATGATGTTCAAGAGCGTTGAGACGCCGCTCATCTAATAATTCAAGTTGTGCTAGACGATTTTGACGATAGTCCTCATCGGAGACAAATTCTCTAAGAGAAACACGGAGAGATGGGATTTGGACTTCCAAAGGAAGGACAGCCTCAGACCCATAGATGAGGGAAAAGGGAGTAGCACCAGTAGGAGTACGAATGCTAGTCCGATAAGCCCAGAGAGCAAAAGGGATATGTAAATGCCAATCCCTACCAGCTCGACTAGTTACCTTTGCGAGGATATTACGCAAAGTTTTATTGGAAGCTTCGGCCTGACCATTAGCTTGAGGATAGTATGGAGAAGAAAAACTGAGTTTGATATTGAAAGCGTTGCAGAGGTTCTGCAAATCAACGTTCTTGAAAGACTTACCATTATCTGTGATGAGTTTGTGTGGAACGCCAAAACGACAAATGATGTGTTGATAGACGAAATCAACTATGGGTTTAGCCTTTGTTGAAGAAAGAGGGATAGCCTCCACCCACTTAGTAAAGTACTCAGTGGCAGTAATGATAGAATGATGACGCTGTGAAGAACGGGGATTGATGAGACCAATAAGATCAAGACCCCATTGCGAAAAAGGCCACAAATCCGCCGTGGGTTGTAAAGCTTGACTAGGGATGTGTGTGAGATTGGAATGTTGTTGACACTTGACGCATTTCTTAGTGTATTCACAACAATCTCGATTAAGAGAAGGCCAATAATATCCCAAACGTAAGATGCGTTTAGCTACAGCTAAGCCACTAAAATGTCCACCACAGATACCATCATGGACCTCCTGGATAGCTTTAGATGATTCATGGGTTTTGAGGCACCGAAGCAAAATGCCATCAAAGCCACGTTTGTAAAGAATCCCGCCTAGGATAGTATAGCGATTAGCGCGTTGGATAAAAGATCTTCTACCATTGGAAGTTAGATCTGGAGGAAGCACCGAATGAGATAGATAATCAACAATCTGTTGATACCACTCATCCTGAGTATGGGTTGTGACAGCATGGATTGAAGTTAGTTGCCTAAGATGAGATGGTTGATCTAATCGTTGTACAGCCACATAAAGTCGCGAGTCCTCGGTAAAAGGTGGGATAAGTGAGGCTAACGAAGCCATTGTATCCGCGAATCGATTTGCAGTGCGAGGAATAGCTTGGATAGTGAATTTATCGAAAGATTGGAGTTGAGCAAGAACGATGTCATGATATTTTTGAAGGATATCATTCTTGCATTGATAGACACCCGTGACTTGATTAACGATGAGTTCAGAATCACCAAAGATGTCAATATGACGAGCGCCGAGATTAATGGCATTTTGAAGACCCAAGACAAGAGCTTCGTATTCAGCCATATTATTGGTGCACTCAAAGTTCAATTTGTGTGCGACTGGGATAGGCGTACCCCAAGGAGGAATCATCACGAAACCCGCACCTCCCCCTTGCTGACATTTGGATCCATCAAAGAAGAGCTTTACTTTAAATGGAGATAGACCAAAATCAATTTGTTGGATATATTCATCGGGGAATTGAGCAAGGGGGTCTTGAGTGTCCGGAAGAGGAGCATCAGCTAATTGATCTCGCAATAACCCGACCCTTGATAGACTTTTGCGAGATAAACTCGAGGTCAAATTCTCCATAAGCATGCATGAGCCAACGAGTGATACGATCATCATTGTGATAAGGTTTTACATGAATTGTCTGAGTGGATTGACACTTGTGACAATGTAAGTTTTGTGATTAAGGAGGTAATGACGAAGCTTAGAAGTCGCAAAGAAGAGAGCACAACACAGCTTTTCAGCTTCGAATAACGTGTTTCATACTCATGGAGGGTGCGACTGATGTAATAGACAGCTTGTTCTTTACCACAAGTGTCCCGATGCGAAATCATGGCTCCCAGAGCATGGTCAGTCACAGAGATATAAAGATAGAAAGGCTCCCCCTCGCGTGGAGGTGTAAGCACAGGTGGAGAAAGAAGATAAGCTTTGAGATCATCAAAGGCCTTTTGGCAATGTTCATCCCATTCAAAATGAACATTCTTACGGAGGAGATGGTGAAAAGGTTGACAACGGTCCGACAATTGTGAGATAAAACGACGCACTGATTGAAGACGTCCTTGGAGACTCATGGAGTTGCTTTAAGTTAGAAGGGGGAGGCATCTCAAGGATAGCTTTTATTTTTGTGGGGTCCACTTCAATACCCCTGATGGAAATGATAAAACCTAAAAGTTTACCAGTGAGAACGCCAAACACGCACTTAGATGGATTTAGACGAAGACAAAAGCGGATAAGCCTCTCAAAGAGAGGTGCAAGGATGAAAAGATGATCCTGACGACGTTTGGATTTACCGAGGAGATCGTCAACGTAATCTTCCACAGTTTTGTGTAAGAGATCATGGAAGATGTAGGTCATTGCTCGCTGATAGGTTGCTCCTGCGTTCTTAAGACCGAAAGGCATGACGCGATAACAAAAGGTCCCCCAAGGAGTTATGAAAGAAGTCTTATGTTGGTCTTCTGGTGCGATGAGAATTTGATTATATCCAGAGAAACCATCCATAAGAGAAAGCATCTCATGACCCGCAGTTAAATCCACGAGTTGGTCGATATTAGGTAAAGGAAAATCATCTTTTGGACAAGCAAGATTAAGATCCCGGAAGTCGGTACAAATTCAAATTTTCCCAGTAGCCTTAGTTACTGGTACTACATTGGAAACCCATTGTGGATAATCGATGGGTTGGATGAAGTTAGCCGAGAGCAAGCGCTGTAATTCTTCTTTAACAAGAAGGGCTACTCTAGGGTGCATTTTACGTAATTTTTGTTTAACTGGTTTGATGTTGGGAAGAGTAACGATATTGTGGACCACAATATCGGGATCGAGTCCTGGCATATCCTCATATGACCAAGCAAAGGCTTGACGATGGTTGGAAAGAAAAGTGGTAAAATCTCCTAACTCCTGTGGATTAAGGGATTGGCCGACCTTAATGATGCGAGGGTCTTCAGAAGTCCCTATATTAAGGTCGACAGTGGCTTCGTTGAGAAGCGTAGACGTGTCAGAAGGAATAGTCTTGGGGAGATATGAATCCTCTACCCCCAGATAGGTGAGGACAGAATCATCATCCGCACAGTGGATAGTGTTGATAGTAGGAGAGTCGTCTCCAACTATTTCAGGGAAGATTAACGGTATGGAAGCGGACCGGTTGTTAGTCTTATAGGCTAGCGGCCCTAAGGAAATGGTATTGATCAAAAAAAAAAATTAGGTGGGATGGAAATGTCATCGTCCACATCGAGTGATGCTTCTGACTTAGCGGGAGAAGATGGTTCCTCAATAGGAAGAGGCTCATCGAGAATAGTGATAGTGGCTTTTGAAAGAGGTTTAAATCCTAAACCAAATTTTTGATGTGGCATGAGAGTAGGAATGGATGTGAGGTCATGCACACCTTGTTCATATTTTCCTAGGCCAAAACCCTTCCACGCGCATCGATATAAATAAGTTTTTGCAAACGTGGGATTCTGTAGATAATCGAACCCTGTTAAGTAAGGTTTGGTCCTAGGAGGAGAATCCGGGCGATAGTGAGGTGTATCAAGACCACCGTAGACGAAATTAGTCTGTTGATTGGGCAGACCAATGGTGACGATGCGACCGAGACCTGGTTGATATTCAGGTTGTTTGTCTGGTCTACCATACTCACTAGGTTTGAGATGAGCGTCGAAAGAAAAGAGAGGAAGCTCTCCCAGTGAGAAACGCTGCAATGTCTCTTCTAGATTTTGTAAATCCGGTAGTTTGGTTGCAGGTATGGAAGAAGATGAGGCCCCGTCAGGAGAAGAAGTATTTTCCTTTAGAGGGGCAGACCTTGTGGTCATGTCGCATTGTGCGGAAGGAAAAGGATCTCCTGGATGAGTATATATTTTACCCTCATATTGATATTTTAAGCATCGATGGAGGGTGGATGGGACACAATGCATCGCGTGAATCCAGGAGCGTCCGAGGATCATATTATAGTGGAATTTTCCTTCGACAATGTAGAAGAGTTCGTGAAGCAGCTTCTTACCTACTCGAATGGGTAAGACCACAGTTCCTAAAGTAACTGCTAGCTGATCGTTAAATGATCGAAGGGCGAAGGGCGGGGGTGACACTACGTTCTTTGGTAACTTAAGTTGCTCGAATGTGTGCGAGGAGATGACGTTGAGTGCAGCTCCACTGTCGATCATAACGCGTTTTAATGTAGTGTTGTCGATTTGGACTGTGATAAAGAGGGGAGTCTCCAAATCCTCTGAAGAAAGAGGAGGAATTTCCGAATCTTCAAAAGAAATGGCGGTTGATGGTCTATTCAATCCAACAACCAACTCGAAGGGTTGGGGCTCATCTGAATTTACTGCGATGTGATGCAGATTATCAATCAGAGCCTGGCGATGTTGTGGAGAGGATTGGATGAGGTCAAAAAGAGACATTTTGACCGGAGCCTGGGTGAGTTGTTTCATAACACTCTCCTCAACTGACACGGGAATTTGAGCCCGAGGTGCAGCACGAATAGAGACCTTAGGTCATGGGGCTAATGAGGAAGGAGGAACTCCTTCAGGGGCTGCAGAAATGACAACGCGTGGTCGAGATGTTGTAGATGAAGATGGATTATCATAGTGTTGGGTTCTAGTGGCGATATGGATTGTGTCAATTTGAGAAGGTGGAAGATCAATTGGAGTGGAATCACTAGAGGTCTGAGTGGATCGTTGGGGCTCAGATGGGGCTAAGATGACAGGAGATACTTGTTCCTCCTCCTCCAGCAAAAGATCACTTTCTTCCAAAAGGTTGTTGACAACAGCTTGAAGAGCTTTACATCCCTCAGTATCATGACCCGGGGTACGGTGGTAAGCACAAATTAGATCAGAGTTAAACCAGGTAGGTTTAACTCCTTTAGGGTTATAGGGTTTAATCGGAGGAAGGGATATGGATGAAGATTGGATAAGTTGGCGAAGGATTTCGGTGTAGAACCCGGTAGACGAAGATGAGGACAGAGGTGATGAAGGTGCCTCTTTTACTTTAACAGACTGCCGAGGCAAAAGAACCTGCATGTCAGGTTTGACAGTCTTTTTAGGGATCATCTTATTTTTTTGGACACTTGGAGGAGCAGTCTTGGGCACTTGAGATGGAAGTAAGTGAGACATGATTGATTTTGGTGGAGGGGGAGCCCCTAAAATAGATTTTGAAGATGATGGAGATGTGACAAGTGTTGTGGTCTTCAAAGATAAAGGAGGTTGCTTGGTCGAATTTACTGATGATTTAGATAATGTCGATTTAGATGAGGAAGAAGCTCCCAAAGTAGGTGTAATCGGAGGGACATAGGGTGTCCTGGCTTTTGGTAATGAAGATGATGATCCTGATAGAAGAGGTGACGTCCTTTTAGTAGGTAAGTCGGCTTTTCGGGGTGTTGGTGAAGGATGTGTTGTAGAAGAAGATGATGGTTTTGATAAGTGTGTAGAAGAAGACGCCTTCTCAGCGGACAAATCCAATCTTTTATGGGGCGTAGAGAGAGATTTTTGTGGGAAAGCACCAAGGGTCTTGATGGTTCGAAATATGGGCTTTCCTTTTTCAGGGATGGTGACAACTTCAACGGCATAAGGTGATTGTAACCTTTTCGGGGGAAGTAAATGGGGAGGTACTGATGGCGCAACGTTAGATTTTGGTTGTCTCGGTTTAAGTTCAGGAACCGAGCGTATAGGTGTTGGTGCTACTTCTTTTGATTTTCCCTTAATAGGCGAAGTAGCATTAGTGGTGGAAGAAGTGAGTGATGAAGAAGCAGTTCCTTGCGAAGGGACGACTTCTGGTGCAGTAATTATGGGTGGAACTACTGTAGGAAAAGAGACGGAAGAGTCAAAATCGAAGACGCTTCCGTCGGAGTCGGCACAATTATAGGTACGTTCACCAGGGGCATAGTTGCAGCGAGAATGGGAGCAACAGAAGTAGATGTATCTGCAGTGGAAACTCGAAGGGATGTAATTGCCTCGAGCATTGAAAGAATGTTTGACGATGAGACAGATGAGGATGACACTGTCTCGGGTATGGATGGAAGGTCGGACAAAGGAGCGGAGAGAGATGAACCCGTATCTAGCGATGTAGGAATATTCAAAGACGGGCTACCTGAAGATGGTGGAATTCCAGTGATTGACGAAGTGGAAGGAGGTTCTAATCCGGTTGATGTGTTCGCAGATGGCTTGGTTTCAGAAGAAGATTCTTTAGTAGAGATGAAGTTGATAGTATGAGTGTTTGGTTTTTGAGACTCTGAAGCATTATGGTTTGGGGAATGATTGGGAAAAGGTTGTTTAAAAACATCCAGTGCCTGATTTGGGGGAGCATTTGGGTTATCCAGAATGAGCTCGCCTTTATCAATGAATTTCTGGACAAGATTTTTAAAGGTCTGACATCGTTCGATGTCATGACCTTTGGTTCTATGATAATGACAGAAATCATTTTCCCTATACCAGAATGGACGTTCTTGGCTTTCATCAATATTCCTAATGGGGGGAAGTTCGATCATGCGAACTTCCAACATTTTCTCTAAGATAGAGGCATATGATTCCCCCAATGGAGCGAAGGATCGAGATGATGAAGTCCCTTTTCGAGAAGATGAGGGGTCTCTTCGTGGTGTTTGATTAGAAGTATTATCGACTCGTGATGTTTTTAATACGATAGCGTTGGTGGATCCCTGATTCTTGTCTTTAGAAGGGGAAGAATTTGGTTTGGTAAACCGAGAAAAATCGGGTTTAGATTTAGAGCGAAGTTTTAGCTTCCCTTGTTCAATGGCGCGAGATTCAAGTTTGCGTGCCATCGTAAAGGCTTCTTCAAAGGTATGAAAAGTTTGGATCCTTAAAGTGGAAGAAATGTGATTAGCACAAGATCGAGTAAACAACTCGATTTGTTGGGATTGAGGAAGGGAGAAAGACAATTGGTTGATTATCCCTCTCCAACGAGCGACAAAGTCTGCAATAGACTCATCATCGAATTGACGAATGTTATAAAGATCTGTAATCGAGATCTTATGCGCGATATTTATTGAAAAGTTTTCAACAAACATCTGGGCCAATTGAGAGAAAGAAAATAAGGAATGTTGAGGAATGTTATTGTACCAGTCTAAAGCAGGACCTGCTAGAGACATAGGGAAAGTACGGAGCATAAGCTCCTGATCCTGGACTATGAGGTAGCAAGCATGTTTGAATGCTCGCAAATGTTGTTGAGGGTCCTCTCGACTATGAAATTTTGAAAATTTAGGAAGTTCCCATTGGGGAGGATAAGGCTTAAAAGCCACTGAGGGGTGAATGGGTTCATTACACACTTCTTCAAAGGAGTATGAAGGTCGAGCCCCTTTTGTGGAGGCTTCCAAGTCTGTGATTTTCTTGAAAAGAATTTGAACCACGTCAGATTGAGGAGGAGGCACACTGGCATGTCCTACATAAGAAGCAAATGGTGGATGTTGTTGAGGTGTCAACGGGGGATTCATCTGTTGATTGGTAGGATGATAAGAGGAGTAACCAGGGGTTCTGGGTGACACCTGGTGGGGTATTTGCTGTGAAGTAGCTTGTGTATAGGTGGGCTGTGAGATAATAAGTGGTTGAGAAAATGAAGGTTGGATGACGGGTGGAGCCTGTGATTGGTGGACTCCTATGCTTGTTGATTGAATCGGGACAGATTGAGGAACATGAGTGCCGACTTGATTGGACATATTGGGGAACAAAACCTGAAAGGGGCCTTCTACTGCCGGATTAGGCATTAAGGGTGCCGATGCTAGAGGATGGGCGAAGGTCACTGTTGCTGGAACATTGGAAGAAAGACCCACTGGAGGATGAGAAGCAGGAGCCAACTGACTATTCGGAGGGGGTTGGCTCATAAGAGGTACTGACCTTGGGACACGATGGAGGGCATAGATGAATTAACAGCAATATGCGGGTGCACAGATGCATTCATTATAGCCAGGGCAGAGGACCTCTCAGAAGTAGGTTGTGGAATATTCGAGGTAACTGCGGTGTTAGGAATAGGTAAGGCTATTTGAGAACTAGTCAATATGGTCGGTGGAAGAGAAAAGGGAGGCACAGGGGCCTCGCCCTTCTCCGTGACTCGAGGCAAGAGAGATGATGCAAACTGTTCTACCAAGGCCTGGGATGGTTCATGAGAATAATCGTACACTTGCTGGATTGGTGGTCCTTGATCAGATATCTGAATAGACTTGTGTACTAGGTAGTCCATGAGGGCTACCGGATTGCGATCGAGGAGCGCCTGAAATTCAGGATCCCCGCGAGGAACATACTCTGAGTCAGACGTAGATGATATTTCTGAAGGACTAGGGGAAGCTGGACGTGATGGGGTTACTTTGGCTTGATAGAAAGGATTATATGACCAGGATGGGGAACCAACTAACAGCGGTCCCGAGGAAGATTTGGGGGGTGCCGAAACATCCACGCTAGTGGTAATCTCGGAAGAGGAAGGGGCCAATTGAGCCATTCTTCTAGATTGTAACCGAGTGATGACCGTCATAAACACACAAAGAAAGAAGATTGACCTAACTAATGCACAGACAATTCAAGCAGCGCAGGTGATTATCTCCTTTAAGTTTTGATGCTTTTAAGAAAGAAAATATTAGGGAAGGCTTTTTAGAACAGGAACTACTCAGATAGCCAAACTAAGGATGGTTTGGGGAATGTTTGGTGAGGAGTCCCGAAGGCACTTCAGTAAAAGACCGGTACGTGGCTTGATATAGGGGCCTACCCCCGCACTTCACACACCGCTGCGATAAGGGAGTCGGGTGCTTTGCCAATATATACCAGAACTTCCGTGAATTTATAGCGCGGCCTCGAGTACCGCGTAGGCTCTTCCTCTTGGATGTCACTTCCAAGTAGGCGAGGCCAGGGAAGGAATTTTTGTTTAAATGCTTTATACCTAGTGATTTTGGCTTTGTGTGCAAGGGTGAAAAATAAAAATCAAATAGTGTCACTACCGATTTTGATCAATTTTCCAGCCTAATTAAAACTAGATGAAAAACATGCAGCAATGACAAAGAAAAGGTTCTTTTTAAGCACTTAAAAATGAAGTGTTTGATTTCGATGAAGACAAGTCAAACAGATTCTTTCCCAAATGCGATTAAATTCCTTTTAAGCACCAAAAATTGAAATGTTCGAATGTGATAGACAACAAACAAAGAATTTTTTTTTTTTTATTTTTTTATTTTTATTTTTTTTTTTTTTTTTTTGGTTCCTAAAAAGGAGAAAACACCGTAAAAGAGGAATACCTGTAGATTTAGCTCTCCAAGGTGTGTGGACTTCAAAAAGTGTGTTGTTGAGCTCTTCCCCTCGAACAATCCCACGAACAAGCAAAGTGCTCCACAAGAAGAGGTTAAGCAAACACCAAACAAAACCCAGAAAGATATATCCGGATAATGGTGAAACGGAAATTTCTATTTCAAGGAACTAGGAAAATTCCAAGGAAATAAAAATTTCACAAAAAGAGCAAGATTAAAACGATGAAAGGAAATGCTCAAGCAGAACTGATAGAAATCAGTGAAGAAAAAGAACAAAGCTCAAAACTAAAAAAGAAATGAACTTACCAATAAGGGACTTTGGTTAGGTCCCACCGGGCGTGCCAGAATGTAGATCAAGGATTTCGCGCTTGTTACCTGTCCAAGTTAATGCACCAAACTAAACACAAAAACCCTGAAAAACTCCAATAAAATTGATACCTGATGGACAAGATCCGAAGATGTAGACGGATAAGGAGGTCGATGTAGATAAGACGGGCGCACACGAGTAATTCGCACAATAGATCCGAGTAACCTGCAAGACACCGATGCTTGACAGAAAAAGACCACGTTAAAAGGTATTTAGGTGGACTTCCCGAGAAGCGGGTCCGGGAAGCGATAAGCTTCCTCGGCGGATGTCAGTCCACGTTTTCAATTAAGTAAAGAAGCATACATGATAAAAGATGTACATATAAGACTAGATTTTCTGATTACAGTAATGAAACCGAATTTAAACAGCAGACAGAAAGCTACAGAAAATAGGAAACTATGAAATAAAGCTGGATTTGTGTTACCTGTGTCCTTTTACCTATCTGCAGGATGATCGGCGTCGATTATGTAGAATCGGCGTCGATTTATGTGATCGGCGTCGACTGATGTGATCGGCGTCGACTGAAACAGATCGGCGTCGACTGAAAGCAGATCGGTCAATCGGGGACAGTGCGAGAAGATTCGAAATTGGAAAGTGAAGGACGGATCGTCAACGTCTGCTGGATGTGCCGAAGTTGGTGAGATACTGGAACAGAGTCACCAGAAGATCGATGGATACGTGCGATGTTGATGTGATAGGAGCAGAGTAACGGTGCTCCTCTCAGGGATTGATTCGACAGGATCCTATCTCATTTGATACACTTGATGCTAAAAGATCTCTCTTTCTTACAACCTGTGTCTCTTTCGCGATCTGTCTCTTTCTCTCTCTCTCGTTCGTGCGCGTGTTCTTCCTCCTTTTTTCATCTTTTTTTTTTCGTCCCTAGAACTGAGTTCTGGGTTTGTATTTATAATCGGCGCCGCTCCTAAAAATCGGCGCCGACCATATAGTCGGCGCCGATCGCGGACAGACTCCCGAGATGGCCAAAATGAACGATTTCTAGAAAGATAAGAGTTACCCCAAATACGGGAAATATCCCGCTTGGGGAAGAGGAAAAATAGGGGTGATACATAGATAGAATAAATTTGGGGTAGATAAGTGATTAGGATACATGGGAAGAGGTGTAATTAAATATTTAATATTTAATTACTCACGGGTAAGATACAATGGGGTGAATTAAACTTAGGATAGGTGTTTAAATCACAAATCGAATAATATCCCAAGGGGATAGTGGTGACGTAAACGTGCCCCGTGCTACCCGAGCAGGAAATGAATGTGAGGAGTTCGCTAAATTGTTATCCAAAATTCACCCCCCAGGGTAATTTTGATAACATGCATCGATTATTCATCCCGAGCAAGAAAGATTAATTTGAGGCCCAAAATCATGTTTTTCGGGGTCCCCTCGGCCTTTTTCTAACTCCCCCACCCAAGAAGAAATCCCAACAGGTTGAGAAAATGGAAGAAATGCAAAAATAAGGTTGCAGGGATCGTGTTAAGGCATTTCGGTCCAAGGGTTCGGTCGTCTTGAGGTTCATTTTACCAAGCTTGGGGCCGAAAAAAGCAAGAAAATCAGCTAAGTCCTAGTCCGGGTGGTCTGTGGGACAATTAAGATGTCGGGACGCGTCGGATGTGAAAATCCAAATTGGCCAAAAGAGGAAAAATCACCTAAGTGTTTGTTTCAAGCGGTTTGGGACAATTGGGACAAAAGTAATACGCGGAGGACGCGAACCGGCTGATTCGCCGTAGGACAGTCAATTTCAGGAGGTTCGAGAGGTATTTTCCCCAGCATGCAGGGACATTTGGGCCAAAGGTACATGAGGGACGCGTGGGGTGGGACGCGAAAATCCGAAAGAGCCACCAACAAATGGAATCTCGCCACGTGTCTTCACCTCAAACAGAACAAGGAAGCCCTGAATCGGCCAAGCAGGAGATTTTCTTCTAGGACATCTAGGGTAAAAGTACACAAGGGATGTGTGGGACATGAAAAGGTGAACTGGCCAAAAGATACAAGGAGGCCCGCGAATGAATCGAATGTGGCACGTGTCGAAGGTTGAAAAGTTGCTAAGTGTTTGGCGCAAGGTAAAAATGCGCCCCTCGGTCCGAACTAATAAAATAGTGCCACGTGTCCAATTTTAAGGGCCCGAAAGGAATTTTTAGAGGATGGACCCATGGATGAATCAGAACATGACACGTGTCATCCAAGTGGCGAGAGCGAGGAAAAATTCAAATATTTTCCTGCTGACTGCTTTTTGCCCTAAATCTTCAGATCGCCATAACTTTTGATCCAGAGCTCGGATTTTCATGTTCTTTATATCAATGGAAAGCTGGTGAAATTATCTACATGATTCTGGGGTTGATAATGCATTTTGATTAAGTTTGGAGAGAGAAAATCAGGAAAAATTTCTGACATGTGGTAATGGCGAAACTAATGTTTCAATAACCAGCTTTAATGCAAAATACAGTTCGCCGCTTTTGCTAGGGTTCTCACCTGCCACCATAATGAGATCAATTAAATTTAACCTAGAGGTGGTTCGGGTAGATCTATATTTCCTCTCTCTTCCCTCTCTCATTCTTCCTATAAATTGTAAGGAGGGGCTTCTTTCAAGAAGGTTATTCATCTTTTTTGCTCTGCTCTCCTTTCTTTTATTCTCTAGGGTTGAAAATGGAGTTCGAACCTCCTCCCCTACTCTGTAATGGCATTTTTTCCTTTCACCATTAAAATTATGTTCTATGTAAACTTCTGGAGCAAAATAAAATGTGTTTCGTGATGCATCTTTCCATCCTTGCTCATTTTTAGCTTGTTTTCTTCTTGCCTCTCTTCATTGCAGGTATTTGTGTATGTTTGAATGTTCATTGTAGGGTTGGAGCTGTGTTCATAGTAGTTTTGATAGATGTTCAACATTTTCCTTCTCTGGTGTATCACCATTTTAGTGTAGGCTTTTGTTCTTTTTCTCTTTTCTCTCTCTCCATGTCTCCTTGGAAGTTAGATTAGGATTAGATTAGCTTGCCTGCACTGGAACATCTTGTGGCAGGTAGTTTAGGAAGAGGAACCAGCCTTCTCTAGATATTCCTTTCTCATTTTACAAGTCCCACACTTGGAGAGAGGTTTCAATGTTGTGCAATCACACTGGATGCTAGTATGATCAAACTAGAAATCTGATCAATATCCAGGGGTGTTGTGAATTCACACTAATAGTTTTGGCATGCCCGGTGGGACCTTAGAGATCTTTCACTTTATCTTTGTGAGGTTGTGTTTTTGTTAAAGATTCAGCCTTTTGAGGCACTTTCAAAAGCACATCTATCGACTCCATCGTTTAAATAACTCATTCTCTCGATTTGCACCCATTTTCCATCCATCTTTCTTTCCATCTCTTTCATTGTTTTCCATTCCATGAAGTTGTGCAATCATGACTTCATTTCCATCATGGAATTCACATTTACAACAGCAGACATATCACACCTCCAACATGTTTTAGAAATCCTCCAAATCAGCATTTTGGTCAAATTCAAAATCAGCATGTCTACCCATATGAGCAAAGTAGTACCAAAGTCGGTTTGGTTATGGAGCTTTCCAAGAGCAAGAGTATGCATATAATGAAGACCATCGATGCAAGATGTTGGTCTGTTGGAGAAAATCCAAAAGATGGAGGTAGACATGGTGCAATCAAGAAAAAACATCTCAAAGGAAGGCTTTGGGGTGGTTGCAGGAATGCTTATCCATGGGCGAGCCCTTTTCCAAGACACTTCAGTCCTCGGGAGAAGCTAGACTTCATGATTAAGATGCTACCTCAACTTGCACAATGGACAAGCAGAAATAGAGGCCTATACAAGTTGGTGTTGAACAACATTGTCAATGGGTAAGTTCTACACCATCATCCGGTTTTTCTCTTCCCATTAATCAAGCAGCATCATCTCATTTGGAATTTCAAATTCTAAATCCATCAGTCTACCCCAGGAGTTAATTCCATTTCTCCATTCCCTAGTCTTCCACCTCATCTCAATTCTTTTATCCCTTTTCCTTCCAAACAGTCATCCCCTCCACAAGAGCTAACAAATACCCCTCCTCCAAAGAAACAAGAGTTTCTACCTCCACCACCATGAAAAATTGCCAAGCCATTTGAGTTACAATCCACTTCTCCTCTTGCATTCCTAAATCCTTGTTGGGAGGATGAAAATCAGAATGCCACTCAAGGAAAACAACAAAGCAAAAAGAGAAGCCAAACAAAGATGAAGAAATTAAAAGTCCAAGAGTTAGGCTCTTAAATTTGGGATGACAAAGATCCCCTTTATGGTTAAGCCTTTAGAAGAGGTTGGAGTTGGAGAACAGATGGTGGTCAGGACTGATTTTGCTGCAGCAGAAGAAGAAGATCTTGTAGTCCCAACTTGTCCTCTAGAGAAGCAGATCGAAGAGTTTGACTTAACGAACTTCGTGCTAGAGGAAGAGTTCTATCAAGAACAATATTGTCTTCAAGTAGTAGAAGAGGGAGAATCTGCTCCAAATCCAAAAGAAGAGGAGCACATTCTAGTTGTGGAGGAGAAAATTGTAGATCCAAGGGCTTTGAGTGCAAAGCAGGCTATAAGAGAACCTTCAATTCTTCTTTCTACTTCATCTCTCTCGAGTTCTAGTGCTAAATAAGAGTTTGATCTCTCAAACTCAATGTTGGAGGATGAAAGGAACCATGGTGATCAAGTTGTAGAGCAAGAGAACACCATGGGAGAGGTTGAGCATTTGCGGTAGGACAACAATGAGGCAGCGGTTACTTGTCGATTTGGAAGATTGTTTTGATGAAGAAGAACCGGTTGAGTTTCCACCACTCTCTCTTTCATCATCCACATTCCAAATACTTGAGCCTGTGGTCACGAAGGAGAACATTCATTTACAGTAGCCTGCATCTTATAGCAGCTCTTTGGAACTAAGATTGGAAGATTTTAATCTTTCATGTCCTTCACTGGAGGAAGAGAAAGGGAAGAAGGGTTCTACCATTGCTTCCACACCATCCATTCAAGAAGGTCTATAAGAAGACTCCATTTTTGGAGTTGAAAATCAGAGCTATGGGCATATCAAATAGATCATACCTTACCCAATAAGGTATTTGACTTCATTGAGTCAAAGGAGAAGTCACAACTAGTCATGCTTGCTTCTAAGTGTGAGGGTGAGCTACAAAGTACCAAGGATCAGCTGTCATACCTCTTCAATCTAAATGCAAAGCAACTAAAAGAGGTATTGAATTTGCCTTCAGCTGATACCTTGATGATTTGGGTGGAAGACCAGCTTCTTATTGATTTTCCATTCATCCAATTAGCCATGTTCAGTGCCAAATCAGTTGCATGGTTGCCAATTTTGAAGAAAGGAAGCTATTTTGCACAACCAATTGGGGGTTTGTTTAGCTTACCTTTGCTTCCAATTAGAATAGAGTAGGTAGGTTTTCTTTTAGTAAAAGAAGTGCTTGTGTACACTCTGCATGTTCCATTTGGAGCATGTATGATTTTCAGTTTTGTACATAGTTTTTGTGGTGCTGGTTTTTCTCTTACACTGTCCATTTCAGTGGGTTTCCAAGTGGCTCAGAGAGGAGGTTTTCAAAGTTCAAATTAGTTTGCAGGATACAACTCATGACTCCATGCCCAATGGATGCTTCAGGCAACTGGTAACTTCATCTAGCAGGTAGATGACCCCACTGAGTCACCAAATTATTATCTAAAATTCACCCCCAGGGTAATTTTGATAACATGCATCAGATTATTCGGTCTCGAGCAAGTAAGATTGATTCGAGGCCCAAAATCATGTTTTTCGGGGTCCCCTCGGCCTTTTTCTAACTCCCCCACCCAAGAAGAAATCCCAACAGGTTGAGAAAATGGAAGAAATGCAAAAAATAAGGTTACAGGACTGTGTTAAGGCATTTCGGCTCTGAAGGGTTTGGGTCGTACTGAGGTTCGTTGTACTAAGCTTGGGGCCAAAAAAGAAAGAAAATCAGCTAAGTCCCAGTCCAGGCAGTTTGCGGGATAGTTGGGACGCGTCGGGACGTGAAAAGCCAAATCAGGTGAAAGAGGAAAAATCACCTAAGTCTCTATTTCGCGTGGTTTGGGACAGCTGGGACAAAAGTACGCGGAGGACGCAAACCGGCCGATTCACCGAAGAACTTACCATTTCAGGTGGTTCAGAGGTATTTGTCCCAGATAGTCAGGGACATTTGGGTGAAAGGTATGCGAGGCACACGTGGGACGTGAAAAGCCGAAAGAGCCGCCAACGAATGGAATCTCGCCATGTGTCTTCACCTCAAACAGAAAAGGAAGCTTTGAATCGGCGAAGCAGAGATTTTCATCTCAGGACATCCGCACCAAAAGTACGTGAGGGACACATGGGATGTGAAAAGGAAAAATGGCCGAAAAGAGACAAGGAGGCCCGCAAACAAATCAGAATGTGCCACGTGTCAGAAGGTTGAAAAGTTGCTAAGTGTTTGGCGCAAGGTAAAAATGCGCCCCTCACGCCCGAACCAATAAAATAGTGCCACGTGTCCAAGTTTAAGGGCCTGAAAGGAATTTTCAGATGATGAACCCATGGACAAATTAGAACCTGACACATGTCATCCAAGTGGCGAGAGCGGGGGAAAAATTCAAATATTTTCCCACCGATCTATTTTGGCTTGTTTTTTCCCTAAATCTTCAGATCGCCATAACTTTCGATCCAGAGCTCGGATTTTCACATTCTTTATATCAATGAAAATATGGTAAAATTCTCTACACGATTCCGGGGTCAATCTTGTATTTTGGTTCAGTTTAGAGAGAGAAAATAGGGAAACATCTCCGACGCGTGGTAATGGCCAAAATTGACGTTTCAACAACCGGCTTTAATGCAAAATACAATTCACCGCTTTTGCTAGGGTTCTCACCTGCTGCCATAATGAGATGGATTAAACTCAGCTTAGAGGTCATTGGGGTAGATCTGGATTTCCTCTCTCTTCCCTCTCTCATTCTTCCTATAAATTGTAAGGAGGGGCTTCTTTTAAGAAGGTTGTTCATCTTTTTTGCTCTACTCTCCTTTCTTTTCTTCCCTAGGGTTGAAAATGGAGTTTGAACCTCCTCCCCTACTCTGTAATGGTGTTTTTGCCTTTTACCATTAAAATGATGTTCTGCGCAAACTTTTGGAGTAACAAAAACATGTTTCGTGATGCATCTGTCCATCCTTGCTTGTTTTTCACTTGTTTTCTTCTTCCCTCTCTTCATTGCAGGTATTTGTGCACGTTTGAATGTTCATTGCAGGGTTGGAGCTGTGTTCATAGTAGTTTTGATAGATGTTCAGCATTTTCCTTCTCTGGTGTATCACCGTTTTAGTGTAGGCTTTTGTTCTTTTTCTCTTTTCTCTCTCTCACTGTCTCCTTGGAAGTTAGATCGGTATTAGATTAGCTTTCTGTCTTGGAACAGACTTGTGGCGAGTAGTTTAGGAAGAGAAACCAGCCTTCTCTGGAGATTCCTTTCTCATTTTTACAAGTCCCACACTTAGAGAGAGGTTTCAATGTTGTGCAATCACACTGGATGCTAGTATGATCAAACTAGAAATCTGATCAATATCCAGGGGTGCTATGAATTCACACTAATAGGTACTTTACACAAAAAGGATTTATTAGCACTATCTTGTGGTTTTGTAGTAGTATGTAATCTTTGAATGAAATGTAATTTAAATGAATGAATATTAGTTATTTTTATTAATGGAAATATAAAAGTTAATCCATTTAAATATTATTTCATTGGGATGTTGGGAAGTAGGCACTTAACATGGGTATAAATTGTGATAATATGTTATATATTAATAAGGGCGTAGATGTATCTATAAAATAAAAAATAAAAGAAATTAAATTGTGTGATCCTATGTGGAATTGATGAATGTTATCACTATGTGTTTTAATAAACATTAGAAAACTAGGAAGGAAAGAAAGTTTTTGAAATTAATGATCTAATAGGAAATTAGCTTACATGGATTTAACATACATGTAACCACCTTTATAATATAGAGGAAATAAGTTGTAAAGATGACCTCATTATATATGTACATTTTAGAATCAAATATCATAGTGAAAATAAAAAAGCATTGAATAGTACACTATGTGAATTCTTAACTAAACTTAAAAACACAATTAGAACCCCTTATTGGGATTGTAAATGGTTATTCCCTTTTATGATTATAGAAAAAGAGTAAACATAATGACCTTAGTCTAGTAATTATTATGAATGATATTATAGACTACATGTTAAACGTAAGTTGTTCTTCCATAATTAGAATAAAAGAGAAGTTGGTTATTATGCAGGATGATAGGAGTAAGAGGATGATATTGGTCAAACTCGCTAAAGGACCTTTAATTTAAATTTGAGATATACACATGGTCACTACCATCACATGTATTCCCTAGAAGTATAGCATTAGGTACTTATATTTTTGTAAGTACGTATAACATAAGTGGAATCAGTATACCGGTTCATCTATGTACTAAATGATGTAAATAATCTTATTAAGATATTGCGAGATAAAAGTGTTACCTTGACAAGTAGCAAGGGAGTACCTTTGGATTGTACAAAATTTTTGCGAGATAAGGATGTTTGAATACTCTAGTGTTGACTTGTAGTAGGATGTATATAACTTGAGTGAAAACGGAAATAAGTTAAGCCTAGGACCTCTTAAGAGGATAATTTTTGGATGTAATCTATAATTAAATTAATCTATTGAAATTATGTTCCTATAAGATGTTGATTTTAGGAGTAAAGTGAAACTTGGAGTCTATCCCCTTTAAATTAATGTTAAGCCTTTTCATATTATTAATGATAATATGAATTGTTCCATGTGGGAACATCTAATTTGAAAACATGAACTCCTAACTTGAACAAGAATCTTATGTGACTTGTGTGTATCTTAAAAAAATTTCTAGCCAATTATTGAAATATAAAATCTAACTACAAAAAAAGAAATAAATGAAGTGTATTATAGTTAGTGTAGGTTTAAATGAAAAGGGAAAATATAAATTTTTCCCTCTTTAACCTAATATTCTCCCTTTAAATCTTCATGTTAATTCCTCCTTATGCAATGAAAGTAAAACAAATTGTCATGCAAAACATGATTTTCAGGAACATGAATCCTTAGCTTGAAAATGAGTTTTATGAGAATCATATGAATTTAAAGTTGATTCGAACTGATATTTGAAATATATAAATTAACTTTAGTAGATAATGGAATCCAATTTTGTGTAATCCTTTTGGGTAAACATTATACGAAAATGAGAAATATGTAATTGTGATATGAGAGCATATGTTTTGTGTACATTAAATGTGGTATAATCACTAACCTAAACCAAATGAATTCAGTTATAATTAATATGTAAACCATGAAAAACTATTTACATTGTGGAACAATTTCTATTTTCTAGTTTTTTTCAGTTATATCATTATATTATGCTTCTTTCGTTTGAGAAAATGTGGAATTAATATGAATCTTATGTTATCCTCATCGTTTGTAATTTTAATAATGTTGGGGTGATATTTTAACATTTTTATTGGAGGAATAAGGGTTTTAGTGAAGGGATGAATAAGGAGAATTATATTTTGTTTCTTGGGAGGAACCAAAGGAATTCATGGCTAGTATTTGTGGAGGCATAATAACATGTTATAATGGAGGGATAAGGGGCCTATAAATTTTGATTGGTGTCTATCATATTGGAGGAACTAAAGGATAGCAAAAATTCCACATTGGAACTATAAGTGGTAGTTGTAATGATGATCTCTTCTACATTGCATTACTCATAGGTAGGATTGGTAGCATGATTTTTCTTTACTTTGGTGTCATCCATGTTATCATCTTTTCATATGAGTGGGAAAATGTTTATGCAAGTGTATCATGTGATGTTGAGTTATTCTAAGTGAGACCAAGTGATGTTGTACAAAAAAAAAAGTCTTTTTCATCCTAGTTTATTTTGGTTTGTGTTTGGTCTGACATGTGTTGTCATTACAACATCTATCATGCCTCATTTGACACATGGTACTACTTGTTATAGCACTAAAATAAAAATTGAAAACTAAGCATCCATATCCCTTGGTATATTCTTCACTTCCTTGAGAGGTTATAATTAGATATATTTCTTTCAACCCACCCCTTTTATACATAACTATGCATTGTGATAATAAACTAACATTCAAATATTAGCAAAAATACAAAATTAGGACATGTACATTTTATTTGAGTGTTAGAAAATTACATTATACGTTTTATTTGTCACTTTAGTTTGATAGATATCGTTATTTATTTCTTTACACACGTGTTCAATAGGTATATTGAGATGGATGTAGGGAAGATAGATTGATACATTATTATGGGATCACTCTTTCTTCCTTACATTCTCATCTTGGGGAAACACCTTCACACTTTGTTGTGGTGGTATTGTTCTATTATAGTTCCTTTTACATTTCCTTATTTATGATAAATTATATCCATTGTGTACTTTTTATTTATTAGAATAACATGAATATAATACATGTATTGTGTAGTGTTGGCATATCTTGTTTATTATTGTCATTATTGTTTATAACATTCGATCCTCTTGGTTATTATACATGCGTTCTAGTTGTGTTTGTTACTTGAATATTTACTTCATTGATAGCAACCTAAGTACATTGATTATCTTGTGACACCACTAGTGTCTCATGTTGTAGATATATACATCCTCTATTGATCTTATTTACTATCCTACGGTTTTGATTGTCTTGTGTTGTTGTGGATGTGCTATGTTTTTAGGATCCAATATTTTTATGGTTTCATATTCCATTGTTTACAATTATATGTATTATTGATATTATTGTATGCTTCTTGATGCATATCCATGCATTCAATGTTTAGAAAACATCATCCAATGAACTAGAAGTCACAAAATCACTTGATTAATCACCCAAAATCAATGAATTCATTCTTTGCTCAAGAAAGGAAAAACTTTATCAAACACACCAAAATGCATTAAAAACCTATTCATATCTCAAAATCATTTTACACATGCTTAAAATCACCATACCAACATGTTCAAACCCTACAACAAGTTTTATAACTTCATTTTCAACAATTTTCCTTATAGACCTCAAACTAGCCTTGTAACCTTGAAAAACTATTTTTCTAACAAAAATATAAATTTATTACCTCCAAACCTGACTAATAAAAGTTTAAGATACCATTTTGTCTCATTAAAATTCGTATCAAATTTCATGGAGTAACTCTTCATCAATAAAAAGTTATGCTTCTTTTAGTTTTTTTTAGCCCTTCCAATTAACCCTTCCTCAAACACAAATCTTGAAAGCTGGGAGAATTCTACAAAAAAAACAATCAAAAGTAAAGGGTTCTTTAGAAACACTTTTGGGAAATATTTATTTTTCCAATTTTTATTTCTCAAGACCTTCTCTAACACCCCAACTCAAATATTCATTTTTTTGCTTGTTTACTAGGCTTAGCTAGGGTTTAGTTTCTCAATCCTAGGGTTTGATTCTTTTTCACTTTCCCAACTTCTCATACACCTTGACACACATTATTTATAGTTTATTAATGTCTTCTCAATGTATTTTTTTATTAAAGGAAAATATTTTTGAAGGGATTATACCATGTTACAACAAAGGCTCAACAACCAAATCAACAAGAAAAGAATAAAAATAGGATCTGAATCCAAATATTATGATAAGTCCAACAGTAGTAAAAAGAATCTAATAATATAAAGAAAATAGGGACATAAATGCTAATAAACAACATAAAAACAACAAACTAACAAAAATAAAACAACAGCTTGAACTCCTCTAGTCTACCCAAAAGGTATTATTTCTTCGAGGCCCTTTCAATCCTTAATTTGATCATTTGCAGGGAGGTAAATAGCACCAGGGTGGTGACATGTGTTGGGTCATTAACGTTTAGCTGCGATATGACCTAGTTTCTCTCCTTTTCAGTGCCCCAAATATCCTTAGGGACTCCACTCAGCAAAGTGATGCTTCTGACATGTTGTTCAAGAAACTCACTAATTGCTTTGAAGATGGCCATGGTGTGGTCGTGTCTATCCTTATTTCTTCCTAGTCTATTATCCAGAGAGTTCAATTTTTTTGTAAATCTCTTCAGTTTGATTAGTGCCAAATCTTGTATCATCATTTATCTTTCTTTTTCCCTTTTTCTTGTTTAGTTGTTGTATCTCTTTCTTGATATTTTCAACCTCATTTTCCATCATTTCTATTCTAAGGAGAATATTGTCCCTCTCTATTGGGAAGCTTCGTCCTTCCCTACATTACTAATATGTAAGATATTTTGAACCATTTCCATATCCTTGTTACTTCAGAGGACACGACTAGAGGTAGGTGGGGTCACTCTGTGGGGTGCAAGGTTCTTATCCTTAACATTCCTGATAATGGGAGAGTTGGTCGGGTTGGGGGTGGGTGTGTTGTGTGAGGGAGTGGGTTGGACATTAGGGGAAACAGGAATGGTAGGGAAATCAATGAGACAATGTCTTGTGAAGTAGAAATATGAGCCCCTGGTGAAGGGGGATGGCCCTAGAATGTTTTTGAAAATCAAGAATGGATCGTTCCATAGAATTCAAGAGGTAGTGCGGGAAATAGACAGCAAGATTTCTCTTGAAGTGATTAAGGAAAACTAGGTGTTTGGTGGGAATAGTAATGTAACGGCCTTCAAGGGATATAAACCGCACCATCATTTTAGTGATTTCATTGAAAGGTTTTGGAATGGAGCTTACCTGAATGTCAGCTCATAACAAATATGATCTCCTCCCTTGCATCAACAAACTTCTTAGCTTCAGCATTTTTGTCAATCCTTTTGCTAAAGAACTAGATGCCATCCAAGGCTAGCCTTGTGACCTCTGTAATTAGCTCCTCATTCATCAACACCCTTTTCCCTCCATATTCAACCTTCCTGTCCTTCCAATCTGTGGCAAAATGTACTTGAAATGTCCTTGGATTTTCTCAATAAAGTTGGAGACACCCCCAATTTGAAGCAAATTCCATAGCTCCGCGTTATCCTTCCATGCAGGATCACAACTGGGTTCTAATTAGCATGGAGCTCCTCCCATATTTTTTCCTCTACTATTTCCGCTAATGCTCTACTACAAACCACCCATGAAAAGGTAGTTTTTGTCTTGCTTATACCAGTTTTTGAGAATCTAGCTGGAAATCTGATAAGCATGCGAGATTTTATGTTGGTAATTGGAGTAACCCCTCTTGCATGTGCCATATTTCTTATCCATCAACTCCCATGCATTCTCATGAGAGATTCTATCTAAGACGTGAATGCTCATAATTATCCTTGGTAATACCATTCTGTACTTCTATGGGGGTGTTTTTTTCACTATCCCAAGTGGTGAAATTATTATTATTTCCATAGTTGGCTAAGGTATCCGCCACCTTATTTCCCTCTCTATAGGTATGACCAATTTTAACATTTTTGAAGGCATGACATATATTAATAGATTCTGAATGAAATATTTAATAGTCCAACTTGGAGGATATATCTGATTAAGATGATTTATAATATTCAAAGATTCCCCTTCAACAATGATGTTTTGAATGTTGTAATCCCTAACAATTCTTAGACCCAATAAGGTTAATAGAGCTTCTGTATAGTGATTGGTTTGAATTCCAATTCTACTAGCATAAGAAGAAACTAAAAAACCTTTATGATCTCAAATTATTCCTCCACCAACTTCTTCCCCTGGGTTTCCCTTAAAGGCTTCGTCAAAATTAAGTTTATACCAAGAGCTTGGAGGAGGAATCCAATGAATTAGAGATCTATAATATTTGGAGTTCTTCATTTCTAAGAATTTTTAATATCCATCTTCCAATTTGTAATAATAAATTCTTCCTCTTCAGGATATTTCTTATTCTTGAGAGGTTTAAATATTTCAATATTGTCTTTAATTACATTACAAATCCTAGTAAAGCTTTTCTTGCAAGGCTATATGCTATTTCTGAAAATTATGTCATTTCTATCTTTCCAAACTCTCCATATAACATGGGGCATCACCGAGTTTCAGAAGTCTCTAATAATACGGTGTTTAAAAGGAGGATCCCACTTTGTATCCAAAATTAAAGAAATTCCTCGACACTATCCAACAAACATTGAATTTTGAAAAAACATAACTCCATATCTTTGAAGCATACTCACAGTGCAAAAAAAGATGTTTGATATCCTCAGCCTCTTTTTTACATAGGCAACACATGTTTGGAATTATAAATCCTCTCTTAATAAGGTTTTCATTTTTGATTATTCTACCTCGAGAACAAGCCAAAAGAAGAAATTGATTTTAGGAGTTAGCTCTGGCATCCAAATTCTGCTCCATTTGAAATCACACTGGATGTTTTCAAAATAGGAATTGTATCAGTTTGACAGTGTATTCCCCATCACTTGAGTTGTTCCACACAAGTTCATCCTTAGCTTCAATTTGACTCAGGGGTATGCAGTCCAGCTGTACTTGTAATAAGGAGATTGTGGGATTTATCTCATCACTTTCCACATTAAGTTGTTTCCATCTTTTTCTATTACCCTCCATTTCAATGTAGTCTTTGACCTTAGTTCCATAATTTTTCTCTAGAATATCTTTGACAGAACCAAATTTATCATTTAAGCTGAGGCTATTCTAGTTATCACACCAGAATTGAATATCTCTGCCATTTCCCACCTTCCATTTACAACCTTGTTTGATAAAATTCCTAATTTGTATCAAATTGTTCCAAAAGATAGACCCTTGAGGTAACTGATCATCATGAAGGAAAAAAGTCACAGTTTTTTGAGCTAGATACTTAGCCTTAATTAGATCAATCCAAGGTTGCTCCTCAGTAAGCATTCTCCAACCCATTTTTGCAATCAAGGCCATATTCATTTTTCTAATATCCTTTATGCCTAGCCCACCAATTCTTTTAGGAGTACAAACTTGATCCCAAGCCACCAAGTGGTATCTGAATCTTTCCTTCATTCCCTACCATAAGAAATGCTTCTAAATCCTTTCAATTTTATCCCTGAAGACAACAAGAATGTTGTATAAAGACATAATGTAAATAGGTAGATTTTGAAGAGTGCTTTTGATTAGCAAACATTTTCCAGCATTAGAGAGTATGGCCCCTTTCCAACTAGCCATTTTATTTTGAAATCTTTCAAGTAAACCATTCCAAAATGTGGTAGGATTTTTTTGGTTCCAAGAGGAAGACCCAAGTAAGTAGTGGGCAAGGAATTGATTTTGCATCCTAGAATTTGAGAAATTCTTTTTGTCTTTCCAGAGGAGTATTAAAGAAGAAGATGGAAATTTTATCAAAATTAATCTCTTTCCTTGAGGCAACCTCATAAAATTTTATAATAGACTTAATAGCCTTAGCTTCAAGGATAGAGGCCATCAACAAAAGAATTGTATCATCCACAAATTTCTGATGTGAAGTTGTTTGGTTTGTGGAAGTAGGTCTAATTCCTTTCAGAAGACCATCATTAATGGATTTGGTAATGGATATGTTGAAACTGTCTGCCATTAGTATGAAGAGTAAAGGGGATATATTACCACCGTATATGAATCCCCCACTGTTGTTAAAGAAGCCCACTGCTCACGATTCAACATAACAGAAAATCTAGCAGTAGAGATGCATGCCTTAATGATTCTTCTGAATTTATTAGGAAAACCAAATTTAGCCAGCACATTTTCAAGGAAATACCTAGAGACTTTGTCAAATGCCTTATTCCTATCAATTTTTATAGCAATGTTAGCTCTTCTCAATGTATTAATACTCTTATAGCTTGAATATTCCCGTTTCATGGATTTGGGCTTCGTGCTTGCTTTTGTGCTCTAAGCTCTTCTTATCACCATGATCTATTTTGGTTCCTTTTCCTTATTTTTGGTTAAGTTCCATCATCAAACTATCATGAAAATGTTTTAATACTCCTAAACATCATTTAGAACCAATATTTAGCTTCATTAAGACATTTCTTATCACAAAGACTATTATCTCCATTTTAAGGCTTCTTGTATACTTAACTATAACAATCCTTTCAACCTTTGTTTTCAGGCCTTTTCTTGGATATTTAAAAATATATTACACTCCTTTCACCACTCTAAAATTCTATCCAAAATCCCTTACTCGTTTACCTACTTATCTCTTTAATTCTTGGCCCAACAACTTTTATATTCTCCTTTCTTTGTTCTTCTTTATGACTGTGGCATGGTAGTTAGGATCATCAATAGACTTTGGCTTATTTACACTACATATATCTTCCAACACCTTAAAAATTATCTAACCAACCTCCCAAAATTGTATGCTTATCCCTTCCTTGGTCTCGTACTCCAATGTTACTTACTATATATGTATGATTATCACAATTGTAAATCAAACTGTGTTTGACACTTCTTCACTCCTAAGACTACTATTCTAACTCAAACTAAGGATAATACGGTTGTTAGTCTCTTATAAGCCTCTTCCCTTCTTGTAAGATCTCCATAGGTCTTAAGAACTTGAATTCCTTACCAAAGTAAATTGTCTAAGATGTTAACTTGACAATCACTATTAAGACTATTAGATCAACACTATAACTATGCATTACACTTTCTCCTCCTATTTCTTAGGCTTTATTCTTGCTCAGTGGTTCTTATGAATCTCACCCCTTATTTTTCCTCTCTAACTCATTAAAGTAACTCACAGAATTCTAGGATTTTTTTCTTAGAACTATTACAAAAATTCTTCCATTAAGCCCTCTAACCGGGTTTACTTTGCTATAACCCGAGTTTTCAACTTTTTGATTAAGTATCCTTGCTTTATTATCTCTACACTTCACACTTGTTTTAAAAACACCTTGATCTCTTAAATCACTAATTACCCACTATTTCAATGGATTCTAATTATGTAAAAATTAACAAACTAGGGTCTAGATCCCTAAAATAAGGTATTCGGGATAGAGTTAGGCTTTTATAGGTTAATTTCCTTGTTTATATGTTAACAAAACTTCCAAATGATTGAACACTAAACTAAATCAATTTTGACCAAAATTTTGAAACTCCTTATCATGATATCATTCCATAAATTAATTTAATTTCATTATCAAATTACTAATAGGATTGTCAATTATACAAAACATAGTTTCCACATTTACTAGACCCTTGAACTTTTTCCATCACAATCACTAGCCGTGCACCACCATAATCATATTATCAAAAGAATGGATTCGTTAAAAAGTTTCAATACACTACAAAAACCATTCCTTTCATCCAATAAGATAGTTAAACTTAACTTTAGCACAATTTCATTATTTTCCTTGAACTTGGAATGTCTCATGCTCATATCCATCTTTCCTTACTCTTCTTCATGATTCTATAGACTGTACACAAATTTTACTTGCATGAACATTAATTAATATCTTATTTAAAAGATATTTAACCTAGTTCCATCAACATACCATGTTTCGTATCAAAATAAACATTCAAATGCAATATTTACACTAAAAGGAGCTTTCATTAGATGTAAAAAATAAACTATTACAAGTTCCTTAATCCCTAGGCTCAATTACATAGAATATTTCTCCTTTTACAACCACCACCAATCTATAAAATGTTCAATTATTTTAATTCACCTTATTTTCCACAAGTAATAGAAGGTAGTTAGGTTTTCATCCCTTAACTCAAACCAAGATTTTGCAACTCAAATGAGCTTACACTTAGGTAGGGTCAAGTAGATGGCTATTAGCTCATGAAAACCTTATTACATTAATATAAACCTATATTAACACTTATATTAATAACCTACTAACCCCTATAACTAGGTTACATTAAGACTAATTTGAATATTTAAATGTGATTTTTGGAGGGAAACCTCCAAAATACCACTTATTACATCATTAAGGGTCCAAATGAACTAGCCAAGACCCATAGGCTCACAAATAGACCCCACAACACCTAACTAGCTATAAAACCTAAAATATTTATATTTGCATTAATGTTTCTACATACCTTATTACTTTTGGTTTCTCTAACAACTACTATAATTTTTTGTTGCTAGTATTGTTTTTGTTGTATGTCATGGTTTCCACCCTATGTGAATAACCTTTCGTTATAGGTATAGACACTCTCTAAGGTGGAAACCTCTTTAGAATTCTACATAGCTTCTCAAACATCTCCTTCAACAAGTACACATCCATTTAGTTTGAGCTAGATACTCAACATAGTTTTACACATGCCTAAAAATTGGGGGCATCTATCTAGCTTTATTCTACATTTTTAGTAGACACATATAGAGTTATAGGGGTATATGTAGGTGTAAGTAGAGAGTATATTTACCTATAAATGCACTCATACATATAAATTTTGCAAAATATGATCCGTAAAGTTCCTCTTTTAATCAATAAACAGATCCTATTTTGTGATAATGAATGAATAATTTGAATAAGCTCTTAATATCTAGTTTATTATGTAAGAAAAATTCACACAATACTAAAAATGAAATATGTAAGAAAAAGAGAACAATTTTTATCTTTGAGAAACCTAATATGAGAAAAACTCTAAATTGCTAAGTAAGCAATTTATTTAATTCACTATGTAAATCTCCAATACAATACAATTTTACTTTCAAACTATGACCTTTAAGAAGGATTCAAGATCCTTCTACTTGCATTACTTTCTTACAATCCTCAACAAGAAAGAACTCAACTCTTTATGAACAAAGCATAAAAATTCCAAATTACACCTTTTCTCACACTTGAATTCAAATAAGACACTTACTTAGAATGAATAAATACACATATATTTATAGTTACTCTACCCAAATATGGAAGGAAGGTGAAACAAAACGTTTTGAAAAGCCTAAACATTTATAACTATTCAAATTCATTATTTTGGTGATATTTGGATAGAACCACACAATGGTTAAACAACCTTTCTTGAGTAAAGTCACGATAAGTTCATGGTAGTTTTACAATAGTCACATAGTTAATACAAAAAAAAAACAATAAATGGTCTCTTTTGTCATTCAAAGGTGTCTAAATCACCGTCAATGTGACCTAACGATTTTCGTAAAACAATGAACATGTTGAGGGTATGTTTTACAAGTCTTAATAAGGAGAATACCTAGAATTGGGTATTTATAGATCCAATTCTGGATCAAAATAAACTCACAATCAAAACCGTATATTTTTGTTAGAATTGTATGTATGGTCTTAAACCCCCACATGTTTTTTATTGATAGAAATTTTAACAGGTTTTTAGCATTTTAATATTTCCACCTATGTATATAATTTTTTTGAAAATTTTCACATCCATAATACTTAGTTCGAGAATAGTATAAAGTGGATGAAATTTTTCATTCCTTCTTCGCATCAACACTTAGTTTTGGGACCAATTTTAGCAATATTTTGGGAATGAATATCCTTCCTATTTCAACATTTTTAGTGAATTTTTAGCATATTTTAACACTTATTCAACTCATACTTAGTTATGAGGCATATGTGAAGAGTTTGAGGAACCTATTATATTTTGTAAGCTATGTCCTTTTTTCAAAATCATTTCTAGATCTATTTGAAATGGTGTGATTTTTGGGGTTATAAAAGATAGAGAAGTAGATAAGGGATTCTTGTGTAGGCTTTCCTCTCTTATTACATTCAAAAGGGAAAATATTAGAGTTCTGAATAACTTTGGTACACGATTTTTTTTTTTTGTAGGGGTGCATTTGTACCTCTTCTTATCTCTCTCTTACACATATTCATGTTTAGTTGCATGCACCTAACTCTCCCATTTATCCTTGGCATAAATTGAGGACCAATAACCCCAAATCCTTCAACGATGTTCAATAAATAAAAATCTCCAAGAAAAATCAAAGCATGATAAAAAAGTATATTCTTTCCTTTTTACATACTTTCACTTTAAATATATGCAAATGTAAATAATTTTTTATTACATGTGATTTAAGGTCAATTATATATCATAGACATTGACTATACTCTATGTTAGAGGTATAAACATGGAACATTCCAACACCAAACACACCAACCCAAATAAAAAATATATAGTTAAGCATAGGAAAAGTGTGTTTACACATTTAGGTAAAATTTTCTTTAAGCATGCAATCTTCAATTCATACTTAAGGGGGAAATGTAGACACTCAAATTTTTTAATTTACACTTTAGAAACCCTTGATTAAAATCTAGAATCTTTCTAAGATAAATACAACCTATCCATTCCTACTTAAAACTTTACAAGGTCCATTGTTTAGTTTATTTATCCTTGTACAGTGAAATGTCCACAAATTCTAAGAATAAAATGTACAAAATCAATAGAAAAACATTATTTTTCAAGTACCAAACCTCACATTGCATATTTTGTACTCTAGTAAACTTCACATAGTTTGGTTAGATATTTTTATCTAGTCCTTACCCATCTATACAATGCTAGACCTACATGTCCTCCAACTCTTCTTTCAAATCAATATCTTTTTTTGGGTCTTATACTTCATTTAGGTTGGCCTTTCTTAGATAAATCATCTACAAAACCCTATATAAGAAAGTAAACACTAGTTCATTTTCTAATTTAGAGCTCCTAAGGAAATGCACTAAAGCACTCACTTCATACAATTGAAAAATGTACCTAATGTTCCTAAATATCATAATGTCTCATATGAAGTCATTAAGAAAACAACCACATCAGGTATAAATCTAAAAACTAGGTCAAGATAACCATATATCTTATTAACAAGCACTCAAACATTCTCTCTTTAAGTGTTTTAACAAGAGCCAAGTAAAATAAAGCATTGTCAAATAACTTGTAAAATATGTTTGATCTATCAAGATATCACATACTAGGTAGATAAGGACATGTGTTTTGAGGCCTTTTTAAGTAGCACCAACATTGGTGGTGCATGGGGACCCCATAACCCTTAATTTTTGTTTTGTATTACTTTCATCCATGTATAGGGTTTGAGCTTAAGTCTAATCCATTCATATAACCTCATTGTATGTGAAAAAACTAGGGTTTGAATACAATATAAAAATCCAAGTAGATGACCAACATATAAATTTATGGGACAAGAAGTAGAAAATTTCCAAGACCATATAGAAGGGGATAAACTATATGGCACAATATTGAATAAATGGTATAGTCTTGACCCATGATGGTTTGTAGTTAGCATCCCAATTCTGAGGTATAGGTTTAAATATTTGTGATCTAACAGTATGCACTCTTAGAGATTTCTAGAATATCTAGAATCAACTAAGTGCACTTAATCAATTGTTTTTTCAAATCTATATCTTGTGTTGTATGACCTAGAACACTCTTTACTAATATTGCATAATTATATATGGAAGTTAATTAATTAGATTAATCATTAGCATTTGAACCTTACCCTATTAAACCTAATTAAATCATACATCACTCATCTCAATAATTTAAGGGTAAATAATTTCCATGGAAATGCTCAATGTGAAATATTTTGGATGTGGTTCCCCATCCTTCAAAGTTGAGAAATTATTTACGATCTAATTAATATTGATTTTTAAATATATGATTGAATAGAGATTTAATGGCATGATTTAATCTTGGGATAAGATTTGGTAGCACATGGGAAAATATAATAAGAATTGTGTTATATCATTACTATTTCCATTTTTTAAGAGTTGGGGGTTGTTATAAATCCATTATTTAATGATCTATGTGTTCCACCCCTTCTCCTTCGTTTTCCTAAATCTCTAGTTTTTCTAATTATATGTGTTATGGATAGTGATTGATAGTATGTATCTTGTTTTTTCATCTAAGTCGACGAAAGGGATATTTCCTTTAGATCACCCACATTGGAAATTTGGCAAAAATCATCATTCATAGGATATTTTGAGGGAAATGAAGACACTCTAGGTTGTGACTATGTTAAAAATGATATAAAAGTAGATTAAAATCTAAAGTAACTTCATATTTTATGAGACTTTTTTTTATATTCATACAAAAAAAAGCTATGATTAATAAATTGAAAACCTTTTGTATTCAAACCACATTCAAAGGAGGGTTTGATAATAAATTGAAGGTCACTAATATGATGGTTTTCAAGGTATTTTTAGTGTTAGGATTGGTATTGTGGAAACTAGTATCTATGGAAACATTAACTTAATTAGAGAAAATATTTTTCTCTTTATTAACATTTGTGGAAAAGTTTATAATTTCCTCATGGAGGGTCACTTCTAGTGGGAGATATTTTTCCATCGATTAAGCCTATTTTAAGGATGTTCACCAAAAATGTCTCCTTTTTGAAACTCTTCTGGTTTAGGAGGGTTCAATGTAGGTTAATATCTATTAAGACTAAATTGACTATATGCATCCTATATGGATAGTTACGCTCTTGGAACAAGTGAAATGAATTGATTTTCTATGTAATGGAATGTTGAATGTACCAAATTTTGGATCTTTAATTATTTTTGAAGATATTTTGAACCTTGGTGAGTTCATGAAATCCAATTATAGTCTATATAATTATCTAGGTATTTTCATACAAAATTGTGTCCCTTATAAGGAATCTATTTTTGTAATATTTTTAGAGGATATACGGGAATGAATTCTATTGTATTATTTCTGTTCCCTTGTTTTCATGGGGTTTTAATTTTTTCTTGATTCAAAACAAAATTATAAAAAAATTAACTCGATTTCTTCATTAATAATCCCCTAAAATTTATATTTTTGTTGATAAGGTCAGATAATTATCCTTTTTCTATTCTCAAAAGTATAGATTAGGATATAGATAGAAGACCATTATAAGAACAACACACAAGTCAAGATTGTAATCAATCACTAAACAAGAGGAATATGAGTTGTAGATATTGAAGATTATAATACACACTCTATAAAATACATATATGGTTATAAGTCATAAGTATAATTTAGAAAGTGAGGTATTAAAGGTAATAGATTGGAATAATAATAACAACATACAAGTGCATTCCAAAGATCTAAAATGGGGTTGGAAAATCCAAATGTCAGATAAAGAAAAAGGATGAAAAGAATAATAATGCAAGATATAAATAAATACTACTCTATCATATTCTAGAACATGATACATCAACATCATTAGTAAAAAATAATAAAAGGGAAAATTATGTTGGAAATCGGACATTGAGATGAACATGGGTGAGAATGGTGAGGAGCTTGAGGAGAGAGACAAGGTTTTGAATTGTGATGGGTGGGAAACTGACACTAGACAAATTCTCGCCTAGAGGGAAGACAACCACATAGGATTGGACTATGGCGTAACAAGGTAAGGATGGGACCTTGTTCATATTCACGGGTCCTATGTGGAAAATAAAATCCCTAGAATATATGCAAAAATCTTCGATATGGGAATGAGAAAAGTATGGGGATCATTCCATAGCTTAAACAAGGAGAATAAGGTAAGTACTTAGAAATCCCTGATAGCATTATTGATAGAAATCTGAAAATATGGAGAATGCTTTGATTGGAAAACTTGTTAGAGGTAGACCAAATATTGAATCAATAAGATCTTGGTCTGTTCTGAAATGGAAACCTAAAGGAAATTTTGAATTAAAATCACTTCCAAACAGTTTCTTATTTTTCATTTTTAACAATCCAAAAGACCCTCAAAGGATCCTCAACGACGACCCATGGTTTTGGGGAAGTGGAACTCTTCCTTTGAAATTGGTTGACTATGTTTAACCCGACAAAGAAAATATAAACCAATTTCCTATGTGGGTTAGATTACTAGGTATTCCAATGGGACTATGGGATGTATATGTTATTAAATAGATTGCAAATAATTTAGGAATCTATGTTATTGTTGATAATACTACCCTTTCAAAATTTTGAGTCGTGTGTGCCAGATTATGTATCTATTCCTTGATGGGGTCATCTTTTCCTAAATCTATTACCCTCGGATCTTGTTTGGGATGCTTTGGGAATAGAAAATTAAACTTGAGAATTGCCCCCATAAATGTGATAAATTTCAAGGATGGGGGCATGCCAAGAAATAGTGTAAAATAATCGTTTATAAGGTCTTTAAGGAGAAGAAAACAAAGGAGCATGCTAAAGGTAAGGACTCATAAACAATCGAGCACATTACTACTAAAAATCACAACCCAAATAAGGGTATTATCATTAATGAGAATAATGGAGTCCGGTTGAATAAACCTAAAAATGTGGAAACTCAAGTTCAAACCCCAAAGTTAAATGATGATGGTTTCACGAAATGTAAACGAGGAAGAAATAAATAAAATCCATGTATGAACCCCATTTCCAGGTGGTCATGACCCATGTACAAGTTGAGAAAATCCTATCTTCAAAAAATATAGATGATATTTTAAAGGAATTTTCTATCTTGGGAAAGAGTGACCATGTTACGTTAGGATTATACCAAATGTACAGAGATAAACAAGCATGCACTAAATAATGCGTAAAATGTTAAAAAGAAAAGAATGCAATAAAACAGAGACACAATTTTAACATGGTTCACCCAAAATGGGCTACGTCCACTAGAAATAGCCAATCCTTTTATTCAATCCAGCCAAAAACTCTCTCTCATAGTGTTGCCACTAATACAATGAGCCTCATACATAATGACCCTTTAAAGATATTACAATTTTTATCTTTTCAGGGAAACATAGAAAAAAACCCGTTAGATTTTTGACCTAAAAAGGAACGGTCTAGATTTCACAATGCATAAATACATATAAAATGTGGTTCAAGGGGGTTGAAGCCCCCTTTTAATCCCCCTCACTATCAGGTCTCCAAAACCAACAAACTACCACTTGAGACCGATTGTTGTAACTCCACCAATACAGGCTCTTGCTTGGAATTTTCTTCTTGGCTTGTTTCCTCCACTTAAAGATCAATCTTGAAGACCCACGAAGTTAAATGAAAATAAAAATTCTCCTTTTCATTGGCTTAGTAAACATATCAGTAGGATTATCATCTATATGAATCTTCACCAACTCAAGCTGCCCATCCTCCAACACCTATCGTATGAAGTGATATCTTAGTTAAATGTGTTTGGTTCTGGAATGGAAGGTCAAGTTCTTTGCTCAGTGTGAATTTCACTTTTTCTATCACTATGTAACTTACAATCCCCTTATTCATTACCCAAATCCTCCATGAAGCCACTCATCCATAACATTTCCTCACTTGCCTCATTCTTTAACATATTTTTCCTCTGTAGTAGATAGGAGACTACCTTCTACAACTTTGAGATCTAACTCACTGCCACACCACCAACTATAAACATGTATCCAGTAGTTATCCTCATGCTATCCACATCTCCTACCATATTTGAATCCACAAATCCATATAAAGTATAATCTGACCCTCTAAAGCACAAGTTCCTACTACTGGTCCCTCTCAAGTACTTGAGAATCCACTGGACAGGATTCCAGTGTGCTCTACCTAGATTTTCCATATACCTTCTAATAACTCCCAATTCTTGGGCAATGTCTGGCCTAGTAAAAATCGTGGCATACATGAGGCTCCCAACTGCTAAAGAATAAGAAACCCATGACATATAATCTTTTTCCTCTTGTTGTTGGGAATTGTTATTTACTTAATCTAAAATGCCTAGCCAATGGTGTACTAATTGGTTTCACATTTTGCATCTAAAACCTCTCTAACACCTTTTCTACATAGTCCTCCTAAGAAAACACCAATTTCTTATTTTTTCTATCCCTTTTGATTTGCATACTGAGGATTTTATTTTCTACACCCAAATCCTTCATTGTAAATGTTTGTGCAATCTTTTCCTTAAGCTTTGTAATTTTCTGCATATTAGACCCTATTACAAGCATATCATCTACATATAATAGAAGAATAATGTAGCTCCCACTATCCAACTATTTAAAGTACACACAATGATACGATTGACATCTAGTAAAACCATGTTCATGCATAAAACTATCAAACCTTAGATCCCATTTCCAAGTAGCTTTCTTGAGCCAAGATAGATTCTTCTTCCACCTGCAAACCGATTTCTCCTTACCCTTCACCTCATATCCAAGTGGTTGCTTTGCATATAAATATCCTCCTCTAGATCACCACAAATAAATGTCATCTTGACATCAAGTTGCTCTAAGTGTAAATCTTCAACAACAACTAAACTTAATACAAGACAAATGGAAGACATCTTTATAACATGGGAGAAAATTTCATCAAAATCGATACCTTTCTTTTGTTCATACCTTTCTTTGTACCTTTTCACCACCTTCTTCTTCTTTCACACGGTAGAACCATTTTTTTGTAGTAATCTCTTCCCATCAAAAATGTGACTAAATCCCATGTTTGGTTCTTATTCGGGAGTCCATCTCCTCATTCATGCCATGCTCCCAATCCTTAGGGTAATCCACCTTCATTGCCTCATCAAAACTCCCTAGCTCACCACTATCTCGTTAGTAACAAATAATAAAAAGCAGGAGAAAATATTTCTTGAGGTCTACTAATACGTTGTAACCTTCTCACCAAAGATGTGGGTGTCACGAGAATCATTATTTGCTTGTTGCACATTTTCTTGAATTTTTGATAGAGGTGTTTATTTCAAACTAGGGTGTCATGCTCGGCCTACATAATGCACAACCCTCGGTACACTGTAGGTGGATATTTTCCACCCGATATTTCATTTTAGGAGCTATATCCTCAACCAATTCTTCCTTAGGATTTTTGTCATCATGTACACGATCCATGTACATTCTATTTTAAAGGTAAACAATATCATGACTTCTAATTATCTTAGATTCATCTAGATCCCAAAACCAAAATCCATAATCACCATTAGAGCCATAGCCTATGAATGTACAACGTTTAGATTTTGAATCCAATTTCTTCTTGTTTTCTTTATTAACATGTACAAATGCCTCTGAACCAAATACTCTTAAAAATGAAAGGTCTACCTCTTTCCCGGTCTAGGATTCTTTGGGAATTCCTCCATCTAGTGCACTCAAAGGCCCACGGTTGATTAAGTACACAAAAATATCTACGACCTCTACCCAAAACTGAAGAGGTAGCCCCACATGTAATCTCATTGACCGTGCATGCTCCATTATTGTTCTATTCATCCTCTCACTAACACCATTTTGTTGTGGAGTCCTGGGAACTATTTTCTCTCTATGAATCTCATTCAAGGAACAATAATCATCAAATTTATTACTGCAATACTCACCACCATTATCATATCTCAAACATTTCAATTTAAAACCACATTGATTATCAACAAGTGCTTTCCATTTCTTAAATGTATCGAAGACATCAGACTTATGCTTCATGAAATATGCCCATACCTTCGTTGTGGCATCATCTATGAATGTGACATAATAAAAAGAACCTCCTCATTCATGCCACACTTCTTCACCTCCTAGTGGTAGGTTTAAATCATTTTAATACGGGTAATCTTCCACCTGCATTTTCCATAGCTGGTAATTTTGGCCGTCAAACTTCTCAACTCTAAACTTATTCTCCTCTACCATTGCTGCTTCTCCCACTCAAATAGAAATCCCTCTGTGAGTATACTACCAACAAATAAATCTCAAATGTGCTCTGATACCAGTTGTTAGGATTATACTAGTTGTACAGATAAATAAGCATGTAATGAATAATGCAAAAAATGTAAAACAGAAAAGAATGCAATAAAATAGAGACACAAATTTAACGTGGTTCACCTAAAATGGGATACATCCACCAGAAATAGCCAATCCTTTTTATTCAGTCCATCCAAACTCTCTCTCTCTCTCTTAGTGTTACCACTAATACAATGAGCCTCATACATAACGACCCTTTAAATATATTAGGGTTTTTATCATTTTAGGAAAACATAGAAAACCATCCATAGATATGTGAACTAATAAGGAATGGTCCAGATTTCACAATGCATAAATACATATAAAATGTGGCTTAAGGGGGCAAAGCCCCTCTTGCAAACCCCATTGCTATCAAGCTCCACAAAAAATAGGTTCATTAAAAAAATAAGAGGAAATAAGTCTTGAAGAAACCCTAGGACATTACACCAATCCTTTTGATAATATTTTGGGTTTGGAAGAGAATGAAATATGGACAGGAAATGAAGAGCTGATGGAAGATAATAAAATCTAAAGGATAATTCAGGAGACTTTATCTCCTTCAAAGGAAAATATAATAGATAAAAAAAAATGTTGAAAGGGATTCCAACAAGGTAGAAAATGAGATCTCTATGAAAACTCTAGCTAAATAGGGGAGACTTCAAAAGCTTCTCCTAAGGAGAAGAAAACTGGATCAGGGAGACCTACTAAAAAGAATGCTAGAAAAAGTAAATTCAAAGGGATATTAATGATGGAACTCAATCTAAACTTGATTTACGAAGCTTTAGAAGAACAAAAAATCAAGTGTTTAAATGAATATAATCTCATGGAATGCTAGGGGTTTGAATAACCCAACTAAGTGGAGATTAATTAAAGAACTTGAATCTAAGCAAAAAACTGATATCATGGTTTTACAGAAACTAAAATGGAGGAAGGACATTTTTGGAGGTTAAAAGAACATGTTGTAATAATTCTGAAGTGATTGTTGTTAGTTCAAAAGGAACTGCAAGAGGAATAGTTGTCATTTGGAATGAAGAAAAAATCAAAGGTATGAATCTTCTTAAAAGAAGTAATCATCTGGCTATGTTGTTTCAAGATAAGAAATATAAATAATTTTGGGTGTTGTCTAACATTTATGCTCCAAATAATAAAGGAGAAAGGAAAAAAAATTGGTCTGAAATTTCCAAATTCCATAACATCATCAAAGGAAGTGAATGGTTGATCTTGGGAGATTTCAACACTCCTTTGAGTCCGGGAAAAAAAAGGTGGAAACATTGATTTAACTAAAAGTATGGAAGACCTCTAGGATTTTATCATGCAAAACAACCTCATGGATATAGAGCTGAAGGGTATCATATTTACTTGGTATAATAGGATAAAAGGGGATCAAAGATTTAAGTCTAATTAGACAAGGCTCTAACTTCTTGTGTTAGTTGAATAAATAATCTTGCCTCTTCTCTCTCCCTAGGATTGGTTTAGACCACAATCCACTTCTTTTCCAAATCAAAGATAAAGAGAGGAGAAGAACTCCCTTCAGGTTTGAGAAGATGTGGTTACAAAATGAGGAAATATTTAACCTTATGAAAGATTGGTGGAATGTGAAAATTAAAGGAACAACTATGTTTAGAGTTACTAAAAACTTCTCATGTTAAGAACAACTTGAAAGGATGGAACAAAAAATGTTTTGGTAACATTTTTGAAAAGAAGAAGTCCCTAGAGAATGAGTTAACAACCCTACAGGATTCTTTAGAGATCCTTAATAGTGACAGTATTCAAGAAGGTCAACAAAAAGAGAAAGAATTTCTGGCAGAATACCATAACATTCTTCTGAAAGAGGAGACTTTTTGGAGACATAAATCCATGGTGCAATGGCTTAAAGAAGGGGATAAAAATACTAAATTCTTCCACATTTCAACCTTAAAAATGAGGAGCACTAATATAATCCTGAGTATTATAGGGGAATATGGAGAGATGCTAACTGAAACTAATGATATTCAGAATGTTGCTACTTCTTTTTTAACAGACTCCTTTCTATAGCCAATGCATCTAACAATAGTAAGGAACGTTAATTTTTGGATGGTATTCCTCATTTGATCACAGAGAATGATAAAAACATGCTCACTATGATTCCTACTATAGAGGAGATAGAATTTATGTTGAATACCAAGAGCCCTGACAAAGCTCCCAGACCGGTCACGGGTCATCTAGAAGGCTTAACCTCGATACTCTTTCTATGGGGAAGGGCCCTCATGAAATTGAAATTGCACATGACCTCCTAAATATTAGCAGTGCTAGTCCCAGGATGTGCATATGGAGAGCTCTACAAAAAGGCTAGAAGCCTTAGAAGCTGATATGAAGCTGTTGAAGGATGAGGTTAAGAACTTGGCAAAACAGAAAGGAAAGAGGAAGAAGGAGGAGGAGGTGGATATTGATAATAGCCAGATTGAAGATATCTATAAGAAGCTGAACTCCTTAGACTCTGTTTAGGGAATGCCAAAACTCGTCATGATTACAATATGGCCATTTTTAGTGTGATTAAGGATTTCATTGAGCAGCATGTAAGAAGTGTCTCCAATCTCAGCGGAGTTCCAACAACACTTTGGGGCAATGATAAGGAAAGCAAAAGGACCATTGATCAGCTGGATAAGACTGACGCTGCCCACATGACAACTTTGGGAATGTTCAAATCCTAGAAGAACATCAAAACCAGCATTGAAAAAGCTACCAAGAAGTAGTTGTAGGTGCTTTAGCTACTCTTGTATGTTTTTTTGTTGTTTTTTTGTGGTCTCTTTGCTCGCTGTTTTGCAGAGTTTTTGTTGTTTTGTCTTGATTGGGTAGTTGTTTTTGGCTACTTTGGACTTCATTGTCAAACTTGGATTCTGATCCTTTTTCTCTGGTTTTCATTCCTATTCTGGCTCCTAGGCCCTCTATTGTACACAAGGGTATAGTCCCTTTCAAAAAACTATTTGCCAATAATAAAAAAAAATACAAAGCTCCTGCACTGCAGATGGCTTTTCAGATCTCTTTTTTCAATATTTTTTGGATATTGTCAAGCATGATATGTGCCAAACTATTCAAGAGTTTTTAAGAACAAAAAGATGCTACAAGAATTAAACATGACTTTTCTTTCTTTATTCCCTAAAAATGCAATCCTATTGATTTTAGGAATTTCATACCAATCATTCTTTGTAATCGCATTTATAAAACATGTTCTAAAATTCTTAAGAGCTCAAGTTCTTTTTCCTTTCATTATCTCTAATCAACAGGGGGGTTTGTGATGGGAAGATAGATCCAAGATGGTATAGTTACTATCCAAGATACTCTTCATACTTCCAAGAAAATAAAAAAATCAATGGTGATTAATATTGACATGGAGAAATCCTATGACCGTGTCTCTTGGTCTTTTCTTCAAAAAGTATTAACTAGGTTTGGGTTCAGTGAATATTTTAGGAATATGATACAAACCTGCATTTCCATAGCCAAATTATTTATATTGATCAATGGAACTCCTTGTGGTTTCTTCAACAACACTAGAGGTTTAAGACAAGGAGATCCCATTTCTCCATTCTTGTTTATTATTATGGAAGAAACTATGAGCAGAGCCCTCAATAAGGCTAATATTGAGGTAGAATCAAAGGCATTTCCCTTACTCTTAATAGTACCAATGTGGTCAACCAACATTTTTTTGATGATATAATGTTAGTTGGAGAGGCTTTGGTTCCTGAGGCAAAAGAGTTCAAACATCTGGTGGCTGACTATGAGGAAGCTTCTGACCAACTAGTCAATTTTGCTAAAAGCTATGTCATTTTTATCAATACTCTAGAAAAAAGATGTATTATGATAGAAAATATTCTTGGTTGTGAGATAAAAAAATTTCCCACTAGCCATCTTAGGATGATTATAGGGACTGAGAAGCCAAAGGCAGCTGATTGAAATTTTCTTATAGATAGATTCGTCAAGAAACTAGAAGGGTGGAAAGGAGCATTACTATCTCAAGCTAGTAAAGCTATTCTCCTTAAATGTTCCATTCAAAACTTACCACTGTATACTATGTCAATCTAATGGTTACCTACCTCAATATCTAATAAGTTGGAGAATATATCAAAAAGATTTCTTTGGAGTGGATCTGAACTAAAATATTGAATTCCCCTCCTTTCCTAGGAAATATTTTGTAAACCTAAGAGACTTGGGTGCCTTGGTATCAGAGATTGGGAAAAAATGAATAAAGTTATGTTATCAAAAATGATATGGAGACTGGTTAATGAAGACAATGTGTGGAATTCTATCATAAGGCACAAATATTGGATAAATCTTCAAGCGAATGAATGGTGCTTTAGCAATGCTGACTTCAATGGATCAACATTCTAAAAATATATAAATTGGGAAAAGCACATTATATCTAAAGGAAACAAATGGATCATAGGGTATGGGATCATGGTGAATTTCTAGGAGGACAAATGGTTAGGTGAAAAACCCACTAAAATAAAGCTACGCTAACCTCTACAAGGATGTTGTTGAAAATATGGCACTAAGGTAAGAAATTACTTCAATATTGAGAGCCCTTTGAGTTAATGGAAAATAATTGATTTAGCTGGACATAACAACAATGATATTAACTCTATTAACAAAAATTGAATGGAGTTATTGTTAATAACAGCATTTAGAAATAGATATCTTATACTATTCCAAGGAGGAAAATGGGATTTTCTCTGTTAAAAGTGCATATAATGCCTTTTTCATTGGGGAAGAAGATTCAGAAAGATTTAAATGGGAAAGTTTGTGGATTAAAGAAGTTACTCCCAAGGTCAACATGTTTTGGTGGTTAGTTCTACATGAAAAAATTATTACTGTGGGTAATCTCAATAAGAGGAATTTTCATATGGTGAACAGGTGTTTTCTTTGTGAAAAAGATACTAAAGACTCATTACACATATTCCTTTAATTTCCTTTATTGGAAATGGTCAGAAACACCCTTAAAATCTGTTTAAGATAAAGTGGATTTTCACATGTTCCATTAAGAAACTATGGTCTTAATGGTTCAGTCCTTCAAGAGTCAAGGAATCAAACATCTTTAAACTCTAACCCTCATGCAACTTATTTAGTAAATTTGGAAAGAGACGAATAGGAGAATCTTCAAAGGTAAGGAGTTGGAAAAAAATTGGGGGATGTTTTAAAGATATTAATGAAAAAATTTCTATTATTTCCCAACATAAGAAAACCATACTCCAGAATGAGAGTAATTTATCTAAGAATTAGGGTTTAACCCCCAATAAAATGACTTCTTTCATCCTAAATCCTCGGCTACAAGATTGGGTGAAACCTAGCAAGGACTGGATAAAGCTAAATTTTGATGGAAAATCCAAAGGAAACCCTAGAAAATCTGGTTGTGGAGGGGTATTTCGTGATCATCAGGGAAATTTTATTTTAGGTTATCATTGTAACCTTTGAATTCAATTGAATCATGTAGCTAGAGTTATTGTTGCATTATGGGGAATATCTATAGCTCATGAACACAACATTGTTAGATTGTAAGTGGAGGGTGATTCTCTCAACATTATTAACAACATCTTAGGAAAAGGTACAACTTCCATCTCTATTCAAAACTCTATAACTACCATAAAAGTGATGATAAATATGTTTGAAGAAATTACACTTAAACATGTCTATAGAGAGGAAAATGGTATTGTGGATTATTTTTCCAATAAGGGGTTACATGTCATGGTATGACATTAGTCACCAATGTGGAAGCTATATATTCTAAGGTGTGAGTACACCTTCAAAATGAACAACATGGACACATCACCACTAGATAATTATAATAGATCGTGGAGTCTCTGATCGAATAACTGGGCTTTTATTATTAATATCTACAAGACATGTGTGTTTAAAAATTTGGTTTATTCAAAGCCTTGGGACTTGAGTCTCTCATTCCATTTCATCATTATTAATCCCTCCTATGCATTTGAAATCATCATAGTTGGGATTATGTAAAACAAACTAGTTATCCTTAATATGAGAGCTTCTACGGATTGGTGCTTGAAAAATATGATGGGGGTGATCTTGTGCAAACTGAACCAAGGTGCCTGGAAGGAGTTAAGCTAGAGGATACGGAATATTTTGAAAGGATGGGGATTTTTCCCTTTATCAAGATTTATGAGGGTCATTACTAAAACTAGAGCAAGGACTTTTTAGAGCTTGAAATATACCAAAAAATATGGAATCATGAACCTCAAAGGCATGCATATAGATATTACCATTGAAATGGTGGAAAATGACATGGGTTTATTAGTGGAAGGAAGGGAGGTGTACAAGCCTAAAAAAGGAGGCCATAGATGAATTGAAGCTTTTCTTGCAAGGTAATGAAAAACTTACCTCCCATTTTGTTGGTTTCTTATGCTCATCTTTACCCCACCCTTTTGATGAAGTGGCCTTAACCCTCATTTAGTTTCTGACCCTTGAAGGCCACCACAAATGTATTTATGCTTACCATCTGCCTATGCTGAATTTTCTAAGACATGGCCATAGCTTTAGTTTTCCAGTCTTTGCATGCTTCAATTGCAAAATTTTAAAATAGTAGAGTTAATGTCCCACTTCACCAAGGTTTTATTATATCCTTAGTCAAAAGAGCTTCCCTTGATATTAAAAAAATGGTACTCTTACCAAGGGTCTTGAGGATTATGCTAAGGAAGAGGACTCAGACTTGGAGGAAGATGAGTCTAGTGAATATTCAGAGTCATATGAAGAGGATGTTTCTAGGGATGAGAAGGATGTGGTTGAAATTGATGCAACATAGAACCTCAATGAGCCTAAGGTTAAGATTTTAAAAGCATTGTGTGTCAATACCATAGGGGATTCGAGCAAGAAGGGGAATCAGGTTCTTGTGAATACCCAATTGGAGCTACAAGTCATGGCCTTAGGTCAAATGGGATCCAAGAAGGGAGAAAATCATCTTGCCAAAATGGCTATGGATATTGAAGAACTGAAAGGTGACATGAGGCTTACAAAAATTTTAGTTCAGTTTCTCTTTAATGACTGACATTCTATGAGAATGCAAGTTGAAGATGTGGCCAAAATTACTAGTGGGGAAGTCTTGAAATAATGAAAGAAAATTACAGTAACCTCTCCAATGAGGTGGATCATATTAAATCCATATTGCACAGCTATATGGAATGGAGTATTGTTACTGTGAGGTCCACTCTGCAATACCTTCATACCCTCAGATAGATTTCCAATGCTTATAGGAAAGTGGATGAGCATGAAAACCTGAAAAAAAGGAAAGGGGAAGCTGTTGAATGTGATCTGGGTTCTCTGGGTGCCAACATTGATTCTTTGTCAAAGGAATGGGCTAAACTTTTAGCCAATCTGGAAAAAGCTAAAAAGTAATAGTTGGGTCCAGTATGGTTGTTAGTTTTACTATGCTAACATTTTAGTAAGTGTTAGTATGAATTTGGTTTTTTCGATGTTGTTATTAGTCTTTTTGTTGTGTTATGTACTAGTTTATATGCTCATAAAGGAGCTAAAATTTTATTAATCCTTTTATATGTATCTTTTGTATGCTTTGTAATGTTTTTATCTGCTCAATTAAGATATTTTCCATGTAAGGGGTAGGTTCCCCTCAACCTATTTTACATATAATAAAATAAAATAAAAAATTGTAAACTCAAATTTTGAAAGACAATTGAAATTTGTTACTTTTTAAGAAAAGTAACACTATCAACAATAAGCTATAAAAATTGAAACACATGAGAACACAAGATTTAAAGTGGGAAACCCATGATGGGAGAAATCCCACACCGAAACCAATACACCGAGATGGAAAATCTATCCAATAGAAGATTACAAAGGTCTCAAATTTGGTGAGCACCCAATCAACATAAAACACCAAATTCAAGATATAATTAAGCACCTACTTGACTGATTACAAGATAAAAATTGCATTGAAGCACCTAATTTAAGAATTTTTTTAGATTCAATTCATACTTTAAAACAAATTTGATCACACACTTGACTTATTTTCTAAAACAAAAATAGTGATCCTATATTTTCTCATATAATCTCTTACACCATCTCCAAGTTTACAATAGGTTCAAAAAATTATAAATTTTCTCACTCTCTCAAACTTGCACTCACTTCTCACATTCTTCAACAACTTCATACACAAAAATGATATTTTTATAAATAAGATTAACTCATGAACACGACATTTTCCCTTCAACTTCAATGTCTTTTCAACTAGCTCACTTTTCCATACATACAAGGAGATGAAAAGGTCTTCATATAAAATTGCCTCAATATTGTCATTATTGCATCTGACATGCATCAATTATACCTTCATAATCTATAGGATCTTTCAACATTATTTGAGGTCAAATGATGAGGAATGAGGGATCCTAAATTCCCTAACAATTTTCCACAGCTAAAAATATTCCATTCATACCTTTGTGTATTAGATTTGTAATGGTTCTTTAGATTCTTGACCTTCTCTTTAACAAGGTATATTTTTCTATTAGCGCAAAAAAGTCAGCGTCACAGTATGTTTAACATGTATATATGTTATTAAGGCCTTTAAACATTCTATATAACAACTTGAGACCTACCTATTTTCCATTTTGGTTCTCAATTTTAATTAGAGTTCATGGTATGATTAGGAGTAAGAAGTAGTGAACATTGTTATACACTTAAAGAAAGGGAGAACCTATAGAATCGTGACATTGCATGCTTCTATGGTCCTTGATCCTATAGAATGTCTACACCAACATCAAGAACTTGGAGAGAAACATTTTGCACACTCTTCCTCACAGTCATTAACACCCCGTCCTAGTGAATCCAAATCACAATCTTAGATGAAATTGGCATACTACAGAGAGAAGGTATTAAAAAAATTCACATAATGGGAAGAAGGATTTGAGAGCATTGGATTATTTACCACTATTAATAAGGTATGACAACATCACTCTTCTTCATGAGTCATGTAATTAAATAAGGTAAACACTATTTTTAGAGTACATATATGAATCTTTAAGGATTCAAAAACCCACACACTTTCTTAGCCAAGTACACCTTTAAGGACATATTTAAAGAAGGATAAAGAATTTGCACAAATTTTCAAGTCCATGTTTTGTTTTATATCATGCCAAAAATATAAAACTTGCTTTATCTCAACCCTTTACTCAGTCATGGTTTTAGGATTCAAAACTCGAGTTAGATATTTGAGTAATTTTAATATTGTATTCTTCATTTTTATGACAAGATTAGTGTAGCATGAATTCATCGAGGTCCTTACCAAAATATCAAAACTTCCTTTGAATTTTTTGATAGGATAACATTTTGATTTAACGGAAAAATATCACTCCTTATTGATTGTCACAAGAGAATAAACCAATTCTTCACAAAACGGATGGCCTACCTATGCGGACCTCTGTCCATGGAATCTAGAGAATTTTTTTGAGAAGATCCTTTCGTTATCAAAATTTCCACACCAAATTTAATAACTAAATTAAAGAATATAAATAAGAAAATTAGACATTTATGGGACTCGACACTGTTTCTTAAGGCATTAATGAATATTCTTGAATTGGAGGCATTTTTATAAATTGAATTCCCACATATGACCAACCATTTCCATCAACGCCTCAAATGGAATTCCTATACCATCTCCAAATTATTGAAGGAAAGAGTTATGAAGTGAAATCCATAAATGTAGCTCATATTTAAATCTTCTTAACTAGACCAATATGAAAGTTGAAGACCAATGAGACAGAGACTTCCAACCATTTCATATGAGTATAATATGGGCTCCATCATGTCTCATTGAACCTGTAGTAGGTGTTCAAAACCATTCTAGCCAAACATCAAGCTTATATCTAAATATCCTTCTTCAAGCACCATGACTAATTTAGCTTGAGAGTCCTTTTAGTTGTAGGAGAGGAAGGTTGATTTGAGTTCATGAAAAATATTCAATGTACTTGTCTAAAAACTTCATGAGAACTAAGACCACATATATTACAATATTTCACAGTAGAAGATTCACACGGGAGTCATCTAATCATAGTTATATAAACAAATTTCTTCAAAATAGGGTAAAATTTTTACAACTTAATCATGTTTGTGAAACAAAAATTCCACCAACCTAGACTAGGATGAACTATCTATAGCCTTGAGTGGTTTTCATGACTTTTCCAAGGGATTTAGAGACTAAAAATTCATTTCTTCTCTATCACTTCAAGGATATGGTTTGGTAAGGGTTTGAACACTTATAGAAAAATGAAGAAAAATTATTGTTCCTTAACCATTTGACCCCATGTTTTTTCAAAAGTAAAGCCTTGGAGAGATCTTCAAAAAATAATCTTATGATTTATTTGATGAAGGCTTGTAATTTTTTTAGTGCTAAGAAGACATCTCATTGTTTTATCTCTCATCTCTTTACCCAGTTTTAGTAAAACTTGAATATATTCGACAAAATTCTTCAAATTTTCATGAAAATTTACATAGAGCACTAAAAATAATTTCTCTACATGATCCATATCTTTATTTCTCATAAATGATCATGTAAAGTCAATACCAATCTCATTTTTCTATGCCTCCACTACTTCTTCTCAAAGGAAGTTCTAGTAAAAACATAAAATTTGCCTCTAAGAGATAAAGTATACTGTATAGCTTCTCATAAATGATCTAGGTAGTTTACCTAGGATCCTACCATGATTACATATGATTTTAATGGCCTTATTTGAGCTCATACATCTCAAAAACTCTAGAACTAGGACTAAATAGGATAGTTACAAATGTGACTTACAACACATGGTATGATGATCACCCTAGAAGGTCTTACACATCTTTGAAACACTAATTCAGACCTTTGGTAAACCTGAGAAAATCATACCAAGTACCTTTATACCTCCAGTGGGCACTAACCTCACTGACCAAGCTTGTAATACCTTGAAACCATCTTGAATGTTCAAGAAACCACCATAAGACCACTTTGTGAACACCAAATAACATTGATAAGGCACCAAAATTCATGAAATTTCAATCATATGCCATTAATGCCATGTGAAATCAATGAAAACACTAACCAATGTAATAGGGTTCAACAATCTCCCCTTTTTCATTGATGGCAATAAACTCATAAATCTTGATGACAAACAAACATGCTAAGCATCTTCAAAGCATTCAATCCTTGTTTCTTAAAGAAATCTCTCCCTATTTGACATATATGAAAAATATTCACACATCCAACAACATGTGTAACATGGAAGAAAATAATGACAAATCATGAACTTACCTCAGAAGCTTCCCTTGAATTAAACTTGCTACTTAAACTATTGTCACATAGGACTGAAAAACTATTTGAATTGTTCCATCAATAAGATTCAACACTCACCCTGAACCTATTCACTTGAAACTTTGTCTTTTCATCCTTTACATATACCTTTTCTTAGTCTTTTGAGTTGTTCCTTGAACTAGTGAACTATCTCCCCTATCTTGACACATCTCAAGAATTCTTTGAGAAACTATGGCACTTGAGCTGTTGCCCATAATACTTTGAGATATTTAGTGATTTCTAGGGGATAACATTACCCCTAATTCATATCTTAACTTATCAAAGGCTACTTTTGGTATAGGTTTTGTCATTATATCATCTAGTTCTTAGTTTTTTGACACATATTAAAGCTTAATTCTTTTCCCATTCACTTTATCCCTCAATAAATGATACTTGATTCTTATATGTTTTGTCTTAGAATGCAACACTGGATTCTTAGACACACTTATAACACTTATGCTATCACAATATAGAGGTATAGGACCTTAATTTTTAATTTTATAGTCTTCAAGTGTTTGTTTCATACACATCACTTGAGTAAAACATATGGTTGTTGCTACATACTCATCTTCATAAGTGGAAATTTGTAACATTCCCATTTTAAGACTTTAGAATCAAGGGAATTTTTTATATAATGTTCACTATTCTAAATAAAGCATTATTTAGAACAAACATTCCATGCCAATCAAATTCAATGGATAAACATATGCAGCTATAATGACTCGGTGATTCACCGATCTATTCATTTCATAACTCGGTAAGCTACTAATCTATTTATGTTATCTTATGTATTGAATACATATTGTATACTTCATATACTTTTTCGTCTTACCCTATACCAGTCTTGAGTGATCTGTTTAAAGAACATATTTGAATATTTGCTACCAATATTCATCTGATATCATGTTGTTTTAAACTTGGTGACATAGGACAATGCAACCAATAGTTTTCGATACTTTGGCCAAAGATTTATAACATACTATGTATGTACCTATTCTAGATGGCACACACATCATATTGGAATACGTGCTTCACCTCACTCCTCAATTATCATGATTGGTCTTTGTTGACTTCCGTTAGTCCACTTGTTCTAGGTTTAACCCTAGCCCTATATAGGTACATAACCTATTATAGGAAGAAGCTCTCAATGTCTTAAGGTATATGGGCATACTCGGTTAACCTAACTCGACCGGATGTGCCAACCTACCCTGAGCCATTGGAAGCTAATTCATATCCTAAATATGATCCTATCAAGACCTAGAGGGAAACTAAGTTCAAGTCCTAATTCCCATTGGGTGTAGATCTAGATGATCAATGCGGAAGGGTGATGCCACATGTCAACTACAACGTTGTATTCTTGAGAAGACCCAAGCCTTCTCGAAAGTATAGCCCTGTAGTTGGTGTGTGCCAACATCCTATAGAAACTGCCTCATCGAGATGTACATACCCTTGAGGGGATTGTTAATACATTGTTAGTCTAAATTAATTCTTGATTACAACAACCTTGCCAAACCCTAATCCAATGCTCAATAAGTTCTTTCCTAAATTTTCTTCATTTAGTCCATTAAGAACTTCATTATATTCAAGGTCACTTTTAATGTTTGATCACATAGTTAAATTACCAATTAACTGTAATTGTACAACATTATAATATGTCTTATTTAAAAAGTACAATAACTTTTTAGAAAATTTCAATGCCAGAATATATCCAATATAAAGTAGACTTCATACAAAATGAAGTCTAATAATTTGTAATCACATTAACATACCTTTTTGGTTTATATTCAATTAAGAAAGATAAAGAGTCTTTATCTACATGTTAAGTGTTAGGGTATATCCTACCCAATATCCACATTTCTTAATGTATGTTCAACACACATTACATTACCATATAATATAGTTTAGATAAGAACATCATATTCTGCAACTTAACAAGCTGCATCATAAGTAGGGAAATTGAACTAAATCCCTTTATCCAACTTATCAAGGATAACCAATTAAGCATATAAATAATATGAAGAATATCAACAAGATAGAAATCCATCTTTTTCATACAAGCACAAGATAATTTACACAACCAATACAAGTAAATTCTTAGCTTTCAATTCATCTTTATAACTTATACATTTACAAGCCTTATGCACTTTAGGCATACTGCATAACAACCACCTTCATCCTAAAAGAATACTACTTTTCTTTTTCAATACAATCTCAAGAACGAATTAGAATTCTTCACAAGGAATCGATTTAAATCAACCAATGCATCTCATAAGTTTAGCCTTCTTTTATCACTTACAAAGTCCATCTACAAAAATTGTTAGCATGGGTCAGTTCAATGAACTAAGCATGATAAGCACTAAGCCTTAAAATGAATTACATTCCACTAATTGTTCCATTAAAACAACTTTTCTTTAATGAAACAATTAATATATCATACAAATAAACATAAGTAATAACAATCAAAAAAGAAGTACATTAATAAATCTGAATTCACTTCTAAGAGAAGAACATAATATAATCCACAACATCTACCTTACAAATTAAATTTTAATTGATCCTATCAATTACCTTTAAAAAAACAACAGATCATATCATCTCATTGTTCCCAATTCTATCATAATAGAATAAAACATTTATCTTTACTATAAAACAAAAGAAGTGTTCACAGCATGGTTCCCATTAGGATGATTCAACTAATTCTTAAGTAAAAGAAGAAGAAGAATCATTACAAACTATGCCCAAACACAAAACATCTGAAAAATAGAAATAGGTTCATAACATGAATTTAAATGTTTCATTTTAAAGGACAACTACCTTAACATTAAACATTTAAGATATTCATCGTAATGTAATTCCATGTCCATCCCTCGAAGGTTTATAGAATCAAATAGTCTCACAACAAGTTTACATTTTCTATTCAATAGGACTGGAACATCTAATCTATTTTTACATTATTTCAGTCAAATGATATGTACATGAAGACTACTCAAGAGAGAGGAATCTCCAGATTAGAGGCTGGTTCCTCAAACTCCTCTGATTTAGATCTATATTTGCATAACTACATAGGTTCAGATCCTAATCCTACTCTAAATTGCAAGGAGACAGGGATAGAAATGCAAAAATTGAAACTAACTAAAGATGGTGATGCACCAAAAGGAGTGGTGAATATTTTGTCATGCAAATAGACACAAACCAAAGATTGCAACATAAAACATACACAGGCTGATAAGATATAATTTAGGATCTAAATGAAGCAAATAATACAAACAAAGGACTGAAACCCATTCACAAAGCTTGCATTATCATTTCCAATGTCAAAACCACTGCATTACAACCTCAGAGAGGTAAAAAACTATTACAATCTTTGAAGAGGTCTGATTCTTGCAACAATCACTTGCTGGAGGTGAAAGAAGAAGTCTGCTATGCCAAAAAAATGTTCCCCCTTTTAAAATGAGCCAAATCTGGCTTTTACATTGCATGGGTCGAGCCCAGGAGAGAGAAAATGTACAAAAACATGGGAGCCCATTCCTCATTGATTGTAAATGCATTAAATCAGCATGGAGGACCTTACAAACCCATACCCTATCCATTTGACCAAATTGGAGGAGAATGCGACCCATTCTATATTAAATTTGGTCATTTGAAATGTCACTTCTGGCCATGAACACACGTCAGAGCCGTTTCTTAACTTTCTCTCTCTAGACTAAACCAAAATTCAAGATTGACCCCGGAATCATGTAGAGAATTTTATAAGCTTTCCAATGATATAAAGAACGTGCAAATCCGAGCTCTGGATCGAAAGATATGGCGATCTGAAGATTTAGGGCACAAAACAGGCAAAAATGGGTTTTGAAATTTTTTCCCACTCTCTGCCACCTGGACGACACGTGTCGGGCGCTGATTGGATGAGAAATTCTCTCTCCTTCCCTTACCCATGGGTTTTCCTTGAAAGTTTTGACTTTTTGTAATTTTGGAAAATTTCCCATTTTTTCCCCGCGTCCCCGCCACTTGGGACACGTGGCATGATCTGGTTGGAGGACAGGGGCGCGGGGTCATCCTTTACCTTTTAGTTTTTGGCCAAAACTTTTTCCAAATTCTCTAATTCCTCCCCAAGCTCCACACTCCCCTTCTCCTTAGGACACGTGTCCTCTTTTTATTGGCTCGGGCCAACACTTCAAACCTTGCCCTTTGAAATTTTGGATGTTTTCCCTTGTGACATGTGGCATTTCTGATTCGTCCATGGGCTGCCGACTTTTCGCATCGTCCCTCGCGTCCCTTTGGCCCGGATTGTCCCCAAGCTATGCAGGACAAAATTCCTCGATCCACCTGATTCAGGCTTCCCTGTCCCTCTTTGAGGTGAAGACACGTGGCGTGATTTGATTGGCTCTCGGCTCCTTGGCTCTCCGCGTCCCGCGTCCCCCGATTGTCCCAGCAGTCCCGTCTTCGAAAGTTCTCTGTTTCGGCTGATCCGGGTGGTTCACGTCCTTCGTGTCCTCACGGCCCAGATGTCCCAGCCATTACATACGCAGCAGTTAGTCAATTTTTTTTTCCTTGGCCGTTCAGCTTTTCGCGTCCCGCGTCCCGATGTCCCATGTCCCAGGTGCTCTGCGCGACCGCTGGAGGCTTTTCGGCCGATTCGCGCCCGATGTCCCAACTGTCCCAAGGACCACCTGGACTAGGACTTAGCCATTTTCATGATTTTTTCTGCCCAAGCTTGTTTTTGCAACTTTTTCACCCTTTTTTAGAACTTGCTCCTTTCTTCTTGGACATGAGAGAGTTAGAAAAAATCCGAGGGGACCCTAGAAACATGATTTTTGCCTTGAATCAATCTATTTTCCTGGGACTTGAATATTCTGATGCATGTTATCAAATTTACCTTGGGGGTGAATTTTGGATAACAATTTGGTGACTCAGCGGGGTCACCTGCCTGCTAGGTAGAAGATACCAGTTGCCTGAAGCAGTCCATTGGGCATGGAGTCATCAAATATTCTGTTTAGAACCCCAACTGACTTAGAATGTGTAAGGAGGAAGATGGAATATCACCTGATGGAAGCAAGGACTACAAAACATCTCCATGGACAACAAGTTGTGCCAAAGCACTTAGGGAAAACAAAACTAACCTACAACAAAACAATGTGCACAAGCACTTGGAGGAATGAAAATCTAATCTAATATTTACAAGGTAGTGAATTTCCCTCTAGAAGCAATGCTTGAGATAGATTCCATTTACTGGAATCTGCAGTTCTTCACCATCCAATGGGGCCAATTGGAAAGCATTGTTGTTCTTGCACTTCGTGACCATGTATGGGCCACTCCAAATGGCATCAAATTTTGAATGCCTTCCCGGTTTTGCTCTATCCACATCCCATTTCAACACTAGATCTCCAACTTGAAAAGATCTATCCTTGGCCTTCTATCAAAGGTCTTCTTGATCAAAGCTTGATCCTTTTCCATTGCTTGGGATGCCTGATTTCTGATCTCTTGCAGCTCCATCAACTCTGCATACCTCACCTCCATGGGCTCAAACTCTAGCAACTCCAGCTGCTTCATGAGTTCCAATGTTGGCAACTCAAGTGACATGGGCAAGATTGCCTCTCTTCCATAGACAAGTTTGAATGGAGAGTTACCTGTGGATCTTTTGGGAGTTATCCTATCGGCCCATAAGGCTGATTTCGAGTTTGGTATGCCAAGACCTCGATTCTCGTCAGAGTCCTCCTAATGATCCTCAACAAGTTCTTGTTTGTAGACTCGGCTTGGCCATTACCTTGAGGGTAATAGTTTGATGAAGTGCTTAGGTAGATACCGTTCTTGACAGCCCACTCAGTCACCTTAGATCCAATGAATGCCAATGCATTATCAGAGATTATTGTAGCAGGTACACCAAATCTGGTTGTTATCCCCTCATAAAAGTCTAAGATCTTTAGACTCATTTGCCTCTTTGAGTGCTACTGCTTCTATCCATTTGGTGAAGTAGTCTGTGGCTATCAAAATCCATTTGTGCCCTTGGCTTGAATTGGGATTAATGACTCCAATGAAGTCCAAACCCCATTGCATGAATGGCTGGTCAACTGAGATTGGATGTAATGGAAGGGCAGCAAGTCTCTCTTTTCCTGTGAAGAATGCACAATTCTTACACCTCTTGATCCATGCATAGCAATCACTGAAGATTTTAGGCCAATAATAACCAGCCTTCATGATTTTTAGAGCTGTCACTCTTGGTGCAAAATGACCACCAGCTGGTCCACCATGGAACTCTTCCAACACCCTTTGAATCTGATTTGTGCTAATGCATCTCAGCAGCACTCCATTCACATCTTTCTTGAACAAAACTCCATCAACAATGGCATACGGGACAACCTGCAATCTGAAGTGTCTCCTTTGGGTCTTGTTCATCTCTAGGAGGGGCATAGGCCTGTGCCTAGGAAGTGTATAATATCTTGGGTCCAGCAAGGAGTGGGGGCAGCATTGTCTTCTTCTTGATTGCCACTTGGCTCATGGCTGTCCTGGACTATCAAAACAGCCTCTTCTTCATTGCATACTTCTTTTTGCTTCCCCAAAACCAGCTGCTCACACAATCCTTTCCCTCTTACCAGCTTGGTGATCTTGATCTCAATGTCATACTCCATGACACGGGTGATCCAACCTGCCCTTTTCTCATTCAAATCCTTGTTGAGGAGGAAGTCCTTAACTCCAGCATGTGAGACCAGCAACTGGACCTTGTTGTTTGAGATTAAATGCTTGAATTTCTTCAAGCTTCTGATTATTGCAAGTACATGCTTCTCAATAAAAGAGTACCTCACCTCATAGTCATCTAGGCTCCGGCTGAAGAAGGCAATTGGCTGCTCATCATTATCCTTGTTCTGCTTTGTACCAAAATGGTAGAAATAGTGTCATTACCTCCAAATGCATAGAGGATGAAATCCTTGGAGAAGTCTGGGTTGATGAGAGTTGGTGCTTGAGAGATGGCTTCTTTGATTGCTTCAAAACTCTCCTTGCCTTCTTTGTCCACTTGAAAGCCATGCTCTTCTTTAACATTTTGGTGATGGGCTTGACAAGGGCTGCAAAATCTGGGACAAACCTCTGAACAAAGTTTATCCTTCCCAAGAAACTCTGAAGGGCTTTCTTGTGGCTTGGCAATGGTAGTGCTCTTATGGCTTCAACCCTCTCTGGATCAATTGCTAATCCTTCTTTGGAGACAATATGGCCAAGGAGCTTTCCTTCATGTGCAAGAAAGATGCACTTCTTAGGATTCAAAGACACTCCAAATCTCCTGCACCTCGTGAAGACTTGCCTCAAATGAGAGAGGTGGTCTGCTGCATTTTTGGAAAAAATAGTGATATCATCAAGGTAAATCAGCACCACATTGTTAATCAAACCTTTGAATGCCATGTCCATTTCCCTTTGGAAGGTAGCACCAGCGTTGGACAGCCCAAATGGCATTTTCTTGTATGTAAAAGTTCCCCATTTGGTTGTGAAGGCTTTGTCTTGAACTGGTCCTCTTCCTTCACCATAATCTGATTGTAGCCTGAGTAGCCATCAAGTAGTGAAAACCTCTCGGAGCCAGCCACCACTTGCAAGATTTGCTCCATGGAAGGGAGTGGGTAATGGTCCTTGAGAGAGGCTCTATTCAAGTCTCTGAAGTCAACACACAATCTGATCTCTCCACTCTTCTTTACATTTGGAACTAAGTTGGCCCAACTAGAATGCTTGATTGGGAATATGATCCTTGACTCAATCAGCTTGTCCAATTCTTTCCTCATGAGAGGCTCCATGTGTGGATTGGTGGTCTTTGTTTACTGCACTGACGGGCTTAGTATTTGGATCCAATTCGATGGTATCTTTGAGCTAAGTTGGGATTGAAACCTTTCAAGTCTTCATAGCTCCAAGAAAACATGTCAGGGAACTCTTGACACAGTTTGTATGAACTCATACCTTTCTTGTTCGTTGTCATCCTTCCAATTTGCAATGGTTTGTTCTCTTCTACCAAGATGGATATTGAATCCTCTCTCTTGACCTGAATGTTTGCTTTCTCCTTTCTAAACTGATCATTGGGGTTAAAAATGGACTCCAAAGTGATAAGTCCCTTGGGCAGCTTGTTAGTTCTCAGTTGTACCACTTGGTCACCATCTTTGATGTTTCATTTTTCTTGATTCTTGGTGAGAACTCAACTTCTTCTTACAAGAAATGGATGATTTGCTGGTCATTCTCAAACACTTGCCAACTAACATTGTTATATGGCACTGAAGGCCTCACAATCACGTGGATGTTTGGTTGTACCTTGTCTTGTTGAATGCTTTCCACAATGTCAAAGGCTGCCCCTACTGCTGCAAGCCTGTCAGCAGCTTGATTCTCTTTCCTAGGAATGGATTTGATGCCAAAACCCTCAAAATCTTCCATGAGGTCCCACACCCTGTTCTTGTAGCACTTGAGAAGATCATTCTTGGCAGCATGCTTGTCCCTTGACCTGATTTACAATCAATTCACTGTCACCAAAGACTTGCAAGTTCTTTATTTTCTTCTTGATTGCCCAATGCATCCCTTGCACCAAGGCTTCATATTCAGCAGTGTTATTGGAGCATGCAAACTGAAATCTAAAAGCTGAATAGTACTTTACTCCTTGAGGTGAAACAAGCATAGCTCCACCTCCTGCACCTTGTCTACTCCTTGATCCATCAAAAAAGCTGCCATACCTCATTGTCATCTTTGTGGTTTGGCTTGGTGATGCTAGGAATAGGCTGATTTTCTTCGTGTATGCAATAGACCCCTAGCTCAGATTCTTCCACTTCTTGATAAGGATCAAATGCATGTATCTTGTTTGCCCATTCATCAAGAGTTAGATCCGGGATGCTTCCAACCTTAGTGTCAGCTTCATCAGTGCTTGGGTGATCTTCTTGATCAAATGCTGAGCAATTGGCATTAATCTGACTTGGAGTGTAAGGCTCAATGTGGAAGTTTGCAATAGGTTCAGACCTGATTGTAGCCTTAGTTCCATACCTCGTTCTAAACAGCATGTGTGACCAATCAGCAGACAAATATCCCCCAATCTTGGTTGTGAAGTCCCTTGACAAGCATAGGGCAAAGAGTGGTGGAAGGTCTATGACTGATACATCTTGTAAAACAACAACATTTGGACATGCATGCAAGGTAAGACTCAAGTTTCTAATCACTCCAACTATTGCTACTGCTTGTCCCATCTAGCTGCACTACCCCTTTGGATATTGTTTCATATTGGAGCCCTAGCTGATCAACTATTTGTTTAGGCATTACTGAGCTACTTGCCCCGAGTCTATCATGCAATTGTGCACTAGCTGATTTCCAATGATCAATGAAACATAGAAAGGAGGGGGCTTCAACATTTTACCTTGTTGTCCTCCATGATTTCCCTCAGGCTGGGCAGCATTTGTAAGCACTTTGTCTTGCATCTGAACTTGCTGATTCGAAGTTGGCCAGTCCTTCATGGCAGCTTGCAGCAGATCTCTTTGGCCTGGGATAGATAGGGATTCCCACATTGATATATTGACATTTGTCTTCTTCATCTGATCAATGATACTGAATGGTGATGAAGGATCTCTTTGCTGTCCCTTGGTTTGCACATTCACTCCTTGCATGTGGGCAGCAACAACTAGTATTTGAGTTGGCCTAGGGGCTGTTCTTGGCTGCCCTTGTGCATTTGAAATTGGATTTTGCTTGCCAATCATTTGTGGAGCCATGGAAGGTTGTGGATTGGTTGGGGCTAATGGCTGTTCTTCACCCAAATTCCTCCTTTTTGACCTTGTGTTGGCTGCAACACCTTGAGAAACTGCCTGGTTCATGCCACAAAAATCCTCTGCTTGCCAATTTACCAATGTGGTGTCATTTGGGGCTGATTGCTGTTGGAATGTTTCTTGTTGTTGGTTGTTTCCTTGACTGCCCTCACCCTCCACACCAGTAGTTGTCACCATTAATGCTTGATTCAAAGCACCATTGAAGCACATGGATTGGTTATGAGGCTCATTGCATGGAAAACACCAATCATACTCCTGAGCAATGTTGTTTTGTGTTGGCACCAATGCCTTAGAGGTAGATATGGCATTTGGATTATAGGGCTGAAATGGTCTATTGGCAGGAGGCCTTGTTTGATTCATATTTGCAAGCTGGATTAGGTGGCCTTTGTGGTTGGTATGGCTGCCTGTTAGGCTGAGCTTGGGGTTGATAAGAAGGTCTAAAACCTTGGGCTTGTTGCCTTTTGAGAGTAACCAGCTCATTGCCTAGGTTTTGCAATTGCTTCATGACTTCTTGAAGCTCATTTGGGGCACTTGGAGATGAAGTGGAAGCTTCATTTGAACTCTGATTTCTAGGAGTGGGAGAAGGAGCCAAATTAGGTGCTTGATTGGTGTTTGGACTCTCTAAACTTGGAAACAATGGCATGGGAGGTCTAGGGGCAAGTTTTCCAACTTGGATCAAACAATTTTCAGCCCTAATGGCAATGCTATAAGCCATAGGGATAGTTATGCCTCCCATGGACTGAATCAACATAGAAATATCAGAATTTAGAGCTTTGAGATAGTAGAGAAAAGCACCTTCTGCTGTTGGCCTGACTGCCATTGGAATTCTCTCCCAAGTCTTTTGAAATCTGAAGTTGAAATCGGTCAGCTGCTCATTGGGAGCTCTCTTGATGGTTGTCAGCTGCTCCAAAAGAGACAAGTTGTCTCCCTTTTCTCCAAATTGCTCATGAAGTGCTATACACAGCTGATTCCAATTTGTGATAGAACCAGCTCCAAGGCTTCTAAACCATTGCAATGCTTTACCCTTGAATGAAGATGCCAGTAACTTGACAGCCACTTGCATCTCATTGATTTCATGGATTGCACAAAGGTTAGCAATATCTTTAACATGATCACCTGGAGTAGTCTGATTTTCTCCAGTGAAGTAGGAAATGTTCTTCAAGGCTGCAATAGGAATTGGATGTTGTGCATTGAGGGCAAGTGGGCTGCTTTGCTGTGAAGTTGACATAGGGGTTGTTTTGTGCCATTCTAATTGGTCTTAAAACCCTTGTTGGTGAATGAAAGGCCTACAGTGGAGGAGTTGAGAGAGTTCTGTTTGGTGGAGATGGAGACCTTTGAATCCTTCTTCCTCTTTGCCTTCTTCTTGGAGATAATTGCAGGTATTCAAACAACACTTCTTCTTCTCCAACTCTTGACCTTGTGGTGACTCTTCTCATGAGTTTTCAGGCCTGCCTTTGCTTTGAAAACCAGTTGATTCTTCCCCTTGGAGTCACCAGATATGCAAATAATAGCTCTTTTCAAGCAAGAAAATTGCAGCAGATGCACATCAACTTTGCTGCAATAAAAATGAGACCTCTAGTGTCCCACCGGCATGCCAAAACTGTTAGTGCAAAATCACAGCACCCCTGGATGTTGATCAGGCTTCTAGGTTGATCACTCTAGCATCCAGTGTGATTGCACAACATGGAAACCTCTCTCCAAGTGTGGGACTTGTGAAACTGAGAGAGGAATCTCTAGATTAGAGGTTGGTTCCTCAAACTCCTCTGATTTAGATCTATATTTGCACAACTACAGAGGTTCAGATCCTAATCCTACTCTAAATTGCAAGGAGACAGGGATAGAAATGCAAAAATTGAAACTAACTAAAGATGGTGATGCACCAAAAGGAGTGGTGAATATTTTTGTCATGCAAATAGACACAAACCAAAGATTGCAACATAAAACATACACAGGCTGATAAGATATAATTTAGGATCTGAAATGAAGCAAATAATACAAACAAAGGACTGAAACCATTCACAAAGCTTGCATTATCATTTCCAATGTCAAAACCACTGCATTACAACCTCAGAGAGGTAAAAAAGCTGTTACAATCTTTGAAGAGGTCTGATTCTTGCAACAATCACTTGCTGGAGGTGAAAGAAGAAGTTTGCTATGCCAAAAAATGTTCCCCCTTTAGAAATGAGCCAAATCTAGCTTTTACATTGCATGGGTCGAGCCCAGGAGAGAGAAAATGTACAAAAAACATGGGAGCCCATTCCTCATTGACTACAAATGCATTAAATCAGCATGGAGGACCTTACAAACCCATACCCTACCATTTTTGACCAAATTGGAGGAGAATGCGACCCATTCTGCATTAAATTTGGTCACTGAAATGTCATTTCTGGCCATGAACACGTGTCAGAGCTGTTTCTTAACTTTCTCTCTCTAGACTAAACCAAAATTCAAGATTGACCCCAAATCATGTAGAGAATTTTATAAGCTTTCCAATGATATAAAGAACGTGCAAATCCAGAGCTCTGGATCGAAAGATATGGCGATCTGAAGATTTAGGGCACAAAACAGGCAAAAATGGGTTTTGAAATTTTTCCCGCGCTCCGCCACCTGGACGACACGTGTCGGGCTTGATTGGATGAGAAATTCTCTCTCCTTCCCTTACCCATGGGTTTTCCTTGAAAGTTTTGACTTTTTGTAATTTTGGAAAATTTCCCATTTTTTCCCCGCGTCCCCACCACTTGGGACACGTGGCATGATCTGGTTGGAGGACAGGGGCGCGGGGTCATCCTTTACCTTTTAGTTTTTGGCCAAAACTTTTGCCAAATTCTCTAATTCCTCCCAGCTCCACTGCACTCCCCTTCTCCTTAGGACACGTGTCCTCTTTTTATTGGCTCGGGCCAACGCTTCAAACCTTGCCCTTTGAAATTTTGGACGTTTTCCCTTGTGACACGTGGCGTTTCCTGATTCGTCCGCGGGCCTGCCGGATTTTCACGTCCCTCGCGTCCCTTTGGCCCGGTTGTCCCAAACTGCTATGGGACAAATTCCTCCATCCACCCGATTCGGGCTTCCTGTCCCTCTTTGAGGCGAAGACACGTGGCGTGATTTGATTGGCTCTCGGCTCCTTCGGCTCTCCGCGTCCCACGCGTCCCTATGTCCCAACTGTCCAGTGTGAAAGTTCTGAAAGTTCTCTTTTTCCTGGTCGATCCGGGTGGTTCACGTCCTCCTCGCGTCCTCATAGCCCGAGATGTCCCACCATTACTGCACAGTTAGTCAATTTTTTTTTACCTTTGGCCAGATTCGGCTTTCCATGTCCCGCGTCCCCCAATGTCCCAATGTCCCTCCCGATGCTTTGCGCGACCACCTGGAGGCTTTTGGCGGCCGATTCGCCCCCAATGTCCCAAGCTGTCCCAGGACCACTGGACTAGGACTTAGCCAATTTTCATGATTTTTTCTGGCCCAAGCTTGTTTTTGTAACTTTTTCACCCTTTTTTAGAACTTGCTCCTTTCTTCTTTCCAACAGAGGAGACATTGTTTTAAACAAAACAATCAACCCAAGATGTGGGTTTCCTCAAAATAGAGGGGAAACGGCTTTCCCTACTTTAATGCCATTGCTAGTTCAAAGAAGACGAACAATCCACAAAAGAAGTTCCAATTCCATTATCTAACGAAAATGTTTCCAGTTTAATTTTCCAAAAGATATTCAAATAGCTCGGTTAAACTACTCTACCAGATTTCCTTTGAGTAAGTAGTTTGAATTGACAGAGTTATAAGCTTAAACCATAAAATCAAGTAAAAACCCAATTCAATACCAAAACCAAATCGAATAGGTCTATAATACGACTAGTTCAGAACTCGAGAATACAAAATCTGAGCACAATGTTGAACACAAACTTCTCACAAAGGTTCAGGACCGCTCAAGAGAATATTTACAGGTTCAGGGCAACAACATGTTCCCATTCCCGTTTATATCTTAAACAAATAAAACCCAAAAAGATACCAAAATAGAACCGATACCTCATTGTAGTTTACTGAATTCCACACACTAAGTAACAATTTAAATGTATAGTGTTGAATCACAAAATATCGAACATGATTTCAGATATACACCAGTATCTTAATACGAGGTAGTATATATTACAAATATACATTAACATCTCAAAACAATAGGGAGCCTCCATTACCAATTTATATCTTATGAAGAATCCCTATTTCCAACTCAAAATGAAACATGAGTTTCCAACAAGAGTTTGAAACCATACAAGTAACAAAATATGAGTGTGGTTGAAACATGAACTTCCATTAATAGTCAAGAATATCACAAGAATAAAACATGAGTACAGAAATACATACGGACTTCAAACAATAGTCTTGAGTTACTTAAGTTTCCAAACACGGGTTTAGAGCATCAAGAATTATCCAGTACTCAGTTCTTATCCAAATATAAACCCAATACAACTTCCAAACCTAACACTAGCTTGAATACAAGATCAAGCTTAAACAAAACCTAAGTTCCAATGCAAGATCAAATGGGACTCAAGGTTTCTAAAAACTCAGAACCATATAAATAGCAACGAAGGTCAGTTAAAACACAAAACTTTGAATATCGGTTCCAGAAATGACAAGTAGAGCTACAGAAACAAGTTTCCCATGAATGATTCAAAATTTAACCCACACAAAGAAAGTTTCCAAACTTAATGTTATTTTGCTAAGGATTTCATATCCAAATTTCCAGAGATTTATAAAACCCATCAAGCAAATAACCAGATAAAACATGAAGAACAAGAATCTCATAAGAGCATAGTCATTTTAATGAAATGTTTAGAAGAAAGAAAGAGATCTTAATGGTTAGAGACTATCATGTCTGATAGTGCTTCTCAAATCGAAGGAGACTTCTAGCCAAGATTTTAACTCCTTTTCTTCTCCATGAAAGATCAACAAACAAAAAACTTTCCTCAGAATGCCTCATATACCTTCCCATGATCGAAAATAGACCAGGTGAGCTAAAAATAACAATGCAGAGAAAGCCAAACATAGTTCAAGAACTAGTTTGCTCCATGTAGAGTAAAATTCAAAAATCATGTAAAAAGAAACAACCTCCCACAAATCTAGCTTCCAAGTTTCCTAGACAGTTTGTGAACAAAAACCGAGACCAATAAATTCCATTAATTCCAATTTTCCCACTAAACTCTCCTTGCCACAACCTCCCAAATCCGGTGAATGCCAATTCACATTTAACATGTAATTCCATCTTTAGTGAAACTTCCACATAATTCTCCGCCAAGTTAACTAGCCCTTGCCCAAATTGGCATTACTTTATGCCTTAAAAACCTTATCAACAACTTAAATTCCATTGGAACCATTGCCTTTGATGCAAGTTACCCCCTTTAGGTTCCTTTTTAAATAACTTAGGATAGATCCCTTAGAACTTAGGTTAGTTTAGAATTAATCACCTTAGGCCTTACACATTACCTTAGGTAGTTTCCACATAGGTTAGATTAATTCACAACATAATAGTTTTAGGCATTAGGTTAGATCATCACATAATCTTATAGCATTAGGTTTTAGGTTAAATTAAATAGCCTAGTAACCTCTCCATAATCCTTTAGCACAAAGCTTAGGTTAGGATAAAAATTCAATTAAGTAACATAGCTACGTAGTAAATATTCTTACCTAGATTATGATTCTGTAGGATAATCCTTTAGTTTAGGATTTTGAATCCTTCCTATGCCATGAATAGGTTGTATTTCATTTACGTCAGCAATTTCCTACCATGATCAATCTCCAAATACCCAAGAACAACATACAACTGAATGGAAACACGTTCACACAAAATCTAAGAACTTGTAACAACAAAGTTTAGTCCAATATGTCCCTTAATTTTATTAAATGTCAATTTACCCTTCATTCAACTGAGTAGATTTAAAACATTCCTTGGATCATTGAAATTGATCCAAGGATGAGTTAGATAAGGAGATAAGTTTGCAACTCTTAAACTAGATTGGAATTTACCTATAAGAAATGAAAAATGGGTTCAAGGAAGCCATTCCATTTCATTCTAGTGATCTTAAGAATAGAAAATATTTATCCATATCAAGCATGATCTCCAACAACCAAAAGAACACATCTTTAGAAGAAGATCACATGTCAACACTTGAAATGCAAAAGAGGAATATAACAATTTTCAAGGGTGTTACATGCTTCCCTCCTAAAAAGAATCATCATCTTGATGATTACCTCATTTTAACAATTTATATCAATGAAAATCAATTCATTCACTTCTCTTATCATAAGTCAAATATATAAAAAACTTATAGTTCTAGAAATCAACATTAAATAGTTGTTTGTTCAATTCTTATAAATATCTACCAAAATCGGCATACTTATAGTCATATACAGAAGAAAAATCACAAAAATTTCTAACAATCCATAGAATCAATTCTATTCAAATAGATATGGAAAAGAAGTTTTCATATCCTCTAGGTTTTCCCAAGTTGCACTATCTTCATTAAACTAGTCCCACTGGACTTTACATTGCCTTATTTCTTGATTTCTCAAATGCAACTAGTGAGTTTCAAGCACTCATATGGGTTTAACCATGATTATTCTTGGGTCCTGGACCTGCAAGGAATTCCAATTTAACATGTGTGATAAATCTGAAACGTATTTCTTAAGAAAAGAAATATGGAAAACATCATGCATTCATGAAAAAGTAGGAGGTAATGCTAAACGATAAGCTACAGGGTTAATTACTTCAACTATCTCAAAAGGTCCCACATAATGAGGTGATAACTTGGTAGCCTTGCCAAAAGTTATAGAACTCTTTTTCGGTTTAACCCAAGAAAGAATTTCTCACCAAGTTCAAATTTCCTATCAACCCTCTTCAAGTCAGTGTAACTCTTTTTCCTATCTGCTGCTTCTTTCAAGCATTCACGAATCAATTTAACTTGTTCCATTTCAGTAAGAATTTTAGGTCCAATTACCTCTCTATCTTCTATGCTATCCCAACTAACAGGGGTTTTGCATTTTCTTCCGTATAATGCCTCGAAAGGTTCCATCTTAAGAGAAGCATGATATGTATTATTGTATGTGAATTCAACTAATGGAAGATACTCTTCCCACTTATACTGTTGATCCATGTAATACATTCATAACATATCTTCTAAAACTTGATTTACTCTTTCAGTCTACCCATTTGTTTTTGGATGATACACAAAACTGAAATTCAACTTAGTTCCTAGAGCTGCATTAAGCATTTGCCAAAATCTTGACATCATTCTAGGATCTCTATCTGAAATTATTAACTCAGGTACTCCATGTAATCTGAAAATTTCATGTACAAATCTTCTTGCCAAAATAGGAGAATCATCTTTTAGATTTCCAACAATAAAATGTGCTACCTTTGTTAGTTTATCCACAAGTACTAAGATAACATCATGCTTATTTCTTGACATAGGTAACCCTTGTACAAAATCCATGCTTATTACTTACCATTTGTACTGTGGTATGCTATGAGGATACAACAAACCGGGTGCATATGTTTCACTTTAACACGTTGACATTCAAGGCAATGTGTCACAAAATCAATAACATCCTTTTTCATTCCTTTCCAAAAATATTGTTGTTTTATATCAACAAGCATCTTAGTAATGCCAGGGTGTCCAGAAAAAGGTGAATTGTGAAATTTAGCTAACAATTTCTTTCTCAAATCATTAAGCAAAGGTACATAGACTTTGTTTTCAAATCATAAGATTCCTTCTTTATCAAAGTGAAAACCTTTGTACCTCGAATCATTAGAATTAATAGCAAGTGCTACTTTTACTTGTTAAAAGTAAGAATCGATTCAATAACACTTTTTATTTCATCCTTAAACTAAGTTCTAAGTGTCATTCCTATGACTTAGAGCATCACCACTCTATTCTATTTTCCTTTAATGTAACTTATGTCCAAATCATATTAAGACAAAAACTTTAACCACCTTCATTGCCTTGCATTCAGATTTGGTGAGTGAAAATGTACTTCAGCCCAAGATGATCGAGTTTTCAACTCAAATGGTTTACTGCGAGATAATGCCTCCAAACTTGAAGTGCATGAATAATGACAGCAAGCTCTAAATCATGTGGAGCATAATTCAACTCATGTAACTTAAGTTTTCTACTTTTGTATGCTATAACATGACCACTTTGTAACAAAATACCTCCTAGACCTTCACCGGATGCATCGGTTACCACCATAAAATATCCATTAGGATCTGGTACTGCAAGAATAGGTGATGAAGTTAACTATTCCTTCAATGTTTTAAATGCAATTTCACATTTCTCACTCCAAACAAACTTTTTATCTTTCTTCTGTAAGGAAGTTATTGGTGCAACTATCTTAGAAAAGTCTTTTACAAATTTCCTATAGTAGCCAGCAAGTCCCATGAAGCTTTTAACTTCATGTACATTATTTGGTGTAGGTCATTCTATTATAGCCGTAATTTTTGAAGGATTTGCAGCAATTCCATCTTTACTTATTACATGTCCCAGATAGTGGACTTCTATGTCATAGAAAGAACATTTGGACAACTTACCAAACAACTGTCTCTTTAAAAAAAAATTCAAAACTATTTTCAAATGCTCATGATGCTCCTCAATGCTTTTAGAATATATGAGAATGTTGTCCAAGAATATGAGAAAAAAATTTTCCAAGTATTCTTGAAAGATATTATTCATTAAATTCATAAATGTTGTAGGTGCATTAGTTAATCCAAAAGGTAAAACCGTAAACTCATAATGTCCATACCTTGTTAAAAGTTGTTTTATGAATATCCTCATTTTTAATTTATAGTTGATGATATCCAAATCAAAGATTTATCTTGGAATATACCGATACTCACGCATCTTATCAAATAAATCATCAATCCTGGGGAGTGGATATTTGTTCTTGATTGTTTCCTTGATTAACATTTTGTAATCAATGCACAATCTAAGTGTTCCATCTTTCTTTTTCACAAAAATTATGGGTGCTCCCCAAGGTGAAACACTTGTTCTAATCAAACCTTGAGAAGAAATTTCATGCAACTGATCCTTAAGCTCTACTAATTCTATAGTAGTAATTCGATACGGTGCCTTAGAAATAGGTTTAGTTCCAGGCTTGATCTCAATCATGAAATCAAATTCCCTTTAGGTGGAAGACCTGGAAATTCTTCTAGAAATACATCACTGAAGTCTCATAACAGCGGATATCATTCCATAATATCATTGCTCTCTTAAGTGGATTTAGTAATTTTTACTGCATATAAGGTACATCCTTTATTTTTGGCCTTTTTAAGTTGCATAGCTGACAATTTTCTAACAAAAATTTCACATTTCACACCCCCAATCTTTGTTGTTCTTTGCAAGTTGTCTAAATAACTAATGTTTTTTTTTCAAAATAGTCCACTTTAGCCTTATGTTTTGCTAACCAATTAACACCTAAGATTATATCATAAGACCCTAAAGGTGCAACATAAAGATCAACCTTTATGGAAAAGTTGGTAAATCAAGGACTGCTCCAAATAGACACATACTAATTGTATGAACAAAATTATTCCCATACTATACAATCCATGTTTTATCCATGTTTCTAGCTTTTATTTTTAATTTTGATGCTAATTTACTATAAATAAAACATTCAGTCGATCCGGTATAAAAAAATCGTTATTGGTAAACCAAATATCTTACCTAGAACTTCTATGGGTGTGGTATGTCTCTTAGCCTTTGTTTGTCACCATCTTTGCATCATGTATCTTGTGTTGTTGATTATGATCATCCTTATTCAAAGGACATCGATGTGCATAATGATCCTTTCCACAATTATAACATCCTCCTACAGGTCCATTCCTAGGTTCGAGTTTATTTCCAGCCTTAGAGTTATCATTTTGACCCCCATATGACTTATGTCTCTTATTATTGTTCTTGGCAAAGTTGTTACTAATATTACCAACAAACTTGTTTGTTGCTGCTTTCCTATTTGTTTCAAATGAAAACTTACTTTTCATTCTGAATTTATTCCATGGTCCTTTCTTGGGTATAAGAGATGATGAAGAGGAGTTGGGATTCTTCTTCCTTACTTCCTCCTTATGAGCAGAAATTGCCTTTAATTTCTATTCTTGCCTTATGGCTTTTTCAACAACCCCTTCCATCGTGGTTGGGCTGTGTACATCCACCTCTCCTTCTATAATAGGATTCAATCACATGATGAATTTTTGTATCCTAAACTTCTCATCAGTTTGGTACTAGGGCACATACTTAAGGAGTTTTGTAAACTACTCCCAATACTCAGTTACAGTTAGCTTTCCTTGAGCTAAGTTCTTAAATTCAGTCATTTTTTTATCATAGTAGAGTTGTGGCAGCCATCATTTCCTAAAGTAACCTTTAAATTGGTTCCATGCGATATTAGATTCATCAATGTTCAACTCAGCCTTGTAGCTGTCCCACCACAAAGATGCTTCATGTGAAAGTTGATATGCTCCCCATATTGCCTTTGTTTCTTCTGGAAAATTTCTTATCACAAAATATTTCTCCATTTTGCTGAGCCGCCTTATCCCCATCTCCTAATGTGGTGCCATCAAACTTGGGTGGACTTATCCTTTTTATTTCATTAGTGAGTTCTCTACTGCTAGCCTATCCTTTTTGTTCTTAGGCTCCACATGTATGTTAACATTGTTATTATCAACACCCACATTGGCATTGTCCTGAAGGTGGTTGATTATTATTATTAGCTTCTTCTTCCTCCTCATTACCCATTACTTGTTGTTCAAGCACGCATAATGATCTCTTGTGTCCAACAGGGAAGCAAGGATCGCATCAAGAGGTAGTTCTCACTCCTCCTTGAGGTGGAGGGTTATTCATAACATTTCTATACGATGGAAAAGTGACATGCAAGCATGGGAATCTACAAGTATCTCTTCATTGTACCCGACCTCCCGAGGTCATGTCGAGACAACAGTGAATGTTGAATGCAAATGGAAATGAGCATAACTAATCGGGTAATCTTATATCCTTAATACGTAATAATGGAATCTGTAAATCTAAGGTGAAAAAGGCCCTCCTAACCTAAATTGGCGTAATGGTTCATTCAAATATAATGGTTGTTTTGAGGCTCCAATCAATGTCGAGCTCTGCCAAGATCTTGTTTCTTAGCTATTGATACATGGGAAGTGACCGTGGGAGCTTCGTATATATCTCCAGAAAAGGTCATGAAAATGGTGATAGGAGGTTTAGTGGATTTGTAGTGAACTATGGATGGTTTTCTGGTCTAGCCCAAAAAATATTAGATTGATTGACTTCTATATTTAATACGGAGAATTACGTGATGATATCTGGCAGAGTGGTGAGGATCTAAATACTAGCGTTCATAAACCAGTGTCAATACTTAATTGATTTGCAGGCCCATTAGGTTGTGGGACTTGGGTTGTGGGACTTGGGGATCACAACCATGAGTTCATGGTTGTTGTGGATCTATTATGGTCATGTGAGGAATTAATCTCTTCTTGGAACTATCCAGTAATCATATGCCTTTTCAGCCTCTATGTTTAGAACTAGAGGTTGTATAATTTTCTTAGAGTACCTAACAAGTGTTCTGGCAACTTAAAATGCATAAGCTAGTATCTATGTCAACAAGGAGGTATTCTACATTAGGTTGTGGAACCAAAGTATCACAACCAAATTTTTACTCTCTTTCAAATCCTTACATAGTCATTCAAATGTTTTATCAAGGCAGTCTATAGTTAGGATGGTTTGACCAAAATGTGTAAGCTTTTTTGTCTTCGATGTTTAATCCTCTTAGTTGCTCACTAATTGCTTGTAAGTTTGTTGTTGCTCGAAAAACTTGTATCCTAAGGTCCTGATCTATATCAGCTAATGTCATGGGTAGATTTGGCTAAGGCACTATGGGTTCAAATATATACTCTCTAGGCTCTCTAGGTCCTGTGATTGTCATACAAAATGATTCAACTTTTAACTAACTTTAATAAACTGATTATGAAAAGTATTTACACTATGCAAGAATTCTTCTATTTTTGTATTTTCAATGACGTATTTCAATGAAATTGAAGAGAAACTACTCTAGTATATTTATAAAATGGACAACTAATCTAGTAACAGAATAAAAACAAGCAAAGTAGCCTGGTATGGCTATTTTCCTGTGCAGTTGTGATTTTATCCTAAATATCTAATCAACTAAATATATTAAATTGAAAGGCTCTCAATCCTACCTCAGAAGTGGGGAATCAATCATAGCTACCATTTTCTATCAATCCCCACAGCTTTCCTAGTGATATCAAGAGCGATCTTTTAATTGAAATGAAATAATTCACTACTCTATTTGATACATTGTAATAGAACTTTGATAGCTCAAACTCATGCATTTACAAAACATTAAACTGGTAAATCTAGTTGTGTGTAATTTCATCCCCTCAACGTGATCTCCTCATTCCTTCATGTCCTTGTGAATCTAGAAAGTATTTATATGATAGTATCAATCAAGATGGTATTCGAATAATGGTAGCTTTGGATATAAGACTCAATACAATGTGAGTAGGAGATGGATAGCGTAAGTGATGAGAAGCTTGACTATGTAATTACTAGCGGGATTTATCGCAGAATACAACACAAGTGCACCAAGAGTTTTAGAATCTATCCTTGTGACAAAACAAAACCTACAACTTTAATGGATTCTAGTCTATAAATGAAGCTATTCTATGCTAAACTTGATTGTATGGAGCAACAATGGAACAAGACTCAAAACAAGAAGATTAAATGACTTCTAAACAACAAAGGAAAACTAATAATTGATGTAAAACATGAAACTGGTAGAATTCTAAGAAATAAATTGAAAGATTGAATAAGAGAATTGAGAAGATGAGGGGCCATTTGCTTGAAAACAAGCTGGCTATTTATAACCAATGCACTTACTAGAGGGTAACTCCCATTTTAACTCTTTACTATAAATAATGGAAAAGCACTATTCATAGGGAGCATAAAACATTAATGCAAGCCAAAGTGGTTCAAGAAAGCATGTAAAACTCAAGATTTACATTTGACGTGATCGTCTCCTAAGGATCTCGGAAAATGTGTACATGACCGCCACCCTATGTAGGGTGGTGGTCATGGGACCGCCGCCTGACAGTGCAGCAAATGTTTCGGGCATCTTTGAAGACAAAAATGCAAGAAGGAGGGAAAAGGGAAAATAAAGCATGTAGAGGCCGAGTAGGGCATGTGGGATACAAACGTATATTTGGTGAGATTTTTTGGATTTTGAACACCTTGCAAGGAGACCTATATCATCATTGGAGCATGTGTAACATCGTTCTGGTGGTGTAGTACCCTACACTTTTGGGTAAGTATAGTTTCCTCTTGTTCTCACCATTTTTTTATTACAAAAAAATTAAGTTTCATCAGATTGGGGACATAATAGGTCTAAGAGCTACAACCTTCAGCTCTGATACCAAGATGTAACATTCCCATTTTAAGACTTTAGAAACAAGGGATTTTTTTATAATGTTCACTATTCTAAATAAAGCATTATTTAGAACAAACATTCCATGTCAATCAAATTCAATGGATAAACATATGTAGTTGTAATGACTCGGTGATTCACCGATCTATTCATTCCATAACTCGGTAAGCTATCGATCTATTTATGTTATCTTATGTATTGAATACATATTGTATACTTCATATACTTTGTCATCCTACCCTACACTAGTATTGAGTGATTTATTTAAAGAACATATCTAAATATCTACTACCAATATTCATCTGATATCACGTTGTTTTAAACTTGGTGACATAGGACAATGCAACCAGTAGTTTGTGATACTTTGGCCAAATATTTATAACATATTGTGTATGTCACTATTCCTAGATGGCATACTCATCATATTGGAATATGTCCTTCACCTCACTCCTCAATTATCATGATTGGTCTTTACTGACTACCATTAGTCCACTTGTTCTAGGTTTAATCCTAGCCCTATATAGGTACATAACCTATTATAGGAAGAAGCTCTCAATGTCTTAAGGTATATGGGCATACTCGGTTGACCTAATTTGACCGGATGTGCCAACATACCCTGAGCCATTGGAAGCTAATTCATATCCTAAATATGCTCCTATCAAGACCTAGAGGGAAACTAAGTTCAAGTACTAATTCCCATTGGGGTGTATATCTATATGATCAATGCAGAAGGGTGATGCCACATGCCAACTACAACATTGTATTCTCGAGAATACCCAAGCCTTTTTGAAATTACATCCCTGCAGTTGGCGTGTACCAACATCCTACAAAACTACCTCATCGAGATGTACATACTCTCGAGGGATTGTTAATACTTTGTTAGTCCGAATTAATTCTTGATTAAAACAACTCTACCAAAAACTAATTTAACGCTCAATAACTTCTTTCCTAAATTTTATTCATTTATTCCATTAAGAAATTCATTATATCCAAGGTATCTTTTAAGGTTTGATCACATAGTTAAAATGCCAATTAACTATAACTCGAACATTGTTATAATATGTCTTATTTAAAAATTACATTAACTTTTTTAGAAAAGTTCAACACCAAATATATCCAATATAAAGTAGACTTCATACAAAATGAAGTCTAATAATTTGTAATCACATTAACATACCTTTTTGGTTTATATTCAATTAAGAAAGATAAAGAGTCTTTATCTACATGTTAAGTGTTAGGGTATATCCTACCTAGTATCCACATTTCTTAATGTATGTTCAACACACATTACATTACCATATAATATAGTTTAGATAAGAACATCATATTCTGCAACTTAACAAGCTACATCATAAGTAGGGAAATTGAACTAAATCCCTTTATCCAACTTATCAAGGATAACCCATTAAACATATAATTAATATGAAGAATATCAACAAGATAGAAATCCATCGTTTTCATATAAGCACAAGATAATATACACAACCGATACAAGTAAATTCTTAGCTTTCAACTCATCTTTATAACTTATACATTTACAAGCCTTATGCACTTTAGGCGTACTGCATAACAATAGCCTTCATCCTAAAAGAATACTACTTTTATTTTTCAATACAATCTCAAGAACGAATCAGAATTCTTCACAAGGAATCAGATTTAAATTAGCCAATGCATCTCATAATTTTAGCCTTCTTTTATCAATTAAAAATTCCATCTACAAATATTGTTAGTACGGGTTAGTTCAATGAACTGAGCATGATAAACACTAAGCCTTATAATGAATTGCATTCCACTAATTGTTCCATTAAAACAACTTTGTTTTAATTAAATAATTAATATATCATACTAATAAGCATAAGTAATAACAATCAGAAAGAAGTACATTAATAAGTCTCAAATTAACTTCTAAGAGAAGAACAAAATATAATCTTCAACATCTCATTTTATAAATTAAATTTTAATTGATCCTATCAATTACCTTTAAACAAACAACAAATCATATCATCTCATTGTTCCCAATTCTATCATAATAGAATAAAACATTTATCTTTACTATAAGACAAAAGAAGTGTTTATAGCATGGTTCCCATTAGGATGATTCATCTAATTCTTAAGCAAAAGAAGAAGAAGAACCATTACAAACTATGCCCAAACACAAAACATCTGAAAAATAGAAACATGTTCATAACATGAATTTAACTGTTTCATTTTAAAGGACAACTACCTTAACATTCAACATTTAAGATATTCATCATAACAAAATCCCATGTCCATCCCTGAAGGATTATAGAATCAAACAGTTTGTCAACAAGTTTACATTTTTTGTTCAACAAGACTGAACATCTAATCTCTTTTTACATCATTTCAGTCAAATGATATGTACTGAAGACTAATCAACATAATAAATATCCATTCCCTAAGAGAATCAATAACATAAGGTTTCAATCAATGAACTTAACCCAACAACATAGAAAAGGAATCTTATCATAATGTGATTCCATCCTTAAATCATTCCACTACACTTAACAACAAATTCCCTTTCTAATCCAAACAATAAGCTCATACACTAGTTCCCAGAAGAGAGAACAAAACCAACTCAAGGTAAGAAGAAAACATACTGCAAGTCTCCCTTACAATTTTTACCTTCAATAAAGCATGAGTTCCCATTTCAATTCAGAACAAATACACAGTAAAGTTCAAAAATAGCATATTGTCCCAAATGAATCGAAATTTCTTTTCTCTTTAAAAAAAAGGATTCATTTACTAAATCCAATCAAGAAATAGAAAATCCCTAACATAAAACTAACAATTCTTAATTACCCATGATCTCAACAAAGACTAAAACTTCATTACAAGATTTCAACATTTTATTACAAAGAGCAAGTGGTTCATGGTTTCAAAAGAGAGCAATAATCCAAACAAAACTATCTCAACTTCATGTTTCCAATAGAGGAGACATTGTTTTAAACAAAACAATCAACCCAGATGTGGGTTTCCTCAAAACAGAGGGGAAAATGCTTTCCTACTTTAATGCCTCTGCGCTAGTTTAAAGAATATGAGCAGATCCAAAAAATAAGTTATAATTCCATCATCTAATGCAAACGTTTCAGCTTTAATTTTCCAAAAGATATTCAAACAACTCGATTAAACTACTCTACCAGATTTCCTTTGAGTAAGTAGTTTGAATTGAAAGAGTTATGAGCTTAAACCATAAAAGCAAGTAAAAACCCAATTTAATACCAAAACCAAATCAAACAAGTCTATATTACGACCAGTTCAGAACTCGAAAATATAAAATCCGAGGATAATGTTGAACACAAACTTCTCATAAAGGTTCATGACCACTCCAGAGAATATTTACAGTTTAGGGCAACAACATGTTCCCATTCCCATTTATATCTTAAACAAAGAAAAACCAAAAATACTGAATGTAACGATACCTCGTTGCAGTTTACGAATTCCACACACTAAGTAACAATTTAAATGTATAGTGTCGAATCACAAAATCTCCAACATGAGTTTAGATATACACCAGTATCTTAATACGAGGTAGTATATATTACAAATATACATTAATAGTTCAAAACAATAGGGAGCCTCCATTACCAATTTATATCTTATCAAGAAGCCCTATTTCCAACTCAAAATGAAACACGAGTTTCCAACAAGAGTTTGGAACCATACAAGTAACAAAATATGAGTGTGGTGAAAACATGAACTTCCATTAATAGTCTATAATATCACAAGAATAAAACATGAGTACAGAGCTACATACAAACTTCAAACAATAGTCCCAAGTTACCCAAGGTTCCAAACACGGGTTTAGAGCATCAAGAATTATCCAGTACCAGTTCTTATCCAAATACAAACCCAATACAAGTTCCAAACCAAACACTAGCTCGAATACAAGCTCAAGCTTAAACAAAACACGAGTTCCAATGCAAGATCAAATGGGACTCAAGGTTCCCAAAACTCATAACCATATAAACAAAAAATGAATCTCGCTTAAAACATAACACTTCAAATACCAGTTCTAGAAATGACAAGCAGAGCTATAGAAGCAAGTTTCCCATGAATGATTCAAAATTTAACCCACACAAAGAAAGTTTCCAAACTTAATGTTATTTTGCTAAGGATTTCATATCCAAATTTCTAGAGATTTATAAAACCCATCAAGAAAATAACCAGATAAAACATGAAGAACAAGAATCTCATAAGAGTAGAGTCATTTTAATGAAACGTTTAGAAGAAAGAAAGAGATCTTAATGGTTAGAGCCTATCATGCCTGATAGTGCTTCTGCCAAATTGAAGGAGACTTCCAGCCAATCTTTCAACTCCTTTTCTTCTCCACAAAATATCAAAAACAAACAAATTTCCTCAGAATGCCTCATATACCTTCCCATGATCGAAAATAGACTAGGTGAGATAAAAATAGCAATGTAGTGAAAGTTGAACTGCTGGTTCGAAGAACTAGTTTGCTCCATGCAGAGCAAAATCTGAAAAGCATGCAAAAACCAACGAACTCCCACAAATTCTCCTTCCAAGTTTCCTAGATGGTTTGTGAACAAAACCTAGACCAATAAATTCCATTAATTCAAATTTTCCCGCTCAACTCTCCTTACGATTGCCTCCCAAATTTGGCAAATTCCAATTCACATTTAACATGCAATTCCATCTTTAGTGAAACTTCCACATAAGTCTCCACCAAGTCATCTATTCCCTGCCAAACCTGGTAGTACTTTATGCCTTAAAAACCTTATCAACAACTTAAATGCCATTGGAACTATCAACTTTGATGCATGCAACCTCCTTTAGGTTCCCTTTTAAATAGCTTAGGATAGATCCCTTAGAACTTAGGTTAGTTTAGAATTAATCACCTTAGGCCTTACACATTACCTTAGTTAGTTTCCACATAGGTTAGATTAATTCACAACATAATAGTTCTAGGCATTATGTTAGATCATCACATAATCTTATAGCATTAGGTTTTAGGTTAAATTAAATAGCCTAGTAACCTCTCCATAATCCTTTAGCACAAAGCTTAGGTTAGGATAAAAATTCAATTAAGTAACATAGCTAGGTAGTAAATATTCTTACCTAGCTTAGGATTCCATAGGATAATCCTTTAGTTTAGGATTCTGAATCCTTCCTATGCCATGAACAAGCTATATTTCATTTACGTTAGAAATGTCCTACCATGATCGATATCCAAAGACCTAGTCACAACATACAACTGGATGGAAACACGTTCATAGAAAATCTAAGAACTTGTAACAACAAAGTTTAGCCCGATATGTCCCTCAATTTTATTGAATGTCAATTTACCCTTCATTCAACTGAGTAGATTTAAAACATTCCTTGGATGACTGAAATTAATCCAAGGATGAGTCAGATAAGGAGATAAGTTTACAACTCTTAAACCAGATTGTAATTTACCTACAAGAAGTGAAAAATGGGTTCATGGAAGCCATTCCATTTCAGTCTAGTGATCTTAAGAATAGAAAATATTTATCCATATCAAGTATGATCTCCAAAAACCAAAAGAACACATCTTTAGAAGAAGATAACATGTCAATAATTGAAATGCAAAAGAGGAATATAACAATTTTCGAGGGTGTGATAAAAGTGATATAAGAGACTTCTTCTTAATTCACCAAAACATAAAGCACTTATCTACAAAGAAGGCTCCACATGTTTTTCTTTTCCTATCATTAATGTTGCCTACCCAATCTGCATATGTGAAATCTCTCGACTTGAAATTCATTTCATCTTAGATACCAAAGTCCATATTCCATGGTCCCTATGTGATACCCAAGATTATTTTGACAGATTAATGATGGATTTCCTTGGGATCTTCTTGAAATCTTCCAACCAAACTAATTGCTTGCATGATATCAGGTTTATATGTAGTTGAATAAAAATGATTCCTATCATATATCTATATGAGGTATTATTTACCTTCGGTGAGATTTTTCCTTGCTTATTTTTCATCCTACAATCATTAGAGTTCTTACTGGTTTGTAATTTTCCATTTGAAATATCTTGAGCATTTCCTTCATGCACTTTTTCTATGATATGAAGATACCTTCTTTGGATTAACTGATTTATAGTCCTAATAAGAATTAAAATTTTCCAAGCATTGACATTTAAAACTCCTTCATGACCTCTAAAAATCCATGTGACATAGTCTCACTATCACTACCAAAGATTATATCATCAACATAAATAATAAAAAACAATAAATGACCTTATTCCTCTTTTGTATACATGTTTCTATCAACTAATTATTTTTTGAATCATTGATCAACTAAGTACTTGTCTAACCTACTATACAAGGCCCTAGGGGATCAATTAAGGCCATATAATTCTTTCTTCAACCTATAAACATAATCCTTGTTCTCAGTGACGAGAAAAACAATCGATTGTTCAATGTAGACATCATCACTAGAGTTCCCTGTTAGGAATGCTCACTTTACATCCATTTCATATAATTTGAAACCTTTTTTGTTTTATATGATAAGAAGATTCTAATGGTCTACATCCTAGCTACATGTGTAAAGGTATCATCAAAATAAACTCCTTCAACATGAGCATATCATTTTCAAACTAGCCTTGCCTTGTTTCTTATAAATTCACCTTTTTCATTCATCTTGCTTCTAAACACCCACTTGGTTCCAATGATGTTAATGTTCTTTGGCCTAGGAACAAGCTCCTATGTTTCATTTTTCTCTATTTGGTCTAACTCTTCATTCATTGCATTGATCCAATTTTGGTCCTTGCTAGCCTCCATAACATTCTTTGGTTCTATCTTGGACAGGAGAGAAATGTTTTCTTGATTTGAATACTTTTTATCATTCTTATTCTTTGTATTCCTACTTCCTTATTTCCTATGATATGATTTAGTGGATGATCCCTCTTAACTTATCTTGAAGGGGATTTTGTATCAGGTCTTTCTTCATCTTCATCTTCTTCTTCTTGATCAACTTCTGTAATTTCATCATCATCCTGATTTTCAGTGTTTTGTGGAGTCTCCTTGGGCTGAGTTGTAGTATTCTTTGGATATGATTCCTCAATTGTGACATTGGTGCTCTCTACTATATTTTTTGGGTTTTATTATAACACTGGTATGTTGATCTAACAACCGGGTAGCCTAGTAAAATTTTTGTATCACACCTTGAGTTAAACTTACCAATATTGTCATCATATCTTTTAATAGAAAAACTTAATTCCAAAAACTCCCGTGTGATTTACACTAGCAAGTATTCCTATCCAAATATCATAGGGTGTATTCTTCCTATTGATTCTTATTTGAGCTCTATTTAGGATGTATATTGTTGTGCTAACTTCCTCTCTCCAATATCCATCTAGAAATTTTGATTCATTCAACATAGTTCTATCCATTTCTTGCATTGTTTTGTTCTTTCTCTCTACTACCCCATTTTTTTGAGGTGTTCTTATAGCTAATAATTGTCTTCTTATTCCATGAGTTTCAAAAAATCATCAAATTCATTTGACCAAAATTATCCTCCTCTATCATAGCTCAAGCTATTGATTTTTACATTCTTCTCATTATCCACTAGTGCTTCTGATTTATATTTGAGGAAGGAAACCTAAGTCATCCTTATGAATTCATCAATCAATAACATGAAGAAGATCTCTCCTTGAATGCTTTCAGTCCCTGATAGTCCTATAAGATCGGGATGAATCAGCTATAAAGGCCTTTTAGTAGAGTGCTCTTTGGATTCGAAACTTCTCTTAGTTTTTTTCCATGAAGACATGATTTACAAATTTTATCAGTTGGTTTGGTGATTTTAGGCATATTTTTTACACATCTCATGGAGATAAATTTGACAAGTTTTTTAAAATTGATATTTCCTAATCTCCTATGTGAAATCCAACTTTCGTCCAATTTACTAGTAAAACATTTCTCTTTGTTGATCTCCTTTAGGACATACATATTATTCTTGGTTCTTGATTCCTTGCCAACCACAATACCTGATTTTTTTTTCTTTATGTCAAGCCCTTTTTCATGAAACACCACTATATACCATTGTTTTCACATCTCGACGTACACTCAAAATATTGCATTTTATACCCTCAACATACAAGACATTTTGAGTGATATTCTTTCCATTTTCAAGACTTAATTTTTCTTTTCCCACAATTCTAGCTGATGTATTATCACCAAATCTCACTATTCCTAATTCATTTTCTTTTAGAGAGATGAACATACTCTTGTTTCCTATCATATGGTCCGAACATCCAATGTTTATGTACCACTCTATTCCTTCACTTTGAGAATGAAAGGATGTTTGGGATATTAATCCTTGTTCCTTTTTACTTGTAGGATCTGATTTCATAATTTACATATTCTTGTTTTTATTTGGAGGTATTTGATAGTATAATTTGGATATATGTCCATAATTTTGACAGTTGTAACAAATTATCTCATTCGTATTTCTCAATTGGTATTAATTGAGGTGTCTTCCATGGAATTTTGCATGTCTCCTATGCCTTGAAGATTTTTTACCAAACATGTTGCATGAGAAATAATAGCCATAAAATAAATGTGCATACCTTAATACTTGGGATTGTTTACTTGAATTGTATCTCTTCTTAACATTCTTGATATCAACATTCCTTGTTTTAGGTGGGTCTTGATTTATCTTGATTACCTTATTGCATGTTGATTCATCATCCTTATGTTCCTCCTTAAATACTAGGCTAGATATCTCTCATTGAAAGCTCTTTAATTTATTAGGAGTTCATCTAAATCATTTTTTCTTTTATCAAATTTGTGATAGGCCCTCAACTTACTTGAAGTGTGATCCAATTGATTTTATAGTAGCTCAAAATATGCCTTGACTTTTAGATGCTCTTCTTCTTGGCTTTTAAATATTCCTCAATCAAATTTATTTTTGCTTCAAGTTCCTTGATCATGTCTTCAAGTTCATGAGAATTCTTGTCTTTTAGTTTCTCAATAAGGGTGATTTTTCCTTCATAATCTTTCACCATGAATCTCAACTTTTGATTCTTCTTTCTTTGGTGTTTAAATTCTTCTAGAGAAATAATGAAATCAACTTCAATATTCACATCATAATTATCCTCATGTGAGTTTTCATCTACAAAATGATTTTTTCCCTTTGAGTAGCTTGTAGAGGTAACTTCCATGGACATGAAGATAATATCAGCTTGATTCCCTTCATCTTCACTTTGAGTCTAGATTGTATCACTAGACTCGCATGGGCTTGATTCTTCTTTGTTATAAAAATTTATTTTATTCTTGATATACTTTTTCTTTCCTTCATGTTTCTTGTATATCTTCTTGTGCTTATGTGAGGCTTATTCTTCATGTTCATCTTGATCTCCCTTGTTATTATTAGGAAATTTGGGTGCAAAATGAACAACTTTTCCACAATTGAAACACTTGAAAGGAAGCTTTCCATTGTGCTTACCTGACCCTCTTTCCAGTTTCCCTATAAACATAACTTCAAGCATCTCATCATCTACCTCCATATCAAATTAAACTTTGTTCTTCTTGGATTGGTATTCCTTATAATCTTTGAATCCTTCTTCTTTCTTGGCTGATTTTTATTCAGTTTTTTTCATATCATAGGTAGTTAGAATGTCATGGAGTTCATCCATTTTTAGAGTGCTAAGGTCTTTGGCCTCTTCGACAGATGACACCTTAGAATCACACTTATAAGATAAGGATCTCAATACCTTTTGGAAAACAATATCCTCCTCTATATTTTCTCCTAAACCTTTGATCAAATTTATCACTTCATCCACCCTTTGTAGGTAGGATGAAATGCTTTCACCTTCCTTAATTTTAAGGATCTCAAATTAGCTCATGTAGGTCTGTAACTTGGTTAATTTTACTTTACTATATTATTCATATATGATCTTCCATTTTTCTCAAATATCTTTTGTTTTGGTGCAATGCATGGCTTTTATAAATTCAGCATCACTCATTCCACAAAGAATTCCATTCATAGCTTCGAATTAGTGTTCACTCTCTTTTTTCATGTTGCATCAGTAGGAGGTGTACCTAGAATAGTCTAGCCATTAACAACTAATTTCCATATGTAAAATATAAGAGACATTAGATAATTTTTCATTCGTACACTCAAAAACATAATCTGGATCCATTGAAGAGAGGTTCCTTGGAGGTAGAGAAACCACTTTGTGATTGATTTCTTACCATGCTTGGATTAATTGGATCTCCTTTGAGCTGTTAAAATCACTACAAAAGGACCAATATCTGATACTAATTTTTGTAAATCAAGACACTAAGGGGGTGAATGAGTGTAAATTCAAATTTTAAAGGACTATTCAAATTGGTTACTTGTCATGATAAGTAGAACTATCAACAATAAGATATAAAGAAGTGAAAAACATGAGAAGAAAATATTTAAAGTGGGAAACCCATGATGGGTGAAAACCCATTGTGAAACAAATGTACTAATCTAGAAAATATATCCAATATAATATTACAAAGGTCTCAAAATTTATTAGCACCCACTCAACATGAAGCACAAACTTCAAGATATAATCAAACACCTACTTAAAAGATTGAAAGCTATAACATGCATGAAAGAACCTAGTTTAAGAACTTTCTGAAATTTAACTCAAACTTTACAAAAATTTTGATCACATACTTGAATTAGTTTATAAAAACAAATATAGATCCTAAATTTTTTCATATACACTCTTACACCATCTCCTAGTTTGTAACCATTTCAACACATTATCAATTTTCTCACTCTCTCAAACTTGCATTCACTTCTCACATTATTCAAAAATACTTCATACAAAAATGATATTTTATAAATAAGAGTAACTCATGAACATGAACTTTTCCCTTCAACTTCAATTCCTTTTCAACTATCTAACTTTTCCATACGTATAAGGAGATGAAAAGGTCTATATAAAACTGCCTCGATAATGTCATTATTACATCTAACATGCATCATTTATACCTTCATAATATGTAGTATATTTCAATATTATTTGAGGTAAAATAATGAAGAATGAGGGATCCTAAACTCCCCGACATTTTTCCATAACTGATAATATTCCATTCAAACCTCTATACATTGGAATTGTAATGGTTCTTTATATTTTTTACTTTCTCTTCCACGAGGCATATTTGTCTTGTAGCACAATAAAATCACTATCAGGTATGCTTTACATGTATGTACATTATTATGGCCTTTAAAAATTCTATATAGCCACTTGAAACCTCATTCTTTCCATTTTGGCTTTTGAGTTTCATTAGAGTTCATGGGAGCATTAGGAGAAAGCACTAGTGAACACTGTTATAAGCTTGAAGAAAGGGAGAACTTGTCAAACCATGACATTGCATTCTTCCATGGTCTTTAATACTATAGAATATATGCACTAACAATAATAAGTTGGAGATATTCAAAAGTATAGAAAGGATAATTTTTCACACTCTTCTTTATAGTCATCAACACCTAGTCCTAGTGAATTTGAATCACATTCATGCATAAATTGGCATACCACAGAGAGAATTTATTAAAATTCATAGATTGGGAATAATTATTTTAGATAATTGGATCATCTACCACTATAAAGAAGGTAGGACAACATAATTCTTCTTTATGAATCATGAACTTAAACAAGGTAAACACTATTTTCCTAGTATAGAGATGTATCTTAAAGAATTAAAAAAGCACACACTTTCTCAACCAATTACACCTTCAAGGAAATATTTAAAGAAGGATAAATAATTTTCACAACTTCTTAGGTCTGTTTTTAATTTGATATCATGCCAAAAAAATCAAACTTGCTTGATCTCAACCCTTTACTCAGTCAGGGTTTTAGGATTCAAAACCCCAAATAGATATTTGAGGAATTTTATTACCATACTCTTGATTATTATGACAAGATAAGTGTAGGATGAATTCATAATAGGTCCTTACAACAATATCAAATATTTGCATTTATTGATAGAACATTGGGATTTAAGCTTAAAATCACAATCCTTTATGATACCACCAACCTGGACTAGGATGACCTCTTTACAACCCTAAGTATTTTTCTTGACTTTTCAAAGTGATTTGGAGACTAAAGAATTCATTTATTTTCTATTTATTCAAGGAGAGGTTTGGTGAGGGTTTGAACACTAATAGAAAAATGAAGAGATATTTTTATTCCTTAACCATTTGACCTCATATTTTCCGTAAAAGTTCAGTTTTGGAGTGATATTCAAAAATACTCTTATGATTTATCTAAATAAGGATTTTCAATTTTTTTAGTGCTAAGAAGATAGGTCATTGTTTTATCCCTTCTCTCTTTACCTGGTTTTAGTAAAACTTGAATATCTTCAACAAATTTCTTCAAATTTTCATGAAACTTGACCTAGAGAACTAAAAATCCTTCTTATACATGCTCCATAGCTTGATTTCTCATAAATGAGCTTGTAAAGTGTTAGAACTATAATATTAATTGTATTATAATATATAGTTTATATTTAATTAATATAGAATAAAGTATATTAATATTATTTAAATATAAACTTTATATTAAAGGGGTTAGTTAATTTAATTAATGAACTAATTAAATCGGGAGGTGTTCCCGTCACTTAATAAGGTTATAAGCCTTCGGGTTATTTAAATATGACCTTAGGTCATATTAGAGATATTGAATTAAAATAAAATCAGTCAAATAATATTCCAAAGGTGTGGAATACGAAGGTTAAATCATCGTGAAAACATGGAGTTGAAGTGAGGAGGGAGTTACTAGACTGGTAATTGTAAAAATTTTTGTATAGTGGATTATTCTTCTGTGGTTTTTACCCATTTAGGAGTTTTCCACGTTAAATTCCATGTCACTGTGTTATGGTGTTATTTATTTATTTATTTGAAATATTTGGAATATTATTTAATCCCCTGTTCCCGTTCCGCATAGTTTTTGTTGGTGAATGAATATTTCATGTGTGAGAAGGATTTATGGATTTTCAACCGCGTGAAAAGAATTCAACTTTGAAAATTAACCAGGCTTTGGAAAATAAGGTAAGGGTTGTAAAATTTGTGAAATTTTTAATATAGTTTTATATAGTTTGCAGGAATTTGAGAAATTCAAAAGGGGAAGTAAAAAAATCCAAGTTAAAATTTGAGTTTACAGGGGGAGACAAGATTTGAGAAAATAGGATTTTCTATTTTTTTCATTGGCCAAGTAAATTTCTTGTCCCTTGTAATACATTTGTTTTTTACATTTTTTTCAAAACCCTTATTCGTGTCCTGAATAGGACCCCTAAATTTAGTTATAGTTTAATTCAACTATAATAATTTAATATTTTATAAAAATACAATTTATATGTATAATGTTTATATACATATAAAAATTATATGATTTATAAATAAATATGTCAAAATTTTTATATATATATAAAATTTTGGTTCATATAAAACCTAACCTAATTTTATTTGATTTTTCATGATTGTCAAGGCAGTAAGTTCAAGTCTGGTGTTTTCATTCCCAAGATCGTCCAATTTGATCCCATTAATTATAGAGTGCAACTAGTTTTGTTTTTGAAAAATAGTAGAGAAATCATGGGAGGCAATAGACTTTGCATTGAACCCTCATGCCATAGAAGCATCACCAATAACCCATCTATGTGGCATATGCTCAAAATTGGGGTTTTAGGAAGTACATCACCAAGCTCCAGGGGCATGACCCTTCTCTATCCAAGGATTTTGGCATGGTGTGGGAGGATGGAAAGTTTATGGTTCAGGGGAATGGAGCTGGAGGTTACTGAGAGTTTCATTACCTAGGTCACCAAAATGGAGATGAAGGGTCTCAATATTTTCAAGGACATGAATATGAGGGAAAAAAAATTACTTTCTTCATCGGTAAGGAAAAGCTCCATTTTTCACCGATAGCATTCCTAGGTATTGTATCCCGGGGTCTGGAAGGAGGATTGTCTCTATATTATGAAGTACATTACTCTAGAGGGAAAGTATCATAAGATATATACACACCACTTGTCGTTATTGAACATGTTCAAGCACAAAATTATGATGAGTATTCCTTTTTTTTGGTATATGTCTCTATCAGCTTCTGTGAGAAATTTTAAGGGGGGTAAAGTGGAATCCCCCATTCATGAAGGCTTCATCCTTCTTTTGTTCCATAATGATAAACCTGTTCGCCAAGGCGCTAGGTTCAAATGAGGATGATGATGACATCACATGTAGTCTCATTTACCTCTATCCTCTAATCTTTCTTTTAACCCCAAGTGCACTTGCCTATCACCTATTGGGCCTAATAATATTGAATAAGTCCCAAACAATGTGCGTGGGCATGACTAGTGAAGAAGATGGGAACGTAGGGAAAATCACATAGGAAAGGGGTTTCATAAGGGTTTAATAGAAACATAGGCACACACACAAGGCAGAGTAAAGGATTTCGGACTTAGCCATATTTGGCTCTCCAAGAGGCACTTGAGGAAAACGTGACTGACTAGGTGTGCTGAATGGATAAGGTGACGACACTGAGACTTGGTGGTCAAGAAAATAATATACCATGCATGAAACAGAAGACATCATTGTAAAAAGTAAGGATCTTGGATCAGAAGAAGCATGCTCCATTATAGAACCACCTTGACACTTGGTAACCGATCTGGTACTTTAGGAAGGCATGGTGGTGGGTGTTAAACCTATTTATAGAGATGCTTAGGTAGAAGAAAAGAGGGAAGAGAGGGGATATGAGGGCAAAGTGGTGCAATAAACCATAATAGAGTAGGAAAATACCTGCATAATTGAGTAGAATATTATAGGGGTTGTGTTTCTCATGAAGAGGACCATAGGAATGTTAGTATATCTAGGGTTATGGGTCTACAAAACTTTTGTAATAGGGAAGAATAGCTAGAGCTTATGATGTGTGCGTCATGATATATCACCGATATGACCCTTTTAGATGTAACATGGTTAATTAACTATTATAAACATAAATATATGGTTATGTTCTAAAAATATTGTTCATGGGTGTAAACCCTAGTTTATTTTTTTTTATGTTATGGATCAGATCTACTATATGTTTGATATTTATTTTGTTATCTAAATGGGTATCTTTGTGTAATGACTCATCCTATGATTTCAGAATATGTACATGGTATTTTACTTTTCTATACTTAATTTTTCATGAAATTACAACATATCACAATGCTCACATAAAAGAGGGGCTCGGCACTGTGCATGCCTCGTGTGAGTGCTCAACACCCACCGAGTGATATGCCAATGTGCATGGGGTTAGAAGGTTATTTTATGGGTATAAAAATGTCTAAATATTGGTTTTGTTGTTGGGAACTCTTTTCAAATTTTTTGTGAGAGATTGTTATATGTTGGTTCATTTGATGTGCTATGACAGAGAACTTGACCCTAGAAAATGTTAAAATGTGGTTGAAGAGCATGTAGGATGATCTTTTGCATATATTTAGTACTAGACCCGAGTTTGATGCACATAGATGGGTAGAAGAACACCTATATCATGAGTTGTATGAGACATTCTTTTGTTGTTTTCCAATGAGAATTGTATGAGTGGATTTCATCATATGCATCTAGATGAACATGGTCATATAGATCATGCGTGTGGACCCAAGATGATTACCAAAGGTTGTAGGATGTGGATCTAACTTGGAAATGTGTTGTTGATCACTGGTGGAAAAGAGTGCTAACCAGTTATACCCTAGAATACACCATTTCTACGTATTCCTGTCTAGAGGTTGCTGAGTTTGAGTTCCTAAAGGAACCTAGAGGATCATTTTTGCAATTTATCCCATTGTCTATGAAGATCTTGATCATTATGCTAAGCTTGGAAGCATTCCCCATGTCCTTCTAAGCTTCTTTGAGCACTAAGAGAGGAAGATAGGGTGTAGGAAGATGATAGACATTGTGGTGGAAAAGGAGAGGTAAGAGAGGTGACTCAAGTATAGCGAAGCACATGAAAGGGAGTTAGATATAATAAACATGAGGTTGTGGGAGTGATGAATATATGGAGGTAGAAGTTACGAGAAGGAATTGAGGTTCACACAGAGGACATGAAACTTGAGTAATCTGTGTTACCCCATCTTAGAAAGTACAACAGAGAAACCCCTTTAGCATCTGATGAGATTTATTTGTGTGGAGAAAGGAGATCCATTAGTGTGCATATAAATCCACCTAGTGATCGACCTTAAATGTTTTTGTAGATGGATGGCTTCTGAGAAATATTCTAATAGACACGGGTGTAGAAGTAAATGTTCTCACTTTGGATGTATGGAATCAATTGCAAAGGCCCACATTACAACCATCTTCGAATGTGTTGTATATGGTGAACAAGATGAAAGCAATTCCCATTGGTCTCTTAAAGGATGTGGTTATCACTATTTATGGGGACAAGTTCAAGTGGAGACTTTGAAGTCTTGGTGCTAGCTAACACAGATAACTTTCAAGCATTGCTTGGGTACCCCTTGTGTTACAAAAAGAATATTGGCCAATGGTTTAACAAGGGGTATATCAGTTTTGAGAACAAGGAGGAACAGGTCATCATCCCCTTGACAGATGGGAAATCAACACCCTATACTGAGCCCTTGGGAGAAGAATTCCTTGACAAAATCTATATGCACTCTATTAGAGACCCTGAGGTAATTAATCCTACGAAGGAATTATCCATTTAAAGATTCCCAATCTATAAGTGATACAACCAACACAACATGTGACAATTGGCCACATGGGATTTATGAATTAATTTGGTGATAGTTGAAAGGATTAGTGACAAGGGTAAAAAATCATGTTTGATCAAGCACCTAGCAGAAAAAGACACCAAGTTACTCGGAGGATCTAACCCGATGTTTTCTTACGAGAAATGGGGGATCAGTGAAAAAATGATAGTGAAAGAAGAGGTATGCTCATCTATAACCTACTCAGGACTCCAATGCGTTGGTGGGCAACACATTGTGAAAGTCTTCTAGAATGGTGTGAGGTCGAATCTGTGTTCTCTATTAGGTTTTCCGGAAGCAATGCACCCACTTTCATACAAGACTACCATGGAAAAGAACCCACATCATGTCATAGTCCATACATACTCCATTTAGAACCCTTTAGGGTCATATTATATTTAAGGAAGGCTTGCTAGTGGATACCACTAAATTTATAGTTATTATGATATTAAGGAAGCCTACTAGTTAGAGGATTATGTGTGGATTCCTTGGGTATACAAGGTACTACAAGAAATTTATTAAGGAATATGCCAAGATCACCATGCCCTTGGAGGAATTTCTTAAACACAAGTGTGCCTTTCACCGGGAGAGGCACAATAGAAGGCGTTTGACACATTGAAGATAGGCTTATCACTACGCCCATATTATGATTTACTTCATAGGATATGCCCTTCTATGTGCATGTTGATGCCTTACGAACAACCATTAGATCAAGTACTATCACAATCCGGCAAGGGGATTATTGATCACTCCTTTCATTTTTCCAATATGAAGTTAACACCACTAGAATAGAACTACACAACTACCGAGCGCGAGGCATTGTCAATTATCTACACACAACATAAATTCGAGATAGTATCTACTATCAACACCATTCATATTCTACATAAACCACATGGCACTGAAGTACTTAGTGAACAATCCCATTCTACAAGGACGCATATGTCGTTGGGTCCTATTATTTCAATAATTTGAGTTTTCAGTTGTGGTAAAACCAAGAAAGAGTAATTTAGGACCTGATCATCTATCAAGAATTGACTTAGGGGGACGTGCATAGCATTGAGGATACCATGCTAGATGCACAATTTTTTAGGTTACAACACACGCCCTATGAATTATAAGATATTATAGTATTTCTTAAAATGGGTGTGGTGCTAGAAGGAATGAAGGCTTTGGAGAGAAAGAAATTAGCTATACATGTTGTGCTTTACATGTTGATTAGTGGAAATTTGTACAAGTTAGGTTGTGATGAGGTTTTTGTCGATGCATATTAGAAGATGAGCGCATCGCAATCATAGAGGAAGCACATGGTGGGATTGCAGGAGCACACTATGCTAGAAGTGCAACCACATGGAATATTCTACTTACAAGGCTTTGGTGGGAAAGTATCTACTAAGATTATATTTAGTTTTACAAGGGTTGTGACCATTTCAAGTGGCTTGGAAAACATGGAAGGAGGGAAGAAATTCCCTTGTGACCGATATCCAAAGCTGCTAAACCATTTGAAAAATCCGCAATTAACTTTATAGGACCAATTTCACCTTCCACATGAAGGACTGGCTCTCATTATATCATCACTTGCATTGATTACTTGACAAGATGGGTAGAGGTAGTGCCTATAAAGGATTATATAATAGTGATATTCTTATGGGAAAACATAATCGTAGGTATGGAAGTCTCATTGAGTTTAACAAGTGATAGGGGTACACATTTTCTAAATGAAATGGCCAGGATTTTTTTGGCAGAGTTTATGGTAGCCCATCACAAGACCAACCCTTATCACCTGCAATAAAATGGGACTATTGAAGCATTTAACAAGATACTAAGTTACACAATAGCTAATATTTGTGACGCTTGGCGACAAGATTATGATGACAAGGTATCATCCATTCTATGGGCATACAAAACAACCTATAAGAGATTGAACAAGGCCACACCATTTAAATTAGTTTTTGGCATGGAGGCTGTTTTTTCAATTGAATTTATGTTACCATTGTTGCATATAGTGTGCGTAAGAGGATTGGGCTGATGAGCAAGCTCTCAAAGAAAGGATTGATAAGTTAATATAGCTAGATGAAATGTGATCACTTGCTAGATGGATTCAAAAGATAGAGAAGGCTAGAAAAAAGTATGACATGATCATCATATCAAAAAAAAACAATTTGAGGTTGGGCATATGGTTTTGTTATATGACTCTAAATTTTTGCACCATCCTAAGAAGTTGAAATTCCATTGGTTAGGACCATGCATCATCTCATACATCCTTGATTCAGAACTTTCCAGTTATAAGAACTCGATGGGATGAGATTACTAGGTTATGTCAATGGGAGTAGGCTGAAGCCCTACTATAAATAAGTCTTCCTTGTGTTTGTAAATAAGGCAATTTTTCCAGTTATCCTAGGATTTCCCTTAATGCATTTTTTTCTTTTTCTTGTGTTTCTCCTTCTCATTACTTCTTCCTTTCTATTGTTTTATTTTACACACCTTGTGCACCGGTAACCACATTAATTTTTAAGGTTGTATATGTGCGAGAGGACTGCATATATGTTTTAGTGTGGGGTGTATTATAACGAAGATAGAAAGAACCTACTAGTAGTTGTGATGGCCCAGTTGAAGATCAAAAGTACATAAGGTAGAAGAGAGCATGCGGAAATGGTGGGAAAAACATTTTGGTGTCAAGAAGGTTTTAACAAAGACCACATATAAAGGATAAGAAGCACAAGAAAAACATGAGGTAGGTAAGGGTAAAAATCAGGTTGATGAGATAAGTTCCTTTGGTGCAAAGCAAACATGTGCGTAAGATTATTTAGTTAGTAAGGATGTTTTGTGCGCTAGACAACGTTATAGAGGGTTTTTCACGTAGGACTTGGTGCATGGGTAAAACTACTTAAGATCAGATTTAGTGGAAAAATTCCCATTTAATGTTGACTACATTGGTAGTTGGCATAACATTTATTCCGAGAGATAGGAAAAAATCTAGAAGTAAAGGGTTAGGAACATTAAATTTTACCCTGCTATTACGTGATTGAAGAGATTTTTGAACTAGGGCACCCGTGAAGAAAGATTTTTGTGAAGAAAGAAGAGTGAAATTTTGAAGTGCGTGACTAGGGTGATCTGGGGGAAGCATAGTTTCGGGAGTACATGGGTGTAGGGAATGAATTTTCAAGTGGAATATGCCATCTTTTGGAAGAATTTTCTAGGTTAGGGTTTTTCAGCTAGGGCATGGGAATAGAAGGATTATTTCATGGAGTTGAGCCATAGATTTGAGTAGTATAAGGAAGGAGGGAAAAGATTTTTTTAACTGACAAGAAGATGACACCAAAGAAGGAAACTGTTTCACCTAAGAAGGGTAAGGAAAAGGAAAATAGACTGCTACCACTAGTTTTAATGAATAATGATATGTGGAGATACAATAACTGGAATGGGTGTTGCTAGGGAAATAATAGGTATCTCATGTGAGGAAGATGGCCATGAGTGACTATAATCAATGTACAAGTACCACGAGAAGGAAATGGAACTAGAACTGGTTTGACTAATGGATAAAAGGACACAAGAAGGGATTCTTATTTACAAAAATAAGTTTAAAGTAAAATTGGAGAAGGTTAGGCTACTGCAACTATTTTATTTCCCCTATTTTGGTAAGCCCAAGTGGTTATACCAATGGTTGATGTCATGCATGCAAAAGGACCATTTCTACTTTATGGGCCAGAGAATGTGCATTACTCCCCAGCTCATCTCTAATTTTACCAGCCTTATCTACGAAGGGGATTCATTAGATGATTACCCATAGGATAAAGAGGCCATTAAGAATACTGTGGAATAGTATGAATACAAAAATGGTTCACATTACTTCGATATCTCATATATCCCCGACCCTATGATGAGAATGGCCATGCACCTAGTAACCAAGCTGAATGGTCAAGAGAGGTGGACACAAATAGACTAGGCATGGTTTAATTTATGCTGAAAATTTTCACAAGGGGCCATCTATAACATGTCCACCTACGTTGCGAAGAGATCATTAGCGTCGTGTAAGAAGGAGAGAAGATAATGTTTGACAATGTTCTTCTCACCATCGTCTTCTTAGAAATTGTGTAACATTACCATTTTAAGACTTTAGAAATAAGGGATTTTTTTTTCAATAATGTTCCCTATTCTAAATAATCATAATTTAGAACACACATTCTAATCCAATCAATCTCATAACAAAAAACCATATGCAACAATAAATGACTCGATGGAACACCAATCTCTCATTTCATGACTCAAGATATCATACCATTCTCTCATGTTAACTTAATTATTTGTATACTATGTATAATTGGTTCCCTTACCCTTTAATGGGTGTTAATTTTTCTGTTTAAGAGACCTATCGAATATCTATTACCAATATTCATCTCAAATCCTCGCTTCTAAAACTAGGTGACATAGGACAATGTAACTAACAACTTGCGATACTTTGGAAAAATATTTTAAACATACTATTCATAGTTATATTATTAGATGACATACTCATAAAAATAATGTGTCCTTCACCCCACTTTATCTATTATATAGAATGGTATTCACTAATTCCTGCCATTCCACTTGTTCAAGGTTTAACCCTAGCCAACATTAACAACATAGTCTAGTGTGGAATATTTCTCGTGGTGACTAAGGGTACATAGACATAACCAATCAACCAAAGTCAATTACATGTGTGTATTTACCTTAAGTCATCATGAGTAGATCCCGACACTAAATCATACCCCTAACTCTATCGAGGGTAGAACTATGACCAAGTCATATTTATGTATATCTAGATGATTAAACTTTGAAGGGTGTTGTAACATGTCAATCTGTAACACAATATCCTCATGAATACCCAATTCTTAATGAATGTATTGTACTATAGTTGGTGTGTGCCAACATCTAACTAAATTCACCTCATCTGGATGAACATATCATGGAAAGGAGTTAAAGAATTATTAAATTTTCCTTATTAAGGGTTAATTGCAGCAGCCTTACTGAACAACTAGGTTCATTAACCATTAGGGTTTCAAGTAAAAACTGCAATTAGAGTTGGTATGCAGATATATCTTCCTCCTAAAAATTTCATAAGTGTTGATTTTTAATCCATTAAAAAATTTAATTTATGTTTCACATAACAGATTCTGCATACATAACAGTGTTGTTATTTACTCACCAACCCAAGCCTTAGCTTACATTATTTAGTGTCAAGTTATTTTATATTAGACTTCATAGAGGTATTTGTTCATATCATCGATGCCTTCATTAAGAGGTTATACCAAACCCCATGAAATAGGAGAAAACAAAGTATTACATACTCCCTACGAGCTTCCAAAAGAAAACTAGTACTGAAAATGAGTAAAAAATTCCAACAAATAAAAGAAGTAAAAATCACAAGCTTAAACACATAACCAAATGACTTAACAAGCCCATGGAGCAATAACTATTTTCCAAGAAACTCCAAACAGTTATTCCCTTAAATCCCCAAGTCAAAGGTCTGCAACAAGAAGCAACACAATAATACCCAGATTCAAAAATTATTGAAACAATCCTTTCTCCTAAAGAATCCATAAAGGTTTAATCAAAGCCAAGGTATAATAAAATAGATTATTACCTGTAGTTTTCTATCATATAGGAAAACAAGTCAAGTTAAGGAAAGCTCCACATTTTTATACAACCCCAGTTTCCTACTTAACTCAAGCAGACCAAACAAGGTTGCTTATATTTCAAACAAGTTCTATTAAATTTTTGACTTCAAATCAACCTCATGTTGAAAGATTTAAAACATAATCCATCAGAATAAATCAAGAACAACGCGACACAGATCATTATTTCAACAAGGTTTAAAAGCACACACAAAAGCAATAAAAATCACAAGAAGAGAGATCATATCAACAAAGCAAATCCAAATTATTTCCAAGAGCAGACTTCTTTTAATGAAGACACTTAAGTAAAAGCAAAACAATTTAATGGGTATATCCCATCATGCCTAATAGAGATTCTCCTTGATTTGTAGAAGATTTCCAAGCAACACTTTAACAATCCCTTCTTCTCTAAGAAACTTCAACCAACTTCAAGTAATTTAACATCTTCTTTTAGCTTTTATAGAGTCCCAAATAGCTCCATGAATACAAAAATAACCAGTCAAACATGATTTAAACTAGACATTCGATGAACAGAAAAACATCATGCAGAGCTCAAGCTCGAAAATGAACCGAAGAACAAAAAAACCATGAAAAAACCCTCATGCATTTTTCCCAAGGCTGTTTTTCCAAGTTCGAAAATATTAAATGCTAAAGGAGTGACAATTCCCTCCAATTTCCACACCACCACCATCTCCACATTTAGCAGTGTCTACTTTTAAATTTTGCATGCAACTAAGCTCGATGGAGATACAAATGCATCCTCCCCTATCTTTTCCCAAATTCCCATGCCAAAGTTGGTGGAGTAGGAGATAAGAGTGAATTAATTCCCATTTAATTACCTTGAAACTGATGCCACCGACCATCCAATGTCCATGTGTTCCTTAGGCCCCCTTTAGGTTAGCCAAATTTTAGTTAGGTTAACATATGTTTAGGAATCAACATATGTCCATAGGTAGGTTTATAGGTTAAGTAACCACATCCTTATTTCAAAAGATCAAAGATACATAAGTTAGGCTTAGTTCTTCGATTAAGTTACTAAATTTTAGTCGTAGTTACTGAATAGGTTTTCGTTTGAGGAAATATTACATGCTTACAAAATAAGAACCTAATATGACATCTCAGTAATCAACATGTTGTAGGGTTTGATGATTTCATCAATTCTCCAAAGATAGTCGATTCCAAAGATCAACTAAACTAGAAGGCTTGGTATTTATGAAAAATAAATTATGAATTTAAAAGCATACCTTGGATCAATGGAATTGATCTAAGGTAATGTTGTTCTGAAGGAAGAGTTCTTATAAAACGAGACTAAATCTAGAAATCAAGAAGCGAAATAATTTTATAAAAGGAGGTGGGTTGTTCGATTAAATACAGTAAAACATGACATAATGAACCTATACAAAGGATGAATTATTTTCTACTGCAAACATGATTTCCATAGTCACAAGAGTACACCATCTTAAGACCAAATCACATGTCAATGTTTGTATCTTCTAAAGTAGAATTCATCTTAGGTACTTGTCATGCTAGAGGTGTTACATACCTCCCTCCTAAAAACATCATTATCCTAATGATTAACTTAGTCAACAATTCCAATAAAGAATATAACCAATTCATAGTTCTTTCATTCATAAGTTCATAACAAAACCAGATTTGAGAAATTCAAATTTTCATAATTATTCAACTTAAAATAGTTGTTTTAGTACTAAAGAATTTTAGTTTCTGCCCAAAACTGGCAGATTTATTGATATACAAAGAATAAAATCTTAATGTTTTATAAATCCACAGAATCAATTATATTAAAAAAATATGGAAAATCAACTTTCATATCTTCTAGGTTCTCCCAGGGGGTACATTTTATTCATTAAAATGGTCCCATTGACCTTCCATTAACTTATTTCATGATTTCTTAAGTGCAATTGGTGATTTTACAACACTCAAATGGGTTTAACTATGATTATTCCCGTGTCTTGGACCTCTGAAGGAATTCCAATTTAACACATGTGATAAATCTAAAATGTATTTCTTAAGCAAAGAAATATGGAAAACATCATGTATTCTGATAAAGCATGAGGTAAAGCTAAACGATAAGCTACATGGTTGATTGTTTCAACAATTTCAAAGGGTCCCACATAACGAGGTGATAACTTAGTAGCCTTGCCAAAATGTATAGAGCTCATTTTTGGTTTAACCTAAAAAAGACCTTTTCACCAAGTTTAAATTTCTTGTCAACCCGTTTTAAGTCTACATAACTCTTTTCCCTATCTCATTGCTTCCTTCAAATGTTCACAAATCATTTTAACATGTTGTTCCATTTCAATAAGGATTTCAGGTCCAATTAACTCTTTTTCCTCCATGCTATCCTAGCTAACATGAGTTTTGCATTTCCTTCCATATAATGCCTCGAAATGTCCCATTTTTAGAGAGGTGTGATATGTGTTATTATAAGAAAATTCAACTAATGGAAGATAATTTTCCCATGTATACTGCTAATCTATGCAATGCATTTATAACATATCTTCCAAAACTTGGTTAAATCTTTCAGTCTTCCCATCTGTTTCCGAATGGTATGTGGAACTAAAATTTAGTTTAGTCCTTAAGGTTGCATTAAGTGTTTGTCGAAATATAGATGTCATTTTTGGATCTCTATCTAATATGATTAATTAAGGTACTCCATGTAATCTAAAATTTTCATGCACAAATCTTTTTGCTAAAACAGTGAATCATCCTTAGGATTACCAACAATAAAATGTGCTACCTTTGTTAGTTTATCCACCACGACTAAAATAACATCATGTTTATTTCTTGACATTGGCAACCCTTGAACAAAATCCATGCTAATTACTTACCATTTATATGCGGTATGTTGTTGCGGTATAGTAAACCAGATTGGATGTGGTATTTAGATTTAACACGCTGACATTATAAGCAATGTGTCATAAAATCAATCATCTCCTTTTTCATCCCTTTCCAGAAATATTGTTGTTTTATGTCAGTAAGCATTTTTGTAATGTCAAGATGTCTAGAAAAAGGTGAATTATGAAATTTAGTTAACAATTTATTTCTTAATTCATTTAATGAAGGTATGTAGACTCTATTTTCAAAACTCAAGATTTCTTCATAATCAAAGTGAAAACCTTTATATCTCACATCATTTGGATCTGCAACATGTGTTGTTTTATACTTGCTGAAAATAAGAATCGATTCCATGATGCTTTTTACTTCATCTTTAAACCGACTTCTCAACATTATAATAGAAGAAATATATTTCCTCCTACGACTTAGTGAATTTTCCACCCTATTTTCCTTTCCTTTAATATACCTTATGTCAAAATCATACTGAGATAGAGATTCTAACCATCTTCATTGTCTTGCATTTAGATTTGGTTGAGTGAAAATATACTTTAGCCCAAGATGATTATTATTTATTTCAAAAGGTCTACTAAGAAGATAATGCCTCCCTACTTGAAGTGAATGAACAATGGCAACAAGCTCTAGGTCATGTGGAGCATAATTTAATTTATGTAACTTGAGTTTTCTACTCTTATAAGCTATAATATGCTTGTTTTACAATAAAATACCTCCGAGTACTTCCTTAGAAGCATTTGTTACTACTGTAAAGTCTCCATTAGGATTGGGTACAACCAAAATATGTGTAGATGTTAACTAACCCTTTAGAGTCTTAAATGCAGACTCACATTTTTCATTCCACACAAATTTCTTATCTTTCTTCTGTAATGAAGTTATTGGTGCAATGACCTTAGAAAAATATTTAACAAACTTTCTATAATAACCAAAAAGACCCATGAAGCTTCTAAATTCATGTACATTCTTAGGTGCATGTCAGTCAGTTATTGCAATAATTTTTGAGGTATCTACATCTATTCCATCCTTGCTTATGACATGACCCAAATAGTACACTTCCATCTCATAGAAAGAACATTTTGACAACTTACCATATAACCTTCTCTTTCTTAATATTTCCGGAACTATCTTCAAATGCTCATCACTACTTTTAGAATATATGAGAATATCATCCATGAATACAAACACAAAATTGTCCAAGTATTCTTGAAAAATATTATTCATTAACTTCATAAAGGTTACAGTTCATTCATCAAACCAAATGGTAAAACTGTGAATTTATAATCCATGTACCTTGTTCTAAAAGTTGTTTTATGAATATATTCATCCTTGATTCTTAATCGATGATATCTAAATCAGAGATTGATCTTAGAATACAATGATGCACCTCACATATTTTAAAACAAATCATCAATTCTAGAAAGGGGATATCTTTTTTATTATTTTTGGTTTAACATCCTATAATCGATGAATAATCTAAGTGTCCCATCTTTCTTTTTCACAAAAATTATCGCTCCCAAGGTGAGACACTTGGAGTTATTAATCCTTTAGTCAACCATTCTTGTAAATGTGCTTTAAGCTCTACCATTTCAATGGTAGTCATTCAATATGGTGCCTTGGAAACAGGTTCCGTTCCCTTTTTATTTCAATTGTGAAATCAACCTCCCTTTTGGGTGGAAGACCGGCTAACTCTTCCAGAAACACATCACTAAAATTCGTGATAGTGGGTACCTATCTAAGAAGTCACTACTTTCATCGGTCGTATCAGAAATTTTTACTACAGACAAAGTGAAGCATTTGTTTTTGGCCTTTTTAAGTTACATAGCTGACAATTTCCTAACTAAAATCTCATGTTTTATTCCTTGAATGTATGTTGTTTTCTACAGGTCATCTAGACAACTAATATGTTTTTCAAAACAATCAACTTTTGCCTTATGTTCAGCTAGCAAGTTAACACCTATGATTACATTGTAAGACCCCAAAGGAACAACATAAAGATCAACTTTAGTGGAAAAACTAGGTAAGTCAAGGATTTCTCTAAAAGACACATACTAACCATGTGGACATCATTATTTCCATAATGTATAACCCATGATTTATCCATTTTTCTAGATTTTCTTTTTAATTTCGAAGCTAATTTAGAAGAAAGAAAGCATTTAGTGGCTCCAGTATCAAAAATTATAGTTACAGGTATACTAAATAACTTACCTAGCACTTCTATAGGTGTAACTTGATTTTCAACTTGTTTGTCAGCTACTGCAACATGAATCTTATGTTGCTGATTTTTTCATCCTTCCTCAAAGGAACTGGTTTGCATAATGATCCTTCCCATAGTTGTAACAACCTCCTATAGGTCCTTTCTTAGGCTCAAATTTATTTTCAGTCTTAAAGTTATCATTCTGAGCCCCATAGGACTATTGTCTCTTATTATTGTTCTTGACAAAGTTGTTTTGTACATTAGCAATAGGTTTATTTGTTGTTTTTTTCTTGTTATTATTAGAAAAAAAAAAAAATTTCATACCAAACTTCTTCCATGCTCCTTTTTGGGTGTAAGGGACGAAGAAGAATTTGGAACTTTCTTTCTAATTTCTTCTTTATGGGTAGAGATTGCTTTTAATTTCTTCTCCTACCTTATGGCTTTTTCAACAACCCCTTCCATAGTGGTTAGGCTGTGAACATCCACTTCACCACCTATGATGGGATTTAATCCCATAATGAATTTTCATATACTGAACTTCTCATCAATTTTATATTGAGTTACGTACTTAAGGAGCTTAGTAAATCTCTCCTAGTACTCTGTTATAGTTAACTTTCCTTGAGTTAAGTTTGTAAATTCAGTCATTTTCTGATCATAATAAAGTTGTGGTATCCACCGTTTCCTAAAATAATTTTTAAATTGATCCCAAGTGATGTTTGTTTCATCAATGCTTAACTCAAGTATTACGGCTGTCCCACCAAGAAGATGCCTCATGGGAAAGCTAATAAGCTCCCTATATTGCTTTTTTTCCTCGGAGAAGTTATTTATTGCAAAGTACTTCTCCATTTCACCGAGCCGCTTCTCAGCTCCATCTCCTAGTGTAGTACCATCAAACTTGGGTGGAATTATCTTTTTATGTCATTAGTGAGTTTAGCTACCAATATTACCTTTTTATTCTCGGGCTAAATAGGTACATTATTGTTATTAACACCCAAATTCCCAATATTGACATTATCCACGGGAGGTGGCTGATTTTTATTAGCAACATCTTCTTCCTCCTCCTCATTACCCATTACTTATTGTTCAAGTACATCTAAACGATCACTTGTGTCTAACAAGGCATCAAGGATCTCATCAATTTTTTGGGTAGTAAATTCTTCTCCAGTAGGTGGTGGGTTGTTTACTGACATTTCCTCTTATTCTAACCATTTTATATTAATAATAAACTTTAAGTTTATCAAATTATAGACACAATAGGTCCAAGAGCTTCAACCTTCAGCTCTGATACCAAGATGTAACATTCCCATTTTAAGACTTTAGAAACAAGGGATTTTTTTTAATAATGTTCCCTATTCTAAATAATCATAATTTAGAACACACCTTCCAAGAGAATCAATCTCATAATAGAAAACCATACGCAACTGTAAATGACTCGGTGGAACATTGATCTCTCATTTCATGACTCGGTATCATATTGATTTCTCATGTTAAATTAATGATTTCTATAATATCTATACTTGGTTCCCTTACCCTTTTTGGGGTGTTAAGTGTTTTGTTTAAGAGGCCTATCTAAATATTTGTTACCAATATTAATCTAAAATATTGCTTCTTAAACTAGGTGACATAAGATAATGCAACCAATAACTTACGATACTTTGGCCAAATATTTTAAACATATTTTTCACGTTTTTATTCCTAGATGTCATACTCCTCAAATAGAATACATCCTTCACCACACTTCATCTGTTATCTAGAATGGTCTTCACTAACTCCTATCAGTCCACTTGTTCAAGATTTAGCCCTATCTAAGGTTAGCAACATAGTCTAGTGTGAAGGAATGCTCATGGTGACTAAGGGTACATAGACATACCCAATCGACCAAATTCAATTGCATGTGTGTACTTACCCTAAGTCATCGTGAGTAGATCTTGACACTAGATCATACCCATAACTCTACCTAGGGAAGAACTGTGACCAAGTCATATTTATGTAGATCTGGATGATTAAACTTTGAAGGGTGTTGCAACATGTCAACTGCAACACAATATCCTCGTGAAGATACAAGTATTCATGAAGGTACTATACTTAAATTGGTGTGTGCCAACATCTGACTGAGTTCATCTCATCTGGATGAACATATCATGGAAAGAAGTTAAAGACTTATTAAATTTTCCTTATTAAGGGTTAATTACAACAACCCTACTAAACACTAGGTTCATTAACCATTAGGGTTTCAAGAAAAAAAAACTGTAATTAGAGTTGTTATACAGATATACCTACCTCCTAACCATTTCATAAGTTTTGATTTTTAATCCATTAACATTTTTAATTTATGTTTCACATAACAAATTCTGCATAAATAACAATGTTGTTATTTACTCACCAACCCAAGCCTTATCTTACATCAGTTCAGGTCAAGTTATTTTTATATTATACTTCAATGGAATGAAGTCTAATCCCTTTTAAGTTCCTTTTTCTACATTCCTATTTTAGTTAAGGAACTCATCAAGAGGAAGCACACCTTCCACTATCAAAGATAACTTTTAGATTTATTTCCAAGAGGTTTTAAAAATAGTCTAATAATCATTACAGGGAAGCTTCCTTCCCTTTTTCTTATAAAGGATTAATGTTCATATAAAACCCCATAGTATTTTACAAGTTATCATCATGGTTTTATTTACCCACAAACATTTTTTATGTATATCCATAGTGATCTAGTTGAATGTCCAATCACGTATGTCAACTTTAATAAGTTACATTTAATTAAGAGAGTAGTACATTTAGTACCCTTAACCTTTATTCATTTTAAACCAACCCAAGAGGGTATATTACTTATATATACATAAGAAAGTAGATAAGCTTATCATTTCATTCACAAGAATACCCAAAATATTACTCATCAAGTTCAAACAAATCCACAACTCTTTCATTCATCAAAAGGGAATTCATACATTATAAGTCCAAGCACTTCAAACATTTCTAAAATCAAACAAAAACAACAAGATCCATTACAAGTACAACTCTCTTTTCCAACAAATACATCTCAATAATGATACATATTTCATCATAAAAGATCCAATCTCTTTGGTAAACAAATGTAACATCCTAAAGATCTTTTCTCCTTTCATCACTTACGAGGGCCATCTCAGAAAATTTCGGCATGGTTCAATTCAATGAACTGAGCATGATAAGCACTAAACATTAACAAAATGTTCCTTTTAGATAACTATTTCATAAAGAAAACTCTTCATACTTAAACAGTCTAAAAGAAATATAGAAAGAAATAACAAAAGAAATCACCATTCACAATCGAGAGAGGGAGAGAGAGAGAAAGCCGTGGTAAACCATATCATAAAGGAGTAAATCATTATATAAATAAATTCAACTTCCATACGTATTGTTTTACATAAAAATATTCAAAAAAATATTCGAGATAAGTATAATTTCATCATAACACTATTCAACATGTTGCATGGTTTGACAAATTTATCGATTCTCCAACACGTATGATTCTAGTGATCAATTGAACGCATGGTTGGTCATTATAACAACAAAATTATGAATTAAAAGCATACCTTGGATCAATGGAATTGATCCAAGGTAATGTTGTTCTGAAGGAAGATTTCTTATAAAACTAAGACTGAATCCAAAAATCAAGTTGTGAAATAATTCTATATAAGGAGGTGGGTTGTAATGATTAAATATAGTAAAACATGACATAATGAACCTATACAAAGGATGAATTATTTTCTACTGCAAACATGATTTCCATAGTCACAAGAATACACCATCTTAAGACAAAATCACATGTCAATGTTTGTACTTTCTAATATAGAAGTCATCTTAGGTACCTATTATGCTAGAGGTGTTCAAATTGGAGTTCCTAATGGGCCAAATAAGTTTTTATGGGAGTATCCAGATGAATATCCCTCCCCTGCGAAGAGGTTTGAGAAATACACATGAGATACCATGACGTACACCCATAAATCGTGCCTATATAAATGCTATAATCGAATGCAAGACATATTCGGGATGAGTGGAGGGTACAAGAACAATTGCCAAATCTAGTAAATAGATAAGTTGAGTTCTTTGTCTATCAAAGATCTCTACATTGGCAAGTTCACTTTGTTAGATGGGACCGAGAGCCCATGGTGTAAACTACCCTTCTCCTTCACTATGAAATATTTCTAAGCGAGGGTAAATCACTTCAAGGAATCTAAAAGAATAAGCTCCAAATTTATCAACGTGGACCAGGGACCATCATGATTTTGAAGGAAGATGGTATATCCAAAAAAGCACACTTATGTGTAGAATTATATCTCCTATGAAGTGTGAATGACACAACCCTTGACACTATCAATTACTTGAAAGGAAACATTGAGAATATAATTGTGCATTATTCCCAAGAATAAAAATGGTGCTTACATGGAGAATGATGTCGCCATCCACGAGGATCCTGTTGGTACCATTTCTGGGTTTACACCCTCTGCTCTAATTTTCCATGTTCCATTTTTTCTCTAAACATCTTTTGGCTCGAGCTGGTGATCTGCAACTCATTTTATTCAGTTGAATGCTTTCAACCACCCTCAATGTTGTTATTTTACCCCATATTGAAACAAAATCCATGTTTCCCCCTTTGTGTGCCCCAAATTTTTCATTTTATATGGGTTGTGCCATTTTTCTCATTGCCAAGTCGTGAAAAATTCAAAGTAAATCGAATCCAAGTTATCTGTTGCTAAAATCCTAATCCCCAGGCCTAAATCATTGTTAAATCATGTTTCATTGGATTCAAAACCAAAAAAATATGCCCTCCTTGTTAAATTTTTTGATTTCTAGGGCATATTCTACATTTTTGGCATATTGACGGTCGTACGGGCATGTTCTACCCATCAAATTTATTATTGCAACCTGTATGCCTATGTGGCATGTTTTGATTGGTCAGATGAACCGGTGGGTGGCGGGGGTCACTTAAAATTTTTCTTCAATTTTGAAAAAATTCCCAAATGTAAACTTTTACCCATAAACTGCACCCAATGAGAGGTGGACACGTGGCACAGGAGGTCGACTGAAAAAACTGGAACTTAGAGGAATTTGAAAGTTTTTGGTTTCAAAATGCAAAAGGAAATTATTTTCCCAGGGGCCTGCGCCCAATGAGAAGTGGACATGTGTCCAGGGGAGCCAAGGAGAGGTGGGGTTGTGCATGTTTTTGGATTTTTGCCTTTGGAGGAAAAATTTCAAAGTAAAAATTTGAGCTAGATCTCCGCGCGAATCACAGTGTGACACGTATGTAGGGGGATGAAATGGAGGGGCAGAGGCTTGGAGAAATTTGAAGTTTTTTAACTTCAAAGGGTAAAAAGGAAAATTTTGGCTTATGAACCCATGATGAATGAAAAGTAGACATGTGTCCCAGATTCGGCAGAGATGTGAAGCATGGGAGAAAATGGAAAAAATTCTCCAAACTTTGGCAAAAAATATTAAGGTGAAAAATTGACCGTGGAAAATTCAAAGGTGTCTCCCCACAGCCAATCAGGGGGAGACACATGGCATTATTAAAAATGAAAGAGGGAGAGCTCGGGCCCGCTAAGGTTTTTGTGCTCGAGAGAGGGAATGAAGGCAAATTTGATGAGTCGGCTCCGCATCCAATGGGAGAGCGACACGTGGTGGAGGGAGCAGCGGGTGTGCGGGGGTGCGAAGAGTTTTTAGAAAATGTTCCTTTTCTCAAAAAAGTGGAAAAATTCATCAAATTGGCCCGTGACCTTGGTGGGGACCCACAAGAGGACACGTGGTGCATCCAGGGGGCTCGCAGGGAAAATATTCAAAATTTTCCCGAAGTCAAAAAGGGTTTAAAATGCATTTTTAGGATTGGGGGCTGCCCCAATCGTATTTGGACATGTGTCCCACCTTATTCAAAGGACAAAGTAATTTTGGCATTTTTGAAGGGGATTTGAATCTGACACATGGAGGGTAGAGATTTAAAGTTGGTTTTAATCGATGGCAGCTGTGCATTTTCATTTTTGGGCGCCATGGAAGCTCCAAAGAACTTGGAATCATCATTTCTGCACCAAATCAGATGAAATTTTATATGAAATCATGTCCCCTCGGCCTTCTGAACACAATGGCATCATTCATTTGAGCTAATTCGGTGCCCTATTGTGTTTTTTAGTGAAATATTTTCTCAGCCTGTGTAAAAATGTGAAAAGTGAAAATTAAAGTTACAGAGTTAAAATGAAGAGGGAAAAAGGTGGGAAATGATTGCAAATGCATGCTGGCATAGTGGAATGACAAAAACGTGACCCTGGGTGGATAAGGATCTTAGCTCATGCAATATTTTAAAATATTTGTGCATCTCTGGCATTTTGCAAGTTGTCTTACAGTTTTATTTCATTTTTCATCAAATGGATAGGGTTTTGTAATAAATTTGATCCCTTTGGCATATTCTTTGCTTGGGATGCAAGGATCCAAGCTGGAAAAGGGTATATGATGTAATTTGGAGGCATTTTTAAAGGTCTTTTGAGAATTTTGGAGGAGAGAAGAATTTTTACGTGGAAAATTGGAAGAAGTCCATTTATTTTTGGAGAAACTGCCTGAGAGCCATTTTTTATTCCTTTTCGCATCAAATGTTCATCATGTTGAGTTGTTTTTAGCTGTAAAGCTATCAATAAGATTTTATATTGTTTAACTAACATTCCCTTGCTGATACATCTGATCAAATTATTGGATTAACTTGTTTTATCTTTTGGAAAATCTTGCATACACTTGTATTTTAGTATGTTTTCAATTTGTGTTTCATGCTCATGTTGCAATCTTGTGTTTGGGATCTTTATTGGTCATACATGGTCTTATTTCTTATAGAGGGTTTGAAGGCATCTGCAATCTTCCATTCAGAAGAGCATTCATTTGAGTGAGGATAAAGAAATTTAAATTCATCTTACCTTCCTTGTAAATTGAGGGTGTTTGTAAACCTTTGGGTGTACCTTAGGTCATGATCTAATAAGGGTTTCTAAATACTTCATTGATATTTTGCTTCAAGCCTTTGTGGCAGGTTATCAAATTTTGTATGGAATAGTGCATATTTAGGCATCCATGTGTGCACACATCCTGGTTGAAAGAACACATTAAATTCATTGAAATATCTCTGTTGTTTAGGTGTTGTTATTCATTTGCAAAGTTTCCCAAAAAAGGTGATGATTTCTAGCTACTCCTGTCTCAAAATTTCTCATTAGAGTTTCATCTTAAACTAACTCATCTTGCCTACAATACCCCTATATTTGCATTGTGTGTCCACAAAAGAACTCAATCCTTTCACAAAAATGCACAAAGCATATCAGGGTTTTATCATGTCTTTAGTAGCCCCAGCCTTGTTTTGAGAACATTTCCATCATCTAGTGGTGACAACTCCTTTGAGTTTGGATAATGGATACTTGATCATGTTTTCACAAGGCCTCTTTCATGTCATAAAACAAGACACAAGGATATCTCTACCTCCTTTATTGTACAAGGGCTGCAATATAGGTTCTCTTACCTTAGTTGATAGGCACAACCTAAAATAGTGAGGGTTAGATCAAAACCCTTATGATGGTGTTATCCACTCCCTCATTTCTTGAATGAAAACAACCAAATAGGTGATTCCCTAGCTATAAATGACATACAAGTCATCTATCTATCCTTGAGTGTCTTGTGCAAAGTTCTTGATGATGTTCAAGTTGTGAAGGAGATTAAATATTGGAAGAATGTCGTGCAAAAAGAGAGAAAGGGAAGAAACCATGGAGAAAGAAGTGCTAAAAAATAAAGCACCAAGTGTGTAGATAGAAAAATTTGTGGGCACTCCATAGTTAGGTGCCAATCCAAGAACAAACACACACAGAAGAAGTCTCTTATCAAGGAGAAGGAAAATACACCTCAGGAAGAGGTTCTAGAATAAGAAGAGTCACCTAAAAGAGAATCACCTACTAAGGAAGATGAATAGTATCCAACTAGGAAGAAACAAGGTAATGGGGCATGGAAACTCAAAGTAGAGGGAGAGCATGTGAGGCCTATAGAGGTGAGATAGACAATGATGAGGATTAAGAAGTTTAGAATCATCCCGTGTACAATATAAATGAATTAGAGGAAGAAAGAATTTAGGGGAAGGGTGGAGAAGAATAAGGCACCAAGGAAAGAGGAGAGTAAAGAGGTAAATACAAAGGATCGAGAGGACCCCAACCTCACCAAGGAGAATATAAAAGAGGAAACAGAGAGGGAAGTAGTGGGCATAATTGAGAAGTTAGTAGAACAAGAGGTGGAGTGGAACACGGACTAGATACTCAAGGAGATAGAAGAAGATAACATAGGGAAGGAGTATGGAGGCATATGTGGAGATCCCTTTTTAGTAGTAAGCTTTCCAAAGGTTATACGTATAGTAGGGAAGAATAGGGTAGTAGCACAAGGGAAAGGAATGGGCTATATCCATTATCCAAAAAAAGTGCTACATACATGCTTCCGATACCTTACCGATAGACCAACTCCTGGAAATGTATCCATTTGAGGAAGAAGGAGTGTACCTATGAACCAAGAAGATGTTATCTTTGGTTTTTAGTCCGATGTCGATGAAATTGAGTTCAAAGTTAACCAAGAGGCACTAATGAAGGTTGTGGAGACCAAAGGTATAAACCCGTTGGTGAATGCTCGCAATTATCTAATGAACAAGTTTGTAATGCACTCAATAAGTTTTTAGTTGAAGTTGAGGTAAGATGTTTTGGAAGGAATGACTGGTGAGATTTCTAGAAGGGGAATTAGAGAAGAAAATGGAGGATCTCATTGAAATGAGAAAATATCTTAAGCAAGAGGAACTAATTAGTGCATAGTTAAGGTGCGAGCTAAAGGAGAAAAATTCTAGGGTGTATGAGGTATATAAAAAGATATAAATGATTACGGATGTTATTATCTTAAATTATCAAGACCTAGCACCACCCGAACAGATTTACAAGTCAACATCACAATGCTTGGAAGACATAAATTGCATCCTCACCATGGAGAGGTAGCCTCTTGCTTTGGAACCAACAAAATAATTGTCAGCATGCTAGGAGAAAGAGGAGAAGTTGAAGGTGGTGGAGATAGTCACTTAGTAAACTAAGCTCCTTTCCAATGTAAGGGACACTACATAGATAACTAAATCTTCTTATGATAATTACATGGATAGAGATAAAGTCTAAAACATTCTAGTTACCACCCATGAGGCAGACCTCAAGGAGTTTTAGGAGAAGAATAAAGGGAATAGGGAAGAGTGGGATAAGATCCTAGATGAGGTAGAAAATAATTATGAATCCATGGAGACCCTAAAATGATCGATCAAAAATCAGCTAAAGGAATTATACCCTTAGATCCCTTGTAGGGGATGGATCCATTAGAGGACCTCGGGAAGCGGTTAGAAAACATTGTTAATACACTGAATGCTAAGGGTGATGAAATAGGATTTGAAGAGGTGAGTGCCTTAGTAGGTGACCTCTGTCAACATGCGCATGATGAGGTGAATTTATTAGAGAAGATTGAGGAAGACATAAGGAAATATTTCCCACTCATTCTTCAAAGAATAAATAAAATTCTTCTTCGTTTCTCAATTTTATATTTATTCCATTTCTCATTCTTCATTCTTCATTCTTTAGTCATGTCATTCTTTATTATTTGGAGAGGATGTCTTTGAGGATGGAGAACAAGCTTAGTGTGGGGTGATGTTGGGCCTCAGAATATTGACTAAGTCCCAAAGGGCGTGTGCATGTTCGGACTAGTGAAGAAGATGGGTGCATAGGAAAAAGTTTGTAGGACATGGTTTTTAGAAGGGTTTAATAAAAACCACGATGCTTACGTAAGATAGAGAAAATGATTTTAGTAATTAGTCATATTCGGTTCTCTAAGATGCACTTGAGGAAAACGTGACTTGACTAGGCATGCTTTGAATGGATAAGGTGATAGCCTCGACAACTTGGGGGTTAAGAAAATAATATTCCATGCATGGAAAATTCCCAAAGACGTCATTACAGAAAATGGGGATCTCAGATCAAAAGAAGCATGCTCCATTGGAGGACCACCTTTACACTTGAAACCGATCTGATACTTTAGGAAGGCATGTCATTGGGTGTTAAACCTATTTATAGAGATTCTTAGGTAGAATAAAAGAGGGAAGAGAGGGAGACGAGGGTCGTGGTGTGATAAACCATAAAATAGTTGGCAAAGCCCTATAGAACTGAGCTAAAGATTCTAGGGGTTGAGGTTCTCATGAAGAGGAGTAAAGGAATGTTAGCATATCTAGGGGAATGGGTCTACTAATATTTTCTAATAAGGAAGAATATATAGAGATTCTAATGCATGAGTCATGATATATCAGTACGATATGACCCTTTTGGATGTACTATGTTTCTTGAACTATGGTCAACATAAATATATGGTTATGTTATAAATGTATTGTTCATGGGTGTAAATCCTAGTGCCTTTTTCTTTATGTTATGGATCAGATCTACTATCTCGTATGATATTTATTTTGCAATCTGAATGGGTATGTTGGTGTAATGACTCATCCTATGCTTTCAAAATATATGCATGATATTTTACTTTTCTCGCACTTAATCTGTCATGAAATGACAACATCTCATAATGCTCACATTAAGGAGGGGCTTGGTGCCTACGTGCACCTTAGGTGAACACTTAGCGCCCGCTAAGTGATAGGTCAGCACATATGGGGTTGGAAGGTTATTATATGGTTATAAAAATTACTACATCACCCAAGTGTTTGGTGCTCACCGAGGCATGTGCAGGCATCGAGCCCCTCCTTTATGTAAGCCTTGTCAGAATGTTCCACCATTAATGGAGGGATGATTTACGGAACAAAAACATGCGTGTAATCTAATACAGAGGTAATGGAACTATTTATAAGCACAAATTCATCATGAGATAAGTGTAAACACATATATTTGGAATAGAGATTCATATATTGATTATAATCTTTCATATTATCCATATTACATCAAAAAGGCTCATCACATAACATATACATCATGGAATATTATTACATCCCTACAATACTACTATGAACAAAGATCTTTGCTATGTTTTCCCATTAAAACCCTTGTTTTAGACTAGAATGAATACATATATGCTTAACAACATCCTTGTTAACATTCTTATAGCACTTACCTTTGTATCATTTTAATTTCAGACCCAAGCACTCCTGTATATAGAATATGGATTTCTTGTCGTAGTTTCACCCATGAGAAGATCACATGCCAAGTGGAAGTGTGGTCCTCCATGATCAAGTTCTTATGACATCATGCAAAGGCCTCCACCAATTATAATAATCCTCTTGGAAATATTTCCTACGTGGAATATTATTTTCTTGACCTCCAAGGATTCAGGCTAGCACCTTATCCATTCATCATGCCTACTCGATCCTTCACATGTCTTTCCTACAATACCACCTCAAAAATTTAGCTAAGTCCTTGAGCCTTGCTTTAATTCCATGTGCCAACCTCTTCTCCTGTGTTCCTTTCTTTGAAATCCTTTCTACACCCTTTCCTTGCGCATGCGCCACTCTTTATCTACCTTGGAACTTAGTTATTTTTAAGGGTCCAACATCACCCCAAACTAAACTTATTTGCTGTCATAAAAAGCAACCTAATATTCTACAAAGAATAACATGCTTCTGGCTTGTGCCAAAGAATGAAATAATTCCATCACTACTGAAGAAGAATTGAGAATTATTTATTCAAGTCTAATTCAATATTACTAAATGCGTTCACCTCACTTTGTTCTTATTGAAACAAATCCCTTATCAATGTGCAAACTTCATCAAATGACAAATCCTCATCCTTATCCTTCATTGTATCCACAATGTTCACCATCTACTTGATAAGGCCACCTAGTAGGTTCATCCTTCGAGTGACCTGGGGATACAATTATTTCACTTTATTTTTTATTGAGACCCTTAGTCCTTCGATCACTTCAAACTTACTTTCAACCTCCAAAATTATTTTTTCCCATCCCGACCACTTATTCTTGTTCTTCTCTTGGAAATCCTTTAGGTCCGCCTCATGGGTAGTAACAAATATACGTATCACCATGTCCCCTGTCTCCATAATTTTCATAGACAACTTCAGCCATGTGTGTCATAGTTTTCACCGAGGCAAGGAGCTCGAGTATAAATTTATGGTTTCCTTAACCTTTGCTTTCTCGTCAACCATCTGTAACACCAAAACTTCCTCTTCCAATTCCAAAGTGCAATTGGTGTCTTCTCCAACATAAGAAAGCATACCACATCCTCTAGGAAAAGAAAAGGGAACTCATACTTATGTTTAGGAGGGGACAAATCAAGGCATGCTCAAATGATGGAGTCTAAGATAGTCTATGCCTTCTTGTAAACTTCACACACCTTCTCCTTCTCTTATCTCAACTCAAAATTAAAGTGCACAATGATATAATTTTTCCCTTTTATCTCCCTGTCCCTCTTAATTATCTCTTTGTTCTTCTCCTCCACTTCATCCTCCGAGGATTTGACCTTGTTATTCCTCCTGAATAACTAAGCCTATAATTCTACTGACACCTTATTGAGTACATTATAGACATGTTCATCAGTTAAACACTAAGTATCAACAATATGATTCACCTCATTGAGGTTCTCTATTTATATAATTGTGTCTCAGGCATACTTCAAACTCGGGCTCATCAACATGAGACTTGAAAGTCCATGAAAAAATATTCCTGGTGCAAGTGTACAAGCTACCACTATCAAATGAAGGCCAACAAAAGAGTTGATCTGTGGGTACTATGCTCTGGAATCACACTCAAAGCATTTTTCTAGGATCATTGACATAAATTATGTGTCCTTGTGCTGCTATCATGCCCTTGCCACCTATGTGAGCTGATGTCAATAAATTGACTGATAAGATGGGATCTCTACCCATGATCCCATATTCCTTCTTTTCTTCCTCTATGTCCTTAAATATCTCCATAGTGTTATGCTCCACTTCTTGCTCCACCTAGTTTTGAATGATGCCTACCACTTCCCTTTCAACTGTATCCTCTAATTGTCCTCCAACCAAGGGTGGGGTCTTCTACACACTAGTACCTACTTCTTCTTCACTTCATCCTATATTATGATCACCTTCCTCATAATCATTCTAATCCTCATCAAATTCGTGTATATCATGAACAAGGGGACTCTTACCTTCCTCACGCTCTTCATTCTCTTCCCCGGAGTCATCATCCTTTATGCTTTCCATATTCTCAAAGTCCGAACTCTACACCACCTTCTCCTTCTTCTTTACTAGTGGCTCTTATAACACAACATACTCTTCTTTTTTGGTGACTTCTCCTTAATAGGGAAAAATTACTTTTCAGGTGACTTCTCCTTAACAGGATATTTCTTCCTCTTTGTGTAGGTACTTGGACTAGTACCTAACTCCTATGCTACCTTTGATCCCAATTGTACACACTCTTTTTGACCTGATTGTTGTAGTATATTCCCTTTTATATTCATCCCTTTCTTCATGGAAGGATCCTTAGGAATGGATAAATCATCCTTGGCATATGATGCCTTCTCAAACTTTGGCCGTAGGTGTGTATACACCCTTGCCACTATCTTTCCTATAGTAGGAATTGTCACAGATTTTTCCATATGTACGTCATGGGATATAGAAATCTCCATATATGTGTGTTTCTTAGGGTATACCAACATTCTATGCAAAGGTCAAAGTACTTCCGATCTACCTCACTTAGATCAAATATAATTTTCTTAGCCTCCTTGAACCTGTTGATGATGCTCTAAAAATATTGTCTTTGTGAAGGAAAATTGTAATTTACACCAAGGACTTTTCGATCCATCTTTCAAGGTAAATCTACCTATGAAGAAGTGCTTATATACTATGAACTCAACCTCACTATGCACTAGGGATGGTAGCTACTCAGGGATTCTCCACTCTACCCCAAACGCATCGCACATTGTCTTGTACCACTTATCTAAGTGCGCCTTATGTGTAGTAGTCATTATGTCACAAGTGTATGCTTCAAACCTATTTTCGTGGGGAATGTTCCTCATTAGGGTACTCCCAGACATAGCTATTTGGCCCATCGGGCACTCCAATATCTAAAAAAAAATGGTAAGAAGGACATTACCATACATGATCTTTTCCTCATCACGTGTTGCATCTATGATCTATTTTGTAATGAATGTCAAGAGGTTGTAGATTGTTCCCTCTGAAATATTTTTGTAAATATTCAACCACCTCTTATCCACTTGCGTCCAGCGCTCTTGTACATTCACCTTGGTTAGCAAGTGTGTGGCCATCCTCATAACTAATTTAGTGATATTTATAATATCAAAGTAGCATGAAGCCTTCTTATAATCATACTCTGTAGGAATTTCCTTGCTTGCATCCTTGTCACCAAAATCATCATCCAACGAATCTCCCATGCATATAAGTCTAGTATACTTATAAATCAACTACGCAAATCAATCGTATTCTTGTTCTGCGAAGTAAAAATAATCCTCATGCACACTTAAAATTAACCATTGATATAACCTAGTGGTTTTACCAAAATATGGCAACTCATAGAGTTGCAAGAGTCCAGCCTTCTCCAATGTGGTTTTTATAGAGTCATCATAAATAGGCTTATCTTCATGTGTCCTTTCTCTCATTCAAAAACTAACTCTAACACTATTTACTTGTCAAAACAATCTCATCCTATGGTTTTAATCACTTATAACCATCTTCCGCATGTGGGACACCCATTCCATACCTAATAGAATGTCATCTGGGTACTACATATTTGCGTATAATTCTTCATTTAATTATTTGACATGACCGGATTTCCCTTACCTTTTCCCTTTCCCTTCTTAGGTGAAGTGTTTGATTCCTTCCTTAGTGTAGTTTTCCTCTCTCAATCCTTGTAATTTCTTCCTTTCTTCTTATTTTAAATTTTCTCAATCCCTCATCTTTACTCCTCCATGAAATTTATCCAAAACTCCGTGCCCTATCTCTATAAACCCTAACTTGGAAAAAATTTCTTCCACAAGAAACCATAAAACCTGTAGGAATCCACCAAATGAACTCCTCTTCTCACTCTTGTGTACTCCTTTCCACTCGGTTAACAAATTTTCTAAATATTTCCACTTAATAGGAAATTCTCCATAAATTTATTTCTTTGCAAGGATGCCCTAGTTTGTGAGAGCTCTTTAACAACAAACGCAAGGTAAAAAGAATAACTCACCCAAACTTCTAGTTATAACTTTTTTCTCTTCCCACACAAACTCTCATTCCACCTACCAATGTACAACCACATTAAAGTTAGCTTTTTCCAATGCCATCCTTTTGTTCATTTTGTCCAACACTTTTCCTCTACACTCAATCGTACATGAAGCTCCCGTAACCTTATATAGCACGTAAAAATTACATTGACCATCGATACATACATGCACTCTTAGTGCCAAAATCAATCTTCCTCTGCTTCCTAGTTCTTGACACCACCTACCGCATGTTAGTCTACACTTTTATCCATGTACGTATTTTTATCAAGATTTTTGACACCAATATCCACTAGTATACACTTCTTCTATGCATGCTCTTTTGAGCCCACATGCTTCTCCTTAGGGCCACCAATCCACATCATTTTCAACACTTTCTCCTTACTTAAATCTTGTCGAGAATCTCCTTTAACACCTTCCACCACACACTAAAAATATTTGTGGTCATCTACACATAGAAAACCTTTCGAAGTAACAAACTACTAGAATGTAAGTAAGCCCACAACAAACCAAAACAAAATACAAAGAAAATGATGAAGAAAAGAAACACATGGAAAGGAAATTGTATTAAGGGAAATCCTAAGCTATATGGCAATACTACCTTATATACAAAAATGTAGAAGAATTATTTAAAGTAGGGCTTCAACCTACTTCCATTAAAATGACTAAGAAACATTGTTCCATCCAATTCTTGTAAAGAGAAAGAACTTAAATTGATTATGTAAGTGTGATTTTATGGTCACAACTAATGCACCTTGAGCTTGCTATGTACCTTGGGATATGATAATATAATATATATGGGTTGGTGGAGATGCTGACATGTCACACACATCCCCTTAGTTATATGTATGGGTTCACATGGGATACAATAATATAATGTATATGGGTTGATGGAGATGCCGACATGTGGCACACATCCCCTTAGTTAGTGATATGGGCTCACATAGGAATTAATTATATTGGGTAATGGGTCGGCCTACATTGGGATTAGGTGTTACCAATCCTATTTAAAGGATGTGAGTATCATTATGTGGAGGTGATGTATGTATGAGGTGAGTCTTCTACTTGGTAGATATATATTGGAGGTGTCCCCCTCAAAGTGAATTCCCATCTTGGGAGATTTTGGAGTTATTCCTTCCTTAAGGAACATTGTATGGTGTTTCCCTACCCTAAGGGTATTATTCTGAATATATTTCATATTAGGGCATATTGGCCCCACATATATCTAGTGTTGTGTTATATTATAAAATTTATAGATTTATTGCAAGAAATTTTTTTATCAAGTGGTATCGAGCAATGATCCGTGTAATTTGTGGGATGAAACCCTAATGTTGGTGATTCATCTATATCTTGAGATCAACTTGGAATTTTTCAGATATTTTTTATGGGGAGTGGATACATAGTTCAAGTGATCTTCCCTCCAAATTTCAGATTTTTTGGAGCTTTTTTAAAAAGTTGTGTCCGTTTTAGGGTTGAAACCTAATTCTACAATTTCACCTATATCTTCCGAATAATTACGATTTAGGAAATATTTTTTCCAGTTGTTGGTAATATATTAAACGGTGATACCACTGAAAATTCAGAATTTTTAGGTCTATTTTGATAGAGTTATTTTAGGTTTATTTTTTTAACTATTTTGCTCCATAGGCCACAATTTGAGGAATTTTCCTAAATTTCTTACATTTTTAGAAATATCTCAAAATTTTAGTAGGGTTTACTTCTTTGTGGTTTCAGATTTGAGGTGAATGATTAACGAAATCATCAAGTAAAATATTGGTCAAAGGAGTAAGTTTTGAAACCCTAATTTTTATGTATCATGGATATACCAATTTTCTATGGTAATGGGAAATTGATGCAAAAAAATGGTGGATAAAATTTAAACAAATGTATTTTGAAGAATTTTTAGTATGGGTTAGTTTTTACCTTGATCTTGGTGGGAAAACATGACATTGGTATTCTTATTAGGATATAGATCTATTGGATTGGGATTGGGAGGAAATGGAGGATATTTTCTTAGCTAGATGGGAAACAAAAAAGAAACACAATTTTGCTAAAAATAAGAAGAAGAAGAATCAGCAACAACATCAGAAGAAGAAGAAGAAGAAGAAAATGTTGATGGTGCAGATGAAAAAAATGTTGATGATGAAGCTGTTACATAGGATAGTGCATCTCCAAGGAAGGAAGCTTCAATATTTCACTTTGAAGGGTGCATTCAAAGAAAAAAGGTAATTATTTCCATAAAACCTAGAAGCAAATATAACTTCATCAATATGGATGTAGCTCAAAATCTACATGTACAAACAAAGCATATCAAGTAATGTCAAATGGATGGTAAGCATATTCAAGTTTTTGAAGATTTAAAGCTTTCTATGGATAAATATGTTTTACATTCAGATTTTTATGCTTTAGATATGGATGGTATGGATATTGTTCTTGGATATCCTTAGTTAGATACATTGGGAACAGTTAATATTAATGTGCAAAAGAAATTCATGAAATTATGGTACAAGAGAAATATAATTACATTGCAAGATATCACACTTAGCAAGGAAAAAAGTAATGTAAAATTGGATCATGAAAATGAATTTGAATATGGTGAAGAAGGGAATAAGGATGAATCGAAGGAGAGGATGAAGAACATAATGAAAAATTAAAAAAAAATTCTCTACTCAAGAGAAAAAAGAAATAGAAAACAAGTTGGAAGAGGAAAAGAAAGTGGAGAAAAATATTGATAAGGTTGAGCATACTAAGGTTGCACCATATAGACACTCACATCATCATGAGAGGAAAAAATCATGGAGACATGTTAGAACACATGAGGATAAAAATCCATATGGATATATAGGGAATCACAGGAATACTTTTGGATGTACATGGAATCAATGGAACAATAACTATATGACATGGGATCATAGGAATAATAATTATGGATATACATGGATGCCAGGGAGGAACACATATGGACCAGGATGGAATTAGATGAGCACAAGGGAATATGGAATCAGGTTTGGAGTAGCATCACCCCCTAGGATTTCATATGGGTGGTTGGATGATCGAGCATGGTGACAAGTGTGCAATAAATAAAAGCACACTCATTATATGGCTTCTTCTTATGTTTGGAGGAAGAAACATGTCAAATAGGGAGGCAATGCTATGTACCTTGGGATATGATAATATAATATATATGGGTTGATGGAGATGCTGACATGTCGCACACATCCCCTTAGTTATATGTATGGGCTCACATGAGATACAATAATATAATGTATATGGGTTGATGGAGATGCCGACATGTGGCACACATCCCCTTAATTAGTTATATGGGCTCACATAGGAATTAATTATATTGGGTAATGGGTCAACCTACATTGGGATTAGGTGTTACCAATCCTATTTAAAGGATGTGAGTATCATTATGAGCAGGTGATGTATGTATGAGGTGAGTCTTCTACTTGGTAGATATATATTGGAGGTGTTCCCCTCAAAGTGAATTCCCATCTTGGGATATTGTGGAGTTATTCCTTCCTTAAGGAACATTATATGGTGTTTCCCTACCCTAAGGGTATTATTTTAAATATATTTCATATTAGGGCATATTGGCCCCACATATATCTGTGTTGTGTTACATTATACAATTTATAGATTTATTGTATGTAAAGTTCCTATCGGATCTTCTATGGGTGGCGTAAAATTTACAATCATATAGTAGAACCATATACCCAACCTCAAACGTCTTGTTCTTAATATGCCTATCATGGCATGCATTCTTCCTAGCCTTTTCCATTTTCTAACTCCATTTGGAAATGGATTTCCTCTCATCCAACTCCATAAGTTTATCAATGCACTCCTCTAATGATTGTTCATCAGCCCAATCATCCTAAACATGCAATACCCAGAGAGATGGAAACATGAAGTCCACATGCAAAATTGTCTCTACCCCAAACACCAATTGAAAGTGTGTGGCCTTGTTCAACCTTGTATAATTCATGTGATATTCCCATAATACTGCAAAGAGTTTATCATCCTAGTCCCTTCTTCGACATCACAAATCTTAGTCAATGTGTGGCTTAATATCTTATTAAATGCCTCGGTAGTTCCATTAGCCTGAGGGTGATAACGGGTAGTCTTGTGATGGGCCACCATGAATTTTTCCAATAAGATTCAAACAATCTCATTTAAGAAATGCATACCCCTATCACTCGTTAATCTCAACAAACATCCATACATGTTAATTATATTTTCCCATAATAACCTAGCTATTGTAGCCATAGTGTAGTCCTTTGTAGGTGTCACTTCGCCCACCTTGTAAGATAATATGTGCAAGTGAAAATGTAATATGAACCTATCCTTCACACAACTAGGGAAATAGGGCCCATAAAGTCAATTTTCCACTTTTCAAATGGCTATACACTAGCAATAGGTTTTAGTGGAATTTCATCCCTTTTCCCTAGTTTCTTAAGGTGTCGGAAATGATCATAGGCCTTGCAATATTCAATATAATCCTTATAAATTATTTCCCACCAAAGGCATGCTAACAAGATCTTGTGCGTAGTTTCATTCCCCACATAGTGACCTCTTGCAATTCCACCAAGAGCTTCTTCCATGATTGCAATATGTTCATACTCTAGCACACATCGGTTCAAGACCTCATCTCAGCCTAGTTTCTAAAGGTCTCCTCCGATCAACATATAGAGCGTGACACGTATAGCTAACTATTTTTCTCTAAGGTCTTCATTCCTTCTAGCACCACACCCTTCCTTAGGAAAACAAGAATATCCTCTAAGTCAGAGGGCATGTGTTGCAATTTAAACAATTGTGCATATGAAATCATGTCCTTGATGCTTTGTGTGTCCTCTCCCGAGTCAATCTGAGATAGATGGTCAGATCCCAAATTACTCTTCGCTGGTTTTACCATAACCATAAAAAAAAATCCTGAAATAATAAGACCCACGGATATATGCGCCCTTGTAAAACAGGATTGTTCACCAAGTACTTTAATTCCATGTGGTCCATGTATAAAATAAAATGTGTTGCTATTAAATACTTGGCTAAATTTATGTAGTGTGTAGATCATTGACAAATCCTCACACTCTGCTGGAAGTATAATTTTGTTCTTATGGAGTCAACTTGCTACTAAAAATAGAAGGGATGGTAAAAATTCCCTCTCCATTTTATACTAAACCACTCCAATCACCACACAAGATGAATCGACAAGGATATGGAAATTCCTTTGCCAAGAGGGGAAAAAATGGGTGCGAGTGGTAAGCTTCTCCTTCAGCGTGTCAAATGCTACCTATTGTGCCTATCCCCAATAGAATTTACTTTTATGTTTCAATAAATCTTCGAGGGGCATGGAAATTAGGGCATAAACCTTGATGAATTTCTTGTAATACCCTGTATTCCCTAGGAACCCACACATCACACTTTGACTGATAGGCTCCACCAATCTTATTATAACAGGAAATTTTGTGGGGTTTACCAGTAAGCCTTCTTTGCAAATAATGTGTCCCAATAATGTGCCAAAAGGATTGGAAAAAATAATTTCTTAATATTCAGGGAGATTCTCAGCTTCCTGCATCTCTCAAATATCAACCATAGACTATCACAATGATATTGGACTAACCCATACACCATCCAGGTCATCTTGGTAAAATTGTAGAAATTTATAGATGAAGTCTTGAAATCCATGCACAAAAATGAATGAAAATACAATAGGAACATTCTTTAATCCAAAAGGGATGACTATATAAGCAAAAATCCCCATTAATTGATGAAAATTTTCTTTTCCTAGTCTTCTTTTGTAATTCTCACTTGGTGATAACTTGAGAATCCACCGGTAAATGAATAGATCTCTTAGCTAACTACACCTTCTAGAATGTCTTTACTAAATGGGATTGGGAAATGATATATGACACATGCAACATTGAGATCCCCAGTAGTCTACAAATATCCTTATTCTTCCATCATTTTTGATACTAATGACCATGGGGCTTACCCACTTAGATTCCTCAATATCCTCAATAATTCTAGACTCTATCATATTGTTAATTTTATCCTTAACTTTGTACATGTGAATTCATGTTCATTATGTAAGGTTGTTTCTTGATGGGGCATAAACAATCTTTCAACTTGATCCACATTTTTCCCAATGAAGGATGGACCCCTTTTAACTCAGGGTATGCACGTGGGAACAAGTCTTCAAAATCACATAGTAATTCAACCACCTTCAAAACCTCTTGGTCTATTAAATAGTCTCCAATAACAGCTTCCTTAGGCTCTGCTTTGGTAATAATTTTAACCTTCTTCATTTTCAAGGGTTCATGGTAGGCATGTGCTTTCTCATCTACCTTATCCAGGATTTTGCACGTTCCTTCTAAATGCCCAAAATGTAAATTTTCCATCCACCAGGTACACCAAATTACTTTTTTCTTTCTCTATGTAGACACACTCAAGATGTAATTATCCCACTTCTTCTTCAATGAAGCACGCCCTAACTTAGGCTCTCCTATAAACTAAAAAATTCAATCCTTGACCATGGCACAATCTCCTAAGGTAAGGGGATTAACTACTGTAGTTTTTAATTCACCTATTACTTAAGGTATTTGTACTCATAATTTTATATGATGTTTATTATCATCTCTTGCCAATGCCCCTTATGGCGATGTAAGTCTGAATGGATATACCAGGCCCGTGCATAACCCTACAAGGTGGAATAAAATTTATGCACACATAGGGAAGGAGGTAAATATTTCATGCCTCCCATCCAAGTCCTCTCACACTCCTAAACATGGCATGAGGTGGATCCCTTCCCATCATAGTCATAAATTTGAGATGGTGCATTGCTTCAGAGAAACCTTACAGAGAGGGTGATTCTCATCTCATTCCATTCTAAGAGATTGTCTCAATGGGTTTCCCACCAATGTGTCATTGTTCCACGTAAGGTATAGGTAAGCATATTTCCTCCCTCTACTTGACACTTTCAATGGATCTATATTTCATGTAGAAATAAATCATGGTTTCCCTCCCTATTTATCGTGGCAACTACCTTCCTCCCAAGTGCCTAACCGAGTACGCTCTAACAACTAAAGTTCTAGTACCCTTAATATGCTTACCACCCATCTTGTATGTCCTATGCGCCCAATTTTCATAAGAAATATTGGTTGTATAACTCATAGACTATGTATAATCCCACTAAATGAACCATTCCTTCGATGGTTGAGTGAACTCTAGGTCCTTGATGGTGCACACATATATATTTTTAATTCTTATTCACTTAATGGTTCTACATAAGGCACAAATCATCCATTAGTCGGTGGAATGATCATAGACTCCTCATTTTTCTCAAAACTGGTGTATCCCTTATTAAAATGTAGGTAAGAATTTGTTGATAGCACCAAGGATGCCCAAGTAATGCTGGGAAACTATTATCCTTAGCAAGCTCTAGAACCTCAAAATCTCCAGTAAAATTTTCCCCTTGAATAGTTATGGATGCACCTTTCAAAAATCCTAGAGGCATGGCCTTTGTTATGTTAGCCATGTATAACACATTTGAAGATGGTTGTAATGAGGGCCTCCCCATTTGGTTACATGCATCTAGAGTAATAACATTGACCTTCAATCATATGTCAATCAATATATTACTCGAATCCACCCATCAACAACTATGTTTAGTGTGATCTCCTTATCATAATCAATTTTGTGAGGAAGTAGGTTAGCATGTAGGACTTGTCTCTCATGCTCTCCTACAGTGTGCAGTACCTTTTCCCTCAAATATTATCCCAACAGAGGAATAATGTTCTCCTATGGCAGCATCAAAAAGACCTCCCTAACCTTATCCATATCTTGCTGAGGAACCTCAGTGCTCTTCTTTTACTCCAACTGCCACGATGACTCCTTTAGATGTTATGTTTCACCTTGTAACCTTCTAATCACCTCCATGGTTTCTTGGTACACCTTTTCTCGGTGGGTAGGATGAGGATATTTCCCATGTAACACTTCTTCACTAGTAATAAAATGCCTCTACCTGGGTTCCTCTCGGTGCGTGTAGCCTTAGCGCGTGTAGTGACAAAACAGGATCTATCTTGGCATTAAGCACTACCATCGATATCCATTTTGGGTCATTCGTCTTTATACACACCATCCCCATGCCTTTTCCTTCTTCAAATTCTTTTCATGTGATCATACAACTCGGGCATTCTTTATACTTGTTTTTCTTCCTACACCACGATCACTCAGTAATAAATCGGGGCACTTGCGCTTGTAGTGTTCAGTCAATCCACAATTGTAATAGGTCCTATAGGAAATTCACCTCTTCCTCCATGACCACTACGGTGAAGTTTTGGTTCATAGTTCAAACAAAATAATTATGTAATAATAATCATTTAGTATAATCGCAACCAATATACATATATATAGGGAGATGATTTTTGACGCCTTAAAATCTCCCAAAACCACTCACACCTATTGTTAAATGATTTGTTCAACAAACTCATGATCTCACCAACCTCCTATGTAAAAACCTACAATATTAGCTTAATATAATAACAAATACATTTGATCATTAATTAATGTGAGCACTATTAGTATTTTCCTAACATTCCCCCTTCTTGTGAACATGGGTAAAACCTTCCTTGTATCTTGAAACGTGCCACTACATAGCCTTTTCATGGTCCGGATGGTTTTAAGGACAATACTAATAAATTTTGGATGGTTTTAAGGACAATACCAATAAAATCGGATGGTTTTCCAAGTAGTTAACCAACAACCACAAAAAATATGGTTTTTTAGGATAGTACCCGTAACCTCTAGATAGTTTTTCCAAAGGGATTACTAATAACCACTTGTAGACACCAAATTTGGGTCTTACGACACCCCCGTGCCCCGCATCTCATCTCGCAACCTAACCTGTGTCACCACCTAAACCTTACACACTTAATTATTTATTAATTACCTTATAATTAATAAATCCACATCTCCAACCCTGCCACCTCACCTCGCCACCTCACCATGACCTAGCCCTAACCCTAAAATAACCTAATTAAGACCTATGACTTGGTCTAGACCCATATCCATGACTCATCACCCCTCACCCACACCAAAATGAACCTAATAATGACTTGACCAAGCCCACAACTGACCCCTTGGGAGAAAAGGAGGGAAAGTTGGCTATTTTACTAAAAATAGCCAACTTTGACCTAACCGACATCAGTCCCTACGCGATCGGCGTCGGTTAGGTAAGCACCATTGCTTCCCTGTAAATGACCTCCCCTAACCAAAACCAAAGGGGGAAATTCATTGGAAAGCATCCGAATTCATTGGCAAGAGAGAGGTAAGTGAGAAAGAGAGAAAAGGTTGTAGAGAAAAGGATTGAGCCCAAGATTGTAACTGAGCAACTAGATCATTGTCACACTCATCCAAACATTGGGAGAGTCAGAGGATAGCTTCATCAGCTCACTTCCAATCGGTGGATCATCCCAACTAAGCCTTCCCGATTGACTAATTCCTTGATGTATCCTCTCATCCATGGTTGTTATCACCCGGCAACAAGCCGCAGCCATGGTTTCACATGCTTGTTCCATGTCTTTTCCTGAGTCACCCCCTTCACATCCTATGGGGAATCCTACGGACACCAGTGCTTTTCCCAAGATCTTTGTAGGAGATCTGGACTTTGCCAAATTTTTGGATGTTAATCCTAGCGCCATACACATTATTTATCTCATACCCCTAACCGTACACCCGACGGTCAGCTCCTCTTGGGTATGCCTATTAGTATAGCCACTCACTTAGCCCCTTCCCCACCTAATAACTCCACCTCACCGTCTTCATCCTTAGCCCCGTCTCCCAGCTCAGTGGCTTTGGTGGTTCATACTACACCAATTGGCCTTCCTTTGGTTAATCTGGGGCCCCACATATCACTACCATCCACTGCCCCTATCTCATCTCTCCCGTATATTGCCTCTTTCATAACTCACTCTCTACCATCTATTCACATCAGTTTTCCCTCTCAGGCTCTGCCCACCTTTTCATTTCCGTAGACTCATCTGGTGGCCTCAACATCTTATATAGGACACCCTTATTTGGCTGCCCCAACACATTCATCATCATTACCTTATCAACATTCAACCCCACCATTTTCTAGTAGTGGCTCTTGGCCCATCCTCCTTTGTTTATGGCAACAACACCATCATCTCGACCCACCAATGATTTAATGAAATGATGATGGACAAGATGTAAAATCTTGAGGCTTCATTTCAGGAAGCCGTAACACCCTGACATATGAGAAAGTTTGTGGGAGCCTATTCATCCTTTTGTCCCCCTTCATACATATCCTCCTCAATGGGAATTACCAAAATTTACTCGCTTTAGTAGTAAGGAGGACCATCAGAAACACTTGTGATCATTTAGACATGCCTGCTATCTGATTGCTCATGACGATGCCTTACTACTCCGTACCTTCCCCATGTCCTTATCAGGACCTGCCTTGGAGTGGTACAGTGCTTTAGCCCAGCACTCAATCTTCTCCTTTAACTAGTTAGCCCAATCTTTCTTGGATCACTTCTCCATCAATATTGCCAAGAAAGTATCCATTACAGACCTCTATGCCATCCGACAATTTGAAGATGAGTCTATCACAGATTTCGTTGGATGATGGCGGGGCCTCATTAACCAACTTACTTATGCCTTACCTCAAGCCGAGCTCATCAAACTCTTTACGCAGGCTGCGCACTAAACACATTTCTCCCACCCTCCAAATTAAAACTTTCTACACCTTTGATGAGGCCTTTACTATGGCTCAGAAACTAGAGATTCGAGCCTTCGAGGAGGAGAAATTGAAGTTGCGCAACAAAAACTCAAATTTTTGAACCCAAGACTCCACTAACAAACCCAACACCACCAACTCTCATGCATCGGTTGCTTCAAAATCAAAAGGATTCGTGACAGTGCGTGTGATCACAAATCTCAAGCACCATCTAATACCCAGCCGAAACCCACCTATAGGTATAAAGCCAAGCCCATCAAGTACACTCCCTTGGGAGAAACTTATGATGTGATCTTGGACAAATTGCTTAAAGCAAGAGCTATCACCTTGCCTCCTGTTAAACCTCACTCCGGGTTTGATTCCGCCCGTGCTATACCTTCTTGGTATAAAGAAAATGACTTCTGTAACTTCCATCGCGTGAAGGGACATAGCCACAAAAACTACAAGATGTTGAAAAATATAGTGCAGGAAATGGTTGATGTAGGGGATATAACCCTTGATAATCCTAATGCCCCTACTAATCAAAATTTAAAAATCTTCAACAAATAATTTCCAAACCATTCATCTAATAGTAACACAAACCAAGAAACCTCAGCTGAAGAGAAGAGTGTGCATGAGATCCATGCGGTTTTCAACTCCCAACCAAGGGCTTCCATCGAGGAAATTCTGAATCAAGCCTCTTCACCAACGTAAGGGTCCTCGCCCCCTTCTCCTTCATCAGGACAAGAGGACAACCCTGCTATTCCTTTACCCATAAAGGAATCAACCGCCCAGAGTTCTTTTCTCACAGAAGAACCTTCTTACACCACATCCCTGCAAGACTGTGAGAGGATGTTATCCAACCTATCTATTTCCCAAACATCTCCTTCCACCACTCTTGCTGCACAAGAAGAAGGATCGCCACTTTTTCTGTCATCCTTAGAGGAGAAACCCCTCGAGCCTACATCACCAAACTCCTTAACCATGATGGATCCTCTAAAAATTCCCTCCTCCCTATCAGTTCTTCATTGCCTAAATCTTTCCAGTGACCGGTTGACCTCTTAACACCCATTGATACAACGCCTCATTCACCCCCTATATCACACCCATAGTGGACTGGAATCACAGTCCACTTCTCTTCCATACCAAAATTCCCGTTCACACAAGAAGATTTTCATCCCCTAGAAGATAGATGAGTCTTATGAGAACGTTTGAGTACACCACGCTCTACTCAAATGTAGATGACTAATCCATACACCTCTACCATATGCCCAAGTTTTTACAAAAGCTCAAAATTCCTATGTCCTTACCTTCACCCCCCTCATCTCTACCGAATACCTCATCCACCTCTATCAACCAAACCAAACCTTCCCCTATGCTTGGGACTTCACCAATACCTAGCCTGACACATCCACCTAAATGGTTAGATTTATCCAAAAATAAAGCCGTCAATCCACCTAGGAGACAAACCCAGTCTCCTCGAGTCTAATCTATGCCTCTGTCATAACTAAAACCCTCGCCCTTGATCACACTGGTACAGCAGGAAAGGTTTCAACCCTCACCGTCACACCTACCTTCTATATTGGGGCCTCACCCCTCCACCTTGCCTCAATACACCATGCCTCCCACGTCTTCTTTAACATGACCTACACCTTCTGCACCCATACAGAAATCCATGGGTGTCTCAACACCATCACCCCACGTATCCTACCTACCTACCAACCCTAAGAAAACTCGATCATCGAAGGACTTGTTTGTTGTCACTCCTCTTTCCCCATGGTTGTTTCCTGCCACCACGTCATCTGTGGCCTCATCATCTAACCAGCTAAACATGACTTCTGCGCAGAAGAAGTCACGCCTCATTAAATCCAATCATCAAAATCCCTTGCCTAAACCACCACCCATACGAACCATTCATACCTGACCATTACCAAAACAATCAATAATCTCACCCACTCAATCAATAGCCTCATCTTCATCTGAATTTGACCCACTCAAAGGATCTTACGCCAAGATCCTTGATATGTTGGTAGGGGATGCAACCATTTCCCTACCCCCACTCAGACCCTATGATCCATCTAAACCTCGACCTATAGGTTATGATGATTCTAAAATATGTGCCTACTACCACACACTAGGATACAATGTATGAAGGATGCAAAGCTTTGAAAGCCATCCTTCACCCGTTTCCTATCTCAGATGGAAAATCTAAGAAAGACAACTCACGGAGGAAAAGACCTTAGCTTCGATCCCTTATCCTATACCACCTATCCCAAACTCACCAAAATCTATCATCATTGTAACCCCGCCTCTCGAGAATAATGACTTATCCCTACCATCTTCCTTACCTCATATTCACGAGATCAAAATGATTAGCATTGCTACTCGAGGTCGAGAAAAACAATAGAAAATCCAAAAGAGAACACACCAAAGTGAATTCTCTTTCTCCTTATGCTATCTCAATTGCACCACCACCTAAAGTGGTTATTCATGGACCTGCCTATCCAGTCTCTGATGGAGTTTCCCATCGTACCATGATCAAACAACTTCACCAATCTCCTATAAAAATGACACTCTATGATCTCATTCAAACATCTGAATCTCATCGACAAGCTCTAATTGAGATCCTCCAAGGGATAGAGGTCCTACCTAACAAAACCCTTCCCGTCGCCTCCATCTTCACACCCAACCACGTCGCTTCTCTCACCAAACAACCTACCTCCACAAACACCTCTTTCCTGTACGGCAAGCCACTACTATCAGTTTTTCCGAAGAAGAAATTGTCGTCTTTGGTGCAGAAGATCCTGACCCCACTCTTTTCATTTTGGCTTACGTCCAGAGACATCCGGGTACATCGTGTTATGATCATCGGGGTGCTATCCTAAACATCATCTCTTCCAAAGCCTTCCAACAGATGAATATCCCTCCTAGCTACATGTGTGCTAACCCCACCATGTTGCGTTCATTCAATGATGCTATTACTTCTACCCTAGGTACCGTGATCCTTAACATTCGTGTAGGGCCATGTACCTTGCCCGAACTCTTCTATGTCCTTGAGGGAGAGTTCCAATACAACATGTTGTTAGGCCGCCCTTGGATCCAGGCTATGGGATGCATTCCCTCCACCTTACATAGATGCATAAAATTTGAGTATGAGGGGAAGTCATACACCATCACAACTGATGCTCCCCCTTCAAAACCTACAATATGTTATACCACCCTAATGATGTGCTTGTACCAGTCAAGGCACCCATTGATTTGACCCAACCATCTATTTCAACCATGCCTCAACCATCCACCTTAGCCACACACACACCTTTGACCAATGAATCTGCCGATGTGAATACCTCTTCCTTCCCCGCGGACAACATCCCAACCTCGGACCCCTTGGTAGGTGTTTTTCAACACCTTATGCTGGGGGAGTACCACCTATACAATGTTAACACCTTCCATACCCCACAAGAGTATGGACAGTTACATGCACATCCTACCTATGACCATCGTGTGGGGGAGGTGATCTCCTACGGACCACCTAATTGCTGCACCAACCTAACATATGGGGGTGTCAACGCATCCTCTATCACCCCTGAATCTTCTCTTGGTGTGGTTCCCTTCCAATCTGATTTTCAATATCTAACCAACCGTCATTTCGCCCTCACCTTCCTGACTTACTGTGCTTGGAAAGGTTTTGGTTTTGGTCTTTATGAACAAGGCCGACATACGATCATTCCCATGACTACACGCAAACACAAAGATCGTAGTGGTCTTATATTTTCTGAACCACCTACACTGAAGAAACCTCATGTCAATTATATCCAGGAAGACGATGAAGTCACCCCTTCCAAACCATCAATGCCCACTTTGCCATCTTCACCCGCAGAGTTGATAAACCCGAATCTATCCCTCTTAACTTTTTTTTTTCGTAAATGTTGTGTTCTTAGGTCCTCTCACTTATCAACGCGATGGTGAAGACCCATATTCTCTCCCCTTTTTATATCCAAACATGATCGAAGAAGACTTGCCTTCGATTAATGTTGTGGAGTGCTAGGATGACGAATCCATCCTCACCTACCTTGGTGTGGGCCAGAATCTTATAATCAACGCACCTTACCATCTGAAACCCAAACCATGTTGAATGAGTCAACTATAGAAATCAACATCCACATGGAGGATGATCCTCACATTGTAAAGATCGGACAATCTCTCGACGCATCAGAACAAGCCGCCTTCACTACCTTCCTCCGTGCCCGTAATCAAGCTTTCACTTGGTCCTACACTGACATGCTAGGAATCGATCCTGACATTACTATCCATAACATCACTCTGAAACCAGACTCCAAAACAGTTAAACAAAAACTGAGAAAAATGCATCCACGTATTGCCCTCTTGGTTAAAGAAGAGCTTCAACGACTCCTTTCTATTTCTTTCATCTTACCTATTGACTATCCTCAATGGATTTCTAATGTTGTACCTATCACTAAAGCGATGGGGGGACTTCAGATATGTATGGATTTCGGGACCTTAACCTCGCTTGTCAGGGATGACTTCCCCTTACCTATCATTGATCAACTTGTTGATCTCACTGCGGGACATGAGATGCTTTCTCTCATGGATGGTTTCTCGGGATACAATCAAATTTTAGTAGCCCCACCGATCAACATAAAACCGCCTTCATTACCCCCTAGGGGACCTTCTGCTATCATGTCATGTCATTTGGCCTTAAGAATGCTGGTGCAACCTATCAACGGGCTATGAATTACATTTTTCATGACATTATGCACACTATCCTCGAGGATTATGTCAATGATCTTCTTGGAAAATCCAAACATCGCAGTGAACATCTTGATGTTTTAACCATTATTTTTGATCACCTATTACAATACTATGTTCATCTTCAACCAAAGAAATGTGTCTTTGGCGTCCTTTCAGGAAAACTCCTTGGATTTATTATCTCTTTGCGTGGCATTGAAGTCGACCTAGCTAAATTCAAAGCTATCTTAGAAATTCCCCCACCCACTAACCTAAAACAATTGTGTAGTTTGCAGGGAAAACTCCAATCTATCCGGCATTTCATCTCACAACTCTCGGATCGATGTCAACCTTTTCATCATCCCCTTAAAAATGAAATTGTCTTTCAATGGAGCGAGGAGTGCCACCAAGCCTTTGAGGCTCTTAAATCTTATCTCTTGCAGCCACCGTGCTTATCCCACCTTAGGACGATCGCCCTTTCTACCTTTACCTTTCTACCACCGACCATGTTGTAGGAGCCATGCTCGTACATCATGACTCGAGGTATCGAGAGCAAGCCATTTATTACAAAATCCGTACTCTTGTGGATTATGAGACTAGGTATACACACGTAGAAAATTTGTGCCTAGCCCTATCATTCGTGGCCACCAAACTCTGACATTACCTCCTGAATCATAAAACTTATGTCATCACCAATGCTGATCCCATACATTATATGTACGCCAAACCTCATCTAAACCAACTCATCGCGTGATGGCTTATGCTCCTCACCGACCTTGACCTTGAGTTTGTACACGAAATCGGTCAAAGGACAAACTATCGCAGATCAACTCGCGAAGCCCCTTTACCTGGGGAACAATTTACCAATTTTACTTTCCTTGATGAACTCATCGCCACCCTTTCACTCAGTGATGCGTCTTATCCGATGACCCTATTCTTCAATGGATCTAAATGTCAGCGTGGCAGAGGGGCGGGTGTTTTTCTCATTCCTCTTTATGGTGAACCTATGCCTCTTTCATTCAGGCTCGATTTCCCCTGCACTAACAATATAGTGGAATACGAGGCCCTTGTTTTGGGTCTCCATGTTACGTTACACTTAGGTGTGAAGTCTATTAACATTTTTGGTGACTCTTAATTGGTCATCAATCAAGTTACTAGCATCTACCAATGTAAAAATGAGGAACTTCAAAAGTACAAACATTACATGGATTCACTTTTGACCTTATTTACTCATTATTCTATCCAAACCGTTCCACGCTCAACTAATAAATTTGTGGATACTATGGCTTGCTTGGCCTCACAAATTCCTACCTCACCAACTGACTCTGACATATTTTTCTTGGTCCAACAACTCTTTGCCCCATCTTACTTAGTCCAAGATGTTTGTATGGTAAATAATGTATCGGCTGATTCACAGGATACCTGGTATCACCAATTTCATGACTACCTTACAACCTCTGTTCTCCCACCTGACCTTACTAGTAATGGAAAACATACTTTTCTTAAAAGTGTTTCTCATTAATTCATCATGCGGGGAATCCTCTATAAACATGGCTTCGATGGTATCCTCCTTTGATGTCTAATGGCACTGAAGTCACCCATACCATCCAACAAGTCCATGACGGAATTTGTGGTGGGCACTTTAGTGGCCTTGCCGTGGCCAAGCGGATCCTTCACCTAGGATATTACTGGCCTACTCTTAATAAAGACTGCTGCAAATACGTTAAGTGTTTTGTTATGTGTCAACAACATGCCAACCTTCAACATACTCCCAGCCACCCACTATAGGTCACACGAGATCTTTGGCCTTTCTCACAATGGGGTTTAGACCTTATTGGCAAGATTCACCCACCTTCTTCGCAGCGTCACCGTTGGATCCTCACGAAACCGAATATTACACTAAATGGGTGGAGGCCATTCCACTCATTTCAACCAAAAAAGAGAAAATCATTGAGTTCATCAATCATCACATTATCTATCGTTTTGGTGTTCCTCATTGCCTGATAATAGATAATGGAAAATCTTTCAAAAATAAGTTGTTACGAGCCCTTTGTGACAAATTTGGTATCAAACATAGCTTCTCGTCACCCTACTATCCACCAGTAAATGGTCAATCCAAATCTTCTAACAAAACCTTAACCAAAATTCTCATGAAAGTCATTAACGATTCTGGGAAAAACTGGCATGATCACATCCCCTTTGCCATTTGGGCTTATCGAACCAGCATTCGTACTTCCACTAATGCCACACCATTTTCTTTAGTGCATGGTACCGAGGCTGTCTTTCCTCTTGAAATAAAAATCCCTTCCCTCAGAATATCTCTCCAGGATATTCTCACCAATGATGACTTCCGCCAAGAGCGGCTAGCCCAATTGGAGCTTCTTGATGAGCGTCATCTTACAGTTCTTGACCACCTTCAACTTTATCAAAAGTGCATCAAGCATGCTTCTAATAAGTGAATTCATGAACATACCTTTAAGATTGGTGATCTTGTTCTCAAAGAGAATCAACACGTAACCAAACTAGAAAAGAGTAAACGTGGAAAATTTGCTCCTAATTAGATTGGGCCTTACATTATCACTCACACTTATAGATCAGGTACTTATCATTTAGCTTCACTTAATGGTAAACCTAAGCCTGAACCCCTTAATGCCTTGCATCTCCGACCATTCTACTGTTGAATTTAGTGTTACATCACTTCTTATCTACCTTGCGCTCATCCCTTGAGCTCATTTACCACCTCATACACCTTTTTTCATGCATCTAAAAGTAAAATCACACTCACATGGTTTGATCATCACCTCCTCTTAAATATGCCTTCCCCTTTTTAGTCTGGTCCATGACTTAAAAGTATAAAAATAACAAGTTCTCAATTATACAATTCTAGGATATTCTTGAGTCAAAATTCCTACAAAACTAGACTACTCCTTGAAGGAAAACTATGTGCAACAGACCACATCTGCTACTATAAGTAGACTACTCCTCGAAGGACAAATATGTGCAAAAGTTGCATCTGCTACTATAAGTAGACTGCTCCCTCGAAGGAAAGCTATGTGTAAAATCTGCATCTGCTACTATAAATAGACTACTCCCTTGAAGGACAACTATACAAAGTCAGCCTCTATTAGAAGCTTCTCACATTGATCAACTTCGTGAAGACCTCAAGAACAGAAAAATGCATATCCCATATAGACTTCCCGCATCGATCAGTCTATATCCAGAAAAATAAAAGTAGTATTCAAAAGAAATTTTGAGTCATGGACTTGTCTATTTAGGTTTGGTTCTCTTTCGTCAGAATAATCACCTTATAACAAGTTCTCTACACCCCAGCTATACCATCCACCTCACCTCACCATTCTTCAACAACAACAAAACTCAAGGGACGTGACGCATATCTGATATATTGTGATTATACAACTCTTTTCACCTATCGACTTCTTGCCTATGCAAGGTACCTAGGGATTCAAGCTCATCCTATGATAATATGTGGTTTGTTTAGCTCTTTCCAACTATGGGACACTTTTTCCTCTTTTACCCAAATCTAGGATTATGTGTTGACCTTAATCAGGACACGGTTTCCTATGCTTGGGTAGGCTAACCCTCGCTTCACCTATACCCTTACCAACACCAACAACATTACCCTACCAACATCAAACTTTTACCAACCAACGAATTGCCTAACCACAACCAAATTGCCTGAATTCACCTCTCCCTGGTCCTAAGGGAGAACTACATCGGTCTGAGGCCCCTCCTTGCTTTGTGCAATGGGCTATGTAGGCAGCACTTAGGAGACAATGGGGTCTCCCAAGGTTAGCTCGACCATCCCCTACCATAACCTATCATGTGTTGTGTCTTCCTTAAAAATATAAATACGTGAAAATATTTATAACCAAACCCTTGCCTATCACCTTTCTTTTCATCTCTACCCACTTACCTTACCACATCCTATTCATAACCATGCAAAATATAATTCCAACCAAAACTTATACCTCTTGGGATGCAGCAGCTTGAGGAGGAACTGTCTTCCCTCTCATCTCTGCTGCTGGATGCTTCTCCTTATTCAGCCATGTTCACCACCCTCTTCACTATAACTTGCCTTTACGCCTTCTTAATCCAAGCCCATGATAACTTTACTGTCTCTTTTTCCTTCTTATCACTCAATTCTCCCATGTAATTAACCTATATGGACGTCAACACCTTGCATTCTTATATTTAACATGTTGCATGAATCTAAATATAAGAATTTGAGTTGTCTCCCAAGACTTTCTATTTTTTAGAAAAGCTCGTTTTAGCATAACCGATATTGGTTACCTAACCGGTATTGGTCACTTGTCTCCTTTTGCTTATACCTTGGCCTTTTCTTTGTTTTTTGCAAATTTTTGGTGGAGCCCACCTCTTTTCCTTGCATAACGACATCACTATCTAACTCCGTATCACATCATCACATTTCAAAACATATGCATATCAACAAAACATCATCAACATCATCTATATACATCACATTCCAATACGATCGACAAAACACATGCAACATTATAATATATGCATCAAATCAAAAATTATACACACCATGTGGATCAAACTCATCATCTATATATCATCAAATCAATGTCAAAATATACAAATTACCCTGCATGGGCCTCTGTAATCCAAAATACAAAGTCGGCATGCAAGCCTTGTCTCTGTCAAAATCACGACTTAGCTCGCAGGCCGATCTCTCATGTCAAAAATATACTCGGCTCACAGGCTGGTATCAACTATACAAAATGTACTCAGCTCGCAGGTGGTATATATAACAACAATGAATACATAAATCCTATGTGGGCACGCAGGCCCCTATATGCACACTCGGTTTGCAGATCGGTGTCTTTATCAAAAATCATCTATCCACCTTGAACAAAAATGTCTCTACTCCTGGGTGACTCAGCTCTCTCCTCCTCCCCGGCCCGTCCCTCAGCTGGCCCCTATGTTGGTCTCACCTTCTACTCTGTAACCAACCCACCGGCTGTGGCTACGGCTACCTGTGACCTGTGACTCTAGGAAGTCTCGGCTCTATGAGCTGCATATGGCTGATACTCTACTCCGGTACCATCTAGTAGGTCCTGATAGTAACGGGCCTCCACTCTAGCCTCCATGTAACGGGCCCGTGTAACCATGGCTGGTGGGGCTGGTCCCCCAGCTCCTAATAGAAGTGGGCCCTGCCCTACCTGTATGCCCTGAACCTGAGCCGGTACCTATGGTGGCGGTGGAGCTGCCATCGGAACCTGAACAGGGACCTGAGGTTGCACTATGGTGTGCTCTATGCCTGGCTAACCGCCTGTAACACCCCCAATCACGTATGCGTGTGGCAGCAAGCTACCTCGTAATACTGCACTTAACCCGGAGATGGTCCTCTCTGCTGTAACAGCCGCTAAATCTGGTTGTGCTGGCTGTGCTCTCACGAGCCGCCCTATGCCCTACCCACCAAACCAAAAATGAGCCTGTAACCCCGGCATCGTCCATCTCGCATCGTCTGTCTCTTCTACCCAAACTAGGTCAAATGGCTGTGGTAGAGGTAGTGGTGCCTTTACATCCTCCCTCCAATACTGTGGGAGGGGAGGTGGTACATCCTGTCATAGTCCTAGTTGTTGTCGTACCCTCTCTAGGGGAATCCGCTCATACTCCCCAGGTCTTCGTCCAGGCTACCCAAGAAGCTGTAGTACTAGATCCATCGCAACTATGCTCGAGCTCCTCCATGGGGCTGATGGCCTCTATATGACATCCCGCCCTGCGACCACTGCTCGTGGCTGGCCCACGACCCCCAACTACCTCTGAAACCCATATCTGTAGACTTCCTGTGGCCCTAGCTATTGGGGCAACCCTACTGGCCGTATACACATGATGTGCTCGTATGCCCAGTAGTGTAACAAGAATGTCAAACATATACCAAATTACCTCATACGGTGACAGCCCCTGCCCCGAGCTCTGCGTATAGCTGCACTGATACACTAGTGCACATGCGTAGTAGGTGTGATCCTCCACCATCTCCTGTAAAAATTCCATCAAAGCTCGTGGGAAGCATCCTCCCTCTAAGTTAGGGAGGGAGAAATAGGTGATACCGACCATCATCAGCATGGCAAGCCATGTCTCCCATCGATGAGCACGATACATCTCGCCGTAGCAGATGCTCACACTATGATACGTAATCAATGGGGCTACATCCTCAATACCTATAGGATGCTATCCATTGTTGTCTCAGTATCCACCTAAAACACGTCCTCACCTATGATTAGTAGTCTCAGGATGTGATACACATCCTCTAGGGTGACTGTCATCTCTCCAGTAGGGAGATGGAAGGCATTGGTTACCGGATCCCATCTCTCGATGAGGGAAACCATCAGGATGTGGTCCCTATCCATAGCCCTATACCTCTGGACTCCACCGAGTCTAACCTCCCGCATAACTGCCCACTGCTCTATGGTCACATGTGGCCACATCCACTCCAATAGGGGCGGCATCCGATCTCACATGGTCAACTACTGGCGTGCCTACAAAAACAACCCACTCCATCAGTCCTACCCTTAACAAAATAACCTATCCTACCCTAATCAACTTATCCCACCTAATCCCCACTAGTAATTCACCCACCTCACCCAGCAAATCCACCTTCTCCCCCCTCAACCCTATAATCTATCCTACCCGCCTAAACCAACACCCAACAAAGCCATTTTACAATCCTACCTCCTACCCATGGTGACCGCTATCGGTCACCCTCGACCGCCATCGGTCCCCCACTCACCTATGTCCAAATTTTAAGACCCGACGTCGGTCGACACATGACCGATGATGGTCTCTGCACCTACCAATCTATACCTAAAAATTGTGACCGATGTCGGTCGACTAGTGACCGACATCGGTCACTTGTGGGGGTTTAGGGGCCGAACCGAAAATGGCCCCCAAACCCCTTTTTTTTCTGTTTCTACCAATTTACCCAGCCCAATGGCCTCAAATGTTACCCACCCTAACGTTTTTCCTACCTAACATATCTACCCAATCCATTTTACTGTTTACCTTCATTTATTCATTATTTTATCAAATTTTGGATTCCTATCCCAATACCCAACTCCCAGCCAAATTCATCAAATTGATAGAAATAGAGGTTCAGATCCTACCGGTATGACTACACATCATCGTGGTGGGATAGGTGGTGGTGGTCTAGCTCCTCCAACACCTCCAACACCTCCTGCTCCTCCAGCCTGTGCCATAGCTCCAAATCTCCTTAGCAGGGTCCTCAATCAATCAAGTTCTACCTCTCGTTCTCTGGGGCCTACCAATAACTCACTCACCCACTGAACTAGTGCCAACTCAGCCCAAACACTCGACAAAATCAATTAAAACCTCCACAAGAGATGTTTTGGCTCTCAAAATCACATTGTGAAAATGATGTGCCACTTTTTTCTTTTTATAGGTTTTGACCTCTAACCGATATCGGTTAGGTCATGCCCTAGAAGACCGATATCGGTCTCCTAACCGATATCGGTCACCCCTAACCGATATCGGTTACCTGCTTAGTTTAACCTAACTCCTACCCTTATCCACCAATCTCCATTTTTCACCACATCACCTACCCTGGCTTTGCTAAATAGCCTTATTTTTGAATTCATCGGCCCAACCTAAGGCTGCAACTCACCAATCGGCCCAACCAAAGGCCGAACTTACCAATCAGCCCAACCTAAGGCCCCCAATCGGCTCGACCAAAGGCTCGACCACCACCCAATCAGCTCGACCAAATGCCATAACCAATCAATCAACCCGACCCAAGGCCGCGAACCACCCAATCGGCCCGACCAAAGGCCACACCAATCAATCGGCCTAACCCAAGGCCAAAAACAACCAATTGGCCCGACCCAAGGCCGCAACCAACCAATCGGCCTAACCCAAGGCCGCAACCAATCACTCACCCTAACCCAAGGTCGCAACCAATCAATCGGCCCGACCCAAGGCCACAACTAACCAATCGGCCCGACCCAAGGCCACACCCACCAATCGGCCCGACCCAAGGCCGCACCAATTAAGTACCTTGACTAAGGCCCAAAAATTACGATTCTATCCACCCATCATGTAGCTATTTGTTCAATCGAGCTCACATGTTCATGTTTTAGCATGACTAGGATACTTGAATTGATCAGCCAACCAGCTTTTCCTAGACCGAGACCGTGACGTTTATCTCAACCAAACCAACCATTTGGTACTGCCGAACATGCCTAAATGTTCGGTACCTTACCCATTATATCCCCTAGAGCTACTTCCTATGCCTTGGATACCAGGATTATATCAACCTTGTTTGGATAAACTATCGACCTTTGCCTATGAATTTCTTATTTTCTCTTCAAATCATGTACCCTGGTTGCACTACTGCATTTCAACGTGCATCTACTTCCTTGAACTTACCCCACCATCTTACCATCATCTCATCATGATTCACCCTTTATCAACCCTATCCATGATTTCACATCACCTCAATCTATGATAGATTTGAGGGGGATTACCTATACCCTTAACTGGGGCAACCACTTCTTATTATTGTCAGTGTAACTTTACAAGACAAGCTACATGACAACAAGGGGCAAATGTAGACACCAAATTTGGGTCTTACGATGCCCTGTGCCCCACATCTTGTCTCGCAACCTAACCCTACCTCACCACCTAAACCTTACACACTTAATTATTTATTTATTACCTTATAATTAATAAATCCACATCTCTAACCCTGCCACCTCACCTTGCCACCTCACCATGACCTAGCCCTAACCCTAAACTAACCTAATTAAGGCCTATGACTTGGTCAAGACCCATATCCATGACACATCACCCTCACCCACACAAAAATGAACATAATAATGACTTGATCAAGCCCACAACCGACCCTCGGGAGAAAAGGAGGAAAGTTGGCTATTTTATAAAAAATAGCCAACTTTGACCTAACTGACATCGGTCCCTACGCGATCGGCGTCGGTTAGGTAACCACTATCGGTTCCCTATAAATGACCTCCCCCAACCAAAACCAAAGGGGGAAATTCATTGGCAAGCATCCGAATTCATTGGCAAGAGAGAGACAAGTGAGAAAGAGAGAAAAGGTTGCAGAGAGGAGGATTGAGCCCAAGACTATAACTGAGCAACTAGATCACTGTCACACTCATCCAAACATTGGGAGAGTCGGAGGATAGCTTCATCAACTCACTTCGATCATTGGATCATCCCAACTAAGCCTTTCCTTCACCACTGCATTCCTTGGACCTACATCCACATCAAAAACTAGTAAGTAGTCTCTTTTATTACCTTGTATGCTCCTAGACACTACTTTGTGAACTTTTGATTCATAGGGATTATAAGCTCACTCCTAGATCTACCACCCGGCTAGTACCCTGCACCTAACCTTCATTCATCCATCTCTATATTGCCCCAAAGACAACCTTCTCGCTCTCTGAGTCTTCTCTATCACCCTACAACTCCCCTCAACCATCTACCAACCTTCTAAGCCCCATAACCACCTTGTAACCAACCCCCATTTAAAAGCCCCTAAATCACTGCCCCTACCGATATCGGTTATCCCCTACCGGTACCGGTTCTATAACCGTGGTCGGTTATCCAGTGACCAACATCGGTCACTGTGACTTATACCAAAAACCAACCTTTCACCTATTTACCTCCAAATAATCTCATATCCAACCTTGTCTATCCCTGTAACTTGATCTGAATGTATCAATAACCACCACCAAAAAAAAAAAAAACATGATATTTTATTATTGGTAGTTTAGTCTCTATTGCTTTTATTAACGAGATACCTAAATCATGATTTTGCAATAGCTTCTTTATTATCATTTTCATTAATTTGTATTAAAAGGGAACTGATCACCTTCGAAAGGAAGTCTAATATTTCCTGGGCCCAAGGCAGTTCCCTCACTTATTGTTTAACGAAAATCTAGTGGTCTTGCATTCTTATTTACAGGTAGTCCTTTCTAGACAAAAAGGAGCTCTTCACAATCGGTCTGATCTCTCTATGGTACGCGCACACCTTCCCAACACTCAACAGGTATTCCTCCTAGCCCTAACCCTTATCTATTTCTCAAGAGAATGAAAAGATAGAATTAACTTTATTCTCGGAACAAAACTCTGTGTGAAACACCACTATATCATGATGTTGCGGTAGTATCATCAGCTCTAATCACTATCTCACTTCAAGAAATAACATAGGAAAATCCATTGAATCTTGTTCTCATACACACAAACTGAATATTGGATTCTAGAAATGAAACATTAGACCATGTTCCCCCTCAATGTGGAATTTCCACTTATTGAAAATAAGAACAATGCAAACAGTGCACGATGGAAAGCACACTACTTAAACTAAAAGAAAACTGTAGACACATGTCACCAAAGTTGATATGTGGCCCCGTCATTGGAAACTTATGAGAGGTCATGAAATCATCTCCTTCCTTTGTTTCCTCCATCCTCTAGTAGACGCTCTGCTAACTCAACTTGATTTTCTTTGAATCTCTTTGAACAATTTTCCACCATAAGATGGACGTCACGTAAAAGTTAAAATGTGTCCAATTATTGAAAAGTGAGGAACTATTTTTTTTTTTACAATTTTTTCACTTTTGACTATACAAGATGATGATATGAAATGAATGATAACAACACTATTAAAAAATAATTAAAGATTACTTTTTATATCCATTTTTTGAGTTGACCTAATACCCTAACACACTTATAAATGATGATTAAAATGTAGTTCTCCAAACTTGACTAACATACATACACATTTTTTTTTTGACCACGTATTTTAAATACTTAGTATGGAATTTCAACCACAAACATTAAAATTCACAAAATTTTAAACAAAAGACTTACTATGTATGGGCAATTGATTTGCTTCAATGTGATGAATTAGCCAATGGTCTCATGCAATGCGGGTAAATGATATGAAAGACCACGTAGATGACTAAAACTCTATGGAGATGGTTGAACATGCACATAATCCTCCCGATCAAATCAACATATGGCTTCAAGAAATTGGACGTGTCATCTACAGTGTGAAAGCCATCCTTAGGAGTTTACCATCATATGGCGGTAAGTCCACGAGCTCAACAGATCTAGTGCATGAAGGAAACACAATGATTGTATAGTTGCATGCTTAGACGCGTTAAATGGAAAATCATTGTATGAACAATACAAGATGGTCGAGTTTGTTGGTACCCAAATTTGTTCTCCTTTTCAGTTTGAGCAACATCAAAGATATGGCATGAAGCTTGAAGATAGATGGATCATGGTGTGTGTCATTTTGTAGCTAGGGATATGATCTAACTAGCACTCAAATTTGTGGAGAGATGGATAGCACTCAAATAGGACTTGATCTTGTCCTAACTGTTTTAGGTTGTGCCTTTCAACCAAGGTAAGAGAACCTATTTTGTAACCCTCAAATGGTGAAGGAGATGAAGATATCCCTCAATTTGTGTAAATAGTATGAAGGGGCCTTGGGAAAATATGATCAACACTCCAAATCTAACTTTCACAAGTTGTCACTTCCAGATTATGGAGATAATTTCAATGCAAGACAAGGGTTACTAAAGATATTTTGAAATCCTGATCTGTTCTGCATACTTTAGCAACTGGATTTTGATCTTCTATGGGTATATAGGGAAAAACAGGGGTAAAAAAGGGTAGGATTAGTTTTTTTGAATGATTTTTGGGTGGGATTTTAGATAAGACAAACCAAGGTCTGCCAAACTCTTTGAGGATTTCAGCAAAATATGGAGAAACTTAATAGTAGAAAGTATCAAAATGGTTAATCATCCCTTCAACCAGGATATGTGCATCAAATGGAGGCCCAGATATGTAATTTTCCACACAATATTTGATCATCTATCACAAAATATTGAGTTAGAATGAACCAATTAAGCATTTAGCAATCACTATTTAATCATGACCTAAGGTGCACCCAAAGGCTTACAAACAATCTCTAAAATCAAGGAAGGTAAAGTGAGTTTAAATTTTATTATCTATTTATCGATGAAATATCTTCAAATGTGAGATTGCAAATGCCACTAAACTATGAACAAGAAATGAGATCATGTATGATCAAGAGATATTTTAAACACAATCTTGCAACGAACAGAAACAAGAAACACAAATTTGAAATACATTTTGAAGTGTAAGAATTCACATATTTTTCCCAAAGACAACATAAAACAACTCCAAAATGATTAGATTTATCAGCAATGGGATGTTTTGAAAAACAATCTCAGAGCTTGTTAATGGCTATACATGTGCAACCAACTTAACATGATTTGAAATCTGATACAGAGAGAGACTTATATGAGTCTCTATGTGGTCACTCAGAGAATGGGCTTCTTCCTAGATTTTCCCATGAAATTTTTAGTTTTCTAGGATTTTTTAAACTCTTCCAACCTTTTGCATGAAAAATTCATGCAATATATAGCTTTCAATCTCCTTTGAGCCTTCTTTCCCAATAAAATAATATGCCAAAGGATCAAATTTGTTACAAAAATTCCTCATGATTCGTAGACAAGGACGTTTAACAAAACATGTCCAAAAAGTTGCCAGTTGTCTCAAAAAGAGATGAATAATTACAAAATTGACATCATTATCCATTGTGGAGGCATTTTTTCATCTTCAAATCATGCACACCCCATTCTTTTCATTATTTGATTCTTATCCCTCCAAAATTTGACTTTGTAACTTTTGGATTTGATATTCCATGTTTTTAGACCGGTTAGGGCAAAAATCGTTTCAAAAACATCTCTGATCTTCAAATTGATCTAAAAAATTGATTGCATTAGTCCTTGCAGGCACAAATGACACAAATTTTTCAAAAATTCGATGAAAATTGATGCAAAAAACGCATCTCCAATCTTCCTGGAGCTCAAATGGCAAATGCCCAAACCGAAAAATGCACAAAGCTTATCATTGATCTTCCTTTATCCTTTAATCTGAGCCCTCCACATGTCATAATGTGATTAGAAATGGGCTTGGGATCACTTTTTGACATTTTAAAACTTTTGGAAAAATGTAAAAATTTGACATTTTTCTCCACCCCTCCGCCCTTTGAAAATGGGCCTGACACATGTCCTAAAGTGGGCCCCATTAGAATCACGAGATCGATTCTACACATTTCCACCTTTTTCTAAAAAGGAAATTTTTCCAAATTATTCTCGTAGACCCGCACTCCAATTCTTTCTTTGACATGTGGTGCAATATGACTGGATATAGAGTCACGACTCAATTTTAAACATTTTGCCTCTTTTTGGAAAAAGGAATTTTTTCAATTTTCCTCTACGGATCCGCCCTTCCATAGGACATGTGTCCTCACCTAATTGGTTGAGGGGTAGTGGTTCTATTTTCATATTTTAATCATATTCCACGAAGGAAAATTTTTAACATTTCCTCCACCATCCCGCACCTCCGCCATTGACTCCTCATATGAATTTTGACTTTTTACCTTCAGGCTAGCGAGTCCATTCAACGATTTTACCCTTTTGATAACTAGAGGCTAAAAATATAAATTGCCTCTAAAGGTCTTCCTCTCCTCACCCTATGCTATGATGCTTTGACACATGTCTTCATCTCATTGGATGTGAGTTTACGGTCCAATTTTATACTTTAACTCTTTTTCACCAAAGGCCGAAAATTATCAAACTCCTCTGCCTTTCCATCTCCCCACTTGACACATGTCCTCCTTTGATTGGATGTGGGCCTTAGGGGATTTTCTTCATTTCATGCATTTTCCAAATTGACCTAAGGCACAAAATGACCCGACCATTTTCCTTCACTCTTCCCGTGACATGTGTAAGTCCTCGAGGCTTGCGGAGTCATGGGGGAAACTTGCACATTTTCCAAAAACATTAAGATTTTAGAAATGACCCACCAATCCTTGTCCAATTAGAATAAGAAACATTTTGTTAGGTTGTGGAGCCTATTTTCATGTGAGAAAGTGTTGAAGACAGTACACTAAGAGTATTGTAGATTTTCCATAGTTATCTTGCCATGGTTCAGTGTTGGGCCAGGCCCTGAGCATGGGCCCGGGGGCAAAAGCCTGTGGTAGCATGGGTTCGAGGCGTAGTCCTCAATTTTTTTTTGGCATTAAAATATGCCCGATATCTTTGGAAATGTGCTTTTCTAATATGGGAGGGATTTTTGACCCATAGGTTTATGGGACGATTTTGGCCCATTGTTTTCATACCCATGGTTTTGTAAAAATACTTAAGCAGTTGTCTATTTATCTGGTTTTGTGCATATGGTAGGTATAATGTAACATTGTAGATGTTTTGAATTCAGGTGTGAATTCTGTAGAGTTTGTTGAGCATAGCTCCAAACAGATCTGGGTATTGTATTGAGAGAGAAGTGGCTTGTAATAAAATCTGAGCAAGTTATTCTTGGTGGACCTAGCCCAAATTCGGTGAACCATGTTAAATACTATCTCTTTGTGTTGTGTTATTTTATTCTACACTTTTATTTGAGATCTACAATAATTTTTACATATCATTTTCTATTGTTTCGATTACGTGAGGGATTATTCCACATATTTTATCCCTTATTTCCTAACAATTGGTATCGAGATCTGGTTTGGTTTAATGAAGTGTTGAATTACAGGGGAAAGTTTATCTTGAGTGGGAGCTATGGCAGATGATAGAAGATCTAGGGTTGATAAATTCAATAGGAAAAATTTCAGTCTTTGAAAGATGCGAGATGGAAGATTACCTTTATCAAAGGATCTTTATATTCTATTGTTGCGAGAAGGTGAACAAACCCTCGAGCATGATAGATGTGGAATGGGATTTTCTGGATAGGAAGGCACTTGGGACAATCCAGGTTGTGTCTTACATCTTCGGTATTATTTAATGTTTCAAAGGAAAAGACTACAAAAGAACTGATGGATGCATTAGGGAAGTTGTATGAAAAACCCTCTGCCTCTAATAAGATATTTTTAATGAAAAATTTGTTTAATATGAAGATGTCTGAGAATGGTTCAGTAGCAGATCATCTAAATGATTTTAATATGGTTATAAATATGTTAGCTTTGGTTACAATATAATTTGATGAAGAAGTTAGGGCTTTATTAGTTTTGTGCTCTTTACCTGAGAGTTGGAATAGCCTAGTAATGGTGGTAAGAAACTCGGTTCCAGCTAACTCAAAGTTGAAGTTTGAGGATGTTGTAGGGGTGATTCTAAGCAAGGAAATGTGAAGAAAAAGCTTTGGTGAATCTTATACTTCAGGGAATGTGTTGACAACGGAAACTAGAGGGAGATAGAATAATATAGGAAGTCGTGGAAAATCAAAGGATCGGGCAAGGTCAAAATCCAAAAGCAAGATAGTATGCTGGCACTATGGAAAGTATAGGCATGCAAAGAAGGATTGTTGGGAGCTTTGGGACAAGAAGAAACAACAGGAAAGAAAACAAGGAGGAAAATGTGGCAATGGGTAATGTATGTCAGGATGCTTTGATTCTTTCTTTGCACAATATTACTAAATCTTGGGTTTTAGATTCGGGAGCTTCTTTCCATACTTCCCCACATAGGCATTATTTTGTTGATTATGTTCAAGGATATTTTGGGAGTGTTTTTTTGGTGATTATGAGCCTTATTACATAGTTGGAAAAGGTTTTGTTTAGGTTAAGATGTAGAATGGCAATACTTGGCTATTGAAGGATGTCGACATGTGCCTACATTAAGATGTAATTTGATATTGGCGGGGTAGTTGGGAAGTGATGGTTTTACTATGATATTTATAGTGGACTCTTGGAAGGTTGCCAAGGGTGCTCTTGTGGTTGCAAGAGAGGTAAGAAGGTTGGAACCTTTTATTTAACCACTTATAGCACTAATGTTTGTAATCTTGTTGCTTGATAGATACTACATTGTGGCATCATAGGCTCGGTCATATGAGCCATAAGGGTATAGAGATCATAAAGAAGGATTTTCTTAGATATACAAAAATAGTTTTAGAGTTTTATGAGGAATGCATATATGGGAAATAGAAGAGAGTAAGGTTTCTTAAGGTTGGACCTTCAAAGAAAGAGAGTAAGTTAGAGTTTGTGCATTCGATGTGTGGGGGCCAACTCAAGTATCATCTCTTGGGGGTTCAAGTTATTATGTTACTTTTATTGATGATGCAACAAGGAAATTTGGGTTTATTGTATTAGAAAATAATATGATGTATTTGACACTTTTGTTAAATGGAAAGCCTTCGTAGAGAATGAAACAGGTCTTAAGCTAAAATGTCTTAGGTCAGATAATGGAGGGGAGTATTGCAGCAATGAATTTGATGAATTTTGTTATAAGAATGGAATCTGTAGGAAAAATATGGTTCCAGGAACTTCAAAATAGAATGGGGTGTCAGAAAGGATGAACAAAAAAATAATGGAATGTGCTAGGAGCGTGAGGTTACATGCAGGACTACCTCTTTCTTTTTGGGTAGAAGCGGCGAGCACAACTATGTACTTGATAAAAAAGGGACCTTTAAGTGCCTTGGATGGAGGCATTCCTGAGGAGGCTTGGTATGGTAAGAAAGATGATTATCCATTTCTTAGAGTCTTTGGATGTGAGGTGTTTGTCCATATAGACAAGGATGATAGGACCAAGCTAGAGGCTAAATCAAAAAAATGTACTTTCATTGGTTATGGTGGTGATGACTTTGGATATAAATGTTGGAATATTAAGGACAAAAAAATCATTTGATCTATGGATGTGGTATTTAATGAGAAATTCATGTATAAGCAGTAGTTGTAGGAAAATAAGGAAGAATCCAATAAAGAATATGCAGTGGTAGAGGATCTTCCATATGGGAAAGTGACACATGAATCAGTTCAGGAACCTCTTCAACAAGAACCCCAAACTCCTATATTGAGAAGGTCTTCTAGGGTAAGAAGATACCCGAACATTTTTCTCCTTCTCTTTATTATTTATTACTCATTGATAGTGGAGATCCGAGATATTTAATGAAGTGATGTAGGTAGATGCCAAGAAGAAGTGGGAGCAAGCCATGAATGAGGAGCATCGGGATCTCATGGAGAACCAGAAATGGTATTTGGTGAAGCTACCCTAAGGAAAAAGAGCATTATAGAACAAGTGGGTGTTCAGAGTCAAAGAGGAATAAGGAGGAAAGAAATGATACAAGGCCCGGTTGGTGGTCAAGGGGTTTGCATAGAAAAAAGGTATAGATTTTAATGATATTTTTTCTCCTGTAGTAAAAATCACTTCTATTAGAACTTTTCTAGGAATAGTTATAGCAGAAGACTTGCACTTATAATAGCTTGATGTAAAGACTGCATTTCTCCATGGTGATTCGGAGGAGGAACTATATATGTAGAAACTAGAGGACTATGAGGTCAAAGGTAAAGAGGAGATGGTGTGCAAACTGAAGAAGAGCTTGTATGGCTTGAAAAAATCTCCATGTCAATGGTATAAGAAATTTCATAACTTCATGATGGACCAAGGTTATATTAGATGTCATTCTAATCATTTCGTGTATGCAAAGAAATTTGAGGATTGTATTTATATTATTATTTGTTTGTATGTGGATGACATGTTGGTTATAGGTAAAAACATGCAAGAAATAAAAGTACTCAAGAAGTAGTTAAGTGAATCCTTTACTATGAAGGATTTTGGGAAGCCAAACAAATCCTTGCTATGAGGATATCTTGGGATAGGAAGGAACGGAAGATGAATTTATCTCAAGAAGATTACATTAAAAAGTCTTGGAGAGGTTTAATATGTAGGATGCTAAACCGGTTGGGAATCCTTTGGCAGGCCATTTCAAGTTATCAAAGGAGCAATGTCCCAAGAAAGAGCAAGAGAGAAAGAAGATGTCTAAGGTACCTTTCTCATTAGAGGATACCAGTTTGATGTATGCCATGTTATGCATCAAGCCTAATATTACCCATGCGGTGGGAGTGGTGAGTGGATTTATGAGTGATCCAGTAGAGACCACTGGCGGGCGATAAAGTGGATCCTTGAGTATTTGAGAGGGACCATAGGGATAGTTTTGTGCTATAGTGGATCAGACACCACTTTTTGTGGTTATGTAGATTCATATATGGCTGGAGATGTAGACAACAGGAGGAGTATGATAGGTTATGTCTATACTATAGGTGGGACAACAAGAAGAAGTTGGATTTCACAACTACGAGAAGATGGTGGCTTTGTCAACCACGGAGGCTAAGTATGTTGCTGCCATAGAGGAAAGCAAAGAAATTATTTGGTTACAAAAATTTCTTGAGTTAGGGCATAAGAAGGAGGAAGGAAAGTTGCATAGTGATAGTCAGAGTGCTATACACCTAGCTAAGAAATCTACTTTACACTCTAGGACAAAGCATATACAATTAAGGTACTATTTCATCTGGACAGACTTTGGAGGAAGAGAAGTTGAAGCTAGAGAAGATTCATACCAATCAAAATCCTATAGCCATGATGACCATGATGGTCATAAGGGAAAAACTGAAGTTGTGTTCAATTTTTTTGGTCTTCACGGAAACTAGTGAAGGGTTGAGAAGCTTGCTCAAAGGAAAACTAGTCCCCAAGTGGGAGATTGTTAGGTTGTGGAGCTGTTTTCATATGAGAAAGTGTTGAATATTGTACACTAAGATTACTATACTTTCCATATTTGTCTTATCGAGGTTTGGGGCATAGCCCCAAAAAAAAAAAAAAAATTGGCATTAAAACGTGTGCCGATATACCAAGAAACGTGCTTTTCTCATATGGGTGGGATTTTTGACCCATAGGTTTATGGGATAGGTTTAGCCCATGGTTTTACACCTACGCTTTTGTAAAACTACTTAAGCATTTGTCTATTTATATAGTTTTGTACATATGGTAGATATAATGTAACATTGCAGATTTTTTTGAATTTGGGTGTGAATTCTCAGAGAGTTTGTTGAGCATAGCTCTAAACAGATCTGGTATTGTATTGAGAGAGCGGTGGCTTGTAATAAAATTTGAGCAAGTGATTCTTGGTGGACGTAGCCCAAATTGGGTGAACCACGTTAAATACTATCTCTTTATGTTGTGTTATTTTATTCTGCACTTTTATTTGAGATCTGTAATAATTTTTGCATATTAGTTTTTATTGTTGCGATTCTGTGAGGGATTATTCCACATATTTTATCCCTTATTTCCTAACACATTTTTGATGAATGCTGAAGAAGAAATTGATAGGAAAATGACACTGCCTAATCACAAAACACGAAAATTCCAAGGATGCCCTAGAATTTGATTTTTTCACTAAGGATGACAAATTTCTTGAAATTGAACCAACTGAAACATGTTTTCGAAGCATTTTTATCATAGAATTGGATTTTTGAGTGCAAATATGTATAAAACAAACAATTTTGAGCTCCAAACCTTGGGAAAACATGGGGAAAATGGTAAAGGCATTTGAACAGGAAAAATTATGAAAAACTTAGAGATTCCTTCAAAATGGTGTAAAAATGGAGAAAAAAACAACTCAAAGCATTCAAACATAGATACAAGTTGTTTTTTCACCAAATGCAAAGGATGGGAGAATCCAAAGCCATTTTTTTCAGAAACAGGAAAACACACTTCTCCTTAGAAAATTAGGGTAAGGTAATGAGTTTGCAAACAATCCAATGCACAAGAATGGAACTACAACTTCACATCATCGATTTCATGAGGAAAAAATGTTTCAGAGCACAAAGAGAAAAGGGGAAACATGGAAAAATGGCAAAGGATCAAAATGGGCACCAACATCAGCTCCTGCTTGGGGATGGGAACTCCCAATGAGTTCCATAAGAAAATAAGTAGACCAAGTGCTAAAATAATCCATTGGGAAAATGGATTCATGAGCCAAAGCCACAAAAAAACCAGCTGAGAAATCGACAAAAATGGCTGCCACACACCAAGGCAAACCACAAACCGACAAAACACCAAAAACATAGCAAAAGCCAAACACTATACACTGTACAAGTTGGTAAGAAAACCTTTATTCAAAGAAAAAAAATCAAGGGGAAACCCCAAATGTCCTCCATGCTGGATATGACCATGCCAAGAGGTTTTGATATGTTTTTAGCAACTAGAAATATACCTCTTTTTCTTCTTTATTTAATTTGTAAACCATCTAGTTTCTTTGAAGCTCCTCCATTGTGTTCAGGTCAAACCTTTTAACATTTTTCAAGGTTAAATCAAGGACCAAATTTCTAGAAAAACAACATACTTAGGAGATATGTTTTCAACAACTTCATACTCCCTTAAATCCACAAAACTCACAAAGTGATCGATCTTAGCATCTGCTATAAAAATTCATAAGATACATTTTTGGATATTCAATAAGGTACAATATATTTTTCTCTCCATATAACTTTATTAGGTTTCCTTCAATGGGGATAGTGGCATAAGAAATTTCCATTTGGACACTCCCACCAACACTTGCATCCCATTTCCTTGATAATAACATACCCCGTTTGGAAAGGTAATCAACAATCACAACATCCAATTTCAAATTCCTCCTAGGATAAGATGCAAGTTACACCAAAAGATCTTTGACACACCCAATAACTGGCACTTCTTTGCAATCCATAAAATTACACTTTCCATAGGCTGTTGTGACTTTGATTCCCAATTCATTCATGACCTCCAAAGGCATGAAATTGCATGATGCCCCAGATTCAAACATACAGTTATGTAACAACTTATCTTTGATAACCAAGGTAGTGAAAAATGGATCCACGTTCAACTGATATTTAACCAAAGAAGTTCCTAAGTAAACCTCGTGTGTTTCTCCAAGATCCTCTAATGTTGGTGGTGTTCAAGGTATACAATTATTTGAGGAGGTGTTTCAACAATGTTTACATTTCAACTTGGGGTACTCTTCTCCTCTTTCAATCCCAAGCACTCAAATGCTCTCTTCTTGTGATCAGGAATCCTAAGAAACTAAATGATTGGAACACTCACTTTGATTTGGATCAATACTTGGGCTATTTCATAGGGAACATTCTTTAGCAAGGCATCATTTGAATGGAAACAGTAGATTCATTAGATGGCATGGGATTCTTGGTAGCTTGGGCATGAGGAGGACTGTAATTTTTGCTTGGGACAATAGAGATTTTGGCAGGTGTTTCTCTTCTAGGAGCTTCTTTGGGAATACTTGTAAGCAAGGGTGTTTTAGGTTTGGCTTGAGGCCCAACTCCCTTAAAAACCTTGCTCCTAGTGTTATACTCTTTCTCTTGAGCCACAACAACATTCATTAACAATTATCTATCTTCCTCCAAAGGGATACCACCATCATACTTCTTAATCATCAAATCTCTTAAGTATTCAAATTCATTATTAGGAATCTCAAAAGCTTGCACTACATCTACCTCAAGAGTATGAGAGGGAAGAAGGAATTGTACCCATTTGATGTAATCCTAAAATGTTGCAAATTGTACTTGCACTTATTACCTTAGTTGATGTTGCTCCTTCTTGTGAGCTTAAAGAACAACCCGCCATGTAGATATCATCATCAATACCATCATCATTATTAGCTTCACCATCTTTCGTGCAATTCACATGGAGGAAGGGTAGAAAACACATATCACACCAATCAATATTAGCAAATTCCTCAACAACAAGAACCCTAGCGGTTAAGGGATCGAGGTAACACTCTTCCTTCATGTGCTTGAGGATGTCTATTTATAGACCCCATGGGTCCTTTCCCTCTATCATCAGATTTCTGATCACCCCTAGGATGATTTTCAAATCTTTCATGGTTTTGTGCTTTTTGATGACCTTGTGAAGTCTTCCCAATTCCCTTCTCTACCCAGGCTAACTTGTATGAGATTTCTTTGATAGCCCTTGACAATTTTTTCAAAATCTCCTCCAAATCAGAAACCTTGCTAGCTTGAGGTTTTTTAGGGTTTATCAACTTTACACCATCTCTCTTGAGAGGTTTCCCAATTTCTTTGATATTGTTTTCAATCTGCAATGCCATGGTAAAGGCCTACCTTAAATTAGTAGGGTTTTTGTCTCTCAAGTAGTAGGCTACTTTCTTATCAAATGCATCTGCATATTTGATTAAACAAGACTCATCACAGGGCCTCAAATTAACAGCAGCCTCCTCAATGTCTTGTTAAATATTGTATTAAAGTCATGCACTGATTCATTGGGGTTCTTCTTGATATTCTCAAATTTAGACAAGAGAAATCTAGGATCAGTCTTGTCACCATATTGCAACCTAAATGCATTCTTCATTTCAGTCCAAGAATCAATAGAATTATCAGGTAGAGCCTTGTACCAATCCCTTACATCCTCTTCTAGTGTATGAATGAAAAATTTAACATACACATCTTCATGCTCAATCTCAAATTCCTCCATCATGTTAATAAAAAGTTTTAGGTGTTGATCACCAGTTATTGCATTGTTACCTTGGAATTTTGGTAATCTATTTCTAACATCTTGAGGGAAAACATTTGGGTAACCATTCATTCCTCTAAAGTTTATAGGACCAAAGGTGTTAACAACAAATGGAGGTCTAGGCTAAGCCATATTGTTTTGAGGTGGTGATCTTGGGGGTGACACAAGCTGATGAGGAGTGCGAGGTATTTGGGGCTCAAGAATGTGGTTCACAAGATTGGTATTGGCTCAAGAATGTGGTTCACAAGATTGGTATTCTCTAGGTGCTGATTTTCTTGGAAAGTTTTACTAGAATTGAAACACACATGTGTAGATTGAAGAAGGAACTCACCAGGTACAGTAGAAGGACCTTCACTAGTTGAAGTAAACAAGTTTATGAGAAGATTGCTTGAATCAGAATCACTAGAAGAAGAGTGATAATCCTCTATTAAAGGTTGATCTCTCTCACCAATGGATATTCCTTTGCTTGATGTCTGACCTTCAACAACCTTCCAAACTTTTCTTTCCTCTAAAACTGTCTTTCCAAATTCTTGAAATAACTTTCTACTTGGGTCCCTCCTAAAGAGAGATCTTCTTCCTTCCAGGTTTGTAGAGATTAGCAACACAAAATAAATGACAGAAAGCTAAGACACTGGTATTTATCAAGATCAAATCAACATGGAGTCGCCACTAAGGACTTTCACCCTAGTTGTGCAAATGCACTAAAATACTCTGTCAAATACCTATCAACACTGAAAATATTGCAAAACTTTATAGATCAGACCTTTCTTTTCTTGAATTTATCAATAAAAAATGCAAATGAAAAGCAACTCTTGTTGGAAAATGATAAAATTACAAGCAGAACTTGAAACCTATACATTCACCCTACAAATCTGAGTATAGAATGATGCTTTAACAATATATTTGCAGACAGAACTTGCAAGAGACATTACTAGGGTTTGATATGCATTCAAATATCTCAAATATGTATGAACATGGATCAGATTGAACTAAGAATGTCCCCGATAATGGTGCAACTGGTGTGTTGACGGGATCAAAATAATATGAACTAGAAGCATTAACAAATTGGTCTAGATATTGTATTCTTCATCCCCAGAAATGGTGCCACTAGTGTTGGTACCTAAATTTGTTCTCCTTTTCAATCTGAGAAGCATCAAAGATATGGTATGAAGCTTAAAGATAGATGGATCATGGTGTGTGTCATTTTGTAGCTGCGGATATGATCTAACTAGCACTCATATTTTTGGAGAGATGGATATCACTTAAATAGGACTTGATCTTGTCCTAATTGTTTTAGGTTGTGCCTTTCAACCAAGGTAAGAGAACCTATTTTTAACCCTCAAATGGCGAAGAAGATGAAGATATCCTTGAATTTTTACAAGTAGTATGAAGGGGCCTTGGGAAAATATGATCAACACTCCAAATCGCTTTCACAAGTTGTCACTTCCAGATTATGGAGATAATTTCAATGTAAGGCAAGGGTTAATGAAGACATTTTGAAATCCTGATTTGTTCTGCATATTTTAGCAAATGGATTTTGATCTTCTATGGGTATACTGAGTTAAAACAGGGGTAAAATAGGATAGGATTAATTTTTTTGAATGATTTTTGGGTGGGAATTTAGGCAAGACAAACCAAGGTCTACCAGACTCTTTGAGGATTTCAGCAAAATATGGAGAAACTTAACAGTAGAAAGTATCAAAATGGTTAACCATCCCTTAAACTAGGATATGTGCATCAAATGGAGGCCCATATCTACACTTTTCCACACAATCTATGATCATCTATCACAAAATATTGAGTTAGAATGAACCAATGAAGCATTTAGCAATCACTATTTAATCATGACCTAAGGTGCACCCAAAGTTTTACAAACAATATCTCAAGTCAAGGAAGGTAAAGTGATTTTAAATTTGTTTATCTCTTTATCAGATGAAAGCTCTTCTGAATCCGAGATTGCAAATGCCACTAAACTATCAACAAGAAATGAGACCATGTATGATCAAGAGATATTTTAAACACAAGACTGCAATAGGAAACAAGAAACACAAATTTGAAATGCATTCTAAAATGTAAGCATTCATAGATTTTTCCCAAAGACAACATAGAATAACTCCAAAATGATCAGATTTATCAGCAGGGGGATGTTTTGAAAAAAAATCTTAGAGCTTGTTAATGGCTATACATGTGCAACCAACTTAACATGATTTCAAATCTAATACAAAGAGAGTTACATGAGTTTCTCAGGTGGTCACTCTGAGAATGGGCTTCTTCCTGCATTTTCCCATGAAATTTTTAGTTTTCCAGAATTTTTTAAACTCTTCTAACCCTTTCCATGAAAATTTCATGCAATATATAGCTTTCAATCTCCTTCGAGCCTTATTTCCCAAGGAAATAATATACCAAAGGGTCAAATTTGTTACAAAATTCCTCATGATTCATGATAAGGATGTTAAACAAAACACGTCCAAAAAGTTGCCAATTGTCCCAAAAAGACATGAATAATTGCCAAATTCACATCATTATCAATTGTCAAGGCACATTTTTCATCTTCAAAGCATCCGGACCCCCTTCCTTTCATTATTTCATCCTTATCCCTCCAAAATTTGACTCTACAACTTTTGGATCTTATATTCCACGTTTTTAGACGAGTTATTGCAAAAAATCATTTCAAAAATCTCTCGATATTCAAATTGATCCAAAAAAATTATTGAATTGGTCCTTGTAGGCATAAACAACACAAATTTTTGAAAAAATTGATGAAAATTGATGAAAAAAATCATCTCTAATCTTCCCGGAGCTCAAATGGCGCCCAAACCGAAAAATGCACAGATTACCATTAATCTTCCTTTATCCTTTAATCTGATCCCTCCACATGTCACAATGTGATTAGAAATGGGCTTGGGATCACTTTTTGACATTTTAACACTTTTGGAAAAATGTAAAAATTGACATTTTTCTCCACCCCTCCGCCCTTTCAAAATGGGCCTGACATGTGTCCCAAAGTGGGCCCCATTGGAATCGCGAGACCGATTCTACACATTTCCACCTTTTTTAGAAAAAGGAAATTTTTCCAAATTATCCCTATAGATCCACACCTCTGATTCTGTCTCTGAAACATGGCGCAATATGACTAGATACAAAGTCGCAGCTCAATTTTAAACATTTTTCCTCTTTTTGGAAAAAGGAAAAAATTTCAATTTTCCTCCGCGGCTCCGTCCTCCCGCAGGACACGTGTCCCGACTTTGATTGGCCGAGGGGCGGTGCTTCTCATTTCATAATTTAATCATATTCCATGAAGGAAAATTTTTAACATTTCCTCTGCCATCCCATACCTCCATCATTGAATCCTCAGATGAATCTTGACTTTTTACCTTTAGGCTCGCGGGTCCATTTAGTGATTTTACCCTTTTGATAACTAGAGGCTAAAAATACAACTTACCTCCAAAGGCCTGTCTCCCCACCCTGTGCACTAATGTTAACACGTTTCTTCATCTCATTGGCTGTGAGTTTGTGGTCCAATTTTATACTTTAACTCTTTTTCACCAAAGGATGAAAAGTATCAAACTCCTCCTCCTTTCCATCTCCTTGCCTACCATGTGTCCTCCTCTGATTAGATGCGGGCCTTAGGGGATTTTATTCATTCTCATGAATTTTCCAAAGTTCCCTAAGGCAAAAAATGACCCACCCATCTACCTTCACTTTGCCTATGACATGTGTACTTCCTCTGGGGCCTGTGGAGCTGCCGGGGAAACTTGCACATTTTTCCAAAAACATAAAAACCTTATGTTTTTAGAAATGACTCGCCGATCCTTATTCAATTAGAACAAGCCATGTTTCGATGAATTCCGAAGAATAAATTGATGGGAAAATGACACCCGTTTGACCGTCAAAACACTGAAAATGCCAGGGATGCCCTAGAATTCAATTTTTTTGCTGAGGATGACAAATTTCTCGAAATTGAACCAACTAAAACATGTTTTCAAAGCATTCTTATCATGGAATTGAATTTTTGAGTGCAAATAAGTATAAAATGAACAATTTCGAGCTCCAAAGGTTGAGAAAACATGGGAAAAATTTTCAAAGGTGTTTGAATAGGCAAAGCTTGGGAAAAACGCAGGCAAACTTAGAGACTCCTTCAAAATGGTGCAAAACCAGAGAAAAATGAACAACTCAAAGCATTCAAATGTAGATACAAGTTGTTTTTTTACCAAATGTGATGGATGGGAGAATCCAAAGCCATTTTTCTTAGAAACAGGGCAAAACACACACTTCTCCTTAGAAAATCGGGCAAGGTAATGAGTTTGCAAACAATCCAATGCACAAAAATGGAGCTACAACTTCACATCATCGATTTCATGAGGAAAAAACATTTTAGAGCAGAAAGAGCAAAGAAAAAACATGGTAAAATGGTAGAGGATCAAAATGGGAACAAAAAAATTGATCACTTGCGGCCATTTAGACAAAACTACCTTATGCTTGGATCACGTTTTTTTCTCGGAATGACAAAGAAGAGATCTAAATAGTTTATTTCCTTGCATGGATCTAGTTTTACACCTTATACTCCAAACAAAATTCATATATCAATTGGAAATTTTGTAAATATCCCCCTAGAACAGGCTCACATGAACAGAATCCTCCACACATCACAATTGTAAGGAAGGTTAGAAAAAATAGACAGAGCCTTCGGTCATGTAGCATGTATATGAGTGGCGCAAGAACCAGTAATAAAAACACAATATGATATAGTCTATCTCTCTTTAAGAATAAAATATCATTAGTTGGGGCTATCAAAAATGTAATGAATCTACCCCATACATCAACTCAGCATTCCATCACTCTGATACCAAATGAAGTTTTGGTTTAGAGTTTAAACAAAATAATTTCACAATAATAATTATTCCATTTAATACTTTGCCAACCAATATACATATATCTATGGAGATGATTTCAGACTCCTTAACAATCTCCAAAAACCACTCAAACCTATTCTTATACGAGTTCAACCAAATTGTTATCTCTTCAACCATCCTACATAAAAACCTACAATATTAACTTAATACAATGACCAAAACATTTACTCATTAATTAATGTGAGAACTATTAGTATTTTTCTAACATACAACCTTTGAAGCCTCGGGAAAACCTCCTCCTCGACCTCCTCCATCCACATGCTCCTTATATTGATTATCCTCACCTTACAATTACTCCCAATGCTAGTTTTGTGTACACTGAGATCAATGGTATCATAGATTTGGTCTATCAATTGGCATTCCTTCGTATCATGAGTAGTGGATGTGTAAATTTTAAAATAATAGGACACATTCTTGTAGCTAATGCATTGCAACAATGGGCATATAATTGCATCATGATATCCGTGACATATTTCACAATCCACTGACATAACACACACCATATTTAGCAGGAAATTTTCCTTCATGTGCCCCTCCACTTCACAATTTGTGCACCAAAGTTTAATGCATTTTTCATGAGATGAATTCACGTAAAAATTCTCAAGTTGTTTAGCCATGAAGGCAATCTAAAATTCAAAAAATTGACTCACACTAGTCTCAATGCTCCCCATGGTGTCTGCAGTGCAAAGCATCCTCTAAGGTCTCATGTAGATCTGTTAAATTTTTATATGAAAGGGCTCACCTGAAGGGTGTGATAAAACCCTTGACAAACCATTGTGATGTTGGGATGGATGGATATCATAGGATAACTTTGATAGGAGAGTTTTAAAATTTGCATCATATTATTGTACTCTCTCCACCATACCTTGTTGTATTTCCTTCAACACATGATGCTCTTCTATTAAAACTCAGGAATGTGGAACTCCACCAAGAATTCATTGCATTGACTTGGTATAATACACCACCATATGATCAGGGTCATACTTCTTGTACCAACTATGTGCACACCTCTATAACGTCATTGTAAATTGACTTGCTTTCTCTCGCTTTCTAGGAAGTGATGCCCTTTGCATTCCATAAACAATTTCATTTGTACACATGCTCTGTGGAATCTTCGGTGTCCTTATAATAAGGTAAGTAGAGTGAAATCTCATAAAACACATGCTAATTGTGTTATGGACCTTGACAATTAGATCTAGGACCTTGATTCCCTCCTCTATTTCCTCCAAAGACTGATCCACTAGATCCACTAGCTCATATTCTTGTAGATCGACCTAACCCTCCTTCCATAGCAGGTATGGGTCATGAAGTAGTTACACGATGACTCCCCACTTTCATGCTAAACTATGCATTGATAGTATGTGATACCGAACCACTCCCAGATGTATTTCCCATGGCACCACTAGACATGATACCCAAACTTTGTGAACCCACACCTTGCCCAAATGATGTGCTAGACAAAATACCTCCAAACACCGAAAATGTTTGTGTAGCCATAGATGGGTGCAATGTGAAATGATATCTACCTGATGTTATTTTCTCAATAAAACCAACTGAACTAGAATTTATTCTCTTAAATATTGGAAAACTAAGATCCAAGGTTTGGTCACTAGGTGGGCTAATATACTCACCTATAAATCTCCTCCTTTCTCCATACAATGATCTCTCACCATAATCTAAGGGGGTTTCTCTCTCATGCTTGCCAAGATGGGGTAGCATAGACTACCTGGCCCCCTTGCCCTTTGTGTGAACCTCAAATCCTTCCCACAACATCTACCTCCATAAATCCATCACACCGAAAACTTCACATTGTCTCACCAACTCCCTTTCTCGCACTTCATTGTACTTGAGCCATCTCTCCTCTCTCTCTCTCTCTGCTTCCGCCCCATGGTCCGCCATCTCCACCAAACCATCTTCCACACCCCACACTTAGTGAGAGTGTAGCAAGCCATAGTAAATTCTTCAAAACTCAATGTTATAATCAATATCTTGATGGATAATGGCAAAACACACAAGAATGATCCACTTGGATCCCTTAAGAACTCAAAACTAGCAACCTTTACGAAATAATACATGGAGATCGCATATTCTAGGGTATAGCTAGTCAACACACCTCTCTACCAGTGATCAACAACATGATTCCGTGTTAGATCAACATCCTACAACTACTTATACTCCTCCTAGGTACAAAAATGAGGTATATAGTACCAACTCGTACTTGATGCATATGTCGAGAGCCATTCATACAACTCTAGTGGAAAACAAAAGAATAATGTCTCATACACTCGTAAGCCATTGTTAAACCTATGAGAAAACTCATCCTTTGTGCTTGTAAGCTAGGTCTCGACACTATCCTAGGTTAGATGCTCTATCATCACACATCATTCTCACAACATCTTTAAAAGAGGAGGTCCCGATAATGGAACCAAAATGTACTCTCATTTACCTATATCCTCTAATATTTCTTTTAACTTTTGTAACATTCCCATTTTAAGACTTTAGAACAAGGAATTTTTTTATTTTATTTTATCATACATAATGTTCTCTATTCTAAATTAGCATAATTTAGAACACACATTCTAATGCCAATCCATCTCATAAAAAAACCATATACAGCTGTAATGACTCGATGAAACACTAATCTCTCATTTCATGACTCGATAATAAACCGATCTCTCATGTTAGCTCAATAATGTGTATATAAAGTATAATTGGATATTTTACCCTTTTAGGGGTACCCAAGTGTTTTTTTTAAGAGGCCTATCTGAATATTTATTACCGATATTCATCTAAACTCTTGATTCTTAAGCCAAGTGACATAGGAAAACATAACCAGAATCTTGCGATACTTTGGCCAAAGCTTTTAAACATGTTTATCATGTTTACATTCCTTGATGACATAATTTTCAAATGAAATGAGTCTCCCTACACATTTTTGCTTTCATCTAGAGTGGTATTTCTTGACTCATATCACCAATCTATTTCAAGGTTTCATACTAGACAAGGGCAATAACATGAACTATTGTGGAAGATTGCTCATGGTGATTAAGGGTACATAGTCATACTCAACCGATATTAATCGATTGGGTGTGTCTAGTTATCCTAATTAAACATGATTTCACCTCGAAACTAGATCATATTCCTATCCCCGTATGGGATAGAACCGTGATCCAGTCTTACGTTTATGTCAATCAAGTTAAAAAAGAACTATGTGGGGTGTTGAGACATATCAATTGCATCATAATATTCTTTTAATGTTCCTTTTCATTACAAAGTTACTACACTAAAATTGATGTGTACCAACAATAAAATGAGTTTCCTCAATCGGACTAGTATACCTTAGATTATAAGGTTATTAACCCATTTAATCATTGTCTTAGAAGACTAATTACAACAATTCTTAAAGATTCAACTAACATCATTTAACCTATATAGTTTTAAGTTTAAATTAAATGCAAGGTAGGTATGCAAGTAAAATATGCTTCCTAACCATATGGTTACATGCTTAAGTTTGTCTTTAAACGAAAAATCTTGCATTATATTACGACATGATTGATCTCAAAGTTGAGCAGGTGTGTTAATTAATTTCTTACTTATTCCATCCCTAGCTTTAATAAGTTCCTTATAAACCCTTTATTTTATACTTCAAGGACATGAAGTCTAAACTCCATTTAATTTCTTTCTAAGAATTATAAATTTTGATTAAACAAAATTTCTTAAGAAAGTACACATTAAACCGCTCACTTATTATATTCATAACACTTTAATGAGATCTTAAGCCATGACTCCATGATTGATTTCAATTGGATTATTATTTTTCCTATATTATGGACTAATGTCCATTTATGAAAATTGATTTCATATGTTCCAAATAAAGCAAGAGTTTACACACACACACACACACACACACACACACACACACACACACACATAATTCAATCATGATTCCATTCCATTGTTCTAAGGATCTTATTTAAGAGTGTCAACTTATTAGTTGCATCTCTTTTATGTGATAACAACCAACTAATATTTCAGATCCCCAAACCAGTCCCATAGCACTTAAGTATATAAAATTCCCTCCTATATTTAAGATGATACTTAATAATACATCCCAATTCATGACAAATAAGGTATTACAATAAAGTAGAATTTAACAACCATCACATCATTTATTCAGGAAGAGAGTGTGATACATTCACTTAATCCAGTATCTCAAAGATTGCAAAGTGTCATAACAACAATATAAACTAGTTTTATTATAACTTTCTTTTCTAACAAGTACATCTCAAGCAATGACACCACATAATCATCATAAAATAGATACAATTTCTTTAGTAAAATAGATGTAAATTTCTATATGTCTTTATCCTTTCATCTTTTACAAAATCCATATGCAAAATTGTTAGCAAAAGTTTTTTCATTTCACCCGAGCATATAAGCACTTTAACATTAAAACGTTGTGCTTTTATCTAATTGTTTCATAAAAAGAACTTTGTTCTTTATGAAATAGTTATTAAAACACAAAAATGAAAATAGAAAGAATTTTCTCTAAAAGATGACAACCAACAAGGAGAGATGAGTTTAAAGTTTCTAATGTGTAAAAAGGGGTTAATTAATCAACATATCAACCCTAAAATTTTCATCATAAAATTATTTTCAACATGCAGGAAATAAAACAACAAAATTAAGAAAGGGAACTTCATGTCTCAATCTAACTTCACTATCTCTAGGAGGTGATCAAGATAAGTTCCTTCATTCAATTATTTTAAACTTTCAAGAAGTAATATTGGATATAATTAAAATACCTTTCATAAAATGTATTCTATTTTGCAAATTCAAGGGAACATGAAAGGGGTACTACAATACATAATTTTTACTCCATCCAAATTCATAATATCCCGTAACTGACCTAGCCTTTAAAAAATATATTAAACATAATTAATCCCAACATAACTTATTGTAAGCCTTCCTAAAAACTAGAAATTACTTTAGAGATGGATCCTAAGTGCTCCATACAAAGAAATCATTATGGATTTCTAAATACATCCATATCAGAAAAGTATCCTAAAGACCTTACTCCAACCTAAACAAAATTATATACTATTGTTTAAGGTTTACTAATTAGATCTTTATAGTTTATTTACAATGTAAAATATAAATAAGAATTCTATCAATACATAAAGAATATTATAACTAAACAACATATTGAAATCATTTACACCTAATGGAGCTCATCATTATGAAGGATCCAAACACAAATGCAACAAAAATCAGCTTAGCACAAAGGAATGTGTTGGTGCCCATTTTGATCCTCTACCATTTTGACCTAAATTTTCCTTTGGTTTACATGTTCTGAAACATTTTTCTCCCAAATTGGTGGTCTGCAACTTTTCCCTCTAGATTGAATGCCTTGAAATTCTCACAAACTTATTATTTTTCCCCAATTTGAAAGAAAAATACATGCATGCCCTGTTTTGTGCCCTAATTTTTCCAAATCAATGCCTCTGCCATTTTTTCCACTTTTCCCAGCCTTTAGAGCTCAACATTGTTCATATTTTTTTAATGTATTTTCCCTTAAAAATCCCTTTCCAAGGTCATAAACTACCTAAAATCACTTCCCATTTGTTTTTTGATCGAAAAATTCTTCACCCACAAAGAAAAAATTGATTTAGGGCATCCCTAGAAAATTCTGTGTTTTTTGACGGTCATACGGGTGTCCTTTACCTGTCAAATTATAGCTCAAGAATCCCCTCATACATGGCCATTTGTGGTTGGACAAGATTCGGCAGGTTTGAGTGAAAACTTAACATTTTTTGTTTTTGGCAAAAAATCCAAATTTCCCCATCTCCGCAGGCCCTAGAGAAGGTACACGTGTCACATGAAGAATGAAGGTGGATGGGTGGGTCATTTTTTGCCTTAAGGAATTTTGGAATAAAAGGTTAAAGTACAAAGGAAATTCCTAAGGCCCACATCTAATTAGGGAAGGACACATGGCAGCTTTAGAGTGTAGGCCCACAACGAAGTAAAATGGAACACGTGGTGGCTTCGAGCACAAGCCTTCAACGAATCAGAGGAGGACACATGTCATATCCTCATCAAAAGTGGGATGATGAATCAGGGGTGGACACGTGTCGTGTTCTCATCAAAAGTGGGATGGAAGGCTGGCGGAGGACTTAGAAATTTTTGCCTTTTTTGGTGAAAGGGATAAAAGTTGTAAAAGGGGCCACGGGTCCACCAAATGAATCACAAAGAGACACATGGCAGGCGCAGAAGGGAGTGCGGGCCACGGAGGAAAAAGTGAAATTTTTCCTTGTTTGAAAAATGAGCTAAAGTGAATTTTTGAAGCATGGCTACGTAATGTGCAAAGCAGAGGAGACACATGGCGGGGACATAATCGGGCGTGGGCCCGTGAAAGGAATGTTGAAAAAATTCCTTTGGTAAAAAGGAGTTAAAGTATGAAGTCAGAGTGCTTCCCCTCAGCTAATCATATGAGGACACGTGTCTTACAGAAGGGTGGACCCGTGAATATTTTTTGGAAAAAATTTCCTTTTCCAAAAAAAAAGGTGGAAATGTGCAAAATTGAGCCACGACCCTAGAACTAATCATATTATGCAATGTGTCAAAGACCAAATCTCAAGGGTAGAGGGGCGGAGAGAAATGTCAAAATTTTACATTTTTCCAATAGTGTTGAAAAGTAAAAATGATCCAAAACCAATTTTCAATCGCATTATGACATGTGGAGGGCTCAAATTAAAACGATAAAGGTAGATCAATGGTAACTATGCATTCTTCAGTTTGGATGCCATTTTTTCTCCAGGAAGCTTGGAGATGTGAATTTTTCATCAATTTTAATCAATTTTTTTGTGAATATGTGTCATTTTTGCCTTCAAGGATCAATGGGATCAATTTGAAACTTCAATTTGTAGATTTGAGGTGTTTTTGAAATGATTTTTACCATATCCCGTCAAAAGCGTGAAATATCAAATCAAGAAGTTACAGAATCAAATTTTGGAGGGACAAGGATGAAATAATGAAATGAAAGGGGTCTACATGCTTTGAGGTTGAAAAACATGCATCCAAAATGGATAATGATAAAAAAATTATAATGATTCACCTTTTTAAAGAACTACTGCAACTTTTTACGAGTCTCATTAGATGTCATTTTCCAAAAATATTGCAAAGAAAAGGTACTCTAAACATTTCACTTTTGGGGGGGATATTTTTCAGTGTGTGAGTGAAATGTTATATATTGTATGAATTTATCATGCAAAGGGTCGGGAAATTGAAAATCATGATCAACTTTTGAGAGAATCTCATCTTCTGAGAAACCCTCCAAGAAAACTAGTTAATGTCTTCTATGTTAGATCTTCATTCATGTTGAGTTTGTTACAAGTGTATAGCCATCACAAAACTTTGAGATTGTTTAAATAACTCTCCCCTACTGATGAATCTAATAAGATTTTGAATTAATCTATTTTATTTTTGGCAATATGATGTTTGTTATCATGTTTGAATGCTTGCAAAACAGTTTTCCTTGTTCTTATTGCAATCTTGCATTTAAATATCTAGGAATCACACAGATCTCATTTCTTGTTGATAGTTTAGTGGCATTTACAATCTCACATTTAGAAGAGCTTTCATCTGATAAAGAGATAAATAAATTTAAAATCACTTTACCTTCCTTGATTACAGAGATTTCTTGTAAGCCTTTGGGGGTACCTTAGGCATGATTTGATTAGAGATTTTGATGTTTAATTGAGTCCTTTAACTCAAGATTTTGTGTTGAGGTCTCAAAGATTGTGTGAAGAGTGTAAATCTATGCCTTCATTTGTGTATCTCTTCTTGTTGAAAGAACATCTTGACTGTTTTGATCATTTTATCTAATAGTTATTCAAATGTTGTAGAGGTTGTCATAGATCTGCACATTCAAGTTTTCCAATTCAATATCCCACCAAAATTCATTAAAATAAAATAATCCTACCCATTCTACCCCTACATTGCATTGTGTGTAAACAAAAGAAATTAATCCATTTACAAAAATGCGAAAGCAAATTAGGATCATATAATGTCTTCAATAACCCTTTCCTTGCATTGAAATTATCTCCATAATCTAGAAGTGCCAACCTGTGAAAGTCAGATTTGGAGTGCTGATCATATTTTCCCAAGTCCTTTTCATACTATTTGAACAAATTGAGGGATATTTTTATCTCCTTCACCATTAGAGGGATACAAAATAGATTCTCTTACCTTGGTTGAAAGGCACAACCTAAAACAGCTTAGGATAAGATCAAGTCCTATCTCGAGTGCTATCCATCTCTCCATAAATATGAGTGCTAGTTAGATCACATCCCCAGCTACAGAACAACACACATCATGATCTATTTGTCTTTAAGCTTCATGCCATATCTTTGATGCTGATTAGACTGAAAAGGAGAACAAATTTGGGTACCAACACTTTTGGCTCTGTTGTTGGGGACATTCTTAGTTCAATATGATCTATGTGCATACATATTTGAGATATATGAATGCATATCAAACCCAGTAATGTCTCTTGCAAGTTCTTTTGCAAATATATTGTTAAAGCATCATTCTATACTCATATTTTCAAGGTGAATGCAAAGGTTTCAAGTTCTGGCTTGCAATTTTATCGTTTTCCAGTAGTAGTTGAACTTCATTTGAAGTTTTGATTGATAAATTCAAGAAAAGGAAGGTCTGATCTATAAAGTTTGGCAAGATTTTTAATGATGATAGGTATTTGATAGAGTATTTTAGTGCATTTGCAAAACTAGGGTGAAAGTCCTTAGTGGTGACTCCATGCTATTTTGATCTTGATAAATACCAAATGTCTTAGCTTTCATCATTTATTTTGTGTTGTTAATCTCTCCAAAACTGGAGGGAATAATATCTCTCTTCATTAGAGAATCTACTAAGAATTTTCTTTCGATTCAAGGAACTCGAGTTAGAAGGGAGAACAGTTTGGAAGGTTATTAAAGGTTAGACATTAGGAAAAGGTATATTCATTGGTGAGAGAGATCAGCCTTTGGTAGAGGATTATGAATCTTCTTCCAGTGATTCTAATTCAAGAAATCCTCTCATAAACTTGTTTACTTCAACCGTTTAAGGACCTTCTGCTATACTTGGTGAGTTACTTCTTCAATATGCACCTTTGTGTTTCAATTCTAGTAGAACTTTTCAATAAAACCAACACTTAGAGAATACCAATCTTATGAACCACATTCTTAAGCCCCAAAGACCTTGCACTCCTCATCATCATATGTCACCCCCAAGATCACCTCCACCAAACAATATGGCTCAGCCTTGACCTCCATTTTTTGTTAAAAACTTTGGTCCTATAGAATTTAGAGGAATGGATGTTTAACCAAATGTTGTCCCATAAGATGTCAGAAATAGGTTACCAAATTTCCAAGGTAACAATGCTATAACTGGTGATCAACATCTCAAACTTTTTTTAACATGATGGAGGATTTTGAAATAGAGTTTGAAGATGTGTATGTCAAATTGTTTATTCATAAACTATAAAAGGATGCTAGGGATTGGTACAAGGCTTTACCTGATAATTCAATTGATTCATGGACTGAAATGAAGAATGCATTTAGGTTGCAATATGGTGACAATACTGATCCTAGATTTCTCTTGTATGAATTTGAGAATATCAAGAAGAACCCCAATGAATCAGTTCATGACTTCAACACAAGGTTTAACAAAACTTTGAGAAGGCTTCCAGTTAATTTTAGGCCTTGTGATCAATCTTGTTTAATCAAATATGAATATGCATTTGATAAGAAGGTAGCCTACTACATAAGAGACAAGAACCCTACCAATATAAGGCAAGATTTCACCATGGCACTTCAAATTGAAAACAATATCAAAGAGATTGAGAAACCTATTAAGAGAGATGGTGTAAAAACGATAAACCCTGAAAATCCTCAAGCAAGAAAGAGTGTATACTTGGAGGAAGTTATGAAAACTTTGGCAGGGGATGTCAAATAAATCTCATACAAGTAGGAAAGAGCCGAGAAGGGAATTGGGTAGGCTTCACAAGGTCAGAAAGAGGACAAAACCATGACAGATTTGTCAATCATCCCGAGAGGTTATCAAAGGGTAGATGATAGAGGGAAAGGACCCGTGGGGTATGCAAATATACATCCCCAACCATGTGAATGGAGAGTGTTACCTGATCCCCTAATTGCTAGGGTTTCTATTGTTGAGGAATTTGTTGATATTGATTGGTGTGATAGGTGTTTTCTACCCCATCCTCCATGTGAAGTGGACCGAAAGATGGTGAAGCTAATAATGATGATGGTACTTGATGATGATATCTGCATGGTGGGCTATTCTTCAAGCTCACAAGGAGCAAAGCAACATCAACTGAGGTGATAAGTGCAAGGACTACTGCAACCTTTTAGGATTTCATCAAACCGGTATAAGTATTTCTCATCCCTCGTACTCTTGAAGCTGATGTAGTGCAAGATTTTGAAATTCATAACAACGAATTTGAATACTTAAGATCTTTGATGATTAAGAAGTATGATGGTGGTATACCTTCAGAGGAAGATGGACAATTATTGATGAATGTTGTTATAGCTCAAGAGAAAGATTATAACACTAGGAGAATAGTTGTTAAGGGAGTTGGGCCTCAAGCCAAACCTAAAACACCCTTGCTTACAAGTATCCCCAAAGAAGCTCCTAGAAGGGAAAAACTGCCAAAAGGCTCTCTGCTGTCCCAAAAAAAAATTACAGTCCTCCTCATGTCTAAGCTGCCAAGGATTCCATGCCTTCTAATGAATCTTCTTGTCTCCATTCTAATGTTTCCTTGCTAAAGAATGTTCCCTATGACACATCCCAAGTATTGAGCCAAATAAAAGTGAGTGTTCCAATAATTGAGTTGCTTATGATTCCTTTGCATAAGAAGAGAGCATTTGAGTACTTCGGATTGAAAGAGGAGAAAAGTACCCCAAACAGAAATGTAAATGTTGTTGAAACTCCACCTCGATCATTCTGAGACCTTGAATTACCACCAAGTAGTAGATGATCTTGGATAAACACCTGAGGTATACTTGGGGACATCCTTGGTTGATTCCCAATTGAATGTTGATCCATTCTTCACAACTTTGATCATAAAGGATAGGCTACTTCACAATTATATGTTTAATTCTGGTGCATCATGTAATGTCATGCCTCTAGAGGTCATGAATGAGCTAGATATCAAAGTGAAAATATCCTATGGAAAGTGTACTATCAAGGACTCAAGAGAAGTGTCGGTAGTTGGTTGTGTGAAGGGTTTGGTGGTGCAACTTACATCTTATTTTAGGAGGAATTTAAAATTGGATGTTTTGATTGTTGATTTCCCTACTAAATGGGGTATGCTATTGTCAAGAAAGTGGGTTGCAAGTGTTTGAGGGAGTTTATAAATGGATATGTATTTTTCCACCATTCCCATTGAAGTTATCCTTGTCAAGCTCTATGGAGAAAAGAATATGTTGCATCCAATTGACGATCCAAACAATGCTTCCTATGAGGTGTTGTTTGCTGATTTTGATGCTGATAATTTTATTGGGTTTGCTGATGGAAAAGAACACAAGATGGATCAATAAAAGTTCCTTGAATAGGTAGGTTCTCCTTGGACCTTTCTATTTGATGGAGCTTGATCCAAATTTGGAAATGGTGCTGGTATAATTCTGATTTCTCCTAGCTTGGATGAGTTTGTTTTTTCCTTCAAGCTTAATTTTGAATGTACTAACAACATTGATGAGTATGAAGCCTTATTATTGGGTATAAGAATTGCATGGAAGTATGGTGTCAAGGACATCATTACAAAAGTAGATTCAGAGCTAGTTGTCAAAAAAATAAGAAAATTGTATGTTACAAAGAATCAGCGGATGAAATAGTACAAACATGCGGTTTGGGATGTAATTGAGATGTTTGTTTTCTTTAATATTATGCATCATGACACAAGTTTTAATGCTGCTACTTTGACAAGTTGGTAGTGTTGGGGTCAATATTTTGAGATTTCATCATTTCACCTTATTGTGAGTACAATGTTGAAGTGTTAACTAGGCCGGCTACTGGTGCGACAACATCAAGCATTGGCAAGTGTTTAATGATGATGCTCAAGTGCAAAGGTTCTTATAAAATCAAGGTGATTTTGTAGATAAAAATATTCATTGGGAACCAATGGTATGTATGATGGAAGTAAGAGATACTTTTTTTGGAAAGTATATTATCCAATTAAAAACTAACACCATTCCTAGAGGTCTTTTTACACTTGATTCCAATTTTGACAATGTTGATTGCATCATCAATAGAAACATGTTTGGCTCAAGGGATGTGGAAGAGCATAACTCGAGCACTAGTGATAAACTAAGAAAAGTTTGGTTGGGCAGAAATCTAAAAAGAGGAAAAATAGTCCTATGTTCAACTATTGAAAAAATATCAGGACTATCTTGCTTGGTATTATTCAGAGCTAAAAGAATATAGAGAAGACTTATTCCAACATGAGATCCCTCTTGAGAAAGGTGCCAAACCATTTAGACAGAAGAAAAGGAAAATTAATCCACTCCTCTCCATGAAAATGCAAGATGAATTGAAGAAATTGAAGGAGGGAGGGATCATTCATCCCACAAGGTATTCATCTTGGGTTGCAAACCTTATGCCAGTCAGAAAGAAAAATGGAGATATCAAACTTTGTGTAGAATTCAGAAAATTTAAATAGAGCTTCATTGAAAGACAAATATCCTTTTCCAAACATGGAAAACATGTTACAGTTAGTGACTGGATATGAATTGTTGTCTACCTTGGATGGTTTCTCTGGATACAATCAAGTTGTTGTCAATGAGTCCTGGCAGCATTTAAAACTACTTTTACCACTCCTTGGGAACATATGTTTATGTGAGAATGCCTTTTGGTCTCATGAATGCTAGAGATACCTTTAAAAAAGCAATGGATGTTACTTTTTATAGTTACATAAATGACTTCATTATAGTTTATCAGGATGATGTGACTATATTTTCAAGGACTAGAAAAGATCACTTGCAGCACTTGGAAAAAATGTTGACTAGATGTAGAGAATTTGGAATCCCTCTCAATCTAAAGAAGTGCCATTTTGGGGTGCAAAAGGCCAAGTTGCTTGGTCATATTGTTTCAAAGGATGGTGTCTTGATTGACCCTGAGAGAGTAGAAGCAATCAACAAGGTTCTAATTCTAAGAACAAAGAAGGGAATCCAATCCTTCTTTGGGCAGATCAACTTCATTAGAAGGTTTGTGTCTAATTTTTCAAAGTTGAATCTTCCTATTACATGCATGTTTAAGAAGGATCAAGTTATCAAATGGGAGGAGGCTGCTATTCAGGATTTTGAAGGAATCAAAGAAGCACTTAAACATGCACCTGTCTTGGCAGCTCCGAATTACAAGAAGCCTTTCTAAATTTTCTCCTTTGCTTCTGAAAATACCATTGCATCTATTTTGCTGCAAAAGGATGAATATGGGGCTGAGAGGCCTATTGCCTTCTTTAACAAGGCTTTACAAGCTGCTGAATTAAAATACACAATCATGGAAAAACAAGCATTTTCCTTGGTGAAAGCAACAAAGGTTTTCAGGCCTTATATCTTAAGTTCAAAAGTTTTTGCTTATGTTCCCCACACCATGGTAAAATACATATTATCAGAGATGGAGATCTATATAAAAAGACGTAGATGGGTGAACAAACTCTGGGAGTATGACATGGACATCCAAACCAAAAATTTAGTAAGAGGTTTGGGTCTTACCAAGCTCATGGTTGAGAACAACTTGCAGAGTGGGAAAGTGAATGAAGTAGAGGAAGAAAGGGCTGATGTTCTTGAGAAATTGGTAACTTCGAGTGGCACAGGATATAATATTTTACCTTAGACACCTATGTTGTCCCGATTATTTGAATAAAAATAAGAAAATAGCTCTCAAGCTGGATTCTCAAAAATACATCATCACCGACTTTGGGCTGGCTTGAAAGAACCCAAAAGGTGTCCTCTTGAAATGTATAGCTGAAGATGAAGCTCCCAAAATAATTTCTCATTCCATGGGGAGTTTGTGGAGGACACTTTTCTAGAATGGTCACAACACACAAAGTCTTGAGAGATTTTTATTGGTGGCCTACTCTCTTCGAAGATGTAACCATGTTGATTAGAAAATGTGAAAGTTGTCGAATTTCTTTGGAAGAATGAAAGCTTTAGGCTCCCTTCCTTTGCATCCTATGTCAATTGAGACTCCTTTCAAATGATGGAAGATGGAATTCATTGGTGAAATTTCAGACCCTTCTAGTGCTGGACATAAGTGGATTCTTGTAGCCACAGATTACTTCACCAAGTGGGTAGAAGAAATCCCCACCAAGAAAGAAACACACCAAGTTGTTATGGACTTCTTGTTGAATCATATCATATGCAGATTTGGTGTGCTAGTAAAGATTGTTGTTGATAATGCCATGTGTTTCAGAGCTAAACCCTTGATGGAAATGTGCAAGGAGTATGGAACCAATTTGACTTATGCTTCAAACTATAACCCTCAAGGAAATGGACAAGCTGAGTCCAACAATAAGAACTTGTTGAAGATCATTAGGAGAACCTTGGAGTTGAACAAGAGAAAATGGGGTGAATAATTGAAATTTGTAGTTTGGGCTGATAGAATGGCTACTAAGAGAGCTACTAGTAAGAGCCCATCTGAGTTAGTGTATAGAACTCAAGCTCTGCTACCCTTACACCTACAATTATCTTCATTTCAATTTGTTCAACAACTTGAAGATCAAGAGGTCAGTCCATATGAAGCAAGGATTAATCAGATTGTTGAGCTAGATGAAGAAAGAAGAGCATCCCACCAAAGGCATGTCAAATTTAGAGAGAAGTTGAAAAGGTTGTTTGACAAGAAGGTCACTCCTAGGGCCTTCAATATTGGAGATCTGGTTTTGTTATGGGATAGTAAAAATGAAGATAAGGGAAAACATGGTAAATTTGATGCATTGTGGATGGGCCCTTACTCCATTGATATCAAAATTGGTGAAAATACCTTTTTTCTCAAGGACTTAGATGGGGAATTGCTTGAATTTCTTATTAATGGTAGGCATCTAAAGAATTTCTTGGATTAATCCCCAAATTTTAGGTATGCACCAACTTGTACAGTGTATAGTGTTTGGTTTTTGCTCTGTTTTTGGTGTTTTGTCGGTTTGTGGTTTGCCTTGGTGTGTGGTAGCCATTTTTGTTGGTTTCTCAGCTAGTTTTTGGTGGCTTTGTCTCATGACTCCTTTTCCCAATGGATTATTTTGGCACTTGGTCTACTTTTGTTCTTGTGGCACTCACTGGGAGTGCCCATCCTCGAGTAGGAGCTGATGTTGGTGCCCATTTTGATCCTCTACCATTTTGACCTAAATTTTCCTTTGGTTTGCATGTTCTAAATTTTTTTCTCCCAAATTGGTGGTCTGCAAATTTTCCCTCCAGATTGAATGCCTTGAAATGCTAAAAACTTATTATTTTTCCCCAATTTGAAAGAAAAATACATGCATGCCCTGTTTTGTGCCCTAATTTTTCCAAATCAATGCCTCTATCATTTTTCCACTTTTCCCGGCCTTTGGAGCTTGAAATTGTTTGTTTTATACATATTTTCCCTCAAAAATCCCTTTCCAAGGTGGTAAACTTCCTAAAAGAATTTCCTATTTGTTTTTGATAAAAAATTCTTCACCCACGAAGAAAAAATCGATTTAGGGCATCCCTGGCAAATTCTATGTTTTTTGACAGTCATACGGGTGTCCTTTTCCCATAAAATTATAGCTCAAGCATCCCCTCATATGTGGCCATTTGTGGTTGGACAAGATTTGGTGGGTCTGATTGAAAACTTAACATTTTTGGTTTTTGGAAAAAATCAAAATTTCCCCAACTCCATAGGTCCCAGAGAAGGTACACGTGTCACATGCAGAATGAAGGTGGATGGGTGGGTCATTTTGTGCCTTAAGGAATTTTGGAATAAAAAGTTAAAGTACAAAGGAAATTCCTAAGGCCTGCATCCAATCAGGGAAGGACACATGGTAACTTCAGAGTGCAGGCCCATAATGAAGTAAACTAGAACATGTGGCAGCTTTGGAGTGCAAGCCTTCAGCGAATCGAGAGGAGGACACGTTTTGTATCCTCATCAAAATCAGGATGAGGAATCAAGGGTGGACACATGTTGTGTTCTCATCAAAAGCGAGAATGGAAGGCTAGTAGAGGAATTAGAAATTTTTGCCTTTTTTGGCAAAAGGGATAAAATTTGTAAAAGGGGCCGTGGGTCCACCAAATGAATCACAAAGAGACACGTGGTAGGCATAGAAGGGAGTGCGGGCCACCGGAGGAAAAAGTGAAAATTTTCCCTTTTTGCAAAATGAGTCAGAGTGAAAATTTGAAGCATGGCTCTGCAACAAAGCAGAGGGAGACATGTGGCGGGACATAATCAAAGGCGTGGCCCTACGAAGGAAATGTTGAAAATTTTCCTTTGGTAAAAAGGAGTTAAAGTACAAATTCGAGCGCTTCCCCTCAGCTAATCATATGAGGACACATGTCTTGTAGGAGGGTAGACCCGTGGAGATTTTTTGAAAAAATTTCCTTTTTCCAAAAAAGGTGGAAATGTGTAAAATTGAGCCGCGACCCCATAACTAATCATATTGTGCCATGTGTCAGCACCAAATCTCAAGGGCGGAGGGTAGAGAAAAATGTCAAAATTTTACATTTTTCCAAAAGTGTTGAAAAGTCAAAAATTATCTCAAACCCATTTCCAATCGCATTATGACATGTGGAGGGCTCATATTAAAAGGATAAAGGTAGATCAATGGTAACTATGCATTCTTCAGTTTGGCTGCCATTTTTTCTCCTGAAAGCTTGGAGATGTGAATTTTGCATCAATTTTCATCTTTTTTTGTGAATTTGAGCCGTTTTGGCCTTCAAGGATTAATGGGATCAATTTGAAAATTCAATTTACAAATTTGAGGTGTTTTTGAAATGATTTTTTCCCTAGCCCATCAAAAGCATGAAATATCAAATCAAGAAGTTGCAGAATAAAATTTTGGAGGGATAAGGATGAAATAATGAAATGAAAGGGGTCTGCATGCTTTGAGGTTGAAAAACATGCCTCCATAATGGATAATGATAAAAATTTGTAATGATTCACCTTTTGAAAGAACAACTGACAACTTTTTGTGAGTCTGTTAGATGTCATTTTCCAAAAATATTACAAAGCAAAGGTGCTCCAAATATTCCACTTTTGGGGGAGATTTTTAGTGCGTGAGTGAAATGTTAAATATTGCATGAATTTATCATGCAAAGGGTCGAGAAATTGAAAATCATGATCAAATTTTGAGAGAAGCTCATCTTCTAAGAAACCCTAAAAGAAAATTGGTTAATGTCTTCTATGTTAGATCTTCATTCATGTTGAGTTTGTTACAAGTGTATAGCCATCAAACAACTATGAGATTGTTTAAATAACTCTCCCCTACTAATGAATATAACAAGATTTTGAATTAATCTATGTTATTTTTGGCAATATGATGTCTTTTATCATGTTTGAATGTCTGCAAACACTTTTCCTCATTCTTGTTGCAATCTTGTATTGAAATTTCTAGGAATCACATAGATATCTTTTCTTGTTGATAGTTTAGTGGCATTTGAAATTTCACACTCGGAAGAGCTTTCATCGATAAAGAGATAAACAAATTTAAAATCACTTTACCTTCCTTGATTATAGAGATTGTTTATAAGCCTTTGGGGTACCTTAGGCATGATTTGATCGAGATTTCGATGTTAAATTGAGTCATTTAACTCAATATTTTATGTTGAGGTATCAAATATTGTGTGAAGAGTGTAAATCTAGGCCTCCATTTGTGTATCACTTCTAGTTGAAGGAACATCCGACTATTTTAAAGCATTTTATTTAATAGTTTTTCGAATGTTATAGAGGTTGTCAAAGATATGGCATAGTCAAGTTTGCCTTGTCAATATCCCACCAAAATTCATTCAAATAAACTAATCCTACCCATACTACCCTTGCATTGCATTGTGTGTCAACAAAATAAATTAATCCATTTAAAAAAATGCACAAAGAAAATCAAGATCATATAATGTCTTCAAGAACCCTTGCCTTGCATTGAAATTATCTCCATAATTTGGAAGTGACAACTTGGGAAAGTCAAATTTGGAGTGTTGATCATATTTTCCCAAGGCCTTTTCATACTATTTACACAAAATTGAGGGATATTTTCATCTCCTTCACCATTTGAGGGTTATAAAATAGGTTCTCTTACCTTGGTTGAATGGCACAACCTAAAATAGTTAAAACAAGATCAAGTCCTATCTAAGTGCTATCCATCTCTCCACAAATTTGAGTGCCGTTAGATCACATCCCTAGCTACTAACAACACACATCATAATATATCTATCTTCAAGATTCATGCCATATCTCTAATTATGCTCGGGTCGAAAAGGAGAACAAATTTGTGTACCAACAAAATGTACTACAAAAAGGCTTAATTGAGTCATGGTCTTAAGAGATCTTAATAAGTCAAAGATTCAAAACAATATAACTAAAGTAGAAAAAGGAAAGATGATATATACCTCTCGTATACCCAAGTTCTCATCAACGGGGTTGGTTAATGACTTTAAAAATAGGATTAGAAAAGGAAGAACATACTTCCCTCTATGCTGACTAACCAAATGTTACAACACGTCGAGGAAGAAGCCACAAACAATTCTCAATTCAAATTCTAAACAGAAAATCCATGCAAGATGGAACAAAAACAAAAGAGAACACATACTTTGATTACTAGATCCATCATGGAAAAACCACTAAGGTTAAGCCAGATCTTACCTAAAATACCACATAACCCAGAATTGGGTAAAAACCAATGAACTAGATAGAAAGGAACAAAAAAAAGACAAATCAACATTCCTACCAGAAATTTCTTTCTCCCACGAAATATATCATCCCAATACACGAATTAAAACTAATAAACAAGCGACTAGTTTCAATTTCAAATAGCTCGATTACAAAAAAAAGGGAGAGAAAACGACAATGAGTTTGCAACTAGCCTCCACAAAATTAAAAACATCTAAAAATAGGTAATTAATTCATTTGAGAAACCTCCCATAATAAGGGATTTAAAAATCCATCAACAATTTAGGAAGAATTACCTAGATCAAAAGATGTGTTTAAATTCCAATATCTCAGTGTGGGTTTATGATCATACTACATAGAACCTAAAATCTGATGGATTTGATCAATATTGAGGTGGGTTTTCTTATACCGAAAATAATGGAAATAGTAGAGAGATTTAAAAATAAACAAAAAGATTACAAGTGGTTCCCATTAGAAGGAAAAAACCCAAAATATTCATAACCCATTAACACGAACTATCTTGAACTTATAAATACGGTCTCGAACATAGTTGAGAAAAAAATGGTCTATACTTCTATTATCAAGAAAACAACCCAAAACGAAGAGATCACATTAACCTAAAAGATGATGTAATGCCAAAATGGAGATTCCTTCAAGCTAGATTTCCAACGACAATAGTAAAGAAGCATGCAAGTTAAGATGTATAGATTTCCACGAGCCATGCAGCTACTAAAAGTATTTTAAACCTCTATATAAGTTTTCAATCGACAAATAACCACATAAACTTGTTTCAATAACAAGAAGGTATGAATCTACAAACAAGATTGCATTACAATCACAGTTCACACTTCTAAATTATGTTTTCAACAATTAAGAACTAATAGCATCTCGAAGAAACAAAAAAATCAATGAAGCAATAATAATCAATCATAAAATTAGAACCGAACATTTCCACAAAGAGCAAAGTTTTTTTATGAATTATTTAAGAAAAGAAAAATTATTCATGGATAGGGCCTATCATGCCTGATAGAGCTCTTGTATTAACATTTTCATGGAAAATATTTAGAAGATATTTGATTCCTTTCCATGAAACACCAACAACTCCTCAAAACCTTCTTCTCCTTCTTCTTATAGTTTCACAGTGCTATTTTCATCTTCTAATGCCATGCAAGGAAAAAAATTCATGCAAGGATTCAAACGTGCTTTGAAGAGAAAAACTACATGCAAAGACCAAGCTCACAAAAGACCAAATGATTAAAAAAACTAAAACCATTCTGTTTTCCCCACTTTCCTTCTTCCTAAGAGGTTTTTCCACAATTTCCAAAAATATTAAATGCCGAATAGGATTGATAGTCCTTCCCCTTCTCATGCCACCACCAACTTGGATTTGGCTAGGTCTAAATTTAAATTTCCATGCAAAAATCACTTTGGCAGAGGTTCCAACTTAACCTCCTATCAAATTTCATGCATTTGCTAATTTTGGCCAAACAGAATTTTTTAATGTCCATAAATTCCTCATAAATACCTTTAAGATGGTGTCACCGACTTGCCCTTTTGCATGTCATCCCATAGGCCACTTTTAGGTTAGCCAAACATTAGGTTATTTTCAACATTAGTTTAGGAACTAACATAGGCCCATAGGTAATGTTTAAATTTTAGTCTAGGTCCTTTAATTATTAACATCCTATCTTAATAAAAGAACATAATAACGTAGGGTATGTTATAACTTTAGGATAGGATTACATTCTAAGTAACATAGATTAATTAGGTTCCTTTAGCAATAGCTAGGAATTGTATCATGCAACCTACCAAAAGAAGGATCAGAAAACCATCTAAGATCACTTACGAAGAAGGGAACAACAAATATCACTCGAGGCATTATGATAGTCAGAGTTTAGAGATCCTAAAACCTATCCAGTTCAATTAATATGACCAAAAATTCATGAATTAGAAGCATAACTTGGATCAATGAAATTGATCTAAGGTATTGTTGTTCGTAATCCAAAAATTATGAAAATTGAAGAAAAAAATTGAGTGCAACAAAGATTCATGAATTAGTTTAACTGAATTAATTTCTTATTTCCCAAATAGTGAATTATTTAGCATAGAAAGAGATGAATTACTTCATTTTCTATTTAGTATAAACATGGTAGAATGGTATCTATTCCAGCAGATAACCTATTATCTATAGTAAACATGATTTCATAGTTCATAAGAGTACACCGTCTTAAGACAAGAATCATATATCAACATTTGCAACTTACATTAAATAATTCATCATAGATATCAACCATGTTAGAGCTGTTACATAACCCCAAACGCACCGGCCTATCACCCAAGTGTTCGGTGCTCACCCGAGGTATGTGTGGGTTCCTAGCCCCTCTTTTATGTGATCCTTATGAGAATTTTCTACCATTAATGGAGGGATGATTTGCAGATTAGGAAAATTCATGTAATCTAATACATAGGTAATGGAACTATTTTTAATCACAAATGCATCATTAGGTAAGCATAAAAATCACAAGGATATAATAGAATAAGATCTAACCATGAACAACATGAAAACACACTAGGGTTTGGTCTCATAAACACATATATTTGGAATAGAGCTTCATATATTGATTATAATAGTTCAAAGTAGCCATATTACATCAAAATGGTTTATCACAAACCATATACATCATGAAATATCATTTTAGCCCTACAATACTAATCGAACAGAGATCCTAGCTATGTTTTCCCATTACAACCCTTGTTCTAGACCCAAATGCATACATATTTTCTTAACAACATCCTTTCCAACATTCTTGCAGCACTTCATTACCTCTCTATCTTGTTTTTTATTTCAGACCCAAGCACTCCTTTAAAAAGAATATGGAATCACCGCCATAGTTTCACCCATGAGAAGATCACATGCCAAGTAGAAGTATGGTCCTCCATGATCGAGTGCTTATGACATCTTAGAAATTCTTCCACTAACTATAATGATCCTCCATGGAATATTCCCTACCTAAAATATTCTTTTCTTGACCTTGAAGACTCCGGGATAGCACCTTATCCACTCATCACACCTACTCGAGCCTTCATGTGTTTTTCCTGTAATACCACCTTAGAAATTTAGTTAAGTCCTTGATCCCATCTTTACTTATGCATTGCAACCTCTTCTCTCATGTGCCTTTCCTTAATCTCTTTTCTACATACTTTCCATGCGCTTTCCCACGCTTTTTATCTTCCTTGAGACTTAGTCATTTTTAATGGTGCAACATCACCCTGGATGAGTTCCTTATAAAGATGTGTGCGTGTAAGGAGCCCTATAATATAGCTAAGGAGGATACTAATGAGAATATTACGGCTAAGCAAAAAAAGGATGGGAATATTCTTCAAAAGGGAAAGGTAATTATATGGAGGATGATGGTCAAAGTTATGAAGACCTGGGTAAAAGAATGAAGTAGATGGAGATGGTAGTGCAGGTCATGGAAGAAGCTAATTTTGATATATAGAATGGGATAATTGATAACATTGAGGACACCAAAAAAATATGTATGTCTCATAGGAAAATTAGGTGGGAATTCACAGAGCTAGAAAAGTTATTTAAAGCTATGCGGGCTCGGTTGGAGGATGTGGAAGAGCACTTAAAGAAAAGGAAATTCCAACCCAGCATCAATAGCTCGGAGGATGATGATGAAGGTGGGTAGACCCAAAAGGAGCTGAACATGAGCACAATCAAGTGGAACCTACTAGAACTTCAGGCAATTCCCCGTATGCCAAAATATAAACTAGTTTTCTTTGTTTTTGTTCTTGAACTTCTTGTTGTCTTTTGGTGAACTATTCTAGTTTGGTAGCATACTGTTTTGTCTTGTCTCTTTGGTTGGGTTTCTAGACCTTCTTTCTTCCGAGTTAAGTTTTTTAACTCATTTTTGTCCTATCTCTTTTTTTTCTTCATTTTGTGTGCTTTCATGATGTATTCTCCTATGTAAGGCCTCTAGGAGCCGATCCTTGTTTTTACCTAATCTAATTAAAAAACCTAACGTAATTTATATAAACCTAAACATATAAAAAAAAAACCTATGAAAACCATATTAAAATATAATATATATATATATATATATATATATATATATATATATATATATATATATATATATATATCCCCCCATCAAAACCCCTCTAGCTTGGTGCCAATGGCACCTTCTACTTGCTTCTATGAGCCCTTGCCTGCACTTTCTATATGTCCCTTCATGGACACCCCTTCCACCATCGCAGGACACATGTGACCTCCCCCTTATCTTATGCATGGGTTTAGTCACACATGGGGATGGCTTCAATTGAGGAAGGCTTTAAAATCCTTCCCATGGTAGTAAGGTGGTGTGACTTAGGTCACACCAACCCCTTATTGTTATACCTTCGTGGGCATGTTAAGTGACTCAACTATAATTTAAATGTAGCTCAAATGTAATTCTTGCACGATTGGCTTTTGTTTTGGTATAATATATGGTTGTTATAATAAGCATTGGCTTTGGCATTTGATTTAATATGGCTTGATTAATATTAAGGATATAAATGGATAGTCAATTTAATAAAAATATGGCTCATCATATCAAGTTGATTATATAAGAAGCAAGAGCTTCACAATTTATATATATATATATATATTTAAATAGATTTTATTTAGAAATTATGAGGAAAATAATTTGTTTATTTATTTTTTCAAAATATAGACAAATTATAAAACTATTTTAAAATAGTAAAATTATCATTTTTTAATGATATATTCCTATACGACGACAATTTTTTCATCGTAATTTTGTTACAAAACTAAAAATATCATTCACGTTTCAATTTAATTTTTGATATCATTCTAAATTTTTTCTTGTATAGACTATTTAATTAATAGGACCTCCTTTTGTGGCGTAAATTGATCGTGATCGATTATGAGGATTAAAATATGACAGGGGGAATTTCTATAAAACTCTTATTTTAATCCTTGTTTGTTAATCATTTCATTATCTATATTTACATGAAAATGAGGTCTAATCAATTTTTAATTGATAAATCTCAGATTTCTTGTCAAAAATTTAAAGAATTTAAGGTTTAGTCGAAAAATCTTCTAAGTAAGAAATTAAGAGGATTAGAAGTGACAATGGGGGAGAATATGCGATTCAATATTTTGACTGATTTTGTGCTGAATGTGGCATTCAAAGGGAACTAACTACTCCCTATTCCCCTCAGCAGAATGGAATTATGGAAAGAAAGAACCACACTATTCTTGAAATGGATAGGACCATGATGCATTTTACTTAAGTTCTTAAGTTTCTTTGGGCATAAGCTATGAACACTGTTGTTCATATCTTTACCAGAGTTCCCACTAAAACCTTGGTAAATTCAACTCCTTTGGAAAAGTGGTCAAACTAAAAACCTAGTGTATCTCATTTGAGAATCTTTTCTAGACCCGTTTCTCTCTTTATTTCAAAATCAAAATGTAAGAAGTTTTACCAGATCTCCTTTTCTTATACCTTTGTAGGATACGATATAAAAACTAAAGGTCTTAGGATCTTTGATCTGTCTAAAAGAGAAGTTATAGAAAATAGAAATGTTAAAATCTTGGAAAAACCGTTTTGTTCTTTTGTTTCTTCATATTTTTTAGTTATGATGTTTTAAATGAAAATGAAAATCAATTTGAAAATTATGAAAATAATAAAAGTAATGAAGAAACTAGTGTTGAACCTATATTTGAAAATGAGATTGTTCCTAGTACTTTTGTAATGAAAATAAAGTCTATTATTCAATACTCTAATTTAGAAAACCTTCGAAAATGACCAAGAGTCATCATACATATAATGCTTTGATGACCTTGTATGAACCTAAACCCCAATCTTTCAAGAAGCCTCTTCTAGCAAAATATGTTTAGATGCTATGAAATTTGAGTAAACTACCTTAATTAAAAATTAAACATGGGAAAATTAGTCCCTCGTCTCCGAAAAACAAAGTATAGTTAGATCTAGATGGCTATACAAGATTAAATATATATATATGATGGTAGTATGCATAAATTCAAAGCTCAAATTATAGCTCGAGGTTTACTCAAAATCACGGTATCAACTACATTGAAACATTTTCACCAATTGCAAAAAGACAATTGAAAGGATATTGATTTCTTTAGCTTCTCAAGTATGGTTGGGAAATCCATCAAATGAATGTAAAAAATGTTTTTTTGATGATGATTTACAAGAAGAAATTTAAATGACCTAACTTAAAGTATTTGAAGAACCAGGTAAAGAAATGTATGTTTGTAAATTGAAAAAAACTTTTTATGGTTTAAAAAAAGATCCTAGAGCTTGGTATTATAAAATTAATAATTTTTCATTGAAATATGTTTTTAAACTATGGATCTCGACAATGGTTTATTTTTTAAAATTGATGAAAATGCTATTATTATCATTATATTGTATGGTGATGATTTACTTATCACTAGTAATTGTAACACTTTAGTTATGAAAATTAAAGGAAAGTTAATGGAATATTTTGAGATGAAATATATAGGATTATTACATCATTTCTTAGGCATGGCTATATTTCAAGTTTAAAATTCTATTTTAGTATCTTAATCATAATATGCAACTAATTTTCTTAAAATATTTAATATGATTGATTGTAAACCAATTTCTATTTGTATAGAAGTAGGATATTAACTTGATCCTAAACTTGCATGTGAGAAAGATAATCATACTTTATACAAGAAACTTGTAGGTAGTTTGATTTATCTAACTATTACTAGAACTGACATTGCTTCGCAGTAGGGGATTTCTTCAAGGTTTATGTAGGAACCTTGTCAAGATCATCGGAAGTTAGAAAAAATATTTTTTTATTATATAAAGGGCATTATTAATTATGATTTACATTATATTTCATCTAACAATGCATATTTACATGAATATTATTATTCTGACCATGTTGGTGATGTGATAGATCGTAAATCTACAACTTGATATATATTCAAGTTTAGTGCAAGTGACATTACTTAGAGCAAAAAAAAGCCGACATTTTATATTTCTTCTATTGAAACATAATATAGAAGTGAAATGGAAGCAACAAAAGAAGCCATATGGTTAAAGAGGCTATTGAAAGAGATGCACATGGAAGTTAAAGGAGGTACACCTTTTTGTGTGATATCTATAGTCGTATTGTTGTTGCTAAGAATCAAGTTTAACATCAAAGAATGAAAAATATATCGAGATACATATGTACTTTATTAACAAGAAGGTTCTCAATGGTGATATAGATCTCTAGTACTGCCCAAATGAAGATTAGGTTGCAAACTTGTTCACAAAGCCATTATGTGTTGTGAAGTTCTACAAGTTCCGTGTAATTCTTGGCCTTTTAGAGTTTCCATTGAGGGGGAGTGTGCATGACAATGCCACCTCCTAATGGTTGGCCAGTTTATTGACTCCTTCTCCTCTATACTTCTACTCTGGTTTAAAATCATTGTAAAAGATATTGTATGATCTAAAGTAAATTGATAGAGTTTACATGTAAATTGATAGATTTTACATGTAAACTGATAGAGTTTACGGGAAAAATGCAGTCCAGTGTGAATATTTTTGTAAAGGAGAACCTTGTGTTATTAAAGGATCCTAAAAGATGCACTATAAGAATATTTCCATGAGAAATGACAAGATTTAGTCTCACAAATACATGTGATATCATAAACTTTTAGGGTTTATGGATTTTTAAATCTGTTGCATGAACAGTAATGTTGGCATATGGATCCCACTTAATATTAAGAGGGAGTGTTATAACTATAATATTAAGTTGATTAATATATAGTTTATATTTAAATAATATAAAATAAACTATATTCATATTATTTAAGTATAAAATTTATATTAGGAGTTGGTTAATTTAATTAATCAACTAATTAAATTGGGGAGGTGTGTCCCGTCAAATAATAAGGTTATAACCCTTCGGTTTATTTAAATATGACCTTAGGTCATATTCGAGATATTGAATTGAAATAAAATAAATCAAATAATATTCTAGTGTGTGGAATATGAAGGTTAAATCCTGGTGAAAACATAGAGTAAAAGTGAGGAGGGAGTTACCAAACTGGTAACTGTATAAGTTTTTCTATAGTGGATTATTTTTCCGTGGTTTTTACTGATTTAGGTTTTTTCCACATTAAATTTTGTGTCATTGTGTTATGGTGTTCTTTAATTTATTTCATTTATTCCATTTTTATAAATTTATTTATAATGTATGTGTAAACATTGGTTGTTATATTTATTTAATAACTCGGTCCTGACATAAATCCAAGACCAATCTCATTTGTCTATTCCTCCACTACTAGTTCTCAAAAGAAGTTCTAGTGAAAACCTCAAATTTTCATCCAAGAGATAAAGTATTCATGTTAGCTCATAAATTCTCTAAGAATTGTACCTAGGATCCTACCATGTTTACATAGGCTTTTCCTGCCCTAATTTGAGCTCATACACCTCATTAGGCTCTAGAAATAGGCCTAAATGAGCTAGTTCCAACTATGACTTGCAACACATGACCTGATGATCACCCTAGAAGCTCTTGCACATCCTTGAAACACAAATTCAAACTTGTGGGAAACTTGAGAAAATCACATCAAACATCTCCATACATCCAAGGGCACCAACCTCACTAACCAAGTCTCAGAACACCACGAAACTATATTGAATTTTCAAGAAGAAACAATGCAACCAATTTGTGAACACCAAACACCATTGAGAAGGAACCAACCTTCATGAAATTTCAATCCTCCTTTTCCATAAATTCCACGTGAAATCAATGAAAACACCAACCAATGTAACAGGTTCAAAAATTAAAGGTTAAGGATATTTATCTTTTAAAGATGTTGCTATCATATTAAATTCTACTTAGATTAGTAAAAATGTGTGAGATGAAGATGATATAGGTGGAGAATAAGAGGGATATGTAGATGGCCTAAGTAAACTAAGGTCAGGCACACTAAATAATTAGTGGACCTTTCTTGTGTAGATATTAGTAACCCAATGATCTAAAGTAGAATTCGAAGAATAATGTTCCTTAAACCTTTAAAATAATTAAGACCTTAAGATATGATGTATGAGAATAGAAAAGGAAACAAAGTGTGTGTTCATTTGAGATAAAGGACAAATAATATGCCTATTTATAGAACATAACCTAAATTCAATAACTATATTAACAATGAAATCAAACATGGTTAATTTTTTTGACTAGTAAATATTTATAGTAGATGACATTAAATAAGTCAATTTGGTTGGCTAAAAACTATTAAAATAAGGATAATAGAGGGAAAAGTATGGGTAAGTGTAGAAAATACTAAGGTAAAGATGTGAAGGTGATATACGATAGAGATTTGTAGGTGCTATAGCTACGTGTGAAGGAGATCATAGATGATAGTATGGAAGTATCATTAGGGTACTAAGGAATAATGGGATGATATGAGGTACATGAGGAATCACAAAAATTCTCATCAAGTATTAGGAATAACCCTAATATTTTTTGGAAGGCACTCGGGAGATTAAGTTGTAAAAATTTACAAAGATATATCATTACTAAGAGGATAAAGGTGGTGCACACATATTCCCAAATTTAATATCATTTTGTGACACAATAGTGTAATGAATGATGGTATTCAGAAAAGAATGCAACACACAATTTAAAATAAATGACTATAAATAATAATAATAAGTGCGATAAAAATGTACTCAACCGATGAAATATACTTACATTCCCCGAGTTGGGACATGTGGTGAGTCTCATGTATCAATTTTGGAACATGTAAGTTTTATAAGAAACCCAAAAACACAAGATTGAATACACAACACTATAATATAAATCAATAAAATAAGTAAAAATCCAAAGTAAATGGAACTAATGAGAGGTTTGTAGGATATGAAAGGATGAGAAGGATAAAACTAGTTTGGTAGCTTATGTAAGAGAAAATTATATCATAAAATAGGTATAATAATCCTATAAGGTTGTATAAGGTACATCAATGGGAAGAAATCAATCTAGCAGACTATAGGAAAGTAAGGAAAAATAATGGTAGAAGATATGACGAAAAGTGTGGAAGTTAGTTTTACATGGATAGAAAAAAGTGTTTTTGAATTTTTTTAGAAATATAGATGCAATATACCATTAAATTATTTACAACACCACAATCATGACGCTTCTTCTAGAATTTCTATTCGAGCTATGGTTGCAAAGATATCAAGATTTTAGGAATCTAGCATAAATATTTGAAAGTTTTAAACTTTGTTTCAAACATATGAATAGCGACCAAACTCTAGACACTAAAATTAGGTCACACTCCTCTTTGGTCCCTCAAAGAATAAACACCCTTCATCACATTCACCTAGCCATGGCCCCCTCCACCCCACTAATATTAATTTAATTAAATTAATTTATTATCCTCACTATATCTATTATTTAAATATCTTATTTTAAATAATATCCACACATACTGATTCACTTAGACACCTTACCAAGCCAACTCACCTAAGACCTATTTTTAGTAAGTTTCCATAACTAACTAAGACATACCCAAACCCTAAAAATCAATGCCTACATTCTCTCTAACCACATTCCCGCATGCTCATAAGAAGCTCCAAGTCTAATCCGTGGGTTAACGACACGAGATCCAAGACAATCAATAGGATTTCCCTATTTTAGTAAACCTAGGAAATCTTGCCTTGACCGACAACGGTTACCCATAACCGGTGCCGCTAAGTCGAACTGTAAATCGGTTACCCTTTTAACATGAAAAAACTTATTTTGAAGGTTGGAAGAAAAAGACAGAAGGTTGGTGAGAAAAAACACATCTTAGAGAGATAACACATCTTTAGAGAATGAATTCCAGCTGAGAATTTGCATGCAAGGAAGGAGATCAAGCATCTTTTCCTACACAACTATCCCAGCCATGATCTGATCTAACCAAGAAAAGAGGAATGTACATGCAGCCCATGTAGAAGATTTCCTTCAGTTGGTGATCACTTGCAGCCTTCAAAACCCCTCATTATCACCTCCATCCCTCACTCACAGGCATTCAAGACTGGAATCCAAGTAAGTATAACGTCATACTTTTCTAGTTTATTTCATTTCATCATCATTTTATCATCTATTGTTTACCTAGCCACCTATTGACCTTATCCAACATTTCCACCTCCATATACCCATTAAAACCTTGCCAAATCCTACCCCAGTCACCCAATACCTCATCCCGACCAACCAAATTCCTTTGTGTAATCACAAAGGAGACCCAAAGCTTGTTTTGTGGCATTTCCAGATTTCCACAATAACTGCACTTAGTTACACCTGACCACCGTTAGTTACCCTTAACCGACATCGGTCTCTGTATTTTCCCATATATCCTAGAATAGAGACCTACCCACCAAATTTCATCTCACCCTCATCCACCTATGATCTACTCGAGACCTCTGACAAATCTACGTAACCCAGAACTACATTTAACCTTTGGATTTTATTCTAGCTTACCTTGTTATATTAGATCTATTTCTTATTTTGTTTTAAGTGAGATACCTAAATCATTTCAAATTACAAGTAGACTTTACTTTTTTATAACATTAAATTGTTTAAAATAGTGGATTGACAACCATCTAGGAAGTATCACACTTCCCGGATCTAGCATACACTAGGTAGTTCACTGCCCATATTTTTTAATTCCATCTGGTGGTTTTGCTTTGCATTATAAGTAGTTCCTCCTAGCCAAAAGGAAAATCTCATAATCAGATGTGGATTCGGAAGTCATACGCATGCAACAACCCATACACCAACATTTGAACAGGTATTCCTCCTACACCCGTTACCCTATCTATTTTTTCAACACTTCAAAGAAATGATCTAAGAATTAGGTTAAACATATTGGCACGCATACCTAATCCAGACCAACCAAATCTTATACCCAACATACCATCTACACCCATACCTAAAATAACTATCCGTGGCACCATGTACCCCATTTCTAATGGCGTCACACATCACACCATGCTCAAACAACTACACCAATCTCCCCTCAAAATGTCCCTATACGACCTCATTCAAACCTCAGAATCCCATCGTCAAGATCTCATGGAGGTTCTTCAATCTATTGAGGTTTTACCCATTGACCCTACACCCGTAGCCTCCATTATCACACCCCATCATGTATCCTCTCTCACCAAATTACCATCTTCATCTTCACCCCACCTTGTTCACCAAGTGGCCTCCCTTAGCTTTTCGTAGAGGAACAGATAGCACCACACCAAAATGATGACCCAGACCTAGCCCTCTTCATCTCTGTCCACATCAATGACATACGAGTATGCCATGTGATGATTTATGGGGCACTAGCATTAACATCATTTCATCCCATGCATTCACTCAAATGCGCATACCTGAAAATTACATGCATAAACATCCGGTTATGTTACGTTAATTCAATGACGCTATCACCTCTACACTAGGCATTGTCATCCTCCATGCTTACGTGGGTCCCTGTACTATTTCAGAATTGTTCTACATTTTGGAGGGGGAATTCCAATGAGTAAGTGCGAAAAGTTGGGGGACAAAAGGGTCATAAGTGGACATCATATTGCAAATACAACATAATATCAACTTATAGGGATTATTAGCAATGCATACACTCAAAATTATAAAAATTATATTAATATGAATTGTAGCATCTGTAATATAGTTTCTAAAATACTAATTTTTAAAAAATTGGACAAGTTTAGATATATTAAACACTCAAAATGCAATGACTCAAGTATTTTTCTAAAAATGCCTATAAGGTTGTAGTCTGTTTGCCCATGATTTGGATGACCAAAAATTAATATATATTTTTTTACTTTGGTGAGAAGTTAGATGCCGCTATCTATCTAGGGATATATTTTACTTTGTATTTTTTGAGAAATATTTTATTTTCTATTATTTTTCCATGAAAGCGTCTGAAAACATAAAGAGAACAAAGCACTTTCTGTTTGCCCACAACAACTTCATCAAAAAATATTGAAATCAAATAATTTTTTTCTAAACATGTATATAATTCCACCATGGTTGTGGTGGTATAAGTTTTATCACATTCGATAAATGAAACAAAATTTGCAGTCTTAAACGTAGACATAAACATTCACGGGAAAAAGTGTCTTAAAGACCTACTATTAGTAAAAAATTATAAAATGATATTTTTCCTATTCTATTCACTTTAAAATCAATATTTCTACAAAGATAATAGTCTCCCCTACGCGATGGTACCATTTTTATGACATATTTTTGAATTTTCAGCATGGTTCAAGTCCGTGGAAGACTAAATTTGATGTTTTGTTATTTTTGATGTAAAATTCAGGATTTGATGTCCACTTAATTGTCCCCCAACTTGTTACTTGGTAGACCTTGGATCCATGTCATGGGTTGTGTTCCTTCCACTTTGCATCATTGTGTAAATTTTGAACATGAAGGACACACTTATACCATTCCAACTGACCCATCACCTTTCAAAACATGCAACATGCTTTACCGACCCAATGATGTGCTCATACCTATCAAGTCGTCTACCTCTGCGACCACTACCGCTTCACCTACACCTCCACCTACCAGTACAGCTACTGCTTCTACTGCACATACCTCCTCCATTCCTACCACTGCCATAACCTCCATGGTTGACCCATTAACTTCCCAATCTGTTAACTCCACCTCTGCATCGACCTCCGACACATTATCCATACTAGCTACCTACATACCAACCGCTGATCCCTTGGAAGGTGTTTTTCAATGCCTCACTCTAGGGGAGTACCGCCTATATAGTGTCAACACATTCCTTACTCCACAAGAGTATGGAAGTCTTCACCAACACCCTCGCTACGATCACCGTATAAGAGAACGCCTCCTTTAAGGTCCTCCTAATCTTTGTACTAGTATCACCTATGGGGAACTTGATACTACCACTTACACACCTGAACCACCATGACAAACCTGACCATTTTCCGTTGACTTCCAATCACTTACCAATCACCATTTTCCCCACACCTTCCTACACCGATGTGCATGGAAGGGTTTTAGTTTTTGATTTTACAAGCAAGTATGCCATACCGTTATTCCATGTACCACCTACAAACATAACAACCATAGTGGTATTGGATTCCTTGAACCACCTACCAAACAAGCCCACATTGAACTCATTAAGGACACTAGATCTTCTCCAAAGATCATCACCCAGGTCCACCTTCATCACCATCCTCACCGACAGAGTCAATGGATCCTGAATCTATCCCTCTTAACTATTTTTTTCATAAACACCATTTCCTTGGGGCCTCGACTTATCAATGTGAGGGCAAGGCCCTTCCACTCTTCCCTTCCTATATCCCGAATGCTTGATGATGACACACCTATAATTAACATCATTCAATATCGGGATGATGAATCCATAATCACCTACCTTTGTGCGAAGACTCATATATTCATCGCTTTTACCCTCGAGACGTAAACCATGTTGAATGAATTGACTATCGAGATCAAAATTCATACTCGGATGACTTGCACATCCTAAAGATCTAACAATCTTTAGATGTTGCTGAACAGAAGCCATCACTTCTTTTCTCGAGTTCATAACCATGCTTTCACTTGGTCTTATGCAAACATGCCCGGTATTGACCCCAACATAGTGGTCCATAATATTGTAACCTTTCCCGATGCCAAACCCATCAAACAAAAGTGAGGAAAATAGACCCTCGCATTGATCTTCTCATCAAAGAAGAACTTCAGGGCCTTCTTTCCATTTCCTTCATCTTACTCACTATCCTTGTTGGATTTCTAACATTTTCCATGTCACTAAAGTGACAAGGGACTCGCATTTGCATGGAATTCCATGACCTCAATCTAGCTTTGCCCAAAAGATAATTTTCCCTTACATATTGATCAACCGGTTGACCTCACCTTTGGTCACAAGATGCTATCACTCATGGATGGATTCTTAGGTATAACCAAATTTTACTTGCCCCAGAAGATCAACACAAGACCTCATTCATCACCCCTTGGGGGACCTTCTGATATCGAGTCATGCCTTTTGGCCTTAAAAACACTAGTGCCACATATCAACTGGCTATGACTTACATCTTCCATGAGATCATGCATCACATATTGGAATATTATGTGGAAGATCTCTTGGCCAAATATAAACGTTTCTCTGAGCATCTTGCTGTCCTTAAAACCATATTTGACCACCTCATTAAATATTACATCCGCCTTCAGCCTAAGAAGTGTGTCTTTGTGGTTCTTTCAGGAAATCTCCTGGGATTTATCTTTTCCCTCCTTGGTATAGAAGTTGACTCTACTAAAGTCAAGGCCATTCTCAAAATTCCTCCACCTACTAACCTTTGATAAATCCATAGTCCGAAGGTAAATTACACCATTCTCAATTTCATTTCACAATTATCTTATCGGTGTCAACCATTTCATCATCTGCTCAAGAAGGATGTCTCCTTTAAATGGGATGATGACTATCACAAAGCTTTTGAGGCCTTAAAATAATACCTTCTCCAACCACCCATACTCATTCCACCTAAAGACGATCAAACTTTTTACCTATACATATCCACTACCGATCATTCCTTGGGAGCCATGCTCACTCATCGTGATGAGTAGCACAGGGAATAGGTGGTTTATTACATAAGCCATACTCTTTTGGACTATGAAACCTGATAAAACCATCCCGAAAAACTTTTCTTAGCCTTAGTTTTCATTACCACCAAACTCCGTCATTACCTACTCAACCACAAAACCTATGTTCTCGACCAACACCGACCCCTTACACTTCATGTATGCCAAACGATATCAAAATCATTGTGCTGCACGATGGCTTAGGCTTTTAGCTAATATTGACCTCAAATTCATTCATCAAAAGTACATCAAGGGCCAAGCTATCTCGACCAACCGTACGATGCACCTATTTCCGGATCAACCCTCTAATTTTGACTTTCCAGATGAGTCAATTGCTACCCTTTCCCTGGACAAACCCCCTTACCAAATGACACTCTTCTTTGATGGTTCCAAGTGTCAGCATGGGGGCAGAGCTGGTATTATCCTCATTCCTCTTGATGGAGAACCCATGCCTTTGTCTTTCAAACTAGATTTTGAATGCACCAACAATATTTCCGAATATGAAGCACTCATACTAGGTCTCTAAGCCACCTATGCCCTAGATGTCAAATCAATCAACATCTTTGGTGATTCTCAATTGGTCATGAACCAAGTCAATGGTATGTACCAATGTCGTAACGAGATAATTCAAAAGTATAAACATCATGTAGACATACTTTTGACCACCTTTGATTGTTATACCCTTCAAACCATCTCATATTTAACCAACAAATTTGTAGATACCATGGCTTTCTTAGCTTCCCAAATACCGCTTCACCTGCTAATTCTACAATATTTTTCACCATACAATGACTCTAATCACCTTCTTATTTACCTCACGATGTTTACTCAATCAAAATTGCTACCCCTGACCTAAGTGACCTTTGGTATAAACAATACTCCAACTACCTTTCTCTCTCCATCTTACCTCTTGATCTCACACGTAATAGATAACTCACCTTCCTTAAAAAGGTCTCTTGTTACGTCATTCTAGGGGGACTCCTCTATAAATTAATCTTTGATGGTATTCTCTTACGATGGCTTTGATGGTATTCTAGTTGGATCCCCTCACTCCACATTTCTCTCCATGACATGCTCACTGATGATGACTTTCATTAGGATTGTTTAGCACAGCTAGAGTTATTAGACAAACGTCGTCTTAATGCTCTGGATCACCTTCAAGTTTACCAACAATGTATCAAATGTTCCTATGACAAACATGTTCATGAATGAACCTTCCAAGTTGGTGACCTTGTCCTAAAAGAAAATCAACATGTAACCAAAGAAAAAAAAGTAAATGGGGAAAATTTTCTCCTAATTGGCTTGGACCATACATCATGACTCATACCTATGGATCAAGTTCTTATCGTTTATCTTCTCTTGATGGTAAACCCAACCTAAGCCCCTTAACACCTTACATCTTCGACCATTCTATTATTGACTCGTTGTCCTACCTCACCCTTTGTCTCTTTCTAGGCTCGTCCCTTGAGTGCTACCCACTCCATACACCTCCCTAATGATTAAACAAGAATCATGTGAGTACCCATCACTTGTTATCTTCTTGAATATGTGTACCATGGCATTGCACATAGCATGATTCTCATGGATACTTTTCATCTACCTTTAGATGAGATCCCATGGTCGTTTCACCTTGCCTTTTAAACAAGAGTCCTATCCTTCACCTTGGTCTTGTCTATGACTGCAAAGACCTCACATGGGACCAAACTCCTTGAGTCAAAATTCTAATAAAAGATGACTCCCTCAAAAGGAAATATTCCTCTTGACAAATTGCTGCTATAAATAGACCGCTCCTCGAAGGATAGCTATGTAAATCTCTTAAAACAAATTAAAAAAAAAAAAAGCAACCAATGATTCTGCATCGATCACTTCACGAAGACCTCATGGAGTTCAATTTTATTTTATCCCATATAGACTTCCCGCATCGATCAATCTATCAAAACAAAAAAAAATTAGTCATGGACTTTCCCATTGTGACCTAGGACCTCTTTCCCGAAGGGCCTATTACTTATACCATATAAAATTAACTACCTTTCACCCTTCTTACCATTCCCACTCTCATTTCCTCATTGCCTCAAGGGACATCTTAGAATTTATACATTTGGTGATCCTGTGACTACTTTTCATCGTAGAATAGTCAATCGTGCAATTTCTTTAGGGTCTTATGTTCATCACCTCCTCCAAGGTATGATCCTACCCAATCAGGTGGCTTTATTTTCCCCTCTTATCTTTTAACCATTTTTGTTTACATTTTGATTATCTTATATAGGACTTGGTCCTTGACACTTAATTTTGGGGTAATCTTCTTCTTTCGCCACAATCACCCCCACCTACATCATTTTACCTATAATCTACCCACACCTAGCAGATCTAAACCCACAACATGCCCAAAAACCTACCAACTCATTTTCACACCTCCTCATTTTCTTCCCTAGCTTATGGGAGAACTACATTGGCCTGAGGTCCCTTTTTGTCGGGACTATGTAGGTAGCACTCTGAGGGCATGGGGCCCTTAGAGGTTAGCTTGGCCATTTCTCTACCCTAAACAATTCATCTTCCATGTTCCCCACCATTTACACCACATCTCACTTAGTTTCCCTTTTATATACAAAATTGGAAATTAAGCCACATACATAACAAGTTGCTTCATATTTTATACATTTATTACACCTACCATTTCTCTATCATCACTATGCATAGATTATACCACATCTCACATATGACCCATAATATCATTCATTACAAAAATAATGAATCACAACTTCACCTACTTTCAACATGACCATGCCTACCAACCTGACTCGATCCATGCCTAACCAACCTAACTCATCCATGCCTATAACTTGACTCAATCCATGCCTAACCAAACCTAACTCAACCATGCCTAACCAACCTAACTCATTCATGCATATAACCTGACTCAATCCATGCCTAACCAAACCTAACTCAACCATGCCTAACCAACCTAACTCATCCATGCCTATAACCTAACTCAGTCCATGCCTAAACAAACCTAACTCAACTATGCCTAACAAACCTAACTCATCCATGCCAAACCAAACCTAACTCAATCATGCCTATAACTTGACTCAATCCATGCCTAACCAAACCTAACTCAACCATGCCTAACTAACCTAACTCATCTATGCCTATAACCCAACTCAATAAATGCCTAACCAAACCTAAATCAACCATGCCTAGCCAACCTAACTCATCCATGCCTAATCAAACCTAACTCAAGCATGCCTAACCAATGTAACTCATCTATTCCTATAACTTGACTCAATCCATGCCTAACCAAAACTAACTCAACCATGCCTAACCAACCTAACTCATCCATGCCTAACCAAACCTAACTCAACCATGCCTACCAACCTGACTCGATCCATGCCTAACCAACCTAACTCATCCATGCCTATAACCTAACTCAATCCATGCCTAGCCAAACCTAACTCAACCATGCCTAACCAATCTGACTCAATCCATGCCTAACCAACCTGACTCGATCCATGCCTAAACTGACCTGACTCCATCATGCCTAACTCACCTAATTTCCATCCATATCAAAACAACAAATCCATATCTCATCTACCACAAGCCATAAACCAATATCTCATAAACACATCAAAAAATCACAAAATACCATGTATCTCATCATATAAATCAATAAATGTGTATCTCAATATACATGCCTATCTCATCATGTCCATCATCTCAAAATGTCAACATACATAGGTCGGTCTCATATATACAAAAAGATTGAATCAATAAAAATCTCTTCAACATGTAGGATGATATATGATCGATATATACAAATCACTCGTACATCCTCACTATCTTCGGCATGCAGGCCGGTATATGTATCAAAAAAATAACTAGTATACATAAAAACCAGGTGACCACATATCATGCATTTTGGCTTTGGATGTCATCCATCTCTGTGTCACCTATACCCCTGGCCTCCTATGTCCCTGTTGGTACCTAACCTATAGCTAGACACCATGTGCTAGTGGCCTCTCCCTGATTAGGCCTTAGAGCTTGCTAACCTCCTATTCTCTCCACACTATGAGTGTTGAATCTCATCCTCTCATTGGATGCTTGTTGTGCCCTGTACTCGGTATAGGATAAGAAATATATCTCGACCACCATAAGTTGGTCATGATAGTAACTCACCTAACCTAGGGCATCTCATAACCTAGATATATGCATGGTCTGTGGTGGCCCATTGGTCTCTGCCCCTGTACCTACCCTACAGCAACCAACCCTGCACCTACCTGTGAACTGGGACTTGCTCCTGGTGCCTGTGGTGGTACCCCCTTCCCCTATGCCTATATCTCGGGCTGTAAGGCTCCACTCTGCTTGGGATGTAGCCAAATGGCCTGTAAACCTGCCACCTGAGCTTGTAAGGCTGCCACCTAACCATCCCCCTCCTGACCATCTCCATCTCCTCCATCAGCCATCTGGGCCTACAAACTAGCCACCTGTACGTGTAGCTCTGCTACCTCTGCCTCTGAACCCTCCAACTGTGTCTATAGTATACCCAACTAGGTAATAAGCATAGCTACCTACCCTTGTAGGGCATCTCTTTGCACTATAATGATAGCTAGGCCTAGTTTCCCTGTCAGGGTGGTATGGCTCACCACTTTGCCTATACATGTCTATATATCCAAAGTGTCATCTATCTCGCTGATCCACCTGGCTGCTCCTCCTCCTCGTGGGCACTGTAAGTTGTGGTAGAGGTAGAGGCCTCTCCACGTCATCTCTCTGATACTATGTGAAGGGTGGAGGAATGTCCTGTAAGAGCCCGAACTACCGTCGGACTGCGTCTACGGGGATCATCTCATCCTCCTTGTACAATGACCTGTATCCACCTCTCTAGGCTGGAGCTCGGCTAGATCCTCATGCATATGCCTATATGAGGGGAATCCCATATATGGCCTCCATATAATGTCCACTCCGAACAATCCCTCCAATAACTACCGAAAATGGGCCACATCATGTGTCAACCTATCCGATCTCTCGCTCTCCTATCACCGACACCCATCTCTTGTATCCCACCCACAAAAATCTAGGTGGGAATGCATCTGCTAGGGCATCCCTATAGGTCACATGCACACTATGTGCTCGTATGCCCAACAATGTAGTATAAATGTACAACATAGGCTAAACCTGCACAACGCCCATATGCCCATAGCTCTCTGTATAGCTACACCAAGAATGTTGGTGCCTAGGAAAAGTGTGTCTCATGCACCATCATATCATGGAGTACCCCATCAGTGATCGGGAAAGCATCCACCCTCTGCATCTGGTAGTGCATAGCAACACACTACCTCCATCAACAGAACCACTAGCCTTGTCTCATCCGGATGGGCTAGGTACATCTCTCCATAGCTCAAACTAGCGCTATGGAATCTTAGATCAGCCGCCCCTCACCAAAAACTATCCCAATCAGCTCCTCTAAGGCCTCAGAGGAGATAGAGTAAACCTAGGCACCCAATATGGGTAACCATAAAATCTGGAACACGTCCTCCAGGGTGATAGTCATCTCACCCATCGGCAGGTGGAACGTGTTGGTCGTGGGATCCCATCTATTGATGAGCATGACCATCAAGTTGGGATGCCAAACAACATGTCTGTAGTGATGAACCCCACTCAAGCCCACTACCTCCACATGCTGTAGTTCCAACAGGGTTGCCACATTATGTAATGTCACCAATAGAGGTGGAACCTTATCCCGCATATGTAACTGCACTCTCCCCTACATCCAATCCAAGCATGACATTAATCCACATTTACCATGACCATATTCACCAATTATCATTACCCTCCACCCTATTTTCACCCTACCCATCTCAACTACCTAGCCCACATCACTTTTGCACCCTTGTGCCTAAAATCCTGACTAGTACCGAGTTCATCCTAACCGACTCCAGTCACCCTTAAACTAGCATTAGTCACCTATTTGGTGATCGATACCGGTTAACCCTTACCGACCACGGTTACCCTTAACCAGCATCAGTCACCTATTTGGTGACCGATACCAGTTCCACCCAACCGATGCCACCACACTTGGTGACACCGATCCACTGCGGAAAAATCGGTGTCTTCCCAAACCGCCCTTTTTCTAAAACCCTCCCCCTGCCCATTTTACCCCACCTACAATGACCTAAACTACCCCTAGACCTCTACCCACCCCACCTATACAATTTACTATCCTCTGCATTCCTATTTTTATCCGTTATTCCCCCACACCCAAATTTAATTTTTTCCCACCCACAAAAAACAAAAAACCAACAAACCAACATTTTTATATACCAACCTCTAATCTATCCACACAACAATGTAGCATAGGGCACTTACCTTGTTGCACTGCCACCATCTCAGTGGCACATATGGCCACTATATTGATGGCCCGCCTGATTCCTCTCCGGCCTCTGCCATCACCGAATAGCTACTCGTAACCTCTGACTAATCAAATCTCTTGCCCTGATCCTATTGACCCGCTCCTCACCAACCAAACCCTCGTCAAATCACACTGCCAGCTCACTGTCCCATTTCCTCCAGACACTTTTCTCTCTTTTTTGTCATTTTCTCACTTCACAAATAACAAATGAATAACAAACAAATGTGGATTTTTGTTTTTATAACCAACCCAACCTAACCAATGTTAGTTACCCTTTCGACATTGGTTGCATGCCCTACCTAACCGTCGTCGGTTTCCCTATATCAATGTCGGTTATCCATGACTAGCATTAGTCACCCTCACCTACACATTGCCTTCCCTTTTTCCCTTTTACCCCACCCTTCACCCTGATCCTTTACCCAACCCCACCTTTACCCAACCCATTTACCTTACCTTTCCTGACCTCATCATTTCCTACCTCCCTTTGTCCTCCTTTAGGGACTCATTATTTTACCCCTACCTTGGCCTTACCCATGCCATGACCTAGATATTTGGACCTGGACCATTACTAGTGACCTTTGACCTCATGTGTTCACTATACCTTGCGGCACTATTACCTATGTTGATTGACCTGATAACCTTACCTAGCCTATTGTCATGACCATTTATCCTGACCCTACCTTTGGTGTATCGGATCATACCTAAACGTTCCTGCACCTAACCTACATTATGTTTCTTGACCATATCCTATACCTTGGATACCATACACACTTCAACCTTGTTTGGATAAACCTATTGACCCTAGACGATGTAGAGTTTGCCTTCTCTTCAATACGATAGAGTGATGTAGTTTATTTATGTGTGTGCATTTTCCTATTGCTAACTTTAACCTAGACCCATTACCTAGATTGCCTGAGTATACCTTTAACCCTTTCTCCCTCGTGCCCACCTGTGGTTTCCTCCCATTTACCTTTTATCAAACCACTCATTGATTCTTCCTTCACCTCATCTGTTCCTAGTTTGAGGGTGATCACCTTCACCCACACTTGAGGCAAACACATCTTATTTTTTTAGCATCGCTTACCAATACAAGCTACGCAACAAAAAGGGGAAAAATGTAGAAACTAAATTAGGTCACGGTCCCCTTTGGTCCCTCGATGAATAAACAACCTTCATCACATTCACCTAGCCATGGCCCCCTTTACCCCACTAATATTAATTTAATTAATTTAATTAAATTAATTCATTATCCTCCCTCTATCTATTATTTAAATATCTTATTTTAAATAATATCCACACATAAACATCACTTAGACACCTCACCAAGCCAACTCAACCTAAGACCTATTCTTAGTAAGTTTCCATAACTAACTAAGACTTACCCAAACACTAAAAATCAATGCCTAAACTTCCTATAACCACATTCCCACATGCTCAAAAGGATCTCCCATTCTAATCTACAAGTTAAGGACACGAGATCCGAATAAATCAAGAGGATCTCCCTAGTTTAGTAAACCTAGGAAATTCCATCTTGACCATCGCGGTTAAGTTGGAACCATCATTGGTTACCATTTTAACCCTAAAAAAAGCTTATTTTGAAGGTTGGAAGCAAAAGGTAGAAGGTTCGTGAGAAAAACACATCTTCAGAGAGTGAATTCCAGTGAGAATCCGCATGCAAGGAAGGAGATCAAGCATCTTTTCCTACACAGCCATCCTAGCCATGATCTGATCTAACCAAGAAAAGAGGAATGTACATGTAGCCCATGCAGAAGCTTTCCTTCAGTTGGTGATCACTTGCAGCCTTCAAAACCCCTCATCAACACCTCCATCCCTCACTCACAAGCATTCAAGACTGGAATCCAAGTAAGTATAATGTCATACTTTTTTGGTTTATTTCATTTCATCATCATTTTATCATCTATTGTTTACCTAGCCACCTATTGACCTTCTCCAACATTTCCACCTCCATATACCCATTAAAACCTCACCAAAGCCTACCTAGTCACCCAATACCTCATCTTGACCAACCAAATTCCTTTGTGCAATCACAAAGGAGACCCAAAGCTTGTTCTGTGGCATTTCCAGATTTCCACAGTAACCAACATTGGTTACACCTAACCGCCGTTAGTTACCCTTAACCAACATCGGTCTTTGTATTTTCCCATACAACCCATAACAAATACCTACCCACCAAATTTCATCTCACCCTCATCCACCTATGATCTACCCGAGACCTTTGTCAAACCTGCAGAACCCAGAACCAATCATTTGACCTTTGGATTCTATTCTAGCTTAGCCTGTTAGATTAGATCTATTTCTTATTGTGTTTTAAGTGAGATACCTAAATCATTTCAAATTACAATAGGATTTACTTTGTTTATAACATTAAATTTTTTAAAATAGTGGACTGACAGCCATCTAGGAAGTATCACACTTCCCGGATCTAGCATATGCTAGGCAGTTCACTACCCATATTGTTTAATTCCTTTTGGTGGTCTTGCTTTGCATTATAGGTAGTTCCTCCTAGCCAAAAGGAAGCTCTCATGATCAGATGTGGATTCGGAAGTCATACACATGTAATAACCCATCAACTAGCATTTGAACAGGTATTCCTCCTATGCCCATTACCCTATTTGTTTTGTTAACACTTCAAAGAAATGATCTAAGAATCGGGAGAAACAAAAACCTTCATTTTTCACTTTGCTATTATAGAATTCTATATTTATGAAATATAATTGAACTATTCCTAGTGAAATTAGAGTCCATGTGTATTGAGCCTCCTATGACAGATTAAGTTAAACAACACAATGCGGTACAAACTAGTTGATTAAACAAAAAAATTCAAAATCACATTACCAAATTGCAGGAAACTTTAAGGGGAAAACCTCCATTGAGCAAGATCAATACAATAATATTCATTGATGTATTAATTATCCTAAGAACTCCTTAATATACTAGTTCTTTTATAGAAACTACTATTACCCATGGATGTGGAATTATACTTAATAGCTCACGGGATGACTTACAAAGCATACACATCCGTAACATCTATTACATTAATAATTCAAAGAGAGGTGAGACAAAGGATCTTAATATCACTTCCCCCATAAAAATGTTTATCCTAAAATTTATAATTATGGGAATCGTTGTTTAATTTATAGAAGGAAATCCTAAATTACATATTCTAGTTTCATACCATGTCATTAGATCAAGACCTCGATGATAGAGAGGTTGCGAAGTTGGTGGGAGTGTCTATCAAGAATTACAATAGGGTCGAGAAGGATGAATCCTTAATTTTCAAGCTTCAATAATACTATTTTTATAATGATGTGTTGGCCCATAACTTTATTTAAAAAGAGAAATGAAATATAGTATGAGCTCAAAATTTTTGTGGAAACTTGAGCTTGTATGCAACACCATCAATATTCTGAGAACTTTGTAGGCTCCATAAAACTTAGAGGTAATATTTTTGTGCCCTTTAAGTTTCAAGGAAGTTTTTATACAGTTATAAGCATAGAAAAACTGCATGACCGGATAAAAATTACACTCAAAGAAGTGTTGGTTTAACTTTTGTTTCATATGGTTTTGTGCCATATGTAAATTTTCCTAAAGAGTGTGGAGAATTTGGTCCTGTTGATTTAGGGTGGTGTCGACAGGATAAAGAAGAGAAATTACAAGAGTTTAATAAAGTATAAGTGGTGGTGTTTGGCCATAGGCTACTTCATATGGATTCATTTTGGTGGAGGTGTGATATGAGGTGTTATACCACCATTCAATAAGAGGTGGCCAATTGACCTTTTTGGTGGTGCCTTGAGGTAAAACATCAAAGGGATGTTATTAAACATTTTTAACAATTTAAGTTTGACCATATATTTATGGGTGATATCCTTAAATAATCCTCAATTGGGTACCTTTCTTATGGAATAATTCTACCAAAAATGGCAGGTGAAAGAGACATAATAGTCTAGGACAATCGAGGATGGGATATCATAAAGGTGGAAGGTTTGGTCAATGAATACTTGGGAAATGGTTGAGGTTGTATATGGGTAGGATAAGGAACAAAAATGGGAATACTTGGAAAGTATTTCCACTACAACCATGATTACTAACTTTACCATATATTTAGGGAGGCCTTCAATGAATTCCATGGAAATATCAGTCTAGATTTGGGTTCGAATGGGTAATGGTTGTAAAACACTTGGGTTTGCCAACGTTTCACCCATGGTGCATTGACATGTATCAAATTATGTTATTTTTAATGTCTTACTTCATTCAATTCCAAAATAAATTTTTATGAACCATCTCATAGGTTATGTAAAAAACTAAGTGACCTACAAAAGGAGAAGTATAGATTTTGAGAATAAGTTCAAGGTGAATCTTATCTTTAGAAAGTAACACTGAGAACACTTTATACAAAAAATAGGTTTTGTCACAAGAGTAGTGTGGGGATGAGGTAGGATTATATGCCAATTATTAGATGATGCATTTCATGGTTAGATCATTGTCCCACTCTTGTTGTATTTATGGGAGCCATTCTTATATGGTCACGAGATATTGCGCATATGGAGACTTGATCCTAGAAAGTGCAAGAGAGAGCATCAACAACCACATTGTATTTTATTTTCTTATAGGTGATCTCATAGTCATAATCTATTAGATTAGAGACCCAATTTTTTTGAGCATGGGATGAGATCCATTTTTTATAAGTACTTCTATCTATGATTTGTCTTGATGTAAAAATGCCTTCCTAACAAGTATGGTTGCCACTTCTATATTGCATGCAAAATTTCCACCATCTCCTTCTCATAGGTAAACATTACTCGATTCCATCTTGAGAGATATTTTCTAGTGAAGATAAACAAATTACCTTCCTAGAGGATAAAAACACATAGGTCATTTCCACAAGAATCACTTTTAATGAAGAAAGTCATGGTGAAATATGGCATGTCTAAGACATGTGTATTACACATAAATTTCTTTAAGACCTCAAATTCTTGTTTTCTCACCTAATTCCAAAAAAACATCCGTTTTCAACATGGATGTTAATGGTGATGCAATTTCACCATAATACTAATTTTTTTATCTAATATCCTATAAGAGCCAAGAATCCATGAAGGCTGTGAATTGGTTTGGGGAGAGGCTATTTTTTCATGCCACTAATTTTATCTAGGTCCATGCAGACACCCTCCATAGAGACAATATGTCCAAGATTTTCAAATAAATTTTAGCCAAAGGAGTACTCGAGTATTTAGAACATAATTGATTATATGTGAGAAGTTATAATTCCATGTCAATGTGTTGTAAATTTTCAACTCAACCTTTACTATAGGTCAATATGTCATCAAATAATACTAGGATGAAGTGACAAAGGAAGCACCCAAAATATTATTCATCAAGGCTTAGAATGTTGATGGAGAAATTGTAAACTCAAATGGAATGACTAAAAATTCATAGCAACCATCATGAGAAGGGAAGGTTGTCTTCAAAATATATTCCTCATTAAGGTGAATCTAGTGGTAGCCCAAGTGAAGATCTAGTTTGGAGAAAAACTAAGTGTCATGAAGCTTATTTAGAAGATCATCAATAAATGGAATCAGGAACATGTCCTTGATAGTGATCTTGTTGAGTTATATGAAATAAACTCAAATAATCCTCAATTTATCCTTTTTATGGACAAGTAAAACTGGGGAGGAATAGGGGATAGTGCTAGGGTGAATGACCCTTACCTTAATAATTTCTAGAATGATATTTTTAACTTTTATCTTTTATTAAAAAGGATACCTATAGGGAAAAATTTTAGGAGGATAATTTCCTAAGAGGATTTGTATATGCTGATTCTCAAGGAATAATTATTGTAATAATTTTGGCTCAATAAAGATAGGAGTATGTTTGTCCAAAATGGCTTGTAAATCTATATGGGTGTCGAAGAGGTTGGTAGATTTAACTAGAGAGAAAAAAATGTGAAATAACCCCATGTGATCATTTTTTTAGAACTATTTCCATATGATGTGAAATAATAATACTAATGGATCCTTGAGAAAGACCTTTTAAGGTGTGTTTTATCCCATTATCAGAGAACTGTATCCATATTTTAGAGAAATCCCATAGGATGGGTCCAAGTGTGCATAACTATTGAGCTCCCAAAATGACATCACATCCACCCAACGATAGGATTAAAATGTTGTAGTGAAGATTATAATATCCCATCACAATATGAACACCACAAAACTTTCCCTTACAAGGAAATGTACCACCATTAGTAATCATAAATTTAAATCTAGAATAAGGATAAACAAAGCAATATTCTTGTTTGGAAAACCATAGATCAATAAAGCTATGTGAGCTACCCGAATCGATTAAGATGGCAAGGGAATATTTTTGAAATACCATTTTACCCTCATGGTTTGAGGGGTGGTGACTCCTTCTAGGGCATGAAGTGAGATCTCTAGATGAGAATCTGGAGGAGGGGATTCATGTAATAGATAATATTCTTCTTGGACATTGAGAATCCTCAATTTTTTCTAATTTAGGAGGTTATTCAACATCCAGGATGTACAAAAAAATTTCACGTATCGATTCCCTTTTGTGAACTTGTCATCAAAATTGTAGCATAGGTATTTATCTCTATGCTCCCGCATTTATACTTCAGTAAGTAATTTGATTGGGGATATATTTGGGGAAGGGACCATGGCAACATGTTGAGTGACTAGATTTTTGAATGAAGTGAAACTAGAAGGTTGGAATTGTGTTATGATTTTTTCCTCTGCTAATTTGGCAAAGTACAATGATTCCACCATGTAATTAGGTTTAAAAATTTTGAATTCTAAGTGTATTACCTCCTTGAGGCCACTGATTAAATTACTTCTAAAAAATTCATCTAAAAACCTTCAATGTGAATTGTCAATCTCTCAAATTCTATCTAGTAGTCATGGGTTGAGCTTGTTTCTTGGATTTTAGTGAGTGTGCCTATGAATTCATCATAAATACTTAGGAAAAACCTCTCTAGAGTGATATATGAGAACTATGTCTAAGATGGTTCATCATGAGATTTTAAATACAAATGATACCATTGTAGGGCCTCTTGTTCCAAGTGAAAAGAAGTGATGGGGACCTTATTCACATAGTAGGTATTGTGGAGACTAAAGAAATATTGTACCTTGTATATCCATCTAGTTGGGTTTGTCCCATTGAAGTGAGGAAAATACAACTTGAGGCCTCATGAAATTTTTACTTTGAAGAGAAACTTTATTATGAAATATACTTAATATGGATATTCTCAATGAGGATGTAAGTTTGATGATTTATTCCTTTCATAATTTGTGTGATCTCAGGAATTTGTTACTTCAAGGTGTAAATTTATTCTTCCATATTTTTATGCCTACACTGGTGAGAACCATGACCTAGAGGGGTTCTATGGGTCTAGGAAAGGGTTGTTGGAGATATATGTTAAATTGATCAGCTCAAAATGATGATTGCAATGGTATAATTTCTCCAAAGACATAATAATAATAGTAATTTGTATGGAATTTTTGTTGAAAATTTAAGTTGGTGCTAGAATGATGACCACATCCCGAGACTCAAAATGGTGGAAGTTTGTGACAAGTGGGAGAAAATAATTTTGTACCTTTTTACTATAGATGGGTTTTTCAAGTCAGGAAAGAAAATTAGGTGTTCAATTACAAAAGTAAGTTAGGTTTGTAAGTCAAGAAAACATGTTAGGAAATAGGTTAGGGAAACAATTTTGGGAAATAAGTCGTGAAATAGGTCAAGGAAACAGGTCATAAAAAATAGGCGGAGGTGAAAAGTGGGGAAATAGGTAACGAGACCAAGTTGGGGAAATAGGTCAAGAAGTAGGCTAGGGGAAAAATTAGGTTTTCAAAATTATGAAACAAAATATAACTCTACCACATGTGTCATTGCGATTCCTAGAGGTTTGGAAAAACATTAATGTAGCTGAAGTGGTCCTCGAAATATCTTTGATACCATATGTTATGAACCTCTTGTGAAAGATTATGGATAACAATAAAATTTAGTATGAATTAGTTGATTAAATGGAAAATATGAAAATCACATTACCGCAGGACCACGAGCCACTTTGAGGGGGAAACTTCTATTGAGAAATATCAATACAATAATATTCATGGATGTATTTATTGTACTAAGCACTTATTAATATACTAGTTATATTTTAGAAACTACTATTACCCATGCATGTGGGATTATACTTAATATCTCACCAAATGAATTACTAAGCATATATGTATGTAACATATATTACATTAATAATGTAATGAGAGAGGTAATATGAAGGGTATTAACATCATAGAATGAGTCAAAGGAGGAATTTGAGGTAGAAAAGATGGAAATAGTTGAGGATTCCAATGAACCAATCCACCAATATGTTTAACAAATAAATTGGAAAAGTGTAGATATAGGAAAATTGTAACAATAATAATAGGAAGATCCACACAGTATAATTTACTCCAAGTCATGTCAAAATGTAGGTATTAATGAACTATAGGTGGGTTTATGATGTTTTTGTGTTTTTGACATATTTTAGCTAGAAAATTTTAATTTAAATGTTTAAATTAGGTGTGCACCCAAAATTTCACTAGATTACTTATGTTGCTTTAGATTGCCAACATTGTCAATATTGGTAAGAATATATGGGTAGTGCAATAGGAAAGGTTAATATTTTATGCATGGATGATGTAGAGGGTTTTAAATAGATTTACTACATGGCCAAAGTAATTATTCCCGTATGGAATATGAAATATGATATTTTATTTTTCCTAGTTTTCTTCATTATTTTATCATTTCATCATATTTCTATTGACTATGATTAATAGGGTACATGTTTTTTTCCATTATGTAGGTTTAAATGTGAGAATGAATATGTTAGAAATTAGATGCTGCATAGATACCTAAGTTATTTAGAGGTTTGTTACCATATGATATGATGTAACTATAGGCCCTTAGATTTGGGGGATTATGAATATGTGTAGGTTTTTAAATACGTACATGATGTAATTTTTTTATAGGGGATTGATAATATCTATCAAATAATTATAATTAAAGAGGAGGTGGTAATAAAATAGAGACCATGTTTATATTTGAGGATGTTCATGGTAAACTTGGAATAATGGTAGGGGAACATAAGTTTTTGATGTTCCAATGACATATGAAAAGATATAAGAATTACCTTAGTGGGATACTATGGTATATTGATACCAACCATAATAAATACTTTTAAAATTGAGTGTATTTTATAACTCAACTATTTTGGATACCTATAAGCTTATTATAGGTATGGCCATTTGTTACAATTTATATGAATTTGTACCATTTTTTTAATTATTATAATTTTAGGTAGCTCTAGAGTAGGTCACATAATTCTATTTGGGGACATCTATATGGGTGTAGTTGTCTCATGAATTATACCACATTAGGGTTAGGAATAAAATTTTCATAGGGATAATTATATTATTAGCAACATATATCTATGAGAGGTTACCATGTAAATTCAAGTGGGGGAACCTTTATAGCTAATAGAAGATGCACCATTTGCATAACAAAATGAAACTGTGTTGAAAGTCATATTTAGGGTTGGTTATCTTAGAATACATATAGTGTGTAATCCAAATATAATGTGGTATTCATATGTGGATATAGTGAAAGCATGGTCATATTGGTGAAATAATGTAGAAATATATAATATTAGAGAGATCACGGGCATTATTATTGGTTGAATAAGTCATAGGCCATTAATAGAATACCTAATTTTTGGGATGCCACATCTAATGCTGGAATAAATTATCCCACATATAGACTGATTCATGCAATGAAGACGCAGGGTAGAGTAAGAAAGGGTCTAGATCTCATGGACCTTCATTTGATACCAAAAAAGAGTGATGAATTCCATAAGCGGGGGTAGATGAAAAAGGACTAAAGTGGAGATAGGTGCGGAGGAACCTTAAGCATAGGATTTTTAGTACAAGATATAGAGGATAGTCTAATTAGAGATTCCTTTTCCTAAGAAGGTGACCAAACGATATAGAAACTAGATATATAGATTCATCAAATCTCAAATTGATACTAAGGATGAGGAGAATAAGTAAAGTTTTCTATCACCATGAGGATTTAAGATTATGGATATCATATATTATTACTTAGAGAGGGTAGTGTAGAGCATACATCTGGTGATCTTGATGTAGAGGTATATATGTCAATAGTTGGTAGGTTCCAAGGAACTGAATAATGACAATGACAATGTCCTATGTGGTACAAAGATAAAAATTGGACATAAAGGATCATTCACAACATCTAGGAAAATGATGCAGGAGCATCAATTGTAAAGATGAATAAAGCTTGGTTTTTGGTTTCTAGGTATTAGGATGTCATTTAGGTGTTATGGGATTCTTTGATTCCTCATATACATCTTTTTCAATTAAAAAAATTGAAACTAAGTGTTTATCTCTCCAAAATGGAGTGTTTTAAAATTTGAATTTCAAATTCTAAAAGGAAAGGGTCCAAGCAAAATGTAAAAATTATTTTGGTTGTAGGAGGTCATTTTAGACCTCATAAGGTTTTTAAACATTGTGAAGAAGTTTTATGACCTTTGTTCATGTTCAATCATCCTTGGTCACCTTAGGGTTTGTATCGTAACCACCTTGTATCATGATAAAAGAGGGAATTAGAGAGAGAAAGTTAGTTATGAATTATCAAGAGGGAAATGTAGAGGTTTGGAATGAGGATATAGCCTTAAAAATTCTCAAGAGGTCCGAATCTTCAAAGGGCATACTATAAAGATATCCTTTTGTGAATAAAATGATAAGTTGCTAATAAAATTATTATTTTTATGAATGACATTCTAAATCTTGTGATGATCATTAATATTATATTATTATGACATGAATCTTTTTATTTTTAACTAGTGTGGGTAATGAATGTTTTCAATGGAGAGAGAGACCATAGTTGAAGAGTGATTCTTGATGGAAACTGGATTATAGGATTGGTAAAGTTATTTCCTTGACCTTGAAATATTTATATATGTGAGATATAGTATTAGTATTAGTCATTTTTGCACCCCACCAAGAACAAGGGAGCCTCATGCATGCCATCCTATCACCCAAAGAAAGGTCTTGGGTGCTCACCGAGGCACGTGAGAGGGATTTGAGTCTCTCTTTGTGTGAGCTCAATGGAAGTCATAATTCAAGATTCGACTTAGTGATTTAATAAACATGAAGAAGATATAGAGCTTAGGATGGATTCTACACCACTTTAGTCATAACAATGAAACAAAGTGTGCAAATGTAATTAATAGAACTAAGAATTGTAAATCCACAATTATACTCAATCATTTAAGTAAGGTCCATGATTATACAAGGTCAAAAGTAGAGTAGAAACTTATAGATAATACAGAAGGAGATCTTAATATAAACATAGTGGTAACCTTATCACATTCATTCATAGTCTTACTACAATGCATCATAGAGAGGCAAACCATAGTCATGTGCCATATCTAGATCCATACATTCTTCCTATAATCATCTACCCCTTTCATCCCATAGTTCTCGCAGTAATTCTATAGTGCTACCTCATTTGTGTCCCTGTTCTTTACCAAGGGCATGTGTATAAATAGACATCCGAGGTCTAACAAATTCCTCTCGCAACCTCGGATCTCGGCCCCAAGTGTCAAGGTGAGGGTCAGCCCAAGCGCATGCCTCTCCATGTCATGATTAAATTTTTGGATCTTCCTATCGCAAGGTATATTCCTTCCAGGACACCCTATCACTAGGCTAGAACCTTATCCAAACAAAACACGTTCTTCATGTGTTCTATCTAAAATTCTAAAAATAAAAAAGTCCCAAATTTTTATTCACGTGCGTGCGCGTCCTTGGTTCTCTAAGAACCCCTTTTGAATTCTATCATGCGTGCCTTTTCTTGCATGCTTCCTCCGGCCGTGTGCACCTACACGCCTTTAAGATTTGGAAGCTATAATAGGGTCCCAAAATTACCCCACACTTCACCTGTTCTCTCGCCTCGAACCTTTTCAAAGAATTTAGTACAAAAGTGCAAGGCCTTTCCTTAGAAAATAATGTAGGCAAAGAATAAAGAATGGGGGGAGAGGAAGAGAAAGAATAGAGGGAAAATTTTCCTAAAGAAGTAGAAGGGGAAAATTCTGCCATAGATTGGCCTCTAGCGTATCCCACGTACTGACCTCATCCTACACCCTTTTGCAAAGGTTGCTAACCAATGCAGTCACCTCATCAAAGGTTAACCCTTCCCCACTTGTGGTGATGGTCTCCACCACGATTTCCATTTCCTTCACAAGATCCTCCAAGGCATCCATCTTCCTTGTAATGGTCTTGTAGAGTTCTTTAATCTGTGTTTTGATTGAGACCTGAAGGGCCTCAATAGCTTCAAATATTATTTCTACCTCGGCTAAAATATTTTCTCATTCTACTCTATTACCTTTGTTCTTCTCCCTAAAGTCTTTTAACTCGGCCTCATTGTCTATAAGTAGCATGCTTGTTACCTTGTCCTGATCCGCACAGTGGTCGTAAGTGACCCCTACAGTTTGTACACCTACTCTTACATAAGCCAGGAACTTATTGTATTCAGCTATGAGTGTGATTACCTTCAACTTATCCTCCTCCAAATGCGTAGCTATATCCTCTGCCAACTCCAAGGCCAAAGGCTTCCTTTCCATGGTGAGGATCTGAGTTAAGTCATTAAGGCATTCCAGGGAGGAACTATACTTTTACACGAGAGGGTTAAGGTTTGGGTGCTTCGTGATAATAGCCTAGGAGATGAGCTCCACATTCTTGGAGACTTTGCACACTTTATATTTCTCCTCCTGTAACTCCCATTGTAGTTGAGCGTTGATCAGATTTTCAAGGTTGAGTTCCTTTGTTAGCTTAACTACTTCCTTCCTCTTTTCCAACAGGTACTCTAAGGCTTTAATCTTGTCATTTCTGTAGAAGATCCTTGCCTCTACCTCCACATAGACCTTGTTGAGCACATTACACACTTGCTCATCTAACAAGTGTTGTGTTTTTATGAGGGGGTTAGCCCCCATTGTCTTGGAGAGCTCCAATATTGCCTCTTGGTTAACTTTGAATTTGGGCTCATCAATGTGGGAGTCAAACACCCACGATAGCATTTTCCTCATGCGCGGTTATCCACCCTTAGGATCGAGGGACTCCATGGCGGTGAGCTCCTCGGTGGGCATAGTACTGCGGAAGTGTGCACATAAAATTTGTTAGGGTCATTAGCATACCCCATCACCGATCTTCCTTCCTCCATGCATTTACTTCCTGTGCGCATGCCCTTTGGAATAGTCACTGAAAGATTTGGGCCTTTTGTGCTACTTCCTCTCTTCTCCCTTTGTTCTTTCTTGAACTCACTAAGCATGAGCTCCACACTATGCCCCAACTCCTCATTGACCAAGGCATCAATCATCTTTTCCACCTCCCTTGTCACTTTTTCATCTATCTCCTCCTGGGTGAGCTTGGGCATTTCTTGCTCCTTGGTGCTTTCCCCTTTGCTCCTTTCTTCACTCTGCGAGTCCTCCTCCTCCCCCTAAGCGATCTTCCTCCACACAAATATGAATGCATCAATGTCTTCCTCTCCTCCCTCCCTTGATTCATCTATACTTATCCTCCCTTGGGTCACCTCTAGCTCTTCTCCTTCATCAACATTCTTCTTGCCTAAAAAGGTGCTTGTGCCTTCGCTTCTCTACCTTCTCTTCTTCTTCTTCTCGCTGAAGACTCTGGCTCGGAGATGTGGTCTTCTCTTCATCCGAGGGCTCCTCAAGAGATGGTGGCTTTACAGGTTCCGGGGTCTTCTCCCTAACTACCATCCTCTTCTTCTTCTGGACATAGGTGCTTGGCCCCATGGTACCTACATCCTACTCCTCCACCGCCCTTTGTTCCTCTTTCTCTTCTCTCTCCTTACACTTTGGCGTGGGATTATTTCTACCAATAGGGTTGTCTGGGATGGATATCTCATTCTCCATGTATGTACCCTTTTCAAACTTTGGCCTTATGCGTAGGTAGATCCTGACAACATCGCTCTCAGCAATAGGTAAGGTCATGGGCCTTACAATGTGCACATATTGTGATACGTATCTTTCAATGTATGTGTGCTTCCCCAGTAGACCAGCTTCTTTCTCATTTCCCTATGTTCACTGTCAAGGGTGGATAGGTCAAGGTTTAATTTATTCAACTCCTTGTACTGTTCACTCCCGCTTGGAAAAATCAGCAAGAAATGAGAAGGGGATTTTGCACTGTGGGACTCCGACTACCATCCACCAAGATGAATATACCAATGCAAAAGTGTTGGTATACTGCAAACTCTTATTCTCCTTTAGTTTCAAAGTGGGGAGTTGTTCTAGGATCCACCATTCAGCCTATAATGCATTCCTGAGGTGCGTATACCATTTATCCAAGTACACCTTGTGCACCCCCTCGTCATTAATTCACATGTATACTTTTGGAACCTCTCTGCAGCGAAGGGTCTTCATTTGGGTACTCCCATACGAACTTGTCGATGATGCATCGACACCCCGACTTCTAAGAACAAAAATTTTAATAGGATGTTCCCAAATAATATCTTTCCTCCCTTCTCCGCACCGCTTATGATCTCATCTCGCTATGTGTCGGGAGATGTTGTACATAGTTCCTTTCATGACCTTCCTCAGACATTTAGCCAGGGCTTTCTCACCGGGTCCACCTCTCTTTTCCATTAATATTGGAAACAAGGTATGCAGCCATCTTCATCACCGAATCACTGATATCCATGATGTTGTAGTACCTTGATCCCTTCTTATATTCCTAGGATGAAATAGTTTCTTTAATTTCCTCCTCATCTAGGAGGTCATCTATGAGCGTGTCCCCTTTACAGCTTAGGCCTATAAAGTGTGAAATTAATTGGGGAGTTATGCACATTTTGTACCCTATGAAGCAGAAGAAGTCTTCATGCACGCGCATCATCAGCCACTGGTACAAGCACTCAGGCTTCCCGAAATATGGTAACTCGTAAAGCTGGAGAAGCCCTACCTTCTCCATTTTCACCTTGACTATGTCATTGTAGATTGGCATCCCATTAGGTGTTCATTTATTTGTAGGGTACACCAGCTCTAGTGCCATTTCCTTTGTGATTGTTCTTGATCGTGATTGTAGTCAATCACAGGCATCTATCTGATGTGGGACTCCCACTCTTGCCCCAACAAAACCCCATCCAGGTATTACATTTCTGAGTACCATTCTTCATTGGTATCCAAGGGGATTTCTTCTTCTTTCTTCTTTCCTTTTCCCTTACCCTTTCCCCTCTTGGATTGTACTACAGGTTTATCAACTGGTTTTGTGGCTGTCATTTTACCCCTTGCTTTCATTCCCAGGTTAACTTGTGATTTTATTTGAATGTTTTCCCACACACCCCGTGCCCTAAAACACAAACCCTAATCTCATAATTTTCTCCTTCGATCATGTTGCTTCTTCACAATGTTCCTCACACCCATGAATCACTTCTACACTAGTTTGTAGATCTAATGGACCGGTTACGCTTAAATTTTTAGGATTTTACTTCGCACGAGTTAGTATTTGAAACCCTAACTTTTGAAATAAAATCACTCTTCTTGTTTTCACATAGTTTTTCCCACTTTTACTCATTTAAGGCTAGGCTACCTACCACCATACGACCATTTTTAATGTGGCGTTTCCAAAAAAACCTAACTTCAAGTGCTTTTCCTTACTCGCCAAATCCTTGCGAAAAAAGCTGTCCCCGCGCCCAATCCTTGCATGAAAATTTTTTCCAACCTTCTAGCGCAAAAATAATCCATCTTGACAGAAGAATCTTGCATGCATGTTACCACTGCCAAAGGCACCTCTTCTATCCTCATGATTCTTTCTTTCACCTACCTCATGTTTTTTTGTTTTTTATCCTTTGTACATGGATTTCCAATGTAACCTTATCTTGCCACCAACCTACCTTATTTTCTCCCAATGCATCTTTCTAACCGGGTCAACTCAAATGGTCTACCAACCCAATCCTCCTATAAAATAACTCCATGCCTCTCTTTATCACCTTACCCCACACTAAAATGAGGCACATTCCTCTCGCACATTCATAAGTCAAAAACTAATAAGATTACCAAAGGTGCTCAAGGTGCAAAACCAAACAACAATGCGAAAGAGAAATACAAGAAAGGAAAATCATAAAAGGAAATTCTAAGCTAACTGGAAAAACTACCTTATTTACAAACACTAAGAACCATTATCTATAGTAGAGCTTTAACCTACTCCCATTGAAGTGTCCAGATAATTTTGTTCCATCCAAAGTGCTTGTAGAATCGCATGCGCATGAATCAAGGATGTATGAAATTACATAAGGACCCAACTAATGCACCTTCAACTTTCCAGGATGGCATAAAATTTTTGAATCATATAGCAATACAATTTGGCCAACCTCAAACTGTTTGTTCTTATTGTAGCAGTCATGCCATGCCTTTTGCTTAGATTTTTTAGTTGTTTGGCTCCATCTTGCTAGTGAGCACCTTTCATCCAACTTTATCAATTCATCATATTTTTCTTCTAGCACTTGTTCATCATCCAACCCTCTACGCATGCTATATGTAGAGATGGTAGCATGAATTCCATCGGTAAAACTGCTTCCATGCCAAACACTAGTTGAAATGGTGTGGCCTTGTTTAACCTTTTATACGTTGTTCTATATTCCCAAATAACTGCTGACACCTTATCATCCCAATCCTGCCTAACCACATCACATATCTTAGTCAATGTGTGACTAAGGATTTTGTTAAATGCCTCTACAGTTCCATTTTCCTGAGGGTGATAAGGGGTAATCTTATGATGGGCTACCATGAATTCTACCAATAGAATCCTGATGGTTCATTTAAGAAGTGAGTGCCCCTATCACTTGTTAAACTTAATGGGAACCCATATCTAATAATAATGTTTTCCCAAAAATATCTAGCAGAGTAGCTACGGTGCAATCCTTAGTAGGCACGACCTCTTCCCACCTTGTCAGATAATTAGTACAGTAATGATATACCGCGAGTTATTCCTTCAAGTAGTGGTGAGATTGGTCTCAAAAAATCTATTGCACATTTTTCAAAAGGTTACGTGGCTTTGGTGATGGGGCACAAGGGCATCTCATGCCTTCTTCCAAGTTTTCCAAGGCATTGCAAGGCGGTGGTCAAATGCCTTGCAAAACTCAATTTAATCTGGTGAGTTATCTCCCACCGTAGTCTAGCGACTAGGATCTTACGTGCAGTTGCATTCCCTGCATAGTGTCCTCCAACAATCCTACCATGGGCTTCTTCTATTATAGCTACACACTCATGTTCTAATACACACCGTCACAAAACCTCATCGTGGCCAATTTTATACAAATCCCCATTAATCAACATGAAGGGTGTGGCACATATGGCTAACCTTTTCCTTTTCAGAGCATTCATCCCTTCAGGCGCCACACCTTCCTTAGGAAAAACATCAATGTCTTCTAATTTTTAGGGCACATGCCGTAACCTGAAAATTTACACATCCGACATTATTTCCTTGATACTTTGTGTGTCCTCTCTTGAATCAATCCTGGATAAATGATCTAGCCCACAATTGTTTTTTCTTGGTTTTACCACCACTTTGAAATCAAATTCCTAAAATAAAAGTATCCAATGACATATGCGCCCTTGTAATACTGCTTTGTTTACTAGATACTTCAAGGCCATATGGTCAGTGTAGAATATGAAGGGAGTTGCCAATAGATATTGTCTGAATTTGTGGAGTGCGTAGATCATTGACAATGCCTCACACTTGGTCGTTGTATAATTTTGTTCTGTTGGTGTCAACTTCCTACTTACAAAACACAAGGGATGATCAACAATCCCCTCTCCTGGTTGAGCAAGAATGGATCCCATTGCTATACCAGAGGCATCCACATGGACATGGAAAGGTTTATCCCAGGATGGGAATCGTAGAATAGGTGTGGTGATAATCCTTTCATTTAGAGTGTCAAATGCCCTCTATTTTTCCTCTCCCCACTGAAAGGCACTCTTATGTCTAAGTAATATTTTCAAAGGTGCAGCAATCTTGGTGTATCCCTTAATGAAATTTTTGTAGTACCCAGTGTGTCCAAGAAATCCACACATGACGCTTTGGCTGGTAGGATCCCCTAACCCCACAATAATTATAACTTTCGTGGGATCCACCAGTAAGCCCTCTTTACATATGATATGCCCTAACAACATTCCAAAAGGAGTTGCAAAGATAAATTTGTTGATGTTGAGGGAAATCCTCAACTGCCAACATCTTTTAAACATCAATCTCAAGTTATCACAATGGTCCCTTACCAATCCATACACATTCCAATCATCCAAATACACTTGAAGGAACTTGTGGATGAAGTCCTTAAATGCTTGTACCACTATGCGTGAAAATATAGCAGGCGCATTCCTAAATCCAAAGGGCATGACCATGTATACAAAGTTTCCCACTCAAAGTGGCAAAAGTTATCTTTTTTGGTCTTCCTTGGAAATCCTTACTTGGTGATATCCCGAGAATCCATCTGTAAAGGAATAGACCTCGTGCCCAGCAACTCCCTCCAAAATATCTTCAGTGAATGGGGTGGGAAAAGGATCTATGATACAAACAACATTCAATTCCCTATAATCCATGCATATCCTAATCCACCCATCCTTCTTTATGCTGATCACCATTGGACTTATCCATTTTGATTCCTCCACACCCTCAAAGATACCAGATGCTATCATTTTATCTAGCTCTTCTTTAAACCTTACATGCTTGTTGGGATTCACCTTGTAAGGCCTCTTCCTAACCGAGTGCGCACCATCCTTCAAATTTATCCTCATTTCCCCCAATGAATGGTGGATGCCTTTCAACTCATGGTATCCGCGTGGGAATAAATCCTCGAATTCATGTAAGAGATCAATGTTCTTTGATACTTCCTTATCTCGACCGTAGTCCCCAAGGATAGCTACCTTGGGATCCTTCTCCGAGACGATGTTAAATTTCTTAGTGTTGAGTGGTTCATGATACGCACACGCACATGCATCCGCATTGTCAACTACCTCACGTGCTCCAACCGAATGGTCAACATTTAGGCTTTCCATCTCCTCTCCATCAATAATGTATACCATCTTTCCTTTCTCCTTTTCAGCACATGTGCACTTGAATTGTAGGTCTTCTGGTTCCTCCTCTTTGAACCGTGCTTCCAAGCTAGGTCCACCAAGTAAGTTTACTAATCTATCTTCCACCATGGCACAATCCCCTAGAGTGAGGCACTTGATAGTCTGTAACACCTCATCAACTAGTTGCTTGGTACTTTAGTACTTGAATGTGTGAACCAAGTCAGCCACTAACTCCTGCCAATTTCCCATCTCAAGCGGCGAGTTTCAAAATGGATGTACCAGCACGTGCAAATCCTTATAGTGTTTAATATAGCTTGTGCACCCAAAGGGAGGGTGGTAAAGCTTCCGTGCCTTCTCCCCAGACTCTCTCATAAGCCTGAATGTGGGAAGAGGTGGGTTCATTTCCATTGTAATCCTTGATAACGGTGGGTATGTTTCTCTTTGATAATCAGATAATGAGTGCAATCCTAACTTCATGCCATTCCAACAATTTTTCACTATGCATGGCCCACCACCTCACTATTGTGCCTATCAAAACATAGCCTAGCATACTTTTTCACTTGTCCTCCCTCCATTGAGCTTCCATTTCTATTAAAAAGACCTTAGGGTATGCATCCCCAGAGTACTTGGTTATTTCCTTTCCTCCTAGGAACCGAACTATACACACCATTGTTACCTTGGTCACTGATCCTTTCAGATGTCACCCAATCAATTTATAAGTCCCATGTATCCAATTATCACATGCTATACTGGTAGTATCACTAACAGATTGAATATCATCAAACTGGATGACTCCTCCTGTAGGGTGGATGGTCTCTGGATATCTTATGGAGCACACATATATTCTATCTAGGACCTCCTCTCCAAGGGGTTCAGTATAGGGGTGGACTTCCCATCAACAAGTGGTATAACCACCCTCTCTTCCTTTTTTCAAAGCTTATGTAACCCTTGTTAAACCGGAGATTTACATTATTATTATAACACCATGGGTGCCCAAGTAAAGATGGGAAATTATCTGCCTCAGCAAGTGCCAAGACTTCAAAATCCCTAGTGAACCTAGTCCCCTGAATGGTAATGGTCGCATCCTTCAAGACACCTATGGGCATTGCCTTTGTCTTATTTTCCATATATAGCACATTTGAAGATGGCTGTAATGTAGGTCTTCCCATTTGATGCTAGGCATCCAGAGTGAGAACATTAACCTCTCGTGCCTATGTCAATGAGGATGTTGTTAAGAAACCATCCATCCACTATTTTGTTCAAGGTAATATCTTTGTCATAATCAAGGTTGTCAGGTGGGAGGTTTGCATGTAGGATATGCCTTTTGTGCTCTTCCCCAACACGTGGTACCTTTTCTCTCAACCATGCTCATAGCGGAGAATAACATTCTCCTACCTCAGCGAGTTTACACACCTCCTTAACCTCATCCAAGTCATCCCTTGGTGCTTCTATTGGTCTTCTTTGCTCATCTTTTCTAGTTTGTTCTTTCAAGCACTGGATCTCCCCTTGTAAGCTTCGAATTACGTCCATGGTTTCCTAGTAGACTTCTTTCTAGTGCGTGGGGTTTGGATACTTCCCATGCACTACTTCTTCCCTCAAAACCAAATGTCTCACCTAGGCACTTCCCTTGTGCATGCAAACTCCACCCTTATTGTTACCATAAAAGGTTCTAGTTCTAATTCACGTATTACTCACAGGAGCCATTGCGCATCAGCCTTCTTAATACTCACCATGGAAGTTCCCTTATCCTTTTGGTACTGCTAACTCATATGTTCGTATAACTTTGGGCACACTTCATGCTTATGCTTTTTCCCACACCATGAGCATTATAGAAGATATACACATTTGTGCTTATAATGGTCTCAGTGGCTCCACAATTAAAACACGTCCCATGTGGGAACTCACTTCTTCCTCCGCGATTACCATGACCCTGAAATCCTTTGCGAAACCCTCTTCTATGCACATCTCCATCTCTGTGATCTTCATACCGACATTCATCTCCTTTGGAACTACTAGCAATGCCAGTCTAGCGCACACCAAGATCAATTGCCTCATGAATCTGGTCAATCAATCTACAATCCTTAGTGTCATGTGTGGTTGAGGTACATATCTTACAATAACAAGATACATTTTTACGGATCACGCACTATAGTAGGGGGCACCTACTTACATCACGGTCCTCATGACATATTTCGTAATTTACTGCTATAGCGTGCACCACCTTTCGAGTACATATCCTGCCATTATCCTTTGTGTGCCCTTCTATGTTACAATCTATGCACCACATCCCACCATGAATCTCTAGAATTGTGTTGGTAGAAAATTTCTCCAATTGCTTAGCCATGGAAGTAATCTGAGCCTCCAGAAATGGGCTAGTACCAGTGTCAACACTACCAACTGCCTCAGTGCACAAAGTGGCTTCTAACACTTCGTGTGGGTCCGTGAATGTTTTATGAGACAAAGCCCTCCTAAAGGGTGTGATCAACCCTCCGAAAACCACTGAACATGTTGTGAAGGGTGGATATCATAAGATAGTTTAGACAATAGAGTTTTAAAGCATGCATCATATTCCCTCACGCTCTCTGTCATGCCTTGTTGGATTTCTTTGAGAGAGCTAATGCTCTTCTGTTCAAACTCAAGTATGTGGAATTCCACCAAGAATGCATTTCTTAGTGCGATATAATCCACAACAGTCTGATGAGGGTCATAATTTCTATACCAACTATGCACACGTCCTTGTAAAGTTATCACAAATTGACTGGCCTTTTGATCCTAGGTCATGATCCCCTTTGCACACCATAGCAACTCGCACTTATGCACATGCTCTGCAACATCTTCTATCCCACTGTAATCTGGTAAGTGTAGAGACATCTCAAAAATACTTGAGGAGGTGGTTGAGGTCCTTGTCCTCCCAATCCAATCCCTTGGTTTCCTTTGGTGTTTCCTCCTCCATCGACCCATTAGATCCTGAGCCACCAGCTCCACCACTTCCACCTCCAAATCCTCATGTGTTAGGTGTAGATTCTGTGTTTGTCATGCTGAATTCTCTCGTTGTTCCACCGAATTTTGCACCGACAATTTGTGAACTAGTACCACCCTCATTCGTATTTCCTCCACCACTTCCTAATGCACTTCCAAAACCAACTGTATATTTTCCTTATCCAAACATTCCACCAAATACTGGAATAGTGTGTGAAGCCATAGAAGTCCCAAATGAGAAATTGTATCTCCTAGGTGTCAATCGGTTGCTTCTACTGATATCAAATGGATCAACTATACTTTTCCCTCATTTAAAAAAACCAAGCGCCAAGGTTTGGTCACTAGGTGGGGTCAGATGCGCACCAAATACTCTTCTCTTTCTACATGACATACTCTCATCAGAAGCTGCAAGGTTTTCTCTCCCGCGCTTACCAAGATGGGGTATTAGAGACTATTCGGTTCCACATCCTCCGCATGAACCTCAACTCCTTTCCACCATGTTTGGATCCATAACCCACTTGTAATCCCGTGTTGTCTATCGATCTCCTTTTCATGTGCTTTGTTATACTTGAGTTTTCGCTCCTCCCTTTCCCTTTCAATCATCAAATTATCCATCCTTCCCCAACCTGGCTTCCTTACCAAGCTCTCAGGGTGGTTTAGCCGGCTATAGGAAATGCCTCTAAACCCATGGTTACCATCAAGATTTTGATTTCCAAGGGGATAGCATGTAGAAATGATCCTCTTGGATCTCGCAAGAACTCAAACTCAACAACTTCTGGATAGGAATACGTGGAAATGGCGTATTCCAGAGTGTAGCTAGTCAATACTCCCTTCCACCAATGATCGATAACACGGGTCCATATTAGATCAGCATCTTGCAAGTTCTTATATGTTTCTTGGGTCCAAAGGTGTGACTTACGATACCACCCCGATCTAGATGTATAAGTTGAGAGCCACTCAAATAACTCTATTGGGAAACATTACAAGAAGGTTTCGTACAACTCATGATAAAGAGTGTCTTCCACCCATCTTCCCATATCAAACTCAGATCCAGTACTAAATCTCTGAGTGAATTCATCCTCCATGCTTTTAAACCAATCTTTAAAACCTTTAAGTGTTAAGCACTACGCCATCACTTTTGCATAGATCATGATGTATGCCATGTTCCACTATAACTTCAAAAAGAGGTCCCGACAACAAAACCAAGATGTAGTCATTTTTTCACCCCACTAAGAACAAGGGAACCTCATGTGCACTAGCCTATCACCCAGCGGGCACAAGGTTCTCACCCGAGGCATGCGAGAGGGAGCCGAGTCTCTCTTTTATGTGAGTTCAATGGAAGGCATAATTTAGGATTTTGACTTAGTGATTTAATAGACATGAAGAAGCTATAGAGCTCAGGATGACTTCTACACCCCTTCAGTCATAACAGAAACAAAGCATGCAACAAAATTAATAGAACTAAGAATTGCAAATCCACAAATATACTCAATCATTCAAGTAAGGTCCATGATTATACAAGGTCAAAAGTAGAGTAGAAACATGCAGATAATACAGAAGGATATCTTAATATAAACATAGTGGTAACCTTATCATATCCATTCATAGTCCTACTATAATGTGTCATAGAGAGAGACAGACCATAGTCATGCGCCATATCTGGATCCATACATGCATACTCACAAGATAAAAATTTCATTCCCCATTCCCTCATTACATTCTTCCTATAATCATCTACCCCTTTCATCCCATAGTTCTCATAGTAATTCTATAGAGCTCCGCTACCTCACTTGTGTCCCTATTCTTTTCCAAGGGTGCATGTATAAATAGGCATTTGAGCTCTAACAAACTCCTCTGCAACCTCATATCTTTTCCCATGTGTCAAGGTGTGGGTCACCCTAGGCACATGCCTCTCCATGTCATGATTAAATTTTTATATCTTCCTATCATAAGGTATATTCCTTCCAGGACACCCTATCACTAGGATGGAACCTTATCCAAATGGAACACATTCTTCATGTGTTTTTTCCAAAAGGCCAAAAATGGATAAGTCCTAATTATTCTTCATGTGTGCACGTCCTTGGTTCTCCAAGAACTCCTTTTGAATTCTACCATGTGCACATTTGCTTGCGCACTTCCTCTAACCATGCGTGCCTACACACCTTTAAGATTTGGAAGCTATAATAGGGTCCCAACAAGGGTTATGAAAGACTAGAATAAATAACATCTTAAGATATTACTAAGTTTCAATCTAAGACAATCAAGTGTAGGGTTTTGAGATTAATAAAAATTCAAGAAAAAAATGATAATACTTTAAATCTTTGTCTCGCATGTTTTAAAGAAGTATTTTTAGGTGAATGGAGTTCTTTTTCAAGAAATGTGAATGTAAAAATGGTATTTTGAGAGATTCTAAACAAAATATATGTAAAGAATCGGGGTATTCTATTAAGAAAGGTATGTAAATCGTGTTGGTGAGAACAATACACAAAGATTCAGGGGGTAGGTGCATAAATAAGAAAGGTTGGGGATAATATTAAACAAATTTTGAACAAGGTTAGAATTTTTAAAATTCAAAATGAAGAAAGATATGTTAAAATTACCTTCTCATGTACCGTGAAACCCTAACTAGGGAAAGATTTGGAAAAAGTGAATAAATTGATCTCCTAAGGTTGAAAAGTATTAAAAATTGATACATAGACTTGTTGCATTCTTAGAATAAAGATTTGAATTTTTTGAGGTTAATTGACATTGTAAAGACATACATATTCTTGACAGTCCTAATTTGGGTTCTTGGTGACCTAATTGGATGATACCATTTGAAAATCTAGGCAAAATATCTCGGAAGCAGTATGTGAAATAAATGATATAAGGGTAAAGGATTAATGGGTTAATAAATATGAAATTGGGTTTATCTAATAATGATAAATGCAAAATTTGTCAATAATATACTAGTATGATAAGGTTACTAGTTGTGTGTGCTAAGATTGAAGGGTGAAAGAAGGATACGGGTCTTAGATTCACATTTTGAGAATTAAAATATGTCGACACATTGAATGGAACTTGTTAAAACATAATACAATTATTTAAAATTCTTTTTAGAGGGTTTATCTTGAAGTTTCTGAGAAGCATGGTGAACTAGTCCTAAACTAAAACTGTGATAGTAAAGAAAAATATAGTAGGTAAGATAATTTGTAACCAAGGAACTAATGAAAATGGAAATGGTATTGAGGTGAGTAGTTGAAAATAAAATAAGGGCTTAAGAAGTTAAATAATGTTTATTTAAGGAAACTGAGACAAGCTAAGTTTACATGAACCCAATCCTAGATAGGAATTCTCTATGCATGAGTAATTTATTAAAGAATTTTGTTAGTTCTTGTTACCTTGAGAGATTGGACACATAGTACTCGAGCATAGGGATAGAACATGAAGAGAATTTGTGATAAAGAGATCATTTTCAAATTAGAAGATAGCCACAAACCGTGATAAGACCATTTAGAAGCTTTGGTAAAGGATGATCAAACAATTTTGTGGGTCCATAAGGGAGATATGAGGTAGGTGTTTAATCTATGTTTGAATATCAAGCCTAATGCAAATTATGAGAGTCTCAAGTATGAACAGAGATATTGTATGTTTTTATGAAGGATAATAAATTAAGGGCATAACATGAGTGGTATACATGGGGGAACCTCTTAATCATAGTGATTAAGATTAGTCAAATGGTCGGAGGAATAAATTCAAAGTTTAAAGAAGATTAAAACAATATTGAAGGAAGTTGTAGGGTAGAGATAAGAAGGAAATATAGTGAGAACAAGGATATTCAAGAAAGAGAAGACCTTATAACTCGGAAAAACCAAAATAACATAATCATCTAGATACTTTCTTGGGTTAACTAGTAAATGAAGTCCTTGTGATTGAAATGAAGATTCTTGAAGGAATACAAGAGTATAAGCTATGAGCATGATTACAAACCATTAAAACTGAGTTTATTGAATATTATAAGGAGAAAGAAGAAAAATGTTATAAGAGAACCTAATGAAAATATTTCTTGGTTTATGCATTATAAAGGTTTATAAGATTAACTTGAGTTGGTGTTGAGTTGTTTCGAGAGGTTACCTAAATTTAGAGAGGAAAAAATACTTAATTGAAGGTAAATATTCTTTGTTTGAGTAAGATCCCATTTTAATATAATTTGAGAGAAAACAAAAAAATTGTTGTTTCTAATGTTAATGTTGGTCAAGAAGAGTGAAATTATGGTGAGATCGGAATCATTTGGTATCAGATAAGGCTTTATTGATAAATATATATTGTTTATTTCTAGCAAGAAGTTGTATAAGTGCATGCAAATGAAATGTGATTGGTTGTAAGTGAAGAGCTAAGTAAAGATAGAGAATAAAGTGAGTAAGAAAAGAGGAAACAAGAGAAAAATGGATAAGGAAAGTTGACAAAAGATTTGGTGTTATTGTTAAGCCAAAAAAAGAACAAGATGAGAGAGAAAGAAAGAAAAGAGAGTAAAATAGGAAAGAAGAGGCTAGAAAGCAAGAAACATCGATGAAACAATAGTTAAAAGAGTTGAGAAAGGATATGGAGAAGATAGAAGATTTTGCAAGAGCTGAGATCATGATGTAAGAGTACAATGAAGTGGGATTTTTGATGAAAATCAAGGTAAAGTGCCCTATAGAACTGCTTGTGAAAAGAAAATAGAGGGTACAACTAGGAGAGATATTTAGAAGAGAAGAAAAGAAGATGATACGAATGAATAAGAATGTAAGAAACAAAGAGGAAGATGTCATAAAAGGGGTGATCTATGATGAAACTAAGAAAATAGATGAAGAGGAAGTGGCAACAAGCTTCTTATCTTGCCTAAAAGAAGATGAAGATGAAGAGTTTTTCAAAAATGAAGAAGAGGATGAAGATGAAGAAGAGTATTATGATTCTCTTATAGATTTTGATGATGAGGATAAATTGTTTGAAGAATAAAATGAGGAAAAAGTTAAGGAAAAATAGATTTTGAGGTTGATTTCAAGATGGAGTAGCTAGAGGATGAGAAAAGGGAAGAGATGGAGACTCAAAGGTCTTAAATTTTTACATCTAATTCTTGGTTGTCTTGTGTATGTCGGGGTTCATTTTAAGAGACCTCTTAGAAATCGGAGGTGGAAAATACCTGGTGAATATCCTTGGAACCGGTTTCACGGGAAGGCAAATTTTTGGGGGTCTGACAGAAAAATTTTCACCTGATTTTTAAGTGGTGGGACAGAAGGCTGCAAATGCATGATAGAGATTTTCTGACACACGCCAATAAAGTGGTTGACGTGCATCAATAAACCTCATTGACGTGCATCAACAACCTTTTTGACAAATGTCAATGAGGTTTGTTGACGCGTGTCAACCACCTTGTTGATGCACGTCAGCAAATCTCTGTCATGTGTTTGTAGCCTCCACCATCTGGTCGCGTAAAAAAATCTCCATGTCATGCATCAAAAAACTCTATATCATGCATCTACTTCCTCCACACTCCTGTTGCGCGTCAACAAACTCTCCATGTCACGCATCAACAAACTCTCCCTATCACGCATCAAAAACTCTTTTTCACACATCTACTGACCTCTCCGCCTCCTAATGCATCTTTACTTTACTTGATAATACATATGCCCCCATGTGGTATGAGTGAGATAATAGTGTTCTACTTGGTGAATAATATAGGATTATATAGGGGATAGTTTCAAGGGTAGGTGAAGCCGACCCCTAAAAAAAATTAAACTATAATTTTTAGGCAAACAGGCCAGACCCGTTCTAGAAAATTCACCTTTTCAATTTTTTTAAAATGGAATATTCACCATATTATGAATATTCACCACTAAAATTATACCTAGTGTATGTGTAGGTATAATTGATGAAAAAGTGAAAGAAATTGAAAGGTAAACTCTTAAGAGAGCTCAAATGATGAAGATACAAAAGACTAGTGGCATTCTAGAGAGAAAAAGAAAGAAGAAGAAGATGAAATAAGGAGATAGAAGAAAAAGAGATAATTAGAATAAGGAAGAATCGGATGAGAGAGTGAAGAACTCAAAGAAAAATTTCAATTGTAAGAAGGAAAAGAAGAAAATTACTTTGTACTAGCACTCAATTTCTTCCAACTTGGAAGTATAATGTAGGATCATCAGTTTTACAAATGAATAAATCTTGTTTTTTTGTTTTCTAGGTGTTATGAGGTCATTTATGTGTTTTAGGATGTTTTGAGTCCTCATAGACTTCTTTTGCAATGAATAAATTGAAACTAAGTGTTTCTCCCTAAGAAATTGAGTGTTTTACAATTTAAATTTCAAATTCTAAAAGGAAAGGATCCAAGGAAAATGTAGAAAGTTATTGTGGTTGTAGGAGGTCATTTTAGACCTCATAAGGTGTTTAACCTTTGTGAAGAAGTGTTATGAATTTTGGACATCTTCAATCATTCTTTATCACTTTAGGGTTAGTATGATAAAAACCTTGTATCATGATAAAAGGAGGAGACTTCGAGGGATAAAATTACTTAGGAGTTAGAAAGAGTTAAATATAGAGATACAAAAGTAGGATAGAGCTTTAAGAAGGCTCGTGAGATATCAATCTTTAAATAACATATTGTACAAATATCCTTTTGCGAATAAAAATGATAAGTTGCTCATAAAATTGGTATTTTTATGAATGATTCTCTCAATCTTGTGATTCTAATTAATATTGTATTGTTTTGACATGAAATGTTTTATGTTTAACTTGTGTGGAGGTCATGAATGTTTTTAATGGAGAGAGAGACCATAGTGAATAGTGATTCTTGATGGAAACTAGACCGTAGGGATTGTAAAGTTCTTTCCTTAACCTTGAAATATTTATGTGCGTGAGACATAGTATTGATGTGAGCTAATGACATTTCATGCTAAATTTTTTTGTTTTCATTTTGGATTATGGTTATGAAATACTAGAACAATGAAAATCTTAAGAGATTACTTAGTTTTAGTGTAAGACATTCAAGTGTAGGGTTCTGATATTAATCACACTTCAAGAAAAACAAATGTTAAACCTTTAAATATATGTGTGCATGTTTTAAAGAAGAAGTTTCAGGTGAATACATTTATTTTTTAAGAAAGGTGAATGTAAAAAAGGGTAGTTTGAGAGATTCCTAAAAAATTATATGTAAAGAAACAATATATTCTAGTAAGAAAGGTATGCAAACTGTGTGCGTGAGAACTGTAAAAAATTATTCAGGGGTAGATTCATGAATAATAAAGTTGGGGGATAAGATTATAGAGATTTTGAACCAGGTTAGAAGTTTTGAAACTCAAAATGAATCAAGATATGTAAAAATTACCTTCTCAGGTACTGTGAAACCGTAACTAGGGAAATATTTGGAAAAAGTGAATAAATTAAGTTCTTGTGATTGAAAAGTCTTGAAAATCAATACATATCCTTTTTACATGATTCGAAGAACGATTTGAAATTTTTGAGGTTAATTGACATTGTATAGACATACATTTTCTAGGTAGTCCTATGATGGGTTCTAGGTGACTTAATCGAAAGAATCCCATTTAAAAATCTTGGTAAATCTCTCAAGAAGTGGCATGTGAAATCAATAAGACAAGGGTAAAGGATTAACAAGTTCCTTAATATGACCTTGGGTTTCTCTAATAATGATAAATGCAAAAGTTGTCAGGTAAAATACTAGTATGACATGGCTACTAGTTGTGTGTGCTAAGATTGAAGGGTGAAAGAAGGATAAGGATCTTAGATTCACATTTTTATCTTTAAATGAGGTCTAACACATTAAATTGAACTTTTAAAAACCTAATAAAAGTATTATAAAGTCATTTGAGAGGGATTATATTTAATTTGAATGAGAATCATGGTGAACTAGTCCTAAACTAGAACTATGACAATAAAAAAAAAAGAGTAAGTAAAACAATTTGTAACCAAGGAACTATTGGAAATGGATATGGTCTTTAGGTGAGTAGTTGATGATAAAATAAGGGCTTGATAAGATAAATAGTCTTGGTTTAAGGAAAAGGATACATATTAAGTGTACATAAAACAAATCCTAGAAAATAATTCTCTATGCAATATTGAGTTATTAAAGGATTTTTAGTACTTATTACCGTGAGAGATTAGACATAGAGTACCTAAGCATAGGGATAGAACCTTAAGAGAGTTTTGAGAAAGAGATAATTTTCAAATTAGAAGGTAGAATAAAAATGTGATAAGAACAATTACAATGCTCGTAAAGGATGATCAAATAATTTTGTGGGTCCATAAGATAGAGATGAAGTAGGTTTTCAATCCATGTTTTCATATCGGGGTAATGTAAAATTACGATATTCTCGGGATTGAACATAGATCTCGTAAGTTTTAGATGAATGATAATAAGGTAAGGGCACAAAGTGAGTGGTATACATGGGGAAAATTCTTAATCATAGTGATGAAAATTGGTCAAATGATTAGAAGAAAAACTTCGAGTTGAAAAAGAGTAACATTGTATTGAAGGAAGTTTTAAGGAAAAGATAAGAAGGAAATATAATGAGAACTATGATATTAAAGAAATAGAAGACAATAGAACTTAGAGAAAACAAAAATAACATAGTATTCTAGATACTTTCTTGGGATAACCAATGAATGAAGTCCTTATGATTGAAATGAAGAGGCTTGAAGAAATCTGAGGGTAAAATCTGTGAGCATGATTACAAACCATTAAAACCAAGTCTAGTGAATAGTCTAAGGAGAAAGAAGGAAAATTTTATAAAATAACGTAATGAAAAGAGTTATTGGTTTATCCATCGAATAAAGGCTTCTAATTTTTACTTGTAGTTGGTGTTGATTGGTTTTGATAGGTTACCCAATTGAGAGAGGTGAAGATGAAGATTATTTATTTGAGTAAGATCCCATTTTAAAATAATTTGAGAAAGAAAAAATTAATTTATTGTTTATAATGCTAGTGTTGGTCAATAAGAATGAAATTATCATGAGTTGCACATCGAGAAAAATATATTTATCTTAAGTTTTAAAATTATCATGAGATCTTCAATTTACAGCTAGGTGGAAAAAAATAATGGTAGAATATGGTGAGATCAATATTAAAATCACTAAAGAGCTTATTGCAGAGGTCATTGGGCTTAGCTTAGAAGGTGTTTTATTCTTCAGTAATAACAGTGGAAAAAATATAAGCCAAGAAATTCCTAGCAGATGGAGATAAAATAGAATTTATTATTGCAGGTCATAACAATGTGACCTTCATTTTAGATCCCTTTGACAAAATTACAAGGATGATTTTCAGGCATGTCACTTTAGAAGGCGTATATGTGATGGTTCTTCTAAAAATTTGGTTTTCCTAAATCATTTTAGAAGGAATTTTCATATTATCTATCCACATTATCTTTTAAAATCCTTGGAATGCTTTGTTCTTGAGTTCCTAAACCACACTTGTGTCACCCCCCTTTACCAAGGCCTCATTATTTTACTTCACTACCATTGCCTTTCCCAACATCGTTCAATCCCCACTTTGCCCCCACCATTTCTTCTGTTGAAGCAAAATTAGAACCAAAAACCCACTTTACCCCCTTAATGACCCCTTCCCCTCTAAAAGAATCCTTCATAGCAGCAATGAAATTGAGTCTGCTAAAAATTTGCTTCACATTAACAATCCGGTTGGTGTTTCTACTATGAAAAGGGAGGAAGTCCTTCTCAATATAATTGTCAAACTAAAAAAAGGAGGTTAGGGTTTTGAAAGAAGATCTCAAGAATCTCTATAAGAGAGAATACAAAAGGAATATGCAAAATGACCCTGAATAAGATAATGATTAGATTCTTGAAATATATAAGAATCTTAAATCACTAGATAACAGAAGTAGAAATGAAAAAGGAAGACATGAATACACCATTTCTGTGCTTAAGGCTATCTACAACTTCATGGAGCAACATGTCAAAAGTGTATGTGTGCTCAGTGACATTCTTGTTGCCATTTGGGAGCCGAGACCAGTATGGGACTTGATTCTCTTACAGCTAGACAAGAAGGATCCCTCCCACGTCACTACCCTAAAACTCTTCACCTCTCTGTAAAAGCTAAGGAAAAATATTTACAAAGTAGACAAGTGAAGAGGACTGTCCTTACTTCTGGTTTTCTATTTTGATGTTGTCATGATGTTGTTTTCATGTTGCTTTGTTGTAGTTTTGTCACTATTTTGACCCTTTTATATAGTTTCTCAAATAATTATAGTTCTATTTTCATGTATAATCTAGATTCTAATCCAAACTTGATTTATTTATTGCATTATCTGGCTATGGATCCTTTTTGTAATAGGGTATAGTCCCTTCAAAACTATGGGCTATTTTTTTACTCTATCCAGCTTTTGAGCACTTTTTGTAACAGGGTATAGTCCCTTAAAAACTATTTACCCCTAGTAAAAATGTCATTTCCTTTCCTAAAGTGGTTATACATTCTATGAAGTAGTTGATATTAATATCAATTTTATAGTGTTTTAATAAGGTTTTAAAAGTGAGGTATTCTAGAGAGGATAGATGTAGAGTATCTATAATTTATTGTAAGTGCACATCATGAGATCATGTATGATTTTATAATTTAGCAAGACATTATTTCTATGCACAATAATTGGTGCCCTCGATAGGTGAGCATGTTTTCTCTTCTAGATTCATATGAGAGGGAACTTGAAAGTTAAATTACTATAGAGTGGGAGTGTAGTAGTAGTTATGAGATATATGAGATATATGTTATTGATGATTATGCATGTAAAATACACTTTAACGGATAATTTGTAGGAAACCTACTCAACATTTAGGTGGTTTCCACAAGAGAACATGCAAATGCAACACATATTAATTCTCTGGAGGTCTAGGTAGTAAAGATGTAGGATTGTTTTTTCGTGCTTGTTTATTCTCTAGGGGATACTCCTTAGCTCTATCCCCATATGTAGTGTATCAAGAGACACCTGAGATATAGACATTATGTAGATATATGTTATACTTTAATGAGAAACATGATATACATATATGTCCATTTTTAGACCCAATTTATAGATGAATTATGTTATTATGAAGTTATATTTATATTACATTTTGATATGTGTTTTCATTTTTAACTTGTACAAATGTGATGACATATATGGCTATAATGAAAAGGCACTAGTAATATAATTAGGTAATTAAAATATATAATGAGAAATAAATTGGAAAATATGATAAATCAATATGTGTGTGTGTATATATAATGAGTATGTTCTAAATGATATATAATAAAATCTAATAAAGGATCAATTAAATTGAAATATTTTCCAATGATAGTAAGGTAAATATGACATCTAATATCATCTAAAAGAATATAAAGAAAAATAAAATTTGTCAATGATAGTAAGGTAAAAATGGCATCTAATATAATTTAAGCGAAATAAACAAAATTAAAACATGTGGTTGAGATAGTAAGATGTGAAAAATGAAATACAATGTTAAAATATGTGGAATATTGTAAACAAATAATGTTGAAATGTTAATAAAATAACATATAATTCAATATAAGAAAGGTAGAAGAGAACAAAATATATGATAAAGAGAGTTATAATAAATAGGGAATGAAACGAGTAAATCCATAATCAATATTTACATTGGATTTTTTTTTGGAGAGTAAAATAATGCCATCTAATATCATGACTAGCATGAATCAATATGGTATGAATATAAGGGTATTATTTTTGATGAAGGGGTAAAATATAGAGGAGAGGATATATTCATATTGAAGAGGGATGATGCTAAGTGGTTATAATTCTTAGAAGAAGTCCTAATGAGTTTGTAAAAGTGAATTTTTCTTGGAATATTATAGAGTTACATCATTGGATCTGATTCGTCTAAGACGAGTTGTGAAATAAAAATTTTAACTCAAGAATTTTTATTCAAAATTATATATAGATTATTCTATAAATTATATTGGGATGTATTTATTTATTTTTTGAAAATGTACGACATCGACCATGTTATATGAATAAGGAAACTAAAAAAACTACAATTAGGCCTATAGGAACATGATGGACAATGCATTTAGAATGAGTGGTTGTACTCAAAATTGGCATTGGAGTTGATATGAATTAAATTTTATAATTTTTATATTTTCAAATGTTGTTCTAAGGAATTCGACTTGTAGGGTAGGCTCACAACGTCATCTAGGAATCAGCTAAGATGTGGGATACATGTAATTTATGTAAGTGATAATTTTTACATTCTTGACATATTAAACAATATTTTAAGGTTTCATATTTATTTAATCCTAAATAAATAAGTATTGTTTTAATGTTTTCTTATTTACCTAAGGGTTAGTGGTTAACAATAGCTAGTATAGGTTCATTTATTGGTAATAACTTATTGGGATCCAAATCTAGTGCAAAAAGAAAGATGTAGGAGGAGACCACAAGTTTAAAAGATTGTGGATCTAAATATTCGGAAAATAGGGTGTTCATGTTAGAAAAAAATTCTAAGATTAAACATGACATCATGAAGTGACTACAAACATTAAATGAAAACATTAAGATGGATATCCAAGATGTAGAGATAATTAAAAATAGGGTTAAGACTACATGTGAAGCGACATGTAGAAGGAAATGGATCAAATATATACTATAACCAACATCTTTGAGGAAGATAAAAATAAAATTAAGAAGAAACATCAAAAACTCCATATCAACAAAGAGGATGTAAAAATAGTGCCACCAATATGTTCATGTTTAGGGATGGCTTAAAATCCTCCATGAAAACGAGGATCTCGCCATAGTATTGGGAAGAAGAGAAATATAGAAGAGGATGGAGGTAATAAAAGGATCAAGGAAATGTTGAGGACTACCTTATCTTATTAAGATAAGAATGGGATACCATGTTAAGGGACTTCAATAGATAATATTTCTTTAGTTTTTGTTGGCTGTAATTTTGTTTACTACTATCAACAAACTTTCAACATTTTTCGTCTTTTAGTTATGTTCCTCTTTTTTATATCTTCTCGGTGTTACATTTCCTATCATTTAGATTTTATATAAGGGATAGGGAAATTTCAATCCGTAACTTTACACTTATAAAAACAATGGTAAAATATTTAAATTAATTAATAAGCAATAGTACACAGATATAAAAATATATTATTATCAAGTTGTAAGATAACATAAAGAAATAATTGCTAAAAATGGAAGTGGGTGCACTTTGTTAATTATAGATGCATGATGTTGAGCTAGTAGTGTTATGTAAGTTTACATGTTATAAATTATATAATAGTGAGTTTCTCCAAAATTGGGTGCAAAATTGAGTAGGTATGGAGTCATTTGGTATGTATAGAACTGGATAGAAGTTCCATACATGTTGTAAGGTTCCTTACAGTGATGTGGTAGAATTCTACAAAAATATGTATAGTTGTGAACCTTATAAATATTCCTCACTCTAAAACACTAGGTGTCACACATATGTGAAACCATTTGTATGATTTAAAATAATTTCAAAACTTTACCATGAGTAGGATACCCTATGAAAACATTGTGTTTGGGGATGAAAATGTTTGTTCTATACTTGAACCGTTAGGTAGATTAGCCCTAGATGAATAGTTCCATATAGGTAGTTTCTAAGAGTTTAAATGGTTTCAAGATTGATCCATGGGAAACTATATTGCTTGGGAATTATATAATAAACCATGTGAAAATGATCAATGTGATTAGAGAATCAAGTCAATTAAGAGAGATAAGAATAAATCACCTAGGTTTTTAATGTATGCACGAGTTATGATCTAGGGATAAAGCCAAAGTTTTCAGTTTCGAATGATAAATTGATAAATTTAGGTGTCTGCATTTTCCCACCTTTAAGTATAAAATGGAAATTATAATATAAAAGGAAAATATACCTAAGTGTACAAAAAAAAATTCTTCACTTGAGGTTTTTTATTATACTTGTGTGTTGGTATGATCCATAATGAAACTTAAAACATAGGGTATAATCCATGTCTATAAAAATAATTGAACTTTAAATCAACCTTGAAAATATATTTGTGACTTAAGATTCAATTTATAATTAGTAAAATAAAAGAGACATATTCTTGGAAGGACTACACCCATTTACTTTTCTCGAAGGAAAATATCCTAAATTTTTGTCCTTGGAGATGTGGATTGAAAACAAGCCACTTAGGGATTATAGATGATCAATAATAATCTTGGAAGGAGTACACCTCTTTTATTAGATGATGAAAAATATCCTAAATTTTTATCCTTGGATATGTAGACTGAAATTGAGACAATGAAGGATTGGGGTGATCATTCCTAAATTCTTATAAAGGATATGCCAAATCGAAAAGTGGAGTCAAGTGTCACTTGAATCAAATCCAAGATTATTTATGTATGAATTTATAGGACCATCCCAAGAAAGAGGAAGGGTGCCTATTCATCCCATAGAACCTCCCATAGAGAGTTTGAATAATATGTCATAAATATTTTTAGTAACCCCAATAATCATATACATAAACCAACCTACGCACATGGATATAGGTCCAAAAAAATTACAAAAAGTCAAAAGCAAATGGTTTGTATCATGTAACTAGTGTGTTATGCTCCATGAGTATTATATATGAATAATAAATATGTTAGAAGGAGAAGTAAGGGATATAATTACATACCCTATAATTAAATGGTGTTCAAGATACATAGTGACAAATAAGAATGAAATACTCAAACCCCGACATTCTATACTTTGAAATATAGTAGGTCTTATCATGTAATGTGCCAATTAAATTTGAACCTATAGAAAAAACATGTGACTATGTGAATATGATAGATTTTAAATATTTTAAACAAATTAAGATGAATACATCCATCCTATACCATAACTTGTAGTGATTTCATCCCTAGTGGATGGTTTTGATCCTATATATAATATGTTCACATTTGTAGTATTTGTTTTAACTAATACATAGATAAACATGATAGAACTTCATCCAAACTAATTCTAAATTCTAACCTAAACCACATGTAAATACTAGGTCCCTACTTTGTTCACTTATCAATATGTTAGACATGTATATTTATCATAACCATACATGCAAGAAGATACATAATAACATAAAAAATTGGCAACACAGATAATAAAGAAACTCAATAAACATAAAGAATGGTCAAATACTGTTGTATTCCCATAATTCCATACCCAGACACAATAATATTTTCTACCCAAACACAATTATCCATCATAAACACAATCCATGACATAAAAAAGAAGTTGATTACATCCACCATGCAATAATATCCTTTCGATGGACCATGCATGCATATAAAATGGATTAAATACTACAAAAATTCATCCAAAAATTTCATCAATGACATATCAAAAGTCATTTGATACAAGGATTACTACACTTATTTATACATAGTGGAAATTTTACCTTCACCATTTACATGCACATTTTCTAATAATAGGTGTGCTACTCTTAACATGCATGATTTTTCAACTCTTTTTTTAACAAAAGACCGAGTTATAAATACATCGAATTTAAAGTATTTAATCCTATAAATAGGTTATCTCCATGCAATGTCTTCAACCTTGTTTGCATGTGATTTTTCCTATCTATAGAGCTTTCTTATGCACCACTCATTCTTCTTTCTTTCCTATTTTTATCCGCATCCTAAAAATTAGTTTATTCCGACATATCTTGCATGGGCGTGATCCCTTCATGCTATCATATTTCCATGTGATGTGTAGACATTCACGTAGTCCTTTTCTTCCCTTGCACACACCCCTAATTGTGGCTTCCAACTCTCGTGTATGGCTATAAATTATCCTTTTTCTCTTACCAACATTATCCCAAACTAGGAGTATTGTATTTCCTCGGTAAAATTATGACCAAATAATGTTCCTCCAAAGAATTACTGAAGAATGAAAGAATAAATAATGGGAGGGAAATTTACCCAATGAACCAAATAATAAGAATTTTCCATATGACTGCTCATATAAACTTAGGCTTGAGGTAGATGGAGAATCTTTGGAAACTCCTTATTCAAAATATTCTCTAGTTGCTTCCATCTTATGAGATCCTTAGTAAATTTGTTTGGCATGGCCTCAACAATACCGGATACTTACTCAAGGGCCAACTCATCATATTTATCCTTTAACTCATTAAAAACCACATCCATGTCCATAGCCACACCATCTAATGCATCCATGTTATGCAATACCTCTAAGTGGATCTCCTTTAGTATTTCAAAAAGAGTATACTTTATGGCTTTATTAGTTATTTTTTTCTCAAAGAACTTCTTACATGACCTTCTCGCACTTGAACTTATTATCCTTCATAGTGGATTGTATTTTATTCATCTATACTTATTAATTGGTGGTATGCACTCTAAGGATGGGGTCAAAATTCTGAAAATTGTCAAATGTGCACTTTTCCTTCTTCATGGCCACCTTCACTTCCATAATTAGAGCTTCATATCCCGTTATCTTTTTATTAATTTCTTCCTTATTATTTTTCTTTAATTAGACTAATTATTCATCGATTAGCACTTTTCCATGCTTCCTCTCCATCAACATCATGTACACTAGATCCTCTAAATATTATAACTCTATGGAACACACATCCCGTGATTTCTTCGTTAACTCAGGAACGTGTTTGTGAAATTTTTATTATATCTACTTCTATATCATAAGCATCCATAATGATATAATTTTATTCCCTTATTTACTCCTTGATATTTTGAATCTTTATGCTTTTCCTTATCATATTCCTACATAACTCTCATTTTAGACCCTTTATCTATATTCCTATATGCAAATTTGATAACCATTTTATCGAGGGAATTACAATCTTGCTCCTCGTATAGCTTTGTGTGATCAAAGGTTATGAGGAATATATTCAAATAATTCTTTAGAAGCATCTTGGAGTATTATTTCTTATTTATCTCAAACTATGGCTCCTCCATGTGCATATACATTCTCCATGAAATCATCTTCTTCGTCTACATGAAATCTCTAGCTTGATCAATCAATTCCCATCCGAAGAGGTCCTTATTTCAAATTGTAATTTGAAAACTTTCTCTTATCACCTTGAAGGTATAATCTATGTAGCTCAACCGGGGTACCAGTAGAGGTTCATGTATCTTTATCCTGCCACTTCAATTTCTCTTTATAATTTTTTACACGATGTTCGGGGTGTACTACTTCCATCGCCCCCTACAACATCTAATTTCTCCCCTGTTAGCTTCTTCCCATCACCCCCTTCCTCTTATTCATCCTCCTTCATCTCTTCCTCATTTTCATAATCATACTTAAAGTATTCCTCATGCATTTCATGTATCTCTTCATCATATTGGACAATTTCATCCTTGGGTTCCTCTTCTTATCAAGTAGGCTCTTCATTGTCTTCATCCGAGTTACGAATGAACAGGGATTTTTATCTCACACCAACTCTTTCTTGGTTAATTTATTCTCCAAGTACCCTTCATATTCTTCATCAAAAAAATTAGGTTTCTTCTTTCTTGGTGGACTTGTCTTCTTATTCAATGGAATTAGTTTGGTTTCTATGAGAGATGATGACTTATCAAGTACCTTTGAGGTACTCACACCTTTACTATCTTCTCTATGTTTCTGCTACATTTTCTTCATTCGGATCTGGTTGATCGCTGTATACTCTTCCTCTACACCTGATTCATATTCTACCTCTTCTTCATCTTTAGAAGGGGGATTCTTATCGCCTCTTCTCTTGGGAACTCCCATGGTTTAATTCATTTGTTGAGGCTCTAGGAGATGAAGATATCATTCATTGAGGTACTTCCCATCCTTCAACTTGGGCCTGAGATAAATGAATACCTTAAAATCATGCTTACCAACTATGATGGTCATGGGGATTAGCTCCATGTTGTTAGAATTTATTGTCTCCACATATGCCAACTTTAATTGATAGACATAGGTCTAGCGTAGGTTATGGTAGTCTAAATCACCACTTTCCTCATTGAAATTTAGCTTGGGCTCTTCCTTCATTATATTTACTAAAGCCTAAAAGTACTTAGCCATGAAGGAAAAAGGCATTTTACACCACAAGCCCATTTCTCCATTCTTGAGCATGAACTTGTTGATGCGAAGTGTTGGTGTAGTATAAATTCTACCTTCTTTTCTAATAGTGAGGGTATATCCCTAGGTACCTAACACTCATTTTCGAATCCTTTGCACATTTTTGTATACCACTTATCCACGAGAATATTGGAAGCATTGATTACTTGCCCCATCATGGGTGAACTCTGCAAACCTTTATGGTGGAGAATTATTCTTGATAAGATAGATCTGCATCTTATCCTCTGGGCCATCAGGTACCTTGATCTCTCGAAATAAAATCAAAATCAGAATTATGCCCTAGGTTATATTTTCACCTTTACTTACCTAGACCTTTTAATCCTCAACTATCTCTACAAAAATGTATAGTGAAAATCTATAGAGGTTCTTCTACACCATAATTTTTGTAACATGTAACCATTTATTGTTCACCTCGGTCTAGTGTTTAGACATTCCTAACTTGTAACTCACCGGACACACTAGTACCCTTGTATCGTATTGGTAATGCTAGTGATTGTGAATGCATGGATTCCTATATGATAGTTGAAAAGGATAGTTTTAGCCTCCAATGGAACATCATCCTCCAATTCTATCCCAATTTCTTCTCTGGTACTATGTAATTTAGTCACCCTTCCAAATAATTGCATAGTTATTCACATGATCTCCTTCATGTAAACTAGAATAAGTATTCATGAAATATTGACATTTCCCACTTGTAGAGGAACTCGGATTCAAAAATAAGGAAGATTGTATAACTTCAACACCTCTTCACTCTCTAGGTCGCTCTTTACTTGTTGTCATGCAAATGTGCAACATGGAAATTGGAAGTTTCCAACCATGAAAACTATAACCTTGTGTCGAATTTTTATGTTTTATCATTCCTAGGAATCCCAAGTAAAATCTACCTATCTGGTCACCCCTATTTATGTAAAATTTATCCCTAGGTGATTTTAGGGAGTTCTAAAAATTCCTATCTACTCACAAATCATGGGAAGGGATATCGCTAGCCTTCCCAGGAATAGATCAACCCCTTGAATCGAACGAAAGGATAAAATTAAACATGGAGGTGAATTGAATACCTTAAAACATCATGGAAATTATTTTGGAATTTTTTGGGAAGTTTTGAGAAACTTGGAGCAGTTTGAGAAAAATTAGGGTTCACAAGCCTAGGCAGTACACAGGCCTAAAATAATTGTTGGGATTCAGAAGATGATTCTAGGAGATCTAGATGGAGTTAGAAGAAAAAAATACCTCTAGAAAGAGAATTAAAATACCTACATGATGGTGAAATCATATTTTTCACAACACCTTGGTGCATAGGATTTGCAGGTAGTTTTTATTAGGTACAAGTGGAGTCTCAAATCACAAATAATATTTTTATGGATCAGATAGATGAATCAAGACATGAGACACAAACCATTAGATTCAAAATTCCATTTCCAATTAGGATCATATAAAATTTCACCAAGAAATTCCATTGAGAACTTAAGTTATCTTCTTTCTAAGTTGCCCTCTCAAAGGTAGTTTAGGACTTAGACATATTTTAGGAGGACACGTGTCGGCACACGGAGCTTGCTAGAATTTCATGTCCCTAAAGTCCTTGAGGTAAGGTGAACCAAACCTTATAAAATGTTCCTATCCCCATGTGACCTCTTGGACCCTCATATGACCTCCAAGCTTGATAGTTCAGCCACCAGGTGCATTTTTGGAGCATCCATTCCATGTCGTCGGTTCTGGTGCCACATGATAGCTCCAAGACCAATGTGGAAATTCATGTCCATTATTTCCCTGAGGTGAGGGACATAATACCTTTAAAAATTCTCCCAACCCCTATGGGAGTCATTTGGACACCTACGTGACCGAATTTCAACTCCTAGGTGCATTCTTGGAGCATCCATTCCCTGTCGTCGGATTTGGTGCCATGTTTCAGCTCTAAGACCATTGTGGAAATTTATGTCCCTTATTTCCTTGAGGTGGGGGACATAAAACATGGAAAAATTCTCCCATCCCCTATGGGGAGTCATTTGGACACCCACGTGACCGACTTTCGGTTCCTAGTTAAAGCAGATTTTCTCACCTTTATTCCCTATCGCCGGATCACTTTGCCACATGTTGTCCTCTTGACCACCTTGGATTTTGATGTCCCACATGTCCGTAAGTTCAGCGACATCAAACATGAAAAATTTCACCCAAGTTTCTCCCTTCATGCATTCAAAATTCAAAAATTCTAATTGTCGCTCAATGCTTCCAGATTGCTTCCACTCCAAAGGTCAAAGACAAACTTCATCCTTCCTCTCGCAACTGTCCTCCATCAATCGCCATTGAAAAAATAAAACCATAACTACCATACATATAATTAAATTCACTCCAAAAAATTACGTAGGTCTTAGAAGGATAATTGGAGAAAACACAGAAGGAGAAGCATAGAGAAAACTTCATAGCCATGAAATGAATAGTCAAATAATTCTCCCAAATAGATGCATGAAACAACAAGTTATATTTTTCTGTTCATTCCTCTACCCAATTCCATCAATAAGAAACATTTAAACTCTCCTCTCATGCACCTTTGGAGCATCCTTAGCAAAGAAATCCCACTTTCGGGTAAATGAAGAAAGAAGTGGGATTTCTTGTCAAACCAGTTGGCGGATTGAAGTAAGATCACACGTGAAGCACCAGAAAAAAACCCACATCAAAAATATAATTTTCTTCAAAAATGGAGGAGAAAACTAGACCTACAATTTTGAGGTCCATTAATGGTTGTCGTACCTAGAAGCACTACTAGGTCTGAAAATTAAAACTTTAAAATCTCCTAGACTATTAAGTGGGTGTGCCAAAAATTTTAGAGGGGTGATATTGGCAAAAACCAATATCAAAAAACTTTGCATGTCAATCGAACCTCCAGAAGCCCACTTTCTAAAAATAGTAGGTCTTCTATGTAGAGGACTATTATTTTAGGAAAGTAAGCAAAAAAGAGCATGCGAAGGAGACAGAGACATTGGATCTGTAATATAACTGAGAAATCACCAGAACATGCATTTTTGGCACTTACTAAAAATAGAAAGTGGGCCCATGAGAACCTCCTAAAAATATAAATTTGATCTGGAAGGAATTATGAACACAAGGAGAAAGAGGAATAAAGGTGACAACACTTAGTAGAAGTTCCAAGGACTTGATTTTTCACACTTACTAAAAATAGTAATATTATTTTTCTAAGGGAGACATGAAGCCGAAGTGTACGGATCAAAAGCCGACACAACCCTTTTCCTGCAAGTTTGATGTGGAAGATAATGATGTCTTGTACATGGTTTTGAATGACCTTAAGACTCTCATGGCCTTCAAGGATTGAAGGAGGATTGAAGACCAAATATTCACAAGTGGATTGTTCATTATTGTAGGACACCCAATGTCTATGTAGAGTCTTGAGCTAGTCTTATTCTTCTCTTTCCACTATGATCCCAAGACACGAACCATCCAATCTAACAATGGTACCACAGTTATTGTCATTAGTGGAACAACTCACTAAAATTGGCAAGAATTCATGAGCTAATTTGAAGGAGATTCTCGGTGTGCAAGGGTTTCAAAGATTCAGAATTTAACTACATTTGGAGCTTTCCATCAACGAGGATCAATGGACTTCATCGAAATGAAATCTCTTCTTCTTCTCTTTGTCTTTCTCTCTCCTCTTCCCCCCAACTTTCTCTCACTTTCCAATATTCTAATTTCATGTTGGGATTGCACTTTTTCATATGTCCTAATGTTCCTAATGTAATAAGTCACCTTTATGTTATAAAAAGGGACTTAAAAGTTTCCTAGGAAGTTGAAAAGTTTTAAGTTGTGTGAGGACATATGAAAAGACATTAGTGGGCAGATGAAGAGTCATATTCTACTCTATAAATTGTAATTCCATTCCCATTTCAAATGGTTTTCAATTGATCTTGTAAACTCAAGAGTATATTGTAATTTGAGAGAATAAAGGAGATAGCCATTTTCTTCCATTTCCCCCTTCTCAATTTCATCCATTTCTCCACTATGTACAACTTTTTTGAGAAATTAATACAAGAAGGAGTTTCTAGCTTTCTTCGACTAAGAGATTTCTTGATAATTTTTGTTCATCAAATTTCATTTGGTGTTAATGATGCTTAAAAAGTTGTTTCTTCTCATAAATGCATGTGATGATACTTATAACTAGTGTGTGTGTGCAAGAACATGATTTTCTACCTACAACATTAGTTCTCCTACCTCTTTTCTCACTCCCCTTTCCCACTCTTCAGACAAAGTCTTCCCTAGTAGGTATCTGTAAGCTTTGTTGTAGGTTCGGTGGAGTGTCCCTATTGGATCCCCGTCGAAAGGCCACAAAAGAAATCCACATTTTCACGTGCATGCATATATGGCACTTACACCGGTTAAGTAGAGGGACTTAGATTCATAGATTTTTGGCAAGGAATCCACGAGTTTTTCCACCCAAAAAAATTTCTTGCCAACATTACCTTAACATCAATAAATAGTTTATGCTCCATTGTCCTTTGGGCTGATTCCTTCATCACATATTTTCTGATTTCTCCTTCATGGGCCTCTGTGTGATGGTTATAGTCTCTTATCTTACATTTTGTCAAATGAGACAAAAATGGAATCCCAAACCACCTCTCTCGAGGGGTATTGCATTTCGAGAACCAGTCTCTGGTGCATCATTAATAATGTTCTTCTTCCCCTTTTTATTTGGTGACCTCTTGACTTTAGGATCCTTATTTAGTTCCATTCTTTGATTCTTCAATTTCAAAACCCTACACTTTGCAAAACATTTTCCCTAGGTGCTAGAAATAAACTACTTACTAAAACACCCATACCCTGGTCCCAAGCATCCAATCTTATTTTTCAATCCTTACCCATTCTCAATCCTCTGCTCTCATTTTCCCTAACTTTGTGCCCTAATCCATTTTTTCAAAATTCCATGCCCTAGCTCTGTAACTTTTAGCTCTATAAATTCACACTCTTTAAACCCCTACTTACATACCCTACCTTATTACACCCTCTCTCCTATCTTGTACTTTCACTTGAAGGATCCCTTGATTCAAGGTCTTAACACTCTCTCTCGTAAATATGGTATGATTCAATCCTTTTCTTTTAATTCATACTAGTACTTGATCTCAACTGCAATCACACTTTAAATATTTAATCTCTCAAACACATAATTTCTCAAAGGAAAGGTAAGAATGAATTCACTCGCACACTATTTATAGTTTTTCCCAATCTATCCACTTTTACTACTCCTCACCTACCACCGAATTTTACTTTAAAATAATTTTGTTCTTTTTTATCACTTTTCTCTTCCACGAATGACATTCATAACCTTCAGGAATGCTACTACTTCCTAGGATGGATTCCTCCTTACACACACCTCCATTTACTACACTAAATCTTCCTTTATGACATTTACTAAGTAGTCTATCTTTTTTTCCTCCCTCAAATTACACAATGCGACCATATCTTCATATGGTTCCCAATATGAGAAAATTCTTCTAAGAAACAAAATATTTAAGCACCCTTACACCATATCTATCCTTTCATAGCATCCTTCTTCATGCATCACCATATATTCCCATCACGTATAGATCTGTCACATTGAGGCATTCACCAAAATTTTCCTTTAGAGATGTACTTATCTCATACCATCGTGCACTTTCTTAAAAAATTCTCAAGAAGTATCATAGACCCTATTTCTCTAGTATGCACTTATACCTAGTTCACCTCGAGTAAACATATGAGTAGTTTTTGTGCATCAACCTACCATCAAGTAATTAGCTCTTGTGCGCGAATGGACTTATTACAAAAACTAAAGAAAAACATAACATGAAAGAGAAATATGATCTAAATTACAATAGTTCCTTATTACAAACACAAAAGAAGATTATTTATAATAGGGCTTTAGTCTACTCCCATTGAAGTAACTGAGAAACATGGTGCCATCTAGTGCTGCTATTAACATGCGTCTAATTTCAATATCTTATTTATTACAAAGGGTCCTAGCCAATGTACTTTCAATTTTACAAGATGGTGCACAAAATTGGATTTATACAAGATTACCATCTTCCCCACTAAAAAATGATTTGTTCTTAATATTCCTATCATGAAAAGCCTTATGTATAACTTTCTCCATCTTTTGAATACATCTTGCAATGACATGTTGCTAATATAACTACATCAACTGTATCAATGCAATCCTCTATTACTTTCTCATCATCCAATCTGCATGCATACATAATATACGGAGGGTAATATGAACTCAACTAGTAAAATTTCCTCTATGCAAAAATCCAACCAAAATCATATAGCCTTATTCAACCTCTTATAAGTTATTTTATATGTTAAACCTTGGTCATTGGTGTTGTCATTGATGTCAAGTGACATTGATGGAAAATGAGTGAATGGTGAAGTGAGGCTCTGTAAGGGACATGAAGGTTCATTGGTAGTGCCTTCTGATGATGATTGGACCTTTACAAGGAGATTTCAATATGATTTTAGTGCTCTTCAAGCTTTTTTTGAGGCAAGAGTCCAGTGGAATCTTGGACATGGTTGATATGCTTGATTATGATGTTTCTCGGGTCGATAGTGTAATTTGGGGTAAGTGTTATAATTATGAAGATTAAATGTATAAATAGATCATGGATATTGTAGAGGTATTCTTTTTGTGCTTCATACAAAATTTCATCAAGCTATGAGAAGGTATGTTGCGGTTATGCTAGTTTTTCTAAAATAGACTTTTGAAAAAGGCATAATAAGCTATCTGGATCATTAAAACTCAATAAAAATATATTTCTTCATTAAAATAAATCATATAAGTGATTTTTGTAGAGGATTCCAAGATTTATATATTTAAAAAAGTTTCAAGTGAATTGAACAATTTTTAAGAAAGTTATGAGCATTTTTTGTTGGTGTATGTTCTCTCTCCATGGCTTCTTTTTGAGTTAAGTGGCCAAATTTGAATTTTCCAACTCTAAATCATTGATGAAAGATAGATACATCTCTAAGAAGTATAATATACCTCACATAAGTCAAAACTATGATCCTATTTCTTTCAAGGTGAACTATGTTTTATCGGCATGCTTGTGTTGTGCGGGCTAGATCTGCAAGCGATCATACTTTTAAGCCTCCAAACTTGTTTTATTCATTAATATGTAGTGAAATGACCTTGTTAAGGCTCAATAAGTTTTTTTATCTTCCAAAATATAAAAATAGTATGTTTATATCCTTCAAGTGTAATGTTTTTGTATGTATTATCTCCAAAGTGTACTTTTGGCTACTTTTTGTAGAGCTTGTATACAATTTCTATGTGTGGTTTCTTGATAATATTCATAATTCAAAGAATATAAAATATAAATATTCTTGAAAATCATAATTTTAAAGTAAATTTTGGTCCTTAAAAGGTGATATTGTAGAAAGAGTGCTTAAAGAGTTTTGGTACTTGAAATTAGTCAATATGAAGACTGAATCTCTTGTGTGCAGGCATGAACAAACATGGTGGAATTGTTTCTTGAAACATAGAAGCTTATTGAGCACTAATTGTTAAGGAATTTTAGTAATGAGTACTCATCATATCATTATTAATTACTATTCAATATCTTCAAGTATGTATCTATCTCAAAATCTAGAATATTGTCATGTATAGTCACCACTGTACCTACATTCCTAATTACTGGGAGAAAATGGAGATAATGCATAGTGTCAAATTGATTGAGAAAGGTAAAGATTAGTATAATAAGGCCTCAGAAGTTTTAATTTCTCAAATTCACATAAAATTGTTCAAGAAACAAACTTTTAGGTGGTGTTAGGAACACACTATAGCTATTACCCTGATCCTAGGGTTTACAACATATTTTTTTATCTAATCTCGCAAAATATCCAACCAAAAATCCTGAATTTTTGTAGAGATTTTTGTGGAAAGTTTATGAGCTATTTGCAAAAGTTTTCAAGTGAATCCATTGAGATTCAAAGCATAATTACTTACCAATTTTTACACAAATCCATATTTAATAGTATATCAAGCATTTCATAAATTTTAAAAGAAAATTCATGGAAACACGAGATCAATTTCTCATACATCAAGCTCTTTAGATGTTAAATGAGTATTTAGGATTAAATTCATTGTTTGAAAATGTCTCTTTCCATGAGAAGGATAAAATTCATCTCATGCAAAGTGTCTTGTGTTGTCTTGAACTATGAAAAGTTTGGAATTGGGGTTATCAGTGACACCTCTCAAGTTGTGAATGAATTTAAGTATATTAAAATATACTTTTGATCTTAGTGATGATCAAGGAGGATTTTATACAATTGAAATCATTAATTGAATGTCCAATCAATACTGTTGTAGTCTAAAACATAGGAGTTAGCTAATCTGCTAAGGGTTTTCATACTAAGTGAATGTGAAGGTTGTTGTAATCCTTGTAGCTTGAAGTGGTCTGGTTTTTTAAGAAGGTAAGGAGTCAAAATAAATTTCAAACTCATACAACTTCCTCTTAACTTGAATAAGAAGAGAAAAAGACACTTATTTTTATTTTTCAAACAAGATGTGAACTCTTAACTTCCTTTGAACTTATAAGGTGAAACATGAAATTTTAGTACTACTAAGTGAAGCTCAAAGTTTCAAGGGGAATTTGAAAAAAAAATGCTATAGAAAAAGTGTTGTAGAAAACAAATTCAAGCAGTTTTTGCAAGACCAAGAATGTAAAAAAGTTAAACTGAACAATGCTTTGATGTGAAGAGTTAGAGAAGACAAAAAGTCAAAAACTCAAACAAATTGAAGTGTGAAGAGTGCATAATTGGAGTGAAGTAAAAAATAAAACTTGATTTTATGTGTATTGGAGGCTATAGCTCAAAAAAATTAGCAGTCTGATAATTTAGAAGTCAAAAAGTCATTTGAGAACTAACACAAACCACAAATACCAATAATGTGAATATGAAGAGAATGATATGGCTCAAACAATGAAAATTAGTCTAAGGCATGAAAAATGAAAAGTTTGTGTAAGATGAAAATTCAAGTGGATGGTGTACAAAAGGAAGATGCTTTAGTCTTGCAATTGTTGATGAAAAACCCCTTTTATCTTATATTGAAGAAAACTTTGTTGCAAAGAAAAATGTCTTGGGCCTAACCCAAAATCCCTAGAATTGTTTTCTAGGTCAGTAGCTGGTTGTAGTGGAATAAATATGATGAAGTCTCTGTAATAACAATTTGATGAAGGAGAGCAATTTTGGTATTTTTGAATTGAATGTTATTATTTAATTATATTGATGTCAATATAATATTTATGATCTCTTGATTGTACATTATAGACTGTTGATGAGGAGATCAATTCATTGTACTCTAATTTGTTTGAATATCAATAAAGAAAGACTCTGAGTATATCTTGTTTTCCTATTATGCATGATTTTCATGATGAACTATATCTAATGGTGATCAAACATTAATGTATGTGGTTTATGAGGGTGTTTTTGTTTGATGCTTGAAATAGAAAAGATAAAGGTTTTATTAGGGACTAATTCACCCACCCACTCATCCCTCTATAATTTCTAACACTATACACCAATAACATAGCTAAAACCTTATCATCTCAATATTTCCTTCCAACATCACATATATTTGTCAATTTTGGTCCAAACATATTGTTGAAGTCCTCAATAGTTCCATTGTCTTGTGGGTGATATGGTGTAGTATTATAGTGTGCCACTATAAATTTTTCTAGTAGGATTACAATAGTCTAACATAGAAAAGGAGTCCCTCTATCACTTGTAAGACTCAATGGACATCCATACCTATGTATAATATTATCCCATATAACCTTATTTTTGTTCCTATACTTCTCCTTTGTTGGTGCAATATTTATCCACCTTTTCAAGTAATATATTCATGTAATGATATGACGCATGCCTTCCTTATGCGCAGGTTGTGTAATGGGGCCTAAAAAGTCAATTTCCCATTTCTCAAATGGATCTACACTCACTATTGGGTGTAGTGGTATCCCATCCATGTTCCCGGGCTTACATATCCTTTTGAAAATGTTTACAATACTTGAAAATTTATTTAGTATCTTTATACAACAATTTCTACCATTTACCTAACAATAAGATCTTGAACACGCTTTCCTCTCCTTCATAGTGTCCTATAGCTATTCCACCATGTGTTTCCTCCATGATAGCTTCACCCTCATGCTCTAGAACACATTTGTGCAAGACCTCATCTCTACCCATTTTATACAAGTCGCTTCCAATGATCTGATATGATGTTGCATGGATAACAAGTTGCTTATTTTCTAGAATCTTAATTACTTAAGGCACAAGTCTAGTGAGAAATAATATTGTAGTATCTTCTAAGTTTGTTGGCGGGTGGTTTAATCTAAAGAATAGTGCATCTAAAAAAGTATCTTATATGATTTTCATGTTTTCTCTAGATTTAATCTAGGATAGATGATTAGGTTTCAATTTTCTTACCAGATTCATTATAATTGAGAAATCAAACTCCTGGAAAATAAGAATCCAGTGAAAGATGCACCCCTATAAAATTGGCTTATTGTCAAAGTAATTTAATGTCATACAATATATATAGAATATAAAGGGGGTATCTAATAATTACTTATTGAAATTATGAAATACGTATATCATTGATAAAGCATCATGTTCCATAGGTGTATAGTTTTACTTAGAAAACATCATATTTATTCTTACAAAACATATTATATGAGTAAAATTACCTTCTCTTGGTTATGCCAACATTTCTCCTATGGTTTTACTAGAAGAATCCACATGCACATGAAAGGGCTTGTTCTAATAAGATACTCATAGGTTAGGCATGGTGGTTAGCTTCCTTTGGCTTTCAACAATTCTTCAACGGGCATGGAAATATTTGAACACCCCTTAATAAACTTCCTATAATCAAAAGTGTGCTCAAGGAATATTTTTACCTCTCTCTGATATGTTGCCTCTTCTAGGACCAAAATAACTGCAATATTAGTTGGGTCCACCAACAATCCTTCTTTGTAAATGATATGGTCAAGTAAAGTACCAAAACGAGTATCAAAAATATAATTCTTGATGTTCAAAGAGATCCTAAGTTTCTTGCATCTTTGAAACATATATCTCAAGTTATCATAATGATATTTCATCAGCCCATACATGATCCAATCACCCAAGTATACCTTTAAAAACTTGTGAATAAAATATTGGAAAGCTTGAACAATTATGTGCGAGAACACTAATGGCATATTATTTAATCAAAAGGGAATGATGGTGTATGAAAAGATTCCAAATTTAGTTAAAAAGGTAGTATTCTCCTAATCTTCATGAAAAATCCTCACATGATGGTATCCAAAGACCCCATCGGTGAAGGAGTAGATTCCACACCCTACAACACCTTCCAATATATCTTTAGTGAATGGCATAGGAAAGGGATCTATGACACATAAATCATTGAGAATCGGTAGTCAACACAAATCCTAAACCAACCATGCTTCTTAATGTTTTTATTAGGGTTAGATAATTTTGATGCATGCTTCTTAATGTTGATTAATATGGGGCTTATCTATTAAAACTCCTCAATAGGCTCAATAATTCTAGATCCGATCATTTTCTTTATTAATTTCCTCTTTTACTTTGATGTGTAAATTGGGGTTCATATGGTAAGGACTCTTTCGGACCGGTAGATACCATCCTTTAGCATAATTTTAATTTCCCCCAATGATTGATGTAATTCATTTAATTCATAACATCCACTAGGAAATATATCTTAAAAGTATCATAACACTCAATAATCTTCACAACTTCAGGTTCATACCAATAATCACCAATAATTGCTTCTTTATGTGTGTCCTTAGTCCCAATATTCACCTTATTAATCTTCAAGGGCACATGGTATGTGTGCATGTTCTCATATGTGGATTCAAACACCTCATGTACACCCTTTATATGTTCAATATCGAGGTATTTAAACTCCTCATCATCTATGAGGTAAATAAGTTTCCTTCTATTTTTCCTTCCACACGTGCCCTAATTATGTCTCTTCCATTTCTACTAGTTCCTCATGCACCTCAATTTCATATTCACTAAACAAATAGATCATGAATTCCTCATCCCTTACATTATCCCCAAATGTGATGTACAATGCTTCTTGAAATGGTGATTTAGTAGAAAAGAATAAAAGTATGAACAATACCTTCACTTAGGTCATGCCAACCCATTGTCTCGTAATTTAACTTAACATGCACGTACTAAGCATGCGTGCATCCACAAAAATTAGAGTAAAACTTGTGTACCCAAAGAGATGGTAGAAATGTATCTTTTCCTTACATCTAATGCCTTTCACAACTATGGACATGTACAAGAGGATTCTTTCCATCATAATAATGTATTAAATAAGGGAGATTTTTTCTTGAAAACCTCATTAAAAAGGATACTTCGATATCAAGAAATCTAAATAAAATATCTCTATGTGTTTTCCACTAGCATGTTGTGGTCCTACACAATGTATATATCATCATGTTTCTCCTATCACCTTCATTTCTTTCCATTATGGGAAAAAATGACTTAGGATTCTCTTCTCCAGTATACTTTGGCAAGATAGTATCAACCAACCACCTAATACATCATGGCCTCACCATTATAATAAATCTTTTATGTGCCTCACACCCATCCATTTCATATGTTTCATGGGACCAATTATCACAAGCCATGATAGTGGTATCATTGATATATTTTACGTCCTCCTAATGAAGCATGCCTTCCTTTGATGGCTCCATGTTCTCAGGGTCATGCACCATATGCACATAGATTATGTTGAGATATTCCTCATTGATAGGATCCATATAAGGTGTAACCTTCACATCATCCAAGGGTATCAAAATGTACTTGTTCTAAAAATTGATATACCTCTTGTTAAAGAACAAGTCAACATTATTAGAATAAGACAAAGGTCATCCTCACAGAGTAGGGAAATTATTAGCTTCAAATAGATTCAACACCTCAAAGTCACTCATGAACTTAGCTCCTTGAATAATGATGGATGCATCCTTTAATATCCCAATGGGTATGGCTATTGTATTATTAGCCATATACAACACATTTGAGGATGCATGCAATGGTGGAATTCCCATTTAGTTCCAAGCATCCAAGGTGAGAACATTGACTTCTGTGTGTATCAATGTGGATATTAGTTACCAACCATTCATTAATCACTACATCTAGTTTGATCTCTTTTTCATATTCATGGTACTATGGTGGTAGATTAGCATGAAGGATCTGACATTCCCTTTCAACACCTAAGTGCATTACCTTGTCTCTCATCCATTATCCCAACAAAGGGATGATTTTATCTTGCCTCAACATATTTCACACCTCTTTAAGGTTATCAATATACTTATGACAGATTTCAATACCCCACAAGAATTCCCTCTCCACGCTTATTATTTCAAACATTATGTCTCTCCCTACAGTCCCTAATGGCACCCATGATCTCCTGATAAAATTTATTCTATTGGGATGTGATGGGATACTTTAGATATACCACCTCTTCCTATATAATTATAGGTCTATCTTTTCCTTGATCACATGCATGTGCATCCTTTGTGCACGTAGTGACTAACAAAGGTTGAAGTTTATGCTCAACCATATTCTTATGTTCCCATTACTCATGCTTCGTGCACTCAATCTTAATAATAGAAACTCATTTTTCCTTTTATTATTGTTACACATATTGACATATATATCTAGATAATCTAAACCATGTGTGACTTTCCACAATATGCACTAACCTGATTCCTTGAAACTTGCACCGATAATGATCAAGAAATCCAAATGTATAACATGTTCCTCACACAAACCTTCCACATCTACCACAACATCTCTATCTAAATCCACCTCTGAAGCCTCCATTACCATTTTACACACCTCATTTGTTTTTCCTTCTTGAACTTATGAGATGCTTCCTACGTGGTCTCAGCGTAACCTTATCTCACATGCCTCATGAATATGTTCAGTCAAATGATAGTAAAATGTGTCATTGGTATGCAAATGACTAATTTTGTAATACATGGAGACATTATTCTACATCACACATTTTTAAAGTGGAAAATTGAAAACATCACTATTTTTATGATAGATATCACAAGATGTCAAAAATTGTGCGAATTCTTACATGGGAAGCTATCCTTTATATGTCCTACAACCTCACAATATATGCACCATAACCCACTAAGTGTCTCATGTGTTGAATTAGCAGAAACCTTATCCAACTAAGTAGCCATTATTGATATCTGAGATTTAAGGAATGGACTCACCCTTGTATCAACACTTCCTATGGCATCAACATACAACACTACTTCCAATTCCGCACACATATCGGTGAATGTATTATGTGAAAGCACTCTCCAGAAAGGTATCAACAAGCGTCCTATAAACCACTATGCATGTTATTTTAGATGAACATCATAGGATATCTTAGACAACAAGATCTTAAAACATGTATCATATTCCCAAACACTCTCGGATGGGCCTTTCTTGATATCCTTAATTGTGTTAACACTATGATTCTTGAACGAGGGATGTGAAACTCAACTAAAAGGTGGTGTCTAATGCATCATAATCTACTATATTTTGATGTGAATCATAATTTTGTATGAACAATACACATATCATTGAATTTTGGTGGTAAATTAACTTTCCTTCTGGTTAGAGGCTATTATTACCTTAACTCTCCATAATAATTCACACATGTGCACATGTTCAGTTACATCTTCCACACCCCTATACTTTGAAAAATGGATAGATGTCTCAAAGAATATTTGAGGGTCTATTATTGTGGTTTCTAAGGTTGTTGTAATGGTTGTTGTGGCCCTTGTATTGGAGTGGGGCCAGATCTTGATCTTGGTCCTCCACTAGGATTACCTCTATGTGGTAGCTATCATGAATGCCCCTCCATGACTTGGGGACCTATTGAAGAACTAACTTATGTTATTGTGGTCATCTTGAACTACACACCAGTTGTATTTCCTATATAGCTCCACCAATAGTACTACTTCCAATGGGTAGCATATCATTTTTTTTTCCCGACGACGCACTAACCAATTGGGTCCCTACAAAACTCTATCCAAACATAGGAACTTGTTGCGTTTCCATGTGCATATCCTTAATTTTTGCACTTCTTGAGATGATACCAATATGTTCCTACATGTATCTCCTATCCAATGTGGTGATACTTTATTACCTTCCTGCTCACCTTCACTATGATAATATTCTAAAATAACTTCCATATTCCAAGAACCTTGCGTAAAGGCTAGGTGGCTAGGATAGGTTAGATGTGATCCCATGGTTTTATTATCTTCTCGACTCTCTCTCTCATCTAATTCCAAAATGGTATCCCTATTTTTCTTCCCTAATATTAGAAAGAAACAATCCTATGATCCCTCACCTTTTGTAGGATTCTCATCACTACCGCCAGTCATCATTCCCCTCAAGCTCAACACCTTCGCGATTGTCATATCATGCACATCATTATATATGAGTCATATTTATTCCCTCTCTTTCTTTCATTTGATCCAATTTCATCCTTCCCACACCTTTTTCCTTCCCATACACATGGTGGGGTCTTAGCTACCATCGGTAAGTAATCCATCCTAAGTTTGAATCATCAAGATCTTTATGATTAAATTTTTCATGCATAAAAATGATCCCCTTGGCTCACATAAAAACTATAGCTCTACTTCCTCGGGGTATGATTATTTCAAAATCATGTACTATAAGGTATAACTTCACAAAACACCTTCTATCCTACAATATCCAACTCTAGTCCAAGGTGCATCTAAATCAAAGAGTGTTTGATAGTCATCCTAGAGCCATACTTTTTTCTTCCCAATCAATCACCTCTATTATCTGCATAAGCTACTAACCACGATACAATTATACTAGTAAGAATATGAAGAACATCTCATACAATAAGTCATAGAGGTTATATTCCACCCACTTATTTGTATTAAAATTAGGTTCTGTGATGTACCTTTGAGAAATGCATCATAGCAGTCATGCACCCAAATCTCGATATTCTCTCAAGATAATAAAAAATCCATATGCATGCAACATGCTGATGAGCAAAAGGAAAAGAGGTCCTAGAAATGGAACTAAAATGTAGTCTTTGTTTTAACCAATACTTAGCTAAGCACACTAGAACTTCATCCAGGCTAAGTTTGAACACTCAACCAAAGTGCATGTAGCTACCAGGTCCCTCCTTTTTCACTTAGCAAGATGTTATACATACATATTCCTCATAATCATATATGTAAGAAGATACACCATAACATAAAAATTGGAAACACATACAATAAGGAAACTTAATCAACATAAATAATGATTAAAAACACTTGTATTCCCACAAATCCATACCTAGATAGAATAATATTTTCTACCTACACATATTTATCCATCATAAACACAATGCATGACATAAAAATGAATTTTATTACATACATCGTGTAGTTACATCATTTCACCGGACCATGCGCACATACGAAATGTATTACATAATATAGACATTAATTAAGAACTCCCATCAATAACATATCAAAATTTCATCTAATTAAAGGATTAATACACTTATTTATACATGGTGGTGACTTTCCCTTCACCGTTTATATGAAAATTTTCTAATAATAGGTGTGTTATTCTTATCCTACATGCTTTTTCAACTCTTTATTTAATAATAGATAGAGATATAAATATCTTGGATTTAACTACTTTAATCCTATAAATAGGTTTTATCCATATGTCACCTTCATCCTTGTTTGTATGTGCTTTTTCCTATATATATATCTTGATTTTGCGCCATGCCATCTGCTTTCTTTCTGTTTTTAGATACTTCCTAAAAATCAACTAAGTCTTGAGTATCTTGCATGTGTACAATTCATGTGTGCTATCTTGTTGCCTTGTGATGTGCACACCTTCACGCATACCTTATTTTTTCCTTGTATGCACCCATGTATGTGGCTTCCAAATCTCACACATGGCTATTACTTAGCCATTTCCTCCAACCAAAATTATTTTATATCTAATTTTATTAATGAATATATCTACTCTAAATGAATCTATTCCTAAAATATACATTTTTTCTATGTGCTTGATAACCATATACATTTATATGATAAAATACACTAAATTCCCCTATTTTGAGGTTATGAGATGTGTAAATATAATAATCAACTCATCATAAATGATGTGTACCCATGTTAAATATATATGATATTTATTATAGGCTCACATGGAGGGTTGTTGTAGGTGGTCACCATTGAATGCCTATTCTTTCAAGTGTGTGCATGGTAGAAACATTGATACAATAAAACAAGTAAGAAAATTATCATCAATATTAGAGGTAAACATCTATAAAAAAAAAAGCAAAATGGAAACTAATATTAGAATTAATACAAATTCACATGAAATGTCACACATATTCATCATAAGTAAGTCCAAACAGGCACAAAACAAGGGACACACAAGAAGCACAATAAAATTGCATAGAGGTTGCAAAAAAAGAGGCACACAAATTTTATAAAGACAATCATAGAAAAGGTCATATGACACATACATGAAAGAAAGAAAATAATCAAGCAAGTGACTAATAAAAGATAATCTCCCGAGGAAAACAAATCAAGATAAACTAGTGCTACAAAATACATTTGTTAGGTGCATTAGTATAAAAATAACATATCACACAATATAATAAAATGATCTCGATGAGGAATTGAAAGTAACTATAATGATACAAAATCATGCAAATAATATAGAATATTCCCTCGAATAGGAAGCCCACTTTGGGAAGAGGATTTTTCCAACAACTATCATTGTGTAGGATCATGTGTATCTTACGCATCAAGATCATGAAACCTCATTAATGCATGGGTATAAAGAGGATATAAAAATATGTTATCCATTAAATCCATGAAAAAAACAACATATGCAATTTGAAAATATAGCAAATCAATTCATATCTAGGTCTTGATTTTGTATTTTAATAATATTTGAATGTTTTTTCTTATTTGATTACTTGAATGTTTTAAAAATATGTTTTATAGAAGAAAGAGAAAATAAATATCTACCCTATGTTTCTTACACCTAAAAAAATAAGGGTTTGTATGGATTTGTTTATTTATTTCATTAAAAGGTGTAAGGTTGTACAAGTTGTATATTTTGAATTAATTGAGAAATAATAATTTGAATTCAAAAATATAGATTTTAATATAAGGTGTGATATAGAAATGACATGAATGATTATTTAAAATACAAGGAGGTAAGAATACTTAGTTGAACAAAGAGGTAAAATGTGATCTAGGTGTGTCAAATAGATGTGCACACTCAAAAGGATCTAGAAATGCTTCATTTTTAGAAATATGTATACACAATCAATTTGTCTGAGTATTAAAGATATGTTGGGGTATAGTATGATAATGTCATAGGATATATAATCTCAAACAAATATACCTTGGGTTCTTACAACTTTTGGTGGTCGTTAGTGGCATAGTAATATGCTTTCGTATATGATGTTAGGGTTTTTCAATGTGTTACACCTCATATAAGTTACCCGTAATATATAAAACCCTAGATACCTACATTATGAAGATGATTAGATAATAAAAGTAAAAAATAGTGTTTTTGGAGTTAGGTAGACCCTAGAGGTCAACCTCACCTAAATCAATCTTGACAATACATTATATCTTCTTACAAGTAGGAGACAAATCCATACAAATCCTCATAGTGTAGGTACAATCATTTATGTAAACCTAAAGAAAACCCTTGTTCGACCTCTTGTATATTAACATAAAGACTAATAGACATAATTTTAGATAAAATATAATGTATTGTGCATAGTAGTGATATTGTGAATTTTTCTTCACATGCTAGATTGAATCCGTTTGACCCTTAAAAATGGTAATGATTTGTGTTGATTTTCTATTTCTATGACTTGCATTCAAGACCTTTGGAGGATTGTATATGGGGAAGATAGAATCTTGAACCTAGATTGAGTTATTTGGACCTGATTAGTGGCTAATCTTACAAATGTGTTATTGTTATATGAATATTTAGGATATCCTTGAGTAATTTAGGAGTGTATATTGCAATATGTACTCTTTATAATGCCGAGTTCTATTAATGAGTTAATTATACTTTCTTATATATATTTTAGTTAAATATAACATTAAGTATGACCCATAAGTTAAGAAATGGCCCAAACAAAGATATCAAATAAGAAAAATATCCATTTTAGGGTGGGAGAAAAGAATGTATGGGTCAACCTAAACTGTAATATGGGTTATTCCTATACCATACAATTTTGGACATAAAATTCAAGATGGTCGATAACAATTTTAGGTGAGATTCATGTAACTATTATACTAATCTAGATAAATGTAATTAGGTGAGAAACACTTAGTGTTTAGAGTTAAGAAAGTTACATAGGAGAGAGAGAGAGAGAGTGTGTGTGTGTGTGTGTGTAGTGCCTTGCCCCACCTTACCTAGATATTAAGTGTGTGATCATAATTGGAAAATTTTTGGGGTTTTGGTTGAGCTCCTTCACCACTAACCATAATATTGGAAAGGTATTGATTTATCCTTATAATTAATATTTACAAAGTAGATTTTTTAATGAGGAAAAAATCATGGTTAATGTTATCTTGTGTGTGTGTGTGTGTGTTAGACCTCACCATTTGGTTATTGTTAGGTAATATATTAGATTTGTATATATCTTGCTAGCACCATTTGAAAGCTAGGTATCACTGTGCATTTTTTTAGATTGTTTTGTCATCAACATATGTGTTTGGGTTAATAGAACCATGATTACAATTATCTTGGGTGAGAAATGAGTTTGGATTCAATTCATAAGTGTGAAATAATAATAATAATAGTGATTTAATGATGAATGTTTGAGTTACAGTCCATTTTTAGTAGCTATGACATGTAACCACATTTATAATGCCTCGCATATGAGGAGTCCACCCTTTTTTTATTGTGTCGGTCCCATTTAGGGGAAATATTTGATAGTCACTTAATTTCGTAAGTATAATATATTCATAAAAATAAAAATAAATGATTAAAATAATTAAATATGATAATAATAATAATGAAACCTCATATTAAAATAGATGTGGGTATACATCATGGAGTGGGAGTGGGAGAGTGGAGGTTTTCGAAACTAAATGGGCGAGAATCTGTCATAGGACACAGCAGACCCTCAAATCAAGGCACTGCAAGATGGGGACCCATGAAACCATCATGAGGAAGGTAATTCCTTACAATTTCCGTCATGGGCTGATAGGATTTTGGGTCATAAAAAGGAATTTTTGAATCAGCCTTTTGTTTCAAATATTATGACTGTGGAAAAATATGGGCTTCTAAGTATTGCTATCCCAGATGGTTTAGCAGAAAAAGCTAAATCTAGGATGGAATATGCACTGGTTGGAAAGTTTTATGGATTGAGACCAAATGTGGAATGGTTTCAGGAATGGGCTAGAAGAAAGTGGAACCCTAAGGGTTCATTGGAAATATCTTCCTATGTGAATGGGTTTTTTATCATCAATCTTTCAAATTCTATGGATTGTAAAAACATTTTGTTGGGAGGGCCATGGTTTATGGGTAGATCTAGTATTCTAGTTCAAAAATGGTATCCAGGGTTTGATCCATATAAGGAGAAACTGGATGAGTTGTTTGTGTGGGTAAAACTATTGGGACTTCCAATGGAATTTTGGGAAGAAGAAATCTTAACTGCTATTGCAAATTCCATAGGGACTTTGGTGGTCTTTGATCCAATAACCAGGGAAAGAACTAGGCTAATGTATGCTCGGTTCTGTGTTAATGTTCCTATTGGAAATATGTTGAGAAAGGAAATAGAACTTAAAACAAAGTTTGGGGTTTGGATCTATAAGATTGAATATGAAGCTTCTCCTTTTTTCTACCAAAAATGCATTTGGATGGGACATGAGAAAAGACAGTGTAAGGAGGCTAAGAAAGGAAAGTAGACTTGGGAAAGAAAAGAAAAGGAATCAAGGAAAAATGAAGAAACCAGTAAGTCATCTCCAAATAAATTGTCTTTTAATAAGTTTTATTTTAATTTGTTAGAGGTAGAGGAGTTGGAGGAAGTTGAGATTCAATAAAATATAGATCTAAAAATGGATATTCAAAATGAGTCGTTATAGGAGGATATGGAAATTGTAGATTAGGATCATGAGGGAAAATACATTGGGTCTCAAATAAAAATCAGTAGATCTCTAATGAGGAGGTTCCCATTGAGTTGCAACAAACTAATTTGGAAGTTTTAGATCAATAGATTATGGATCTATCAAAAAGGGTGATTCTTTTTTAAAGGAAGAGTAGGTGTTTTCTCAGGTAGAGAAAGTTCCATGTTCTTTTAATTTGGACAAGAAAATGGACGTGTCGGAAGAAAAGAATATCAATACAATAAGTGCTCAAAAACAAGAAAGAGTTAGAGAAGATTATGGGAAGGTTCCTTCAAAAAAAGGTAATATGTCAAATAGGGATAAGAGGGAGAAAATGTCAGCCAAAGAAATAGATTCTAGTAATAAATGCTCCATTGAGGAGAGAATTTCACCAAATGAAAAAAGATGAAGCTCATCTCTTAGAATATCAGGGGTTTAAATAACCCCAATAAACACAACATTTTATCTTCTTTTAGGAAAAGGAATAAGCCTGATATCCTTCTGATTCAAGAAACTAAAATTTCAAAAGAAAAAATGGGTGAGGTAAAGAGTAAAGCTTGGTGAAATGCAGAGTGTTTCCTCGGTAGGTGCTTCTGGGGGTTTGGTTACTTTTTGGAATCATAATGATAGAGAAGGGACTTTGTTATTTCAGTCTCTATATCATTTAGCTATTTTGTTCAAAGAGAAGGATAATGGGTCTTTGTGGGTTTGTTCTAATATATATGCCCCCAATTCTGTGGTGGAGAGAAGAAAACTATGGATAGATATTTCTCAGTTTCATGCCGCTTTTAAATATTTAAATTGGTTGATTGGGGGAGATTTTAATACTCCTTTGTGTATGGAAGATAAAAAAGGTGGTTTGAATGTCTATAGTGATAGTATGGGGGATTTTGTTGACTTTATTGCAGACTATAATTTGGTGGATATTGAGTTGAAAGGATCCTATTTTACCTGGTCGAATCAGAGAATGGGGGAAGATATAATCCAAATAAATTTGGATAGATTTATTATTAATTTATCTTGGTATTCGCATCTAGATGGATCTTTGGTTTCTTTACCAAGGATTGGATCTGATCATAGTCCCATTTGTCTTCAAATAAGAAATAGTATTGGAGAAAGAGGAAGGCCTTTTAGGTTCTTTAAGATGTGGTTACAACATCCTAATATTAAGGATGAGATTAATTCTAGCTGGAAATCTAATGTCAAAGGTAAGCCCATGTTTAGACTTGTGAAAATTAAAAAATGTTAAAGCCAGGTTGAAAGTTTGGAATAAAGAAATGTTTGGTAATATTTTTTCTCAAAAAACCTTGATTAGTGATGATCTAAATAATGTTGAGAATTAAATTGAAAACAGAGATTTTTAAGAGACAAGGAGAAATCCCTTTTGTTAGAATATCATAATTTAGAAGCCAAAGAGGAGGCTTATTGGAAACAAAACTCTCGAGTTTTGTGGTTGAAGGAGGGTGATAGGAATACAAAAAAAATTCACCTTACTACTTCTATGCATAAGAAAAGTAATACTATTTTGGAAATTGAAGACATGAGAGAAGTTAAAATAAAGAATCATGATGAAATATCACAAGATTTTATCATCTTTTTTTCCACATTTGTTGGCTACTGGAGGAGAACCTGATTTTGGTAAGGAAATTTATATTGCAAATATTTTTCAACTAGTTATTTCTCATCAAGATAATATTAAGGGGGAAAATCTTCTGGTCCAGATGGGTTTCTAGCTTATTTTTCAATTTTTTTGGGAAATAGTTCATGAAGATGTTGAAAAATCTATTCAAGATTTTTTTATGCATGGTAATATTTTAAAGGAGGTGAATAGTACTTTCATAGCTCTTGTTCCTAAGGTTCCTGATGTTGAAAAATTAGCAAATTTTAGACCAATAAGCCTTTGTAATATGGTCTATAAGATAATAACTAAAATTATCTATTTTTGAATCAAAGGATTTTTGGAAAGTTTTATTTCTCCAAATCAAGGAGCTTTTGTGGAAGGTAGACAAATTCTTGATAGTGTCATTACTATTCATGAAGTTGTTCACTCTGTGGATATCTCCAAAAGGGTGGCTATGATGCTAAAAATTGATATGAATAAAGCTTATGATAGGGTGTCATGGAGATTTCTTAAAATTATTCTTGAAAAATTGGGTTTTCATAAGCATTTTATTGATATTATAATGGAGTGTATTTCTACTCCAAAATACTCAATTCTTGTCAATGGGAAATATGAAGGTTTTTTCTCGTCAGGGAGGGGATTAAGACAAGGGGATCCACTTTCACCTTTTATTTATATCATTGTGGTAGAGACTTTAGGAAGACTTTGTGCTGACTATAAGTAGAAAAAGAAGCTCAATGGGTTAGTTGTTTCTAATGGTTTGGACCCTATAGCTTTGCAACAATTTGTGGATGATACTTTTCTTTTGGGTAAGGTGACTCAAGTTGAAGTTGTGGTGTTTAAGGAGATCTTATAGGATTTTGAGGAGGTTACAGGACAACTCATTAATTTTAGGAAAAGCTCTATTTTATTTTTAAATGTGGATGTTGAAATTCAAAATAGAATTGCTATAGTTTTGGAATGTCCAATTCAGGTTTTCCTTGCTCATATCTTGGTATGCCTTTGTTTAAGGGGAGGATGCATTTGGAAATTTGGAATCCTTTGGTTATGAGATTCCAAAAAATTAGCAACTTGGAAAGGAACTTTATTATCACAGGAAGGTAAACTAAAATTACTTCAAAGTTGCCTTCAGAGTTTGGTGGTGTATTTGATGTCAATTTTTAAAATGCCTACCAAAATTAAAAATATTATTACTTAGATTCAACATAGATTTTTATGGTCAGGAACTGAATCAAAAGATATAATTCCTTTGGTGGCATGGGATAAATTTACCCTTCCTAATGATTTTGGTGCTCTTAGTTTGAAAGACATCAAATGCATGAATCTGACCCTTATGTATAAAGTAGGATGACGATTGGAGCATGAAAATAGTTTATGGGTTAGAATTATAAAAGCTAAGTATTTTTTTTTTTATCAAGCCTCTTTTTCTAATGTTTCTTTCTTGGGATGGGTCCTTCCTTTCAAATGGTTTTTGTAAATACATGGAGTTTTTGAAGGGTAATAAGTGGATGATAGGAAATGGTACAAAAATTAGATTCTAGGAAGATTGGTGGTTATCTGATGCTTCTCTAGTTAATCAAGAACAATGGAGAGATGTGGTTGTTCATTTTTAGTTGTCCATGGGAAGTTTTCTTAGAGATTATTGGAGTAGATCTGACTGGGGATGGGATTGGAAACTTCTGGAATGGGAAGGTGAGGATGAAGAAATGAATGAAAGAATAAGAATATTAAATGCTAATCTAAGAGGATTACACATTCCTTTAGTTCATAAAGAGGATGAGTTAATATGGTCTTTAACAAAGGATGGTGAGTATTCAGTGAGAACTGGTTATGGTATAACAAGAAATGCCCCTCCTCCAAATCCATTTTGGAAAAAATTATGGGATAAAAATCTTATTCCAAAGGTTAATTTATTTCTTTGGCATGTTGTCCAAAATAGAATTTTAACTTTTGATAACTTACAAGCTAAAGGAATGATGATCCCTAATCGGTGTATTCTTTGTAAGGAAGCTAGTGAATTTGTTCAACACCTTTTTCTTCATGCCCCTTTTCTTGAAGATTTTTCTAGATCTCTTGGGTTTTTCTAGAGACTTTTTTAACTGGTATGTACAATGGATAAGTCCTTTTGAATCATTAATCCTTTCAAAGGCTTGGAATTTTGTGTTGCCTCATTTCTTATGGGGATATGGCTTGAAAGAAATGGTAGAATTTTTAGAGAAAAATAAAAAAGATCTACATGGGTGGGGAGTGGTATTTTAGGGGATTTGGTAAATAATATTTCTATAGTGAATATTAAAGAGCAAGGTGGTTATCCTAATCATGAGAAGGATATTATTCAAGATTTAGGTATCACTAAGTGTGTACAACAAATTTCTTTGTGGAAAGCTATGGCTAGGAAAAGTGCAAAATGGGTTAAACCTTCTGATGGGTGGATGAAACTGAATTTTGATGGAGCTGCAAAAGGTAGTTCTAGGTTAGTTGTTGTTGGTGGTATTATTAGAGATGAGGTGGGTTCCCTTGTTATGGCTTATGCTGAGCCAATTGGCAATAAATCTAATAACTATGTTGAGGCTTATGCACTTTTAATTGGTTTACAATGGGCAAAGTCTTTGCAAATAAAAAATATTCAAGTGGAGGGAGATTCGTTATACATTGTTAATGTTATGAAGGGTCTATCAAAGCATCATATTAATATTGATTCAATTATTAGAGATGCTAAGACTATGTTGGTAAAATTTGATAATATTCAATTCAATCATGTTTTCCGTGAAGCTAATACGTGTCTTGACACGTTAGCAAATATTGGTGTTCAGGTTCATAATAAAATGTGGTGGTAGAGTGAGGTGGATTTACCTGATAGTACTAAAGTTGTGTTGAATGTAGAAAAGTAGATTCAAGCATGAGAAAAGGATACGAGCTATCCTTGATATAATTTTCCAGTGTGTGAGATTTATTACAACTATCATTTTAGGGTACACGTCGGCATGGTTTATTAATTTAAAGGCTTATTTCATATTTTTATGTAGGATCATTGAATACTAGTTCATCTTTCATTTCTGTGTCTTTGAGATGGGTGGAGCTAGGGTTAGGGTTGAGCCATCATCGTCGATGGGTTTGGAAAGAGATACTTTTCTTTGGGATCTTTTTAAGGAAGGAGGAATTACTCATTTTATGCAGAGTTTATGAGGTTTTGATGAAAATATTTTGAAGGAATTTGCAATGGTTTGGGATAATGGGGTTGTCACAATGTGGGGTGTAAGTTTTTTGGTTTCGAGGAGTTGATTGGACATGTTACTAATATGGATTGTAGTGGTTGTAAGGTGTTTAAGGATAGGACTTGGATCCAGGAGGAAGTCCATATTTTTCTTGAAAATGATGAGAAAATTTATTTTATGGAGGATGTTATAGCCTGTAAATATTTTCTACAGAGATGGGATGAAGTTTGTTTCTACATAATGAAGTATATTACACTAGATGGAAAGTAACAGAAATTGCACTCTCAACATCTAATGCTTCTTAATCATTTTCATAAAGGAAGGAGGATGATTATTCATTTGTACTTTTTTAATTCTCTTCAACTTTTTGTTAAGAGTTTTAAGGAGGAAAAAATAGAGGTTCTTCTTCACCAGTGGTTAATCCTTCTGCTTCTTAATACATGTAAGCTAATTTTACAAACTAGGGGGGTCAACATTAGGTTTGGGGAAAACTAGAAAGATCACATTTCTTTAGCTGATAGGATTAGGTTAAATAAAATGAAATAGAGAGCCAAGAAGGAGGTGGATATTGTGGCTAAATTAAAAAATATTATTGGGAATAATGAAGAGGGTAATCCTAGTGATGGGTTGGTGGAAGGAAACACAGTGTTTAATTTTCTTGTAAGTAAAATTGAATATTTAGAGGATTTTGTTTGTAAAGTTAAATCTCATAATAGAAATATGTTATAGGGCTTTAAAGGTCGAATGCAAAGATAAAAGTTTTAGAAAATAGGGTTGATGTTCTCCAAGGGATGGTTGCAGTGGACAAAGGAAAGAAGAGGCATCTTGACATAAGTAGTTCGATGAGGAAGATTTCCAAGTGGATGGTGTTAGTTCGAGCTCGAGGACTATGGAAAAATGTGTTTAGATATTTGTTGCAGACTTGTTGCTTTGGTATCTGTGTGATGGTTTTGTAGTAATCTACTTTTGTGTTGGTTTTTTTATATATATTTTGTTGGGCTCTGGTTGAGTCAATCTCTTTTTTACTGAGCCATTTGTTGTGTTTTTTTCAATAGATAATGTTTTCTTCTCAAGAGCTTTGTTGTAATATTTGTTATGTAAATGGACCTTAGAGCCTTTTCCCAAATATTAAATGATGTAGCCTAGAATTTACCGTATAACACCCTAGTCACACCGGCACATCACTCTACCTAGAATGAGCACTCACTTAAAACATGCAAAGGTACCAGTCCCTCTTTAGGGTTCTATAGTATAATGCTAGCATGATGAAGGAGGAAACATATATATCCATAACTAATCCACCCTTCTACAATGCATGCCATATTCAGATCTATGAAAGAACAAGCTTTAAATAGTAATCATGATTAAATCAATAACACACACCACTCAATTGAACATAGGAATGACACTTATATTCAGCCAATATCTTCCATCTATTAATAAACACAAAAGCTTCTTATAGTAATGCATTCATATGCGTATATCTCTATATCTTCATACATCCATCTCTCCACAACAAACACATACTACTATGTGATTCACATCATATATATAGGGTGGGGAATTTCCCTTCACCACTTATATAATCCAAAAATAGGCCGCATGCTATTAATAGCCACACACCATTTACAAGCATAGCCACACATGCAAGTGTGCTATCTATAGACCTCTTATAGTTAACCAAGTGAAAATCTTATTCTTAGCTAGTCTTAATGTAAAACACTTGATCCAATCCTCTAAAGATATAAAATGTGTGGTGCACATGTCTCTACATCGTTGGTGTGTTTCACACGCCATCTTCTAAAAATAGGTCATCATGCTCAAAATCGGCTAAGTCCCAAAAGTTGAACTTGCCCTCTGTGTGTGGGTTCTTCCTGTCCCTCCATGCCCTTGATCCTAGCCTTCTCCCCACATGGACTTCTTGTGTGATGTCTAACAAGTATTCTCTTATCAACATTATCTATAAAAAAATTAAAATAATAATAAAATAGCTAAAATGAAATTTAAGAAATTAAATGTTTAAAACTTAGAAAGATGAAGTAGGGTTTTATTTGGCATATTTTTAGTTTTTTGATCTTGCTTTGGAGAGGAGAGGAGGTTTGAGATCTCCGAAATGGGATCTCCACACCGGGGTATGGATGTCCACCTAAGTAAATGGAGATTCATCTTCAACGCAATTTTCTTCTTATGCGAGATATTGTGTTCTTGCCAGGGTCTTACGCTTCTGATTAACTATTGACAATATTTCTACATGGCCCAATGTCTCGTCCTTCATTTCTTTTTAGTACTCATTTTTTTCTTCTAGGATATTTACATTGATAAGAACCTCTGGAGTTATGGAGATGTTTAAATTCTAATCTGCTTTCTTCAATACTTCTTGTAGCACTCGCAGTATCCCTTCATAGGATGCAATATTTTACATCATTGAGGATTTCTCTCGTTCTGCATATTTCTCTAACTTCCTTGGTGCTGTCATGTGTAGAGGTTCATCTTCAAGTACCAATTCCACCAACTTTCCTACATATTGTATTGCTAAAGGAAACATCTGTGGTACCTTGGTCTCCAAGTGTGGCCTAAATCTGATGACATTGTCCCTAATCTCCTTTGTGATGCTCATAAATACTTCGTTCTTCTTCTACGTGAAGTCCTTCTCTTGTGTTATGTGTGCTATCTCTGCATCCTTTGTGTTTAGTTCCTCACACGGTGCTCTATTTATTACAAATTTATCCATGTTTCTTCTAGCATCTTGGTAGAAACCTTCACCAATGCATTGCTGACTTTCTCATCCGACATGACAAAGGCTTTACTGTCATATGCCTAACTTGTGGTGCCTTCTTCACTCATCTCGAAACACATAAATATTCACATACATAAAAGTAAATATCATCCATATGGGTATCCATTTACCATGATAGTTGCTTTCAAGTATGCACACGATCATCATATCCTCATCCATTAGCTCCCATCTGAATAAATCCTTCTGTTCTATTGTACTCTAGAAGCAGGTGCCAAAAAAATTTCCTACGTTCTCTACATACCCCGTGGCTAGTGGAATGTTCTCTCCACTCATCCTCTTAAATTGAGGACCCCCACGTGAATTGTAGCTTCAAGGTTAAGATCCTGTCTTGTTACATCCTGAGTAGTCGTATGCATGGATTTGGAGATTTCCTTTTCTTTTTCTTCTTCATCCTTCATCTCTTCATCTTTCTGCTCTTCCTCATTCGTGGCTCATATTCTTGCTCGAGTGGGGTAGGAGATGCATGCTTTCTCTCTTATAATTCCTCTACTTCTTTATCCAACTTCAACTTTCTTCTCTTCTTTGGTTCAACAGTCTTCTTGTGTGGAGAGAGACGGGGTGATTTCCATTCCATTTGTGGAGTTCCAATTTGATTACTTATGCATATGAACACTTTCTTAAACCTATGGTCCCCCTACTCAACCTTTGTATCTTCCTCTTCATCATGTCATTGAGGTGGAGTGGCTACACGCCATGACTCTTCTCTATCATATGGTTGCTTTCTTCTTTGCTCCAAGCCTCCAATATCTTCACGCTCCTTCTCTTCACCCTCTACTTCAATAAATTTTGTAGACCTTTGCACCATTATTTTTTCTATTATGTGTTTACCCTTTGGAAGCCCTGGGAGCATGAATTCATTCTCGTACATACTTATTGTTCTTAATCTTGGGCTTCAGATGAAGATACACCAATGTTGCCCCTACATCTGCTACAGATAGATTTATTGGCTTGATATTCAACACCTCTGAAATGATCCTCTCGTGTATTCACTTATTTTAGGATACACATACTCCTTTCTCAACATATGGTATTCATAGTCTACCTTATATGTATTGAATAATAGTCACGTGTGTCTATCAATGTGTGAACAGATGCTTGGAAATACCTTGCAGTGAATGGATAAGGCAATTTACACCAAGGGCTCCAAACTCCATCTCTCATTGGGAAGTTTGTGATGTAGAAATGTTGATATAAAGAAAACTGAAGTTGTTTCCCTACTACTGATGGTAGGTCCTTTGGGATGCGCCACTGCTCTTGCAAATGTTGTGTGGAGCCTATTGTACCATTTCTCTACGCTTTTCTTGATGTCATATGTCATGGCCCATTTACATAGGTACTTGCTAAACCTTTCAGCTAGTGACTTATTCTCCATGGGGTATTCCCATACCTTTTCCTTTGGCCTGTCTAGTACTCCAATTTCCATGAATACTAGTGATAGTAGAACAACCCCAAACCTGATCTTCCCTCCTATACGTGATTCCACAACTATTTGTTCCACAATGTAGCCTATAATATTGTAGATTGATCCTTCTGACATATTAGATGCAATGTGTAACCACATAGTATTTACCTGTGACCACCTCTCCTAATCATTCAAATTTGTAATAAGGTGTGTTGCTACTTACACAATCGAAAGTTATTCAATTTATCTATATCCATACCACGTGAACCCTTCAAGTACCCCAACTCCTATATGGTCTTTAAGAATGTAGCTTTATGTATGAGATCATTATTTATGTACTCTTGTGTGACCTTCAAACATGTAACTAATGAGATAAGCGTAAATGATATTCTAACTATACGTCCTACAAAGTAGAAGAAGTCCTCGTGCACTCTACTCATGAGCCACTGATATAAGGGCTCATACTTCTTGAAATATGGAAGCTCATATAACTGGTAGACCCCAATTCTCTTTAGAAGATTCTCACTTACATCATCATAAATTGGCATGTCATCCACCGTACACTTGTTCATCCTAGCAGTGAGCAAGGAATCAAGATCCTTCTTGTTCTCCATAGTCCTGTGATTGTATTCACTCACTTTGCTCTTTCTGATAGGTGAATCCCATTCTGGCCGACGATGACTCTTGGATATTGCATTTCTAAAAAATCACTTTTGGGTGCCATCTCTTCTTCCTCGATGACCACCTTCTTCTTTCCTTTTACTCTGTTGTAGCTTCCTTCTTAGGTGCCATTTTTACCTTGCAATCATCTCCTCTTTAACTCTGCAACTTATGAATCAAACCCTAGCTCAATTCAATCATGCCCTAGGTGGAAACTTCATGCCCTAAATCCTTTTTGTCTCCCTACTTTTCTCAAACCCTTCACCACCGGGGACACAAGATTCTTTTCACACGCATCTATTTGTCAACCGGTTTCACACCCTTCACACCTTAACTCGATCACTCACTCTTTGCACTTAGCTCTTTCCTCAATTTTTCTTAGTTACAATAGTAAAAATGAGTCTGAATCCCATCCTTATATAATTTCTCAAATTTTTATGCATTTATTTCTCTTTCACCTACCAAATATCCTCTCATTCATTGACCAAATTCATTTATTATGCATGGTACATCTTTGCGCCTCAAATATAACCTTCTAGCATGTCTTCCTACCCTCCGGTCACAAACTTCTCTTCAGCATGTGCCCTTGTGCCTAAGTACCTCATCATTGTACCTTCTCCTGGTAGTTATCATGGCCTCCACTTACCTCATGTTATACTTTCCTTTCATTCATCTCCATCCTTGGTCACTTTTGAGAAGAAATCTTATCTTGACTTAAAGCATACCTCAGTAGCATCTTATTCCTTTCACCTTTCAATTCCCATAGTATTTTACTTGAATAACTATAACCACCCCACACTAAAATTATGTGCATTCCTCTCGAACATAAACAATCTTCATATAGTAAGTAGCATCATGCGCGCAAGCGCGTTTATTACACAAAACCTCTAAATTGATAAAGCATAGTGATAATGAAGGAAATATATCAAGGAAATACATAATTGAAAACCTAATCTAAATCACATGTTGATCAAAGAATACTTGTCAAAGATCACACAAGGATTCTGTGTGGGATAGAAGACCCAAAACCAAGGGTGCAGAAGGACAAGAAGGACCCGCGTGTGGGAGGCAAGTTCAGATTTTAGGACTTAGCCAATTTTGAGCATGAAGACCTATTTTTGGAAGATGGCATGCAAACCATATCAATGATGCGAGAGATGTGCGCATCATGCGTTGTCTATATTTGGAGAAGCATTTCGAAGAATTTATGCATGGATACAAGTGAGAATAGAATTGGTGACACTTCAGCTTAATCGTAAGAGAACTATAGATAACACACTTTCATGTGTGGCTATGATTGTAAACAACATGTGGCCATTAATAGCATGCAACCTATTTTTGGAATAGATAAGCAATGAAGGGAAAGTCCCCACCCAATATATATGATGTTAGGTGCATAGTAGATGAGAGATAGAGAGTTGGATGTATGTATGTGTAACAGAATATATGTATATGACTAAATCAACGTATCAATTCCATATATGCATTGGTATAAAGTGATAGTCTTGTAATGAGATTATATATTTATTAACCAATGAAATATATTAGATGAATCTAAGTGTCAATCTCTCTGTGTAGTTCAATAGTGCATGTTATTTAATTCAATCATGATTACGCTTTAAGCTTGTTCTTTCATAGATCTATGGGTAGCATGCATTATAGAATGATGGACTAGCTATGAATCCATATGTTTCTCCCTTCATCATGTTAACATCTTGTTACAAAGAAAACCTAAAGAGGGACCTGGTACATTTGCATGCTTTGGGTGAGTTCTTAATCTAGGTTGAGTGATGTGCTAACACAACTAGGGTGTTATCTAGTAAATTCTAGGCTGTATCATTGGTTCCATTTCCAGGACCTCTTTTTTAGGATGGTTCACAATGAAGACGTACTGGTTAACTCTAGAAAGTATTGAGGAATGGATACATGATCTGGAGGAAAAATATACATGACGGTTTAGTAGTGGATTTGAGTTTAACACATGCACTTGGGTAGAACATAACCTATATGATAGCTTATATGAGAGCTTTGTTGTTATCTTTCTAGTAGAACTATACGAGTGGCTTACTAATTATGCATCTCGGTAGAATTGGAGGTATTGCACACTTGTCTGGAACCGGAAGAATTTCAGGCCCTCTATGATGGTGATCTAATCTAGACTTGCGTAGTGGATATGTGGTTCTACAATGTTATAAATAGTTATATTTGGAATATTCAATTTCAAATACTCTTTCCCGAGGTAGCTAAATTCTAGTTTTTATGGTATCCAAGAGGAACATATTTGCAAGGTATTTCACTAGCAATCAAGATCCTAATGGTAAGTTTGAACTTGGAGAGTAAACTAATGGTTAAGTAAACTTTGCCATGCACAAGGGAAAGAAAAACTTTGGTTTAAGATGGCAGACCTAGTGGAAGAGAAATAGAGAGAGGAAAGGTAGCTTAAGTATAATGAGGTGTGCGAGAGGGAGATAGAGAAGCATCATTCCATTACAGAGAATATGGCATGGAGGAGAGAGATGGCTCATTAAGGATTTACACCTCACATAGAAGATGTGGAGCTAGAGCATCAGGAACTCCCCCATATTGGAAAGCATGATAGAGATCCCTTCTCAGCCTCACAAAGAATTGCCCTAGTAGATTCTACTTGGGGTACAAGTGTGCACCTTAATCCACTTGGTGACCTATCCTTTGTGCTTGGTTTTTAGCATCTAGTAAGACAAGTACCACCGTAACTAACTTGGGAAGTAGTAAAGCGGAGTAAGTCGGTATCAAGTACATTAATGGTAGGATAGATGACTTCAATGTCATTTGGAGGATCATTATTAGGCACTTCATCCATAGAATGTGAGCACACGAATGTTGGATTAACCTCGGAAGTGGAACTACCTCATATATTGTAGGGGTACAATATAGTACTAATGTCAGAGCACATGTGAGTACATCTACAATCCCTATTCCAACAATAGGCGGTGGATCGGGAGGTATAGGTGGTTCTAGTTCGGTGGGTTTGGTAGTTCGGGGTAGAGGGAACATAGGAGGTTCTAGATCATGTGGTCAAGGTCTACAACAAAAATAGAATATCTATATGGAGATTTCTCTTCATCTCCCGCAGATAGAGGTATAGAGGATGCTACCGAACATGTGCATATGTGTGAAATATTGTGGCACACTAAAGGGATCACAAGTGTTGAGTGAAAGGAAAGTCAATTCACCACTACATTATAGGGGCATGCACACAACTGGTATATGAAGTTTGACCTTGATCGACTTGCATGGGATTATGTAGCACTGAGAGATTATTTCTTAAAAGAGTTCCATATCCCCGAGTTTGAGAAGAAGAGTATAAGTGCACTCAAAGATATCAAGCAAGGCACTACTAAGAGTGTACGTGAGTATGATGCTCATTTTAAGACACTTCTATCTAGGTTGTCTTATGATATTAACACTAGCCAACATGCATAATGGTTCATTCAAGGGTTGCTTACACCTTTTAGAAGGGCATTGTCACATAAGGTATACACCGATCTATGCGAAACCTTTGGAAGAAGCTTTGCATGCTAAGGTAGTTGGGAGCATTGACAACTAAGTTAGTCCATTTATAGAGGTGTGTATTGCAGCTATGATAAAGCAAGCTTAGAAAAGCTATCAAAAATTCAGCCCATGAGACGCGCTCAGGAATTTGGTGTATAGATTGTGAAGTGGAAGGTCACACCAAGGATAGTTTCCCTCGTAGATATGTACACTCATTACTGTTGGACTGTGAAATTTTCATTTGAATCATGATGCTAGTCACTATCCTTTGTTACAATGCGTGATAAGGAAGAATGTATCTTGATTTTGCAAGATTTACAGGTCCATGACCCATGATACTAAGGATTGTCAGTTGATTGGTCATATCTAGGATGCTATAGACATTAGAGTACAATAGACAAGTATAATAGATAGTTCTAAGGGTAAGAATGAGAGCTATGATAGGGATCATAATCAAATGCGCTACGACATGAATGAGGGGAATTTTGAAGGAGTTCATGGAAGGGGACATGGATATCATGGTGGATATGGAGGACGAGGTTGTGGTTGAGGAAGAGGAGAGTTCCCTTGTGGAACATGTTATACATGTGGATCTCTTGACCACTATAGGTGTGAATGTCCTCAAAATATTACATTTTATTTCTATAGGAAGAACCATAGCTATGAAGAGTGCCTGAAATTATATGAGCATCCGAGTAAGTAGCATAAGCAACAAAACAAAGGTGTCGGGATGGTTAGAATCTAATGAATGGTAGAAGATCAGTGGATGCCCAAGATAATAGAAGGACCTGAGGCATTGACAGTGAAGATTACTACATGCACTGAAGTAGCACGTGCGAGAGAGGCATTACACCAAAAGCTTGCAATCACCAAGGAAGAGGTTTTAAATGCGAGGTACCCAAATCTTGCTCATTAGAAGGAAGTTTACCAAGATAACATGAAAGTGCTAAGGAATCTTCAAGGTGAGATACAATACCTAAAGGATTAAAATAAAGCATTAGAGATAGTTGAAATTGATATTGGTGATCTCAGAAAGGTGTGTAAGATGTTGCGCCGGAGAACATTATTCCACTATTAGGAAGTTGGTTAAAAGGGAACACTCCATGCGTAATTCTTGAGACCGATGGTAGATTTTGCATGTAAATATTCCCCCGATAGCATTGACTATGCCAAAGAAATTACTATGAATGTTGTTATGGACTGGTGATCTGTTGAGAAACATATTGATTGATATAGGTACGGAAGTAAATGTGCTGACATTAGATGCATGGGTACAAATGGGGAGGCCTCCATTGCAGCCATCATATAATGTGTTATTCATGGAAAACTAGACTAAGGCCACACCCATAGGAGTATTAAAAGATGCATTTATAACTATACAAGGGCCAAGTTCATTGGGGATTTTGAGGTATTAGTACTTTTAGAAGTAGATAATTTTTCAGCCATGCTTGGACGCCCTTGGTGTTATGTAAATAATGCTAACTTGAGATTCAATAAGGGGTATATAAGCGTTAAAAACAATGAGGAAATGGTTGTAATACCTTTGTGAGATGGAAATTTTGTGCCATATGTTGAACCTATAAGTGAGGAGGATTTAAACAGAGTCACTTGTATGCACTATTCAGGACCCGAGAGGTCATCGATCCATCAAAATATTGCATCCTACAAAGGTAAGATTCTCATTCTATTAGTGATACTATGAGTATTACTTGTGAAAATTGGGCTCATGATACATATGAATGAGTAATGCGTGAGGTGAAAAACATGGTTGTGTGCAAGAATGGTTTTGTTCAATTCAATAGATAGGTAGCACAATACCTTGGTATACAGGGATAGAAGATCTTCCTACCTTTCTAAAGGCCATGGAAACATAATGGACATATCAAGTTAAAAGGAGAGATATGTTAGTATATACACTACACAAGATAATAGCGTGCTAGTGGGTAGTCCACAAAGATAATCTTATAAACTAGGAAGAGATTGGAATAGCTTTATCTACCAGGTTTATAAGGAACAATGCACCTATGCAAATATGCACTTATCATGGTGATCAACCTATTCAACATCACATTTAGCAATGTGATAGACTCTAGACAATAGGACAGGAAGCATTACCACCTTCACTCTGGATGCATAGATTGTATTCTATGCTACAAGAATTCACACGCACTTGGAATGTATATGTAGAACTACATCGAGAAACTAGAAATTGACAAGATTTGACTACAGGTATGATCTAGATTTTTGACTACTTCTCGACTAAACCTCATGTAGCAGAGGCATTAAAATTTTTCAAGTGCTTAACTATGGGAGATAGTGCAAAAGAAGAAGAGCATATTTAGGAATTGTTCGGTGAGGCATATTTTGGAGCATGTTTGTAAAAGGAAGAAGAAATGGATTCCATACTACTTGAACACACTTTCCTTAAGAAAGAGAAAGGAAAGATGGTTTACATCATGGAAGATGAGGAAGTTGAGAACCTAGATATTAAACATTCACATGGGGTGCGCGAGGTCTTGGACAATGTAGAAAAGGATACATGTGCCTACCATGAACCCATGAAGACAAAGAAGGTGAATATAGGTTCGGAGGCTGAGCCTAAGGAGGCCATAATTGGAGATTACTGGTTAGACTCGGAGGTAGCAAATATCATCAAGTTACTCAGGGATTATCAAGACTTATTCCCTCGAGGATATCATGAAATTAAAGGCATGCATGAATCACTTGGGGAAATGAAGATCAAACTTAAGGATGGTGCATGGCTAGTTAGAAAGAGACCTTATAGAATGAATCCTAATTTGTGTGAAAAGGTAAAAGAATAAATTGATAAAATGTTGAAATCTAGAATTATCAAGCCCCTTGATAGAGTCAAAATAGGTTAGCCCAATGGTGATTTGTATCAAGAAGGATAGATGGATTAGGATATGTGTGGATTATAGGGAGATGAATGCTACATACATCATAGATCCATTCCCTACGCCATTCATTGAGGAAATACTAGGAGTTACAAAGCACAAAATATATTCCTTCACAGATAGATTTTTCGGGTATCATCAGGTTAGGATTTCTTAGGAGGATCAAGAAAATACAACATTTAGGACTAAATGGGGCATTTTTTCCTATGCTATGATTCCCTTTGGATTGAAAAACATTCCTATTGTATTCTCACGCATATTTTTTCAGGCATTTAAGGATTTTATTCACAACTTCTTACAGGTCTACCTAGATGATTGGATAGTATATGGGCTTGTGAAAGATTATTGTGAAAATCTACGCTTAATGTTTGAATGATGCAAACAATTCAGTATCTCTTTGAACATCAAGAAGTTTATATTTTCTATGCCATTTAGGATACTTGTTGGGACATATAATCTACAAGGAAGGTTTACTAGTTTATCCAACCAAGTTTGTAGTCATTTTAGGCTTGGAAGTGCCTACCGAGTCAGTTAGTTAGGTGCGTAGATTTTTCGGTCATACAGATATTATAGAAAATTCATAAAAGGGTATGCCAAAATTATTACACCCTTGGAAGAATTTCTAAAGGGAAAATTACATTTTATTGGGGAGAACCACAACAACACGTGTTTGAGATATTGAAAGGGAAACTTACTAACGCACCCATTCTACGCTTTCCCTCATGGGATAAAAAATTTCATGTGCATGTGGACACTTCTAGCATGGCCATTGGCACTATGTTAGCTCAACCTAGTGAAGGTATTATAGATCATCCAATCTATTTTACTAGTAGGAAGTTGACTGCTACTGAACAGAATTATACAACTACAGAGTGTGAATCTTTATCAATGATCCATGCATTATATAATTTTCAACAAATAGTTGTTACCATTTGTGTTTTATATAGATCATATGGCATTGAAGTACTTGGTAAATGAGCCCATATTACAAGGGTGCATATGTAGATGGGTGCTCTTATTTCAAGAGTTTGAATTCACAGTTGTGGTGAAGCAAGGAAACACAATTCTGGGTAGATCACTTATCTAGAATTGGTTCAGGAGAGGATGCATAGACAATTGAAGAGACAATGTCGATGCATAGTTATATAGGTCATAATGTGCGCCCATGAAATTAGAAGACATTTTTGTCATTATACAAACATTTATGGCACTAGAAGGAATGAAAGCATTAGAAAAGAAGCATCTTGATATACACATGACACCATTTATGTTAATTAGTGGTGAACTCTACACAAGCTAGGTAGAGATGAAGTATTATGGCATTGTGTATTGGAGAATGAGCATAAGGATATCATAGAAGAATCTCATGGTGGTATTAGGGAGGCCATTATGCAGTGATGCAACCGCTCGAAAGATCCTACTTTTTGGATTATGGTGGGAGACATTGAATAAGGACTACAAATAATATTGTAAGGCATGTGATCATTATTAGCACCTAGGAAAACTAGGGCAAAGAGATGAGATTCCTTTGAGACCAATTACTAGTGCTGAACTATTTGAGAAATGGGCCATTGATTTTGTAGGACCTATTTCACCAGCTGCGTATAGGACTAGATTACACTACATCATTACTTGCATAGATTATCTCACATGGTGGACAGAAGAAACACCTACCAAGGAATGTATGGTAGTTACAATATCTAGGTTTCTATGGGAGAATGTTCTTATAAGATATGGATGTCCCTTAAGCTTGACAAGTGATCGAGGTACACACTTTTTGAATCAGACAATTAGGATCCTATTAGATGAGTTAATGGTTGCACATCATAAAATTACACCTTATTATCCTCAAGAAAATGGAATTGTTGAGGCTTTCAAAAAGATTTTAAACCAAAATTTAAAACAAATTTGTGATGTTGGAAGAACGGATTGGGATGACAAAGTATCAACTGTTATTTGGGCATATAGAACAACTTACAAGAGATTGACCATAGCCACACTATTTCAGTTAGTGTTTAGTGCAGAATTTGTTCTCCCTATAGAATTTATGTTAACTTCTTTTTACATTACACACGCTAGAGGTGTAGTTGATGAATAGGATTTATAAGAGTATATCAACAAGATGATTCAACTAGATGAGCTCTAATTCATAGCTCGATGGGGTCGAAGAAGAAAAAGGATAGAAAGAAGGCATGGTATGATAGAAACATAAGGGATAAGAAGTTTGAGATTGGACAAATGGTACTTATTTATGACTCGAAGTTCTTTTGCCATCTAGGCAAGCTCAAAGTACATTGGTTGGGGTTGTATGTTATCACTTCTATACTTGAATTAGGTTCTTGCCACTAGAAGAAATTAATGGAACATGGTTACCCAGTTACTTTAATGGGAGTAGGCTGAAGCCCTACTATAAATAAGTCTTCTTGGTGTTTTTAATAAGGTAGTATTTCCATTTAGTTTAGGTTTTCAATTCTATATTTCCTTAATGTATTTCCTTGATCATCACTATTCTTTGTCAATTTAGTTGTTGTTCTTTTGTAATAAGTACACTTGCATGCATGAAGCTAATTACTCTATCAAGAATGTTTATGCAAAGAGGACTACACATACTTTTCTTATGGGGTGGTTGTAGTTGTCCAAGAAAAATACTGTGGGAATTGAAAGGTGAAAGGAAGAAGTCACATACTGATTGTGATTTTAAAAAAGAAGACTACTTCTCAAAAGTGACCAAGGATGGAGATGAATGAAAGAATAGTATAATGTGGGGTAAGTAGAGGCCATGTTAGCTACTAGGAGAAGGTACAATGACAAGGTACTCGAGTGAAGGAGCACGCGACTGAAGAGAAGTATGTGACTAGAGGGAAGGAAGGCACATTAGATGGTTATAGATGGGCATGAAGATGTACCACGTGGAACAAATGGATTTGGTCAATGAATGAGGGGATATTTCATAGGTAAAGGATAAATAAATGCATCAAAATTTGAAAAATTTATATAAGGATGGGATGTAGATTCATTTTTACCGTTGTAACTAAGATTATTTGAAGAAATATCTAAGTGCAAAGAGCCAAGCAATCGTGTTAAGGTGCGAAGGGTGTGAAACCAAACGTGACAACTAGATCTGTGTGACAAGAAGCTTGCATCCCAAAGTGGTGAAGGGTTTGAGTGAAGTAGGGAGACTTAAAAGAGTTAGGTTACAAATTTTTCACCTAAGGAATAATTGAATCGAGCAAGGGTTTGATTCACGAGTTACAAAGTTGAAGAGGAGACATTTGCAAAGGTAAAAATGGTACCAAGAAGACATCTATAGAATCGTATAAGGAAATAATAAGGTTTTCATCAAGGAGGAAGAGGTGGCACCCAAAGCCATTTTTTAGAGATGTAATATCTAGAAGGAGTCACCATCGTCCAAGAATGGGATTCACCCATTAGAATGAGAGAAGTGAGTGAATACAATCACAAGACTTCGAGAGAATAAGAAGGAGCTTGAGTCCTTGTGCACCGCTAAAATAAATAAGCACATGGCAAAGGAAATGCGAGTATATGACAATGTATGTGAGAAGATTTTTAAGAGAATTGGGGTCTACCAACATTGTATGAGCTTCCATATTTCAGGAAGTATGTTCCCTTGTATCAGTGGCTCATGAGTAGGGTACATGAAGACTTCTTCTACTTTGCAGGACACAGAGTTAGAATTTCATCTACGCTTGTCTCATCGCTTATAGGTCTAAAGGACACAAGAGAATACATAATAGGTGACCTTGCACATAAAGACATGATTATAAAGACCAAACAGAGTTGGGGTACACGAAGGGTCTGTGCACAATGGACATAAATAAATTGAAGAACTATCTAGTTGTACAAGCTACAACACACCTTGTTACCAAGTTGAATGATTAGGAGTGGTGGTCATAGGTGAATAATATGTGGTTACATGTGGTGTATAAAATGTCAGAAGGGAGAATATACAACATTGTAGGCTATATTGCAGAGAAAATAGTCGAAGAAGCACGCACAGGAGGGAAAATCAGCTTTGGGGATATTTTGTTGTCACTTTGGTATTCATGGAGATCAGAGTACTAGATGGACCAAAGGAGAAACTATGGGAATACCCCATGGAAAAAAAGTCCCCAGAGTTGAAAGATTCAGCAAGTACCTATGTAAGGGGACCATCACGAGATGAAGTAAAGAAAAAGGTGGAGAAGTGGTATGATAGGGTCCATGTGACATTTGGGGAAGAGTGGCGCATCCCAAAGGACCTACAAGTAGTGGTAGGGAAACAAGTTTAGTTTGTTGTATATCAGCATTTTTGCATCACATGCTTCCCAATGAAAGATGGAGTCTAGAGCCCTTGGTGCAAATTACCTTACGCATTCACTGCAAGGTATTTCCAAGCATCTGTTCATAGATTTACAGACACACGCTGACTAGTCTTCAATGCAAATAAGGTAGACTATGACTACCATACATTGAGGAAGAAGTATGTGTATCCTAACAAGCACTTATACGAGAGAGGATAATTTCGAGGTACTAAATATCAAACTGATAATTTTTATGTAGCAAATGTGGGGAGACATTGGTGTATCTCTAGCTGAAGCCAAAGATGGAGAATAAAAATATGTGGAGGGTGATTTCTCACTTCCAAAGCACCACCAAATGGAAATCATACAAAGGAGAACAAAGATAGTGGTGGTTTGGAGCATAGGGGTAGGAGACATCCTACAAGTAAGGGTGAAACTGAGGCACATCATTACCCCACCTTAGCTACAAGAGGGGGATGAAGATAACTTGAATGCGAGTCTAAGGGGAGCATAGGTTTAAAAGGGTATTTAGGAGAACAAGGACCCAAGGAGCTACTCCAACCACTTTGCGTAAATCACCCGACTCTCCCTATAGAAGGAGGCGACTTTGCACGAGAAGGAGGAATCTTATGTTGAATGAGGAGGTGGAAGAGTCGAGGAAAGCATGCCTAATTCTCCTACACTTCCATAGGACACAGAAAAATAGGGTGAGGTGTCAAAGGAAAAATAAGGGGAAGAGAGAATACCATAGGAGATAGCTATAGAGGATGTTCAGGACATAGAGAAACAAGTCTTAAATTTGGAGGCTAAAGTCCCTAAGGAGAAAAGGTCTAGAAGGACAAGTGGAGAGCACATTCCACGGGCCATGGGGTATGCATAGGACATAGGAAACATTGTTTGCACCGCTTCTAGAGAATGATAGTACGTATGATTTATTCGGCCGGACGTTAATGGATGAGGATATGGTGACTGTGTGAACTAGAAAGAAACTATCATGGTCGATGCACACCCATATGGATGAGCCTAAATTTTATGTCCAGTAAAGAGTCATGTGTTTCAAGGTGCCTCAAGCTAGACACATGACATTAAAGCCTACTTTCATGTAAGATGAGCGGGTCATCAATGCACTCGTTAAAGTTTCTACTAAGGTGGCTAGAAGAAACATGGAAAAAATTTCCACGATCAAAGCGCTACGTGAGGAGTTGAATAAAAGGACACGAGATAGTGCACATAGCACGGAGAGGGAATTTACACAAAGGAATAATGAGGTGTTCATAAGCATCACAGAGGATATTGGGGATAATGTAATCAAAGCAAGGCCACATTTAGAGGCCAAGGTACCACAAACATTTCCTTCAACGCAATACACTATGTGGGAAAATTGGTGGACTTGGTAATCAAAAATGAAACTCTACGTATGCAAGCGCCGAACACTCGAATAAGATGTTGATCAAGAGAAAGTATCTGTGATGAAAAAAATTACATCTTATGAAGGGTTGTTGTAAGCATTATAGGAAGTATTGAAGAAAGAAGACTAGGCTTTAAATGTATGCACAACTCTAGAGGTGCTTATCAACATCAAGACCCTCGAAGATAATAACGAGGTCCAGAAAGTGATGAAACATGAGACATTCAGCAGCGTAGAAAGGTTTTCAATGGTTAAACGAAGCACGAGGCCCTGACAAAGAGCACAAGAACTGCATAAGACTCAACTAGAAGAGTTTGGAAAGCTAATTGTGTAGAAGATGGAACTTTTAGAAGGAAGAATGACATCAATGTCCAATGTTGTGTTAGTTTTACATAATGAGAAGGGAGAGATTACGAGGGATGATTTGGAATACATTGCTATGGACATCCTAGAAAAAGTAGAGAAAGTACTCACCGACCGCAGGGTATTAGAGGCTGAAATAAAGGAGTATCCGAGTTGATACTTCAAACAGATAGAGAATAGGTTGCCTAATAACCTCATAAATATTCTTTATTTATCCACATTGTTTCATTCTTATTCTTTCCTTTGATTTTTGATATACCCATTTTCGGGATGAAAATGAGATTAGTGTGGGTTAATGTTGATTAAATAATACTTGTCTAAGATCACACAAGGAGTCCGTGTGGGATATAAGGCCCAAAACCAAGGGTGTGGAAGGACAGGAAGGACCCACACACGGAAGGCAAGTTCAGATTTTAGGACTTCACTAATTTTGATCATGAAGACCTATTTTTGGAAGATGGCATGTAGACCACATCAATGATGCAGATATGTGCATGCCATGCATTCTATATATTTGGATAAGTGGTTTGAAGATTTTATACATGGAGACAAGATGAGAATAGAATTGACACTTTAGTTAACTGTAAGATAACTATAGATAACACACTTGCATGTGTGGCTATGAGTGTAAATGGTGTGTGGTTATTAATAGCATGTGACCTATTTCTAGAATAGATAAGCAAAGAAGGTCAAGTCCCCACCCTATATATATATGCTGTTAGGGTGCATAGTAGATGAGAGATAGAGAGATGGATATATGTATGTGTAACAGAGAATATATGCATATGACTGAATCACTATATCAGTTCCATACGCACATTGGTATAGATTGACAAGATTGTAAGGAGCTTCTATATTTATTAACCAATGGAATATATTGGATGAATCTAAGTGTCAATCTGTGTGTAGTTGACTAGTGCATGTTATTTAATTCAATCATGATTACTTGTTTAAGCTTGTTCTTTCATAGATTTGTGAATAGCATGAATTATAGAATGATGGATTAGTTATGAATCTATATTTTTCTTCCTTCATCATGTTAACATCCTATTACAACAACCCTAAAGAGGGAATTGGTACCTTTGTGTGTGTTTTGGTGAGCACTCATTCTAGGTTGAGTGATGTGCCAGCGCGACTAGGGTGTTATCTAGTAAATTCTATGCTGCATCATGGCAATATTGCCTTATTACAAACACCAAGAAAACTTATTTATAGTAGGGCCTCAACCCATTCCCATTAAAGTAACTAGGTAGCCATGTTGCATCAAGTTCTTCTAACTGGAAAGAACCTAATTCAAGTATGTAAGTGATGACATACGGCCCCAACCAATGTACTTTGAACTTGCCTAGATGGTGCAAAAACTTAGAGTCATAAATAAGTACCATTTGTCCAATCTCAAACTTCTTATCCCTTATGTTTCTATCATGTCATGCCTTCTGTCTGGCCTTTTCCTACTTCTGACTCCATTGTGTTATGTCTTGTTGCTCATCAAGTTGAATCATCATCTTGATACACTCTTCTATTACATGTTCATCAGCTAGACCTCTAGTGTGTGCAATGCACAAAGAAGGTAACATAAATTCTATAGGGAGAATGGATTCTATACCAAACACCAACTGAAATGGTGTGGGTTTGTTCAATCTCTTTTAAGTTGTTCTATATGCCTAAAGAACAACTGACACTTTGTCATCCCAATCCTTTCTTCTAACATCGTAAAAAAATTTCAATGTCTAGCTGAAAATATTGTTGAAAGCCTCAATAGTTCCATTTTCCTAAGGATGATAGGGTGTGGTTTTATGGTTTGCAACCATAAACTCATCTAATAGGCTCCAGTTATCTCATTCAAAAAGTGTGTACCCATATATTGTAAGAACATTATCCCATAGAAACCTAGCTATTGTAGATACTACATAGTTCTTTGTAAGAGTTGCTTCTACCCACCATGTGAGATAATCTATGCAATTAATAATATAGTGTGATCCATTCCTACGTGCAACTGGTGAAATAGGTCCTACAAAGTTAATGACCCATTTTTAAACGGTTCACCCCTAATAATTGGTCTCAAAGGCACTCATCTCTTTTCCCTAGTGTTCCTAGGCAATCGACAATCATCACATGCCTTACAATATTATTTGCAGTCCTTATACAATGTCTCCCACCATAATCCAACAAGTAGGATATTTCAGGCAGTCACATCACCTGCATAATGGCCTCCTACAATACCACCATGATCTTCTTCCATAATATCCTTGTGCTCATGATCTAATACACAACAATGTAATACTTTATCTCTACCTAACTTATAGAGGTCACCACTGATTAACATAAATGGTGTCATGCATATAGCAAGTTATTTCTTTTCTAATTCCTTCATTCCTTCTAGCTCCATACAAGTTCGTAGAAAAAAGCAATGTCTTCTAATTCTGTGGATGTGCATTGTAAGCTATATAATTGTGCATTTGGCATGGTTTCCTTAATTATCTATTCTTCCTCTCTTGAGTTCATTCTAGATAAATGGTTTTGTCCATAATTGCTTTTCCTTGGCTTCACCACAAATGTGAAGTAAAACTCTTGAACTAGGAGTACCCATCTGCATATGTGCCCCTATAAGATCGGTTTGTTTACCAAGAACTTTAATGCCATGTGATATGTATAAAATACAAATGGTGTTCCTAACAAGTATTGTCAAAACTTATGTAATACATAGATCATTGAAAAATATTCAAGTCTTTGTAGTTGTATAATTTTGTTTACCAGAGTCAACTTCCTACTAGTAAAAAACATTGGATGATGGATAATACCTTTTCCAAGTTGAGCTAACACAACTCCAATGGCCATGCTATAGGTGTTCACATGCACATGAAATGGTTTATCCCATGAGGGAAAGTGTAGAATGGGCGCAGTAGTAAGTTTCTCTTTTAATATCTCAAACATGTGCTGCTATGGTTCTCCCCAGTAAAATGTACCTTTCCCCTTTAGTAACTCTTCCAAGGGTATAAAAATTTGGCATACCCTTTGATGAATTTTCTATAATATCATGTATGACCTAAAAATCTGCACACCTCACTTTGACTGGTAGGCACTTCCAGGCCTAAACTGACTACAACCTTAGCTGGATTAACCAACAAACCTTCCTTGTAGATTATATGTCCTAATAGTATTCCAACCGGTGTATCAAATATGTAATTCTAGATGTTCAAAGAGATATTAAATTTTCTGCACCATTCAAACATTAAGCGTAGATTTTCATAATGATCTTTCACAAGCCCATATATTGTCCAATCATCTAGGTAGACTTGTAAGAAGTTGTGAATAAAGTCTTTGAATGCCTAGACAAGCTGTCCGCGAGAATACAATAGGCACATTTTTCAATCCAAAAGGCATCACAGTATATGTAAAACTACCCCATTCAAAAGTAGTAAATGTTGTCTTTTCTTGATCCTCCCGAGCAATCCTAACTTGATGATACTCGATAACTCCGTCTATGAAAGAATATATTTCATGCCCTACCACTCCTTCCAAAGATTTACTTAGTGAATGGCGTAGGAATGGGTCTTTTACACATGTAGCATTTAACTCCCCGTAGTCCAAACATATTCTAATTTTTCCATCCTTCTTGATACTCGATCACCATTGTGCTAACCCATTTTGACTCATCAAGGGGTTTGATAATTCCAGATTTCAACATTCTATCAATTTCCTCTTTTACCTTTTCTCACAAATTAGGATTCATTTTGTATGGTCACTTCCTAACTAGTCATGCACCATCCTTAAGTTTTATCTTCATTTCCCTAAGTGATTTATGTACGCCTTTAAGTTCATGATACCCTTGAGGGAATAAGTCCTGATAATCCTTGAGTAACTCAATGATCTTTGCTACCTCTAAGTCTAACCAGTAGTCTCCAATTATGGCCTCCTTAGGCTCATCCTCTGAACCTATATTCACCTTCTTTATCTTCATGGGTTTGTGATAGGTGTGTGTATCCTTTTCTACACTATCCAAGACCTCGCGCACCCCTTGTGAATGTTCAATATCCAAGTTCTCAACTTCCTCATCATCCACGATGTAAACCATCTTTCCTTTCTCTTTCTTAAGGCAAGCACATTCCAGTAGTATGGAGTCCATTTCTTTTTCCTTTTTGAAACATGCTCTAGACTCTGTCTCACCAAATAATTCCTAAATATGCTCTTCTATGTTTGCACTATTTCCCATAGTTAAGCACTTGAAAAATTTAATGCCTCTTCTATTGGAAGTTGGGAAGAAAAGTAGTCAAAGGTTTGGAACATTCTTGCAATTAAATTTTTCCTATTTCTAATATCTTGATGTAGTTCTACGTATACATACCAGAAAGTGCACATCCTTGTAGCATAGAGTACATTCTATGCACCTAAAGTTAAGGTGGTAATGCTTCATGTCCTATTATCTAGAGTATCTCACACTGCTAAATGTGATGTTGAACATGTTGATCACCATGATAAGTGCAGATCTACATAGGCGCATTATTCCTTACAAAAATAATAGATAGGGCTATCCTAATCTCTTCCCATTCTATAAGATTATCCCTATGGACTACCCACTAACACACTGCTATCCCGCTCAAGGTATATACTAACATATCTCTTCTCTTAATTTGATATGTCCACTTTGTCTCCATGGATTTCAAAAATACAGGAAGATCTTCTCCCCTATATACCAAGGTATTGCACTACCTATCCATCAAATAGAGCGAAGGCCATTCTTTCATGTAACCACACTTTTTACCTCACAACCTACTAATTCAAATGTACCATGAGCCCAATTGTCACAAGCAATACTCATAGTATCACTAATAGAATGATGATCCTACCACTATAGGATGCCTTCTTTTGATGGTTCATTGACCTCTCGGGTCCCGAATAGCACGTACATAATTTTTTTAAGTCCTCCTCACTTAGAGGCTCAACATATGGTGTATACTTCGCATCTTTCAAAGGTATCACAACCCTTTCCTCCTTATTATCAAAGCTGATATACCCTTTATTGAATCTCAAATAAGCATTATTCGCATAACACAAAGGGCATCCAAGAAAGGATGGAAAATTATCTTCTTTTGCAAGTACTAACACCTAAAAATACCTAGTGAACTTGGCCCTTTGTATAGTTATAGATACATCCTTCAAAACTCCTATGGGGATGGCCTTAGTTCAGGTTTGCCATAAACAACACATTAGATGATGGCTTCTATGGGGGTATCCCCATTTTTACCCATGCATCTAACGTAAGCACATTTACTTTCACTCTGTATCAATCAATATGTTTCTCAATAGCCATCCATCCACAACAACATTAAGAGTAATTTCCTTGTAATAGTCAATGCTATAAGGGGGAATATTTACATGCAGGATCTACTTTCTGGTCTCAATACTTACACGCGGAGTGTTCCCTTTTAACCAACTTCCTAATAGTGGAATGATGCTCTTTTGGTTCTACATTTTGTAAACTTCTCTCAGATCATCGATATCAGTTTGGACTATCTCTAACCCCGAAGATTCCTTAGCACTTTGATGAGTAGGATCTGGGTACCTTGCATGAAAAAAACCTCCTCCTTAGTGATTATAGACTTCTAGTGCAATTCCTCTCTTACACGCACTACTTTATCTTGTGTAGTAATCTTCACCGTCAATGCCTCATGTCCTTCTACTACCTTGGGCATCCATTGATCTTCTACCGTACGCTAGATTATAACCATCTTGGCACCTCTATTTTCTTACTTATGTTGCTTACTCAGATGCTCATATAAGTATGGGAACTCTTCATAGCTATGGTTCTTCTTGCATAAAGAACATGAAATATTATGAGGAAATTCATGCCTATAGTGGTCAGGATATCCACAGGTATAACATGTTCCATGAGGGAACTCAACTCTTCCTCCACCACAACATGGTCCTCCATATCCATCAAAATATCCACGTCCTCTTCCATGACTTCCTTTGAAATGCCCCTCATTCCTGTCATAGCGTGTTTGATTATGATCCCAATCCTAGTGCTCATTCTTACCCTTAGAATTATCTATTACACTTGTCTATCGTACCCCAATGTCTATAGCATCATGTATCTGACCAATCAACCGAAAATCTTCAGTATCATGGGTCATGGACTTACAAATCTTACAAAAGCAAGATACATTTTTCCTTATCATGCATTGTAACAAAGGACAGTGACTAACATCATGATTCAAATGACAAATATCACAATCTAACAGTAATGAGCATACAAATATGTGAGGGAAACTATCCTTAGTGTGACCTTCCACTTTATAATCTATACACAAAAATCATGAGCATGTTTCATGGGCTAAATTTGCTTGATAGCTTCTCTAACTACTTTGTCATAGCTTTAATCTGTACCTATAAGAATGGACTAATGCTAGTGTTAATGCTCCCAACTACCTCAACATGTAAATATTCTTCCAATGCTTTGCATGGATCAGTGTATGTCTTATGTGACAACACCCTTCTAAATGGTGTAATCAATCCACTGAACCATTGTGCATGATGGCTTGTGTGAATATCATAAGATAGCTTAGATAGAAGTGTCTCAAAATGGGAAGCATACTCATGTTCACTCTCGCAATGCCTTTCTTGATATCCTTGAGTGAACTTATACTCTTTTTCTCAAACTCCGGATATGTAACTCTTTCAAGAAAGCATCCTTGAATGCTGCATAATCCATGCAAGTTTGATCACTATCAAATTTCTTATACCAGCTATGTGTACATCCCTATAAGGTAGTACCAAATTGACTTGCCTTTTCTCGAATCCATGATTTCTTTAGCACGCCACAATATTTCACACATATGCACATGTTTGAAAGCATCCTCTATACCTCTATATTCTAGGAGATGAAGAGACATCTCCATATAGATATTTTGTGGTTGCTTGCGGACCTTGACCACCTATCCAAAACCTCCTATGTTCCCTCTACCTCCAGAACCACCAGATCCACCAAAAATAGAACCACCTATACCTCTTGATCCTCCACTTGTAGCTGGAATAGGACCTATAGATGTACTCCCATGTGCTTCTATAGTGGTACTATACTAAACCCCTATAGTTTGTGAGATAGTTCCACTTCCAAAGGTGAATTCAAAATTCTACACACTCATGTTTTATGTGCATGATGCACCTAATAACATTCCTCCAAATATCATTGAAGTCATCTTTCTTTCCATTTATGTACTTACTCCCGACTTACTCCCGATCTCCTACTTCCCAAGTTAGCTTGTTGGTTACTTGTCATACTAGATACTAGAAAACCAAGTGCAAGGGCTAGGTCACCAAGTGGATTAAGATGTGTGCCCATGGCCTAGGTAGTATCTGCTAGTGCACTTCTATCTGAGGCCAAGGGGGATATCTATCATGTTTTCCAAGATGGGGGAGTTCCTAATGCTCTAGCTCCATGTCTTCTATGTGAGCTATAAATCATTCATGAGCCATCTCTATCCTCAACATCATACTTTCTGCAACATAATGCTTCTTCTCTATCTCCCTCTCACGCTCCTCATTATACTTAAGCCACCTATCCTCTCTCTTCCTCTCTACCACCAGGTTTTCCATCTTTCACCAAACATGTTCCTTCCCTCATGCCTAGTGAAGTTTAGTTAGATATTAGTTTACTCTCCAAGTTCAAATTTACCATCAATATCTTGATCGCTAGTGGAATACCTTACAGATATACTCCTCTAGGATACCATAAAAACTGGAATTCAGCTACCTCTAGGCAAGAATACGTTGAAATTGAATATTCTAGAATATAACTATTTAGAACACCATGAAACCATGTATCCACAACATGAGTCCAAATCAAATCAACATCATAAAGAGCCTTAAATTCTTCTTGGGTCCAGCAAAGTGTGCAATACCTCCAATTCCACCGAGAAGTATAAGCATTAAGCCACTCATATAGTTATACTAGAAAGATAGAAAAAATCTCTCATATAGATTTCGTTCTACCAAAGTGCGTGCATTAAAATCAGATCCACTTTTAAACTACATCATGCATATTATTCCTCCATATCATGTATCCATTCCCCAATACTTGTTAGATTTAATTAGTACGTCTTCATTGTGAACCATCATGAAAACAACTAAAAAAGAGGTCTTGAAAATGAAACTAATGATGGAGCCTAAAATTTACTAGATAACACCCTAGTCACGCTAGAACATCACTCAGCCTAAACAGAGCACTCACCCAAAGCACGAAAAGGTAACAAGTCCCTCTTTATGGTTGTTGTAGTAGGATGTTAGCGTGATGAAGGAAGAAACATATATATCCATAACTAATCCATCATTCTACAATGTATGTTATATTTAGATCTATGAAATAACAAGCTTTAAACAAGAATCATGATTGAATAAATAACACGCACCACTCAATTACACACAAAAATGACACTTAGATTTATCCAATATCTTCCATCTATTAATAAACACATAATCTTCATACAATAATTTAGTCATATGCGTATATCTCTATATCTTCATGCATCCATCTCTCCACGACACACACATACTACTATGTGATTCATATCATATATAGAGTGGGGAATTTCCCTTCACTAATTATCTATTCCAAAAATAGGCCGCATTGTATTAATATCCATGCACCATTTATAGGTATAGCCACACATGCAAGTGTGCTATCTATAGACCTCTTGCGCTTAATCAAGTGATAATCCTATTCTTATCTCATCTCCATGTAAAATGTTTTATCCAATCCTCTAAAGATAGACAATCTGTGGCACACACGTCTTTGCATCATTGGTGTGTTCTATACACCATCTTCTAAAAAAAAGGTCATTAGGCTCAAAATCAGCTAAGTCCCAAAAGCTGAACTTTCCCTCCACGCACAGTTCTTCCCTGTTCCTCTGCACCTTTGATCCTCGGCCTTCTCTCCCACGCGAAATTCTTGTGTGTTCTCTAATAATTATTCTCTTATGAACATTATCTATCAAAAAAAATTAAAATAATAATAAAATAGCTAAAATGAAATTTAAGAAATTAAATGTTTAAAACTTAGAAAGGTGAAGTAGGGTTTTATTTGGCATATTTTTAGTTTTTTAATCTTATTTTTGATCTTGCTTTGAGAGGAGAGGAGGTTTGCGATTTACCACAAATGGGATCTCCACACTAGGGTATGGATGTCCACCTAAGTAAATGGAGAGGAAATTTCTATTAGATGTTGTAAAATGTGCTCAAAATGGTTTTTTTGTTGAGAAATTAAAATCTTGTTTACTTTTACCTCTACCACCCCTCTATTGTGCACAATGAAAAACTCACATAAATGGAAGAAAAAAATATTTACAAACCTTTCTATACTTCTTCATTGAAAACCTCATATCAGGTTGTATAAAGCATTTCAACTTGTGTAACCTTGTGAAATGAATATTGTGGGTGATCTTGGAAATGACCTCAAAATGTGGATTTGACCATGCTATGAGAAGATTTAGCTTGGATTATTTCTTCCAAAATAGCATAATTTGGACAAAAAAGGGATAGATTAAGTGTACGGGAAACCCAAGAGACTCAACAAGATTGGAAAGAGGATAGACATGATATTTTATAGAGGGTAAGTAGTGGTTTGAGTTGAATGAAAATTGGTTGAATGCACATGTGAAAAATAACATTTGAAGGAAGTTGAATGGTTTTTGTAAGATAAATTTTACTGAGGAGAAGTAAAGAAATTAATTAGTATAATTTGCATCCGAAAAGGTGAGTGTGCTTACAATTTAACTAACCCACATTTCTAGGATTCTAGAACCTAAGTTGACTGGATTGGTGAAGTGGAGTCCAAGTGGTAGTTGAATAGGAAAATAGGTGTACTTTCCTAATTAGATAACTAATTTAATTATCTATAATGTGCACACTAACTAATTAATCATTTATTTAATAAATGATAATTACGCTAGATAAAATAACTTTTAGAGATTAATTTAATTAATCCAAATGGGTGTAATGTGCATGATTTAATCAATTTAATAAATCAATCATAAAGGGATGAACTAGGATGTACTGGGATAATCTTGGAACGAATGAGTGATTTTGGGGTGTCTACATTTTCCCCTCTTTAAAGTGTTATTACAAATTAATAGTGCTTTAAAGATAATAGTCACATGTAGAGTAGTGAAAAGAATGAATTAAAGCAATTGGATGCCCCATGTAGAAGGATGGTAAGGGAATGCCCCTCAAATAGGTGAGTGACACAAAAAAGTAGTGGAAAACCAATTGATAGGAAGAAGAAAAGGGATTTGAACAAGGATAGGAAGGATTATGCTTGTAGCATGAGTGTCATTTGAAGAATAAATTTAGATAAACCTTATTTTTGTTGTTTCATAATAGATTTGTCACCATGATTATGAAATAATTAAGATGGGTAACCCATATGCACGTAAACAAACACATAAACATCAAATAAAATATAAAACAAAACATAACCCCAATATACACATTAGGTGCGGAATCAGGGTTATAAAGGAACCAATATGTAATCACACTACTTGTAAGTGGTCTAAAAAGTAAACATCAACAATGAAGGATAAAATTGAAAAATAAGAAAAAAACTATGCCCCTAATGCATGCCATAATGATGATTAAGTAGATGCAAATACTCCCAAGGAGGGAACAAGATTAGATTGAAGATCGAGTAAAGGTAATCCTCATGAGACTCTTATTTTATTGGTTGTGAAAATGATAAAAGTGCATGTTCCCTGAGCGAAGTTATATCACGAAGGAAAAACAAGTGTTTGGCATTCCCAAAACATAGTAAGGAATCCTAAAAAGGGAATAAAGTGGTGATTGTAATATTCAAATAATCACTAGGATAGTAGATGAGATTTTAAACTTTTTAAGTTTGTGTTGAAATGTTGAAAGATTCACTTCAAGGGTTTTCTAATTGTAGGATTAATTTTTTTGTATTTTTAAGATTTTTGAAAAATTTGAAATAAAAATGCAAATAAATGTAAATAAACTTGAATACATAGAAAAAAATGAAATCACAACATGAATTATTTAATAAGCCAAGAGGAAAACACAACACGTGCAAGTGACAAGAAGACATGAAATAAGCATTGCAAACAAACCCAATAAGAACAGGAAGGAACCGCACAAAAGTTATATGTGAAATATGATGTGAAGCATCTTCCGTAATTAGTCTACAACAAAGGTAAAAAAATTACAAAAAAATGAAAATAAGAAAAAGTATCATCAAAATGTGACAAACCACCACAATATAACACAATTTGTAAAAATGATGTATAATAACACTCTAAATGTGTTCCACATTGAGGAGTTGGTTAAATATAAATGCCCCTAAGTGATATCTTAGAACATGAGAGGATTGGATCAAAGCGGAAGAGAAGAGTGATACTTAGATACTCCAAAAGATAATCTTGTCAGATTCCATTAAATTTTGATTTTTATTTCATTAAAATGTGCCACAAGCAAATTTATATTGCGAAAGGGTAAATGATTTCCTCGAGCACGAGATAAACACCATGCTAAAGACAAATTATTATCAAAAGATGATATGGAACGATCATGAGGAGTGTTTTCAATTCACGAAATTATTGAACTATGTTATCCAATTGCTCAAAGTTGGTCAAACATTATCTAAATGTTTTGATTTTGACATTTTTATACTATTTTTGGATTTTGGAACAATTTTATATTGTTTTTTTGTATTTTGAACAATTTTATATTATTTTTTATATTTTGGAATACTTAATATTGTGTTTGTATTTTTGAACATTTTATATTGTTTTTATATCTTTGGACATTTTAAAATGTTGGTATGTTTAAAACATGATAAAGGGGTGCACTTCTTGAAAGTAGTTGCAAATAATTAGAAGCATTTGATTCCATTGGCAAAAATGTAGATGATGTAATGATAAGATGTATCACTCCATTCATGACCTCACACAACTAGGAAGATGTGACGTATCATCATCAAGATTAAATAAGGAAGTGATAACAAGGCGAATTCCATTATGTAAGTGAAGATGATGAATGCAAAATACAAGGTGTAACAATAATCCATATGAGAAAAATGTAACTCATCTCCAGGTCAAGATTATCGACTAGTTCTAAGATGATTCCAGTTTATAGGTTTTTTACTTGACTTAGATCCATTGATGGCCTATTGATTGAAAAAATCTAGTTGAGGGAATTGTTGTCTCTCTTTAACATAAGCAACTTCATCAAATGTTTTTGATTAAGCACTTTAATTAAGATTTCTAAAGGATTTATTTGGTTAATTTTTATAGTTTTTTTTAAAAATGGAACCCCTACATATTTCCCCATGCCACGAGTAAGATGCAAGGGCTCAACACCAAAGAAAAAAGGTAGGAAAGTAAGGATATCTTCCTCCATATCCAGTCTCATACTATTTGTGAAAGTATGGGATTATCACAAAAAAATGTGAAGGGTGAAAGGTGTAATGATTTAATTTATTTTATATTGTATGATTAATTTAATTTTCTTTATTTATTGATATTGTGCTTGCTTTGGGAAGGAACATCATGACCCCAAGTCTCAACCTCATGTGACTAATATGATGCAAGGGTTCAACACCATAGATCGAGATGGACAAGAAAATTTCAAGCTAAATAAGTTTTAGCTTTCTATTATAGAGAGACCTTTTTTGGAAGGAGGATTTTCCATTAGTAATCTTCAAAAAAAAAAAGGGTAAAAAGATTATAAATGGTAGAAACCATAAAATAAATGAAACACATAATTCCCAAGAGGAACAAGGTTAACCAACATCGTAATAGGTGAAGAACACAAATATATGATAATGGGATGATTAAGATATCTTCCAATAGATGGAATGGTTAATATTATTTGTACTCACTTTTTCACTTTTGATTTGAAAACAATGCTTTAGGGAAAAATTCAATACGAATTTTTATTATCTTTTAATGAGTTTTAAATTTTATGAAGTTTGGTAGATGAGGGTTTCAAATGGACTCATCAAGAGAGATGCCGATATTTATTAAAGTTTAATGGTCCTAAAATATGAGACTTGGGTGGATGAGATCTAAATGAAGAGGGGGAATCAAAAGATTTGGTAAGTAATAAAATATGATACTTGGGTGGACAAGATCCAAGTTAAAGGAGTGAATTGAAGGATTTGATAGGTCTTGAGGTATAAGAAATGGGAAGATGGGTTACAAGTCAAAGGATGAAATCTGAAGATTTGATAAGTCTTGATTTATGATAGTTGGGAGGAAAAGATTCTACTCAAAGGAGAGAATCAAAAGGTTCGATAGGTCTTGATGTATGAGACTTGGTTGGATGGGTTCCAAGTCAACAAAGGAAATTTGAAGATTTCAAAAGTCTTGATTTACGAGACTTGGGTGAATAAGATCCAAGTAAAAGGGAGGAATCAAAATATTCAATAGATCTTGAAGTATGAGAATTAGTAAGACGAGTTCTAATTCAAATGCGGGAATCAAACGATTCAATGAGTCTTGAGGTATAATATTTGGGAAGACAAGATCCAAGTTAAAGGAAAGAATCGAAATATTTGATAGGTCTTGAAGTACAAGACTTAAGTAGACATGATCCAAGTCAAAGTATTTCTGATTAGATAATTCTTTGATGGGATCAAAAGACCTATTTGATGTTATATGATGATTATCGAGGTTGGGAATATGTTGAGATTCATATTCATCCACAAGTAGAAGAGTGTGAGGAAAGAAGGATTGATCTCTAGATGTATATCCAAGGTTCCTTGTAGTATGTAGAGATAAAATATTTAATGTTTCTCCTTTTAAGTTTTTAATTATTTGATTTGATGAAAGATTCATAATTAAAGTGTGAAAAGGTTGTATAAGGATATTCCATGGTATATGTACCTTATAAAGTTTACACATATAGATGTCTTGACAAGTATAAATCATAGTTAACGAGATGCTTGTAAGATTGATTGTTTGAGGTATAACGAACATATAAGGTTGTATTGTTGCAAGTTTCCAAGTTTTTGGTGGTTTTGTTTTGAAAAAGACTAGAGAAGTTAGAGATAACGTCCAATAGTGAAGGAATAGAATCAATCTCAAGAGTGCTTGATGATGGACCCTCTTTTTAGTGTCTACAATTATGTCAAGGGTTGAAAAGGAGTCTTGAAGTAAGGTCAAGATATCATTTGGTGATAGAATATTGTTTTCCAAAACAAGCTCACTGTCTATTTGGAGGAACAGTAGAAAATCTATATAAGAGATAAATTGGTTTGGAGGAAAGATAATTTACCTTTATAATGATCCCATTGAATGCTGAAAGAAATGATAACTAGATCGTACCAAGCCAAGAACACGAGATGCTAATCAAACACCATGATCAATAAGATGAAAGTAATTCACCAAAATAGCATTACATAAAACCTTTGCAAACAAATGATCAGCAATATCGTATATTATAATGGAACTCAATGCAATACATTGAGAATCAGCCTTGCTTAAATAGGCAAGGAATAACAACCTAAGAACCAGTCAAGGTCGTAGATCAAGCCATAAATCAAGGAAAAACTAGTCATAAAAGAACTAGTCAAGACCATAGATTTAGGAGAGAACTAGACATCAAGAATCTAGTCAATACCATAGATCAAGGAAAGAACTATACCTAAAAACTAGATAATATCTCCTAATATCTAAATAATATAAAATAAACATCCACACACATAAGTAAGTGAGGATAAATACAACCAAGGTAAATAAAGTACCTAGGTGAACATAAGATAAGGTAAATAACTACTCTAACAAATGCTAGTATGTAGAAAAGTTTGGACAATGTTAAAATTTTCATTAGAAGTTGTATAAATCGATGTGTCATCAGTTGTAAGAGATTCATCATCAAGCTCTATGTAGATGACTCCTCGTCAATTAAGTATTGAACATAACGACAAAGAGGTATACAATTAGTAGTAGAATATCCTTCCATGTGGTGGTATTTACAATATTCAGATGTATTATTCCATGTAGGATTGGGTTCCCATTAGAAAAGGGTCTTGTAGGTGGATATTAAATCACGTTAGCCTTTAATAATTATTAAATGGTAGTAGATATGCTTTCTCTGAGGGTGTAAAATGACGTTCAACTATGTGTGAAGTAGTGTTGATGATACAGGTATATGATGGATTTATAATCGATGTTGTTTGAGGATTCATTATATTCGTAAGATTTTTCCTTTGTACCTTGGTTATGAAATGGATTAGAAAGATTATATTCTTTTGTTAAGACTCTTTTATCAAGCATTTTTTTTCCAACTCTAGGTTCTTTTGATCGCTCAAGGCCAAAATCAACTAAGTATGAAAAGACCCATGGAAGTCTTCCATGTGTCCCATCGGCACAACCCCAAAGATGGAACTTCAAAGTAGGTTCTCAAACTAGCGAAAACTCTCCACATGTCTAGGTTCCAATGAGGTCACTCCCAAAGAAAGTTGAAGAGTCAAAGATACGACTACCTCGTGGAAGCTCTCCACGTGTCTATCCGGCATGTTTGATATAAGCCTGGGAATAGAGGACCCTAAACGATGATGCAAAACCCTCCACATGGAAAAAAGAAAACTTCACCAATCAAAGACTCAACAGAAATACCAAGTAGGGGGTGGATGCACAGACTCCTATAAAGGAGTGAAATATTTATTCCAGATCTGAATTAAAACACTGACAGTGGTAGCACTACATTTAAAATATTTGGGGGTAGGATCTAGAAGGATAAGTGTAGGGCCTTATCAAAATTGAATGTGGAAAAGGTGGTAGTGAGAGTCACAGAGAAAGGAGGTCCTTAAAAGGAGACAAGGAATAAGGCTCAAAAGGAGAGAATTGCAGCCGCGAAAAATGGAGGAAAAGTGAAGAGTTCTGTATGTTTTGTAAAATCTAGCCTTAGTAAGCCTCTATCATAGAAGAGAAGTGTAATATGTGCTTTCATGGGCCTTATGTACCCATTCTCTATATGAATAAAGAGTTCTTATTCTATGTAATTAGATTTTCATATGTTCTGAACTTTCATTTCTTTTATGAGAAGTAGTTCTAAATGAGTCAGGAAATTCATCATGCTTGATGCCCTTAGAATTTCCCTATTTCATTTATTATTAATCAATCATTTCAGTTCCTCATATTTTTCATTATCAGAGTAGTGGATCGTGTTGTTTATCCCTTCAACTATTCTAGATAAAGATCTCAGGTATTCTATCATTTTCCTTTCTCTTAGATTGGTGCATCACCTTTTATTTTTAAGTCATTTACATGTTTTCCTCTAACCCTACCCCAACCACTAGAGAAGAGCCAACTTCTTTAAAATCTGGAGGTCACCTTAGGGTGCATGTCTCACCAACCTAAGGTTTCCTATAACTTTGATGGTTCATCCATAAGGATTATCATCAACGTTTTCCTGGCACGCCCGATGGGACATTAATCCCTGGATTGAACATATATCATAAAAATCTATCAACTAGAGTAAGGTCCAGCTCACCCACTTGAAGGAACAAACAAATGTGAATGAGGGAGAGAAAGGGAGAGGGTCTGATTGACTATTTATAGCTATCTCCTCCATGACATAGAAGGGGAAGATAGGTTCAGAGGTCTCTGTCCCCCCCAGACCGGACTCTCTCAACCCCTCCACCAGGGAGGCCTTTTACATAGTCAACTAGGACCCTCAGACCTATCATTATGGCTCATCTTCAGCCTCCACCTCTAAGACCATTTGTTTCATGGGATCAGGGAAGCCCACTCATCTTTCCCATGCCCCGGTGGTATGGAACCCTATTCCAGCCAATGCGTTAAAAGCATTACCCAAATTCAGTGGTGAGGATTTCAAAATCCCCAGGAGCATCTCTAGATAGTAGAAAAATATGTGTAGTACATTATATAAGGGAACAAGATGTTGCCTTACATCTTGCTAGCCACCTATTTTAAGGGAAGGGCCTGGAATGGTACCAATATTTAACCCCTAACTCTATTGGTACTTGGGACCAGTTAGGGGGCCATTGGTGACAAGGTTCAGTAAAAAGGGAGACTGGTCATCACTCCTACAACAACTAATTGGTATTAAAAAGGGTCCACAAGAATTGATGATAGATTTTAACACCCGGTTCCATAAAACCTAGCAAAGGATTCCAGCCTTGGCTAGACCACCTACAGGTATGGCTATTGTCTTTTACCTAAAATCCCTAAATTCAGATATTTTAGTAATGATTCAATCATTGGGAGGGGATTATTTTCCATAGGCCTATAACATTACAGTCCAAGCTGAGAATAATCTAATAGATGTAGGAAGCTCCCTCCCAGAACTCTTTTACTGATAAATCTTGAGATAGCCCCTTTCCACAAGTACAAACACCGAGCCTATCCTCAACCCCTACATCTTTATATAATACCCCCATGTGGTTATGGCTCCCACTCCTACCACTCATCCTCATCTTCCTCTCCCAAAATGGAGGAGATGAGGAATATCCTAAGAAGTTTTTCTAATGAGATAGTGAACCTTAAAAGGAATCAGAAGCTTATCCAAGGAAAAATTATCAGAGTTTCCAAGGTAACCGACCCGCTTACCCCTCTACATACTAGAATACTCAGAGGCCACCAACCACTCAACCATCAAATCAAATAGTCCTTGTACCAATGCCTCTTTGAACCATCCCCCAATAGAAAAGAGAACTCATCCCCAGACAAAACCATCTGGCTGAGGAACCCAATGCCTGTGCTTCCCTTACAATAATTCTCATATGCCAAGAGACTTTCCCCAAGGGAACTTACAGCTAAGATATCCCTAAAAATGATCAAGAGAAGGTTATGATGCATGTATAGCTAGACCCCACCAGTCTGAGGGAGCCCAAAGTGCCACTTTCACCACCTAGATGCAAGGGATGTCCCTAGAAAAGAGTTGAGATTGCACTAAAGCATGCCCTTTTCTCTTGGTTAGAAGGGGAGGAGTTTGTCTTCATAAATGAGGTATCTATTCTGAAGCCTATTCATTTTAACTACAACACCCACTTCAAGAAAAGGATCATTAAAGTAGATGCACCAACTCTGACTTTGATCGAAAAAGGTGTACAAAGAGCCTCCGATTATCATAAACACGTCTTTGTAAAAATAAAGGAATCTCCAAAACCAACTGTATAAGATCAAGAGGTCCATCACCTTGATAAGGAAAGAATGAAGCATCAGCCACCTCTCAAACCATCACTAGTTAGACCCATCAACATAGTCCAATAGCTGAAAAAGGCACCAGCCATCACATCTTTGTGGGATCTTCTAAGCATTCCCGAGTAGAAAGGAGTTTCTCCAAGAAGCGCTAAAATTAGAAGGGGATGCGACCAAGGTGGGTCCCTCGAAAGGATGGGTCAAAGATGCTTAAGTTCCTATAGAAGCCATATTGCTAAATCAACAAGGAGAGGTGGGTAAGCCAAGGCCCAACCCCTTCTTTTTAACTCTTATTATAGGTAAGAAGTTATTACATAACTCCAGATTCTAGATTCAATGCAAGCACTATTGTCATGCCTCAAGCAATAGCAGATGCTTTAGGAGTTCAATATGAACCCTTGAGGAAGGGAGTTATGCAACTGGATGGGAAATTTGTTCCAACCATAGGAGTTATCAAGGACTCCCATTACAACTCTATTCCTTCCCAAATATAACTATTTTCTAAGATATCATGGTGATTAATGTCCCACCGGTCTTTGGGCTCTGCCTCTCCCGAGATTTCACAGCTAAGATCAGTGGGTATATGTCTTTGGATTGGTCCCATTTAATCCTATAAACCAAGTATGGGTCCAAAATGAAGGTCTTGTCAGAACCACTCTCCAAAGAGCATATAATAGACCAAGTGCCTTCTAGTTTCGAGGCCTCCCATGCTATGATCACCAGAGAAGAAGAACTGTATGTAGAGGATGAGAGAGCCCCAAGAGGGTGATCATCTATCTAATCTTCCCCGAGATCCTTTTGGGAACTTTAATTCAACCGGCCTGGGCACTTATGTCATTTTCGATGAAAACCCCACAATCCCAAAGGTGAAAAGAGAAGGTGATGCACGAGAGACCAGATTTCCCGGAACCCTCCAATATGGACCCTATATTTTGACAGGGCTAGAAGAAAAAATGGCTCGGGAGCCAAATTTTTCCTCATATCTCCTTGGTAAAAAGATACTCTAGTCAATTCATTTCCATAGTTCTCCTACACTAGTAATGAGGCAGAGTACGAGGCCTTGGTGCATGGTTTATGCACCACCCAAAAGGAGGGTATCAAGAAGCTAAGAGTATTTGGTGATTCGGAATTGGTGGTCACACAAGTAAGGAATACCACCACCACTAAGAACCCAAGGATGAGATCCTACTAGCACCGGGTATGGGATTTAATAGATGATTTTGAAGCTTTCAACATTAAGGTAGTTCCCCATGATCAAAATATAGAGGTAGACATGATGGCTACCATTGGGTCTCAATTTGACCCAACCCGAGATCTTCTTAAAAATAAAGATACCATAAAGTGATCATTCACCCCTCTATCCTTGACAATATACACCATTAGTAGGTGTTTGATAATGACCGAAAGATCATACATTTCCTCCATCAGTCTGATCAATTCGTAAATCAACTCTAGCCCTAAGATTGAAGAAGCATATGGGGACTAGATAATATAGCTAAAGACAAACAAGCTCCCAAGAGGATTAATTACTCTTGAGAATCTTTTCAACTTGGATGATGCTAGTGTGGATCGAAGAAGGTTCAAGGTAGTAAAAGAAGACTATGTGGAACTAGAAATAGCTAGGGACAAATGACTAAAAGTTGGAAAGTCGGTGACCCAAAAGGAAAGAGACCGACTCATGGCCTTGTGTCACAAGTATGATAAAGTAATGGCCTAGACATATGATGATCTCCATGGTTATGATAAGGACATTATCCAACACACCATTGACCTAGAGGAAGGGACTAAGCCTGTGTGTCAAAAATAGAGGCCCGTGAACCCTAAGGTGGAAGCCCTCATGGATGAGGAGTTAAGAAAATTATTGAAGCCATATCATTTTTCCAATCAAGCACATGATGTGGGTCTCCAACCTGGTTCTAGTAAGAAAGAAGAATGGTGAAATATGACTTTGCATAGACTTCAGAGATCTAAATAGGGCCTCCCTGAAAGACCATTACCCCTACCCTCTATGGAAAAAATTTTACAGATAGTTGTGGGCTCCGAGATGTTTTCTCTGTTGGATGGTTTTTTTGGGTTATAACCAAATATGGCTCATGGAAAAGGATCAACATAAAACTACCTTCACGACCAAATGGGGAACCTTCACCTATGTAAAAATTCCTTTTGGGCTCACAAATGCAGGGGATACTTTCCAAAGAGCCATGGACACCATGCGTTGGGGCATTGATAAACAAGGTAATCCTCATATACCTTGATGACCTTACTATGTTTACTAAAATGGTAAAAGAGCATTTTGATGCTTTAGAAGTTGTGTTTAAAAAATGTCAAGAGTTTGGAATCTCTCTGAATCCAAAGAAATGTATCTTTAATTCCCCAAGGAAATCTCTTGGGACATGTGGTGTCAAAGGAGGGAGTTTCCATTGATCCTAAGAGAGTCAGGCCATTTTGGAGCTTCCCCTTACTAGTCAACAAGAAGGTTGTTCAATCCTTCTTAGGAAAGATCAACTTTGTCGACAGGTTTATATCAAATTTCACGGGAACTATCCACCCAATCACCCTCATGTAAAAAAATCTAGTTTTCAAATGGACTGAAGAGGGTCATCAGTCTTTTGAATCAATAAAAGAGGCTATTGCATTGCCCCCATACTCCACAACCCCAACTTCTCAAAGAGTTTCATTATGTATGTATATGGGGGAAAATAACATAGCATCTATGCTAACTCAGAAAGGAGAATGACAGGGGAGGAACACCCAATCACTTTCTTTTCAAAACCCTCCATGACTATGAAACAAGATACAATTTTGTGGAAAGGAAAGCCTACACCATAGTCAAAGGTCTAAATAAATTCAAACATCTAGTCACACACAAAAAAATTCAGGTCATGGTGGCTCACCCCAGTGTCAAAGAGTACATAATGGAAGGTGAGATAATCAAAAAAGGAAAATTGGATAACCAAGATCCTAGAATATGACATAGAGTTAAAACCCACGAAGCTTGTGAGAGGTAAGGGGATGTGTCAATATTTGATGCATAGAACCTATCCCCAAAGTGAATGGAGAATCAGAGGAGATAATGTACCTACAGGAGGATAGACCTAAGGGATGGGTCTCTGACAGAATCCATTTTATGCAAACCAGGAGAGTACCCAGGCCATCTCCCTTGAAAAAAGGAGATATTATAGGAAACAAGGGACTCATTTTGCTATGATTGACAACTTCCTTTTTAAGAGGAATTTTAATGGGTTAATGTTAAGATGCTTGGAAGATGAAGAGGCCAAGAGAGTCTTAAGGGAATTACATCATGGAGACTCGGGTGGTCACTTTTCAGCCCAAACCATAACTATAAAGATCTTACAAGGGATATTTCTAGCCTAGCTTGTTTTATTGATAGCCAGTGAAACAAACAAATGCAAGGTTTGTCAAGTTTACGTAGGTTTTCAGAGAAACGCGGCGTTTCCCCTCAATCCCATCCTAATTGAAGAACCTTTCACACAATGGGGTCTTGATTTCATTGGAATGGTTAACCCGACTTCAAGTGCTAGACACCGATGGATTCTCATGGCTACTGATTATTTCACCAAATGGATGGAGGCGTTCCACTCAAGGAGTCCACTAAAAATGTGATCCTAGGACTCTTACAGGATATCACCACATGTTTTGGTCCCCCACACCATTATATCTGACAATGCCAAAGCTTTCCTAGGAGCTAAAGTGTCTGATTTTGCGGTCAGGCATGGGATATATCTAAAGACATCCTCTAACTATTACCCTCAAGGAAATGGCCTGATAGAGTCTACAAATAAGAATATGATAAGACTCATCAAAAGGATGGGACATGAGCATAAAATGTTATGGCATGAGCATGTTAAAACAACCTTATGGGATGATCGGATCACTCCAAAATAGATCCTGAAAGCTTCACCATATGAAATAGTCTATGGAAAAAGTGTTGTGATGCCAATTTCTTTGGAGATTCCTACATTACAACTACTTGAAAGGATTTGAGATAGAGGAAAATGGAGCGATACCAGTGAGGCTCACCAAGCTGGTTGAACTCCAAGAAAGGCATGAACTCACCCATGAAACCATGATCAATCACCAACAAATAGTCAAGACATGGTTCGATCAAAAGACATCGGAGCCAAACTTCCAAGTAAACCACCATCTTAAAGTGGGATGCTAGAGAAGCCAAGCCCGGGAACCATGGGAAGTTTGACCCTTGTGGACTGGACCATTCAAAATCAGTGCATGTAAGTAGCATAACTCATTTGAACTTGAAACCATGGTAGGAGATCCTTTGGCTATCCCAGTGAATGGGATTCACTTGAAACCCTACATTTAGGTATCCTTAGAAATTGTATCATATGTACATATCTATTTCCCTTCTTTTTTGTTTTGTGTTGTTCCTTCACTTTTATTTTGAGTATTTTTCCATATGTTCTGCCACCCCTATCCACATCTCTTTTTTTTTTTGAGAGGCCCCTATCTTTTCTCACATTGAAGTCGTCATCAAGGGTAAGGCCCCCTTTTCTTAATGAAGAGATCCAAAATTAATGCAAGATCTATCAAAAGTCACCGAGTTTGGCACCTTGGGTCTCTCACCTAAAAGGAACATTATAAGAAGTGACTCCAAGAACATGTGATCTTTTACTCCCTAAGTAGAAATGGCTATTAAAGGTGCCTCGAGCTGTTCGGCAGGGTCATTCTAAAGCATTTTAAATTTTTTGAGTTAATTGATGAATATCAAAGTCTCCAAATCCTCTAGAGTCATTTATAGATTCAGAGATACCATGGCTGCCTCTAGTTCTATTCATGCAACAAAATCCTATGTAGGGAAACCCATTCCTCCTCGACCGCACCAACCTAAGTTAAGGTACCCAGATCCATTGTCCCAATATAAACAACCCTTCGTTAGTCAACGACCCAACCGATGATATATTTGACCCCAGTCTCAACAAAAGGCCTAAAGCTTTAAGAGAAGCAGCATGCGCTAGGTTCAACCTTTTAGGAGACTCTGAGTCATTCGGTTCTAGGACCTGGAGCACAACTCTCACCCAATATATGGTTCCTCTTACACACCCATGCCCAGAGCTCATACAGACATGTGCATGACCTATTTCAACTCAGAGAGCCACACAATCCAGGGCCAAAATATAGCTATAGTAATTACACCAAAGGCTATCAGGGACATGTTATCCCTGACCTATGATCAAAAATTGTTTTCTATAATATAGTTAAACTTTGAAACCATATGGACCTAGTGTCAAACAAAGGTCACTTTCCTCACCAAGGAGTTGAGGCTATCAGACACCAGTGCTTTAGGGATTCTAGGTTTCCCCATTCCCTTAAAATATCTCATGCTAATGATGTAGGATGCCTATTCTATGTTGGCTTTTATTTTCAGGCAATACTCTAACAAAGGCGTTGAGGATTGGTAGATGATGGCATTGTTCTAGATGAGGACCATCAATCGGAAGAAGACATAAATTTGATTTTGTGGAGGTCATCATGGGTTCAATTTGTGAGTCATCTTAGAAATTTATCAATGGCATCCACCTTCAGGTATTTTTATTTTTCTTTTCCACCTCATCCTATACCAAAATGCTCAATATTTTGGCCAGTTTATGACTCTGACCTTGTGGGATGCGGAAGTAAATCCCAAAATATTATCCCGGTATCTACATGGACCCATGTATTATCTCATTTTCTTCAAATGTCTACAAAAATACAATGCTTTCATGGAGCCTCTTTTGCTATAGATTGACCCTGAAGGGATAAATAATAGAATGAATGACTCTACACGGTCTATCTTCTTAGACCCATTACACACCTACGACTACTTATTTTCCAGAGGTCATTCCATGATTCAGGTCCATGATTCAGGGGTGAATCCTTCATGCTCCCAAGGATTCTCACACCTCGATTGTGGGTCTCAAAGTCACCAGATAGATCATCCTCCTGGACCTAGAGGTTAGCTCTACTAAAAAGAAAAAAGTAGTCTATGAGCTTCCATTTAGTAGGGGAGGGATTACCATACTCAAAAGACAAGCGGACCATTATCTATCACAAAATTTGGCCTCCTATGGTTTTTCTTTGATTGAGGACTCATGGAGGTATGATCTAGATGGGAAAATGGCTACTACTTTGGCTACAAATAAAATCTCCAACTCTTGCAAGCATGAGCCGAGGCCATTTTTGATTCGTGGTGGAGCCCCCAGGCTGAATCACCTAATATTTTCATCAACTCCAGGACATCCCAACTCTAGACTGGGAGTCATTCCACTAGGTCAAATATGCATTTGACCCTACTCTAAAAATTGGAAAAGGGCTTTGAGTGGCCTTAAAAAGAAGGGATTGGAGCCCCAGGAAAATTGAGGCCTTTTGGAAATATAGGCAGGAAATTGGCCAGACCACACAAAACTTTGAGGAGGTCCTTAGTGATGATAAGTGGGAGGATAAGTGGGATGTAGAGCATGACTCTGATCCAGATAGTGAGGATATGATTGTGCTCACTTTTGAGAAATCTCTCAGGTCAACCATAGAATCTTCCGAGCTTCCATAGTAATGAATACCGAAGAACCTTTTCTACCACTCCTCTTTAGAACTCCTCTCACCATATTTTACCATCGCTGACCTCTCAAAATCAACAGTGGAGGGAGACTCATTTTCCAACCTGGCCCACAAAAGGTTGAAGTCAGTCATGGTCCCCATGATGTCTACACCACAACCTGGGACTTCTCTCTCGTAATGCCTCCACTTCCACCTTTCCTTTCGGAAAGCCCTTTCAGTCTATCACTCCATCTCAAACTCTTCCTCTCACCTATCACTCCTCTACTTCCACAGTTCCCTACTACCATCCCAAGCTTCTCACCCCATCTAATCATGCCCCTTCTTTGGCCCTAGTATCTATAGTGTCTCAATTACCAGTTACTATCCCATATGGCCTGCCACCCAGTTTCCCATTTGCAGGGGAATGGTCTCTTCTCCTTCTGAATTTTTGAGCCAAGAAGAGTCCACTAAGTCAGCCCAAGATCGAGGAGATTAAAGTAGAGAAAGAAGGAGATGGAAGCTCTATCAACTAAGTAGGTGTGATCCTTGTATGATCATCAATAGATCTCTTTGACCATCACTCGCCTTGTCCCTCAGGTATCCAAGCCCACAAAACAAATGTAGCATGATGACTATTCCATTAGTGCTATCATGGTGGACCTTGCTGAATTTCATGCTCAAGAAAAGGTCAAGCTAATGAATGAAAATGGTGGTAGTAGTCACTACCAACTATTTGAAACTCAACAACTAGTTTAAGAAGGCACAAGCCAGCCTTTGAAAGGTAGAGGATAAAGTGGTGGGATGCCTAGATGAGCTTAAGGCCAAGGATAGAGAGGTAGATCAAATCAAGAAGGATTTGAGGGACACATCGACCAAGAAATCCCTCACAACTTCTCAAGCAGAGGAAAAATCTCTGGCAGCTAAGCTCATGCATTCGAGGCCCTGGTCAATTCACTCTCATAGGAAAAGAGTGGCTTTTAGGCTAGGTTAAAATATTTTGATGAAATGGTCAAGGACTTGACCAATCAATTAGGAAATGATCCTATAAGGTGGGAATTGTATCATTAGTGCAGGGGTTTTATGCCTCCTATTGTGACAGGATTTCCATCACTACTACAAATCTAGCCCCAACACTTGGATTTATATCCGATGCACAAGATTTGTGCTCTAAGGTAGAAAATGTAGTCTCCACCATCAAACACCTTATCCGCCAAGGTCAAGAGTTGAATATTTTGATTCAAAAACTCTATGATGCCTCAGACCCCACCCTTCAAAATGTAGGAATCACTAAAATTTGTTTGATATAGTAGAGAAGATCAATGAGATTCTAAGTCGTAATAAAGCTTCTATCAAATGTCAAAATATCTTGGCATAGCTCCGCTAGGAATGAAGGAAAGAAAGTAGAATATCAATGAATTAGTACAACTAGGTTTCCCTTCTCCCTTCCCAGATGAATCCATGGTCTTATCAAAGGACCAAATCCAACAAATTTTGATCGCTAAGCTGCTAGGACAAGATAGTCTTCTAGTCTTTGAAAGAGGACTCCAATATCACTGAGGTTGAGACCATCATTAATCCTATCATATAGTTAGATTTTCACTGCATATAGTAATGCAAAGCCTCCAGGGTTTCTCCCATAAGGAGATAATTGAGATGTACCAATCATTTCAAGTCTTATAACAAAGAACCTACCCAACAGAGCAAGAATGGCTTGGATACCAGGCTTCTTTGTAGAAGCTCTAAGTGGCCCTCTGTGAGCCACATTTTTTTATTTTGAAAGGTGAGAGATGTCGATTCTTCCATGACCGGCATAGGAAATCCCTTGGTGAGTCACCAAACTAATTATATTCTTTTGTTAAGACTCTTTTATTAAGAATTTTTGTTTCCCCGACTCTAGGTTATTTTGATCGCTCAAGGACAAAATTGACTAAGTATGAAAATACATGTGAAAGTATTCCACGTGTCCCATCAGTGCATCCCTAAAGATTGAACTTTGAAGTATTTTCTCTGAATAGTGAAAACTCTCCACGTGTTTAGGTCCTGATGAGGTCACTCCCAAAGCAAGTTGAAGAGTCAAAGATATGACTACCTTACGGAAGCTCTCCACGCGTCTATCCAGGCATGTTTGAAATATGCTCAGGAAAAAGGACTTTAAATGAGCATAAACCCTCCACATGGAAAAAAGGGAGCTTCACTGATTAGAGACTCAACAATAATACCAAGTAGGGGGTGTATTTATGGACTCCTATAATGGAGCGAAAACATTATTCCAAATCTAAAGTAAAATACTAACAGTGGTAGCACTACATTTAAAATATTTGGGGAAGGATCGAGAAGGATAAGTATAGGGCCTTATCAAAATTGAAGGTGGAAAATGTGGTAACTGAGAGTCACAGAGAAAGGAGTTCCTTAAAAGGAGACAAGGAAGAAGGATCAAAAGGAGAGAATTATGGGGTAAAAGAAACAAGAGAAAAGTTAAGAGTTCTGTATGTTTTGTAAAATCTAGCCTTAGTAGGCATTTTTCATAGAATAGAAGAGTAATATATTATTTTATGAGCCTTATTTACCCATGCTATATATGAATAAAGAGTACTTATTCTGTGTAATTTGATTTTTCGTATGTTTTGAACTTTCATTTCTTTTATGGGAAGTATTTCTAAATGAGTTAGGATATTCATTGTTCTTGACGCCCTTATAATTTCCTGATTTTGTTTATTATTAATAATTTTAGTTCCTCAGATTTTGCATTATTAGAGTAGTGGATCGTGTTGTGTAGCCCTTCACCTATTTTAGATAAATATTTCAGTATTTTGTCATTTTCCTTTCTCTTAGATTGGCGCATCACCTTTTTATTTTTAGTCATTTACATGCTTTCCTCTAACCCTACCCCAACCACTAGAGAAGAGCCAACTTCTTTATATTATGGAGGTCATCGTAGGGCACATGTCTCACGAACCTAACATTTCCTATGAATCGATGGTTCATTCATAAGGATTATCATCAATAGTACTTTCCATTTGTTTTAATATGTTTAGAAGATATTTTCGTAAAGACCAATATTATTTTTGTTTGTAGTCACGGGAGGAGGAATATTTTCTCTTCTTATAATGGTGACATATCATTTAGACTTATTTTTGAGATTGGTTGTTCTATAAGTTGTGCACATTACGATTTTTGTTAACACCATCATTGACAACACTATGGTTGTGGTTAATATACCTATTTTTATTGTGAGAAGTGTTCGGGTTTTGTTTTGTTTTATGATAATTATACCCATTGTATTTATAATGAGGCTTGATCAAGCCTTTATAAATGAGGGATTTTCAAATTTGAGTTTCATTTTTGATAACTTCCTCAAAAAATTGAGGTAGTGCATCTACATGTGAAAGGACAACTTGTTGTTAAGGTTTGGGATGAAGATGATAATATTTTTTTCTCAAGGATTGAACATGGGAATCAACTTGTAATTCCTCACCATCATTTTAAGAATTGTGCAAATATCTCATTTTGTCGTTGTTTGTAATTTCACAAATCCATAATTGTGACCTCAATGTCAAGGTTGAAACAAATTTTATTGATGAAATTCTCTAAGAGGTTCACAAAGGTAGAGATAGATCCCTTTGGAAGGTGTAAGAACCAATCCAATCTTGTCCTCCTAGACTCTTAGGAAATATGCGCAAGAGAAAGATATCATTATAAGAAACTTCTTGGCATGCCATGAAGAATTCTTTGACATGCTCTCTAAGATTGATTTTTCCCCTGTATTTTTCAAATTTAGGTGTCTCGAAAGAGTGTGGGAAGGGTATGCATAATATGTCCATGTCAAAATGGTATGGAAATAATTCATCAAAATTGAATTGTTTATGTTGTTTTTGCATACCGGAAATAGTGTCCTTCATCATTTTCCACTCTTGAGAAAATGGTGAATTTATTTTTGGGATGAAGGGAGTATCATTCTTAATATTATTGTTCTCTTTATTGAGTGCAGTATGGATCTAAGATGAATCGTCACTAGTATTAGTTGAATATTTTTTGTCATTTGCATCATAGTGGATTTGGAATATAAGATAAAAAGGTGTTTGGCCATCACATTCATTTGATCGATGAGGTATTTAATAGGATAGGTGGTTGAATCAATAGATTTACATTTATCCTCGATGGATATTCCTTTGTTATCATATTTTTTTTACTTGGTCGTGCATCTTCATGTTTCTATGATGGTGGACCCTTAGGGGATTTGGGTTTTCCTTTCAAGGTTTTAAAATCATCCTTATAAAATTATGAGTGAAACCTTTCTCCTATGGAAAGGAGTTAAAATAGAAATTGGTCTTTGTTTTGTTGCAAAGTGGTGTCTATGGAAATATTTTAAAGTAAGTCTTCATCCTCTTCATTAGAGATGATATGGAAAATATATCTTTCCTCCCATCAAAAGGGAAAATAATTGTGATGTTGTTTTCCCACAATTTTTGAAATAGGGGAGGAACAAGAAGAGGTGTTATAGAAAACTCAACCCTTAGCAAAGTGAATGTTAAGACAAAAGAGGGCAAAATAAGGTGTTATCTCTGAATCACAACACCATCCAATTTTCATAAGTGTGTGTGCTTGAGCTCATGGTGTGACTGGGTAATATGGGTATTATCTCCAAGTTTTGGTATTTTCTACTTGAGATAGACCTCCAAAGAAATATGGCTCTTCTTCCTAATCCCGGTGAAAACTAACTCTCTACGATATGAAGCTATTAACTATCTATATCCTACAATTTCCAAGGAATCAAGGAGAGAGAAGTAACATGCAAATGAAGTGCAACTGCAGATTAATAGGTGATGCACCAAAAGAAGGGAATGAGAACAATTTCTAATGTGTGAAAATGAAAGCAAAATGTAGATCGAGAGAGGGTGATGACAGATTATCCACAATATAATAACAACATTCACAACACATTTCCATGCATACAAAATAATAATAGATCCCTACAAGAATACAAAATAGGCACAAACATATGCAATAATATTAGAGAGGAAAGGAGAATACAAAGAAACACAACAAGGGAAGATACATCCATAAAATTGCATCTATTGCTTCATTAATATGCACAATCCAAACTATTATAAAGGGAAGGCCTAAATCACCATGCAAGGAGTCCACTATAAAGGCCTGCAACACATTGGCTTCATAAAACCAAAATGATAGATTTTTTCTACTTAAAAACAATCCTCCTTTTATAATTTGGGAAGAGAGAGAGAGAGAGAGAGAGAGAGAGAGAGGGAGAGAGAGAGAGAGAAGGGGATGCAAATACCAAAATCTACTTTCCAACCACTTAAAAGATGTCATAATTATGCCAAAATGGTGATATATGACCTAAAGAAGGCACACCATACTATCCCATGACATTCAACAGTGAAAAATGTTTGCCCATGCCTCATTAAATGCTTCTCCAACCTCTTTTCAACAACCAAACAAAATTGGGCTTGTTTTCCTTAAAAATCATTATTGAAACTTCATAAATTTATGTACGTCTTGAGTTTTATGTGTCAAGATTGGAACCACTATTCCAACGAGAATTTTTGCAAAAATCCATTTACAATTTCTCAAGTTAGGACCCTCTGAGTGTGAGAAAATATTTTGATTTTGCTAGGGATATCTTACCTTTTACGTGACTGAACATTTAAATTTTTCGAGCTGGATATATTTCTATAGTTTTCACCCACGTAACCTTACTAAAAATAGTAAATATAGTATTTTTGGTGTAGAGGATGTTGAGATCTTTCCAAAAAGTCCAATTTTGTAAAAATTGGAGCTCTGGGTCAAAATTTATGTCCGTTTGAAGTTCAGGGTTAGGGTGTTCCATGTGGGCTCTTATAATCAACATTAAACCACTTTCCCTTTGTATTGCGGGTGTTATGGTTTTCAAGAAACTCATGTCCCTATAGAACTTGTGTTGTTTTGGCCCCAAACTTCTACCTTATCTGCATTGCACTCTATCTCCTTGATGTGCAGCAATTTCACCTCTACAGGGAGCTCACATCCTTGCAGTACTTGGACCACCCAGGTCGTCAGGATCCAAATTTTCCAAATTACATTGTGCTCATTCCATTCCTTTATAAATTGAACAAGTTAGCATTTTAAGGAACTTGCGGTCAATGGAACTTATCTACTCATACCATGAACTTCCACCTTTTCCACAACACAAAGGACCCACTTCACCCTTTTGCAAATTAGGTAAATCAGCTTTTCAGGGAACTTGTGGCCCGATGGAACCTAGACCGCCTGGGCCACCGGGACCCAATTTACCCACAAATCATTGTTTCCTTAACATTTCAGACCCAAGTCAAGGATGAGGAACCCTAGTTCAATTCGTAGCCATTCCATCTGCAGCCCCTAGACCCACAATACATTAAAATAGGTCCCTTTTCTATTTTTTCAAATTTTTAGCAAATTTTCATTAACTCCTTAGATTTTCCTTGAAAAGGGGAGTTATAGAAAATCAAAGGCATGCCCCAAAAATCTAGATTTCTTGTTTTCACCATTTCTATCTATCTGAGTCTAAAGAAATTGTGCAAGTTATCGAAATCACCTTGGGGTAAATTTCGACAATAGAAGGAAAGAGTTTAACCCTATTAAAATGAGTGCTAAGAGGGAGGAAGCTAAAAGGGTTACTCAATTTCCTAAATCCTAACAATACAAAAGTTAAGATAAAAGGGATTAAAAGGGGTTATATGTGCTCTACTCTTTAATAAAAATGGATGTTAAGGGATAAGATACTTAACAAGGTGAACACGATCAACTCTTAACAAAATGAGTGATAAGAGTGATGAAGAGATGTGAAAAGGTTAACTCTTAACAAGATGAGTGTTAAGAGGAATGAAAAATGGGGAGACTTTGCAATACTTAATAAAATGAGTGATGTTATTGTGGAAGAGACTTAACAAGGTGAGTGTGATCAACTCTTAACAAAATGAGTGATGACAGTGACAAAAAAGGGAATTTGCAACACTTAATTAAATTGAGTGATGTTAAGGTGGAAAAGGGATTGAAATGTTAGTTTAGAAGACTCTTAGAAAAAGAAGTGCTAAGAAAGATAGAGATGTTTGAAAGGCTTCATGACCCTTTACAAAATGAATGTAAAGAGGGAAGAGGTAAAAAGTTAGTTTTCTTGACTTGTGACAAAATGAGTGCTAGAAGAGGAGAGTTAGAGACACTATGAAATATTCTCAAATCTTAACAAAATTAGTGTTAAGAAGGAATAGACTTAGAAAGAAGATTATTTTTCTTAAATTTTAACAAGATGGGTGTTTTTATCATGAAAAAGTAGTACCCTGAGATTTGGCAATGTAGATCTCTACTTTTTTCTAACATTGGACCATCTCTCAAGCTCTGGGAATTGAAGACTTGAGATGACCCTCTAGAGAAGGTTGGTTCCTCTTCCTAATCCTATGCTACAACTACTCCTAATGCAAGAAAAACACCTAACTAATCCTAATCTATGGATTCCAAGGAGATATGGAGAAGGAGAAAGGGTGAAAGAAGAAATCCTACACTACATAGGTGATAGAACTATAAAAGGGGGTGTTGGACAAGCTTGATGCCTAAAAATAGAGAGAGGTGAGCATGGAGAGGATGGACATACATCATAGACCAAGAAAATACACACAATACACTATTTTCAAGTTAACACAACCATATTTAAGCATGCAATGAGAACAAGATATGCACAGTGACCTACAAGCTGAAGAAAGGAAATAAAAGACAACACAAAAAAGTCCAAGGATAGAGAATTAGTCAGAAAAACCAATTTTTTTGCTCCAAGAGTATGCACAATACATCATTTTAGCATAGAGAGATAAGATTGATCACTACATGGCTTAAAAATGGGAGGCTTGAGCTCCACAACATTCTTGCAAATAATAAGGAGGGCCACATAAAAAAATGTCCCACACCCTTTTAAATGTGTTCCCTTTTACGATTTAGAAAAATGTGATGACAAGAGAGAGAATTTTAAATCTCATATTTTCATTTTCACTCTCTTTCAAGGTACCATAAATGTGTGCAAATCATGATGGGAAACCTGCAAAATCCATCCCATGTTGTCTTGTAACTTGCAACAAAAGGAAAATGGCTGCCCATGCTCATTAAATGCTCCCTCAACCACCTAAAAGTCTCCATTTCAAACTATGCTAAATTTTATGGAATTTTCACTATTAAAACTACATCAATCCTTAAATTTCTTGATTTTTGAGTGTATATCTCAGAGCCACAATTCCAACAAGTCTAATTTTGTGTGATTTTGTTGAGAAATGCAAAATTTATGGCCTTTTGAGTGTGAGCATCTATTTATCTCTTCTAGGTTTATCCTCTCTTTCACGGGACTATGCAATACAATGGGTATACTGAAAACAATAATTTTAATTTACCCCTTTCATAATTTTCTTTACATATTTTTAAATAATTAAGGGAATTTTAAAAATGTAGTGGGACCCATTACTTGAAAATTTTTAAAATCGAGAAAAGAGTAAGTGTTCAAATATTCAAAACAAGGGCGAACTTGGCTAGCTGGCTCACCAGATGGCACTTCTTCCACATTGTTGGACTTTCATGCATGTCGGACTCCATTGTTTGCATTAGGTTCCACTCTTTTCTTTTTGGTGACCACTTTTTTCACCCACTTGGTGCCACATTGGTGATTCCTCCATTTGTTAGCTAGCCAACCTCTTCATTTCCATCTCGGTGGGGTTCCTTGCTTCATGTTAATTGCCTCAACCACTAGCTTAGCATGGAATCAAACATTACTTAGAGACTATACTACTTTATGTTATGTGGGCTTTGAACCTCCGCGGGACCCAACTCTAGGTGGCATGCGTGCTACTTGTGCTTTAAATCCTGCATCGACCAAGTCATCCGATATAGATCCCGATGTCTCATGTGTCTCGTGTGTTTTGGGTTTTCTCGAACATAATTTCCCTTCACTTCCTAACCTTATGCACTTCTCAATATCTACACAAACATATTGTGGATTAGTCTAACTCAGCGTGTACTAAGACTCATGCCATCCCGATATTTTGAGCATGCACATCATCCTCTGCCCGCTTGCATTCACTTTGGCATAGTTGGAATTCCGAGGCACATAAGGACTGAGTTCTTGAAGGAATATTGTGCCTTGAGACACATAAGCCGATCCACAATGTTTCTCCAAAACTTCCCCAATGGCTTGCAGAGTTGGCTCAGACGAGACAACCCCATTTCACTACCACCATTTTGGCTAATACCACGGCCACTTTGCATTACTCAAACCCTTTGTGTCGAGCCTCCCCATGCAACTCACTCCATTCACATGGTGTCATGGCCTCAATACATTTTTTCCCCGAAGCATTGCCTTTCCCGGTGAGCTTACATCCCTTCATCGCTTACCGATTCCCCTCACACCATTTTTCTTGGGGGCTTGGTATTTTCCCGGTTAGACTACCCTCGACATCATACACCTATCCAACTCAATGAGTAGCTCACCGAGATACTCAATGATCTCTCTTCAATGAAATACTCCTATAGCTTGAGCAGATCTCTTTTTGGCTTTCCCACTAGTTCATTTAAGTTGGTTGGGCCTTGAACAACCTTGACCCTTACAACCTATTTTTTTGTATTTTTTTGGGGATTTTAGACTTGGAGGGATATAATAATGATATTTTGCTTCCACTGAGCCATTTTTCTAGTCTTTCCTTTCTTTTTACTTGGCTGTGGGCTTGTTGGGGATTCTCTTCATCTTCCAACTAAGCTTTAATTCTTCAAAACTTAGAATAGGAAAAATCCTCTTATGACCTCAACACCCCAAAATCATTGTATGTGCTCACAAAATCATTGAAAATGCTTACAACCTAGGTGAATGTCCTTAGTGGCTTGCCAAGTGCTCAAGCACAAAGCATCCTTATTGTTCATTTTCACCCTGGGTGGTGAAAAAGGATAACAATTTGGTGACTCATGGTCTACCTACTAAATGGGGTATAAAAATGCCTTGAATAATCCATTGGGCGTGGAGTCCTCTATAGCAACTTGGAACTAATCTAAAACTAAAAACTTGCACCCGAGAGGCACTTGAACACTACCAAAGACTGTCACATGTTTCTTTCTCTTCCTATTTTTGGTAAGAAACTATTGAAGTTTGTTTTGTGAGAGTGGAAATTGATTTGAATTTGGACTCTTTACTCTTTTCCTATATAATTTTGATATGTGGGTTATATGATGAATACACTGAAGCTGCCACTGATAGCTAATTTTTTCCAATACAAAGAACTACCAATTGATTTCATTGTCAAGATAAAGCACTTTGTAAGACTTATAGGCATATGCTGATTTGGGATGTATCTTTGGGACTGTAACGAAATTGATATTCTTTTCTTTCTTAGGTGGTTTACTTGGGAAATTTTTGGAGATAGGGCTGCTCTAAACTAAATTTGGGAAGGATGTCATGGCACTACCAATTTTCTAATTTTTGCAAAGAGATTTTGAGCTTATTTTCATATTTTCTTGAGGGAACAAGTAGATAAGAACCATTTTAATCAGTCCTAGCTTATTTGAGTTTCTTTACATTTGAGTTTTCTTGATAATTTTGAATATTTTCTGCAACCATGAGCTTCTTGCTCAACTACTTCTGGGACATGATGCATTTTGCTGCTTGGAACAATAAAAACAAAAGCTATGCACAAATAAACAAATCATACATGCCTCAAGTAAGACATGTAGAGTGTGCATAAGCACTTATTCTGCTAAAAACAAACCTACTCCTACCCTACACTAACTAGAGAAATGATCACCTCACACAAATATTGGTAATGACAAGGAAAAGAAGTTGCTCTTTCTCACAATTTTTAGCCATGTATATGATTTGACATTATACATAGCTTTAATTAAGATTGAAAAACTTACATGAAGTTGATTTTCCACTCTACTCATCAAGGTATCAACTAAAAACAAGACAAATACCTCATTGGGAAAGGTCTGATTCACTAAATTTTACCACCACTCGAGTTCCAAATTTAATAAGGAAGTCTTCATATAGACATTCCTAGAAAAGGTAACTATCTGTGAGTTGATATTTTCCTTTTGGCTCATCTACTGAACAACTAATGTTATACTTGATGACTGGTATGAAAGAGATTCCATCATTTCCTTTCTATCCCTTTTCCTTATCAGTATGAAGCTTGGAAAGTTTAATTCCTCCAATTTTTATTTGAGAGGAATGTTGTGAGATGTAGGTTTCTCTTGCATGCTTTTCTCCATAGACAAGCTCTTCTTGTTAAAGGATGATTGGAGGAACAAAAAAAGATAGGATTTCCATAGGATCCTCTCCATCAAAGCACTCCTCTAAGTTAGATAAGAAATCAAACTCTTCATTGTCTGTTGTTCCAAGGCTTCTCCCTTTCATATGATAACCTTCAAATCTGCAGCTTGTTCATCGTGCATAGCTTCATCATCAAACATGAATCTTGTGAGTTTGAACTCATCCAAAATATTATATTTTTGGAGGATTAAATAGGAGAGAGATCTAAAATATCTTGTAGACAACCTATTCATGATTCAAGACCTCTCAATCTATATGGTTCTCTTCCAATTTCTCCTCATTGTCTAAACTTGGAGCTGATTCTTTTTCCTCCTTCTTGACTAATTTTGTTGTCGGTAGTGGATCAAAAACATGTGAAAAGATAGTTTCATCATGAACAGTGGACTTATAGAAAACTAAATGTTGATCTTCACCTTATTATTCTTCTTTCTCTAATGATACTATGAAATCAGCCTTAACCACCACTTGTCCTTGACTCTCAATCTTCAAAGGAGGAGGCTTAACCATTGATGGTATTTTCTTGGTATTGAACTTGGCATCCCACTCTTTCAAATTTATTTCCAGTTCTTCCTTATTGATAACCTCATGTTTCCCCTCCCTTTTGTTGATTTTCTGATTTTTCTCTTCCCAAAATGCATTTGAGACTACAAAAGGAGGGGTGGGTTGGGATCCAATTGATTTTTCTATTTCTAAGGTAGTGGAAAGGGTTTTACATTATGCTCTTTTGGTCTTGGGGGGACTTGGATTTGGAAGGGAAAAGGGAAGAAGAATTGAAATGGGATGGAATACTTGAAAAAGGAGAAGCAGATTCCAATAGGGGTGGCATGCAAGAAACTAAGCTCATGATACTACTGAAATGATAGAAATTGGGAAGGAGAAAAGGAAAAGTTATGAGGTAGTGGTGGACTTACCCATTGACAAGGTTTTACCGCATTAATCTCATAATCTTCAACATCCTCTTTCCATTTTACAAGTTCGGGTAGCATTTCAACCATGAAATCAAGCTTCATTGCGGGGCTATAATGTCTTGAGAAAGGGTCCACCCATGGGAAAAGATTCCCTGAAGCCAATATTGAATGCTTTCATCTAAGATGTATCCCTTGATTGCACTATACTTGCTTCCATTTTCTATGTTCTCCTATGAAAATGATCTTCTTTAGGAGTGAAACTTCCTCTAAAGTTTGTATTTCCACAATCTAGAACAACTACATAGTTTGGTAAATGACCAAACTAGTTTGAATCTGTTCACCCGATATGCATACTATTGATGTTCATTATGAAATTGTTTTGGAGGTGTGTTGCAGTAACCTAGAGATGGACATGAATAATATTATCTGCTGTGTGTGAATTCCATGATGGAAATTAATTCATTATTACACAACTTCATGAATGGAAAGGAAAATGGGAGACATGGAAATAAAAATGGATGGAAATGGGTGGAAGAAAGGTTTTCAACTAAGAGATGGGTTATTACGGATCGGTGGGGTCATCGATGTACTTAGAATTGGCCTCTAAAGGTTGATATTTCAACAAAACATGTCAACTTGTCGAAATGAAGATGTAAATCTCCTCAATCTAGTCCCACTAGGCGTGCAAGAATTTTATCACAAAAATTAGCACTATAAGATTTGACAATGCAAATCTCTACTTTTGGCTAACAATGGACCATCTCTCAAGTTATGGGACTTGCAAACTTGAGATGTCCCTATAAAGAAGGTTGGTTCCTCTTCCTAATCATATGTTATAGGTACTCCTAAAGAAAACAAAAACACCTAACTAATTCTAATATATGGATTCCAAGGATACGGGGAGAAGGATAAAGGGTGAAATAATAAATCCTACACTACAAAGGTGGTAGCACTAGAAAAGGGGGTTGTTGGATAAGCTTGATGCCTAAAAATAGAGAGAGGTGAATATCGAGAGTATGGATATGCATCATGGACAAACATAATACACATAATACACTAGTTTCAAGTTAGTACAACTATATTTAAGCATACAATGAGAACAAAATATGCACAATCACCTACAAGCATGAAGAAAGGCAAGAAAAGACAACAAAAATAGTGCAAGGGTAGAGAAGTAGTCACAAACACCTATTTTTATTACTCTAAAAGTATGAAAAATACATCATTTTAGCATAGAGAGACAAGATTCATCACTTCATATCTTACAAATGGGTTGATTGAGCTCCAAAACATTCTTACAGAGAAGAATAAGGGAGGACCATATCAAAAAATTTCCCACACCCTTTTAAATGTGCCCCCCTTTTACTATTTATAGAATGTGAGGAGAAGAGAGAGAAGTATAAAACTCAGATTTTCATTTTCACCCACTTGCAAGGTACCATAAATGTGTGCAAATCATGATGGGAAACTTGAAAAATCCATCCCATGTTGTCTTGTAACTTACAAAAAAAGAAAAATGGTTGCCCATGCTCATTAAATCCTCCCTCAACCACATGGAAGTCTCCATTTCAAAATCAGATCTTTTTTATGAAATTTTCACCATAAAAACTCCATCAATCCTTCATTATTGATATTTGAGTGTATATATCAGATCCATGCATCCAACGAGTCCAATTTTGTGTGATTTGGTTGAGAAATGCAAAAGTTATGGCCTTTTGAGTGTGAGTAGCTATTTAACTCTTCCAAGCTTATCCTCTCTTTCATCTGGATTGTGCAATAAAATGGGTAGATGGTAACAATAATTTTAATTTCCCCTTTCATAATTTTATTTTCATATTTTTGAATAAATTGGGGCGTTTTAAAAATTTAGTGGGATGCACTTTGCTTGTAATTTTTTTAAAATGGAAAAGGGTGAGTGTTTAAATATTCAAAACAATGGCCAACTCAATGAGCTTTCCAATGGCTTAGCAATCGGCACCTTTTCCACCCCTTGAAATTTCAATGCACATCAATATCCATTTTTGCATTGGCCTCCATGTTTTTCTTCCCCAACAACTACTTTTTTTTTACCCACTTAGTGCTACATCGACAAATCCTCAATTTGTTATCTCACCAACCACTTCATTTCCATCTCAATGGGGTCCCTTACTTCATGCTAACCACCTCAACCACTAGCTCGTTGTGGAATCAACCCCTCCTTAGGGACTCCATCACTTTGTGTTATGTAGGTTGTGACCCTCTATGGGAAAACCCAACTCCTTGTGCCCACGTGCCACCCGTGCTCTAAATCCCGACATTGGCCGAGTCGATGATACAAGTATTTGATGTCTTACGTGTCTCATGCATTACAAGTTCACCAAAATTGAGTTCCCGGCACCACCTAACCTTCCAAACTTCTCAATATATGCACAACCCTATTGTGGCTCTGTCTAACTCAACGTGTACCAAGAGTCATTCCGCCCGAGTTTTCAAGCGAGCACATCATCCTCCATCCATTTGCATTCACTTCGCGAAGTCAAAATTATGAGGCACACAAGGACTGATCTCTTGAGGTCTGATTGTACATTGGACACATGAGGTGGAAATACTTTCTAGTTGTGTAATTTCTGCAACGGCCTATCGAGTTGGCTCCGTGAACCAACCCCATTTCACTCCCATCATTTTGGCTAATTCATGCAGCCACTTCACATTGCTTTAACCCTCTATGGAGAGCCTCTACATGAAACTCAATCAATTCCCTTAGCCTCATGGCCTCAACATGCCATTTCCACATTGCCTCACCTAGGTGAACTTCCATCCCTTCATCACTCACCAATGGATCTCACACCACCAAGCTTGGGGGCTTGGTCTTTGTTCTAGTTCGAATCCCCTCGACACTCTACACCCTGGCCAGCTCACCGAGTAGCTCATTCCGAGCTACTCAATGATCTCTCTTATAATTCACAATTCCTATAGCTTGACAGAGCTCTTTTCATCTCACCTTACAACTTCCCCAAGTTGGTTGGGTCATTAAACAACCTTGACCCCCACACTTGATTTTTGCATTTTCTGGGATTTTAGACTTGGAGGGCTATAAAAATGACATTGTTGTTCCTGGAGCCATTTTTCTATTTTTTCCTATCTTGGTTACTTGTTGGGACCACTGGGGATTCTCTTCATCTTCTAGCTAAGCTTTAATGTCACAAAACCCGGAAGAGTAAAAAAACCTCTTATTACCTCAACATCCCCAAAATCATTGTGCGTGCTCAAAATCACTCATGAATCGCTTACAACCTAGGTGAATGCCCTTAGTGTATTTCCAAGTGCTTAATCTTGAAGCCCCTTGTTTTCCATTTTCACCCTAAGGTGGTGAAAATGGATAACATGTGTTAAAAGAGGAGACTTAGGAATATGATGAAGGATGCTCAATGTTTAACAAAAAGGAGTATTAAAATAAGAGACTTAGAAAGATAATGATTTTTCTATACTTTTAACAAGATGGATGTTTAAAAGAGGAGACTTAGGAATATGATGAATAATTCCCAATGCTTAACAAATGGAGTGTTAAGGGAAGAGACGAGGAGATGTGATGAAAATGCTCTATCCTTAACCAAATGTATTTTAAGAGGAAAGAGACTTAACGATGAAGGATGTCAACTCTTCACAAAAGTATGTTTAAAGAGGAGACATAACAAAAATGGGAGCACTTAAAGAATGAAAAAGTGAATGTCGAAACAATAAGTGTAGAAATGATAACAAGAAGGTATGAATATCTCGAAAGTGGAGATAAGAGATAAAAGGAAAGTGATTGATGGAGGTCCTCTAGTTAGAGAAAAGTAAATGCTTTAAATATAGGAATGAAGGAATGATGAGGATGTCAACAATGTAATAAAGTGAATGTGAAGTATGATGATGTAATATGATAGGGGATATATATTGAATATATAAAAAATTCAACAAAGTGAATGTGAAATCTAACGAAGTAAAAGTATGGAATTCTTAAAGTTCAAAAAGGTAAATGTCTAGCTTAAGACTTACAAAAATGAAAGATCAAAGTGATAAAGAGGGTGCTTCACCGTGATAAAGTGAGTATCATGATGTGAATATTTATATGAAAAGGATGAAATTTCTCAAGTTTGGATATGGATGTCTACAAACCAAGACTTCTAAATGTTTACAATGTAGAAAGGTGGATAAGAGAGAAGACGTGAATTACAAGAGTGAAACAAAAGTGTGTAACACGTAAGAAAAATGAAAAATTATGAAGTGAAAGTTGTCCTCTACCTTACATTGGCTTGGTTAAGGTGTCACTTTCTAGGTGGTTCTCTCAACTAGATGTCAGCAAAGATACCCAAGCGAGTGTAATGATATTGCTATCTTATGGATTTACTTTACCCCCTTTCGAACCCCGATAAAATATATTTCTCATAATGAATCAAACTAGGGTCACCACCACTTGGATATCCATGACTCTAATATCACAAGGTGTACTAGTTATTTGCAACAAAGGTACCCATTTCAACATTTAGTTCCCTTAATTTTATGACTACTTTGGGGTGTCTTTGGTACTCCTCAAAAGTTTTTATGGCTTAAGCCAAAGAACTTCCCACAATTATAGTAGTTGGTCAATAGCCTTGTCAATCACACTTGTAAATATAGTGTGAATGGTTTATTTTATATTGATTAAAGTGGTTTCCTGCACACAAAGTATTAGTAGTTTTCTTGAGCTAGAAAATAAGAAAACAATGAAAAAAACCACAATCACATTTTTTTATTCTCAAGATCACTTGTAATAAGTGTGAGAGAAGAGCATATGCATGAAGTGCTCTAACTAGATTTTAAAAAATGAAAAATAACAACAAAAACGCAAGAAAAAAACTATCACAAACCATTAGTTTACGTTGCAAAATGATTAAACATTGACGAAATAGCTAAAAGGCAAAAAAATTGGACAAAAATGTCCAATAAACCTATATTAGCAATGCTCACGATTAGTCTATTTAATGAAACTGATGAAAAATAATAAATAAAATACCTAAGTTAGTTTAAAAGGCCTAATTAAATTAATTAAACTAATAATAATGAATGAAACTAATTAAAAAAATAATTAGTGTGAATACAAGAACCTAACAAATAACATTAATTACAAGATAATCTAATTAAATTAATATAACTAATAAAAGTTTTTAAAAATATTAAAAACTTAATTAACTACAAGTAAAATAGGCTGAAATATAAAAAAAAAAAACTAATATGTTGAAAAATACACTAAAAACAAAGTTAATCACACAAATTAAATAATTGGTGAAATGTGAAGCAAAAATTGATGAAAATGGGTGTGGTCCCACCAAGCGTGCTAGAATGTGAACAAGGAAAAACTCACATAAATGGAAGAAAAACAAAACAAATGTGCAAACCTTCCTATAGCTCTTTGTTGCAAACCTTATATAAGGTTTTATGAATAATTTAAACTCGTGCAACCTTGTGAATTTAATATTGTGTGTGCTCTTCAAAATGAACTCCAAATATGGATTTTTCCATGTTACAAGTAGATTTAGCTTGGATTATTTCTTCCAAAATAGTAGAAGTTAAAACATTGGACAAAGTGTACAAGAAATCTGAGAGAGTCAAGAGTATTTGAAAGAGGTTAGACATGCTCTTTTATATAGGCTAAGAAGTGGTATGAGTTAGTCAAAAATGGTTTAATCCACATGCCAAAAATAGAATTTGAGGGAAATTTAATGGTTCCAGGAAGATAAATGCCAATGAGGTGTAGTAAAAGAATTAATTAGTAGAAGTTGCATCCAAAAAGGTGGTTGTGTGTGTAATTTAATTTCCCCCACCTTTCTAGGATTCTAGAACCTAAATTGACTGGATTTGGTGAAGTGGAGTCCAAGTGGTAGATGACTTAGAAAATAGGTTCACACTAACTAAAGTCTCTTACAAGGTGTGGGATGAATTATTGGAGAGATTTCAGAAAAAAATGGCTAGTTGGAAAGGTGCCACTTTATCTAGTGCTGGTAAGTGCCTACTCATTAAAAGTACTCTTCAAAATTTGCCCATCTATATCATGTCGCTTTTCAAAATCCCATCTTCCTTCAGAGATAAAATTGAGAGGATTCAGAAAAAAAATTTATGGCAAGGCATGGAAGAGAAGTTCAAATTTCACTTAGTGGCTTGGGATAAGGTCTGCACCCCGAAGTTTATGGGAGGGCTGGGCATAAAAAATATTGAGAAAATGAATGAGGCACTCATTGCTAAAATGGGCTGGAGAATGTTGTCTGAGAAACAACCCTGGATTGATTTAATTAAAGCAAAATATTTAAATCATCAAGTTGTTTACTCCTATCTGCATGATGAGCACCTCCCCTGTGGTTCCATTTTTTGGAATAATTTGGTCAAGAGCAGAAACTTCATCAAGCAGGGCAGCAAATGGAAAGTGGGGGATGGTAGGGAGATAAACTTCTGGGAGGATAATTGGTTTAGTGGCAATCTCTTGGACAGATTTGGGATGGCTAAGGACAGTCTAATAAGCAAGTATGGTATTAAAATCAAGGATTACATTGAAGGAAATGACACCAACAAGAATTGGAAAAAACTTACTGTGGAGCGAATTGATCTGAAACAAATTACTTCCTCCCTTCAAGATCATTTAGATCTTATTCCATTAAGTCAGCTGGAATCCAAGGATGAGTTGGTTTGGAATAATTCCCATGATGGGAACTACTCAGTCAAATCTGGTTATATCAATCTCTTTCATAGTAATCAATCTGATTTTAATTGGAACAAGATTTGGATGTCTGAATTAACTCCCAAAATAAATTTTTTCCTTTGGCTGGCCATCAGAGGTAGAATTCTTACCACTGACAATTTGATGAGAAGAGGATTTATAATTCCTAATTGGTGCCATCTTTGTAAGAATGACTCTGAGGATATCAGCCACCTGTTCATACATTGTGATTATGCCAAAAGAATTTGGAACTTTGTCCTTTCTAAATTTGAAGCTCTCTGGGTGTTGCCAAAGGATCTTAATCAGCTATGGAATCAATGGAACCCACCCTTCAGGCATTGTGTTATCAAAAGGATCTAGAAATTGGCTATCCCACATTTAATCTAGAGGATTTGGAAGGATAGAAATGATATCATTTTCAGAAATAAGAAGCAAAACTATAAACTCAGTATTGGCAAAATTTCTAATGGTATCAAAGAGGATATTGCCAGATTTAAACCTCCCAAGAACAAGAGTTATCCTGAGAATGAAGAGTACATCTTATCCAATTGGCGATTAGAAATTGGAGCAATCCCAGGAATAGTATTGATAGATCTTCGATCAAATGGAATCCTCCTGATTCTAATTGGTATAAGTTGAACTTTGATGGGGCCTCTAAGGGAAACCTTGGGAAAGCGGCAGGAGGAGGAGCAATACAGGATCATAAAGGTAATCTGATTTTTGCATATGCTAGAAAAATGGGAGTTCAAACTAATCATTTTGCCGAAGCATTATCTGCTCTCTAGGGCTTGAGAGTTTCCCAGGCTCAAAATATTCAGAACCTAGTTGTTGAAGGGGACTCCCTAAATATCATTAAACTTCTTAATCAGTCCTCATCTCCTAGTTGGAGTATTAAGGATTTTATCTCTGAGTCCATAAGCATCAGTCATACTTTCAATAACATCAGAATCATGCATACTTACAGAGAGGGCAATAAATTGGCGGATGCGCTGGCCAATTATGGCATTAATGTTAATTTCACCGTCTGGGATAATAACAACATCCCTAATCAGCTCCACAACAGCATTCATGTGGACTTTTATATGCAAGCAATCCCTAGAGATGAGTCATAATCTTTGGATGAAGATCAGCATCAATAACACTCTCACACGTGTTGCTTTAATGAATATGATGATGTAAATAATATCAAATATACATGATAGTAAGAATTATTTGGGGAACTCCAATTGGAGTTATTTTGATTTGAAAATCACGCATGCGAGATGTACTACAACTGTTAAAATCTAGATTCATAGCTCCTTGGAAACCGATGGAAGTTGTAATGTGATTGTTGATAGGGAGAGGGCTACTCACACATGCAACTTCCCGCAAGCTCAGTTCAGAAGTCACGCAGCCGTTCGTGGGAAGAGCAATGGCTATAGTTTCCAGTTTTGTGCAGCTTACAATAGAAAGAAGCGGACAGGTCTCTACGCACACAGCATCCGGGAAATTGTTGTAATCTATCACAGAGAAGATGAGAGGACCTCCTGCCAAATTGAGACATGCGCGGACCCCGACTGGAAGGAAAATATCGAGCTTTGGAACATTCTTAGCAAAGGTGTCTTCACCAACTTCATGGAAAAGGTGCAGGGACATGACCAAAGCATTTCTGTGCATTTTGCTATGGAATGGAAGGAGCGGACTGTTGACTACGGGGACAGAAGATATTGGTCAATGAAGATCTTATTGCTGAAGCGACCGGTCTTTGTTTGGAGGGATACCACTTCTTCAACAAAAGGGTTGACAGAGATGCTGAAGAAAGAAGATTTGTGGAAGGATCTGAGAAGCTCACATTTGGTATAGCGGGCCTGCTTGTTAGCTCAATTCCTCCACCCTATGATGAGGTTACTCGCATGATGATTCGATTCATCTCCTTGGAAGGTAGGTTTGTCACTGTCCCTGCTAAACATCTTATCTTTCTAAACCACTTCCATAGGAATCGATTGGTTTGCTTTCCCCATTATCTGCTGAACTCCCTTGAACGCTCCATTTTGGAGTTTCAGAAGCACACCCGGTGGTTCCCTTGCATCAAGGACTTATTTTGTTGATTCATAAATGTTGCCTTCTAAAATACCCTGGTCTTCCTTCCTCTCCTAGCCCGGCTACCCCTTTGATGGGCTCTGCTGCTGTCAGCCCTATTTCTCCTGCTGCCCCCGTCACCGCTGTTGTTAGCCCCGGCAGCCAGCTGTTCAAGCTTCTCCATCCATTCCCCCTGCTACTGCTCCCGCCACCCACCTCACCTCTACCTCTAAAATACCGGTCACCAGGGCCTCCAGGAAGCTCAACCTTGAGGCTCTTGCTATGGAGAAGGAGCCTTTCGAACTAGAGATTGCACATGACCTTCTGAATATCAGCAGTGCCAGTCCCCGGGAAGTGCAGTTGGATAGCTCTTCAAAGAGGTTGGAGGCCTTAGAGGCTGAGATGAAACTGTTGAAGGATGAGGTCAAGAACCTGGCTAAACAGAAAGGTAAGAAAAACATGGAGGGGGAGGGGAACATTGATAGCAATCAGATTGAGGACATCTATAAGAAGCTGACCTCCTTAGACTCCCGCTTAGGGAAGGCCAAAACTAGACATGATTACAACATTTCCACCTTTAGGGAAATTGAGGAGTTCATTGAGGGTCATGCCAAAAGTGTTTCCAACCTCAGCGGTGTCCCAGCTACACTTTGGGGCAACGAAAAAGAAAGCAAAAGAACCATTGAGGAGCTTGATAAAATTGATGCTGCCCACATGACAACTTTGGGTATGTTTCACGCCTGGAAGAGAGTCAAGACCAACATCGAAAAATCTACCAAGAAGTAGTATTGGTTGCTTCTGCTACTTCTGTTTGTTTTTTTGTTGTTTTTTAGGGTCTCTTTACTGCTTTTTTGCAATAATTTTGCTTTGTTTTGTCTCGTTTGAGTAGCTATTTCTGGGCTACTTCGAGCTTCATTGTAACACTTGGATCTTGATCCATTCTCTCTGATTCTCACTCTTATTCCAGCTCTCAGGCCTTCTTTTGTTCTCAAGGGTATAGTCCCTTTCAAAAAACTATTTGCCAATAATAAAAAAATGTGCACACTAACTAATTAATAATTTATTTAATAAATGATAATTAAGATAGCTAAAGTAAGGTTTACAGATTAATTTAATTAATCCAAAGGGGTGTAATGTGCATGATTTAATTGATTTAATTAATCAATCATAAAGGGATGAACTAGGATGTATTGGGATAATACTAGGAATGAGTGAGTGATTTTGGGGTGTCTATATTTTTGGAGATTAGCCACTATTGGGAGCTCCAAACTAGGGTATGGATGTCCAACTAAGAAAATGGAGAGGAAATTTCTATTAGATGTTATAAAATATGCTCATAATGGATTTTTAGGGAATTAAAATCTTATTTTCTTCTATCTCTGTCACCCCTCTGTAGATATGTAATGTTTATTCTTAACTTGTACCAAATATGAAGCACCATATTGTGTGTATTTGTGGACTATTTTATCTTTGTGTGAAATAGGCTTGAACAAGGGTGTTTAATGCCTAAATTAAGAAAAAAATTCCCCTGACAATATTCTACCTTGTAAACACCTTCAAACCAACATTAAAACCCCTCTTCTTACTCCCAACATGTGCCAAGAATTAAAGTTTTTGTCAAAAGCGTGTATGAAAATTATTAGGTTTAAAGATCTATGTTACAACCTTTACCAACATTCGCCCAACCCATTCTAAATTAGATAGTTAAAATAAATAAATGCTTTTAACTATGAATTTTATATTATGAGTTTGTTGAAGTATTTTGGGAGTTTAATGTTCCGGACTACAAAGCTATTAAATGATCACCACTAGTTTTATTTTTCCAAATAAAAATATCTCATGGACTGCAATGATTATTGGTCTACCAAAAAGGAAGCCAAACATGCACCATTTTATCAAATTTAATCTAACTACATCCAAATAATTTCATTTATTTTTCAATTTTCTTCTTACCATCTGAATCTTCATTCCACTTATGCACTTTCTAATAGATATTTTTAGAAGAACATAATTTATAAATGTTGAGGAAACCAACTCGAAAGAGGAGTCACTATAAATAATTTTAAAGCCAAAATTTGCACCCTTTGTGAGCATCCTACCTATTTATGCAAAATTGGGATATTTGAAGTTGGATGTGGGTGTTAAAAAGAAGAATTATGGATTTCACACAAACTATTTGAAATAATGCCTAAAGGTGGACTTACTTGGAGCCTCTCATAGAAATCATCAATATTTTGATTTAGTTATGGTTCTCTCTCTTATATCTCACATTTTCTTTTGTAGTGTTGTTTTTCATTCATAATTGTATAAAAATTAAAGTTTATTGATGAATATGTTTTTGGTTAAATAAACATACCTTGGTTGTGGTTTTAAATGTGAACAATTAATTTGTCCCGTAAAACTAGAATGACCATGTATAGTTTATAATATGATCCCACATTGCGTTGAGGCTAGTTGAAACTTAGAAAAATATATTTGGTAATGAAAATATTAAGATTTATGAGTTGAACATTATTTTATCATCCAAACACTCCACTTACACACCCTTGTAAAAGTTAGTGAAAGTCACTTTAAAACCAACGTGCAAAATACCTCTCTAACTCATGTGGAAGAGAAGTCAAGGTTTGACCGTATTCCCTAGTGACATGGAATCTCACCTCCAATTTTAAAACAAATTTAGATGATCATTTGGTCAATTTATGACACACATTTAGGAGCCTATTGGTTTTTTTGTAGCTTGGGATAGTTGGCAAAAGTTAGAAATTGGTTTTGGTTTTGGCTCGCAGTTTAGGGATCTGTGTTAGGAAATGTATTTTTACCACCACATACCTATAAGTTTCACCATGAAAATCCTAATTAACCTTTAATTCTGAGAGAAATACCTTTTTAAGTTAGTTTTTACAAGTGGTTTTGTTTATGCCATCGTTCATTATGGAGTAAGGACAAACTAGTGAATTTACAATAATAGGCTTGAGAGAGGTAGGTGTAGATTGAACCACGGTTTATGGAAACAAGTTTCATTGATTTCAAGGGATTATTTGTATATAGAGGAGTAGATGGGAATTGAAAGAATGTGTGTTTGATTCATTGACCTTATTTTTCTAACTCGTTTCATAATCACTATGGCTAAATTGGAAAATTTTGGTAAACCTACAATGATAACTAGAAAACTGTCGTGAAAACTTGTTAACCTTAATAACTTGCTAAGATAATTTAGGACATCTTCATATGATTGTATGGAGGCTCTATTTGTCACTTGCTTATATTTTTTTCTAGATAATATTATGTTTTCTATCTTCTCTCTTTAAATTTTAAAATGCATTTAAACTAAATATGTATTTATTACCCTCTCCAACTACATGTAAGAGTTTTTTTATCATTGTGAATGGAAAATATGCATACGTGAAATGTGTTTGATCATAGGATATTTTCATACAAACTGTTTGGGATTACCATGCATTTTCTTCCGGTATCCGGGATAAAAGGATTTAGTAGAGTTTTATGTTGTTCTACAAAGTGACATGTTATTTTGAAATGTATGTAGATGTCATGGAAATTTGGGCTTTATATAGTCGATGTGTAATCAAAACATCTTATTTGTATTAATTCAAGATATGAATACTTTTCATGTTGTGAGGAAATGATAACGTTACGATGTTTGTTAAATAGTTGTCTAATATTCTTGAATGATTTTCAATGTGAGACCTAAAAGTACTATAGACAATCATGGAGAATAAAAAATTATTAACAATATCATACTAAAATACCATGGTAAATTGAAACAAGGAAAGAAAGATAATGATGAAATCTAGTAAAGGAATAATATCTTGATTTATTGGCATGTGGTGTAAATTTTGATAGTATAACATAGAAAAATGAAGATGTAAGTTTGAAACCAATATTTGAAATAAAAATTGCTAGGTCATGTAATAGACTTTAATAATAATGATTGTATGTAATGCATAAGACTGAGATGAATCTTTGAATAATTAAATAAATTATCCAAAGTATTGGATTTGTGATTGTAGTGAAAAATAGTCATATATATCTTATTTCGGCTCCATCTCTAAGAGTTTTCTCATATCATCATTTAGGGAGGGTTGTGCCTATTAGGATGTGTGAGATAAAATTCCTCATTGATTACAATCTAGATAAATAATTAGTTATATAAAATAAGCACAAGTAAGATGGTCGTATGATTATTGCTTAATTTGTTGCAAGATCCATTGATTTTTCATGATAAAAAAATACAATGCTTCTCTTATATCTTATAGAAACTAAAAAAGTAATCGCTTAGGTATACTTAAGAACTTTTAGCATCACGACTAAGTAGTAGTGTGCTCATTGAAGCAAACTAGAAGTAATGAAAGGATGAAATTTCTATGATTATCCTAGCGAACAATGTAACAACATATAATGGTAATATTTTTAAATGGTTTTGGTAATAAATTAAAATATGATGGAACCATTTTTCTAAAATATATAAGGTCACCCACTTTGAATATAATTAAAATCATGATTTTATGATGTGAAATGAGTTGATAGGATGTGCTTGTTATCATATAAAAATTAATGCAATATTTCAAAGCTCATTTTATACCATTCCCATTAGTATAGGATAGAAAAAGGTAAATCTCATCATGTTGTAACCTTATTTTCATATTATTTCACTACAAGAAATAAGGTAGAGTACTTTCATGATCTTAAGCAGGTATTTAGTATTCCTTTTTAGTAGCTTATGGAATAACTTTACTAGAATTATCCCGAGGCTAGTTTAGTCATCACCCATCAAGCAAAAAAACCCATTTATATGTTAATACATAATTATTGATTCCCTTATTGTGCCATTTTAGGGTTTAGCGTAATGTGTGGATGTTTGTTTTCACAAAAATGTTAAATGGTATTTTTATAAAACATATTGAATGAAAGTTTCTAAACAGTGTAATCGTATGGTTGAGTTTAGAATAACTAAGTTATAATAGAGGGGATAAAAAATGAAAACACATGATATCAGTGGGATAAATTAGGAAATGAAATAATGTGATATCACAAGGTTATCATAATCATGAATTAAAAATAGGGTGAGGTGGAAACATCATGTTAGTACACTATGTGAATATTCTTATCCAAATTTGTATGCAACTAAATAAGAATTGCACATAAATAAAAATGAGGGTTTTGTTCTTGTATGTATTTTATAGTATATTGTTAAATTATAAATCATTCTATCAAAATATTCACCCTAAGAAAGCAACAAAATAGGAAATCCAATAATACCTTAATACAATGTTACACCATTACCCTCATTGGATGAGAGTAACACAGACATTATCAATAGAGGAGTGTGTGATTCAATATCATATTTTATAGTGTCTTGAAGAAGGTTGCTTCTTTGAAACTACCTTACAAAAACTTAGTTGTGTGAAGTGGCTAATTAACATCTTAAGCCTATATCAGGTATGGGACTTGAGTTTTACAATAGATATATTGATAGTATGGTTGTAGGGAATAAATTTAAAGAAGGATTATATTGGTGTGACCTATGCCATTTCGATAACTCTAGAGCTGTACATGTTTAGCATCATGATGACTTATTTCATTAACAAATTCTTTTCCTTGAGTGGCCTATGTGGAAACCTATTTTCAAACAATAAAATTTTTAAAAATGGATATGAGAATATTAGGGAAATATATAAAGATATCAAAGGGGTTGCTAATCATTATTGTATTATTAACCCCACCTAGACTAGCCTTGTAAAACATTTTAAAAGAAAACTTAAACCACCAATTATTATTTCATCATTGATGATTTGAATGTCTAAACTCATCCAATACTTACAATGAAGCTTTTATAGTATGAAACCTAACTTCTAGGGGATATTGGATTAAGGACATATCACTTCATTTCCATCTTGTGTAAGGATTGGAGCAGTAATTTATATTGAATCCAATTTTGAAAAGGATTCATGTTTAGAATATATCAAGATATTGGTTAGTTACTCTTGAGTTTTAGTCATTAGTGGTTATGACAATTTGGTATGGTATTTGAAAATTTTCAGAATAAAACATTTGGTAGTATTTGGTACATGGAAGACTTATTTCCCTTCTTGGAACAAATAGCTTGACCTTTGACCCTTCTCCACATTACTACATACTACACTATGTATACATTGTTGACTTATCATTTAATTATCATTGTTATTATCCCAAGGTACTTTATTGTTATTATTGTGCATTTGAAAGCTGGTCATATTCCTCAAAATTTCATGGATGACCCAATTCCTTCTCTTAACATTCAATGGTTGAATAACTACAATGACATGATTTCTCTCCTAAATCATGAAATTTCTTTACTACCCTATCCCGCATCGATGTATTGACCAATTTTTTTCATCTATGATATTTAAAACTTTAAACCTTTGAAAAAACATCGTACATTTTTGGACTATTTTATTGACTAATCATGTGATTTTATAAGTGTTAAAACTATTAGAAAATATTTTTGATCTATCCAGGTGAAATTATTTGGGTATGTTGTTATTGGTGGAGATAAATTCTCTTATTTGAGTTATGTAGATATATTTGGAGATGATGGTTGAGACAAATATTATGGTAGTTGTTTTATTTGATGAGTTACTATGATTTTATGGTGAGATGTGTACTTTATGTTATAGTACCATGTCCACTAAAGTCCACACATTAATTGTGACAAGGATATGTTCATGTGTATTTTATTTGTAAACTCTACTTTCTAAGAACCAAAATTTCATTTATTTGATTTATTGAGATGCTTCGAGGATCTTGTTGTTTATTTTCATTTCCTTGTGATATTTTCAAAGTTTAAATATGATCATTTATTCATTTATCTTTATTTTCCAAGAATTCTTGGTTTTTTTATTTTTGTAACTCAAAGTTGTATGGATTTTGGAAGCCACTTGGCTAAATTTCATCAAGGATGTTATGTCTATTTTATTACTCTTTTTATGATCTATTTCTATCTTGTTCATAATGTGTGTGTGTTTGTGTGTCTATATATATATATATATATATATATATATATATATATATATATATATATATATCATATGGGGTAATTCTAAGATGTCATGTATGTTGCTTGGTATTGCAATACATGCCATCGATTGTGAGATGATGGTGCTCTATGTGTCCAGGACCATGGAGTGACCCGAATTCACTTGAATAATTGATATTCATTCCTCCTATTGTGGAGTGGCACTCGTGACACTCATTCCTCTTATGGTGGAGAGACATATGTCATACTTATTCCTTTGTGGTTGAGATACTTTTATGATACTCAATTCTCTTGGTGGAGTGTCTTTTATGACATGTAGTACTAGTTTGTGGGTTGTTATTAATTCATGTTTCTCTTTGCACCCTAGGATGATGTTACCTACCATTAAGATAGATATAATATTTTATTTCAGACTTCATGATCATGTTTTGGTATTTTTACACTCTTTTAGACAATGGATTACTTGAGGAAAATGTACTTTTGGGTTATGAAAGATACACTGATAGAAATACAAATGAGGTACTTGATACTCTTTCTTGGTTCTTTTAGCTCCCTTGAGGAGAGGTTGAGATACTAGACTACAAATTATTTTGATAGATATTGTTATACTTGGATTTATTGGGTGCTTACATAGTGATGTTTATAATTTTTGGTCTTAGTGACCTTGTTATAGATGTTTTTATGTCATAATTTTTTTTGTAATGTTTTATGCATGACCCATTACCTCTTGTATGAATTCTATAATGTGAATACCATGTTTTGTGATCAATTAAATTTTTCCTCCTACGTATGTGGGTGTCCTCTTAAACGAGGAAATGTGGGGATTTTAAGGTATTTTGTTTGTGTCATCATGGAATCATGGTTAGTTAATGTGGTTTTAAACATTGGTTAGGTAAGTTCTAAGTGTATGCACTTCCTTGTCATGGAGTTGGCATATACTTGGGTGTGTTGTCTTGTTTGGGGCATTGTCATGAAAATGTGATAAATGGTGTTTTGAGGAGTTTCTTGCGTTTTTATTTGGGCCTTTTAATTTTTCATAAAGTCATGAATTTATTGGTACCATTTGAAAGTAGTGTGAATTAATGTTTAAACAATGAAAATAATGAAATGTAACTACTTAACAATGAGAATGGTAAGGAACATGGGATTCGAGAATTGTATGTATGAGAAAACTAATAATCATGAATATGTTTATGAGGAAAAACTATTAAACAAGTTTTACAAGGATTATGAAGTTTATATTGAATTAACTATGATAGAGAGAACTACAAATATTCATAAAACATAAATAATTGAAAAAACTACAATTTTTATTCACATTAGGTTCATGCTTTAATGATAAGAAACATTTCCTTAGCGACATGAATCATTTTTGGTTTCTCTCGGTATCATGATTTCCTCTTCTTACATATTTATTATGTCATATCGAGGATGATTCTCTTATAAGGGGAGAGAAATATAGTTCCCTACCCAACCTTACATGGTCAAGAAGTGTGCGACCATAATTGGATGATTATTAGGGTTTTGGTTGAGCTCCATTGGCAAAGAGATATGTCTTCCCTAATAAGAATAATCTCATTTCATATGTGAGACTATAAATAAAATTATGTAGGTTCTTTGCAGAACACCTTGACTTGTTAAGTTAGTGTAGATGAACCTATGCGAGAGTAATTGACCATTATTATGGAAAGGAAAAAAATTATCATTATAAGTAAGATTAAAAAAATAGATTTGCTAAAGACGAAAAAATTATGGTTAATGTTAGCTTGAATTTTTGTTATACCTCATCACTTGGTTGTCTTCGGTAATATGCAAGGTTATGTATACCTCGCTAGTACTAGTTGAAAGCCATGTGTCACTATGTATTTTATTTTGGATTATTTTTTCATTGACACGTGTTTGGGTCAATGCACCCATATCTACAAAAATCGTAGGAAAGAAATGACTTTGGATTCTAGTTATAAGTGTGAAATGATACTAACAATAAAAATAGTGATATAATAATGAATTCTTGAGCTGCATGCATTTTCAAAGGTTGTGATATGTAACCAAGTTTGTCTTTTTCTTTTCATCCCATTACTCATGTCATGGGGAAATATTTTATGGTAGCTCAATTTTGTGAGTATGATATTGTTATAACAATAAAATAAATTGATAAAAATAAATACATATGTGATTTTAAAATAATAATAAAATAGATAAAATTAAATTAATAAAATTAAATATTTAAAACTTAGAAAGGTGAATTAGGGTTTTATTTGGAATTTTTTTATTTTTTGGATTATTTTTCGAGATTACACTAGAAAGGGGAGGAGGTTGAGAGTGACAACTAATGAAAGATCTAAATTAGGATATGGACATCCATCGAGAGAAAATGGAGAGGAAAGTTTTGTTAAATTTTACAAAATATGATCAAAATGGTTTTTTTTTATAATAGGTAAAAGTTAGGGTTGAGGGGACCCTACCCCATTACAAAGGGTTATCGTTTACTTACATATTGGCCAAAGTATTTATCTTCAAAGGCCAGTCATGATCCATAATATCAAAAACAAAAACCAGAATAAGATAACCATTATATATAATATACATTATATAGCAGTCCCAAGGGAAATACTAACAACAAAAGAGTTAACCAGCAGCAGATTCTAAACCAAAACATATCAATTCTCTTTAACCAGCTCATCCACCATCTCCATGCTTCCATTCCATTCTTTGACCAGGGTTGTGATGGTCTCCTTCCAGTATTTGTAGTTGGGTTCTTTTATCACCACCTTCGGGCCAGTGCCATCCAACTCTTTTTCTTTAGCCAGTTCCATTGACTGAATCATCTCTGCCAACAATTTGAGATGGAAGATTGTACTCTTAACATTAAGAACATGTGCATCTCTAATTTTCATGATGATTCCTTTCATTTTCAGCATCTCTTTCTCCATTTCCATTCTATTGGCAGTTGCATTTTTGAAATTTTCACTGAGGATGATGTTAGACATTTTATCAAATTTCTCTTGCAGCTCCTTAATATCCATGGTGAGAAAACTGATTTTGTGCCTGTTAATGTCATTGTTCAATTTGTAGTTCTCAAAATATCTCATGAAGGCATGAGTTTTGATAGTAGTTTCTGGGCGAGAAAAGCTCCATCTGGGCAGTTTTTAGATTGTGAAGACAATGGATAGCTTCCTCAGTATTCTTGGAAGACTCCTGTTCTTTTAAGCTTTCAACATCCTCCCTACTCGCAGCTTCCCCATCCACTTTCTCTTGAGAGGATTCCTTCTATGAAGGGGTTTCACCAAGGTCTTCATCAGAAACAAAAGTGATATTATCCTCCTCTGCCCGACCCAAAACTGAACTTTCCTGAACTGAGACAAGTCGCCCCCTTTACCCATGCTAGATCTGGTATGTTTTGCCATTGGGTTCCCCTAACCACTTTCATCACTGCTATCCTCCTTTGGTTCCTTACTCCCAGACCTTTTACCCAATGCAATGTTTGAAGGCGAGGCCCCAAATTTGTCATTTTTTCCCAACAGGGGAGTGCTCAGCTGAATGATGGATTTTATCAGACCCTGGTGTAAGGGGATAATGAAAGTTCCTTTCTTCACCAAAGTTATAGATTTTTCTAGAGAGGAGAATAAGTAGAAGGGGAAGTTATATAGTTTTGCATTGTGAATATGGTTTAGCATTGGAAAATGATAACCATATATGACTTTATATCTACCTTCCAAAGTAATATAAGACATGAGCAGTTTGGCAATTTCATCATATGGAGAGGGAAGCTTACACCTAGCATAGCCATTATGAAGAGAAATAGGTTCCCCTTTTCCTTGGAAAAAATAGTCAATCTCAAGACTGTAATCAGATTTGGGTTTAAAAATGCTTCTACCTTCAAGCGCAAGACCAGTCACCTTAGCAATCAACTTGGGATAAATGGTAAGGGAGCGATTTCCACCTATATTTTCCCTCATTCGTGTTTTTGAAACCACTTCACTCAGGCTCTCATCATAGCCATCGAAATATTTGAAAAAGGACAGCAAACCCGCCTTCTCGAAGAGAGATTCAGCCTTTTTGGAAATCTCTGAACACCTAGAAGGTTCCGTGTGTACCAAGTCACCTCCCATCCTTCTCTACTTAGAAAATATCTTGCAAATCAAAACAACCTTAAAATCAATGGAAACAATTTCCAACTTTTCCAAAATGAAAAGGCCCGACTGCCCATGTAAAAACCAACTCCCACAAGTAAGATAAAATCATGAGAGGTTACTGGCATGAGCGGGTGAGTTTGCATCATTATTAAAGGCTCCCTCCCTTTTCATGATTTCAATGAATTTAGCATTCATTCCAACAAGTTGCTCAACTATATGGAGACCCTTAGATATAACCCCGAGATTAGCAACAAAATCAGCACCATTATTGCCTTCCCTATACACATGGTTAAAAGAAATATGCACAAAAGAATTTAAAAAGATTTAGATTTATAGATAAAGTCTTCAACAGATATGGAAGGATTGGTAGAGCCCCTCATACAAGAAATGATGTACATCGAGTCTCCTTCCACTTCCAGGAGATTGAAACCTTTTTCCTTTGCAATCTTCACCCCCCAGAACAAAGCAGCTACCTCTGCCACATTGTTAGATTGTTTTCCAAGGTCAAAGAAGTAAGCTAGAATGAAACGACCTGAAGAGTCTCTTATGACTCCTCCTCCCCCTGCTTTCCCTGGGTTCCCTTTTGCAGCACCATCAAAGTTAAGTTTAAGGAAGCCATCACAAGGAGGATTCCACTTAATCCCCACTCTAGGATTAGGACTATTAGATTGAGGAATCCCAGAGACGTGCCAATTCTCTAAGAAATGTTGTTCATAATCCAAAATTTCTAATTATTTTTTCCGGAGGATGGAGAAATTGTTTCTAACTTCCTGAAAAAGATTTTTTATTGATAGTTTGATAGGTATACTCTTATCCTTGAAAATACTTTTGTTTCTCTCCTTCCAAATTTCCCACCAGAGATGGCTTAAGCTTATGATCCACATATTTTTAAGCCCTTGACTCAGAAAAGGGCATACCCATTGGTTCCAAACTTCCTTTATATCTTTGGGAATAACCCAATTAACCGAGAATCCAGTCAAAATTGAGGAGAACATTTGATGTGCATACATGCATTCTAAGAACATATGATTTATAGATTCCATTTTTCTTTTGCATAACACACATCTATTAACCCATTAGAAGCCTCTATTTTCTAGATTATCGACCGTGAGAATATTGTTTCCAAAAGTGAGCTAGCTGAACACATTTACCTTAGGAGTAATATTCTTGTTCCAAATATTCCCTGTCATTAAATCTTCTTCTCTGTTTGACCCTCATAGAATAGGCCATAGGCAGATTTGATAAAAATTTCCACTAGGTTCCTTATCCCAGATTATTCTAACTTAGTCTTTTTGTTATATGATACATAATTTTTAATAACTCGTTGATCCCTTTCATTTTATTAATTAGATCCCGACTATCCATTTCCAATTTTTTCCATGTTTAAAAACTCTCTTCCATAGCCATGTAGTTGTTCACCTTTACTCCATATTTAGCTTCCATTAATGCGAGATTTGTGGAAATTTATCTTAGAGGGTAAAATCCCCTCCCATTTTCTTTCCAAAAATCTATCTCTTTGCCTCTTCCTATTTTCCATATGCTGCCCTTGTTAAGAATTTCTTTGCACGATTGATGGCTTTCCAGATGCATGAGCCATTGAAATTCGCTTGTTTAAACATTCATCTTTTTCATTATTATCCTTCCAATATTTTCTCTCAAGGATTCTATCCCAAAATCCATTTTCCTTAGTTAGTCTCCACCCAATCTTTGCAAGTAATGCTTTATTCATTTTGGACCAATCTCTGAGACCAAGTCCCCCTAGCTTCTTGGTCTGCACACTTTGCTCCAAGCAACTAAAGGAATTCTATCCTTACTTTCTGTACCACTCCATAAAAACCTCTTTTGGATATTTTCCAATATTTCCCCAATTGTGACAGGAAGTTGGTATATTGACATGGCATACACTGGGAGGCTCTGTAGAGAACTAATCAGAAGAGTAATTTTTCTGCTTGGGATAAAAGATTAGCTTTCCAACCTACTAATTTCCTTTCAAACCTTTCAATTAGAAAATTCCACTCAGAACAGGAGGGTCTCCTATCTCCAAGAGGAATGCCTAAATATAAGGTAGGAAAGGGTTTGAAGGTACATTCAAAAATTTCAGCTATCTTCTTGCAGCGACTGTCCATAGTGTTCAGGAAAAAAAGAGAACTTTTTTTAAAATTAATCAACTGAATTGAGACCTCCATATAATCATCAAGAATGCATTTGAGTTTTCTAGCTTCCGGAACAGTAGCTTCCCCCACCACAAAAGTGTCATCAACAAAGTGTTGATGAGAAACTTTATCCATCTCAAGTGCCGAAAAATCCCTTTGATAGCACCCTTTTCTGTTTCAACATTGAGTCTTCTACTGAGAGCTTCTGCCATTAAAATAAAGAGGAAAGGGGAGATGGGATCCCCTTGCCTTAAACCTTGTGTGCTAGGAAAGAACCCAATAGGACTGCCATTCATGAGAATAGAAAACCAAACATTGGAAATGCAAGCCTGAACCATTTGTCTCAAATCACTGTTAAAGCCAAACCTTTCAAGGATTTTGTCTAGAAAACTCCACGAAACTCGGTCATAAGCTTTTTCCATATCCAGTTTTAAGAATAAAGCTGACTTCTTACTAATTTTTTCCATATGAATAGTCTCTTTGATAGTGATTATCCCATCTTGTATTTGTCTACCTATAACAAAGCCCCCTTGCTATTCTGAAATGATGTTAGGTAGGATCATCTGAAGCCTGAGTGCCAGAATCTTCGTACAAATTTTATAGGAGGTGTTACAAAGACTTATAGGTCTAAAGTATTTTAGTTCTATAGCATTAATACACTTTAGAACCAGAGTCAGAAAGGTGCAATTCATATCCTTTAACATGACCTTCTTCTTGAAGAATTCCTTAACTACATCAAAAACCTCTTTTTTGATGATGTCCCAAAAAATTGAAAGAAAAAGGTGGGAAAACCATCAGGTCCAGGAGCCTTGTCCGGGCTAAGGAGTTTGACAGCAAATTCCACTTCCTCCATTGAAGGAAGCTCTAAAAGCATGGCATTATCTTCCACCAATACTAACTTGGGGATACAATTAAGGAAAACCTGTTCTTTCAAGAGATTATGATCCTGATTGTTTGAGAGTAAATTTTGGAAGAAAGAGATAGTCTCTTTGTCGATTTCATCTTGTTCCTCAATCATGACACCTCCCTCCTTTCTGATTTTGTTTATTCTATTACAGCTTCTTCGCTTTAAGGTAGACATGTGGAAGAATCTATTTTTTTGTCTCCTTCCTTTAACTAAATGATTCTGGATTTTTGCCTCCAGAATATTTCCTCTTTACCCAGGATATTATGGTAGTCCACCATGAGAGATATTTACTTAACTTGGTCATCCTGATCACCCTCCAAGACCTGAATTTCAGTACTTCTTTGGATAAGCTGAAGTTCCTCTCTGATTTTCACTTTTTTATGGAAAATATTCCCAAGGCATTTTTTATTCCATTCTTTGAGGTGAACTTTTACATTCTGAAGTTTTTTAGAAAGTCTAAACATCGTTGTACCTTTGACCTTTAGTTTCCACCACTCTTTGATGAGATCATTCAACTCCTCATTTTGGAGCCACATCTTCTCAAAACGGAAGGGGTTCTTCTTTGAGAAGGATTCTTAATTTGAAGGAGAATGGGGTTATGGTCGGATCCAATCCAAGGAAGTGAAAAAAGGGATAAGTCTTGGTTTAACCATTCCTCTGAAACCATAGCCCTGTCCAATCTTACTTGAATGTGTTGAGAGCCTGATCTTCTATTTGACCATGTAAAGTTGCTACCTTTTAGATCTATGTCATGGAGTTGGGAAGAAGAAATAAACATGTTAAAATCCTCCATGCCAACAGAGAACTCCTTAGAACCTCCTTTTTTTCCCTTAGAGTCCTAGGGGTATTGAAGTCCCCCATAACAATCCAGCTAGAGCCTTTGATAGAGTAATTAAAAGAAAGGAGGTGGTGCCAAAGTTGTTGTTAGCCAAAATGTGCCCCCTGCTCATTTTGGTGGCTAACTACTTGTGTTCTTGCCTCTCTTGTGCCTCAGTCCCCATTTTTTGGTTTTCAAGCACTCAAATCTTTCTAGAAGTGGCACTAATGGATAGAGCTCTTTCTCAGCTTTCCAGAAAGGTAAAGTTTTCCTCCTAACTCCTCATATTTTTCAAGTTATGGCCCGACGGAGTTTTGTTGGGAAATTTTCTCCTTGGAAGCCCGTAGCCAATAGGAACGTGCCACGTGTCCAAGAAGTGGTGGGGTTCGGAGGAGAATTTGGGAAATTTACCAAGTGTTTTTCCAAAAATCTCAAATGGAAAATTTTCCCACTTTGTCCCGTGAATCAGAAACACCACGTGTCAGGGGGAAAATGACTCAAAAATTGGCTAAGTGTTTTTGCCGAGTTTTTCAAAGGAAAATTTTGGAGGATTGGCCCAAGCCAATAGAAACATGACATGTGGCAGAGGTGGCTGGGGAGTTCATGGTGTAGGGGGAGAAAGGAAAAAGTTGCTAAGTGTTCGGTGAAATTTTCAAAGTGCAAATTTGGAGTAGGAGGCCCATGGCGAATGGAAATAGGACACGTGTCCTATGGTCCCGGAGAGTTCGGAGCTCGGGTGGAAAATGAAAAATTTGTCAAAGTTTTCAGCCAAAAATTTAAAGGTGAAGGATGAGCCCGCGCCCCTGTCATCCAACCAAATCATGCCACGTGTCCCGAAGTGGCGGGCGCGGGGGAAAATGGGAAATTTTCCCAATGAAAAAACAAAGAAAAATTCTAAGGGATCGGCCCGCCCTATTTTCGTTGGCCAATCACATGCTACCACGTGTCCAAGTGGCACAAAAACATCAAGCACCCCACGAAGGAAGAAGGAGGGAGGAGTCAGCCGACCAACCAGAGAGCGACACGTGTCCAAGTCGCGGGCCCGACGGAGGTTTTTGGAAAAAATTTCCAAAGGAAAAAATGAAGGGAAAGTGGCCAGGAGGCACCCATGCCCAATCAAATTATGCCACGTGGCACCTAAGTGGTGGAGCGTGGGGATTTTTGAAAAAATTTCCAAATGCAAAAAGGGTCAAAATTTCAAATTTTTGCCCGCCGATCCATTTTTTGGGCCATTTTTGCCCTAAAACTTCAGACCTCCATAACTTTCGATCCAGAGCTCGGATTTGCACGTTCTTTATATCAATGGAAATCTTATGAAATTCTCTACATGATTCCATGGTCAATTTTGAATTTTGGTTCAGTTTGGAGGGAGAAAATTAAAAAATGCTTCTGGTACGTGGTGATGGCCAGAAAAGACGTTTCAACAACCAATTTTAATGCAAAATGGGTCACTTTTCTCTCCAGCATGGTCAAAAATGTCAGAGCATGGGTTTGTAAGGACCTCCATGCTGTTTTAATGCAGTTTCATTCAATGAGGGATGGCTCCCATGTGTTTTGCATGTTTTCTCTCTCCTAGGCTCGACCCATGGACTGTAAAAGCTAGTTTTGGCTCATTTTTTGAGGGTTGAACACTTTTTTGAACATTAGACTTCTTCTTTCACCTAAAAACAAGTGAATTTTGTAAGTATCAGGCCTTTTTCAAGGATTGTAATAGGTTTATACCTCTTTGATGGTGTAATGCAAGGGATTTTTACATGGAAATGACAGTGCAAACTCTGTGAATGCTTTCACTCCTCTGTTTGTATTGTTTTTACTTCATTTTCAGATCTCTTATTGCATCTTATCATCTTGTGTATGTTTTTCATGTTGCATTTCATGGATTTGTGCCTATTTGTATGAGAAAAAATGTTCACCACTCCTTTGGTGCATCACCATCATTAGGTTAGTTTCATTTTCTGCATTTCTTATCCCTGTCTACTTGCAAATTAGGGTAAAATTAGGATCTAAACCTCTGCAGTTGTGCAAATACTAGATCTAATCAGAGGAGTTTGAGGAACCAGCCTCTAATCTGGAGATTCCTCTCTCATTTTCACAAGTCCCACACTTGGAGAGAGGTTTCCATGTTGTGCAATCACACTGGATGCCCTAAACATCAACTTAGAACCTTGATTTGCATCCAGGGGTGCTGCTGATTTGCAACAACAGATTGTTTCCTTTCCTTGTGATGGGTAGGAGCATAAATATTTGAGATAACCCATATACTTCTATTTTCTAGATCTTTCATCATCATAGCCATATGATTATCTCTTTTAACCAGCAAGGTACCCTCAAACTTATTCAGGTTCCAAACCACTACTAAACCTCTAGAAGCTCCTTTCGAGCTCACTACAAAGGCTTTAGAATTCTTCCAGCATAATTTACAAGAGGATAGGAAGGATTCTTCTTTCATTTTAGTTTCTTGCATAACAATCAAATCAGTTTTCTATCTTTCAATCATATCCTTTAGGATTCTCCACTTCACAGGACTATTCAGTCCTCTCCCATTCCAAGATATGCAGTTCATTTTCTTAGGTTGGGTTTATTTTTCCTAAAGACCTTCTGGTCCAAACACATCTGTTTCCCTGAATCTATCTCCTTTTGGGTTGTTTTTTCTTGATTCCAATTTATTCAGTCTTCCCTATTTGCTATTTATAGCTTCCACATTAATAGGGTTCTCTTCCTCCAGTAGAGGTGTTGAACAAGAAGAATCCCCCTTTCTTCCTTTTGGTTCAATTTTCTTTTTTCCAGATATTAATTTTTCCCGAAAGGGTTATTTAAACCAAAGCTAGGGCCTTCTTTCTTCTCCTCAAGCTTCTTGATTGGGGTCAAGAGATCCTCTATAGAGGGAAAAACCTCCATCCCTATGGAGAAATTCATTTCCATATTTTGGTCCTTGGATGCATCTAAATCTATTTTGTCCTCTGTCATTTCCATGCTCTTATTGACCTCCTTTTCCTTTACTACCTTTGGGATTAGATCATTCTTGACAGGTTCAATGCAAATCCCTTCTTTCAAGTTAAAATTACCAATGTCAATCTTCCTGCCTTTCATAAGATCCATCAAATTTTCCTCCTCTTTTTCTCTTACCTCGATTCTGAATTTGACAAAAATTTAGATTTCCTTCTGTTGGTTACTAGAGTGAAACCATCCTCATCCTTTTCCTTTGCTCCTTTCGAACTATGGCTTTCTTCCCCATCTTTTCCTTTATGTGAAGAGGAGAGAGAACTTCTGACCTAGAATTGGAAAAAGCTTTCATGTGATCCTCCGCACTCTACATTATGCCTTTCCCCTTTTCCTTAGGTTTGTGATAGGGATAAATACTTTAGAGAGTTTAAACTTACAACTCTGAGAGGAATGGCCCCATCCATTGCATTTAAATCATTTAGTAGGAGATATTTCCATCTCAATCCTTTGATCCCATATCCCAAGTTTTGATTTGAGTTTAATACTACTCGGGATTTCTCTATCCGTAATAGTGTAGATGCAAAAATGGGCATAAATAAGGTGGGACATTTGTCTGGTGGCATTATCAATACTAACAAAGGTACCTAGTGTATTAGCTATACCTTTCACAATATCCTCATGCCATAATTCCAAAGGTAGGTTTGGAAGGCGATTCAAACCAGGAATTGGTTTAGATTTTATTTTTCCAGATTGAAAGAGGGTACCCATTTCCGTAAATACCAGCCTGACTTTCCCCAAAACCAGGGTCCTTCTTCCAGAGCCTTTTGCATATCTTCTTGAAGGTTAAAACGAAAAATGAAAAAAACCATTTGAAAGAGCACATACCTCTAGATGCCCTTTAGGGGACCACTTCAGTTTGGTCCATCTTCTGACTGCATCAATATTAGGCCTCCCCCATCAACTTTCCCACTAAAGCCTTATTCAAGTTTTCTGATGTAGAATGCAAAAGTTGGTTAGGGATTTCAAGAATGTAACCAGAGTTATCTTTAGATGCTTGAAGAAAAAACCTTTTGTTTTTCAGGGACGAATCATCATTTTTGACAACACTAGACTAGGATTCTTTGGGATTTGAAACTTTTTTCCTTTCACTGATAACTGAAACTTCAATTTCTCCTTCCTCTCACATTGCATCCTGTTCCTCTGGTCTGGGTGGGATTTCCCTTCCATCGCTTTCCCTCCCAAAAAGTTTCAAAAAATCTTCCTCGCACTCCATCATTCAAAAAAAAAAGTTTTTGTGTAAATCAAAATGGTTTTTTGTTAGGGAATTGAAATATTGTTTTATTTTACCTCTACTACCCTTGAAGATATGAAAATGTGTTTATCCTTAACTTATACCAAATCTATAAAACCATATGGTGTGCATGTATTTTGTTATTAGGTACAACACATGCCTTAACTGGGGTGTTTAGCACCCAAATGAAGAGAAAAATTCCCTTGACAATCTTCTACCTTCCTAAAGCCTTTAAACCAACAAAAAACACCCTCTTATTGCTCCCAACATATGATAAAATGAATATTTTTGTCCAAAATGTGTGTGAAAACTGGTAGGTTTAAAGTTATATCCTACAACATTTACCAACATTTACCCAACCTATGTTAAACTAGAGCTTTGAAATCAGGAAAAGCATTTGTATCCTTTTATTACCCACTAGTAGCTATACGCGATGACACTTCATCAAGACAAGACAAAAATCTCACCTAAAGAACATGTAGCCATCATGTCCCTCCTTTTTATGACTATAAAGATGTTAGCATGCATGATTAACAACCATAATAATCATTAACACATGAAGATACATCATACCATGTTAATTCAACAACACATATAATAAGGAAATCATTCATAGATAATGAATATTAAGATCTGAATACCCATCAAACCATGTTTAAACATAGAGATATTTGCAATCCAAAATCATTCATCCATTATAACCACAACTCATAAAATGACATAAAAGTTGAATACATTGTAATCCATTACATTAATGTGCTAGACCATGCATTCACTTTATAGAATCAAGAGCAACCATGATCTTCAAAACCTCTGTAATTTCTCAACATAACAATCAGTATAACTAAGAATGATCTCTATCAAAATGATGGATCACTTATATTTATATTGTTGGTACTTTACATTCACTAGCTATGTGAACCTTTCCTATTACTAGGCATGCTTACAATAACTTGCATGCTTTTTACAATCTTTGATAATAATAGATTAAGATAAATTTACATTATGCCTAAATTTTCTTTAATCATATTTTTAGACTTCTTATTCCATGTGTGTTCTCTAATTATTCCATGCATGTTCCTTTTCCAATTATATACCCTTTATGTGCATCCCAAGCCATCATGATTTTGTTTATTTTTATACATTGTTTGGACGCCACTCCAACTATAATTTTCTATTTTTATGCATGAATTGAAAATAGTCTAAGTCCCTTATTTATTCTACTCATATACGAACCTTTACATGTTGACATTACCAAAATTTGTGAGCCACTTTGCACACCCCTTGTGTGACGTCCCCAACCTCTACACATGGGTAGTACTTAGAAATTTTCACCACTCAACATAACCCCACACTAAATTTATTGCATGTCCTTGGAAAAAATCCATCATAATTAGTCCTCAAATGAATGAATCAAGGAATTTAAAGAATAAATAAAAAGGAAAAAAAATTATGAATCTAAGAATAAGAATTCACTAATTCGTGCATGGATAATATCAAAGGCTTCAAGCGGGATAAGATCTAGAAACTCCTTAGCCAATGAATTTTCTAGATTCTCCCACTCCGCAACTTCCTCTTTTTCTTCCCATAGGTAGCCTTAATAATACCGGATATTTGATCAGGTGCCAACTCATCCTTTTTCTCCTTAAGATCCTTCACTACCACATTTAATTCTATAGAAAATCCTTCCATAATATCCATTTTCTCCTTTATTAATAGTTTGATTTCCTTGATCCACAATTCAAGTGTCTCTTTCATGGATTTTATTAAATCTCTTTGCATCGGTGTCTCTGCCATGACTTTTTTTGCTCAAGCTTATTAATTTTTTATTTTTCTTGAATTTCCTTGAGCTCTACCTCCTCCTTTTGAATGCATGCACTCAAAATGGGGTCATATTTTTGGAATCTATAAAATATCAATTTAGATTTTTTATTTTCCTCCTTGACCTTGGTGATTAGAACCTCATATTCTACTATTTTGGCATCCAACACTTCATTATTCTCTTTATTCACCATGACAAACTCTTCTGTAGATGGCCCCAAAACTCTCTTGATATTAAGAAGTAGAATCCCAACCAAGTCTTCAAGATACTCCATCTCAAAAGTATAATCAGTCTTAGCTTGACTTACCAATGTAGGGTATGCACTTATAATCTACTTTACAAGCCCTTCGGCCCCGTCATATACCTCATTGGTTTGCTTCTTCTCCTCTTTTAAATCATCCTTAAATTGTTAGATCTCACACTCCTTATCCTTTTTATCCTCTACCATGATCCTCATCATGCCCCCTTGTCTAAGTTCCTATGTGTGACTTCAGCTATTATTTTTTTCAGCACATTACAGTCATGCTAGTCAGTTAGCCTTGTGTGATCGACGATTCTAAACTACTTCCCGGATTATTCTTCTATGTCAAAATGGAATGGGACCTTTTACTTATCTCAAATTTTGGCTCTTCTACATGCATGTGCATGCTCCATGATAACATCTTCCTAGTGTGCGACATCCCTCATTTATTCATGAAGTCTTAGCCAAACAATCTTTCCATAGTGACTATGATCTAAAATCTATCCCAAAACACCTTCATCGGATCATCAATAAATGAAATATGTGGTGATTGGGGAGGCCATCACTCCTTACTACCTTGGCCTTTTTGCACGCATTTCTTGGAGTGAATGGTCATGAGGTTGTTTATCAAACATCAACCTTATCCTCCTTGATGAAATAAGAGTAATCTCCTTCTCCCTTGTTTTCCTCGGTCTCTTCTTGTGTATTTCACTTCTTGTCTTCATGCACCAGTAATTATTCTCCGTGTTGACTTCTATTTTTCTTATCTTCATCACCTTCCTCTATGTCCTTCTCTAGCTTGATTCCACATGAATTGGTTTTCTTCACCCCCTTTATCCTCGTGTGTAGAACCCTCACACTCTATTTCCTCAATTTTATATTTTCTTCACCCCCATCTTAAAAAATAAATATGGGCTATCTTGTGCCCCTCTTACACCCCTTCTTAGTCCTTAACGGACTTATCTTGGTCATCATTGTTAAAAGAGACCCCTTGTCTAGCTGAGAAGAGTTTGCACCCTTGATTTCCTTCCTTCTTCTATCCTATAATTATTTTCTTTTGATTTGATCTAATGTGACCTCCTCCTCCTCCTTTCTTCTTCTTCTTCTTCTTTCTGATGTGGAGTGTATTCTCACTTCATTTTGGGGATCTTGACCATGCTCTTCTTTGTATTATAAGGCATATGGGAGTCGGATACCTTAATTTCCTTTTCATCCTTCATATTTTGCCATATAATGACAAGTATTCTACACATTATTCCATTAACTATCATGTTCATGATGGGACTAAGGTCCAAGGTTTCGGATCCATTGTATTAAGGTACGCATGAATTGAAGCATACCCATAGGTCTTGTGAAGGGTGTTCTAATCTGAAACTATGTTTTATACATCAAAATTTGTCTTTTGCACATCCTTTATTTTGTTAATTGTGTACTTCAAATTTTTAGCAGTGAATGTGAATGGCGCTTTACACCATGGTCCCATCTCACCATTACTCATTGTGAATCTAGCAAGGATAAAATTTTACATACCTCCAAACTTTTCCTAATTCCCTACTTCTCTTAAAAATCCCTTGGCATGTGTAATTCATTCTCAAGCGTCACGTGCATCTTCTTATAAAGACTTATCTAATCTGGCCTTTAAAAGGTTGGTGATTTCACACGTACATGTGAAGTTTGTAAATTGTACCACGAGGGACCTTTCTAGCACTGGGGTAATTCCACATGTTATCTTCTTGCCCATGTGGACACAAATATCCCAGAAGACTATAAATAACAAGATATAACCCGGGATATCTTGTCCATCTTTTTTTCTTTGCTTTAGCCTCTTCAATAATCCCATCATAAATGAATTGCACAATATTTTATTTTGTTTTGTGCACCATATTTTGCGCAATATAGAGGAAATTAATGTTCACCTCTCCCCATCACTTAGAAGCACCAAGATTATAACTTACCATTCGGGCCGCTACCCTAGTTACATGGTCTATAATCTTCTTAGCACCCATGGCTTGGGTATCACTATCATATTGGAGTTTGGTGGCCAAATCCTCAAATATTATTTTCATCGTACAAGTCCAAGTCCAAGTCCAAGTCTAAGTCTTCACCAATATCATGTAATATAGTCACTCTCCCAATCAAATGGGTTGAGGTTCTCATCTTCCAACCCGCGAAGTTGAAATAGTAATTTTGTACCTATGAGACAAGCCACTAGAAGAGATGTGCAGGCCTTCCAAAGAAGGGGAACTCAAATATATTTAGGACCCCTACCTTCTTTAGGATCTTCCATACTAATTCATCCATAACCACCAAGTCCTTTGTAGTTATTGTAGATAGTGTTTTGTAGCATGTCCTTATTTAATGCGGCCTTGTTCCTGGTGCCCTCTCGATTATAGTCACTAATATTATATTTCGTAAGATGTGATGTCCATTGTTGTGCCACAATTACCTCTTGTGGGTATTGCATTTCTAAGAACCAATTATTGGGTAGCTCCTCTACTTCCTTCTTGTTTTTTCCCTTCCCCTTTCCTTTAGGTGATGTGGTGGTTTATTTCTTTGGTGAAATTTTTATCCCCAAACTCACACTACAACATGTGCCCTACATGTTTTTATTATGATCTTACTTTTGCATACCCTACTCTCATCCCCTAGGCTGGTTAATCTTCATGCTCTATAAACCTTCATGCATAAAATTTTGTGATCTGTGGCTCTCCAATGTAGTGCCCACTTGCCTTTGACACCATTAGGATACCTATTTTGATACTATGATTACATTATAGACATTATTATGTTTTAATTTAGTATATTGCTAGACATTGGTCATGGATTATTGTTGATCTTGGTTTGATTATGATGCTGATGATTATTCGAGACACCTTAAATGTTGATGATGATGTATTATTTGATATGGATGTTGTTTAGATATGTGATTTGGGTATTATGAATTGATCTAGAAAATGGATATTATATTGGTGATGATATAGTTGTTGATTAAAAATGCAAATAATTTAGTTGTTGCTTCGATGTTGTTATCATTCACTTAGATGATTTTTCGATTTCATTTATATCATATTAGATGTTCGATGTGGCCATGAGGCTGAAGGAGGTATTTGTAATTTACAGGTTAAAAATATCACAACAAAACATCAAGGGATCGGAGATCAACCAAAATGGAATTCTAGGTGAATTCGACACGGTCACCATGGCAACTTGTTTTATTGTGTTGTGTGTTGTTTGGTTAGAGATTCCCATGGGGGGGAAATAATATTTACATGTGACCATGGGTTTTTGTATTTTAGTAATGTGATTAAAATGTTTATTTATTGTTGTATGTATTTTATTAGTAATGTGTTCCTTCTTTTAGTTAATATAAATATGGTAGATTAATGTGAGGAATCATAAAGCTAAAATTTAAATAAATTAAATTGTGATATGGAAAGTAATTATTAGAGTTGTTGGCTATTGTAATTATTTTTGTAAGCGATGTGTAAGTTGTGTAAGTGCTTGTGTGAGTTAGTTTTGGAGTATGAAATAGTCCACCTCCATGAAAAATTTGAATTTGTCCTTGGGAGATGTTTTTAGAGGCTTGTAGGACAAAGTAAAACTTGTCCCATGCCTCTAAATTTAATCTACCAACCATAATTATGGATGGAGATGTGAATTGTGACTTGTTTAATGCATTTTATTCTTCATGTTGCTTGTTTTATTAGGAGAATGGATTCTTGTATTTTTGTTTGAATTTGAGGATGATTGATGTGGCATCCTACATGGATCCACATCATCCTCTTCTTTCCGTCTTCTATATAATTCAAACTCTCTTCTTGTTTTGGGTTTTTGAACCTTTTGCATTCTTCCTTGGGGCATATTTTTCTAGGGTGGAGCTTTTGTTTTGGAGGAAGTTGGAGAAAGCTTTGCATTCTTGTGAATTTTATTTTGGACTGTGTTGTCTTGGCATTTGAAGCTTGTTGTTAAGAGAAAAAGTCACCATGGAGAGGTAGGAATTTAACTCTTTTTTATTGCTATTATTTTCTTGTGGTGTTGTGTGTATGGAAAATTCTTTGATTTATTTGTTGGTTGGTTGGGTAGACTGCCTTAGGGAAGGTGTAGGATAAGGCTATGGGTAATTAATGTGGGGAATAAGCAATGCCATTGGCATCAGAATTTTGTGGAGGGAGTTCGGGGTTGGGATCCACCATGGAAAAGAAATAGTTTTCATTTCTTACTTTGTGGAGTGCATAAGGAAATATGTGGGGGGCATAAGGAGGGATTTTTTGGGGGCATAAGGAAATGTGTGTGATGATTTATTTGGTGGTTTGTTATTGGTGGATGCTAAATTCCCAAAAGGGAGGCATAAGTAGCTTCCCCCATAGACGTTGCTCCTTTGGCTTGTTGATAAAGCTTGACTTTTGATTGATAGGTTTTCTATTGCAGTTGTAAACTACTGTACTATATTGATCTATGTTTTATTTTGAAATGTGTATGTGAAATAATGTTGTGTGTTGTGGAAGCCATTTTTGCCATGGGTTGAATCAAACCTTTGAATTGTGTTTTGGTTGGGGCTCGGGGCCAATGTTAAAGGAAGGCTTCTCCTTTCATTGGATGTCTTGGTTAAGTGGAGAGTGTTGCCTTTCCCCTCTTTTGTTGTGAACAACTTGGATAAAAAAATCATGTTGTTGTCCCGAGCAAAGGAAAAATGCAATTTGACAATCCGTGTGAAGACATATTTAATTGTAATCCTTTCCCCCTTTGGTTGTGGATGATGTTGTAATAGGTATTTGGTGAAGAAGATTAATGTAATTTGATCATGGAATTTGATATTCAAATTGTAAAAGACATTCAAATTTTGATTCTCGCTTATGGGAAAGGAATGAAAATTTTGTTAATTTCATTCAAGGAATGAAAGAATTTAAATATTTTTCCTTTGTTGAAGTCAATAAAGAATTACAAGTTGCCTCTCATTGCATTGTGAGTTGAATTTGAATGTTAGATTGTAAATGGAATCTCTGTTTAATTGCAAAGGAAAGAGAATACACATGAGAGAATTGTATTATTGTCTTCTTTTGAAATATATCAAATTAGGAAATCAAATTTTAAAATTCCACTTGGAAATTATTTGTTAGAAACAACTAAATACATCATATTAGTTTAGAAGTTGTATACACACTTAATCGATAAAATTGATATACAAATTTAAAAGAAATAGATATTTGTTATAAACTTTATCGGCAATTAATATTAATAAAAATGTACAGTTCAGATCTACACACATTAATCAACTTGGATATGTTAAAATTTAGTATGTTTTATCTTAAATGAACTCAATTTCACAAAGAAAACTTAAGAAAACAATCTAACCATTGCAAAATTGAATCAAATCACTTAGTCGTTTTTCTGTCTATTGTTGGAAAAATATAATTTTGAATCAATTGAACAAATCAAATTCTATAAAACACTTTAAACCCTCCCTAGATCAATTCTCCATGCCTGTTTGGCATGTTGAGTGAAGGAGGAGACCCAATTTAAACAAAAAGAAAAGTTGGAAATTGCCAGTTTGCTAATTAAAAGCCTGCAGATCATTTTTGTAAAATTGAACCCTTTAACATTATCAAAAATTAAATTTTATGTTTCTTGTGCAAAGAGGGCATCGAGATATTTTTGAAAAGTTCTCGTTTTCCCAAATCAGAGATTCCTATCAAAAGTTATGGCCATTTGAAGTTTTACTTAAAATTGGCATTCAAAAATAAAATAAACCTAACTGTTAACTTTAATTTTTGACTTTGGAAAAATTTCCACAAAAATTCCATGGCCCTCACCATCCTACAACCAATCAAGACCGACAGGTGGCACCTCGGAGAGGGGCGACCAAATCTAAACTTTTTTTTTAAATTTTACCTCGGAAAATTTTTCCACTTTTCCCATGCATTCCCGCCACCCGTAGTCAATCACGTGCTGACACGTGGCTAGCGAAGCGGGGAGTTTTTAGACTTAGCATTTTCGTTCCCTTTTGGAAAAAAATCCCTTTTGTCCTGCGGACCCACTCTAATGCCTTTCCTTAGAATTAATCCTTTCGTGGACGCCAAGCGAGCCCACACATGCCTTTTGACTTTTATTCTATTGTGGCGTAATGCCTTAATTTTTTCCACCACCCCATCCCCGTGCCAATCAGCATGTGAGGCTTGACATATCTAGCATTAGTGTAAGTGTGGATCAATTCAATCCCTTAGCACTTTTCACCTAAAGGACTTAATGTCCTAACCCGCTCTGTCGACCGCCATTCCTCCCGAGTAATTAGGGTGTGACACGTGTCTCCCCATCGGGTTGGCGGGCGCACGAAGGTAATTTGTGCTTTTGTTCCCAAGGAAGGAAAATGTGTCAAGATTTTCCCCTCTCCATCAGCCCATGCATGGGGAAAATATTCCTCCCTAGGCCTATGGACCATCCCTTGGGAAAATTTCTCCCCTAAAGTCCGTTGGTCCATAACTTGAAAAATATATGGAGATTGGAGGACTTCCTTATATCACTTGGAAAGGTGAGGAAATTTCCTATCTAGTGGGAATGATTTAGGGAAATTTTGGAAGTGTTAATTATAAAAACATCTAGTTGAAACTCTGAGCTGTTTGAGAGTGGGTATGGGGTAAATTACTCCTTGAACCTACTGAACTTCTAACCCTAAAATTTGAACTATGTGAATTGAATATTTGTCAATGAAGGAAAAATATTATCTAGTAATTTAGATTCAGTCTAGAACCTAATAGGGTCAATTGTTGCCTTACTGCAACTTTGTTGTGGATACTTCTAATAAAAAAATTATTACATAATTTTTCTAACTAATCTTAGGTTGTTTCTTGGGTCTCAAGTGGGTTGTTTTAAATGGGAATCACATCCAACCTCTAACACTATAAACCCTAAATTTACATATACCCTTTCCTTTCGTCCAAAATTCAACTTCCTCTACCGAAGGAGATCCAAAACTCAAGGATTTGTGTATCTGCTCTGGTTTTGTCACTTCTTGATTCACTTCATCACACTCTTCGCTCTCAGTTCTTTAGTCACTTGGTTACTCAATCACTCAAATAAATTTGAATGCAAGGCATCAAATGAATTTATTTCCACCTTTTATAGCTCTTCCACACTTACTACTTCACCGACTTACTTTTTGGATTTGAAAAACCAATTTCCCACTTTTATGTTTTAAAGTGATATTTTCATTTTAAAAACATCTTTTTCCTCTTAAGGAACTTTTTTCTTTTCTCTATGCTTTGTTTTGCATGTGGAAATCATATCCTTCTAGTGTGCCACTACTATCTAGGCTACAAACATCCTTTCTGGATTCCCATGCATCACAAACCATCTTCCTCTATGCCACATACCAATTAATCTTGATGTTACCTCCCTTACGTTACACTACATGGCCTCTTACTAGTGTCATTTCCGAATCTAAGAAATTCCCATTAAGAACCATCACCCCTAAAAACCTATAAAACTTTCCTCTTTCTTTCGTGTATACCCAATTTTAATCCATCAAGAAAATTTCTTTAATAATGTCACACATACATCTAAAGTGTCTCTAAGACAAGTATCAACATCACAAAATTTCTTTTTGGGTGTAGTCACACATGCTTCACCCCACACTAAAATTATACAAAGTCCTCTACACATCAACTAAATAAGTAGTAATCATCTCCTATGCGTGAATGCACTTATTACGAAAAAAAACCAAAAACATGAAAGGAAATATTATCCGAGTGGAAATACTACCTTATTACAAACACAAGGAATCTTATTTATAGTAGGGATTCAACCTAATCCCATTGAAGTTACCAGGAAATATGGTGTCATCTAGCGATTGTAATTAACATACGCCCGACTCTAATATCTTGGTCACTACAAAAGATCCTAACCAATGGAATTTTAACTTACCTATGTGGTGCAAAAAACTTGGATTCATATAGAAGTATAATTTTAATAATAGTAAAAAGACTTATTCTTGATGTGCATTTATTTTCAATCATTCTATCGTGCCTTTTCTATATTTTGAATCCAATGTGAAATGGCACGTTGTTGATCCATTGTATTAATTTGTCAATGCACTCATCCACAATGTGTTCATCATCCAATCCACCTACGTGCACAATATGTAGGGAGGGAAACATAAACTCCACAGGTAGTATAACCTCTACACCAAACACCAACTAAAAATGTGTGTCCTTATTCAACTATTTTTAGTTTGTTCTATATACCCAAATAACATTTGATACCTTGTCATCCCAATCCTTTCTTTCAACATCACATATATTTGTTAGTTTTTGTCCCAAGATCTTGTTGAAAGATTCAACAATACCATTTTCTTGAGGGTGATAAGGGGTAGTTTTATGGTGTGCCACCATCAAATGTGCCACTAAAATTCTAATGGTATCATTCGAAAAGATATTTCCTCTATCACTTTCGGACTCAATGGACATCCATACATGATGATGATATTTTCCCAAAGGAAACTTGTTATTGTTGTTGCTATGCAATATTTTTTAGGCACACCCTCTGCCCACATTTTTATATAGTTAGTACATGTGATAATTTACCATGCCCCGATGTGCACATACATTATGGTGCAATAGGTCCTATAAAATCAATTTCCCATTTTTTCAGAAGGCTCTACACTTGTGATAGGTCTTAATGGCATTTAATATATATTTCTAAGCTTTCCAATTATTTCACAGTGATCACATGATTTAATAAAATACTTGGTATATTTATATAATGTCTCCCACCATAAGCCAGCTAAAAGGATCTTGTGTGTAGTTACATCTCCTACATAATGTACTCCATTCACTTCCTCTATAATAGCTTTGAACTCATGCTCTAGAACACATCTGCGCAAGACCTCGTCTCCTCAAATGAGTTAGTATCGCACAACTTGAATAACAAGATATTTCTTTTATAATGTATTCATTCCTTCTCACACAAATCTAGTGTGTCAAAATACTGTAGTATCTTCTAAATCATCTAAAGCACATGGTTCATTTGAATAATTGTGCATCGGACATAATATCTTTAATTTTCTATGCATCCTCTCTATATTTGATCCTAGATAAGTGGTCCGGTCCCAAATTTCTCTTACTTGGATTTCTTGTGTATGTAAATTAAAATTCTGAAAAAGAAATATCCAAAGCAAAGATATTCACCCTTGTAAAACTAGTTTTTGACCAAGTAATTTGATGTCATATGATCTATGTAAAATATAAATGGTGTGGCCAATAAGTACTATATAAACTTATGAAGTGTATAGATCATAGATAATGTCTAACACTCTTTAGTTGTGTAGTTCTTCTCATCTGTGTCAACTTCCTACTTGTAAATCATATGGGATGATCCAAATTATCCTCCCCTAGTTTTGTAAATATTGTTCCAATAGAAATGAAAGAGGTATCTACATACACATGAAAAATTTTGTTCCATAAAGGGAAGTGCAATACAAGTGCAATGGTAAGAATCTCCTTCAACACCTCAAACACTGTTATTGCGTGTTACCCTAGTAGATTTTTCCTTTTGATTTGAGAAATTTTTCCAGGGGAAAATAGATATTTACATATACCTTGATAAAATTACTATAATAACCATTATGTCGTAAGAATATGCATAATTCACTTTGATTAGTTAGTTCTTCCATCCCTAAAATTAGTGCAATCTTAGTGGGGTCTACCAAAAATCCTCTTTGCAAATGATATGCCCAAGAAGAGTGCTAAAGGGTTTGGAAAATATGCATTTTTAATATCAAGAGAGATTATTAGTTTCCGACATCTCTCAAACATGAGCCTTAGATTATCAAATTGATATTTCACTAATCCATAGATGGTTTAATCATCAAGATAGACCTGTAAAAATTGTTGGGCCCCATGATATTGGCTAAGTATGAGAAGGAACATGGATGCGTGGGACCTATATGAAGTAGGGAGCATGGGTTGAAGGCACACAGAAAGGTTTCTTATAGGGTTTTATAGAACACACAAAACACACGCAAGGCAATATATGTTTTGGGACTTAGCCATATTTGGCATTCTAGGAAGCACACGAGAAAAGCATGGCCCATCTAGCATGTGGATTGGATATGGTGCCATTGTGGTAGCCGTATGATCAAAAAGGGAATATTCCTTACATGCGATGGAAGGTTCTAGAAGAACATTCTTTCACAGAGTGGATAGCTCATATCAAAGGAGGCATGCTCTATTGAGGACCACCTGAAAACTTGGTAACCAATCATACCTCGTAAGGCATGGTGATGAAGATAGAAAGCTATATATAGAGGTGCACAGATAGTAGAAAGAGAGAAATATATACATGGGATCATCCTAAGAGTGCAGAGGTGGTGAAATAGGGGATACGATCTATAGAAATATCATAGAGGTTGTTATGGGTTAGGATTAGATAAAATATAGGAGTGATGGCATATTTATAGGGATGGGTCTATATTTATCCCTATAATGTGAAAGACATAGTATAGCTTCTAATGAATGACCTTGATTTTCCTTGTTATATGGTTCTCATTATGGCGTCAAGGAATGTATTATGGCTACCGAACTCATAAATATCAATCAATGGTTTTATTCTAAAGCATATATGTGTTCAAGAGATTAAGTCTAATGCATTTCCTTTATGTTATGAATAATTTCTATATGTTTTCTATTATTTCACTTTTATGGATGCATTGAGATGATAACTCATCCTAGGTTCTCAAAATAAACACATGGTTCCTTCGCATACTTTTACACTTAAGTATCTATTATAGATGATGTATTCTCATAAGAGTCACATAAAGTTAGGGCTCGGTGCCCATGCATTACTTGGGTGAGTGCCTGGTTCCCACTAAGTGATACGCAAAGCACGCATGGGATTTTACTATTAATATAAGGGTATAAAAATGACTACATCTTGGTTCCATTTCTAGGACCTCTTTTCAAAGTTATTGTGAGAAATGGCATACATGTTGTTCCCTGTGATGCATGATGACAGAACATCCAACCTTGCAAAGTGTTGAAGCATGGTTCAAGAGCACGGAGGAAGAATTTACTCTAATATTTAGCACTGGACCTGAGCTCACTGCATGTAGTTGGGTAGAATACAACTTGTACCATGAGTTGTATGAGACATCTTTCTATTGTTTTCCATTAGAACTATATGAATGGATTTCAGCATATGCATCTAGATCAAGCTAGTACTATATATCGTGCGTATGGACCCAATATGATTATTAGAGGTTGTAGGATGTAGATATAACTTGGATGTGTGTTGTTGATCACTAGTGGAGAGGAGTGGTGACTAGTTGTACTCTTATGACATTTCTACGTATTCTTGCCCATAATTTGCTAAGTTCGAGTTTCGAGGGGAGCCTAGAGGATCATTTTTTATGTGTTATCCCTTTGGCTATGAAGATCTTGATTATCACCTTAAGTTTAGAGGCATTTCCCATGGTCATATTAGCTTCTCTAAGCATTGGGAGAGGAAGATAGGGTGGAGAAAGATGGTAGACATTGCAGCTGAGAAGGAAAGGGAGGAGAGATGACTCAAGTATAGCGAAGCTCATGAAAGGGAGATGACTAGACAACGTGAGGTTACAAGTGTGATGGATCTATAGAGGTAGACATTATATGAAGTATTTGAGGTTTACGTAGAGGAGGTGGAACCTAAGCAGTCTATGCTGCCCCATCTTGGCAAGCACGGAGAGAAGCCCATTCAACTTTCCGATGAGATTTTGTCACATGGAGAAAGGAGAGATGTCAAATGTGCACATCTAAACCTACCTAGAGACCAAACCATGGCACTTGATTTTTCAAATCAAGGGAGAAGTATTGTTAACCTAGTTGGTATCGGTGGGAGTAACCGATTTGTGCCTAGGAGATATAATTTCTTATTTGGAACATCCATGGATGTGAAAACCATTCCGGTATTTAAAGGAATTTTTGGAAAAGGTGCGAGCACCCAAGGTTTGGGTATCACATCTGGGAGTGGTGTGGGACACATAACTGCGAAATGGGAAAATATCACAAATCATCAGCGTGCACTTCCTCATCGGGATGTTGGGAACACTAGGCATGACCACTTCGTGCCATTTTTCATCACGGGAGGTAGATCTCGGTGGTATAGGATCTGAAGTACCTGGTAGACCTAGTGGATCTAGAGGATCTAGTGGGTCAAGAGGAATAGGATTTGGTGGATTCAGTGGATCTGGTGGAGGAGGAAACACCAGAGGGAACCAAGGCTCGGATCGGGAGGATAGGGCCTTAGTCACCGCTACAAGTATTTTTTTAGATGTCATTACACTTACCAGACTACATGGGTATTGAAGATGATGTAGAGAATGTGCACAAGTGTGAATTACTATGGCACATGAAAGGGATAACTACCCAGTAGTAGAAGGTAAGTCACTTTGCAAAATGACGTTACAAGGGCACACATATAGTTGGTATCGAAAATATGACCCTCATTAAACGGTGTTAGACTACATTATATTAAAGAATACCTTCCTAGAAAAGTTCCATATTCCATAATTTGAATAAGAGCATCATTACCCTAAAGGATATCCAACAAGGGATTATAGAGAGTGTAGGAGAGAATGACACACATTTCAAAACTCTCTTATAAAAACTATCCTATGACATACACCCTTCTCAAAATGCTCAATGGTTTGTTGGAGGATTGATAACACCATTAGAAGAGATCTTTTGCACAAGAATTTCACATACCTACATGAGGCATTGGAAGTTTCCCTATGTGGTGAAGCTACTGAGAGCTTTGATACTAGTGTTAGTCCTTTTCTAGAGGCTCAAATTACTGCAATGGATAAGTAATTGGATAATTTTTCTGCAAACTCGATGCATGAGATTTGCAGTGGGATTTGGTGTACATACTATGAAGTGGAAGAGCATGTAAAGGATAGTTTCCCTCGGATGTTGGTATGCGATATGGTGGTAGAGTGTGAAACTTTCCATGGGAATCATGATGCAAGAAGGTTCCTTCTACTACAACATGCAATCCGTAAGAATGTTTCTTTCTATTGTAATATTTGTACCTCTATGACCCATGATACCAAGGATTACAGACTGATTAACCAGATTCATGATGCTATTAATCTTGGTGTGTGATAGACTATTCTTGTAAGAAGTTTCAATGATGATGATCATTGTTATGAAGGGAACACAGATGGAGGAGTGTGTGGAAGAGGTTTTCACGGAGGATTTTTGGTCACACTAACCTTGGTGGAGAACAAATTGAATTCCTGCAAGGAACTTGTTATAAATGTGGATCTACAGAGCATTACAAGCATGAGTTTCCTAATTTTTGCAATGCTTTTCGTACGGGGAAGAAACATAGGTAAGAAGAGTTTCTAGATATTTATGAGCATATGAACTAGTAGCACTAGAAAGACAAAGGTGTTAGGATAGTGAGCATCAATAAATTTGATTCACATTAGATGCCAAGGGTGACATGTTAGTGAGGGCTAGAACCTATATTGGTGATGATGCAAGTAGAGGCCACACATGCCAAGGAGATGCCAAGACAAAGGACACTAGTTTTAAGAGAGGAAGTGGTACATGGAAAGTATTTAGACCCTTCTCATTAGAAGGAGGTGTATCAAGAGACTATGGATGTGATTTAGAGTTTGTAAGGGGAGATCTAATGTCTAAAGGAGAAATAAATCAATTGAAGAAAAAGGAAGAATGTCAAGGCTCCAAAGGAGGACCTAGATGAAGTTAAGGAAGTATGTAGGATGTTAAGGAAAGAGAATATTATTCCTTGCTAGGAGAATGGCTGAGGGAGAAGGTACCACGCACCAGAGTAGAGCACGAAAGATAGGTTGTGTATGTAAACCTTCCTCATCACAACCTTGACTATGATAAGGAGATTACTTTGGATGCGGTTGTTGATGGATGGCTTCTAAGAAATATCTTCATTAAAACGGAGCAAAGGTCAATGGTCTTACCTTAGATGCTTGGCATCAAATTGGAAGGCCCGCATTAGAGCTATCTTCAAATGTGTTGTATACGGAAAACAAGACTAATTCAATGCCCATTGGAATATTGAAGGATGCGATTATCACCATTCAAGGCTAAGTTCACTAGAGACTTAGAATTCTTGGCAAATTGCAAGGTAGACAACTTTCTAGTGTTTCTTAGGCACCCATGGTGTTACAAGAACAATGTTGACCTACAATTTAACAAGGGATATATTATTTTTGATAAAAACGAAGAAAGGGTGATTATCCCTTTAACTAATGGGAAATTAGTTCCTTATCTTCAACCCCAGGAGAAGAAGTGCTTGATAGAATTTGTGTGCTCCTTCGAGAGATCCCGAGTTAATTCATCCCACGAGGAGATGCTCGATCCTTCATTGATACCACTAGCATGGCATTCGATAATTGGGAACATGGGACTTAAGAGTTGATTAGATAATGGTTTAGAGGATCTATAAAAGGGTAATTAAGGTGCACTCGGTCAAGCACACAGGGAGGGAAGAAGTTTCCAAGTTATTTTGGGAAGCATACCACTGAAATTTCCTTGCGATAAATGGAGGCTCAATGGAAAACCGAGGACTAGAGAAGGGGAATGCTTAGTTATAACTCTATGACGTATAATCTGTTGGTGAGATATAAATCGAGAGAACCTCCTAGAATGGTGTTAAGTAAGAATCACATTTTCTATAAGGTTCTCCAGAGTAACTTGTCCATGATCATATGAGACTACCATGGTAAAGAGACCACTTCATTTCATGTCCAAGCATGTGAGAAGGCCTAGATGGGAAGCATAAAAGCTTTACCACCTTCATTATGGGTGCATAAGTTGTATTCCACCTTACAATGTTGTGTGCATGTATGGTATATTCATTCAGAGATGTGTCATCAAATAGGTAATTGGCGAGTTGGAGGCTGATCTCATTCATTATTTCTAGTATAGAGTACTGAGCCATCAATGGATAAGGCGTTGCAAGTAATCAAGAACCTTATAATGGGAGATAGTGCTATGATAGCAATGGCGTAAGATAGGCTACTAGAATTATTGGGTGAGCCGTATTTGGAAATGCACCTCAATGAAGAAGAATTAGAGGAAGTACAAATTGAGAGTGCGTGTATAGAATAGGAAAAGTTAAAAATGGTCTATGTAGTAGATGGTGAAGATAAGGAAACTTTGGATGTCAACCATTCTAAAGGTACATCTACAAATCATAGATAGCACTAATGAACAAGCACGTGCCTACTATGAGCCCTTGAAAATAAAGAAGGTTAATATTGGGATAAAGACAAAACCTAAGGAAGCTATTATTGTAGACTATAGGTCGAAAAATAAATTTCAAAGGTCATTGATTAGTTGCATGAGTTCCATGATTTTTTCCGTCGTGGGTATCATGAACTCAAAGACGTCCACCATTCCTTAGGGGAGATGAAGATCAAATTGAAGGAAGGTGCACACCCAATTTGAAAGAGGCCTTATCGGATGAATCCGAATCTACTCGTACATGTCAAGGAAGAAATAGATAAGATGATATCATGTGGTATTATTGAGGCACTAGAAGAATTGGAATGGATAAGCCCAATGGTCATCAATATCAAGAAGGATGGAAGGATAAGGATTTGTGTCGACTATAGGGACCTAAATGCAATATGTGTCATTGATCCTTTCCCAACCCCCTTTATTGAATAGATTTTGGAAGAAGCATCCAGGTGCTAAGTCTACTCTTTTACAGATGGGTTCTCAAGGTATCACCAAGTCATAATTACAAAGAAAGACCAGAAAAAGACAAATTTCGCCACTGAATGGGGAAGTTTTTCCTACATGGTTATTCCTTTTGGATTGAAGAATGCACATACTATGTTCTCGCGCATCATAGTATAATAATTTGAGGACTTAATCCATAAATTTATTCAAGTGTACCTATATGACTGGACTTTGTATGGGTTTCTAAAATACCATTGTGAAAATTTGAGGTTGATGTTTGAGAGATGTTAAGCAATAATGGATATCCCTCAATATTAAGAAATGTGTCTTTGTTGCTCCATTTGGAACCCTCTTAGGACATATTACATGCAAAAAATTCTTACTAGTACATATCCCACCAAAGTTGTAGTTATTATAGGATTAGGGGATCGTACTAGTCAAAGCATAAGACGTGGATTCCTTGGGAATATGGGGTGCTATAAGAAATTCATCAAGGAGTATGCCTAGATCATCGTGCCCTTGGAGGAATTTCTAAAACAAAAGAGTGACTTTCATTAGGGAGAGGCGAAGACGAGGGAATTTGACACTTTGAAGGATAGGCTTGTCAAGGTGCCCATATTATGTTTTCATTCTTAGGATAGGCCTTTCCATGTAGATGTTGATGCCTCAGGGAAAACTATGGGAGTAGTACTAGTAATACCCAATGAAGGGATTGTTGATCACCCCTTGTGTTTTTCTAGTAGAAAATTGACACTAGCTGAACAAAATTACATAACTACTCGAACCCGAAGAATTGTATATGATCTGCGCCTTTGTACAAGTTTAGATAGTACATGTTGGCAACACCATTTATATTCTACATGGACAACATGGAATTGAAATACTTAGTCAACAAGCCTATTTTGTAAGGGTGAATATGTTATTGGGTCCTATTATTCCAAGAGTTTGAGTTCACGGTGGTTGTAAAACCAAGGAAGAGTAATTAAGGACCTGACCACTTATAAAGGATTAACTCAAGGGAGGATGCATAGAGCATTGAGGATACCATGTCATATGTGAAACTATTTAGGTTGCAGTGCACCCTCAGACTTGAAAGATATCGTAGTGTTCTTGAAAACAAGTGTGGCACCTAAGGGATGAAGTCTCTAGAAAGGAGTAGTTAGTAATTCGTGTCGCACCCTACATGTTGGTTATTAGATACCTATATAAGTTAGGTCATGATGAGATTCTGAACTGATGTGTATGTTAACATGAGCACATGGTAATTATGGAAGAAGTGCATGGTGGGATTACGGGAGGACACTATATAGGAAATTATTCCATGCGGAAGATTCTACTTTGCAGGGATTTGGTGGGAAAGCATCTACCAGTATTGTATTAAGTTTTGTAAGGCCTGTGACCATTTCTAATGCCTTGGAAAACCTAGGAATAGGTATGAAATGCCCTTGCAACCAATAGCCAGTGTTGAACCATTTGAAAAATGGGAAATCAACTTTGTAGGGATAATTTTTCCAGCCACACGAAGGACTTGTTCGTGGTATATCATTACTTTTACTAACTACTTGACATGATGGGTAGAGGAAGCTCCTACGAAGGATTACACTGCAACAAAAACTACTATATTTTTATGGGAGAACATAATTAGTAGGTATGGTTTTCCTTTAAGCTTAACATGTGATAGAGGTACACATTTCCTCAATGAAATGGTTAGGATTTTGTTAGCAAAATTTATGGTGGCCCATCACAAGACTATCCCTTATCACCCTCAAGCAAATGGAATTGCTGAGGCATTTGAAAAAATACTAAGTCACACATTGGCTAAGATTTGTGACGTTGCAAGACAATATTGGGATGACCAGTATCAATCATTCTCTGGGCATACAGGACAACCTTACATAGGTTAAACAAGGCCACACCATTTTAATTGGTTTTTGGTGTGAACATTGTTTTCCAAGTTAGATTCATCTTACCATCGCTGCATATAGTGCACACGAGAGGGTTTGATGATGAATTAGCACTAGAAGAGAGGATTGATAAGTTGATGCAGTTAGAATTTGGTGATCACTTGCTAGATGGATTTAGAAGATAGAAAATACAATACGAGAAGGCATGACATGATCGTCGGATCAAGAAAAAGTAGTTTGAGGTAGGGTATATGGTTTTGTTATATGATTCCAAGTATTTGTGCCATCTTGGTAAGTTAAAAGTCCATTAGTTGGGACCCTACATCATCTCGTACATCCTTGATTTAGGAACTTATCGATTATGAGGGCTAGATGGGACAAGATTACCAAGTCATTTCAATAAGAGCGATCGAAGCCCTACTATAAATAAGTCTTATTTATGTTTGTAAATTAGGAAATATTGCCGAGATATTTTAGCAATTCCATTTATGCTTTTCTTTTCTTTTTCCCTTTCTTGTTGCTTGTTACTTTCTTTTTGTTTTGTTCTCCACATTGTGCATCAAGTAACCACATTATTTTTCTAAGGTTGTGTATGTAGAGAAGACCACAAATATATTTTAGTGTGGGGTGGAGTAATGCAAAGTAAAGTATAGGCCTGTAATACAAGTTGAGTGGCCCAGTAGAAGGAAGCGTGTAAGGTTGAGAAAGTGCATGAGGAAATGGTGGATAATGAATTATGGTGTCAATAATTATGTACCAAAGACTACGTCTGAAAGGATGAAGAGCACAGAACAATATGAGGTAGGAGACGAAAAAATTTAGGTAAAAGACGAAGAAGTTCCTTTGGTCTTTGTAGACACATGCGTAAGAGTCTTTGGTTAGACCGGATTTTTGTGTGCTAGAAGGTTGTAGAAGGTTTTTCACACGGGATTGAGCATGTGGGTAAGGGCACTTAAAATCGTCCTAGTTGAAAAAAATTCATTTAATGTTAAATTACATTGGTAGGTGGAATAACATTTATTATTGGAGGGAAGAAAAACTATAAATCATCCCGACTATTACAAAGTTTAAGTGCTCTTGCGAACTAGGGCATCCAGAGAGAGTTGTGTAAATGAAGAAAAATCCCATAAATGTAGGTGTGTGACTAGAGTGGATTTGTAAACTAGGAGGAAGTACATGGGCATTAGAAAATCTTGTTTGAAGTGCATCGTCTTGTGGAAGGTTTTCCTAGTTAGGGTTTGTAGATAGGGCATGGAGATAGAAGGATTTATTCTAGGAGTTGAGCTTTGGAGTTGAGTTTGGAGTTAAGAAGAGTAGCAGAGAAGAGTAAGAAGTTCTTAGGTTATCTCAACAGAAAGCATGACACCTAAGAAGGTAACCATTTCACCAAAGAAATAGAAGGGCAAGGGAAAAGGAAAACAAACCACTATCGTCACAAGCTCCAATGAGGAATGGTACGTATAAATGCAATACCAAGATGGAGTATTGCTAGGAAATGAGTGGGTGTCATACTTAAGACAAATGGTTGTGAACAATTATAACCATCACACGATCACAACTGAGAAGGAAATGGTATTAGAGTTGGTCTATCCAAGTAACAAAAGGACACCAGATGGGATGTTTATCTACAGCAACAAGGTGAAAGTCAAATTGGAGAAAGTAGGGTTATTATAACTCTATGATTTGTCTTACTTTGGTAAGCCCGAGCAACTATATCAGTGGTTGATGTTGCGCATACATGAAGATCACTTCTATTTTGTAGGGCGTAACATGCGCATATAACCATAGTTGATATCCAAGTTCACAGGCCTTATTTGTGAAGGAGAAAGTATAGACGATGATCTAGAGGACAAGGAAGCTATCAAAAATACAGTAGTAGTGTATGACTATAAGAAGGGTTTGTGATACTTTGACATCGTAGATATTCCAAACCCCATTATGAGGATGGTTACATGCTTGGTGACCAAGCTTAATGATCAAGAATTATGGAATAAATTCAACAAGGTATGGCTAAATGTATGCCGGAAGATATCGAGAGGAACCACCTATAACTTGTCCACTTTTATCAGATGAGATCATAAAACTTTTACAAGAAGGAGAAAAGATATTATTTGGAAACTTCCTCCTCACCATCATGGAGATTGGAGTTCCCGATGGGCTAGAAAAATTCATTTGGGAGTATCCGAAGAGGATCCCTCGCCCATAAAAGGTTTGAAAAGTAAACTTGAAACCATGATTACCGCTCATAAAGTGTGCATGGAGAAGTGGTATAAATGAATGTATGATGCATTTGGGGTAGAGTGGAGGATCCTAGAGTAGTTTTCCACACTTTTAGATGGATATGTAGAGCTTGTAGTATACCAACATTTACATTAATAGATGGGACTAAGGGTCCATGGTGCAAGCTACCCTTCTCCTTCACCACGCAATACTTCCAAGCTAGAGTCAACCAGTTCAAAGAAGCCAAAATACTAAGGTTCAACCTTAGTGAGGTTGACCAAGACCACCACAAGTTGCACTTGAAAAATCTCGTGTACCCTAAAATCATGCATATGTGGAGAATTATGTCTCGTATGAAGTGCAAATGATGAATCACATAATGTTGTTAATCACTAGAAGGACCGCAATAAGGGTGTATCTATGTATAAGGCCTAAGAATGAGAAATGCACCTATCTAGAAAGTGATGTCTCCTTTATAGAACACCCCATAGGGAGAAAAAGTTCACATCAAAGAAAATAAAAAGAGAAGAGGGGCGGAAAAGAAGGCACCAAGTGTGTAGAAAACACAATCTGTGGGTGTGTCGGAAGAAAGCGCTAAGCCTAGCACTTACGCATGCAATAATAAGTCCCCTATCAAGTAAAAAAACCCAAGACAAAGAAGATATAGATCAGGACTATCCCCTTACACATGAGGAATCACCAAGGAAGATGTTGCCAGTGAAGAAAAATAAAAGGAAGAATCTCCGAGATTTGGAATCCCCAAGTAAGCAAGAAGCATAAGGTGTTGTGAGAATAAACAAACTCGGAGGAGACAAAAATCCTACATATGTACATTGGTGACAAGGATGATGATGAGCATGAAGGAGGTGAAGACCATATAGTGTATGATATACATGATTGTAAGGAGGAGGAATATGAAAAAAGAATGATGAGGAAGAAACAAAGGATCAAGGAAAGGGGGTGAGCAAAGAAGTAAGCACCAAAAACCAAGGAACCCCAAGCCTCACCAAGGAGAGAGTGGAGAAATCCATAGAGAGAGAAGTGGTGGGAATCATGAATGACTTATTGGAACAGGATTTGGAGTAGAGCACGGAAGAAATTTTGAAGGAGATGGAAGAAGAAATCATTGGGAAGGGGTATGAAAACATGGGTGGGAATCCCAATTTGGTGCTAAGATTCCCAAAATCTGCACAAACAAGTGGGAAAGGCATAGTGGTGGCACAAGAGTAGGGAATGAGACACATTAATGATCCTATCAAGGTGCTACATGTGTGATTCCAAAGGACCAGGCTAATAGAGCAACTTCTGGGTATGTCATCATTTGATGAAGAAGGCACATATCCCCGAACCAGGAAGATGCTATCTTCAGCATTCAAGTCTCATGTAGATAAACTTGAGTTAGAAGTAAGACAAAGAGTGCTAAAGAAGGTTCCAGAAAAAAAAGGAGTAAATCCCTTGGTGAATACTCAATAGCTATCAGATGAACAGGTTTGTAACTTTCTCAACAAGGTTTCAGTAGAAGTTGAGGCCAGATTTTTGAAAGAAATGATAGAGTGAGATTCCTAGAGGAGGAATTGGAGAAGAAAAATAAGGATCTTGTGGAAAATAGAAATGACCTAAAGCAAGAGGATTTAATCAACACTCAGTTGAGGGTGAGATGAAAGAAGAAAAATTAAAGGTGTGTAAAGTCTCTAAGAAGGTAGAGATGATTACGGATGCCATTGTCTGAAGCACCCCGACTTAGCACCACCTAAGCAGAAGTATGAATCAGCCTTGCAATGTTTGGAGGATTTGACTCACATTCTCACAATGGAGAGGTAACCACTTGCTTTAGATTCTGCAAAAGAGGAACATTCATGACAAGAGAAAGAGGAAAATATGAAGGTTGTCGAGATTGTGGATCGATACACTAAATTTCTTGCAGAGGTTAATGTCATTGTGTAAGTCATTGAAGATAGTTATGAAAACTGTGCGGATAGGGATAGAGTGGAAAGGATATTAGTTTCCACCCATGAAATGGAACTCAAGGAGTTACAAGAGAAAAATAACGGGAATAGATCGGAAAGAGATAAGATCCTAGCCAAGGTGGAGAAGAATTCAAAAGAAATCGAGACCCTGTGAGGCTTGATCAAAAGATAGCTAAAGGAATTATACCCCCAGATCACCCACAGGATGGATGCACTTGAGGACTTGGGAAAGCATTTGTAAATTATTGTTGAGATAATGAATTCTAAAGGGGAGGAGCTAAGTTTTGAGGAGGTGAGATCCCTAGTGGGTGACCTCTATCAGCAAGCTCAAAACAAGGTTGACACTTGAGAGAAGTTAGAGGCGAAATAGGGGAAGGATTTCCCTCTCCTCCTCCAACAATAAACAAGTTCCCCATTCTTTCATTCTTTCTCCCAATTCTTCATTCCTTTATTCTTTCTTTCCAACCATTTTAAGAGCCCACCATTATTTACTTTATTAAAGAGTGTTTCTAAGGATGAAGAATAGGTGTAGTGTGGGGTGATGTTGGGCCCCAGAATATTGGCTAAGTATGAGAATGCACTTGGGCACACGAGACCTATATGAAGAAGGGCGCACAGGTTGAAGGCATGCAGGGAATGGTTCTAGTAAGGTTTTATAGAACACAGGGCCATGCATGCAAAGAAATACATGTTTTGGGACTTATCCATATTCGGCATTCTAGGTAGAACATGAGAAAAGCGTGACCCATCAAGCATGCAGAGTGGATAAGGTACCAGCCTGATGCCTATAGGATCAAAAAGGGAATATTTCATGTATGAGATGGAAGGTTCCAGAATAACATCATTACATAGAGTGCATATATCATATCAAAAGAGGCATGCTCCATTGGAAGACCACTTAGACACTTAGAAACTGATTTGTTACCTCGAAGGCATGACGGTGAAGGTAGAAAGCTACATATAGAGATGCACGGATAGCGAAAGCAGAGACAGATATATACATGGGATCATCTTGAGAGAGTAGAGGTGGTGGAATAGGGGGGAAGCTCTACAGAAATAACTTAGAGGTTGTTATGGGTTATGATTAAATAAAATATAGGAGTGGTGGCATATTTAGAGGGATGGGTCTGTATTTATCCTTGTAATGTGAAATACATAGTATAGCTTTTGATGCATGACCTTACTCTGCATTGTTATATGGGTTTGTTATGGCCTCAAGGAATGTATTTTGATTATTGAACTCATTAATATCAATGGAAGCTTCTTCAAAGGCATATATGTGTTATGAATCATTTCTATATGTAATTTGTTATTTCTCTTTTAAGGAATCATTGAGATAATAACTCATCCGAGGTTCTTAGAATAAATGCATGGATCCTTCCCATAATTTTGCACTTAATTATATTTCATAGATGATGCATTCTCACAAGACTCACATAAAGGATGGGCTCGGTGCCCATGCGTTCCTCGGAGTGAGCACCTAACGCTCGTTGGGTGATAAGTTGGTGCACATGGGATTTTACTTGTTAATTTAAGCATATAAAAATGACTACAAAAACTTATGAATGAAATCCTAGAATGCCTGTACAATGATGCATGAGAACACTACTGGTGCATTATTCAATCCAAAAGGCATGATAGTATATGAAAAACTTCACCATTCTCTAGAAAATGTGGTATTTTCATGATCCTCATGCACAATTCGAACTTGGTGGTACCCTAAAAATCAATTAGTAAATCAATAGATTTTACACCCTGTAACTCCTTCAATAATATCTTATGTGAATAGTGTAGGAGAGGTATCGATAATACACCAAGTGTTTAGTACCACGTAGTCAACATAGATCCTAATATGGCCGTCTTTCTTTATGTTGATTACTATTGTCTGATCCACTCGGATTTCTTAATTTGTTTGATGATTTTAGAATTAAACATTTTTTCAATTTCCTCTTTGACCTTCACGCATAGGTTGAAGTTCATCCCATAAGTTCTATTTTGTACCAGGACGCATGTCATTATTTAGCTTAATAGACATCTCTACCAATGGGGGATCCAAACCATTTAGGTCATGATATCCTCTTGGAAATAGGTATTGGAAGTCGCGTAATAACTCAATGATATTTTCAAACTCTTCTTTTGACCAATTATCTCCAATGATAACCACCTTAGGTGCATCAATCAATCCTAATATTAAGCTTTGTATTATTCATAGTAACATTGTATGTATGTGCATTTTCATCTATAGAACCCATCACTTCACATGTACCCTCTATGTGACTAATATATAAGCTCTCTAATTATTCATCATCAATAATATATACCAGCTTTCCCTTTTCCTTCTCTTTCTAGGAATGGCCCAATAGTGTCTCTTATGTATCTCACACATCTTCGCATGCCTTGGTATCAATTTTTCTAAGTATTTAAACCATAATTTCCTCTGCCTTAGTGCTATCTCCCAACATGATGTGCTTCATAATCTACAAGGCCTCATGTACTAGTGTCTTATTATGAAAATAATCAAAAGTGTGAGCCATACCTTCTTTCATATCATGCCAACTTGCAGTTTCTTATTTCAACTTGGCATGTACATACCAATACCGCACACATCCTCGTGACTAGAGTACAAATTATGTACCCAAAGAGATGGTGGTATAACCTCTTGTTCTTGTGCCCATTATCTCTCATAGTTATGGATGTGTATTAGAGTAGGATTCATCCCATCATATTCATGTATAAGTGAAGGTACATTATTCTAAATAAACTATTTCAAAATTTCTACCCTCACCTCACGCCATCCTAAAATATTATCTTTGTGTGTTTCCAACTAGTGATCTATTGTGCCATGAAAAGTATAGCCCATCATATTCCATCTATCTTCCTCATTCTTCCATTGGTTCTCTATGGAGCACAAGAATGAATCAGGTTTTCTTCTCCACTATACCTTGGTAACTATGTTTTTCCCAAGCACCTTATCATGTGTGACCTAATCATCGAGTGAGTCTCCCCTTTACCTCATAACCCACCATTTCATATGTGTTATGGGCCCAATTTTCCCAAGTAACACTAATTGTGTCGGTGAAAAATTGGACATCTTCCCACTAAAGTATGCCTTCCTTAGATGGTTCCACATTCTTAGGGTTGCACATTGTTTGTGCATAAATCCTATTGAGCTTCTCTTCAATCACCGATTCAATGTAGTGAACAACTTTCACATCATCCAAGGGTATGAAAACACACTTCCACTTATTCTCAAAGATGATATATCTTTTGTTGAAGTGTATATATGCATTATTTGCATAACATTAAGGGCATCCAAGTAGTGTTGGGAAATTATAAATATCAGTAAGTTCCAATACCTCGAAATCACTTCTAAATTTAGCTCCTTGAATAGTGATGAAAGAATATTTTAACACTCCAATGGGCATGTCTTATGTCTTATTTTCCATTTACATCACATTACAAGATGAATGCAAATGTGGTCTTCCCATTTTACTCTAGGAATTTAAAGTGATAACATTAACCTTTGTACCCATATCAATCATAATATTTCTTACCATCCAACCATCGATCACTTGCATCCAAAGGTGCAATTTACTTGTCATACTCATGGTCCTATGGTGGTAATTTCTCATGAAAGATATGTCATTATCGCTCAGTTCTAGTACATGGTTCCTTCTTGTGTAATCATTGTCCTAGCAATGAGATGATGTTCTCCTATCATATCATCATGTAGACTTCCTTCAAATCATCTACATCCTTCATTGAAGTTTAATGTTCTTTGTGTGTTCCCTTTCACATGTCTATTTCTTCAGAACTATATTTCACCATGTAAATATATTATTACTCCCATGGTCTCTTCGTAGAACTCTTTTTCATTAGAAATATCTAGATACTTAACATGTATAATATCATCCCTCTTGATGAGAGGTTTTACTTTTAAATTCTCATGTGCACATTGATTTTGTACACATAGTGACTAACACAGATAGAGCTCCAGATCAGCCATATTTTTAAGCATCCATTGTTCCTTATTTATATGCTCCATCTTAATCATAAATATGCCTCTATCCATTTTTTTACACATGTGCACATACAAATCAGGACTATATTCCACGTTATGTGAATTTCCAAAGTATATGCATACCTAATTCTTGGGACACTTGTGCTTGTAATGATCCGGAGACCCATAAGTATAAAAATTCCTATGCTTGAACCTTCCTCTACCACTATGTTATCCATTAATTTATCCTCCTTAGAACCCACCATCTCCATTGTTGTGTCCTTCATTAGGCTAGGATTCCCGCACTTGATAACTAATTTCCACAAAGTGGTTTTGCAATCCGGTCTCACACACCTCATGAGTATGGTTGATAAACCAACAATCGATGTATCATGGGTATTTGTGACACAAATATTGCAATACATAGATATGGTCTTCATTGTTGCACGTTGCAAGAGGGGGAAATTCCAGGTGTCATGATTCTTGTGGAAAATATCACAATAATGTAATAGTGTGTGCACATTCCTACATGGGAAACTATTCTTAGTATTCCCTTCCACATTGCAATCAACGCAACGTAACCCATTGTGTGTCTCATGTGCTGAATGGGAAGATATTATTTCTAACTATTTAAAGAAAGTTGTTATTTACACCTCAAGAAAAGGGCTCTCTCCAGTTTCTACACTCCTAACTACTTCAAGGCATAAATTTGCTTCAAAAGACTCACACATATCTATAAATGTCTTATTTGATAAGGCCCTTCAAAATAGAGTCAACAAGCCCCCAATGAACCATTGTGCATGTTGGTTCTGATGAATGTAATAAGATAGCTTGGAAAAAATATTTTTAAACTACACATCATAATTCATCACACTTAACACAAGCCCTACTTGATTTCCTTTAGTGCACTAATAATTTTTTTCTCTAACTCATGAATGTGAGATTTATCCAAAAATGTAGCACACAATGCATCATAATCCACCATAGTCTAATTTGGATCATAACTTCTATACCAACTATGTTTTTGCCCCTAAAGTGAGGTGGTAAACTAACTTTCCTTTCTATCAAGGGATGTGATTCCCTTAGCTATCCATATACATTCACACTTGTGTAAATTCTCATTCATGTCCTCCACACCTCGTTATACTAGTAAGTGAAGAGACATATCAAATAAAACCCGAGGTGTTTGCTGTTGTAATTGTTAAGGTGGTGGTTGTGGATGTTGTGGTGGTGGTTATTGACCTTTATATAGAGAATGAACATATCTATAAACTATTTTTCATACCCCACTAGTTCACCTTGGATGAATGCATACTATATCTAGTTGAAGGTAATATTATGTATGGTTATCTTGTTTAGCCAAATGTTTTCTCTACACTTGTTATAATTATTACTGATTTGACTAGAAATAGAGGTTGATAACAATGGATTGTTATTATGTAAATGTCAAGTTACTTCTCATGTCATTATTACAATTTTTTATTGATCTTACTTCTGCAATGATGTGCAGTCATTTAATTTTATGATCCTTGTGATTTTAACTATTGCGAAGATCATGGTTGACAAATAATGGTATTAGTTGTAATAAGTTCATAGACCTAGGTTATTAATTAAGTATTATTTTAAATCCATTAAATGACCATTCAAACCATTATTATATAGTTCAGAAATGAGAATAAATCTCAAAATACTCGATTATGATACACACATACACATACATATATATACATATAAATATTATATATATAAGCATATATATGTTATGGCCTGAGAGCATAATCTAATTTGAACCTTTATAAGCTTAAGGCTATATTATTAAGGGAAATGTTTATTATTGTGAGGATTTTATCTTGGTCGGGATACCACCCAAGCTCATAGTAAGTGAGCTGCCTTGGCCACCACCCAAGCCATGTTGGAGTGGGACATAGTGATTCCCTTAGCCAACGTGCCAACAAAGAAAATTTTAAGGGTTTATGTGGAAATGGTCCTCAACTTTAAAATGGTAGATAACCACCTAGATGGAGGGTAAATATTTTGTGGCATGAAGTGGGGATTTCCAAAGATGACAATCGGTGGTTAGCTAGGATATAGAGAGGGAATATAGGGGAGATGGTACCCACTACATTAAAGGAATTTAATTTTTTTCCCATAGCCCTTGGGAGAAGCAAGAAGATTCTTGAGGAAGCTACCACCAAAACATAGAGTTATTTCTAGGTTCATTTTCATGGTTATCTCTTTTCTCACCTTTTTAAGTTCTACATGAAATTTTTTGTTGGCTATTTTCATGCGAAACTCATTTATGGCCCTGCATATATTTTTAACAATCATAGATATTTATGGGGGAATATTTAAGGTTTTCCAATGGATTTAATGGATCTCTTCAGTCAATTGGAGGATATATTCTTTTATGGTTTTCTTGTGATTTTTGGAAGTTTGCTTTGGAAGAAAGATTTGGGCTCGATCAACCGTGTAGATAGTGTTAATGAGAACCTATGTAAATATTTTCAGACATGGAATTGATCTCTTTTTCATCCTTATCATTTATAGAATTTAAATTTTTTTAATGGATGTGTGGTGAAAATTGGTCTTATTTGTTATTGTTTTTATCAACGGTGATTTGACAATGGGTTTTTCTTAATATTAAGTTGATTATCTTTGTGTGAATGCATACCTAGTTTAGTATATTTGGTTGCATATCTTCTCATGTATGCATTGAACTTGATTATGGGTGTGGTTGAGTTTTACTTATGACCATTTTAATTCGTCCCGTCAATGAATAGGTGATTGTGTGTATAAATTAATTCAAGCCACATATCGTATACTTGTAGTTGCTTATTATTTTTCACCAATCTATTCTATTTAGGTATTAGTTTTAAATGGTTAATAAGGACGCCCATCTTGGTTTCCAATCAGTTAAGGTTAACATAGGAATTTATTCATTCCTTCTCATATAAGTTATTCTAGAGGGAATCATATAACTATGAGTGATATAAATCTTTTTAATTGTATTTTAGTTGATTATTTTGGTCTACGTGTATGGACTGTGGAGATCTTGTTTGCAAACCCATTTGGGGTTATGTTCCTGGATATTTTATTTTTTTAGTTTTGGTGTGTATAAGTTGTAAACACCAATAAATTTGGGTCTACGGTTTTTAGATTTAAAATGGGTGTTGAACGGATTTACCCATGTTAAAGGACATCATTGTCACTTTGATTCATAGCCGCTTATCTTCTTCATTTTGAAATAATCACTCTATGGTCGATAATTTTTATTTTTAGATTATTTCAACTCTATTTGAATCTTATTACTGAATAATAACTATTTATATCTATGAGTTTGGGTTATAGACAACCCAGAATAGGTTGATGTATATTGGGTTAGTTAGGAAGATAATTTTTGGGCTTAGTATTAGTAGCTAAGGCCTTAAGATGTATTTTAGACTCAAGAAATCCTTCTCTGTATCATATTCATGAATAATTTTTTTACTTTTATTTATGTGTGAAGGAATAAATGTGATTCAGATTATTTAAGGTAAGTTTGATAATATTAAGGTAATGTGTATTGAATATTTTATTATTATCATTACCGAATATTGACTCTTATTTTTAATAAGAGATTTGAATGATTGTTCTCCTATTCTTAAAACAAGTAATTGAACGTTATTGAGTTTTTTTATGAATTGGATTGATTTTCATCCTTGACTAAGAAAAGTAATATATGATGAAATAAAACGTGGATGAATGTCTAGTATTAAGTTGAATATTTACTTCTCTGTTTTTGTATAACCCTAACGGGGTAGAAAATATAGTAAATATGTTTAAGGAATTCTATGCTCACATTATTGATCCATTGAGTATTCTTATTATGTTTAAATGATTTGTGTTGATAAAGCATATGTTTAATTTCCTTTAATGAATTATGAAAGATAGGAAAAATAATGAAAAGGGAAATAGATTGGATGATATCTTTTATGTTTTTCAGAATATGGTGGTTTAGATGGATTATGTTCATTGAAATATTTCAGTTCTATGAATCGTAAAGATAAGATATATGACCTTTTCATGCCATTTATTTCGAATTGACCATTTCCTAACATTTTACAATTGACGGAATTTAAGTATTATCTCAAGCGGATGATTTTAAAATGACTACGTTGAATCATTGTTGATTATGATTGAAATTTGTCTTTATTACATAACTGATTGTAAAATCAAGCTTATGCTTTGCTTTGTATAATTTTTTTGGAAGACATTATGGCCTCTAAAGCTATTGTATAATTTTGGGAAAAGAAATATAAATTGTGTATTCAATTTTGGATATTTTTTTGTAATAAAGATCTTGGTTGATCATATAAATTATTAAGTAATTTTGAATCAGAAAATCATAAAGTGTGTATGACTTAAACAATATAATTTAATGGGTTATGTAAAATCATATAGTTGATTGAGAAACATTTATAAAATAGTATACTTATGTGAATTAGATTTAAACAGTTATGATTGAATTAAAGCTATATGAAGGTTAATGAGTTATAAACTATTAAAAAAATGAGGATTATTATTTTATAGTTATATGCATGAACTCATTCTATTATGGTAAATGAATAATGACTATTTATTATATAGTCATAAGAATGGAATTGATACTATTATGGATGATTGTATTCTATTTTGTTAATGAGTTCATGTAAACATGTACTTAAGCAATAAAATGACATTATCATAATTAAATAAATTATGGAATGCATTAATAATGTAGTATGCTTCCCTAATTATACTAAGGATGCTTAATGGATGTACATAAATAAAATTATGGAAATTATTATGAATAATTATCGAATCTAAGTTATGGACCTTAGGATCGAATTCATATGCAATAAAGTATCATTGTGTTATGAAAATTACACCTGTTGTAAAAATAGTTCAACGTAATGAAATAAAATAGAAATTATGACACTCCTAATACATGGGACAAAGCATGTTAACTTCATATGGCTAATATAGTGTAGTGTTCATTAAATGACGTAAGTCATTCAATGAATACTACCATATATAAGATATTCTAAGTTGTCCCTCGAGCTCCACTTATTATGTATGTCATAATAAATAAGGAATTGTGTTATGCTAAGATGTGAAGGTTTTTTTTCCTATTCGGTCAAGTCACCTCAGTACCAACTTATGTTGGCTACAGGGAAGAAATTGATTGCATGATGATGTAAGTCGTTATGTGAGAACTTTATCTCCCATAGGCAACCTAAGTTGCACAAAGCGCATTTCTTCATCGCATGGGTTGAAATTTTTTTACCTTGTGTGTAGATTGAAATTAATTTAACTCAACTAATTGATTCAATTCTAATAACTGAACCAAGTGGCATGGTGATGGGATAGGTTTCGCTTGATTTAATGCGACATTTAGAAATTAAGCGTGAAATGCATGAATCTTAAACTTTGGACAATGTAGTGTAAGTTATTACACTATTAGGATGCACCTAGTTCTAACAAACAGTGTGATATGTCGATGGGATTCGATTGAATTATTTTAATGAAGACACTTAGAGAAACACTTGTAAATTAACACCGAGAAGGAGACTAAATGTATACTTGGTATACAGATTCGAAATAGTAACCTATGGGGGATTGGTGGATCTAATTGACTGTAGTTATGCACATGTTTAATTGATTTATTATCTAAAGAATTTTAATTAAATTTTGTTAGATGTAAATGTTAGGAGGTCTATTTAAATCATTGAAGGTAGATGTTAGTTTTGGGAAGATAATAGAAAAATTCCCTTAATTTGAAGTAATGAAAGTAGGTGTTACATGTGGCCCAAGATGAACTTCATTACGTCCCGTTATTGTGATGAAATGGACACCAACTATTTATGTTATAACACCACCTATAGGACTATTTCCAATAGGTTGCATGTCAATACTTTGTCTCGAATGATGTTCATATGAAAATACCTCCAATCATACTTGTTCTAAAAATTGGCACTTGTTGCACTACCATGTGTGTGTCCTTAATCATTGTGCCTCCTAAGAAGTAACCAAAATATGTTTACATGTGTCTCCTTCCCAATGTGGATATTTTTCTTTCTCACCTTCAATATAATGTTCTTCAATAATTACCTCTAGATTTGGACACCTTACTCAAGGGCTAGGTGGCTAGGTTGGGTCAAATGTGCACTCATGGTTCTCATTTTCTCCTCATACTCACTCTCATCAGATGTCAAAGGGGTATCTTTACCGTACTTTCTAAAAGTAATGATAAAAAAATCATACCAAGGCATAGAGAACTCTGATGCTAATTAAATACCATGCTCAATAAGATGAAATTAATTCACCAAAATAAATTTACCAAAATCATTTACAAAAAAATGAGCAGTAATATCATATATTATTATGGAAATCTATGAAATATAATGAGAAACGGCCTTGCTTATATAGGAAAGGAAGATCAAGCTATAAATCAACAAAAACTAGTCATCAAAGAACTATTCAAGACTATAGATTTAGGAAAGAACTATTCTTAACAACTAGATAATATCTTCCTAATATCTAAATAAGAAAAATTAACACTCATAAGTGGGTGAGGATAAATTACATGAGGTAAATAAATTACCTAAATGAAAATGAGTTAAGGTAAATACCTACTCTAACATCCCCCACGTGAAGCTAGGGGCCCAAAATAAAATTGGCATATCCACAAAGATGAGTCCCAACAAATGGACCTGATTAGGTACTCATGTATAATATATCCATGAAGAAATATAAAACCAATAGTAAGAAATAATCTGACTAGAAGGAAACATAAAGAAGAAGAAGAAATAATATCTTCTCGTGAACACTCCCTCAAGAAGAAGTTTGAAAAACCCAAACATGCCATGCAACTAAGGTAGTGAGGTGATGAAAAAAGATTTGTAAAGATGTTTGAAACCCGTTGTTGAGTTGGAATGTACTCCAAGAAAAAATCCATCCCGAATATGCTAACGAATGAAGTGTATGTGTATATCAATAGCTTGGTTTGTTCGTCCTCAATAGGTTTGCAAGAATTGTGAATTTAATTTTGGTTGTCACACCAAAGTACATTCCATGAATCTAGTGGGAATTCAAACTATGTCAATAACCATCTAATCCAAAGAATCTACTAACTCACTCGTAATTGCTTCCCTATACTCTACCTTTGAAGATTAAATTGCACTAGCATGTTAATTTTTACATGCCCAAATAATTGGAGAAGAAGCAAGACAAAAAAATATAACCAAGTCAAACAATCACATCAATAGAACCTTCCCAATATGAATCTATATATCCAACCAAATGAGTAGAATCCCTAGTGTAGTGTGTTCAAAGTGAGAATTACCCTTAAAATAGTGCAAAATCCTTTTAGTAGCCATCTGCCGGCTGACTACTATGAGGAGAATGTTCAAAGTGAGATACAAGCATTATAGAAAATGAAATATTAGGGAAAGTATGGGTCAAATACATGAGACTTCCAAAAACTACCGATAAAATGTAGGATCACAAAGTGGAGTGGTACATGTGGAAGTAAGAGTAACCCCAAACTGAAAAGGAGATGGAATTGGCTTGCAATCATCCATAAAAAAGTGTTAAATAAGATCATGGATATACTTTTTCTAACTCAAATGAATCCCTAAATCTATCTGAGAAATATGTAGTACAAGGAAATAATGAAATAACCCAAGATCTATCATGTCAAATTACGTAGAAAGATCCCTTTGAATACTCTGAATGTGGGAAGAAGAGTTTCCAGTAAGTAGCACATCATCAACATACAATACAAGTATAAAAATATCCTTGCCAACATGCTGGAGATATATTGTAGGATCAGAGTGACAACGAACAAAACTAGTAGATAGAAGAAAAGAATCCATCTTCTCATACCAAGATTGAGGGGATAGTTTGAGATCGTAGAGAGACCTTAAGAATCTAAAAACAAGATAAAATCATGAAAAAATCCAACATGTTGTTCCATTTATATTTTCTCTTGTAAATATCCATGTAAGAAGGCACTCTTCACATCCATCTAGGTATACGGGCCACCCCCGTGATGCAATAATAACAAGTACAAGGCATACAAAACCCATCTTAGTAATGAGTGAAAAAGTCTCGTAGTAATCAATACCTTTAATTTTTGAAAAACCCTTTACAAAAAGACAATCCTTGTACTTGTCAATGGACCCATCAACTATGTATTTGGTTTAGTATACCCACTTACACCTAACCATATTTCTTCCTTTAGGAAGAGATACCAAATGCCAAGTATGATTCTTCATCAAAGAAGAATAATCATATTACATTGCATCATCCCACTCCTATATCCCATGAGCCTATGAAAATAACTATGGATCCTCAGAAACTTCCTGGAATAAAAGTTTGGAAACCGTAGAATGTGTGTGATGATGCCTAGTGGGTGGAAGATCCTGTATGAAAGGTGTTGACTCAAAAATTGTAGTACAAGCCCACTTAGGTATATTGACAACATAATTGGTTATAGGATCCTTGTCGACATCTATAACCTCCTCATCAACCTCCTCAAATAAAGGATCCTCAATGTGAGATAAATAATAAGAAGTAGGTATAGAAGAATATGAAGAATCATGAGGTGTGAAGCTCTCATCAAATTCAACATGTGTTCAAAAAAGAACCTCGTGATTATCGGGATCTAAAATTTAATGAGATCTCATGTCCTCATAATACCCTATAAATATCAAGGGGTTTATCTTATTATCCAATTCTTTCCTTTTCTTCTTAGGAACAAAGGCCCAAGCAGAGCTCCCAAAGACTCAAAAAAATGAGTCATTAGGATTAGTGTTGGACCAAGCTTCGTGCTGAGTCAAATTCTCAAATTATCTATGTGGTGTGTGATTCTAAATTTAGTTAGCATAATTAAGTACTTATGCCCAATATATATGAGGTAAATATCTAGAATGCATCATGCAGTTATCCATTTCCTTCAAAGTTTGATTATTCCATTCTACTAAGCCATTTTGTTGTGGAGTATGAGGAACAAAATACTGGTGAATAATTCCATGAGTTTCCAATAATTTAGAAAACTCATTGTTGAATTACTCCCCCATTATTAGTGTGAAGGTTATTTATGTAACTAGAATATTGTTTCTTGACCAAATCTTGAAATACTTTTAAGTGTAAAAAACATCACTTTTGTACTTGAGAAAATAAACCTAACTACACCTCAAGAAATTATCAATAAAGGTAAATGCATACTTAAATCCATTGAAATAGGGGTAGGAAAAATCATCATGTCGCTTTTCACAAGCTTAAGTGGTGAAGAAGCTCTCTTGGAAAAATTATTAGGAAATGGATCTTGGTGTTATTTTCCTAATGTATAGCTAGGAAAAACTCCCTCAAGAAAATAAACTTTAGGAAGACCATCAAACATACCATGATTAGTAAAATCCTTCAAATATATGTAATTGAGATTTCTAAATCTCTCATGCTAAAGCTTGCTCTCTGAATTTACATGATAAACCAATCTTGTCCCTATATAGGAAATGTTATCAAAACTCTCAAAGTGATATAGTCTATAACCATGATAAAAATAACTTGAGAAAAAAAAGAATGATGATCCAACAAAGTTCATACGTTTGCCCCATGTGGTGTAAAAGTAACTATTTTTCCTTGAATAGAATGAAAAATTTGATACACGAAAAAAAAATTGTAGTAATGTTAGGAACATATAGTGCATCTTGGATACTTCCATCATCAAGCTTTATGTCACATTTTCCTTTAATACAAAGAAAGGAAGAATATCCAATCTAATTTTGGAAGTATAACTCAAACCAAGAGATATAAAAACTCCTTGGAAGAATGAATGTGATGAGAAACACCAAAATCTATAACCCAACTATTTGCAAGTGGTGACTAAGATCTCCCAACAACATTAAGTTATTTTCCATGCCAATTAGACGGATGTGGAGTGGAGATATAAATTTTTTGATTCTTGATTGAATCCTCTAAGGATTTAATTTTCTTATAACACCTATGTTCTTCATGACCAATACCCCCACAAAAAGAGCATGAAAGGATAGACTTATTCTTGGATTTAGAATACTTCCTGGTAAAGATATTTCTTCTTTGGGTTTAGGAGAACTTTGAGATGGAGAAGGGGTGGATTTGGTTTTACTTTTTGGTTTTCCTTTCCCTTAGGAGTAGATGTAGTGAATGCATTTTGAGAGGTGAAGACTAAAGGTTAGACAATTTGGACTCTTCCTAGCAAGTCTTTAACAAAATGTTTCTAATTCAAGCATTTAGAATGTGTCACCTAAGGCATCATGTTAGAGAAAAAGGTAGAAGAAAATATTTGGAATGGTCCTCTCAACTTGGATAAAATTAAGTAAACACACTCTTCATATTTCTTATCTCTTCCACCCCCTTCAATTGTGTCAAAAAATGTTGGAACTTGGTAAGATAGTCTATAATTGATGGAAAATATTCAAGATTAATAGAGGTGATCTCAATTTTAAGTTGCATGGCTCTCATGTGATCCACCTTACCAAATAAACCCTCCAATTTCTCCCTTGTTTTGAAAGGAGAGTCAGATTTTTCCAAATGAAAAAATACTATCACTTACATAAGTTCCTATCAAACCCATACACTCATCAAATTTGCATTGGTAATGAAATTTCTCATATTCTCTAGTGAACACTAGTTAAACTGAAGAAGTTAAAGCCCATAATGCTTTCCATTTAATTATTGTTTCCATTCTTGGTTTCCATGTGTGGTAATTATGTGTTGTTAATGGCTAAACATGATATAATGAAGAAGTAGATAAATACATTGCTCCCAAAATCACCAAAAAAGCAAGAACCAAGCAATACAATAAGACCCCCGATTTTAGAACTTTATAATAAAGTGTGTGTTACAATATGGAACTTTATAATTATAGTTTGTTTCTAAAAAATAGAATGGAACAAGAAATTTTTCAAAAATGACACTCAAATCTAATTTATCAATCAAAAGATACAAACTTTTCAATTTTATGCTCTATTATTTATTTTAGTTGCCACAAAAACAAAATAAAATGCTCTTACCTTCACCACACAAATAAAATCAAAGGGGGCTAGATAGAAGCACTAGTAGTAGGAATCACAGTCTTAAGATATCATATGACCATATCATATGACCAAGGGCTAAGGATTTCAATGGTTTTGCTTCTTCCGTAAACATTATGCCAACCAGAAATGTTGTAGAACAAAAGAAAAAACCTAGTTTGATCTCAAAAACTCGAAACTATTTTTTTGGGTCATTTTCCAAGATGAGATGGATTCAAAATTGGATCAATACGTGCTTCCACCTCTACAACAACAAAAAATCTCTAAAAATGACTACCTATAGAATTGGTCGAGTTTATAGTCATTATTAGGGTTTGACACCTTCTCAATATGATGAAAGGCTCTATTTTCCCGAAAAGGTATGCAACAATAAAATAAAAATAATTCATGAATATTTTAATATACAAAAACTCTTATTTGTAAAATAAAGCTTATAGATGGATTTCAACAACAATCTCTTGCTCGATAGCATAAAAGGAATGATAAACAGATTGTACCAAGTCATAGAGAACTCAAACGCCAATTAAACACCACACTCAATAAGATGAAAGTAATTTTCCGAATAAATTTACAAAAACCTTTGCAAACAAATGAGCAAGTAATAGCATATATTATTATGGAACTCTATGAAATACAAAGGTAAAGTTTCTTTCTTATGTATGCAATGAATATCAATCTAAGAACCATTCAAGGTCATAGATCAAGCCATAATTCAATGAAATAACTAGTCATAAAAGAAATAGTCAATACCATAGATTTAGGAAATAACTAGTCATAACAACTAGATAATATCTTCCTAATATCTAAATAAGAAAAAGAAATATCCACACACATAAGTGGGTGAGGATAAAATATATGAGGTAAATAAATTACCTAGGTGAACATGAACAAAGGTAAATACCTACCCTAACACTTTCCCAATTTTAGGAAGACATGATTTTGCAGTCCATCACCTTCCTGTGGGATCTTAGCGCCTCCCCTATTAATAATTCCTCTCAACCTCCATGCCTCATAAACTACCCTCTATCACACATAGTCATAATTGACTCATCTTTCCCCTCTCTTTCTTACTTCTGCTAGGGCCACTTTGCCATCCTTTCCTAAACTTGCTTCTACCCCTATATATGGTGGGGTTTTAAATTTCCATAGGTAATTTCTCCATTCCAATTTCTACCATTAGTATCTTGATAGATAAGGGTATTACGCATAAATAATATCCTCTTGGCTCATGTAAGAACCAAAAATATCCTTCCTTTAGGCAAGTGTATGTTGCAATTTTGTATTTCAAGGTATAGTTGTGTAGTGCACCTTACCACCACCGATCTACATCATCACCCATGATTCATCTCGAAATAGAGAGTGGTTAGTAATCTTCTTGTCTCCAAGTTTGCATCCACTCGGCTATACACCCTTGTTAGCTGCGTATGATGCCAACCACTAATATAACTCTACTAGAGAGAAACTGAAGAATGTATCATACATGTTTTCATATAGATTATCTTCCACCCAATTTGTTGTGTTAAAGTTAGGTTCAATTGTATATCTCTGTACAAAAGAATCTTGGTCATATTCTATCCATTTTTCAATATTATCCAAGGATAGTCATAACGTCATCTACATGCAACATCTTGGTAGACAAATTTAAAAGAGGTATCAATGACGAAACCAAAATATAGCCTTCTATTACTCATGAGTAGCTATGCATGGTGGAACTTCATCCGCATGTTATAAGCACACAACTTCTAGGTACCTCTTTTTATGCTTATCAAGATGTTAGCATGCATGTTTAAAAACCATAATAATTGTTCATACAAGAAGATACATCATATCATGTTAATTTAAAAACCATATAATAAGGAAATCATTCATTGATAATGAGTATTAAGATCTAAATACCAATCAATCCATCTTCCGACATAGATATATTTGCAATCCAAACACATTTTTCCACTATAACCACAATTCATAATAGGGTATAGAAGTTGAATACATTACAATCAATTACATCAATGCACTAGACCATGAGCACACTTAGACATGACTTGAGAATAACCATGATATTCAAAACCTTTGTACTCAACACAAGAACTATAGAACTAAGACTGGTCTATATTACAATGACGGATAAATTATATTTATAGGGTGAGGAGTTTCCTTCACCGCCTACATGTGAATTTCCTATTAATAGGCATACTTACAAGAGCTTGCATGATTTTTACAATCTATGGTAATAATATCTTAAGCTATATATACATCATTCTTTAATATTCTTTAATCCTATTATCAAAATTCTTCTTCCATGTGTGTTCTCTAATTCTTCCCCGCATGTGATTTTTCTAGTTATACATCCTTTGTGTGTGTCTCAAGACATTCTAATTTTTTCTATTTTAATACCGTTCTTAGATATAGCTCTAACTGTAATTTATTATTTTTAGAAATGAATAGAAAATTGGCTAAGTCCCAATTATTGTTTTCTCATGCGTGAATCTTCGTGCGCTTACCTTTCCTTAATCTGCGCACCCCTTCACGCACTCCTGCATGGGGTCCCTAACCTCCACATATGGCTATTACTTAGCCATTTTCACTCTCAAAAACATTTAACTATACATTTTATCTTATGATTTTGTTGAAGTCATTAGAAGCAAAATTCACCAAGGGGGAATGAATCAATGACCTTACAAAACTTTCTATCAATTATGTTTTACCATTCAATACATACTAACCATAGTGATATTTTAATGCATAAAAACCATTCACAAGAAGATGAAACAAGAGATAACACATTTAAATGAGTGGTAAACTCTTAAGGGGAAGAAATCACATTAATAACTATGTAAAATAGACTAGTGTCCTATAAATTATTTCAATGCTCAAAGCACCCACTCAACTTGGAGCACCAACCCCAAATAAGTTAAACACCTACTTAACTAGGTTTTAGTAAGCACCAACTTGCAAGGAAGCACCAAATCCCTAAGTGACTCAACACCAACTCAGCCACCTCTATATTTTTTTCACCTTCTTAACCCTTTGTTTCTTTATCAACAAATGATGACCATATTTTTTCCCTTCTACTCTTAATCACTCTTCAAACTATAAGTTATGATTATTTGTTTATAAATATTCTTCACCTTGATATATGAATGTATCAATTGTCTTTCATAGTCTTACCAATTTCATGATATTCAACATAAAGTCTCTTCCCTTGGTCCGAAATACCTTCTACTTCTCAAAAAGTGTACTATATTTCACTCATTTATGCTCACACCACTAATATGCTTTAAAATACCTTACATATATACACGATTCATGAACTTATAAAAATTGGCGTATCATACACACCTAAACTCAATTAGTCTGGAAATATAATAGGTCTTAGAAAATATTATAAACATGAATTAATCACAACTTAAACCTCTTTTGGTCTTCCACAACTCAATTAGGCCTTTTTCACCTTTAGGTCTCATGAAGACCTAATTGCATTAGGTTTTCCTACATAATGACACAACATGATCTTCTTGGGATCACATAGCCTTCTCCAAAACTCAAAAACCTTTCAAATAATTTTTCTTTGAACTCTACTGACCTCCTCCATGCTTGATTAGCTCTACACCTTACATTCATGCCATGAAATCTCCTTAAGAACAAAACTATCAAATCACCTCAAAAACCAGTCATGAGAAATTGACCTCATAGGATCACTTAGATACTGTAACCTATCTAGAAACCACCATAGACATAAATAATGGGTCTCTAACATCTTTTGTCATCCATTTATTCATCTTGTCCAATGTAAATTTTGAGAGCTATAACAACTTCTTGACAAAATAGGTCTGTACCTACACATTTTCTCTCTCATCTCGAATAACCACCACTACTTGGAAGTACCTAGAAGAGGTGATTAGATGCCCCAATATTTTATTTGGAATTTTAAATCCATTCTAATCTATTTTAAACAAAAATTTTCCTACCAAATCCTTACTAGGGTTTTAGGGAGGTTTTGAAAAGTTTTGGTAGTAATTGTTTATAAAGGATATGACTTAAAATATGAAACTAATGCCTAAAAATATTAGCTAGAACCTTCCTCATCTATCAGTAATCGACTCAAGTTCTTAGGTATAGGTTTTACATGCCTATGAACACCTAAAAATGCTTCTCTAGTTTGTAACTCTCATTTTGTGAGCTCAAGAACACCTAAACTGAAATTTCTTGCAAAATCCTTGAAACCATGACTTCAAACTACGTAAACATACATAAAAAAACTTATGTTACCTCTTTCCAAGATCACAAATACATTTTTATTTTAAAATTGATCATCATGACTCATTAGGTCAATAATGGTTAAGTAGGGTTTAGGTGCGTACATAGAATGTAGGTTTTACCCTATAGGTTGAATATGAGTGACTTTCCACCTCACTATCATGCTCAAACATCCTTCACATTCCTTTGACCATCCATTCCTCTTATATATCTATTAATGGCTCATAAATAGGTTTCTTATGCACTTGAACTTGATATCACTTCTTCAATAATGATCTCGCATTTCACAACCCGGCCTTGATAACCTTCAAGTTGTCTTCAAAGTCTCTCTTAGTTTTCTTCAAATTATCCCTTTATCCTCAAGATGAAATTAGAAACTTTTACATCAATGAATCATCAAAATTTTACACCACCAAGGAACATTATCAACCTTTGACATCGATGATAACACTCAAAAATATCCCCCTTTTTAATTCATGGAAACCACTCTTAGAAACACTATAGAAACCACTCTATTTCTCCACTATAATGAAAATTAGACACCATTATCCCCTTTGAAATTAATGACAAAGAGATATCTGTAGCTTCTTATATCACACCTAGAACTTACCATGTTGACATGAATTGAAAAGCATGCTTGCACATTTGGTGATTTTAGGCATATTCTTGACCCATTTCTTAGAGCTGAACTTTATTAGGATATCAAAGTTTAGGTGTCCCAACCTTCTATGTAATAGCCAAAATTCATCCATCTTACTTGTGAAGAGTTTATCCTTCTTGATCTCACACATGACATATATATTGTTCTCAGTTTTATTATCCTTATCAATTAGTCTTCCTGAATTAGCTCTTCTTATATCACACCATTTGTCATGAAAGATCAATGTGTGTCCTTAATCGCACATTTAAATTACACTCGAACATTGTTTTTCCATCCTTCTACATACAACACATGTTTTTATTGGTCTTTCCATTTTCTAAACTCAATGTATCCTTTCCAACAATATTGGCAGATGTGTTATCTCCAAATCTCATTGTACCTGAAGCATTCTCCTTCAATGAAATGAACTTTTTCTTATTCCTTGTCATGTGGCATGAGAAACCAATACCTATATACATGATCATATATTAATTTTGGATGTAAAATATAGTTTGAGCTATAAAATATTTTTCTCCTCCTCCACCTTATTCACGGTGGTCTAACTTTATGATGTACATATTTTTTCCTTGACTGATCTTCCTCATTTTTCTCATCTTATAATAAGATTTCAATATGTCCTGTTTGATGATACTTGTAGCAAAAAATTATACTTCTATTGTTGAAATGATCATTCATTCCATTCCTCCATGAGGGATTAATTATACAATCCACATATCTATGTCCATATTGATTGCATGAAAAATAATATCCTTTGAAATAATTTACATACCTTGTCTTTTTTATAGGAATTTTCTTTACTCTATAACTGCCATCACTCCTTGATGATCCAATATCCTTTGAGTTCTGATTCTCCTTGTTATTCTTTCGATATTCTTTGAAACCAAGACCCACCTTATCATTTTCCTTGATCTTATTTTGGTCTTCTTATAAATAAAGATATAACCAAGAATTTCAGTGGTCTTTTCAAACGTTTGATGTGTCTTCAATGTTTTTGTTACTTGATCCAATTCTTCCTTCAAGGACTCCATATTTATTTTGAACTTGGTGCATTCTTCCTCCTTGGTCTTAAGACTTGTTATTACAAACTCAACCTGAGTTTCTAGCTGTTTGATGATCTCATCATGTTCATTAGCCTTGTTATTGATTTGTTCCTCATAATCCTTGATTAATGACCTCAATTTCTGATTCTTCCTTCTTTGGTTCTTCAACTCATCTAGAGAACTCAACAATTCTACCTCAAGATTCACTTCTTCCTCTTCTTCATCTAAATCTTCATCTTCCATGAATCTTTTCAATATTGAACAACCTTCACTACCTGTTTCTATGGCCATGAATAGATTTTCATTTCTATCATTGTTATCATCACTCTCAAATGTACTGTTGTCACTTATATTAGAGGATATATTATCTTCTTTGGTATAAAAATTTATCTTGTTCTTGAATGACCCTTTCTTTCCTTCATACTTCTTGAAACTCATTTTGTTCTTGTCATGCTTATAGGACTTATTATCCTCACCATGATGTTCATCATGCTCTCCATCATCCTTATCTTTGTTAGGGAACTTGGATGCAAAGTGACCAACTTTACCATAGTTAAAGAACTTAAATGGAAACTTACCTTTATACTTACTTGATCCTTTCCTTAGTTTTATAAAAACATGGCTTCTATCTTGTCATCATCAATATCTATATCAATATCATCCTTGAACTTTTTACCTTGTGACTTCTTCTCAACTTTGAATGCAACTTCCTTCTTGGAGGGTCTTCCATCACTGGTTCTCATTTCATAGGAATTTAAGATGTCATAAAGTTCATCCATCTCTAACGTGTTCGGATCCTTGATTTCCTCCGTAGAAAATACCTTTAAATGAAACTTGGATGTCAGATATCTCAATACATTTTGTACTATTGTTGATTCTTCCAAATTTTCTCCTAGACCTTTGATGACACAAGTACCAATTCATCCACTATTAATAGATAAGAATAAATATTCTCATCCTCCTTCATTCTCGAGTTTCAAACTACCTTCAATGGGTTTGCAAATTTTCTAACTTTACTTTGGTGTATCCTTCATAAATGGTATAAGAATTTTCCCAAATCCCTTTGGCTATGTTACAATGCATGTTCTTGGATAATTCTACCTCGAAATACCACATGAGATGGAATTCATTTATTTAGAGTTGTTTTCACTATCCGTTTTACCTATTTCATCAGTTAAGGGTGTAGTAGGTGAAGTGTAGCCATCAACCACTAATTTCCATATGTCAAAACCTAATGACATTATATAGGTCTTCATTCTGATGCTCCAAAATGCATAGTTAGTCCCATTGAAGAGAGGATATTTATTGGTTGAGAAGCCTCCTTGAACTTGATTGTACATGTTTGTGATTATAGGATATCCTTTAATTTATTATGCCTTCTCTAAAGGACCAAGATCTGATACCAATCGTTGGAAGAAAAATTCACTGAGAGGGGGCGGAGGTGAATCAGTGACCTTACAAATATTTCTTTCAATTATATTTTAGAATTCAAAACATATTAACCATAGTGATATTATAATTCATAAAAACCCATTCATAGGAATGTGAAACAAGAGATAACACACATATATGAGTGGGGAACCATCAAGGGAAGAAAACCCGCTAATAAATCTAAAAAAGGATTGGTGTCTTATAAATGATTGTAAAATATCAAATTCAGTTGAGCACCCACTCAACTTGGAGCACCAACCCCAAATAAGTTAAGCAGCTACTTAACTAGGATTTAGAAAGCAATGACTTGTAAGGAAGAACCAAATACCTCAGTGACTCAGCCACTAATTCAACCACCTCTATACTTTTTCACCTTATTAACCCTCTCGTTTATTGATCAACAAATTTTTACCATATTTCTTCCCTTTTTCTTTTGATCACTCTTTAAGGTGCATGCTATGCTTCTTCACTCATCAATCTTCTTCACCTTGATATGGTTATCTACAAATTGAATTTTGTAGGTTGACTACATTAATGATATTCAATATAAACCATCTTCCCATGGTCTAAACGACCTCTTACTACTCAAAAATGAACTATATTTTTATCATTCATGCTCACACCATTAATAGGCCTAAAACTACCCTGCATATATATAAGTGATTCATGAACATATACCACTTGGTAGGTAATACACACATAAAACTATGAAGGTCATCCTTATAGTAGGTCTTATAAAATCTTATAAACATAAAATAATCACAACTTAAACCTCTTTTTATCAACCACAACTCAATTTGGTTGTTTTCACCTTTAGGTATCATGAAGACCTAATTACATTAGGTATTCCTACATAATGACACAACATGATATTATTGGGCTCACATAGCCTTCTCAAAAAAAAAATCAAACCATTTTTAAATAATTTATCTTTGAACTCTATTGACCTCCTCCATTCTTTATTAGCTTTGCACCTTGCATTCATGCCATGAAAGCTCCTTGAAAAAAAAAACTATCAAATCGTTGCAAAAACCAGCCATGAGAAATTGACCTCGTAGGATCACCTAGAGACCAAAATTGTTTACAAACCACCATAGAAATGAATAGTGGGTCTCTAATATTTAATTTTATCCATTTATTCATCTTGGCCAATGTAAATTTTGAGAGCTACAACAACTTCTTGACAAAATAGGCCTATACTTGTACATTTTATCTCTTATCCGACTAACCAACACCACATGGAGGTCCATGCAAGATTAAAATACATGCACCATTATTTTATTTGGAATTTTTAATCCATTCTAATATGTTTTGAATAAAATATTTCCTATCGATTCCTTATTAGGATTTTAGGGAGGTTTTGACTAGTTTTGGTGTTAGCAATTGTTCATAAAGGATAGGACTTAGAATCCAAAAATAATGCCTATAATTATTAGCTAGGAACCTTACCCATATCTCCTAAATATATCAGGTTCTCAAGTATATGTTTATTTTCATATGAAAACCTAAAATTGTTTCTCGGAGTTGAAACCCTCATTCAATGAGTGTAAGAATGCCTAAAATGCACTTTCTTACATAATATTTCAAACCATGACTTTAAATTGCATAAACATACCTGAAAAAATTTATGTTAACTTTTTATAAGATAACATATGTATTATTTCTCTAAAAATGTATCATAATGACTCATTAGGCTAAGCAGGGTTTATGAGGGGTCTAGGTGCATACCTAGAATGTAGTTTTAACCCCTATAGGTGGAATCTGAGTGAATTTCCACCTCAATACCATTCTAAAATAGTTATTAAACATCCTTCAAATTCCTATGACCATCCATTCCTCTTACATATATCTTAATGCCTCATAAGTATTATACTTATGTACTTGACCTTCACAACACTTCTTTAACAATGACCTGTATTTTGTAAGTTGACCTTGAAAACCTTCAAAATGTCTTTGAATTCTCTCTCTATTTTATTAAAATTACATATTCATCCTTAATATGACAACAATGACTCATCAAACATTGAAATCAACAAGACACATAATCAACCTTTAACATTAATGACAATACTCAACATAAGTATTTTGGGAGTTTAATGTGCCAAGATAAACAGTTGTTATAAGCGTACCAACTAGTTTTTATTTTTCAAAAGAAATATATATCAAGGACTATAATGATTTCTAGTGTATCAAAAATAAATTATAAGAAGGACACACTATTTTATGGCCTTCAATCCAACTACATCCAAGTATTTTCATTTATGTCATTCATCCTTCTTGTTACCATTTGAATCTGCATTCCCATGCAATGTTACACAAATATTTGAAATAAGAAAATAACTTACATAAGTTTTGAAAACCAACTCATAAAGAGGAGTTAGTGTAAATAATTTTAAATTTTATTTTTTTACCCTTTCTAAGCATCCTTCCTACCTATGCAATCTTGGAAGCTTTGAAGTGAGATATGGTTGTAAAATGGAGGAATTATGGATTACACACAAACTATTTGAAATAATTCCTAAAGGATATTTAGATTCTAATAAAAAAATTGGAATTTCTTGGAGCCTCCCATAAATTTCCTTTCCATTTCAATTCAAGAATGACTATCTCTCTCATATCTCTGTATACTTTTCATAGTGTTGTTTTTCATTCACAATTTTATCAAAAATTAAAGTTTATTGATGAATATGTCTTTGGTTAAATAAAATTAACTTATTTTTGGTTTAAAACTTCAAATATCTATTTTTCCTTCAAATTATCTTGATTTGTGAGTTGGACATGAGTTTTTATTTAAACAATCCACGTACGCGCCCTTGTAAAAGTAAGTGAAAGCAAATTGAAAACAAATGTGAAAAGTACCTCTCTAACTCCCATGGAAGATAAGTCAAGGATTAATCTTGTTCCATGGTTGCATGGAATATTACCTCCAACTTTACAAAAAAACAGATGATCGAGTTGATCAATTTATGAAACACGTTTAGGAGTCTAATGGATTTTTTCACATCTTGGGATAGTTTGAAACTGATTTTGGTTTTGGCTCACATTTCATGGATCTGTGTTGGGAAAAATATTTCTACCATCGCATACCTCTAGATTTTCACCATGAAAATCATAATTAAACTTTATTTCTAAGAAAAATACTTTAGAAGTTATTTTTTCAAGTGGGTTTTTAGGCCAACGTTTGTTCTAGAGTAAGGATTAATCGATGCATTTATGATAATCTGCTTCAAATAGGTATGTGTAGATTGAATGCTAGTTTCCATAAATGACTTTGGTTGATTTAGAGGATTTTTTTATATAGGGAGTAGATGAAAATTCAAAAATGTGTCTTTTAGTCGAAACCTTGGTTTTGAAATCGGTTTAGTAGTCACTCAAGCTAAATTGGGAACTTTTTGGTAAACCTACAATGATAACCTCGAAAACTATCATGAAATCTGTTAAGCTTAATAATTGTTAATGCCTTAGGACATATTCATGATATTGTATGGAACCTTTATTAGTCACTTGCTTATATAATTTTTTTGGATAATATTGTGTATTTTTTCTCTTCTCTCTCTAAAGTTGAAAATGCATTTATGTTGAATATGTATTTATTACCCTCTCCAACTACATGTAATAGTTTTGTTATCATTATTAATATAAAATATGCATACGTTAAATGTGTTACATTGTAGTACATTTCCATGTCAGTTGTTTGGGATGACCATGCATTTGGTTGTAGATACTTAGGATAAAAGGATTTATTATCATTCCATCTTGTTTTACATAGCATGTTATTTTAAAATCATGTAGTTTCCATGGAAATTTCGTCCTTATCTAGTCATTGTTTAGTGGAAATATCCTTATTTTATTAATTTATGCAAGAACTACTTATCGTATTATGAGGAAATGATAAAAAATATGGTGTTAGTTAAATAGTTGTCTAATATTCTTGAATGATTAGTAAGGTGAGACCTAAAAGAATTATAGATAGTTGTGGAGACTAAAAAATTAATAACAAGATTATATTAAAATACCATGGTAAATTGAAAAAGGAAAGAAAGACAACGTTGAAATATGGTTAAGGAATAATACCTTGATTTATTGGCATGTGGTGTAAATTTTGATAGTATAACATAGAAAAATGAAGATGTAAGTTTGAAACCAAAACTTGAAATAAACATTTCCATTTCATGTAATAGTGTTTGATAATAATGGTTGTATATAATGCATATTACTAAGATGAATCTTTACATGATTAAATAAATTAACCAAAGTATTGGATTTGTGAACATAGTGACAAATAATCATATATCTTTGAGTTAGGATTCATCTCAAGGACTTTTCTCATATCTTATTTAGGGAGGGTTATGCCTATTAGGATGTGTGAACTGAACTTCCTTGTTGATTAAGACCTAGAAAAATAACCAGTTACCCAAAATAAGCACAAGTAAGTTGGTAGCATAATTTATTTTTACCTTGTTACAAGATCCATTTATTTATCATGATAAACAAGAAAAACCATTATTCTCTAATATATTATAGAAAATAAATTATAGGAATTTAGGTTTACTTAATCACTTATAACATAATGAATAAGTAGTATTGTGCTCATTTGAAGTGAACTAGAAGTAACAAAAGGATGAAATTTCCATGATTATCCTAGGGAAATATGTAACAACTTATAATGGTAATATTGTTAAATGGTTTTGGTAACAAATGAAAATATGGTGGAACCCTTTTGCTAAAATGTAGATGGACACCCCTTTTGAATATAAGTAAAATCATGAGTTTATGATGTGAAATGATTTGATAGGTTTTGTTTGTTATCACATGGAAATTAATACAAGATTTTCATGCCCCTTTTATTCCATTCCTATTAGGAAGGGATAGAACAAGTTAAATCTCATCATTTTTAACCTTATCGTGATATGATTTCACTACAAAAATAAGGAGATTACTTTCATGATCTTATATAGGAGTTAATCTTCCTTTTTAGTAGCTTATGGAATAACTTCACTAGAATTTTCCTAAGGCTAGTGTAGTCACATCCATCAAGAAAATGAAACCCAATTTATATGTTAATATTTAACATTTTATTCCATTATTGTTCCATTGGAGGGTTTAAAGTGATGCATGGTGGTTTATTTTGATGAAAATGTTAAATGGCATTAGTCATTTATAAAACATACAAAGTGAAATTTTCTAAATAACATAATTGTATGGTTGAGTTTAAAATAACTAAGTTATAATGGTGGGGGATAAAACAATGCAAACACATGGGATTTTGGGAGAAATTAGGGAATGCAATAATGTGATATTATAAGGTTATCAAATAAGCTTGAATAAACAATAAGGTGAGGTGGAAACCTCACGTTAGTGTAATACATGAATATCATTATCCATTTTGGATGTAACTAAATAAGAATTACACATAAATAGAAATGAGGGTATGGTTATTGTATGTATGTCCAATTATAATGTTAAATTATTGAAGCTTCTATCGAAATCTTCAACCCGAGAATGCAAAGAACCAAGAAAGATAATAATACCTTAATACAATATTAAACCATTACCCTCCTAGGATCGAGTAACATAGACATTGTCAAAAGAGGATTGGGTGATTCGATATCATCTTTTATAGTAGCTTGAGAAAGTCTATTTTCTTGATCCATCTTGCAACAAGTTAGTCACATGAAATGGCTAGTTAAAATTTTAACCCTATGTCGGTATTGGACTTGAGTGCTAGAAATTCTATATTTATAGTATGTCCATATGGAATAAAGTAAAATAAGTATTATATGGGTATGACTTATGTAATTTAGGAGTTATCTAGAACCTTACATGTTTAGCATCATGGCAACTTGTTTCATCATAAGATTATTGGCACTAAGTTGCCTATGCTGAAATTAATTTCCAAACACTAAATTTTTTAACAATGGATAAGATAATATTAGGAAATCATATAAAGATATCAAAGGGGGTGGTATGCCTTATTGCATACTTAACCCCAAATAGAATTGTCTTGTAAACTTGTTCAAGATAAAAATAAAAAAATAAGTATTATTGCATCATTAATGAATTCAATGTCAAAACTCATTTGAGACTTGCAATGAATATTTTATAGTGTGAATTATTTGGGGTACTATACTTAATACCTATCAGTTCATTGAAATATTTTGTAAGCCATGAAACAATGGTTTTGGTTGATTCTATTTTGAAAAGGATTCATGTTGAAATGTTAGTGGCACACATTTTGGTTATGTTAGATTTGTTTCCAAAATCTTTATTCTTAAGTAATGGATTAAAAATGCATATGAAACTAAACCTATAAGTTATGTGTAATTTTGAATGAATACAATTGTGAGTGTTTGTATTACAATAATAATTTGTACTTCCATTTTTACTATTGCATTTTTGGTTATGAAATTATGGGATGTTATACGGTGAGAGAGAGAGAGAGAGGGGTGAGGGAGATAGGGAGTGGGAGAATGAAGTAGAGGGAGATTGAGAGGTAAATGGATGGATATGGATGTAGGGAAAGATATAATGTGTTTTTGTGTGTGAGAGATATGAAGAAAGGGAGAGGGAGAGAGGAAAAACAGGGGATAGAGAGGTGGAGATGGGAAGAGAGAAGGATAGGGAGGGGGAGGGAGAGAGAGGGAGAGAGGAGAGAGAGGAAGAGAGAGAAGGGGGAGGAGGGGAGAGGTGGAGGGAGAGAGACATAGACAGAGACAGAGACAAAGGAAGAGACAAAGAGAGACAAAGATAGAGAAAGAGAGAGACAGAGAGAGAGGTGTGTGCGTGTGTGTGTTTGTGAAAGAGAGAGGGAGAGGGAGGGAGAGAGGAGGAGAAAGAGGGAGAGAGGGGATGGAGAGTGAGATAGATATAGAGATTGAGTGAGTTTTGGAGAGAAAGAGAGAGATAAATATAGAGTGGAAGAGAGGGTGAGAGAGAGAACTAAAGGGGGATGAAAGGGACACATGAGAGAGAGGGGGTTGAGAGAGGGAGAAATGGGGGATAGGTACATAGAGAGTGAGATATGGGAAATGCAAGAGAGTATGGGAGAGGGTGGGAAATAGAAAGAGAGGGAGAAGGAAAGGGAGATAACATGAGGGAGGGGGAGAGGGAAGAGGGAGTGAGGGAAGGAGATGGATAGGGATGTCAAGAGGGAGGGAGAGGTAGTTGGAGAGGGAGAGAGAGGATAAAGTGAGGGCGATACGGAGGGAGAGATATTGGGAGAGAAAGAGGGAGGAGTCGAGATGGAGATGAGAGATGGAGGTGAGATGTAGAGGGAGAGTAATATGAAGAGGGGTAGAGCGAGAGGAGGGGGCAGGGAGGGAGGGAGAAAGGGGGAGAGGGGGAGGTAGAGAGAGAAGGAAGGGAAGGAGAGGAGAGAGAGGGGGGAAGATAGGGGGAGATATGGAGAGAGGGAGATATAGGGAGAGATTGGGGAGAGGGGGACAAATGGGAAAAAAATCAATTAGTATTGTGATGTGTGTGTAATTTATAGTGTAAATAAAAATCCAGAATTCTCATTTCCAAAGGATAAGTTTCCTATTTTAGGTTAATAATTGGTGGATAGTTATGTACCTATGTCAATTATGTTACTCTTTTGTGTATGAATCTATTTTTGAGAATCCATAACTTGTGTAATTATGTATTCGATATTTAAATTATATATGTGTCATAAATATTTATGTAATATACGCTATTGAATTCCCCATATCTTAATACACATGAGATGTTCCAAGAGAGTACACAACTTAGAAGAAATGATGTGTACCTATATTGGATATATCTAATAATCTATTTTGGATCAAATAGAGGGATATATTGGGTGGCCATAATTGAGATATTGTCCCTATGAGAGGTGTGCATGGTAGAAACCATGGTGCATATAGATATAAACAAAAAAATCAATAGTCATAAAAATAATCATTTATAGTAGTAAACAAGTCCAGAGGAAAGTTATTATTTGAATAATTTAACATAGATTTACTTAAGAAATGTCACATATGTTAGTTAAATACAATCTATACATCCACAAATAAGGGACACACAATTTCCACACACAAAACCAAAAATCAATAGGCTATATAATCCACATATAAAGGAAACTAAAAATTTCACCAAAGAATAATAGCAAAGGTCATATGTTGCATACATATAAGAAATAATATAATCACACAATAAAGTGAACACAAATAAAAACAATAGACAAAATGTACATAGATCAATATAAGCGAGTTCCACACAATACATTGTGGTAGCCATAGTATAAAAATGGTATATACATAAGATAAAATAATGAGAACACTAAGAAAGTGAAAGTAAACTGTATTGAAACAAAAACACTTAAATATTGTGAGAGATTACTCCAAAAAGTAAGAGTCAACTAGGAACTAGGCCAACACTTATAATCATGTATTAATCAATGTATGTCCTACATCATGCTCAACACGTTATGAACACATGTGTGTAAAAAGTACATCAAAAATATTTTATCTATTAAATTACATGAAAATAACATATATAAAGTAACAAGCTACAAATCGAGTCACATGTAGGTCATGATTTTGAAATTTTTACAAATATTTGATTTATTTTGTATTTATATGATAATTTAAATGTTTTATTATATATATATATATATATATATATATATATATATATATGTTAAAGTAATTGTAAAATATAAAATGTGATAGTATCATTAGGAGGATGGGAAGACCCATTGTTTCACCAATAAGTTGCATACATATGAGAAAAATAGATAAGATAAGGGTGAGGAGGAATACTTGTGAATGAAGGTGGAAGGTAGAGTGCACGTGTTCTGATTTCCTAATCTAGTGCTAATTGTGAGAACTTCCTTTTTTCTAGGAGGAATTACTTGTGAATGAAAAACAAGACCACAAGAGGAAGATTAAACAATATATTTCAGTGGACTACCTAGCATGTGCTAGATCTAGGAAGTGTGATACTTCCTAGATGGTTGTCAATCCACTATTTAATATAATTTAATGCAAGAAATAACATAAGTAGACAACATCCTACTATAGTTGATATGATTTAGGTACCTCATTCAAATACAATAATCAAATTTAATCTAACAGGTAAGGTTATGATCAGATCTAGAGGTGGGGTAGGTAGCCAAGGTGATTGGGACAGGTCACGATTAGGTTTTGGGTGATTTCGTTTATTTGGGTGAATGTTATGAGGTTGTTGTTATAGGTAGATTTACCAGATACATAGACCAACGTCGGTCTGGTATGACCGATGCTGATTGAGAGGAAATTGAAAATGGTTTAGGTAAACCAACATCGATAGGATTGAGCTAATAGAGACTCAATAAAGTTTGGTTTTGATGATTCTCTTTGATTACATAGAGAGTAGACATAGAATGGTGAGGTTGATGATAGTGCTAGGAATACTCAAAGATGTCTAGAGTAGGGTATGGAGGGGTGGGAGGTTGTAGGTGGTTAGGTGGAGGGATTCACAGGAAGGTGAGAGGTGATGAGATGCGAAGAAGAATATGACTCCTAAACAAATATAAAGAAACTGATATAAATTCAGTTACTTGTACTTATGAAGCCTGGATGTTGGATGGTAGTGATGGTGGATCCATGGAGCTGGTGGTCAATGTTGCAGGTCGTTCTTCCCGTAATGTTACCATGAATGGTTAACCTTCATATTAGTCTTTGTGTTGGTTTAGGATTTCTAGATCTGCAAGAGTGCTCTCGGTGTGTGCTAGCATGTAGATCTCTTTTCTCCAAAAATCCAATAATTCTTCCAACCTCTCGAAACAAGGTTACCAAAGTGAATATATGGTAATTAAAGATGGTTTAGTGTGACCAACATCGGTTATGGGTTGAATGGCATCGGTTAAGGTGGGATATCCTAGGTTGCCAAAATAATAGATCTTGGCTATCTTTTTGGCCAATTTTATCTGTTGTTATAGATCTAAAATGGTATTTTCCACATAGGTAAGTGGGCATGTTATTGGAGAAAGAATAGGAATTTAGTGTTAGGGTTAGACTAAGTCTTAGTTAGTTATGGTAAGTGGAGATTGAGTCCTAGTTAAAAGGAAACATGCTAAGAATAGGTCTATGATGAGGTGTCTAGGTGATGTGGTGGGGTGAGGTGTCAAGGTGAGGTGGAAATTAATTTAATTAAGGTATTTATTAATGAATATTGTGAGAATGAGAATTAATTTAATTATAGGTAACTAAATTAATATACATGTGGGGTAAAAGGGAGTGTGACCCAAATTTGGTGTCTAAATTTTCCCCCTTTTTGTTGCATAACTTGTATTGGTAAAAGACGATAACAAAAATAGGAAGTGATTGCCCCATGTGTGGGTGAGGGTGATCCACCTCAAACCAGACATTGATGAGGTGTAATATAAAATTGGTGAGTAGGTTTATAAATTCTTAGTTGGTGGAAGTGAAGTTAGGTGGGGAAGGGTATGAGTACTATGGGAAAGGGTGATGATCAACTCAAGTAATAGGTAATAGTCCGGGTCAAATTGGGTAATGGGTAATGGTAAAATAGGGTAATAGGTAATAAGTTGGGGTAAAATTAGGTAATGGGTAATGGCAATCAAACACACTCACACGTATAGATAAATGACACAACAATAGGCAAGGTATGGTTGTTAAGATAAAACAACATCAATAACATCATCACAAGGTATAGTGAGTACATAAGGTCAATGGTCACACAAAGTAGGTCAGGTTTAGGTAAATAGGTCATAACATGGATAAGGCCAAGGTATAGGTAAAATAATAAATCCTAAATGCAATTAAGGAATTGGAGGGGTAGTTGAGGTTTTTAGGTAGGTTGCAAATAAGTGTGGGTGAGGTCAAAGGGTATTGGGAAATAATGAGTTGTGGCCAAAATCGGCAAAGTGAGGTAAAAATTATAGTAGCGAGTAATCGATGCGAGTTAAAAAGTAATCGACGTTGATTTGGTATGACCAACGTCGCTTAATTCGAGTAGGGTTAATAAAAATAAAAATCCATATTTTATAGATTCATTGTAACTCATTTTCCTTTGTGAAAATGACAAAGTGGTGAGGTAAAAGTTGTAAAGCGACGGAAAAGAGAGAGTTGAGTTGGTGAGCCTTGTAGCTGGTGATTTACATTAGGTAGGAGGGTCCACATGACTAATTGGAGCCATTTGATTGGTTGCGAGGTGTGGAGTGGATTTGGTGATGGTGGAGGTAGGAGAGGGTTCACGTGTACCACGCGGCTACGGCTGACCAAATGTACCACCACACCGACGACACCAAGATGAGGTAGGATTCAATCCTCTTCTGTCATTTGGTTTAAAATGACGTGTTAAAATTGGTTGGGTAAAAAATGGGGGTTTGGGTGCAAAATGAATTTGTATTTATAGGTTAAAATGAATGAAATGAGGGACGGGGGTCTAGATAGTGTAAATAAGGGTGGTAATAAAGGTAGGGTAGGTTTGGGTAAGGTAGATTAGGTGTTTTAGGAGGTTTGTGAGAAAATTTTTATAAGTTTGGGGATTTTCAATTTTTTAGGGCATGACAGAGACCGACGTCGAAAAAGGTTAGTCGACACCCGGTTGAACTTGGCCAAAGACGTCGGTCAAATCTATGATGACCAACACCAAAGAAATTGAACTAACATTCGTCAAGGAAAACGGATGACGGTTTAAGGTGCCTAGCACCGATTAGGGATGAGGAGAAACATGGGGAAGGGAAGGGTAGGGGAAGGAAAGTAGTCAAGGGAGGGCTAAGGGAAGGTGTATGTAGGGAAAATATGGGAAAAGGGGTGTTTGGGTGATGGTGGGGGGTGGCAAGTAGAATAAGGGAGAATATGTGTAACAGTACACTAGTTAAAAAAGGTAGTCGATAGGGTTGTGATTTGGGTAGGTTGTGGTGGGAAATAGGTATGTCATGTAATAGGTGTGTTAAGTAAAAGGTATGTTTGGTATGGTCAAGGATAAACAATATTGTGGTTTTTTAGATGTAGGCTAGGGACCATCTGTAGATGAGGGATAGAGTACCACCTTTGTTACTAGTGGTACAATTAAGCATGAACATATGGAAGTGGAGGCATGTGATAGAAATTGGCCTAATTGGGATCCGATGCTATAGACATATATCTCAGGAGCCAATCTTGATGGTCACACTCATTGATAGATGGGATTTAGTGACCAATACATTCCACCTACCGACATGTTTGATCATTGTCATCCTATAGGATGTATACAAGATCCTGTGGCTACCTATAGTGGGAGAGTAGGTTTATTATACTTCATTAGAGGCATTAGAGGAGATTATGTTGGTGGTTTTTGGGGAGGTGATGGAGGAGATGAGGTATCATATCATGATCCTGAGCTATGGGGACATGTACATGGCCCATCCTCAGGAGATGAGGTTGGTTTTCCTGATCATTGAGGTAGGGTGTTTCTTTGTGTTCCAGATGTGGAGGGTGGGAGATTTCCATGAGCACTGATGGGGGTTCTCCATGACATGATGGAGGACAAGACTCTTTCTACTTGGGAAACAACATTCTTGGTATACGTTGTATATGGTGTTGTGTGCCTATGGGAGGCTATAGAGGTTTCAGTGTGTTCTACATTTCTTCTTCACTATCAAGCATATGAGCACATCTTATATGTGCGTCTAGTTGGTTTCCCTCACTGATGCATTTGATGCGGGCTTGGTACGAGTTGGTTATAGTCATTGGATGTCTATTAGGGGAGAGTGCATGGGTGTTAGGGATGAACATGATGTAGCATATTACAGGGAACATATAAGGGGGTTGTGAAGATTTAACATCATTTAGAGGACATATGTTGGCTCACCTTCATACAGACACATGGCCATGGAGTTAGATGAGCTACAACTTCTTAGATGGATAGAGGGACATCATCCCAGTGATCACAAGATGATCCCTATTGACAAGGTCATATAACTATTTGGGCTGCCCCAAGATGTGGCTCCGCCATTCCCACAAAGTATAAGAGATATGACGTGGAGATGCCTATGCCTCTACCATAGATGACGGTGCCGATAAGGGAGGAGGAGCAGGCAGTGGACCAGAATATTGATGACATTAAGGTTACTAACAAATCTAAGTAGTGGTAGATGGAACAACTATGGGCAGCACCACTGAGGCTAGAGTATCTGACTTAGCCACAATTACGGTTTAGCGGGACACCTATGGGGAAGGTTGGCACCCTTTTGGCACATGACTAGGAGTAGTGTAGGGGTAGCTTACGGTGTTAAGAGGAATAGGTTGCCATGCTATAGGCATAAGTGGTAGCCTTGTAGGCCTAGGTTACATATGGAGACGTACCCACACAAGGTGGGGATGGTGATGGGGATAGGTAGCCACCTTACAGGAACAAGTAGCAGGTCTGCAGGGTCAATTGGCCACCGCACAGGATTAGATTATGGCCCTAGAGGCCTAGATCACAACACAGAACCCTTACATGCCACAGGGGATAGGTTCCCATATTATAGGTAGTAGTGGGATAGGGTCCCACAGTACAGGGAGGAGGACAAGTTTCACAGGTACAGGGGATGAGGCCATCATTAGTATGAAATATATCACAGGTTGGTGCGAGACCTATGACACCACAAGAGATAGTGTCGATGGCGATATTCAGGGATGCCATGAATGAGGCCAGATACTATCAAGATCACTTGACTACTTCCGAGATAGATGTCCCCTCCTATGCAGAGTACAGGTCATAGTATGCGTCGAGTGAGAGGACGAGATCTTGCACACATAGTGTAGAGAGTACATGGGGTTGGCAAGCCCAGAGATAGGGTCAGGGTGAGGCCACTTGTTCTAGGAGGCAAGACCAAGCTGTAGGCCAAGAAGAGGTGAGACCTCGAACCATAGAGGGTGGAGAGATGTTTCAAAGGTGTTAAACAAGCGAGAGATGAGGAGACAGATGAGACCGACATGGACATTAGATGGGCTGACGATTGATGTCTCTGTATATCATCATTTTGTTTATTTTTTTATATATATCAGCCTACATGCTAATGATAGTGAGGTTGTACATGAGAGTTTCTGATATTTTTGATCATATACCAGCCTACGTGCCAAAGATGGTGAGGTTGTATATGAGAGTTTTGAGATACTTATATTATTTTGTATCAGTGTATAGTTGATGGATACACAAACTTTCATAGTGATATAGATGATGATATTTATTGTTTGAATGATTTACTTATGTGTAGGCATCATGGAGTTAGGTCATTTATACGTGGTTGAGTTAGGTCATGTCCAGATATGATGGAGTCTTGTTTTTAATTTTGATTTAATTTCCAAGTTATTGGTAACATGGGAAATAAATGATGAGTTATATGTATGGTATGGTGTAAATTTTTGAAATCTTTGATATCATGGAAATTTGAAATGATTGGTTGGACATTTTGATGGTGTGATAAAATGGTAGACGTGTATGTGTGGTAATTTTCCAAGTGTTATAAAAAATGGAAATTAATTACGGTAAAATGTTAATAGAAAATATGTGGGGAAAATGGTTTAGGGTAAGAGTGGTTGAGCTAACCTCCAAGGGCCCCATGCCCTCAAAGTGCTACCTATATAGGCTTGATGAAAAGGGGCCTTAGGTCAATGTAGTTCTCCCATAAGCTAGGGAAGAATATAATGAGGTAGAGGAATGGGTTGGTAGATTTCAAGCATGATTGAGTCTAGGTCATAGGCATGGTTGAGTTAGGTCACTTAGGCATGGTTGAGTGTTTGTTTTAGGCATGGTTGAGTTTAGGTGAAAGAGAAAGTCTTTTAAAATGTAGGTGTCAATGGTTTGGTCTTGTATAGGGTAATCAATAAGTAATGGAGAAGGTGAATGGTAAGAGGTGGTAAAGAGAGTCACCTAATTGATAAGAACCTAATGAGTCTATCATACCGAGATATTGGATTATGAACGTGAGATACTAAAGGTGTTGCATAATGGTCTATTCTAAGGGTGAATAAATTCACATGATCATGAAATGTCACGGTTATGGCAAGTCCCCTTGATTGGATAGAAAATTAGGGTATAAATGCAATGAGGTTAAAATGGGTAGTTTAGCGTAACTTAGTATATGACAACATGTTTACCTAGCATACATATTCTCGGCTTTTAGATCTTCAATGAGAGGTGTGTGCACTCAAATTCAGTTGGTACAACTCCTTTGTTGAAGTTTTCCCTTAGCACTCCTTATTTTCCCTTGAGCACCCTTATGCACTTTTTGTTCTCTCCTTCCATTTTACTTTTCCTCTTTGTTCCACTCCTCCCTCATGCCCACCTTATTAATTTTCACTTTCCTCTAAGAAGCTTCTTCTTAATGAGCGTATCTCACACTTGATTCGATCAGCCAAGTCCTGGCTCTCTAGTGTTTCACACCCATCACTTTGTAATAGTTTCACCTTGACCATGCATTCTCTACTCACCATTTTGCCTCATTTTCCCCATGCGTGCCCTTGCACACCTTCCTTTTATCTTCTTCCCATGCCTCATTCTTCTATGTGCATCCCTGCACACCCTCCTTTGTGCCCTTACGTGTCGGGATATTCTGTCACATGCTTAAGTGTTCCACACGTAACTAGTCAAAGTGTGCTAACATGGTGCCAAATCCTTGCAACAAATCAGCAAGTGACACATGGCAGAAATGACAAATATTTGCATAGTTGGCCATCATTTTAGCCAATTTGTGTGTGTCACATGTTTTTCATGCATCAAAGAATCTAAATCTTCTAAAAATCATATCTTTTAGTACATAGCTGATATCGGTGTACGCCTTGACTTGTCAAAGAGATGTTGACATCAACTATAGTGCTAGAAATCCAAATTCAAATTCTTGGTGGATCCGGTAGGTGAGAAATGGAAAGACATCTCCTAAGCATTGATAAGTAGATATGATTTCTCTAACCACCTGATTTGATATGATCCACACTCCTTCCTTCTTAAACATGAAAAATAGATTGGGGAAAGTTATTTCATAGATCTCTAGGTGGATTTGTAGGCATTGAATGCTTCTTGTTGGTGGTTGTATTTCAAATTCAAGTTTTCCCTCCTTCTCTTCTCCTTCTACAAATTCATCTATAAATGTAAGAGTTAGGCTCATTTGTTATGTTGGACACTCTGGATCCTTATACATTCTACTAAGGACTTCACATTTTTTGTATTTGGAGTTGCAAACTTCTAGATCTAGCTCTCGCATGTGGATATCAGCCTCATGCACCATTATAATAACTCTGTGCATTTTTCGAAGCCATAAAAGCATCATTTTGTGACTATTCTCTCTCCTAATGTGTTTGGATTCCTTCTTCTTGACTTTTATTTTTCATTATGTGCTGGTTGTGCCATTTCACGTCCCTTATATTTCTTTATTTAGTTTTATCCCATGAGAATGATCTAGTAAATACGTGTTTAGTTATGCTACTCATTCCTAACCTCCTTTCATGAATTTCCTTTCATTCCCACTAAAAAAATAGTGTTCTTCCCTCTTGTCTGGTGCTATCTCATTTTAGAATAGGTTTCCTTTCATGTTATCCATCTATCTCTGGTCCCTTGGCATTATTAGCTTAGTTTTCCCTTCTAGCACTAGGAGTAGCAATAGTAGTTTAAATAGATAGAGGAACCAACCTTCTCTGGAGATACATCCCAAGCACAAGGTCCCACAACTTGGGGACAGTTCCATTTTGGTCTCAAATACATTGGTCCTTCCAAGATTTGAGAAGCGGAGTGCGAGTTTAAGGAACAAATAGTTTCGCATGCCAAGTGGAACTAACATTGAAAGATCAAAATTCATATCTCTAATATTTCATGTGTGGACTTAATATTTAAGCATCTAGAGGCTCATTTATAAACATCTAGCGACTTCCAACATTTTCAAATATCTATTTTAGTAGTCTTGAGTACCATTCATGAGAAGAGTGCATACAAGAAAAAGTGTAGAAACGAAGATTATTTTGAGTATCTCCAACTATCCCTGAGAAGAGTTCCTACTAGAAAGTCCACACATGCATCTCCATCTCCAACGTGCCGCATCCATTCAACTCATCCCCAAAACAAAGAACCTACATGCCTGCATTGGTACATCAACCACCTCCTCAAGTTAGGAAATTTATAAATTTTTACGGAGGAATTCCCTTAATGTTGGCTATGCAACATGACACACTCAAGAGTATTCCATACTTTACTGGTGAGAATCAAGTCACCCCTTAGGATCATATCTAGGATATTTCAAATGTGTGTTCACTCTATTTGATCACACTTGATGATGTGATAGGTAGGATACTTGTAGCCTATTTCAAAGGTAAAGCACTTCAATGGTATCGAGGCATGAGACTTGGGTCTATCACCACCCGGGATGAGTTGGGAAAAAATATTTGCAACTATTTTAAAGATAAGTTAGATCACCTATATCTAGTGGAGTAACTGACAACAACAAGGAGGGCATCCAATGGGAAGATGATTGATTTCAACATCAGATTTCAGAATACTTAGGATAGAATCCCTCTTGTGGTAAGACCTACATCCCAACATGCTTTCTGTATTATCTGAAGGCACTCAATAGTGATATCTTAGTTATGATCCAATCCATGGGAGATAGGACTTTACCAACTGCTTATAGTATTGCAGTAAGGGCATAAAATAGTCTTATTCAAGTGGGAAAGATAGCTCCTAGACCACCTATGCCCTTGTTCCCATAAATTTCATAAGTGCCACAACCTTTATGGCCCCTATTCCTATTCCTAAGAAAAGTGTGCAACCACTTGCCTCAACGTCCTAATCTCTAACACAAAAGAATGAGGATAAAGAGTTGAAGGCCTTGATTAGAAATTTATTTTAAAAATTCATATCATTAGAAAAGAAATAGGCACAAGCCTATAAAGGAAATTCTAATTAGGAACATAGCTAAAGTAATCAAACTTGGTGGAATCAGTATGGAAATCAAAGATATGCACCCAACCAGCAAAATGATAGATGAAATCCCAATGCACATATGCCCTTCCAAGTTTTTCCTCATGCACCTTCTCTTCTAGCACCTAGTGCAAGTTAGACACTTTTTCCAGTTGAGAACAATTTGGCACAAGATTCAGAATGGTACTTCCCTTGCAACATGCCTCATAGTCAATATCATTGTGCCAATGTTGCACACACCCAAGATTTCATGATCCAGAATGCTTCCACCTATGAGCCTTCAACAAGTTCTCCTAAAGCGAGATAACCAAGAAAGACCAAAAGCTCCTCTAGATAAAAACTTGATGATATTTGGTGCGGAGGAATTTTGTGCAATCAACCAAGTGCGGATGATAAAAATAGACCATGTGCCCAAGTTGTAGACAAAAATATATATAAGAAGAGAATGTTAGAATCGAGTGTGCATGTCACACTCAGTAACACAACAAGATCATTAGAAGAAGAAGTATGTAGCCAAGGCATCCAATAATAAAAGCACTTAAGTCCCTACACAGGGATATCCCACACAAATCTCCTTCTGAAGTAGCACACACCCTCTTTTGGTAGGTCAAGCCTCTACTTTATATAAAATCAAGGATTCCATGCATAAACAATTGAGAAGGGATTTTGTTTCTTGAATACGAGAAAACAAGGGGCCTTCCATTTAGCATTCCTACGACCAGATGAAAATAACAAACATAAATGTCACAATGTGGGATGCCCCACCATCCCATCTCAAAGGTGGGATCTATTTACGAGGAAGCTCTAGCACAACTCCAAAGACACCGATCCAGTTGTGTAGAAGGTTCACACTTCTATCAACATTTTCCAAGAATTGAAGAAGCAAGTAAGTGAATTAGTTAAAACCCCACCGTTCTACATGTCATTTATCATAGGAAAACACCTAGTGCAGAATTATATGATTGACTCAAGTGCTAGTACTTATTTTATGCCTAAGAAAATTAATGATGTCTTAGGTCTAAAATATATCCCTTTTTCTAAAGGAGTCCTTTAGCTTGATGGCTCAACCGTCTCCACCTTAGGAGTCATAAAGGATCTTGAGTTAACCCTTTATGCATCTCCAAGCCTAACCATTACTCAAGATGTGTCGATCATTGACCTACCTCCTTTGTTTACCCTAGGTCTATCAAGGGACTTTACTACTAAAGTGGGTGGTTACTTGTCTTCTGATTGGTATCATATGTTACTCAAGACAAGGTATGGTACCTATTTTACCATACAAGATGAGCCTATATTTTCCTATCATGTAGAGTCATATGCCCCATCCCCTCTCCAAGTTAGTTTTTTAATCAAAGAACAAGCTTAAATTCCTAAAGAGAATTCTCTTCCACCCTCTAGTCCTGACCTATTACTTGATGAATTGGTAGAGAGGCACCATAAATTTGATCTATATGCTGAAGAACTTGAAGCTTATGAAATTGGGCTTGATACTTACTACATTCTTGAAGAAGAATTTGTGCTACCGTGCACACTCAAGAGAGAAAAAGTTGTCTTGGGTCTGTGGAATTTGTAGTATGATGGATCTAGAAGCAAAAATGGTGTGGGAGTGGGATTGGTTGTCATTTCCCTTAAGGATGAGAAATACTTCTTCACGCATAGGCTTTAGTTCGATGTTTTAACAATGTGGCGAGTATGAAGCCTTGGTCTATGGCTTGTTAATAGTTGAGAAGATGAAAATTAAAGCACTACAAATCTTTGGGGACACATAATTGGTTCTCCACTAGGTTACCAAAATATTCCAAACAAATAACAAGCTTCTCAAATCTTATAAACACATATTTTGGGACCTCCTTGAGATCTTTTATGGTCTAAATATGTAGGTGGTACCACACAAAATGAATAAAGAAGCTAACAAGATGGGCGCGTTGGGCTCACAATTCTATCCTACAGATGAATTTTTCAAGGGAAATACTTAACACATCAGGGGTGAATACTCCATTCTAACAATAGTTGATGTTTGATAGTGACAAGATTTATCCAGAATGAAGATGAGTTCTCATCAAACATGTAAGCTTACTTGTATGATAGCTATGGTGGCTTACCTAGCACGAAGCGGCAATTGAACATGAGAATCTACGGATGAAAAGCGGCAAGTGAACATGAGAATCTGCAAGTAACTCCAATCAATAGGTCGTGCCGAGAGCACGGGGGGTAGAATATCGTGGGATGTAGAAAAACTAGTTAGGCGAGTCTAATGTCTTCGACACGCACTAGTGGAATTTGTGAATCAAAGGCAAAGAAGGCCCTTCTAACTTGGTGGTGTGATAGATCGATCGGCAAGGATATGTCTATCAAGCTCCGATATTCGATCTATGTCATACGTGGAAAGTGACCTAGTAGGATGGTGAATATAATGGATGACTATAATTGACTCTACGGACGATTCTCCGGCCTAGTCCAGAATTATCTAGCTTCGTTAGCCACTATATCTAATAAGGACAATTGTTTGATGATGATGGGTGGAAGTGGAGTGGATCTAAATACCAAGGTGCGTAGGGTAGTGTCTATATCTGATTGACTTGTGGACTCGTTGGGCTGTGGGATCTATGGATCACAACCATAGACTCTTGGTTGTTGCGGTCCTGTTATGGTCATACGTGAAATCAAGTTCTAATCCCTAGTATCCAGTAATCATATGCTTTCTCAGCTTCTATGTTTAGGACTAATAATTGTGATTTTCTCATAATATCTCACAGCGCTCGTGCAACCTGGATCCTTAGACCGGTATCTATATCATGGAGAGTATCTCCCGCACTGGTGTGGGACCAAAGGATCACAACCAAAGGTTTGTTCTCTTCGAACCCTTCTACAAATATGTGAGTGTTTACCTAGGCAATCTATAATTTGGTTGGTTTGACCAAAACGTGTGTGCTTGGTCATCCTCTATGTTTAACCCTCTCAACTGAGAACTGATCAGTTGTAAATTTGTTGTTGTTCGGAATACTTGTATTCTGAGATTTTGGTCTATGTCAACTATTGCTGTGATGAGATTTGGTTGAGGCACGATTGGCTCAAATATATATTCCCTGGGCTCCTGAGGTCCCGTGATTGTCATACAAAATAAAATGTAAATCTAACTGTAATGAAGCAAATTCTAACTACGTGGAATAAATCTAAAACATATATATAACTTCTATTCTTCTAAGAAATCTTTTAACAATTTTAAGGAAAGCAAACTATTTTAAGCGTATCTAGAAATAACAACTAAACAATAATTTAAAATGAAAGATAACCGAGTGTAGTTATTTTTCCCGTGCAATTTGTAGATTTATTCTAAATAAATAAAATAGCTCGTCTAATCTATCTGCAAGATTCTCGATCCTACCTCAGAAGTGAGGAGTGAATCATAGTTTCTCAGAAACTATCAATCCTCACAGCTTCCCTGGCAATATCGAGAATAGAATTCACTGAAATGAAGCAATTATCTACTCTATTTGATATGATTCTAACTAGAACTTTGAAAGTTAAAACCTGGATTCCGCAGTAATAATGCTGGCGAATCCGATGGTGTGTGATGATCTTTCCCCTCAAGATGATCTCCTCGCTCTTTCATGTTCACGTGGATCCGTAAAAGCATGTAATGCTAGCACCGATAGGAGTAGATTTTAGGACAAGGACAAATCGTAATGCAGACTCAAAATGCGAGTAGGAGAGGGACAAAAGCAAGAGTACGAGAGTTTGGCTTATGCGATTCCTAATGGGATTTTACTGCGAGTCATGCAACATGAAGCGACCAGAACCTGTAACTATCTTATTCGAAGAGAAAAACCTACAACTTTAATGGCTTCCTAAGCTATTCTGTTCCAATGGATTGGATAAAATAACGACACTGTTTGCACAAGCTGGATATGTGGCTTACCAACAGCTGAATAAAGCTAACCAGGCATATAATGAACTGAACTAAGAACTCTAAGCAACAATGAAAATTAAATCTACAGCAAAGAGAAAATTCAGAGGCAAGCTTCAGACCGGATTGGATGAAATGACAGCACTGCCTGCACAAGATGGGTATGTGGCTTACCAACAGCTGAGCAATCTAACTAAAGATGCAAGTGAATTCAAGCTATGGCTTCTAAACAAGATAACAAGCTAAAATACTAAAATGAGGAGAGAAAAGATCAGTCTTCAAAATCCAGCCAAACTTCTCGACCATTTGCTTGTGCACAAACCATGCATTTATAGGAATTCAATCACCCAAAAATCAAAACCAAATTGAACTCCTAAACAATAAACAAAGGAAAAACACTATTCCAGGGGACCAAAAACATAAATGCATGCTCAAGTCGGCAAAGAAAGCTGGTGAATCGTGATATTTCACGCGAGTCACGTCAAAAGAACGTTCGAAAATGCGCACAGACCGCCGCTCCGAAAGCAGGTGGCGGTTATAGACCACCGCCCGATCGGGCGGCGGATGACCACGAGACCGCCGCCCCGGGCGGCGCTTTCATCACCAAGATCAAGAGGCCAAGGAAAGAGGGAAAAGGGGAAAACAAAGGGCATGGGGCTAAGTGGGTCATGCGGGATGTTAACGCATACTCCGAGGGATTTTTCGGATCCCGAACACCTTGCGAGGAGACCTGTATCATCATTGGGGAACTTGTTACACTGCTCCGCAAGATAATACCTTACAATTTTGGGTACGCATATATCGCCCTTCTCGAGAAGCAAGCATTTTAGCCATGAAGAGGCATAAAACGGTGGGTCCGAGTATGGCAGTCCCGAAATGGGGAGTTAGAAGTTATACCTTACTCGTCCGTGTGTTGAAATGACGCCATCCGAAATTCCCGCTACCTACAAAATGAAAAGAGAACTCAAGTGCAGATAGATACAAAAACTTGGAAAATAAACGCTAAAATAATAGGGAATGAGAACGTACCATTCGTGCGGGGATAGGAACTTACCTCCATCAGCGCTCCAAACCTGTGAAAAAGTCTTTTAAAAATGAAATAGGGTGCTATATATATGAAAGTGGGCCCATTTTCCTATTCATTTGCGCGAGTTGATTTGATTGATTTTGAGCTCTGGGACCCACGGTGACGGTTTCGCGCATGAGTAGAGTCAAAACGTCCGCAGCGAGATCGTGATCATGCCTCCACGCGCGGAACACCGCCCTGCTAGATCACAGGTTGGTTTTCTTCAATTTTGCATTTTTCCCCTTTAAATTTGAAATGTTAAATTTGTCGTAATGGGGGGGTTATTTTTGAAAATGTTAGGTTCAAAAGGTCCACCTAGGGGGGGCGCCTACTGGGTAGGCTCCATTTTTAGGTTAAATGGTCTTTTTTTACTTATTTTGGGCTTTTTGGGATTAGAAACCCACGCGGGTTTTGGACCGCGACCGCCCCGGCCGGCAAGTGGCGGCGGCAACACATGACCGCCGCCCCGATCATGCGGCGGTTACACGACCGCCGCCTTTAAGGCGGCGGTTACAAAACCGCCTCCCTGCTCAGGGTGGCGGTTTTGCACAGAATGCAAAAGAACTTATTTTTGAGATTATGCTTGTACATTTTTGCACTTCTACGCGTTTTTATGACTCTCTCGGTATTGTTCAGATACTAACTTGCTCTGTTTTGTGTGTTTTTGGGTGTATGCAGGCGAGGGAGGAATACATCAGATGGAGCCGAGAGAGAGAGTGTGACTGGCTGTCAGGGGTACTGGATGCCCTCTCACCAGACGAGGAGGACACACACAGAGGGCCGATACTCGCACATATCGCGTGTTCCCACATGTCACACCATCTAGTCACATCCTTTGTGACTTATTTTCATATTGGGACGCAGATCGGAACACTTTCCGACTGCCAGGGGTCCGCGGTGAGTGGACTATCACGTTGAGGATGTCTACCGATTTTGGGGTCCCGATCATCGGGAGGAGACTCACATTAGAGACAGCAGCTCACGGGCACAGATTGCACAAAGGGGCAAAGTGTACATGGGAGATGCAGCTTATCTCCACGGGGTCGAAGAAGGGAGTGAGAGTTCGATCCATCCCTTCTTTGCCTATCCCCATATTTCGACAAAGCCATCATGGGGATCCTTGCCTCGAGATTGATCGGGACAAGGGAGGGGACACTTTGTTATACCGCCGGGCCCCATCATTACACGAGAGAGGGGCATGGCCGGATATACGCCTGGGGTGTAGACATTCTGGGGACCACCTACCATGATTTATATAGGGTGGTCCATTTACAGGGACAGTCATTGAGCCACCCAACTCTAGTCATGAGTTGGGTGTATGAGCATTTTATTCCCTATGGCAGAGGCGTAGAGGTGGCAGATCCTGGGGCTGTGAGGGCAGCCGATGGTCGATATGTTGTGCTTAGAGCACCTCACACCTGCCGCCTGCCTCCCTTACCACAAAGCAGAGATATGGAGGCGACACCATACCGGCTTATGGCCGGCATATGGGGCGAGGAGACCCTTACATTGATCTCTTGCTCCACCACAGGGCAGCTCATCGACCGCGTGGGACGGGTGGAGGTACATCCTTTTGGCAGAGTTCCTCAGCAGTTTGGCCTTCCATATGCGGGCATGCTTCCCCCAGTGGCACCAGTTTATAGATCAGTTCGCGAGGCCAGAGGGGGGCCTAGAGGCCGAGGTTGGACAGTGGTCACTCCTGGCACTCCCATTGCAGCTAGGAGGATAGTTCGGGCCAGAGGGAGAGCCGGTGCACCTCGGCACCTTTGCTTCAGATTGCATGGGTCCTGCTCATAGCAGCGATGACCCTATAGACATTGACTCCGATTCTGAGGAGCTTACAGAGGGAGGGTCGGAGGAGCAGACTGATGATAGTGATCCTGAGTGGCATGACACTCAGTGATATTACGCAGCAGAGAGGGCCGAGGAGAGCGCAGAGAGGACACTCTAGTCTCGCAGGAGCCACTCTCTCGTGGCCATGGTGGAGAGGACAAGTCAGGCCAGGGGGCGACATGTTGCCCCTACTATGAGCAGCCCTCGCCCTCAAAGCATCCGGCATCCGCGGTGGTGTGCCGCCCCAAATGATCCATCTTGGAGGCCCGGTGATCCGAGTAAGTTATCCTTTCTTCCTTTCAATGTTTGTTTAATTTAGGATTTGTTATCTCTCCTTGTGTTTGTATCTTGTATATTTTAGCCTCTTGCCTAGTTTCTAATTCATTTTTCTCCTTTGTTTGCAGAGACTGTCGACGAGTGGCGGGATCTGATCCGCAGGGTATGCACTGATTCCCTGATGATCCCCATGGATAAGACCCATGCGGAGCTATCCGTAGATGCCGGGGAGCCCTCAGCAGCCGGCAGGCATACCGATGTCTTCGCTCCCGTTTGGCACGTGGCCAAGATGGTGTCGACTCTCCGTACAGAGTTGGCGGGCTATAGGACAGCTGAGCACCTTATGAGGAGCCATTCTCGTGGTGAGACCATGCGCTGCTCCTCGGGACCCTGAGCCCTCCGTTCATTCAGAGCGCCGATGTAGCCGAGTCCTAGGCGAGGGCACGCACCTTCGGAGGGGTCGCGTAGGGGTTGAGAGACCACTTGGCTCCTATGTATTTTGTACTATAGATTCTTTTGTATATCACGGGCTCTTTGAGCGTTTTGACCATGCCTAGTGCATGATGGCATTGTATATAAACATTGATTATTTATATATATGCATTCGTTTTTGGATCAAAAGCTTGTCACTCATGTTTTCCCTTTCTGTTTCCAGCTTCCTCGTGTATACTACGATGTATGGTTTATATGCCTTCTAGAATGTATGCAATGGAAAACAAATGATGCAAATGTTTGCTTTCTTTTTGTGTTTCATGATGCTGATACATGATATTGTAGATATATTGTGATCTTGAATCTTAGCTTCTGTGAGCAATTTGGATACCTCATGTTTGTTTTGGCAAAGTGATGAAAATAACCAGTATGATGAATAGATTAACTTGCCCCACTCCTAACTCCACGCAACTAGTAAGATGCGAGGGCTTATCACCAAGAGCCAAGAAGGGCGCAAGTTATGAAATATGGTGAAATGATAGTGATGAAAGATAGACGAAGCTTTGGTGGAACCAAATTGAAAACTACAAGCTTACTCTACCTGAATGACTTCATAGTTTTGGATGCAACTTGCTTTGTGGTTTATCTAGACTTAGACCCGTAGATGGCCACATAGTAGACAAAATCTGGGTTTTTAGGATTTTAACTCTCTTGGGATTTTGAACATCTGATTCATTTGTTTTTGACTCAAAGTTTGAATTGTTTGTTTATGACCTTTTAACATTTGCTTTGTCAAGAGGACCCCCTACACTTTGCCCCATGCTACTAGTAAGAAGCGTGGGTTTATCACCGTGGGCAAGGCATAGGCGAGTAAGGGCATTTCCATCCTTTCCCAACCCTACGTCACTAGTAAGAGACGCAAGCTCATCACCGAAGGTTGGTGGGGCAAGGAAATGTGTAAAAATAAAATTTTCTGTTTAATCACTTTTTGACTTGCTTATTTGAGTAAAATGTCAGTATATGCTTATTTCCAAAGAGATGTGTATATGGGATAGATGTGACACCATGAAGCTTCTAGAAGAGACCATAGGCAAGACACCTATCCTAAGAAGAAATCAAAGCGAGAATAAACTTGCAGATCTTGGTATGGTTACCGTTAAGACTTCGTCATGTCTGATTTTATTTGATAAAAGATTCTGAGATATTTGATGATATCGTGAAAATGGAGAGATATGATTAGAAAGTTTTATGCCAAAAACATCATGAGTTTGTAATGAATTGCTTTGAGAATAGATTCCTTGATCACAATTTATGTAAGAAACAAGTGGACAAAATGATCTAATCTATATGAAAATGCAATGTAGATAGTTATATAGGTAGCGTTAGTTGCTTATGCGTAGAATCGCTTGAGGTGCAGGGAATTGACTGTTTCACCAAATTCCTCACCTTCTAGCGTACATAAGAGGTAAGCACCATTTCCATAGTCCTTCATGACTCGATGGGCCCAACCATTTGGGCCGGAATTTCCTTCCTTCACCTGTCTTCTTGTCGATCCGGCTGTCTAGTCTTAGAACTAGATCACCTTCATATATATCGCGTTCATAGACCTTCTTGTTATACTACCGCACATTCGGTCAGCATAAGCTCTGTGCCGTTGTTCAGCATCTAACCTAGTTTCATCTAGGCTTTCTAGTTGGGAAAGACGTGCTTCTCTCGTAAGCGCTTCATCCGTAATCCTCGTAGTGAAATGCGGAGACTGGGTATTTCGACTTCAAGTGGGAGAACTGCTTCTGCCCCAAATACTAGCGAGAAAGGAGTTGCTCCTGATGGTGTTATTATTGAGGTTTGGTGGGCCCACAAGGCCGGATATATAACTTCAAATGCCAATCTCGCTTGTTTTCTTTCACCGCTTTAAGGAGAATGGCTTTCAAAGTTGTCTTGTTTGTTGCTTTACCGTCCGCTGGCTTGGGGATAATACAAGGAAGCCGTATGATGGCTTATCTTAAATTTATCATATAGTTCATGAACTTCTTCATTTTTAAAGAAGTTCCATTATCGAGAGATAATGATTTATGGATACCGTATCTGCAAAATGATTTGGTTCAAAATGAACTTGGCAATCACAGAACTGTGTACAAGAGTAAGAGGCATGGCCTCCACCCATTTGGTAAAATATTCAAAGGGCCGTGATTATAAAATTATGGCCATCTCAGTGGATGAGGGAGAGAATTTCCTATTAAGTCTAGACCCCATGTAGAAAAGGGCCATGGAGTTGCGATTGGTCAGAGAGCTTGTGGCTTTGCATGTGGATCTCGTGGGAGAATTCTTGGCACTTATGACACTCCGCGTGCAAACTCTATCACGTCATGTTCTAGAGTGGGCCGTAAATAGCCCATTCGATGTATTTTTCGAGCGGTGGCATGGCCACCAAGTGGCCTCCACATATACCACTCGTGGGATTCATGGAGAATCCTCTTGACTCTTCTCGTGTCAACACACCTTAAGAGCATTCCATCGAATGCTTTTCGATAGAGCACCGCTCTATAATGACATATTTAGCTACGATTATGCGTAACCGCCTTCTTTGTTGTGTAACTACCTCCGGGTACGTATGGTCTATGATATAATTAATGATATCAATGTACCAAGGACACTCAGAGATAGCGGGTCGAGTTTCGATGTAGTATACGCATTCATCTGGAAAGTCTAAATCTACTAAATCACCTCCGTCTAATGGGTCATGCCAACCAATCCACGATGATTTGTCCTTTAACTGACTTCTGATTTACAAATGTTAATTCGAACTCTCCCATTAAGGTTATAAAACGTCCAACCTTTTTAGATAATGACCCTTGTGTGAGAAAAGTCCGTAAATGGTCCGTTTTTACCATGACCTTCGTTTCTTGATTCAGCATATAATGTCTTAGGCGTTTAGTAGCAAAGACTATGGCAAGGCATTCTCATTCTGCCTATGTATAGCATGTGTTTCATAGTCGAGCAACGTTCGCTAATGAAATAAATCACACGTTCTCTCTTGTTATCGTCTTCTTGGGCCAACATACAGGCCAGCGAGACATTGGTAGCTCGTGAATATAGAATTAACGGGTGATCTAGCTTAGGTGGCATTAGCGTAGGTGGCGATAAAAGGAAATGCTTAACTGCATCAAAAGCTTCATTGCAATCTTCTGATCCAATCAAGGCTATAGTCTTTCTTGAGTAAATTGTTGATTGGATGAATGGCGAAGCTTAAGTCCGGGATAAATCTCCGGATTGCACCTAGCTTTCCGAGAAATGATCTGATTCCAGATTCACTCGAAGGTGGGACCATTTCGAGGACAGCCCGAATTTTGGTTGGATCAACATCAATTCCTCGTGACGATATGATGTAACCTAGGAGCTTTCCTCCTGTTACACCAAAGACGCATTTCTCTAGATTTAGCGTGACTCCGTATTCTATTAGACGTGAAAGAATGACGCGGAGTACTTCGGGATGGTCACAACGCTTCTTGGCTTTAGCCAATAAGTCATCTACGTAAGATTCCATGATTTTATGAATTAGATCGTGAAATATGTATGTCATGGCCCGCTGGTACGTAGCACCGGCATTCTTGAGACCGAATGGCATAACAACGTAGCAATAGGTTCCCCAAGGAGTTATAAACGTGGTTTTAGCTTGATCTTGCTCAGATATTCTGATTTGATTATATCCCGAGAATCCATCCATGAGAGACAAGAGTTCAAAACCAGCTGTTGCATCAACAATAACATCTATGGATGGTAATGGGAAGTCGTCCTTAGGACACGCTTTGTTGATATCTCGAAAATCTATGCAGATGCGTATCTTTCCATTCTTCTTGAGAACGGGAACGATGTTCGATACCCATTGGGAGTAGTCAACTGGCTTGATGAATCCTACCTGAAGGAGTTTTATTACCTCCTCTTTTACCATGAGAGCTACTTTGGGCTTCATGGGTCTTGATTTTTGTTTAATTGGCTTTGCATCTGATCTAGTGACGAGGTTGTGCACCGCAATGTGGGGTGCAACTCCTGTCATCTCCTTATAATTAAATGCAAACGCCTTTTGATGTTCTTTGAGAATTTGAGTATGTATTTCCACTTCTTCTGGGGTTAACGAAGAGCCTAGTTTCAATATTCTTGGTTCATCTTCTGTCCCGATGTTGACATCGATTGTTTCTTCGATCAAAGAGGCGTTACCCTCTTCGAACTCAGGTGGTGCTGGAGGTAAATCTAAATCATCCCCATTTTCTACTGCGTATATGCTAGGTTCCATTTGTGAGGGAAGATCCGTTACGGATTTCCGAAGTAGGAAGACGAATGTGGAATCAAGGATAAATCTAGCATGTGATAGGAGAGATGTAGTGCCGCATAGGCATTTAAGTAATCCAAAGTAGCAGCATCACTATCAACATGGTCTAGGATGGTAGATTCACTTCCGCTTGAAAGAGGATTTGTCATTATTTTTATCAATGGTTCATCACGAATGGACACCGTGAACTGGGTATCTTCTAACTCATTGCTTGGAGTAAAACGTGATGCTGAGGTTGCTATTGAATCGGTGAGAAGATTTTTCTCTCGCGGGATTGCTTCAATGGATATGAAGTTGAACGCCTTGCTTAAATCTAATACAACATTTTTTTTAGAGTCAGCAAATGTTCGGCTTTAGTTTCATATACTTTAGAAACTTGATTTGTCACTAATTACGAGTCTCCCAGGACTCTAATGTTATCAATACCAATTCTTTTGGCTAAGGTAAGGCCAAGGAGGAGGGCTTCGTACTCAGCGCCGTTGTTTGTGCATTCAAAGTTTAATTTAAAAGCGAATGGGAGGACTTTCTCCTCGGGCGAAGTAAGAATTATACCTGCCCCCGCTCCATAATGGCATTTAGCTCCATCGAAATGGAGAGTCCAATACTTAGCCGGGAGTATAGATGTTGGGGCATCTGCTGCGTTTACGCACTCTACTTCTACCATACAGAGGTCCTCTGCTGAAAGGAACCAACACCTAGGGAAAATCCTATGCCTATGAATCAAATGGTAAGAACATTGGTGAATCTTGTTCTATCAACTCAACGATTTTCGCAGTAGTCCGTAATGATACTGCTTTTAGTTTTATCTTTAGGGGTTGGAATTGTTTTGGCTATGCTTTGTAGTTTCAAGATCCGTCGTAGGTACCAACTTTTCCTCCGTTTTGGGTCAAAGGGGTTTATTAAGTTGGTTTGTTGGTAGTTCAAATTCTCGAGTGCACCTCCTTAGGTCTTTTCTTTAAATCAGCTAGGTGCAAATCGAAGGTTTTGATCACCTTTGCTACAAATACCTTTCCTAGATGCAAGAATCTTACTTCTTGAAATAATGTAGAAGGGATTGCCTTCATTCGGTGTATCCATGGTCACCGAGTATCATATTATAATTAGTTTCCCGATCTATAATATAAAACTCAACAGATTGTTTTGGGCCCTAAGGTGACCGGCAGTATTATAGTTCCTATCGAAGTGGCTTTAAGGCTATCATAGCCTCTCAATGTATTTCGAGTAGTGGAACAGTTTGTTTCCCCATATCCAAGTTTTTGGAGGAAAGAGAAAGGGACTATGTTAACCGCGCCCCATCATCAACCATTGCCCGCTTTACATAGTTATTATAAACCCATACTTGTAAGTGTAAGGCTGGATCACCTCGGCGTGCAATCTCAACGATCTGTGGGCATTTTACTTATTTCAAATATGAATTCGACATCCTTGTCCGGCTGCCCCGGAGGGTGGATATCAAAATCTACGTGATTTACTTGTGTTTCAGGAGGTGGAGTGATGTTAATTAGATGGCCTAGACCTAATGCTTCTAAAAGAGCAGCTCTGTGAGGGGGAGAGTTCTTTAGTAAGTCCAAAAATGAAATGTGTGAGAAGGTCTTTGTTAGGTCGCTAATTAAATCATAGGCACCTACGGGTTTTTCTACTATTTGCTGATTCTTATCTATTTCTGGCAGAGGACTTGGGCTCGGTTGAGAGAAATACTCTCGTGTTCTTGTTATAGCTTCGATAGGTAGTTCAAATGATCCTAATTCTACCAAACTCGACTATCTTGGGTCTCGGTTGAGCTCCTAACTGTGGCGCAACTGATGGATTTAATGAAGTCGAGGCTTCATGATCATTGTTTCCCATCATTGCACCTTTGTTTGTTCCAGTTGGATTCAGCCTATTGCTATCATGATTTGGGAGCGGATCGTTAAAGATCTTGAGGGGAGCATTCTGAGGGGAAACTGCCCCTGCGAGCGTATTTGGTGATGATGAGATGGATCTCGCTAAAAACAAATCATGTGAAGAACCGCCTTTGTTCTTCCGCAAGCGCGCATAAATTTATTGTAGTCACGACATGTTCTAGTATCGTGACCCCGAATTTTATGGAAACCACAATAAGAATTGGGATTGTAATTCCTATTTTGTTGGTTAGGTGTGTATTGTGGCCTAAAATTCTGATCAAACTGTTGCCTATTAGGATTAAAGTTTTGGAATTGTTGTTTCTGGTTTTGACTTTGGTTTTGATAACCAAATGAGTTTTGGCTTGGCCCTTGTATGGGATTTCACCATTGTTGTTGTTGTTGTGGATGGTTAAAATCCACTGTATTGATCGTCGGGTAAAGTTGTTGTTTCGTTGGTTGTTTGTTTGTGACGGAGTATTAACAACATTTACCCTCTTGGGCTGGTCGGTTACCCCATCCGTTGTTACCCCACGATTTTTGTTAAGGATTTTGGGTCCTTGATTGACATTTGTGATAGTTGTAGTGTTTTGAGTGGAGGTGATTAACCTCCCATTTGTTCCATATGTCTTACGACCACTATCTATCGCTGCTTGGTCTATTCGAAGAGCGCTCTCAAGTACTTCATCGTAAGTTCTTAGCGGGAACTTTTGGACTTCTTCCTTCACCTCCTTGCTGAGAGAATGAAGGAATAAATCACATAGTTCCATCTGATCCATGTTTGGAGCACTTGCTAAAGAATAAAGAACTGTACGCCACCTCTGGATGAAATGGGCGATGATTCATTGTGTTCTTGTTTGATGTGCAAGAATTCCCGATTCCTGCTTCTCAACAACATTTGTTCATGTCGAAGGCTTTGATGAACTCTGACACGAGTTGTTTAAATGAATGGATGGAGGCTTCAGGTATCCTGTAATACCAGTCGAGAGCAATGCCTTCCAAGGTTTTGGGAAATATTTTAGCAACAACCCCATCCCAAGGGAGTAATTCTCGTATGGCTGTAGCGTAAGCTTTGATATGTGCATTTGATCTCCCTCACCCTTGAACTTGGGTAAATCAGGAAGAGGTCTTGGAAGCATGACGCTTCGTATGGTGAAGTCTAAGGGTTCCTTTAGATATTCTGAATAAGTCCCTATCGCATAGCTTTCGACCATTGATGGTGGTTGCTGAGGGAGTGATGGTGGGATAGGTTGTTGATACGGTGCAGCATATGCATGCACGGCAGGGGGCATAAGGAGGTCCCCGCTTGAGAAAACATGCCGAGAGAGGAGAAAATATCTCCTTGTGGTGATTTGGAGTACATGTTTAAGTATGACGGGTATTGTCAAGGAATGGATTGTTTGACACTAGACCGGAGGAATAGTGTTAGAGATGATGGGCCTTGTTGGCGTTTGTTGTGGATAGTGAGGTGGCATGCCTAACGTGCCTACTCCTGTGAGGAGATCTACTTGGCCAAAGTGGTATGGAGGATTGGAACTTCCTGTTTGTATGAACGGAGAATTTTGACTTGCTTGAGCCAGTTCTAACCCTCTCACTTTTTCTACTAACGTTGAAATGACTTCATTCGGTGAAGTCACGGTGTTTTGTCTGAGCGGTGTTTGTTGTACACCCTGGTGTTGTATAGGCATGTGATATCCTGTCATGAACTGATCGCTATCTTGCCAAGTTTCTCTGAGAGTATTTCCTATATGCAGTGGTATAGAGGTATTTTCTTGAAAAGAGATCTCGGGTTGTATTTGTAAACCTCCTATAGGTGGGTACATACCCCGAGAATGTTGTTCACTCCTAGGATAATGTATTGACTGTCCATCATCTAAGACCAGGTATGGGTCTGATTGTCTACTAATTTGTGGTCTAAGTAGCATTTGAGGAGACGAACCAGATTCTCCGGTAAACGTCATATTGTTCGAGCCTGAAGGCTCTGTTTGTTGTGTTCGAGGGGGTTGATCTAACTCCTCAGTTTGAAAAGATGAACTATATCTGATTCTTGGGGTTTGTGTTGACAACTGATTAGTTGAATAGTTGTCACCCCATACTGAGAGCGAGGGTGATGATTGCCTATTCTGTTGGGCGTAGTATGCCTCAAGACCCAAGAGGGGTCTGCCATATGCATCGAATCCCGACATATTCGGGGGGTATATGAATACCCGCAGAATAATGGGAAGGAGCGAAGGTGATTTGTGAAAGGAAACGTGATATTATGACTCCGAACGAGAAAGTAGGAAGTTTTACGTCAGCTTCACTAATTTCGTTTGTTTCACGTCAGGTTCACCAATTTTGTATGCCAGAAAAGTGACAGTGAGCGTGAGAATCTACAAGTAACTCTTCCGCGTACCCGACCTCTCGAGGTCGTGCCGAGACAACCGGTGGGGGTAGAATATGCATGGGATGTAGACAAACTAGTTAGGCAGTCTAATGTCTTCGACACGCACTAGTGGAATTTGTGAATCTAAGGCAAAGAAGGCCCTTCTAACTTGGACTGGTGTGATAGATCGATCGGCAAGGATGACTGCTCAAGGCTCCAATCAATATCGAGCTCGCATGTGATTCGATCTATGGGTTGTGGAATACGTGGAAAATGACCTGGGATAGTTTCGTGTATGTCTCCTGATAAGGTCATATAGTGGATGGTGAATATAATTGACTCTACTGGATGATTCTCCGCCTAGTCCGAATTCTCTAGCTTCATGTTAGCCACTATATCTAATAAGGACAATTGTTCGATGATGATGGGTGGAAGTGGAGTGGATCTAAATACCAAGGTGCGTAGGGTAGTGTCTATATCTGATTGACTTGTGGACTCATTGGGCTGTGGGATCTGTGGATCACAACCATAGACTCTTGGTTGTTGCGGTCCTGTTATGGTCATACGTGAAAATCAAGTTCTAATCCCTAGTATCCAGTAATCTTATGCTTTCTCAACTTCTATGTTTAGGACCAATAACTGTGTGATTTTCTCAGAATATCTCACAGGCGTTCGTGCAACCTGGATCCTTAGACTGGTATCTATATCTGTGAGAGTGTCTCCTGCACCTGGCTGTGGGACCAAAGGATCACAACCAAAGGTTTGTTCTCTTTCGAACCCTTCTACAGTCATGTGAGTGTTTACCTAGGGCAATCTATAATTTGGTTGGTTTGACCAAAACGTGTGTGCTTGGTCGTCCTCTATGTTTAACCCTCTCAACTGAGAACTGATCAGTTGTAAATCTGTTGTTGTTCAGAATACTTGTATTCTGAGATTTTGGTCTATGTCAACTATTGCTGTGATGAGATTTGGTTGAGGCACGATTGGCTCAAATATATATTCCCTGGGCTCCTGAGGTCCCGTGATTGTCATACAAAATAAAATGTAAATCTAACTGTAATAAGTAAAATTCTAACTACGTGGAATAAATCTAAAACATATATATAACTTCTATTCTTCTAAGAAATCTTTTCAATTTTAAGGAAAAGCAAACTATTTTAAGCGTATCTAGAAATAATAACTAAACAATAATTTAAAATGCATAAAAATAACCGAGTGTAGTTATTTGCCTGTAATTTGTAGATTTATTCTAAATAAATAAAAATAGCTCGCTAATCTATCTCAAGATTCTCGATCCTACCTCAGAAGTGAGGAGTGAATCATAGTTTCTCATAAACTATCAATCCTCACAGCTTCCCTGGCAATATCGAGAATAGAATTTACTGAAATGAAGCAATTATCTACTCTATTTGATATGATTCTAACTAGAACTTTGAAAGTTAAAACCTGGATTCCACAGTAATGCAAAGGCGAATCCGATGGCGTGTGCGATCTTGTCCCCTCAATATGATCTCCTCGCTTCTTTCATGTTCACGTGATCCAAAAAGCATGTAATGCTAAGACCGATAGAGTAGATTTTAGGACAAGGACAAATTTCGTAATGCAGACCGAAAATGTGAGTAGGAGAGGGACAAACGCAGAGAGTACAGAGCTTGGCTTATGCGATTCCTAGCGGGATTTTACCATGAGTCATGCAACATGAAGTGACCACTTAACCTATAACTATCTTATTCAAGAGCAAAACCTACAACTTTAATGGCTTCCTAAGCTATTCTGCTCCAATGGATTGATAAAATAACGACACTCGCTTTGCACAAGCTAGATATGTGGCTTACCAACAAACCTAATAAAGCTAACCAGCATATAATGAACTCGAACTAAGAACTCTAAGCAACAATGAAAATTAAATCTACAAAGAAAGAGAAAATTCAGAGGCAAGCTTAAGACCGATTGATGAAATGACAAAGACCGCCGCACAAGATGGGTATGTGGCTTACCAACAGCTGAGCAATCTAACTAAAGATGCAAGTGAATTCAAGCTATGGCTTCTAAACAAGATAACAAGCTAAAATACTAAAATGAGGAGAGCAAAGATCGGTCTTCAAAATCCAGCCAAACTTCAGACCATTTACTTGTGCACAAACCATGCATTTATAGGAATTCAATCACCCAAAAATCAAAACCAAATTGAACTCCTAAACAATAAACAAAGGAAAAAACTATTCCAGGGACCAAAAACATAAATGCATGCTCAAGTCGGAAAAGAAAGCTCGTGAATCGTGATATTTCACGTGAGTCACATCAAAAGAACGTTCTGGAAAACGTGCACATGACCGCCACTTTGAGCAGGGCGGTGGTTACAGACCGCCGCCCGATCGGGGTGGTGGTTTTCACTAAAGATCAAGAGGCCAAGGAAAGAGGAAAAAGGGGAAAATAAAGGGTGCGGGCGGCGGGTCATGCGGGATGTTAACGCATACTCAAGATCAAGAGGCCAAGGAACTTGTTAGAGGGAAAAAGGGGAAAGTGATATAGATGAAACTATCAAAGCTCATTAAGGAAAAAATTATTTTTCCCATCAAATACTCTACCTAGGTCGCAAATCTAGTTCTAGTGCATAAGTAGAATGGTGAAATCAGACTATGTGTTGACTTCAAATATTTGAACAAGGTATATCTAAAGAATCATTTTCGTTTTCCTTCAGTGGAGAAAATTATGCAGAATGTGGTTGACACATAGAGATTCTCCATGCTAGATGGATATTTAGGTTTCAATCAAATCCTGGTTAAGAAAGATGATCAATTCAAAACAACGTTTACTGACAAGTGGGGAACATATGCATATCATAAGATTCCCTTTGGTTTTTCAAATGCGGGCACAACATTTCAACACGCCATGGATATTGCCTTCAAATGTTACATTAATGAGTTCATCCTAGTTTACCTTGATGACATAATTGTCTTCTCAAAATAGAGTGTGGATCATACAGCGCACTTGGAAAAAGTATTTGCGAGATGCGTAAACTTTGGGGTGTCTCTTAATCCCAAGAAGCACAATTTTATGGTGGCGCAGGGAAATACCTTGGGCCATGTGGTTTCAAAGGATGGTATCGCAATTGATCCTGAGCTCTTTTCATCCATCTTGGCTCTCTCCCTACCAGCACACAAAAAAGCCCTATAGTCCTTCCTTGGAAAGATCAATTTTGTTATGTGTTTTATCCCTAACTTTGCAGGACTGGTTTGGCCCATCACCTTGATGCTCAAGAAGGACATAGCCTTTGTATGGACAACAAAAGGAAGAGAAATATTCAACAAAATAAATTAAAAAAATTCTTGTGTGCCAACACTCATCAATCGGGATTATTCAAATGATTTCATCCTTTACGCTTATTATGGTGATGCAAGTGTTTTTGTTATACTAACACAAGAAAATGAACAAGGGTTGGAATGACTAATGGCTTTCTTCAAGAGAGATGTTGAAGGATTGTGAACTAAATTACAATCACACAGAGAAGAAGGTCTTCTCAATCATGCACATGCTTAAGAAATTCAAGAGTATGCTCGTCACTAATCATATCAAGGTGTTAGTTTCCCACTATTATGTCGAGACTTTATCATGCGAGTATAAATCAAAGTGAGAAAAGAGCATGATGGGTGACCAAAATTATCGAGTGTGATGTTACTATCAAAGCCACAAATATACTAAGAGGTAGCGCACTCTATAGGCAAATTGTTGAGGATGCGCATAGTGAACTTAAGGCTTCCTTATTTCTTGATGAAGGTATTTCGTGCGCAGATCTTGAATATAACCTAGACCCTAGCACACGTGAATAGATGAAGGACATGATCACATTCCTTTCTCGAGGGTGCATACCCTCCTAGTTTAAATAAATAAAAGAGAATACATCTGAGGTTACAATCTATCCCTTATGTTTTGATTGATGGAATTATCTTCAAGAAAAATCTTGATGGTGTGTTGTTAAGGTGTATCAATGGCATGCGGACTAAAAAAGTGTTATCATAATTTCACTATAGATCTTCTAGTGGACATGTTTCTACAAATAACTATAACAATAAAAATCATAATGGAAGGTATCTTCTAGCTTACTTTATTTGTAGATTCACACGTATGGGTCACAAAATGGAAAGAATGTGCTTTCTTTGCAGAAAAAAAATATTGACAATGCTCCCTCTCGACTAATTCAGGCATATCATCCATTTTCACAATGGGGTCTTAACTTCATATGCATGACCAATAAAAATTCAAGTGCTAGCCACAAGTGGGTTTTGAAAGATATAGATTACTTCACCGATGGGCGAGAAGTTGTCGTGCTCAAGGAATCAACCAAGTCACCATCCTTGAATTTCCGGAAAGCATAGTAAAAGGTTCGGTTTCCCTCAAACAATTATCTCTGATAATGCAAAATCCTTCCTTGGTACTAAAATCACTAATTTTGCTCTAAATCTATGCATTTATCTAAAAACCTCTTCCAATTATTACCTACAACGAAATGTCTTGGTCAAATCAACAATCAAGAACCTAATTAGAATTATGAAGCACACAATGAACATTAGTCAAAGACAATGGCATACAAAGGTATCGGCACACTGGGTAGATAGAATAATAGTCAAAAAGGCAATAAGAACTTCACCTTTCAAGCTTGCCTATGCTAAGGAAGCTACCCTTCCTTTGACGCTAGAATTGAATTCATTAGCACTTTCCCAACAATTGGAATTTGAAGGTGCAAACCAAAGAGAGATCTGAATAGTAGAGCTGGTTGATCTTGAAGAACTAAGGAAATTTTCCATGATCAAGTTAGAACAACATCAGCAAACAACAAATAAATGGTTTGACAGAAATCATAGGCCTCAAGATTTCAAGGTTAGGGACTTGGTTTTAAAATGGTATGTTGACAAAGCTAAACCAGGTGTCATTCAAAGTTTGATGTACTTTAGAGTGGCCCATACTTCATCAATTCATGCAAGCGTATAATTATTTCTAGTTAACTCATCTTGATGGAGGCATATTGTAAATCCCAATAAATGGGGTATATCTCAAACCCTTCCATTAAGTTTGTTGCATCATGTTGTATATATCGAGAATAGTTTCAATGCCTTCAGGTGGGCCATGCGCACATTGTTTATTTGTACATAGTTCAATCTTCTCGCATGTTTCTTACACGCACTCCTCTGTTGGTTCCGAATGCAATGCTTCTTTCAACATTCACAAGATTCAGAATGAGAGTCAATAAATGATCTTCAAATGACTACATTGGAAGTTTCACAATTTCATAAGAAGACTTCATGCCCAATTGATGCTCCATTCTACTAATCTTCTTCATCTAGTAGGTAGATGGCCCCAAAAGTCACCAAAACTGTTATCCAAATAACTCTCCTAGTTATTTGGATAACTTGTATACATATTATGGCATTTAGATCCTCAATGAGGGCTATGTGCACTCAAATTTAGTTAGCACAACTCCTTGGTTACAATTTCCCCTTAGCACCCCTTATTTTTTCTCGAGTGCCCTTACGCACTTTCTGTTCTCTCCTTCCATTTTCCTTTTCCTCTTTGTTCCACTCCTCCCTCGCGCCCACCTTCTATGCTTTCTCTTTCCTCCTAAGTAGCTTCTTCACCCTACGTGCATCTCACACTTGCTTCAATTATCTAAGTCCCTAGCCTTCTAGCCTGCCGCACCCATCACTTTGTAATAGTTGCACCTTGACCGTGCATTCTCTACTCACCAATCTGCCTCATTTTCCCCATATGTTCCATTACACACCTTCCTTCCTCTTCTTCCCGTGCCTCATTCTTCCATGTGTGTTCTTGTGTACCCTCCTTTGTGCCCTACTATGTCGGGCATCTTCTATCATGCCTAAGTGTTCCATGCATAGCTTGAGTCAAAACGCACCAATAAGGTGCCAAATCCTTGTAACAAATGAATGAGTGGCACGTGGCAGAATTTTTTTTTTTGCACACATTTGGCCATCATTTCATCTAATCTACGTGAATCATGTGTTTTGTGTGTGCTGAAAAATATGACATCTTCTAACAACCATATATTTTTCCACGAGATATTAGATCAGCGCGCACTTGCACTTTTCGTGAGAGCTATTGACATTAGATATAGTGTTAGAAACTCAAATTCAAATTCTTTGTGGATCTGGTAGGTGATAAATGGGAAAACATCTCTCTGAGCATTGATGAGCAAATCTGATTTCTCCAACCACCTGATTTGATATGATCCTCCCTCCTTCCTTCTTCAACATGCCAAATAGACTTGGGGAAGTGTATTCAACATATCTCCATGTGGATTTTTAGGCATTGAATGCTTCTTTTTAGTGGTTGTATTTCAAATTTGATTTTTCCCTCCTCTTCTCCTTCTACAAATTCATCTATAAATGTAAGAGCTAGGCTCATTTATTATGTTGGACACTCTATATCCTTACACATTCTTCTAAGGACTTCACATTTTTTTGTTTGGAGTTGCATACATCTAGATCTAGCTCTCACATGTGGATATCGGCCTCCTTTGCCATTGTAATAGCTATGTGCATTTATAGAAGCAATAGAAGCGTCATTTTGTGACTATTCTCTATCCTAACAAGTTTGCATTCCTTATTCTTGCCTTTTATTTTGCATTTTGTGTTGGTTGTTTCATTTCGTGTCCCTTGTAGTTCTTTATTTTGTTTTATCCCATGAGAACAATATGGTAAATACATGTTTAGTTATGCTACTTGTGCCTAGCTTCCTTTCATGCATTTACTTTCATTCCCACTCAGAACATATAGTGTTCTTCCCTCTTTTCTAGTGTTATCTCCTTTTAACATAGGTTTTATTTCATGTTTTCCTTCTATCTCTGGTCCCTTATTATCTTAGTTTTCCTTCCAACACTAGGAGTAACAAATAGCAGAGAAATAGATAGAGGAACTAGCCTTCTATGGAAATATGTCCTAAGTGCACAAGCTCCCACAACTTTGGGATGGTTCCATTGTGGTCTCAAACACCTTGGAACTTCCAAGATCCAAGATTGGGGTGCATGTTTGAGGAACCAACACAACCAATGATAAAAATAGGAAAGTCCATGACAAAAATTTATCATTTTCTTTTATTGTTTTGATTTTTGATAGATTGATCAATGCAGAAGTCTATATGGGATCATTATATTATATCCTATAGGTATTCATGAAGCTTATCAATGTGGGAAGATTTTGAATATGTTATTTTATTTTTTCAATGACTTTATATAGCTATCCTTCAAGGAGTGGTCAATTTATAGTGGAAAGATAGAGAGAAGAGATATCCCTTTTAAGGGAGTCATATTTTTACTTGGAAGTTTGACTCAAGGAATTGAATCCCATTTTTCTTGTGGACGTTTAAGTCATGGACAAGACTATAGAGGAAGATTAGGTTCTTTTTTAGAAGACAAAACAGTAGCACATAGGGGTTAACTATGAAAGATATGGTTTCAATTGATGAACGACCATGGGATTCCATCTTTGAAAAAAGACAAAAATTGTCCATAAGAATCATGCCATAAGTAGAGTTGTGGTACTCATATTGAAGATAATACTAAAAGGTGATGGGTAATCACATGATTCTTGTTTAGTTGTTGATCCTCAAAAAAGTTAATATGGAAGGTGAATAGCGCTTAAGGGACGAGTGTTCAATAGACAAAAGGTGATATATGAATGGATTTCAATAATAAAATGGTCTAAGATGCAAGGAATTGAGGGGCTCAGGTTTAGGTTTACCTTCAAGTGAAGACAAACCATAAGCATATTATCCATAGGTATAAGTAAAAATATATGGTCCAATCCAATTAGGAGAAAAATTTCCTCATTTACTTTTCTCATCTTTGGTTACATGTTGATTTTCCTTCAAGATGAGGTCACCGAATTAGAAGGTTCACTCATGGCCATGCTTATTGTAGGAATATTTGATAATTTTTGGTAGATTTGGAGATGATCAAAAGCATTGAGATGACATTCATCTAACAACTCAAGTTGTGCTAAACGGTTCGTGAAAGTCATCATCATTAAGCATGTCTTGTAGTGAGATGCAGAGAGATGGAATCTGGACTTTGAGAGGCAAGAAAACCTCAGTACCATAGACTAGAGATAAAGGTGTGATAGCATTCAAAGTATGAATACTAGTGTGGTAAGCCCACAAGGAGAAAGGAATGTGTGTATGCCAATCCTTCCCAAGATCTTCAATGACTTTCATACTAATTTTATTCAAGTTTGATTGGTTGATTCTTCTTGGCCATTTTTTTGTGGGTAATAATGTGACGAAAACCGAGTTGAATGCCAAAATCATCGAAAAGCTTTTGTAGGGTTTTTTTAAATTGCTTGTTGTTATCGGTGATGAGGCGCTAGGGACACCAAAGTGACAAATGGTATGATGGTTGATGAATTCACAAATTTTCTCATCTTTTGTAGAAATGAGGGGGATGGATTCTACCCATTTATTGTAGTATTCAGTAGTAGTTATAATCCATTGATGGTGTTGTGAAGAATGAGGATTGATCTCTTCGACAAGATCCAAACCCCATTGAGAGAAAGGAAAAAGGTCTCATGTGACTCGTAATGCATGAATAGGTGTGTGATGAAGATTAACATGTTCTTGGAATTTCACACAATGTTTGACATAGTCATAAAATTTAAATTTTAGGGTTGTAAATTAATATTTTAGATGAAGAATGCGTTTAGTGACCACTAAGCCACTAAAAACCTTGAAAATTTCGTCATGAACTTCCTTGATGGTGTAGGGAATTTCAGAACTTGTAAGGCATTGTAAGAGAATACCATTGAAGCCACACTTAAAAATAAGACAAACCATGATGACATAGTGAGAGACACTTTTAAAAAGGTGCATTATCCATTACGAGTGAGATCAAAAGGAAGAATGAAAAGGGAAAGGTAGTTTGTAAACTTCTTATACCAAACGTCACGTGGGCCAGGTACAACGGTTCTTATGGAGTTGACCTCTCGAGATAAATAAGAGGGTGATTGTAACCTTTGTATTATGAAAAATATTTTATAGTCAACAGGTGAATCGTATTTGAGAAGCTAGGTACGCCATGATATCCACAAATTTATTAGTAGAACATGGGGTGGTTTGAAGTTCGTAACGGTCAAAGGTAATCAAAAGTATGTCGACATGACATTTGTACTTTTGTAATATTTTGTTATGACACTGGTATATACCATTGACTTGGTTTATTACCAGGTTGGGATTCACCAAAGATATTTATTGATTTAACATCTAGGGTGATGGCGGTTTGAAGGCCTAATATGAGTGCTTCATATTCAGCGATGTTGTTAGTGCAATAAAAATATAGTTTGAAAGATAAAGGCATAGGTTCACCATCAAGAGGAATGAGGATAACAACTTCTTTGCCTCCACATTTACATTTGGAACGATCACGAGAATAAGGTCATCCGGTAAGTGGTACTGTGTCCCAAAGAGAGGGTAGCAATGGATTCATCTAGAAAATAAAAGGTAGAGGGTTGATCTCCAGAAAGAGGTGCATTTTCAAGTTGGTCAGCGATGGCTTGGCCTTTGATAGATTTTGATGGATGAATTTGAGGTCAAGATCTGCAAGAAGCATGAGCCAACGTGCAACACATTGATGCTAGTAGGGTTTGGCATACATGTAATGTAGGGGATCAGTGTTAGTGATGAAAAAGGTTTTGTGGTTGAGTAGGTAATGATGAATTTTAGTGGCGACAAAAACTAAGGCTAAGAAAAAAATTCAACATGGGTGTACCTAGTTTCGTAGTCCAAAAGGGTATGACTTATGTAATAAACCACTTGTTCTCTATGTTTCTCATCATGATGAGCGAGCATGGCACCTAAGGAATGGTTAGTAGCAGAAATGTATAGGTAAAAGGGTTGGTCATCTTTAGGGGAATGAGCATCAGTGGTTGAAGAAGGTATTGTTTTAAGGCGTCAAATGCTTTATGGCATTCATCATCCCATTTGAATGAGACATCCTTTTGAGGAGATGATGAAATGGTTGATAGTGGTCGAAAAGTTGTGAAATAAAATGATGGATAGATTGTAACTTACCTTGCAAACTTCAAATTTGATGGAGATTAGTAGGAGGAGGAATTTTAAGAATAGGCTTTACTTTAGCAGGATTGACTTCTATACCACACAAAGAAATGATGAAACCAAGGATTTTTCCTAAAAGCACCATGAAGACACACTTCTTAGGTTGAAGGTGAACACAATACTTGATGAGGTGGTCAAAGATGACCTTAAGGACTATCAGGTGTTTGGTCCAATGTTTGGATTTGGTAAGAAGGTCATCTACGTAATATTCTAATATGTGATGCATTATTTCATGAAATATATAAGTCATCACTCGATAGTAGCACCAGCGTTTTAAGGCCAAAAGTCATGACTCAATAATAGAAGGTCCCCCAAGGAGTGATGAAGGTATTTTTGTGTTGATCTTATGGAGCAAGTAATATTTGATTATAACCCAAGAAACCATCCATGAGTGATAAAATCTCGTAGGGCTAGCAATGAGATCAACTAGTTAGTTAATACCTAGTAGAGGAAAATCATCTTTGGTGAAAGCTAGGTTGAGATCATGAATATCCATGAAAATGCAGAGTCCTCGTGTTAATTTTGTGATAGGAAAAATGTTAGAAATCCATTGGGGATATTCAATGGGTAAGATGAAGGAAACTAAGAGAAGTCATTAAAGTTCTTCTTTGAGAAGAAGAGCAATGCGAGGATGAATTTTCCGCAACTTTTGTTTTATGGGTTTGGCATCATGAATGGTTATGATATTGTGGATCACAATGTTTGGGTTAATACCTGCATATCGATATAGGACCAAGAAAAATCATTTTTATGGTTCCTCGAGAAAAGAAGTAAAAGTTTCTTGTTCAACAAAGATCTAAAGATTGGCATATCTTTAAGATATGTGGGTCATCCTAAGTGATAATGTTGATTTCGGTGGTTGATTCATTCAACATGGTTTGTGTCTCTAAAGGTAATGACCGGTGAATATAAGAATCTTCCACACCAAGGTAGGTGAGTATCGAATCATCATCCTGACATTGAACAATGTTAATATAAGGTGTATCATCATCAATCATGTCGATACGGGAAGGGAAAGAATAAGGATCCTCTCCATCACGTTGATAAGTCGAGGTTCCAAGGAAATCATGTTCACAAAAATTTTTTAGGAGGAATAGATTTGAGATCTATGGAATCTGTGTGTGAAGGTGGTGATGTTGGTGAATGGGGTGAAGAAGGTTTTTCTTCCTTATTGAGGTCGATGTGGGACTTCTTATAGGATGGTGCAAAAATCCAATGTCACCGTGATCTTTGTGTTTATGGGTGGTACATGGAATGACGGTATGATGACCTTGTTCATAAAAACTGAATTCAAATCCTCTCCATGTGTAGTGGTGAAGGATAATGTAGGCAAAGTGGCGCTTAGTAAGAAACTGGAGGTCGATGAAAAGGGTCATGTTTTTAATGGAGGTTTGGGTGAATAAGTGGCAATATCAAGTCCCCCATATGTTAATTTTGTGTGAAGGTGGGGAGGAACATAAGGGAAACCTCTCCCATACGATAGTCATAACGAGGGTGCTAGCATAAGTTTCCATAATCTTGTGGAGTGAGTAATGTGTTAATATTGTAGAGGTGGTACTCCCCTAAAGTGATGCATTGAAAAATACCTTTTGAGGGATTGGTAGTTCGTAGTGGAGATAGATTAATCACTAGATGATTAGGAAAGAGGTGTATCGGTTAGTTGGGAAGTAGATGGGTCAGGTGTAGAGGCTACGACAATAGTAGGAATAAAAGAGTTACGTGTGGGAGAGGTGGTAGCAGCATTGGTGGATGGGGTCATGTGTGAAGCGAGAAGTGGGGTAGTGGAAGACTCCTTGACTAGTACAAGGACATCATTAGATTAGTACAACATGTTACAGTCTTTAAGGGTGATAGGTCAAACGGGATGGTATAGTTATGCCCCTCATGTTTGAATTTTACACAACGGTATAAAGTTGACAGGACACAACTCATGAAATGAATCCAATGTCTCACGAGCAATAGGTTATACTAGAAATCTACCTCTAAGACCTAGAATAATTCTCGAGATAGTTAGAGGGCCTACGCGAACATGAAGAATAATGGTGCTAAGGGTGGAGGTGATGGCATCATTGAATGAGAACAACATAATCAAGGGTTATTATGCATATAATTTAAAGGGATACACATTTGATTGTATGCATGGGATGAGATGAATTTGATTTGAGAGCCACCATCAATCATAACGCGTCATACACATATGTTATTGATATAGACAAAAATGAAAAGGGTGGATTAGAGTCATCTTATTGGAGAGGTACGATCTCCACATTAGAGAAATTAAGGGTTGAGACTTGATGAATGGGCATGGGGTACAAGAAGGAGATGATTTGGTAAGTGAGGCCATGTGGTGAGGGGTGATAATGGAGGCTACTAGTGTGGGGTCATTGGGTAAAAATTTGATGGATTACAAAACCTCCGTAAGGGCTTGTCTATGAGATTCATAAGTTTGGATTAGATCCTAAAAGACATTTTTATAGGGATTGATGTAATTGTTTTATCATTATACGATGGGTGAACCCGTTAGAGATATGGTATGTGGGTCTTCGAATGATGATTTTGGACGTGGTGTAGATGGTATATTGGGCACGGGATTGGTTGATGGCCTAGTTTCTTTTTATTTTCCTTTTTCCTTCTCGGCATGGGTAAAAAATTGGACCATGTTAATATGAGGGAGGTGGTAGATGGAGAAGGTGTGGCATGAGTAGTGTAATGACATGATGGGAAAAAACCTAATGGGGAGAATAACATTACGAAATGAGCAGGGAACATTGGAATTTGGGTGGTGTTTTGGCCAACTCTCTAATGCGCACCATGTTGATCTCAAATTTTGGAGGTGAAAAAATGGTTATGGGGGTGGATATGCAGGTCATTGAAGAAGTAAGGGATGATGATGTGTGGTGACAGGGAGAAGGTGTAAAATGGTCCTCATCAAGGAGGTCATCGTCATTGAAATTTTGTGCAGGGTGGAAAAATTTGGAGAAGAACGATATTTAGAGCCTTACAATTTTCTACATCATGTCCTAGCATACAATGATAGGAAAAAATATTGGTTTCATCAAACCCTATTTGTTTGGGATTGAGAGGGTCACAAGGTCGAAGTTGTAGTAATGTGATGACAGAAGTCTCTAAGAGGTTGCTCATAATGTTGGCATAGGACCTTGTCAACGGATCACAATGGTATGTGAGTGTGGGTATGGGTAAAGGTATAGACAATCATGAGCGAAGAGGCATTATAGGAGCAGGAATGGGTTGGACCACTAGTTTGGTAAGTGGTACTACCTTAGGTTTTGATGGCATATACTAAGGTAATGGTGTGGTAGAAGAGCTAGCAATGGAAGGATTTTTGGTTCAACTACCTTATTGGAGGGTAGTGGGTTCTTATATTTGGGTTGTACTTTCTTGGGTAAAGATGACACAATAGTACATGATGTAGAAGGAAAGAAGACAAAGGAAGACAATGGGTTACCCATGGGGGCAATAGAGTTGTGGTGGAAGTGGTTGGTAGAGGCTCAATGGATGGTATGGGTTAAATTCGTATATGGAAATTTGGAGTTATAGTAATCGGTAGAGGTATAGGTGGTAATAAATGCATGGGTGAGGAGAGGGTGTTTGTTGTGCAAGTAAATTAGGTGTAACAAAGGCTCATGATGAAGCAGTAGGTTTCTTAGCTTTTTACTGGCATTGGGTAGGATATTTTTTGTCCAGAGTTGATGGGTGAGGCCCTAGGATGGAGGAAAGGGGCGAAGGTGAAAAAGGTGTGGTAGGTGAGACTAGCATATGTGTCCTAGAAGTTTGGGTCTTCATTTTAGGTGGAGGGATAATTTTGGTGTGGGTTTGGGAAGGTGTGGATAAGTCTAATTTGATAGGTGGATGGGTAAGGCTTGACATTGGCATGACACCCAAGGTAGTGATCGGTCTTGATACAGATGAAGGTATAGGTTTAGGTAGGTTCTTAGGCATTGGAATGGTTTTATTCATTGGTAAAGGTTTGGATGTAGGTAGAGGTGATGAAGAAGAAGCCATTTCAATAGGCATGATCATGGTCAATATGGTTACTAGAAATACCTTTGGATAGATCATGGATGTATCCTTAGGAAACATTTGCATTTGAGTCTAAAAGTGGAGCCAAAGACATCCCCAGAGCATGGAATTATCAACAAACCATGAAAATGGGAATTCTGTAAGAGGAGGTGTAGTTGGTTTTTTGGAAATCCCTCTTAAATATGTCTGTGAGACAGGGAATTGGCTAACCTCGAACTCTATGGGTAAAATAGATGATATCAGGTTAATGGGGTCCTGGGATGCTGAGGGAGAATTTCCATCAATAGGTAGTAGAATGTATGAAGAATCTCCCATGGGTAGGAGATATGGTAGGTGCGGTGAGGTATACTTCTCCCTTAGTGAAGGAGAAGGTGATGACCATTCTCCCGTGGATGGGAGAGTTAATATTGTTGACTATTCAAAGAGGTTGTGAGGTAGATGGTGTAATGGAATCAAAAAAAACATGTGTTCTTCCATGAGAGTAGGGGGAGATGAAGGGGACTCCTCTATGGGTGAAGGAGTAGGAGAGGTATCCTCCTCTATGGGTAGAGGAGCTGATGCCAAAATTTCCTCAATAGATGAAATAGGTGAAATTTGAGGAACTACTGGTATGATATCAAAAACTACGTGGACTTCACGAACATTGCTTTCCCCTAGATGAAGCTTCACTATTTTGATTATACGATGGTTTATGGTTAGGGAAATAATTCTTAAATATGTGAAATATTTGATTTGTTGGTGCATTCAGTTTATCCATGACGAGATCTCCATTATCTATCATTTCTTGGAAAATGTTCTTAAAAGTTATGCGATTATCATAACTATGGCCTTCGGCATGATGATAATTACAGTAGTCATGTTCCTTATACCAAAAGGCATAGGACAAGTGGGATCAAAAACAATATGAGGTTTTATGGGGGGGAGTATAATGGCTCCAGCTTTAAGAAGCTTTTCCAATATTGAATAATAGGGCTCTCCAATTGAAGTGTACTTTTGTTGTTCCCACCCGAAACCGAAAGGTATGGACAGGGAAAGATTGGAAGAATGTTTGGCTTGATAAGAGGGATGAGATGGACCAGCGTTGAAGACTACCGTGTTGGTAGATCCTTTGGCTTTTGAATAATTATTTTGGGGTTTTGAAGATGAGGAAGAATGGTTTGATTTGAACAGGGTTCTTGTTTCGTAATTGAATTTTCTTTTCTTCAATGGCATGAATTTCCACCTTTGTGAAATGGTGAGAACTTTGTCGAAGGTACAAAATATTTGTACTGTAGAGTTGGTGAGATGTGTCTAGAAAAATATCTAGTGAACAACTCAATAAGTTTGGCTTGAGGTAACTGAAACATCAATTGGTTGATAATACTTCACCAAAAGCAATGACATCCGTGATAGATTCATCGTCATACTATCATGTTGAATATAGGTCGGTCATGGTAACCTTTTTGACTACATTGATCAAGAATTGGTATAGGAATGTTTGAGCCACTTGGTTAAAGAAGTAGATGGAATGTCTAGGTAAACTTCTATACCAATCTAAGGCAAGTTCTGTTAAGGACATGGGGAATGTTTGTAAGAGAAAAGCATCGTCATGGGAAATTAGGTAGCACCCATGTTTGAATGACCACAAGTGATATTGCAAGTCCTCTTCACTGTTAAAATGGTTGAACTTGGGAATTTCCCAATACACAGGGTATGGGAGAATAGGAATGGATGGATGAATAGGATCATTATAGATTTTTTCATAGGTCAAGGAGTTGCGAGAGCAGGAAATTGATGCTTCTAGTTTCTGCATATTTTCCATCATCATATTAATGAGGTCATTGGTGGGTTGTGAGGAATGGGTGCCTCCTACTGTAAAGGGATGTTGATGATGGGTGTATGATATGTATGGCATCCTAGTACACGGGGTGCTGAATATGAAAACTACGAAGGGGGATAGTTACATGTAGAATGTAACCCAAATAAGTGATAGACAATATTAAGGGTTCCTAGTGATTCATATAAATAGGTGAGGTGGTCGCAAAACTCTCGTGGTAATGGGTGGTAGAGACGAGGGATGAAAAGAACCAAGTTTTGGAACAGGATGTGGGTTATGAAAACTAGAGGTGGTTGTGATGCAATTGGTATATATGCGAAAAGAGGAGGCAGATGGTGCCATGTTCAAGGAATTTGGTGAAGAAACGGTTGACACCATGGCTATAATAAACGTCGTTGGGGAAGTAGTTATAGAAGAGGTGAGACCTAACTATGAGACCAAATGGGGTAATGTGGATGACGGCAGCACCGAGCTAGTGGTAGCTAATGCGAGAAGTGGGGGTGAAGGTAGGAGGAATAAATGTAGGCATCCCATACACTAGCTATCCCGTGGAGTCTCGGGTAGATTAGTGGGTAAGATAGTATTGTAAGGCCATGTGATTCGATCAAGGATTCTTGAGAACTCCTTGTCACCGGTAGAAATGGTGATATGTTGAGTTAGATCCATAAGTTATGTGATGTAAGGCGGTGATGGGATAGGTAGGATTGGATGAATACTAGCGTGAAATATAAGGGTGTTGGCTTTAGTGAGAATCAACACCATATGAATTAGTGTTGATGTAGTGAAACCGTATTCAGTAGATGACACAAAAAGTAACAAGAATGGGAAAGAAAAAATACTAGTAGGTAGACTTGGTCAATGTTTCAATTAAGAATTAAAATAGGGAAATCGATGCTAATTAAGATGATTGATGATGGTTGAGGGGGACCGAGGATGGTTACTGATAACTCATCATCGATTCTTGTGGGAAAACACTAGTTTGAGAAAAAGGAGCATAAATGATGAAAAATTAAATAGAGAAACTATTCTTGATAGTGATATCGAATGTTGGGAATATGAGGATGTCCAGGATGACTTTAAATAGAAAATAGAAGGTGATGAAATATTTTTTTGGTAAAGTAATCAAAAGAGCTAATGTAATCAACACTAGTTAGGTAAACTGATGAAGTTCAAATGGGAACTTATGAAGATCACTCAACCAACACCGATTACTATGAAATCTAAATAAGTGAAGAAAAATTGATTTCATGAATTAATTTTGATGAAGAAATAACCCGTAAGAGCTGAGGATGATAATATGAGGCCCTAACACATTCGAAATAGTCGGAATACTCCAACTATGATGGGGAGTGTGAAACAAAGAATAAAATGAAGAAATGTAATCCTCACAACTCAAAATACAATTCAAGAAGAAAGCTAAGAAAAACATGTAATCCTATGAGTGGGTTTTATGTTACTTTAGCTTATGCTATTTTTAATGACCCAAAAACTACACACACTTATACAACAGAGTAAAGTATAGGATAATATTTCTTTGACTTGCTTGGCACATAACACGACACAACATGTCATCACCAAGGTAAAAACTAACTCTATGAACAACTTGACACAATGATAACTACTAGGGCCACAAGGAACATTCACACCCATCAAGGACAATTCACTCTTCTCTTATGACAAGACATGGCAAAAGACCAACCACATTACATAGTTACAGCTCAGGACATCCCACTGTGAAAAACTTCTTAAGATTACTGATTTACTAGAGACGTCTTACAATTCTTAACTTATGTTCTAGAAGGTTCATGATATGTTTCTTACCATTCTTCTTATAGGGTTAGGTTTATTTTCTTTTATATATTGAGGTCTATCCTAGGATCACCTATAATATGAAAATTTCTTGATTAATTTGTTTACAAAACTAGGAGGTAAATAATTCCACAAGGCTATTTATCTAAACCGCCACTACAGAAACTCATTTCATACCCCCATTGCATAAGGAGGCAAGCGTAAGATCAAAAGGAGTGGAGTATCATTAAGGTTCATAACCCTAATCATCTTTGATCAAGAATTAAATTTTTTATCATAACTTAGATAAGGACTACAAGGTACCATGGTAACAGTTAGAGAGAGAAGATACATTTATTTCATTATGATCTATTTAGTTATTAACTGTCTTTTAACGAGTTTTAAGAGTTCAATTGAATTTGAATAAAAGCTTCATTTAAAAATAATCTTGATTAAGTTTGTCGAGGATACACAGGGGTTCCCAATATGGAAGCATTACACTTAATGTGTTCTTATTCAAACTCCCATACTAGATAAGATCTAGCAATATCCCCAAAAGATAATAGTGATATTAATTTTAAAATTAATTAACATTTCCCAACAAGAGGACAATGTTTAATCTGTAGCTTAAGGTTAGCAATGGTAGATATATATATATAATACCAGTAAAAAAACTCCTTTGTTCTCGATTGGAAACTCTTAAAATTATTCGATAAGAAACACAACTCCAAATTGTTTTATTTATTTATTCAACTTATGAGTTCATTTTCTGTCCTATTATTCTTTGATTAACTTTTGAAAGAGGATTTCCACCTTCTAACATGTACATAGAACTACACTGATGTCAAGACCATGGAGAAATGTCAAAGAATGAAAGTCTACTGATTCATAAGCAGAAGCTACCATCGCAAATCGAGAGAGAGAAGAACACGGTTATAACCTTTCTATTCAACGTGGCACACAACCTAAAGGTAATCACAAGATTCAATAGAACTTGGTTGAGAGTAAGAAGGTGCCAAACATGATCAAGCCAAGTAACCATAATAGTTCATGACAGATAAATACCATTATCAAAAGAATGCTCATAACAAGGTGAAGATTGAATATCATTTCTCACAAAGATAACCACAAGTTTTGCTTCAAAAGTAAAAGACAACATTATTTCACAAATACCGATAATCCAAGACAAGAAGCCTTCCAACTCCTTTACAAGCACCATTACAAGATTACAACACATTTGACATTTACACAAGAAACTTCATAATTCCATCAAATGAAACCTTTACAACTCTTTCTTTTTATCTACTCACATAATCCATCTGCACAAGTATTAACTTGGGTCAGTTCATAAGAACTGAGCATGTTAAGGATACACATTGCAATAGTAAGCTAACATTTAACAATATCATGAAAGGAATGTTCTAATTCAAGAATGGATTAAAGCACAACCCACAAATAAAAAAATGCTTCACACGAGAAAGAGATTTATACCAGCCAACAACCTCATTCTAATCGTCAACTTCTCTAAATTATATGAAGGAAGGGTAACCCCAAAAGTCGTTAATGATTTTTACATACTTCCGACAATATCCAATAAAATATAAAAAAATTGATTTCCTTAACCAAGCCACAAAATGGGACTTTTAGTGACCAAAACAATTTGCAAACAAGGGTATCGACTCATTATCCTGAGATGGGTAAGCATACTACCCACCCAAACACATGCTCATGGACCAATCCACAATTGAGAGGTCAAACATTTACCAAACCTGAAGAACATCATTCACCACGAGGCAATAGGTGTTCGACAAATGTTAAGGTAACATCATTACCATAAAGTTTTTCACGCACTTTCTCCAATCCTATCGAGGACCCAAACAGTGGAATTGATATAATCAAATGTCAAAGAAGATACAGACTTGCACGATTCCCTAAAATACCCTCTTAAAAAGATAGAATGAAACACACGATGCCATAACGGCTCGGTAAGACCATATCATTCCAAGTAAAAATGACACCCATAAACCACAATATTAACGACATCACAACAAATATTGTTACATTTCGTTGGGATTATTTACCTTAAATAACTTGAAAGTACCTAAAACTAACTGTAGCTATTCCCTTTAAGAAAATTCTATAGTATCCCAACCTTTCAACAAAAGTACAGAATAAAGTCAACAAACAGATGTTTAGAATGACATTTAACGCATTCAACTTGACTGGCTGGAGGTGACTGCCATGCAAACCCTTGTGGGTATTTGATGAGAAATAGCTACATGTCCATATTCAACAAATCGACCTATATAGGTCAAGAAATGAAGCTAAGGAAAATAGCTTTAGGCCCAAATAATAAAGCCAGGGAAATACTATTCCCTTAATCAAGATCTACTCGTATACCATTTTATGGTGTTATCATCTCAATGATTTTACCAACGCAGTCGATTCTACCCCATATGTGAACCAGAAGTTCACAATATTAAAACCCAGAAGAGGGGTTATAAAAATCTAGTACGATTTTTCCCAAAACAAAAAGTCAAGGATAATCCTCTTAATTTAAAAATATATAGTGCATTCCAGATAACGGTAATGTCACAATATTATCATTATCCCAGGCATCTGGGTGAGACCCTAAGTTATCAAAATATTGATCATAATAGAAATAATAGAAAACCTCAGAGAAGGTTTTACAAGAGCACAAATTTACAGTTATTATGGTAACTCAAAAAAAAACTTCATGCCAGATTTCATTATCAACCAAGCACAACACCCAATATCTTTATCATACTCAACACTTCAGTGCACCCAAGTTAAATAATGCAGAAAATTTATTTACACAAATACCAAGTAAAATAATGTGATCGAGAGGAGTTGGAACAAATCATGCCCTAATTTTGTTTTTGAAATCGAGAGACTAAACCCAACAATATCTCTTTTCCCACGATTGCATTAAATTTACATAAAAATTCAAAAGCCCATTTATACCAATGTGAAATGGAATAAGCCATTAAAAGGGAAGAGAGAGAAATTCATGCAAAACCAATGAATTTTAGAAGGGGATTAAAGGAGCAACCAGCACACTCAGGCAGTAATTAACAACCACAAAAACCTTTGCTAGGTGTCATTCAAGGAGAAAGAATATTCATTTCAAGATACTGAAAGAAGGTAGAAAACTATTACAAGGAGTAGATTTAACATGCATGTAATGCATTATTTTCCCCAAGTCACACCCCAAGAAGAGCCACGAGTTCCTATAACAGGAAACCTTTCCTTTTTCTCCATTTTCAAAGCACCTATCCTCCATTTTCCTCCACATTTGGAACAGGTAAGGAGCAGCAGCAAGGAAGGAGGCTCAAACCTGCGAATGGCATTGCTGGAAGTCAAAGGATTGATAACCACAACCCATACACTCTTCCTCCAACTCCAAGCGGCCTGCACAGTGCATTTTCTAGAATTTTCCACGCATATCAACAAACCACAACAAAAATACTCCTTCACCACACTCACGCAGCCAGGTAAGGCATGCAGTCCCATACAAGATCTCCTCCAACAACATTTTCCATGCATCCAACCAACACAAGGCGTGAGCAGGTTACACAATGGCCAGGGAAGGTAAATAAAAAGAAAAAGGAACTTGTCAAAGGGACAAGCACCCAACAAAGGAAAATAGAATTTTCCAAGGCCTCTCAACCACTCCACACGTAGTCCGTCACAAGAAAATCTCACACGGCCAGAGAAGAATATTGCAACAGAAAACAAAAGACATAGAAGATTTGCAAATCAAAATTAATAAATAAAGGAAGTACGACCACCAACAAGGAGAGTCCAACACGTCTAGTATAAAGGATTTTTAATGAAGTTGCAGGTGGCCATCAAAGCCACCCACCTCCAACCAAACAAGGAACTAAAAAAATCAAATAAGATTTACATTCCCTCCCTCACGCCAAGCATGGTACACAAAGAGATGAAAAGGGAGAGGCAAGGTCGGTGGGGGCACATAAAATCCACATTTAAATTTAGTAATTTAAAACAATCCCAAGATTGAAGGATCGGTCGACCCAGGAGGAAAATGGGGGTTGAAGACTTAAATAAAATATTAAATGCGAACACCACTCCCAAACCGTGGCACCACCAACAAAACAAACTCTTCCTCATTTGCGCAAACCAGGCTCAATGAGCGGAAGTGACCAACAAAACAATAGGATAGTTTAATGATAACAAAGGATGATATCGATAACAATCTATATTAAAAATAATAATAAAATATAATCGTCGATCGATAATAAAATAATAATGTCATTATTATTATTATTATTATTATTATTATTATTCTACAGCTTTCAGAATAATTATCAATTATAGTCACAATGGTCAGTAGTCAAGGTCAATTTTTTTAAAGAATAATTATTATTATGGATATTCCTTTTTTACAAGTACACACCCTAACAACACCCAAACGCCAATCCAACTGCCTACTAGGCTTTGAGAACACAATCTGCCTTAACAGGGTGATCATGAAACGGTGCTACGGAGGCCCACCACAAGTAGCATCGGTAAGGACAAGGGGAGACTAGACAGGGAGGAAGGATGCTAATCATCACTGAGACAAGGTCTAAGACCATGGGATTACACTCACCCACTCAATGCTCGGCAAAAAGGGTCACTGCGCAACAAGCACCGGGTGAACGCGGAATGGGGCATTACACTATTTGAGATTGACTTGTGAACTTTATAACTGATTTTTTTGGTTAGGAAGGCGTCCTATGAAGAGGTAATCTAAAGGTGAGGTTTTAGGTTATGTTTTTGTGGGGTGGTCCTTTCTCTAAGGTAATGACTGACGAGAGAAACCAATTAGGTGTCCATTTTCAATCCTTTGATCACGTGATCGTCGATAACTTCTTTTAGGTAAGGTGTTTAAGAAAATGTGTAAATTCAGATTTGTGCAGTTTGGAAAAGAGAGAGAAGAGAGAAATGTGCTTTCTACAATTCAATTGTGTCAACCATCAGCTGGGCATGACTTCTAGCATATAGGTTGCCCTCAGTTTTAAATGTGAGCTAATAATTTAGCATACAAAGATGAAATGCAACAAATTTTATAACCCAAATCGACAATTATATTCGATGAAGAAAATGATGAATAGGAGAGAGGATGATTTTCACTAATGCAGAAAGAAAGAAGAATGATTCTTTTTAAATGCACCAAAATAAATGTTTCATTTACAAAAATTATAAAGGAGTAGATTACCGAGAGAAGAATATTTAGTGAATAACAATTTAGAATGGAAACATACAAGATGCAACCTATATGAATAGAAAGAAACCCACAAATGAGGGTCCCACTGGGCGTGCCAAAATGTTTCACCGATAAGTTACGTATGTATGAGAAAAACAAATAGGGTAAGGGTGATGAGGAAAATCTGTGAATGAAGGTGGAAGGTAGAGTGTGCGCGTTCTGATTTTCCAATCCAGTGCTGATTAGAAGAACTTCCTTTTTGCTAGGAGGAACTACCTATGAATGAAAAACAAGACCACAAGAGGAATATTAAACAATATATGTCGATGAGACCGCCTAGCATGTGTTAGATCCGGGGAAGTGTGATACGTTTTAGATGGCTATCGATCCACCGTTTAATATAATTCAATGCAAGAAATAAAATAAGTAGACAACATCCTATTGTAATTGATATGATTTAGGTACCTCCTTCACATATAATAAGAAAATTTGATCTAACAGGGTAAGTTTATGATCACATCTAGAGGTGGGGGAGGTAGCTAAGGTGGTGGGACATGTCATGACTAGGTTTTGGGTGATTTGGTTTGCTTGGGTGAATATTATGAGGTTGTTGTTATAGGAAGATTTTCCGATACTGAGAGATCAACGTTGGTGCCGGTATGAGTGATGACGGTTGAGAGGAAATTGACGACGGTTTAGATTAACCAATGTTGGTAAGGTCGAGCTAATAGAGACTCAATAATTTTTGATTTTGATGATTCTCTTTGATTGCATTGAGAATGAGCAGAGAGAATGGTGAGGTTGATGATAGTGCTGGGAATACTCAGAGATGTCTAGAGTCGGGTATGGAGGGCTGGGAGGTTATAGGTGGTTAGGTGGAGGGATTGATAGGAAGGTGAGAGGTGATGAGATGTAAAGGAGACTAGGACTCCCAAACGAGATAAAGAAATTGATCTAAATAAATATGGAAAGATGCAGATCCAAATGCACTTACTTGTACTTGTAGGCCTGGTGGTTGGATGGAGGTGATGGTTGATCCATGGAACTAGTGGTCAGTCTTTGTGGTTGTGCTTCCTAGAATGTTACTGTGAATGCTTAACCTTCATATCATTCTTGTTGTTGGTTCAGGATGTTTAGATCTACAAGAGTGCTCCGGTGCATGCTTACATGTAGATATCTCTTCTCTAAAACTCCAATAATTATTCCAACCTCTGGAATAAGGTTACCATAGTGAATATATGGTAACCTATGATGGTTTAGGGTGACCGGCATCGATTTTGGGTTGACTAGCATCGGTTAAGGTGGGATATCCTAGATTTCCAAAATAGGAGGTCTTGGCTATCTTTTTGGCTAGTTCTGTCTATTGTTGCGGATCCAAAATGGTATTTTTGCATAGGTAAGTGGGTATGTTGTTGGATAAAGAATAGGCATTTAGTGTTAGGGTTAGACTAAGTCTTAGTTAGTTATGGTAAGTAGAGATTGAGTCCTAGTTAAAAGGAAACATGTTAAGAATAGGTCTATGATGAGGTGTCTATGTGATGTGGTGGGGTGAGGTGTCAAGGTGAGGTAGAAATTAATTTAATTAAGGTATTTATTAATGAATATTGTGAGAATGGGCATTAATTTAATTGTAGGTAATTAAATTAATATACATGTGGGGTAAAAGGGGAGTGTGACCCAAATTTGGTGTCTACACCCATAAAGAAAAAGAGGCTTAGTCCTCAAATAAGATATATGTGTAGTATTTGTAGTAGGAATATCATGAGATTGGGTAGAGATATAAACTAAAGGATTATTAGAACTTGAATGTAGCACCTATCTAGTAGTATAAGGGTGGACCTTAGGAAACCATTGCTATGTAATTGGTGCAAGAGACATAGCATGTGCGGTAAGAAACCTAAGAGGATTTAAATAAGGGATAGACGCATTAGGGATAACATGTGGAACAAGATACCTAGGAGGAGTCCTCTGACAATAGGTAGACCCACTAGGAATACCATGTGGAATATGATACTCGGGAGGATTCTTGCAAAGTAGAAACCCATGAGGGATGACATATGTAGGTGTGACGATTAGGTACGAAACCATCACTTTCTTACCAAGGAGATTAGGAAATGGGGGCTTATAATGAATACACTTGATCATGACAACTTGTTGATTTTATATACATATTTGACACATCGGTTCAAGATAGATGGTATAGCTTTAAGGGTATGTGCCAATGGAAAACTAGAAACATATCACATGATATAAGTATGGTACACTTCCAAATTATATTTTGTAGTATTGTGATTAAGAAGTGGGTCATTGAATATATTAAGCTTATAATTATCATTAGTAAGATTATATTGCTTGTGGTGAGTTTCATTGAATTAAATTTGTAACAATAGGATCTTGGATAACATACAAAATTTCAATACATCAATTAGTAGAATTACTACCACATCTATGATAAATATAATAGGAACTAACGTCAAAATTTTTACCATGATTATTGTTATCCAAAATTCACCCCCTAGGGTAATTTTGATAACATGCATTAAATTCTTCAGTCCTGAGCAAGATAGATTGATTCAAGGCAAAAAATCATGTTTCTGGGGTCCCCTCGGCTTTTTCTAACTCTCATGTCCAAGAAGAAAAGAGAAAGTTCTAAAAAAGGGTGAAAAAGTTGCAAAAACCAAGCTTGGGGCAGAAAAAATCATGAAAATCGGCTAAGTCCTAGTCCAGGTGGTCCTTGGGACAGTTGGGACATCGGGGCGCGAATCGGACGAAAAGCCACCAGGGCGATCTAGAAGTAATTGGGACATTGGGACACGTGGGACATGAAAGGGCGAACCGGCCGAAGATGCAAAAATCACCAAGTTTTGTCCGGGACAATTGTGCGAAGTGTACGCGTGAGCCTTGAAACCGGCCGAATCGAGTGAATCGGAAGAATTTGTCCCAGACAGTCCGGGACAAGTGGGACAAAAGTACGCGTGGGGCGCGTGGATCCGAAAAGAGCTGCCAACAAATTAGAGTGTGACATGTGTCACAAGGGAGAAGCGAATAAAAATTTTGACTAAGTGTTTTTGGCTGAGTTTTTTTAAGGGGAGCGAGTTGGAGCATTGGCTGAGCCAATAAAAAGAGGATGCGTGTAGTAAGGAGAAGGGGAGTGCAGAGCGCAGGGAGGACTTGGAGAATTTGGCAAAAGTTTTGGCCAAAAAACTAAAAGGTAAAAGATGCCCCCGCACCCCTTTCAACCAACCAAAGCGTGCCACGTGTCCCAAATGGCGGGGCACGGGGGAAAAAATGAAAAATTTTCAAAGAGTTAAAAAGGTCAAAATTTCAAGGGAAAACCCGCGGAAAGGTGGAGGAGAGAGAATTACTCAGCAAACTAGCACCTGACATGTGGCATCTGACTGGCGGAGCGTGGAAATATTTTTAAAAAATTTCTAAAATGCAAAAAAGGTCAAAATTTAAAATTTTTTGCCCGACATCCGTTTTTTGGGCCGTTTTGCCCTAAAACTTCAGACCTTCATATCTTTTGATCCAGAGCTCGGATTTTCATGTTCTTCATATCATTGGAAAGCTTTTGAAATTATCTACAAGATTCCATGGTTAATTCTAATTTTGGTTCAGCTTGAAGAGAGAAAATTAAAAAACGGCTCTGAAATACGTGTCCATGGGTAGAAATGACCTTTCAGTGACCAAATTTAATGTAGGATGGGTCGCATTCTCCTCCAAATCGGTCAAAAATGACAGGGTATGGGTTTTAAGGTCCCCATGCTGATTTAATGCATTTATAGTTAATGAGGAATGGGCTTCCACATTTTGTACATTTTCTCTCTCCTGGGCTCAACCCATGCAATGTAAAAGCCAGATTTGGCTCATTTCTTCAAGGGTGGAACACTTTTTGGCATAGAAAACTTCTTCTTTCACCTCCAGCAAGTGATTTTTGCAAGAATCAGACCTCTTCAAAGATTGTAACAGGTTTTTTTACCTCTCTGAGGTTGTAATGCAGTGGTTTTGACATTGGAAATGATAATGCAAGCTTTGTGAATGGGTTTCAGTCCTTTGTTTGTATTATTTGCTTCATTTCAGATCCTAAATTATATCTTATCAGCCTATGTATGTTTTATGTTGCAATCTTTGGTTTGTGTCTATTTGCATGACAAAAATATTCACCACTCCTTTTGGTGCATCACCATCTTTAGTTAGTTTCAATTTTTGCACTTCTATCCCTGTCTCCTTGCAATTTAGAGTAGGATTAGGATCTGAACCTCTGTAGTTGTGCAAGCATTAGATCTAATCAGAGGAGTTTGAGGAACCAACCTCTAATATGGAGATTCCTCTCTCAGTTTCACAAGTCCCACACTTGGAGAAAGGATTCCATGTTGTGCAATCACACTGGATGCTAGTATGATCAAACTAGAAATCTGATCAACATCCGTGGGTCTTTGTGATTTTGCACTAACAGCTTTGGCATGCCAGTGGGACCTAGAGGTCTGATTTTTATTGTTCAAAGTTGATGTGCATCTGCTGCAATTTTCTTTCTTAAAAAGAGCTATTATTTTCATATCCGCGACTCCAAGGGGATGAATCAACTGGTTTCAGAATGGTGCAGGCCTAAAAACTCATGAGAAGAGTCACCACAAGGTCAAGAGTTGGAAAAGAAGAAGTGTTGTTTGAATATTTGCAATCATCCCCAAGAAGAAGGCAAAGAGGAAGAAGGATTCAAAGGTCTCCATCTCCACCAAACAGAACCCTCTCAACTCCTCCACCTGGTAGGCCTTTCATTCAGTCAACAAGGGTTTTAAGACCAATTAGAATGGCACAAAACAACCCCTATGTCAACTTCACAGGTAGCAGCCCACTTGCCCTCAATGCACAACATCCAATTCCTATTGCAGCCTTGAAGAACATTCCCTACTTCACTAGAGAAAATCAGACTACTCCAGGTGATCATGTTAAAGACATTGCTAACCTTTGTGTAATCCATGAAATCAATGAGATGCAAGTGGCTGTCAAGTTACTGGCATCTTCATTCAAGGGTAAAGCATTGCAATGGTTTAGAAGCCTTGGAGCTGGTTCTATCACAAATTGGAATCAGCTGTGTATAGCACTTCATGAGCAATTTGGAGAGAAGGGAGACAACTTGTCTCTTTTGGAGCAGCTGACAACCATCAAGAGAGCTCCCAATGAGCAGCTGACCGATTTCAACTTCAGATTTCAAAAGACTTGGGAGAGAATTCCAGTGGCAGTCAGGCCAACAACAGAAGGTGCTTTTCTCTACTATCTCAAAGCTCTAAATTATGATATTTCTATGTTGATTCAGTCCATGGGAGGCATAACTATCCCTATGGCTTATAGCATTGCCATTAGGGCTGAAAATTGTTTGATCCAAGCTGGCAAACTTGCCCCTAGACCTCCCATGCCACTGTTTCCAAGTTTAGAGAGTCCAAACACCAATCAAGCACCTAATTTGGCTCCTTCTCCCACTCCTAGAAATCAGAGTTCAAATGAAGCTTCTACTTCATCTCCAAGTGCCCCAAATGAGCTTCAAGAAGTCATGAAGCAATTGCAAAACCTAGGAAATGATCTAGTTACTCTCAAAAGGCAGCAGGCCCAAGGTTTTAGACCTTCTTATCAACCCCAAGCTCAGCCTAACAGGCAGCCATACCAACCACAAAGGCCTCCTAATCCAGCTGCAAATATAAATCAAACAAGGCCTCCTGCCAATAGACCATTTCAGCCCTATAATCCAAATGCCATATCTGCCTCTAAGGCATTGGTGCCAACATAAAACAACATTTCCCAGGAGTATGATTGGTGTTTTCCATGCAATGAGCCTCATAACCAATCCATGTGCTTTAATGGTGCTTTGAATCAAGCATTAATGGTGACAACTACTGGTGTGGAGGGTGAGGGCAATCAAGGAAACAACCAACAACAAGAAACACTCCAACAACAATCAGCCCAAATGACACCACATTGGTAAATTGGCAAGCGAGGATTTTTGTGGCATGAACTAGGTAGTTTCTCCATGTTTTGTACGTTTTCTCTCTCCTGGGCTCGACCCATGCAATGTAAAAGCCAGATTTGGCTCATTTCTTCAAGGGTGGAACACTTTTTGGCATAGAAAACTTCTTCTTTCACCTCCAGCAAGTGATTGTTGCAAGAATCAGACCTCTTCAAAGATTGTAACAGGTTTTCTACCTCTCTGAGGTTGTAATGCAGTGGTTTTGACATTGGAAATGATAATGCAAGCTTTGTGAATGGGTTTCAGTCCTTTGTTTGTATTATTTGCTTCATTTCAGATCCTAAATTATATCTTATTAGCCTGTGTATGTTTTATGTTGCAATCTTTGGTTTGTGTCTATTTGCATGACAAAAATATTCACCACTCCTTTTGGTGCATCACCATCTTTAGTTAGTTTCAATTTTTGCACTTCTATCCCTGTCTCCTTGCAATTTAGAGTAGGATTAGGATCTGAACCTCTATAGTTGTGCAAGCATTAGATCTAATCAGAGGAGTTTGAGGAACCAGCCTCTAATCTGGAGATTCCTCTCTCAGTTTCACAAGTCCCACACTTGAAGAAAGGATTCCATGTTGTGCAATCACACTGGATGCTAGTATGATCAAACTAGAAATCTGATCAACATCCGGGGGTCTTGTGATTTTGCACTAACAATTATTTCTTGTGCTGACCTCTAAAACTAAAGGGAATGATATAAGGTTTCAATATAGTAAATTTTGAAGCACCAATCGGGCGATAATTATAATCATGTGAATTTTTGTTGAGGAAGAACTCATATTTAAAGCTTTGCATCTTGAGATAAAATATTAACATTATCTTCAATGTTAGTCTTGACATCATTGTATTTTCCTTTGAATTTAGGTTTTCCTTAAAACTTATGATTATATGTGTTGGGAGAATTAAAAATATATTCCAGCTTGTTCATTATAAAGAACTTATCATCACACTCTTTCATTAAAGGATTTTTGGAGCGTTATAACATCTTATGAATTTAAACATATTATAATTTATCCCAACATTTATAGAAAATTGTGCAAGGAATCGATTAGAAATGTCACATCCCACAATTTCAGTTTGTTTAGATGGTTGGATAAGACGTAAAATGCCAAATGAGTCTCTAGGGAGAGAGAGCAAGCCTTTTCACGAAGCTGGGGATGTAGTCGGACATGCATATGTATAACCTAAAAAGGATATACACATGAATGTGTAGTTACATGTGCAAATACGTAATAATGCTTATTTACCAGAATTCATAAAGCACTTAACATTGATGATGCATTACTCTTTCGGATTTGATATTCTATGTATGTACTTTGTTGGGTACAATGGTTTTAGTACATGATGTATTGTTTTATTGCTTGATTGGCAATGAATATTGTTTTGCACATCACTTATCTAAAAGTAATGATTAGTCACATTCAAGTATTGCTTAGTTGTTGCACTCCTATTGTTACTTTGGGCTCTCTCTGTGTGTGTATGTGTGTGTGTGTGTGTGTGTGTGTTTAATGGTTGTAAATTGTGTAAAATCCATACAACAAGAAGGGTATACAAGCCTATATTTTGTTATTTTGTTATTTAATAACTAATTGATGACTAATCATCTCCATGTTGGTCTTGACTATAGTGAACAATCAATTATCTCTAGTCGATAGCAAAGAACGTTAATAAATATTTATATCAAAGGAAAGGAATATTATTTTTTAATTCAATTCAAGAAAAACTTATACAAAGTTAAGAAAATAATTATAATGATTAGTGAATAAGTAGATGATGGTGACTATATTCGATAATGAACACCTCATTGATAGTAAGCGTATACTTTATACAAATAATTATTAATAACAATTTTAGTGATTGGAGTTTGGGGATAATGAAAAATTACAAACTCCTTTGCTTTCGTGATTAAGCTAGGTATGGTTTTATACCTTTGGCATCCGGTGCTTAATTTTGTTGAATGATAATTGGTTGATTTACAAAAATGTGGTCTTCAACCATACACAAGTGCAAAAATTAAATAAAATGATGATCGTTATGGGTCAACCGACCATGAAAAACCATGGCAAATTTAAGTGTTTGAGTTTAATATCGATCGGTTAAACATCCATGCTAGTTAGCATGTGATATGGGAAGAAGTGGTGGTGAGCTTCCCAAAACCACATACCCGGAAGTTATGCAACATTAATTTACTCGAAACAAATAAATCTTTTCTAAGAAGGTAACCGCATGCAAGATAGGTCTATTTTGTTTGTTTTTGTTCTGTTAAACTCTTTTGTGAGTCATGAGTAATGAAAATAATGCCTTGCATGCTCGTAAATGATGCATTGCATGGAACAGCTTATGGTAAGTGATTATACTCTGTAGGGTTATTATGGTATTTTCCATATAAAATAAATATTAAACTAATGAATAAGTGGGGAAGCTTTCAAATTGTTCAAATGCGTGAGTTGTCCATGACATTATGGAGATTACTCTTAGTTGATAAACATAGAATTTTTTTCTAAAATATATTGCACCAATATTGTGAAATAAAAGCATTTATTTGTTTACAACCTTGATATGATACATGAATTAGGGATTGGGATATCTAGAGGATATTTGCATAAAGTATTCTTTGCAAATATTTCGGGAAAACAGAAGGCATGGGATTATCTTTATTACTCTAGTTATTTTATATCGTATTATATAAATGTTTATTGTCATCATTTAAATTTAATGTTTGGAAATAATCTTTGGTTTAGGATTATATTTGCTGTGGTGTTCTTACCTTTTTTAAATTAATGATTATTGGGTTGAAAACCTAGTTTTTTTTGCTAAAATTTTAACCCAAATCTGGAAAAGGATTAATAGGGTATGTGATTTTAAATAAAGTGTTATGCCGCCAGATTTGTCTATGTTTTGTTGAATAGAATTTTGGACTTGGCTTGTTTTCCTCGTTCCTATATCTCGACCGCTTGAGTTAAAAATCATTAGGGATTCCTTGTTCCAGGGTTGACGATTTTGGTTTTCCTGAGTCTTGAATCGACCCTTCATATGGTCTTTGTGCTAATAGCTCGAGTTGAGCTTCAGACTTGTGTATTGATTTATACACGATTCTCTAGAGTAGATATAATACTTAGATTGGTAACATTTGGTTTCCAAACAAATATTTCTTACATCTGTTAAAACAACTACCTTTCTGTGATTAACTTTGGAAAAATCTAACAGATTACTTAAGTCTCTGAATTACTTACGTGACTTGAATTTAGTTCATCTTAAAATATTTATATGTGTTTTACTTTTTTTTCTCTGAACATATCTGGTATGATATTCAAGGCTAGTTCGTTATGTGGATACATACCTAGATTGGCTTCCTCTCAATTGTGACACGATGTTTTGAACTATTTAAGTATTACAATCCTATAGCTCTAGTTAATAATTTAATTTTTTTCAGTACATGGAAAAGTTTCTAACCTGCATAAATGTGATTTTATAGATCCTCTAATGAGAAACATACAAATTAGAGATTACGGAAATAAAGGAAGTGCGTTACTGAATTTCTTTCCTTTTTAATGTAATTGAGGAATAGAAGTATTATAGGTGGAATTTTTCCTTCTTTCTGGTAAACTTGAATAGTAGAATATTAGCTTGAATGAGAACAAAGGGAATTGCTTTACTTGTTGAATAATAATAGAACAATTCATAAATGAGAATTTTATGAATGATATAATGTGAAAAGTGGTTTCCTTTTCTTGAAACAATTATGTTAGATTTATGTGATTAGACAGTCCTGATGTTTCATAAGATGAAAACAAGATGGCCATTTTGCAAGATCGAGGAATTATTGTTTACTTGTAGAATTCATTTGGGTTTGAATAATATTATGGGATGGAGTAGATGTTTAATTAATTTTAAATATAATAATTAGATTAAGGAGTGTAAACACATGCCATTTCCCATGGAATTGACCATGTACAATGTTTAATTGTATCATGTAAGTTTTAAATTATCTCAATTGGAAAAAGATTGATCTTTGAATCATTTAGATAATTATTGCATTATTTCCCATGAATGTAATATATATAGTTCTTTTTTAAAACTGAAATATATTACTCACACATTGTAAGAAATGCCATTAAAGCCGATTGTATTTGATATGGATTCCATTATCATTATGTAAAATGATAAATATGTATAACCTCCATTTATGAATAAATGTTGTTGTTTTTACAAAGTACACTATTTAAAAAAATAAAATTATGATGCCAATTTTTTTGCAGATCTTTAATGTATTATTGAAAGTACAATTTGATGATTATGATATGACTATCATCATATGGTGAGACATAAGACATTAAATATGAAAAACAATATTACGGTTAAGATACATTGCCAACTTACTTATCGTTACATGATGTTCATTTATACCTTAAAAGTTATATGAACATAGACTAATCATTGATTAATTGTTGATTATAGAAGAATTTCGACACCTACTTATGCATTAACGATAAAGATATATTCATAAAATATTAAACCTCAATCCTTCACTATGGTCATTTTTAAATAACGCATGATAAATTAAATTTACCTTCATTACATAAGTATACAAGAGTGAATATCAGCAGAAAGCAGGAACATGACGCGACTCTCGTGTCTTGCATGTCATAACTACATCAAATCGGGTTGGCCACAGGTAGAGAAGAGGACACATAATGACTAGTCATTAAGAGGACACATCTTTTCCTATAGAAATCCTAAAGTGGTTTTGGCATGAGCCACATGAATTGGAAGTCGTGTTATGTTAACCGAGGCTTCGGTGTATGAGCATTAAAATAAATACATGTTTACTTAAGATGTTTAATATTGAATTCATTAACCTAATCCATAGAAATAAATCTTGATGAATATGAATATAATGGTTTTGAGGTGAAGGAAGACATGTCCCATAGGCTTATGTGTATTATTAGAATCCAAATTGCTAACACAACGCCAAATAACTATGACCATATTAGTGCATGTAAATAAATGCATTATTTGCTCACCAAGTCTTTTTTTTACAAAGTGTCCAAATTCAGATGATGGTTATTATAGTAGATTTCCTAAGGGCTCTAAGAATACATCATAAGTTCTCATAGCATGTAATAAGGATGAACCAAATTATACATTGGGTGTATTGGCTTGTAATGAGTATTTGAGGGGGATCAAGTAGGATATGTAAACCCTTACAGTTTGCACATGGTTGTCATAGATTATTTGATTGGATTCTCGAACATTATGTTTACCAATTTTCTCATTCTTAATGAGGGGGTAATGCAATAGCTACTAAAGAAACTAGAAAAATCAAAAATGCTGGAGGGTTTATGTTAGCTCGGATATAATGTTATATGGGTGTAAGATGATGACGAATTCCGCTATTGGAAATCAGATCAAACCTATAAATAAGATTCACTGAGGGGAAAATGATTAGATAGTTTGGGGGGTTTCTTGATAAAGAGCACCAAGAAGCATTTAACATCCTCAATGGATGTCAACCCTTGTTGTTAAAAAAATTGATACAAAGTAAAGGTAAAATGAAAGCATGCAGAAATTGAAGGATTTACAGAATCTAAGAGTAATTATGATTGATTTTATATCAATTTGATTGAAATAGGATGCAAATTAAATGTACCTAGTTTGGGTTGATTGTGACCTAGACTCAAGTGCGAGAGGTAGGTCGACAAAGTGATCTAAGGTAGAAGGATGTAATAACATTGTAAATGTAAACTAGGAGGTTTTGAGTGTAGATTATACACAACAAGGGCATGCAGACACTTGAAACAACCTCGAGAGGAGGTCGATGTAAGGAAGTCAAAGGAATACAAGGAAATAAGGATCACGGTGGATTTGGGATGAAAACCAGACATGTTTAGAGGATCAAGATGGATATTCAGGGTCCAAAACAATGCAAGAGTTGGAACAAACATTGGAAGGACTCGGAGATAAAAAGGACAAGGATAGAGGATCAAGTCAATGGTGACCTAGATAGATCGATGGTGATCTAAGAAGTGTTGGACAAGGCCGAGAGAAACAAGATAAAGGAGAGAAACTATAAGAATAAAAACTAAGATAAATGGGTTGATAATAGAATTTTGACCTTTTCTAGACCTACAAAAGGTTAGATGTAAGAAATACCAAGATAAAATGATTAAATTTGATTAAATCAATAAAAAATGATAACAATTACACAAAGGTAGATCATGATTGATGTGAGCACATTCCAAGGATGTTTGATATGTTTGTAATTAATTATGAGAGGATCATGCACATGAGATCGGGAAACTTGTAGTGGCAAATTTTCATAAACTCGTGAATATTAGGGATTTTGGAAATTGGAAATGGCTAATTTTCAGCAGTTGGCTCCCACCCGATCACCTAAAATTTCCACCGATAAGTCATTTATATGGGTGAATTCACCTACTATTTATATGTTAAATTAACTTATGCATGTATTTCACCAATGTTTCTTATCATTATACCTCATCCAAGAAAATTGTGCCCTACCAAATCACCTTTACCACGAAACATTTTTCAGAAATTCGCCATCAATTCAAAAGTTGATTTTGGAGATTTTCCACCCATTCTAAACTAATTTTTAGAGGGGGGGTCTTAAAATGAACCCTATATGAGATTTTTCATAGGTCGTAAGTAAGCGTAGGAGTTTGCATTAATTCTATGATGAATGGAAAAAAAAGTACTTGGTTTTATAGGGTCGATGGCAACTGGTGGGTCTCACTTGATTGTGGGAAAACTTTTCCCAATTGGAGGATTTTATGCTTTTGGCATTATTTTCATGGTTTTGAGGATTGGTTGAATGCTTTAAATCATTAGGTGGGAAGATATTGTTATAGGATGAGGTCTAGGTGAGTTAGGAGTGGAGATAGATTTGAAAAAGTGTAGGGTTGCTAAGTAGGAAATATATTAAGGGAAAGTCGTGGGTATTGGAATTAATTAATTAAATATTCATTAGTTAATTAATTTTAATAAAATTTACATGGAAGAGATAAATGCACATTTAAATTAAACCAAGGAGATGAATAAAATATGCACACATGAGGTGACGGGAATAGATATTGAATTTAGGTGTCTACATTTTGCCACTTTTTGTTGAGTGGTTTGAACTATTAATCCATGAGACAAAAATGATGAGAATTGGATGAGGATTGAAAAAATATTGATGATAATATCCTCCTAAAATGGGGGATTAATGACATCAATGGAAATTGATGATGCGTTTGAAAAGAGATTATTCATTTAGTGCTAGTTGGAGAAGAAAATATGGGTAAGATTATAACCAAGGTAAAATGCCCCGGTAAAAGGATCGCAATATCAAAAAAACTATGGAAGAGGCTCCAATATCACATTAGTATAGGACAATTGCAGGTCTCAATGGACATGGTCTATAACGTTCTATGGAATAGTGAGTGGGTGAGGACCACTATAGTATGGATGCAAGATGGGATGACCAACATGTTTTAGGAAAGTCATCAAAATATATGCAACTAAATGAGAAAGGGTATGCAAAATCCTTCGTACATGAGGATTCGAGTGAATAGGTATGCACCCACAAGGGATGGGGATGAATGATGTGATGCCTAATAGGACATGGTACAAATTCCGAGAAGGTGAAATGAAAGAACGAGTGGAGTAATATGCCCCAATTTGGAGTAAGTATGATAAAGAGATGAATTTTGTGCATAAATTATATAGGATTTTGAAATAAAATGCATGAAAGAGGAGTAAATATGGCCACAAGGTGGAATTTGAGAGTATAAAGGAATTATTTGGATGTAGAATTAAAATTCCCAGGAGGGAAAATAAATATGGCCACAAATGTGGACTTTAAGAGTAGATTGGATAGGATGTAATGTTTGATAAAAATTCCTAGAGGGAAAAAGTAAATATGGCCACAAATTTGGATTTAGAAAGTATGTATGTTACAAGGAGGGGAAAAATGAGTATTGTCCTGAATGTGGAATTAGAGATGAGATAGATTGAGTGAACATAAAATGGCCCAAGGGGGTAATAAATATGGTCTCAAAGGAGTACTTCGAGACAAGAGAGATTGGATTCGGTCTATGGAAACAGAATCCCCCAAAGGAAGAATAAGGAAAATGGCCATGAATGTTATCTTGGAAAAATAATGTATGCCCCAAAAAAAAGGGATAGTTTGAATATTGTAATTAAATTCCCAAAGGGAAATAGATATGGTTGCGAAGAAATGGGCTTGAATATCGAAAGATGAACTAAGATCGTGAGAAGTAGGATAAGGCACAAGCTTAACATTAGCAACCTATGGATAAAAATGTCTCAACATCATATCAAGGAACATATGAGGAAAATATTCCTCCAATCACATTGGAGGTAGATAAGAGGGGGATCTAGGTGACGTAAAGCACATGTGACCAAAATTAATGCTAGAAAATAACCAACGATAAGTAGTCATTCCAAAGGTCATAAGGAAAAAAAGGTTGAAATGATCTCATAAACATTATGTCGACATGAAAAAGGGGTTTGAGATGTACTTGTACAAGGGAAGAGGGTTCTCCAAAAGTGGTGTTCCCTGAAACCATTCCCACTCTGGGAAGGAAAAAGATCAAATTGATCAATATGAGAAGTCTGCTAGAAACAATTTGATAAATGCGGAAAATTTTTCTTAAGATGATAATAAAATGGAAGGTTGATCAATGCAGAATCCTTCAAATGCCATAAGAAGTAGCCATCCTTTGAGGGATTAGTTTACTTTATAAAAAATATGTGGATGGAAAAATAATAAATGATATTCGTCCTTCAGGATCAATCTATTTTCTTTGATTTGTTTTTGGCTTTTATTTTTATTTACATGTTTCTTTTTTATTTTCTTTGCATGATAAACTTTCCCTTGAGGAATCAGTCTATTTTTATAACAATATCAATGAATTTTGACTTTACAAAGAGTTTTGAATAGCTAAGTAGACTACCTAAGAGGGGATAGAGATTGTATAAGAGACACCCCGAGACCTTTTGCATAGTTCCAATAGGTGAATAAGAAGGTGATGGATGTGATGATAATGGATTTCTCACCAAAGGGGAGAACCTATCCATAAGGAATATGCTATAGGAAGATGCATGGTAAACATATTTAAGGTTACATCTAGAAAGTGACAGAAGGCCACATAATTCCAAATCATCATGATGAGAGATGGAAAGGGCTAAGATGGAGGAATGATATAAAGATAAGAATAAGGGCACATTGGTAAATGTGCTAACAATAGAATGGTCACAAGTGTAATGTGTTAAGTGGTTCCACTTTTGGTTTACCATCAAGGGAGGCCAAACAATAGGCTCTCGACCCATACTTGTGTGTAATAATGTACAATATAATCTAGTTAGGGAAAGCTTTCCACATTGGCTCCTTTCTAGAGTGGTAACATTATGATTTTCTTTGGGGATGAGGTTGCTGATATTAAAGTCAAATTCCTTAATGTGCATAATTTAAGCACATTGAATGCACTCCTAAAAATAGGATGGTGTTTAAGATTGAGAAGGTGGCACTCATCTAGGAATTCATGTTGTGCTAGACGAGCTTGAGATAGTCTTCATCAGAGATGAAGTCGCAAAGAGACACACAAAAAGACATAATTTGAATTTCAAGGGGAAGGACGGCTTGAACAATACACAAGTGTGAATGGAGTAGCCCACATGGAGGTATGAATACTAGTAAAATATAACCAAAGGGAAAAATGAAGCTGGAGATGTCAATTACGATATGCTTGATCAATAGTTTTAACAAGAATGTTTCAAAGGGTTTTATTAGTAGCTTCGGCTTGGCCGTTAGCTTGAGGATAATATAGAGAAGATAGTTTGAGTTGAATTTTGAATGCATTACATATTTTCTTAAGATCTCTTTTTTAAAGGAATTTCCGTTGTCTATAACATGTTTGTGGGGAACACTGAAGTGGAAGATAATGTGTTGATAAATAAAATTAATAATTCAGGTGGATTTAGTCAAGGTGAGTGGAATTTATTGTACCCACTGGGTAAAATATTATGTTCAAGTGATCATAGAATGATGATGTTATGAAAAATGAGGATTAATAAGGCCGATGAGATCAAGAACCCATTGGGAAAAGGGCCAAAGGTCCTAGGATGGCTGCAAAATATTGATTGGGAATACAAATAAGATTGGAATTTTGCTGACATTTTTTTTCATTTCTTAACATACAACAATCATGGTTAAGGGAACGATAGTAATAGCCAAGATGGAGAACACACTTAGCAATGGCTAAACCACTAAAGTGTCCATGAAAAATACCATCATGGACGTCTTAGATGCATCAAGAGGCTTCATGGGATTTAAGACATCAGAGACGAACACCGTCAAATCCAAATTTATAAAGAATTCTACCAAGGATCACAAATCATTTAGCATGTTAAAGAAAATACCTCTTAGCATTTTTAGATAAACAAAGAGGAATAATGGATTGTGATAAATAATCATAGATTTGCGAATACACGAGGTCTAATGAATTTTATTCAACAATATTAACTTAGGGTAATTCATGGAAAGGTTGATCACGATGATGAATGATGATAGGAAGCTTAGACTCTTATGTTGTCCACGGGATGAGAGTTGCAAGAGACGCCATTGTATCAACAAAGTGATTGGTTGATTGGGGAACAACTTGGATGTTATATGAATCAAAAGATTTGAGGAGAAGATGAATAATTTGATGATATTTTTGAAGGGTTTCATTTTTTTATTAAACTCTCCTATGACTTGTTTGGTTATAAGCTCGGAATCCCCGTAGATGTCAAGAATTTGAACACCTAGAAAGGAGGTCATTTCAAGGCCTAATATGAGGGCTTCATACTCTGCCATGTTGTTTGCATACTCAAAATTTATTTGATATATGAGGGAAATAGGAGTTTACCATGAAGGAAGAATAACAATGCCATCACATCCCCCTTGTTGACACTTAAATCCATCAAAGAAGAGAGTGAATTTGAGAGGATTATATATGTGATGAAAATGGTTAATCATCTAGAAATTTCTCTTGAGGAAGCTGGGTAGTGGGAAGAGGAGCTTCTGCTAATTGATCGGTAATATCTTGTACCTTAATGGATTTTCGAGAGATAAAATCGAGATCAAACTCTGTCATCATCATCAACCATCGAGTAACACGATCACTATGATAAGGTTTAGAATGCAATTTCTTAAGAAGATGAAATCTAGTAACGAAATAAGTCTTATGATTGAGAAGATAATGTCAAAGTGTTGATGTAGCAAAGAAAATCCATAAACACATCCTTTCAACTCCATTATAGTGGGTTTCACACTCATGAAGAGTATGACTGATGTAATAAAAAACTTGCTCATGACCTTGGTCATCGCGATGTGCTAGCATGGCTCCTAGAGTGTGTTTAGTGGCAGAGACATAGAAGTAAAATGGCTCTCCCTCATGTGGAGGAGTAAGCACCAGTGGAGATAGAAGGTATTGTTTAATATCATCAAAATTCTTCCGATAATCATGATCCCAGATTCTGATCAATGTCCTTTCAAAAGAGGTGATGAAAAGGTTGACAATGATCAGAGAGTTTCAAGATGAAATGACAAATATATTGAAATAATCCTTGAAGGTTTTGAAGTTTCTTGAGATTGGAAAGAGGTATTTTGATAATTTCCTTAATTTTTGTGGGGTAAACTTCAATTCCCCTAATATAAATGATAAAGCCAAGATTTTTTCCGTGAAGACTCTAAATACACACTTGGCCAAATTGAGATGAAGAGAAAAATGAATGAGGTCCTTGAAAAGGATTTCAATAATGGAAAGATGTTCGCATCGATGTTTGGATTTACCCAAAAGCTCATCAACATAGTCTTCTATGGTTTTTTGGATGAGATAATGAAATAGATTAATTCATAGCTTATTGATAAGTAGCATCAAAATTCTTTAAATTGAAGGGCATGAATCGATAACAAAAATTCCCCCAAGGGGTGATGAAGGATGTATAGTGTTGGTATTCTAGTGTGATGATAATTTTATCATAACCGGAAAAACCATCCATGAGAGAAATCATTTCATAGACTATGGTAAGATCTCTACAAGCTGATCGATAATCAAAAGAGGGAAGTCATCCTTAGGGCTAACAAGATTGAGGTCTCTATAATCGGTGCATATACGAAGCTTTCTCGATGCTTTATAGATTGGAATGATGTTAGAAACCCATTGCGGATAGTAGATGGGAATTATGAAATTGGCGGAAATATGGTAGTGTAGCTCTTCTTTAACAAGGAGGGAAACACGAGGATGCATGCGATGGAGCTTTTGTTTTACCAGTTTAGAATTGGGATAGGTAAAAATGTTATGGACAATAATAGAAGGTTCAATACTATGTATATCTAAATATGACCAAGAAAATTCCTGGCTATGATGGGAGATAAATGCGGTAAAATATTCTAGCTCATGTGGATCGGGATATTAATGCTAAGGAATGATATTAATGTGAATTAAGATGATTCTAATTATTATGAATTTAATCAACCAATGCATTTAAATATTAACATAAACCATAAATAAATAAATGTTAAATATTATGCAATGTAATAAATAAAATTACATAACATATTAATTAAGTAATACATACCAAAAGTAAGAACATAGTGACACAATGTTTATAGTGGAAAACTCAAAATGTAGCAAAAACCAATGTGAAATAACCTTTTACTTTCTAAGCACCAAAATTACATCCAGTAACTTTCACCTCCTCCTTTCAAACCTAATCAAAAGGGTAAAATAATATTCACCTTTAATATTTCATTCAAACATATCAAATGAAGACATATAGTCATTTTTATATTAGGTGATTGGGTATGTCTCTTGACCCATGCTTTCAACATTATTGGTTGAAACATATACCTAGGTTTATAATAATTAATATTAGAGATATAAAAATTTCATGATATTAAATATTTAACCAAAAGTATATACTGGGTTAGCATATTTAATAATAGAAATATAAATATATCATATTATTAAATATTTACCTATATATATTAGTGATGGACCCATATACATTAAGGATTGGCTAGACCACAATCATTATGTTTCAACAAAGATATCAAAACCACTATAAATAATATTGGTGTGAAGATGTGGTAGACAAAAAGGGACAACATCCCCAACATCTAGTTGAGTACGTAGGCACCTTATTGAGTCTTCCAATATGGTGAGGAGTGGGAAGTGTGTCTGTGTGTGTAAGAAGGTGGTATTACCCCATTGTAATTTTTTCCATTACATTACCCAGGAATCATCATTAGGGATTTTGAATGAAGGAATGGCTAAAATGGTGGACGGTACTTGATGGATTGTTGTTAGGAATGATTACATCATTTGGTCTATAAGTCATGTTACATCCTTGAAAGGGAGGAACATCCCAACAAGCATCAGGATCTTCCCCTCATGCTCATATTTAAGGGAATGCAATGCATGTCATGGATCCATGGTCTTCCAAGGATAACATTATATTTATATTCTCCCTCAATGATGTATAAGATCTCATGGATGATTTTATCAATGACACGATAGGGAGGAAAAATTTTACTAAGGTAAGAGTGATGACATTGTTGAAATCATGAAGAAGCTGCGTGTGTTTGATTGAAAAATTCCTTTAGGAACTGAAGTGTCGAAAGTATCCGAAGGAATGATATTAATGCTCACCCGAATTTCGATCATGGATCATCGAATGAATGTATATAGTCTCTAATCACTTCTTTCCTCAACAACCATTCCCAAACATGCTAGAATATCATCCATTATAACCTAGAAGATCACCCAAGGCATGCACAAGTGCCAAGCCCCTCCTTTATGTGAGCTTTGTGAGAATGTTCTTTATTAACATGAGGATGTAATACAGCCAAAATTAATTGCATCCATTCATGGAATTCAAGATATAAGCATTAACAAATAGCCTAATGCACCTGAGCATAAAGAAACATGATCAAATCAATGAAATTAGAATCAACCATGAAATAACATCAAGAAAAATTATAACACACATATGAACATAAGGAAAATGCACAGATCAAGATCCATCACATGAGTGTTTCAGAATTACTTCATTATATTTATTAGCCAAAATATGGTAGCCAAGATTACATCAAAAGAGTCCCATTTATGGAAATGTTCACACTAGCAAATCTTTCCTTACATCACAAAGCTCACCATTACACATTACACAATATCGCTAAATCTCTCACTCCCTATCCTTTCTTACTTCTACATCCATCCTTACTTATCTCTCCTTCTCCTCTATGAAAACCATCCATCCTTCTAGAATAATCATCCTCCTTTCCTCTTAACTGCTCATCATTATCACCTATGAAATCCTAAAGGAATCGGTTTATGATTTCTAGCATTACCTAGGAATATTCTAAGTGTTGCCATGCATTTCCCTCAATCGAGTTCCTTTTAGCATGCATGTGCTAGCTAATCCTTAATAACCTTGACTCCTTATCCTTTCATGATAACCGTATTTGATGCCCTAAAATATAATTTCATCAAGTTATAAGTCTCCATGGCTTATCCACATATGTATCTGGTCACTTTTCTATTTTCTCCCTACACATCTTTTCCTATTATCCAAAACTCACTAATTCTCGAATCCATCCTTCCCAAGTACGATCCTTCGAGCCTTCATGCCTTAGGTACTTAGTTACTTTAGGGGCCTAACATCACCCCACACTAAACTAATTTCCACCTCGGAAATCCTACGTACTTCTTGAACAAAAATCCTATCAACCATAATACTACTCTAAGGAATAAAGAATAGTGGTTAGGAGATTATCTAAATAAAGAATTTAGGAATGGGGGGATGCTACACAACCAATTTGAGAAGTTTGGGTAATTCCACATCTATCTTGTCCTTTAATTTCTCACAGGCCTGCAATTATGATAAGGCTTTCCTTGGCACTTCACCTATGACACTTGGTACTTGGTCTGGGATGATTTCTTCCACCCTCCCCTTCAGCGTGTTGATATCCACCCCCAAACATGTGCAAAAACCATCGAACTTATCCATATATTTAGTGATGGAGTCTCAAAGTTTTTTGATTCTGATGTCCAACTTCTCGTGCTTTGACTTGATTTTCTCTTTTTGATTCATGGTGTTAATGAACAACTATGCACACTCCACCTTTTTGGTGGGGATGTTCTCCTACAAAAATTTGAGGGCTTCCTCTTCCTCTATTACCCATACATCAATGATTGGATCACATTTTCTATAGCTATTGAAGCCCTTATATGCCAATATATTTTCCTCCTTGAGTTGGGAGAGAAATTCTTCCAACTCAATGATCCAGATTCAATGGTGACCTTGTTATCTTATTTTTCCTGTATGATATCTATATATGTGGGGCCTGCACCATCCTTGATGTTAATGAGTAACATCCCTACAAGGTCCTCGAGGTACTCCATTTCATCCCCGTAATCATTCCTAGCATGGCTCACCAATTTCGAGACATTTTCCTAGGATGGTCTTTACGAGGGCACCAACTCGGTCATATGCCTCCTTTGTTCATGCATGTTCTCCCCTTCACCCTTAGTGAAATCTATCTATTTCTCCCCATAACCCTTGATGTTAACGATTAACATCCCTACAAGGTCCTCGAAGTACTCCATTTCATCTCCGTAATCATTCCTAGCATGGCTTACCAATTTCAGACATTTTCCTAGGATTCTCTTTACGAGGGCACCAACTCGGTCATATGCCTCCTTTGTTCATGCATGTTCTCCCCTTAACCCTTAGTGAAATCTATCTATTTCTTTCTCCTTTCTTTTATTCTCTATGATTAGGGTTCAAGTAGTGGATCTTACATCAAAACTACATGAGATCACCTCTGAATAAATCTTCTGTAATGCATTACATGCCTTATTGTCTGTTAGGTGGTTAGGATCCACCAGTTTGTATACTTCTCCTCCCTTCTTCTTCAAATGAACGGCCTCAAACACATGATCATTGACCTCAAATGTATTCTCGTCGAAGTGGAAGTGCATGGTGTAGCAAAGAATCCTTCTAGTTTTGGGAACACCACCTTCTTGATCCATCAAATCCCATCTATAACATTTCTCTCATCGAAGGGTGGCCTAGAATATCATGTGCAATACCTTCATGGGGTCATCCATGAAATCCATATGTGGGGACATAGGTGTCCACCTCTTCCTTGTATATTTGTGCTTTGTCCTCTATTTCTTCACCCCAGGGGTGAATCCCTTATCCTCCTTTATGGTAAAGGAGTCCCCTTTATCTCCCCTTGGGATGGTGGTCTATGGTGTATAGGTCTCGTGTGTTGGACTCTTCTCCGTATCTATAGAATATTCATCCCTTTCTTCTCATGCCTTTCCTACATCCATGAACTCCACCTCAACTTCTCACTATCTGTTTTAGCTACCAATCCCAAGCACGATGACATATCATCCATTATTAGCCTAGAAGCTCACCGAATGTGTGCACATGCACCGAATCCCTCTTTTATGTGAGATTCATGAGAGCATTCCTTCTTAACACAAGGGTGTAAAACTAACTAGAGGAAATGCATTCATTAATGGAATTTAAGGTGTATGCACTAACTCCTAGCCTAGTGTATTCTAAGCATATATTAACACGATCAACTGAAGGAAATTAGAATCAACCCATGAGCATTATTAAGAAAATAAGTAACACAAACACACATGAACATAAAGGAAAGATACACATATAAAAATCCATCTTATGAGTGCTTCATAATTACTTCATTATATTCATAAGAAAAAATAGGATAGCCAACATTACATCAAAAGAGGTCCATTGTTTCTAAATGTTCCCACTAGCGAGATATTTCTTTGCATCACAGAGCTCACTATTTCATATATTTCACACCCTCTCCTATTCCATATTTATCCTTACTTATCTTTCTGAAGACCTTCATGCCCATTGAAAAATCATTCTCGTTTCATCTTAAATGCTCATCATCATGTGTGAAGGCTTGATGGAATATTTTCATCATTGCTCTACCACTACCTAGGAATATACCAAGTGTCTCCATGCATTTCCCTCAATCAAGTGCCTTCTAGAATGCATGTTCTAGATAATCCTTAACAACCTCAACTCCTTATCCTCTCATGATAACCATAATGATTCCCTGGAATATCCTTTTCTTGAATCAAAAGTCTCCATAGCTTATCCACATCTGTATCTGGTTACTTTTCCATTCACTCCCTATGCGCATATTTTCTTGTTGTCCAAAAATTACTAAGTCCCTACTCTATTCTTCCTGGCATGAGCCTTCATGCCTACCTAATAATTACTTTTGCACATTCCTTCACACCATATTTCTACATACCATAAGGCTTTGCACTTTAGGTACTTCATTACTTTTAGTGGTTCAACATCACCCCACACTAAACTAGTTTCTATCCCAGAAACCTCTACACTTCCCAAACAATTTTTTTGTCAATCGGAATACTAATGAAAAAGAATAAAGAATATAGGTTGGGAGAGAATATGAATAAATAATTTAAGGAATGGTGGGGTTAATATGTGACCAATTGGATGAGTTTGGGGAACTCCACATCTATCTTGTCCTTGAATTCTTTCTAGGACTCTAATTTTGATAAGGCCTTACCTGATGCTTCATCTATGACATTTGGTACCTCATTTAGATTGATTTACTCTACCTTCCCTCTCAACATGTTAAGAGCCACCCCTAGCTCCGCATAGACACTCTCTAACTCATCCATCCATTCAGTGATGGACACTTGGAGTTCATCAATTCTAAAATCCAACTTCTCTCGCTTTGTCTTGATTTTATCCTTTTGCATCATGGTGTTAATGACCAATTGTGCACGGTCAACCTTGTTGGTGGCGATGGTTTCCTATAACACATTTAGGGCTTCCTCTTCATTTTCACCCATCCATTGATAATCATCTCACACTTTCTATAGCTATTGAAGCCCATATCTACTAGTATATTCACCTTCTTGAGTTGGGAGAGCAAATCTTCCACCTCCGTGATCGAGGCTTCAATGGAGACCTTGTTTTCTTATTTCTCCTTTTCGAGTCTGTAGATTTACATCCCATTCCATCCCTAATGTTAACCAGTAACATCCCTATGAGGTCCTCAAGGTACTTCATCTCATCTCCATAGTTGGTCCTCGTGTGGCTCACCAACACCCAAAATTGCCCTGAATGTTCTTTACGAGGGTTTCATCTCAATCGTACACCTCCTTTTTCTAGGCGAGACTCTCCTCTTAACCCCTAGCACAATCCATCTATTTACTTCTCCTTTTTCTTCCTCTCAGCAATAAAGGTATGAATAGTGGACCTTATATCCAAACTACTTCGTATTACCTTTGAAGACATCTTTTTTAGAGCATTGCATGCTTGTTTTTCTATTATGTGGTTACGATCCACCAATTTATATGTATCTCTTCCCTTATTCTTCAATTGAACGGTCTCTATCACATGATTGTTTACCTAAAAATTAGGTTCCTCAACATGATAGTGCATGCTCTAGTTGAGCATCTTCCTAGTCCTAGGCACACCCCCTGTCTTGATCCATTAAATCCCAACCATGCAAATTTTCTGGTGGGAGGGTGGCCTAGAATCTTGCACGCAATAAATTTGTGGGGTCATCCACAAATTCCATGTGTGGGGGCACATGCGTCCACTTATTCCTTGTATCCTTAAATTGTATCCTCTGCTTCTTCACCCCATGGGTGAATCCCGTATCTCTTATTGGGTTGGTGTTCTATGGTATAGTAGATTTGTGCATCAAAATATTCTTATCCCCTACAAAATGTTCCTCTCATTCTTCCTACACTTCACTTGCATCTATAGATTTTACATTAGCCTCCTTCCCCTCTAACTCCACTTCTAATTCTACTTTGAAATTAGTGGGTTCTTCTTCCTCTCCTTCATCCAAGCCTGTTTTTGGGCTTGATGTGTCATGTTTCTTTTGTTTATTTTCCTCAAGCTCTTCCTTCTCTTCTTCTTCTTCCTCATGCTCTAGTAATGAGGTTTTGGCTCCACCCTATTTTCAAGGGCTGGTGCCCTTGCTACTATTCTAACACATGTAGTACCTCCTCTCCCTTTAAGTATGTAACTTCCCTTCTTGTTCTTCTTCTTGTTCTCCCATGCCTTTAGAAATGAATAGTCAGAACCTCCACTTCAATCCCACCATATTTTTAGGGTGCGAGATACATGAACACCTGATGGACATACCCCTTGATGGTAACACTAATTTTTTAGTGTAATTCTAGGAAATATGGCTCCAAAACCTCGACATAGGAAAGTCGAGCGACATACTTATATGTAGCATGCAACGTGTGGACATCAACATCCACCTTTTCTATGTCAAAAATTAATTTATGTGTGTCTTTGATCTAGTTGATGTTGCACTTCATAAATTTGGTTGAGAATCCAAAGGGGAGTTTACACCATGGCCCCATTTATCCTTTTCCCATCATAAACTTCGCTAGACAGAAATGTTGGGTAACGAAAAATTTTACCTTGTCCCCAACAACTCGTGATAACTCTTGAGGAATATTCCACTCAATCTCAAAATCCCACGTACATTTATTCATCCGAGAATTGTAAGTGCTCAAAATGGTCCCATCATAGTTGAAATTTTCAAATTGTACTTTGCAAGGACGCGTGTGTGTGTGGGTGAACCCACATGTTCTCATCTGGTCAGTTTGGGACACAAATATCCCAAAACATGATCAATAACATAATGTAGCACCAATTGATCTTTGATCCTACATCATTCTATATATGTGCCTCTTTGATGATGCATTCACAACGAATTAGGAAAAGTTATAGTGTTCACTCTTGGATACCCCGTAGACCATGTACAGGGAACCTCTAATTAATATCCGTCCACATTTACGATGCACCCAATTTGTAGTTAATGAGTCGGGAGGTGACTCTCAACATTGAGTCTGAAATATCTATAATTACTTGTTCCCTCCCCCTTCTCGTAGTTCAAATTTTTTTCTAGCTCCTCAATCTTCTCCATGGCACATAAATCAAGAACCGTATCCTCTCTAATGTTTCATAGGCCCATAACCATCTGAATCAATTGGCCTATGATCCTCATTCTTCTTCCCGTGAAGTAGAAGAAATCTTCGTGCACCCATGACATTAACCACCTAAAAAGTGGGGCAGGTTTGGCAAAGAAGGAAGCTCCCATAGCTGCAAAACTCCATTCTTTTTCAGCACTTGTTGTACTCAGTCATCAACCTTAGGGTTTTTGAGATTGTCCACCATCGAAATGTCTCGAAAAAGGTCTTCCCACATCATATTTTCATTATCATATTTTACTGTGGTTGTATTTGTTGATATTACATTTATATAGCTTCAAGCTCTATTTTTCAACCTTGAAAATTCTAGGAGGGTACTACATCTCCAAGTTGATCCCCATGGGGTCCTCCTTGTCCACCACTAGTTTCTTTATTTGAGACTTATTTGGTGCCATTTTTCTCTCCTTTTGTTATTTCCCTATGTGTTTTGTTCCTTTCTTTTGAATACGATGAGGCAAGAATATTCTTGATAAATGTACAATAAATGATTCATCTTACTCTCCTTTTGATTAATTCGATTGCATTTTGTGACTTTTTTTTATACGATATGATTTAGGATGTAATTTTCCATATTTTTTTATTATGATTCTAACGTTTAAAATCTATATAATTCCTAACAAAATGTTTTGGAAACTCGGTTTTGTAGTAAACCGAGTTGCAATCGGTGGAAGAATGAAGTATGAAGTGGTCAACATGTTTTTGGGAACATTTGTTTCACTATAGTAGAGTTCCAAAACTTCTAAGCTAGTTCTAGAACTCCATTACATAGTCACAAGGCTTTATCACCTAGTTCCAGAACTTTTGGACTTAGTTCCGAAACTCTAGTACTTAGTTCCAAAATTATTAGAATTAGTTCTGAAACTCCTGTAGATAGCTCGGAACTCTCTTGGTTAAACCTAAAATTATTTCCTTTAGTTCCAGAACTCTTCTAGAGTTCCGGAACTGATAAGAATCTATTCCAAACAACCAGTGATTTGTCAAATCAATGATCCTATCAATCAGGAGAAGATTAGAAGACTTCCGACTCTCCATACTTGTAGATCCAGGATAATTATCACACAGTTGTATGTCCAGCCATGTTTCAATTCAGCATCTATTATGGTCTGATTCAGTTCCATCATGTCAGTGGAACAGTTATAGCCATAAATGCACCCCTGGAAGAAGTATATACATATAGACCTACAGATAGATTAAGAGATATAGAAAAGATAGAGGAATATAGAGATAGGATGAGATAGATATAGATTGATACACAGATCCAACAAGTTTTTGTAATGTAGAACATTTTATCAATAAAATAGCCATTCCTGTTTTGAGAGAAAATTAAGTTGTCAATCTGTTTCAAGGTGGAGCAAGGGCCCACTCCTCCAAGAACCAAGATCCTCATTTTTGGTATTTATATTTTTAAAGAAAATAGTTTAGATATATTAATTCTGTATCACTTTCAATTTAAAATCTGTTGTAGACTTGTTCTTGCAAGTGTTCTAGATTAAGTTCTTATTTCTTTGCAATCATTTTCTAAGCATTCTTAATTTTGAGTTTATTTATGTAATGTTTGTTTTCAGAAATCTATTTCATTTCAATAAATTGTTTTTATTTCCAACATGTTTTCATAGTTTGATTCCAATAAGGTTTTTAACCAAGAATTCCTTAAGACCTTGAAAATATCCCACATAAAATACAAAATACCGACAATCAATTACTAGATTTTCAAGATTCCTCTTATTATATATAGCTTTAGACACACCCCTGGTTTGAATATGACATCAACAGAGAGTTGATTAAATGAAGGGAATAACAACAACCATCATTTTTGGCATCATTTTCAGGACCCACTAGTTAGTATTTTCTAGTTAGGTGTCATAAAAACAACAATCATACATATAGTAGTTGAATAAATCTTCCCTACACTATCACAAAATTTATGAGTAGAATAAGAGACTCCAAGGGTAGATTTATCCCAAAAATATCTGAACAATAATTACCATCATCCTCTAGTTTAAATAAGGAAGTTAACCAAGAATTGGAGGCACCATTATCCCCTGTAAGACAAGAAGCAGAGTTGCCACCTTTGGAATTCTGGGATCAATCACCAGAGGGAAGTAGAGCCTTCAGGAAAAGATTATTTCTCAAGATCCATTTAGAGAAAGTTTTGATTCACAATTGAGTAGTCAACCTCCTACTCCTGACTCTTCACCATCCCCAAAACAAATCACATACCACATTGATTGGGAGAAAGGACTAGAGAATACTAGAGAGATGGAACGAGAAGCTGAAAGAGAACCTGATAGGACCTTTACCTATCCCATTCAGTTGGAAGATGATGAAACCACTATGAAGAACATTTCACTTGCACATTTACCCACATTTAGAGGGATGTCATCTGAAGACCCTAACCAATTTATATTTTATTTTAAGGTACTATGTCAGACCTATGACTACAAAATAGATAATCAAAAACTCAAGTTATTTCCATCCACTCTGAAGGATGCGGTAATGAGGTGGTTCATGGGATTAGGATCCAACTCTACTACCACTTGGGCACAAATGGAAACGCCTTCCTAGACAGGATATCAAGATTCTTTGTGAGGAGAAATAGAAAGGAAGAGTTTTTCAAAATCAAGCGAAGGATTATAATATAGAAGATTATTTGGATAGATTCCTCTTTGTGAGTAAAAGATGTGGATTTGTACTTCAAGAAGAGTTAAGAAAAACCATATTTCTCAAAGGTTTGGAAGATGAATCTAGGGAAGCTCTTAACTTGATAGGAGGTGGAAACATGGATCAATTAAGGATGAATAAAATTAAACACATTTGTATAAGCTATTCTAGAAGAAGGGGTGGACCTAGGAAGGGAAAATCAGTGAAAAGTTTGAATCTAGATATGAACAAACTAATGGATGCATTAGAAAACTTTAAAACAGACATTTTAGTTTAATTAACCTCTATTATGGATGAATTACAAGATAAAGCAAATGCCAAATCTGAACCATTAGCCATGTATTGTCCTAGATGTAGGAAGAAACATGTAATAAGGAAATGTCCTTTGGATAAAACAAAAGTATGTATTATGTATAAATCTAAAGAACATGATATTCACGTTTGTTCTCTGCTTCCAATTCTAAAGAATCAGCTCAAACAAACTAGTACATCATCCACAACAAGAAGAATTGAATTTTGTCCAGAGACAACCTACCCAAGGACAGTTCATGCCAAGATCATCTCCTAATCCTTGGATGATGCCATGGGCTACTCAAATAGTACCAAAAAGTTGGGGACAACCACCCTAGGCCCCTCAGCCAACTTGGAATCCCCAGGATTGGGCAGGTCAATCTTGGTATGCTCAAGGACATCAACAACCATGGACTAGTCAAAATAACTAGTATTCTTGGTCACAACCTAGATGGGGCCCTAGTAATTATGCTCAAGGAAAACATATCCTAATTAGAATCAACAAGCCATAATGGGCACCCCAACACAAAATTCACAAACTAAGAATGTAGTCCAAACACAAATGCCAGCACAGCCAGTAGTAAACCCAAGAAACAAACAAACAACTCCAGTCTACAGAATAGAACTAGAAAAATCAGTTGATCTTAACGTCATGGATTATAAGGATATTCACACTAGATTCGAGAAAAATAGTTAGCAGTCCACCTGTTCTCATCACTGGAAATGATAGAAGAAACTGAAACCCTTGGTCTAGTTTCCCCCAACAAAGATGAAAAATAAAGAGATAAGGAACCAGAAAGAAACTCCACTGAAACTCCATTTCCAGAGAGGTTCAAAGAAGCTATAGAAATCAAGGAATCTAAATTGGTGTAGGAACTAAGGAGACTGAATATTGAAATACCACTACTACAAGAAATTAAGGACATTCTAGAATTGAACAAATTAATCAAAATAATATGTTTTAAAAATCATGTAAGAAAGAAACAGTACCCCAGGACTATAAAAGTAGATGGGAAACTTGCTGATTTATTAGAAAGAAAGCTCCTACTTCCCAAATATGGAGATCCTGGAAGCCTTGTTATTTCGTATCTATAGGGAAGAAATATATACATAATTTTTAGTTGATTTGGGAGTAGCTATAAATGCAATGATAGTGGACACTCGAAAACATTTTCGTTAACAAGTATACAACCTACTAACACCATATTGAAGATGGAAAATTAATTTGTAGCAAAACCAAAAGGAGTTATTTTGATGCACTTTGGTTATGGTGGAGTCATGAGAGTATCCAGTTGACTTTCTTATATTGCAGCCAAAAGGTAAAACATTGGGTTATCCCATTATTTTGGGAAGACCGTGGTTAGCTATAGTTGTTTCCTTAATTGATTGTAGGTTAGGTGATATGACTATTTCAAATGGTAAGAATTCTAAGAAAATTTCATTATATCCCTTTGCATGACCTTTTAATGATAATCAAGAGCAATTATGGGTTGATAATCCTGATATTAATGAGCAAAAATTGTCTTCGTTGGCCATGATCACATTGTAGGATCACGTACAAGAAATAGAAGATATGATTAACCCACCATTGAATGTACACCAATCATCCTTGGAGCAGTCGGGAATAGTTCTGGAACCTATGAAATTAGTTCCAAAACCTACAAAATCTATTCCGAAACCATCACAATTAGTTCCAAAACCATCACAATTAGTTTCGGAACCACACCAACAACAATTCCTGTAAATGAAGATAATTTCACTCAAGGAATGATATTTATCTTGGGGAGAGGAATAATCTATAGCTTTAGCTTCACATATATCAAGAGATGATGAAGGATTTATGGAAAGCAACAGTGATGAAGAATTCGACCTACAACAAGATAAGTATCATAATTCTTCTTATTGTCCCTTGTCCAACATTTTGTCCCAAGGAAATTTTGGAGATGTTGCTACATATCATATGTTATTGCCACATGCATGTCCACTAAATACTTTAATGGAACCCTTTCAACAAATCAGTTCATCATACACTGGAACCAAACATGTTGAAATTCAACCTGGGTAAAACTTTGAATATTAATAGCTGGTTGAAGAATGATGAAGAAGCTAAACTGTTTGATGTTCTAAAAGATCATACTAAAGCTTTTTCTTGGGATTAAAAAGATATGAAAGGAATCCACCCAAGTATCTACACTCATCACATCTATACTTGAAAACATTAAACCAGTTAGGCAACCTCAGAGAAGGATTAATCCATCCTTAAGGGATATAGTCAAACAAGAAATTGAAAAACTATTACAAGTAGGTTTTATCTACCCTATCTCAGATAGCCAGTGGGTGTCTCCTCTTGTAATTGTCCCTAAAAAGAATGGAAAATGGAGAATTTGTGTTGACTATAGGGAACTGAACAAATCCACACTGAGAGATTATTTTCCCTTACCATTCATAGATCAAGTCTTAGACAACCTTTCAGGTAAACAATACTTTTCCTTCTTGGATGGCTTTAGTGGATACAATCAAATCAGATTTGCTATTGAGGATCAGGATAAAACTACATTTACATGTCCATGGGGTACCTTTTCCTATAGGGTATTACCATTTGGATTATGCAATGCTCCAGCAACCTTCCAAAGAGCTATGTTAGTAATTTTTGCATACCTAACAAATGACTGTGTAGAGGTATATATGGATGAATTAATTGTGTATGGAGATACATTTGATGATGCCTTGAAATTTTTGAACAAAGTATTGACAAGATGTGAGTAACACAACTTGTCTCTTAGCCATGAAATTTTTTTAATGATGGTTGATGAAGGGATTGTATTAGGACACCATATTTCAAAAAGAGGAATTCAGGTTGATCAAAACAAAATTAGAATTATTTCAGACTTACATGTTCCTCAAACCCCCACAGATATCAAGTCATTTTTAGGACATGTTGGGTACTATAGATTCTTTATCAAGGATTTTAGTAAAAAAATTTCCCCCATGTTTAATTTTCTTACCAAGGACTATGAATTTCTTTGGGATGAAAAGTGTCAACATGCTTTTGAATAAATTAAAGAGAAATTAATAATTGCCCCAATATTGAGAGGACCTAATTGGGAGAAACCTTTTCATATCCAAATATATGCCTCAAATAATTCCATTGGTGTAGTTTTGGGACAGAAAGATGAAGAAGGGAAAATGTATGCTATCTATTACCTTAGCAAAAATATTACTCCCACTAAAAGAAATTACACCACCACTTGAAAAATAATTTCTTGTTGTGATCTATGTAATTAATGAGTTTAGACATTACATTACAGGGTACAAAATATGTGTACATATAGATCACTCAACAATTAAATATTTAATGAAAAACTAGTGGTTAGAGGTAGAATAATTAGATGATTATTGCTTTTACAAGAATTTGATATTACCATTGTGGATAATCCAGGTAAATTTAATGTGGTAGTTGATTTCTTGTCAAGACTAACCACTACAGGGGAGAAAGATCTAGTCAAGGATAACTTTCTAGATGACCAATTGTTTGTTATTTCATTTGATACACCTTAGTTTGCTGATATGGAAAATTATCTTGCAACAGGTAAGTTTCCTCCTTCTTTCACAAATAAATAAATAAATAAGTTAATCAAAACTAGTACATGATTCAAATGCTTAAATGGAATGCTATTTAAGTGTGGTATTGATTTGGTTTTACGTAGGTGTGTAAGAGAAGATGAAATCTTTGACATCCTCTGAGAATGTCATGATGAACCAAGTGGAGGACACTATTCAGTGAAAATAACATCTCACAAGATACTTGGCACCGGTTATTATTGGCCATCTCTGCACAAATATGTGAAGAGATATATCAGGCGGTGTGATCCTTGTCAAAGGATGGGAAAGCCAACCTTTACCAATGAAATGCCTCTGCAACCTCAAGTAGTGATTGAACCATTTGAGAGATGGGGGTTGTATTTTGTTAGTCCCTTTAGTCCTTCTTCATAAGGAAAGGAACATATTCTTGTGTGTACTGATTACGTGAAAAAGTGGGTAAGATTACTAGCTTTAACAAATGTCACTGAAGAAGCGATTCTTGATTTCCTTTGGCACAAAATTATGGTAAATTTTGGAGCACCAAGGATTATAGTTTTAGACCGGGGACCACAATTTATGTGTAATATGATCCATGCTTTCACAATGTATTATCGGATCAATCATAGGAAGACATCTCCTATCACCCATAATCAAATGGACAAGATGAAGTAACGAATAGAGAATTGTAAAAATCCTTACCAAAATAGTGAAGCGGGAAGAAGATATTGGGTAAAAAGACTACCTAAAGCTATCTGGCTTGCAATACAACTTGGAAAACTATGATCGGGTTTTCACCATATGAGTTAGTCTATGGGAAAATCCTTGTTGCCTATTGAGTTTGAACTACAGACATTGAGGACAATAGTCAAGGTGGGTATTGAGTTGGATGCAACTCAAAAGGAGAGAATCCTTCAACTCAATGAGTTGGATGAATTGAGGATGGAAGCACTTCAGCAAACCGAGATAATCCAAGATCAAAGGAAACAATGACATGATACACATATCAAGAAAAGACAATTCAAAGTAGGGGACTGGGCATTACTGTTTGATTCCAAGTACCAACAATTCAAAGGAAAGATGAGAACCAGATGGTTAGGACCCTATCTAGATTGATTAGATATTTGACAATGGTTCTATTCAACTACTTCCCATTGATGACAATAGAAGAACACTCTTGGTCAATGGACATAGGCTAAAGATTTATAGGAAGCCTCCTACTAAGGATGAATTATTGAAGAAGATTGAAGTAGATAGAGAATTTGATCATATGGAAGAACCCAGTTCTTCCAAAATGATCAAATAATCAGATGAATAAATCCAAAATAAAGGGGAGAGAATGAAAACTAGTAAATGGCATTCTCTTCCCCGAGAAAAAACAATAAGGGAAGAGAATGAAAACTAGTAAATGGCGTTCTCTTCCCCAAAAAATATTTTCTCTCAGAGATCAATTGAAAACCAAAAATGGTGGTTGATTTTCCCAAATAAATGGCTAATTCAAATTTTTTTTTTTAGAATTCCAGCTATTTTTCTAACTGTTTTCCTTTTGTTTCACTTTTTAGGAATGATGAGTCATCATGACGGAGGGATTACATCATCAAGGATGGTAATTATATCTTTAAATTATTAAAGGTTAGATTAAAAGTTTGCATGTGTGATTAGATTTGATTTAAAAGTTGATATGATGAGTCATCTATTGTACATCATGATTAAAAGTGAGTAATCATGAGAAAGATATTAATGGAATAAATCAGCGACATAGTTATAATGAGTTATCATTAGTGTGGAACCAACAAAGTGAAAACTAAGTTGTAGAGAAACTTCAAGGAAGAAGCAGTGAATTAGGTTTGCATTCTGCAGCTACAACATAGAAGTTCCACACTAAATCTGATAATTCCAAAGCTAAGTATAGTAATTCCACAAAAAAATTCACTAGTTCCATAGCTAAGTGAAGAGTTCTTCAGCCAACATGTACAAGATTAAATAAGAATGAATTTGAATCACCTCTATATCATGGGGATTAAGAAGAAGTCGGAACTAGAAGATGATACCCAGCTCATTGCAGATGAAGAAGTGGCGGTTATCTTCCATTAGGTAGGATGGATGGAATTTTTGTGAAAGTTTCCCAAGTATAATGACGAATTGGTAAGAGAATTCGTTATAAATTTAGAGCAATCTAGGAAAAGGTTAGAAAAAAATTTATTCCTTTTTCTATGAATACAATAAGTAATGTATCTAGAGTGCCAATTGTGCATGTCCTAAACCCTATTAAAGGGACATTAAAAGACCTTGCTAAAAAAGGGGAAGCTAAACCCCAATATATTTACAACACAAATAAAATCATAAAAGGGGTCAGAAGGGCCAACTTTCCCAAACCCTTTGACAGAGTGGAATTTTGGATAGTCAAGTATTTAGCCTATGATGGTCAATTTGAGTCGGTAGGAAGAGAAGTTATAAAGATCTTCATATACCTTAGATATGGAGCTACAAAACCAAAATATATAGTAAACCTTCCAGGGTTTCTTTTTGACTCCATCAATACAATGTCCCAAAGGTATTGATGGGGTGTGGGAACAATCAAACATCATGGGTTAGTGCATTTAGTGTGCCAACACCATTTCCTTTTGAAGAAAAATGGAGAGGAAATGTGGGAGAAATTTCTTAGCAAGTTTAAGCAGAGCCCTGATATTCTCAAGAGAGTAATAAGAACCCCTTCTGCTCCTATAATTAATTTGGAAATGGATGCCACTGCAAAGAAAAAGAAAGAACTAGGTGGAGAGGAAATACCAAAAAGAAGAAGATCTGAAAGAAGAACTAAAACTACAGAACCAACTGTGCCTCTTGAAGAAAATCCTTCCTCTACAAAAGTTATGGGAGAGCCAATATCTATCTTTGATAGTGACATTTCACCAAGGCAAGAGCAAGAGGTGAAAATCAGAATAAGCTCTAGGAGGAGACCCATTTCTATACATTTTGAGGCTCCTTAAAGAAGGAAAATTCATAAAAATTCTAAAGAAATTCTGGAGGAAAAGAAAGATCAAGAAGGGCTGGAAAAGGAAGCTGCTGATATTTTGGGTAGCATGGCCATGACTCCTCCTGGACCAAGCCAAACAGAGATAGAAAAAGAAGATGAGAGATTTGAAGAACAATTTCTTCAAGAATTGGGTGAACCAGAAACATTGTCACATGAAGAAGAAGAGTTGGCATCTTGGAGATGAAAAGGGAAATTTCCTTTGGTAGAAGAAGAATTCTCAACTCCCCAAGAAATTTTAGAGAAAGAAGAAAAACAACAGGTTAAACAGGCTTTGTTTTTTCCAGAGCAGAACTCATTATTAGAGAAAAGAATGAGGTGTTGAATTTTCTTAAACTTAAATTAGAATAGAGAGAAATGGTTATTTAGTATTTAACAAATAAAATCATTGACAAGAGTGAGGAATTGACAAGAGATAAAGAACAGATAATCGAGAAAGAGGATTAATGTCAAAATTATAGAAAACAAACTTATCATCACAATCTACTGCACAAATTGAATTAACTTATTGGCCACTTAGACAACTATGGGATAAGACTTTTAGAGAACTCAGTGAAGCCAAGACATCCAATGAGGACTTGAAAAGAAAGATAGAAGAAGAGAAGAAAGAAATAAAATGATGGGAATAAATTTTTTTACAAAGAATAAAATGAAAAATTTAAATATCTTGTGAAAATACAAATGGTTTACATGATGAGTGAGAAATTTCTTGCATGCAGGAGACCTTCTCCTACATATAGTGTGTTTTTGGAGGAACAATTCATTCATTGGCAGATTGTCAAGGATAACATGTGGTCTTCCACATGAAATAAAAGATGAAGTTGATTTCATAGCAGCCTATTCCTTAGCCAATGCAGAGTAGAAAAATATTCTCTGCAAATTCTATCTCTGTAATTTCATGCTGGAAAAGAACTCAGGTTTTATGATCAATTTGTATATAGGAGAGAGCCGTGTTAATGTATTTGTTTTTTTAATCCAAAATCAGATTACATAGAAGGAAAGGGAGTCAGAGAATCAGTTAAAGGCTAGTTCATCTGGTCTTTGTATGAGGATTCATTATGGTAAAACATTCGCCTTTGTTACACATTTCAAATCCCATGCATTTGATAAAAGGTTCAAGGAACCTTATCTTTCCAATTTGCAAAGAAGTATTAATGCCTTCACCTCTTATGAAGAGGAAAATTTTTAATATATTTATGAGGCATGTTTGAAAATATGGGAATTTATCACGGTGGCATTGAGAAGAAGGGAAGTAATATCTCCAACAAACTTAATCTAGATTTTTCATAGAGCAAAAGCCTTATGTACGCTAATTCCTCAGATCAATGAAAAGCACATAGGCATATGGATAGGAATGAGAATAAGACCTCCACTCCTTCTCACCCCCATGTCACCATGGTAGAATAGAGAACCATAGGATTCCACTAAATTTGATGCATGGAAGAGGAAAGTAGAAGCAAGAGTAGGGTATAGTACATCTGAATTAAAGCATTGGGATATTCAGTATCAACCATTTGACCTAAGAAATCAAATGGAATGCAGAATATATAACCCCAAATTTGAAGAGTAAAGTTTGTAAAGGGACTTACAAACAAGTAAGTATGGGGGAAATGATGAGGCTAGAATATGCCCGATAAATGTACAATAAATGATCTCATCTTACTCTCCTTTTGATTAATTCTGATTGCATTTTGTGACTTTTGTTTGATCTGATATGAGTTAGGATGTAATTGTCCATCTTTTTTTGATTATGATTCTAACGTTTAAAAGCTCTGTAATTCCTAACAAAGTGTTTTGGAAACTCATTTTTGTAATAAATCAAGTCACAATCAGGTGGAAGAATGAAGTATGAAGTAGTTAGCATGTTTTTGGGAACATTTATTTCACTAAAGCAGAGTTCCAAAACTTATAAGCTAGTTCTAGAACTTTATTACACAGTACAGGATTTATCACTTAGTTCTAGAACTTCCAAAATTAGTTCTATAACTCTAGTACTTAGTTCTAGAATTATCAAAATTAGTTCTAGACCTCCTACAGATAGCTCCAGAACTCTCTTGGTTAAACCTGGAATGATTTCCTGCAAATAGATTAAGAGATATAGAAAATATAGAGGAATATAGAGATAGGACGAGATAGATATAGATTGATATAGAAAATATAGAGGAATATAGAGATAGGACGAGATAGATATAGATTGATACACATATCCAACAAGTTTTTGTAATGCATAACATTTTATCAATAAAATAGCCATTTCTATTTGAGAGAAAATTAAGTTGTCAATCATGTTTCAAGGTGGAGCAAGGGCCCACTCCTCCAAGAACCAGGATCCTCATTTTTGGTATTTATATTTTTAAAGAAAATAGTTTAGATCTGTTAATTTTATATCACTTTCAATTTAATTTTTTTTTAGACTTGTCCCTACAAGTATTCTAGATTAAGTTCTTATTTCTTTGCAATCATTTTCCAAGCATTCTCAATTATGTGTTTATTTATGTAATGTTTGTTTTCGACAATCTATTTCATTTATGCAAAGTGTGTTTACTTCCAAGGCAAAGTGTTTATTTCCAACCAATTCATTTATGTAAAGTGTGTTTACTTCCAAGGAAAAGTGTGTTTATTTCCAACAATTCATTTATGTAAAGTGTGTTTACTTCCAACATGTTTTCATAGTTTGATTCCAATAAGGTTTTTAACCAAGAAGTCCTTAAGACATTGAAAAGATCCCCCATAAAATACAAAATACATATAATCAATTACTAGATTTCCAAGATTCCTCTTGTTTCATATAGCTTTAGACACACCCCTAGTTTGAATATGACATCAATAGAGAGTTGATTAAATGAAGGGAATAACAACACCCATCAAATACCCTAACTTGAAAAATTCCTCTCTTCTCTTTCATGCCACCTCCTTCTTGCTCTATTGTCTTCTTCCCTCTGTGCTATGTCACATATTTTACTACAATTTTTCACAAGTTCACTGGTTCATGAAAGTAATTCACATCGCTCTTCAAAAAACCCTCATTGCACTTTGAGCTTGGGAGAACAAAATAAATTATCTAAGGCAAGGTAGTCAAAATGACTATTCTTATCTCTTATTTATACTTTATCGATGCCTTAGATTTCCTCCAACCATGTGTCCTAATGTATCTTTTTAATAAAACACTTTATTTCACTTAAGTCAACTTCTGCAACTTCCCCTCGCGCTTTGTAGATCTAACCTTTAAGCACTCCAATACCAGTTCATGACCGCCATAGACCTCCTTTGCGTGCATTTCCACACCAAATTACCTAAAATTTACTTCATTTACTAAGTATTTCCCTATAATATTGCTTATCTTGTGTCATACTACGTGATCCTTACCTTCTTATGGTCTTCAGGTTCTTTCATCCCACCTTCATAACTACATGAATTTATGCATTTTATCCATTACGTTGCTCATTCTTTTGTCTTCATATTAATTTCCCCAATAGTCCATTGTTGAAGTTTTTGGCCTCCATGTTCAAAATATTTACTACCTCATCTCACACAAAAATGTATGCATGGTCCCTTGCATATACAAGCTCTTATAATGCAATTAACTCTTTGGCGCACCAACGTGCAAAACAAAGCCAAAAATGAAGAAAAAGGAAACAACCAAAATGACTAAAAGAAATCTAAAATAATTGGAAAAATTGCCTTATTTTTTACTATACATAAGCCTTATTTATAGTAGGGCTTCAACCTACTCCCATTAAAGTAACTTGGTAACCTTGATCCCATCTAGTGCTTCGCAACTAGAACGTGCTTGAATCGAGGATGTATGAGATGATGTATGGTCCTAACCAATGGAATTTCAGTTTCCCAAGATGGCACAAAAATTTAGAGTCATAAAGAAAGACCATCTGCCCAACCTCGAATTATTTGTTTTTGATATGACGATTATCTATGCTTTTTTTTCATGCCTTCTCAATATTCTGACTCCACCTAGAAAGTGATCACCTTTCATCCAACTGCATTAACTTCTCCATGTGCTTATATAGTGCTTTGTCATCACGCCTAATCCTCCCGCACGTGTAATATGTAGGGACAATAACATAAACACTATTGGTAAAATAGCTTCCGCGCTAAACACTAATTGAAATGGTGTGGCCTTGTTCAATCTCTTATAGGTCCTCACATATTCCCATAAGTACGCATGAGACTTTTTCATCCCAATCCATTCTTCCCACATTACAAATTTTGGGCGAGTGTGTGACTCGAAGATCTTTTAAATGCCTCAACAGTTCCATTAGCTTGGGGGTGATACATGGTGGTCTTTTTATGGGCCGTCATGAACTCTACTTGACAAAATCTTGGTTTTTTCATTCAAAAGTGTGTGCCTCTCACACTAGTCGGGTTTAAAGGACACCCATAATTGTTGCTTATATTATCCCATAGAAATATTATTGTTTTGGTTGTTCTACAATCCTTCACAGGAACTTCCTTCACCCATCTTGTTAAGTAATAAGTACAAGTAATGATAGAGCACGAACTAGTCCTTCACGTGACAAGTGAAATCAGTCCTAAAAAATAATGTCCCACTTCTCAAATGGTTATACGCTAGCTATCATTCTCAAGGGCATCTCATCTCTTCTTCCTAGTTTTCCAAGGCATTGGCAATGGTCACATGCCTTGTAAAACTCAATACAATCTTGGTATATGATTTCCCACCAAATCTCTACCAGAAGGATCTTACACGTGGTTGTATTCTCGGTATGGTGTCCTTTTGCAATCTCATTGTGTGATTCCTCCATGATTGATACGTGCTCATGTTCTAACACATATTCATGTAAAACCTCATCATGGCATAGCTTATATAAGTCTCCACTAAGTAACATATAGGGTGCGACACGTATGGCTAATCGCTTCCTTTCCAAGGTCTTCATTCCCTTCGGTGTCACTCCCATTTTGAAACACATCAATATCTTCTAAATCGGAGGGTTTGTGCCACAATCTAAATAGTTATGCATTTGACATTGTATCCTTAATTCTCTACAAGTCCTCCCTAAGTCAATCCTAGATAAATGTTTAGGTCCTAAGTTACTCTTTTTGAGTTTTACCACAACAAGAAACTCAAATAATTGAAACAACAGGACCCACCGACATATGATATTTTTACCAAGTACTTCAATGCCATGTGGTCCATGTAGAATTTAAAGGGTGTTTCCAACAGATTACTACTAGAATTTGTATAGTGGATAGATCATTGATAATGCTTTGCACTCTATAGTATTATAGTTCTATTCTCATGGTGGTTAGTTTTCTACTAGCAAAAAAGCAAGGCGTGGTCAACAATTCCTTCTCTAGGTTATGCTAATATGTCCCTAATTTCCATCCTTGAAGCATCAAAATGTACATGGAATGGTCTGTCCCAAGAAGGAAAGCATAATATGGGCACACTGATAAGCTTATTCTTTAATGTGTCAAATTCCATCTATTGTGCTTCTCCCCGATGGAATGTACATCCATGCTTCAACAGTCCTTCCAATGGCATGACAATTTTGGCATACCCCCTTATAATTTTTTTGTAATATCCCATATGCCCAAGGAATATGTACCATGCGCTCGGCTAGTATGCTCCCCTAATCCCAAAATAATGGAAACTTTGGTAGGATGCACCAGTAAACCTTCCTTACATATGATATGCCCCAATAGGGTTCCAAATGGAGTAGCAAAGAGACATTTCTTAATGTTAATAGATATTTGCAACTACTAACATCTCTTGGACATCAACCACAAATTGTCACAATGGTCTTTCACTATTCCATACATTGTTCGGTCATTAAGGTAGACTGAAGAAAATTATGGATTAAATCCTAAAATTCTTGGACCAAGATGCGTGAAAACACAAAAAGTGTGTTCTTTAGTCCAAAAGCATGATCGTGTAGGAAAATATTCCCCACTCGGTGGAAAAAATTCTTTTATTGGTCCTCTTTTGTAATTCTAACTTGATGATACCTTGAGAATCCATCTGTGAAAGGATAGATCTTGTGCTCGGCTACTCCTCGAGGATCTCTTCGGTGAAAGGGGTGGGAAAGGGATCAATAAAACATACCGCATCTAAATCTTTGTAATCAACATAGATCCTTATCCTCCCATACTTTTTAATGTTAATGACCATTGGGCTTAACCATTTTGATTCTTTAAAAACCTTAATGATGCATGTTTTAATCATCTTGTCTATCTCTTCCTTTACCCAGACACACAAATTTGGGTTCATTCGGTAAGGTATCTTTCGAATCGGGAGGGATCCTTCCTTTAACTTGATTTTCATTTCCCTAAGGAGTGGTGAACAAATTTAATCTCATGGTACCCACATTGATATAAGTTCTGAAAATCACACAACTAATCAATGATCTTTGAAACCTACTTTTCTAACCAATAGTCCCCAATAGTAGCCTCCTTAGGTTTTGTTTTTAAGACAACGTTACCTTTCTTTATTTTGCAGGGTTCATGGTAGGTGTATGATTACTCATCGCACTACTATCGGTTACTTTTCATGTACCCATAGTATGGTTAGCATCCAAGTTCTCCACTTCCTCGCCATCACCACATAGACCAAATTTCCCTTCTCTTTCTCTCTGCAAGCACACTCAAGCTGTATTTCATTTGATTCTCCCTCATTCGAATGCACTTCTAAGCCAATTTTACCCATAATTTCAGTATTCTATCCTCTTCCATGGAAATATATCCCATATTTAGGTTCTTAATAACCTGCAACACCTCGTTCACCAAGGGCTTAGCACTTTTATATTCAAAATTTTGAATCAAATCATTTGTTAACTCCCGCATGAAGTTCCCCTGTCTGATGGCATAATTCTAAATGAATGTACCATGCACATGTATAACCTTATAGTGTGGAGTATAATTTGTGCACCGGAGGGAAGGAGGTAAAGGCTCTATGCCTTCCATCTAGAACATCTCACATTCTTGGACATGATCTGAGGTGGATCCTTTCCCATCATTGTCACAATATTTTGTTGGCACATTACTCTTGAAGAATCTAATAGAGAGCACAACCCTCACCTTGCACCACCCTAAAATCTTGTCCCAATGATCCATCCACCAACATGCTACGGTTCCATGCAAAGTGTAGAAAATCATGCTCCTTATTTTGATCTCACATCTCCATTGATCTTCCATGGCTTGTAGGAAAACATCAGGTTTGTTGTCCCCAGTGTAGCTTGGTAATTACTTACTTCTCAAGTGCCTAAGTGGGTGTACCCTTATCACTCTTGTAACAGATCCCCTTAATTTCCACCCAACTAACTCATAATTCCCATGCACCCAATTGTTACATGCTACACTAATGGAATCACTCATAGATTGAGCATCTTCAAAATGAATAACCCCTTCCATAGGATTAATCACCTCAGGGTCCCTAATAGTGTACACATAGATTCTATCGAGAATTCCTCTCCCAAAGGATCGGTAGAGGTTTTGACTTCCTATAGGATAAAGGGATAATAATCCATTCTTCCTTGTTCTCAAAACTTATATACCGCTTATTGAACTGTAGGTTAGCATTGTTCTTATAACATGAGGGGTACCCAAATAAATCTAGAAATTTGTTTGTCTCAGTGCTCTTCCTTTTCTCTAATTGTATTGACTACTCCTTTAGGCACTAGATATCTCCTTGTCAGCTTTGAATTACATCCATAGTCTCTTGATAAACCTCTTTCTGATGAGTAGGGTCTAGATACTTCCCATGTACCACCTCTTCTCTTGTAACCAATAACCTTTTCTTTGGTACCTCCCTAGTGCGTGCAGCCTTAGCTTGCATTATCACCGATCTGATTCTAATTCGACTCATGCACCACCCTAGGAATCCATTGTGAGTTAAAATTCTTCATGCTTACCATTCTTGAACCTTTATTCTTCCATTATTATTGGTTCATGTGTTCAAATAACTCTGGACACTCCTCATACTTGTGATTCTCTCTACACCAAGAGAATTGTAACAAATTAGGGCATTCGTGCTTATAGTTCTCCGTAGACCCATAGTTATAACAATTTCCATGCCAAAACTCACCTCTTCTACCTTTGCGGTTGCCACTTCCTCTAAATACTCCTTGAAAGCCTCATCCATGAGCTTCTTCATCCATGCACCCTTCATAATTATGACCATCATCCTTTGAATTGTTTACAATGTTAGTCTTATGCACGCCAATATTAATTACATCATATATCTAGTCAATCAATCTATAATCCTTAGTGTCATGAGTAGTAGAGGTGTAAATAATATAGTAGAAAGACATATTCTTGTGGTTCATGCACTCCAAAGAGCAAAACCTACTTGTATCATGATTTCGTGGAAAATTTCATAGTCTATTGTCATGGTGTGTACCGATCTTTGAGGAAAATTTTCCTTTGTATGCCCCTCTACCTCACAATCCATTCACCATAGGCCACTGCAAGTCTCATGGGTTAAGTTCACAGAAATATTCTCTAGGTACTTTTCCATTGAAGTAATTTGAGGTTCAAGAAAAGGGCTAAAACTAGTATTCATGCTTCCAATAGCCTCGGTGCATGTGGGCAACCTCCAAGGCCTTACGCGGGTCTATGAAGGTCTTTTGTGAAATCACTCTCCTAAAAGGTGTTATCAACCCTCCAAAAAAATATTGATCATGCTTTGAGAAGGATGATTATCATATGATAGTTTTGAGAAAAGATTCTTAAAATGTGCATCAAATTCCCGCACACTCTCTACCATACCTTTTTTAATATCTTTCAATGTACTAATGATCTTCTATTTAAACCCAAGAATTTTAAATTTAGCTAAGAAGGCATTACACGGCGGTGTAATCTACCACTATCTAGTGGGGTCATACTTTTGGTACCAAATATGTACGCATCCCCGTAACATTGTTGAAAATTAACTTTCCTTCTTCCAGTAATGATCCCCTTTGCACACCATAGTAAATCACATTTGTGTACATGCTCTAAACCATCCTCAACACCTTTTTAATCTAGTAGGTGTAAATACATTTAAAAAAATATTTGATGAGGTGGTTAAGGCCCTTGGCTGCCCGATCTGGAACCTTGATTCCTTTGAATTTTCCTCTACCACTAGATCTACTATATCTACCAGCATATGTCCCTATTCATCCACTAGATCCTCTAGATCCATCAGGTCCAGTGGTTCCTATTCCATTATATCCACCTCCCATAGCTGGTAAAGGTCCTGAAGTGGTCACACCTTCTATCCCCACTATCACATTAAACTGTGCACTAATAATATGTGATATTGCACTGCTACCTACGATGTGTTTCTTGTGCCACTTCCGATGTGATACCCAATATTTTTGTACCTAAAATTTTACCAAGAGTTGTTCCAGGACAATATACCTCCAAACATAGGAAATGATTGTGCAGCCATAGATGTGCCAAATGAAAATTTATACCTCCTAGGTGTTGATTGGTCACTTCCACCAATACCAACTAAGTTAGTAATAATTATCTCTAGATTTGGAAAACTAAGTGTTAGGGGTTGGCCACCAGATGGATTTAGATGTGTGTTAATGACTCATCTCCTCTCTTTATATGTCAAGCCTACTCTAGAAATCGAGTGCTTTCCAAGATGGGGTAGCACAGATTTGCTCAAGCTTCACGTCTTCTACGTGAACTTCAATTCCCTCCTACAACATCTTCCATCATAAATCCATTTCTCCTGTAACTTTGCATTTTCTATCTAACTCCCTCTCATGGGCTTCATTATATATGAGTCATCTCTCTTCCCTCTCCCTTCTGCTGCAGGTCCACCATCTTCCTCCACTCTAGCTTCCTTGCCCAATGCTCGGAAGAATTTTAGCTTGACCATATAAAATTCTTATAAACTTAGTTTAACGATCATGATATTTATAGCTAAGGGTATATCATGAAATAATGATCCTCTTATCTCTTTCAAAAATTCAAACTCAGCAATCACTCGATAGGTATATGTAGAAATCATGTACTCCAAGGTGTAATTTGTTGACACTCTACTCCACCAATGATCAACATTGTGTGTTGAAGTCTTATCAGCATCCTCTGACCTCTAATACTCATCTTGGGTCCACATGTGAGATCTATAGTACCAACTTGATATAGATGCATATGCCAAAACCATTCATACAACTCCACTAGAAAGAAAAAAATAAGGTCTCACACAACCTCGGGATACAAATGTTCTTCTACCTATTTGCATGTATAAAACTCGGTCCAGTACTAAATCTCTCGAGAAAACTCATCCTACATGATTTTAAGCCATGCTTCAACACTTGCTAAGGTCAAGCACTCTATCATCGTGTATCATTCTCGCAAATGACTTCGAAATGAGGTCTCGACAACAAAACCAAAATGTAGTCTCTATTATCACTATCTATTTCAGCTACTAATCCCAAGTAAGATGATATATCATCTAGTCTTATCTGAAGCTCACACAGCGTGTGCAAAAGCACTTCGAGTCCCTCCTTTATGTGAGATTCATGATAATGTTCCTTCTTAACATGAGGATGTAAAAAAACTAGAGGCGGTGCATTCATTCATGGAATTTAAGGTGTAAGCAATAACTCCTAGTCTAGTGCATTCCAAGCATACATTAACATGATAAACTAAAGGAAAGTAGAATCAAACCATGAGAATTATCAAGAAAACTAGTAACACACACACATGAACATAAAGGAAAGATACAAAGATTAATATCCATCACATGAGTGCTTTATAATTACTTCACTATATTCATAAGCCAAAATATGGCAGCTAATATTACATCAAGAGAGCTCCATTATTTCTGAATGTTCACACTATCAGATCTTTCTTTACATCATAGAGCTCATCATTTCATATTTTTCACACCCTCTCATATTCCTTATCTATCCTTAATTATCTTTTTGAATACCATCATGCCCATCGAATAATCATTCTCCTTTCATCTTAACCACTCATCATCACTTGTGAAGGCCTGATGGAATCTTTTCATCATTGCTCTACCACTACCCAGGAATATGCCAGGTGTCACCATATATTTCCCTCAATTGAGTGCCTTCTAGAATGCATGTGCCAGCTAATCCTTAACAACGTCAATTCTTTATCCTCTCACAATAACCGTAATTATTCCTTCGAATATCCTTTTCTTGAATCACGAGTCTCTATAGATTATCCACATTTGTATCTGGTCACTTTTCCATTCAATCCCTATTTGCCTCTTTTCTTGTTTTTGAAAACTCATAAATTCCCTATTCAATTCTACCCCGACACGAGCCTTCACACCTCCCCAATAATTACTTATGTGTGTGCCTTCGCGCCCTATTTTTACAAGCCACAAGGCTTCACACCTTAGGTACTTAGTTACTTTTAGGGGTCCAAAATCACCCCACACTAAATTGGTTTCCATCCCAGCAAAACTCCATGCTTCTCAAATATTTTTTTGTCAATTGGAATAGTGATGAAAAGAATAAATAAGATAGGTTGGGAGAGAATATGAATAAATAATTTTAGGAATGGGGGGGTTGTTATGTGACCAAGTGCAGGAGTTCAGGTAACTCTGTATCTATCTCGTTCTTCAATTCCTCCTAGGCCTCTAATTTTGATAAGGCCTTACCTAGTGGTTTTCTTATGACATTTGGTACCTGGTCTAGAGTAATTTCCTCTACCTTCCCTCTCAACATGTTAAAATCCACCCCTATCTCCACACAGACACCCTCAAACTCATCCATCCATTTAGTGATGGAGTCTCAAAGTTCATATTCCTTCTGTATCTTTTCTTCAGGATCTTCCTTCTCTTCCTCCTCTTCCTTCCCTTCCTTCTCTCCCTCATGCCCTAGAAATGAGGCCTTGGTGCTACCCTGTACCAAAGTGTTGCACCCTTGTTACCATTCCATCATGTGTAGTACTTCCTCTTCCTAGAAGTATCTAACTTCCCTTCATCCTGCTCTTCTTCTTCTTCTTCTTGTACTAATTTCATGGGTGGGATTGGCATTCCCCATGGCTTTAGAAAGGGGGAGTCTATAACCTCCACCTCAATTCCCTCATGTTTTTAGGGCACGAGATGTATAAAAACCTAATGGACGTATTCATGGATTGTAACACTTTGACCTAGGGGTGAAATTATAGAAGGTTTGGATCCAAAAATTTGATATAGGTAGGTCAAGTTCCATACTTGTATGTAGCGCGCAACATGTGGACATCAACATCCACCTTGTCTGCATCAAAAATAAACTTATGTGCATCCTTGATCTGGTTAATGGCATACTTCATATATTTGGTCATGAAAGTGAAGGGGAGCTTACACCATGGCCCCATCTCTCCCTTGGCCATCATAAACTTTTCTAGATAAAAATATTGTGTAACGTAAATTTTTCTTGGTCCCCAACAACCTATGGTAACTCATGGGGAATGTGTCACTCATTCTCAAAAGATCAAAGCACAATCACTTGAGCCATATGTTCATCTAAGCCTTGTAACCATGTGATATGTTCCCATTGTAGGTGAACTTCATGAATTATACTACAGGGGATGTGTGTGAACCCAAATCTTCCCATCTGGTCCATCTGGGACACCAATCTCCTAGAACATGATCAATAGCAGGATGGAGCCCCATGTGATCTTTGCTCCTGCCTCATTTTGTACCAATGCCTCTTTGATAATGAAATTCAAAATAAATTGGGAAAAATTGTAGTCTTCCCTCTTGGACACCCTGTAGGCCACATATAAGAACTTCTCATTAATGTCTTTCCACCTTTCTAATGCACCCAATTTGTAACTAACGAGCTGGGAGGTGACTCCTAACACTAGGTATGGAAGATCTGTAATTACCTGTGCCCTACCTCCTTTCTCGTAGTTCAATTTCTTTGCCAGCTCCTCAATCTGGTAGTGGCACATAAATCAAGTGTCATATCCTCTCCAATGTTCTATAGGCCTATAACCATTTGAATTAAATGGCCTATGATCCTCATTCTTCTTCCCGTGAAGTATAATAAGTCTTCGTGCACTCTGTAATATTAACCACCTAAACAATGGGATGGGTTTGGAAAAGAATAGCAGAGATCCCATATTTGCAAAACTCTAGTATTTTGTAGCTCTTGTTGCACCAAGTCATTGACCTTAGGGTTTCTAAGCTCATCCACCATTGGAGTGTCTAATACTAGGTCCTCCCACATCAAATTTTCATTATCAAATGTTTTGTGGTTGTATTTGTTGATCTTGCATTTGTATAGCTTCGAGATCCACTTTTTTGCCTTGATAAATCTAGGAGGGTATTGCATTTTTGATTAAATTTCCACGAGATCCTCCTTTTCCACCACCAGTCTCTTTATTTAAACCTTCTTCAGTTCCATGTTCCTCCTTTTTTTCCTTGTGCCCTAGGTGTATTGATCCCCTAATTTTTTTCCCTAAGTCAATAGCTTCCCCGCTTCTCTTTCATGTAACCTCCTTCCTCTATTTTCTTCTCACTTCTTTTTTATGCCACAAGATTACACTACAGCTTGAATAATTCCAATGGTTCATTATAATGTTTCACACAATTCTTCTTCATAAAACCCTCGTCGCACTTTGATCTCGAGAGCACAAAAGAAATTCTCTTAAAGAAAAGTAGTTGAAATGACTATTCTTACCTCTTATTTATACTTTATTTATGCCTTAGAGTTCCTTCGACCATGTTTCCTAATGTCACTTTTTGATAAATCACTTTATTTCACTTAAATTAACTTCTATGACTTCCCCTCATGCTTTGTAGCTATAACCTTCTGGCAATCCAATACCACTAAACTGCCACATACCTCTCTTTCATGTACGTCATTATGCTAAATTACATAACCTATCTATTATTTACTAATTAGTTCCCCATGGTGTTGTCTACCATATGTTATACCACATGATCCTTCCCTTCTTGTGGTCTTTAGACGTCTTTAAACCAACCTTCATAACCACATGAATTTACACACTTTAGCCATTATGATACTCATTCTTCTGTCTTCACGTTAATTTTTCCCAACTATCCATTTTCGAAGTTGTTGTCAACCATGTTTAATATATCTACTATTTCACCTCACACAAAAATTTATGTGTGGTCCCCTACACATAGAACCTCTTACAATGTAATTAGCTACCGGTGTGCTAACGTGCAAAACCAAACTGAAAATGACGAAAAGGAAACAACAAAAAGAAAAAAGTACTAGAAGGAAATCTAATCTAATTGGTAATATTGCCTTATTTTTGACTACACATAAGCCTTATTTATAGTAGGGATTTAGCCTACTCCCATTGAATTAACTTGCTAGACTCATCCCATAAATCACTTGTAACTAGTACGTGCTAGAATCAAGGATGTACGAGATGATGTATGGTCCTAACCAATGGAATTTCAGTTTCCCAAGGTGGCATAGAAATTTAGAGTCATAAAGCAAGATCATCTTCCCAACCTCGAACTATTTGTTTTTGATATGATGATCATGTCATGCTTTTTTCATGCCTTCTCAGTCTTCTGACTCCACCTAACAAGTGATCTCCTTTCGTCCAACTGCATTAACTTCTCCATGCACTCTTGTAGTGCTTTCTCGTCAGCTAATCCTCCTATGCATGTTATTCACAAAGATGGTAGCATAAATTCTACTGGTAAAATAGCTTCCATGCCAAACACCAATTGAAATGGTGTGGCCTTGTTCAATATCTTGTAGGTTGTCCTATACGCCCATAATATGGCTAAGACTTTGTCATCCCAATCTTTTCTCCCCACATCACAAAATTTGGTCAACATGTGACTCAGTATCTTTATAAATGCCTCATCAATTCCATTAGCCTGAGGGTAATAAGGGGTGGCCTTGTGATGGGCCACCATGAACTTTGCTAACAAAATCTTAACCATTAAATTCAAAAAGTGTGTTCCTTTATCACTATTCATTAAAGGACACCCATACCTTCTGATTATGTTTTCCCACATGAATCTTACTGCTATGGTTTCTATGCAATCATTTGTAGGTGTTACCTCCACCCACCTTGTTAAGTAATCAGTGTAAGTAATGATATAACGCAAACCATTACTTCGCATGGAAAGTGAAATATGTACTACAAAATCAATCACCCACTTCTCAAATGGTTCTACGCTAGCTACTGGTCTTAAGGGAATTTCATCTCTTCTTCCTAGTTTTCCAAGGCACTAGAAATGGTCATAGGCCTTGTAAAACTCAATACAATCCTAGTAGATGCTTTCCCACCAAATCCCTACCAGTAGAATCTTACATGCTTTGTGGTATTCATTGCATAGTGTCCTCATGCAATCCCATTGTGTGATTCCTCCATGATTGCAATGTGCTCATGTTCTAACACACACAAACGTAGAATTTCATCACGACCTAATTTGTATAAATCTCCACCAATAAATATGTAAGGCACGACACGTATAGCCAATTGTTTTCTTTCCAAATTATTCATTTCCTTTTGTGCCATACTTGTTTTGAGAAATACAACAATATCCTCTAATTCAAAGGGAACGTGTTGTAGTCTAAATAGTTGTGCATCCAAAATTGTATCCTCAACACTTTCTATGCCCTCCCTAAGTTGATTCTTGATAAATGTTCAGGTCCCAAGTTACTCTTACCTAGTTTTACAACAACCGTAAACTCAAATTCTTTAAATAATAGGACCCATCTACATATGCACCCTTGTAAAATAGGCTTGTTTACTAAGTACTTCAACACCATGTGGTCTGTGTAGAATATAAAGGGTGTTTCCAGTAGATACTACCTAAATTTTTGCATTGTGTAGATCATTGATAATTCCTCACGCTCGGTAGTAGTATAGTTTTGCTCTGCTGGTGTCAACTTACTAGTTGAAAAAAGGGGTGATCAACAATCCTTTCATGAGGTTGTGCTAATACTACTTTTATGGATATCCCTGAGGCATCAACATGCACATGGAAAGGCTTATCTCGGAAGGAAAGTGTAATATGGGTGTAGTGATAAGCCTATTCTTCAATGTGTCAAATGTCATCTATTGCACCTCTCCCCAATGGAATGTACATTTGTGCTTCAATAATCCCTCTAGTGGCATGGAGATTTTCTCTACCCTCTTATAAAATGTCATTAGTACCCCATATGCCCAAGGAATCCATGCATTATGCTGTAGATGATGGTATCTTCCAATCCTAAAATAACAACTTTGGCATGATCTACCAACAAGCCTTCCTTACATCTGATATGCCCCAACAAGGTTCTAAATGGAGTAAAAGAGACATTTCTTGATATTGAGGATATTACCAACTCTGTCGGCATCTCTTGAGCATGAATCATATATTTTTGCAATGGTCCTTCACTAGTGCATACACTATCCATTCATCAAGGTAGACTTGAAGAAACTTATGGATGAAATCTTGAAATGCATACACCATAATGCGTGAAAACATAGAAGGCGCATTCTTCATTCCAAAAAGCATGAACTTGTAGGAAAAACTTCCCCATTCAATAGAAAAGTTGTCTTTTCTTTGTCCTGCTTTGCAATCCTAACTTGATAATATCACGAGAAGCCATCCGTGAATGAATATATCTCACACCCAACTAATCCTTCCAAGATATCTTCGGTGAAAGGGGTTGGAAGGGGATCAATGACACATACTTCATTCAAATCCTTATAATCAACATAGATCCTTGTACTCCCATCCTTTTTAATGTTAATGACCATTGGGCTTGTCCATTATGATTCCTCAACAACCTCAATGATAACTGATGAGATCATCTTGTCAATCTCCTCCTTAACTTTGACACATAGATTTAGATTCATTCGTTAAGGTTTCTTCTTGAATTGGGTATGCTCCATCCTTTAGTTTGATCTGTATCTCCTCTAAAGAGTGGTGAATTCCATTAGGCTCATGGTACCCATGTGGAAATAAATCCTAAAAATTGTGTAATAGATCAATGATATTTTAAACTTAATTTTCTAACTAGTAATCCCTGATAGTATCCTCCTTAGGTTCCGTATCTGAACCAATGTTAACCTTCTTTATTTTGAGAGGTTCATGGTAGGTGCACACTTTCTCATCAACACTATCCATTACCTCGCACATACCCATAGTATGGTTAACATCCAAGTTCTCCACTTCCTCGCCATTTATCACATAGACCAACTTTTCCTTCTCTTTCTCCATGCAGGTGCACTCAATCTGTAGTTCCTCTCGTTCCTCCACATCAAAACATGCCTCCAAATCAGGTTCTCCCAATAATTCCAAAATTCTATCCTTAACCATGGAACTATCTCCCATAATTAGGTGCTTAACAACCTGCAATGCCTTGTTCACCAATGGCTTAGTACTTTGATATTCAAAGGTTTGAATCAAGTCATCCATTAACTCCCTCTAATTCCCTATCTAATGGCATAATTCTGAATGAATGTACCATGTGCATGCATAGTCCTATAGTGTGGAATAAAACTTGTGCACCTAGAGGGAAGGGGGTAAAGCTTTTGTGCCTCCCATCCATGTTCTCTCACATTCTTGAACATGTTTTGAGGCAGGTTCCCCTCCATCATAGCCACATATTTTAGAACGCGTTTCTCTAGAAGAATCTAATAGAGAGTGTGTTCCTCACCCCACACCATTCTAGAAGATTGTCTTGGTGCATCATCACCCACCATCATGTTATAGTCCTAAATAATGTGTAAATAAACATGCTTCACCTTTTTATCTCATATCTCCACTTGAATTCCATGGCTCGGAGGAAAACATCAAGGTTGGATTCCTTAGTGTAGCTTGGCAACTGATTTCCTTTCAAATGCCTAAGCGGGCGTGTCTTCATCACCCTTGTAATAGAGCCTCAAAATTATCACCCAATTAACTCATATGTCCCATGTACCCAATTGTCACATGTTACACTAGTGGTATCACTCATAGATTGAGCATCTTCCCACTAAATAACTCCCTCTGTAGGGTGTATCACCTCAGGGTCCCTGATAGTGCGCACATAGATTCTGTCGAGGGATTATTCTCCCAAGGGCTTAGTATAGGGTGCTGACTTCCCATCGGTCAAGGGGATGATAACTCATTCTTCCTTATTCTCAAAACTTATATATCCCTTATTGAACCTTAGGTTTGCATTATTATTATAACACCAGGGGCACCCAAGTAATGCTGGAAAGTTGTCCACCTTAGCTAATGCCAAGACTTCAAAGTCTCCAGTGAATTTCTCCCCTTGGATAGTGATAGTAGCATCCTTTAAGACACCAATGGGCATCACCTTTTTCTTGTTATCCATATATAACACATTTGAGGATGGTTGTAATGGGGACCTTCCCATTTGATGTCATGCATCTAGGGTGAGAAAATTAACCTCCGCACTTTGTGTCTATCAGAATATTGCTTAGGATCCATCCATCGACTACTGCATTCAAGGTAATCTCCTTATCATAATCAATGGTGTGAGGGGGAAGGTTAGTGTGCAAGACTTATCACTCACGCTCTCCTCGGCACATGGTACTTTCTCCTGTAACCATTCCCCTAGAAAATGGATGATATTATCTTACCTTAGCATTTTGCATAATTCCTTGACTTCATCTAAATCCTTCTATGGAGCCTCACATCATTTCCTTTACTCTGATTTCCATGAATAATCCTTTAGGCACTAAATATATCCTTGTAGGATTTGAATCACATCCATGGTCTCCTGATAAACCTCTTTTTGATGATCAAGATCCAGATACTTCCGTGCACCACTTCTTCTCTTGTGATCAATGGTCTCTACTTTGGTATTTTTCTGGTGCGTGCAGCCTTAGCTTGTATTGTCACCAATACATGTTATATCTCTAACTCACGTGCCACCCTTGGCATCCATTACAAGTCAAACATCTTCAAAATTTTCATTCCAATGCCTTCATCCTTCCGATGTTATTCCCTCATGTGATCAAATAACGATGGGAACTCCTCATATTTGTGCTTCTTTCCACACCAAGAGCATTGTAGTAAGTCAGGGCATTTGAACTTGTAATGTTCTATGGACCCACAGTTATAACAGGTGCCGCAAGTAAATTTACATCTTCTACCTCGGTTATTTCCACAACATCTAAATGCTCCTCAAAATCATCACCTATGAGCTCCTCCATCTGCACACTCTTCATAGTGACAACCATAATCCTTGGAATTTCTTACATTACTAGTCTGGCATACACCAATATCAATGGCATCATGTATCTAGTCAATAAATCTACAATCCTTGGTGTCATTAATAGTAGAGGTGAAAATCTTGCAATTGTAAGACACATTCTTACAGATTGTGAGTTGTAGTAGCGGGCACCTACTTACATATTGATCCCCATGAAAAATCTCACAATCTACCACTATCACACATACCGATCTCTCGAGAAAAATTATCCTTTGTATGCCCTTATACCCCACAATTCATGCACTTTGTAGGCCATTGTAAGTCTCATGTGCCAAGTTTTTAGACATTTGGGCTTCAAGAAAATTACTAAACCCGGTATCATGCTTCACATAGCCTCAACATGTAGGAATCATCCAATGGCTCGCGCTAGTCTATTAAAGTGCTCTCCTAAAGGGTGTTATTAGTCCTCCAACAAACTATTGAGAATGATGAGAAGGATGAATATCATAAGATAATTTTGATAAGAGAGTTTTAAAATATGCATCATACTCCCACACACTCTCTTTCATACCTTGTTGAATCTCCTTCAGCATGTTAATGCTCTTTTGTTCAAACTCAAGAATATGGAATTCAGCTAAGAAGGCATTACACAACATAGTATAATCTACTATTGTCTTGTGGGTGTCATACTTTTGGTACCAACTATGTGTGTGCCCTTGCAACATTGTTACAAAATAACTTGCCTTCCGTTACTCGTAGCTCACATTTTTGTACATGTTCTACAGCATCCTCAACAGCTTTGTAATCTGGTAGATGTAAAGACATTTCAAAAATTACTTGTTGAGGTGGTTGAGGTCCTTGTCTTCCTGATCTAGAACCTTGATTTTCTCCAATGTTACCTCAGCCACTAGATCCACTAGTTCCTTTCCCTCATGACCCACTAGATCCTCTAGATCTACTAGGTCTAGTAGGTCCATTAGTTTCTATTCCACCTAACCCTCCAGATCCACCTCCTATAGCTAGAAAATATCCTGAAGTGGTTGTGTCTTGTGTTCCCACCATCACACTAAAATGTGTGCCGACAATTTGTGATATTTTACCACTACGGATGTGTGTCTGCGCCACTTCAAGATGTGATACCCAAACTTTTTGTACCAGTACTTTATCCAAATTTTGTTACGAAAAATATTCCTCCAAACATAGGAAATGATTGTGTAGCCATAGATGTGCTAAATGAAAAGTTATACCTCCTAGGTGTTGATCCGATAATTCTAGCAATACCAACTAGGATAGTGATACTTATCCTGGATTTTAAAAACTAAGCACTAGGGGTCATCCACTAGGTGGATTAAGATGCGTGTCAATGACTCTTCTCTTTTCTTCATATGACGAGATCTTTCCGAAGTAAATGGGGTTTCTCTTCCACACTTTCCAAGATGGGGTAGCACAGGCCGCTCGGGGACCACATCCTCCACATGAAACTCAAATCCCTCCTGCAACATCTACTTCCATAAATCCATCACTCCTGCAACTTTGCATTGTATTTTTAACTCCCTTTCCCTCCTCATTATACTCAAGCCATCTCTCTTCCCTCTCCTTTTTATCCGATGCTCGCCATCCTCCTCCATTCTAGATTCCTTTCCCCAAACTCAAAATAAGCTTGTCTGCCATAGGAAATGCTTCCAAACTTAGTGTAATGATCAAGATCTTTATAGCTAAAGGGATAACACGCAAGAATGATCCTTGTGTCTCCTTCAAGAACTTAAACTCAATAATCTCTAGACAAGAATATGTAGAAATTATGTACTCCAAGGTGTAACTCATCAACACTCTACTCCACCAATGATCAACAACACATGTCCAAGTCAGATCAACATCATGTAGCCTTTGATACTCATCTTGGGTCCATATGTGAGGTCTATAGTACCATCTTAATCTAGATGCATACACCAAAATACATTCATACAACTCCACTGGAAAATTAAAAATAAGTTCTCATAAAGCCTATGACATATATGTTTTTCTACCAATTTACATGCATTAAACTCATGTCTAGTACTAAATATATGAGAAAACTCATCCTCTGTGCTTTTAAGTGATGCTTCAAAATTTTCTAAGGTCAAGCACTCTATCATCACACACCATTCGATAAAAGATTCGAAAAGAGGCCTCAACAACAAAACCAAAATGTAGTCTCTAATCACTACTTTCCTCAACATACATTCCCAAACATGTTGGCATAACATCTAGTTAATCCTATAAGATCACCTAAGGTGTGCATAGGCACCGAGCCCCTCCTTTATGTGAGCTTTTGAGAAGCTTATTTCTTAACATAAGGATGTAATACAACAAGAAAATAAGTGCATCCATTCATGGAATTTAAGATGTAAGCATTAACTCCTAACCTAATGCACCCGAGCATAGAGAAACATGATCAACTCAATGAAATTATAATCATCCATGAAATAATGTCAAGAAAACCCGTAACACACATATGAAAATAAGGAAAATTCACATAACAAGATCCATCATATGATTGTTTAAGAATTACTTCATTATATTTATTAGCCAAATTATGGTAGCCAAGATTACCATTCATGGAAATGTTCACACTATCAGATCTTTCCTTACATCACAGAGCTTTCCATTATGCATTACACAATATCACTAAATATCTCACTCTTTCCATTCTTACTTCTAGATCCATTCTTACTTATCTCTCCTTCTCCTTTTCAAAAACCATCCATCCTTCTAGAATAATCATTGTCCTTTCCTCTTAACCTCTCAACATTATCACCTGAGAAAGCCTAAAGGAATTGGTTCATGATTTCTCTACCACTACCCAGGAATATGCCGGTGTTGCCATGCATTTCCCTCAATTAATTTCCTTTTAGCATGCATGTTCTAGCTAATCCTTAACAACCTCAACTCCTTACCCTTTCATAATAACCATATTGATGCCCTAGAATATCCTTTCCTTGATTTGCAAGTCTCCATGGCATATCCACATCTATATCTAGTCAATTTTCCATTTGATCCCTATGTATATTTTCCTTTTTTCCAAAACTCACTAAGTCCTAAATCCATCCTGCTTCCTGTGCGCGAGCCTTTGCACCTCTCCAAGAATTTCTTCTACATGTGCCTTCATGCCCTACTTCCGCACACCACAAGGCTTCATGCCTTAGGTACTTAGTTACTTTAGGGGCCCAACAATGTATCATTAATCCTAACCATAATAAAGAGGGTTAGATTATCTTTGTTTTGGTGGGATGTCTAGAATTTTAGCATCATCAAATGAGATGTTAGTAGTAGAAGCCGCATAGCATCTCTATGAGTGATACAAAGGGATGATCCTCTTCATTAGATGTTTAAATCTACTCTAAGGATTTAATAAGACCATACCGATGGTCTGGTGAGCTTTGAATAATCTCATAAAGTGATGTCTTGATTGGGGCCTAATGAAGGTATCTAATGATGCTTTTCAAAATGGTCATAGGGGCTACCAAAATGGAAACCTTTAGGTTTGATTGTGTACCTAACTCCATAGGAGGAGGAATGGCGATGAAATTCTTGGCCTTTGGTTGGGATGTTGAATTTTTATCAAGTGGGCTAGATCGGGTGGTTATCTAAACAAAATTATGAACAAAGGGACTTTGTCCCAGGAGATTCATCTCCCGAAGGTGAGATGGTAGATGTCAAACTAGATATGGAAGGAAGGGACTGACTTGGTCTAAGAATAAGTCTTCCCTCTTCAATGAGATTATGGATAATGTCATGGAGTTCTCTATAATGCTCAGTGTCATGCCCAGGGGTATGATGAAAGGTACACATAAGGTTGGAATTGAACCATAAAGGATTCTTTCCTTTTGGGTCGAAAGCCTTGATAGGAAGAAGTGTGATTGTAGAGGTTTACAATAAGTTTTGGAATATTTCAGTATATGATCCAATTAAAGTGTTATAATATTCCTTATGAGATGTCTTAGAAGTTTGGGATAAAATATGAGTATGTTGATGTTTTGGTGATTTGAATTCAGTTTTGATGTTGATTTGTCTTTTAGTGTTAAGAAATTTTGGTTTGTTGGGTTGAAATATTTGTGGTTTTGAAACAAACGATTTTGGATTGGATATTTTAATCCTAAGAGGGATTATAGATTTAACATGTGAAGATGAATCCTTGGGAGGAGTGATGACTACCTTATCTAGGGGTCAAATGGTGATATTATGGTTGGTTCGGGTATAGGAAAAAAACATTCATCTGAGGTGATCTATGGAAGGTGGAAATTTATGGGATTGTGTTGATGACATAGAAGGAAAATTCAAGTTCATTACAAGGTAAAGTGATTTTAAGCATTCCTCAAATGATGAAATTGATATGGAGGAAGAGGGTGGCATGTATGTGACCACATCATTAGATGTGGGTAAAGGAAAGGGAAGAGGAACTCGCCTAGGTTTCAAGGATGGTATGACATGCAAGGTTTGAATGGGTATAGGCGAGGGTGTCAAGCCTACTAAAATGGGTGAAGTAGATGACGAGGTGGATATGATAGGTAAGGGAGTTGATGAAGGATCAACACAAAATGTGTAAAAAGGTTGAAATGGTTACTTCATGTATGTCTCTAGGGGAATAAATGATATATTCTCTAATGGGGTTTGGATAGTTATAGATGCGGGAGAGGACATCAAGATAGATGTAGGTGTGATGGATGTAGGAACAATATCAAAGGTGATAAGTGTGATTAATGATGAGGGAGAAGAGGTTATAGATGGGATATATACATGATCAATAGTGTTAAGGGTATTTATAGTATGAGCATTGGGTGTTTGGGTCATAGTAGAAATGGTGGTTTGTCTTACTGGAATATGATTTGGGAAAGGTTGTTTAAAGATGTCAAGTGGTTGATTCCGTGAGCCGTTTTTATTGTCAACTTTAAGATCACCCTAATCGATGATTATTTAGACTAAGTCCTTGAAAGTTTGACATCTCTCTATGTCATGTCCTTAGACTTGGTGGTATTTACAGTAATGGTCTTCACGATACCACACAGACTTCAGTCTAGACTCGTCAAATGGTCGGATAGGAGGAAGTGTGATAAGGTTTATTGCCATCAATTTATCAAATATGGTGTTATATGACTCTCCCAAGGGGGTGTAATTGAACATTGGTCGAAGGGATCTTTTTGGGCTCATGTGCTAGATGTAGATGTATGAGATGATTTAAGGACCACAAGATTGGATGATGTCTTTGACTTGTCATTTTGCATGGATGATTTGGTAAATTCATGTTTGGGATTATTTAATTTTAGTTTTAGATGGCCCTTCTTGAGGGCACACATTTCAATCTTGTGAGCCATGGTAAAGGTTTCATCAAAGGTTTAAAATAATCAAATTTGTAAAATAGAGAATATATATACTTTGCAAAAGCATGTGAGAAGATTTCAATGAGATCAATTTTTGTAGAGGGAATGATAACTAGTTTATAATGTTGCATCATCACACAAAAAATTCTACAATGGGCTCATCTTCAAAATGCCGGATAGTAAATAGATCATTAATAGTTACTTTATGTGCAATGTTAATAGAAAAGTGTTCTAAAAATAGTTGCACAAGTTGGGAGAAGGAGAATATAAAATATTGGGGGATACTATTGTACCAGTCTAATGCGGGACTAGCCAAACACATGGGGAAATTACGAAGCATTAAGTCTTGGTCATGTGCGATAAGGTAACATGTATGTATAAATGCATGAAGGTGTTGTTTTGGATCCTATTTGCTATGAAAATTGGAAAAAAATTGTAATTCCCAGTGTAAATGATATGGTTTGATTGGTACATATGGGTGGATAGGCTCTTTAAATATTTTCTCATATGATAATCATATCTTGGATTCTAAAGAGAGACTTGAGACTAGGCTATCCTATTCACAAGAGCTTGCATAGGGTCATTTAAAGGGTATGTTGGGGAATGAGAGGTGGTGGTTTTATGTAAGATGTTGCATGATGAGTTTTCTGATGAGCTTGCGGATGTGTGGGTGTTTGAGGAATTTTTTGGGGTTGAGTGTAAATCATGGGCTATGATTGAAAATGTGGTTGTTAAAAGAATTTTTGTTGGGAGATGTGAATATGATGGGATTGTTGGGATTGGGTAGTTTGCTACGGTAAGTGTTGAGTGGGAATGTGGATATGAATATGTTGAAATTGTTGTTGAAAGGGTTTGGATGTTGAAAAATGTAAAGCACCCGTAAAATGGGGTTGGGAGGTGTAGGCGAGCATGCTAGATGTGAGGAGATCATATTATCTAGATATGGGATATGATTTTTGGACATATTGGTCAGGGACAATATTGGAAAAATTTACCAAAGAGGAAAGGGAAGAGTAGTGTTGATTGGTAGGAGATTTTGAGTGGTAGGTGTGACTATCTGGGTAGTTTGATGAGATGAGGGATTGGTGGAAGAGGAAGAAAGATGAGTTGTAAAAGCTCATTTACTACAAATTATGTAGTTTAGGAGTTAGTTTGATAAGTATAATTTTTTTGGAGTGGCGGAGCATCTAAGGGAATCTAAGTTAATATTCTAAGGAGATATTTCTAGAGCGGCGCTAGATTTGCATCAAATATATCTTGGAACATGGTATCACCGAGAGGGACTTTAGGAGGTCCAAGAGTCTCTAATCGAATAGATGGTGGGGTAGATAGCCTAGATGGGATATATTGATGGTATAAAAAAGGATTAGTCTCACCCAATTTTTTGGTGTGAGAAAGGGGTACAGTGAGAGACATCAAAGAGGGGTTGAGTGCTCATGAAATAAGTAATCAAGGGAATGGATGAGGTAATCTGTTGTGGTGAAATTTTTTTGAGATAAGGAACTATTTGAAGCCAAATTTTGTTCCATTATTTTGGCTACTAAATGAGTAAATCTGTGGGCATGAAATAAGTTATACCCAAGCAAGTCAAGAAAATACTTATTTTCATTAATTTAAGAAATTATGAAAAGAAGAAAGGATGGATAAAAAGGATCTAGGAGAAGGAAAAATATGTTTGGTTTTAGGTTTTTAGTGGTTAGGGGATGTCTAAGGAAGCTTCATGTTAGGTGATGAGTTCTCAATTAGTTAATCGGGTGACAGGATTGTTTTATGTGTTAATTTTATTTTTGAGGTTTAAAGTTGTGTGAGATAAAGTGTGATACGTAGTACGTTAAGCCCCTACTTAAACAATATAAGCAAGAAAGATGTAAAAATAATGTTCCTTTTTAATTCCAAAATGAATTGTGATATTTGATGAGGATGAAAACAAGAACATGAAAGTACAATGCAAAAAGGAGAAAATAGGGAAAACGTGGGAAATATTTGGATAACGCTTTTCCTATTTATCTTCACTTCTTGGGTGATGAGAAATTCAAACCACAAACCCAACATGAGAAATCAATAAAGAGGATCTTCACACTTTGTAGTGTATGTAGAAAGGAAAGAAAAATATAGGTAGAAAATTTAGAGATCACAAAAGTGTGGTCCCACCCAACATCCTAGGAATTTTTACCAAGTTTCTCATTCTTAATGAGAGGGTAATGCACTAGTCACTAAAAGTGTTGGAGGTTTTATGTTATCTTGGATACGATGTGATACGAGGCATAAGATAATGATGGATTCTACTAATGGAAATCAGATCAAACCTATAAATAAGATTTACTTATGGGAAAATGATTAGATGGTTTAGGTGGGGGTTACCCAAAAAAGTAGACCCAAGAAGAATTTAAATTCCTTGGTGGAAGTCAACCCCGTTGTTAGACACAATTGATAAAAAGTAAAGGTAAACTAAAAGTATGCATAAACTAAAGGATTCATAGAATATGAGAGTAATTACGATTGTTTTAATATCAATTTTATTGAAATAGGATGCAAATTTAATGTACCCGATCTACGTCGATGATGACCCGGGCATCAGCAAATGCGGGTCAATGGTTACCTAAGGTAGAAGGATGTAACAATGACTGTAAATGTATATTAGGATGTTATGAGTATGGATTAGAAAGAAAAGGGGCATGTAGACACTGTAAACAACTTGCGAGAGGATGTGTGGTGCAAGGAAATGAAATTAATACAAGGTAATAAGGATCATGGTGGATTTGGGCTGAAAACCGAGAAAAGTTTAGAGGATTATTATGGATATTCAAGGTTTGGAAATAGTGTAATAGATGGAACATAAATTTAAATGAATCGGAGTAAAAAAATGGTGAGGATATAGAATCGGAATTCGACAATGACCTAGGGAGACCGACGATGAAATATGAGTAGTGTTGGACAAGGCTGAGATAAAAAATCTAAATAAGAGAACCTACAAGAATAAAAAATGATAGAAATGGGTTGATAATGGAATTCCAACTGTTACTAGACTGTAAAATGTTAGATGCAAGAAATATTGAGATAAAATGATGAAATTTGATTAAACCAATACAAAATGATAAAAATATCTCAAAGGCCAATCATGATTGACATGAGAACATTTCAAGGAGGGATGGGATGTCTGTAATTTCTTCTAGAAGTCTCGGGAATAGGATATTGTTTTTAGGTCACAAGAAATATTGGGAGTTTGTACGCATTTTATGATAAATGGGAAGAAAACGCTTGGTTTTATAGGTTCAATGGCAATGGCAGGTCGCCACCGATTGGAGGGAAAGTTTTCCTAATGAGAGGATTTTTCTACTTTTGGCGTGATTTTCATGTTTTTAAGGATTGGCCAAATGCTTTAAAGCATTAGGTGGGAAGAGATTGTTTTAGGATGAGGTGTAGGTGAGTTGGTAGTGGAGATAGGTTATAAAAAGATAGGGTTGCTAAATAGGAAGTATATTAAGGGAAAGTGATGGGTATTGGCATTAATTAATTAATTAATTTTAATAAAGATTGATATGGAAGAGATAAATGGGCATTTAAATTAAACTAAGGGAGATGAATAAAATATGTACACCCGGTGACGGGCATAGACACAAAATTTAGGTATCTACACATTGATTAATGCTTTGGTATAAATCAGTTATTATTGCAAATGATGTTATCATCTCAACGTAAAAGAAGTTAAGAGATGGTAATCTCTAGCATGTTTTTTTAAATTTCGTGTGTTTAATTCTGTAAATAATTGTATTAAACAAAATATTAAAAATAATTCTCTATTTCGATGAATTAAAAAGTAAGTGTTACATTTTTCATATCAAAGTGAAGCTTGTAGCTCTTGGACTATTTATTTCCTTATGCTTATTGGATTTTTATTTTATTAATAAAAATAAAATGAATATGTGAAGGATGAACCATGGAGAATGAACCGAATCAAACTAAACTTCAAGTTCGGTGGTATAGAAGTTAAATAAAAACTTTAACGAAGTTCGTGAAACACAAAACACGAAGGTTGCTTTGATCATCCGGTTGAGTGTGGAAATGATCAATTATTTGTAGAATAACTTTGATTGATTGATAAAAATCAGCAAGGAGTTTCTTGATTATTAAACTATCGAGCAAACATATTTTGGAACTTAAAATCCAATATTAAATTAAACCCAAATAGGGTAGATGAAGTAGAAAACATGGATCGTATATTGTGAAAACATTATGTAGAAAAGGGCCAAAAAGACAAGAAGAAAAACATTGCGAGTTAAAATTCCAACTCAAAAAGATTAAAGGTATACAAGAGCATTAAATCTTCTTTACTTACAAATTTTATAAAACAGAGGTGGTGAAAAAGGGGTATGGAAGTGAAGGTGTGATGTTAGGATGAAAACAATAATAAATACTTGCTGCAATTTTTAGCAAGAAGAAGAATAACATTGCAATGGCTAAAAAGCTAAGATTAAGGAATAATTATTCCTAATGTGATAACAGTAAGTTAATTAGGACTACCTAATTTTGTTTTAAATTTAATAATAATACAACCGAGTTTGTTGTATCTAGTGATTAACTTCAAAATAATGGGAATCATATATTATACATAGCAAAAATATATTCAATATTAAATTGTTGTACCATATTATTACAATATATGGCTATTATAGATCCAAAAGGAGAATAAACTCACTTCCTAATAAATAAGTAGGTACAAAAAAGAACCCAAGATAATCACGGGTATAACAAACATATAGATTAGTGTTATACTATACAACAATAATCCATTATTAACTTCTCACTAATAATTAATTTTTACAATAATAATTTACTATACGTAAATTATTAAGCACCATGAGAGAACTAACCATTAAATTCCTAACATTCCCCCCCTTAGTGCGAACATGGGGAAAATTTCCATACTACATTGCACCTAATTTTGTGATCATGTGATTTTCCTTTGGATTATCACAAACCAAAAGTTGGTTTTCCATCGGTTAACCAAAAACTGAGAGTAAGGTGGTTTTCCTTTGGTGAAGACAAACCACAAAGGGGTGAAGGTCTTAAAATGGTTTACCTACAACCATATCACGATGCTCTAGTGTATCCTTTGGATTTCATCATAGTTGATCTTCGAGGATTATATATCGGAATCTGTCATAGTGTAAAAATATCACTCCACACATACAAACTGAAGTATTATGCCATTTCCTGCCCCCACAATGTGAAGTTTCCATAAAAATTATTCTAAAAACACCACATTGAAATAAAACAAACACACACTCACACATGTCACCAACTCAATATGTGCAGCCTCATTGGTGGTTCTTGACAAGAGGATGGCAATCGTCCTCCATCCTCTAGGTATCCTCCGGACTCTAGTATCATGTTGCTAGCTCAACAAATTTAGATTTTGAGGATCAATGGTTGTCAGAACATCGGGTAACACCAAAAATGCGTCCGTAAGGAAAAAATTATTTTATTATTTTTCAACTTTTGGCATCTCGAAGTTTACAAAGACATTGATAAGATAATATAAATGACCATAATAACTTGACAAATGATGACAAATTTTAATAAAAAAATTGATGATACACAACTTTGATGACGACAAAATGACAATATAACTTAAACTATTGAAACTTGACTTTTATAATTTTTGACTACTAAAATAAATAAACAATTACTTTAACACAATATAAAGTTAATGATAGTACACCTATCGATCAACAACTATATTGATAATGTGATAACATTTATAGTTTTGAACTATGGAGAGACTTTGACGTGGATTATAGTCATGAAACTATAAAAATTCTTAAACTTACAAAGGCCAACTAAACTCTAGACCGACTCACTTTGAATTTTTGATAATTTAAAACCAATGACATATGACTGATTTGGTCAATTTTGAGCCAAAAAACAACTTCCCAAACCTATGCATGCCATGTGGATTCAATATACTTTGAGGTTTTATTTGGAGTGTTGATGACCGTAACAAGACAACAAACCAAAGGTTTGATCAAAGAATCCCATTGAATAAAACACATCTACCCAAAAAGAGATTCATTAGCAAAAATTCAATGCAATATGGCAAAAGACGTCTAGAAAATGCACATAGAATTTAAATCTACGAGAAATATGCCACAGATCTACGCCAGATTCCTAGAAAACGTATAGATTCACATGATCCAATTCTTCTACTAATCGTTTAACTACACCATTTTCTTGGATATGGGAATGTGACTCTGTATGACTGTAGATGAAAGCACATTACATCATATATATTTTGAACAGCTCATCCTTGTGACCATGAGGAGTAATACAAAATAAAAGAGATGATAGATGACATAATATAAATTGGTTCGATAATCTGCACAAAATGATACAAATAGGCTATTGTTTCTTGTGGAAGACAATACAATGGTGGCTACCTCACATTACACATAGATACTCTTACAAATCATATTAATTCTCCATCAATATAAGATAAATGATTAGCTCGATACCGTATAATGGGAACCATAGATTATACACAACAAAATATATTCAACATTAAATTATTGTACTTGTATTATTACAATGTATGGCTATTATATAGCCAAAATGACAACAAACCAACTTCCTAATAAATAGGAAGTAGGTACAACAAAGAACTCAAAATAATCATGGATATAACAAACATAAAGATTATTATTGTACTATACAACAATAATCCATTATTAACTTCTCACTAACAATTAATTTTTTACAATAATGATTTACTATACGTAAATTACTAAGCACCATGAGAGAACTAACCATTGAATTCCTAACAGAAAACAAAACAAGAAATCTGATTTTATTTATCATATGAAAAAAACTAGTCTAAAATTGTAAATCTATGTCTATCAATGCAACATTGGCATTGCTTAAACTTCATCATGGAACTTGGAGATTATAAGTGAGTTCATTACAAGAATCGATACATATTAAATAATTTTGACTGCTCCCAATGATAAATCAATGTTTTACTGAAATTTGAAAGACAAAACATACCCGGAGGGTATGCAAAAACAACAAGATAAAAGGAAAAAGAAATGAACAACTTGAATGATTTGAGTAATCATTAGAAATGAATCAAGGATGAAGATATCCGAAAGACATAAACTATGGATGTATTTTGGTAAAACTTTCCATATAATGGAACTTCATTGATGCAATATTAAATGAAATAAGTAATTACACAAGGAAAGGTCTGGAAAAATAAGTGAGTAAAGAAACAAAATAGCTTTGGAAATCCTTGATGGAGCTAAGAACAAAGTGTGTTCTCGTGTTTGTTTCAACTATGTATAGATTATTTTGGACTAATTGTTATATATGCTAAATAATATTGCATGATAAAACTAGCTGTAATGATTAAAATTATATCATATTTCTAACTATGTGACAATTTTTACTACTTGAAAGGCTATTACAGCCAATAAATTTGAATTTCAGATTTGAAAAATTGTAATTTTTAATGGAAATGTTATGTTTTCTCCTTAACGATTAGATATAATTACGTTTTTTATGCTCTAAATATGTTTAATGAGTGAAAATCATCAGGACAATGATTCATTAAGGGAGGAGTATGTCACATCCTACAATTTTAGTATGTTTAGATTGTTGGATAAAAAGTAAAATGCTAAATGGGTTATGAAGGTGGGAGGGTAAGAATTGTTGCGGAGATGGGCATGTATTCATATGAGTGTATATATAACCTAAAAATGATATACACATGAACCCATAGTTATATGTGTAATTACACAACAATGTTTATTGATCAACGTTTGTAAAACGCTTAACATTAATGACGTATTCTTCTTTCGGATTTGATTTTGTATGGACATACTTTTCTAGGTATGATGGTTTCATTACATGATGTATTGTTTGATTTATTAATTGGAAATGAATATTGTTCTACACCTTACTTATCTGAAAGTGATGATTAGTCACATTCAAGTATTTCTTAGTTGTTGCAATCCTATTGTTACTATGGGTTGTCTCTCTCTCTCTCTTTGTTTCATTGTGTTTAATGGTTGGAAATTGTGTCAAATCCATAAAATAGTAAGGTATGTTGGCCTATATTTTTCTTTCATTATTTAATAACTACTTGATGATTAATCATCTCCATGTTGGTCTTATTGCAGTGCATATGTAAATTTTGCTAGTCGAAAACAAAGAACATTAATAAATATTTATATCAAAGGCAAGGAATATAAATGTTTAATTCAATTCAAAAATGATTAGTAAATAATTTTATGGTGGTGGCTATATTTTTAATGAGAACCTCCTTGGTGGTTAGGTGATACTCGATAGCAAGAATTATTAATAAAAAAAATTGTGATTGGCTTTTTGGGGCTAATGAAAAAGGACATACTCCTTTTATTTTTTGATTAAGTTAGGTATGGTTTAATACCTTTGGCATTGGGTAATTAATTTAGTCTAAGGATAACTGGTTGAATTATAAAAATATGGTCTATAACACCTTGGACAAATTGTTATATTTCTCTTTGCATTACAAGCATTGGCATGTGATTTTCTTGAATGAGGTGTGTTCCCTTGATTGTTGAAAATCATGCTTGTTATGGATAAATTATTTCTTCTCTTGGATTCTTTAGAACAAAATGATATGGCTTGCAAGAATCCATTTTCACTTCTTATTGATAAGCTGTAATCTGATTTTGAGAGTTGCAAACTTATCTCTTTTACTAACTCATCCTTGGATCAATTTCAGTGATCCAAGGAATGTTTTAAATATTCTTACCAGACTGAATGATAAATTGACATTCATTAGTTTGAGAGACATAGCAGACTAAACCTTTGCATTTTACAAATTCTTTGGTCTTGTATTAACGTGACTTCATTAGGTTGTATGTTGTGCTTGGGTCTTTGGGATTGATCTTTGTAGGACATTATAGGCGTAATCAAAATATAGTCTACTTATGACTATGAAGGGGAATCAAAATCCTAAGACTAAAGGATTATCCTAATGGTATCCTAAACTAGGTAAGAGCACCTACTTCCTAGCTATGTCTACTTAATTGGGTTTTAATCTAACCTAAGATTCTTATTATATTTTGTTGGGATGACATCCTAACCTAAGCTCTTGTGTTAAATGAATAAGGGAGAAAATTGCTAAGGTGATACTAGACTATTTTAACCTAATGCCTAATACTAATGGTTGTGAATTTAGTCTAACCTAAGGTGGAAATTACCTATGGAAATGTTTTAAGACCTAAGGTGATTTATTGTTAGACTAACCTAAGTCTTGGGAAATCTAGCCTAAACTATTTAAAAGGAACCTAAGGGTCGCATGGCACTAAGGTGATGGTTCTAATGGCATTTAATTGATTTGATTGAGTTTAATGCATGGAGGTACTTCTAGTTTTGGAAAAGGCTAGTTAACTTTAGTGGGGACTTATGTGGAGGCTTCACTAAATATGGAATTGTATATTAAATTAAAAATGGCATTCGCCAGTTTTGGGAGGAAGTGGCAAGGAGAGATAAGTAGGAGTTTTGGTAGTAATGACATTAATGGGTCTCGGTTTTTGTGTGCAAACTATCTTGGAAACAAGGGAGGCGGATTTGTGGGAGGTTGTTTGGTTTTGCATGTCTCATGAATTTTTCTCTACATGGAGCTATCTAGTTCTTTGAACCAACAGTTTGACTTCCACTTCATGGTTATTTTTGGTTTCTTTGGTCTATTTTTGATCAAAGGAATGTATATGAGGCATTGGAAGAAAATTTGGTTGGTTTTTGATCTTTCATGGAGAAGAAGAAGAGTGGGAAGCTTGGCTAGAAGTCTCCATCGAATTGGCAGAGGCACTATCAGGCATGATAGGCTCTACCCATTAAGATTTCTTGCTTTCTTCTAAATGATTCATTAAAACAACTCTACTCTCATGAGATAAATATTTGCATGATTTGTCTGGTTAATTACTTTCATGTTTTTATGAATCTCTGTGGTTTTTGGGATGTAAATCCATCGCAAAGTAATGTTAGTTTTTGGGGAACTTTATCTCGTGCTATTTTAATGGTGACATGCATGCAAAGCTTGTATTTGAAGCTCTGTATTTCATTCTGAAATTTGTATTCAAGGTTGGTGTTGTTCTGAACTGGCATTTGTTGCTTAGACAGATTCTCGAACCTTTATTGGAGCCTTGTGTTTTGTTTGAACTTGTATTTGGGCTTCATGTTTTGTTATTAGATTTTACTAGAGATTTGTGTTTGTTCGAGCTCGTGTTGGAGATTTGTGTAGTTAAATGTTGTTTAGAAGCTTCGTGTTTGACAACTTGTACTCGTATTTAGTACTTACATGTTTCAAACTTGTAGTTGAATCGATGTGTTTGATTTTGTACTTGTATTTTGAGTTTGAGTTTTACTCGTATTCAATGATTGAAATTATTGAACTCATTTATGGATTGTCTACATGATAAGGGCTTGAGAGATGAGTTTCGGTTTGAAGTTGATCTGGTAATCTCTTTTGAGATCTTCTTCATATATCTTCTTCAGTGTGAATGATTTTAGTACTTCTATCTTTTAGACTATATCGTGTTCTTAAACTGGTAAGGGCATGTAAGTTTTGGGGATATTCTTCCCTTCACTACTATGAGAAATCCTACGTCTTGTTGAAATCTTGACTATTGTTTTTGAAGGATTATTAGACTGTATATGTACCTTGTTGTGGGTTTGGTTTGATATAGAGTTCGTTGGAATAGTTTCTCACATTTTAAGTGGTTTATGGAAACACAATTTGCATTTTCCTTCTTGTGAACAATGTTGAAACGAATACCTTCTTGTCGCAAGCTTTTTAGATGGAAATTGAGAGTCTTTGTTGTGATTCCATTTCAGTCAAGTTGGAGGTAAGATTGGGACATTACTTGACTTAAATGTATATTGAATTTTATTACTCTCTCCAGATATTTTTAATTGATTTCTAGGTTTTATTAAAAATATGGATTGAATACCTTAGTGTACTGAATTTTGTATGGAAGATCTCTGATCCAAATTGTTTGTATAACTATTCTTAACTAGTTCATGAACTACTTGTTCTCTTGTAATGAACTGTTGAAGATTTGTAAATGGGATTTCAGTTCTTTGAGTTCGTGTGTATTCTGAACTTGTTTAGCTTTTACTGTTGGGGGTTTCCTATTCCTTGTTGGCTTAAGTGAATGAATCTCTAAGTCTTTTATAGAGAAAGGAATATGTTTTCTTAGGGACAATATACTGTTTTTGGGACTGTACTGTGTACTTTGTTCTGAGACTTGAATTCAAACTTGTGTTTAATGAATGGGAATAGGTAAACCAGTTAGTGAAGATTTGTAAGGGAAACTAGAAGTGTGCTTTCTTCTAGCAGTGTGTTTGGCTGTGTGTTCTCTTTTGGGAACTAGTTAAAGAACTTCTAAGTTTGAAATAGAAATGGGAATTCATTTGATAGTATAAATGAAATGAATTATTTATTGGATATTTTCTAATGGAGATCCCTTTTTAATGTTATTTGGATAATTTCATTTGATTGAACTTCTCTGTGTCTAATCCTCTCTTTGAGATGGAAATTTCTCGTGGATTGTTTGGTATACTTTGTATAAGTCATTAGTTATAATGATGTGGAAAGAGATTAGCTGAGTTGGTATGTTGGAAAGGAAATATAACATGCTTAGACCGACTATTTTTCTTGATTGATTCATACTCCATTTGGATTGATATTGGTAGGTTGTCTCTTTTTGCACTCTGTCTTTTTATGAATCCTCTTTTGGATGGACATGGGAAGAGATTAATTCTGTGAGTCTAGCTTGGATTGGTGGAACGTCTGGTTTTAGATCTATGAAATTATAACTTCTAACATGTGGAAGTTAGTTTAGACTTGCAAGAGTATTGTTTTGACTCTCTACCCATACTTGGATTGATTTGGGATTCTTGTTAGATGTTGTGCCTTTAATGTTGAATCCTTATAATGTTATCTTTGAACTAAGGTAGTTTGGTGTGTTCTAAACTTGTTTCTATCTTTCAGATGATTAAGTGTGTAAGGAATAGTATGTATTGATTCTTCTTTTTTCTTAAGTTGTAGGATGAATCATCCTAATATGAGCTATGCTACATATAACTCTTTTGCTACTTAGTAAAGATAAATGTGTATTTCTATTCTTTTAGAATTATGAAACAATCAGATGACAGGATCTGTTGATTGTTTTAAAAGTAATTGATAGGATCAATTAAACCTTATGATATAATGCAGATGTTGCAGATTATATTATGTTCTTTTCTTAAAAAGGAATTTAGAATCTTTAATCATACTTCTTTTCTGGTTGATATTACTTATGCTTATTTGTATGATATATTAATTGTTTCATTAAAGAAGAGTTGTTTTAATGGAATAATTAGTGGAATGCACTTCACTTTAATGCTTAGTGTTTATCATGCTCAGTTCATTAAACTCACCCATGCTAACAATTTTTGAAGATGGACATCGTAAGTGATAAAAGAAGGAAAAAACTTTTATGATTCATTGGCTTACTTAATTTTGGATCTTATGTAAAGAATTCCAAGTTATTCTTGAGTTGTATTAGAAAAGAAAAGTTATGTTAATTTAAGATCTTAATTCTGATTGACATGCATAATGTCTAAAATGCATAGTCTTGAAAATGTATATTTCTCATTATGAATTGAAAGGTTTTGAGTTGGACTCCAACTTGGAGTGTAAATTATTGTGTACTTGTATGACAGAAATAATAGTGATATCTTGGCGGTATTCTTTATATCTGTTTGTATACTATTGTTGTTATCAATTAATAAGTTGGATTAAGGGGATAGTATAATCTCCCTTATTATAATGAACTTGTTAAATTGTAAAAGATGTCATTCTCTAACTACACAACTATAGTTTAATAATAAAATATGTTTGGGACATAAAATTCAACTATATGAGTTAAGAATGATAAAAAATAATAGTGATTATGATCTGTAATCTTTTAACTACAATTATAAAGTGAACACTAACTGAATCTAGGTGGATGACACACTTGATTTGGACAGCTAGGTTGCATTAAGAATTAAACGTTTGATGTTTGTTGTCCTATTTTTGGGATAACTTCTTGTTATGCCACATTAATGAACAATAATGCAAACTTGAAATAATGAAGTCCTCCATATCTATTCGTCTAGTTATAGATAAAGAACTTAACGAATGTTTGAATTAGGGTTAGGCATGGTTGTTGTAATTTGAATCTTAATCCAATATTAATCATGATAATGACCACTAAGGGGGTATGTACATCTTGATGAATCAATTCTCACAGATGTTGGCACACGCCAACTACAAGACTATACCCTCGAGAAGTCCTCGGGAATTATTGAGGATACAAAGTGTTACATTTGACATGTGGAAAACCCTTTCGTATTTGTTCATCTAGATCTATGCACATCTGGACTTGAACTTATTTTCTCTCTAGGTCTAGTTAGTAGCATGTTTAGGATAGGTAGTGGCTCCCAATGACTCAGGGTACCTTGGCACATCCAATTGATTTAGGTCAGCCGAGTACGCCCACATACCCTAAATCATCATGAGCACTTTCCTATAATAAATTATGTTGCTAACTTGAGCTAGGGTGAAACCTTGGGCACGTGGACCGATGGTAGTCGAAAAGACCATTCTACATAATAGAAGAGTGAGGTGAAGGATGTATTCCGAATGACGAGTATGTCATCTAGGAATAGTAACATGAACAGATATGTTGAAAATCTTTGGCCAAAGTATCGCAAGCTATTGGTTACATTGTCCTATGTCACCTAGTTTAAAGCAACGTGATGTCGATGAATATTGGTAAAAATTATTTAGATAAGTTCTTTAAATAGATCACTCACTACCCGGATAGGGTAGAAAACCAAGTATACATAGTATACATAAAGTATTCTATACTTTAAGAAAACCATAAGAGATCGGTTATAACCAAGTCATGGAATGAGAGATCAGTAGCTTATCGAGTCATTACAGTTGCATATGGTTATCTTTTATGAGATAGATTGGCATGGAATGTGTGTTATTAATGATGTTTTATTTAGAACACAGAACATTATGTTTAAAAAAAAATCCCTTGTTTCTAAAGCCTTAAAATGGGAATGTTACATGGTCTTCGACCATACATAAGTGCAAAAATAAAATAAAATGATGATCGTTCTATGGGTCAACCGAACATGCCAAACCTTGGAAAATTTAAGTGTTTGAGTTTAATATCGATCTTTGACCAATCATTTAAACCTCCATGATAGTTGGTGTGTGATATGGGAAAAGGCAAGTGTGAGCTTCCCAAAACAACATACGTCGAAGTTATGCATTAAAAGGAACATTAAATTCCTTGAAATAAATGAATCTTTCTCGAGAAGTTAACCACATGCAAGATAGGTCTATTTTGTTTTTTTATTGTTCTATCAAGATATTTTACAAGCTGTGAGTAAGGGTTTTAAGGTTGACCTTTGAAAATAATGCATTACATTTTTTCGTAAATGAACTATTCATTGAATAGTTACGTAAGTTCATCCAGGCGAGTGTTGCATGGTTGTTTGATTATACTATGTTGGGTTAATATGGTATTTTCGATATAAAATCTATATTAAACTTATGAATAATGGGGAAAGCTTTCAAATTGTTTAAATCATGAGTTGTGCATGGAATTAAGGATATTACTCTCGGTTGACAAAAATAGAGCTTATGTTATAAAATATATGAGATTTAATATTATGAAATCAAATAATTGATTTTCTTACAATGTTGATATGATATGGGAATTCATAATTGAGATATTTGGAGGATATTTTAGGAATGTATTCTTTGCAAATATTTTGGGTGAACTGAGGCATTGTCTTATCTTTATTACTCTAGTTATTATATATTGTATTAATTGAATGTTTGCTATCATTATTTAACTTTAATGTTTGGAAATAATATTTGGTTAAGGATTAGATTTGTTGTGTTCTTATACTTTGTAAATTAATGAGTATTGGGTTGAAAATCCATTTTTTTCTAAAATTTAAACCCAAATCTAGAAAGGATTAACTAGGTATGTGATTTTAAATAAAGTTTCATGCCACTAGATCCATCTATGTGTTGTCGAATATCATTTTTGACTTGGCTTGTTTTCCTTATTCCTATATCTCGGGCACTTGAGTTAAAACTTCATTGAGGCTTCCTTGTGCCAAAATTGACATTTTTGTTATCTTTAGCCTTGAATCGACCCTTCATATTGTCTCTATGCTAATAGCTTGAGTTGAGAATCGACCTATGTATTGATTTGTACATGCTTCTTGTATCACATTCTCTTGAGTAGATATAATACATAGATTGGCAATATTTGGTTTCCAAAAAAATATTTCTTAAATAAATTAAAACACTTACCTTACTTGTGATTAACTTTGGTGAAATCCAATCAATTGTTTAAGGCTCTACATTACTTACGTGAGTTGAATTTGGTTCATCTTAAAATATTACTTTGCGTTTTACTTTTTTTTTTTCTTTATACATATCTAGTATGATATTCGTGTCTAGTTCATTGTGCGGATACGGACCGCATTTTCTTTCTCTCAATTGTGACACAATGTTTTGTATTACACTCCTATATATCTAGTTAAGAATTTAAGATTTTTCAAGTACATGGAAAAGTTTCTAACCTACATATATGTGATTTTATAGATTCTATAATGAGAAATATATAGATTAGAGATGAAGGAAATAAAGGAAGTGTGTTATGAAATTTCTTAACTTCTTAACATAATTGAGGAATAGAAGTATTGTAGGTGGAATTTTCCCATATTTCTTGTAAACCTAAAGAGTAGAATATTATCTTGAATGAGAATGAAGGGAATTGGTTTACTTATTGAAGAAGTAATAGAATAGTCTATAAATTATATTTTCATGAATGAAAATAATGTGAAAAGTGGTGTCTTTTTTTTGAAAAAAATTATATTGGATTTTTTATGATTAGATAGTCCTAATGTTTTCTAAGATGAATAGAAGATGGTCATTTTGCAAGATCAATAAATTAATTTTTACTTGTTTTTTACCAAGATTATCATTCTTAATGAAGGGTAAATGCACTAGCTACTAAAGAAACTAGAAAACTCAAAAATTTAGAGGGTTTATGTTACCTTAGATGTGATGTGATATGGGTGTAAGATGATGATGGATCCCACTACTGCAAATCAAATCAAACCTATAAATAAGATCCACTAAAAGGAAAATGATTAGATGGTTTGGTTAGATGTCAACCCTTGTTGTTAAACAAGATTAATACAAAGGTAAACTAAAAGTATGTAGAAATTGAAAGATTTATATAATTTGAAAGTAATTATGATTGATTTAAAGTTGATCTGATTAAAATGAAATACAAATTAAGTGTACCTAGTCTAAGTCGACGGTGACCCGGGTTGTGTGAAGGCAAGTCAACAAAGTGACTTGAGGTAGAAAGATGGAATAACATCTCGTAAATGTAGACCAAGATGCTATGAGTGTAGATCAAATAGAATAGGGACTTGTATACACTAGAAACAACCTACAAAAGAGGTAAAATATAAGGAAATGAAAGGAATACAAGTTAATAAGAATCATAATGGATTTGGTGAAAACTGAGACAGGCTCAAAGGAGATGGATGTATATTATGGGTCTTGAAATAGTGTACGAGCTGGAATAGACACTTTGAAAGGACTTTGGAGAAAAAGGATAAGGATAGAAGATCGGGTTGAAAATGACTGGAAAGATCAATGGAAATCGGCGGTGTTGGACAAGGCCGAGAGAAACAAGCTAAATCAGATAACCTACAAGAAAAAAATTTGATAGAATTGGTAGATAATGGAGTCCCGATCATGATTGATGTGATCAATTCCAATGAGGTCTAGGATGTCTATAATTTCTTTTGGGAGGCTCAGGAAAAAGAGAGTGTTCACGGGTCACAAGGAATCTTGGGAATTCACGTGTATTTGATTATGAATAGAAAGAAAGAATCCATCTTTATAAGGTCGACAAAAACTTGGTTAGGTCACCACCGATTGCGGGGCAAGTTTTCCCAATGGGAAGAATTTTCTTCCTTTGGCATTATTTCTATCTGTTTAGAGTGTTGGCCAAATGTTTTAAAGCATTAGGCGGGAAGAGTTTGTTTTAGGACGAGGTGTAGGTGAGATGGCAATTGAGATAGGTTATAAAAAGTTTAGGAATGTGTAGGATGTATATTTAGAGTAAAAATGTTCCAAAATAGGAAGTTTGTTAGGGCATGAATGAGGACTAATTAATTAAAAGCTAATTAATCAATTAATTTTAATAAGGATTGATGTGGAAGAGATAAATGGGCATTTAAATTAAACTGAGGGAGATGAATTAAATATGCGCACGTGTGAGACGGGCGTAGATAATGAATTTTGGTGTATACATTTTCTCCTTATTGTTGAGTGGTTTGAGCTAGAAAACCATAAGAAAAAAATCATAAGAAGTGGATGAGGATAGTAAAAGTATTGGTGATGAGCTCCCCTCAAACAGTGATCGATGACATCAAGGTAAAATGATGACGCATTTGAAAAAGGTATATGATGAAGGGTGGGTGGGTAACTAAAAATGGGTAAATTGATTACTTTGTTAGGAAATAAGGGATAAAATATGTGGAATAATCCCTCACGAGAATCGCAATGAGAAAACTAATATGCGAAAATTATTACAAATCTCAAATAAAATTGTAGAATAAAATAACATAACACAAAGAGACAATATTTAACATGGTTCACCCAATTTAGGTTACGTCCACCAAGAATCACTTGCTCGATTTTATTACAAGCCACCTCTCTCTCAATACAATACCCGATCCGTTTGGAGCTATGCTCAAAATACTCTACGAATTCACACCCGAATTCAAAACACATCTGCAATACATTTACTGTACATCTATCATATGCATAAGACCATATAAATAGACAATGCTTAAGTAGTTTTACAAAATCAGGTATCAAAACCATGGGAAAAACTCATCCCATAAACCTATGGTTCAAAAAAATCTCCCATATGAGAAGAGCACATTTCCCGATATGTCGGGTGTATTTTTCGAGGCCAAAATAATTTAAGCCTAAATTTTTTTTTCGGTGCTACACCCCTAAACCCCTACTACCGAGGGTCGCCACCCCACCCGGCCCCAAACCCTAGAGAGGATACATGAAAAGTGTACAATACTCTTAGTGTACAGTCTTCAACACTTTCACACATGAAAAAGGCTCCACAACCTAACAATATCCCACTTGGTGACTAGTTTTCCTCTGAGCAAGCTTCTCAACCCTTCACTAGTTTTTGTGAAGACCAACCAAAGCTGAACACAACTTTAATTTTTCCTTGTGACCACCTTGTTCATCATGTCTGTAGGATTCTGACTGGTATGAATCTTCTCCAACTTCAACTTCTCTTCCTCCAAAGCTGTCTTAATGAAATGGTACCTTAACTGTATATGCTTCTTCCTGGAGTGGAAAGCAGAGTTCTTAGCTAGGTGTATAGCACTCTGACTATCACTATGAAGCTTACATTCATCTTGCTTATGCTCCAACTCCTCAAGAAATTGTTGTAACCAAATCATCTCTTTGCTTGCCTCTGTTGCAGCAACATACTCAGCCTCCGTGGTTGACAAAGCCACCAGCTTCTATAGTCATGAAATCCAGCTCACTGCTTTGTCCCACCTACAGTGTAAATATAACCTATCATGCTCCTCCTACTATCTACATCTCCAGCCATGTCTAAATCTACATAACCATGTAAAGTGGTGTTTGATCCACTATAGCACAAAACTATCCCCATGGTCCCTCTCAAATACCGAAGGATCCACTTTACTGCTTGCCAATGTTCTTTACCTAGATCACTCATAAATCTACTCACAGCTCCCACTACATGGGCAATATCAGGCCTAGTGCACACCATAGCATACATCAAACTGCCAACTACTGATGAGTAAGGTACCTTGGACATCTAGTTTCTTACCTGCTCTGTCTTGGGACACTACTCCTTTGATAACTTAAAATGGCCTGCCAAAGAAGTCCCAACCATTTTAGCATCCTGCATGTTAAACCTATCCAATACCTTCTTAATGTACTCTTCCTGAGATAAATTCAGCATCTGTTCCTTCCTATCTTGAGTTATCCTCATACCAAGGATTTGTCTGGCTACCCCCAAATCCTTCATATCAAAGGATTCATTTAGCTGTTTCTTGAGTACTTTTATTTCCTGCATGTTTTTACCTACAACCAACATGTCATCTACATACAAACATAGGATAATATAACTTCCATCCTCAAATTTCTTTGTATACATGCAATGGTCAGAATGACATCTAATATAACCTTGCTCCATCATGAAGCTATCAAACTTCTTATACCATTTATGTGGAGCTTTTTTCAAGCCATACAAGATCTTCTTCAGTTTGCACACCATCTCCTCTTTACCTTTGACTTTTTATCCTTCTAGCTGCTACATATATAGCTCCTCCTCCAAATCACCATGGAGAAATTTAGTCTTTACATCTAACTATTCTAAGTGCAAGTCTTCTGCTGCCACTATTCCAAGAATAGTTCTGATGGAAGTCATTTTTACTACAGGAGAAAAAAACTCCTCAAAATATATACCTTGTTTGTGTGCAAACCCCTTGACCACCAACCGGGCCTTATATCTTTTCTTTCCTCCTTCTTCATCTTTAACTTTGTACACCCACTTGTTTTGCAATGCTCTTTTGCCTTCCGGTAGCTTCACCAAATCCCAAGTCTGGTTCTCCATGAGAGACTTATGCTCCTCATCCATGGCTTGCTCCCACTTCTTCTGGCATCTACCTGCATTGCTTCATCAAATCTCTCTGGATCTCCACTATCAGTGAGTAATAAATAATAAAGAGAAGGATAAAAACGTTCAAGTTCTCTTCTTACCCTAGAAGACCTCCTCAATATAGGAGTTTGGGGTTCCTGTTGAGGGGGTTCCTGAACTAATTCATGTGTCACTTTCCCATTCGGAAGATCCTCTACCACTGCATATTCTTTCTTGGATTCTTCCCTGTTTTCCTACAACTGCTGCTTATACATGAATTTCTCATTAAATACCACATCCCTAGATTGAATGATTTTCTTGTCCTTAATACTCCAACATTTATATCCAAAGTCATCACCACCATAACCAATGAAAGTACATTTTTCTGATTTAGCCTCTAGCTTAGTCCTATCATCCTTGTCTATGTGAACAAACACCTCACATCCAAAGACTCTAAGAAATGAATAATCAACTTTCTTACCATACCAAGCCTCCTCAGGTATGCCTCCATCCAAGGCACTTGAGGGTCCTCTATTTATCAAGTACACAGCTGTGCTCACCGCTTCTACCCAAAAAGAAAGAGGTAATCCTGCATGTAACCTCATGCTCCTAGCACGTTCCATTATTGTTCTATTCATCCTTTCTGATACCCCATTCTGCTGCGGAGTTCCTAGAACCGTATTTTTCCTGTGGATTCCATTCTTAGAACAATAATCATCAAATTCATTGCTACAATACTCCCCTCTATTATCTAACCTGAGACATTTTAGCTTTAGACCTGTTTCATTCTCTACCAAGGCTTTCCATTTAACAAAAGTGTCAAATACATCAGATTTGTTTCTAATACAATAAACCCAAACTTTCCTTATTGCATCATCAATAAAAGTAACATAATAACTTGAACCCCCAAGATATGATACTTGAGCTAGCCCCACACATCAGAATGCACTAGCTCTAACTTACTCTCTTTCTTTGTAGGTCCAACCTTGAGAAACCTTACTCACTTCTATTTCCCATATATGCAGTCCTCACAGAACTCCAAACCTATTTCGTATATCCGGGAAAATCTTTCTTTATGATCTCCATGCCCTTATGGCTCATATGACCGAGCCTATAGTGCCACAATGTTGTATCTACTTCTGAAGCCACAAGATTACAAAAATTAGTGCTATAAGTGGTTAAATACAAGGTTCCAACCTTCTTACCTCTTTCCACCACAAGAGCACCCTTAGTAACCTTCCAAGATTCCACTTGTAAATATCACAGTACAACCATCACTTCCTAACTGCCCTACTGATATCAAATTTCATCTTAATGTAGGCACATGTCTGACATCTTTCAATAGCCAAGTATTCCCATTCTGCATATTAACCTGAACAAAACCTTTTCCAACTATGCTGCAAGGCTCATCATCACCAAGAAAAACATTCCCAAAATCTCCTTGAACATAATCAACAAAATAATGTCTATGTGGAGAAGCATGGAATGAAGCCCCTGAATCTAAAACCCAAGATTCGTAATATTGTCAAAAAAGAAAGAATCAAAGCATCCTAACATACATTACCCGTTGCCACATTTGCCTCCTTGTTTTCTTCCTATTGTTTCTTCTTATCCTAAAGCTCCCAACAGTCCTTCTTTGCATGCCCAAGCTTTCCACAATTCCAGCATATAATCTTGTTCTTGGATTTTGACCTTGCCCGATCTTTTGATTTTCCACGGTTTCCTCTATTCTTCTGTCTCCCTCTAGTTTCCACTGTCAAAGCATTCCCTGAAGTAGAAGATTCCCTAGAGCTTTTTCTTTGCATTTCCTCACTTAGAATCACCCCTACAACATCCTCAAACTTCAACTTTGAGTTAGCTAGAACCGAGTTACTTACCACCATTACCAGGCTATTCCAACTCTCAGGTAAAGAGCACAGAATTAATAAAGCCCTAACTTCTTCATCAAATTCTATTGTAACCAAAGCTAGCATATTCACAACCGTATTGAACTCATTTAAATGGTCTTCTACTAAACTATTCTTAGAAATCTTCATACTAAACAACTTTTTCATTAAAAATATCTTATTAGAGCGAGAGGGTTTTTCATATAACTTCCTAATGCATCCATTGGATTTTTGTAGTCTTTTCCTTAGAAACATTAAATAATACCGAAGATGCAAGACACAGCCAGATCGTTCCAAGTGCCTTCCAATCCAACAAATCCCATTCCACATCTATCATACTCAAGGGTTTGTTCACCTTCTCAGACAGTGGAGTATAAAGATCCTTCTGATAAAGGTAATCTTCCATCTGCATCTTCCAAAGACTGAAATTCTTCCCGTTGAATTTATCAACCCTAGATCTTCCATCATCTTCCATAGCTCCCACTCAAGCTAAAAAACTTTCCCTGCAATTCAACACTTTAGAAAACCAAACCAAGCTCTGATACCAATTGTTAGGAAATAAGGGATAAAATATGTAGAATAATCCCTCATAGAATCGTAATAGTAGAAAACTAATATGCAGAAATTATTACAGATCTCAAATAAAATTGCAAAATAAAATAACACAACACAAAGAGACAGTATTTAACGTGGTTCACCCAATTTGGGCTACGTCCACCAAGAATCACTTGCTCAGATTTTATTACAAGCCACCGCTCTCTCAATACAATACCTAGATCCGTTTGGAGCTATGCTCAACAAACTCTATAGAATTCACAACCGAAATTCAAAACACATCTGCAATACATTTACTGTACATCTATCATATGCATAAGACCATATAAATAGACAATCGCTTAGCGCTTTTACAAAATCAGTGGGTATCAAAACCATGGGAAAAACCCGTCCCATAAACCTATGGGTCAAAAAACTCACCCATATGAGAAGAGCACATTTCCCGATATGTCGGGTGCATTTTTTGAGGCCAAAAAAATTATGCCTAAAAAATTGTACATGAAAAGTGTACAATACTCTTAGTGTACAGTCTTCAACACTTTCACACATGAAAACAGGCTCCACAACCTAACAATTACCAAGGCAAGATGCCCCAAGTAAAAAGGATTGCAATATTAATAAAAATATGGTGGTGACTCCAATGTCACATCGGTAGAGGATAACTATGGTCTCAAAAACATGGGCTACAATGTTCTGCTGAGACTGGTGAGTGGGTGAAGATCACTACAATATGGATGTAGGTCGTGATGACCAACAGGGTTATAGGTAATTCATCAAAATATACGTAGCTATATGTGGAAGGGTGTGGGAAATACTTCGTACATGAGGAATAGAGGGAATAGGTATGCATCCATAAGGGATGAGGATGAATTATATGGTGCCTAGTGGGACATGAAAAAAAATGCCAAGATAAAAAAGTGAAAAAGTGTGTGATGAAGTAATATGCCCCAAAAGGGGAAAGTATGGCCACGAAGGAAAAAAGGGAAAACAAATATACCCCAAGTGGGGAAAGTTATTGGCATGAGGTGGACTTTATGCTTGAATTAGATAAGAGTGTAACGTAAAATTCCCAAGGAGGGAAAAACTATGGCCCGATAGGACTTTGAGAGTAGATTGAATGGAATTGGATGTTTAACTAAATGCTTGGATGATCAATGAATATGGCCATAGATGTGGTCTTGGAAGGGTAGATTGGAATAAAATTTCTGAAGGAAAAAGGTACATGTGGCCACAAATGAAAATGAAGAAAGAAAAGATTAAATAAAATACCGAAGGGGAAATAAATATGGTCTTGAAGGAGGACTTAAATGTCAGAACGATTAAATAAGATTGGATGAGGTGTGGGATGAGATGTGACTTTACTAATTACAACTTATAGGTATGAACGACACTATGTCATATCAAGGAACATACAAGGAAAATATTCCTCCAATTTCATTAGAGGTAAACAAAAGAGGGATCCAGGTGATGCAAGAAACATGCAACCAAAATAAAGGTTAGCATATAACCAGATTATAGTTAGTTATTTCAAAGATCATAAGGAAATAATGAATGAGATGAACTCAAACACCAAATTCGACATGAAAAAGAGTTTGATATCAAAATTCTATGTTGGAAGAGGGTTCTCCAAAATTGGCTCTCCATACAACTATGCCCCATATCCGGGAAGGGGAAAGAGAAAATTGATCAATGCGGGAAGTCTCGCTTGAAAAATAAAGCTAATCAATGAGGGAAGATTTCTTAGGATGCTAGTAAAATGGAAGGTTGATCAATGTAGGAAGCCTTCAAATTCCATAAGGAGTATCCATCCTTTGAGGGTATGGTCTAATTTATACAAAATATAGATGGCAAGAATAATATATGATAGCCATCCTTCGAGGGATCAGTCTATTTATTTGATTTTGGTTTCATGATTTTCATTAACATGTTTTTTCCTTTTTTTGCATGAGAAACTATCCTTTGAGGGATCAATATAATTTTGATAACTTTTATTTTTGATAACATTATCCTTGAATTTTTAATTTACGTGGGCGAGAGCTCGGAATAACCAAGTATACTACCTAGGAGGGGATAAAGAATGGACAAGAGACACCCTTGGACCTTTTGCATGGTTCTAATAGGTGAATACAAAGGTGATGAACTTGATTATTGTGGAGTTATCACCAAAGGGGAGAACCTATACATAAGTAATATGCTTTGGGAAGATTCATGGTGCCCATATTTAAAGTCATATGTAGGAAGTAATGGAAGACCACATAATTCCAAATCATCATGATGAGATATGGAAGATGCTAAGATGGAGGAATAATCTAAACACATGACTAAGGGAATGTTGGTAAATGTGCTAACAATAGAATGGTTGCAAGTGCAATGTGTTAAGAAGTTCCACTTCCGGTTTACCATCAAGGGAGGCCAAATGATAGGCTCCCAACCCATACTTGTGTGTAAAAATGTATGGTCTAATCCAGTTAGGGGAAAATATTTTGTGTTGGCTCTTTTCTAGAGTGGTATTATTCTAGTTTTCTTTGAGGACACAATCACCGACATTAAATTCACATTACTCAAGGTGCTTACTGTAATCATGTTTAATGTACTCCTGATAAACATGATGGTGTTCAAGATTGATAAATAGATGCTCATCCGGGAACTCCATCTGTGTTAGACGAGTTTGGTGATATTCTTCATCAGAAATGAATTTGTAAAGAGACACATGAAAATAAAAAAATTTAAGTTTAAGGGGAAGGATAGATTTGGAACCATACACAAGTGAGAAAGGCGTAGCCCCTATGGAGGTACGAATACTAGTGCAATAGGCCCAAAGGGAAAAAGGAAGTTGGAGATGCCAATTACGACCTGCTTGATCAATATTTTTGGTGAGAATGTTTTTAAGGGTTTTATTAGTAGCTTCATCTTGGCCATTAGCTTGGGGATAATATGGAGAAGAGAAGCTGAGTTGGATGTTGAATGCATTACATATTTTCTTAAGATCTTTTTTTTAAAGGACTTTCCGTTGTCCATAACAAGTTTTTGGGGAATGTCGAAGCGGTACATAATGTGTTGATAAATAAAATTAATGATTGGGCCAAATTTAGTTGAGGTAAGTGGTATTGCTTTCACCCACTTGATGAAATATTCTCTTGCGGTGATGATAGAATGATACTACTATGAAGGAGGATTAATAAACCGATGAGATAAATACCCCATTGGTAAAAGGGCCAAAGGTCCTGAGCTAGATTCAAATCTTGACTACGAATATAAATAATATTGGAATGTTTCTAAAAATTATCACATTTCTTAAAATACTCACAAAAATCATGATTAAGGGAAGGCCAGTAATAGGCGAGACATGCTTAAAAATTGCTATGTCACTAAATTGTCCACCACAAATAAAATCATGGAATTATTTGATGGCTCGAGAGGATTCTTGGGATTCAAGACACCAGAGAAAAACATCGGCAAATATGCATTTATAAAGAATGTTGTTAAGGATCACATAGAGGTTAGCGTGCTGAAAAAAAGACCTCTTAGAATTTGTGGATAAATCAAGAGGAATAATGGATTGGGATAAATAATCAAAGATTTGAGAAAACCAGATGTCTAATGAATTCAATTCAACAAGATTGACTTGGGATAATTCATGGAAAGTTTGGTCACAATGATGAACCATGATAATAAGCTTAGACTCTTCTATTATCCATGGGATGAGAGCTGAAAGAGATGCCATAGTATCAAAAATGTGATTGGTTAATTGGGGAATAACTTGGATGGTTCATGAATCAAAATCTTTAAGGAGAAGAAGAACAATGTCATGATATTTTTGAAGGGTATCCATTTTACATTGATACTCTCCTATGAATTTTTTGATTATAATCTTGAAATCCTCGTAGATGTCAATAATTTGAGCACCTAGAAAGGCGGTTGTTTTAAGGACTAAGATAAGGGCTTCATATTATGCCATGTTTTTTTTTGCACTCAAAATTGAGTTTATATGTGAGGGGAATATGATTTTAGTACAGAGGAATAAGAACAACGCCAACACCTTTGCCTTGATGAAACTTAGAGTCATCAAAAATAGAGTGAATATGAGAGGATTACATTAGTGATGAAAATAGTTAATGGATTCATCTAGAAATTGCTTATAAGGAAGTTGCATACTAGGGAGAGGAGCTTTTGCTAATTGATCATAAATAGCTTATCCCTTAATGAATTTTTGAGACATAAACTTGATGTCAAACATTGTCATGAGCATGAGCCATCGAGTAAAAAAACTATTGTGATAAGGTTTAGAATGTAATTTCTTGAGAAGATGAAATCTAGTAACGACATAAGTCTTGTGATTGAGAAGATAATGTCAAAGTTTAGATGTAGTAAAGAATAGAGTGCAACACATCCTTTCAGCTTTAGTGTAGTGGGTTTCATATTCATGAAGAGTATGAATGATGTAATATTTAGCCTACTTGTAGTGCCCATTTAAAAAAACCACTTGAGACCCAAGAAACAACCTAGGGTTAGCTAGAAAAATTAGGGGATAATATTTTTTGATTTGAAGTGTCTACAACTAGGTTACAAGACATCATTTTTCACTAATAGGTTCTAGAACAAGACCAATGTACTATAACATATGTTTTCCTTCATTAACTAATATCAAGTTCACAAGGTTCAAATTTTAGGGTTATATGTTTTAGTTAGATTCAGGGAGTAATTTACCCCCATGCCTGCTCTCTAGCAGCCTCAGAGTTTCAACAGGATTTTTCTCATACTTAATGCTTCCAAAATTTCTCTAAACCATTTCCATTGGATAGGAAATTTTCTCACCTTTCTCAGTGATATAAATAAGTCCTCCTAACTCCCTATAATTTCCAAGTTATGGGCCGGTGGACTTTAGGGGAGAAATTTTCCTAAGAATAGTCCATGGGTCTAGGGAGGAAAATTTTCCCCTTGCACGAGTCAACGGAGTAGGGAGGATCTTGGAGCATTTTTCATTTTTGGGTACAAAATTGAAAAATTTATTTGTGCACCCACGAGCCCAGTGAGGAGACACGTGTCACTCCCAAATTGGTCAGGAGGGGCGCGGGCCGACGGAGTGGGTTGAGACTTTAAGTCTCTTTCGCCAAAAAACACACAGGGACCAAATTGGTCCGCGTCCACACCGACACCAGAAATTCCATGTGTCACTCAAGGATTGGCATGGGATAATTGGATGGGTAGGAGTGGCGGAGATTTGGGATTTTGGGGTTAAAAGCTCAAGGGAGAAATTTCACACACGTCTCCCGAAGGCAAAAAGGGTGCCACGTGTCGCAACCCTATTGGGTCCAAGTTAGCGGGGATGCAGGGACAACTTGGAAATTTTTCCCGGGGTCCAAAAACTAAAATTTTTAAGTTCAAAAGGGGTCCACCCCTTTGTCATGCCACATGTCGGCCACGTGATTGGCTGCGGGCCGGCGGGGATGCGGGGAAAAGTGGGAAAATTTTCCCAAGGTAAAATTTTTAAAAAGATAAGTTTACAAATTTGGTCCACCCCTCTGATGTGCCACGTCATAGGAATTGATTGGTTGTGGGATGGCAGGGGCCATGGAATTTTTGTGGAAATTTTTCCAATGTCAAAAATTAAAGTTTTTTTATTATTGGCAAATAGTTTTTGAAAGGGACTATACCCTTGAGAACAAAAGAAGGCCTGAGAGTCAGAATAAGAGTGAGAATCAGAGAGAATGGATCAAGATCCAAGTGTTAAAATGAAGCTCAAAGTAGCCCAGAAACAGCTACTCAAATGAGACAAAACAGCAAAATTACTACAAAAGCAAAGAAGAGAGACCGTAAAAAATAGCAAAAAACAACAAACGAAGCGTGAAAGCAACCAATACTACTTCTTGGCAGCTTTGTCGATGCTGGTCTTGACTCTCTTCTAGGCGTGAAACATACCCAAAGTTGTCATGTGGGCAGCATCAGTTTTATCAAGCTCCTCAATGGTTCTTTTGCTTTCTTTTTCGTTGCCCCAAAGTGTAGCCGGGACACCGCTGAGGTTGGAAACACTTTTGGCATGACCCTCAATGAACTCCTCAATTGCCCTAAAGGCAGCAATGTTGTAATCATGTCTAGTTTTGGCCTTCCCTAAGTGGGAGTCTAAGGAGGTCAGCTTCTTATAGATGTCCTCAATCTGACTGCTATCAATGTTCCCCTCCCCCTCCATGTTTTTCTTGCCTTTCTGTTTAGCCAGGTTCTTGACCTCATCCTTCAACAGTTTCATCTCAGCCTCTAAGGCCTCCAACCTCTTTGAAGAGCTATCCAACTGCACTTCTCGGGGACTGGCACTGCTGATATTCAGAAGGTCATGTGCAATCTCTAGTTCGAAAGGCTCCTTCTCCACAGCAAGAGCCTCAAGGTTGAGCTTCCTGGAGGCCCTGGTGACCGGTCTTTTAGAGGTAGAGGTGAGGTGGGTGGCGGGAGCAGCAGCAGGGGGAATGGATGGAGAAGCTTGAATAGCCTGGGGGTGGGGGTGACGGCGGTGATGAGGGGCGCAGGAGAAACAGGGGCTGACAAAGATCGAGCCCATCAAAGGGGTAGCCGGGCTAGGAGAGGAAGGAAGACCAGGGTATTTTAGAAGGCAACATTTATGAATCAACAAAATAAGTCCTTGATGCAAGGGAACCACCCGGGTGTGCTTCTGAAACTCCAAAATGGAGCGTTCAAGGGAGTTCAGCAGATAATGGGGAAAGCAAACCAATCGATTCCTATGGAAGTGGTTTAGAAAGATAAGATGTTTAGCAGGGACAGTGACAAACCTACCTTCCAAGGAGATGAATCAAATCATCATACGAGTAACCTCATCATAGGGTGGAGGAATTGAGCTAACAAGCAGGCCCGCTGTACCAAAAGTGAGCTTCTCAGATCCCTCCACAAATCTTCTTTCTTCAGCATCTCTGTCAACCCTTTTGTTGAAGAAGTGGTATCCCTCCAAACAAAGACCGGTCACTTCAGCAATAAGATCTTCATTGACCAATATCTTCTGTCCCCCATAGTCAACAGTCCACTCCTTCCATTCCTTAGCAAAATGCACAGAAATGCTTTGGTCATGTCCCTGCACCTTTTCCATGAAGTTGGTGAAGCCACCTTTGCTGAGAATGTTCCAAAGCTCGATATTTTCCTTCCAATCAGGGTCTGCGCATGGCTCAATTTGGCAGGGAGGTCCTCCCATCTTCTCTATGATAGACTGATTACAACAATTTCCCAGATGCATGTGTGCATAGAGACTGTCCTTCTTCTTGCTGTAAGCCGCATGAGGCTGGAAACTATAGCCGTTGCTCTTCCCACGAGCGGCCGTGTGATCTGTTGAATCCCGAGCTGCGGGAAGTCACGTGTGTGAGTAGCCCTCTCCCTGTCAACAATCACATTACAACTTCCATTGGTTTCTGAGGAGCTATGAATCTGGATTTTAACAGTTGTAGTACATCCCGCATGCGTGATTTTCAAATCAAAATAACTCCAATTGGAGTTCCCCAAATAATTCTTACTATCATGTATATTTGATATTATTTGCATCATCATATTCATTAAAGCAACATGTGTGAGAGTGTTATTGATGCTGATCTTCATCCAAAGATTATGACTCATCTCTAGGGATTGCTTGCATATAAAAGTCCGCATGAATGCTGTTGTGGAGCTGATTAGGGATGCTGTTATTATCCCAGATGGTGAAATTAACATTAATGCCATAATTGGCCAGCGCATCCACCAATTTATTGCCCTCTCTGTAAGTATGCATGATTCTGATGTTATTGAAAGTATGACTGATGCTTATGGACTCAGAGATAAAATCCTTAATACTCCAACTAGGAGATGAGGACTGATTAAGAAGTTTAATGATATTTAGGGAGTCCCCTTCAACAACTAGGTTCTGAATATTTTGAGCCTGGGCAACTCTCAAGCCCCAGAGAGCAGATAATGCTTCAGCAAAATGATTAGTTTGAACTCCCATTTTTCCAGCATATGCAGCAATCAGATTACCTTTATGATCCCGTATTGCTCCTCCTCCTGCCGCTGTCCCAGGGTTTCCCTTAGAGGCCCCATCAAAGTTCAACTTGTACCAATTAGAATCAGGAGGATGCCATTTGATCGAAGATCTATCAATACTATTCCCGGGATTGCTCCAATTTCCAATCTGCCAATTGGATAAGATGTACTCTTCATTCTCAGGATAACTCTTGTTCTTGGGAGGTTTAAATCTGGCAATATCCTCTTTGATACCATTAGAAATTTTGCCAATACTGAGTTTATAGTTTTGCTTCTTATTTCTGAAAATGATATCATTTCTATCCTTCCAAATCCTCTAGATTAAATGTGGGATAGCCAATTTCCAGATCCTTTTGATAACACAATGCCTGAAGGGTGGGTTCCATTGATTCCATAGCTGATTAAGATCCTTCGGCAACACCTAGAGAGCTTCAAATTTAGAAAGGAAAAAGTTCCAAATTCTTTTGGCATAATCACAATGTATGAACAGGTGGCTGATATCCTCAGAGTCATTCTTACAAAGATGGAACCAATTAGGAATTATAAATCCTCTTCTCATCAAATTGTCAGTGGTAAGAATTCTACCTCTGATGGCCAGCCAGAGGAAAATTTTTATTTTGGGAGTTAATTCAGACATCCAAATCTTGTTCCAATTAAAATCAGATTGATTACTATGAAAGAGATTGATATAACCAGATTTGACTGAGTAGTTCCCATCATGGGAATTATTCCAAACCAACTCATCCTTGGATTCCAGCTAACTTAATGGAATAAGATCTAAATGATCTTGAAGGGAGGAAGTAATTTGTTTCAGATCAATTCGCTCCACAGTAAGTTTTTTCCAATTCTTGTTGGTGCCATTTCCTTCAATGTAATCCTTGATTTTAATACCATACTTGCTTATTAGACTGTCCTTAGCCATCCCAAATCTGTCCAAGAGATTGCCACTAAACCAATTATCCTCCCAGAAGTTTATCTCCCTGCCATCCCCCACTTTCCATTTGCTGCCCTGCTTGATGAAGTTTCTGCTCTTGACCAAATTATTCCAAAAAATGGAACCACAGGGGAGGTGCTCATCATGTAGATAGGAGTAAACAACTTGATGATTTAAATATTTTTCTTTAATTAAATCAATCTAGGGTTGTTTCTCAGATAGCATTCTCCAGCCCATTTTAGCAATGAGTGCCTCATTCATTTTCTCAATATTTTTTATGCCCAGCCCTCCCATAAACTTCGGGGTGCAGACCTTATCCTAGGCCACTAAGTGAAATTTGAACTTCTCTTCCATGCCTTGCCATAAAATTTTCTGAATCCTCTCAATTTTATCTCTGAAGGAAGATGGGATTTTGAAAAGCGACATGATATAGATGGGCAGATTTTGAAGAGTACTTTTAATGAGTAGGCACTTACCAGCACTAGATAAAGTGGCACCTTTCCAACCAGCCATTTTTTTCTGAAATCTCTCCAATAATTCATCCCACACCTTGTAAGAGACTTTCTTAGTGCCGAGAGGGAGGCCTAAGTAGGTGGCTGGAAGTGCACTTATTTTACAGCCCAGAATTTTAGCAATTTTGAGTTGTCTTTCCTCAGGAGTGTTGAAAAAGAATATGGTGCTTTTATCATAATTAATCTCTTGCCCAGAAGTAGATTCATAGAGCTGTAATAAAGCCTTAATAGCCTTAGCTTCCACAACTGAAGCCAGAAGAAGAAGGATAGTGTCATCCGCAAACTGTTGATGGGAGACAGCTTGGCTGATGGAAGTGGGTTTAGAGCCATTTAAAAGGCCATCTTTAACCGCTTTGCCAATTGTTCTACTAAGGCTGTCAGCCAAGAGAATGAAGAGTAAAGGGGAAATGGGGTCTCCTTGTCTAAGACCTCTGCTGCTGGTGAAAAAGCCCACAGGCTCCCCATTAACAACCACAGAGAATCTGGCTGTAGATATACAAGACTTAATAATTCTTCTGAATTTTTCCGTGAACCCAAATTTAGTTAAAACTTTGTCAAGGAAGACCCAAGATACCTTGTCAAAAGCTTTATTCATATCAAGCTTAAGGACCATATTTGCCTTTTTATTATTTTCCATGGAATGTATAGTCTTGTGAACCATAATCACTCCGTCTTGTATAATCCTGCCTTTAATAAAGCCACTCTGCTGCCTTGAGATGAGATCATTCATTATGAGCTGTAGTCTAGTAGTAATAATTTTGGTGAAGATTCTATATATGGCATTTACTAGACTGATAGGTCTGAAGTCCTTGAAATCTTTAGCATCCATTTTTTTAGGTGCCAGCACAATGTGAGTGTTATTAAGCTCTTTTAAAAGATTTCCCATTCTATAGAATTCATTCACCGCTTTGAGAAGATCCTCCGAGCAGATTTCCCAGAACTTCTGAAAAAAATTAATAGAGAACCCATCCGGTCCAGGAGCCTTATCCCCCTCTAGAGAAAAAACTAGCTTTTGCAGCTCTTCAAGCGTGGCTGCTTTAGTGATGCTTCTAAATTTCTGGTCCTCAATTTTATTCTGAGGGATGGCCTCCAACATAAAGGAAATAGCTTCAGAGTTGCTGACATTTCTCTCTTCAAGAAGATTTTTATAGAAGTCAAGCGCTTCTTTCTTAATGTTATTGGGATCTTTTATGATATTCCCGTTGTTTTTAGAAACCTCTAAGATCCTGTTACAGGCTCTGTGCTTCAAAGTAGTCATGTGAAAGAACTTCGTGTTCCTGTCTCCCTCTTTAAGCCAGATAGCTCTAGATTTAAGGCGCCATAAAGATTCCTCTCTGCTGCAGATCGTATGCAACTCTGAAAGAATATTCTTTTCATTTACTTCATCTTCAGCCGATCTCCCCATAGTATCCATTTTTAATTCCAGATCCTGAAGCTTCTGTTTTAACTTTTTTTATTGTCAAAAACATTTCCAAAAACGCTTTTATTCCAGATTTTGACTTGCTTTTTGACATTTTTGAGTTTTTGAACCAATCTGAATTGAGCAGTGCCTTCACCATTCCATCCCCACCATTCTTTTATCTTGTCATAGATATTGTCATGCTCCATCCACATCTTTTCAAATTTGAATGAGCTTCTTGCGGGTTTAGTCCAATTGAGAAAGTTTAGAGCAATCGGATTGTGATCCGATCCAATTCTGGGTAGGGAAGAAAGATGGAAGTCTTGACTGAGAATCCAGCTTGCTGAGATTAGAGCCCTATCCAATCTCACCTGAATGAACTCCTTTCCCAACCTTCTATTATTCCAAGTATACTTATTTCCATGAAGATCCACATCTAAGAGGTTATGTTCAGCAATAAAATCAGCAAAATCCTCCATTCCATTAGAAAAGGTGGAGGTGCCTCCAAACTTCTCGCCTGGGTTTAGTGGGGAGTTGAAATCCCCATAATAATCCGATTAGCGAGCAATGTTGTTTTCTAAATATTTTAAGAGCAGCCCAAAGTTTTCTTCTACCACTAGCTGAGTTAGGGGCATAAATGTTAGACAAGATCCATTCACTCTTATTCTCAATAGTGAAAAATTTGATTGCAAGATGATTAATATTATCATTGAGAATCATACCAGTACATTGTATTTTATCCCAAAGTGTAGCCAGTCCTCCGGAAGCTCCCTGGGAGTCAACAGCCGCCATTTCAGAGTTATCCCAAAAATTCTTTTTAATAGTATCAAAGGTCTTTGCTTTCATCTTAGTTTCTTGCAGAATCAAAATGCTGGGATTACTGGAATCCCATAACTCCTTGATGGTTCTTTGCTTGGAGTTTCCATTTAGGCCTCTGATATTCCAAGAAATAATCTTCATTTGGAGTGATTGGTGGTTGGAATTGCTTGCTGGTTCAGCTGACGCTGAACACCATCTGCAATATCCCTCTCCATTTTTTTAGATCTAAGAGTCTTTTTAGAAGGTCTTCCTCTTTTTGAACTTCCTCCAAAATCAGCTATTCATCTAGCAGAAGACCTAGTTGTTCTGGAAGTAGAGGTGTGCCAATTGTCTATTTTATTTTTTTATCACTATATAGTGATTCTGGGACCATTTCAAAACCTTTCAATCTTTTTTTCTTTTTTGAAATGACCATTGTGAATCCAGAATCTGGATCCTCCATTTCCATGGCAGGCGTAACTTCTCCCTCTTCTCGTTCTTTTTGAGTCCTGCCAGGCGTGTGAACAGTAGCTAATGCATGCTTGTAGCAAATCGGTGAAACCACCTTTGTTGTTGTTCTTCGGGACATGGCAAAGAGATCCGCATTACCATTTTCCCTAGAAGAGAATATCTCCAAAGGCTCTTTTGGAGTCATACCTTCCTTGTTCCAAGTTTCCTCCCTAATGCATGACTGTATTACTTTCTCGACTGACATACCGTTATGAAAATGCCCAAAAGGGACTATATTAACCTTCACAGAGCCATCTTGCTCGTTCACTTCCATGGATACCTTAACATAGTCTTCTTTATTAGATGCTTCAAAAGGTTTATCCAAGGATGTTTTCACAGATTTGTCCAAGATTTCTTTGTTAGGAGCTTCAGGCGAGCTATTGTTGTGGCTTTGGGACGCCAGACGAGATGTTTCTTTATTTGAGTTCTAAAACTCCTTTTTTACCTTTTCTATTTAACTCCAAATCCTTCTGGCTAGGAGCTTTGTCTTCATTCCTACTATCCGTGCTTGGAACCCTGCTAACCTTGTCCAGATCTGAGCCTTTCCCAGGCTGTTCAGCATCCAAAGGAGGGGTCTTCTTCTTGGAACAGTTTTTGTCAGAGTGTCCAATGCTATGACATTGTTTACATCTTAATGTTTCGACCTCAATTTTTTGGATCCAAGACCCAAATCTAGATTTCAAGATTATGTGCTCCGGAAACTCCTGATCCATAGCTGAGAAAATGCAGAAACGAGCAAAAGCAAGCCTGGATCTGTTTCTTGTGGGTCCATCCAGCCCAATAGGTGCACCTAGGGATTTTGCAATATTTAGCAGTATTTCATCATCCCATAAATGCAATGGCAGTCCTGGTAACCTACACCAGATTGGGATGGTGTTTATATTTTCAGTATTCGGATCAAAACCCGGATACCATTTTTTCAAAAAAGGCCCATATTACCCAGCCACCAGGGGCCTCCCAGAAGCACCGAATCCAAATCCTCTTGCTGATTAAATTTTGCCAGAAAAAGCCTTTTGGCATAATGGTAATATTTAGGGCTCCCTTAGGTTTCCATTTTCTCAAAGCCCATTTTCTAATGAAATCAATATTAGGTCTAGAGCCAAGAAACTTACCAACGAGGGAGAGATTCGCTTTGCTTAAGGCTCTATCAACAAATCCATCTGGGACCCTTAGACAGGTGGCACCCTCTTTGTCCATTTCCCATGTGAACTGATCAGTGATTTTCAGACCCACCTTGAAGTTAGGGCTTTGAAACAGCTTATTCCAGGCCATAGGTGTGGATCCCAGCATTTCCCCATTTTCGTTTATAGCCGTCCGATTGTGGCCTGAGATCTGCTTTTCCTCAGCATACTTTGGCATATTGCGCAGACTTTCCGCGGCCAGAACTGCAGAAACCACACTGACAGTACCTCCAGCATCTTCTGCGTTCGTACTCGTGCCCACAAGCGTCCGATTCTGGCTATAGATCAGCCTTTCCTCAGCATTTTTAACCATGTCAAAAATTAAAGTTAACAGCTAGATTTATTTTAATTTTTAATGCCAAATTGAAGTAAAAGTTTAAATGGTCATAACTTGAGCTAGAAAGCTTGGTTTTGGGAAAATGAGGAATTTTTGAAAGCTCTTAATGCCCTCTTTGCAAAAGGAACATAAAATTTACTTTTTGATGAAGTTAAAAGGGTTAATTTTGTTAAAAAAATACCTGCAGCTCTTAATCGACAAACTGGCAATTTTCAACTTTTCAATTTTATTAAATTCGGTTTCCTCCTTCACTCAACATGTAAAAAATACATGGAGAATTGATCTAGGGAGGGTTTAGAGTTTTTTCAGAAAGTTAATTTGTTTAATTTATTTGAAAATATTATTTTTCTAATAAATGATAGAAAAACGACTATTAGAGGAATTGTATTCAAATTAGCAATGGTTAAGTTGTTTTCTTGAGTTTTCTTTGTCAATTTGGGTTCATTTGTGGACTAGAATACTAAATTTTAACATCTCCAAGTTAATAAAAGTGTGTAGGTCTGAACTGTACATTTTTATTAAAATTTACCAGTTTTAAAAGTCACAATGCCAGTGATCAAATTTTTAAAGGATCTATTTATCAATTTCATCATTTAAATGTAACAACTTATTTCTAATATAGTCTAATACATTCAGTTGATTCTAAAAATTCATTCCCAAGTCAAAATTACAAATTCTGATTTCAATTTTTAATATAATTCCAAGGATGCAAAAACAATATACTTCCTTCCTATGCATTCTTCTTTTCAACAGAGATTTCAATTTTTAACATCGGATCAACTCAATACACAATACAATTTTGAGAACTAATGCAATCCTTTATTCATTTCCAATACAACCTTACAATTTTCTATTTTCCATTTGATTTCTAAATATAAAATGCAGTGCATGTAACATCCTTTCACATTTCTTTACAAAATAGAGAATAGAATATAACTTCTTTACATTTCACATTCCAATTTCAATCTTCCATTATCAATACAAATATCTTCACATTACAAATTGCTATACAATTCATCCACTCCAAAGTGGGAAGGATTACAATAAACTTGTTCAAAATAAGGGACTGTCAAACTGTATATTCCTCTTGCTCCAAAACAGCAGCATGCTAGTTTCTTCATCTTTTCATCTTGATCACAACAAGGAAGGGGGAAAGGCAACGTTCTCCACCCAATGAAGACATCCAATGAGAATGGAGAATCCATCCTTCCTCATTAGCCCCGAGCCCCAACCATATTGAAATAAGAAACGTAATGCAACACATGGAAAAAGGGCTTCCACAACAAACATGCAGCATTTTCACATTCAAACACATTTCAAGAAGAATGTAGTCCACAACTACATTAAACAATTGCAAACAAAAATGAGGCTTCATCAAGAAAGCCAACAAGAGTAAGGAATTATGGGGAAACTAATTATTCCTCCCAATTTGAAATTGGGCATCCACCTAATATCATACCGCCAATATAACATATCATATCCCATAAACCTTATGCCTCCCAACCCCTCCTTATGCCCCCCCAAGAGTAAGAAATGCAAGCTATTTCTTTTCCATGGTGGATCCCAATCCCAAACTCCCTCCATAATAAAAATGATGCCATTGACATTCCCTTATGCCCCCCTATTTGAAATCCCCATAGCCTTCTCCTACACCATGTCCTAAGTAGTCTACCCAACCAGCCAACACACACATAACAACATTCACCATTTCATACATGCATGCAAGAGAAAGAAACATTTTAAAAGGCTCAAGTTCCTACCTCTCCATAATGGAGTTTGTTCCAAGATCAACAAGCTTCCCAATGCCAAAATGTAGTCCAAAATCAGCAACAAACCAACATGCAAATGACTCCAAACTCCTTTCATAAGCAAGGCTCCAAAACAGCAAGAAAAATTCACTCCAAGAGGAATAAGGAAAGTTTCAACAACCTCAAACAAGCAAGGAGTTTGAATTTTAAAGGAGAGGAAAGAGAAGAGGATGATGTGGATCCATGTGGGATGCCACATCATTCTTCCTCAACCCCAAGACCAAAGTCAACATCATTCACCTAAACATAATAAATAAAATGACAATTTAACTTACACACTCCAAAATAACCCATACCCCAAAAGGACTGAATTTAAAACATGTAAGAGAAGTATAATTAAAACTTACAATTAGTTATTTCAAAATGCATTAAAAAGGTCTAAATTTAACCTTCAGACCATAGGTATGGTTAGGGAATAATTTTAAGAGGTGTGGGACAAGTTTAACTTGTCCCACAAGCCTCCAAATATAGCCCCCATGGACAAATTCGAATTCCCAAGAGGATGAAGTGTTTAACACTCCAAATTTATCTTACATATCCCTTACACATACTTACACATTTCTTACACACTCTTACAACATTACATTTAAGTGAAAAAACTTTATTTATTACATTCCTATGACATATTGATTTATTTATTTTAACACATGATTATTCACAACATTAACACAACATATATAACTAATGAAAAGGGTAACACATCACAAAATAAACACATGCAACATTGATAAAGAAACCACATTAATAAAACATAAAACCCCATGGTCACATTCAAAGGTAATTCCCCCATGGGAAATCCTAACATAATACAACACACACACACAAAACATGTTGCCATGGTGACCTTGTTGCATTCACCTAGAATTCCAATATGGTTAGTCTCTAGTCCCCTGACATTGTTGTGATATTTTAACCTGCAAAACGTAAATACCTCCTTCGGCCTCATGGCCATATCAGAACATCCAAAATGATATAAATAACATCTCAAGATCATCTAAACATGTGAATCACAACAACATCAAGAAATCAACATTATCATTTTCAGTTTAATTAGTCAACTATATCATCATCAATTAATTCCCATGTTAGTTCTATTCACAATATCAAATGTCACATGTCCAAATCAACATCTATAATATGTCCATGTCAAATAGTATATCATCATTCACATATTAAAAATGTCTCTAGTAACCATCATGCATAATAACTGAATCCAGGTCAATAATAATCCATGATCTAACATCTAACCATCATACTAAAACAAAACATAATATTTTCCACAATAAGATCAATAGTATCTAGATCAAGTATCTAAAAGTGTCAAAGGGAAGTGGGCACTACACTACTCATGACCTTGATCATTCCGATGTGCTAACATGGCTTCTAGATTGTGATTAGTGGTAGAGATGTACAAATAAAATGGCTCCCATCACGTGGAGGTGTAAGACTCGGTAGATATAGGATATATTGCTTAAGATTGTCAAAATCCTTATGATAATCATGATCCCAAATGAATTCAATTTCCTTCCGAAGGAGGTGATGAAAAGGTTGAAAATGATTATAGAGTTATAAGGTGAAACAATAGACAGATTGAAGGTGGCCTTGAAGGTCATGTGAATTTACTTCAAATTGGGAGGAGGCATTTTGATAATTTCCTTAATTTTCATGGGGTGAACTTCAATTCCCATAGTAGAAATGATAAAGACAAGGATTTTTCTTGTTAATAATTAAAATACACACTTGGTTGGATTGAGACGAAGACAAAAATGAATGAGGCACTTGAAAATTATTTCAAGAACGGAAATATGGTCATGTTAATGTTTAGATTTTTCCAAAAGATCATTAACATAGTCTTTTATGGTTTTATGGATTAGGTCATGAAGTATATAAGCCATAGACCATTGATAAGTAATGCCAACATTCTTTAAAGTGAAGGGCATGATGCGATAACAAAATGTATCCCAAAGGGTGATGAAGGATACCTTGTGTTGGTCTTCTAGTGTGACGAGGATTTGATTACAACTAGAAAAATTATCCATGAGGGAAAGTTTATCATGGCCTGCAATAAGATCTACAAGTTTATCTATATTCGGAAGAGGGAATTCATCCTTAGGGAAATGGAGATTGAGGTCTCAAAAATTGGTGCATAAACAAAGATTTCCCAATGCTTTGGAGATGGGAACAATGTTGGAAACCCTTTGGGGATAGTCGATGGGAATGATGAAATCAGGAAAGAAGGTGTTGTAGATCTTCTTTAACAAGGAGGCAAACATGAGGATGCATGTGACTGAGCTTCTAATTTACCGTTTATAATTTTGATAAGTGATAATGTTGTGGATGACAATAGAAGGTTCAAGACCTCAGATATCTAAACATGACCACATAAATTCCTAGCTATGATGGGAGAGAAATACGGTAAAATATTCTAGCTCGTGTGGATCAAGAGATTGGCATACTTTGAGAATGTGAGCTTTTAGAGAATTCCCAATATTGATATCAATGGTGGCCTCATTGAGAAGATTAGGTGTGTTAGATAGCAATGTATTTTGAAGATAATAATCTTCTTCCCCCATGTGGGAAAAAATGGCATCATCATCAATACACTGAAGGATGTCAATGGTAGGAGAGTCTTCTTCTATCATGTTTAGATGGCAAAGGGGAAGCAACCTAATATGATTTTCACACTAACAAGTGACGCGTCCCAAATTTATGGTGGAGACTAAAAAAATTCAGAAAAATTGGAAATGGTGTCATTGAGTTCCATGTCCTTAAGAGTTAGTAAAGAAGGAATGTTCATGTCTTCGGGAGTTAGAAGAGACGGGGAAGGTAGAGAAAGCATGTCCATGTCTTCAAGGGTTAGAAAAGATGGATAAGGTAGGGATGTTATTTCCACATATTCAAAAATCCAAAAAGACAAGGGAGATGGAGAAGGCATGTCTATGAGTATCTCAAATGGTGGAACAAGATCAAAGGATTACTCCTTATAGCCTAACCCCAAATTTTCGCAAGGTTTTTCAAATTAATCAATAATGAGGCCATGAGATCCATGCTCATAACATCCAAGTTTGAATCCATTCCATGTGCAATAATGGAAATAAGTATGTGAAAAATATGGGTTGTCAAGAAAGCTAAATCCACCAGTATAAAGCTTGGCGTGTGGAATATCATTGATGTGGGAAGAGGGGGTATCAAAACCACCTAAATACGATTAGTGTGAAGATTTGTTGGATTGAAAAGGAAAACATACCCGATGTTTATTTGGTATATAGATTCCTTATCAGGTCTACCGATAAGGTGAGGAATGGGAAGGGTGTTGAGTGTAAGAAGGCAATATTCCCCATCATACATTTTTCCATTACATTTCCTAGGAGTCATCGTTAGGGATTTTGGATGAGGGAATGGCTAAAATGGTGGATGGTACAGATGGATCATTCTTAGGAATGAGTACATCATTTGGTCTATAAGTCATGTTACATCCTTGAAAGGGAGGAGTGTCCCCAAGAAGCATCAGGATCTTCCCCTCATGCTCATATTTAAGGGAATGATGTAGTGTAGAGGGGACACAACACATGGCATGGATCCATGGTCATCTAAGGAGAACATTGTATTGAAATTCTCCCTCAATGATGTAGAAGGTATCATGGATGAGCTTCTCACTAACACAGATATGGAGGATGATTGTTCCTCAGGAGAGATCAATTTCATCATTGAAAGAACGAATAACCACATGTGTTTGAGAAACTAATTCCTTTTGGATCTTAAGTTGGTCAAAATTATGTGAAGGAATGATATTAATGCTCTCCCCACTATCGATCATGGATCATCCAATGAATTTAATATTAATCCTAACCCTAATAAAGAAGGGCATATCATGTTATTCTAGTTGGATGTATGAAATTTCAGCACCATCAAATGAGATGGTAGTAGTAGAAGTCATAAGCAACCCTACGTGTGATGTGAAGGGATAAACCTCATCATTGGAAGTCAGAATGCTCTTTAAGGCTTCAATAAGATCATGTCAATGGTCCAGTGATCTTTGAATAATCTCATAAAGTGACATATTGACTGGGACATGATGAATCTATCTGATGATGTCTTTTTCAATGGGCCTAAGGTCTTTCGAATGGAAACCTTTGGATTTGATGATGTAGCTAACTTCGCGGGAGGAGGAATGGTGATGAATGTCTTGGCATTTGGTTAGGATTTTGACTTTACATCACGTGAGACAAATCGGGTGGTTAACTGAACATCATTAATGAATAAAGGGGACTATCCCAGAAATTCATCTCCCAAGATGAGATAGAAGATGTCAAACTATATGTTGAAGGAAGGGACTAACTTGGTCCAAGAATAATTCTTCCCTCTTGAATGAGATTATGGAAAATGGTATAGAGAACTCTACAATTTTCAATGTTATTCCCATGGGTATGATGAAAGGCTCACATAAGGTTGTAATTTAACCATAAAGGCTTCTTTACTTTTGGGTTGAAATCCTTGATAGGCGAAAGTGTGATTTCGAGGTTTACAACAAGTGCTAGAGGATTTTGGTATATGATCCAACTAAAGTGTTAGAAGATTCGTTAAGAGGATTTTGGTATATAATCCAAATAAAGTGTTAGAAGATGCCTTATGACATATGTTTTGGTGATTTGAATTTAGTTTTGATGTTGATTGGTGTTTTAGTGTTAAAATTTTTTGGATTATTGGGTTGAAATGTTTGTGGTCCTAAGATAGAAGATTTTGGATTTGATGGTTTATAGCTAAGAGGGATTATATAATTTTTATGTGAAGATGCATCCTTGGGAGGAGTGACAACTACCTTGACTTGGGGGATTATATGGTGATGTTATGGTTGTTTCGGGTACATGAAATAGCATTCATCCGAGGTGATATATGGAAGGTGGAGATTGATGGGAGTGTTTTGATGACATAGAAGGAATAATCAAGGTTATTTCAAGGTAAAGTGCTTTTAAGTATTCCTTAAATGATGAAATTGGCGTGGAGGAATAAGGTGGTGTGGATGTGACCGAATGTTGATGTGGGTAAATGAATAAGGGAATTGGCCTAGGTTATAAGGATGGTATGAAAGGAAAGGGTTGAATGGGTATAGCTGAGGGTGTCAAGCCTACTGAAATGGGTGAAGTAGATGACGAAGTGGATATGATAGGTAACGGCTTTGATGAAAGATCAATTTCAGATGTGGAAATAGGTTAGAATGGTCACTTCATGAATGTTTCTAAGGGCATAAATGATATATTTGCTAATGATGTCATGGTAGTCATAGATGCAAGAGTGGATGTTGAGAAACATGTAGGTGTGATGGATGTAGGAACAATATCAAAGGTGATAGGTGTGATCAAAAATGATAGAGAGAAGAGGTTATGGATGGGATAGGTTCTTGATCAGTAGTGTTTAGGGTATTTATAGTATGAGCGTTAGGTGCTTGGGTTGTAGTAGAAGTGGTAGTTTGGCTTGTTGGTGTATGATTTGGGAAAGGTTGTTTAAAGATGTCAAGTGGTTGATTGGGTGAAGTGTTTGGATTTTCCACTTGAAGATCACCCTGATTGATGAGTCTTTGGACCAAATCTTTGAAATTTTGACATCTCTCTATGTCGTGTCCTCGGACTTGGTGGTATTTATAGTAATGGTCCTCACGATACCACATAGGCTTTGGTCTAGACTCATCAATTGGTTAGATAAGAGGAATTTTGATAAGGTTTACTGCCATAACTTTAACAAATATGGTGCTATATGACTCCCCTAGGGGGTGTAATTAGGCATTGGTCGAAGGGCTTGTTGTTGGGTCCATGTGCTAGATGTAGATGTAGGAGATGATTTAACGACCACAACATTGGCTGCTACCTTTGACTTATCATTTGGTGTGGATGATTTTTTAAATTCATGTTTTGGATTATTTGATTTTAGTTTTAAATGGAACTAATGGAGGGCATGCATTTCAATCTTGTGATCTATTGTAAAGGCTTCATTAAAGGTTTGGAATGATTGAATTTGTAAAAGCAGAAGATATATGCTTTGCACACAAACATGAGAAGAGCTCAATGAGATCAATTTGTAGGAGAGGGTGGATAATTGGTTTATAACGCCACGCCATTGTGTGAAAAAAGTTTGTAATGGGCTCATCTTCAAACTTTTGGATAGTATAGAGATCATTAATAGTTACTTTTCATGCAATGTTAATAGAAAAGTGTTCCAAAAATAGTTGCGTGAGTTTGGAAAAGGAGAATATTGAATATTGGGGGATACTATTATACCAGTATAATGTGGGACCATCCAAATACATGGGGAAAGTATAGAGAGTTAATTCTTGATTGTGCGTGATAAGGTAACATGCATGTTTAAATTCACGAAGGTGTTGTTGTGGGTCCTATTTTCTATTAAACTTGGAATATTTTTGTAATTCCCAGTGTATAGGATATGGTTTGATTAGTACAGATGGGTGGATAGGCTCATTACATATTTTCTCATATGATAATGAGATATCGGATCCTAAAGTAGTAGCTTCAAGACTAGTTATCCTATTCACAAGAGCCTACATAGGTTCATTCAAAAGGGTCTATTGGGGAATGAGAGGTGGTGGTTGTATGTAAGATGTGACCTAGGATGAATTTTTTTATGAGCTTACGGATGTGTGGGTGTTTGAGAAATTTGTTGGGGGTGAGTGTAAATCATGGGATATGATTGAAAAGGTGGTTATTGAAAAATTAATGTTGGGAGATGGGAACATGATAGGATTGTTGGGATTGGGTAGGTTGTTATAGAAAGTGCTGAGTGGGAATGTGGGAATGAACAAGTTGAAATTATTGTTGAAAGGGGTTGGATACTAAATAATGTAAAACACCCATAAAAGGGGGTTGGGAGGTGTTGATGTGCATGCTAGATGTGAGTATATCATATTGTTCGAGATAGGGAATATGTTTTTGGAAATACTAGTCTAGGACACTAGTGTAAATAGTGACCGAAGAGGAAAGCGGTAGAGTATCATTGATTGTTGTGTTGATTGGTGGGAGATTGTGAGGGATAGGTGTGACTATCTGCGTAGTTTGATGAGATGAGGGATTGGTGGAAGAGGAAGAAAGATGAGATATAGAAATCTCATTTACTATAAACTAGGTAGTTTGGGGTTAGTTTCACAAGCATAAATTTTTTTAAATGGGGGACCATCTAAGGAAATTGAGTTGATCTCCTAAGGAAATAGTCTTGGACCACAATTGGATTGGCATCCAGGATCTCTTAGAACATGGTGTCACCAAGGTGACCTTTAGGAGGTCCAATATTATTTGATCAAATAGATGGTGGGGTAGTTGGCCTAGATGGGATAGATTGATGGTATAAAAATGGATTAGTCTCACCTAAAGTTGTGGTGTGAGAAAGGGGTTCTGGGTGAGATACATCGATGAGGGGTTGAGTTCTCATGAAATAAGTAATCAAGGGCACGAATGAGGTAACTATTGTGGTGAACATTTGTTGAGATAAGGAACTATTTGAAGCCAAATTTTGTTCCATTATTTTGGCTACTAAACGAGTAACTATGGGCATGAAATAAGTTGTACCCAAGCAATTCAAGAAAATAGTTCTTTTTATGTTCTTAATTTATTTAATAAAGTATGAAAAGAAGAAAGGATGGATAACAAAGGACCTAGGAGAAGGAAAACTATGTTTGGTTTTGAGTTTGTTGTGGCTAGGGAATGTTTGAGGTAGCTTCTTGTTGGGTGATGAAATCCCAATCGTTAACTAGGTGAGAGGATGTTTCAATGTGTTAATTTTATTTGTGAGGTTTAAAGTTGTGTGTGATAAAGTGTGATATGTAGTAAGTTAAGCCCCTACTTAAACTATATGAGAAAGAAGGATGTAAAAAGAATGTTCTTTTTAATTCTAAAACAAAGTGTGATATTTGATGAGGACACAAACAAGAATGGGAAAATATGATGTAAAAAGGATCAAATAGAAAAAAGTGGGGAATACCTAGATAGCGCTTTTCCTATTTATCTAACGTTCTTGAGCGATGAGCAATCCAGCCAAAAATCAACATGAGAAATTAATAAAGTGAATCCTCACACATAGTGTTAGTACAAGGAAAGAAAAATATAGACAAAAAAGAAAGAGATTACCAAATGGGTGGTCCCACTAGGCACACTAGGAATGCTTACCAAGTTTCTAGTTCTTAATGAAGGGTAAGTGCACTAGCTACTAAAGAAACTAGAAAAATAAAAAATGTTGGAGGGTTTATGTTACCTTAGATGTGATGTGATGTACGCGCAAGATGATGATGGATCCCACTGTTTGAAATTAGATCAAACCTGTAAATAAGATCCACTAAAGAGATAATGATTAGATGGTTTGAGTGGGGGTTTCTTCATAATACGGACCCAAGAATCATTTAACTTCCTCATTGGATGTCAACCTATGTTGTTAAACAATATTGACACAAAGTAAAGGTAAACTTAAAGTATATAGAAACTAAAAGAGTTATAGAATCTGAAAGTAATTATGATTGATTTAAATTTTATTTGATTAAAATGAAATACAAATTAAGTGTACCTGGCCTAATTCGATGGTGACCTAGACTATTTATAGGTAGTTTGATGGAGACCGAGAGCGAAAAGGATGGAATAAAAATTGTAAATGCATACTAGGAGACTATGAGTGCAGATCGACATATACAGAGATCTGTAGACACTAGAACCAACTTGTAGAGGAGGTATAACACAAAGAAATGAAAGTAACACAAGGTAATAAGAATCACACTATATTTTGGAATGAAAACCTGACATGCTCAAAGGAACAAGATGAAGATTCAGGGTCTAGAAATATTGTAAGATCTAAAGTAGACACTAAACGGATTCTAGAGAAAAAGGGATGAGGATAGAAGATCAGGTCAATGGAGACCTAGATAGATCAATGTTGATACAAGAAATTTTTGACAAGGCCAAGAGAAACAAGATAAATTAGAGAACTTGCAAGAAAAAAAATTGATATAATAGGTGATAATGGATTCCCAACCATTTCTAGAAAAAGGTTGATGATGATTTACATGAGCATGTTCCAAGGATGTCTAAGATGTCTCTAATTTCTTTTGGGAGGCTTAGGTATACGATATTGTTTGTAGGTCTCAAGGAAGATTGGGAATTCTCATGTATTTTATGATGAATAGAAAGAAAGCATCTAGATTTATAGGGTCGACAATGATCGGGCTAGGTTATCGCTGATTGTGGGGAAAGTTTTCCCAATGAGATGATTTTTCTTATTTTGGCATGATTTATGTTTTTAGAGATTTTTTTGAATGCTTTAAAGCATTAGGTGGGAAGATTTTGTTTTAGGATGATATGTAGGTGAGTTGGAAGTGGAGATAGGTTAGAAAAATCCTAGGGATGCATATGATGTATATTTAGAATGAAAACATTATAAAGTAGGAAGTTGGTTAGGCCATGGATGAGGATTAATTAATTAATTAATTTAAATAAATATTGAGGTGGAAGAGATAAATGGGAATTTAAATTAAGCCAAGGAAGATGAATAAAATATGCAAACATGGGTGACAGGCATAGATACCGAATTTAGGTGTCTACACTTATAGAATTCATGTTAGGTTTGAATGATATTATAGGATGCGAGATGTTTAATTAATTTGAAATAGAATAATTAGATTAAGGAGTGTAAACCAATGCCGATTCTTATGGAGCTGACCATGTACAATGTTTAATTGTATTATACAGGTTTTTAAAGTATCTCAAATGGAAAAATATTAATCTTTAAATCATTTAGATGATTACTATATTATTTCCGTGAATGTGATATATGTAGTTATTTTATTAAAATTCAAATATATTACTCACATATTGTAATAAAGGTTGTAAAATTTGATTTTATTAGATATGGATTCCATTATCGTTATGTAATATGATAAAGAGGTATAACCTCCATTTATGAATAAATATTATTGTTTTAACAATGTACATTGTTTTACAAAGTTTTATGATGCTAAATTTTTGTCATATCTTTAATGTATTATTGAAAGTACAATTTGATTATTATGATTTGACTATTATCATATGGTGAGACATAAGACATTAAATATGACAAATAGTATTACGGTTAAGATACATTGACAACTTAATTATCTTTATGGGATGTTCATTTATACCTTAAAAGTTATATGAACATAGACTAATCATACAATTTATTGTTGATCGTAGAATAATGTCAACACCTATTGTTGCATTAAAGAGAAAGAGATATCCATAACATATTAAACCTCAATCCAGCACTATGGTCATTTTTAAATGACACAAAATAAATTAAATATAACTTCATTACATGATTATACACCAAAGAATATCAGCTGATTACACCTCCTCTTTAATGGGAGAGGTTCCCTTATTCAAAAACGAACCTATTTACACATATACATGATTTTCTTGTGGAACTTGGATATTTACGAAAGTGTTTTCTATAAGGATCATCAATTACAAAAGGTGAGGAATGAGAAAATGAGAATGAGCGAAAGGCACACATTTAGAATTATAGATGACAGAGTAATTCTTTATGTATGTGAAGTTACAGTGAATTGAAACAAGATCATTTGTATCATACTAATAAGATGAAATTTGAAAGACACAAAGTTCTATAAATAACATCTGCAAGAATACAAAGCTTCTTATCATAATATAGACAAATGATCTTAACAAGATTAAATGAAAAGCTTAGGGATAAAAGAGATCAGATAGACGAAGAATGAAAAGCCCTTCTGTATTGATTTCTTTATGATTTATTTACACTTTCAGAAAATAAGCCAAGTTCTTCCTTCTTTCAAAATGGTGAGGAGAGGCCATTATATAGTTTACAATTCAGTTACTCTCGGTAACTACTTATTTTAACTAAAGATTAGTTAAGGATTGCCAATCGCAATACCTCAACTTATTACAATAAATCCGAGAAAAAGAATTGGAAGAGAAGAGAGGAATAAGGAGAAGAAGACAGGTGCTTATGACTGGGAGGGACCCACTGACTTCAAAATCCGCTACCTGAATCTCTTCAATGCCTCGGCTATGTCTCTGCCACGTGTATATTGGTCAATTCACTCGAATCAGGGTTGAAATGAGCTCCGCATGAAAGCACTGTATCTGCACATTGCACAGAGATTGGGAAACCACCAGTGAAAGCCAAACCGCTGTCATGAATCATCTGTGCCATTGGCGTAGGGTTTGTCTGTCATCCTCGACCAAAAATCACTAAAGTCAAGATGGCGAACTTCACTGTCCCCGATATCGGGAACGGCAGACTCTAGTGGTGAGATTTGTTCTTGCCCCTGAAATTTGATCTTCATGTTGGTAGTAATTTAGAGGGCGAAGGCTGCAAGCTAGACTTGGGAAGGAATTGCAGAGAAAAATGGATACGCGCGTAGGAATTTAGATTGCAAAGGTTCGAGCAAAAGATAACATGAAAGCAGTGTGTAAAAACATAGGGGGTTCGCTCGTTATATAGCCGTTTAGGAGAGAGAAAGGTAATGAATGCACATTTAATACATACTAATTTGAAAAGCAAGGTATTCGGGTAGAGCGGGAAAAATTAGCACGAATGGCACTTGGTTCATTTGGGACATGTGGGACGTGAAAGCGCGAAGTATGCCGCTCGGCAAGTCGGGGGAAGTGGGGAAAAGATGCAAAAATGCTCTTGGAACACGCGGGACAAAAATACGTGAAGTGACGGCGCGCTCGGCGAATTAGGAAAGCGGGAAAAGACGCACAAATGCTCTTGGAACATGTGGGAAAAAAGTACGTGAAGTACGCGGCTCGGCCGAATCGGACGAAAATGGAACAATTGGTCCGGGTGAAATTGGACATTTGGGACAAAAAGTTCTGACGGGCCCGAAAAGAACAGACTTGGTGAACCAGCCGATCGGGGAATAGAGGGCCCAATTGAACTTGGGACACGCGGGACAAAAGTACATGAAGTACGCGGCTTGGCCGAATCGAACGAAAATGGAACAATTGGTCGGGTGAACTTGGGACATTTGGGACAAAAAGTTCCGACGGGCCCGAAAAGAACAGACTTCGGGTGAACCGGCCGATCGGGGAACAGAGGGCCCAATTGAACTTGGGACACACAGGGACAAAAATGTCAACAGCCGAAAAACACACAAAATGACCCAAAAACGTAGATTTTCTCAATTTCTTTGACTTTTAACATTATCGGATAACGAGAAACACTTAAACTCAAAATTTTAAATTTTCACTTTCTTAAGAGCAAGGGAATTTTGAGTGGACAACAGCTGGCTCCTTAGGGATGACTTGGCATAAATTCAAGGAATGAGACAAGGTAAGAACTTAGACAAACTCGGGAAGTAGACCAGTACCTTATCCATTGGGCAACGAGTCATCAAATCAAACCAATACGAGAGGACAACACACCAAAACAAAGGAAAGAAAAACAAAACGCTGTACAGAATATACAAAGGACTCCCTAATCACCTATGACTTGAACAATTTCAGGTACTGCCCACTATAAGGAAGTGGGAGAGAAGAACCATCCATATAATCAAGGTAAAAAGAATTCTTACCAGCAAAGTGCCTGATCTTGAAAGGTCCGAGCCAAAGGGAATCAAACTTGCCATGGCTGCCACGAGGTTCATGCCTTTTATCCCATAACAAAACAGTGTCTCCAACTTGGAAATCTCGAACCTGGCTTTCTTATCAAACAGGACCTTAACTTTTTGTTGATGAGCAGATATCTTATCAACAACTTCCAATCTATCCTCATTCAATTTGTGAAGGTACATTATTCTCTTATCAAGCATCATTGAAGCTGGTATCTTGATGGCCTTCATTAGATCTGGTGGCAAGCTCCACTTTATTCTTGGATTGAGCTTCTACTCCATATACCACTTGAAAAGGAGACATTCCAATGGCTCTCTTAGGTGTGATCCTATCTGCCCAAAGAGCATCATAGAGTTTCTTGTGCCAGTTTCATTGAGACTCATTGACTAATTTCCTTATTATGGTCACCATATTTTTATTAGTGGATTCTGCTTGTCCATTTCCCTGAGGATAGTAATCTGAAGAGTGAGCCAGAGAGATGCCATATCCATAACAAAAATCCATCATCTCAGTTGAAGAAAAATTTGAAGCATTATCTGTCACAATCTTGTTTGGTACACCATACCTTACCAAGATGTTTTCTTTGATGAAACTGCACACCACTTCAGAAGTAGTACTCTTTACTGGAATGGCTTCTACCCATTTTGTGAAATAATCTGTAGCAGTTAATACATGAGTATGACCAGCACTAGAAGAGGGATTAAGTGTTCCAATGAAGTCCAAACCCCACTGTTGAAAAGGTTCTTCAATTACAACTGGCTTAAGAGGCAAAGAGGCCAATTTGGGTCTACCCACGAAAGTCTGACAAGCCTCACATTTATCAACCCACTTGGATGCATCTCTGAACAAGGTAGGCCAGTAATATCCTCCATGAAGTATCTTATGAGCAGTGACGGTTGATGAGTAGTGCCCTCCACATGCCTGATCATGAAAAGCTAAGAGTAGCTTTTTCTGTTGTTCCTTGTCCACACATTTCAAAAACCTTCCATCTAACCCACGTTTAAACAAGGTGTTTTCCCACAACACATATTGCACTGACCTTAGTTTAACAGTCCTCTTTTCTTTGGCGATCAAATGAGAGGGGCATTCTCCATAGGTGAGAAAATGGGCGATATCAATATACCATTCGTCAACTGAGCTAAGAAACAGAACGGTAGGAAGACCAACTTTATCCTCCAGTAACTCATGTCTAGCTCCTTCAGCGATGAGTTCACAAAGGCCTTTTCCACGGACGAGCTTGGTCGGTTTGATGTCAATATCATATTCTTGAACCTTAGCCACCCAGTTCCCTCTCTTGGATCCAAATTCCTGCTGTGTAAGAATTGACTTAACAGTTGTATCTGGTACCAACACCATGGAGTGAGAGTTAAGAATGTAAAAACGAAACTGCTTGACATCTTTAACCACTGCAAAAGCATGTTTTTCCATCATGGTGTATTTTAACTCATGATCTTTCAGAATATAGCTCATAAATGCAATTGGGAGTTCGTGCTCATTAGAATCTTCTTAAGTCAAAACAGCAGCCAAGGTGTTATCTGTGGCGTAGCAATAGATAATAAAATCTTTGCTGAAATCAGGACATGCTAAAATAGGAGTTTTAGCAATGGCTCTTTTAATATCTTCAAAGGATTCTTTCCCTTCAGAAGACCAACCAAACATTTGTTTTCCTTTCATCATTTGGGAGATATTCAGAGTTAGTTCTGCAAAATCAGGGATGAATCTTCTCAAAAAATTGATCTTACCAAAGAAAGAGTGCACGCCCTTTTTGCTGGTTGGGAGAGGAATTTGCTGAATAACTTGAACTCACTCAGGATCAATTTTAATACCATCTTTGGAGACGATGTGCCCTAATAATTTCCCCTCTGTGACACAAAAGATGGATTTTTTAGGATTCAAAGAGATCCCATGTTCTCTACATCTTAGCAGAACTGTCTCCAGGTGCTGAAAATGATCTGCCCTTGTTTTAGAATACACAGTCAAGTCATCAAGGTATACAACAATACACTTCCCTTTCAAACTTCTAAAGGCGGATCCATAGCCCTCTGAAAAGTGGCACCAGCATTAATGAGCCCAAAAGGCATTCTTTTGTAAGCAAAGGTACCCCAAGGGGTAGTGAAAGTTGTTTTGTGTTGATCTGCAGTATTAACTTCTACCTGATTATATCCTGAGAATCCATCAAGCATAGACAACATTTCAGATCCTGTTACTGCTTGTAAGACCTGATCCATCATAGGTAAAGGATAATTATCTTTCAAGGAAGCCTGATTCAGATTCCTGAAGTCAACACAGATACGAATCTCACCATTTTTCTTTCTAACAGGTACAATATTGGCAATCCATGTTGAATGATGGATAGGAAAAATGATTTTGGCTTTCAACAACTTCTGTATTTCTTGAAAAATGGTGTCAGCTATTTTGGGATTGTATTGCCTCTGCTTTTGTTTAAAAGGCTTAATTCCAGGTTTGAGAGGAATAAAATGTTGCATCTCTTTTGGTTGGAAAGCTTTTAAATCTTCATAAGAGTAGGCAAGAACATCCTTATACCTCTTTAACAGATCAATTGCTTTCTTCCTCTCATCTGTTGTGCAACATTTTCCAATGTTCACGAACTTAGGGTCAGTAGAACTCCCAATATTAATTTTTCATATTCAGCTGATTGTTGAGGTCCAGTAGAAGCTCTAGACTTTACATACCTATCATGTTTATCAAATAGTTCCTCTAAACTTACCAATCCTTTAGGGATCTTGTTTCCCTTGAGTTTGATACATCCATCCTGATCCGTTTCTTCTCCTTGAGTGGCTGCTTTGTCAAAGGGCACACTTTCACGAGGCAAGTTATCACTTCCTTCAAAGTATAGCTGTTCAAAATTATCTTTGAGTTCTAAGAAAGAAAGCAAGTGTTGATCATTATTGAAAACTTGCCAGTTATTTGTATTATCAGGTACACTAGGTCGATGGATCATCTCAATGGTGAACTTATCTTGAGAAAAGTCAGGATGAGGTATAGCGGTGACCACGAGAGCTGTAATGAATCAGCCACAGTATTCTTCTCCTAGGTATTATTGCTTGATGGAGAAAGCATCAAGAAATTCAATGGAATCCCAAACCTGATTCCGGTAATGTTTCAACCTTCCATTTTTCACCTGGAAGAGGTTTCTAACTTGCTTTACAATCAATTCTACATCCCCACAAGCTAGAAGATTCTTCACACCTTGTTCTTTTGCCACTGTAGTCCAGAATGAGAGCCTCATACTCTGTTGTATTATTGGTATTTTCAAATTGCAACTTGAATGAGAAAGGATGAAGGCTTCCTTCAGGTGACACCAGTATGACACCAGCTCCAGAACCAGCTGAGGAACAACTTCCATCAAACTCTAAAATCCAAACACCATTAGAATCTTTAGGTGATACTTTGGGGAGTTGGATTTCTTCAGGAGACATAATCATGTAGTTGTCATGCCCCATATCCTCATAGAGTATTTGTGCTTTGGGATCATCCGTTTTTTGTACAATATACTCAGATTGCTTCTCAGGCAACAACTTCTTCATTTGTCCATTAACAGGTATGAGGGCATGTGACCAATCCATTTGAATTTCTCCACCCACATCCTTACAGAAGTTTCTGCTTAGCAACATCCCGTATGAAGGAGGAATATCTGCTACTAAGATGGTAGCCAAAACTTTCTTCTCAGGCAAAGCAACAAAAGCCACTTGTGCATCTTTAATTCTTCCGACTAAGGGCACTTCCTTACTCTCCATAGAGTAACAAGATCCATAAGTGCATGTGAGAGTCAAGCCTAAGGCATGAGCTACTTTAGCAGGCATCACATTATCTGATGCTCCTGAGTCTATGATGCAATTGTTGAGCCTATGGCCAACTATAAGAAGTGTCACATAGAATGGTTTGATTTTGTCATTGGGTGAGGTGACAGTGGCTACCAGATTAGGTTGTGGTGCAGAAGAAGGAGTGGGTAAAAGGCCTTTAGAGGTAGTTTTAGAATGGGAATTGACAAAGTGAATCATTTTAGCAAAGGCCTTAGGATGGGTTTGATAATATTCAGCTTCTGAGATTTGAACCTTAGTCTTTTTTAGGTGATCAATAATATCGAAAGACCCAGAAGTGGACGGGCTATCATCATTTGAAATCTTAGGTTTATCAACTTTAGGAGAAAAAAATAACTTTAGTAGCAGAATTGTCAGGACTCACCTTTGGTGTAGATGAAATGGGGATAGGAGATCCTCTTTTTGCAATTACGGGGATAGTTGTCGGCTGTTCTTTAGATTTCTTGGTGGGCTGCATCACTTTCTCCCTCTGATTTGTCTGCTCTCGAGTCATGACAGTGTATGATTCACTATTCATGTCTGCTACTATTTCATCATAATCATCCTCATCATCAATGCCCTCAGTGGTGAAGAAATTAACTCGAGATCCCTCAAGTTCATCTGCTTCATCATCAACCTCTTGACAAATTCCTCAATCTTCATTAACCTCTTCATCTTCAGGTTCCTCAACTTCACAAGTTGCATTGATGGGAACTTTAATAGGAGGTCCTTCAAGTGCTAGCCTTGTTTGAGCAGCAGGCAAATGATTTCTGGGCTGAAAATTCCTCCTTGGAACGTCTGCATAGGGAGCATCTTTGAGCGAATTGTTTCTTAATGGCAATGAGATCATTTGCAAGTTTTTGTACCAATGGATCGAGTATTAGGTCCGAGGGTGGAAGAGGAGGAAGAAGCGATTTAGATTTAGAAGGGTCTCTCCTCAACTTCCCTGACATGATTAAATCATCTTCGACACTAACAACAAGAGTTTGATCTTCAGCCAATGTTGCGAGATTAGCCCTTCTTAGTGCATAGCTAACTTCAGGTGATTGAGCATTTAGGAAAAAACATTTTTGAATTTGATCTACAGGTCGAGTATTTGGTGGAATTTTGTTAATCAACCTGTTGAATCGGGCCACAAATTCTCTCATGGGTTCTTGTGAATCTTTCTTTATTTGAGAGATTTGGGCTAGCAAGGCATGCACGTCTTCTGCTGGTTTGAACCGGTTTTCAAACCTAGTTCTCATTGTATCCCAGCTGGTGATAGCACCGGCCGAAGGTGATAGAACCAATCAGCAGCATTATCTTGTAAAGTCTCAATGAAAAGTCTTACGGAGACATCTTCATGTTCAACTCCCAGAACTCCACATGTAACTATGAAGGCTGCGATGTGTTCATCAGGATGCACTTTACCATCACCTTTGAATTTAGGGAAGTTCTTCCGGTTACCTCTGGGTAACTCGTGCAAAGGCTGAGGAAGGGAAAGGGGCTCGACACGATGACCCCAGGGCAGTGGTACCGCCATTCTTGGAAAAATGGCTTGAAGAGGAACTACAACACCAACAAGAATCAAAGCTCGAAGATTAGGACTGATTGACTCTGAAGGAATACCACCCATAGGGATTCTATCTTGGACAGGTGGAGTACTTGTTGAACGAGTCTTTCTATTTCTTGTTGAAGGGAAAGGAAAACCTGCTTTGCTCAAAAGCTGGCGAATTGAGAATCTTGAATACCAGGGCCCTTCTCCCTCGAGTAAAACATGGAGTCGCCAGATCAAAGGATGATCAATAATTATAGAACTGGAATATGATTTCCCCAGTGGAGTCACCAAAAACTGTTGGTCATCAAATAGGACTTCATGAAGAGCAACAGTCAGGGGACAAGAAGTCCCTCCTCTTTAATGGGAGAGGTTCCCTTATTCAGAAACGAACCTATTTACACATATACAAAACATGATTTTCTTGTGGAACTTGGATATTTACGAAAGTGTTTTCTATAAGGATCATCAATTACAAAAGGACTGAGGAATGAGAAAAAAGAATGAGCAAAAAGGCACCATTCAGAATTATAGATGACAGAGTAATTCTTTATGCATGTGAAGTTATAGTGAATTGAAACAAGATCATTTGTATCATACTAATAAGATGAAATTTGAAAGACACAAAGTTCTATAAATAACATCTGCAAGAATACAAAGCTTCTTATCATAACACAGACAAATGATCTTAACAAGATTAAATGAAAAGCTTAGGGATAAAAGAGATCAGATAGATGAAGAATGAAAAGCCCTTCTGTATTGATTTCTTTATGATTTATTTACACTTTCAGAAAATAAGCCAAGTTCTTCCTTCTTCAAAATGGTGAGGAGAGGCCATTATATAGTTTACAATTTAGTTACTCTCGGTAACTACTTCTTTTAACTAAATATTAGTTAAGGATTGCCAATCGCAATACCTCAACTTATTACAATAAATCCGAGAAAAAGAATTGGAAGAGAAGAGAGGAATAAGGAGAAGAAGATAGGTGCTTATGACTGGGAGGGACCCACTGACTTCAAAATCCACTGCCTGAATCTCTTCAATGCCTCGGCTATGTCTCTGCCACGTGTATATTGGTCAATTCACTCGAATCAGGGTTGAAATGAGCTCCGCATGAAAGCACTGTATCTGCACATTGCACAGAGATTGGGAAACCACCAGTGAAAGCCAAACCGCTGTCATGAATCATCATGCCATTGGCGTAGGGTTTGCGTCTGTCATCCTCGACCAAAAATCACTAAAGTCAAGATGGCGAACTTCACTTGTCCCGATATCGGGAACGGTAGACTCTAGTGGTGAGATTTGTTCTTGCCCCTGAAATTTGATCTTCATGTTGGTAGTAATTCGGAGGGAAGGCTGCAAGCTAGACTTGGGAAGGAATTACAGAGGAAAATGGATACGCGTGCAGGAATTTAGATTGCAAAGGTTCGAGCAAAAGATAGCATGAAATCAGTGTGTAAAACACATAGGGGGTTCACTCGTTATATAGCCGTTTAGGAGAGAGAAAGGCAATGAATGCGCATTTAATACATACTAATTTGAAAAGCAAGGTATTCGGGTAGAGCGGGAAAAATTAGCATGAATGGCACTTGGTTCATTTGGGACATGTGGGACGTGAAAGCGCGAAGTACGCGGCTCGGCCGATTCGGGTGAAGTGGGGAAAAGATGCACAAATGCTCTTGGAACACGCGGGACAAAAGTACGTGAAGTACGCGGCTCGGTCGAATTGGGCGAAGTGGGGAAAAGATGCACAAATTCTCTTGGAAGACATTGAGAACAAAAAGTACGTGAAGTACGCGGCTCGGCTTGAATCGATGAAAATAGAACAATTGGTCGGGACAAACTTGGCACATTTGGGACAAAAGTTCCGATGGGCCCGAAAAGAACAGACTTGGGTGAACCGGCCGATCGGGAACAGAGGGCCCAATTAAACATGGGACACGTGGGAAAAAAGTATGCGAAGTACATGGCTCAAATGAATCGGATGAAAATGGAACAATTGTCCTGCAGGTGAACTTGGAACATTTGGGACAAAAAGTTCCGACGGGCCCGAAAAGAACAGACTTCGGGTGAACTGGCCGATCGGGGAATAGAGGGCCCAATTGAACTTGGGACACGCGGGACAAAAATGTCCGATAGGCCCGAAAAACACACAAAATGACCCAAAAACGTAGATTTTCTCAATTTATCGACTTTTAACATTACCAGGATAACAGAGAAGACACTTAACCTCAAAATTTTAAATTTTCACTTTCTTAAGAGCAGGGGAATTTTGAGTGGACAACAAACATTGAACTTAATAACCTAGTTAGCATAAATGATTCTTTATGACTATGACTGGAACGATTGTGAGGTGAAGGGATGACAGGTTCCATAGGATTATGTGCAATTTTGGAATCTTAATTCCTAGTGCAACACCAAATAACTATGGCCATAATAGTGTATGTAACTAAATGCATTTTCTATTCACCAATGCTTTTTGCTACAAAGTGTCAAGATTCGAGATAGTTATTACCGTAGTATATTTCTAAAGAATTATAACAAGACATCATAAGTTCTCTTAGCCTGTAATAAGGCTTAACCAAATGATAAACTAGGTGCATTAGCCCGTAATGGGTGTTTGAGGGGATCGGTAGGATCAGCAAACCCTTGCGATTGCATATGGTTGTCATAAATTGTGTGATTGGATTCGAATATTAATTAATGATGGTATAAATCAGTTGTTACTACAAATCTTTTTATCACCTCAACGTAAAATAAGTTAATATATGATAATCTCTTTTATGTTGTTTTAAATTTTTGTGTGTTTAATTAGGAAAGAATTAACTATATTAAATGAACTAGTAAAAACATTCTCTAGTTTTGATGAAGTAAAAGTAGGTGTTACAAGAAAAATGGGTTAAGGCATGTATTAAATGAAAAGAAGATCCTAAACCATTCTAACAAAAATTATTTGAGGCTTTAAGTGAATATCTTAGTAATTAATAAATAATGGTAACCATAATATAAGAAATAAACATGGAAATAAAAAATGTGTTATTTAGGATCATATTTTCCATCATAAATATAAATCCTAGGAGTCATAAAATCAATAGTAAAAGGATATGAAACCACTTCATTGTAATCTGGATTATGAAGTGGCGAGTACAATTGAGGATATAGTAATATTTAGAAAATAATTTTTATAATTGTAATATTTGAAGTTACAAATTGTTAAAAAGGGTTATAATAACATGTGTATGAGAAGAAGAGTGGAAACCTCCATGTGCGTATATACTAAATTTAGGAAAAAAAAAAATTATTAAGGGCAAATAGTTTTGAAGGGAATATACCACCAGTAAACAAAAGGGCTCAAAAGCCGAGACATAGGAATATAAATTATAACACTATGGGGGCATTTGGTTTCCCCTAAGGATATATGCACCATAAAGGTAGATATAATATTTAACCATAGTAGAATATGTGATAGTAGAACTAAGGATCTTAGATGCATCACTATGCTTGTGCTCATCTCAAGAAATTTATAGGATGTTTTCAATGCATTGGGTATTTTTCAATAAAATTATGTAAATTGTATTTCGATATCCTCAATAAGAGAATTGATATTAGCATCATAATATTATGGGGTCCCTCTTCTCAATAACAATCAACATAAATACTAGGTATTATATTAGAAAAGACAAGAAATAGGGTACGTGTAAGCATAATAATTATCAATCATCAAATTATAATCCTCATATGTGTTATCACATTAATAGTAATATGAGTTATTCAACTTATAATGAATATATTCACATAAATCAATATTAGAGAGAGATTCAAATGTGGGCTCATAAAAATATGAATAAGTAAAATGTACCATAGAATAAGACATAAAATCACTAAGGATAACAAAAGGATAATACACCACATAAAGATGGAAAAACCACATGGCCACCTTGGGATCAAGGAACAAACATGTTTACAAAAATTTTACACCCTTAATAAATAAGGGTTTGGTATGGAATTGTTTCCTTATTTATTAAAACCCATAAGGTTATACATGTTATATATTCTAAATTAATTAATAAACATTAATGTGCATAGAAAAATTATAGCTTTCAATACAATGTATGATATACATATAATGTAAACAATTAATTAAAATATAATGATGGAAGAGTAGTTATTTGAATAAAGAAGTACAAAGGTTATTTGATTGTGTAAACTACTAAGGATATGGACATGTTTAGTCTCTGGGCTGTGCCTAAAAATTTAATTGGTATGAAATTAGATAGGTTTTACTAGGGAGCAATATAGTTTAGTCCTTGGATGTACAATCTTAGGAAGAGATATCATGACACTATTTAAATTATGTTGGTCATCGGTGACCTAGAAATATGCTTACTGATATTATGATAGGTTTTTCTAATGTGTGATACCTCTTTTAAGTGATTTGAAATATATAAAATCTCATATACCTACTCTAGTGAATCATAGACATGATTAGATATCAAAAGGATAAATCAATGTAGTGGAGTTAGAATGATCATGGTGGTAAAACATTGATGATCTAATTCAATCGATGCACTAAATCCCATATTAAGTGGAAGAAAAATCTATGTATTTCTCTTAGTGTAGGTGTAATTACATATGAAAATCTAAGCCAACCTCATATTTTACCCGCTTGTCTATTGGCATAAAGAATAACGAGTATAACTATAGATAAAATATAATGTATCCTGGATGGTATTGACATAGTATGTCATGCGTTAGATAATATATTTATTACCTTTTACCCTTAGAAAAATTTGGTAATGATTTGTGTTAACTTTCTCTTGTTATGAATTTTCTCTAGAACCTTTATAAGCTTGTAAATGGGGAAGCTAGTCTATTAAACTTGGTTTGAGTGATTTAGACCTGATTAGTGGATTTTATTATAATTTTTTTCTGATTTATGAGTCTTTAGGAGTGTAAATTGCAAGAGGTTCTCTTTAAAATGCCATATTATCTAAATTAAGGAATTATACGTTTTTATATACATTTTTATAGGTTAAATTTTTCATTAAGGTTGACATATAGGGTAAGAAATAACCTAAATAAAGATATAAAATTAGGAAAAGATCCATTAGATACTAGGATACAAGACCATCCGGGATGGTGTAGATAATAATATGGAATTTTCACAAACCATACAATGAACAAAAATTCATGATGGTTAAGAAATATTATGGGTCATATTCTTGTGATTGATATACTCCTTTGGATAAATAAAACTATGTCAATGATATTACAATGTGTAGAGATAATAAATTCATATGGGAAATATATATAAGTCAATTAAGCGTAGGAAACAAGTGATAGTGTAAATAAAATCCAAACTTGTCATTTCTAAATGATAAGTTTCCAATTTTAGGTGTCTAGAATGATGGAAACAATAAGATGATGGGAAGAACTAATAGAAAAGGGAGACTAAGACTCATATATGAAACATGTTTAGTAAGATTCAGATGGAAACATATAATCTAGGGTTGTAAATTTTTTTAGGAGTCATAGGATGTATAATTAAATAAATAAGAGGAGTCATATAAGGGATATATCCTCTAGAGGTAACATGAGTAGGTGAAACATGACAAGTTATAGAAAATTATGCTTTCTTATTAAAAGGATTATGAAAAGGTGTATCATATGGGATGACCTTTATTGTAACAACTATATTATTATAAATGAACTTTACACATTATTGTAAAATGAAAGGGATAACATTAATCATGAGAATCCAAGGAAACCTAGGCACGTGTCACATGAACCAAGGGAATAATTCAATAAATATAGAAAACCCATAGTATAAGATCCCAAAATAAGAGGATAAATAATATTACCAAGAGAGGTTTTAGTATAAAATTTCATGTGTTGCTTATTATAGACAATATAAGATAGCTATTTAAGTGTACACATGTTACACTTAAAAACAATATCAATCAAGACACTATGAATATGTCCTAGATAAAAAAGGCTTGAATATAAAGTGTATCATAAATAAGACCATGAGAAACATAATTATTATCAAATATAATAACATGATAAAGATGTGGAGGAGTGATGACACCAATAAGAGTATATAGCAGATGATTGCGTAAAGTAGGAGAAAATGATATTGATATATTGATTTAATTACATAGTAGATTAAGAAATTTTTTGATTGGAAAGTTTATCATTAAAAATACTAAGCTTAGGATTATCATTACCAGGATTAGATTTATCTAAAGGAGATTCAATTCTAATAGAATTTGCATCAATAATATCTTATATGACATAATGAATCTTAAATTAATCTATTATTAGAATTAAAAATACATCTATGAAATTCATAATATGATTTAGAATCAAAATATTTATAATGAATCTTGATATACCAGCCTCAATAGGTGTAGGGAGAGACATAAGGTTACACTAACAAATTTTGAAGGACCACTTGGGGTAAAGAAGGAAATAATATGAATTTCCTCTAAGGAGAAACTTTTAATTGAATATTATCAAGTTAGGATACACCATTTACAATAAATTTATCATAAATCTTGTTATCATTAGGGTTTTATATGTAATTATATTTTACATGAATTTTATCATCATATGTATTAGGAACATTAGAAACATACTTAATCTTGTTCATTATATGGAGATTAGCCTCTTGTTCTTTTAATGTGTATTATAACTCATCAAATGATCATTTTTTCAAAGATAACTAATTATTGTAGGGGGAGAGAAGACTTTCAGTGAATAAATATTCAAGCTCATTTTCAACTAGGATATTACTCATTTTATTGAGTATAATTTTGTAGCGTATAACATAGTCACTAATGGTTTCATTTGAGCCTTGTTACATCTGATAAGTTTGAGCATAGAATATTTTTTCTATAATATTGATTGAAAATTTTGAAATTAATTTATTATACAAAGGGTAAAATCCCCAAAAAAATGAATAGGAATATCGTAGAACAATTATAACACATAATCCTCAAGGCTCCTAATAAATATATTAGTAAGTAATAATTCAGTGTAAACATGGTATAAGAAAGTAACATGAAAAGTGTGTCAATATGTTGAGGATTTTTTAATCTAAAATTTTTAAATTATTGTCCTCCATCTTTAGTTAAGGGATAGAAATTAGTATCGAGTCATAATAAGAATCGTTCCCTTGGGAAAAATTGATAGAGGCATTAAAGATAGTATTAGAAAATATATATAAATTAGATTATGTACTTAAATAAGTATTATAAACAAAGTATAATAAGCGTCATATATTTCATCACATTGATATTCAGAAAATCCATGAGGAGTGTCAATATGTCCTCACTTGAAGCCTAAAAAAATGATTGAGGGGTGGTGAATCATTAATACCAGAGGAAATAACATGTTCCAAGTTACGAAAAAGCTCAAAAATGTTAAGACCAAGATCAAAAAATGGAATAAGGATAATTTTGGTAACATTTTCTTGCAAAAGAGAAAATAACTGAGGAATTGAGAGAAATGGAAGAAATTATGGAAGATGGAGTAAGGATTATTGAAGATAAAGAAAAGAAAAATATTTGTTGTCTTAATTTCATACTATTCTTAGTAACGAAGAAATTTATTGGAAAAAAACCTAGGTTAACTAGATTATGAAGGGAGACATGGATAAAAATTTCTTCCATATCTCATTTACAATCAAAGAAAACAAAGGGTGTATATAATAAGTAATGAAACATGATGGAGCTGTATCTATGGAGGAAGATGCAATATAAAAATTATTTCCTTTTTCAAACATTTGTTTGCTGAGGTTTATCAATCCTTCAGGAATCTATGCTAGAGACTCTTAATCTAGTTTCTCTTGTCATTAATATAGAGGATAATTAAGATCTTATAGCCATCCCAACCGAGGATAAGATCAATGTAATTTTTTTGAAATAAAAGGGGATAAACCCCTATGCCTGATGGTTTATAATCCTTCTTCTAAATTTATTGGGATATTGTGAAGAAAGAGATGGTTATAGCTCTACAAGATTTTTATGATCTACTAGTTTGCTCAAACAAGTTAACCATACTTTCATATCCCTCATTGCTTAAAAACTAGTTGCAAGGAGCTAGGAGATTTCATGCCTATTAGTCTATGCAACACTTTATATAAAATTATATCTAAAATCCTGGCCTTCAGAATGAGGGAAGTTCTCTATAATTTTATTTCCCCCAATCAAGGTGCTTTTGTCCTAGGTAGGAAAATCTTGGACAACATCATCTCTATTCATGGAAAAATCTAATAATGATGTATGCTCATCAAATTATACTTGCATAAATCCTACGATTATGTTTCATGGAAAATAATGATCCTCCTCATGCAAAATTTTTAATAGGGTAAAATTTAAGACCCCCAAACAAAAAACCATAGGTATTACTCCACGAGTTTCAAAGTATTACTTTTGAAATCTTGGTGAATACAACAAATTGAAACAAAATATTGTATCTTTGATAGAAGTTATCATCTAGTAGCATTATGATACCAGATAGTAGTAAATTTCTCCTTTTTCACACAATAAAGGTGATTTGAATATAAAAATTTGGCTATTACTATAAATGATAGGGAAAACAACCCAAAAAATTAACTTATACCTATAAAATTGAAGCAAAATAACAAGCGACCTAACACCTCAAAATTAGCCAAATCTAAATTTCAAAAATCCAAATTTTCATGAATTAACAAATATTCTCCACTAAAATTTACACTAAGAAACTTGGATTTGATCCTCATTTTATCAAGATGATTCAAGCTTGTACCTCTTCTTCCATGTTTTCTGTAATTATAAATGGCAAGCCTCAATTCTTCTTCAAAGTGGAAAGGCATATAAGAAAAGGGGATCCTCTTTCCCTTTTGTCTACATCATTGTGTATGAATCCTTGAGTATTTTGAATTCAAATTAAAAAATTGAAAGAAGATTGGAAAGATTTAAGGTGGCTAATGGTGTGGAAAATCAGTTTCTACAATAATTTGTGGATGATACGATTCTCCCGGCGATCCACTATTCAGGAGGCTGGCACCTTTAATTCCATCACCAGATAGTATGAGGAAGTCTCGGGATAACAAGTGAACTTCCATAAAATTTCTTGCTTCTTCATCAATGTCAATGAGCAACAACATATTAGGTTGGCCAATATTATGGGTTGTACCATTAAATATCTCCTAGATAATTATTTGGGCATGCCACTTTGTGGAGGTAAATTGGAGGACACTTGATGGAATAAATTAATTGAACAGTTCCATAAAACATTAGCCTCATGGAAAGGATCCTTGTTATCACAAGTAGGTAAAACTCAACTCCTCCAAATTTCACTACAGGGATTGTCTATTTACATTATGTCTATTTTTCATTCTTACCACAAAATTCAGGAAAGCCATTGAAAGCATACAAAATAGATTTTCATGGTCTAGATAAAGGTTAATACCAAGATTTCGTTGATTTCTTGGGAAAAGGTTACCATACCGAAAGATCGAGGGGGTCATGGTTTGAAAAATTTGTAGATGATGAATCAGGTTCTTATAGCCATGATCAATTGAAGAATTTACAAATAAGAGGGTACGTAGATTGATATTTTAAAAGTTGAATACTTGCAAAATGTTTGCGAGAACTTTAGGTTTCTTAGATTAGATCGGAACTTCCTAAAGGATCAATTTTTGGAAAAATATTATTTAGGCTCGGAATTTCTTTGGCTAAGGGTATAAAATGGAATATTAGGAATGGTACGGAATTAAATTATGGGATGATCCATGGATCATAAATAAACCTTTAAAGCTGGAACAACCATGGGTGCAAATCAAAAAATACTATAGGAATTAATATGGAGAATTGGTGTGTGATTATTGGTTAGTTAAGAGAAGATGGTTATGTATAACCCCACCTCCAAATTATGTTGGTCCTGATCTTAGTTTTGAAATATTAAATAGGGAATTAAAGGAATGCCACATTCCTCATAGAAAATTTCAAGATGAGATGATTTGGTGTGGTATGGATTTAGGGAACTATGAAGTTAAGTCTGGCTATCTTTTGAGTTTTGAGCATATTGAGCCTAATGGGTATTGGATGAAAATTTGGAATAAAAACATCATTCCTAAAATAAATATTTTTATTGGGAATTGGTCCATTAGAAAAATTTAACAATGGAAAAACTTATGAAGAAAGGTATGATACTCATTAATAGATGTAGTCTATGTAAACAACAAGAACAAATGGCCAATCACCTTTTCCTGGAGTGCATTTTTTTTTTTCCATGTTTTTTCAGCCATTCTTAATTTTTTCAAGATTTAGTTGGTCCTCCTTAAGGATGTATCTCATCTCATGGATCAATGGTTGTTCAATTTCCATCATGAAATTACCAAAGAACTCTAGAAATTTTCTCTTCCTCATATCCTCTGGGGCATCCGGGGAAAATAAATAATCAAATATTTCGAAACCAAAGTTCCTACAATAAGAAGTGTGTTAGTAAGATTTCCCTAACTCTAATTTTTTTGTAGAGTATCAACAAAAATCTTCTCGAGTCTTGTTTAGATTTAGAAATCAAAATTTTGAGTAATCTGAATCTTATCCCCACAAAATGATCTAAGTGAAAAGATAAAGGTGTGAATAAAAAATGTTAAATGGAAATTCCCGCCAAAGGGCTACTTCAAATTAAATTTTGATGGATCAACTAAAACTATGGAGGGATTTTTAGGGGGTGGATTAATATGTGATCCTTTTAGGTTCGTGTATATAATCCTATGACAACTTCTTAGGTAATCAATTGAATAAATTTTCTGAAGCTATGGCCATGCTATGAGGTGTCAATTTGTGTGTCCATGAATGTCATGTTTTTTATTATAAAGGGATATTCTCGACATGTGATCAATTCCTTAAAGAAACATGGTATAATTGGATGGAAATTTAACAACATCATCACCAAATCTAGGCTCTTGTTAGCCTCATTTGACAAGGTGGTAATTAATCATGTGTATATGACCGGTAATACGTGTTGAGTTATGGAGATTAATTGCTTCACTAGCATGTTTTTATAGACTTACTAGAATACACAGTAAGCGGAATCAGTTGACGAACTGAATTTTGTCACCCATGGACTGGTATCGGTCAAGAAAGAAGAAACTGACATTGATTAAGGCTAACCGATATCCGTTGCATGTGTTTGACTACTATAATTAGGTAATGAGAATTAGATCTATCTTTAGTTGTAAAGTGAATCTAATGCATGTAATTGCATAGATAAAGTTCCCTAAGTTTGTAGATGCTTATATAAGCATAAATATAGGGTTATAAGTGATGTTAGACAAGAATTCTAAAGAATTTTTCTTTTGTAGAGAAAAGAGAAACTTGTAGAGAGAAGAAAGTACATGACATCTAAGAAGGTGTGGAAGACTACAAATCTTCATTGTATTTCCTCTATGATAATATATTGGTTGTTTTTGGTGGACGTAGCCCAAACTAGGTGAACCACATTAAATATTGTGTATTATTCTTCTTGTTTATTTCCATATTGATTTCTTATATGCTTAGATTTGATTTATACATATGTACAATTAGGGTTGTGTGTTTGTTGATAGAATTTACTCATAGAGTGATTTCTAATTGAGCGTGAGCAATGCAATTAGAGAAGAAAGAAAATTTAGAGTACATAAATTTGATGTATGTGATTATATATTATGGAAGATGCGGTGGAGTATAATTTGTATCGAAAATCTATAGTTACCATTGGATGAGAAGGAAATACCTACAAAGATGACTGATGAAGAATGGAAAATTCTTGATAGAAAGGCTCTAGGATATATAAGATTGAGCATGAAAGCATCTTTGGCTTCGAATATTACCGAAGTAGGATCTGGGATCTAGGGTAGATTTAATGAAACATTTAGCAAATCTATATGAAAACCCCAAGGCTTCAAATAAATTTTATTTGATGAAAAAATTGTTTAATTTAAAAATGCGAGAAGATGGATCTGCATCCAGTTATTTCAATGATTTCTCGGTCTATTGTAAATCAATTAAAATTAGTTAGTAATCCACTTGATGATAAAGTGATAGCTATTTTATTATAATGGTCGTTTCTAGATAGTTGGGATAACTTGGTAATGGTTGTTAGTAATACAACATCTGCTACTAATGTTTTAAAGTTTGATGATGTGGTTAGTATAATCCTGAATGAAGAAATACATAGGAAAAGTACATGAGAATCATCATCTGGGAATGCTTTGAATGTAGAAAGAAGGGGAAGGCAAAAGGAGATATCCAAGAGAAAGAATAATGGGAAATCAAATTCTAAGAATGGAAGATCTAAATCCATAGGTAGAGGAATAACTTTGATGGAATTGTGGAAAGAAAGGACATGTAAAGAAGGATTGTTGGTTTAAGGAAAACAAAGAGAATGTACCGGAAAAAGGTAAAGAGGAAAATGTTGCTATAAAATAGCTAATGCAAGATGCCCTAATTCTCTCATTAGATAGTAAAATTGAGTCATGATTTTTATATTCAAGATCTTCTTTCCATGCAACCCCTAATAAGGGTTATTTCAGAAATTATGTCCAAGGTAATTATGGGCATGTTTATCGAGGAGATGATGAACCATGAAATATTACTAGTAATGGTGAAGTTCATCTTAAATTTCAGAATAGAAACACATGGATATTGAAATATGTGAGGCATGTACCAATCCTCAAGAGAAATTTTATTTCTATAGGACAATTGTGTGAAACTTGTTGCATGGTTACTATCACATCCTAATCTTGGAAAGTTACCAAGGGATCTCTTATTGTAGCAAGAGGCAAGAAGGTAGGATCATTGTATTTATCTACCTATATTACTTATTCCTTTTTTGTTCTATCTACTTCAGATTCAGATACAAGCATGTGGCACAATCGGCTAGGCCATATGAGTGAAAAGGGAATGCAGATCTTAAAGGAAAAGGGTAAGTTATCAGATCTGAAACGTGTAGATATTGATTTATGTGAGCATTGTATTTTCGGAAAGGAGAAGAAAGTGAGATTTCTCAAAGTTAGGGAAACAAATAAGAAGCATAAATTGAAGCTTGTACACTCAAATGTGTGGGGACCAGCCCAGGTAGCTTCTCATGTAGGATCCCAATACCATGTTACTTTCATTGATGATGCCACAAGAAATGTATGGGTTTATTGTATTAAACGTAAATATAATTTTTTGATACTTTTAAAATATGGAAAGCCCTTATGGAAAATGAATCAAATTCAAAGTTAAAATTCCTTAGATTTGACAATGGTGGTGCATACTACAACAAGGATTTCAATGATTATTTTTTAGTAAATAGAATACGAGAGAAAGGAAGGTTCTTATAAAACCATAGGAGAATGGTGTTGTAGAGAGAATGAACAGGACAATCATGGAACGTGCTAGAAGCATGAGGCTACATGTTGGATTTCCCTTACAGTTTTGGGTGGAAGTAATAGACACATAAGTTTATTTTAATTAATTGTGGATCTTCAAGTGCACTTGATGGTGGAATACTGAGCAAATCTTGGACTAGAAAAGAGGTAGATATTTCTTTTCTTAGATTATTTATCTCATAATCTTTTGTGCATACTTGATAAGGAAATAGAAAGAAATCGGATGTTAAATCTAAAATATGTAATTTCATTGGTTATGGATCTTATGATTTTATATTCGGTTTTGGGATTTAGAAGGTTATAAGATAGTTATGAGTCGTGAAATTTATTAGAATGAAAAGAGAATGTCAAGGGATCAATTTTTGGTACCTAAGTGTGAACCGGTGGAGAATTTTGTGGATGAAAATGAACTCTTAGATTTAAAATTAACACCTACAAGTTTACACAGTAACTAGTATTGGTTTACCCCTAACCGACATCGGTCCTCTATCTTTGGAATTGGTTATGGAAAAGATAGACTGATGTCGATTACTTGAACTAGCGTTAGCAAAAGGTGACCAATGTCGGTCACTGTTAGAAGAAGATACAAATCTACATGATGAGCAGATTGAGCCTCCGACACCCCAAATTTCTGTGAGAAGGTCACAAAAGGTAAGTAGACCTCCAGAACTATTTTTACCTTCCTTTTTTTAATTATTATTAATTGATAGTGGTGAACTAGAAGTATTTGAAGAAGTAATGCGAGATAAAACCCGCAAATAGTGGGAGCATGGCATAAATGAGGAGATGGACTCCTTAGAGCATAAGTAGACATGGAATTTTGATAATTCCAACACATAAAAGAGAATTATAAAACAAGTGGTTTTATAGGATCAAGGAAGAAGGGGGTGGATAGAAGAGATACACGAAAAGGCTTGTAGTAAAGGGATTTACACATAAAGAAGGTAGTAAATTTGGTGAAATATTTTCTCTTTTTGTTAAGATGACTTCTATTTATAATGTATTGAGTTTAGTTGCAGTAGAGGATTTGAATTTAGAGTAACCTGATGTTAATATGAAATTTCTTCATGATGATTTAGAGGAAGATATTTACATGAATCATTCATTTAGATATGAAGTCAAGGGTAATGAGAAATTTGTTTGCAGATTGAAAAAGAGCCTATATGGCCTCAAACAAGCTTTAAGGAAATGGTATGTGAGGTTTGATAGTATCATGCATGACCATGGTTATTTGAGGTGTGAATCTAGCTATTGTGTTTATTTCAATATGATTGGAAATGGGAGGTATATTATTTTATTATCGTATGTGGATGATATGCTTATTATAGGATCTAGTATGCATAACATGGGTGGTCTTAAAGAAAATATAGCTCATGCATTTGCAATGAAATATTTGGGAGCTTTAAAGAGAATCCTTGGCATGCAAATTCATAGAGACGGGAAGAATAGGAAGTTGTATTTGTCTTAGGAGCATTATATCAATAAGGTGTTGAAAAATTTTAATTTGCAAAATTCAAAACCTGTAAGTACACCTATGGTTGGACACTTCAAATTGAGAAATGATCGGTGTCCTAAATCACATGAGGAGGTTCAAGATACATGGAAAGAGTTCTTTATGCTTCACCGGTTGGTATTTTTATGTATGGTTGTGTTTGTACCAACCACACATTACACATGAAGTGGGATTTGTGACTAGATTTATGGCTAATCTAGGTAAAGAGCATTGCAAAGTAGTCTAATGGATTCTCAAGTATTTGAGAGGGACATCCAACATGCAGTTATGCTTTGGAGGGTAATATAATTCTTTACATGGATATGTGGATTCATACATGGCTGATGATTTGGATGGCGGGAGGATCACCACCGGATATTTTTTCACAAGGTGGCATGATAGTTAGCTATATTTCTAGATTGAAAAAGGTTGTTGCCACTGTTTACTACAGAGGATGAGTATGTTGCAGCTATAAAAGCTAGTAATGAGATGATATGGATGAGTAATTTCAAGGAAGAAATGAGAAAAGAGAAAGAGGATTGCAGGATGTACGGTGATAGTCAAAGTGAAATTATCGGCCAATAACTCGGTGTTTCATTCAAAAACAAAACACATTCGGTTAATATATCACTTCATATGGCGGGTATCGAGGATGGGTAGTTGAAGTTGGAGAAAATGCATACATCATATGGATATGATAAAAAAAAATTAGGAAAGGATAATTTGGAGCTAAACTTCACTTCTATTGGTCTTCAAGTTTGAGACTTGAGGAGGGAGAAACATGCCAAAAAAGGATGAGAGGAAGGAGTTGTATGGTAAAATGAAGCAATTTATCTCCAAGTGGGATATTGTTGAGTTTTGGATCTTAATCACTTCAACTGTCATGCTTTTACAGACTTGATGGAGTACACGATGAATCGGTGTCGGTTGATGAACCGGTGTCGGTCACCCACAGAGTGGTATCGACCGAGACAAGAATTAATCGACATCGGTTAAGGGTAACCGACATAAATTTCTAATGCATTACTACTATAATTAAGTTATGGGAATAAGATATATCTTTAGTTATAAAGTGAATCTAATGGTTGTAATTACATACCTAAAGTGACCTAAGTCTGTAGATGTTTATATAATCATAAAGCTAGGGTTAGAAGTGATGTTAGAAAAGAATTGTAAAGAAGTTTACTTTTGTAGAGAAAAGAGAAACTGTTAACTCCGAATCACAACACCCTTTGGTTTACACAAGTGTTATTTCTTGTGCTCACGGTGTGATTGGATAACATGTGTACTATCTCCAAGTTGTGGGACTTGCTTCTTGAGATAAACCTTCAAAGAAAGCTAGTTTTTTCTCCTAAACTACCTACCACAATGTACTTTAACGCAAGAAAAAATATTTATCCTAATCTATCTTTCCAAGGGACCATGGAGAGAGTGAGAGTGTGCATGAAAAAAATCCTACACTAAAGTGGTTAGACACCGAAAAGGAGAGTGTGAGAGTAGTTTTCCAATGTGTGAAAAGTGGAAGCAAAATGCAAACTAGAAGGGGTGATAATAGTTCTCTACAATCTACCAATTACATTCACAACACTATTTCATGCACACACAATGATAATGGATCCCTATAATAGCATATAATAGACACAATATATATGCAATGAGAATGAAGAGGAAAGAGGAAGGCAACCAAACACAAGCGGGGAAGAAGTATCCACAAACTTGAATCTATTGCTTTATGAGTATGCACAATCTGATCTATTACAAGAAAAGGTCTGGATCACCATGCAAGAGTCCAATACAAGGACATGCAATAAATTGGCTTCAAAAATAAATTTTGATAGAGTCTTTCTACCCAAAAACTACCTCCTTTTTTACAATGAGCTTAACACTCCAATTTATAGAATTCTGAGAGAAGAGAGAGAGAGAGAGAGAGAGAGAGGAAAAATGGAAATCCTGAAATCTGTCATTCAACCACTTACAAAAGGTAGTAAATGGAATGAAATGATGTTTTGTTACTTGAAAAATGCCCCCCATACTATCCCATAACTTGCAAAAAGTGAAATATGTTAGCCCATGCTTCATTGAATGCATCCCAACCACCACTGAAATAATTGTTCTAAACCTGATCATGTTTTCTATAAAATATCTATTGATCCTTAATCAAATTCTAAATATCTTGATTTTTTGTGTCGCTCGGAACCATGATTCCAATGGTACCAATTTTTTGTTTTTTGCTAAGAATTGCAAAAGTTATGGCCTTCTGAGTGCGTGCAACTATTTTGAGTTTGTCAGGGATTTCTTGCCTTTTACGGGACTGAATATTTAAATTTTGGAACTAGATATGTTTCCTTCCTTTTCACCCACCTACCCTCACCAAAATTAATATTTCAGGTTTCCATGGTGTAGAGGATGTCGAGATATTTCCAATGATATAAAATTTATTAAATTTCAAGCACCAGGTCAAAAGTTATGCCCATTTGAAAATTTACATTAATCCACACAAGAAATGGCAAAAATGCAAATTTGCAAAATGGACCCTAGGGCTGAAATTGCAAATTGCACCATTTGCAAAAATTGTAAAATTCTCAAAAATTCCCCCAAGCCCGAAATCCTGAAATTGGAAAAATTCTCAAAAATTCCCCCAAGCCCGAAAGCCCAAAATTGGCAAAATTCTCAAAAATTCCCCTAGGCCCGAAATCTCGAAAGTGGAAAATTTTGCAACGAGTTCGAAAATGGCAAAATTCTCAAAAATTCCCCAAGGCTCAAAGCTGAAATTGGTAATTTTTTCAAAAAATCACCCCAGGCTTGTAACTTTCAAAATATGAAGAGTTAGAAGGACTTATTTATATTTTCATAAAGGGAAAAAAATTCCTATCTGATGAAGATGCTTTCGGGAATCCTTAAGTACTTAAAATATGTAAAAAATTAGATTGAAGCACTAAAAGGGGGGAAAACGGTGTTATTTGACCAAAATAAGCATGAGCTTATTTTGGACAACAATTTGCGACTCAACGGGGTTATCTTCCTATCAGATGAAGTATGACTAGCTTCCTGTAGCAATCCATTGGGCATGGAGTCTTCCTAGTAGTCTCATATTTAATTTGAGTGCGCTTACCTGCTGCTTGCACTCTCATATTTTGTAAGAGAACCTTGTATTCAAGGTTTGTGAGAGTAGAAAATTACCTAAAACTTGGAAGATTTTCCCTCATTTTTTTTATGTAAATATGATCTTTTGGAGTGCAATGAAAACATCCAAACCTACTCGACATGGATACTCTACTTGATTTAATTCTCTTGTGGCTGCAAGTGTCTTCTAGGAGTGAGATGAACTGTATACAAGCATACACCAGGAGCAATAGAGCATGTGCACTAGCACTTAGGGAAATGAAACCTATTCTAACAATAGCAACAATGTGCACAAGCACTTGGAGAAATTGGAAATCCTAGACTAATATGTATAAAGGTGAGAAATTCTCCTTTTAGTAGCAATATTTGAGATAGATCCCATTCATTGGAATCTGCAATTCTTCACCATCTAATTTAACTAACCAAAAGGCATTGCTACCTTTGCAATCATTGATCATGTATGGGCCACTCCATATGGAATCAAACTTAGAATTCTCTCCTAGATTTACATTATCAACATCTTACTTGACTTCAGTACCAAGTCTCCAACTTGGAATGTCCTAGCCTTAGCTTTCTTGTCAAAGCTCTTCTTGATCGATGTTTGATCCTTCTCCATAGTCTGCATTGCATGTTCTCTTGCTTCTTCTAGTTCCATTAACTCTACATACCTAATTTCCATGGGTTCAAATTCAGCTAGTTCCAACTATTTCATGAGTTCCAATGCTAGCAACTCAAGTGATATAGGCAGGATTGCTTCTCTCCCCGTATACAAGCTTGAATGGGGAGCTTCTTGTAGACCTCTTGGGTGTGATCCTATCAGCCCATAGAGCTGATTTGAGCTTTGTGTGCCAAGTTCTCTAATTCTCATCAAGAGTCCTTCTGATGATTCTTAGTAATTTTTGTTTGTGGACTCGCTTGGCCATTACCTTGAGGGTAATAGTTTGATGAAGTGTTGAGGTATACACCATTCTTGACAGCCCATTCGGTGATCTTTGTACCAAGAAATTCCAATGCATTATCTGATATGATAGTGGCAGGGACTCCAAACCTAGTGACTATCCCTTCATATAAATCCAAGATATTGGATTCATTTGCCTCCTTAAGTGCCACTGCTTCAGTCCACTTGGTGAAGTAGTCTGATTGCCGTAAGTATCCACTTGTGCCCTTGACTTGAATTTGGGTTGATCATTCCAATGAATTATAATCCCCATTGCATGAATGGTTGATCTACTGAAATTGGATGAAGGGGAAGGGCTGCTAACTTTTCTTTCCCTATGAAGAATGCACACTTCTTGCATTTCTTGATCCATGAGTAGCAATCACTAAACACCGTAGGAAAATGCTAACTAGCCTTCATGATTTTGAGAGTCATTTACTCAAGAAGCAAAGTAGCCTCTTGCTTCTCCGTCATAGAACTCATCTAATATCTTCCCAACTTGACATGTTTAAATGCATCTCAACAAAAACTATTGATATCTTTCTTAAACAAGACACCATCAATAAGCACATATGGGATGGATTACAATATGAAGTATCTCCTCTTTTATTTGATCATTTATGGGGGCAAAACCTATTCGGAGATAATGCACTAAGTCCTGAGTCCATCATAGAATGGGTGCATCATTAGCTGGTTGTTCTTGATCATTCTGCAGTAGTATGACAACCTCTTCTTCTCCTTTTGACTCATCATGTGGTTTAGAAGTGAGCTGCTCACACAAACCTTTTCCACAAACTAGCTTGGTTACCTTGATTTCAATATCATATTCCATTACTCGAGTGATCCAACCTGCTCTCTTCTCATTCAAGTCCTTGTTTAGGAGAAAGTCCTTGACACTAGTATGAGACACCAACAGTTGAATCTTATTGTTCGAGACCAAGTGTTTGAACTTATTCAAACTCATAATGATAACAAGGACATGCTTTTCAATGAAATAATACTTTACTTCGTAATCTTCCAAGATCTGACTGAAGAAGGCTATGGGATGTTACAACCTTCTCTATTTAGTTGTACTAAGATAGCTGAGATTGTGTTTGATCCTCCAAAAGCATACAACATGAAGTCCTTTGAGAAGTCTGGGTTGATAAGAGTTGGAGCTTGTGATATTGCATGCTTGATGGCCTCAAAACTCTCTTTTCCTTCTGTTGTCCATTTGAATGCAAGACTCTTCTTCAACATCATTGTCAAAGGCTTCACAAGAGTGGAAAAATTAGGCACAAATCTGCAAACAAAATTTATCCTTCCTAAGAAGCTTTGGAGAGATTTCTTGTGATGTGGCAATGGAAGTGTTTGGATGGCTTCAACTCTCTCAAGATCAATTTTCAACCCTTCCCTTGAGATAATGTGGCCCAACAATTTTCCCTTGTGTGCCAAGAATACACACTTCTTTGGATTCAATGATACTCCAAATATTCTACATCTTTGAAATACTTTCTTGAGGTGAAAGAGGTGGTCTGCTGCATTCTTTGAGAAGATGGTGATATCATCTAGATACACCAGCACTATCTTGTTGATTAAGCCTTTAAATTCCATATCCATATCTCGCTAAAAATTTGTTCTAGAATTTGATAGTCGAAATGGCATTATTTTGTAAGCATATTTACCCCATTTCATAGTGAAGGATGTCTTGAATTGATCTTCTTCTTTCACCATTATCTGGTTATAACCTGAGTAGCCATCTAAAAATGAAAAAATTTTAGAACCAGCTACAACCTGCAAGATTTTCTCCATTGATGGAAGTGGATAATGATATTTGAGTGATGCTCTATTTAGATCATAGAAGTCTACACACAATCTGATTTCACCATTTCTCTTTCTCACTAGCACCAAGTTTGCAACCCAACTTGAATGTTTGATAGGGAAGATGATGCTAGCTTCAATCAGCTTGTTCAACTCCTTCCTCATAAGAGGTTCAATGTGAGGATTCATTGGCCTTTGCTTCTATTTGATAGGCTTAGATTCAGGATTTAATTCAATTGTATGCTCAGCCAATCTTGGGTTGAAACCTCTTAAATCCTTATAATTCCATGCAAAAACATCTGGGAATTCTTGACAAATTTGAACAAATTTAGATTTCTCTTGTGGGGTACTTACTTTGCCAATTTGCAATGTCTTTCCTTCATCTACTGAAATGGGCTCTGAATCTTCACCCTTTACTTGAATGTTTTCCTTCTCCTTCTAGAACTAATCATTTGGGTTGAAGATTGAATCCAAAGTTATGAGACCCTTTGGTAATTTTTTGGTTCTCAGCTACACCACTTGGTCACCATATTGTTGTTCCAACTTGTCTTGGTTTCTAGTAGAGAACTTAGCTTCTTCTTGTAAAAATTTGACAATTTTTTTATTGTTCTCAAAGACTTGCCAACTTGTATTGTTATCTGGAATAGCTGGTCTTACAACCACCTTGATATGAGGTTGAGATTTCTCACTTTTGATACTTTCTACAACATCAAATGCTACCCCAATTGCTACTAGTCTGTCTGCTACTTCATTCTTCTTCCTTGGGATGGAATTGATGCTAAAAGCTTCAAAATCTTCAATGAGATCTCATACCCTCTTTTTTTAGTTCATTCTTAGTATCATTTTGTCCTTTGACTTGATTCACAATCAGCTCACTATCACCAAATACTTGCAAGTTTTTTATACTTTTCTTTCTTTCCCAATGCAATCCGTGAATTAAGGCTTCATACTCAGTTGTGTTGTTTGAACAAGAAAACTGGAAACAGAAAGTTGAGTAATACTTTGTGCCTTGAGGTGAAACAAGCATAGCTCCTCCTCCTGCACCTTGTCTACTTCTTGAGCCATCAAAGAATAACTTCCATACCTCATTATCATCTTTTTGGTCTGGCTTAGTGATGTTAGGGAGAGGATGATTCTCTTCATGCAAACAATAAAATCCTAGCTTAGATTCCTCCATTTATTTGTAAGGGTCAAAAGCATGTATTTTTTTTGCCCATTCATCAAGAGTCAAGTCTGGTATGCATTCAAATTTGGTATCTGCTTCATAAGTTCTTGGGAGATCTTCCTAATCAAAATATGAACAATTTGAATTGATTGGACTCAGTGTATGAGGCTCTATGTGGAACTTTACAATGGGCTCATATCTGATTATAGCCTTAGCTCCATACCTTGTTCTAAACAACATGTGTGACCAATCAATAGACAAATAGCCTCCAATTTTGGCAGTGAAGTCTCTTGACAAGCACAATGCAAAGAGTGGTGGTAAGTCTATGACTGATACATCTTGCAAGATGGTCACATTGGGACATGCTTGCAATGTGAGGCTCAAATATTTGATTACTCCAATTGTTATTACTATTGTCCCATCTAATTGTACCACACCTTTGGAGATGAATTCATATTGAAGACCTAGTTGATCAGCTATCTATTTTGGCATGACTGAGCTACTTGCTCCCGAATCAATCATGTAATTATGTACTAACTTATCTCCAATGATCAATGAGATATAGAATGGTGGGGGCTTCAAATTTTTACCTTGGTGGCTTCCTTGATTTTCTCTTTGTTGAGCTGCATTTGTGAGCATTATACGTACCCAAAATTATAGGGTACCATACCACCAGAATGATGTCACACATGCCCCAATGATGATATAAGTCACCTCGCAAGGTGTTCGGGGTCAAAAGAAGCTCACGAAGTATATGTTAGCATCCCAAATCCTTTATCTAAGTTCCCCTGTGCCATTTTTATCCCTTGCCCCCTTTTAACAACGCTTTGACCTTTAGTGATGAAACCACCACCCCTGGCAGGGTGGCAGTCCCTTCACGCATTTTCCAACACGTTCTTTTGATCATGACTTGTGTAATTTTCAACTTTTACTAGCTTTTCTCCACCACCTTGGCTCGTATTAATGTTTTGTGTCCCCTGGAATAGTGTTTCTCCATTGTTTAATGGTAAAAGAGTTCTAGTAGGAATTACCTTTGGGTGAATGTAAAATCTATAAATAGCCAGCTTGTTTTCAAGCAAATGGCCCCTCAACTTCTCATTTTTCATTGTTTAAGTCTGTCAATTTCTTGTTTAGAAGCTCATTTTGTTTTCATGTTTGCATCCATGCTAGTTTTCCTTGCTGTTGGAAGCCATTCGATCTTCTTGCTTCAGTCTTGTTCATTGTTGTCCATACAAATTAGTCTAGAGCATAGTAGTGTTAGTTATAGATTGAATTCATTAGAGTTATAGGTTGTGTTCTTCATAGAAGGTAGATTCTAGAATCTCTTGGTACACTTGTGTTGTATTCCCACAATAAATCCCAACATAAGATTACCTAACTATCTTTTCTACATCCCACTTATATTCCATCCCTACTTTCTATCTCGCACGACCTCGAGAGGTTGGGTGTGAGGAAGAGTCACTTGTAGATTCCCATGCTCACATGTCACTTTTCCATCGTACAAGAACCTTTTCTTGTTTTTGGACAGATTGATTTAATGCCAACCAATTATCCATAGTATCTTACAATAGGTCTCTTTGTCCCGTGATAGCCAATGATTCCCATATTGAGATGTTTACATTTTTTCTTCATCTACTCAATGATGTTGAATGGAGATGACCTATCTCTCTATTGTCCCTTGCCTTGCATATTTTCTTTTGCACCAGGCTATTACAACTAGCATTTGAGTTGTTCTAAAAGGCGTCTTGGATTGTCCTTTCACATTAGAAGTTGCACCTTGATTGCCCATACCTTTTTGAGTGACAAAGGGCTGTGGGTCACTTGAATTGGATGATTGTCCTTCTCCAATATTCATTTTCTTGGACCATGTATTAGCTACTACACTTTGAGAAGGTGTTTGGTTTATACCACAGAAATCTTCAGCTTGCCAATTCACAAGTGTAGTCTCATTTGGAGGTGCCTCTTCTTTGAGATGCTCCCTGTTGTTGATTTCCTTCCTGGCATGTCTCTTGTTCTACACCAGTTTTTGTCACCATCAGAGCTTGATTCAAAGCACCATTAAAACACATTGACTGGTTATGAGGTTGATTGCATGGGAAACACCAGTCATATTCCTGAGCCATGTTATTTTTCACTGGTACCAAAGCTCTAGATGTGGATGCAACATTAGGATTGTAAGGATGGAATGGTCTATTAGCAGGAGGCCTGACCTAGTTCTGATTTGTGTTTTGAATGGGTGGCCTGTTAGGCTGATATGGAGGTCTATTTGGTTGAGTTTGAAGTTGATACAAAGGTATAAAAAATTGATTTTGTTGCCTCTTAAGTGTCAAAAATTCATTACCCAAATTTTGTAGTTGCTTCATGACTTTTTAGAGCTCATTTGAGGTAGTGAAAGATGAAGTATAAGCTTCAGTTGAATTCAAATTTCTTGGAGCAGGAATGGGAGCTAATGTTGGTGCTTGGATATCCTAGTTCTGGATATATAGGCATAGGTGGCCTAGGTACAATTTTACCAGCTTGGATCAAGCAATTTTCAGCTCTAATAGAAATGTTATAGGTTTCGGGTAAATTTATACCTCCCATGGATTAAATCATCATAGAAATATCATAATTTAAATCTTTAAGAAAGTATAGGAAAGCACCTTCAGCTGTTGGTCTCACAACCAATGGAATCCTATCCCACGTCCTCTAAAATTTGAAGTTGAATTTGGTCAGCTGCTCATTAGGAGCCCTCTTGATTGTTGTCAATTGTTCCAATAAAGACAAATTATCCCCTTTTTCTCCAAATTGATTATGAAGAGCTATGCACAAATGGTCCCAATTCTAGGATAGACCCTACTGTTAGACTTTTGAACCATTGCAGAGCTTTACCTTTAAATGAAGATGCCAACAATTTAACAACGTAATGTCCATTTTTATAATTTCATGAATTACACAGACATGTGTAATATCTTCGATGTGGTTAATCAGAGTTGTTTGGTTTTCTCCATTGAAAGATGGAATATTTTTAGATGTTGGGCTGGAACTAGATTTTGTGCATTGAGAGAAAGTGGGCTATTGCCAGTGAAATTGACATAAGGATTTGGTTGTGCCATCCTAATTAGTTGGAGAGCTCTAGTTGATTCAATGAAAGGAATTCCAGGTGAAGGTGTTGACAAGGTTCTATTTTGTGTAGATGGCGACCTTTGAGCTCTTCTTCCTCTTCTTGTTTTGTCTAGGGATAAGTGTAGATAGATGAAGAGTCCTTCTTCTCTATTTCATGATCTTGTCTAAATTCTTCTCGTAAATCTGCCAAGTTTGGACTACTGAAACCAATGGACTCTACCTCTTTTGGAGTCACCAGATGTGCAATTAAAATATTCTCACAAGCTGAATACTTACAACAAGTGCACATCATTCTTGCTGCAATTAAAATGAAGACCTCTGTCCCACCAAGCATGCCAAAATTGTTATCTCTCGAATCACAACACCCTTTGGTTTACAAAAGTGTGTTTTCTTGTTCTCACAGTGTGATTGGATAACATGGGTACTATCTACAAGTTGTGGGACTTTCTTCTTGAGATAGACCTCTAGAGAAAGTTGGCTCTTGCTCCTAAACTACTGCCAAAATCTACTCTAATGCAGCCAAACTATCTATCCTAATCTAACTTTTAAGGGGCCATGGAGAGAGAGAGTGCACGAAAACAAAGCCTACACTAAAGTGGTGATACAACAGAAAAGGAGAGTGTGAGATTAGCCTTCCAATGTGTGAAAATTGGAAGCAAAATGCAAAATAGAAGGGGTGATAACATTTCTCCGCAATCTAGCAAATGCATTCACAATAGTATTTCATGCACAAACAATTATAATGGATCCCTATAATAGCATAGACTAGACACAATATATATGTAATGAGAATGAAGAGGAAAGAGGAAGGAAAACAAAAACTTATAGTAGGGTTTCAACCTAATCCCGTTAAAGTAATCGACAACCGAGTGCCATCAAGTTCTGAATCATGTATATAAGTTACAACATATGGCCCTAACCATTGGAATTGGAACTTTATAGGATGGCACAAAACTTGGAATCATAAACAATAACCATCTGTCTAAACTCAAACTGTTTATTCTTAATGTGCCTATCATGTCATGCCTTTTTTCTGAATTTTCTTTCTTCGAATCCATCGTGCTATAGTGTGCCTTTCATCCAACTACATCATTTTATCAATGCACTCTTCAAGTTCTTGCTTATCATCCAATCCACCTAAATACACAATACATAGGGAAGGTAACATAAATTCCACTGGTAAAATAGCCTTTGCACCAAATACCAATTGAAAGGGTGTGCCCTTATTCAATCTTTTGTAAGTTGTCATGTATGCCCAAATTATAGAAGAGAATTTATCATCCCAATCCTTTCTTCCAACATCACAAATATTTGTCAATGCATATGTCATAATATCTTGTTGAAATCCTCGCAATCCCATTATCTTTTTGGTGATAGGGAATTATCTTGTGATGCGCCACCATAAAATTTTCTAATAATATCCTAATATTTTCATTAACGAAATGAGTGCCTTTATCACTTGTCAAGCTCAACAGACATCCATACCTACCGATTATGTTCTCCCGGAAGAACCTTACTACAGTAGTTTTTGTGCAATCCTTTATAGGAATTTCTTCTACCCACCTTGTCGGATAATTTGTACATGTACTAATATAGTGCAATCCAATCCCGAACGCGTTGGTGGGGAAATAGGTCATAAAAAGTCAATAGACCTTTTTTTGAAAAGTTTTTACACTCGTAATAGTCCTCAAGGAAATCTCATCCATATGCTCAAGATTTCCAAGGTGCTAGAAATGATCACACACCATGACATACTCTTTACAATACTTATATAGTGTTTCCCACCAAAGGTCATCTAGTAAAATATTACACGTAGTAACATTACTTGTAAGGTCCACCATAAATTCCCCATGATCTTATTCTATAATGGCTTTGTGGTCATGCTCAAGTACACACCAATGTAAAACCTCATCCCGGGCCTAAGTTGTATAAATCTCTACTAATCAACATATAGGGTGTGGCACGTATGGAAATTTTTTTCTTCTCCAAACTCTTCATCCCTTCAGAACCACACTTGTACACAAAAATATAGTAATATCCTTTAAGTCAAAGGGCACATGGTTTAATCTAAATAGTTGTGAATCTAGCATTATGTTCTCAATACTTTGTGTGTTCTCACCTAAGTTAATCCTTGACAAATGATCTGGTCCGTAACTAATGTTCCCTATCTTTACCACAATTATAAATTCAAATATCTAGAACAATAGTATCTAATGACATATGCATCCCTGTAAAATAGGCTTGTTGAAAAATACTTCAATGCCATGTGACTGGTGTAAAATATGAAAGGAGTTTCAAGAAATTATATTCTAAACTTATACAACACATAAATCATAGATAAATATTTTTTCTCTATGGTTGTATAATTTTCTTTAATTGATGTTAATTCCCTACTCACAAAATATATAGGATGATAAACAAATCCAATCTCCGAGTTGTGCTAACAATTCATAGATGGCCATGCCCGAGGCATCAACATTTACATGAAATGGTTTATCCTAAGAATAAAAGTGCAAAATGGGTGTAGAATTAAGTATTTCCTTCAATGTCTCAAATGTTATCATTTACGCCTCATTCCAATGGAACTTTCATTTTCTTTTCGACAATTCCTCCAAGGGCACAAAAATCTTAGTATAAGCTTTGATGATTTTTTTGTAATAACATGTATGTCCTAGGAATCCATGCACCTCACTCTGATTGGTAGGCTCCTTTAATCCCAAAATAACAACAACTTTAGAAGCATCTACCAACAGGGCTTCTTTGCAAACAATGTGTCCCAGCAAAGTTCCAAAGGGTGTAGTAAAGATACACTTCTTAATATTCAAGGAGATGCTTAACTTCCTGCACCTCTCAAACATGATTCTCAAGTTATCAGAGTGATCCTTTACCAACCCATACATAGCCCAATCATTCAAATAAACCCGGAAAAACTTGTGTATAAAGTCTTCAAATGCTTCTACAATAATGTAAAAATATTGCAGGAGCATTCTTCAATCCAAAGGGCATAACTATATATAAAAACTTCCCCACTCCATGGTGAAAGTTGTATTTTCTTGATCTTCCTTAGCAATGCACACTGATGATAACCAGAGAACCCATCTGTAAAGGAGTATATTTCACACCCTACAATGCCTTCCAAGATCTCCTCTGTAAAAGGTGTGGGAAAAGGATCTATAACACAAGAAACATTCAACTCTCTATAGTCCACATAGATCCTTATCCTACCATATTTATTTATACTTATCACCATGGGGCTAACCCACTCTGATTCCTCAATGGGCTTAATGATCCTAGATTTCAACATCTTATCAATCTCTTCCTTAACTTTGACATGCAGATTAGGATTCATCTTGTAAGGCCTCTTCCTAATCGGGCACACACCTTCCTTTAACTTGATCCTCATCTTGCCCAAATAGGGATGCACTCCCTTCAACTCATGATAACCTCATAGAAATAAATCCTAGAAGTCATGCAGCAGCTCAATTATCTTAGAAACCTCATTTTTAGACCAATATTCACCAATAATGGCTTTTTAGGTTTTTCATCTATCCCAATGTTGACCTTATTTGTTTTCATAGGATCATAATAAGTATGAACCTTTTCATCAACACTATCTAAGATCTTGCATGTACCTAAAGTGTCGTCAACATCTAGATTTCTACATCTTCATCATCAATCATATAAACAAGTTTACTCTTTTCTTTTCCTAGGAAGGCGTGTGTAAGTTGTTCCTCATTTGTATCTTTTTTTTCAAAGCACACCTCCAAGTATAAATCTCCAAACATATCTAGCAATATTTCCTCATCTTTTGCACTATCCCCCATTGTAAGACACTTTATAATCTATAATACTTCATTCACTAAAGGTTTAGTGGAAAATTAATCAAAGGTGTGAACCATACCTGAGGTCATCTCTTGCCAATTAATTTTTTCTCTTGTTAACTTGGTATACACATACCATGTGCTCCCATAACCACTTAGAGTGGCGTAGAACTTATGTACCCAGAGTGATGGAAGCAAGGTCTCCTGCCCCTCCATCTAGAGTCTCTCACACTTTTGAACATGATACGAATCAGAATCCTTCCCTTGGTATTCACATATTTTTGAAGGTACATTATTCCTAAGAAACCTAGTAGAAATGGTTATTCTCATTTCTCACCACTCCAAAAGGTTATCTCTGTGTGTAGTTCACTAGCCCGTAGTTGTCTCGTGTAGGGTATAAACTAGTATATTTATTCTTTCTACTTGATCTCCCCACTAAGCTTCCATGGTGCGTAGAAATACGGAAGGGTTTCCTTCACTAGTGTACCTAGGTACCTAGTTATGACCCAAGTTCATAACCACTCGCATCTTGATTATGCAAGTAACTATGTTCTTGATCTCCCACCCAACCATTTCATATGTCCCATGCACCCAGTTATCACAATAAATATTGGTTGTATCACTCATAGAATGAGCATCATCCCACTAAATATCAAATTCCTTAGATGGATTGAGCACTTCAAGATCTCTAACGTATGTGTGTATATTTTGTTCAAATCCTCTTCATTCAAAGGTTCTATATACGATGCATCCTTCCCATCTCACAAAGGAATAATCTTGTGCTCTTCCTTGTCATCAAAACTAATATAACCTTTATTAAAGAACAAGTCAACATTATTTGCATAACACCAAGGGCACCCAAGAAATGTTGGGAAACTATATTTTCTGCAAGTTCCAAGACCTCAAAGTCCCTAGTAAACTCGGCCCTTGTATAGTAATAGTGACACCTTTTAATACTCCAATGGGTCTGGATCTAGTCTTGTTTTCCATATACAACACATTCAAAATGGTTGAAATGATGGTCTCTCCATTTGATTACATGCATCCAAAGTGATTACATTTACTTTTGAACATGTATCAATCAATATATTACTCAACAACCAACCATCAACAACTACATTCAAGGTGATCACTTTATCGTATTTAAGATTGTAAGGAGGTAATTTTACATGCAATAGTTGTCTCTCACACTTAGATCCAACACACGGTAACTTTTACCTCATCCATTACTCTAACAAATGAATGATATTCTCCTAGCGCATCATCTTACAAACCTCCTTCAATTCATCAACATCTTTATGAGGCAGCTCAACTCACTACCTTCACCCGATCCAACTTCCACAACTTCTCCTTTAAGAATGTTATCTCAACCTATAAGTTTATAATAACCTCCATAGTCTCCTAATATAATTATTTTTTATTGGTAGGATCTAGATACTTTACATTTATCACCTCCTATTTTGAAATAACAAACTTCTACTTCAGAACTTACCTAGTGTGCGCAGCCTCAGCGCATGTAGTGACTAACACATGAAACATCTCAGGATAAGGTGTTATCTTTGGCATCTACTAAAATTCCATAGTGTGTTATACTCTAACCATTACCATTCCCATATCCTACTTATGTTGTTCTCTCATATACTCATACAAATACGAGAATTCCTAAAACTTGTGCTTCTTTCCTCGCCATAGGAAAATAATTTTATGAGGGTATTCATGCCTTTAATGATTAGGAGATGCACATGTAAAATAGGTCCCACATGGGAATCAACCTCTTCCACCACTGTGACCTAAACCTCTGAATCCTCCACATTAACCTCTACCTCTACCACCTCCATCAGAGTTCCCTTCATTGTGATTATGATTATGATGTTTACCTTGTTCCTTATAATTACTTGCAACATTTCTCGACGTACACCGGTCTCAATAGCCTTATGAATTTGATCAATCAACCTACGGTTCTCTGTAGCATGAGTTTGGGAGTTACAAATCTTACAAAGAATACAACATGTTTTTCTTGATTACATGTTGCAACAACGAGAACCTACTTGAATCATGATCCAAGTGAAAAATCTCACAATCTATTAACATGGCGTGCACTGATTTATAAGGGCGGATATCCATGGTATTTCCTTTAACCTCACAATTTGTACACCAAATACCATTGCACATCTTATGGGCTCAATTGGCTGATAGTTTTTCCAACTACTTTGTCATAGATGTAATATGCACCTTCAAGAATGGGCTAACTCCATTGTCTATGTTCCCAACCACTTCAGCATGAAAATCTACCTCCAAAGCCTCGTACGGATCTATAAAACTCTTATGAGAGAGAACCCATCTAGAAGGTGTAATCAGTCCACCAAAAACAATTGAGTGTGTTGGCTAGGTGAATATCTTAAAAACCTTTGATAATTATTTTTAAATGGGCACCATACTCCCTGAAACTCTCAACCATGCCCTACTTAATGTCCTTCAGTGCGTTGATGCTCTTCTATTCGAACTCAACTATATGAAACTCTACCAAGAAAGTATCGCATGATGCGTTGTATTCTACAAAATTCTAGTTCGGATCATACTTCCTCTACCAACTATATGCGTTCCCTTGCAAAGTAGTAGTAGACTGACTTGCCTTATGCTTAGGAGTTGTGATTCCCTTAGCATGCCATAGTATTTCACACATGTGTACATGCTCATTTGCATCTTCAATACCTTTGTATTGTGGTAGGTGCAGATACATCTCATAAAAAACTTATGGGGGTTGGTGCGGACCATGCCCAATAGATCCAGAACCTATATTATTTCTAGTATTCTCAACCTCTAGAACCACTAGATCCAATAGATCCCAAAACTTCGATCCTCCCGGCCCTCCTCTCATAGTGGGCACTTTGTAAAAGGATGTGTTTATTTTGTGTTCCAATACTTTCACTAAATTGAAATCCCATGGTCTGTGAAGTCATGCTACTTCCATACATATTACCAATGTTCTATGCACCCACATTATGCCCTAAAGACGTGTTGGAAAATATACCTCCAATAGGACCACCAAACAAATAAGACTCTAAGGACATCTAAAAAAATCTTGTATTTAAAGGAAAATGAAAGCTACCTATCACTATTGAAGTAACTACATTAGCATGGTTATCAATAATTATCTCAGGAACTGTAACACTAAGCACAAGGGCTAGGTCGTTAGGTTAGATCAGCTACACACCTGAAGCTCTTAAACCTTCCTTAGATGATCTCTCATCAGAATCCAAAGGGTATATTTTACCACACTTTACTAAGGATGGGAAAACTAGATGCTCTAGTTCCACATCCCACGTGAGCCCCAATTCCTTCCAAATCCATCTCTCTCCTCAACTCGAAAGACTCCTCAATTTTGCATCTCTTTGTTAATTCTCTCTCATACGATTCATTATAATTAATCCACCTTTCTTCTCTCTTTTTTTTCGCCACTAGGTATGCCATATTTCACCACACCTGCTCCTACCCCCATGCGCGGTGGGGTTGAGCTAGCCATAGGGCATTCTTCCAAATCCAGAGTTACAATCAAGATCTTAGTCACTAAAGGGATAGCATGAATTTAAGATCCATTGGGTTCACACAAGAATTGAAACTTAGCAACCTCTAGATAGGAATAAGTAGAAGCAATGTACTCTAGAGTGTAACTATGCAAAACACCGCTCCATTAGTGATCTATAACATGTTTCCAAGGTTTATCAACATCATTCAAATTCTAGTAGTCTTCTTGTGTCCAAAAAATGTTCTATACCTCTAATTTATCTTCGATGCATATGCTACTAGCCACTCGTACAAATCTATGGGAAAATAACAAAAAATGTCTCATAGAGTTCATGATACATATGTTCTTTAACCCACGTGCACACATAAAAATCAGGTCTAGTATTATATCTCGTGACTAAACTATTCCTCTAAATTCTTGACCCAACTCTCAATACTATCCAAAGTTAGTTGATATGTCTTCATCATGCAACATCCTTGCCACACCTTGAAAAAAGGTCCCGTTAACGGAACCAAAATGTAGTCTTATTTTAATATTCATATCCCAAGGCACATTGGCACATAACTTAGATAAATCTGAGTGCTCACCCAAACTACACAATGGTACCGGTACCTCTTTTATAAAAAAATTGTCAAGGATTTAGCATGAAAGAACATACATTCCAAATCCATAATATCCATTTAAGGATAAAGCATAAAATATTTAGATCACAACCATATGTAAGAATGAACTAAACAAGAATCAAGATTATATTTACCATGCAAGATCCAATCATAGAGGTGTCAACAACCAATATCCAACCACAAATATCCATTGTAATAATCATCATAAAACACGAGTCTAAATACATCAATAGTAACTCCATAAGATCATTCACATAGTAAATCAGTAGCATAATCTTACAAAAATAGATATATCGGGGTGGGGCCTTTCCCTTCACCACCTATGCATCCTCAAAATATCCTGCATGACAAAAATAGCTATGTGTGCATTACAAGTCAACTACAAAAGCATGCAAGCTTCGCTAATAATATATTATCTATTAATAACTCCAGTTTTAATCCTATTATTAACCCAAAACTATGCATGTCACTTTATCTTCCTTCGCATGAGATCTTTCCCAAAATAGAATCTACTTGTAACTCCAATTCTATATGCTCAACCTTATCTTCAAAACATTTCTTGGCCACTACTCCAACTGTTCATCTCCCAATTCTATCAAAATGTGGCTAAGTCTCGAATGTGTTTGGCCCATGAACGAGCCTTTGCACATTGTCTTCTCTAATTTTGTGAATTCCTTCATGCCTAAGATCCACATTTCAAAACCATCATTTTGACTCACTTAGTATCTTTCGGTCTATCACTTGTTTTTACACCATGCCCCGATAAAATTTTCTTTTAGCCTTCAAAATTTCCTCTAGGGGCATGACAATATTTACATATCCCTTAATGAATTTCCTGTAATACACATCATGAACAAGAAATCTAATTAATTCACTTCGATTGTTAGGTTCTTCCAATTCCAAGATCACTGCAACCTTGGCAGGATCTACCAAAAGCCTTCTTTACAAATAATATGCCTGAGAAAAGTGCCGAAAGGTTTTGCGAAAGATACATTTATTACTATTCAAGGAGATGCGTAACTTCCTACACCTCTTAAACATAAGTCTCAAATTTTCAAAATGATCCTTAACTAGACCATACATAGCCCAATCATCAAGATACACCTATAAAAAATTATGAATGAAGTCCTTAAATGCTTGTACAACAATGCATGAAACACTGAAAACGTATTCTTCATTCCAAATGGCATAACTGTGTATGCAAAACTTCCCCATTCAGTAGTGAAAGTTGTTTTTTCCTAATATTCCTTAGTTATGCACCCTTGATGATATCCTGAAAACCCATCTATAAAAGAGTATATCTCATGCCCAATAACTCCTTCCAAGATCCTTCAATAAATGGGGTGGGGAAAGGATCAATAACACATGAATCATTTAATTCTTTGTAGTCCACATATATTCTTATCCTCCCATCCTTTTTAATGCTTATTACCATTGGGATAACCCACTTTGATTCCTCAATGGGATCAATCATACCTGAATTCAACATATTATATATTTCTTCTTTCACTTTGACACGTAGATTAGGATTCATCCTATAAGGACTCTTCCTAATTAGGTGCACACTTTTTTAAGTTTTATTCGCATCTCACCTAAAGAATGATGCACTCCTTTTAACTCATAATAGCCACATGGAAATAATTTCTAAATTTCTTGTAAAATCTCAATAATATTAGCTACCTCCTATTTCGACTAGTAATAACCAATAATGGCCTCTTTAGGATCTACATTTGTCCCAATGTTAATCTTCTTTGTTTTCATAGGCTCATGATACAGGTACACTTACTCATTTGTTATGTATGTTACCCCACACATACCTTCATTATGGTTAACATAAAGGTTGTTTTCCTCATCATATTCACCATCTATCATGTATATAAGGTTAAGCTTTTCTTTTTCTTTCCATAAACTGACCATATCTTCTTCTTTAATCTCTTCAAGGTCAAGGTGTTCCTCTAGATCAAGTTCTCCAAACATATCCAATAGAATATACTCAACATTCACGTTATCTCCCAAAGCAATGTGCTTCATAATCTATAGTGCTTCATTGACTGGAGGTTTAGTATAAAATTAATCAAAAGTATGAATCATACATGAGGTCATCTCTTGCCAATTAACTATTTCCAATGTCAATTCTACATATACATACCATGCACGTGTGGATCTGCTTAGGGTGGCATAGAACTTATATACCCAGAGTGATGGTGGTAATTCCTCCTACCCCTCCATCCAATGTCTCTCACACTTTTGAATGTGGTGCGAAGTAGTATCCTTCCCATGGAATTTCCATATCATTAAAGGTACGTTGTTCCTTAGAAACCTAGTAGAAAAGGTGATTCTCAACTCTCGTTGTTCCAATAGGTTATCTGTGTGTATTCCACCAACGTGTTGTTGTCCTGCACATAATATAAACTAGAATATTTATTCATTTACCAACATCTGATCACATCATGGTTTCCTTAACTAGTGTATCGAGATACCTGGTTATGAATCAAGCGGTAAACAACGCGTGACCTAATCACATGACTAATCGTATTCTTGATCTCTCGCCCAACTACTTCATATGTTCCATACACCCTATTTTTGTAAGAAACACTTGTAGCATCAATTACCAAATGATCATCATCCCATTGAATCAATCCTTCTTTAGATGACTCAATCACCTTAGGGTCTCGATGGTACATGCATATATCATGTTCAATTATTCATCGGTCGTAGGCTCAAGATATAGGGAAGCCTTTTCACCATTAATGGTATAATGATGTGCTCTTATTTTTTTTCAAAGATAATGTACCCTTTGTTAAAGCACAAATCTATATTATTTACATAACAGCGGGGCGCCCAAGTAATGCTAGGAAACTATCTTCCTCTACGAGTTTCAATAATTCAAAGTCCCTAGTAAACTTGCCTCCCTGAATCATAATAGTCACATATTTTAACACCCCAATAGGATTAGCCACGATTATGTTTGCCATGTACAACACATTCCAGGAAGGCTGTAATGGTGGTTTGTCTATCTAATTCAAGGAATCCAATGTGAGTACATTAACTTTTGCACCTATATCTATTATATTATTGCTCAGAAGCCATCCATTTATGGCCTCGTTTAATATAATTTCCTTGTCATGTTCATGATTATGGGGAGGCACATTTGCATAAAGTATCTACCTCTCACATTAATGTCCTACGTGCAATACTTTCTCTCTCAACCATTCTCTTAATAAAGGGATTATGTTCTCCTGACGCAATAATTTGCAGACTTCCTTCAAATCATTTATGTCCTTTTTGGTATGTCAGCATTCTTAGAACACTCCAACACACGCACGTCCTCCTTCAAACCTTGAATCTATCCTTGTAGATTCTAAATCACATCCAAGGTCTCTAGATAAACCTCTTTTTGATATTCAACATCAAGGTACTTTGCATTAATCACTTCTTACATCATTATAGTCACCTTGTACTTTAGATTTTCACGAGTGTGCACAAATTTAGCACATGTGGTAACTAATATAGGTTGTATTTAAGAATTCAACCCAACCTTTGACATCCATTGATCCCCATCCATGTGCTAGATCTTAATCATAGCTATTTCTTTATCTTGCTTGTGTTGATTGTTCATATGCTCATACAAGTCGTGAATTCCTAAGACTTATGTTATTTTCCAAACCATGAGAAAACTATATTCTGATGGAAATCACACTCATAATGATAAGAATATCCATAAGTAAAATAACTTCCTCTAGGAAATCCTCCTCTTAAAACACCTTAACCTCGGCCTCTAGATCCACCACGAAGCCTCTATTCCTATTATCCCCATTATTATGTCCTTCATTATGATATTCTCCTTATTCCTTGGATCTACTTGCTACACCATTCTCACACAAACTAGTTTTAATGACTTCATGAATATGATCAATCACTCTACAATTCTCTATATCATGAGTGTGAGACTTACAAATCTTATAGTAACAGGATACATTCTACTAGATCACACGTTATAACAATGGGAACCTACTTGAATCATGATCAAAGTGATAAATATCACATTCCAACAACATGGCGCACACTTGATTTACGAGGGAATTTATCCTCGGTGTGTCCTTCAACCTTACGATCTGTACACTATATTCCACTACACATCTCATGAGCCAAATTGGCCGAAAGTTTCTCCAACTTATTTTCCATAGATGTTATTTGTGCCTCTAAGAATGGGCTAACTCCATTTTCTACACTCCTAACTTCCTTAGATTAAAAAGATGCCTCCAATGCATCATGTAGATCTCGTAAACATCTTATGGGAGAGCACCTTTCTGAAAGGTGTGATCAAATCACCAACAAACCACTTTGTACATGCTGGTTGGGGTGAATATCATAAGAGAACTTATATAAAAATGTTTTAAAATGTGAATCATGCTCCCTTACACTCTAGTCCATGCCTTGCTTGATTTCCTTTAGTGCGTTGATTCTTTTCTATTCAAACTCAAGTACACAAAACTCACCAAGATAGCATCACGAAGCATGTTTTAATCTAGAGTAGTCTAGTTTGGATCATACTTCTTATACCAAATATGTGTGTGCCATTAAAAATTAGTACCAAACTAGATTTCCTTTTTCTTTGGAGTTTTTATTCCCTTAGCATTCTGAATTATATCATGCATGTGAATATGCTTTATTGGATCATCAATGCTTCTCTATTCTAGTAAGAAAAGAATCATCTCGTAATAGACTTTTTTTGGCTAGTGCAGACCATGCCCACTAAATCCAAAACTTGTATCACCTCCAATATTCCCTCCACCTTCAAAACCACCAGATCCACTACATATCAAACCTCTTGACCCTCCCGATCCACCTCCTATAGAAGGAACTAGACTAGTGGATGTGCTTCCTTGTGTCCCAAATGTAGTACTAAAATGAACTCCCATAGTCTAAAAATTTATAGTAATTCTAGACATGTTCCCAATGTTCTGCACACTAACACTTTGTCTTGATTACATGCCAAAAATTACTCCTCCAACCTATCCTCCAAACAACAAATATGTTGTTGCCTGTGATGCCATAGATGTTGTTTAATGCACTTTTGTATTCAAAATAAAATTATTTCTACCCGAATCTATTGTATTACCTATACTCTCTCATTTATCGTAGTTACTTCAAGAACTCAAACAACAAGTGCAAGGGTTAGGTCACCGGGTGGGGTCAAATGCGCACTGTGGTACTTAATCTTTCCTTATCATACATGCTCTCATCATAAGATGGAGGGGATTTTCTATGGTGATTTCCTATGTGGGGAGATCCCGATGCTCTGGTTCCACATATTCCACATGAGATTCAAATCCTTCATGAGACATCATCCTCCACAACTCCATAGACTCCTCAATATCACACTTCTTCACCATATCCTTCTCTCTCCCCTCATTATAATTAAGATGAATTTCTTCTCTCGACTTTCTAGTGAAAGGTCCACCATATTTCACCATACCTGCTCTTTCCCTAGTGTGTGGTGGGATGTTTAGCTAGCCATATGGAGGTGCTCTAAACTTAGTACCACCATAAGGACTTCATCAAAAAGGAATAACACGAAGGTAAGATTCTCTAGTCTCGTGCAAGAATTCAAACTCAAAAACTTCCAGCATAAGAATACGTAGACAAAGCATATTCCAAAGTATAAAGTTACAAAAAGACCAGCTCACTAATTATCTACAAAGATGCATTTGTATTTTTTTCTTACTCAAACCCTATATGCACTGTCACATCACTTAGACAGATCTGATCACTCACCTAAAGTATGCGAAGGTATTACTTCACTCTTTTATTTCAGATTTTTCAAGGAGTTAACATGCATGAACATATATTCCATAATCATAAAAACCAAATCCATGATCTTAATTTGGAAACACACATAAATAAGTAAACATACAGTTCACATAACCACTAAGATCAGATTCACCATATAGTTACCAGTAATAGAGACATCAACAATCAATATCCAACCACAATGATCCATTATATTAATCCATAATAGCTGAATACATACATGAATGTCATAATTTAGGCACGCCCATAAACCAACAACATAATTCTAGCACACATGATGATCTAAACTATGTAAATCAATACATATATAGGGGTGGGGAACTTTCCCTTCACCACCCATGCATTCTCAAAATAGGTTGCATGCTAAGAATAGCCATGCGCCACTACAAGATATATATAGAATCATGCAAGCTCCACCTATTAATAGATCATCTATAGTAAATTCCTAGTCTTGGTCATATTATTAGCTCCAATACCTATTTGAAATGGAAGTTATTTCCTCAAAAATAGGCTCTTCTTGACCGCTCAAACCTCCTTACGTGTCATGTACTCCAAGTCTATATTTAGCTCCATATGTTAAAAACTCACTAAGTCCTCTACCTTTCTGTTATGATCCTTGTGGGAATCCCTTTCCATATTCTTCATGTAAAACCCATTCTTCCAGTGCATTCACAATGTTTATCCTTATGAGATTTTTTCTATAACACTTCGCATGCACATGAATCTCTACATACTTCAAATACTTATCCATTTTCCTGTGTCTAATATTACCCCACACTAGGTATGTTTTCCATCCTCAGCAATACTCTATCTAATCACCAAAATAATGATAAATAATCCTCTAAGAATCAAAGAATGAAAGAATATATGTATGGATTTTTCAAAATAGTGAAAGAATCCAAATGTTATTGTGCAAAGCGAAGGGGAATTCCTTATTCACTAATGCTTCCAATGTTTTCCACCCCTCTAATTCATTGCTTTCCTAAGTAAAGGCATCCCCTATAATGGAAGTGACCTCTTCAAAAGTCAGATCCTCACCCTTTTCCCTCAGTGTATCAACCAAAATTTCTAGTTGTTTTCCTACATCAACCAAAGGTGCATCCATATTTCTTATAACTTGAAGGTAGAGTTCCTTCAACTTATTATTAGTCTAGGCCCTTAGTGAATTAATTTCCTCAAAGCTTCTGGTCAACCTCTTCCAAGATTATTTCCCATTTTGTATTGTTTCCTTTTTATTGGATTGGAAATCCTTCAGATCTACTTCATCTTTTACAACAAGAAGTCCCACAACATGATCTCTATCTTCACAATTGTCATAGATGACTTTCACCATTTTAGATATTTCTTTCAATAATTCAATTAACTCAATGTATTGTGTTATGGTGGCTTAAATTTATCCTATTTCTTGTTGTTTCTAATGTGCCATAACTTCTTCTACAAATTCCAATGCAAGGGGTGATTGTTGGGTTATGATGATGCATGTTAAATCTTCTAGAAAATGGAACATAGTTTCATAATTGGTTGTATCGGGAGGGCCAAATCTGAGCATGCTAGCAAGATTGCATTAGCTATGTATTTGGCCTTTCTGTAAGCCGCGTGCATCCACCCTTTTTCATCCCTTAATTCATGTTTCAACTATGCAATAATATTTTCCTTCACCTTTATTTCTTTGTCCTTTTCTCTTAGCTATTTATTTTTCTCCTCTATCTCCCTTTGCATAAACCATATATTGTTTTTCTTTTTAAAAATATTGAAACCTAGCTCCACCAATAGATTTTCAAGCACATTACATGCTCGCTCATTTTTTAACTAATGGGAATCAAATACCATATACATTTCTCTTGAAACTACCGACTCATGGGTATCCAGTAATGAATGGGTGCTCACTTCAAATTCTAGCTCTTCAATATGCGACTCAAGCGCCCAAGACAACATATTCCTCATGCATGGTAGCACATCCTCCTTATTAAATGATGAACAGAAAAATACTTGGTCTGAAGGTAAAATGCTTTTATACCTCGTATGCATAACCTTGTTGGGATCTTCAACATACTGCATTATAGGTCCTTGTGGGATGTACAATCATCTCCTTTTTCCATGAACACCCTTGGGGAAACCTACAAAAAGGTTCAATTCTCTACCCATGATCCCTTCCTCTTCTTCAATCTTTCCTTCCTCTACACTACATGCCACCTCATGCTCTACAAGATGCTCTATGATCTCCATGACCTCTTTCTCCACTTTGTACTCTAGCTCAAGGTCCAAAGTACACCTATCCTCATGTTCTATATTTGGGACTAAGTTTTCCTATGTAACCTCTGTGTTAGCTACATCGACACCCCCTACATCCTCATCCATGACATGTACATCCTCGAAGTGCTCACTTTGGCCATCTATATCTGATTCTTTAATGGTATATATATGTGGGTTCAACTTCCCTACATTTCATTCTCACTTTCATCTTCTTCTTCTTCCTTTAGGCTCTTCATCTCCTTAGATTCCAAGCTAGGGAATATTTTCTATTTCTTCTACTCCAAAGACCTTCCTCTTGTAGGTTTCCTTCTGACATAGGTTATTTTAGCTATCCCCTCCCATTCTAAATTTTTCACTATGGGTGTGCTTGAAACATGAGTTTTATCTTTACTTACCCCTTCACTTCTACAAATAGACAGAGTCTCTTCGTGCCCTCATTTCTTTGGTTCATCCTTCTTCCATGTGGAGGTCTCCTCAAGAATACTTACATCATCCTCCATGAACACTCCATCAATAAACCAAGGCCTTAGATAAATGTATATTCTTTTTGCATCCACTGAAGCTATTGGTAATGTAACTGGTTTCAAAAATGTATGCTTTCTAATACATACTTCTCTTCATAAGCATGCTTCTTGGGGTAGACAAGTGTTTGAAGCATCTCATGGTGTTCTTTATCCACTTTTCTAAGATCAAATCCCAATTTCTAAATCTCCTTAAACTTATTCACAACACTCGGAAGTACTTGCATTGGGAAAGCAAATGGGAGTTTACACCATGGGATTTTAGTTCCATTAGTTAACGTAAACCTCCCAATACAAAACTATTAATAGATGGTGAAATCAGTAACTTTCCCTACAAGAGCACGCAACTATTCGAGAATTATCCACTTAGCACCGAACTCATCATGCATCCACTTATACCATTTTTCTACATGTGCCTTGCATGCAGGGTTTTACCGTATCGTAAGTATACTTAGCAAATTATTTTTCAATGGAGGTATCCTTTGCAAGATACTACTATATCTTGTTTTTTGGCCCATCGGGCACCCTAATCTCAGAAAACACTATCACCAGTAATATGTTCCCAAACATAATTTTATCACCATCATGTGTAGCATCAATGATATCCTCTGTTATAAAGGAGGCAATATTATATATGGTTCCTTCTGATATTTTCTTGCATACATACAACCATATTTTATTTACTTGTGTCCATATTTCTTGTCCACTTAGCTTGGTGAGAAAGTGTGTGGCCATCTTCATGATAAGATCATTCAACTTAACAATATCAAATGCATGCCCCCATTTCTTGTACTCAAACTCCACTACATATTTCTTTACCTTGGCATCATTGACTGAGTCAACATCAAAAGAATTCCCAGTATTAATCAGTCCAATATAATTAACTACACGGTAATGCACATCCTTCTACGCCTAAAAAGTAGAAATAGTCCTCATGTATGCATGACATTAACCATTGATATAATATCTTAGGATTCCCAAAGAACGAAAGCTCATATAGTTGTAATAGTCCAACCTTCTTTAACAATCTCTTCACCTTGTCATCATATACTAGCTTATCATCCAAAGTTCTTTCCTATGCCTATAGAAAAATTTCTGTTACCATGTCATGCACTTTCAAATATGTTTGATGGTTATAATCACTTACGATCATGCTCCTAACATGAGATACCCATTCTTTTTCCATCAATACTCCATCTGGGTACTGCATTTATGAATACCATTCTTCCTTAATGTCTAATGTAGTAGTCAAATTTTCTTGACCCTTTCCACTCTTCTTTGGTGACACGGTTATTTCCTTCCTTGGTGCCATTTCAGTCATGTAAAATAAAAATATTACCTTGGCCCTTACTCTCCTTAGTACCTCAAACTTCTTTCCACAACCCTTAGGTGCAATGTTGATACAATTCTTCATTCGAACTCTATATGTCATGCCCTATTTCTAAAAACCCTAACCAAATAAATCTTATTTCCTTCAAAAATACACTTCACTCCCTCTTAAACTATGGGGTTACCTCCAATGGAACTCACATTATCCATGGTCATGTTCTCATTCACCCTTTGGTTCAACATTCTTTAGCTCGACACTTGATCTCTCTCCAAGTCTCTCAAGTTTTCCCTAGGTCACACAAGCATTCACAAATTTTGCACAAGGTAAGCTAAAAATGTTTTTACCCCGACATTCTATTTATAGGCATTCAAATTTTTACCCGCAAAAATTAATTTCCAACCACCAACGTATAACTATAATTAATTTTTATTTTCCGCTTTTACCACCTTTTTGTAGTTTTCATCATGCTCAACACGTGTGTACATCACACGATCCAGCTATAACCTTCTAGCACACAAACTACTCTGACCATAGACCTCCTTCCGCGTGCTCCCTACACTTCAAGACATCAATATTTGCACCTTGAACCATGTATTTATCCATGTCACTACCTACCTTGCATTACACTATGCTCTTACACTCTATGGATTTTCCCTTTAACCTCATCCTTATTACCACTATTCTTCTTATGACACCTTATTACCATCTTTTAACAACCAACATCACCAATAATACACACACTCCTTTAGTACTTAATCCTTATTAAATCTAAAATATCTCCTGCATTCTCTTGCTTTCCTTCTACCCCACACTAATTACATGCGCGGTCCTCTGCACATGATCTCACATAGATAGTAATCGGCTACAAGCACACAAGCATTCTTATTACAACAAAACACAACTAAATTGACAAAGCATAGAAACAATGAAAATAAACACATATAAAATAAACACATTAAAGGGAAACCTAATCTAAATAGAAATATTGGCTTATTACAAACACCAAGAATACTTATTTATAGTAGGGCTTTAGCATACTCCCATTGAAGTAACCGAGTAAGAAATTGACATCCAACGCCCGTAACTAGCAAGCACTAGAATACAATATCTTTCTTACTACAAATGATCCCAACCAATGACCTTTCAAATTCCCAGTGTGGCGCATAAAGTTTGAATTATAAAAAAGAACCATCTTTCCCACCTCAAACTCCTTGTTCTTGATTTTCCTATCATGTCATGCCTTCTGCCTTGACTTTTCTATCTATTAACTCCATCGATCAATGGCGCATTTTTCATCCAACTACATCAACTTACATATGTGATATTCCACCACATGTTCATCATCTAGGCCTCCTCCATGTGTAATACGTAGTGAGGTCAACATAACCTCAACTGGAAACATAGCCTCAACACCAAACACCAACTAAAATAGTGTGGCCTTATTTAACCTCTTATAGGTAGTTCTATATGCCTAAAGTATAGTAGAGACTTTATCATCCCATTCCTTCCATCCAACATTACAAATATTTATTAATGTATGTCCCAATATATTTTTGAACACTTTAGTAGTGTCATTGGTTTTTGGGTTATAGGGTGTTGTCTTGTGGTCCAACACCATTAATTTTGCTAATAAAATCTTGATGGTCTCATTCAAAAAGTGTGTGCCCCTATCACTTGTAAGACTCAATGGACATCCATACCGACTGATAATGTTCTCCCATAAGACTCTCATTACTGTAGCTATAGTGAAATACTTTATAGGTGCTACTTCTACCCACCTTTTCAAATAATATTTAGAAGTTATGATGAAGCCTGCACTAGTCTTACGTGTAAGTGTAGAGATAGGATCCATAAATTCAATTGCCCATTTATCAAATGGTTCAACACTTATAATAAGTTGAAAAGGCATCTCATCTCTTGTTCATGTCTTCCCAAGGAACTGAAAAGGGTCAAATGCCTTGAGATATTATTTGAAATATTTATGCAGAGTCTCCCACCATAATCTAGACATCAAAATCTTGTGCACAGTGACATCATCAACATAATTCCTACCTCTGATCCCACCATGATTTTCTACCATTATCCCCTCACACTCATGTTCCAAAACACAATGGCAGAAAAACCTCATCCCGACAAATTTTATATAAGTCTCCACCTATCAACTGATAGGTCATCTGCGCATATTGCAAGATGCTTCTTTTCCAAATTCTTCATCTCCTTAGGCACTTGGCCAGTGTGCAAGAATATTGCAATGTACTCAAGTTCAGTGGGCACACAATTAAATTTAAAAATTTGTGCATCTAGCATTGTGTCATCAATGCTCTACACATCCTCACCAGATTTGATTCTTAACAAGTGGTTAGGGCCTAAGTTTTTTTCCTTGTTTTACCACAACTATAAAATGAGATTCTTGAAATAGTATGATCCACATGCATATGTACCCTTTTAAAATGGATTGTTGACCAAATACTTAAGCGCCATATGATTTGTAAAGAATATGAAAGGTGTAGCTAAAAAATATTGTCTAAACTTGTGCAGCATGTAAATCATAGATAAATCCTCACACTCTGTATTTGTATAATTATGTTTAGTTGGTGTCAACTTCCTTCTTGCAAAAAAAATGTGGCGGTCCATTATTCCTTCTCCTAGTTGGGCTAACTTACGATGCTAATTTCCATCCTAGAAGCATCCACCAAATCCACTAGATCCCAAACCACCTGATCCTCCTATCCCTCCTCCTATAGTGGGCACCGGACCAAAGGATGTGCTACCTTGTGTTCCAATAGTTTTAATAAATTTAACTCCCATGGTCTGTGAATTTTTGTTACTTCCAGATGTATTACCAAAGCATTCTACGTTCCCATGTTCTACCCTGAAGATGTGCTAGAAAATATACCACCAATAGGACCACCAAATAAATAAGACTACATGGCCATCTGAAAAAATCTTGTATTCAAAGGAAAATTAAATCTACATGTTTCTATGAAAGAACCCACACTACTTGATTCTCAATAATTTTCTTAGGAATTGGAACACCAAGTGCAAGGGCTAGGTCGTCAGGTTCGATCGAATCTTGCGGTAAAAATCTTAATCATTCTTCATAAGACATGCTCTCATCATAACTTAAAAGGGATATTCTACCATGCTTTCCTAAGGATGGGATAACTAGATGATTTGGCTCCACGTCTTCTACATGAGCCCCAAATTCCTTCCTAATCCATCTTTCTTGTCAAATCTAAAGACTCGTCAATGTTTCATCTCTTCGTCAATCCCTTCTCACACGCTTCATTATACTTAATATTTCCTTCTTGTCTCTTCCTTTTACCAAAAATTCTACCATCTTTCACCACACCTATTCATACCTCACGCATCGTGAGGTTTATCTAGCCATAGGGTGTTATTCCAAATCTAGAGTTATAATCAAGATCTTAATCACTAAAGGGATAAAGTGCAAATAAGATCCTCTGGGGTCGTGTAAGAAATGAATCTCAACTACCTCTAGAAAGGAATAAGTAGAAACAACATACTCTAAAGTATAACTATACAACACACCACTCCACTAGTGATCTATAGCACATGTCCAAGGTTCATCAAAGCATCATGTAATTTTTGGTAGTCTTCCTATGTTAAAACAATTATTCTATACCTCCAATTTCTCTTTGATGCATATGCTACCAGCCACTCATACAACTCTATGGGAAAATAGTAGAAAAAATTTATCATAGATTTCATGATACATATGTTCTTCAACCCACGCATACACATCAAAATCAAGTCCAGTATTATATCTATGAGAAAACTCTTCCTCTAAATTCTCTACCCAACTCTCAATACGGCCAAAGTTAACTGATATGTCTTTATCATGTAACATATTTACAACACCTTGAAAAGAAGTCATGAAAATAGAACAAAAATGTAGTCTTATTTTACCATTCACATCCCAAGGTGTGTTGGCACATCACTCAAACAAATTTGAGTTTTCAGCCAAGCGCCAAGGGTACCAAGTTCCTCTTTTATAGGATATTTTCATGGAGTTAGCATGAAATACCATACATTCCAGATCCATAATAACCATTCAAGGATAAAGCATAAAAGATTTAGATCAAAACCATATGCAAGAATGAACTAAACAAGAATCAAGATTAGATTTACCATGAAAGATCTAGTCACAAAGGTGTCAACAACCAATATCCAACCAAAAAGATCCATTGTATTAATCACCATAAAACATAGAAGCTGAATACATCAATAGTAACTCCATAAGATCATGTGCATAAGTAAATCAGCAACATAACCTTACAAAAACATACTGATCCTCTAACCATGTAAATTAATACATATATATAGGGGTGGGGACTTTCCCTTCACCACCTATGCATCCTCAAAATAGCCCACATGCCACAAATAGTTATGTGTGCATTACAATTCAACTATAGAAGCATGCAAGCTTCACTAATAATAGATTATCTATTAATAAATCCAGTTCTAATCCTATTATTAACCCAAAACTATACATGTTGATTTACTTTCCTTCGCATGACATCTTTCCCAAAATATACTTTACTTTTAACTCCAAGTCAATATGCTTGACCTTATCTTAATAAAATTTCTTGGCGATTACTCCAACCGTTCATCTCCTAATTCTATCAAAATGGGACTAACTCTCAAATTTTTTTGGCATGGGCACGAACCTTTGTGCATTTTCTGCTCTATTTTTTTGTGTGTCTTTGCACCTAATATACATGCATCTAAAACCCTCACATAGCCTCACTTATAATATTTCACGGGTCCATCACTTTTTGTTGCACCTCACCCTAATAAAATTTTTGTTTAGCCTTCAAAAGCTCCTCGAGGGGCACAAAATCTTTACATGTCCCTTAATGAATTTCTTGTAATACCTGTATGACCAATAAATCCATACACTTCACTTTTATTGTTACTTTCTTCAAATACCTAGATCACAACAACCTTGGCTAGATATACCATAAAACCTTCTTTACAAATAATATGCCCAAGAAAAGTGCCAAAAGGTCTTGCAAAGATACATTTCTTAATACTAAATGAGATGCTTGACTACTGCGCACCTCTCACACATAAGTCTCAAATTGTCACAATGACCCTTAACAAGACCATACATTTTATAATTATCAAGATACACCTCTAAAATTTATGAATGAAGTCCTGAAATGCTTGTACAACAATGCATGAAAAATTGGAGATGCATTCTTCAATCCAAAGGGAATAATCTGCGTATGAAATACTTCCCCATTCAATCATGAAAGTTGTGTTTTCCTAATCTTCCTTTTCTATATGCCCTTTATTATATCCTGAAAACCCATTTGTAAAATATTATATCTCACTCCCTGCAGTGCCTTCCATGATCTCTTCAGCAAATGGGGTGGAGAAAGGACCAATAACACATGAAGCATTTAATTCTTTGTAGTCCACATAGATTCTTATCCTCCCATCCTTTTTAATTATTATTAACATCAAGCTAACCCACTATGATTCCTCAATGGGCACAAAGTGATACGAGACTTCAACATCTTATCATTTTTTTCCTTCACCTTGACACTGCAAATTAGGATTCATCCTATAAGGCCTCTTCCTAATTGGGTGCACACATTCTTTAAGTTTGATTCACATCTCACCTAAAGAAGGGTGGGCTCCTTTTAACTCATGATAGTTACACAAAAATAATTCCTAAAAGTCATGATAAATCTCAATAATATTAGCTACCTCCTGTTCTAACTAGTAATCACCAATAATGGCCTCTTTAGGCTCTGCATCTATCCTAATGTTAACCTTCTTTATTTTTGTATACTCATGTTAAGAACGTGACTTATCATTTGTTGTTTCCATTACCTCACATTTACCTTGAGTATGGTTAACATCCAAGTTGTTTTCCTCATCATCTTCACCATCTATCATGCATACCAACTTACCCTTTTATTAATCTTCCCAGGACATGAACCATGTCTTCCTCTTCAATCTCTTCAAGGTCGGGTGCACCTTAAAATCCATCTCTCCAAATGATCCATAAACTTCTACTTTGGAACTCTACGAATCACACAACTATGTTGTTCTACTTTCAAATTTGGAAAATGACATATTTGCTTGAAAAATAGAGCTTCGTGACTGATTATCTAGTGCTATAGAAAGGAAATTACAGAGAAGGAAATAATTCAAAACTTCAACACCAACAATTTTATCCTAGAAACCTCCAATGGAGGAAAACCATGGGAAGGGAAAATACTCTTTCTTCCCACTTTTATTGGTCTAATATAGACAATTACATATTACAATAAGTATGAAAAGAATCAACAATGTAAACCTTCTCTCTAATTACTTACTTTCTCTATTTCTACACCTTGCTCCTATAATTCCATTCCAACACTAAAGATCTTGCTCACTACTCTCATTAGACTCTGCTTCTCAATCTCTATGGATCTTTGAATGCTTATTCTCTTGCTCCTTTCACACATTTATAGGCCTTCCCATGTCCTCTCGCACCTTTGGAGAATGTGAAAGGCCATAGAAGGAAGAGACACAACCGGGCACTTTAGATTCACATCCATTCACATTCCATTCTTCATTTTTGTTTGAATGTGCCATGACCGCCACCCTAAGAAGACCACCGGTCTCAAGACCACCACCACGGCCGATGGTGGTTTTGAAACCGCCACTCTACATAGAGCAGCGGTTCCTTCCGAACCTTTGTTTACCTAATTTTTTTCTCATTTTTATTGTTTCTCCTTCATGGTGGTGATGGAACCCGATGAAATGGTGTGTTTTTCTGGATCCCTATGGATCACCAAACATATCCAATATAATCTCCTTAGTCTTTGTGTTATCTCCCAATGTAAGGCACTTCATAATCTGCAAGGTGCTTCATTTACCGGAGGTTTAGTTAAAAAGTAATCAAAATTATGAATCATACCGAGGTCATCTCTCACTAATTAACAATCTCTTATGTCATTTCTTCATGTACATACCATGCGTGTGAACAACCACTTAGTGTGGTGTAGAACTTATGTACCCATAGTGATGGTGGAGAGGCCTCCTACCCCTCATCTAGAGTCTCTCACACTTCTTAACATGGTGCAAAGAAAAATCCTTACCATAGAATTTGCATATCTGTGAAGGTACATTTTTCCTTAGAAACGTAGTAGAAAAGGTGATTCTAACCTCTCCCCATTCTAATAGTTTATCTCTGTGTGTAGTCCACAAATGCATTGTTATCCCACACGGGGTATAAATTATCATATTTCTCCATTCACTAGCATCCATCCACTAGAACTCCATGGCACGTAGAAATACATTAGGTTTTCCTTCACCAGTGTACCGAGGTACCTGGTTATGACTCAAGTGAGGAACAACATGCAGCTCTGGTCACGCAAGTAACTATATTCTTGATCTCCCACCCAAATAATTTATGCATTCCATGTGTCCAATTGCACAATAAATACTTGTAGTATCACTTACCAAATGAGCATCATCCCATTAAATCACTCCTTCCTTAGATGGCTCAATTACCTCAGGGTTTGTAATTGTACGCGCATATATCGTGTTCAACAATTTTTCACTCAAAGGCTCAAAATATAGGGTATCCTTTGCATCTATTAATGGTATAATGATGCACTCTTATTTTTTCTCATAGATAATGTACAATTTATTAAAGCACAAATCGACATCTTTTGCATAACATCGAGAGGTGACCAAGTAACACTTTGGGAAACTACACTGCCTCTATGAGTTCCAATACTTCAAATTCCCTAGTAAACTTGGCTCCCTAAATCATAATAGTAACATATTTTAACACCGCACTAGGATTATACCTACTTATGTTTTCCATATATAGCACATTTGAGGAAGGTTGTAATGGTGGTATTCTATCGATTCCAAACATCTAATATGATTACATTAACTTCTGCACTTGTATCTATCAGAATATTACTCAAAATCCATCCATCTATGATCACATTCATTGTAATCTTCTTTTCATATTAATTATTATGGGGAGGAATATTTTCATTAAGGATATGCCTCTCATGCTCATGTCCTGTTTGTGGTACTTTCTCTCTCGATCATTCTCCTAACAAGGGGATTATGTTCTCCTGGCACAACATTTTGTAGACTTCCTTCAAACAATCTATGACCTTTAGTGGGATTTCATAATTATTAGCATGATCAAACATGAATTCATGTTCGTGCAAACATCGAATCTCTCCTTATAGATTCCTGATCACATCCATAGTCTCTAGGTAAACCTCTCTCTGATGTTCAACATCAAGGTAATTTGCATTAATCACCTCATGCTTCATTATAGTTGGCTTGTACTATGGAGTCTCATGAGTGCCTGTATCCTCAATGCATGTGCTAACTAACACAAGTTGTAATTTAAAATTTAAACTAACCTTTGGCATCCATTAAACCCCATTCATCTGCTAGATCTTAATAAAAAAATTTCCCTTATCTTGCTTTTTCATATTTCTCATATGCTCATACAAATATAGGCATTCCTCAAACTTATGTTGTTTTCCACACCATGAGTAAACTATATTCTAAGGGCACTCACACTTATAATGATCAGGAGATCCTCAAGTAAAACAAGTTCCTCTAGGAAATCCTCCTCTTTCACAGACATGACCTCGGCCTCTATATCTACCAAGGAAGCCTTTATTCCTATTATCCCCATTATTGTGCCCTTCATTATACTATATTCCTTTTTCCTTAGATCCACTTGCTACACCATCAAGGTACACACCAATTTCAATAAATTCAAGGATATGATCAATGAATCTATATTTTTCTGTATCTTGAGTGTGAGACTTACAAATATTACAGTAATATGATACATTCTTCCAGATAATAGACACTAACTCGAATCATGATCCAAGTGATAGATCTAAAATTCCAACAACATGGCATGCACTACTTTATGAGGGTATCTATCCTTAGTGATTCCTTCAACCTCGTAATTTGTGCACCATATTTCACTTTGTGTCTCATGATTCAAATTGGCCAAAATTTTCTCCAATTTTTTTTCCACAGATGTTATTTGTGCCTCCAAGAATGGGCTAACTATAGTGTCTATGCTCCCAACTACCTCAGTGCATAAAGGTACCTCCAATGCCTCACGTGGATCTATAAACATCTTATGAGAGAGTACCCTTCTAAAAGGTGTGATCAAACTACCAACAAACCAATGTGCATGCTGACTAGGGTGAATATCACAAGATAACTTTGATAACAATGTTTTAAAACATGCATGATACTCCCTTATGCTCTCGGTTATTCCTTCTTAATCTCCTTTATCATGCTAATGCTTTTCTTTAGAAACTCAAGTATATGAAACTCAACCAAGAAATCATCATGCAATGTGTTGTAATCTACAACATCCTAGTTCAAGTCATACTTATTATACAAACTATGCGCACACCCTTGCAAAGTAGTAGAAAAATAGATTTTTACTCTCTATAATTTTTTTCCTTGGCATGCCATAGTATTTCACATATGTGCACATGCTTCACTACATCCTTAATGCCTCTGTACTCTAGTAATTTAAGATACATCTTGTAACAAACTATTTGTGGCTGGTGTGGACCATACCCACTAGATCTAGAACCTGTATTACCTCCAATATTCCCTTCACCTTCAGAACCACCAAATCCTCTAGATCCTGAACCTCCCGATACTCCTAATCCACCTCCTATAGCAAGCACCAAACTAGTGGATGTAATTCCTTTTGTCCCAACAGTATTATTAAACTAAACTACCATAGTCTATGAATTTTTAGTACTTCTAGACATGTTTCCAATGTTCTGTGCACCCACACTTTATTCGATGACGTGACAAAAATACTCCTCCAACTAGTCCTTCAAATAGAAAAGATTTTTTCACTTATGATGTCATAGATGTTGTCTAATGAACTTCTATATTCAAATGAAAATTATATATACTTGAAGCTATTAGATTATGTGTACTTGCATGTTTATAAATAGTTACTTATGAAACTAAAACACCAAGTGCAACAGATAGGCCACTAGGTGGGATTAGATGGGTTCCTATGATTGTTAAAATTTCCTCATCAGACATGCTCTCATCAGAATCTAGAGGGGATTCTCTATTGCACTTGCCTAAGTGGGGAATTCTGATGCTCTAGCTCCATGTCTTCCATGTGAGCTTAAAATCCTTCACAAGACATCATCCTCTACAACTCCACAAACTCCTCAATATAGCATTTATTTTCCAATTCCTTCTCTAATGCCTCATTATACTTAAGCCTCATTTCTTCTCTCTACCTTTCTATCCCAATGTCTACCATATTTCACCACACTGCTCCATCCTCTGCGCATGGTGGGATGTTTAGCTAGTCATAGGGAGGTGCTCTAAACTTTACACCACCATCAAGATATTAATAAAAAAGGAACAATGCAAAGGTAATATCCTTTGGGCTCATTCAAGAATTCAAACTCAAGCAACTTCTAGACAAGAATACTTATGCACATTGTATTCCAAAGTATAATCACGCACAACACCACTACTCCTACCAATTATCTATAACATGTATTTGTAGTTTGTTTTCTTACTCAAATCCTATATGCACCTTTGGTAGATCAACTAAACAGATCTAGGTGCTCACCCAAAGTGTGTAAATATAGCAGAGTTCCTATTTTATGTCACCTTGGTCCAGAATTTAGCATGCATGAACATGCATTCCATAATTGTAATAACTTGATGCATGAGCTATATTTGGTAATACACATTAATAAGTACACATATAGTTCACATAACCCCTAAAATTAGATTCGCCATATATTTACCATTAATAGAGACATCGAAAATTAGTATCCAACCATAATGATTCATTATATTAATTCAAAATAGTTGAATACGAGATATGAATGTCATTATTCAAGCACACTCATAAACCAACAACATAACTCTAACACACATGATGATATAACCCGTGCAAATCAATACATATATATAGGGGTGGGGAACTTTCCCTTCACTTCCCATGCATTCTCAAAATAGGTTGCATGCTAAGAATAGCCATGTGCCACTACAAGATATCTATAGAAGCATGTAAGCTCTGCCTATTAATAGATCATATATAGTTAACTCCTAGTTCTAATCCTATTATTAGCTCTAGCACCTATTTTAATTACAAGTTATTTCATAAAAATAGGCTCTTCATGACAGCCCAAACCTCTTTGTGTGTCGTGTACTCAAAGTCTAGATTTAGCTCCATATGTAAAAAAACTCACTAATTCCTCTACCTTTCCATTATGATCCTTACATGCATCGTTTTCCATCTTCCACATGAAAACCCTATTCTTTCAGTGCATTCACCATGTTTATCCTTATTTTTATTTCTTCTATAACACTTCCACATGCTCACGAACCTCTACATATTTCAAATACTTATTCATTTTCCTATGTCCAACAATGTCCAAGGTTCATCTGCATCAAATAAATCTTAATACTCTTCCTATTTCCAAGTCCTTGGTCTATAATACCATATTTTATTTTATGTGTATGCAGAAAACCACTCATACAACTCTATTGGAAAACAACAAAAGAATGACTCATAAATCTTGTGATAAATATGTTCTTCAACCCACATACACACTTTGAAATCTGGTCCAATACTATATCTCAAACCGATATTGTCTTTCAATAACCCAATCTTAAATGGACTCAAGAGTCAAATGATACACCATCATCATGCAACATTTTGGTAAACTATTTGAAAAGAGGTCCTGAAAATAGAACTAAAATTTAGTCTTATTTTCCCTCTCAAATCCTATACGCATTGGCACATCACTCAAATAGATCTAAGAACTCACACAGAAGCATGAAAAGGAACCAAGTCCCTTTTTTTACTATCTTACTAGAGTGTTATCATGCATGTTCATAATAACCAGATCCACAAGTTCATATCCTATTCCAATAATCATATCCATGAAATCAAGTTGGAAACACACATAATAAAGAACATAAAAATCACATAAAGATTAATACTAGGTTTTTCATGTAATAACCATGATAAGTAACATCAGTAATCAATATCCAATCACAAAGATCCATTATATTAAGTTGTGACAAAACCCATAGTTGAATACATTATAATTACCATCACAAAGTCATGAGCATAGAATCATACCAAAGATAACTTTATTAGATACATTCACCCATGATCTCTCTCACCTTTTTAAAATTGTAAAAACCAATCATTATATATAGGGATAGGGAATCTCCCTTCACTTCCCATGCACTCTCTCAAAATATGTTGCATGATAAAAATATCCATTCGCCGCTATACAAGAAAATAATGAAGCATACAAGATTCACCTAATAATATACCATCTATTAATAACACTAAATTCACATCCTATTATTAGCTCATCTCTCGCATGATGCTTGAACTTCTACTTGCTCCTAAAATATCTTTGTTTTGTTTAGCCTCTAATTCTTCTATATTTATCCAATGCGTGTTCATCACTCCATGTCTATTTTTATCTCATAACATGCGAAAACAGTTAAGTCCAAAATTCTATCTTCCTAGGCACGAATCTGCATGGTGCAACTCACAAACTTATGCACCTCCTTCCTTCACACCACTATCAAATTTTATCTTGATACTTAGTCAATAATACACCTAAATAACAGGTATTGCTTTTAGGTTAAATGAAATTAACAAATAATGTTATGAAAATGTAAGTGTTTCATTTATAGGGAAAAAGAACACGGGTTCGAGTGAAATCATACCGGAAGAACTAGTTTTAGACATGTGATTTCACACATAGTTAGGATATTGAAGGATTTTTAATGCTCATTAAATCTTAGGAGAGATTGGAGTTGTATGTAGAAGAAATATGAGTCTATTGATTATATAGATGATATTAAGGGGAGTGTTGTGAGGAGAAATACATGGTGTAAAACTACATGTTGAGGACTATATATAAGTTGTATTATCAAAAGATAAAATTGAATATTGATAAGTTTTGAATGTTAATCGAGAGAAAAATACAAATGAGATCATGAACTGAAACATTGGTCACATCAGGTTAATGTATGTAACCAAGTAGAGAAGGTGATCAAATTTTGTATGTTTAGATTCTGATTTGTATCTCGAGTTTAGGAGTGGGATTCCTAGCAAGTATATACTTATATAACAATAGTCAAGTTGGTTCTTACAATATATTTGAAGTAGGTGCTTCATAATAAGTGGGTTCTTATCAAATTTCTCAAGTTCTTGATTATATACTAGAGTGTGTGATTTATAATTAGATCGGGTTCTTTAAGGTGAGTAGGAGCTCACCACATGGTGAAAATATCAGTAACTCCATAGGACAATTTTCAAAGCTATTTATCTAGTTTTCAATGGTTTTTTTCCTTATGGGTTTCTCACATTAAATCTAGTCTCTTCAGGAATTCATGTTTATTTGTCTCTCTTTCCATCTACTAGTTGAATTTGGATGCTCATCATAGTAAAATCACTAAATGTAAATTTCTTTAAAAGTTTTAAACAAAACTAATTCACCTCCCTTCAGTTCCTAGAATTTCTAATAATTTTTATTAGAGAACATTCTCTTTGTATAAGTCTGACAACTTAAGAGAAGGTCCTCAAGGCACAATCATGAGGGGTCAAGTTGATATAATGTTGAAGAACAAATTTGAAATTTCTCGAGTTCGATTGAATCTTTAAAAACTAAAATTCAACTCAATGATGAAAATCATCTTGAAGAACTCAAAGAAGTGGTAGTAGTTGTTGATAAGTTGTCAAAAGATCTAAGTATCAAAGAAAAATCCTATATCAAACTTGAAGAAGAATTAAAAATCCTAAAATATGACCTAGAACAAGTTGAGGATGAATTGATGATAATTAAGGAAATTTCAAGCAATGATAGATAAAGGAAAAGGATTATGAAAGAAATTTGAAGAGTTGAGGGTTTAAATATAAGATATCTATGATAGTCTCGAGGAAGGGTGCATAAACACAGTCCAAAGGGATGATTTAGAGATTTTCTTTCCAAGGAAATTTGGAAATATATATTGATCTCGGTATGAAACCTTCCACACAGTTAAAAGAAAAAATGGGTCCTCATAAATGTATTTCTTGCACTAGAACCTTAAGGTGGTGAAACTATACATGACATTAGGTTAGGGCAGAGCTAGTTAAGAGCTTGAGAGGTAAAATATAAAGAGTGAGATAGAGGATTTTTGTAAATATTTGTGTCCTATGTCTTTGAAAGCATCTCAGGGGTGATGAAGGGTCATTAAATAAGGTGATATTTCTTTGAGGGTAGTCCCATAAACCTATTTTTATTAATGAAGAAAATTATCTTGTCTTAAGGGGACAAAGGATAGATTTGACAAAGGGATAAATGTGGGCATTTTGATTTCTTTTAAATCATTCTATGTTGGATCCAACAGCTTTAAAGATATTAAATATGGCATAATCTTATACACATGTTGATTAAATGTTAGTAAGATACCTCATAATTCAAGGATAATGATGATAATGGAACTTGGAAACTATTTTTCTATAGGTGTGAATTAAACTCCTACAGTCTAATTAACGTTATTTTAGAATGAAAATGGTCTTCAATATCAAGAAAGTATATAGAAGATTGTCTACACATATAGAGATCTAAGAAAGACAAAACAATAAAATTGAGCATGACCATTCACAGGGTGAGTTAGTGATAAACTATGAAAATCACTAAACCAAGAAAAAAAGACCAAAACACATGAAGAAATCAGTAATGACACGGGAAAAGTGTGAACCTATTTAGTTAGCATGAGATCAAGAAACAAAGAAAAATATTGGCATAGGAAGAAAGGTGAAGATAATATGTGTTGGTATCCAAATTTATCCTTCCTTTGAAACAAAGTAGCATCATAAGTTGATCAGGATGCTTACAGACAAACAAATCATAATAGGAGTCATTTCATATCCAGGGATGGATTTTAAATGACTCTTTATTACTCTGTTTGGAAATTATTGGATATCATCATGCTAAGGGTTTGACCTACCCTCACTACTTTAGGTTGTGCCTTCAACCAGGGTGAGAGGACCCATTTTGTGACTTGTGTTAGTGGAGAATATCAACAGATTAACAGTATTTGACTCTCCCTTTGCAATATTTGAAGGATACCTTGAGAAAACATGGTCAATACAACATAACCTAACTCTCACAAGCTATCACCTTAGAGAATGAAGATGTTTTCTAGACAAGGTCCAGGTCACTAAAGACAACAATAAAAATTGATTGCATCTACATATTTTGGTAAAGGATAGGAAAATTCAATGAACTTCTTTAACATTTGTGGATATATAGTGCAAGAAGGGATGGTTCATGTATGATTTATTATTGAATGTGTAATTTGTGGTTGGGAAGTTAAGTAGGATAAATTTGATTATACCAAATTCTTGAGAACTTTTAACAAATGTTGGAAAATCTACAAAGCAAAATGACAAAAGGATTCAAATAGTCAGAATGAACCTTCAACTAGAGAATGTGCATCTATGAAAGCTCAAAGAAACATGGTTTCACACATTCTTCAAGGATTCAAAAAAATATCATGTTAAAGACTTAATTAAACATCGAAGTCCTTGATTCATCATGCCTATGATACACTCATAGACTGACAAACAATCTATATCATCAAAATGAAAGTAAATTGAATTTAAATCGTTTATTCCATTATGAAATGAAAAATATCTTCATAATGTAATTGAAAATTCCACAATACTATCACGAGGACAAGATCTTGTGTGATTCAGAGGAAATCCTAATATAAGATTGCAACAAGAACACAAATAACTATTTGAAGATATCTCAAAATGAAAGAAGACACAACTAGGTTCATGATTAACACAAATTACTCAAGGTTCTTCAAATTGATCAACAAGGGAAATTTTATTTACAATCTCAAATCTTATCAATGGTTGGACACTTGTAACTATTGACATGATCAATTTCAAAGATACATAGGAAATAATTGGTTTCTTAGATAAGTTCCTCAGAAAATGGCTTCTCTCAGCTTTCTCTCCTTCTCTTTTCTTTGAATAACTCTTAGAAAATTTAACCCCCTGCATGATTATCCTTTTTCCTTTTATATCACCCTCTTCACTTTTTAACCTTCAAAGATCTTCCCCCTAAAAGCATGAATATTCCAAGGAATATTTCCCTTTACAAAACTTGTTCTAAAATATGGCATTTAAAAGGTTTCCTTTTAAAACTACAAAATGTACAAAGTGCAATTATTTTATATCAACTCCACTTATGCTCGATTTGGGATATCAGTAATCAATTCTAGTGGATTAATTTAATCATTCTTGCATGATATTGATTAGATAATCATTTCAAACAATATCTGAACACTTCTAGATGACTCTGATATGACATATATCCATACTCACTTTTCAATAATCTACCTTGGGCACCACACACTGTTTTATGTCTCATTGGCTTAATTTCCACACATGGTTCTGTCAAATCACCTTGATTTACCAGCTCTGCTCATTCCTAACCTTTTCCAATTCTTAAATTCCTTTACATGTGAATTATAAAATATATCCTTCATCTCATGGGAAATATTTTACCAAATCAAAACATATGTCTCCTTTTCATTATAAAACTTGGCTCAATTTCATTATCATCATGCATTTCCCTTCTTGTTCTGAGTATAAGAAATTTCATCGAGAAAAATGGTGAAGGTACTCATAGCTCACATCTTGAAGGAAATTTCTTCAGAGGACTTAAATCAGATTTTTTATTTAAGTAGTCTTGATGAAGCTTTTGTCAGGGCTCATTTGATATAGAATGTGCGGGTGACACCAGAGGACCCTTAACATATCGACAAGTCCGGTTAGCACTTCTTACAAGGCTAATCAGGATCAATCTTGTGTTTACAACCTTCTAGGTTATGTATTTCCATATTTTTAGATGGGAGCACTTGAAATCTCCTGAAGATTTAAAGAGATACTGGGTTGAGAGAAGACCTCAGGTATCTAGGAAAACTAGTTTTTAATGTCCTTTTTATGTGATGAGGGATTTGTATCAAAAGATATTCCCAAGGAATCATATGTGTTGTATGATAAATCCTCCATCGACACTATGCCTATTATTTCCCATAAAATAGATGAGTTAGAGAGAAGAATTAATTCCCTAGAGAAAAATCAAGTAGAGACCGTGCCTTCATAACCAGCTTCAACACCAGGGTCATCTTCAGGGAAGAGGAAAGGTGAACCATAACCTCAACCTCTAATTGTCATCTTAGATAGAGAAGATAATTGATCATTGTCTACTTGTAGGTCAAGGGAAACAATCTCCTCCTCTCGGGACAACAGGGGGAGATTTACAATTCAGTCATCCACCCACTTAATGCATCATGCTCCTCAGTCAGAGCATGATTTTTTGGGGCCTCAACCAATTCCTTCTCCGAAATACAATCCACCTTTCACAAGGAAATGGGAGGCTAGGTAAAGTTCAAGGCATCTTAATTAGCCCAGTCAACAACATGCAGTACTTGCCTTTCTAATCACCTTGGGTGTCCCCTCTCAAACTGCTCCTATAACGTCGACCCTTCACAAAGGGAAAGGAAAGACGATATTCTTCACAGGAGGTCTGGATATTTTGTATTGGGTGTCATCACAATAGAATAAAGTCAAGCTTGATAAAATCATGAGTCGTCCTAGAATGAATCTAGAAGCATTGATGGATATGGGAATGTCCCGGGACCTAGCAGGGTCAATCATTTATTTCGAAAACCCAAGGCTCAAGTGATTTTTTGCTGAGGAAAAACAAGTTTTTGAATAAGCTTCCCTTATTCGGAGGAAACTATGAATTAGGGATAAAAACTATATAGATGTTGCCTTCCTTTCATTTTCTCTATCTCTGGCACATGTATATATTTATTTTTCATTGGCAAGGGCCCTATAGAACCCCATTTTGTTCCTTATTCAAAATTCAAGAAGCACAACAATATCAATCATTTACATGCTTATCCAAATGTATGTTAAACTTCATCAAAGTAAATATGACATTACTTGCATTCTTCCACTTTTCAATTGAAATAAGGGAACAATAAAATTCAGAAAAACAATTACATCCCATGTAATAGAAGTATTATTTTAAATTATCACTTTAAAAGAAGAAAAATGAAATGAAAATACAGCTTAAGGAATAATTCCTAAGCATGTTTATCATCTTGTATATCTGCATTTTCTTCTTCTTTAGCTTCCACTTTTGTATCTTGTTCTTTCGAACCCTTCCTATATATGCATCATACCTTTTGAATAACTCATTAACCTCATCCTCATCTGGTCTTGTATGATGCTAGAAAATTAGTGCCTTCCTAGATATTACATCAATGGAAAGACCCACAATCTTTTTGTATTCTAGTGGTCTTGCTTTTAACTTTGCAATTCTATTCTCAATCTTTCTCATGGTCTTAATGACTTCATAGGAGAAATCATTCTTCAGAATATTCCTTTCAAAATAATTAAGTAATAAGTCAATCTTCATATCCCCGTAACTCTTTTTGAACTTATCAATGACCATATCCTCTAACTTTAAGTCAATAGCATCGAGAGTATCATCAACCTAGTTTCTCTTGATTTCAATCTTTTCCTTGATCCCATTCAAGGTTTCTACTCTGATCTTTGACAACTCTTCAATATCATGTTGGCTTCCTTTGACTGTTACAGGCACAATGTCCTCCTGCTCAACTAACTCATCACTGAGTTGGGTAATGTGGTCTAGCTTGGGAAGAATACCTTCAAAATAGAAAATCTCATTGTCACATTGTTCAACTATCTCATCAATTTCATTGAGTCTATTTTAGAGATCTTCATACTTTAACCTAGCCTCTGCAATTACTTCCTTTCCCCTCTTGGTTAATTTTTCAATCCATCTGTCCACTTCCAAGACCTTCTTAAAATCCTTTTTTATTTTATCCATTCCCTCGGGGTGTCTATAGAGGCACTTGTCTGAGCTTGACTAGGTTGCCCAATCTATTGTTGCAAACTCGAGCTCCATGCCTTAACTTGATCTTTTAACTACTTATTTGTCACTCTATCTTCATCCACTTTTTGTAAAAGGTCATTAAAAGCTTTAGATACCCCTTGCTTTAGTTTTCCCCTAAAGGCTTTCCCAAGGGAATAATCTAGGCATTATAACCATTGGTTGTTATGTCATCCCTAATATTTCCTTCAAAGGAGATTGCTACTTCCAAAGCTTTAGCTCATGATGAGTCAGTGTGGGTTTTAGTGATAGTTCTATCTCTTTTTGAGGCTCTTACTATCTTTGGAAAAGACAAAGCAGTAAGGTCAATAGCTTGCACAGGAAGGACCTCTTTTTCCTCATTTGAAATTAGTTCACTAATCCACCCTTTCAACATTTTTCCCATCCTTTTACTCTTGTGATTCTAGATGGGGTTCCTTAGGGACAACCACCAACTATTTGAAATCTGCTTGCTCATCATGACTTAGTGATTCTACATGTTTTCATTATTTACTTCAATGACCATCTTGTTATTCTCACCTTGTGTTAATAATTCTTTCGATGTTCCTCTCCTTGGTCTGGAGACTGAAGTTGATCATTCTTTTCTTGATTTGTATCAACAATCAGGAGATTACTTCCTTATTTATTCATTTGATGTCATATTGGACCGTACTTTTCCTTGAACATTTTCTTGAGTTATTGACTTGCTTTGCGATCTCTTCATTCTTCAAACTTTGTTGAGTTGGCATCCTACCCTCCTCATGCTTTGATGATGCTCTTGGTAATGATATGGTAGGTTGTTCATCTAAAGCCAACTCCACATTTCCATCTAAAGGCAAGTTTTCCTTATCAAATAACACTTATCTCACCGGAGTTGTAGTTTTTACTACTTCTACTTTCTCTTCAAAATAGATTTTCCCTTTTGAGAAAGTAAATTAGCCTTAATAACTTCAACAAAAAAAAAATCTCTTATGTTAACACCTCTATATTAACATCTTCTCCACTAGGAAATTATGGTTTATCTAATTTTGTAACCACTTGTCTTATAGAAGGAACATCTATTTCTTGATATTTTTATTTACTAATTAATGGATGAGCATTTCTCTCTATTTCCTTATTTTTTTGGAGGTCATCTACCGGTGTCATCAATGGTTCACTCATAGATAATTTGAGTGCATCTAACATGGAAAATCCTCACCAATATCAACATCAATTACATCATCTTGGGCCTTTTCAGATTCATACAATGTTCCAAATGAAGGCATACTCATATCTTTAGTAAGAAGGGTCTCAGATGTCTTCATACCTAGAGTTAAGATTTGGTTGTTTACTAAACTATCTGCAACATTTTCTTGGGATACTTTATTTTTAGTGGATTTCATTGTTGCCTCCTCCATAGGTAGAGGTGGGAAAGAGACTCTGATTGTCCCACTAGTACAAATGATGGGGTGTGTTGTCCTTGATAAACATCACTCCTTTCAAATTCAGGAGGATCGATTACTACATCTTTGTGCTTGTTCTTTTCAGTTGTGTGGGAACCTACTCTCACCAAGACTGGTACATGAGAAACCTAATGTTTCTTGTGTGCCCTTTCAAACTTTTTTTTATATCAGGAGCTTCTCTTTTCCCTTCCTTATGTGGCTTAGATTCAATAAGACAACTTGTTATCACTCCACTCATTAATTTCTCAGTATTATGAGGCTTTGGTTAAACACCTAAGCAAACTACATGGGATGTTAATCCCTTCCCTTTTCTAGATTGGTACTACAAAAGTAATGGGGGCATTTTCCATTGATTTCAAAAGCATGCTTTTAGTATTTTTCCTAAGAACTAACATAGGAGTACCAGTTCCACTAGTGGCTAAGGTCCACTCATCTATGAGTTCAAGAGTGGGCATTTTTGAGGGAAATTGAGGGGCATTTCCTCCCAGAGGATCCATTATATTTGCTCCCTCCTTCAGGGGTGGAATATCATCATTCAAGTTTCCCAAACTCTTGAAGTTATTTAATATTTTAGTATTCTGAATTGATAGGTCAATGCCCTTCTAAGTTAACCAATTCACAATTCTTCTCATTACATCAGTTATCCTTATATAAGAATCATCATATTCTATCTCATTCTAATCTGGGGGAATTATGGGTTGTGCTTCCACCTTTTGATCAACATAATACATGCTTACCGTATGTGGGTCATCCATAATTCCTTCTAGAATAACTACAATTTTGAAATCAATTATTTGTGAAAGGGTCATTCTAGAGAAATCCCTTAATCTAACCTCTTCTTCATCCCTACAATTCATCCAATAATCTTCAAACTGAGGCTCATGATCAAAATTTTTCGCAATGTTGTTGAATACCCATCTGATGTCATAACTAGCCCTTGCCTCAAACTTTTCCATGTCAAATTTCTACATTTCATCTTCAATCAACTTGGCCTTTATGATGGAAGGGCATGAATACCTTCCAATTCAAATAGGGAATTTGATATTTTTCTTATGCCTCCAAGAAATCAATTTATGCACAGGTGTTATCTTCCTTGCTAGTTCACATAAAACCAATTTATCATCTACATACCTAGGAAACTTACAAGGCTTTCCTCAAAACCACTAACCCTTATGTATGTGAACTTTTTATATTGAATGAAGTAACATCTATACTCTAAAATCACTTGTCTAGCTTGTTTATACATCCTATATTGTCCCCACTCGGCTTGAAAAGACAAATGATTGGGGAAAAGAAAGCATCATTAACTAACCTCACATTCCCACTCCAATTGATCAGTTGTAGTTGAGGGAATATCTCATGCATTTGGCACTTCTTGAAATATGCACGTGGTGACAAACCCAAGAAATGTCTATGCCCAATAACATTGTAGATTAAGTAAGTCATCATATAAAATTCTAGTTTGAATTGTCACCCATCTCAATTCTTGCTTGCTAAGGTGACCATGTGGCCATGGAGTGCTTCTACAATGAAATTTTCCCAGAAAATGCTCCCTTTTCTCTCCAAAATGATCCATATGTAAGTAACCATCCATTCCTTAAATTCATTTACAGTTTCTAACCCCACCATTCGACTTAATAACACAATGACATCTTCAACCTCTTCAACAAATTATGCCCTAACTAGCTTTTTAGGGATTCTAGTTGTTGTCTTTTTCACAATAAGCCACTTTGTATTTATCATCTTGGCATAATCCTTTTCTTTGCTTCATAATCTCATAGGGATAATTTGATAGCAATGGTGATCGGGTTGGTGATTACAGGAAATTTTAACATTATTCTAATGGTTATAGGCGTCAATGTCAAAACTACATCCCCACTCCTATCTAATACTTCCCTCTTTTCGGGATCATAATTCATAGCACAATGCCACACCAACTCTGGGAAATGAACTGCTGGTGGGATAGCACCTGCTAAAGCAATATGACTATCTTGAATTTCCTTTAGGGATTCACTCTTATGGGGGCTATTAAGTCTCTGAATAAAATCATCTAGATCAGCACACATCAAGTCTATGTCTATAATCTTTTCCAAATCACTCGTGACCCCTGATGCAACTAAGAACAAAGATGGCATGGTCTTCATCTTCAAAAACCCTAGCTTTACTTTAAACCAATTTCTACTAAAGGAGAAACACAAGAGTTTCTAAGCTCTTACCATTCAATCCACGAGTGCCTGAGAAATTTAAATCCAAATCAACAACCTTTTCAGTCCTCAAGTTCATAATTCAATCTTCATAGTTTAAAAACGTGATAATTCTCCATGAAAATCACAAAGGTAGAAACAAAAATCCAGAAAAATTGGTAATAAAAGATGAAAGCATTCACAGATTTAAAACATCCTTGATTTTCGTAGCAACATTAATGGCGGAAGAAATAAATGCATTGCATCGTGACCATTCAATCTGTCCATTCTCAACTTTGAAAATGAGCCATCCACGTGGAATAAGATTTTTTAGCTAACACGGGTTCGGGGCACTTTTTGTAATTTTGTAGCATTTGAGAACTTACACACTTTTGGAAAACTTGACCCACCCATCTACTTTTTGGCTTTCAACATATGCTTGACATGTGGTCACATTTGGGTGATAGTGGGGTTACGGCTCTTTTCTGCAATTTTATCCCATTTCCAATTCAAACCAAAATGTTTGAGTTCCCCAATGACCCACATCCCTACCTTTTACATAAAAGTAGCCACATGTCCCTTGCGGGTTTCGGAACCTTTTTACACCTTTATTCTTTTCCTCTTAAATGTGCAAAGCTACAAATATGTATCACTTCCTCATATCCACTCAAATTGTGACAAATGTACACTCCTGGATACCAATTGAGAAATTTCTTGTGCTACTTTATGATTATGAATATTCGAAGAATATTTATCGGTAATGGGGCTGATTTTGCACTTTGTGAATGTGATAGAAAATTACAAGTTTACAAATTTGACCCGCCATACCACAATCAATTAGGAGCTTCCATGTATTAGTGGGCAATGGGAGAGAAAACGCAAATAAAAATACAAGACCTAGAAGTAATTTACAACAGGTGATCCCTTCAACTTCAAAACTTAAAACACAATGGGTTCCCCGTAAGAAACTACCAAATAATGCACATCCAAACATGATCCTCAACTAAAAAGAGGAAATACTAAACCATACACATAAGAACCAAAAGACCAACTCACACTCCCACAAGGAAAGAAGAAAAATATAGTAGAAAATGATGGAAAATATTAACCAAATAGGGGTAAGATTAAATCAAGCACCAACACCGACTCCGACTGGGGATGAGCACTCCCTGCGAGTGCCTCAAGAACAAACCATGGTGCAGAAAATCGAGACCATGTGCCAAAATCCATTGGGCCATGGAGTCAAAAACCTAGTGTATAGAAAAAAGTGATAACAACCAACTCCCTAGAAAACACACCGAGAAACCCAAAACAAACGGTCACCAAGGACCGGGACAAACAAGATAAAAAACTAAAAAAATAAACAAAAACAAATAGAAAAATTATACATTATACAATAGTGTGTACCTCAAGTTTGAGAGAGATCAATCAAGAAAGTGCTTCAAGTGCCTACCATTAATAGGAAACTCAAGTAGTTATCCATCTAAATCCTTTAAGAAGAAATTATGCTCACCAATTCTGATGTCAATGGAGTAAGGACCCATCCATAATGCATCAAACTTTCCATGTTTTCGCTTGTCCTTATGCATGCTATCCTATAGTAACACAAGATCTTCTACATTGAAAACTTGAGGACTCGCTTTTTATCAAATAATTTTTCAACTTTTCCTTGAATTTCAAATGTCTCTGATGGGACTCTCTTCTTTCTTCATCTAATTCAACAATTTGATTTATCCTTGCATCATATGGACTAACTTCTTGATCCTCAAATTGTCGAATAAATTGGTAGGAAGATAGTTGCATGTGCAGGGGAAGGAGGGCTTGAGTTCCATACACCAATTCAAAAGGGATTTTTCCATAGTAGCTCTCTTAATAGTAATTCTATCAGCCCAGACATCAAACTTCAATTGTTCACCCCATCTTTGTTTATTTATCTCCAATGTCCTCCTGATTATTTTCAACAAATTTTTATTGCTTGATTCAGCTTTTCCATTACCTTGGGGATTATAATTAGATGCATATGTGAGATTTATTCCATACTCCTGACACATAGCCACCAAGGGTTTAACTTGAAATCTCATAGCATTATCAGCAATTATTTTGGCAGGCACTCCAAATCAGTAGATTATGTGATTTAAGACAAAATCCATAACAATCTAGTGAGTTTCCTTTTTAGTAGGGATTTCCTCAACCCATTTGGTGAAGTAATCAGTAGCCACCAATATCCATCTATGGCCTACACTTGAAGGATACAAGATTTCTCCAACAAATTCCATACCCCACTGCTTAAAAGGGGCTTCAATTGATACTAGTTGTAAAGGGAGAGCTCTTGAAGCTTTCAATCTTCCTAGAGAAACATTGGAAACTCTCACATTTTCTCACTAACAAAGTTATATCTTTAAAAAGTGTGGGCCACCAATAACCAGCCCTTAAAATCTTGTGAGTAGTTACTCTTCCAAAAAAATTCCCCCACAAACTCCTCCATGAAAATCAGCAACTAGTTTAGGGCTTCATCTTCAATAATGCACCTTAAGAGAATCCCTTCAGGATTCTTCCATGCCAATCCATAATCAATGATAATATATTTTTGGGAAGCCAACCTAAGCACCCTCTTCTGATTTTTACTCAAATGTCCAGGACATTCCAAATTCTTAAGATAAAACATGATGTCCTTGTACCATGTTGAATTGATCAATCTTTCATGGACATTCATACCTTCTCCCTCAATTTCATTTATTTCCATTACCTGTAGGTTGCTCTCTGCCATTATCTTTTCCAACCCTAAACCCCTAACTAACTTGGTGGTTTGAATATCCATGTCATACTCTTGTAATTTTTTTACCCACCGACACCTTTTGCTTGAGATTTCCATTTCTGATAAAATATCCTTGACCATAGTATGAGGAACATAGGCTATGATCTTGGAGCTCAAGATATATGGTCTGAAATTTTTGTTGCTCTTACCAAAGAGAAAGCCTACTTTTCCATGATAGTATATTTCAATTCTACTCCTTGAAGTGCTTTACTAAAGAAAGCAATTGGCCTTTCATTTCCTTCATCATCCTTTTGCAATAGTACAAATGTAATAGTATTTTCAAAAGAAAAAGAAAACATTTGAAAATCTTTCTTGTAATCAGGAGCTGCCAAAACAAGGGCATTCTTTAATGCTTCTTTAATTCCAGCAAAAGCTTGGATAACTTCTTCCTCCCATTTGATAACCTAGTCCTTTTTTAGCATACTCATAATGGGGATAGTCATTTCAAAAAGTTAGAAATAAATATCCTAATGAAATTTATTTGTCCAAAAAAAGATTGAATTCCCTTTTTGGTTTTGGGTATAGGGACTTTGCCAATAGCTTCCACTCTTTCAGGATCTATCATGACCCCTTCCTTAGATATAATGTGTCCCAACAACTTTTCCTTCTAAACCCCAAAGTGGCACTTTTTTCAGATTCAGTGAAATGTCATATTCTTTACACCTTAACAAAATTTTCTCCAGATGTTGCAAGTGATCACTCCTTTTCCTTGAGAATATTATCACATCATCCTGGTACACCGCAATGAAATCATTTATGTATCCTAAGAATGCTACATCCATAGCTCTTTGAAATGTTGCTCCAGCATTCATCAGACCAAATGGCATTCTTACATACACATAAGTACCCCATGGAGTGGTGAAAGTGGTTTTGATTCTTTCTAACTATTTCACCACCACTTGATTATATCCTAAGAATCCATCTAGAGTAGACAATAATTCCAAGCCAGTAACTAACTGTAGCATGTTATCCATATTGGGAAGGGGATAATTATCTTTGATTGATGCCTTATTCAAGTTCCTAAAATCCACACAAAACCTTATATCTCCATTCTTTTTCTAACTAGCACTAAATTTTCCACCCATGAAGAATACCTTGTGGGTTGTATGATGCCTCCATCCCTTAGCTTTTTTAATTCTTCTTTCATCTTGAGGGAGAGAAGTGGATTGATTGGTATTTTGGTTTTCCTGAATGGTTTGGCATTAGATTCCAGTGGTATCTCATGCTAGAAAAGTTCCTCCCTATATGCCTTTAATTCTAAATATGACCATGCCAAGTAGTCCTAGTACTCTTTCAATAGTTGGACATATGATTGCTTTTCTTCCTTATTCAGTTACTACCTAGCCATATTTTCCTAGGTTTACTATCTATCCCCAAGTTGTGTTCCTCCACATCTCTCGAAGCTGACATATGCCTACTAATAATGTGATCAACATTATCAAAGTTTGACTCTAGTGCAACCAAACCTCTTGGAATAGTATTTGTCTTCAACTAAATAATATCCTTACCAAATAAGGTCTCTCTACCCTCATTAATACAAACCATTGGCTCCCAATCCACATTTTGATTTGTGAATTCTCCTTTTTTTTGTAAAAACCTCTAAATTTGGGCATCATCTTCAAAACTTTCCAATGTTTGACATTATCAGGGATAGATGGTCTTGTCAGTACTTCAATGTCATATTCACAATAAGGAGACACTATGTAATTTTCAAACCTAGACCCCAATACTACCAATTTGTCTGCTATAGTATTCTTCTTTCTTTCATGGTATACTATGTTGAAGGAATCAAACATTTCAATGAAATCCCAAACTACATGCTTATATTGTTTCATTCTTTGATTCTTTATTGCATACAACTTTCAAACTTGCTTGACTACTAGTTTTGAATCCCCTTTAACAATAATGTCCCTAATACCATACCTCCAAGCAATCCTTAAACCCAAAAGTAGTGCTTCATATTCTATAATATTGTTTGTGCATTCGAACTTGAGTTTAAAAGAAAAATTGAACTCTTTCTTATTTGGGGATATCAAGACAACACCAACACCATTTCCAAAATTAGAACAAGCTCCATCAAACATCAAATTCCAAGGGGAACCAAGTTGCTCAAGAAATTTACATTTATCAATTTCATGCTCCTTAAAATATGCATAACCAATAAAATTGTCAACATCTACATATGTATATAATACTTCATAAGAAGCATTGTTAGGATCTTCAATCGATGTAACATATTATTTTCACCATACAATTTTACAAGGTTTCCTTCCACTTGTATGGTTACATATGACATATCCATTTGCACACTTCCCCCACACTAGTAGCCCATTTCCTTGATAATAGCATTCCCCATTTGGTCAAGTAGTCCACAATAACCACATTCATAGTTAAGGATTTTCCCAGGTAAGCTGCCAATTACACTATTAACCCTTTAACATATCCAATCATAGGCACTTCCCTTGAATCCATAGTTGTGCACTTTCCAAAGGTTGTTGTTACTTTGATGTTCAATTCATTCATCACCTCAAGAGGCATCACATTGCATGAAGCTCTTGAATCAAACATACAATTGTGCACCAACCTATCCTTGATGATCAAAGTGGTATAAAAAGGATCAACATCAAGTTGAGATTCCACAAGTGAAGTACCCAAGTATACTTCCAGTGATTCTCCTAATTCTTCTAGGGCCTATGGTATTTCCAGCTCTGTGATGACATGAGGAAGATCCACACCATTCACATTATTGCCTTGGTTTGTTATCTCTTCTTTAAATCCCAAATACTCAAATGTCTATTTTATATGCTCGGATATTCGAGAAATTAAACAATAGGTACAATGACTTTGATTTGACTCAAAATATGGGCTATATCACATGGAACATATTTGGGTAAGGCAGTGTTGGATGGGAGATTTATGATTCCTTCCAGTGGTATAATAGTCTTTATAATTTGGGCATGAGCTAGGGTACAAGTTTTATTTGGAACAACAGGGCCTTTATTAAGTGTATCCTTCTTAGGGGGTTCCTTGGGGATATTAGTGAGAAGTGGAGTTTTTGGTTTGGCCTGAGGACCTCCCCCTTTGATAACTCTACTTCTGGTATTATATTCCTTTTCCTATGCAACTACTACATTCATCAATAGTTGCCTATCTTCCTCAAAAGGTATTCCCCCATCATACTTCTTAATCATTAAAGCCCTTAAGTATTCAAAATCATGATTAGGTAAATCAAACGCCTACACCATATCAATCTCAACACCATCATCATGTGGGAGAGGTAATACTCGGTGAATGCAATCCCAGAAACTTTGAATAGTTTTGGCACTTATTAACTCAATTGAAGTATCCCTCTGTTGTGAATTTTCAGGCATTCCATCATACACACATCACCATAAGCTTCATCATCATTTACCTCTTCAACCTCCTTACTTAAATCACATGGGGAGTGTGGCAGGAAACACTTATCACACCAATCAATAATGTGGGTGTCTTCCACTATAGAAATTGTGACATTCGAAGGATCAGGGACCAATCTATTCTCTCTAAGTTGTGGTTTCTTATTACCTAATCCCATGGGCCCCTTTCCTCTGATCATATGAGTTTTGATCATTCTTAGGATTTTTTCCAAATCTATCTTTGTTTTTGGTTTATGTTGACCTTGATATCTCTATCCTATTCCTTTTTCTGCTCTCGCCAACTTGTAAGATATTTCTTTAACTGTCCCCATCCAAAGTCTTCATAACCTCCTCCAAATCAATTGCTTTGTTCAACAGAGGTATATCAGGATTAATCAATTTAGCACCCTCTCTCTTAGGGGTTTGTCAAGTGCCTTGATATTATTTTCAATTTGCAAGGCCATAGTGAAATCCTTCCTTAATGTTCCAGGTTCTTATCTATTAATTAGTTTTTGTCAAAAGCATCAAAATATTTGATTAAAAAGACTCATCACTTGGCCTCAGAATTATGGGTAATCTATTCAAATTATTATTGAATATGGTATTAAAATCTTAGACAAACTCATTGGGATTCTTTTTTATATTCTCAAACTCAGACAAAAGGAACCTTGGGTCAGTCTTATCCCCATATTGTAATCTGAAAGCATTTTTCATCTCATTCCATGAGTCTATTGAATTGTCTAGTAAATATTTATACCAATCACGTGCATCCTCTTCGAGAGTATGAATGAATAATTTTATATACACATCCTCATACTCAATTTCAAAATCTTCCATCATATTAATGAAGAGTCTCAAATGTTGATCCCCAATAATGGAATTATTTCCTGAAATTTAGGCAACCTATTTCTCACATCTTGGGGTACAACATTAGGATACCCAACCATGCCTCTAAAATTTATTGGTCCAAAAGTATTGACAAAAAAAGGAGGTCTAGGTGGAGGTTGAGCCATATTATCTTGAGGAGGTGATCCTATAGGAGAATCAAAATGATAGGGGACCAGGGGCCTTTGGAGCACAGGAGTATAACTTTCCAAGTAAATATCCTCTAATGATTCAGTTTTTATGAAACACCCTATCAGTCCTGGATGATGAAGGGAAAAATGGGGATATATTTTTCAAACACAAATGATGGCCCTTCACCAGTTGGAGAATTTAATTTTACATGAGGACTATTTGATTCAAAGTTATTTGAAGATGTAGGGTAATCCTCAACTATAGGTTGATCACCTTCCAGAATTGGTACTACCTTCTCTCTTGACTCTTGATTCCCCAATACTCTCTAGACTTGTCTTCCTTTTGAATTTTCCTTCCCAAGCTCTGGAAATAACTTTCTAGTAGGATCCCTAGTAAAGAAATATCTTCTTCCTTCCATCTTTGCAAATATTAATGAAAAATTTACTTGACAAAGATTAAGACACTAGTAATTACCAAGAATTGTAAACTAACATGGATTCGCCACCAAGGATTTTCACCTTAGATATGCTAAAGCATTGTAAGTAATTTGTCAACTATCTATCAACACTCAATTTCTACAAATCTTGATAGATTTGATCATCCTTTGTGATATTTATCAATATCCATATGATCTAGTGCAACATTTACTAAAACCAGAAAATATTGCACAACAAACTCTTGATCTCATGCAATTCTCACAAATTTTAACAAAGGATGACATTTAAACAACATATTTGCATAAAAATCATTACCAGAGGTCAATGTGTGTATGTATTTGTAAAAATAATCCCCAAAAATGGTGTCATATCGGTGTTAGTATCAAAATTGATCCTTCCTTTGAAACCGAGTAGCATCACAAGTTGATCAAGATGCTTAGAGACAAACAAATCATAATAGGAGTCGTTTTGTAGCCGAGGATGGATTTTAAATGACTCTTTATTACTCTGGTTTGGAAAGGACTGGATAGCACCATGCTAAGGGTTTGACCTACCCTCACTACTTTAGGTTGTTCCTTCAACCAGGGTGAGAGGACCCATTTTGTGACCTATGTTAGTGGAGAATATCAACAGATTAATAGTATTTGACTCTCCCTTTGCAATATTTGAAGGAGACCTTGAGAAAACATGGTCAATACAACATAACCTAACTCTCACGAGTTGTCACCTTAGAGAATGAAGATGTTTTCTAGACAAGGTCCAAGTCACTAAAGACAATGATAAAAATTAATTGCATCTGCATATTTTGGTAAAGGATAGGCAAATTCAATGAACTTCTTTAGCATTTGTGGATATACAATGCAAGCAGGGATGGTTCATGTATGATTTATTACTGAATGTGTAATTTTTGGTTAGGAAGTTAAGTAGGATAAAGTTAATTATACCAAATTCTTGAGAACTTTTAAAAAATGTTGGAAAATCTACAAAGCAAAATGACAAAAGGCTTCAAATAGTCAGAATGAACCTTCAACTAGAGAATGTGCATCTATGAAAGCTCAAAGACACATGGTTTCACACATTCTTCAAGGATTCAACAAAAAATCTCATGTTAAAGACTTAATTAAACATCATAAGTCCCTGATTCATCATGCCTATGATACACTCATAGACTAAAAATAATTTGTATCATCAAAATGAAAGTAAAGTGAATTTAAATCATTTATTGCATTATGAAATGAAAAACTCTCTTCATAATGTAATTGCAAATGCCACAATACTATCATGAGGACAAGATCTTGTGTGATTCAGAGGAACTCCTAATATAATATTACAACAGAACATAGATAACTATTTGAAGATATCTCAAAATGAAAGCAGACACAACTAGGTTCATGATTAACATGAATTACTCAAGGTTCTTCAAATTGATCAGCAAGGGAAAGTTTATTTACAATCTCAAATCTTATCAATGGCTGGACACTTGCAACCATCTTGACATGATCAATTTCAAAGATACATAGGAAATAACTAGTTTCTCAAATAATTTCCTCAAAAAATGGCTTCTCTCTTGACTTTCTCTCCTTCTCTTTTCTTTGAATAACTCAAAAAATTAACCCCCTCTGGCATGATTATCCTTTTTCCTTTTATATCACCCTCTTCACTTGTTAACCTTCAAAATTTTCCCCAAAAGCACGAATATTCCAAGGAATATTTCCCTTTACAAAACTTGTTCTAGAACATGGCATTTAAAAGGTTTTCTTTTAAAACTGCTAGATGTACAAAGCACAAGTATTTTCAATCAACTCCACTTGTGCTCAATTGGGATATCAGGTCATCACTTCTAGCAGATTACTTTAATCATTCTTTCCTGATATTGATTAGATAATCATTTCAAACAATCTCTAGAACACTTCTGGATGACTCTAATATGACATATATCCATATTCACTTTTCAAGAATCTACCTTGGGCGCCACACACTCTATTTTATGTCTCATTGGCTTAATTTCCACACATAGTTTCTATCGAATCACCTTGATTTACCATCTCTACTCATTCCTAACCTTTTCTAATTCTTAAATTCCCTTCTGTGTGAATTTAAAAAAATATCCTTCATTTCATGGGAAATATTTTACCAAATCAAAAACATATGTCTCCTTTTCATTATAAAACCTGGCTCAATTTCATTATCATCATACATTTCCCTTCTTGTTTTGAGTATAATAAATTTTTTCTTAAAAATGGAAAAGGTACTCATAGTTGCTCACACCAAAAGGAAATTTCTTCAGAGGACTTAAATCAGATTTTTTATTTGAGCGGTCCTGATGAAGCCTTTGTCAGGCTCTGTTTGATATAGAATGTGTGGGTGACACCAGAGGACCCTTAACATATCGGCAAGTCTGGTTAGCACTTCTTATAAGGCTAATCAGGATCAATCATGTGTTTTTAGCCTTCCAGGTTATGTATTTCCATCTTTTTAGATGGGAACACTTGAAATCTTCAAAGATTTAAAGAGATACTGGGTTGAGAGAAGACCTCAGGTATCTGGGAAAACCATTTTCAATGTCCCTTTTTATGTGATGAGGGATTTGTATCAAAAGATATTCCCAAGGAATCATATGTGTTGTATGATAAATCTTCCATCAACATTGTTCTTATTATTTCCCACAAAATAGATGAGTTGGAGCAGAGAATCAATTCCCTACAGAAAAATCAAGTAGATATCATGCCTTCAACCAGTTTTAGCACCAAGGTCATCTTTAGGGAAGAGGAAAGGTGAACCACAACCTCAACCTCCAATTGTTATCTTAGATGGAGAAGAGGAACAATTATTGTTTGCTCTCTAGTCAAGGGAAGCAATCTCATCCACTCGGGACAATAGGGGGAAGATTTGCAATTTGGTCATCCACCCACTTAATGCATCATGCTCCTCAGTTAAAGCATGAATTTTTGGGGCCTCAACCAATTCCTTCTCTGAAATACAATCCACCTTTCACAAGGAAATGGGAGGTTGGGTCAAGTTTAAGGCCTTGCAATCAGCCCAATCAACAACATGTAGTACTTTCCCTTCCAATCACTTTGAGCGTCCCTCTCAAACTGCTCCTAGCACATCGACCCTTCACAAAGGGAAAGGAAAGACAACGTTCTTCACAGGAGGTCTGGATATTTTGGATTGGGTTTCATCACAACAGAAGAAAGTCAAACTTGAGAAAATCATGAGTCATCCTAGAATGACTCTAGAAGTCATTGATGGACATTAGAATGTCCCAGGACTTGGTAGGGTCTATAATTTTTGTTTAGATAGCACAAGGCTCAAGTGAGTTTGTACTTGAGGAAAAACAAGCTTTTGAACAAGCTTCCCCTATTGGGAGGAAACTATGAAGTAGGGCTGAAAAATGTCTAGATGTTGTCTTCCTTTCATTGTTTCTATCTCTGGCATATGTATATCTTTCTTTGTCATGGGCAGGGGCCCCTATAGAACCCCATTTTTTTCCTTATTCAAAATGCAAGAAGCACAACAATATCAATCATTTACATGCTTATCCAAATGTATGTTAATTTCATCAAAGTAAATATGACATTACTACATTCTTCCACTTTTCAATTGAAATAAGGGAACAAAAATTTCAAAAAAACAATTACATCCCATGTAATAGAATTATTATTTTAATGTATCATTTTAAAATAAGGAATATGAAAATAAAATACATCTTAAGGAACAATTCCTAAGCATGTTCATCATCTTTTGCATTTGCATTTTCTTCTTCTTCATCTTCCACTTTTGTATCTTGTTCTTTCAGAAACCTTGCTACATATGCATCATACCTTTTGAATAACTCATTAACCTCATCCTCATCTGGTCTTGTATGATGCTAGAAAATTAGTGCCTACCTAGATATTGCATCAATGCAATGGCCCATTTTCTGCTTTATATTCCAGTGGTCTTGCTTTTAACTCTGTAATTATATTCTCAATATTTCTCATGGTCTTAATGACTTCATAGGAGAAATCATTCTTCAGAATATTCCTTTCAAAATAATTAAGTAAGAATTAAATCTTCATATCCTGTAACTCTTTTGAACTTATCAATGACCATATCCTCTAACTTTAAGTCAATAGCATCGAGAGTATCATCAACCCAGTTTATCTTAATTTCAAGCTTTTCCTTGATCCCATTCAAGGTTTCTACTCTAATCTTTGAAAACTCTTCAATATCATGTTAGCTTCCTTTGACTGCTATTGACACAATTTCCTCCTACTCCACTAAGGCATCAAGAAGCACAGTTGGTTAATGTGGTCTAACTTGGGAAGAATACCTTCAAAATAGAAAATCTCATTGTCACACTATTTAACTATCTCATCAATTTCACTGAGTCTATTTTTGAGATCTTCATACTTTGACTTGGCCTCTGCAATTGATTCCTTTCCCCTCTTGGTTAATTTTTCAATCCATGTGTCCACCGCAAGGATCTTCTTGATAGATTTGTTTATTTTATACATTCCTCGTGGATGTCTATGGAGGCACTTGTCTAAGCCTGACTAGGTTTCCTAATCAATTGCTGCAAACTCAAGCTTAAGGCCTTAACTTTCTCTTTTAATTGCTTCTTTGTCATTCTATCTTCATCCACTTTTTGTAAAAGGTCATTGACAACTTCAGATACCCCTTGCTTTAGTTGGTCCTTGAAGTATTTCCCAAGGGAATAATCTGACATTATAATCATTGGTTGTTATGTCATCCCTAGTCTTTCCTTCAAAGGGGATTACTACTTCCAAAGTTTTAGCTCCTGATGAGTTAGTGTGGGTTTTAGTGATAGTTATAGATATTTTTGAGGCTCTTACTATCTTTGGAAAAGATAGAGTAGTAAGGTCAATAGCTTACACAGAAGGACCTCTTTTCCTCATTTGAAATTAGTTCACTGATCCACCCTTTTGCCAAATTTGTTCTAGCCTTTGCCTCTTGTGATTCAAGGATGGGGTTCCTCATGGAAAACCATCAACTATTTGAAAACCCTTGCTCATCCATAACTTAGTGATTCTTCCTGTTTTTCATTATTTACTTCAATGACCATCTTGTTATTCTCACCCTATGTTAATAATTCTTTCGGATGTTCCTCTCCTTGTCCGGAGAGATAAGTTGATCATTATTTTCTTGATTTTATCAACATTCAGGGATATTCCTACAGCTCATCAATTTTCTTAATAGTCCTTAATTCTTCAATGGATGCCATATTGGACCCCAATTTTCCTTCAACATTTTCTTGAGTTACTGACTGGCTTGTGCTCTTCATTCCTCAAACTCTATTGAGTTGTCATCCTATCCTCCTCGTGCCCTGATGATGCTCCTGGTAATGATATGGTAGGTTTTTCATCTGAGGCCGCCTCCACATTTCTATCTAAAGGTGGTGTGTCCTTATCAACAACATTTATCTCGCTAAGTTGTGGTTTGTAAAAGGTCATTAACAAATTTCGATACCCCTTGCTTTAGTTGGTCCCTTGAGGGATTTCCCAAGGGAATAATCTGGACATTATAATCATTGGTTGTTATGTCATCCCTAGTATTTCCTTCAAAGGGGATTGTTACTTCCAAAGTTTTAGCTCTGATGAGTCAGTGTGGTTTTAGTGATAGTTCTAGCTCTTTTTGAGGCTCTTACTATCTTTGGAAAAGACAGAGCAGTAAGGTCAATAGCTTACACAAGAAGGATATCTTTTTCCTCATTTGAAATTAGTTCACCGAAAAAACCTTTTTCCAAATTTGTCCCATCCTTTTCCTCTTTTGATTCTAGTTGGGGTTCCTCAGGGACAACCATCAACTGTTTGAAAACCCCTTGCTCATCTTGACTTAGTGATTCTGCCTATTTTTCATTATTTACTTCAATGACCATATTGTTATTCTCACCCTGTGTTAATAATTCTTTTGGATGTTCCTCTCCTTGTCTAGAGACTGAAGTTGATCATTCTTTTCTTGATTTGTATCAATAGTCAGGGGAGATTCCTTCCTTATTTCTTCAATGGATGTCATACTGGACCCCACTTTTCCTTCAACATTTTCTTGAGTTACTATCTTGCGATCTCTTCATTCTTAAAACTTTTTTGAGTTGGCATCCTACCCTCCTCATTCCTTGATGATGCTCATGGTAATAATATGTTAAGTTATTCATCCGAAGCTAACTCGGTATTTCTATCTAAAGGCGGTGTGTCCTTATCAACAATGCTTATCTCACCAACAGTTGTGGTTTGTACTAATTCTACTTTCTCTTTAAAAAAATTCCCTTTTGAGAAAGTTCCTCACCCTTAGTAACTTCAATAGAAATAGAAACAATATCTTATGTTAACACCTCTTTTTAACACCTTGTCCACTAAGCAATTTTGGTTATCATATTATGCAACCACTTGTTTTATAGAAGGGACATCTTGCTGTGATCTTTTTCTTTACTAATTAATGGAGGATCATTTCTCTCTATTTCCTTATCTATTTGGAGGTCATCTACCAATGGCATCAATGGTTCACTCATAGATAATTTGAGTGCATCCAACATGGAAAATCCCTCACCATTATCAACATCAATTACATCAGCTTGGGCCTTCGTAGATTCATACAATGTTCCAAATGAAGGCATACTCATATCTTTAGTAAGTAGGGTCTCAGATGTCTTTGTACCTAGAGTTAAGATTTGGTTGCTTACTAAACTATCTCGCAACATTTTCCTAGGTTGCTTGATCTTGAGTGGCTTTTGTTGTTGCTTCCTCCATAGGTAGAGGTGGGAATAGAGACTCTGATTTTCCCACTTGTGGAAATGATGGGGCATGTTGTGCCTGATAAACATCACTCCTTTCAAATTCAGGAGGATCAATTACTACATCTCTATGCTTGTGATTTTTGGGTGTGTGGGCACCTACTCTCACCAAGACTGGTACATGAGCAACCTTATGTTTCTTGTGTGCCCTTTCAAAATTTTTTAGATCAAGAGCTACTCTTTTCCCTTCCTTATGCAGCTTAGATTGAGTAAGACCACTTGCTATCACTCCACTCATTAATTTCTCAGTACTATGAGGCTTTGGTGAAACACCTGAGCAAACTACATGGGATGTTAAGCCCTTCCCCTTTTCTTGGATTGGCATTGCAAAAGTAATGGGGGAATTTTCCATAGATTTCAAAAGCATGCTTTTAGTCTTTTTCCTAAGAATTGACATAGGAGTACCAGTTCCACTAGTGGCTGAGGTCCACTCATCTATGAGTTTAGGAGTGGGCCTTTTTTAGGGAAATTGAGGGGCCTTTCCTCCCAGAGGATCCATTCTATCTGCTCCCTCCTTCAGGGGTGGAATATCATCATTTAAGTTTCCCAAACTCCTGAAGTTATTTAAGATTTTGGTATTCTGAATTGATAGGTCAATCCCTTTTGAGTTAACCAATTCACAGTTCTTCTCATTACATTAGTTATCCTTACATAAGAATCATCATATTCTATCTCATTCCAATATGGGGGAATTATGGGATGTGCTTCCACCTTCTGATCAACATAATACCTGCTTACCGTATGTGGGTCATCCACAATTCCTTCTAGAATAACTACAATTTTGAAATCAATTATTTGTGAAAGGGTCATTCTAGAGAAATATCTTAATCTAACCTCTTCTTCATCCCTACAGTTCATCTAATAATCTTCAAATTGAGGCTCATGCTCAAAAGTGTTCGAAATGTTGTTGAATACCCATCTGATGTCATAATTGGCCCTTGCCTCAAACTTTTCCATATCAAATTTCTACATTTCATCTTCAATCAACCTTTATGATGGAAGGGCATGAATACCTTCCAATTCAAATAGGGAATTTGATATTTTTCTTATGCCTCCTAACAATCAATTTATGCACAGGTGTTAGCTGCCTTGCTAGTTCACATAAAATCAATTTATCATCTACATACCTAGGCAACTTACAAGGATTGCCCTCAAAACCACTAACCCTTATGTATGTGAACTTTTTATATTGAATGAAGTAGCATCCATACTCCAAAATCACTTGTCTAGCTTGTTCAGACATCCTATATTGTCCCCACTCTGGCTTGAAAAGACAAATGATTGGGGCAAAGAAAGCATCATTAACTAACCTCACATTCCCACTCCATTTGATCAGTTGCAGTTGGGGGAATATCTCATGCATTTGGCACTACTTGAAATTTGCACATGGTGACAAACCCAGGAAACATCTATGCCCAACAACATTGTAGATTAAGTAAGTCATCATATAAAATTCTAGCTCTGAATTGTCACCCATCTCAATTCTCGCTAAGGTGACCATGTGGCCATGGAGTGCTTTTGCAATGAAAGTTTCCCAAAAGATGCTCCCTTTTCTCTCCAAAATGATCCATATATAGGTAACCATCCATTCCTTAAATTCATTTACACATTCTAACCCTACCATTACACTTAATCATATAATGACATCTTCAACCTCTTCAACAAATTTTTCCCTAACTAGATTTTTAGGGATTCTAGTTGTTTTCTTTTTTACAATAAGCCACTTTGTATTTATCATCTTGGTATAATCCTTTTTATTTGCTTCATAATCTCGTAAGGATAATTTGATAGCAATGGTGATCGTGCGGTGATCATAGGAAATTTTAACATTATTCTAATGGTTGTAGGAGTCAATGTCAAAACTTTATCCCCACTCCCATCTAATACTTCCCTCTTTTCAAGATCATAATTCATAGCACAATGTCACACCAACTCTAGGAAATGAACTGCTGGGGATAGCACCTGCTAAAGTAATACGACTATCTTGAATTACCTTTAGGGATTCACTCTTATGGGGGCTATTAAGTCTCTGAAGAAAATCATCTAGATCAACACACATCAAGTCCATTTCTGTAATCTTGTCCAAATCACTTGTGACCCCTGATGTAACCGAGAATGAAGATGGCATGGTCTTCATCTTCAAAAACCCTAGCTTTACTTTAAACCAACCTTCCACTAAAGGAGAAACACAGGAGTTTCTAAGATCTTACTAGTCAATCCACGAGCACCTGAGTAATTTAAATCCAAATCAATGGCCTTTTCAGTCCTCAGTTTGCAATTCAAGCTTCTTAGTTAAAAACATGATAATTCTCCACAAAAATCACAAAGGTAGCAACAAAAATCCAAAGAAATTGGTAATAAAAGATGAAAACATTCACAGACTTTAAAACGTCCTTGATTTGCATAGTAACATTAATGGTAGAATAAATAAATGCATTGCATCATGACCGTTCAATCCATCGTTCTTAACTTTGAAAATGATCCACCCACATGCAATACGATTTTTTGCTAACACGGGCTAGGGGGCACTTTTTTAATTTTGCAACATTTGAGAACTTACACACTTTTAGAAAAATTGACCCACCAATTCACTTTTTTGGCCTTCAAAATATGCTCGACACATGGTTACATTTGGGTGAAAGTGGGGTTGCATCTCTTTTCTATAGTTTTATCCCATTTCCAATTCAAACCAAAAATGTTTGAGTGCCCCGACGACCTGCATCCCCGCCTTTCACATAAAATTAGCCACATGTCCCTTGTGGGTTTCAGGAACCTTTTTACACCTTTACTCTTTTCCTCTTAAATGTGAAAATCTACAAATATGCAAAGTTTCCCACATCCCCTAAAATTATGACACATGTATACTCCCGAATACCAATTGAGAAATTTCATGCATAACTTTATAATTGCGAATATGCGAAGAATATTTATTAGGTAACAGGTTGATTTTGTACTTTTTGGATGTGATATAAAATTACAAGTTTGAAAATTTAACCCACCATACCGTAATCAATTGGGAGCTGCCATGTATCAGCGGGCAATGGGATAGAAAATAAAAATAAAAAGATAAAACCCAGAAGCGATTTACAACAGGTGATCCCTCCAACTTCAAAACTTAAAACATAACGGTTTCCTGTAAGAAACTACCAAATAATGCACATCCAGACATGATCCTCAACTGAAAAAGAGGAAAGACTAAACCATACATAGAAGAAACAAAATTCCAAATCACACTCCCATAGGGAAAGCAGAAAAATATAGCAAACAACGATGGAAAATCTTAACCAAATAGGGGCGAGATTAAATCAAGCACCAATAATACCATCATAAGGGGAGTCACAAGTTAAGCTGATTCATGATAAGTGTAAGCTTTCACAACAAGATTAAGTTGGTTCTTTTTTCACTAAAAATTTTTCTTAGGGACAATGTCATCATTTTAAGGCTAGCAAGTAAGGAATTAGAGATAGAAAAGATAGAGTGTGTAGTTTTTGGCATGATTTCTTGAGAGACACAAGCTTGAAGCATGATGAATTGCCAAAGTAAGGAAAAGTAAGAAAGTTAGAGCATTAAGGGGATCATGAAATTTTTCACACTAGGTATAAAAACCTCATATGCAGGTTGTAGGAGCCAAGAAAAGAGAAAACTCAGTCCTTTGGGGAGCTTGTACAAAATTAAGTTCGTATTTCTCATGAATTCTTGTCCTTGGTTATCATTATTTCATGTCAAGTTAATTTTGTCATAAAAGTCAAAGGGGGAGAGTGAACCAAGAAACATGAGAAAAAGAGTCTTGTGGGTGTTTGTATTGTTTAGTTACCATTAATGACAAAGGGGAATTTTTTTGGGAAATGTGTCATAAGTTTTTCATTGATGTCAAGTTGTAAATTGATTTCAATGTATTCCCAAGGTGATTTCAGATGCTAAAAACTTTGTCGGTGAGGAAGGAGACCACTGGACTCATATAGATGGTTGGTAAGCTTATAAAATGTATTCTACAGGTCATACATGATGTTCATATCATGGGAAAGAGATATTTGAGTGAGTAACAAGTCAAATGTTTGGAGTCACAATTGTAACTAGCTCATTTAGGCCTAGTTCTAGAGCCTAATGAGGTGTAAGAGCTAAATTGCAGGTCATGGAAATACATGGTAAACATGGGAGGGTACTAGGAACACTTATTAGGGAATGTATGAGAAATCAAAGGGCTACTTTTATCTATTTAAGAAAAAAATCGAAAGTGCACCAAAACTACCTTTGAGAACTAGTAGTGAAGTTTGAGGTAAATGAGATAGTTATGAGATGTAAAGGAAATTTCATAGCTATCAAACATATGTATTTTGTATATGGGTTTCTTATAGTGCTTCATGCCAAATTTTATCAATTTTTGAAGAGGTGTGTGGAAGTTATGCAAGTTTTACTAAAACTGGTTTATTAAGGAATGCAATCTGAGCACCCCGGCTTCTTAGTTTCCAAAATAAATTATCGATACCTCTTCGATAAATCATATATGTAATTTTTAAAAATTACTCTAATCATGAATTTTTCAATAGGTTTGAGGAAAATTGGATGAGAAAAAATAAGATTTATGCATTTTATTGGCGTGTTTTTGTCTCTCCGTGACTTCTTCTTGAAGTGATAGGCATAAAATGACTTATTTGACCTCCAAATCAAATGGGATTGTCATGAAAACTCCTCATAGGTTTTTTAGACTCCTATAATTCAAAATTATTGGTTTTGGTGTTCTTCTTGGTTGAATGTATCATACATAGTTGTTTCACCTTGCAAATCTTGTGCATATAGTCTAATATGAAGGTCTCCATGTTGAAAGTTGTGACATAAAAGTTCATTTTAGTTACTCTCTTGTTTCCTATGAAGATTCTAAGGAGAACCATGTTTAAAATTTGATCAAAGAAGGCCTATCTCATTCATATCCTTGACAAGCAATGTTTTGACAAGAATTTTACCTTGATCTAGGTGAGTTTGTTGAAGGAAGGTGCTTGTGCATGAATTCAAATGTTGAAATGAAAAATCAACATAATCTCCCTCTATAGGTAAAGTTTTTATAAAATAGAACTCTTATTGTGATCTTGAAAATATTTTTCAAAGGTTAAAGCTAGGTGTCTCTAAATTTTCCTATTCAATACTTGATAAGAAGACTAACCTACAAACTTCTCTGTATAATACATCAAGAGTTTCACCACAAATTATACTTGGAAATACTTACTTCTCAGTGTCCATACTCCTTTATTTTTTTACTGATTTTAGTATGATAAGATTGATGAAGAATAATATCTCCTCAAACTAGTGTCCTAAATTCCCTGGATAAATATTTAGTCAAATTGAAAACCTTTTTCTAAGCCTGAGTTTAGTCTTTGTGACAAGAATGAACTATGGTGACTGTGACATCAACACCTTGAACATATCTTTTCATTACATGTAAAAGAGTGTTTGGATTTTATATTAAGGACATGTATTGAAGATATATTACAACCAAAATGGCACAGAAATGAATAAAATGGTTTAAAAGGCTCAAAATAGAGAGCGAGGGTTTAGAGTTCAAAACCCTAAGTAAGCATAGTCTGAGAAGATAAAACCTCTTTGATCATATTGACAAGTCATCAAAAAATTAATGAATGAAAAGGTGTGAAAATTTTATCCTCTCCACAATGTATTATGTGATAATCTTTCTTGACTAAAGTATGTATGTGTTTCACTCAAACCTTAAGAGTGAAATTTTGTGTTAGAGAAAATAGTGAATCCATGTATCCAAAGCTTGCTACATGGAAAGTTTTAAAGATCTTTCCCTTATGAATATGATGGATGAGTGGTAAATTTCCCCTCAATTTTTATATCTAAAACATGAAGGCTCATTCCTTGGTAATGCATCAAACAAAATCAGGTGTAAGACCGTGATTCTCATCTAAAACTTCTAATGCACTCACATGTCCATTTATGGCTTATGATGAAAAAAATGTGAAGGAGGGTAAAGGTTAAAGGCTGCGAAGAATTTGAAAAGGTTTTGTAACGTTTCTATGTGTTCATCACATGTGAAAATGTTTCTCTTAAATTATAAGACAAGACTTTTATGGTAAAAACTTGACCAAGTCTCAAGCGCAAACTGCTACATATCGAGCTTATGGACAATTTTCAGTGTGTAATATTTTTTCAAGAAGTTCAATATACCCTATTTCTCATTATCTAGCTTCAGTGGATTCCTTAAAAAGGATCTGCATTGTGTGAATTTTACTATACCCTATTTCTTGTTATCAAACTTCAAGGAATCCTTAAAAGGATCTCAGAAGTGTGCAAGTCCATAACTAATCTTTGTTAGTTGTGACAATGATGACATGGGAGTAGTTTTTTTGGTTCTTTAAATCTTCCTTCCTTCCTTACACAAGTTGATGAAATAAGTCATGTGACTTATTCTAGAATTTGAATTTGAAATGTCATCAATGTATGACCAAGACTTAATTAGAGAGTCTAGACAAAAAAAATGTGAAAGTTCAAGGATAACATTGTATTGTATATACAAAAAGGAAATTTTGGATGCGGATGGTGTTGATGAAGCTTAGGATATGGAAATATAGCTAATGAAACATATAGAAAATAAAGATGATCTTAGAAGACAATGTAGATTATGAAGTCAACATGAAAATTCAGGGGTTATAATAAGGTATTGCATACAAAAGTATAGGGTGTGAAGTTATAGTTAGTTGAAAAAGGATGTGTGTCTGCAAGGTATTGAGTCGAGGTTAAATGACCATAACAGAGATAATGCTATGAAAATGTGATTGTTCCTGTAGACACTTAAAATTGGTTACTCAATTTAGTGTCCCTCACATTTGCTTACTCGCTTAGGTAACCTGGGGCACGTTTACGTCACCGCTATCCCCTTGGGATATTATCCGATTTGTGGTTTAAAAATCTATCCTAAGTTTAATTCACCCCATCAGTATCTTACTCAGTGAGTAATTAAATATTAAATATTTAATTACACCTCTTCCCATGTATCCTAATCACTTATCTACCCTAAATTTATTCTATCTATGTATCCCCCTATTTTTCCTTTTCCCCAAGCGGGATATTTTCCGTAGTTGGGGTAATTCTCATCTTTCTAGAAATCAATCATTTTTGCCATCTCTGAGTCTCGTCCCCGCGATCGGCGCCGACCTATACTGCCGGCGCCGATTTTCTAGGAGCGGCGCCGATTATAAAAGAAAGTCCAACTCGGTTCTAGGACCGAAAAAAAAGATCAAAAACACACGAATGGAAGGACGCGCGCACGAACGAGTGAGAAACAAAACAAAGGGGCAGATCGCGAAAGAGACACAGTTGTAAGAAATAGAAATCTTTTAGCATCAAGTGTATCAAATGATGGTAGATCTGTCCGAATCAATCCCCGAGAGGAGCACCGTTACTCGCTTCTATCATATCAACATCACACGTATCCATCGATCCTCCGGTGACTCGCTCCAAAGATCTTACCGACTTTCGTACATCCAATGTAGACGCCGACTATCTCGTCCATCACTTTCCAATTTCTGAATCTTCTTGCACTGTCTGTGATCAACTGATCTACTTTCCGTCGACGCCGATCTTATACAGTCGACGCCGATTCTTCATAGTCGACGCCGACCACATCGGGCGATGCCGATCCTTATTAATCGATGCCGATCATCCTCGCAAATAGGTAAAAGGACACAGTAACACAAATCCAGCTTTATTTTACAGTTTCCTATTTTCTGTAGCTTTCTGTCTATTGTTTAAATTCGGTTTCATTACTATAATCAGAAAATCTAGTCTTATATGCACATCTTTTATCATGTATGCTTCTCTACTTAATTGAAAACGTGATCGACATCCGCCAAGGAAGCTTATCGCTTCCCGACCGCTTCTCGGGCAGGTCCACCCAAATATCTTTTAACGCCATCTTTTTCTCAAGCATTGGTGTCTCGCAGTTACTCGGATCTATTGTGCGAATTGCTCGTGTGCACCCTTCTTATCTACATCGACCTCCTTATCCATCTACATCTTCGGATCTTGTCCATCAGGTATCGATTTCATTGGAGTTTTTCAGGGTTTTTGTGTTTAGTTTGGTACATTAACTTGGACAGGTAACAAGTGTGAAATCCTTGATCTACATTCGCCACGCCTGCGGTGGGACGTGAACCAAAGTCCCTTATTGGTAATTTCATGTCTTTTCTAGTTTTGAGCTTTGATTCTTTTTTTCACCGATTTCTATCGAGTTACGCTTGCTTTGACATTTCTTTTCGACATTTCAATCTTGCTTTTTAGGCGGAATCGTTATCTTGAAATTTTTCTATTTCCTTAGAATAGAAATTTTTCGTTTCATCATTATCTGGATACATCTTTCCGGATCTTGTTTGCTGTTTGCTTAACCTTTTCTTGCGGAGCACTTTGCTTGTTCATGGGATTGTCCGAGGGGAAGAGCTCAACAACGCACTTTTTGAAGTCCACACACCTTGGAGAGCTAAATCTACAGGTATTTCTCTTTTACGGTGTTTTCTCCTTTTTAGGATTTCTTTGTTTGATTGTCTATCACATTCGAACATTTCAATTTTTGGTGCTTAAAAAGAATTTAATCGCATTTGGGAAAGAATTTGTTTGACTTGTCTTCATCGAAATCAAACACTTCATTTTTAAAGTGCTTAAAAAGTACCTTTTCTTTGTCATTGCTGCATGTTTCTCATCTAGTTTTAATTAGGCTGGAAAATTGATCAAAATCGGTAGTGACACTATTTGATTTTTATTTTTCACCCTTGCACACAAAGCCAAAATCACTAGGTATAAAGCATTTAAACAAAACTCCTTCCCTGGCCTCGCCTACTTGGAAGTGATATCCAAGAGGAAGAGCCTACGCGGTACTCAGGCCGCGCTATAAATTCATGGAAGATCCTGGTATATATTGGCAAAGCACCCGACTCCCTTATCGCAGCGGTGTGTGAAGTGCGGGGGTAGGCCCCTATATCAAGCCACGTACCGGTCTTTTACTGAAGTGCCTTCGGGACTCCTCACCAAACATTCCCCAAACCATCCTTAGTTTGGCTATCTGAGTAGTTCCTGTTCTAAAAAGCCTTCCCTAACATTTTCTTTCTTAAAAGCATCAAAACTTAAAGGAGATAATCATCTGTGCTACTTGAATTGTCTGTGCATTAGTTAGGTCAATTCTCTTTTCTGCGTGTTTATGACGGTCATCACTCGGTTACAATCTAGAAGAATGGCTCAACTGGCTCCTTCTTCTTCCGAGATTACCACTAGTGTGGATGTTTCGGCACCCCCCAAATCTTCCTCGGGACCGCTGCTAGTCGGTTCCCCATCCTGGTCATATAATCCTTTCTTTCAAGCCAAAGCAACCCCATCACGTCCAGCTTCCCCTAGTCCTTCAGAAATATCATCTACTTCTGACTCAGAGTATGTTCCGCGCGGGGATCCTGAATTTCAGGCGTTCCTCGATCGCAATCCGGTAGCCCTTATGGACTACCTAGTACACAAGTCTATTCAAATATCTGATCAAGGACCACCAATCCAGCAAGTGTACGATTATTCTCGTGAACCATCCCAGGCCTTTGTAGAACAGTTTGCATCATCTCTCTTGCCTCGAGTCACGGAGAAGGGCGGTGCCCCTGTGCCTCCTTTTTCTCTTCCACCAACCATATCGACTAGTTCTCAAATAGTCTTACCTATTCCTAACACCGCAGTTACCTCGAATATTCCACAACCTACTTCTGAGAGGTCCTCTGCCCTGGCTATGATGAATGCGTCTGCGCACCCGCATATTGCTGTTAATTCATCTATGCCCTCCATTGTATCCCAAGGTCAATACCCCTTTATGAGCCAACCCCCTCCGAATAGTCAGTTGGTTCCTGCTTCCCGTCCTCTAGTGGGTTTTTCTTCCAATATTCCAAAAATAAAGTGACCTTCACCCATCCTTTAGCATCAGCACCCTTAATGCCTAATCCGGCAATAGAAGGCCCCTTTCAGGTCTTGTTCCAAAATATGTCCAATCAAATTGGCACTCATGTTCCTCAATCTATCCCGATTCAGTCAACAAGCATAGGAGTCCACCAATCACAGGCTCCACCCGTCATCCAACCTTCATTTTCTCAACCACTTATTATATCACAGCCTGCCTATACACAAGGTACTTCATAGCAAATACCCCACCAGGTGTCACCCAGAATGCCTGGTTACTCCTCTTATCATCCTATCAATCAACAGATGAATCCTCCGTTGACACCTCAACAACATCCACCATTTGCTTCTTATGTAGGACATGCCAGTGTGCCTCCTCCTCAATCTGACGTGGTTCAAATTCTCTTCAAGAAAATCACAGACTTGGAAGCCTCCACAAAAGGGGCTCGTCCTTCATACTCCTTTGAAGAAGTGTGTAATGAACCCATTCACCCCTCAGTGGCTTTTAAGCCTTATCCTCCCCAATGGGAACTTCCTAAATTTTCAAAGTTTCATAGTCGGGAGGACCCTCAACAACATTTGCGAGCATTCAAACATGCTTGCTACCTCATAGTCCAGGATCAGGAGCTTATGCTCCGTACCTTTCCTATGTCTCTAGCAGGTCCTGCTTTAGACTGGTACAATAACATTCCTCAACATTCCTTGTTTTCTTTCTCTCAATTGGCCCAGATGTTTGTTGAAAACTTTTCAATAAATATCGCGCATAAGATCTCGATTACAGATCTTTATAACATTTGTCAATTCGATGATGAGTCTATTGCAGACTTTGTCGCTCGTTGGAGAGGGATAATCAACCAATTGTCTTTCTCCCTTCCTCAATCCCAACAAATCGAGTTGTTTACTCGATCTTGTGCTAATCACATTTCTTCCACTTTAAGGATCCAAACTTTTCATACCTTTGAAGAAGCCTTTACAATGGCACGCAAACTTGAATCTCGCGCCATTGAACAAGGGAAGCTAAAACTTCACTCTAAATCTAAACCCGATTTTTCTCGGTTTACCAAACCAAATTCTTCCCCTTCTAAAGACAAGAATCAGGGATCCACCAATGCCATCATATTAAAAACATCACGAGCCGATACTACTTCTAATCAAACACCACGAAGAGACTCCTCCTCTTCTCGAAAAGGGACTTCATCATCTCGATCCTTCGCTCCATTGGGGGAATCATATGCCTCTATCTTAGAGAAAATGTTGGAAGTTCGCATGATCGAACTTCCCCCTATTAGGAATATCGATGAAAGCCAAGAACGTCCATTCTGGTATAGGGAAAATGATTTCTGTCATTATCATAGAACCAAAGGTCATGACATCGAACGATGTCAGACTTTCAAAAATCTTGTCCAGAAATTCATTGATAAAGGCGAGCTCATTCTGGATAACCCAAATGCTCCCCCAAATCAGGCAATGGATGTTTTTAAACAACCCTTTCCTAATCATTCCCCGAACCATAATGCTTCAGAGTCTCAAAAACCAAACACTCATACTATCAACTTCATCTCTACTGAAGAATCTTCTTCTGAAACCAAGCCATCTGTGAATACATCAACCGAATCAGAACCTCCTTCCACTTCGCCAATCACTGAAATTCCACCATCTTCCGATAGCCCGTCTTTGAATATTCCTACATTGCTAGATACGGGTTCATCTCTCTCCACTCCTTTGTCTCACCTTCCATCCATACCCGAGACAGTGTCATCCTCATCTGTCTCATCATCGAACATTCTTTCAATGCTCGAGGCAATTACATCCCTTCGAGTTTCCACTACAGATACATCTACTTCTGTTGCTCCCATTCTCGCTGCAACTATGCCCCTGGTGAACGTACCTATAATTGTGCCAACTCCGACGGAAGCGTCTTCGATTTTGACTCTTCCTGTCTCTTTTCCAACAGTAGTTCCACCCATAATTACTGCACCAGAAGTAGTCCCTTCGCAAAGAACTACTTCTTCATCACTCACTTCTTCCACCACTAGTGCTGCTTCGCCCATTAAAGAAAAATCAAAAGAAGTAGCACCAACACCTATACGCTCGGTTCCTGAACTTAAACCGAGACAACCAAAATCTAACATTGCGCCATCAGTACCTCCCCACTTGCTTCCTCCGAAAAGGTTACAATCACCTTATGCCGTTGAAGTTGTCACCATCCCTGAAAAAGGAAAGCCCATATTCCGAACCATCAAGACCCTTGGTGCTTTCCCACAAAAATCTCTCTCTACGCCCCATAAAAGATTGGATTTATCCGCTGAGAAGGCGTCTTCTTCTACACACTTATCAAAACCATCATCTTCTTCTACAACACATTCTTCACCAACACCCCGAAAAGCGGATTTACCTACTAACAAAACGCCACCTCTTCTATCAGGATCATCATCTTCATTACCAAAAGCCAGGGCGCCCTATGTCCCTCCGATTACACCTACTTTGGGAGCTTCTTCCTCATCTAAATCGACATTATCTAAATCATCAGTAAATTCAACCAAACAACCTCCTTTATCTTTGAAGACCACAACACTTGTCACATCTCCGTCATCTTCAAAATCTATTTTAGGGGCTCCTCCTCCACCAAAATCAATCATGTCTCACTTACTTCCATCTCAAATGCCCAAGCCTGCACCTCCAAGTGTCCAAAAGAATAAGATGATCCCTAAAAAGACTGTCAAACCTAACATGCAGGTTCTTTTGCCTCGGCAGTCTGTTAAGGCAAAAGAGGCACCTTCATCACCTCTATCCTCATCTTCATCTACCGGGTTTTACACCGAAATCCTTCGCCAACTTATCCAATCTTCATCCATATCCCTTCCTCCGATTAAACCCTATAACCCTAAAGGAGTTAAACCTACCTGGTTTAACTCTGATCTAATTTGCGCTTACCACCGTACCCCGGGTCATGATACTGAGGAATGTAAAGCTCTTCAATCTGTCGTCAACAACCTTTTGGAAGAAAGTGATCTTTTGCTGGAGGAGGAGAAACAAGTATCTCCTGTCATCTTAGCTCCATCTGAGCCCCAACGATCCACTCAGACCTCTAGTGATTCCACTCCAATTGACCTTCCACCTTCTCAAATTGATACAATCCATATTTCCACTAGAACCCAACACTATGATAATCCATCTTCCTCTACAAACATCTCAACCATGGGTTATCATTTCTCAGTAGCCCCCAAGGAGTTCCTCCTTCCTCATTAACCCCATGACCTAAGGTCTCTATTCATGCTGCCCCACGGGCTCAAATTCTCGTGTCAGTCGAGGAGAGTGTTATGAAACAACTCACCCAGGCTCCGGTCAAAATGTCTCTTTTTGACCTCATCCAATCCTCTCCACAACATCGCCAGGCTTTGATTGATAATCTGCGTCGCATCGCAGTAAATTTAGATGAGCCCCAGCCCTTCGAGTTGGTTGTTGGATTGAATAGACCATCAACCGCCATTTCTTTTGAAGATTCGGAAGTTCCTCCTCTTTCTTCAGAGGATTTGGAGGCTCCCCTCTTTATCACAGTCCAAATCGACAACACCACGTTAAAACGCGTTATGATCGACAGTGGAGCTGCACTCAACGTCATCTCCTCGCACACATTTGAGCAACTTAAATTACCAAAAACGTAGTGTCACCCCCGCCTTTCGCCCTTCGATCATTTAACGATCAGTTAGCAGTTACTTTAGGAACTGTGGTCTTACCCATTCGAGTAGGTAAGAAGCTGCTTCATGAACTCTTCTACATTGTCGAAGGAAAATTCCACTATAATATGATCCTCAGACGCTCCTGGATTCATGCGCAATGCATTGTGTCCCATCCACCCTCCATCGATGCTTAAAATATCAATATGAGGGCAAAATATATACTCATCCAGGAGATCCTTTTCCTTCCGCACAATGCGACATGACCACAAGGTCTGCCCCTCTAAAGGAAAATACTTCTTCTCCTGACGGGGCCTCATCTTCTTCCATACCTGCAACCAAACTACCGGATTTACAAAATCTAGAAGAGACATTGCAGCGTTTCTCACTGGGAGAGCTTCCTCTCTTTTCTTTCGACGCCCATCTCAATCCTAGTGAGTATGGTAGACTGGACAAACAACCTGAGTATCAACCAGGTCTCGGTCGCATCGTCACCATTGGTCTACCCAATCAACAGACTAATTTCATCTATGGTGGTCTTGATACGCCTCATTATCACCCAGATTCTCCTCCTAGGACCAAACCTTACTTAACAGGGTTCGATTATCTACAAAATCCCACGTTTGCAAAAACTTATCTATATCGATGCGCGTGGAAGGGTTTTGGTCTAGGAAAATATGAGCAAGGTGTGCATGACCTCACATCCATTCCCACTCTCATGCCACATCAAAAATTTGGTTTAGGATTTAAACCTCTTTCAAAAGCCACCGTCACTATTCTCGATGAGCCTCTTCCTATTGAGGAACCATCTTCTCCCGCTAAGTCAGAAGCATCACTCGATGTGGACGATGACATTTCCATCCCACCTAACTTTTTTTTATCAATACCATTTCCTTAGGGCCGCTAGCCTATACGACTAGCAACCGGTCCGCTTCCATACCATTAATCTTCCCTGAGATAGTTGGAGATGACTCTCCTACTATCAACACTATCCACTGTGCGGATGATGATTCTGTCCTCACCTATCTGGGGGCAGAGGATTCATATCTTCCCAAGACTATTCCTTCTGACATGTCTACGCTTCTCAACGAAGCCACTGTCGACCTTAATATAGGGACTTCTGAAGACCCTCGCATCCTTAAGGTCGGCCAATCCCTTAATCCACAGGAATTAGGGGACTTTACCATTTTTCTTTCCAACCATCGTCAAGCCTTTGCTTGGTCATATGAGGATATGCCAGGACTCGATCCCGATATTGTGGTCCACAATATCGTTACCCTTCCCAACATCAAACCAAGCTTAACAAAAAATTACGTAAAATGCACCCCGCAGTAGCCCTTCTTGTTAAAGAAGAATTGCAACGCTTACTTCTCTCGCTAACTTCATCCAACCCATTGATTATCCACAATGGGTTTCAATGTAGTACCAAGAATTCTAAGGCTACCGGGAAAATTTGAATTTGTACCGACTTCCGGATCTTAATCTTTCTTGTCCAAAAGATGATTTTCCTTTACCTAATATCGACCAACTCGTGGATCTAATCAAGGGGGTCATGAGATGCTTTCTCTTATGGATGGTTTCTCTCGATATAATCAAATTCTCATCGCACCAGAAGACCAACATAAGACTTCTTTCATAACTCCTTGGGGGACCTTCTGCTATCGCGTCATGCCTTTCGGTCTTAAGAACACAGGAGCAACCTATCAGCGAGCAATGACCTACATCTTCCATGATCTCTTACACAAAACTATGGAAGATTACGTTGACGATCTCCTCGGTAAGTCCAAATGTCGTCAGGATCATCTTTTCATCCTCGCACCTCTCTTTGAGAGGCTTATCCGCTTTTGTCTTCGTCTAAATCCATCTAAGTGCGTGTTTGGCGTTCTCACTGGTAAACTTTTAGGTTTTATCATTTCCATTAGGGGTATTGAAGTAGACCCCACAAAAATAAAAGCTATCCTTGAGATGCCTCCCCCTTCTAACTTAAAGAAACTCTGCAGTCTCTAAGGACGTCTTCAATCAGTGCGTCGTTTTATCTCACAATTGTCGGACCGTTGTCAGCCTTTTCATCATCTCCTCCGTAAGAATGTTCATTTTGAATGGGATGAACATTGCCAAAAGGCCTTTGATGATCTCAAAGCTTATCTTCTTTCTCCACCTGTGCTTACACCTCCACGCAAGGGGGAGCCTTTCTATCTTTATATCTCTCGTGATCGACCATGCTCTGGGAGTCATGATTTCACATCGAGACACTTGCGGTAAAGAACAAGCTATCTATTACATCAGTCGCACCCTCCATGAGTATGAAACACGTTACTCCGAAGCTGAAAAGCTATGTTGTGCTCTCTTCTTCGCAACTTCTAAGCTTCGTCATTAACTCCTTAACCACAAAACTTATATTGTCACAAGTGTTAATCCACTCAAGACAATTCATGCAAAGCCTTATCACAATGATCGTATCACTCATTGGCTCATGCTTATGACAGAATTTGACCTCGAGTTTATCCCGCAAAAAGTCTATCAAGGGTCGGTTATTGTAGATCAATTACCCGATGCTCCTCTTCCGACACTCAAGACCCCCTTGCTCAATTCCCCGATGAATATATCCAACAAATTGATTTTGGTCTATCTCCATTTAAAATAAAGCTCTTCTTTGATGGGTCCAAATGTCAGCAAGGGGGAGGTGCGGGTTTCGTGATGATTCCTCCTTGGGGTACGCCTATCCCAGTCGCACACAAATTGAACTTTGAATGTACCAATAATATGGCTGAATACGAAGCTCTTGTCTTAGGTCTCCAAAATGCCATTAATCTCCATTGCCTCGTCATATTGACATCTTTGGTGATTCTGAACTCATCGTTAATCAAGTCACGGGTGTCTATCAATGCAAGAATGATATCCTTCAAAAATATCGTGACATCGTTCTTGCTCAACTCCAATCTTTCGATAAATTCACTATCCAAGCTATTCCTCGCACTGCAAATCAATTCACAGACACAATGGCTTCGTTAGCCTCACTTATCCCACCTTTTACCGAAGACTCGCGACTTTATGTGGCTGTGCAACGATTAGATCAACCATCTCATCTTAGGCAACTAACTTCAATCCATGCTGTCACAACCCATACTCAGGATGAGTGGTATCAACAAATTGTTGATTATCTATCTCATTCGGTGCTTCCTCCAGATCTGACTTCCAATGGTAGAAGATCTTTTATCCAACGCGCTAATCGCTATACTATTCTAGGCGGGATTCTCTACAAATGTGGCTTTGATGGTATTTTGCTTCGGTGCCTCAAAACCCATGAATCATCTAAAGCCATCCAGGAGGTCCATGACGGTATCTGTGGTGGACATTTTAGTGGCTTGGCTGTGGCTAAACGCATCTTACGTTTGGGATATTATTGGCCTTCTCTTAATCAAGATTGTTGTGAATACACTAAGAAATGTGTCAAGTGTCAACAACATTCCAATCTTACACACATCCCTAGTCAAGCTTTGCAACCCACGGCGGATTTGTGGCCTTTTTCGCAATGGGGTCTTGATCTTATTGGTCTCATCAATCCCCGTTCTTCACAACGCCATCATTCTATCATTACTGCCACTGAGTACTTTACTAAGTGGGTGGAGGCTATCCCTCTTTCTTCAACAAAGGCTAAGCCCATAGTTGATTTTGTCTATCAGCACATCATTTGTCGCTTTGGCGTTCCACACAAGCTCATCACAGATAATGGCAAGTCTTTCAAGAATGTTGATTTGCAAAATCTCTAACGCTTTCAATATCAAGCTCAGTTTTTCTTCTCCATACTATCCTCAAGCTAATGGTCAGGCCGAAGCTTCCAATAAAACTTTGCGTAATATCCTCGCAAAGGTAACTAGTCGAGCTGGTAGGGATTGGCATTTACATATCCCTTTTTCTCTTTGGGCCTATCGGACTAGCATTCGTACTCTACTAGTGCTACTCCCTTCTCTCTCGCCTATGGGTCTCAAGTCGTTCTTCCTTTAGAAGTCCAAATCCCATCTCTCCGTGTTTCTCTCAGAGAATTTGTCTCCGATGAGGACTATCGTCAAGCTCGTCTAGCACAACTTGAATTATTAGATGAGCGGCGTCTCAACACTCTCGAACATCATCAAGTCTATCTTGAGCGTGTCAAACGTGCTTATAACAAGCACTTGCAGCACCGTGACTTCAAAATTGGGGATCTTGTTCTTAAAGAAAATCAAAATGTCACCACACTCGAAAGAAGTCAACGTGGTAAGTTTGCTCCCAACTGGATGGGCCCATACATTATCACTCATAAATATGGGTCTGGGGCTTATCGTCTATCTTCCATGGATGGTATACCTGAAGCGGAACCTCTTAATGCCTTGCATCTACGGCCCTTCTATTGTTAAAATCTATCTTACACAAGTCTAGTCGCAACACAGATCTTTCATCCATCTAAACAACCACTCATATACTTTCATGGTGATTCAAAACTATGTGGTTCTCCGCCTATTGCCTCTTTTACCTTAAAATATGAGTATCGCGGCTCTACTCATTGCATGTTTCTTTTGGATATGTCTTCATCTCTGTCCCAAGTGCTTATCTTAATCGGATCTACTCGGGGCATGAGTGCATGTTCTTCTATGTTCTCTTCCCCTCCATCTGATCTATCTAGGTCTAAACTCAGCTTCTTCCAAAAAGATTTTCAAAAAAAAAAAAAAAAAAAGAAGAAGAGAAGAGATGCTATCCAAAAAGATAGACTGATCCCTTGAAGGACAGCTATCCCTACATTATCAAATGAATCAAAAAGAAAAAAATATAGACCATACCCTCGAAGGATGGCTATCATTGAAATTCAAAATACAGACCGCTCCCTTGAAGGACGGCTGTTTCTCAAAGATATATTCAAGGCTTCTTGCAATTAATCAGCCTTTCAGTCAGTTTATACACTTTTTAGCATCACTGAAAGACTTCCCGTATTGATCGGGCTTTTCCATATCAAGTAAACTTCCCGCATTGATCGGTTTCCTTTTCGCCAAAATCATGAAGCCGAGATTTAAGACCTTTTATAGATCATATGGAGAATCCTATTTTCCCACTATGGACATGTATTCTGTCCCTTAAAATTCCGACAAGGTACGTACTTACTGTTCCTTTCGTTTCCCTCCTAGATCTGTTTTGTGGCTAGTTAGTGTCAGATTCATTTTAACCTCATATAGGGCCTTACATGCATGATATTGTGATTTCCTATCTAGATTCTATCTATGGTCGGTTGGGAGTCCAACTTGTCATTTTCTTTCTTATCCGGGTATATTTTCTTTATTCCTAGTCAAGGTCGTTTTCATTACCTCCTTGGCTCTCGCAAAGAGTATTCCCCATTATTCTTTGTTTTTCATCTAGTCAAATTGACATTTCACATGTTAATTCAATCAAAATTTATCTTCTATCTAATTTCATCTTATCTATCAAAGCATCTATTATCAACACATCTATTTCTGGCTATCTATTTTCATCAAAATTAAATTAACATCTCAACCATGCCGAGTACATCAATCACATCTATCTATCTATCCATCAAAATATCGAAAAACTGGTGCATCCAAGTTACACTACATCTATCTATATCCATTTTTCATCAAAATAAAATCCATACATCAATCACATCTATCTATCTATCCATCAACATATCGAAATCCAAGTTACATTGCATCTATCTATCTCTATTTTCATCAAAATTATATCCACATATCTATATCCATCAAAACACATCTATTTCTATCCTCTATCAGTCTATATCTATCCAATCACATCTATTCATCATCTATCAGTCTATATCTATATCCATCACAATTACGCCACATCTATACATGTATATCAAAATCAAAAGCATGAGAACAATTATATGACAAATAAAATGATGAATCTATATATACATGTGTGTCTGTACAACAAAAATGGGTGGCTTTCAATCAAGCCATCTATACAATGCCTTCCAATCGAGGCTACATCACTATACAGATACAAAATACATCAATCTCTATATCGTAAAGTCCGATGCATGGAGGACACTATCTCCTCCACCCTCCTCTGGACCAGGCTGTCTCTCCTGACCGCCGCCTATCGAGCTGGATGCACCTGCTGCTGGAGGTCTCGGCCCACCTCGGTCTCTCCCGGTGCTCCCTCCACCTGAGGCCCCGCTCGCCGTAGCCGCCACGCTTCTCCTCCCGCCTGCACCGAGGCACATCTGGGGCATGCTGCGCTAAGGCATCCTCATAGTATCTCACCTCAGCAAGGAGAGACTGATATGTGCTCAAGCTCACAGTACCCGGTGCTCGTAATGGTGCTGCTGGTGCTGCTGGGGCTGCTGGCGCTGCTGGTGGTGCTCCTCCTAGGGTCGTACCCTGCGTACCGGACTCCGACATGGTGCCTGTCTCCCCATATTTGGCCCTGAGGGCCTCCCTATGTCGATAATAGCGATCCCTCTGCTGGATCGCTGTATCTCGCTCCTGGCGAGCAGTGTCTCTCTCCAAAATTAGGGCATCCCTCTCCTCTGGCCGAGCCCCGATCTCCTCAAGAGCTACCCGATGTGTCTTGTGTCAGGGTGGCATGCTCTCCCTCCAGTCTATCCAGCATCGCAGCTATGTCATCCTCGTCGGCATCTATAGATGCCGGGAGATGTCGTGGAAGCTCTGTATCATACCATGCTGCATAACCCTCATCTACCCCTGCATCATCATCACTGTCTGCGTGGAGGGTGGGGCCTCTCTCAGTGGATCTGCCGGGATCAAAATCGGCAGATCAGTCTCCCTGCTATCCCGCCTATAAGGCGTGTAGGTGGTCGGCACTGTCTGCACTAGGCCGAACTGTCTCAATACCCGCATAAACGGGACTCGCTCCCACATATCAGGCCTGCGGCCCCTAACCACCCTGCTCCGTCTCAGTGCCACCAAGTGGGCATCCTGACCAGCCCATGTCGAAATGCCCGATATGGCCTCCAAATGACCTGATCCGGTGTCAGCGTCCTGAAACGCTCGCTGTACCAATCAGCCGATCTCCCTGTATCCCCAACGGCCATGTCAGCCCGCCATCGCCGGAATCCATAATCAACACCTCCCACTGCTGCTGGCATCCAAGGAAGCCCGGATGGCCTGATCACCGCTATATGCTCATAGGCCCAGCAATGGAGCACAAAACTGACATCTATACCTGTCCTCCGGCCTGTGGTGTACATCCATAGCTCATGGTATATCTGAGCTATCAGGGCATCAGCAAAAGCAAACACCTGCCTGAACTGCAGAATGTCGCAAACACAGTCTAATAACAATAGTGGGAATCTCCCACCTCCTGAATCTGGAAGAGCAAAGTAGGATATAGCCATCTGAATCAGCACTATCCGTCTGCTCCGGGGACTATCCTGTCTGTACTGTGAGGCTATCCTCACTGCCCCGGACACTATCTCTGAGTCATCTGCCCTGTCTCCGTATAATCGAACTAGGGCCCTCTGCTGCTGCTCTCGTGGTGTAATCTCGATAGGGTCCCCAGTGATCGGCAATCTCAGAATCCTGTATATGTCCTCATGGGTGATGGTCATCTCACCCGTCCTAAACCAAAAAGTGCACGTGTGGCTGTCCCACGTCGCACTAGTGCCCGCATCGCCCACATCCCGCGGCACTCGTCTCGTAGTATCTCGAAGCCCCGAGCCCGGCTAACTCTAGATGCCGCCAATCTGCATTAGTCACATCCGGAAGAATAGTCTCCAGTAACTTGGGAATCGCATCCCTCATGTGTAGAGCCTCTCGTGCCTGCACCCATGACATCAAGAGCAATATTAGTCTCGTATTTACCCAAATCACATCCAAAACAACAACAAAAATCTTCCAATCGGCGTCGATTCATAAAATCAGCGTCGTTTATTTCCAGTCGACGCCGATTAATATCAATCGACGCCGATTAACATCAATCGATGCCGATTATACCAATCGACGCCGACTGACTGTACGGGCACAAATTAGACCATTGCCCCCACAAAAAAAAAAATCAAACAAAAAAATATATATAATAAATAAATTAAGTTCAACGGGTTCAAGAAGAACCACTTACCCCAGGTCGTGTCCTCCTGCGCTTCTGACCACTCCCAGAGGCTTCCATGGTGCTCAAATCTAAATTCTGACTCTCTCTGAATCAATCGTCACGATGAAAATAAATCGTTTACGTTTTCCGTTCGCATATTTATATGCGCTACGTTTGGTCGGCGCCGATTTTTTTGATCAACGCCGTTTATCTTGGTCATCGCCGATTACTATGGTCACCGTCGATTTTCCATGTCTTTTTGCCATAGTGTTGATGCTTGGCTTATTTATCCATCTGATCATTGTTTTGTGTTGAATATTGCCTTTCGGCACATCTTTTCGTTATCACCGTCTATTTCGGGTTTTGTCCCCTTTGCGTGGGACACTCGTACTTTTTGGCAACTTAGAGTTAAGCGGGTCTGTAGGCACTAACGTCGTCTCATGACGAGACCGTCTAGTTTTTCCTACCAATGTGAGTTCCTTAGGTTGCTGCCTTTTTATTTATTTTTATGCGTCATCAATGATCAGATCTACTCCAGACATCCGACTGGAGCATCCTGCGTTTTCATCTACCTCTTTCAAACTTGGGATCGTCTGTTCTATCACCCATCCCATCCCTAGTTTGAGGGGGATCACATCATCACTCATTCTTCCCTTCTTCCATCTCTTTGTTTTTGTCTCATAACCTTGCTTATCGCAAGTTACTTGACAAAAAGGGGCAAAATGTAGACACTTAAAATTGGTTACTCAATTTAGTGTCCCTCACATTCACTTACCTGCTTAGGTAACCTGGGGCACGTTTACGTCACCGCTATCCCCTTGGGATATTATCCGATTTGTGGTTTAAAAATCTATCCTAAGTTTAATTCACCCCATTGTATCTTACACGTGAGTAATTAAATATTAAATATTTAATTACACCTCTTCCCATGTATCCTAATCACTTATCTACCCCAAATTTATTCTATCTATGTATCCCCCTATTTTTCCTTTTCCCCAAGCGGGATATTTTCCGTAGTTGGGGTGATTCTCATCTTTCTAGAAATCAATCATTTTTGCCATCTCAGGAGTCTGTCCCGCGATCGGCACCGACCTATACGGTCGGCGCCGATTTTCTAGGAGCGGCGTCGATTATAAAAGCAAGTCCAGAACTCAGTTCTAGGACCAAAAAAAAAAAGATCGAAAAACACACGAACAGAAGGACGCGCACGAACAGAGTGAAATAAAGGGGCAGATCGCGAAAGAGACACAGGTTGTAAGAAAGAGAAATCTTTTAGCATCAAGTGTATCGAATGAGGGCAGATCCTGTCCGAATCAATCCCTGAGAGGAGCACCGTTACTCTGCTTCTATCATATCAACATCGCACGTATCCATCGATCCTCTGGTGACTCTGTTCTAGTATCTTACCGACTTTCATACATCCAACAGACGTCGACTATCTGTCCATCACTTTCCAATTTCCGAATCTTCTTGCACTGTCTGTGATCAACTAATCTACTTTCCGTTGATGCCGATCTTATACAGTCGACGCCGATTCTTCATAGTCGACGCCGACCACATCAGTCGACGCCGATCCTTATTAATCGACGCCGATCATCCTGCAGATAGGTAAAAGGACACAGGTAACACAAATCCAGCTTTATTTTACAGTTTCCTATTTTCTGTAGCTTTACATCATTGTTTAAATTCGCCATTACTATAATCAGAAAATTAAGTCTTATATGCACATCTTTTATCATGTATGCTTCTCTACTTAATTGAAAATGTGGACTGACATCCGCCAAGGAAGCTTATCGCTTCCCGGACCCGCTTCTCGGGCAGTCCACCCAAATATCTTTTAACACCATCTTTTTCTATCAAGCATTGGTGTCTCGCAGGTTACTCGGATCTATTGTGCGAATTGCTCGTGTGCGCCCGTCTTATCTACATCGACCTCCTTATCCGTCTACATCTTCGGATCTTGTCCATCAGGTATCGATTTCATTGGAGTTTTTCAGGGTTTTTGTGTTTAGTTTGGTACATTAACTTGGACAGGTAACAAGCGCGAAATCCTTGATCTACGATTCCATTTACAGAGAGAAAAGAATATAGTTCAAAGTGAAAAATCATATTAGAAGACCTAGTTTTAGACATGTGAGTTCATGCATATTTAGGATATTAAAGGATTTTTAATGTTCATTGAAGCTTGGGAGAACTTGGAGTGGGATGTAGAAGAAATATGAGTATATTGAACAAATAGATGCTATTAAGGGGATTTTTTGAGGAGAAATACAAGGTGTAAAACTACATGTTCAAGACTCGATAATAGTTGTATTACCAAAACAAAAATTGAAGATTGATAAGGGTTGAATGCTAATTTGAGAAAATAATGCAAATGATATCATGAGTTGAATAGTGGTCACATCAGGTTGATGTATGAAACCAAGTAAATAAGGTGATCAATTTTTTTATTTTTAGAGTCCGAGTTGTATCTCGCAGTTTTGGAGTGAGCTTCCTAGCAATTTGGTGTTTACGTAACATTAGTCAAGTTGGTTCTTGGCATACATTTGAAGTGGGTATTTAATATCAAGTGGGTACTTGATTGTATAGTGGAGTGGGTGCTTCAAGGTGAGTAGGAGCTCACCACATGGTGAAACCATTGTAACTCTACAGGATAATTATCCAAGCTAGTTCTCTAGTTTTTAGTGGGTTTTTGTCCCTTATTGGTTTCCCACATTAAATCTAGTTTCTTCATGTGTTCATGTTTATTTGTATATCTTTCCATCTCCTGGTTGAATTTATATGTTTAGAATGATATAATAATAACTACAAATTTATTCGAAGTGTTAAAAACAACACCGACTCACCCTCCCCTCTCAGTTCCTAGAATTTCTAACAATTGGTATCAGATAAGTTTCTCTTTGTATAAGTATAAAAACTTAAGATAAGGTACTCAAGGCACAAGCATGGGTGGTCAAGCCGATATAGTGTTTAAGAAGAAAGATGAAATTGTTCAAGTCATGATTAAAGACTTGAAAACTGAAATTCAGCTCAACGATTCAAATCATCTTGAACAACTCACAAGTGGCAAAAATTGTTGATAATTTGTCAAAATATCTAAGTATCAAATAAAAATCCTATATAAAACTTGAAGAAGAATTAAACATCCTAAAGCATGAGCTAGAACAAGCTAAGGATGAATTGATGATAATTAAGTAAATTTCACAAAATGGCAGATTAGGTATGGCTCTTAAAAGTGAAGCAACTTAATATGAATTGGAGCATGAATCCATTCATGAACCATGTCAAGTAATTTTCAAATCCAAAACTAAAGAATGTGACAAGTTAAGTGCTGAGTTGAAGACTCTAAGAGAATAATTTGAACAAGCAATGTAAATTTAATTAAAGAGAGAGTCAAGCCATACACCATGTCAAGGAAATTTTGAACACAAGAAACTCATAAAGTAACCAAATGCAAGGAGACTTCTTGGTAAGTTTCATGGAGTTTTTTTCATGTCATGCTTTTAGACATAGAGCTAGAGACTGTATGAGAAATATAGACAAAGAAAACTCATGGAGAGATTATAGAAATTATTTTTATAAGAACAAAGTTTTTCATAACTATCATGAGAAGGGTCACATAGAAAAATTATGTCTTGAAGAACCCATGAGGAAAGAATGGACAAAGGGAACACCTAGAGACAAGAATCAACTTGTGTGCTACAAGTGCAACAAAGTTGGATACTTTGCAAGAAACTATCATAACAGAAGCTCGGATACAAGATAAAGGATGAAACTAAGGACTATCATATAGAATTGTCCAAGAAAGAGTTAGAACTAGAAAATGAAGAGACAAGTTCAAGAAAGGCATCAGGAGGAAATGGTAAGTCTAGTGCAAGTAATGAAGAATTACTACCTTAAGCTATACTAGAGAAGATATATAAAATGCAGTATGAAATTTTATCAGACAATGAATCATAAAATGAGAGTTTAAGTGATGAGACTGTCACACCAAGTAGTACACCCAAGAAGAATGTCAAGAACTTAAAGGAAGGAATGGATTCATCATACTACTTTGATGACTATATTTTATTCTGAAGTAACCTCACATGGTGAAGTGACTTCTCTAGGTTTCTACAATGTATAGTTCAGTTAAAAGAAGCAAGTTCTTCTCCTCAATAGTCTAACCATCTACAAATCAAACTATATTCATGATGAATTTGAATAGATGGTCCAAATTATGTCCTTGAGTCATGTAAGAAGAACTTAATATTATTCAATGTATGATGATCAATCAAATGGATTCAAGCATGTATCTATGTCCCGGTTTTCAAAAGAACACGTCAATTTGGTTAAGGTCTACTCTAAAAAATTCTTGTTTTAGTATACATAACATGTCATATCCCTTTGTTCAAGGTTTCAAAGTACAACATTCTTCATGTTGCATATCTAAGGTGTGACCATTAAAAATTACATGGTCAAATATTTCTATGCTCTTAAATGTTGTAAGGAAATCAAAGTGTATCAAGACAATGGTCTTTAGGAAAGCTTGTTAAAGTGATGAAAAGGAAGATTTTACAAGAGAGTCTAGTGTTCATAGTTAAAGTGTCACAAATTGATGTGAGTCCGAAAAAGGAAAAATACATATTATAAGAACAAAAATTCTATTGGGGAAATTGAGGATGAGAGGGGTTTGTTGTTAAGTAATCAGGGTGATGTTTCTCAAGAATTTGTTAGATTTTTCTCTCATCTACTTTCAGCTGATAAGGATCCTGATTTGGGTAAGGAAAGTGACATTGCAAATCTTTTTGAAACTGTTATTTCTCATCAGGAAAATACAGAGTTGATAAAAATCCCTTCTTCTGAGGAAATTGCAACTGTTGTTTTTGACCTTGATGGGGATAAATATCTCCGGCCCGGATGGTTTTCCTGCTTTGTTTTTCCAATCCTTTTGGGAAATTATTCATAAGGATGTGGAAGAAGTTGTCCAGGACTTTTTTGAAAGTGGAAAATTATTGAAGGAAGTTAATACAACTTTCATTGCTCTTGTTCCTAAGGTGCAAGGGGGAAAAAGTGTTGGATTATCATCCTATAAGCCTGTGTAATATGGTGTATAAGATAATAACAAATATTATATCTTCAAGATTAAAAGGTTTGTTGGAACACTTTATTTTAGAAAATCAAGGAGCTTTTGTGGAAGGAAGACAGATTCTGGATAGTGTGATAACTATTCATGAGGCGGTTCACTCGGTTGAAGTTTCTAAAAGGGAAGCTATGATGCTTAAAATTGACATGAACAAAGCCTATGACAGAATTTCATGGAGATTCCTGAAAATTATTTTGGGGAAATTGGGTTTTCATTGGCATTTTATAAATATCATTATGGAATGCATTTCTACTCCTAAATTTTCTGTTTTAGTTAATGGGAAGGTAGAGGGTTTCTTTTCTTTGGGGAGGGGTCTGAGGTAGGGTGATCCCCTTTCTCCTTTCCTTTATATCATTGTGGTGGAAACTTTGAGTAGACTTTGTGTGGACTATAAATAGAAAAACAAATTACATGGTTTAATCATTTCTAATGGTATTGATCCTATAATATTACAACAATTCGTGGATGACACTTTCCTTTTGGGAAATGCAACCCAGACAGAGGCTCTAGGTTTTAAAGAAGTTGTGCAAGATTTTGAGGAAGTTATGGGTCAGCTCATAAATTTTAGGAAAATCTCTGTTCTATTTTTCAATGTGGATATGGAAATCCAAACCAGAATTATAGATATTTTGGCATGTTCTATACAAGAGTTGCCATGTACTTATCTTGGAATGTCATTGTTTAGAGGTAGAATGCAGATGGAATGCTGGAATCCCCTTATTTTGAGGTTTCAAAAGAAGTTGTCAACTTGGAAAGGAACTTTTCTTTCTCAAGCAGGTAAGCTTCAACTGTTGCAGAGTTGTCTCCAAAGTATGGTGGTTTATCTTATGTCTATGTTTCTAATGCCTGCAAAGATTAAACACATTATTTCTAAGATCCAATGTAGGTTTTTATGGTCTAGAATGGAATCTAAAGATAGAATTCCTTTGGTGGCTTGGGATAAAGTTACCCTTCCAAAGGGAGTTGGGGGTTTGGGGTTGAAAGATATAAAAAGTATGAATTTAGCTCTTATGGCCAAAATTGGGTGGCGGTTGGAGCATGAGCAAGGTTTATGGGTCAGAATTCTAAAGTCAAAGTACTTAATGGCTAATCAGGTAACTTTTGTCTCTAATGATGTGCTTCCTGAAGGATCTATCTTCTGGAATGGTCTGGGTAAATGTAGGGATATGTTGTTAAAAGGCCGTAAATGGCTAATTGGTAATGGGTCAAAAATTAAGTTCTGGGAAGATTGGTGGTTATTGGATGCCCCTTTGGCTAGTCAAGCTCCTTTAAGGGATATGGTGGATCACTTCCAGTTGACTGTGGGTGTATGGATTAGAGACTACTGGGAGGAGTCTAACTGGGTTGGACTTGGAAACTTTTGGATAGGGAAGGGATGGATGATGCTCAAGAAGGCTAGCATAAGAACTTTAAATCAAAATTTAAGAGGTTTGCATATTTCGGTGGGTCAGAGGGAGGATGAGATGTTTTGGTCTATGACAAGGGATGGTAGATACATGGTAAAGTCAGGGTATGTTATTGCTAGGAATTTCCCTCCTCCACAAGTTGTGTGGAAAAATATTTGGGATAAAGATCTTATCCCTAAAGTCAATTTGTTTTTATGGCATGCTATTCAGAACAAGGTTTTAACTATTGATAATCTACAGAGAAGAGGTATGATGATTCCAAATTGGTGTGTTTTATGCAAAAAGAATAATGAATCGATTCAACATCTTTTTATGCATTGTCCTTTCTCCCAGAAAGTTATGGCTCATATTTTGATTTTTTTCAAATAGTGTGGTTCTTACCAGAGACTTTTGCTAACTGGTATGAACAATGGGTTAGTCCTTTTGTTTCTTTGAATCTTTCTAAGGCCTGGAGTTTGGTTTTGCCTCATCTCTTGTGGGGAATTTGGCTTGAACAGAATAGTAGAATTTTTAGAGAAAAACAAAAAACCCTGATAGGGTGGGAAGTGATATTCTGGGAGCTTTGAGAAATAATATTTCTATAGTAAAGATTAAGGAGAAAGGGGGATTGCCTTACCATGAGCAGGAAATTATTCTTTCTTTAGGAATGATTGTGAAGAATTCTTCTATGGCTAAGATTATGGAGAGAAGAAGTGCAAAATGGACTACTCCTTCTGATGGGTGGCTGAAGTTAAATTTTGATGGTGCTGCTAAGGGGAGTTTGGGGTTAGCGGTGGTTGGGGGAATTATCAGAAATGAAATTGGTAAGATGGTGGTTGCTTATGCTGAGGCCATTGGTAATAAATCTAATAACTATGCAGAGGCCTATGCTATGTTAATTGGGTTACATTGGGAAAAGTCCTTACATATCAAAAAGCTTTATGTGGAAGGAGATTCCCAATATATTATTAATGTAATGAATGGTAAGGTAAGACATCATATTAATATAGATCCCATTATAAGGGATGCAAAATCTATAATGTCAAGTTTTGAAGATATTATGTTTAAGCACGTGTTTCAGGAAGCAAATGAATGTGTGGACACATTAGCTAATTTTGGTATGTTAGCTAATCATAAAAAATGGTGGCGGGATGAGGGAGGGTTACCGCTAAGTACAAAGGACAAACTTTATGTAGAAAGGAGGATTCGTGCTTGAGTTTGGGAGTGTTGTGATTTGGGAAATAAATTCATTGCAATTGTCCAACTACCATGGGTGGGAGGTGGCTTTTAAAATGTCTAGTTAAGAGTTCTGGTATGTATCTGCTTTCCTTTTTTAGAAGGCAGACAAAGATGGGGGGTGCTAGGGTTAGGGTGGAGCCATCGTCCTCTTCCTGTCTGCAACGGGATGCTTTTATTTGGGGTCTGTTCAAAGAGGGTGGTATTTCCTACTTTATTCAAAGTTTGAGGGGTTCGATGATGTTATTTCATGAGAGTTTGCTCTGTCCTGGAATAAGGGTCTGGTTTCGATGAGAGGGGTAAGTTTTTTAGTGTCTGAAGATTTAATTGGTAACGTAACCAAAATGGATTGTGAAGGTAGAAAAGTTTATAAGGATAGATCTCGTCTTCAGGAAGAGGTACATATTTTCTTGGAAAATGAGGAAAGAATTTGTTTTATGGAGGATGGAATAGCTCATAACTCTTTGCCAGGTTGGTGGGCAGAGGTTTGTTTTCATCTTATGAAGTATATTACACTAGATGGTAGATACAGAAGGTACATTCTCAACATCTTATGTTGCTAAACCATTTCAGGTGAAATAGAAATATTAGTATTCCATTTTATATTTTCAACTCTCTGAGTGCCTCTGTTAAAAAATTCAAAGAGAAGAAAACTGAGCTGATTTTGCATCAAGGTTTAATTATGTTGTTGGTTAGAGCTAGAAAACCTATTCTGAATACTAAGGGGGTCAGTGGGCATCTGGGTAGTGATTGGGAAGATTACATTCTATTGGTTGATCAAGCCAAACTTTTGAAAATCAAGGAGAGGGCTGTGAAGGAGCTAAATGCAGTGTCGGCTTTACAGGATTTAGCTGGTGAGGAGGTGGAAGAAGGGGAGAAAGATTTGGTCTTTGTTTTTGGCTAGTAAATTAGAAGCCTTGGAAGAATCTGTAACCCAAGTAAAAGCTTAGAAAAAAATTTGCTTAGGGGAATGCAGAGGTCGAACAGGGAGATCAAAGCTTTGGAGAATAGGGTGGATACCCTTCAAGGTTTGGTGGCGAGCGTTACAAGTAAAAAGAGACAGTTGATCATTTCATCCTCTGAGGAGGAAGACAACTATGTGGGAGGTGTGGAAGGAGCTGGGCCAAGCTCTCATTCCAGGGCCAGGAATAAATAGGTTCTTTTGTGGCCTTTGTGCTGACTGGTGGTTTTTTGTATAGTTGTTTTTGCTAGTTTTGGCTGGGATTTTTGTGGATCAATTTTTCCCGTTGATCCTACCCTGTTTTCTTTTAGTTTGTTTTTTTATAGATATTAAGTATTGTTTGAAACTTATTGTAATATATTTTTTGTAATTGGTCCTTTGGATCCTTTTTCCAAATTATTATCTATAAAAAAACATCAAGAAGGTATAAAAATCCCAAAAGGAATTTTAAAGTTATGTACACTCACTTAAGTAATGATGTCCAATTTTATGTGAGTTATTGTGAAAGCCGTGTGTGTTCCATCTAACAAGTATGTGTTTCACTTTGAATCTTATTGAGTATTCTTAAAGAGTGAGGTCAAATGAAATGAATGCGGTGAAGGTTCATGTCCAAGAAGGTGATTTGAAGCTTCAAGGACTCCTCTAAGATCATTAAGGTAAGACATGAATGAGAAGAATAAAGAAGTTTATGAATTGTTTGGAAAACATCGTGTTAAGAGGAAGAACAGAAAACTTTTGACCAAACTAGAAATTTCAAGGGAAGATTGTCTCTACTAGTAAGGAAATATCAAGAAGGGAATTAATACAATCAAGTGTGACTAATTTCAAGTTCTGAAACCTAATCCCATGTATTTTTATGTTCATTTACCTTCACCCGGGTTCTCTAGGAGGGTTTCAGTGTGTTAGTTCTAGGTTTAGTGATTTGAGACACTTAACCAAGTTATTTGGCTCTAAATTTTTCAACATATCTTGGTAACTAATCAAGGAAAATTACAATGACAAAAATTTAAAGATTTGAGGGTTTAAATATGATATTTCTATGACATTCTAGGGAAGGGTGCATAAATACAACCAAATGTTTGGTTTACGAGTTATTTTCCAAGGGAATTTGGAGATAGATATTGAGCTCAAGTATGAAAATTTCCACACATTTAAAATAATAAAATGGGTCCTTATAAATGTATTGTTTGCACTCTATAACCTTAAGGTGGTGAATCTACGCATGACGAGGTTAGGGTAGACCTACTTAAGTGTTTGAGAGTTAAAATGCAAAGAGTGAGATAGAGGAGTTGTTCAAAGAGTTGGGTCCTAAGTCTTTAAAATAATATCAGCGGTGATGAAGGGTCATTAAAGAATGTGATAGTTCTTTTAGGGTAGTCCAATAAAATTATTTGCATAAGTGAAGAAAACTATCTTATCTTGAGGGGATAGAGGATAGATTTGACAAAGGGATAAATGTGGGAATTTGTATTGCCTTGAAATAATTCTATGTTGGATCTAATAGTGTTGAAGATGTAGAAGATTATAGAATCATATACACATTTTGATCAAATGTTAAAAATACCTCACAATCCAAGGATGATGATGATAACGAAACTAATAAATTTCCTTTCTACATGTCTAAATTGAACTCCTACGTGTCTAACTAAGGCTATTGAAGCATGAAAATTGTCTTGAATATAAATAAAGTACATATAATATTGTCTATAAATCTAGAGAGATAAACAAGAAAAACAATGAAAGTGAGCATGACCATTCATAGGGGAGTTAGTGATAAACTATGAAAAACACTAAACCAAGAAACAAGACCAAAATCATCAAGAAATCAGTAAGGACAGAGGAAAAAGGGTGAACCTATTTAGTTGGCATGAGATCAAGAAACGAAGCAAAATATTGGCATAGGAAGAAATATGAAGACAGACTCATAATAAGGGGAGTCACAAGAAGTTGATTCATGATAAGTGTAAGCTTCCAAAACAAGATGAAGTTGGCTCTTTTTACACTAAATATGTGTCTTAGTGACAATATCATCGTTTTAAGGCCAACAAGTAAGAAATTAGAGAGAGAGAGAGAGAAGAAAGAGTGTGCACTCTTTAACATGATTTCTTGAGAGACATGATATTTAAGCATGATGAATTACGAAAGTAAGGAAAATTAAGAAAAGTACAGTCTTAATGGGATCATGAAATTGGTCACACGAGGTATATAGACCTCATATGTAGTTGGTAGGAGTGAAGAAAATAGAAAATTTAGTCCTGATGGAGATTTTAAACAAGTAACTTTGTATTTCTCATGAATTTTAGTCGTTGGTTGTCATTGTTTCATGTCAAGTAACCTTTATCATAAATGTTAAAGGGGAGAGTGAACCAAGAAACATGAGAAAAAGAGTATTGTAGGTGTTTGTCTTATTTTATTGCAATCAATTTTTCTATGTTGTTGTCATCAATGAAAAAGGGGTATTTTTTGGGGAAATCTTTCATAAGGTTTCACTGATGTCAAGTTGTAAATTTATGTCAAAGTATTCCCAAGGTGATTCCATGATGATTTCAGGATGTTACTGAAGCTTGGTCGATCTGAGGTAAGATACCATTAGATGCATGTAGATGGTTGGAAATATTGTAACCTGTGTTCTACATGTCATACATGATTTTTATAATTAAGGTAAATAGCTCTTGAAGTGAGTAACATGTCAAATGTTTGGATTCACATTTGTCATTGCTCATTTAGGCCTAATTTTAGAGCCTAATGAAGTGTAAGAGATAAATACAAGTCATGGAAAGACCAGTAATTATGGGGGAGCCTAGGAAATTTTTTAATGGAATTTATGAGCAATAAAGAAGGCTCACTTTATCTTCTAAAGACAAAATTCAAAAGTGCATCAAAATTGCCTTTGAGGACTAGTAGTGAATTTTGAGGTAAATGAGATAGGTATGAGTTGTACAAGAAAATTCATGGCTAAAAAAACTATGGAGTGTGTATATGGGTGTCTTATAGTGCTTCATGCCAAATTTCATCAAGTTTTGAAGAGGTATGTGAAAGTTATGCAAGTTTTACTAAAACAGTTTATTAAGGAATACAATTTGAGCACCACTGGATTCATATCTTCCAAACAAAATTATTGATCCTTAATCAGATAAATCATAGAATTAATTTTTGAATATAACTCTAAGCATGGAAATTTTTAAAAAAATTTAGGAAAATTAGATGACAAACAAATAAGTTCTATGCATTTTATTGGGAGTGGTTTTCTCTCTCCAGACTTCTACTTGAAACGATAGGCATAAAATGACTTATTTGACCTCAAATCAAATGGGATTTTCATTAAAACTATTTATAGGTGTTATAGACTCATATATGTTAAAATTATGGTTTTTGGTGTTCTTCTTGGTTGACTGTACCATACATAATTGTTTCAGTCCTTACAAATCTTGTACATACAGTGTGATATAAAGGTCTCCATGTTGAGAGTTATGACATAAAATTTCATCTGAGTTACTCTCTTGTTTCCCATGAAGATTCTCAAATGATACATGTTTAAAAGGTGATCAAAGCAAGCCTATCTCATTCATATCCTTAAATAGCAAGCTTTTGACAAGAATTTTTCCTTAGTTTAGGTGAGTTTGTTGAAGGAAGTTGTTTTTGCATAAACTAAAATGTTGAAATGGAAAAGCACCATAATATCCCTCTACATTTAAATTTTTATGAAATATAACTCTTGGTGTGCTCTTGAAAATATTTTTTAAGGTCAAAGCTAATTTTCTCTAAACTATCTTATTCAATGTTTGATAAGAAGACTAACCTACAAATTGTTTTGTACAGTACATGCAATATTTTCACCACAAGTTCTTCTTTGAAATACTTGCTTCTCAGGTCGATAATCCTTTATTTTGTGACTTATTTTAGTATGATAATATGGTGTAATAATAATAGATCCTCAAAACATTGGATTAGATGCCCTAGATAAAGATTTAGTCAAATTGAACACATCTTTTCTAAGCCTTAGTTTAGTCTTTATAAAGATGATGAACTATGGTGAGTGTGACATCAACACCTTAAACATATATTGTCATTCCATGAAAAATAATTCATGTTTTTGCATTAATGTCATGTATTGAAGATATATTACAACCAAAATGGCACTAAAATGAAGAAAACAGTTTAAAAGGCTAAAAATAGTGAATGAGGTTTGAAGTTCTAAACCCTAAGTAAGAATATCTGAGAAGATCAAACCTCATTGATCATATGTAAAAGTCATCAGAAAAAATAATGAATGAAAATGTGTGAAAATTTTCCCCCTCCATAATGGGTTATGTCATGATCATGCTTCACTAAATTATCTATGTGTTTCACTCAAACCTTAAGAGTGAAATTTTTGTTAAAGAAAACAGTGAATCCATGTGTCCAAAGCTTGCTTCATGGAATTTTTTACATATATTTCCCTTTTGAATATGATGGATGTATGGTAAAGTGCCCCTCATTTGTTATTTCCAAAACATAAAGTCAAGTTCTTTGTTAATGTATCAAACAAAATCAGGTGTAAGACTATGATCATCACCAAAACTTCTAATGCACTCACATGTGCCTTTGTGATGTATGAAGACCAAAATGTGAAGGAGAGTGGAGGTTAAAGTTTGTAAAGGAATTTGAAAAGGTTGTGTAACATTTCTCTATGTTGTTAACATGTGAAAATGTTTCTCTTGAATTGCAAGACAAGAATTTCATGGTAAAAACTTGACCAAGTTTTAACAACCATTATATATCAAAGCCTAAGGACTTTTTTGGAATCTTTTCAGTGTCACAGTTTTAAAGAATTTTAGTATACCCTATTTCGATAAGCTATCTTCAGGGAATCCTTAAAAAGGATCTACAAGTGTGTAAGTCCATAACTGATCTTTATCACTCGTGACAATGATGACATGAGAGCATATTTTTTTGTTTGAATCTTCTTTTATTCCTTACACAAGTTAATGAAAGAATTCATATGAATTATTCTAGAATTCGAAGTTGAAATGTCCTTTAGGTGTGACCAAGACAATGCATTGAAGAGTCTTTATAGAAAAAATGTGAAAGGTCAAGGATAAAAGAGTATTATATATACAAAAAGTAGAGTTTTAGATGGGGAAGATGTTGATGAAGCCTAGGATATAGAAATATAGTTGATGAAGCATGTAGAAAATAAATTGATCTTAGAAGACAGTATATTATGAAGTCAACATGAAAATTTAGGGGTTGTAATAAGGTATTGCATACAAAAAGTATAGGGTGTAAAGTTGTAGTTAGTTTAAAAGGTTGTGTGTGTAGGGTATTAAGATGAGATTAATTGAACTTAACAAAGAATGCTATGAAAATTTGAGTGTTCCATTTACAGGGAGAAAAGAACACATTTCAAATTGAAAAATCATACTAGAAGATCTAATTTCAAACATGTGAGTTCATGCATAATTAGGAGATTGAAGGATTGCTAATGCTCATTGAATCTTGGGAGAGCTTGGAGTGGGATGTAGAAGAAATATGAGTCTATTGAACATATATATTCTATTAAGGGGAGTGTTGTGAGGAGAAATACATGGTTTAAAACTACATGTTGAGGACCCGATATCAGTTATATTACCAAAAGAGAAAATTGAAGATTGAAAAGGGCTAAATGCTAATATGAGAGAAGAATGAAAATGACATGATGAGTTGAAACAGTGGTCACATCAGGTTGATTTATGCAACCAAGTAGATAAGGTGATCAAATTTTTTATGTTCGAGTCCGAGTTATAGCTCAACAGCTTTAGGAGTGAGCTTCCTAAAGCAAGTAGTTGGTTGTAGAAACAATAGCTAAGTTTGTGCTTAGCATAGATTTTAAGTGGGTTATTGATTTTATATTAGAGTGGTTGCTTCATAATTAGAGTGGGTGTTTCAAGGTGAGTTGGATCTCACTACATGGTAAAACCATTATAACTCCACAGGACAATTGTCGAAGCTAGTTCTCTAGTTTTCAGTGGGTTTTTGTCCTTTATGGGTTTCCCACGGTAAATTTTTCCTCTTCGGTGTTCATGTTTATTTTTCTTTCTTTCCCTCTCCTACTTGAATGTGGATTTTCATCATGATAAAATTAATAATTTCAACTTGCTTCAAAGTTTTAAACAACACTAATTCACCCCCCCTCAAAGGCCTAGAATTTCTATTAGTAAGGGGATTAGTTTTATTAGTGTTGTTAGGTTGAGAACTTTTATTATTTTTCGGAGGAATTGAATTATCAGTTTGAGGAAGTGTATTATTAGTTACAAGAATTGTATTGCTAGTAATAATCCCCACCATGGCTGAAAAATAAGGATTATTATGGAATTGATAGAGATGGAAAGGCATGCTTTAGACTATCCCAATAGTTGAAAATATGTTTTAGATAGGAGCTTTCACTTAAATACTCATCCAAAAATTATTTTATGGGTTGGGAGTATCTTTGAAATTTTCAAGAAATATTTGGATGAGTCTTTTCATGGAGTGTTTATAGTTTGGATAGATATGATCCTATAACTCACTCTCCTTCTCTAATTCTTAGCCAATGACATGTTTTTTCAAGTGAGATATAGCTAAAACCCTATTAGTATATGTTGTAGGAAAGAAAAATTTATAAATAGTACCGACCATGATACAATCTACATAGAATAGGTACAATTGAGGGAAGGACAAATAATATGTATTTTGAGACCTATAAGGATTCTACATTGTAGGAGGATTATGAAAGAAGCTAAGAAGATAATATGAAAAATAGATGAAAAAATAGATGAAAAAACATTGATTTAAATTTGATATTAAGGATATGAAAGAAAATGTGAATATGACTTATTTAATGATGAGGTAAAATAAATTTTTGTTTCACCATAATCTATGTGGGTTAGTAAGCTCAATATGATTATCCTATTTATCTTCTAAATAATATAAATTAAGATATAGATGGAATACCATCATAGGGATAACACACAAGATAATATTGAACCAAGATGTGTATGATTTTTTGATATAGAATGTGATAATACAAACTCCTTAAAAGGAGTAGGGTTCCAAAGTATAAATATAGGATATGAGGTGAGGTCTTATGTATGTGTATTATTCTATATGTACTGACAATATTTTTGACTTAGGTTAGCTAAACTATATTTAGAGTTCATTATGCACATATCTAGGATTAGATTAGGATAAGTGTGTAACTAATGCCAAAAATATTAATTTTAACCAACATTAATAAATTCCACTTCAAATTGGGCCACTCATATGTTCCTAATAAGTGGCCAATAATAAAATGAGAGATTTATCTTATATAAATTACTATTTATACTTCCCATAACTCCTTGTATAGTGATGTAATATGGGAAGTATATGTAATCTAGATGTGATATACCATTATACATTCCTCATATAATTAAAATGTTTATTAATGAGGTGAGTCATACTTTTGGATACTATAATAGTGAGGATTTAATCATTATTACTATAGACACTAAAATTTGACGATTACACCTTAATAACATTTTATTTGATAATGCACTCTTCCTATTATAAATACTATCTCTCAATTCCCACTCAAAGCACTTTCTAAGGTCTATTTTTTATCTTGTTTGTCCTTTCAAACTGACATGTTGACACATTCTAAGAATATAATTCCAAAATCCATGAACAACATAAGTTGATAAACCCCAAACTTCATTTTGCATGTTTTGTGTCCCCAATCAGGTCCATATATTTTTTTCAATAATTTATATTTGGTCTTTGCTAGCCTATACGGTCTTGGAATGACATGTCCTCCAAATATACTTTTAAATTTATATTTCTTGGGTCTTATATTTCATCTGTGTTTTCCTTTCTTGGATAAATCACCTATGGAACCCTATATAAGAAAGTAAACATTTCCTCAATTCCTAACTTGGAAATCTTAAGACAATGCACTAGATCACTCATTTCATACACTTTTAAAAGGAATTCAAAACTCCCTTTATCTTGAAATAACACATCAACAGCTTATTAGGGAAGCACCCACATCAGGTATGAATCTCCAAACCAGTTCAATACAACCATATCTTTCTTCCATAAGTACTTAAACATCCTATCTCTAATTATTTTAGCAAAAGCTAAATCCAAACCAATCATTTTTAAAGAATTTTCCATTTTTGGTTGATCTATTTATATATCACATGCATGGGTAGAAAACAACATGTAGTTTGAGGCTTCTTCGAGTGGTGCCAATGTCGGTGGTGTATGGGGTTCCCACAACCCAACTAATGTTTTTTTATAAGACTATTCATCTATGGAGAGGTCTTGAGATGAATATAAGTCCATTTAGAGAGATTTAATGTACATGTGACAACTAGGTTTTGATAACGATAGATAAATATAATAAGGCACATAGAAATTTATAGAATTAGAGGTATATTAGTTCTAAAACCATATAAAAGGGGCTGATAATATGGTACGGTCTTGGAAGAACTATATGGTCCTGACCCAACGTGGTTTATAGTCATAGTTCTAGTTTTGATGGTCATTCAGGTTGAGATTACATAGTTCCAATAGTGCATAGTCACAAAACTTCCTGAATCATTTATAGCAAAGCTAAGTGCATTTGTTCCTGTGTGTTTTCAAATTCATAACTTAGATTGCATGATTTATAACACTATTTTTATAACATATGATTAATATCATAATTTAATTAATCAAAATAGAAACATGTATCTAATCTACATCCATTTAGTGTAAATGTTACCTCACTAAATCAAATTTAGATTAAAAAACACATCATGTTCTTAATCTAAAAAGAGTGCAAAAAAATTTTGAACCCACTTTTGATTGAACCCTAGTTGTCTTAGAGTTTTTCCTTCCTACTTGGTTTTAGATATATCAATTATTAGGGGTTTATATTATGATTAAATCATATTTTTACATCAAACTGATTTTCACAAATTTCCCTAGGATCTCATGTTCATTTCTACCATTTGGTTCTCTTTTTAGGGCTCCTAATTGCCAATTAACCTTTCATTGTATATCTCAAGCGTAACGACTTTGTTTTCACATTCCTTTAAGGTTATTTTTAATTTTAGCATATTTAATGACAACCCTATTTTTTTCCCTATTTTTAGAACAATTTTCCAAAATTCAAAAGTAAAATCTTTACTAATTATGGCATAATGTGAAAAATACAAACTTTTGGAAAAATTCCTTAGAGGTTTTTAGTTCACATAATCAGATTAAAAATAACTCTTTTATTTTTGTAAAATGTAAATTATATTTTGTTATATGGTAATTTCTTTATTTGATGAAAATAACTTTTTTCACAAATGACATTTTGACCAACTTTCTCATTAATCTTGGGCCCCTCTTGGTTCATGATCCTTAACATTTTTCTAATCTTGATTATTCTATTTTTGGTACTATAATGGATCTTCTTCATCCTATTTTTTACAATGTCCAAGTTATTGGGATCAAGAATTTTGTAAATGTGTTGTTATTGACAAAGGATCAAGCTTCAATGTTTGTTATATATCTTTATCTATGATTTTAGTATCTCTATTATGGATCTCTCTCCTTATAATTTTGTATCCATGGATTTGACAATATCCCTCATAAATTATTTAGTTCTATCACTACTCTAGTCACCATTGGCTTTAATACATTTGATACCTTTTTTATGTTATTTTCAATGATCCTTATGATAATATTCTCCTCGAGAAATATTGGTAACATGCTTTGCCTCTCATAGCTTAATATAATGTACACATACTATTGGGGTATCTCATTTTTAAAATGTAATTTGGAATAAATCTAGACACACCTCTAATGATGCTATAGTTGTTGATATAGATGGTTGTCTCATTACTTCACTTGATGCTATTACTTCACCCCGGTTTAGTGCATCATATTCAATCACTTATACTAATTTCTCTTCTTGCACTCGACCAATAAATTTGTATTCTCATATAGTTATATCTCTTGATGTTCACTATCCAATTATCACATATTTTGGGTGAGCCCATATCCTCCCTCCCAATGTTATACCAATTATGGATTTAACACATATTACTTTGAAAATGCTTAAGTCCCTATCTCATGTTATATGAAAGGCTATCATTGTATCTTCTTAGCTTAATTCCACTATAATTGATGCACTTCTCTATGTTATGTTACACATCACTATATGCATGAAATCACTCATGATAATCATACATATGTTACTTTATCCATACATAGGTATGTTTCTTTTGATCTTAATGATTCTATACCACCTCTTATTATTGTGGCTAGCCTTATGTATCTTCCTCTTTTTGAGGTTGATACAATCTACTTGCATAGCATTGAGTCTTTCGCATATTTATTATATCATTCTATTCATATTTCTAATACGTATACACTTAGTCCATACATGGTTCAATCTTTTGTATCTATATGGTTTTCCCTCATTTATATTCATAAATCATTTAAGTCACCCATGGATTATTGTTAATCTATTCCGCCTTGTTCTCCTCCCAAGGTTTCTATGGCACAAACACTTGAGTCACATTTTGTAGCACAACTAAGGCCTAATCCTCCATCTTCCCCAAAGATTTTCAACCTATTACTTATTCTCTCATTGGATAGATTAATTCTACCCCTCTTCCATGTACATAGTTAAACAATTCAAAAATATAAAAACATTCATATATTTGAAAAATACAAATCTAGGACCTATGCATAGTACTTGATTTGTTATAACCTTACATTATACATGTCATGTATCACTTTGGTTTGATAAATAATATGTTTTCTTCTTTACACACATGCATTCACTTAGTATATTGAGCTGGATGCATGTATCAAAAATTGATACATGCTTATAGGAGCACTCATCACTCTTTCCATTATTATCTTGGGGAAATTCTTCCATCGCATCAACGCTAACATCTCATGTTTCATATATTTCACCCATGTGGGTTACTATGTCATACTATAATGTTTTGACACTCTTGTTTCATACATACTTGCTTGTGTGTGTATACTACTTACTTTTTTCATTTCTCGCGGCCTATGTGCCTTGATTGTCTTGTACCACCATAGACATCCCATGTTTTTGGAATCATGAATTTTTTTATGAAATTACTTTCTCTTTTTTAGGATTGTGATCCTTGATTGTCTTATGACACTATGGGTGTCCCATGTTTGCAAGATTTACACCTTTTATGTGACATTATTTTCCTACTTCTTATATTTGATTGCACTATTGTTGTATTTACATGAATTTAGACTACTATTGTTATCATACATGTGGTTTTTATCTATTGTTTTCATTTATTTTATTGCATACAATGGTTACCACCATGCACAAACACCTTCCTTTTTGTAGGTACATGTTGTTCCGTGGCCATCACTCCAAATTGTGTACTCTACTACAGTTTATCAAACATTTATATCATTAGCGAACATATATTTATTTTAAACCATGTGATCAACATGGTATTCAAAAATTTCTGTAAAATTGGGCATCTATCTAGGTTCATTTCCACACTTATAATAGATAAAAACATAATTATGGTGGCACACACATGTAAAGACAAATTACATTCACTTAGAAACATAGCCAAACACAAAAAAAAATAGAAAAATATTCACATGTTCGAATCATATGGTTTGGTCAAGACCATATTGTATGGTCCTAACCTTCCCACACATTTTTACCAGGTGAAAACACATCAATTTTATCAATAATTTCAGATGTTCAACTTTAGTATCAAGTTTTTGACACATTTTCATACTCATTTAACTCGTAATAATCATCTTAGATTAATACAATGGACATGAAATACTTCACTCCTTCATTATGGAATTTTAGTTTCTACTACAATTTCAGGGATGTTGGGGGCATGAGTCTTATCCCTTTATCAACATTTGTTGGATTCTAGTAGCCAAAACTTCACAAGGTCATGCACGTTGGCACTTCACCTAGACAGATGCCTAGGAACCCACCCAAAATGCACACAACCAATTGAGTTCCTCATTTTTTCACTTATCAAGATGTGGGTTAATGCATATATAGTCATCATAACATATATGAATATAATAACACACTATAATAGAAGCAATGACAACACATATAATAAGGAAATTATTCAACATATACAATTACCAATAATATTTGAATTCGCATTATATCATATTCTGATCTATTAACCCTTACAATCCATACACATTTTTCAATCATAAATATAGTTCATTATATAAACATGTTGATTACATCCATACTTCAATTACATCCATGCACACATAATTAATGATTCCCAAAATGCCCGCTTTGTTTGCAAACTTATATAGATCATACACTTTCATCACAACATAACATTACATAGTATACCATAACATATCATACTAAGAACCACCTTCTACAATGAGCACAGTGTATATTTATACATTGTAGGAACTTTTCCTTTACCACTTACATGTGTTATTCCTAATAGTAGATGTCCTAATTATAGGTTACATGCCTTTTATAATTTTTCGTTAACTCTAGATTGATCTATAAATATATCAGCCTCATTCATGATTTAATACTATAATTATATCCTCTCCATGAGCTGTATTTATTCTATCTTGCATGTGATTTAGTCTTCCTTACCTATTTCTAGATGTTCCTTGCATGACACGCCATATGTGATTTTTCCTATTTTTAGCCTCTTCTTGGAAGAGGCTAAGTTGTGAATCTATATGCATATGTTCAAGCATTCACACACTAACCTTCATATATGTGTTGCATGCACCTTCACACATTGACTTGTCTATGTTCCATGTTCATGCATGCATGATTCCATGTATTGTCGTGTATTGACCTTTTGCTTGTGCACGTACTTCCACATGGTCATAATACTTAATTGGTTCCTTCTATCCATGTGTGCACTCCTACACACGGTCTCCAATATCTGTGCATGTCTAATACTTATCCATTTATCTAACCAAAATTACCCCACACTAGGAGTATTTTTCATCCTCGTCAATAACATGAACCAAAGAATTTATTCTTCAAAGAATAACTAGAAGAATGAAAGAATATTTAAAGAATAAATAATAAGGGTAATTATCCATCTAAACAAGAATAAATAATAAATTTTTATGCCTACATATTAGGCCTTATGTGGTGGGAGAAGTTCTGGAAACTCTCAGTGTATTACATTTTCTAACTCTTTCCAACCTTTGAGCTCCTTCGAGCATTATCCGGAATTGCTTCTACAATATCTCAAAACTCACTCAAAATCCATCTCATCTACCTTATCCTTCAAATCCTTGACCACCACATATAATTCTGATGTCACACCCTCTAGAGTATCCATTTTATGCATTACTTGTAGGGTGGATTTCCTTGATCCTTTCTCGCAATGGAACCAAAATGTTGGAGTCTAGTAGCCAAAACTTCACAAGGTCATGTCCGTTGGTACTTCACGTAGAGAGATTCCTAGGTGCCCACTCAAGCATGTGTAATCGACAAAGTTCCTCCTTTTTTCACTTACGAAGATGTGGTTTAATGCATACATAGTCATCATAACATGAATGAAGATAACAACACAATATAACAGAAGAAATGAAAACACATATAATAAGGAAAATATTCAACATAGATAATTACCAACAAGATTTAAATTCTTATTTTATACCATATTCATATCTACTAACCCTTCCAATCCATACAAAGTTTTCCATCATAAACATAAACATTTTTATTACATTGTTTCTTCAATTACATCCATGTGCGCATACATAATGATTCCCAAAAGTCCCACTCTATTTTCACAATTACCTAGCTCATACAATTTCAATAAAGCATAGCATAGCATAACATAACATAACATAGCAAGAACCACCTTATACAATGAGAAACAAATTTTATTATACATGGTGGGGACTTTCCCTTCATTACTTACATGTGTTATTCCTAATAATAGATGTCCTAATTATAGGTTGCATGCCTTTTATAACTTTTATTTAACTCTAGATTGAGCTATAAATAGATTGGCCTCATCCATGCTTTAATCCTATAATTATATCTTTTACATGTGTCTTCCTTATCATATATTTCATTTTCTTTAGTATTCCTTACCAATTTTTCAATGTACCTTGCATGATACACCATTTGCATTTTTTCCTATTTTATCCTCTTCTTGGAAATTGGCTAAGTATGGAATTTGTTTGCATATGCATGATCCTTCACACACTAACCTCTTTCTCTTCAGGTTGCGTGTACCTTCACGCATTGACCAATATTTTTCTATTTTCATGTGTGTGTGCTTCGCATTTTATCACGTATTGAACTTCCTCTTGTACACATACTTTTGTGCAAGATCGATCCTTAGTTAGTCCCTTCTATCTATGTGTGCACTTCTACATGCAGTATCAAACCTCCACACATGGATAATACTTATACATTTTCTATGCCCAACATTACCCCACACTAGAATTACTATTCATCCTCAAAGAATAACATGAATCAAATAATGTCTTCTCTAAAGAATGAGTGGAAGAACGAAAGAATCCTTGAAGAATAAAGAATAAGGGAAATTACCCATCTAAAGAAGAATAAATAATATGTGCGCACACATAAATATTAGGCCTTAGGTGGTGGTATAAGTTCTAGAAATCTCAATTTAGTATATTTCTAACTCTTTCCATCCTTTGAGCTCCTTGGCTGCCTTGTCTAGCACTAATTCTATAATATTTTTCTCTTACTAAAAATTCATCCCATCTATCTTATCCTTCAACTCCTTGACCACCACATCTAATTCCTATGTCACACCCTCTAGAGTATCCATTTCATGCATTACCGTAGGGTGGATTTTCATGAGCCTTTTCACAAGTGTGTCTTTCATGTCTTTAATTAGCTCTATTTTCTCTATGACCTGTGTCATGACCTTCTTGTGCTCAAACTTATTGATATTCATTGTGGAATGAATCTTCTTCAATTATTCCTCTTGTACTAAAATACACGTGCAAGTATTGGGTCAAAATCCCGAAGTCATCAATAACTTTTTCGCCTCTCGTGTGGCCTCCTTTATTTCCACAATTAGGGAATCATACTCAGTAAAAGGAATTCTCAACTGTTATTTTTTATTCTTCTTTTCTTCAACCAATTTTTACGTTGTCGGCCCTAGCCCACTCTTCACCCTAATAAACATCATTCTCCCTAGATCTTTCAGATATTATAAATCTATTGTATACTCTAGTTGAGATTGATCAACCAACTCTTGGCATGCATGTGTAATACTAACATCTATGTATGTTATCATTTTGTATCCTTCATCCGTTCTTTTCTTCTCATCCTTTAAATATTTGGCAAGATTTTGAATTTTCTTATCTTTTAGAACTACATTCTCTTGCATGCTTCCGATTGCCGTGTAGACACCTAAATTTAGTAGTTATACCTTTTATCACCCATGTGTATATGTTTACTTAATCCATCCGCCTCATTTAATTAAATTCCCACTTTAATATCTATAACCATTAATTTACATTAATTAATTAAGTTTCAATTAATTAATTAATTGATTAATTAATCAATTAGTCCACATCCTTTTTATTTCCTATCCCTATAATTTTTCTAACCTATCTCTATTGCCAACTCACCTACACCTCATCCTAAAACACCCTCTTCCCACCTAATGCTTTAAAGTATTCAATTCTATCCTTAAAAATTAACAAAAATAATGCCAAAAACAGAAAAATCCTCCCATTGGGGAAACTTTCCCAACAATCGGCGGCAACCCATCCTACCACCATCACCCCTATAAAGTTGAATGATTTATTTCCATTCATCATCATATGTATGCATATACCCAAAATTTCTTGCAACCTCGTGAGCATCTCTTCATGCTTGAACATCTCTACAATGATCACAAGCCTCTTGAATATCCTTCTAGTTTATTTGTATTACTTTTAGACATTCCTTTGTGAGTTTATCATCGTTTGGTATCATTTTATGTAGTTATTATCATATTATAACTACCTTATTTACATCTAACCTTTTGTAGGTCTAGGAATGATCAGGACTCCATTACTTGCCTATTCTATCATTTTTTTACTTGTAGGTTCTCTAATCTAGCTTGTTTCCCTCACCTTGTTCAACATTTCCCATATCATCACGTTGATCTTCCTGTGTCATTGTCACCCATCTGTTATCCTCATCATTTATGTCTCATATTCCTTTTAGTTCCTATTCCATCTCTTGTTCTATTTCTAGACCCCCGAATCTTTCATCCCGATTCTATGAACCTCGTTTAGTTTTCAACCTAAATCCAACATGATCCTTGTTACCTTGTATTCCTTTAATTTTATTTCCTCAGACCTCCTCTACAGGTTGTTTCTAGTGTCTACAGGCCTCTATTTTATCCGAATTGTGTTCGAGAGAATCCATATCTACACTTACATTTGTTGTCCTATCCTTCTGCCTCAGGTCATCGTCAACCTTCCTCTACATAGTCTTGGTCATCATCGACCCATACTGTGTACATTTTATTTTCATTCTATTCCAATCAAATCAATATTAAATCAATCATAATTACTTTCAATTTTTTAAAATCCTTTAGTTTCTATATACTTTCAGGTTTATCTTTACTTTATATCAATTTTGTTTAATAACAGGGGTTGACATCCACCGAGGAAGTTAAAAATTTCTCGGGTCCACTTTGTTAGAAACCCCACACAAATCATTTATTCCATCCTATCAGTAGTTGGTCCTATTTTTACATTTCATCTAATTTCAACAACAAAATCCATCATCATATTGTGCCCGTATCACATCACATCTAAGGTAACATAAACCCTCCAACATTTTTGAGTTTTCTATTTTCTTCAGTAGCTAGTGCATTAACCTTCATTAAGAACGAGAAACTTGGTAAACATTCTCGACACCCCAGTGGAAACCCTTTAGGTGATCTCTTGCATTTATTGCTTTTGTCTTTGTTTTTTCTGTTTCCACTAACACTGCAGCATGAGGCTCCCCTTTATTTCTTTCTCAAGTTGGGTTCGTTACTGGATCACTTATCGCTCAAGAGTGCATATAAATAGGAAAGAAGCTATTCATGTATTCCTCGTGTTTTCCTATTTTCTCCTATTTGCACCATAATTTGTTGTCCTTGTCTGTTTCCTCATCGAATATCACACTTCTTTTTGGGCTTAAAAAGAATGTTATTTTTGCATATTGTTTTCTTATATCATTTAAGTAGGGGCTTAACTTACTGCATATCACATATTATCACGCACAAACAATATCACACAAATCAAATTAACACATCAAAACATCCCCTTGTCCGGTTTTTTGATTGGTATTTCAGCACCCAATACGAATCCACCTCGAATTTCCTAGCCATAACAAACCCAAAAACAAACATAATTTTCTTTCTCCTAGTTCCTTTATTATCCATCCCTTCTTGTTTTCACACTTTCTTAAATAAATTAAGAACGTAAAAGAACTATTTTCTTGACTTTCTTGGGTAAAAATTGTTTCATCATTTACCAAACAAAATAATGGAACAAAACTTCGCTTCAAATAGTTACTCATCTATAAAAAATTCACCGTAATAGCTACCTCATTTGTGCCCTTGATTACTTCTTTCATGATCACTTAACCCCTCATCGATATCTCTCACCCAGAACCCCTTGTTCACACTACAAATTCAAGTGAGACTAATCCATTCTTATTCCATAAATCTATCTCATCTAGGCTAGCTACCCCCATTCATTCGATCAGAGCCTTTTGGACCTCATTAGGTCCCTCGTAATGATACCATGTTCTAGGAGCTCCTAGATGCCAATCCAGTAGCACTCTAATATTATCTCCTTAGGAGATCAACTTATATTCCCTTAGATGTTCTGCCACTCCAGTAACTTTATCCTTATCAAACCAATCCCCAAACTACCCATTTTACAATAAATGAGCTTTCTACAGCCCATCTTTCTTCCTCTTCTACCAATCCCCCATCTCATCAAACCACCCATATAGTCACACCTATTCCTGTAGTCATTTTTACACCCACCAAACAAAAAAGTAACCCCATGCATGTCATCCTATCACCTAGTGGGCATTGGGCACTCACCCAAGGCACGTGTGGGTGCCAAGTCTCTCCTTTATGTGAGTTTAGTGGGAAATATCATCTATGATAGGAACCTAAAGAGAGTGAGTGGAAATGAGTATTACATTCATCATAGAGCTTAGAACGGCCTCTAGACCAATGCAGGTCATTCCGTATAGAAATATAATTAACATATTATACGACCAACCAAAACAGAAAGGAAAATGCATAAGGATTCATACTCATTTCATAAACATACATGAAACAAAACTATGAAGATATGAGTATGGACCAGAATCATTAATGATCATATTCAAATAAGTTGGTAACCTCATTACATCCATTAGATTCATTACAAAACATCATAGTATGGCAGACCAAAGTCATACATCATAACTGGATCTACATTCCTTAGCTCTCAAAAAGAAAATTTACAATCCCAAGCCCCTTGATGCATCCTTCTCCTATATTTTATCTACCCAACCCAATACAACTCCTTGCGTGTTTCTACAAAGCTCCACTCTCTATTGATCTCTCTCCTTATTCCTTTGTGGGCACTTGTATTTATAGGCCCCTTGAACTACCAAACCACCTTTCTAAGGCTTTAGATCCATCGCCAAGTGTCCAAATGTGGTCCTCCATGGGAGCATGCTCCTCTAGGACTAAGCTCTCCACTCCTTGCCATGATGGTCTTCTATAAGCTTCCATTACAAGGAATATTCCTTCATTGGCCAACCTATCGCCAGTTAGCACCTTATTCATTCATCATGTATAGGCGGGTCATGATTTTCTTGTGTCTCCGCATAATACACCAAATACAAATAAGTCCCAAGACCTTATTCTGCCGGTGCGTAACATGGTCCTAAAACCCTCCTAGAACCCTTCATTGCATGCTTTTTTCTTGCATTCCCACCCTTAAACTTAGGCCTTGCACACCCATGTGCATTTTTGTACCTAGTCAATATTTTAGGGGCTCAACATCACCCCACACTTTACCTGTTCTCTGCCCTCGGGAACACTTCTTTAAAGAAAGAATTACAATAGACTCAATGTCTTGGAAAAAGAATAAGGGAATGAAGAATTGGGAAAAATTAAAAAATGGGAAAGTGTTTTCACTACTGCAACAACATAGGAAAATAGTTTCGCAAGTCACCTCTAACTTATTCCAGGCATCGACTTCATTTTGCGCTCTCTAGTAGAGGTTGCCGACTAGGGTGCTTACCTCCTCAAAACCCAGTCCATTTCCTCAAGTGTTCAATGTTTCAACCATTCCTTCCAATTCCTTTCCCATGTCCTCAAGTGCATCCATCCTTCTTGTAATTTGTGGGTAAAACTCCTTCACTGATTTTTAATTAAACCTCCTAAGGTTTCAATAGCTTTTGATTTCTTCTTGACCTCGGCCAGGATCCTCTCCCGCTCTACTTTGTTTCCTTTGTTTTTCTCTTGGAATTAGTTGAGCTCTATCTCGTGGGTGGCAATCAGAATACTCGCCACTTTATCTCTGTCTGCATAATTTTCATACACGGCCTAATCAGTATGGGTAGTGATTTTCGCATTAGCAAGAACCTTGTTGTATGTTGGTACCCAAATTTAATCTCCTTCACAACTTGAGTAGCATCATGGATTTTACAAGACACTCAGAGGTAGATAAATGATTTATATGTCATTTTGTAGCCGGGAAGCAATTTATTTGACTTGTTAGCACTCAGGATTTGAAGAAGTGGGTAGCACCTTGAAAGGATTTTGATCTAATCCTCACTATTTTAGGTTGTGCCTTTCAACCAAGGTAAGAGAACCTATATTGCAGCCTTTGTTTTGTGAAGGAGGTGGAGATATCCTTATACTGTGCATATTGTATGGAGATGGCCTTGGGAAAACATGATCAATTTTCCATTATTCAAACTCAATAGAGTTGTCACTACTAAATGATGGAAATGCTTTCAAGACAAGGCTGAGGCTGCTAGAGACATGGTATGATCCTGATTTGCTTTGTGCATTTTTTTAAATGGATTATATTCTTTTGTTGACACACAATGCAATGCAGGGGTAGTATGGGGTAGGATTAGTTATTCTGAATGAATTTTTGGTGGGATATTTTAGACAAGACTAACTAGAATTTGCCAAATTCTTTGAGGACCTTTGCAAGAAATTTGTAACACCTAAACAACAGAATGCTTCAAAGGGGTTAAGGTACTCCTTCAACCAGGATATTTGCACCAAATGGAGGCCCAAATCTGCACTCTTCCACACAATATTTGACAATCAGCCAAAAAATCTTGAAGAAGATGAACCAAAAAAGTATCCCAAAATCTCTATTTTATCATGACCTAAGGTGCACCAAAAGATTTACAAACAATCTCAGAATTCAAGGAAGGTAAAGTGATTTTAAATCTGTTTATCTATTTATCAGATGAAATATCTTATGAATGTGAGATTGCAAATGCCACTAAATTATCAACAAGAAATGAGACCATGTATGATCAAGAGATATTTTAAACACAAGATTGCAACAGGAGCAAGAAACACAAATTGAAAACATTCTGAAACATAAGTGCATGCAAATTTTGCCAAGAGACAACACAAAATAATCTAGAATGACCAAATTTATTAGCAGGGGAATGTTATAAGAACAATATCAGAGCTTTTTGATGGCTTTACAACTGAAACCAACTCAACATGATACAAATTTGATGCAAAAAGGAATTAGAAATGGTTCTCAGGTGGTTTCTTAGAGAATGGGCTTCTTCCAAAATTTTCCCATGAATTTCTAAGTTTCTTCAACCTTTTTCATGTCTCAAAACATGTATTATATAACTTTCAATTACATTTTATCCTTCTTTCCCAAGAAAATAATATGCCCAACATCAAGTTTGTTACAAAATTCCAACATGATTCGCAAATAGGGACATTTAACAAATTTGTAACCAAAGTTGCTAGGTGTTTCAAAAATGGTGAATCATTACAAATATTTCATCATTATCCATTGTGGAGGCACATTTTTCATTCTCCAAACATGCAGACCCCTTTCATTTCATCATTGCATCCTTATCATTCCAAAATATGATTATGTAACTTTATAATTTGATATTTCACATTTTACACAGATCATTAAAATTTATTGTAAAAACACCTCAAATCTACAAATTAATCCCTAAAACCACTTGCATTGGTCCTTGCAGCACAAACAACATGAATTTACCAAAAATTCGATCAAAATTGATGCAAAATTCACATTTCCACACTTCCTAGAGCAAAAATGGCGGCCAAATTGAAGAATGTACAGTTACCATTGATTTTCTCTTTCTCCTTCAATCTGGGCCCTCCACATGTCAAACTATGATTGGGAATGAATTCGGGCTCACTTTTTGACCTTTTAACATTTTTGGAAAAATAGAAAAAATTACTTTTTCTCTGCCCCTCTGCCTTTGAAATTTGGTGATGACACGTGACATATGGTGGGTCCCATTGGGATCACAGCTCAATTCTACACATTTTGACCTTTTTTTGGAATTTGGAAAAAATTCACTTTTCCCCCATGGGCCTGCACCTTTGCCTCTGTCATTGACATGTGTCAAACTCTCTATCACTAAAAATCCATTGGCTTATTCCACGTTTTAGCACCTTTTTTTGGCAAGGAAAAATTTTCAACTTTGCCTCTGTGGGCCCGCACCTCTGATCCCATCCTCGCCACGTGTCCCGTTACGATTTGTCACGAAGCCACACGTCAAATTTTCCATTCTAAGTCTTTTTTGAAAAGGGGAAAAAAGTCCCTTTTTCCTTTTCCAGCCCGCTTGACCCGCTCTGCCTTTGCCACGTGTCTTCTTGTGACTCGTTTGTAGGCCCGCACTTAATTATTTGATTTAATTGATTTTGACCAAAAGGGAAAAATTTCCCCTTTTCTTCCGTGGCCCGCACTTCCTTCTACGCACACCACGTGTTCACTCCTTGCTCCATTGCAGACCTATGGGCCCTTCTTCTACTTTTCTCCCTTTTCACCAAAAAGGCAAAAATTTCCTAAGTTCCCCGCCCACCTTCCATCCTACCTTGGCATAAGAACACGACACGTGTCCTCCTGTGGAGTTGCGGGGGTAATGTTGAATTTTTCCCAAAGCCAAAAAATGCCAAGTTTTTCAAAGAAACCCCACCGATCCTTGTCCAACCAGATGCGGCCATGTAGGATACATCCTTTGAGCTTAATTTTGACGGTCAAATGACACCCGTACAATCAAAAAAACACAAAAATTGCTAAGGACACTGAATTCAATTTTTTCTTCATGGGTGAAGGAGTTTTTGGTCAAAAAACATATGGGAAGTGGTTTCAAGCAATTTTTGACCATGGGGAAGGATTTTTTAGGGAAAATAAGTACAAAACAAGTAAATTTGAGCTCCACAGTCGAGAAAATGGGAAAAACGAAAAGGCCCGTGGATTTGGAAATTTAGGGCATAAAACAAAGCCTACATGTATTTTTCTTTCAAGTTGGGGAAAAATAATAGGTTTATGAGCCATTTAAAGCATTCAATCTAGATGGGGAAACTTGCAGACCACCAAACTTGAAGAAAACATTTTTTGAGCATGTAGAAGAAAGGGGAAAGATGGGAAAATAACATAGGATCAAAATGGATACCAACATTGGCTCCTACTCAGGGATGGGCACTCCTAGTGAGTGCCACAAGAACAACGTAGACCAAGCACCAAAATAATCCCTTGGGAAAATAGAGTCATGAGCTAAAAATACCAAAAATGAGCCGAGAACCCGACAAAAATGGCTGCCACACACCAAGGCAAACCACAAACCGACAAAACACCAAAAATAGAGTAAAAAACCAAACACTATACACTGTACAAGTTGGTGAATACCTCATATTTGGGGATTAATCCAAGAAATACTTCAAATTCCTGCCATTAACAGAAGTTCAAGCAAGTCCCCATATAAATCTTTGAGAAAAAGGTATTCTCACCAATTTTGATATTAATGAAGGGTCGATCCATAATGTATCTAATTTTCCATGTTTACCCTTATCTTCATTTCTTCTATCCCACAACAAAACTAGATCTCCAATATTGAAGGCCCTAGGAGTGACCTTCTTATCAAACAATCTTTTCAACTTCTCTCTAAATCATTATGCCTCTGGTGGGATGCTCTTCTCTCTTCATCTAGCTCCACAATCTAATTAATCCTTGCTTCATATGGACTAACCTCTTGATCCTCAAGTTGTTGAACAAACTAAAATGAAGATAATTGCAGATGTAAGGGTAGTAGAGCTTGAGTTCCATACACCAATTCAAATGGGCTCTTATTAGTAGCTCTCTTGGTAGTGATTCTATCATTAAATGTAAATTTCAGTTGTTCACCCCATTTTCTCTTGTTCAACTCCAAGATCCTCCTAATAGTCTTTAACAAATTATTATTGTTGGACTTAGCTTGTCCATTTCCTTGGGGATTATAGTTTGAAGAATAAGTCAGATTGGTTCCATACTCCTTGCACATTTCCATCAAAGGTTTAGCTCAAATACATGGCATTATCGGACACAATCTATACTTGGCACACCAAATCTGCATATGATATTATTCAATAAGAAGTCCATAACAACTTGTTGTGTTGCTTTCTTGGTGGGGATTTCCTCTACCCACTTGGTGAAGTAATATGTGGCTACAAGGATCCACTTATGTCTAGCACTAGAAGGGTCTGAAATCTCACCAATGAAGTCCATCCCCCATTGTTTGAAAGGAGCTTTAATTGACATAGGCTACAAAGGGAGGGAGCTTGAAGCTTTCATTCTTCCAGAGAAATGCTGACAGCTTTCACATTTTCTAATCAGCATGGTTGCATCTTTGAAGAGAGTAGGCCACCAATAACTAGCTCTCAAAACCTTGTGTGTTGTAACCCTTCTAACAAAGTGTCCTCCACAAACTCCCCCATGGAAATCAGTAATCACTTTGGGAGCTTCATCTTCAGTTACACACTTCAAGAGGACACCTTCAGGGTTCTTCCAAGCCATCCCAAAGTCAGTGATGATGTATTTTTGAGAAGCCAGCTTGAGGGCTCTTTTCTAATTTTTATTTAAATGATCAGGATAGCATAGGTGTCTGAGGTAAAAGATTATATCCTTGTACCACTCATAACTTACCAATTTCCCAAGAACATCTACCCTTTCTTCCTCTACTTCATTCACTTCCACAGTTTGCAAGTTGCTCTCAGCCATGAGCTTAGCAAGACCCAAACCTCTTACCAAATTTGTGGTTTGGATGTCCATATCATACTCCTGTAATTTGTTCACCCATCTACATCTTTTACTTGAGATCTCCATCTCTGATAATATGTCTTTTACCATGGTGTGGGGAACATAAGAAACAACTTTTGAACTTAAAATATAAGGCTTGAAAACCTTTGTTGCTTTCACCAAGGCAAATGCTTGTTTTTCCATGATTGTATATTTTAACTCAAGACTTGTAAAGCCTTGCTAAAGAAGGAAATAGGCCTCTCAGCCCCATCTTCATCCTTTTGGAGAAAAACAGATGCAATAGTATTTTTAGAAGAAAATAAGAAGATTTGGAATGGCTTATTGTAATTCGGAGCTACCAAGACAGGTGCATGTTTAAGTGCCTTTTTTATTCCTTCAAAATCCTGAATAGCAGTCTCCTCCCACTTGATAATTTGATCTTTCTTTAACATGCATGCGATAGGAAGAGTCAACTCAGCAAAATTGGACACAAACCTTCTAATGAAATTGATCTTCCCAAAGAAAGATTGGATGCCCTTCTTCGTTCTTGGAATTGGCACCTTGTTGATTGCTTCTACTCTCTCAGGGTCAATCATGACACCAGCCTTTGAAACAATATGACCAATCAGCTTGGCCTTTTGCATTCCAAAGTGACACTTATTTTGATTGAGAGAGATTCCAAATTCTCTACATCTAATCAGCATTTTTCTAATCACTGCAAGTGATCTTTTCTGCTCCTTAAAAATATAGTCACATCAACTCGATAAACTGCAATGAATTCATTTATATAACTAGAAAAATTAGCATCCATTGCTCTTTGGAAATTAGCTCCAGCATTCATGAGACCAAAATTCATTCTCACATAAACATATGTTCACCAAGGAGTGGTAAAGATAGTTTTAAATCTTTCGACTCCTTTACAACAACCTCGATTGTGAGCCGGAGAAACCATCTAAGGTGGACAACAATTCAGATCTAGTCACTAACTGCAGCATGTTCTCCATGTTTGGAAAAGGATAATTATCTTTCAATGAAGCTCTATTTAGATTTCTGAAGTCTACACAAAGTCTGATATCTCCATTCTTCTTTTCTGACTGAACAAGGTTTGTAACCCAAGATGAATACCTTATGGGCTGAATGATCCCTCCCTCCTTTAGTTTCTTCAATTCATCTTGCATTTTCATGGAGAGGAGTGGATTAATTGGCCTTTTCTTCTATTTGAATGGTTTTGCATTTGTTTCAAGAGGGATCTCATGCTGAAATAAGTCTTCTCTATATGCTTTCAGCTCTGAATATGACCAGCAAGGCAGTCTTGATATTGTTTCAACAATTGGAGGTAGGACTGTTTTTCTTCTTTGTTTAAACTACTACCCAACCAAACTTTTCTTGGTTTTTCTTTTTTCCCAAGTCATGCTCTTCCACATCCCTTGAGGCAGATATGTTTCTATTGATGATGCAATCAACATTGCTAAAATTTGACTCAAGAGCAACAAGACCTCTAGGAATGGTGTTAGTTTTCAATTGGATAATATCTTTTCCAAACAAAGTCTCTCTTCCTTCAGTCATACATACCATTGATTCCCAATCAATATGTTGATCTAAAAACTCACCTTGATTTTGTAAGAACCTTTGCACTTGAGCATCATCATTAAACACTTGCCAATGTTTGATGTTGTCAGGGACAGTTGGCCTAGTTAACACTTCAACATTGTACTCACAATAAGGTGAAATGGTGCAAACTCCAAATCTTTTTGTAAAGCTATTTTCCTTGTTGTATCCCAAGGAGGACAACTGTTGTAGACAGACTGAAGACTTTCAACTTGTCTTCTGAGCAAGTCTGCACTTGGTGGTATCATGGGATGAACAAAGTCAGATACCATATTTATACTGAAATGAGTAAAGGAAGGAATTGAACTATACCCACTGTCAGTACTATCTTCATCTGATGAAGCATGCTGAATATTATTACAATTTTCTCCTTCAATGGAGACATAAGATATATCAGATGATAAACTATCAGTGTCAGAAATAAAAGCATATTCTTCTTCTTCTATGCCTTTACTGGTTAAGGCATTTACCTTTGCCTTACCTTTCTCTGTATGTCGTTTGTGGACACTGATTAGCATAATGAGCATCTTTACAAATATAACAGGTAGGTTTAAACCTGTTTGATTTACCCAAATGTTTATACTTACGAAATTTATATTTCGTTCTGGGCTTACCTTTCGGCTAACTGCTTGGCTGCTCTCTGTATTTTTTCTTTTTCTTCTTTTCTGCCGCCACTCACCCCCTTTTGAAAAAAGACAATCTTTGCAAGAAGATTTCTTCTTGGAAGATTGGATTTCTAGTTCAGGGCATCCAAAGGGTTCTAAAGCATACTGATTGCAGAAAGTATTGCTGAGAGCTTTTTGGTGTTTGAACGCTTGCTTGCGTTCCCATTTTTCTTTGCACAGCTTGGCATTGCACTGATCTATTATCTGATTGATGTGCCCAAAACTTAATTCTGAAGTTTTCATTCCATGCATGGCCTTTCTATATTGTGTAGCAAAGAAAGGTGGAAATGACTCTATATAACGGAGACGCATAGTCTCATCGTTAATATTACAGAATCCATATAGCTTCGCATGAAGCATTGGTATTCTTTTATGCGAGTCATATCACATAAGCGAGCTCGAGGAACATTCTGTGTTCATCATCTTATCATCGTCTATATTACCGATGAATTCTCACGATAAGAGCTCTTGTGAGGCCAGTGAAACCTGAATCTAGGATTTCTGCTTTGTTGGGAAGTACATCCCACCATTCCTTAAGAATGCCTACAAAGCCATTGACTATAGTGGCAGCAATATTTTGAGGTGTTCTGCCATAGGTTTCTTTTTGAGTGTTGCCCCATCCTATCATGGCATGGATTATTTCTTTTATTTCAGCCACTGTCTTACATTCTACTCTGTAGAAATTTGGCTGAAGTGTTTGGACCTTTGTGGTCGACTGGAAACCAGTACTGCTTTCACCCATATGTTCATCAAACAATGGTGGTGTGAATTCTGGATTCTCAATGTGAGATTCAAAGAAAATGCCAAGTTTTGGGCACATCAATCGATAATAGATCGGTGCAATGCCAAGTTGTGCAAAGAAAAATGGGAACGCAAACAAGCGTTCAAGCACCAAAAAGCTCTCAGCAATACTTTCTGCAATCAGTATGCTTTAGAACCCTTTGGATGCCCTGAACTAGAAATCCAATCTTCCAAGAAGAAATCTTCTTGCAAAGATTGTCTTTTTTCAAAAGGGGGTGAGTGGCGGCAGAAAAAGAAAAAGAAGAAATACAGAGAGCAGTTCAGAAAAGGCAAGTATAAAGAGCAGTTCCAGAAAGGTAAACCTAGAGCAAGATATAAGTTTCGTAAGTATAAACATCTGGGTAAATCAAACAGGTTTAAACCTACCTGTTATATTTGTAAAGATGCTCATTATGCTAATCAGTGTCCACAGCGACATACAGAGAAAGGTAAGGCAAAGGTAAATGCCTTAACCAGTAAAGGCATAGAAGAAGAAGAATATGCTTTTATTTCTGACACTGATAGTATGTCCTCTGATATATCTTATGTCTCCATTGAAGGAGAAAATTGTAATAATGTTCAGCATGCTTCATCAGATGAAGATAGTACTGACAGTGGGTATAGCTCAATTCCTTCCTTTACCCATTTCAATATAAATATGGTATCTGACTTTGTTCATCCCATGATACCACCAAGTGCAGACTTGCTCAGAAGACAAGTCGAGAGCCTCCAGTCTGACAACGGCTTGTCCTCCTTGGGATACAACAAGGAAAATAGCTTTACAGAAAGAGCTCAGAAATTTGCAGGACAGATACTTAAGGCAGAATGAATTGGAGCAAAGCCAGGCACAGAGCAGAGCTGAATCAGAAATAGAAGAGCCCTTTGAAGCATTTCCCATACGACCTCCATTCCAGCAGAGGATAAGACAGAGACAAATTCCCACCAGGGGAAGGTTTGGAGCATGGCGTGGAAGAGGAAGAGGAATCAGTCCTCCTGTTTACTCCTCTTATGAGCCAGGACAATCTTCAGAAAATCCAGCTTCAAGGCAAATGTATAAGACCTGGAGAAAATCCAGGATTGAGCTACTTGAGAAAGTGCTTGCTAAGGCAACTGAAGAATATAGCAAGCTAGTAGCTGAAGAAGAAAATGAGAAAGAAGATTCCACAGAGAATCTTGAAGAAACATACCACAACTTGGCATCTCAAGAAGATCAGCCATCTCAGCCAAAGGTATGTACATTAAGCTGCACCCAGAATCCCTTCATAGCAATCACTATATGCATTCCACATATAAAACCTTATGTTTTGGATGCCATGATTGACACGGGTGCTGAGATTAGCCTTATCAGACAATACGCTCTCCCCAGTGATTGTTGGGTTAAAACCCACACTAAGATCAAATTTGATAAGAGAGAGGTAGTATGCAAATCAATGGCTAAGGTAAAATTAGATGTTGAAGGACATTCTATTGACATAGAGTTCTATCAACATAATATGGAGAATTATGACTGTCTTCTAGGAGTTGATTTTCTGCAGCAATGTAATACATTCAGTATCTCCCAGAACAGTATACAGTTGTTTGAGCCTCCTATCTCCATTCCCAGAAGATACTCTTTTCAGAGTATTGTTCCTTTACCTCAGAAGGTAAAGACTGTAAATAATACCTGGATCCATAAGTCTATCTCTAACTGTGCTGTTAATATTGATGAGATAGTGTCCAGGATAAAGAAGAATATCTGCAGCGAAGATCCACATGCTTTCATCAGCAGAAAGAAGCATTACTGTTCTTTGGATCTTCAGATGATCAAAGATGACAAGGGCAATGAAGTGCTACCAAAGTTCAAAGCACATCATAAAGGCATGCCCCCTGCAGAGAGAAAGGAATGCCAGGGTGAGATACAGAAACTGATCAAAGCTGGACTCATACAAGAATCCAATTCACCATGGGCATGTTCAGCCTTTTATGTGAACAAGAGATCTGAACAGATCAGAGGAAAGAAAAGGCTTGTAGTGGATTATAAGCCACTAAATAAATTCATAACTGCTGTACAGCATCCTATTCCAGCCAAGGATGATATCTTGAGAAGAATCAAAGGATCTCATGTCTACAGCAAGTTTGATCTGAAGAGCGGATTTTGGCAAGTATTCTTGCGCAATGAAGATATGTATAAAACCGCCTTCATCGTACCAGGTGGTCAATATGAATGGAAAGTTCTTCCATTCGGTCTCAAGACAGCTCCTTCTATTTTCCAGAAGATCATGGACAAAATCTTCGGTGAGTTGTCTGATTTCCTAATTGTTTACATTGATGACATTCTCATATTTTCTAAATCACCAAAGGAGCATTTAGCTCATTTAGAAAAGTTTTATGAGATTGTATATAGAAATGGGATCTGCTTGTCTCCCACTAAAATGGAAATCTTTAAAGAAGAAATAGACTTCCTTGGTATCCGTATCAGTTCAGGAACAATTTCTATGCAGCAGCATGTGATTACAAGTATACAGAATTTTCCTGACCAGATCCTAGAGAAACAACAACTTCAGCGTTTCTTAGGATGTATCAACTATGTTGCTGGTTTTTACCAGAACATAGCAGCTGATCGTGTACTGCTAAATAGAAGACTCAAGAAAAATGCTCCTGGATGGAATCAGGACATGACCAGAGCAGTACAGAGGATTAAAAAGCAAGTACAGAACTCCCGGCAATGTCACTTCCAGGACCTGGCAAGAAGATCATTGAATGCGACGCCAGCGAACAATTTTGGGGAGCTGTACTCAAAGAAAAGGCTGAGAATGATAAAGAGAAGGTATGTAGGTTTGCCTCAGGAGCTTTCCAAGGCTCTGAGTTAAATTATCATTCCTCCCATAAGGAATTATTAGCTGCTAAAAAAGCCATCAAGGCTTTCCTGTTCTTCGTGCAAAATGAAGAGTTTATTTTAAGATCTGACCTCAAAGATTTCAGAAAAAGGTTAGATGGCGGAGATCCAGCTAATAAGGTAGCCTTCAACAGACTCCAAAGATGGGGTCTTTGGTTTGACAACTTTGAGTTCCAAGTAGAGCACATATCAGGTAAACAGAATGCTCTTGCAGACTTTGTCAGCAGGGAACTCAACACTTCAAAGAATGTCAGCGTACCACAGGTTATCCATGAATCCCATGGCACTGTATGGGATCATCGACATGCAAAAGAGCAAATTGATGCATTAGTTCGTTGTGACAACAGAATGTCACAAGAAGCACAAACGCTTCTAGTTTCCAGAGATCTCATATCTATACAAGAGTTCGCAATGTCTGAACTTGACTGTAAACTTTATGATCCTGACATACCAGGACATGAGTTTCATACTTTACAAGAACCCTTGGTCAAATGTTGCCTAAAGTGGCAATGGCGATCTCTCTATGCAGTCGAGCAACCGGATTTCCTACCTGTCGAAGGTCTCAGACTCAGGCAGCTGATACCGAGAAAGGACACATTAATTTTCAAGGATGTGGCCTGAAGAGCATCCTTTGCAGACAGACATATGGAACCGACCTCCTTCTCTGGGAGACAGGAAGTACATCTCTTCTCACTTCAAGTACTTTCTTTCAAAATTTCTCCCTTCTAAGTTATCTAACTCTCCTCTGTTAAATGTGCATCCGGATACAGCCAGAAATATCATTATTCAATGTAAGATCCCATGGTATGTTAAGGCACATTATTATATTAAGATTAACCACAGAAATTTGGTTGAAAGACCAAATGCAACTCTTTGGAGGAGAATTCTTCTGCATCACACCATGGTCGTGCGACCTCCAGCTCCTGACCAGGATCTCAGAATTCTGGATCACTATTTGTTTCCTACAAGGGCTCATCTTCGACCAAACACAGATGGAACCGCGCGGTTATCCCGCATATGGTTAGAGCAACATGAAAGGTTACTTCCTGGAGCACCGACAAGAAATGATTCCACATCATCTTCCGACGATGATGATCCAGACCTGCCAGGACCCTCTGTCCTCTTCGAATAATTGAGTGCGCTCCGCATTATCTGTCATGATGATAGGCATGTTATCATCTCTCCTTTCCAGGATTCCTTCTTATCCTGCTTTTAATAAAGTTATCCGACAGGCTTGTTGTCGGTAGTTAGCTTTTGTAGGTGCGTGGTGGACCCATTGGCATCTTTGTACCTTTGGGTGGTGTCGTGTCTTGCTTTTGGTGAGTGGGCTGTACTCACTTTGAGGAATCTTACCGATTACCTCTTGCTCCGGTTTCCGGTCTTCCCGTATCCGGTGAAAAGCTTTGAGTTGCCTATATAATAGCGCATCCTCATTTCATTCACTACACTGGATTTCGGAGCGAAACACATTGGATCTGGACTAGATCTCAATACACTGGAATTTTAAATCCTATACACTTTGGATTTAGATCTCATGCATCACAGTAGAAGAAAGGAAAGATTTCAGAATTCAGAGTCTATAAATATATGTTTGTAAGTCAGAAATGTTTAAATCTGTCCATGTACTTGTCAGAGTTAATGGAAGTTTGAAGTTTTGAATATAGATCATTTTGATGAGTTTGAAGATGTCTTTGATTCAGACGATGTGTTTGATGTTGTAGTAATGATATTAGTAGATCTGTTCGGAGAAGATGCAGAGATAGATATTTTATTGATATTTGGTCAAGCATAAATATGGTAGATACAGTCTTTGTTGTTCTACAAGTCGAGTTAGAATATAAGTTGATGATCATTAATGATTTCAGTATATTTGAAGATTACTTTGAGACAGAAGATGTTTTACAATCGTATTAGGTTGTATAAAAGAAGTATATCCACCGTGGAGTTATGTTACTATCATTCATATATATGGTTGGTAGATAAGAGTGGCAGTATTGTTAATATGAATGGATGTTTGTATACGGAATATTTCGAGAAAATGTTTTGATTTGTATTAGAGCTATGTTTAATTGGAAATGGTATCGAGCTAGCAAAGAGAATCGGAAGTGTCAAGCAATATTCGAGTTGTGATTTAGATCTTGAAGTCGATTCAGGTGATACATCGGCATTCGTGTAAAAGCAAGTTTATATACCCCAGTATAATCTGCAGGTGTGGCTATCGCAACCGTAAGACGCCGTTTGTCAGGCGCAACAGTAAGACGAAGTTTTTGCCTGAGGATTGTCGCAGATTTTGGTTCTTTGCTTGTAAGTCCCATTGATCGGTCTCCCGAACTTCTCACATGTAGATTCCGAAGATACATCTCTGGTTAGTTTGTCTGATGTTTTCTCAGTCAATGAAGAAATTAATATTATAGATGAGTCGAGTCCCACTCCTGAGTGGAGACTTCCTAGAAAAGCTTATAATGAAGTTTATTCCCATTTAAATAGGTTTCAGCTTTTAGCTTCCACAGTCTTTAAGACTAGGGAATCCGTCATTCAAGTTTCACAGAGTAATAGTTGTGAATATAATATCCCTTTAATTGATAAAGCTGATGTCAAGTCCCTTAAGCGTCAAACCACTTATAAATTTGCTCATATCGGCTGTGTACAAATAGGAATCACACCCTTATTTCGCCGCGGTTTGAATGCTAGTATTTTATGTTGTCTGTTAGATTTGAGATTTGACAACTTTAAGGATAGTTTGTTGCTTATGATCAAATGGCCTTCATACGTGAGCCTGTGTCCTTTGAGGTATACCCTAACTACCCAGTGTCTTTAACCAAAGAAGACCTTCTGCAGGATGTCTTAAAATTGCACTTAGCAACCACAGGCTTAAATATGCGCAAAGGATCTTGTCCTCTTGCCGTCCATTATAAAATCATTTATCGTCTAGTCAATACCATGAACCCCATTTGTTAAACACGCCGTCCCAAGGGCATGGCGTGGTGACTCACGTTAACTTAGAAACTCGAAGAAGATTGAACTGAAGTTAATCTCATGGTCGGACATCAAAGTTCCAAGGAATGGACACTAGCAAAAAAAAGTTTGTGCAGGACATCTCACCAAAGCTTCAAAATGCAAGCTGCAGATGTCGAAGGCGAAATGATGTGACACTCGGTTTGAAGAAACTCGGATGTTGGTAAAGCATCCACGACGGTGATAGATCTAAGAGAATATTGAATAGAAGCAATTCAGCAAACTTCTACATCTTCTTATTTTTCAGGTTGGTGAATCATCCAAGCCTCAAGAGGCTAAGCAAGAAGATGAAAAGATATTTTTATGTAGCCATAGATCTTTAACCCATGATCCTTCTACTGACTTTTTATGGTGCTACAGATTGCGAAAAGTTAGTCAGTCAGAAGTACGCCCCTGTCAACGGGCCTACAATAAATATGGCTTCAACAAGTACGAGGACTCAATTTCCTCCTCTGGACTCCAGCATGAGCTGATTTCACCTGATGATACTCAAAAAGCTGTATTCTGGTATCAAAGAGCAGTCAACAAGGAAATAGAGCCATCTGAAAGCTCTAAAATGCTCAACTGGACCAACAAGGCACTACTATCTGTGAATGAAGAGGTATGTTCTCAATCTGAAAAGCTTTCAAGTTTGGAAAGAACACTTAAAGCTATAGAATTGAGAAAGAAAGGAGACAACTCTTTGGTGCTTTGAGATTGCTAAATTCTAGATTTGATAAAATGGAAGAAACTGTTAAGAAGATAGAAAGCACAGCACACAGTCTTACTACAAGCCTACCAGAAGTAGTAACACATAGAGTCACAGATATAGTTCAACCCTTGGTTGATCACACAGTTGGTTTCAAAAGTACAATTATAGCCAGAACACAACAGACCAATGAATTGTTAGAATCAGGTCTGTCACAAATTCAGGATGAAAATGAAAAGACACACAGCAGGATAGATGATATCCAAAAATGTCTAACCCAAGAACTTCCCAAGATCTTTCCAAAGATCAATGAGTTGAATAGTAGATTAACACCTAGGAAAGAAGGTGATTGGTCTCAAGCCGTCTCATGGACAGAAGTCCAAAATCTTGCCAATCCAACTCCAAGAAAGTCATACAAGGAAGTTCTAGAAGAATATAAACCTTTGTTCTTTAAGGACAAAGAGGTAAACATGCTTAGCATAGAGGGTACTGAATCTCACATTGAGAATCCAGAATTCACACCACCATTGTTTGATGAACATATGGGTGAAAGCAGTACTCAGGTTTCCAGTCGACCACAAAGGTCCAAACACTTCAGCCAAATTTCTACAGAGTAGAATGCAAGACTGTGGCTGAAATAAAAGAAATAATCCATGCCATGATAGGATGGGGCAACACTCAAAAAGAAACCTATGGCAGAACACCTCAAAATATTGCTGCCACTATAGTCAATGGCTTTGTAGGCATTCTTAAGGAATGGTGGGATGTTCTTCCCAACAAAGCAGCAATCCTAGATTCAGGTTTCACTGGCCTCACAGCAGCTCTTATCAGAGAATTCATCGGTAATATAGACGATGATAAGATGATGAACACAGCAATGTTCCTCAGAGCTCGCTTATGTGATATGACTCGCATAAAAGAATACCAATGCTTCATGCAGAAGCTATATTACAGTTCAGGTAATATTAACGATGAGACTATGCGTCTCCGTTATATAGAGTCATTTCCACCTTTCTTTGCTACACAATATAGAAAGGCCATGCATGGAATGAAAACTTCAGAATTAAGTTTTGGGCTGCCAATTTTTCAGCAAAGAAGACATTCAAACTTTTTCCATGGTGCACAATATTGAAGGAATCAAACATCTCAATTAGATCCCAAATTGCATGCTTATACTACTTAATCCATTGATTTTTGTAGCATATAGTTTTCTTATTTGCTTGAAAACTAGCTCAATCTCCCTTTGCAATGATTTCCTTGACACCATACTTCCATGCAATTCTTAGACCCAACAACAAGGCTTCATACTCAGCAATGTTGTTAGTACATTCAAAATTAAGCTTGAAGGAAAAAACAAATTCTTCCAAGCTAGGAGAAATCAAAATTATACCAGTACCATTTCCAAATTTGGAGCAAGCTCCATCAAATAGCAAGGTCCAAGGATAACTTACCTTTTCAAGATACTTTGGTGATCCATCTTGTGTTCTTTTCCATCAGCAAACCTAATAAAATTATCAGCATCAACATCAGCAAACAACACCTCATAGGAAGCATTGTTTGGATCCTCAATTAGATGCAACATCTTCTTTTCTCCATAGAGCTTGACAAGGCTGCCCTCAATGGGAATGGTGGAAAGAGACATATCCATTTGGAAATTCCCTCCAACACTTACAACCCACTTTCTTGACAATAACATACCCCATTTGGCAAGGCAATCAACAATCACAACATCCAATTTTAAATTCCTCCGGGATAAGATGCAACCTGCACTACCAAACCCTTCACACAACCAACTACTGGCACTTCCCTTGAGTCCATGGCAATACACTTTCCATAGGATGTTGTCACTTTGATATCTAACTCATTCATGACTTCTAGAGGCATGACATTACATGATGCACTGAATCAAACATACAATTGTGAAGTAGCCTATCCTTTATGATCAAATTTGTGAAGAATGGATCAACATTCAATTGGGAATCAACCAAATATGTCCCAAAATATACCTCAGGTGTCTCTCCAAAATCCTCTACTACTGGTGGTGTTTCAAGGTCAACAATGATTTGAGGAGGAATCTCAACAACATTTACGTTTCTGCTTGGATTTGTCTTCTCTTCTTTCAACCCCAAGTACTCAAATGCTCTCTTCTTATGCTTAGGAATTCTAAGCAACTCAATTATTAGAACACTCACTTTGATTTGGCTCAATACTTGGGCTATGTCATAGGGAACACTCTTTGGCAAAGCAACATCGGAAGGGAGACAAGAAGATTCATTTAATGGCAAGGCTTTCTTGGCATCTTGGGCATGAGGAGGACTATAATTTTTGTTTGGGACAATAGAGCTTTTGGAAAGTGTTTCTCTCCTAGGATCTTCTTTTGGAATGCTTGTGAGCAAGGGTGTTTTAGGTTTGGCTTGAGGCCCAACTCCTTTAACAACTTTTCTTCTAGTGTTATAATCTTTCTCTTGAGCTACAACAACATTCATCAACAATTGTCTATCTTCCTCCGAAGGAATACCACCATCATACTTCTTAATCATCAAAGCTCTTAAGTATTCAAATTCATTGTTAGGAATTTCAAAATCTTGCACTACATCAACTTCAAGAGTATGAGGGGGAAGGAAAACTTGTACCCATTTGATGCAATCCCAAAAGGTTGTAGTTGTCCTTGCACTTATCACTTCAGTAGATGTTTCTCCTCCTTGTGAGCTTGAAGAAAAACCCACCATGTAAATATCATCATTAGTACCATCATCATTATTAGCTTCACCTTCTTTCTGGTCCACTTCACATAGAGGATGGGGCAGAAAACACCTATCACACCAATCAATATCAACAACTTCTTCAATAGTAGTAACCCTAGCGAGCTTAGGGGATCAGGGAACACTCTTCCTTCACGTGCTTGAGGATGTCTATTTGCAAACCCCATGGGTCCTTTTCCTCTATCATCTACCCTTTGATCACCTCTAGGATGATTGGAAAATATGTCATTGTTTTGTGCTCTTGGCTGACCTTGTGAAGTTTTTCCAATTCCCTTCTCAGCTCTTGCCAACTTATATGAGATTTCTTTGACTACCCCTGCCAAAGTTTTCACAACCTCCACTAAATCAGCACCCTTGCTAGCTTAAGGTTTTTCAGGGTTTATCAACTTTACTCCATCTCTCTTGAGAGGTTTCCCAATTGCTTTGATATTGTTTTCAATTTGAAGTGCCATGGTGAAAGCTTATCTCAAATTGGTAGGGTTCTTGTCTCTTAGGTAATAGGTTGCCTTCTTATCAAATGCATCTGCATATTTGATTAAACAAGACTCGTCACAAGGTCTCGGACTAACAGTGACCTTCTCTAAAGTTTTGTTAAACCTTGTGTTAAATTCATGGAATGATTCATTGGGGTTCTTCTTGATATTCTCAAACTCAGAAAAGAGAAATATAGGATCAATCTTGTCACCATATTGCAACCTAAATGCATTCTTCATCTCAGTCTAAGAATCAATTGAATTATCAGGTAGAGCCTTGTACCAATCCCTAGCATCCTTTTCTAGTGTATGAATGAACAATTTAATATACACATCTTCAAACTCTATCTCAAAATCTTCCATCATGTTAAAAAAAAGTTTGAGATGTTGATCACCAGTTATTGCATTGTTACCTTGGAATTTTGGCAACCTATTTCTGACATCTTGTGGGACAAAATTTGGGTAACCATTCATTCCTCCAAATTCTATAGGACCAAAGGTGTTAACAACAAATGGAGGTCTAGGATGAGCCATATTTTTTGGTGGAGGAGATCTTGGGGTGACACAAGATGATGAGGAGTGAAAGGTCTTTGGGGCTCAAGAATGTGATTCACAAGACTGGTATTCTCTAAGTGCTGATTTTCTTGGAAATTTTTATTTGAATTGAAACACAGAGGTGCAGATTGGAGAAGGAACTTACCCGGTACAGCAGAAGGACCTTCACTAGCTGAGGCAAACAAGTTTATGAGAGGATTGCTTGAATTAGAATCACTTGAAGAAGAGTGATAATCCTCTACCAAAGGCTGATCTCTCTCACCAATGGATATATCTTTTCCTGATGTCTAACCTTTAACAACCTTCCAAACTCTTCTCCCTTCCAACTCTGAGTTTCTTGAATCTGTAAACAACTTCTTAGTAGAGTCTCTAATGAAGAGAGATCTTCTTCCTTCCAGTTTTGCAGAGATTAGCAACACCAAAGTAAATGACAGAAAGGTTAAGACACTGGTATTTATCAAGATCAAATCAGCATGGATTCGCCACTAAGGACTTTCACCCTAGTTGTGTAAATGCACTAAAATACTCTGTCAAATACCTATCAGCACTAAAAAATCTTGCAAAATTTATAGATCAAACCTTCCTTTTCTTGAATTTATCAACCACAAATGCTAATGAAGTGCAACAACTGCTAGAAACTGGTAAAATTACAGGTAACTTATATCTTCACTTAATCCTTACAAGTCTGATTATAAAATGATGCTTCAACAATGTATTTGCATGTAGAATTTGCAAGGGACTTTACCAGGGTTTGATATGCATTCAAATATCTCAAATATGTATGCACATGGATCATATTGAACTAAGAGAATATCAAACTCAGAACTCTACTCTTCATTCCAATCTTATAAATCTAATCATAAGATGATACTCAGATTTGTAATTACACATAAATCACACAAGAATTATTACCAAAGATCTGAAATACTGAAATACTGAATAATGTCCCTGGAAACGGTGCCATAAAGTGTTGTTGATGGGCTAAATAGACATAGACTGACAATGAATCAGCAAATCAATCTCAACAGTGTAAATTAATTCCCAAAAGTTCAAAACAACTCCTTGGCAATGGCGCCATTTGGGTGTTAGTACGTATATTTAATCTCCTTCACAACTTGAGCAGCATCATGGATTTTACAAGACAATCAGAGGAAGATAAATGATTTATATGTCATTTTATAGCCGGGGAAGTAATTTATCTGACTTGTTAGCACTTAGAATTTGAAGAAGTGGGTAGCACCTTGAAAGGATTTTGATCTAATCCTCACTATTTTAGGTTGTGCCTTTCAACCAAGGTAAGAGAACCTATATTGTAGCCTCTGTTTTGTGAAGGAGGTGGAGATATCCTTATACTATGCATATTGTATGGAGATGGCCTTGGGAAAACATGATCAATTTTCCATTATTCAAACTCAATAGAGCTGTCACTACTAAATGATGGAAATGCTTTCAAGACAAGGTTGAGGCTGCTAGAGACATGGTATGATCTTGATTTTCTTTGTGCATTTTTGTAAATGGATTATATTCTTTTGTTGACACACAATGCAATGTAGGGGTAGTATGGGGTAGGATTAGTTATTCTAAATGAATTTTGGTGGGATATTTTAGACAAGACTAACCGAGAATTTGCCAATTTCTTTGAGGACCTTTATAAGAAATTTGTAACACCTAAGCAAATGAGAATGCTTGAAAGGGGTTAAGGTGCTCCTTCAACCAGGATATGTGCACCAAATGGAGGCCTAGATTTGCACTCTTCCACACAATATTTGACAACCTGCCACAAAATATTGAAGCAGATGAACCAACAAAGTATCCAGAAATCTCTATTTTATCATGACCTAAGGTGCACCCAAAGGTTTACAAACAATCTTAGAATTCAAGGAAGGTAAAGTGATTTTAAATTTGTTTATCTCTTTATCAGATGAAATCTCTTCTGAATGTGAGATTGTAGATGCCACTAAACTATCAACAAGAAATGAGACCATGTATGATCAAGAGAGATTTTAAACACAAGACTGCAACAGGAGCAAGAAACACAAATTGAAAACATTCTGAAACATAAGTGCATGCAAATTTTGCCAAGAGACAACACAAAATAATCCAGAATGACCAAATTTATCAGCAAGGGAATGTTATAAGAACAATCTCAAAGCTTTTTGATGGCTTTACAACTGAAACCAACTCAACATGATACAAATTTGATGCAAAAAGGAATTAGAAATGGTTCTCAGGCGGTTTCTTAGAGAATGGGATTCTTCCCAGATTTTCCCATGAATTTCTAAGTTTCTCCGACCTTTTACATGTCTCAAAACATGCATTATATAACTTTCAATTACATTTGATCCTTCTTTCCCAAGAAAAGAATATTCCCAACATCAAGTTTGTTACAAAATTCCAACATGATTCATAGATAGGGACATTTAACAAATTTGCAACCAAAGTTTCCAAGTGTTTCAAAAATGGCGAATCATTACAAATCCTTCATCATTATCCATTATGGAGGCACATTTTTCATTCTCCAAGCATGCAAACCCCTTTCATTTCATCATTTCATCCTTATCATTCCAAAATTTGATTCTATAACTTTATAATTTGATATTTCATGTTTTGCATGGGCCAATAAAAATTTATTTTAAAAACACCTCAAATCTACAAATTAATCCCTAAAACCACTTGCATTTGTCCTTGCAGGCACAAACAACATGAATTTTCCAAAAATTTGATCAAAATTGATGCAAAATTTGCATTTCCACACTTCCTAGAGCAAAAAAGGTGGCCAAATTGAAGAATGTACAGTTACCATTGATTTTCTCTTTCTCCTTCAATCTGGGCCCTCCACATGTCAAAATATGATTGGGAATGAATTTGGGCTCACTTTTTGACCTTTTAACATTTTTGGAAAAATGGAAAAAAATACTTTTTCTCCGCCCCTCCGCCTTTGAAATTTGGTGATGACACGTGGCATATGGTGGGTCCCATTGGGATCATGGCTCAATTCTGTGCATTTTGACCTTTTTGGAATTTGGAAAAATTCAATTTTTTCCCCATGGGCCCACACCTCCGCCTCTGTCCTTGACACATGTTAAACTCTCTATTGCTAAAAATCCATTGGCTTATTCCACGTTTTAGCACCTTTTTTCATCAGGAAAATTTTCAACTTTGCCTCCATGGGCTGCGCCTCCGATCCTGTCCTCGCCACGTGTCCTATTCTAATTTTTCATGGAGCCACGCCTCAAATCTTCCATTCTAAGTCTTTTTTTCAAAAGGGAAAAAATTTCCTTTTGCCTCCGCTGGCCCGCCGACCCACTCTGCCTTCGCCACGTGTCTCCCTAGGGCTCATTTACAAGACTACGGCTTAATTGTTTTCTTTAACTCATTTTGACCAAAAGGGAAAATTTTCCCCTTTTCTTCTGCGGCCTACACTTCCTTCTACACCCACCACGTATCCACCCCTTGCTCCATTGTGGACCCACGGGCATTTCTTCTACTTTTCTCCCTTTTCGCCAAAAAGGCAAAAATTGCCTAAGTTCTCCGCCTGCCTTCCATCCCACCTTGGCATAAGAACACGACATGTGTCCTCCTGCAGAGTTGCGGGGTAATGTTGAATTTTTCCATAATCCAAAAATGCCAATTTTTTCAAAGAAACCCCGCCGATCCTTGTCCAACCAGAGGTAGCCACATAGGAGATGTCGTTTGAGCTTAATTTTGATGGTCAAATGACACCCGTACAACCGTCAAAAAACATAGAAATATCTAAGGGCCCTGAATTTGATTTTTTCTTCGTGGGTGAAGGAGTTTTTTGGTCAAAAAACATATGGGAAGTGGTTTTAAGCAATTTTTGACCATGGGGAAGGATTTTTTAGGGCAAATAAGTATAAAACGAGAAAATTCAAGCTCCACAGTCGGAAAATGGAAAAAATGATAGAGGCCCATGGATTTGGAAATTTAGGGCATAAAACAAAGCCTACATGTATTTTTCTTTCAATTTGGGGAAAAATAATAGGTTTATGAGCCATTTAAAGCATTCAATCTGGATGGGGAAACTTGCAGACCACCAAAATCGAAGAAAAACATTTTTTGAGCATGTAGACAAAAGGGTAAAGATGGGAAAATAACATAGGATCAAAATGGACACCAACATTGTACTCGAAATGATTGCTACAAAATTCAATTTTTCCTTCTTCTCTAGGTGTGTTGCTACTTCTTTCATGGATTCTAAGGCCAGAGGTTTCCTTTCCATGGTGAGGATGTGTGTTAAGTCTTCAAGGAACTCAAGGGAAGATCCATACTTTTGCATGGCAGTTCTAGGTATGGATGCTTCAAAATAATGGCATTTGTGATGGATTCTACCTTCTTATATACCTCATGCACCCTTGCCTTTTCTTCCCTTAGTTCACGCTTTAGGCAGTGTGCTAATTATCTCCTCCTACTTCAAGTTCTTGGTTCTCTCTTCTAGCTCTTCTTCCCTCTTTTCTAGCTCTGCCTCTAGAAATTTTACCCTGTCATTCCTTCCAAATAACCTGGCTTCCAGTTCAACCGAGACCTTATTCAACACATTACAGACTTGTTCATCTGAAAATCTGTGAGCGCTCACCAAGGGGTTGTCTCCTTTTGACTCAAGCATCTTCATTAGTGCCCCTTGGCTTACCTCGAACTCTAGCTCGTCGATGTGGGACTCAATTTCCCATGAAAGAATTTTCCTCGTCCGAGGGTATGCACCTTCTTCATCAAACGACTTCATTGCCAAGAGTTGATCTGTTGGGACTGTGCTTTGGAAGCGTGCACGTAACACCTTGCTTGGATCATCAATGTAGCTCATTCTTGGTCTTTTGATCTCCATGTGCTTTCCACCTGTGTGCATGCCCTTAGGAATAGTTATTATTAGACTGACACCTTTCTCGCACTTTGTTGTGGTATTTTCCTACAATCCTTCCTTATCTTCATTCATCACTATTTCAGCATTGTGCTCCAACTCTTGTTCTACCAAGGCTTCAATGATTTTTGTTGCTTCTCTTTCTGCCACCTTGTTTATTTTCTCCTACGTGAGGTTTGGAGTCCTCTGACTCTTCGTGCTAACCTCTTCATCTCCTCCCATGTCATGGGTGCCCTCCTCCTCCTAGATGCCCTTCCTTCGCACAAATTGATAGTCATTCTTCTCCTCTTTTCCTTCTTCTTCTGAATCATGCACGCTGAAAATAAGTGGTTCTTGGTTTCCTTTAGGTTCATCTTCATCCCTCTCACCCCTGTATTTCTCCAAGCTCTTTGTTTCCTCTAAATCAGCTTCCTCCATCACCTTCTATTTCTTCCTAACTAGGGATTCCAGTATAGGAGATTTTACTTTCTCTTCTTCCTCCTCTAGTGATTTCTCCTCTCGTAATAAGTTTTCCTTGCTCTGGTGCCTCCTCTCTAACTGGGGACCTCTTCCTATGCATGTAAGTACTTGTTCTAGCACTTGTTCTGGGCGCCCACCGCTTGAGTATCTTGGACACTTGGTGCCTTTTTCTTTATCTCTTTTGTCTCCTTTTTCTTGGGTGTAGTCTTCTTTCTACATGTTAGGTCTTCAGGTATAGCTATATTATTCTCAAGATAAGTGCCCTTCTCAAACTTGGGCCTTATGTGAAGGTATACACACATCGTGGACCTCCCTGCAATAGGAAAATTTAGAGGTTTCATCATCTGAACTTCATGCAATACGTACTTTTCCATGTACACACGCTTGTTGGGGTAGACCAATGTCCTGCGCATCTCCCTGTGGTCCCAATCCATACTTCCAAGGTCAAACTTCAGCTTCTTGGATTCCTTGAATTTGTTTACCCCCGCCTGGAAGTACTGAGTGGTGAAGGAAAATGGAATTTTACACCATGGGCTCATGCTTTCATCAACCAACCTAAATCTGTCGATGCAGAAGTGTTTGTATACTGTGAATTCAACTTCTCCCTCTGTGAGCTTTGGTAGTTGCTCTGGGATCCTCCATTCTACCCCAAATACATTCCTCAAGCATGTATACCATTTCTAAAGATGCACCTTGTGAATGTTCATCATGTTATCGCAAGTGTATTTTTGAATCTCTTTGTGGGCAAGGGGTCTTCCTCTGGGTACTCCCAAACAAACTTATATACCCATATGGCACTCTGATCCCTAAAAACACAATAAGTAAGAGGACATTGCCGAAAGGTATCTTATCACCGTCTCACGTGATACCAATGATCCTATCTGTGATGTACGTAGAAAAGTTGTAGATGGCACTCTTTGATATCCTTATGCAAACTTTAAGCCATAATTTTTTCACTTGCTTCCACCTCTCTTGGTCATTAAGTTTGGTTACTAGGTGTGCGGCCATTCTCATCACTGGGTCTTGGATATCCTTCACGATGAGACCTATGAATTTTGAAATCAGCTGAGGGGTTATGCACATCTTGTACCCCATGAAGTGAAATTGATCTTCATGTATGCATGACATCATCCACTGATAGAGGCGCTCAGATTCCCAAAGTAGGCAACTCATAGAGTTACAATAATCCCACCTTCTCCAACTTCACTTTTACTTCGTTGTTATAAATGGGTAACCCTTTTGGTGTCCTCTTGTTTTTTGGGTGCACTAACTCCAAAGCACCATTTCCTTTTCAGTCATGTTTTTGTGATGGTTATAATTGCTTCTTTGTCATGTTTCTTAAATTGGATTCCCACTCCTTTCCCAAAGAAAACCCCATCCGGTCTTGCATTTACGCATACCATTCTTCATTGGTACTTGTGGTGATTTCTTGTTATTTTCCCTTGCCTTTGCCCTTTTTAGGTGTTGCATCTAGTTTCTTGGGTGTCATTGTGTAGGTTATCTTTGCACTTCAACTTCTCTTTCTCTGCTTCTCTACCCTTTCCAATATTAGATCTCAAATGTATGAAGAAACTCATTTTCAACCCGTGCCCTAGTTGTCAAACCCTTGCTAGAATATCCCCTTCACAAGATGGTGCTTCTCCATAACTCTCTCTACACTGTGAACTATTTCCCTCCTGGTTTGTAGATCCAAACTAGTTACTCACGGATAAATTTCTCTAATTTTTCTTCACACAGATCAACTCTGGAAACCCTAGTTCACAAAAGCTCTTCCTTCTTTGTATCCGTAATGTAAATAATGAGAGCCTAACCTTCTATTTATAGTTTTTCCCACTTTTCAACATTAAATGCTACCTTACCTACCACCGTACTTTAACACTTAATGTGGATTTTTCAACAAAATTTGACTTTAGTGCTTTAACTCACATGCCCAACCTTGCACAAACAATCCCCAAACCTTCTAGCGCACAACCAATCCATCTTGACAGGAGACTCTTGTGCACGTGTCACCAGCACCGAAGGTACTTCTGTCATGATTTTTCTCTCACCTACCTTGTTTTTTCTTTTTCTTTCTTCCTCTTTTGTACATGGATCCATAATGTAGCCTTACCCTGATACTAACCATCCTTTTTCACCTTTCCTTCCATGCACTTCCTATCCCAGGGCTATTCAACTAGGCTTTCCAATGCAATCCTTCCTGGTTCTTCACACTTTGCACTTTCCTCCACATTATTCTACCCCACACTAAAATGATGTGTGGTCCTCTGCGCATTCACAACCTTTGAAAAAGTAATGAGGTTACCGACACCCAAGGCACAACACAAAAACAACAACGAGAAAGGGAAACACAAGAAAATAAAATGCATTAAGGGAAATCCTAAACTAACTGGCAACACTACCTTATTATAAACACCAAGAAGACTTATTTATAGTAGGGCTTCAGCCTACTTCCATTGAAGTGTCCTGGCAATCTCATCCCATCTAGTGCTTGTAATTGGCATGCGCCTAAATCAAGGATGTACAAGATGATGTAGGGGCCCAACTAATGGACTTTTAACTTCCCAGGATGGTGCAAAAACTTTGAATCATATAGTAAGACCATCTGCCCAACCTCAAACTTCTTATTCTTAACATGACGATCATGACATGCCATTTTTTTTTTTTTCGTTTTTTCAAGTTGTCTAGATCCACCTAGCTAGTGATCGTCTTTCGTCCAACGCTTATTCATCATCTAATCCTCTTGCGTCGTTATACGTAGAGAAGGTAACAAGAATTCAACTGGTAGGAAAACCTCTTCGCATTAAACACCAATTAGAATGGTGTGTCCTTATTCAACCTCTTGTGAGTTGTCCTATATGCCTAAACAATGACTGCTACTTTGTCATCCCAATCTTGTCTATAAACATCACAAATATTAGTCAATGTGTGACTAAGTATTTTGTTAAACGCCTCTGTGGTTCCATTTTCTTGTGGATGGTAAGGTGTAGTCTTATGATGAGCCACCATGAACTCTGCTAATAGAATCCTTATTGTCTCATTCAAAAAATGTGTACCCCTGTCACTAGTCAAACTCAAAGGGCATCCATACCTTGTAATAATGTTTTCCCATAGGAACCTTGTTGCAGTAGCTATTGTATAATCCTTAGTAGGTGCTACTTCTACCCACCTTATCAAGTAATCTATGCAAGTTATTATATACCATGACCCAGTCCTACATGTGGCTGGTGCAATAGGGCCTATGAAGTCTATAGCCCACTTTTTGAATGGCTCGATCTTTGGGAATAGGGCGAAAGAATTTCATCTCATAACTCTGGTTTACCAATGCACTAACAATGCTCACATGACTTAAAATATTCCTTACAGTCTTGATATAGGATCTCCCACCATAATCCGGCCATTAATATCTTGCATGTAGTGGCGTCGCCTGTATAGTGTCCACCTACACTACCTTTGTGCACTTCTTATATTATGGATAGGCACTCATGTTCTAGCACACACCGACGTAGAATCTCATCACGTCCTAGTTTTTATAAATCCCCACTAATCAACATGTAGGGCACGGAGCATATAGTTAACCAATTTTTATCTAATTCCTTTGTCTCTTTTAGCACTACACTTGTCTTGAGAAATACTGCAATATATTCTAAGTCTGAGGGTGTGCGTCGCAACCTAAATAGTTTTGCATCTGGCATGGTATCCTCAATGCTTTGCATGCATCCTCCCCTAAATCGATTCTAGACAAATGATCAGGTCTAAAATTACTTTTTCCTGGTTTGACAACCACCGTGAACTCAAATTCTTAGAACAATAGTACCCACCGACATATGTGCCCTTGTAGAATAGGCTTGTTCACCAAGTATTTCAATGCCATATGGTCAGTGTAAAATATAAATGGAGTTGCTAGCAAATATTGTCTAAACTTGTGAAGCACGTAGATCATTGACAATGCCTCGCACTCAGTTGTAGTATAATTCTACTCTCTACTGGTGTTAACTTCCTGCTTGCAAAGCACAAAGGATGATCACTAATCCCTTCACTAGGTTGTGCAAGTACCGATCCAATGGTAGTCCTTAAGGTGTCAACATGAACATAGAAGGGCTTATCCCAAGAGGGGAATGATAGTATGGGCATGGTGACAAGCCTATCCTTTAAAGTTTTAAATGCCTCTGTTGTGCCTCTCCCTAATGAAAGGCACTTTTATGCTTAAACAACTCTTCTAAAGGCATGACGATCTTGGCATAGCCCTTGATGAACTTTCTATAGTACCCCGAATGCCCAAGAAATCCACGCACTTTTATTTGATTAGTAGGCTCCCTTAATCCCAAAATTACTACAACTTTTGCGGGATCTACTAGTAGGCCTTCCTTACATATGATGTGTCCCAATAATGTTCCAAACAAGGTAGCAAAGACACATTTCTTAATATTGAGGGATATCCTCAACTGCCGACACCTTTCAAACATTAACCTTAAGTTGTCACAATGGTCCTTCACTAGCCCATATCTTGTCCAATCATCTAGGTAGACTTGAAGAAATTTATGGATGAAGTCCTGGAAAGCTTGTACCACAATGCACGTGAACATAGAAAGTGCATTCTTCAACCCAAAAGGCATGACTATATGGGAAAAACCTCCCCACTCAGTGGCAAAATTCATCTTCCTTTGGTCCTCCTTCATGATTCTTACCTGATGATAGCTCGAGAATCCATCTGTGAAAGAGTAGACCTCGCATCCTACTAATCCCTCTAAAATTTATTCAGTAAATGGGGTTGGGAAAGGATCAATGATACACACGCATTCGGGTCCCTATAACCAACACATATCCTTATCCTTCCTTTTGTCTTGATGCTAATTATCATTGGACTTATCCACTCTAACTCTTCAACGACTTCAATGATGTCCGATGCTATCATCTTTTCCATTTCTTCCTTGACCTTCACACGCAGGTTAGGATTCATTTGGTATGGTCTCTTCCGGACCGGGCGCGCACCCTCCTTCAAATTAATTATCATTTCCCCCAAGGAATTTTGAACTCCTTTTAGTTCATGATACCCGCACGGAATAAATCCTCAAACTCTCATAAAAGATCAATGATCTTAGAGACTTATTTCTCCGACCAATAGTCTCCAATGATTGCCTCCTTGGGCTCTGCTCTTGAGCCGATGTTAACCTTATTTGTCTTTAAAGGTTCATGATAGGTGTGTGCCCGTTCATCAAAACTATCTAACACCTCACGTGTCCCTACAGAATGGTCAATGTCCAAGTTTTTCACATCTTCCCCATCAATTATATAAACCATATTTCCTTTTTCTTTCTCTATACATGTGTGCTCAAAGTGTATCTCTTTTATTTCTTCTTCCTCAAAGTGCACCTCCAAGCCAAGTTCACCTAGAAAGTCTAGTAGCCTATCTTCTACCATGGCACTATCCCCAATGGTAAGGTGCTTGACAACCTGCAATGCCTTATCCACCAAGGGTTTTGTACTCTGATATTCAAATGTTTGAATGAGATCTACTGCTAACTCTTGTCGATTCCTTGTCTGGCGGTGTGTCTTAGCATGAATGTACCATACACTCGCACAAACTTGTAGGGTGGAATAAAACTTGTGAAGCCATAATGAAGGTGGAAATTTTTCTGTGCTTCCCATCCAAGTTGTCTCACATGCTTGGATATGGAAGGAAGTGGTCTCTCTACCATGGTAGTCCTTTATGTGGGCACATTACTCCTATAAAACCTTATGGAGAAGGAAATTCTCACCTCGCGCCATTCCAAGAGGTTATCCCAATGTGTCACCACTAGCACACAACAGTTTCAAGAGTAGGACATAGCTTAACATCCCTCTTTGTTCATTCTCCTTCTTCCACTGAGCTTCCATCTCCTGCAAAAAGATCTCAAGGAAGGCTCCTCCTGAATACTTAGGTAGCTTCTTTCCTCCTGGCACCTTTGGATCGTATGCACCTTATTCACCTTTGTCATTGATCCCCCAAAATTTCATCTGGTTAACTCATAGGTTCCATGTGCCTAATTATTACATGCTATACTAGTGGTGTCACTTAAGGACTGAGCATCCTCAAACTGGATAACTCCTTCTATGGGATGGATTACCTCTAGATCCCTGATTGAGCACACATATATTCTATCCAGGACCTCTTCTCCCAAAGGTTCAATATAGGGTGTTGATTTTCCATCAGCCAGGGGTATGATGACCCATTCCTCCTCATTTTCAAAGCTTATGTATCCTTTGTTGAACCGAAGATCCACATTGTTCTTATAGCACCATGGGTACCCAAGTAATGCTGGGAAATTTTCTACCTCGGTGAGCGCTAAGACTTCAAAGTCCCCAGTAAACTTAGTCCCTGAATGGTGATAGTTGCATCTTTTAAGACACCGATGGGCATTGCCTTTATTTTGTTCGCCATATACAGCACATTCGAAGATGGTTGTAATGCAGGTCTTCCCATCTGATGCCATGCATCCAAGGTGAGAACATTAACCTCCGTGCCTAGTGTCAATGAGGATATTACTAAGGAGCCATCCATCTATGATTGCATTTAACATGATCTCTTTATCATATTCAAGGTTGTGAGGGGAAGGTTTACATGCAAGACCTTCCTCTCGTACTCTTCTCCTGGTCAAGTGGTACCTTCTCTCTCGTTGGTGCAATTTATGGGTTTACACATTTTGCCTTAATTTCCATGTTCCATTTTTTACTTGAAAATGTTCATTTGTTCCATCTCGTGGCTTACAATTTGTGTTTCCCATTTGAATTCATTGAAAATGCCCTCAATGTTGTTATTTTGCCCCATTTTCAAACAAAATCCAAGTTTCCCCTTTATTGTGCCCTAATCTTTTTCATTTGCATGGGCTGTGTTATTTTTCCTTGGCCAAAGCGTAAAAGAAACCCGTGTTTGATCGACTTCCATTTTTGTGAAGGTGAAATCTCACTCCCCAGGTCTAAATTAATATAAAATCATGCTTCACTTGTTTCAAAATTGAAAAATCCACCTTCCTTGTGAAAAGTTTGATTTCAGAGGCATCCCCTACGTTTTTACATTTTGACAGGCATACGGGCATGTTCTACCCATCAAATTTATCATTGCAACATTTATGCTGACGTGGCAGGCTCTCATTGGGTGGTGCGGTTAGAAAAATGTTATAACTTGTCATTTTTGAGTTTTTTGTGAGGGGAAAATTTGGCCCACGAGCCCGCGCCCAGTGGGAAAGTGACACGTGTCCAGGATGGTCAGGCGGGTGGCGGGGGAGTTGAAAATTTTTTTCTTCAATTTTTGAAAATTTCTCAATGTCAATTTTTGTTCGAGGGCCCACGCCCAATGGTATGATGACACGTGGCACGGGAGGATCAAGCGGGTGGCGGTGGAGTTGAATTTTTTTCAAAATTTTGGCTCAAAATGCAAAAGGAAAATATTTTCCTGGGGGTCCACGTCCAATGGGAAGTGGACACGTGTCCAGGGGAGACAAGGAGAAGCGGGGTTGTGCATGATTTTTGGATTTTTTCCTTTGGAGTCAAAATTTCAAAGTAAAAATTTGAGCCAGATCTCCGCATGAATCACAAAGTGACACGTATGTAGAGATGAAATGGAGGGGCGGAGGCTTGGAGAATTTGAAGTTTTTTAGCTTCAAAGGAAAAAAAGAAAAATTTGGCTCGAGGTCCCACCACCAATGAACAATGGACACGTGTCCAACATTTGATGGAAATTCGGAGCGCGGAGGAAAGATGGAAAATTTTCCAAACTTTGGTGAAAAATCTCAAGGTGAAAAGTGAACTGTGGAAAATTTTAAGGTTTCTCCCCATAGCCAATCAGGGGGAGACACGTGGCATGGTTCAAAATGGAAAAAGGAAGAGCGCGGGCTGCAAAGGATTTTGTGCTCACGAGGATTGAAAGCAAATTGGATGGTTCGGCTCCGCATCCAATGGGACAGCAACACGTGGCGGAGAAGCAGTGGGTATTCGGGGCACGGAGAATTTTGAGAAAAATTTCCTTTTCTCAAAAAAGGAGCAAAAGTCATCATTTTGGCCCATGGTTTTCAGTAGGGCCCACAGGAGGACACGTGGCGCATCCAGGGGGCAAGCGGGAAAATTTTCACAATTTTCCCGAAGTCCAAAAAAGGTTACAAATGCAAATTTTAAAGGGAAGGTTCATGCGCCAATGGTTTTTAGACACGTGTCCCACCTTATTCAAAGGCAAAAAGGTAATTTCAGTGTTTTTGAAGGGGATTTGAATCTAACATGTGGAGGGCAGAGATTTAAAGTTGGTTTTAATCAATGGCAGCTATGCATTTTCATTTTTTTGGGCGCCATTGGGGCTCCAAGATGCTTGGAATCATCATTTTTATACCGATTCACATGAAATTTTATATGAATTTGCATCCCCTCAGCCTTCTAATAATAATGACACCATTATTTTGAGATGATTTGATGTCTTGTGATGTTTTTCATGAAATATTTTTCTCAACCCATGAAAAACACATGAAAGATAAAAAATTAAAGTTGCAGAGTTAAAAATGATAGGGGAAAAAGGTGAAAAATGATTGCAAATGCATGCTGGCATAGTGGAATGCCCAAAATGTGACCCTGGGATGGATAAGGATCTGATTTCATGCAATATTTTAAAATATTTGTGCATCCCTGGCATTTGGTGAGCTATTTTACAGTTTTATATCATTTTTCATCAAATGGATAGGGTTTTGTAACAAATTTGATCCCTTTGGCATATTCTTTGCTTGGGATGCAAGGATCCAAGTTGGCAGAGGGTATATGATGTAATTTGGAGGAATTTTGTAGGTTCTGTTGAGAATTTTGGAGGAGGAGAGAAGAATTTTCATGTGAAAAACTGAAGTGTTCCATTTCTTTTGGAGAAACTACCTGAGGGCCATTTTTTATTCCTATTTGCATCAAATGTTCATCATGTTGAGTTGGTTTCAGCTTTATAAAGCCATCAACAAGCTTTGAGATTGTCTAAATAACATTCCCTTGCTGATATATTTGATCAAATTCTTGGATCAACTAGTTTTATCTCTTGGCAAAGCTTGCATACACTTATATTTCAGTATGTTTTCAATTTGTGTTTCATGCTCATGTTGCAATCTTGTGTTTAGGATCTCTCTGATCATACAAGGTCTCATTTCTGGTTGATGGTTTAATGGCATTTGCAATCTTGTATTCAGAAGAGCTTTCATCTGATAAAGATAAACAGATTTAAAATCATCTTACTGTCCTTGATTAATGAGACTGTCTGTAAACCTTTGGGTGCACCTTAGGTCATGATTAAATAGGGATTCCTAGATGCTTCATTGGTATTTTGCTTCAAGCCTTTGTGGCAGGTTATCAAAGTTTGTATGGAATAGTGTAGATTTGGGCATCCATGTGTGCACACATCCTGGTTGAAAGAGCACTTCAGATTCATTGAAACATCTCTGCTGTTTAGGTGTTGTAATTCATTTGTAAATTTTCCCAAAGAAGGTGATGACTCCTAACTACTCTTGTTCCAACATCTCTCATCATAATTTCATTTTAGACTAACTCATCCTACCTCCAATACCCCTGCATTTGCATTGTGTGTCCACAAAAGAATTCAATCCTTTCACTAAAATGCACAAAGTTGATCAGGGTCTTATCATGTCTTTAGTAGCTCTAGCTTTGTTTTGAGAACATTTCCATCATTTAGTAGTGACAACTCCTTTGAGTTTGGATAATGGATACTTGATCATGTTTTCACAAAGCCTCTTCCATATCATATGCAAAACACAAGGACATCTCCATCTCCTTACCATATAGGGGCTGCAATACAGGTTCTCTTGCCTTGGTTGATAGGCACAACCTAAAATAGTGAGGGTTAGATCAAAACCCTCTTGAAGGTGCTATCCACTCCCTCAATTATTGAATGCAAACAAGCAGATAGGTGTGCTTCCCCAGCTACAAATGACATACAAAACATCTATCTATCCTTGAGTGTCTTGTGAAAATTCATGATGTTGTTCAAGTTGTGAAGGAGATTAAATCTGGATACCAACACTCTCTCAACCATGCTCCTAGTAAGGGAATAATATTCTCTTGCCTTAGCATTTTACATACTTCGTTGACCTCATCCAGGTCATCCTTTGGCACCTCAACCTTCCTTCTTTGCTCCTCCCTCCTGGACTGCTCCTTTAGACACTAGATTTCTCCTTGTAAACTCCAAATGACATCCATGGTTTCTTGATATACCTCCTTCTAATGCATAGGGTCTGGTACTTCCCATGTACCACTTATTCCCTTGAAACCATGTTCTTCTCCCTTTTAATTTCCTTTCTACGTGCGAACTCTGCTCTTGTTGTTACCATAACAATTTCCAAGCTTGCATTGTGTGTCACCCGTGGCATCCATTGTGTGTCAGCCTTCTTAATGCTCACCATTGCAGCGCCCTTTTCTTTTCAATGCTACTGACTCATGTGCTCAAACAACTCAGGGAACTCCTCATACTTGTGCTTCTTCTTGCACCATGAGCACTATAATAAGTCTATGCACTCATGCTTGTAGTGGTCTGTAGATCTACAATTAAAATAGGTTCCACATGGGAACTCACTTCTTCCTCCGCATTTACCATGATCACAGAATCCTCCATGAAATACTCTTCCTCACGTGCCTCCAATCAAGGCGCTCCTAATAATGACAATCATCATACTTAGAATCTGCTAGCAATACGGTATGATGCACACCATGGTCAATGGCCTCGTGGATCTAGTCGGTAAGCTGAAAATCATTGGTATCATGGGTCGTAGAGGTGTAGATCTTACAGTAGCAAGATACATTCTTCCGAATTACACACTGTAGCAAGGGACATCTACTTGCATCATGGTCCCCATGAAAAATTCACATTCTATTGCTATGGCACATACTGTCTTCTGGGGGAAACTATCCTTAACATGCCCCTCTACTTCACAATCTTTACACCACATTCTGCTCCGAGTTGCATGAGCCGAGTTCGCAGATAAATTTTCCAACTGCTTAGTCATAGCAGCGATTTCAGCTTCTAGAAATGGGTTAACACTTGTATCAACACTCCTAACAACTTTAGCGCACAGAGCAGCTTCCAATGCCTCGCATGTGTGTAAGTCTTATGGGATAATGCCCTTCTAAACAGTGTTATCAACCCTCCAACAAACCATTGAGCATGTTGTGAAGGGTGGATGTCATAGGATAACTTTGACATGAGATTCTTAAATTGTGCGTCATACTCCTACACACTCTCCTCCATTCCCTATTGAATCTCCTTAAGGGCGTTGATGCTCTTCTATTCAAACTCAGGGATGTGGAATTTTGCTAGGAAGGCATTTTTCAATACGGTGTAATCTACCACCATCTAATGTGGGTCATACCTCCTATACTAGCTATGTGCACGCCCTTGCAATGTTATTGCAAAGTGGTAGCCTTCCATTCCAGGGTTGTGATCCCCTTTGCGCGCCATAGCAACTCATACTTGTGAACATGCCCCACAGCATCTTTAATACCCTTGTAATATAGAAAATGTAAAGTCATCTCAAAGAAGACTTGAGGAGGTGGTTGAGCCCCTTGTCCTCCTGGCCCAGATCCTTGATTTCTCCTGGTGTTTCCTTCACCACCAGATCCACTAGATCCCCTAGGTATTGTGCCTCCTAACCCACCAGATCCACTGGATCCACTAGGTCTTGTTCCCCCAGTTCCACCGGTTCCACCTCCAGATCCTCCTGTAGCCAACAATAGGCCTGAAGCGGTCGCACCTAGGGTCCCAAAAGTTCCACTAAACTACACGCCGATGGTCTGTGATAACGTTCCACTACCAATAGTATCCCCATACCACTCCCCGGATGCGAGACCGAAAGCTTGTGTATCCACACTTTACCTGAAAATTCCTCCAAACACTGGAATGGTATGTGCAGCCATAGAAGTCCTAAACGAGAAATTATATCTCTTGGGTGTAAATCGATCACTTCCATTGATACCACTGGGTTAATAATATTCTTCCCTTGTTCTCGGAAAACCAAGTGCCAAGGTTTAGTCACTAGGTGGGTTCAGATGTGCACCAACAACTCTTCTTTCTCCGCACGATGAACTCTCATCAAAAGTCAAGGGGTCTATCTTACACACTTGCCAAGATGTGGTAGCACAAACCGCTCGGGTTCCAAGTCCTCTCGCATGAACCTCAAATCCTTCCCGTAACGTCTTCCTCCATATATCCATCACACATACAACCTCATGTTTTTAGCAATCTCCCTTTCACACACTTCACTATACTTGAGCCATCTCTCCTCCCTTTCTTTCTCAATGTGCAATATCTACCATATTCCTCCACCCTAGCTTCCTCACCCAACACTTAGAATGGTTTAACCGGCCATCGAAATGCCTCTAAACTCAAGGTAACAACCAAGATCTTCATTACCAAAGGGATAACATGTAGAAATGATCCTCTGGGCTCCTGCGCAGAAACTCAAACTCAGCAATGTCTAGACAAGAATACATGGAAATAGCATATTCCAAGGTGTAGCTAGTCAGCACTCCTTTCCACCAATGATCCACAACATGATTCCATGTCATATCTGCATCTACTCTTCTTAGATCCACCCGTGTGATCTATAATACCAAACTTGATCTAGATTCATATACCGAGAGCCATTCATACACTCTAATGGGAAGCAATAGAAAAAGTTTCATACAAATCATGGTAGAGGTTATCTACCCATCTACATGTATCAAACTCAGTTCCAGTGCTGAATCTCTGAGAAAATTTGTTCTCTGTGCTCTTAAACCATGATTCAACACTTTCTAAGGTTAAACGCTCAGTCATCACTCATTGCACTGAGATCATGATGTATGTTATTTCCCACTACAACCTCGAAAAGAGTTCCAAAAATGGAGCCAAGATGTAGTCATTTTTACACCCACCAAAGAACAAAGGAACCCCATGCATGTTGGCCTATCACCCAACGGGTGCTGGGCACTCACCTGAGGCACGCGCAGCATCGAGTCTCTCCTTTATGTGAGTTTAGTGGGAAATATCATCTATGATAGGAACTTAAAAAGAGTGAGTGGAAACAATTCTTACATTCATCACGAGCTCGAACGGCCTCTAGACCAATACAGTCATTCCAAATAGAAATATACTTAACATATTATAGGACTGAACTAGAATAGAAAGGAAAATGCATAAGGATTCATACTCATTTCATAAACATACATGAAATAGAACTATGAAGATATGAGGATGGACTAGAATCATTAATGATCATATTCAAATAAGTTGGTAACCTCATTACATCCATTAGATTCATTACAGAACATCGCAGTATGGCAGACCGATAAAGTCATACATCATAACTAGATCTACATTCCTTAGCTCTCAAAAAGAAAATTTACAATCCCAAGCCCCTTGATGCATCCTTCTCCTATATTTTATCTACCCAACCCAATATAACTCCTTGCAGAGTTTCTACGAGCTCCATGCTATATTAATCTCTCTCCTTCTTCCTTTGTGGGTGCTTGTATTTATAGGCCCCTTGAATTGTCAAACCACCTTTCTAAGGCTTCGATCCGTTGACAAGTGTCCAGGATGTGGTATTCCATGGGAGTATGCTCCTCCGCACTCCAAGCTCTCCACTCCTTGCCATGATGGTCTTCTAGAAGCTTCCATCGCAGGCATATTCCTTCCTAGGCCAACCTGTCGCTAGGCTAACACCTTATCCATTCATCATGCGCAGTGGGTCATGCTTTTCTCATGTCCTACCCGATACACCAAATATGGCTAAGTCCCAAGACCTTGTTCTGTCAGTGTGTAACATGGTCCTTCTAAAACCCTCCTAGAACCCTTCCTTGCGTGCTTTCTTCTTGCGCACCCACCCTTCAACTTAGGCCTTGCGTGCCCATGCAACTTTTTTTATTTAGTCAATATTTTAGGGGCCCAACATTCCCCATAATCTCCCACCAATCAATATGACAATCAACAAGTTTCTTACCCTCACCTCTTCGATCACTATTTCCACTAATATCCCTAATCAATGTCCCCAAAATCATAACCCTTATCCGAATAGTATGACCTTCTCACATCTAGCATGCATGTCAATACTTCCCAACCCCTTTCACAGTGTTTTACATTATTAGGTATCTAACCATTTTCAAAAATAGTTCCAACATGTTCATACCCATATTCCTACTTATCACTTGCCGCATAGCCTACCTAATCCCAACAATCCTATCATGTTCCCATCTCCCAAAATAATTCTTTCAATAACCACCCTTTCAATCACAACCCATGATTTACACTCACCCCCAACAAATGCCTCAAACACCCACACATCCGCAAGTTCATCAACAAACTCATCTAACCACTTCTTACATACAACCTCTACCTCTCATCCCCCAAAAACTCTTTCAAATGACCCTATGCAAACTCTTGTAAATAGGTTATCCAATCTCAAATCCACTACTCTAGGATCCAAAGTTTCATTATCCTACGAGAAGATCTGCAATGAGCCTATTCACTCATTTGTACCGGTTAAATTGTATCCTCTACACTAGGAATTGCCAAAATTTACCAAATTTAATGGCAAAGAGGATCCACAACAGCACCTTCATGTATTTAGACATGCATGTTATCTTATCACACACAATTAGGAATTAATGCTTCGCACTTTCCCCATGTCCTTGGCTAGTCCCACACTAGACTGGTACAATAGTATTCCTCAATATTCTATATTCTCCTCCACACTAGCACAACTATTTTTAGAACACTTTTTTATTAACATTGTACTATCAATGATCTATACACTATTTGGAATTTTGAGGAAGATTCCATTACAGACTTCGTCACATGATGGCATGGCATTATAAACCAATTATCCTTCCCTCTCCCATAAACTGACCTCATCAAGCTCTTCTCACGTTCATGTGCGAAGCATATATCTTTTATTTTACAAATCTAATCATTCTAAACCTTTGACGAGGCCTTTACCATGGCTCACAAACTTGAAACACACACCCTTGAGTAGGTTCATTTAAAATTAAAATCAAATAAACCTAAACATGAGTTTACCAAACCTTCCATGCAAAATGAAAAATAAAAAATGGTGGCCAATGTTTTCATCATTAAATCATCTCCTACACCTACATCTAGTACGTGGACTCAACAATGATCCCTTCAACCAACTCCTAACTACACTCCCCTTGGGAATCATATAGTACAATATTTTACAAGTTGATGGTAGTAAATCTTATCACACTCCCTCTTATCTGACCAGTTGATGATTCTATACCCAAACCCGTGTGGTATCGTGAAGAACATTATTGCAAATACCACCAAGTCCAAGGACACGACATAGAGAGACATTGAACTTTCAAGGATTTGTTCCAAAGGCTCATCGATCAGGGTTATCTTCAAGTGGAAAATCCAAATGCTTCACCCAATTAACCACTTGACATCTTTACACAACTGTTATCCAAAATTCACCCCCCAGGGTAAATTTTGATAACATGCATTAAATTCTCAAGTCCCAGGAAAATAGATTGAGTCAAGGCAAAAAGTCATGTTTCTAGGGTCCCCTCAGATTTTTTCTAACTCCCCTGTCCAAGAAGAAGAGAGCAAGTTCTGAGAAAAGGTGAAAAATTACAGAAAACAAGCTCGGGCCGAAAAAATCATGAAAAATGGCTAAGTCCTGGGCCTCGCAGTCGGGACATGAAGGACATTCGGGCGTGAACCGCCAAAAGGCCGCTAGGAAGTCTCAGGCAGCATTTGGGACATCCGGGCCAAAGGGACGCGGGATGCGGAAATCCGAACTGGCCGAAAAGTGGAAAAAATTGACTAACTGTTGAAACAGGCAGTCTGGGACATCTGGGCAATTAGTACGCGGAGGACGCAAGTCGGCCGAAAAGACTTAAGGCAGCCCGGAACAGTTGGGCCGAAGGTACGCGAAGTACATGAACCAGCTGGATCGGCCGAAATGAGAACTTTCACACCGGGACAGTTGGGACAAAAGTACGCGAACCGGCCGAACCGGGCGAATCGGAAGAATTTGTCCCAGACAGTCCGGAAGCAAGCAGGACAAGAGTGCGTGGAGGACGTGAACCGGCTGTTTCGGCCGAATAGAGGACTTTTCATACTTTGGGACATCCGGGACGAAATGCGCGTGGGACGCGAAAATCTGAAGTGGCTGACATCAAGGAAGAAAAGTCAACGTCTGACCCGTGAAACTTCAAACGGCCATAACTTTTGACTCCGAGCTCCGATTTTCACAAAATTGGACTTTCTGGAATGAGCACGACGTCCTCTATGCCACAAAAACTAGATTTATTATTTTTGATGAAGGTATATATATTTAAATAAGAGAAATATATTCGTCTCTAGTCAGTTAATGCTCATTCCCGTCAAATGACGAAAACACGCCTGCTGACTCCAAAATAGCTGCCCGCACTCAGAAGGCCATAACTTTTGCATTTCTCAACAAAATCACACAAAGTTGGTACCGTTGGAATTGTGGCTCCGAGCCTAATGCACAAAAATCAAGAAATTCTAGATTTGATGAGAATTGATTGATATTTTTAAGAAAATGTGGCCGGGTTCATAACAGTGTTTTATTTGGTAGTTGAGAGTGCAATTAAGAGGCATGGTCATCATTCTTTCTCTGCTGCAGCACATGGGACAGTATGGGGAGCCTTTTGCAAGTAATGTACAATCATTTCACTCCATTTAATACCTCTTATAGGTGGTTGAAGGACAGATTTCGGGATTTCCATTTTCCCTTCTCTTTTCCTTCTCATTTTTCTATAAATTGGAGTGTTGGGCTCATTGTAAAGGAGAGAGTTTTGGGTAGCAAAGCTCTGCCAAAATTGCTTTGTGAAGCTAGTGTGTTGTAGGCCCTTGTAGTGGACTCCTTGCATGGTGATCCAGGCCCTTATCTTGTAATAGACTGAACTGTGCATATCATGAAGCAATAAAATATCAGTTTGTGGATGTATCTTCCCCTGCTATGTTTTCTTGCATTCTTCTTGCCCCTTTAATCTTTCTACAAGAATATTGTGTCTATTATTATGTTCTTGCAGGGATCCATTATCATTGTGTATGCTTGGAATATTGTTGTGAATGCATTTTGCTAGATTATGGAGAACTGTCATCACCTCTTCTAGTGTGTACTTTGCTTCATATTTCACACATTTGGAGACTACTCTCACACCCTCCTTTTCTTGGTGTATCACCGCTTTAGTGTAGGCTTTCATTTTATGCATTCTCTCTCCCTGGTCCTTGGAAATTTAGATTAGAATAGTTAGCTTATCCTGCATTAGAGTAGATTGTGGCGAGTAGTTTAGGAGCAAGAACTGGCTTTCTTTGGAGGTCTATCTCAAGTAGCAAGTCCCACAACTTGGAGATAGTACCCATGTTATCCAATCACACCGTGATTTCAAGTATATGCACTTGTATAAACACGAGGGTGCTATGATTCAAAGTGATAACAACAACCTTTCCCAAATCATACACCAACAAGCCAAGCCACCACTTCTACTACAACCCAAGCACCCAACACTCACACTATAAATACCACAACACTACTGATCAGGAACCTATCCCATCCACAACCTCCTCTCCTTCACCGTCAATCACATAAATCCCTTTTGATATCCTTCCTACATCTATTTTACCTATATGCATCTCAACACCCATTCCAACTTTTATAACTGGTAGAACCCCATTTGTAAATATATCATTTATTCCCCTAGAGACATTCTTGAAGCAACCATTCCAACCTATTTCCACATCCGGAAGTGGTCCTTCATCATCTCCCTTAAAAATTACATCCACTTCATCATGGTAGGACCAATCACTTCACCTATAGCTATTCCACCCTTTCCTGTCATACCATCCTTAGAACCTACACTAGTCCCTCCTCCCATTCTTCTACCCACATCAACTGTTATGGTCACGACCACACCACCTTCTCCCTCCATGCCAATTCCATCATTTGAGGAATTTTTAAGAACACTTTAGCTTGCAATGACTTCAAGTGTTCCTTCCATATCATCAACACTATCTAACCAATCTCCACTTTCTCGTAGATTGCCTCAGACAAGTGTTACTTCCTTCACCCGAGCCAACCATAACATCACCATCTGACCCCCCAGTCAAAGTTGTTGTCACTCCTCCCAAGGATGCATCTTCACATATGAAATCTATAATCCCTCCTAGGGTTAAACCATTCAATCTAAAATCATATGTTTTAGGATCACGAACATTTCAACCCACCAACCCAAAACCATTCAACACTAAAAAAATAACCAACATCAAAACTAAATTCAAATCACCGAAACAAAAATATGCTCATATTTTACCCCAAACATCCAAGATATCTCATAAGGCATCTTCTAGCACTTTAGTTGGATCATATACCAAAATATTCCAACACTTATTGCAAACCTCTGTAATCACACTTCCGCCTATCAAGGCCTTTGACCCAAAAGGAAAGAAGCCTTTATGGTTCAATTCCAACCTTATGTGCACCTTTCATTGTACCCTTGGGCATGATACTAAACATTGTAGAGCGCTCCAAGCCATTATCCATAATCTCATTGAAGAGGAAAGACTTCTTCTTGGACCAAGTCAGTCCCTTCCTTCCATATCTAGTCCGACACCGCCATTTCACCTTCGAGAGATGACTCTTCTAGGGGTGGTCCCCCTTTATTCATTAATGTAGTTCGGGTGACCACTCGATCTGGCTCACGTGATCCAAAACTCGACCTCTCGAACCAAAATCCAAGACCTTCGTCATTATTCCTCCTCCTAAGGAGTTGACCACATCATCAAAACCAAAGGTTTATATTTTAATAGCTCCTAGGCCTATTGAACAAAGTATCGCTGACAGTTTCATCAAGCCACAATCAAGATGTCACTTAACGAGCTCATTCAAAGCTTGTTAGATCATAGACAAGCTCTTATTGAAGCCTTAAAGTGCATTCTGACATCCACTGATAAGGCTCAACCCTTCGCATCACTCATAGGAGTGCTTATGGCTTCTACTACTACCATCTCATTCAATGATGCTAAAATTTTAGACATCCCATTGGAAGAGCATGATCTTCCCCTCTTTATTACGATCAAGATCAATGATACATTCATTCGGCGATCCATGATCGACAATGGGGTGAACATTAATATCATTCCGTCGCATACTTTCAATCAACTTAAGATCCCAAAGGAATTTTTTACCCAAGCGCTATGGTCCTCCGTGTTTTCACGATGTCATTGCTCCCAACTTGGGAACGGTCATTCTTCTCATCCGCATTGGTGAGAAACTCATCCATGAGGTCTTTTATATCATTGAGGAGAATTTCAATACAATGTTCTCCTTGGATGACCATGGATCTACGCCATGCGTTGCATCCCCTCTACACTCCATCGTTCCCTTAAATATGAGCACAAGGGAAAGATTCTCACACTCCCTGGGGACGCTCCTCCCTTCCAAGGGTGCAACATGACCTATAGACCAAATGATGTACTCGTTCCTAAGAACAATCCATCTACATTGTCTACCAACTTCAACCATTCCCTCATCCAAACTCCCTAACGGTAACTCCCTGGATAATGTAATGGACAAACTTATGATGGGGGAGTATCATCTCCTCACACTCAACACTTTTCCCACTCCTCACCGTATCGTAGACTTGATAAAGCACCTATGTACCAGCCAAACATCGGGATGTTCTTCCCTTCGATCCACCTCATCTTCACACCAATCTTATTTATGGTGGTTTTGATACCCCATCTTCCCATATCAATGATATTCCACATGCCAAACCTTATACCAATGGCTTTGGATTTCTCAACAAACCATCTTTTGCCTATACCTATTTCCATCATTGCACATGGAATGGATTTGGCCTAGGTCATTATGAGCACGGCCCACATGGCCTTATTCCCAATCAATGTCGTAAACCTCATGAAAATTTTAGGTTAGGCTACAAGGAGAAATCCTCTTATCTCGTTCCACCATCTAAGATACTCATGGACATGCCTCCTCCACCTTTGTTGTCATCCACTATAAAAATGGTGTGATTTTTGAAAAAATAAAAATTTGGGGTTAGATGCTTGTGTTGCGGGTTTTTGTGTGTACTTGTGGTACTCGTGACCCTTGTTCCATCCAATACACGGTTCCTCGCACTCCTTTGCTTCCGCAATATAAAGGAAAATGAGTTCCTCAAGTTCTCCCCGCCTCCACCATATCCGCATTTGGGTTTGAGTTTGAAGTTAATGTTGAAAGTTCGCCAATTCAAGACGATGGAGTAGAAGGTTCTCGATACCAAAATTATCATTTCATGGTGATGAAATGTTTTCCATTAAGAATAAATGTGATATATATAATTAATTTGCCGCCTCAAATTAATTAAATAATTTTATTTTAATGTTGAGTTAAATTGATGGTGTTAATCGGTGAAATCGGGCATTTTTGAGAACTCATGACACGTTCCTCCAACATCAATGTTCTCCCGATGCTCCTTTCCTCCACAATACATTTACATCACCATCCTTTGCGGCTATTGCGGAATAATTTGGAAACAAGGGAAAGAGTTCTTTCGTGCTCGTGGTTCTCCGCATCGCATAGATTTCTGCATTATGCTATATTTCTTTCTTTGCGGGTAGTGCAGAAATTTCTTTTCCCCAAGGAACCTATTCTCCGCACTCATTTGTTCTCCGCACTTCTCTCTCATCTGCAAAATGTGTCTTTTTGCGGAGATTTCATTGTTAGATGGAAACAATCTTCCAAACCCTCTCTTTGACCATTTAAATACAAGGAAGGTGGAAGGTTTGCATTCGCAGGATTTGAAGCTGAGCAGCTTGCAGTACAAAATGTGATTAATAGGAACAAGAAGAGATCACTCGGGGAAGGTGACAAAAATGTAATAATTCCCAGTATAGGTGCGATTTCGTATTCATAAAGATTGTCTACCATTATCCGAATATATGTTCAAGAAATCAATCGAAGATAACTATGAATAGAAGGAATAAGTTTAATCCACAACACATGAAAAATATTTCTGAGTTGTTCCATCCCGAACGATTTGATGCTCGTGGTCTAGTTGAAATCGTACTACTCCCGATTGAATCACAACCACCAGTTGATCTTCACCTTGACATGGAACTGCGACGTGGGAATGTTGAGGATGCGTGCCAAATGTTTGACAAAATACTTGAACTAAATGTCGTCTCCTAGACTTCCATGGTTCAAGGGTATACACATAAGGGTGTCCACCCACTCTGATTTGGATGATGCTGGGGAAATTATAACGCTTACCCTCGCATGAAAATAATTTTGTCTAATTCACGCCGCCTTCTGCACATGGCACAGGTTTTGTTAACAGAGGAGCCTGATGTTGTGAAAGGTGTAGTTTCCTTGCTAAAGGAAATGGTGGCTTGGGATCCCAAGGCAATGATTTGACTTTATAACACAGTTGTTTTCTGCTATGAATGCATATATGTTTATGTGTAGTCATAGAAGGATGGTAGAGGATGTAAAAAAATATAAGTCATCAGTTTCTGAGGCTGCGCCAATGGTTATGGATAGAATTGAAAGTTTCACGTATGAGCAGTCTTTCACTACCAGAACATCTTTGTCAAGAAAAAGAGGAATTGAACAAACAGTAGAACACTACTTGTGAAGAGTACAGACTAAAAAAGATGAGATATTGCATAATGTAGTAGAGCATAAAAGTGAAGTAAGATCAATTCTTTCTGAGGCACCTGGTGTTAAGTGACAATTGGTTCCTAAGAAAATATGGGTTTATTTCTTGTAAAATGCCAGGGAAGTTGACCCTAATAATCCTGAAGGTTATACTTCCTTCCATTCAAATTCAGAAGCTTGTGTCCTTTGCGAGTTGGAACTATCTAAGGCAACAAACCTACAAGACCATCTGAGGGAAACCAATATGGAACAGAGGCAAAGGTACAAATAGTCATATACGGGTAAAAGCATTGTTGTTTTTCCTGGATATGGTTGTTACTCGGTGCCTTCATTATGGATTGCAAAATGGAAGGCCTACTTGATAATAATCGGCAAGAATGCTTCTACTATAGAAGAACCAGGAAATTTGGAGCAACGAATTGATTATGTTGTATACGGGAAGCATTTTCGATTACTTTATAGGCCTCTAGAGCTTGTTATGAAGTGAGTCGAATATACTCAAAGGAGTCCAAATGCAGACTCTTTGACAATTGTAATGGAAAGGACTCGGAGTTTCTCCGCAAAGAATGGGATGCCCTTGCAAGTAAAGGCATTCGTTTTCTGATTGAATTTCAAAATGTTGAAGTGAAAGATATTAATGGAAGCTGCGAGGAAAATAAAATCCGAGAGGCTCTCAGGATGTAATTAATTAATTCAATTTTTAATTAATTAAAATATTATGATTTGTAAAACTATTTGTAAAAACCCAAGTTGAGTTAACTTGAGGTTTGGGGTAGATTAGAGTTGGGTTAGCTTAGAGAGTAGTTTTATAACTACTTCTTGGAGCATAATGCCTATAAAAGGTTGCATTGTAATTGTAAAAAGGGGGTGCCTCTCATGCTCTCATTCCATGCTCTTGGAGAAACTATTCTATCTACACATATTTTCCTTGATGAATACAATGTTTTCTATATTTGTTGTGTAAATGATTTTTCAATTGCAAAATCTGCTAATCTTCTTGTGATTACATTATTAATACCAATGTTCCTTCATAATATGATCGATGCCCGTGTGAATCTAACTTTGTGCTAGTTATCGAAGTACACGGACTTTGTGCCATACCAACATATTCTGAGGGAGAAGAAGACTTTGTGCTTCCTAGATTTCACGCTCATTGTATGGATTTTACCAGATAGAAGTGTTCTCCCATTTCTCATCCAACCAACCTTGTAAGGAAATATTGTATGACCAAGGACTGGTGTGTCCTTGATAAGACAGATTTGTAGAACTTTGTGTCTCATATTTGTCTGTCTTTCCTAACACCTATGGGGTTGTGTTCTTTTCCCACTCATTCCTCTCTCTCTCCATATTTTTCTTTTCCCAAAATTTCCACCCTTTTGTGCTTTCTCGGTTAAAAGCACCAAAATCACATCATCGGAGGGAACGCCTCTCTCACAAAGCAAAGGAAACTTCACCCTGTCCAAAGATGAATTTCCCTAATTGTTGTTGGATTTCGCACACGTCCATTGGGTATATTCAGTGAAAGAAAATCCAACCAACAACCTTCTTTGTATTTTCTAACTTTTGAAGACATGGACATACCTTCTCTACCTTCTCCATATTTTCCAACTCTCGAAGACATGGACAATTTGTCTCTACCTTCCCCATCTCTTTTGACTCCAAGACATGAACGTACCTTCTCTAATAGATCTTGAAGATATAAAAATGGATGACACCATTTCTATTGCCTCTAATTTTTTTAGTCTCCACTATAACTTTGGGACCGGTCACTTATCAGTGTGAAAATCAGACAAGGTCCCTTCCCCTTCGCCATCCGGACATGATAGAAGAAGACTCTCCTACCATTAACGTCCTTCAGTGTGTTGATGATGATGCCATTCTTTCCCACATGGGGGTAGAAGATTATTATCTTCAAAATACCTTACCATCCGACACACCTACTCTTCTCAATGAAGCCACCATCGATGTCAATATCGGGACTTCTTAGGAGCCTCGTATTCTCAAAGTGGGCCAATCTCTTGATCCACACAAGCTAGAATATTTCACCACATTCCTCTCCTGTCATATCCAAGCATTTTCATGGTCATATTCAGACATGCTAGGTCTTGACCCTTCTATCGTTGTCCACAATATTGTCACCTATCCCAACGCTAAACTAGTGAAGTAGAAGCTTCGCCGCATGCATCCTTGTGTTGCCCTCCTTGTTAAAGAAAAGTTACAACGCCTTCTTTTCTCGCTAACTTCATTATTCCCATTGACTACCCTCAATGGGTTTCTAACATTGTTCCCATCTCCAAATAATTGGGAAATCTTTGTATATGTACTAATTTTTGAGATCTCAATCTTGTTTACCCCAAGGATGAATTCCCTCTTCTAAATATCAATTAGCTTGTGGATCTTATCGCAGGTCATGAGATGCTTTCTCTCATGGATGGTTTCTCTGGTTATAGTAAAATTATCATCGCACCAGAAGATTAACACAAAACCTACTTCATTACTCCTTGGGGGACCTTTTGCTATTGTGTCATGCCTTTTAGTTTAAAGAATTCCGACGCTACTTATCAACAGGCCATGACTTATATCTTTCATGATCTCATCCAAAAACTATAGAAGACTATGTTGATGATCTTTTAGGAAAATCTAAACATCAATGCGACCATCTTTCCATTCTCGAAATCCTTTTTGAGCATCTTATATGGTTTTGTCTTTGTCTCAATCCATCCAAGTGTGTATTTGGAGTCTTAATGGGAAAAATCCTTGGCTTTATCATTTCTATTAGGGGCATTGAAGTTGACCCAAAAATTAGGCAATTATCGAAATGCCTCCTCCTTCCAATCTCAAGAAACTTTTCGACTTCAAGGCCACCTTCAATCTATCTGTCATTTCATCTCACAACTCTCTCGATCATTGTCAACCTTTTCATCACCTCCTTCAGAAGGACATAGAATTCAATTGGGATCATGATTGTCAAAAGGATTTTGATGATCTTAAACAATATCTCTTATCTCCACGGTCCTTACACCTCCACGCGAGGGGGAGCCATTTTACTTGTACATTTCGCCACTAATCATGCTCTAGGAGCCATGCTAGCACATCGTGATGACCAAGGTCATGAGTAGGTTGTTTATTATATCAGCCACACTCTTCATGACTGTGAAATTCGCTACACTGAAGCTAAAAGGTTGTGTTACGCTCTCTTCTTCACTACATCTAAGCTTTGACATTATCTTCTCAATCACAAGACTTATGTTGTTACTAGCTTTCATCTTCTCAATAAATTGCATTCTAAACCTTATCACAATGATCATGTTACTTGATGGCTCATTCTCATGACGGAGTTTGACCTCGAGTTTATTTCTCGAAAATCCATTAAGGGACAAGCTATTTCGATTAATTAGTAGAAGCCCCTCTTCCTAGTATGCAACTTCCTCACGAGCATTTTCCAAATGAATCCATTAACCATTTTCATCACAAATATAACCCTCTCAAATTCATTCTCTTCTTTGATGGCTCTAAGTGTCAGCAAGGGGGAGGCATTGGTGTTGTTCTTATTCCTCCTTGGGAAACTCATATTCCCTTGCATATAAACTCAATTTTGAGTGTACAAATAATATGACATAGTATGAAGCCCTTATCTTGGGTCTTGAAATGACCGTCTTTCTAGGTGTTCAAATTATTAACATCTATAGGGATTTTGAGCTTATAATCAAACAGTTCATGGGAGAGTATCAATGTAAAAAATAATACCCTTCAAAAATATCACGGCGTTGTTCATTTTATCCTTTAATCCTTTAATTCCTACACCATCCAAATTGTTCCCCGATCAGCCAATCATTTCATCAATACAATGGTATCCCTTGCATCTCTCATCCCATGGAAAATAGGGAATCTAAGCTCCATGTCATTTTTCATCACCATGATATACTTTTCCATGAATTACCCTAGGTTAATCTAATTGAATCTAGTTCATTAGATCATTGGTATTCTCAAATCTTTGATTATCTATCCTAATCTATTACTCCTCCTGATCTATCCAAAAATGCTAAAAGATATTTTCTTCAATGCACTAACCACTATGTGATCCTTGGCGGCATTATTTATAAACACGGATTTGATGGTGTTCTTCTCTCGATGTTTTAAATCCCATGAAGCCTCCCGATCCATCAAATAAGTCCATGACAAAGATTTGCGGTGGATATTTTAGTGGCTTAGTCATTGTTGAGTGTGTTCTCCATCTTAGTTATTACCAACCTTCCCTCAATCATGATTATTGTATGTTAAGAAATGTGAAAAATGTCAGCAACATTCCAATCTTATTTGTATTCCTAGTCAAGATTTGCAGTCGGCTCAGGACCTTTGGCCCTTTTTGCAATGGGTCTTGAGCTCATCGGCCTTATCAATCCTCATTCTTCACGAAGCCTCATTCTATCATCACTATAACCGAATATTTCACTAAATGGGTGGAAGAAATCCCACTCACCTCAACTAAATATGGCCCAATCATTAATTTTATTTATCAACACATTATCTACCACTTCAGTTGTTCCCCACAAACTTGTCATGGATAAAAAAATTCCTTTTAAAAAAATATCTCAAGAAAATCTATAACACATTCAAAATCCAACTCAACTTCTCTTCTCCATATTATCCTCAAGCTAATGGCCAATCCAAAGCTACCAATAAAACCCTTCAAAACATTCTTTCCAAAACTATTGATCAAGTAGGTCATAATTGACATCTCCAACTTCCTTTTTCCCTTTGGGCCTATCGCACTAGCATTCATACCTCCACGGGGTAACATATTTTCTCTTGTTTACGGTTCTAAATCCATCCTTCCTCTTGAATTTAAAATTCCCTCTTTGTGTGTGTCCTTCATGACTTCATCTCTGATGAATACTATCACCAAGCTCGTCTAGCATAACTCAAGTTGCTAGATGAGATTCACCTTATCGCTCTTAGACACCATCATGTTTACGAAGAGCGCATTAAACATGCTTACAATAAGCACCTTAAGGGATCTCGACTTTGATGTCGAAGACCTCATCCCCAAAGAAAATTAGAATGTCACCACTTTAGAAAGGAGCAAATGTGGAAAGTTTTCCCTAGCTAGATTGGACCATACATATTACACACGGGTATGGGTCGAGCCTATCGTTTAGCATCCCTTGAAGGTAAACTAGAAGTGGAACCACTTTATGCATAACACTTGTGACCATTCTTTTGTTAGCACATTTAAAAATGTTCCCTTAGTCTTATCTTTATATCATTCCTCCATCTTATCCCTTTCCATCTCTCATCATGATGATTTGGAATTATGTATTCTTCCATCAATTTCTAGATGTAACCTTAAATATGTGTACCACATATCTTCCCCTATCATATTCCTTATGGATAGGTTCTCCCCTTTGGTGATAACTTCTTGATCATCACATCCATCACCTTATTATACATGTATTGGAACCATGCAAAAGGTCCAGGGGTGTCTCTTGTACATTATGTATCCCCTCATAGGTGGTCTACTTAGCTATTCCCATCTCTCCCCCATGTAAATTCAAAACTCATGGATGTTGTTATCGAAAGATCAAAGTTATCAAAAACATACTAATTCCTCAAAGGAAAATTTTATATGTAAACAAATAAAAAAATGTAAATCAAAATCAAACTCAAAATCAAAATTAAAAAATATAGACCGATCCCTCGAAGGACAGATATCATGTTTTAATTTTTTCCATATATACTGTATAAATTAGACCATACCCTCGAAGGATGGCTACTCCTTACGACATTTGAAGGCTTCCCGCATTGATCGCCTTTCTACTATCGACTTCCTGCGATGATCAATTTGCTCTTTCCCCTTCCCAGAGCTGGGCATAGTTTTAAGGAACACCGCTTTTGGAGAACCTTCTTCCTTTGTACAAGAACATCTCAAAATCCTTTGACATTTCAACATTAGGTTTATGAGATCATTTCATCCATTGTTTCCTTATGATATTTGAAATGACTAACTATCATTGGTTATTTTCTAACATCATTTTTGGTTGCATGTGCCTTGCATCACCTAGATCCCCCTCTTGTTTACCTCCAATGCAATTAGAGGCATCTTTTCCTTGCACATTCCTTGATATGACGTGGAGATGTTTATATCTATAGGTTGTTATCGTTAAGGTTGTGTCTTATCTTCCTCCTCATCTGATCTTATCTTCTCTTTCTCATCCTAAGTCCCACTGGGCCATACATGTTTCCCCTTTGGGATACACCTCTTAACCATTCATTTATTTAAGTCCATATTTGTGACCATACTCATCTTTCCCTCCAGGAATTTTATTATGATATTCAAATTATCCCTTTTTTGGGCATACATTCTTTTTCCAAAGTCCACATTTGTGGCCATATTCTATATTCTCCCTTTAGGAATTCTTTTTCATATTTTGAATCCTCTCCTTCTCATTTTGAAGTCCACTTTTGTGGCCATTTTCACTCTTCCTTTGGGAATTTTATTTCACTATCTTATTCAACTTGCACACAAATCCCACCTGGTGGCCATACTTTTCCCCTCTTGGGGCATATTTTTCACTTTTTGCCTTCGTGGCCATACTTTTCCCCTCTTGGGGCATATTTTTCACTTTCTACCTTCACAACCATACCTTCCCCTTTGGGACATTCATTTTCACCACTCACCTTCTGGGCCATATTTGTGCTCCCCTTTGGGGCACCATTATTTTTCTTCCTTGTGGACACATATCTTTTCTCTCGATTCCTCATGTACAAAGGATTTCACATACCTTTTTGCATATAGTTGTGCATATTTTGATGACTTTCCTATGACCCATTGGTCATCCTAGCTTGCATCCATATTGCAGTGATCTTCACCCACTCACTGGTCTGTAGAACATTGTATCCCGTCTCCATTAAGACCGTAATTTTCTGCTACCGATGTGATATTGGAGTCACCGCCGTGGTTTTTATTGATATTGTGATCTTTTTACCTGGGACATCTTGCCTTGGTTATGCTTTCACCCATTTTTAGTCACCCACCCACCCTTTCTCATCTACCTTTTTTCAAATGCATCATCAATTTCCCTTGATGTCATTGATCCCCGTTTGAGGGGGAGCTCATCATCTACCTTTTGTCAATTCTCATCCAACTTTCATCATTTTTGTCTCATGGCTTGCTAATTCAAACAACTCAACAAAAAAGGGGCAAAATGTAGACACCTAAATTCAATATCTATACCTTTTATCACCCGCGTGCACATGTTTATTTAATCCATCCCCCTCATTTAATTAAATTCCCACTTTAATATCTATCACCTTTAATTTACATTAATTAATTAAGCTTCAATTAATTAATTAATTAATCAATTAGTCCACATCCTTTGCTTCCCTTGCCCTAATGGACTTTCTATTTCCTATCCCTACACTTTTTCTAACCTATCTCTATTGCCAACTCACCTACACCTCATCCTAAAACACCCTCTTCGGATTAATGCTTTAAATCATTCAATCCTATCCTTAAAAATAAATAAAAAATCATGCCAAAATTAGAAAATCCTCCCATTGGGGAAACTTTACCGTAATTGGTGGGGACCTAACCTAGTCTCCATCGCCCCTATAAATTTGAATGATTTCTTTCCATTCATCATCAAATGCATGCACATACCCCATATTTCTTGTAACCTACAAGAAACTCCTCATGCCTGAACATCTCTGCAATGATCACAAACCTCTTGGATCTCCTTCTAGTTTGTTTTCATTTCTTGTAGACATTCCTTTATGAGGTTATCATTATTTGGTATCATTTTATGTAGTTATTATCATATTATCACTGCCTTGTTTGCATCTAATATTTTGTAGGTCCAAGAATGGTCGAGACTCCATTATTGGCCTATTCAATTAAATTTTCCGCTCCTATGTTCTTTGATCCAGCTTGTTTTCCTTGTCCTTGTTCAAGACACACCCAGATCACCATTGATCTACCCAGTCGGGCTTCGATCCGTCTGTGTTTCCATTGATCCGGTATGTTATGCACATCCTTTATGTCTTAGATTCCTATCATTTCTGTTCCATCTCTTTCACTATTTACAAGCCCTAAATCTACCATCCTTCTTCTTTGAGCCTATTTATTTTTCATCCCAAATCCGTCATGGTCCTTGTTACCTTGTATTCCTTTCATTTCCTTTCCTTCGACATCCTCTGTAAGTTTTTTCCAGTGTCTATAGGCCTCTGTTCTATCTCACTTGCATTCAAAACATCTAGATCTACACTTACAGTTTTTCCCCACCCTTCTACCTCGGTCATCATCAACTCCTCTTTCTGCACAAATCTGGGTCATCGTTGACCCAAACTAGGTACATTTTAATTTTATTATATTCTAATCGAGATCAATATTAAATCAATCATAATTACTTTTAGATTTTGTAAATCCTTCAGTTTTTACATACTTTCAGTTTATCTTTACTTTGTATAAATTTTATTTAACAACGGGGTTGACATCCACTAAGGAAGTTAAACGATTCTCAGGTCCACTTTGTCATGCAAACCCTGCACAAACCATCTAATCAATCATGTTTCAGTGGGTCTTATTTACAGGTTTCATCTTATTTGTAGCAGTGTAATCCATCATCATCTTGTGCTCATATCACATCGCATCCGAGGTAACATAAACCCTCTAGCATTTTTGAGTTTTCTATTTTCTTCAGTATCTAGTGCATTAACCTTCATTAAGAATGAGGAACTTAGTAAACATGTGGCCCCTTTTTCTATTTTCCTTCTTCCAACCTTTACGGCCATCTTGTTAAGTATGTTACAAGATTTTTGTCACATAGTTTGGTTGGGTTAATCACGAGGAATACCCTTCCTATTCCTTTTTAACCCCATCTTGGAGTATGCATTTTTACTTTTTTCAAATTCAAGATCTTCCATATGTTTTTGCATACTCCAAGAGATCATATTCGTTGTGCGTGCAAGTTCCTCATCCTTTTTAAACATCTCCCAACCAAAAAAATCCTCCATTACCACTAAGCTTTGGAACCTAGCCCTTAACACTTTCAATTGATCATCAATGTAAGACATTGGGGGTGTCTCTGGGATATGTCTTCACTTTCTCCCTTCTATGCGGGGATTCTTTGGTTTCCTCTACGTAATTTTAATATTTTCCCTACTCACTTATTCTCCAAAGTGCCCTTTTCTTCCCCAATAACTTGTTCTTTGTCATGTTCTTCATCCTCTCCATCCCCAAAGTGGACTCCTCCTCTCGTGATTTTCACTTTCCCCCTTCTCAATCTCTTACCCTTCCTCATATGTAGGCTCCTCTTTTGAACCAACACCACTTCCTTCACCTTCTTCTCTAATCCCTCCTCTCCTTATTCATCTAAGTTATGGATGATTAGGGGGTTTTCTTTTCAGACTTCGTTATTTATTTACTTGGGCTTAGATTTGGTGATTCTCCACCCGAGGGATCCTTCTTGAGGTACGAGGTGATTTCTTCTATGTTCTCCTTCCTCATCTTCTTTATATTACCATGATCTATCTTCCCTATATTTATATCTTCTTATTATTCTTCTTCTTCTCCAGGATTCTTCTCGTATGGGAACTTGGGAATCCTCATGGGTATGATTCCTTAGTAGATGTAGCATGTCTACATCCTCTGCGTTGATCTATTTTTCATCCTTCAAGGTTGACATATAGTATGCATATCTCCTTTCCAGCTACCAATTCCAAAATTGGATTTAGGTCTTTGTTATTAGCTTACATGGTCTCTAAATATGTTGTTTTATACACATATCCATAATTCTTTCTCAATGTATAGAAGTCCATGTCTACTCCATCTACATTAAAATTAAGTGTTGTGTGTATGAAATCCTATTCACGGTGCACTTAAATTATTTGGATATGAATGCAACTGACAGTTTGCACCACGGACCCATCTCTCCATCTTTCATTAAAAATCATGTAAGGATAAAGTGTTGCATCACTACAAACTCTGCATGTTTATCTAGAATTTTGTTAACTCTCTTGCCATACACAATTCATTCTTGAATGCTTAGTGTATCCTCCTATACCATTTATCGATGTGATCCTTATGGAGATTATTTATTCCACCATCACAAGTGAAGTTGGAAAACCATTTTTCCATAGAATTTTCATCAATTTGATGTACCCTGTTGTTGTGTAAATGTGCAATAGGGTAATTGACAATTTCTAAGCACGACAACGATACCCCTGTGGTAAAATTTTCATGTCTTATCATTCCGAGGTGCCCTAGGTCTACCCAGTTAGTCCAGTAACCTCCCAATTTTTGTTAATTCATTACCCTAGGTGATTTAGGAAAGTCAAATCAAACCCCTAGGTGATTTTAGGAGTTATTGAAAAATGTTATCTTTGGGCAGTTGTGGGAAGGGCCATCACCGCCTTCATAATAATGGAGAAACCCCTAGATTGGAACATAGTAGATAAATCCAAAACAGAGGTGAATTGAAGGCATAGTAATATCATGGAAGTGATTTAGGAAGATTCTGAAAGGACTCAAAGAAGTTGGGTAGTTTCACCAAAATTAGGGTTCACAGGCCTAGGCAGTGCACAAGACAAAATAGTTGTTGAGATTCCAAAGGTGATTTTGGGAGATCCGGATGGAGTTAGGAAAAAAACATCTCTGTAAATATAATTCCAAGCCTTACAAGATGGTGAAATTATTTTTTTCTCAACACTTTGGCGCATTAGGTTTGCAAGTAGTTTTTCTCATGTACAAGTGGAGTACCAAATCAAAAATCTGATTTTTCAGGGATAAAATGGAATAATAAAGACATGATACCCAAACCATTAGATTAAAAATTCCATTTCCAGTCAGGATCATATATAATTTCATCAAAACAGTCCATCAGGAGCTCAAGATATTGTCGTCGTAAGTTGTCCTCAAGGTTCAACTGCTACTCAAATTTTCAGCTCCAGGAGCATGGCGGGATTTTGTGTCCCTAACGTCCCTTAATGTCAAGTACATCAAGGTTGGAAAAATGTTCCCAGCCCCCTTGAAGCCCTCTAAACTCATATATGACCTCCAGGATTGCCAGTTCATCCCTCGGGGGCTTAAGGGAGCTCAAAGCCTTCACTATTGTTCGTTACCACATGTCATCACCGGAATCTTTGTGGAATTTGATGTCCCTCATATACCTTTCAGATGAGGGACAAAAAACATGTAAAAATTCACCCATCCCCTAAGGAGACTTCTTCTCACTCATGTGACCTCTTCAAGTGTTAATTTACAGCCCCCGGGTGTTTACAAAGCCTTCATTCCCTACCTTAGGATCTCCGCCATGTGTCATCACCTTGATCACCATGGAAATTGATGTCCCTCATGTCCATTTGAGGTGAGGGACATAAAAATTTTCCCACCCTTTTGTGCATTTTTGACAAATTTAAATCAAACTTAGTCGTTATTTCCCCTATTTCTTCTTCACAGTTTACCACCCATTGCTTTGTAACTTGTCCACCATTACTTACTCACACTCAGTCCGCCATTGATGCTCCAAACTAGCTCTACCACAACAAATAACAACTAAAATGCATGAAAATACATAGTTCTTAGGGGAAGGATTGATCAAAGGTGTTGAATAAATGAAGAACGAGGAGAAAATGAAGATTTTCTGCCAGATAACCATGAAGTCACCCAATCAAAAAATCTTCATATCTTGCAAGATACAAGTCGATTGAGGCACCATATTTTGTAGATTTTAAATTTTTTCAAGATGATCAATATGCAACAAATGGGAGGTCAAATGGTGCCCTGAAACATTTTTTCCAACAAAATCCCCATTTCATGCACCGGCTCACATTTGTTGGATTTCCCATCAATCTGGAAATGGAAACAAGATAAAAAATTGCACACATGATCCAAATTAAAAACCTATCACAATGGAGTCATTTTCATTGTGAACGGAGAAAAAAACCAAACCTACAAATTTTAAGCTCCATTAATGGCCGTCATGGAAGCTCCATGCTCGAAGCCACTACCAGGTGAAAATTTTAAATTTTATTTCCAGGCATTCTAGTGGGAAAAAATATGTAGAATTTGGAGGACGTGAGCATGAATATGATCCAATTCCAAAAAAATAAGTTCCATCAAAAATCGAGCAGTGGAAGTCCACTTTCTAAAATAGAAAGTTTTCCTATATAGACTCACTATGTTTGGAAAGTCGTCATCAAAAGTAGATATGGTAAAGAAAGTGTGCATTGAAGATTACAAGGAAGCCAAAATTATTGTTCGGAGAAAAATTAGTGAAAATGACCAATTACTAAAAATATTAAGTTCCATATATGTGTGTTTACTAAAAATAGTAAGTCAACCTAAGAAGCAGCCGAGGTGAAGGTAGTGTGCACAAGATTGAATGAGGGAGTTCATCTCATCACGATGGTCAAGAAGAGGCAAAAATCACCTCCCACTAAAAATAGTAAGCCTTCCATCTAGACACTTACTATTAATAGTAAGTTACACTCAAAGGGCAATTTTGGCACAATGGGACATAGAGGGATGATCATTCAGGTCAACACCATCATTCGGGATCATCCATGGGAATTGCTCATAAGGAATTTCTTAGGGTATAAAGAGTTTGGAGATGTATAGTTCACTACAGTGGAACACCTCATCGGATCATCTAGAAGGAGATGCGGACTTCATCGAAGGCAAATTATTCATCATCAATGTTTCTTCCCCTTCTTCTTCCTTCTTTCTCTCCTCTCTTCTCTCCCCCTACTTTCTCTCTCCTCCATGTTCTAATTCTTTGTTGGGGGTGCACTTTTTAGATGTCCTTTAATGAAATTAAAAAAGAAACTTTATGCTTCTAATGTAAAATTCACCTTTATGTTATAAAAAGGGACTTAATATTCTCCTAGGAAGTTGAAATTTTTTAAGTTACGCGAGGACATATGAAAATCCATTGGGGGTAAGATGATGAGTCATCTCTCATTCTATAAATTTTAAATCCATACTTTTTTAAAAGGGTTGGTGATTCATTTTGTAAACCCAAGAGTATATTGAGAGAAAAAAGAAGATAGCCAAATTCTTCCATTCCCTCATTCTCAAATTTGCTCTATTTCCCCATTATGTACAACTTTGATTTGAGTAATCAATACAAGGAGTTTCTAACTTTCTTTGACTAAGTGGTTTATTGATACTTTCTTATTAATAAATTCTATTTTGTCTTGTTGTTATTTTCAAGGTTCTTTCTTCTCATAAATGCATGTGTTGAAATTTCTAACTAGTGTGTGCATGAATCTGATTTCTACCTATAACATTATTTCTCCTACCTCTTTTCTCACTCCCATTTCCCGCTCTTCAAACAAATTATTTCCTAGCGAGAGATTGCTAGATTTTCTGCGCAGGGTCGGTGGAGTGCCCCCGTGTTGGATCCCCATTCAAAAGCCACCACAGAAATCCACTTTTACTCGCATATGCACATATGATAGTTGCACCGAGTTAAGTAGAGGGACTTAGACTCCCATATCGTTGGTAAGATAACCACTAATTTGTCCTAGAAAAATTTTTTTCGCCAACATACCCACATATTATCATCTAGCCCATTTGGTACTCCAATTTCCCAAAACACTATCAACGAAAGAATTAAACCCCAAGTGATATTTTTCCCCCTTATAATTATGCCTTATCCTATTAAACAATCCCTTTAGATATGTACAATGAGATGTTATACTTGGTTTTATGCTCCATTTTATGCATGTTATTGAGGAACTTCTTATTTACTTCAATCTAGCACTCTAAGGCTCCCAAATTACAACTCACTAGCTACACGACCACTCTCGTAGTGGGGTCGAAATATTTTCAACATTAATTTGATACCACAATAAGGTGGTAGTTTCTTCAATTTTTGTCTCATCATAAAGATCCATCTCTATTTCTTCGCCAAAGTCACGAAAACTTGTACCTTTGTTAATCAACACAGTAGTTAATCTCATTCTTCTTCTTGCAAAGTAGAAGTAATCCTCATGCACCCTTGACATGATCCATTGAAATAGGTGCACAAGCTTCCCAAAATAAATAAATTAAAAAAATTGAATAACACCAACTTATTCCGGGGTTCTAAATACCAAATCATCTAGAATAATAATCCATTCGGCAATCCTAGTTCCCAACTCACGCAAGACATCCTTAGTGATGTCCGATCGTGTGTCCATGCACATGATTATTATATTCACTAATCTTATAAGTTTGTAACTTCGATGCACAAGGTTTCCTACTACCAATTATGGTGGGTATTGTACTTATAAAAACTATTTTTCGGCACCTCATCAACCTGTCTTCTTCTTGGTCTTTCGTTCTCTCCTTAGTGAAATTATTCTTTATAAACTAAAAATACCCTAAAATTTACAAAATGTGTTCCCAACATGTTTAAAATCACTTACTTTCTTATTCAAACATGTGCCCTTGGTGTCAAACTTCCAATCTTCACTTTCATTCTTCACTATCCAAGCTTCTTCTCAACTCTTACACTTGTTTGCTTCAACGTCAATGCACAAGGTTTCCTCTACTACCAATTATGGTGGGTATTGTATTTATAAAAACTAGTCTTCAGGTGCCTCATCAACCATCTTCTTCTTGGTCTTTGGTGCTCACCTTGGTGACATTATTATTTCTAAACTACAAATACCCTGAAATTTACAAAATGTGTGCCCTAGGTGTTGAAAATCACTTACTTTCTTATTCAAATATGTGCCCTTGGTGTCAAACTTCCAATCTTCACTTTCGGTCTTCACTATCCAAGCTTCGCTCAACTCTTACACTTGTTTACCTCAACTTCATTCCCTAATTCAATCTTTAAAAACTATGTTCCCTACCTCCGCATGAACCCTTCACTTAGCTTCTACTTTCTATAAGGAGCTCTCTATTAGCCAGTTTTGTAATCATTCTTCACTCGCTCGGCTCACACTCTAATAATTTCTTCACTAGTTCGCTCTTCACACTTCACACTTTATCTTCACATATGGTCATAATTTAGCTCTTCAATCACACAAGTTATTCAAAGAAAGGTAAGAATGAATTTTTTTGCACCATATTTATAGATTTTCCAATTTACAATTGCATTAATTGCTCCTCACCTATCACTATTTCCAACTTTAAAAGAGATTTTTCTTTTTCTCATGATTTTTTTCGTTTTCCCATGCAAGAAATTCAAGAACCTTCGGGTATACCACTACTTCCCGAATGTAGACACTTTTGTGCACATCTTCTTACATCTCATACATTCCTCCTTTATGCCACTTACCAAGTAGTCTACCTTTTTGTTGCATCCCCCACGCTACACCGTGTGGATCTCCATGTGGTTTCAAATCGAGAACTTTCTATACCTTCAAGAACCAACATCCTTAATAACCTTCACACCATATCTAGTCACTTATGAAATATCCTTTCATGCACCACTATATCATTCCATCATGTACCATTCTCTCACACCTTCGTGCACATAGGTATTCGCTTCCAATTGTGTAACTTAATCTTATCTTGTGTATCTTTGTATCATCCCATTGCACTCTTATTAACCGTCCTCCTTCTAAGTATGTTTCATGCACTTGTATCTTCTTCACCCCACACTAAAATTCTATGTAGTCCTTTGTGCATCAGTCAAATATAGAGTAATCATCTCATTTGTGTGAACATGCTTATTACAACAAAACAAAAAGGGAAATCTAATCTAAGTAGTAATAGTACCTTATTACAAACACATAAGAAGATTATTTATAGTAGGACTTCAGCCTAATCCCATTGAATTAACTGGGTAACATGGTGCCATCCGATGCCTATAATTGACATGCACCAGATTCCAATATCTTGGTTACTACAAATGGTCCCAACTAATACACTTTAAGTATCACAGGATGGCACACAAAATTTGAATCATACAAAAGCACCATATTCTCCACAATAAAATACTTATTATTAATATGTCTGTCATGCCAAGCCTTCTTTCTATCTTTCTTTGTCTTCTAACCTTATCGCACAATGACGTGTTATTTATCTAACTATATCAGTTTATCAATCTTCTCCTCTACTACTTTCTCATCATCCATTCCTCCTGTGTGCACAATACGTAGGGAGGGTAACATAAACTCTACGGGTAAAACTACCTCCATGCCAAACACCAACTGAAAGGGTGTGGCCTTATTCACACTTTTGTATGTCGTTCTATATACCCATAACACCTTTGAAACTTATTTATCCCAATCCTTCCTTCCAACATCACATATCTTTGTCAATTTTTGTCCAATAATCTTATTGAAGGATTTTGCAATTCCATTTTCTTGTGGGTGATAGGGGTATTATTTTGATGATCTATCATGAAATATACCAATAATATTATTATTGTATCATTTAGGAAATGAGTTCCTCTATCATAGGTAAGGCTTAATGGACAACCATACCTACTAATGATTTTTTCCCATAAAAATCTAGATTTTATTATGACAAAGGTGCAATTATTTGTAGGTGCAACCTCTTCCCACCTTGTCAAGTAAATTTTGCATGTAATTATCTAATGCATGCCAATACATTCAATTTCTCATTTCTTAAATGGTTATGTGTTTGCTATAGGGTACACTGGCATCTCATCTCGGGTTCTTGGTTTACTTACCCTTTGAAAATGATCACGTGCTTTAAAAAATGTCTCGTATCCTTATAGAGCATTTCCCATCATAATCTAGTAAGTAATATATTGCATGCCATTACTTCTCCTACTTAGTGACCTTTAGATATTCCACCATTTACTTCATTCATTATAGCTTCACACTCATGTTCTAACACACACATACACAAGACTTCATCTCTACCCATATTTTATAGGTCTCCTCCAATCAATTGGTATGATGTCAAATGAATGGAAAGTTGCTTCTTCTCTAATGTCTTCATACCTTTATGTGAAACTTCAGTGTGCAAGAATGCTACAATATCTTCTAAGTTTGTTGGTGCACAGTGTAATCTAAATAACTAGGCATCGGCATATTTTATTTTATTCTTTACAATTCCTCACCAAATTTAATCCTTAAAAAATGATCAAGTCCTAAATTGCTCTTTTTGGGATTCACTATAACTGAGAAATCAAATTCTTACAACAAAAGGATCCAACAATAGATATGCCCCTACAAAACTAGCTTATTGACTAACTACTTCAATTCCATATGCTCATGTATAGAATATAAATGGTGTGTCCAACAAGTACTACCTAAACTTGGGGAGCATGTATATAATTGAAAATGTTTCACACTCTATAGTTTTATGATTTTTCTTGGCCAATGTTATCTTTCTACTCGCAAAAAAATGGGATGATCAACATTACCTTCACTTAGTTATGGTAACATTGTCCTAAAATCTATACTAGAAGCATCTACATGCATATGGAATGGATTATTCCAAGAAGGGAAGTGTAAGATAGGTGCGGTGGTTAGATTCTCCTTCAAAGTCTCAAAATATTGTTGTTGTGCACCACCCCAATATATTTTTTCCTTTTATTTCAAAAATTCTTCTAATGGCGTGGAAATATTTGCATACCCTTAGGTGATTTTATTGTAATAACTAATATGTCCAAGGAATCCGCACACTTCCCTTTGATTATTTAGTTCCTCTAACCCCAAAATAGCTTCAATCTTGGTTGGGTCTACCAATAATCCTTCCTTACATATGATGTGTCTAAGAAAGGTACCAAATGGTGTCACAAATATACACTCCTTAGTATTTAAGGAGATATTAAGTTTCCTACATCTTTGAAACATCAATTCCAAGTAGTCACAACGTTATTTAACCAAGCCATACATTGTTCAATAATCTAAGTAGACATGAAGAAACTTTTGACTGAAATCTTGAAATGTTTTAACTACTATGTGTGAGAACATCGATGATGCATTTTTCATAACAAAGGGCATAACTGTAAGAGAAACATATCCACTTATTTGTGAAAGTGGTCTTCTCCTAGTCTTCACATGGGATCCCTACCTAGTAATACCCTAAAAATTCATCTTTAATTGAGTAGATCATGTGCCTTACTGAACACCTTCTAGGATATGCTCAATAAATGGCATTGGAAAAGGATCAATGACACATGAAGCATTTAAAACCATGTAATCAACTCAAATCCTCATCCTTCCATATTTTTAAATGTTGATCACCATGGGGCTTATCCATTCTGACTTCTCAATAGGATCAATAATGCATGATTTGAGAATTTTATCAATTTCCTTTTTCACCTTGATGTGTATATTAGGATTCATCCGGTAAGGCCTATTCTAAACCGGTCACACACCATATTTAATCTTGATTTTCATTTCTCCTAGTGATGGATGTACTCCCTTTAACTCATGGTACCCACTAGGAAATAGATCATGAAATTCACGCAATGGCTCAATTTTTTTGCAGCCTTATGTTCAAACCAATTATTACCAATGATTTCCTCCTTTGGCACATCTTTATTCCCAATGTTTACCTTCTTGGTCTTGAATGGCATGTGGTTTATGTGTGGTTTCTCATATGCATATTCCAACACCTTATGCATACCTCTTGTGTGATTAATATCAATATCCTCTACTTATTTATCATCTACAATGTAGAAAATCTTTACTTTTTCTTTTTCTTTCCAAGCGTGCCCTAACAATGTATCTTATGATTCCACTAGGTCTTTGTGTGTTTCACTATCGACTCACCAAATAAATTAATCATTGGTTTTTCAACATTCTTATTGTCCCCCAATGTAATGCACCTCATAATCTATAGATCTTAATGAACGGGTGGCTTAGCGAAAATTAATCAAAATTATAAACAATACCTTCAAATTGATGCACACAAACTTGTTATTCTTTTTTTTAATTTAGTATGTACATACTGACACGCACCCATCCATGTAAAGTAGAGTAGAAATTATGTACCCATAAATATGGTGGTAAATAATCCTTCCCCGTCATCTAGTTTTTCTCACAATTGTGAACATGTGCCATGGGAGAATTCTTCCTACCATAATCCTATATTGTTGAAGGGATATTTCTCTTGGTAAACCTTGTCAATAATTCCACCCTTGTCTTGTTCCAACCAAGTAAGTTATCTCTATGCATAGCTAACCAGTTTGTTATGGTCTGTATAATGTATAAACATCATTATTCTTCCATCACATGCAAGAATGATTTAGGATTCTCTTCTCGGGTATACTTTAGAAAAATGACTTTACCTAACCGCATAACAAGTTGCAACCTAATGACCCTTATTACTCTTCCTCGAACCTCACAACCAACCATTTTTTAAGTACCATGAGCCTAATTATAACAAGCTATACTAATAGTATTACTTGATGGACTATGTGTATTCCTAATGAATAATTCCATCCTTTGATGGATCCACATTATTAGGATCACACATCATATACATGTGGTGTGAAATGTGAAAAATAACTCTAAATGAAGACAAAAAAATAAATTTGCAAACCTTCTATATCTTTCTAAAGCAAACCTCAAGTAGGTTGTAAGAGCTTAAAAGCTATGCAACCTTTTGGAATTATGGGTGCTCTTGAATGACCTCCAAGGTGGATTGAACAACCCTAAAAACATCGAGATTTATCTTAGATTATTGCTTCAAAAATATCAAAAAGTTGGAGAAAATTTAACAAAGTTTTTGTACGATTAATCCAAGAGGGTATGATAGAGAATAAGCCTGAATTTTATAGAGGAAGAAGTAGTCTGAAGTTGGTTGAAATGGGTTGAATTCACATGCTAGACATAACATTTGAAGAGGTTGCAGCAGCTTCGAGAATTTTAGAAGAATTAATCGAAATTCATTAGCAAAAGTTACATCCGGAAAGGTGGTTGTATGTGTAATTCAATTTCCCCCACCTTTCTAGGATTCTAGAAGTGTAGTTGACTAGGATGAGGATGTGGAGTCCAAGTGGCTGTTGACTGAGAATCTGAGTGGTAGTTGACTAGGATGTGAACACATAATTAATAATTAACTTAACACAAGGGGTACTAGTGATTGATTTAATTAATCCAAAGGGGTATAACACACATGATTAATCAATTAATCACAAAGGGAATGAACTAGGAATAAAACTGGGATAAGATGGAAACATGTGTGTAATTTTGGGGTGTCTGCATTTTCCCCTCTTTAAATTAATATAGTGAATTAATTCTTTGAAGATAGTGGACATATGTAGAGTATCAAGGATAAATAAATGAAGTATTAAGATGCCATAACGAGTAGGAAGTGGTGAAGGAATTACCCCTCAAATGGGTAGGTGAGGTAGTAAAGTGGTCGATGACATTTTTATAAGAATAAGACAAGGGATTTAAACAAAGATGGGAAGGAATGTGCTCATAGCAGGAGCATCATTTAGAGAATAATTTTAGAGCAACCTTTTTTTTAATTATGCAAATAGATTTTTAACCATGATTATGAAAGAATTAAGATGGTTAACCCAAATGCACGTAAACAAGCACACACAACAAAGAAAAGATAAAAAAGGAAAGAAAACCCAATATACAAAGTAGGTGTCGGCATCAGGGCTATAAAGGAACCAAGATGTAATCACACTACTTACAAATGGTCCAAAAAGTAAACATCAATAATGCAACACAAATTCAAAAAAAGACAATTAGTTATGCCCCTAATGCATGCCACAATGATGATTAAGTAGATGCAAATGCTCCCAAGTGGGAATAGGATCAAACTGGAAGAGCGGAGTTAAAGAAACTCCTTATGAAACTCTTGTTGGATCCATTATGTAAATGATCAAAGTTGAAATTTCCTAGGCAAAGTTATATCGCAAAGGAAAAACAATTTTGTGACTTTCCCCAAGAAGAGTTAGCATATCATGCAAAGGGAAGAAAGTGATAGTTGTAAGATTGGAATAATCACTAGGGTAATAGATAAAGGTATGACATTTATCAAGATTGTATTGAGATGTTGAAAGATTCACTTCAAGGGTTTTCCAATTGTAGGATTTCTATGATAAGTGAATGTTTGTTTGAAAATTTTATAATTTTTTTGATTTTTTTGGATTTTTGAAATATTTGATTTTTTTGGATTTTTGAAATATTTGATTTTTTTTTGAATTTTCAAAAAAATTGAATTTTTTTGAAATAAAAATGCAAACAACAACATGAAGACACAAGAAAAATAAAAACACTCCATGGATTATCTAGTAAACTAGGAGAAATACACAACACGTGAAAGCGATAAAAATACATAAAACAAGCATTGAAAACAAACCCAATATGAATAGGAAGGAACCACAAAATATTCATATGTGAACTAAGATGTGAATTCATTTCTTGCAATTGGTCTACAATAAAGGTAAACAAATTACAATGAAATAACAAACTAAAAGAAGCAAAAAAAAATGTTACAGTATTGAAAAATTGTGACAAGACAACAAAATGTACAACAATGACATCTAATTACACTCTAAATGTGTTTCACATTGAAGAAATACATAGATTTGAATGTCCCCCAAGTGATAGCTTATAACGCGAGAGGATTAGAGCGAGCCAAGAGCGGAGTGATACTCGGATACTCTTATCGGATTTCAATGAAGTTTTATCTATAATTGGATTAAAATGTAAAATCCAAATGTACCCTAGGAAAAGTTACATTGCGAAAAGGGTTAATTATTTCCTCGAGCATAGATATACACCATAGGGAATAAATATCATTGTCAAAAGATGATCTGGAATGACCATGAGGAGCATCGTCAAATGGAAAAATTTGATGAAATTTATTATCCAATTGCTGAAAGTGTGTCAAACATTATTTGAAATGTTTTGATTGTGACAGTTTTATACTATTTTTTGAATTTGGAACAATTTAATATTTTTTTAAGTTTTGTGACACATTTTTGAATGCTTGTGGTGTTTTACAACTCGGTAAAAGGGGTGCACTACTTGAAATTAGGTGAAAATAATTAGAAGCATTCCATTCTATTGGTAGAAATGTAGATGATAAGATGATAGGGTGTTTCATTCAGCTAATGACCCCATGCAACTAGGAAGATTTGAGGGCTCATCATTGAGAGCCAAAAAGGACATGAAAATGAGGTGAATAGGGATATGAAAGTTAAAGATAATGGATGCGATGACACAAGGTGTAGTAATGATCCATATGAGAAAAATGTAACTCATCTCAAGTCAAGATTATCTAACCAATTCCAAGATGATTCCATTGTATAGGTTTAGACTTCACTTAGACCAATAGATGGCCTACTTGATTGGCAAAATCTAGTTGAAGGAATTATTGTCTCTCTTAACATGAGAAACTAAATTAATTTTGGGGATATTTTTGATTAAGCATTTTGATTAAGATTTCATAAAGGCTTTATTGGTTAATTATTGATTGATTTTTATGAGGACCCCATATATTTTTCCCCATTCCATCAGTAAAAGGAAAGGGATCAACACTGAAAACAAAATGTAGGAAAGGAAGGGATTTCTCTGTTCCCATTCGCATATTACCAGTAAGAAGTATGGGTTTATCACCAAAGACTGTGAAGGACGAAAGGTGTAATGAATTTATAGTGTTTTTTATTTGTAGATTGATTTAATTTTCCTTGTATGTTGATAATGTGCTTGTTGGGAAGGAACATTCTTCCCCCAAGTCTCAGCCTCATGCGACTAATAAGACATAAGGATTAAACAATGTAGATTGAGATGGGTGGTCAAAAAGAACTAGGTAAAGAAGTTTATCAATTTTAGTGAAAAAGATAGCTTATTAGAAAGGAGGAGTTACCATCAATTAGTTTTGAGACAAAACCGGACGTAAAAAGATCAGAAATGATAGAAACCATGACAAGGATGAGACACACAATGACCAATAGGAATAAGGTTAACCTATGTCATAATGAGTGAAGAAGGTGAATATATGATAATGATATGATTATGATATCTGCCAAGAGAAGGATTGTTTAACATTATTTGTACGTACTTTGTCGTTTTTGACAGGAAAACATTGCTTTAATACACAAATTTTTGTTCTCATTTTATGATTTTTAAGTTTTCTGAGTTTTGGCGGTTGAATATTTGAAATGGAATCATCAAGAAAGATTTCCATTCTTATTAAAGTGGAAGGGCCTAAAATACGAAACTTGTGTTGATAAAATCCAAGTCAAGAGGGGGAATCCAAAGATTTGATAAGTCCAAAAATATGAGACTTAGGCAAAAAGGTCCAAGTCAAAGGAGGAAATCCGAAGTTTTGATGAGTCCTGAAATATGAGGCTTGGCGGAAAAAATCCAAGTCAAAGGATTGAATCAAATGATTTAATGAGTGCTGAATTACAAGACTTGGGGTAGATATTTTTAAGTCAAGGGGTTTACGATTAGATAATTCTTCGATGAAATTGAAAGACATATGCAATGTTAGAAGAATATTTTTATGAGGGGAATATCGTGAGATACATATTCATCAGTGAGAAAAAGATTGGGAAGAGAGAAATATGGATCCCTAGATGTATACCCAGGGTTCCTTAGATGTCATAGAGATGAGATGGTCAATGTTACTCCTTCAAGGTTATGAATTAATTAATTTAACAGAATATTTACAATTAAAGCTTAAGAATATTGTATAAGGATATTCATTGTTATACGTACCTTGTAAAGTGTACTCATGTAGATGTCTTGACAAGTGGTAATTATCGTTAATGATATGCCTACAAGATTGATCATTTGAGGTGTAATGGACATGCAAGGTTTTGTTTTCACAGGTGTCCAAACTTGTTGTGGTTGTATTTTGACAACAAGACTAGATATTTTAGGCATATGATCTAGAATAGAAAGAATAGAATCAAGCTCAATTTTTTTTATGATGGACCCTCTTCTATTATGTTAAGGGTTGAAAGAGAGTCTTGGAGAAAATTCAAGGTCTTGTTAGGTGTTATAAGATTGTTAGAAAAATTTCAATGTCTATTTAGACAAAAGGAAGAACATCTAGAGAGTAAATAGGTTGGTTTCAAGGAGAGATACTCGACCTTTGTTGTGATCTCATGTAGTGTTAGTATGTACATAAGTGGGGACAACAGTCAACACTTCATTAGAAGTGGAAATTGACATGACCTCGGTTGTGATAGCTTCGTCATCGATCTCTATGGAGATGGTTCCTTTATCAATTCAGTATTAAACATGATGACAAAGAGGCATACAATTATTAGTAGAATGACAATCCATGCAATGGTATCCACAATATTCGGATGCATTATATAATATAGTATCGGGTTACCCATTAGAAAAGGGTCTCGTAGGTGGATATTCAATCATGTTATCAATAGATGATATAATGGATTTATAATCAATGTTGTTTGGATTCACCATGTTCATGATATTTTACCTTTAGATCCTTATTATGTGGTAGGTCTTCATCCATTATGTCTCCATTGTCAATGAGGTATTGGATGTAGTTGCGAATTTGTTTTCATTTATATGTTTGATGACCATTAATGCGATGAAAATCACAATATATGTTAGGTCTATAAAAACCTAGGTTAGGTTCACCTTCATGAAAGGGTTGCATGATAGGGTAAGTGACCATATAAAAACTTTCTAGTTTTTAAGATGTTAAAAGAGATTCCCCCAAAGATGTATATTATCTTTGATTGTAATCATGAGGAGGGAAAGTTTCTCTTTTATAAATTTTGACAAATGGTTTAGACTTGATATGTTTTAATTGAGTGTTTTGTAATTTTTTCATGTTGTGATTATCTATGACACTATCATTGACAATGTTATGGTTGTAGTTTATTTACCTAGGTTTATCATGAGAAGCACTAGGGTTATTATTTTTATGATGATTATGATTTTCCCTGTTATATTTGTAATGAGGCTTGATCAAGCCTGTAGAAATGAGGGATTTTTAAAATTGAGTTCCCTTTTCGATAACTTTCTCAAAACTATTAAGGTAGTGCATCTGTATGTGAAAGGAAAAATGTTCATTAAGATTAAGGATGAAGATGTTAACCATGTGTTTCTCAGGTATTGAACATGGAAACCAAATTAGGATTCCTCATCATCATTGTAAGAAATCAGTAAAGATTTAATTTTTCATTGTTTGGCATTACATAAATCCATCATGGTTATTTTAGAATCAAGGTTGAAAGAGAAGTGTTTGATGAACTTTTTAGAGAGGTCCTCGTGAAGGTAGAGATAAATCCCTTTGGAAGGTGTAAGAACCAATCCAAATCTTGTCCACCTAGACTTTTAGGAAAGAGGCACAAGAGAAAGATATCATTATAAGCCACCTCTTGGCATGCCATGAAAAATTATTTGACATGCTCTCTAGGATCATTTTTTCCTTGTATTTGTCAAATTTTGGCGTCTCGAAAGAGCGTGGGAAGGGTATGCGTAAAATTTCCATGTCAAAAGGGTATGAATAAAATTCATCAAAATTTAATTGTTTTTGTTTTTTTTTACATACCTGAAATAGTGTCCATCATTTTACACTCTTGAGAAAATGGTGAATTTGTTTTTGGGATGAATGGTGATTTATCATTCATATGATTTTTTTCTCATTATCGATCGTGAAATGAGTTTGAATGTGTCGTCACTTTTCTTTGTGTGTTTGATACCTTTGGTATCATTGTTAGTGACTGTAGAGGATAGGTGAGCCAATTATTTTGCCATTGCATTGATTTGATCAAGCAAGGCTTGGTTGGGATTAGAGGATGAAGCATTATATTTTCCTTTATCATCGATGTTTTTTTACTTGGTCCTTTATTTCTATGTTTGTTTTTGACTCAAATGGTGGACCCTTAGGGGATTTAGGTTGTGCTTTTAAGGATTTAAATTCATCATTATCAAATTCCAAGGGAAATCTTGCTCCCATTGCAAGGAGACATAGAAGGAATTTGTTGTTGATTTTCCATAAAGTGGCATCAATGGAAAGTTTTTAAAGTCGGTCTTAGTCCTCTTCATCTAAGCTATTAAAGAAAGGGTTTCTTTACTCTTGTCAAAAATTACTATAATCACGATCTTGTGTTCCCACCATTGTCGAAAGAGGGGAGGAAAAAGAATATTAGTGATAGAAAACTCAACCCTTAGCAAAGTGAATCCTAAGATGGAAGAGGGAAGAACTTGAAAATGATCGACCATTAGTGAAATGAGTACTAAGAGGGAAGAATAAAAAATGATTAGTTGATTTCCTAATGCCTAACAAAATGAAATTTAAGAGGAAAGGAACTAAATGAGGTTAGATGTGCTCTACCTTTTAACAAAAAAGGGTGTTAAGGGAAGAGATATTTGACAAGGTGGACATGATCATCTCTTAATAATAATGAATGATAAGAGTGATGAAGCGATGAAGTGAAAAGGTTAACTCTGAACAAAATGAATATTAAGAGGAATGAAGAAGTGGGAGGCTTTGTGATACTTAACAAAATGAGTAATGCTAAGGTGGAAGAGGATTAACAAAGGGAACATAATCAACTCTTAAGAAAAATGAGTGATAAGAGTGATGACAAGAGGGTGGACTTCACAACACTTAACAAAATGAATGATGTTAAGGTAGAAGATAGATTGAAAATTTGGTTTAGATTATTATTAACAAAATTAGTGTTAATAAAGGTGAAGAAGGAATTAAAAGGTGTTACGACTGTTTAAAATTTGAATTTAAAGAGGTAAGAGATAAAATAAGTTAGTGTGCTCAACTTGCGACAAGAGGAAACTTAAAACACGATGGACGATGCTCAACTCTTAACAAAAATGTGTTAAGGGAAGATACTTAGGAAATAAAATGATGAATTTTCTCAACTTTTAACATTGTGTATGTTAAAAGGGGAGACTTAGGAAGAATATGAAAGATGAAAACTCTTAACAAAAGTGTGTTAAAAGAGAGGAGACACAATAAGGACGTAGAAGTACTAAAGGAACAACAAAGTGAATGTCATCTTAATGGGTGAAGTAATGAAAATGATGAGGTATAAATCTCGTAAAATTGGACATAAGAGAAAAAGGGAAGGTGATGGATTAGTGAGATCAAATTAAATAAAAGTGAATGCTTTAAAGAGAGAAGTAATGAAGTGACGAGGGTGTCAAAAATGCAAAAAAATTATTGTGAAGTGCAACAATGTAAGAGTGATGGAAGTGAGATAGAAGAATGTCGTCAATTCAACAAAGTGAATGTGCAATGTGATGATGTAAGATAATAAGAGAAAGATAGTGAAAATTTCGACAATTCTATGAATTAAATGTGAAATGCGACGATGTAAGAGTGTGGAATTCTTAGAGTTCAACAAGATAATGTTAAAATTAAGACTTATGAAAATGAAATATCAAGGTGATCAAGAGGGTGCTTGACCATGATAAAGAAAGTATCACAATGTCAAGACTTAGTGAAGAAGAATGAAAGTTCTCAAGTGCGGATATGGATATCCACAACCCAATACTTAGACACATTTACAAAGAGACAAGATGGATGAAAGAGAAAATTTGAATGACAAAATTGAAACACAAGTGTGTAACATGTGAGAAAAAAATGAAAAATGATGTAGTGAAAGTTTTGGCCTCTACCTTAGATTGGCTTGGACAAGGCGTGGCTTCCTAGGTGGTTCACTCAACTAGGTGTTAACAGTATACCTAAGCGAGTTTGGTACTATTCATATATTTTGGCTTTACTTTACCACTTTTGAAACCTTGAGAAAAATATCTTTCTCAAAATGAATCACAATGGGGTTTCCATTACTGGATATCCATGAATCTAACGCATAAAATTTTACTAGTCAGTTGGGATAAAAGGTGCCCATGCTAGTTCCCTCAATGTGTTGACTACTTTGGGGTTCCTATGGTAATCCTTAAAAGAGTTTTATGGATTATGCAAAGGCAATTATCATAGTTTTGCGGATGAGTTTTTACCCTTATCTGAACCTATAAATATAGTGTGTAAATAAAATGTTTGTTTTATCCTATTTATCGAAGAATTTCTGCACACAAAGTACTAGTAGTTTGAAGCTCACAACCAGAGGCAACATGTAGTTAGTAGTTCTAAGTGTTTTATCAAGCTTGGTGAGAGCAGGTCTTGCAAGAAAATATTAGAAAGTTTTTTGGAATTGGGTAGAGGACAAAACAACAAAAGTGAACCCACATTTATGATTTCCAATATCTCTTAGAAAGCGTGAGAAAAGAGCATACATGTGGGTTGATTTTGATTAAGTGAAAAGTGTTAATTACCCAAAAAAAAAAATGAGAAAGGATCATGTTTTTGACTCCCAAGATTGCTTAGAAATCACAAGGGAAGAGCATGTACATGATCACGTAGTGATTAGTCTTATAAAAAAAAATGACAAAGGAAACATAAGAAAATCATGTTACAAAGTGTTAGTCCTGGTTATAAAATGATTAAATGTGTACAAAATGGCTAAAAAGTGAGAAAATTTGGACCAAAACATCCAATAATGCTAGATTAGCAGCTATCATGATTACTCTAGATAAGGAAAAGTGAGGAGAAAACATAATAAAGAGGGGGAAATGAGTTTACGTTGAGAAAATGTCTTGAAGGATAAAAAATAAAGTGAAGTTAAAGTGTGTGAGTGCCCTACAAAACCAAGTTACACAATTAGTGTAGTTTAGTGAAATTGAAAAAAATAATTAAACCTCCCGATTGAAGCATCTCGGTGCACGGAGGGAGCTCATAGGAGGGGAGATCGAGAGTTGTGCTGTGAGGGATGACTAGGGGGTGTGGGGGATGGCCAAGAGGGAGCTTTACGTGAGTGGTCACAAAGCGGGGATTTGGGTGGGTGGTGGGGGAAAATCCGAGGGATCAAGGGTGCATGAGGGGTGGGCTATGTGGAGGGTCCAGGGGATGGTCCATAGGGTCCATTTTTGGGGAGGAGGTATGTGGAGGGGTGTCCATGTGGCTAGGTCGGGAGGTAGGGAGTAGGGTAGAGTAGATCCAGGGAGGGAGTAGTGTAGGGGTGGGATCCGAGGGGTGGGTAGGTTGGTTGGGCTAGGAAGGGGGTAAGGGTTAGCTTGGCTGAGTTGGTTGAGATGGGGGAAGGGGAGTAGGGGTGAGGGGTAGTTTAGGATTTTTTTTTGTTTTTTTAATTTAAATCTAATTTTATATATAAATAAAATCATAGTTATATTTTTTTGCAATAAAAATCTATTATTTTTATTTTTAACTAAGATATGATTTTTATTTAATGTGTGTTTTTACAAGTTTGGAAATAAGAAAAACAAGAATTCATATTTTTAAATGAAGAATTCAAATAAAGTCTTTAAAAAAAAAAAAAAAACTATTCCCCTACAATTGATAGAAAAATGATTATACAACCTAATACGATGTAATTTTTTTTTAATTGTAAAAATGATTTTGCTTCCTAGAATACTGTACACACTTGAAAATATGCATAGTTCAAAATATAACATGAAAAAATGTATAAAACACAAATGAAACACATGAATAAAAATGAAACAAAGATGGGTACGGTCCCATCTGGCATGCCAAAATGTGAATTATGAAAAACTAACGTAAATAGAGACAAACAAATAAACTTGCAAACCTCCTATAGCCTTCCAAAGTAAACCTCAAGTAGGTTGTGAAAGCTTAGAAGTTGTGTAACCTTTTGGAATTTTGGGTGCTCTTGAATGACCTCTAAATTGGATTGACCAATTCTATGAACACATAGATTTAGCTTGGATTATTGCTTCCAAAATAGCATAAGTTGGAGAAAATTTAATAGAGTTTTTGTACAATAAATCCAAGAGGGTTTGATAGAGAGTAAGCCTGCATTTTATAGAGGTAGAAGTAGTTAGAAGTTGGTTGAAATGGGTTGGGTTCACTAAAAATAATATTTCAAGAGGTTGCGGTAGTTCTAAGAAGTTTAGGGGTAGTAATGGAAATTCATTAGAAAAGTTGTATCAAGAAAGGTGGTTGTACGTGTAATTCAATTTCCCCCACCTTTCTAGGATTCTAGAAGTGTAGTTGAATAGGATGAGGATGTGGAGTCCAAGTGGTTGTTGACTGAGAATCTGAGTGGCAGTTGACTAGGATGTGCACACTTAATTAATTAATCATTTAATTAATAAATGATAATTAACTTAGCACAAGGGGTACTAGGGATTAATTTAATTAATCCAAAGGGGTAAAACACACATGATTAATAAATTAATCACAAAGAGAAAGAACAAGTGTGTAATTTTGGGGTGTATAAATGTAGATCCTATTAAGGTATTATTCATTGATAGGTTTTATATAAGGCACAATTTTTCAAATCATCAAATTATATCACAACACGCTCATTTGTATTCTCAAACATCACATAGTGTTTGTTAAATTGTAAGTCCATATTGTATTCATAACACCACAGATGGCCTAAAATTGTAGGGAAGTTATATAATTTAGCTAGCTCCAAGACCTCAAAATCACCCTTGAACTTGGATCCCTGAATGGTGATAAAAGCATCCTTCAATACCCTAATGGGAATACCCTTGTCTTGTTATCCATGTATAACACATTTGAGGATGGATGTAATGAAAACCTTCCCATCTAGTTCTAAACATCAAGTGTGAGGACATTTACTTCCATGCATGTATCAATGAGGATATTACTTACCAACCATCCATTAATTACTGCATCCAATGTGATTTCTTTGTCATACTCATGATCTTGTGGTGGTAAATTGGAAAGAAGAATCTCATGATTTCTTTCTACACCTACACATAGAAACTTATCTCACGACCAATCTCCTAGTAGAGGTATGATGTTCTCCCACCTAAAAATTTTACATTTCTCCTTGAGGTCATCCACATCCTTATGTGGTAATTCATATTCCTTGTGTGTTCCCTATTATGTGCTTTCTCTTTTAGACACTTTGTATTTTCCCCTTGAGCTCACCGATGATGACCATGGTCTCCTGATAAACTTCCTTTTATTGGGATACATCTGGATACTTTGTGTGCAAAAACTCTTCCCTTATGATGAGAGGTATTTCCTTTCCATGCTCGCATGCATAGTGATTAATAAAGGTTGAGGTTCCACTAAAGATTCAATATTAGGAATTCGTTTCCCTTCTTTAATGTGTTCCACCTTAATCATGGATACACCTTATCATTCTTATTATTCTTACTCATGTGGGCTTACAATTCTAGAAAATCTTCAACCTTATGCACCTTACCACAATACATGAAAACCTCATTCTTTGGACACTCACACGATAGTGATCAGGTGATCTGATCCACAAGTGTAACATATTCCTCATGTAAAACTTCCACTCTCACCATGGCCTCTACTTCGTATCCACCTATAAATCTTCCATTACCATTATTTCACCCTTGACTATTACATCCTTATTGTACCTGTAACCTACTCTCTACACGATTATGATGCACCTTGTTTCATAAGCCTCATGAATCGATCAATTAGATGACAATTGGCTCCCAATTTATTCAACGCATAGTGCAGCTTCCAAAGCCTCATGTAAGTTAGTAAATGTCTTATGTAAAAGTTATTTTCAGAAGAGTGTCATCCTACAAACCATTGCACATGCTGACTCTAATGAATTTCATAGGAAATTTTTGACATCAAGGTCTTAAAGCATGCATCATATTCCCTAATAGTCTCATAAAAACTTACTTAATGTCCTTCGACACTTTAATCCTCTGTTTCTCAAATTATGTATTTGGAATTAAACCAAGAAGGTGGTGGGTAGTGCATCATAGTCCACTATTTTCTGACATGGATCATACTTTCTATACTAAATATGTGTGTGGACCAGGAGTGTTGTTACAAAATGACTCGCCTTCCGATCTTGAGATTTTATTCCTTGGCCCTCCATAGAATTTTACACTTATACACATGTTCTATTACATCTTCCATGCCTATGTATTCGGAAAATAAAGGTACATGTCAAAGAATATCTCGAGGGATATTTTTTTGAGGTTATTATATTAAATGTTGTGGTCCTCTTCCTTGAGTGGGGTCGATCTTGAACCTAAACCTCCACTAGGATTTCTTGCATGTGGTAGAGAACCCGAGCCTCCCGATCCTCCCGCCATAACCTAGGAACTTGTCAAAGTACTACCTTGTGTCCTCGTAGTAGTTCTAAAATTCACCTCAATTGTTTTCCTAATACCCCACCTATGGGAGTACTTTTAATGGGTAGCGTGCCACTATTATGAATTGACAAAATGCCTAAAAAATTTCTTCCAAACAAGGTCTATCTAAACAAGAGAGCCTATTGCACTACCATATGTACTTGCCTTAATCTTTTGTGCCTCCTAAGATGATACTAATATATGCCTACATGTATCTCCTACCTAATGTGGTGATCCTCTATTACCTTCATGTTCACCTTCTCTATGATGATATTTTACAAAAACTTATGGATTCAAAGCACCATGTGCAAGGCCTAGGTTTTCATGTTGGATCGGGTGAGTGACAATGGTTCTCATTATATCCTCAGGATAACTCTCATCATATGCAAGGGGTCCTTCTTTTTGTGTTTCCCCAATATTGGAAATACATGATCCTTTGGTCCCTCACCTTATGTAGGATTATCATCACTTCCTCCCGACATCATTCTTCTTAGTTTCAATTCTTCATCAACTAAACTCTCTTGTGCATCATTATACGTATGCAATATTTCATCTCTCTCTCTCTCTCTCTCTCTCTCTCTCTCTCTCTTTCTTCTTCTTGGACCAATTCCATCCTTCCCAAACCTTATTTCTACCCATGCACATGGTGGATTTTAGCCTTCTATATGTAAGGTCTCCATTCCCGGCTCAATCATTAAGATCTTTGTTGTTAAAGGTATCAAGCATAAGTAAGATCCCCTAGATTTGTAAAGAAACCAAAACTTTGATTCTTCTAAGCATAATTGTGTCAAAATTTCATACTCCAAGGTATAATTGTGCAACACACCTTCCCACCAATGATATATATCTCTTTTCCATGGTACATCAAAATCAGAAATTACTTGATACTTATCATGGATCCACACTTGATTATTGCCTAACTAGACACCCATGTTACGTGCCTAAGTTACTAATCACTCGTATAACTCTTTTGGGAATAAAATGAAGAATATCTTATATAAAAATCATATAGGTTCTCTTCCACCCACTTATGTGTATTAAATTCTTTTTGGTGTTGTATCCTTGAGAAAATTAATCCTGGTCATCATCCACCCAATGCTCAGTATTATCTAATGATAGTTAGAATGCCATACGTATGCCACATCCTTTGAGTTGAATGAAAAGAGGTCATAGCAATGGAACCAAAATTTTGAGTCTACTAGCCAACACTTCACAAGGTCATGTGCAATGACACTTCACCTAGAAGCATGCCTAGGTGCCCACCCAAGCACGCATAACCGAATAAGTTTGATCCAAAGGATCCTTATTTAGAAACACTGATCTATAATCTTATGTAAATCTATTAAAACTAATTGCAATATGTAGACCATATTGATATATTTTTGGTGGTATCTTGTACGTTGAAAATATAGGTCGTATGCAGAAGTTATTGCATGCTATTTTTTTTGGAAAAGTGGAAAAAAGGACTATGCGCGGGTTCTTGATGACATGGATGCATGCATATCTGCCAATTTGACCAATAAAATAGTGACAAGTGGCAATGTGGTATGTAATAAAAATATGTTTTTTTCCTCCAATATTCAACACTCATTTTCATACAGGTGGGCCCCGATATTTGTTTTTTGGGGTCGACACACTATTTTTTCAAAGTTGTTCCTTTGCCTCCATTTCTTCATATCACTATACTAGAGATTATGTATATAATTGTTTTTTTATTCAACCCATGGTGCATGTGGGATATATATTGCATTGTATTGTAATTATACTATGTATTACAGGGTCGAGATTTTTGGTGACAATCCAAATCGACGAGTTGATATCTTTTATCTCGAATGACCGATTCAACCTGCCACCCAAACACCATCTCACTTCCATATCCACCTATATTTCCATCTTGACTTCTCACCCTACCTTATCTACTCAACTCCCGAGCCACCTAACTTGCCAACTCCCACCGAATCCAACTCATCCGCCAACTCCTATTGAGCCCAACATAACTCCACACCAAACTCATCCACCCAACTTAGTAAGGAATTTCAACCAACCAAAAAAATAAGCTCTCAATTCCAACAACTATGTGCCACCTTTGGGGTGCTTTGTGAGGATTGAACTCAACACCTAGCATTAAAAAAATTATTTCCCCACCAATGCGCCCATGGTGATTAAAAACTATAAAAGGGGCTATGTAGTATTTAAAAAGGATTTAGGAAGTGACTCTGTAAGCTTAGAAGGGAATTTTGAGTGATAGATACATCCTAGAGGAAAATTCCTAAAATAGACTAGGATTTATTTTTCAAGAAGATTATTATGACAATTGGAGAAGATCAATTATTTCCTTATTAAAAATTTGTAAGTTTATTAAGGCTTATTTTAATAGATCACTCACATATTTATAGATATAAAGACATATGATTTATGCCAAACTCCGTCATCAATTTTTGGCTCGCTTTCTCTATTTTTCAGTTTGTTTTTAATCTAATTTCCATAGAGCTTGGAGTTTTAATTTAATTATTAAATTACGGTAAAATCGTAATGTTAAATTTAAATCTAAAAACCATATTTTTAAGTGATTTTTCAAGGTGTGTTTCAAAGTTATTTTCGATTACAAATCATTTGGTATTAGATATGGTCTATGATCAGTTTACCAGTTACTTTGGATTTCAAGTTTGTGTTGAATTTTGACAAGGTCTCACTCCACAAAATGTGAAGGAGAATTAACACGTGTTGATCTGGAAATTAGATCGAGATGGTCAAGAGAATAGAGATGGTCGAGGATAGAGAAGAATAATTTCATCAATCCTTCATTTAAATGAAAGAGATGGTGGAGGAATTGTACTGGGATAGGAGAAGAAAGATGGAGAGAGAAGACAAGAATGTTAAAAATAAAAAGACTATTCTTATTTATCTGATTTTGATTCTCCTAAATGTGAAAAATGAAAATATGATTTTCTTCCTTCATTAAAATTGGATATTAAGTTTGAATTGCCAATGTATAATGGAGAGCTTAATGTAGAAAATTTAGATAACTAGATCAAGAAAATTAAAGTATATTGTAGGGTTTAAAAAATTGTTGATGATGAAACAAAAATTCATCTAGAAACTCTTCAAATGGGTGGTACAATATTCATATGGTGGGAGAGTAATCTTTAACAAGTTCTTTGAGAAAAAAGGTAAAGTAATATATTCTTGGAATGATTTTTTTCTGATCTAAGACAACAATTTTATCCTTTAGGTTATATGCAATAAGCCATGATGGATTGGAAAATTTTAAGGAAAACAAAGGGACATAGTGTTTAGGATTATACACAATAATTTAGAAAGAGGGCTCTCATTTTGGGTACTTTTCCCCATACACAAGAAACATTGCTGAAATATATTGGTGTATTACATAGTTATTTAACACATATGGTTCTCATGTTTAATCATACTAATCTTGATGTTTTATGTGTACAAGTTGCTCATTTGAAAGAAAGAGGAAAATTACCAAAGATTCTTCCTCCACTAATTACAAGAACAAACAATCTAACAAGAAAGATAAAGGTTCAAAAGGAAATGGTAAGAAAAAGAATAATTATACTATTTAGATAAAAGATGATAAACTATTTTGTAATCATTACTAAAAGAATTGTGATGAATGTAAGTGGTAGAATTTACATATGGAATTAAATCCTAAATGGCTTATGATAAAAAGGAAAAGATAAGAAAACCAACACCGTGGTGTAGTATCTTGGATTCGATTCGGTGATGAAACCAATATCATGGCCGTGGGTTTATGAGGTTGTAATTATTCCTATTTTTCTAGCACTAGTTCATCTAATGTTGCATATTCTTCTAAACAACAATCTATGCATGATGATAAGAAAAGAAATGATATTTTCCACCTTAGAGTTATTTTTAAGAATACAAAATAGATACTCTATTTGATATTGGATCTCAAGCTATTCTTGATTTTAGAAGAGGTTGTGAAGAAATTGGGACTCCAAACCAAACCACATCCTAAGACTTATCCTTTTAGCTGGGCTTGTAATGATGAAAAATTATGAGTAATGAAAACTTGTAGATTCGGATTTACCATTATTGACAAGTTCATTAATGAGGTTGATTTGGATGTTGTTCCATTAGACATTTGTGGTGTGGTTTTGGGAATTCCTTATCTTTATGATCATAAAGCAATATTCTATAGGGAAGAGAATAAATACTTTCTTGTTAAAGATGGGATTGAATATATTGTTAGAGATTATTGTGTAAAAATAAGTATTTTTGTAGTTACTACTACGAGAGCGGATGAAAATTCTTGTAAATTCAAGAAAGAATTTTGTACTCATGGTGATAAAATCTAAAGAGAAATATCATGACAAGGATTTTGAGGATTGTGATCCCAAACATCATAATGAATTGGTTAAAATTATTTCTAACTATGATGATGTTTTTCAGGATCCATAAATTCTACCTCCTAAAATAAGGGTTCAACATGAGATACGGTTATTACATGATGCATGTTGGTACCCAGTTTAATCTCCTTCACAACTTGAGCTGCATCATGGATTTTACAAGACACTCAAAGATAGATAAATAGTTTATATGTCATTTTGTAGCTCGGGAAGCAATTTATCTGACTTGTTAGCACTCAGAATTTGAAGAAGTGGGTAGCACATTGGAAGGATTTGATCTAATCCTCACTATTTTAGGTTGTGCCTATCAACCAAGGTAAGAGAACCTATATTGTAGCCTTTGTTTTTTGAAGGAGGTGAAAATATCCTTGTACTGTGCAGATTGTATGGAGATGGCCTTGAGAAAACATGATCAATTTTCCATTATTCAAACTCAATAGAGTTGTCACTACTAAATGATGGAAATTCTTTCAAGACAAGGCTAAGGCTACTAAAGACATGGTATGATCCTAATTTTCTTTGTGCATTTTTGTAAATGGATTGTATCCTTTTGTTGACACACAATACAATGCGGGGTATTATAGGTAGGATAAGTTAATTTGAAATGAATTTTGGGGTGGGAGATATTCGACAAGACTAACCGGAATTTGCCAACTTCTTTGAGGACCTTTGAAAAACTTGAAATACTAAGACAACATAAATACTTCAAAGAGGTTAAGGTGTTATTTTAGTTAGAATATGTGCATCAAATGGAAGCCCAAATCTGCACTCTTCCACATAATCTCGATGATTTATCACAAAATATTGAGTTAAATGAATCGAAAAAGCATTTAGAAATTTCTATTCTATCATACCTAATGTACCCCCAAAGGTTTACAATAAAATCTATATCAAGGAAAGTTGATTGGAAAAATATTGTTTATCCCTTTGTCAAATGAAAGCTATTCTAATTCTAGAATTGCAAATGCCACTAAGCTATTACTAGCAATTAGATCTGCATGATCAAAAAGAAATTCCAAACACCAGATTGCAACAGGAGCAAGAAACACAAATTGAAAACATTCTGAAACATAAGTAAATGCAAATTTTACCAAGAGACAACACAAAATAATCTAGAATGACCAAATTTATCAGCAGGGGAATGTTATAAGAACAATCTCAGAGCTTGTTAGTGGCTATACATCTGCAACCAACCTAACATGATACAAATTTGATGCAAAAAGGAGTTAAAATGGTTCTCAGGTGGTTTCTCAGAGAATGGGATTCTTCCCAGATTTTCCCATGAAAATTCTAAGTTTCTCCACCATTTGCATGACAAATTCATGCAATATATAACTTTTACTCACTCACTCACTTTGCCCCTCAAATCTTCCCTCCAAAAGTGGAATATTCGAAGCACCTTTGCTTTGCAATATTTTTGGAAAATGACATTTAACAAACTCGCAAAAAGTTGCCAGTTGTTCTTTCAAAAGGTGAATCATTACAAAAATTTCATCATTCTTCAAAGTGGAAGCACATTTTTCATTTCCCACGCATGTAGACCCCTTTCATTTCATCATTTCAACTTTTCCCTTCCCAATTTTTTACTCTACAACTTTGGATCTAGTAATTCACATTTTTCATGAACTAGAGTAAAAATTTATTTGAAAAATGCCTTGGATTCACAAATTGAACCCCCAAATTGATTAATCCAGACCTGCAAGCCAAAACGACACGAATTGGCAAAAAAATTGATGAAGATTAATGCAAAAAATGTATCTCCAAACTTCTTGGAGCTCAACCGACGCCAAAATCGGTGAAATGTACAACTACCGTTGATCTGTTCTTATCTTTAAGTATGAGCCCTCCACGTGACAGATCTGGGAAAAACGGGCCTCGGGGACACTTTTGACCTTTTTACAACTTTTTGAAAATTTGCAAAAATTTCTTGATTTCCTCTGCCACTTTGCCTTTGCGATTTGGGTCTGACACATGGTGCAATATGACTGGATATGAAGTCACCACTCAATTTTACATATTCTGCATCTTTTTAGACAAAGGAAAAATTTTCAATTTTCCTTTGTGGCTCCACCCTCCCACAAGACACGTGTCCTCATATGATTGGCTAAGGGGAAGCACTCTAATTTCATATTTTAATATTATTTCACAAAGGAAAATTTTCAACATTTCCTCCGCTAGCCTGCACCTCTACCATTGAATCCTCTGATGAATTTTGACTTTTTACCTTCGGGCTCACGGGTCCATTCAACGATTTTACCCTTTTGATAACTAAAGGCTAAAAATACAACTTGCCTCCAACGGCCCACCTCCCCACCTCTCGAGCCTTGATTCTGACATGTTTCTTCATCCCATTAGCTATGAGTTTATAGTCCAATTTTATACTTTAACTCTTTTTCACCAAAGGCTGAAAAGTATCAAACTCCTACACCTTTCCATCTCCCCTCATGCCACGTGTCCTCCTATAATTGGATGCGGACCTTAGGGGATTTTATTTGTTTCCACACATTTTCCAAAGTTCCCTAAGGCACAAAATGACCCACTCATCTGCCTTTACTTTGCCTACGACACATGTACCTCGTCTAGGGCCTATGGAGCTACAGGGTAACTTGCACATTTTTCCAAAAACACAAAAATGTTAAGTTTTTAGAAATGACCCGTTGATCCTTGTCCAATTAAAAATGGCTATGTATGAAAAAGTACATGAGCTAGAATTTGACGGCAAAGGACACCCATATGGCCGTAAAAAATGCAGAAATTTCCAGCGACCCCCAAAATCGATTTTTTCTTCATGGGTGAAGAATTTTTCGATCAAAAGAAAAATGGAAAGTGTTTCTAGGAAATTTACAACCATGAAAAGGGATTTTTGAGGGAAAATAAGTACAAATCAAATGATTTCAAGCTCCAAAGGTCGGAAAAATGAAAAAATGGTAGAGGCATTTGAAACGGGAAAAATTAGGGAAAAATGCAAAGTAAACTTGTAGATTCCTTCAAAATGGTGCAAAATGGAGGAAATGCGAACAACACATAGCACTCAAACACAAAAACGAGTTGTTTTTTTGTGTCAAATTCGAAGTATAGGAGAATCCCAAAACTATTCTTCCTCCAACAGGGTAAAAATGCATTTCTCCTTAGCAAAATAGGAATGTTTGAAATTGGGCACCAACAATGCACATATTCTTAAAATTGGTATGTATATATTGTTCATGCTTGAAAATGAGGAAATAAATAATATGGTGATGAAAGTGTTGAAAAAAAGAGTTATACGTCCAAGTTCATCTCCTTGTGGTTCATCTATCATTTTGGTGCCTAAGAAAGATAGCACATAGTTGATGTGTGTTGATTTTTCGTTCCTTTAATAAGATCATGGTAAAAAACATTGTTACTCTCTTCCTCGCATTCATGATTTATTGGGTTAGTTAAATTTTTTTATTTCACTAAGTTAGAATTAAGTAAGTAGCTATCATCGGTGAAAATCAATGAAGGTGATATTTGGAAAACTACTTTTAAAACAAAATAGGGTTTGTTTGAATGGATTGTTATGCCTTTTGGATTGTGTAATGCACCGGATACATTCATGCATGTAATGAATGATGTTTTTAGGCCATTCATTGATGATTTTTGATAGTATACTTAGAAGATATTTTGATTTTCAGATAAATCATGTGATGATTATGTTATGCATATTTAGAAAATATTAGATGCTTTGAGAAAATTTGAGGTCATTGTTAAGCGGCCTAAACCTGATAATGTAATAGAGGTTAGAAGATTTCTTGGTGCAAGATACTAGAGAAAAATTATTTATAACTTCTTGTTTATTATGTCTCCTTTTCATTCTTATACTAACATTAAATAAGTATTTCAGTGGGGAGGAAAAAATCAAGGATATTTTGATACACTGAAAGAGAAAATAAGTATGTCTCCTATCTTAGGACTTCAAGTTAGATCTCGATTCGGATTCCAGTGAATATAAAATGGGGATATCTTGATGTAGAACATAAATCCTTTTGTTACGATTCGAAACCTTTACAAGATTGGTAAGAAACTATCCAATTATGATAAAGAGTTGTGTTATTTGGTTCAAAGTGTAAAAAAATGGAAACATTACTTGATGGGAAAGAAAATATTAATTCATACAAATCATCAACCCCTTGAGTATCTCAAAACATAGACCAAGTGTCAATATTCTAGACAGGTTTCATTAGATGGGTTTCCTACATCGCTTTGTCTTATGATCGGGTATAATAAAGGTATATAAAATAAGGTGGTTGTATGTTATCTAGACCTCCATTTGTTGTTACATATGTTCTTTTACAAAATAGTTCTCTAGTTCATGATATTTATAAAGAACAATATGCTAATGATGTTGATTTTAAATAAGTGTATGAAGATTTGATGAGTGGTAAATAAGTAGGATAATTAGACTGTCATGTGCACAATGGACTCCTATATCATTTTGATAAACTTTGCATTCCACATGATGAAAGAGTGTTTATAATTAGGGAATCTCTATGCCCTAGACATTTTTAATATTTGGATTCATTTTAAATTTAACCAAAACCAATGTTTGACACATATGCATAAGATGAGTACATGGGATTAATTGGTTCATCTCGGACCCTTTAGAGAATTATCCTTTGAGTTTAAATTTGACATCTTCTTCATTATGAAATATTGATGAAAATGGACGTAAAACAAACCTTTTTGTAGTATTTTAATATTTAAATGTTTTCCAATTTTTACATGGGTTAACATGCATATTAAGAACACCAAAATATACCATGAAAGTACTTTTATAAAATCAATTTTTAACATTATTAAAAAAATCATGTCAATACTATAAGGATATGAAATTTTATGAATGATTTAATCTTTAGATCTTTGTATGCATTGTTCTAGATCTTTTGGTTCCCTCTAAATAGAATTTCAAGGACTTGTTGAAAGTGTATAACTATATTTTATAACTCAAAAAAATAGGGGCTCCATTTTCTAACTAAAATGGGGAATTTTTGAGACAACATATCTCCATATAAAATTTATTGTTCCTCATATATTTCTTATTTAAAGCCTCCATATCCCCCAATTCTATAGCTTCCTTAGACATTGAGATACGATTTTTTCGTAATTTTCCAAAAAAATTTATCCCAATATTATATCCATGAACAATCTCCTTTTGAGGAAAAATATAGAAAAGTGAGTTGTGTCCTTACCATCTACCATTTTCATAGCATAATAAGTTTTTACATAATACTATGAAGCCAACTCTCATAATCTAGACATAACATAACTAAAGGAAGAGAGAGAAATTTAGAATTCACCATAATATTTATATTTACAAACTTGGTCAAATATTTCATCCCAAAACCATAAATCTACACAAGAAAATATTCCTAATGAGTCTCCTATCTGTTGTAGGGACTTCAAGTTGCAAAATTATCCTAGAATATGATAGACCTAAATCCATGTCTCTTGCATTTGGTCTTGAAAATTCCTTCTTATGTTTCTTATCCATGGTCCCAATCTAAGTATACAAGTATAAATATGTCAACTGGTTTTTTCTAAGACATGCTCTCTTTCCTCTTCATAATTAAATGAAGTCACAAATTTTCCACTAGGAAAAAATAAAAACTCCACAAGATAGCCCCTTTCTAATAATTTCAAAGCCAAATTCTAAATAGTGACCCCCTCTGATCCTTACTTTGACTCCAATTATTTTAATATTTGATACATGATTCAAAATAAAAATCTCATCCTTTAAATTTTTAATCGCAAGACATGAATCCTCTTTAGGTATAGTTTCAATTACCCCATTTTGTAAATTTTATTGAAAATCAATACTTTCCACTATATTCCCACTGATTTTGGTGATGACATGTGATCATATTAACCCTTAACAAATGGATTTGTTCCTTATACAAAATTCCTCATAATATCATACCCTTTTGAATATTGATCATTATTTACAAAAACCTCAAATGCATGTTCCTTGACCACCAATCTAATCATTTCATCCAAAATAGATATAGGTGTTAAGGAATACTTCATATCCACACTCATATATTTTTCTAGACTCATATATAGGAAATTTCTCCAATTTCTCCATAGAGAGAACATCCTCCTTCTCCTTATATGACAAATCCAAAACAATTTCCATTTGTTATTATATAATTTGTATGGCTAATTCAATTCCTTTCTCTAACTTATAAATCCACTCCCTATCATTATTTTATAGTTTATTCTCATAAACATATGAGAGTGTCTCCTCCATATTCCCCTTCACTAAATATAGTAGAGAAAAAAACCATGGGCACATATATTCATCTACATGTGTCTCACTCTCAAAACTAGCTTCAAAAATAATATCAAAAACAATATCCCCAAACCTCCCTTCCTTCATATCTTCAAAATCATCCACGTGATCACGCCCTATAATTTTTTCAAATATAGGTCCCTCTATAAGCATATGAAACCACTCTCTATATTATTTGTTAAACCCTCTTCAACAACATGAAAATATTATATATTTCCTCCATACACCCTAAAACCACTAGAGTAGACTAGGAAATATCTTCCATTTGTCTCCCCTCATTCCGATTCAACTTCAATGATGGCCAGGGAACATATCCAATCAAATGTTTTCTTTTGTAGTACTTTTATATGACTCATCCTTAATTGGTTACATTCTAAGTGAGCTAGTATTACTATCTTAAGTGAACTTTATTTATTTGTCAACTTAAGTGGTTTAATATTATTACCTTACACTAAAATTTGAATGTGCGTGTTTAATTATTCTTTGTATGATATTAAATTATATTTCCTTTCATTTTTTAATTTTTTTGTTGACAAGTGGAGTCAATTGTGAGAGTGAACCACGAGGATTGATTGAACCCATGCACATCATCATTTTTAGACTTAAACAAAAATATAAAAATACTCCAAGTAATCAACAAGAAAATTAACCAATTAGTTATTCATGCAAAAGGAAAAATAGGTATAATCATTTTCATATATCAAAAAAAGATTACATAAGGGAGTGTTGTGTAACTCTGATTCTTGGACATGCCATACTTCTATGATGGAGTGAGGAGATACAATGCTAGGAATAACATGTAACTACCATATTACTATAATGCATATGACAAGTATGACAGAATCTATCATATGTCATATAACTCACTAATATACCTATGACTTTCCTAAGTAATATGGATCACCATATGTGAAGTGTAAAATTCCTAATAACTAAATAAAATTTTAAAAAATACCTCACACAAACACCCCCATTAATAAAATATTAGGCAGATGCATGGAAATCCATAAAAGAAAGAGAAATCCCATAGATAACTAAGAAAGATATGGCATAAGGGTTCCAAAAATAAAGGCCTAATGAGGTACCCATGTACAAAATGCAATATTTTTAGAAGAAGAGGAGGATAATATGACTAGAAATCCTAAATAATATGAGTGAATACAGTGGACCTCACCCTAAGAAGAGATCATAAGTGAAGAAACTTTTCTTCGATGAAGGGTTTAGAAAATATTTACGTAATTTTATGTAAAGTCGACATTACTGCAAATCAATGATGTCTTCATGGATCAACTCTAAAATGAGTTACATGTTTATCTCAATATGCTTCATCCCATAATGTTGGACAATATTTTATAAAATCAATATAGTGATCATGTTATCAAAATAGATGATGGTATGCCACTAAAATTGGATGCCAATCTTTTTCGAGAATCCCATGTAACCAAATAAATTTTGTGTTAGAATTGAATGCATCCATATATTCTACCTTTTTAGAAGATATATAAATCATGTTCTACTTCTTACTCGACCAACTGACATGACCTAAACCAAGAGAAAATTTGTAGCCATAGGTATACTTCTAATGGTCGAGATCACCGACATAATCGAATCTATGAATCCAACTCAATCAGTCTCTATCCATCCTAAGTAGTGAATGATATAGCTATGAGTTCCATGAACATATTGAAGCATCTTCTTATCTATTTTCCAATGTAGCTCATAAGGGTCATACATAAATCTAGACATAATGCCAAAAACCAATGAAATATATATCCAAGTGTGAGTTAGGTAAATCGATATCCCCACCAACTAGTAATAAAGGGTACCATTGACTAATGGAATGGAGCAATCATCAACTATTTGACCCCAGAAAGGAACGTAGTAGGAGATGGGTTACAATTAGAAAGATGAAATATAACTAGAAAATAAAGGGCGTACTTAGGAGAAACAATCAAAATTCCTTTGTTAAATTGGGTAATATGTATCCCAAAGAAGTAGTGAAGTGAACCCAATTTGTTTATGATGAAATTTTTGGTTAAGTAACTCTTCATATAATCAATGTTCAAGAATATCTACCCATAATAAACAAGTCATCGACATATATAATGAGGATAAGCATGGACTTATCTTACACAAAAATGTAAACATTTGGGTCGAGTGACACTTAGTGAACCTTGATGTAAGAAGAAAGGATTCCATCTTGGTTTACTAAGCCTAAGGGGCTTGTTTAAGGCCATAGATAGACTTATTATGTCTGAAAATGAGGGAGGAATCTTGGACAACCTAGAGGTTATTCCATATATATTTATTCCTCTAGGTACCCATGAAGGAAGGAAATCTTGACATCCATTTTATGGACTTCCCATATGTTAAAATAATTTATGGCAATGGTCAGAGTTGAATAAAATTCATAATCATAATGGGATCAAAGATATTTGAATATTCAACCCCAGCAACCTAAGATAAACCCTTATCTATGAGTCATGCTTTATATTTTCACTCACTGTACCCATCAACACCATACTTTGTTTGATATACCCAATTACATCAAACCATTTTTCTTCCTTTCGAAAAAGGGGTGAGATCCCAAATATCATTCTTCATAAGAGAGGAACACTCCTCATCCATAGTAGATTATCACTCAAGAGTCCTAGTATCCTTCAAAAATATTGTGGATCGTAAGTGGAGGTGAAGAAGGATTAAAGGAGTTTCAAAAGAAGTAAATGCAAGATTCGATGTCCAGTGAAATTTGAATGAGTTAATCTCTCATCTGAAAGATACACTATCTAATTTGTAGCATCCTGCAAGGTCTACCTAGCTCAATGAGAACCATGAGAAGACTCCTGCTCATAATTTCTTGATTCTTCACTTGATTAATATGGGTAATAATCATCATCATCACTCTTGTCAAAATCATATGATTCTAAGGATGGAGGAGCGGAGGATCGGGAGTGAGAGGATCAACAAGATCATCATCAGAAGAGTCCAAATCATAGTCAAAAAGGGTCAAAAGAACCTCATTGGATGGAGAATTAGTAATATAAAATGACTCATCAAAATTGGAAATTCTCTTAATATATATCTAATTACTAGTGGGGTTCATAATGTATATACCTTCATGTCATTGGGATACGATACAAATATACAAGGTGTGTATTTTGGTTCAAAGGCCTTGCATTTATTTTTAGAATCTAAGCCATAATATTTTATATAAAGATGAAAAAGTCATCAACATTAAAGGTTTACATATATCCTAAGCCTTAAAGGGTTTCATTCCTTTTACTACTTTTTGTGGAATTTGGTTTTGAATGTAACAAGAACAATTCAACTGCTTTAGCCCAATACCACAGAGAAAGGGATTTAAAATGAACCATGCATGTGGCCATCTCCTTAAGTTTCATGTTATTTATTTCCACAAATCTATTTTATGAAGTGTTGTAAGTGATTGTACGCTACAAAGAAATCCGTCGAGAGGTGTATAAATCATCAATCCTATTTGTCACATACTTCCCTACATTGTAATTTTAAAGAACCTTGATATAAATTTCATATTATTTCTCAGTAAGAGACTTGAAGTCTCAAAATTGATTAAAAACTTCATATTTCTATTTGAGAGAGTAAACCCACGTACAATGTGAAAATTCATAAATTATCTAAGAATAAGAAGATATCAAGTGAATGAAGGAGATAGAAAGGGGCTATAAATGTCACTATGAACAAAATCCAAGAGATGAGACACTCTCCAAGATTTTCGCTTACCAAAACTTTCTTCGAAGTGCTTCCCAAGGGCACAACCCTCAAAAAAACCCTTTGAAATTTTGAATCAAGGAAAATCATTGACCATCTTATGTTAGCTCAATTGTTCAAGGTAACGAGAGTTTAAATGACCAAAATTCTCGTGTCATAACTTACTAACCTCATTAGCATGATTAAGTAAAGCAATGGGTGAAACATTAGAAGTAAAGTAGGAAATGGTGTATAACTAATACTAGTGGTTCACCTTTCCCTTAGCCACTTTAGTCTCATTGCAAAGTTCACGAATGATCATCGAGTTAGGATTAAATTCCACTTGTATTTTTTCACCACTAAGAGTGATTTGGTAAATTGGTAGGAGATCGGCGAGATATTGGGAACACTTAGAACATTATTAACGGTTCCACCTTCTACTTATACTTGATCCAATACCGAAACCAACATGGAATTTTCATCACGCGAAGTGATTTGGGACATACCACATAGTTTAATGTCAGAATATTCAACATGTGAATAACCCATGTGGTGCGGGAACCAAAATCATGACCCACTTTAATGATGGAGTAACTCTAGCTACAAGGGAATTTCCTTTCTTCTTTTGAGATTTGGATTCCTTTACTTTGGAAGACTTAGGTTTTGAATAATTTTTCTTGATAAACTCAAGAACACCTATATTATTTTTCTCAAGTAAATGAGTCGGTGGTTAATTTTTTTCTCATCCACCGATGGTATTCATATTTTGACTTCTTATAATAGGAAAAATTACACTTTTCCTTATTCATTTTAGGCTCAAATTAGAAGCATAATTGTTGGCTTTATTCTGATTGATATTAGCTTATTTCTTAGTTTGGTATTATCACCAAAAATAGCACTCTTTGATTTGTCATGAATGGATGAATGAGCAATCAATGTTTTTGGGTGACATCGATTGTATCCAAGTTGTGGGACTTTCTACTTGAGAAAAACATATAGATAAGGTTGTTTCCTCTACCTAATCCTAGTGCTAAAGTACTCATAAAAAGGTAAATGCAACTATCTATCTCTACTCTATGATTCTAAGGGACCAGGGGTAAGATAGAGATGCATAAAATGAAATCCTACACTAAGGGAGGTGATAACACCAAGAAAAAGGGTGAAGAAACTATAATGAGGGAAAAGGGAAAAATAAAATGGAGAAGGGAGAGGTCAAACATGAGTGACACATATCCAAAACAACATTTTACCTTTTATTCTCCATGAGACACAACCAAATGAACCTACAAAGGAGAAATACATGCACAAAATACAACATCAAGTATGCGGAGAGGTAGGAAAATGCATCCGGACATAAGTCAAGGTTGATAAAAACCCACAAAATATATATTTTATTGCTTTCAAAGTATGCATAGACCATTACATGTGAATAAGAAGGCACAAGAACACATTGTCAAGCTCAAATGGAGGTCTACAACTCACAAACTTCTCAAGAAATTTTTTTGACATAGTTCCTTTACATTTTAGAACAATATCCTTTATAAATGAGATATTTTACATTATATAATAGAATGGGAGAAAGAGAGGAGGGAAAAGAGAGGGAACTTATATTTCTTCCTTCAACCACCAACAAGATGCATTGAATTCCTAAAAATAGGCATGGGTACCCTGCCAAGGCCATTCCCCCATGGTACTTTGCTTATAGGAGAAGGAATGAGCACCATACCTCATCAAATTTGGTGGTTGAGATACCTTAAACTATTATTCTAATTATGTTATTGTATTTCTTCTTATTTTTCAATCATTGGTGTAGTACATGATGAGACATTTCCAAAAAGTCCAATTTTGTGAAATTTGGGGTTGTATGGAGAAAGTTATGGCCCTCTCGAAGTTTAGTTTTCTATACTTAAATAAATACGAGTGGTTGAGTTGTTAAATCAATCCTCTTTTGGGTCAGAAACCATGTCTAACATATCTAGAAACCCAACACAAGAAAGCAAGACCATTAGAATTTTGACCCTAATTTGCACCATGAGAATCAAATAACACGCGATTGGGAAAAGGTACCTATTCAACACCTTGTAAAGTCCGACACAAAGGGATGTGATTTTTGGGAATAAAAGGTTGAATGACATGATACATCATTAACTTTCATTGATATAGTTGACCCACAAATCTTAAAACAAAGGAAATCGGGTTTTCGGATCGAAATGCAAGAAGCAAATGACATGGAAATGTGTTGTGATGTTATGATGTCAAGGAACCCAAAAATGTGAAACATTAAAGACCGCCGTGTTTTAGAAGTGGGAAACACATAACACGAACTATTAATTTGGTCAATGTGCTCGATGAAAGTAAAACTCAAAAATTTGACAGTCTTAAACAAATAAATTCTTACCACAGAAACAAATGTAAATTCACCTAAGTCCAAAATGGTATTGTGAGTTATCAAAATATCCTTAGGGGTATTTTAGATAATAGTTGGTCCTTTTTCTCTTTCTTCTTTTCCTATTTATTTTACTTTCCTTTACTAGTACTTGTAATAGGGGCATGTGACTTGGATTTTATTCTCCCACTTAAATCAACTTGTCCTATTCTCAAATAAGTTAGGATGACAAAATTTCAAATGAGGGAATCTCCCAACCAATCTCTAGAGCTAGTTTAGTGGCGTGAAAAGTAGAAATGAAGACAAAGTATTCAAGGACAATATTATAAAGAATGGATAAGATTAGTTAGGAATCCTTTTTATCAACTCCAAATTATTTCAACAATAATCTAGTGTGGATAAATTTTAAGAATATTTTTTGTAGGTTATCAAAGTTACTAGGACTTAATCCTAACAGTTCATTCTCCCACTCATGGGATCTCATGTCATCTTTTTTTAACATATCATAAATATTTTTCAAACTCCATAAGCTTTGTGGAAGAATCACATTGGAATAGAAAATAGAGAGAGATGAATATACAAAGAATACCTAAGGCTTCATCACATCGATTAAACCACCTAGATCTCGAGTTTGGTTGTTGGTTCTTTCTCCACTCCCATAGTGATATGATATAAAATTTTATAGCGTAATGTTATAATAATCTTAAATTTCCATTCAAATAATTTAAATGGCATGAGAAAATTAAAAAGAATAGCATCCATCATGAGGATAGAATGCAAGAATGTATAAAGAAAGGAAACACGCACACACCGCATGAACAATATTTTCACCCATATTTGTGGAAAGTTATAGTTTAGGGTGTTGAGTATAATCAAATTTGTTTTTACATTGTAAAATAGATGGTTACTCACCTTGTAATTGGTGTAAATATGTGCCACTTTGGATACCAAAATAAGTTTCAATCGATCATTGTAAATTGAAACTATAACAATCATAAAACGATGCGAAAAACAAGAAAGAAGCAAAAAAACTAAGTTCTATGTGAGAAACAACAACTCACGTCACTTTGGAACTCTCTTACCATAAGGTTGTGGTGGACACACTCACAAAACCAAAATAAATAATAATATCTCAATTAAAAAAATGATTCCTAGAGGATCCAATAACCTCCCAAAACAAAACAAAAAATCCTTTGGAAAATGACAATCACATTCACAAGCACACGTAAAAAAATGTACAATACCGCTAAATTTTAATATTTTTCATGGTTATTTTAATTTACCAAAAATGATAAAAAAATTAATAAGGTATTAAAATTTAGCTAACCACTAAACAAATTGATGGTCGATAAATTAATTTAAAACCCCTTTTAAATAAACTAACTTATAATTTTAATAAAAATATATAATTTAAAATTTAGTAAACCAAGGTTTAAAAACTAAAAACAAAGCTTTTATTTTTTTTAAAAACGGGCTAGGTAAAAAGAGGGAAAAATGTCAATGGTCAAAAAATTTGAAAAGTGGCATATGGAGGGCTTGAGGAAGTCGAGTTAGAGCTCAACTCGGTGAGAAATCCAATGGTGTAATAGCAAAATGTGTAGGAAAACACAAGCAATGAGAGGGAGGGGTGAATAAGTGCTTCTTCAAACTTTTAAAACAATTTAAAAACATAGCAAGCCATTTAATCTTAATAAACCTTTACCATGAGGAAACAATGACATTCAAACATAAGAAAATGAAAAACAACACACATGAAGAAAATGTTTAATGTGGGAAACCATTAAAGGGAGAAAACCCATTGAAATCAATGCACTATTATGGAAAATTGTCCTATAAGAGATTATAAATATTTTAATTTGTTGATCACCCACTCAACTTGAAGAACCAACTCCAACAATTAAGTCAAGCACCTACTTGACAATTTTTTCGAGGTCCTATTTACATAGAAGCACTAACTCCCTATTTTTTAAGCACCCACTTAGTCTTTAAAAGGTTTTGATCACATTCATCTGACCTAATTTCTTAATACGCCAAGTTTGTGATCTCTTATTCAGCTCCTATATGTTCATCCTCCTACACACACCTTGATTCACCTATTTCCTCATTAGCTCATACATCTACAAAACTATCTTCAAAAGGATTTTTATACATACTTATACATTCATATACACAAGGATGAACTCCTCTTACACCTCTTCAACTTCATATTCTAACCCCTTCAACTTCTAACCTCTTCAACTCATACAAAAGGTCTTAGATGACATCACCTAAAACTGTCATAATGTAATCATTACATATACATTAGTGTCAGTTGTAGGTGTAGTCCTTTCATGAAATATCATGACACTTCTAACACCTATGAGGAACTATAAAATGTATCAGATCTCACCACACTTTTGATGCAACTGAAAATATTCCATAATGACATCTGCTAACTCCTTTTGTAAATGTTATTCCTTTTGTCTTCACCTTGACAAAGCCTCATTTTTATTATAAATATCCTAAACCATGACCCATGTGTTATTAAGGTGTGTTTGAATTAAAAAATTATTCTACTTATTATCTCTATCCTTGACAAGATTTGTAACTTTCCATTCTCTCATCAAGACTCCATTAGGACTGATATGCTCTACTAGGTGTATAAACTCTAAAACACGAGTCTTAAACTTGAGTGAAAGAAACTCAATTTAAGCTCATGTCATACAGATAAAATAGGATGAAAAACTCTTCAATATTTTTAAGACATCATCACATGATTGGAGTACTGCAAGTTAAATTATAAGACCTCTATTTCATCTCTTCTTCACATCCTGGGTGTGCACTGTCAAGGCAACTCAAGAACACAATCACAAGATTTCTTCACCAACACCAATGTATGAACTTGAAAAGCCTCTTGATGCTTGTATATTTTTTATGTGACCTTTGGTTCACCTTCAAAGACATGTATAAAACTTTACACATTTATTCATGCCATGAAACACTTCATAAGACAAGGTCTTAATGGGTTTACATACACAAAAACCAGAGACATCAAAAATGATCAAGTTCACTCATCCAATCACCTATTCATGGATCTTATGGCACATTTATAGAAATATATAATCCTATTTCAACTTATCAAACCCATAGAATGCATCATTTCAGGCCATATAGCTTCAATATGCTTGCATTTATGAGACTAGTGTTAGGTTATAAAAACCATTCTTGGCCTAGTTAGCTTCCAACACTCCAAACTTCACTTTCATGTCTACCCATTGCATGGAAAATTTCATAGGAGGCCTCAAATCCATATTAAAACACTCACTTTCATGGGTTAATTGCATAAATTCACACTTTCACTCTTATTTCTTAGACCTTGTTAGAAGACCTAGTGAGAAAATTTGAAACATTAGAAATTAGACCCAAAAACACTTCACTTGACCAAGTATTGGGATCAAAACCTCATGTTTTAATTCTATAAAGCATTCATGGTCACATTTCACTTCAACAACAATCTTTCACATCAAAACCCCTACAAAGCAACATGACTAGTTTTTTTCTCTCTAGTCCATTGGTGGTAGGCCATTTTGGGTGACTAGTTTCACCAAAATTATGCAAAGAACCTACCTAAAACTTCTCATTAACACTTGGGAACCTCCCAAGATTTATCCCACAATTGTTCTTTCACCATGAAAACTATAATACATGTATTTACATGTAAATATTTAGAAAAAATGATTTTTATACAACTTCTCATCACATCTAGAGCATGCCACCACCACCAAAATGAGATATGGAGTGTTATCTACAAGCTTGAATAATCACTTTATCTTTCCTATGTACTTTGGAGACCAAAACTTCATATTTTTCCTATCGCTTTAGAATGAGGGTTTTGGGATGGTTTAGACAAAATTAACTTTATAAGGATTGTTCATAAAGTATAGGGAATAATTTTACCTCATTCCAATTGTAAACGTTTCTTGACTCCATGCCCTAATATTGATTAATGAATCAGGTCCCCATGCAAAGATTTAACATACAAGTGACCACTTTGAATTTGACCCTCAAGATGGAAATGGTCATTCTAAGAGCTTGTAGAGCCTAAAACCTTGTAACTTGAAAAATATTCTTCATTGTTCCTTGAATGTTTTCACACAACACTAGGATAACCTCTACTAACTTCCCAAATGCTCATCTTCTCATAAATAGGTCTACATCTTCTTTAAATCCATGACTTAAACATGCACAACTATTTCATCCTCAAGAACATGCATTCAAAAGGCCTTGAATACACCTCTACCATCTGAAATTTGACCTGAAACACCTTCTAAATCCTCTCTATGATGTCATAACATACTCATGCTTGTACTGACATGATTTATCTTTCTTGTTTCCATACCCTAGTCATGCTTGCACTAGGTCTTAGAATTAGGCCTTTTTGAGATTGTTTCAACCCATGGTGCATGTAACATATCTTATTCTTAATCATTAAGGAACATGCACACCTTTGAGACACCTATTAGTGCTTGTGGGACACCTTTGGAGTCACACCAAGCACCAAGTTGTTTTCCAATGTACCAAGAATGTACCAAGACCTTATGTATACACCATGACACCTCAAGACATCACACCAAGTCACTTCAAACACACCATTTGAGGTTAGAGAAGGGAACTACCAATCAACCTTCATATCCTTGAATGATTTACACCTCACCAACACAATTTTCCACCAATGTCATGTGACATCAATTAAAAACAATGAGATAGGATCCAAAAATCACCCCCTTTGTCATTGATGGAAAAAAACTCTAGAAAATTTGATGGCAAACAGTCATACCAACACCTTTAATGCTCTCTTTTCTTATTTCTTAGTGCATTCCCCCTTTTAAATATATGACAGAGGTTTTTCTACAATTTGGAATTCACACACCACCAAAAAGACATAGGCTTATCTCTACAAGCTCCCCCTTGGATTTTGTTCACTTTTTTGTCACTAATGGATTCAAATAATGCATGGCATTTCTCACCAATCAACCTCAATTATCCCCCTGAAAATATTCACTTCATACTCAACAATTTCACTCTCTCCATATATCCCCTTTTGATCCTCTTAACCTGTACATGAAGCTAGTGAACTAGCTCTTCCTATTTTGATACTCTTTACAATTTCTTTGAGAATATTTTCCATTTGGCTTGCTCCCTCATGATGGCTTGATTATTTTAGAGGGTACTAGGGTAAGGGATTGAACCCAATTTTTTCCTTAGATGTTTAAAAGTTGTTTTGTAAAGTAGTTTTTATCAAGATATCATCTACCTCCTCCTTAGCACCACATGTTCTAATTTGATATTCTTCTCACTTACTTTCTCCCTTAAGAAATGATGTTTTATTGGGATATGTTTGGTATTAGAGTGGAAGACATGGTTTTTGGACACACTTATGGAACTTTTGCTATCATAATATTAGTGAGTAGTTCCATCACACTCAACCTTATAGTCTTCTAGGGTCTTTCTCATCCATAGTACTTGTCCACAACATAATGCAACTATTATATACTTAGATTCACACGTGGATAGGGCTATAAGAGATTAATTTTTTCTTAGCCAAGAGACAAAAAAACTTATCAATAAAAAATTGTCCTCCACTGTGCTCCTCATGCCATCAATGATACATACCTAATCTTTATCTTTGAAATCTTTTATCCCAAACTCATTTCTTCTTGGATACCAAATCCCATATTCCATGGTCCCCATGAGATATTTGAATATCCTCTTGACTACTTATAGGTGGTTTTCTCTAGGATATTCTTGAAATATTCTAACTAGACCCGAGTACTTACATGATATCGTGGCCTAGAGGTAGTTAAATATAATAGGCTACCTATCATGGATTTGTATGTGGTCTAATTTACTCTTGGTGAGTTATCTTCCTTACTTAGCTTGCATCATGTGACCATTATTGTTCCTACTAGATTAAAATCCTCCATCTAAAACCTCTTGACATATATTTTATGTACTTGGTTTGTGATATGAAGATGCCTTCCTTGTATTGACTAATTTTCAATCATAGGAATAATGATAGGTCTCTAAGCATCGACATATCAAACTCCTTTGTGACCTCTAGAAATTCATGTGAAATTTTCTTACTATATCCTTCAAAGATTATGTCATCAACATTTACATCCACAATTAATTGATGAACTCCTTATTCCTTTTATATATAGTTTGATATATGTCACTTCTTTCTTGAAGCCTTGATTAGTTAAGTACCTATCTAATCTATTGTAAAAAGCTCTAGGATATTTATTAAGGCCATATATGGTATTCTTCAACCTCCACACATAATCATTTTACTCTATAAGTTAGAAACCATCAGGTTGTTTAATTTAGACTTCTTCATTTAGGTTCCCATTCAAGAATGTTGACTTGACATCCATTTGGTATACCTTGAATATTTTGTATGTTGTTGTAGACACCAAATTTAGGTCACACTTCCCCTTCACCCCACATATATATTATTTTAATTACCTAAAATTAAATGAATGCCCATTCTCACAATATTCATTATTTAATTACCTTAATTGAACTTATTTCCACCTCACCTAAACATCACCCCACCACATCACCTAGACACCTCATCATAGACCTATTCATAGCATGTTTCCTTTTAACTAAGACTTAGTTCAACCCTAAAATAACATGCCTATTATTCCTCTAATTGCATGCCCATTTATCTAAGTGCAACATTATGTTTTGATCTGTGAAAATGGACAGAGCTAGCCAAAAATATTGCCAAGATCTGTCATTTTAGAAAACCTAGGATTTCCCACCTTAACCGACGCCATTCAACTTGAAACCAACACTAGTCACCCTAAATCATCACCAGTTACCATATATTCACTTTGGTAACCTTGTTTGAGAGTTTGGAAGAATAACTAGATTTTTAGAGAAGAGTGATCTATATGCAAGCATGCACCAGAGCACTCTTAACATCAAGACATCTGAACAAACACCAAGTGCTGATCTCGAAGGGAAAGAATTCATGGTAATGTTACAAGAAGCATGGCCATGGAATTGACCACCAGTTCCATGGATCAACTATCACCTCCATCCAACCACCAGTCTCTGAACACCAAGTAAGTACATTTGGATCTGCATCTTTTATATTTACTTAGATTAGTTTCTTTATCTCTATTTAGGAGTCCTAGTATCCTTTACATCTCATCACCTCTCACTTTCATTCCAATCCCTCCACCTAATCAACTACAACCTCCCCCAGCTCTCCATACCCACCTCGAAACATCTCTGATTATTCCCAACACTCATTATCAGCTCACCATTATCTACATATTCTCTCAGTGCAATAACAGAAAAATCATCAATACTAAACTTCATTGAGTTTCTATTTTCCTCTCCCTACCGATGTCAGCTAACCTAAACCATCGTCGCTTTCCTTTCAATCGGCATCGTCATACCAAACCAACGTCTGCTCTCTGTATCTAATAAATTTGCTTATAACAAGAAACTTCATACCATTCACCCAAATAACCCAAATCACCCAAAAATTAACCTTGACTGGCCCAACCACCTTATTTAGCTATCTCTAATTCCAAATCTGATCATAATCTAGCTTTGTTAGATTATATTTGTTTATTGTAGATTGATTGAGACACCTAAATCATATAACCTATAGTAGGACATTATTGGTTTATATTATTTCTTGCATTTAGTTGTTTTAAACAGTAGATTGATGAACCATCTAAGAAGAAGAATCACACTTCCCGACCTAGCATACGCAAGGTAGTCCACCGACATATATTGTTTACTATCCCTCTTATGGTCTTGTTTTGTATTTGCATGTAGTTCCTCTTAGAAAAAGGAATTTCTTGTAATCAACATTGGATTGGGAAATTAGAAGGCACACACTCTACCTTCCACCTTCATTTATAGGTATTCCTCCTCACCCTGACCTTATCTATTTTACTCATACGTACGCAAATATTCGGTGAAACATTTTGGCATTCCTGGTGGGACCCTCTCTTTGGTTCATTGCATTTTCTTCACATAGGGAAGATTTCTATGTGTTTCTTTCTTTCTAAAAATACACATTTAATCTTCTCCTTGGTAATATTATTTTCTTCTAATTGTCTAAGTGACATTTTTTATTTGGTGCTTAAAACGAATCAATTCTTCCTTCTTGCATTTGCATAGTAGTGAAAGAACATGTTCTTGACCTATTCATCATTTGCTTCATCAAATATAATTGTCAATTTGGGTTATAATTTTTTTGCATTTCATCCTTGTATGTTGCATTATTAGCTCACATTTAAAAATGAGGGAAACCTATATGCTGGAAGTCATTCCCAACTGATGGTTGACACAATTGAACCATAGAAGGAACTTTATTCTCTCTCTCTCTCTCTTTGCCAAACTACACAAATTTGAATTTACACATCTTCATAAACATCATCCCACCCGAAAGAAGTCTGTCATCATCAAAATTAGAGGATTGAAAGTGGGCGACCAACTGGTTATCTCTGTCCAGTCATCACCTTAGAGAAAGGACCGCCCTCACCAAAACATGACTTGAAACCTCACCTTTATATTTCCTTCTTCATAGGAAACATTTCCAACCAAAAACTTTGTTCTAAATCCATTATTCAGTCTTAAATATCATAAGATAAAACAAACATAAATTCACTTTTAGGATTACGTATTTTTCTTAGCTTTGTTCTTGACTTACGTTTTGAGGTGTGAGGTTATAATTCTTCATTTTTCTTCTTCCTTTCACACTCCCCATCATAGTTGGAGTATTTTGATTATTTCTGAGTGTGTCAGGACCTCATCTTATCATTCTCAAATTTCTGGGTTGATTCTTCATCTATTTTAATTCACAAACATCCATTTTTCTTCATTTCTTCTAATTTCATAGTAACCGACATCGGTCCAATGACCATCGTCAGTTTATATTTGACCGTCGTCAATTTACCTAACTGGTGTCAACTTCTAGCTATTTTGGTTATTTTACCTAAAATAGCCTTCATCACCTATTATTTTCTGTTTTTGGTCCTCAGGACACCATCATATCCCCCAAACATTCTAATATCTCTATCAGATACAATTTCCCCATTTCACATTCATCAATTCTATTTCATTTGCTGAAACTGGTATTTTCCATAGTGACTGGTATCGGTTATCATAACCATCATCGATTCCTATAACTGTCATTAGTCATACTGACCGTCGTTAGTTTCTGTGTTTGATTTTTAATCAAAACACTGACTAGATTTACCCCTAGACTTCATCCTTCTCTTCTATTATTTTCTGTGTCATTTACAGAATACAATTTTACTAGGTCAACACTAATTCACATGGTGTTAACTCGTAGCTAAACTAATGCCCTTGTATTTCATGCCAGTCATCAGCCACTCCCACCTAGTCCATCATCACCATCCATCCTATCACCTATGGATCCAACTCAGCCTATCCCCATTGTTACTGGTGATGAGGAGTTTGCAAGACTCCTTGATCAGAATCTTGTGGCCTTACAATACTATCTTGCCCACTCATCTACCCGAGACTCCTCAAGACAGTTAATATATGGCATGCATGTATCTATCCCTCCTTCCCTCACACCCACTTCCGCGTCAGCTACCACTAGCTTGCACTACCCTCATCCACATTACCCCCTGTGGTCTCTCAGTTAGGTTCCACCTCTGCCATAACTACTACCCCAACGATGTCTATTGCACCCGTGGTGTCAACTATTCCTTCACTAACTACCTTGAGCATAGCCCCATCTGCCCCCTTTTCCTCATATATACCAGTTGCATCACAACCACCTCCAGTGTCGCAACCCACACCCCATTCCAAAATTTGGTTCTTTTCATCCCTCAGTCTCTACCACCCATTACCATGAGATTCGTTGCGACCACCCCACCTATTTACACGCACCAAAGAACCCCCAATCTTGTCTATCACTTATTTAGGGTACATTCCACTTGTATCTATCCCCCTTCGCATTTTTCATATTTGACACCTCCATGTACTAGGATGCCATCCACATCATATACCCATCATCAATCTCCATTTACTACAGGAGGCACCCATTCCTCATAACCCACGAATGACCTCCTTAGGATGATGATGGAGAAGATGCAGATATTAGGAGCATCTATTTGGCTCTCATAACTCCTTGACCTATGATGAAAGTTGTAATGAGCCTATTCATCCATCCATTCCTATTTTCCCATACCCTGTGCATTGGGAAATGCCCAAGTTTAACCGTTTCAATAGTAAAGAAGACCTGCAACAACACTTGTGGGCCATTCAAGCATGGATGTTACCTAATTTCCCATGATGATACTTTGCTTGTACAAAATTTCGCATGTCCCTAACATGACCCACCTTAGATTGGTACATAAGTTTACCTAAACACTCCATCTACTAACTAACCAAGTTGCTCATGAATTCTGGACCACTTCTCAATCAATGTAGTTTAAAATGTCACCATGACCGACCTATATTCAACATGATAGTTTAAAGATGAATCTATCACAGATTTCATTGCTCGCATGAGAAGACTTATCAACCAATTAACATTCCAGTTACCTCAAACTAAACTTATTGATTTGTTCACTAGAGCTTGTGCCAAACACATCTCACCAACTCTATAGGTACAAACCTTCCGAACCTTTGACAAAGCATTCACCATGGCATGAAAGCTAGAAATTTGTGCCATTGAAGAAAATAAAATCTAATTATGAAACAAGAACACCTCGTTCAAACCAAACAATTCTTCTTCATCTTCAAAACCCCAAAATAATTATTCAAAAGCCAAAGGATCTACCAACGCGGTAGTCCTCAAAGTGGGTCCATCTCATCCTTCTAATCAATCCCAACCTTCTTCCAATATTTCCCCTATCTAGGCCTTTCAATTCCGGTGGGAGAAGCAGAAGTACACTTCAATTGAGATCCCTATTCTTCAGTCTTGGAAAAGATTCTTAAAGTTGGAGCCATTACACTTCCTCCCATAAAACCTCATACTGGTTTTGATCCCGCTCGTCCTATGCCTGCATGGTATAAGGAGCACAACTACTATAATTATCATCATGTCAAAGGCCATAGTGATGGTAACTACATAAATTTTAAGAACATTTTCCAAGAGATGATAGATAATGGAGACCTCGTTGTGGACAACCCAAACACGTCGGAAAATCAAAATTTTCACATCTTTAAGAAGTTATTCCCTAACCATAAACCATCATCTAATCAAAATAGCGAACCTTCATCCAACGACAAAATGTCCAGAAGTCCACATGATTTTTGATATCGCATCGGTTGTTCCTCAAATTCCACCTCTTTTGTCTATTGAAGAGTTTTGGCATGAGCTCCTCTACCCACAGAGGACTACACCTCTTCTAATCCTTCACCCATATAGGAGTCTCATTCATCTCCCCTAATCTCACGAAGGAACCCACATTTTCTATTGATACCATTCCACCATCTCCTTATAACCTTCTCGCATAGTCAATGCAGTATTAACTCTCTCATCCACAATAGAGTCATCATTTCCTTCTCCTCCACAAAGTGAGAATCCTACCTTACCTTACCTATCATCTCTCCTAGCCATGGGATATTCTTCAAACATGCCACTACATGTTGGGGAAATTCTCCCCAAAGATCGGGACCCCATTAACATGATCTTGGCTCTTTTACCCATAGAGTTTGATGTTAGCCAATTCCCTATCTCACAGACATATTTTATAGGTATTACCACCAAACCAACTCCATCTTCTCCTACAGCATAGTATTATTTTCATGACTGGATGATTGCTTGGATTACGTTGATAATACCATGCTCTGGGGACGTCTTCGGCTCCCCTTTTGACCCAAATGCAAATTTTTCCTGAAGATACTTCCATAATCTACCCAAAGGTATTTCCAACAACCAGATTGACCCTAACCATGCCTATCAAAATGGCTTCTTCTTCATCACCTCTACCTATACCCGAATCTTTACCCATGACTAAAACCATTCCAATACCTAAGAACTTACCCACACCTATATCTTCGTCTATATCTAGACCCATCACTACCTTGGGTGTCATGCCGACATCAAGCCTTACTCATCCACCTATCAAATTGAATTTAGCCACGTCTTCCCAAACCTACACCAAAATTATTCCTCTAGATAAAAGGAAGGCCCAACCTTCTAGGCCGCATACACCGGTATCACCTACCATAACTTTTTCAAATTCTACCCTTTCATCCATCCTAAGGCCTCACCCATCAACCCTGGCCAAATAGTCTCCTATCCAAGGCCAGTCAAAAGCTAAGCAACCTATTTCTTCATCATGAGCCTTTGTTACACCTCATTTACCCACACGAAAAACACCCTCACCCTCACCCATGCATTTATTACCTCTTATACCACCACTAGTTACTATAACCCCAACTTTTCCTATAAAACTTCAACCCATACCATCCACCTAACCTCTACCAACCACTTCCACTTTAACTCTATTGTCCCCATGGGTAACCCATCCTCTTCCACCATCTTCTTTCCCTTCTGCATCACATACTCCCATGTCACCTTTACCCAAGAAGGTGTAATCCAAAGACAAGAACCCACTACCCTCCAATAAGGTAGTTAAAACAACAAAACCTTCCATTATTAGCTCTTCTACCACACCTTTACCCAAGCAGATGCCATCAAAAACTAAGAAAATACCACTTACCAAACCAGTGGGCCAACATATTCCTCCTCCTATAAAACCTCTTCCCTCATGATCATCCGCACCTTTACCCAAACCTACACTCACTTCCCATTGTGACCCATTGGTAGGGTCCTACGCCAACATTCTAACTAACCTCTTAGAGACTTTCATCATTACATTGCTGCCACTTCGACCTTACGATCCTCTCAAACTTGAACCAAAAGGGTTTGATGAAACTAAAATTTGTGCCTATCATCGTGTGTCAGGATATGATGTAGAAAATTTTAAGGCTCTAAAAACAATTCTTCTCCAACTTTTTCCTCTTGAAATTTTTTTGGCAATGATGAGGACCATGTTCCACCTTCACCTATCACCACACTTCATCATCCCTTTCCTCTTCAATGACCTGCATCTCCACCCCCACAACCCTTTTTTCCACCTCCAAGATTTGATATCAACATGTTCTTATCATGAGAGAGTTTTCCAAATCACCACCCAAATGCTAGTTTTCCATACACACTTCATAAGGATTTTCCCCCATTAGGTTTTTTCCCATCATGTTGTTACACTACTCATCCTACACCTTCTCCATTTACCACCTCCCTAATATTAATATGGTCCAAGTTGCCACTTCACCTGTAAGAAATTGGAAATGAAAAAAAAACAACTAGCCCATCAACCAACCTCGTGCCCAATATACCATCTGCATCCGCACCAAAATCACCATTTGAGGACCCACATACCCTATCTCTAACGGGTCACCCATCACACAATGATAAAACAATTACATCAATCCCCTCTAAAGATGTATTTATATGATCTCATCCAAACTTTTGAATCTCATAGACAAGCTCTTATGGAGCTTTTACAATCCATTGAATTTTTACCCAATGACCCCACACCAGTGGCCTCCATTATCACCCCTCACCACGTGGCCTCGTTTACAAAAGCATATCCTTCTTCTACCCCCATGCCCACTCCTCAAGTCACCGCCCTCGATTTCTCTAATGAGGATATTATACCTCTCCAATCAGATGAACTTAATCCTGCCCTTTTCATTTATGTCTATATCGATAACATACGTGTACGACGCATCATGATTGATGGTGGTGTTAGCATTAACATCATCTCCTCCCATGCATATAATCAAATGCACATACCTTCCAATTATATGCATAACAACCCAATTTGTTGCGCTCCTTTAACGATGCCATCATCTCTACCCTTGCACCATTATTCTCCACGTTTGTGTGGGCCTCACACTATCCTGCAATTATTCTACATCTTAGATGGAAAGTTATAGTATAACATATTGTTCGAAGACCTTGGATTTGGGTCATGGGTTGTGTCCCTTCAACTTTACACCATTGTGTAAAATTTGAACATGAAGGTCATAAGTATACCATCCCCTCATGCCAACTCGTCACCATTAAAACTTGTAACATGTTGTACCAACCTAACGATGTTCTTGTACCAATCAAGGAATTTTCCACTACCCCCACTTCTCCTTCACCCACACCCCATCAACCATTACCACCGACACCTCTCCCACACCTAACTCATATATTCCTACTACATCGCCACAACCTCTACAAATCTGACCCATCTACTTCCCACCAACCGATACCCCTCCCGCCTAATCGTTTAATGATTCTTCTATCCCCGCTACCCACATATCTACTACTGATCTTTTAGAAGGTGTTTTTCAGCACCTCACTCTGGGGGAGTATCTCCTCTACAATATTAACAAATTCCTCACTCTGCAAGAGTATTAAAACCTACGCTAACACCCTCGGTATGACTATCACATAGGCGAGGTTTTCCCCTATGGTCTTCCCCACCTTAGCACTAACTTAACATATGGGGGACTTGATACTGTCACTTATTCACCCAAACCTCCATCTCAAACATGACCATTTTCATCTGACCTCCAATCCCTCACAAACCACTACTTCACCCACACTTTCCTTCAATTGCATGCATGGAAAGGCTTTAGCATCAATTTTTATGAACAAGACCATCATACCATCATTCCATGTACCACCCATAAACACAAAGATCACATCGACATTGGTTTTTACACACCATATTCCAAGAAGGCTCGCATCGACCTCATTTAAGGATGAAAAACCTTTTCCACCCGATTCACCCACGTCCCCACCTTCACCCACGGATTCCATAGATCACGAATCTATCCTAAAAAAATTTCGTAAACACCATTTCCTTGGTACCTTTGACTTATCAATGAGATGGTGAGGCTCCTCTTCTCTTCCCTTCCTATATCCTAACATGATCGATGCAGGGATAATTTTAGTGGTGAATATTCATAATATGGAAAATATTCCATTTTTGAAAAATTTGAAAAGGTAAATTTTCCGTGGAGTTCAGTGACATGTTCACCTAAAAATTATAGTTTAATTTTTTTAGGGGTCAACTTCTCCCACCCTTGAAACTATCCCTTATATAATCCTAGATTATTCACTAGGTAGAACACTACTAGCTCACTCATACCACCTAGGGGCATATGTATTATCAAGTACAGTAAATGCGTGACAGGAGGCAAAGGCTTGAGATGTGTGATAGAGAGTTTTTGATGTGGGATAGGGAGAGTTCTTTTATGCTTGACAAGGAGAGTTTATTGGCGCACGACAGTCTGAGAGGATGAAGATGTGCAATAGAGATTTTGTTGACACATGACAAAGATATTTTGTTGTCGCGTGACTAGAGGGTGGAGGCTGCAGATGCACGATAGAAGATTTGCTTTGTGAAAAAAGGCTACAAATATCCTCAAAACTCTGGTTTCGCGGGAAGGTGAATTTTTGGAGGTCGATAGAAAACTTTTTGCTGATTTTGAAGTGGTGTGTTAAGGCTATAGAAGCACAATAGAGATTTTTGTCGCACATCAACATGGTTGTTGACACATGTTAATGAGGTTCATTGACGCCACAAAAAACGCCTTGTTGACACATGATAGTAAATCTCTTCACATACGCATCTCACCAGCCTTCCACACACCACTTAAAAAATAGGTCAAAATTTGGTATCAAACCTCGAAAAATTATCCTTCCCATGAAACCGTTCCGAGGATATTCTCCGGTATTTTCCACCTCTCGATTTCTAAGAGGTCTCTTAAAATGAACCCTAGATTGATTACAATACACCTTCTATTAACATCATTTAATGTCGACGATGAGTCCATCCTCACCTACCTTGGTGTGGAAGATTCTTACATTCACCGGTCATACCTTCGAGATGCAAACCATGTTGAATGAATTGACCATCAAAATCAACATTAACACTCAGAAGACCTGCACATACTAAATATAAGCCAATATTTAGATGTTGCTGGTGAACATGAAACTTTTACTTTTTCCCTCTAGGGACCATATAAATGCTTTTTCTTGGTCCTATGTTAATATGCCCGGTATTTACACAAACATTGTGGTCCACAATATAGTAACCATTCCTGGTGCTAAAACTGTAAAACATAAGCTACAAAAAATGAGTCCATGCATTTTCCTTCTTTTCAAAGAAGAAATTCAACACCTTCTCTCGGTTTCCTTCATCATACCCATTGACAATCCCTAATGGATTTCTAACATTGTTCTTATCACAAAAGTGACAGGGGGACTCCGCATTTGCATAGATTTCCATTTCCTCAACTTAGCTTACCCTAAAGATGACTTTCCTCTACCAGGAATTGACCAACTAGTTGATCTCACCATCGCCATGAGATGCTATCACTCATGGATGGTTTCTCGGGTTATAATCAAATATTACTCACTCCAGAAGATCAACACAAAACTACCTTCATCACTCCTTGGGGGACCTTCTGCTATCGAGTCATGCCTTTTGGCCTTAAAAATGTTGGTGCTACATATCAGTGCACCATGACTTATATATTTCATGACATCATACATCACATATTGGAAGATTACGTAGATGAAATTCTTGCCAAATACAAACATCGGGCTGAACACCTGACATTCCTTAAGGTCATCTTTGACCGCCTTATCAAGTATTGTGTTCGCCTTCAACCTAAGAAGCGTGTCTTCATAGTACTTTCAGAAAAACTCCTTGGTTTCATTGTTTATTTGCATGGAATAGAAGTTGATCCTACTAAAGTAAAGGCTATTCTCAAAATTCTCTGCCTATTGATCTATGTCGACTCTCAAGTTTGCAAGGTAAGTTGCAATCTATCCATTAGTTTATTTCACAACTTTCTAACCATTGTCAACCATTTCATCATCTCCTCAAAAATGATGTCTCATTCAAATGGGATGATGAATGCCACAAAGCCTTTGATTCCTTAAAATAGTACCTTCATCAACCACTTGTGCTCATTCCCCCTAAAGATGACCAACCCTTTTACTTATAAACTTCTACTACTAACCATTCCTTAGCTGTCATGCTCACTCATCACAACGAGCAGCACACAAAGAAAGAATTTTATTACATAAGTCATACCCTTTTGTACTATGAAACTAGGTACACCCATGCTGAAAAAAATTGCTTAGCCTTAGTTTTTTCCACTAAACTTTGTCATTACCTACTCAACCACAAAACCTTTGTCGTCACTAATATTGATCCCCTACATTACATGTATGCCAAACCCTACCAGCATTAATTTGTTGCACGTTGGCTCATGCTTATTGTATACATTGACCTCAAATTCATCCATCAAAATTATGTCAAAGGCCAAGCCATTGTTAACCAAGCAAACACACCTCTTTCTGGAGATCAACCCTCTAACTTTGATTTCCCATATGAATCTATTGCTACCCTCTCGTTGGATGATACCACTTACCAGATGACCTTATTCTTTGATGGTTCCAAATATCAGTGTGGAGGCAGTGCAGGTGTTATCCCCATTCCTCTTGACGGTGAACCTATGCCTTTATCTTTCAAATTATATTTTGATTGCACTAACAACGTCTCTGAATATAAAGCACTTGTATTAGGTATTCAAATTGTCACCGCCCTAAATGTTAAATTAATTAATATCTTTGGTGATTCTCAACTGGTTTTAAACCAAGTCAATGGTATATACCAGTTTCCTAACAAAATACTCCAAAATTTCAAGTGTCATGTCGACATACTTTTGACTAATTTTTACCGTTACGAACTTCAAACCACCCCACATTCTACTAATAAATTTTTGGATACCATGGCCTTGCTAGCTTCTCAAATACCCGTTTCTCCTACTAAATCCAAAATATTTGTCCCAATACAAAGGTTTCAATCACCCTTATATTTATCTCAATAGGTCAACTCCGTCGGAAGCGTTGCACTTGGACCCATGTGACCTTTAGTATAAGCAATTTGTAGACTACCTTTCCCTTTCCATTCTGCCTCCCGATCTCACTCATAATAGACAATGCGCCTTTCTTAAAGGTGTCTCTTGGTATGTCATCATGGGTGGTCTCCTTTATAAATGTGGATTCAATGGTATTCTCTTAAGATGCTCTGATTTCTGAAATTCCTTACACCATCAAGGAATTTCATGATGGAATTTGTGGAGGTCACTTTAGTGGCTTAGTTGTCAATAAACGCATTCTTCACCTAGGATATTATTGGCAAACCCTAAACCGTGACTCTTGTGACTATATCAAACATTGTGTAAAATGTCAGCAACATGCTAATCTTCATCACACACCTAGACATGCCTTACAAGTTACACGAGACCTTTGGCCTTTCTCTCAATGGGGTTTGGATCTTGTTGGAGAGATCAATCCTAATTCTTCACAACACCATCAATGGATTATAACCGCTACTGAATACTACACTAAATGGGTAGAAGTCATTCCCCTCATTTCTACAAAGGCCGAGAAAATATGTGAATTCATCAACCATCATATTATTTGTCGCTTTGGTGTCCCTCACCACCTTATCACTGATAATGGCAAGCAATTCAAAAGCAAGACCCTATGAAATATTTGCAATGCTTTTGACATTCAACTCGGTTTCTCTTCACCTTACTACCCATAAACAAATGGCCAAGAAAAATCTACCAATAAAACCTTGAATAAAATTCATATGAAATTAGTTAACGATACTAGGAAGGATTGGCATACACACATCCCTTTCTCCTCATGGGCTTACCGCACTATTATTCACAATTCAATTGCTTCCACACTTTTTATTTGGTATATGGTACTAAGGCTATTGTTCCTCTCAAATTCTAGATTCCATCTCACTACAAGACATGCTCAACAATGGTGAATTTCATCGAGAACGTTTGGCACAACTTGAGTTATTATATGAACATCATCTCAATGCTCTTGATCATCTCCAAATCTACCAAAAATGTATCAAATGTTCCTATGATAAATGTTTCCACGAACAAATCTTCCATGTCGGTGACCTCATCCTAAAGGAAAATCAACATGTAACCTATATCGTTGCCCATACCTATGGATCAAGTGCTTATCATTTGTCTTCACTCAAAGGTAAACCTAAATCTAAGCCCCGGTGCCTTTCATCGTAGACCATTTTATTGTTGAAATTCAATTCTATATCACCTTCTACCTATTGACCACTCATCCCTTGAGAACTGTTCACCTTCCAGGTTATATGTTTTTAGGATCAACAACTAAATAATAATCATGTGATTACCTGTCACCTTTCATCCTTATCTTTAATATGAGTACCACGGCTCTACTCATGGCATGATACTCACGGATACTTTCCATCTTTTTCAAATATGTAATCACATGGTTGGTCATCACTTAAAACCATCTCTTTCTTAGTTAACCTTTGTGTGCTATGGTTTTATCTTCTAAACAAGAACGTAATCTTCCTCTGTAGTCTTGTCCATGACTTAAGCATCCAAAATATGACTCCCTCAAAAGGGACATCTCTTCTCTCTATCTCACAGCTATAAATAGATTTCTCCCTCAAAGGATAGCTATATAAAGTCATTGCAAAAATACAATAAAATATTCAGAATTATCCCACATTGATCAAACTTCACAAAGACCTCAAGGAGATAATATACTCATCCCATATAAACTTCTGCATCAATCGGTATATATATATTAAAAAAATAACAAAATGATAACTTTTTTCATCATGGACTTGCCTATTTTTTATCATGGGTTTCTTACCAGGTAAACATGTTGTCATACACTAAGTTATGCTAAACCACCTATTTTCACCTCATTGCCTTTTCACCCTACTATTCTATCTACTCAAGGGACTTTCCGCAACTACAACATTTCATGATCATGTGACTTTCTTCACCCTTAGAATAGTCCATTATGCAACACCTTTAGGGTCTCACGTTCATAATCCAATCTTTGGTATGATAGACTCATTAAGGTTCTTATCAATTAGGCAGCTCTTTTACCACCTCTTACCATTCACCTTCCTCATTACTTATTGATTACCCTATACAAGACCAGACCATCGACACCTACATTTTAAAATATTTCCACTATCACCTAAGACTCAACCATGCCTATGACCTAGACTCAACCATGCCTAAAAACTACCAACCCATTCCTCTAATTCATCATATTCTTCCCTAGATTATGGGATAACTACATTGGCTTGAAGCCCCTTTTCTTCGAGGCTATGTAGGTAGCACTTCTAAAGCATGGAGCCCTTGGAGGTTAGCTCAGACACTCTTTACCATAACCCATTTCCTCCCACATGTTTTCTATTAACATTCACCCTTAATTAGTTTCCATTTCTCATTAAATTTGAAAATTTCTCATTCATACATATCTACCATTTTATCACACCATCAACACATCTAATCAATCATTCCACATTTCTATAATATCACAAATTTTGGAAATTTACACCATAACATACATAGACCTCATCATTTATTTCCCATGTTACCAAAGAACTTGAAATTAACTCAAAATTAAACACGAGGCCTCCATCATGCCTAACCAACCTAACTCAACCATGCCTATAACTAACTCCATCATGCCTAAACCGACCTAACTCAACCATACCTATACTCGACTCCATCATACGTAAACTGACTTGACTCCATCATGCCTAAACCGATCTAACTCATCCATGCATATACCGACTCCATCATACCTACACCAACATGACTCCATCATGCCTAAACCGACCTGACTCCACCATGCCTAATCCACCTATTTTCCACCCATATACATATAACAATGGAAATTTTACAACACAAGTACATCATCCATCCAATAAACATCATCAACTATATAAATGGGAGAGTCTATGTATCAATACATATATATATATATATATACAAATACAAATAAAAACCATTATCTCAAAAACTCTCATGTATAGCCTCACTATCATTGGACACGCAGGCTCATATATATCAAAAATAATAATCAAAATGATGACATCAATCGTCAGCCCATTTGATGTCCAAACCGGTCTCATTTGTCTCCTCCTCTCCTCCATCCCGGCACCTTGCCATCATCTCTCCACCCTCTATGGGTCTAGGTCTCACCTATGCCTAGCCTACGATTTGGTGGGGCCTTCGTGAACTATTTACCTCACCCCCGACCCTATCTCTAGGCTCTTCGGACTCATGTACTCTACTGCACTATGTGTGCAAGATCTTGTCCTCTCACTCGAGGCATGTTGTACCATTGACTCTGCATAGGAAGGGACATCTATCTCAAACAGTCAAATGATCCTGATAGTATCTAGCCTCATTCAGGGAATCCTAAATCTAGCCATCGACACTATTTGTGGGGGTGTCATAGGTCTCACAACCTATGAGCTTTGTCCTGCTCTCTTGGTGGCCTCAACCCTTTCCCCTGTGACCCTTACCCTCCTCCTGTACTATAGGACCCTATCCTACTACTTTGCTGTAAAATGGGACCATGTACTTGGGCTTATAGGACCACAATCTAAGCTTGTGTAGTGGCCAACTAGCCCTACAAACCATACACACATTCTGTAAGGCAGCTACCTATCCCCCATTTCCATCTCCACCACGTGTAGGGTCATATCCTTGTGTTACACTGTGCTTGAAGGGTTACTACCTATTCATGTAATATGGCAACTTGTGCCTCATATCATGTTAGCTTCCTTGCACTACTCCAAAATGTGTCAAAATGGTAGCCACCTGCCTTTGTAATGTGTCCCTTTGAACCATAACCATGGCTAGGTTAGGATTCCTGGCCTCGGTGGTGTTACACGTAGCTATGCTGCCCACCACTACATGTATCGGTCTATAACTCTGTCATCATCAATATTTCAGTCCACCACCTGCTCCTCCTACCCTTTTGAGTGCTTGTCCGGATGTGGTAGAGGTATAGGCATCTCCACGTCATCTCTCTTATACTAAAGGAATGGTGGAGGCACATCTTAAGGCAGTCAAACTGCTGCCGTCGACCCTATCCCTGGGTATCATCTCTTGATCGCTGACACAAAATCCCTTTATTAATCTAAGAAGTTGTAGCTCATCTAACTATACTGCCATCTACCTATATGAAGGGAAGCCAACATACGGCCTCCAAATGATTTCCACTGACAACCCCCTCTAGTATGAGCTGTAGTATGTTACATCGTGTGTAGCCACTGGGCGTCGCGCTCTTCAACAATAGGCACCAAACACCTATATCCAAATCAAACCAAGCCCATATCAAATACATCGGGATGGGGCATACCAGCTATACACACACATATGATGTGCTCGTATGCCCAATAGTGAACAAGAAAGGTACAACATAAAATGAACCTCCATAGCCTCCCATAGGTCCATAGCTTTCTATATAACTACACCAATAATGTTGGTGCCCAAGAAAAAATGGGTCCTATCCTCCATCATGTCATGGAGAACCCCATCGGTGCCCATGGGAATCTCCCACCCTCTACATCCGCGGTGCAAAACAACACATTTCCTCCATGATCGGACAACCAACCTCATCTCCTGAGGATGGGCCGTGTATATGTCTCCATATCTTAGGCTCGCATTATGGAACCTAATCTCTATCATCACCTCTCCAAACACCGCTAACATCAACTCCTTTGATACGTATGCAAAAATTGAGTAAACCTACTCTCCCACTATCAATAGTTGCAGGATCCTGCATATGTCCTCCAAGGTGACTTTGATTTCACCCTTCGGAAAATAAAATGTGTTGGTCACTAAATCCCATCTGTCGATGGGTGTGACCATCAAACTTGGATCCCAAACTATATTCCTATAGGTTCGGACTCCAATCAAGATTATTTCCATCATGTGCCTCCTCTCCTCAGTGTCATGCTCGATTGTACCACTAAAAGTAACAGTGGTGGAACTCTGTCCCACATCCGTAGTTGGTCCCTAGCCTACATCCAACAAACCACAACATTGTTAAACCTTGATCGTACCCAACATAACTCTTAACCAACCAACCTATTCCCAAGACCCTTACTACTTGCTACCCTATAACCACATCCCAACCCTCAAGACTACCCCTTTTTCCCCCATCCCAATTTCACATCCCTCAACTCGTACCTATTTGTACCTATTACCCTACCCATTCTCAAACAAAACCTTCCTTTATATCTCATTTCCTATCTTTCCCTCCCACCCTATCTCATTTTTTTGACCTATTTTTCCCCTATAGCCAATCGGCATCGGTCCATCATAACCGACATTGGTCACTTAATACTTGACCAATGTCATTAAGGCCAACCAACATCAACCCGACCCCCGACCCACTATCGTCGGCCACACTTTTGTGGCATCAAAATCCGTAAACCCCTACCCTTTTTTTTTCACAAAAAAACACAATCGCCTAAATACCTACTCTAACCCACCCAAACCTATCCTAGCTTCATTCCCAATCCTATTTAACCTACATTGGACCTTACCACCCCTCATTTCCTTCATTTTTACATACAAATTTGAAAAATAGAAATTACACCCAAATTTTAAACAAAACCAATTTCAACAACATATTTCAACAACAAATGAAGGATCAAGATGTTAAATCCTACCTCATCTCATTTCCGTCAACATGGTGGTACATCTATTTGATGCACCAGTGGTCCACCTAAACCCTCTCCCACCTCTGTCATGCCCAAATCAACACCTCATCCTCATAACTAATCGAATCACTCAAACCGATCTCATGGACCCACCTACCAAATGCTAATCACCCTCTATGAGGCTCACCAACTCAGCTCTCCATCTCGTTAGGTCACTTTCCTAATTTCCACCTCTCCTATGTCATTTTCTATAATTGGAAATGACAAATGATTCCATAAAAAGTGGAATTTTCCTTTTTAACCCCAATTTGACATGACCGATGTCGATCATATTTGTGCCCTAGCCAACCAACATCGGTCACCATATAACCAACATCGATTAACCCTTATAGTTGTTTTCCCATGCTAAGTTTATTTTACTGCAACTATTAGTGCTCAAATACCTTTTATCATTACGGATACCTATTGAACCATATCTACAAGCCAAAACTACCCCTACATTTCCTTAGTTGCATCTCGAGATTTTTTATTTTACCTATACATTGGCCTTACCCGTGCATGATGACCCGTTTCCTAAATCTGACCTACTTGGTGTGACTAATGACCTTAAGTGCTTGTTATAGCTTGTGATGTTGTTACCTATGTTGTTTTAGACTAACAACCATACCTTTCCTATTTTCATGTTGCTTATCCCAACCAAACCTTTGGTGTCTTTGAACATACCTAAAAGTTCTTACACCTAACCTACATTGTGTTTTTTGTACTATATCCTATACCTTGGATACCTAAATCACTTCACCCTTGTTTGGATAAACCTATTGAACTTTGACGATGTAGAGTTTGCAAGCTCTTAAACCTTGAGTACTTGTATTGTAATCTATACGTGTTTCTTCATTTGATTTCCATTACCCATTACCTAATTTTGACCTTGGCCTATTACCTTTTACCCGAGTTGATCATCCCACTTTCCCATACTACTCATACCTGTCCTCACCTACCTTCATTTACACCAACTACACATTTTTTAACCCACTCACCAATTCCGTATAACACCTCATCAATTCTTGGTTTGAGGGGGATCACCTTCACCCACACATGGGGCAACCACTTCCTATTTTTTCAGCATCGCTTACCAATACAAGCTACGTGAAAAAAGGGGTAAACTGTATACACCAAATTTGGATCACACTTCCCCTTCACCCCACATATATATTCATTTAATTACCTATAATTAGATTAATTCCCATTCTCACAATATTCATTATTTAATTACCTTAACTGAATTAATTTACACCTCACATAGACACCTCACCCCACCACATCACCTAGACACCTCATCATAGACCTATTCATAGCATGTTTCCTTTTAACTAAGACTTAGTCCTACCTACCTTAATTAACTAAGACTTAGTTAAACCCTAAAATCACATGCCTATTCTTCCTCTAACCACATGCCTACTTATCTAAGTGCAACATTTTGTTTTAATGCATGATAATGGATGAGATCTAGCAAAAATATATTTCTAAGATCTATCATTTTAGAAAACCTAGGATTTCTTGCCTTAACTGACGCGTCAATAAACATGAAACCGATGTGAGTCACCATAAACCATCATCGGTTACCATGTATTCACTTTGGTAACCTTGTTTGAGAGGTTGGAAGAAAAATAGGATATTTGGAGAAGAGAGATCTACATGCAAGCACACACCAAAGCACTCCTACACATCCAGACATCTTGAACCAGCACCAAGCACTGATCTAAAGGGAAAGCATTCGAGGTAACATTCTAAGAAGCATGTCCATGGAACTAAATACCAATTCCATGGATCAACCATCACCTCCATCCAACCACCAAGTCTACAAGCACCAGTAAGTACATTTGGATTTGCATCTTTCATATTTACTTATATTAGTTTCTTTATCTTTGTTTGGGAATCCTAATATCCTTTACATATCATCACCTCTCACCTTCTTGCCAATCCCTCCACCTAATCACCTACAACCTCCCAACTCTCCATACCCACCTCTAAACATCTCTAAGTATTACCAGCACTATTATCAACCTCACCATTCTCTGCCTATTCTTTGTGCAATCACAAAGAATCATTAAAACTAAACTTCATTGAGTTTTTATCTTCCCGACCCTACAAATGTCGGTTACCTAAATATTTTTCAGTTTCCTTTCAACTGGCATCACTCATACCAAACTGATGTCAGTATATGTATTTGATAAATCTACTTATAACAACAACCTCATGCCATTCACCAAAATAACCCAAATCACCCAAACTTAACCCCGACCTAGCCCAACCACCTTATTTACATGTATGACTTCCAGATCTGATCATAACCTAGCTTTGTTATATTAGATTTGTTTGTTGTACTTGAATGAGACACCTAAAACATATCAACTATAGTAGGACATTATTGGTTTGCATTATTTCTTGCATTAAGTTGTTTTAAACAGTGGATTGACAGCCATCTAGGAAGTATCACACTTCTTAGATATAACATACATTAGAAAGTCCATTGACATATATTGGTTAATATCCCTCTTTTTGTCTTGTTTTGTATTTGTAGGTAATTCCTCTTAGCAAAAGGAAGTTATTGTAATCAACAATGGATCAAGAAATCAGAACGTGCAAACTCTACCTTTCACCTTCATTCACAGGTATTCCTCCTCACCCTTACCTTATCTATTTTTCTCATACATATACAACTATTTATAGAAATAGTTGCATATGCTAAGAATAGTCTAATTGCTTTCATTCTACCCACTTGTAAAAATATTTCTTCAAATCCAACTCCTTCAAATTTTTCATACCCTTTGTAAAAAAATTGTGCCTTATTTATTATGACCTTACCTTTTTCATTTAGTTTATTTCTAAAAAACCACATAGTTCTAACAAATTTTTTGTTCTTGGGCGTAGGCACTAGTTCCCAAGTCTCATTTTTCTCTATCTAATATAGCTCACCGTTCATAGCATCAACCCAATTTTTATCTTTTCTATTTTCCACAAGACCTTTTGGTTCATCTTCGATAGAAGAGCAATGTTCTCTTGGTTTTGAGAACTCACCAAAATTTTCCTTGTTTGTATGTCTACTTCCTTGTGTTGGAGCTCAAATAATCTCGCCCCTTTTCTCTGAGTATTACCTTCAAAGTTCTTATGTCCAATTGATTTGTTTTAAAATGCGTATATGTTGAGGAGCAAAATCATGACTCAGATAATGTGGAATCTAGTCTCTGTGTTATGAAAATCCTCTTTTATGGTTGAGGATCATAAAGGTATGCCATTATTGGAAAATCCCTCTAATTTTTTATTTTTCAAATGTTACCTCACTTGTCCCAAGTATGAATTACAAGCTGCAAAATATTTTTGTAAACTCAATGGATGGTCAAAGAATAAATTTAGAAACCACTAAAAGGATAGTCCCCATGAGAAGAAAGGAAGGGTATCCATGTGTTTCCCCAATGCACATTTGAAAAGGTATAGAAATTCATCCCCTCCAAGTTTAGATCATCAACCACATGTCTTATGCGCGAAAGGCAGGTCTAAATAAGCTGAAAATTCAAAGAAAGGGGAGGGTGTAGATGTTTCCACATGTCTCCCAGGTGAAATTTAGAAAAAGAAAGGCCTACGAAGGAAGGAAATCCCCGTGAATTGATGTTCAAATCTACGCAACTCAAAGATAGTGTTGTGAACTAAGAATACAATGTGAGGAGGGTTGTGAATCACCATGAAATATATCATCTCTTCTGGATGAGCTGCAACATGTTTGAAATAATGCAATACACTAAGAGGATGAGGAAAATCACATGATTGAGAACCATTGAATGAACAGTGGTGGTTTCTTTCCATTACCGGTGCTAATACTAATCTAGAGAGTCCTTAATGAAGGAACAAAAAATAATTACATGTCAAAAAATGAGAATTTAGATGTGACATTATGTGAACGTAGTCTAAGATATAATTCAAAATGGGGATTTTATAGGGGCCTAGCCCATGGTAAAAGGGTTTGTTTACATAATTGAAAACAAAGGCATAAAATAAAAACATAATGCTCAAATACCCTTCACTCCTTCATAATTTCCTCCTATTGGGGGAAGTTTGTTCAACAACTTGTTCTTCCTCAACATGAATTCATTTGATCCCTATGCCTTTTGGACAAATATTATAGACCTTGCTAGATCCCAGGACATCCCCATTCCCATCAAAGAATCAAGATTCATTCTGGGACTATCCATAATATTTTCTATCTCAATTTTCTTCTAATAGGAAGATACCCAGTCTAAAATATCAAAACCACCTATGAAGAATGTTGTTTTCCTTTCCCCTTATGAAGGGTATATTTACTAGGAGCAGGTTGAGAAGGAATGTCTAAAGTTATTGGAAGAGAAATAACTTCACCTAGCGTGTTGGGCGGGTTACGAATCCTTGAGATAGATCTATCTTCCCATCTCTTTGTGTGAGGTGGGCATTCTCTTGGAGAAGGAATTGGCTGAGGTCCCAAAATTCATGCTCTGACAGAGGAGCATGATGCACTAAATGAGTGGATGAACGAATGGAAAACCTACCCCTATTGTCCCTGGCAGAAAAAAATTTCCACTTTACAACAATGAGAAGATAAGGACATCTCTTCTTCTCCATCAAAAATTATAATTGGGGGTTGGGAGCTTGACTCACCCCTTCTCTTCCCTAAAGTTGGTACTAGCTCTGTGAGTGGTTCTGATTGCACCTGTTCTGGCTGCCCCTTTTCTAGAGAAATAATCCTCTTCTCTAATTTAATTATTTTGTCGAAACAATGGGCACTTTATATCAATGGAAGAATTTTCATACAACACATAGGATTCCTTAGGGATCTCCTTCAAAGACAAATTCTTCATCACATAAAAAAGGACAACTTTGAAAAATGGTTTTCCTAGACACTTGAGGCCTCCTTTCAATCCAAATTTCTTGAGGTCTTCGGGGCCTTTCTAGTGTTCCCATCAAAAGAGATGAAAAAACATGGATTGAAAGGATGAGAAAATAGGACCGATTCTAATCATCCTTAGGAGGATTTCGATCCGAACCTGCCGATAAGTCAAAGGTCCTCTGGTGTCTCCTACACATTTTATGTCAAACAAGGCCCTAACGAAAGCCTCATCAGGACCATGTAGGTCAAAGATTTGATTCAAATATTCTCACAAAATTTTCTTAAAACTATTTTCCATAAGTACTTTCACCATGTCACTTTGGTAGAAAAATGTGAAAAATTCCTCACTTATAGGATAAGAAGAAAAATACATCCTGGTGAAGGGATAAAACTGGTTTTATAGTAGAAGTGGCACAAACTAATTGAATTGAAAGAAATCATTTCCACCAAATAAAGGAAGATCTTGCTCATCCCACACAAGGAAAATTTAAAATTTGAAGTGAATATGAAACAAGCATGATTGATGAATTCATTGGATTTGAAAAGAGCCATGTGGGATAATTAAACCAAGTAGATGTAAGAAGGAATGCACAACACCTAAGATGTATCTTTGGATAGTAGATGAAAAGTGTCTATCAATTTAGGTCACCTAGGAGTGCTCAAAAGATATCAGAAGCAACCATCCAATCACCAAGTGGAAGGAATTATGAAATCATTTGTCACAAGAAATGACATGATATCCTAATCATATATGACAAGATCAAAATGAAGAGGGCCCATACTCTTTACACCTGGCAAGGCCAAATAAAGTATTTTCATAAAAGTATCATTGATACACTGGCATTTTGTAAAAGAAGAATATACTTTTGAAATATCCACGTTTTGGGGGAATTGAAAAGAAAATAGGGATGGAATTGTATAAAAGTGATAATAATACTCTCGTAAAAGGGGGTTTTTAATTTTCTGAGAATTTTTCAAAGAAAAGAGAGAGCTAAGAGAAAAACCATTTTTCCAAGAGCTTATTTGAGAAACCTGTTATTTTCTTTGTGCCTTCAAATTTAATCATGTCAAGATGGTTGCAAGTTTCCAGCCATTGACAAGAATTGAGACTGTAGATTTACTTTCCCTTGTTGATAAATTTGATGAGTCTTGAATTAATGGTGTTAATCATGAGCATTTTTGTATATGTCATTAAGATGATATACTGTGAAATAGTTATTTATGCTCCTTTTGTGATATTATTTTAGGGATCTTGTAAGTCACACATAACTTTATCATTCTGGTAGCATTTTGGAAATTGAAATTGCATTGTTGAGAAGAGCTTTCATTTCATTTGTGCAATAAACAATTTTAAAATCACTATGTCACCAATCTATTAAATGTTGTTTGTAATCCTTTGAGTGTATCTTAGGCATGACAAATTGTGAATCTCTGATGTTTTATTAAATCTTCAACATGAGCTTTTGTGTTTGAACCTTTAAAGATTGTGTGAAACCGTGCATTCTTGGGCTTCCATAAGCGTACATCTTCTGGTTGAAGGATCATTTTGAGCTATTTTGAGGTTTCTTTGTCTTGTATTTGGTAGATATCCTAACATTTGTTGAAGTTTATGTGGAATCTAGTATAATCAAATTTATCCTGTTTAATTCCCCAAGTTAGATTGTAACCCAAAACTAACAAATCCTACTGAATTTCCCATGCTTATCTCATAAAAATCAACAAAATGTCAAATCCAGATGGTTCCTTATTGTCTTTAGTAGTCTAAGATTTGGTTAGAAGACATCTGCACTGTCTAAAAGTGAGAACTGGTGAGAGTTAGCCTTTGTTGAATTGACCATGTATTCTAAAAGTTGTTTCTCAAGTATTTCGTAAAAGATTGCCAAATATTGTTGATAAATACATTCCTCTCACAATTATAGACTACAGAACGGTTCCTCTCACCCTGGCTAAAGGTAGAGCCTAAATTAGGAGGGTAGGTCATACCCTCAAAGACAAAGTGATACCTAAATCCTTCTAAGCTTGAGTTATAAAGATATGATGAGATCCTTCCTGCTACAAAAAACGAAACTGATCTAGATCTTTCATCTTCTAAACATTTGGTTGATGTTACACTGGCTCAAAGGGAGAAAAATTTGAGTACCAACACCAATTTGTCACCATTTTTGGGGACTTATTGGTGCAAATACATACACATACTAACCTCTGGTAATGATTCTTACATGTTTAGATGCAAATACGTTGTTTAAACATCATCCTTTGTTAAAGTTTTGTAAATATTGAGCAAGATTAGAAGTTCATTATGTAATATTTTCTAGTTTAAGTGAATGTTGTACTAGATTTGTATTGCTATTGATAAATATTGACAAAGGATGATCAGATCTATCAAGCTTTATAGAAATTGAGTATTGATATGAACTTGACAAATTACTTACAGTGCTTTAGCACATCTAAGGTGAAAATCCTTGGTGGCGAATCCGTTTTGGTTTGAATTTTTTTATAAACACCGATGTCTTAAGATTTTTGTTAATATTTACAAAGATGGGAGGAAGAAGGTCTTTCTTTAAAAAGTATCCTACTAGAATATTGTTTCCAGAGCCTTGGAAAACAAATCCAAAAAAGACACAAGTCTAGAAAGCATTGGGGGATCAAGAGTTGAGAGAGAAGGTAGTACCAATCATGGAAACTGATCAATATGTAGTTGAGGATTATCTTACATCTTCAAATAGTTAAAAATCAAATATTCCTCAAGTGAATTTAAATACTCCAACTGGTGAAGGGTCTTCATTTGTATCTGGAATAGGTGTCCCTCATTTCTTTCCTTTATCACTCAATACTAATAGGGTTTTTGTGAAACTGGGTCACTATAGGATATTTAGTTTGAAGATCATACATTTGTATCCAAAGATCCCTTATCCCATGCCATTTTAATCCTCTTATAGGATCACCTCCTCAAAATAACATGGCTCATCCTCCACTTAGACCTCCTTTTTTTGTTAACACATTTGGACTAATAAATTTTATAGGCATGGTTGGGCATCCTAATGTTATACCACAAGATGTAAGAAATAGGTTGCCCAAGTTTCAGGGAAATAATGGCATCATTGGTGATCAACATTTGACACTTTTTGTTAATATGATGGAGGATTTTGAAATATAATATGAAGATGTATATATAAATCTATTCATTCATACTCTTGAAGAAGATGCACATGATTGGTAAAAAAAATGCTAGATAATTCAACAGATTCATGGACTGAGATGAAGAATGCTTTCATATTACAATATGGGGATAAGACAGACCCAAGGTTCCTCTTTTCTAAGTTTGAGAATATAAATAATAATCCCAATGATTTTTCCAATACTTCAATACCATATTCAATAAGACTTTAAATAGACTACCCATAATTTTGAGGCCTAGTGATGAGTCTTTCCTAATTAAATATTTTGATGCTTTTGATAAGAAATTTGCTTATTATTTGAGAGATAAGAACCCTAGAACTTTAAGACAGAGCTTTCACAATGGCCTTGAAAATCAAAAACAATATTAAGGCAGTTGGAAAACCCCCTAAGAGGGAGGGTGTCAAATTTATTAATCTTGATAGACCTCAGTCAAACAAGGCAGTGAATCGGAGGAGGTTGTGAAGACTTTAGTTGGAGTAGTTAAAGAAATATCTTATAAGATTTCCATAGTAGAAACGGGAATAGGACAGAGTTCTTAGGGTTAGAACAAACCACAAGGCCTAGATAGATTTGTAAATCATATTAGGAGTGATCACAAAACATATGAAAGAGGAAAGGGACCCATGGGGTCAGGAAATAAACAAAAACAACTTAGAGAAAATAAATAGATCCCTGATCCTTTGACTACTAGAGTTTCCATGGTGGAAGAAAATCATGCTATTGAATGGTGTGATAGGTGTTTTTTTCCACATTCCCCTTGTGAACCTGTTGAAGAAAGTGAAGAGGTTGGAAATTATTAGACTTACAACAATGTATGTATAATGGAGTGCTTTTATAATCCATGGCAAGGAACTACTTCTCTTGAATCGATAAGTGTAAAAACTACGAGAGAGTTTATTAAGGTGCATTCACTGGGTGTACCCCTTTTCTCCTAATAATGATGTTGAGATTGATATGGTGCAGGATTTTGAATTACCCAATCATGACTTTGAGTACTTAAGGGCCTTGATGATAAAAAAGTATGATGGAGGAGTCCCTTCTGAGGAGGATAGGAAATTACTCATGAATGCATTTGTTGCTCAAGAAAAGGAATACAATCTTAGAAGTTGAGTTGTTAAAGGAGGAGTACAACCAAACCCAAGACTCCACTTCTTACCAATGTCCCAAATGAGTCTCCTAAGAAGGATACACCAACTAAGGGTTTGATTGTCCCAAATAGAAATTGTACCCCATTTCATGCCCAAAATGTAAAAATTCTTGTACCACTAGAAGGAACTGTTACTCTTCCTCCTAACATGATCTTACCCAAATATGTCCCATGTGATATTGCCCATATTTTGAGTCAGATAAAAGTCACAGTTCCTATTTTTGAATTACTTTGGATCCATGAACATAGAAAAAGAGCATTTGAGTACTTGGGGTTCAAAGAGGATGCACTACCCTCATGTAAAAATGTGAATAATGTGGATACTCCCCCTGTCATTACATAATTGGAAGTACCTCAAGTATTAGAAGATTTGGGAGAACTACCTGAGGTATATTTGGGCACTTCTCTTGTTGAATCCCAACTTGATGTTGACCCTTTTTATACTACTTTGATCATAAAAGATAGGTTAGTGCACAACTACATGTTTGATTCAGGGCCTCTTGTAATGTTATGCCCCTTGAAGTGATGAATGAATTGAATATAAAAGTAATAGTAGATTTTAGAAAGTGCACTGCTATGGATTCAAGAGAAGTACTAGTGATTGGGTGTGTCAAAGGATTAGTAGTGCAATTAGCATCTTATCCGGGCAAGTGTTTAACCATGAATGTAATCATTGTGGATTATTCAAATAAATGGGGAATGTTTTTGTCAAGGAAATTGGTTTCCAGTGTCGGAGGGAGTGTGTAGATTGATTTCATATGAGACTATACCAATAGAAGGAAGCCTTGTTAAACTATGTGGAGAAAAATTATGTTGCATCTGATTGAGGATCCTAAGAACGCATCCTATGAGGTGTTGTATATTGATGTGGATGTTGATAATTTTGTGGGTTATGCTGATTTTGATGAGAATGGCATAGATAAATGTAAGTATCCAAAGAAACTGGGTGTCCCTTGGACTTTAATGTTTGATGGAGCTTGTTCTAATTTAGGGAATGGTGTCGAAGTTTTCCTTGTGTCCCCAAATCATGAGACTTTCAAGTTTTCCTTTAAACTTAAGTTTGAATGCACTAACAATATTATAGAATATGAAGCACTACTTTTAGGCTTAAGGATTGCTTGGAGGTATGGTATCAAAGATATGATTGTCAAAGGAGATTCAAAATTGGCAGTCAAGCAAGTTATAAAATTGTATGCAACCAAAAATCAAAGAATGAAATAGTATAAGCATGCAGTTTGGGATTTTATTGAAATATTTTATTCTTTCAACATAATATACCATGTCAGAATGTAGAATACTACTGTAGATATATTGGCATTATTGGGATCTATATTTGAAAATTTTACAATGTATCCTTGCTGTGAGTATGATATAGAAATATTGACAAGACCATCTATCTCTGAAAATGTTAAAAAATGGCAAGTTTTTAAAGATGATGCCTAGGTTCAGAGGTTTCTATAGAATGAAGGATAATTTACAAATTAGAATATGGATTGTCAATCGATGGTTTTTGTTAATGAGGGTAAAGAGACTCTATTTGGAAAGGACATTATTCATTTAAAAACCAATACTATTCCAAGAGGTTTGGTTGCATTAGAGTCAAATTTTGATAATGTTGGCCATGTTATTAGTAGGTCTATTTCAGCCTCAAGAGATGTGGAGGAACATAACATGGGGACTGATGGTAAACCTAGAAAAATATGGTTGGGCAAAGAACTGAGAAAATAACAAAAGCGATCATATGTCTAGTTGTTAAAAAGTACAAGGATTGTTTGGCATGGTCATAATCGAAATTAAAGGAATATAGGAAGGATCTTTCCAACATTAAATAACTTTAGAACCCAATGCCAATCCATTTAGAAAAAACAAAGGCCAATTAATCCTCTCTTATCCCTAAAAATATAATCCCGGTAATAGGTAGAACCAAACACGAATCAAGGAGATTGATTAAGAATGGGTGAGGGGAAGGAGTGGGTATATTCAGCACCCTATACATCTATATGGCGACGGCCTACTCTATATAGGGGTAGGGCCCAGGCCAGCGGAGCAGAGCATAAAATAGAGTTTTGGAAATTCAAGTTCGGGCCAACCCCCCCCAATATCTAGATAGGGCGCCCATAGAGATATCTATATAGGGGGGGCCATATCTCTATATAGGGGGCCATAGCCGCCACCCCGGCCGACGGCCCGGGGCGGCTATGGCTCTCTATAGGCACTCGATCGATAGATCGAGGAGGACGAGTAGGGGGGAGGAGGGCCCTATATCTATATCTATATCTATATAGGCCCCCCCATATCTAGATAGGCCCCCCCCTCTATCGCCCATCTATATAGAGGGGGGGGGGGAGATAGGGGGGGGCCTATCTATATATGGGGCACTCGGCCCCCTATATCTATATCTATATCTATATCTATATCTATATGGGGCCGAGGGAGAGGAAGTCGAGGGCCATATAGATAGGGAGTTCTATATTCCATATCTATATAGGGCCGTTGGCCGGGGCGCCAATTAAACTCTATATACCATCGCTCACACCCCTTAAAGAACTCAAAAAAACTCGGGGATGGAGGTATTATACAACATACAAGATATTCTTCTTGGGTGGAAAATTTAATACCAAAGTTAGAAAAAATAATGAGGATATAAGACTACGTGTAGACTTTAGAAATATGAATAAGGCCTCAATGAAAGATTTTTATCCATTGTGTAACATGGATAATATGTTGCAATTAATCACTAGGTCAGAACTATTATCTACATTATATGGATTCTTGGGATATAACCAAGTGGTTGTGAAGCAATCAAAATGAATCAAAACTACTTTCACCACTCCTAGGGGTACCTATGTGTACATGACAATTCCTTTTGGTTTGATGAATGTTGGTGCCACTTTTCAAAGAGCCATGGATGTGGCATTTTCTAGATATATAAGTGATTTTATAGCTATATGCTAGGATGATGTGACAATATTTTCAAGAAAAAGGCATGATCGTCTGCAACATTTGGAAAATATGTTACAAATGTGTAGGGAATATGGTGTCTCTTTGAATCCTAAAAATGTCATTTTGGGGTCCAAAAATCCAAATTGTTGGGGCATATCATATCAAAGGAAGGGGTCATGATTGACCCTAATAGAGTGGAAGCTATTAGGAATGTTCATATCCCTAAGAACAAGAAAGGTATTCAGTATTTTTTTGTCCAAATCAATTTCATAAGAAGATTCATTTCCAACTTTATGGAAATGACTATCCCTGTCACAAAGATGCTGACGAAGGATTAAGTTATTAAATGGGAGGATGAAGCTATCCAAGATTTTATCGGGATCAAAGAGGCATTAAAAATTCCCCTGTCTTAGTGGCCCCTGATTATAAGAATATTTTTCAATTTTTCTCCTTTGCATCTAAAAATACCATCGCATCTGTGTTATTGCAAAAAAACGAGGAAATGAAAGGCCAATTGCTTTTTTTAGTAAAGCATTGAAAGGAGCTGAGTTGAAATACACCATTATGTAAAAATAGGATTGTGCATTAGTTAGAGCAACAAAATATTTTAGGACATATATTCTAAGCTCAAATATTGTAGATTATGTTCCCATACAATGGTCAAAGACATTTTATCAGAGATGGAAGTTTCTATCAAAAATTGTTGGTAGGTGAACAAATTGTAGGAATATGATATGGATGTTCAGACCACTAAACTAGTTAGAGGTCTAGGCTTGGAAAATCTAATGGCATAAAGAAACTTACAAGTGATGGAAGTAAATGAGGTAGAAGGAGGAAATGTGGAGGTACAAGACAAGTTGATCAATTCTATATGATACAAAAACATCATATCTTATCTCAGAATTTTGGAATGTCCAGGGAATTTAGATAAAAATCAAAGAAGGACACTCAAGTTTGCCTCCCAAAAATATATCATCAGTAATTATGTTTTGGCATGGAAAAAATATGAAGGGGTTCTTCTCAGATGTGTTACAGAGGATGAAACCCCCAAGTTAATTTCATAGTTTCATGGGGGAGTGTGTGGGGAGAATTTTTTTGAAAGAGTAATCAATGACCATAAGATACTAAGGGTGTGCTATTGCTGGCCCACACTTTTCAAGGATACAACCTTATTAATAATAAAATGTGAAAGTTGTCGATATTTTTGGGAAAATGAAGGCTTTCGGTGCTCTCCCTCTGCAACCAATATCAATTGAGGCTCCTTTCAAGCAATGGGGCATGGATTTTGTAGGTGAACTATTAGAACCTTCCTAGTGCTGGCCACAAATGGATATTGGTGGCTAATGATTATTTCACCAAATGGGTTGAAGTTATCCCCACTAAGAAGGTGATTGTACATACCCAAAATTGTAGGGTACTGCACCACCGAAACAACGTAACACGTGCCCCAATGATGATACAGTCTCCTCGCAAGGTGTTTGGGATCCGGAAAAGCTCTCCAAGTATGCGTTAACATCCCACATGTCCCACTTAGCCCTTGTGTGCTTTTTTTTTCTCTTCTCCCCTCTTTTTCTTTGCATTTTGGTCTTCGATTCTACGAAACCACCACCCTACCAAGGCGGTCCTGTAATTGCCACCCCGCTCATGGCGTAGTCCTTTATGCATTTTCCGTAATATTCTTTTAACGCGACTCGGGTAAATTTTCAATGTTTACCATATTTTTCACCGCCTTTGCTTGTATTTATGATTCTGGTTCCCTAGAATAGTGTTTTTGCATTGTTTATGGTTAAAGATTTCAATTTGGTTTTCACCTTTGGGTAAATGGGAATTCTATAAATAGTTGGCTTGTGCTCAAGAAAATGGCCCCTCAAATGTTCCTCTCAATTTCTCATTTCCATAGCTTAGTCTTCCAATTTTGCTTAGGAATCAATATTTTTATTTGTTGCATGCATAGTTAGTGTTGTTTTGTTGTTTAGAAGCCACATAATCTTATTGTGCTAATGTTGTCACTGTTTCACACAATCAATTAGAGTAGAATAGTTTCATTCTCAGTAGGAAGCCATTAAAGTTGTAGGTTTTTTTTTTGAAACAGGATAGTTTTAGGTTCTGGACGTTTTATGTTGTATGAATCACAATAAATCCCACCATGAATTGTATAAGCCAAGCTCTGTTTCTATTGTGATATCCCTCTCCTACTCACATTGTATTCGGTCTCGCATCCTAAGCTGAAATTGTCCCAATACCTACTACTTGCTGCTACTAGAATTACACACTTTTCTCGGATTCACGTGAGCACAAAGGAATGAAGAGATCACACTTTGAGGGGACAAAGCCACACACAACCGGATTCACCACTATTCTACAAAATCCAGGTTCAAGATTTCAAACTTCTAGTTAAAGTATATCAAATAGAATAGTCAATCATTTCATTTCGCTTAATCTCACTTTCGATATTACCGAGGAAGTCATGGGGATTGATAGTTTTGAGAAACTATGATTCATTCCTCACTTCGAGGTAGGATCGAGAGTCTTTCAAATATATTAGATTAGTTACTTCATTATTTAGAATAGATTTACAACTCGCACAATCAAGTAGCTATACTCAAATTTGCTTTGTTTATTTTAATCTCGTTGTTAGTTTAGTTTTCAATTTCTAGATATTTTAAATAGTTTCTCTTTCAATTTCGCTCAAATACTTCACAAAATACAAAATAGAGAAGTTATATATGTTGTAGATATACTTTACATAATTAGTTTTACTTTACTGCAGTTAGATTTACATTGTTTCTTTTGCATGACAATCACGGGACCTAGGGAGCCCAGAGAATACGTATTCGAGCCAATAGTGCCTCAGCCCAATCTTGTTGTGGTAGTAACTGATATAGATCAAAATCTTAGAATCCAAGTCTTCCGAACAACAACAGACTTACAAGAAATTAGCTCGCAGCTAAGAGGATTAAACATAGAAGACGACCAAGCACACATGTTTTGGTCAAACCAGTCAAACTACAGATTACCCTAGATAAATATCCACATGACTGTAGAAGGGCTTGAAAGAGAGAAAACATTCAGTTGTGATCCTTTGGTCCCATAGCCAAATGCAGGACAAGTTCTCATTGACATAGACACTAGCTTAAGAATTCAGGTTGCTAGAACGCCTGTGAGATACTTTGAGAAGATTACACAACTGTTAATTCTAAACATAGAGGCCAAAAAGGCATACGACTACTGGATACTAGGGATTAGGGATTGATCCGGCACATGACCATAGGAGATCCTCACCAACCACGAATCTACGGTTATGATCCACAAGTCCCACAACCCAATGAATCCACAGGTCAATCAGACATAGATGTTGGTTTACGCACATTGGTATTTAGATCCACTCCACTTCCACTAACCATTATCACACAGTTATCCTTTTTAGACATAGCAGCTAACAAAGCTAAAGATTTCTAGACTAGACCAGAGAATCACCCATAGAAACCACTATATATCCATCATCCATCTTATGACCCTATATGGAGATAGACACGAAACAATTCCAGGGCATTTTCCCGTATTCCAAAACCTATAGATTGAATCACGCCAGAGCTCGATATTGATTGGAGCCTTCAAGCAGTCATCCTCACCGACTGATCTATCACACCAGTTCAGGTTAGGAGGGCCTTCTTTGCCTTAGATTCGCAGATTCCATTAGTGCATGTTGAAGACATAAGATTGCCCAATTATTTTTTCCATAACCCACGTATATTCCATCCCCACCGGCTATCTCGGCATGACCTCGGGAGGTCAGGTGCGAGGAAGAGTTACTTGTAGATTCCCATGCTCACTTGTCACTTTTCCATCGTACAAAATTTGTGAACCCAACGCGAACTTCCTACTTTCTGGTTCGGAGTCACATTTCTACTTGTTCTTCTAAATTGGTATTTTTCGTCTTTCCACCTCATTAGCCTTCACATTAGCTTCACCAAAAAAATTGGTGTACCTGATGTGAACTTCCTACTTTCTGGTTCAGAGTCACATTTCTACTTGTTCTTCCAAATTGGTACTTTTCATCTTTCTACCTCATTAGCCTTCACATCAGCTTCACCAACAAAATTGGTGAACCCAACATGAACAAAACAGTTCTTCCTCTTTTAGTTTTATTTCTTCCATCCACCTTCACTCTTTCCCATTATTCTGTGGGTATTTATATACCCCCAAATATGTCGAGATTTGATGCATATGGCAAACCTCTCTTGGGTCTTGAAGCATACTATGATCAATGAATAAATAGCCATCACCCTCGCTCTCAGCATGGGGTGATAGCTATTAGACTAACCAATTGTCAACACAAACTCCACCTCAAAGGACTAGATATAGTTCTTCTTTCCAAATAGAGAAGTTGGACCAACTCACTCAAATGTAATAACTAGAGCCTTTGAACTCGAACAACATGATGTTTACGGGAGATTCTGGTTTGTCTCCTCAAGTATTACTTAGACCACAAATTAGTAGACAATCGGATCCATATCTACTTTTATACAATGAACATTCAGTGTGTTATTCCATGAATGAACAACGCTCTCAGAGTATGTACCCACCTATAGGAAGTTTACAAACATGACCCAAGGTCTCATTTCAAGAAAACACCTCCATGCCGCTACCTATAGGAAATGCCCTCGGTGAAACTTGGTAGGGAAACGATTAGTTCATAGTAGGGTACCACATGCCCATACAACCTTAGGATATACAACAAACACCACTAAGGAAAAATACTGTGACTTCGCCAAATGAAGTCATCTCAAATTTAGTAGAAAAAGTTAGAGGATTAGAACTTGCTCAAGCAAGTCAAAATTCTCAATTTATGCAGTAGGGAATTCCAATCCTCCACATCATCCTGGCCAAGTAGACCTCCTCACAGCCAATAGGCATGTTGGGCATGCCTCATCGATTCACAACAAACACCAACTAGAACCGCATTTTCTAACACCATTCTGGTGGAAAATATGATGCCTCTCGATCTAGTACAAAATAATCCATTCCTGGGCAATACTCCTCCATACTTGAACATGTATTCCAAATCACCGCAGGGAGATATCTTCTCCTCTCCTGGCATATTCACTCAACCATAGGGATTTCCTTATGTCCCTACAAACGCATATGCCACGCCATATCAACAACCCATTCCACCCCCTCAATGAGACTCCATTAATGGTCGAAACCTATGCGATAGGGACTTATTCGAATATTTTAAAGAGCCCTTAGACTTCACTATACGAATCATCATGCTTCCAAGACATCTTCCCAATTTTCCCAAATACAAAGGGGAGAGAGACCAATGCACACATTAAGGCCTATGCCACACCATTCGAGAACTACTCCTTGGGATGGGGTTGTTGCCAAAATATTCCCAAAACTTTAGAAAGCATCACCCTCGATTGGTATTACAAAATACACCAAGCTTCCATCCATCTGTTTAAACAACTCATTTCAGAGTTCATCAAAGTGTTTGATATGAACAAGCTATTAAGAACGAGAATCGGGGAATTCTTGCACCTTAAGCAAGAACACAATGAATATGTTGCTCATTTTATCCAGAGATGGCATACAATCCTCTATTCTTCAGCAAGCATTCCAAACATGGACCAAATGGAACTATGTGATTTGTTCCTTCATTCTCTCAGCAGAGAGGTAAAGGAAGAAGTCAAAAATTTCCCACTAAGAACTTACGATGAAGTACTTGAGAGCACCCTCTGAATAGATCAAGTTGCAATAGATAGTGGTCGCAAGACGTATGGAACAAATGGGAGGTTAATCACCCCCAACTAGAATACTACGACTTATCCTACTACCACAAATGTCAATCAAGGACCTAAGATCCTTAACAAAAATCGTGGCGTAACAACAGATGGAGTAACCGACCAAGATAAAAATAAAATGTTGTAAATGATCCACCGCCAATTAACAATCAACGAAACAACAACTTTACCCCAACAATCAACTCGGTGGATTTTAATCATCCACAACAACAACAACAACGGCAGGTCCAAACACAGGTCCAAGACAAAATACAATTGGATATCAAAACCAAAACCAAAACCAAAGACAACAAATGTAAAACTTTAATAGTCAATAGTTTAATCAGAGTTTTGGACCACAATACATGTCAAACCAACAACCAAGAAATTACAATCCCAACTTGTATTGTGGTTTCCACAAAATTTGAGGCCACGACACTAGAACGTGTCGTGATTACAATAAGTTCATGCAACATTTGCCAGAAGAACAAAGACAACTTTTCATAGATATGTTCTTGGTAGATCCTGCATCACCTGCGCCAAATACTTTTGCGGAGTAGTCTCCCCTCAAAATGCACCCCTCAAGATCTTCAACGATCCGCTCCCAAATCACAATAACAACAAATTAAATCCAAATGGGACGAACAAGGGTGTAATGATAGGAAACAATGATCATGAAGCCTCGACTTCACTAAATCCACCTGTCGCACCGCAATTAGGAAATCAACTACGACCCAAGATAGTCAGTTTAGTGGAGTTAGACACTGAGCTACCTGTGGAAGCCGTAACAAGGACATGAGAGTATTCCTCTCAGCCAAGTCCAAGTTACCCGCTAGAGACAGATAACATTCAATAGCCATTAGTAAAACCCATAGGTGCCTATGATTTAATTAATGACCTAACAAAGACCTTCTCTCATATCTCCTTTTTGGACTTATTGAAGAACTCTCTTGCCCACAGGGCTGCTCTTTTAGAAGCATTAGGTTTAGGTCATTTAATTAACATCACTCCACCTCTCGAAACACAGGTAAACCATATAGACTTTGATATCCACCCTCCGAGGAAGTCGGATAGGGATACCGAGTTGATATTTGACATAAACAAAATGCCAACAGATGTTGAGATTACACGTAGAGGTGATCCAGCCTTACATTTGTAAGTGTGGGTTTATAACACTTATGTTAAGCGCATAATGGTTGATGATGGGGTAGCGATTAACATAGTTCCCTTCTCTTTCCTTCAAAAGCTAGGGTATGGAGAAACAAATTGTTCCACGACTCGAATACGCTAAGAGGCTATGATATCCTTAAAGCCACTTCAATTGGAACTATAATACTACTAGTCACCTTAGGACCCAAAACAATCCTCACTGAGTTTTATATTATAGATCAGGAAACCAAGTATAATATGATCCCGGTCAACCATGGATACACCATATGAAGGCAATCCCTTCTACGTTATTCCAAGAAATAAGATTCCTACACTTAGGAAAGGTATTCGTAGCAAAAGGTGATCTGAAACCATTCGATATACACCTAGCAGACCTGAAGAAAAGACCAGGCGTTCACTCTGAGTTTGAACTCCCAACAAACCAACTTAATAAACCAACCGACGTGAAACCAGAAGGAAAGTTGGTACCTACAACAGAGCTAGAAGTTACGAACCTAATCAAGAATATCCCAGCCCTCAAAGATGAGGCTAACATTATAGAAATAGTATCATTAGGAACTACGGAAAAAATAGTCGACTTGTTAGAACAGGATCTACCAATTTTCCTGTCATTTGATTCTCTAGGCATGGGATATACCCTAGGAGTTGGTTCTCTTCCAGTAGAAGAACTCTGCATGGTAGAAGTAACCAAAGTAGAAGAAGTAGACATAGCAAATGTCCCAACATCCATCTTCCCAAGTAAATATTGGACTCTCCATTTCAATGGAGCTAGATGTCATTATGGGGTTGGGGCAGGTGTGATCTTTACTTCACCCGAGGGAAAGATCCTACCATTCACCTTTAAACTAAATTTCAAATGTACAAACAATGGCACTGAATACGAAGCCCTCCTCCTTGGCCTCATCTTAGCTAAGAGGCTCGGTGTTAATGACATCAGGGTGTTAGGAGACTCTCAATTAATAGCAAACCAAGTCTCTGAGGTGTATGAAACTAGAGCTGAACACCTACAACTCTACAAAACAACAGTACTAGATTTGAGCAAAGGATTTAACTTCATATCAATTGAAGCAATCCCGCGAGAACAAAATCTTCTCACATATTTGATAGCAACCTCAGCTTCATGTTTCACTCCAAGCAGTGAGTTAGAAGACACCCATTTCATGGTATCCCTTCGTACTAAACCGTTAGTGAAGAAAATATCAAACCCTCTTTCAATAAACATAGCTAAGAATAAATTTGCTATCCTAGATCATGTTGATAGTGATAGAGCCACTCTTGATTACTTAAACACCTATGAAGTGTTACATCTCACCCATCACATGGTAGATTTGTCTTTAATCCCACATTCATCTTCTTACTTCGGAAATCCCATGATAGAGCCTCCCCCACAAAAGGAACTCAACATACACATGGTAGACAATGGAGAAGATCTAGAACTACCTCTAGCCCTGCCTATGTTTGAAGAAGGTAACACTTCTTTAATTGAAGAGATGATTGATATTAACATCGGAACGGAGGAATAACCAAAGATCTTGAAATTAGGATCTTCGCTAACTCTTAAGAGATAGAAATACACATTTGAATCCTCGTAGAACATCAAAAGGCTTTTGCATTTAATTATAAAGAAATGACGGGCATTACACCACATCATCATGGTACATAACCTCATCACCAAATCAGATGCAAAGCCAATTAAACAAAAATCAAGACCAATGAAACCCAAGGTAGCTCTCATGGTGAAGGAAGAAGTAATGAAACTCCTCCAAGTAGGGTTCATCAAACCGGTTGATTACTCTCAGTGGGTATCTAATATTGTCCCCATTCTCAAAAAGAATGGGAAGATATGCATTTGCATAGACTTCCGAGACATTAACAAAGTGTGCCCCAAGGACGACATCCCATTACCATCCATTGACATCATCGTTGACACAACATCTGGGTTTGAGCTTTTGTCTCTCATGGATGGATTCTTAAGATACAATCAAATCAGAATATCTGAATAAGACCAAGCCAAAACCACGTTTATAACTCCTTGAGGAACCTATTGCTACATTGTTATGAAATTCAGTATCAAGAACATTAGTGCTACATACCAATGGGTAATGACATATATATTTCATGATCTTATTCATAAAATCATGGAATCTTATGTAGATGACTTGTTGGCTAAAGCCAGGAAGCGCTGTGATCACCCGAAAGTGCTCTACATCATTCTTTCACGTTTAATAGAATACGAGTCACACTAAACCCAGAAAAATGTGTATTTGGTGTGACAGGAGGGAAACTCTGGGTTACATCATATCATCATGAGGGATTGACGTAGACCTAGCCAAAATCTGAGTTGTTCTTGAAATGATCCCACCGTCGGATGAATCTGGAATCAGGTTGTTTCTTGGGAAACTCGGTGCAATCTGAAGATTCATCCCAGATTTAAGCTTTGCCATCCATCCAATCAACAATCTACTCAAGAAATATTATAGTATTGATTAGACTAAAGACTGCAATGAGGCTTTCAAAGTAGTTAAGCGTTTCTTGTTGTCACCACCTACGCTAATGCCTCCTAAGCCAGACCACCCTTTAATATTATATTTGCGAGCTACTAATGTCTCGCTAGCCTGCATCTTTGGCTCAAGAAGATGATGACAAACAAGAACGTGTGATCTATTTTATTAGCCAAACATTACTCGATTATGAGACACGTTATACGCAAGCAGAATGAGAATGCCTCGCCATAGTCTTTGCAACCAAACGCTTAAGACATTACATGCTAAATCAAGAAACAAGGGTCATTATAAAAATAGACCATTTACGAACTTTCCTCATGTAAGGGTCCTTGTCTAAAAAGGTTGGATGCTTTATAACCTTAATGGGTGAATTCGAATTAACTTTTGTAAACTAGAAGTCCATTAAGGGACAAATCATTACAGATTGGTTAGCTGATAACCCATTAGACGGAGGTGATCTAGTAGATCTGGATTTTCCCGATGAATGCGTATATTACATCGAGACCAGACCTCCCATCTCCGAATGTCCTTGGTATACTGATATTATTAGTTATATCATAGGCCATGCATATCCAGAAGGTGCTACACCACAAAAAGAAGGTAGTTACGCATTATTGTAGCTAAATACGTTATTATAGAAAGTGCTCTATCATAAGGCTTTCGATGGAATGCTCCTAAGATGTGTTGACACAGAAGAATCCAAGAATATTCTCTATGAATCCCACAGTGGAATATAGGGCGGCAACTTCGGTGGTCATGCCACTACCCACAAAATACATTGAATGGGTTATTTTTGGCCCACTCTAGAACACGACACGCTGGAGTTTATATGCAAGTGTCATAAATGCCAATAATTTTCCCACGAGATTCACATGCTTTGGCACAAGCTCTACAACCAATCACTACTTCATGGCCCTTTTCTACGTGGGGCCTAGATTTGATGGGGAAATTATCTCCCTCATCAATAGATGGACATAACTTCATAATCACAACCACCGAGTATTTCACCAAATGGGTAGAGGTTATGCCTCTCACCACCGTATGCCGGGTTCCATGATCACCAAGTTTATTTTGAACTAGATCATTTACAGGTATGGTGTCCCATAAATCATCATCTCATATAATGGTACTTCCTTTAAGAATGACGAATTCCATGAGCTATGCAATAAATTTAAAATAAACCATCATACAGCTTCCCTATATTACCCTCAAGCCAATGGACAGGCTGAAGCAACAAACAAAACATTGAAAGCTATTCTCCTTAAAATGGTAAAAGAAAATAAACGAGATTGGCATTTAAATTTATACCGCCTTGTGGGACCACCGAACCTCAATAAGAACACCCACAAGAGAAACTTATTTCTCATTGGTATTCGGATCAAAAGTAGTTCTCCCACTTGAGGTTGAAATACCCAGGTCTTCGTATCTCACTACAAGGGATTCGGATGAAAAATCTTATAGAGAAGCATTTCTCTCCCAACTAGAAAGCCTCGGAGCACAGTTAGATGTTTGAGCAGCGGCATAGAATCTATCTTTGACTGGATGTGCCGATAGTATAACAAAAAAGTCTATGAACGAGATATATATGAAGGAGATCTAGTTCTAAGGCTAGATGCAATGGATCGATAAGAAGACCGGTGAAGGAAGGAAATTCGGCCCAAATCGTTGGACCCATACATCCGAGTCACAAAAGACTATAGAAATGGTGCATATCTCTTATGTACACTGGAAGGTGAGGAATTCAATGAAACAATCAATTCCTTACATCTTAAATGATTCTATGCATAAGCAACCAGCACTACTTGTATAATTACATCTACATTGCATCTTCATGTAGTTAGGCTCATTTTGTCCACTCGTTTCGTATAATTTTGTGATCAAGGAACTTATTCTCAAAGCAATTCATTACAAACTTGTGATGGTATTGGCATAATCCTTCCAATCATACTTCTTCATTTTCATAACATCATCACCTATTTCTAGATCATTTCATCCATATAAAGCTAGATATGACAAAGTCTTAATGGTAACCATACCAAGGTCTGCATGCTTGTTCTCACTTTCGGGTTTCTTCCTAGGATAGGTGTCTTGCCTATGGTCTGTTCTAGAAGCTTCATCAGTGTCACATCTATCCCGTATGCATATCTCTTTGGAAATAAGAACATACTGACATTTTTCTCAAATATATAAATCAAATGTAGATCAAACAGAAAATTTTATTTTTACACATTTCCTTGCCCTACCAACCTTCGGTGATGAGCTTACATCTCTTACTAGTGACGTAGGGTTGGGAAAGGATGGGAATGCCCTTACTCACCTGTGCCTTGTCCATGGTGATAAGCCCATGCTTCTTACTAGTAGCATGGGGCAAGGTGCAGGGAGTTATCTTGATAATAAATGTTGAAGGTCATAAGCAAATAGTTTAGATAAACCTTTGAAATATTGAGTCAAAAACAAATGAATCAGATGTCCAAAATTCCAAGAGAGCTCAAAACCCTGAAAACCAAATTTTGTCTACCATGTGACCATCTACGGATCTAAGTCTAGATAAACCGCAAATCAAGTCGCATTCTAAACTATGGAGTCACTTGAGTAGAGTAGGTTTGTAGTGTCCTAGTTTGGTTCCACCAAATCTTTGTCTATCTCTCATCACTGTCATTCAAAAAATTTCATAACTTGTGCCCTTTCTATCTCTCGATGGTGAGCCCTCGCATCTTACTAGTTGCATGGAGTTAGGAGTGGGGCAAGTTCATCTGCTCATCATACCGATTTATCATCTCATTTTGTCAAAAAAACATGAATTACTGAAAATTACTTATAGAAACTAAGTTTCAAGATCACATTATGTCTACATTATCATATATCATCATCACAAAATACAAAAAGAAAGAAATCATTTGTATCTTTTGTTCTCCATTTGCATACATTCTGAAAAGCATATAAAAAAAACATTATAATATACATGTGGAAACAAATCACAAAAACTAGATACCAAGAGTCTGATCCAAAAAGAATATATATATATATATATATATAATCAAGTTTCCTGTATAATGCCATCATGTGCTAGGCATGGTCAAAATGCTCAATGAGCCTAGGAAATACAAAATGAATCGTATAAACAATCTACGAGAGCCAAGTGGCCTCTCAACCCCTATGAGACCCCTCTAAAGGTGCACAACCATGTCTAGGACTCTGGCTACGCCGGTGCTCTGAGTGCATCGAGGGCTCATGGTCCTAGGAGCAGCTGCAGCCTCACTATGAGAATGACTCCTCATCAGGCGCTCTGTTGTCCTATACCTAGCCAACTTGGTACGGAGGGTGGACACCATCTTGGCCACATGCCAGACAGGGGAAAAAATGTCGGTATGCCTACTAGGCTGCTGAAGGCTCCCCTGCATCCATGGATAGCTCCGTGCGAGTCCTCTCCATGGGGATCATTAGGGTATCAGTGCATACCTAGCAAATCAGGTCTCACCACTCATCAGCAGTCTCTGCAAGCAAAGGAGAAAACAAATTAGAAATAGTCAAAAGATAAAAACAAAATGAACAAGAGTAGAGATAGCAACTAAGGCAATCCTAACTAGAAACAAACATTAAAGGAAGGATGATAACTCACTCGGATCTCCGGGCCTCCAAGAGGGATCCCTAGGGTCAGCACCTACCCACAGATGCCATCTGCCTTTGACGATGTGCTCCTCCCATGTCTGGAGCAACATAGCGCCCTGCTATGGACTCATCCTCCCCGCCTATATCCTAAGAAGGCGGCTCCTCTTAAACTAGAGTCACCCTCTCCGCGCTTTGCTCCACCCTCTCCGCCTATAAGATATCCTGAGTGTCATGCCACGGGATCACTATCCTCCTCTCCACCCGACTCGCTAGCCTCAGCCTCGGTCTCCTCCTCCACCTCTCCCCTTATGAACTCCTCAGACTCAGAGTCTATATCAATGGGGTCGTTGCTGTTGTGGGCGAGACTAGAGGTAATATGAAATAAGGGTGCTTGAGGAGCACCGGCTCTCCCTCAAGCGTGTACTACCCACCTAGCTGCAATGGGGACACCAGGAGTAACAACAGTCCAACCCTAGCCTCTAAGACCTCCCCTAGCCTCCCGAACAAATCTAAACACTGCACCACTTTGGAAGCATACCGACATAAGGAAGGCCAAACTGCTGAGGCACTCGAGAAAAAGGATGTGTCTCCACCTTCCTCGTCCTATCCACAAGTTGCCTGTGGTAGAGCATGAGATCAAAGTGAGGGCCTCCTCACCCCATAAACTTGTCATGGCCTAATAAGGTGTGGCCTCCATATCGTCAATAGTCAAGGAGGTGACTAGCTAGTGGGGTGCTCTAAGCACCAACATATCTTTCCATCTGGCTGCCCTCATGGCTCTGAGATCTGCCACCTCCACACCTCTCCCATAAGGGATGAAATGCTCATAGACCCAACTCATAACTAGGGTCGATGGCTCAATGATTGCCTCTATAAATGAACCACCCGATACAAATCATGATAGGTGGTGCCAAGAATGTCGGCTCCCGAGGCATAAATCGCCATGTCCCTCAATCTGTGTAATAATGGGGGACCAGCAATACAGTAAAGTGTCTCCTCCCTTGTCCCTGATCAATCTCAAGGCAAGGATCCCCATAATGGCCTGACGAATCAAGGGGATAGGCAGGCTAGGAATAGATCGACTCTCACCCCCTTCTTGAACTAGTGGAGATAACTGCATCTCCCATATATGAAGCCCATTGTGCTATTTGAGCCCATGACCACTGTTTTCTCAAGCGTAAGTCGTCTCCCAATGATCAGGACCCCAAGATACAATAGAAATCCTCCAGGGTGATAGTCCACTCACCCATGACTCCTGGAAATTGGAAAGTGTTTCGATCAGCATCCCAATATGAAAATCGGTCACAAAGTATGTGACTAGAAGGTGCAACATGCGGGACCCGTGATATGTGCAATATGTCGCCCTCTAAAGAGTGTCCTTCTCAACCTAAGAAAGTGCATCCAACACTGCTGGAAGCCAATCACACTCTCTCTCTTGACTCCATCTGATATATTTCTCCTTCACCTGCATACACCCAAAAACACGTAAAAAGGAGTAAGTTAGTGTTGTATATATTTACCCCTGGGTAAATATAGATACACAAAGAAAAGCATGTCGGAGGGGTTGGAAAACCCGACACAAAGAAAAGCATGTCGGAGGGGTTGGAAAACCCGACACAAAGAAAAGCATGTCGGAGGGGTTGGAAAACCCAACACAAAGAAATTTGGGTTTCGGGTTTCGGGAAACATGAGACATGAAGCATGCAAATCGCAAGGGATGTCCCGATGCTTGAGAGTTCCACAAACCCGAAACACTTCCTAGGCAAATCAGGTCTTGGAGTCGGGAAAACATGTCGGGAAAGCATGGGGCGGAAACATGTCAAGCCACTTTCCAAACCCGATGCGCATGCAGGTCCATTTTCCAACCCCTGAAACAAAGGAAAACTTGGAAATACCAGGAAGTGGGTTTCGGGAAAACACAAACATCAAACACATGTCGAGGCATCCTCCAAACCTGATGCAAATGCAGAGGAGAACCCCGAACCCGACAGGCAGAAGACCCTGACGCAGGAAATATTCAGATCGCCATAACTTTTCACAGGGAGCTCGGATTCACACAAGGTTGGACTTTTCGAAATCTCTCGGCGTCCTCTACCCAACTACGACTAGATATCTTTAATTGGGTGGGAACAAGTTCTTAAAAATGTAAAATACACTTCGCCACTGTTGGGTTGTTGAGATTCTCACCTACCGCCATAATATGAGGAGTTAGGTGCAGTCTTGGAGGTGGTTGGGGCAAAATTTGAATCATTCTCTTCTCCCTCATTTTTTTTCTCATATAAATTGTAAGGAGGGGCTTTTTTTAATGGTTGGACATTCTTGTTCTTGCCCCTCCCTTCTTCTCTTTCACAGGTGGACTTGTGGAGTTTCAAAACCTCCCATTTAAAACTGTAATGTAACCTTGCCTCTTGGCACTTTGCAGTGTGTTGTATCTTTGGAGCAAATTAATGCATGACTGTGGATGATTCTCAACCCTCTCTGTGTTCATTTGCATCCTCCTGATCTTTCACTGTGAATCTGGTTATCTGTGCATGATCTTGCATTACATTTTAATGGCTTGTGTTTATTGGCAGGACAGTTGTTCTTCATTCCTCGGTGCATCACCTTTGTAGTTTAGGTTTTATTTTATGCATTTTCTTACCTTGTCTCCTTGGCAAGTTAGATTAGGTTTTTAGTAAAACCTCTGCATTTTATTTGTGCATCTGAACAGAGGGATAGGAACCGGCCTTCATCCGGAGAGCTTTTCTAATTTTGCAAGGTCCCACACTTGGGAAAAGCTCCATGTTGTGCAATCGCACTGAGAGTCTCAACGAATCATGTTGTAGGGTCCTGTGGGTGCTTTGTGATTTGACACCAATAGTTAGTATTCAAATGACATTAGAAAAATCATGAAAACATATAAGAATGCTAGAAACACAAAAATAAATTCAAACAAGCATTATTTAGGTATTATGTAAAGGATCGCTGCCTTGAGCAGGGAGGCGGTTCTGTAACCGCCACCTTGACTAGGGTGGTGGTCATGTAACCACCACCTTGCTCAGGGTGGTGGTCATGTCCTAATTTTCTGCACGGGTCACGTGCCCTAAAAACACCTAAAAACACAAAACAAAGACCATTTTGACTAAAACAAATCCTACCCATTAGGCGCCCCCCCTAAGTGACCCTTTTAAAACTGACATTTTCAAAAATAACCTCCCCGTGACAAAAATTTCACCATTTTTACATTTTAGGGGTAAAAACGTTAAATCAAGAAAAACTAACCTGTGATCTCGTGGGTCAATTTTGCACTCATGGAGGCATGATCACTATCTCATCACGAATGTTTTGACTATACTCTCATCAGAAACCGTCACCGTGGGTCCCAGAGCTCAAAATCAATCAAATCAACACGCACAAATGAATAGGAAAATGGGCCCATTTTTACATATATAGCATCTTGACTTGTTTTGAATGCTCTTTTCGCAGGTTTGGAGCACCGATGGAGGTAATTTATTCTCCCCTGTAAATGGTATGTACTCATCTCATATTATTTTAGTGTTTATTTTCAATTTATTTTATCTATCTGCACTTGAGTCCTCTTTTCATTTTGCAAGTAGCGGAATCTTGGAGGGTGTCATTTCGACACACGGACATGTCAGGTATAAATTCTAACTTCCCATTTCGGGACCGCCATACTTGGACCCACCGTTTTACGCCTCTTTATGGCTAAAACGCTTCTCCAAGGGGGCAATATGTACGTACCCAAAATTATAGGGTACCTTGCACCGCTAAAACAACGTAATTCGTGCCTAATGATGATACGGTATCCTCGCAAGGTGTTCGAGATCTAGAAAATCTCTCCAAGTATGTGTTAACATCCCGCATGTCCCGCTTAGCCCTTGCGTGCTTTATTTTCTTCTTCTCCCCTCTTTTTCTTTGCATTTTGGTCTTTAGTTACAAAACCACCACCCAAGTAGGGCAAATGGTCCTGTAACCACCGACTTTGTTCGGGCGGTGGTCCTTCATGTTTTTCCAAAATGTTCTTTTAATGCAACTCATGTAAAATTTCAACTTTTTCCAGCTTTTCTCACCACCTTTGCTTGTATTTATGATTTTTGTTCCCTGGAATAGTGTTTTTCATTGTTTATGGTTAAAGAGTTCAATTTGGTTTTCACCTTTGGGTAAATGGGAATTCTATAAATAGCTGGCTTGTGCTCAAGCAAATGGCCCCTCAAATTTTCCTCTCAATTTCTCATTTCCATAGCTTAGTCTTCCAGTTTTGCTTAGGAATCAATAGTTTTATTTGTTGCATGCATAGTTAGTGTTGTTTTGTTGTTTAGAAGCCACATACTCTTCTTGTGCTAATGCTGTCACTGTTTCACACAATCAATTGGAGTAGAATAGTTTCATTCTCAGTAGGAAGCCATTAAAGTTGTAGGTTTTGTTCATCAAACAGGATAGTTTCAGGTTCTGGATGTTTTATGTTGTATGACTCATAATAAATCCCACCAAGAATTGTATAAGCCAAGCTCTGTTCTCTTGCGATATCCCTCTGCTTACTCACATTGTATTCGGTCTACATCCTAAGCTGAAATTGTCCCAATACCTACTTTTGTTGCTCTTTGGCATTCCACGCTTTTTTGGATTCACATGAGCACGAAGGAACGAAGAGATCACACTGAGGGGACAAAGCCACACACAACCAGATTCGTCATTGTTCTACAAAATCCAGGTTCAAGCTTTCAAAGTTCTAGTTAAAGTATATCAAATAGAGTAGTCAATCATTTCATTTCAGTTAATCTCACTTTCGATATTGTTGGGGAAGCTGTGGGGATTGATAGTTTCTGAGAAACTATGATTCATTCCTCACTTGTAAGGTAGGATCGAGAGTCTTTCAAATAGATTAGATGAGTTACTTCATTATTTAGAATAGATTTACAACTGCACAGGCAAGTAGCTATACTCAGCTGCTTTGTTTATTTTAATTTCGTTGTTAGTTTAGTTGTCAATTTCTGGATATTTTAAATAGTTTCTCTTTCAATTTCGTTCAAATACTTTGTCAAAAACACAAAATAGAGAAGTTATATATGTTGTAGATATACTTTACATAATTAGTTTTACTTTACTGTAGTTAGATTTACATTGTTTCTTTTACATGACAATCACGGGACCTAGGGAGCCCAGAGAATATGTATTTAATCCAATAGTGCCTCATCCTAATCTTTTTGCAGTAGTAACTAATATAGATCAAAATCTTAGAATCTAAGTCTTCCAAAAACAATAGACTTACGAGAAATTAGCTCACAGCTAAGAGGATTAAACATAGAAGACGACCAAGCACACGTGTTTTGGTCAAACTACAGATTACCCTAGATAAATATTCGTATGACTGTAGAAGGGCTTGAAAGAGAGAAAACATTCATTTTTGATCCTTTGGTCCCACAATGACGCAGATAAGTTCTCATTGACATGTAGACACTAGCTTAAGGATTCGAGTTACCAAAATGCCCTGTGAGATACTTTGAGAAGATTACACAACTGTTAATTCTAAACATAGAGGCCAAAAAGGCATATGACTACTGGATACTAGGGATTAGGGATTGATTCCACACATGACCATAGGAGATCCTCAACAACCATGAATCTACGGTTGTGATCCATAGGTCCCACAACCCAACGAATCCATAGGTCAATCAGACGTAGATGTTGGTTTACGCACATTGGTATTTAGATCCACTCCACTTCCACCAACCATTATCACACAATTATCCTTGTTAGACATAGCAGCTAACGAAGCTAAAGATTTCTGGACTAGACCAGAGAATCACCCATAGAAACCACTATATATCCATCATCCATCTTATGACCCTATCTGGAGATATACACGAAAAAATTCCAGGCATTTTCCCCATATTGCACAACCTATAGATCGAATCATGCCAGGAGCTTGATGTTGATTGGAGCCTTCAAGTAGTCATCCTCACCGATGGATCTATCAAGCCGCCTTCAGTTAGAAGGTCCTTCGTTGCCTTAGATTCACAGATTCCATTAGTGCATGTTGAAGACATAAGATTACCCAATTAGTTTGTCCATAACCCACGTATATTCCATCCCCATTGGCTGTCTCGCACGACCTCCTCGGGAGGTCGGGTGCAAGGAAGAGTTACTTGTAGATTGCCATGCTCGCATCACTTTTCCATCGTATACGGTGACTTGTCGGTTATTATTGATTTCATCTTGAATCATATAATTTGTAGGTTTGGTGTACTGCAAATATATTTTCTGAAAATGCCATGAGTTTTCGAGAACAACCATTAGTTTTTATGTGTAGATAATATGGTATAAAATTAACATATGCATCTAATTATAACCCACAAGGTAATGGATAAGCTAAGTCAAGCAACAAAAATTTACTAAAGATAATTAGAATAACATTAGAAATCAACAAAAGAAAGTGGGGAGAGTAGCTGAAGTTTGTTGTTTGGGTAGATAGAATTACTACTAAGAGGGCCACTAGGAAAAGTCCATTCGAGCTAGTTTATGGAGTCCAAGCACTACTTCCTTTACACCTGGAATTTTCTTCTTATCATTTCATCCAACAACTTGAAGATGAGGAAGTTATCCCTTATAATGCGAGAATAAACCAAATCACTAAGTTAGATGAGCAAAGATGAAAATCCCACCAAAGGCATTTGAAGTTTAGGGAAAAGCTCAAAAAGTTATTTGTCAAAATGGTGACTCCCAAAATTTTCAACATCGTGGATTTTGTATTTTTATGGGATAGTAGACATGAGGATAAGGGAAAACATGAAAATTTCGATGGATTATGGATGGGCCCTTATTCCATTGATATCAAGATTGGTGAACATACTTTCTTCTTGAAAGACCTGGATGGAGAGTTTCTCAAGTTTCCTATCAATGGTAGGCACCTAAAGCATTTTATTGATTATATTTTGGAGCAAGGTATGAACCAATGTACATGTGTATATTTTTCCTTATTTGTTTTTGTGTTTTTTGTTTGTGTTTTTGTTTTCCTTTTTCTTTCCCTCGCCCCGCAATGACCGCTTGCCTCGTTCCTCGATTCATTTCATTGTTTGTGGCCATAGTGTGTGCTTTCTTAACTCCCTAGCCCAATGAAATATTTTCACTTGGTCTACATTTAATAGTTCTTGTGGCACCTGCTAGAAGTACCCATCCCCAAGTTGAATCCATTGTTGGAGCTTGAATAATCTCTCCCCTTTTTTGTAAGTATTGCCTTCAAATTCCTCGTGTCTAGTTTATCTGTTTTAAAATGTGTATCTATTCAGGGGAAAATTCATGACTCGGATCATGTGGAATCCAGTCTCTATGTTATGAAAATCCTCTTTTATGGTTGAGGATCGTAAAGGTACACCATCATTGGAAAATCCTTCTAACTTTTTTCCTTTTCAAATGTTACCTCACTTGTCCCAAGTATATATTATAGAATGCAAAATATTTCTACAAACTTAGTGGATGGTCAAAAATGAAATTCGAGAAAATTCTTAAAGGACATTCTTCTGGAAGAAAGGAAGGGTGTCCATGTGTTTCCCTGACACACCTTTGAAAAGGTATAGCAAGTCATCCCCCAAGTTACGAGCATCCACCATGTGGCTTATGCATGGTAGGAAATTCCTAGTAAGCTGAAAATTCAAAGAAAGGGGGAGGGTGTGGATGTTTCCATGTGTCACCCAGGATACAATTTAGAAAAAGGAAAGGCTAGAAAAAGGAAGGAAATCCCCACGAATTTATTTTCAGATCCACATAACTCAAGGATAGTGTTGCAAACTAAGAAGACAATGCAAGGAAGGTTGTGAATCACAAAGAAATAGGTCGTCTCTTCTAGATGAGTTGCAACAAGTTTGAAATAATGCAATACACTAAGAGGATGAGGTAAAGCAAATGATTGAGAAACATTAAACAAACAATAGTTGTTTCTTTTCATTACTGGTGCTAATAGTAAGCTAGAGAGTCCTTAATGAAGGAACAGAGAAGAATTGCATGTCAAAAAATGAGAATTTAGATGTGACATCATGTGAAAGTAGTCTCAGATATAATTCAAAATAGGGATTCTATACGGGCCCTAGCCCATGGTAAAAGGGTTCGTTTACATAATTGAAAAAAGGCATAAAATAAAAACATAATGCTCAAAGACCCTTCACTCCTTCGTAATTTCCTCCCAGTGGGAGAATTTTGTTCAACAACTTGTTCTTCCTCAACATGAATTCATTTGAGCCCTGTGTCATCTAGAAAAATATAATGGACCCTGCTAGATCCTCGGGACATCCCCATGCCCATCAAAGAATCAAGAGTCATTCTGGGATTGTCCATAATATTTTCTAGCTCAATTTTCTTCTAATAGGAAGATACCCAGTCTAAAAGATCCAAACCACCAGTGAAGAATACTATTTTCTCTTTCCCCTTGTGAAGGGTATATTTACTAGGATCAAATTGAGAAGTTATGTCTAGAGTGATTAGAAGAGAAAGAACTATGCCTAGTGTGTTGGGTGGGTTACGAAGTCTTGAGATAGATTGAGCTTCACATCGCTTTATGTGAGGTGGGTGTTCTCTTGGAGAAGGAATTGGCTGAGGTCCCAAAATTCATGCTCTGATAGAGGAGCATGATGCACTAAATGAGTGGATGACCAAATGAAAAAACTTCCCCTGTTGTCCTTGGCAGAAGAAATTTCCACTCTAGAATGGAGAGCAGACAAGTACATCTCTTCTTCTCCATCAGAAATTATAATTGGGGGTTGGGAGCTTGACTCACCCCTTCTCTTCCCTAAAGTTGTTACTGGCTCTGTGAGTGGTTCTAGTTGTACCTATTCTAGCTTCCCCTTTTCCGAGAAATAATCCACTGTTTTAATTCAATTATTTTGTGAGAAATGATGGGAACCATATCAATGGAAGACTTTTCATACAACACATATGATTCCTTAGGGATCTCCTTCAACACAAATTCTTCATCACATAAAAAGGGACATTAAAAATTAGTTTTCCCAGACACTTGAGGCCTCCTTTCAATCCATAATTTCTTTAGGTCTTTAGGATTTTTCTGGTGTTCCCACCAAAAGAGATGAAAATACATGGATTGAAAGGATGAGAAAATAGGACTGATTTTGATCAGCCTTAGGAGGAGTGTGAGCCGGACCTACTGATAATTCAAGGGTCCTCTGGTGTCTCCTACACATTTTATGTCAAACAAGGCCCTAACGAAAGCCTCATCAAGACCATGTAGGTCAAAGATTTGATTCAAATATTCTAACGATATTTCCTTCAAACTATTTTCCACAAGTAATTTTTCCATATCACTAGTAGAAAACTATGAAAAAAATTATCACTTACAGGATAAGAAGAAAAATGCATCCTGGTGAAGGGATAAAACTAGGTTTTATAGTAGAAGTGGCACAGACTGATTGAATTGAAAGAAATCATTTCCACCAGATAAAGGAAGATCTTTCTCAGCCCGCACGAGGAAAATTTAAAAGTTGAAGTGAATCCGGAACAAGCATGATTGATGAATTCATTGGATTTGACAAGATCCATGTGGGATAATTAAACCAAGCAGATGTAAGAAGGAATGCACAACACCCAAGATGTATCTTTGGATAGTAGATGAAAAGTGTCTGTCAATTCAGGTCACCTGGGAGTGCTCAAAATATATCAGAAGCAACCATCCAATCACCAAGTGGAAGGAATTATGAAATCATTTTTCACAAGAAATGACATGATATCCTAATCATATATGACAAGAGAAAAATGAAGAGGGCACAAATAAATTAACAAGAATTGAGATCGTAGATTTACTTTCCCTTGTTGATAAATTTGATGAGTCTTGAATTAATGGTGTTAATCATGAGCATTGTTTTGTATGTCATCAAGATGATATCTTGTGAAATAGTTATCCATGCTCCAGTTGTAACCTTATTTTAGGGATCCTATAAGTCACACATAACTTTATCATTCTGGTAGCATTTTGGAAATTGAAATTACACTATTGAGAAGAGCTTTCATTTCATTTGTGCAATAAACAATTTTAAAATCACTATGTCACCAATCTATTAAATGTTTCTTGTAAGCCTTCGAGTGTATCTTAGGCATGACAAATTGTGAATCTCTGATGTTTTATTAAATCTTCAACACGAGATTTTGTGTTTAAACCTTTAAATATTGTGTGAAACTGTGCATTCTTGGGCTTCCATAAGCATACATCTTCAGTTGAAGGATCATTATGAGCTATTTTGAGGTTTCTTTGTCTTGTATTTGGTAGATATCCTAACATTTGTTGAAGTTTCTGTGGAATCTGGTATAATCAACTTTATCCTGTTTAATTCCCCAAATCAGATACGCCCAAAACTAACTAATCCTACTAGAATTTCCCATGCTTGTCTCATTAAAGCCAACAAAATGCCAAAGAAAGCTGGTTCCTTACTATCTTTAGTAGTCTAAGCTTTGGTTATAAGACGTCTGTATCTTGACTAAAAGTGAGAACTTGTGAGAGTTAGCCTTTTTGAATTGACCATGTCTTCCCAAATATGTTTCTCAAGTATTTCACAAAAGAGTGCCAAATACTATTTATACATCCATTCCTCTCATAATTATAGGCTACGAAATGTGGGCTCTCTCACTCGGCTAAAGGCAGAGCCTAAAGTAGGAGGGTAGGTCATACCCTCAACATGGTGCTACCTAAATCCTTCCGAGCTTGAGTGATAAAGAGATGATGAGATCCTTCCTTGGCTATAAAATGACACTGATCTAGATCTATCATCTCCTAAACATCTAGTTCATGTTACCTAGCTACAAACAGATGACCGATTTAGGTACCAACACCAACTGCACCCTTTTCTGGGACTTATTGGTGTAAATACATATGCATACATACCTCTGGTAGTGATTCTTACATGTTTATATGCAAACATAACTTTATAATTTTGGTAGCACTTTGGAAATTAAAATTGCACTCGCTGAGAAGAGCTTTTATTTCATTTGTGCAATAAATAATTTTAAAATCACTATGTCACCAATTTTTTAAATGTTGATTGTAATCCTTTGAGTGTATCTAAGGCATGAAAACTTATGAATATCTGATGTTTTATTAAATCTTCAACATGAGCTTTTGTGTTTGAACCTTTAAAGATTGTGTGAAACCGTGCGTTCTTGGGCTTCCATAAGTGTACATATTCTAGTTGAAGGATCATTGTGAGCTATTTTGAGGTTTTTTTATCTTGTATTTGGTAGACATCCTAACATTTGTTTAATTTTTGTGGAATCTGGTATAATCAACTTTATCCTGTTTAATTCCCCAAATCAAATACACCCAAAACTAACTAATCCTACCATAATTTCCCATTCTTGTCTCATTAAATCCAACAAAATTCCAAAGAAATTTGGTTCCTTCATCGTTTTAGTAGTTTAAGCTTTAGTTAGAAGACATTTTGCAGACTGTCTAAAAGTGACAACTCATGAGATTTATCCTTTTTTGAATTTACCATGTCTTCCCAAAGTTGTTTTTCAAGTATTTCACAAAAGAGTGTGAAATATTGTTGATACATCCATTCCTCTCGTAATTATAGACTACAAAATGGTCCTCTCACCCTGGCTAAAGGCAAAGCCTAAAGTAGGAGGGTAGGTCATACCCTCAGCACGGTGCTTCCTTACTCCTTCCGAGCTTTAGTGATAAAGAGATGATGAGATCCTTCCTTGGCTATAAAATGACACTGATCTAGATTTTTCATCTTCTAAACATCTGGTTGATGTTACCTGGCTACAAAGGGAGGACCGATTTTGGTACCAACACCGATCTGGAACCATTGCAAATCTAATTTTAGGGATCTTGTAAGTCACACATAACTTTATCATCCAAGTAGCATTTTGGAAATTGAAATTACATTGTTGAGAAGAGATTTAATTTCATTTTTATAATAAACAATTTTAAAATCACTATGTCACCAATCTATTAAATGTTGCTTGTAAGCCTTTGAGTGTATCTTAGGCATGAAAAATTACAAATCTCTAATGTTTTATTAAATCTTCAACACAAGATTTTTTTGAACCTTTAAGGATTGTGTGAAATCATGCATTCTTGGGCTTCCATAAGCATACATATTCTTGTTGAAGGATCATTATGAGCTATTTTGAGGTTTCTTTGTCTTGTATTTGGTAGATATCCTAACATTTGTTGAAGTTTCTATGGAATCTGGTATAATCAACTTTATCATGTTTAATTCCCCAAATCAAATACGCCCATAACTAACTATTCCTACCAAAATCACCCATGCATGTCTCATTAAAGCTAAATATTGTTGATACATACATTCCTCTCGCAATTATAGAATGCAGAATGGGTCCTCTCACCCTAGCTAAAGGCAGAGCCTAAAGTAGGAGGTTAGTTCATACCCTCATCACAAAGTGCTACCTAACTCCTTCCGAGCTAGAGTGATAAAGACAATGAGATCCTTCCCTAGCTATAAAAGGACACTAATCTAGATTTGTCATCTTCTAAACATCTAGTTGATGTTACCTAGTTACAAAGGGAGGACCGATTTAGGTACCAACACCTTTTTCCTATAATCAGCTATAAGATGGTCTCTCTTGACTGTCTTTATGGAGATTTGTTGTCTAGTATTTCTTCATCCTCGTCTTCTTCTTCTTTACCTCTCTCTACAACTTCATCATTATCCTCGAAGTCTATGTATTAAGGAGTTTCCTTTGGATGATATTTGATATTTATTGGATAGATCTAATCAACTATAACATGTGTTCTTTCTACTATCTTTTTAGGATTTTGTTATAGCACATATATGCTTTGAGTGCATTGAGGAGTATCCCAAGAAGGTTCCTTCATCATCACTTTATTAAAACTTGCATATATTGTCTTCATCCCTCTTAATGAAACACCTACTTCCAAACACTCTTAGATGTTTCACACTTGCAGACCTTCCTTTCCAAATCTCATAGGGGTTTTATTTTTGTTTATCCTTATTTGGGATCTATTTAGGATGTAGACTATTGTATTGATGCCTCCCTCCAATATCCATTTGATAACTTGGACTCATTTAGCATGGTTCTTGCCATCTCTTGAAAAATCCTATTTTTCTCTCCACAACTCTATTTTTTTGAGGTGTTTTAGCTACTAAGAATTACCTTATTATTCCATGACTTTCACAAAACTCATCAAAATCATTTGACCAAAATTCACCTCCTCTATCAGATCTCAAAATTTTGATATTTGCATTTTTCTCATTTTCAACTAGATATTTGAATGTCTTGAACTTGTCAAGGGCTTCTGATTTTTCTTTCAAGAATGTAACCCAAGTCATTCTTATGTAATCATCAATCAACAACATGAAGTAATTCTCTCCTTGAATGCTCTCAGTCCTTGTAGGTCCAACAAGATCAGTATGGATCAGTTCTAGTGGTCTTGTTGTGGATTAATCCTTGGATTTGAATCTTCTTTTGGTTTTTTTTCCATGTAAGCATGCTTTGTAAAGTGTATCAATAGGTTTAGTGATTTTGGGCATGTTTCTCACACATCCCTTAGAGATAATTTTAACAAGATTGTCAAAATTTAGGTTCCCTAACCTCCTATGCCAAATCTAACTATCATCAACCTTGCCTCATGAGGAATTTCTTCTTGTTTATCTATTTCAAGACACACATATTATTTTTAGTCATTTTTGCCTTGCCAACAAGCTTTCGAGTAAGTGCAGCAAGTTGGGGGACAAAAAGGGGTCATAAGTGGACGTCATATTGCAAATAACAACATAATATCAACTTGTAGGGATTATTAACAATACATACACTCAAAATTAGAAATAATTATATTAATATGAATCGTAGCATCTAGAATCTAGTTTCTAAAATACTAATTTTTAAAAAAAATGGACAAGTTTAGCTATATTAAACACTCAAAATTCAATGACTTGGTATTTTTTTAAAATGCCTATAAGATTGTAGTCCGTTTGCCCACAATTTGGATGAAAAAAATTGGCATATATTTTTCTCCTTTTGTGAGAAGTTATATGCCGATATCTATCTTGGGATAGATTGTATTTTGTATTTTTTTGAGCAATATTGTATTTTTTATGATTTTTTTCATGAAAGTGGTATGAACACAAAGAAAACATAGCACTTTCCGTTTGCCTGCCATAATTTCATCAAAAACTATTTAAATCAAATAATTATTTTTTTTAACATGTATATAACTTCACCATGGTTGGGATGGTATAATTTTTATCACATTTTGATAAGTGAAACAAAATTTGCAGTCTTAAACATAGACATAAACATTCACAGGAAAAAGTGTCTTAAAGACCTACTATTAGTAAAAAATTAAAAATGACATTTATCCTATTATATTCACTTTAAAATCAATATTTCTATAAAGCTAACAGTATCCCCTACATGATGGTACCATTTTTATGACATATTTTTGACTTTTTAGCATGGTTCAAGTCCGCGGAAGACTAACTTTGATGTTTTGTTGTTTTTAATGTAAAATTCAGGATTTGATGTCCACTTAATTGTCCCCCAACTTGGTGCACTTACCCTTTCCCGATTTGTGTTTCCTTGTATCACATCCATTTTCATGAAATACCAAGGTGTACCATTGCTTTCCCATTTGAATCAAACTTAATAGGTTGTGTTTTAAGCCCTCTACATACAAAAATTCTCAGTCATAGTATTTCCATTATCTAGACTCAATGTGCCCTTACCTACAATGTTTGCAGATGTGTTATCTCCAAACCTTACCATTCTTGAGGCATCCTCTTTCAATGAGATGAATTTTCCCTTATTCCCTATCATATGACTTGAACATCCACTGTTTTGGTACCATGTCATGTCTTCATTTTGAGTATGAAAGGTTGTTTGAGCTATTAGGCCTTACTTCTTTTTTCTTGTAGGATTTTTCCTTACTACATATACCTTGTTTTATTTTGAAAGTCTCCGATTGCAAAACTTATCTATGTGACCAGGAATTTAACAATTATAACATACCATTTCATTTTTTCCTCTCATATTTTGTGAATGAAAGTGCCTTCCATGACCCCTTGCATATATTCTACACTTTATAGCTTTATGTCTAAACATATTACAAGAAAAACAATAGCCATAGAAAGAGTGAGTGTACCTTATTGCATGATATTTTCTAATTGAATTGATCCTTCTCTTAACTTTCTTATTAGTATCCTCCCTTGTTTGAGGTGGTTCTTGAGTGGTATTTTCATCCTTCTTACTAGCTGTTTTGTCATCCTTGTGATCTTCTTTGAATCCTATACCAGTTTTTTCATTTGAATACCTTTGATTGCTTAGAATCTCATCTAGGTCACTTAAACTTTTGTCAAATTTTTTATAAGCTTTTAGCTTGCTTGATATTTCATCTAGTTCAGTTTTTAGGAGCTTCAACTCTATCCCGAGTTTGATACATTCTTCCTCTTTTGATTTGAAGGATGTTAAAATCAACTCTAGTTGTGCTTCAAACTCTTTGATTCCATCTTCATGCTCTATATCCTTCTTGCTCTGCCTTTTCTCATGAAGATTGATTTTCTCTTCATAATCTTTCAACATTGTCTTCAATTTTTTATTCTTCCTCCTTTGGAGCTTCAATTCTTCAAGAGCACTAATTAGTTCTACTTCAAGGTTCACTTCAACATCCTCCTCCTCTGAGCTTCCATCTTCACTAAGATTATTACCTTTTGATTTGCTTCCAGTGGTTGTCTCCATATTCAAGAATAGAGTGTCAACCTAAATATCTTCATCTTCACTTTTAGACTTTCTGGTTTCACTTGAGTCTAATGAAAGTGTTTCCTCTTTGGTGTAGAGATTCTTTTTGTTCTTTAAGAATGTCTTCTTTCCTTCCATTTTTAAAATCTATTCTTGTGCTTATGAGAGTTGTTTTCCTCTTCATCATGCTCATCTTACTCTTCCTTATTCCTGTTAGGACATTTACAAGAAAAGTGACCTACTTGGCCATAGCTAAAAACATTGAAGGGAATATTTCAGGTGTATTTTCTTGACCCTCTTTTTATTCTCCTAACAAACATAAATAGTATTTTCTCATAATCTTCCTCTATGTCAGATTCATCTTTACTTTTCTTTACTTGTAATCCCTTATCGCCTTTAATCAGTAGCCTCTTTTTTTTATTGGTTTTTTCCATTAGTATTCATCTCATAGGCAATTAGGATGCCATGAAGTTCATCCATTTTTAAGGTGCTCAAATATTTTTCTTCTTCCATAGCTGAAACCTTGGAGTCATACTTAGATGTCAAGGATCTTAACACCTTTTGAACAACCATTGTTTCCTCTATCTTTTCTCCTAATCCTCTAATTAAATTTATCGGTGTTGATGGTGAATCACACCACCCCTAAATATCTACAACTCGATTGGTTGAGACTCTCAGTGCGATTGCATAACATGGAGCTTTTCCCAAGTGTGGGACCTTGCGAAATCGAAAAGATCTCTGGATGAAGGCCGGTTCCTATTCCTCTATTCAGATGCACACATAAAAATGTAGAGGGTTTACTCAAAACCTAATCTAACTTGCCAAGGAGACAAGGTAAGAAGATGCATAAAAATAAACCTAAACTAACAAAGGTGATGCACCGAGGAATGAAGAACACATGTCTTGCCAATAAACACAAACCATTAAAATGTAATGCAAGATCATGCACAGATAACCAGATTTGCAGTGAAAGATCAAGAGGATGCAAATGAACATAGAGAGGGTTGAGAATCATCCACAGACATGCATTATTTTCTCCAAAGATTGATACAATACACTACAAAATGCCAAGAGGAAAAGTTGCATTACAGTTTTAGATGGGAGGTTTGAACTCCACAAATTCACCTGCTAAAGAGAAGAAGGGAGGGGCAAAACAAGAATGTCCAACCTTTAGAAAGAATCCCCTCCTTACAATTTATAGGAAGAATGAGAGAGGGAAGAGAGAGGAAATCCAAATCTACCCCAACCACCTCCAGGTTGCGTTTAATTTATCTCATTATGGTGGTAGGTGAGAACCCTAACAAACCTAAAAAGTGGAAAACTATATTTTGCATTTTTAATAACTTTTTCCCACCCAATTAAATATATCTAGTCGTATTTAGACAAAGGACCTCGTAATCTTTCCAAAATTCCAACCTTACGTGAATTCGAGCTCCCGTGAAAAGTTATGGCCGTCAATATTTGGGTCAAGGTCCGCTTCCCGTCACCACTCGAATGTTACGCCTCCGAAGGTGCGCCATAGCGCATCTATATTCATGTCAACATACCCTTACGTGTACCAAGGCATGAATTCTATCATGTCGACATTCTCGTGTCATGCACCCTTACGTGTGCCAAGGTGCAACTTCTGCCATGTCGACACTTCTTGCTTTGTGCCTTTTACCTGCGCCATGGGCGCATCCATTTTTGTGTTGACACTCTCTGTCATTGCCTTTACATGCGCCATGGGTGCATCCATTTTCATGTTAACACCTCTTACTCGTGCCATAGGCATGTCCACATTTGTGTCGACACTCATTTACTTGCGCCCTTTACCTGCGCCATGGGTGCATCCATATTTGTGTCGACACTTTTTTACTCGCACCATGGGCGCATCCATATTTGTGTTGGCACTCTTTTACCTACGCCATGGGCGCATCCATATTTGTGTTGACACTCATTTACCTGTGCCCTTTACCTGTGCCATGGGTGCATCCATATTTTTGTCGACACTCTCTTACCTGCGCCATGGGCGCATCCATATTTGTGTTGACACTCTTTTACCTGCGCCATGGGCGCATCCATATTTGTGTCGACACTCATTTACCTGTGCCCTTTACCTACGCCATGGGCGCATCCATATTTGTGTCGACACTCTTTTACCTACACCATGGGCGCATCCATATTTGTGTCGACACTCATTTACCTGTGCCTTGGGTGCATCCATATTTGTGTCGACACTCATTTACTCGTGCCCTTTACTCGTACTATGGGCGCATCCATATTTGTGACGCAATAAATATCGGGCTCTGAGTTTCTTTGATTTCCATATTCTTCTGCTTATCTATATCTACCCGGGGGAGATATTTACAACAATTTGGTGACTCAACGGGATCACCTGCCTACTAGGTAGAAGATCAGTGGCCTTTTAGCAATCCATTGGGCATGGAGTCATAAGCAATAACTTGAAACCAACTTGATCTCTGATCCCAAGCCTGATACCGCAACTCCTTCTCCAAGAGCATGCTAAACTATAGAAATTCAACCTGAGAGCAACAAAACCTGTGCCAAAGCACTTAGGGAAATTGAAACCTAACTACAACAAGACAATGTGCATATGCACTTAGAGGAATTGAAATCTAGGCTAATATTTACAAGGGCAACCTTTTCCTTTTAGTAGCAATGTTTAAGATAGATTCCGTTAACCGGAATCGAAGTTCCTCTCTATCCAATGTAGACAATTGGAAGGCATTACTACTTTTACATCCCGTGACCATGTAGGGACCACTCCAAATGGCATCAAACTTGGAATGCCTTCCTGGTTTTGCCCGATCTGCATCCCATTTCAGAACTAGGTCCCCTTCCTGGAAGGTCCTTGCTCTTGCCTTCTTATCAAACCATCTTTTTACTAAGGCCTGATCCTTTTCAATCATCAGAACTGCATGTTCTCTTATTTCTTCCAATTCCATCAACTCTGCATACCTGGCCTCCATTGGTTCGAACTCAGACAACTCCAACTGCTTCATGAGCTCCAATGTTGGCAATTCTAATGATATAGGCAATACTACCTCTTTCCCATAGACCAACTTGTAGGGAGAATTACCTGTAGACCTCTTTGGCATTATTCTGTCAGCCCACAATTCTGATCTTAGCTTGGTATGCCATGTCTTTTGGTTTTCATCCAGAGTCCTTCTGATGATCCTTAGCAAATTCTTGTTCGTCGACTCTGCCTGTCCATTACCCTGCAGGTAATAATTTGAAGAGGTGCTCAAATAGATTCCATTCTTAATAGCCCATTCTGTAATCTTGGAACCTATGAATGCTAATGCATTATACGATATGATAGTGGTGTCACACCAAACCTCGGTCACTATTCCTTCATAAAAGTCTAGTATGTTAGACTCATTTGCTCCTTTGAGCGCTCTGCTTTGGTCCACTTGGTGAAATAGTCCGTTGCCGTGAGAATCCACTTGTGGCCTTGGCTTGAGTTAGGATTTATGACCCCAATGAAGTCCAATCCCCATTGCATAAATGGTTGGTCAACCAAAATCGGGTGCAATGGGAGTGTTGCTAGTCTTTCTTTGCCTATGAAGAGTGCACATTTCTTGCACTTTCTTATCCATGTATAGCAGTCATTGAACACCATGGGCCAATAATACCCTGCCTTCATTATCTTGAGAGTTATTACTCGTGGGGCAAAATGTCCTCCGGAATCTCCATCGTGAAAATCTCGTAACACCCTCTCAATTTGACTTGTCCCAATACACCTCAATGGAACTCCATTGATGTCTTTCTTAAACAAAACACCATCAACAAGCACATATGGAATGGCTTGTAATCTGAAGTATCTCCTCTTCACTTTGCTCATTTTTGGAGGGCATAGGCATGTCTGTAGGAAGTGTATCATATTCTGAGTCCAACAAGGAGTGGGCACATCATTATTTTCATGTTCTTGACCATCCTGCAGCATCATGGCGCGCTCTTTTTATCACCTCGCTTCAACTTTCTGACTCAAAGCTAGTTGTTCACATAGTCCTTTTCCACATACTAGCTTAGTGACCTTAATTTCGATGTCATATTCCATGACACGAGTGATCCATCCTGCACGTTTCTCGTTCAAATCCTTGTTTAGAAGGAAGTCCCTGACTCCCGCATGAGAGACCAATAATTGGATCTTGTTGTTTGAGACTAGGTGCTTGAATTTCTTTAAGCTTCTAATTACTGCAAGGACATGCTTTTCAATGAAAGAGTACCTTGTTTCATATTCCTCTAGGCCTTGACTGAAGAAAGCAACTGGTTGTTCTAATCCTTCTTTATTTTGTTGTACCAAGATTGCAGAAATTGTGTCTCCACCACCGAAGGAATACAACATGAAGTCCTTGGAGAAGTCTGGATTGACGAGAGTCGAGCTTGAGATATAGCCTCTTTTATTGCCTCAAAACTTGCCTTGCCTTCAGCTGTCCACTTAAATACCATGCTCTTCTTCAACATCAGCGTTATTGGCTTCACGAGAGTGGAAAAATTTGGCACAAACCTACGGACAAAATTGATCCTTCCTAAGAAGCTTTGAAGAGCCTTCTTATGACTTGGCAATGGCAACGCTCGAATTGCTTCAACTCTTTCTGGGTCAATCGTCAATCCCTCCTTTGAAACAATATGGCCTAGAAGTTTTCCCTCGTGAGCCAAGAATATACATTTTTTGGGATTCAATGATACCCCAAATTTTCTACACCTCTGAAATACCTGCCTCAAATGAAAAAGGTGATCTGCTGCATTTTTGGAGAATACAGTGATGTCATCAAGATATATCAGAACTATTTTATTGATTAACCCTCTAAATGCCATATCCATTGCCCTTTGAAAGTGTCTCCAGCATTTGATAGCCCAAATGGCATCTTCTTGTAGGCATAGGTGCCCCATTTGGTGGTGAAAGCCGTCTTAAACTGGTCATCTTCTTTCACCATTATCTGATTATACCCCGAGTAGCCATCTAGGAGAGAGAATCTCTCCGAACTAGATACTACTTGCAATATTTGTTCCATTGAAGGAAGTGGGTAATGGTCTTTGAGAGATGCCCTGTTGAGGTCTCGGAAGTCCACACACAACCTGATTTCTCCACTCTTCTTCCTGACCGGAACCAAGTTTGCAACCCAGCTTGAGTGCTTGATCGGAATATAATGCTTGCCTCTATTAGCTTGTTTAACTCTTTCTTCATTAGAGGCTCAATGTGAGGGTTGACTGGTCTCTGCTTCTGCCTAATGGGCTTAGCATTTGGATCCAACTCTATGGTATGTTGTGCCAAATTTAGATCGAATCCTCTCAAGTCTTCATAGCTCCAAGCGAAGACATCTGGAAATTCTTGGCAAAGCTGTATGAAATCTGATTTCTCCTGCTCTGTGGCCACTTTACCAATTGAATTGTTTTTCCTTCTCCAATCGGAATTAGCTCTGAATCTTCTCTCTTGACCTGTATGTTAGCCTTTTCCTTACGGAACTGGTCATTAGGGTTGAAGATAGACTCCAATGTTACTAAACCCTTGGGAAGCTTGTTTTTCCACAGTTGCACTACTTGATCCCCATACTACTGCTCTAATCTGTCTTGATTCCTAGCTGAGAATTCAGCCTCTTCTTGTAAGAAATTGACGATCCGTTGATTGTTCTCAAAAACTGCCTTGCTGTGTTATTATCTGGAACTGTTGGCCTCACAATCACATGGATATGTGGTTGTGTTTTTTCCCTTTTGATGTTTTCAACCACATCAAACATTGCTCCAACTGCTGCGAGCCTATCCGCAGCTTCATTTTTCTTCCTGGGTATGGACATGATGTTGAAAGCTTTGAAATCCTCAACGAGGTCCCACACCCTGTTCTTGTAGTTCTTCAGCAGGTCATTCTTTATAGCATGTTGTCCCCTGACTTGATTGACGATCAGCTCGCTATCCCCGAACACCTGCAAGTTCTTTATGCCCTTTTTCCTAGCCCAATGAAGTCCATGAATCAATGCCTCATATTCAGCTGTGTTGTTTGAACAAGAAAACTAGAAATGAAAAGTTGAATAATATTTGATGCCTTGAGGTGAAACAACCATAGCTCCTCCTCCCGCACCTTATCTACTCCTTGATCCATCAAAAAATAACTTCCATACCTCATTGTCATCCTTATGGTTTTGTTTGGTGATGCTAGGAATAGGTTGGTTTTCTTCATGTATGCAATAGACTCCTAGCTCAGATTCTTCTACTTCTTGGTAGGGATCAAAAGCATGTACCTTTCTTGCCCATTCGTCAAGAGTTAAATCTGGGATGCTTCCAACTTTGGTGTCAGCTTCATCTATGCTTTGATAATCTTCTTGATCAAATGCTGAATAGTTGGCATTGATTTGGCTTGGAGTATGAGGCTCAATATGAAAGTTTTCAATTGGTTCGGATCTGATTGTGACCTTAGTACCATATCTTGTTCTGAACAACATGTGTGACCAATCAGCAGATAAGTAGCCTCCAATTCTAGCTGTGAAATCCCTTGATAAGCATAGGGCAAATAGTGGTGGCAAATCTATCACTGACACATCTTGCAAAACGGTAACATTGGGGCATGCATGTAAGGTAAGATTCAAAATTTTAATCACTCCCACTGTTGCTACTGCTGTCCCATCCAATTTCACTACCCCCTTTGATATTACTTCATATTGGAGACCCAGCTGATCAGCTATTTGCTTAGGCATGACAAAACTACTTGCCCCAGAATCAATCATGCAATTGTGTACTAGTTTATCCTCAATGATTAATGAAACATAGAATGGAGGGGGCTTCAAAAATTTACCTTGTTGTCCTCCATGATTCCCTTCAGGATGAGCAACATTTGTGAGGACATTCTCTCGCATATGGACCTGCTGGTTCGAAGTTGACCAATTCTTCATGGCAGCTTGTAGAAGATCTCTTTGGCCTGGGATGGATAAAGATTCCCACATTGATATATTCACATTTGTCTTCTTCATTTGATCAATGATGCTAAATGGGGATGAAACATCTCTTTGTTGTCCTTTAGTCTGTGCATTCTTTTCTTGTGCATGGGCAGCAATAGCTGGCATGTGAATTGGTTTAGAAGGTGGTTTGGGCTGTCCTTGCATGTTTGGAGCTGCATTTTGCTTACCGACAACTTGTGGAGTGATGGAAGGTTGTAGATCACTTGGAGCCAATGACTTCCCTTCACCAATATTCCTCTTCTTTGATCTTGTGTTAGCTGCTACACTCTGAGAAATTGTTTGATTCATGCCACAAAAATCCTCAGCTTGCCAATTCGCAAGTGCGGTATCATTTGTAGCTATGTTTTGCTGAGATGTCCCTTGTTGCTGATTTGTTTCTTGACTCACTTCACCCTCAATGCCAGTATTTGTCACCATCAAGGCTTGGTTCAAAGCACCATTAAAGCACATAGATTGGTTGTGAGGTTCATTGCATGGGAAACACCAATCATACTCTTGAACTATGTTGTTTTGGACTAGCACTAATGCTTTAGAAGCAGATGCAACATTGGGGTTATAGGGCTGAAATGGTCTATTAGCGGGAGGCCTTACTTGGCTTTGATTTTGATTTGCAGCCTGAGCTGGTGACCTATTTTGTTGGTATGGGGGCCTAGCCTGGTACTGCGCTTGAGGCTGATACGGTCTAGCACTTTGAGCTTGTTGTCTTTTGATAGTCACCAGCTCATTTCCAAGGTTCTGCAATTGTTTCATAACCTCCTGGAGTTCATTTGAAGCACTAGAGGATGAAGTAGAAGTTTCATTTGAACTTTGATTTCTAGGAGTGGGAATAGGAGCCAAAGTGGGTGTTTGACTAGTACTTGGATTTTCTAGGTTCGGATACAAGGGCATGGGAGGCCTAGGAGCCAACTTACTAGCTTGAATAAGACAGTTTTCAGCCCTAATGGCAATGCTATAAGCAGCAGGTAAGGTTGTGCCTCCCATAGATTGAATTATCATAGAAATATCAGAATTCAAAGCTTTAAGGTAATATAGAAAAGAACCTTCAGCTGTTGGCCTAATGGCCACTGGAATCCTATCCCAAGACCTTTGAAATCTGAAGTTGAAGTCAGTCAGCTACTCATTGGGAGCTCTCTTGATAGTCGTCAATTTTTCTAGTAGAGACAAATTGTCTCCCTTTTCTCCGAACTGCTCATGGAGAGCTATGCATAACTGATTCCAATTTTGAATAGAATCAACTGCAAGGCTCCTAAACCATTACAATGCCTTCCCTTTGAACGAAGATGCCAACAATTTGACAGCAACATCCATTTCATTTATCTCATGGATTGCACAAACGTTAGCAATGTCTTTAACATGATCACCAGGAGTGGTATGATTTTCTCCAGGAAAAATGGAATGTTCTTCAATGCTTGCAATCGGAACTGGATTCTGTGCATTGAGGGCAAGTGGGTTGTTGCCAGTGAAATTGACAAAGGGATTTGGTGGTTGCACCATTCTGATTGGCCTGAGAACCCTTGTTGATTGGATGAAAGGTCTACCAGGTGGAGGGGTTGATAAAGTCCTGTTAGGTGGAGATGGTGATCTTTGTGGTCTTCTTCCTCTCCTTCCTCTTCCTGGTGATAGTTGCAAGTGGAAAAATAGCCCCTCTTCTCGAGTATCAGACCTGGTTTGAATTCTTCTCATATGCCTGGGTAACTTTTTCTGCTACACCGCTGAATTCTACCCCTTCGGAGTCACCAGATGTGTTAGATAATGAGCCTCAAAAGGCTGGATTTTGCCAAGTTACACACCAAACCTGACAATATTAAAAAATAATTTAAAACTTGAAGGACCCAGAAGATACAACTCTTCAATTTGGTTATGGGGGTATTGTTGTGCAGCTACTAATCTTCGAAAGGTACAGGTGAAAACTCAGGTCATACAAGGCAACTGGGAAAACTCAAATACCAAAAACCATGAAATTTTGAAAGTCAAAATATCAAAAATCTAAGAATACCCTTTTGAAGATTATCCCCTGATCTATCAACTGGTGAAATTTTGACTTGTTTTGAGCAAGTTAAGCCCTTGAAAACCAATTTCAAAGTTCAGCCTGGAAGGTGATAAATCAAAATTGTAAAACTTGCAAATTTTTTTCCCAAATTTCTTGAAAATTCCTTCAAATCTTGTGGAATGACCTCTTGGTCCCACCGGCATGCCAAAACTATTGATGGTGAATCACAGCACCCCTGAACGTCTACAACTCGATTGGTTGAGACTCTCAGTGCGATTGCATAACATGGAGCTTTTCCCAAGTGTGGGACCTTGCGAAATTGGAAAAGCTCTCCTGGATGAAGGCCGGTTCCTATTCCTCTGTTCAGATGCACACATAAAAATGTAGAGGGTTTACTCAAAACCTAATCTAACTTGCCAAGGAGACAAGGTAAGAAGATGCATAAAAATAAACCTAAACTAACAAAGGTGATGCACCGAGGAATGAAGAACACCTGTCTTGCCAATAAACACAAACCATCAAAATGTAATGCAAGATCATGCATAGATAACCAGATTTGCAGTGAAAGATCAAGAGGATGCAAATGAACATAGAGAGGGTTGAGAATCATCCACAGACATGCATTATTTGCTCCAAATATTGATACAATACACTACAAAATGCCAAGAGGCAAAGTTGCATTACAGTTTTAGATGGGAGGTTTGAACTCCACAAATTCACTTGCCAAAGAGAAGAAGGGAGGGGCAAAACAAGAATGTCTAACCTTTAGAAAGAAGCCCCTCCTTACAATTTATAGGAAGAATGAGAGAGGGAAGAGAGAGGAAATCCAAATCTACCCCAACCACCTCCAGGTTGCATTTAATTTATCTCATTATGGTGGTAGGTGAGAACCCTAACAAACAAAAAAGTGGAAAACTGTATTTTGAATTTTTAAGAAATTATTCCAACCCAATTAAAGATATCCAAATCGTAGTTGGATAAAATACCTCGTAAGCTTTCCAAAATTCCAACCTTGCGTGAATCCAAGCTCCCTGTGAAAAGTTATGGCCGTCTGAATATTTGGGTCAGTGTCCGCTTCTGTCGGCGCTCGTAATGTTGCGCCTCCTGAAGGTGTGCCATAGGCACATCCATATTCATGTCGACATACACTTATGTGTACTAAGGCGTGAATTATATCATGTTGAAATTCTGTTTCATGTGCCTTTACGTGCGCCAGGCGCGACTTCGCCATGTCGACACTTCTTGCTTTGCGCCTTTTACCTGCGCCATGGGCGCATCCATTTTTGTGTTGACACTCTCTGTCATGCACCTTTACCTGCACCATGGGCACATCCATTTTTATGTTAACACCTCTTACCTACGCCATAGGTGCATCCACATTTGTGTCGACACTCATTTACCTGCGCCCTTTACTTGTGCCATGGGCGCATCCATATTTGTGTCGACACTCTTTTACCTACGCCATGGGCGCATCCATATTTGTGTCGACACTCTTTTACCTGTGCCATGGGCACATCCATATTTTTGTCGACACTCATTTACCTGCACCCTTTACCTGCGCCATGGGCGCATCCATATTTTTGTCGACACTCTCTTACCTGCGCCATGGGTGCATCCATATTTGTGTCGACACTCTTTTACCTGCGCCATGGGTGCATCCATATTTGTGTCGACACTCATTTACCTGCGCCATGGGCACATCCATATTTGTGTCGACACTCATTTACCTGCGCCCTTTACCTACGCCATGGGCACATCCATATTTGTGACGCAATAAATATCGGGCTCTGAGTTTCTTTGATTTCCATATTCTTCTGCTTGTCTATATCTACCCGGGGGGAGATATTTACAACAATCACCTCATCAACCCTCTGCAAGTAGGAAGCAATGCTTTCATCTTCCTTCATTCTTAGGCTTGAAAATTTTCCTCGATAGGTATGAAACTTGGCTAGCTTGACTTTGTTGTCTCCTTCATAGATAGTATTTAGTTTTTCCCAAATGTATTTGGTTGTGCTATAATTCATGAATTTTACAAACTCGAATTTATAGATTCGATACAATACTTGCATTCATTACCTTTGAGTTATTTTCACTATCCTTCTTTCTTGTTGCATAAGTTGGGGGTGTTGTTGGAATGGTGTATCCATCAACTACTGATTTTCATATATAAAAACCTAAGGACATGATATAGGTCTTCATTTAATTCTCCAAAAAGCATAATTAGTTCCATTGAAGAGAGGTGTTTTTTTAGTAGAGAAACTACTTTAAGCTTAATTCTTAGCCATATTTGTGATTCTTGAATCTCCTTCAAGTTGTTAAGCTTGCTATTAGAGGACCTTTTTCTGATATCAATTATTGGAAAATAGAAGCACTTTGAAAGGGGAGGGGTGAATCAAGTACTTCTTAAAACGTTGAAAAAAATTATAAAACTCAGCAATCCATTAAGTCTTAATCAACCTTTATTATGAGGAAAAAATGAAATTCAAACATAATCAAATAATAAGAAACACACATGAAGACAATAGTTAATGTGGGAAACCATTAAAGGGATAAAAACCCACTAAAATCAATGCACTACTATGGACAATTATCCTATAAGATATTACAAAGATCTAAATTTGTTGAGCACCCACTCAACTTGAAGCAACAACTCTAACACTTAAGTCAAGAACCTACTTGACAAATTTTGCAAGCTCCTACTTGCATGGAAGAACCAACTCCCTATTTTTCTAAGAACCCACTTAGTATTTACAAGGTTTTGATCACATTCATCTAACCTAGTTTCTTAAGACAACAATTTTTTGATCTCTTATTCAGCTCCTATATGTTCATCCTCCTACACACACCTTGATTCACCTATTTTCTCATTAGCTCATACTTATGCAATACTATTTTCAAAAAAAAATATGCATACTTAGACATTCATATACACATAGATGAACTCCTCTTGCACCTCTTCAACTCATACAAAATGTCTTAGATGACATCATCTAAAACTATCATAATGTAATCATTACATATGTAAGATTGTCAGTAATAGGTACAGTACTTTCATGAAATATCATGAAACTTATAACACCCATGAGGAACTGGAAAACATATTAGATCTCATTGTACTTCTGATTCAATTGAAAATATTCCATAGTTACATACGTTAACTCCTTTTGTAATGGTTATTCTATTTTATCTTTACCTTAATGAATCCTTCTCTATCTTCTAGCTATCCTAAACCATGCACCATGTGTTATGAAGGTGTGTGTACATTACAAAATTATTCTCATTTCTATCTATATCCTTGACAATATTTGTAACTCACTATTCTCTCATCAAGACTCCATTAGGACAGATATGCTCTACTACGTGTATGAAGTCCGAACACAGTCTTAAACTTGAGTGCAAGAAACTTAATTTAAGCTCATGTCATACAAATAAAATAAGATGGAAGAATATTAAAGATTTCCAATACATCATCACATGCTTTTAGTTCTTCAGGTTAGAGCATAAGATCTCCATTTCATCTCTTCTTCTCAGTTGGGTATGCATAGTCATGGAAGCTCAAGAACACAATCACAAGATTGGTCCACCAACACCAATGTATGAACTTGAAAAGCCTATTTATTCTTTTTATATTATTTTATGTGACCTCTGGTTCACCTTAAAATACATTTATAAACCTTAACATATGTATTCATGCCATGAAACACTTCTTGGGACAAGGTTTTAATGGGTTTACATACACAAAAAACCATTCTTCACAAAATGAGAAAGTTCACTCATCCAATCAACTATTCATGGTTCTTATGGAACATTTATATAAATATCTAATCCTTTTTAAAATTATAAATCCAATAGCATGCATCATTTTAGGCCATATATATTTAATGTGCATACGTTTTTGAGATTGCTCATACTAGGTATTAGGTCACAAAAAATAGTCTTGGCCTTGTTAGCTTCCAACACTCCAAACTTCAATTTCATGCCAAAAAATTGCTTGGAAAATTTCACTAGATACCTATAATCCATCTTCAAACACTCACTTGCATGGGTTAAGTGGATATAAAAACACTTGTGCTCTTGTTTCTTAGACCTTCTTGGTAGACCTAGTGAGGCGCTTTAAACAATTAGAACTTACTCCCAAAAACACTTCATTTGATCAAGTATTGGGCTCAAACATATCATGCTGGAGTTATATTAACCATTCATGCTCATATTTCACTTAAAAATAAATCCTTCACATCAAAGCCTCTACAAAGCAACATGACTAGTTTTTGTCTCTCTATTCCATTAGCGGTGGGCCATTTTGGAAAACTAGTTGTACCAAAATTATGTAGAGAACATATATAAACCTTCTCATGGAAACCTAGGACACCTCCCAAGATTTATCCTACAGATGACCTTTTACCATGAAACCTTCAATACATGTCTTCCCATGAAAATATTTAGAAAATAATGATTTTTATGTACCTTCTCATCACACCTGGAGCATGCCACCATCACCAAAATGAGTTATAGAGAGTTCTCTACAAGCTTGAATCACCACTTTAGCATTCCCATGCAGTTTAGAGACCAAAAACTTCATATTTTTCCTATCGCTTTAGAATGAGGGTTTTGGGAGGGTTTAGACCAACTTAACTTCTTAACAATCGTTCATAAAGTATAGGGCATCATTTTACCTCATTCCAATTGTAAAATTTTATCGACTCCATGCCCAACATTTATGAATGACTCAGGTCCCCATGTGGAGATTTAAAATACAAGTGAGCACTTCAAACTTGACCCTCGAGCTGGAAATGGTCATTCTAACATCTCAGTAGATCCTAAAATCTCATAACTTCAAAAATATCCTTCATACTACCCTAAATTTTTACCCACAACACTAGGAAAACCTCTAATAATTTCCCAAATGTTAATCAACTCATAAATAGGTCTACATCTTCTTGACCACCATGACTTGCACATGCACACTTGGCCTATCCTCAAGAACATGACTTCAAAAATCCTTGAACATTCCCTACCAGCTAAAATTTTGCCTAAAACACCTTCTAAATCCTCTCTACCATGGTACAAAACACCCCTCATTCTTGTAAGGACCTGATTTATCTTGGTTTTCTCCATATTCTAAGCTAGGCTTGCACTAGGTTTTAGAATTAAGCCTCGTTGATCTTTTTTCAACCCATAGTACATGTAACTTGTCTTATTATTCATCATAAATTAAATTACACACCTTTGATACATCTATTAGGACCTACCAAGAATGCACCAAGACCTTGTGTATACACCATAACACCTCAAGAAATCACACCAAGTCACTTCAAACACACCATTTGAGGTCATAGAAGGGAACTAATAATTAACCTTCATACCCTAAATTATTTACACCTCGTCAACACTCTTTTCCATCAATGTCATATGACATCAATGACAACATCAATGAGATAGTTTCCAATAGAAGGTAGGGTCACTTGGATAACGCATGCGAGTGGAGAATGTCTCGAAAGGAGAGAAAGAATGGAAGTAGGTGAGTAGGTTGTTCACGATATCGATTAGGGAGAGGACGCAATGGTTGATATAGGTACTAACATAGGCGCACGGGGTTCCAAATCAGGGCTAAGCTCAACATGAACATAAGAAACTAAAACTAAACCGAGCCCAAGGTTATTACGGCCAATACGAGAAAAGAAACAAATCCATGTTGGAGGTTACGAGCTTATTTGGTATGTTGGGATCTCGGTTTAGAGCTCATCACGGGTAGAGTAAATGAGGGTTGAGCCAACTAGTTATAAAACCAACTCATGCCAAAAATAGGGCCAAGGCTTGTTTACACACCCCGACAAAGAATCCAATGGAGCTCATGCAAGGAGAGATTATGAACTCAAGGGGATAGATATTTGGATCCAATATAGAAAGAACTTCATGCATAGACATAAAACGGAGATGGGGAGAAATCCTCATGCGGTGGTTCGATCAAGATGGATAGCAGAGAGCTTGAGGATCTTGAGTAGGAGAGTAGAGTGGGTGATAGCAAAGAGGAGCAGGGGAAGATAGGGAGGAGGGAAAAGGATTTGGGAAGGGATCCAAAACTTATAACAAAGTTGAAGGAGAAAACACTAAAACTTAAAACCAAAAGGATAAATACCTCCAAATCTATTTTTCCACCAAATTTAGTTGTGGATAGCTAGATTTAGCTAGAAAACACCTATCTACATAAACAACAAAGTAAACAACACAGAATAGTAACTCTAAAAATGAGATTAACCTAGATTAGTAGTAAAATACAAAAATCTATATGGACTAATGAAACTTGCACAAGAAGATAAAAATCATGAAACCAAAAGTAATTAACAATGAACCAATATGAGTAACATCTTTACCAAAATATTGCAGCTCTAATACCATGTGAGAGTGAACCAAGAGGATCAATGGAACTCATGTAAATCATGGTTATTACACTCCAATAGAAATAAGAAAATGCTCCAAGTAATTAGTAAGAAAATTAACCAAGCAATTGTTTATACAAAAGGAAAAATAGGTCTACTCATTCTCATATATATATATATATATATATATATATATAGAGGTGATGTGTAACTCCCATGACTGTACATGTCATACTCTCATGATGGAGTGAGGAGTTATAATGTTATGAATAGCATGTAACTCCCATATGACAATGACGCATATGACAAGTATGACAGATTCTATGATGGAATATTTCATATGTCATATAACTCCTAAAAGACCTATGACTCACCTAAGTGATATGACTCACCATGTGTGAGGTGGAAAATTCCTAATAACTAAATAAAAGGTGAAAAAATACCTCACACCAACATCAATAACCTAGTACAACACTTTCAATGTGTTTTGAGTATAACAAAACCATATAACTACTTGGTGGCATGTAAATGATTTACTCTACATGTCACATGTAACCCGATTATTCATTTAGTTAATCATTTGACACCCTAACTTAAAGTGTAATATATGCATATTTAAATTATAATCAAACTAAATATCAATAATATTTTTTAAGATGGGTTATTCAACTAATATTGATGGTTGTGGACATGTTAGGAAATTTCATATGGAGTTTAATATTTAGTATATCCCAACAAATTATGCTTTCCCCTAGTTCCTTATGATTCGCTTTTATTTTTGACCTAGGAAATATAAATGTCATAACTACTTATTTTGGGCATAAGAAGAGTTATGTACTTTGGAAAAATGTATTTGTGATAAGCATTAAATAATCAAAAACTAATAGTTTCTAATTAGTATAGTATTTATGTGCCTATTTTTATGTGTGACACATGTATACAAGACATGGTTTGATATGTAATCAAAAAAAGATATCATTGTTAGAAAAAAATTATAAAACATGTCTTATAATGCATAATAAGTTGGAATATATAGAACTTAAGACAATTAATCACATCACCGAATCACATCACCCTCTGATTTCTTAGCATGTGAGTGTGTTAAGGAAAATAGTGTGATTGTGTAACATGGAATTGCTTCAAGGTGTGTGACCTTACAATTGAAGCAATTCTCCATAGAGGGTTGGTTCCTCCATCTAAACTAATGCAACATATACCTCTAATGGAAAGAAATATAATAACTATCTCTAATCTATGACTTCCAAGGACCAAGGAGAGAGAAATAGAATGAGATGATATAAATCTAACTACATGAGGTGATGCACCAAGAAAAGGGGGTAGGGAATCTCTTAAATGTGTGGAAATGATAGAAAATGAAGTGCAGAGAGGGTGGAACAATCACCACAGTCAACAACAACATCAAACCAACATCTCCATGAAAGCACAACAATAATGAAACCTGTAAGATAATTAAAATTGGCACAATACAACTACAAGTAAAATGAAGAGGTAAGTGGAAACAACAGACACAAGCAAGGGAAGAAAACATCCACAAGACTCAAATCCACTACTTCATTGATATACACAATTCACTTAATTACAAGATAAAGGCCAAGATCATCATGCAAGATGTCCAAAATGAAGGCCTGCAACACATTATCTTGTTCCTAGACAAATTTTGGAAAAGTTTCAGTAAGATGAGAATGCCCCACTCAAATGAAAGAAACTTTATTATTTATAGGAGAAATTGGAGAGGAGAGAGAAAATGGAAGGGTTAGTGCAAAATTACAAAGACACCCTCGAATGCTTGCAAATGAGTTATCTATGCAATCAATGAAATTTACTAACATGGGATTCTCTTAAGGTGTGGGACCCTAAAATTGAGAAAAACATTCCAGAGAAGGTTGGTTCCTCTACCTATTTGAATGCTAAAACTACTAGAAAGGGAAATGTAACTATTCTAACGCTAACCTAGGATTCCAAGGGACCAAGGAAGAGAGAGAGATACATAAAATGAAATTCCTAAACTAAGGGAGGCATACACACCAAGAATAAGGGGGTGGATATATCCTTAGTGAGTGAAACTAGAGGGAAATGAGGTAGAAGAGGGCAGACAGAAGTGCCCCAATCCAAATAACACATTAAAACCTCCAATTTCATGGAGCACAATGAATTTTGAACCCTACAAAAGAACACAAGTATGCACAATATACCTGCAAGTACAATAGAAGGAAAATAATGCAATACAACTCGAGCTAGGGCAAGAAAAGCCACAAAACACCAATTTTATTTCTTAAAATGATGCACAATCCATTACAATATAGGCATAAATGAAAGAATCCTTTACAAAATTCCCAAATTCAAGGCCTGCAACTCACAAAAGTGTTGGAACAATTTTGACAGAGTTCCTTTACATTACATAATGTCTCCCTTCAAAATGAGGTGAATTTTACAATATATAGATGAAGATCCTTGAAATTGCCTCACCAACTCGACATATTTCATTAAAGGGTATGGGAGGCCATCTAATTTGGTACTTTTCTTGCACGGATGATCATGGGCACCATACATCATTAAACTGGTAGTTGAAATACTTTGTATTACTTCTATTAATTCCTAGTTCATCCCAAACTCATCTCAGTAGCATACAATTTTGTTTTTAAATGGTAGCAATTTCTTCCCCTCGTGACCGGGATGCGTAATTACCATCGGTTTCACTGGTTGCATAAATGGAACCATTGATAAAAAAATTTCCTTACTGCTATTGGCATCATGTTTCATCATGGCGTGAGTACTTTTTTCCCCTACGGATGGAAGGGTGAAATTTTTCAATTGGTAAAGCATCCGTACAACTACTACCAATACCTTTGTTGTCACCCGATCGCTCATTTATGCAATCGCCGATAGCATTTTGAGCTTCTTCCGCCATTTCCACCATGCCATCGACAAATGTTATTGACGCTTTTGTGCTATTTTTCCCGCAACCTTCCACTATCCATGCTACCGATCGGTAGCATATAAAATACTACCATCTGGTAGAAAATTTTATGCTACAAGCTAGTAGTAAATTTTACACTACCTACTACTAGCATATCATCTAAAATACCATCGGCATATTTTCATCCACCACTTTTCCCATCAATTGGCCCGACCTTCACCACAACCAACTCAGCCGAGCTACCCTATTAAATTGCAAAGTGTTACACCCATCAACCGCCAACGTTCAAACATGTTAAGTTGTCCATTTTGCAGGGGTGCAAAAATGGATAACAATTGACAACTTGTGGGGTGATCTACTTGCTAGATCTGAAAGAATAGTGACCTCGGAGGATCCATTGGGCATGGAGTCATTCTGATTTCTGAAATTGGAGATTTTATCCCTTAAAACCTCTTATTGGGGCTAATTGTTCCATCATAAAATCCTTCCTAAAACTAAAAGTGCAAGAGCAACAAGAGGCAACTTTATAAAACAAAAATTCATACACATCCCAAATAGAACATATAGAGAGTACACAAGAAATTATCTAAAAGAAACCCTATGCTACAACACAAGTAGTGTGCTACTAGAACTTAGAGGAAATGAACTAATATAATATATACAAGGGAAATACTTCAGTTTAGTAACAATTCTTCAAGTAGATTCCATTGACTGAAATCTATAATTATTATCCATCCAACTTGGACATTTGGAAAGCATTGTTACTCTTGCATCCTGAAATCATGTAAGGGCCACTCCATATTGCATAAAAATTGGCCCTCCATACTAGATGGCCTCCCATAAAAATTGGAGTGTCTTCCTATTGGCGCTTTGTCTGCATCCCATTTTAGGACCAAGTCTCCCTCTTAGAAATTTCTATTTATGGCCTTCTTATCAAAGCACATCTTGATCCTTCTCCATGATTTGCACCATTTTTCCTTCGGCTCCTATAACTCCACGATTGGCATTGATTTTATTCATAGGTTGCTCAATAAATTTTGGATGGGAAATAAGTATGATATAGAGAGTGGGAAGATGAGAAGACTAGAGAGGTCCCATCTCCCATTATAGAGAGAGAGGGCAAAAATTAAGATACATTGTGGAAATCTAGCTTCCATGGGATCAAATTTTGACAATTTTGGTTTTTTGATAAGTTCTAAGGCTAGTAAATCTATTAATATTGGAAGCCTTGCTTCCCTTCCATAAACTAACCTATAAGGGGAGTTGTCAATTTGAAATCTTAGGAGTAATCCTATCAGCCCACAAGGCTGATTTCAACTTGGTGTGCCATGTTCTCTGGTTCTCATCTAGAGTCCTCCTTATGATTTTCAAAATATTTTTGTTTGTGGACTCAGCCTACCCATTACCCTGAGGGTAATAATTTGAGGAAGTGCTCAAATAGATTCCATTTTTCACTTCCCATTCAGATATTTTTGTTCCAAGAAAAGCTAAGGCATTATCTGATATTATAGTGGAAGGGACACCAAACCTTGTCACAATACCTTCATAAAAATCCAAAATGTTGGCTTCATTTGCTTCCTTGAGTGCAACTACCTCTGTCCACTTTGTGAAGTAGTCCATAGATATCAAGATCCATTTATGACCTAGGCTATAATTTGGGTTGATCACCCCAATAAATTCCAAACCCCATTGCATGAATGGTTCATTTACAGAGATGGGATGTAATGGGAGGGTTTTATCTTCTCTTTACTATGAAGAAGGAACACTTCTTGCATTTCTTGATCCATGAGTGGTAATCATTGAAAATATTAGGCTAGTAATAACCAACTTTCATGATTCTAAGAGCTATTACTTTTGGGGCAAAATGGCCACTTATTTCTCCATCATGAAACTCATGTAATACCTTCTCTATTTGATATGTTTTAATGCATCTTAGGAGGATACCATTCACATCCCTTTTGAACAAAAAACCATCAACTAATGCAAATGGAATACAATGAAACATGAAATACCTTCTCTTGGCCTTACTCAAACTCTTGAGGACATTGACCTGTTTGAAGGAAGTGTACTATATCTTGAGTCCAACAAGGATTGGGTGAGGCATTGGCTAATTTCTCTTGATCATCTTGAACTCCAAAGGGTGGCCTCTTCATCTGCATGTTGACTTGAAACTAGTTGTTCACATAACCCTTTTCCCCTAACTAGTTTGGTCACCTTAATATCAATGTCATACTCCATGACCTTGGTTATCCAACCAACCCTTTTCTCATTGAGGTCCTTGTTCAAAAGAAAATCTTTCACACCCATATGTGAAACTAGTAGATGAATTCTATTATTTGACACTAGATGTAAATTTTTTAAACCTATAATAACAACAAGGACATGTTTTTCAATGAATGAATACCTCACCTCATAATCTTGAAGGCCCTGGATGAATAAATGCAATAGGTTTCTCCAATCCTTCTTGATTTAGTTTACTAGAATTGTAGATATTGCATCTGTGCCACCAAAAATAATAGAGAGTGAAGTCCTTTGAAAAATATAGATTTATGAGGGTTGGAGCTTATGCAATGGCTACTTTATAGCTTCAAAGCTTTCTTTTCCTTCGACATTCCATTTGAAATCCATGTTCTTCTTCAACATCAATGTTAGTGGCTTGACAAGATTAGCAAAGTTAGGAACAAACCTCCTAACAAAATTGATTTTCCCAAGAATATTTGGAGAGATTTCTTATGACTTGGAAATGGTAGTGCATGATGGTTTCAACTCTTTCTAGATCAATTTTCAGCCCTTCTTTTAGACACAATGTGGCCTAAGAGCTTTCCTTCATGAGCTAGGAAAATGCACTTCTTCGATTCAAAGACACTTAAATCTCCTGCATCTTTGAAATACTTGTCTGAGGTGAAAAGGTGACTTGTTGCATTCTTAGAGAATACAGTGATGTCATCAAGGTAAACAATAACTATCTTGTTTATAAACCCTTTAAACGCCATGTCCATAGCCCTTTGGAATGTTGAATTTTCATTTGATAATCTGAATGACATCTTCCTATAAGCGTATGTGCTCCATTTTGTGGTGAAGGTTGTTTTGAATTGATCTTCCTCTTTCACCATGATTTTTATAACCCGAGTATCCATCTAGGAGTTAGAAATTTCCAAGTAAACAGCTACTACCTGCAATATTTTCTCCATTGAAGGAAGTGGATAGTGGTCTTTGAGAGAATCCATGTTTAAGTCTCGTAAGTCCACACATAATCAAATTTTCTCATTTCTTTTCCTAACCGAGTACTAGATTAGCTACCCATGAAGAGTGTTTTATTGGAAAGATGATACTTTCCTTTATGAGCTTGTTCATCTCTTCTTCATGAGAGGCTCAATATGAGGGTTGACTAGTCTTTGTTTTTATCTAATAGGCTTAGCTTCGGATCTAGTTAAATAGTGTGTTGTGCCAACTTTGGATTAAAACCCCTTAAGTCCTCATAGCTCCAAGAAAAAACATCTGGGAATTCTTGGCAAAGTTATATGAAATCATATTTTTCTTTATTAGTACTCACCTTTCCAATTTGGAGTACCTTTCCCTCTCCAACCGAAATGGGCTAAATCTTCCCCTTTGACCTAATTTTTTCCTTTTCTTTCTAGAATTGATCATTGGGGTTGAATATTGATTCAAGAGTCACTAAACCTTTTGGTAGCTTATTTGTTCTCAGTTGGACTACTTGATCACCATATTGTTACTCCAATTTATCTTGATTCTTTGAAGAGAACTCAACCTCTTCTCTGAAGAAATTTGACAATCTACTAGTCATTCTCAAATACTTTCCATCTTGTGTTTATCAGTCTACCATAGGTCTCACCACCATTCTGATATGAGATTGAATTTTGCTTCTCCTAATATCCTCAACAACATCAAATCTTGCTCCAATTGCAGCAAGTCTATCAGCAGCCTCATTTTCTTTCCTATGGATGGCTTGGATATTAAAGGCATCAAAATCCTCTAAGAGGTCCCATACCCTATGCTTATAGGATTTGAGAAGATCATTCTTTGTTGCATGGGAACCTCTAACCTAATTTAATATCAGTTCACTATCCCCAAAAACTTGTAGATTTTTATGCTCTTTTTCCTTTCCCATTGTAGTCCATGGATGAGTGATTCATACTCCACTTATATTATTTGAACAACTAAATTGAAATCTAAAAGTAGAGTAGTATTTTATACCTTTGGGAGATACCAACATTGCTCCTCCTCCTACACCTTGTCTACGCTCCTCAAACCATCAAAAAATCTACCAAACTTCATTTTCATCTTTTCATCTAGTTTGGTGATGCTAGAAGAGGTGCATTTTCTTCATGTAGGTAATATATGCCTAATTCAAACTCCTCCATCTCCTTGTATGGATCATAGTTGTGCCTTTTGTGATCCCATTCATCAAGTGTCAAATTTGGGATGCCTCAACCTTAGTATTTTCTTCTTGAATGCTTGGGCAATCTTCTTGATCAAAGGTTGAACAATTAGCATTGATTGGACTTGGCATGTGAGGCTCGATGTGAAATTGGAAATCCTCTTAGATCTTATTATAGATTTATCCCCATATCTTGTTCAAGAAGCATCATGGGACCAATCAACTGACAAGTACCCGCCAATTTTAGCCGTGAAATCCCTTGACAAACACAAAGAAAAGTGGTGGGGAAAATCAATCACTGATATGTCTTGTTGAAATGTGACATTTGGGCATGCATGCAATGTTAGATTTAGATCCTTGATGATTCCAATTGTTCCCACTATTGTCCCATCTAATTGTACACTCCTTTATAAATAGGCTCATACTTGAAAACTAACTGATCTACAATGTGTTTTGGCATCACTAAGATTCTTACCCTGAATCAATCAATCATGCAATTGTGTACCAAGTTGTTCCCAATAATAAAGGACACATAAAATGGTGGAGGCTTCATATTTATACTTGGTTGACCCTCTTTTTTGCATTGCATTGGTGAGGACCTTCTCTTGATCCTTGGGTGACTCATTTGAGATGGGAAAGTTAGCTATGGCTGCTTGCAAAAGGTCCCTTTGTCCCAGAATTTTCAAATATTCCCACATAGAGATGCTTACATTTGTTTCTTCATGTGGTCATGATGTTGAATGAATATGGATGTGTTTTTTACTTCCCTTTTTCTTATCATAACCTTCTCTTGCACATGAGTTGCTACAACAGGTACTCTAGGCTGATTTTGTGAGCTTAGGACTGGATTTGAGCTACCAACTCCTTGGGGTGTGATAGAAGGTTGAGAAACACCTATATTTGATGATTGTCTCCCTCTCTATATTTCTTTTCTTAGACCTTGTGTTGGTTGCTACCCCCTGAGAAGGAGACTGATTTATACCACAAAAATCCTTTGTTTGTCAGTTCACTAGTGAAGTATCATTTTGGTTGCCTCTTTAGTGCTAGCTTGTTATTGATTTTTTCTTTAGTTGTTTCTTGAGACACACCAACAATTTGTACCATCAAGTCCTAGTTTAACATACCATTGAAACATGTTTCTTGATTATGGGGTTGACCATAAGGAAAACACCATTCATATTCATGTGCAAGATTATTTTGACTGGAACCAAGGCTCTGGATGTTGAAGGTGTATTAGGATTATATGGTTGAAATGGTCTAGCAGTTGGGGTTGTCCTTGATTTTTTTTTGCAACTTGAATAGGAGTTTTATTAGGCTTATATGGAGGCCTATTTGGTTGGGCTTGAGGTTGATAAAGTCTAAAATTTTGGTTATGTTGCCTCTTCTTGAGGTCACCAAATCATTCCTAGGTTTTTTTCAATTGTTTCATAACCTCTTGAAGTTTAGTTGAGGTGCTAGAAGAAGAGTGAGGCTTCATTAGAACTTTGATTTCTAGGGTAGGAATAGGGGCTAACTCAGGTGTCTTACTAGAACTAGGATTCCCCATTTTTGGATAAATAGGCATATGTGGCCTAGGTGCAAGTTTACCACTTGAATTAGGCAATTTTCAGCCCTAATGGCTTATGGAATAAGCTCCTGGTAAGGTTATCCCTCCCATATATTGTATCATAACAAATATATCATAATTTAAAGCTTTAAGGAAATAGAGAAATGCACCTTCAACAATGTTGGTCTTATGGAAATTGGAATCTTATCCCATTTGAAATCTGAAATTGAAGTCAGCCATCTACTCATTTGGTGCCCTCTTTATAGTTGTTAGTTGTTCTAGCAAAGAGAGATTATCCCTTTCTCTCCAAATTGAATATAGAGGGTTGTGCACAATGCATTCCAATTAGTAATTGACCCTGCCGCTAGACTCCTAAACCATTGTAAATCTCTTCCTTTGAATGAAGAAGCTAACCTAATAGCCACATCTTGTTCAATGATCTGATGGATAGCGCAGACATTGGCAATATCTTGAATGTGGTCAGCTGGAGTAGTCTGATTCTCCCCAGTGAAGAAAGGGATGCTCTTGAGAGAATATGTTGGAATGGGATTGTTAACATTAAGAGAAAGAGACTACTACAGTAAAATTGAAAAATCCCAAATTCTATTGTGTTGCCATTGTATAGGTCTGAGAACTCTAGTAGATTGCAAGAAAGGCCTACCAGGAGGTGGAGTGGAAAGATTCTTGTTTGGTGGTGAAGGTGACCTTTGAACTGATCTTCCTCTTCTCCCCTTCCATGTGATAATTGCAAGTACTCAAAATCTCCCTCCTCTGTTGTTCTGACCTTGTCTGAATTCTTCTCATGAACTTGAAAACTTGCATTGCTGAAACCAATTGATTTGAATGACGGAGTCTCCATGTGTGTTGTTACAGAGTCTCCAAAGGCTATAATATCACCAAGATACACACCCAAACTTGATGAAACTAAAAATATGGACATCTTCGTCCCACCGGTCATGCCAAAATTGTTAGTGTAAAATTACAACACCCTCTAGATTTGCACAGTTATCCAAATCCCTATGCAATTTGCTAACATGGGATTGTCTCAAGGTGTGGACCCTACAATTGAGAGAAAACCTCTAGAGAAGGTTGGTTCCTCTACCTATTCTAATGCTAAAACTACTCCTAGAAAGGGAAATGCAACTATTCTAATGCTAACCTAGGATTCCAAGGGACCAGGGAAGAGAGAGAGAGAGAGAGAGAGAGAGAGAGAGATGCATAAAATGAAAGTCCTAAACTAAGGGAGGTGATAACACCAAGAACAAGGGGTGGAGATATCCTTAGTGAGTGAAAATGGAAGGAAATGAGGTAGAGATGTCGAAATAAGTGCCACAATCCAAAAAACACATTAAAAACTCCATTTCATAAAGCACAATGAATTTTAAACCTGAGAAAAGAACACGATATGCACAATATACCTACAAAATGCAATGGAAGGAAAAGAATGCAATACAACTCGAGCTAGGGACAAGAAAAGCCACAAAACACCAATTTTATTGCTTAAAATGATGTACAATCCATTACAATATAGGCACAAAGGCAAGGAACCTTTAAAAAATGCCCAAATTCGAGGCCTGCAACTCACATCAGTGATGGAATAATTTTGACAAAGGTCCTTTACATTCCAAAATGTGTCCCTTCAAAATGAGGCAAATTTTACAATATATAGATGAAGATCCTTGAAATTTCCTCACCAACCAAAAATTTCATTAAAGAGGTATGGGAGGCCATACAATTTGGTACTTTGCTTACATGGGCAGTCATGGGCACCATACCTCATTAAACTGGTAGTTGAACTACTTTGTATTGCTTCCATTAATGTCTGGTTCATCCCCGCACTTTTCATTGGTAGCATAAAAATTTTCTCCCGGTGGTAGTATTGTCTTCCCCTCGTGATCAAGTTACATAACTCCCTCTCGTGTCAGTCGGTTGCATAAATGCAAATGTCCAATAAGATTTTTTCCTTGTTATTGGCATCTTGTTTCATCATAGTGCAAGTGTTTGTTTTCCATGACCGGACGGTAGCATAAAATTCGTTGTCACTCGGTAACATTCGCATAAATGCTACCGGCACCCTTTTTGTCATTTGAATGTTCCTTTGTGTGACCATCGGTAGAACAAAAACGTTATCGACCGTTAGCATTTTGAGCTACTTCGAACTACCATTGTGTCATCGAAAAATGCTACCTATTCTATTGCGCCATTTTTCCTATGGCCTACCGCTATCCATGCTACCACCCAAGAGCATATAAAATTCTACCAACCAATAGCATCCATAACTTGCTACCGGTAGCATATAAAATTTTACGCTACCGATTGACATGCTACCGATGGCTTTTCATCCATTTATTTTCCCATCAATCAACCCAGGACATTTTATGTAGCTCGCCACCACCGTGAAAGGATACCAACTTGGTCAAGCTACCCCGTTAAATTTCAAAGTGCTACACCCATCAACCTCCAATGTTCGGACATGTTAAGTTGTTCATTTTGCGGGGGTGCAAAAATGGATAAAAGGAAGTTCTCGGATGCATGCATTCCCCACCTACCAAGTGAAAAATTTAATTAAAACATCATGGGGCATATGTACATCCCATCCCTGTTGTACTCTTTCTTATGGGATAACAAATTTCCTCCTATGTTCCATTAATGGTGGTAGTTGGTTGTACGAGTGCATAGAAGTGCTTGAGAATAATTAATGTCATTTTCACCCCTTTCCCTTCACCAAACCTAAAATATGAAATTATTTATGTGTAGAGTGCTCGATACCTTTCCATAATGTCCAAGAATGCACAAAACAAAGTTCCCAACTGAAAGTTATGGCATTTCAAAGTTTGTAGTTTAATGGGAAAACTAGGAGCCATTATTGCTACTTCTCCTTACCTGCGGTGATCCGACCCTCTCTTACTGCCTTTACCATCGGTCTTCTCCATCTAATTTAATTATTTTATTTTTAGATAAGTAAATCAGTTCGCATCCAATAGACTACTTTACTTCATTTTTCCCCCTCAATTATGTGACTTTTCCACAATGCTTTACTTTTGTTATTTTTAGAGAAGTAAAAAGTTTGCATTCTCTGCATTACTCTACTTTATTTATCTGCCTTCTCCATGGTATTTTCACATTACTTTACTTCTCTTATCTTTTGGGAAGTAAAGTAGTTTTTGTTTCCCACTTACTTCACTTTTTCATTAGTTATTCTATGCGGAAATTAGAGTTTCTCTATTGCATTGCATGGGGTATGGGCTAACTCGCCCTTCAACTCGGTTTGTGACTCGCTTCATAGCGTTGAACAGGGTTACTTGAAATTTCTTTGCGGTGATTTCATTTGCTTATGCTTACCTTAGTGAGTGAGATTTTGCAGGCATTTTCCACCTCATTCACCGCTACTCACCTTATGACTCACCCAATGCTCCCTTTCATCGGCATTTTGTAGTACTTTTGCTTGCATTGTGGTGATTGAGAAATGCAAGACTTACCCTTTCTAAATGTCGATTGACATTTCTTTTAGCTTGATTTTTCTTACGAGTGAACTCCTTACTTTATGTAGTGACTTGAATATATTTTACTTTGTGACTCGGGCCAACAACTTAAGCTTTTTCTCCTCAATTTACCGCTTAACACGTCAAACGGATCGACCCTCTATGCGGTGATTTGACTAACTCCAACTCATTTTGCATCAAACACAATGTCTTTTACTTGGCTTGGGCTTCAACGCAAGATGTCACCTCATCGTTTACCAATTAACATTGGCATAAATCATCCTTTGCATTGCGTTGAATTCATTCGCTTTTACTTTGTTTTACATGCAAACATGACCTTTGCTACTTTGAAGTTGTTTCCTTGATTCACTGCGCAATGAACTAACACTCACCGGGGTGACATGTTCTCTCCACCTCGTTGAGCTCGTTGGATGAGCTCAGCCCTTCATTTCATGGTGTGTTTAACTCGTTGGCTTCCATTCCTACTTGGTGAGTATAGCTCGGTTTGGTCCATCCATACCCCCGCCTTAGCTTGCATCTTGCGCCATGATTCCTCTAGGTGATTGAACTTGGGGGCTTGGCCTAGCTCATTCATGGGCTCACCTTGTTTTCACAAATTGGTTGTAAACTACCCCCGGGCCCAACTCTTCGCATCTACCTGTTTGGCCAACTCCCCGCCATGGCTCCATGCGACTATACTCCCAACAACTCAGCCATAGCTTGATCGAGTTAATTTTGTTGTTTAGCCGCCACGAGCTCTGCGAGGAGCTCGCCCTTCACTTGTTGCACCACCGCATGGCTGAGCTAGACCCCTAGTTTTCATGATCGAATCAACCCCATAATGGCCTCAACTTGCCAAGGGGCCCGATCTCCATTCTCCTCTGCTCCGAACTATTCCTTCGTGAATGTTGGGGTGAGCTTCCATCATGTGGTCATGGCTCCATGAGCCCTCAACCTTTTCTCCGCTCACTCGTTGGGTGAGTTACTCCTCTCACAACTTGATCCTAAGCTTGATCATCCCCTAACCTATAGTCTCACCCACAGTGCCCCTTTAACTTGATGCCCGAGCTCTACACTTGCACCGCCAAACTCCGTTGATGCGTGGTCCACACACCCCGTTGCGACCTCCACATCGAACCACTTCGCGACTTGACAAGCTAGGAGAGCTCGCCGAGCTCCTAACTTCAAACCACCCGAGCTATTTCACAGCTCGCCACCCATCGAACAATGCGCACCGCCTGAGCGAGCTACTCAAAGAAGCTACTTTCTAGCTCAATAGCCCCCCTTTTTGCCAACCTGGCATTTTTTAGATTTTTAATGAAGTTTTCTGGGACGAGGAGGCTGAGGGGAGTTAATAAGGTACCCCAAATCCATCTTTTCACCTTTTTTCTTTTTGTGTATCTGTTTTGGCCAGATGTGGGCCCATGGGGCCTGCCTTCCTTCTATTCAAGATGATCTCTAGGTTTGAAACCCAAAAGAGAAAAAAATCCTCTTATGATCCCAACACTCCTAAAACGCTAAATATGCTCCCAAAACTCTAGGAACTTCATGTAAACCTCAGTTTCTCTCTTAGGGGCCTTGTCTGGTGCTCAGGTCTAGCCACACCTTGTTGTCCATTTTTCCCAAGGGAAAAAATGGATAAAATTTCTCTCTAAATAGAAATGTGTAGGGTGGAATACTTGCACTTAGTGATCCTAATAGGTGAGACCTCTTACACACAACATCCAAGAAAGAAATTTTCATCATATTTGTAGATCTATATCTGCTCATGAAATATATCATCACTCTAAAACATGAATTTATCAAAATGATTATTAGGAACAAAGTACCATGACCGCAAAGAACATAGTACCTTGGCTACAAATTTGAATCCCTTTATTCCAAATAAAAATGTAAAGGTTGAAACCGCCTGTCTTAGATGAGAATGCGCCAAAATGGCAATGGGTTGAAAACCCTCCCAAAGATGTGACCAAAAACCCTTCTAAGACTGAAAGAAAGTATGGAAGCAATTGGAAATATTGAGAACAACATATCTAAAGTTGGAAACCACATTCATATTGGCCCTTGGTTCATGTTTCTTGCTGCCAACACTTATCCCTACCATGTATAGTTGGTGACTTACAACAAGAAAGCCCCATTTTGCAAATATTTGATTTGGTGGCCACCTTAAGAGTGTAATATCCAATATAACTAAAACAGACCAAACATCATCATATTGAAATATCTTACCTAAGGATAAAGCCTTAGTTGTATCTATGCATTGAGTGGCTCTAGCCACTTGGTTTCTCTGAAAATATACCTCCCTTCTTTTTGTTGTAGCCATGCTTGGGACTCCATTCATTATACCATGCTTAGTCATAAAATCTTGAACATTCAATTGACATCTATTTTACTTACCATCTTTCCACATCAAGCATCCTGTGGTGACTATCTCTATTTGGTCATCACCTACAATCTTGTCTTCAAGTGTGGTACTTAGCTCTCAAGAGTGATCTATGAACTGTGAACATTGATCCTTCACAATGTGGTTAGAATGCACAAAAACCTTATATGATTCCTCATAAACTTCCTTCAATCCAAGTGCAAGAGATGGAGAACTCAATAGTGATATTAATGCCTCTATCCACTTTGACCCTCAAAAGATCGGTTGGATCCCATATGCAAAAACAATCTTGAACTTGAATCAAAGAGTCCACATGCCCTGTATTGCAAGTTGTATCCCTTACTATATTACCCTTTTTAGCATGTTTTTGTGATGACAAGAATTTTGCGAGTGACATAGGAGAAAATAGAAAATCTAAAATATGATCATCATTTTCATACGTTAGGCTTCCAAAAAGGAGCTCACGCTCCTTTGTTGAAGTAGGAATGGTGGAGATGCCTTCATCACTTTTATCCTTGTGACTCAAACTATTTTCTTCAAATGCATGTCCCTCCACAATGTTACTCTGAAGATCAATCAATGGCTTACCTTTGGAAATTTGAAGGGTGGTGCATGTTCCTCCATCTTGAATTCTTTGCATCCAACAAGTAAAGCTATTTTTTCCTCGACTTCATCAAAATTTTGTCGACACATGCGATCATTAGTAGTTGAATCTTCTATTACCAAATAATTTTTACCTTCAATCTATATGTTGGGTCCCTTTTGTTCTTGCTCAATGATGTCTTACAACTTTGAATTTGATCGTTCTTCTTGCTTCCTAATTATAGTGGGAGAATTATATTCTTAATTTGTTGTAGGTGTTGTTTTGCTTCGGTGGCTATAGACTTAGTTTCCTCAACTCTTATTAGCCATTCATCATACCTTTTTGAAAACCTCATTAAATCCTTTGCGCTTATGCGCATTGTGGTTAATTTTTTATCAACCAAATTCTATAGTTCCTTTTCAAATAAGTTCTCCTAACTTTTGATTTGCATGTTGAATTATTTTTTCTCCTTTGTATATTTTTAGGCTTATATTTTGACCTTTCCATCTTCTTTATTTATATCCATGACTTTAGATCCTTCTGATATTCTTCCATAGCTTGTAACATCTCTAACATGGATTCTTGCACCATCCTTATGATTCGCAAGCTAGCAAGGACACAACTCTGATACCATTGTATGTCCCCTTCGGGCATAAATGAAAGAAATCTGGGTTTTCCCACAAACCCTCACGCAAAATGATAGCAAGTTGATTTTTTTATAATCATCACAACTCTTCAAAATTTAAGCACCAAAGATTAGAAATTGCTTAAAGCACTCAAATATATTTTGTAAAAATGTTGGGATCAACTACAATTACATAAACACTGAAATCATAGTTTTAATTATTTAACATTGAAAATTAGAAAATATAGTTGACCATATAGATGAGTTTTTTTTCAAATCTGATAGCAATCTTCAACGATCTTTGGCTAAACTGGAATTTAATCCTTGACACGTTGAAATCTTCCATGATTTAATGTAACGACATTGTACCAAGCTAAAATTGACTTAAATCTTCCCTAATTTATTGTGGCAACACTATAGCATGCTGAAAATCTGATGTTTCCTTACCCGATTTTGACGAAGAACTGAATTTTTGAATGATGCCCTAATTATTATGTCACTTTGCAAGTATGATGTTGATGTAGATTTGAAGCTCAATGCTAGCCTAGCTGAAATGGCTCTGTCAAATTGATGTGAAGCTCAATTGTAACCCCTGAATGGAGATACCCTGGCAGATTGGAGGGTTTTCGTCTGAATTAAGTTGCAATGGAGGGTTTTCGTCCTCAATCGCTGAATACACGAGGGTTTCTGTCCTCTAATGCAAAAGTTGGAGCAACAACTCAAACCCTTCATGAAAATTATGATAATGGCCAAAAAGATATCCCAAATGACCCCAAGCGACCTCCTTTTATGTTTTTTTCATGGCTCATATCTCAATACAAAGTCCCCAAATGGGATGCCCCACTTTGGCATTTTAATTTATTTAAAATAAAGTAATACTTTACTTTATTTCAATAAAGTAATGCTTTTATTATTTTTTAATTTAACTTTATCTTATAAAGTCACTTTTTAAATTAATAATAAAACATAAGTGCTTATAATTAAAGTTACTTTTGCACTTAAGTTAAATTATTAATTTATTTCCCCTTTTTCCACCCCATTAGCCCACAGGAAAATACTAGATAGGCTAAGGGTCTTCTCTAAGATTAATCTCGAGAAGGGGACATTACAATCTTGCTGACGTGAAGCTATGTAGACAACCATTGGGCATAAGTAGGTAGAGCTTTACAAACATGGGAATCACAATAGGTGTGTTGCAGTGGCACGTAGGCAAATGGAAGGTCATACAATTTGATGGACCCCCTCAAACACATGTAGTTCCTTAATGATGTTTCAGATGGAGGAAAACCACATGATTTATGTCATTGTGCACCGTTCGTAGGAGATCGCAGGACACCGCATAAAATGAAGGCTATAAACACTTATTACCTCTATTACTCATTGTTTTTCGGTTGATGTGAGATTGCTTGTGAACCCAGATGTTCCTGCATCAATTATGTATATCAAATTTTTAATTAAAGAATTGAGTATAGAACAGGTATTTGACAGCTAACAGTAGACTGTAGAACATGATATGATGAAGTATTTTCACACACTGTGACTATTTTATCACAAAGCAAGAGAACGTCGTAATAAGTACAGAACACGTGCCATCCCATGAAGTAACACTTCAAACCCCACAATTGCAGAAGCATTTCGAAAACCCTGAATTCATAAGCAAGTGCATGATCACTTTAACCATGGGAGCAACTTCCTTACAAGGTTTGGAAAAAATGAGGCAATGCAATTTTTTAAAAGGTTTGGTGTATGCAAACCTGAGAAACAAGTGCAGAGGAAACTAGGAAGTTCCAGATATATAGTCTAAATGACATAGTAAAGGTTAGCAGGATCACTTAAAATCATTTTTTCCCGTTTCCACAAATCATCCAGCATTGCTGGGAACAGCAACATCGGTCCCATTTGCAGTCTTATATCAACATACATCGAGGTCAATTATATCCAAAAATTTGTCAGCTGGTCTCCTCCGTACGAAGAGAACGAGCATAAATTTTCCATACACATGGGATGGTGCCAGATCATCATACAAATTCCCTATACAGAGACTTAAATCTGTTACAAGAATAGTGAACTTCTTGGATCAATAACTTGTACTCCATTGTGTTGATAGACACCTACCATTCCAAATGTTAACTGAATATTCATAATTTGGTGCTGTCCTCTGTTCCAATTCAGCCAACTGCCAATACCCCCAAGAGACTGAATAATTAATGAGAGAACTCATGCCCAAATTTACTAGGAATGAGTTCAGAATTGCATTTGGGAAAATAAATAATATGTATGTACAATTTGACTTCAAATTGCCTAATTGTAGAATCCGAAACTCCAGGGCTCATGATCGACTGATTTCAGCTTTCTGATGTCTCAGCTTTAAAACATGTCTCAACTGAGCTTCTGGCTTTCCACCTTTGCTTCCAACTTTGCCTTAAGATTCTTCTGTCGGATTCCCTTTGGCCACTCTGTGAACCCTTTAATCTCCCTTGCAATATGAGGGTTTCCAGTATCTGGGGTGTTCCGTACACCATGCTTGTAGGGACTTCTTGCCCCATGGACAACAGGTTGTTGTGAATATTTTTTCGGGGTTGGAAATCTGTCGTGCATGCGACTTGTCTTGCAAAATTCCACTCTCCTCGGGCTTGATCTTGGAAAATGCATTGCTGGTGTGTTTTCCTTTCTCAATGGACCCTCGCTATCAGAGCAAATTTTTTGTTTGGTGATCAAAATGGCGGATCCTACTTTAGCTTCTTCATCTGTTTCAGTCTGTAAAATGATTTCATCTGCTTCGTTACCAGATGGTTGTTTGTTTTCTCTATTGTAATCATTTAACCTTTCCTCCCATCTTCAGTTTCTTGATAAGAATCACTTGTCCCTTCTTCCCCACTGTTTCCTTCTCCTGTTGCAGAATCGAATTCCTTCCTTTCCTTTTCGTTTTTCCTTCATCTTCTATGATGTTTCCCTTGGAATAGCTTAATCTTCGTGAAATGCTTGTACTTTCTGATGTAGGGCTTACAGTTGGACAATTCATAGCAGAGCTTCCTAAGTTATGGAGAGCAGAATCTGGAAGATCCCTTGTAGACACTACCTCCACCATGTCATTGTTTATTTCAATAGTATGCGAGTCTTCATCTCCTGGGAAAACTTGACATGACAACTCTTTAATGTCATGAATCCTTATAGAACTAGCAGCATCTCTAAGCAACTGTTCCCCTCGCATATAGGCAACATCGTCACTAACTTTGGAGACCCTCATTGATTCCAGAAAGCATTCCAATTCAGATTTCAATGTTTCTAAAGTCGAATGTTTGTCTTCAAGGTAAAGCCTTGCTGCCTCCAATTTCATCTGAACTCTTTCCTCTCGCAGAATCTCAGCCATGTGGAGCATTCTTCGCTCTTCTTCAACTTCTTGTCTATATTTATCAGATTCCTGCCTCAGCTCCTCAACCTTGGCTTTATCATCCCCAATTTCCTTGGCCAATTCATCACAGACGTCTTCCATCATCTCTCTAGCCTTCCTTTCATTCTCAAGCTCCTGCATAGATTTGGATATATCCATTTTAGCATCAGCAAGCTCCTTGGCCAATTTTCTGTTAATTATCTCTATCTTTCTCTTTGACTTCCTTTCATTCTCCAGCTCCTCCTTAGATATCTTAACTGCTGCACCGGTCCTTTTTGTTCTTGGTTCCGCCATAGAGTTCTCTCCTCTGCGATTTTCTTCAATAGATTCTCCATTTCCTTTCTTGAAGTCTTGTGATCGAACTCCACCTCCTGCACCCGTGCACGAGCGAGCTCAAGTTCAGTGCGCAGGGACTGGACCAGCAATTTGCTTGCAATGTGTTGTTTTTCCAGAAGTTGCATACGGTTGTAAGCTGTGAACAACTCATCTAAAGTAATGGAGCTATCCATACAGGAGAGTTTATTTGGTGAAATCAAACCATTTTGCACTAACTGGCCATTCTGAACCAAAAAAACCGACAAAGAAGATGTCAGCTGAAATTTAATCTTTGACCGTTTATTTCTGTACGAATATATCTTAATTTCTAAGGCTATTTAAAATTCTAGGCTGTTTCATGATTTCAAATGACTCCAAACAAATATGGAACTTAAAACCCAGTGTACAGAAATTTTTGGATAAACGCCCTATACCCAGAAATAGTATAGCCCACATACTGTCATTCGAAGATAAATTTCAATACAGCACCAAGGATCCGGAGCCTCAAAATAAATACCCACTGGCAAAATTCAGTGGAGCACAAGTATCCACAACCTCACAGCCAGATTTGAATACAATGCTGATACCCACTGGCAAAAATCAGTGAAACACTTTGTACCCACAGCCTAAGACACGGATTTCTCCTGGTTGTACAACATTGGAATTACAATTATGTGAAAGTCAAAACATGAAAACAAGCAATAGAAAATACCTCAACCAGGCTTCCATTGCTCACAGTAACTCCATCCTTTATTAATCTTTCTTCATTAGCTTCACAGATTTTGTAGGAGCTTCATTCCTATTGTTATTGCCATTGCAGGCCTCATCAAGTGACTGCAATTACCAACGTGAGATGTCACTTATAGAGCAACGAATGGGCCCCATAAAAGAGAAGTTATAATTCAACTGCTTTCCTTCTGGGAGTGGGAGTGGGAGTGGGGCTAGTTGAGAAAGAATCAACACAATTACAGTCATACAATTCAATCAATACCCATGTGACAATTCAACCGATAACAGTTGATTGTTTTAAGCATTAATGCTTAGGTGTCCATGTGAATAGAGGGGACCAAGTTTGTCATTAAAAAAAATGCAAATTGCCCGGTTCAGGGGGTGAAATGATGGCAGAATTATAACTAGCAGAAAATAAAATAATAGTTAACAAGAGTGGGCAGCAAAAATATAGATAAGAGGGTTCATTAAAAAAACCTGCAAAGCGGGGAGAGTGGTTGGAGGGCGAAACCGATGATGATTGCGACTCGGTTTATACTTGTGATAGAATGGGTTTTCGTCAGCGTCCGACTCACCTCGCGAGTCGCCCTTGTCTCATTTTCCCTTGTTGCTTTCCATGATTTGATGGTGACCTCTTCTTTATATTATATATTTATATTAACATCATTCGCTAAAATACTCGTGGGGATTTCATTAACGCATCTGCTACACTAAGAATAGGAGTGTGTGAATGCCACGTGGAGCGTCCTGAGTGTGTCTGCCTTACAGGATTGGCCATGCGGTGATGGGATTTTCGCTGGGTCTCCTCCACTAACTATGATCCACGTGATGGGGACTGCGCACTTCATTGTCTATCCATGCCTGTTATATGAAATGAAATGAAAGATTTTAATGACGTATACGTACGAGACTCAAGAGTCTATTGTGAATCTTGAGCACTAAACCAGTGATCTTTTGAAGTTTTGTTTCTGCAAAAACTCATTTAAGTTGTCCACTTTTAATTCGCTTTCGTACTGGATACGGATATCATCATATGTTGAACACTCCATAATGAAGTGCCATTCCATTTCCACAACTCGTTTCTTTGCAAAAAAAAGACAAATTCTCCCTTCCCAATCCTCTTTGGGAATAGTCCATCTATCGGTTTCACAACGAAGATGATGTGATCCGGTCCTCAACTGGGCCACTAAAATCCTTGCCTTACCTTTGATAATTGCTCCTAGATAAGCTTTTTCATCATGCTCCCAAGTGGGGTTGAACTCTTTGATATATTGAGCTTTCTTACAACCCATCTATTCTGTCCACATGGCAGTCCTAAACTTCTCCATCACATAATTTTTTATTTCCTGTTGCTATTAGGACACTCTTGAAAATTGATGCCCCATTTGTTCATCCATTTATTGTTTTGTTTCATCCAAGTTTTCTTTATGTGCTCTAGATTATCCTCTGTAACCATTTTGGGCCAACGAAGATTGTCCATGCTTTCAACTTTTTTCAAATAGCTTATCACCGAGTTATTGCCGATGCCTCCATTGGGAAGGTACTTGTTAGTGCAAATTCACAACACCCCCAAAATGACCTATGGATATGCTTTTCTAAGGCAATGTCATTTGGTGTGAATACACAACATTGAGTTTTCCCAAAGTGTGGGACCTTTGCAAATGGGGAAAGCTCTCCAGAGAAGGTTGGTTCCTCTTCCTAAACTACCTGCCACAAGTTATTCCAGTGAAGCAAGCTAATCTAATCCTAATCTAACTTCCAAGGAGACAAGGAGAGAAAGAGAACAAGGAAAAACAAAGCCTACACTAAAATGGTGATACACGAGAAGGAAAATGTTGAACATTTATCAAAACTGCCATGGAACAAGAAGAGGTGAGCAATGGAAAGGATGGACAAATGCATCATAGACCAAAGATGGATTTCACACAGAAAATGTTCCAAAACTCCATAAACACAGCTCCAAAACCTGCAATGAACATCCAAACATGCACAAATACCTACAATGAAGAGAGACAAGAAAACAACCAAAAAACGAGTAAGGATGGACAAATGCATCACAAAACATGTTTTTATTGCTCCAGAAGTTTGCATAGAACATCATTTCATGGGTAAGAGGGAAAAAACGCCATTACAGAGCAAGGTAGGAGGTTCAAAGTCCATTTTCGACCCTGGGGGAAGAAAAGAAGGGAGAGGCAGAGAAGAATGATGAACAACCCTTTCAAATGAGCCAAAACTGGCTTTTAACCATGAAGCAGAATGGAAGAAAGGAGAAAACGCAGAAAATTTGATTTACCACTCCAACCACCAACAAGATCCATTTAAAATAGCCTGCAAAATGATGGGCTCGATCAAAAGCTCATATTTCCATGCATCTACTTCGCAGACCAAAGAAAATGACCCATACTTCATTAATTTTGGTGGTTGGGAACCATTTCTACGTTTTTGCATGCTAGAGACGTTTTCCCATTTTTCTCCCACGAATCTCCATCAAAAATCAAAATTGAAGATTTTATCGTGTAGAGAAATTCACCAGCTTTCCATTGATACCAAAAACGCGAAAATCTGAGCTCTAGTGCGAAAGATATGCCCCTCTGAAGATTTAGGGCAAAAATGGCGAAAATAGGGCAAAAATTGGGTTCGCGGGCCGAAATTTGAACTTTTTCCTTGTTTTCAAATCTGGGAAAATTTTCCAAAAATCCCTGCACCCCGCTTCTCTGCTAACACGTGGCATCCTCTGGTTCGGCCGCAAGCTTCAAAATCACATTCTGCCCTTCCCCGCAAAGGGAAAATTTTCCAACAATCCCTCGCCGGCCCAACCTCCGCTCCGATGTGGACATGTGGCACCCTCTAGACCTGATGTGGAGATGCAGCCCAAATTTTACCTTTGCACCTTTTGCCACTTTGGAAAAAATTCCAAAATCCCCCTGACACCTCGATTCCCGCCGCTGACGAGGACACGTGGCACCCTGAGATTGCTTAGCGGGGGTGCGGCCCAACTTTTCCATTCCTTCTATGGGCCCACGGGTGAAATTTTTCCCTTGTGCCTTTTATCCAAAAGGGCTAAGTGCCAAAACTCCCCAACCCCTGCCGTTGAAACACGTGTCGGCGTCTCATTATTCACAAGGGCTTGTCCAGGGAGAATTTGCCCTCCAAACTCCGTCGAGCTATAACTTGCAAAATACAAGGAGTTAGGAGGACTTCTTTACCTTTCTGGAAAGGGGAAGAAAAATCCTATCTGATGAAGCCATTTCCAGAACCCTTTGAGTGCTTGAAATGTGTGAAAATTGAATTTGAAGCACAAGGAAGGAAAGAATGAAGGCAAGTTAGCCAAAATAAGCAGGGGGCTCATTTTGGATAACAAGATTCGCTTAACTAACAAGATCTCATAAGGAACTGTTGATTTGACTTTAAGAGTGCTTGTGATTAGATGTTTCTGGATTCTTTCTAATTGCCACCATCCATGCTTTGACATGCTACTTCCCCAAACCTCGCAACCGTAAAGAGCAACCGGAGTAACCAACAAACCAAAGAGGGTTTTCTTAGTTTTCCAGTCCCAGAGCTCAGCTTTCCTACACCTATTTTGAAGTAGGTAAGATGCTTTCCAACCTCCCTGTATCCTTTTTTCTCTACAAGTCTCCCAGCTCATCTTGTTGTGGAAATCAATCCCAAGATATTTATATTCTGTAACAATTTCCAATGTACTCCCCTCAAACAGAAAGTTAAATTGCCTCTCTTTTCTTTTCAGAGAAAAAATCATGATTTTTGTTTTGCTAGTGTTCACTTGCATCCCGACTTCCTGGCAAAAGAATTCTAAAGCTTTTAGATGCTCCCTCAATCCTTGAGCTGTTGTTGAAATTAAGATAAGATCATCAACATATAAGAGTAACTTCACCACGTACTCAACCAACTGAACACCCCCTCCTTCGGTTTTATGTAACCATTCTTCAAGCTTATCAATGTATAAACCAAACAAAGTGGGAGAAAGAGGGAAACCTTGTTTGACCCCAATGTCACTACCAAAGCATTTAGACATACCTTCTCTTGTTCTGATTTTAGCTCTACCTTGCTCATAAAGTCTATGTATTGCTGCTCTGAGCTCATCTGGAATCTCAAGTTCCTCCATCCTATTCCAAAGTTTGTCTTTAGGAACCGTGTTGAAGGCTTTCTTAAAATCAACAAAACAACAAAAAGCTTCATCCCCTTATCCCATACCTTTTCACCAAGTGCCTAAGAGTAGACAAAGGGGTTTTAAGAATGATGTAAATTTTGATAATTACATTCTAATCAAACATAAATTACTACATCAAATCCAATTCTCTTGGAGTATATGAATGAAAGATTTTAATAATGTAGACAAAGGGGTTTTAAGAATGATGTAAATTTTGATAATTACTCATCAAAACATAACATTTCAAAACAAAGGTTAGATATTGAGATGAAATAGGATGGAGAGCCTCCACCAAAATTGTATTGTTTTTCCAATGGCATTTTTATAACTTTATTGATATAATTATGACAACTATGTGTTCTTTAGAAATTATGATAACTTATGATAATTTCCTTCTAGGCTTCAAATGCCTCATTGTTTTTTTCTATGGTTCACTATGTGTTGCTTTAGAAATTATAGACACCCAAAAATGGTACAAGTTTTTTTATATTGTATTTTAAGTGATTTTGTGCATATGGTACATTAATACGAATAAAAGAAATCATCGGCACTCTAGCCACTTTTTTTGTCCAACAAATCTATCTTAAGCCTATGAGCTTATCCTCTCTTCATTTTCACTAAAACCATCAAATGGAAAATCTCTTTAGGTCAACCTTTCAATGTTTTTGAATTTGTATCACTTGCCAAAAGGTTATTAATTCAAGGTTGATCATTATGTGTAAGCGATTCACCGAAAAGAATTCTAGTGGGGAACTATCATAAGATCTTATCAAGATGTAGTCTCTCAATAACATCATACACATCTACTTCTAGGAATTATTTGATTCATTACTAAATTTGAAATATTATTTTGCACATTATGTCACTTGAGTCCTTGGGAAATGTCATGTAGCTTTGCATCTTATTCACATGTTCTCACACACCTAATACAAGGGAGAACTACATGGGTATGTTTACAACCTAAAATTATAAGTACAATATAAGAAAATATAGAATGTTAGGGTTTGTGACAAGATATTATTTTGAATATATTAACTAATATCAACCATGCACATTCGTAATAATGCATTTATACTTGTAACAATGATAAAATGATATCAAAATTGATTGAAAACTCACAAAGGGATAAGAACTTAGTTGTGCATAGTGGTACAAGAAATATTTGGGTGTGTATGTTGGGTAAATGAGATGTTATGAACCCGAAAGTGCTTTGTCTCTAGAATGGAACTAGAAACTACATTTGTCTAGGACCGTAGAAATTTGCATGGACCCTAGAACGGTTCTACCCTCTTATGTACATGTTTAGACTTGTTGAGAGTAATGTTCAATAACTTCTCCTTCCCTTCGCTTGCTTGGAAATGTGTGTCATTGTATGTCACTCAAGCTCACACAACCTCATTAAAATTGTATTGACCTACAACAAGTAGAAACCATAGATACATGCAATACCCTTCATCAAAGCATTAGATAATAAAACGAGAAATTAGTGTGTGGGTGAGGTTGGACTACTCGTGGTAATCAACCTCTACCGAACAAATCTAAGTGTTGCATCACATCTCTCTTGAGTGGGATCAAACCTCATATAGTTATCCTAGTGTAGGTACAAGTAATTTATGCAATCTAAGTCAAACCCTATGATTTCCCTTGTGTTTCTTGACACAAATATAATAGGCTAACTATAAAGTAAAGAATTTACCTAGCGTTGTAGTAGTGTGATGCAGTGTGCTTCAGATGTTATACTAACCCCTCTTATCCCTTAAAGACCTATGATAATGCTTAGAGTGACTTGCTCTTGCTAAGAATGGCTATAAGATGTTTGAGTGCATGAAAACGGATGAAGAAAGATTTTTGACCTGGTTAAGAGCTTTAGACATGATGTAGTGGCTACTCTAAATGATGTGTAACTACTTTAGGGAGATTTTGGAGATTCTTGCTTGTTTTAGTGTTGATGTTTGTAATAAGAGACTATAAAATTGTTTGGCGAGTTATGAAGTGTAGTTAATGTACTTATATAGGCTTCCATAGGTTAGATATTTGCATTATGGCCGACTTAGGAAGATGAACCGCCTCACAAAATGATTTTTAAATTAGAAAAGATTTGCTAGATGGAAGGGTGCAAGACCATATAGGTTGTGCAGGGACCATAGTCCACTATGGACTAGACATGTATGGTTTTTCCTAAGCGAGATAATGATGCAAAAACTAAGGTTTGGGAATGATGCCTAAGGTTGAATTACTACTTTAGTTTATTAGCATTTCATGAATGAATAATATACCAGAGTGTAGGGATGAACAAATCGAGAGAGAGAGAGAGAGAGAGAGAGAGAGAGAGAGAGAGAGAGAGAAATATGTATTGATTAAGCTTAAAATGTGAGAATTTGTCTTAACATAGGAATAAATCCAAACTTGTCATTTCTAAAGGATTAGTTACCATATTTGAGTGTCTATATTTCCCCCTTAAAGTGTGTAATTGAAAATTACATGATTAAAGGAAAACATACTTGAGTTTACACACACACTTTGTCTTTTATAGATAGTTGTTTCCCGATGTGTTAGTGTTGGCATGCTCCATGATGAAACCTACAATCCAAGGTGTATTCAATGTTCATAATAGATAGGTATTTGAATTAGCATGGAAGCGGGGAGAGCTCAAAGCATGGAAGTAGGGTTCATTGGCAAAACTACTCAAAAACAATCACAATCACAGGGAACTAGTGTAGCAGTTGAATCGGAATGGAGACATGACTCTCCATGGCTAAATACCCTAGACACGCTTGTTTAGAGAACATGCAAAAGATACAAATTTTCTTTGATTGGATGTTTTGCTGGAATCCGATCAAATATCGATCAGGTAAGAAGCTAGGTTAAGAAGATATTGATGAATCGGGGCAAGTCAATACCCTTTCCCTCTTTGAAAAAAGATTCCTGATTATTTTTTTATCTTGAAGAAGATCTAGAAAATGTTATTCAGGGTGGTCCATGGTTCTATGGCAGAACTACACTCTCCATCATAAGATGGAAGTCTGGAGCTAAAACACACACCCTAACAATATGCCCAGTTTGGGTAAGGCTTCTTGGAATGTCACTTGAGTTTTGGGAAATGGATATTTTGATGGGTATAGCAAAAGTAATTGGTGAACTGATAACACTAGACCCGACTACTATTTCCAGGGAAAGATTCATCATTGCAGCTGTTGTGTGTTAATGTACCGATTGGCTCAATCCCTCTCAATGTCATTAACTTTCTAACTAGGGATGGTGTATGGAAACACAAAAATTCTATGAAGATTCGCATGTTTATTGCAACAACTATGGGTGTGTGGGCCATGGAAGCTATGGCTGCAAAGGGACACAACCCAACAAATCGAGGAATATAAATCAAACGTAGAAAATGAGAACATTAGTTGTGTACAGAGTAGCTCGAACACAACTCGGTGGAGCACAATGGGTCACAACAAGATTCATCAACAGAGGTACTTCCACCTCGGTTGGCAATGAAATATCGGTAGTGAATATAAAAGCGATTTGAGAACTCGTAGGGAAAAAAAAAATGCAAAACCAAGGAAAAAGGGGGATAATACTCAAATTGGAAAACCATAGTCGCGACAAGCTTCAATCGGGAAACAATGGTATAGAGAATGTGGATTTGGCTGACGATGGTGTGGGAGAGGCGGCTATACCACTCATTTCAAATTCAACGGAGAAAATCCTGCCCAAATCTAATTAGAATCCTCAAAAGAAAGGCATGACAAATCTCAAGGATGAAGTTAGTGGTATGTTGGGAATTCAAGATGGCAGAATAGTGATATGATTCAATAAAAAACCCAATCATGCACATAGGATCTAAACAATTCCCCAAAATCTACAACAGTGGAATTATAAACTAGAATAATCCAAATCAAAACAAAGTACACACACATAACACAACATGTATCGTGGTTCACCCAATGTGGGCTATGTCCACCAAAGATAGAGATCTCATATATATAATACAACAAGAGTACAAACCAACTCTTCAATACAAGAGTACAATGCATCTCTCCAAGAGTATATCCTCTCCTCCAAATATTTGAATGGATCTCCATGAGTGCACTACAACCGTGTGCCTCCAAACACGACCAACAGATCTCACATAACCCCGGAACTATCAGTATCTCGAAGCTGCAACCAAGCTCTATGTGGATCTACGACAAGACCTCTTGCATGGGTCTACTAATGTGTAACCATGCTTGTGCACCAAGAAGTAAGTTTGTCTCTCCATCACTGCATAACTTGTGAAAACATGAAGAAAACCTCCTCTACAATATCTAGATCTACATGGATCAACAATACAATATGATCTCATGTATCTACAATACAAGACTAGATCTACATAGATCTATAATACAAGATCTCACCAACATGTGGATCTACAAGAAGAAAATCTATGTGATTTTCATACTATGTAAGTCATTACAATAAGACAATAACTATACAAAGGAAATACAGTAGAAGATGTTACCCTCTTCTCACCATTCAAATGTATCTTCTATTTCCTTCTGTCCAACTCCTTTCCATGGAGGCTTTTTCTTCATGTAACATGTCCTTTCTTTCTCTTCTTCTTCATCCTCTCAATCAAGGATTCCACATGCAATAATAATCAATTACATGTCATCATTAACATCTAACCATAGATTTCATGCTTATATAAGCATCTACAAACTTAGGGCACCTTAGCTATGCATTTACAACCTTTAGATCAACTTTATAACAAAGTTAGATATAATTCCCATGAGTTAAATATAAAATTTCACGCACAGTAATCGATGATGGTTACCTTAACCGGAAAAGGTTACTCGACCGATGATGATTACCCCGATCGCAATGGTTTCTGATCGATTTAAGATTACCTCGACCGTGACGGTTACTTTGTACCAACAAAGTGTAAAACAAGCTATTTGTGAAGCAATTCAGCTCCACAACCTAACATGGTAGTCAAATCACTAACCATAGTGATAACTTGACCATTGAGAAAAATCATATTTTGGGGAAGCTACTAATTATGAAGCATTTATGGTTGATTCATTGATTTATGATTTGGAGAGGAAATATGAGGAGTTAGAAAAAGTGGAAATACAAGTTGGTACCACCATTAATGCTACCAAGGTGGTGAGTCCCCTCCCCAAGGACGACAAACTATTCACTATTCACAATGAGAATCTGGGAAAGGTGGACATCTTTGTCCCGAATGAATGTGATGATGGATGGACAAGTGTAAAGAAGAAAGCTCTGCATTCATTTCATCCTATCATGACCCAAAGCCAGAGCAAAAGATTCTAGTCTTGAATCCTTCTCTTGGCTAACTCAGGGTTTTAAATTTTTTTTATGGTTTTAGGTCATTCATGGTTTAGTCTTTATTTTGCAGTCGTTTTGCGGTTGTTTTTCATGTTTTTGGGTTGGGTAATTGTTGTGGCATTGCATTCTGGTTGTTTTTTGGCTTCTTGTGGCAGTTTGTCCACTGCCTTTGTGCTGTAATGTCTTTCCTGGATTCTAGGCCTTTTTTCTGTATGTATTCTTCACTTCACATGTAGCTTTTGAGCCATTCTGTTTTCTGGGGTATGGTCCCCTTCAAAACCATTCTCGGGGTATGGTCCCTCCCAAAAATCATTTACCAATAATAAAAATATATTAGAAATTGAACTATAACTCAAATGTAAATAATGTTTGTAACTTTTTAAAATTGAACTTGTGTATGATAAATAAGAAGATATGCAAAACATGGAAGGAATGTAATTTTTGTTTTTATGGAGGGAGGAGCTCTTGTTCTTGTTGCATTATGGATATTTTTAATTTCTTATATAACCTTCCGTAGGTGAAATATTCTAATAAGGTTGACCCTAAGAAGATAAAATAAGCCAAATAATGATTTAAAATTGAAACCATATTTGATGAGTATAAAGGGTTGGGGTTGTCAGTGTCGCCCAAGACCGGACCCTACATTCCAATCCTTCTATACATTTTTAACTAGAGACAAAAATATTAAAACTAAAAGTTATGTCATGAATATTCGACATTTTATGCTTCTTTGATTAAATAATATTATCAAAATTTATGATAGAGTAGAGTTTAAAGATAAAAAAGTTGTATAAGTGATAGAGAGATGAGGAGATTGGATTCTAAATGTGAGCATTTGTCAAAGAGAGGGTGTTAGGAAATAAGGGATAAAATATGCGAACAATCCCACACAAAATCGCAATAGTAGAAACTAATATGCATAAAGATATTACAGATATGAAATAAAAGTGTAGAAAATAAAAGAACACAACATAGAGAAAATATTTAATGTGGTTCACCCAATTTAGGCTACGTCCACTAAGAATCAATTTCTTAGATTTTATTACAATCCACCTCTTTCTCTCAATAAAATACCCAGATCTATTTGGATCTATACTCAACAAACTCTCTTGAATTCACACTTGAACTCTCTCTCTTTCTCACACACACACCTACAATGATATGTCATCCTTACATCAATAGGAAACTTCTTAAGCTATTTTAAAATATAGTGGGTACTAAAACCAGGAGCCAAAACCACCCCATAAACCTATGGGTCAAAAATCCTGCCCATATGAGAAGAGAACATTTCTTGATATATTTGTTACATTTTTCGAGGCCAAAATTTCCTTCTCGGGGCTGCACCCCAAACCCCTCGCTATTGGGGCTACACCCTGCACCTTAGCTTGGGGGCTGGCCCGACCCCAAACCCCATGAGAAAACTATGGAGAGTGTACAATAATTTTAGTGTACAGGTCTTCGACACTTCCATACATAAAAACATGCTCACATAACATAACAAAGGGAACATGGTCAAACTTGGCATTACACAAGGAAAAGTTACTAAATTTTAGTGTCTACAATTTCTCTCTTTTAATTATGTAATTGAAAATTACATGCTTAAAGGAAAAACATACTTGAGTGTGCACACACACTTTACCTTCACTTGAGAGGTCTTCTTGATGAATTGACATTAACATTATCTATGGTGAAACATACGCAACACACAATGTATTCAAATATATAGATAATGCTTGTAAATTTGAGCATTGCAAATCACATAAGTCATCGACTCACATAGACTCAAGAAAACAACATAGGCATGTCGATGCCACACTTCTTTTTTTTAACCTGAACGAATACCAAACGAATGACCCAATCACAAGAAACATGACTTTAGGAACGAATACCATCAACCCACACACATCATTACTTTAAATGTATTTTAGTTACGATTAACATCCCAAGAACATTGTTATGTAAGCATAATTTTCTCCCTTTTTCCATCTACAAAATCTTAAGTTCATTCCATTTTTTTAATTTACAGTTCGACCAATTTAGGTTGGCTTCCTTTATGCATCACGGAAATTTCCATAACTTACTGGCTTATTTGGCACAATTCAAATCACATATACAATACTTAATTATCTTGTTCTTATGTTAAGAATGTGCTTCTCAAACGTTTATTTAATGTTTAAAATTTACCCTTGCTACACAAGTGAATCTAACGTGATGTCAAGGTGAAATCTTGGTATTAAGGAAGACATAGATTCGAGATAGCTTTTTCCCCAAGAACATCCATCGATCACGGAATAGTTATTTCACTACCATAGTTGTTAAAGTTCAATAACTTATGGACTTCCATTTATATTTATATATCTTTTGTTTTCTCAAGTTTGGTCACACCAAGGCAATTTATATTCTTTGCAACACATGAAAATGTTTAATTAAGTTATAAAGACTCCAAGAGTGACCTTAATCCTAATCTCCAATCTCATTTTCATCTTATATGATATGCTCTTACATCGCACTATGGTCTCGTTATTAGCATTGTTTTGTAATCAGGAGTTACAAAAGTATTTGACTAACATCTTGAAGGGGTACATGATTGGAAGAATTGTAAACTATACATGAACCACAAGTGACACCTCCTAATCAGCTGAGGTTTGGTTTCTTCCAATATGCACTTAATGATCTATGCCTCAACTATATAAGAGTTTAAGGCAAGCGGACATATTTATACTAAACCACATTCAAGAAAATACCAAGATGTTATTTTGATAGAAACCAAGGTAGCACCGCTTAGTCGTTCCTTCGAACAAGGACTCATAAGGTGACTTCTAAGGTGGTCTTCAACACTCAACCTGGTGTCGGACCTGAAGAGAGGGCATTCTTCTCGCGATTACCAAAACTAGAAGGAAACCGCATACTCTGGATAAAGTTGGACCATGTCATTCCTAAAATATGGGTTCACGAAATGTCGCTAAACATAATGACTATGATGGTAAACTCCAACTAGGGGTTTTATTTACCTAACCTAGGAGGTCTCATCGAGTGCAAAGTTTAAGTCGTTCTACGGTTTTAAATTTCTTATATGGTAAAAGGATCACACATGCAGGCAAGCTATGCACGAATATTTTATTAGGGTTGAGTGTTTCCATTAAAAAAAACTCTTTATTACGTTTGCAAGGTAAGAAGATAACCCAGTAATTAATTTAATCATTTATTGAATACTGAGAAAGTACTACAATATATTAACTTCAATTTCATTTACTATAGATAAATCAAACCCTTTTTTCCATACACAACTAAGAATCAAATTGAACCGGTGATTAGATGCACATTTCCTAAGATATCCCTAAAACTAGCATCTCCTACATATTAACAAATTTCAATTATAACTTTTCTATAACAAGAGACTACATTAGATAGTTATTCATTTTACAATGACCTATAAAAATTACAATAATAATAATTAAATTACACATCACCTTTTTCATCATCATTCTTCCATCCTGCAAAACCCACGTGAGCATGATATCAGCGATAAATCACTGGCATGGCATCCACCCTAATCAATCATAATTATCATTTTTCAGTTTCCCATTTACATAAGATAAAAATTACAATTTGCAATCAAAATAAAAAGGTTTAGAGACATGTATTCATTACATTTCATTTTGCTTCTTTTTGTAACCCAGGAGAGAGAAAGAGAAGGGTAGAGAGAGAAAACACCATTTTGTCAAAAGTTCTAATACACACAACAAGTTTCATTATAGTGTTTTAAATAGTTATTTACATGTGTTAAAATTTTCAGGGTGATTTGGCAACCCTACGAGGTCCCACAACTTTCTATTCTTACATTTTCTCACTAGCTACAAAACGTTCAAAATGGGCTCGGAGGCTAAGAAACTACTTCCAAAGGTTATCTTCCGATGAGCACGCACACCACAATTAACTTTCTATGTGTCCCCAGATATACCAAGAGTTCATAAAAACTGATGGAATTGAAAAAGAGCGAATGGTTTGCGTTTGGCGGCTAGTTTTCCGGGGCCACTGGTCATAGTTCACCCAGTTGTAAAATGACAAAAGTTAGCTCGAGGGCCCAGAAAACCACGTCCAAAATGACGTTCGATGGAGGAGCACACAACGAGACATCTCCTACTAGTTCCCCTATATAAGGAGAATTCATCAGAGTCGACGGGACTGAGAACTAGAGAACCATTTTTAAACGGCAACAAGTTTTCTGGAGCGACAAGATGAAATTGGTCCAGTTTGACCTCATCAAACTACGACCGAGGCCTACAAAATGGCTTCGCCAAACTATCCCAAAAAGTGCTCTTTCCTATACTAAATGTTCCATGCAATTTTAGTATAAACACTAGAGGTTTGCGAAGACGGGAAGTAATTTCTCCATCCAGGTTTCAAATGGCAGTTCAAAACGAAAGCCAACTTTCTAGATTTAACAACTTTCTACTGTTGTAAACCAGTGTAACAGGGCTCCTATAAGAGCGTCAAAAGGATGTCATATGTTCATTTCAGGTCAAACCAAAGGTCAAGGTGACTCCTCGTATACCAAGGTACACGAATGAAACTTCACATCTCATTTCCAGAGTTACGAAGGGTACTTAGTGAGTCTCCAAAAATTGCAAAATTTAACTATTTAAAACAAGGAGAAGGTCAACTTTATCAATGGGGAGTCAAATTCATCTGGTCGATAAAACAATATTGGAGCGATCAAGAAGGGTAAGAGTTTTCTAAATCATCTCGAAGTGAGGGTGATAGTTCATGGTTTAAAGTAGGTGAGTTATAATGACTTCGTGAGTTACGACATGACAATTTATTGTTTTGCAACGAGTTGAAGGAACATTTAACTATATTAAAAATCCCATAAATTTAAAATTCTATTTAGTTGCAAAAGAGAACTAAAACATGAGAATTATGAGAGGTAAGGGAAGAAGAACCATGCCTGAAATGATGAGTGAAATGGTACAAGGGGCTCCAAGCGGTTTACACTCACGATCCATCGAGACCACCATTGTTGCCATATGATGCCAGGTAGTCACATGCAAACCAAGCCATTCATTGTGCACCCATGTCTCATCAAAAAGAACCATTTTGTGTTTTCAAGAAGTCATCCCGATCCCAGAGACCACATTTTCTATGTCAACAAATCACACGCCTTTTCAACAAAATCCATTTTTGTGCATACGAATACTCTAAGGAATGGCTTTCAAATACAATGCATATGAAGCATTAATTAATGGTTCTAACATAACATTCCAAAGCTTGCACTTGGAAGAGGTGAGGCAATAATTCTTGGCATGATTCTACAAGAGGCACTCATGCCATCGAAGTATTTACAACCCTCATGCACTGAACCTGCATGGTCTGAAAGCTAATTAAACCAAAAATGAAGCTTACAAGGTCAGGGTATGTTCCATAAGACCACATCTCTTTGAGGCATTCTGCCAAATAGATCACAGGCCTTTTCTACACATCCATTTTGTGCATATGCTTGCCATCATGGCATTCCATGAGACAACATTTCTTTGAGGCATTCTATCAAACAGTTCAACACCTTTTAACAGACCCATTTTTGCATATCATATGCTATATCATATTCATTCCATCATGAGAACTACATTTCTTCCATGCATTTAGTCAAATGTTCAGTTCCACATGCATCATGTATGCTTTCACATTTTTTTTACACATGCAAAGATTTGCAGTGTTTTCAAAAACATTATCAACATCATTTTTGATGGATGATGTAACCATGCCTTTTGACAAACTATTTTGCTCCCATTTTTATGAGGAGGTCTTGCTTTCTGGATTCGGCTACATCTGACACATTACAAAAAATTTGCTTGGAAATTTCAAGGATTCCAAATCTTTTTGATGCATGTTGGAAATTTTGGAAAAAAAAAATGTTTGAGGTTAACCTTTTTTGGCATTTTGTTCATGAACCCTTCATTTGTTTTGCATACAAACTTTCCCAAGCATTTTTTTTCAACTACAACATCTCAAAAAACCTCTCTCAATGTGCTTTGATTTTCCCACGCAGTGTGTGGCGTGCGCGGCTTTAGGAGGATGCTTTGAAAAATGGTTGTGAGTTTGGACTTTACATGTCAAATGCATTTGCTTGAAAGCTTCCAAGGCCTCTTCAACAATACTCATTCTCGAGATCCTGCGCCCCAAACCAGCCGCCCCATGCCCAAAACTAACGCATTCCAAAAGCCAAAAAGACAAAACCCTAACTAAATTTTTGGACTTTTTGCCTTCTTCCACTTTTCCCTAAACCACCCAACATTCACGGGCATTTTGATTTTATTTTTAATTCCTTTTAAATTTATTTATCTATATTTTTTTTGTTTGTTTTAATCTAAAAACGTCATAAAACCCTAAAACGAAGTAGACAAATAAATAAAATATAACTTAAAGTCAATCCATTACCAGAGATAAAATTTCGACACAAAAGCGACTGATCGAAGTCAGCGATATGAGTTATAATAGTATTATAAACATTATTTTAATGATTTTACGGCTTAATAATGATAATAATTATTAATCCTATTAATGGCGATGACCAGTAACTCGAAGAACCGAGAACCAAATTTTCCTTTAACCGGATAGTAGTTTCCATGACTTCTACAAGGTCCACAAAAAGTGTCGACAATGACAAAAAAGGAAGAAGAGAGAGGAAGGTGAAAAAAATTCATCACGACAAGGACAAAGTCAACAATGGTCAACAAAAGCACACGCACACAACTCTCCCATGCTTAGCAACAAGGTCATCATGCCAGGAACTGGGAACATCAAACGGGGCATTACATTCTCCTCCCCTTAAGAAAGCATCATCCTCGATGTGACATACAATGAAGAAGGAGAAATGGTAAACAACAAGGAAAAATAAGGTGAAGGCACGCTCTAAGGTTAAGATTTCAAACACAAAAGCATGGTCACGGGGTGGCCCTAGGAACATTGGTAGAAATTTTAACTTTCAAGGTTCTGTGAAGATTGGCAGTTCTCTCTTATTCATTATTTCATTAATCTCTTTCCATTAACATTATTCTTAATTCAAGTCCTTTAAAATTTCATTTTTATCAAATTTTAGTTTATTCATTCCTGTGGGTTCCCATCATGAACTATAGTCACAACACCCTACCAGGGTCATACACAACACTAAAATTTCACAAGCATACTTTTACATACTTTCACGACCATATCACATCACAAGGGTTTCACCAAACCATGGAATGACAACAAGTAGACCACATAACAAATTAATTTCCAACAATTACGTCCTAGACATAGATCTAGTACACACATATGACTAACAAACAAAATCAACACTTGATACATATACAATGGGTATCACATGACCCAAAACAATCCATGACTGTACCAACATAGTTCCAAGACAATATCCAATAGTCCATACCAACCAAGGGGAGAGTCAAGCCTCATACATAACAAGGTGTCAAAAAGACTCATACAAGGGTACACATAACTCACTATACCAATCTCCACACATCACAAGGCATCACGAAACAACTCCAGATATCTCCAAAAGCAAAATAAAAACTCCATATACCTCCCCAAAGCATCACCAGATAAACTCCATATACCTCCCAAGAGAAAGAAACATAGTGCCAAAACCAAGTCGGGTCACTCAACCATAGAGCCCCATCAAGAATATCAGGTCACTCAACCATAGAGTGCCATAAAGAATAACAGGTCACTCAACCATAGAGGCCCATCTCCTTTCTCCTTTTAAATGAGGCCGGGTCACCCTATGGCCCTAGGCACATAGAGCCCCATCACCCCCAACCCAAGTGACATAATAACTCGTGGTTCAACAACCCGCTAGTTATCTATAACTCCTTGGGGCGTACCCCCATACAACGAAGTGGGTCCATAGGTTCAACCACTCCATGGTTAATCCCATGACCCTAACCCAACACATTACGACATTAGAACCAACATAACAATCCATTCAAATGCCAAGTGGCAAAATCAAAAGCCTTGGGCTAGGCTACAAAACTTTTAAATATGAAAAGAAAGTTTTAAAACCAAGAAAAAAAATGGCTAATTAGCCTGGTTAGTGCAAAATCCAAATGTTAATGCAACAATCAAATAAATGCCCAAAATATAAGAACATGTCAATCAAGAAAAATGGTGGTTCTAGCTAAAAGAGAAAGATTAATTTACGAATAAAATACGTAATGAGAAAATAGCACATTACAATCACTATGTGGCCTCATACCACCACCAAAGGGGTACTCATCGAGTTGCTGGCACTCGGACATCGAGCCTCAGCTCATGAAAATATACATGTAACCAGAAATGAGTATATCAAATAATGTATCTATCATCATCTCTACCTGAATCATAACTCCAAACTCCCACAAGGATCAACATAGTCAAAATCACATAGGATTATTCAATGAACAATCCAATAGGAAAGAGCAGGGGACACAAGGTTGCATAAGTTGAGCCTAAGGTGGTGCACACCCACAATATACTGAGCAAGCTCGAAGTATACTAAATAGATAAAAGTGGGTTTTCAGTCTATATAAGACTCCACTTTCTCACTTGTACTCAGCTCAAGATTATGACAACCTGGTCCACGCCTCCTCTCTCCACACATACACTCTTGACAATTTATCCCCTTAGGGTCATCTAGTGTAAGGTCCACAACATACACATAACTACATCACAAACACAATGGTAATTCACACACAACAACCATAACGTCTTACGCATGGTATAAATATACAGGGTACAACACAATCATTACCTTCATGGGTTACGATACATCACATTACCACATCCTACACCCAAAGTGCAATCACTGTACACTAGGGATCATACTCACCATATGCCCCTAAATCATGACATGAACCATCACATATTACATGAATTATACGTATGAGGAAAACAATGTCTAACATTACGACATATAATCCCTTTGCGATACAACACAGTGATACACACGACTCATAACAACATGGTGATGACATCACAATATGATTCAATTCACTCTACACCAATTTTTCATGCAATACATCAATACATCTTCACATCACATAAGGTCAAAATGTTCCAACACTCTGCAATTCACAATATCATTCCATTCACACAAAACAAGGCGGTACATCACACACAGATTCCTCATTGGATCCACGAAAAGGAGAGTCAATACTCTCATCACAAGCAGTAATTCACACGTGAATTCTTCATAGAATCCACACGAAGGAGAGAGAATACTCCCATCCCCAACACATCAACATGATAACAAATGCACACTAAGTGACATACACATCATGTGCGTTCACATTATCACAATTACGACATAGATCACATCACTCTTAAAACACATTACTCTTCCAATATTTATCACCATCATGAAACACCATCACCATCATGTAACACCATCATCATCATGCAAAATCATCACAACTCCAATCCATCCCAGAGGTTCGAGAGCATGAACCTCCGCTCTGATACCATATGTAGTGCCCACATTTTACACACCCAAATACAACAGTAAAATACTAGGATAATTTTTTTTTTTTTTACTTACATTGCATCACTACACACAACACAACAAGGGCTCCAAGTACAGAAACTCGACTCACATATGACAATCACATAAGTCATCGACTCACATAGACTCAAGAAAACAACATAGGCATGTCGATGCCACACTTCTCCCAATGAACGAATACTAGCAATGACCCAACCACAAGAAACATGACTTTAGGAATGGCGAACCCACAACACATCATTACTTTAAATGTATTTTAGTTACGATTAACATCCCAAGAACATTATTATGTAAGCATAATTTTCTCCCTTTTCCATCTACAAAATCTTAAGTTCATTCCATTTTTAATTTACAGTTCAACCAATTTAGGTTGGCTTCCTTTATGCATCACGAAAATTTCCATAACTTACTTGCTTATTTGGCACAATTCAAATCACATATACAATACTTAATTATCTTGTTCTTATGTTAAGAATATGCTTCTCAAACATTTATTTAATGTTTAAAATTTACCCTTGCTACACAAGTGAATCTAACGTGATGTCAAGGTGAAATCTTGGGATTAAGGAAGACATAGATTCGAGATAGCTTTTTCCCCAGAACATCCATCGATCACAGAATAGTTATTTCACTACCATAGTTGTTAAAGTTCAATAACTTATGGACTTCCATTTATATTTATATATCTTTTTTTTTCTCAAAGTTTGGTCACACCAAGGCAATTTATATTCTTTGCAACACATGAAAATGTTTAATTAAGTTATAAGGACTCCAAGAGTGACCTTAATCCTAATCTCCAATCTCATTTTCATCTTATATGATATGCTCTTACATCGCACTATGGTCTCGTTATTAGCATTGTTTTGTAATCAGGAGTTATAGAAGTATTTGACTAACATCTTGAAGGGGTACATGATCGGAAGAATTGTAAACTATACATGAACCACAAGTGACACCTCCTAATCAGCTGAGGTTTGGTTTCTTCCAATATGCACTTAATGATCCATGCCTCAACTATATAAGAGTTTAAGGCAGGTGGACATATTTATACTAAACCACATTCAAGAAAATACCAAGATGTTATTTTGATAGAAACCAAGGTAGCACCGCTTAATCGTTCCTTCGAACAAGGACTCATAAGGTGACTTCTAAGGTGGTCTTCAACACTCAACCTAGTGTCGGACCTGAAGAGAGGGCATTCTTCTCATGATTACCAAAACTAGAAGGAAACCACATACTCTGGATAAAGTTGGACCATGTCATTCCTAAAATATGGGTTCACGACAATGTCACTAGACATAATGACTATGATGGTAAACTCCAACTAGGGTTTTATTTACCTAACCTAGGAGGTCTCATCGAGTGCAAAGTTTAAGTTCATTCTACGGTTTTAAATTTCTTATATGGTAAAAAGGATCACACATGCAGCAAGTTATGCACAATATTTTATTAGGGTTGAGTGTTTCCATTAAAAAAACTCTTTATTACGTTTGCAAGGTAAGAAGATAACCCAGTAATTAATTTAATCATTTATTGAATACTGAGAAGTTACTACAATATATTAACTTCAATTTCATTTACTATAGATAAATCAAACCCTTTTTTCCATACACAACTAAGAATCAAATTGAACCGGTGATTAGATGCACATTTCCTAAGATATCCCTAAAACTAGCATCTCCTACATATTAACAAATTTCAATTATAACTTTTCTGTAACAAGAGACTACATTAGACAGTTATTCATTTTACAATGACCTATAAAAATTACAATAATAATAATTAAATTACACATCACCTTTTTTTCGTCATTCTTCCATCCTGCAAAACCCACGTGAGCATGATATCAACGATAAATCACTGGCATGGCATCCACCCTAATCAATCATAATTATCATTTTTCAGTTTCCCATTTACATAAGATAAAAATTACAATTTGCAATCGAAACAAAAAGGTTTAGAGACATGTATTCATTACATTTCATTTTTCTTCTTTTTGTAACCCAGGAGAGAGAAAGAGAAGGGTAGAGAGAGAAAACACCATTTGGTCAAAAGTTCTAATACACACAACAAGTTTCATTATAGTGTTTTAAACAGTTATTTACATGTGTTAAAATTTTCAGGGTGATTTGGCAACCCTACGAGGTCCCGCAGCTTTCTATTCTTACATTTTCTCACTAGCTACAAAACGTTCAAAATGGGCTCGGAGGCTAAGAAACTACTTCCAAAGGTTATCTTCCATGAGCACGCACACCACGATTAACTTTCTACGTGTCCCCAGATATACCAAGAGTTCATAGCAACTGACGAATTGAAAAAGAGCGAATGGTTTGCATTTGGCGGCTAGTTTTCCGGGCCACCTGGTCATAGTTCACCCAGTTGTAAAATGACAAAAGTTAGCTCGAGGGCCCAGAAAACCACATCCAAAACGAACGTTTGATGGAGGAGCACGCAACGAGACATCTCCTACTAGTTCCCCTATATAAGGAGAATTCATTAGAGTCGACGGGACTGAGAACTAGAGAACCATTTTTAAACGGCAACAAGTTTTCTAGAGCGACAAGATGAAATTGGTCCAGTTTGACCTCACAAATGCGCGACCGAGGCCTACAAAATGGCTTCACCAAACTATCCCAAAAAGTTTCTCTTTCCTATACTTGAATGTTCCATGCAATTTTCTAGTATAAACACTAGAGGTTTGCGAAGACGGGAAGTAATTTCTCCATCCAGTTTCAAATGGTGGTTCAAAATGAAAGCCAACTTTCTAGATTTAACAACTTTCTACTTTGTAAACCCAGAGTAATAACAGGGCTCTATAAGAGCGTCAAAAGGATGTCATATGTTCATTTCGGTCAAACCAAAGGTCAAGGTGACTCCTCGTATACCAAGGTACATGAATGAAACTTCACATCTCATTTCCAGAGTTACGAAGGGTACTTAGTGAGTCTCCAAAAATGCAAAATTTAACTATTTAAAACAAGGAGAAGGTCAACTTTATCAATGGGGAGTCAAATTCGTCTGGTCGATAAAATGATATTGGAGCGATCAAGAAGGGTAAGAGTTTTCTAAATCATCTCAAAGTGAGGGTGATAGTTCATGGTTTAAAGTAGGCGAGTTATAATGACTTCGTGAGTTACGACATGACAATTTATTGTTTTGCAATGAGTTGAAGGAACATTTAATTGTATTAAAAATCCCATAAATTTAAAATTCTATTTAGTTGCAAAAGAGAACTAAAACATGAGAATTATGAGAGGTAAGGGAAGAAGAACCATGCCTGGAAATGATGAGTGAAATGGTACAAGGGGCTCCAAGTAGTTTACACTCACGATCGTCGAGACCACCATTTTTGCCATACATGCCTGTAGTCACGTGCAAAACCAAGCCATTCATTGTGCACCCATGTCTCATCGAAAAGAACCATTTTGTGTTTTCAAGAAGTCATCCCGATCCCAGAGACCACATTTTCTATGTCAACAGATCACACCTTTTCAACAAAATCCATTTTTGTGCATACGAATACTCTGAGGAATGACTTTCAAATACAATGCATAGGAAGCATTAATTAATGGTTCTAACAAAAATAGTCTAGAAGCTTGCACTTGGAAGAGGTGAGGCAATAATTCTTTTGCATGATTCTACAAGAGGCACTCATGCCATCGAAGTATTTACAACCCTCATGCACTGAACCTACATGGCTGAAAGCTAATTAAACCAAAAATGAAGCTTACAAGGTCAGGGTATGTTCCATAAGACCACATCTCTTTGAGGCATTCTACCAAACAGATCACAGCCTTTTCTACACATCCATTTTGTGCATATGCTGCCATCATGGCATTCCATGAGACAACATTTCTTTGAGGCATTCTATCAAACAGTTCATGCCTTTTAACAGACCCATTTTTTTACATATCCTGCTATCATTGCAGTCCCTGGAACTGCATTTCTTCCATGCATTTAGTCAAATGGTTCACAATGCCCTATTTCATACTTCCATTTTTTACATATATTTGCTTGTAAAAAACTACACTTGTTTTGATGCCATGCATTCTACAAAACTATTTTGACGTCCCCAAAGTTCCTTTGAAAGTTTTTTTTTGCTTTCATTCGGAGCCCCATGCAGAAAATAATCTCAGGCGCAACAAATAAGGATTCCCCTTTTGGCATTCATGTTGGCAAGTATTTGAGTGAAAAACAAACTAATTTCCTCCCATTTTTTTTGATGAGCGCCCATCAAGTTACTCATGTCCCCAAAGCATTTGCAAATTGCAACAACTTTGACAAAACCCTCTCTCCAATGTGCTTTGATTTTCCCACGCAGTGTGTGGCGCGGCCTGGGAGGATGCTAAAAATGGTTGGAGTCTGGCTTTACACGCATCAAATGCATTTTCTTGAAAGTTTCCAAGGCCTCTTCAACAAACTCATTCTGAGCAGATCCCTGTGCCCCCAAACCAGCCACCCCATGCCCAAAACTAACGCATTCCAAAAGCCAAAAAGACAAAACCCTAACTGTGATTTTTGGACTTTTTCACCTTCTTCCACTTTTCCCTAAACCACCCAACATTCACGGGCATTTTGATTTTTTTTTTTTTTAATTCCTTTTAAATTTATTTATCTATTTATTTTTGTTTGTTTTAATCTAAAAATGTCATAAAACCCTAAAACGAAGTAGACAAATAAATAAAATATAACTTAAAGTCAATCCATTACCAGAGATAAAATTTCGACACAAAAGTGACTGATCAAAGTCGGCGATATGAGTTATAATAGTATTATAAACATTATTTTAATGATTTTACGGCTTAATAATGATAATAATTATTAATCCCCCAAAATAATTTCATTTTAGGTCCTCGACAATGGGTAATCACAACTTATCTCTCCAAGAATAATGAATAAAGAATGAAAGAATAAATAAATTCCTTACACAAAAAGAATATAGAGGCTACTCGACGCCTTTCTCTTCTACAGGAAGGATTAACTATGGATATTCATTCTTGATCTCTACCTCTAAATCATTCCAATCACTTAGTGCTTTATTTTTTTATCTGGAATGTCTACAACTACAACTTCCAACTCATCAAGGGTCATATTTTCTCCTTCATTATACATGACCTTGAGAATATTAGCCATACTTGGGACCATTCCCTCCATTATATCCATCCTCTCTACAATGAGCTTCCCGATTTCTTTTATTCTCTCCTTGTGCGGGACTCGAGAAGCTTCTTCAAGTGCATCGCACTTTGCTTCTACCAGTGTAATTCTCTCTATGCACTCGAGTATTTCATCCTTTGCTTCCTGAAGGAATTCATCCTATTCTCCCATAGTCTTTGCTTTTATTATTACATCCAAAGGTCGTGCACATAGTCAACACTAGGTCTACTTTCTTAAACTCATCCTTCAAAATTTGCAAAATGGACTCATAACTTGTAATTTTCCTTACAATTATGGCCTTGGCCCTTATTTCCTCTTCTGCAGCATCCTTAGGTGTGGGCATACAAACAATCCCTTCTTCCATTACCATACGAACAAGTACGCGCACATAATGCATCACAGATGGGAACTTTTGTGGCAAGTCCTTCTCAAAATGTGGCCTTTTTTTCTAAAATTTCATCTGCAAGCTCCTCTGCCATACTTTGTAATGCCTCAGCCTTGGCTTCAACTTGCACCTTCTCAGTTGTTAAGCACTTAATCTCTATTTCTTTTTCCTTTTTATCTTTGAGTAGTGCTCTTATAGTTTTCACTTTGTCAATATTCTTGCGTACAACCTCAACAGATATCTTTATTAAGGCATTTCTTACATGTTCATCAAACATGATAGGGGGCTTGACATTCACATGCCTGGAATGGGGCACTTTCTTCATTCTGCGTGAAACACAAGATTCCTCACACATGTCGAAATCAAGCTCATCCATATGAGTCTGCATAGTCCAAGATAGTTGCTTGCGTGTGTATGCGTTTGCCATGTCTACATCCATGAGTTCCCATCCATACAAATCCTTAGGATCCAAAGTTCTTTGAAACCATGTGCGTATGATTTTACTTGTGTCATCCACATAGCCAACTGCATGAGTCTCATAATCTTCCCCATAATTTTCCTTCCTTGATAATCTCCCTTATAGAATCCTGGCACCCACATCCAATACTGGGTCCTCACCGAATGTGCGGTATGGGGCACTCCTGATGGCTCACCCTTATCTTCACTTATCTCCAAGCCATCTTTCACATTGTCTATATTTTTCTCCTTTAGCTCCCCTTCATGTTTATTCATCTCTTCTTGAGGATCTTCAGTATCCTCGATCACCCGAACAGTGGTAGGTGCATTGTCTTCAAATTTTTCCTCCTCTTCCTCTTTTCGAGGATACATGTGCCTCTTCTTCATCTCAAGTTCTACCTCCTTAAGAGAAGTATTTGGTGTATGTACTATGGAAAAGTGACATGTGAGCATGAGAATCTATAAGAAACTCTTCTTCCTACCCGACCTCTTGAGGTTGTCTTTGAGATAATCGGTTGAAATGGAGTATATAAAGATACAAACAAACTAGTTGGGTAATCTTATATCCTCAATACGTAATAATGGAATCTATGAATCTAAGGTGAAGAAGGCCCTCCTAACTTGAATTAGTGTAATGGATCGTTCGGATATAATAGTTGTTCGAGGCTCCAATCAATGTCGAGATCTGTTGAGATCCTATTTATTGGTTGTTGGATACGTGGAAAATGACTTATAGGTGCTTCATGTGTATTTCCAGACAAGGTCATGGAAAATGGTGATGAGAGGTGTAGTAGATCCTCCGGAGTTTTATGGACGATTCTCTAGTCTAGTCCAAAAATCCCTAGCCTGATTGGCTGCTACGTTTAATACAGAGAATTGTGTAATGATGTATGGTGGAAGTGGTGAGGACCTAAATATTAGTGTTCATAAACCAGCGTCAATGTCTGATTGATCAATAGGCCTGTTGGGTTGTGGGACTTGTGGATCACAACCGTAAGTTCATGGTTGTGGCAGACCTCCTATGGTCATATGAGGAGTTAATCTCTCCTTCCGACTATCCAATAATCATACGCCTTTTCAACCTCTATGTTTAGAACTAGGAGTTGTGTAATTTTCTCAGAATACCTTACAGGTGTTCTGGTAACTTGAATGCATAAGCTAGTGTCTATGTCGATGAGGAGGTCTCCTACATTGGGTTGTGGAACTAAAGGATCACAACCAAATGTTTGTTCTCTTCGAGTCCTTGTATAGTCATGCGGATATCCTATCAAGGTAGTCTATAGTTAGGATGATTTGACCAAAATGTGTATGCCTTGTCGTCTTCAATATTTAACTCTCTCAATTGTTCACTAACTACTCGTAGGTTTACTGTTGTTCGAAAACCTGGATCCTAAGGTCTTGATCTATATCAGCTAGTGTTATGGGGAGATTTGGTTGAGGCACTATTGGTTCAAATATGTATTCTCTGGGCTCTCTAGATCCCATGATTGTCATGCAAAGATGATTCAATTTTAACTGAAATGAATAAACTGATTATGAAAGATGTATCTACACTATGCATATGTTTTTTTTTTTGTATTTTCGATGAAGTATTTTAACGAAATTAAAAGAGCAACTATTCTAATATATTCCAAAAATGGACAATTAATCTAATGACAAAATCAAAACAAGAAAAGTAGCCTGATGTAGCTATTTACTTGTGCAGTTGTGAGTTTATCCTAAATATCTAAGTAACTAACTAGTTTAATCGAAAAACTCTCAATCCTACCTTAGAAGTGAGGAATGAATCATAGCTTCTTAGAAACTATCATTCCCCATAGCTTCCCTGGAAATATTGAAAGATAAATTTAACTGAAATGAAATAATTTACTACTCTATTTGATATGCTATAACTAGAACTTTGATAGCTCAAACACGGAGTTTACAAAATGTGATAAATCCAGGTTGTGTATGACTTTGTCCCCTCAGTGTGATCTCCTCATTCCTTTATGTTCTCGTGAATCCAGAAAAGTGTGTATATGATAGCATTAGTAGAAGAAGATAGTTGAACAATGGCAGCTTTGGATATAGACCGAATACAATGCAAGTAAGAGAGGGATAGTGCAAGTGAACAGAGCTTGACTATGCAATTCCTAGTAGGATTTATTGTGGGAATACAACACAAATATATCGAGAATTATGGAAACTATCTTTTGTGACAAAACAAAACCTGTAACTCTAAATGGATTCCTAATCTAAGAATGAAACTACCTTATCCTAAGCTGACTATATGGAACAACAATGAAGTAAGATGGAAACAAGAAGATCAAGTGATCCTAAACAACAAAGGAAAAGCTAATAACTGATGCAAAACATGAAACTATTGGAACTCTAAGAAAGAACTTCAAATGAACTAAATGATTTAAACAAAGAAGGAGAGGGGCCTCTTGTTTGAAAACAAGCTGGCTATTTATAGCAATTGCATTCACTAGAAGGTAACTTGGAATTGAAATCTTTTACCATTAAATAAAAAGAAAACACTATTTACTGGGTGGCCACAACATAAATGCAAATCAAAGTGGTTGAAGAATGTGGGTAGAAATTTGAATTTTACGTTTGATGAAATCATCAAAACATTCTGGAAAATGTGCACAGGACCACCACCTTGTGCAGGGTGGCGGTTATAAGACCGCCACTCCGTCTTGGGCGGCGATCACGAGACTGCTGCCCAGGCAAGGTGGCAGTTTCGTCACTGAAGACCAAAATTCAAGGAAGAAGGGGGAGAGGGTAGAACAAAGCACGTGGAGGCCGAATGAGGCACATGGGATGCAAATGTATACTTGGTGATATTTTCTGGATTCCGAACACCTTGCGAGGAGACCTATATCATCATTGGGGTATGTGTAACCTCTTTCCGGTGGTGCAGTACCCTACAATTTTGGGTACATACATATTGCCCCCTCAGAGAAGTGTCTTAGCCATGAAGAGGAGTAAAACAGTGGATCCGAGTATGGCGGTACTGAAATGGGAAGTTAGAAGTCGTACCTGACAAGCTTGTGTGTCGGAATGTTGTCATCCAAATTCCCACTACCTACAAAATGAAAAGAGGACTGAAGTGTAGATAGATACAAGAAATTAAAAAAAAAACTAAATTAATATGAAATTAGGAATTACCATCTATGTGGGGATTAGAACTTACCTCCATCGACGCTATAACCATGCGAAGAAAACATTCAAAATTAAATTAGAATACTTTATATATTTAAAACTAGCTCATTTTACTATTCATTTACACGTGTTGATTTGGTGATTTTTGAGCTCTGGGACCCACGGTGACCATTTTCAATGAGAGTACAGTCAAAACATCCATTACGAGATCGTGATCATGCCTCTGAGAGCAGGACATCGGCCTGTGAAGTCTCAGGTTAGTTCTTCTCAATTTATCGTTTTTAAACCTAAAATATAGAAATGTTGAAATCTTTGTCATGGGGGGATTATTTTTGAAAATTATAGTCTTAAATGAGTCTCTAGGGGGCACCCATAGGGTAGGTCTTTATTTCATCTAAAATGATGTTTTTTGCATTTTTAAAGTGTTTTTAGGGATTTCAAGTCGTTTGGCGTTTTAGGATAGGACCGTCGCTCTGCATAGGGTGGCGGTCATGGGACCACCGCCCTATGAAGGTGGTGGTTACGGGACTCGCCGCCTAAGAAGGTGGTGGTTACATGACCGCTGCCTCTGAAGGTGGCGGTTGGGAAACTGCCACTCTGCATAGGGTGGCGGTTTCGAACAGAATGCAAAAAAGGATGTAAATTTTAATTGTCTTTGCATTTTTGGCATTTCTATATGTTCTTGATAATTTTTCTAGTCGATTATGTTACTAACTTACTCTTTTTCTACATTTTTGGGTGGATGCAGAAGAAGGAAGAGTATATCAGATGGAGCAGAGAGAGGGAGTGTGATTGGCTCTCGACAGTATTGGATGCATTGTCCTAGGATGAGAGGGACACTTTGCAGAGGGCTGAGATTCTGATCTCTCGGGTTGCTCATGTTTCTCCTTCCTGTCACATACTATGTGACTTATTTTCATATTGGGATGTAGATCGAACACCTTCCGATTTCTAGGAGTTAGGGGTGAGTGGACCATCACCCTAGAGGACGTTTACCATATATTAGGGGTTCTCGATTCTTGGGAGGTGGTTGTCTCTCAAGACAGCAGTATCCAGATCTCAGTTGGTTCAGTGGGCCACATATATGGGAGATGTTGTTGTTTCCATGGGGTTGAAGAAGGGGGTGAAGGTCCATTCTATTGCTGCCTCTCCTATCCCTGTGATCCGTAAGGCCATTATGGGTATCCTTGCCTCACGTTTGATTGGGGACAAGGGAGGGGATACTCTTCTATATTGCTGGGCTCCCATCATCAGCATGATTGAGGCCCATGGTTGTATTTATGCTTGGGGAGCAGACATCCTGGGACCACCTACCATGATTTATATAGGGTGGTCAGACTATAGGGACAATCACTGAGTCATCCCACTCTAGTTATGAGTTGGGTGTATGAGCGCATCATTCCTTATGGGAGAGGTATACAGGTGGAGGATCTAGGGGCTGTCAGGGTAGCGAGGTGGACAGGGATGACCGTACTTAGGATGCCACACCAGCCAGTGGCTTCCCTAACTATTACAGACATGGAGGCCACTCCTTATCAGGACATGGCAGGGCTATGGGGGGAGGAGACACTTACATTGATTTCCTGCTCTTCCATGGGTCAGCTGGTAGATAGGACAGGGAAGCTAGAGACCCACCCCTTTGATAGAGTACCACAATAGTTTGGCCTCCCCTATATTGATATGTTTCCTCTGGTGGGGCCAGTATATAGATCTATTTGTGAGGCCAGGGGAGGTCCTAGAGGTTGAGGTTGGACTACGGTCACTCCTGGTGTTCCTATTACAGCTAGGAGGGTGGTTTGTGCTCGAGGGGTAGCTAGTGTTCCTCGAGCACCTTTACTTCAGATTGGCACCGGTCCTGCTCATAGTGGAGATGAGCCCATTGATGTGGACTTTGAGTCTAAGGAGTTCACTGGGGGAGATAGAGGAGGAGACAGAGGAGGGTGAGACCGGAGCTGGCGGGATAGGTGAGGAGGAGGACAGCGATACTAAGTGGCATGACACTCAGGATATCTTGTGGGCCGAGAGGGCAGAGGAGAGCACAAAGAAGGTAACCCTGATTCGAGGAGTTACCTTCTCAGGATTTAGGGGGAGATGACGAGTCCATGGTAGGACATCACTTTGCTCCAGATATGGGAGAGGTGTGATAGTCGGCGGTGTGTCGGCCAGCAGTGACACGAGATCCTAGAGATCCCACCTGGAGGCCTGGAGATCTGAGTGAGTTACTACTCTTTTCTCGACTTCATTTTAGTTAGAATTGTTTAGTTGATGTTTCCCTTTCGTTATTTCACTTGTTTTTGGTCTTGTTTTGGACAACCTTCTAACTTGTTTATTTCTCCTTTTTTATTTGTAGTGACTACTTTGAGGGATGGCGAGACTTGATTTTCCAGGTGTGCGTAGACACTCTACTACTCCCTTCGGAGGGTACTCGGGCTGAGTTGACTGAGGATGTTGGAGAGCCCTCGCAGCTGGCCGACATACTGATATCTTTTCCCCTGTCTAGGAAGGTGGAAAAGATCATTACCTCCCTTCGCACCAAGCTAGCTGGATATAGGACTGCTGAGTGCTTGATGAGGAGGAGTCACTCTCATAGTGAGACTACAGCTACTAGCCATGATCATGAGCCCTCAATTCATTTAGAGCGTCGTTGCAGTAGGAGTCCTAGATGAGGTCGTGCACCTTCTGAGGGATCTCATAGGGATTGAGAGATCATGGTGCCTTTTTGTAGTGATTTTTGGTCGACACCTATACGAGTATTTTTGTATTTTCTCGGGCTCATTGAGCATTTTGACCATGCCTTAGTGCATGATGGCATTGTACATAAAACACCATTCATATATATATATATATATATATATATATATATATATATATCTTTTTGGATCTAGAACTTCTTGTGTCTAGAATTTTGTGATTCGCTTCTCATGTGTATACTAGATGTTTTTAGAGTACTTGTTTTTATATGCTTTTCAGAATGTATGCAATGGATGAAAAATGATAACAAATACTAAACAAAATGCTTTACTTTATTTGTTTTTGTGATGCTGATATACGATGATGTAGAACATATTGTAGTACTAAACTTTTGGCCTCTTTGGGAAATGTCTGTTGTTTCTTCTTATATTGGAAAAATGTGATGAATGTATAGAGATAAAGAGATGAACTTGCCCCATTCCCAAACTCCACACAACTAGTAAGATGCGAGGGCTCAACACCAAGAGTTGGGAAGGGCACAAATTGTATGAGTTTGACTGAATGGAACGATGAGAGATAGACAAACCAGTGACAGAAACCAAACTTAGACCTACACACTTACTCTACTCAGAACTACCACCAAGCTCAGAAGGCAACTTACTTTTTAGTTTATCTAGACTTAGATCTATAGATGGCAACCTGGTTGACAAAATCTAGTTTTGAGGATTTGATCTCTTTAGAATTTGGACACTTATTTTCACTTAATATAATATGTTAATTTCACTTAAAATACCAAGATTTGTTAATTTGTATGAATTTCCCCCCCACACCTTGCCCCATGCCACTAGTAAGAAACATGGGTTTGCCACCAAAGGCAGGATATAGGTGAGTAAGGGAACTTCTTTCCTTTCCCAACCTCACACCACCAGTAAGAGATGTGGGCTTACCACCAAAGGTTGGTGGGGCAAAGAAGTGTGTAAAATAAAATATTCTATTTGCTTGGTATTTTTTATTCTATTTTATTTTGACACTTCTGAACTGTGATTTTGGAATATCCTTGTTTCAAAGAGACATAAGAGGGATAGATGTGACACCAAGAAGCTTCTAGAACAGACCGTAGGTAAGAACAACTTCACCTAGTAGAAAGAAAGAGCAAAACCAAGTATGCAGGCCTTGGTATGGTTTTCATCAACATTTGTCTGTCAAACTTGATGAAAATATTTTGAAATTACTTGATGATGTATGAAGAGATGTGATTTGAATGTTTTTGCCAATATTTTCAGAAATTTGTAATAGATTGCTTAAGAGTAAGTTCCTTGACTACAATTTTTATGAAATAAGTGGACAAAATGAAACAGCTAAATGACTAATGCAATGTAGGTAAATATAATGTACAAGTGGTGATTCTGATGTCTCATGCGTAAAACCGTTTAAGATGTAAGGAATTGACAGTTTCATTGAATTCCTCACCTTCTAGTGTACACAAGAGATACGCACCATTTCCGTAGTCCTTCATGACTCGGTATGGGCCCAACCACTTGGGCCGAATTTCCTTCCTTCACCGATTTTCTTATCAATCCGGCTGTCTAGTCTTAGAACTAAATCTCCCTCATATATTTCTCGCTCATAGAATTTTTTGTTATATTTCCGGCACATTTGGTCAACATAGGCTCTATGCCATTGTTCGGTATTTAGCCTAGCCTCATCAAGGCTTTCTAGTTGAGAGAGATGTGCCTCTTTATAGGTGTCTTCTCCCGAATTTCTTGTAACGAGATGCGGAGGCTAGGTATTTTGACCTCAAGCGGGAGAACCCTTCGCCCCAAATACTAATGAGAAGGGGGTTTCCCCCATCAGTGTTCTTATTGAGGTTCGATGGGCCCACAAGGCCGGATATAATTTTAAATGCAAATCTCATTTTTTCTCCTTAACTGTTTTGAGGAGAATGGATTTTAATGTTTTGTTCATTACTTCATCTTTTCCATTAACTTGAGGATAGTAAAGAGAGGCCATATGATGGTTTACTTTGAATTTTCTACATAGCTCACGGACCTCATCATTCTTAAAGGATGTACCATTATCTGAGATAATGACTTATGGGACATCGTATTGTAAATGATTTGGTACAGAATGAACTTGGTGATTACCGAACTTGGTACGGTGGTGAGAGGCATGGCCTCTACCCATTTGGTAAAATATTCTGTGGCCGTAGTTATAAAGTTATGGCCATCTGTTGATGAGGGAGAGAATTTCCCTATCAAATCTAGAGCCCACGTGGAGAAAGGCCACAGGGTTTTTATTGGTTGCAGAGATTGTGCTGACATGTGAATCTCATGAGAGAATTCTTGGCATTTGTGGCACTTATGTACAAACTCTACTGCGTCATGTTCAAGACTAGGCCAAAAATAGCCCATCCGATGTATTTTGTGAGCAATGGCATGACCACCGAAGTGACCTCCACATATCCCACTGTGGGATTCATAAAGAATATTCTTAGATTCTTCTGTGTCGACACATCATAAAAGCATGCCATCAAAGGCTTTATGATAGAGTACTTGTTCTTAAATAACTTATTTAGCAGTGATAATGCTTAAACACCTTCTTTGTTACGATGTGGAACCTTCTGGGTATGTATGGTCCATAATAAAATTGATGATGTCAGTGTACCAAGGACATGTAGAGATGGGGGCCTGGTTTTGATAAAGTATGTACACTCATCGGGAAATTATAGATTTACCAAATCACCTCCATCTAACGGATTGTCAGCTAACCAGTATGCAATGATTTGTCCCTTAACGGATTTCTAGTTCACAAATGTTAATTCAAATTATCCCATTAAGGTTATGAAACTTCTAGCCTTTTTAGATAAAGACCCTTGCGTGAGGAATGTTCGTAAATGATCTGTCTTTACAATGACCCTTGTTTCTTGATTTAACATGTAATGTCTTAAGCATTTTGTTGTAAAGACTATGGCAAGACATTCTCTCTCTACCTGTGTATAACATGTTTCATAATCAAGCAACATTTGGCTAATGAAATAGACTGCACGTTTCTCATTTATCATTGTCTTCTTGAACCAAAATGTAAGGTAATGAGACATCAATGGCTCGTGAGTACAAAATCAAAGGATGATATGGTCTGGGAGGAATTAGCGTGGGAGGAGGCAACAAGAAGCGTTTAACCACTTCGAATGCCTTGTTGCACTCTTCTCATCCAATTAATACTATAATATTTCGTAATAGATTGTTGATTGGATGAATAGAAAAACTTAAATCCAGGATGAACCTTGATTGCACCAAGTTTCCCAAGAAATGATCGATTCCGCACTCAAATCGATGGTGGAATAATCTTGAGAACAACCTAGATTTTGACTGGATCCACATCAATCCCTCATGAAGATATAATGTAACCTAGAAGCTTGCCTCCTGTCACACCGAATATGCATTTCTCTTGGTTCAATGTGACACAATATTCAATCAATCATGAGAGGATGATACAAAGTACTTCTGGGTGATCACAGTGCTTCTTGGCCTTGGCCAACAAGTCATCCACATAGGATTCCACAATTTTATGGATGAGGTCATGGAATATGTATGTCATTGCCCATTGGTATGTAGCATTGGCATTCTTAAGACTGAACAACATGAAAACGTAACAATAAGTTCCCCAAGGAGTTATAAACATGGTTTTGGCTTGATCATGTTCAGATATTTTAATCTGATTATACCTTGAGAACCCATCCATGAGGGACAAAAATTCAAATCTAGTTGTTGCATCAATAATGACGTCAATGGATGGTAATGGGAAGTCATCCTTGGGACAAGCTTTGTTAATATCTCAAAAGTCTATGCAAATGTGTATCTTCCCATTCTTTTTGAGAATAGGGACGATATTAGATACCCATTGTGAATAATCAATGGGTTTGATGAATCCCACTTGGAGAAGTTTCATTACTTCTTCTTTTAACATGAGAGCCACTTTTGGCTTCATTGGTCTTGACTTGTTTGATTGGTTTTACACTGGTTTAGTGAAAAGATTATGTACCATGATATGTGGTACAATTCTTGTCATCTCTTTATAGTTAAACGTGAAATCCTTTTGATGCTCTTTAAGGATTTGGGTGTGTATTTCTCTCTCCTCCGGAGTTAGCGAGATCCCAACTTCAAAATTTGTGGTTCTTCCTCTGTTCTAATGTTTATGTCAATTGTTTCTTCAATTAAAGATGTGTTGCCTTCTTCAAATTCAGGTGGGGCTAGAGTACATTCCAAAATTTCTCTGTTCTCTACCTCATAGATATTGAGATCCTTCTGTGGGGGAGACTCTACCATGGGATTTCCAAAATAGGAAGAGGAATGTGGTATTAGGGAAAGATCTACTATGTGGTGAGCACGATGTAACTCTGCATAGGAATTTAGATATTCGAGGGTGACTCTATCATTGTCAAAGTGATCTAGGATAGCAAAATCATTCTCATTTTCTCTATGAGTCAGGAGTGGGTTTGTTGGTATTTTATGCACTAATGGTTCATCTGACGAAGCGATACCCTGAAACTTATATTTTCCAACTCACTATTTGGAGTGAAACGGAAGCCGAGGTTCTTTATTGAATCTACGAGAAGGTTCTGATCTCGTGGGATTTATTCAATTGATATGAAGTTGAATCGTTTACTTAGATCTAGTACCGCTATTTTGTAGAGTTGTAAATGTTTAGCTCTAGTCTCATATACCTTAGAGACTTGGTTTGCAACTAGTTGTGAGTCTCCTAGTACTCTAATGTTATTGACACCCATTCTTTTGGCTAGGATGAGGCCAAGGAGGAGGGCATCGTACTCTGCCTCATTGTTTGTACACTCAAAGTTTAATTTAAAGGAAAAAGGTAGGATCTTTCCCTCAGGAGAAGTAAAGATCACTCCTGCCCTAGCTCCAAAGTGACATCTAGCTCCATCGAAGTGGAGAATCCAATATTTTCTTGGGAAAATGGATGTTGGGATATTCGTCGTATCTGTTTCTTCTGCCTCGGTTACTTCTACCATATAAACTTCGTCTGATGGAAGGGAACCAATTCCTAGGGTGTATCCCATACCCATATAATCAAATGGTAGGAGAATGGGCATATATTTCTCTAGTAACTCAAAAATCTTTGCGGTAGTCCCTAATGACACTGTTTCTATGACATTAGCCTCATTTTTGAGTGTTGGAATGCCCTCGACTAGATTTGTAATTTCCAATTCTGTGGTAGGTATCAACTTCTCTTCTGGTTTTGAATTAATTGGTTTGCTAAGTTGATTCGTTGGGAGTTCAAACTCGGAGTGAATGCAGTATTTTCTTCAAATCAGCTAGGTGTATATCGAAGGGTTTTGGGTCGCCTTGTGCCACAAATATTTTCCCTAAGTGTAAAAATCTTATTTCTTGGAATAACGTGGAAGGGATTGCCTTCATGCGGTGTATCCATGGTCGACCAAGGATCATATTATAGTTGGTTTCCCAATCTATAATATAAAATTTGGTGAGGACCGTCTTGGGTCCTAAGGTGACTAGTAAAACTATGGTTCCAATTGAAGTGGCCTTGAGGCTATCATAACCTCTTAGCGTATTTCATGTTGTGGAATAGTTTGTTTCTCCATATCCTAAATTTTGAAGAAAAGTGAAGGGGACTATATTAATTGCTGCCCCATCGTCAATCATTGCGCATTTAACATAATTATTATAAACCCATACTTGTAAATGTAAATCTAGGTCATCTCTTCACACAATTTCGGTGCTCTGTTGTCATTTTTCTTATATCAAATATACACTCAGTATCCCTATCCAAATTGCCTGGAGGGTAGACGTCAAATTCTACATGATTTACTTGCGTTTACGGAGGAGGAGTGATGTTAATTAAATGACCAAGGCCTAATGCTTCTAAGAGAGCAGCCCTATGGGCGGGAGAGTTCTTTAACAAATCCAAGAAGGAGATGTGAGAGAAGGTCTTTGTTAAGTCATTAATTAAATCATAAGCACCTATGGGTTTTACCAACATTTTTTGAATGTTGTCTAGTTCTAATGGATAACTTGGAACTGGTTGAGAAGAATAATCCTGTGTTCTTGTTATGGTTTCTATGGGTAGCTCGGTGTCTAACTCTACTAGACCAACTATCTTGGTTTGCGGTCGAGTTCCTAATTGGGGTGCGACCGGTGGATTTAATGAAGTTGAAGCTTCATGATCGTTATTTCTTGTTATAACACCCTTATTCATTCTACTTGGATCTAACCTGTTATTGTTAGTATGATTTGGGAGCAGATTGTTAAAGATCTTGAGGGGTGCATTTTGAGGGGAAACTGCCCCTGTGTAAGTGTTTAGCGCGGGTACTACAAAATTTTCTAAGAACATATCTATAAAGAGTTGTCTTTGGTCTTCTGAAAACGCTGCATGAATTTATTGTAGTCATGAAAATTCCTAGTATCATGGCCTTGAATCTTGTGGAAACCACAATACAAATTGGGATTATAATTTGAGGTTGTTGATTTGAAACCTCTTTGTGGTCCAAAGTTCGATAAGGTTCTGGTTGTTAGAGTTAAAATTTTGAGGTTGTTGCCTTTGGTTTTAACTCTGATATCCAGTTGGGTTTCAATTTGGACCTTGTGTTTGGATTTTTCATTGTTGTTTTTGTTATGGTCATGGTGGATGATTAAAATCCACCGCATTGATTGTTGGAGTAAAATTGTTATTTCGCTGATTATTAGCGGTTGGTGAAATGTTTACAACGTTTTCTCTTTTAAATTGGTCTGTTACTCCATCTGTTGTAACCACGTGATTTTTGTTAAGGATTTTGGGTCCTTGATTGGTATTCATGGTATTAGGATAGGCCATATTGTTTTTATTGGGAGTGATTAATTTCTTGTTTGTTCCATATGTATTACGACCACTATCTATTGCTGCTTGGTTGATTCTGAGAGCACTCTCGAGTACTTCATCATAAATTCTTAGTGGGAACTTTTGGACTTCTTCCTTTATCTCTCTATTGGGGAATGAAGGAATAAATTACATAGTTCTATCTGATCTATGTTTAGAGCACTTGCTCATGAGTAGATAACCGTACGCCATCTTTGAATAAAATGAGCAGTGATTCATTATGTTCTTGTTTAATATGCAAGAATTATCGATTCTTTTTCTTAACAATTTGTTCATGAAAAAATCTTTGATGAACTCGACACGAGTTTTTAAATGAGTGTATCAAGGCTTCAGGTATTCTGTAGTTCCAATCAAAGGTAATACCCTCTAAGGTTTAAGGGAATATCTTGGCAACAACTCCATCCCAAGGAGTAATTCTGTATGGGTACGTGGCATAGGCCTTGATATGTGCATTTGGATCTCCCTCCTCTTTGTATTTGGGTAAATTAGGAAGAGGTATTGGAAGCATAACACTTCATATGGTGAAGTCTAGGGCATCTTTTAAATATTCTGAATAAGTCCCTACCGCATAGGCTTCGACTATCAATGGTGCTTCTTTGGGGGGGGGTGGTATGGTTTGTTGATATGACATAGAATATGTATTTGCGGGGACATAAGGGAATCTGTGTAGTTGAGAAAACATCTCGGGAGAGGAGAACATGTCTCCTGTGGTGATTTTGAATAAATTTTTAAGTAGGGAGGATCATTGTTCTGCAGGTATGGGTTGTTTGGTGCTAAGCCGGTAGGTATCATATTTTCAATTTGGAGCGGCATTTGAAAATGTGGTTCTAGTTGGTGTTTGCTGTGGATAGTTATATGAATGTTGAGGAGGCATTCCTAACATGCTTGTTCTGTAAGGAGGTCAACTTAGGCTGGGATGAGGTGGAGGGTTGGGGATTCCTGCTTGCCCGAAATATGAATTTTGATTTGCTTGAGCAAGTTCTAATCCTCTAATTTTCTCAACTAAGGCTGAAATGACCTCGATTGGCGAAGACACGGTGTTTTTCCTTAATGGTGTTAATCTCTCCTTCTGACTATCTAATAATCATATGCTTTTTCAGCCTCTATGTTTAGAACTAGGAGTCGTGTAATTTTCTCAAAATACCTTACAGGGGTTCCGGTAACTTGAATGCATAAGATAGTGTCTATGTCAATGAGGATGTCTCTTGCGTTGGGTTGTGGAACTAAAGGATCGCAACCAAATGTTTTTCTCTTTTGAGTCCTTGTATAGTCATGCAAATATCCTATCAAGGCAGTCTATAGTTAGGATGATTTGACCAAAATGTGTATGCCTTGTCATCTTCAATATTTAACTCTCTCAATTGTTCACTAACTGCTCATAGGTTTACTGTTGTTTGAAAAACATGGATCCTAAGGTCTTGATCTATATCAGCTAGTGTTGTGGGGAGATTTGGTTGAGGCACTATCGGTTCAAATATGTATTCTTTGGGATCTCTAGGTCCCATGATTGTCATGCAAAGATGATTCAATTTTAACTGAAATGAATAAAATGATTATGAAAGATGTATCTAACCTATGCATATGTTCTTTTATTTTTTATTTTCGATGAAGTATTTTAATGAAATTAAAAGAGCATCTATTCTAATATATTTAGAAAATGGATAATTAATCTAATGTCAGAATGAAAACAAGAAAAGTAGCCCAATATAGCTATTTACCTGTGCAGTTGTGAGTTTATCCTAAATATCTAAGTAACTAACTAGTTTAATTGAAAAACTCTCAATCCTACCTTAGAAGTGAGGAATGAATCATAGCTTCTTAGAAACTATCATTCTCCGTAGCTTCCCTGGTAATATTAAAAGCAAACTTTAACTGAAATGAAATAATTTACTACTCTATTTGATATGTTGTAACTAGAAATTTAATAGCTCAAACCTGGAGTTTACAAAAACAGTTGATAAATCCAGATTGTGTATGACTTTGTCCCCTTAATGTTATCTCCTCGTTCCTTTGTGTTCTCGTGAATCTAGAAAAGCGTGTATATGATAGCATCAACGAAAGAAGATAGTTGATCAATGGCAGATTTAGATATAGACCGAATACAATGCAAGTAAGAGAGGGATAGTGCAAATGAATAGAGCTTGACTATGCAATTCTGGTAGGATTTATTGTGGGAATACAACACAAATACGCCGAGAATTCTGGAAACTATCTTTTGTGACAAAAAACCTGCAACTCTAAATGGATTCCAATCTAAGAATGAAACTACCTTATCCTAAGCTGATTGTATGGAACAACAATGAAGTAAGATGGAAACAAGAAGATCAAGTGATCCTAAACAACAAAGGAAAAGCTAATAACTGATGCAAAACATGAAACTATTGGAACTCTAAGAAAGAAATTCAAATGAACTGAATGATTTAAATAGAGAAGGAGAGGGGCCATTTGTTTGAAAACAAGCTGGCTATTTATAGCAATTACATTCACTAGAAGGTAACTTGGAATTGAACTCTTTTACCATTAAACAAAGAGAAAACACTATTTACTTGGGTGGCCAAAACATAAATGCAAAGCAAAGTGGTTGAAGAATGTGGGTAGAAATTTAAATTTTACGTTTAACGAAATCGTCGAACATTCTAGAAAATGCGCATATGACCGCCACCCTGTGCAGGGCATCGGTTATAGGACCACCACCTTGTCCTGGGCGGTGGTCACTGGATCACTGCCCAGGTAGGGCGATGGTTTCGTCACTTAAGACCAAAATGCAAGGAAGAAGGGGGGAGGTTAGAACAAAGCACACTGAGGTCAAATGAGGCACATGGGATGAAAATGTATACTTGGTGAGCTTTTCTGGATTCCAAACACCTTGCGAGGAGACCTGTATCATCATTAGGATATGTGTAATCTCTTTCCAGTGGTGTAGTACCCTAACATTTTGGGTACGTACAGTGACCTTCTAGGGTGTTTTGAAGCTCATGTGCCCTGAGTCCTTATCCTTCTTAGTACCCTCTTATACTATGGTTCTTTTGGAGTCTTATGTAGGTCTACCTCTAGTGCGCCTATCTCCAATACTTCATCTTCTTGTTGTAGTGGAGGGGTCACCTCACACTCACTCTTCTCTCCAACAATGGGTTATTTCCTACCCCGTGCTCTAAACCACCACTATCTTCTTGTATTTCTTCTTCCTCTTTTCCACAAGGGGAAAAGTTAGTTCCTTATCTACCAAAGTGCCAACTATATGCTTCCCCTTGGGTGGGCCAAGAAGTTTGAACTCATTTTCTACATACCTCCCATTCTCCAACCTGGGCTTGAGTTGGATATACACAAGGGCTGCCCCAATCTCACCAATTTCCATACTCATTGCCTTCATATTAATATCATCTGAAATTAATCTCTCAATGTATGTAGACTTACTTGGATACACATAAGTCTTCCTCAATGTGTGGTAGTCATAGTCTACCTTGTTTGCATTAAACAACAATAGGCACATGCTTGAACATCTCTATACATATGCCTGGAAATAACACATGGTGAAGGCATATGACAACTTACACCAAGGGCTCCATTTCCCATCCTTCATCCCAAAATACACAATACAAAAGTGTTGATAAACTGCAAACTGTACCTTCTTACCCAATACCAAGGGTAACTCCTTAGGTATCCTCCATTCTTCCTCAAACACGGTGCGAGTCACTCATACCACATCTCTTGCCCTTTTCTTAAAGGGGCCACTCATGGTCCCATCACATGTATACTTCTCAAATCTCTCAGCAAGAGATTTATTTTCTTGGGGATACTGCCATACTTTGTCCTTAGGCCCATCGGGCACTCCAATTTCTACAAAAACAAGGGATAATATGATCATCTTTGAAACTTATCTTATCTCCTCTGCTTCCTCAATGATGGTTTCAACAATGAAACCCGCCAAGTTATAAGTTACCCCTTCACTCATTTTCTTTGTTATGTGTAGCCACAAGGTATTTACCTGTGACCACCGCTCTTGGTCATTAAGCTTTATGAGGAGGTGCACCACTGCTTGAACTAAAAAATACTTCTATAGCTTTCCTATATCCATCCCATGCCTTCCCTTGAGGTAACCTAACACCTTCCTTGTCACCATTATACCTTATTTTTTCTAACAATTATACTTACTTCGGTTCCCAAACTCCTTAATCCTATTAGGATCCCAATCGGGGAAAAATTATCCTCATTCATCACCCAACAAAGTAAAATAAGTCCTCGTGGACTCTTCTCATCAACCAATGGTACAATTTTTCTGGTTTTCCAAAATAAGGAGTTCATAAAGCTGTAAAACTCCTACCTTTGACAAAATCTTCTCTCCTACATCGTCATATCGACCATATCATCTGCTGCTCATTTTTTTGTCTTCTTTACTAGTAATTTATCTAGTTCATGCCTCATTATTTATCATCCAAAGTGGTTGTGATAACTTAATTTACTCGGTGAATGTGTGAGTCCCAATTGCGACCCATGTAAACCCCCTCAGGGTATTGCATCTCTGAAAAATGGATTTCGGGGCATCCTCCACTTCAACCTCAACTTCCTTCAGCTTCTTTCCCCTTGCAGGCCTCTCTAGGACTCTTCACGATGCCATAATAATAATAAAGGTGTGATATTTTACCTTCTTCAAGCTCTGCAAGTCCAACTCTACATGCCCTAGCTCGAAACCGCATGGGTTAGCTCAAAACCGAACCCTAATTGTCAATTTTCTTCCTTACACACCTCTACTCTATTAAAAACTTCTCCAAATGGAGTGACAATCACCCTAGTGCGTAGATATGATAAACTCAACTGGTTTGTGGCTTTCCGCACTTCACAACTCATTCGCTAGCTCACTTGGCTTTAACTCGCTCGAATGATCTTGTATACAAAGGTAGAAATGATTTCGCAACACATACTTATATAGTTTTCCAAAAAATTCTACATTTACTTCTCTCCACCTACCACTATACTCAACATTGATTTAGTGTTTCTTCAATTATTTTACGCTGTTGTTTGTTTCCACGCCACAGACATAACCTTTTGACACATCTTCTACTTCTCGGCCACATACCTCCTTTTACACACCCTCAAGCATCGTCGAATTACTTTGCCATTGCACCTTTCACTAAGTATTTTCACTCTGCATCCTACCTCGAGTTACATTGTGTGTCCATACATTGTCTTTATTCATGAGAAAAGTTTCCTATCTGCACCTTTCCTTTAAGCACCTGCACAAAAACTCTCTCCTATACATACCCATCTTTAGATAATATTCAAACTTGACAACGAAAATTGTATATATTCCACCCCCACTAAGGGTATGCAAGGTCCTTTGTTCATGAAAACACTTAGATAGTAATCGATATTGGCGTGGAAGCACGCTTATTACACAAAAAATTGAACAAAATTGAAAAAGCATTGAAAATATGAAGGAAACACATATAAAGGTAATGCATTAAGGAATTATAATCTAAGCGAGAAATAATGTCTTATTACAAACACCAAGAAGACTTATTTATAGTAGGAATTCAACCTACTTGTTGAAGTAATCTGGGAAATCTGTGTTCCATCTTGCACCTCTAACTGGAAAGCACCTAAATCAAGTATATAAGTTATAACATATGGTCCCAACCAATGTACCTTAAGATTTCTAGGGTAGTGTAAAAATTTAAATCATACAGAAGTACCATTTTCCCAACCACAAGCTTCTTTTCCTTAATGTGCCTATCATACCATGCCTTCTTCCTAGCCTTTTCTTACTTCTTACTCCATTGTGCTATAGCACATATTTCATCCAAATGCATCTATTTGTCAATATGTTCTTCAAGTGTCTATTCATCTACTAAACCTCCTACGCACACAATATGCAAAGAAGGTAACATGAATTCCATTGGTAGAACATCCTCCGTGCCAAAAACAAATGAAAGGGCATGGCTTTATTCAACCTTTTGTAGAGGTCATCTTGTATGCCTAAAGTACATCGATACTTTATCATCCCATTCTTTCCTTCCGACATCAAAAATTTTGGTCAAGGTATGTGTTATCCATTTTTCACCCCGCAAAATGGAAAACTTATTAGGTCTGAATGTTGGTGGTTGATGGGTGCAAGACTTTGAAATTTAATAGTCATTTCATTGTGGCAAAGGTATGAGCTGAAAAGGGTAAAAACAAAGTGGTAAAATGCCACTAGTAGAAGGAATGGATGTTCTTGGCCGGTAACACTTTTCGTGCTACCAATTGGTAGCAAAATCAGCGGGCCGTGAGCAGCAAACGATGCAGAGGCACCGGTATCATATATAGTTACTACCGGACGGTAGCACTCTTTTTCTACCAAACAATATAATGTATAGAGTTACCAACCGGTTGCATAAGGGTGATGTTGAAGAGAAGTCGGGTGACAAAAAGGTGTCGATAACACTTGTATGGATGCTACCAGCTGATAATAGATTTTAAGCTACCGGTTGGGAATGGGGCAAAGCATGATACCGACCGACACTAGAGATGATTATGCTACCATTTGGGAGCAGAAAATATGTGCAACCAGTGTGAGTGAAAGAATGAATCATGAATTAATGAATGCGGTACAAGGTTGTTCAACTACCAACTTTAATGAGGTATGACACCCATGACTACCCATGCAAGTAAAGTACCAAATTTGTATGGCCTCCCATACATGTTTAATGAAATCTATCAGTTGGTGAGGCAATTTCAAGGCTATTCTTCTATATATTGTAAAATTCACCTCATTTTGAGGGGATTCATTCTATTTTGCAAAGGAACTCTATCAAAATTGTTCCAGAGCTATTGTGAGCTAAAGGCCTCAAATTTGGGCTTATTGTAAAGGATTTTTCCTTGTGCCTATATTGTAATGGATTGTGCATGTTTTTGAGCAATAAAATTGGTGTTTTGTGGCTTTTCTTTCCCTAATTTGAGTTGTATTGCATATTTTTCCTTCCATTATGTTTGTAGGTATATTGTGCATGTTTATATCTCTTTACAGAGATTTTAATTTGTTGTGATTTATGAATATAGGGAATTAAATATTTTCTTAGACTGTGGCACCTCCATCTACCCTCTCTTTCCTTGTTTTCTCCTTTTTTCACTCACTTAGATTGTCTCGCCCTTTCTTGGTGCATCACCTTCCCTTAGATTATATTTACTTTTTATGCATTCTTATATCCTTGTCTCCTTGGAAAGCATTAGGGTAGGATTAGTTTAGTTTTCCATTCTCTACACTTTGGAGAAGTTGGCACTAGGTTAGGAGAAGAAGCCAAATTTCTCTAGAGGATTATCCTACTTGCAGTGTTGCACATTACAAGATAATCCCTTGTTATGTAGGTTATACTGATTTCCTCTCACCCAAATTACTAGCAATCAGGGGTGTTATAATTTTACATTAATAGTTTTGGCACATGCCCAGTGGGACCAGAAGTCAATAATTCTATTTTTTCAAGATTGGGTGTGTTTCTTGGTGAATTTATGTCCTTTAGATACTTTTAGTAATACATGTGGTGACTCTAAATATAAAATCAACTAGTTTCAGTAGTATTGGTGGTTCAAGTTCATGAGAAGGATTCAAACTTGGTCCAAAGCAAGAGAAGAAGGTATCTTTGAATACTTACAGTTATCACTAGGAAGAGGAAGGAGAGGAAGAAGAGTACAAAGGTCTCCATCTCCACCAAACAACCTTATCAACACCTCCAACAAGTCAACCCTTGCTTGATCAACTAGGTTCCTTAGGTAAATTAGGTTGGCGCATCAACCACAACCAACATAAGGACCACCAAATCCCTATGTCAATTTCACAAGTGGCAGTCCACTGACCTCAATGCACATAATCCTATTCTAGTGGCAGCGTTGAAGATAATTCCTTCACTAGGGAGAATCATACGACCCCCATTGATCATATTCAAGACATTACAAATGTTTGCACCATTCATGAGATCAACAAGATGGATGTTATAGTTAGGATCCTTGATTCTTCTCTCAAAGGTAAGGCATTGCAATGGTTTAGGATCCTAACAGTAGGGTTGATTACAAACTGGGATGCATTGTGTTCAGCCATGTGTAACTAGTTCAAAGAGAAGGAAGATAATATGTCTTTTTGGAATAATTAACCACAATCAAGAGGGCAATGAGCAGATGGCTGAATTAAAATTTAGGTTCCAATGGATATGGGATCAGATTTCAATTGCCATGAGGCCAATAGTGGAAGGTGTGTTCCTCTAATTTTGAGGGCTCTAAATTCTGACATAGCTATGATGATACAATCGATGGGGAACAACACTGCCAGGGGCATATGATATAGCTATTAGAGTAGAGAACTACTTAATTCAAGTAGGAAAGCTGGTGCCTAGGCCACCTATGCCTCTATATCTAGAATTGGGGACCCCCTCTACCAGTCAAGCACCTGAAATAGCCCCCATTCCAACCCCTATAAATTAGAGCAATAGTGAGGCCTCCACTTCTTCTAGTACTTCCAAGGAACTCGGAAGCAATTGTAAAATTTGGGGAATGAGTTGGTGACAATCAAAAGGAAGTAAGCTCAGAGCTCCATACCTTACCAACCTCAAGCTCAAATGAATAGGCCTCCATATCAGCCTAATAGGCCTCCCACTCATGCAACAAAGAAAATCCAAACCAAGGGCAGTCTCAAACTGCCAGGCCATTTCAGCCTTATAATCCAAATGCAGTTTCAACATCAAGGGCCATGGTTTTGGCTCGAACAACATTGCACAAGAGTATGAATGGTGTTACCCCTATAATCTACCTCATAATCAATCAACGTGCTTCAATGACACTCTAAATCAAGCCTTGATGGTGTAGACCATTGGGGTGGCCCAAGAGCCAAGTGAGGAAGAAAATCAACAAATAACTAAGGAAAAGTCTCCTCCAACCCGAAAGCACACTATTTAATTGGTAGACGAAGGACTTTTACAGAGTTAATCAATCTCCTTTCCAGGGTGTGGCTATCAATACATGGTCTAAGAAAAGGAACATAGAGGAGGGAAAATCATCTAGTCCAGTTATTTCTCAGCCCACTCTCACTCAACAAGGAGTTGGTAGGCCAAATGCAGCTCCTAATGCACAAATCCAGCCTAAGGTAGCTATTGTAACAACCCCCAATGTGCAGAATCATCCCAGGATACCTATTGTGGCAACTCATGGACCAACCCAGGTACTAGAAAAGATCATGCCGAGTAAGGGGAAGCAAAAGGAAAACCCACCTCCATTCAATATCATCGATCATATGAAGAAGCCTATTGTTATCATTTCTATGTGGGAGTCTTTGGAAATTCCAATGAAGAAATATTTATTGCAAGTTGCTATGGAAAATTGGTCCCCTTCTAATGAGCCATCCCAAAATCAGCGGAGGGTTCTTACTAACACTACGCAACAAGGAGAAGGTCATTCAAGTAAGAATGTGAAGCCTCCACCATTATATGTCTCATTGATTGTTGGAGATAAGTTAGTGCACAATTGCATGATCAAATCAAGGGTGAATAACTCAGTAATGCTGAAGTAAATCGAAGATAAATTGGGATTAAAATATGAACCAATATTGAGGGGAGTAGTACATTTTAATGGGACAATAGTAGGTAATGTTGGAGTGATAAAATAACTAAGCCTTATGCTCCATGATTGCTCGATGTCACAGTTCTATAGGATGTATCGGTGATTGATTTTCCACCACTATTTGCCTTGTGCCTTTTGAGGGATTTTATAGCCAATATTTATGGGTACTTATCAATTGATTGGTCCCACATGTTATTTAGGACAAGGTATGGAGCTAAGGCTATGATCAAGTTGGAGCCAATTTCCAATTTTCACATTGAGCCTTATGTGCCCAACCCAATCAATGCAAATTGTACCATATTCGATCAAGAAGAATGTTTGGAGGCTCAAGAGGCAAACAAAAAGGTTGGAAGCATTCCAAACCTAATGCTTGATGATTGGGCTCATAGGAGACATGATTTTGATCCATACAAGGAAATGGAAGAAGCTGAGTTGGGAGTTTATTGTCTACATGAGGAGAACCTTCCCACCCCCAGCCTCACCAAGCTAGAAAATGAGGATGTTAATGAAGTGTGGTAGCTGTTCTTTGATGGTTCAAGGAGTAGGCAGGGTGTTAGAGGAGGTGCAATGCTTTTGTCACCACAAGGTATGAAGTACTACTCAGCTTTCTATTTTTAGTTTGCTTGTTCAAACAATATAGCTAAGTATGAAGCTTTGATACATGGATTGCATTAGACAAGGAAAAGGGGTATAAAAACTTGCAAGTTTTTGGGGATAGTGAGTTAATTATCAACCAGGTTAAAGGACAACATGCTGCTAAGAATGATCGCTTAAAGCCTACAAGCATCGGTATGGGACCTCATGGAATATTTCAATGCATTCAACATTTAGGCCATACCAAGGAAAAGGAATGAGGCTACGGATAGGCTTGCAGACAAATTGGAGAAACATTTGATGTGGTGGACAATATCAAGAGAGATAAATTGCAACCACATATTCATGTAATTGTAAGGCTAGTTGTATCGGATAATAACACAAGTTTGGTAGGTATTTGAGAATGATCAACAAATCATTAATTTTTGAAAAGAGGAGGTTGAGTTCTTAGCTAAAAATTAGGAGAAGCTAGAGCAAGTACGGGGATCAAGTGGTGCAGTTGTGAATAAACAAATTGCCAAAGGGGTTGGTGACTCTAGAGTCAATTTTCAACCCAAATGACCAATTTCGAAAGGAGAAGGCCAAAATTCAAGTCAAAAGGAGGATTCTGAGCCCATTTTGGTAGGAGAAGGTAAGACACTCCAAATAGGCAAGTTGAACAATGAACAAGAAAAGTATGAATTTGTGTATCTTTTCCAAGAATTCCCAAACATTTTTGCATGGAACTATGAGGATTTGATGTGTTTTAACCCAAAATTGGCACAACACACCATTGAGTTGAATCTAGAGGCTAAGCTCATCAGGAAAAACTAAAGGCGAGTGAACCCTCGTAAAGAGTGTCTCATTAAGAAGGATCTAAATAATATCATTGAGGTGAATATCATTTTCCCAATCAAGCACTCAAGTTGGGTAGAAAATCTGGTGCCGGTTAGGAAAAGGAATGGGAAATCAGGTTGTTCGTGGTTTTTTCAGGATTTAAACATGGCCTTCCTAAAAGATCACTATCTCACGCTCTCCATAGAGTAGATTCTGCGCAGTAGTGTCGAGTTCGAAAGATTCTCCCTCTTGGATGGATATTCAGGATATAACTAGATTATGGTGAAAGAGGAGGATCAATTCAAACAACCTTCACCACAAAATGGGGGACCTATGCCTACAGGAATATGCCATTATGGCTATCAAGCACTGGAGAAACATTTCAACGAGTAATGGATATGGTAGTGTTGTCTCCCAAAACTACTCTACATTTTTAAAGCTAAATTCAAATTTCTTGAGCTCATGCCATTCGTTGGTGTTTCAGCCAAATTAGAGATTCAAGAAATTAGTAGAAGTTGTGCCATAGAGCTGTTTAAACCTCTGTTTTGCTCATTTTGAGAAATTCTCCATTTCTTAGTCTGTGCATGTAATATCCTCTTTGCAACCTCCATTTTTGATCAAAATTATTCACTTGTTCTATGGCTTGGGTCACCAAATCATTGTTTTGCCTCCATGCCTCTGGTTCGTGAAGGAAATTCAAAAATTGGACTCAAAATGATGAAATTTTCTTCTTTTGCGTATTTTCCATAGTCGGGATGATGGCGTCTTTTCCCCATCAAATTTTGACTCCAATGAATACAGGTACATGGTTAGATCCTATTGGATGGGGAGGAATGGGATTTTTGGTGAACTTAACACTTTTGGTCACTTTTGGCAAAAATGGTAAATTTGCCCCGTGACCCCGATCAGGCTATAAAGGAAAAAGTCAAAGTTGAAGCCCGCAGAAAAAGTCAAAGTAGATGAGCGAGGCCATTGGGGCACTTTTGGAAATTTAACCAAATTCCCAAAAGTGAAGTAAATGTTCTAAAATGCTTTGTGGCTCCGCCAAGGTCTTGGGCCCAAAGTTGAAAAGTCAAAGCAGAAGAGCGGGCTGGCAGAGGAATTTGTGTTTTTGAGCCTTTTTGTAAAAAAGGTGAAAATTTAAAAATGATCCGCAGCCCTAATCAGGCTATAAAGGAAAAATTCAAGGTGAAGCCCGCCATTGAAAAGTCAAAGCATGATAGCGGGCCGGTGGAGGAAATTGAGTTTTTGAGCCTTTTTCCAAAAAAAGGTTAAAATGTTTAGAAAAGAGCCGTGACCCCGTCTCCAACCAGAATGTGCCACGTGTCCTAGTCAAATCGGAGTAGCGGGCATGACAAAGGAAATTGAGTTTTTGAGCCTTTTTCCAAAAAGGTTAAAATGTTGAGAAAAGGGCCGTGACCCCATTTCCAATTAGAAGTAGCCACGTGTCTAAGTTGAAAATTCAAAGCGAGGGTGCGGGCCAATTTGTTCCAAATTTCCAAATCTCTAAAAAATCACAAAATGCAAAGGGCTTCCCCGTAACCGCTCCAATCCCTTCCTGCCATGTGGACGACCCGATTTCAGAGTTAGAGGAGAAAATCTAACAGTTTGTATTTAAACTGGAAAATCGAATGTAACGGTTGCTTTGCAAGATCTGGTTTTAACCCGCCATGAGTGTTTTCTTCACAACAGAGGGATTCAAAAAGGTATTGAGGATTTGTGAAGTTGTAATAGTTTCTTGCAAAGAATATAATGGCTTCTCAACGTCATTCTAGAGGGATTGGTTTTTAAAAAACTAGAGTGCTTTGTACCTAGAAAAGATAGAAAACACCATTCTTCTTCTATTTTCTCTTCTTCTTGAATTTCTTCCATTCTCAAGCTATGTACAAACTCTTCTCAAGCTTCAATAAGAAAAGAAGGAATTTTTACCTCCTTGATTGAGGAATTAATTGGTACTTTGTGACCAATGAGTTTCATTTGGTCTTGTAGCTTCTCTCGCAGATTTGTTTTTCTTCTGATTATAAATGCATGTAAATGAAGTTTCTAATTGATGTGTTTGGGCATCTAATATTGTACCCACAACATTATTTTTTACTACCTCCCTTCTCACTCCCTTTTCCTTTCTCAAAGTTCTTCTCTAGTGAGAAATTGCTAGCTTTACCATAGGGATAGTGGAGTGCCCCTGTTGGATCTCTGGTTAAAGACCACCATTGAAATCCAATTTTTCATGCATGCACATATGAAAGTTGCACTGTTCAAGTAGAGGGAATTAGATTCCCATAGCGTTGGCCTGAAACCCACCAATTTGTCTGCAAGACGAATTTTCTTGCCAATAGTTTTTGGCACCCACCGTGGGGTAGATTTTGTAGCATCTACACTTTAAAATGACATCAAGGTCATAAAATACAAAAATATTCTAGAAGAAAATCTCTTGGAGATTGAATAATCACACAGACTACATGGATGTAAATCATGGCTATTATGGGAAATCCTCCTATTGAGAGACCTAATTTACTCTTTCACATCCAAGAAGACATTGCTTCTAATCTGAGAGAAGGTATTTGGCATAAGAGAAAAAGTGTCAATCAATACTTCATTGCCATAAGGATTTTGGACATGGAAGAGGAATGTCTTGTCAAACTGGAAAGGCAGAGACAAATTCCAGCACCCCAGAGGAGAGCATAAAATTTCAAGATGGCTGGTAGAAGATACACCCAACAACTAAGGCAATGAGAAAAAATTGATCCCAAATTTGAAGAGCTTGAAAGAGAGGAAGTTGCTAAGGAGGAGATAAGGGCTCAACTTGAAGAAATAGAAAGACTCCAAATCGAAGCAGAAGAAAGAGCAGCAACAGAAGCAACCTTAACAAGACTGGAGGATAGAAACATGAATAGAATGGGTGATCGTGAGCATGAGGAACGCATGCCCAACGTACCATGGGGAGAAATACCGGTCCACTAGGCTCTTGCTCAACCACTCCATGAGCTCCCAAGAGGTTTGAGAAAGAACTTCCCAAAATTCAAAGGGGATGGTTCTCAGCTCCCAGAAGAACATGTAGCAGCATTCATCACTACTTGTGGAGTGTTGGGAGTTGAATATGAAGATGTTTTAGTTAGGATCTTTGTGGAGTCACTCCAAGAAAAGGTTGTTGAATGGTTCTACATGTTGCCCCCAAGTTTTTCACATGCTTTGGGAAGATATAAGAAGTGCATTTGAACATAGGTTCAAGAGCACAAAATATTGTCAAGACTCTTGGTCCAATTGGTTCAGATGAAGAAGGAGACCTCCGAATCAATGAGAGATTTTGTAGCAAGGTATGATAGGTTGATAAGGAGGATCCCAGAAGATGTGTTACCCTCTGAAAACAACTTGAAAATATTCTTCATCAATGCTTTTCCACTAGAAGTTGGTTTCTTCCTCAAAAGAGCCCAACCAAGAACCTTGAGGGACGCTAAAGAATTCACAATTGAGACTGATGATGATCTAATTATTTCTAGAAAAGTGAAAGGACCAAATGGGAAGCAAAAAGGTCAGAGTTCAAATCCAGTCACCACTAATCCAATGTTTCAAAAAATGGCAAATGACCTAGTTGCTTTGAAGAAGCATTGTCACAAATCACAATGAGGAATGATCCAAGGAGATCAAATCCTCCTGATAGACCAAGAATTTCTCCACCTCCTCGTAGGCTTGCTCTTGAAGTATCACCAATAAATTCTATCTGTGACACTAGAGAATCAAAATAAGGAACATAAATTGAGGAAACTGAAGAAGAAATCATGGACGACTAAGAAAACTATCTTGAAAGTAAAGAGGTCGTCATGCATAATGGCCTGATTGAATACATTGATGATGAGGAGGAAGATGATGAAGGAGCTCCAAGTTTTTCATGTGTTGTTTTCACTCGTGCACAATCCAAGAATGGTGTTTCAGCCTTAGCAGTTGCAACTGAGAATAGGAAGAACACAGAAGATAGCTCTTCAAAGCCTCCACAAAACAAGATTATCACCAGAGGATCACCATTACCACCTTCCATGGAATCAACCAAAGAGAAACTAGATTCACTGGTTGTCAATGATCACACTCTTCGTGGAAAGTAAGTCATCTGATTCTCCTCTTAACCCAAAAGTTGTTAAGAGAAATTCTCTTCTTAATATTGGTTCTGCAAGAACATCTAAATTTCAATCGAGGGCTACACCCTCACCTCCTTCCAATCCAATTGCTACATTTGAAAAGGATAAGCCAAGACCAAAAGTAACAAAACCTCTACCATTTAAGTCCTCATCCACTTCTGGAACCTCTTCCTTACCTACCATAGCTCCATTTTACTTTGTGGAGCATGCAAGCCAAACAAAAGTTCAACTCTCTGAGATTGAATACCTACAAACACATCCTACCCAATTTGACAGATTCATCAAGGCAATCCAGGGTGGTAACTCTACACCCCAAATATCTAATTCTAAAGGCTTACTTCCCACACCATCCATACCACCTTCTCAAAACATGCTAGCCCTCAGTGCTTCCAACACCAATAGAGTTGAGCCTTTCTACCTGTCACTTCTCATCAAAGGCTTCCAGTTGAAAAATTACATCATAGACTCTGGAGCCTCAGATAATGTGATGCCAACAAAAGTTGCAAATGATCTTGGCCTCACTTTGACCCGGGAAAATGGCACATGCTATTCAATGGAATCCAAACAAGTTCCATTAGTAGGAAGAATCAAGGATGCTCAGGTTGCACTAGCTAATTACCCTGACAAGAAGATACTCTTGACCATTTTGGTGGCAGATATCCCAGCATATTTTGGTATGATTTTGAGTAGAAGTTTTTATAGAGATCTAGGTGGAGAAATAAAAATGGATTGGTCATTTACAACTATCCTAGTGAAAGGAGAAATGAAGAAGCTACTACCAGTCAAGAAAATGAAATTCACAATAAGGAAATCTGATGATCCAAGAGCTAACATCCTCTTTCAAGATTATGGGCTAGGAAACTACTTCCTTACATCACAAAAGGAAGAGAACTTGCCACTCCTCACGAAGGAAGAATAAGATAAGATTTGGAAAATGGTGTTTGATGGCGGTTATTCTAGAGTAGGTTCGGGAGCTGGTGTAGTATTATACTCTCCCTCCAATGAGATATACCTTTTTGTTTATAAGATGCAATTTGATAATACAAACAATAGTGCAAAGTACAAAGCATTGCTCTTACGAATGAATGCAACAGAGGACATGGGGATCAATAAGCTGAGATGTAAAGGTGATGTTGATATTGTGATGAAATAGGTCCGCCAACAATATCGGGTAAAAAAATCCAAGGCTCGAGACACTATAGAAACAAAGTGTGGGACCACATTGAATCCTTTGATGTATTCTCCATTGAAGCTATCCCTAGGGAGTAGAATGAAAAGCCTGATTCTCTAGCGAGTGTCGGCTTCCTTAGTGACACCTCACCCTTCTTTTGGAAAAGATAAGGTGACCATTGAGATGGTTTTTAGACCTAGTGTACTAGACAATGAAAATCACTTGATGGTCTTCAATGATGATAATAAGATCCTAGCCTTCTTAGAAAAAAGGATAACTTCACTAATTTTTTCTTTGAAGGAGGTGAAAACCCACACTGTGAATCAGTCCCCAAAGAAGAGAAGGAAGGAATTGAGGAAATTGATGAAGAGGGGGTAATTAAACTGAAAGGAAACAAAATCCCTAAAGGCCTAGTTTCTTTAGAAGATCTCTTTGACAAGCATGATAGGTTCATCCAAGAGAAAGAAAAATAGTCTTCTCGGTGCCCATCTGATTTCGATCAAGAAAACATTGGCACTTTAGAGAATCCAAGGATGGTTAACATTGGTAAATGTTGCTCACCAGAAGAGAAGAGAAAGTTTGTTGCTCTACTAAAAAAGTACTCATTCCTGGCCTACTCCTATGATGAACTCAAGTCTTTTCAGCTAAAGGAAATGCATCATTCCATTCCTTTTAAGCAATGAGCTAAGCCCTTTAGGTAAAAAAAAAAGGCCCTACAATCCAAATATTGTTGATGTTATCAAAGAATAGGTCATAAAGATGCTCAATACTAGAATCATCTTCCCCATCCACCATTCAACATGGGTGGCTAACATTGTGCCAGTAATGAAGAAGAACATGGAAATAAGGATTTGTGTAGACTTCCAAAATATGAATCAGGCATCTCTCAAGGACAACTACCCTCTTCTAATCATGGATCATATTTTGCAAGCAGTCACTAGATCTGAGATTCTCTCTTTGCTTGATGGATTCTCAGGGTATAACCAAATCAAGGTGGTAGAAGAGGATTGCAAAAAAATAGCCTTCACAACACCCTGGGGCACTTTTTCCTACAACAGAATGCGTTTTGGCTTGATCAATGCTAGGGACACTTTCAAGAGAGCAATGGACTTGGATTTCAAAGATTTGAAATATTACATTATCATTTACCTTGATGACCTCACAATTTTCTCAAAGAGGAGGGGAGACCATCAGTCATTTGGAGCAAGTCCTTGTAAGGTGTAGGAAACATGGCATTTCTCTAAAACCAAAGAAGTGCATTTTTAGAGTTATAGAAGGTAAGTTGCTGGGACACATTGTAAACAAACATGGAGCACACATTGATCCTAAGAGGGTTAGAGCTATCCAAGCATTAGCCTTACCAACTAGCAAAAGGGATTTCATTCATTCTTTGGAAAGGTAAACTTCCTTCATCATTTTGTGCATGAGTTTTCTGAACCGACTAAGCATATAACTTCCATGATGTAGCCTCAAACAAATTTCAAGTGGAATAAGAAGGAAAAACAACATTTGAGAATATCAAGAAAGCCATTTCCAAAGCTCCAACTCTTGTATCTCCAGATTTCAACAAGGATTTCATCATGTATTGCTATGCATAAGAACATACACTCTCTATTGTCCTTGTGTAGAAAAATGATGAAGGCTTGGAAGCACCCATTGCTTTCATGAGATGTCCTTTGAAAAATCATGAGCCAAAGTACATCCAATTGAAGAAGCATGCCTATACAGTTGTTAAAGCTATTAAAAGTTTTAGATTCTACATTCTCAATTCCCATACAATGGTGATGGCCCTTGGAAGTGCAATCAAGTCCATTTTGACTCAACAAGATCCTGGGGCTAAGAGAGGAAGTTGGATTGCAAAGACCCAAGAGTATGACTTAGAGATTAGGCCCTCTAATATAGTAAGAGGAAATGGTTTGTGCAAGCTTATTGCTGAAGATGAAACTCTCAAGGCTCAACAGGGAGAAAAGGATGATGTTTTCCCAACCTGTTCAGAAGACAGTCCATAAGTGCTCTTTGTCACCACTACTGATGAGTGGTATGCGGATATTTCTTACTACCTCACTTATGGAGAATTTCCTCCTCATCTTGACTACAAAAAAAGAAGGACACTCAAGCTAAAGGCATCCAAGTTTGTGATTTGGAATCATGCACTTTACAAGAGAGGCCTAGATGGTTATTTCCTCAGGTGTGTAGATAAGGAGCAGAAGAAAAGTTACTCAGGGCATGTCATGATCAAGCTTGTGGTGGAAATTTCTCAGAAATGGTCACTTGTGCATAAGATTCTCAAGGGGAGATATTATTGGCCCTCCATATTTGCAAATACTCAATACTAGGTTTCCAAATGCAAAGCATGCCAACAATTTGTTGGAAAGCCACAACTAGCTGCATTGCCACTCAGGCCTGTGGTGATTAAGGAACCATTTTGGCAATGAGGGCTAGTTTTTATTGGTGTTTTGAATCCTCATTCTAGTGCAGGGCATACTTATGTACTCACTAAAATTGATTACTTCACTAAATGGGTGGAGGCCATTCTAACCAAGCAAGCCAGCTCTGAAATAGTCTACAACTTCATCAAGGAGAATATCATTGTATGCTTTGGAGTACCACAAAAGATTGTTGTAGACAATTCCACATATTTCTCTTCAAAGGAGCTCACAGAGTTTTGTTATGGTTCTGTAATCTCCTTATATCACTCTTCTGACTACTATCCACAGTGAAATGGTCAAGCTGAGTCAAGCAACAAGAACATTTTTACCATTGTTCGCAAGCTGGTAGATGAGAATCAAAGGAATTGGCACAAGAAGTTATATGATGCATTATGGGCCAATAGGATCACTCCTAAGAAGGCAATAGGTATGTCACCTTTCCAAATGTTGTATGGAATTGAGGCAGAGATTCCTCTCATAATTGAGATGCCAGCTCTCAAGCTACTACAAGAAATAGAAGATGGTTAGTACAAAGACTCCATTGACAAGAGGATCCTCTTCCTAGAGAAGCTGGAGGAAAGTAGATGCCAAGTGGTGGATAGAATTAAATAACATCAGTTGAAAGTGAATAAATTTTTTTGACAAGAAGACCAAAGCAAGGAATTTCAAAGTTGGAGATTTGGTCCTACTGTGGGACAAAAGAAGAGAACTAAAGGGCAGCCATGGAAAGTTTGATTCATTATGGCTCGGCCCATTCCAAATCCATGGAGCTTGTGGTGAGAATGATTTTCTCCTCTCTTACTTGGATGGAATGCCTTTGGAATTTCCTCAAAGTGGGCAATAATTGAAACTATATCATCAGTGAAAGTGGGTTGTCCCCCACCCTATATCATAGGTGATTTATGTAGGTGTGTTTTTCCTTTTTGCTACGTGGTGTTGGTTTTAGTTTTTGTTTGGTTTTGGTTGTGTGTAGTTTGGATTGTGTGTTTCCTTATTCTTCCATTCTTTCTCAGAATTGTACATGACTCTGCAAGGCCCAATGGATAAGGCACTGGTCAACGTAATATGTTTTGAAACTTGAGATTCTGGATCCTCATGTCGTGCCCTAGCAATGCCCAGTTCACGCCATGTCTCCAAGCTAGAGCTAGCTGTTGTCTCCCAAAACTATACATTTTCATAGCCGAATTCAATTTTTTTGAGCTCATGCCCTTCGTTGGTGTTTAAGCCAAATTAGAGATTCAAGAAATTAGTAGAAGTCGTGCCCTAGAGTCATTTAAACCTCTGTTTTGAAACTTGAGATTTTGGATCCTCACATCGTGCCCTAAAGAATGCCCGAGTTCATGCCATCTCCCCAAGCTAGAGCAAACTATTTTCTCCCAAAACTACTCTACGTTTTCATAGCCAAATTCATTTTTTTGAGCTCATGCCCTTCGTTGGTGTTTAAGCCAAATTAGAGATTTAAGAAATTAGCAGAAGTCATGCCCTAGAGTTGTTTAAACCTCTGTTTTGCTCATTTTGAGAAATTCTCCATTTCTTGGTCTGTGCATGTAATATCCTCTTTGCAACCTCCATTTTTGATCAAAATTGTTCACTTGTTCTATGGCCTAGGTCACCAAATCATTTTTTTCCTCCATGCCTCTGGTTCATGAAGGAAATTTGAAAATTGGACTCAAAACAATGAATTTTTCTTCTTTTGCATATTTTCCATAGTCGGATGATGGGCATCTTTCCCCTATCAAATTTTGACTCTAATGAATGTAGGTACGTGGTCAGATCCTATTGGATGGGGAGGAACATGATTTTTGGTGAACTTAACACTTTTGGTAAAAATGGTAAATTTGCCCCGTGACCCTGATTAGGCTATAAAAGAAAAATTCAAAGTTGAAGCCCGCTATTGAAAAGTCAAATCGGATGACTGGGCCATTGGGGCACTTTTGGAAATTCAACCAAATTCCCAAAAGTGAAGTAAAAGTTCTAAAATGCTCTGTGGTTCCACCAAGATCTCGGGCCCAAAGTTGAAAATTCAAAGTGGAAGAGTGGGTCAGTGGAGGAATTTGTGTTTTTGAGCCTTTTTGTAAAAAAGGTGAAAAGTTAAAAAATGATCCACAACCCCGATCAAGCTATAAAGGAAAAAGTCAAGGTGAAGCCCGCCATTGAAAAGTCAAAGCGGGAGAGCGGGCCAGTGGAGGAAATTGAGGTTTTGAGCCTTTTTCCCAAAAAGGTTAAAATGTTTAGAAAGGAGTCATGACCCCATCTCCAACTAGAATGTGCCACGTGTCCTAGTCAAATTAGAGTAGTGGGCCGATGAGAGGAAATTGAGTTTTTGAGCCTTTTTCCAAAAAGGTTAAAATTTTGAGAAAAGAGTCGCGACCCCATTTCCAATCAAAAGCAGCCACGTGTCTAAATTAAAAATTTAAAGTAGGGGTGCAGGCCAATTTGATCTAAATTTCCAAATCTCTAAAAAATCACAAAATGCAAAGGGCTTCCCCCATAACTACTCCAATCCCTTCCAGCCACGTGGATGATCCGATTTCAAAGTTAAAGGAGCAAATCTAACGGTTTGTATTTAAACTGGAAAATCAAATGTAACGGTTGCTTTACAAGATCTAGTTTTAACCTACCATGAGTGTTTTCTTCACAATAGAGGGATTCAAAAAGGTGTTGAGGATTTGTGAAGTTGTAACGGTTTCTTACAAATAATATAATGGCTTCTCAATGTCATTCCAGAAGGATTGATTTTTGAAAAAACTAGAGTGCTCTGTACCTGGAAAAGATAGAAAATGCCATTCTTCTTCTATTTTCTCTTCTTCCTCAAATTTCTTCCATTCTCAAGCTATGTACAAACTCTGCTCGAGCTTCAATAAGAAAAGAAGGAATTTTTGCCTCCTTGATTGAGGAATTAATTTGTACTTTGCGACCAATGAGTTTCATTCGGTCTTGTAGCTTCACCCATAGATTTGGTTTTCTTCTGATTATAAATACATGTAAATGAAGATTCTAATTGATGTGTGTGGGCATATGATATTCTACCCGCAACATTCATTTTTCCTACTTCCATTTTCACTCCCTTTTCCCTTCTCAGACAAAGTTCTTCTCTAGGGAGAAATTTCTAGCTTTTCCACAGGGACAATGGAGTGCCCTTATTGGATCTATGGTCGAAAGACCACCATTGAAATCCACTTTTCACGCATTCACATTCGGAACATGCATTGTTCAAGTAGAGGGAATAAGATTCCCATAGCGTTGGTTTGAAACCCACCAATTTGTCCACAAGATAAATTTTCTCACCAACATGCGATTAAGGGGATGCTAAATAAAATAGTGCTTATCTATCTTGATGACATCACTGTATTTTCTAAAAATGTAGAAATTCACCTCTTTCATCTCAGACAGGTCTTCTAAAGGTGCAGGAGGTTTGGAGTGTCCTTGAATCCCAAAAAGTGCATATTCATGGCACATGAGGGTAAAATTCTAGGCCATATCATGTCAAAGGAAGGACTAACAATTGATCTAGAGAGGGTAGAATCCATTCGTGCTCTACCATTTCCAAGTCATAAGAAGGCTCTCCAAATATTCTTGGGGAGGATAAACTTTGTTCACAGGTTTGTACTAGATTTTTCCGCTCTTGTGAAGCCTTTAACGATGATGTGAAGAATAATTTGGATTTCAAATGGACATCAAAGGAAAAGAGAGTTTCAAAGCTATCAAGTAAGCCATATCTCAAGCTCCAACTCTCATTAATCCAAACTTCTCTAAATACTTCTTTCTCTACGCCTTCGGTGGTTCAGACACCATCTCCGCAATCTTGGTGCAACAAAATAAGGAAGGACTGGAACAACCTATTGCATTCTTCAACCAAGGCCTTGTGGACTATGAGGTAAGATATTCATTCATTGAGAAACATGTCCTTGCTATGATTAGAATTTTGAAGAAGTTCAGACATTTAGTGTCAAATAATAGGATTCATCTTCTAGTCACACATGCTGGTATAAAGGATTTTATTTTAAACAAGGACCTCAATGAAAAAATGGTTTCTTGGGTAACCAAGGTCATGGAATATGAAATTGATATTAGAGTGACCAAGTTGGTTAGGGGCAAGGGATTATGTGAATAGTTAGCCTTAGGAAAACATGTTGAGTCAGGTGGTAGAGAAGAAGTTATTTTGGTATTACAAGACAATCAAGAATTGGCAGCAGATGACGTGCCTACACCATGTTGGACTTAGGATATAGTCCATTTCCTTCAAACATGTCAAAGTCCTCAAGGGATAAACAAGGCCAAAAGGAGGTATTTCAGGCTCCATTGTATCCCCTTTGCATTGGTTGATGGTATCTTGTTCAAGAAAGATGTAAATGGTGTCCTCCTAAGGTGCCTCAAGGTAGATCAGATAGAGAAGGTGCTACATGAATTTCATGATGGAGAAATAGGTGGCCATTTTTCCCTAAGGGTGACAACTCTTAGAATTATGAAGGAAGGATATTATTGGCCTAACATTTTTCATGATTGTTATGCATGGATTAGGAAGTGTAAAAAGTGTGCCTTCTTCATAGGAAAAGAGAGGTTAACAACCCTTCCACTCCACCCCATTTCTGTAAATGAACCATTCATGCAATGGGGGCTGGATTTCATTGGGGTGATTAATCCAAATTCTAGCTTGGGCCACAAGTGGATCCTCACAACCACATATTATTTCACCAAGTGGATGGAGGTGGTTGCACTCAAGGAAGAAAATGAGGCCAACATACTAGATTTTTATGAAGGGATAGTGACAAGGTTTGAAGTATCGTCCACCATTATATCATATAATGCTTTGGCATTCCTAGGTGCCAAGATCACAGAGTGGGAAGTAAAAATGGGATATACTTGAGCACCTCATCAAATTACTATGCAAAGGGTAATAGGAAAGCTGAGTCCACCAAAAAAATATTTTGAATATTATAAGGATAACTCTAGATGAGAACCAAAGAACTTGGCATGCCAAGTTGAAATCAGCCTTGTGGGCTAATAGGATTACTCCCAAGAAGTCAACAGGAACTCTCCTTATAGGTTAGTCTATGGAAGGGAGGCAAGGCTACCTATATCCCTCAAATTTCCCACATTAGAGCTCATGAAGTAGCTAGAGCTATCTAAGTTTGAACCCATGGAAGCTAGATATGTAGAGCTCATGGAGTTGGAGGAGATGAGGAACCAAGCCATGCACATCATGGAGAAGGATCAAGCGTTGATCAAGAGGTTCTTTGACAAGAAGGAAAAGGCTAGAAACTTCCAAGAGGGAGACTTGGTCCTAAAATGGGATGTAAACAGGAAAAACTAGGAAGGAACTCTAAGTTTGATGCAATATGGAGTGGCCCTTATATGATTTCAGGCTGCAAAGAAAACAATGCTTTCTAGCTATCAAGGTTGGACGGAGAAGAATTACAGATTCTAATCAATGGAATCTATCTCAAACATTGTTATTGAGTGAAATATCCTTCTTGTACATATTAGTTTAAGAGTTTTAATTCCTCTAAGTTATTTTAGCACATTGCATTATTTTAGTTTACGTTTCTTTTGTAATAAGTGTTGGTGCACTCTTTTCCTATTCCATTTGGGATGTGTATGAATTTTTGTTTGTATATAGCTGTGAATTTTTTTCTCTTGCACTTTCCATTTTTAGGAAAGGTCTTGTGATGAGAGCAATCAGTCTCGAGCCCAAGGTTTTGAGAAATGATAGTACCCAACAGTGTTTCAAAATTTTGAGGGGTGAATGTTCAAGTGTTAGATCAGTTTCAGACTTTAGAATGAATCCATATCTAATGGAAAAAAAGATCACCGCCTCTTTTAGATCTATTAGGAAAATCACCCCGCAAGTCACCAATTGTTATCCATTTTTACACCCCTGCAAAATGGACAACTTATCAGGTCTGAATGTTGGCGGTTGATGGGTGCAACACTTTGAAATTTAACAAGGTAACTTGTGGCAAGATGGCTTACCGTGGCGATAAGAGCTAAACAAGTAATAAACATCAAAACTATGCATTAAAACCTTGAAAATAAAACCTCAAGATAACATGCTAACATTTATTGCTCTACTCTTTAGAAAGATAAATCAATGAAATGGACCTAGGTAGATCCTTTAGCTATCAAAGGGTTGATAGTTGTTGCTTGATCCAAGAGGATTGAGGATGGAGGTTCATCAAGTCATGGCAACAAGGCCTTTCTTGATTAACTCCATTGATCTTCACAAAATAACTTGGATGATTGAATGCAAATGGATGATGCCTAGCTCCACTCTAAGGAAGAATGCCCTAGGATGATGAAATGGCTATAGTATAGGCTCTATGCTCATTTAGGTGTGTAAAGGTGTAAATAGAAAGGTAGGAGGAGGGATCCTTATATATCCCAATGGATAAAAGAATCTTTACATCCCTTTACATGTGGGATAATAGCAAGGTTGAGTTAGTTGTGGATAAGGATGGTTTAGAGAGGGTTGAGTCAACCTTAGGAGAGTTTATTTTGTCCTTTAGTGACTCATGGGGTTTGAGGGGATTTATTAATTAACCAAAGTGATTAATTAATAGGTGAGAAATCTTATAGAAGCTTTTTAGAAGAATAATTAGTATGATTTAGGGATAAGAAGGGTTTAATCAAATAAATGATGATTTATTGATCTAATAGAAGAGGAAACTTAATTAATTAAGAATAATTAATTAATTCAGTAGAAAGGGGTTTAATTAATGTAATTAATTTGTCTTTTTAGAAGGGCCAATTAACTAGCGAATGTAATTAATTAACTTTGATAGAAGAGAAAATGTGCTATATTGACGATATGTCATCAATTTGTGGGAAATGGTACAATTAGTGAAATTTAAGTATTTAAATTGCTTGGTCTAAATTATAGGTGTCTACATTTTCCCCTCTTTGGGGTGGCGTAAGTGATGTCACTTCAAAGATAGTAGATAGGTAAAATTTTGAAGGGTAGAAGAAAACATTAGTAGAAGTGAGAGATGCCCCCTCGAGTGTTGATGGTGTGATGAAGGAAGGTGATCGAAGATCAAAAAGATGAGAGAAATGGAAGAAAATGAGGGACATGATGCCACAAGTGGAGGAGAATGAATAAGGGTAGGGGATAGGATGCCCCAAATGAAGTGGAAGAATGGTGCCAAGAGGAGAATGAATAGAAGAAATATGAAGAAAGAGAGAGAGAATGAGCCTTCACCCATTTTATTGAATAACCATATTGATCATCATATATCCAAATATCTACGTCATCAGTCCTTATTAAAGATATAAGCATACAAAAAAGTGTAAAATGACATGAAAATCCATACTACAAACAATTGTCCATTGTTGAAAACACCAACTCAATGCAACATACAAAATGCAATGCAATATGAGAAATTAAAATATGCCTAACTCCATATAACATACATAATGCAATGCAATATGAGAAAGTAAACAAGATAACCTAAAAAAGAAACATAATGAAATGTTTTTGTTATCAAGATTTGATTATGACCTGTGTGAATTAATGATAAGAGTTAAAATATGGTGCCCTAATAAAATATACATGAAAGGGGAATAACGGAGGACACTTGGGTCCTATGAAAAGCAAATGCACTATGAAATAGTACCAAACAACTCATTGTGCCCTAGAGTACAGACATAGTAAGAAAACCAACTTTGTTAATGGAGGTAGATCAAGATGATCCATGAGTCACACACAAGAACATGTGAGAACTAAAGATGATGTTTTGTAGGATGATTTTTATTATTTTTATATTTTTTGAAACATATTTGAATGTTTTTTGATTTTTGAAAGTTTTATGAAACTATGTACATGAAGACAAAGAAGTGTGGATTCCCCTAGTGATAGATGGGATGTACAAGGAAGAATGCCACACGTGCATGTGCAAGAAAGTGAAGATGTGAAAATGCCCCAGTAATTAGGTGGGAGTATTCAAAGGAAAACTCTTCACGTGTTGAAGGGGGATCAAGGCCAATATAAAATAGGTTCAATCATGAGGGAGTAAGGATGCCCCAATGTAAGCTAGCCAAGAAACACATGATAGAAAGGAAGTAGAAAATTGATCTTATTAAAAGGGGAAAAAGTGTCCACAAACATGGAAAAGAGGCCATCCTATACACATGGATGTTCTAAATGATTTTGAAGAATAGAGGATGTTATGAAAAGATTTAGAAGGTGGTTGATGAAAAAGTGATTAGCCCAAGGCACAAATCATGAGACAAGACATGCGCTAAAGCAAGAGTTTGAACAAGGTCCAAAAATTAACACTTGGTAACATACTAATCATGTTTACTCATCAGATCCCATGTGTGCACATGGAAATGAATTACCTCTTGAAGGAAAGAGTTGATAGACAGTAAGTGAAGACACTAGCCAATGTGTAGGAATGATTTAGTTTGAAAGGTGATTTGTGAATGGATTATGGAAGGAGAGTCGTACATTTCTCTACTACCAGCCAAGAATCCATATCCCTAATGGAGATGCATTTGATTCTAATCACAAATTTCTCTACTTCTTTAGTCAGTGTCCATATCCCTAGTAGAGATTATTGGAAATACCCCAAGAGAGAGTTATATATCAATTTGATTTTTCTTTTAGCTTTTTTCTTTTGATTGATTGATTTTGATTCTTTTTTGTTTACTTGAAAACTTATTTCAGCTCTCTTATTTAACAAGGGTTAAGAACCACTGATGGCTTGATGGAAGGATGTGGAAGTGATTGTGATGATGACATTAGATAGTGTCAAAAATATATCCAAAATTTCTTCACAACAATTTTATTAAATGTGAATTATGATAGGATCTCTAAGAGGTCAGTCATTCTTTAATTTACTAAGGTGATAAAAGACCAAGGTCAAATAGATACCATAGAGATAAATGTCAAAAAATGTATGAAATAGGCTAACCAAAATAACATCGAAGGGATGAAAATGGTGGATGACTTGTAGAGGAATATGAAAGAAAGGAAGAAAGAACATCCATGTGTATACAATACCTGATTGCAATGTTTGATCTTTGTACCTTTGATTTTGTTTTTGTAATGTTTTAATGTTTTCTCTTTTTTTTTGTATTTTTGAACTATTTTATGATTTTTTTTATTTTTTGATGGTTATCGGAAATGAAACATGTCACTTTGCATGATAGGATCCAACAACGATGTTCATGATTTCTTTGATAAGAGAGACTAAGTGTGTTTATCTTATCAAGTGTAATATTATCCCCAATCTTGATGATCGTGGTGAGCTCACACTCAACAAATGATTGTGATTTGTTTTGAAACATGGGTTTTGTATGTGGGAGCTTGAGTTCCCTATCCATAGGTTTCTGCACTTTGCGCCATACTTGATGGGTATGTTGGTGTGCATTCTAGAATCACATTTGATTTTGGATTTTATAATCATTTGAGTTGTTGGGAGCTTTGGAGCTCTTCGGCATTTTGATCTTGGCTTGATAAAGAACATGTCTAGGTTTTTATAAGCTAATGTGTGACTTGTCTAATCCCGAGAAGTGGGAGAAGAACATGTGATGTTTAGAATTGATGTGAGAAATGAGGAATGATGGTGGGCTTTCCACAATCATTGATAGAAGAATAATGTGATGGATGAAAAGGATATGGTCCAAGAATTGAAGAAGAGGGGCTACCAAAAGGTGAGCCATGAATAGAAGATGAAGGGCTACTAGGATGTGGCCCAAGAATAGAAGAAGAAGGGTTGCTAGGACGTGACCCATAGATGTAAGATGATGGGATACTAGGATGTGGCCCAAGAATAGAAGATGATGGACTACCTGGGGGTGACCCATACATAGAAGACAAGGGGCTAGTTAGACATGCCCCAAGAATAGAAGATAGTGGACTACTCAAAATTTCCCACAAATAAAAGAGGGAGGGATATTAGAAGGTGACCCACACCTAGATGAAGATGAAGGGCTACTTGTTGTTGACCCCATAAGAGATTGTGATTGAGGAATTGTGATAGAAAAAGAGTGATTGGGTGATGAGAAGATAGGCCATGGATCAATGCAAGACCCAGGAGTTTCATCATGTAATGAAGAATGTGAAGATGGAAGAATAAGAGGAGGATCAAGTTGCATGATCTGAGGCTCTTCCTCTATTTCTTGATAAAAGGAATCAACCTTTTCCTCACAATACGTGGACGCATCAAAGTTCTAAAGAGAATCCTTGCTCATAATTTGTTAGAGGGATATCTTTGTGTGCCCCTATAAAGGCCATGATCACTCCTTCATTTCTGAAAGAAATCAATCGGTATGGGTTTTGATTGACCACGAGGGTTTGATTGGATGAAAAAAAGGGCCAACTAGTGTGAAATATTGAGAAGATGTTTGATGATGATTGATAGAAGAAGGTGACATGGGGGACAAAGTAGACGTGGAGCTAGATGTCTTGGGAGTAGAAGAAGGTGGTGTGGACCTACCTATATGATGGTATATCATCATAAACTAGTAGGATTAAGTCTAAAAAAATTTATAGATTACGATGTAGGATTGATTCGATGTTTGACTAGAATGAATTTGATTCATACATGAATCTTTAAAGAAGGAAGAATTTTTAGGGTGATTAATGAAGAAGGTCTTGAAAAGGGGAGGACCATGATTTAAGAATCACTTTGGATGAATAATAAAAGGGTCCTATGAAGAAAGAGAGGACTGAGATTCAATAATTATATTAGATGTTTGATTGGATGGATTTGGAGTCATGCATATCTTCAAAGGAAGAATACATCATTGAGGTGAATGATAAAAGGGGTCCTACGAGGAAAGAAAGGAGGACCACGATGTAGGAGTCATATTAAATGGATGATGAAGAGGGTCCTATGAAGATATGGAGGAACATGATGTAGGAGTCACATTAGATGAATGATGAAGAGAATTATGATGAAGGAGGAGAGCATCATTTAGGTGATAATAGAGGAAGGGGAGGACCATGACTTAGGAGTCAAATTAGATGAATCTAAATAGTAGTTTGGATCCAAATCATCAGAAGAATCGGAGGAAATATTTGGATTGGAATCCTCAGAAGAAGAGGAAATGTTTGGATTAGAATCAGAAGAAGAGTGGGGGAACCCAAATAATAATTTGGATCAAAGTGTCCAAACCATACCACCGAATATGAGATGAAGGTGGGGAATGGGTTACCCAGATGGGTTCTCTAGTGTGAAGAACCAAATGAGGTTTAGTCATGATGGGCATATTTTGATGTGAACACTGAAACTTTGATTCCTTATTGTTGTATGTATAAGGGACCTTATGATAATCATTCATTTTGGTGTGTGTTGGGTTCAAAGGCCTAGAACCTAGATTGTATGATCAAACTTCTTCAAAGTGAAGAAGGTTTCATGTTGATTTGGGTAAACATAATGAAAACCAACTAGAAATTTTGTAAAGATGGGGATGCTTGTGTGATTTTCCAAAAGGGAAGCTAAGGAAAACATACATCATGATGACTCAAGATTGATAATCCAACAAGGTTTGGACAATAAGTTTGGAGGCGTAAATGTCAAAGGATTGATCAAAATTTTAGCAACATAAAGGATACAAAGGAAATATTTCCAATGTTTGATTGATGCAAAAGTTTCTTGATAGGAAATGTTTTTTCCAAGGTTTGAAAGATATGTTAAAAATGATCATGAACTTAGGAAAAACAAGAAGATCAAGAGGATCAAAGACCCAAAGGATTTCCTAGAAATGATTTTATAAGGTGGATAAACACAAGGAAAAATCACATGAGTTCAAAACACAAAAGCCAAATTAATGACCAAAGAATAATGAATGATAAAGAATCAATGGATCAAAGTGATTGTCCTAAATGGATAAGTCAAAATGATGAATAATCGCAAGACACAATCACACAAGGTTTTTTAAACCAATCAATCAAAATTACTTCCTAAGTGTTTTTTTCAAATGGTAGTTGACATTTAAGATGATAAAAAAATGTCACCACTTATGTCAAGTTCAAAGAAATGAACAAGGTGTAAGTAATAACAAGAGGTTGATATGATCCCCAAACAAAGTATACTAAAAGTGAGCTTGAATCCAATCAAGACCTATATCTCAAAAAGTGGAAGTTACAAGTATGAACAATGTAATAATACCACTAAGATATGTTAACCAAACTTTATGGAAAAGTAAGGTATTAATATCAAAATAATATTGATATGATGCACACAAAGGTAACAACAACACCTTTTGAAATTGAGGTAATGTTTGAAAAAAACTAATGCTAGAGTATACCAAGGAATTGTTAAGAATGTGCATATCGTAACGTTACAATCTAGACACTTAGGCCAAGTTTTAAAAAACAAGATGTAAGTATCAAAAATTGTAGTGATACGATACAATCAACGTAATAGTTCAAAGGAGAGTTTAGTGAAGAAACAAGCCTAACTATTATGATGATTTTGACTTGGATATCAGATCAAAAGGAAACCAATGATATGAAAATGTTCCACACACTTTAGATGTTTAACAACTCATCCCAAAAACATGGATGAGCATAAACGGACACAAAAGTGGTGAATACAATCAATTAGCAACACATGGGTAGTCACTCTTGTATTGATCAACAAAGTGTCAAAAGAAAGTGAAGGAAGTAGATCAATTGGGGTTGAAGAGAGTTTGGCCTCACTTCGGTAGAGTTTCACCTCACCTTAGGGTGAAAATGAAAACTAAGTAAAAGTAAAACTTCTTCACATGTTTCATGAATGTGCGTCATTCGAACTTTGATGGATCCCCTTGTTCCATCTCAAATTGGTTTTGAAATGGTCAAAGGTTTTGATATGGTCAAAGTTGGTCCTAAAGATATCTTCCTAGTGGTTCACTCAACTAGGTGTCAAAAGTTATCTAAGAGCGAGCTCATTTTCCAAGGTTTCCCAAGGATTATCCCATTTACTTTACCCCCTTCAAGTACAGTGGAAATAAATGCATCCATCATGTACTCTCACTAGGGTCATGATACAAATAACTTTGACGCTAAATCTCACAAATGGTAAAACTAGTCAAGTAGGTTGTGTGGAGCACTTCCTATTTCATCCACAAGGTTCCCTCTTACGTGGACTACTTTAGGGTTCCTAGAACCACCCCCATTGTTGTAGCTTAAGGCGTTATGCCAAAGGGGTTATGTTCTAGTTGAGTAGATAGGGACGTACCCTTTTCTGAAACCTATAAATACAATGTGATGTTTGTGGTGTGTTTTTTTAATCTTGTTTAGCTTAATGTGGTTTTCTTGAACACCTTTTGGCAACTTGCATGGAAACTGTATTAGTAGTTTTGTTTTGTCTCAATTTCTTCCTTCTTTGACAAGTGTTTTTGGTCTTGCACAATGGATTAGTAATTTTCCATGCACACAAAGAGGAAAAGTACCATTTCTGATTCTCAAGATCATCCTAAGATGCAAGAGAAGAGCATATGTGATGCAAGATCCAACTAAGAAATCAACAAATGGAAAATACTTAAATCAAATGTGATACATGTTTATTTTAACCAAATTTGACATTCCCAATGTTTTCAAAGAAAAAAGAAAGAGATAAGAATCATTTTTGATTCCCAAGATCACCCAAAAAGGTGCGAGGGAAGAGCATACATGACTTTACTCTTATGATTAAGCATGTAATGTTTATCCAAATTTAATACAATTTAAACAAAAGCATGTAAATACACCCTACAAAATAGAAATTAATCAGAATAAACTTGCAAGATGTTAGTATTTTAATGACACAAGATTTTATAAATGTTAAACTAATATTCAAAACCAGACTGTGGTACCTATGAACAGATAAGGGTATATGCACATGGATTATGGTGCCTGCATGCCTCTATGTGTACTAGCGTTCTAGCTATAGAGTGCCTGCACGTGGTGAGAAAGATGCATGCGCCTGCCTTAGTGCGCCTACTCAAAAATAGATAGATGTGTGTGTGGGGAAGCAAAATATTATATGCTCTAGTTCAAAAAATATGATAGAGTGAGTGTATGCGTTGGAAGAATGATGTCTTATGGTGCTAGGAAATGGTGTATGCCATTGCTATGCAAGACATAGAGTGTGTGCATCATACATCATGCGGAGGTATGCCCTGCACGGTTTTGAGCACTGCATGCAGGTCTGAAATTTTGATGTAGAAATAAGGTACAATTTGTAGTAGTGTGTGTGTTTTAACGCAGCAAGAATGATGTCTATTCTAGGAAATGAGTTCCTGCATGCCCCCTACAAAAATGTACTTGGTGATGACATCAAAATACGGAAAAAATGACATAAGAAAGCTCAAAAAGCTCAAAATTTTAACATGTTAGCTCAAAATTGACAATAACCCATCAAAATTAAACCCCTAAACAAGACTCAACACATGCAAAGTTAGCAAAAATCATAAGAAATTTAACATTATTTCACACATGTGCATATCAAGGGTTAGCCAAATATTGAAATAACAAAAAAATTGAACTACAATGCTAAGGGACTAAGGACCCATCCCACCGGGCATGCCAAATGTGTACATGAATTAGTTAAAAATGCAAAGGAAATCAAATCTAACACCTAATAGTCTTCAATACAATGCTAACTAGATCAATATACCATCATGCTAAGAGCTAAACAAGTAATAAACATCAACACTATGCATTAAAACCTTGAAAATAAAACCTCAAGCTAACATGCTAACATTTATTTCTCTACTCTTTAGAAAGCTAAATCAATGAAATGGACCTAGGTAGATCCTTTAGCTATCAAAGGGTTGATATTTGTTTCTTGATCCAAGAGGATTGAGGATGGAGGTTCATCAAGTCATGGAAATAGGCCTTTCTTGATTAACTCCATTGATCTTCACAAAATAACTTGGATGATTGAATGCAAATGGATGATGCCTAGCTCCACTCTAAGGAAGAATTCCCTAAGATGATGAAATGGCTATAATATAGGCTTTGTGCTCATTTAGGTGTGTAAAGGTGTAAGTAGAAAGGTAGGAGGAGGGCTCCTTATATAGCCCAATGGATAAAAGAATCTTTGCATCCCTTTACATGTGGGATAATAACAAGGTTGAGTTAGTTGTGGATAAGGATGGTTTAGAGAGGGTTGAGTCAACCTTAGGAGAGTTTAGTTTGTCTTTTAGTGACTCATGGGGTTTGAGGGGATTTATTAATTAACCAAAGTGATTAATTAATAGGTGAGCAAGCTTGTAGAAGATTTTTAGAAGAATAATTAGTATGATTTAGGGGATAAAAAGAGTTTAATCAAATAAATGATGATTTATTGATCTAATAGAAGATGAAACTTAATTAATTAAGAATAATTAATTAATTTAGGTAAAAAGGGTTTAATTAATGATGATAGAAGAGAAAATGTGCTATATTGACGATATGTCATCAATTTGCGGGAAAGGGTATAATTAGTGCAATTCAATCTTTTAAATTATTTGGTCTAAATTATAAGTGTCAACATCATGTATAGAGCTTCCAAATGTTGCATAAGGGTGATGTTTAAGAGTAGTTAGGTGACAACAAAGGTGCTTTGGTAGCACTTGTACGAATGCTACTTGACCGACATTATATTTTTGAAGCTACCAGATGAGAGTAGGGAGAGCATGTTAGTGACTGGTGACATGTATACTACCAGCTGACACCAGAGATGATTATGATATTGTTAAGGATTAGAAAATATGTGTAACCGAGTGAGTTGAAGAACGAACTAGACATTAATGAAAGTGGTACAAGGTTTTTCAACTACTAGCTTAATGAGGTATGATGTCCATGACTGCCCATGAAAGTAAAGTACCAAATTCATATGGCCTCCCATACCTGTTTGATGAAATCTTTCGGTTGGTGAGGCAATTTTGAGGCTCTTCTTCTGTATATTGTAAAATTTGCCTCATTTTGAGGGGATTCATTATTTTTTGCAAATGAACTCTATCAAAATTTCTCCAGAGATATAGTGAGCTAAAGGCCTCAAATTTGAGCCTATTGTAAAGTATTTTTCCTTGTGCCTATATTGTGATGGATTGTGTATGTTTCTAAGTAATTAAATTGGTTTTTTGTGGCTTTTATTTCCCTAATTTGAGTTGTATTGCATATTTTCCCTTCCATTATGGTTGTAGGTATATTGTGCATGTTTACGTATCTTTACAAGACCTTTTAATTTGTTTTACTTTATGAATATAGAGAATTAAATACTTTTGATGTCTTATCTTGTGGCACCTCCACCTACCCTATCTTTCCTTGTCTGGTCCTTATTTTTCACTCACTTAGATTATCTCACCCTTACTTGGTGCATCACCTTCCCTTAGAGTAGATTTACTTTTTATGCATTATTCTATCCATGTCTCCTTAGAAAGAATTAGGGTAGGATTAGTTTAGTTTTCCATTATCTGCACTTTGGAGAAGTTGGCATGAGGTTAAGAGAAGAAGACAAATTTCTCCAGAGGATTATCCTACGTGTAGTGTTTGACACCGCAGATAATCCCATGTTATGCAGAGTTACACCGATTGCCTCTCACCCAAATAACTAGCAATCGTGGTTGCTATAATTTTGTATTAACAATATGGCTCAATACCGTGTTGAAATCCTCAATAGTTCCATTTAATTGAGGATGATAGGGTGTTGTGTTATGGTGTGCAACCATAAATTCATCCAATACTATCTTGATGGTCTCATTAAGAAAATGAGTACCCCTATCACTTGTTAAAATTAAATGGAATCCATACCTACTGATAATATTTTCCCATAGAAACCTTAATACCATAGATGTTGTACAATCCTTTGTAGGCATTGCTTCAGTAGACCTTGTAAGATAATATGTACAAGTAATAATATAGCGTGATATAGTCTTATGCATAGATGGGGAAATAGGACCCACAAAGTCAATTTACCATTTCTCAAAAGGTTCTGCGATAGCAATAGGCCTCAAAAGAATCTCACGTCGATGCCCAGGATTTCCAAGGCATTGACCATGGTCACATGCCTTACAATATTATTTGCAATCCTTATATAATGTTTACAACCATAGACCAACTAATAGAATATTGTGCACGGTGGCGTTTCTCGCATAGTGTCCACTTGCAATACTACTATGAGCCTCCTCCATAATTTCTTCACGCTCATACTCAAGTACACACTGATGAAAAAATTCATCCCGAACTTATTTGTATAAGTCTCCAATGATCAACATGTAAGGTGTGACGCAGATAACAAGTTGTTTCTTCTCTAAAGCCTTCATACCTTCAAAGCAAACCTGTTAGCAAAAAGAAAACAATACCCTCTAATTCCGAGGGCAACTAGTTTAACCTAAATAACTATACATCCGACATTATATCCTCAATGCTATGCACATCCTCTCCTAATTGAATCCTAGATAAATGGTCTAGTCTAGAATTACTCTTTCTTGGCTTAACCACCATAGTAAATGTAAACTCCTAAAATAACAGAATCCAATGGCATATGCACGGGCTTGTTCACCAAATAATTAAATGCCATGTGGTCAGTATAAAAGATGAAAGGTGTTGCTAGCAAAAAGTCTTGTTGAAACTTATGAGGTGATTATATCATAGAAAACACTTGGTGCTTTGTAGTGGTGTAATTCTATTCTGCTAGATTTAACTTTCTTCTCGTAAAGCAAATAGGATGATCAACAATCCCTTCTCTAGGATAGGCTAATACCACACCAATGGCTATGCTAGAGGTGTCTACATAAATATGAAATGACTTGGACCATGAAGGAAAATGAAGAATAGGAGTTGTGATAAGCCTTTCCTTCAATGTCTCAAATGCGTGCTATTGTGCCTCACCCCAATAGAACTTTCCTTTACCCTTAAATAGTTCCTCTAAGGGTACAACGATCTTGGCCTAACCTTTGATAAAATTTCTATAATATCCTATGTGCCCTAAGAATCTACGCACCTCACTTTGGCTAGTAGGTTCCTCTAAGCCCAAAATAACAACAACCTTAGCAGGATCCACTAGCAAGCCTTCCTTATAGATGATATGTCCTAGAAAAATTCCAAAGGGTGTGGTAAACAAACACTTTTTAATATTCAAGGAGATGCTCAACTACCAACATCTCTCAAACATCAGCCTCAAATTATCATAGTGATCCTTCACAATCTCATGACTTCCAATCATCCGTAAACCTCCAATAACTTATGAATGAAATCTTGGAATGCCTCGTACGACAATGCATGAAAATACCGCAGGCACATTCTTTAATCCAAATGACATAACCGTGTATGAAAAACTTCCCATTCATTGGCGAAAGTTTTTTTCTCGATTCTCTTTAGATATCCTCACCGATGATATCCAGAGAATCCAGAGTGAAGGAGTAGATCTCGCTCCTCGCAACACCTTACAGAATATCCTTAGTAAATAGTGTGGGAAAGGAATCAATTACACATGCAAAATTTAACTCCCTATAATCCAAAAAAATTATGATTCTTCCATCCTTCTTGATACTAATCACCATAGGGATAACCCATTCTGACTCCTCGATGGGCTCAATGATTCCAAAATTCAGCATCTTGTCAATTTATTCTTTCACCTTGATGTGCATATTCAGATTCATCCTGTAAGGCCTCTTTCGAATTGGGCACACACCTTCCTTCGATTGATTCTCATTTCACCCAAAGATTCATATAACCCTTTCAATTCATGATAGCCTCTATGGAATAGATCCCGAAGTCATGCAACAACTTAATTATCTTATCAACTTTAGAGTCAGACTAATAATCTCCAATGATGACCTCCTTAGGTTCAACATTCATTTCAATGTTTACTTTCTTAGTCTTTATATGTTTGTGGTAGGCGCACGCCTTCTTATCTACACTATCCAAGACCTTGTGCGTAGCCTCTGTATGCTCAATATCCAGGTTCTCCACTTCTTCATCATCAACTATATAGACCATCTTACCCTTTTCTTGTTCTAGGAAGGTGCGCCCAAGCTGATATGCATCTGTTTCTTCCTCTTCAAAGTGCACCTCCCGTGTTTGAATCACTTAAAAAATCCTAAAGGAGATCCTCAACCTTTTCACAATATCCCTTAGTTAAGAACTTCATAACCTATAATGCCTCATTCACTAGAGGTTTATTGGAAAAATATTCAAAGGTCCGCATCATACTTACAGTCAATTATTTCCAATTTCTCGGTCTTTCTATTCAACTCTACATAGATATACCATGTATGTGCGTAATCTTGTAAGATGGAATACAGATTTTACCCCCACAACGAAGGTGGTAAAGCTTCTTACCCCTCTGTCCAAATTCTCTCACACTATTGAACGTGGTGCTAAAAAGGATCATTACTATGAAATACACAGATATGAGTAGGCACATTGCTCCTTAGAGATCTAGTAGATAAGCAATCCTCACTTCTCCCCACTCAAAAATATTACCCCGTGAACCATCCACCAATGAGTTGCCATCCCACATAAATTACAAACTAGTATATTCCTTCTTTCCACCCGACATTCTCGCCCGAATTTCCATAGAAAATAGGAATACCTCGAGATTCTCTTGAATAGTGTGCCTTAGTACTTGGCTACCGCCTTTGCCCAAATGTCCGATACTACGTGGCTTACTTATGCACAAAAATGCACTTCTCACTTTGTGCCCAACCATTTTATACGTGTCATGTGTCTATTTATCACATGAAAAATTTTAGTATCACTCATGGAATATGGATCATCCCATTAGATCACTCCTTCCTTTGATGGCTTGAGAACTTCCAGATCTCGAATGGTGTGCACATAAATTATGTTCAAATATTATTCACTTAAGGGCTCTACATATGGTGTAGATTTCCCATCTATCAAAGGGATAATGACGCGTTCTTCCTTATTCTCAAAACTTATATACCCTTTTTTGAACCGCAAATCAACGTTGTTTACATAGCACCAAGGGTACCTAATTAGTGATGGAAAAATTTCTACTTCTGCAAGTGCCAATACTTCAAAGTCCCCAGTAAACTTGGCCCCCTGTATAGTAATAGATGCATATTTCAAAACTCCAATAAGCGTGGCTTTAGTCCCATTTTCCATAAAAATAACATTTGAAGATGGCTACAATGGTGGTCTTCCCATCTAAACCCATGTATCCAAAGTGAGTACATTTACTTATGCTCCTATATCAATTAAAAAATTAATCAAAAGCCAACCATCCACAATAGCATTCAAAGTGATCTCCTTATCATAATACATGCTATGAGGGGGAAGGTTAGCATGCAAAATCTACCTTTCATGTTGCATCCCAGTGTGCGAGTGTTTCCCTTTAACCAGTTTCCTAGCAAAGGAATGATTTTCTCTTGGTGCAACATCTACCTTCTTTTGTTATAAATTCCATGACTACTCTTTCAAACATTGTATCTCACCTTGTAAATTCTAAATCACCTTCATGGTTTCTTGATAAACCTCCTTTTGATGCATAGGGTCTAGATACTTTGCATGTAGAACCTCTTCCTTAGTAATGGAAGGATTTTGTTTCAGAACTTCTCTGCACGCCTAACCTCAACGCATGTAGTAATATTCATATGTACCAACTCAGGATCTAATTATAACTTCAACATCCATTGATCTTCCATGATGCATTGCACTCTAACCATTCCCATGCCCTTGTTCTCTTGTTTTTGTTTCTTACTCAAATGTTCATATAATTCTAGGCACTCTTCATAGTTATGGTTCTTTCTATACAAATAAAAAACAATGTTATGAGGGAATTCATGTCTAAAATGATCACGGGATCCACATGTATAACAAGTTCCACGAGGGAAATCACTTCTTCCACTACCGTGACTTTGTCCTATGAATCCTCTTTGGTAGCCTCGACCTCTACCATGGCCTCCATCAAAGTGCCCTTTATTATGACATGGTCATGATGCTCACTTTTCTTCTTAGAGTTATTTGTAACACCAGTATGTCGTATGCCAATATAAATGACATAATGAATATGATCAATCAAATTACAATACTCGATATGCATGAGTAGTATACCTATAGATCTTACAAAAGAATAAGACACATTATTTTTTATCGTGCGTTGTAACAATGGGAACCGACTTGAATTTTGGTCCAAGTGAGAGATCTCAAAGTATAGAAATAAGGAGTGCACCAATTTCCACATGCAACTATACTTAGTATGCCCTCTACTTTACAATCAGTGTACAAAATCCTACCGCTTGTCTCATGCACCAAATTAGCTGATAATTTCTCTAACTATTTAGCCATTGCTGTAATTTAAGCTTCCAAAAATGGGCTCACTCATGTGTCTACACTCCCTACCACCTCAGTGTGTAAATCTTCCTCAAGTGCCTCATGCAGATCTATGAAAGTATTATTTGAGAGCGCTCTTGTAAAAGGTGTGATAATTCCTCCAAAAAACCATCGAGCATGCTGGCTTGCATGTATGTCATAAAATAACTTGAACAAAATTCTCTTGAACCATGCATCATACTCCTAAACACTCTCAGTAGTGCCCTATTTAATGTATTTTAATGTGCTAATACTCTTCTACTCAAACTCAGGGATATAACATTCTTTCAAGAAAGCATCTTACAGTGTCATATAATCTACACAAGTTTGGTCAGAGTCAAACTTTCTGTATGAACTATGCGCGCCCCCTGCAATGTAGTTGCAAACTAACTTTCATTTTGCTCGGAGTAGTAATCCCCTTCATGCACCATAGTATCTCATAATATGCATGTTTTTAAGTACATCTTCAATGCCTCTATATTCTAAAAGATGAAGAGATATATCCATATAAATTTGTTGGGGTTGGTGTGGCCTATGCCCACCAGATCTAGAACATGTATTTCCTCTTGTGTTTCCTCCACCTGTAGAGCCACCGGATCGCTTAATGCCTGAGCCACCCGATCCTCCTAATCCTCCTCCTAAAGTAGGTAATAGAGTAGAGGATGCACTGACTTGTGTTCTAACGGTTGTGCTAAACTGGACTCCCACAGTCTATGAAGTTTTTCTACTTTCAGACATTATACCAATGTTCTGCACACCCACATTGTGTTGACAATGCACTTGAAAAGATACCTCCATTTGGACCTCCAAATAACATAGATGATGATTGCACCACCATAAATGAATATGTTACTTGATTAACTCCCGAAATTGACTACAAATTAATGCTATCTACTGCAACTCTATTGTCTACACTAGCTTGCTTACTGTTAACTACCATAGAATCTATAAATCCAAATGCAAAGGCTAGATCACTAGGTAGGTTTAGATGCATGCTTGAAATCTAAAAATTTATTTCGACGCACCTTCATCCGAAGATGAGGAGTGTTCTCTACCATTATTTTCCAAATTGGGGAGTTCTATATGCTCTGGCTCCATGTCCTCTGCATGAGCTCTAAAACCTTCACAACCCATCTCCCTCTGCAACACCATTCTTTCAGTAATCTCTCACTACTTCATCAGATCATTCTCATGCACTTCATTAAAGTTAATCTTCCTTTCTTATCTCTATCTCTCTACCACTAGGTCTGCCATATTTACCAAACCTACTCCTTCCCCTGTGCATGGTGGGGTTTAGCTAACCAGAGGTTTTTCTTCCAAATCTAGGGTTACGATCAAGATATTAATTACCAAAGGAATACCGCACAAGTAAGATCCTATAGGCTCATGCAAGAATTGGAACTCAAATTGTTTTGGCAAGAGTAAGTGGAAACTGCATACTCAAGAATATATTTATTCAAAACACCACGGAACCAAACATTCATCATACAAGGCCTAAAATTCTTCATGTGTCCAAAAAAGTGTTTGAAACCTCCAATTCCTATTAGATGTGTAAGAAACCAGCCACTCATACATCTCTATATGAAATATGACAAATAAAGTCTCATATAATACGTCATATAGATTCTGCTCAACCCACACGCATGCATTAAATTCAGGTCCAATACTAAATATGTAAGCATAATCTTTCTCTAAATCATCTAACCACTCTTCAATACTAGCCAATGTCAATTGGTACATCTTCATCATGTAACATCTTGCAAAAATGTTGAGAAAGAGGTCTCGGTAATGGAACTAATGAGGAAGCCTAGATTTTACCACCAACATCCCCAAGCGCATTAGCACATCACTCAACCTAAACTGAGTGCTTACCCAAAGAGTGCAAGGGTACCAAGTCCCTCTTTAGAGAGGCTTTTCCAAGATTTTAGCATGATTGAGTGTATAATTTTCAAGATCCATAACAGACATCAATTAAACCACCGTGCATAAACTAGATCTAGATCTAAAGCATATGAAGGAATAACTAAATAATTACTATAATTAGATTTACCATGTAAGATCCATGTTCAGTTACATACAACACCAATATCCTATCGATAAGATCCATTATATTAATATTGTAAAACACAAAAGCTTCTTAATGCGTACTAACAAACTCACAACATAACACTACAATAATATTGAATTGTCGAACTCTCTAAACTATGAAAATCAATACATTTTAAGAGGGGTGAGGAATTTCCTTTCACTACACATGCACCTTTAAAAATAGGATACATAATAATAATAGCCATGCGCCCTTATATGAGAATACAAAAGCATACAAGCTCGCTAATAATAGATTACCTAATAATACAACTATAGTATAATCCTATTATTAGATCCAAAAGTATGCATGGAACTCAATATTCCACTTATCCAAAATAGCCTTTCCCTATTCTTCAAGTCTCATAGAAGATGTATTCTGCACTCCATGTCCAAAATTATCCCCAAACTACAAAACAACTAAGTCTTGATTTCAAACCTGCTCTTAAAGCGTGCCCTATGTCTACGTGCCCAATCCTTCCGCACTTTCATACTTAAGTTGTATTTCATCAGCTCAATAATAGATAATAAATAAATGGAAGTATTCATATTACAAAGAAATCATGTGCTTTGATGCCTTCTTTATTTGAGAATTTTATGAGAGAGGAAGAAATAACTTGATCTAAAAATCTCATAATTACACTTCAAAGCTTTCCATATTTGGGAATCTAATAAGAGAAGAGGAAAGAGTATTCTATGAAGCTCTCATTTTTTCTTTGAATTTTTCCACAAAAACCACATACGACATACCTATAAATGGGTCTAGGCCCAATTTATACTAACTAGAAAAATAAAACCTAAGAAGGAATGTAATTTTTCATGGCCACATAAGGTGTTACCATGACTGAACTGGTCATATAAAATTTTGAATGATTGAAGGGGAGAAGAAGGCCAAATCCCCAAACCTGATTTTGTAATTTCATTTGAATAATGTTGTGGAAAAGGAATAAAGTGCTAATGCCCCCATAAATTTCTATAAACTATATTATTTGTATCTATAATTGTGTATAAATCATGAAAATAACTTATAAAATCTAAAGAAATTAAAATATTGAGTGAATATGCTCTCGATCGAGATTGTATGAAAATGGCCAAGACCATACCATGGTCATGATTTTAATGTATGTTTTCGAACCTATTTAAATTCTGCCACATTTCAATAAATGTGATATTTTGAGGATCCAATCCATGTGAAAATTTGTTCATGTATCCTATAATCTATCTATAACTCGTATAAATATCCTAATGAATTCCCCCTCTTTTGAGGCATGTGTGATAGAAAATTTGAGCATTGGATCAAAAGAAAAGATGTGTACACATGTACCATATGTCTAATAATCTAAAATGTTGTCCACCTTTGAGATCCCACACCTACGAAAGGGGTTATACATGGTGGAATCCATCGAACAAAGAAAAATTAGCATGAAATAAACAACAATCAAGAATACATGAGTAAATCAAATAATAATAACAGAGAAAAATAACAATCATGTCTTACTCCATAGTAAAATAAGTATTAAAAAAACAAGTAAAAATACATAGTAGAGACAATGAAGTAGCAATCAAGTATGTTGTAATCCATAATAAAAATAGTAGTGTAATCAATAGAGTATAGGGTAAGCATGTCATAGATATAAATATAAGAGTAATATAAATAATAGTGTAAATTCAAGTAAGAATTAGTGTGAAAAATCATGGCATATATAGGCATGGAGCCAAAAACCCGGAACACCCAAAATGTTATAGATAATCACAATAGAAGACGTAATAATCCACAGTTGGAGAAACCTATTTACATCCTTTTTAAGCTTAGTAGATTAAATGTTATAGACATGTACAATACTAAAAAAGTATGTAAGGTTTATACACTAGAGCTATTATAATTAATTAACTTCCAACATTAATGGTATAATATAATAATAATGTATTAGTTATTTCAATTTATGATTACAATATGTTAGAAGTTAGAAAACACAACAAAGAATGTATACTTATCTAAGAATTATAGTATAAAAGGGATATTGATACATATACTAGAGAATTTGGGAGTGTAGACACTATTGAGGGTGGAAAATCCTGCAAGAAGATTATTTTTTGGGTTGAAGTATAATCCATGCACCACCTAGGTCAAAAATAATCTAAGGAGACATCAAACAATATGTAGTTCTCAACCTAACATTTAATATGTATATGAATGAATCTAGTTTGAAAATTTAAACACTTTGAACATGTTGATAGGATTATGATCTTACTAATACTTTTAAGTAGGGAACTTGGTGTGTTTGGAAATGAGGGAATCTAGACTCCTTGACCTAGTTGAGTGCTTTATAACTGTAGTATTGGCTTCCCTAGTGGATGTGTAATAACTTTAGGAAGATTTAGGGAGCCTTGAATGCATTTTGTGAGTGTTGCAAATGAGTGTACCAAGTGATTTTTAATGTGCTTTCTAAATGAGTAAATGAGGTGAATTTTACTTTCTTGTATAAGGCTATAAAGGTAAATTATCATGATAAGGCCAACCCAGGAAGATGAAATGACCCAAAAATGTGTTGGTTCAGGACCATATAGATTGGCCAACACCAGATTATATAACTTGACCAATCCATATGGTTTTGAACAGAGAAAATGTGAATGAAATTTGAAATTTGCACTAGGATGATAAGAGGTTAAGAATTGATTTCATGTATTTGTATCCATAAATTGTTGAAACATTTATGTTTTGGTATAAGAAAGTTAAGAAAGAGATGTTAGAATGTATTGAGTAAGGGTAAAATATGGCTATTTGTCTTAGTAAAGGAACACAATCATAATTAGTTGTGTCAAAGGGTAGATTGAAAAATTTGAGTGTCTATATTTCCCTCCTTTAAGAATGAAATTAAAATTACTCACTTAAAGGAAAAGATATATGAGTGTGTAGACAAATTTTGTGTCATATCAAAATTCTTATGTCCAGATATGTTGGTGTTAACATGATCTATGATGAAACCTTTAACACAAAGTGTAGTCAATGTGAATAGTATAAATAGAATCGTAACTCAATTATAACTATATAATTTGATATTGCATAAAGTGAAATCAAGAGATGTAAAACATGGAAATAATATACCTATATTTTAGAGGGAAGAGGTTCTCATGTTCTTGCTTGTAGTTGTAGATTTAGATTATGTGTATAAATTTTACCAAAGGATTGGGGTCATCAAGTAACCACTTTTTCCATAGTATAGACTAGAATATTGGGTGCACATAATTCAACACTAAATAGAATATAGAGAGAGAATAATAAAGAGGTACCAATACACCCTATAAAGAAAAAGAAAGTGTATCAAATATTTTATTAACCTTGATATCCTCCCTTAAATAATGAAGAGAGGAAAGACTACCTATGAAGAACTTATAATCTTTGATATTTTCCATAACTCCATGGACCACACCATCATAAATGGATTTAGGCCTAATGTCTAGATAAATAGAGACAATGTATAAAAGAGAATGAGTTTCCCCATGCTATTCTTGCATGTCATGTTATTAACTAAGAGTGTGTAGCATGCTAAAATGTCAATGGATAAGGATACCCATGCCCCCAAAACACTTTTATTTTGTGACTAAAATTGATTATTCAAAGTGAAATCAGATTGAAATATTTAATTCCCCTATGAACTGATATGAGCTATGTCAACCGAGTATGAGATTATGATGAAAACCCATATCCATGAAAAAAAATGAATGTGTAGATAAATTTGGTGTAACTTAACTCATGACATAAACATATGGTAGGTTCAAGGTCTATACAATCCCGAACTTTCTGTAAAGTCTTGAACATGTGTATTTTCTTCCAAATTTTGATATATGGAGCTATTTTTGCATACTTATTCCTAGTGAAAACCTATTTCTGAACATGTAATTCTACATGTAAGTGTAGAATATATCCTATGAATGAAACCTATTTTGAGGCATGCGTGATAAATAATTTGAGTGCATGACTCAAAATAATATATGTGTGCCCATGTACCATATTTCTTAAAAAAATTTAGTAGAATGTAGTATGTTGAAGTGTTGGCCACTTTTGAGAACTTGTACCTATAAAACAAGTTACACATGATAGAAACAATGGTTCACAAAAATATAAACAACTATAGAAATAAGAGAAATAATAGTAGTGATAGAAACAAGAACATCAATATTAGTAACAATGTAGATGTCATAGAGCTAGTATAAAGATAAAATAACAATCAAGTGAGAAAATAAATGCAATATCATGCGAGAGAAGAGTCACATGAAGGTATAGAGCCATAAACACGAGATACCTATGGTGTCACGAGATAATCAATGAAATTAGGCTACATACACGAGAAGATAAAGTCACACAAGAAGGCATAGAGCCAAAAACATGGGACACCCAAGATGTCATAAGAGAAGTAAGGAACTTAGGCAGTATAATGACACAAACAAGTAGTAACACAAGAAAGTAACAACCATGTATAAAAACAATGATTTAAAATAGTGATAAGAGAAATAATTAGTAAGAAATAACATGAATAAATATATGTCAATTCTACACAAGGCATATGTGTTAGTCATGTTACTTCAAAAATAACATCTACATGATTTGTTAAATCAAGTGTAATGAGGAAGTAGGAAGGAAATAAAATAAAATAATAGTAGATGTATAATGTGGAGGATTCCCTCAAGAGAAGTAATTTAAGGAACCAAGCTAGCTCCTATTAACATGTAATGGTTTGTGTGTCCTTCATCAAGCTCAATATACCTTTTGAATGCATGTGCGTAAAGAGGAAAAAAAGACATCTTGTCGAGAAAACCAAAGTGGCAAACATTATATGTAATGTAAAGTGTTAATAATGAAAGTTATGTGTGTAGGTCTTGAGTTTGTATTTTTCAAATATAATTTTTTTTTTTAAATTATTAAGTACAACAATATACAGAGGAGAGGTAGAACAATATCTACCCAATCAGATCCTTGTGAGGAGGATAAGCTAATCCAAATGAAATGGGTGGTACAATCCTTATTTATACCAAATACGAGATGCTCATTTACGAGCGGTACAAAAGTAGTAATATATTCCATATAATTCTTGGGAGGAGAGAAAGGTGGAATAGATCCATGAGAGGTTATGTGTGATGGAGTATATTTATGAGGAGTAATAGAAGAGTGAGATCAACTAGATATAAATTATGCATTAGAATTCTTATGAGGAATCCTAGGAGGGCGAGAGCTAACATGCATGTGAGAAGGACTACCAGGAGACCTAAGAGGGTGAGGGGCACTATATAAAACATGTTTTCTATAAGGCTTATTGGGAGACCTAAAAGGGATTGAGCCACTAGAGATAACATGTGAATTAAAAGGCCAATCAAGAGACCTAGAAGGGTGAGATCCATTAGAGATGATGTGTGAAGTAGAAATCCTATAAAGATACATTAGAGTAGGAACTATAGTATTATGATGAGGAAAAATAGGAAGAGGATCCTTAAAAGGGATAACTTGATTTGTGAAAAATTTATGCTATTGAATAAACTTAACACATTGGTGTAAAATATATGGGAGATTCCTAAGAGAACGTAACTAAGGGAGACCTAAATGGATATCATCTAAGCTAAGAGTGGAAACCAATATAAATGGGACCTATTATCAAAAATACCTCCCCCACAGCTATTTTGATAACTTGCGATTCCATCTCGATTTTGAGGTAGTACAAAATGATCAAAAATGGGAAAATTCATGTTTTAGAAAGGTTCTAGATAGTGGTTTAGGGGATTTAATCTTCTCCTTACAAATTTGTTCAAGCCCATAGTTAGTCAAAAGTCCATTTTTATGAAAATTGACTAAGTATATAAAAATTCCTTTGTGTCGGGTTTTGGGTGTCACTTACATCGGAACATCACATGACAATTACAAATTTAATGTAATGTGTTATCCATTGCTGAAATGGAATGATCTCCAATGTTTTAAATTTTCGGGTTCCTTTGACATTAGAACATCGTGAAACATTTGTATGTCATATGCTTTGCTTGTTTTCCTATCCCAAAACATGATTTCCTTTGTGTGGGGTTTTTTTGGGGATCAACGAAATATGTGCAAGGAAAATATGTTTTATGTTGGCTAACCTTTGATTCCCAAAATGTGCTTCTCCTTGTGCCATATTTTTTGAGGTGCTCAACAGGAATTATTTCCCGACAGTGTTGTGGGTTTCTCATGATGCAAAGCAGGGTCATATTTCTGATGGTATTGTTCCTTCATTTCAGGTTTCCTAGGGTGTTTTGAAAGGTTTCAGACCTAACACAAGCTTTAGTTAATAGCTCAACCAATCACATTTATTGAAGTATGGAACCATGAAATTCAAAGGCCATAGCTTTCACCAACCAACTCCAAATTTCACAATATTGGACTTTTTGGAAAGGTATCATCATATACTACACCATGGGAAGGTCTTAAATTTGATGATGTTATGTGGGTGAAAAAGAGTAAATAGAGTCCAAGAATTAAAAGAATAGTTCCAGTACCTCAACCACCAAATTTGATGAGGTATGGTTCCCATTCCTTCTCCTACAAGAAAAGTACCATGGGGAATGGCCTTGATAGGGTACCCATGCCTATTTTTAGGCATTCAATGCATCTTGTTGGTGGTTGAAGGTGGAAATCTAAGTTCCCTCTCTTTTCCCTCCTCTCTTTCTCCCATTCTGATATATAATGTAAAATATCTCATTTTGGGAGGATGCTCTAAAATGTAAAGCAACTATGTCAAAAATTATTCTTGAGCAGCTGTGAGTTATCGACCTCCATTTGAGATTGGTAATGTGTTATTGCACCTTCTTCTTCACATGTAATGGTCTATGCATACTTTTAAAGCAATAAAATATTAGTTTTGTGGTGTTTTTTCAACCATGACTTATGTTTTGTTGCATTTCCTTTCCTCTCCATTCTTACTTGTTGTATTTTGTGCATGTATTTCTCCTTTGTAGGTTCATTTAGTTGTGTCTCATGGATAATAGAAGGTAAAATGTTGTTTTGTATCTATGTCACTCATGTTTGGCCTTTCCATTATCCATTTTCCTTCTCCCTTTTCCCTCATTAGAGTGTATTCAACATCTTTCTAGTGCTATCACCACTTATTAGCTTAGGATTTCCCTTTTACATGCATCTCTCTCTTTCCCTGGTCCCTTGGATTGTTAGATTAGGATTAGATAGTTACATTTCCTATTGTAGGAGTAGTTTAGCATTAGGAATAGGTAGAGGAACCAAACTTCTCTATAGGTTTATCTCAGCTATCAAGTCCAAAATCTTGGAGAAAATACCATGTTTCCCAAAAACACTTATTTCTCATCCATTTTGTGACAAATCAAAGGGTGTTATTTTTCGGGATAACAAGACATATGTAGTAATAGATCCAAAAATGATAGGTAGAGTATTATTTACATAGGTAGAATTATAATCACAATTGTAATTTGTCATTTATAATAATCAAGAGAATAAAGTATCTTGAGAGTACATATATCATCCTTATTATATGGATCAAACAAAATTATATATATATATATGGACTTGATTTATAGATGTGTGAATGTACAGAGCATCTAAAACTCCAATCATCTGATCATGTGAATGTATAAGTTAGTGTAGGGATAAAAATTCCAATCAATACTTCCAATGGGTGATCATAAGAAGGAGGAGGTGGTACCATATGATAAACATTATACAATCCTAAAGTATATTTTTAGTGTCATGATTAGGTATTAGATCCTTAAATATTTTCATCTTTATATTTTTCATTAGTAGGATTTGAGGATTCAATGGGATCATCCCATTCGATTGTATTTGCATCGATAAGATCTTGTATAACATGTTTTAGCTTGATACATCAATTAATGAGGTGACCAATACATATATGATAGTCACAATAAGAATTACATCAAAGATCTTACTATAAGGCTTTCTTGCATAAACCTCAAGTGGTGGAAGGAGAGATAAAATATGTCATCAACTAATTACTTTAGCATAATGTGGGAGCTCATGGTAAACACATAAATTGATTCCATGTAAGCTGTAATTGTAGCTTAGTAGGCTACGATATAGAATTGAAAATGTACTTAGTAGTAGATTTATTATTGATATCCTTGCCTTTCAATGTATATTTTCTTGGGAACTTGACATTAGGTGTAGTAGAAGAGATAAAAACATACTTAAAATCATTCATATGTAGGAACATGGTCTCAAATTATTTTAGAGTATGACATATATGATAAAATGAGGGAAATTATCAAAGATGAAATAGTATTGCAAGGAAGTAATAATTTGTGTGAAGAGATATTGAAGTTTGATATCATCTAGAATATTGTTCATTTTAGTAACATAGTCTTATAGTGTAAAACATAGTCACTAATGTTCTCGTTAGATCCTTATCATACTTTAGACATTTGATCATAAGAAAATTTGTCACCAATTTTGATAGAGGATTGTGCCAAAAAAGGATTTCCAAAGTGGTGAAATATTACACAAACTATGTGGGTAGGTTATAGAACCATTATAGGGAAAATTTGTTGATACTTTGAGGAAAAATATTTGTAAGTAATATATTGTGAGATGCATAGCTGAAGAAATACACATAGAATGATAAAAGATGTTTTACGTGGTCACTCTTACCATCATAAATATGAATTTTAGGAGAAACAAAACTAAGAGGAAAGGGATAAGAATCCACTTCTAGGTCAAATGAATTATGAATTAATTGAGTAGAATCCATAGTATTAGAAGTAACACATGTACCTTGTTGTAATTATAAGATTTAAGCATTTAGAGTATGAAAAAGGGTTTGAAGGACTACATGTTGGAAGAAGATCCATGTGAATCAAATGATGATTCAAAGTAGGAACAATGGTTGATGTAGGAATATGCATAGAGACATTGTACATAGTGACATTATGTGTTCCCATAGATGTTGGTACATAAAAAATTATGAATGATAAATATATCTATATTATATTGAGAAGTATGTTTAAGTTGTTCTTAGAAAGAATATAGAATAATGTCAATATAGGTAGGATTATCTTGTAAGAAAAGTTCCATATGTTGTGCCTCGTCCTCGTAAAGAACATGCAAATGATTATCGAGTTAACATTAGACCCTTCCCCTTGTATATGGTCAATAATAATAGTATAGACAAAGTTGGAAAAGATGTCAACATTTGAATAATGATTTAAGAAAATATAAATCTAAGTAAGGACAACTGCACGATCGATGAATATAACAATATTCAAGAAATATCTAGATGATTTAATAAAAATATCTTTTTATTAAACCCTAATTACATAGTCACATATGATAATAAATGTTAAAATACATATTTGACACAAGTAATAAGCTAATAAAATATGAAACCCTAAGTACAAGAGAGAGAGAGGAATGGACTTAGCTTATTTATATGCTTTTTGTGAGTGGTTTGAGCTAGGAATACTATTGAACAAGAATAGAGTTTCACAAATGCTCAGGATAAATTACACTCTATAGAATGTGGCGGACATGGGCACCCAAGGCTAGAATGGGGCACCCGGGCATTGGAGACCATTGTTGGGTTACTATGATTGCAAAAATGGCCAGAATATGATTTTCACTAAGTTGCACATATGTCGTAAATATCTTGTGTTTATTGTACGTGTGTCATAATATGATCGTTGAGGTACCTGTAACCTCAAAAATAAATATTCGCTTATAAAACCCATAATACCACATAAAATCAAAAAAGAAAGATGTAATATGGGGAGTCGGAATGACCCCGGTGGTCACCTGAAGAGTGAACTTGTGACCGAGTGCTATACTATATCTCGGAATCCAAGTATTTATGGTGAGCGTGTGTATAAATTGTGTATTAGGATTCCTGGTGCAAGTGCACTTGATAGTGGGTTGTAGCTAGATGTAAAAAAATGTAGATAGATGTGTGGATGGATTAAAGAAACTTCCCCTTCCTATGCATTGTATGTAGAAAATGCAGTCCCTTGTCCCTTGAATGGTTTGCAACTAGATGCTTTGAAGTGTTTTAGGTGCCTTTTGGATGCAAGCTTAGGTGATAGTAATAATGCTTAAATCTTGGTCCTTGATTTTGAACACATAACTATGTATTTATATGATTCCCTTGTTTGAATTTTGTAATTGATAACTTGAATGATGACCCATAATTAAAAAATATTCCCAAAAGATAAAAGAGACCCAAAATAAGTGTGCAAGGTAGAAAAGAGTCGGGGGTTTCCAAAGGGGACGGGGTGCCTGGGTGCTCTGTCCTAGCTAGAGATAGTGTCTGGATCCATAAATGATAAATAAGTAAAATACCGACTAGGCTGAGGGGTATAAAAGACCAAAGAGAAATCAAGAAACAAAGACAAGAGGCCAAAGACAATTATAAATTACTAGTTTTCTTACTTAGGAATCATATGAATGCTAATATGTATTTAGGACCTAAAAATGTACTTAAGTGTGTGATTTAGTTTCTACATTTTCCCCACTTTATGTTGTTGAGTGAATGATTGATAACATAAAGTAGATAAGAAATGTGTACCTTTTATTTGTAGATTATACAACATGAAGCATGTCATGTGGACAAGTGAAATGTGGAATAAGTGCAAAAATGAAGCATGGAAACTAGGAAAGGAAAGTGAACCTAGGGGTGTATGCGTATGTGTTGTCAATGTTAAACCTATTGTTATGCTTGTTGTTGTGCTTGTAATCGATACTTTATGTAAGGATGGTGTTGAAAACAAATTTGGGTCACACTCCCCTTTGTTCCCCTTTCAAGCAATTAACATAGCATGTTCATATAACCATGACCCCTTTACCCCATATTCATATTAATTTAATTAATTACAATTGAATTAATGTTCATCCTCACTTTATCTATTAATTTAATTACTTTAATTAAATTAATTTACACCTCACCTAACCACATCACCTAAACACCTCATCATGGACCTATTCTTAGCATGTTTCTTTTAACTAAGACTCAATTTCTAATTACATTAACCAACCGAGACTTAGTCTAACACCAAACATTAGATGTGTATTCTTTCTCCAATAACATTCCCACTTATCTAAGTGTTAAATACCATTTTAGATCAGGACCAATGGGCGTAATCGCCAAAAGATAGCCAAGATATGCTATTCTAGTAAACCTAGTATTTCTTACCTTAATTGATGCTAGTTAAACAAAAATTGATGCATGTCACCATAACCATCATTGGTTACCATATATCCCTTTTGGAAACCTTGTTCCAGAGGCTGGAAATTTCAATTTTTGGGAGAGAGAGAGATCTGCATGTAAGCACAAACCAGAGACCTCTCATGTATCCAGACACCCCTAGTTAGAACCAAGATTGATCTAAAGGCATTATTATTCATGGTAACATTCTAGGAAGCACTTTTGCGGCACTGACTACTAGTTTTATAGATCAACTATTGCTACCTTCCACCAACCAGGCCTGTAAATAAAAGTAATCATGTTTTTCTCTACATCATTCTATGTTTACTTTGATTGTAGTTTATTTACCTCTGTTTATTAGATCCTATCCTCCCTTACATTCTACCATCCCCACCTTCCTGTTAATCCACCCATCCAACCACCCACAACCCTTTTAGCTCCCCATACCCGACTCTTAAACATTCCTGAGCCTTCCTAGAATTTTTATAAACCCAACCATCCTTCCCCCATTCTCTGTGTAATCACAGAGAAGCCCTCAAAACCAAGTTTATTTGATTTCCACCATTCCACCCCTACCGACACCACCAGTCACCCCTAACCATCATCAGTTTCACCTTCACCGACATTGGTCACTAGACCGATGCCGCTTCTTATATATTTGGATAGACTTTCACTAAGTTTAATTTATCACCCCAAAAACCTCACAGAACCTTACCCAAGACTGGTACCCCACCTACAATCCCACCACATGTCTTCCCAATTCTCTATGCAGCCACAAAGAGAGTATGGACATCCATTTTGGCATTATACCATTATCCATCCCAAACCATCATTAGTCATAACTAAATTGTCATCGGTCATACCACTGACAAAAAGCTAATACCCACTCCCAAACTGCCCAGAATCATTTTTAACCTTTTTCTAGACCTCACCAAAATCATGTACTAGATATGACACCAAATACCAATCCATCACCTGACCCATTTTGACCTCAATCACATTTTACCTGACCTTTCTTATTCATTTTGTATGAGATACCTAAATCATTTCAATTAAAATAAGATTGTTATTTCATGTTTATTTTGAATAACATTAATAATGTTACGTAAAAGTGGATTGACACCTATTCCAGAAAGCACCATGCTTCCTAGATCTATCATCTGCTAGGAAGTCCACTCATTTTTGTGTTTAACTCTATATGGTGGTATTGTTTTACACTCTATAGGTAGTTCCTCCTAACCAAAAGGAAGTATTCACAATAAACATTAGATTAGGAAGTCGGGACGCGTGCGTAACCTCTAACCGACATCGCAAACATGTATTCCTCCTTATCCTATCTCCCTCTATCTGTTTCATTAATTCAGTTAAGAATCCAGTGAAACATTTTGGCATGCTCGGTGGGACCCTCTCTTGGGTTCATTACATTTTATTCATATAGGGAAATCTTGTGTGTCACTTTATTTTTGAAAAATACACATTTAATCTTCTCCCTGGTAACATTATTTTCTTCTAATTGTCTAAATGACATTTGTGATTTGGTGTTTAAAATGAATCATTTCTTTTTCCTACATTTTTATGGTAGTGAAAGAGCACATTCTTGACCAATTTATCATTTTATACATCGAATTTAATTGTCGATTTAGGTTCTAAAATCATGTTGCATTTCATCCTTGTATGCTACATTTTAGATCACATTAAAAACTAAGGGAAACCTATATGCTGGAAGTCATGCCCAACTGATGGTTGACATAATTGAATCGTAGAAGCACTTTCTCTTCTCTCTCTCTTTGCCAAACTACACAAATATAAATTTACACATCTTCTTAAACAACACCTTACCTGGAAGAGAGTTAATAATCACATGATCAAAGGATTAATAGTGGGTGCCCAACTGGTTTCTCTAACTAGTCATTATTAGAGAAAGGACCACCCCACCAAAACATAACCTAAAACCACCCTTTATAATTTTCCTCTTCATAGGATGCCTTCCCAACCAAAAAAATATGTTCTAAATTCACAAGTCAGTCTTAAATAACATAAGCTAAAAACATAAAATTCACTTATAGGATTGCATGTTTTTCTTATCTTTTTCCTGAGTTGTGTTTTGAGTTGTGAGGTTATGTTCTCCACTTTCCTCTTCCTTTCACACTCCACCATCATAGTTGGAGTATTTTGACTATTTCTAAGTGTGTCAGGGTCTAATACTATCATCTTCGACTTTTGGGTTGATACTCCATCTGACTCAATTCACAAAACCAATTTTTCTTCACTTCTTCAAATTTCACAATAACTAGCGTTGGTCTAGTGACCATCACCGGTTTCCATCTAACCATCATCAGTTTACCTAACCGGTGTCAATTTCTAGCTCTTTTGGTCATTTTACCCAAAAAGAATTCATCACCTCTTATCTTCTATTTGAAGTTCTCGGACATCATCATCATATCCTGGAATTCTAATATCACAGTCAAGTACATTTTCCTTATTTCATTTTCATCAGTTTTTGGCTCATTTGCTAAAATCTGTTGATTTCCCCATAATGTTGGTATCGATTACTATAATCACAATTAGCCATCCTTTAACCATCATGGGTTAGTCTAATTGGCATCGGTCACTCTGTTTTGATTTTTAATTAAAACACCGACAAAGTTCACCTCTCGGAATCTATCCTTCTCCATTTCTGCTATTTTCTATATTATTTATAGAGTATGATTTACCAGGTATATGCTAATTCACATGGTGTTGACTTGCAACCAAGCCAAAACCTTTGTGTTTTATGTCATCCTTCATCTACTTCCAACTATCCCATCACCACCTTCTATCTTGTCATTTATGGATCCAACTTAGCCTATCACCATTAGTACCGAGAAGCGGAGTTCACAAGACTCCTTGACCAAAATCTTGCTTCCTATAATATTATCTCACCAACTCATCTACCTTAGAATCCTTGGGATAGTTGGTATACAAATTTCCCATGTCTATCCCTACTTCACTCACCCCCATTCGCATCGATTACCACTAGCTTAGCATTGCCTTCATCCACCTTACCACCTGCGGTGTCTCAATTGGACCCCACCTCCTCTATAACTGCTACACCAATGACATCTATCGCACCCGTGGTGTCGACCATTCCTTCACGAACCGCCTTAAGCATGACCCCATCTCGCATCATTTACCTCGTATGTACCAATTGCATGACAACAACCCATAGTGTTGGAAACCCATACCCCATTCAAAAACCTCATCCTTTCCATCTCACGCGTCTCTATCCCCAATTACCATGAGATTTGTTACAACTACCGCACCCGTTTAGATGCATCATAAGTAACCCCAGGTCGTCTATCACTTATTTAGAATATCTTCAACCCACATCTATTCCCCCGTTGGTATCCAAATTTATTCTCCTTTACAAGCTGAACATCATCATAAATTTAACAATCCTAGAGATAGATAAATCATCATGTATGTCATTTTGTAGTTGGGGAGGTGATTCAACTGGCTCTTTGTCACTCAGATGTTGGAGAAATGGATAGCACCTTCAAAAGGATTTGATCTATCCTCACTACTTTAGGTTGTGCCTTTCAACTAGGGTGAGAGGACCCATTTTGTAACCTCTGTTGGTGAAGGAGAATGAATATATCCTTCTTTACACAAATTTGAAAGGAAACCTTGAGAAAATATGATCAATGCACCACAATTTAACTCTCACGAGTTGTCACTTCTAAAGAATGGTGATATTTTCTAAACAAGGTTAAGGTTACTAAAGACATTATGGAATCCTGATTGCTTCTGCATATTTTGGCAATAGAATTTATTCATTTTTGGACATACAGGCAAACAAGGGTAGTTCAGGTAGGATTAATTATTTTTGAATAATTTTTGGTGGGAGATTAAGTAGGATAAACTTGATTTTTCCAGATCTTTGAGAACCTTCACAATAATTGGAAAACTAAATGACAGAATACTTTAGAATAGCTAAAATATTCCTTCAACCAAAAGGTGTGCATCGAAGGAGGCCAAAATTTGCAAAATTTCACACAATCTTTGATAATTCAACATGAAGGCTTGAGTTAAAGACTCAATTAAATATTAAAGACCCCAGTTCCTCACACCTAAGATAAACTCAAAGGATTATAGATAATATTTATCAACAAAATGACAGTAAAGTGATTTTAAATTGTTTATCTCATTATAGGATGAAGGTTATTCTCATAATGAAATTGCAAATGCCACCAAACTATCACAGGGACGAGATCCTATGTGATTCGAAGGGATTTTAACACAAGATTGCAATAGGAAGATCAAAACCATTAGAAAAAATTCTAAAATAAAAGCAGACGAATTTTCCCAAGATTAACATAGATTAATTTGAATTTGATTAGATTCATCAACAGGGGAAGGTTTCTTGAACAATCTCAGAGCTTTTCAATACACTTGCAACGAACTTGACATGATCAAATCTACAACATAAGGGATTAACAGGTTTCTCAGATGATCTCTCAGAAAGATGGGATTTCTCAAATTTTCTCATAAGAATTAAACCCCCGACCATTTGCAAGAGTATTCTTATTGCATTTATATAATTCACTTGCTCACTCATCCCAAATTTCCCCCAAAAGAAGGATATTCAAGGAATCCTTTGCTTGTTACCAATTTGTCTCGGAAAGTGATGTTTAACAAATTCACACCCAAAGCTTCGGGTGGAAAAATCATGAACTCGATCACGTTTCTTAGATCCTCAACCATGACTGGGATGACATGCCATAGATTTTGGATAGTCCTTCTAATCATTATTTTATTCTTTCATGCAAGAAATACCTATTTTAATCATTTTCAAGTGGCTCTGTATAGCTGGATCTGATAAGAAATCCTTTTTGCCCTCACAAAACACCTTGAGAAAAGAGTGCCCTTGGATGGATGCTTGCATTCATGCCTCTCGAAAATGAATGTTTGCACATGGATTTTCCACATACCCGTGCTGCGAGTCTAAGTTGGACAAGTGTAAAGAGAAATCAGTGGAAGCCTCCACGTGTTTCCTTGGTGTAACTACAAAGGTGAAGTAGAGAGGCAAGTTCCCAAGCAAGTATGGGCCTTCCACATGCCCTGGACCTAAGAAAATTGCATTTTGTCCTTTGAAAAGTCTTAGTATAAAAAGGAGCCAGTGGAAGCCTCCACATGTCTCTTTGGTGCACTTTTGATATGGTGCCCAAAAGAGGAGACCCTAAACAAGTGTGGGATCATCATGTGTCTCACCTGAATTTTTTTGAAGGAATTCAAGGACCAAAAAAGGTGCTACGTGCCTAGGGTCTGAGAAAGTTTCTTCGACCTTTGAAAAGTCTAAGTATGGGCAGGATCTAGTGGAAACCTCCACGTGCTTTGCTTGGCACTTCTTTAAAAGTAAAGTACAGGGGTAGGTCCCCAAACAGGTGTGGGCCTCCATGTGTCCCAGGCCTTAGAAAGTTTCTTGAAAAGTTTAAGTATAGAGAGGAGCCAATGAAAGCCTCCATGTGTCTCTTTGGTGCAATTGCTAAGGTAGGACCCAAAGGTGGATCCTCAAATGAGCACCGACCCTCCACGTGTCCAAGCTTTGAGTTGAAGTAGGCCTTAGAGTTTCAAAATTCCTTGGAGACTCACCTTTTAACTTCCAACTTTTGATGTGGGCCCCAATGGAGTTGTGGGTTATTTCATAACTTTTCTCCCTCGTATAAAGAGGAAAAAAATTTAAAATGTTCCGCCGACCCGCTTCCTTGCTTGTAACTTGAAAAAATGCCACGTGTCCTCCTTTGGGGTAAAAGTAAGACTTTTTCCCTACCACTTCATGTTTGTTGATTAACCAATTAGATGCTATCAGTCCATGGGGCCAATTTGGTATTTTTTACAAATATGAAAAAAGTGGCAAGTTTCACCAAAAAGACTCGCCTGACCGCATCCAATCAGAAAGGACCACATTTCCATGGATATTGGGATAAAAATTGATAGGGAAAACATGACTATGGAAAAATAGAAGGGGAAAACCCAAATTCATGCCCAAATTACAACTTCTTCCTCATGGATAGAGAAACAAAAATAATATCTAGACTTAATGTGATCCTCGACCAAAGGAAAGGACTAATCATGTAAACCGAATGAATGAAGAAGCTTTCGCGCATAAATATAGGGAGACGGAAAAATTTAAACCATGCAGACCGAGACATTTTTGAATGAATAGGGCAAGATTAATATTAGCACCAACATCGGCTCTAGCTTGGGGATGGGCACTCCACCAGTACCGAAAGAACAACAAACCATGTGCCAAAAATCCATTGGGTAATGGAGTAAAGAAAATCTTGCGAGTAGAACAAAAATAACCAATTCCCAAAGATGAACCGAGAAACCAACAAAAGCGGTCACTGGGGACCAGGACAAACCGACACCGAAAAAATGCAACAACAGTAATAAAAAACCCAAGACTTTACACTATACAATGGTGCATACCTCGATTATGAGAAATCAATCAAGGAAATGTTTCAAATGCTTTCCATTAACAGAAATTCAAGCAATTCCCCATCTAGGTCTTTTAAGAAGAAGGTATGTTCACCAATTCGAATGTCAATTGAATAAGGACCCATCCACAATGCATCAAACTTTCCATGTTTTCCCTTATCCTCGTGCTGTTATCCCACAATCACACAAGATATACCACACTAAAATATCTTGGAGTCACCTTCTTATCAAACAACTTCTTCAATTTTTCTCTAAATTTTACATGCCTCGATGGGATGCCCTTATTTTTTTATCTAACTCAACAATCTAATTGATGCAAGCATAATAGGGACTAACCTCTTGATCTTCTAGTTATTGAAGAAATTGAAATGAAGATGATTGCATATGTAGGGGCAGAAGATCTTGAGTTCCATACACCAAATCAAATGGGCTTTTTCCAATAGCTCGTTTAATAGTGATTCGATCAGCCCAAACAACAAACTTCAACTGCTCACCCCACTTCCTTTTGTTCAACTCCAAAGTTCTTCTAATTATCTTCAACAAATTTTTATTGTTGGAATTTGCTTGTCCATTTCCTTGGGGATTATAATTGGAAGCATATGTCAAATTGATCTCATATTCATGGCACATGGCCACCAAATGTTTATCTCGAAGCTCATGGAATTATCAGAAACTATCTTAGTAGGCACTCCAAACCTATAAATGATATGATTTAGAATGAAATCCATGACAATTTGGTGAGTTGATTTCTTAGTGGGGATTTCCTCCACCCACTTGGTGAAGTAATCAGTGGCTACTAAAATCCAATTATGGCCAACACTTGAAGGATCTGAAATCTCACCAATGAAGTCCATTCCCCATTGCCTAAATGGGGCTTCAATTGATACATGCTGCAAAGGAAGGGATCTTGAAGCTTTCAGTGATTCTAGAAAAGCGTTGGTAACTTTCACATTTCTTACCAATAGAGTTGTATCTTTGAAAATAATTGGCCACCAATAACCAACCCTTAATATCTTATGAGTTGTGACTCTTCCATGGAGATCAACAATTATTTTAGGGGCTTCATCTTCAATAATGCATCTTAAGAGAACTCCTCGGGGTTCTTTCAAGCTAAACCAAAATACGTAATGAAATATTTTTGGGAAGCTAACTTAAGTGCTCTTTTCTAATTCTTTCTCAAATGTTTAGGGCACTTGTAGATGTTTGAGATAAAAAATGATGTCCTTGTACCATTCAGAATTTATCAAATTTTCAAGGACATTTAGCCTTTCTTCTTCAACTTCATTTACCTCAATTTTCTATAGATTGCTCTTTGCCATAAGTTTTTCTAGGCCCAAACCTCTGACCAATTTTGTTTTTGGATGTCCATATCATACTCTTGCAATTTTTTTACCCATCGGCATCTCTTTCTTGAAACCTCCATTTCTGATAGGATATCTTTCACCATGGTGTGGGGAACATAAGCAATGAATTTGGAACTTAGAATATATGGCCTGAAGACCTTTGTTGCTTTTACCAAAGAAAATGCCTACTTCTCCATGATAGTATACTTTAGCTCAGCTCCTTGTAATGCCTTACTGAAAAAGGCAATTGGTCTTTTAGCTCCCTCATCATCCTTCTACAATAACACATATGCAATAGTAATTTCTGAAGCAAAATAAAACATTTGGAAAGCCTTCTTATAATCTGGAGCTTCTAAAACATGGGAATTCTTTAATGCTACTTTGATCCTAGTAAAATATTAAATAACTACTTGTTCTCATTTGATACTTTGATCTTTCTTCAACATGTTAGTGATTGGGATAGTTATTTCAACAAAGTTGGAGATAAATCTCCTAATAAAATTAATTTTCCCAAAAAAGGATTGAATTCCCTTCTTTGTTCTTGGAATAGGGACATTTATGATGTCTTCTACCCTTTCAGGATCAATCATGACCCCTTCCTTTGACACAATGTGTCCAAACAACTTTTCTTTTTGAACTCCGAAATGGTACTTCTTGGGATTTAGTGAAATACCATACTCCCTACATCTTAACAACATTTTTTCTAAGTGTTGCAGGTGGTCACTTCTTTTCGGAGAAAATAAGTCACATCATCTTGATATACAACAATGAAATCATTAATATAGCCAGAGAAAGCTACATCCATTTCTCTTTGGAAAGTGGCTCTAGCATTCATTAGACCAAAAGGCATTCTGACATATACATATGTTCCCTAAGGAGTGGTAAAGGTAGTCTTGATTTGCTCTGATTCCTTCATAACTACCTAGTTATATCCAGAAAAACTATCCAAGGTGGATAAAAACTCGAACCAAGAACCAATTGTAGCATATTGTCCATATTTGGTAGAGGGTAGTTATCCTTCATTGATGCCTTATTCAAGTTTCTAAAGTCCACACACACCTTATATCTCCATTCTTCTTTCGAATGGTACCAAGTTTGTAACCCATGATGAGTACCTTGTGGGCTGTATGATTCCTCCATCCCTAAAATTTTTCAACTCTTCTTGCATCTTTAAGGAAAGGAGTGGATTGATCAGCCTCTGCTTTCTACCTAAATGACTTAGTAGAAGCTTCCAAGGGAATTTTGTGGTGGAAAATATCATCTCTATATGCTTACAGATTCGGAATAAGACCATGCTAAGAAGTCCTAGTATTTATTCAACAATTAGACATACAACTGATTTTCTTCCTTGCTTAGATTGCTACCTAGCCAGATCTTACATGGTTTATCCTTCGTGCTGAGGTCATGCTCTTCAACATCCCTCAAGGCTGACATGTGTCTGTTGAAAATGCAATCAACATTATCAAATTTTGATTCAAGTGCTACCAAACCTCTAGGAATAGTATTAGTCTTCAATTGAATGATGTATTTTCCAAATAAAGTCTCCTTTCCATCACCGCACAAACCATTGGCTCCCAATCTATACGTTGATCGAAAAATTCTCCTTGGTTCTATAAAAACATTTGCACTTGGGCATCGTCTTTGAACACTTTCCAGTGTTTAACATTGTCAAGAACATATGGCCTAGTTAATATCTCAATATTATACTCACAATAGGGGGATACAATACAATTTTCAAATCTGGACCCCAATACAGCCAATTTGTCTGCTAGAGTATTGTACTTCCTATCATGATGTATTATGTTAAAGGAGTCAAACATTTCAATGAAATCCCAGACTACATGCTTATACTACTTCATTCTCTAATTTTTTGTTGCATACAGTTTTCTAACCTACTTGACAATTAGCTCTGAATCTCCTTTAACAATGATGTCTCTAACACCATATTTCCAAGCAATTCTTAAACCCAATAACAATGCTTCATATTCTGCAATATTGTTAGTGCACTCAAAGTTGAGTTTAAAAGAAAAAAAAACTCTTCCTGGCCTGGAGATATTAGAACAATACCAACACCATTTCCAAATTTAGAGCAAGCCCCATCAAATAACAAAGTCCAAGGAGAACCTACTTTTTTAAGAGACTTGCATTGATCAATTTTGTGCTCTTTACCATCAACAAATCCAACAAAGTTATCAACATCAATGTCAGTGTATAACACTTCATAGGAAGCATTATTGGGATCCTCAATGAGATGTAGCATCTTATTTTCACCATAAAAATTTACAAGGATTCCCTCAATAGTTATAGTGGCAAAAGGCATATCCATTTACACACTCCCACCCACACTAGTAGCCCATTTTCTTGATAACAACATTCCCCATTTGGCAGGGCAATCAAAAATAACAACATCTAGTTTTAATTTCTTTCCTGGGTAGGTTGCAAGTTGTACTATCAACCCTCGACACATCCAACCACCGGAACATCTCTAGAATCCATGGAAATGCACTTCCCATAAGATGTAGTCACTTTTATATTTAATTCATTCATGACCTCAAGAGGCATAACATTGCATGATGCTCTAGAATCAAACATACAGTTGTGTAACAACCTATCCCTAATTATCAGAGTAGTGAAAAATGGATCTAAATTCAACTCAGACTCAACCAAGGATCTCCCCAAATATAATTCGGTGGCTCACCTAGTTCTTCTAGTACTTAGGTTTTTTCCAACTCTACAATGGCAGGAGGAGTCTCAACATTGTTAACATTTCTACATTGGGTAATATTTTTTTATTTCAATCCCAAATACTCAAAGGCCCTTTTCTTGTGCTCAGGAATCCTCAGCAGCTCAACAATTGGAACAAAAATCTTGATCTGACTCAAGACTTGGGAAATGTCATAAGGAATGTATTTGGGCAAGGCAACATTTGGAGGAAGACTGACAAAATCATCTGACAAAAAAGGATTTTTCATGGTCTGATCATGGGAAGGGATACCAGTTCTATTTGTGGAATTAAGGCCTTTGCCAGATGTATCTTTCTTAGGAGTTTCTTTTGTTATATTAGTGAGAACTAGAGTTTTTGGTTTGCTAGAGGCCCTGCCCCTTTGACAAATTTACTCCTAGTGTTATACTATTTTTCTTGGGTAACCACAACATTCATTAACAACTACCTATCCTCCTTAGAAGGGATTACTCCATCATAATTTTTAATCATTAATGACCTTAAGTATTCAAAATCATTATTAGGAAATTCAAAAGCTTGTACCATAACTATTTTAAAATTATGAGAGTGAGGAAGGGGTAATACCCGGTGAATGCAATCCTAGAAATCTGCAGCAGTTTTGGCATTGATTAATTCAGTCAAAGTTTCTCCTTGTCATGAGCTTGTAGAGAACACCATCATGCACACATCATCATCAGTGTCATCATCAACATCCTCAACTTATTTTTATTCATCACATGGGGCATGTGGTAAGAAACATCTGTGACACCCCTCAATTTCATTGGCTTCTTCCACAACAATAACTCGGCCGTCAAAGGATTAGACACGATTCTATTTTCATGGGATTGGGGTTGTCTATTTCCTAACCCCATGGGTCCTTTGCCTTTGTCATCAGATATCTGATCACCCCTAGGATGATTTGTAAATATTTCTTGACCTTGTGCTTTATGATGACCTTGGGAACTTTGTCCAATCCCTTCTCTGCTCTAGCCAGTTTATAGGACATTTCCTTAACAACTCGCCAATGTTTTTACAACCTCTTCTAGATCCATAGACTTACTTGACCGAGGATTCTCTGGATTGATCAGCTTGATACCTTCCCTCTTAGGAGGCTTACTAACTACTTTGATATTGTTTTCAATATGCAAAGCCATGGTAAAGGCTTGCCTCAAAGTTCTTGGGTTTTTGTCCCTTAAATAGTATGCTGCCTTTTTTCAAATGCATCAGAATACTTTATCAGACAAGATTCATCACATGGCCTTAAGTTTATAGGAAATATTCTCAATGTTTTTTTGAATCTTGTATTGAAATCATGAATAGATTCATTAGGATTCTTCTTAATATTTTCAAATTCTGATAAAAGAAACCTAGGGTCTGTTTTATCTCCATACTACAATCTAAAAGCATTCTTCATTTCTGTCCATGAATCAATGGAGTTGTCTAGAAAATATTTATACTAGTCCCGTGTGTCCTCCTCTAGAGTATGAATAAACAATTTTATGTACACATCCTCAAATTTGATCTCAAAGTCTTCCATCATATTGACAAAAAGCTTTAAGTGCTGATCACCAGTAATAACATTATTTCCTTGAAATTTAGGTAGTCTATTTCTAACATCTTGGGGCACAACATTTTGATATCCATCCATACCTCTAAAATTTATAGGACCAAAGGTATTAACAATAAATGGAGGTCTGGGTGGGGGTCTGGGACATGTTTTTGAGGTGGTGAATTTACAGGAGATACAAAATGATGAGGAGTGAGGGGTTTGTGGGGCACAAGAATGCAATTCTTAAAATGAATGTTCTCTAAAAACTCTATTTCTTGGAAGATCCTATCAGCTTTGGAAAACACAGGGATAGAATGAGACACAAAATTTTCAAATACAAATGAAGGCCCCTCTCTAGATGGAGAATTCCGATCTACAAAAAGACTACCTAATTCAGAAGAACTTGAGGAAGTATGGAAATCTTCAATGACAGGCTGATCAGTTTCCATAATTGATAACTCTTTTCTTGATTTCTGATCTCCAATAACTTTCTAGATTCTTCTTCCTTCAAAATTTTTCTTTCCCAATTCTAGAAACAACCTTCTAACTAGGGTTCTTTAATGAAGAAAGGTATTCTTCCTTCCACTTTGTAAATATTAATAATAAATTTCAATTAACGAAGTTGATACATTGGTATATATCAAAAAATAATTCAACATGGAGTCACCACTAAAGAGTTTCACCTTAGTTGTGCAAATGTACTAAAATTGATCTATCAAATGTCTATCAACACTAAATTCATGCAAATCTTCATAGATCTAACCTTCCTTTACCCGTATTTAACATTGATGATGTAAAATTAGTGCAAAAACCAACAAACTGGAAATATTACACGTAACATGTAATTTTACTCGATTCTTACAAATCTAGACACAGGATGACGTTTCAACAATGTATTTACACTTAGATCATGTAAGAAACATTACCAGGGCCAAATATAAGAATGCATTTGAAGATCCCCGGCAACGGCACCAATCTGGTGTTGGTATCCAAATTGATTCTCCTTTGCAAGTTGAGCATCATCATAGATTTAACAAGAAGCCTAGAGATAGATAAATCATCATGTATGTCATTTTGTACTTGGGAGGTGATTCAACTGGCTCTTTGTCACTCAGATGTTGGAGAAATAGATAGCACCTTCAAAAAGATTTCATCTATCCTCACTACTTTAGGTTGTGCCTTTTAACCAGCGTGAGAGGACCCATTTTGTAACTTCTTTTGGTGAAGGATAATTAATATATCCTTCTTTGCACAAATTTAAAAGGAAACCTTGAGAAAATATGATCAATGCACCACAATTTAACTCTCATGAGTTGTCACTTCTAAAGAATGGTGATATTTTCTAAACAAGGTTAAGGTTACTAAAGACATTATGGAATCCTGATTGCTTCTGCATATTTTGGTAGTAGAATTTATTCATTTGTGGACATATAGGGAAAACAAGGGTAGTTCAGGTAGGATTCATTGTTTTTGAATAATTTTTGTGGGAGATTAAGCAGATAAACTTGATTTTGCCAAATCTTTGAGAACCTTCACAATAATTGGAAAACTAAATGACATAATACTTCAGAATATCTAAAATATTCCTTCAACCAGAAGGTGTGCATACATGGAGGCCAAAATTTGCACGATTTCACACAATATTTGAGAATTCAACATGAAGGCTCGAGCCAAAGACTTAATTAAATATTAAAGACCCCTGGTTCCTCATGCCTAAGATACACTCAAAGTATTACAAACAATCTTTATCAACAAAATGACAGTAAAGTGATTTTAAATTGTTTATCTCATTACATGATGAAGGCTCTTCTCATAATGAAATTGCAAATGCCACTAAACTATCATAGGGATGAGATCTTGTGTGATTCAGAGGGATTTTAACACAAGATTGCAATAGGAACATCAAAACCATTTGAAAACATTTTGAAATAAAAGCAAACAAAATTTTTCCCAATATTAACATAGATTAATTCAAAGTTGATTAGATTCATCAGCAGGGGAAGGTTTCTTAAACAATCTTAGAGCTTGTCAATAGTTGTACACTTACAACCAACTTGACATGATCAAATCTAAAACATAAGAGATTAACAGGTTTCTCAGATGGTCTCTCAGGAAGATGGGATTTCTCAATTTTTCATGTTATAATTAAACCCCCGACCATCTCAATGAATATTCTTATTGCATTTATACAATTCACTTCCTCACTCATCCCAAATTTTCCCCCCCAAAAGAATGATATTCGAGGAATCCTTTTCTTGTTACCAATTTGTTTTGGAAAGTGATGTTGAAAAAATTCACACCCAAAGCTACCGGGTGGACAAATCATGAACTGATCACATTTCTCAAACCCTCAACCATGACTGAGATTCCATGCCATAGATTTTTTACAGTCCTTCTAATCTTTCTTTTATTCTATCATGCGAGAAATCCCCATTTCAATCATTTTCAGGTGGCTTTGTATAGCTATATCTAACAAGTAATATTTTTCACCCTCAAGGAAACACCTTGAGGAATGAGTGCCCTCACATGGATTCCTACATTTGTGCCTCTCAGAAATGAATGTCTGCACATGGATTATTCCACATACCTATGTTGTGAGTCCAAGTTGGCCAAGTGCAAAGAGAAATCAACGGAAGCTTCCACATGTTTCCTTGGCACAACTGCAAAGGTGAATTAGAGAGGCAAGTTCCTAAACAAGATTGGTCCTTCCATGTGCCCTGGGCCCAAGAAAATTACCTTTTGGCCTTTGAAAAATTCTCAGTATAAAAGGAGCCAGCAGAGGCCTCCACATGTCTCTATGGCGCACTTTTGATATGGTTCCCAAAATCGGAGACCCTAAACAAGTGCGGGCTCACCACATGTCTCAGCCCGAAAAATTTGTTGAAAGAATTCAAGGACCAAAGTGGAAGTTGCCACCTACCTAGGGTTTGAAAAAGTTTCTTCCGCCTTTAAAAGTCTAAGTATGGGCAGGATCTAGCGAAACCTCCGGTGTCCCTTCAGCACTTCTTCAAAAGTAAATTATAGGGACAAGTCACCAAACAAAGTGTCCCTCCATGTGTCCCAGGCCTTAGAAATTTGTTTAAAAATTTTATGTATAGAGAGGAGCCAGTGAAGCCTCCACGTGTCTCCTTGGCACAACTTCTAAAGTAAGACCCAGATGCGGATCCTCAAATGAGCACTGGCCCTCCATGTGTCTAAGATTTGAGTTAAAGTGGGCCTTAGAGTTTCAAAATGCCATGGTGACCCGCCTTTTCACTTCTAACTTTTGATGTGGGCCCCAACGGAGTTGCGGGTTATTTCATAAATTTTCTCCCTTGTACAAAGAGGAAAAAAATTCAAAATGTTCCGCATTGACCCGCTTCCCTTCTTATAATTTGAAAAACTACCACGTGTCCTCCTTTGGGGTCAAAGTAAGACTTTTTCTTGCCACTTCATGTTTTTTGATTAACCAATTAGATGTTATCAGGGCCACGGGGCCAATTTGGTATTTTTACAAATATGACAAAAGTGGAAAGTTTCACCAAAAAGACCCACTAGGCGAATCCAATTAGAAAGGACCACATTTCCATGGATATTGGGACAAAAATTGATAGGGAAAACATGACTATGGAAAAACAGAAGGAAGGGGAAAACTGAATTTACTCCCAAATTACAACTTCTTCCTCATGGATAGAGAAATGAAAAACAATATCTACACTTAATGTGATCCTCGACCAAAGAAAAGGACTAATCATGGAAACTAAATAAATGAAGAAGCTTTCATGCATAAATATAGGGAGATAAAGAAAACTTCAAACCATGTGGACTGAGACATTTTGAACGCAGCAGGCGAGATTAAATTGAGCACCAACACCCCCTTTGCAGTTCTCATACTCGAAACCCCCATTTACTTGGGATTTCATCCACATCACACATCCATCATCAACCTCACTTTCTTTGCAGGAGGCACCCATTCCTCACAACCCACCAATGACCTCATTAGGATGATGATGGAAAAGATGCAAACATTAGAAGCATCAGTTTCTTGACCTCACAACTCCTTAACTTATGACAAAATCTGTAATGAGCCTATTCATCCATCTATCCCCATTTTCCCATACCATATACATTAGGAAATGCCCAAGTTCAACCATTTCAATAGTAAAGAAGACCCACAACAACACTTGCAGTCGTTCAAACATGGGTGCTATCTAATTTCCCATGACGATGCTTTACTCCTACAGACATTCCCCATGTCCTTGACATGACCCACCTTGGATTGGTATAGTGGTTTACCCAAACATTCCATCTACTCCTTTAACCAAGTGGATCAAGCATTCTTGGACCACTTCTCAATCAATTTCATCAAAAATTCACCATGACTGACCTATACTCAACACAAAAGTATGACGACGAATCTATCACATATTTCCTTGCTTGTTGGCAAAAGCCTTATCAACCAATTAACATTTCAGTTACCTCAAGTTGAGCTTATAGAGTTGTTCACTAGAGCTTGTGCCAAAAACATGTCACTAACTTTGCAGGTACAAACCTTCCATACCTTCAAAGAAGAATTAACCATTGTGTGAAAAATGGAAATTCATGCCATTGAAGAAAAGAAAATCTAATTGCGAAACAAAAACACCACGTTCAAATCAAATGATACTTTTTCTTCTTCAAAAATCCAAAGGATCTGCCAATGCGGTAGTTCTCAAAGCTGGTCCATCTCATCCATCTAATCAAGCCAAATCTTCCTCCAATCTTTCTCTTGTTCAGAATTTTCAATTCCGGTGGGAACAATGAAAGTACACTATAATTAGAGAGCCCTATTATTTAGTCTTGGAAAATATTCTTAAGGACAGAGCCATTGTACTTCCCCCAATAAAACCGCATATTGGTTTCAATCACACTCATCCTATGCTTGTATGGTATAAGGAACATGACTATTGTAAATATCATCGTGTCAAAGGCCATAGCGATGGTAGTTGCATAACTTTTAAGAACAATGTCTAGGAAATGTTAGATAATAGAGATCTTGTCCTAGACAACTCGAACGCACCAAAAAATAAAAACTTACATATCTTTAAGAATTCATTTCCTAATCATACACCATAATCTAATCAACATGGGGAATATTCAACCAATGATAACAATGTATGTGAAATCCATGTTGTTTATGATATCATACAAACCATTCCCTAATTTCCTGTTGTCCCCTCCATCGAGGAAATTCTAGCACAAACTCCTCTACCTACAAAGGATCCTACCTCATCTACTCCCTCACCTATGGAGGATTCCACCATTTCTACCAATGCCATTTCACCACTCACCTCTAAACCCAATGAACAATCAACAATATTAACTCTCATACCCATGGGAGAATCATGCTTTCCTTCCCCTCCACCGAAATATGAGCGTACCTCATCTCACCCATCATCTCCCCTACCCATGGGGGATCCTTTAGAAATGCCACTATCTGTTGGTGACCATTCCCCATCAACCTTTTAGGATCCTATTGATCTTCTCTCGGCTCTCTTACCCATAAATTCCAAAGCCAACAAATTCCCTATCTCACTTAAATAATTTACATGGATTACTACTAAATCAACATCGAATCCTCTTACATAAGTGTGGTTTTCACACTTGGATGACCACTTGGATTACGTTGATAATTCCATGCTTTGGTGACACCTTCAGCTCCCCTTTTTAACCCAAGTTCAAATGTCCCTTCCACGATCTATCCAAAAGTGTTTCAAGTGACCAAATCAACCATTACTATTCCTATTCAAATGGATTCTTCTTTATCACCCTTTCCTACATCCAAAAATTTACCCACAAATAAAACCATTCCTATGCCTAAGAAACTACCCACGCCCACATTTTCACCCATATCTAGACCCATCACTATCTTGGGTGTCATGTTGATGTCAAGCCTTGCCTATCCACTAGTCAAATTGGATTTATCCACGTCTTTCCAAAACCGCACCAAAATTATTCCTCCGCCTAAAAGAAAGATGCAAAATTATAGGCCACATACACAAGTCTCACCCACCATGTCTTTGTTAGCTTCACCCCTTACATCCATCCTAGGTCCTCACCCATCAACCTTAGCTAAATATCCCCCTACCCGAGGCAAATCAAAAACGAAGCAACCTGCTTCTTTATCACGATATTTTTATACCCAAGTTGTCTACACAACAAACTCCCCTTCCATGACCCATCTTTCTTTCTTACCACCTATACCCCCACTAGCTACCATAACTTCATCACTACCTATGAAAATTTTTTCTCTTCAGCCCATACCTTCCACCTAGCCTCTACCAACCACTTTCACCACACCTCCATTATCCCCATGGATAACCCATCCTCTTCCACCATATTCTTTCCCTTCTACATCACATACTCCCACCTCAACTTTACCCAAGAAGGTGCAATCCAGGATAATAACCCAATACCCTCCAATAGGGTAGTTAAACGAACACCACCTTCCATTGCAAGTTCATCTAACACATCCTTACCCAAACAGGTACCATCAAAACCTAAGATAGTACCACCTATCAAACCAATTTTCAAACCTATTCCACCTCCTATAACACATTTTCCACCACAATCATCTAGACCTTTACCAAAACCCACACTCACTTCCCACTATGATCCATTGGTAGGGTCCTACACCAACATTTTATCCAACCTCTTAGAGAAATCGGTCAACACCTTACCGCTTCTTAGACCTTACAACTCCCTTAAACCCAAACTAAAAGGGTTTGATGAAACTAAAATTTGTGCCTACCATCGTGTGCCAGGACATGATGTAGAGGGTTATAAGGCTCTCAAAACCGCTCTCCTCCAATTATGCCCCCTGAAGAAAATTTTGATAACGATGATCTTCTAGATGAGGACTCTATTCCACCTTCACCAATCACCACGTATATTCACTCACTACCTATTCACCGCCCACATATTCACCTCCACAACCTTTTTATCCACCTCCAACATTCGAGATCAACATGGTCTGTATTCGAGAGTTGGCCAAACCACCACCTAAATACCAGTGTGCCCTACTTATTTTGCAAGGTTCTTACCCCGCATTAGGATTTTTTCCATCATGTTGTTATACTACTCATGACATACCTTCTCCATCCACCTCTTTCCCTTAGATTAACATGATCCAAGTTGCCACTCATGCCCAAAAAGACAAAGGGAAAGTAAAAGAAACCATCCCATCCACTAATCTTGTGCCTAACATACCAACTACACCCGCACCCAAAATCACCATTCGCAGTCTGACATACCCAATTTCTAACGGGTTCACCCATCGTAAAATTATAAAATAATTACACCAATCCCCTTTAAAAATGTCTTTGTATGACCTCATCCAAACCTCTGAATCTCACCGACAGGCCCTCATGGAGGTCCTCTAATCCATTGAGGTTTTACCTAATGACCCTACACCCGTGGCCTCCATTATTACCCTTCTTCATCTGGCCTCTCTCACAAACTCATCCCCTTCCTCTACACCTCTACCTACTCACCAAGTGGCTGCTCTTAGCTTTTTGATGATGAAATTGTACCTCTCCAATCAGACGACCCCGATCCTACCCTTTTCATCTTCATTTATATCGATAATATATGCGTATGTCGTGTTATGATCGATGGTGGTGCCAACATCAACATAATATCATCCCATGCATACAACCAAATGTGCATACCTACCAATTACATGCATAATAACCTAGTTATGTTGTGATCCTTTAATGATGTCATCACTTCCACCCTTGGTACCATCATTCTCCATGTTTGTGTGGGCCCCTGTACTATCCTAGAATTGTTCTACGTATTAGAGGGGGAGTTCCAATATAACCTGTTGCTTGGTCAACCTTGGATTCACGTCATGGGTTGTGTTCCTTTGACTTATACCACTATGTAAAATTTTAACATGAAGGACATAACTACACCATCCCAACTGACCCGTCACCATTCAAAACTTGTAACATGTTGTACCAACCTAATGATGTCCTTATACTAGTTAAGGCATCTACCACCGCTGCCACTTCTCCTTCACCCATAACCCCATCCACCGATGTTTCCGCTACCTCACCCACACCTACCTCTTCTATTCCCACTATTTTCATGACCTCTCAGTATCGACCCATCTGCTAACCCATCTAGTTCCCAACCAACTAATCCTTCTTCTTCCCAATCACCTATTAATTCATCTATTCCGGCTACACACATATCTACTACTAATCCCTTAGAAGGCATTTTTCAATGACTCACTGCAGGGAATACCACCTCTACAATATAAACACATTCCTTACTCCACAAGAGTATGGTAACCTACGCCAACATCCTTGTTATGACCATCGCATAGGTGAGGTCTTCCCTTATGGTCCTCCCCACCTTCGCACCAAATTAACATATGGGGGACTTGATACTTCCACCTATTCACCCAAGCCACCTTCCCAAACACGACCATTTTCATCTGACCTCTAATCTCTCACCAACCATCACTTTTCCCATACCTTCCTCCACCATTGTGCTTGGAAGGGCTTTGGATTTGGTTTTTACGAACAAGGCCATCATATCGTCATACTGTGTACCACCAATAAACACAAAGGCCACAGTGGTATGGGATTCACCGAAATATGCTCTAAAAAGGCCCACGTACACTTGATTGAGGATGCCAAACCTTCTCCACCCTGTTCACTCACGTCACTAACCTTCATCCATGGATTTTATGGATCCAGAATCCATTCCTCCTAACTTTTTTTTTTCATAAACACCATTTCCTTGGGACCTTTGACTTATCAATGTGATGGTGAGGCTCCCTCTTATCTTCCCTTTATTAGGAAATAAGAGATAAAATATGCGGAACAATCCCTTACAAAATCACAACAAAGAGAAATTATATGTAGAAAATATTACAGATCTCAAATAAAAGTGCAGAATAAATAACACAACATAGAGAGACAAGATTTAACATGGTTCACCCAATTTGGGCTACGTCCACCAAGAATCACTTGCTCAGATTTTATTACAAGCCTCCACTCTCTTAATACAATACCCAGATCTATTTGGAGCTATGCTCAACAAACTTTCTGAAATTCACACCCAAATTCAAAACACATCTGCAATACATTTGCTTGTGATTCTATCATATGCATAAGACCATATAAATAGAGAATTGCTTAAGTAGTTTTACAAAACCATGGGTATCAAAACAAAGGAGAAAAACAAAACTGTCTGATAAACCTATGGGAAACCGAAGAGGCGGTTTTACAAAACAATGGGTACCGAAAAACATGGGCCCAAAAATAGCCCATAACGGTTACCCATTACCCATGGGTTAATAAACCACCCATGAAAATTTTCTTCGGGGGCTTCGCCCCCAAATCCCCTTCCATTGGGGGGGTTTCATGCCCATGAACCCCCTTGACCCACTCAGCGGTGAGCGGGAATGCCGTAAAATTACCCGAGTGTAACACATAGAAGGTGTACCACACTCTAACATGAAAATAGGCTCCACAAACATAAAAATATCCCACTTGGAGACTGATTTCCATTGAGAAAGCTTCTCAACCCTTCACTGTCATCCACGAAGGCCAACCAAAGCTGAACATAGCTTTAGTTTATCCCTTGTGACCACCTTGGTCATCATGTCTATAGGATTTTGACTAGTATGAATCTTCTCCAACTTCAACTTATCATCCTCCAAAGTTGTCCTGATGAAGTGGTATCTCAACTGTATATGCTTCATCCTGAAGTGGAAAGTAGAGTTCTTAGCTAGGTGTATAGCACTCTGACTATAACTATGCAGCTTACATTCCTCCTACTTATGCCCCATCTCCTCAAGCAATTGTTGTAACCAAATCATCTCTTTGCTTGCCTCTGTGGCAACAACATACTTAGCCTCTGTGGTTGATAAATCCACCAGCTTCTGTAGTCGTGAAATCTAGCTCACTGTTGTCCCACCTATAGTGTAAATATAACCTATCGTGCTCCTCCTGCTGTCTACATCTCCAACCATGTTTGAATCTACATAACCATGTAAAGTGGTGTCTGATCCATTGTAGCACAAAATTGTCCCCATGGTCCCTCTCAAATACCAAAGGATCCACTTTACTACTTGCCAATGCTCTTTACCTAGATCACTCATAAATCTACTCACAGCTCCCACTACATGGGAAATATTAGGCCTAGTGCACACCCTAGCATACATCAAACTGCCAACTGCTGATGAGTAAGGTACCTTGGACATCTGGTTTCTTTCCTGCTCTGTCATGGGACACAGCTCCTTTGATAACTTGAAATGGCATGCCAAAGGAGTCCCAACCAATTTAGCATCCTGCATGTTAAACCTATCCAATACCTTCTTAATGTACTCTTCCTGAGATAAAGTCAACTTCTGTTCCTTCCTATCCCGAGTTATCCTCATACCAAGGATTTGTCTGGCTGCCCCCAAATCCTTCATATCAAAGGATTCACTTAGCTATTTCTTGAGTACTTTTATTTCCTGCATGTTTTTACCTGCAACCAACATGTCATCAACATAAAAACACAGGATAATATAACTTCCATCCTCAAATTTCTTTGTATACACGCAATGGTCAGAATGACATCTAGTATAACCTTGCTCCATCATGAAGCTATCAAAATTCTTATACCATTAACGTGGAGCTTATTTCAAGCCATACAAGCTCTTCTTCGAGTTTACACACCATCTCCTCTTTACCTTTGACCTCATAGCCCTCTAGTTGCTACATATATAATTACTCCTCCAAATCACCATGGAGAAATGCAGTCTTTACATCTAACTGTTCTAAGTGCAAGTCTTCTGCTGCCACTATTCCAAGAACAATTCTAATAGAAGTCATTTTTACTACAAGAGAAAATATCTCATCAAAATCTATACCTTATTTCTGTGCAAACCCCTTGACCACCAATCGGGCCTTATATCTTTTCTTTCCTCCTTCTTCGTCTTTAACTCTGTACACCCACTTGTTCTCGAAATGCTCTTTTTCCTTCCTAGAGTTCACCAAATCCCAAGTTTGGTTCTCCATGAGAGACTTATGCTCCTCATCCATGGCTTGCTCCCACTTCTTACTGGCATCTACTTACATTACTTCATCAAAGCTCTCTGGCTCTCCACTATCAGTGAGTAATAAATAATAAAGAGAAGGAGAAAAACATTCAGGTTCTTTTCTTACCCTAGAAGACCTCCTCATTGTAGGAGTTTGGGGTTCTTGTTGAGTCGGTTCCTGAAATGATTCATGGGTCACTGTCCCATCCGGAAGATCATCTACCACTGCATATTCTTTCTTGGATTATTCCCTATTTTCCTGCAACTGTTGCTTATACATGACTTTCTCATTAAAGACCACATTCCTAGATTGAATGATTTTCTTATCCTTAATACTCCAACATTTAAATCCAAAGTCATCACCACCATAACCAATGAAAGTACATTTTTCTGATTTAGCCTCTAGCTTGGTCCTATCATCCTTGTCTATATGAACAAACACCTCACATCCAAAGACTCTAAGAAATGAATAATCAACTTTCTTACCATACCAAGCCTCCTCAGGTATGCCTCCATCCAAGGCACTTGAGGGTCCTCTGTTTATCAAGTACACAATTGTGCTCACCGCTTCTACCCAAAAAGAAAGAGGCAATCCTGCATGTAACCTCATGCTCCTAGCACGTTCCATTATTGTTCTATTCATCCTTTCTGATACCCCATTCTGCTGCGGAGTTCCTGGAACCGTCTTTTGCCTATGGATTCCATTCTTAGAATAGTAGTCATTAAATTCATGGCTGCAATACTCCCCTCCATTATCTGACCTGAGACATTTTAGCTTAAGACCTGTTTCATTCTCTACCAAGGCTTTCCATTTAACAAAAGTGTCAAATACATCAGATTTTTTTCTAATACAATAAACCCAAACTTTCCTTGTTGAATCATCAATAAAAGTAACATAATAGCCTTAAGCCCCAAGAGATGATACTGAGCCAACCCCACACATCATAATGTATCAGCTCTAACTTACTCTCTTTCTTCGTAGGTCTAACCTTGAAAACCTTAATTACTTCAGGTTTCCCATATATGCAGTTCTCACAGAAATCCAAACCTTGTTTCTGTATATCTAGGAAAATTCTTCTTTATGATGTTCATGCCCTTATGGCTCATATGACCAAGCCTATAGTGCCATAATGTTGTATCTACATTTGAAGCCACAAGATTACAATCATTAGTACTATCAGTGGTTAAATACAAGGTTCCAACCTTCTTACCTCTTTCCACCATAAGAGCACCCTTGGTAACCTTCCAAGAGTTAGCTGTAAATATCATAGTACAACCATCACTTCCCAATTGCCCCGCCGATATCAAATTTCTCCTTAATGTAGGCACATGTCTGACATCCTTCAATAGCCATGTATTCCCATTCTACATCTTAACCTGAATAGAACCTTTTCCAACTATCTTTGCAAGGCTCATCATCATCAAGAAAAACATGTCCAAAATCCCTTGAACATAATCAACAAAATAATTCCTATGTGGAGTAGCATGAAAATAAGCCCTGAATCTAAAACCCAAGGTTCGGTAATATTATGCAAAGAAAGAATCAAAGCATCTTGACATACATTACCCGATGCTACATTTGCCTCCTTGTTTTCTTCTGTTGTTTCTTCTTATCCCAAAGCTCCCAATAGTCCTTCTTTGCATGCCCAGGATTTCCACAATTCTAGCATACAATCTTGTTCTTGGATTTTGACCTTGCCCGATCTTTTGATTTTCCACGCTTCCTCTATTCTTCTGTCTCCCTCTAGTTTCCATTGTCAAAGAATTCCCTGAAGTAGAAGATTCCCCAAGGATTTTTCTTCATATTTCCTTGCTTAGAATCACCCCTACAACATCCTCAAACTTCAACTTTGAGTTAGCTGAACCGAGTTACTTACCACCATTACCAGGCTATTCCAACTCTCAGGTAAAGAGCATAGAATTAATAAAGCCCTAACTTCTTCATCAAATTCTATTGTAACCGAAGCTAGCATATTCACAACCGTATTGAAATCATTTAAATGATCTGCTACTGAACTATTCTCATACATCTTCATATTAAACAAATTTTTCATTAAAAATATCTTGTTAGAGGCAGAGGGTTTTTCATACAACTTCCCTAATGCATCCATTAGATCTTTTGTAGTCTTTTCCTTTGAAACATTAAATAATACTAAAGATGCAAGACACAGCCAGATTGTCCCAAGTGCCTTCCTATCTAGAAAATCCCATTCCACATCTTTCATACTTGAGGGTTTTTTTACCTTCTCGGACAACAAAGTCTAAAGATCCTTCGATAAAGGTAATCTTCCATCTCCATCTTCCAAAGACTGAAGTTCTACTGTTGAATTTATCAACCCTAGCTCTTCCATCATCTCGTCATAGCTCCCACTCAAGATAAAACTTTCCTTCCGATTCAACACTTTAGCAAACAAAACCAGGGTATGATACCAATTGTTAGGAAATAAGAGATAAAATATGCGAAACAATTCCTTACGTAATCACAACAAGAGAAATTAATATGCGAAAAATATTACGGATCTCAAATAAAAGTGCGAATAAATAACACAACACGAGAGAGAATATTTAACGCGGTTCACCCAATTTGGGCTACGTCCACCAAGAATCACTTGCTCGATTTTATTACAAGCCTCCACTCTCTCAATACAATATCTAGATCCATTTGGAGCTATGCTCAACAAACTCTACAGAATTCACACCCGAATTCAAAACACATCTACAATACATTTGCTTGTGCTTCTATCATATGCATAAGACCATATAAATAGAGAACTGCTTAAGTAGTTTTACAAAACCGTGGGTATCAAAACAATGGGGAAAAACAAAACTGTCCCATAAACCTATGGGAAACTGAAGAAGGTGGTTTTACAAAACAATGGGTACCGAAAAAAATATGGGCCCAAAAACAGCCCATAACGGTTACCCATTACCCATGGGTTAATAAACCACCCATGAAAATCTGCTTCGGGGGCTTCACCTCTAAACCCCCTTCCATTGGGTGGGCTTGACCCCGAACCCCCTTGACCCGCTCAGTGGCAAGTGGGACCGCCGTAAAAATACCCGAGTGTAACACATAGAAGGTGTACCACACTCTAACATGAAAATAGGCTCCACAAACATAACACCCTTCCTATATCTTGACATGATAGATGATGAGACACCATCCATTAATGGCGTTCAATGTCGAATGATGAGTCTATCCCCACCTACCTTATTGTAGAAGATTAGTATATTCACCGGTCATTTCCTTCTGAGATGCAAACTATGTTAAATGAATCGACCATTGAAGTCAATATTAACACTCAAGACAACCCGCAAATTCTAAAGATAGGCCAATATTTAGATTCCGTTGAATAGGAAGATTTTACCTTCTTTCCTCTGGGATCATAACAAAGATTTTTCTTTCTCCTATGTTTATATGTCCGGTATTGATCCAAACATTATGGTCCACAATATCGTCACCATCCACGAATCCAAACGAGTGAAATAAAAGCTACGAAAATGCATCCTCGTATTTCCCTTCTTGTCAAATAAGAACTCCAACACCTTCTCTTAATTTCCTTCATCCTACCCATTGACTATCTCCAATGGATTTCTAACATCATTCCTATCACAAAAGCAATGAGAGGACTCCGCATTTTCATGGATTTCCTCGACCTCAACTTAGCTTTCCCTAAATATGACTTTCCTCTACCCAGTATTGATAAAATAGTTGATCTTACCACTTGGTCATCGATGTTATCACTAATGAATGTTTTCTTGGGTTATAACCAAATATTACTCACCCCGGAAGATCAACACAAAAATGACTTCATCACTCCTTGGGGACCTTGTCTTTATTGTTTTATGCCCTTTGGCCTTGAAAATGTAGGTGCTATATATTGGAAGATTACGTAGATGACCTTCTTGCCAAATAAAAACATCGGGCCTAACACTTTGATAGTCCTAAGGTCATTTTTGACCGTCTCATCAAATATTATGTTCACCTTCGACCAAAGAAGTGTGTCTTTGTTGTTCTCTCGGAAAATATCCTTAGTTTTTATCATTTATTTGTGTAGCATAGAAGTCGACCCTCCTAAAATAAAGGCTATTCTAGAAATTCCTCCACCTACTAATATTCACCAACTATGAAGTTTGCAAGCCAATTTGTAATCTATTCGTCATTTTATTTCATAAATTTCTAATCACTACTTTAACCATTTCAACATCTCCTATAAAAGGAAGTCTCCTTCAAATGGGATGATGAATGCCACAATTCCTTTGACGCCTTAAAATAGTACCTTCTCCAACCACCGTCGATTCCTCTTAAGGAGGACCAACCATTTTACTTGTACATTTCTTCTATTGATCATTCCTTACATGCCATGCTCACTCATCATGATGAAAAACACAACAAACAGGCGGTCTATTATATAAGCCATACACTTCTGGACTACGAAACCGGGTATACCCACACTGAAAAACTCTACTTAGCCTTAGTTTTTTTACCACTAAACTTTTTCATTACCTACCATTGTCATAAAAAAATACTTCAAAAGTATAAACACCATGTCAACATACTTTTGATTACCTTTAACCATTAGGAACTTCACACCACTCCGCGTTCCACTAAAAACATTATGGATACCATGCCTGCTTGGATTCTCGGATACTGTTTCCCCTGTTGACTCCAAAATATTTATCACAATACAAAGGTTGCAATCACCTTATTATTTATTTCGAGATGTCAACTTCCTCAAAACTATTGCACCTGACCCATATGACCTTTGGTATAAGCAATTTGTAAACTACCTTTCCCTTTCCATTCTACCTCCAGATCTTACTCGTAATGGATAACACGCCTTTCTCAAAAGTGTCTCTTGCTATGTCATCATGGGTGGTCTTCTTTATAAACATGGATTTGACGGTATTCTCTTACGATGCCTTACAAGTTATGAAATCCCTTATACCATCAAGGAAGTTCACGACGGAATTTGTGGAGGTCACTTTAGTGGCCTAGCTATTACTAAATGCATCCTTTCGCATGGGCTATTATTGGCTCACCCTCAACTGTGACTACTGTGACTATGTCAAACATTGTGTGAAATGCCAACAACATGCTAATATTCATTTCACACCTAGTCATTCCTTACAGGTCACATGATACCTTTGGCATTTCTCTCAATGGGTTTTGGATCTTATTAGAGAGATCAATCCTCATTCTTCACAAAACCATCAATGGATTATAATAGCTACTGAATATTATACTAAATGTGTTGAATCTATAACTCTTATTTCTACAAAATTTGAGAAAATATGAGAATTCATCAATCATCACATCATTTTTCACTTTGGTATTCCTCAGCGTCTCATCACTAATAATGGAAAAAATTTCAAAAAATAAACCCTATGAAAACTTTGTGATGCCCTAGGCATTCAACCCAGCCTCCTCACCTTAATACTCACAAATAAATGGCCAAGTAAAATTAAAAATAAAACCTTGAACAAATTCTTATGAAAGTAGTTGATGATACTTTGGAAAGGATTGACATACGCACATTCCTTTTGCCTTGTGGTCTTACCATACTAGTATTTTCACCTCAACTCGCTACCACATATTTCTATATAGTCTAAAGTACCGAGGCTTTCTTGCCTCTTGAAGTCTAGATTCCATCTCTTTATATCTCACTCCAAGACATGCTCGGTGATGAGTTATTAGATGAACGTCATCTTAATTCCCTTGATCATCTCCAAATCTACTAAAAATGTATCAAACATGCCTATAAAAAACATGTCCATGAGTGAACCTTCCAGGTTGGTGACCTCATCTTGAAGGAAAATTAACATGTAACCAAAGAAGAGAAAAGTAAATAGGAAAATGTTTCTCCTAATTGGCTTGGAACCTATATCGTTAATCATACCTATGGATCGGTGCATATCGTTTGTCTTCATAAAAGGTAAACTCAACTCGAACCCTTTAATGCCTTACATCTTTGACCATTCTATTATTGAATCAAGTCCTATATCACCTTGTGTTTATTTCAAGATCATCCCTTGAGCACCCTTCACCTTTCATATTACCTATTCTTGGGGTCAATGACTAAACAAGAATCATGTGATTACCCATCACCTTTCACCTTATTTTCAATATGAGTACCATGACTCTACTCATGGCATTATTTTCATGGATACTTTTCATCTTTTTATAGATGGAATCCCATGGTCATTCATCACTTGATACCATCTCTTTCATAGTTAACCTCTTTGTGTTATGGTTGTGTCTTCTAAACAAGAGCCTAATATTCCTCTATAGTCTTGTCCATGACTTAAACGTTAAAAAAAAAAAAAAAAAATCAAAAGCAAAAAGGGATTCAACTCCTTGATTCAAACTTCGAGAAAAGAGATGACTCCCTCAAAAGGGACATCTCTTCTCTCTATCTCGCCACTATAAATAGACTACTCCCTCGAAGGAAAACTATACAAAGCTAGCCATACTGCACATAGTCTATCATAAAAAAGGACTATCCTTGCAAAAACAAAACAAAATATTCAAAAGCTTCCCGCATCAATTAGCTTCACAAAGACCTCAAGGAGATAATATACTCATCCCACATAGAATTCCCGCATCAATCAGTCTATCAAAAACAAAAGCAAAAAGAGAAAAATATAACCTTTTTGTCATGGACTTGCCTATTTTGATCTTGGGTCTCTTGCCAAGTAGGCTTGTTGTCTCACACTAGGTTATGCTAAAACCAACCATTTTCACCTCATTGCCTTTTCACCCTAATTTCTTACCTTCTCAAGGGATGTATCACAAATGTGACATTTTGTGATCATGTGACTTTCTTCACCATTAGAATAGTCAATCACATAATTCCTTTAGGGTCTTATGTTCATAAGCTCATCTTTGGTATGTTAGACTTGTTGTGGTTCTTATTAATCAAATGCCAACATACAAGGATGAAATGAAACAGATTTTCCTACACACCTCTTACCATTCACCTTATTCATCACGTGTTGATTTTCCTATACAAGAATAGACCATTGACACCTACATTTTGGGGATTCCTCTTTCACCAAAATCAACCTAAAATAACTCATGCCTAAATGACCTAACCTTAACCATACCTACATGACCCCAACCCAGCCAATCCTAAATGACATAGACTCAATCATGCTTAAAACCTACTAACCCATTCGTCTACTTCACCATATTATTCCCTAGCATTCGGAGAATTACATCACTTGAGGCCCCTTTTTTCCAAGTCTATGTAGGCAGCAATCTAAGGGCATGGGGCCCTTGGAGGTTAGTTGGGCCACTCTTTACCCTAACCAATTTCCCTCAATTTTTCTATTCACATTCTACCTTAGTGAGTTTTCCATTTTACACAACAATTGGAAAATTAAAACATACAAACATACATACCTACCATTTTTAACACACCATCATATCATCCATTTATCATTTTACATTCCCATGATATCAAATATTTGGAAATTTAAACCACATACATACATATAAATCATCATTTCTTTCTCATGATTACTAGTAACTTAGAAATTGAATCAAAACAATAAACCACAACTTAACCATGCCTAACTTACCTAAACTCAACCATGCCTAAAGGACCCCAACCCAACCATGCCTAAATTAACTAGACTCCACAATGCCTAAAAACCCGACTCCATCATGCCTATGACCTGACTCCACCATGCCTAACAAACCTGACTCCACCATGCCTAACAAACCTAACTCCATCATGCCTAGATAACCTGATTCCATCATGCCTAGACCTAACTCTTCCATGCCTATGACTTGACTCTTCCATACCTACGACCTGACTCTACCATGTCTATCACAGACCATCTAAAATCCACATCACCATAACCAAAGGAAATACAACCCAATTCATCATTAACATCATATCATATGAGCCATAAATAACACCATAAAACATCCATATATCACCAATCAACATGTATGTATCTCAATACAATGAATGTGCAAATATGCATATCATCATCAAATCTCATGAGAACTCTCATACAACCTCACTATCTTTGGCACACAAGCTGGTATCCATACTCAAAATCACAACAACTCTCATAAATATAACCTCACTATCTTCGAATATATATATATATATATATATATATATATATATATATATATATATATATATATATAAGATGATCCTCTTAGGTGGCTGCACATCACCCCTCCTGAAACCCTCGGGGCTAGTATCATATGTCTCCTCCTGCCCTTTCTGTCTCCTTGTCAACATCTCTTCACCTTGTAATGGCCTCGCCTAATATCCCCTTGCCCTCACCGGGCCTCGGCCTCCATGAACTAGTAGCCTTTCCCTAACCATGTATCTCGGGCTCGTTAGCCCCTTGTTCTCTTATAACTATGAGTGTGGGATCTAGTCATCTCACTCACTTTGCACTGCTGGAATTTGTACTCAGTGTAGGACATGACCTCAATGCTCGCAGTCATCGGGTGATCCTAGTAATAACAAGATTCATTCAAGGACTCCCTGAAACTCGCCATAGACATTGTCTAAGGTGGTGCCATCGGCCTCACAGCCACCTGTCCACTCTTCTGTGCTACCATTGGCCTCATGACCACCTTTACCTATGCTACCTGTACCACGATACCTTGTCCGGATGATGGCCCCGTATGACAAGACCCTATTCTGATGCTTGTGTTGGTCTCCCTTCTACCACCTGAGCCTATAAAGCCACCACTTGTGCTTAAGATGTCACTAGCTACCCCTACAACCTCGTGACCTTTACCTACAAGGTGGCTATATATCCTCCATCTTGTATAGGATCCCGACCTTGTGTATATACTGCTTTGTGCATGGGCTGCAATAATGATCTTGTAGTATAGTCACCCACCCAGTCAAGGTGGATACCTCTATATGCATTGTTTTCAACTGCACTACCAAGTCTTTGCCATTATCCCCAGTAGTGAATCTCTTTGTACTATCATAGTCACTAAAGTGTGCTTCCTTGGCCATGGTGGTGCTTCCTATAACTCTACTTCCCACCAAGTGTCTGTATCCATCAGATAACCCTGCATCATCTATTCTACCATCCACCGGTAACTCCTCCTAGCCTATTGGGTTTGTGGGGCAAGGTGGAGACAAAGGCCTCTCCACATCCTCCCACCGATACTGTTGAAATGGTGGTGACACATCTTGCACTAGTTTGAACTTCCATCAGACTTTATCTACTGGTATCATCTCATGCTCACTAACATGTCTCCCCCTATTATCCATTACACCATTTGCAGCCCATGTAGCTCTCGTCTCAAGCCTCTAAATGCTAGAAATAAAACATAAGGCCACCATACTATGTATCTCAAATATAGCCCCTCCATCTGCCTTCTCTAATATGCCACATCATATAACACCTCTGCTACTCGTGGCCAACCTCCTGGGACCATCCATTACCTAAATCCTTCCCTCTTCCCCCATAATTCCTATCTTCTACCGGCAGTCCTCCCACCGCACTACCAAAATGTGCTCATAGGCCCAATAATGTAAAAGGAAGGTACACCAAAAGCCATATCGGTGCATCCTATGATAACCCCATAACTCTATATATTGTTGTGTTAAATAAGGCAATGCCCATGCAAAGCAGACCCTCTTCTCGATCATGTCTTGTAATACTCCCATCAGACCCATGGGAAAATGACTGCCCTCTAAATTAGGTAGTGTATAGCACCCCACTATCACCATCATCAACATGGATATCCGCATCTCCTATGGGTGTGTGGCATACATTTCCCCATACACCAAGCTCATACTATGCTTGGTTAGCTCACTAGCCATCTCCCCGAACACTCCAATCATCACCTTGAAGGTGCCATCTGTAGATACACTATAAACTGGCTCCCCAAAAATTAGAAGCCGTAAAATCCTATAGACATCCTCCAGCGTGATCATCATCTCACTAGTAGGAAGGTGGAATGTGTTGGTCGCTACATCCCATCTATCGATGAGAGTGACCATGATAATAGGATTCCATTGATCCATATGTACTACATGACCCTCATCAACCCTACCTCCCACATGTGGGTCTACTCCTCCTCTGTCACACTACGCCTCAACTCCCCTAGTAGGGGTGGTACTTTATCTCACAGTTTCAACTACTACCATGCCTACAACCAACCAACTCAACAATGTTAGGGCCTGAATTCATTTTTGTCAACAACATAATTCTACACCCTGCTACCCCATACGCATTTATCATGTTCCTACTTTATCCCCAACTACTTATTTATCCCATTCCCACTTACCCAAACCCCATACCCACTATGACCTAAGTCCCACCTATCCCCTACCTACGTTTACCTACCCTCACCTTTACCCACCTAATTTTCTCCCTCCTCGATCCCTATTCCCTTCATTTTTTATCTTTTTATCCTACCCTCTCTTTTCCACCCCATCTTCACCCTCTGCATCTAACCTATTTTGGCCCCATCACCTTTTTACAAAGTGATGATGTTGGTCACCCATGAATACCATTGATCACCCCCGACTAATGTCAATCCCCTAGGACCAAAATCGGTCATGTTCTCCCCACCAACGTCGGTAATAGATAACCGATGTTGACCGACCCCAAATCGGTGTCAGTCTCTGGTTCGGCCCTAAAGCTGAACCCCTGTGGCCCTAAAATTCTTAAATGGCCTAAAAAAAACCTAAACCCACCCAAACACCACCCAAACCTTACCCCAATTAATTTTTACCCCTATTTAGCCTACATTCCACCATCCCCATACCCAAATCGATTCATTTTACTTGCATTTTAAATTTTTAAAAATTTCCCCCATTTGTTCATTTTAACACCAAATTCAATTCAAAATATGCAATAGGAGTTGGAACCTACCTCATCCCACTGCCTCCTCCTCATTGGCACCTCTCGGTCTCTGCAATGGTGGACCTCCGCCACTCCCTCCCACTTTGCCATGTCTAAAATTGATCTCTTGATCCTCCGGTGAATCAACTTGTTCCACCCGATCATGTGGACCCATCTTCCTCGCTCCAACAACCACTCACCTCTCACCCAATCAGCCTCGATTCACACCTAATCCTATTTTCCTCAAACTCATTTGACTATTCTTCCTCCAAAGTCATTTTCACCATGTAAAAATGCTCAAATGAGCACTTTTACCATGGGTTTTACATTTTAACCCGTCGAAAAGGGAACCAGTATCAGTCCACCCTAACCAATATCGGTGTCATGCCATAGTGTATCGATATCGATTCATATGGAATGCTATTATTTCAACTCAATCGATATCACTTTCAGATGACTGATATTGGTTAGGATTCCTAAATCCCATTTGGACTCTCCTCTTTATTTTGCTTGCTCTAAATTCCCTCATTACCTCCCACCCGACCTTATTATCGGTTGGGGCATACTTTGGCCCCGCCACTACCCCATTTACACCACCTGCTCTAATAACCCATACCCCACTTTACCCCATATAACCCTTGAATTTCCTATACATGTCTTACCTCATGATATGATACTTACTTTGACTAGCCTCCGGATCTTGCCTTACCTTAATGTTGTGTCATTTATCCAAACCAACCCATACCTTTTGGTGTATCGGATCATACCTAACATCTTGCACTTGAAATTATTATGATACTCCTACCATATTCTATGTCTGGATACTTGAAGCACTTCACCCCTGTTGGATAAACCTATTGGCCTTTACCAATGTAGAGTTTGTGCACTCTTCACTGGTACCTTATTGCAATCTATACATGTGTGTGTGTTAGATTAAACTTATCTCTTACCTGACCTAATACCATTTGGTCTTAATCGTAACCCTACCCAATAACCCATGCCCTTACATATCACCCACCTATACCAATGGGCCATACCTATGGCCTCACCTATAATACATCACCTTTGGCCTTACTACCCTCAACCTCTACACAATATACCCTACCTCTTAGACACCAAAATTCACTTACCGAAATAATTTGCAGCAACTCCACTTGCATTTGTTAAAGCTCAATGATCTTTCCTTACCTTAATGTTGTGTTGTTTATCTAAACTAACCCATACCTTTGGTTTACCGGATCATACCTAATGTCCTGCACCTAACCTTGTTGTGATTCCTAACCATATCCTATGACTTTGATACTTAAATCACTTATACCTTGTTTGGATAAACCTATCGACCTTGACAATGTAGAGTTTACACACTCTTTAACCTAATACTGTGTTGCGGTCTATACGTGTGTGTGTGTGTGTGTTTGTTTGATTGCCATTACCTATTACCCGATTTGACCTTTACCCTTTACCCACTATGCCCATATCCATACCCATACCCACCTACCTTCTTTTTCATCACTTCCACATTTATCAAACCACTCACCAATTCCGTCTTATACCTCATCGGTTCCTAGTTTAGGGGATCACATCCACCCACGTTTGGGGAACTCTCACCTTTAACCCTAGTTAGAGCAACCCCACTTTCACTTATATTTGGGGTACCCACTTCCTATTTTTTTCAGCATTTCTTATCAATACAAGCTACGTGACAAAAAGGGGCAAATGTTAACACCAAATTTAAGTCACACTCCCCTTTGTTCCCCTTTCGAGTAGTTAACATAGCATTTTCATATAACCATGGCACCTTTTACCCCACATTCATATTAATTTAATTACTTACAATTGAATTAATGCTCATCCTCACTTTATCTATTAGTTTAATTACCTTAATTAAATTAATTTACACCTCACCTAGCCACATCACCTAGACACATCATCATGGACCTATTCTTAGCATGCTTATTTTAACTTTGAATCAATTTATACTTACCATAACCAACTGAGACTTAGTCTAACCATAACATTAGATGTCTATTATTTATCCAATAACATGTCCTCTTATCTAAGCATTAAATACCATTTTAGATCAGGACCAATAGGTAGAACTGGAGAAAAGATAGCCAATATCTCTGCTATTTTGGTAAGCTTAGGATTTCTCGCCTTAACCAACGCCGGTCACCATAACCATCATCGGTTACCATATATTCATTTTGGCAGCCTTGTTCTAGAGGTTAGCAATTTAAATTTTTGGGAGAGAGAGAGATCTACAAGCAAACACGAACAAGAGCCCTTTCACACATCTAAACACCCCTAGCCAACACCAATACTGATATGAAGGAATTGGTGTTTATGGTAACATACCAAGAAACACTTTGCCACATAACTAACCACCAATTTCAAAGATCAACCATTGTTATCTTCCACCAACCAGGCCTGCAAATACAAGTAAGTATGTTTTTATCTGCATCATTCTATGTTTACTGAGGTTGTAGTTTCTTTACCTCTCTTAATTAGATCCTATTCTCCCTTGCATTCTACCATCCCCACCTTCATGTTAATCCACCCATCCAACCACCCATAAACCTTTTATCTCCCCATACCTAACTCTTAGACATTCCTGAGCCTTCCTAGTATTTTTTTCTAAACTCAACCATCCTTCCCCCACTATATGTGAAATCAAAGAGAAACCATCAAAACCAAGTTTATTTTATTTCCACAATTCCGCCCCTACCGATGTCGGTCACCCTAACCATTGCTGTTTACCCTTCACCGGCATCTCAGTAACTAAACCAACGCCGCCATTCTTGTATCTTTAGACAGGACTTTCACTAAGTTGACTTTATCACCCCAAAACCTCGAGAGAACCTTACCCAAGACTAGTACCACACTTATAAACCCACCACAGGGCCTTCCCAAATTTTTGTGTAGACAAAGAAAGTCTAGACATCCATTTTGGTATTCTACCATTATCCATCCAAAACCGTCATTAGTCACATCTAAACCGTAATTGGTTATACCCGACCAACATCGTTCTCTATGTCTCAAAACCTAGGTGAGGAAAACAAGCTAATACCCACTCCCAAACTACCTAGAATCATTTGTAACTGTTACTGACCTCACCAAAATCCTTTACTAGATCTACTACCCAATACTAGTCCTTCACTCCGACCCATTTTGACCCTAACCACCATTTACCTAACCTTTTTATTCATTTTGTATGAGACACCTAAATCATTTCAATTCAAATAATATTGTTATTTCATGTTTATTTCGAATAACATTAATATTGTTATATAAAAGTGGACTAATAGCCTATTCAGGAAGCACCATGCTTCCTAGATCTAGAATCTACTAGGTAGTCCACTCATTGTTGTGTTTAACTCTATATAGTGGTATTGTTTTGCGCTTTATAGGTAGTTCATCCTAGCCAAAAAAAATTATTCGAAATCAACATTGGATCAGGAAGTCAAGACACACACACAACCTTCAACTAACATCACAAAAAGGCATTCCTCCTTGGCCTATCTACCTCTATTTATTTCATTAAATCTATTAAGAATCCGGTGAAATAGATGGACCTATAAAAATAAAATCAAGAGAGTAGTCAAAGTCATGTATATGAAAACTTTGATCCAAGTATGCAAAAGTGTGTAAAAATATGTAAAAGTGTGTAAAAGGAAAGCGTGCACCTGAAGTAGAAGAGTGTAAAGAAATAGGAAATTGTCCGTAAATGATGTGTAGAGTGATTTTTGGGTGATATCATGGAAAGAGAGAGATATTTTGGCAATCTCAGTCCAAGTGAAAGTTTTTGGGTGATCTCACACCAAGAGCAGCAAGTTTTTGGGTGATCTCACGCCAAAGAGAAAGTGTTAGAGATAGAGATCTAGTGTTAATATCTTTCTAATTCTCGACCAATATACACCACTACATAGGGTGTGTTCATAAATTTTTCATGATGTCCCTAATTTATTATGAATGTATTATTTATTTTGATTGAAAATGGAGATAGAATGCATTTTTCTTATTGGAGGACTATGTCATCGTACTATCAAAAATATTCCCCAAACTAATGTGAACAATGCTAATATGAGAAACTAATTGTGTGTGGCCCCATGTCATTAGTTCCTAGAGGAGCACATAGGTTCCCAAGCACTCCTTTATGAGCCTAGGTGCTGGTGTCTATGATGTACTGAGGACCCAAGTCAGAGTTTGGGTCATTACTCGTGACTGTCTTATGTTGATTCTATACTTGCATCAATCTAACTATAGCTTGAGTTTCTTTATGTGGTGATTTGTTCACCAAATGTATTCCCCCTCATTTGGGGTGCATGTGACATTCATAGGAGTGTGTGGCCCAAAAGAGAGGCCCTAATACTAATTTGAACCATATCCTCGTAGGGGGAGGGAATGTGCATGGTAGAAACAAGGCACATGAAAAAAGTGGCTAGATACATTTGTTAGTATAAAAATTAGCAATCATGTCATAGAAGATCAATGTAACAAGAAAATGTGTAGACAAGATAGACTGGGAAAAGTGGGTTTCAAACATGGGACATCGCTCACAATGTCACAAGATAATTAGGGATGAAGTGACAAGAATCATACAAGAAATAGTTAAACAATACATAGGGCATATCTCACAAACAATGGCATAGAAGTAGAAATAAATGAAAAGGAAAGTGTAATAGAACAACATGGTGGAAAATACTTCTTGCAAGGAAAATACTACATGTGAGTCACCTTTTAGCATGTTAGAAAGCTAAAAATTATGTTAAAGCATGTATGTACTTGATAGAAATTAGTGTGCTAGTAAGAATAAGAAGTAGAAAATCATGAACAATAAAACTTGTAATGTGTGAGAAATTATATTTCCCTAGGATCCTCAATGGGAATGGTAAGAGGTATAGTGCCAAGCATCATTGTAGCATGTAAGGACATGTAAGAAGTCTACATTCAATCCAAAAGACCAAGTGAACACATATGTGAATATAGATAAAATATTGACATACTAAGTATCTGTCTAGCATAGTAAGAAAAGTGCATCATGTAAGTATAAGAAATCAAGAGTAAGTGCAACCAAAATATGTAATATGTAGTGTATGAATGAGATAGAATGATATGTAATGTGAATGTGATAGGATCAACATGCCCCCATTGGATGTGGATGGGTGAGATGAGGTTCATTTTTAAAATACCCCTCAATAATAAAAAATAAACCATAGAAAAAGAGTGTGTCATCTAGAAATGGTTTGAAACTATGTGCTAGAAATAAATATGATGAAGCATATAATTTTCAAAGTGTATGTGGTGAGGTTCATTTCAGATTTAGACCCTCAACAGTGGAGTATGAACTATGGAACTAGAGTGCATAATAGGGAAATGGTTTTAAAACATGTGCTAGAAAGATAAATCATAAAGCATAGAGAGTGGAGAGTGAATGTGGTGAGGTTTATTTCAGATTTAGACTCTCAACAGTCAAGTATAAAACATGGCACTAGAGTGCGTCATAGATAAATGGTTTGAAAGTGTTCTCTAGAAAGATAAATCATTAAAGCATATAGCGTAAGGAGTGTGAGTGATGGTGAGGTTCATTTCAGATTTAGACCCTCAACAATTGAGTATGAACCATGGAACTAGAGTACATCATAGTGAAGTGATGATAGAAGTGTGTGTATCATGATGTATGAGAGATATGAGAAATATTAGATGTGAAGAATGAGGCGTAATGTGTATGTGTAGAGACTAGAAAGAAGTTATAATATTTGAAGGGGCAAAGAAAACATGTTTCCCCAAGTATTTGGTCCGGAGAAGAGTCAAGTAAAATCATCTATAATATCTTCATTGTTAATATCATAACTGATTGGAGTTAGATCATAAACTTGGTAAGAAACAATGTGAGGTTGATCATATAAAGAGCCCTTGCAGCATAAATTGTACATGCCCATTGCATATTCTTCATCAGTGAAAGGTGGTTGTGGATAACCATGTGCATACCATTGAGTTAGATTTGGAGAATATCCCAAGAAGGAGTCATTACAAATATAAATGTGGCCAAAAGGAATAGGAAATGTGATATCAATATGATTTGGATCTAGTGTACCACCAATATAATCAATCCAAAATTATGTAAGTATGAGTGGAGAAGAATGAGGAGTGCATGTAAGGAAGACTATCAAATGGAATATGTAGATGCCATAAACAAAAATAATGAAGATACATACATGATAGAGGTGAGGAGAGTGAGGTGGGGGAGGAGATCAACAAGTGTGAATCCTAACCAAGACAAGCCATCATGTGTGAAAATAGTGTCAAATAAGTGGGGTTGAATGAAATGTGAGGCCAATAAGAGTCATGTATGAAAAGAGTGCATGTGAAAGGAGGAGGGCTGATACAGAAGTGTTGTTGGAGAGATGAAGCAAATGTCATGATGTCCAATGCACAAATATATCCTTAGAGAAGAAACATGTCGGTGGTAGGGGAAAGATGTTCCGTGAGTTGATAATAATCAATGAGATATGTAGGAGGAGTATGGGGATGAACAACATCGTGATATAGAAGTGGAGTAGGTAGAGAAGTGAGTGGGTCTAGGTGGAAATATTTGAATGGGTCATAATCAACAATAATAGTGTATTCATAGCCATCATGTAGGAATTTAATGCACCGGTGAACTATAGAAGGTACTCCTGCATAGCATGAAGTCATGGCCTACCAAGTAAGAAATTTTAGTTAAGTTTAGTTTAGATGACAAAGAATACAATAGGAATGGTTCTAGGCCCAAATTTGAGGGGCAAGGTGATAGTGCCCATGCACAGACACATAGAAGAATCATAACTACAAGTAGAAATTGATGATAGACTAACATTAGCTGAGGAAATGTCAATCTATTGAATAAATGCGAGATTGCAAAGATTGATATTAGATCCATTATCAACTAGTACTCACCTAATGCCTATGTTATAGATACAAGCCTAGATATAAAGAGGAGGGTCATTATCATAAATAGAAAGAGAGGTGGATGTATCGATGTGAAAGTAATTTGTGTAGAAAATGCAGCTACAAACTGTTGATATACATGATCCAAAGGAGTATTGGGAGAAATGTGAGCATTGGACAAGAAAGAGTTAATTTTAGCCTTACAATTAGGATGAGCCTGATAGCCTACAAGAAGTCATGGATGGAGATATCCATGGTGAGAATAAAATGAGGATCCAAGAGTTCTCAAATGATGGGTTCACCAAATGATTTAACACAAATAGAAATTTATTTAACCCTAATTAAAAAGTCACATATGATAATAAATGTTAAAATACAAATTTGACACAATCAATAAGCTAATAAAATATAAAACCCTAAGTACGAGAGAGAGAGGAATGGAATTATCTGATTTACATGCTATATGGGATAGGTCTAAGTGGGAAAACTCTCTGAATAGGAAGTGAAGAGTGTTTCAAATTCTTAGGATAAATTACATATTGTAGGAATGTGGATGGACATGGGCGCCCATGAATGGAAAGGGATGTCTGGGAACTAGAGACCTTTTTTGGGTGCATATGACTGTGTAAATGGTTAGAATCTAATTTTCACCGTGTCTCACAAGTGTTTTAAATATTCTATTTTGATCATCCATGTGTTACAATATGATTTCCGAGGTACTTATAACCTATAAAACAAATATTCACATGTAAAACCCATAATACCACATCAAATCCAAAAAGAAAGATGTAATATGGGGGTCAAACTAACCCACGGTGGTCACCTTGAGAGTGAAATTACGACCAAGTGCTACACTACATATCGACTCCATGTATTTCGATGAGTGTGTGTAGAAATTAAGACCTAAGAATCCCTTGTGCAAGTGCACTTGATAATGGGTTGTAGCTAGATGATGATAATGTAAATAGATGTACACATGGAATAAAGAAATTTCCCATTTCCATGCGAGTGTATGAAGTCCCTTAATCCTTGAATGGATGCCAAATGGATTCTTTGATGTGCTTTAGGGGCCTTTCGAATGCAATCTTAAGTGATAGTATTAATGATTAGAGCTTGGTACTTGATTTTGAACACATAACTATGTATTTATATGATTCCCTTGTTTCAATTTCGTTATTGATAGGTGGAAGCGCGAACCATAAGTAAAAAAATTCCCAAAGATAAAAGATACCCAAAAGAAGTGAATAAGGTGGAAAAGGGTCGGTGGCACCTAGAGGGTACATGAGCACCTACGTACTTCTCACCGGTTGGGTCTTTGGTGTTTGGAGCCATAAAAGATAAATAAGTAAAATATTGACTGGGTTATGGGGTATAAAAGACCAAATAGAAATAAAGAAACAAAGACAAGAGGACAAAGACAATCATCATTTACTAGTTTTCCTTCTTAGGAATCATATGAATGCTAGTATGTATTTAGGACTTATAAATTTACCCAAGTGCATGACTTATTATCTACACTAGCTATAGAAATACAAGTAAGAGTGATAGATAAAGTTTTTAGAATGACTTAGCTTAACTCCATAGGTCCGAATGGATTTTGGGTTAGACACTAATCTAGAAGGGTGTATTTTGGATAGTATCACTTTATCTTTGATTTTGGGACGTGATGATCTTAGAGACAGGACCACCCATAATGGGATAGGGATACCTGGTGCTAACATCTATTCTGGGTGTTGGTGTTTGTGAAATATATTTAATTCTAGTTCTTTATATTTTGCTTGTTGTTTGGTGTATGTCACGTCGGGTTTCTTTGCAAGTTTTCTTGTTCACACATGTCCCTAAAAATAAACCTTAGTTACTTGCACAATACTTAAGAACAAATTAGACGAATAAATTATGCATATTCTTAAGTCATACTAACCTCGGTGGTCACCCCAATGTGATTGTTGCCAAGAACTACACTACATTTCAAACTCAATGTAGTTTTGGTTTGTGTGTGTGATTGGAATAATGTCCCTTGATATAGTTTGTTTTAATGCCAATGGAACAAATAATAATGAGCTATAACTACTTTTTCCAAATCCAAAAATATGTGGTATGAAATTTATAATAAACCCTCTTATGCAAAGGAAGTATGTAGTCCTTGATGTAGTAGATAGAAAATATTAGCTCATTGTAGATGTATATTCCTTTTGAATGCTTTTGCCACTAATGGAGTTAAATAAATCATGTATATATATGATTTATTCATTTAAGTATCATCATTAACAAGTAAAAGGCTGACCTATGGTGATAAATAAAGAAAAAATGAAGTAACATCTATAAAAAATAGGAAAAGAGAGAATGTGGACAAAAACACCCAAAGGGGACAATAGCACTCGACCAATCTTGTCCTTAATGGGTGGTTTTATACGGGGCACTCAATAGGTCAAATAGTTGAGAAAGATGTCGGTTAGTATGCAAAATTGTAAGGTGTAAGTCCAAAAACAATAAGAAATGAAGATAAGAAAGATAAAAGTAATGTCAAAGAAAAACACGCTTTGTTAATGACTAGTTGTCGTGCTTAGGAATCATGTATATAAATAAAGTATTTAGAGACTAGATATGAATAGTAAGTGTGTGATTTAGTGATTAAATTTTCCACCAATTTATGTTCATGAATAATAATTTGGTATCATAATGTAGAAAAGAAAAGTGTACCTCGCGGAGTCAAAAAAAGATTGTGCCCAGTGGCATGTCGAATGAGTGTTGTAACATGCCAAATGGAATAATGAAAAATGTGTACTGTGGAATTCTAAGGGAAGGGAAGGATAATGATCCTAGGGGTGTGATGCAACCTATAATTTAGTAATACAATCCCAATAAGACCCTAGACATGCTAGTATATCACTTAGCCTAGACTGAGCGCTCACCCGAAGCGTGCAAAGGTACCAGGTCCCTCTTTAGGGTTGTTGTTATAGGATTTTAGCATGATATAAACTTAACACATGCAATTAAATTATTAATACATCATTCTATAGAGCATGTGAAATCTATATCTAAGGGACAACATAATTAAGTATTAACCATGATGAAATCAAGAACATACTAGATCCAAATACACATAGAACTAACACTTAGATTCAGCCAATATCCTCCAATATATTAAATATGAAAATTACAAAGAATCTTATTACAGTAATGGCATTCTATTCCCATACATGCACAGATTTGATACAGTAGTCTAGTCTAGCACACACACACACACACATTTGTCTTTATACTCATCCCGTAATAATAATAATTTGTCCCTTCTACTACGCAGTTCACTACATATTTATATGGGTGGGGAATTTCCATTCATCGCTTATATAATCCCAAAATAGGTCACATGTATTATTATCCTTGTGCCTTTACACAAATAGGCTTTAATGAAATAATGCTAACAATAGACTATTCTTAGTTAATTGACAGTAGTAGATCTATTTCTAACCTATGTCCATGCAAAGTTCTTCGTAGTTTATCTTCCAAAAATAGCCAATGCATGGCGAGAAAGTATCTTCCTTGTTTGTGTTCTCTATATGACATTTCTAAAAATAGATACTTATGTGCAAAAATGGCTAAGTCCTGAAATATAAACTTATCCTCCATGCGCATGTTTACCTTATCCGTTCGCACCTTTGAACATGCCCTATTTTCCTGCACAGACCTCTTGTGTTCCTTTTGTTAAGTATTCTCTACTAAACATTACCCCACACTAATTGTATTACTGCCCCGAAAAATGGTTATGTCAAAAATGAATTAAAAAAGCTGTTGGTTGGATATTTTGTCACGCCAAAATATGAGGTTCAACCACAGTGCATGGGATTAAATCCCTCCTCAAAGACAGGTGAGGCTGCCTGTTTATTACTAATCTAAAACACAATAGAAATAATATGTACAATATTCACACTAATCTAACCATTGGGGTTGGGATAGAATCCCAAAATCCATATCCACACTAGGTAAAGATGTTGTTGTTTTCCGAAATGGAATGGATCAGAAAGGAAAACACAATGGAAAGGAAATGACGGGAATGTATTTTCTTTCGAGAAAACACAGATCATGAAATAATCATACGAGTTCTAGATAACAAATGTAATGTAATGTTTGAAATAATTAAAATGATTGAGAATGCTAAACAAAGAATAGCTTAAGATCCTGAACATAAGAACAATATCTTAAGAGAGATGAATCTCACAACACAAAGTTTGCAAAAATAGCATCGATTTCTATTCCTCAAATGATTAAAAGAAAACACAAAGTTTTTCTTCTTCACAATAGTTCTCAATATTCCAAAAATCTCAACCCTTTAGAATGCATAAGCATCCCTTATTTATAATAAAAGGAGTTGAGAGAAAATAGGATAAATCCTAGAAAATAGTCTTTTAATGAGAGTCCTATTTTGCTTGACTCTCACATAGGAGACCAAGTCAAAATTTTCTTCCTATGTGATGAAACAAAAATGAAAAAGACATGTCGATTTCAAGATTGAAATGACATGTAACATTGTGCTTATTCTGTATCTTCATCTTTGTCTTCCTCCAAAAATCCTTCTTGTCCCAAAATTCTTGAAATTTTTAGATTATACCTGCATCTCATTTTCATCAAGCGCGGTGGAATGATCACTCAGAACTTCACATGTTTCCTGAGTATCGCTAGCGTTTCCAGGAAGCTTTTTCAGTCTCTTGTTGAGTTTCCTCAGGGTCTCCAAAGAATGTTCAATTTTCACAAACCTCAAATGATTTCATGGCCGAATCCATAAGTTGGTTCATGCTGAATTGATTCTTGGATCTGTTTGTAAAGATCATCAATAGGCAGGATACCCAAGCTTTCACTCAACACCTTAGCACATATCTTGACTAGCTCTTCTTCTAAGTCGTTCTTTCCATCCACTAATTGATCTCTTGATTCCCTCAATTTTCTGCAAGCTTCATTGAGAATATTTATTCTGAATCTGATGGATTTGGTTAGCTGAAAATGTTTATCCCCATGTGGAATGATGCCTTCTTCAACCAAGATGTAGGATGGAACTTGTTTAAGCGTTTGGAGAGCTTCGAAAGTCAACTCTAGGTTCTCGATTTCTACTAAAAACTCATCATCCATTTTCTCTCCATCCTTCTTTATATCCTCTAAGGATTTTTAGACTTCCACGGTGTCCTCGATGACTTCTTTTCCTTGCAGGAGCAGCCTTTGGATCCATTCATCAACCGTTCTCCCCTTCTCATTAATCTTCTTGATCATGGGTACATATGAGAAATCAAACCCAGTAGGATTAGAGGATGATGGTGTTGACTCAGAGGCTTTGAGAGCTTGAGTGGCACTTCTAATAACTATTGTACTTTCTCTTTTAACTCATCTCTTTTTTTCCTTAGTTCCTCAACTTCACTTACACAACACATTCATGGCATCTTGTGCATCCTCTGTGCTCCCTCTTTATTACTTTCCTAGAGCCACCCTTGTGATTTGATAATCTATGACCATTATATCATCCTTAGTTTTATCACCGTAGGAGTAGCAATCTCTATAAATTTATGCCCTGAGGCATCCACTAAAATCCTTGAGACTGTTTTGGGTTTCTTGGCTGACTTAGTAGGAGTGACCTTGAGGGAACTAAAATCAAAGGCTGGTAATGGAACAACCACCTTCCTCTTCCTCGAGTTTGATCTACTAACCATTGAGGCATATTGGAAGAAGTTGCTCCCATTGCAGGTGTTATGGTCACATCTTCAGGTGGAGGAAGGTTATCTTGTGGAGTGGTAACCACTGTAAGTGTAGCATCTATGGTAATGGATTCAGGGAATGAAGGTGTAGTAGGAGGAGGCATGTCCATGGTTAACTGGGGTCCAGTGGGGAGAGGTGAGAGGCCAGAGAAGATACTAGCCATAGCTGAGGAACTTGGTGAAGAAATCTGAGACAAGGAAGGTTGAATGGGAGGAGGCAAGGATTCTAAATTAGAGCTTGAGAGGTGGGAGGAAGACTTACCTCTGATGAACTGTCTACCAAAGGAGGAATGGAAGGTTGAATAATCTCTTCTCTTGAAGGAAGATTCCCTTGTTCTAGTTGTGGAGGTGAATCAGAACCTCAACTATTTATGGGAGAGTGGCCACTAGTGTAGTTACTTGATCTTCTCCCTTTCTTACAAACTTAACCTTCATTGGCCTTTTGGAAGGGTTCTTATCCTTTTCCTTTTTTCCTTTTGAGGGTCCCACTTCCAAAGCATCTAGCTTTGTAAAAATCCCTTCTTTATAACTCATTCCCCAAGAAATGAGCCACGCCTTAGTATGGGCAAAGAATTTGAGTGGCTCTTCCCATGATAGAAGCTTTCTTAGCAATGGACCAATCAATGGCTGGGAATACATATTGATCTTCATTCAACCCATCATACGAGGCGTCAAGGACACTCTCATTGTCCTTAGTGCCTTTTGGGATGTCAGATAAATCCAGCATTTGATTTCTTCAATTGTCAACCTGCTATTGTCCTTTCTTCGGATGGCAACCTCATCCCGAAGATCAACCCAAATATCTTCTAAGCTAGGAACATGTAGATATAAAGTCCCGTATGATTTAAGGACTCCTCAGAAATCAAATCCATCTCTGTGCTTCATGTGCTTCTTCAACTTGTCTTGAAGCTCATGCACCATGTTCTTAGCTTTGACCACCATCGAGCACATGTACCTTCCGATGGAAATAGGGAAGGATACGCAGCCTTGTGTTTTGCTTTGTTGGAATTTGTGGAAATCTAACAATTGTCTTACCAACTCCATTAGGATCAACTTATCACCGGGAATCTGGGCAATCGAAAGGATCACCCGGGTACATGACCACCCAAAGGTATGTGAACTTCTTGAACTGCAAGAAGATACAACCCCATTTTGATACTTCGCCCATGCTTCGTCAGAGACTCTTCTTTTCCTTAGATCAAGGTTCATCCTGTAGATATTTTCATAAAAGAAAGCATCGTTCACTCTTCTAAACTGATCTTTAGAACCTTTCATTGTCAGCTGAGGGAAATACCAATATATGTGTTTTGTTACCCTATCTCCTTTTGCATCCAACCCTAGATAATTTCTCATGCCAGCTGCTGCATAGGTGACATATGATGACATATAGAATTTTCCCATAGTCAAGACTGTCTTCATCTGGGAATCAATCTCATCACTTATGAGACTACTCCAATCGATCCCTTGTTCATTATTCTTCATAATAACCATGAATTGATACATCCATCCTTGGAAGTCCCTTGACTCAGGGAGTCCAAATACTTGACTTAGCAAGGTGATGATGTCACTGATTTCAAGGATGAAATCACTCCTGGGACAAACTTGGGAAACCTTGAGACAGCTGGCTTGGCCTTGATCAAGAACTTTTTATTCACATGCCTAATGCAGTCTTCTTGATCTTTGTCCCAGGCTTTCTATGCTGACTTAAGATCTACGTCGACATATTCCTGAAAGTTGGGTAATCTTAAGAGGTCATCAAAGTAACCCCCGTCCAACTTCACTATGACTTCTCCTGCTTGATTTTTCACTGAGCGAGAGTCCGAGTCATAATTGGAAGCACAGCCAAAATGAACTTAGGGCATTGAGTAGACATTGGGAATCCTACTACAAGAGGGAGGCCACTTGTTGGTTATTGACTTCATCCAGGGACTCTAAGAATAATCCTTGGTTCTGTTCCAAAATCCTCCATGTCAATGTTACCAAGCTCCGTATCTCGGATGTCGTAATTGCAATCTATGTAGGAGGGGATTCCATTTTTCGGTACTTGTATTTCATCTTCCCTGACCTATCTGACTTATCTTTAGATGATCCAGGATCCAACATGAGAAATCCTAAAGAAAGAATGCCTAGACAACTCCTATCTGAACAATCGGACTTGGAAGCTTGCTGAGCAACCCCATAAACCCACCACACTATCCGGATATTTTAGGACTTGCAAAGCACCTGATGAAACCCGACACACTAGAATGTATGTCGAAATAAAGTCTTGTTGGACACTTCACAAAACCCGAAGATCAGAGAGTGTCAAAACTTAGTAGGTGTCAGACACTTGGTAAAAAAAAAACATGCTCGAAACTTTGAAAGAAACCCGATACACTAAAAGAACAGGAGATGTTGAACACTTCATAAAACCCGATACACTGGAAAGTGTATGTTGAGATTGATAGATGTCTGAAACTTGATAAAACCCGATACACTGGTGGAACTTGGAGATTGTTGAGCACTTGATGAAGCCCGAAAAATGGCGGAAACAAGGAGATGTTGAACACCCTACAAAACCTAAAATAAAGGAATCGGGTTTTTGAGGTGTTAGAGACATGCAAAATTCCTGCCATTTCACCAGTTAGGAATTTTAGATTTTTTCAATAATCAATAGGGTATATTCCATGGGATAAAATAAAGAAACTCCCTAGGGGTGAATTCCAAACAAGAAATTTCAATGGAATTCAACACAAAATGAAGAAAACAACCTAAAACCCTAAACCTAGAGGAAAAATAGGAAAGGATGGAGAACATCAAAATAATATTTCAAATATGAATCCAAAAGACCTCAAATCGGAAAGAAAAGTAAAATACCTTCAATGTAATCTCAAAAATAATCGAAAAATGAGAGCACGCAATCAATCAAGAAGCTCGATCGGGTTTGGAGGTTGCAGGCACAAGAATGAAAAATCCACGCAGAAAAATTACAACCGGTAAAAATGACATGTAAAATTGGGCTATTTATAAAACCCTAGAATTTATGACACTTCACCTACACATGTTCCAACTACCTAACAACTTGGAGTTAATGCCATGTCATCATGCTTGGAGTGCCCGAAAACCTGATACAAAGGATTAGCTATCAATTTGGGTTTTGGGTTTCGAGAAATAGATGACATGAAACATGAGATGTTTGGATGTTCCAAGGTTCCAAAACCCAACACAAAGGAACATATCGGTTTGGGTTTCGTAAGTCAAGTGACATGTAGCATGCTTTTTGTAAGTCATGTTCCATGTTCATGAGTTTCAAAAACTCCTGAAATAATGACTTCTTTTGGGTTTCAAGTTTTGGGAAACAATTTGCATATAGCATGTAAAAAACATGTTTTCATGTTGTTGAAACCCAAAACCTAAAAATCTCCTCAAAAGGGCATTTTAGGATATTTTTCCAAAAAAATCTACGGTTATCTTAATTTTAGCTGGAATCACTAAAATGAGATAACAGCTGGCTCTAGTTGGGGACTTTCTTGGTGACATCAAAGGAAGAGAACTCAGAATCTTTGGTTTTATCCATTAGGCTATAGATTCTGAAGAAAGAAGAAAACCAAAAACAAACAAAGAAAGAAAGAAAATGAAAAGTGAACACACGACAAAAAACAAATTATTTACAATGCAAGAGAGCATCTTGCATTATTGATGGAACAACTTCAGATGTTGACCATTGAAAGGTAGAGGAGCAACTCTCCATTAAGGTATGATAGATAGAAGCTATTTTCACCATTCAACTGATGTATTTTTAAAGGTCCTTTCCATAAAGAATCAAACTTTCCATGCATCCCTTTCTACTCCCTTCTCTTATCCCAGAGAAGTACTAGATCTCTAATTTGGAAGTCACATTGCTTTGATTTCTTATCAAATATATTCTTTACTTTTCTCTGATGATCTGTAATGTGATCGACCACCTTGCTTCATTCCTCTTCTAGCCTAGCTAGGTACATAACCCTCTTCGGATAGAATTTTGAAAAGTTTCATCTTCAATTGCTTTGGCCAACTATAAGGTGGGAAAATCTATGGAGATAGGGATCTCAACATCAATTCCATACAGCACTTGGAAGGGAGACATCCCAATAGCTCATTTTGAGTAATCCGATCTACCCATAATGCATCATATAACACTTTGTGCCATGTCCTCTAGTTCTCATCCACCAACTTTCTGATTATAGTGACCAGGTTCTTGTTGCTTGATTCAACTTGACCATTTCCTTGAGGGTAATAGTTAGATGAATGAGCCAACGTAATCCCAAATCCATAAAAAATTTTTCAACTCATGTGATGAGAAATTGGAGGTGTTTTCAGCCATGATCTTGTGAGGCACACCAAATCTGATAATTATATTTTCTTTGAGGAAGTTGTAGACAGCTTCAGAGGTTGCCTGCTTGATGGGTGCAGCTTCCACCCACTTGGTGAAATAGTCCATGGTAGTGAGCACGTAGTTGTGTCCCACACTGGAGGTAAGATTTAATACTCCAATGAAATCAATTCCCCACTGGTGAAAAGGTTCTTCAATCACCACAGGCTTCAAGGGAAGAGCTGCTAACTTAGGGCGACCAACAAAATGTTGACAAGCTTCACATTTAGACACCCATTCTGTTGAGTCTCAAAGAGAGTAGGAAAATAGTACCTAGCCCGTAGGATCTTATAAGCTATCATGGAGGAGGAGAAATGTCCTCCACATGCTAGATTGTGAAAGGACTCTAGCAACCTCACCTGCTGAGACTTATCAACACAAACGTAGGAATACACCATCAATACCTTTCTTGTATATTCCATTATCCCATAGAATGTATCTTGTAGATCTTAACTTAACTATCCTCTTCTCCTTTTGGCTTAAATGCTGGGGGAATTCACATAAGTCAGAAAGAAAGCAATATCTATGTACCATTCATCGGTTGTGCTCACAAAAAGCACCATGGGCAATTTCGAAGAGGTATCCTCTCATTTTTTCACATTCTGTCTCAGCATTATTTTCTATAATCAATTGGCATAGGCCTCTTACTCATACCAACTTGGTAGGTATGATGTCCAAGTCATACTCTTGGACTTTAGCTATCTAGTTTCCTCATTGGTCTTGTTGAGTCAAAATGGATTTAACTGTAGTATCAGAAGGATGAGAACGAGGGTATGAGAACTCAACATGTAATACCTGAAATGTTTCACTACCTTCACCCACCGCATAAGCATGATTTTCAATTTGTGACATTTTCAATTCATGTTCTTTCAATGGGAAGCTCATGAAAGTGATGGGAGCTTCAATTCCTTCTTCATTTTCCTACATCAAGATGGTTGATACTATATGAGCGGAAGCATAGTTGTACATGATGAAATCTTTCTTGAAGTCTGGACATACTAGAATAGGGGGGCATGTGTAATTTCCTTTTTGACTTCTTCAAAAGCAAGCTTCCTTTAGTGCTCCATCGAAATGGAGTTTTCCCTTTCATCATCCCAAGGATATCCTTGGTTTTATCAGCAAAATTAGGTACAAATCTTCGTAGGAAATTAACCTTCCCAAAAAGGAGTGCACCCCAGTTTTGCTTATGGGTAGGGTAAGGCTTTGAATGGCCTTCACCCTCTCTAGGTTGATCTTGGTTCCTTCTCTAGTCATAATATGACCCAACAACTTTCCTTCTGTCACTCCAAACATGGAATTTTTAGGATTTAATGAAATCCCATGACGCTTGCACCTTAAGAGTACCTGCTCTAGGTGATCATAATGATCACTTCATTTTTAGAGAAGACCGTCAAGTCATCCAAATACACAACTATGACCTTTCCCATTAAATATCTGAAAGCTAAGTCCATAGCCCTTTGAAACATGTGCTCGACGTTAATCAAACCAAAAGGCATTCTCCTATAAGAAAAGGTTCCCCATGGAGTGGTGAATGATGTTTTATGTTGATCTTCAGCAACTACCTCAACCTGATTATACCCCAAAATCCATCAAGCATGGATAACATTTTTGCTCTAGTGACAGATGTAATACTTGGTCCATGATGGGCAACAGATAATTGTCCTTTAATGAAGACTGGTTGAGATTCCGAAGTCAACACAAATCCGGATTTCACCATTCTTATTTCTTACAGGAACAATGTTTGTAACCCAGGTGGATTGATGGATCGGAAAGATAATCCTTGCATCTAACATTTTTGAATTTCTACAAGAATAGTCCCTGAGATCTTGGGGTTATAATGTCTCTTACTTCTTCCTATGGGGTTTAACTTCAAGCTTCAAAGGAATGCTATGTTGCACATCCTTGGGCTTGAAAGACTTTAGATCCACGTATGACCACACTAGGATGTCCATATATCTCTTCAAGAGTGAAGAGAATCTTTCTTTTTCCTCCGGTGAAATAGAATTTACCGATGTTTACCATCCATGGTTGATCAATGGAACCTAGGTTAACTTGATCTACCTCTGACGAGGAAGAACCTTCAGCTTGCCTTTTACCTTGAATAAATCGGTCATGCATGTCAAAAAACCTTCCAGAGAAACCAATCCCTTGGGAATATTGTTTCCTTTTAGCTGAATGAACTCACCATCAATCTCTTGATATGAACTTGAAACAGATTCGTGGAAAGCTGATTCTGATCCTTCAAAATATAGTTCACTAAAATTATCATCTTTTTCAAGGAAAGACAATACCTGTTGATCATCATTGAATACTTGCCAATGTGCTGAATTATTTGGAACATTGGGATGGTACACAATCTCGATGGTGTACGTGTCTTGTTTGAACTATGGATGAGGAAGGAGAAGAGATGCAGACACAACCAATGAATCAGCTTTGTCATTATAATCCCTCAAAACTACCTTGATAGAAAAAGCATCAAAGCATTCTACACTGTCCCATACCTTGTTCCTGTAATGCTTTAGGCGATCATTTTTCACTTGATAAACCCCTTTCACTTGATTTACAATGAGCTCCGCATCTCCCTAAACTTTGAGGTTTTAGATTCCTTTTTGTCTTTCCATTTCTAATCCTAATAACAAAGCTTCATATTCAGTTGTGTTATTAGTATTATCAAACTACAACTTGAAAGCAAAGGGAAAGATCTCAAATATAGAGATATAAGAACTACGCTAGCACCTGATCCAGTAGTTGAATAGATCCCATCAAACTTGAGGGTCCAAATACCATTAGGATCCTCTTCCTTAACATTTACAGCTGGTACCTCTAATGTCATGAAATAATTCCCTAAGCCAGCATCTTTGAAAATAATTTGAGCCTTGGGGTCATCAGACTTAGTGACTAAATACTTCGCTTGAGGCTCAGGATGGAGAATACGAGGAACTCCATTAACTAGAATTTTATCCTTGGTCCAGTCCATATTGATCTCCTCCGACATCTTTACAAAAACCTCTTCCTAAGAGAATACCATAAGCAGCTGGGATATCAACAACCAGAATGGTCATTTTTACTCTCTTCTCCGAGAATGCGACAAATGCAAATTGTGCATCCTTGATTTGACCAATCAAAGGAACTTGCTTGGTTTCCATGGAATAACACCATCCATATGATTTAGTTAAATTAAGTCTAAGGGCATGAGCTACTTTTGCGGGCATCACGTTATCGGAAGCTCCTGAGTCAATTATGTAATTGTTGAGTTTGAACTCGTTTATGAGTAAAGACAAATAAAACGGTTTGATCTTTCCTAAAGAAGAAATAGAGGTCATATTGGTCTAAGGTGAAGGTTGAGTAGGACTTGAAAAATGCCTTTTGAATATGAAGGGATAAGAATCCTTGCTTCTAATGAATTTGGCAAGCTTTTCAAATTGCTCAGGATTTGACTAAAGATATTTTACTTCTAACATTTGGATCTTAGTTCTTTTTGCATGGTCAATAATGTCAAAAGCAAGTATATGAAGGAATGATGGTAGGCTCAGTTCAGTTATATTGGTTTGAGCTAAGGTACTAGTCTTGGGAGCAGGAGAAGGAGAATAAGAAGAAGTTGTTACCTTTTTAGTTGTCTCCTTTTCAGTTTGTGTTGAGATAGGAGAGCCTCTCTTGGCCATGATCACGGGAGCTTCTTTATTCTTCTCCCTAGAACCTTCAACCGGTTTTCTAGGATTCTGAGATTGGGATCGAGTGAAGACCGCAAATGACTGACCATCATGTTTGCATCCATCTTCCTCGTATTCCAAATACCCAATGCTGGAGTCGCTAGCTGAATCGTCATAGGACTCATCAACATATCCCGAAGCTTCAAAAGCTTCGTGAGAATCTTTTTCTTCTGGTTCTTCCTCTTCTTCACTATCTCTACTGTAGCATTAACAGGAGGATCTTCAATAACTAGTCTTGGTTGAGTAGTAGTTAACCACGGTCTATCTCTTGTGGGAGTGCCATTAGTATTATTGAAATTCCGTCTAGGAATATCCCGATATGGAACGTTGCTCACCTATTGAGACATTTTATTTTTCAAAGCAATCAAGTCATTAGCCATCTTCTGAATCATTGGATCAATAGTACTCTGATAAGAACTCTAATTTTTAGGCTTGGATGATTCTTTTCTGATCTTTCCAGCCAGAATAAGATCATCTTCTATTTTGGTGGCCGTAGCTTGAGTGGTGGCCAAATCGGGGATAACAGATCTTCTCAACAAGAAGCTCACATCTGGAGGTTGAGCGTTGATGAAGAAACACTTCTGATTTTCAAGAGTAGGAATAACGAGGTCTGGAATCTTGCGGATCAGCTTGTTGAATTTGGCTATGAAGTCCCGCATGGGTTCATAAGGCTCCTTCTTCATGTGTGTAAGCTATGCTAACAAGGCATGAGAATCTTCAGCTGGTTTGAACCTTGCTTCAAATACAGATCTCATGGTAGCCTAGTTAGTAATACATGCATTCGGGAGATGGTAAAACCATTCCACTGCCACACTATGTAATGTTTCGATGAAGAGTCGAACAAAGACATCTTCATGAGTAACCCCAAGAACACCGCATGTAACAAAGAATGAGGAAATGTGTTCGTCAGAATGCTATTTTCCATCACCGTTGAACTTAGGAATATTCTTCCATGATCCATGAGGTAAGTCATGTAATGGTGGAGTAAGGGAAAGAGGAATAATAGCTATGCCCCAAGGCACAAGTTATGCTTCCATTCTTCTAATTGAAGTATGAACTGGAATATGAATATCCCATAAGAACAATGCATGATAAGTTGCAGAAACTCCATGTTCTTAAGGAATATGAGTCCTTCGGATGGGTGAATAACTTCTTACCCGACTAGATGCAACACTTTGTTGGGTGAAAGCCTAAAATTATGTTGTTGAAGCATATCAAAGAATGGATCAGTTTCACCCTTGGCTCGGCTTAACCAAGTGAAAATATTTCTGGCCAACTTGAACTAGAAAATGGATCTTCTTAAAAATAAGGAAAATACAGAGTCGCCAGACACCAAAAGGATAAGCTTAGTCTTATCAATCCGTATTTCCCAAATGAGTCACCAAAAACTATTGGTTGGATATTTTGTCATGCCAAAATATGAGGTTCAACCACAGTGCATGGGATTAAATCCCTCCTCAAAGATAGGTGAGGCTGCCTATTTATTACTAATCTAAAACACAACAGAAATAATATGTACAATATTCACACTAATCTAACCATTGGGGTTGGGATAGAATCCCAAAATCCATATCCACACTAGGTGAAGATGTTGTTATTTTCCAAATGGAATGGATCAAAAAGGAAAACAAAATGGAAAGGAAATGATGGGAACATATTTTATTTCGAGCAAACATAGATCACGAAATAATCATACGAGTTCTAGATAACAAATGTAATGTAATGTTTGAAACAATTAAAATGATCGAGAATGCTAAACAAAGAATAGCCTAAGATTATGAACGTAAGAACAATATCTTAAGAGAGATGAATCCCACAACACAAAGTTTGTAAAAATAGCATCGGTTTCTATTGCTCAAATGATTAAAAGAAAACCCAAAGTTTTTCTTCTTTACAATAGATCTCAATATTCCAAAATCACAACCCTTTGGAATGCATAAGCATCCCTTATTTATAATAAAAGGAGTTGAGAGAAAATAGGATAAATCCTAGAAAATGGTCTTTTAATGAGATTCTTATTTTTCTTGACTCTCACGTAGGAGACCAAGTCAAAATTTGCATCCTATGTGATGAAACAAAAATGAAAAAGACATGTTGATTTCAGATTAAAATGACACGTAACATTGTGCTTATTCTATATCTTCATCTTTTCTTCCTCCAACAAAGCCTACTTGTTTCAAAATTCTTAAAATTTTTGGATTATACCCTACATCTCATTTTCATCAGGAGTGCGGTGGAATGATCACTCAGAACTTCACATGTTTCCTGAGTATCGCTAGTGTTTCCAGGAATCTTTTTCAGTCTCTTGTTGAGTTTCCTCAGGGTCTCCAAAGAATGTTCAATTTTCACAAACCTGTCAATGATTTCCAGGCCGAATCCATAAGTTGGTTCATGCTGAATTGATTCTTGGATCTATTTGTAAAGATCATCAACAGGTAGGATACCCGAGCTTTCACTCAACACCTTAGCACAGATCTTGACTAGCTCTTCTTCTAAGTCGTTCTTGCCATCGACCAATTGATCTCTTGATTCCCTCAATTTTCTACAAGCTTCATTGAGAATATTTATTCTGAATTTGATGGCTTTAGTTAGCTGAAAATGTTTATCCCCATGTGGAATGATGCCTTCTTCACCAAGATGTGGGATGGAACCTGTTTCAGCGTTTGGAGAGCTTTGAAAGTTAACTCTAGGTTCCCGATTTCATTGAAAACTCATCATCCATTTTCTCTCCATCCTTCTTTATATCCTCTAAGGATTTGGAGACCTCCATGGTGTCCTCGATGAATTATTTTCCTCGTAGGAGCAGCCTTTGGATCCATTCATCGACCATTCTCCCCTTCTCATTAATCTTCTCTATCAAGGGTACCGATGAGAAATCGAACCTAATAGGAGTAAAGGATGATGGTGTTGACTCGGAGGCTTTGAGAGCTTGAGTAGCACTTCATTAGCTTATGTACTTTCTTTTTAACCCATCTCTATTTTCCTTAGTTTCCCTCAGCTTCTGGCACAACACATTCATGGGTATCTTATGCATCTTCTTTGTGCTCCTCTCTGTTGTTACTTTCCTAGATCAACCCTTGTGATTTGATAATCTATGACCATTATATCATCCTTAGTTTTATCAGCCATGGAAGTAGCAATCTCTGCAAATTTATGCCCCGAGGCATCCACTAAATCCTTGATAATGTTTTGGGTTTCTTGACCAACTTGGTAGGAGTGACCTTGAGGGAACTGAAATAAAAGGTTGGTAATGGAAAAACCACCTTTCTCTTCCTCGAGTTTGATCTACTAACCATTGAGGCGTATTGGAAGAAGTTGTTCTCATTGTAGGTTTTATGGTCACATCTTCGTGTAGGAATGTTAGCTTGTGGAGTGGTAACCACTTTGTAAGTGTAGCGTCTGTGGTAATGGATTCGTGGAATGAAGGTATAGTAGGAGGCATGTCCATGGTTAACTGGGGTCTAGTGGGGAGAGGTGAGAGGCTAGAGAAGATACTAGCCATAGCTGAGGAACTTGGTGAAGAAATATGAGACAAGGATGGTTGAATGGGAGGAGGCAAGGATTCTGGAATTAGAGCTTGAGAGGTGGGAGGAATACTTACCTCTGATGAACTATCTACCAAAGGAGGAATGGAAGGTTGAATAATCTCTTCTCTTGAAGGAATATTCCCTTGTTCTGGTTGTGGAGGTGAATCAGGAACCTCAACTATTTGTGGGAGAGTGGCCATTGGTGTAGTTACTTGATCTTCTCCCTTTCTTACAAACTTAACCTTCATTGGTCTTTTGGAAGGGTTCTTATCCTTTTCCTTTTTCCTTTTAGGGTCCCACTTCTAAAGCTCTAGCTTTGCAAAACTCTCTTATTTATAATTCATTCCCCAAGAAATGAGCCACACTTTAGTACATGAAAGAATTTGAGTGGCTCTTCTTGTGATAGAAGCTTTCTCAGCAATGAACCAATCAATGGCCGGGAATACATATTGATCTTCGTTCAACCCACCATCTGAGATGTCAATGACACTCTTGTTGTCCTTAGTGCCTTTTGGGATGTCAGATAAATCCAGCATTTGGATTTCTTCAATTTTCAACCTACTATTGTCCTTTCTTCAAATGGCAACCTCATCCCGAAGATCAACCCAAATATTTTCTAAGCTAGGAACATGTAGATATAAAGTCTAGTATGATTTAAGGACTCCTCAGAAATCAAATCCATGTTTGTGTGTCATGTGCTTCTTCAACTTGTCTTAAAGCTCATACACCATGTTCTTAGCTTTGACCACCATTGAGCACGTGTACCTTCTGATGGAAATAGGGAAGGATACGACATCCTTGTGTTTTCTTTGTTGGAATTTGTGGAAATCCAACAATTTTCTTACAAACTTCATTATGATCAACTTATCACCTGGGAATCTGGGCAATCGAAAAGGATCACTCGGGTACATGACTACCCAAAGGTATTTGAACTTCTTGAACTGCGTAAGAAGATACAATCACATTTTGATACTTTGGCCCATGCTTCGTTAGAGACTCTTCTTTACCTTAGGTCATGTTCATCCTGCATAGACATTTTCATAAAAGAAAGCATCATTCACTCTTCTGAACTGATCTTGAACCTTTCATTGTCAACTAAGGGAAATACCGATATATGTGTTTTGTTACCCTATCTCCTTTTACATCCAACCCTGGATAATTTCTCATGCTAGCTGCTGCATAGGTGACATATGATGACATATAGAATTTTCCCGTAGTCAATATTGTCTTCATCTGGGAATCAATCTCATCACTTATGAGACTGCTCCAATTGATCCCTTGTTCATTCTTCTTCATAATAACCATGAATTGATACATCCATCCTTGGAAGTCCCTTGACTCAAGGAGTCCAAATACTTGACTTAGCAAGGTGATGATGTCATTTATTTCAAGGATGAAATCACTCCTAGGGACAAACTTGGGAAACCTTGAGACGGTTGGCTTGGCCTTGATCAAGAAAATTTTATTCACATGCTTGATGCAGTCTTCTTGATCTTTATCTCAGGATTTCTGTGCTGACTTAAGATCTACATTGACATATTTCTGAAAGTTGGGTAATCTTAAGAGGCCATCAAAGTAACCCCGTCTAACTTCACTATGACTTCTCCTACTTGATTTTCACGAGCGAGATTCCGAGTCATAATTGGAAGCATGGGCCAAAATGAACTCAGGGCATTAAGTAGGCATTGGGAATCCTACTGCAAGAGGGAGGCCATTGGTTGTTATTGACTTCATCTAGGGACTCTGAGAAGAATCCTTGGTTCTGTTCCAAAATCCTCCATGTTAATGTTACCAAGCTCCGTATCTCGGATGTCATAATTACAATCTATGTAGGAGGGGGATTGCATTTTCTAGTACTTGTATTTCATCTTCCCTAACTTTGTCTAACTTACCTTTAGATGATCCATGATCCAACATGAGAAATATTGAAGAAAGAATGCTTAGAAAACTCCTATCTGAATAATCAAACTTGGAAGCTTGCTGAGCAACCCCACAGACTTGCCACACTATCTGGATTTTAGGACTTGCAAAGCACCTGATGAAACCCGACACACTAGAATGTATGTCAGAAATAAAGTCTTGTTGGACACTTCACAAAACTCGACAGACTGCAGAGAGTGTTGGAACTTAGTAGGTGTCAGACACTTGGTAAAACTTGATGCACTGGCAGAAACAAGGAGATGTTGAACACTTCATAAAACCCGATACACTGGAAAGTGTATGTCGGAGATTGATAGATGTATGACACTTGATAAAACCTGATACACTGGAGGAACTTGGACATTTTTGAGCACTTGATGAATCCAAACAAATGAAAATAAGGAGATGTTGAACACCTATAAAATTTGAATATAAAGGAATCAGGTTTTTGAGGTGTTAAGACATGCAAAATTCCCGCCATTTCAAAAATTAGGAGTTTTAGATTTTTCAATAATCAACAGGGTATATTCCATGGGATAAAATAAAGAAACTCCCTAGGGGTGAATTCCAAACAAGAAATTTCAATGGAATTCAACACAAAATGAAGAAAACAACCTAAAACCCTAAACCTAGAGGAAAAATAGGAAAGGATGGAGAACATCAAAAGAATATTTCAAATACGAATCCAAAAGACCTCAAATCGGAAAGAAAAGTAAAATACCTTCAGTAATCTTGAAAAATAATCGAAAATGGAGCACGCAATTGATCAAGAAGCTTGATCGGGTTTGGAGGTTGCAGGCACAAGAATGAAAAATCCACATAGCAAAATTACAACCGGTAAAAATGACGTGTAAAATTGGGCTATTTATAAAACCCTAGCATTTATGACACTTCACCTAACACATGTGCCAACTACCTAACAACTTGGAGTTAATGCCATGTCATCATGCTTGGAGTGCCCAAAAACCCGATACAAAGGATTAGCTATCAATTCGGGTTTCGGGTTTCGGAAACAAATGACATGAAACATGAGATGTTTGGATGTTCCAAGGTTCTGAAAACCCGACACAAAGGAACATATCAGGTTTGGGTCAAGTGACATGTAGCATGCTTTTTGCAAGTCATGTTCCGATGTTCATGAGTTCCAAAACCTGAAATACTAACTTGTTTTGGGTTTGGAAACAATTTGCATATAGCATGTAAAAAAACATGTTTTCATGTTGTTGAAACCCGAAAACCCAAAAATCTCCTCAAAAGGGCATTTTAGGAGATTTTTCCAAAAAAAATCTACGGTTATCTTAATTTTAGCTGGAATCACTAAAATGAGATAACAAGAATCGAATGGAAAGAATAGGAACAAATCTATATGTATAAAGGAATGATGTTACTAAATAGCTTCATCTACTTCAACCAAAAAAATAATTTGGGATATTCCTCCTTTATCTCAAAACAAGTGTTACTGTCACTCATTGAGTGCTTCGATGATTTTTCTATAATTTCCACAACAATAGATTCTATTTCATCATGCACAATTTCTCCTTTCTCATTCTACAAGACCAACACAATGTTGGGCATTGTAGTCATCCTTCCCTCTAGCAAATCCATTTTCTATGCGATGAGTCTCCCAAGCTCCTCTAGCTGATCCTTATGTGGTTCTTGAGGCTCTTCATCACTACCGAGCCTCGTGCTTCTATTTAACCGGTGTTAATAATTCCACGTAGCCCAATGTGTCTTCCTTCATCACTTTCTGGACCTCATTATCCTCCTCCAGGGTTTTTTATTTTGATGAGTGCCTCTGGAGCTGTACAAATGTTCAAGGCTTGGTATGCCTTCTTTAGTTCTTCCCGCAGTGCTTGCAACAGTCCTTCATATGATGTAATCTTCCTCATCACTGAAGCCTTTTCTCGCTCTACATCTTATCTTCTCCTTCGGTGATGACATGCGAAGAGGTTCATCTTAAAGCACTAAGTACGCCAATGTACTTACATAATATATTGCCAACAAAAAACATCTTTGGTAACTTTGGCTCTAAGTGTGGCCTAGCCTTCATGACATTGTCTCTAATCTCCTTTGCAATGCTGATAAACACAACATTCTTCTTTTACGCCAAGTCTCTTTCCTACTTTAGGCGCACTATTTCCTCATCCTTAGTCTTTATTTCTTCCCTTAGCACCCTAATTGTGGCATCTTTATCCATATTCTGACATGCGACCTCTATCAATATTTTTACCAATGAATTTCTCACCTGTTCATCTGACATAACAATAGGATTTACTGTTATGCGTCTATCATGAGGTGTCTTTTTTAACCTCCTCAACATGCATGACTCATCACACACATCAAAATCTGGTTCATCCATGTGCATGTACATCGCCCATGACAATTTCTTTCTTTTACACATTGTTGCCATATCTCGCATCCATTACCTCCCGAGGTCATATAACTCCTTTTGTGTCAGTGTGCTCTAGAAATAGGTGCAAACAATTTTAATTGTGTCCTCAGTGTAGCCCATGGTTAGTGGAATGTATTCCCTACTTTTTATTCTTGACCTAGGCTGCTTAGGAACTTAGGCTTCTAGATTTGGGACTTACGCTTCTACTTCCTGAGTAGTCTCGATTGTTGGCTTATCTGTTCCTTTTTCTTCCTCTTCTCCATCCTTCATTTCTTCATCTTTTTATTCTTCTACATTCTCTAGAGGTGTAGAATAATTAGGTGTGCTTTCCTCTAACTCTTCCACTTCCTCATTCAATTTTAATTTCCTTCTCCTTTTCTTAGTTGTATCCTTTTGTGGAGAGAGTCGAGTGATTTCCACACTATTTGTGGAGTATCACCTTGGGACCTTGCTCTCTGAACACTCTCTTGAATCAATGCTCTCCTTGGGTGCATCCAAGTCCTCATCATCCCCTCTTGTGGCTGAGGTGGTGTATTTGTGTAGTCAACGTCATCCTTATTTGGAGGATGTCTTCTACCTCTATGTTCCAAACCACCACTGTCCTTGCACTCATCCTCCTCATCCTCTACTTCAATTGTCTCTGTGGGATTAGGTACTGGAATTTTCTCCATGGTATGCTTACCCTTTGGCGGCCACAGGAGCGCAAACTCATCTTCCACATACTTATTGTTTTCCATCTTGGGCTTCAGTTAGAGGTACACAAGTGCTGCTCCAACGTCTCCAACAACCAAACTTACTGGATTTATGCTAATCACATCTGAGATGATCCTTTTAATATATGCATTACATCTTGGATATACATACTTCTTCCTCAGTGTGTGGTAGTCGCAGTCTACCTTGTCTGCATTGAACATTAGGTGGTGCATGTTTGAGAACATGTGAACCGATGCCTAAAAATACCTTGCTGTGAAGGCATACATAATTTTTCACCATGGGATCCAACCCCCATCCTTCATCACAAATCACATGATGCAAAAGTTTTGGGATACAGAAAATTGAAATGCCTTACCCACCACTGATGGAAAATCCTTTGGTATACATCACTCTTCTTTGAATATCACGCGGAGCCTATCGTACCACTTCTCGGCCCTCTTCTTGACTTGTTAAATCATTGATCCTTCACACAATTACTTGTTGAATAGTTCTTCGAGTGACTTGTTCTCTATGGGATACTCCCAGATCTTCTCCTTAGGTCCGTCTAGCACCCCTGATCTCCATGAATATTAGAGACAATAGAACAGCCCCAAAACTGATCTTTCCTCCTAAACGTGCTTCTTCAATGATAGTTTCTGTAATGTAACCTGAAATGTTGTAGATCACTCCTTCAGACATCCTTCTAGCAACGTGCAGCCACATGGTATTCACTTGTGACCACCTCTCTTGGTCATTTAATTTTGTCACAAGGTGTGTGGCTGCCTGCACAACTGGGTACTTTTTCAGCTTGTCTATGTCCATGCCGCGTGGACCCTTGGTGTACCCCAGCTCCCTCCTAGTCTCCAAAATTGTGGCCTTGTCTGTTAAGTCCTCCTTGAGGTCTTCACTTGTAGCCTTCAACCCTGTCACTGTGGAGATCAGTGCAGCTGAAATCCTTACTCTGCATCCTACAAAGTAGAAGAAGTCTTCGTGTACTCTGCTCATGAGCCATTGGTACAAGGGCTCATATTTTTAAAGTAGGGGAGCTCATATAACTGATATACTCCAATCTTCTTCAATAACTTCTCCCTAGTGTCATCATAGACCGACATGTCCTCCGTCGTGCGCTTATTTGTCTTTGTGTTCAACAGTGCATCCAACTCCTTATTTTCTATGGTACGATGGTTGTACTCACTTATCTTGCTTCTCTGAATGTGGGAATCCCACTCTTGGCCTACTATAACCCCCTCTAGATATTACATCTCTGAAAAATTGCTCTCAGGGGTCATTTCTTCTTCCTCCATGACCACCTTCTTCTTTCCCTTAACTCCTGTTGCAACTACCTTCTTTGGTGCCATTTCTACCCTGCAATCCTCTGAAAATACTCGTCTTTTGACTTCTACAATGTCAACTCAAACCCTATCTCAAATCTCCATGCCCTAGTGGAAATCACATGCCCTAGCTTGTTTGTAACACATCTTCTTCGCTCAAACCCTTCTCCTATGGGAACACAAGCTTCTCCTTCACACAAACCTCCTTTCCATGTCAGGTTTCATACTCCTCACACCTTAACATGATTTCTCAGCTCTTCGCACTTAGCTCTTGTCAAATTATCTTAATCGCAATGGTAAGAATGAACTCGCATCCCATCCTTATATAAATTTTCAAATTTTTGATGCATTTATTGATCCTTTACCTACCCAATGTCCTCTCATTTATTGACTAATTTCGTTCATTCCGTGTGGTAAATCTTTGTGCCCCAATCATAACCTTCTACCGCACCTTCCTACCCTCTGGTCAAAGACTTCTCTTCAATGTGCTTCCATCTGCTTTGATTACCTTATCACTTTGCACCTTCCACGTTGGTAGTTGTTAAGGCATCCACCTACCTCACGTTATAATGTCCCTTCATATATCTCCATTTTTGTCAATTTTTAGAAGCAATCCTTTGACTTGAATAGCACCTATAGCAGCTTATTGCTTTCATCATTCATTTTTAATTGTCTTGTACCTAGATATCATAACCACCCCACACTAAAAGTATGTGTAGTCCTCTATGCATAAAAATTCTTCAAATAGTAATTAGCTTCTGGTGCGTAAACGTGCTTATTACACAACACACCAACTAAATTAACAAAGCATAGCAACAAAGAATGAACACATTAAGGGAATGTAGAATTTAAAACCTAATCTAAATGGAAATACTGCCTTATTACAAACACCAAGAAGACTTATTTATAGTAGGGCTTCAGCCTACTCCCGTTGAAGTAATTGGGTAGCCGTGTTCCATCAAGTGCTCCTAATCGTGCAAGCACTGTTTCAAGGATGTAAGTGATAACATACAACCTCAACCAATGTACCTTAAGTTTTCCTAGATGGCACAAGAACTTAGAGTCATAGAGAAGCACCATTTTCCAATCTCAAACTTCTTATCCCTTATGTTTCTATCATGCCATGCTTTTTGCCTAGACTTTTCTTGCTTCTAACTCCAACGTGCTATGGCTCATTTTTTTTTATTATCGGAAAATAGTTTTTTGAAAGGGACTATACCCTTGTTAACAAAAGAAGGCCTAGAAGCTAGAATAAGCAAGAGAACCGAGAGAAAAAGGATTAGAATCCAAATGTTACAATGAAGTTCAAAGTAGCCAAAAATAGTTACCAAGACGAAACAAAATAGTAAAGGGTCCGCAAAAAAATAGCAAAAAAAAACAAACAAGGACAGTAGAAGCATCTACAACTACTTTTTAGTAGCTTTTTCAATGATGGTTTTGATATTCTTCCAGGATTTGAACATACCCAAAGTTGTCATGTGGGCAGCGTCATTATAATCCAGCTGCTCCACGGTCTTCTTACTTTCCTTATCATTACCCCAAAGAGTTGTCGGAACTCCGCTTAGGTTGGAGACACTTTTGACGTGTTGCTCAATGAACTCCTCAATCGCCCTAAAGATGGCTATGTTGTAATCATGTCGAGTTTTGGCTCGTTGCTCATCCATCTTGATTATCTTTTTAATCTGTTCTTTTAAATATTTCTCATCAATTAGACCTACGGTGCGCGTGCAATACGCAAATAAGGTAACATAAATTCCATAGGAAGAAATGCTTCTATGCCAAATAATAATTGAAATTGTGTGGCTTTTTCCAACCTTTTATAAGTTTTACGATATGCCCAAAGGACTACGAGATACTTTGTCTTCCCAATCATTTCATCCAACGTCACAAATTTTTATCAATGTGGCTCAAAATTTTGTTGAAAGCCTCGGTAGTTTCATTTTCATGAGGATGATAGGGTGTAGTCTTATGGTGTGCAATCATGAATTCATCCAATAAAATTCTGATTGTCTCATTAAGAAAATGTGTGCCCTATAACTATTCAAAATTAAAGGACATCCATACCTTGTTATAATATTTTCCCATATAAACCTGGTTGTTGTAGCCACTTTGTATAGTCCTTGTAGGTGCCACTTCTTCCCACCTTGTCAAATAGTTTGTGCAAGATATAATGTAGTGCGATCATGTTACGAGAAGCTAGTGAAATAGGGCCCACAAAATCTATAGCCCATTTCTCAAATGGTTATGTGCTAGTAATATGTCTCGAGGCATTTCATCTCGTTGACTAAGTTTTCCAAGACATTGACAATGATCACATGCCTTATAATATTTATATAGGGTTTCCCACCATAATTCGGTGAGTAGAATCTTACGTGCAGTCGCATCACCTGTATAGTGACAAATTACAATACCACAATGAGCCTCTTCCATAATATCTATGTGCTCATGTTCTAATACACAACAACACAATACTTCATCTCGGCCTAATTTGTACAAGTCACCACTGATTAACATATAAGGGGCTGCGTGTATAGAAAGTTGTTTCTTCTCCAAGGATTTCATTCCTTTTGGTGCCATCCCTATTTGTAGAAAGACAAAAATGTCCTCTAGTTACGATAGCACTCATTGGAACTTGTATAAGCGTGCATCTGGCATGGTATCTTTAATTTCTTATGCTTCTTCTCCTAACTGTATCCTTGATAGATGGTCTGGTCCATAATTACTTTTCCCTAGTTTTACCACAACTGTGAATTCAAATTCCTAAAATAGAAGCATCCATCGACATATGCGCCCTTGTAAAACAGGTTTATTTACCAAATACTTCAATGCCAGGGTGATCCGTATAAAATATGAATGGTGTATCTAGCGGTATCGGTGGAATTTATGTAGCATATAGATCATTGACAAAGCTTCACGCTCTGTAGTTGTGTAATTCTATTCTACATGAGTCAACTTTCTACTAGCAAAACAGATAGGATGATCTACAATACCTTCTCTAGGTTGAGCCAACACCGCGCCAATGGCTATGCCAGAGGCATCAACATGTACATGAAATGGTTGGTCCCATGAAGGAAAACACATAATAGGTGTGGTAGTAATTTTTCCTTCAATATATCTAATGCTTTTTGTTGCAGTTCTTCCCAATAGAACGCAAATTTACCCTTTCAAGAACTATTCCAATGGTGCGGAAAGTTTGGCATATCCCTTAATAAATTTTTTGTAATATCCTCTATGACGCAAAAATCCACACACCTCACTCTGAATGGTAGGCTCTCTTAGGCCTATAATGACTGAACCTTGCCTAGATCAACCAACAAACACTCCTTACAAATTATGTGTCCTAAAAGTATTCCAAATGGTGTAGCAAATATTTACTTCTTGATATTCAAATAGATACTCAACTGTCTACATCTTTCAAACATTAAGTGTATATTGCCACAATGATCCTTAACAAATACATACACCATCTAATAATCTAAATTGACCTATAATAATTTGTGAATAAATTCTTTGAAGGCTTGAATAACTATGCAGAAAATACAACAGGCACATTTTTCATACCAAAAGGCATTACAGTATAGGAAAGCTACCCCATTTGGTAGTAAACGTAGTCTTTTCCTGATCCTCCTAGGAAATCCTAACTTGATGATACCTAGAGAACCCATTTGTAAAAATAGAATTCGTGCCCTGAAACGCCTTCTAGTATTTCCTCAGTAAATGGCATAGGAAATGGATTAGTTACACATGCAACATTCAGCTACCTATAGTCCATGAATATCCTAATCCATCCATCCTTATTGATACTGATCACCATTAGACTAACCCATTCGACTCATCAAGGGGCTTGATAATCCCAGGACTTCAACATTTTATTGATCTCTTTTTGACCTTTTCACGTAAGTTAGGGTTCATTCTCAGTAAGGTCTCTTTCTAACTGTGTGCACACCCTCTTTAAGATTTATCTTCATCTCGCCTAATGATTCATGCACGCCTTTAAATGCATGGTACCCCCTAGGGAATAGGTCCTTGTAATACCTTAGTAACTCTATGATTTTTTCCACTTTAGAGTCTGACCAATAGTCTCCAATTATGGCCTCTTTAGGCTTAGATTCTAATCCAATATTCACCCTCTTTTTCTTCATAGGTTCATGATAGGCACGTGTGGTCTTATCTCGCACTGTCCAATACCTCACGCCTCCTGTTGAATAGTTTACATCTAGATTTTTGACTTCTTTGTCATCCACCGAGTAGACCATTTTTCCTTTCTCTTTCTTAAGGCAAGTGCATTGAAGTAATGTTGCATCGACCTCTGGTTCTTCATCAAGATGCGCTCCTGAGTCTTCTTTATCTAATAACTCCTGAAGGAGTTCTTTAGCCTTGGCACTATCCCCCATAGTTAAGCACTTGATAAATTTCAATGCTTCATCCACCGAGGCTACGTAGATAAGAAGTCAAATGTATGGGCTATTCTCGTAATTAAATTCTACCAATTTCTAGTTTCTCTATGGATTTTTGCATATACATACCAAGCACGCGTGTAACCTTGTAAAGTGGAATAAAACCTGTGCACCCATAACGAAGGTGGTAAATCTTCCTGCCCTTCTGTCCAGAGTCTCTCACACTTCCGAACGTGGTGATGAATAGGTTGATTACCATGATAAGTATAGATTTGAGTAAGTGCATTGTTCCTGAATAACATAGTAGTAAGAGAAATCCTAATTTCATTCTATCCCACAAGATTATCCCTGTGGGCCACCCACTAGTGTGCGGCTATCCCACATAGTGTATATGTTGGCATATTTCTTCTTTCGAGTGAGTCTATCCACTATTCTTCCATGGTGTGCAGGAATACCATGGGATCTCCTTCTCCTGTGTAACAAGGTACCAATTTTTTACCTATCCTCTTGACATAACATGGTTTTGTGCCTCTAGGAAATATGTTATTTACCTCATGCCCTACTAACTCATAAATGTTGTGAGTGTAATTATCACAAGCAACATTTGTAGTACCGCTAATAGACTGTGCATCCTCCCACTGAATTAGTCCTTCTTTTGTTGGCTCAATTATCTCTGGATCTTGGATGGTACGTACATAAATCCTATTCAAATCTTCTTCACTTAAGGGCTCAATAGAGGGCACACATTTTCCATCTCATTAAAGGGATAATAACTCTTTCCTCTTTGTTTTCGAAATTGACATATCCCTTGTTGAACCGAAGATCAAAATTATTTGCATAGCACCAAGGATGCCCCAATAGAGTTGGGAAGCTATCTGACTCTACCAATGCTAAAACTTCAAAGTCTCTAGTGAACTTGGCTCCTTGTATGGTAATGGATGCATATTTCAAGACTCCAATGGGAGTGGCCTTAGTCTGATTAGCCATGAACAATATATTAGAGGATGGCTGCAATGGGGGTCTTCCCATTTATACACATGCATCTAAGGTAAGAACATTGACTTCACTTTGCACTGTATTAATTATTTTATTACTCAATAGCCACCCATCCACAACAGCATTTAGAGTGATTTCCTTGTCATAATATAGGCTATGAGGGGGTAGATTCGCATGCTAAATCTGTCGTCCAGTCTCAACACTTGTGTACATAGTGTTTCTTATTAACCAAATCCCTAATAGTGGAATAATATTTTCCTGGCGCAACATTTTACATACTTCCCTTAAGTCATCTATATCAGTTTGGACTATCTCTAATACTTTATTTTGATCCATCTTTCATGATTTATCTTTTAAGTATTGTATCTCACCTTGAACATTCCTGAGAAATTCCATGGTTTCTTGGTAAACCTCCTGATGGGAAAGATCTGGGTATCATGCATGGAGAAATTACTCTTTAGTGATGGTAGGATTCTACTATAATTCTTCTTTGGCATGTGCCACCTCACCGTAGGTTGTGATCTTCACTTGCAATGCCTCAGAATCTACTTCCAACTTAGGCATCCATTGATATTAGACAACGCATTGTATCCTAACTATCCCTACACTTTTGTTTCTTGTTTATGTTTCTTAATCAAATGCTCATACAAGTCCAAGAACTCCACATAGCTATGGTTCTTTTCACAAAAAGAAAATGTAATATTATGAGGAAATTCATGCCTGTAGTGGTCAAGAGACTGCATGTATAACACATTCCACAAGGAAACTCGCCTCTTCCTCCACCACAGCCTCGTCCTCCATATCCACCTTGATAACCACATCCTCTTCCATAACCTCCCTCAAAATGCCCCTCATTCCTATCATAGAGCGATTTATTGTGATTTTGATCCTGGTGCTCATTCTTGTTTTTAGAATTATCAGTTACACTTTTCTATCGTACACCAATGTCTATGGCATCATGGATCTAACCGATCAATCTACAATATTCCATATCATGGGTCGAGGACCGAAATTTTTTATAATAGAAGGATACATTCTTCCTTATCATGCATTGTAACAAAGGACAGTGGCTAGCATCATGATTCAAATGACAGATCTTGTAGTCTAACAACAATGAACGTATGGATCTATGGGGGAAACTATCCTTGGTGTGACCTTCTACTTCACAATCTATACACCAAATCCTTGAGCGCGTTTCATGGGCCAAATTTACCGATAGTTTCTCTAACTTCTTTTCCATAGCTGCAATCTGTGCCTCTAAGAATGGGCTAATGCCAGTGTCAATACTCCCAACTGCCTTAGCATGTAGAGCTACCTCTAATGCCTCATGTGGGTCAGTGTATGTCTTATGTGATAGTTCCCTTCTAAAAGGGGTAATTGGACCTCTAATGAACCATTGTGCATGTTGGATTACTTGTATATCATAAGATATCTTAGATAATAGCATTTTAAAATGGGCATCATACTCTCTAACACTATTAGTAGTGCATTGTTTGATATCCTTGAGTGCACTTATACTCTTCTTCTCAAACTCAGGGATGTGAAACTCTTTAACGAATGCATCTTTTAAGATTGGATAATCAACACAAGTCTGATTAGGGTCAAATTTTTTGTACCAATTATGTGCATGCCCTTGTAACGTAGTAGCAAATTGGCTTTCCCTACGCTTAGAATCCGTGATTCCTATTGCGTGCCATAGTATTTCACACATATACATGTTTTCAACATCTTCTATGCCCCTATACTTTTGGAAGATGAAGAGAAATTTTCACGTAAATATTCCGGGTTTGGTGTGGACCTTCCCACCGATCTAGAACCTCATGTGTTTCCCTAGCCTCCCGTAACCACTAGACCCACCTTAACTAGAGCTACATATGCATCCCGATCCACAACTCCGTAGGCTGGGTCGGACCAGAAGATGTGCTTCCTTCAGTGTCATAACAATAGAATTAAACTGTACCCCAACAATATTTGAAGCATTACTACTCCCAGAAGTTAATCCAAAAATTAGCGCACTTGTATTCTACGCTGATAATACACCCGAAAAGGTACTTCCATATAACAACGAAGCCATTTGTGTTGTTATTGTTTTGCCTCTTATAAGACTCACTCCTACTCTACCACCGAATTTAGTAATACAAACCCAATAATACCCTAGGCACGCTGACACATCACTCACTCCTAGATCGAACACTCACCAAGCGCTCAAAGGTACCAGGTCCCTCTTCAGGGTTGCTATTGTAGGATGTTAGCATGATGAAGACTTAACACATGCAGTTCCATTATTAATACATCATTCTATAGAGCATGCTAGATCTATATCTAAGGGAGAACATAATTAAGTATTAACCATGATGAAATCAAGAACATACTAGATCCAAATACACATAGAACTAACACTTAGATTCAACCAATATCCTCCATTATATTAAATATGACAATTACACGAAGGTTCTTACAATAATGACATTTTATGCTCATACGCGCACATATCTAATATAGTAGTCCAGTCTTGCACACATACATACATTTGTCTCTCTACTCATCCCGTAATAATAATAATTTGTCCCTTCTACTACACAGTTCACTACATATTTATAAGGGTGGGGACTTGCCCTTCATTGCTTATATAATCCCAAAATAGGTCACATGATATTATTATCCATGCGTCGTTACACAAATAGGCTTACATGCAATAGTGCTAACAATAGACTATTGTTAGTTAACTGACAGTAGTAGATCTATTTCTAGCATGTGTCCATGTAAAGCGCTTCATAGCTGATCTTCCAAAAATAGCCAATGCATGGCGTGCAAGTCTCTGCCTCATTTATGTGCTCTACATGCCATTGCTAAAAATAGATCCTCATGTGCAAAAATAGCTAAGTCCCGAAATATGAACTTATCCTTCGCGTGCATGTTTCCCTTATCCATTCACACCTTTGAACATGCCCTATTTTCCCGCGTTGTCCTCTTGTGTGCCTTTTGTTAAGTATTCTCTTCTCAATAGGGTGAAATTTTCATCTATGGAGTGATGATGATGTGCACGCATAAGTTCCTTGTAATACTATCTTTTCCAAAGCATGCTTGAGGTTTGCTTCATGGTTACTTTTCTATTTTTTCTTCTTTGGGATAAGATAGGACCGGTAAAAGAAAACAAGTGTAGTTAATTCTCTAGGTAAATGAAATTGAAATTTAACTTGAACAAAATGTAAAATAGGAAATGTGTATTAGAATAAGCTAAACCAAGGGGTTAGAGTACACCTGAAATGGTGTAATAGATAGGTGTAGAAATTTGATCCTTCTTATAGACTTGTTGCTTAGGACTTGGTTGGAATAATACAAAGGATTTGGGTGTTCTATCACCAAATAATGGATTTGAGTGTCGCGACATTAAAATTTGAATTTAGGCATCTTGTAGCCACTAAGGGAAATTATTTGGGAAAGCTTATAGGACTTTCACTCCAACCAAGAATGCTTCCCCATGGATATGTGCCACTATAAATGATCACAAACCTGATTTGTAACTTGCCTTAGGTGACACATTTTTCCAATCATATCGTTGTCCTACATATTCCCTAAGTGTCACTTCCTTATTTGTTTATGATTTAGATCTTGAGTAAGTGCTTTGTAACATGCAATTGACTTTAGTTCCCATTAGCAATTGATTACAATCTAAAACTAACTGTGTAACTATTGAAACTAGAGAAGACTGTAACTGTGTAACTTCTGAAACTACTATGTAATAATTTATTCCCCCAAGATAGGACGTCCTAGGTGGGACACTAGCACCCACTATTTCTATCTGTATTGGGTGGTTTTGTCCAAGCTATGAATTTTGGCCAAGTTTTTATTTGGACCGATTATGTAACTCATTACTATTATGTTCCTATTGACTGTGATTATGTAACTACTTTCTGGAACTGATGGGAGGGTGAAAATGTTCACCTGATATTTTCTCCCACTCATTTTGGGTACGTGAGATGAATAAGAGAACAAAAACAAATAAGGAAGGCCAAAACTAATATGCATATATGTTATCAAGATCACTACATGGGAATAGGGATTACACATGGAGGTTACCATGGAATAAGAAAAACAATTAGAAAATGTTAGCATACAAGTGTTAGTGATAAATAAACAATGCACATAGAAATAACAACTAGTAAAAGCATATAGGAAAATAACAAACAAGGACACAACGAGGAGCTATTTTCATACATGAGACACCACTTAGGATGTCACAAGACAATCAAATCCATCAAGGCTTGTGCAAGTAAGGAAATAAGAAAACATAGGGCATAAACCATAAACAATAACATTCAAGATACAAGAAAATAATATAACTATGATTGGAAGTAGTCTTGCAAGGAAAATGCTACACATGAAGCACATGTTAGCATGTTAAGAAATATAAATAATATGAAACAATGTAGGATCTGAATATAGGAATGAAAATGTGAAATATTGCAATGATAGAACTGGTAGTAAGTGGGAAAATATAGATTCAACTAGGAGCCTTAGTGGGACTGGTAATGGATAAGTCCAAGCATCATATATCATGTAACAACTCAGTAAGTGACATGTATTCACCTCAAGATACCATGTGAATGCGCATGTGTGTATGAAAAATGATAAAACATACTATGAACCGTAGTAACATGATAAGAAAAGGTGCAACATATAATAATATAAGGAAGAAAGAGTACATCCAATCAAGATATAAGAAAACATTTTTTTGGATTTTTAATTGCAAATATGTGAAAGAGAATAACTAGAAGGGAGGAATAAGGATGCCTCTCGGTGTATGTGTGCAAATTGATGTTCTTGTAGGTAAGGATGCCATCAAAATTCAAGTATAAACCATGAAAACTAATGCATCATCAGGTGGTATATAGGATGATATTCCCCAAATGTGAATGCTAATGCAATTTTTGTAATGAGGATATAAGGCGAGCACCCACAACCAGTTCATGTAAAAATATGAACACATGTGAACATGAGGAAAGGACCTAGTGTCATGTGATAGTGCATGTATCATAACATATGGAGTAGTATTGTGTCATCCATGTGGAGAAACTAGAATAGGTGGAACATTGGTAAATACAAGAGCTACTAGAGAATAATGTCAACATGGTGAGGAGAAACCCTATAGAGTCCAAGATCCCAACTAGATGAGTAGGAAGTGTATAAACAATAAGAATGTACCCATTAGGAGAAAATATAATAGGTGTAACATTGGGTGTGTACATATAATTTTTCACTTTTCATCTTTCATACTTGTTACTAACAATTTCCCTTGTGCAGATAAGGGTAACTGATGCATCTATTTCCTAAACAGGTACCTTAAGGGGCATGTCATGAATGGGGAATGGTTATTCACATAACCATTATAGGTTAGAGACAATACAAAAAGAGAGTTTCACTACACTGGTCCCATCCTTAGTTTTCCTACATTATTTATCTTTGTCCTCATAGATTTCATGCAAATCATATTCATGATCTCTTTCTTGCATTCCACCATTTAGCACCGTGTCCATCCTCTTTTATAACCCACGAAATTTTTTTTTACCTTTCATGACACATTATTTAATCGTAACATCCTTGGCTGACACAATCATGTATGGGTGATTGTGTCATTGTTATATTTTATCATAGCCAATGCCATAACTGGTGGGAGATGGCATCCTATATATACCCTCACCTCATTTGAAATTCAAAGGAATATGAAGCTAAGACATAAACTACCATTTTCTCTACTATGTTGCACCATCTTCACATCTTATCTCTTTTCTTTTGGTTCATCTTGAATTTTTATTGGATTAGATTGGAAATTATTCTTATTGGATGATTGCTTGCACTATTAGGTCATCATATAGTGAGTCTATGGTAGGAATGGTCTTCCCATGCTTCACCTAATAGTGATTATCTCTATATGTGTTTCTTCTCAAGGGAGATAGATGCATTAGTGACCACCCTACAGGTACAAGTGAGTTCTCTAACCCTTATTTTTCACTTTGCATATATTAGTTCACTTCCTCTTCTTCATTGTGCTATATTATCTTAGTATTGTATATGTTTGATGTTAGTTAGCATAGTAATCTTATAAAAATTATCTCTTAGTTACTTTCATTTCAATTATTGCATGCTTCTTTCATTTATTTATGATCCATACCTCTCCACAACCAACTACCGATATCTCAGCAGGGTTCCTTCTTCTATCTTGATTGTGGGCCTTAGAAACCCTAAGTTGACCTAGTGCAAGGGTTACTTCCCTCTAGATATGTGACCCTAACACTCATTGTATCTCCTTTTAAGTTTATCCCCTTGTATGCTAGTACATGTATGTCTCCTACTCGTTGCCTTGATACCTTTGTAAAATAGATAATTTAGGAGTTCATGTTGTTGAGACACATTTTGGTCCACATACATTCTTTGGTGAACTTAGTGTGAATCTCACAGGACATTTAGATTAAGAAAAACTTGTTAAGATTACCCACATTCGATCTTAACTCCATCTAAGTACCCAAAGACCCAAAAAATCTCAAAAACCTATCCACATAGACACCATCACCCCCAGGCAAGCCTGTGTGTTCCTGTCTCCTCACATCCAGATGCCTTTGGCCCTTGTGTAGACCTATTTACATGACCGATCCTTTTTGTTTGACTAGATCTGCTACTAGATGCCTTTGGTCCCTATATTTTCTTTTCTATAGGGATAATTTTGACTATATATTTCACCTCCGGACCTTTTCTCGTCTAGATCAACACTCCAACATGGAGAATATAGGAGTGGGGTCCTCTAAATATGTTATGCAAAATGTTGTTGAGATGTATCATGTTGGCACCGATTTTCCCTTTTGTATGGATTGTTGCATCATGCGATCACTTAGAAAGAAATATTCTACCCACCATAATCTCCCACATGAGGATGAGGAGGAAGAAATCTAGAATGATGATACTTTTAACCATCCTTCTAGGATTCATAAATTTCTATCTCAGTTTCCTTAATATAAGGGAGGGCCATAAGAGATGCTTAACACGCATATTATTGATTTCATTTATGAACAAATTGACCATAGGGAAGAAAAATAGAAAGCCACTGAAATAGGATCATATGAAAATGCCTCCAATTTTGATCCTACCAATCTTATTCTTCATCTTATTGACAAAATGAACCAACAACAATCTTCTACTACCACTCAACTCCTCCAAATAGAAGCAAACATGACTCAGTTAATCAACTCGCCCTCCAATGGGTCCTTGGGGTACCATGCCCCCTCCTTTTCCAAATTGGCCGAATGGTGTTCCCATCACTCAACCCCCATTCAAAAACAAGTCTTGCAAGTAGTCCAAAAGAGCCATTAACACCCTATATTTCTAGTATGGACATTGGTGGTATTTCTCCATCTATCTCTTACAATGGGTCTATTGATCCCACTCTTCACATCAAGGCTTTAGGTAAATTTTATAAAGAATAGATGATAACTAACTCATACGCTGCCACCAAACTCTTAGCTAATACCACTACAAGATATGCTTTAGATTGGTATCATAACTTTCCTCCTAATTCTATAGTTGAGCTAGAGTCCCTAGTGACAACCCTAGTGAACGAGTTCCAATATCATGATCTACCCAAAAATAACATCAACAATTTCATCAATTGTCAATAATATGAGAATGAATCAACACAAGCCTTTATCAAGCGTTGGAATACCCTATCCACGTAGGAAAAACATAACATGCCCAATGATAACCTCTTTCAGATTTTCTTACAAGCCCTTGAGCCTTGCCTTGAATACAAGGTGAGGTATTTTTCTCCTATTTCCATAGAAGAGGCCTTCAAACAAGAAAAAGGTAAGACTATCTTATGAGGGGATTCGAGAAGGATCCTCCCAAGACAAAAAAATAACAAAGTAGTCCAAATTCTTCAACAATCTAAGAAAAAGAACACAATGTTAGGAATATATATTAGTGCTCACATTATTTATGGGGTAAATATAATTCATTGTTTGTAATTAGTTATTGGTATGTTAGATTGTTATACCCATGAATAATATTCCAGGTTAATTGTTGTAACACCTCCCTATTTTCTAGGAGGTTATTGAGCTATGTAAATGGCTATATATTAGCTATGTATTGATCCGGTGAATAATAAAAATATCATTGTGTTTGTACTTTGCATGAATCTGTACCAAAGTTTAGATTTGGTATAGAGAAAAGTTCGTCCAAATGAGAGTCTAATTTTTTAATTTTTCACTCCAGCCTAGGTCAAGTTTTGGAAGTAGTCTATCTTTTATTTTGTTGCAGCTCTCATGCACCAGTCATCCATATACTGGCTTTAGATAAAAACAAAAAATGATTGCATCATTTCTCACTGGAATTATTTTCCATTCACTTTCGGAAAATGTTGAGTTTCGTTTTAGATGCATCTGAAGGACGTGTATCTCTTCCATACAAAACCATCAGTCATCAGCCTTGCGAATATAAAGAAATCAACATGGCTGTATACAATAATCTTCATTAAACGCCATCTACACACTATTTTTTTTTTGTGGACTGGTTTTCTAATACAGATCTGTTGGCCTTTGTTGATATTGTAATTTTGAAGTTGTATGCATTTCATTGACATCATAACAATCAATATCTCTGTGATTTATCCGATCATGTGTTTCTGAGGATTCTATTATATCTAATCATACTATATATAGTTTTCTCCTTTCAAGTGCGATCTCAAAGAGCACGAGTGGGGGTTTTGGATGTATTGGATGAGTGCATTTTGCATAATTTGACTCGACTTGGAGATTCAAGCGAATAGTAATTCAGTCAGATTTTGGGTATGATCTATAAAGAGGATAATGTGAAATATTACTCTATGATTAAACTGCGGTTTAGAGACTTCGTTTTAATCTCAAAATCAATGCGTGATATACGCTGGAATCTACAAATGTTCACTTGGCAGTCAGTTGACATTTACAAGTAGATCCTCCATCGCCTACATTCGGTCGCCCACCATCAGAAGACTTCGTAAATTTGCACATGCATTCCGTGTAGAGTATTCTACGGAAGGATCCATGGCCACATTGGGAAAATCTCATTCTCATTTATTAATCGATCTGGTTCTCCTCTGGTAGCACAGGTATTCCAATAGTCCACGACACGTTTTCTGCTCTCCAATGATCTTCATACGACAATAGAAATGCTTATGTGGTATGGAAAGGTGTCATTGCTTAAGGAGTTGGATTTGCATTGAATTCTTTACCAGTTCTCTCAGCTAAAATTTCCACCTCAACACCACTTCACTCCCCCTCCTTGGTATGCGAGTTTTAATACAAAGCTGAATTTTATTTAGTATAAGTCGAGTCTTGTATTCAAAACATTAATATTTTTAATATTCTTGCTTTAATTTTTTGTTTCGAGTTTAATTTGGCTTTAGCCAAATTTTAGTTTTTTTTTTTTTTTTTAATATGGTTGTCGGTTATGATGGATGTTTTCATATAAAGTCTTGTGTTTAGTCTAAACTTTAAATTTAGAGTGAGTTATGTTAATTTTTTCAATAAATTCTATGTAAAGTGTCATAGTTGTATATAATTCATGTCAACAAATTTGTTACTTTTAAGTTATTTTTATTAGGTGTCATTAGTATTATTTTCAAATGTGAGTCATTATCATGTTATCAGTTTGTTATCTTGATTAGAGTTATGTGTTATTATAGTTCATTTCATTATAAAGTGTCCTTTTGTGTTTATTAAAATAGTCTAAGTTGTGTAGTTATTAATATCTTAGTGTCAGTGTCAAAATCAAAATCGAGTCAAGAGTTGATAATTGTAAAAAACAAATTGCCTCACAGACACATTTTTGGTGTTACTCGACGTCTGAAAAATAAGATATTTCACATTCATGGAGGAATATTATATTATAAAACAATGTGGAAATAGTTTAACATCAAAAATTTATCCAGCTGAGTTATCAACACATTCATTGGAGGAAGGAGGCAACAAAGGTAGGAGGACAATCAATGTCCTCGAGTTCGTCACTACCTCGCAGGCTACAAACCGATTTAGTGTTATCTTTTTGTTTTGTGTGATGAATAAGAACATATTATCATCCCCGCTTATGTGTGTAGTTCAGTGCTTGTGTTTCCCCATGATGATAATTATGTGGAGATTTGTACCATTGATACTATTGCGAGAAGTGTTCTTGATCAAATTGACTTGATGGTTGATGTGAATTGGTTGAATGGTCCTAATTCATGTATTCATCTAATAGGTTGAATCCCTAGATGATTTAGTTCACATAGTTAGTGTTGAGGATTGAGACCATGTGTAGGCTACAGAGCGACATGATACTTGGTTGAAGATGGTGTATTTCCCCATGTTCACATTAAGGGGGGGGGGGGAATTTTAGGAATATATATTAGTGCTCACATTATTTACGGAGTAATTATAATTCATTATTTGTAATTTGTTGTTGGTATGATATATTGTTATACCTATGAATAATATTCCGGTTAATTGTTGTAACACCTCCTATTTTCTAGGAGGTTGTTAACTTATGTAAATGGCTATATATTAGCCATGTATTGACCGGAGTGAATAATAAAAAGATTATTGTGTTTGTACTTTGCGTGAATCTGTACCAAAGTTTAGACACAATGGATGATGAAGTCTCAAATACTATTCCTCTTGTTTATTTTTAAAATATAACTCTTTTCAACACTGACCAACAACCTACTAATAACAAGAATTAACCTAACTATCATCAACCACTGAGTAAAGAAGAGTTGAAGTTTCAGTTACCCAAGTCATTCACCGTGATCCTCGATCCTTCTCGACCTATTCCTCATTAGTACGATGAGAATAAGTTTTGTTGGTGACATGCTAATAAGGGTCACTCACATGAGAATTGTTATGTAATGTGAATGGACGCTATCAGTTTTTTCTTAGGACCCAAATTTGATTATGATTCCATCACTTGCGATAATTTTACCTAAGTGGAAAAATCTTGTGATGTTTTCCAGAAAAATATCATCATGAAGTTATCAACAAGGATAATAAAAAGCTAAATATATTCTCTAATCCTATGCCTAATCATGATGTTGCTAAAATATCTAAGAAGTAATCAATGATATAGCTAATGTGGTTGAAAAGGATTACCCTCCTAAAAACATGGTTGTAATTAACAATATAAAAAGTGTCATAGCTTATGTAGAACCAGAATATCCTATGACATTCCATCCCAAGACCCATAGGGTCACATACCCTTATATGCCTCGAATCAAGCCCCTTAATTAAAAACCTTCCTTCTCCTACATGATTGACCCCTTGTAGAAATTATCCCATAGAGCCGATGGTGTCTCGGGTCAATCCCTCTATCCACAAACACCATCAACCCCTGTGCAAGTCAAACTTGTAGGGTTGATGGCATAGGAAATAATGAAAAATCAATTTTAGAGGTTTCCCTAATTGTCACTACTCCTTCGACTCAATTTTTGAGGACACCTAATAATCTCAACCTACTACACAATTCATTCATGACAAGTCGGATCCTCTCAAATAACTTTCCTAACTACCTGGTCTAATTCCCTTCTTAAAGCTCTTGCATACGTTGCCTCACCATTGCGAACATATCATGGCTGCATTGTTTGACATGAACATCCCTTTTCTACCCTCTTTGGGGCAGAGTCATACATTTCATGGCTCAAAATAAATTATCAACCGATAATGTGAGGAACTCTCCATTCATACTAATCTCACCATGGATGTTCATTCATGCATTCATTTTCCCATCGCTTCTATGATTCTAGATGAGATCTTAATTCATGTAGACAATACACATATCTTTATTTCCATTTCAGATCAATCACACTTTAGTTAAGTGTGTTCTCATTAATTAGGTTACAGGCACATGTGTGGCCTCACTAGATTTCATCAAGGCTCTCGTTATTCTATCGACAACCTAAAATCCATGTGAACTACTTGCCAAGGATGTGATTGGTGACATATGCCTCCAATGGGGTATATTTGGTTACCCATCACCATTCTCCCTAGGATTGTCCATGTCAAGGTCATGATATTAAATTTTCCCCTATCTTATAATATTCTTCTATGAAGACCCTAGACTCATTACATGCGTGTCATTTCTTCTTCCGCATGCCAATGAAGTTCTCTCATCAGGGAGATATTTATAAGATTTAAGGGGAAACTAACCTCTAGAATTATTATAAAATTAAGAAAAAAGGGGACATACAAGCTCCCCATGCTTGAGGAACTCTCACCCATCCCCTTTTAGGAATATTAGTGCATTAACTACCCTATAGATACTCTTCGTGCCAATTCTAGACATCCTAAATTGGTCATGGCGTACCCCCCAATCTATTGGAATCAGATGATAATGATCCTAATGAATTAAACCTCATAATTAACACCTTTGATCTCCTTAAATTTATCTTATCACAATTTCCTCCTTCCTTATGACCTCGCAAGGAGCCTTTGATTCTTGTAGTTATCTCACTGCACCCCATAGCTCCCAGGAGGGTATGCTCTAACTCAAAACCATACTAAACTCTTGCACATTATATGCTTCCACATAATATTATGATGATGGTTGCACTTTACAAAAACCTCATCTAGTTGGATACACCTAGATTCATAATTGGGAATGTTGTCCAGTTTCTCATTCGTTGTCAAGTTAATGAGCTAGCTACTAAAGAAGCTACACAACTCATAAATGTTGGAGGGTTTATGTTACCTCGGATGTACGATGATACGGGTGCATGATGGATCTTGGATCCATTTTACTGTAAATTAGATGAAATCTGTAAGTAAGACTAAAAATGATTTTGATTAGATGATTTGGGTAGGGGTTGCTGAGACAAAGCGAGAATCGAGAAGTGTTAACTTCCTTAGCAGATGTCAACCCCGTTGTTAAACAAAAGCAATGTAAATAAGTAAATGTATGCTAATAATGTGCAGAGACTGAAAGGATATAAAATCTGAAAAAACTATTGATTGATTTAGATATGGATTTGATTAAAACAACAAGAAAAACAAATGTACTTGGTCTGGGTTGATGATGACCCAGACTATACAAAGATAGGTCGACTATGACCCGAGAGACTGGATCTCAAATGTAGGAGTATGTAGTCCATGTAGGATATAAATGGAATCAAAGTTGCAACAGTTTGAGGATGCTAGAATCAACCAGTAGAGGAGGTATTAAGGAATAAAAACTAGTAAAACAATAGAAATCAAGGATTAAAGGGAAGGATTGAGACTAGGACCCTGGTCAACGACGAATGGGGTGTAAACAGGTTGAATTTTCTATAATAGAGGAATTGGATGAGGATTAGAGAAAACATTCAAGGGCACATATCTTAGTTAGTGATAGGAAAAAGATTTTGGAACAGAAAGAAAGGGATCCCGAGGCTGAGTTGAGGGTGACCCGTCAAGGCCGAGTCGACGATGACTATGATAGAGCTGGTAAAGCCTAGGACAGGTGAGCCAGATGGGAAACTTGTGGGTATGGGTTTGGAAATGGAGGTTGAAGATGAATATGCAAGTGCTACTATTGATGACCTAAACTTGTAAAAGATAAGATACAAGAAATACCAAGATAATATGACAAAATCTAATTAAAGCAATGTAAAATGATGAAAATATCACAAAAAGCTGATCATAATTGACACATGCACGCTGCAAGGAGGTCTGAGAGGTCTGTAATGACTTCTGGAATGTTCAGGCATGAAGGATTGTATAGAGGGTGCAAGAGAGCTTTAGGATTTGGATTGCCTTCCCGGGAATAGAAACAAAGCACATAACTTTATAGCATCGATGATGACTAGGTTGGGTCACTACCGATTGTGGGGAAAGTTTTCCCAATGGGAAGATTTTCCTATTTTTGGCATGATTTCTTGTTTTTTAGGAGTTGGCCAAATGCTTTAAAGCATTAGGTGAGAAGGGGTTGTTTAGGGATGAGGTTTAGGTGAGTTGGAAGTGGAGATAGGTTAGAAAAAGTGTAGGGAAAAGCATAAGTGTAGATTTAGAATAAAAGCATTCCAAAATGGAAAGTTGGTTAGGGCATGATTAATTAATTAATTAATTGATGTTGATTAAATAGGACTTAAAGATGATGGGAATTTAATTAATTAAGGGGATGAATTAATTAAGAGGGAATTTGATTAAATAAGGGGGATATAATAAAATATGTACACGCAGGCGATGGGGGTATAGACACCAAATTTAGGTTTCCACAGGAATTCTTGCGCTACTAAGAAAATCTACTCACAAAAATTACTCATGATGTGAATGTTATCCTAGTATAAGAATAACCTTCAAATACAACCGACGCTTCTTCCTAACCATTACATGAGCCTCATATTACTCCACCCTTCACACTCTCACATACCAATATCAACTTAATTCACCCATTATCCTTGAAAAAATATTAGGTTGTTAACTTTGAATACAAAATTGATGATCTCATGGGTGAAAATCCTATTTGTTGTGCCTCAATGATTGGGTAAAACACTACTCCATTGACACCATCCTCACCCATCACTTTAGTACCCTTATTAGATAATCCCACTAGCCCTCTAAAACCTACAAGACTTCTCCCCTTACCTATTTCCCTTATGGCTCCTCGGTGATTCTCGTGATCATCCGTATTATACATTGAAAAAGGCACTAGGGCATTATGTTTCGATTGTAGAGCCTATCGATGACATATGAAGAAGTTTCAAGCTAATGTTAAATAGCATTCTTCTTCAACTCCCTTTTGCTCTCATCATGGGTTTTGTGTGCACACTAACATCATTTTTAGGTTCCACACAATAATAATCCCATCCTTGAAATTCCCTCTCATAATCAAAAACATGGATCTCGATTCCTCTCGAAAATAACCAGATTCCCCTAGACCAACTAGACCATTACCTATATGTGGACATTCACCTCTCTATGATCCTCATCTTACCATTGATTCCATTCGGCATGATACTCTTTCTCGGTTGGAGAATCGATTGATGACACCTTATACGCCATGCGCATCTAAAGTACATTCAAAAGTGGCTATTACAAACCACACCATTGATGACATCATGACCGATTTATAAAGCCACATTCTACATCAAGTTAATGACATTATCACAAAAACAGTAATATTTTCCCCCTCATTGCTAGTGACCTACAAATATCTTGACTACAACTTATTTTATTTATCTGGCATGATCCCTCACCTTCACTTGGGCTCTCGACCCCCTCTTGGGTTTTACACAACCATCCCTTGCCTTCACTTGGGATCTTGATCTCCCTTGGGTTTATCACACTACCTCTACTATCTCGTCACATTCTTTCTTAGGTTGTTCACTCCACTTGGTTTCATCAAGACTCATGCTCGATATTCTTCCATTGGATGTCTTGGCCTTTAGTCACCTCTTGAATCATTAACATTGCATGAGTTGGGATATCTTATCAATCCCCTTCTCATCATATTTCCCTGTCTAATCATCCTATTAATATTATTCATAAGTACCTTGGCATTATCATATATACATACGAAAAGCAAGAAAGTGATAATCTAAGCATCCAAATATCCAAACATCACCAAATACCATCAAAAATCATATATATATATATATATATATATATATTGATTTTTTTTGAAAAATCGTACAAAATGGATTATATATATATATATATATATATATATATATATATATATAGAATTGATTTTTGAAAAAATCGTACAAAATGGATTTGGCCCATCTACAATATGACTCAAGCACCCTCCCCCTTGGGCGGGGTCTCTATATGCTTTGATCCAATGGAGCTATGTTATCTTCTCTTTTTGTGTGAGATATGGATGCCACCCTAGATCGGGCTATAGAGGCCTATCCCCGTGTTCTCATCGGGCTTATGTCTCTAGTGAGGTAATCCACACCAAAAATATATGGGAATATGTTAGGTGAGATGCCTACTACTTTACTAGGGTTACATGTGCATGTAGTAGACTCTGTAACATAACATATATTCTTCTGGTGGCCTCTTGTGTCTGCACATATTTATATCGCTATAATGTCATAAACACCTCACCTAATATATGAAATGATTGCACTAAGTCCCTGGATAGATCCACCATCACTGTAGTATCATGTACATCTAACACGCATTCTAGGATCTCATAGTGGGTGTTCTCAATTGGTGAGTGCCACTCCACCATTTTCTCTTAAAAATAGAAATTGTCGACGTCACTATCAATATTACATATGTCTATCTAAATCATATAACTAACATATTCTCATTCATACCTAGCTACACAGTCTCTCTATAACAAGATCACTATCTCCTCGCTTCCCAACACTCCCACCAACTCATCATCGTTATGAGGTCGGGATCCTATATTGTGTCCACCGCTATGGGGCACCAATATCATGTCTCCTTGATGCTATGGTCTAGGCCTCAGTATCTCATGAACAGCCACATGAACTCTAAATGGTGTAAAAACCCTCCACCTAGCCATCACATATTTTTCTATCTAAGCCATGGTGTTAGTTTTCTTTCTCCCCTCCTACGGTACTAGGACCTACTCCAACCTATAGCCCTATATCTATGGATCCCTCATCGATCCCTCCTTTGAACCAACATCCACTATGATTTGTGGTGGTCCCCGAGTATCCCCACCATGTATGTGTTGTCACCACCCTAGTGCCCCTATTCGCCGTACCTTGTGAGGTCGTAATGCCGTAACATGGACCTCTACTCCTACAACCTCTCTAGCATGATGACACTTTGGTAGGATGATAATGGTGGTATCACTACCGGTGTCACCACCTAAAATGTCTCATTACTATGTCTATCTCATGTATCTCCACCCAAAATAAATAGCATCATGTCACCTCCGTCATGGCCTCTATGTACTCCACTTTGGGCCACTGATATGTGTTCCCTATGTAGGGCTACCATATCACATCACCTAAACCCACCTATGTTAGTGGCCAATATACCCAAAGTGCTCTCACTATCGGCCCATACACCCACTAAAGTACTCTCGGGGAATCAGTTGCTAATACTTGTGGTGTCCATGCTAACCTATACATCGGGAATTGCTCATATATATATATATATATATATATATATATATATATATTTGTTCTCATTAATAAAATGATGGGTCACATGATTCTTTGGCCTGTCCATGACACCTTGTAAAAATCATAAACCAAATACACCCATATGGTGGTGCCCAACTAAATAGTAGACCTTGATCCACAACATCCCTATATGTTGTTATCAAGAACTATTAACGTGAAATCATGTCAACCCCAAATGTAACACCCTTGACAGTTGTTATTTTCCTCCTTTACATTTCAAGTGTTGACATGTGATTTTTCCTTATAAAGATATGTTCTTTTGAATTTTGGAGATCATGCTTGATATGGATAAATCATCTTCTGCTCTTAAGATCCTTTGACTAAATTGGGATGGCTTCTTTGAATCCATTTTTCATTTCTTACAGGAGAGTTGCAATCTGGTTAAGAGTTGTAAACTTATCTATTAATCTGACTCTTCCTTGGATCAATTTTAGTGATCCAAGGAATGTTTTAAATCTTCTCTATTGAACGAATGATAAATTGACATTCCATGAATTAAGAGACATATTGGACTGAACGTTGTGGTTACAAGCTCTTTGATTTTTGTGTGAACTTGTTTCCATTCAGTTGTAAGTTATGCTTGGGTCTTTGGAGATCGACCATGGTAGGACATTGCTGAGGTGAATGGAAAATGCAGCCTGTTCATGACATAGGAAAAGATCCAGGATCCTAAAAAGGACTATCCAATGGAATCCTAAGCTAGGTAAAAATATTTACTACCTAAACTATGTTACGTAACAAAATTCCTATTCTAACCTAAAGCTTCCTATTCTACTTTGATTGGTTGATTGGCATCCTAACCTAAGCTCAGTGCTAAGGGTTTTGGAAAGGTTTCTAGGTTATTAAAATTTACCTAGAACCTAATACTACAAGGTTATATTATCATCTAACCTAATGCCTAAAACTATAGTGTTGTAAATTAATCTAACCTATGTGGAAACTACCTTAGGCTATGTGCTAAGACCTATTGTGGTAATTTTTGTTTGGGTTATAACCTAAGGTATATATTACAATCTACCTAAGGTCTAACCTAAGCAATATGATCTATCCTAAACTAATGGGTTTGAATGGGGAATTAGGTGGTTGCATACATTGTAGGCGATGGTTCCAAGGCATTAAATTTGTTGATAAGGTTTTAATTTCTTGGAGGTACTACCAACTTTGGTAGGGGTTAGTGAACTTGGTGGAGGCTTAGGTGGAGACTCCACTAAAATGAAATTCCTTGTTAAAATTGATTTGGCAATTGCTAAACATGAAAGGCGGTGGCAAGGGAAGATAGGTGGGAAACTCAGAATTAATGGAATTAATTGTTTTTGGTTTTCATGCTCAAACTGCCTTGGAAGGCATGTAAATGGTTTGGTGTGTGGTTGTTTCACTTTGCATACTTCGCGATTTTTTCTCTGCATGCTCTCTAGTTTTTGAACTAGCAGATTGAACTACACTTGATGGCTATTTTTGAGGTTTTAAACCTATTTTCAGTTTATGGAATATATAGGAGGCATTGTGGGAAGAGAACATGGTTATTTGATTTTTCATGGAGAAGAGGAGAAGTTTTGAGCTCAGCTGGAGGTTCTTTTTGATTTCACAGAAGCGCTATCAGGCATGATAGGCTCTAAACTTTAAGATCCTTTGCTTTCTTATAAATGTTTCATTAAAACAATTATGCTCTTTTGAGATTCTTGGATTTATTATCTTATCTGGTTATTGGCTTGATGGGTTTATTAAATCTTGTTATATTGGTTTTGAATCCTTGGTAAATGATGTTCTGTTGGGAAACTTACCATATATAGTTCTTTAAAAAAATAATGCATGTAAACATCTTTCTGTTCTCAACTTTTCGTTTGGAACTGGAAATGGAAGTGGTCTGTTAAGATAACCATCATTTCTATTATTATGGTTAAGTGTTTTGGGGAAACTTGAATCCTGTTGGAACTTTAGATGAGCTCGTTTGGCATGGACTAGAGCCTGTATACGGGTTTTTTTTTAGCTTGTGTTGAGCTCATGTTTTGTTGAACCTTTATTTTGAGCTCGTCCTTGATTTGGAACTTTGTCCTAGATTTTTGTTTGTTGAGAACTGATTCTTATTGTTCTAATTTGTGTTGGAATCTTGTGTATCTCTAGACTATTGTCAAAGCTCGTATAAAGCTTGGTGTTTATATTTTAGTTCCTTGTGATAATTTGAACAGTTACTGTCAGTTCATAAAGTACACGGTATTTGGATATTATTACTCATTTTGGGCTCGAACTTTGGGTGAAACTTGAGTCCCGTTGAGAGATAATATTGGACTCTGTACCCATGTTTTATATTCTTTTGAGAAATTTGGAACTATTTTGTAGATTAGTAACTACAAAGCACTCGTATTTTGTTACTTATGTGGACTCTGTACTCTGTGGGAATTCCTAGTTCCGCTTGAGCTAGTAATTGGGCTTCGCATTTGATATGAATCATGTTGGAGTCACTATTGTGCTGAACCAGTGTTGGTATCTTGGGTAACTAGGAACTGTTATTGAAGATGTACGTGGCTCTGTACTCGTGCCTTACTCTATGGAAATTTGAGTTGTTAACTGAAGTTCATAATTTCACCACACTCTTATCTTATTATTTGTTCGATTCTGAACTCTCTCTTTGAAATTCATGTTTCGTTGTATAAGGGAAATAGGACTCCTTGTTTTGAATATGGACTATTTTTGGTTATATGTATCTCTTCTGTCTCATACTAAGACACTGTGCACATCTGAGCTCATGATTGAGTTTTTGTAATTCGATACTGTACATGAAATTTGTACTTAGTGCTTGGAAATAAGTGACAGAATCGATGTGTAGGTTCTATTCTAGTATGATGAGTTTTCTTGTTATTGATATAACTTAGGTGGGAAATTGTTGTTCCCCTGAACCCGTGAATATTTACGTGGGTAGTCTTGTACCTATGTGAGAAGCTTATGATCGTATCATGCTTGGAATTTGTACCGTTGAGCTCTGAGTTGTTAGTATTTTCAACAAGTTTGATTTGGTTTTGGTATTTGATTGGGATTTAACTTCGTAATAGTTAAAAGCTAAGAACTCATCTAACTGAACTACTTAGTCAAGGAAATCTGAAAGAGTAGATTAATTAGAGTTGTTTGAATATTCTTGGTATTTAAATGGAAACATTTTACAAGGATAATGGGATTTCAGTCGTTAAGATTTGTTGATGCTTCTGATCCTGCTTGGCTTTCTGAACGGTTATTTTTCTATTCCTTCTTGGATTCAAATGGACACCTTATGTCTTTATAAAAGAAAGGAACTTGGTTCCTTTAAAACAGATTGTGTTTTAAGACTACGAATTGTATTTCATTCTGAGTATGGAATTGAAATTAGTATTCATTATAAGTAAAGAAGTGTAAAGAATATGGCAGTGTGCTTTCTTCTTACTGTATAGATCTTGGGTTGAACTTTCTATTTTGACTCTTCTTGGATGATCTAGAGTAGAGAATAACTCCTGTATGAGTCTACCTTGATCTTTGAACGTTGTTTCAGATCTTTAAAAGTTAAATTCTATTTTTGGAAGTCGATTTAAACTTACAGGTAGATCGACTGATTCTCTATTCCTTCTTAGATTAAGATGAGATTTCTGTTCTGATGAATATCTTAATTGTTAAATTTTAAGGTAGTTGTCTTTAGAAAGAAACAGTTAAATCATGTTTGGAACCTGTTTTTGTTTCTTGGATGTGTTGTGTATAGGCATGAGTTGTAATGGTTCTTCTTCTTCTTTTGTTTAGGAGATGGATGAGTCATCTTAATATGAACCATGCTCTAAACTTTTCTTTAGCTTGAAGCAAAGATAAATGTTGATTTCTTTTATGATAGATTGGGAACAATGAGATGTTATAATATGTTGTTTGTCTAAGGATAATTGATGGGATCAATTAGACTCTATTTGTAAGGCTGAAATGGTAGATTATATTTTGTCCTTTTCTTGGAAGTGAAATCAATTGTTTATAATGTACTTATTTTTCATTGCTTTTGATATATTGATTATTTGATGTAATAATTGTCTCATTAAAGCAATTTTTTTAATGGAACAATTATTGGAATGCACTTATTTTTAAGGCTTAGTGCTTATCATGCTCAGTTCATTGAACTGACCCGTGCTAGCAATTTTTGCAGATGGACTTCGTAAGTGATAAAGAAGGCAAAACTTATATGATGCATTGGCTGATTTAAGTCTAATTCTTGTGAAGAACTTTGATTCGTTCTTGAGATTGTTTTGGAAAAGAAAAGTAGTATTATTTTATAATTAAGACGGTTGTTATGCAGTATACCTAAGTGCATAAGTCTTGTAAATGTAATGGTTATAAAGATAAATTGAAAGTTGTGAGATTACCTGTATTGGTTGTGTAAATTATTTGTATTTGTATGAAAGAGATGGGCTCTATCTTGTTGTTAATCTTCATATTATTTATATGTTAAATGGCTAAATTTTAAAAATATTGGATCAAGGGATTTAGTTCAATCTCCCTACTTGTGATGCAACTTTTAAAGTTGTAGAATATGATATTTGTTATTTAAACTATATAACATAGTAATACAAAGTAGGATGAACATACATTGAAAAATGTGGTCATTGGGTAGAATAAACCCTAATGCCTTACATATAGTGAAAGAATCTTCATCTTTCACAAATGTTCATAAACCACAAAGGTTTGGTATCATGACTTCAATTTATCAGACTTCATTTGTTATGAAGTCTACTTTATTTTGGATATATTCGACACTAAAATTTCTAAAAAGTTATTGTACTTTTTACATAAGACATATTATAACACTTTGTGTAGTTACACTTAATTGACATTTAATTATGTATTTGAACATTAAAAGTGGAAATGAATATAACAAAGTTCTTAATGGGATAATTGAATCAATTTAGAAAAGAACTTAAGGAGTGTTGGATTAGGGTTAGGCAAAGTTGCTGAAATCTGTTTTGAATAATCCAAATTAATTAAATTATTAATAAATTCCTTGGGGTATGTACATCTCGATGAGGTTGTTCAGTAGGATGCTGGCACACGCCAACTGCAGGGGTTGTACCTTCAAGAAGATTAGGATCTTCTCGAGGATACAACGATGCAGTCGGCATGTGGCAACACCCTTCGGCATTGATCATCTAGATCTACATAAATTGGACTTGATCTTAGTTTTTCTCTAGGTCAAGTTAGAAACATGTTTTAAGATATGGGGTAGCCCTCTAAAACTCAGGATACCTTGGCACATGGGGTTGACTTAGGTTGACCCAGTATGCCAACTTACCCTAAGTTTTAGTGAGCTTCCCCTTATCATAACACATGTTGTTAACATGAACTAGGGTTAAACCTTGGGCAAGTGGACTGACGTGAGTTAGTAAAGAACATTCTAGATAACAATAGAGTGGGGTGAAGGACATATTCTAGATTGACGAGTATGTTGTCAAGGAATAGTAATATGTACAATATGTTAGAAATATTTGGCCAAAGTATCACAAGCTATTGGTTGCGTTGTCCTATGTCACCTAGTCTAAGGTTCGTGATGCAGATGAATACTGGTAAAAATTATTTAGATAGGTTCCTTAGATAGATCACTCAATACCCTGAACAGGGAAAGAGAACCAAGTATACATAGTATACGGATAAGTATTCAATACTTAATGTTAAACATGAATAGATCGGTAGTTTACCGAGTCATGAAATGAATAGATCGGTAGCACACCGAGTCATTACAACTGCATATGGTTATCTGTTATATGAATGGTTGATAAAGAATGTGTGTTCTAAATTATGAAATTTAGAACAGAGAACATTATTAAAAAAATTCCCTTGTTTCTAAAGTCTTAAAATGGGAATGTTACACCAAATGAGTTCTATAGGTCTACTTTTCTAAGGTAGAGTCATTTGGTGTGATTGCGTAACATTGAATTTTCTCTAGGTGGGGTACCTTGCAAAATGGGAAAGCTCTCCAGTTGAAGGTGGTTCCTTATTCCTATTTTTAAGTGCATACGTAGAAACTTGCAGAGGATCCATTCATAATCCTAATCTAAACTTTAACAAGGAGACATGGATAGAAGGAATACAAAAATTAAAACAAAGCTAAACTACAAGGTGATGCACCAAAGGAATGATGAACACTTATTTTCCTAATAGGCACAAACCAACAAAATGCATACCGTAAACAACCACGATAGCCGATATGTAATGGGAGGCTAGATTAAAATCAATAGAGACAAGAGAGGATCTAAAATCAATCACAGATGTGTTTTATTGCTCTGTAGATTGATACAGTCCATTACAAAGTATCCAAGAGGAAGAAACATATTGTAAATTTTTGATGGAAGGCATGAACCCCACAAATCCTTTTGCTAAGAGGAGAAGGGAGCCTGTAAAACAAAGAATGTCTAACCCTTTATAATGAATCCTGCCCATGCATTTATAGATTCAATCCTGAAAGAAGAAAGAAAGAGAGAAGTGGGAAAAGTAGGTTGACACTCAACCACCGCTGTTAATGCCTATTATGAAATCTCTCCCCAAATCCATATTTTTTGGATCAATCTTTGGTTCGGCGCCTTGAAGGAAGAGGAAATGGTGAAATAGATCAAATCTGATATAGTTTTTGAGGCAAGAAGATCCTACATTAAAATCCCAAAGATGTTTCCTTCATTTTCTTCACCTAACCTCCTCAAAATTAAAGTTTCGCAGACCCATGGCATGGGTGAGGCCGATATCTATCCCATGGTATCAGATTTACAATATTTTGAGCCATGAGTTGAAAGATATGCCCCTTCAAATTTTGTATCGAGTCTGTATAGGAGGGCAGGAAAATAACTTTAAAAGTGGGTCCCTTTTGATATGGGACATGTGGCAGTCTGGCACTCGTTTAGAAACTTTTTCTCTATTCACCCCTTGAAACAACACCATACTGACACTTGGCATTATCTTCTTACACCTTTATACTAAGCCAATTTTGAGACCCTTTTCTGTCTTCCTTTTGACTTTATATTTTGTTATGCGGGATCGTGGTCGATCCAATATTTGGAAGGGGGCAAAATATGGATAACAATTTAGTGACTCATAGGGGTGTCTGCCTGCTAGATGAAAAGACCAATTGCCTTGTCATATCCATTGGGCATGGAGTCATGAGTGATATCTTGCTAGTGATTTGAACTTTGAAAAATAACCCTTGGTTTTCTTGGAAACCCATTAGAACTGAAACTGATCTTGACCAAATGCCAAGTCCAAACACTACATGAGAGAAACAAAACAACACCACACTATATAAAAATTTGAAATCATACATTCTCCAAATAGAACATGTAGAGCATGCAAAGCACTTAGGAGAAAATCAATCTACACTACAACAAGACAATGTGCATAGGAACTTAAGAGGAAAGAGAAAACTAAACTAATATGTACAGGGTGAGAACTCCCCTTTTAGTAGCAGTGCTTAAGATAGATTCCATTTATCAGACAATTGAAAAGAATTTATTGTTTTACATCTTGTGATCATATAGGAGCCACTCTAGATGGCTTCAAATTTGGAATGCCTTCCTGGTTTTTCTCGATCTACATCCCATTTCAAAACTAGGTCTCCTTCCTAGAAGGTCCTTGCTTTTTCCTTCTTGTCAAAGCATTTCTTGATTAAAGCCTGATTCTTCTCTATTACTTAGAGAGAATGCTCTCTAATTACTTCTAATTCTATCAAATCCTCATACCTAGCCTCTATTGGTCCAAATTCAGACATCTCTAGTTGCTTCATGAGCTTCAATGCTGGAAACTCAAGTGATATAGGTAACACTACCTCTTTCCTATAGACAAGCTTGAATGGAGAGCTTCCTGTAGATCTCTTGGGTGTTATCCTATCAGCCCATAAGGCTGTTTTGAGTTTTGTGTGCCAGGTCCTCTGATTCTCATCAAGAGTTCTTATGATGATCTTTAGCAGGTTCTTATTTTTGGACTCAGCCTAGCAATTACCTTGAGGGTAATAGTTTGATGAAGTACTCAAATAAGTCCCATTCTTAACAGCCCATCATGTGATCTAGGAACCTATGAATGCTAATGCATTGTTTGATATAATGGTGGCTGGCACTCAAAATCTGGTCACTATCCTGTCATAGAAATCCAGGATACTAGACTCATTTGCTTCCTTGAGTGCCACTTCCTCGGTCTATTTGGTCAAATAATATGTCACTGTTAGGATCCATTTGTGACCTTGGATTGAGTTTGGATTGATGACTCCAATGAATTCCAATCCCCATTGCATGAAAGGTTGGTCGACTGAGATTGGGTGCAATGGAAGTGTTGCTAGCCTTTCCTTGCCTTTGAAGAATGCACAATTCTTGCACCTTTTGATCCATGTGTAGCAGTCACTAAACACTCTGGGCCAATAATATCTTACTTTCATGATTTTGAGTGTTATCACTCTTGGAGAAAAATGGCCTCTAGCTACTTCAACATGGAATTCTTGTAGCACTCTCTCTACCTGATCTGCCCCAATGCATCTTAGTAGAATGCCATTGATGTCCCTCTTGAACAAGACACCATCAATAAGAACATATGGGATGGCTTGTAGCCTGAAATGCCTTCTTTTTTCATTTACTCATCCCATGAGGACATAGGCCTATTTGAAGGAAGTGTACCATATCTTGGGTCCAACAAGGAGTAGGTACATCATCTCTCCCTTCTTCTTGATCATTTTGTAGAACAAAAACAACCTCCTTTTCACTGTCTGCTTCATCTTGTTGACCTGAGGCTAGTTGTTCACATAACCCCTTCCCATGGACCAGCTTGGTGACCTTGATCTCAATGTCATATTCCATGAGACGGGTGATCCATCCTACATGTTTCTCATTCAGGTCCTTACTAAGAAGGAATTCTTTAACTCCCGCATAGGAGACCAATAGTTGGATTCAATTGTTTGAAGTCAAATGCTTAAACTACTTCAATCCTATAATTACTGCTAGGACCTACTTCTCAATGAGGGACTACCTCACTCATAATATTCCAGACTCTAGCTAAAGAAAGCAATTATCTGTTTTGTACTTTCTTTGTTCTACTGCACCAAGATTGCAGAAATTGTGTCACTGTCACCACAGGAATACAATATGAAAAATTTGGAAAAATATGGGTTCACAAGAGTTGGGGATTGTGACATGGCTTCTTTGATAGCCTCAAAAATTTCTTTTCCTTTATCTTTCCTCTTGAATGCTAAGCTCTTCTTCAGCATCAACGTTATTGGCTTAATAAGGGCAACAAAGTTTGGAACAAACCTGTAGAAAAAAATTGATTTTTCCCAAGAAGCTTTGAAGAGCCTTCTTGTGACTTGGCAATGGTAATGCTCTTATTGCTTGAACTCTTTCTGGGTCAATTTCCAATCCTTCCTTTGATACAATATGGCCTAGAAGCTTACCTTCATGGGCCAAGAATATGCATTTTTTGGGGTTCAGTGACACCCCAAAACTCCTACATCATTGGAACACCTGCCTTAGGTGGAAGAGATGATCTGCTACATTTTTGGAAAACACTGTAATGTCATCCAGATAGATCAACACTATTTGTTGATCAGCCCCTTGAATTCCATATCCATTTCCCTCTGAAAAGTGGCTCCAGCATTGGATAATCCAAATGGCATTTCCTATAGGCATAGGTGCCCCATTTGGTGGTGAAATTTGTCTTGAATTGATCATATTCTTTCACCATGATCTGGTTGTACCCTGAGTAGCCATCTAGGAGGGAGAACCTTTCTAACCCAGACATTACTTCCAAGATCTACTCCATTAAAGGGAGTGGGTAGTGATCTTTGAGGGAGTATCTGTTCAAATCCCTGAAGTCAACACACAAATTAATTTCTTCATTTTTATTTCTAACTAGGTTCAAATTTGTAACCCAACTTGAGTGTTTAATTGGAAATATGATGCTTTCCTCTATCAGCTTGTTTAGCTGCTTCTTCATCAGAGGCTCAATATGTGGGTTGACTGGTCTCTACTTCTGCCTGATGGGATGAGCAGCTAGATCTAGTTCTATTGTGTGTTGTGCTAGCTTTGGATTGAACCCCCTTAGGTCTTCATAAATCCAAAACACACATCAAGGAATTCTTGGAAAAGTTGTATGAATTTATACCTTTCTTGTTTGGTGGCCACTTTACCAATTTGAAGTGTTTTATCTTCTCTAATTGGGATTAACTCTGAATCTTCTCCTTTGATTTGCATGTTAGCCTTCTCTTTTCTGATATGAGCATTAGGATTGAAAATAGATTCCAGTGTCACTAAGCCTTTAGGAATCTTGTTTGCATGTAACTGTACTATCTAATTCCCGAACTACTTCTCTAGTCTATTCTAGTTTATAGCTGAGAATTTAACTTCTTCTTGTAGAAAGTTAATGATCTGTTGATCATTCTCAAACACCTGCTAGCATGTATTATTATCTGGCACTACTGGCCTCACAACCACATGGATATGTGGCTGTTCTCTATCCCTCTTGATGTTGTCAACCACATCAAATGTTGCTCTAACTACTGCAAGTCTATCAACAGCTTCATTCTCCTTCCTAGGTATGGACACAATACTGAAGGCCTCAAAATCCTCCATGAGAACCAATACAATAATCTTGTAGTTATTAAATAGGTCATTTTTGAAAGCATTTAGTCCTCTGACTTGATTGGCAACCAATTCATTGTCACCGAATACTTACAATTTCTTGATTCCTAGCTTCCTTACCCAATGAATACCTTGGACTAAAGCCTCATATTCAGTAGTGTTATTTGAGCAAGTGAACTGGAATCTGAACGCTGAATAATATCTCATACCTCTGGGGGACACAATCATGGCTCCTCCTCCAGCTCCTTGTCTACTCCTTGAGCCATCAAAGAAAAATTGCCATGCCTCATTTTCATCCTCATATTTTGGATTGATTAGGTCGGGAAGAGGTGATTCTCTTTATGTAGGTAGTAGACACCCGCCTTCAGATTCCTTCATCTCCTTATAGGGTCAAAAGCATGTTTTTGTTGGCCCACTCATCTAGGGTCAAGTCTAGGATACATCCCACCTTGGTATCTGTTTCATTAGTGTTTAGGATGTCTTCTTGATCAAAATATGAGAAGTTGGCATTGATTGGGCTAGATACATAGGATTCAATATGATAATCAACAATAGGTTTAGATCTCGATTGTGGAATTCACCCCATACTTTGTCTAAAAGAGCATATGTGACCAATTAGCGAGATAGGTAGCCTCGAATTTTGGTAGTGAAGTCTATTGACGACAAATCAAAATGTGATGGAAGGTCTATGATTGACACATTTTTCAAAAAAGTCACATCGTGGCAAGTGTGTAGAGTGAAACTCAGATCCTTGATAATTCCCATAGTGGTTACTATTGTCCCATCTAATTGGACTAATCCTCTAGAGATGACCTCATATTGGAGACCCAACTGATAAGCTATTTTTTTGGGCATCACAAAACTACTGGCCCCAGAATCAACCATACAATTATACACTAATTTGTCCCCAATAATTAGTGAGACATAGAAGGGAGGAGGTCTCAGATAGTTACCTTGTTGTTCTCCATGGTTCCTCCCAATATGAACTGCATTGGTAAGCAATCTTTCTTGTTGGTTAGGGGGTTAATTTGAACTTGACCAATTTTTCATGGTGGTCTGCAATAGATCCCTCTGCCCTAGAATGGCCAGTGACTCCCATAGTGAAATGTTCACACTTGTCCTTTTCATCTACTTAATAATATTGAATTTGTTGTCCTTTTTCTACCCCTTCCCAAACACATTTCTTTCTTGCACATGGGTTGTTACAACCGGTGCTTAACTGGGTTTGGGAGGTGGCTTGTATTGTTATGTATGTGTTGTCATGCAAATGTGCAACAGGGAAATTGACAATTTCCAAGCACGACAATGATACCCTAGTGTTAATTTTTTTCAAGTCCGATCATTCCAAGACACCAAAACTCTATCCAACTAGTCCAAATGACCTCCTAAATAATGTAATCTCATCCCCCTAGGTGATTTTAGGGAGTTTTGAAAAGATACTATCTTCTGGCAGTATTGGGAAGGGCTATTGTTGGCCTTCCCAGGAATGGATCAACCCCTGGAGTGGAAAAAAGGAAAAATTCAACATGGAGGTGAATGGAAGACCTTGGAACATCATGGAAATTATTTTGGAAGGTCTAGGGAAGTTCTGCAAGACTTGGAGCAATCTGAGTAAAAAATAGGGTTCACAAGCCTAGGTGGTACACATACAGCCTAAAACAACTGGGGCTTCAAGAAGATTCCAGGATCTCCGATGGATTTAAGAGAAAAAAAATATATCCGAAAGAGGATTCTAAGGTCTAAATTAAGGTGGAATAATATTTTTCACAACACTTTGACGCATCATGTCTGCGCAGTAGTTTTTCTCGGGCACAAGTGGAGTACAAAATCAAAAATACAATTTTTATGGAATTAAATGAAATAATAAATACATTATACCCTAACCATTGGATTTTTAAGGACATTTCCAGTCAGGATCATATAAATTTTTCCAAAAATGTCCAAACAGAGCTCAAGTTATCACTATTACAAGTTCAGGACTTAGCCAAATTTTTGGGAGGACACGTGTCAACACGGAGCTGACGGGATTTTGTGTCCATCATGTCCTCCAAGGTAAGGGACACCAAGGTTGGAAAAGTGCACCCATCACCATTGAAGCCCTCTCAGCCCTCATATGACCTCTTGGACCCTCATGTGACCTCTAGACTTGATAATTCAGCCCCAGGTGCATTTTTGGAGCATCCATTCCCTACCGTTAGATCGGGTGCCACGTGTCAGCTCTAGGACCACCATGGAAATTGATGTCCCTTATGCACATGAAGTGGGGAAATCATACCTTTAGAAATGCACCCAGCCCCTATGGGGAGTCATTTGGACACCCACGTGACCGACTTTTAGCCCCCAAGTGCATTTTTCAAGCAAATCCCCTGCCGTCGGATCGAGGACACATGGCATCACCTTGACCACCATGGAAATTGATGTCCCTCGTGTCCCTAAGGTCAGAGACATAAAAATCCATCCAGACCATCCATGTGCATGTTTTTTTAAAGTTTAAATCCAACACTTCGTCATTTTCTTCATCTCATTTCTCCTCCACAACTTCATACCTTGTCATGGCTCCTTGCATGATTGTCCAGACACCCGGTCCACCATTATTCTTCCAAACCAGATCTTCCATGGCCAAATAAACTCTCTACACCATGAATACACATAAATATGTAGGTATCAGAGAAAAATTGAGTGAAATGACGAAGAACGGAGAGAAAATGAAGGTTTTTTGCCAGATAACCATGAAGTCACTCGATCGAAAAATCTTCATATGTCACAAGATACAAGTTAGATTGTGATGCCGTATTTGTCGAAATGTGATGAAATCTTTTGAATATTTCCTCATTTTTCAAGATGATCAAGATGAAACAAACAAGAGGTCAAATTGTGACTATAATCATTTGCTCCAACAAAACCCTCTCTTTGTCCACCAAATCACATTCGTTGGATTTCCCATCATTCCGACAATGGAAACAAGCTAAAAACTTATACACAAGATCAAAATGAAAAACCTATCATAATGGAATTATTTTCATTATAAATGGAGGAAAAACTACACCTGAAAATTTCTAGCTCCATTAATGGCTGCCATGGCAGCTCCATGCCAAGCCACCCTTTGCCTGTGTTAAAATTTCAAAATTTATTTCCAGGTTTTATAGTTGGAAAAACTATGTGAAATTTGGAGGGTGTGATCATAATGACAAGGAGAGTCCAAAAAGCATGTTCCATCACAAATCGGGACTTTGAAACACCCTTTCTCTAAAAATAGTAAGTTTTCCTATACAAACTTACTATGTTTGGAAAGTCATCATCAAAAGCAAATGAGACAAAGGCAACATGCATTAAAGATTATGAGAAAAACCGAATGAGTGTTCGAAAGAAAAATAGTGGAAAAGAACACTTACTAAAAATATTAAATCTCCCTATATGGGTGCTTACCAAAAATAGTAAACCACGCTCAAATAACAGGTTTGGCACAATGGGACATTTAGAACTTTGCATCGCATCAGATATTTCCATGAACGGATCCAGACTTTCATCGGTGACATCTTCTCTTCTTCTTCTCTCTCTCTTTCTCTCTCCTCTTCCCCCAACTTTCTCTCACTTTCAAATGTTCTAATTCTTTGTTGGGGTTTGCACTTTTTGATATGTCTTTAAGTCACTTAAAAGTGACTTTAGAAACATAATATAAATTAATTCATCTTTCTATTATAAAAGGGAATTAAATATTTAATTTGGAATATAAACAGTCTTGAGTCATATTAAGGCATATGCAGGGTCGTGAGGTAGATGAATAGTCACCTCTCATTCTATAAATTGTAACGCCATTCCCATTGCAAAGGGTTGGTGATTGATCTTGTAAACTCAAGAGTATATTGTACCTTGAGAGAACAAAGGAGATAGCCAAATTCTTCCATTCCCCTCATTCTCAAATTTCCTCTATTTCTCCATTATGTACAACTTTGGTTTGAGCAATCAATACAAGAAGAAGGAGTTTCCATCTTTCTTTGACTAAGGGGTTTCTTGATACTTTGTGATCGATAAATTCTATTTGGTCTTGTTGTTATTTACAGAGTTGTTTCTTCTCATGAATGCATGTGTTGAAGTTTCTAACTAGTGTGTGTGTAGGAATCTGATTATCTACCTACAACATTAGTTCCCCTACCTCTTTTCTCACTCCCTTTCCCACTTTTAGACAAAGTCCTCTCTTACAGGTATTTGCAATCTTTTTTATAGGGTCAATGGAGTATCCCTCTTAGATCCCTAGTTGAAAGGCCACCACAAAAATCCACCTTTTCACATGCATGCATACATGTCAGCTACACCGGTTAAGTAGAGGGACTTAGATTCCCAGAGCATTGGCAAGAAATCCACAAGTTTTCCACCTAACAAGTTTTCTTGCCAACAGTTATAGGCTCCCACCGTGGGGAAGATTTAGTAGCATTTGCACTTTCAAATATGACCATAAGGTCCCAAAATTCAAAAATAAAAATGAAATATTAAAAAAATAAATAAAGGATTTCATGAAAGTCCATTGCTGAAGGCTACACTACTGATTTTTGCATGTGTCTTTTCATATTCCCACTTCAAGAATTTCAAAAAGTTGGCTGAAGGAAGACACATCAGGTTGATCAGGTCGAGAGGTGTTGATGATTTAAATTTCGAGGCTTCACAAAATCAGCAAGAATGAATTAGAGATAACCCATACTTCTTCTCTCAAGCCTCCTCTCCATCTAAATCTTCACGAAGTTCACCTGGGCAATCCTATCAAAACTCCTGGATACTCCACCTTCAAATTCTCCCATTTTTCAACCACCATTGAGCATTGAGCTCCCAGAAGAAGAAGAATTTGTAGAAGCAAGAGCAAAAGTAGAAATGATAATGGCATATGAAGAAGAAATACCTCAACCCATTGTTCCATGGGGAAGAAATACAGGTCCGCTTGCTCTTGAGCCAGCTCTCCATGATCTACCAATGGGTTCCTGCAAGAACTTTCCAAATTTCAAAGGCAACAACACACAACATCTTGAAGAACACATTATTGCTTTCAAGACATCATGTGGAATTCTTGGTTTCCAACATGAAGATGTTGTTTGTAAGATTGTTCGTGGAGTCTCTCTAAGAAAAATCAGCGAGAATGGTTCCACCTCCTACCTTCTCGATCCATCACAAGGTTAGGATGACATCAAGGCTGCCTTTGAGGAAAGATTTAAATCAACTGAAGATTGTCAAGACATCTTTGTGTAGTTGGCTCAAATGAGGAAGGAGAAAGTGAAATGATGAGGAATTTGTGGCTTGTTTGAACGGTTGTTTCATAGGATACCAAAAAGAAGATTCAACCTCTCAGAACAATATCCAAAGATTCTTCATAAATGCTCAATCACCAGAGGTAGGCTTTCTCCTATGAAGAGTTCAACCAAGGAACATTATAGATACAAAAATGAGGGCCATTGAATTGGATGACGATCTCATCCTCTCTGGAAAGATCAAGAATCCATCAAAGGTTAAGGCCCAACATCTTGGAGATGAGATAACCAATCCATCGCTGAAAAAGTTTGCGAATGAAATGGCATCTTTGAAGAGGGAAATATTTGAATGTGTTTCTTCCCAAAGAAGCAATAGAAATCAGATTCTGGAGCACCCCAAAGGCTCACCTTGGAGGCCCCACCCATGAACATAAATTGCAGATTTCAAGAAGATGAAGAAGAGCTTGAACAAGAAAGTGAAGGTGGTGGTTTCCTAGAAAGTGATGAGTTTGAGAATGATGCAAAAATCAGATTTTGTGAGTATTCTGAGGTTATGAAGAAGATGAAGAAGATGCACCTAGTTTCTCATGCATGGTATTCACTCATTATTATTCTAAGAAAAGAGCATCTCCCTCCACTGCTGCAAAAAATAAAAGAAGGTTGATGATCCTCCTATGGTGACTCTGAAAAATAAAATAATTAGTCAAGGATCCCCACTTCCATCTTCCATGAAGTTTGCATTGTTGGATCCTGATCCCATAGCAAGTAAGAAGACTCCCAAAATCCCAAGTAAGTCTTCCAATGTCTCTTCCATTTCTAAACCCAAATCTGCTCCTACAAAATCTAATAACTTGAAATCTCCTAGTGTACCTTTTAAAATACCCTCCATTCCTCAAACATCAAATCCTTCTCCCAAGCCTATCCAGACCCCAAAATCAGTCCCTTCACTCCCCTTGTCTGCATCTGCTCCCTTTGACTTCATAGAATATGCAAACAAAGCCAAAGTGCAGATTACTGAAATTGAATATTTGTGGACTCATCCTAAAAAATTCGAGAGGTTCGTCCGATACATCAGGAGTGGTAGTCTAACACCCAATGTTGTAACTTCTAGTTCCAAAGGCATGCTACCAAACTCACCTACACCTCCCTCATAGAACATGATTTCTCTAAGTGCATCGAAGACTGATAAAGTTGAACCTTTCTATGTATCCCTTCTTATTGGAGAATATGTACTGAACAATTGCATAATAGATTCTGGTGCCTCAAACAATGTGATGCCTTTGAAGGTCGCCAAGGCTCTTAAACTTACAATGACTCCACCTAGTGGCTCTTGTTACTCTTTGGAGTAAAAAGGTCCCACTTGTAGGGAAGGTCAAAGATGCACAAGTGTCTCTCACCAAATTTCTAGACAAGAAAATTTTAGTGATGATTTTGGTAGTGATGTCCCGGCCTCATTCGGAATGTTGTTGAGTAGAAGTTTCTACCGAGACTTGGGAGGGAAAATTCAAATGAATTGGTCATCCACAACCATACCAATGAAGGGAGACATGGAGAAATTACTTCCTGAGAAGAAGATGAGGTACACGGTATGAAATTCTAGAAGCCCGAAGCTAAAATTTTATACCAAAATACTAGGTGGATGAATCACTTTGTGAAAACTAAGGAAGAAGAGGATATTCCCATCTTGATAGGCCTAGACATGCCTTCCTGAGAGATTTGGATTTTGAAGAAGCATTGAGGAGATTCAAGTTACAAGAGGACAGCCCCAAATTTCTAGATGATGCAAACCATGAGGAAGAGGAGATGGTTCTTGATGATTTTCAAGAAGAAAAATCAGTTTATATGATTTTACAAGATGAGGAGTTATTCTCATTCCCATTTGGGGATGAGGATGATCTCAGTCAGGCCATCTATGGAGAGACAAAATCATCTTGTGATGAGCCCATGAAAGGTTTGAAAGAAATGTTTGTACAAGAAATGCTTAGAGCCGTAGAAGAAACTAAAGATCCTGAGCTCAGTCTCGAGCTCTGATGCAAGCCAAAAATTTGCAAGACAAGCATGAAGCTGATTTGGAAGCCTTAACTAATGTGAAGGTTGGCCATATTGAGATAAGGAAAGATGAAACATATGATGCCACTCTTGAGCTAATGATTGATGGATGCAATACCGAAATGGAGATATTTTCTTTCCCATTTGAAGATGAAGACTCTTCCCATGACAAAGAAATTGAAGAAAGGAGTTTTGAGACCTCTAAAGATGAATCTCTTTTTGATGAAGGATCGGTAGAGTGCAGTGATTCTCGAGATGATGAGGTAATCCCTCTAGATAGTTTCTTTGAGTTACAAGATAAAGATTCTTCAAAGGTGTACAAAGAGGAACTACAGAAATGATGAAACATTACTCTGTGTAAGAAATCTTAGATGTAGTAGAAGTTGTAGAAGATCCTGAGCTAATTCTTGATCTCTTCATTAGTGTCATGGACATACAAGACAAGTATGAGTTTGCATCCAATCCTTCCATCAGTACTCAAGCACCTCGCAGTGGAGTGAAGGAAAAGGATGAATCAAAGGTTTCTCATAGAGAAGATGTCAATGAGCATAGGCCTATGAAAGAAAATAATCAAGAATTTTCAAGTATTTTGAACAAAAAGAAGCCATGGGGCAGCGATGAGATGCTCAATGGAAAATCAGCTATATGGATAAACATGGAAGACAACTAGCACTATGAGACTAACTTCAAAGAACATGAAGGCACTAGAATTTTGAAGAAAGGACCAAATCATCAAGAAGCTCACATGGACTCACTCCTATAAAGTAAAAGGACAATCATGGAAGCACCTGGCTTCCATAAACAATTAAGGAAAGGAGGATACTTTTCTGGAACCCGTCAATGGCTTCATAGAACATCATCATTCGGTGTTGCCTCTTCAGGGGTAACTTTTGAGAAATGAAAAGTACTTCAGTGAAAGTGGGTTTTCCCCACCTTGTACCATAGGTGATTGATAGGTGTGTTTCCCTTCTTGTTGTGTGTCGTGTGTTTCCTTTCCTTCATTTTGTGTGTGTGTGTTTCCTTTTAATCTTCCTTTCTAGAAGTTGTACATGACTCCGTAGGGCCCAATGGATAAGGCACTGGTCAACAAACTATATGGTCTAAAATTGAGATTCTGGATTCCCATGTCATGTATTCACTATTCTTAGTCCATGTCATGTCCCCAAGCTAGAGCCAACTATTTTCATGCAAATGTGCAACAAGGAAATTGACAATTTCCAAGCACGAAAATGATACCCCAATGTTAATTTTTTTAAGTCCCATCATTCCAAGACACCTCAGGGTCTATCCAATCAGTCCAAATGACCTCCTGAATAATGTAATCTCATCCCCTAGGTGATTTAGGTAAGTCTATTCATTACCCTAGGTGATTTTAGGGAGTTCTGAAAAGATACTATCTTCTGGCAGTATTGGGAAGGGCTATTGTTGGCCTTCCCAGGAATGGATCAACCCCTAGAGTGGAAAAAAGGAAAAATTCAACATGGAGGTGAATGGAAGACCTTGGAACATCATGGAAATGATTTTTGAAGGTCTAGGGAAGTTTTGCAAGACTTGGAGCAGTCTGAGTAAAAATAGGGTTCACAAGCCTAGGCGGTACACAGGCCTAAAATAGCTGTTGTTGGGCTTCAGAAGAAGATTCTGGGAGCTCCAGATGGAGTTAGGAGAAAAAATATATATAAAAAGAAAGAGGATTCCAAGGCCTAAATTATGGTGAAATAATATTTTTCACAACACTTTGGTGCATTAGGTTTGCAGGCAGTTTTTCTCAAGCACAAGTGGAGTAAAAATCAAAAAGCTGACTTTTCAGGGATCAAATGGAATAATCAATACATTATACCCCAAAATTGGATTCAAAAGGACATTTCCAGTCAGGATCATATAAATTTTTTCCAAAAATGTCCATCGGGAGCTCAAGTTATCACTATTACAAGTTCAGGACTTAGCCAAATTTTTAGGACACGTGTCAGCACCAGGAGTCTGGTGGGATTTTGTGTCCCTCACGTCCCCCAAGATCGGGAAACCAAGGTTGGAAAAAATAACCAAGCCCCCTTGAAGCCCTCTTAGCCCACATATGACCTCTTGGGTCCTCATGTGACCTCTCGACTTGACAGCTTTATCCCCAGTGCATTCTTGGAGCATCCATTCCCTACCGTTGGATCGGGCACCATGCGTCAGCTCCAGGACCACCGTGGAAACTGATTTCCCTTATGCACCTGAGTTGGGGGACATCAGACCTTGAAAAATGCACCCATCCCCTATGGGGAGTCATTTGGACACCCACGTGACCGACTTTCATCCCCCAAGTGCATTTTTCAAGCAAATCCCTATGTCGGATCAAGGACATGGCACCGCCTTGACCACCATGGAAATTGATGTCCCTCATGTCCCTGAGGTAAGGGACATTAGGGACATAAAATTTTTCCCATCCCATCCATGTGCATGTTTTTTTAAAGTTTAAATCCAACACTTCGTCATTTTCTTCCTCTCATTTCTCCTCCATAACTTCATACCTTGTCATGGATCCTTGCATGATTGTCCGAAACTTAGTCCACCATTTTTGCTCCAAAACAGCTCTACCATGGCCACATAAAGTCTCGACACCATGAATACAAAGAAATATGTAGGTATCGGAGAAAAATTGAGTGAAATGACAAAGAACGGGGAGGAAATGAAGGATTTTTTGTAGATAATCATGAAGTCACTCGATCGAAAAATGTTCATATCTCACAAGATACAAGTTGGATCATGATGCCGTATTTTTCAGATTTCCTCATTTTTCAAGGTGATCAAGATGCAACAAAAAGAGGTTAAATAGTGCTTAGAATAATTTTCTCCAACAAAACCCTCTCTTCATGCACCGGCTTACATTCGTTGGATTTCCCATCATTTCGATAATGGAAACAAGATAAAAACTTGCACACGAGATCAAAATGAATAACCTATCACAATGGAATAATTTTTTTGTAAACTGGAGGAAAAATAAAGACCTAAAAATTTCAAGCTCCATTAATGGCTGCCATGGCAGCTCCGTGCCCAAAGCCACTGCCAGGTCAAAATTTTAAAATTTATTTCCGGGATTTCTAGTTAGAAAAACTATGTCAAATTAGGAGGGTGTGATCGTAATGACAAGGAGAGTCCAAAAAGTATGTTGTCACAAATCGGGCACTAGAAACACCCTTTAAAAAATAGTAAGTTTTCCTATACAAACTCGCTATGTTTGGAAAGTCATCATCAAAAAGAAGCCGAGACAAAGGCAACATGCATTTAAGATTACGAGAGAGCCCGAATGAGTGTTTAGAGCAGAAAATAGTGGAAATGACCACTTACTAAAAATAGTAAATCTCCCTATATGGGTGCTTACCAAAAATAGTAAGCCATGCTTAAAGAACATGTTTGGCACAATGGGACATTTAGAACTTCGCCACATTAGAGATTTCCATGAATGGAGACCAATAGGCTTCATCATGTGACATATCCTCCTCTTCTTATTCTCTCTCTCTTTCTCTCTCCTCTTCCCCCTAAGTTTCTCTTACTTTAAAATGTTCTAATTCTTCGTTGGGGTTTGCGCTTTTGATATGCCTTTAAGTCACTTAAAAGTGACTTTAGAAACATAATGTAAATTAAGTCACCTTGCTATTATAAAAGGGACTTAAATATTTAAAGTGGAATATGAATAGTCTTAAGTCATATTAAGGCATATGAAGGGTCATGAGGTAGATGATGAGTCACCTCTCATTCTATAAATTGTAACGTCATTCCCATTGCAAAGGTTTGGTGATTGATCTTGTAAACTCAAGAGTATATTGTACCTTGAGAGAACAAAGGAGATAGTCAAATTCTTCCATTCCCCTCATTCTCAAATTTCTTCTATTTCTCCATTATGTACAACTTTGGTTTGAGCAATCAATACAAGAAGAAGGAGTTTCCAGCTTTCTTTGACTAAGGGGTTTCTTGATACTTTGTGATCAATAAATTCTATTTGGTCTTGTTGTTATTTACAAAGTTGTTTCTTCTCATGAATGCATGTGTTGAAGTTTCTAACTAGTGTGTGTGTAGGAATCTGATTATCTACCTACAACATTAGTTCCCCTACCTCTTTTCTCACTCCCTTTCCCACTTTCAGACAAAGTCCTCTCTTGCAGGTATTTGCAAGCTTTTCCATAGGGTCAGTGGAGTGTCCCTATTGGATCCCCAATCGAAAGGCCACCACAGAAATCCACCTTTTCACGCACATGCATATATGGCAGCTACACCGGTTAAGTAGAGGGACTTAGATTCCTAGAGCGTTGGCAAGAAATCCACAAGTTTATCCACGACAAATTTTCTCACTAACAATATGTTTGGAGTTACACTTGGAAGAACGAGGACATTATGGAGTGATGGAAGATTGAGGGTCACACAATTCGTTTCCTACCCTCTTCAATACTTCTCTTTTTGGACCATATATTGTCGGCTACACTTTGATAAGGAAATGATTCATCCCACGAAGTCTTGACCTGCTTTAGTTGAAAATCATAGTCTCGTTTGGGGGGCCACCTTGTTGAGCTCCTTGTTTCTGATCTTCCTCTTAGCTAGGTTCTTGTGGTACCATACTAGTTTGCACCATCAAGGCCTGATTTAGAGAACCATTAAAGCACGTTGATTGGTTGTGTGGATGATTGCATAGAAAACACCAATCATATTTTTGTGCAATATTGTTACGTCTTTGGGACCAATGCTCTTGATGTTGAAGCTATGTTAGGATCATATGGCTTGAAAGGTCTAGTAGCTTGGGGTTGTCCTTGATTCTAGCTCTAGTTTACGGTCTGAGGTGGTGGCCTATTCTACTGATACTGGGGTCTAGCTTGATATTGAGCCTAGGGCTGGTATGGCCTAGAACTCGAAATTGTTTTCTTCGATGGTCACTAGCTCATTCCCAAAGTTACGAAGTTGCTTCATCCTCATTTCCATAAACTCTTTAGAGGTATTATCGATGAAGTGGAGGCTTTAGCTGAGATTTGACTCACAGGGGGTCGGTATAGGAGTTAATGTAGGCTCTTGGCTAGTATCTGGGCCTCCTAACTCGGTACGAGGCATGTATGGCCTAGGAGTGATTTTTCCAACTTGAATCAAATGGTTCTCAGCCCATATAAAGAGGTTATAGGTTACGGGTAATGTAGTGATCCCCATTGACTGAATCATTAGAGAAATAGCATAATTTAAAGCCCTAAGAAATTATAAGAAGGCACCTTCATTAGTGGGATTTACTGCTATTGGAATCCTATCCCAGGTCTGCTAGAATATGAGGTAGAAGTCTGTCAGCTGCTCATTTAGGGATCTCTTGATTGTTGTTAGTTGCTCCAACAAAGATAAGTTATCACCTTTTTCCCCAAACTGATTGTGAAGGGCCATGCACAACTGGTTCCAGTTCTAGATAGAGCCTACTTCAAGACTCCTAAACCATTGTGAAGCTTTCCCTTTGAATGAAGAGGTGAGTAGATTGATACTAATGTCCATCTCATGGATCTTGTGGATTGTATAGACATTTGCAATATCTTAGACATGGTCACCAGGAGAAGTTTGATTTTCCCCAGTGAAATGTGGGATGCTCTTTAATGCTACAATCGGAACTAGGTTTTGTGCATTCAAGGTGAGTGGACTACTGCCAGTGAAGTTGACATATGGATTTGGTTGTGCCATTCTGATTAGCCTAAGAATCCTTGCAGACTGAAAGAAAGGCCTTGCAGGTGGAGGTGTTGACAAGGTTCTTCTCGGTGGAGATGAAGACCTCTGAATTCTTCTTCCTCTCCTTTCTCTTCCTAGGGATGGATGCAAGTATTCAAATATACCTTCTTTTGTTGCTATAGACCAAGTTTTTCTCATAAATCTCCCAAACTTGGGTTGCTAAAAATAGTAGATTTGTTTCTTTTGGATTTGCTAGATGTACAATATTAAGGCTTGTTAAAATCCAGAATCACATTAAGTTTATATCAATCCCTAATGTAATAAGATGGAGAATTCTTAGTCCCACCGGGCGTGCCAAAAATATTAACACAAAATCACAAAACCCCCAAATGAGTTCTACAAGTCTTCTTTTCTAAGGCAGAGTCATTTGGTGTGATTGTGTAACATTGAACTTTCCCCAAGGTGTGGGACCTTACAAAATGGGAAAGCTCTCTAGATTGAAGGTTGGTTCATTATTCCTCTATTTAATTGCATACGTAAAAACTTGTAGAGGACCCATTCTTAATCCTAATATAAAATTTACCAAGGAGACAGGGATAGAAGGAATATAGAAATTAAAACAAAGCTAAACTATGAGGTGATGCACCAAAGGAATGATGAACACTTATTTTGCTAATAGGCACAAACCAACAAAATGCATACCATAAACAAGCACAGATAGCTAGATATGTAATGGGAGACCAGATGAAAAGCAAAAGAGAGAAGAGATGATCTAAAATTGATCACAGATGTGTTTTACTACTCTGTAGATTGATAGAGTCCATTACAAAGTAGCCAAGAGGCAAAAACGTATTTCAATATTTTGATGGAAGGCCTGAACCCCACAAATGCTTTCGCTAAGAGGAGAAGGGAGCCTGCAAAAGAAAGAATGTCCAACCCTTTATAATGAATCCTGCTCCTGCATTTATAGATTCAATCCTAAAATAAGAAAGAGAGAGAAGTAGGAAAAGTGGGTTGAAACTCAACCACCGCTGTTAATGCCTCTAATGAAATATCTCCCCAAATCTATATTTTTCATCAATGCTTGGTTTGACACCTTGAAGGAAGAGGAAACAACGAAAAAAATTAAATTTGATCTGGTTGTTGAGGCAAGAAGATCCTGCATTCGAGCCCAAAGATGTTTCCTCCATTTTCTTCACCTAACCTCCTCAAATTTAAAGTTTCAGAACCCATGGCATGGGTGAGGCCGAGATATTTCAATGGTATCAGATTTTCAATATTTCAAGCCATGAGTTGAAAGATATGCCCCTTCAAAGTTTGGATCGGTTCATGCGTACGGGAGGGCTTGGAAAATAGCTTGAAAAATGGGTCCCTTTTAATATGGGACACGTTGCGATCTAGCACTCGTTTAGAAACCTTTTCTCTATTCACCCCTTGAAATAACACCATACGACACTTGGCATTATCTGCTTACACCTTTATACTTAGCTATTTTTGAGACCCTTTTCTGTCCTCCTTTTGACTCTATTTTCATGTTATGTGGGATTGTGGTCGTTCCAATATTTGGCATGGGGAGGAATATGGATAACAAGAACATTGAAATATCTCATCAGCATTGTGACACACTATGTGTGCCACCATAATCCCCATCACTACCTTCTAGATATCTAGAATCCCTACTTCTTGAACTACATTGAGCTAAAAACACAACATGCTCTCATCATATGTACTATTACATGAAGACCATATGGCCAATACTCTTCACTCTACATCATCATGTGTCAGTCACAATACATACGGGTGTTATCAATCGAACCCCATAATCCCATGTACATCCTTTAATGTCAAAGCCATCTCCTATCCTTTCCACCACCAAAAGGTATTGGACCTAGTATCCCATGCAATCAAAAACATATACAGTGAATCCATATCGAATGGTATTGTGGGCATCTTCATTGTGTCCTTGAATCCATAACCATGAAGCTAACTATCTCTACCTATGTCAATCCTGCAACCATCCCATTGAGCCATGATACATCTATGGTCTTCCATAGGAAGATCCTGCACTCTATCTGCATCCAAAAATCATAATAAATATGCATTATATATTGACATCATAAATACACAATCAAAATTTTAAATTTGAACCCTTTTCCTATATCTTTCTTATACGATTGGCCCCCTAAAAAAACCATCGACCCTTGATAGGTGTCCCCTACGCAATTTCCCCCATGGAAAATTCCATCACCCCATAACATTTCTTTTCCCCCTCTTAATGTTATTCTATCTGCTATTGCGGGGGTGGTCGATAGTGTCCAGCCAAATCATGGCCACAACCTCCCGATTTTGACTTTACCAATGCGACAAAATGAAAAAATGCAATTGAAAAACCTCCTATACCCACTTTTAGTTTCACTGACCTACTTGATGACATAAGTTTGGATAATTTTGATGCTCTAAGGAGTTTGAAAATTATAAATATCTAAAATTCACCTAATCTACTTAATAAAATTTTATGCCATGACTTAACTATAGTTGAGCACCGCTACATGCTCCTCCTTGTCATTCTCCATCACCACCTTGTACTCATTCCATATCGTCTAAAATTCACTCAAATTTGGAATTCTAAAGCTTAGTTCTCTCAATTCCAAAAATAGTAATAAGAAAATAACAATCAAAATTACTATATAAATATAAAATTTCTATTTAAATTTGATCGTGATCGCCCAAATCTTCAAATTCCCATCATTTTTACTCTCGATCTCTGTATCTCATTCCATTTGTTGTGTCTTGTTTTTGATCTCATGCCATTTATTTTGACCTATTAAATGCCTACTTTTGACAATCTTCAATTTTGACCTATTTTTGACATCATCCTCTCACAACATCTCAACATCATCTAGATGTGACATCCATCTCATGGGCCTCTAGATAGGTGATTTATGTATTATTTTAATAATTATACTCTATTGTTTCCTTTTAGTTTATCTTCTCTATGGTTCTTTCAGACCTGATTGTGCCCATACATGGCACAATCAATGAAACTATCACTTTGCATTGGTGCGTATATTTCATTTTAACTAGACATTTCAACATTTATTTATGTAATTACTTATAGTATAAGTTTATAAACTATATTTTTTAGTTGAGGTGTGTTAATCCATCACTAGGGGATATGAATATAATGCTTAACGATGACACGTGACCAGTTTGCAAGAGGCCTTACTAGATGAATCCCAACTTGTGCGTCAAAGTGAAAGATGAAATTGATAAAATAATGAAAACATGCATCATTTAAATTATTTAAGAATCAAATTGGATAATTCCAATGATCATATGCATTAAGAAGGATGGGAGGATAAGGATCAGTGTTGATTACAGAGTTTTGAATGCTTCATGTGTCATTGATCCTTTTTCAACACCTTTCTCGAAGAAATACTACGGGGCATCGCGAGGTGCTAGATTTATTCATTTATGTATGGTTTCTCAAGATATCATCAAGTTAGGATTGCACATGAGGATTATAATAAAAAAATTTTTTTGCAATAAAGTGGGTTTGCTATGTATATACAATTATGCCTTTTAGGATTAAGATTGTGCCAATGGTATTCTCATGTATCGTTGCCTAGGCATTTAAATATTTTATCTACAAGTTCTTATTGGTGTATCTTGATAATTGAACTATGTATGGTCTAATTGTTAGTGCAAATTCACATCACCCCAAAAATGACCTATGGATATGATTTTCTAAGGCAATTTCATTTGGTGTGAATGCACAACATTGAGCTTTCCCAAAGTGTGGGACATTTGAAAATGGGGAAAGCTCTCCAGAGAAAGATAGTTCCTCTTCCTAAACTACACTCCGCCACAAGATATTCCAAAGCAGGAAAGCTAATCTAATTCTAATCTAACTTCTAGTGGAAGAAGTGATGAAACTCTTCTGTTATTTTCCTTCCTCTTCCAGTGAAGAACATGGAAGATTAAAATCTTCCAACCTTGATTCCAAAGAGATGCTATAAAATGTAGGCTACTGCAAATGAATGCTCTCCTTCATGGTAGTAGGTTCTTGTGTTTGGAAGATGGATGATGAAGGAGAAAACAATGTGATTTCAACTGGTTCCTCTCCATCAAAACAGTCCTCCAAATCTGACAGATAAACTACCTCATTGTTGTCCTGTTGCAAATGTTCAACCTCTTCCATGGTGTTCTCTTGATTTGCAACTTGATCACCATGTTTATCTTCATTCTCGAGATGAATTTTGAAAGATCAAAATCTTCTTCAAAGTTGGAGCTCGAGAGAGATGAAGTGGAAGGAAGAACTGAAGGTTATTCTATAGCCTGTTTTGTGTTCAAAGATTTTAGATCTGCACTTTTCTACTCCACAGCTAGAATGTGCTCCTCTTCTTTTGGATTTAGAGCAGCTTCTCCTTCCTCTGTTGCTTGAAGACAATATTTCTCTTGAAATACCTCTTCCTCTAACATGAAGTTTGGAAAATCAAACTCTTCAACCTATTGCTCTAGAGGACAAATTGGGGCTATAAGATCCCTTTTAGAGATTTCCTCTTCCATGGCTGATTGTGTAACCTCTATTGGATCAGAATTTCCTTCAAGTAGAGTGCCAACATGGACACTACATTCTGAGTAAAATTATTACTGATCTTCTTCTTCTTTTTGCTCTTCTTTTGCTGCAACAAAATTAGTCCTAACCACTATTTGTTCTTTAACCTTAACCTCCTCTGAAGGCATAACCATCAAGGGGATCTTTGTTATCCCAAATTTGGCATCCCAACTCCTCAAGTTTTCTAACATTTATTTTCAGTTGGGCTCCTATTCTTGCTATCCTTGATGACTGATTTTCAAATTTTCATTTTCCTAACATGGATTTGGGAAGGTGAGAGAAGGAGTGGGTTGTGACTCAATTGATTTTGAAATTTTTTTAGTGGTGGAGGAGGCAGAAACTCTTGTTTCTTTGGAGGGGATGACTATTTGGAAGGGAAAAGAGTAGATTAATCAAGGTGGGATGGGAGACTAGGAGATGGAGAAATGGAATCAACATTTGAAGCAGCATATGGGAAACTTAAAGCTTGACACTTTGCTGAAATGATAACGCTTGAGAGGGTGAAAAAGAAAGACAAGGAGTTGTTGCATGACTTACCCATTGACAAAATTGATTCATACTTTTCTCATATGATTCTATCTCCTCAATCCATTGTGCAAGTTGGGACAACATTTCAACCATGAAGTCAAGTTTCTCTTGAGGGTTTTAATGTCTTGGAAAAGGGGCATCCCCATGGATATGGTGCTTTGAAACCAATCTGAAATTCCTTCATTTGTGCTTAAGCCACGGCTCACACCATGTTTTCCTCCATCTTTTGGATTTTCTCCAAAAATATATATTTTCTTCTTGACTTCCCTCACAATCTATGTACCCTTGTGCTTGACATGCTTCATATCCAAATTGATTTTGGCATTGCTCATATGGTTATGCATACTGGTTTTGAATTTGATCAAAATGATGATTTGAAGGAGTTGTAAAGCATTTTGGAGGTGGAATATAATGTTGTTGTAAATGTGAATTCCATGATGGAAATGAAGTCATGATTGCACAATGTCATGGGATGAAAGAAGATGGGAGAGATGGAAGGAAGAATGGATGAAAAATGAATGAAAATGAATGGAAAGAGGGTCTGTAACTTCAAATATGGTTTTCTGATCAGATGGAGTCACCAAATGTGTTTGAAAGTGCCTCCAAAGGCTAAAATTTTAAACAGGAAAACATCAACCTGCAAAAAATGAAGTGGAAGACCTTTAAGCTCCCATAGGGCGTGCCAAAACTATTAGAGAAAATTCACATCACCCCCAAAATGACCTATGGATATGCTTTTCTAAGGCAATTTCATTTGGTGTGAATGTAAAACATAGAGATTTCCCCATTTGTAAATGTCCCACACTTTGGGAAAGCTTAATGTTGTGCATTCACACCAAATGACATTTCCTTAGAAAATCAGATCCATAGGTCATTTTGGGGTGCTTCTAATTTGCACTAACACTAATTAAATACCATTGTGATTTTTTAATATTTATGTTTTAAAGATTCGGGTAGTTGATTATATCATTGAATATCAATAAATGTATACGTATAACACCTTTTACAACATTGTTGGGGCACATCATATTCAAGGAAGGTCTTTTGGTTGACCAGATCAAAGATTCGAGTTGTCATGGGACTAGAAGAAATAATGAATCGAGTAGTAAGGTACACGGATTTCTTGGGCATACATGGTATTACAGGAAATTCATCAAAGGCTATCCTAAGATAGTAGTTCCTCCGGAAGAATTTTTAAAGGAAAAAGGAAGTTCTATTGGAAGGATGCACGGTAGAAGGTGTTTGATACATTAAAGGAAAGGTTGACTACTTTACCTATACTATGGTTCCCTTCATGGAATTTTCCATTCCATGTACATGTGGATGTTTTAGGTATAGAAATTGGAGTTGTGTTGGAACATCTGGGAAGAAGGGAATGTAGATCATCCGATTTGTTTTGCAAGTATGAATTTGAAACCTATAGAGTAAAACTATACTACAACCGAGCATGAGGCATTTTCCATGGTGTGTGCGCTATAAAAATTTAAACAATATCTATTATTAACACCATATTTTTTTACAATGATCACATGGCGCTTAAATATTTGGTTAAAAAGCCAATTTTATAGGGTTGAATATGTAGATGGATTCTCTTATTCAAGGAGTTTGAATTTTCTGTTATAGTAAATCCTGGAAAGAGTAATTTGGGACCTGACCATATTTCACACATCAATTCTGGAGAAAATGTGCAAAGTATTGAGGACACTATGTAATATCCATAAGTGTTCAAGTTCAATACACACCATAAAATTTGGATGATATAGTGATATTCTTACGCACAAACATTGCACTTGAAGGAATGAAGATAATAGAGAAGTAATTAACTATATGTGCTACACCCTATCATTTGGTAGGATACCTATATAAAATGGGTAGATATGAGGTATTCTAGAGGTACATACTAGATAATGAACATGAGGAAATAAAGGAATAAGAGCATGGTGGAATTATAAGATGTCATTATGCTTTAGAGAATCCACCACGCGCAAGATACTCCTCGCGGGACTATGGCGGGAGACACTCAATAAGGATGTTAAGGAATTTTTCAAGGCATGTTATCACTATCAAAGGATTTGTGATAAAATTCCATTTTGGACAATATCAAGTGCATATCCTTTTTAAAAATGGGTAATTTATATTAGTTGATTAATTGCGTGAAATTTGTATACACAAAACATGTGCATGATACATCATCATTTACACATATTATTTGATGTGATGGGTAGAATGAAAACCCACAAAAGATTTTATAGAAATTACAACCAAACTTTTTATGAAAGAATATTATTAGGGAGTATGGTTGTCCATTGAGCCTTACTAGTGATATGGGAATCCATTTATTGAATGAGACTATTCGAATATTGTTAGCTGAATTTATGGTAGATAATCATAAGAATAATCCCTATCACCCACATGATATTGGTACTATAGAAGATTTCATTAGATCACAAAAGGACAAAAAATTGTGATGTGGGAAGAAAATATTGGGAAAGAAAAGTCTCAGATATACTACGGGCATACATGACTACCTATAGGTGGTTAAATAAGGTGGCACCCTTTTAGTTGGTGTTTAGTACAGAGGTAGTTTTTCATATGGAATACATGGTACCCTCCTGTGTATTATATAAGCAAGAGGCCTTGTTGATAAAAAAGTAGTAGAAGATCACATTGAAAAATTAATGTAGTTAGATGAAAAGTGTGTAATTACGTGATAGAGTTAGAAAATAGAAAAGGTGAGATAGAAGGTTTGACATGACTAGCATATTGAAAACATGTATTTTTAGTTGGGGAAATTGTGCTTTTATATGATTCAAAATCTACACGCCACCCAGGAAGCTAAGAGTTCATTGGTTGGGACCCTTTAAAGTAACAAGGATTTTGGAATCTGGTGCATGTGAGTTGTAGGCATTAGATGTCAATATGTTTCCTAGTTATTTTAATGAGAGTAAGATGAAGCCCTACTATAAATAATATTCCTTTATTTTTTTAATAAAGTAGTACTTCCATTTAGATTAGGTTTCTCTTTCAGTTTTGTTTTTGTTATTACTTTGTAATAAACACGTTTACACGTAAAAATTGACCTATATATTCTAGACTGATGTGTAGAGGACCACACATGATTTTAGTGTGGGTAGAAGGAAAAGGACCATGAAGGAAAAATGCTTAAAATGGTTAACCACGTGAGAGTGCATGTTCGGAGAAATCATTCTTACAATTGGCTTGATAAGGTGTGAGTGCATACAGATTGGTGGAGTTTTTCATATAGAAACTTGGTGAAGATGGAGAGTGAGAAGTATAATGTGAGGGAGGTATCACAAATGAAAACTAATTAGTAATTGTCTCAAAGGAAGAATAGGTACAATACAAGGAGGTATGCCTAAAGGTTTCTAAAACCTAAGAAGTAGTCACATGCCGGAAAGGTTATGAAATTCTACGTGTGGGAGAACGCTATGATGATCCCGATTTTGTGAAAAAGGTAGGAAAATGTAAAATACACATAAAAATATAAAAATAAGGGGTAGTTAAGTGCATTTAGTGCTATCAAAAATTAAAAATATATAGGAGGTCAAGTGTAGTTGTAATTCTCACCTTGGGAAATGAGGACTTGTGTGATTCATAGCTTGAGTGAACTAGTGAGAACAAAAACATTGACATAACCAACTACAAATATGATGAAAGTAACCAAAGATAATTTTAGGAACCATAGAGATAATTATGTTTGGGGAAAATGATGAATGGAAGATGTGGAAGGTTTGCAAGGTTGATGGAAAAGAATTTACAAAGTTAGGGTACGTCATTTAATAAGAAGGTTCGAGTAAAATTTGAACAACGAGAAGATTGAAAGGTCCAAGATGAGAAAGGGTGTGTTTGAATCTAGGGAACATGATTTGTAAATTCTAGGGCACACAATTGGTGAAGTTAGAAGAAAAGAGATCACACATGTAAGAAATGACACCAATAAATAAGGTACATAAGAACAAGAAGCTAATGGAGGAAACCCACGATAATTAGTACTTAGAAATGTAGTAACCACATGAAGTAAAATTTGGATAACCATGGATGCCACAAATATGGAAGTGCAAAATGTTATCCAATTTCACCCCTAGATGAAATTGGACAACAGAGTAGGCTTGCACTAAGCAATACTAAACAAAGGGGCCACTTGATGGCAGAAGGCTCCTCCAATATTTTTTAGAGTTCATAATGCACCTGGGGGATCCAAAGGATTGACAAGATTTAGAAAAAGGTTAGAATAATTATTAAATTTTTATTGAGTTCTTGTAGGGCTAACCAATTTCGGGTAATTGTGGACAAGCTATTCACATAGTGCACTGAGATGTCACAAATCCATTGAGCTTAATGTTTAGTGGATGAGATGTTTTAATTGTTTGAAAGTTGAGCTACTTTTAGCTCCTCGAGTTTGTAAAGAAGTCCACCAAAGTTACATGAAACCGAGCCACTCTTTGAAGCTCGAGTTGGTATAGGTATAAATAAGCTATTAAGCCAAGTCGATGAATATCATGCTAATACAAGATCTAAGGAAACCATTCCTATGGGAACTAGACTACGTGAATGTTGTAACTTTCCAAGCTATGCATTGTCGATAGGATTCCACTTTCATGGTGAGGCCAAGTTACCACCCATGTTACACCAAGTTGTTTCTGGAAGACCAAATCACCCGAGATTGAGCTGCTTCTTGAAGATTTTTTGGGAAGACATTATGAGGAAAAAATTGCATAATACATGGGCTGATTTGTTGACAACATGGCTGAATAGTCACTAGAAAACCAAGATCCAAAGTAAAAGGCCTACTAGGTACAATAGACAATTTCAAAAAATGAATGAGATACTTGCTGCAAATAATTCTCTCGAGCTATGTAGGATCGAGCTAGGAGGTTGGTCAGCCCATGAAAGATAAATGGAGGAAATTATATAACTTTGTGAAAATATCCGATACATGACGAGTGGTTGGAATGGTGGACATGCCAATTGGTCAAACTATATGAGTTGAGATTTCAAATAAGCTATGAGATGGCCGAGATGATATGGGATGATCTCGTGGAATCAATGAAATCAAAGGATTTAGAAGATTTTTGAATTATTTTCCACGGTGCATTGCGAGATAAGGCGGGGTTGAAGGGCCTGAATGTACCATGAGACACTTGTGTGCAAAAATTCCTACATCACCGTAGTAAATGGAAGAAGAAAAGATAGAAAAAATAGGCCTAGATGGCCTGAATGAGGATGGGATAGTCATGCACAAGCGAGCTGAAATGGCCATATAGTATTGTGTGGAAAACTTGAGATTCGAGAGCTCGAGTTGCACTTGGGTTGTTTGTGCAAGCGGGGCTGAAGTGGCTGCGACAATCCAAGTGTGGGTGGATGGTCGATTAGAGGCCCACAGAAGGTCAAGAAAGGAGGAGAAATCCATATATGGGTGAGTTAGGGATATGGACCCCAAAAGCACTCGAGACATGGGGGATGGGAAAGCCCGAGTTCCCATGCGAGCTCACCACTTGCATTACATTGAGTGCGATCTCTAAGGAATGCATGGACGTTGAAGGCAATAAAGTGATTCCAAACAATACAAAATAGAAAGCTAGCCGATGTGTCAATTGACTAGCTAGCACAAGCTTTCCATGTGGAGAATGGAGCGAGTGGTCGGTGAGTAGAATGTGGTCCAATGTAAAAAGATGGCTCGGTGGATAGGTAGTATTGAGTTATAAGGGGTTTGACTCACCAAGCGGTGGGTGATCGTGAAGTCCCAAAATAAGGGGTAAAGCCTGATGTAGTGAAAATTCTATGAGATTTGAGCATCTAATATAAAGTACCAACATGGAGATAGGTGGGTTGACACAAAGTAAATGATGGGGAATACATACCAAAGAATGTTTTATCCAATTTTTCACACATGAAAAAATTAGATAGCGGGTTCCTGTTGAACTCTAGGTATTCATCAAAGGACTTAGGGGACTATGGAATCATTTTTTGTTTCAAGAATATTCATGATGTTTCAGGAGGATTTAGGAACATATTGAACTATTTCACCTTTCTGGGTTTTCAAAACTCGGGTTTACACGAGAGGAAGGAAATTTACATTTGAGAGGCTCACTCTCAAATGACTCATGCAAAATGATAAAAATCCATAAATCAGGTTTAAAAGGGTCTTTTTTACTTACATTACCCTCTAGTTTAAAGAAAGATCCTAAGAAATTCACTCATAAGAACAAAATAACATTATGAGAGGATCCACATTAGGGGGCTAAGTTAAGGGATAACTTGTTGAGTAGCTTGGCGAGCTACTCGGCAAGCCAAGCTTGACGTAAAATACGATTTACAAGTTGGAAGGCCCGAGTAGGCCATACAAAGGAATTATTTCATGATTTGTGAAATGGATCAGTAGTGGAGCCCGAGATTATGAATTTAAGATGGCGGTGGCTGAAAAATTATTATAAAGGACTAAGCTCATAGGAGCTCGATGAAGAATGATTCACGGGATCAAACTAAATATAGCTTGGGATTTTGTGAATGAAAATCTTGACATGTTTCGCAAAGTGGATCCTAAGTTCAGGAGTAAAAATAGATATAATTGAGCTCAAATAAAGGGACCAAGTTGATTAGAAGAGCTTGTTGGATGGAAGGAGCTCAAGAGGGTTTGCAATTTAAATACTTAAATTGCGCTAATTATCCCCTTTCTCACAAATAGATGACATATCATCAAAAGCACTCATATTCCCTCTTGTTGTTGTTAATTAATTACAATACGCTAATTGATTAAGTCACCTATCCAACTAATAACCTAATTAATGACATTCAGTTAATTAATCACCTCTTCTATCTAGATTAATTAATTATTATTAATTAATTAGTCTTCCCCTTCATTTAACTAGTAAATCAATGTTTAATTGATTTAATCCCCTTCTAATATCCTAAATCATACTAATATTCCTCTAATTGGCTTCTATAAGCTCACATCTACCTATTAGTTAATCACATTTGATTAATTAAAGCACCCCCCAACTCCCATGACTTGCTAAACATGTATTAAACCCTTCTAAAGTAAGGTTACCTTTAATAAAGCAACCTTATCCATTCCTAATCATGTTTTACCTTTTATCCCACATTCATAAGGATGTGTTGAATCTTTTATCCTTTGGGCTATATAAAGAGCCCTCCTCCTACCTTTATACCTACACCTAAATCTCTCTAGAGACAAAAGTAAGCACATAGTTTCATACTAATAGCCTTTTGTCATTCTTGAGCCCTCCATCCTCCATTCTTGAAGAGCTAAGCCTCACACCCAAGCATCCATTGATGGATCAAAGCAAGAAAGTTATAATTTGATTGCCATTGGACTATTTAGGTCCATTTTAATGTTAAATTAGGTAATTAAGGGGAATAGAGTTCATGCATTTACATTGTGTTTTGATTAGATTCAAAGTTATTAATGTTTAAAGGGTAGGACTTGCTCACTTCTTCATCATGATGGTGCATATTTCCCATTTTTAACTAGGTTAGGAAGCTATTTTTAGGTGGTAGCTTTCTTGCTTTAAGTTTGGTTAAATTTGTAGAAACACTTGCACACATTTGGCATGCCCGGTGGGACCCTTAGTCCCATGGCATTTTAGTTTAAATTTCATTGTTTTGGCTAAATTTTGATATGCACATGTAGTAATTAATGTCCATTTTCTTGGAATTTTTTTCATTTGATATGTGTAACTTCATGTTCATAGCCTTAATTTTAATGGGTTATTGCCATTTTAAAGCTAACTTGTCAAAAATTGAGATATTATGAGTTTTCTTGTGTTTTCTACCATATTTTTGTTAAGTCTAGCACAGTATGATGATTTTAGGAGTGCAGGTGTGATTTTTGTGGCGCAAGCATGGTTTTGGGGCACACACTCTCTCAGTAGCGTGGGCACCTTTGTTAAAATATGTCATTCTCTCACCGACCCCTAGCATATGCGCACTAACCTTGGTGCACATTCCCTAACCAACGACGCAGTGCACTAACCCAGTGCACATGTTTTTCATACTTGCCTTCACTACATTCTAAAACCTATCGATTAGCACACACACCCCTAACCAGGGCGCACATGTGGTTTTAGTGGCGCAGGTATATTTTTCTGTAATATGGTTATTCATGTTAGTTTTTCTATCTAATTTTCTCAGAGTAGCACATATGTTGTTTTCATGGCGCACACACCTCTCGGTGGCGCAGGTGTTTAATAAATCTAAAAATTCCATAGAGTGGCATAGGTACAATTTTAGGGGTGCAAGCACTATTTTTTATGGCACACACATCTCTCGGGTGGCGCAGGTACATTGTGTGCTGAAAACAACCTTTGGTGGTGCATACACCCTAACCCGCGTGCATACACTTTGAAAAAGGGGTGCATGTGTCCTTTTGCATTTTTTTGAAATTAAAGTGTTGATGTGCTAACATTCTTGCAGGTTTATCTAATCATATATTTGTCTTTGTAGGCTGTTTTTACATGTTTGTATTTGATTAGGTAATATTTTGCATTGTTTACTTATAGGATTAAGATCACGTATGCTCTTCCCTCGCATCCCTTGGGGTGATCTTGGGAATCATAAATGATTCTTAAGTCCTTTTGATGCTTTGAGATTGTTAAGGGTATTTGATTTGGAATTGGTTAATTTGGCATAGTTGAATTGAAGTGTTTTTCCATTTGATATCTTTTTGGATTTTGGAAGACAATCATGTATGCTCTTCTCTTGTGTCCTTGGATGATCTGGAGAATCAGAAATGATGCCTTCTCTTTTGATGGAAAACTACTAAACATCATCATATAGACCAAAACGCTTGTCAAAGAATGAAGGAATCAAACAAAAGTCAGAAAACTACTAATACAGTTGTTATACAGGTTGCCAAACGGTGTTCGAGCAAACCACATCTAATTAAAAAGATAAAAAGAACAACATATTCAAAACACTATATTGTAGGTTTTGGAAAAGGGTACGTCCCTCTCCGCTCAACTAGAACATAACCCCTTTGGCATAACGCCTTAAGCTACAACAATGGGGGTGGTTCCAGGAACCCCAAAGTAGTCCATGCAAGAGGGAACCTTGTGGAAAAAGGGAAGTGCTCCGCACTACCTATCTGACTAGTAAATCCTTTGTGAGATAGAGTTACAAGTTGTCCCTATGCGACCCTTTTAAGTACACATTTGGATGCATTTATTGCCCACTTTGTGCTTGAAGGGGGAAAAGTTGAGATACTCCCAAACTAGTCATTGTAACTTTTTGGGTAAATCATCCTACTCGTGGATAATCTTTGTAGCACCTAGGATGAGAGAACCACCTAGGAAGATATACTTTGGCCAGGAGCCCACTTTGACCATTCTAAAATAGTGTTGAGTTGTGAACCATATTTTCATTGAGAAATGTGTGACGCATTACTTTTGCCTAGTTTTTACTTGCCTTAGGGCGAGGCAAACTCTCTGCAGTGAAGGCCAACATTTTTCATCCTTTTTTGATTTACTTCCTTCACATTCTTTTGACACTTTGTTGATCAGAAGAGGTGTGATTACCTTTGTGTTACCAATCAACTGTTTCTGTCACTTTTATGTCTGTTTACACCCATCCATGTTTGTGGCTGGGTTAGTTAAATATCTAAAGTGTGCGGAGGCATTTTCATGTCATTGGTAGCCATTGTGATCTTGATACCCATGTCAAGATCATCATTGTAGTTAGGCATGGTTCATCACCGCAGACTTCCTTAGAAGAGTTATCTTGTTTGTATCGTATCACTACAATTTTGATATTTACGTCTTGTTTCTTGTAAACTTGACATAAATACCTATATTGTAAGGTTACGCTACACACATTTTTAACTATTCCTAGCTATACTTTGAGATTTTTAGTTTGGTTCTATTATTACCTTGATTTCAAAGAGTGCTAGGTGTTACCATTTGTGCATGTTATATCAATAACACCTCGATATCAATACTTCACTTTCTCGCAAAGTGGGTTAACATATCTTGGTGATATTGTTGTGTCATTCAAATTGTAATTGGAACTTTTTGAGATATAGGTCTTAATCGAAGTTTGAGCTCGCTCATCGTATATCTTGATTGGGAGATCGTATTGACTTTTTGTATTTACTTATGTTTTGTTCATTCCTTGAACTTGGCATAAGTGAAAACATCTTGTTAATCATCTTGCGATGCGAAACTACTTTTTGAAACGTAGTCTAGGAGGTACTTCATTTAAACAAGTTTTGATACCAAATGCTTATGTCACTAGTGATTTATCACTCTATCACATTGGTATTCTCACATTGTTGATTTATTCATACTCTTAACAAGTACATCTTACATTTCACTTAGGGGTGATCACTAAGTTTTAAGCACATTTACAACTTACCCTAGTGAAACTATCATGAAAACATGGCTCCTAAAACACGTCTAGGGTTAAAGAAATAGACATATGAGGAAAAAAAGCACAAGCTTGGGAAACCTCTAATAGACAAGGGTCAAACCCTTCATTGGACATGACCTAGGACCACTATTTTCTGTACAAAAAAGGAAACCAAAGAGATGGTCGATCATAGTGGAAATGAATTAGAATCACCACACGTAGACTTTGATTTTGACCCCACTCTACTAGATGAGTTTCTTCTCAGAAACAAAGATAGAGTGTTGGCATGGGTCATGGAATTAGGGGCCAAATTTCCCACCAAGAATGAACCAATAATACCTACAAATGACGCTACTGAGGAAGAACGTCCCCTTATCAATATGGAAGATATTTTAATAGGCGGAGACATGCTTCCACTTCTTACGCAAGAAATGATAAAGTGGTAGGGCATAGAATACCCTTTATCAAAGTGCCATGAAGAAACAAGATAGAACATGAATAGGGAAGAACCTCCACAATACAAAGAGGAGGAACCTTTAGAAGAAGAAGCCACAAACCAAGCCACAATCCAACAAAAATCAGTAACCTAAGCCGACAACTAGCTTTGCTTACTTCCCATGTATAGAAAGACACAAACAAGAATGTTCAAAAGTTGAGGCCGAAGGTTAAGATCAATGAAATCCATCAGGAAAACCAAGGAGAAGAAGACATAGGGTATCATCGTGTATACATCCCCACTTCTCCCACTAAAGAACAATTGCTCACACAAGAAGTGCAATCCATGAAAGTGATGCTTGTGAGCTTACAAGAGAGCAATATAGGGAGCATTAGGAAATATCAATATGAAGAATTATGCCCCTATCCTTTTGACAAGACAATGACCCTTCAACCCTTTCCAAAGAAATTTGATATGCCAAAGTTTGACAAATACAAAGGAAAAGGAGACCTAAGGGATCATGTTAAATATTTTACATGGCATGTCAAGAGGTGTCTTATAGTGACAATTACCTCATCAAAATTTTTCCCAAGAGTCTCGGAGGTCAAGCATTGGAATGGTTTACACGCTTACCATGAGGATCAATTTTCACTTGGCCAGAATTGGTAGAAAGATTCATGTGTCACTTCTCATATAACATAGAGAGTGATGTCACCATGGAAAACTTGTGTGGGGCCAAGCAATGCCCAAATGAGACCTTTTCCAGCTTCCTCCAATGGTGGAGAGGGATAGCTAGTCGCTTCCCTTGCACTTTCCCTAAAAAGTAGCTGGTCAGTATTTTTGTTCCCAATCTCAACCTGGATATAGCTTTCCACCTCCAAATGCATTGTGTTTGTACTTTTGAGGAGGTTATCAAGAAAGGGATTCAGATAGAAAAGGCTCTCATTGCCAAAGGCACCCTCAAAACCCAATCTAAAGACAACCAAAGTGTCAAACCCATGGAAAAGTTGAAGATCTTTAACAAAAATAAAAATGTGGTGGGAGACGGAATCACTAATTCCAAACGTGTTCAAATGGTCCAAACTGGTCAACCTTTTAAACTAACCAAGGGCCCAATTCAACCACCACCAAAGTGAAGAACATTCACCTCTCTCAATGAACCATTGTCAGTCATACTAAAATAGTTGGATGTGGCCCACATGATGACCTATCCTACCACGTAACCATTTGATGACAACACTCAAAACCTTCATGGTATAAGGAGCATGAATATTGCAAAATGCATCACGTTAAAGGTCATAAGATAGAAAAATGTCTATGGCTTTGCCACTATATTCAGGACCTCATTGACAATGGGGAGATAGAGGTGGATAACCCTAGAAAAACACAAACACCTAATGAGAAAATGGGGATTTATAAAGAACCATTCCCCAAGCATGATAAGTTGGAAAAGACAAAGCCGGATCGGGAGAGTCATCCCAAACCTATAAAGCCATGAATTACTTGTATACCAAAAGAGATAACAATCATTACGATTCACTTATCGGATGTATTCACTCTCTTGCTGACCGTGTCAATACCATCCGATCAAGGGAAAGGACTACGCTGTGGTAACAAGGCGTGCCCACCTCGTGATTTCGGAACCCTCTCCATTGACCCCGCAAACCGGTAAATATAACCTTTTAGAACAACTTGAGAAGACATCTGCTAAGATTTCGATCTTATATCTTCTCAAGATATCCAATGTGCATAAGGACATTCTATACCAAACTCTTTAGGGGTTGGAGTGCCTTTAGAAGTCGATCCTGCACACCTTCAAGCCACGGTGGAAAACATTGCACCAAGTGAGCATCTCACTTTCAACCATAGGGAGATCCCTACCAAGAATCCTACACATAATCTTCCCTTATACATTGAGGTAGTTGTCACCTACAGAAAATCAAACGGGTGCTTGTGGATAATGGTTCTGGGTTGAACATCTACACACTTAAGTTGGTCAAACAATTGGGACATACGAAGGAAGATCTTGAGTCCCATATTATCACTATCACCGCATACAAAAATGTGGAAAGAGAGTCAACAGCACCATCACACTACCCATGGAGGTGGGCCCCACTTTTCATCAGACAAAGTTTCATGTCCTAGACTTGGAACTTCCATATAACATGCTTCTAGGCTGACCATGGATTCATGCCATGTAGGTCGTGCCATCAATGTTTCATCAATGCATCAAGTTGAAGCATGAGGGACACACGGTTACAATACTAGGAGATTCAGAGCCCTTTTCTCATTGTAGAGCTCTCAATAGATTTACACGAAAGGGTACATACACATGTCCCTCCATAGATATAGTTGTTCCTCTCCAGTCTGAGGCCATGGAATCTTGAGTAGATTCAGATTCTCTTAGTTCTTGCACTCATGGGGCATCTACTTCAACATCTCCATTTGATTCATGGGAGATGAAAATCCTAGAATATGGCTACGGGGAGTATAATGTACAACAAGCACTCTTGGTGTCAGATCTCTCTTTGTCACCCAAGACTAGAGGTCGACCCAACTACCGCTTCAGGAGACCTAGAGAGGAACACACTATTGGGTCATTCCTACTTGGAGGCTTGTTAGCTAAGGAGAAATTGCTTGATCCACCTACTACTTGGGTCCCTGAGGACACTCATCCATCTTGTTATCAAACCCTAGAATATGAAAAATCTAGCAAAATGATGTACTCCATGGGCTACAAAGGCCTAGGATGTGGGAGGAATGAACAAGGACAAAGAGAACCAGTCCCTCTTCCACATTTCAAAATAGAAAGATACGACATTAGGATTCATCCTTATGGAGCACACCCCAATGATCAAGATGTGACTTGTTCTGAGCATGAGGATAGCTCCATTATCTAGACAGTGATACAGATTCCCATTGTAGCCAATATGAGGATCTGGCCTCCATGAACCTTTTCATGAACAATGCTTGTCCTAACCTTAACCCCCATAGAACAAACCCTTGACCTTGTATACCTTTCCCTTGTTGAATGGGACCAACAATGTCACGTGCCACTAGATTTATTCGAGAATGATGAGGCTATTATAGAGTTCATGGGCATAAGGGATACAATCCCATTAGAGATCACAAGAAAGGTTTCTTTATCAACTTAGAAACCTATGCCTACTTCGAAAAGGAGGCTAAACTTCATGGTCAGCAAAATTTAAAGAAAAGTGAGGGGAAAATTTCTAAGGAAAATCGTCAATAAAAATTGAAGTCCAAGTCACACAGTGAAAACCTCTTTGAGGCACTGGTTGATAAACAAATAAGAAAATCAAAGGACAAACAAAGTGACCACGCCAAGGATGAAAATCTCGTGGAGACATCCTTGGATGAAGATCTCAACCTATCTCCTGATCCTACGCATATGGAGGATTTATCAAAATTATTAGTCGAAGAAACCATTGATGTCAATATTGGTACCGAAGAATATCCCAAGATAGTAAAATTGGGAGCATCACTCTTGGCTAGAGAACAAAATATGTTCACTATGTTGCTGCGAGAGTTTATTGATGTGTTCGCATGGTCTTACAAAGACATGCCCGCTTAGATCCAACTTTGGTCATGCACAACCTAGTTATGCATGCAGATGCTAAACCTATCAAACAAAAGCTCTGAAAGATGCACCCAAGAGTGGCCTTGTTGGTTAAGAAGAGTTGGAAAGATTGCTTGCAGCAGTGGGATTCATCAAACCAATTGATTATTCTGAATGGATATCGAACATTGTTCCTGTCCAAAAGAAACCTATCGGTATCTGAATCTACACAGATTTTAGGGACATCAATAAAGCTTTCCCTAAAGATGATTTTCCATTGCCCAACATTGACATGATTGTTGACTCAACAGTAGGGTACAAAATGCTATCACTCATGGATGGATTTTCGGGATATAATCAAATTAAGATCACCGAGAGGACCAACACAAAACAAGCTTTTACAACTCCTTGGGGCACCTTCTACTATCAGGTGATGCCATTTGGCCTTAAGAATGTAGGAGCTACCTACTAGCGGGCCATGATAGTGATTTTTCATGATATGATTCATGATATCATGGAGGACTACGTAGATGACATCCTGGGAAAGTCCAAAACAAGAGAGGATCATCCAGTCATTTTACGGCATATCTTTGAATGCCTGCGTGAATACAAAGTCAAGCTAAATCCAAAGAAGTGTGTCTTTAGTGTGCTATCCGGGAAACTATTGGGCTTCATTGTGTCAAGATGAGGTATTGAGGTAGACCCTGCTAAAGTGTCTATTATCACTAAAATGCCTCCACCTGAGAATATCAAGAAACTACGTAGCTTGCAGGGGAAAATTCAAGCCATTCGCCGCTTCATCTCCCAGCTTGCAGATAAATGTCACTCATTCACCCATTTTCTTAAAAAGGACACCACTTTCCTCTGGGGACCCATGCAACAACAAGATTTTCTTTGCTTAAACAGTATACCTAGCTAATCCACTTGTCCTCATGCCTCCCACTCCAGGAGAACCACTTTTTCTCTATATTTCCACTACACAATTTGCTATTGGTGCGTTACTCACCCAATACGACCTTAGCCATAAGGAGAAAGTGGTGTACTATCTGAGTCACACCCTCATCACCTATGAGCTCAATTATCCTTAGATTGAAAAGGCTTGCTTGGCCGTTGTTTTTACCTTTCAAAAACTTTGCCATTACCTGCTAAATACTAAGACCAAGCTCATATCCAAGGTCGACCCACTCAAGTATTTGTTGTCCAAACCCACCCTCACAGAAGAATGGCTAATTGGATCATTCTACTCAGTGAGTTTGACATAGAATTTTTCCATCAAAAATTAGTTAAAGGACAAGTACTTGTAGACCAGCTAGTAGAAGCACCTTTGCAAAGCACAAAACCTTTGAGTCTAGATCTTCGATGCATCCTTTCTCTACATTGAAGAATCTATTATATGGAAGATACATTTTGATGGATCATTTACGTTTCATGGTTCAGATGCAGAGTGGTCCTTATTACTCCTTCTGGGTGATCCTATACCACAGGCTTTTCACCTAGCCTTCCCTTGCACGAACAACATTACAGAATATGAAGCACTTATTGCAGGGATGAAGCTAGCCATCAAGTGGAATGTTCATCATGTTAAGGTTGTAGGTGATTCACAGTTAATCATCAAATATGTTAATGATGAATATAAGGTTAAGGATGACAAGCTCATACCTTATAAAAAGTTAGTGGAAACTCTAAAGGAGTATTTTGTGCACATTACCTTTGAGAAAATCCCAAGAGCACAGAACATATCGGCAGATGCCATGGAAAATGGTGGGATCTATGCTTCGTATTCTGCCAGGAATAATGATATGCCATTCTTCATAGAAAATCTATGCCAGCCCGCGTATGACATGCCAGAATCTTTCCTGGCTTGTGAGGTTGTTGGTCCCCATTCCCCATGGTACAAACCCATTTTCACCTATCTTAAGGACAACACATTCCCTCCCAATATCTCCCATTCTAAAAGAAAAGCCTGATTCTCTAGATAGCCCATTACACCCTTTTAGGAGGTACACTTTATCATTATGGCTACGATGGGAATCTATTACGTTGTCTGATGTGATGGAGTCAATCCAGGCAATCAAAGAAGTGCACGAAGGGGTATGCGGAGCACATATAAATGGAATGGTCTTGGCTAAGAAAATATTGAGAGTAGGTTACTATTGGCCTACCATGGAAACTAATTGTTGCAATTATGTTAGAAAATGTGTACTTTTCCAAAAGTATGGAAATTTCATCCATGCTCCGTTCACAACCATTGCAACCTATCACTACCCCATGGCCATTCTCCAAGTGGGGACTTAATCTAATAGGAAACTTACTCCTACCTCATCTAATGGTCATACACATATCATCACAGCCACAAAATATTTTACAAAATGGGTGGGGGTTGTCCCTTTAACCTATGTCACAAGAGCACAAATTTCTAAATTCATCATGAATCACATTATTTTTCAATATGGTATTCCCGCAACCATTTTTATAGATAATGGGAAGTCATTTAAGAATAAAACAATGAAAGGTCTTTGGCCAATGGTTCCAAATCAGATTAAAATGGTCCATGCCATATTACCCTCGGGTAATGGACAAGCTAAGGCAACAAACAAGACTTTAGTAAGGATAATGGAGAAGATGGTTAGCAAAACAGGTCGAAACTGGCACCTACAAATCCATCCAGCCCTTTGGGCTTACCAAACATCCATTCACACTCCTACGGGTGCGACACCATATTCCTTAGTGTTTGGGATAAAATCTATCATCCCTTTAGAGATCGAACTTCCATCCCTAAGAATCTCTCTTCGAGACTATCTGATAAGGATGAAGATTATCGAGTGGAAAGACTAGATGAGTTAGAGCTCCTGGATGAGAGGCACATTCGCGCTCTTAATCACCTGAAAGTGTATATCAACACAAAGTCTCCAGAAACTACAACAAGAGAATCATCCCTCATCAGTTTGAGGTTGGTGATTTAGTCATGAAGGAGAACCAGTTCAACACCAGAGCAGCGGAGCGAAAAAAAAGGGAAGTTTGAACCACATTGGTTAGGACCCTATGTCATAATTGCCAAGTACGGCACCGGGGCATACAAATTGGCTCACCCCAATGGTGATGAGCTCCGAGAGCCCATGAATGCCATGCATCTTAAGAGGTTCTATGCTTGAACATGGCGCAAGGAGTAAAAAAATCAAAAATATAAAAACAATCAAGAAAATCAGAAAAAAGAAAAATAAAAACAAGTCATCCATTAGTGAAAACCATGCAATTGTGGCACTTTGGACAATTCCTTGGGTGAAAACCGTTTTTAGCACCTCGGGAGGATTCTTTGTTCACAAGAATTCTCCGTGTTAGAGGGTATTTTTATTGGCCTAGACCTGGTTCTGCCTTCAAGATTCCTTGTGCACACCATCCTGTCTAGCCTTGATCTGGCTTTGCCTTCTTCTATTCGTCTCATGAGATGGTAGTGGTTTTTCGCTATTTCCCATCTTATCTTTGGGATAACTCAACGATTCACCTTCTTATTCATAAATGCACGTGGCTTCTACCTTATATTCCCCATCTAACGTTGGGGGCATCCACGCTTTCTTGGTTACCTACACATAGCTTTGGAAAACCGTTTAGAAAATTGAAAAAACACAAAAACAATAGAAAATTGTTTCACAAAACACAAAAAACAATAGAAAATTGTTTCACAAAACACAAAAACAATAGAAAATTGTTTCAAAAAAACAAAAACAATAGAAAATTGTTTCACAAAACACAAAAACAATAGAAAATTGTTTCACAAAACATAAAAACAATAGAGAATTGTTTCAAAAAACACAGAAACAATAGAAAATTGTTTCGCAAAACCCTAAACAATAGAAATTTGATGCATAAAACCATATCTTACAAAAACATTTTCTTGCATTATCTTGTTTCCTTGCTTTACTTATTGCTTGTATAGTGTTTTGCATGCTTGCTTTTGAGTTTTTTGTTGCTTGGGTGTACTTTGTCAGGATTTATCTTTTCTTTCTTAGATTTGATTTATTCTTGCTAGTGCATATTGCGGTGTGTTTTTGCATGCTAGTAAATCTTAGGAGATCATGATGTAATGTGTTAATTCATTATGTTCTTTCTTAGCATTTGATTGTGTTTGTTACTTGTTAATAAAGCATGGTGAATCATGGTGTATTGCATTAATTCTTGATGTTATTTGTTAGCATTTGGTTGTGTTTCTTGCATGTGCTCTATTTTGTTATCATTCACATCACATTACCATCATTATCATCACATCTAACATCATCTATACATCATATATAAACAAAAATGCTAAGTTTTACATCATGCATGTATGCTAAGCTAATCATCACATATCGTATCATCAATGGGGGCAAGAGGGGTTGCACATAATCAAAAATCTATCCCCCTCCACACCAATATCATCATATCATCCTATCCATATACATCAAAGTAACACATGAGAAATACATTTGATATCATCTAAGGATCTATCATCTAACATCCAAACAAGCACATGTATACATCAAACATCAGGATAATGTACATGCAAAATGTGGAATATGATAACATCATAACAACATCCATAAGTGTTGAATCAAGAAAATAACATGCATCGAATCCAATGCAGGCAAGCATGCCTGCTCAAGATACTAAATATGATTCATGTCCCATCATCAATTAGTTCCCCATGAGTTTAAAGACAAAGAAAAAACCATCTATATGCATGTATCAAAACAAAGACATACATCATCTCATAACCATGTGTATCTGAGCCAAAACAAAGTAATCCTCATATATATATACATGTGTGTCAAATATACATCTATATCAAAAATGGATACAAATCTGTGCTCTATATCAAAAATGCCTTCAGCTGAGGCGTACAAAGGTGATACATCAAAAATGTCTATGTACATACATACAATGTCCAGATAGGTACTCAATACAATACATCATCGATACACAATGCCATAAAAAGGGGTGTATCTGAAAGAATCAAGCCTTCATCATGAGGCATCATAAAAAATACATGTATAACATCACTATACATAAAAATCGGCCTTCATAAGAGGCATACATACAAAAGAATCTGTACAATAAAAATGTGGCTATCAACCACAACTCTTGCCCTCGTCGGGGCTCCTAGATCTATCCTTTGATGCCGAACTCTAGAGGTTGGGATGGCACTGGTCTCACCGGCTGCTCTAGTAGAGGTTGTCTAACAGATCTGGTGGAATGGCCAGACCTCTATGATTGAGAGCTTGATGCACTCGACCCTGATAAGCTGTGGCAGTGCCACTCACTGCTCTGGTGGCACCACTCTATAATATGTAGTCCTATAGAAGAGGGCCTCACCACCAAGCCTAGTGGCATCACGTATCAGGTCCACATCTCCTGAGGTGAGCGCTACTTGAAGGGTAGATCTCGGTCACTTATAACTCAACCTAGGTCTTTGCCTCGGCCTATCTAGCAATAGAAGGGTATCCTCTCGATCCTCTTTGTGGTCATCACCTACAACTCGGCATGGGCCTGATCCCTCTGTGCTAATAATGCCTGTGAATGGGCATACACATGATCTCTCTGTGCCATGACCATGCGCACCTATGACTAGGAATGATGAAGGAGGCTCAATATATGCCCCCTTTGTGTACTTGTCTCTCAGATCTGGCTCTGCCATGCACCTCTATCATCTCCTGGGCCAGCCTGGGCCCGAGCCTGATCCCACCCTGATAGTAAAGTCACAATGTGGGCTCGAGCCTCATCATGCTCTGCTACAACTGTCACGCACCAGCCTTAAGCCTTGTCTCTCTCTACTTTGGATGAATCTCTCTCAATATGAGCTATTGTACTGACTATAGCTTGTCTATGGCTATCATGCCACTAGGCTGGGAGGCTGTGTGTGCTTGAGGGACTGGTCCCTGAGGTGCTCTCGAAGACTGCCCTTGCTCAAAACCCTACCTCTAGGTGGGTTCATAGCTTCTGTAGTGGGCCATGTAGCCTCATTCCTCGTGCACCTGGGGCACCCTATCCATCATGAGGGATGCCATCAAATGGATCCTCTAGGTCTAGCCCCAGTGCCACTACTAGCTCCCGGCATGCTCCCCCCCATGCCATACCTCTACGGGCGGGTGAATACCTACTACCCAAGCTGCCTCTAGAATAGTGAGATGCTTGGGTAATACTGTCGTGTACCATGTTGCATAATAAGCTATAGTCCCCGGGTCTCTCACCTATCGTAATAAGTCCCATAGTTAGGGGACCACTTATGTGAAACTATCCCTAGCTTGGGCCACTACAATCTAAGGCCCCATGGTCTACCTCTTTGAGTCCCTGCATGCATGCCAGATATCTAGCTGGGGACCCCCTGTACTCTACCAAGCTACCACTGGCACCTGTCTACATGATATAACTCCATGATATAGCTGTGGCTACTAATAAGAAAGTGCTCCACCAAGCACACGTTGAGCTCTGTGGCATCCTCTAGCCACTAAGTGCCTGTATGGACACCAAATGATGTCTATCACTTTGCTAGCTCATCGAACTCCCGCCTATATCTGAATAGGCTGCCAAGATGGCCATGTACATCTCCGTCATTTTCTATCCAAGCCATGTATGATGGCTCCTCGGGATCTCGAACTCGAAAAGGGCCTACTAGGTGCTTGATAGCAATATGATCCCATGACCATATCTATAATAAAGAGGCTGGCCCCATGGTCTTCTGACCATGGTATGTAATCAGGTGTAAATCCCAGTATAAATGGGCCAGTATACACTGCCCCCAACAATATCTCTCACCACTGTAAATGCCATGAACCAATGGCAGTAATCCTCTCGGGAATGAAGTCCCTGTCTTATCAGTGAGTAGGAACCCACTGATAAGCACCATGATATAGAGAGGTCCCCGATGCAATGTCGGGTTAGAGATGCACTCATGTAAAGCTATGGTCATCCTGTTGTGTGGGATGTCATCGACACCAAATAGAGCACTGCAAGTTACTCTAATCAGCCCTACATCAGTACTGTACTCGATCAATGTACCCATCATGAGGACGTGTAGAATCCACCAAACATCCTCAATGGTCACTATCATCTCCCCGTGGGTAGTCTAAAACACTAATCTCGTTATGTATCATTGCTTGGCTAGCACAATCAGGAGGCCGTGATCTAGTACAATAGATGGCATCTGAGCCACGGGCCCAGCCCCACTGCCTCAGTAATATCACCATAACTTGATGGTCACGCCGGCGCATACTACCCTCTAACTCAAAGAAATCCAGAGTGATGTTCCACGCATCTGTAAAATTGGTAGTTGTCTCTATGTAAAATAACACGCCACTCATTAGTTTCTAGCATTTCCTCTAAAAATCTATCTCATCTTTTAGGGTTAACCCAAAAATCCTAAAAATTCTTCTAAGTGTCATGTTTTTGGACACTTTCCTATCTTTTTCTGCCTATCTAGGGTGCACTGTACACCCTTTTGGGCATGTGCACCACATTTTCTAGTTTTGGTGCGTGCACACCCTTTTGGCACATGTGCCACCAAATTAGTGCCTGCATGTGGACACGTGCACTTTGTGTGTGCTCTACCAACTTCCATGCCTACACCACACGTGCTTTTGCGTGTGTAACCCATTCTCTCCATGCCTGTGCGCATGCCACGCATGCATGTGCCCCATTGTGCGTGCATGTGCACATGCGCGCACATGTGTGTGTGTGTGTGTGTGTGTGTGTGTGTGTGATTTATGTCTACACGTATGTGCACATCGACTTGGCACCTATGCCCTCAAAAGGATGCCTACGCCCCCAAAATGGTGCCTGAGCACCCTATCCCATGCCTACGCCCTCCGCGCGCAGCACACCTACACATTTTCTACTTCTAAAGACCTAATTTAAGGCATTAATGACACAATTAAAGAGTAAGTTTTTGATACTCACAAAAAGGCCATCTTCCATGTGTCATTGCTAGTACCCTCAGATCGCATCCACGTGCCTCAAACGATCTCATGCGATCACCATGATTCTCTCTCTCGGTGTCATAGCCTCACAGTAAATTTTTTTAAACCGAATTGGTTAAAATGAATTGTCATGATGTTTTTACCCCCTTGGGGTATATTAACCTTTTTTCACCATTCGGCAAGGCCGGAGGACTCGTTTCAATCACCGTTTACTCCTCTCGTCACTTCCTGTGGAATAATTATTTTTATTAAATAATTTTTCTTTTTCACCGTATTGGGGCATTTTTTGCTATTCGATACCCCTTTCTTCTCCCTGGGGCAATTTTATTTCTCCTTGGAAATTTTTATTCTTCTTCACACTCTCGTAAATAATTATTTTTCAAATAATTTTTTTTTCTTAATTTTTCCACTCAACAAGGACATTATTTGTCTTTTATTTCTCCTTTCTACCACCTAGGGTAGTTTTTGTCGCCCTAGGCCCTTCGCTTTCTTCTTATACTTTCTTCTACTATTCACCACGGTTTGGAAAGAAAAACAATAAAAACAATATATATATATATATATAAAAATCCAAAAATAGGGCAAAATTTTCAAAAAAATCCTAAAAAGTAAAAACCCTACAAAAATGGTAACTTGCTTATTATAGCTTAAAACTGTGTCTTGCATGGTATTTTCTCCATATCCTATTGGTTTGTCTCACATATTCCTCGATTAATACGACTCATGGATCACCGTTTCACAACCATTCACAAAGCTAGCTTGCTTGCTTTGTCATAACCTAGGGGCATTTTGTTGCATGTGTTGTTTTTCTTGCACACACAAATGCTTTTCATGGACCCGTGTTCATTTTCATTTCCCCTTGCATGTATCCTTTCTCGGGGCATCATTTTTAACCCTTTTCATCAATCAAAAACTTGTGGATCTCTTTAGCACTGATAACAAAACATTTGTACAATTGTCTTGACTGTTGTTGGGTTGGATATGTGCATTCATACTTGTTTTCCCTATTAAATGAGCTTGTTTCCTTCTCGTATTGCATTGTCTTATTGTATGTTGCATGGAGTTGGTACTTTCAGCAATGGACAATTATTTGTAATATGGTTTTTCATGTCATTCTACCTTTTTCGTATGCTTATATTTTTCATAAGGACCGATGATGTAGTTCCTATGGCAATATGATGACATCAAATTTATTCCAAACAAATAGTGGCTAGAGGCTAAGCTCTTCTCTCCCCTCGTCCATATTTCTTCTACATCACTTCCCTTTCACCCCTAATTTTCTCTCTCATCAAGGCATCCTACCTCGTCCCCATTCTTCTACCTATCTCTCATCTTTTCGATCGTCGATCGACTTCTTTCATCACCCCATCGACACTCGAGGGGGCATCTCTCCCTCCTACTAATTTTTCTTTTATCCATTCAAAATTTTCTTCTGTCTACTATCTTTGAAGTGGCGTCACTTACGCCACCCCAAAGAGGGGAAAATTTAGACACCTATAATTATGCCTAAGCAATTTAAATACTTAAATTGTACTAATCATCCCCTTTCTCGTAAATAGATGAAATATCAGTCAAAATCACTCATATTCCCTCTTGTTGTCACTAATTAATTACAATACGCTAATTGATTAAGTCACCTATCTAGCTAATAACCTAATTAACGACCTTCCATTAATTAATCACCTCTTCTATCTAGATTAATTAATTATTATTAATTAATTAGTCTTCCCCTTCATTTAACTAGTAAATCAATGTTTAATTGATTTAATCCCCTTCTAATAGCCTAAATCATACTAATATTCCTCTAATTGGCTTCTATAAGCTCACATCTACCTATTAGTTAATCACATTTGATTAATTAAAGCACCCCCAACTCCCATGACTTGCTAAACATGTATTAAACCCTTCTAAAGTAAGGTTACCTTTAATAAAGCAACCTTATCCATTCCTAATCATGTTTTACCTTTATCCCACATTCATGAGGATGTGTTGAATCCTTTATCCTTTGGGCTATATAAAGAGCCCTCCTCCTACCTTTATACCTACACCTAAATCTCTCAAGAGACAAAAGTAAGCACATAGTTTCATACTAATAGCCTTTTGTCATTCTTGAGCCCTCCATCCTCCATTCTTGAAGAGCTAAGCCTCACACCCAAGCATCCATTGATGGATCAAAGAAAGCAAGTTATAATTTGATTGCCATTGGACTATTTAGGTCCATTTTAATGTTAAATTAGGCAATTAAGGGGAATAGAGTTCATGCATTTACATTGTGTTTTGATTAGATTCAAAGTTATTAATGTTTAAAGGGTAGGACTTGCTCACTTCTTCATCATGATGGTGCATATTTCCCATTTTTAACTAGGTTAGGAAGCTATTTTTAGGTGGTAGCTTTCTTGCTTTAAGTTTGGTTAAATTTGTTGAAACACATGAACACAATGGTAAACCAAAGTAAAGGTTCCATAATGGGTGGTTTGAGAATTGCATTGCCAGGGACATGGGAGATTAAGGAAAGCATGAAAAAGTGGGGAAATATATGCCAGGATCTCGGGCATAAAGATAAAATGGTGGAGAAATGTTAAGGTAGGGTTGGGGATTATCTCCGAGCTAGGAAAGATGGAATGTCAAGTCTACTAGAAAATTACCACCTAAGTCGGAGTGGCCATAGGAGGCGGTTGATGACCGAGTTGTGGTGAGTGATCTACCATGTAAGTAAGTGATTAAGATACAACACTAGAAGGTGGAGGATTGAGTCAAGTTCCGAGCGGTGTGGAAATGGTTAAGAAAAGAGATGAACCAACATGACAAAGTTGAACTACTATGAAAAGGAAGGAATTAGTGCTATGTTGAGCGAACAATTGAGAAATCGAGTTCTAGATGTGAGTTGGCCTGATGATGGGTAGCTTGGCTCACAAGGATTCACAGATAGAGGGAAATATTAGCGAGCTCAGATTATACATGAATTTGAACTTGGTATGGAACCAAGTCGTGAGCTATGCACACATAGGGGAGGTAGAGACTAGGGCTCATAGGTAAGCTCGACATGTAACATCTCACAAGAAGAGTAGAAAGCTTCACGCAAGGTAAGGGAAATCGGTGAATGCAACACACACGAGTAACTCATGGTCAACACATCACGAGATGGAAACCTGGATCTGTGTGAAAATGGTAAGTATGCATAAATGTAGGTGCATCCATGAGTTATCGGTGTGGAGAAATACTTAAAGGAGCTATCAATATGCATTACAGTAGAAATGACACATTGTTCGTGAGATCGAGCTATGGGGAGAGATCGTTGGTGTCAACGAGTTCGGAAGATGAAGGAAATGTGGTGAGCAAGTTAGATCAGGTGAGGGAATACATGCATGACACCTAAGAGGATTTTGATGAGCTCGTGAAGGGGCGAGTAGAGCTTAGCTAAAGAGAAAGAATATTTTAAAGCTCAAAGCTCATGGAGTCGATCCATGAGATGGGTAGCTCAATTTAAACTCGACATTGATTCATTTGAATGGAATGAGCTATTAAGAGGAAAATCATGTAGAGTCAGAGCGAGGAAAGGATCTCAAGATTTTGGAAGATGAATCGTGTATGAATTGTGGTTGTGCATGCTAATGTAAACCAAAGTGCTAAAGTGACTCAATTAAGCCATTTTGGATAGAATTGAGTTGTTTGTGAGTTAACGTTGAGCTTTCATGGGAACCGAGTTGAATGAATAGCTCAAGCACAGGATAACTCATTAACTTGTTCCAATTAACTTTGTTGAATTCATCGAAAATAATGAAGGAAGCGAAGAAGAGTTCGGTTTCATAATGATGAGAGACATAGAAATATATGCAACCAGGCATAGGATTCAACTCACCCCATCAAGCTAAGAGTTTGATCCAAGTGGGTCGAGTTACATTGAGCGATGCTCATGAGTTAAGATGATGGATTTGAGCTCATTGAAGCTCACTGTGAGCTAAGCACACATGCCATGGGAAAATTTTGAGAGCTTGTTCACCCGAGATAAGATGAGTCAAAAGGAGCAAGATACTGGGATAATGGGGTAAACAAGTTACCCATATGGAGTTGTCAATTGGAGCTGATTTGAGCTCAAAGTTACATCACCAATTCAGGCTCGTACGGGGCATGAAGAGCTCGACTTGGTGAACTGATTTGAAGCCAAGATAAAATGGTAGAGGTGGAGGGAGCTCTTTCAAGCTCAACATAGTGAAGAGATAGGAGATCAAATCAGTTTGTTTGAATGTATTAAACAAGGTTTCTATGGTTGGCTTGCAAAGGGACTCACTCAATGTTGGAACATTGATTCGAGCTCGTCAAGGTAAGATATAGCTCGATGAGGTGGAGTTTTTGGTCAAGCTCGTGAGTTTGGAAAACATTTGTATCATTTCATAAAAGCATGTGGCGAGTATGTTTTGAAGTGAAAGTTGAGTGGTTCACCAAAACAATGAGTTATGTTGGCATATGAGAAGAGATGGTGTCTTAGGAACTCGACATGTTCATAGGGAGTCAGAGCTCGGTCGCGGTGGTGGAGAGCATGCTCGATGGAGGAGATCGAGCCTAACTCGGTGAGTTGGCTTGGAGAGCTAACCGCTAAGTTGGGCTATTTTTTGACTTATTCTCATGGACCCCCTTTAGTGCAAACCAATCCTAAAGGGGTCCCACATGAGTTGGTCATTAAATTGTTATTATTTTAAAAAATAGTAATTAAATTAATATTTTTATTAAAATATTTTAATAATAATATTTATTATTATTATTAAAATATTTTATTTAAATATTCCTTTAATTAATTGAGAAGATTAAGTCAATGGGCCATTAATGACACATGATGGAAGCTTCTCAAGTGGTTCAACTAACTTTGTAATAAATGAACCATCATGTACCTTCAATTTAGGAAGGAATTTATTACTTTTCCTCTTCTCTCTCAATTTTTTTCTATAAATGTAAGTTGGAATCTCATTCCAAGAGGTTGGATAGGCTAGACAGTTAGGAAAGTGCATATTTTTTAAAGAATCCTCCTTTTATGCAAGTTGTTCTTGTATATTGAGGTAAATTTCAAGCCTTCTTTCAAGACTATGATGGTAACCATTTCCTTTTCTAAATGTAATGATGCATTATGCACCTTGTTGAAGTAATAAAAGTGTGTGTTTTGTGACTAATCTTGGTCCTTCCATCCTTCTATACTTCTTTGTGCCTTTATCATGCTTGCATGTGCACTTTGTGCACTATGTAAGTTCAAGTTTCTATTGTAGGTTCTTGGAGTTATGTTCTTATCAAGTGGTGGATTATTGCATGCAGTTGAGTTGTGGTGTTTGTTCACCCTTCTCAAGTTCATCCTTCTTCACTAGAATACTTGATAGATTGTTTTGTCTGATTGATTTTAACAAAGGGAACACATGCTTCCTAGTATGTGGTATTATGTTACCCTCTCTAAGTTGTAGTAGGTGAATTTGACTTGTGTTGCAAAAACCCTCTTCAAATCAATCCTTCTTGAGTCTAGCAACACCCTTTATTTGGTCGATCACCATCCCTAGTGTAGTTTCATTTCTTGAAAATATCTCCCCTAAAACACATGAAAATTTTAGCATAGGTCTAGATAACCATTTTATTACACTAAGAGTAGTATAGAACTTAGTTTAGGAAGAGGAAGCTAACCTTCTCCGGAGGTTCACCTTGAGTCTAAGTCCCACATCTTGAGAGATGATCCCATGTTACCCAATCACACCAAACATCTTATTCACATTCTATCCATTAGGAGAGTGTAGTGATTTGGTGATAAGAGAATGCTTGGTGTCAAAGAAATAAGGAGATCATGAGGTAAGATCGGAGAAGATCCAGCTCGACTGAGTTGGCTGAGCTGACAGACATTGTAAACATTTAAACATCAAACTTCCCCTCCCCTTATTTAAAAGTAATTAGATCAATGATGGGCCCACAAATTAATTTAAATAAAAAATAATTTATAGGATGTAGGAAACATTAGAAAGAGGGAAGAAATATTTTTTATGATCTCCAGCCAAAGAATTAATTTTCGGTCTCGTGAAGAGAAAGTAAGCTCAAAAAACTCATATAAACAACCTACACTTAGAAGGCAGTAACTTTTACAATTTTCAATGGATTTTCACAAAATTGGTGTTGTTGGAATCATGGCTCCAAGACCAACACATAGAAAGTAAGAAATCCAAGAATTGATTTAGTTTTGATTGAGTATTTTAAGAAAAACGAGCCCAATTCTATTTGGTGGTTGGAAAGTGGTTGAAGGAGCATTCAATGAGCATGGGAAAACATTCTTCACTACTGCAAGTTGTGATACACCTTAGGATTTCTTCTAAAGTTCCAAAATCACCAAATGTATTCATTTTTTATAAATTTTCATTAGTGGGAAACCCGGATTTTGGGAACTATATCCTCTCTCTTTCTCTCTTCAAGAATTCTATAAATTGAAGTGTTGGGATCATTGTAAGAGGGGGGATATTTTGAGATTTTTTTTTGTCATTTTGGTTTTTTGAATCCATTATGCTACAAGAATTTATAGTGGACTCCTTACATGGTGATCCAGCCTTCCCTTTGTAATAGTTTGGACTGTGCATATTAATGAAGCAATAGATGCAAGTTTGTGGATGTATCTTCCCTTGTTGTGTTTGTTTGCATTCTCCTTGCCTCTCTAATATTATTATAGAAGTTTGTGTCTACTTTGTGATCTTGCAAGGATATATTATTATTGTGTATGCATGAAAATGTGTTGTGAATGATGTTGTTAGAATATGGAGAACTGTCATCACCCTCTTTGATCTGCATTTTGCTTCCACTTTCACACATTGGAGATTGTCCTCATTCCCTTCTTTTGGTGCATCACCTCTGTAGTGTAGTTTTCCTTCATTTGCATGTTATTTCTCTCTCCCTGGTCCCTTGGAAATTTTAGGATAGAGATAGTTAGTAGCTTTATATCAGTAGAGTTAGTTTACACTTTGGGATTAGGAATAAGAATCAATTTTCTGAGAGGTCTATCTCGGTTAGCAAATCCCACAACTTGGAGATAGTACCCATGTTACCCAGTCACAACATGAGCTCAAGCACACACACTTGTGCAAATAAGTGGGTGATATGATAACACAAAATCAATGAGTATAACCACCATGTTCCAGGGCATGCATGTGATATCATAAATGATGTCATAAAAGAGACATGTCATTTAACTGTAGAGAGGAAAATTGTGATAGACGATGAAGTACACAAGACATTGGTAAATGTTGGGGTCCTACAATTGTTTGAATTACCATTTTTTGTTATGTTGTGCACCTATTTTAGTATCTAATGTTAATATTCCATGAGAAATAATTTTATTTCATAGGAAGGACACACATCACCGCATAGTTGATTAAAAAAGTGATTGGGTTGCGCAATATTGGCAACAAAATTGATCTAGATATGTGTGACGAGGATAGAGTGCAAGAGACTGTAGACACCTATAGTTTGATCAAAGCACTATTATTCCTAATATTACACTAATTATTCTCCTTCTTACAAATTAATGATACCTCGTCAACTTGACTCCTCTAACTCATCGTTTACGACACTCTTTTGGTCGTATTCCTCTTGTAAATTAATTAAACATGATAATATTGTCTTTTATTGGCTAAAACATCTTCTCTTCCACTTCTAAACCACTTTTACTAACTTCCTAGACTATCAAACCATTTCATTGGATTGATTATACCTCTCATAAATCTCTCAAAACCCTAATTCCTCTCTAAACAAGGTTAACTAACCTAGACCTAGGTTAATTACCTAAACCATGATTAACATATTCTAAGCCTTGTCAAATCTTGCTTTGATTCACTAATAAAATTTTGACTCCTTTTAGTCCCACATGCCCCCAAATTTCCCCACTTTCCCAAATGGAAAACTATAAATAGCTCACTACCCCTCTCATTTCTAAGAACTCTCCTTCCTAACATAAACTATAGCATTTTACGTAGGGTTTAAAGCTTATTTCATTTTTATTGAGCTATTTCTTTTCCATTGCACTAAACACACAAGAATTGAGTAAATGAGAAGAACCATTTTCCTTGAAGCCATTAATGGTGAGATCCCATTCTCATAATCACAAACCGATTGCTTAGAATCCTTACTAGGTTCATTTTGTGATTATGAGAATGGGAGCTCACCATTAATGGCTTCAAGGCCAATGGATTTTCCCATTTACTCAATTTTTGGTGTATAGTGGATTGAAGAAATAAATATCTCAATAAAAAAATGAAATAAGATCTAAACCCTAAGAAAAATGCTATAGTTTATGTTAGGAAGAAGGAGAGTTCTTAGAAATGAGAGGGGGTAGTGTGCTATTTATAGTTTTCCATTTGGGAAAGTGGGGGAATTTTGGTGCATGTGGGACTAAAAGGGAGTCAAAAAGTTGATTAGTGAGTCAAAGTAAGATTTGACTAGGCTTAGAAGAGGTTAATCATGGTTTAGGGTAATTAACCTAGGTCTAGGCTAGTTAATCTTGTTTAGAGAGGAATTAGGGTTTTGAGAGAGTTTTGAGAGCTCTAATCAATCCAATGAAATGGTTTGATATTCTAGGAAGTTATTAAAAGTGTTATAGAAGAGAGATTAGAGAGGGTTTAGACAATAAGAGGCTATATTAGCTTGTTTAATTGATTTATAAGAGGAATACAACCAAAGAGTGTTGTAAACGATGAGTTTTAGGAGTCAACTTGATGAGCTATCATCAATTTGTAAGAAGGAAAATAATTAGTGAAATATTAGGAATAATAGTGCTTTGATCAAACTACATGTGTCTACAGAGACAACAACCAAGTTATATTATCAGAGGGAGACCAAATGTTCAATGTTACTAATATTGAGGACCCCGAGAAAAGAGTAATCATACACTTGGTAAGTTACAAGCTAGGTGCCTCGAGTGATGGTCCAAAGTAAACAAAAATTCTTGCACATCATGTATAAGATGGCATAAGGGACCAAGTACAACATTGCAATTTACATTTCCAAAAGTGTCGTTGAAGATAAAAAACCAAACATGAAAAAGGAGAGAGAATTACATGGGGTCAATCTCATTCCTCATAGTATTCTAGGAGATTGGAGTGTCGTATGGCCTAGAAGGGAAAGAATGGGAGAATCCCCTAGAGAAATGGTCACTGGAAAATATATTTTCTAAATATACTTATGATGGCATGGTCACAAATTTTTATAAGGTGCACTTGGATAGATGGTATAAGAGGTTGTGTCATGCCTTTGAGAATGAATGACACATGCCTAGATAGTTTCCAACAAAGTTAGGAGGGTAGGAATATTTTACGGTTATGCAACATTTCAGCCTTGGAAGGTTTTTGCTATTGAGTGGAGAGATGGGACCTTGGTGTAAACTCCCATTTTCATTCACCACCAAATAATTTAAAAGTGCAATCAATAAGATAAAAGATGCACAACCAATTAAGTTTAATACGAGATAAAGTAGATGTTGACTATCACACCTTACGTAAAACCTATGGATATGAGACCAAGTAACCCTACATGGAGACGCTGGATTTTGATATGATCTAACTTAATATAATCATGAAATTGGTGGTAGGGAAGGAGGCATGCCAAGTCTATATCTACTTAAAGCCAAATCTAAAGGATAGTGAGGTGGTCAAAGTGTGTGACACCAATCTTACTCTACCCCCATCAAGGAAAACAATACGAAGTGTAGACACAAGCCCACTCTAGAAGAAGAATAAGAAGAGGAATATGTGACAGAATGAAGCTATATCATAGTGCACATAAGAGGATGCGAGAACAGTGATAGGAAGAAATCACATCACGCTCCATGAGTTTCTCCAACTTTCCTAGTTAAAAGAGTGCAAAGGCCCAACCCCATACAAAAGGAAGAAGATAATTCAAAGGATCATATTGAGGAAGAAACCCTTAGAATAGGTTAAGGCACATAAGAGAAGAGGGGATATCCTATAATAAACATTGTTGATAAAGAAGAGGATGATCAACCTGACTAGGAGTATGAATATGAGAGAGTGTTCTAATATGAAGAGCACACACATGAAGAGGATCCTAAAGAGGAGTATGAAAAGGAGAAAGGGATAAAGCACGAGGAAGAATAAAAGGGATCAAGACTTGGATGAGAAGAAGGAAAAGAGGACACTTATCTTGTATAGAAATTACTACGTGATCAATGCACAATATTAGGAGCAAGACCCGAGTAATCATGATGGAGGAAGAAGTAAATATATACTCAACCACGGTTCCCTCATAGCCCAATATTTTCATACATAGATGATACAACAAAACTTATCATAGGTATATTTTAATACTCATTAGATCATGAGTAATTGTATTACTAGGATATGTTAAATAAGAATGAAGCCCATACTTGCACATGCAAGATTCTTTCCTTCATGATTCTCGACACACATTGAGGAGCCAAATTTTGAGGGAAAGAAGGAAAAGAAGAATCCAACAATGGTATTTACAATTGTGGACTCGACTCAATTATTTGACGAACCTTGAAAAAATGGCTATTGAAGTAAGGTGAAGGAATATCAACAAGGGAGATGCATTGCATGACATGCGAGAGGGCCTGAATGATTTGGGAAAGAAAAATAATAAGATATATATACGAGTTAAGAAACAATAGAGTGAAACTGAGTTCTATAAATAAAAGAGGTAGGAAATAATTACACACATTGCGAGTTCTTTTCTAGATGTGGTTTTGGACGCTAACATGAATAAGAATGAGAAGATTAATACCCTAGAGGAAAATATTATTTTATTGATTGAGAGGTTAAAAAAGGGAAAGGGCCCACAACAGATGAGTTAGCACAAGTGAATAAATAAAACATTGCTAAAATAATATAATAATATGAGGAGATATGTGTTGATATAAAGGAAGTCGTGTAGAAGGTGACAAATTTTTCGAAGATAAAAATTTTCCACACCATATACACACGACTTGTAGAATATGAAGTAGAGCTGGGCTAGTTAGATGCCTCATTGTATATAGGGGACAAGGTTTCATGTAAGAAAATTTTGGAAGAGGTACATGACCTAAGAGGTTAATTAAATCTAAGCGTGATAGGATATATGCAAGACTAGAATAAGTTTAGATAATGGTAATCAGGAGAGTAGATATCATGGAGGGGATGACTATTGAATGGGACGTCATTTTAAGGGAGATACAAAAAAAGCGACAAAAACTAGCCTTAAAATTGATACCGAACATTGCTAAATCAACACCAGGAGGGTCAAAGATCACAATTGAAGAATGAAAATCATTGGAACATTCCATCAGCCTAGAGTTCCTTGAACTTTTCCATGTACCACGAGCCTAATTTTGAACATGTTATAAAGATATTTTTTATTACTTGATTCTTTTGGGAACTTCCCTATTCTTTTAAATTGGATTTTTCATTACATTCCTTATTCATTAATTGGTTGTATTTCTGATCAAGTGATCATTTTTAAAAATTTCCCTAAACATCCCTAAATGGTGTCAGTGTAGAAGATCATCTCAAGAGCTTTCCAACGACTATGAGAACGCGACAAACAGACATCGGGAGCTCTAGATATGTTTGGTCAAAGTTCAAACAATGGAAAGTCAACTCTGGTCAACTAGTCAATATTGGACCGAATCACGCTATGACACGTGGCTTTCCACCACTCATCGAATTTTCTCAATTTTCCTATCGGGAGACGACAAGTGGAATATATGCTAATTACCGAGTTAATTTATTTCTATGCCACATTGTATGGGTCGAAATTATAATTACTTGGTAAGTCCACTTTCCAAATGCCATGCATATATGTCAAATGGCTATATATTAATGTTTATACATTAGTATTAAACCATGGCTAACCACAAACCCACATAAACTGCCATATATTCCAAATTCCACGTGGAAGAAGGTGAAGCGGTGTTGTAGGGCGATGCTTATTCCATGCGTGGAAATCCACGTGGAGAGGAGAATTAAATGGGGGCGGTTAAGCTTACGTGGTCCCTTTGACCACTTTATTTGTGTGGGAAGAGGCTTATTAAAGCCTAAAACCTTATCATTCCACAAAATAAGGGATTTAATCCCATTAAACATGCTAATCGGCTAAAATGGGTATTAATCCCATTTCCTATGCAATCCGCCCATTATTGGGAATTTTTATCCCAATTTCTATGTACGGGTAAGGCTAATATTAGCCTAAGGATGATGTTAAGTGCATTATTTGAGGGCCCTAAAATTGGATAAATAGGGTACCTAGTTCATTGTAATGGACACACCGGTGCAATGGACACACACCGCACAACGAAAGAAGCTCATTCTTTAGAGCGCGGACGGTGGACACACACACACAACTCAAGCTTATTATTTGTTAAGCTTGTTGTGGGGGACACACAAAAGGCGAAGACAAGCTCAGAGCTTGGAAGGTGAATGAGAAATTGTTGTTGTGTGAAGACCTAAATTATTTAGGCATTATTATTTTGATTATTATTGACCTATTATTTGTTAGGCAATAATAAATTAAATATTTGTGGCTAGGAGTTATTCAAACTACCTAGTCGGCCCATAGCGCCACAGTAAATTATTGTGAAGCCTGGTATATCGACCGGAGAGCCATAGGGCATTGTATTAGCATCTGGAAGGCTGATCGAGAACTGAAGGTTTCTGAATAGTGGAGCTGGAGCCATCAAGCTTGCCGAATACGCTAGGAAGGTGGGAGTCGGTGCTATTTTTCACCCTTGTCATCCGAAGGTCTGGTTATTCTTCTAAGCAAGTTTAAATAGTTTCCATTAGGTTTTCTTGTGAAATTACTATTATAACTTACAAGTTTTGACTAGTGGAACAGTTCGACCATGAACTCGAAGACGTAGGCAATTGTCGAACTCTGTAATCAATCTGTGCGGCAATTGTCGTTATTGTCTTGCATTATTTTAAATTGATTACTTTAAAGGAGTAAATCATCGGAAAATAATTAAAGCCTATAAGGGTCCGAGATCAGTCGTAATAATCGATTATTTTGGATCAATTTCTAAGGACAAATAATACCATAACACATTATTCTTGAATTAGGAGAGAAGAAAGAGTGTCCAAGTCAAGTAAATCAGATTCATTTTAGTATTTAGAGTTTAAGATTGAGATGAAGTTTCAGAATTTTTCATGGATGTTTATCTGAATGATAAAATATAGTATTTTATCTTGAAATAATTGACAATTAAATCCATCTAATTATGATTTAATTTTTTAATTTTTGCTAAATAATTAACTATTTTTTCATCCCCCTTCATGGGAGTTATAAATAGTTCCATGACAAGTTTGATTATCTTTGAGAGGTGAATGCCCTCATGCATTATTTATAATTGTTCCCATTGGAAGGTGAGTCCATGTGTCCTATATGCAGGAGAAACTCATATTTTATGCTTAACAATAGAATCAACATGGCTTATTGGGATCTTTGGGAAAATGATCTTAGGTTTTTGGGGTTGGATTTCCTTTTGGTGGGTTGTTTCTCCACACTAGTAATAAGATACCATAGTTTATTTTCTATAAAAATGTATTTTAACGTAACTCACCGTATACTATAGTTAGTCCCATTCAACAATTGTGATTTATCCATTAAAACTTTTACCGTTCCGACCATTTTTCAATGACAAATGCAAGCAAGCACATATTTTTAAAAGAAAAAATTAAGTAATTTTTTTTTCCACTAAACAACTAAATTTATTAAAATTTTCAAACAAAAATAAACTAAATTAATTTTAAAATAAACTTCCTATAATGACCAAGAATTTATGACTGAATATGAGGCATTTTATTTTGTTTTACGTGTCGCAATGCAATGTAGGGTCAATGGTTTTCGAGGTTGTGTGTAAAACTTGAACAAAGGCCTTGCTAATCTCCTCAGTATCGTCCTAATTTTATCATATGTCTCTAAAGAGACTAATGTATTGATGTCCTATTACAATGCTTATAGGTGGTTAGTCTAATTACGTATAACATAAGAGAATTATTATAATCGCCACAAAATTACGATTTTACTATATGATAACATTTTATTTATTGTAATAATACTACATACTATATAAAAAGATATCATATTCAATGTGAGATTACAATTATTGTGAATATAATAAATGTTATATTTTACAAGCAACATCCCATTATAGTATTTTATTACAATAACATTGCTAACCATAAAAACAATAATATACATAGATATATATCCTACTTTAATAACGTTTATAATTAATTATTACAGTCTCATCATAAATATTTAGTGCATATACATACGTACTATATTATATATTACTTAGAAGTTACTTGTTTCATATCGTTTAATTATATGAAACAAGTAACTTTTAAGTAATATATAATATAGTACGTATGTATATGCACTAAATATTTATGATGATACTGTAACAATTAATATATAATGACAATACTACGCATAGTATTATTTTCTAACTCCATCTTCATATGAAATTTGCATATGGAATATAACAATACTATCATAGTTAATACACCTATAATATATATAACTACTAAAATTATAGTTATAACCTCATGTTATCATTTACATAAAATTTACATTATATAATATAATATGTATGTGTGTGTGTGTGTATTTTGACACCTCTATTATATACGAACAATACACACACACACACACACACACACACACACACACACACACACACACACACACACACACACACACACACATATATATATCTAATACGTTATCATATATCACAAATAGTTATTTTAAAATAAACTAACCTACACTATTGTATGATTATACTAACATATATTTATATATTAATCTAATTCAGAAATCTAACAACATCCCCTAATATCCACAGTATTTTTTAACATCTTGTTCGTGTTTGAAGGAAAAATTTAAGGATATGAATTTTTTTGTTTGTTTTTCACTTGTTTGTTGAGTAGGTAAAATGGAGTGGGGCGAAGATATTCAAGGGGAAGGGAAGAGAAGAAAACAAAGGCACTGAGCTATCTCTGCATGCAATGCAAGTTTAATTCATAATGGGAATTGTTTTAGGATGGCTATTGGCAAGATCTTCGATTAGTGAAGACCCGTATGGTGTTGTGGGGGTTTAGGAGAACACTTAATGTGGTTGGGGAGGAGGGAGGCCATGGAGTGGCTTGGGAGTTAAGGTGGAGAGCCAAAGATAGGGTGGTGTGGCCACACAATTGTAGATTGGGGAGGGGGTCGGCTTTGCCACCCTCCCAAACTACATGATTATATATATATATATATATATATATATATATATTTATATATTTATAAATACACACACACACATATGTTTATGTTTCCACTATTTAAATATTGCTAAGTTTACAATGTTAACTAGGGTTTAAGTGTGGTTAACGCCTCGTATCTCAAATGAAGAGCTTGTATCATTATGCGAGGAAAATGGCGGACTGTTAGGCCATAAAGGCTATGCATAAATAGATGAAGGTTAGGTATAATCCTATAAGCCTAGGTTAATTGGACTAGAAATGAAGTGATAAATGTAAATTTCAAAGATTCCTTTCCACCATGTAAGAAGCACATGCAACTATATACATATCTCACATAATGAAGGTTGTATTTTCTACATAACCATATAGAGTCCATTATTGAGACATAAATGTTTATGTGTAGAATATTATTTTTAAAATTACAGAATAAAATTACTTAAATGACACAAGAAGAGAGTTCTATCTATCGATACCACTATTCTTCTTTTTGAGTTTCTGAAGAGGCTATTTCTCAATATTTTTTTTATAAAGGATGGAAGTATAGATATATATTTGTATATACTGATTCACACATATATATATATATATATATATATATATATATATATTTTTTATATAATATATATATGGAAGTATAGATATATATTATATATATATATATATATTCATATATAACCCATATATATATATATATATATATATATATATATATATAGGGTTGGCATCATTCAACAACTATAAGTTACATGAGTGTACACATATTCATTTATTTAAGAGGTTGGGGGTTTATATAGTCAACTTTGAATTTTCAAACTGATTTAATCCCACCCTCGATTTACTGATTTCAACAAAAATCATTATAAAAAACAAGTTATTAGTTTTAATCAGTTTTCATAACAAACAATCAAGTTAAAAGTTAAATGAGGATTTCATAACAAACAAGTTATTAGTTTTAATCGGTTTTCAAGTTATCTATGTTTTTGTTTTATTTATTTTTCTTTGTTTTGTTTTCCCGTAGTCCGAGTGTGGTAGATTTGGATCTAATACCAGCCTAAGAAATGTTGTCTAAAAATAAGGTAAATTTATTTTTGTTTTATGCATCGCGATGTGATGCTAGGTCAATGGTTTCCGGGTTGCATGTCAAACTTGAGTAGAGGCCCCGCTAATCTCCTCGATATCATACCAATTTTATCGAGATGTCTCCAAAGAGACTAATGTATTAATGTCTTATTATAAGGATTATAGGTGTTTAGTCTAATTAATTATAACATAAGAGAATTATTATAATTGCCACAACATTACGATTTTACTATATGATAAGTGTTTTACTTATCGGAATAATATTATGTTCTATATAAAAATGTCATCATATTCAATGTGAGATTATAATTATTTTCAATATAATAAACGCGTTAGATTTTTCAAGAAACATCACATTATAGTAATTTATTACAATAACATTTCTAACCATAAAAATGTTATATATATATATATATCCTAGATTAATAACGTTCTATAATTAATTTTTGTCATCTCATCACAAATATTTAGTGCATATATATACGTCTTATATTATATATTACTTATAAGTTACTTGTTTCCTATCATATAATTATATATATATATATATATATATATATAACTACTAAAATTATAGTTATAACCTCATTTATCATTTATACAAAATTTATATACATTACATAATATTATATATATATATATATATATATATATATATATATATATTATCATATATCAAAATATCAAAATAGTTCTTTTAGACTAAACTAAACTAAACTATTATATAATTATAATGACATATATTTATACACTAACCTAGCTCCAAAATCTAACAACATACCCTAAAACACACCGCATTTTCTTAACATCCTTTTAGGGTTTCAAAGGATAATTTAGGGATAGGAAGTTTTTTTGTTTGTTGATACTTATTTGTTGAGAAAGTAAAATGGGGTGGGGTAGTGAAAATAAAGGGGAAGGGAAGAGAAGGAAATAGAGGCACCGAGCTATCTCTATGTGCAATGTGTTGATTTAACCCACAATGGCAATGATTTTATGATAGTTATTGGCGTGAGATCTTATTAGAGAAAAACCGTACCATGATGTGGGGGTTTAGGAGAGAACTTAATGCAATTGGGGAGGAGGGATGCCATGACGTGGCGTAGGATTTAAGGTGTGGAGTGCCACGACCAAGGTGGTCGTGCCCACATAGTTGCAGATTGGGGAGGGGGTCGATTTTTCCGCCCTCCCAAACTACGTGCTTTAAGATATATATTAATTTTTTTAATATTTTAAATATATATGTATATATGTGTTTGTACACAAAACACACAAACACACACACACACACACACATTTCCGTTGCCATTATTTGAATAGTGCTAAGTTTATAATGTTAACTAAGGTTTCGGCATGGTTAACACCTTTGGATATCAAATGAGATCTTGTATCATTATGCGAGGAAAATGATGGATCGAGAGGCTATAAAGGTTGTGTCTAAACAAGTGAAGGATAGGTTTAATCCTATAAGATGAGTTTAACTGGACTGAAAATGAAGTGAGAGATATAAATTCCAAAGTGCCTTTTTGCCATGTAAGAAGAAAATACGATGTATACAAAATAAAATTAATTAAATGAAACAATAAGAGAAACTATCTCGTTGGTACCCCTATTATTCTTGAGTTGTGAAGAGTGCTTAACCCTATTGGTAGTTTTTCGACATGGGTTAATAATTTGTTTTATAAAGGATAACAGTATAAATATATATTTGTATAGACCAAATTCACACCAAACCCTATATATATATATATATATATAGCGTTAACATCCTTCAACAAATCTAAGTTGCATGAGTGTACATAAATTTGTTTATTCAATAAGTTGGGGTTTTATACATTCAAATCCAAATTTTCAAATTGATTTAAGCCCATCCCCAATTTACAGTTCCAACAAAAATAATTTTTCTACTTATTTTAACTACCAAACACATAACCAACAATGTATGACTTACATAGGTTTAATAAAAATTCCATCAAAATGTTAAGAAGATAAAAAAATAAGATTCTCATTTCTAATGTAACATGAAGTTACATTGATTTATTATATTTAAATACTTAAAAGAATTTTCTAATGTATTTTTCACCTAAAACAAGATTAAAAATTTCAAACATCAACAACAATATTTTACAAGAGAGATAATGTACATCAAAATATAACTTTCATTCATTATGGAAGAAACAAGATTACAAGGTTATTAATAAGGTAAGAACAACAATGAATTTTTTTCCAAATGCAACCATAAGATGAAAAGGGAGTCGAGGAGGTACACCATGGATAAGGGAACATTTTTATGCAAGCTGCATGGAAGGATGGACATATCCATGTGTATCCATACTAGTAACAATACATTCACTTAAAAATATTCTCTTACTTGGCTGGGATACACAAGATGCAAGATTTAATTTACATCTAAAATTAATCCATTACCCAATCACTCCATTAAATTAAAAATCTAGATTCAATTTATTCAACTTTATATCATTTAGATTTAGATAGATTAACACTAATCAAGAAAACTAATTTTCATCAACGGAAATCTATAATATTTACATTATAAAATAGGACAACCTTACACTTCCACAATTGCATTTGATTTTGCAAGTCTACAAAATCCATTACACATAATAGATTAAAATGCCTAATATTCTTCTTTGCAAGGCTTACCAAATAAATGATACAAGTTTACATTGATAATATTATGGAGCCAAATTCTCCATCAAAATAAGAAGAGAGTTACAAGGCCCAAACACTAGTAATCTCCAACCTCCAAACACACAAGGGGGAGCCATGAGATACTCTCCACCTAACCAAAACAATTGAGCTCTCCCACAATGGCCCCTGAGCTCCAAAAATAAAAAAATAAACAAACCAACAACCCCTTAAGCAACACAAATGGTCTAGTTCCATAAGACCCAAACAACAAGCACAAAAAACAAAAATGCAAGCAACAACAAGAACCCAAATTTTCAAAACAAACCAAGTGGGAGAGGGAGGAATGTGGGTTAGTCTCCTTATGGCTCCAAATGGGTAGGGGGATTAGGCCTTAAACCTCCAAGTTACCAAACCTCCTTATACCTCCACTACACCTTATGCCTCCTCAAAACTCCCTCCCCCAAAAAATTCTAACCCCATCCATCCCAACTCCCTCAAGTGAAATACCTTTATATCACTTTCACAACAAGCCTAAAAATAATTTTACCTCCACCATAACTAACCCAACACACTCCCCTCCAACATCTAAATCTAGAGGCTCTCTACCCATCTAAACTCATTTCAATGCAACAAGTAAAATAAATTAGAAAGGGAGTGGAAAGATTAGAATAAACCAAGAAAGCAATCCAACCAAGCACACCATTTTCATCATGAAAGAATAATAAGAATTTTTTTCCAAACCCTACCTCAAATCCATAGCTTTTTTCATTACTTGTTCCAACTTTTCTCTACTTTTCCAAGCTCCTCCAAGCAAAAATTTCCCAAAATAAACAAGAGTGTAATTTTTCCAACCCCCAAATACTAAACACAACACTTATTTATAGAATAAGCAAGGGGGAAGGGTGAGTTGGCTCCACATGGATGCCAACTAGGAGTACCTTCTCCACCTCACCCAAGGTACACTCCTTTCCCCCATGCACATTTATTTTCTCCCAAGATTTAGTCAAAATACCATTATTTCCCAAATTAAGGACACACACAAAATATAAAAAGGGAAATAAGCAAGCCATCACCTTTCACATCCCTCACCCAAAACTCACATCAATAATCAAAGCAAAATATCCACCTAACAATGCAATTCAACCAAGAAATGAAAGTGCATTTAAACCTTATAAAAAAGATACAAAAATGAGTCAAAAATCATAAATAAGTCTACAAAATTACCCTACCTATGTTAGGTTATGGGTAAGGGCTCTTTTAAAGTAGTAAGGAAAAGGTTAGGTGACAAGATGGTTACCCAAAACTTCACTCCAAAACCAAATCCGCCCCTCCATTAATTTTTTGGTTTTTTTGAACTCATTAATTTGTTCCCACCTAGCAAGAGTAACATAGAAAAAATCAAATCACATGAGAAGAGGGGGAAAATTAAAAAATTCCAAAATTAAAGAAAATGCAAGGGTGCACAAGGGGCCTCAACAAAGGTATGCCAATAAATCATACAACCATAAAAAAAAACTACAAGGTCATATCCACTTTTCTAATCCACACTTAATGTTTCTCAAGGTGGCCAAGGGGTCTAGGCCTGGACATTTTTTTCCTCTTAGTCCCTTGGTCCCCACACACACACACACACACACACACACACACACACACATATATACATACATATAACATACATACATACATATACATATATATATATATATATATATATATATATATATATATATATATATATATATATATATATATATATATATATATATATATATATATATAATATAGGTTGTACACTACACACACATAAAATCTATCCAAAATATTTCAAAACATACATTTACATATACTAAGATCATTTTAACCAAGATACACCAATATCAATCATCAATAATCGTTATTAGCATAATTACATGTAACACAAGAAATTCGAGCACAATTGTGTTAGTAAAACATTCCATCATTTAAAGTTTTCAAAATATGAACGTTAGGACATTATCACAATCATCAAATAATTGCATGATCAATATAAACACAATAATACCATAATCCTACATCACAAGGTTAGCACCATCTATGCATATAATATATACACATATATAAACATCAAATCCATATAATTGAGTATGTCATGTCATGTTGATATAAATAGTGTCCCAATATCAAAGTATCAATATCAAATCCCTTATCAGTGTGTCCAAAATGAAATAGATAACAAACTAAGATAAGCTAATATAATATCATAAAAATATATAAGGGAAGTGGGCATTACACTTCGATTTTCTAAATACACCTAGATAAATAGGTGATCTAAATGTGCATTCTTTCCATTTTTAAAAATACTTTCAAAAAGTAAATAAAATAGGTTTGAATTTATTTCTATTTTTTCAAATAACTACTTAACCTTTTACAACAAAAATGCAAGGGTTGAGAATTGAACTCCTCACCTCTAGTGATTATAGATACTTTATAAGCCCTTCATATAGCCATAAGAGCTACTTAGCTCTTATAAACTAGTAAACTAAATACTTAGTTTTAATCTCTAGTATAAAGTTAATGATAAATAAAATTTAAAAACTTTTTTTTCCTTTGCGTAAAAGGAATTTACTCAATTTTATACTATATGAATTTTATTATCTATATAAACTATAGTTTTAAAAAAATCACTAATTTGATTTTAGGTTTTTTGAATATATGTTTAAAATTGAAGCTATTATGTTAGTTTATTTTTATTGTTATTATTTATCTACAGGAAGGGGGCGCCAATAGAGGAGAATGGAAACTAGAGGGCCAAAACACAAATTTCATTCTCTTATGGAGGCCATCCAACCTCAATAGGAAGAATTTTTGTAAATAGATTTGTTGTTTTTGTTTAATACAAAGCGTTTATATATATATACAACAAATTTTAACAATTATGTTGGTTTTAGCTTAAATACTAATAAAATAATTTTTTGTTTTATTTATCGCTTAAATACTTGTACATGGTGTTTCGTAATAATACACATTTATTTAAAGTTGCACGGGCATTTTTAGGGATAGAGCCCAAAACAAACTATTTTGATAGGTATACAAGTTCTTTAGTAAAAAAAAGGTGCCTAGGGATTTATCAAGAATATATAATATATACTATTGTTATAACTATATATTGCCAATTTAACAAACAAAATGGAGACATCTAGGGTATTTAGAGGATTAAACTACTTTTTTATATTTTATTTTATTTGTTTAAAATTAAAAATAGGCTCTAGGGTTTCATAAACAAAATTTTATGTTTATTATACTTTTTAGGTGATTTATAGACACATCTAGGTGCTTTCATGGTGAATGGAGGTTTCTACACACCAAAAGGAGCAGCTAAGATGATTTTTGTTGATGATAGGCAATTTTCCTCTCTAATACCTAGATTAGGGCAGCTAGGGTATTTACCAAAAAAATTGTAACTTCCGTTAAAACAACCCATTTGAGATCCAAGAACAACCTAGAATTAGTTAGGAAAATTATGGAATAATTTTTTTTTGATTAAAAGAATCTACAACCATGTTACAAGACAACAGATATCACTAATAGGCTCTAGAACAATTCTAATCTACTAGAGTATACTTTTATTTTATTAATAATTATTAGAGGTCACAAGGTCCAAAATTTAGGGTTAGAAGTTTCAATTAGGTTCAGAGGGAAATTCCTCACCGTACACACTCTCTAGCAGGATTAAAGTTTCAACTAGATTTTTCTCACCCTTAACACATTCAATTTTTTCCTAAATTACTCCCATTGGATAGAAAATTTCCTCACCTTTCCAGTGATATAAATAAGTCCTCCTAACTCCTCATATTTTTCAAGTTATGGGCCGACGGGCCTTGGGGTGAAAAGTTTCCCCCAAGAGCGGGCTTGCGGGCCCAGGGGAGAAAATTTGCCCAAAGGGCGGGTAGGTAGGCTGCGGGGAGACCTTGATATTTTTTTACCACATGGGGGAAAAAATCACATTTGTGCCTGCGCTGCTGTGGGTCTGTAAGTCCACAAGGGACACGTGGAGCTCCCTAAGCTAGCGCGGGGAGAATGGGGTGACGGGAGACATTTTAAAAATTCTCTCGCGTGGGGTGAAAGTAAAATTTACACCCACATTCCCATGAGACTGCAAGGGACACATGGCATATCCTAAGCCAATGCAAGGAAGATGAGGTGGTGGGGAGAAAAATTGGCTTAACACCTCGAAGGGCGAAGAGGGTAAATTGATCCGTGCCTCCACCAGTACCTCGCAATGCCATGTGGCAGCCCTTGATTGGCTACGGGCCGGTGGAACAATGGGGAAAACTTGGAAAATTTTCCAAAAATTTTCCAGATGTGAAAGAAAAAAGGAACCCATTCCTCCGCTGATGCCTCGTGATTCCACGTGGCATCACCTGATTGGTTGCGGGATGGCGGGGAAAATTTGCCCAAAATTTTTCGAAGGCGCTAAGTTAAAAGGGGATCCGCCCCTCCGCTGACACCTCATGGTGCCACATGGAAGCCTTTGATTGGCTATGCGCGCTGGAGCGCAGAGGAAAATTTGGAAAATTTTTCCCGAGCTCTAAGGGAAAAATTCGGGCCGTGGGCTCGCTAAGGAATTTTTTCCCAAAATTTGATGCCAAGAAAGAAAAACTTCGAAGGGCCATAAATTTTGATAGAGAGCTCAATTTTGGACAAACAAGGACTTTCTAGAAATCTCTTGACATCATCTTTACTCAAAGATCATTAATTTTAGATTTTTATAAAGTTTAAGGGGTTAATTTTAAGAAAACGGCCTACGGGATTTCAAAGTGTGAACTGGTAAATTTTTAACTTGTTAGATCTATTCAATTTTATCTTCCTCCTATCTCAACATGTCAAATAGACATGGATGATTATTCTAAATGGATTTAAGGAAGGATTCAAGGTTTAATTTTTCTACATGATTTGCAATTTGAACATTTCTATTTTTTGACAGAAAATGACTGCAAAATAGTTTGAGCCTGATTTTGCTAAGTTTTGAGATATTTCCTTAAGTGTTTAGTTTATTTGAACTTGTTTAGAACCTAATAATTCAATTAAATCATTTAATTTGTCATTTTATTGTTACAGAGTTCGAACTCATGTGCATTTTTGGTTTAATTAATTGCAAGTTTGAAATTACAAATAACAGGATCAAATTTTGATGGATCTATTTTCCATTTATTCTTCCAAGTATTTAGAATATGTTCCAATTCTAATCTAACACATTTTAGTTGATTCAAAACAAACCATTCAAGACAAAAAGAAAAATACTTGATTTCTAATTTTTCACATTTTGAGAGATAAAATACTCAGTATTTTTCTCACACGCATTTCTTCCATTAAATCAGAGATTTCAATACATTGATATGATTAGATTCAATTTAACAATGCAATTTGGGAAAAGCATTTCATTCATTTATTGATTTCCAAAGGCAATTTTACAACTTCTTTCTTTTATTCCTTCCAAAATCATTTATTGAACACAGGGTAGAATATTACATTTTCTTTTCACGTGTTCCACTTTACCATTTTTCAAACAGAGATTTCATAGAGTATGCTAAACACAGATTTCCAATGGAATAACATCATATGGACAAAACAAAACCATTTTCATTAATTCAAATGAACTCTTACAACTTCCTTTCCATTTGATTACAAAATACAGATACCAAACACATATTATTATTTCTAAGAAGAATACAGAGTATAACACTTTTACATTTCAATTTTCACTTGTAAATTTGTACAACATATTTCCATTACAAACATTTACAAGGTAATCCAATTCAAGTGGGAAAGGTTACAAGGATATTTCATTTCACAAGGGACGGTTAAACTATCTTTTCTCAGCTCCGAAACGGTTAACATGCATTCTTCTCTTTCTTCCAATTTTGATCACAACAAAGGCGGGGAAAGGCAATGCTTTCCACCCAACCAAGACATCCAATGAAAGGATAATCCATCATTCATCATTGGCCCTCGAGCCCAAACCACAATGCAATAAGAAATGTATTTCAACTCATGGCAACAACAGATTTCACAAAACATACACAACACATTTTCTAAAGAATCAAGAAGCTATAGGGGATGTTGCTTATGCCTCCCAAGTGGAAAAATGGGTATCACCACCTGAGTAAAACCCACCAAATATATATATATATATATATATATATATATGTGAATATCATTTCAAACCCTGTCATGCCCCTTATGACTCCCCCAAGTACCCTTATTCCTCACATTTTCTTATATCTCCCCAACCTTTTATGGCACCCCATAATGAGTAAAGAAATGCAAGCTATTTCTTTGTAAGGTGGAACCCAAATTCCTAACTCCCTCCACCCTTATACCTCCCTAAAACCACTTGTGCCTCCCACATAATAACACCATAGTCTTCTCCTACACCATTCCTAGGCCATCTACCTAACAACCCACAATATATACCAAAACATTCACACAAGAACATTTACATAAATAAAAGAGTATTTAAAGAGCCAAGCTCTTACCTCTCCATGATGGAGTTGTTCCTAGTTCAAAACAGCAAGCTCCGTCCAATGCAAGAAATCCAAAAATCAACCCAACACAAGGATGCAACAATCTTCCAAAAAATCCTTCAAGCAAGAGCTCCTAACAGCAAGAAAATTCACCCAAAATGAAGTCTCCCAAAAGTGAAGCAACCCAAAACAAGAAAAGAAATTCAAATTTTATAGAAGAGGGAAGAGAAGAGGATGAGGTGGATCTATGTAGGATGCCACATCACACATCCTCAACCCCAAACAAAAAGTCAACTTCATTCTCCAATGCATAATAAATAGGTGGGTGAATAATATGATAGTTTACTTACACACTCAAACAAATCCATACCCCATAAGGACTGAAATTAAATTATGTAAGAAAGTGCAATTACAACATTCAACTTGACTTGTAAAAATCATAAAAGGTCTAAATTTTATCCTCCAACCATAGGAAAGGTTGGTATGTAAATTTAATAGGCATGGGAAAAATTTAACTTGTCCCACAAGCCTCCAAAATCAGCTTCCAAGGAAAATTCGAATTTCCAAGAAGGTGGAGTGTTTGACACTCAAAAATTAACTTACACATTACTTACATATTCTTACAACACTTTAATTCAAGTCCAATAAATCTATCAATTACATTCTTATGACATCTTATAATTAATTAACTAAACAATATGATTACTCACAATATTTACACACCATTTAATAATTAATGAAAGGGTAAAATCATCACAAAATAAACACATGAAAACATAACAAAGGGACCAAAAATAAAAGAAATACATAAAATCCCTTGGTCACATTCAAAGGTGATCCCCCCATGGGAATCCCTAACACTAACAAACACACACACACAAACAAAACTAGTTGCCATGGTGACCTTGTTGAATTCATCTAGAATTCCAATGTGGTTGGTCTCCAATCCCCCAATGTTTGTTGTGATATTTTAACCTGCAAAACACAAATACCTCCTTCGGCCTCGTGGCCATATCAAAACATCCAAAATAATATAAATATAATTAAAATTCCAAAATCATCTAGATATATGAATCACAACAATAGCCATACAATCTAACAATATCATTATAGTTTTATCAACAACTATATCATCATCCAATATTTTTCCATTTCTAGCGCTACTCACAATATCCAAATATCACAAGTCTGAACAACATCCATCATATAACCATTCCCAATAGTATAACATCATCAACATATAAAGTGTCTCTAATAATCATCATGCATCATATAAGAATCAAAGTCAACAATAATCCATGATCAAATATCTAACATCATACTAAATCAAACCTATAATAATGTCCATAATATAGTCAACAGTGTCATGATCAATATCAAAAGGTGTCAAAGGGAAGTGGGCACTACATTGTATGTTTTAATTTTGGTATAAATTTAATAAACTTATTTTAATAGTTTTAAATCCTATATTTGGGAAAATAAATGAATATTTTTAATATAACATGTCAATTTTTTTACCACAATATATTTTAAGAAGAAAACCAAAATTTGTGCACCCAAAATTATAGTTTTTTTGGCACTTTATATCAAAGGTTTTTGCACTCTCCAAATTCTAGAATAAAAATTCCTTCACACTTTCTTTACACACACTCATAACTCCAAATCCGATACCATCTCGTAAATGTTGGAGAATAAATAATTTATCAACTATATTAATTTAATTAAATTAGTCATCCAATTTAATAATTACACAAATACTCCAATAATTATAGTTTCAAATGCATTGTAAATATATTCAACAATTAATAAATTAAATGTCATAATAGGGAAACTTTTAGTAGAATTTTTTTGTAAACTTGTGAATATTTGGGTTTTTAGAAATTGGAAATGGTGAATATTCAACAGTTGGTTGCCACCTAATTTTCTAGAAAATTCCACCAACAGTCCTTAGTATGGGTCAATTCACCTAGTATTTACACATATAAATGAACTTATGTATGTAATTCACCAACATTCGAATACACCTATTCCCATATTCACCGATGTATATAAGGTATAAGGTATAATATGATACATACAAAATCGTCTAACCTTTTTTGAAATATTTTTCGTGGAAGCTGAACTTCAAACCACCCAACCTCTTTCCATCACTGAAATAATTTCTTATCAACCTAGGCCATCTAATAGAGCCTCCCAACAGAGCTATCCAACAGTCGTCCCAACCAGTTGTCTAACATTGCCATCCAACAGAGCCTTCTAAAAAAATCTTCCAACCAACTTTGTCTTATTGAGCCGTTCAACAAAGCCATCCAACTGATATGTCCACAGAATCATCCAACAAAACCGTCTGATTGAGAGCCATCAAAATTTAAGTTGTCCAACTCAGAGTCGTCCAACACCAAGCCATCCAAATCAAATCCGTCCAACTAAAAATCCTCCAAATTAAATCTCGTCTAGGAATTCCCTTATTTGGTGCCATTTCTATGGATTTGGGAAAGCAGAGTAAGAGGGTTGTTGTAAGTTCAAAAATAGTAACAAGACATTGTTTGGATATTTTTGAAACTCACAAAAACTAGTGATGTGTCCAGATCTGCAGAAAATATAAGTATATACTAGCTACTAATTTAGAGATTTTTTATTATTATATTGTTCACTATATGTTTCAAATACTCTTTACACCCTTTTATTTTTTATTTATTGTTGTTAATAATATAAATAATTAATACTCTATCTATTACACTTTCAAATGTAGACATTTTTAAAACACCTTCACAAACTATCAATCTTGATGATCCTTTTGGTTTTAATGATCTGATTGATCAAAACATTTGTTCACTTGATGACATCAATCTAGGGGAAGATTCATTAGATTCTCATCCAACACCAACAAAGTAAGATTGTATTTTAGTGTCTGTTTCTAGAAAAAAACATGTGAGGATAGAGATACTCCTACTGAGTAATTAGATGCACAAGTTGAAGTTGAAGAAAGTTAAAAAATCTATCAGAAGAAAGAGAAAAAACTTGACAGTAGGAAGGATTTTCAAGTTTGAATAGGAAGAAAAATATCCTTTTATTGAACCAGTAGAGCTGAAAAATAGTAATGATATTCCAACTCAATGTCAATGCAAAATATGTAGTTAGAAACAAGGGAAAGAACACACAATGCAACTAAAACTAGACACCATTGAAAAAAATGTGGGAAAATATATATTTCCCAAAAGTAAAAGGATGGGAGCATAGTAAGAACTCATAAATGGAAATATGCAAAAGAGTGCTTGCATGTAAAATAAGGAAATTATAAAAAAGAATAAAAGCATTTGAAAAATATAAATGAAAAAAGGTGGCACAATTTTTACAAAATTGAGAAAAGCTACGAGATCGAAATGTATACAATTTTCTCTTATTGTATTCCATATATTGAAAAGGGAGACCCATTTCATATTTTTCAGAAAATAAAATTATATATCAGGTAATTGGCTTACAAAATGTTCCACAATCACATTGGTCAGATACCAGTGGCTGGGAAATAGAAAAATTTCTTTCTCTAGTGGAAAAGGAGGATCTGAAAGAGGCTATAAAAAATGCAAAATTTATTTCCCTTTCAATTAATGAGGTTACAATTATGGACAATACCTCATGGGTCTGTATTCATGTATACACATTTTCAAATGAAGTAAGAAATCCTCATCTCTTAGCAGTTCATAAAATGAGTGAAAATTTTAATTATGAAAACATTTATAAGTTAGTGTTGTCAAGTTTGAAGGATGTTGCAGGTATGGATGATTTTTCCATTGCAAAAAGTTGGTTTGTGTTGGAACAAATGATGTAGCTGTAATGCAGGGGACCAGAAATGGTCTCTGTATGATTACAGACAACTGTTTCCCCCTATATGATTGCAATCCATTGCATGGATCACATAATGAATCTGGCCTGTAAAATTGTGAGTAATTTCAAAAATTTTGCCAAAGTGGAGGAGCTGATCAGAGATTTGCATGCATATTACTCTAGCAGTCCAAAGATATTTTTATAATTTCAAAAAAATTCTATTCAATTGATAGATGATAAAAATATTCTCAAAGATGTAGATACCAGATTGATATCAATGTATAAGCTTGCTTGTAGAATATTTTAAGAATATCCTTCATTGACAAGTTTTATGTATAAATATTATATGGATGTGGATAAAGCTAAAGACTTATTATATTATCTTACAGATATCGAAACTTTACTTACACTCTGTGGAATTCTGCCAATGTTGAAGGAGATAAATGTTTTGACAAAGCATGTGCAAGAGCATTTCATTTACATAATGGACTTCATAAGACTCAAAAAATGTGTGTGTTTGAGTTTAGATTGTTTATATTTGTTAGATGATAGTTTTAAGGGTCCTATTTTTGATAGCTAAAATGCATTAACAGACCTTAAGAATGCAAGTTTCTTATTAAAATTCAATATACATGATAATTTGTGTACAACAACACATGTAAAAGAGATACCACTTCATACTTTTCAGAAAAGAGTAGATTTGGCCTTTCTGAGATGGAGGAAGTAAGAGTGACCTACATTTTATATGAAAAAATATTAACTAAAACTTGATTTAAATTGAAAATGATTTTTGTATATTTATCTACAGAGATCCGTGAAAGATTCAAAAGGATAAATTACTTGAAGCAATGGGAATTTTCAATCCATAGTTTTGGAATACACGTGGTGGCATTCTTGATACATCCATCAGTGCTTTATTTCTCAAATACATGACTAGTCTAATTGAACATTTCTGCAAGTGAGAAGAGATAAATGGAGTTGCTGTTGAAGGTATTTTATAGAAAAATTTGTTGAGTTCTCAGTCTCGAGATTTTGCCACTACTATGCTAGAGAAATTTTACTTTCTGGAAGAGCCAGATGAAAATGATTCCATTAGAAGACTTTGGAAGAATATTTATTCTAGTAGTATTTTGTGAGAGGATTTGAGTGAGTATATTCAGCTATATGAACTTTGTCAAACAATGATTCTAGGTTTTGTTGAAGATGAGAGGGTATTCAGTGCATTGTCCTTTGTAAAGTCAAAATTCTGAAATAGATTAGATAGAAATTTAGAAAGTTGTCTAAGATTGTATGTATCTAATTACTCTATGGAAACTTTCCCTTATGAGTGAGCACTTGCATTATGGAATTCACTCATAGAAAGAAGAGGATTCGGTAACATTTTGGCTGATTCGGGGGACTCGAACACATATACGGAACACATTTATGATTTTGCGAGTGTTGTAAGAAACAAATGAACGGGTTGTTGTGCGAGGATTATTTCAGTTGTCATATTTCTAATTTCTTGTATAAATTATTGAAATTATTAATAGTTGACAATGATTTGATCCTGATATATTTCATACTCATTAATTATAATCAGCCAATCTTAATAGACTTTTTTTACTTGTAACAAATTCATATTTTTATATTTTTCTTAATTAATGAAATAAAGACTGCTTTATTTGGCTCCATCTGTGTGATTGTCGATTAATGTTTTATCTATGCATGAAACATAAATATTTTCAAACATACACAAACTATGCATCTTAAACCATTCTTTATTGTTTACATCTCTAAATAGTAACATAAAAAAATTCACAGTGAGAAGAAATCCAATTACAAGTTTACATATTAAATTGTTGAAAACATTTAACAAATGCAATACAACATTTAATATAATTCCAATTCAAAAAAATTCTTGTATTCATTCTATCAAGAGGTAGAATACTTTATGAAGACATGTTTTCATAAAGCATTTTTGGCCAATAAATTTACAAAATTATGGGTTGTCAATGTTTTTAAAGCTTTCGAGAAAGTTCTGTCATATAAGAACACATTATGAGGGAATCCTCTTTTCTACCTATGATTGAATCATAGTTGTCCTTACATCTGCCACATGGAATATAAAAAAGGAAAAAATTGGCTGGCCACTATCTTTTAATTCCTATGCCAGTGTCAAAATTGTGACAACACACCTGTCACATGGTGAAACTAACTAATTTTTTCAATTTTATGTTGTAGGGAAGCTTGATATTTTTCTTACACAAGAGGTGGAGGAATGTGCTCAGTCTATACAATGTTATCTTGCTAAAAATTTTGATGCCTAAAAATCTTGTGTTGCGGTATTGATATTTTGAAGAATATTCTGCTCCTCCCTCACAACATCTCCTGATGATAAAAGTGATGGATCAACATTTGTATTTTCCTTCAGTAAGATTTATGGATCCATCTGATGCTCCTTTATTATCCTTCTCAATGTATTATTTTTTATTTAATCTTGTGATTTTTCCTTCACTGTATAAATAAATTCAAGATTTTATGGGTATTCTTCAAATGTGCTTCAAATATAGCTGCTTCTTTCTTTAAATTTTCATATTTTTCTTGCAAAACATAAATATAAATGTATTATTCTATTAGATAAGTTGAAATAATATATTGTGGTGCTCATAATATTACGATTTTACATGTAAAAGATGACTTACCACAACTTTTTATTTTTCTGCATTTTCTATTAAAACATTTGTCTTGTCTTTAGCCCATTTTTGTAGTAAGCATGTGCTTCAACATTAAGATTCTCCAACCTATTTAACATTATGTCTATAATATCATCATCATAATCATTATTATATGAAATTTTTCCTAACTGAGCTTTGTTTAGTAAAATGTCAATCGTTTATGGTTGGCTCTCTACAAAAGTGAACAATGAATTCCTTTGAACGTGATTATGGCATCAGGTATTTATCTCTTTAATCAAAATTTTAGCCTTTCTCTCCCAAGTGCACACTAAATCCATATCAAACATTAAAACTTCTTGAATTGTTTTTTTTTATTGGCAAATAGTTTTTTGAAAGGGACTATACCCTTGATAACAAAAGAAGGCCAAAAATCCAGGATAAGCAAGAGAACCAGAGTGAAAAGGATCAAAATCCAAATGTTACAATGATGTTCAAAGTAGCTAAAAACAGCTACCAAAATGAGACAGAACAGCTAAAATTACTGCAAAAAAGTAGTAAAGGATCCGCAAAAAAATAGCAAAAAAACAAACAAGGACAGCAGAATCAACTGCAGCTACTTCCTAGTAGCTTTGTCTATGATGGTTTTGATATTCTTCTAGGATTTAAACATACCCAAAGTAGTCATATGGGCAGCGTCATTAGAATCCAGCTGCTCCAAGGTCTTCTTGCTTTCTTTATCAGTACCCCAAAGAGTTGTCGGCACTCCGCTTAGGTTGGAGACACTTCTGACGTGTTGTTCAATAAATTCCTCAATCGCCCTAAAGATGGCGATGTTGTAATCATGCCTAGTCTTGGCCTTCCCTAAGCGAGAGTCCAAGGAGTGCAATTTCTTGTATATATCTTCAATTTGGTTGCTGTCCACATCCTCCTCCTCCTCCTTCTTCCTCTTTCCTTTACTGTTTTGTTGAATTGTTGCCCCATACTATCTAATATCATATTTTCGAATGCAAAATATGTCTTCTCATCATTTGTGAGTGGATATTTACTTAGAGGAGGAGGAGATTCCATTACTTGATGTAGATTTTTCTACGGTTGTGGTTGAGGAGGTGGAGTAGATTGTATCATATCATGCATGTAAAAATATTTACCTTTATCTACATCACCACTATTGAATCCCGGATACTCACCTTCAAGCTTGATGTTTTTCAAAACACAGTGTCCGTTATACTTAAGACACCACCTAGTGATAATCCAAGAAATTATGTGGTTACATGATGAACTATTCCTGTCGAGTTTGCGAAGAAACCTTATATAATTTCTGAAGATCTTCTTATTATTTGGACCGTATGTGTTGGAATTCTTTGGTGGAATGATTGGAAGGTACTTTGTAAAATGTCTATTAACTGCAAGAAGCAAACTACAAATTATTAGAAAACTAATCATTATACCCTTGGGCCTTGTAAATACTAAAAAAATTGTAACTAAACAAAACATGCTAAATATTATACATTACCTTGCATGCTTAGAGACATAGACATGGAAATTCAATATTGACCCTAAGAATGAGTTTGATCTTCATCATCAAACTCAGAACTTTCTAAACACAATAAATGTAGAAATATTAAAATATTGTACTACTTACATAACATAGGTTGATTGTGTTTCATCCTATTACCTATACTAGTAGGTTAAATTGGTTAATTATATAAACAAGTAAAGTTTATACCTATAGACAAATGTGATGGTATAGAATGTAGGTGTGATTGACATATCGACCCCCTAGGTCATATTTGACGAGGAACCGATATTTTTGTTGATTACTTCTCCGCTAAATCCATGTCGAAATCCGAAGAGACCTATGGAGGGCTTTACCTCGAAAAGTAGCCTCCTTATGAAATCTGAAGCCATAATTATTCTTTGCAAAATATAATATTACAATTATTATTGTATTAAAAATAATTAATGTGAAATCATTATAATGTGAAAACTTTAAAAGTAATTATTACATGTTGTTCTTTAACAGGAGACCAATCATTTTATCATTAATTACAGTTGGAATTTGTGTGTGTTGCAATTTGTAGAAAGCTTCATGATAGAAAGCAAGTAAATAATTGGAAAAAGAGAATATAATCTTGGATTTATCAGATATATTTGTACTACAAGCATGGGTGACATCTGTTTTTATTTGATTGGACAAATATGTGCACCAATCGAATTATTTCCCTACTAGTGTCCACATTATATACTAAACTACCCAAAACAGAATGTCTGCAGATTTTCCCTGTAACACAATCCTGCCCTGAAAAAGTGATACAACTGCAAGAAAGAATTTTTGTGTAATACATTATATAACAAGGCCTATTTTAAAATTATTAAGAGGAGCTGCAACAACATACAAGAAATGTTATATTTTTTTGTAGTCGAGTAATATTAAGAAAAAAATAGTTGAAAATAATATTTAACTTACCATCAACCTACACATTGTAATGAGACTCCAATTTTTTTGTCTTCATCTGTAAGGACCGCCTTTGTAGTCATGGGTGGCTGGTTTTGGAATGGTAAGCCAGTTAAATGATGTACGTCTGCGGGCTCAAATGTTAAAAAAATGTATGATCGATGAGGAGAACATAAAATTGTCCCTATTTCTAGTTGTAAGACACGAGCAGGTAATCAAGCACATAAGTATTAGTTTCAAATTGGGGCATGTTGACAAGCCCCATAAATTATGTTTTTACATCCATTCCTATGGTGTGTCTTCTAGTTTTATCGGTCTTTTGCAATATGTGGGAACATGATATTTTTGTAATGGAATTTAGGAATAGGAGCAAACATGGTGCTTTCTCTTGTTGAAATTTGTAGGAGAGGGAGGAAAGAAAGGTGCACATAAGTTTGGTAGAATATTGGAGAGCTCAAAGCGTTGGAAAATTTTGTGGAAAAGTGAAGAAATGAACCTTGTATGGGTATATATAGGGCTCATAAGGGTTTAAGGGAAATGTGGTGATAAATAATTGGCTAAGAAATTTAAGGCAACTACCTAGGGACACGTGGGAAAGAAACCCATCCATATTCTTGTAGGTATATGGTTTACGCGAGCCACAAAACAAGCCAACAAAATCCATCCATCTCTTATTGGATAGACATCTATTTTTTTTGGACGGCCTAACATTTGGCCGTCCATCCATCTCTATTGGATGGACATCTAAGAGTGTTCATCCAACAAGAACAACAATCCATCTAAAATGGTGCAAAAGAACCCTCAATATATGACCATCTAAACTATGTTGGATGACCGTCCAATCTAGGTTAGATGACCGTCCAACCTAGGTTAGATGGCCATCCAACCAATGTTATATGGCCATCCAACAAATGTTAGATGACCATCCAATCAATGTTATATAGTCGTCCAACTTGAATAGGTGGTTGTATAACCTACCTAAATTCGTCAATAGCTATGCCCATCGTCTAACACTCATCTAATACCCATACAACCATATTAAACTATCGAATAAAACACCCTATAAATTCACCTTTTCCATGAATCACTTTTTCAAACACTCGCCATTATTTCAAAAGTCCATTTTGGAGACTCACCACCAATTCTATAAAAAAAATTCAGAGGGGGGGGTCTTAAAATAAACCCTGTGTCAGAGTGTAAAGTAAGTTTATAAAGTTAAAATTAACACAACAAAAGTAAAAAACAAAATACAAACTTAAGATATATAGTGGGAAAAACACGAAGGTCAAAACCCCACTTCAATAGCAGATACTTTACGTAACACCTCCACTTCCTCCTCGGTCCCACAACAATTCTCACAATTTTTTTTTTACAAAGTGACAAGAAGAATTTCCCGTAAATCTCACAATTCACACATTACAATTATCCAATCCCTACTTTTGTGAGGGATTACCCTACTAAATAGGGTGGGTGAATCGGTTGCACTCAGTGTACCGTTTCACTCTTTTAATTAAATCAAACTAATTTAATTAAATGCGGGGACTGAATCCTTCCAATAATAAAATTTAAACAAGGGGTGTGAAGTGGTTTCCCACCTAAAATGTTTCCCCACTCAAAATTATTACCCTAACAATATCAAAGATCCTATTTTAAGCTCCATAATGAATTTTTCAATCTACACAAATAAATGGATTTTTCACTACTTGATAAACCCGGAGGTTGAGAAATGTATATTTATTACTACAAATAACCATGTAAGAAGTCACTTTAAATTTCCTTATGATGTAATTTCCATCCTTTTTATGTAACCAAAGAGATTCCAAGACTAGTGGAATTCATCTTGGCTAATAGATTGAAAAAGCATAATAATTAATACCTTTTACTTGTGAAAATATTTTGTGACAAAATTTGGCTTTATACCTTCCAATGGACCCATCTATTACATAGTTAATGTGGTATATACATTTTCACCTTGGCACATTTATTCCTTTATAAAGGGGAACTAGGTCTCAAGTGTCATTATTTTTAAAAAATGTTTTTCTTCTACCATGGTTATATTATATTCAAATGAATATAAGCCTCATTATAGTCTTTAGATCTTGACTCATTACAAATTATGAAATAAGTGTAACATCAAAATTATGTTTGCAATGTATTCCTGCATGGATCGTTAGGATTCCCTACCCATGAAATTACATCTTCATGAATTGTATGACTCCATTTGGTTGGGTTTGTGTCAGTTATATAGGAACATTTGGAATTAGATCTATCTTAGGTAGTATAACATTGTATCATATTGTCGAAATAAGATGTTGATGTCACCCTAATAATTCATCATCTAAATTATATTGATGTTTAGAAGTAAAATAATATGAATTTTCATCCTCTTCATAGGGGAAATAAGAATTTATATCTAGATTGACATAAAATCATGGAGGAGAAGTAGAATATGTTATCTCATAATCATGGGATTTTTAATCAAACTACACATCCCATTAGTAAACAACTTGAGTATTACCTGAAAAAATAAAATAAAATTATTTCACATTTTCATAATAATTAACAAATATATAAGGATGACCCTTCCCACCCATATATGTGAACTTATCATCTTGGATATACACCCATGCATTACATATAAAAACCATAGAATAAGAAATATCTAGATCAACACAAAACCATTTTTATTAAGAAGTTATATCTTACACTTTTGGATGTGAAGCATGATTTTGGATGAGATTTATACACTAAAATACTTCTTCCCAGAATTTTAGGAGGTGTTTTTTTGAATGCACCATATTATTGGCAACTTAATTTATTTTAAAACTTCCACATTTTACTAATGGGTGTAGGGAATAATATACTTTATTTGGATGCCTATTTGTTTATTAAACCTAGCATTTGATTTGTTGACATACTATCATTTATTAATTATTCATATACACTAGATATTCCTCTACTAGAATATGTGACCTGATGTATGGATAATAATTTTGTAGAAAAATTTGGGATGTAGATAAATCTATTAAATTTGTTATTCTATATCACAATGGACCCTTTACCTTAAATAGTGAGAAGAATAGAGATGCCCACACAATTTTTGATTGGGTTACTTTCATTATGATTATTAAATATAGACCTCTAATTTTCCTCATGGTTAAAGTATTTTGAATCTAAATCCATTAATCTACTAGTGATTCATAATTTTTTGAAAAAAGAATTTTTGTTATTTCCTTATGTATAGCTATGTAGATTCATATTTTTCATTTCTCCTTACAAGTGTACCACTTTCTTGTAATATGGCGATTCATCATTTCTTGTAATAAAATGGTAGTTATAAGGATCTTTATCAAGAAATTTATGTATTTCTCTTTTTACCTTCTTTTATTAAGTATGAGGATTGGAGTCGGTTTATTAATTACCCTCTTTTTTTGGACTTAGCTTTTCCTTTTCCTTTTTTGAGGCCTTTTTAACTTTCCTTAAATAGGTTGTGGACTCATAGTATCATCATTGATAACTAATGTATATTGTTTAGTTCCTTCATGTTGTATGTCACCAATGAAAATAAATCTTCCATATTCTCTCTAAATTTGGTCGAATAAATTATCAAAGGTGGGTGCATAAAATTTTGTACCAAGTGAATCTTATTATATGAAATGGTTATGACCCAATTTTCACTACTTATTAATTATGATTAAGACATCATTCTTGGTAATAATGGTATCAATTAACGAAGCCTCTAGTGTCTAATTTGAGTGATGAAATCCTCATTCTAATTAAAGTATATTAGACTAAGAGATACAATATTTTTTCCAAATAACATACTCTTATCCTAATTTTTTACCCAATATTTTCTCCAAGATCTTCCAGAATTTATAAGGATTTATGATATTCTAAAAGTGAAACTTTAGTTTAGAAGATATAAATTGTCTACTTATTCCTCTAGGTTCATCACATTGGTTTTTCCATCTTACTAGTTTGATAAGGTCTACAAGGGAAATTTCTTGTGTAATAATGTAATAGAATCCTTGTTGATGATCACATTAGTAATGTAACTATTATACATTCTCCCCACTGGATAAAATGGAAAAATGAACAAGTTAGAATTGGACAAGTTGATGGAATTTCAATGGAGAATCTAGAAAATGTAGGTAATTTTCATGATCTCAGGAACTTGGAATTATTTTAGGAACTTCACATCTTATCCTTAGGCTTTAGAGTTCAAAAATTAGCCAAATTTGCAAAAAGGTCAAAATTGATAAGTTTATGGGTTTACATAGCTTCTTTACTTCTTAAAAGAAACAAAAGTAAAGTTAAGTCTCTAAATGCCTGATTCACATAGTTTCCTTCATTGCAGGTTTGTGATGTCACCCTAATACCAAAGAAACTAAGCAAAACTCACTCACTTTCATGAGCGAAGAAACTCTAAAAATACACAGAGAAGAAAGAAAGGAAAGGTTAATGCAAGGGTATGATGTTGCTTCACTACTAAAATTAAATAAGAATAACAACTCCAAAAATGTGAGTAAAGCACTTCTGAAAGTCCACATAACTAAGGAAAGTGGTGAAGTAGTGTTACGCGATTGCAAATTGGATTTAATTAGAGTAAAACTAGATCGTAAACCTAAGTTGAGAAGTCCAAAAAAACCACAAATAAATGAAGGGAGTAACTCAGGTTTGAAACCCGGGGCAACTGCCAAGTAAAGTAATGGTGCCCAAAATCTTGAGTAAAGCAATGTATCCTTGAAATCATGTAAAGATGCAAGGTAGGAAACGAGTTTCGGGATTTTTGACTCAAAGAAGCTGAAGTCATGGGAGGTTGTAAACTCGTAGAACAAGGAAAGATAAGTAGATATTTATGGAAATACGATGCATACCAATTGTGAAGCATTCGGGGTCAAAAACATTAGTCGAGTATCTCCAAAACCCTTAGACCAAAGCAATGAGTAAAATAGGGTTGTAAACCTACATAGAATAAAATTAGGAAATTAATGCGGGGTTTGAACTTATGCTTGCTGAGAATTAGTGGAACCTTGAAGACTCACAAACAAAGAAGTTTGAAAACCTCACAAGACAAGTCAAATGAAAGGTGAGTTATGTGGGTTTTTATCTTAATAGAGCTAGGAAATAAATGTAGCTCATAAACCCAAGTTGAGTCACCTTAGAAACCTACATTTCCTTAACTTACTCCTCAGGGAACCAAATTCAATGAAATCAAACTTTCCAGAAATGTCTTTCCAAGCTCTTCATCATGAAACAATAAAATATGGAAAGTAGGTGGATTTGGTGGGCCAAAAACAAGAAAATCTTTCCCAGTTCAAAATGCAACGCCCCAAGTGAGCCAAAACACATTAATGAAGGCATGGGGAATTTTTTTCCTCCAACAAGCTACATGACATAAAGGGATGGGTTTTGGTAGGATGTCCATGATGTTTTTCAATCATGAAGAATCTGGGTTCCCTCTTCTCTCTCTCTTTTTAATTCTAGATGTTGTAAAAACGGAGCTAATTTGTTATTGTTGGATATTTCTCTATCTTCTCCTCCATTCTTTTACATATTGATGCAGGTGTATGTGAGCCTCAAGCCTCTATTTTGAGACTTTGGAAATAGATTCATGCCTCTCTTTCTCATTGTAATGAACTGTGTAATTATATGAAGCAATTAAATAGAGTTTTGTGGCCATTCTTCAACCCTAGCTTATATCTCATTGCATTCTCTTGCCTCTACATTGCATTTGAAGGTTTTTATATATGTTTTGGTTTCTTGCAAGATCTAAATGATTTTTTTAATGGAAATGGTGTTGTGAATGTTTGTTTCTAGACTGTGGTGTTTCACATACCCTCTCTATCTCCATTTCTTCCCATTTTCATCTATTGGAGAGTGTTCTAACCACCCTTCTCTTAGTGTTATCACCCCTTAGTGTAATATTTCGATTTTCATGAAAATTTCCTTCTCCTTAGTCCCTTGGAATAATAGGATATGATTACATAGTTATATTTATAGCATTAAGATTAGTTTTAACATTAGATCAGGAAGAGGAACCAACCTTCTCTGGAGAATTATCTCAGTTTCTTGGTCCCACACCTTGAGATAATTCCATGTTTCCCAAAAACATTGATTTCCCATTTCATTCACATGCAAGAAAATCAAAGGGTGTTTTTTTTTGGGGATAAATTTTTGGCACACCCAATGGGATAGGTTTAAAGCACCTTAGCACTTCTCTTTATCAAGTGTGGTGTGCTCTTGGTGAATATTTCAACCTTTACAGGAATTTTCAAGTATATTTGGAAACTCCACCGATTGAGCAACCCAATATCTCGATTCATGAGACCTTTCCCCTTAATCTGCCATTCATTTTAATGTTTCCATTTCATTCATGGCTCTACAGGAGATTTTTCATTTCCTCATTTTACTTCTAGTTCACTCCATTTGCAGCAGTTGGATGTTATCCCCAAAATAACCTTGAAAAATATGCCCCTTTTCTATGGAAAAGTAGATCAATACACTATTGATCGGATTTAAGAAATTTCTAACCATTGTTCCATTCATTATTTCATAGAAGAGAACATTTTCCTTAGACTTCTAGTTTCATCATTCAAAGGAAAAGAAAGAAATTGGTATAATGGTTTGGCTCCACAATACATTCCACATGGAATCATCTGGGAGAAAAACTACAAAACTAGTTCAAGCAGGATGTCGATGTCATTTTCCTCATGAAACATCTCAACAAAATATAGTGGGCTCTAATGGATTTTATTCTTGATTTCAACATTAGATTTACAAGGACACGACACAAAATTCATCAAGAATACATATCATCACAAGGTATGGCATTCTTGTATTATTTGAGATCCTTTGATGTTGATTTAGTTGTATTGATTCAGTCCTTAGGGGATAGAATTCTTCCTCAAGCTTTTTCCATTACATCCCAAGATGAGAAGATTCTCATTCATGCTGGAAAAAGAAATCCCATCCCTATTGCTACTATTCTTCCCTCACCACCTCAAATTATCCCCCCTTATGCAAATAAATAAAAATTCATCATTCCTTTCCAAAATAAGGAATATCCTTTTATTCCTTATCCTTCATTTGATGCTTCAAAATTTTGTCATGCCAAATAATTTCCCATAACAAATTCCTCCCATCTCCACCCAAGGTGTAACATTCCCATTTTAGGACTTTAGAAACAAGGATTTTTGTATACACAATGTTCTTTGTTCTAAATTAAAATAATTTAGAACACACATTTCAATGCCAAAATTTCTCATAATAGAAAACCATATGTAAATTTAATGACTCGGTGAAATAGTGATCTCTCATTTCATGACTCGATACTAAAATGATCTCTCATGTTACTCAGTAATGTGTATACAATGTATACTTCATTCCTTTACCTTTTTAGGGTACCCAAGTGTTTGAATTAAGAGGCCTATCTAAATATATGTTACTGATATTCATCTGAAATCCCACATCTTAAACTAGGTGATAAAGGACAACGCAACCAAAAAAATGTGATACTTTGGCCAAAGATTTTAAACATGTTTAACATGTTTACATTCCTAGATGAAATACTTGTCAAATGGAATAAGTACCTCACCACACTTGTTCTTTTATTTAGAGTAGTCTTTACTAAATTCGTTCAGTTCCACTTGAATTAAAGTTTCACGCTAGAAAAGGTTAGAAACATGTCCTAGTGTGGATGAATACTCGGGTGACTAAGGGTACATATCAATACACAATTGACTTACGTCGATTGGGTGTGTCTAATTATCCTAAGTCAATGTGAGAAGACCTCAAAACTAGATCATATTCTTATCCTTGAATTTAACATAGCCATGATCTGTCATGCACTTATGTAAGTCAATTTTAACAAATTATGTGGGGTGTTGACACATGTCAACTACATCATAGTATCATCATAATGAATCATGACATTATGAAGGTACTATGCTATAGTTGATGTGTGTCAACATCCAACTGAGTTTCCTCAACTAGATGGACATACCTTAGATTAAAAGTTTATTAGCTCGTTAATCACTTCATTAAATATTAATTACTATAACACTTAAGGATTCAACTAGGTTATTTAACCTATAAGGTTACAAGTTGAAACTACATGTGAGGTAGGTATGTAGATAAAATCTGCTTCATAACCAATTAATTACATGCTTTAGTTTTTCTTAAACAAAAAAACTTACATAATATCATGAAAAAAATTCTCTTGAAGTTATGAAAATGTTAATTGATTCTTCACTTATTTCAGCCCTAGCTTAAATAAGTCCCTTATAAACCTTTATTTTAGACTTCATGGAGATGAATTCTAAATTCCATTTAATTCCTTTCCAAGCATTCCTAATTTAATCAAGGTAATATGCCTAAGGAAGGTAACTTTATATTATTTACTTACAACATTCATAACACATCAAACAAGTTCTTAAATTATGTCTCCATGATTGAAATCAAGGGAATTATCCCTTTTCCCCTTATCATGGACTGATGTCCATTTATGAAAACAAATTGTACATGATTAATTATATCAATATTTAATACGCTAACATTTCATATTCCTTCCCCAACCATTTCATAACATTTAAGTATATTAACAACCCTCCTTCATTAGGATAATACTTAATAATACATCCCAGATCATGACAAGAAAGTATTATAATAAAGTATTATTTAACAATAATCACATATTCTATTCATCAAGAAGGAGTGATACATTCACCGAATCCAATTTTTTTAGAGATTAGAAAGTGTCAAAACAGCGAAGACAAAACTAAATCTTATTACAACTTTCTTTTCCAACAAATACACATCTCAAGTAATGAAGCCACATTTCATCATAATAAAGATGTCATTTATTTAACAAATCATATGTAACTTTTTTGTTTATGAAATAGTCCTGAAAACTCAACCAATAATAACAGAAAGACTTTTCCTTAAAAGAATACAAACAAGGAAGAAGAGAGAGATGTTTTAAAGTTTCTAATTCTAGGTAAGGATTAGTTAATCAACCTAACAACCCTATCTTTTCATCAATAGACTCTTTTCCACATGCTGGAAATAAAACAACATAATTATAGAAAGAAAGTTCACACTTCAACCTAACTTAACCTTATCATTCCATTTTTGAATAGGATCCTCTTATTAATCAGTTCTAACTTTTCAAGAATTAATGCTAGTTACACAATCTATTTATCTGTTCATGTATATTATTCTACTATTTCAAGAGAACATCATATCTAAACATGAAGAAATTATCAGACAAAATATAATTATTCTCCATCACAAAACTAAGAATATGTCAAGCTCAACATTGAGGTTAAATTCGATTGGATAAAATTATGCTACTAGATTCTAGGTAAAGAATACTTTATCAATTATAACCAACAAGTTAGCTCACGGAAAATATACCCTAAAAGGACTAAGTGATTTAATTTCAAGTTCGAATCAAAATAAAAACCATGACGAACACTATTCAATCCTAGAAACTTAACTCTTATAGCCTATAAGCTAGAAGAAGGATGAGATAAAAAACAAAATCACTCAAGTTTTAACCAACCACTATCAATCCCACAAAAGGGAAGAATGATAAAAGTTCCAAAACCAAATAAATCAATATCATTCCCTTATCCTATGCTAGATTTCACCCTCATGAATGATTACAAAGATAATGTGATTAACATTCTAGAATGAGAAAGAGACTTAAACCCACATCCTAAAAAGAATCTTCAAAAAAATAGTCTAAATGATATCAAAGTATCTTAAAAATTCTAGCCAATATATTAATTACGGAGAAGGAAAAAAATTATACATCAAACAAATTCGATTACCCAACTCCAATGTTGGAACAACTCATGAAGAGAAACAACCAAAGTAATCTGGTTTCTATCAATACAAGACTACTAATATGTTAATGAGGAAGCTACATCCATATATTATTTAAAGGCTATGCATTCATTCTAAGTAAAGATGGATTTAATGACAAAAATCATTCCCATAAGATTAATGGATGTAGCATGCTAAATCAAATGAAGAAAACCCATGTAAGATCAACAAGATCTTAGCCGAGGTAGCCGCAAGGATCAAAGTTGAAAATCAACATAAGAGCTTGGAAACAAAACAAAAAACAAAATCATAACAAGAAAAAATATATATCTTTTTTTCTTCACAAGGGTAAAATCATCATTTATGTTTCCACTTTGAATAAAAATGAATCATATAAATACCTATAATCTCGGTGAAAGAAAGAAGTGAGGGTAGCTCGAGAATCTATTCCAACTAGTTCCTACAGAACTATAAATTAACAAAAGAGAAAAAGAGAATCATTCAAACAACTTTCATTCACCAAAGTTTCATATCGGTCGATGATTCGAGAGAGAGTTTTCCCTTATTTATGAAGATCGACAAGGTAGCTAAAATCCCATAATGGGTTTCCATATTTAAACACGAAGTGGGTAATTTCTCAATTAACTGTAGTCCCAAAGCAACCTAAAACAAACTATCAATTACCATTGACATTACCAAGTAACTTGAGACTTATTCATGAAAATTTTTATACTTCCAAAATTATGGTGTATTGTCTACACAAAGAATCCTCCAAAATTTCATTTAATGACAACAAAAAGAAGACATGCAAGTCAAAATCTAAGGATTTTTACTTAGACATATTAATTTTCATTACATGAGACTCTTATCATAAGTTTTTCCTCAATTAAGAACAAACAATGGTCTTCAAATTCTATAACAACAACTAAATCAAATGTAAAAAAGAACAAAAAGGTCCCGCATAAATTTTTTGATATCTTACAAGTTTCATATATCTAAATCTTGCAACAACGATAACAAGGTAAACATTCAAGCAAGAATATTTAGATTCTAATAAACCCAAACACATACATTACAATAATACCTTGTAGTTAAAATCTCTCTTAAGCTGAGAAAAACAGCCAAGCCATCGCTCTAAGGACTCATGCAAAAGCAAGATTACCCATAAGTATGAAATGACACTACCGGATCTGGTATTCTAACTAATATACCAAAATTGATAATGCATCCAAGGGAACAAACAAAACACCATTGAAGAAAAACTTAAACGATCAAAGAATCAGAACAAGAAGATTTTCATAAAGAGCAGAGTTATTTTTATGAAGCACTTAAGTAAAAGCATAGGACTTAATGGATAGGCACTATCATGCCCGATACAACTCATGTATTAAATTTTCACAAAAATCTCCAAGTAGAACTTGGATTCCTTCCTTAGAACGCCAAAAATCTTCTCAAAACCTTCTTATTCTTCTTCTTATAGTTTTCACAGTGCCAATTTTATCTTCTCACGCCATGCAAGGATAAATATTCATGTAAGAATTCAAACTGGAGGTTCGAAGAGAAAAAACCACATGCAGAGCTTAAGCTCAAAAAAGACCAAATGACCAAAACAAAACAAAAAGCCATGTTTCTTCTTCCTAGGAAGTTTTTGATATTTTCAAAAACCATTAAATGCAAAACAAGACCGACATACCTTCCCCATCTCCCACCACCACCATGTTATGTTTGAAATGACTAAATCAAAAATTGCATGCAACTAAAAATTGGTGGAGGTGCCAACTCATTTCCCCAACTTTTCTCATGCATTCACTAATTTTTAACAAGACAAAAGTCTTTAATGTCCACGAATGCCTCTTAAACACCTAGAAGATGGTGCAACCAACTTTCCCCTTTCATGTCATCCAAAAGGTCCTTTTAGGTTAGCCAACACTAGGTTAGGATCAACATTAGTTTAGGAACTAACATAGGTCTTAAGGTCTAAATCTAAAGTTTAGTCTTAGGTCCTTAGGTTATTAAAATCCCACACTAAAAAAAGAACATAGAAATTTTGGATAGGTTACAACTTTAGGATAGAGTTATAAATTTAATAAACATAGTTTAATAAGGTTCCAAGTTTGTAGTAAGAATTGCATCCCACACCTATCAAAGAAAAATCAGATTACCATCCCAGATCATGTGTCAAGAAAGGGAAACAAAGATAAATTGTGACTTCGTTATAGTAAGAGTTTAGAGATCACATGATCTACCTAGCTTGATAATTATGACCAATTTTTTTTTGAATTAGAAGCATACCTCGGATCAATGAAATTGATCCAAGGTAATGGTTTTTTACAACCCAAGAATTATGAAACCTAAAGCTCAATTTTACGTACTACAAAGACTTAAGGATTTATTTGATGAATTAATTTATCATTTCCCATGTAGTGAATTAATCTTCATAAGAAGAGATGAATTCATTCATTTTATATTCAGCATAAAGATGGTAGAATTATACCTATTTTAGCAGATAACATATTATCTACAGCAAACATGATTTCATAGATCATAAAAGTACATCGTCTTAAGACAAGAATCACATGTCAATGTTTGTAACTTCCAAAACATAAGTCATCATATATATTAGCCATATTAGAGATGTTACATACCTATCTCCTAAAAATCATCATCATCCCGATGATTAACTTAGTCAAAATCTCAAACAAGAAAAATAATCCTAATTATAGTTTGTTCATCGATAAGTTCACAAAAAACTCTCGATTTTCCAATTTTCCAATTTTCATAAATTATTACACATCAAAATAGTTATTCCAAGTACTAATGAATATAGTACTGTCCAAAATTGGTTGAATTATTGATAAGATAAAAAAGGTCTTTATTGATTATCAATTAACAAAATTAATTCTATTCAAATAAATGAGCGAAAAAAAATTCATATCCTCAAGGTTTTCCCATGTTGTACTTTCTTCATTAAACTGGTCCAAATTAACCTTGCATTGACTAATTTCATGATTTCTCAAGTGCAACTGGTGAGTTTCTAACACTCTAATGGGTTCAACCATGATTATACCTAGGTCTTGGACCTGCAAGGAATTCCAATTCAACACATGTGATAAATCTAAACGTATTTCTTAAGTAAAGAAATGTGGAAAACATCATGCATTTATGACAAAGTAGGTGGTAATGCTAAATGATAAGCTACATGATTGATTATTTCAACAATTTCAAGGGTCCCACTTAATGAGGTGATAACTTGGTTGCCTTTCCAAAGGTTATAGAACTCTTTTTTAGCTTAACCCATAAAAAGACATTTTCACCAAGTTCAAATTTCTTATCAACCCTTTTCAGATTTGCATAACTTTTTTGCCTATCTGCTGCTTCTTTTAAACATTCATGAATCATTTTAACTTGTTGTTCCATTTCAGTAAGGATTTCAGGTCCAATTATCTATCTGTCATCCCTCAATGTTATCCTAACTAACAAGGGTTTTGCATTTCCTTCCATACAATGCTTCAAAAGGTGTCATTTTCAAAGAGGCGTGATCTATATTATTGTAAGAAAATTAAACTAAAGGAAGTTATTCTTCACATTTGCACTACTTTGATCCATGCAAGATACTTTTGTAACATATCTTCCAAAACCTGATTAGTTCCTAAGGCATAACTAAAATTTAGTTTAGTTCTTAAGGCTACATTAAGTGTTTTCTAAAATCGAGATTTCATTCTAGGGTCTCTATCATATATAATTAGCTCAGGTACTCCATGTAATCTAAAAATTTCATGCAAAAATATTTTTCTAAAACAGGTGAATCATCCTTAATATTACTCGATAATAAAATGTGCTACCTTTGTCAGGTTTATCAACTAAAATAACATCATGTTTATTTATTGACATTGGCAGCCCCTGAACAAAATCCATGCTAATTAACTACCACTTATATTGCAATATGCTATGTGGATACAATAAACCAGCTTGGATGAATATGCTCGATTTAACATGCTAACATTCCAAGCAGTGTGTCACAAAATCAGTTATGTATTTCTTCATCTCTTTCCAAAAATATTGTTGTTTTATATTAGCAAGCATTTTTGTAATACCGGGATGTCTTGAGTAAGGTGAATTATGAAATTCATCCATTAACTTTTTTCCTTAACTCACTTCCCAAAAGTATATACACTCATTTATCGTATCTCAAGATTCCTTAGTTATATAAGTGAAAACCATTATATCTCATGTCATTTTTATCTACAATAAGTGCTTTTTTTACTTGCTGGAAGTAAGATTCATATTTTATGATACTTTTTACCTCATCCTTAAACTGAGTTCTCAAAGTTATAAGTGCAAAAATATGTTTCCTATGACTTAGTGCATCTCGCCACTCTTTTTTATTTTCCTTTTATGTAACTTAAATCAAAATCATATTGTGACAAAAACTCTAACCATCTTCGATGTCTTGCATTCAGATTTGGCTGAGTTAATATATACTTCAGCCCAAGATGATTAGTCTTTTATTCAAATGGTATTCCTAAAAGATAATGTCTCCATACTTGAAGTTCTTGTACTATGGAAACAAGCTCTAGATCATGGGGAGCATAATTCGACTCATGTAACTTGAGTTTTTGGCTGTCATATGTAAAAACATTTTCATTTTATAACAAAATACCCCGAGTCATTCATTTGAAGCATATGTAACTACCATAAAGTTTCTATTAGGATCAAGTACAACCAAAAGAGGTGAAGATGTTAATTTATGCTTAAGAGTTTTAAATGTTGATTCACATTTTCACTCCACACAAATTTATTATATTTCTTTGGTAATGAAGTTATTGGTACAAAACCTTTTGAAAAGTCCTTCACAAATTTTCTATAGTAACCAAAGCAGGACCCATGAAGCTTCGACTTCATGTACATTCTTAGGTACAAAGCCACTCGGTTATTACAACAATATTTGATGGATCTATAACTATTCCATCCTTACTTACGACATGTCTTAGATAGTGTACTTTTGTCTCATAGAAATAACATTTGGAAAATTTACCATACAAACTTATTTTCCTTAAGATTTCAAGTACTATTTTAAAATTCTCATGATGCTCATCAATGCTTTTAGAATAGATAAGAATATCATCCAAAAATACAAATACAAACTTGTCTAGGTATTCTTAAAAGATATTATTCATTAAATTCATAAAATTTGTTGGTGCATTTGTCAATCCAAAAGGTAAAACTCTAAATTCATAATGCCTGTATCTTGTCCTAAAGGTTGTTTTATGAATACCTTCATTTTTAATTCTTAACTGTTGATACCTAGAGCGAAGATCTATCTTAGAATATACTGATGCACCACACATCTGATCAAACAGATAATCAATTATAGGAAGTGGATATCTGTTTTTTATTGTTGTTTTGTTTAACATCCTCTAATCAATACACAACCTATGTGTTCCATCTTTCTTTTCACAAAAATTACCAAATTCCCCCCACGATGAAACAATCGGTATTATCAAACCTTTAGAAGACAATAGTTATTGTAATCTGTGCATTAAGATCTACTAGTTCAATGGTAGTAATTCAATATGGTGCCTTGGAAATAGGCTTAGTTCTTGGTTTGATCTCAATTGTGAAATTAAACTCCCATTTGGGTGGAAGACTGGTAGTTATTCTAGAAACACATCATTGGAATCCATTAATAATGGATATTTTTCCAAGAAATCACTACCTCCTTTAGTCAAGTTTCAGAAATTTTTACTGCATGTAAGGTACAACATTTATTTTTGGCCTTTTTAAGCTACATAACTGATAATTTTCTAACTGAAATCTCTCATTTTATCACTGGATGTTTGTTGTTTTCTATAGATCATCTATACAACTAATGTGTTTTTCAAAATAGTCTACTTTTTCTTTATGTGTAGCAAGTCAATTAACCCCTATTATGACATCATAAGACCCCAAAGGAGCAACATAAATATCAAATTTAGTGGAAAAACTAGGAAAGTCTATGATTACTCCAAAAAGACACTTACTAACTGTGTGGACAACATTATTTCCATAATGTACAACCCAATATTTTTCCATTTTTCTAGCTTTTATTTTTAGTTTTGAATCTAATTTACTAGAAATAAAGCATTCAGTAGCTCCAATATCAAAAATTATAGTAATAAACATACCAAATAACTTACCTGACACTTCTATAGGCGTAACATGCTTCTCATCTTGTTTATCAACTACTTTTGCATCATGTATCTTATGTTATTGATTGTTTGTCATCCTTACTTAAAGGGCACTGATTTACATAACGATCTTTTCCATAGTCGTAGCATCCCCCTATAGGTCCTCATTTAGGTTTGAATTTAGTTCTATCCTTGAAATTGTTGTTTTGTCCTCTATAGGAATTTTGTCCATTATTATTAATCTTAACAAAATTGTTTTGAACATTTACAAACTAGTTTATTTGCTAATTTTTTCTTACCATTATTAACAAAAAAAATATTTTTGGTGCCAAAATTCTTCCATGACCTCTTTTTGGGTGCAAGAGATGAAGATGAATTAGGAATTTTATTTATGTTTTCTTCCTTATGGGAAGAGATTGCTTTTAATTTTTGTTCCTGCCAAATGGATTTTTCTACAACCCCTTCCATAGTGGTTGGGCTGTGAACATATACTTCACCCCCTATAATAGGGTTTAATCCCATAATGAATTTTTGTATCCTAAACTTCTCGTCAGTTTGATATTGAGGTACATACTTAAGAAGTTTAGTGAACCTCTCCCAATACTCTGTTACAGTTAACTTTCCTTAGTTAAGTTATGAAATTATGTCATCTTCTGATCATAATAAATTTGTGGTAGCCATCATTTCCTAAAATAATTTTTAAATTGATCCCAAGTGATGCTTGATTCATCAATATTCAATTCAGCCTTACGGCTGTCCCACCAGGAAGATGCCTCATGGGAAAGCTGATAAGCTCCCCATACTACTTTTGTTTCCTCTGAGAAGTTTCTTATTGTAAAGTACTTCTCCATTTCACTGAGCTAGTTCTCAGCTCCATCCCCAATGTAGTGCCATCAAACTTAGGTGGAATTATCCTTTTTATATCATTTGTGAGTTCAATTGCTAACCTTGCCTTTTTATTTTTAGGCTGATTGGGTACATTTGCATTAGCATTTACAACATCATTATTATTAACACCCAAATTCTCAACATTTGCGTTGTCCACATGAGGTGGTTGATTTTTATTACCAGCATCTTCCTCCTCCTCCTCATTACCCATAACTTTTTGTTCAAGTATAACAAGATGATCTCTTATGTCCAACAGGGCAGCAAGGATCTCATCAAGTTTTTGGCGGTAGCTACCTCTCCACTTGGTGGTGGGTTGTTTGCAGCATTGCCCCTTGTTCTAACCATTTTTTTAACAAGAATATTTTTTATCATATTATAGAATTAATAGGTTCAAGATCTGCAACCTTCAGCTCTGATACCAAGATGTAACATTCCCATTTTAAGACTTTAGAAACAAAGAATTTTTTTATGCACAATGTTCTCTATTCTAAATTAACATAATTTAGAACACACATTCCAATGCCAAACTGTCTCATAATAGAAAACCATATGCAACTTTAATGACTTAGTGAAACACCGATCTCTCATTTCATGTCTCAGTACTAAACAAATCTCTCATGTTACTTAGTAATGTGTATACAACATATATACTGATTCCTTTACCTTTTAGGGTAACCAAGTGTTTTTCTTAAGAATCCTATCTAAATATCTGTATTGATATTCATATGAAATCTCACATCTTAAACTAGGTGACGTAGGAAAACGCAACCAACAATTTGTGATACTTTGGCCAAATATTTTAAAAGTGTTTATCATGTTTACATTCCTAGATGACATACTTGTCAAATGAATAAGTCCTCACCACACTTGTTTAGTTATCTAGGGTGGTCTTTACTGACTTATGTCAGTCCCACTTGATTCAAAGTTTCACCCTAGATAAGGTTAGAAACATGCTCTACTATGGATGACTACTCGTGGTGACAAAGGGTACATAGACATAGACAATCAACTAACATTGATTGGGTGTGTCTAGTTGTCCTAAGTCAACGTGAATTAACCTCGACACTAGATCATGTTCCTATCCCTACAAAGAGCAAAACGTGATCTAGTCATGCACTTATGTCAGTCAAGTTGAACAAACTATGTGGGGTGTTGAGACATGTCAACTACATCATAGTATCCTTGTAATGACTCATGTCATTACAAAGGTACTACATTGTAGTTGATGTGTGTCAACATCCAACTGAAGTTTCCTCAACTGGACAGACATACCTTAGATTAAAATTTTATTAGCTCTCGTTAATCACTTCATTAAATATTAATTACTATAACGCTTAAGGATTCAACTAGGTTATTTAACCTATAAGGTTACAAGTTGAAACTACATGTGAGGTAGGTATGCAGATAAAATTTTCTTCCTAACTCGATTAATTACATGCTTCAGTTTGTCTTAAACGAAACAACTTACATAATATCATGAAAACAAATTCTCTTGAAGTTATGAAAATGTTAATTGATTCTTCACTTATTTCAGCCCTAGCTTACATAAGTCCCTTATAAACCTTTATTTTAGACTTCATGGAGATGAATTCTAAATTCCATTTAATTCCTTTCCAAGAATTCCTAATTTGATTAAGGAAATATCCTAATGAATATCACTTTAAATTATTTACTTACAACATTCATAACACATCAAAGAGTTCTTAAATTATGTCTCCATGATTGAACTCAATGAAAAAGATGTCCATTTATGAAAACAGATTGTACATGATTAATTATATCAAGATTTAATACACATACATCCATATAATTCAAATATAGTCCTTATTGTATTGATTGAGGATCTTGCTTATGAGTGTCAAATTTATAAGTTGCATCTCTAATTGAGAAAATAAGCCAACTAACATTTCAGATTCCTACCCCAACCATTTTATAACATTTAAGTATATAAACAACCCTCCTTCATTAGGATAATACTTAATAATAAATCCCAATTAATGATAAGAATTATTATTTAACAATCATCACATCTTTTATTCATCAAGGAGTGATACATTCACTGAATCTAGAAACATTTCAGAGATTACAAAGTGTCAAAACAACAATACAAAACTAAATCTTATTACAAATTTCTTTTCCAACAAGTACATCTCAAGTAATGAAGCCACATTTCATCATAATAAAGATGTAATTTCTTTAGTAAAACAGATGTAACTTTCTATATGTATTTCTCCTTTCATCTTTTACAAAATCCATCTGCAAAATTGTTAGTATGGGTCAGTTCATTTGAATTGAGCATGATAAGCACTATAGCATTAAAACGTTGTGATTTTAACTAACTGTTTCATAAAAAGAACTTTGTTGTTTATGAAATAGTCCTAAAAACACAACCAATAATAACAAAAAGAATTTTCCATAAAAGAATACAAACCAGAAGAAGAGATAGATATTTTAAAGTTGCTAATTCTAGTAACGATAAGTTAATCAAATTTAACAACCCTATCTTTTCATCAATAGAATCTTTTCCACATGCTGGAAATAATTCAAAGAAATTTAACACTTCAACCTAACTTAACCTTATCATTCCATTTCTGAATAGGATCCTCTTATTAACCAGATTCTAACTTTTCAAGAATTAATGCTAGTTACACAATGTATATTTATCTATTCATGTATATTGTTATGTTGTTTCAAGAGAACATCAAATCTAAACATGAAGAAATTTTCAGACAAAACAAAATTATTCTCCATAAAAAAACTAAGAATATGTCAAGCTCAGCATGGAGGTTAAATTGGATTGGATAGAATTATGCTACTAAATTCTAAGTAAAGAAGACTTGATCAATTATAACCAACAAGTTAGCTCACAGAAAATATACCCCAAAAGGACTAAGTGAGTTCATTTCAAGTTCAAATCAAAAGAACAACCATGACCAACACTATTCAATCCTAGAAACTTCACTCTTATAGCCTATAAGCTAGAAGAAGGATGAGATAACAAACAGAATCACTCAAGTTTCAACCAACCACTATCAATCCCACAAAAGGGAAGAATGATAAAAGTTCAGAACCAAACTAAATCAATATCATTCCCTTATCCTATGCTAGAGTTCACCCTTAAGAATGATTACAAAGATAATGTGATTAACATTCTAGAATGAGAAAGAGACTTCAACCCATGTCCTCAAAATACTCTTCAACAAAACAATCTAAATGATATCAAAGTATCTTAAAAATTCTAGCCAATATATCAATTACGGAGAAGGGAAAACAATTATACATCAAATGATTCAGTTACCCAACTCCAATGTTGGAACAACTCGTGAAGAGAAATAACCAAACTAATCAAGTTTCTCTCAATACAAAACTACTAATATGTTAATGAGGAATCTACATCCATATCTTCTTCAAAGGATATTCATTCATTCTAAGCAAAGATAAATGAAATGACACAAAACCATTCCCCTAAGATTAACACACGTAGAGTGCTAAATCAAATGAAGAAAACCCACTTAAGATCAACAAGATCTTAGCTGAGGTAGCCATAAGGATCAGAGTTGAAAATCAACAAATGAGCTTGCAGCAACAGAACAAAAAAAATCATAACAAGAAAAACAATTTGTCCATTCTTCACAAGGGTAAAATCTTCATTTACGTTTCCATTGAATAACAATGAATCATCTAAATACCTAGAATCTCAATGAAAGAAAGAAGTGAGGGTATCTCAGACTCTGTTCCAACTAGTTCCTCAAGGAAATATCAATTAACAAAAGAGAAAAAGAGAATCATTCAAAAAAATTCATTCACCAAAGGTCCATATCAGCCAATGATTCAAAGAGAGTTTCCCCTTATTTATGAATATTTGACAAGGTAGCTAAAATCCTAGAATGGGTTTTCAGATTTAAACATAAAGTGGGTAATTCCTTAAGTAACCTACAGTCACAAATCAAGCTGAAAGATACTAGCAATTCCCAGTGTCATTACCAAACAACCAGACTCATTCATAAAACATGTTATACCTCCAAAATGATGGCGTATTGACTACACAAAAAATGTTCAAAAATTTCATTTAGTGACAACAGAAAGAAAACATGCAAGTCAAAATATTAGGATTTTTACTCAGCCATATTAATGTTCATAAAATGTAACTCTTAGCATAAGTTTTTCCTCAATCAAGAACAAATGATGGTCTTCAAAGTCTATAACAACAAGTAAATCAAACGCAAAAACTAGAACAACAAGGTCCCAGACAACAATTTTGATATCTTACAAGTTTCATATATCTAAATCTTCCAACAACGATAACAAGGTAAACATTCAAGCAAGAATCTTCAGATTCTAACAAACCCAAACACATACATTGCAATAATACCATGTATTCAAAATATCTCTTAACTAAGCAAAACTAGTTTCAAGCCACTACTCTAAGGACTCATGCAGAAGCAAGATTACCCAGAAGTATGAAACGTTACTCCCATATCTCGTTTTCTAACTAATATAAGAAAATTGATAATGCATCCAAGGAAACAAATAAAAAAACATTAAAGCAAAAACTTAAACCATCAAATAATCGAACAAGAATATTTCCATAAAGAGTAGAGTTATTTTGATGAAAAACTTAAGTAAAAGTGTATGACTTAATGGATAGGAAGTACCATACCTAATAGAGTTCATGTCTTTACTTTTCACAAAAATATCCAAGAAGAACTTAGATTCCTTCCTTCGAACACCAATAATCTCCTCAAAACCTTCTTCTTCTTCTTCTTATAATTTTCACAGTGCCAATTTTATCTTCTCACACCATGCAAGGATAAATATTCATGCAAGAATTCAAACTGGAGGTTCGAAGAGAAAAACCACATGCAGAGCTTAAGCTCAAAAATACCAAATGACCAAAATAGAACCAAAACCCCTCTTTCTTCTTCCTAGGTAGTTTTCACCATTTTCCAAAAACATTAAATGTAAAATAGGATTGACATTCCTTCCCCATCTCCCACCACCACCATGTTATGTTTGGAAATGACTAAATTAAAAATTTCATGCAACTAAAACTTGGCGGAGGTACCAACTCATTCCCCCAACTTTTCTCATGCATTTGCTATTTTAAGCAAGACAAAAGTCTTTAATGTCCACTAATACCTCTTAAACACCTAGAAGATGGTGCTACTGACTTTCCCCTTTCATGTCATCCAAAAGGTCCTTTTAGGTTAGCCAACACTAGGTTAGGTTCAAAATTAGTTTAGTAACTAACATAGGTGCTAAGGTCTAAGTCTAAAGTTTAGTATTAGGTCCTTAGGTTATTAACATCCCACATTAACAAAAGAACATAGAAACTTAGGATATGTTACAACTTTAGGATAGAGTTAAAAATTTAAGAAACATAGTTTAAGTAGGTTCCAAGTTTGTAGTAAGAATTACATCCCACACCTACCAAAGAAGAACTAGATTACCATCCCAAATCACGTGTCAAGTAGGGAACAAAGATCAATCATGATTTCATTATTGTTAGTGTTCGAGAGATAACATGATCTATCTAGCTTGGTCATTATGACCACAAAATTTATGAATTAGAAGCATACCTTGGATAAATGAAATTGATCTAAGGTAATTTTGTTCTGCAACCCAAATATTATGAAAAATGAAGCTCAATTTTAAGTGCTACAAAGACTCAAGGATTAATTTAATTGAATCAATTTCTCATTTCCCAAGTAGTGAATTATTCTTCATAAGAAGAGATGAATTACTTCATTTTCTATTCAGCATAAACATGGCAAAATTGTACCTATTTTAGTAGATAACATATTATCTACAACAAACATGATGTCATAGATCATAAGAGTACACCATCTTAAGACAAGAATCAAATGTCAACATTTGCAACTTCCAAAACATAATTCATCATATATATTAGCCATGTTAGAGGTGTTACACATGACACTACCCAACTTCACTAAACCTGTTTCTAGAAGTTGTGCTATTTCAAAGGTTATCCCTAGTTTCTACCTAACCCTTACTAGACAGAGTTTTCCTATAAGGTTAGTGGAAAAATATGTTTGTTATGATTTTGGAGAGAAGGAGAAACCCATGCAACACTCCAAACAACAATACTTAAGGAAAATTCAGACATCTGTTTTGGAAGTAGCGGATCGGGAGAGTAGGGAGTATGTTTTGGGAATAATTTTTATTCTCTAGTTGATCAAATCAGGTCTTGTGAACATTAAATACCTCTTCCAAAGCATGTAGAAAATCAACAACCCCTTGTTTATACCTATCCTCTAACCAATTCTACCAAAGAGGATAATTACATACCCATTGAATATTGGTATGATTCATATTGGGAGGATGAGAGGATCCAAACTCTACAAAAATAGGAGATAAATATCAAGATAAAGACATTAGATGTGAAGGATAATACGAAAGGAAATGGAGGGGAAGAGAATGTGGTTTTCAACATTATTTCTATCCAAGGCCTTGAGGAATAATGTACTAAAAGTGAGTAAGGTGTTTCAATGGAATGCAGTGATCCTCATTGCTCTACATATCTAGATTTTTGTGCACTTTTTATGGAGGATTGGGATTGATTATATAATACAAAGACCCACAGAGAAAACAAGTACGAGAATCAAAAATCATCAAGATGGAAATAAAGTTTTTGTAGAAGTAGTATCAATTATAAATCAACTTGCAAGATTCCAGCTTAAGGATGAAAGTTTGCAAGATACCCATGTTCATGGGGATGAGCTTGATAGAAATAGGAGAACTTTAAGGATCAGACCATGCCTAATCAGGTATTTGGCTTCCCTAGAGACAAGAAAAGATTTACAACTAGTCATGCTTGTTTCAGAGCATGAGGAAGAGCTTCAATGTACCAAGGATCAACTACAATACCTCTCAAATCCAAATACGAGCAACTAAAATAGGTGTTTTTATACTTCTAGTTAATACCTTGATGGATAGAGTGAAAAACCAACTTCTATTCAATGTTTCACTCTTACTTATGACCATGTCCATTGAAAATTCAATTACATGGCCCCAATTTGTGAGGAAGGGAAGCTACTTATCCTTACAAGTTGCGGGATCTATTTAACCTTCTTTTCCTCTGGTTAGAGTAGAGTAGGTAGGTTTAATTTCAATAGAATAAGTGCTTATGCACACTCTGCATGCTTCCACTTGGAGCATGTATGATTTTATCCTTTTATACATAGTTTTGGTGCCATTGTTTCTTGCATAGTTCATTTGAGGTAATGTTTGGGGAAATTAGTTATTTTAAGATAGTTTTAATTACACTCCATAATCATCATATGTTTAAAAATATGCAATGCTTCATATTTTCCAAGAAATCAATTCATTTGTTCTCCATACTTGACATAAATTATATTTGGGACAACTTAAAATGTTCATTTTTAGTCTCATTAGATCATTAGCAGATAGAAATAGTTGAATTTTCGGATTCAATTTTTTTTTCCACTCACATAAAACCTTGTTCATTTATTTTTATGATGTGAGATGGTCTATTAGAACAATAGCATATCAACTCCGAGTCCAAACAATAGTGCTTCAAGTGATATAAAGGGGTTATTCTTAAATTTCATATCATATTTCATATTATCGGGTAAAATCCATGCCTAATGGATGCTTCAAGGCCACTGATCAACTCATCTAGTAGTAAGATGTCCCCGTGAGTCACCAAATTGTCATCCATTTTTTCTCCTTGGAAAAAAATGACAACTAAAAAAATTAGACTTGGATAAGTTGATGGAATTTCAATGGATAATCTGGAAAATGTAGGTAATTTTCATGATCTTGGGCACTACTGAATTATTTCGGAACTTCGCATCTTCTCCTAGGCTTGAAAGTTCAACACTTAGCAAAATTTATAAAAAATAGTTAGAATTAGGAAGTTAGCGAGGTTTACATAGCTACTTTAATTATAAAAAACCAAGTAAAGTTACTATAAAAGGATGATTTTCATAGTTACCTTCATTCCGAGTTTGCAATGTCACCCTCTTTGCCAAAACAACTAAGAAAAACTATCTTGCTTCTACGAGTGAAGAAATTCCAAAAATTTGTGGAGAAGAAAGAAAGGAAAGAGTAATACAGGGTATGATGTTGCCTTATCGCTAAAAGTAAATAAGAAAAACATCTCCAAGAACATGCATAAAGAACTTGTGAAAGTCTGCATAACTAAGGAAAGCGGTGAAGTATTGTTGCGGGATTGTGACTTGGATTTACTTAGAGTAAAGCTAGCTCATAAACCCGATTCGAGTAGTAAAAATAATGTAAAGAAATTAAGGAGTAACTCGGGTTTAAAAACCAGGAACCTGCCAAGTAAAGTAATGGTGCCCCAAAATCCCAAGTAAAGAAAATTTTCCTCGAAATCACACAAAGAAGTTAGTCGGAGGAAAATTTCTGCTTTTGACTCAGAGAAGCTTTGTGGGAATATGGCCCATTCAACCGTGAAGCATTGGGGGTCAAAAAAATGAGTTGAGTTTCTTCCATATATTGTAAAAAGGAGCTCATTTTTTTGTTAGATATTTCTCTATATGCTCTTCCATTCTTCTACAGGTTGATATAGGTGTATGTGAGCTTCAAGCCTCCATTTTGAGCATTTTACAAGAGATTCATGCCTCTTTTTCTCATTGTAATGAACTATGTGATTATATGAAGCAATAAAATCAAGTTTTGTGGCCATTCTTTAACCCTAGCTTGTATTTCATTGCATTCTCTTGCCTCTACATTGAATTTGAAGGTTTTTGTGTATATTTTGGTTTCTTGCAAGCTCTAAATGGTTGTGTTTAATGGAAATGGTGTTGTGAATGTTGTTCTAGACTATGGTGTTTCACATACCCTCTTTATCTCCATTTCTTCCCATTTTCATCTATTAGAGAGTGTCCCAACCACCCTTCTCTTGGTGTTATCACCCCCTTAGTGTAGGATTTCTTTTTTGTTGCATTTTCCCTTCTCTCTGGTCACTTGTAATTGTAGGATAGGATTAGATAGTTGTATTCCCAACATAATTTAGGAGTAATTTTAGCATTAGATTAGGAAGTTGAATGAACAATCTTTAGACAATTATCTCATTTTCTTGGTCCCACACCTTGAGACAATTCCATGTTTCCCAAAAACACTGATTGCCCATTTCATTCACATGCAAGAAAATTAGAAGGTGTTGTTTTTTGGTGATAATAATAACATTTCTAACAAAATTGGTTAAAGCTAGTGAGAGTAGCTAGTTTTCCTATTACTTTTGAGATGAAAAAATATAAATTTTATCAATACAATTTGGATTCATATGTTTAAATAATTATCTCGACAAGAGTATCACAATGGTATAATCAACCAATATGATATTTCCCTCCAGAAATAGATCTCTCAAATTAGATTTGTAAATGATGATCTTCATGAGATGATCACATTACGATATTTTCAAATATATTTAAAACTTTTCAAAAAATTAATTTGATATGGAAATGATACTCTAAGAAGTAGTGTTTAATAAAAATGTGAAATTCCATATAGTTTATTTGACCCCAAAAAATTTTGTAGGAAAAGTTAAGAAGAGGAGTTCCTTATTACTTATTTAAATTCTAGATTAGGGTTAGAAATGTGGTGTATATTCATATTATTAATTAAATATCAATATTCATATCAAAATATACATATATAGTAATTTGCAAGATAGATCAATAATAATATGTTATAAATATAGTAAATCATGAGAAGATAAGTATACTTAGCTATTTAGTTGGTTTGGAAGTTGATCTAGGTGTGATAGATATATAAATAGGTTGTAAATGTCTTATATATTCTCTATCTCAAGTTATTTCTATGCATGTTATGCTAGGATAAAATTGTTACTTAGGGACTAGACTATTTGGTCATTTCATCCTTATCTAGCAGTTCCATTTAGGCATATCATGAAGGTATACGAAAAATCCCTTGTAATTGATTGTAATATGCTTCATTATAAGATATTAGGTATTGTAAATGTGTGAAACCCAATAAATAGTCAACCAAAATGACCCAAAACTGTGCCTATGGGTGAAATACCTACAAAATGGTTAATATATGAATTGAAGTGTTATTTATACACTACCCGCATTGAAATAATCTATAGAGTCCTCAAAATAGATGTAGTTCTCCACTAAGATATGTGATATATGTATGGATGCAACTATATTTGATAACTTGATCACTTGACAATGATTTGTAATGGATTGATTTCTTGTGCTTGACTTCGCTTTAACGAATATTTGATTGGAAATTTTGACTTTAGAACCTAGTTTGGAGTGTTTCAAACCTATTTGGTAGCTACTCCCAATGTGTTTTTTTGGTTTATGGTAATTTAGGATATATTTGTATCCCTTTTGAGTGATATTTTCTTAAGAGTAATAGGTAATTTAGAAGTGAGTAAATGAGTACATTTTACTTGCTTGTATAATGTTCCATATGTATAATTTTTCATTAAGATTGACCCATGGGGAAAGTATTAACCCATAAAAGATGTTAAATTGAAAAAGTGGCCATTGGGTGTCCTTAGGCTAAACTACCAATTTCAAACCAAATTGTTGGATGGTTTGATCCCTTTTGGAGGGTTTGTTCCATGAGAGGAATGATGTAATGTAAAGTTATTTGGATGACAATTATGAATACTAGACATAATAGACTATTTTTGGTTGATAAAAGTGTTTTTATGTGTAACTAGGAAGTTTAATGAGTAGAGAAATTCTTGCAATAAGATTAGGGATATATCAATTATGCTTGAAATAGGTACATAAGTCATACTTTACGATTAAGCCAATACTGATATTATCAAGTGATAAATTACAAAAATTAGGTGTCTACATTTTTCTTTCTTTAAGATACAAAATTATATTTTATTACTTAAAGGAAAATATACTTGAGTGTGTAAAATCACTATGTATTTTCTAGATTTAATTTATTTCTTGCAATGATTGAGGTGATTTCAAGATGCCAATGTAAAACCTGCAACATAGTGTGTAGTCATTATCCATATTGAAAGAATTAAAATTTAACACTATATTGAATATGAAGATAGTAAGACAAAAAAACATGAAATGAATACACCTATTTTCATTATCAAAGGATGATTTCCTATCTAAGCACTTGGAGAGAGATATTGGGACTATGAAAATAGATGATTAGGGGTGATCAATTACCAATTTCATTTGAGTAACTAGAACCTAGAGGAATTGGGTGTCCCAACAACAAATAAGGGTTTCATAAGGTGTTTATTCACCCTAAAAACTTCAAAAAATAGTGATAAGAAGGATTTCATATATTTTTATATGCTCGAAAAAAATTTCTAAAGAGAGTGAGAAGAAGGGTGTCATAGAGCCTCTAACCACCCCAAAAAAACCAACCCAAACCAAACCATTAAAAATAAAAATAAGTCTCAAACATGAAAACCCATGCAAAGAAAAATGATAAATATAGACTCATGCCCGATCACCATGGATTGTATAGGTTTTAATGATCCAAATGTGAAAATTCACAATGTAATGAAGGACCCTCATTCCCCTAAACTATGCATTCAAAATGTACAAAGTAAAAATAGAATGAAGTATAATAATGATCCCAAAATTCTACACCAAAATATAGTGAAATATAATTGTAAATATGTAATTTGGCCCTAAATCTATATAAAAAACTTGTGTGTTTTAAAAAATTCTAAATTGGTTGTCTAAAATCTACCTAGGATGGCATTTTCCCTTTCAGGACAATAATGTATTCTAGTTCCATCAATGTTAGATGATTTTTTCTAGGGTTATGTACTACCCACCGGTTTTCTTCCTTCCTTTTTTGTTGACTCATTTTGATCAGTTTTTATTACATATGGAGACATTGGACATTTGATTATGCTAGATATTGCTTAGATACTTCTATGTTTTATCATCATGTTGGTTATGATACTCTTACACTTAACATGACATTATTTGTGAAACCATTTTCTTATTCATGCTACATACATTTTACATGGTTTAGAGATTATGATATTGGTGGTTATGCGATGAGATGGATATGCTTTGTTTATATTATATATCATTGATTTTGATCGTCATTTCTATATTGATGGATAGATAGATGTGGTGTAATTATATTCAGTTGATACAAATTTGTTTGATGATCATGATTATTTACATTGTTAGTTTATTTGATTTTAGATCGAGCAGGTATGAGGTTTTTCTTTGAGTGTGCGGGACTAAAAGTTGCACCATGAAGAGAAAAAGAGACTTTTTTAGCGCAACAAAGATTCTCAAGCCCGTTTATTTTGAATCTATCCCCACCTTGTTTTTTACCTTGTAAATATTTGAGTATGGTATGATCACCTTATTTATATGTGTTGGTCCCATTTGTAATCTTTCACCTTGGCTCACCTTGTAAATTGATATTGTTTTTGACTCTTTTGTTTAGTATTGTTTATTATTAATGGTATTTTCATAATGTTTTTGGTTAGTGGGTGATTTTTTAGTGTTAATAATGTTTATGGGTGTCTTAGGATCACCTAACATTATTTTGGGGTCAAATAAAATCTTGGATACTCTATTTGTTTCTCAAATCTCGGATTTGAGAAAAGAGTGGAATTTTGGAGGCTTTGTTGGAAGGTATGGGGTGCTTATTACCTTAAAATATACCCTTTAGACCTAACTTATGGATGAAGGGAACTTTTTGGGAACCCCAAAACATTTTACTTCTTAAAATCCTCTCTCAAGTCACCATTCTTGTCTCATGTGAGTGACTTGGGATTTGGTAACATGTTTTTGGGAGATTGCTTTTTGAATTTTATCTTTTTGGCATTGATTATTATGAGGGTACTTGGATGGGGAATTGGATGATTTGGATGTGCCTAGTTATTAGGGTGAAACATGTCACCCTCCCATGAGATTTTGGATGTGGAAATCTTGATCTATTTATATCCCTATTTTTGGGGTCTCGAGGATTTTTTTTGGATTTATCTTTTGGCTCTTGATTTAGAGCCTTTTGGAGAGATTTTGGAAGAGATTTTGGAGAAGGATTCTTGAATTTCTTGGAGAGAGATCTTGTGTATATTCCTTAGGAGCATTATAATCTTGATTATTTTGGATTGATTGTGAGGTAGGAATCACCTATTCATTGATGTTTATTGTTAGTGCAATACATGTAGCCATTGTTGAATTTGATAATGGTTTGTATTTTTTTTTTGGGTTTTAAGGAGTTATATTTGTTATCTTCCTTATTTCTTGGGATGTTATTTTATTTTTTCCCTCCACCCATTATGGGGATTGGATTTTGGGATGGATTTGGGAAGGGGAAGGGATCATTTCTTCATCCTCATGGATACTTGGGTAATCCATGAAGGTTTTTGGTATTCTAATCCCTTCCATGGGGGAACTAGGAGGCATTTCAATTTGGCTAAGAAATCCCCTCCTATCCTTGCCAAGGAAGCATGCAAGGATTGAAAAATTTTGGTGAGGAGAATATGGTGTTATAAGGGGTTTGGTGGGTGACATGAAGTTATGGAGGCATGATATTTAGAGGATGAACTTGGTATATACATTCTCCTTTGGTTTTTGGGATCCATTCTTCCCTATTCCCATTTCCTTATTTTTGGATACCTTGGTGGTTGTCATCTTGTGCTTTGATGGTGTAGACACATATAATTTGGATCAAGATATTTAAATACTTAAATTGTGCTAATTATCCACTTTCCAGCGAATTAATGACATATTATCAATAACGCACCTTTTCTCTTCTATCACCGCTGATTAATTACATTACGCTAACTAATTAACCCTTCTATTGCTCAAGACACCGATTAACGACCTTCCGTTAATTAGTGTTCCTTTCTATCTAGATTAATTAATTATTCATAATTAATTAACTTCCTCTTCTGTTAAATAAGTAAATAATCATTTATTGGATTAAAATCCTCTCATAACCTAGATCATGCTAACTTTCCTCTTAAAAAGCTTCTATAAGCTTACACCTATCTATGAGTTTATCACTCTTGATTAATTAATACACCCCCTCAACTCCAATGAATCACTAATGATAAATTAAACTCTCCTAAATAAAAATTAACCATTCTAATGTGTTTTTATCCCTAACTAACCTAGCTTTGCTATTATCCCACATACAATAGGATGCAAAGCTTCTTCAAACCAAAGGGTTATATAAATAACCCTCCTCCTACCTTTCTTCTTACACCTTTGCATGCATATAACATAAACTATAGAAATTTTTATCTTTGATATTCCTCTATTAATTTTGAGCTAGGTATCTTCATCTTGCATTTCATCCATCCAAGCTTTAGGTAATATGGAGATAATCAAAATGGCCTTGTAGCCATGTCTTGATGAGACTCCATTCTCAAACCCTTGGGATCAAACAAACAATCACATTTTGATTGCTAAGGATCTACATAGGTCCATTTCTAGTTAGCTTTCAAAGAGTAGAGAATAATGCTTAACATGTTAGTTTGATTTCCTTCAAATTTCTATGCATGTTGTTGATGTTTAGTCTCTTTAAGCTCTTAACATGATGATCTATGTTTAGTTAGATTTGTTTTGGAACTATTAGGTGTTAGTTTCAATTCTCTTAGCTTAGCTAATTAATACATGGATACATTTGGAACACCTGATGAGGGTAGTTAGGTTGTGTGTGCACATGCAAACATGAGCATGCAAGTGCCATAGATGGCACATAGATGCGCTAGGCACACACATTTTAACATGTGCATTTGTGTGCACACATTTTCCCTCCCAGAGATGCATACGCTCCAATTTTTATACTAGTGTCTACAAAAACATGTTTTAAAACATGTACACATGTGCACACATACATTTTAGATTTATGCACTGCCTAGTGATGCATACACACCCCTAGAATGCGCACACACATTTTCACATTTATAATTACCTAATAAATGCAATTAAATGCTAAAATTGACAAAGAGGGATAGGGTACCCACGAAGGGTCCATCGTACTTCTCTTATGCATACTCCCACACTCTGGACCAATTCAGTGTGCCTCTTATGGTTCAACACTCTTGCCATCTTGCTCACAGCTCATGGTATCTCATGGTAAAAATTGGTAAGGGTATCATAAAAAATGAACTATTCGCGATGATTTACCCACCACTAGAGGGGTATATTTATCTTTGTTAACATGTATTTCTTACCCAAGGCATGATTTTACCACCATGGTCATTCTTACTTCCTCTATCACCCGTCGTGATATTTATTTTAATCAATAATCATTTTTTACTCATTTTTGTCCCACCGGGGTATTTGTGTTACCTAGCACCCGTTTCTTCTCCTTGGGAATTTTTATGCTTCTAGGTGATCTTATCCATAATCATTCTTCTCAAAAATCATTAAAAAATTACAAAAATCAAAATTTTCAAAAAATTCAAAGTTCAATAAAAAATCCTAAAAATTGTAAAAATACAAAAATTTGTTAAAAAAATTGTAATAAGCTGATACACAACTAAAATTTGTGTCACATGCATGGTATTCATCCCATATCTTGTTGGAATTTTCATTTGTTTTAAAAACAAATGAATCGTAGATCATCTGGATCTACAACCATTTACAAAGCTAGACTTCTTGCTTCATCTGTACTTTGGGGCACAACAAGTTTCTTAGTATTGTTTTGTCGCACCCAATGATTCATCATTGGACCTTGCATCCTTTATCAATTCACATCACATATATACTTTCTTGGGGCATAATTTTTAACCCTTTTCATTAATCACAAACATGTGGGATCTTTAGCTTGATAACAAAACATTTGTGCAACCATCTTGACCATTGTTGGTTTGGGTATGTGTGTTTGTAATTGTTTCCCCATTAGGTTAGCTTGTGTACCTTCTCATATTACATTTAATTCTGTATGTTGCATTGAGTTGGTGTTTTCAAAAATGGAAAATTGTTCATATTATGGATTTTCATGTCATTCTACACTTTTGTTATATGCTTATATTTTTAATAAGGACCGATGATGTAGATCACTGGCAATATGATGACACAAAAGTTGTTTAAATACACTAGATGAAATCTAGTTATTTTATATGTCTTCATTTTTCTTCTATATCATTCTCCTATCAACTCTATTCTATCAAGCTTCACTTAGGGCATCCCGCCCATCCTCATTCTTCTATCCATTTCCTTCATCTTTTTGATCACCAATCAACCTATTTCATCACCCCATATACAATTGAGAGGGAATCCTTCACTCCACTAATTTTTCTTCAAAATTAACATGTTTTTATGCCACCCCAAAGAGGAGAATATGTATACACCTAAAATTTGGATTGAACAATTTAAATACTTATTATCCCCTTTCCTGCAAATTAACGACATATCGTCAATAACACACCTTTTCTCTTCTATCATCATTGATTAATTACATTACACTAATTAATTAACCCTTCTATCACTCAAGACACTAATTAATGACCTTCCATTAATTAGTGTTCCTTTCTATCTAGATTAATTAATTATTCTTAATTAATTAACTTCCCCTTCTGTTAAATCAATAAATCATCATTTATTGGATTAAACTCCTCTCATAACCTAGATCATGCTAACTTTCCTCTAAAAAGATTCTATAAGCTTACACCTACCTATTAGTTAATCACTCTTGATTAATTAATACACCCCCTCAACTCCCATGAATCACTAATGATAAATTAAACTCTCCTAAAGAAAACTTAACCATTCTAAAGTATGCTTATCCCTAACTAACCTAGATTTGTTATTATCCCACATACAATAAGATGCAAAGATTCTTCAAACCAAAGGGTTATATAAAGAACCCTCCACTTACTTTTATTCTTACACCTTAGCATGCATATAGCATAAACTAGAGGAATTTTCATCTTTGAGCATACTCCATTAATGTTAAGTGGGTATCTTTATATTACATTTCATCCATCAAAGCTTTGGGTAATATGGAGAGAATCAAAAAGACCTTGTAGACATGTCTTTATGATACTCCATTCTCAAACTCTTGGGATCAAACAAACAATCACATTTGATTGCTAAGTATCTACATTGATCCATTTCTAGTTTAGCTTTCAAAGAGTAGAGAATAATGCTTAACATGTTATTTTGATTTCCTTCAAATTTCTATGCATGTTGTTGATGTTAGTATCTTTAAGCTATTAGCATGATGATATATGTTTATTTAGATTTGTTTTGGAAGTACTAGGTGTTAGTTTCAATTATCTTATCTTAGATAATCAATACATGGATACAGATGGAATTTGGTTCTTCCCTCTTTTCACCCTTGTTTGTTTGTTGGATATTTTTTATTTCTTGTAATATTTATGGTGTTATATCCCTCTTTCCCATGGTCTTAGCAGAGGCTAGCATGCATTATCTTGGGAGAAAGACATGTAATGAGTCTTATGGTTGGGAGGTTTTCAAGACTTATTCTTGTGGTGTTTAGATCATTGAAAAATTTGGAGATTGGGGCTATGTTTGGAGGATTTCTTGAAGTTATTTTTAGAGAGTTACAATGAAAAGTTAATTTTTTGGTATGTTGCTTCCATGTCATGGGAGGCTTGTAAAATTTCATTATTAATTTCTTTGCATGTTGTAATATTCTAAATGAAATGAAAGTTTTACATAAGTTATTAGTGTTCTATTCTTGTTAGTCTTAATAAGGAAAGTATTCATCATTGCTGATATGGTTTTAGGAACTATTGTTTAGAAAATTTAATGTCATTGATTAGAAGGAATTTTCTTATTAAGAGTCTTGTGAACATGTAATGTTAGAAAGATAGAAAATTGTAATGTTGTTCTCTTGCAAGGTTGAGTTAAAAAAATAAAGAGGGCTATAATGGCGTAAGAAGGAAATTTTTATTCATTATGGTTATGAAGGAAATATATGCTTGTTTATAATCGAAAACATTAAGAAGGATTGAAATAGTTGTAAAGAGAATTAAACAAAATGGATTCTTTTAATTGTGTTCAAGTAGCTTAAAATGGTAATATATGGCACCAATATTGAGCTTCATCATCTTGATGTTTCTTACTAAAATTTTGGAACCCATTTCATTATCTCATATCCTTCAAAATTGTTTAGATATTGTATAAATGGACTTATTTCGTATCTTATTTGGGTAATTTTTGGAAATAAAAACATAGTAATATTTATATAAATTTTGATATTGAGTAAATTATTTTCTCTCTAATAAACATATGTATATATATTTTTATCAAAATTCAAATAATGTATAACTTGTAGTCAATAGAAGCAAAGGAAATAATAGTTGATTCTATACCATTAGTCACCTTATACCAAGAATCAAATATATTCATACTTGTGTGCTTGGATTTAGTGAATATATTTTATACTTAACAAACATACAAGTATCACAATATATTTAAGAATTTTCATCCCCAACATTATTAATGAGATAAACATAAAGTTATATGCTTGGTTTTTTTCCTAGCTTGAGAGAACATTATATATATCGATTTTGATTTTTTTTTAAATAATAAAAAAATTACATATATATTTTTTCTTAGAGGGGAGTAGAGGGTCGTGGCTTGGCCATGATCCCACCCCAAAATAAGGCCCCTGCCATTGTGACAACAGTAGATAAAGGGACACAGGATTTTATTGACCCCCTACACCCACACAACCACCAATCGGCCATCCTCCAAACCATGTGCATAGGCCCTAAAGGTATTAACTAACCATTACAACTTGCTTGTACCATATATACATACATACATACATACATACATACATACATACATACATATATATATATATATATATATATATATTTGTTTAGTCTAAGTCATTTGGAATCACCACCATGGGCATGGTGGTTTAGATATACACAAAACAATATGTGTGTGTGTGTGTGTGTGTGTGTGTGTGTATGTATTCATTTAGCCATTATAACCCTATTACAGGATTTGAAAATTAACGAAATAATTGAATATTGAAGAAATAAATCAACATGAGCCCCTATTTCATATATTGATTAACAAGTGTTTACAATAGCCATATTACATCAAAAGGGTCATAATAGACCAAATAGATCAAGATAATAACATCCTACAAACTAGAAACCCTATATCACCCCCTAGAGCCATTACATATTTATCACCATGAATCCACCATTGCATACACACTGGCCTCTACACACACCCTCTAATCTCTAACTCTCTACATTAATATCCTTTGTCTAGATCCAAATGCTTCCTTAAATAGGATGGAAGCTCACCTAATCATCATTCCAAAAGCAGGCCCACATGCCAAATGTCATCATATCTTGTATACTCAAGTGCCATGCCATGCATATGTGCCAACTAGCCATAAAAACTCCACTTTCCATCCCATAACCATAAATATTCCCTAGAATATTCTTTTCTTGAGCCTCAAGTCTCCATGTAACAACCTTGTCATCATTACACTTATCCGCAACCTCACATGTGTTTTGCATGTGATGCCCTTTAACTAAAATGTGGCTAAGTCCTTAAACCCTTAAACCCTTTTCTTTCTCCCATGCGCCAACCTACCTCTCCTTGCGCACTTTCACCCATGCACTTTTCTCCATAGTGCCTTCCACATGCGCTCATCCTTTTTCTTTAGGACTTAGTCATTTTTTAGGGCTCAACATCACCCCACACTAAACATGTTATCCATCCTCGAAAAAAATCTATCCTCCAACAATCAAAGAATAAAGAATGGAAGGAAAGAATAATTTGTACTTGGCTTGCACAAAAGAACAAAATAATTTTACTACTACTGCTGCATAAGGATTGGGAAGTCTTTGTTCAAGGATGCTTCAATTTTATTCCAGGCATCCACCTCACTCTATGCTTGTTGAAATAAATCCCCTATTAGTGCACTGACTTCATCAAATGATAACTTCTTCACCCTTAGCCTTCAGTGTATCAAAAATGTTCTCCATCTTTTTTAAGGTCACTCAAACATCCATCCTTTGCATGACCTGGGGATATAATTCCTTTACTTTATTTTTAATTGAGACCCTTAGGCCTTCAATCACCTCTTGACTTCTTCTCAACTTCCACTATGATTTTTCCTGCTCTTCCTATTACCCTTGTTCTTCTCCTGAAACTCCTTTAGTCCACCTCATGGGTAGAAACTAATACACTACCACCCTGTCCTTATCTCCACAGTTTTCATAGAAAACTTTGGCCATGTGCACCACAGTTTTACAAGGCAAGGAGCTCAAGTACACCGAGTAATGGTCTCCTTAATTTCAACTTCTCTGTTCCTTTTTTGTGCCAAAAACTTCCTCTCTGCTCTCCAACGCAAGTGGTTGCTTCTCCATTGTGATCAAGCATGTCAAATCCTCCAGAAGAGAAAAGTGACTCATACTTTTGCTCAGGAGGGGCCAAATCTGGGCATGCTAGAATGATGGAGTTTGAGATAGTCTCCACCTTTCTTGTATGCCTCACACACTTTTTTCCTTCTCCTCTCTCTCAACTCAACCTTCAACTGTGTAATTATGGACTCCTTCCCTTTTATCTCCTGTCTCTCTCTATTATCTCCTTATTCTTTTCCTCCAATTCTTCCTCCAAGGATTTGATTATGTTATTCCTCCCAAATAACCATGCCTCCACTTCCACTGACACCTTGTTGAGTGTGTTACAGCATGTTCATCAATTAGCATTGAGTATCCATGATAGATTCACCTCATTGGGGTTTGTGTCTCTATTACTACATCCACACCAAATTCAAACTCGGGATCATCAACATGGGACTCAAAATTCCATGACAACATCTTCCTTGTGTGTGTGTATGAGCTATCTTTCTCAAAAGATGACCAAAAAAAGAGTTGGTCTGTGGGCACTATGCTTTGGAAGCACACGCATAGGACCTTGTTAGGGTCATTGACATAAGTCATGTGTCCTTGCACCACTTGTCACACCTTTTCACCAATGTGTGTACTTTTGGGGAAGCCAACCACTAGAATCTTCTCCTTTTCTACATGCTCTCTTCCACCTCTCTCAATATCTCTTCGTGTGTGTGTCTCCACTTCATGCTCCACTAAGTTCTAAATGATGTCTGCCACTTCCCTTTCCATAGTGTCCTCCAACTATCCTCCAGCCAGGTGTGGGGTCTTTTGCACATTCATCCCTACTTCTTCTTCACTTCCTCCCACATTATGAGTGCCCTCCTCATAATCATTATTCTCCTCATCATAATTCATGTATATCATGCATAGGGGACTCTTTCCTTCCTCACGCTCTTCATTCTCCTCCTCGGACTCATCATCCTTTCATGCTTTTGTCTCCTCAGAGTCTAAACTCTGTGCCATCTTTTGTTTCTTCTTCACTGGTGAAATCTTCCATCACAGGGGACATTTCCTTCTCAGGTGACTTCTCCTTCATGGGGATTTATTCCTCCGAGTGTAAGTACTTGTGCCCGCCCTAACTCTTGTGCTTCCATGGTCTAAACTATACACACACTTGGTGCCTTGCTTGCTGGAGTTTCTTCCCTTTCTCTCTTCTTTGGCACCACCTTCTTTCTTCTATTAGGGGGGTCTTAGGGATGGATACATCATCCTCAACATACACACCCTTTTTGAACTTGGGCCTTAGGTGTACATAGACCCTTGTTGTTTTCTTTCCTACAATAGGTATTGACATGGATTTTACCATATGTATGTCATGAGAGAGACATACTTCTCCACATATGCACACTTCTTAGGATATACTAAGGTTTAGCACAACGTGTGGTGATCTGATCTACCTCACTTAGATCAAATCTAAAATTTTTGGCCTCCTTGAACCTATTAACCATGCTTTGAAAGTATTATGCTATGAAGGAAAAGGGTAGTTTACACCATGGAATTTTCATGCCATCTGTTAAAGTGAATCTACCTATGCAGAAGTGTTGGTATACCACAAACTCAACCTCACCATCCACCAAGGTTGGTAGTTTCTCAGGGATTCTCCATTCTACCCTAATGCATCATGCATTTCATTTTGTACCACTTCTCCAAATGCACTTTATATGGAGCAGTCATTGTATCACAAGTGTATGATTCAAACCTCTTAGTGGGGAAGGGTTCTCATCAGGGTATTCCCATACGTAGCTATTCATCCCATCGGGCACTCTAATCTCGAAAAAAAAATGGTAAGAAGGATGTTACCATACATGATCTTATCCCTCATCACATGTGACATCTATATGATCTCCTCCACAATGAAGGCCGAGAGGTTGTAGATTGTTCCTTCTGAAATTTTCTTACAAACGTACAACCACCTCTTGTCCACTTATGTCCACCACTCTTGTCCATTCAACTTGGTGAGTAGGCATGTGGTGGCCATCTTCATTGTTGGGTTAGTGATCTTGGTGATATCAAAGTAGCATGAACCCTTCTTGTATTCATATTCTCATGGTTGTTTCCTTAATGGACGTCCTTGTCTTCACCCAAGTCATCCTCCAGTGATTCTCTAATGCAGATAAGCCCAGTGTATCTAGAGATCAACTAAGTAGTTAAGTGCATTCTCCTTCCCACAAGTAAAAATAGTCCTCATGCATGTGAACATCAACCACTGGTATAACCTTTTGGTTTTCCAAATATGGAAACTCATAGAGTTGTAAAAGTCCAACCTTCTCCAATGTGGTCTTCACAAAATCATCATACACATATTTTTCATCCTATGTTCTCTCTCCAGTTGGGTGAACTAGCTCCAACACCATCTCCTTCTCTCATGGTATCTTTCATTGTGGTTATAATCACTGATAACCATCTTGCACATGTGAGAAACCCATTCCATCCCCATCAAAATGCCATCTGGGTACTACATCTCCATACCACTCCTCATTAAAACTTGTCGATACGAAGTGGGTTTTCCTTTTCCCTTGCCCTTTCCCTTCTTTGAAAAACATTCATCCCTTCCTTGGTGCCATTTTTCTTGTCAGGTCCTTGTAAATTCTTCCTTGCATTCATGCTTTAACACTTTTTTCCCTCAGCTCCACTCCTTCAAAAATTTCTTCAAAACCCATGCCCTAGCTCTACAAACCCTAACCTAGAAAAACTCTCCTTCCACAAGACAATGTAAAATTCATGGGAATCCAAAAAAAAACCTCCTCCACACACCTTGTGTACTCCATTCCACTCTGGTTCACAAATCTACCAACTTCTCCACTTCACACGTAAATCTTTGCAAATTCTTTGCAAGGATGCCCTAGTTCACAAGAGATCTTCAACAAAAATGCAAGGTAAAAAGAATAACTCTCCCTAACCTTCTATTTATAGCTTTTTATTTTTCCCACATTAACTCCCATGCCACCTACCACCATACAACCACATTAAATTCATATTTTTCCAACACCATCCTCCCGCATGTTTTTTCTAGCACTTTTCCTTCACACCAACCTTGCGTGAAACTCCCACAACCTTCTAGGCACAAAAAAAACATCGACCACAAATTCTTACACACTCTCATAGTGCCAAATTCAATCTTCCTCTACATCTTAAGCCAAGTTCTTGATTTCCACCTACCTCAGTTTTTCTACACTTTTATCCATGTACGTGGTTTTTATAAAGCTTTTGACACCAATCTTCTCCCATGATCACCTCTACTACATGTGCTCCTTTGAACCCACACACTTTTGACTTTCTCATCCAGGCCTTCAATCAACATCACTCCCAACACTTTCTTCTTACCACACTATTCACTAAAAACTCTTCTTTACACTCTCCACCCCACACTAAAATGGATGTGTGGTCCTCTGCACATAAAAACCCTTTAAATAGTAATTAGCTACCGGCGCACAAAAACGTCCCACAAGAAAAAAAAAAAAAGACAAAGAAAAGTGATGATGAAAGGAAACACATATAAAAAAAATGCATTAAGGGAAATCCTAAGCTAACTAGAAATACTTCCTTATTTACAAACACAAAGAAGACTTATTTATAGTAGGGCTTCAACCTACTCCCGTTAAAGAAACCGGGAAACCATGTGTCCATCCAACGCTTGTAACTGAAAAGTGCTTAATCAAGTATGTAAGTGATAGTATATGGTCCCAACCAATGCACCTTGAGCTTCCCTAGGTGGCACAAAAACTTAGAATCATACAATAGGACCATCTGCCCAACCTCAAACTTCTTGTTTTTAATATGATGATCATGTCATGCCTTCTGTCATGCTTTCTCCATCTTCTGACTCCATCTAGAAATGGCACACCTCTCATCCAACTCCATAAGTTTATCAATGCACTCCTCTAATGCTTGTTCATCATCCAATCCTCCTGCGCATGCATAATACACAGAGATGGCAACATGAATTCCATAGGAAGAAACTACCTCCATGCCAAACACCAATTGAAAGGTGTGGCCTTGTTCAATCTTTATAAGTTGTTCTATATGCCCATAACACTACAAAGACTTTATCATCCTAGTCCCTTCTTCCGACATCACAAATCTTTGTTAATGTGTGGCTTAGTATCTTGTTAAATGCCTCAATAGTTCCATTAGCCTGAGGGTGATAGGGTAGTAGTTTTGTGATGCACCACCATAAATTCTATCCAACAAGATTCAAATAGTCTCATTTAAGAAATGTGTACCCCTATCACTTGTTAAGCTCAATGGACATCCATACCTATTGATTATATTCTCCCATAAGAACCTAGTTGTTGTAGCCATCCATGTGTAATCCTTTGTAGGTGCCACTTCTTCCCACCTTGTAAGATAATATGTGCAAGTGATAATATAGCGTGAACTATCCTCCTACATGCGGCTAGGGAAATAGGGCCCACAAAGTCAATTTCCCATTTTTCAAATGGCTCTACACTAGAAATAGGTCTTAATGGAATTTCATCTCTTCATCTTGGCTTACCAAGGCACTGGAAATGATCACATGCCTTGCAATATTCAATACAATCCTTATAAACCATCTCCCACCAAAGGCCTACCAATAGGATCTTGCACATGTGGTTGCATTCCCATATAGTGACCTCCTCCTACAATGCCACCATGAGCTTCTTCCATGATTGTAGTACACTCATGTTCCAACACACACCAACGCAAGACCTCATCTCGGCCTAGTTTGTATAGGTCTCTCCAATCAACATATAGGGCATGGCATATAGCCAACTACTTTTTCTCCAAGGCCTTCATTCCTTCTAGTGCCACACCATTCATAAGAAAAAAAAAACAATATCCTCCAAGTCAGAGGGTGTGCACTGCAATCTAAAAAATGTGCATCTGAATTGTGTCCTCAATGCTCTGTGTGTCCTCTCCTGAGTTAATTCATGATAGATGGTCAGTCCCAAATTTCTCTTCCTAGTTTCACCACAACCATAAACTCAAACTCCTAAACAATAAGACCCATCGACATATGCACCCTTACAAAATGGGCTTGTTCACCAAGTACTTTAATGCCATGTGGTCTATGTAGAAAATAAAAGGTGTTGCTAGAAAATACTACCTAAATTTGTGCAAACATAGATCATCGACAATGCCTCACGCTCTCATGGTAGTATAATTTTGTTCTGTTGAGTTAACTTCCTACTAGAAAAACACAAGGGATGGTCAACAATCCCCTCTCTAGGTTGTGCTAAGACCACTCCAATCACCATACCTGATGCATCTACATGCACATGAAAAGGTTTATCCCAAGAGGGAAAGTGCAAAATGGGTGCAATGTGGTAAGTAAGTTGTCCTTTTAATGTGTCAAAATCCACCTATTGTGCCTCTCCCCAATGGAATTTACCTTTATGTTTCAACAAATCCTCCAATGGTGTGGAAATCTTGGCATAGCCTTTGATAAATTTCCTGTAATATCCCATGTGCCCTAAGAATCCACACACCACACTTTGACTAGTAGGTTCCTCCAAACCCAAGATAACAACCACTTTTGCAGGGTCTACCAATAAGCCTTCCTTACATATGATGTGACCAAGTAAAGTGCCAAATGGGGTAGAAAAGACACATTTCTTAATGTTAAGTGAGATACTCAACTACCTGCATCTCTCAAACATCAATCTCATATTTCACAATGGTCTCTTACTAACCCATACACCATCCAATCATCTAGGTAAACTTGCAAAACTTATGGATGAAGTCTTGAAAGGCCTATGTACTACAATGCAAAAACACAAGCAGTGTTCTTTTCAACCCAAAAGGCATGACCATATAAGAAAAAATTCCCCATTCAGTGGTGAAAGTAGTCTTCTCCTAGTCTTCCTTCACAATTCTCACTGGTGATAACCTAAAATCCATCTATAAAAGAATAGATCTCCCCTACCTACTACTCCTTCCAAGATCTCCTCAGTAAATGGGGTTGGAAAAGGATCTATGACACACACAACATTCAAGTCCCTATAGTCAACACAAATCCTTATCCTTCCATCCTTTTTAATACTAATTACCATTGGGCTCACCCACTCAGATTCTTCAATTGCCTCAATGATACCAGATTCTATCATCTTATCAATCTCCTCCTTAACCTTGACACATAGATTTAGATTCATCCTATAAGGTCTCTTCCAAACTAGGGTGCACACCCTTTTTAACTTAATCCTCATTTCCCCTAATGAGTGGTGAACTCCTTTAAGCTCATGGTACCCATGTGGAACAAATCTTGGAATTCACAGTAGATCAATGATTTTTGAAACTTCTTGTTCCATCCAATAATCTCCAATGACAACTTCCTTCGACTCTATCTCTCTATACCAATGTTAACTTTCTTTTTTTTAAGGGCTCATGGTATGCACACTTTCTCATCTATTTATCTAATACTTTTCACATACCTTCATAGTATGGTTAACATCCAAATTTTCCACTTCCTCATCATCTATCAAATAGACTAACTTTCCTTTTTCTTTCTCCAGAAGGCACGCTCAAGTTATACCTCCTCCTGTCTCTTCTTCTCGTTCTTTCTTCTACAAAGTGTGCCCCTAACTCAGGTTCTCCTAACAACTCCAGGATTCTATCCTCAACCATGGAACTATCTCCCATAGTAAGGCACTTGACTTGACTACCTATAACACCTCATTCACCGATGGCTTCAAACTTTGATACTTCAAAATTTTGAATAATATCCACTGTCAATTCCTACCAAGTTTCCCATTTGATGACACATCTCTGAATGAATATACCATGCATGCACATAGCCTTATAGGGTGGAATAGAACTTATGCACCCATAGTGAAGGAGGAAAGGCTTCCACGCCCATCATCCAGGTTCTCTCACACTCTTGGATGTGGAATGAGGTGGACTCCTTCCCATGATAGTCATGTATTGCAGAGGGTGCATTTCTCCTCAAAAACCTAACAGAGAGTGTGATTCTCACTTCACACCACTCTAGAAGGTTGTCTCGATGGGTCACCCACCAATGCATTGTTTTCCCATGTAAGGTATAAGTAAGCATATTCCTCCTTTCTATCTGACAGTCCACTGTGCCTCCATCACATGTAGAAAGACATTAGGTTACCCTCTCCAGTGTAATTTGGTAACTACTTTTTCCTCCCAAGCACCTAACCGAAGTGCCCTAGCGATGCAAGTCACGGTGCCCTTCAATTATCTCCCAATCAGCTCATAGGTCCCATGTGCACCCAATTGTCACATGCAATGCTAGTTGTATCACTCATGGATTGAGCATCTTCCCATTGAATGACTCCTTCTCTTGATGGATGAACAACCGGGGTCTCTAATGGTGCACACATAGATTTTATCTAAGTCCTCTTCTCCCAAGGGTTCTATATAGGGTGCATACTTCCCATCCATCATAGTGGAATAATGACACACCTCTTTGTTCTCAAAACTTATGTACCCTTTGTTAAAGCACAAGTCAACATTATTCTTATAGCACTAGGGGCATCCAAGTAGGGCTGGAAATTTATCTACCTCGAAAAGTGCTAAGACTTCAAAGTCTCTAGTAAAATTTTCCCCTTGATGGTTATGGATGCATCCTTCAATACTCCATGGGCATAGCCTTTTTCCTATTTTCCATATACAACACATTTGAAGATGGTTGTAATGGGGTCTTCCCATCTAATTCCATGCATCTAAAGTGAGAACATTGACCTCAACACCCATGTCAATCAAAATGTTTCTCAAGATCCATCCATCCACAACTGCATTCAATGTGATTTCCTTTTCATAATCAATACTGTGAGGGGGCAGATTAGCATGCAAGACCTACCTCTCGCACTCACCTCCAATGCATGGTACTTTTTCTCTTAGCCACTCTCCTAACAGAGGGATAATATTCTCCTAACGTGTAACATCTTACACACTTCTCTGACCTCATCCATGTCCTTCTGGGACCTCAACACTCTTTCTTCTTACTCCAACTTCCATGATTTCTCCTTCAAACACTGAATCTCCCTTGTAGTTTCTAATCACCTCCATGGTCTCTTGGTAGAACCTCCTTTCTGATGAGTTGATCAAGATACTTCCCATGTAATACCTCTTCTCTAGTAATGAGAGGCCTTTTTTGGTTCTTCCTCTAGCATGCGTGGCCTTCCTCCCCATAGTTACTAAGACAGTTCCAACTTAGTCATGTGCTACCCTAGGCATCCATAATGGATCAAATCACTTCACACTAACCATTCCCACACCCCTGTCCTTCTTCTAGTTCTGTCTCATGTGCTCATACAACTCAGGGCACTCCTCATACTTATGCTTCTTCCACACCATGAGCATTGTAACAAATCCAGGACACTCGCACTTGTAGTGTTCAGTAGATCCACAATTGTAACAAGTTCCACAAGGAAATTCACTCCTACCTCCTTGACCACCATGACCTCTAAATCCTCCAAAAACCTCTTCCTCAACCACCTCCATCTCATGCCCTTCAAACTGATGACCTTCATTCTTAGAATTGTTCCCAATGCTGGTCTAGCACACACCAATATCAATGGCATCATGGATTTGGTCTATCAATCAACAATCCTTTGTATCATGCATCATAGATGAGAAAATCTTACAATAAGAAGACACATTCTTGTGGAGCATGTGCACTTACAACAATGGAGCATCTACTTGGATCATGATCTCCATGATAGATCTCACAATCCAATGACATGGTGTGCACACATATTTCATGGGAAACTATCTTTTGTGTCCTTCTACCTCACAATCCATGCACCATAGTCCACTATGAGTCTCATGAGCCAGTTCACAGATAATTTCTCAAGCTACTTCACCATGGCAGTGATCTGTGCTTCTAAAAATGGGCTTACTCTAGTGTCAACACTTCCGATGGCCTTAACGCATGTAAAGTAGCCTCCAAGGCCTCACATGGATCCATGAAAGTCTTGTGGGAAAGTGCTCATCTAAAAGGCATGATCAATCCTCCAATGAACCATTGAGCATGCTGAGGGATGGATATCATAAGAAAACTTTGACAGAAGAGTTTTAAAGCACATCATACTCCCACACACTCTCTCTCATCCCTTGTTGAATCTCCTTCAATGCACTGATGCTCTTTTTCTCAAACTCAAGAATGTGGAATTCCACCAAAATCATCACACAATGCAATATAATCCACCACCATCTAATGGGGGTCATACTTCTAGTACCAGCTATGCATGCACCCTTTGCAATGTAGTTACAAACTGACTTACTTTCCACTCTGGGAAGTGATCCCTTAGCACGCCATAGAAATTCACATTTTGTACATGCTCCATGACATCTTCAACACCCTTGTAATCAGGAAAATGTAGAGACATCTCATAAAAACACTTTTGATGGTGTTGTGGTCCTTGTCCGCTAGATCTAGGACCTTGATTCCCTCCGGTGTTTCCTCCACCACCAGATCCACTAGATCCACTAGCTCCTATTCCTCTAGATCCACCAGATCCTCCTCCCATCATAGGTAAGTAAGGGGGCCCACATGCATATGATGCACTCTACATACCCACCATCATGCTAAACTACGTGCCAATATTTATGATGTAGAACCACTTCCAGACATGTGATACCCAAACTTTGTGTACCCACACTTTTCCCAAATGATGTGCTAAAAAAATACCTCCAAACACCAAAAATGTCTTCGTGGTGGCCATAGATGGGTGTAATGTAAAATGATATCTACCTGATGCTACTTTCTCACTAACACCAACTAGACTAGAAATACTTGTCTCGATACTAGAAAACTAAGTGCTAGGGTTTGGTCACCAGGTTGGCTAAGATGCACGCCTACGGATCTCCTTCTTTCTTCATATGATGAGCTCTCACCAAAATCTGAGGGGTTTCTCTCCGCACTTGCCAAGATGGGGTAACACAGACTTCTTAGGTCCCATGCCCTCCATGTGAACCTCAAATCCTTCCCACAATGTCTACCTCCATAAATCCATCACTCCAACAACTTCACATTGTCTTTCCAACTCCCTTTCTTGTGATTTCATTATACTTGAGCCACCTCTCTTCTCTCTCTTTCTTCACATAGGATCCACCATCTCTCACCACACCAGCTTCCGCCCCCCGCCTAGTGGGAAGTTATCCAACCATAGGAAATGCCTCCATACTCAGAGTGATGATCAAGATCTTAATGGCTAATGACATAACATGTAAGAATGATCCTCTTGCTCCCACAAGAACTCAAACTCAACAATATCTTCCAGGAAAGAATACATAGAAATCATGTATTCCAAGGTATAGCTAGTCAACACACCTCTCCACCAATGTGATCAACAACATGAGTCCAGGTCAGATCAACATCATGCAACCTCTGATACTCTTCTTGGGTCCAAACATGAGGTCTATAATACCAACTCTTCCTTGATGCATATGTTGATAGCCATTCATACAAATCTACTGAAAAAACAAAAAATAATGTCTCATAGAGCTCATGATACATGTGCTCCTCTACCCATTTACATGCATCAAACTCAGTCCAGTGTTAAATCTCTTGAGAAACTCATCCTCCATGCTTTTAAGCCAAGTCTCAACATTTTCCAAGGTCAAGCATTCTGTCATCACACACCATTCTCACAACAACTTCAAAAGAGGTCCTAACAATGGAACCAAGATGTAGCCTCATTTACCTTCTCCCTTAAAATCCCAAGTGTGTCGGCCTATCACCCAACATCAGTTGGGCACTCACCCAAGGCACGTGTGGGTGCCGAGCCCCTCCTTTATGTGAGCTTCATAAGAATGCTTCACCATTAATGGAGGAATGTTGTAGAAATACAAGCATTTACTCTAACACAAAAGTAAAGATACTAGATCTAAGCATAAATGCACCATGATATAAATGTAAACATTGCAAAAACATAAGAGAACCATATCTGTACCATGAGTAATATGAAATACACTAGGGTTTGAACCCATAAACATAGATATTTAGAATAAACCCTTCATATATTGATTAACAAGTGTTTACAGTAGCCATATTACATCAAAAGGGTCATAAAAGACTGAATAGATCAAGATAATAACATCCTACAACTAGAAACCCTATATCACCCCTAGAGCCATTACATATTTATCACCACGAATCCACCATTACATACACACTTTATCCTGTACACACACCCTCTAATATCAAACTCTCTCTCTAACTCTCTATCATACTCTTATTGTCTAGATCCAAATGCTTCCTTAAATAGGATGGAAGCTCACTTGATCATCATTCCAGAAGAAGCAGTGCTCGTATGCCAAATGATATGACAACTAGCCATAAAAACCTCCACTTTCCAGCTCGTAACCATAAAGATTCCCTGGAATATTCTTTTCTTAAGCCTTAAGTCTCCATGTAGCAAACCTTGTTGTCATTACACTTATCTCAAGCCTCATGTGTTTTTGCATGTGATACCCTTTAACTGAAATGTGGCTAAGTCCTTAAACCCTAGTCATAACTACCTCCATGCCAAACACCAATTGAAAGGGTATGGCCTTGTTCAATCGCTTGTAAGTCATGTAATATGCCCATAAGACTCAGTAGAGACTTTGTCATCCCGTCCCTCCTTCAACATCGTAAATATTTGTTATTGTTTGGATTAGCATTTTGTTAAATTCCTTAGTAGTTCCATTAGCTTAAGGGTGATATAGTGTAGTTTTTGATGTACCACCATAAATTCTACCAAAAAGATTCAAACAGTCTCATTTAAGAAATGTGTATCCCTATCACTTGTTAAGATCAACGGGCACCCATACATGTTGATTATATTCTCCCATAAGAACCTAGCTATTATAGCTATCATAGAATCCTTTGTAGGTAGTTCTTCTTCCCATCTTGTAATATAATTTGTGCAAGTGATAATATAGCAAGAATTTTTCCTATATGCAACTAGATAAATAGGGCCCACAAAGTTAATTTTCCATTTTTCAAATGGCTCCACACTAGAAATAATAGTTAATGGAATTTCATCTCTCCATCCTATCTTACCAAGGAACTTGAAATGATCACAAGTCTTGCAATATTCAATACAATCCTTATAAACCGTCTCCCACCAAAGGCCTACCAACAATATCTTACATACGCTTACATTTACCACATAATGACCTCATGCAATGCCACTATGATCTTCTTCCATGATTACAGGTATACACATGTTCCAACACACACCGGTGCATGACCTAATCTTTCCCTAGTTTGTATAGGTCTCTGTTAATCAACATATAGGGTGCAACACATATAGCCAATTAATTTTTCTCAAATTCCTTCATTCATTTTGGTGCCACACACATTCCAAAAAAACAACAATATCCTCCAATTCAAAGGGCGTGTAATGTAATCTAAAAAAATTTACATTTGGCATTATGTCCTCAAGGCTCGGAATGTCCTCACCTAAGTTAATTCATGATAGATGGTCAGGTCACAAATTTCTCTTCCTTGGTTTCACCACAACTATAAACTCAAATTCCTAAAACAATAAGACCCATCGACATATGCACCCTTACAAAAATGAGCTTGTTCGATAAGTACTTTAATTCCATGTGGTCCATGTAGAAACTAAAAGGCATTTCTAGTAAATACTACCTAAATTTTTGCAGCATGTAGATCATCGACAATGCCTCGCGATCTATGGTAGTATAATTTTGTTCTACTGGAGTTAGCTTCCTACTAGCAAAACACAAGGGATGGTCAATAATCCCCTCTCTAGGATGTGCTAAGATCACTCTAATCACCATACCCGATGCATCTAGGTACATGTGAAAAGGTTTATCCCAAGAGGGAAAGCGCAAGATGGGTGTAGTGGTAATTCCATCCTTCAATTTGTAAAAATCCATATGTTGTGCCTCTTCCTAATGGAAATTACCTTTATGTTCCAACAACTCTTCCAATGATGCGAAAATCTTGGCATAACCTTTGATAAATTTCCTATAATATCCCATGTGCCCTAAGAATATATGCATCACACTTTTCTTGATCGGTTCTTCCAAACCTAAGATAACAACCACTTTGGCAAGGTCTACTAATAATCCTTCCTTGCATATAATGTGACAAAGTAAAATGCTAAATGGGGTAGAAAATACACATTTCTTAATGTTAAGAGAGGTAATCAACTTCGTGCATCTCGAAACATCAATCTCATATTATCACAATGGTCCCTTACTAACCCATACACCATCCAATCATCCAAGTAAACTTGCAAAAACTTATGGATGAATTCTTGAAAGGCCTATACTACAATGCATGAAAACACAACAGGTGTGTTCTTAAACCAAAAAGCATGATTGTATAGGAAAAACTTCCCCATTCAGTGGTGAAAGTAGTCTTCTCCTGGTCTTCCTTCACAATTCTCACCTGGTGATAACTTGAAAATCCATCTGTAAAAGAATAGATCTCCCACCCTACTACTCCTTCCAATATCTCCTCAATAAATGGGGTTGGAAAAGGATCTATGACACACACATCATTCAAGTCCCTATAGTTAACAAAAATCCTTATCTTTCAATCCTTTTTATACTAATTACTATCGGGATCACTCACTCGATTCCTCAATTTCCTCAATGATACTAGATTCTATCATCTTATTAATCTCCTCTTTAACCTTAACACCATGATTGATTCATCCTATAAGGTCTCTTCCGAACTAGGCATGCACCCTTTTTTAAGTTAATCCTCATTTCCCCTAGTGAGTGGTGAAATCCCTTAAGATCATGGTACCCTTGTGGGAACAAGTCTTGGACATCCCGTAGTAGCTCAACTATACTTGAAACCTCCCGGTTTGACCAAGAATCTCTAATGAAAGCTTCCTTTGGCTCTGTCTTTGTACCAATGTTAACTTTCTTTATTGTCAAGGGCTCATAGTATACATGTTATTTCTCATCTTCTTTATCTAATAATTCATGCATACCTTCTATATGGTTAACATCCAAGTTTTCCACTTCCTCATCATCTATAAAATAGACTATCTTTCCTTTTTCTTTGTCCAAGCATGCACGCTCAAGTTGTACCTCCTCCGTCTCTTCTTTTGGTTCTTCTTCTATGAAGTCGACATGAACTCGGGTTCTCCTAAAAACTCCAAGATTTTGTCCTTAGCCATGGCACTATCTCCCAAGGTAAGGTGCTTGACTACCTACAATGCCTCATTCACCGATGGCTTCAAACTTTAATATTCAAAAGTTTGAATAATATCCACTACCATTTCTTACCGCTTTCCCATCCGATGACACATCTCTCGAATGAATATACCATGTACATGTAACCCTATAAAGAGGAATAGAAGGTATAAATGAATAGTGAAAGAGGAAAATATTTCACACCCATCATCTAGGTTCTTTAACACTCTTGGATGTGGGATGAGGCAAAATTATTCCCATGATAATTATGTATTAGGGAGGGTACATTCCTCCTCAAAAACCTAATAGAGATCATGATTCTCACTTCACACCACTCTAGATGGTTATCCCAATGGGTTGGCCACCAATGAGCTATTGTCTCGTGTAAGGTATAAGTAAGCATGTTCCTCCTTTCTATCTTACAGGTCCACTATACCTCCATTGTGTGCGTAAAGACGTTAGGTTTACCCTCTCCACTAAATATAGGTAGATGATTTCCTCCTAGGAGCCTAACTAGGCATGCCCTAGTGATGCAAGTCATGGTTCTGTCGTACACAAAATTTTAAGGCATTGTCTTCGCGGAACAACATAAAAAGTCCCCAATGATGATACAGGTCTCCTCACAAGGTGTTCAGGATCCGAAAAGATCTCCAAGTGTGCGTTAACATCCCGCATGCCCCGCTTAGCCCCCTTGTGATTTGTTTTTCCCATTTCCCCTCTTTTCTTGGCCTTTTTCTCTTCAGTGATGAAACCACCGCCCTGCATGGGTGGCGGTCCTTTACGCATTTTCAAGAAAGTGTTTTTAACGCGACTCACGTAAAAATCAATGATTCACCAGATTTTTTTTACCGACTTAGGCTTGCATTTATGTTTTTGGTCCCCTGGAATAGTGTTTGGCCATTGTTTATAGTTTTAGAGTTCAGTTTGGTTTTGATCTTTGGGTGAATGAAAAGCTATAAATAAATGGCTTGTGCTAAAACAAAGGGTCTGCCCCTCATTCACTTCTCATGCTCTCATTTTCAATAGTTCAGTCTATTATTTTTCTTAGAAGCCATAGTTTCAATTCTTTGCATGTTTAGTTAGCATTGTTCAGCTGTTGGTAAGCCACATATCCATCTTGTGCAAGCAGTGTTGTTATTTCACCCAATCCATTGGAGTAGAATAGCTTAGGAAGCCATTAAATTTGTAGGTTTTGCTCCTCAAAACAAGATAGTTTCAGGTTCTGGACGCTTTATGTTGCATGACTCGCAATAAATCCCACTAGGAATTGCATAAGCCAAGCTCTGTACTCTTGCGCTATCCCTCTCCTACTTTCATTATATTCGATCTGCATTCGAGTTGCCTTTATCCCAATATCTACTTCATGATGCTAAGCATTACACGCTTTTCTGGATTCACGTGAACACAAAGGAACGAGGAGATCACACTGAGGGGACAAGATCATACGCACCATTGGATTTGCCACTGTTCTGCAGAATCTAGGTTCTAGCTTTCAAAGTTCTAAAGTTAGAAATATATCAAATAGAGTAGATAATCACTTCTTTTCAGTTAAGTTTACTTTCGATATTGCCAGGGAAGCTGTGGGGATTGATAGTTTCTGAGAAACTATGATTCATTCCTCACTTCTGAGGTAGGATCGAGAGTCTGGCAAATAGATTAAGCAAGTTATTTCATTATTTAGAATAGATCTACAAATTACACAGACAAATAACTACACTCGGTTATTTTGTTTGTTTTAAGTTTTATCTTAGTTGTCAAATTCTAGATACGTTTAAATAGCTGCTTTCTTAAATTCTTAAAAGTTTCTCAGAAAATACAAAAATAGAAATTATATATATGTTCTAGGTTTATTCCACGTAGTTAAAATTTGCTTTGTCACAGTTAGATTTACATTATTGTTTTGTATGACAATCACGGGACCCAGGGAGCCCAGGGAATATGTATTTGAGCCAATTATGCCTCAACCCAATCTCGTCACGGCAATAGTTGACATAGACCAGAATCTTAGAATACAAATCTTCCAAACAACAATAGATTTACGACAGATCAGCTCTTAGTTGAGGGGATTAAATATAGAAGACAACCAAGCACACACGTTTTGGTCAAATCAACCGAACTACAGATTACCCTAGGCAAACATACACATGAATTTAGAAGGGTTCAAAAGAGAACAAACCTTTGGTTATGATCCTTTGTCCCATAGCCAGATGCAGGAGACACTCTTCTAGATATAGATACCGGCCTAAGAATCTAGGTTGCAAGAACACCTATGAGGTATTCTGAGAAGATTCCGCAGTTATTAATCTCTAAATATAGAATTTGAGAAAGCATATGATTATTGGATACTAGGGATTAGGACTTGATTTCGTACATGACCATAGTAGGACTGCAACAACCAAGAGTCTATGGTTGTGATCCACAAATCCCGCAACCTAACGAATCCATAAGTCAATCAGACATAGACACTGGCCTACGTATATTAGTATTCAGATCTACCCCACTTCCACCCACCATCGTCGAACAATTATCCTTACTAGATATAGTGGCTAACAAAGCTAGAGAATTCTGGACTAGGCCAGAGAATCATCCGTAGAGTCGATTGTATTCATTACCCACCATATGACCTTATCTGGAGACATACATGAAACTATCCCAGGTCATTTTCCACGTATTCCACAACCCATAGATCGAATCATGCCAGAGCTCGATATTGATTGGAGCCTTCGAGCAGTCATCCTTACCGATCGATCTATCACACCAATTCCGGTTAGAAGGGCCTTCTTTGCCTTAGATTCACAAATTCCACTAGTGCGCATTGAAGACATTAGATTACCTAACTAGTTTGTCTGCATCCCACGCATATTCCATCCCCACCGGCTGTCTCGGCATGACCTCGGGAGGTCGGGTACATGGAAGAGTTACCTGTAGATTCCCACACTCACTTGTCACTTTTCGGTGTACAAAATCGGTGAACCCGACGTGAAACAAACAAAATTATCAAGCTAACGTGAACTTCCTTCTTTCTCATCTCGAGTCATAGTATTACGTTTTCTTTCAAGTTTAGTTTACTTTTCATCTTCTCTCGCCTCATTAGCTTTCATGAATCATTTTCACTCTCTCCCATTATTCTGCGGGTATTCATATACCCCCCGAATATGTCAGGATTTGATGCATATGGCAGACCCCTCTTGGGTCTTGAGGCATACTACGCCCAACAGAATAGAAAATCGTCACCTTCACTCTCGGTATGGGGTGACAACTACTCAACTAATCAGTTGTCAACACAAACTCCAAGAATCAGATATAATTCATCTTTTCAAACGGAGGAGTTAGATCAACCCCCTCAAAAACAACAAACAGAGCCTTCAGGCTCGAATAATATGACATTCACTAGAGAATTTGGATCATCTCCTCAGATACTACTTAGACCACAAATTAGTAGACAGTCAGACCCATACCTAGTCTTAGATGATGAATAGTCAATACGTTATCCTAGGAGTGAACAGTGCTCTCGGGGTATGTACCCACCTGTAGGAGGTTTACAAACGCAACCCGAGGTCTCTTTTCAAGAAAATGCCTCTATACCATTACATATAGGAAATACTCTCGAGAAACTTGGCAAGATAGCGAGCAATTCATAGCGAGGATATCACATGCCTATACAAAACCATGGTATACAACAAATGCCACCAAGGCGAGAATATCATGACTTCACCAAATGAAGTCATTTCAATGTTAGTAGAAAAAGTGAGAGGGTTAGAACTTGCTCAAGCAAGTCAAAATTCTCAATTCATGCAAGCAGAAGTTCCAATCCCCACACCATACTAGCCAAGTAGACCTCCTCACAGGAATAGGCACGTTAGGCATGCCTCCTCAGTATCCACAACAAACGCCAACTAGGCCCATCATCTCTAACACCATTCCTCCCGGTCTAGTACAAAACAATCCATTCCTGGACAATACCCCGTCATACTTAAACATGTACTCCAAATCACCACAAGGAGATATGTTCTCCTCTCCCGGCATGCTTGCTCAAACACAGGTGTTTCCTTATGCCCCTACCAACACATACGCTGCGCCATATCAACAACCCATCCCACCACCACTCCCTCAAAGCAAGCACCATCAATGGTCGAAACCTATGCGATAAGGACTTATTCAGAATATTTGAAAGAGCCCTTAGACTTCACCATACAAAGCATCATGATTCCAAGACCCCTTCCTGATTTACCCAAGTACAAAGGTGAGGGAGATCCAAATGCACATATCAAAGCTTACGCTATAGCCATATGAGAACTACTCCCTTGGGATGGGGTTGTTGCTAAAATATTCCCCAAAAATTTGGAAGGCATCGCTCTTGATTGGTATTATAGAATACCTGAGGCTTCCATCCATTCATTTAAACAACTCGTATCAGAGTTCATTAAGGAATTTGACATGAACAAACTGTTAAGAACAGGAATCAGGGAGTTCTTACACATCAAACAAGAACACAACGAATCTATCACCCATTTCATCCAAAGGTGGCGTACAGTCCTTTATTCCTTGGCAAGTGCACCAAACATGGATCAAATGGAACTATGTGATTTATTCCTTCATTCACTTAGCAGAGAAGTGAAGGAAGAAGTCTAGAAGTTCCCATTATGAACTTACGATGAAGTACTAGAGAGTGCTCTTCAAATAGATCAAGTAGCAATTGATAGTGGTCATAAGACATATGGAGCAAACGGGAGGTTAATCACCCCCAATCAAAACACTACAAATTATCCCACCACCGCAAACATCAACCAAGGACCTAAAATCCTTAACAAAAATCGCGGGGTAACAACAGATGGAGTAACTGATCAACCTAAAAAGGTAAATACTGTGAATACTTCATTACCAATGAACAATCAACGAAACAATAACTTTACCCCGACAATCAATACAGTGGATTTTAACCATCCACAACAACAACAACAACGGTGAAATCCCATACAAGGGCCAAGCCAAAACTCATTTGGTTATCAAAACCAAAATCAAAGCCAGAAACAACAAATGCAAAACTTTAATCCTAATAGGCAACAGTTTGATCAGAGTTTTAGGCCACAATATACACCAAATCAACAAACCAGGAATTACAATCCCAATTCATATTATGGTTTCCACAAAATTCAAGGTCATGATACTAGAACGTGCCGTGACTACAATAAATTCATGCAACATTTGCCAGAAGAACAAAGACAGTTCTTCACAGATTTGTTTTTGGCAGATCCCGTGTCACCACCACCAAATACGCACGCAGGGGCAGTTTCCCCTCAGAATGCTCCCCTCAAGATATTTAACGATCCACTCCCAAATCATGATAATAACAGACTAAATCCAACTGGGATGAACAAAGGTGTAATGATGGGAAACAATGATCATGAAGCCTCGACTTCACTAAATCCATCAGTTGCGCCACAATTAGGAAATCAGCCGAGACCCAAGATAGTCAGTTTAGTAGAACTAGACGCTGAACTACCTATCGAAGCTATAACAAGAACACGAGAATATTTCTCTCAACCAAGCCCAAGTCACCTACCAGAAACAGATAAGAGTCAACAAATAGTAGAAAAACCCATGGGTGCCTATGATTTAATTAACGACCTAACAAAAACCTTCTCGCACATTTCATTTTTAGACTTACTAAAAAATTCTCCTGCTCACAGGGCTACTCTTTTAGAAGCATTAGGTTTAGGTCATTTAATTAACATCACTCCACCTCCAAAACACAGGTAAATCATGTAGACTTTGATGTTCATCCTCCAGACAGCCGGACAAGGATGTCAAATTCATATTCGAAATAAGTAAAATGCCTACAGATGCTGAGATTGCATGCCGAGGTGATCCAGCCTTACACTTACAAGTATGGGTTTATAATAACTACGTAAAATGAGCAATGGTTGATGATGGGGCCACAGTTAACATAGTCCCCTTCTCTTTCCTTCAAAAGTTAGGATATGGGGAAACAAACTGTTCCACCACTCAAAATACATTGAGAGGCTATGATAGCCTTAAAGCCACTTCGATTAGAACTATAATACTACCGGTCACCTTAGGACCCAAAACAATCCTGACTGAGTTTTATATTATAGATCGGGAAACTAATTATAATATGATACTCAGCCAACCATGGATACACCGAATGAAGGCAATCCCTTCTACGGTATTCCAATAAGTAAGATTCTTGCATCTAGGAAAGGTGTTTGTATCCAAACGTGATCCAAAACCTTTCGATATACACCTAGCTGACTTAAAGAAAAGACCAGGTGTGCACTCGAATTTGAACTTCCAACAAACCAACTTAATAAACCCACTGACGTAAAACCAGAAGAGAAGTTGGTACCTACAACGGATCTTGAGACTATGAATCTAGTCAAGACAATCCCAGCCTCAAAAGGCGAGGCTAACATTGTAGAAATGGTATCATTAGGAACCACTACAAAAATCGTTGAATTACTAGAATAGGATCTACCAATGTTTCTACCATTTGATTCTGTGGGCATGGGAAATTCCCTAGGTGTTGGTTCTCTTCCAGCTGGAGATCTCTGTATGGTGGAAGTAGAATGCGCAAACACAACAAATATCCCAACGTCCGTATTCCCAGCTAAATATTGGACTCTCCATTTTGATGGAGCTAAATGCCGTTATGGAGTGGGGGCTGGTGTAATCTTTACTTCCCCTGAAGGAAAGGTCCTACCATTCGCCTTCAAACTCAATTTCGAATGTACAAACAACGGTGCTGAATACGAAGCCCTCCTCCTTGGCCTCATTTTAGCCAAGAGGATCGGTATTAATAACATCAGAGTATTAGGAGACTCACAATTGGTAGCAAACCAAGTCTCTGAGATATATGAAACCAAAGCCGAGCATTTACACTTTTCAAAAAGTCTGTATTAGATTTAAGCAAGGAATTTGACTTCATATCAATTGAAACAATCTGTGAGAAGAAAATCTTCTTCCTGATTCAATAGAAACTTCCGCATCACATTTTACTTCAAGCAATAAGTTAGAGGATACCCGTTTCATAGTATCCCTTCGTGATGAACCATTGATAAAGACAACGACAAATTCTCTTTTAAACAAAAATGAATCTACTATTCTAGACCATGTTGATAGTGATATGGCCACTTTGGATTACTTAAATGCCTATGCGGCACTACATCTCTCCTATCATGTGATAGATTTGTCCTTAATCCCACATTCATCTTCCTACTTCAGAAATCCCATGATGGAACCTAGCGTATACATGGTAGAAAGTGGGGACGATTTGGATTTACCTCCAGCCCCACCTGAATTTGAAGAGGGTAATGCCTCTTTAATCGAAGAAACAATTGATGTTAACATCGGAACGGAGGATGAACCAAAAATATTGAAATTAGGGTCCTCGTTAACCCCGGAAGAAGTAGAAATACACACTCAGATCCTCAAGGAACATCAGAAAGCTTTTGCATTTAATTATAAGGAAATGACAGGCGTTGCACTACACATTGCAATGCATAACCTCGTCACTAAATCTGAAGAAAACTAGTTAAATCAGAAGTCGGTTAAGGGACAAATCATTGCGGATTGGTTAGCTGATAACCCATTAGATGGAGGTGATTTAGTAGATTTAGATTTTCCAGATGAGTGCGTATACTACATCAAAACCCAACCCTTTATCTATGAGTGTCCCTGGTACACCGATATCATTAATTATATCATGGACCATACATACCCGTAAGGAGCTACACCGCAACAAAGAAGGTAGTTACATATTATTATAGTCAAATACATCATCATAGAGCAAGTACTCTACCGAAAAGCATTCGATGGAATGCTCTTGAGATGTGCCGATGCGGAAGAATCCAAGAAGATTCTCCATGAATCCCACAAAGAGTGGAATATGTGGAGGCCACTTCAAAGGCCATGCCACCGCTTCGAAAAATACATCGAATGGGCTATTTCGGCCCACTCTAGAACATGACGCAATAGAGTTTTTACGCAAGTGTCATAAGTGCCAAGAATTATCCCATGAGATCCACATGCGACACAAGCTCTGCAAATTACTACTCCATGGCCCTTTTCTACATGGGGTCTAGACTTAATAGGGAAATTCTCTCCCTCATCCATAGATTACCATAATTTTATAATCACGACCACTCGAATATTTTACCAAATGGGTAGAGGCTATGCCTCTTACTACTATACCAGGTTCTGTAATCACCAAGTTCATTTTGAACCAAATCATTTGCAGATACGGTATCCCACAAATCATTATCTCCGATAATGGAACTTCTTTTAAGAATGAAGAGGTTTGCGAACTATGCAATAAATTTAAAATAAGCCATCATACGGCTTCCTTGTATTACCCTCAAGCCAACGGACAGGCTGAAGCGACAAACAAGACACTAAAAGCCATTCTCCTTAAAACTATGAAAGAAAACAAACGAGATTGGCATTTGAAGTTATATCCGGCCTTATGGGCCCACTAAACCTCAATAAGAACACCAACGGGAGTAACTCCTTTCTCACTAGTGTTCGGGGCAGAGGCAGTTCTCCCACTCGAGGTTGAAATACCCAGTCTCCGCATTTCATTACAAGGGATTATGGATGAAGACGCTTACAGAGAAGCATGTCTTTCCCAACTAGAAAGCCTAGATGAAACTAGGTTAGATGATGAACAACGACATAGAGTTTATGTTGACCGGATGCGCCGGCAGTATAATAAGAAGGTCTATGAATGCGACATATACAAAGGTGATCTAGTTCTAAGGCTAGACAACCGGATTGACAAGAAGACCGGCGAAGGAAGGAAATTCCAGCCCAAATGGTTGGGCCCATACCGAGTCATGAAGGACTATGGAAATGGTGCATACCTCTTATGTACGCTAGAAGGTGAGGAATTTGGCGAAACAGTCAATTCCCTGCACCTCAAGCGGTTCTACGCATAAGCAGCTAGCACTACTTATATAACTATCTACATTGCATTTTCATACAGATTAGGATCATGTTGTCCATTTGTTTTGTACACAAATTGTGATCAAGGAATCTATTCTCAAAGCAATTCATTACAAACTCATAATGTTGTTGGCATAAACTCTTTAATCGTACCTCTCCATTTTCATGATGTCATCAAATTATCTTGGAATCATTTTATCAAATAAAGCTAGATATGACAAAGTCTTAAATGGTAAGCATACTAAGATCTGCGGGCTTGTTCTCACTTTTAGTTTCTTCTTAGGATAGGTGTCTTTCCTATGGTCTATTCTAGAAGCTTCATGGTGTCACATCTATCCCATATATATGTCTCTTTGGAAATAAGCACATACTGACGTTTTACTCAAACAAGTCAAACGTTGATCAAACAGAAAATTTTAATTTTACACATTTCCTTGCCCCACCAACCTTTGGTGATGAGCTTGCGTCTCTTACTAGTGACGTCAGGTTGGGAAAGGATGGAAATGCCCTTACTCACCTATGCTTTTCCCACAGTGTTAAACCCGCGCTTCTTACTAGTAGCATGGGGCAAAGTGTAGGGGGTCCTCTTGACAAATAAATGCAAATGGTCATACACAAACAATTCAAGCTTTGAAACTTTGAGTCAAAAATAAATGAATCAGATGTTCAAAATTCCAAGAGAGTTAAAATCCTAAAAACCCATATTTTGTCTACTATGTGGCCATCTACAGATCTAAGTCTAGATAAACCGCAAAGTAAGTTGCATTCTAAACTATGAAGTCACTCGGGTAGAGTAAGCTTGTAGCTTCCAATTTGGTTCCACCAAAGCTTTGTCTGTCTTTCATCACTATCATTTCAGCTACACCTCGCAACTTGTGCCCTTTCTAGCTCTCGGTGATGAGCCCTCACATCTTACTAGTTGCGTGGAGTTAGGAGTGGGGCAAGTTTATCTGTTCATCGTACTGGTTTGTATTCATCACTTTGCAAAACAAACATGAGGTATCCAAAATTGCTTACAGAAGCTAAGATTCAAAATCACATTATATCTACATCACCATATATCAGCATCATGAAATACACAAAAGGAAACAAACATTTGCATCATTTTTTCTCCATTGCATACATCGTAGTATACATAGGGAAACTGGAAATAGAAAGGAAACCATGAGTGCCAAGATTTTGATCCAAAATAAATATGTATATATAAATGATCAACGCTTATATACAATGCCATCATGCACTAGGCATGGTCAAAACGCTCATAGACCAAACTCTTGACTAGAGTCGGGTGGCTCAATGACTGCCCCTGTAAACAGACTACCCTATATAAGTCATGGTAGGTAGTCCCAAGAATTTCTGCCCCCCAGGCATATTTCCGACCATGCCCCTCTATCTGTGTAATAATGGGGGCCCAGTAGTATAATAATGTGTCCCCTCCCTTGTCCCCGATCAATCTCGAGGCAAGGATCCCCATGATGGCCTAGCGAAGTAAGGGGATGGGAAAGGAAGGAATAGATCGAACTCTCACCCCTTTCTTTGACCCCGTGGAGATGACTACATCTCCCATATATGTCACCCACTGTGTAATCTGTGCCCGTGAGCCTATTGTCTCTAAAGTGAGTCGCCTCCCGATGATCGGGACCCTCAGAATATGATAGACATCCTCCAATGTAATGGTCCACTCACCACGGACCCCTGGTAATCGGAAGGTGTTCTGATCTGCATCCCAATATGATAATAGGTCACAAAGGATGTGACTGGATGGTGCAACATGAGGCACGCGTGATATGTGCAGTATGCCAGCCCTCTGAAGTGTGTCCTGCTCATCCTGTGAGAGGGAATCTAGTACCCCTGGGAGCCAATCACACTCCCTCTCTCTACTCCATCGGATGTACTCCTCTCTCGCCTGCATACACCTAAAAACACAAAATAGAGCAAGTTAGCATTTGAGTAATACTAGAAAAACTGCATAAACACATAGAAATGCTAGGAAAGAAAAAACATTTTTAAAAAAGGTTTCTTTTGCATTCTCGTGTGAAACCACCACCCCGAGCAGAGGGGCAAGTTTGTAGAACGCCGCCTTAAGGGCGCGGTGTCGTGGTCTGAAAACCCACGCGGGTTTTTAAACTAAAAAGGCCTAAAAAGTGCAAAAAACGGCCATTTAACCTAAAAATAGAGCCTACCCAGTAGGCACCCCCCCTAGGTGGAACTTTTAACACTAGCATTTTCAAAAATGACCCCCTCATTGCAGAGTATTTAGCATTTCAAAATTAAGGGGGGAAAAACAACAAACTGAAGAAAACTAACCTGTGATCACTGAGGTTGATGTTCCACACATGGAGGCATGATCACTATCTCACTGTGGACGTTTTGACTCTACTCACGCAAGAAACCGTCACCGTGGGTCCCAGAGCTCAAAATCAACCAAATCGACTCACGCAAATGAATAGGAAAATGGGCCCACTTTCATACATATAGCACTTTGTTTTGTTTTAAAATGAATTTTTCACAGGTTTGGAGCACTGATGGAGGTAAGTTCCTATCCTCACACAAATGGTACGTTCTCATTCCTTGTTATCTTAGCATTTATTTTCAAACTATTGTATCTATCTGCACTTGAGTTCTCTTTTTGTTTTGCAGGTAGCGGGAATTTTGGATGGCGTCATTTCAACACACGGACATATCAGGTATAACATCTAACTTCCCATTTCGGGACTTCCATACTTGGACCCACCATTTTACACCTCTTCATGGCTAAAACACTTCTCTGAGGGGGCAATATGTACGTACCCAAAATTGTAAGGTACTGTACTACCGAACAATGTAACAAGTGCCCTAATGATGATACAGGTCTCCTCGCAAGGTGTTCGAGATCTGGAAAATATCTCCAAGTGTGTGTTAACATCCCGCATGCCCCGCTTAGCCCCCACATGCTTTGTTTTTCCCTTTTCCCCTCTTTTCTTGGCCTTTTTCTCTTTAGTGATGAAACCGCGCCCCTGCGTGGCGGTGATCTCATGTTTGCCGCCCCCGATCGGGCGGCGGTCTCTTGTAACCGCCACCCTGCTCATAGCGGCGGTCCTTTACACGTTTTCCAGAAAGTGTTTTTAATGCGACTCACGTAAAAATAAACGATTCACCAGCTTTTTTTTTTCCGACTTAGGCTTGCATTTATGTTTTTGGTCCCCTGGAATAGTGTTTGGCCATTTTTTATAGTTTTAGAGTTCGGTTTGGTTTTGATCTTTGGGTGAATGAAAAGCTATAAATAAATGGCTTGTGCTAAAAAAAAGGGTCTACCCCTCATTCACTTCTCATGCTCTCATTTTCAATAGTTCAGTCTATTATTTTGCTTAGAAGCCATAGTTTCAATTCTTTGCATGTTTAGTTAACATTGTTCAGTTGTTGGTAAGTCACATATCCATCTTGTGCGGGCAGTCTTTGTTATTTCACCCAAGCCATTGGAGTAGAATAGCTTAGGAAGCCATTAAATTTGTAGGTTTTACTCCTCAAAACAGGATAGTTTCAGGTTCTGGATGCTTTATGTTGCATGACTCGCAATAAATCCCGCTAGGAATTGCATAAGCCAAGCTCTATACTCTTGTGCTATCCCTCTCCTACTTTCATTATATTCGATCGCATTCGAGTTGCTTTTATTCCAATATCTACTTCTGTTGATGCTAAGCATTACACGCTTTTCTGGATTCACGTGAACACAAAGGAACGAGGAGATCACACTGAGGGGACAAGATCATACGCACCATTGGATTTGCCACATTACAGAGAATCTAGGTTTTAGCTTTCAAAGTTCTAAAGTTAGAAATATATCAAATAGAGTAGATAATCACTTCTTTTCAAGTTAAGTTTACTTTCGATATTGCCAGGAAGTCTGTGGGGATTGATTGTTTCGAGAAACTATGATTCATTCCTCACTTCGAGGTATGATCGAGACGGCAAATAGATTAAGCAAGTTATTTCATTATTTAGAATAGATCTATAAATTACATAGACAAATAACTACACTCGGTTATTTTGTTTGTTTTAAGTTTTATCTTAGTTGTCAATTCTAGATACGTTTAAATAGTTGCTTTCTTAAATTCTTAAAAGTTTCTCAGAAAATACAAAAATAGAAGTTATATATGTTCTAGATTTATTCCACGTAGTTAAATTTGCTTTGTTGCAGTTAGATTTACATTATTGTTTTGTATGACAATCACGGGACCTAGGGAACCCAGAGAATACGTATTTGAGCCAATTGTGCCTCAACCCAATCTCGTCACAGCAATAGTTGATATAGACCAGAATCTTAGAATCCAAATCTTCCAAACAACAACAGATTTACGACAGATCAGCTCTCAGTTGAGGGGATTAAATATAGAAGACGACCAAGCACACACGTTTTGGTCAAATCAACCGAACTATAGATTACCCTAGGCAAACATTCACATGACTGTAGAAGGGTTTGAAAGAGAACAAACCTTTGGTTGTGATCCTTTGGTCCCACAGCCAGATGCAGGAGACACTCTTCTAGATATAGATACCAGCCTAAGAATCTAGGTTGCAAGAACGCCTATGAGGTACTCTAAGAAGATCACACAGCTATTAATCCTAAATATAGAAGCTGAGAAAGCATATGATTATTGGATACTAGGGATTAGGACTGGATTTCATACATGACCATAGTAGGACCGCAACAACCAAGAGTCTACGGTTGTGATCCACAAATCCCGCAACCTAACGAATCCATAAGTCAATCAGACATAGACACTGGCCTACGTATATTAGTATTCAGATCTACCCCACTTCCACCCACCATCGTCGAACAGTTATCCTTACTAGATATAGTAGCTAACAAAGCTAGAGAATTCTGGACTAGGCCGATAATTGTCTGTAGAGTCGATTGTATTCATTACCCACCATATGACCTTATCTGGAGACATACACGAAACTATCCCAGGTCATTTTCCACGTATTCCACAACCCATAGATCGAATCACACCAGAGATCGATATTGATTGGAGCCTTCGAGCAGTCATCCTTACCGATCAATCTATCACACCAGTTCAGGTTAGAAGGGCCTTCTTTGCCTTAGATTCACAAATTTCACTAGTGCGTATTGAAGACATTAGTTTACCTAAGTAATTTTTCTACATACCACGAATATTCCATCCCCACCGGCTATCTCGGCATGACCTCGGGAGGTCGGGTACGTGAAAGAGTTACTGTAGATTCCCATGTAGATTCCCACGCTCGGTTGTCACTTTTCCAGCGTACGGTGCCCTTCGCTTTTCTCCCAATTAGCTCGTAGGTCCCGTGCACCCAATTGTCACATGCAATGCTAGTTGTATCACTCATGGAATGACTCCTTATATTGATGGATGAAAAACCTTGGGGTCTCTAATGGTGCACACATAAATTTTATCTAATTCCTCTTCTCCCAAATTCTCTATATAGGGCACCTAATTCCCATATGTTAGTGGAATAATTACATGCTCCTCTTTGTTCTCGAAAATTATGTACCCTTTGTTAAAGAACACATTAACATTATCACACCTTGTTGATTTTATAGTTATTGTAATTTATGTCAAAGGAATTGATGGAAAATGGAGAGTTCAAGAGCATTATTCTTAGGTTTTGTTCGAGGTTCAAGGTGAATTCATGAGGTTTCAAGAAAACAGAATCTTATATTGGATGGTGAGTGACAATGTCCTTTGAGGATGGTTTCAGGTACCTAAAGTAGTGAAAAAGGATGGTAAATTTTATAAAAATAATGGAATATGTGTTAAAATATCATATACAGCATGTATGATCAAAGGTTAGACTCATTTTAGCTCCAGGAGTTAGTTTTGTATGTTGGTCAAAAATAGTGTTGAGAAAAACAATGTTCTAGCATGAAAATGAGATGGGATAGAAAAATGTAGACCTATCATTTTCTATAAATTATAGGAGATGATATAGGAATGTGTCTTGATTCTTCATGAAAAATTTCAGGTCAAATTTAGGTCATTTGTTCAAGTTATGTGAGTTTTTGTAAAACAATCTTTTTGAAAAACTCATTTTGAGTTGCCTGGCTTCTTAGCCCTAAAAAAATTATACAGTCTCCTTTGAATAAATCATAGAATTAATTTTTGGATTAAATTGGCATAAAAATAATGTGAAAAATAATTTTCTCAAAAGGAGGTGTGGTTGAAAAGTTATGAGCATTCTGGTGGAGCATTTTTTCTCTCTCCTGGGTGTGCACCAAATCGGTAAGAGAAAAATGTGATTTTGGACTCCAAGTCTAGTTTCATCATCTCTAGAGTATTTTATTGGCTCATTTATTATGTTCCTCATGCTTATAAATAATTTTAAGTCTTTATTTCTTGAAGGCACTTTCTCCCGACACCGTGTCTTAGTGTGAATGCATCTGACATATGAATGTACTAGTTGTTTCAAAGGGATATTTTTCTCAATAAGAACTCGTATCTCTTCCATAGGTACATGGACATGTGTTTAAGTTTTTAAAGTCTTTTTCATATAGGAAAACCTTCAAAATCTACTGGCACATACTACCTTGAAGGGCATTGGTCTCAATGCACATGAGAATGTTGGCCCAGAGTCTCATCTCCAAGTACAATGCCTTGATCAGTTTGGAAATAGGTTCATAGGGTAAATGATGAGGTAAAGGATATATTTTTTGTTTAAATTCCATCATTTAGAATGATGAGCTTGATAGTCTAGTTTTCTTAGACTCAAGATTTCCAATTAGAGCTCCTCATTGTCTTAGTTGAAGAGTATGCTAACTCATCTCCATAGCTAAATGTGGTGTGATAGAATCCATTTAGAAATGAAGAAGTTAAGGGTCTATATCATTCACAGTGAATGCACTCACTTGGTTGAATAATTGATTGGGATTTTTTTCTTCAAGCACTCTTATCTCTAATGTCATGTATAGTCATCTTTTCAAATTACACATTTGCAAGGAACATGATTTTTGTTAAGACATTCTTCATTATGTCATTATTTCTATTTGCCTTAAATAAATGGATATATGGAACTAGATGTATAAAAATCCCTCTCACTCCATTCTCATTGAAAAGTGGATGAAGAAATTAATTTAGGTGATCTTTTGAGTAAGATACTATTCATATACCCCGTCATAGAGTTTTAATGGAGGTTTTTGATCATTATGGAAGCTTCAACCAATAAAATTCAATAAAACTTGCACACTATCTTTGTAGAACCATTATCAAACTACTGAAAATGTCTATGAATAACAAGATGAGGTCTATTGTGATATTATCATCTCAGTCTATTGGTAAACCTATGCTTAATCTTCTCTTGGACTATGTATGGTTTTTTTATAAGTCATTTTGGAGAAAGAGTTGTAAAAATTCTCAAAGAAAAGTCTATAAGGAGCATATATGGATTTTTGAAACTGATCTTCTATCTTTTATGGGTTGAAAAATATATTTTTAAGAATCTCAAATACACCAAGGTCTATCACAAAGGATGTAAGAAATGTGAAAAATAGTGTTTTATCCACTATCTTGAATTTTGAACAAATTCGGATTTTAAACCATTGTTTGAAGGAAGAGACTCAAGTTGAATATGAACTCCAAGTCATGAATAAGATGAGAACATAGTTTTCTAGATGAATGAGTGTTTCAAGGTCAGTAATAGTTTCTTAAACTGATAAAATCAGTATTGAATCCTTTTCTATTAATCTTGGTTACTTCAAATCTTCTTCTTATAGGTTTTTGTAACATCAAAATGTGTTCTAGAATTTGAAATTCCTATGTGAGTGTGAACAGGTCCTCTAAATATTGAACTCTAAGAATTTTGAGGAGCACATGTCAAGATTGCATTAAAATCCATACATTGTATTGCATCACAAAGTCATTTGAAAAGTTATAAGATCACATAAATGAATGAGATGTCTTGAAATTTTGAAAGAGAAGGAAAAAATACATATTACTTGTCTCATTAATAATGATGAATGTGAAGTTCTCTTGGTTCCTAAAATGAATTCAAAAATACACAATGGAATGTTACAAATTAGAATAATCTTGTAACTTAAAATGTGAGAAGAGATAGAGGTGTAAGACCGTAAGATAGAAAGTACAAATTTGAGGGAGAAACAGGATAATCCATAAGAGTTTGTAAGGGAGCATGAAATAGTAAAAAAAAGTGTGAAAACATGTTGTTTTTTAATATACTGAAAATGTGAAGTAAAGAAAAAAAAAGGGTTCAGTGTTGTATACAAGACAAGAAATGTTCATCTATAAACAAGTGTTTTTGAAGATGAATAAAGTTCTAAGATAAGATAAGATTATTTGGCCCATATAGTTGGATCAAAGCAATTAAGGTAAAGGGACGAAAAAAATCTTAGTTTGAGTGATAAATTATGTTCATGATAGTTCACTAAAATTTCAAATAACAATAATGGTATGTCATCTAAGAATAACCACGAATTGATAAATTGTGAGCATGAAAAAATGAAGCATAGATTGTAATTTTTGAAATGAAGATAGCAAGAGTGAGAAGAGACCAGATGAAAAGACAGCTTTGATGTTAAATATAGTAAGTTGAATAGAGAAGTTGGAAATGTGAATGATAGTAAAGAAGCAGATATAGCTGTTTTCTTGAGATAGTTAATTTAAAATAGTAAATGAAAGAATAGCTGGTTGAAGACTTGTTATGTGCACTGAGACAAAACAATGAATGAATGAAGTGTAGGGTGTGAGAAGAAATTTCAAATTAGTATAAGATAAAGTTAATCTAATCTCAAGTGAATGTAATTTGAAATAGTTGTGAGAAGAAATTTTAAATTAGTACAAGACAAAGTGGATGAGAGCAATAGAGAAAGAGTTATAATTTAGGATCATTATCAGATGTTCAAAGCATATTTTTGAAGTGTGATCAAGACTGATTTGTTTTATATCAGGGAGTTGTAGCTTCCTTACAGGTAGTAACTTGTAGAAGGTCAATGGAAGCTAACTAAATCAGTTAGGGAGTTGAAGCTTCCTTGTGAGTTGAAGCTCACTAAAGATCAGTAGAAGTTGATTGAATTGTAGGGGGTTGAAGCCTCCAAACTAGGTAGCAACTTGGTCAAATTGAGGAGTGGAAGCTCCTGGTTGAGTTGAAGCTCAACCTTGAAACTAATGTAATAAAAGTAGGAAAAATTGGTCCTAAGCATAGTTCATAGTTTTAGTGGGTTTTCTTCCCAGTTTGGGTTTCCCACATTAAACCTTGTGTCATTGTGTACTCTCTTGCAAATTTCTTATGTGTGTGTTTATGGTTTTATCACATCAGATTTAAGAAGGTAATTTTTGATACACTAATTCATTCCCCCTCTCAGTGTCATAGTTTCTAACAATTAGTATTAGAGGTAGGTCCTCCTTAATACATCCTAACATCTTGGAGATGATCCTAAAGACACAAGTATGGGTACATTAGAAGAATATATATTGAAGAATAAGTATGAAATTTATCATTATCTTACAAAGGAGTTAAAAGAATAAATTGAGTTTAAGGAAGTGAACCATGGTCAAGAGTTAAATGAGATGTCTTCATTTGTTGAAAAAGTGTCAAAGTCCTTGAAAGATAAAGAAGTTGTTTTCCTAAATTTGAAGAGGATCTAAAGACCTTGAAGATTGATTTGGTACATGTTAATAATCAGCTTAAAAATTTGCAAAGGAAATAAGGACATTCTAGTGGAGTAGAGCATGAGACATGTCAGGTAACTATTCAAGCCATGAGTGGAGAATGTGAAAAATTAAATGCAGAAGTAGAGACCCTAAAAGAAGAGATGGAAAAAATAAAGAAAAATGTTTTCAAAGTTGAATCAAGTAATACTTCTTGTCAAGGATGTTCTCAGCCCAAGAAGGACAACAAAGATCACAAAAGGATCTTTAGGCAGCCAATTGCAAGGAGATTATTAGGTATGTTTCATGGAGTTTGTTTTTCATGCAATATCTTTGGACATAGAGCAAGAGACTGTAGAAGAAAGATATATGAATACCATCCATGGAGAGATTGTAGGTTTGACTATGAGAAGAACATAGTGTGTTTTAATTACAAATAAAAAGGCCATATAGCCAAGTATTGTCTGGAAGAGCTAGTAAATTAGTTTTGGGACAAGAATCAGGTTGTGTGCTTTAACTTCCATGAGCTAGGACATTTTGCAAGACATTTTCATGAGTCACCTAGATTCAACTATAAGATGAATGTCTTTTAGAAAAAGACAAAAGGATACACAGAGAAAATGTAAATTCAAAGAGTAAGACCAAGTCAACTATGGTTGAGAGAGATGTTGGAAAGAAGAAAGAAAAATGGGTATGCAAAGTCAAGAAAGAAAAATCAGAAACTAGGACATCAAAGGATGACAAATAGATAGCAAGAGCAGATGTTGAAGAACAACAACAATCCAAATCAGTCACAAAGGAAGCAAGAACAAGAAAGAAAGTAGAAAATGATGAAAAATGCAAGAAGAAATAGGAAAACAACTCTAGTGTCAAGGATGAGGAATTTCTTCCTCAAGCAGTGGTAGAGAAGGTGTATGAATTGAACATGTATGTTTATCAGGAACTCAAATAGATGATGAAATATCAGGTAATGAGGCTATCACTTCTATAGATGTAACTAATAAGGTCAAAAATATTATTAGGACAAGGAAAGGGAATATGGATTCATCATGTTGCTATGATGACTTTATGTTGTTTTGAGATGATTCAAGGCTCAAAATATGCCTTCTCTAAGATTATAGGAGGCATATCTACTTAAATGAAGCATTGAAGTCAGAATGAGTCTTCTCCATGAGGCATAAGGTATGTAATCCCATGTTTTGTCAAGGTTTTTTTGGGTTCTCTTGTGTAAAAGTGTTGAATTCAGTTGAATGGAGCTATGAAGATGTCATAGAGGTTGTCAAGTATCATAATGCATAAGAATTTTCATCTTGAACTGTTTGAACATGAGCCTTGTTTTTATCATGAATTGCAATGTGGTGTATAGTCCCCTAAGTTACCTTGAAGGTGGTTTAATGAGATCAAGTCCTACTTGATCATTTGATTTCTTGACTGAGACAGTGATGTGATCAAGAAAGCACATTATTAGGATGTTTCCAAGTAATTTTAGGTGCTATAGGTATGATTTTAGGTTGAGCATGATTGATATTATTTTGAAGAGACTCTATACATGGTTACAAATGTGATTGCAAAGTGTGGACACTAGCTTGGAGAAGATAAGAGAAAAATCAAGACAAAACACTACCTTGCTGCCTTGACTAGATTTTCACTAGAGGTAGAGATGTAAACTCAATTTTGAAAGGTCAAACGAAGGATTTTTAAGTTAAACATTTTAGCAAACCATCTATGCTCATAGGGATAGAGGATGGAAAAGGTATGAGGCCTCAAGTAAGTGTATTTTTTCAGCTACACATGATAGAAGTGGAATTTTTTCTCATGATCGTAGAGTGATGGTGACTCAGTGAGAAGTCTACTTGTGTTCCTAGAAGGGAGATGTAGACCTACAAGTTTAGAGGAATCATATTACATGTTCTTAGAGGCTTGTTGAAGCATGTAGCTACATAACAACAATGGTGATAAAGATATGCACAGTTGTGTTGGAGCTTGAAGTAAGAATTTCAAAATGAACTATAAGAGTTTGAGGTCAAATATCAAGTTCTAAAAGTCTTCAAGAAGAAATGGTTGGTCTCTAAGTTGTGTTAATTCCTTGTTTGTCTGAAAATGAAGCAAATAGATGAATTTCAGGCCTATCACAGATGTAGAAGTCATGTCCTTGACTGTGATGAAATTATAAGAAATTAATCTAAGATAAAATCAAGTAAAATAGGTGGAGTATCAGCTGAGGGGGATCCCTTACCAGGTCAAGAGGATATTTTCATGCTATGCTGAAGGAATCAAATTGAAGAGAATAGTTTCCCAAGGGGAGTGCCTTCAAGGTATGAGCATACTCTTTTTGTTGAATTTTTCATATCTAATAAAAAAATTCTTTTCACCTTTTTCATAGATGTCAAAGGGGGAATGAGTGTGCTAGAAACTTGTTTCATATTTTAGTTTGACATCAAGTTTAAGAAGGTTGCCATAAATGAAAAAGGGGGAGTTTGTTGCACCATGTTGATTTTCTAGTTATTTTGATTGATGTAAAAGGAATTTATAGAAAAGGAAGAGTGTAAGAGAAAACTTCTCGGTGTTGTTAAGAGGTTCAAGGTGAATTCTTGAGGTTTCAAGAAGACATGATCTTGTCGTGGATGGTGAGTGGCGTGTCCTTTCAGGGGTGGTTCTAGGTACCTAAAGTAGTGAAACATGATGGTTCAAGTTAGAAAAATAATGGGAGAGGTGTTAAGAGATCATATAAGTCATGTATGGGAAAAATTTAGACTTAGTTCAACTCCGTGAGTCAACTTTTTAGGTTGGTCGAAATAGTGTTGAGAACAAACAATGTTCTAGCATGAAAATGAGATGGGATAGAAAAATTTAGACCTATAATTTTCTATAAATTATGGTATATGATAGATAAAGGTTTCTTGATGCTACCTGTAAAATTTTAGGTCAAATTTCGGTCATTTGTTTGAGTTATGTGAGTTTTTGTAAAATTGCCTTTTGAAAAATTCATTTTGAGTTTCCTGGATTCTTAGCCCTCAAACAAAATTATATGATCTCCTTCAAATAAATCATAGAATTAATTTTTGGATTAAATTGGTATAAAATTAATTTTCAAAATAATTTTCTCAAAAGGAGGTGTGGTTGAAAAGTTATGAGCATTTTGGTGGAGCAGTTTTTCTCTCTCTTAGGTGTGCACCAAATTGGTAAGAGAAAAAATGTGATTTTGGACTCCAAGTCTAGTTTCATCACCTCTAGAGTATTTTATTGGCTCATTCATGATGTTCCTCATTCTTATAAATCATTTTAAGGCTTTATTTCTTGAAGGTACAGGTACTTGCTTCTAACACCATGTCTTAATGAATGCATCTGGCATATGAATGTACTAGTTGTTTCAAATGGAGATTTTTCTCAATAAGTGCTCATATCTCTTCTACAGGTACATGGACATGTGTTTAAGTTTTTTCAAGTCTTTTTGGTATATTAAAACCTTCAAACTCTACTTGGCACATACTACCCTGAAGGGCATTGGTCTCAATGCACATGAGAACATTGTCCTAAGAGTCTCATCTCCAAGTGCAATGCCTTGATAATTTTTGGAAACAAGTTAACAGGGTAAATTAGGAGGTAAAGGATATATATTTTTTTGTATAATATCCATAATTTTTAATGATCATCTTGATAGTCTAGTTTACTCGACTTAGGATTGCCAATTGAAGTTCCTCACTGTTCTAGTTGACGACTATACTAACTCATTTCCATAGCTAAATGTGGTGTGATAAAATTGATATAGAAATGAAGAATTTTAGGGCCTATATCATTCAAAGTGAATGAACTCACATGGTTGAATAAGTGATTGATATTTTATTCTTTAAGCACTCTTGTCTCTAATGTCTTGTATAGTCATCTCTTCAACATGTACAAGGAACAAGTGTCATGTTAAGACATTCTTCATTATGTCATTATTTCTATTTGCCTTGAAAAGATGAATATATGGTACTAGATTTATTATATGCCCTCTAACTCCATTATCATTGAAAATTGGATGAAAAAATGAATTTATGTGATCTTTTGATTAAGCTTCTACACATATACCCCAATGTCATAGAGTTTCAATGGAGGTTTTTGATCATTATAGGAGCTTCAACCAATAAAAGTCAATAAAACTTGCACAATATCTCTGTAGAACCATTATCAAACTACTGAAACTATCTCGTGAATCACAAGATGAGGTCTATTTTGATATTTTCATATCATTCTACTGGTAAACCCATGCCCAGTCTTCTCTTGGACTATGTATGGTTGTTTTCTCATTCATTTTGGAGAAAGAGTTTGAAAAGTCTTGAAGAATAGTCTATAAGGAGCACACTTGGAGTTTTTAAAATGATCTTCTATCTTATATGGGTTAGAAACTATCTTGTTAAGAAGCTCAAATACACAAAGGTTTTTCGAGTGATAGTGAACTATGAAAAAGTGGTTTGTCCACTATCTTGAATTTTGAACAAAATCAAATCTTAACCCGTTGTTTGAAGGAAGAGAATGAAGTTAAATATGAACTCCAAGTCGTGAATAAGATGAAAACATAGTTTTCTAGATGAATGAGTGCTTCAAGGTCAGTAATAGTGTCTTAAACGTAGAAAATCAATATTGACTCCTTGTCAATGAATCTTGGTTACTTCAAAGCTTATTCTTCTAGGTTGTTGGAGCATCAAAAGGAGTTCTATAATTTGAAAATTCTATGTGAGTGTGATCAGGTCCTTCTAAATACTGAACTAATTTTTTTTTAGGATTACATGTCCGGGATCGCTTGAAAATCCATGCATTGTATTGCATCACAAAGTCATTCGAAAAGTTATAAAATAACATAAATGAATGAGATGTCTTGAAGTTTTGAAGAGAAGGAAAAAGACATATTTCTTATCTCATTCATAATGAAGAATGTGAAGTTATCTTGGTTCCTAAAAATAAGTCAAAAAGACACAATGGAACGTTTAAAATTAAAAATATTCTTGTAACTTAATACGTGAGAATAGATAGAGGTGTGAGAGCAGAATATAGAAAGTATGAATTTGAGGAGAAACAAGATAATCCAGTAGATTTCGTAAGGGAACATGCAATAGTAAAAATATATTTCTGAAAATAGGTTGTTTTTGAATATACTAAAATGTGAAGTAAAGAAATAAAAAGGGTTCAAGATTATAAACAAGTGTTTTTGAAGATGAAAAACATTCGTAGATAAGACAAGATTATTTGGTCCATATAGTTGGTTTAAAGAAATTAAGGTAAAGATATGAAAAGAATATGAGTTTGAGTGAGAAAATATGTTCATGATAGTGATAGTGCACTTTGAAATTGTAAATAATAGTATTGGTATATTATCATAGAATAACAATGAATTAATAAATTATGGGCATTCAAAAATGAAACATAGATTGCAAGTTTTTGAAAATAAGATAGCAAGAGTGAGAAGAGATAGGATGAAAAGAAAATTTTGATGTTGAATATGGTAAGGTGAATATAACAGTTGGAAATGTGAATGATAGTAAAGAAGCACATACCTGTTTTCTTGAGATAGTTAATTCAAAATAGTCAATGCAATACTAGATGGTTGAAGACCTGTTATGTGTACCGAGAAAAACAATGAATGAATAAAGTGTAGGGTGTGAGAAGAAATTTCAAATCAGTACAAGACTAAGTTAATCTAATCTCAAAATGTAAGTTGAAATAGGTGTAAGAAGAAAGTTTAAATCAAGACAAGATAGAGTGGATCATAATAGTAGAGAAAGAGTTCCAATTTAGGATCATTATCGATGTTCGAAGCATCCTTTTGAGGTGTGATTAAGATTGATTTTTTTATATTAGGGAGTTGTATCTTACTTGGAGGTAATAGCTTGCGAGAAGGTCGGTGGAAGCTAAATAAATTATTTAGGAGTTAATTCTTCCTATGAGTTAAAGCTCACTAAATATAAATAGAAGATGATTGAATTGTAGGGGTTTTAAGCCTCTATACTAGGTAGTTGCTTGGTCAAATTAAAGAGTGGCAGCTCCTAGTTGATTTTAAGCTCAACCTTGAAATTAATGGAAAAGTAGTAGCAAAAATTTTCCTAGGCATAGTTCATAGTTTCAAAGGGGTTTTCTTCCCAGTTTGGGTTTCCCACATTAAACCTTGTGTCATTGTGTACTCTCTTGATAATTTCTTATGTGTTTGTTTATTATTTTATCACATCATATTTAAGAAGGTAAATTTTTGGATACACTAATTCACCCCCTCTCGTGTCATAGTTTCTAATAAGCATTATTCTTATAGTACCGGGGCATCCAAGTAGGGCTAGAAAGGTATCTTACTTGGCGAGTGATAAGACTTAAAAGTCTATAGTAAACTTTGCGCCTTCGATGGTTATAGATGCATTCTTCAATACTACAATGGGCATATCCTTCATCCTTTTTGTCATATAAAACAAATTAGAAGATGGCTGTGATGGGGTCTCCCCATCGATTCCATACATCTAAAATGAGAAAATTGACCTCAACACCCGTGTCAATTAGAATGTTTCTCAAGAGCCATCCATCCATAACTACATTTAATGTTATTTCCTTGTTATAATCAATACTTTTAGGGACAGATTAGAATGCAAGACCTGCTTATCATGCTCACTTCCAAAGACGTGGTACTTTTTCTCTTAGCCAATATCCTAAGAGAGGATAATAATCTCCTATCATAACATCTTACACACTACTCTTACCTCATCCATGTCATTTTGAGGGACCTCAAAGCACTCCTCTTCTACACCAACTTTCATGATTTCTCCTTCAAAAACTGAATCTCCCCTTGCAAGTTTCTAATCACCTCCATGGTTTCTTGGTAGACCTCCTTCTGATGATTTGGATCAAGATACTTACCATGTAATACCTCTTCTCTTGGTAATGAGAGGCCTTTACTTTGGTTCTTACCTAGAAAGCGTGGCCTCCACCCATGTAGTTACTAAGACAGGTACCAACTCTAAGTCATGCACTACCCTAGGCATCCATAATGGATCAGATCACTTCACACTAACCATTCCCATGCCCCTGTCCTTCTTCTGGTTCTGGATCATGTGCTCATATAACTCAAGGCACTCCTCATACTTATGCTTCTTCCTACACCATGAACATTTTAACAAATCCAAACACTTTCACTTTTAGTGTTTAATAGATCCATAATTGTAACAAGTTCCATGGGGAAATTCACTCCTACCTCCTTGACTACCATGGCCTCTGAATCCTCTATGAAAACCTCTTCCTCAACCGCCTCCATCTATGTTCCCTTAAAAATTTCAACCTTTGTTATTAGAATTTTTTCCAATGCTGGTCTAGCACACATCAATATCAATGGAATTATGGATTTGGTCTATAAATCGAGGTATTTTATATTCTACATCATAGATTAACAAATATTACAATAAGAAGACACATTCTTTTAGAGTGCACGCTGCAATAATGACCATGTAATTGGATCATGATCTCTCACACAGATATCACAATCCAATAGCATGATTCATACCATATTTTATGGGAAACTATATTATGTATGTCCTTCTACCTCACAATCTGTGCACCATAGTCCACTATGAGTCTAATGAGCCAAGTTCACGATAATTTCTCAAGCTTCTTTTCCATGGCATTGATCTATGCTTATACAAATGGGATTACCATAGTGTTAACACTTCTAATGACCTCGTTGCACAAAGTATCCTCTAAGGCCTCATGTGGATCCATGAAATTCTTGTGGGAAAGTGCTCGTATAAAAGGCATGATCAATCCCCCAAGAAACCATTCAGCATATTGACGTGGATGGATATCATAACACAAATTTAATGAATATTTTGAAAGCATGCATCATACTCCCATACATCTCTTCCATCCCTTGTTGAATCTCCTTCAATGCACTGATGTTATTTTGTTCAAACTCAGGAATGTGGAATTCCACCAAGAAGTCGTCACACAACACAAAGATAATCCACAACCATCCGATCAAGGTCATACTTCCAGGTACTAGTTATGCATGCACCCTTATAATGTAGTTGAAAACTCACTTTCTTTCCACTCTGAGGAAGTGATCCCCTTAGCATGCCATAGAAATTCACATTTTTGTACATGCTTTGTGACATATTCAATGCCCTTGTAATTAGGAAAATGCAAAGACATGTCGTAAAACACTTGTTGATGGTTTTATGGTCCTTGTCCGCCAGATCTAGGACCTTGATTCCATCCGGTGTTTCCTAAACCACCGTGATCCATTAGATCCTATTCCCGTAGATCCATTAGATACTCCTCCCATCATAGGTAAGGAGCCTAGCACAAATGCGCTCTGCGTACCCACCATCATGCTAAAATACGTGCCAATATTATGTGATGTAGAACAACTCCCGACGTGATACCCAAGATTTTTGAGCTCACACTTTATCCAAACAATTTTCCGTAAAACATACTTCCAAACACATGAAATGTCTACACGGCCATAGATGGGTGTAATGTAAAACGATATCTACCTGATGCTACCTTCTCACTAACACAAACTGGAATAGAAATACTTGTCTTAAATACTAGAAAACTAAGCGCTAGGGTTTAGTCACTGGGTTTAATAAGATGCACACCTATGACTCTCCTTCTTTCTTCATATGAAGAGGTCTCACTAGAATTCGAGGGGTTTTCTCTCTTTCACTTTCCAAGATGGGGTAGAATAGACTATTCAAGTCCCACACCCTTTGTGCGAACCTCAAATACTTCACGTAACATTTGCCTCCATAAATGCATCACTCCAATAACTTCATGTTGTCTCTCCAACTCCCTTTCTCATGCTTCATTATACTTGAGCTGCCTCTCTTCTCTCTCTTCTAACATAGTAGCATCCACCATCTCTCACCACACCAGCTTTTTGTACCTCATGCCTAATGGGAAGTTAGCTAGCCATAGGAAATTCCTACATACGTAGAGTGATGATAAGGATATTAATGGATAATGAAATAACATGTAAGAATGATCCCCTTGGATCCCTCAAGAACTTAGACTCATAAATCTCAAGAAAAAATATGTATAAATCATGTATTCCAAGGCATAGATGGTCAACACACCTCTCCACTAGTGATCAAAAACATGATTCTAGGTCAGATCAACATCACACAACCTTTGATACTCTTCTTGGGTGAAAACATGATATCTATAATACCATCTCTTCCTTGATGTATATGTTGATATAAATGCATACAACTCTACTAGAAAACAACAAAATAATGTCTCATAGAGCTCATGATATAGGTGATCCTCTACCCATTTACGTGCATCAAACTTAGGTCTAGTGTTAAATATCTAAGAAAAATCATCCTCCCCGATTTTAAGCCAAGTCCCGATATTGTCCAAAGTGAAGCATTATTTCATCACACACCATTCTCACAACAGCTTCAAAAGAGGTCCCGACAATGGAACTAAAATGTAGCCTTGTTTACCTTCTCCCTTAAAATCCCAAGTGCACTTTGGACTATCACCCAACAATAGATGGGTGCTCTCCCAAGGTGTACGAGGAAAAAGACCCTCCTTTATGTGAGCTTCGTAAGAATGCTTCACCATTAATGGAGGAATGTTATAGAAAAGAAATATAAGAATTTACTCTAACACAGAAGTAAAGATACTAGATCTAAGCATAAATGCACCATGATATAAATGTAAACATTGCAACAACATAATAGAACTAGATATGTACCATGAGTAATATGAAATACACTAGGTTTTGAACCCATGAACACATATATTAAAAAAACCCTTCATATATTGATTAAAAAGTGTTTATAGTAGCCATATTACATCAAAAGGGTCATAACAGTAACAAATAGATCAAGATAATAACACCATATAACTAGAAACCCTATATCACCCCTAGATCCATTACATATTTAACACCACGAATCCACCATTACATACACACTTGGCCTCTACACACACCCTATAATATCTAACTCTCAACATCATACTCCTCTTTTCTAGATCTAAATTCTTAATTAAATAGGATGGATGCTAACGTGATCATCATTATAGAAGAAAGCCCATACACCAAATGTAATCATATCCTATATACTAGAGTGTCTAAGCCATGCAGATGCTAGCTAACCATAAAAACCTCCACTTTCCAACCCTTAACAATAAAGATTCCCTAAAATATTCTTTCCTTGAGCCTGAATTCTCCATGTAACAACCTTATCATCATTACGCTTATCCATAGCCTCGCATGTTTTGCATGTGATACCCTATAACTAAAATTTGGCTAAGTCCTTAAACCCTTAAACCATTTTCCTACCCTTGTGCACCAACCTACCTCCCTTGTACACTTTCTCCCACATGCTTTCCTCCATAGTGCCCTTCCACATGTGCTCATCCTTTGCTTTAGGACTTAGTCATTTTTCATCCTCAACATAATAAGAAAAGATAAATATGATCTTAGGGTTTCATGTTTTTACCCGATCAATTGAGGAGAGTAATTTGATCGTAGGGATATCTTTTCACCCAATATTTTCCCACTTAGTCATGTGGTTGACTTTGAATAGAAAAGATTCTTCATTTATGTTTTATGGTGAAATAAAACCTATTTAGAATTAACTTAAATGGTTTTGGTACTAATGATCATGGGACCCATGCCCAATTTTAGTAACTTAAATATAACGATAATAACAAAATTAACATAATTAACTCTTTCTATACTAAAGTAACACAAATATTGTGAGTAACACACTGATTATCGTATACAACATGTTGAAAAATGCTCTAAAACTAGTTCACTCATCTAGGTTTTATAAATGATGGTGATTTGAAAAAATTAACATTATGGTCACGGTATCTCTTGAAATGAAGTTTACTAACTTAAAATAAATTCAATTGAGTTCAATCCACCTCAGTAGAGAAAGAAATCACATGGTCTAATTCTAGACACTATGGACTAGAATCATCTTAAATTGTGTAACATTATATGGCAATGTGAATGTGCTCTCATGATGCTAGTAATTGGTGTACTTTTGAATATTTATTTCAATTTTCACAACTATATATATATATATATATATATATATAGTTATTTATCTATACATGTTGTCATTTGTTTTTGCAAGGGAAAAATTCAAGTTGAAAACATGACAAATTTACCCTAGTGTATAAAGTTTTGTTTGTAAACCCCCTAAGCACCTCTCCAAATTAGTTTTACCTCTATGTCAAGCCTATCCCAATCCTACAAGTACTCATATGTTTTGTAATAACCTTTCACACCATTTTGAAACATGAAAACAAGTTCATGAAGTTCTTTCGGTGAAATGCTTCTCAAGGTAGATTCTTTAATAGACCTAGAAAGGCTATTTCTAGCCTTTCTAGGATAGGTGTGCACCCTTCGGGATAGATTTGAAGGCCTACATTCATCATGAAGAGGTATTGAGGAACTAAGAACATATTTAAATCTATTTAGGAAATTTGAGGGAATTTTTGAAGGTTTAGGAACAATTTCAATGAAAGTGGGGTTTTGAAGGTGAAGGAGTTTGCAGTTCAAAATAGTGCACTGGATTTGGAAGATGATTTCGGAAGCTCTGTAAGGAGTTGGAGTTAAAACAAGATATCATTGGAAATATAATTCAGTGATATAAATGATGGTAGTCTCATATTTTCACAAGACTTGGGCGCTTCTTTCCATATCCCATTTTTAGCATACACACCTTACTATCCCAAGAAAAAAACTATTTTAGGGGGTTTGAGGAAAAATTAGATCTTGGGACCCATCTCTGTGTCTTCGTAAGGATCTTGGGAGTCAAAATAGTATATGGTTTCATCAAAAAAGACCCCATAGATCTCTGGAAAATTTTCCGACAACTCTCTCTCTCTCTCTCTCTCTCTCTCTCTGGCAAGGTATGTTCTTCATACTTAGTCATTTTTTTCACCTCCTTATGCATGGAAAAGTTTTATAACCCATATATCCCATCCCATTAGGATAGTTGGAAAAAAATTCTCCCAGCCCCATTTATTCACTTTGTACCATTATATGACCTTAGTGAATCTCTGTGATGCATTTTAAGCCCCTTTTCACCTCATTCAGGCCCTTCCCATCATGCAATCACAACTTTCCACTTGTTAACCTAGAGCGAGGAAAAAAAATTCACCCCATCTTTCCCGTCCCTTTGGGAAATTTGGGACATTTTTTTTTTCCCCATGCTTGTTTTGGCCCATACTTCTCCACATGACTTTGAATAGGCTCTGTAAGGCATTTTTAATCCTTTTATCCTCTCCTCCTCGTCAAACCATAGCTTACCACTTGTCAATTCCACATGAGTGAACCTTTTTCCACCCCATATATCCCATCCCTTTAGGATAATTGGGACACAAAAATGTTCCCCACCCCTGCTCATGCCATGGTTCTTCATGTGACCTAGTCTCATCCCCTAGGTGCTAATTGCTAGCTTTTTCTCTCTCCTCCATTGAGCAATCAAACCTCGCTAGTTATCATGCTCACATCAAGGACACATTTTTCTACCCCATCTATCCCATCCCCTTTGGGATAGTTGGGAAAAAAATTCACCCCATTCCAAGTTGGTGGAAAACCTAAAATTTCACTAAGTTTTTAAACTCATTGCTTCTTCTTTCTTTCTTTCCCATGAATGGAAAGTGTTGCCGGGAAGATATAAAACTTGTTATAACTCATTTCCACTCCATATTTTCTCCAAAACTCCATGAACACTGCTGAAAAAAACATAAGAATCCTATAATTTATCTAGAAACCATTCCTAAATTTCCCCATATTGACTACATGCTCCAAAACTTAAAAAATTCATCTCTCAATCCCATAAACATATTTAGACAATATTTTCCTAGTATTTCTCCATCCCATGCACTTTTAAAAAGAAAGTAACAACACACTCAAAGATGCCCTAATTTTTTAATGATAGTAAACCCTAGTTTTCTTCCCTACCTTATGCCTTTTTTATTTCCAAGCATTCCGATGGGAGGATTGGATTGAAATTTTGAGCACGAAGTCCCAGAAGCAAGGCTATTCTGCTAAAGATGTTTTCATCGCAATCCAAGGTGGGAAATTTCATTTTATAAAAATAGCAAGTATCTAGTGCCCTCAATTACTATAAATAGAAAATTTATTTAAAAATAAAATACACTCATAATAGTGCACTCAAGAAACAACAAAGATGAAAAACTAGACAATTTAGATAAACAAAAGAAAAAAAAAGCACGAAAAACAAAAAAGTGAAAAAAAACTTTGTGAAAATATAAAGTGTAAAATGAAATAAAAGAAACATTTTTCAAAGTTTTCCTAGTATGTCAAAAAAATTTAATTCAAGTCAAAAAAGTAGTATTTCCCAAAATAACAACTCCTGAACCCTAATTACTAACAATAGAGAGTCTCTGTTTCAAGTGCAGAAAGTTGATGTCATCATAATTTTCACTCGTCTTGTTTATTTTCATAAGTATGAAGATAATTTTTTTTGGTATTGATCCCATTTCGGCTCTGTTGGAATACTTAGGTGTGGGTGATAGTGATGTTTCCCATATGGATCTAGAGGATCTCAAGAACATGATGCTAGGTGGACCTAAGGAACATGTAGAAGAGAAAGTATACACAAGTGGGTTGTATACTGCAGGTGGTCATCCCATATCCATTAAAAGAATAGAGTTGGTATTTGTATTCTCCCACCATTATGAGCTAGATACTCAAATCATAAGAGTGGATGATAACTTGATTTTGCGGTACTCACTCCCAAAGAAATTTATCAATATATACAAATTCGATCTGTGACAACATGGTTGTCAACATAAAAAGAGTTTGAATCGGTGAGTGGTCTAAGAAATATTCATACCTTCAAGGTCTTACACTGGTTTTGTGGTTGTATTAGGGAAAATCTCAATCCCTCATGTCAAAATATATCTCCCGAAGTGAATTTCATAAGGGATTCTTAAATTCAACCATCCTCATAAACAAGATAATGGGTGAAGAAACTATAGAATATTTACAAGATTGGATGACATTGTTAATCCTTGCCATCATCGAGGGAAGACATATGATATACTAGGGGAAAATAATCATTGATAACTTGCATCACCAACTGCTTCAAGTGTTGGACACTAATTTTTTTCAATGAATTCATACTTGGTCTACACCCTTGCAAGCACGAGACCATTCAGAGGTTTGAAAATTTCTCAAAACATTTCCTATAATTATCTTACATATGAAAAATATCCACAACTGACCCTAAAAGAAATAAACCATTGTTTTGTAAGAGTTAATGATGCATTCACTATGTTTTTCATCATATTGTTAGAAATAAACCCTCAATCAAGGTTATCTTCGCAAGTTTCTTATTTAATAAAAAGGTACCAGTCCTTCTTCACATAGTTTTCAACATTTTCTTACATCCGAGTGTCTAGTTTTTATCTTAGTCTATGAATGTTTCCATTGTATCTTAGTGAAACGATCACAAATTTTGAGTTGTGTAGGAAAATTTTTCATGTCAATGGTAAGCTTAAAAACTACAAGATGAAATATTTTTTTCCCTATCTCTCTCGAGATCTTCCCCCAAAAGTGTACATGAGGCTGCTAATGTGGAATATTCCTTTTCTCCCCTAAATCTATATTCATACACTATAAAATAATAATTTGATATTTAGAGAGATCCAAAACATTTAAACTCCCTTACTTGTATCATGTTCCGTAGATTGAAGACAATTGTGTGAATTTTGTAGATGATTTCAAATTCAGGGAATGAAATCATATGAGGATGAAAATTGGTAAAAGGAAGATATTCAAGTTTTATTAGTATGAGGATGACATCAAAGATGATGGCATTGAGATGTATGATCCAAAGTATAAAGCAGTGAAAACCTCACCCCTTCCACAATTTTCTTGGAGCATCCATGAATAAGAGGATATAAATGATTGAACTGAAGTAGTAATCAAAAGATTGAAATAATGGTCCAAAAAGAAGAGATTTACCCTTGTCACATCAAAAAATTCCCAACTCTTTAAAGGAAAACATCCCATCTTTCCTCTTCAAAATCCATGGATAAAGCTTCATGTTCTACACACTTTTAAGTGAATTAAAAAAAATGAAATTCAATGGAATCAAAATCTCCTAACGATAAAAGGTTCCACAAAAATTTAAAGAAAACATAATACCCTATGGTATATTTGGAATAATGGGAAATTCATCCAATTTATATTTCAGTCCTCAATACTCTCAAAACCTCTCATCCTCCATCTGCTAGATGACCCTCTTTCACAAGATGTTATTTCTCATTTAGAACAATAAATATCAATCATGTAAAATTTTGAGCCTGAAACGAATGAGATGTTTCCATGGGTGCGTAACATGATAATGATGGGAAGCCCACACAGATCAACAAGTGGAATTCCCTAAATTCCCAGCCATATCCTCAATGGTTAAAGTGAAATAGGGAAGGTTAACTCAAGCTTCTTCCTGCTTCTTGAGTGGTTCTTCGAGAAACCAATATGTATAAGTAGTCCAACCAAAGGTAGATAAACCCATTCAATAAATGACCTTAGCTTACTACAAAATGAGAACCATTCTCCTAAGACCGGAAAATCATGAGGGGATGTATATTGGTTCAAGGATTCTTCCACTTCTCTTCTCATGATGAATCAAAAGTATAAAGAGATAATTGATTAGTTGGAATATCATGAAAAAAACTCACCTCATATGTTCAAAATTTCATGGATATACATAATGATCCATCTCTTCCAATCAAATAATTTACTCAAATCAGTAGCTTGAATTCAAAATCCACTCAAAAGATAAAAGGTTTCACCATGCAGGGGATAGAAAATGATAAATGGGTAAGTAAGATTGTGGAGAAAAGGAAAATTTTACTTCTTAAGATGATTTCATTGTTCAATTATATGAGAAAAATAACCAAAAAGGTTAGTATGAATAGAGAGGATATTGAAAAATAAAAGAACATTGGGACCAAGTGTATCCACTAGTCATTGAGATGGGAAATTTCAAGTCTTCCCTACTAGTGAGCGAGAAAGTATTCAATTTAGCATCGATGACTTATCTCAAGCATGGGATAGAACTCGGTTTCTCATAATGAAATGATAAATCACGCTCTTGATGAATTATATTTGTATAAGGAACACATTTCAAAAATTCAAGAGGATTTCAACATTGAGATACAAAATCTTGGAGTGCCAACAAAGTGGATGACTGTCAAAGGCTTTGAATATCTTGTCAAGGAGGAATCAAAGATCCATTTTAATTCAATGAAGACACACTAGAGTCATTGGTTGAGATAATGGACATCATATAAAACACTACGTGGGATTACCAAACTTGGTTCATGGAATGAAAGAACATCAACTCTCTTTGAAATCTGGGTGAATTCATTGAGCTTTTTGCACATTCCCGGAATCCTTTGGTGGCACGATACATAAAAATTCAAATGGATTGATATCTCTCTAGAGGAACTTTCTAAAAGTCTAGACAAGAGTAAAACAAAATCGGAAGGGCATTATCTCTATTTGAGTAATTTTCACTCTCCCTTTTATCTCTCTTCCATCCCCCTTCCTCTCTTCATTTCATGTTCTATTTCTTCATTAGGGGTTGTACTTTTCATTTTTTATCTTATTCATTTAAATGTGACTATAGTTGAAAATTGTAATAAGTTTCCCTTAATTAATAAAAAGGGGACTTAATTTCCTTCCTAGGAATACGAAGAGTCACAAGTTGTAAAAGAAAAATGAAAAGTCATGTGGGGGGTAGGTGAAGAGTCTTTTTACAAAATATATATTGTAATGACTTCCTCATTCCAAGAGGTTGTCAATTTTGTAAGTTCATGAGTAGATAGCTACCAAGAATAAGAAAATTATAAAAATCCTTGTATTTCCTCTCTATATGTCTCGCCTTTCTCTCTCTCATTGTATAGCTTTGTGAACATGTCAATAAAGAAATGAGTTTCAACTTTTCTGGATGAGTGAATAAGTGATATTTTATGTTCATGGTTTCATCTTGTCTTGATATAATTAGAAAATTTGTTATTCTTTCCAATTATGTGTGTTGATATTTCTGGTTAATATTTGTAAGAATATGATTTAGCCTACTTACAATATTAACTCCCTCTCCTAATTTCCCACTCCCACATTCCCACTTTCCTTGAAAATTCCTCCCTTGCACAAAATTTCAAGCATTTTCCACGGGTGCATTGGAATGTGCATGTTGGATCCCTAGCCTATAAGACAACCACATAATCATTTTTTTATTTCACATATAATAATGGAGCTTCTCCATTATATCAAAAGGAACTAGTCCCAGAGCATTGGTGAAAATCATCTAATTTGTCCTAGCAAAAATTGTATCACTAACAATTTAGTCAAAATCAACTACTTGGGTTAACGATTGATTTGTATCATCCCCTCTTATTTTATGAAGTCATTCATTGGGTAAAACATAAGGGATATGTAGATGAATCTATTCGAGAAAGTGATTGCATGGCCTAACTTCTTACCATGTAACTAAAATTATGGTACTTGAGTTAACTAAAAAAAAAAAAACTTTAGTTTTTCCAAAAATAACTCAATAGTGTTTTGATTACTCTCTTGGTCACGAAGATCGTTTAAAACCCGATCGGTCTTTATTACCCAAACAATAGATATGTATCTCAAGAATTACTTTCATATGTTTGGTGCATCCTTATTAAAGTTGGTTGAATTGGATTTTTATTGGCTACATCACCTATAGGTTTTAACTAACATTTCAAAAAAATGTTCTAATGTTTTCCATTTTATTTGTTAGGTTTTCGGTTGTAAAATCATGGGCACAACAAGTTAATTCTATAATAAATTTTTGTATGTTTTTACTCTTGTGTCCTTTATTTCATTAAATTGTATTTTTAATTTGTAACATGTATATGTTCTTGAATTACATTATTTTTATAACCCCACTTAATTTCCTATAATTTTAGGTGAGTTATATATCTTAAATATCACTTGGCTCAAAATAGTTGAAGCATGTCCATGTATTAGATCTAGCATATAATCATAATGAATCACATAGATAATATATGTATGTGTCCACCATATAGAACACAAACCTCTAAGATAGAGCATGATAGAACCATGACACAAAGAGATGGAATACATAACAAGCATATGAGTATACAACTATATAATCATATAGGCATATAAGTACAACAATCAATGTCACATATACGGTCATAGGAAAGGACAAGGGATGCATATAAGTGACATGAAAGTGTCACACATATAAACAAGGTTTTTATGGATGCATAGGGAAATTAAACTAAGGCAAAAATAAGGTAAACATAAGTGTCACACACACATGTAGAGATGGTCAAATGCGACACAAAATATAATAAAATAATAAATATAATGTGTGATGATAAATAATAGACAAAGTGGTCAATAGACACATGGAATACTTTATAGAATTCATCACCATTCGATATGTGATATTCCCTTAAATATGAATACAATAGCATATATCAAAATGTATAGTAAAATCATAACAATAATGTGAAAGAACACTATCTAAGAAATGGAACAAAACACATGATTGTGTAGAAGATGCACCTAGGTTAGAAATGCCACCGAGTAAGAGGGAAGGTCTAGCATCTATAAGCATGTGAATTCATTTGTATCCTACATTATTTTTATATACCTTGTAAAACACGTGTGTATAAAATATGCTATCTATAAAACCATGTGAGAAGCAACATATGAAAAATGAATAATCTAGTATATCAAACAATTTCTAAGTCTTATTTTTGTATTTTAATAATATTTGAATGTTTTTGAAAAAATAGAATATTTGAAATAAGTTTTACCCTATGATATAATCAAGAGGGTACGAGAGATAAACCTACAAGTTTAAGAGGTGTGGATATTAATAAATAATTATACATATTAAGATTAGGAATTGTCACTACAAGTAGGGATTAAGGGGTATTATTAGTATATTGATTACCTATAGTAGGCTACTTAGGAGAAGTCATGTGGGAGATAAATCTTGTATATATATCATGATTATGATCAATAGGAATAGGTGTGGATACTATTTCTATCTTATAAGGAGGAATAAATGGCATAGTATAGGCTAATTTCCCCTACTTTAATGGAGAAAATAATATGTCCAATAGATCAATAAATAGGTCAAGAATTTGGTTGTAAGTGTTCATTATTTCTTGAATATTTAAGCAATTACCTTGACAAGGATTGAATAACTTGTGAAGTTTCATTTTGAGTTATAATAATTTTTTTAATAGGATTTCTAATTGGATACATGTAAAATTCATATGTTTTTGAAACTCAATCTTTGTTAGCCAAATTCTTAGAAATTAGTATGTTTTGATTGAAGAAGTATCCTCTCTAGTTATATCTTACTTTTGTGCTTGCTAGTTGAGAAAACATTTCAATAAAATGGTGTTTTATTTTCCTACACTAAGATTTAGTTGTCTTTATTGCTAGTCTCCTTAATGGGAGAGGATTTTGTAATATCAACCTTATAAAATTTGACTTAGTGTGTTCTTGTATAGGTAAACATATAATTGTCTTCATCTATGGGTTTAAAATTTAACTTTCATAAATAATCATTTGATATATAATTTTAATTGTTGTCACTATCATACTGATTAGTTAATGTAGTATCATGTTGCTATGAATTGATTAGTAATGATAAATCAAAGATAATCTTGGAATCCTTCTCCATGTTTCCCCCTTAGTATTCTTGTTTATACTATAATTAATCCATATTCCTATGTAATTTATCTTATTCTATCCTTTTTGTGTGACATACTCCCTTTTTAATGTTTCATTAACAATTTTCTCTTATACATTCATATTATTTCCTTCATTTTTGCACAATAGTATAATGTAGTTCTTACCCTAATATATAATTTTTAAAATCGTGTATTGATATCATATCCTCTTTGTGAGTAGATTTCATTCACATTATAGATTCAACTATATGAATTTATTATTGTATTGTTCTCATTTTCTATATATTTGTTAGATTTAGGAACCCGTATACATTTAGGAGATCAAGATAACCATATAAGATAAAATCCTCTCTAAGGATCATTAATCATGTGAGGCCAACCGCTAATAAATCAGTGGCTCTACTAAAGGGGTATTATGGGAAATCCTATTCTTTGCATAGTTGAAATATCAAAAGGGATACATATATTTAGCATACGAAGTATATGAAACTTAACAAAAATACCCTTGGTTTCAATTGCTTTATCTTTTATTTCAAAGTGTAAAAATATTTTCATTATGTCCATTAACATCATGATAATTATAAAATGGGTTTCCTTTGAAATTGTCAAGACTATGAAGTGGATAATAATAATTTGGTATCAAATCAATTAAAAACTTATGAAGTAGATCATACATAATATAATTTTGTCTATCATTGATCTTGTTTAAATGTAGACTTCTTTTCCTATCTAGTTTCATTATTACATGATATCAATTACTAGAATAATAAATATTGTTTCCTTTGTGTAGGAATTTCACTTGACTTGAATCACAAATTATATTTTGTGTATTTTCATTATCACCTTGTTTTTATTAATCCTTGGGAATAGATGTATATTTCTTCTTAAACCGTGTTTATTACGAACCTTATTAGGGACCCATATTATGCATAAAGATATGGTCTATATGGGCATGTTGTGGATTCCTTAGATCTACAATATTATTATTGAGTGATTTGAGCTCAATATGCATAACTTTAATATGAATTTGGAAATAATTCTGTAATGTTTTAATATATTTTAGGATAACCTTATAAGATATTTCATTTCCATGACCATTTTTGATGAAGGATCCCTAAGAGATGACATAAGAGGCTCTTATGAATTGTTATCCATTATAAATTGAGTCAAAAATGATATATACATGGAAATCTAATGCAAGGTTGAATTTCTAGAGACCATAGCGAATATATCCAAGAATGATATGCTTAAAGATGTATAAGAGTAATCCAAAAGATAAACATATAGGTAGGCCAAAAGTATATTTTTAGAAAAATGTTTATATTCTAATAAAATAGTTATTTCTAAAATTGTTTGGTGAACTTTGCAAAAAAAAAAAATTGGATCTCAATGTGATGTATATAAACCTCCATGGTATTTTAAAATAAATATATATTTCTCATATTATACCCTTATTAATAAAAACTTTTAAAGTGAAAACATTATGATAAACTATGAAAAATAAAACATTGTTTTTTTTTAATTTAGTTAAATAAATAAAAATATTCAAGGGATATTAAAAAAATTATTTAATTTTAATATATTCTAAAAAAGGTGATTTTACAAATAAATAACCCATAGACACCTAAATTTGGAAATCTATAATTTGGAAATGACAACTTTAGCCTTACATCTCAAGCATGAATTACACACATTCCTAACCCAAGTGACTCGTCCCTATATCCTTTGCATGAAATTATTATCTACATACACTAATTAGTTTCTCATATAACCCACAAAATTAGTATACAATAGTATAGTTTCTATATGTATCTCACCCGAATCTTGTATAGACCCTTGAACTACCTATCGAAGACTATACATTTGGGACCAAATAATCGTATGATTTATTCTAAAGATAAATAATCCAATATACTAACACTAAATGGTCATTTTTCTTATCTTATATATTTTATTGGGTTGGCTCATGTCACATAGGTCAAAATTAATGAAAAATTAAATCTATAAATGCCTATATAAGCGCCTCTAATGCACTTATTAACATACACATGACACTTTCAAGAGAAATTCTTGAAAAATAAATTCCTAAAACACTACAAGCTCTCCTAAATTCCTTTAAATTGTTAGCAAAACCTAGGATAAAACCCATACATAAGTTTGAATACTGCCAAATTAGGTTCAAGAACCATGCCTCTCATTTTATAAATATCTTAATTTAAGCCAAGTCATAGAAAGGTCAAGAAAATAAAAAGCATTGCAAAAACTTCAAAGGTTTAAATTAATAAATATAACATTTACAAGCACAAAACATTATATTACAATTATTAAGGGTACATTCTACTTTATTTATAGTTATACATGTTATATTTTTGTAAAAATACACAAGGGAATATAGAGGGATGACTTAGATTTGCATACATAATTACACATACACTAGGATAAATACACATAGATTTCTCCTACCATTGAGGGAATTTAGTACAACACTTGAATCACATCATCATGGGTTGGTGGGACACTAGGTTTATGTAGACACCTAAAATTGGTTATCCAATTTAGTGTCCCCCGTGTGTGTTTGCCTTCTCGGGTAACCTGGGGCACGTTTATATCACCACTTCTCCCTTAGGGTATTATTTAATATTTGATTTAAACATCTATCCTAAGTTTATTTCACCCCATTATGTTTTACCCATAGATAATTAAATATTAACTATTTAATTATACTTTTTACATATATCTTAACCACTTATCTACCCCATATCAATTCCTAACCTCCCATATCTATTTTATCCATCTATTCCCCCTATTTCTCCTCCTCCCAAACCATGTGCAAATGGATATTTCCCGTATTTGCGGTGGAAGGATCACTTTCACCTTTCCAAAATCACCCCTTTTGCCATTTCGAGTCTGTTCGATCGGCGCCGACTGCACTGGGTCGACACTAATTTTTTTGGAGCGGAACCGATTGCATCTCGGTCAGCGCTGATTACAAATACAGGCCAAAATTCAGTTATGGTTAGACAGAAAGAATGACAGAGAGTTTTGAGCATCAAGTCTAAGCATTATCTATCAAGCAAAAGTGAATTCTGTCCAAATCAATCCCTGAGAGGAGTACCGTTACTCTGCTCCTACCACATCGACATCATGAGCCTCCATCGATCTCTTGGTGACTCTGCTCTTGCATCCAGCGAAGGTGGAGCTTTGTCAGTATCCCTACGACTCTTACAGATCCGGAAGAGATCAATGATCTAGATTCCATTGTCTGTTTCTCAATCTTCCTACAATTTTCTCCTAGTCGATGCCGACCATACCTAGTCGACGCTGATTCTCTCTAGTCGATGCCGACCTATCTCAGTCGACACCGATTTTCCTAATCGACACCGATCTGCCTGACTAACAGTAAAATAATTCAAGGAACACAAATCCAGCATTGTTTTCACACTTTTCCGTTTTCTATTGGTTTATGTCTACTTTTTATATTCTTTCTATTATTTTTAATCAAAATCTAGACATTTACTTATATATTTTATCATGTATGCTTCTTTCCTTAATTGAAAACGTGGATTGACATCCGCCGAGAAGCTTATCACTTCCTGGACCTGATTTTCAGGCAGTCCACCCAAATATCTTTTAATGTTGTCTTTTTCTATCAAGCATCTGTGTCTCACAGGTTTCTTGGATCTACTTTGTAGGATCGCTCGTGTGCGCCCGTCTTGTCTACATCGGCTTTCTTTTCCATCTACATATTCGGATCTTGTCTTATCTATCAGGTATTGATTTCATTTGAGTTTTTCAAGGTTTTTGTGTTTAGTTTGGTACATTAACTTGGACAGGTAACAAGCGCAAAATTCTTGATCTACATTCTAGCATGCCGGTGGGACCCAACCAAAGTCCCTTATTGGTAAGTTCATTTCTTTTCCAGTTTTGAGCTTTTGTTCTGTTTCTTCACTGCTTTTTGTCAGTTCTCCGTAGCATTTCCTTCCTTCATTTTGGTCTTGCTTCTTTCACTTATAATTTGCAAAGTTAAAGTTTCTTCTTTCTTGCAAAACTAAATTCCAATTCCTATTTCAAAGATCAATAAATCTTTCATTTGATTTCAAAATTGCATTTTTTTATCCGTCTCTTTTTTTGCAAAATTGTTATTTTCTTGAAAGTTTTCTAGTTCCTTAAATAGAAATTTTCATTCTACTATTATCTGGATATATCTTTCTAGATTTGTTGTGTGTTTGCTTAACCTTTTCTTGTGGAGCACATTGCTTGTTCATGGGATTGTTCGAGGGGAAGAGCTCAACAATGCACTTTTTGAAGTCCACACACCTTGGAGAGCTAAATCTACAGGTATTCCTCTTTTATGGTGTTTTCTCCTTTTTAAGAACTTAAAAAGAACTTGTTTTTTGTTTTCTATCACATTCAAACATTTCGATTTTGGTGCTTAAAAAGAATTTAATCACATTTGGGAAAGAATTTGTTTGACTTGTCTTCATCGAAATCCAACACTTTGTTCTTAGTGCTTAAAAAGAACTTTTCCTTTGTCATTTTTGTTGTATGTTATTCATCTAGTTTTCTAAATAGGCTAGAAAAATGATCAAAATCGGTAGTGACACTATTTGATTTTTATTTTTCACCCTTGCACACAATGCCAAAATCACTAGGTATAAAGCATCAAAACAAAAATTCCTCCCCTGGCCTCACCTACTTCGAAGTAACATCCAAGAGGAAGAGCCTACACGGTACACGGTACTCGGCCCACACTATAAATTCACGAAATTTCTGGTATATATTGGCAAAGCACCCGACTCCCTTATCGTAGCGGTGTGTGAAGTGCGGAGGTAGGCCCCTATATTAAGCCATGTACTGGTCTTTTACTGAAGTGCCTTAGGGACTCCTCACCAAAACATTCCCCAAACCATCCTTAGTTTAGCTATCTGAGTAGTTCTGTCTAAAAGCCTTCCTAATATTTTCTTTCTTAAAAGAAAGAAAACTTAAAAGAGATAATCACCTATGCTACTTCGAATTATCTGTGAATTAGTTAGGCCAATCTTCTTTTTCTATATTTTTACTTGTTTATGACGGTCATCACTCGGTTATAATCTAGAAAAATGGCTCAACTGGTCCCTTCTTCATCCGAGACCACCACTAGTGTGGATGTTTCGGCACCCCTCGGTCTTCCTCGAGACAACTATTATTTGGTTCTCCATCTTGGTCATATAATCCTTTTATCAGCCTAAAGCAATCTCATCACGTCCAGCTTCCCCCAGTCCTTCATAAATATCATCTACGCTTCTGATATAGAGTATGTTCCTCGTGGGGATCCTGAATTTCGTGCACTCCTTGATCACAATCCAATAGCCCTTATGGACTATCTAGTACATAAGTCCATTCGAATATCTGATCAAGGACCACTAATCCAAAATTTTACGATTATCCTCGTGAACCATCCTAGGATTTTATAGAACAGTTAGCATATTTTTTCTCACCTCGAACCACGGAAGAGGGTGGTGCACATGTGCCTCCTTTTTCTCTTCCACCGACCATGTCGACTAGTTCTTAAATAGTCTTTCCTATTCCTAATGTCACAGTATACATCGACTATTCAACAACCTACTTCTGAGAAGTCCTCTTCTCTAGCTATAATGGGCGCATCTGTGCTCCCACAGATTGTTGTTAATTCTTCTATGTCATCCATTGCGTCCTAGGGTCACTACCTCTTTATGAATCAACCCCCTTCTATGATTCAGTTGGTTCCTACTTCTCGTCCTCCAGTTAGTATTTCTTCCAATGCTCCAAAGTGACAGTGACCTTCACCCATCCTCTAGCGTCGGCACTATTAATAGCCAATCCGGTAGTCAAAATCCTCATTCAGACCTTGTTCCCCACCATGTCTAATAAAATTAACACCCATTTTTCTCAATCCATTCCGATTCAGTCGACAAGTGTAGGATCCCACCAATCACAGGCTCCGTCTTTCATTCAACCACCTTCTTCTCAACCATTTGTCATCTCACAAGCTCGTGATCTTCACAACAAATACCTCACCAGTGTCACCTGTAACATTTGGTTATTCCTCTTATCATCATGTTAATCAATAGATGAATCCCCCATTGACGCCTCAACAAAATCCACCATTCGCTTCTTATGTAGGACATACCAATATGCCTCCTCCTCAATCTGATGTGGTCCAATTTATTTTCAAGAAAATCACAAACCTATAAGCCTCCACCAAAGGGGCTCATCCTTCATAATATTTTAAGAAGTATGTAATGAACCGATTCATCCATCGCTGGATTTTAAGCCTTATCCTCCCCAATGGGAACTTCCTAAATTCTCAAAATTTCATAGTCGGTAGGACCCTCAATAAAGCACTTGCGAGCATTCAAACACGCTTGCTACCTGATAGTCCAGGATCGTGGAACTTATGCTCCATACTTTTCCTATGTCTCTAGCAGGGCCTGCTTTAGACTGGTATAATAATATTCCCCAACATTCCCTATTTTCTTTCTCTTAATTCGGCCCGATGTTTGTTGAAAAATTTTCAATAAACATCACACATAAGATCTCGATTACAAATCTATACAACATTTGCCAATTTGATGACGAGTCTATTGCAGACTTTATCACTCGTTGGAGAGGGATAATAAATTAATTATCTTTTTCCCCTCCTCAATCTCAACGGATTGAGTTGTTTACTCGATCTTGTGCGAGTCATATTTCTTCCACTTTAAGGATTCAAACCTTTCATACATTTGAGGAAGCCTTTACAATGGCACGTAAACTCGAGTCCCATGACATTGAACAAGGGAAGTTAAAACTTTGCTCTAAATCTAAACCAGATTTTTCTCGGTTTACAAAATCAAACCCTTCCACTTCTATAGACAAGAATCAGGGATCCACCAACACTATCGTATTAAAAACATGATGATCCGATAACACTTCTAATCAAACACCATGGAGAGATTCCCCATCTTCTCGAAAAGGACCCTTGTCATATCTATATTTTACTTCGTTGGGGGAATCATATGCTACTATCTTGAAAAAATGTTGGAAGTTCACATGATCAAACTTCCCCCTATTATAAATTTTGATGAGAACCAAGAACATCCATTTTGTTATAGGGAAAATGACTTCCTGTCATTATCATAGAACCAAAAGCCATGACATTGAATGATGTCAGACCTTTAAAAATCTTGTCCAAAAATTCATTGATAAAGGTGAGCTCATTTTGGATAACCCAAATGCTCCCCCAAATTAGGTGCTTGATTTTTTAAACAACCTTTTCCCAATCATTCCCAAACAATGATGCTTTAGAGTCTCAAAAACCAAACACTCATACTATCAACTTCATTTCTACTGAAGAATCTTCTTCTAAAACTAAGCCATCTACGAACACATCGACCGAATCAGAACCTCCTTCCGCTCCACTAATCATTGGGATTCCACCATCTTCAGACAACCCATCTTTGAATATTCCCACATTTTTAGAGATGGATTCATCTCCCTCTGCCTCTTTATCTGATCTTCCATCCATGCCCGAGACAGTGTCATCCTCATCTATCTCATCATCAGATATTATTTCGATGCTCGAGGCATTTACATCCCTTCGAGTTTCCACCACAAATACATCTACTACTGTTTCTCCCATTTTTGTTGTGACTATGCCATTGGTAAACATACCTATAGTTGTACCAACTTCGACGGAAGCGTCTTCAATTTTGAATCTTCCCGTTTCCTTTCCCATAGTAGTTACACCCACAATTACTGTACCAAAAGTATCTCCCTCACAAGGAACTTCTCCTTCATCATCCACTTCTTCCATCACCGATACTATTTTGCCTATTAAGGGAAAATCTAAAGAAATAGCACTGGCACCTACACTCTCGGTTCCTGAACTTAAACCAAGAAAAATAAATTCTAACGTTACATCATCAACACCCTCTCATCTCCTTCCCCCGAAAAGGCTACAATCACCTTATGCGGTTGAAGTTGTCACCATCCCTGAAAAAGGAAAACCCATATTTCAGACTATTAAGACTCTTGGTGCTTTCCCTCAAAAATCTCTCTCTGCGCCTCATAAAAGATTGGATTTATCAACTAGGAAGGCGTCTTCTTCTACAATACCATCAGAACCATCATCTTCTTCTTCTACAACACCTTCTTCGTTGGTGCCTTATAAAGTGAATTTACCCACTAGAAAGGCATCACCTCTTTTATCAGGACCATCATCTTCGTCACCAAAAGTCAAGGCACTCTCTATTCCTCCGATCAAACCTATTTTGGGAGCTCCTCCCTCATCTAAATCAGCATTATCTAAATTATCATCTGTTTCGATCAAGCAACCTTCCTTATCTCTGAAGACCACAACACTTGTCACATCTTCATCATCTTCAAAATCTATCTTAGGAGCTCCTCCTCCATAGAAATCAATCATGCCTCACTTGCTTCCATCTCAAGTTTCCAAGGATGCTTCTCTCAATGTCTGAAAAAGTAAAACGATCCCTAAAAAGACTATCAAACTAGACATGCAGGTTCTTTTACCTCGGTAGTCCGTGGAGGTAAAAGAGGCACCTCCATCATCTCTATCCTCATCTTTGTCTACCGATTCTATACTGAAATTCTTCCACAACTTATCCAATCTTCATCCATATCTCTTCCTCCAATCAAACCCTATAATCCTAAAGGAGTAAAACCTTCCTGGTTCAACTCTGACTTGATTTGTGCTTACCATTGCACTCCAGGACATGACACCAAGGGATGTAAATCCCTTCAATCTATTGTTAACAGTATTTTGGAAGAAAGTGATCTTCTACTGGAAGAAGAGGAGGAACAAGTACCTCCTATCATCTCAACTACATCTGAGCCTCAACGATCTACTCAGGCCTCTAGTTCTATTAATTCCACTCCGGATGGTCTTCCACCTTCTCAAATTGACATGATTCATATCGCCACTAGAACACAACAATATGATAATCTATCATCATCTACATCTCAGCCACGGGTTGTCATTTTTGCATCCCCTAGAGGCATTCCTCTTTCCACATCAACCTCGAGACCTAGGGTCTCTATTCATGCTTCACATTGAGCTCAGATTCCCGTGTCAATAGAGGAGAGTGTTATGAAACAACTTACCCATGCTCCGGTCAAAATGTCTCTTTTCGACCTCATTCAATCATCTCCACAGCATCACCAAGCTTTGATTGATAATCTACACCGTATATCATAGTGAATTCAGATGAGCCCCAACCAGTTGAGATGATTTTTGGATTGAATAAACCGTCAACCGCCATTTCCTTTGAAGATTCAAAATTCCTTCCCTTTCTTCCAAGGATTTAGAGGCTCCCCTCTTTATCACAGTTCAAATCAACAACACTACGTTAAAACACACTATGATTGACAGTGGTGCTGCACTCAACATCATTTCCTCGCACACATTCAAGAAACTTAAGTTACCAAAGAACGTAGTGTCACCCCCACATTTCACCCTTCGATCATTTAATGATCAGCTGACAGTTACTTTAGGAATTGTGGTCCTGCCCATTCGAGTAGGTAAGAAGCATCTTCACGAACTCTTTTACATTTTTGAAGGGAAATTCCACTACAATATGATCCTCGACACTCCTGGATTCATGTAATGCATTGCAGTCCCATCAACCCTCCATCGATGCTTAAAATATCAATATGAGGGAAAAATCTATACTCATCCAGGAGATCCTTTTCCTTCTACACAATGCGACATGACCACAGGGTCTGCCCCTCTAAAGGAGAATGCTTGTTCTCCTGACAGGCTTCATCCTCTTCCATACCTACAACAAAACTACCAAATTTACAAAATCTAGAAGAGACGTTGTAGCGTTTCTCACTAGGAGAGCTTCCTCTTCTCTCTTTTGACACCCATCTCAAACCTAATGAGTATGGTAGACCAGAAAAACAACCTAAATATCAGCCAGGTCTCGGTCACGTCATCACCATTGGTCTACCCAATCAATGGACTAACTTCATTTACGGTGGTCTTGATACACCTCACTATCACCCGGATTCTCCTCCTAGGGCCAAACCCTATTCAGTAGGGTTTGATTGTCTACAGAATCCCACGTTTGCAAAAACTTATTTATATCGATGTGCATGGAAGGGTTTTGGCCTGGGAAAGTATGAACAGGGTGTGCATGACCTCACATCCATTCCAACTCTCAAACCACATCAAAAATTTGGTTTAGGATTTAAACCTCTTTCAAAAGCCACCATCACTATTCTCGATGAGCCTCTTCCCATTGAGGAACCATCTTCTCCCGCTAGGTCAGAAGCATCATTTGATGTGGATGACGCCATTTCCATCCCGTCTAACTTTTTTTTTAGTCAATACCATTTCCTTAGGGCTGCTGACCTATAAAACTAATAACAAATCCACTTCCATACCATTAGTCTTCCCTAAAATAGTTGGAGATGACTCTCCTACTATCAACACTATCCACTGTGGATGATGATTCTGTCCTCACCTATATGGGGGCAGAGGATTCCTATCTTCCTAAAACCATTCCTTCTGACACATCTACGCTTCTTAACAAAGCCACTATTGACCTTAATATAGGGACTTCTAAAGACCCTCGCATCATTAAGGTCGGCCAATCTCTTAATCCATAGGAGTTAGGAGACTTTACCACTTTTCTTTCCAACCATCATCAAGCCTTCACTTGGTCATATGAGGATATGCCAAGACTCGATCCCGATATCGTGGTCCACAATATCGTTACTCTTCCAGACATCAAACCGGTTAAGAAAAATTACGTAAAATGCACCCTCGAGTAGCCCTTCTTGTTAAAGAAGAGTTGCAATGTTTTCTTTCTGCTAACTTCATCCAACCCATTGATTATCCACAATGGGTTTCAAATGTAGTACCAATAACCAAAGCTATTGGGAAGATTCAAATTTGTACCAACTTCTGGGATCTTAATCTTGCTTGTCCAAAAGATGATTTTCCTCTACCTAATATCGACCAACTCATGGATTTAACGGTAGGTCACGAGATGCTTTCTCTTATGGATGGTTTCTCTGGGTATAATCAAATTCTCATCGCACTAGAGGACCAACATAAGACTTCCTTCATAACTCCTTGGGGGACTTTTTGTTATCATGTCATGCCTTTCGGTCTTAAGAACGTAGGAGCAACCTATCAACGAGCAATGACCTACATCTTCCATGATCTCTTACACAAAACTATGGAAGATTACGTCGATGATCTCCTCGGTAAATCCAAATTCCGTCAGGATCATCTTTTCACTCTTACACCTCTCTTTGAGAGGCTCATTTGCTTTTGTCTTCACCTAAATCCATCTAAGTGTGTGTTTGGCATTCTCACTGGTAAAATCTTAGGCTTTATCATTTCTATTAGGGGTATTGAAGTGGACCCCACAAAAATAAAAGCTATCCTTGAGATGCCTCCCCCTTCTAACTTAAAGAAAATATGTGGTCTTCAAGGATGCCTTCAATCAGTGTGTCGTTTTATCTCGCAACTATCGACCGTTGTCAACCTTTTCATCATCTCCTCCGTAAGAATGTTCATTTTGAATGGGATGAGCATTTCCAAAAGGCCTTTGATGATCTCAAAGCTTATCTTCTTTCTCCACCTATGCTTACACCTCCACGCAAGGGCGAGCCATTCTATCTTTATATTTCTGTGACTGACCATGCTCTAGGAGCCATGATCTTGCATCGGATGCTAATGGTAAAGAACATGCCATATATTACATCAGTCGCACTCTTCATGAGTATGAAACACACTATTCTGAAGCTAAAAACTATGTTGTGCTCTCTTCTTCGCAACTTCTAAGCTTCGTCATTACCTCCTTAATCACAAAACTTACATTGTCACAAGTGTCAATCCACTCAAGACAATGCATGCAAAGCCTTATCACAATGATCATATCACTTGTTGGCTCATGCTCATGACAGAATTTGATCTCGAGTTTATCCTACAAAAATCTATCAAGGGTCAGGTCATTGCAGATCAATTAGCTGATGCTCCTCTTTCAGACACTCAAGTCCCCCTTGCTCAATTCCCACGATGAGTATATCCAACAAATTGATTTCAGTCTTTCTCCATTTAAAGTAAAACTCTTCTTTGATGGATCCAAATGCTAGTAAGGGGGAGGTATAGGTTTCGTTATGATTCATCCTTGTGGTGCACCTATCCCAATCGCACACAAACTTAACTTTGAGTGTACCAATAATATGGCTGAATATGAAGCTCTTGTTTTAGGTCTTCAAAACACCATTAATCTTGGCACCCACCATATCGACATCTTTGGTGACTTTCAACTCATCGTTAATCAAGTCATGGGTTTCTATCAATGCAAGAATGATATCCTTCAAAAATATCATGATATCATTCTCTTTTAGCTTCAATATTTTGATAAATTTACTATCCAAGCTATTCCTCACACTGCGAATCAATTCATAGATACAATGGCTTCTTTAGCCTCACTTATTCCACCTTTTACCGAAGACTCACAACTTTTTGTGGTTGTGCAACTGTTTAGACCAGCCATCTCATCTCAAGCAGTTGACTTCAATTAACGTCATCGCAACCAATGCTTAAGATGAGTGGTATCAACACATTGTTGATTATCTATCTCATTCAGTGCTTCCTCCAGATCTAACTTCCAATGGTAGAAGATATTTCATCCTACACGCTAATCGCTATACTATTCTGGGTGAAATCCTTTACAAACGTGGTTTTGATGGTATTTTTCTTCGGTGCCTCAAAACCCCTGAATCATCTAAAGCCATCCAGAAGTCCATGATGGTATCTGTGGTGGAAATTTTAGTGGCTTATCCGTAGCTAAATGCATCTTACGTTTAGGCTATTATTGGCCTTCTCTTAATCGATATTGTTGTGAATACACTAAGAAATGTGTCAAGTGTCAACAACATTCCAATCTCACACATATCCCAAGTCAGGATTTGCAACCTATGGTGGATTTGTGGCATTTTTTGCAATGGGGTCTTGATCTCATCGATCTCATCAATCCTCGCTCTTCACAACATCATCATTCTATCATTACGCCACAAAATACTTTGCTAAGTGGGTGGAAGTTATTCCTCTTTCATCAACCAAAGCTAAACCCATAGCTGATTTTTTCTATCAACACATCATTTGTCGCTTTGGTGTTCCACACAAACTCATCACAGATAATGGTAAATATTTCAAAAACATCAATTTACAGAACCTCTTTGACACTTTCAATATCAAACTCATCTTTTCTTCTCCATACTATCCCCAAGCTAATGGCCAGGATGAGGCTTCCAATAAAACTTTGCGTAATATCCTCGCAAAAGTAACTAGTCGAGCTGGTAGGGATTGGCATTTACATATCCCTTTTTCTCTCTGGGCTTATCGAACTAGCATTCGTACTCCTACTGGTGCTACTCCCTTCTCTCTTGTTTATGGTTCGAGGTTGTTCTTCCTTTGGAAGTCCAGATCCCATCTCTTCGTGTTTCTCTCAAAGAATTTGTCTCTGATGAGGACTATCGTCAAAATCATCTAGCACAGCTTGAGTTACTCGATGAGTGGTGCCTTGATGCTCTTGAGCATCATCAAGTATACCTTGAGAATGTCAAACATGCTTATAATAAGAACTTGCAACACCCTGACTTCAAAGTTGGTGATCTTGTTCTTAAAGAAAACCAAAATGTCACTACACTAGAACGGAGTCAGCGTGGTAAGTTTTCTCCTAACTAGGATGGGTCCGTATGTAGTCACTCATAAATATGGTTCTGGGGCTTATCATCTATCTTCCATGGATGGTATACCTGAAATGAAACCTATTAATGCCTTACATCTAAGGCCCTTCTACTGTTAAAATCTATCTTACATGGTCTTAGTCACAAAATAGATTCTTCATCCATCTGCAACCAGTCATGTATTTCATAGTGATTCGAACTATGTAGTTCTCTGTGTTATGTTTTTTCTACCTTAAATATGAGTATCATGGCTCTACTCATGGAATTTTTCCTTATGGATATGTTCCTCCTCCTGGTAGGGACACCTTAATCACTTCTTCATCTGTCCCAAGTATCTATCTTAATCGAATCTACTCGGGGCATGAGTACGTGCTTTTTATATGTTTTCTTCCCCTCTATCTAGATCTATCTAGTCTACACTCAGCTTCTTTCAAAAAATCTCCAAAAGCTCCACAAAAAAAAAGGGTGCTATCCTAAAAATTCCCAAAAGATAGACTGATCCCTCGAAGGACAGCTATCTATGCATTATCAAATGAATCAAAAGATATAGACCATGCCCTTGAAGGATGGCTATCATCACATTCAAAATACAGACCACTCCCTTGAAGGAAGGCTATTTTTTCCATGGAATTTCTAAGGATTCTCACATTGATCAGCCTTTGTAGCAACAAACTTTCTCTTCGACCAGTTTGTTCACTTTTTAGCATCACTGAAAGACTTCCCATATCGATCAGTCTTTCTATATCTAGCAAACTTCCCGCATTGATCAATTTGATTTTTTTATCAAAATAAAAATCATGAAGCTGAGATATAAGACCTTTTGTCGATCATATGGAGAGCCCTATCTTCCCAATATGAGCACGTATTCTGTTCTTTCTAAATTTTGACAAGATACATACTTACTTCTCCTTCCATTTACCTCCTAGATCTGGTTTGCGACTAGCTAGTGTCAGGTTTATTTTAACCTCATATATGGCCTTGTATGCATGGTCTTTTGGTTTCTTATCAAAGTCTCTATTTTTGGTCGGTTAGGGACCTAGCTTATCATTATTTTTCTTATCTAGGTGTATTGCTTTTATTTCTAATCAGGGTCATTTCATTACGTCCTTTAGTGCATTTCCCATTATTATTTGTTATTCATCCAATTAAATTGACATTTAACATGTTAATTTAGTCAAAATCTATCATCTATCTATATTCATCTTATCTACTTTGTCCAAAAAACATATCAAAGCATGTATTGCAAACACATGTGAATCTACCTATCTATTTTCATCAAAATTAAATTAACATCTTAAACATATCAAATCTATCAATCACATCTATCCATCTATCCATAAATCATCTAAAAACGTGTACATCCAAGTTACACTACATCTATCTATATCTATTTTTCATCAAAATTAAATCCACATATCAATCACATCAAATCACATCACATCTATCTATCCTCTATGTCTATGTCCATCAAATCACATCTATTTGTCCTCTATCAGCATATGTCTATATCCATCACAGTTACACTACATCTATCTATATCTATTTTTCATCAAAATTAAATCCACATATCAATCACATCACATCTATCTATCCTCTATGTCTATGTCCATCAAATCACATCTATTTGTCCTCTATCAGCATATGTCTATATCCATCACAATTATGCTACATCTATCCATATCTATTAAAATTAAATGCATGAGTACAATCATATGACATAGAAAATGATGAATATATATATATATATACATGAGTGTCTGTACAACAAAGAATGGATGGCTTTCAATCAAGCCATCTATATCATACATCAAAAATGCCTTCAAATCAAGGCTACATCAATATATCGATACAAAAATATAATATATCTATATCATGAAATCTAATAGGTGGAAGACACTATCTCCTCCACCCTCCTCTGGTCCAAGTTGTCTCTCCTAGCCACCACCTATCGAGATAGAAGCACCTGCTACTGGGGGCCTGCTTTGCCACCTCGGTCTCTCTTGGTGCTCCCTCCCTCTAATGCACCACTAGCTACAACTGTCACTGATCTCCTCCTCGCACCATAATGAGGCACATAAGGGGCATGCTGTGTCAGGGTGTCCTCATAGTATCTCACCTCGAAAAGGAGAGACTGATAAGTACTCAGGCTCACCATACCAGGTGCTCATAATGGCACTGTTGGTGCTGCTAGTGGTGGCCCTCCTAATGTCACACCCTGTAACCTAGACTCTGACATAGTGCCTGTATCACCATATTTGGCCCTGAGGGCCTCTCTATGCCGATGGTAGCGATCCCTCTGCTGGATCATTGTATCTCACTCCTGACGAGCTGTGTCTCTCTCCAGTATCAGTGTATCCCTCTCCTCCGTCAGAGCTCTGATCTCCTCGAGGGCAACCTGGTGTGTCTGCACCAGGGTGGCATGCTCTCCCTCCAGCCTCTCCAACACTGTGGCTATATCCTCCTCATCTATGTCTATAGATGCTGGTAGGTGTCATGGTAACTCTGTAGAATACCATGCCACATAGCCATCATCTACTCTGGCATCATCATCACTATCTGTGGAAGGTGGGGCCTCCCTCAATGGATCTGTCGGGATCAAAATCGGATCAGTCTCTTTGCTATCTCACCTGTATGGCCTGTAGGTGGTCGGAACTGTCTGAACTAGGCAAAACTACCTAAATACCCATATAAATGGGATGCACTCCCACATATTTGGCCTGCAACCCCTAATCACCCTACTCCATCTCAGCCCCATCAAGTGAGCCTCCTGATTGGCCCATGTCAGATAGACTTGATATGGTCTCCAAATCACCTCGCTTTGTGTCATCATCTCAAATGCTTAGCATACCACTCCGCAGATCTCCCTGTATCTCCCGGGGCCATGTCAACCTGCCATCACTGGAATCCATAATCAAGGGCCCCCTACTGTTGCTAGCATCCATGGAAGCTCGGATGGCCTGATCACTGCTATGTGCTCATATGCCCAGCAATGGAGCACAAAGCTAACATCGATACCTGTCCGCCTATCGGTGGTGTACATCCATAACTCATAGTATATCTGAGCTATCAGGGCATTGGTAAACATGAACACCTATCTGAACTATAGGATGTCACACACACAGTCTAGTAACAACAAGGGAAATCTCCCACCTCCTAAATCTGGCAGAGCAAAATAGGAGATCACCATCTAAATCAGCACTATCCATCTACTCCTGACATCACCCTGTCTATAATGTGAGGCTATCCTCACCACCCTAGATGCTATCTCTCTCAATCGCTACCCTATCTCCATATAATCGTCCTAGGGTCATCTCTGCTGCTCTCTTGTGAAGTAATCTCAATCAGGTCCTCGGTGATTGGTAGCCTCAGGATCCTATATATATCCTCGTGGGTGATGGTCATCTCACCCGTCCTGAACCAAAAAGTGCATGTCCTACTATCCCATTGCCACACTAGTTCTCACATCATCTCTACATCTCGAGTCACCCATTGATAGTACCAAAAGCCCCCAAGCCCAGCTAACTCTAGGTAGCGCCAATCTACATCAGTCACATTAGGGAGAATGGTCTCTAGAAGCTCAAGAATAGCATCCCGCATGTGTAACACATCTCGTGCCTACATCCACCATGTTAAGAGCAATGTTATCTTCCCATTTATCTAAATCAGAACATACAAAAACACATTCTATCATCTTATCAGTCTACTTGGTCCAATTGGCATCGATTTAGTTAAATCGGCGTCAATCCAACCTAATCAGCGTCGATCCAATCTAATCGAATTGATCCAATCTAATCGACGATCGATCTAATCTAATCGGCATTGATTTTTCCAATCAATGCCGATTGGAAGGCAAAGTGTCAAAAACACTCTTGCTTCCCACTTATTTCCTTTTTCTCTAAAAAAATAATGGCATTCTAGTGTGCTATTTAACAGTAAACATGTACATGAGATTAAGGAGGATCCACTTACCTCAGGTCATGTCCTCTTCCACTTCTGACTGCTCCCAGAGGCTTCCATGTTGCTCAAAATCAGTTTTTGACTCTCTCTAAATCAATTGTCACGGTCTAAATAAATCATTCACGTTTTCCTTTTACATATTTATATGGGCTCGAGTGGTCGGCACGCAGTCGGTGCCGATTGGTTTTGCTTCCATCTCCTAATATTTTTGCCATAGTGTTGATGCTTGGCTTATTTATCTGGTCATTATTATGCCCTGAGTGTTGCCTTTTGGCACATACTTTTGATATTCTCACCCATTTTGAGTCTGTTCCCTGTACATGGGGCACTCACATTTTTGGCAGCTTAAAGATAACGGGTCTATAGGCACTAACATTGTCTGCTTCGCAGACCATCTGGTTGTCCCTACCAATGTGTATCTCTTTAGGTGCTACTATTTTGCAGCCCTCCTTACACTCACAGGTCTGTAGGTACTAACGTTGTCTCATGCGAAGGCCGTCTAGTCTACCCTACCAATGTGAGTTCCTTAGGTTTTTGCTTTTTTATTATTTTTGTGCATCATTAATGATCAGATCTATTCCAAGCATCTAGCTAGGGCATCCTATGTTTTCATCTACCTTTTTCAAACTTGGGATCGGTTGCTCTTTCGAGGCCCATCCCATCCCTAGTTTGAGGGGGATCACATCATCACTTTTTGTTCCTTTCTTCCAACTCCTTGTTTTTGTCTTACAACTTTGCTTATCACAAGTTACTTGACAAAAAGGGGCAAAATGTAGACACCTAAAATTGGTTATCCAATTTAGTGTCCCCCATGTGCATTTTCCTTCTTGGGTAACCTGGGGCATGTTTATATCACCACTTCTCCCTTAGGGTATTATTTAATATTTGATTTAAACATCTATCCTAAGTTTATTTCACCCCATTATGTTTTACCCATAGATAATTAAATATTAACTATTTAATTATACTTTTTACATATATCTTAACCACTTATCTACCCCATATCAATTCCTAACCTCCAATATCTATTTTATCCATCTATCCCCCCTATTTCTCCTCCTCCCAAACCATCCAACGGGATATTTCCTGTATTTGAGGTGGAAGGATCACTTTCATCTTTCCAAAATCACCCCTTTTGGCCATTTCAGAGTCTCTGTTCCTCGATCGGTGCCGATCGGTCTTGCATGTACCCGATTGATGCCGATTTTTGGAGCGGCACCGATTACATATTAGTCAGTACTGATTACAAACACAAGGCTAGAATTCAGTTCTGGTTAGATAGAAAGAATGATAGAAAGTTTTGAGCATCAAGTCTGAACATTATCTATAAAGCAAAAGTGAATTCTGTCCAAGAATCCCTAAGAGGAGTACCGTTACTCTGCTCCTACCACATCGACATCATGAGCCTCCATCAATCTCTTGGTGACTCTATTCCTACATCCAGTGAAGGTGGAGCTTTGTCAGTATCCATACAGATCTTGCAAATCCAGAGATCGATGATCTAGCTTCCATTGTCTATTTCTCAATCTTCCTGCAATTTTCCCCTAGTAGACGCCGACCGCACCCAGTCAATGCCGATTCTCTCTAGTTGACGCCAACCTATCTCAGTCAACGCCGATTTTCCTAATCGACGCCGATCTACCTGCGGACAGGTAAAATAATTCAGGGAACACAAATCCAACATTTTTTTCACACTTTCTGTTTTCTATTGGTTTTTGTCTGCTATTTACATTATGTCTGTCATTTTTAATCAAAATCTAGACATTTACTTACATCTTTTATCATGTATGCTTCTTTCCTTAATTGAAAACATGGACTGACATCCACCGAGGGAGCTTATCGCTTCCCGGACCCGCTTTTCAGGTAGTCCACCCAAATATCTTTTAACGTTGTCTTTTTCTATCAAGCATCTGTGTCTCGCAGGTTTCTTGGATCTACTTTGCAGGATCACTCGTGTGCGCCTATCTTGTCTACATCAAATTTCTTTTCCATCTACATATTTAGATCTTATCTTATCTATCAGGTATCAATTTCATTTGATTTTTTTAGGGTTTTTGTGTTTAGTTTGGTACATTAAATTTGACAGGTAACAAGAACGAAATTCTTGATCTATAGTTTAATCCAAATCCACCACACAAATATTTATCTCCTTTTATTATCTAATCTTGTTCATGAAGTGTTAGTGTAGGAATATAGGGTTTAAATATATTTAAGGTCACTATAACATGTTTCACCAATTCATAAACCCTAACATTATATAGTGACACACATTTTTAGGCCACCGAAAACTACCGAAGGTTCAAAGTTATGGTAAATCCCTATCTATAACCATCAAATTTAGGACCATGTTGTACCACACCTTAGGATAAGTTATGTACCATCTTAGTTTGTAATCAGATATGTAGAGAGAAAGAAGCTCCATATAATTTTTATCCTTCTAAGTCACTCGCACATCCAAATCACGTACCTAGTTTTTAATTAGCTAAGTACATTTCCCTATTTTATTTTGATTTTTTTATATCTTAAAAAATTATTTGGGAAATGTATTCCATTTTTGCATTAATGTTTATTAATTAATTAGATTATAAAACCTATACTACAATTAAACATTTTAAATAAATAAGGGACCACATTATAACATCCGCGCTTATTTATTTTTTTAAGGTATAAAAATTTGGTGAACCCAAATCTTGATCAAAACTCTCACCTAGGTCATACCCTATGTGTCGCATGGTTTCATGTTAGATTTTTGCATGATTTTCCATGCACTTTGGGTAGCTTAATTAGCTTAATCAAACACCCATTAATCATATTGATCTTTATATGATTACTCACAAGTGTAAGATTATTATTAATTTTATTGTCTTTCCATATAGGGTATCCATTCTATTCATCAACATGAAGAAGATGACGTGCCTTTAGATAAATTTGAAATATAAGGCAAGCCCCATACCACTATTTCTGATGATGAAACTAATGATCTAGATATAACGATTAAGTTAAATTTTGTACACCTTTTATCAAGAATTTTTTTACCTTCCCCATTATTGTGATCATAATAACAAGGCACTCCTTTCCTCTAAGATTTGACATGATAAAAAATCTAAGAGAAATCTCTTTTTAGGTGTTTCACTATAAATCATCACCTATTCCTATGAATAATATTTATACATCCATTGTACCTATATATTTTGGGGAAACTAATATCCCTCTTCAAAGTATTGTAATGTATATTCTTATGTCTACTACAATTCCTATTATTTTTTTCGCACACCGATGGGACTTCTCATTCCTCTTATAATGTTTATGCTTGTGAGAATCTTATTCATAGTTTCTAATCTAAAATATTAAAATTATAATAAATTTCCTTTGCCTCTTCTAATGTTGTGGACTTTACTCAACTACTTCACAACCCACTTATACCATAATAGGCTTCCTAACCTTTTGATTTTGGTTTATTGAATCCTAAAATTTATAAATCTATGTCCGAGAAAGTGATATTTAAAATCAAATTTTTTCTTTCCATATGTCTAGCTTAATTCATTCTTACAATGATGTATTACTTTTTAATATCTTTCATATACTACTTAAGTATTTTGTGTTGGAATATTTTTATGAACTTACTATTCACTCAATATGAGATTTTACCCCTTTGTTTGATTAATTTTTTGTGTAATTGTTCATATATATTGGGTACATCAAATCCTATTCTCAAATTTCTAAGATGTCAAAATATCAAATGTTCCCATTAGTGACTATGCTCTACACTACAAGACTAAGCTCACTAAAATGAACAATATCCTAGTTGAAAATGAGCTCCAAGATTTATTCAATAAAATACTTTTTAATCCTTTAAAAAAATTGGCTATCTTTAATAAATTTTATTCATTTGATCACTCCTTGCAATGAATAATCTCAATTACATTTCTAATGATCCTAATACATCTAATGTTAAATTCCAAGGTAGACCCGATTTCAAAACAAAACCCAATGATAAGAAAATTGATGCTAAATTTTCTTTCAACATTGAATTTGAACTTACCATGCTTTAGTTACTAAATTTTCCTTAGAGGTATTTCAAAAAATTCTATCTTCACCACTAGTGTTCATTCAAAATTTTTGTAGACACTAAAATTTTGCAATTTACTCTTTGACATTGTTGGTTTTGACTATGTACTCATGTTAACACAACCTTTATATTCCCACTTAGTACACCCCAATGTCTCTTTTCTATCTTGAATAGTCATACACTTTGATATGTTGATAGATTATGATATTTTAATATATAAAATTCATATAAAGATCCCAATTGACAAGATTCAAAGTATAGTCCTCATGGTTCTCATCCTGGTCAAGGTCCTATAATTTAGATAAGAATTTATATATGATATTGACCTGTTTATATGGTTTCACACCTACATATACTCCTTATTTTATTTAATATTCACATTATTTGATGGGTCCTTTACTCCCTTTGGTTCATCCTTTCTTTGATAATTTACCTTCAGAACCCTATATATGCAAGCTAACACTACCTCATTCGCTAACCTAGATATTAGATGGCACTACATTGATACACTCACTTCCAACAATTTCAAAACGTTCCTAAGGCTCCCTAAATCTCACTAAATCTCATACACACTCATTAGGAAGTAACCACTATAATTATGAAGCTTTTTACTAGGTAAAGGAATCAACCTCTCACATTTAAAACAACTTAAATATCCCTTCTCCAAGTATTATAGAAAGAGCCAAATCAACTCAAACATTGTCAAAGAGATTAACAAATCTAGTTGCACTCATTCATATATCAAATGATGGTGGATAATGATGCATGGTTTGAGGCATCTTTGGAGCAAAGTGCAGGTTGATAGTGCATGGGGGTACCCACAACCCAAATAATTTTTGTTGTAGGATCTCCTACCCATGGTTAGGGTTTGAGATCTCATTTAGGATATTAAGAGAGATTTATATCATGATTGATAACTAGGTTTTGACATTGATAGACATTTCTAGGTATGTGACACTTCTAGAAAGTTGAAAATCTAGAATCCCAAGTATACCTAAGAGCATACAATAAGTTCAATACCGTATATATATCCCTCACAAAGTTTTATAGTGCTACCCCAAGTCATTTTTAGTGATAATTCCAAGAATGAAGCATCATCAATCTCATATGTCCCTATTCTAGTAGTATGCACACGTAGAAGTTACCATATCCATCTATAAATAGCTAAGTGCACTTCTCCCCTTGTATTTTCAAGTTAATATCTTTATTCATACATTATTTGAAAGTATTAATGAATTTTATAACATTGAATAATTAATTTTGTAATTCATTTAATCATAATAACCTCTTGTAGCTACCCTTACATCCTTTAGTTTACTTAATTCACTAATATAGATTTTACACAATCTAATAAGGGTGTAAAAATTTAAGTGAAACCAACTCTTGAATTTAACATTATACTCCAAACCCAAGTTTCCTTATGGTTTATCTTTTCCTAGAAGATTATATTGTTCCTTCTTAGTTATCTCATATTATTTTATATTGTATATGTTTTCTTTTTATGCTCTTATAACACAGTTCTCGATTTACCAATCAACCTATTGATCATATTGAGGTTTATCCTCCTAATATCAAGTGTCATATCCTCATGGAATCTTATCTATTTCAAATTGTTATCAATCCATCTATACTTGACCCTACTGATAAGGTCCATTACATGGCATTGGAACTCATAATGATAATTCTTATAATTACTTATCCATGACAATCCCCACATCAAATCAATCATATGGTATAATTTTTTTATTACATTTCCTACACATGGAAGATCTTGTTGAGAGATTTCCAATGCACTTTAAACATGTTCAAAAAGACTTTGTATGTAAAATATGCAACCCACTGAAGGTTTCCTCCAAATGGAAAAAATAATGGAGTTGGTTGTATAGTGATGATGTGGCCCGATAAGGGATGGAAATGTTGACCAATGAGGTGTTTACAAGTGACAGAGTGTGATTGATAAAAAGAGTTGTATTGGTTTTGGCCTCCAGTATTTGATGGTTGAATGTGTGGCCCACACTATTTTTTTGGTTAGGGACCCATCAACTGGTGTGGTCTACTTTTGTTAGAAGGGGGATCATGCCTCCTTATTCACATTACATTGAAATTTTTCTTTCTGATAAAACTCATTGAATAATAATTCTCATTACATGTGGTATTAAACCTCATGGTTTTCCAAATCTCAACATAACAAGTTTGTCTAAGTTCTATATTTTCAAAGAAGTTCTACACTTTGCCCGACTTGGCGAGCTGATGACCTAGTCATAGCCCAAGTAAACATCAAATAAAGTTCATGGAACAATTTATAGGAAACCACCACCATGCTTAGTACATTCATATGGAGATCTTGACAATGCTAAGTTGAGTGCCAATTTGAATGACAAACAAAACAATGCACAAAGTGTGGCCTGAACCACAAGATATCTCAAATACCCAAGGCTTTAATAAGTCTATTCTTATTTCCAACCCATGTAGGTTGTTTCCCACCAAATGAAAGTGAACCATAATGTAAAAGGGATATGTGGAGATGGGGATTTGAAACCTCACCCCACATAGACAAAAATTATATCCTTACCATTACGTCAAGTGGGCTTATCTAAATGTATATTTATGGATGTGGGTTTTATCCTCTAAATATTAGATAAAAAAATAAAAATGGGCCTGCATAGGAAGATTCAAACCATAAGCATTTAGGCTAAAATTATTGCAACTTAACCGTTGTCATCAACCCATGAGCTTTGTAAAAGGAAAACATAATATTTGAGTTTTTTATACAAACCCTAACTAGGAGTGTTAGATTATTTTTAGAGAGTATTTGTTGCATTTTTTTTGGATATAGAATCATAGGTGTTTGTTGAGATTATGCAGATATATTTTATAGGCCAAAGAATTAAATTGATGTAATTATTGTTGTACAAGTGATTTTACATCAATAATCGATCATTTCGAGAGTTTTTCTAGACCCAGAGACTCATCCCACATTGAGAGAACTCTATTCTCATCTTGGTTTAGATTGTTATTTTTTATTTTCCTTATTTTCTCATTGTTTAATCTGTTTTAAAATTATTAATCTAAATTTTAATCATTTTCAATAAATTAAGAGCAATTTTATAAGGATCTAAAAAATGAGAAATTGGAAAGTGAGTCACTTGATTTCATTTTCTAGATTAGATTGGTATCAAAGCAACTAATCACGGATGTTTTAACATTGTTTTTGGGAACTTTAAGTTTTTATTTTTAATGTTAACTAGATCTCAACCAAAGTGAGGTGAGAGATCACTTAAAGAGTATATCCCTGAGATTCAAGCAACTACTCGTCATTTGGGTGGTACATCACTCATTTAGTGAGATAGTAAGACAAAAGAATATATTTTAAAACATAATAAAGTTATTTCTTCTTGGGATGAATTTGTTTCCACTTTGAAAAAACCTTTTTTATCCATTGGGTTATATGCAACAAGCTACTATGGATTGGAAAAATTTAAGACAAACTAAGGGTCAAAGTGTGCAAGATTACACTCAAGATTTTAAGAAAAGGGATTTGATTTTGCACATTCCCCTTTATATTCATGAGACTCTTTTAAAATACATTGGTGGGTTACACAGTTATTTGAGGCATATTATACTCAATTTTAATCTCACTAACCTTGATGAATTTTATTTCCAAGATACCCACATTGAATCAAGGGGTAAGAATGCTAAGGAAAACTTCAATGAGAAAATAAGAAATCAATATCTTGAAAGAAAAGGTAAAGGAAAAGAAAAACTAAAAATACTTCCATGATTATTAAAGAAGATGAGAAGCTTAATTTTTCACATTGTAAGAAATAAGGACATGTAGAGGATAAATATTGGAAGAACCATCCAGAAATCAAGCCAAAGAGGTTTGGGAACAAGAAAAGTGAAAAAATTACCACTACAATAGTGTGAGATCTTGGATATTATTTAGGTAATGAGACCAAGATCACAACTATGGGTTTGCAAGGTTCATATTCTTCCTTTCCTAGCACTAATTCTCACTTATTCTAAATATATGAAAAAGAAAAGAAATGATATTTTCCACATTAGAGTAATTTATAAACATATTAAAATTTATATTATTGTTTCACAATGGATCACAAGTTAATCTAATTTATGAATTAATTGTTAATAATTTAGAACTTAAAACTAAACCATGTCAAAAACCTTACCTTTTTCATTGGGTATGTGATTATGTTTAACTACAAGTCACTAAAACATACAAACTTAGATTTACAATCACACCTCTAAATTCATTAATGAGATAGAACTAGATGTGGTTCCACTTGATATTTATGGCATTGTTTTTGGGAGTCCTTATTTTTTTGATAAAAAGTAATCTTATAGAGAGAAGAGAATATATATTTTTAGTAAAATATGGGATTGAATACATTGTAAGATCTCATCGGATGAAGTAAAATTTATCACCTATATCTAAGTGAAAAATGAAGAGGATTTTTAATGCAATAAAAACTTTATGCTCATGATTGTAAAATATAAAGATGATGACAAGTCCAAAGACTTAGATGGTCATGATCCTACACATAAGAATGAAACAATTAAGGTTATATCTAACTATAATTATGTGTTTCAGGATCCACATGGTTTACCTCCTAAAAGATAAATTCACCATAAGTTTCATTTATATCAGGATACACCTCTTCCTAATATTTGTATGTATAGGTTCCCTATGGTAGAGAATGAAAAAATAAAGAATATTTTTTTGGAGTTTATTAAGAAAGGAATCATTTGGGTGAGGAATTTTATGCTTGGTTTACCAATTATTTTGGTACCAAATAAAGATGGCACATGGCCAATGTGTGTGGATTATTAGGCACTTGAACAAAATAATGGTGAAAAACAGATACCCTCTTCCCGATATTGATGATTTGTAGATCAATTTTAAAATGTTGTTTATTTTACTAAGTTAGAATTGAAAAGTGGATATCACCAAGTTAGGATTAATGAAGGTGATATTTAGAAAATTAATTTCAAGAAGAAGTAATACCTATTTGAGTGGCTTGTTATGATTTTTTATTTTCAATACACCCGCTACTTTCATGCGGGTTATGATTGATGTATTTAGGTCATTAATAATTGATTTTTTATCGTATACTTAGATGATATTTTGATCTTCAATAAAATTTGGGAAGATCATGTTGAACATAATAAGAAAGTCTTGGATGATTTGTAAAAGAGAAATTGTACTTAAAGATGTCAAAATGTGAATTTGGTAAAACATATTTGATTTACTTAGGCTTTGTAGTAGGGGTGGTGAATTGAAAATTGATCCCTCTAAATTTCAAGCCATAATGAAGTGACCTAAGCCTAATAATTTAACAAAAGTGAGAAGATTCTCAGTGGCAGTCCAATATTAGAGGAAGTTTATTACTAACTATGAATTCATTGCACATCCTTTGTATTCCTTTACAAGTACTAAATAGGTATTTCAATAGGGAGGAAAGCACCAAAATATTTTGAAATCCTCAAGGAAAATATAAACACGACCCCAATATTAGCACTACCTGATCTCTGATAGTTGTTTAAGATTGAAATTGATGCAAGTGATTATGTCATTGGTGTCATTATAATGAAGAAGATATAACCTATATCTTACAATTTAGATACCGTCACAAGTGTGGTAAGGAACTATCCTACATATGACAAAGAGTTGTATGTCTTTGTATTGATGTTGGTGAAATAATTTTTACAAAGTGCAAATTATTGGTTTTCACCAATGGTCATGAGGCTAAGCCCCTCATTATTAGGTATGGGTAGGCTCCCATTGTTCAATGTAAACAAACTAATATCGTGTGGTGGCTGTTAGGATTAGGATAATAGAGAAATAATACACTAAACTTATGACAAAGTTCTTATACAATGTACGGGAGGGTTTTTCTTGGGAAAGAGGTAAAGGGGAGTAGGAGAAATAGCGAGAGAGGATTAATGTTGTGAGTATATTTAAAAAATTCACATACATTAGCTAGAGTAGGTCCACATTAAATAATAATAATTAAACCATGTAATCAATAGTAAGACTAAAAAATGAGAGACACATAGTTCTATGAAGTAATTAATCGAAGAAACGATCATATTTTCTTGCAAAGTTGGAATGTAGAGAGTATGAAAAACATAAGGAAGGGATATAGAATAATGTAGCTTATTTCTTTTAGTATAAGTGAGATCCAATCACTAGTAATAATAAAGAATTGCTAACCCTTTTGAATGGAGAAATGATTCCTATTCATATATTACAAAAAATGTCTCTTCCTCTCCCCCCATGTGACTTTTCATCTCACCACTATGTGACTTTTCAAATTCCCTAGGAATGAAATTTAGTCCTTTGCTTATTTTTTGTTGGTGAGAGAAAATTTCTAAGTATTAATTAATAACATAGGATACAAGTAAGGAATGCACGCGCGAGGGTAAAAGTAGCATGCGGGGGTGTGTGGAGTGGTAAAACAGGTTGGTAGGTGAGGTTGTGCGTAAGGGAAAGGACTTAGCCATTTTCCAAAAAGGATAAAAATAGAAAATTAGAGTCTAAGTGCCACTCAAGTAAAGATCTAGAAATATACAAAAGCATGAAGGTTAGATGGCCAAGCAAGGAAAAATAAAGCACATGCAAATAAAAATAAAGAAGACACATTCATAAGTCTATTAATAGGATTAAAACATGTTATATTTAGGATGATCTATTATTAGTAAAAAATTATGCAAGCTATTTTTGTACCCATTCCTATTATTAGGAAATTGTATGAGCAAAGAAGGGAAAGTCCTCACCCTATAAATGTAGACAGTGTGACTATAATTGAAGAGGCTAGAGAGAGAGAAAACATGTGATGTAATGTTGAAAATCTAGGTATGAGCTAAGATTGAATCTGTATGAATATGTGTATGGTCTAGTGTAAGGATGTAATGGGTTGTTGTAATCAGCCAATTTGTTATGAAATACACTTATGGTTATGATAGTGAATGGGGAGTTAAAGTGTTGTTGTTCACCTTGAATTATGGTTTGTTTCCTTATTATGTGTTTTTATTTTCCATGGTTATGTTAGCTTTATGTCCATGGATGTATTGGTTATGAATATGACGAATATGCATGCTAATGTTTTGATAAGCATAACAAAGGAGGGAATTGGTGGATGTGCACGCTTAGGGTGAGTGTTTAGATTTATCTAGATGAAGTGCCAGCATGCATAAATATTAAGTGGATAAATAAAGACTACAGTTTGGTTCTGTTTCCGAGACATCTTTTCAATTTTTCTACCAGTATGGTGCATGTAGATGGCCTATTGAATGTATTTGGAAAGTTTTGAGAGTTGGGTAGAAGACAACCAAGATGATTTTACACAAAGATATAGTAGTGGACCTGATTTTAATGTGCAAAAGTGGGTGGAACATAATTTGTATGAATGCATGTATGAGACATTATTTAATTTTTAGTGGTATAGTTATAACAGTGGTTGGTAGCTTACACATTAAAATAAAATTCTACCTAGGGATGAGAGCTTGGATGTAGGAATATTATTAAAAAATTTCTAATTCAAATGAGACATGGAATAAAGTTATAGATCATTAGTGGGAAGGTGTATGACACAATTATACTTTGGAGTACATAATTTCCATGTATTCTTTCCCTGAGGAAGTAGAGTTATGATTTTTATGAGACTATAGGATCCTATTTACGCATGATACCCTTAGCTATCAAGATCTTGATGGTAAAACTAGGATGGAGAAATTACATATGGCTAGATAAATCCACACCATGTGTAAGGAAAGGAGTGTGTGTGGAGAAGGATAACAACAGCCCCGATGAAAGAAAGGAAGAGAGAGGAAAGATGATGCAAGTATAATGAAGTGTGAGAGAGGGTACTTGATGTAACTGTACGTACCCAAAATTGTAGGGTATTGTACTACTGGAATGATGTTACACATGCCCCAATGATGATATAGGTCACCTCACAAGGTGTTCAGGATCCAGAGAAGCTCACAAAGTATATGTTAGCATCCCAAATGCTTTATCCTTGTTCCTTGTGCTTTGTTTTATTCCTTTGCCTTCCTTTTCTAAGTGTTTTGACCTTTAGTGATGAAACCGCCACCCTGGTAGGGTGGCAGTCCTATAACCACCACCTGCTCAAGGCGGTGGTCCTTCACGCATTTTCTAGCACATTCTTTTGATCACGACTTGCGTAATTTTCAACTTTTACCATCTTTTCTCAACTGCCTTAGCTTGTATTAATGTTTTATGTCCCCTGGAATAGTGTTTCTTCATTGTTTAATGGTAAAAGAGTTCTAATGGGAGTTACCTTTGGGTGAATGTGAAATCTATAAATAGCCAGCTTGTTTTCAAGAAAATGGCCCCTCAACTTCTCATTTTTCATTGTTTAAGTCTATCAATTTCTTTTTTAGAAGCTCATTTTTTTTCATGTTTGCATCCATGCTAGTTTTCCTTTGCTATTGGAAGCCATTCGATCTTCTTGCTTCAGTCTTATTCATTGTTGTCCATACAAATTAGTCTAGAGTAGAGTAGTGTCAGTTATAGATTGAATTCATTAGAGTTGCAGGTTGTGTTATTCACTGAAGATAGATTGTAGAATCTCTTGGTACCCTTGTGTTTTATTCCCACAATAAATCCTGCTAGGAATTGCATATGCCAAGCTCTGTCACTTGCGCTATCCCTCTCCTACTCACATTGTATTCGGTCTATATCCAAAGCTGTCATTGTTCAAATACCTTCTTCTATTGATGCTAGCATATACACGCTCTTTTGGATTCACGTGAACATGAAATAATGAGGAGATCATTCGAGGGAACAAAGTCATACATTACTAGATTCGCCAACTGTTCTAAAATTCCGGTTTTATTTATCAAAATTATAGTTAAAACATATCAAATAGAGTAGTGAAATATTTCATTTCAGTTTAAATTTCATTCTCAATATTGCCAGGAAGCTGTGGGGATTGATAGTTTCTGAGAAACTATGATTCATTCCTCACTTCTGAGGTAGGATTGAGAATCTTTCAATTAAGTTAATCAACTATCTAGTTATTTAGGATAAAACTCACAACTGCATAGGCAAGTAGCTACACCGGGCTACCTTGTTTGTTTTAATTTTGTTATTAGATTAGTTGTCATTTTCTAGAATATATTAGATTAGTTGCTCTTTCAATTCCATTCAAAATCTTATCAAAAATACAAAAATAGAGGAATATATATATATATGTTGTAGATATATCTCACATAGTTAGTTTATTTCATTTCAGTTAGGCTTATATTGATCTTGTATGACAATCACGGGACCTAGGGAGCCCAGGGAATATGTTTTTGAGCCAATCATGCCTCAACCAAATATTGTTGCAGCAATAACTGACATAGACCAAAATATCAAAATTCAGGTCTTCCAAACAACAACAGACCTATAAGAAATCAGCTCACAGTTAAGGGGATTAAACATAGAAGATGACAAAGCACACATGTTCTGGTCAAATCAAAAAAATTATAGATTACCTTGATAGATATTTGTATGACTGTAGAAGGACCTGAAAGAGGGAAAACATTCGGTTGTGATCCACTAGTCCCACAGCCAGACACAGGAGACCTCCTCATTGATATAAACACTAGCTTACGTATCCAAGTTGCCTGAACACCTGTTATGTACTGAGAAAATCGTGTAACTTCTAGTTCTAAACATAGAGGCTGAAAAGGCATACGACTACTGGATACTTGGAATTAGGAATTGATTCTTCACATGACCATAAGATGTCCAAAACAACCACAAACTTACGGTTGTGATCCAAAGGTCCCACAACCCAACGGGCCTAAAAATCAATCCAACATTGACGCTAGTTTGTGAACATTAGTGTTTAGATCCTCTCCACTCCCACAAGACATTATCACACAACTATCATTACTAAACGTAATAGCTAATCAAGCTAAAAGTTTCTGGACTAGACTAGAGAATCATCCATAAGGCACCAAAAATATCCACTACATATTTAGCCATTCCATTTTCATGACCCTATCGGGAGACATATATGAAGCACCCACAGGTTATCTTCCACATATTCCACAACCCATAGATCGGATCACGGAAGAGCTCAATATTGATTGGAGCCTTCAAGTAGCTATCCTCACCGAATGATCTATCACACCGGTTCAGGTTAGGAGGGCCTTCTTTGCCTTAGATTTGTAGATCTTGCTATTGCGTGTTGAAGACATAAGATTACCTAACTATTTTATCTACATCCCATGTGTATTCCATCCCCACCGGCTGTCTCGACATGACCTCGGGAGGTTGGGTGCGAGGAAGAGTCACTTGTAGATTCCCATGCTCACATGTCACTTTTCCATCGTACAAAATTGGTGAACCCGATGTGAAACTTCCTACCTTCTAGTTTGGAGTCTTATTTCTACTTGTTCTTCCAATTAGTATACTTTTGTCTTTTCCACCGCATTAGCCTTCACATCAACTTTACCAACAAAATTGGTGAAACTTACGTAAAAGGAACAATTGTTTCACTTTCACACTCTTCTTTTAATTTTATCCACCTTCACTCTTTCCCATTATTCTGCGGGTATTCATATACCCCCGAATATGTCGGGATATGATGCATATGGTAGACCTCTCCTAGGTCTTGAAGCATACTACGATCAACTAAATAGATAACCATCACCCTCACTCTCAGCATGGGGTGACAACTATTCAACTAACTAATTTTCAACACAAACTCTGCCTCAAAGGACTAGATATAGTTCTTCTTTCCAAATAGAGGAGTTGGATCAGCTCACTCAAATGCAACAACTAGAGCCTTCAAGCTCAAACAATATGACACTCACTAGAGAATTTGGTTCATCTCCTCAGGTGTTGCTTAGACCAAAAATTAGTAGACAGTCAGATCCATATCTATTGTTAGATGATGAATACTTAGCACGTTATGCTAGGAGTGAACAACACTCTCAAAATATGTACTCATCTATAGGAGGTTTGTAAACACAACCCAAGGTCTCATTCCAAGAAAACACCCCCATCCCTCCACCTATAGGAAATTCCCTCGGTGAAACTTGGCAGGGCACCGATCAATTCATAGTTGGGTACCATATGCCTATACAACCTCAAGGTATACAATAAACACCACTAAGGAAAAATACCATGTCTTCACCAAACAAGGTCATCTTAGCCTCAATTGAGAAAGTTAGAGGGTTAGAACTTGCTCAAGCAAGTCAAAATTCACAATTCATGCAGGTAAGAACTTCCAATCCTCCACATCATCCTAACCAAGTAGACCTCCTCATAGGAATAGGCACATTGGGCATGCCTCCTCAGTATTCACAATAAATGCCAACTAGAACCACATTTTCTAATGCTCCTCCATTGGAAAATAAGATACCTCCCGGTTTAGTACAAAACAATTCATTCCTGAGCAATGCTCCTCCATACTTAAACATGTATTCCAAATCACCATAGGGAGATATGTTATCTTCTCCTAGCATATTCACTCAACCACGGGGATTCCCTTATGCCCTTGCAAATACATATGCTACGCCATATCAATAACCCATTCCACCTCCACCCCCTCAGCAAACACCATCAATGGTCAAAACCTATGCAATAGGAACTTATTCAGAATATTTGAAATAACCTTTGGAATTCACTATATGAAGTGTCATGCTTCCAAGACCTCTCCCCGATCTACCCAAGTACAAAGGAGAGGGAGAACCAAATGCACATATTAAGGCCTATGCCACAGCCATTCAAGAACTGCTCCCTTGGGATGGAGTTGTTGCTAAAATATTCCCCAAAACTTTAGAGGGTATCGCCCTCGATTGGTATTACAGAATACCTAAAGCCTCAATACATTCATTTAAACAACTCGTTTCAGAGTTCATCAAGGTGTTCGACATGAACAAATTGTTGAGAATAGGAATCAAGGAATTCTTGCATATTAAACAAGAACACAATGAATCTGTTTCTCATTTCATCCAAAGATGGCGTACAATCCTCTATTCTTCAGCAAGCACTCCAAACATGGATCAAATGGAACTATGCGATTTATTCCTTCATTCTCTCAACAGAGAGATAAAGGAAGAAGTCTAGAAGTTCCCACTAAGAACTTATGATGAAGTACTCAAGAGCGCTCTCCAAATAGATCAAGTTGCAATAGATAGTGGTTGCAAGACATATAGAACAAATGGGAGGTTAATCATCCCCAACCAAAACACTATGACTTATCCTACTACCACAAACACCAATCAAGGACCTAAAATCCTTAACAAAAACCATGAAGTGACAACAGATGGAGTGACTGACCAAACTAAAAAAGCAAACGTTGTAAATGTTCCACCACTAGTTAACAACCAACGAAACAACAATTTCACCCCAACAATCAATGCGGTGGATTTTAATCATCCCCAATGACAACAACAACAACAACAAAACAACAATGAAAGATCTAGACACAGGGTCTAAGTCAAAACTCAACTGGATATCAAAACCAAAGACAAAAATGCAAAAATTTAATCCTAATAGTGAACAGTTCAATCAGAATTTTGGACCCCAACACGTGCCAAAATAACAACCTAGGATTTATAATCCCAACCTATAATGTGGTTTCCATAAAATTCAAGGCCATGACACTAGGACTTGCCATGATTACAATAATTTCATGCAACATTTGCAAGAAGAACAAAGACAACTCTTCATAGATATGTTCTTAACAGATTCTATGACACTGATGCCAAATACTTTCATAGGGCGCTTTCCGCTCAAAACGCACCTCTTAAGATCTTCAATGATCCACTTCCAAATCAAAATAGAAATAATAAATTAAATCCAAATCGGATGAACAAAGGTGTAATGACAAGAAATAACGATCATGAAGCCTCAACTTCACTAAATCCACATGTCGCACCACAATTAGGAAATCAGCCACCACGAAAGATAGTTGCTCTAGTGGAGTTAGCTACTGAGCTGCACGTAGAAGCCATAACAAGAACACGAGAATATTCTTCTCAACTAAATTTGATCTATCTAGTAGAACTAGATAACATTCAACAAACATTGGTAAAACCCGTGGGTGCTTATGATTTAATTATTGACTTAACAAAGACCTTTTCTCACATCTCCTTTTTAGACATGTTGAAAAATTCTCCTTCCCATAGGGCTGCTCTTTTAGAAGCACTAGGTCTAGGTCATTTAATTAACATCACTCCACCTCCCGAAACACAAGTAAACCATATAAACTTTGATATCCACCCTCCAGGGCAGCCAGATAGGGATACCAAGTTTATATTTGACATAAACAAAATGCCAACAGATGCTAAAATTACACGTAGAGGTGATCCAACCTTGCATTTATAGGTGTGGGTTTACAATAATTACGTTAAACGTGTAATGGTGGATGATGGGGAAGAAGTTAACATTTTCCCCTTCTCTTTCCTTCAAAAGCTAGGATATGGAGAAATAAACTATTCCACAACAAGAAATACGCTAAGAGGTTATGATAGCCTTAAAGCTACTTCAATTAGGACTATAATATTACCAAATCACCTTAGGACCCAAGACAATCCTCACCGAGTTTTATATCATAGATTGGGAAACTAACTATAATATGATCCTCGGTCGAACATGGATACATCGCATGAAAGTAATCCCTCTACGTTATTCTAGGAAATAAGATTCTTACACCTAGGAAAGATATTCATAGCAAAAGGTGACCCAAAACCCTTCGACATACACCTAACAGGACATACGAAAAAGACCGGGCATTCACTCGAGTTTGAACTCCCAACAAACCAACTTAACAAACCAATATACTCAAAACTAGAAAAAAATTAATACCTACAACATAACTAACGATTACGAACCTAGTCAAGGGCATCCCAACCCTCAAGGATGAAGCTAACATTGTAGAAACAATGTCATTAGGAACTACTACAAAAATTGTCGAATTACTGGAACAATATCTACCAATTTTCATACCATTTGATTCCACAGGTATGGGATGTACCCTAGGAGTTGGTTCTCTTCTAGTAGAGGAACTTTTCATGGTAGAAGTAACCAAAACAGAAGAAATAGATGTGAAGAATGTCCCAACGCATCCATCTTTCCTAGTAAATATTGGACTCTCCATTTTGATGGAGCTAGATGTCGCTATGGAGCCGGGAAGGTGTAATCTTTACTTCTCCTGAGGGAAAGATCCTACCTTTTGCTTTTAAGTTGAACTTTGAATGTATAAACAACGGCGCTAAGTACAAAGCCCTCCTCCTTGGCCTCATCATAGCCAAAAGGATCGGTGTCAATAACATTAGAGTATTAGGAGACTCACAGTTAGTTGCAAACCAAGTCTCTAAAGTATATGAGACTAAAGCTGAGCACTTACAACTCTATAAAATAGTGGTATTAGATCTAAGAAAAATATTCAACTTCATATCCATTGAGGCAATCCCACGAGAACAAAACCTTCTTGCAGATTCAATAGCAACCTTAGCTTCATGTTTCACCCCAAGTAATGAGTTAGAAGATACAAGTTTCAAAGTATCACTTCGTACTGAACCATTGGTGAAGAAAATGTCAACAAACCCTCTGCTAACACATACAACTGAGAATGAATCTCCTATCTTACATCATGTTGATAGTGATAAAGTCACTCTCGAATATCTAAACACCTATGCAGAGCTACACCTTGCTCATAGTATAGTTGATCTTTCCTTAATACCACATTCCTCTTCCTACTTTGGAAATCCCACGGTAGAGTCTCCTCCACAAAAAGATCTCGATATCTACAAGATAGAAAATGGAGAAAGCTTGGAACTACCTCTAGCCCCACCTAAGTTTGAAGAAGGTAATGCTTCTTTGATAGAAGAAACCATTGACATAAACATTGGAACAGAGGAAGAACCAAGAATTTTGAAGTTAGGATCCTCGCTAACTCTAGAAGAAATAGAAACACACACCCAAATCCTCAAAGAACATCAAAAGTATTTTTCATTTAATTATAAAGAAATGATAGGTATCACACCACAAGTTATGGTACATAATCTTGTCACTAAACTAGATGCGAAGCCAATTAAATAGAAGTCAAGACCAATGAAGCCAAAAGTGGCTCTCATGGTAAAAGAGGAAGTAATAAAACTTTTCCAAGAAGGATTCATCAAACCAATCGATTATTCACAATGGGTATCTAATATCATCCCCGTTCTAAAAAGAATGGGAAGATACAAATTTGCATAGATTTTCAGGATATTAACAAAGCTTGTCCCAAGGATGATTTCCCATTACCATCCATTGACATCATAATTGACACAACAACTGGATTTGAGCTTTTGTCTCTCATGGATGGGTTCTCGAGATATAATCAAATCAAAATATCCAAACAAGACCAAGCCAAAACCATATTTATAACTCCCAGGGAACTTATTGTTATGTTGTCATGCCATTTGGTCTTAAGAATGCCGGTGCTACATATCAACGGGCAATGACGTACATATTCCATGATCTTATCCATAAAATTGTGGAATCATATGTGGATGACTTGTTGGCCAAGGCCAAGAAGTGTTGTGATCACCCGGAGGTGCTCCGTATCATCCTCTCATGACTAATTGAGTATGGTGTCACATTAAACCCAGAGAAGTGTGTTTTCGGTGTAACAGGAGGAAAACTTCTAGGATACATTATATCTTCATGAGGGATTGATGTTGATCTGGCCAAAATATGGGTTGTTCTTGAAATGATCCCACCTTCGGATGAGTTTGGAATTAGGTAATTTCTTGGGAAACTCGCTGCAATCTGAAGGTTCATCCCAGATTTAAGCTTTTCCATTCATCCAATCAAAAATCTACTCAAGAATTATTATAGTATCGATTGGACTCAAGAATGCAATGAGGGTTTTGAAGTAGTTAAGCATTTCTTGTCGTCACCACCCATGCTAATGCCTCCTCGGCCTAGACCGCCATTTAATGTATACTCTCGAGGTACTCATGTCTCACTGGCCTATATGTTGGCTCAAGAAGACGATGACAAATGATAATGCATGATCTATTTCATTAACCAAACATTACTCGATTATGAAACACGTTATACATAGGCAGAAAGAGAATTCCTTTCCAAAATCTTCGCAACAAAATGTTTAAGACATTACATGTTAAATCAAGAAACAAAGGTCATTGTGAAGATAGACCATTGACGGACATTCCTCATGCAAGGGTTCTTGTCTAAGAAGGTTGGACATTTCATAACCCTAATGGGAGAATTTGAGTTAACATTCGTAAACCAAAAATCCATCAAAGGACAAATCATTGCAGACTGGTTAGCTGACAATCCACTAGATGGAGGTGAGCTGGTAGATCTAGACTTTCCCGATGAATGTGTATTCTTTGTCAAAACCAAACCCCCCATCTCTACATGTCCTTGGTATACTAATATCATCAATTTTATCATGGACCATACATACCCGGAAAGTGCCACGTCACAACAAAGAAGGTAGTTATGCATTATTGCCGCTAAATATGTTGTTTTAGACCAAGTTCTCTATCGTAGAGCCTTCGACGACATGCTTCTAATATGCGTCAACATAGAAGAATCCAAGAGGATTCTTCATGAATCCCACATTAGGATATGCAGGAGCCACTTCAGCGGTCATGCCACCGCTCACAAAATACATCAGATGGGCTATTTTTGGCCCACTCTTGAGCATGGTGTAGTGGAATTTGTACACAAATGCCACAAATGTCAAGAATTATCTCACAAGATTCATATGCCAGCACAATCCCTACAACCAATAGCGACTCTGTGGCCCTTCTCCACATGGGGTCTAGACTTGATAGGGAAATTATCTCCCTCATCAACTAATGGCCATAATTTTATAATCACATCCATGGAATATTTTACCAAATGGGTGGAGGCCATGTCTCTCACCACCATGCAGTCAGTGGGTGATTGCCAAATTCATTTTGAACCAAATTATCTACAGGTATGGTGTCCCACAAGTCATTATCTCAGATAATGGCACATCCTTTAAGAATGACGAAGTTCATGAGCTATGTAGCAAGTTCAAAATAAACCATCACATGGCCTCTCTTTACTACCCTCAAGCCAATGGGTAGGCTGAAGCAACAAACAAAACATTGAAAGCTATTCTCCTCAAAATGGTAAAAGAAAACAAACGAGATTGGCATTTAAAATTATATCCAGCCTTGTGGGCCCACCGAACCTCAATAAGAACACCAATAGGAGAAACTCCTTTCTCACTGGTATTCGGGGCAGAAGTAGTTCTCCTACTTGAGGTTGAAATACCCAGTCTCCGCATCTCACTACAAGGGATTCTAGATGAAGAAGCTTATAGAGAGGCACGCCTCTCCCAACTAGAAAGCCTAGACAAGGCCAGGTTAAATACCAAACAACGGCATAGAGCCTATGCTGATTGAATGTGCCAACAGTATAACAAAAAGGTCTATGAGTGAGAAATATAGGAAGGAGATCTAGATTTAAGACTAGACAACCGGATTGATAAGAAAACTAGCGAAGGAAGAAAGTTCTGGCCCAAATGGTTGGGCCCATATCGAGTCATGAAGGACTACGGTAATGGTGCATATCTCTTATGCACACTAGAGGGTGAGGAATTCAGTGAATCAGTCAATTCCTTGCATCTTAAATAGTTTTACGCATGAAGCATCGACACTATTTGTATTATTATATCTACATTACATATTCATTTAGATAGGTTCATTTTGTGCACTCGTTTTGTAAAATTTGGTGATCAAGGGACTTATCCTTAAGAAATTCATTACAAACTTCTGATAGTATTGGCAGGAGCTTTCAAATCATACTTCTTCATTTTCATAACATCATCAACTGTTTCAGAATCATTTCATCAATTAAAGATAGATATGACAAAGTATTAATGGTAGCCATTCCAAGGCCTGCATGCTTGTTCTCACTTTTGGTTTCTTCCTAGGGTAGGTGTCTTTCCTATGGTTTGTTCTAGAAGCTTCATGGTGTCACATCTATCCCACGGATATATCTCTTTAGAAATAAGAACATACTGAAATTTTTCTCAAGTATGTAAGTCAAACATAGATCAAACAAAAAATTTTACTTTTACACATTTCCTTGCCCTACCAACCTTCAGTGTTGAGCTTGCATCTCTTACTAGTGACGTATGGTTGGGAAAGGATGGAAATGCCTTTACTCGCTTGTCTATGGTGATAAGCCCATGCTTCCTACTAGTAGCATGGGGTAAGGTGTAGGGGGTCCGCTTGACAGAAAATGTTAAAATTCATAAGCAAATAGTTTAAACAAACCTTTGAAATCTTGAGTCAAAAAAATGAATCAGATGTCCAAAATTCCAAGAGAGTTCAAAACCCTGAAAACTAGATTTTTTCAACCAAGTGGCCATCTACAGATCTAAGTCTGGATAAACTGCAAAGCAAGTTGCATTCTAAACTATGGAGTCACTTGAGTAAGATAGGTTTGTAGCATCCTAATTTGGTTCCACCAACTCTTTGTCTATCTCCCATCATTACCATTTCAACACACCTCATAGCTTGTGCCCTTTCTAGCTCTCGGTGGTGAGCCCTCACATCTTACTGGTTACGTGGAGTTAGGAGTGGGGCAAGTTCATCTGCTCATCATACCAGCTCATCATCACATTTTGTCAAAACAATATGAAGTACCGAGAAAATTTCTTATAGAAACTAAATTTCAAGATCACATAGTGTCCACATCATCATACATCAACATCACGAAATACAAAAAGAAAACATTTGTGATATTTGTTCTCCATTGCATACATTCTGAAAAGCATATAAAAACAATTTTTTTACAAACATCTAATATACATGTGAAAATGAATCACAAAACTCTAGGTACAAAGAGATCTAGATCCAAAAAGAGATGTATATATATATATATATATATATATATATATATATATATAATCAGGGTTTTATGTACAATGCCATCATGCACTAGGCATGGTCAAAATGCTCAATGAGCCTAGAAAATATAGAATGGTCATATAAAAATCTAGCAAGAGTCACTACAAAAATGAGCCAAGTGGCCTCTCAATCCCTATGGGATCCCTCAGAAGGCACACGATCACGTGCGGGACTCCGGCTGCACCGAACTCTAAGTGCACTAAGGGCTCACGATCCTGAACAGTAACTGTAGCCTTGCTATGAGAGTGGCTCCTCCTCATCAAGCGCTTTATAGCCCTATAATTGGCTACCTCGGCATGGAGGGAAGTCACCATCTTGGCCACATGCCATTCGGGAAAAAATATTGGTATGCCTACCAGCTTCCACGAAGGTTCCCCGCATCTCGGATAGCTCGGGATGAGTCTTATCCATGGGGAGCATCAGGGTATCATTACATACCCAAAGCAAATCAAGTCTCATCACTCATCAATAGTCTCTGCAAGCAAAGGATAAAAACAAATTAGAAAATGATCAAAAGGTAAAACCAAGGATGAACAAAAATATAGGTAGTAACTAAGGAAACTTTAGCTAAAATAAATATCAAAACAAGAGTGGAAACTCACTCAGATCTCCGAGCCTCCAAGAAGGATTTCGGGATCTGCGCCTTCTATGGATGCCACTACGATGATGTCCTCCTCAAATGTCTTGGACAACATGGCATCCTGCCACGGACTTGTCCTCTCTGCCTAAGTCTTGAGAAAGTAACTCCTCTGAGACTAGAGTCACCCTCTCCACACTCTTCTCTGCCCTCTCAGCCTGTAAAATCTCTTGAGTGTCATGCCACTCGGGATCGCTATCCTCTCCCCCACCTGACTCGCTAACCTCCATGTCCTCGGTATCCTCCTCCATATCTCCCCGTGAACTCCTCAGACTCAGAGTCTATATCAATGGGGTCATCACTACTATGGGCAGGACTGGCGGCAATCCGAAGTAAAGGTTCCTGAGGAGCACCGACTCTTTCTCGGGCGCGTACCACCATTCTGGCTGCAATAGGGATGCCGGGAGTAACAACACCCAACCACCCGGCCTCTAGGACCTCCTTAGCCTCCCAAACTAATATGAACACTGGCACCACTCGGGAAGCATGTCAATATAAGCAAGGCCAAACTGTTGAGGCACTCGATCAAAGGGGTGTGTCTCTACCTTCCCCATCCTATCCACAAGTTACCCTGTAGTAGAGTAGGAAATCAAAGTGAAGGTCTCCTCACCCCACAACCCTGCCATGGCCTGATAAGGTGTGGCCTCCATATCCTCAGTAGTCAGGGAAGAAACTAGCTGGTGGGGTGCTCTAAGCACCGTCATCTCTGTCCATCTAGCTGCCCTCATGGCTCCGAGATCCGCCACCTCTATGCCTCTCCCATAAGGGATGATGTGCTCATAGACCTAGCTCATAACTAAGGTCGATGGCTCAGCGACTGTCCCTATAATCAAACCACCCTGTATAAGTCATGATAGGTGGTCCTAAGTATATCGGCTCCCCAGGCATAAATCTGACCATGTGCCTCAATCTATGTGATGACAGGGGCCCAACATTAGAGTAAAGTATCCCCTCCCTTGTCTCTGATCAATCTCAAAGCAAGGATGCCCATAATGGCTTGACAGATCAGAGGGATGGGCAAGCCAAGAATAGAATGGACCTTCACCCCCTTCTTCGAACCAGTGGAGACAACTACGTCTCCCATATAGGTGGCCCACTGAGTCACCTAAGCTCTGGATACTGTTGTTTCAAATAAAAGTCTCCTCCCAATAATCGGGACTCCTAAAATGTGGTAGACATCCTCTAGGGTGATAGTCCACTCACCCCTAACACCTGGAAATCGAAGGTGTTCCGATCTGCATCCCAGTAAGAGAATAAGTCACATAGTATGTGACTGGTAGGTGTAACATGGGGAACCCATGTGATCCTCAGTATACCTGCCCTCTGAAGAGTATCCTGCTCATCCTAAGAGAGTGCATCTAGCACTGCTAGAAGCCAATCACTCTCTCTCTCTCATCTCCATCTGATGTACTCTTCCTTCTTCTACAAAACACACAAAAACACGCAAAAAGGAGCAAGTTAGTATCAAGATTGCATTAAAAAATCATTAAAGAAAATAAGAATACTAAAAATGCAAAAATAAACTCAAATTAGTGTTGTTTTAACATTCTAAAGAGAATCACCACCCTAATGCGGGTGGTGGTTCCAACTACCACCTTAAAAGGCAGCGGTCTTGTAATCGCCGCCCTACTCAAGGTGGTGGTCCTATCCGTGTTTCAAAATGGGTTGTGTGCCCTAAAATTCTTGTTAGTGTAAAATCACAAGGTACCCTGGATGTTGATCAAATTTCTAGTTTGATCACTCTAGCATCCAAAGGTGTGATTGCACAACATTGAAACCTTTCTCCAAGTGTGGGACTTGCAGAAATGAGAAAGGAATCTCCAAAGAAGGCTAGTTCTTGCTCCTAAACTACCTGCCACAAGCTATTCCAGTGCAGGCAAGCTAATCTAAACCTAATCTAACCATGCCAAGGAGACAGAGAGAGAGAGAAAAGGGAAAAATAGAAAATCCTACACTAAAATGGTGATACACCAGAGAAGGAGAATGTTAAACATCTATCAAAACTGCCATGGAACAAGGAGAGGTGAGCAATGGGAAGGATGGACAAATGCATCACATGCCCAAGGATAGATTTCATATAGAAAATGTCCCAAAACTCCATGAACATAGCTCCAGCCCTGTAATGAACATTCAAACTTGCACAAATACATGCAATGAAGAGAGGCAAGAAGAGAACAAGTGAAAAATGAGCAAGGATGGACAGATGCATCACAAAACACGTTTTTGTTGCTTCAGAAGTTTACACAGAACATCATTTCAATAGTAAAAGGCAAAAATGCCATTACAAAGCAAGGGAGGAGGTTCGAACTCCATTTTCAACCCTGGAGAAGAAAAGAAGGGAGGGAAAAGATGAAAAGATGAACCTGTAATAATCCGTCCAAAATGAGCCAAATCTGGATTTTACATTGCATGGGTCAAGCCCATGAGAGAGAAAATGTACAAAAACATGGGAGCCCATTCCTCATTGATGCAAATGCATTAAAATAGCATGGGGACCTTATAAACCCATACCTGTTATTTTTGACCGAATGGAGGAGAATGTGACGCATCCTGCATTAAATTTGCTTCTGAAAGGTCATTTCTACCCATGGACACGTACCAGAGCCGTTTTTTGAATTTTCTCTCTTTAAACTGAACCAAAATTAGAGATTGACCATGGAATCTTGTAGATAATTTCAAAATCTTTCCAATGATATGAAGAACATGCAAATCTGAGCTCTGGATCAAAAGATATGAGGGTCTGAATTTTTAGGGAAAAATGGCCCAAAAAATGGATGTCGGGCAAAAAATTTTAAATTTTGACATTTTTGCCTTTTGGAAATTTTTTTAAAAAATTTCCACGCTCCGTTGGTCGGATGCCACGTGTCAAGTGCTGGTTCACTGAGTAATTCTCTCTCCTCCACCTTTCCATGGGCTTTCCCTTGAAATTTCGACCTTTTTAACTCTTTGGAAAATTTTCCATTTTTTCCCCGTGCCCCGCCACTTGGGACACGTGGCACGCTTTGGTTGGTTGACAGGGGTGCGGGGGCATCTTTTACCTTTTAGTTTTTTGGCCAAAACTTTTTCCAAATTCTCCAAGTCCTCCCCGAGCTCTGCACTCCCCTTCTCCTTTAGGACACGCGTCCTCTTCTTATTGGCTCGGGCCAACGCTCCAACTCGCTCCCTTTAAAACTCGGCCAAAAACACTTAGTCAAATTTTTTATTGCGCCTCCCTTTGTGACATGCGTCACATTCTGATTCATTGGTGGATTTTCTAGGTCTTCGCATCCCTCACATATTTTTAGCCCGGATGTCCCAAACCATCTGGGACAAATTTCTTCGATCTACGCGATTTGGGCTTCCCCTGTCCCTCTTTGAGGCAAAGACACGTGGCACATTTCCATTCACTCTCGGCTCTGTCCTTTCCTCGTCCCACGTGTACTTTTGGCCAGATGTCCCAAATGAAAGTCCTCTATTTTTCCTGATTCGGCCAGTTCGTGTCTGTCGTATACTCTTGTCCCACTTGTCCCGGACTGTCTAGGACAAATTCTTCCGATTCGCCCGATTCGGCCGGTTCGCATCCGCCGCGTACTCTTGGCCCAACTGTCTCAGAAAAAACTTGGTGATTTTTTACACCTTCGGCTGGTTCGTGCTTTCACATCCCGCGTGTCCCAACATCCTAATTGCTTCATGGACTACCCGGCAGCTTTTCAGCCGGTTCGCGCCCTGACGTCCCAACTATCCCGGACTAGGACTTAGCCGATTTTCTTCATTTTTCTGCCCCAAGATTAGTTTTCTCAGTATTTCTTCAACCATTTTTTAGAACTTGCTCTTTTCTTCTTGGACAAGAGAGTTAGAAAAAAGCTGAGGGGACCCCAGAAACATGATTTTTTGCCTTGAATCAATCTATCTTGCTTGGGACCAAAGAATTTAATGCATGTTATCAAAATTACCCTGGGGGTGAATTTTGGATAACAATTTGGCGACTCAGCGGGGTCATCTGCCTACTAGATGAAGTTACCAGTTTCCTGAAGCATCCATTGGGCATGGAGTCATGAGTTGTAACCTACAAACTGATCTGAACTTTGAAAACTTCCCTCTGAACCACTTGAATCCCACCGGACATGGAGTTGTTCTCACCAAAATGCCACTGGAATGAACTGTGCAAGAGCAAAACCAGCACCACAAAAACTATGTACAGAACTGAAAATCATACATGCTCCAAATGGAACATGCAGAGTGTGCACAAGAACTTCTTCTACTGAAAGCAAACCTATCTACTCTACTCTAATGGAAGCAAAGGCAAGCTAAACAAACCCTACAATTGGTTGTGAGAAATAGCTTCCCTTTCTCAAAAGTGGCAGCCATGCAATTGATTTGGAGCTGATCATGGCTGTTAGGATGAGTGGAAAATCAACAAGAAGCTGGTCTTCTACCCAAATCATCAAGGTATAAGCTGAAGGAAAATTCAATACCTCTTTTAGTTGCTTTGCATTTGGATTGAAGAGGTATGACAGCTAATCCTTGGTACTTTGCAGCTCATCCTCATGCTTAGAAGCAAGCATGACTGGTTGTGGCTTCTCCTTTGGCTCCAATGAAGCCAAATACCTAATTGGGCAAGGTCTGATCCGTTTGATATGCCCATAGCTCTGATTTTCAACTCCAAAATTGAGTCTTATTGTAGACCTTCTTGAATGGATGGTGTGGAAGAAATGGTGAAATTCCTCTGTCCTTTCTCTTCCTCCAATGAAGAACATGAAATATTAAAATCTTCCAATCTTGATTCCAAAGACCTGCTATAAGATGCAGGCTGCTGCAAATGAATGTTCTCCTTTATGACAAGAGACTCAATTGTTTGGAATGTGGATGATGAAAGAGAGGATGGTGGAAACTCAACCGGCTCTTCTCCATCAAAACAGTCCTCCAAATCGATAGATAAACTACCTTATTGCTATCCTGCTACAAATGTTCAACTTCCTCCATGGTGTCTTCTTGATCTCAGAACTTGATCACCATGGTTTCTTTCACTCCAACATTGAGTTTGAGAGATCAAACTCCTCTTGATCTTAGAACTTAAGAGAGGTGAAGTAGAAAGAAGAACTGAAGGTTCTCCTATAGCCTACTTTGTGCTCAAAGCCCTTGGATCTGCACTTTTCTCCTCCACAACTAGAATGTGCTCCTCTTCTTTTAGATCTGGAGCATCTTCTCCTTTCTTTGCTTCTTGAAGACAATCTTGCTCTTGATAGAACCCTTCCTTTAGCATGAAGTTTTTCAAGTCAAACTCTTCAATCTCTGTTCTAGAGGACAAGTTGGGACTGCAAGATCTTCTTCCTCGAGCTTTCTTCCTTTATGGTTGATTGTGCAACTTGAATTGAATCAGCATTCCTTCAAATAGAGTGCCAACATGGACACTACTTTCTCGAGCAAACCGACTCATCGGTCCGCTTCTTCTTTTTGCTCTTCTTCTGCTGCACACAAAGTTAGTCTTAACCACCATTTGTTCAACCTTAGCCTCTTCTATAGGTTTAACCATCAAGGGGATCTTTTTCATTCCAAGTTTAAGAGCTCAACTTTTCGACTTTGAATTTCTTCATCTTCATTTGGATCCTCTTTTTTTCAAGTTGTATTCCTTGACTGGCATTCTGATTTTCATCCTCCCAACATGGATTTGGGAATGCAAGAGGAGGAGTGGATTGTAACTCAAATGGCTTGGCAATTTTTCATGGTGGTGGAGGTAGAAACTCTTATTTCTTTGGAGGAGGGGGTATTTCTTTTAGCTCTTGTGGAGGGGATGACTATTTGGAAGGAAAAAGGAAAGAAGAATTGAGGTGTGGTGGAAGACTGAGAGATGGAGACATGGATTCAACACTTGGGACAGCAGATGGGGAGTTTAGAATTTGTAATTCCAAATGAGATGGTGCTGCTTGAGTAATGGGAAGAGAAAAACTAGATGATGGTGTAGAACTTACCCATTGACAAGGTTGTTCAACAACAAGTGTATAGGCCTCTATTTCTGTTGTCCATTGTGCAAGTTGGGGCGATATCCTCATCATGAAGTCTAGCTTCTCCCGAGAGCTAAAGTGTCTTGGAAAAGGGCCTCCCATGGACAAGGAGTCCCGCAACAAATTCTCAAAGCTCTCATTTGAGTGTTGCTCTTGATCGCACCATCTTTACCTCCATCTTTTGGATTTTCTCCAATAGACCAGCATCCTGCGTCTCGATTGTCTTCATTATACGCATACTCTTGCTCTTGGAAAGCTCCATAACCAAACTGATTTTGGCATTTTTGCTCATATGGGCATGCATGCTGATCTTGAACTTGACCAAAATGCTGATTTAGAGGATTTGTAAAACATGTTGGAGGTGTGATAAACTGATGTTGTTGATGTGAATTCCATGATGGAAATGAAGTCATGATTGCACAACTTCATGGAATGGAAAAGAATGAAAGGGATGGATAGAAAGACAGATGGGAATGGATGAAAAATAGGTTTTCATCTTAAGAAATGGGTTGCTGATCAGATGGAGTCGCTAGATGTGTTTGCAAGTGCCTCCAAAGGCTGAAATCTTCATAGGAACACACCAACCTGCAAAAGATGAAAGTGAAGACCTCTAAGGTCCCACCGGGCGTGCCAAAACTGTTAGTGCAAAATCACAAAGACACCCGGATGTTGATCAGATTTATAGTTTGATCACTCTAGCATCTAGTGTGATTGTACAACATTGAAACCTTTCTCCAAGTGTGGGACTTGCAGAAATGAGAAAGGAATCTCCAGAGAAGGCTGGTTCCTACTCCTAAACTACCTGCCACAAGCTATTCCAGTGCAGGTAAGCTAATCTAATCCTAATCTAACCATGCCAAGGAGACAGAGAGAGAGAAAAGGGAAAAAAAAGCAAAAGCCTACACTAAAACGGTGATACACCAGAGAAGGAGAATGTTGAACATCTATCAAAATTGCCATGGAACAAGGAGAGGTGAGCAATGGGAAGGATGGACAGATGCATCACAGGCCCAAGGATAGATTTCACACAGAAAATGTCCCAAAACTCCATGAACATAGCTCCAGACCTACAATGAACATTCAAACTTGCACAAATACCTACAATGAAGAGAGGCAAGAAGAGAACAAGCGAAAAACGAGAAAGGATGGACAGATGCATCACAAAACATGTTTTTGTTGCTTCAGAAGTTTGCATAGAACATCATTTCAATAGTAAAAGGCAAAAATTCCATTACAGAGCAAGGGAGGAGGTTCGAACTCCATTTTCAACCCTGGAGAAGAAAAGAAGGGAGGGCAGAGCTGAAAAGATGAACAACTTGTAATAATCCCTCCAAAATGAGCCAAATCTAGCTTTTACATTACATGGGTCGAGCCCATGAGAGAGAAAATGTACAAAAATGTGGGAGCCCATTCCTCATTGACTGCAAATGCATTAAATCAGCATGGGGGACCTTACAAACCCATACCCTATCATTTTTGACCAAATTGGAGGAGAATGCGACCCATCCTGCATTAAATTTGGTCGCTGAAAGGTCATTTCTGCCCATGGACACGTACCAGAGCCATTTTTGAATTTTCTCTCTTCAAACTGAACCAAAATTAGAGATTGACCATGGAATCTTGTAGAGAATTTCAAAATCTTTCCAATGATATGAAGAACGTGCAAATCTGAGCTCTGGATCAAAAGATATGAGGGTCTGAAGTTTTAGGGCAAAACGGCCCAAAAAACGATGTCGGGAAAAAAATTTTAAATTTTGACCTTTTTGCCTTTTGGAAAATTTTTTAAAAAAATTCCGTGCTCCGCCAGTCGGATGCCACATGTCAGGTGCTGGTTTGCTAAGCAATTCTCTCTCCTCCACCTTTCCGCGGGCTTTCCCTTGAAATTTTGACCTTTTTAACTCTTTGAAAATTTTCCATTTTTTCCCGTGCCCCGCCACTTGGGACACGTGGCACGCTTTGGTTGGTTGACAGGGGTGTAGGGGCATCCTTTACCTTTTAGTTTTTTGGCCAAAACTTTTGCCAAATTCTCCAAGTCCTCCCCGAGCTCCACACTCCCCTTCTCCTTTAGGACACGCATCCTCTTCTTATTGGCTCGGGCCAACGCTCCAACTCGCTCCCTTTAAAACTCGGCCAAAAACACTTAGTCGAAATTTTTTATTGCACCTCCCTTTATGACACACGTCACATTCTCGATTCATTGGTGGATTTTTCGGTCTTCGCGTCCCTCACGTATTTTTAGCTCGGATGTCCCGAATCCGCTGGGACAAATTTCTCTCGATCCGCCCACCCGGGCTTCCTGTCCCTCTTTGAGGCGAAGACACATGGTACATTTCCATTCGCTCTCATATTTCTGTGTCCCACACGTACTTTTGGCCCGGATGTCCTAAATGAAAGTCCTATGTTTCACCCGATTCAGCCAGTTCACGTCCGGTGCGTACTCTTGTCCCACTTGTCCTAGACTGTCTGGGACAAATTCTTCCCATTCACCCAATTCAGCCAGTTTGCGTCCGCCGCGTACTCTCGGCCCAACTGTCCTGGACAAAACTTGGCGATTTTTTTCACCTTCAGCCGGTTCGCGCTTTCGCATCCCGCACGTCCCAACGCCCCCAATTGCTTCATGGACTACTCCGACATCTTTTTGGCGGTTCGCGCCCGACGCGTCCCAACTGCTTCGGACTAGGATTTAGCTGATTTTCTTCATTTTTCCGCCCCAAGCTTGGTTTTCTGCATTTCTTTCACCCTTTTTTAGAACTTTCTCTTTTCTTCTTAGACAGGAGAGTTAGAAAAAAGCCAAGGGGACCCCAGAAACATGATTTTTACCTTGAATCAATCTATCTTGCTCGGGACCGAAGAATTTAATGCATGTTATCAAAATTACCCTGGGGGGTGAATTTTGGATAACAATTCTTAAAAATACAAAAATTTGACCGTTTTAGCTAAAACAAAAGCCTACCCATTAGGCACCCCCTAAGAGACACATTTAAAACTGACATTTCTAAAAATGACCCCCCCAAGACAAAGATTTTGACATTTTAACATTTTAGTGCAAAAACGTTAAAACAAGAAGAACTAACCTGAGATCTCACAGGTCGATGTTCCGCTCACGGAGGCATGATCACTATCTCACTATGAACATTTCGACTATACTCTCATTAGAAACCATCACCATGGGTCCCAGAGCTCAAAACTATCAAATCGACACGCACAAATGAATAGGAAAATGGTCCCATTTTATATATATAGTGTTTTGACTCATTTTGAATGCCCCTTTCGCAGGTTTAGAGCACCAATGGAGGTAAGTTCTCATCCCCTGCAAATGGTAAGTCCTCATTTCATACTAATTTAGTATTTATTTTTGATTTGTTTTGTCTATCTGCACTTGAGTCTTCTTTCCATTTTGTAGGTAGTGGGAACTTGGATGGTGACATTTCACACACGGGTGTGTCAGGTATAATTTCTAAAGTTTCCCATTTTGGGACTGCCATACTGCACTCCGCTATTTTATGCCTCTTCATGGCTAAAAAACTTCTCCAAGGGGGCAATATGTATCTACAAAAAATTGTAGGGTACTGTACCACCAGAACGATGTTACACATGCCCCAATGATGATATAGGTCACCTTGCGCAGGTGTTCGTGGATCCAGAGAAGCTCATGAAGTATATGTTATCATCCCAAATGCTTTATCCTTATTCCTTGCACTTTTTTTTATTCCTCTTCCTTCCTTTTCTAAGTGTTTTGACCTTTAGTGACAAAACTACCGCCTAACTTGAGCAGGATCTATGCTTCAGAATCGCCACCCCGCTCAGTGGTGGCGGTCTGTAACTCACCGCCTACTCGGGAGGTGGTCCTTCTCACATTTTCAAGCACATTCTTTTGATCACGAATTGTGTAATTTTCAACTTTTACTAGCTTTTCTCAACTACCTTAGCTTGTATTATTGTTTTATGTCCCCTAGAATAGTGTTTCTTCATTGTTTAATGGTAAACAAGTTCTAATGGGAGTTACCTTTGGGTGAATGTGAAATCTATAAATAGCCAGCTTGTTTTCAAGAAAATGGCCCTCAACTTCTCATTTTTCATTGTTTAATTCTATCAATTTATTGTTTAGAAGCTCATTTTGTTTTCATGTTTGCATCCATGTTAGTTTTCCTTTGCTATTATAAGCCATTCGATCTTGTTGCTTCAGTCTTGTTTATTGTTGTCCATACAAATTAGTCTAGAGCAGAGTAGTGTTAGTTATAGATTGAATTCATTAGAGTTACAGGTTGTGTTCTTCATAGAAGGTAGATTCTAGAATCTCTTGGTACCCTTGTGTTGTATTCCCATAATAAATCCCACTAGGAATTGCATATGCCAAGCTTTGTCACTTGCGTTGTCCCTCTCCTACTCACATTTTATACAGTCTATATCCAAAGCTTTCATTGTTCAAATACCTTATTCTGTTGATGCTAGCATATACCTACTCTTCTGGATTCACGTGAACACGAAAGAATGAGGAGATCATTCTGAGGGGACAAAGTCATACACTACTAGATTTGCCACTGTTCTACAAATTCCGGTTTTATCTGTCAAAGTTCTAGTTAAAACATATCAAATAGAGTAGTGAAATATTTCATTTTAGTTAAATTTCATTCTCGATATTGCCAGGGAAGCTGTGGGGATTGATAGTTTCTGAGAAACTATGATTCATTCCTCACTTCTGAGGTAGGATCGAGAATATTTCAATTAAGTTAATCAGCTATCTAGTTATTTAGGATAAAACTCACAACTGCACAGGCAAGTAGCTACACCGGGCTACCTTGTTTGTTTTAATTTTGTTATTAGATTAGTTGTCATTTTATGAATATATTAGATTAGTTTCTCTTTCAATTCCATTCAAAATATTATCAAAAATACAAAAAGAGGAATATATATATATGTTGTAGATATATCTCACATAGTTAGTTTATTTCATTTTAGTTAGGCTTATATTGATCTTGTATGACAATCACGGGACCTAGGGAGCCTAGGGAATATATTTTTGAGCCAATCGTGCCTCAACCAAATACTGTTGTAGAAATAACTGACATAGACCAAAATCTTAGAATTCAGGTCTTCCAAACAACAACAGACCTACAAGAAATCAGCTCATAGTTAAGGGGATTAAACATAGAAGATGACAAAGCACACATGTTCTGGTCAAATTAGAAAAATTATAGATTGCCTTGATAGATATCCGTATGACTATAAAAGGACCTGAAAGAGGAAAAAAATTTGGGTGTGATCCACTAGTCCCACAACCATTACATGAGACCTCCTCATTGATATAGACACTAGCTTACATATCCAAGTTGCCAGAACACCTGTTAGGTACTTTGAGAAAATTGTGTAACTTGTAGTTCTAAACGTAGAGGCTGAAAAGGAATACAACTATTGGATACTCGGAATCGAATTGATTCTTCACATGACCATAGGAGGTCCACAACCACCACGAACTTATGGTTGTGATACAAAGGTCTCACAACCCAACGGGCCTACATATCAATCAAACGTTGACGCTAGTTTGCAAACATTAGTGTTTAGATCCTCTCCACTCCCACCAAACATTATCACACAACTATCATTATTAAATGTAGCAACTAATCAAGCTAAAGATTTCTAGACTAGACCAGAGAATCATCCATAAGGTACCAAAAATATCCACTACATATTTAGCCATTCCATTTTCATGACCCTCGCGTTGGGAGACATATACAAAGCACCCATAAGTTATCTTCCACTTATTCCATAACCCATAGATCGATCATGGTAGAGATCGATATTGATTGGATCCTTTGAGAAACTATCCTCGTTGAACGATCTATCACACCAATTCAGGTTAGGAGGGCCTTCTTTGCCTTATATTCACAGATCCTGCTATTGTGTGTTGAAGACATAAGATTACCTAACTAGCTTATCTACATCCCGCATGTATTCCATCCCCATCGGCTGTCTCTAAGGACCTCAGGAGGTCAAGTGTGAGGAAGAGTCACTTGTAGATTCCCATGCTCACATGTCACTTTTCCATCGTACAGAATGATACATTTGAGAAGAATGATGACTCACGGAAGTGATGAAAACCCATTGGAAGATGAGGAGCCACAAAATCATGTCCTCCCGACATTAGGAAAGAACAATAGAGAGAACTCATCGATTTTATGATAGCACATCGAGGATATAATTAGGACTGCAGTGCACATTTGATCCATCTTGACCACTTAGCCCTTGCACAAGGTGTTCTAGAAGAATAGGTAGTTGTTAAAGAGCATATCGGTGAAGGATAGAAAGTAGGATCTCCTTGTTGGGAAGGATATATAGGTAAACATATTTTTTTATCTCGGAAGCACAATAAATTAATAATACACACATAGAAGCATAGTAGGTGCAAGTGTTTGGAAGTAATTTTGGCAGAGTTTTTTACAGTGTGTCATTAGGGTAGAGTGTTAGCATGAAGAACATCAAAATAAATCCTATAGGTGTTGTGGTAGTGTAAACAGTTGGTTTCCAGTTCATCACAACAACTGGGATGTAAGAAAGTTCATCTATAGGGCCTCGTGTCATGACAGGGAGACATGGGAGGCTCAGGAGGTTCGAGTTAGCCATACCATGGGGGAAATCCTGGTAGACATTCTTAATCTAGGCCTAGTCCTAACCTGTAGGGTCCGGAACCACAAAAATACCACTAATTAACCATCATGCATACACTACCTCAAAAACCACATTAGTAAACACCTCAATTCTACTCTGATATGTCACTTCACTTTCTAGAGTATAGAGGTGTGGAGGATTTTGTTGAACACGTGCACAAGTGTCAATTTCTATGGATAGATAAAGGGAGTACAACTCCTAATAGAAATGTGATTCAATTTTCCACCAAACTTTAATGGCATGCTCACATTTAGTATAAACATTATGATCATCACCAGAGTATGATGGATTATTATGTTTTGTGCATAGCCTTTTTGGATGAGTTTCACATTCTATTGTTTGAGAAATAGATTATTAGCACGTAAAAGATATAAAACATGGCTTGTCTTAAAGTGTGAGGGAGTATGATACATGATTTAACACTTTATTTTCCAAATTATCTTATGACATTGATTCGAGTCAACATGAAAAATGGTTTTTGGTAGTTTTTGACTCCGTTTTGAAGGGATTTGTCACAAAAACTAACTCAAACCCGCATGAGGATTTGGGAGAATCTTTGCATGTTGAAGTAGTCAAGAGTGTAGATGTTAGGGTGAACCCATTTCTGGAGATAAAAATCAAAGTTGTGGTTAAGCAATTGGAGAAGCTTTCTAGATACACTTAGTGGGTTATGGTGTACTGATTGTGACATGGAGGTACATACAAAGGATAATTTTCCATGTAAAAGTGTGTGCTCATTTTTACAATCTTGTGATATTTTCCACAAGAATCATGATTTTTGGAATCTCCCCTCTTGCAACATGCAACAATGAAGAATGTTTCTACATATTGCAAGATTTACAACATGCACACCCATGATACCAAAGACTATCAACCGAGAAACCAATTTCATGAGGCATGTGAGACTGGATTATGACAGGACCACTATGGCAAGTAACTCACAGTGTAGGAAGCCTAACCTATCGAAGGATGTAACAATGAAGGTGGGTTCTGAGGTGGATATAGAGTTAGATGTCATGGTGGTAGAGGAAGATTTACATGTGCAACTTGTTACACTTGTGGGTCCTTAGATCATTACTAACGCGAGTGTCCCTAGAATCAGGTATGTGTGTATTGTGGAAAACAACATAAGGTTGAGGATTGCCTTGATATTTATGAGCATATGTGTAAGAAAAAATAAGGAAAAATCATTGGAATGATCAACATATAACACGTAAAGAATGGCCAATGGATGCAAAAGAAGATGCCTGATCTAGATTTACATCCCATGTTAGTGACTACTCACGTAGAAGTAGTGCATGCATGTGAACCTCTTAAAGAAAAACCTCTCATTAAAAGAGAGTAAATTATTCATGTGAAGTTTCTAGATGTTAAACATCATAAGGAATTATATCAAGCAACCATGGGAGTAATAAGAGATCTTTAAGGTGAGATCCAATGTTAAAAAGAGAAGGCACACAAAAGGGAACACGTGAAGAAAGTTGAGCTTCCACATAAATATGTAGATGACCTGAAGGAGGTTTTTAAGATACTAAGACAAGAGAATATCATCCCACTACTAGGGGAATGACTATGTGAGAATTTACCACACATAGAGGTTGAGCATGAGCATCGATACTTCATTCAAATTTACCACCACAAAACCAAGGAAATCACAATGGATGTAGTGATTAATGGTTGGTTGGTCATTAATATTATGATTAACATATGCACTAAGGTGAATGTACTAACATCGATGCATGAAAAAGATGGGAAGACCACCATTGCAATCATCTTCTAATGTTTTGTATATGATGAAAAAGAAAAGAGCTATGCCTATTTAGGTGTTGAAGGATTCATTGATTAACATTTAAGGAGACAATTTTACTAGATATTTTGAAGTGTTGGAGCTTTCTAAGGTAGAAAAATTCCTATAATTTTTGGACATCATTGATGTTATGCGAACAATTATGACATTTTGTTCAATAAGAGATATATCAGTTTTGAGAACAAGGATGAGCATGTGGTCATACCCCTAAATGATGTGAAGTCTACACCATACATTGAACTTTTGAGTTAAGAATATCTTAACCAGATATACACACATATGGTGGGTGACTCTAAGAAAATAGAACCATCTAAAGAAGGTGTACTTCAGTGGGAAGATGTACAGTCTATCAATGACACTACAAGTGTTTCTTGTGATAACTAGGCTTGTCACACATATGAAATGGTTTAGCATGAGGTTAAAGGAAGAGTTACTCAGATGATCGGCCACACATGGTTAAGCATTTGGGATAAAATCAACTACCAAGGTATACCGGTGAGGAAAATATTAATTTTTTTCTTATGTGCCATGGAGAACTAGTAACAAAATAAAGGTTATCGAAGAAACATGTTGTTCTATACTTTTTGAAACAAAAATTTGCTAGTGGGAAACACAAAGATAACTTGTTGGGCTAGCAAGAAGTTGGAATCACCTTTTCAATAAGGTTAACTTGAATAATGTACCTACACTTATACATGAGTATGATGGGAAGAATCCTACTTTGGTACATGTCCATAATTGTGAGAGATAATGGGTGTAAGGCTAGGAGGCATTACCACCATCTCTTTGGGTACATAAGTTCTATTCCACTCTACAGGATGCATGCATGTATGGTATTATAGACACTAAAATTAGATCACACTCCCTTGGTCCCTCAAAAATAAACACCCTTCATCACATTCACCTAGCCATGGGCCCTCCACTTCACTAGTATTAATTTAATTAAATTAATTCATTATCCTCACCATATTTATTATTTAAATATTCTAATTTAAATAATATCCACACAAACACTTCACCCAGACACCTCATCAAGCTAACTCACCTTAAGACCTATTCTTAGCAAGTTACCATAACTAACTAAGACTTACCCAAACCCTAAAAATCAATTCCTACACTCCCTCTAACCACATTCCCACATGATCATAGAAGCTCCCAGTCTAATCCATAGGATAACCATACAAGATCCAAGGAAATCAGGAGGATCTCCCTAAGTTTAGTAAACCTAGGAAATCCCACTTTGACCAACGTCGATTAGCCTTAACCGTCACCGATTAAGTTGGACCGCCATCGGTTACCCCTTTTTAACTCCTAAACTACCTTATTCTCAAGGTTGGAAAACATTGGGAGAAATTTGACAAGCAAGAACAAGATCTCAAAAGATAACGCATCTTTAGAGAGCCAATTCCAGCAAGAACTCACATCCAAAGAAGGAGATTGAACATCTTCTCCTGCACAGCCATCCCAGCCACATTCTGATCTACCCAAGCAACAGAGGAGTGTGTATGTAGCCCATGCAAAATATTTTCTTCAGTTGGTAATCACTTGCAGCCTCCAAATCCAACATCGACACCTCCATCCATCACACATAAGCCTTCAGAATGAAATCCAAGTAAGTACAATATCATACTTTCCTCGTTATTTCATTTCATCATTGTTTTATCACCCATTGTTTATCTTGCTCCTTATTGACCATCTCTAACACTTTTCACCTCCATAGACCCAACAAAACCTTGCCAAAACCTACTCCAGTCACCCATTTCCTCATCCCAACCAACCAAAATCCTTTGTGTAATCACAAAGAGGACCAAAACCCCGTTCTATGATGTTCCCAGATCTCACAATAACTAGCACCAGCTTGTACCTAACCGCAATCGGTCACCTCGACCAACACCGGTCTCTCGTGTTTTCCGACATAACATTAACAGAGACCTATCCACCTAATTTTATCCCACCCTCACTCACTTGTGACCTACCTGAGACCTCTATCAGACTTGTAGAACCTAGAACTAACCATCCAACCTCGTGGATTCTATTATAGCTTAGCCTGTTAGATTAGATCTATTTATTATTGTGTTTTAAGTGAGATACCTAAATAATTTTAAAATAACAATAGGATTTAATTTGTTTAAAACATTAATTTGTTTAAAACAATGGACTGACAGCCATCTAGGAAGTATCATACTTCCCGGATCTAGCTCACGCTAGGTAGTTCACTGCCCATATTGTTTAATTCTTTCTAGTGGTCTTGCTTTCATTATAGGTAGTTCCTCCTAGCCAAAAGGAAGCTCTCATGATCAGCTATGGATTCGAAGTCATACGCGTGCAACAAACCATTAACCAACACTTGAACAACTATTCCTCCTACACCTATTACCCTATTTGTTTCGTCAACAATTCAAAGAAACAATATCAGAAAAAGGTGAAACATTTTGGCACGCTCGGTGGGACCCATTCTGGGGTTCCTTGCATTTCATTCATTCCTAGGAAAAAATTGTGTGTTTGTTTCCCTTCTAAAAGTGTACACACTAATTTTCTTCCCTGTAATCCACTCCTTTCTATTTTCTCTAAAGGAAACTTTTCTTTTGGTGTATTTAAAAAGAATCATTTCTTCATGTTTTCTGCATTTTAGTGAAAGAGCATCCCTCTTCCTTTTCATCTTATTGTGTCATCCAATGTCATATTTTTGATTTGGGTTTAAAAACAATTGCATCTCATTCTGATTTTCTACATTAGCTCACATTAATTGAGGGCAAACTATACATTAGAAGTCATTACCAGCTGATGGTTGACAAACGAATCATAGAAAAGCACTTCTATACTTTTCTCTTTCTTGAGTCTTACCAAACCACACAAAAATTCAAATACATACATTCTTAAACAACGTCTTACCTAGAAGAAGTTATAGGTGATCACACGATCATGACACAGTGGGCACCCAGCTCACTGCTATGTCGAGTCATACTTTAGAGCATAGCCCACCCCCACCATAACATACCTGAAACCTCACCCTTTAGATCTCTTTCTTTGTAGGAAGCAATCCTCACCATAAACTCTATTTCATAATTCATGTGTCATTCCCTAAATAATGTAATCTGAAAAAAAAAAATGCAATATGAACTCTAGGAATGTTCTTTCTTAGTGTTTTTTTTTATTTGCGTTTTTTAGGTGAGAGCTTTCGATCATTATTTTTATCTTTCCTTACACATTCCCAATCATAGTCGGTGTATTATGAATGCATCTGAGTGTGTCTAGAACACATCTACATCATTCTCAAATTTCTAGGTTTGGTTCCACACCAAATTCTAACTCACAACCACTTTCGGTTAAACTCAACTCGCCATCAGCTTCTAGGTCCTTTTGCTAACTTATTCAAAAGGACAGTTTCACTTCACTTTCTTCCACTTTCCATAGTCTTTGTCACTGTTACTTTTTCCATTGATGTTTTACACATCCCCAAATTTGACACACTTGTCATATTTTTCCTCTACCTCAATGATTACTCACTACCTATTTTCCACAAAGAACCGGCAAAGATTACCCCCCGACCGATGTTAGTTTTCCCTAACTAGCATTGGTTACCCTATTTCACATTCCACTCACCATTTGTTACTTCATCCATTTTTTATCACTAGATTCACCTGTTCCTGCTATTCTCTGTATTATTTACAAAGAAGTAGCATCACCCGATCGATCTTGGTTCATATGGTACAAACTTGAAGACAAGAAAATTCCCTCGTGTCCACATTAGTCACCAACCACTCCCCTAGTCCTTTACCACCCTCTATTCTATCACCAGCCATGGATCCCATCCAACCTACCAATATCACTACCGGAGATGAGGATTTTGCATGACTCCTTGATCGTAACCCCGCCTTATAGTTTTACCTCTCCCATTCATCCACTCGAGATGCCTCGGGTCATTTGATATATGACATGCCCATATCTATCCCCCTGATACTCATGCCCACTTCTGCCTCAGCCCCATCTTGCTTTGTGCTGCCCACTTCCACTTTACCCCCAGTCATTTTGCAGTTAGGTCCTATACCCGCTATGACTGCCACATCTGTTACCCCTGTAGCACCCATTACATCTACCATACCCTCGGTGACTACCCCAAACACGACCTCATCTGCCCCTAATGTCTCATACATACCCGTAGCTACATTCCCACCTCCAATGTCAGTGACCCCTACCCCATTTCAGAATGTAGTTCTTTCCATTCCACAATCACTAGCCCCTATTGCCACTAGGGTTACCACAACCCTTCCTCCCCCATATACGTACTACCAACAACTACTTGTTTCATCTATTATTTATTTCAGGTATGTACCCCTATTTCATTGCCTTCTTCTCCACCACCTTATATGGCAGCCCTATACACTGGAATGTCCCACCCATTATACACCCAAAACCAACCTCCTCATGCTATAGGAGGCATCCAATCATCACAACCCACCAATGACCTAATTAGATTGATGATGGACAAGATGCAAACACTGGAGGCATCGGTTTCCAGCTCCCGTAACACTCTCACTTACGATGAGATTTGCAATGAGCCTATTCACCCATCCATTCCCATCCGTTCATACCCTATGCATTGGGAAATTCCTAAATTCAACCACTTCAATAGTAAGGAATACCCACAACAACATTTGCACTCGTTTAAACATGGATGTTATTTGATTGCTCATGATGATGCCTTACTTTTGAGAACTTTTCCCATGTCCCTCACTGACCAGCATTAGATTGGTATAGTGGGTTACCCAAACACTCCATATTTTCATTCAATTAGGTAGCCCAGGCTTTCTTGGATCATTTTTCCATCAACATCACCAAGAAAGTTACCATGACCGATCTATATTCCACACGTCAGTATGAGGATGAATCTATCATAGATTTTGTCACTTGCTGGCACAACCTAATCAATCAACTTACCTTTCAATTTCCACAAACATAAATCATCAAGATCTTCACAAGAGCTTTTGCCAGACATATCTCCTCGACATTACATGTCCAAATGTTCGAACATTCGATGAGGCATTCACTATGGCATGAAAGTTAAAAATTACGAAATAAGAATTTGACATTCAAGTCGACTAAAACCTCTTCTTATTCTAAACCACCAACCAATTATTCAAAGGCTAAAGGTACCGCTAACACAATGATACTCAAGGCCATCCCATCTCACCCATCCAATCAAGCCACGCCCTCATCTAATCTATCACTTGTACAGGCTTTTCAATTCAGATAAGAGCAGAAAAATATACCCCAATTGGGGAACCTTACTCTTCTATTTTAGAAAAGCTGATCAAATTTGGTGCCATCACCCTTCCACCCATAAAACCACACACTAGTTTTGACCCTACTCACCCCATGCCCACATGGTATAAGAAACAAGATTTCTATAACTATCACTAAGTGAAGGGTCATAGTGATGGTAACTGCATCACTTTTAAGAATATTGTCTAGGAAATGCTCAAGAAAGGTGAGTTGACTGTGGATAATCCCAATGCCACCCCTAACCAAAATCTAAAAATATTTAAAAACCATTTCCCAATCATGCCCCTTCATCCAATCAAATCGGTTAGACATCCACTCATGATACCCATACTCTCGAGGTTCATGCAGTCTTTAATGAGGTACTCGTTGCATCTCAATTACCTTACATCCCTTCCATAGAGGAAATCCTAGCCCAAAATCCTCCTTCCACGTCTAAACCAACCATCACTGTTCCTTCACTGATAGAAGAACACCCTTCATCTCCTACATCACCTACAGAGGAGTCTCCTATGGACATTGAGACCACCTCACCCCTAGCTTCTCCACTCAGCGAACCTTTACCTACCATACCTCCTCCACCCATAGAGGAGCACCCATTACCTCCTCCACCCACAGAGGAGCACCTATCAGTTCCTCCACTCATAAAGGAGCTCCCATCATCTCCTCCACCCATCATAGACCCAGTGGAGATACCTTTACCTCGTGGTGAACATTCTCCATCTGCTACCTGACATCCAATAGACCTACTTTCAGCTCTCTTACCCACAAAAGCTGAAGCTGGCGATTCCCCATCTCTAAGATGCATTTTATGGGAGTTCCCATTAGGTCTTCACCAACTCCACCCACAAACGTTCCATTCTCGCATTTTGCTGATAATTTAGAGTATGTGGATAGAGCTTCGTTATGGGGGTGCCTCTTACTCCCTGTCTCAACACAAATGTAGAGATCCCTTGATGACACCTCCACTATCTACCCAAGCACATTTCTACCCATCAAACCACATATAACCCCTTCCATGATACCCATTAGCACTCACACCACACCCTTACCTATAACGCGACCTATGCCTAAACTCAAACCCATACCCACAACATTTACCTCTACTAAACCTATTAGAACTTTAGGAGTTACCCCGATCACCAGCCTCACACATCCACCTATTAAAATGGATTTAGCTACATCCTCCAATGTTAAAACCACACCTACTCAAACCCAAGTTAAAGAAACAAACTCATCAACTTCATACCCCTATGACACCAATCACACCTGCACTTGTCACATCTACCTTAAGACCTCACCGCAATAGGGTCAAGCACCTCACCCATTCATAACCCAATAAAGACAACCACCCATTCCTACCTCAAATATATCTAACCTACCCACACACACAACATGAATCATACCCACACCCGTAGTCTCTTTACCACCAATACCTCTCGATACCTTCACCATTGCTTCACTACCTACTACACTTGAGTCTTTGTCCCTCACACCCCAAGCACGACCTGCATCATCTACCTTCATAAGCACTTCTATTATCCCCATGGGTAACTCACCCTCTTCTTCCATCTTCTTTCCCTCATATATCCCATATACCTACATCGCCTTTACCCAAGAAGGTGCAACCCAAAAACAAAACCCCACTACCCCACAAAAAGTAGTCAAAACAAAACCAAACCCTCTAACTCCGTCCATCTATTATACCCATACCTAAATGAACCCGATCGATACCTAAAACCACACTGAAGCCTAACACCATAGCTTAACCTATTCCTACTCTTCCAAAAATAATTCCCGACAACCAATCATACCTACACCCAAACCCACATTTACTTCCCATTGCGATCCACTAACAGGGTCTTATTCCAAGATTTTAACCAACCTCCTCAAGACTTTTGTTATTACATTACCGCCACTTTGACCTTATGACCCCCTCAAACCCAAGCTAAAGGGGTTTGATGATACTAAAATTTTTGCATACCATCATGTGCCAAGGCATGATGTGGAGAAATGCAAGGCTTTGAAAACCATCCTTATCTAATTGTGTCCACCCAAAACCAACTTTGATGATGATGAACCTCTTGACAAGGATCTTACTTCACCTACCCCCATTCCCACACGGTGTACTAAAAACTACAACCTCCACCCTCACAAACTCCCGTAACCACACACAAAATTTGATATTAACATGGTTCACATCAGAGAACTTGCCATGCCACCACCCAAATGTCATTGCGCCTAACTGACCTCATAGGGTTTTTCTCCTCCCGTAGGTTTTTTCCCTTCATGTCGTTATACCACTTACCCTACACCCTCTCCATTTGAAAAATTCCCTCAAATCAACATGGTACATGTTACTACACATGCGTAGAAGGGTAAAGAAAAGGCAACTAACCCACCAACCAATCCTATACCCAACATACCATTTGCACCCATACCTAAGATAACTATCTGTGGCCCCACATACCCCATTTCTAATGGTGTCACACATCACACCATGATCAAACAATTACACCAATCTCCACTCAAAATGTCCTTATATGACCTCATCCAAACCTCGAGAATCCCATCGTCAAGCCCTCATGGAGGTTCTTCAATCTATCAAGTTTGACCCAATGATCCTACACCTATAGCCTCCATCATCACACCCCATCATGTAATCTCTCTCACCAAATAACCACCTTCATCTTCACCTCAACTTGTTCACCAAGTGGCCTCCCTTAGCTTCTAAGAGGAGGAGATCATGCCATACCAAAACGAGGACCTCGACCTAGCCCTTTTCATCTCTGTCCACATTGATGACATATGGGTATGCTTTGTGTGATTTTTGATGGAGGTGTTAGCATTAACATCATTTCATCCCATGCATTTTCTCAAATGTGCATACCTAAAAATTACATTAACAAACATCTGGTCATGTTGTGTTCATTCAACCATGCTATCACCTCCACACTAGGCACTATCATCTGCATGTTCGTGTGGGCCCCACACTATTCTAGAATTGTTTTATGTTTTGAGGGAAATTCCAATATAAATTATTGCTTGGTAGACCTAGATCCATGTCATGGGTTGCGTTCCTTCCACTTTACATCGTTGTGTAAAGTTTGAACATGAAGGAAACACTTATACCATTCCAAATGACCCATCACCTTTCAAAACATGCAACATGCTTTACCGACCCAACAATGTACTCATACTAGTCAAGTCGTCTACTTCCACAACCAATACTGTTTCACCTACACTTATACCCACACCTACCAAGATAGATGCTGCATTCATCACACATACCTCCTCCATGCCTACCACTGTTATAACCTCCATGGTTGACCCCTTAGCTTCCCAACTCCGTTAACACCACCTTCACATCAACCTCGACACATCATCAATACCAAACTACCCACATAACAACCACCGATCCTTGGAAGGTGTTTTTCAATGCCTCACTCTAGGGGAGTACCGCCTATATAGTGTCAACACCTTCCTTACTCCACATGAGTATGGAAGTCTTCACCAACACCCTTGCTATGATCACTGTATTGGAGAAAACCTCCTTTATGGCCCTCCTCATCTTCGTACTAGTCTCACCTATGGGGGACTTGATACTACTACCTACACACCTGAACCACCATCACAACCCCACCCATTTTTTGTTGACTTCCAATCACTTACCAATCACCATTTCACCCACACCTTCCTACACTGTTGTGCGTGGAAGGGTTTTGGTTTTGGATTCTATGAGAAAGGTCACCATACTATTATTCCATGTACCACCCAAGCATAATGATCATAGTGGTATTGGCTTCCCCGAACCTCCTACCAAATAGGCCCGCATTGAACTCATTGTAGACCCTAGCCCTTCTCCACCTTCATCACCACCCTCACCGACAAAGTCGATGGATCCTGAATCTATCCCTCCTAATTTTTTTTTCATAAACACCATTTCCTTGGGGCCTCTAACTTATCAATGCGAAGGCAAGGCCCCTTCCACTCTTCCATTCCTGTATCCTGAGATGATCGATGTAACACCCGAACTATTATTACTACCTCCTAAGCATTCAAGTGTTGATATATGATTTATTCTGTAAAAGGATGTGTTCCTTTGATTGTGAAGTCATGCTTGATATGGATTGTATCTTCTTTGCTCTTGAAGATCTTTGACTGAGTCAGGATATGCTTGGACTCTTTTATATCTTTCATTTTTACCAAATTGAGTTCAATTTGATTTTGAAAGGAATTGTGGATTTATCCGTCTTTATGACTCAACCTTGGAGCTTTTAATTTTCATTTTTGGATTTGCAATTGCATTGATCCAAGAGATGTTTTAAGTTTATTATGGATGAAAAAAATTATAGACCTTATGAAAGTTGCAAGGTCTGAATGTGTTGAATAAGCAATTCTAGAGTCTAACTCAGGCTGATCGTGTTAAATGAATTGGTTCCAAATATCATAATATCGGAAGGCCTAGACCTTAAGCTAGGTAATAAATTCTCGTGTGTATCTTTGCAAGCTTATTATCAATGCCGATAGGATCCATTTCAGGGATGTTATACCCGTTGGTTCTAATACTTGATCAAACCTACTTGTGGGACCTAGAATGGATTAGTTAAGGTTAATAACCTTAACCTAAACTATAACCTATGGGTTGAATTATTGCTAATCTAACCTAGCCCTAAACTATAGGTTTAATGCTCCTAAGGTTAGCGACCTAGCACTATGGAGGTAAGACTAAAGTATTACCTTGTGATTTAACCTATGTTTCTAACCTAACTAATGATCATGGATAAAGGAGGACCTATGAAGGGGTGCGAGTCATGGGCGGTGGTTTCCATGACATTAAATGGGGTGGATAAGCATGAAGGACAAGGGATTTGGCGGAGGTTGTAAACATCTATTGAGACCTGACGTGGCGGTATCACCAAATTTGGGAATGGTTGTTTGTGTTCAATTGGCAATCACCAACTTTGGTGGTCGGTGGCAATGGAGATTAGGCAGGAATCTTGGAGTTAATGTCATTGATGAACTTCGGTTCCCGAGCACGGATTTCTCGGGAAGGCATGAAAATGGAAAACTAGTTGGTTATTTGGTTTTCCATACGCTCTAGTTTTCTCTCTATTTGATCACTGGTTCTTCGAACCAGTCTACTTTGTGTTGCATGGCAACTATGAGAATATCTAGCTCTTTTCTCTGTCGGGAAAGTTTATAAGGCATGAAGGTAACAAATTATTGTTGTTTAATCTATTGTGGAAGAAGAGGAGAAGGCGCGAGCTCATTCAGAGGTCTTCTTTGGATTTTTAAGCGACATTACCAGGCATGTTAGGCCCTGACTTTTAAAAATCTTGCTTTACTCCAAATGCTTTCATTAAAACAACTTTGTTCAGGTGATTTCAGTTCAGTTGGTTTGAAGCAATGTTTTGGTTCTTCTTTTCCTGTGGAATTAGGAATCTCGGGTTATTCGATGACTTTGTTGGAATGTTACTATATTTATTCTTCCTTTTGGATTCATTTCGATTAAAGACCGGCTGTGCTTTTATTGTTGATTGAATCCTGTTGAATCTTGCTGTGAATTCTTGAAGTTTCTTCTGTTTGGAATGCTTGCTGTGATTATACTACTTGAATGCGACTATTGTCGAGGTCCTTACTGTGTTTGCGATTTTGGGTTAGAATCTGTTGAAAGTTGCAAGGATTATATATGAAAATGACTCAGTGTGAGTCTTTGTAATGTTTCGTATGTTTCGACTTCTGTTGAAAGTTTTGCAGTGGATACTTTTTAGCATGATATTGTTGGAATTCTTGAAATGGATAGTATGTTTCGACTTCTGTTGAAGTTTTTTAGTGAATACTTTTTAGCATGATATTGTTGGAATTCTTGAAATGGATAGTATGTTTCGACTTCTGTAGAAGTTTAGTTGAGAATACTATATGGTTTCGACTCCTTTTGAGTCCTTGAAACGTAACTTATGTTTTTAACTTCTGTAGAAGTTTTGTTGTGCATACTGTTGGAATCCTTGAAATGGATAGTATGTTATCGACTTCTGCGGAAGCTTGTTGTGGATACTCATTGGTTTTGAGTCTGTTGGAGTCCTTGATATGATGCGAGTTGGCACGATTCTCGATTTAAGTCCTCGTTGTGCATGCATATCGTACAGACTCTTTCTTAACATTGTTGTGTTATATTCAGTTCACTTCTGTGGAATTAAAGGATGGGTTTTCTTTACAAACTTGACTCCATTTGAGACCCTGTTGTATTTCGTAGTAGCTCGACTTTGGATGAAACTTTGAGGAAATTATTGATATGGAATTCGGCTTCTGTGAAGACCTTGTTGTGATTATTTTTCTTGAAATCGGCTTCTAATATAGGTCCTTGTTGTATAATCGTAGGGATTTGTTTCAGTTGAATGAAGTTGTGCATGTTTGAGTTTCGACTCAGTGTGAATGTCACTGTATTTGCATATGGAAACGTCATTTGTTTTTAATGTTATCTTGTCTCGCGTTTGACTGAAACAAAGAGCTCTTAGCTGAACCATGTCAGGCGATGGCGTTGGGTATTTTCATGTTGATGAATGATATGGAAAAGGTTTGTTGAGTCTTTCATGGTTGGATTATTTTTCTTTTGCTTTGTCGCGAGAGCTCTTGTAATGCTTAATAGCTACAGGTGATTTTTATTAATGAATTTAGATGAAACTGTAGTTTCTTCTTGTGATCTCGACTATTTTAAATTGCATGCGTAAAAGTAATTGCGTTATTTTAGAGGAGTCGGTACAGTCCAGAACATGATTGAAATGGGAATCTGATTGACTCTGTTTCCTTCTCCTGAGCTGTAAATTATATGTTGATGTGTAATAAGAGGAATAAGAAAATACTCTCTCTCTCCTAGTCTGGAAACTTTATGTGCTTTCTTCTTGTATCCTTATGTGATCTCTACGGTAAGGGCATAACAAGAATAGACTGTGGTATTGTATGGAGAGACTGGTATAAAATGTGTGTTGCTGTATAAGTAGGTATACTCGTCAATACCATTAAAATAATGTATGATTGAAAGGAAATTACGACAGTTGAGCTTGTTGAATGTTATAAACTGCCTTTGAGTAATTGTTAGAAACATTCTTGTAGGAGTTTTGCTATCTTTAGAATGGTTGTATTCATTTGTTCTTAGTCTCTAACATATAAGATGAATAGCCTGATTTATGTTTGGAATTTGAAGAAATGATTTCATTTAAACAGGTTGTTTAATGAGAACAATTGGTGGATTGCAATTGTTTTAAGAATTAGTGCTTATCATGCTCAGTTCACCGAACTGACCCGTGTTGACAATTTTTGTAGATGGTTGCCGTAAGTGGTAAAGGCACACGCAGATCTCGAGATGATGTTTAAATTGTTTAATTTGGTTTTATGATGAATTCCAACTTGATTCTCTAAATGTACTACTTGAAGAAAGATGTTCTTTTTCTATTGAGTATTGTATCAAATATGTTGAATGCATAAAATGTATTTGATTAGCTTAGAAATGAATGAAATGAGGTATTTGTTACTTATGTGTTTGCATTCGTATCTTGATGGATTGAACTTCTTCGGTTCGAATGATTTTAAGAGCATTATTATTATTGTATACCTTGGAGACATTTGGAATTCTCTAAGTAAACTTTGCAAAGATTAGGTGACTGAATACTTGTGAATGTTTAGTAGTTCTGTTATGTTCTATCTAAAGCTAAATTGGAATTTAGATCACTATCTTTCGAGAAGCTAAGGTTAAAATAAACCTCAACAGGAAGCTAAACGGGTTGAATAAATTATTACTTCCTAGTCTTGATCTAAGTCAAGACAACGTTTAATTTGATTTTAAATCACTATATCTTAATACTAATAAGTAAGATATATTTCAGTTATGAGAACTGATATAAACCTAAAAGGGTATGGTTAGCAACCTTATGAGAAGATTTAGGGCTACTGCCCAATTTCGTTGATTAGATTCATGTTTATCAATGAACTCCTTGATGAGACCTCAAATCTTAATAACTTCTCTTTGTTGAATGGGTTTTAATAAGAAAGGCAATTCTAAGGTGAGGAACCCAGGGGTTGGGAAAAGACTACCCTAAAAGGAGCGTCTTAAAGTATAACTTTAACTCAACGTAAGTAACACCTTAAAGTTAAGTAGATCTTTTTGAGGTGGATTTGAATGTTGATGGCACAAGTCAACTGCAGGGTTGTACCTTCGAGAAGATTAGGATCTTCTCAAATATACAACAATGCAGGTGACTTATGATGACACCCTTTGCATTGATCGTTAATATTTACACCTTAAACTCAAACAAGTTTTTACTCGGGGACTGGTTAGGAATGTGGTCATGATATGAGGTTGCCCTGGAGACTTGGGGTACCATGACACAGAGGGTTAACTAGGGTTGACCCAGTATGTCAGCATATCCCTAGTTCTTGAGAACATCCTGAGTGAATAACTTGGGATAGGGGAGGCCGATGAAGTCGGTGTAAGACATTCTACATAACAAAGGAATGGGGTGAAAGATGTATTTCAGATTGACGAGTATGCCGTCAAAGAATACGAGACATAATCAGTATGTTTCAAATCTTATGCCAATGTATCGCAAGCTGTTGATTGCGTTGTCCTATGTCACCTAGTCTGAGGGACGAGATGACGATGAATAATTGTAACAATTATTCAGATAGGTTCCTTGACAGAGCATTCTAATCCCGGATTAGGGAAGAGAACCGCAAGAGTGATGTGTTAAAATAAAAATTAAACTCTTTGATACTCATGAATAGATCGGTAGATCACCGAGTCATGATATGAATAGATCGGAGGTACTCCGAGTCATTACAGCTGCATATGGTTATCATTATAAGAATGATTGTTATGATCTGAGAGTTCTAAATTATGTATTTAGAACTAGAATGCTTCTATCAAAAAAAAATTCTTGTTCTAATGTACTAAAATGGGGATGTTACATCTTGGTATCAGAGCTGAAGGTTGCAGCTCTTGGACCTATTGTGTCCATAATCTGATAAAAACCTAAATTTTCTTGTAACAGAAAATGGTTAGAACAAGAGGAAACGTTGCGAATAATGCTCCACCAGAAGGAGGGGTGGCAATAACCCAAAATCTTGATGAGATCCTTGTTGCCCTATTGGACACAAGAGATCGTTTGGCTGTACTTGAACAACAAGCAATGGGAAATGAGGAGGAAGATGAAGGCTGGTAACAACCAACAACCTCCGAGGACAACCCAGATATGGGTGTTGATAATAACGCTGGAAATGCACCTGTCCAACCAGAAAACAAAAAGGCCATGTTAGCAGTGGAACTCACTAATGATATAAAAAGGATAAGTCCACCTAAATATGATGGCACCACATTAGGAGATGGATCAGCGAAATGGCTCAGCGAAAATGGAGAAGTACTTTGCAATAAGAAACTTCTCGGAGGAAACCAAAGCTATTTAGGGAGCCTATCGAAGCTTTCCCACGAAGAATCTTCATGGTGGGATAGCCGTAAAGCTGAGCTAAATATTGATGAGACCAATATTACTTGGGATTAATTTAAGGGCTATTTTAGGCAACGTTGGCTGCCACAACTTTTCTATGATCAGAAAATGACAGAATTCCAGAACTTAGCTCAAGGAAAGCTAATGGTAACTGAATACTGGGAGCGGTTTACAAAAATCCTCAAGTATATACCACAGTATCAAACTAACGAGAAGTTCAGAATACAGAAATTCATCATGGGACGAAATCCCGTAATAGGAGGAGAGGTTGATGTTCATAGCCCTACCACTATGGAAGGGGTTGTTGAAAAGGCCATAAGACAGGAACAAAAATTAAAGGCTATTTCTACTCATAAAGAGGAAGTGTGGAAGAAGATTGCAAACCCTTCTTCAACTTCACTTGCACCCAAAAAGGGACCATGGAAAAAGTTTGGAAATAGAAGTAAGTTTCCAGGGGATAATAGTAAGAAAACAGTAGCAAATAAGCTGCTTAGAAATGTAAGGGATAATTTTGCCAAAAATTATAACAATGGGCAGAAGCCCTATGGAGGACAACATGATAATTACAAGGCTGGAGGTAATTTTGAGCCTAAAAAGGGACCTGTAGGAGGCTGCTACAATTGTGGCAAAGACCACTACGTAAATCAGTGCCCTTTGAAGAAGGATGATCATAATCAATAGCATAAGATACATCTTCTGCCGATGCTTGACAAACAAGCTGAAAAGCAAGTAACACCTATAGAAGTTCCAGGTAAGTTATTTGGCATACTGTCACTATTCTTTTTGATACAGGAGCTACTTGAATGTTTTATTTCTAGTAAACTTACTTCTAAACTTAAGAGAAAAGCTGGAAAAATGGATAAATCTTGGGTATGCATGACGGTAATAATTCTGTTCATATAGTGAGTATGTGTCTTTTTGGGGCAGTCCTTGACTTACCTAACTTTTCCACTGAAGTTGACCTCTATGTTACACCTTTGGGATCATATGACATTGTCATCGGTGTCAATTGGTTAGCTGACCATAAAGAAAAAGTAGACTGCTATGAAAAGAATATAAAATGTTTAGATGATCGGCTGAAGGCAGCAGAGATTCAAGGTGTGAAACAGGAAATTTCAGTTAGAAAAATGTCAGCTATGCAGCTTAAAAAGGATAAAAACAAAGGATGTACCGTTTATGCAGTAAAGATATCTGAATTTTCAGAAGAAGATGGTGATTCCATGAAACGATTTCCACTGTTGCAAAGTTTCAAGGATGTTTTTCCAAAGGAATTACTAGGTTTACCACCCAAGAGGGAATTTGACTTCACCATCGAAATCAAACCAGGAATGGAACCTATTTCCAAAGCACCTTATCGGATGACTACTACAGAGTTAGTCGAGCTTAAGGCACAATTGCAAGAACTTTTGTCTAAGGGTTTGATTAGACCAAGTGTTTCACCTTGGGGAGCGCCAGTAATACTTGTAAAGAAGAAGGATGGAACACTTAGGTGTGTATCAATTATCAGATGTTGAACAAAGAACCAATCAAGAACAGATACCCACTTCCAAGGATCGACGATCTATTTGATCAGATGCGTGGGGAAACGGTTTATTCTAAGATAGATCTTCGATCTGGTTATCATCAATTAAGGATTAGAGAAGAATATATTCATAAAACAAATTTTCCGAACAAGGTACGGACATTATGAATTCACGATTCTACCCTTTGGATTAACTAATGCACCCGTAGCTTTTATGAACTTAATGAATAATATCTTTCAAGAATACTTGGACAAGTTTGTACTTGTATTCTTGGAGGATATTCTCATATATTCTAAAAATGTCGAGGAACACAATGAGCATTTGAAGATAGTTTTGGGAATTTTGAGAAAAAGAAAGTTGTATGGTAAATTATCCAAATGTTCTTTCTTTGATATAGAAGTTCACTATTTGGGTCATGTCATTAGTAAAGAAGGAATTGTTGTAGATCCTTCAAAAATAGTGGCAATAACTGAGTGGCCTGCACCAAAGAATGTGCATGAAGTAAGAAGCTTCATGGGTCTTGCTGGTTATTATAGAAAATTTGTTAAGGTTTTTTCTAAAGTGGCTTACACCGATAACTTCATTACAAAAGAAGGATAAGAAATTTATTTGGAATGATAAGTACGAAACTACTTTCAAAAGTCTGAAAATCCAGTTGACTTCCGCACCTATATTAGCTGTACCAGACCCTAATGGGAGCTTTACTGTTGTAACAGATGCTTCTGGGGAAGGCCTTGGAGGTGTTTTGTTACAAAATGATCAAGTCATAGCATATGAAAGTAGGAAACTTAAGTTACATGAGCTGAATTATTCTCCTCATGATTTGGATTTTGCTACCATTGTTCATGTGCTTCAAGTCCTGGAGACACTATTTACTTGGGAAACCTTTTGAGTTGAAAACTGATCACTTAGGATTGAAATATATTTTCACTCACCTAATCTAAATGCCAGATGTGAGAGAAGGTGGTTAGAGTTTTTATCTCAATATGATTTTGATATTAGCTACATCAAAGGGAAAGAGAATAGGGTAGAAGATGCTCTAAGTCGTAGGAAGCACATTTCTGCTCTTACAACATTAAGAACTCGGTTTAAGGATGAGGTAAAAAGTTCCTCGAGAATCGATATATACTTTCAGTAAGTAAAAGCAAGTGTTTGCTGCAGAACCTAATGATGAAAGGTATAAAGGTTTTCATTTTGATAATGAAGGAATCTTACGTTATGAAAACAGGGTATACGTACCTATGCTGAACGATTTGAGAAAGAAGTTGTTAGTTGAATTTCATAATTCGCCCTTCTCTGGACACCCGGGTATCACAAAAATGCTTGCTGATCTAAAACAACAATACTTTTGGAAAGGTATGAAAAAGGATGTTATTGATTTTGTGACTCATTGTCTGGAATGTCAGTGGGTTAAGGTAGAACACATGCACCCTGCTAGACTATTATATCCCCATAGCATACCGCAGTACAAATAGAAAGTAATAAGCATGGACTTTATACAAGGGTTACCTATATCCAGGAATAAACATGATGTTATCCTCGGTAGTTGTAGATAAACTAAGGTAGCTCATTTCATCACTTTGAAATCTAAAGGATGATTCACCAGTGTTGGCCAAAAGATTCATGCATGAAATTTTCAGGTTACATGGTGTACCGGAATTGATTATATCTGACAGGGATCCTAGAATGACGTTAAGATTTTGGAAAATTCTTAATCTGACAACTCTTGGAACGAAACTAAACTTTAGTTCTGCATATCATCCGGAAATGGATGGACAAACCAAGAGAGTAAATCAAGTGTTGGAAGATATGTTGCGAATGTATTGCATGGATCAATAGTATAAATGGGAAGAGTATCTTCCACTAGTTGAATTCGCATACAACAACACTTATCACTCATCTCTTAAAATGGCACCTTTTGAAGCACTTTATGGAAGAAAGTGCAGAACCCCTATTAGTTGGGATAGTATTGAGGATAGAGTGGTAATTGGACCAGAGATCCTCACTGAAATGGAACAACAAGTTAAGTTGATTCGTGAACGATTAAAGGAAGTAGAAGATAGGAAAAAGAGCTATGCTGACCTTAAGCGGGTTGATCGAAGGTTTGAGCTTGGTGAGAAGGTTTTTCTTCGTGTTAAACCTAGAAAGAGTTCTATAACTTTTGGCAAGGCTGCCAAGTTGTCACCTCGTTACGTGGGACCTTTCGAAATTGTCGAAATAATCAATCCTGTAGCTTACCGATTAGCATTACCACCTGCTTTGTCTCGCATGCATGATGTTTTCCATATTTCTTTGCTTAAGAAATACGTTTCAGATTTGTCACATGTCTTAAATTAGAATTCCTTGTAGGTCCAAGACCCAGGAATAATTGTGGTTAAACCCACACGAGTGCTGGAAACTCACCAATTGCATTTGAGAAATCATGAAATACAGCAATGTAAGGTCCAGTGGGACCAATTTAACGAAGAAAGTGCAACTTGGGAAAATCTGGAAGAGATGAAAAGTGCTTTTCCTTTTCTTTTTCAACAGAATGAAATCATTGACAAAGCATTTTTTTTATGAACTTATCTTTTTCATGTCTATATGAAAGCCAGATTGAGGCAAACATTATTCAAATGAATAAAATGTATCGTGACATTGATTTTTGGGACTATTCAAGTTGGAAATAGTCTTATTGTATTGTGAACTAATAAATTGGTTGACCTGAAGGTAAATCAAATATGTAATCATCGGGACGATGAATCTTTTAGGAGGGAAGCATGTAACACCCTGAACTATTGTTACTACCTCCTAAGCATTCAAGTGTTGATATATGATTTCTTTTGTAAAAGGATGTGTTCCTTTGATTGTGAAGTCATGCTTGATATGGATTGTATCTTCTTTTCTCTTGAAGATCTTTGACTGAGTCAGGATATGCTTGGACTCTTTTATTTCTTTCATTTTTAGCACCTGAGTTCAATTTGATTTCGAAAGGAATTGTGGATTTATCCGTCTTTATGACTCAGCCTTGGATCAGTTGCATTGATCCAAGAGATGTTTTAAGTTTATTCTAGATGAACAAAAATTATAGACCTTACGAAAGTTGCAAGGTCTGAATGTGTTGAATAAGCAATTCTAGAGTCTAACTCAGGCTAATCGTGTTAAATGAATTGGTTCCCGATATCGTAATATCAAGAAGGCCTAGACTTTAAGCCAGGTAATAAATTCTAGTGTATACTTGCAAGCTTATTATCAATGCTGGATAGGATCCATTTCGGGAATGTTATACTTGTTGGTTCTAATACTGATCGAACCTACTTGTGAGACCTAGAATGGATTCGTTAAGGTTAATAACCTTAACCTAAATTATAACCTATGGGTTGAATTATTGCTAAACTAACCTAGCCCTAAACTATAGGTTTAATGCTCCTAAGGTTAGCTACTTAAGCACTATGAAAGTAAGACTAATGTCTAACCGTAAGATCTAACCTATGTTTCTAACCTAACTAATGATCATGGATAAAGGAGGACCTATGAAGGGGAGTGAGTCATGGGCGGTGGTTTCCATGACATTAAATGGGGTGGATAAGCATGAAGGACAAGGGATTTGTCAGAGGTTGTAAACATCTATTGAGACTGACATGGCGGATCACCAAATTTGGAAATGGTTGTTTGTGTTCAATTGGAAATCACCGACTTTGGCGGTCGGTGGCAATGGAGATTAGGCAGAATCTTGAGTTAATGTCATTGATGAACTTCGGTTCTCAAGCATGGATTTCTCGGAAGGCATGCAAATGGAAAACTAGTTGGTTGTTTGGTTTTCCATACGCTCCGTTTTCTCTCTGTTTGATCATTGGTTCTTCGAACTAGTCTACTTTGGGTTGCGTATGGCAACTATGAGATTATCTAGATCTTTTCTCTATCGGGAAAGTTTATAAGGCATGAAGGTAACAAATTATTGTTGTTTAATCTATTATGGAAGAAGAGGAGAATGTGCAAGCTCATTCAGAGGTCTTATTCGGATTTTTAAGGGAAATTACCGGCATGTTAGGCCCTGACTTTTAAAAATCTTGCTTTACTCCAAATGCTTTCATTAAAACAACTTTGTTCAGGTGATTTCAGTTCAGTTGGTTTGAAGCAATGTTTTGGTTCTTCTTTTCCTATGGAATTAGGAATCTCGGGTTATTCGATGACTTTGTTGGAATGTTACTGTATTTATTCTTCCTTTTGGATTCATTTCGATTAAAGACCGGTTGTGCTTTTATTGTTGATTGAATCCTGTTGAATCTTGCTGTGAATTCTTGAAGTTTCTTCTGTTTGGAATGCTTGCTGTGATTATACTACTTGAATGCGACTATTGTCGAGGTCCTTACTGTGTTTGTGATTTTGGGTTAGAATCTGTTGAAAGTTGCAAGGATTATATATGAAAATGACTCAGTGTGAGTCTTTGTAATGTTTCGTATGTTTCACTTCTGTTGAAAGTTTTGTGGATATTTTTAGCATGATATTGTTGGAATTCTTGAAATGGATAGTATGTTTCGACTTCTGTTGAAGTTTTTTAGTGAATAATTTTTAGCATGATATTGTTGGAATTCTTGAAATGGATAGTATGTTTGACTTCTGTAGAAGTTTAGTTGAGAATACTATATGGTTTCGACTCCTTTTGAGTCCTTGAAACGTAATTTATGTTTTTAACTTCTGTAGAAGTTTTGTTGTGCATACTGTTGGAATCCTTGAAATGGATAGTATGTTATCAACTTCTGCGGAAGCTTGTTGTGGATACTCATTGGTTTTGAGTCTGTTGGAGTCCTTGATATGATGCGAGTTGGCACGATTCTCGATTTAAGTCCTCGCTGTGCATGCATATCATACAGACTCTTTCTTAACATTGTTGTGTTATATTCAGTTCGCTTCTATGGAATTAAAGGATGGGTTTTCTTTACAAACTTGACTCCGTTTGAGACCCTATTGTATTTCGTAGTAGCTCGACTTCGGATGAAACTTTGAGGAAATTATTGATATGGAATTCGGCTTCTGTGAAGACCTTGTTGTGATTATTTTTCTTGAAATCGGCTTCTAATATAGGTCCTTGCTGTATAATCATAGGGATTTGTTTCAGTTGAATGAAGCTGTGCATGTTTGAGTTTTGACTCAGTGTGAATGTCACTGTATTTGCATATGGAAACATCATTTGTTTTTAATGTTATCTTGTCTCGCGTTTGAATGAAACAAAGAGCTCTTAGCTGAACCATGTCAGGCGATGGCATTGGGTATTTTCATGTTGATGAATGATATGGAAAAGGTTTGTTGAGTCTTTCATGGTTGGATTATTTTTATTTTGCTTTGTCGCAAGAGCTCTTGTAATGCTTAATAGCTACGAGATGATTTTTATTAATGAATTTAGATGAAACTGCGTTTCTTCTTGTGATGTCGACTGTTTTAAATTGCATGCATAAAAGTAATTGCGTTATTTTAGAGGAGTCGGTACAGTCTAGAACATGATTGAAATGGGAATCTGATTGACTCAGTTTCCTTCTTCTAAGATGTAAATTATATGTTGATGTGTAATAAGAGGAATAAGAAAATACTCTCTCTCCTAGTCTGGAAAATTTATGTGCTTTCTTCTTGTATCCTTATGCGATCTCTACGGTAAGGGCATAACAAGAATAGACTGTGGTATTGTATGGAGAGACTGGTATAAAATGTGTGTTGCTGTATAAGTAGGTATACTCGTCAATACCATTAAAATAATGTATGATTGAAAGGAAATTATGATAGTTGAGCTTGTTGAATGTTATCAATTGCCTTTGAGTAATTGTTAGAAACATTCTTGTAGGAGTTTTGCTGTCTTTAGAATGGTTGTATTCATTTTTTCTTAGTCTCTAACATATAAGATGAATAGCCTGATTTATGTTTGGAATTTGAAGAAATGATTTCATTTAAACAGGTTGTTTAATGAGAGCAATTGGTGGATTGCAATTATTTTAAGAATTATTGCTTATCATTCTCGGTTCCGACCGAATCGACCCCCGTGTTGACAATTTTTGCAGATGGTTGCTGTAAGTGGTAAAGGCACGCAGATCTGATATGATGTTCAGATTGTTTAATTTGGTTTTATGATGAATTCCAACTTGATTCTCTAAATGTACTACTTGAAGAAAGATGTTCTTTTGCTATTGAGTATTGTATCAAATATGTTGAATGCATAAAATGTATTTGATTAGCTTCAAATGAATGAAATGAGGTATTTTTACTTATGTGTTTGCATTCGTATCTTGATGGATTGAAATTATTCAGTTCGAATGATTTTAAGAGCATTATTATTATTGTATACCTTGGATACATTTGGAATTCTCTAAGTAAACTTTGCAAAGATTAGGTGACTGAATACTTGTGAATGTTTAGTAGTTCTGTTATGTTCTATCTAAAGCTAAATTGGAATTTAGATCACTGTCTTTCGAGAAGCTAAGGTTAAAATAAACCTCAACAGCAAGTTGAACGGGCTGAATAAATTATTACTCCCTAGTCTTGATCTAAGTCAAGACAACGTTTAATTTGATTTTAAATCACTAAATCTTAATACTAATAAGTAAGATATATTTCAGTTATGAGAATTGATATAAACCTAAAAGGGTATGGTTAGTAACCTTATGAGAAGATTTAGGGCTATTGCCCAATTTCATTGATTAGATTACTGTTTATCAATGAACTCCTTGATGAGACCTCAAATCTTAATAACTTCTCTTTGTTAAATGGGTTTTAATAAGAAAGGAAATTCTAAGGTGAGGAACCCAAGGGTTGGGAAAAGACTACCCTAAAAGGAGCGTCTTAAAGTATAACTTTAACTCAACATAAGTAACACCTTAAAGTTAAGTAGATCTTTTCGAGGTGGATTTGAAGGTTGATGGCACAAGTCAACTGCAGGGTTGTACCTTCGAGAAGATTAGGATCTTCTCGAAGATACAACAATGCAGGTGACTTATGACGACACCCTTTGCATTGATCGTTAAGATTTACACCTTAAACTCGAACAAGTTTTTACTCCGGGACTGGTTAGGAATGTGGTCATGATATGAGGCTGCCCTGGAGACTTGGGGTACCATGACACATAGGGTTAACTAGGGTTGACCCAGTATGTCAGCATATCCCTAGTTCTTGAGAACATCCTTATATCATTGTCATATTATTAATCCATTCCTGAGTGAATAACTTGGGATAGGGGAGGCTGACAGAAGTCAGTGTAAGACATTCTACATAACAAAGGAATGGGGTGAAGGATGTATTCCATATTGATGAGTATGCCGTCAAAGAATACGAGACATAAGCGATATGTTTCAAATCTTATGCCAAAGTATCGCAAGCTGGCTGATTGCGTTGTCCTATGTCACCTAGTCGAGGGATGAGATGCCGATGAATAATTGTAACAATTATTCGATAGGTTCCTTGGACAGAGCATTCTCAATCCCGGATTAGGGAAGAGAACCGCAAGAGTGATGAGCTAAAATAAAAATGCCAACTCTTTGGTACTCATGAATAGATCGGTAGATCACCGAGTCATGATATGAATAGATCGGAGGTACTCCGAGTCATTACAGCTGTATATGGTTATCTGTTATAAGAATGATTGTTATGATCTGAGAGTTCTAAATTATGTATTTAGAACTAGAATGCTTCTATAAAAAAAAAAAATTCTTGTTCTAATGTACTAAAATGGGGATGTTACAATCAACGATGACACACCGACCATTAACATCATTCAATGTTAGGATGATGAATCCATACTCACCTACCTTGGTGTAGAAGACTCATATATTCATCAGTCGTTACCCTCTAAGACATAAACCATGTTGAATGAATTGACTATCGAGATCAACATTCATACTCAGGATGACCCACACATCCTAAAGATTGGACAATATTTAGATGTTGTTGAACAGAAGCCATCACTTCTTTTCTCCAAGAGCATAACCATGATTTCACTTGGTCTTATGCAGACATGCCTGGTATTGACCCCACCATAGTGGTCCACAATATCGTAACCATTCCCGATGCCAAACCTATCAAAAAAAAATGTGGAAAATGCACCCTCACATTGCCCTTCTCATCAAAGAAGAAATTTAGCATCTTCTTTATGTTTCCTTCATTTTACCCATTGATTATCCTCGTTAGATTTCTAACATTGTCCATTTCACTAAAGCAACACAAGGACTCTACATTTGTATGGAATTCCAGGACCTCAACCTCACCTACCCAAAAGATGACTTTCCCTTGCTCGGTATTGATCAACTTATGGACCTTACCACAGGTCACGAGATGCTCTCACTCATGGATGATTTCTCGGGTTATAACAAAATTTTGCTTACTCCATAAGATCAGCACAAGACCACATTCATTACCCCTCGGGGGACCTACTGCTATCGAGTCATGCCTTTTGGCCTTAAAAACATTAGTGCTACATATTAGCATTCTATGACGTACATCTTCCATGATATCATGCATCACATATTGGAATATTGTGTGGATGATCTCTTGGCTAAATCTAAATGCCACACCAAGCACCTCACTTTCCTCAAAACCATCTTTGATCGCCTTATTAAATATTGTGTCCGTATTCAGCCTAAAAAGTGTGTTTTCGTGGTTCTCTCAAGAAAGCTCTGGGATTTATCATTTCCTTACGTGGTATAGATTTTGACCTAGTTAAATTCAAGGCCATTCTAGAAATGCCTCCACCCATGAACCTCAAACAACTCCATAGCCTGCAAGGTAAATTATAGTCCATTTACCGATTTATTTCCCAACTCTCTGACCATTGTCAACCATTTCATCATCTGCTTAGGAAGGATGTCTCTTTCAAATGGGATGACGACTACCACAAAGCTTTTGAGGCCTTAAAACAATACCTTCTCCAACCACCCATACTCATTCCACCAAAAGATGATCAACCTTTTTACCTATACATATCAGCTACCGATCACTCCTTAGGGGCTATGCTCGCTCATCGTGATGAACAACATAGGGAGCAAGTAGTTTATTATATAAGCCATACCCTTCTAGACTACGAAACCTGATACACTCACCCTAAAAAAATTTGCTTAGCCTTAGTTTTTCGTTGCCACAAAACTCCACCATTACCTACTCAACCACAAAACCTATGTCGTGACAAACATAGACCCTTTACACATCATGTATGCCAAACCATATCAAAATCAGCACACCGTGTGATGGCTTATGCTTTTAACTGATCTTGACCTTGAATTCATCCACCAAAAGTCCATTAAGGGCCAGGCTATCGCCGATAAACTAGCTGATGCACCTATTGCCAGGGACCAACCCTTGAATTTTGACTTTCCTGATGATTCCATTACTACTCTTTCCCTAGATGAACCCCCTTACCAAATGACACTATTCTTTGATGGTTCCAAGTGTCGGTGTGGGGGAGTGGAGCTGGTGTTATCATCATTCCTCTAGATGGAGAACCCATGCCTTTGTCTTTTAAACTAGACTTTGAATGCACAAACAACATTGCCGAGTACGAAGCGCTCATACTCGGTCTCTAGATTGCCTATTCCCTTGATGTCAAATCACTCGACATCTTTGGTGATTCAAAATTGGTTATACACAAAGTTAATGGTATGTACCAATTTTGTAATGAGATAATTCAAAAGTATAAACATCATGTAGACATACTTTTGACCACCTTTGATCATTACACCCTTCAAACCATCCATAGGTCAACCAACAAATTTGTAGATACCATGGCCTACTTAGCTTACCAAATAACCGCTTCCCCTACCGATTCCAAAATATTTTTCATTGTACAATGCTTCCATTCACCTTCTTATTTACCTCATGATGTTTACTCAATAGAAAATGACACCCCGACCCGAGTGACCTTTGGTATAAACAATACTCTAACTACCTTTCTCTCTCCATCTTACCTTGTGCTCTCACCCGTAATGGACAACATGCCTTCCTTAAGAAGGTATCCCATTTCATTATCTTAGGGGGACTCATCTATAAGCATGGCTTTGATGGTATTATCTTACGATGGCTCACAAGTTCAAAATTCCTCACACCATCAAGGAGGTTCATGATGGCATATGTGGAGGCCACTTTAGTGGCCTTGTTGTTACTAAGCGTATTCTTCACCTAGGCTATTACTGGTCGACCCTTAATCATGATTGTTGCGACTATGTCAAATGTTGTGTGAAATGTCAACAACATTCCAACCTTCATCATACACCCAATCATGCCTTACCGATCGCTTTCGTGACCTTTGGCCATTTTCTCAATGGGGTTTGGATCTTGTTAGAGAAATCAATCCTCATTATTCCTAATGCCATCAATGGATTATAATTGCTACCGAAGACTACAAAAATGGGTAGAAGCCATACCTCTCATTTCTATGAAAGTCGAGAAAATATGTGAGTTCATTAACCATCACATCATTTGTCTCTTTGGTGTTCCTCATCGCCTCATCACCGATAATGGAAAATATTTCAAAACAAAACACCAAAAACTTTGCGATGCCTTTGGCATTCATCTTAGTTTCTCCTCACCTTATTACCCACAAACTAATGGCCAAGCTGAATCCACTAACAAAACCCTCAACAAAATTCTCATGAAAGTGGTTGATGATACTAGGAAGGATTGGCATACGCACATTCCTTTTTCCCTATGGGCATACCACACTAGTATTCACACCTCCACTATGGCCACACCCTTTTCTCTGGTCTATGGTATAGAGGCTATTCTTCCTCTCAAAGTCCAGATCCCCTCACTTCACATTTCTCTCCATGACATGCTTACATATGATAACTTTTGTCAAGATTGCTTACCACAACAAGAGTAATTAGATGAATGTCATCTTAATGCTCTAGATCACCTCCAATTTTATCAATAATGTATCAAACATGCTTATTAGAAACATGTTCATGAACGAACCTTCCAAGTTGGTGACCTTGTTTTGAAAGAAAATCAACACGTAACCAAAGAAGAGAAAAGAAAATGGGGAAAATTTGCTACTAATTGGCTTGGATTGTACATCGTAACTCATACCTATGGATGAAGTGCCTATCGTTTGTCCTCTCTTGAGGGTAAATTTGAACCTAAGCCCCTTAATGCATTACATCTTTGACCATATTCATACATCACTATTTATCTAGTTCATGCTCATCCCTTGAGTGCCATTTACCTTTTCCATACCTCCTCTCCAATGACTAAACAAGGATCATGTGATTACCCATCACCCTTTTCCTTATCTTCAATATGTGCACAACATCTCATCACATGGCATGATTCTCATGGATACTTTTCATCTTCTTTTAGATGAGATCCCATGTTCGCTCATCCTTGCCTTCTCAACAAGAACCAAATTCTTTGTTATAGTCTCATCCATGACTTAAAATCCAAAAACAAAAACAACAAGATGAATCCCTCAAAAGGAAATCTTCCAAAATGTGGATCAACTCCTTGAGTCAAACTTCCAATATAAAAGATGAATCCCTCAAAAGGACATATTCCACCCTCAATTATTAGTATAAGTAGACTACTCCCTTGAAGGAAAGCTATAAAAATCTCACAATTCTCTACATAGTTTCTTAAAAAGAATACTATTGTTTCTCAAAAATCAAATTCTGAAGCTCCCGCATCGATCAGCTTCGTGAAAACCTCGATGAGACATATAGACTTCCTACATCGATCAGTCTATCTAAAACTCAGAAAAAGAAGAAGAAGAAGAAAAGGAAAAAAAAAAAATAAGCTTTTTCGTCATGGACTTGCCTATTGTGATCTTGGCTCTATTACCCAAGTCTTTCTACTTCCCATTTTATGACCCAATTAGCTGCACCTCATTACCCATTGTCTTTTCACGTCTTACCTCAAGGGACCTACTGAACCTAATTTGGTGATCATGTGACTATTCGTCACTCTTAGAATAATCAATCATGTAATGTTTTTAGGGTCTTACATTCATCAACCTATCTAAAGGATGTGTTTCGTATGTTATGATCCCTAATAATCGGGTGGCTTACTTGCCCCCTCTTATCCCAACTCAATCAACCTCAACTCACCTTTACCTATCTACCTATTCTCAAACCCTAACATCAATGCCCTCAACCTAATTATACCTATGACCTAAAATCACCCATACCTATCTACCTATATTCCACCTCACCTAATCGACCTTGACCTCATCATACTTATGACCTCATATACCAATATACTTATTAACCACACTACATATTCTTTGATCTTATCATATTCTTCGATATCTTATGGGAGAACTACATTGGTTTGAGGTCCCTTTTCGTTGGGACTATGTAGGTAGCACTTCTAGGGCATGGGGCCTTGGAAGGTTAGCTTGGCCACTCTTTACCCTAACCATTTTCCTCACCCTTACCTGATTTCCTGTTCATCTCAAAAAACTTGACGTTTAAACCATATACCATATACCTTTTACCACTTATATTATTTCACATTTTCATAACATAACTAACATTTTCCACATTTTACACTATCTCATGCATTTATATTACCATTTGTTATCAAAATACCAAAATAAATCATCCATACCTAAACTAACTTGACTCAATCCATGCTTAAACCGACCGACTCAATCCATGCCTAAACCGACCACACTCATCCATGCCTAATTTGACCTAATTCAATCCATGCCTAAACCAAACTAACTCGATCCATGCCTACATTAACTTAACTCGATCCATGCCTAAACCAACCTGACTCGATCCATGCCTACACCGACCTGACTCGATCCATGCCTACACCGACCTGACTCGATCCATGCCTAAACCAACCTGACTCAATCCATGCCTAAACCAACCTAACTCAATCCATGCCTAAACCGACCTGACTCATCCATGCCTAAACCAACCTGACTCAATCCATGCCTAAATCAACTTGACTCGATCCATGCTTATGACCTGACTCTGTCATGCCTAGCTCATCTATTTTCCATCCATATCATAAGTAAAGTAAAAATCATGCACATCATAGTAGCATCACCTGACTATCATCTATCTCCTCATATATACATGTGTGTATCAATACAATGTACATCTGTATCACATAAATGTGTATCTCCAAAATAATCATCATTAGCTCACAAGACGTTATCTAATACAAAAATGTCTTCGGCTCGTAGGCCAGTATCATGTACAAAAATAAATACAATATCTCTTCGGCATGCAGGCCGGTCTAATATATCATACATACAAAAATGACTCGGCAGCCGGTCCATAACAAATCACTGTGTCTCTCCCAACCCCTCTGTTGCACCTGTCTGGGGTCCGGCACCTACCTCACCTCCTGCTGATGGCCCCTCACTTAGAGCTAGCCTCTGCACACTAGTGACCTCACCACGACCCTATCCCTGGGCTTGCTGGCCCCTGTACTCTCCACACTATGAGTGCAGGATCTAGTCCTCTCACTAGAGGCCTGTTGTGCTCTATACTCGGCATAGGATGGCACATCTAGCTCGGAAGCTAACAAATGATCATGGTAATACCATGCCTCTCCTAGGGCATCTCTGAACCTAGCCATGGGCACTGTCTATGGAGGTGTCATGGGTCCCGCTACTTGTGTAGGTACCTATACAATGAGACCCTATCCTCGAACCTCACTTGAACCTTATATTGGTGCTAGAGCCCGAGTTGCCTAGAATCTATTCTCGTGCTCGTAGCCGGGCGGCAGGGGTAATAATGTCAGTGCATGTGCTACTGTCGCCTAGCCCAACGTAGACCCATAACCTGTCCCTGTGCTATGGCCAACTAGCCCTGTAAAGCCTAAACCTATGCCTGTAGGGTGGCTATCTCCCCTCCATCTCTCGCCTACCTCCTCTCCATCTCCATCTTCATCTCCCCCTTCCTCCACCTATGCAAATATGTGTCCCTACCTAGCCTTTGAGCTTGCGCCACACTATACGGGCACTGTAATGTGGCAACCTATGCCTTTGTACCTATCGATTGCCCTTCATGATCCCAAGCTATGTCACCAATGTAGCCACTTTCCCCTGTAAGGCATCTCTCTGAACTGTGATGGTGGCTAAGTCTGGCTGCCTTGGCCTCAGTGGTACAGCTCTCAACTATGCCACCCACCACTACCTATACCCATCTACAACCCTAACATCATCAATCTAAGTATCTATAGGCTTCTCCTCCTATCTAGTCATCATCAGGTCGTGGTGGAGACATAGGTCTCTCCACATCATCTCTCCGATACTAAGGGAACGGAGGTAGTACACCCTAGACCAATCCAAACTGACGTCTAACCCACTCTACGGGTATCTCGCTCATGCTCTCCCACTCTCCTCCCCTCTATCCACAGATGTATCTATAGCCCAGCTAGCTCCGTGGCCATCTGTCTGTATGAAGGGAAGCCCACATACGGCCTCTAAATGACATCCACCCCGGACAACCCCTCCAATAACCTATTGTAATAAGCTACATCATGTGTAGCTCTGGCACCTCGGGCCTCTCCCATGGCCGGTACCCACCGCCTGTACCCCACTCTCAAAACTCTCTCGTGGGAATGCATCTGCCAGGGCATCCCCACTAGTCAAACACAAACAATGTGCTCGTATGCCTAGAAATGTAGTAATGTACGATGTAGCAGATGCTGAACCTCTGCAGTCACCCATAGGCCCATATATCTCTATACACCTCTGTTAGAAAGGCAAGTGCCTATGTGAATTGTGTCTGATGTATCATCATGTCATGAAGGACACCCATCAGTGACCTCAAGAACCTCCCACCCTCTGCATCTGGTAGTGTGAAGTAGCACACTGCCTCCATCATAAGTACCACTAACCTCATCTCCTCTCGATGAGCTCTATACATCACTCCATAGCTCATGCTAGCACTATGGAATGTCAGGTCTGCTGCACCCTCACCAAAAATGGGTGCCAGTAACTCCTCATACACCTCTAAAGAGATAGAATACACCTGGGCCCCCAATATGGGCAACCTGCAAGATTCTGTATACGTCCTCTAGGGTGATCGTCATCTCACCCATCGGCAAATGGAAGGTATTGGTCACTGAGTCCCATCTATCGATGAGGGAAACCATAAGACTCACCTCCTAGACTACATGTTGGTAGTGCCTCACCCCTATCAATCCCACCTCTACCACATGTTGCCACTCCACCTACATCATGCTCGCCCATACTCTCAATAACAAGGGTGGCACCCAGGGCTCTCATCCGCAGCTCGTCTCTCACCTGCATCCCACAAAAATAATGTATTAGTCCACCTTCCCATCTTACCTTATTTTTAACCCATCTACCCGAACCTATCTACCCTAATCCTCAACCTACCCTACCCTCACCCGTGCCCTACCCTCACCCTTTACCCACCTACCCTACTTTCTCACCCTAACCCCCTCCCCTCTCACCCACCTTATTTCTCACCCTAACCCCTACCCTCACCTGTGACCCACCCCCACCCTTTACCCACCTACCCTCCTTTCTCACCATAACCCCCTCCCCTCTCACCCACCTTCTTTCCCACCCTACCTTTACTCTCTTCCCTTTTTTGTCACAATTTGCACTTACAAATAACCAACCCTGGGCTTCCCGACCGACCACGGTCCCCCTTGACCGCATCGGTCACTATTTTTGTGACCGACCGATCGATCACTACCCATCGATGTTGGCCACAAGCCAACCAAAATTGTCCTTTGTTGCATCACCTTCCCCGACTTTCCACCCCTACTTTTTCCCTTCCTCTACATTCTACCCCCAAATTCCTCTTTACACCCTTAATTGTTCCTACATTACCCCTTTTCCCTACCCCTTACCATCGACTATTACCTTTTCCCTCTCTTTTTCCCATTTGTAAAATATTTCCCCAAACCCCCATTTTTTTAATATATTTTCTACATCTTACATCAAGTTCACTCAAAAATCCAAACCAAAGGTTCCATTCCTACCTGATCTCGTTGCCGCCGTCATGGTGGAACCTCCACCTCTCGCGCCATTCCTCTCGAGCCCTCTTTGGTATCTTCCATCCCCTAACTCGTTCAACCAATCCTTATCCACACGAATCATGCCACCTGATCTCACGACCCCACCTCTCACTCACGCACTCTCTCCTATGTGGCTTGCCACCCAAGCTCTCTCGCTTTGTAATATTTTGTCCTCTTCCTCCTTTTCTCTCTTCTTGTCCTTTTCTCCATTTCTAAATGCACAACTAACTTTTTCAAACATGGGTTTTCCACTTTTTATACCCTACCCAACCCAATCGACATCGATTACCCATTGAATACTACCTGTCTTCTACCCTAGACTACCGCCGCCTGTCGGTTACCCTACACCATAATCGGTTCATACCCCGCGTACTCATTACCCTCACATTTACCTCATTTTCCTTACCTCCCTTTTCTTTTTCCCTCCATACACCTACTTGGACCACTTTACCTTCACCTCTGGCCCTCAACCCTCTTCAACCTCCTTGCGTCCGTTATTGACGCCTTATTATTTTACCCCTACCTCGGCCTTACCCATGCTGTGATCTCGATATTTAGACCTGGACCATCACTAGTGACCTTTGACCTCATGTGTTTGCTATACCTTGCAATGGCACTTATTACCTATGTTGTTGTCCTAATGACCTTACATAGCCTATTACCGTGACTGTTTATCCTAACCCTACCTTTGGTGTACTAGAACATACCTAAATATTCCTGCACCTAACCTACGTTGTGTTTCCTGACCTTATCCTATACCTTGGATACTGGATTCACTTCACCCTTGTTTGGATAAACCTATCAACCTTAGATTATGTAGAGTTTTCCTGCTCTTTAACCTGGTAGCGTGCTGGATTTTATACGTGTGCGTGCATTTGATTGCTGCTACCTTTGACCCTGACCCATTACCTAGATTTCCTAAGTAGACATTTCACCCTCTTCTCCTACACCCACTTCCCTTTTCCTCACATTTACCTTTTATCAAACCACTCATCGCTTGACCACCACTTAGTCGGTTCTGGTTTGAGGGGGATCACCTTCACCCCACATGGGGCAACCACATCTTATTTTTGTTATCATCGCTTACCAATACAAGCTATGCAAAAAAAAGGGGAAAAATGTAGACACTAAAAATTAGGTCAAAATCCCTTGGTCCCTCAATAAATAAACACCCTTCATCACATTCACCTAGCCATGGCCCCCTCCACCTCACTAGTATTAATTTAATTAAATTAATTCATTATCCTCACCATATTTATTATTTAAATATTATAATTTAGATAATATCCACACAAACACTTCACCCAAACACCTCATCAAGCTAACTCACCTTAAGACCTATTCTTAGCAAGTTACCATAACTAACTAAGACTTACCCAAACCCTAAAAATCAATGCCTACACTCCCTCTAACCACATTCCTCCATGATCATAGAAGCTCCCAATTTAATCTATGGGATAACCATACAAGATCCGAAAAATTAGGAGGATCTCCCTAAGTTTAGTAAACCTAGGAAATCCCACCTTGACCAACTTCGGTTACCCCTGACCGTCACTAGTTAAGCTGGACCGCCATCGGTTACCCCTTTTAAACTCCTAAACTACCTTATTCTCAAGGTTGGAAAACATTGGGAGAAATTTGACGAGAAAGAATGAGATCTCAAAAATATAACACATCTTCAGAGAGCCAATTCCAACAAGAACTCACATCCAAAGAAGGAGATTGAACACCTTCTCCCGCATGCACCCTCCAAACCACATCCCGATCTACCCAAGTAACAGAGGAGTGTGTATGCAGCCCATGCAGAAGATTTTATTTAGTTGGTAATCACTGCACCCTCTAAATCTAGCATTGGCACCTCCATCCATCACACACAAGCCTTCAGGAACAAAATCCAAGTAAGTACAATATCATACTTTCTTGGTTATTTCATTTTATCATTGTTTTATCACCCATTGTTTATCTTGCTCCTTATTGACCATCCCCAACACTTTTCACCTCCATAGACCCAGCAGAACCTTGCCAAAACCTACTCCAGTCACCCATTGCCTCATCCCAACCAACCAAAATCCTTTGTTCAATCACAAAGAGGACCAAAACCCCATTTTGTGATATTCTCAAATCTCACATCAGAATCGGGCTGGTTATACCTAACCATAGTCAAACACCCCCGACCGACGCCATCTTTGTGTTTTCCCACATAACCTTAACAGAGACCTATCCACCTAATTTTACCTCACCCTCACTCACTTGTGACCTACCCGAGACCTCTATCGGAGCCGCAAAGCCTAGAACTAACCATCTAACCTGTGGATTCTATTCTAGCTTAGTCTGCATAGATTATATCTATTTCTTATTATGTTTTAAGTGAGATGCCTAAATAATTTTAAAATAACAATAGGATTTACTTTGTTTACAACATTAATTTTCTTAAAATAGTGGACTGAGAGCCATATAGGAAGTATCATACTTCCTAGATCTAGCTCACACCGGGCGCCACTTGCCCATATTGTTTAATTCTTTCTTGTGGTCTTGCTTTCATTATAGGTAGTTCCTCCTAGCCAAAAGGAAGCTCTCATGATTAGTTTTGGATTCGAAGTCATACACACACAAAAACCCATTAACCGACACTTGAACAGGATTCCTCCTATGCCTGTTACCCTATCTGCTTCGACAACAATTCAAAGACACAATATAAGAAAAAGTTGAAACAGTATGTCCATGTCGAGTTAAAAAGTGAGACTGAAAGCTAGCACTAGATGAATGATGGTACTATTCACACCTTTGATTATTTTTCTAACAATATGCATGTACATGAGGCTTTAGTACACTTTGGGGATAGTGCGAAACAAAATAGATCATGTTTTAATTACATTGAGATCCCGATCCCAAGGTGTGAAAATATACGGTGGAGATAGAACAGATGCAATTATACCTCATTTATGATGAAGGGGCATAGAGCTTGGATATTATCCACATACAGAGTGTGCATGAAAAGTAATGGACTTTGTGGATGATAAGGTGTATGTGTACCATGATCATATGAAGACAATTAAGGTTAATATTATCATTGAGGATGCACCTAAGGAGGATATAATTGGGGATTAATGGTTATATTAAGAAGGAGAAAAGATCATTAATTTTATTTTGTGATTTCAAAGATCTATTTCCAAGATTTTACCACGAGTTGAAAGGTGTGCATCCTTCACTGGGAAAATGAAGATTAAGTTGAAAGAGGACACACATCCTATTTGGAAGAGGCCTTATAGGATGAAAAAAATCTTCGCATGAAGGTCAAAGAATATATTGACAAGATTCTATAAGTGGGATAATTGAACCAATTGAAGAATCTGAGTGGGTTATCCCTATGGTTATTAACATCAAGAAGGATGGGTGGATCAAGATTTGTGTAGATTATAGGGAACTTAATGCCTCATGTGTCATAGATCCTTTTCCTATGCCATTCATAGAGGAAATACTTGAGGGAGTTACAGGGCATGAAATATACTCTTTCACTAATGATTTCTTAGGTTATCACTAGGAAAATACCACCTTCACAACCGAGTGGGGAAGTTTTTCTTATACGGTCATGCATTTTGGATTGAAGAATGTGCCAACCGTATCCTCACACATAATTATACAGGCATTTCATGAATTTATCCATAATATTTTACATAAATATCTAGATGATTAGACTATCTATGGGCTTTTCAAAGATCACTTTGATAATATGAAGCTCATGTTTGAGAGGTGAAGGAAGTTGAGAATATATCTTAATATAAAGAAGTGTATTTTTGATACACATTTTGGAACTTTTCTTGGGCACATTATTTAGAGGAGGGATTGATGGTGGATCCTACTAAGATAGTAGTGATTTTGGGATTACAAAAACCTAACAACCAAAGTGAAGTGTGTGGTTTCTTGGGGCATACTTAGTTACTAAAAAAATTATAAAATGATAAGAAAATATTGTTGTACCCTTGGAGGATTTGATCAAGGCCAAATGAAATTTTTACTAGGGTGACATGAAACAACATGCATTTGAGACCTTGAAGGAGAGATTTATTTCTCCTATCTTGTGTTTTCCTTCTTGGAACAAATATTTTCATGTACATGTTGATGCCTCTAGCACACGCTTATTGGCATAGTATTGGCTTAACAAAAAGAGGGTAATGTGGATCATCACATCTATTTTGTAAGTAGGAAGTTGACACCCAAAGTAGATAAAAAGTATACTACAACGAGCGAGAGGAATTTTCAATGATCTAAACATTTCATAAATTTCAACATTACTTATTGGCCACACCATTCATATTCCATATACATCATATGGAATTAAAGTACTTGGTCAAAAAATCTATTTTTTCAAGGACACATTTGCTGGTGGATACTTCTTTTTTAGAATTTTATTTTAAAATTATTGTAAACTAGGGAAAGAGAAACCTGGGACCTGATCATTTATCAAGGATTAATTATAGAGAGGACACATAAAGTATTGAGGAAATTAGGCATGATGCACCATTGTTCAGGTTGAATCACCCACCAGCTGATTTTGAGGAAATTGTAGTATTTTGTACACACTGGACTTATGCCGAAGGGGATGAAGACATTGGAAAATAAGAATATTGTTATATGATCTATGCCATATCATCTCATTAGAGGAGGCTTATATAAAATGGTCCGTAATGAGGTCTTGCACATGTGTGTTCTAGAGCATGAATGTGAATCTATTATAGAGAAATCTCACGAAGCTATTGCAGGAGGAAATTATGCAAGAGATGTGAATTTGTACAAGATCCTTCTAGATAGCTTATGGTGGGAGATAGTGTATAAGGATACCAAGGCTTGTGTCAAAAAATGTGATCATCGTTAACAACTTTGACAACATGTAAGTATAGATGAAATGCATGTGTGTATCCTATAACGAGCACGAAACTTTTTGAGAAGTGGGTTCTTGATTTGGTGGGACCTATTACACCACCCAAGTGTAGGAATGGGGTGCACTACATCAAAATATTTACTAATTAATTGACCATGTGGGCAGAGGATGCACCTACAAAATATTTCACAATAACAAGGTTCCTTTGGTATAATATTATCATAATGTATGGATTCCCATTGACCTTGAAAAGTGATAGAGGAACCCATTAATTGAATGAGACTATTAGAATTCTATTGGAAAATTTTATGGTAGAACACCATAAGACTACTCCTTATAACCCTCAAGCATATGACACTCCTGAAGATTTCAAATAGATCTTGGGGAAAACGATCATGAAGATATGTGATGTTGGAAGAAAGGATTGGGATGACAAGGTATTAGTTATTCTTTGGGCATATAGAACAACCTATAAATGGTTGAACAAGGCCACACCCTTTCAGTTGGTGTTTGGCATGGAGGATTTATTACATGTGGATTTTTGTTACCATCCCTATGTATTACATACATAGGTGGATTATTTGATGAAAAGGATATGGAAGATCACATTGAGAAATTAATGCAATTGGATGAGTGATTCACCATTGCACATTGGAGATAGAAGAAAGAGAAGGAAATACAAAAGGCTTGACATGATAGGCATATCAAGATCAAGTCTTTTGGAGTTGGCAAGATGGTACTTCTTTATGAATCCAAGTTTTCACACCACCCAAGGAAGTTGAAGGTCCACTAGTTGGTGTAGTCACAAAATCATGCACTTACTACTATTATTATACCGCCAAGTATGTTGTTTTATATATGGATCTTGTGTAAGAAAATTATTCACTAATTACCCATCCTATAGTCTAGTCATTAGTCTTTATTGTTATTTGTCTTACACATTTGTCACTCACTCACACATTTCTGATCAAGTTTTAGGGGCTCCTATTTATCATGGTTCACTCAATTGTCGTCTCTATTCATTTACTAAGGATCCTAGATAGGGATTAGGTCACCTGGGGTACCCTTTTACTTATTTGTAGGTGTCATGGTCCCCGTGACACTTAGTTTTAATTTATACATTTGAGGTCGTATTTATGGTTTTACCTCCCATCTCCCTAGGTACTAGTCAGTTTTTTCAGTCATTAGTGTCAAAATTTGAGCAAGATATCCCTATATAAGCACAACATACATACTACCTTAAGGGAGGACTATTTTATACTAAGGGCTAGCTATCTACATAGAGTAAGGGACTGCATCTGGGCACTTTTCTACATCACACACTATATAGGAAAGGGTGTATTCATTCTATTCCATCTACCATTTTGCATTTTATCTCTCTATTACCAACTACTTTGGTGTCATTGGTGTTAGGGAACCCTAGGTACATTATTGCAAACACAAGCACATATAAGTACATCAGTTATAAGATATAATGCAATGCTCATTCATAATTCCATCCATTTGGCAGATGAGGATAGTCCAACCCATTCATTTACATCCTTATTTTTAGGTGTTTGATGCTTTTGTAGGTGATTATTCATTTGAGGTTGATAGCGACACGATGAACTAATTTTGATACTCAAATAACCAAAAGTGAAGTATTGTGAAGACCTAGAGGCCACATAATGATCAATTTCCAAGTTTCTTCACAGACCATGTTTCTAGATTTTAGACTAGGGAACCCAAAGGTGCCCCTATCCTCTCCGGTGCCCTAGTCTAGCCAAATATTACTTTGCTTCTACTTTCTCGAGGTTCATTGTGACAATTTGTTCTATCATTTCATCACTCTGTCTAGTCCCATATCACTTTGAGGTAAGTCTAAATCAAGTAAGTACCTTTCCCATTTCATTTCATTTCATTTAAAATATTTAATTAAATTATTTAGCATTTACATTTCAGTATATTCCATTTATTGTATTGTTGTACTGCTTAGATTCATAATAAAATTCCAATTTTATAGAATCATTTTGGTGAACCCGTAGATTAGAACATTTTTTCCTAGGATCAACTAAAACCCTAATGGCTAAGGGTAGTTATTATCATTTTCAATTAATCATGCCTCATGTGAGTGTTAATCCTATCTACATGAGTCGACCATCACTAAACTCACGCCCTTTATCATGATGTTACTATGCTAGATCATATTCAACAACTCTTAGCCCACAAATGCCATGTGCCTACTAGCTTTGAAAATTCTATTGGCATTGTTTCTGATCCGATGAGCTTCACTCATTGTACACCATGTTATACAGTTATCCATGACCCTCCGAAATTTCCAAGGAAGTTCTAGATGATTCTCTTATTGATTTCATGTTTGGTCTTGATAATGGTACATTTGTGCATACTGATTCTCCTCCTAGTAAGACCACTACTATAGTTACATCTCATGATTATCCAATTTTTGATAATGCTTCTTGTGATCCATCACATTATTTTCCACATGATCATTCAAACTATGTTAATGATATAGTTAATTACAATTTCATATCTGAGTCTCTTTCTAATTTTGATGAAACAATTGATAGTCATGATTCTACTACTTTACATACTACTGAGTGTGAATCTCCTACTCCATTGTCATATTCCTATGAGGTTATATCTAACACTATGGATGAATCTCCTCCATCTATTATTTTCATCCTATATTATCACTCCATGTTCATATATTAGTTCGTATCCTCCTATTGTTGCATATCCATCAAAAACTCCATCTCATAGGGATGTTGATGATGCTAGTTGTACAACTTTTATTAATGTTGCATGTCCTTCATCACCTGATGAGGGTCATCAATCCTTGCCATTAAAAATGTCAATCCAGGTTGGTGTTCAAACATTGTATGCATTAAGAGAAGAATATCTTGGAAAAAAATCCTTTAAACACAATCCAAACTTGCATAAAATAAATCACACATGGATAAATTTAAAAGCACACTTGCATAAATTCAAATTAATGAATTAAAAGTAAACTTAATCGAGCGAAACACCTGCAGGTTTACAACAGATTGAATTTTCACAATATAAAGATAAAAACACTACAACAAAATGAATTAAAGACAAATGAATAAACATAAACATAAAAAATAGATCCATCTTCCTTGGAATGAGTGGCCAACTCATTCCTTGGAAGTGAATTCAAAGCATACTTTTGAGATCTCAAAACTACACAATATTTGAGAGGAAAGAATAAATCTTTATTTCTTTAGAGAAAAGCATTACATATGTAAGTGTGGAAGGTTGCATTTATAATTTATGCATCCAAAGAAAATCCTTATTTTGGGAAATACAATCTGATCTTATCTTTATTCCAATCCTAACAACTGAGATCTTAATCTCCACAAAATATGGAGAGAGATATATTATTGAAGTCAAATATTATCTCACTTATTTTAGGAAGATTTTCTCCTAAATCTTCTCCTTTCTTTTCGTAACAAGAATCATAATGATTTTATTCCTCTATATTATTGGAAGAAGGATTTTCCTAAAAATGTGATTTTGACCAAATACCTTTCTCGTATTTTCCATTTGAATTTTTGTTTTGATTGTGGAACTTTTGACACTTGTCAAATACGCTTTTATTTGCCCTTATTAGACTCTAGTAATAGGAAAGGAGGAAGCAACAAAGGTCTACATTTATTTGATGCCTAAAGTAGAAAATGGGAAGTATATTGATGAAAAATAGCTTCCGCTCCCAATACACCTTTGAAAGGTAAGAAAACTATGGATACTAAGAGAGTTCACGATGTCACCCATCCCAAAAAAAGAAGAAGAAGAAAAGGAAAATGACGAGGAAGAGGATGAGTTATATAAGGAAGATAACATTGCACTTGATCATGGTCAAAGAAAGAAGTTACGGAGAATGTGCATGGAATAAGATGGTGGTATAAGGACTTTAGAGGCACCAAGGAGGTCCCCAATGGTTATTGTGACCCATCCAAGTGCATAAAAGAATACCCCTCCAATGGGAAGGAGACAGAATTTGGTGACCACTAAGGACAACGATGTGGAGAAATATGAAGAAAAGGGTGTGCGTGATGAATAAACTCCAATCATCCATGATTTAGAGTATGATGAAGAATATCCTAATAATGAAAATGTACAACATGATACAGAGGTACCTAGTGAGCACAAAGAAGACCCAACGGGAAAATATGAAGAGAAGGAGAAGAGAGAAGTGAGCCATCCGGAGAGAAGGTATGGGAGATTTAGGTGGAGATGGAGGTAGTACACAACTGAGTGCAAGATCATAGGTAACAACATGAAAATGCACTAGTAGAATAAAGAAAGTGGAGGAAGTTGTGCAAAAACCTGGGTAATTTATATTGATGATCAATCCAAGGTGTTATGTACGTGATTCCAAAGCATAGTGCAAAATAAAGAACTATATGGCTAGGAAGTTATTAACCCATAGGGAGCCACTATACACAAAGGAAGATGTTCTATTGGAGTATGAAAACTCATATGGAGGAACCTGAATTTGAGGTTTGTGATGAAGCATGTGCGAGGTGTAATATGAAGAAAGTTTTAGGTACAAGCATTATGACCGTCAATCCCACATAATTAATAGATGAGTAGGCTAGTAATGCTTTGAATAAGATGGTAGAAGAAGTGGCATGGAGAAAATTAGATAAAGGGGGCACTATTAGAGTTCGGTTGAAGATAAGAAGGATAAGGAACAAGAAGTCCAACAACTTATGGAGGTGCAAGATAAGGATAAAAATCACACAAAGTATGCATTCTCTAAAGATGATCATATTGAAGATTCAATTACTACATTGCACCTAGAACTGAAAGAATGTGCTAAAGATTAATATCCTACAACACACCACTACATGAAGGATCTCATGGGAATGTTGTTATAGGAGAAAAATTATGTGCAGAGGCCAACCGAGGAGGAATTGGCTACTACACGTAGATAGGGATAAGGCATCCGTAGCACATAAGATAGTGGAATATGATGTGTTAAGCACCACAATAAAGGATGTGTTCAACAAATCTGATTCACATTTGAAAATTATTAGAACCCCAATCCAATTTTCAAGTAATATACTACTAAAGAGGAGGAGGAGGTGAAACAAAAGAAAGAAACTAAGAAACATAATAAAATTGGGCATGAAGAGATAATGACCGAGATTACAAAGAAGCGGGATGCATTAAAAACTATAATAGAGGCCTTCGGGATAAGGCTTAAAGAACTCACTTATTTAGTTGCATAGAAGAAGGATGCCTTGGAAGGGATGGCATTAGGACTTGATGGAATTATCGGGAAATGAAGGGAAAAAGAGAAGAAATGATGGCCTCGTAGGTGCAGGATATTGTTAGGATGGTAACATATACAAATAATGAGGAATTGGTAGAGTGGAAAAGGTTGGATATCATCATGAATGTTGATTTCCTTAAACATTTTCAGCCATCCCAGAATGAAATAAGTGTGCACCTATCGGATATAACATTCTTTAATTTATTGATTATATTATCCTTATTCTTTCATCTTCCACATTCTTTATTCTTCCATTCTTTAAAATCATTCTTTGATTCATTATTACCAAGGATAGAGAATATCCCTAGTGTGGGGTAATTTTAGTTGGAGGAAATTGATAAGAATTGATAACGCACATAGCCTACATATAGGGCACATGTGTGCGAGGTTCGAAGAAGTGTGCATGGATGTGTGTAAGGGAAAGGACTTAACCATTTTCCAAAAGCATAAAAATAGAAAATCAAAATTGAAGTAGCGCTCAAGTAAGGATTTGGGAATAAACAAAAGAATGAAGGCCTAATAGCTAAGTAAGGAAAAAGAAAGCATATGTAGATCAAGATAAATCATACACATGGAGAAATGTATTAATAGGATTAAATCGTGTTATATTTAGGATGATCGTTTATTAGTTAAAAACATGGAGGATATTTTTGTATGCATTCCTATTATTAGGAAAGTGTATGAGTGGTGAAGGGAAAGTCCCCACCCTATAAATTTATAGATAGTGCGATTGTAGTTGAAGAGGCTAGAGAGAAAGCGTGTGATGTAATGATGTAATTCTAGGTATGATTAGGATTGAATCTATATGAATGCACGTATGCTCTAGCACAAGGATGTAATGGGTTGTTGTAATAATATTATTTGTTATGAAATACACTTATGGTTATGATGGTGAATTGGGAATTAAAGTGTTATTGTTCACCTTGAATTATGGTTTGTTTCCTTATTATATGTGTTTCTTATTTTCCATGGATATGATATCTTTCTTTGCGGGGATGTATTGGTTATGAATATGATGAATATGCATGCTAACATTATGATAATCATAAAAATAATGGACATGGTTATTGTACATGCTTTGAGTGAGCATTCAAATTTGTCTGGATGAAGTGTAGTGCACATAGCTATTTAGTGTGTAAACAAAGAATAATTTTTGAAAAGGGACTTTTACAATGTAAATTTAAGTCACTTAAGTGAATAAGATAAATGAGTGAAAAAACATATTTCTAATGAATAAATATAATGCTAGATAGATAAGGAGGGGAAAGAGAAGAAGAGAGAGAAGTGGAATCTGTAATGCCCGTAAACCAACCCTCTGCAGATCTATGATTAACCTAGGCTTAGTTAGCTGAAAGAGGAATAATTTTTTTTTTTTTAAATTACTATCACAAGCATAGTTTAAGACACACACATGTTTGAATCTACCACAAGAGGAGATCAAAGTTATGATTTTGCATACATTTAGTTTTATATGTTCATTAAGATCTAATATACTTATTTACTTTGGTGAATCTTGTCTCTTGTGCAAACTGATGTTTTTGATGTCTCCATGTACAAAATAAAAAGTTCCATAAGATTTTGAATTAATAGGCCCAACTCATAGCAACTCTATTTGTGCTCCTACAACAGCCCATAAACTGGTTGTCCTCCTACAGCATCCCAGTAGCAACTAGCTATACTTGTATAATAGCAGGTAGTAACTAGCTATACACCTATAACAGCCCATAACAATTGCAAGCCTACCCATAGCAATTATGGTTGTGCACCTACAGCCACCCATAGCGACTCTAGGCCTACCCATAGTAGCTCTGGATGTGCACCTACAACAGCCCGTAGCATCTTCTAGAACTACCTGCAGCAAGAACTTCAAAATGCTATAACTTTTGGTAGGGAACTCGCTTTTGATAAAATTGGGATTTTGGAAAGGTGACGACATCTACTTTGCACAAAAATCATAAAATTAGGATTGAATGATGTTTATATAGTCATTTTTGTGAAACAGTCCTGGAAGCTCTTACAGGTCAAGACTGGCAATTTTCTAAGTGAATCCTTTTGTTAAATTTGTTTGATTGAAATATTCTAAGGTAAATTCCTTGAGTGTGTAGGTCTGTCTTGGGTCTGTTTTGGTCTTACAAGGCTTAGTTGGTTCACTTCATTCATTACTTAACGATATGAGGGGTTGTTTGGTTCATTCATTGGTTGATTAAGCGTACATGCATAGTGAAGTAAGGGAAGATCATATTACTACATTCTAACTGACTGAAACAACAACTCTTAAGTATGTAAGAACATCATTTAAATTCATTTCATGCTAGCTTAAAACAAACTTCTTTCTTCAATGATTGATAACAAGATCTAAACGAAGTCCTTCTTATTCTTTATAGATTGAACATTTCCCAGCAAGACAAGTAACAAGAATAACATAATTCCCTTATGCAAGATTTGCTTCCAACATTCCAAAAACAGATAATCACATGCATTTGAATGATTCTTACTTACACCAACTCATACCAACAGATGCAACAAAGTAATTCTTTTAATCATTTCAAATGTAATATACAAAACACAACTCGATCCCTTTACATTATTTCAAGCATGAAGTTACATTACGATTGAGAAATCAACTTGGACAAATGCAATCCAATGGAGGCAGCAACATATCTCTTTTTCATTATGCCATGAATGCACAAATACAATACCATAATAGTTCTCTCAACAACAAGAAGACAAGATTGTTTCCCTTTCTCAAATCAAAATACATCTTGCATGATCAATACAACATCTTTACAATATAATGAAAGTTACAGTCCATCCACAAAGAGTGGGTAAAGGAAATTACAACAAGAAGTAAACTAACAATGATGGATGTTAACTCTGCACCATGACTGATTTCAAAACAACAACATGTTTTAAATGTTTCCTTCGATTGATCCCAGTAGGAAGGGAGGGGGAAAGGAAATGCTCTCCACCCAACCAAGATATCCAATGAAGAGATGAATCCTCTCTCGTCATTGGCCCCCAAGCCCCAACCACAACATAATGAAAGATGGGTTCAATGCATGGCAACATCCATAGGCTTCCACAACACACATAGGAAGATTTTTAACAACAAAACGAGATAAGACACACATCTGATTTCCACTTGTATTTCACAATCAAACAACACATAGGCTCTATTTAATCAAGAAAAGGAGCAAGGACTATGGGGGAAGCTTCTTATGCCTCCTAATTGGGAATTGGGAATCCACCTATAATCATACCGCCAATATAACATATCATATCCCGTAAACCTTATACCTCCCAACCCCTCCTCATGCCCCCACAAATTTTCCATAATTCCCCCACAAGTTTTCCCTTATGCCCCCCCACAAGTAAGAAATGCAAGCTATTTATTTTCCATGGTGGATCCCAAACCCAAAACTCCCTCCACAAAATATTGATGCCCATGGCATTCCCTTATGGCCCCCCCATAATGATTCCCCATAACCTTCTCCTACACCATCCCCAGAATTCTACCCAACCAAACAAATGGAGAAGAGACACACATTTACATTCCATAATAACATGCAAGAAAACAACATTATAAAGATGAACAAGCTCTTACCTTGCCATGGTAATGACAACATAGTTTAGAAACAATAGTATTCAAATACAAGAATGCAGCCCCAATGGTCACTTGAATTTCCACCAAAATAGTCTTCAAAATAGCAACAAGAATGCCCAAATCATAGTTCAAAATAGTAGCTTCAAATGGCAAGAATGCAGTCCAACAACAAGCTTGAATGATGATGAAATGACACCAGGTCAAAAAACAACAGATCTCAAATGCCAAAAAGATAATCCAGCAGCAAGTTTGAATGGAGGTGAAATGACATTCCAAAAACAATAGCTTCAAACACCAAAAAGATAGTCCAACAACAAGCTTGAATGGAGGTGAAATGAAATTCCAAAAATAGTAACTTCAAACACCAAAAGACTGTCCAACAAAAAGCTTGAATGATGATGAAATGATAGTCTAAAAATAGCAACCTCAAATGCCAAGAGGACAATCCAATAGCAAGCTTGAATGGTGATGAAATGACAGTCCAAAATAGCAGCTTCAAATGCCAAAAAGATAGTCCAACAACAAGCTTGAATGATGATGAAATGACAGTCCAAAACATCAGCTTCAAACACCAAAAAGACAGTCCAACAACAAGCTTGAATGATGATGAAATGACAATCCAAAACAACAGCTTCAAATGCCAAAAAGACAGTCCAACAACAAGCTTGAATGGAGATGAAATGACAGTCTAAAACAACATCTCTCTCTAACACCAAGGAGACAATCTAACAGAAACATTCCAGCAAGAGAAGAACTCCAATGGCTTCCTAAAACATGCAGCTCCAAAACAGAAAAAGAAGAAGAAGAGAAAAAAATGTGACTCTTTTCAGCTCTCTCCAAAAATGCAAGTGAAAAATAATCATCAAAAATGAAAACCAAAAAAATAATGTAAATTCTTCATGCCAATCAAATCGACATTACTTCCAAGCCTCCACTTACACCTCAAGGAGAGCCAATAAATTTTTGTAAGAAAGTACACTTACACAAGCAAGATTGACAAACAAAAATACATTTAAGAGGCAAAAGTAAACACTCCAATCAATATAAAGTTGGTATGAAGCTTTTAATGGGTGTGGGACAAGTTTAGCTTGTCTCACAAGCTTCCAAAAACACCCTCCAAGTACAAATCTGAGTTTTAAGATGGTGAAGTGTTTTATACTCCAAAGATCAACTCTCTTACACACATTAAATGCAAGGATCAGCACATCAATAACTATATTTAAGCAAGTCTTATTTAAATTTATCTTTCACAATCTATTTAAATAAAGGAATGGACACATTCACAAATAAAACACATGCAAGATAACAATAAAAGAAGGACCACATACTAACACACACAAACCCCCATGGTCACATATAAAGGTGATCCCCCATGGGAACCCCCAACAACAAACAACATGCAAACGACTAGTTGCCATGGTGACCATGTTGAATCCATCCAAAATTCCGTTGTGGTTAGTCTCCAATCCCCCGATGTCTGTTGTGATATAAAATAGCCTGCAAAATACAAATACCTCCTTCAGCCTCATGGCCATATCAGAACGCTCAAAAATAATATAATATAAATCTAAGCATCATAAGTATAACTACATAACACAACATTGAAATAATGACTATATCATTTTATAAATTAAATCAACCATTCTATCATCATTTAAAATTTTCATTTTCTATATATAATCAAATGATTAAACATCACATATCCAGATAACATCAATGATATAACTACATCAAATAAAGCATCAACATCTATACATATATATAATGTTTGTAATAATCCTCATGTATCTTGTATAAGTCCAGTCAATAATGAAGTCCATAATCCAACATCATACTAAACCAAGACAAAATAGTGTCTAATACATAATCCATAGTCTCATGAATAGAAAAAATAGTGTCAAAGGGAAGTGGGAACTACAAATCCAAATATAGGAAAGCTCCTCCTTGAAAAATAATTTGATTTTGATAGATTATGAGTGAATGCTCCATGAATTATTTTTCTACCTTTCACCTCCTGTGAGATGTGGAAACACTCCAATGTATTGAATGAATGTTTAGAGACACTACTACAAGACTTGCACTAATATGGAAATATGAAAATCATTTTTGTACACGATGTTGGAGTAGTAAGAACATAGAGATCATCACCTTTCTCTTCTTGGATTCAAAATTCACCTCCATGACACAAATGTTTCCTTTTGAATTGAATCAACCCTAAGATGCTCAAACACCTTCTTTCTCATTTGTTATTCATTGGAAAAGGTCTTCTCCTCCAAACAAAATAATTTATCCTTCATTCAACTAAAAATGCATAGTGTGAAATCATGAACTTTTTAAGTCATTATGGAGCTCTACACTATTTTGAACACATCTAGGTGCTCTTTCTTCAACATAAGAATCATCCTTGTTTCTTAACCAATATCCCAACAATTACCATTTTTAGTATGCCTTATTTTGAGAAGTATATTTTAGCCAATAGTTATTTAATTTGAAACTTTTTTAGTTTCCCTTATGTGTAAGGGGCAATGAAAAATATAGTAATGGATTGTTTGTATAAAGTACTATTTATAGACAATGTGGATTACGAAGGATTACCATTTTTATAAGTGGGTCTTCCTAGTGTCAGAATGGAATGAAAGTTTTTCCAAAAGTTTTTTTAGTTCATGAGGATGCTTTACTCCATTTTTTAGAGGATTTTAATTTCCAGAACTCTGTAGATCTGAAAAATGAGTTTTTATTTTGAGAAAATTTTATGACCATTAAAAATAATGTAGACCATGATTAGATTCACGGTTGGATTCATTTGAAAGGATGTTTTGAGGAGTTGATAAAATAACATGCTGATTAAACAAGGGGTTTGACATATATGAGCAATTTTATATTTTTACATATGAGGCCTCGACATATTTTTAGTAGCATGACAAGTGAAGGAGAGATATTTCGGGAGGAAAAATGTATATTTGAAAATTTAAAACGGTGAAATGTTTTAACAATGAAGCCTTTTGATCTCACTTGGACACCTTAACTTCATATTGACACAAACATGATTAATTGGAGTTGAATGAGAGTTGATGTGGATTTGTAACCTAAAACATAGGGGACACAAGGGACACCAAAGTGTAACTCACACCATATTTGGAAAAGTTTCACCTTGTGGTTTCATGTGAGTGAGATGCAGAGGCTAGAACTTAACACTTAGGAACTGAAATTAGGTTTTGCATGTCTAGGGGTTAACTGAGAGAGGGGATCACACTTTTACATCCCCTTTAAACCCTTTTAACCTTGGGTAAAATTTTAGGGGGGAAAAGGGTGAAAGTTTTTGAACAAGGGTTTCTTAGAACATGAGGAAAGGGCGAGGAACTTGAAACACCGCATGCATCTTATAACACTTGTAGTTGATGATTTTAAGTGACACAAGATTAAAAATAGAAGTGAGGTCACACTTTTATGTCCCCCATATCCCCTTGCACGTTGGTGATAATCCAAGGGGATATAAAGGGTGAAAATGCACGACTAAGGGGGTATTTATCATAAAAATGTGGTCTAATTTTGCATTGTGCTCACCTAACCACTCAAGTCACAAGTTTTAAGTGACAAAAACATAACATCCATAGCGGTCATAATTTTTTCACCTTTTCAAATTTTCACCTTAGGTACAATCCAAGGGTACAGTATGCATGAAAAATTGTGACCAATTCATTTTTAAATGTTGATGTGAGCCGCCAAGTGTAAATTAGGACATCGGGAATGCATATTCTTCCCCATGAGCATGGAAGACTATTTTGGAGTAAAAAATTATACTATTTTGACTCCCAATAAACTTTTAGATCATCAAAACTATTATTAGAATGTAATTATGTTTGAAATTTGAATATTTTCACCATTCACCGTTTTAGCATGAAGGAGTAGCAATAGTAACTAAAGATACCAACAAAAATATTAAAGGCTAAGGGAAAAAAATATATTTCAATCATGTAGAGTATTCCAATACCTTTCCATTTAGTATTTGATCATATTCCAAATCCTCCCAAAATTCCTATAATATTTAAAACAAGTTGACTTTATCTCATAGAGCCTTCATTCCCATGCCCACAATTACCCGCTTTTCTTAACTTGTTCTTAACATCAATTATCTCAATATATTATCCCTAAACTACCTTAGATAACTTAATTTATCCGTTACATAGCTTATAAAGTGTTTAATTATTCCCTTCCATATTTCGTAGGATGTCCATATGTTGTAATATGGCTAAAAATAGCCAATTTAGTGCTTTGGAGAGCACTATTCCATCTCGAGATCTTAGTATTATCATGAAATCAACCTAGATTCATTCCCCTGCACATGAAACACACTTAAAAATAAGGTTATCACTTTAATCTAATCCATAATGAGGGTGAAATAGACCTGGAGTGAGTTGATAAGATTGTCGAGGAAGGATTCACAATGACCGGGAGATAGGTTTTCAAATGGTGGGCTTAGTTGTCATGGTTAAAATTTTCAATTTTGTATGCTATACATTTTACATGACAAAAATTATAGATTTTGAAATAATGGAAACATTATTTGATGGGCTAAGATATTATAATACATACAAATCACCAACCTTTTCAATATATCCAATCATATTCAAAGCTATAATAGTCGAGGAAATTTCATTGGATAGGTTTTTTTAAACAATTTCATCTTTTGATCATATAAAAAAGGTATATTGAAAAAAATTGTTGATATTCTTTCTATACCTCATGTTATTGCATTTCTTCTTTTATAATATAGTCCTTTTATGTGTGAAATTTATAAGGAAAAATATGTTAGAGATGTTTATTTTAAGTATTAGAGGTGACAAGGACTTGCGGGAGGGTGGGTGAATCATCCCCGATAAAACCTTTTACACACTTGTGCTTCAAACCCTAACCACACATGTTCATATACCACACATCAAAGAATAAAACCTTTTAAATTAATTAAAATCAATGAAAATAACACAATATGATCTCAAATGATAGTAAACTCATATTCACACACTTATATAAATGCTCAAATCCGATCACAAAGAGTAGTGTCTTCAACAATGATCCATAAGATACAATAAAGTGCTCTCAAGACAATCAATGTATCATGAATACATATGAAGAAATACAAATATGATAATCTATTCAACCTTCAATATCATATTTTAAAACTCCTTAGAAGCTTGTAAATTACATCAACATGCTATAAAGATAACATCCAAACTCAAGCACCTAAATGTTCCCTCCTTCTCCAACTCACTCTCAAGGAAACAACACCAACTTTACACTTGCTCAAATTCTTCTGTAGTCACCTTTACCTACTTCCTTTAAACCCCAAGCATGCTGGCATATCACCCAACATTAGTTGGGCACTCACCCTAGGAGCACATAGGCATGGAGCCCTCCTTTGTATGAGCTTTGTATGAATGTTTGCCATTAATGGAGGAATGGTTGCAAAAATAGAAAATACACGTATCCATTCTAGAAAAGAAGTAAAAACACTGAATCTAAGCATAGATGAATCATAACAAGGATGTATACATTATAACAATATAAAAGAATTAGATCATGCTATGAGAAATATAAAGAACACAAGGGGTTTGTACCCATGAGCATAGATATTTAGAACAAAGCATCATATATTGATTTATAACCATTTACAGTAGCCATATTACATCAAAGAGGGTCATATCAGACCAATTACATCAAGGAATGACACTCTAACCCTACAAAATGACTCTGCATAGAGAGCCCTAACTATATTCTTCCATGCACCTAAATATTTCTTGATTGGTCTCTCACACCATCTCTTCTCTCTCTCGCACAACTTCTATCTTCCTCATTCTACATGCATCTCTCCACACACATCTCTTTATTGGCACACACACACACACACACACACACACACACACACACACACTATTTTTAGATCCAAATACATCCTTAAATAGAATCAGGATCTCTCCTTCACCACCTTAGCTTCACTCATGAGCAGGCCACATGCTAGGTGGAATCATGCTCCTCCATGATCGAGTGCCTATGTTAGCTCACCAAAACCCTGATTAGCCTCCACTAACTATAATGATTCCCCTCTAGAATATTCCTTTCATGGAATATTATTTCCTTGAGCTCCAAGACTCCAAGTTGTAACCTTATCCACTCATCATGCCTACTCATGTCTTCACATGTTTTCCATGTAGTACCATATCCAATGATGTGGCTAAGTCTTCAAACCCTATCCTACTTCTATACACCAACCGTTGTTCACTCAATGTTTACTTCAGACTTTTGTTATAAGTGTTTAAACTCCTGCATGCACTCTTATTATCCCACATTCCATTCCTTGATAACTTTTTCCCTTAGTTTCCTTCCGCGTGTTGATTCTCTTCTCTCGAGACTTAGCTAATTTTTTGGGATCAACATTACCCCACACTAGATGTGTTTTCCTTTCTCATAAATAATTTGATATTCCGAAAATAATAAATAATGGAAGGTGTTGTTACCAAATCACTGCACCCTCGAATGGCCTGAAAGTGAACATGACATTCGGTGTGATTGGGACACATGGGATCACCTCTCAAGCTATGGGACTTGGGCTCGAGGTGAACCTCCGGAGAAGGCTGGCTTCCTCTTCCTAAACTAAGCACTACACTACTCCTAATACGGGTAAATGGATAACTAGACCTATGCTAACATTTCAAGGGATTAGGGAGAGATATTTGCAAGGAAATAAAACCTATACTAGAAGTGGTGATGCACCAAGAAAGGGTGTTTCTAGACAACCTTCCGGCTTGCCAATGAAGAGAGATGATCATGGGGAAGAATGAACATGCATTACAAACCCAATTTTACATACAATTCTTCACTCCTTGATAAGCACAATGACCTCTAAAACTTGCAAAAGAAACCCTAGTTACACAGTTCACCTGTAAACATGAGAGAGGAAAATAGAAGTAGAAAAATCATGAAAGGACATGTAACTAATCATAAAACATAATTTCCATTACTTCAAGAACTTTCATAGTACATCATTACATAGGGAAATAACATATAATTCCATTACAATTTGAGAAGAAAAGGCTTGAGAGCCTACAAATTCACAACTTCTCAGCTTGTGAAGAGAGGGGAAGCTTGAAAAGTGTCTAACTTGTCCAACTTGTATGACCTGTTGGAACCCCTTGGAATGAGCTTTCAATTTACATTTATAGAAGAAATTGAGAGAGAGGAGAGGAGTCATAAATTCCATTCCTAAATTGAAGGTACATGATGTATCACTTATTACAGTTGGTTGAATCACTTGAGAAAGTTCCATCATGTGCCATTAATTGCTTGTTGACATAGTCTTCTCAATTAATTAAAATAATATTTAAATAATAATAATAAATATTATTATTTAAAATATTTAAATAAAAAATTAAATTAATTAATGTTTTGGGACCCTTACTTGTTGATCGGTTTTGCACTTTGATGGAAAAAATCCAAAAATGGCCCAACTCGGTGGTTGGCTCACCAAGCCAACTCACCAAGTTGGGCCTACTCTCCTTTGATGTTGATTCCATATCTATCACGACCCAAAATGAGCCCTTTGCACCACTCGTATCCAACTTGCGAGTTCTCTCATCGAGCTTGCAAAGTGAGCTCTCCACCGATTTCCAAACTAAGCTCCATTTCCTTAGTGAGCTACATTCACGAACCGAGATCTTCATAACTGAATTTCTCAAAACTAACCGAAACCGACTCTTTTGCAAGAACCAAGATCATCTCTCCTTTCATGCAACCAATCTCATACATCAAAGATCGAGCTCCTCGTATAACTACTGCTTTGAGTTCGGTATGTCATTTGAGTGGTGTGATGCATGCATGAGTTTTCCCATGAGCTCTATACATATGTTCACCACCACCTCAGCAACTAAGCTCCCTCGATCTCCCAAATGAGCTCATCCCACTTCTCCTAGCTCATTGACATTGGTGACCTCGTTCCACATCTGTTTGGCTCGTGCACTCTCTAGTTGGACGCTTCAATGCTGACCAAGCTCTATTCACGAGTTAAATGTTCCCCGTGACCAAGTTCATTTTCTTTGTATGACCTCCGAGCCAACTCTAATGCTTCTCCTTTGCACTGCAAACCCATCAACCAAGTCATACAATGCCATGTGAGCTCGGTTCGAGTTACTCACCATCTCAATTACTCCTCACGAGTCTGACGACTCATCTTCAATGAAAGCTTTCTCTAACCTCACTCGATGAGTGGATTTATTAGAATTTTCCATGCGAGTTCTATGACACGAGCTCTCCTTGGTCCACATTTAACTCACCCTTCAATGGAAACCTTATCTTCCTTCAAGATCATGTGAGAAACCTACCAAGCTTCATTTTACACTTCCCGAGTTCAGGCTTGATGTATTTTACATTGACTTGTTGTAGTCTTCTTGAGCTCTCCCTTCGCTATCGAGCCTCCATTTTTCATATGTTGAGCACAATCCTTTTTACACCATGTTGGCAAGTCAAGTAGCTCTCCTAGCTACTCGACAAGCTATTTTAAGCTCGATGCCTCCTTAGCTCACTGAATTGGTCTTTTCTATGAGTTGTAACCCATTATGTTTTGTTGAAATTGAAGAGATAATGGGAGCATCATAGGACATTTTAAACATGATTTCTCAATTTAATTGATTCCTCACAATCCTTGGTAGAAAGTGGGCCCATAGAGATCAACCTTAGCACTACGAGAAAATTCATTAACCCTAAGACCCAAAATGGGGAAAATACTCCAAAATGATCCCGAAATTTCCCATAATACCAAGATGTGCCTTCAACACAAGCTTTTCCCATAATGTCCCCAAAATGTTTTATGAAGGGTTTTTTCGGTTCCAGGGTCTGATTGACCCTTGTTGTCCAATTTTACCCCCAGGGGCCAAAATTTGATAATAGAAGGAAAGAATAACCTTTATCTCGGCTTACGCTTTAGGGAATACAAGAATGTCATCACTATTGACCAAGGATTGAGAAGTCTTTATATAAGGGCGCTTCAATATTATTCCAAGTGTCCACCGCATTGTATGTTTATTGAAAGAAAACCCCTATCGGTGTACCAAATTCATCAAATGATAAATCTTCACCCTTAGCCTTCAATATATCAACAATATTTTCCATTTGCTTGCTAAGGTCCTCGGTCGTCCATCCTTCGTGTAACTTGGGGATATAATTCCTTCACTTTATTTTTAATTGAGACCCTTAAGCCTTTGATCGCCTTAGAATTCTTCTCAACTTATGTTATGATCTTGTCCCATTCCACCCTATTACCCTTTTTATTTTCCTGAAACTCCTTTAGGTCCGCCTCATGGGTAAAACCAATACACTTGCCACCTTGTCCCTATCTCCACAGTTGTCATAGACAACTTCGGCCATGTGCACTATAGTTTTTATAAAGGAAAGGAGCTCAGAGTACCGAGTTATGGTCTCCCCATTTTCAATTTCTCCTATTCTCTTTGTCGCGCCAAAACTTCCTCCACCGACTCTAGCATAAGTAGTTTCCTCTCCATCATGATTATACGCATCAAGTCCTCTAAATAGTGGAAATATGACTCATATCTTTTCTCGGGAGGGGCCAAATATTGGCGCTTTAATATAATAAAGTATGAGATAGTCTCCTATTTCCTGTATAATTCGTGTACTCTCCCATTTTCTTCTCTCAACTCAGTCCTCAGCTGCACAATTATAGATTCCTTCTCATTGGTCTCATTGTCTTTCTCAATTATCTCTTTATTATTTTCCTCCAATTATTTCTCCAAGACTTTGATTCTATTATTCCTCCTAAATAACATTTCCTCCATTTCAACAGATACCTTGTTGAGTGCATTACACACCTACTCATTAGTTAGCCATTGGGCATCCAAGATATGATTCACCTCATTGTGGTTTTCTGTTTCTATCAATACATATGCATTAACTTCAAATTTAGGCTCATCAACATGGGACTTGAAGATCCATGAAAACATGTTCCTTCTGCATGTGTATGCACTACCTCTATTAAATGACGACCAACAAAAGACTTGGTTTTTGGGCACCGTACTCTTGAAATGCATGTGTCGGACCTCGTTTGGATTAGTGACATAAGTAATTATGTGTCCTTACGCCAATGGCATACCCTTGCCACCGATGCATGCTACCTTCAGGAAGCCAACCGCTAGACTCTTCTCCTTGTCTACACTCTCTTCCTCGTCTCTTTTAATACTTCTTCAACATTGTGCTCCACCTCATGCTCTACCAAGTTTTGTATGATATCTGCCACCTCCTTTTCCATAGTGTCATCCAACTATCCTCCGACTAGGTGTGGGGTCTTCTGTACATTCATATCCACCTCTTCACTTCCTCCCATATCCTGAGTTCCCTCCTCATATTCATTTTTCTCCTCATCAGATTTATGTACATCATACATAGGGGGATTCTCACCTTCCTTGTGCTCCTTGTTCTCCTCCTCGGACTTTCACCCTTCATTCTCTCCATCTCCTCATAGTTTTAACTTTGTGCCATATTTTTCTTCTTCTTCACTAAAGACTCCTCTTTCTCAAGGGACATTTTCTTTTCGGGTGAATTCTCCTTCATAGGGTATTTCTTCCTTTGTTTTTAAGTAATTTGGCCCATGCTTGACTCCTACACCCATATAGTCTAAACCATACTCACACTCGACACCTGTTTGTCGTAGTTTCCTCCCTCTCTCTCTTTTTCCCTATGTTCCTTCCGGTAGGGTTATTAGGATGGAGACATCATCCTCAACGTATTCACCATTTTACAACTTCGATTTTAGGTGTATGTACACCCTTGTCACTATTTTTCCTACAAGTGGTAATGTTACGGGCCTTAGCATATGTATGTCATGAGAGACATACTTCTCCACATATGCCCACTTCTTAGGATACACCAATGTTATGCACAACATGCGGTGCTCCTGATCTACCTCACTTAGATCAAATCTAAGTTTCTTGGCCTCCTTGAATCTATTAACTATACTCTAAAAATATTGCATTGTGAAGGCAAAGGGTAGTTTACACCATGGGCTCTTAGTGCCATCTGTCAATGTGAATCTGCCCGAATGCAGAACTACTGATACACTAGAAATTCATCCTCATCCTTCACCAAGTATGGTATTTGTTCAAGGATTCTCCATTCTTCCCCACATGCATTGCACATTCTCTTGTACTAAATCTCTAAGTGTGCCTTACATGAAGTAATCATTGTATCAAAAGTGTATGCTTTGAACCTCTTAGTGGGGAAAGGGTCCTCATCAAGGTACTCCGAGATGTAGTTATTCATCCCATCAAACAATCTAATATATGAAAATACAATGGTAAGGAGGATGTTATAATACATGATTTTATCCAAATCATGTCGAATCTCTGATATCCTCTGTAATGAAGGCCAAGAGGTTGTAAATGCTCCTCTAAAATCTTTCTACAAATGTTAAACTATCTCTAGTTTACATGCATCCATTTCTCTTGCCCATTCAACTTGGTGAGAAGGTGCATGACCATCTTCATGGTTAGGTTGGTGATCTTGGTGAGATCAAAATAACACGATCCCTTCTTATATTCATATGTCATGGTAGTTTCCTTAACAATGTCCTTTTCACCCAAGTCATTCTCAGGTGATTCTCCCATGTAGATAATTCCAGTGTATTTAGAGATCAAATGAGTAGTTAAGTGCATTCGCCTCCTGTAAAGTAAAAATAATCTTTATGCATACGTGACATCAGCAACTGGTATAACCTTTCGGTTTTCCAAAATATGGCAACTCATAGAGTTACAAAATTCTATCCTTCTCCAATGTGGTCTTCATAGAGTCATCATACACAGGTTTGTCATCTTGTGTCCTTTCTCTTGTAGGGAGAACTAGCTCTAACGCCATCTCTTTCTCAACGATTCTCATCCTATGGTTATAATCACTTATAGCCATCTTTCATGCATGAGACACTCAATCCATCCCCAATAGAATGCCATCAGGGTATTGCATCTTCACATACCACTCCTCATTAAAACTAGTTGATATGGTTGGTTTTCCCTTGCCCTTGCCCTTTCCCTTCTTTAGTGAAGTGTTTGATCCTTTCCTTGGTGCCATTTTTCTTGTCAATCCCTTGTAATTTCTTCCTTACATATTGCTTTAACATTGCTCAATCCCTTGGCTTCACTCCTATAAAATTTCTTCAAAATTTGTGCCCTATCTCTGTAAACCCTAACCTGGAAAACTCTCCTTCCACAAGACAACGTAAATACTTGTGAGAATCTACCGAAAAATCTCCTCTATAAAATAACATGTACTCTATTCCACTCTGGTTCACAAATTTGTTAAATTCTCTACTTTGCATGCAACTCTTCACAAATTCTCTCGCAAGGATTCCCTAGTTTGCAAGAGCTCTTCAACAAACAAATGCAAGGTAAAAATAATAACTTACCCCGACCTTCTATTTATAGATTTTTTCTTTTTCTTGCATTAACTCCCATGCCACCTACCACCGTATAATCGCATTAAAGTCATCTTTTTACGCTATCCTCCTGCATATTTTTTTAGCACTTTTCCTTTGTACACAAACTCATGTAAAACTCCCACAACCTTCTAGTGTTCAAAACTACATCAGCCATAGAACCTTATGTGTGCTCCTAACATTGAAGTCATTCTTCCTTTGTGTCCTAGTTCTTGTCTCCACCTACCTCATGTTTCTCTATGATTTTATCATTGTACGTGGTTTTCATAAATATTTTGACACCAATCTCCACCCATAATCACTTCTACTACGCACGCTCCTATGAACCCGTGCACTTTTGATTTTCTCATTTGGGCCACCAATCAACATCACTCCCAACACTTTCTTCTTACACATTATTCATTGAAAATATTCTTTACACTCTCCACCCCATACTAAATAGATGTGCGGTCCTCTGCACATAAAACCCCTTTAGATAGTAATTGGCACTCAAAAGTGCAAGTGCACCCACAAAAAATGAAATGAAAATCAAAGTAGAGAAATGATGAAAGGAAACATATATAAGGGAAAATGCATTGAGGTAAATCCTAAGCTAAATGGAAGTAGTGCATTATTTACAAACATAATGAAGACTTATTTATAGTAGGGCTTCAGCCTACTCCTATTGAAATAAATTGGAAACATTGTTCCATCCAATGCTTGTAACTTACAAGTGCCTGAATCAAGTATATGGGATATAACATATGGTCCCAACCAATGTACTTTAATTTTTCTAGGATGGCACAAAAATTTATAATCATATAGAAGAACCATCAGCCCAACCTAAAACTTCTTGTTTTTATGTGATGATCATGCCATGCCTTTTGTTGTGCTTTATCCGTCTTCTAACTCCATCTGGCAATGGTTCACCTCTCATCCAACTCTATAAGTTTATCAATGCACTCCTCTAATGCTTTCTCATCAGCCAATCCTCCTGCATGTAATACGTAGGGATGGTAACATGAATTCCATAGGAAAAACTACCTCACCAAATACCAATTGAAAAGGAGTGGCTTTGTTCAATATTTTATAAGTTGTGTGATATGCCCATAGTATTGCAGAGACTTTATCATCCCAGTCCCTTCTTTCGATATCACAAATCTTAGTTAATGTGTGGCTTAAAATATTGTTAAAGGCCTCAACAATTCCATTAGCCTAAGGGTGATAGGGCATAGTTTTTGATGCATCGCCATAAATTATTTTAATAAGATTCTAACTATCTTATTAAAAATGAGTACCCGTATCACTACTTAAACTCAATGGGCATCCATATTTATTGACTATAATCTATCATAAGAACTTGGCTAATGTAGCCGTAGTGTAATCCTTCATTTGCACCACTTCCGCCCACCTTGTAAGATAGTCTGTACAAGTGATAATTAACGTGAACCTGTCATGCATGCAACTGGGGAAATAGGTCCCACAAAGTCAATTGACCATTTTTCAAATGGTTCTGCACTAGCAATAAGTCTTACAGACATTTCATCTCTTTGCCCCAACTTTTCAAGGTGCTAGAAATGGTCATATAAGATCTTTCACACGATCACATTCCCCGCATAGTGACCACTGCGGTACCACCATGAGCTTCCTCCATGATTTTAGTATGTTCATGTTCCAATACACACTAGAAAAAAACATCATCCCAACCTAGCTTTTATAGGTCTCCACTAATCAACATATAAGGTCCGACGTGTATACCAACTACTTTTTCTCTAAGGCCTTCATTCTTGTAGATGCCACACCCATTTGTAAGAAAACAACAATATCCTTCAAATCGAGAGGGTGTGATTAATGCTTTGCATGTCCTTTCTGAGTTAATTTGTGATAGATGGTCAAGTCCTAAATTAATTTTTCCTGGTTTTACAAAGACCGAAAATTTGAACTCGTGAAACAACAATATCCACCGGCATATGTGCCCCTACTAGATAGGTTTGTTCACCAAGTACTTGAGCACCATATGATACATTTAAAATATAGAAAAAGTATCCAATAAGTATTTCCTGAACTTGTTCAAGTGCATAAATCATAGATAACGCTTCATGCTCCATCGTTGTGTAATTCTTCTTAGCTAGAGTTAATTTTCTACTTGCAAAACAAAAAGGGTGATCAACAATCCCTCTCTAAGTTGTGCCAAAACTGCTCCAATTTCCATACCTGACACATCCACATGCACATGAAAGGGCTTATCCCAAGAGGGAAAGTGCAAAATGGGCGCAGTAGTAAGTTTCTCCTTCAATGTGTCAAAAGCCACTTGTTGCACTTCACCCCAATAGAATTTACTCTTATGTTTTAACAACTCTTCCAATGGCATGGAGATCCTAGCATAGCCTTTGATGAATTTTCTGTAGTAACCCATATGCCCTAAGAATATTTTCACCGCTCTTTAACTCGGTAGGATGCTCCAATCCTAAAATAATAGCAACTTTGGCAGGATCTACCAATAAGCCTTCCTTGTAAATAATGTGACCTAGTAGTGTGCCAAAAGAAGTAGAAAAGACACATTTCTTAATGTTTAGAGAGATACTTAACTTCCTACACCTCTCAAATATCAACCTCAAATTGTCACAATGATCTCTTACTAACCCATATACCATCCAATCATCCAGGTAAATTTGCATAAATTTATGAAGTCTTAAAAGGCCTGCACCATGATGCACAAAAATACAACAGGTGCATTCTTAAGCCCAAAGGGCATAATCATATAATAAAAAATTACCCATTCAATGGTGAATGTACTCTTTTCCCCGGTCTTCTTTCACAATCATTACCGTGGTAACCTAAAAATCCATCTGTGAAAGAGTATATTTCCCTTTGCTAGACTTTCCAAGATCTCTTCAATGAATGGGGTTGGGAAATGATCTATGATGCATGAAGCATTCAAATCTCAATAGTCTACACATATCCCTATCCTCCCATCCTTATTGATAATAATCACCATTGGTCTCACCCATTCAAATTCTTCAATTTCCTTAGTGATTCCATATTTTATCATCTTAACAATTTCCTCCTTAACCTTTACGAGCAAATTTGGGTTCATTCTGTAGGGCCTCTTTCTAATGGGGTGTGCCCCTTATTTTAACTTTATCCAAATTTCCCATAATGAGTGATGAAATCCCTTGATTCATGGTACTTGTGTGGTAACAAGTCTTTGAATTTTTTCAAAACTCAAATATTTTTGAAATCTCCTAGTCCATCTAGTAATCACTAATGACAACTTCTTTCGACTCTACTTTTGTGCCAATGTTGACCTTAGTTTTTTTCAAGGGATCATGGTAGGCATGTGGTTTCTCATCTAATCTTTCCAATACTTTACGCATATTGTTTGTATGAGAAACATCCAAAATTTTGACCTCCTCATCATCTATTAGGTATACCAACTTACCCTTTTGTTTTTTTAGGCATACACACTCAAGATGTATTTCTTCTCCTTCTTCTTCCACAAAGCGCAGCCCCAATTCAAGTTCCCCTAAAAAATCTAGGATTCATGCCAACCATGAAATTATACCCTAAGGTAAGGTACTTGACTATCTCAGTAGTGCCTCATTCACCAATGGCCTAAAACTTAGATACTTAGAAATTTGAATAATATATGCCGACAACTCTTGCCAATTTCCTATCTGAAGACATAGCTCCGAATGGATATAAAATGTGCATGCACAAACCTTCAAGGTGGAATAGAATTTACGCACCCATAATAAAGGAGGAAAGGCTTCCAGACCTACCATCTAGGCTCTCTCACATTCTTGAACATGAAATGAGGCAGACTCCTTCCCATGATAGCCATATATTTTAGATGGTACATTATTGCAGAGAAACCTAACAAAGAGTGTTGTTATCACTTCATGTTAATCTAGAAGGTTATCCTGATAGGTTTCCCACCAATACTTTCTTTCCTATTAAAGTTATAAGTAAGCATAATCCTACTTTCTACTTGACATGTCCACTGGACTTCCATCACACGTAAAAACAAATCATGGTTTCCTTCCCCAGTGTAAATTGGTAACTACCTTCATCCTAGGCACCTAACTAAGTGTGTTTTGACCACTCTAGTATCATTATCCTTCACTTGTCTTCCAACCAGCTCATAAGTCACATGTGCCCAATTGTCACATGCAATGTTAGTCATATTGTACATGGACTGAGCATCTTCCCACTAAATGAATCCCTCTCTTAATGGATGAATAACTTGAGGTCCCTGATGGTGCACACATATATTCTGTCCAGATCCTCTTCTCCTAAAGGTTTCGCATAGGGGACAAACCTCTCATCTGTTAGTAGAATAATGAAACACTCCCTTTTGTTCTCAAAGCTAATGTACCCCTATTGAAGTGTTCAAATCCGCCTCTGGCATGCGGAACCGTATAGATTATATACTAGGTATAATCTAGTATCTATACCCTATTATTTACATTATTTAATAGATCATGTGTATAGATGAGTATAATTCATGCATGTAGATATATGTCTACGTGCATGAAAATTAATGTTATTTATGTAGTACTAGGGATGCCAAAGTAATGCTAGAAAAATTTCTGCCTCGGAAAGTTCTAGAACCTCAAAATCCCCAAGAAAATTTTCCCCTTGAATGATTATGGATTCATCCTTCAAAACTCTAATGTGCATAGCCTTTGTATTATTTTCCCTTTAAACAAATTTGAAGATGGCTGCAAAGGAGGCCTCCCCATCTGCTTCCATACAACTAAGGTAAGGACATTGACCTCTTTACTGTTTCAATCGGTATTTTTCTTAAAATATATCCATCAACCACTGCGTTTAGTGTGATTTCCTTGTCATAATAAATACTGTGAGGAGGCAAATTAGCATGTAAGACTTTTCTCTCCTACTCGCCTCCAAGCATGTAGTACCTTTTCTCTTATCCATTATCCCAATATAGGAATAATGTTTTCCTAGTGAAACATCTGACACACTACCCTAACCTCATCCATGTCCTTCTGAGTGACCTCAGTATTCTTCTTCTTCTCCAACTTCCATGATTGATCCTTTAGACATTGAATCTCCCCTTGTAGGATCCTAATCACCTCCATGGTTTCTTGGTAAACCTCCTTCTGATGGCTTGGATCAAGATAATTTCCATGTAATACTTCCTCTTATGTAATGAGGGGCCTTTTCTTTGGTTCTTCCCTGGCACGTGTGGCTTCTACCCATGTAGTTACTAAGACAAGTTCCAACTCAGGGTTATGCACCACCCTAAGCATCCATATCGGATCATCCCACTTCACACTAACCATTATCATGCCCATGTCCTTCTTTTGAATCTATCTCATGTCTTCATATAGCTCAAGGCACTCTTAATGTTTTTGTTTATTTCCACACCAGGAGCACTATATTAAATTTATATGCTCACACTTGTAGGGTTCAAGATCTACATTTGTAACAAGTTCCAAGGGTAAGCTCACTTCTTCCTCCCGATCATCTTTGCTACGGCCTTTTAATACTCTATGAAATACTCTTCCTTAACCTCCTCCATGTGTGCCCCCTTCATATTGAAAACCTTCATTATTATAATTTCTCCCAATGCTTGTTTGGAGCACCCCGATCAATAACATCATCAATTTGGTCTATTAGTCAATAGTCCTTCATGTCATGAGTAGTGGACGTTGTTAGGCCTTAAAATATTGGCTGAGTACATAAGGCGTGCACACACAAGATCAAGAAGAAGGGAGCTCGGTTAAAATCGGGAGGACAAAGGAATTTAAGAAGGGTTTAGGTGAAACCAGGGCATGTGCAGAAGGCATAACATAGGTTCAAAGGAATTAGCCATATTTTACATTCTGAAGACACTTGAGGAAAAACGTGAGGACCCGATTAGGTGTGATGAGTGGATAAGGTGCTAGCCTAGAACCTTGGAGGTCAAGAAAAGGATATTCCATGTAGGGAATATTCCCAAGAGACATCATTACAAAGAGTGGAGGGTTTGTAAAGGGGATAAAAATTCACCATTGGAGGACCACATTGACACTTGGCACACAATTTTTTTAGAAGAGAAGGCATGGCGGTGGGTGTTGATCCTATAAAAATAAATTCTTGGGAGTGAGGAAGGGATGATCAGAAAACATTTGAAAGGAGGAAGAGAATGCATAAAGAGTAGGATGATGAGTAATAGAGTGTTATAGTAATGATAGGATTTAGAGCACTTAGTGTTAAGGGTTGTGAGGGATGTCATAATCCTCTGTATGGCACTAAGATCTGTAACAAGGATGAAAATGGAAGGGTATAACTAGGATCTCATACAAGGGAAGATCTGTAGGGGTTAAATCTCTATCATTTAGTATGTATGGTTTGTGATGACCTCTTTTGATTGTAATGTGGCTACCAATGAATATATATATATATATATATATATATATATATATATATATATTATGTATATCATGTTTAAGGGTGTAAACCCTTGTGTTATATGACCACCATGACTTAGATCTGGTTTATTGTACTTATTACATTGTTATTAAGTTTTTGTAATGCATTGATGTGTGGATCTATAAGCTATCCATTCCACTTTTCTTTTAACTAAGTAAATGTACCACTCATTATGTAACTCATCCTCCACTAATGACATAACCTTCTCAAAATGCTCACATAAAGGAGGGCCTCGGTTTACTGCGTGTTCCTTGGGTTTGTGCCCAAGCACCCACTAGGTGATAGGTCGGTGCATCTGGGGTTCGAAATTAATATTGACTATAGATAAAATCACTACATCTTTGTTCCGTTGTCGAGACCTATTTTTGAAGTTGTTATGAGAATGATGGATTATGACATAATTCTTGACATTGGATACTATCGAAGCATGGTTTAAGATCACGGAGGATGATTTTCTCGAGATATTTAGTACTAGATATGAGTATGATGCACATAAATGAGTATAAGAGAACTTGTATCATGAGTTGTATCAAACCTTATTTTGTTACTTTCTAATGGAGTTTTATGAATGGATTTTGGTGTATGCATCTAGATCAAGCTGGTAATATAGATACCACATGTGGGCCCAAGATGAGTATCGGAGAGGTCATGGGATGCTGAATTGACTTGGACATGTGTTGATGATCATTGGTGGAGAAGAGTGTTGACCATTTATACCCTAGAATATGCTATTTATACATATTCTTGTCTGGAGGTTACTGAGTTTGAGTTTTTAAGGGATCCTAAAGGGTCATTTTTCTTTCTATCCCCTTAGCTATAAATATCCTAATCATTAAAATAAGTTTGGAGGCATTTTCTATGTCTAGATAATCCTCTTCTTAACATTGGATGAGGAAGCTAGGGTGGAGGAAGATGGTGGACCTTGTGGCCAAAAAGTAAAGGAAAGAGAGACGAATAAAGTATAATGAAGCACATGAAAGGGAGTTAGTTAGACAACACAAAGTTACAGGAGTGATGGATTTATGGAGGTATACATTACGGGAAGGAATTGAGGTTCATGTAGAGGATGTGGAGCCTAAGTAGTCTGTGCTACCCCATCTTGGAAAGCGTGGGAGAGAGACCCCTTCAACTTCTAATGAGATTTCATCACTTAGAGAAAGGAGAGTTTGCACAACGCATTTGAATCCACCTGGTGACTAACCCTTGGTGCTTAGTTTTCCAAATCTAGAGATAAGTATTGCTAACCCAATCGGTATTAGTGGAAGTAACCGATCATCACCTAGAAGGTATAGCTTTTCATTTGGCACATCTATGACTACACAATCATTTCCTGCATTTAGACGTATATTTTCTTAAGTAACATTTGGGAAAATTAAAGGTACAAAAAGCTTGGGTATCACGTCTAGAAGTGGCATGGGACACATATCTGGTAGTGGTATTATATCACTATTTGTTGGTGCATAGTTCAACATGACGGTGGGTACACAAGGCACAAATACTTTAGGAACTTTACCAACTAAAAGTGGGCGATCTGGTGGAATAAGAACTAGTGGAACTGGTTGATCAGGAGGGACATGCGCTAGTGAATCTGGTGGTGGAGGAAACACTGGAGGGAATCAAGGTTCTAGACCAGGTAGACACGGACCTCAACCAACTTAGCAAGTATTTTTTAAAATGTCTTTGCATCTACCAAAATACAAAGGTGTTGAGGATGGTGTAGATCATGTAAACAAATGTGAGCTATTATGGCGTGAAAAATGGATCACTACCCATAAATAGAAGTAATTCAGTTTACAACAACATTGCAGGGATGTACACATAGTTGGAACTAGAAGTATGACCCCCACCAGATAGTGGTATATTACACCATGGTGTGGAATGTCTTCTTAGCTGAATTTCGTATCCCTGAGTTTGAAGACAAGAGCATTAGTGTCTTGAAGGAGATTCAACAAGGTATGGCAGAGAGTGTGTGGGAATATGAAATGTGTTTTAAGATTCTTTAATCAAAATTGTCTTATGATACTCATCCTTCTCAACGTGCTTAGTGGTTTTTCGGAGGGTTGATAACACCTTTTAGGAGAGTGATTTTGTACAAGACTTTTATATATTTTCGCGAGGCCTTGGAGGCTGACCTACGCACCGAGGTTATTGGAAGCATGGATACCGATGTTATCTCTTTTCTTGAAGCTTAGATTTTTGTGATGGAAAAGAAGCTAGAGAATCTATCTAAAAACTCGGTGCATGAGACTCACAGTGGCCTATGGTGCATAGATTGTGAGGTAAAGGGGCATATAAAGGACATTTTTCCTCAAAGATCGTTACGCGCCATGACAAGATACTATGATATTTTCCATGGATATTATGATCCATAAGAATGTGTCTTGTTATTACAATATTTACACCTCTACTACTCATGACACCAAGGATTGTAGATTAATTGACTAGATACATGATGTCATTGATATTGGTGTGTGCCAAACTAGCCTCGCAAACAATTCCAAGGATGATGGTCATCACTATAAATGGCACGCATATAGAGGGGACATGGAAGATGTTTCGATGAGGATTTTATGGACATCAAAACCATGAATGAGGAGGAAGTGAGTTCCCAGGAGGAACTTGTTACAACTATGGATCTATGGAGAATTATAAGCATGAATTCCCTGATCTGTTATAATTCTCTTGGTGTGGAAAGAAGAACAAGTATGAGGAGTTCCCAGAGCTATTTGAACATATGATCCAACAACACCGGAAGGAAAAATTTTCTGGAATGGTAAGTAAAATAAAGTTTGACTCACAATGGATTTCAATGGTTGTGCATGAGTGACAACTAGATCCTGTATTGGTGAAAAAGCGAGCTGAAGTTACGTGCACCGGGGAGACACCAAGGTAGAAGCCACTTTTACTAGAGAATAGCTGGTGTATGGTAAGTATCCATACCTTATTCATCAAAAATAGATGTATCAATAGACCATGGATTTAATTCGAAGCCTACAAGGATAAATCTAGTGCATAGAGGAGCATTCACAATAGATAGAACAAAGGAAGAGTGGTGAGGCTCTGTAGAAGGATCTGGATAAGGTCAAGGAAGTATACAAAATGTTGAGGTAGGAGAATATCATTCCTTTTTCTAGGGGAATGGTTATGGGAAAATTTACCATGAGCCAAAGCATAGTGTGAGAGGCATGTTCGCATGCTTAACCTTCATCCCCACAACCTAAAATATGATAAGGAGATTACCTTGAATGTGGTTGTGGATTGGTGGCTCCAAAGAAATATTCTTATTGACATAGGTGTAGAAGTTAATGTTCTCACCTTGGATTCCTAGAGACAAATGGGAAGTCCCCATAATATCCATCTTCAAATGTGTTATACATGGCCAACAAGACAAAGGAAATGCCCATTAGTGCTTTAAAAATGTTTCTATCATTTTCCAAGGGAAAATTCACTAGAGATTTCAAATTCTTGGTGCTAGCCGAGGCATACAACTTTCCAAAGCATTACTTGGATTCCCCTGGTGTTATAAGAACAATGATAACCTACGGTTCAATAAGGGGTGAATAAGATTTGAGAATAATGAATAATGGGTAATCATCCCTTGACCGATGGGAATTCAACACCCTATACTTAACCCTCGGGAGAAGAAGTTCTTGATAGGATCTATGTGTGCTCTATCAGGGACCCTGAGGTGGTTAATCCTATAGAAGGAGTTATTCTATTCAAATATGCTCAATCAATGAGTGAAACCACTAGCATAACATGCACAAATTGGGTATATGGGACTTATGAGTTAATTTGGTGGTAATTGAGAGGCTCTGTTACAAGAGTAAAAAGGGCATGCTCGGTCAATTGCACTCGGGAGGAAAGAAGTTCCCAAGCTATTCTAGAGGAGATAACCCTGATATTTTCTTATGATAAATGGAGACCCGTGGAAGAGTGATATCACAAGAAGAAGGATGCTCAGCTACAACTTTCTCGGTACCACACGATGCGTTGGTGGGTGAAACATCGCAATATCCTTCTAGATTGATGTGAAGTAAGAATCACGTTCTCTATTAGGTTTTCCTAGAATAATGCAAATGCTATCATACCGGACTATCATGGGAAGGAACCCACTTCATTTCACATCCAATCATGTGTAAAGACACGGATGAAAGGCACGAAGCCTAGCCACCTTCTTTATGGGTGCAAACTTTTTACTCCAATTTACAAGGTTACGCGTGCACATTGGACATTCACTCAGAGATGCACCATCAGACATGAAATTGGAAGGAGTTGACGGCTGACCTCCTTCAAGATTTTGAATATTAAAACACCAAGCCATCAGTGGATAAGGCATTACAAGTTTTTAAGTTCCTCACGATGGGAGATAGTGCCATGGTGGAGGATAGAATACTAAATTTACTAGGTGAACCTAGTTTGGAAGCATGCTTTGATGAGGAAGAATCAGAAGAGATACAAGTTGAGCACACATGCATTGAGAAAGAGAAGGGAAAAATGGTCTATGTGATAGATGGAAAAAAAGTGGAGAACATGGATGTCAATCATACTAAAGGTACACGTGAAGTTTTGGATAGTCCTGATGAGAAAGCATACACCTATCATGAACCCCTAAAAACAAAGAAGGTTAACATTGGCTCAAAAATGGAACCTAAGGAGGCTACTATTGGGAACTATTGGTCGAAAAGGAGGTTTTAAAGATCATTGATCTATTGCATGAGTTTCAGGACTTATTTCTGCATGGGTACCATGAGCTTAAAGGCTTCCACCACTCCTTGGGGAAATGAAGATCAAATTAAAGGCAGTGTGTGCATGATTCAAAAGATACCTTACCGAATGAATCTAAATTTGTGCATCCAGGTTAAGGAGGAGATAGACAAGATGATTACATAAGGAATATTTGAAGCTGTGGAGGAATCAAAATGGATAATCCATATGGTCATAAGCATTAAAACCAATAGAAGGATAAGGATCTATGTTGACTACATGGACCTAAATGTGGTATGTGTAATTGATCCTTTCCCAACCCCTCTTACGAAGGAAATATTGGAAGGAGTGGCTGGGCATGAGATCTATTCCTTCATGGATGGATTCTTAGGGCATCATCAATTTAGAATTGTAAGGGAAGACCAAGAAAAGATAAAATTTTCCACTGAATGGGGAATTTTTTCCTACATGGTCATGCCTTTTGGAATAAAGAATGCACCTATTATGTTTTCACACATAGTTGTCTAGGAATTTCAGGATTTTATCCATAAGTTCCTTCAAGTCTACTTTGATGACTAGATAATGTATGGGCTAGTGAGAGACCATTGTGAAATTTTTTTCTTAATGTTTGAGACATGCCAAAATTTGTGAATATCCCTCAACATCAAGAAATGTCTCTTTGCTACTCTGCATTTGGAACCCTGTTGGGGCATATCATATGTAAAGAAGGCTTACTGGTGGATCCTGCCAAAGTTGTCATTATTGTGGGATTTGGGTAACCTACCAGTTAAAGCATAGTATGTAGATTCCTTCGGAATATGCGGTATTACCGCAAATTTATTAAGGGGTATGCCAAAATTGTTGTGCCACTGGAGGAATTGTTGAAGCACGGATGTACATTACATTGGGGACATGTGCAACATATGGCATTTGATACAATAAATAATAGGCTTACAACAAATACCATATTATGCTTTCCCTCTTGGGATAAGCCATTCCATGTACATTTTGATGCTTCAGAACAACGATTGGGGCAATTCTAGCACAACCTGGAGAAGGGATTATTGACCACCCCTTATGTTTTACTAGCAGAAAGTTGACACCAATAGAGCATAACTATACTACTACTGAGTGAAGCACTATCAATGATCTATGCACTACACAAATTTAGGAAATATCTATTGGAAACACCCTTCATATTCTACATAGACCACATGGCATTGAAGTACTTGGTGAAAACCATTTTACAAGGGCACATATATCGGTGGGTCTTTTTGTTTCAAGAGTTTGATTTTATAGTTGTTGTGAAACTAGGAAAGAGTAACTTAGGACCTAACCATTTATCAAGGATTGAATCGGGGAGAACACATAAAGAATTAAGGATATAATGCCAAATGCGCAATTTGTTTAGGTTGTAGCGTATGCCCCTTGATTTGGAAAATATTGTTGTGTTTCTCAAAATAGGTGTGGCACTGGAGGGAATGAATACCTTGGAAAGAAATCAGTTAGCCATACACATTGCACCCTACATGTTAATTAGTGGAGACTTATACAAGCTAGGTTGTGATGAGGTTTTAAGCGTGTGTGTTAGAATATGAGTGTCTTACAATCATGGATGAAGTACACATTGGGATTGTAGGAGTACACTATGTAGGGAATGTAACTCCGCATAAAATCATTTTATAGGAATTTGGTGGGAAAGCATCTACTAGGATTGTATTAATTTTTACAAGGCCTGTGACCATTGTCGTGCCTTGGTAAACTAAGAAGAAGGGATGAGATTCCCTTAAAGCCGATAGCTAGCATAGAACTATTTGACAACCGGGTCATTGATTTTGTAGGACCAATTTCACTTGCCATGTGAAGGATTTGTTTGCACTATATCATCACTTGAAATGACTACTTAACAAGATGGGTAGAGGCAGTGCCTACAAAGGATTACACAATGACAACAACAACTAGGTTTTTGTGGGAAAATATAATCAGCAGATATGGATTTCCACTGAATTTAACAAGTGATAGGGGTACTCATTTATTGAATGAGACATTTATAATCTTGTTGGTAGAATTCATGGTAGCCCACCACAAGACTACACCATATCAGCCAAAATCTAATGGAACTAATGATGTGTTTAACAAAATTTGGAGTCATGTGCTAACAAAATGTTTTGATGTGGGAAGATTAGATTGGGATGAAAAAGTATCGGTTGTACTATGGACGTATAGAAATAACTACAAGAGGTTGAACAATGCCACACCATTCCAATTGGTGTTTAGCATGGAATTTGTTTCACCAATGAGAGTTTATGCTACCATCCTTGTGTATTGCACGTGTACGAGGATTATCTCAAGAGAAAACACTACATGAGCGCATGGAGAAGTTAATCTTTGTTAAACGAAAGGTGATCACTTTCTCGGTGGAGTCGAAGACTAAAAATGCATGACAAAAATCATGGCATGATCATCATATTAAAAATAAACAATTCGAGGTTGGGTAGATGGTCTTTCTTTATGACTCCAAATTTCTTTGCCATCTTAGGAAACTGAAATTCCATTAGTTAGGACCATATATCATCTCGTATAACTTTTAAGCCCTACTATAAATAAGTCTTCCTTGTATGCATAAATAAGGCAGTATTTCCATTTAGCCTAGGATTTCCTTTAATGCTTTTCCTTTCTTTGTGTTTCCCCTTCTCATTTCTTGTTCCCTTTCCATTTATTGTATGTGCATTATATTCTGGTAGCCACTTATTATTTTAAGAGGTTTTCTATGCACATAAGACCACACATATATTTTTGTGTGGGGTGGACAAATGCAACAAGTAATGGAAGCTGGTAGTAGAATTTGTGTTTCGATGGCCTAGATTGAAGGATCAAAAGTGAGTGGTTTGAAAGAGCACTCATAGAAAAGGTGGACATAAGGAGTTTTGTGTAAGGAATTTGGAAGACCACGTACAAATATGAGAAGCATAGGAACAACATGAGGTAGGTGATGTCAAAAAGAAAGGTCAGGATAGAAGAAGTGCCTTTGGCACTATAAACATGCGTGAAAGGATCTTCAGTCAGTAAGGATTTTTACGCACCATAAGGTTGTAGGTGTTTTCATGCTGGATTGGGCATTGGGGTCAAATCATTGAAGGTTGGCTTGAAAAGAAAAATATTCCTTTATTGAAAAGGTACGATGGTAGGTGGCATTTCATTTATTATGGAAAAGAAGAAAAAAATATAAGTAGAAGGTCGGGATACATCATTATTACCTTGCATTTTTGTAAACTAGGGAATTCTTGAGAGAAGTTATGCGAAAGAGGGTTGTGAATATTTGAGTGCATGGCTAGGTTGATCAGTGAACCAGGGTGGAAAAATAGTACACATGCATGGGGAAGAGGGTTATAGGAGTTTCGAAACCCATAAGTTAAGACATTATCTCGTGGAAGGAAGGGTTATTCTAGCTTAGGATTCCAAAACTAAGGCACAAGATTGAAGGTAGCTTTCGTGTAAGAATAGAGTCACATAACTAAACATGAATAGGATTAGAAGAAAGCACTTTGAGTAACCATAAAAAATAAATGACACCAAGAAAAGTAACCACCATTTCACTAAAGAAAGGCAAGGGCACAGGGAAGCAAGTTTTTTCCACCATCTTCAATGAGGAATGGTACGTAGAGATGCAATACCCAGATGGCATATTTCTTGGAAAGGAATGGATATATCACATGAGAAAGATGGTTGTAAGTGACTATAACCATGAGATGAGTACCACAGAGAATGTGATGACACTAGAACTGGTTCACCCTACGGATAAAAGGACACTAGATGGAATGTCTATCTACAATGATGAAGTGAAGGTGAAGATGGAGAAGGTCGATTGTTGCAACTCTATGAGTTTCCCTATTTTGAAAACCTAAGTGGTTGTACCAGTGGTTGATGTCACACGTGCATGAGGACCATTTCTATTTTACAGGACACAGAATGTAGATAACTCCCCAACTAATCTCTAAGTTTACTAGTCTTACCTGTGAGGGATATTCATTTGATGATGACCTAGACAACAAGGAGGCCCGTCAAGAAAATTTTGAGGCCTATGAATACAAGAAGGGGTCATGTTACTTTAACATCTTTGTGATTTCTAACCCTATAATGAGGATGGCCATGCACTTTGTTACAAAACTAAATGGACAGAGAGATGGACACAGATCAACAAGGCATGGTTGAACAATTTCCAGAAGATCTCGGAGGGGACCATTTATAACCTCTTAGCATTCATAGTAGAGGAAAAAATTGGTGTCATGTGTGATGGAGACAAGATCATGTTTGGTAACATCCTTCCCACTATCATTTTTTTAGAGATTAGAGTGCACTGATGGGCCGTAAAAATTTTATGGGAGTACTTAGAGGAGAACCCCTCCTTGCCAAAAGATTCTAGAACTACACTTGTGACACCATGATGGCCGCGCATAAGGCGTGCCTAGAAAAATGGTACAAGTAGATGCGTGATGTAGTCAACGTAAAGTGAATAATACCTTAGCGATTACCTATTTTCTTTTTATAAGTCAAGGCCGAATTCTTCATGTACCAACATTTTTGCATTGGCCGGTTTACTCTAGCAGATGGCACTAAGGGTCCCTAGTGCAAGTTACCATTCTCCTTCACAACACAATACTTCCAGGCCAAATTTAATAGATTCAAGGAGGAAAATAAGTTAAGGTTTGACCTTAGCATGGTAGACTAGGATTACCATGAGTTGTGCAAGACTTTGATATATCCAAATAAGTGCACCTATGTGGAGAAGTATGTCTCCCATGACGTGCATATGGTGAAGCCTATAACATTTCCTATTCTTTGGGAGAACCACAACAAGGGTATACCTATGCATAAGGCTGAAGTATGAGAAGGGAAATTATGTGGAGAATGATGTATCTATCCTAGAATACCCCACCTTAAGAAATAAGGCCACACCAAGGAAGAGGGAGAGAGAGGAGGCACCTGAGAAAAAGGCAAGTGTGTAGACAATGTAGTCTCATGGTGTGCAAGAGTTGAGTGTAAAACCAAGCACCTATACATAGAGGAATAAGTCCTCCATGGAAGAGAAGGATAAGAAAATTGAGGAAGATGTGCTAGAGCAAGAGAATCCCCCTGCAAAAGAAGAGTCATCGGAAAGGAAGGAGTCACCTACAGAGGAAGAAGAAGAATAATCTCCTATACTAAAATCACCAGTTAGGAAGAAGTAAAAAGTAATAGAAAAGGAGGAATCATAAGAAACACAGCATGGAGGCCATCAAGGGTGGTGAGGATGAGGAATATGATGAAGGTGATGAGGCTCAAGACCATCCTATGTACAATGTACATAACTTAGAGGAGGAGGGAAATGAAGAGAAGGATGAGGATGAAGGAGGTGCTCACGGAAAGGAGAAAGTGAGGAAGTTAACAAAAGGATCAAAGGAATCCAAGCCTAACCAAGGAGTAGATAGAAGATTCTACAGAAAGTGAGGTAGCAAGAATAATAAAAGACTTGGTGTAACAAGAGGTTGAGTACAGCACCAATGAAGTGGTCAAGGAGGTGAAGGGAATCAAAAGTGTAAAAGAAGTATGGGAGCATGGGTAGAGATCCCAACCTTGTGGTAATCTTCCCAAAGGCAATGCACATAGGAGGAAAGAATGTGGTAGTGGCATAGGAATAAGGAATGACTTATATCAATGATCCAAATAAGGTATTACACACGCATTTCCAAAGTATTGTTCCTATGAATCAAATCGTTGAATAGTCTTCATTTGAATAAGAGGGTGCATACCCATGAAAAAGGAAGATTTTTATTGGGCCTTTTAGTCCCATATTGATAAGCTTGAGTTCAAGGTCAAATGAAAGGTGCTGATGAATATACCAAACTCTAAGGGAGTAAACCCTCTAGTGAATCCTCAACAACTATCCGATGAGAAATTATGTAACGCACTTAATAAGGTATTAGTGGAGGTCAAGGCTAGAATCTTCGGGAGGAACCACAAAGTAAGGGTCCTGGAGGAATAACTCAAAAAGAAAAAAAAGAAATCATTGAGAAGAAAAAGGAGTTAAAGTAGGAGGATCTAATCAGCACATAGTTAAGGAATGAACTAAGGGAGGAGAAGGAAAAGGTGTGTGAGATTTATAAGAAAATAGAGATGATTATAAACTCCATAATCTTGAAACACCTAGACCTAGCCCTGCCTGAGAAAAATATGAGTCAACCATGTAATTCTTGGAAGACTTGACCCACATCCTCACCATGGAAAGGCATTCGCTCACATTGGAATCAACAAAAGAGGCATTGGCACACCAGAAGGAGGAAGAAATACTAAATATTGGAGAAATAGTTACTCGGTATTCTGAGATCCTTTCTACTATAAATACCACCACATAAATAGATGAGGATGTGTATGAAAATTGCACTGACAGAGATAGGGTAGCAAGCATACTAGTTGCTACACATGAGGTAGATCTAAAAGAGTTTCAAGAAAATAACAAGGGAAACAAGGTGGAGCGGGATAAAATCCTATCCGAGGTTGAGAAGAATATGGAAGAAATCGAAGCCTTATGGGGTTTGATTAAGAATTGGCTTAAGGAGTTGTACCCCCAGATCACTCATAGGATGGACACACTAGACAACCTTAGTAAGTAGTTATAAGGAATTGTTGATACACTGAATGCTAAGGGTGAAGAATTAAGTTTTGAGGAGATGAGTGCTCTAGTGGGAAACCTACTTCAGCATACATAGGGTGAGGTGGATGCCTGGGAAAATATTGAGGCAACAGTGAGGAAGGAGTTCCCACTCCTCCTATAGCAGTAGTAGATTCTTCCATTCTTCCATTCTTCAATTCTTCCATTCTTTCATTCTTCATTCAATTTGTCCTAATCCCACTATTCTTTATTCTTTGAAGGGGAAAGATGTTTTTGAGGAAGGAGAACATGTTTAGTGTGGGGTGATTTTTGGCCTTGAAACATTGGCTAAATATGAAAGGGCACGTGTGGAAGGAAGAAAAAGGTTCAAAGGACTTAGCCATATTTGGAATTATCAAGACACTTGAAGAAAAACGAGAGGACCTGAATAGGCGTGATGCATGGATAAGGGCCAACATGGAACCTTGGAGGTCAAGAAAAGGTTATTCCACACGGGTAATATTCCCAAGAGACATCACTATAGAGAGTGGAGGCTTTACAAAGGGATAAGCATTCACCATCGAGGACCACATCAAAACTTGGCATGTGATCTATTTAGAAGAGAAGGCATGGTGGTGGGTGCTGATCCTATAAAAAGAGATGCTCGGGAGTGAGGAAGGGATTATCAAAATACATCCTAAATGGAGAATATAATGCATATAGATTAGGATTTTGAGTAATAGAGTGTTACAGTGATGCTAGGGTTTAGAGAACTTAGTGCTAAGGGTTGTGAGGGATGTCATAATCCTTTGTATGGCACTAAGATCTAGTAACATGGATGAAAATGGAAGGGTATAGCTAGGGTCTCATACAAGGGAAGATCTGTAGGGGTTGAATCTCTATCATTTAGTATGTATGGTTTGTGATGACCTCTTTTGATTGTAATGTGGCTACCAATGAATATATATATGGGTTCATTATGTATATCATGTTTAAGGGTGTAAACCCTTGTGTTATATGACCACCATGACTCAGATCTAGTTTATTGTGCTTATTACATTGTTATTAAGTTTATGTAATGCATTGATGTGTGGATATATAAGATATCCATTCCACTTTTCTTTTAACTAATTAAATGTACTTCTCATTATGAAACTCATCCTCCACTAATGGTATAAAATTCTCACAATGCTAACATAAACAAGTGGTTTGGCTCCCATACATGCCTCGGGTAAGCACCCAAAGACCCTTTGGGTGATAGGTCGGTGTAGATGGGGTTATAAAGTAATATTGGGGGTAGATAAAATGAATACATACGTACAAATCTTACAATAAGAGGTCACATTATTGTGGATCACACATTGTAACAAGCCATCTACTTGGATCATGATCTCTCAGTAACAGATTTCACAATCTATTAACATAGCACATACCGAATTTCAAGGGAAACTATCCTCTGTGTGTCCTTCTACTTCACAATATATGCACCAAAGTCCACTGCAAGTCTCATGAGCCAAGTTTACATACAATTTTTCAAATTTTTTTCCCATGACAGCTTATCTATGCTTCTAAAAATGGGGTTACTCTAGAATTCAATGCTTTTGATGGGTTCAACGCGTAGAGTAGCCTCCAAGGCCTCATGTGGAACCATGAAAGTATCGTGGGAAAATAATTTTCTAAAAGGTTTTATCAGTCCTCCATCAAACCATTGAGCATGTTGTGAGGGACGGATATCATAAGACAACTTTGACATAAGAGTCTTAAAGTGCACATCATACTCACGCATGCTTTCTACCATATCTTGTTGAATTTCCTTGAGCACGCTAATGCTATTTTTCTCAAACTTAGGAATATGAAATTCCACCAAAAAGGCATCACACAACGTAGTATAATCCACTTCCATTTGATGGGGGTCATACTTCGATACCAACTATGTGTAGGCCCTTGCAACATAGTTACAAAATGACCTTCCTTCTACTTTGGGGCAGTTATGCCCTTAGCGTGCCATAGTAACTCACATTTGTATACATGATTTATAGCATCCTCAACACCATTGTAATAAGGAAAGTGAAGAGACATCTCATAAATCACCTATTGATCATGTTATGGCCCTTTCCCACTAGATCCAAGACCTTGATTCCATCCTGTATTACCTCTACCACTAGATCTACTAGACCCACTAGCTCCTATCCCTCCAGATCAACTAGATCCTCCTCTAATCACAAGTAAGGGGCTTGACACAGTTATGCTCTGTGTACCCACCATCACACTAAACTGTGTGCCAACAATCTGTGATGTTGAACCATTTCTAGACGTGATACCCAAACTCTGTGTAACCACAATTTTCCCAAATGATGTGCCAGATAGGATGCCTCAAAACATAAGAAATTTCTATGTTTTCATAGATGAACTAAATGAAAAATTATATGTACTAGGTTTATCTTGACTATTAATACCTACACCAACCAGTTAATAACACTTATCTCAGGAATTGGAAAACTAAGCCCCATGGTCTGGTCACTATGTGGGATAAGATGCATGCCTACAAATCTCCTCCTTTCTCCACATGATGCTCTCTCACCGGAGGACAAGGGGGTTCTCTCCCTCTCTTTCCAATATGGGGTAGCACATAATTCTCGTGTTTCACGTTCTCTGCATGAACCTTAAATCCTTCTCGTAACGTTTACCTCCATAATTCTATTACTCTTGCAACTTAGTATTGTCTCACCAAATCCATTTCTCATGCTTCATTATACTTGAGTCACCTCTCCTCTCTCTCCATTTCCACCGCAAGGTCCACCATCTCTTACCACACCAACTTATGTGCCCTATGCCTAGTGGGAAGTTAGCCAACCATAGGAAATTCCTCCATACTCAGAGTGATGATCAAGATCTTAATGGATAACAGTATATCATGTAAGAATGATCCTCTTAGCTCCCTCAGAATTAAAAATCATCAATCTCTATGAAATAATACATAGAAACCACATAATCTAATGTATATATACTTAACACTCCACTCTACCACCAATAAATAGCATGAGTCTAGGTCATATCAACATCATGCAGCCTCTGATATTCTTCTTGGGTCCAAACATGATGTCTATAATACCAACTCTTCCTTGATGCATATGCTAACAACCAATCATACAACTCTACTGGGAAAAAAAAAGAATGTTTCATAGAGTTCATTATACAAGTGCTCCTCTACCCATTTATGTGCATCAAACTCAGATCTAAAACTGAATCTCTACACAAACTCATCCTTCATACTTTTAAGCCAAGTCTCGACACTGTCGAATGTCAAGTGTTCTTTCATCACACGCTATTCTCACAACAACTTCAAAATATGTCCTGAAAATGGAACCAAAATGTAGTCACCTTTACCTACTCCCTTTAAACCCCGAGCGTGTCATCCTATCACCAAGCATTAGTTGGGCACTCACCCAAGGCACGCGTAGGCGCAAATACCCTCCTTTATGTGATCTTTGTAAGATTTTTCACCATTAACAAAGGAATGGTTGCAGAAACAAAAAATACACATATCCATTCTAGAAAAGAAGTAAAAACACTGAATCTAAGCATAGATGAATCATAAAAAGGATGTATACATTATAACAATAAAAAGAATCAAATTTGTTCCATGAGAAATATAAATAACACAAGGATTTTGTACCCATGAGCATAGATGTTTAAAAAAAGCATCATATATTTATTTATAACCATTTACGTAGCCATATTACATCAAAGAGGGTCATATTAGACTGAGTACATCAAGTAATGACACTCTAACCCTACAAAATGACTCTTCATAGATATCCTAACTATATTCTTCCATGCACCTAAATATTTATTGATTGGTATCTCGCACCATCTCTTCTCTCTCGTGGAGCTTCTATCATCCTCATTCTAGATTCATCTCTCCACACACATCTCTCTATTTTCACACACACACACACACACAAACACACCTCTTTTTAGATCAAAATTCATCTTTAAATATAATTAGGATCTCTCCTTCATCACCTCAGCTTCACTCATGAGCAATCCACATGCTAGGTGGAATCATGCTCCTCTATGATCGAGTGCCTATGCCAGCTCGCAAAAACCTTGATTCACCTCCACTAAGTGTAATGATTACCCTCTAGAATATTACTTTCATGGAATATTATTTCCTTGAGCTCCAAGACTCCAATTTTTAACCTTATCCACTCATCATGCCTACTCATGTCTTCCAATGTTTTCTATGTAGTACCCAATGATGCGAGATAAGTCTTCAAACCCTAACCTGCTTCAACATGAAGACCTTTGCATGCTCCATGTTTACTCTAGCCTTTTTTTGCAACTCTTTGAACTTCCCATTCCCACTCTTGTTCTCCCTTGTGCCATTCCTTGAGCGATTTTTCCCTTACTTTCCTTGCACGTGTTGATTCTCTACTCCAAGACTTAGCCACTTTTCTCGAGCTCAACATTTACTCATAAAAATCAACTAGAAACTATCCTAGAATGATATTATATGTGTTTTCGGCTAGTCCCAAAGGGTCTTTATTTTTAGAAAAATGGTTATTCAAAAGAAGATAAAAGGGGTTTTCAAAATCTAGAACCATTATACCCAAAAAAATCCATTTTATACCCTTTCCTTGATTCAAATTCAAAGGAGTTAGGTTTCCCTCGACTTGCACAACCATTCCATCCTAAAAAATCCCATAATAATCACTATAACATTCATAATTGAACCATATATGTTGGCCTAGAAAACATAATTCATCCATGCACCAAAAATCCCAAAAACCCTTACGTTGGGATGACAAAAATATCCTAACCCAAAAACTATTTTTTTCAAGCTTTAAAATCATCAATTTTTTTAAAAATAATATTTAAACATCATATATGCTCACAATTTGTCTCACCCAGTCAAATTATTTTGTTTACTTGGCTTAGTTCCCTTTACAAATCTCGAAACAGTTGTTTCCTTCACCCTTCAACACACTTGAAACTTCATATGATCATAAAATCAATTTTAATCAAATAAAAAATTCCATGTGACCAATAAAAATAAATTTAAGAATCCATAAAATACTTATAAGAAATTTATAAGTAATAAAACATACATCACTTCAAACCACAACAACATTTTCCTTTACTAAATCAACTTGCCAAATAATATATTTCCAAAGGTTAGATCATAAAAAAATTCTACATATATTCAAGACCTCTAGATGGATTCGTGAGATGATAAATTCATCCCTCATTATATTCCAGGTGATAGGAAGAATCACATAATCCATCACATCCTTCAAATAACATCAAAATTGCACTAAATTAGATGATGTCTTGAATTGTCAAAAATATTATTACTCAAATAACTACCTAGAAACTATAAAAAATGACCTAATCATGATTAAATACATATATCAGTGGAAGTATATATTAATTTAATTTCCAACATAACTTGAATCATCTCAAAATACTTGCTCGTAGGTCAAGTTATGACCATTTTACTAGACCCTGCTATTTGAGTCCCCAAAATTGTCCTTTGACCAATCAACTTGTTTTGAACTCAAAACACCATGAACCTACATAAAAATTTCCTAAAACATACATGGAAATAAATTAAAACTCCCATTCATCAAGAACCATCAATTTTTTATGCTACTCCTTTGAACCATCTTATCCTAAAACCTTCTTCTCCAGAAACTACTATTTTTATGTGGGGCCCACATATCACCATGACCAAAACCATAAGTTTATAGAAATATTAATAAGTCCTCTATAAAATAAAATCATAAATTTTATGATCCAATCAAATATGGGTCACAACACTTCACTTTATGCAAACTTCTCCTAGCTAGGGTTTATCTAGGGTTTTAGACAACTTTACCTTCTTAACGATCGTTCAGAAAAATGTGACGATAAAATTACCTAATTATATTTTTGAAACCTTATAAAATCATGTTAGAAACATCCCTAAAATCCACAAGTTCCCATGCAAGGCACACTATTCACAACAAGCATCTGAAATTACACTTCGAGTTAGATTTTGCCTTATTTTTCACCCTGTCTCAATAAATCAATCATATCTAGCAAAATAAACATCATGGGGACATAATTTTTTCTGAGAGCACTATTAATCATACCTATACAAAATAAAATCATCATAATGATAACACCATATCCCAATATCTCTAGTCACTAAGACTTACCTATGTTTGCATGTTAGATCCTCATAGTAATAACTAGGGTCAACTAAAATAATGCAATAAATCAACATGAAACTTTTTTAAATGGCCCAAAAATACCTCATATACCATGATATACCTTATTTCATGCTTCCATGATCTCAATATCTCCAAACCACTATGTCACTCCTCCAAGCAAGGACACCTACTCCTATTGAGCACACCGTAACATAGGGAACGACATGTACCTACACTATGCCACTATTGTGATTGCTCAATAACCCTAAAAACCTTCTTTCCATCATGTGAAAATTATTCCCAAGAAACCAATAATCTCACACTAGCCAATAAACACCTCCTAGGCACATGTATGGGCTTGCTAGAGCAAACATGCATCATTGAATCTCATTTACAATTTGATGTACATTTGAAACATCATGTTAGCATCATGAAAAACATCATATGACCTCATAAAACATTCAATTTTTCATTAATTTGGTTTTACATCAATGAAAACACCTATTAGGACACCATGCCAACAATCTCCCCCTTTTTCATTGATGGAAAACACCTTGAACTTATCCCCCTTTTTACATTAATGAAAAATACATACTTGTAGCTTAATTTATTCACATATCTCAGCTTCATACCATCATTCTTTGGTTAGAAAAATCAACTAAAGGTCTCAAACAAGCTCAAATTCTTGATTTTTGCACAAAAATTGTTTTTTTCCTTCATTTCAAGCATGCAAAATTCATGCTCCCCTAGGACAAACACTACCAACATTCAAAAGAAATTATTAATGCATGAAACAATCATAATAATACCTTGTTAGAGCTACAACATCATTATTCATCTTCTAGGCATGCAAAAACACCAATTTTCTTCTTCACCCCTGTTTTGCTCCTCTTGGAAACACTGTATCATACTGAAATCTGAGTCATCCACATCTTCATCATGCCAAAATGTCATTTTAAAGCATCTCAAGCCAATATATCACCTTTCTTGATAATAATACATCTTCTCTAGGCCTAGAATAAGCTATAAGGCATATTATTACTCTTCATACCAATAACAACACTATGAGTCCAAAACAAACTTCTTAGAGGATTTTTGACCAATTTTAGTATGCAACCACAGGTCAACCAAGAATTTACTCAACCAACTATCACTCCCCCAACACAATACCTCCATTTCTAGCTCAAGAGAACAAATTTGAGCTACTAGCCTAGCTATCATGCCTTGAAATCAACTTTACAACTTTTTCAAGGTCCAAAACAACATTTTTAGTCTTTTACAATCCTATTTGTCAAAAATATAACAACTTTTTTTAACATGCATAACCATGTGAAATCATAACTCGCATGTCTTGAGAACAACATTTTCACCTCAAGTAGTTTACATAAGCACTCCCCTTGTAATGAAATATTTAAACAAACTTGAGCAACTTTTACACACCTGTAGAACATCTTCATGCGCATGTAGAGGCAAACATTTGGACTCTTCGTAGCACTATCTACCAATATCCCACCAAGGAAAACATAAAAACATCAAGAAAGGGGCTCTTCATAGCTTCTATTCTCACTCAAATGATTCACAAATTCTCCCCTAGATTTTATAAACTCATATACAATCATCATACCAAAACTGAGCTCCTCCAGGACTATATGATGAAATATGAGGCACAATCATTCCCCCATAAATCTAAAAAACAATTGTACTTTAAAGATGACATTTAACTACCAAAAATATATAAACAATCTTGGAAGCAACTAGACCTATCAACCATGATCTTGACATACCATAGAATTTGGAGAAACATTAGAGGCTTCCTTTTTCTCTTACTTTATCTTTGGATTGGCATGAATTTTACCTATGAGTTCTTTGAATTTGGAATTTGACAATATGATACTTGACAACATCTTATCCATGTTATTTCGTACGATAAAAAATAAGTTATCTTAATAGCATTCATCTTAACTTCTTACCTGAAGGAGTCATATATACTACCTTGAGAATGCTATGTCTCTTCTATAGAAACTTGAACTGTAGCCTTCCATATTTTGCATGGAATGATAGATGATCCAAAAACTAGACTTTCCAAGTCTTATATCAATCAATTTTCCATCCAAACCTTCAACTTGAAGTCATCAATATTGATTTAATTACCAAGTGACACTAAAAATTATACTATTACTAAGCCATGAGTCACCTACATTGGTGTATTAACCCTTCTCTATTTCTTGGGATCATATTTTGATGACCTAGCATCTTTCACCACATTCCATATGAACAAGTACATTGATTTTCATGAATTGGATATATTTAATTACCTCGATATAGCCCTTGATTGTTAATCATTGTAATCTTGAATTGACATGGCATTGTAGATGCATATTCACAATCCTCTTACAACCGATCACTTTAGCAATCATGTGAACCTTAATCATTTGTCTTTAATTTTGCAATTGTTTCTTACAACTGGATGTCAATTCTTGTCATTCAAACTTCTCTAATTTATTCTATACTTTGCTCAAGGACTTGATCACGAAACTTCATACTTATGAGTCATCTTTACTCGAGTTATAGTTATCACTGATATTTAGGTCTTTTCAACCTCGATTCATCATTTATGGTGAGATTTTCTTCTACTGATATCATTGTACTATCCTTAGACAATATTGAATTTCAATCAACATCACACCAAGACTTATACCCATCATTTCTCAAGTTATAGATGCTGATTTGACATCAGTTCACTATAAAGTCTTATTGAATGATCATACATGATTTGATGAACCTCAAAACCCCATTTTAATTAAAAATTACATATAATCAACTAAAGTGAATTTGGAAGTGTCATATTATATGCGGTTGGGTTTTAGGAACCAAACCCTTAGATACATGTAGCTATCATTTTTAGTTGCCTGTAGCATGCTTGTTTTATTTTTCACAATCATTTTGAGCTTGTTATAGATTCTTATGATTGGGTAACACCTTGCTTATTAGATTCATAACAAAGTCCTTCAACCTCTTCAAACATGTTTACTCAAGGTTACATATCATTCAATAAACTTTGACAACAATTCATTTCAACTGAATTAGATCCATCTATACAACTAGTATTTTGTAGCACACTTTTCTTAAAACTCATGCAATCACCATCGTTTACGTGTAGATGCTCTTAAATCCTTTTTGAATTTGACAGGTCCTCACGGTAACTTTGTAGGATTATTTCAAAGCCCTTAATCATACTATATTTTCATATCACCACATATGATTGATTCATTATGAAAGTCATGTGAGTATCCTTTCATTATTACTATTAACACCTAAACTCTTTAAAACCCTAAGGAGGGTTTCAAGTTTTGAATGAACACTTGAGGACATGGTACACCTTGTCACAATCTTGAGTATACCTTTTCATATCTTGAAGAACACTTTTGACATACTTTGAACCTTGACAATGTGATATTTAATCTTCTTCAATGATTGAAACCCATATAGAAAAATTCAACACTTCATTACAAGAAAGACCTTGAAACACTATAACTTTTCACTCTTTTACACTCTGAGCTATCATAAATGAAGAATGACTAAACATATCCCCGAGAACAAATTAAAACCATAGTTTGTCAAATGATACATATACCTCTATTTGAAGCTAACAATATTGTTTGAGAACATGAAGGATATTGATTTAACACCTAGATGACACTACTTCAGTCCTCTAATGACTAAGTCAGCCTTGTAGTTTCATGACACATTTGTACTATCACATTGAACTTTGAAAAGTACTTACTTGAAGAAACATATGACTCCTTGATGGAGATTCATCTTGGAACATGTCTATAGAGTATTATCATAGTTCTCATCAAGTTTTGAGAGCTTCCTTTGACTTAAATATTTCATTTCTGTAGAATCTTATCCCCAAACCACTTTGAATTCACATATACCTTGTTATTGATATTACATTATCCTACCTTGAGATGGTAACCACTTGTTTCAATTCACTTTAAGTTCGTGAATGATTATCATGTCTCTAAAACCCTCCAAGAAATACAAGAGCACATTATCACTTCTCGGTCATTGAGTTAGAGTCAAGGACTCACTTTTAAGCTCATTATCTAGTGAAGATATTTATTGAGAGATACACAAGACAATCGAATGAGACATCACATGGAACTTTTGAACTCTGACAACACACATGAGACCATGACACTTTTCTCAATGAAATTAAGTATCCTATGACTTTGATCATCTTTAACAAACCTCGAGGCTCTTACGAGAACATGAATCACATTCATAATATTGTGACAAAAACCTATTTATGCGGGACACATGATGATGGACTAAAAAATTTGGATATAAGCTACAACCACACAAGATGACTTCATGATATATCATAGAACTTAGACATGACACCACAAACCCCAAAAATCTTGGAAATATAAACTAATATACATATATGAAGACACTTTTAGGCACACACTTGATCAAAAAACACTCTCCTTGTTAACTTATGACACAAAAACTTAGAATGAGACAATAACATGACACAAGTACACATTAACTAATCTCGGACTGATAATACACCATAATAGTGCAAATATTGTTTTTTAAACACTTTGTCATACTATACTTGATATGCTAGGACCAAAACATAGAATATAACAACTTAAAAAACCATATACATGTTATATTACTTGAAGAGACATAACTCAATACCATGGAGAAGATGCACACTTGACTTATACATCTCCCCTCACTCCAATGCTTCATTTGCACCTATACACCTATATGAATCCTAGTAGAGGCATATATCACCATGGAGGAGCTTGATGAGAGACCTAAGTAGGTCTCAAGCCCTCTTCTTGGACCTTGAATGTCTCCTCTTTATCTGATTCCACATTTTTGCAGCAAGTCCATCCTTTTTCTCAGTCATATCCTTGGTATCTTCTTTAGCACTTTTATTAGTCTCACCTTCCTTTTGTATGTATGAGCTTATGACCAAAGTTTTTGAGAATTTTTCTTCAATGAATTGCATTACAAAACCTTGTAATGTGCCCTATATTGTGGAACCTAAAAATTCCACTCGCCTTCCTTTGTACTCATAATCCTTATGTCCATATCCATTACAAGCATAACAATACCCATTAAACTTGCTTACATACCTCTTTGTGTTTGATGGCTCATTTTTGCAATATTTTGCAATATGTCCATTTTCTTGGCAATGATAGCATTCAAATCCATATCTTTGACCTAATTTTTTCTCCTTCTTGTCTTGAAATTACTCTTCCTTTTTCCCTTCACATTGATCCTTTCCTTTATAATCATCCTTATTTTCAACCTTAGGACTACAAAAACTAGCCCTATGTCCATAAGCACCACATTTGTAACAATTACAATAAAAACAACATACCTATATGCACTTGGCTTACTTGATAGGTGATCTTCTAGGAGGTGGAAACCTTGATCTCTCTTCCTTGCTTGGTTGTTTACTTTCATTTGATTCTTTAATTTATTATTATTCATTCTTGGATGAATCCTCATTGAATCCTAGGCCTATCCTATCACCATATGAATTTTTTTAACATCCTATTCAGATTTTTTGATCGCTCATGAAAGGATAATACATTTCTTGTCATGGTGGATAACTCTTTCTTCAATTCCTCTTTTTAAGTCTCATGTTTGAGACACTCTTATCTCTTGATCTTCAACTCAGCTTGGGCCTCCTCAAGTTGAGTATTTAAGACTTGGAATATTTCATCATGAGTTCTAGACATCTTGTAAATATGGTCACCATGCTCACCTACCCATTTCCTTATCATGAAGGTATTAATCTAAATATTCTACAAATATGCAGTGTCATCTTTTCATGAAATATATCTCTTTAGCTTGTTAGTATACTTCCAAGGGCCTTTACTAATTATTGGAGGTGATAAGGACTAATGGGGGTGAATCAGTCCATGATAAAACCTATTACACACTTGTTATTCAAACCCTAACCACACATGCTCATATATAAGACATCAAGGTATTTCACCTCAAAGTATGTGATAAAATAGATAAGGTAACGATCAAGGAGGAATACTTGTGATTATGTAGATGGTATGTGTGTGTTACTGACATTTTGATCCAAGCTGGTTGTGAAGAGATTACCTTTGGCTAGGAGGAACAACTTGTATAAGAAACAAAACAAGACCACCAAATGATGTTAAATAGAAAATGACAGTGGACTGCCTAGTGATTTCTAGTTCTGGGAAGTGTGATACTTCCTAGATGGCTATCAATCCACTATTTTATTTAAATTAAGGAAAGTAAATATGAGAAATAAAGGTATTATTGTTAACACTTTGATTTAGGTATCTCAAACGTTATCAACACACTAGATTAAACAAAATATTGAAATACAAAATAATCTAGCATTAGGAAAGGTATGTTTCTAGTTGGGGAAGGTTAGTGGGGTATCTCGGTAAGGTCTGGATGGAATTTGGTGGAGTTATGGGTTGTTTGGTGGAGGTTTAGAAAAAGAAATAGTGGTCAGCGTCGGTCTCATGACTGATGTCAAGATCTGAAGCCGAGACCAACAACGGTTAAGGTGACCGATGTTGGTAGGGTAAATTTGGTAGTAATTAAGTAAAATTAGTTAAATCTTCTCTGTGATTACGCATATAATGAAGGGAGAGTGGTTGGGTTCATAATATTACTAGGAAGACTCAGGAATGTATAGAAGGTAGGTATGGAGAGCCAAAAGTTTGTAGGTGGTTGGGTTGATGGATTGGTGAGAAGGTGTAGATAAAGGAATATAGAGAGAAGTAAAATATAATGAAGGAGGTAATGGATCTAAACTTTAAGCAATCATGAAATGATTAAAATAACATATACGTACTTGCATTTGTAGATCCGATAAGTAAAGGGGGACAATGTTTGATCCATGAAGAGATTTTATGTTCGGGCCTCTACGAATACTCCCGAGACTTTCCCCATGAATATTCTAATGCCTTGGGATGAGAGCCCGATGCTTTCTTAGGCCTGTGGTTGATTATTTTGTGTAGTCCGAATGTTGATAGGCTTTTATTCACTCTTGAATGTAATTTTTCTTCCAAAATTGAAAATCACCAACCTGGGTAAAAGGTTACAAAATTTTATATAAAGTAATCGATGACGGTTAGGTGATCAATGCCATCGAGGAATAAGCGGCATCGGTTAAGGTGGGAAATTCTAGGTTTACCAAAAATAGGAAGATCTTACCAAATTTGGTATGATTTCTCATTGATTCTATGTAGGAAAGTGGATTTCATGTGAGAGAAGGAAAGAATAATTTATAAAATGTCCAGTTAGGTTTAGGAAGAAGTCTTAGTTAGTTAGGTCAAGTTAGTGACTCAACACTAGAAGTGATGACTCAGTATTGAGAGTGATGACTTGGTCATTATGACTTAAATGCCCCTAGAATGGGTCTAGGGTGAGGTGGAGGTACGAGGTGAAATTAATTTAATTAAAATAATTAAATTAATTAATAATGTGAAGGTGAATAATTAATAATGTGGTGATGGTGTCATGATTGATTAAATATATTATGTTAATCGATTGAAGGCGACCAAGGGGAGTGTGACCCGAATTTGGTGTCTACAGAGTAAAGTATACAACATTTTCAATGAAGTAAAATCAATGCAAAGAACATAATATAATATCAAATACACATATATTGATAATAAAATCATATCCACACACTTATATAGATTCTCAAATCAGATCACAAAGAGTAGTGTCTTCAACAATGATCCACAAGATACAATAAAGTGCTCTCAAGATAATCAATGTCTCATGAATACATATGAAGAAATAAAACTATGAGAATGTCTTCAACCTTAAAGATAAGATCTGAAAACTCCTTAGAAACCTGAAAATAACATCAACATGATATGAAGATAGCATCCAAACTCAAGCACCCAAATTTTCCCTCCTTCTCTAACTCGCTCTACAGAAATAACAAAAATTTACACTTTCTCAATTTCTCCTCATGAACAATCAACCAAAATATATCATATAATGAGATTCCAGGTGTTTTGGGCTATGCAAAAAGGGATTTTATTTGCATAAAATGGGTTCTTCAAATGAATATAAAAGGGGTTTTCAAAAGTTAGAACCATTATACCAAAAACTCCATTTTATACCCTTTCCTTGATTCAAATTCAAATGAGGTAGGTTTCCATCCACTTTCTCAACCATGCAATCCTAAAAACATCCCTTAATAATCACTATAACATTCATAATTGACCCATATATGTCGGCCTAACAAAAATAATTCATCCATGACCTAAAAATCCCAAAAACCCTTCCATTGGGGTGACAAAAATATCCTAACCAAAAACTATTTTTGTTCAAGCTCTAAAAATAATCAAACATGTTTAAAATATTATTTAAACATCATATATGGTCTAAATTTATCTCATCCAATCATATTATTTTGTTTACTAGGCCCGAGTTCCTCTTTATAATCTCAAAACATTTGTTTCCTTCACCCTTGACACCACGGAAAATTTAGCTTATCATAAAATTACTTGTACTAAAAAAACATGCCATGTGACCACTAAAATTTTTTTAGAGCTGTAAGAGTACTTACAATAAAGTTATAATTCATGAAAAATCCATCACTTCAAACCACAACATTTTCCTTTACCGTTAACCTTCCAAAAGGTTATTTCCAAAGGTTAGCTCATAAATGATTTTTTTACACTCACTAAAGACCTCAATATGGATTAATTTTATTCCAAATTCATACCTATTCACATTACAGGTGATAAGAATTATAACCAAATCCCTATCATGCTTCAAATAATATAAAACTCAGTACTAAAACAAATGTTGTCTTGAACTACCAAAAATATTCTTACTCAAATAATGACTTGTAAACCATGTCAAATGACATCATCATGAGGAAATACATATATCCTTGGAAATATATCTGAATCTTATTTTGAACATAGCTTTAATTATCTCAAAACTCCACCTGTAGCTCAAGTTATGACCATTTTACTAGACCCCCATTTGAGACCCCAAAACTGTCCTTTGACCAGTCAACATGTTTGGACCTCAAAAAACCATGAACCTGAATTAAAATGTCCTAAAACCTCCATGGACATTAAAAAAATGTCAATTATCATGCACAATTAATTTTTATGCTACTCCTTTGGACCATCTTGTCGTAAAACCTTCTTCTCCGTAAACTGCTATTTTTAAGTTACGCCGACATATCAACTCGACCTCAAAAATAAATTTCTAGAAATATTAGGAGTATTATGCAGCATCCAATTTTCACTTTTGATTAATCAATCAAAAATGGGTCACAACACTTCACTTTCTGTAAACTGCTCCTAGCTAGGGTTTAACTAGGGTTTTAGATCACTTTACCTTCTTAACATTCATTCATAAAACTGTGATGATAAAATGACCTGATTATTTTTGTGAAACCTTATAAACTCACCTTATAAGAATCCTTGAAATCCAAAATTTCCCATGTAAAGCATAAGATTCACAATGAGCATATGAAGTTACACTTTGAGATGGATTTTGCCTTGTTTTTCACCTTGTCTCACAAAATCAATCATATCTAGAAAAATACACATCACAAGGACCTGAAATTTTTCTTAGAGCACTATGAATCATCCCTATAACATATAAAATCATCATAATTATAACAATATATTCCAATATCTCAAGTCACTAAGTCTTACCTATGCTTACATGCTAGATCCTCATAATAAAAACTAGGGTAAACTGAAATAATGCAATAACTCAACATGAAAATTGTGTAAATTACCTAAACATATCTCATATTCCATGAGATCAAATATCTCCAAACCACTCTGTCACTCCTCTAAGCAAGCATACATGTTCCCAATGAGCATATGTAACACAAGAGAAACACATGTACCTACACTATGCCACTACTATGAGTACTCAATAACCCTAAAAACCTAATATCCATCATGTCAAATTTTTCCCAACAAACGAAGAAGCTCAAATTTCTAAGAAACACCTCCTAGGAACCCATATGGGCTTGTTAGAGCAAACATGCATCACTGAATCTCATTGTACTAGGTGATATACATATGAAACATCATGTTAGTATTATGAACAACATAATATTACCTCATACAACATTCAATTTTTCATTTATGTGGTTTTTCATCAAGGAAAACACCTATTAGGACACCATGCCAACATTAAGGATGTATTTGAATATTTAACTTATGGTAAACAAGTGGAAGAATTAGAATATCATTTACATAATGGATTGCTTTATGATCTTGGTAAATTTTGTATTCCACAAGATGAAATATTTCATTTGATTAGGAAAGAACATACTTCTCTTATTAATTTCCATTTTGGTATTGGAAAAATAGTTATATAGTTACAAAGATATTATTATTGGCCTTTGATCTAAGAAAATGTATCTATATAAAAGGTTGTATTTTGTTTAACACTAGTAAGCCTAGTAACAAAAAATTGATCTTTTATACCATACTTCCTGTATAAACCTAGCCCTAGGAAGGTGTTTTTATAGACTTTTTGGAGGTTTATGTATGACAAAAAGAAAACATGACTATTTATAATTAGTTGTGGATAGATTTAGAAAAATGTATTTATTGATGCCCTATACAAAATAGATAAAAGGTGAGGAAAGTACAATTTTTTCTTCAATAATATTTAGGTTAATTTTGGTGTACCAACATCTATTGTATCTAATTGGAATTCTTGATTTATTGGGATGTTTTGGTCAGCTTTTGCGGACTTTATGGATACTAAATTGAAGAAAAGTACAATCATTTATCCAAAAACCGATGGGTAAAAAAATAGTTCAACTATACATTAGTGAGTTTTCTCTGAGGATATTTTCAAAAGCATCCTAAGCTTTGGGATGATCATTTATGTTTCTGCAACATGCTCACAATTATACCCTACATTCTTCTACACATAAGTCTCATTTTGAGACTTGTTTTGGTTATTTTCCTAAGTCCCCTTTGGAATTTTCTTTTGGACAAGAATTAGTGGCGAGATGAATGGGATGATGTTGATAAGGCCAAAAAAATTATTTAGAAGATACATATGGTTTATCAAGTTATCCAAGAGCAATTTGAAAAGATCAAAGACAAGTACAAGGCTAGGCATGACTAACATCATGTTGATCATATTTTTCAAGTTGGTGATCTAGTTTTGTTATACATTAGTAAGGTAATGCTTAAGAGTGAAGGTAACAATGTTACACTAATTAGATATGGACCATTTATTGTTTTGGAAAATATTGGTAAGAATGCCTTCTGTTTACAATTACCTCCATATGTGTGTGTGTGTGTGTGTGTGTGTGTGTGTGTGTGTGTGTGTGTGTGTGTGTGTATTTCATTGTTAATGTAAAAACATGAAATTGTGTGAGCCACTCAAGATCATTGATCAAGATGAGAGTATTCAATTAACTTTTGTTGATGTTTCTTCTCCTAAATATCTTGATGAGCTACGGAAATATGTTGTTCTTGATAAGTGGGTGAGGAATTATTAAATAGATGATGTAGAATATAGTATTTTGGGTCTAAAAGGAATGCGTCCAAGAAATTCAAGTTTTATATAAATTACAAGGGTGAAGGATTTACACCCTCAATTATTGTAAAATAAAACCAAACTTTTGGTGTTCCAAAAGATTATTTGTAGGAGAAGTAATCCAAGAGGATCCTAACAAAACATTATTTAGATAATATGCAATTGTTATGAAATTTTCTTCACATGTAAGAGCTCATTCAAAGATTTCCAATACACTTTGAATGACATCAAATGGAATTCATGTGCAAAAGATGTGGTCCAATAAAGTTTTATCCAACTTGTAAAAATAATGGAGCAAGTTACACAATGATTATATGGTCCAATAGGGGTTGTACATGTATACCAATAAGGTGTTGACAAGTGGTAGAGTCTGATTAAGAAAAAGGGTTATTTTGTTTTCGGCCTCTGTATTTTATGATCAAATGTGATGCGCATGCTATTTGTTAGTTAGGAGCCCATTAATAGTCGGGATCCACTTTTTGTGAGGAGGGGGACCATGCCTTTTTATTATTCACAGTCCATTATAATTATTTTTTCTTATAAACCTCATTGAAGACCAATTCCTAGTGCATGTGGGATTGAACCTCATGGTTTTTCAAATCTCAACACATCCACCTTGTTTGAGTTCTATATCCTCACTATTTTATACACTAACCAACTCATGACTCAGTCACAGGATGAGTCAACATACAAGAAAGTTCATAGACTAAGTTACACGTAACCACCACAATACTTAGTATTGATTCATATAGAGAGCTTAATAGATTATTCAAGTCTTGATTTGAATAACAAATAAAACAACGTGAAAAGTGTGGTCTAAGCCACGAGCTATCTCCAACACCCAAGGATTTAAAAAATATTCTTGCTTCCAACCCATGTGGAATATTTCCCACCAAATGAAAATGAATCCTATTGAAAAAGATACATATAGATATGGATTTGAAGCCTCACCCCATGCATACCAAACTTGGAGCTTTACCGTTAGGCCATGGTAGTCCCGTATAAATTTATACATAAGGAGGTGGGTTTTATCCTCTAAATACGGATGAAACAAATCAAAATGGGAGCATAGAGGGAGATTTGAACCATGTAAATTTAGGCTAAAAGGATACTTGACTTAACCACTATGTCACGGGCCCATAAACATTGTACTAGGGGAAAATTTGTATTTTAGGAGGTAAATTTTGTTTATATAGCCCCTAAATGGAAGAGTTAGAGAATTTTTTTGGATTTTTTTGTTGCATAAATATTTTGGAGATAGAATAAAATGTCCTCTTACAGATTGTGTAGAGATGTTTTGTAGTCCAAAAATTAAATATACATTATTTTTATTATATAAGTGATTTTACATAAATAATTGATTAGTTCGAGAGCTTTTATAGACCTAAGGATGTATCCCACATCGGATGAATTTTTTCATCATCTTGGCTTGCAATGTTATTTTAAATTTTCCCTATTTTATTATTTTTTTATCATTATTAATATTGTTTTAAAGTTATTAAGATATTTTTAATTGTTAATGGGAAATTGATAGTGATTTTATAAGAATCTCAAACTTATAAAATTATAAAGTGAGTCACTTAATTTCTTTTTTATATCAATTACAACTATGATGAGTATAACATCGTGGATCAATAATAAGTGGAACTTATATCTCATTTCCATGAACAAATTTTTCAAAATCCCCACCACATTGAACCCATCATCGAAATGCTTCTTGCTGATAAGCTTTCTTGTGATCATAAATCTAGTGGAGAATCCCTTTTTGAGTGGTCTCAACCCTCTTCCACTTTACCAACATCTATTATTCCTACATTTATGGTGCCTACATCCTTGGGGAACCTTATCTATTAATCCAAAAAAATTATGCCTCTTCCTACAACCACTATTGTAGAATTACACATCCTACAACCAATTATAATGGTTCACACACTTATTCATCCAAAACACAAGTACTTGAAACCCTTGTTCATACACTACAAGCTCAAATATTAAAATTACACCAAGATGCATTCACTTCATCTCATGATATGTGTTATGATCAGTTTCTTCATAACCCACTTGAACCTAAAGTGGTTTCTTACCTTTTCATATCAATTTTCTTGCTCCTAAAATCCCTATATATGATTGAAAAGGGGATCCCATTACACATTTATGCTCATTTCATATGGATTGATTTGGTCATGCTTCTTATGACATATTACTTACCACAATCTTCCCTAGGAATCTTAAGGAATTTTCCTTTCAATGGCTCTATGATATCCCCACACATTTTATGCACTCTTTTACTACTTTGGAAATTAAATTTTTGGCACAATTCTTTATCAACATTAGAAACAAAGTTTTTATATACAATTGTCTAAAATGAAATAAGGATATAATGAACCTATCAATGATTATGTCTTACAATACAAGATAATTCTTAAAATATGAGAAATATATTATTTGATGGTGAATTATAAGACCTCTTTGCACAAATCTTGTTTTATCCCTTCGAATAATCAATTATTTGACCCTTAATTAAATTTTAAGTCAATTTAATTAGATGTAGAATAAATTAGTCCCACAAAACTTTCATTTCATTTTACCATCCATTATGCATTATCATTCATACAACCATTTATTGAATCATGAACCATATGTGTGTTTTCATAAGCATATTGATCCATAGGGATCTAGAAAAACACACCACTTCATTGGTTCTATCAGTACCAAGAAGGAGAATTGAAGAAAATGAAGAAAAAGGAGGTAAATAGAGGTTATGGACAAAACTCTACTCTGTACAGAGCAGTGGTTGCAGAACTACCACCCCGTAGGGTGACGTTCTTATGAATCGCCATCTAGTAGGGGCGGCAATCCTATAACTTCCAGTCTATATAGGGTGGCGGTCCTAACACATTCAAATAGAAAAGAGAAATGAAGCGTGAATGGATGTGAATTTAAATTGTTTGACCTTATCTCTTCCCTTCCTCAACCTTTCCCATTCTCTAGTACATGGGAGCACTTGGGAGAGGCTATAAATTCATGGTAGGAGTAAGAGAATGGGAATTTAGAGATCCAAAGAGATAAAAGAGAAAAGGTTTAAGTTTAATGAGAGAAAGTGAGCAAGATCTTTAGTGCTAGAGTGGAATTATAGGAGCAAGGTGTAGAAACAAAGAAAGAAAGCATAGGAAGGGAGGTTTTCATTATTGTCTCCATTTTCTACTTCTTGTAATCTATAATTGTCTATAATTGACCAATAAAAGTGGTAAGAAAGAGCATTTTTACCTTCCTGATTGGTTTTCCTCTATTGGAGGTTTCCAAGATAAAATTGTTGGTGTTTGGAATTTAATTTATTTCTTTTCTATGGAATTTAATTTTTATAGCACTAGATAATCAGTCACTAAATCTATAATTTTAAAAAAATCTATCGTTTTCAAAATTTGAAAGTAGAACAACATAATTTTGTGATTTTGTAGAGTTCCAAAGTAGAAGTTTAAGAATCATTTTGGTATCAGAGTTGATTATATATCCAGGACTACGAATTCAATTATTTCTTGTGATTTGTATGACAGTGACATGGTCCAAAGGTGAATAAGTTTTACCTTATGAGCTAGATATTTCTATGAAGAAGTGGAAACATAGAATTCAAGCTCAAATGGAGGAAGAGAACTTGGTCCATAGACTCAAAATGCTAGAGACCATGATGGATAGGTTGCATAGAAAACAAGAAGATATTTTAGATCTACAAAAGATGATTTTGGTTACGCAAGATTCCATGGAATCGAGTTGTTCGAGCAGTGGCTGAATTTTTTTGTAGTGGAAAGATCCATGAAGAGGAAGAATAGGAAGAGTGTGAAGAAGATATGCCAATTGTAAGTGAGAAGGTAAAATCTACTTATAAACCTTTTAAAGTTGAAACGAAAGTGGAAATAAAGAACTGTGAAGGACAAGAAGATGCATAATTGCTTGATAAGTAGTGAAAATAGTTGGAATTCTATTTTAGTGTGCATAATGTTACTGAGGCACAAATGATCACCTTTGCATGTCTCAAAATTGAAGGTCATTCTATGGTTTGGTGGGAACCCCATCTAACGACTTGTGAGAAGAAGAAATACCCTATTGTCATTACTTGGAAAGGTTTTAAATAATTTCTTAGAGCTAACTTATATCAATTCAGCCATAAGAATGACATGATGATTAAGTGGTAGTACTTTAGACAGGAAGCGGTCAAAGTGTGTAAGACTATACTATGAAGTTTTAGAGATAGGCCATGTTGCTTAATATGGACTTGGAGGATGAGCACATTCTCGCCAAGTATTTTGGAGGACTTCACACTCACCTTTGGAGGAAGGTAATCTCCATGAAGCCTAAGGTTATCATTAAATCTTGTATACAATAATACTACATTGATGATGAGAAGAAGTAAGGAGAAAAAAATCCAAAGGGAGAATATTCAATAGATCGGTAGGAAAAAGAATAAGGGAAGAAAAGTAGCAAAGGTAAATGGAAAGGTAAACATGCCACTAATGATTTTCATATTTGTAAAGATCCTATGAATTTTTGTAACAATTGTGATATAAATGGACATACCGACACCACATGTTGGAAGTTACATCTGTAATTACACCCAAAGCACCAAACCAAGGATTTCAAGAAATCCATGGGTGTTGGGAAGACAAAAGTAGAGGTGGAGATTGAGGATGATTCTAATGTAGATTAAAGGATGGGATGTATGGCCATTAACATGTACGGGGAGCATAAGAAGAAGAGATGAGTAAGCTTTTCCAAATCAAAATCCCAACTAAGAAGACTAAGGTAAACACTTTAGTAGATTTTGGTTCTCGATCAAATCTACTTCTAATATTGTTTTAGAACAACTTTGCCTAGAGACTTATGCACATCCACATCCATACCCATTGGGATATGTGAAGAGGGGTGTAGAAATACAAGTTACAAGAAATTGTAAGTTTTAGTTTCAGATAAATACCCAATATATTAATGTATTAGAGGTTGATATCATTCCACTTGATGCATTTTATGTTGTCTTCAAGTCCTTACTTGTATTATAGGGATTTTGTGTTCACAAGGAGGGAGAACCAGTATAGATGGGTTAATGATGGAGTCATTTTTCAAAATCTGGGCACACACGAGAAAATCAAAGAAGCCTATGGTAAGTGCCAACCAAGAACCAAGACTTATTCAGGAAAATCATCAGTCTTGTTTAATTTCATTGAAAGCAAAGAAAAATGGACTTGAGATCATAAATATTTTGGATAGCACTTGTCAGTTTTTGCGAAAGAATCCAACACAAAAATTTCTCATCCAAGGAGAAAAAAAACTTCCTTTATGTAGTCACTATATCTATCTATGGATTCACTAGACCTAATCATGGGGTAGCAAGGAGAAGAGGAGATATAGGGAAAAATGGTGACTATAACAACACCATACATGGATAGGATTAAGCCAATCCATCTCAAGATACAAAGAAAAGAAAGGACTAAACCACTACAGTATGGGACCTTCACCATACTTGAGCAATTTTGAAAAAAAACCTTTAAGCCATACTTCATGTAGATGCACGCGATGACAAGTTGCAAGAGCTCGCACCTACTAAAGCCATATATGCATGACAAAGAAGAAAAGATATAGAAGTTTCCTTACAAAGAGGATTGTACTCAAGGAAACCTAGAGGAGGATGTAGCACTGGAGTAGAAAATGAGAGATCCACAGGAGTCTTGGCAAGTTAGGCAAGAGAAGACACCAAGGTAGACCCAGTGGTACTCGAAAGAGAAAGAGAGGGAGTTTATTCCTCTACCACTAACCCAATATGATTTTATGGAAAAAAACCTCCTAAGTAGTGGAGGTATGATCCATAGGGATCCGAAAAAACACACCACTTCATCAGTTCTATCAGCACCAAGAAGGAGGATTGAAGAAAATGAAGAAAAATGAGGTAAATGGTGGTTCTGGATAGAACTGCCACTATATGCAGAGCACCGTTTATAGAACCACCATTATGTGTAGAGAAATGGTTACGAAAATACCACCTGTAGCACAATAGTCCTATAATCGATGCCTAGTATGGATGGAAATATTGAACCCGTTGGTCTACCTAGGGATGTGGTCCTGACACTTACAAACAAAAAGATAAATGAAGCGTGAATGGACATTAATTTGAATCGTTTGAACTTGTCTCTTCCCCTGTCTCAACCTATCCCATTTTCTATTACACAAGATAACTTGGGAGAGGCTATAAATTCATGGTATGAGCAAGAAAATGGGCATTTGAAGATCCAAAGATATCAAAGAGAAAAGGTTTAAGTTTAATGAGAGAAATTGAGCAATATCTTCAAATCTTTGAAGTGAAATTGTAAGAGAAAGGTGTAGAAATAGAGAAAACAAGCATAGGAAGGGAGAGGTTTAGATCTGTTGTCACAATTTTCTACTTCTTCTAATATGTAATTGTCTATAATTGACCATTAAAAGTGGGAAGAAATAGTGTTTTCCCCTTTCAAACTAGTTTTCCTCCATTGGAGGTTTCCAGAAAAAATGTTTGGTGTTTGGAGTTGAATTTTTTTCTCTTCTCTACAATTTCCTTTCTATAACACTAGATAATCAGTGACTAAATCTCTAATTTTCAAGAAAATCTATCATTTTCCATAGTTGAAAGTAGAATAGCATTATTGTGTGATTTCATAGAGTTCCAAAGTAGAAGTTTACAGATCATATATAAAAACCATATACAAGATCAAGAGAAAGAGAGTACACAAGACACCAAATTTAAGTGGGAAACCCTCAATTAGAATAAAAACCATTGAAATAAAAACATTATATTTCTATGTTAAAATTTTAGTGAGGTACCAACCCCACAAGGAGCACCAACCCCTAGTTTAGTAGAGCACCAACCCCTAATTTAGTGAAGCACTAACTCCACAAGGAGGATACAACCCCATAAGATTACCAAACACTAACTCATCCACCTAAATATGTTTTATCTCTAAATTTTTTTCTTCCATAATTGATGGAAATCTCTAATTCATCTCACACAACTTTGCTCAAACCCTAGATCTTCAATCTTGTACAATATTCTTCCTCTTCAACTTGTCTTGCATCTAAAATCTTGCTTACATGTTATAAAACCTTCCTCACCTGAAATGCATCCGATCATCCTTAAAATCCTGCCTTCATACCTACAAAACACTCTCTTCTAGATCACACTTTTTCCCCATGCAAGAGTAGCTCTAAAATGGAGCTCAAACTTCACTTTTATATGCAATTCTTATATCTAACCCAAATGAGGTCGGTACCTAATAATAAATTCTAACCATAAAATTCTTTTAAAAATGAAATAAACTTAGTACAATGGTCACATATGACACATATAGGTCTATCATGCTAAAAACCTTCATCCATGTACCAAAATCCTCAAAACCATTGGAATGAGAAAAATCCACTCACATAAAAACCATACTTGGTCAATCTTCCATATTCACCAAAATTAGTAATATATAATTTAAACATAAAACATGGTCACAATTTACATGCACCAATCAAATTATTCCATTTAATGGGCCCACTGGCTTGTTACCTTCACAAAACAGTTGTTTCCAACAACCTGAATATTCCTTTAGGCCTCAAGACACCTCAATATTAACTAAACTATGGAATGTGAAAAATAAATGGAAATCCCAAGACCTGTAAAATACATATAATAAAGTTAGAGATAATGAAACACCCACTGGTTCAAACCACAACAAATTTTGTCTTCACCAAATCATGCTACCCAAACACTTGTTTTGCAAACTCAACTTATTTTCACCCTTCCTAGCACTTTCAAGACCTAAAAATTCATTCAATAGATGAAAATTTCACCCCTTTCAACTTTACAGATGATATCAAGCATCAACTCAACCACTTTTTTCTTCAACCAACTCAATCTTTTAATAAGAAAAACCTTGTCCCGAAAATACAACTACAAAATTATTCAAAAATTCACCTAAATGACTAAACAGAAATCCTCATCATGAGACAATCATACCTAATTGGAAATATATCTAAATTGACTTTGCATAAAATATAATATCTCTTTTCAAATCAAATTGAAAGGTGTTCAACCAAGCTAATCTCTACAAACTTCTTGTTAACCCTTCTTGGACTCGAACCGACTTTTTTCCGAATATGCTCCATCACAAAAAAATTACTTCCACACTTAAACAAAGCATGGAAAAACCTTATACATGATTCGTAAGAACTTAGAAACCTTCACCAATCATGAATAAGTCATATTCATCAATTTACCTCTCATAGCCATTTGTACCCTACCTGAACAAACATCCTTCATTATTGACCCTCAAATAACTCGCTCATAACTTTTTCATACATTGAACAATCTTCAGGTTTGATATACCAATGGAAATACATATTTAAACTAGCTTCACAACATGAATTAAAGGAGTCCTAACTCCATGTAGCTCTTGCAATCTCATTTTTTAAGGATGCTCCAAACTACCCCAAAGACCAGTCCTCATAGATAGGGTAAAATTTTAAATTTTCACCTCAACCATGATCTGAAACTATCATGTAAAATATAGAAAAACACCACGGGTAAGATCAGTGTCAATTTAATCATCACCTTCTTTGGACAAATTCTCCTTAAAATGGACTTCTTCATAAACATGTAATTTCAAGTGGGGCTCACATATGGTCATAAGAAGTATCTTACCTTTATAGAAATAAGGAAGGGTTCTCTACAACATCCAATCATTAAATTTTTCAATATCAATAAAAATAGGGCTGATATACTCATTTTTCTGTAAACTACTCCTAGTTAGGGTTTTTCTAGGGTTTCAAACCACTTTACCTTCTTAACGATCGTTCATAAAAACGTGATGATAAAACCACATAATTATTTTTTTGAAATATTCATAACTGACCTAAGAATATATTCCAAATATATCAGGTCCCCATGCAAAGCATACAATTCATAGAGAGCATTAGAAGGTCTAATGTTTCTTTAAAACCACACTATAACTTACCCAGGGCCACAAAAACTCACATATCCTCAAAAATATTCTTTATCGTGACCTAAAATTTGGAATGAAGCATCATGAAACCATGTTATAAATTTCCATACTCACCATATAACTTAGATATCTTTCAAAATCTCTATCCATAGAAACTTACCCATGTTTATCCATTTGTTTCTCATTATTTTCTTCTTAAGGACCTCATAGAAGAACCAAACCACTGAATGTAGACTTGAAACTCACCATACACCTAAGTTACACTTCCATTATATTACTAGCATGCTCCAACATGACTTATCTAGTCCAAATCTCATACCTCTACCGCATTCTACATTTTCTAGGTCTAGAAATAATCCTAGAATGACCTAACTCAACCATGAAAACTCATATACCATGATGCCCAATATACCATGATGCCTTATGCAGACCCATAGAAACCTTAAACACACCTTATGGACCATGAATTATATCATGAAAACCTTCAACTCACTTGGGAGACCTCAAATCATGACTCTACCTAAAAAACCAAGCTCCAGGACCTCCTGAACACTCTAAAAGTGTGACACTACCACTCAACCTTCATGTTTGACCATTGACTAACATGACATGGAGACACATAAAACACCATGACACCATTTTACATCAATGGAGTTGACATCAATGACAACACAAACACACATAATGGCCAACACTTTGATCTTGATCCTACAACTTTTTGGGTTGCTTTCCTTCCTAGGTTTGTTTTTCGCTATCAAATCCTAGTTCTGCACATATAACAAGGATCTATTAATAGAATTATGTTAACCTCAAATCCTATCTATATAATACTATTGTAAAATAAAAATTATATGGGTTGTGGGTACCCCCACATACAACCAACATTGGCACTACTCAAGAGGCCTCAAACTACAAATCATTCTCCACCTAGAGTGTGATATATTTTATTTGACCATTATTTATTTTAATTTAATCTTTCTAAAATACTTGAAGATTTGATGTTTGGATTATTTTAGATGAGATATGTGGCTTATTTGGCCTATTTTTTAGCTTCACACACTGTGTGGGTGCTTCCTAATGATTATAGATGTGTAATCATGAGATTAGGGAGATTTGGATTCCTTTTGTACGTGTATGAAGTGAGTTCTCCAAAGATAAATCTGTAGGTTCCAAGTTATAAAATGAGTTAGTGTTTACATGCTTATATAGGGTTTCATTTATGATTTTTCTAAAAATGACTAACCCAGGATGAAGTATAAGACCCAAAAAAATGAAATTTTGAAAGTGTAGTTGGAATACATGTACTATCTTAACCAAAATGTATGGTCCTACCTAGGAGAAGAGAATGTTCCAAATGAACTTTGGATTTGTTAAATTTATGTCTCTCAATTGATTTTATGTATTTTTTTCTCGGGATGTGTCGACATGTCGGTGTGCAATGATAGACAAGCTAAATAGTTGATCTTCGAAAGTGATAAGAAGGAATGACTAAGTTTTATTTATCATAGAAAGAGTACATAGTCAAATCAAGGGTTACAAAAGATAAAATTACCAAATTTGAGTGTCTACATTTTCCCCCTTTAAGTATGAAATTGAACATTTCATACTTAAAGGAAACTATAACTAAGTGTGTAAACATACTTTAATGCCTTTTCCTGAATGTTTTATTTTTAATTGTACTTTTGTGTTTGGTGTTGGCATGCTCCATGATAAGACCTACAATATAAAGTGTTGTCAATTTATATGATAGATAATTGACTGTAACTCAAATAAAAAATGTAGCAGAAAAAACTTCATTTACATATATGTAAAGTGAAAGATGTAAATAAGGAAGGAATACACATGTTCCTTCATGATTTGGTTTTTCTTGAATATTTTTATCCACTAAAATTCACTAAAGTATTTGAGGTGATCATTCCCAATCAATGTTCAGAGATATCAGAGTGTTATGTGCATTAAACCTAACACAAAAATGTGAAAGAGAGAGAATAAGAAAGAGGTACAAATGCAACCTATGAAGGAAGAATACCGTGTACCAAATTTATTTATCAACTCTAATATCTTCCATTTTAAGTGTAATAGGAGAAAAATCCTACCCATGAATCCCTTAGATACTTAGTCACCTTCCATAAACCCACACATCATACCACTACAACCGGATTTAGACCCAATTTTACAAATAAGGACATACGGTACAATTGAGAATAGGTTCCTCTAAACACTCCCCATATGCCAAATAGATAAGTATGAATTAAAATAAATACACAAATATACGAAAAATGTGCTAACAAAACTAAAATAGGAAAGAGACATATGCCCCAAATATTCCTAAAAATGACCTTAAAGCTAAGTTTTAGTGCGAAGAAGAACAAAACTTATAATCCCCTTGTATTGATCTAAAATGAGTAATTTGGATGTGAAAACTTATAGAAAACCTGTATACATATGTGAAAATATTAAAAATGTTGAACAACCTACTAAATTTTTCTCCTTGTTAAAAACTTGTGGTGGGATAGAACCGTACTATAGGGTCCCGACCAAGGTGTATGATTTTGACCATGTGTTGTTTTTCCCAAAATTATGCGTATGAATATATTTTTGACTAGTTTTACCCTATATATACTTGAATCTTCCCCATATCTCTATTTCTATCTACTGAAAATGTAGAATAAACTCGAGATAGATGCCCCCTCTATTGAGATATGTGTAAAAAAAAAAATTTGATCATGTGCCTCAAATAGGGTTCATTTAAGGCCCCCTCCAAAAAAATATTATAGAATGGGCGGTGAATCTCCGAAATTGACTTTCAAGAGAATGGATAATATCTAAAAAAGTTCAATGGAAAAGGTGATTCAATATTTTGAATATTTCTGAAGTTTCGCAATATTAGACGGGTGTTAGATGGATGTCTCTATAGTATCGATGGGGGTCGGTTAGATGACCATCTTTTGTCAATGTAAAGGTTTGGACCATCATCGTTTACTAGGTTGGAAGACCATGTTTTGATAATGGGCTAGGTTAGACATCTGTCTCTACAAGTTAGATGGTATTGTATAGACGGTCATCACTTACAGGGTTAGAGGGTTGTCTTTTGACAATGGCATGGGTTGGAAAATTGTCTCTATAGGTTGGATGGTGTTGCATAAGATGGTTGTCTATATGCACATCTACCACTATGACCATCTCTTTGAAACTTGATGATCGCTTATCGTGATTAGATGACACTAGGTTGGATGATCACCTTCTATGTCCTGCTCTCCCATGCACACACACACATCTCTTTCATGTCCATCATAAGTGTAGGATAATAGGCTTGTACATTCTTCTATGTTCTAAAAAAGGAATAAATACAATGATTAAATACATATGTGATATATGTATTATGCCTCAATGAATATGAGTGTAGTTTGATTAAAAAAATTGTTGAAATACATGAATAAGTTCATTTTTAAGTGTAAATAGTAGGCAAAATGACACAAACAAATGTCCTGTCAGCTAAAAATTTTGGCAAACTAGATGGCAGATGGCTACTGAAAATTTACCATTTCCAATTTTCAAAACCCCTAATATTCACGAGTTTATCAAAAATTTCCCCTAAAATTTTCCCTAGCCTCAAAACAATAACTCGTGTACTAGTGAAGGAGATATCTATTTTTTTTTTGTAAAGTGCTAAAGATGTGGCCACCTCGAAGAACCTATAGTTGCAAAAGGAAATGTGTTTATGCATGGTGGAAACCATGGTGCCTAATAAAAAAATGCTAGCAATAGATGATGATAGTATACAATAAATTGACTAATAGGAATAACACATGTAGGAAAAATAAGAACAATATCAATGCATATATTTTCATACAACAACATATAAGAGCATACAAAATGATTTAGGGATTACAAGCATAGGACACCCATGGGGTTTGACAAGATAGTGAAGGATAGTAGGCATGAAAACAAAAGAGAAATAAATTACAAACAAGATAGTCATGGTGCTACAAACTTGGGACACCCACGATGTCAAAATACAATCAAGGAACATAGGCCACAAGAGAGGAAAATAAGAAAGTAATAAAACACACAAACACATATGCATGAAACAAGAGTGTAACAACATGAAATATCATGTACTAACCAACATGATTAAAATATGTGAAACTATAGGTGTCAACATTACACAAGAAACAAGTTTTATTCTGTAAGTCTAAAAATAAACATGTACACAAAGTATATAATTGAGTGTAAATGAGGAATTGAAAAGGAACTATAATAGAAGAATACCACCTATATGATGTAGAGGGGGTGCCCAAGTGATAAGAATGTAAGGAAACATGAGTGCTCCTATAAGCATGTATCAATCTATGTGTCTTGCATCCATCTCAATATACCAAGTGAACACATGTGTGTATAGAGATAAATTTTGTTATCTATCATACCAAAGTGACAAAAAACATGTGTAATATAAAGTACTAACAACATAAATAAATGCATTGGTTCTGATTTTGTATTTTTGTAAATATTTGAATATTTTTATACTATCACAATGCATAGCCATATACAAAAGAGGTGAGTATAAAAAGATCTAACCAATTATAACCTCATAAGGAGGTGAAGGAGCTACCATAGAGGATGGAGTTTAAGGACTTAGTGATGATTCAAATACTAGTGGAACTATTGTAGTACCATGCTCCAAATAAGGCATAATAGATGTATAACTAACATGCACAAAGTGGTGTTGATGTAGTGGACTAGAGGAATGAGTGTAATGGCCACTAGAAGGATATTGAGAAAATATGGGGGTAGTATGTATACTAAAGGACTAACGTAAAACTATAGGGGAGTGAGAACAATGGGAAAAGTATCATAAGTTGGTAATCCTTATGAGGAGGCCTAGATTCCTAACATGTCAAGTATGCAACCAAAGGCCTATTGGGGGACCTAAGAGGATCAATACTAGGAGAGGAAGTGTGTACAAAAAAGGGCCCAAAAGGATATATATAATTAAAAATATAGTGCATGATTACGGCTTAGGGAGTAATATAGAAGCATTACATACATTATGTGCAACTAAATACCTATCTATAGGACTAGGAGGAGGAAATATAGAAAGAGAACTAGACATTATATGAGGGTAGACTCAAATGGAATACCTTTAATGGTGATAACCTATTGATTTTGAATGAAATTAACACATCGATGTATAAATGAGGGAATGAACCTAAGATTACGTAGCCAAGGGATACCTAACTACAGGGAACTAGAACTGAGAGTAGATACAACCAATAATGAAACCTATGTAGTAATAGGACCAATAATGATTGTTAGAGTATGCCGTAGTGAGGGTTTGTATCAAGTGCAAGATTGTGTGTAGAGACTCCCAAATATGTAAGTAGTGTGAGAGAAAAACATTATGCTTACATGCGGATCAACCAAAACACCCCTTATCAGTTTTTTATTAATATAAATAGGAATAGAAACAATATATTAAATGAGTGAAAAATAATTAAGAGAGTCATAAAAGGTGATAAGTGGATAAGAATATAATTATTATTAACTTTAATAATCATTACATCTAAGGAGTTATCATAAAAATGGAAGTGGAGGCATTACATTATAAGAATTATGTACATCTAAAGAATATTTGCAATGTAATTCTTAGGAATTGTATCATTCCAAATTTTCCTCTTAGAGTTATCATAGATCAGATTTAAATATTTAGTAGGTCCATCCCATTAGATATCTTGAGAATTGATAAGGTCTTCGATAACATGACGATGCTTTAAGTAACTCTTTTAGAGTTCCCAACACACCTATGAGAATCACAATGGGCATTACCGTTAAACATTTTTCCTTAAGGTATACTCATATCAACCTCAAATTATGGATGGAGAGATATGATATTACACTAAAGAAATTGTTTCAAGATAATGTGAGGTGGACTTGGCAATAGATTAAATTAATGATACACAAAGCTGACTGTAGCTTAACAGTTTCAATTATATCATATCTTGTTACTCTTTTACACGTGTTTATGTGGTATATTGAGCTTGATGCGGTATAGACACAGTGGTACACAATGGCATGTGCTTTCCAACCCTTTACCCAAAAATCCTATACATCTAGGTTAATCAATTCAGCTATGGAATCAATGGAACCCACCATTCGGACATTGTGCTATCAAAAGAATCGGAAATTAGCCATCCCGCATTTAATTTGGAGGATCTGGAAGGATAGAAATAATATCGTTTTTAGAAATAAGAAGCAGAATTTTAAATTCACTCTTGCAAGATCTCCCAAGGCATCAAAGAGGACATGGCCAGATTTAAACCTCCCAAGAACAATTGTTACCCTGAAAATGAAAAGCACATCTTATCAAATTGGCAGATCGGATATTGGAGCAACCCCGGGAATAGTGTGGATAGATCTTTGGTTAAATGGCATCCCCCTGAATCCAATTGGTTCAAGCTGAACTTTGATGGAGCCTCTAAGGGGAACCCTGGAACAGCAGCTGGAGGAGGAGCAATACGGGACCATAAAGGTAATTTGATTGCTGCATATGCTGGAAAAATGGGAATCCAAACCAATCATTTTGCAGAAGCTTTATCTGCTCTATGGGGATTGAGAGTTGCACGGGCCCAAAATATCCAGAACCTCATTGTTGAAGGGGACTCCCTTAATATTATTAAACTGCTTAATCAGTCCTCTTCTCCTAGCTGGAATATCAAAGATTTTATCTCTGAATCCATAAGCATCAGTCATACCTTCAACAGCATCAGAATCATACATTCTTACAGGGAGGGAAACAAACTGGCCGATGCATTGGCCAATTATGGCATTAATATAAATTTCACTATTTGGGATAATGATAGTATCCCTAATCAGCTTCACAACAGCATACATGCGGACCTTCACACGCAAACAATCTCTAGAGACATGCCTTAATCTTTGGAGGAAATCCATAAATTCTTCCACATGTGCTGTTTTAATTTATTTGGCGTGGCAAATGATATCTAATTCAAATGATAGCAAGATTTTGTTTAGGAACTTCAAGTGGAGTGGTCTAAATTTAAAAACAGCGCACGCGGGAGGTACAATAGCTGTTGATATTCGGATGCCTAGCTCCGCGAAAACCGAAGATAACTACAAGGTGAAAGCTGACAGGGAAAGGGTTTTCACGCGCGACTCCACGCAGGCTCAGATCGGCAATCATACAGCCGTTCGTGGGAGGACCAACGGCTACAGTTCCCATTTTTATGCGACCCGCAACAGTGAGAAACGAACCACTCTCAACGCCCAAAGGTATTCTGAAAATTGTTGTAACCAGCACATCATTGTGAAGATGGGAGGGCCTCCCTGCCAGATTGAGCCGTGCGCGGACCCTGACTGGAAAGAAAACACTGAGCTCTGGAACATTCTTAGCATCGGCGGATTCACCAACTTTGTGGAAAGAGTGCAAGGACATGATCAAAGCATTTCTGTTCGCTTTGCCAAGGAGTGGAATGAGAGGACGGTCGACTATGGAGGGCAGAAAATTCTTATTAATGAGGAACTCATAGCCGAAGCGACTGGCCTCAGCTTGGAAGGATACCGCTTCTTCAACAAGAGGGTCATCAAAGAGGTTGAAGAGAGAAGATTTGTGGAGGAGGAGGAGAAGCTTATATTCAACACCGCGGGTCTGCTTATTAACTCAATTCCATCCCCGTATGATGAAGTCACCCGCATGATGATTCGCTTCATATCCTTAGAAGGCAGGTTTGTTACTGTCCCTGCCAAGCACCTTGTCTTTTTGAATCACTTTCGTAGGAGTAGGTTGGTTTGCTTCCCTCACTATCTGTTAAATTCTCTTGAACGCTCCATTTTGGAGTTCCAGAAGCATACCCGGGCGGTTCCCTTACACCAAGGGCTTATTTTGCTTATTCACAAGCACTGCCTTGTTAAATTCCCCGGTCTCCCTTCCTCTCCCGGCCCGGCTTTGTTGGGTTCCGCTGCTGCCAGTCCTGTCTCCCCTGCTGCCCCTGCTGCTGCCCCCGCCTTCGGTGCTGCTACCCCCATGCCGGCTGCTCATGCTTCTCCTTCTTTTCCTCCTGTTGCTGCCCCTGCCACCCACCCTGTCTCTACCTCTAAACGTGTCACCAGGGCTTCTAGGAGACTCAACCTTGAGTCTACTGCTGAGGGGGTTGAACCTTTGGAGGACATTGCTCGTGATCTGCTGAACATTAGTAGTGCCAGTCCCCAGGCGGCACCAACGGATAACCCTTCTAGGAGATTGGAGGCCTTAGAGGCTGAGCTTAAATTGCTGAAGGATGAGGTTAAAAACCTTGCTAAGCAAAAAGGCAAACAAAGCATTGAGGGGGAAGGGAGCATTGGCAATAGCCAGATTGATGACATATACAAAAAACTGACCTCCTTAGACTCCCGCCTAGGGAAGATGAAGACTAGGCATGAGTATAATATTGCAGCCTTCAGGGCCATCGAGGAGTTCATCGAAGGTCATGCAAGAAGTGTTTCACAACTTAGCGGTGTCCCGGCTACACTTTGGGGCAATGAGAAAGAGAGCAAAAGAACCAGAGAGGAGCTTGATAAGACGGATGCTGCTCATATGACCACGCTGGGCATGTATCATGCTTGGAAAAGAGTAAAGATGAGTATTGATCAAGCGGCCAAGAAGTAGTCCCGACTACTTTTGCTGGTCCTTATTGTTTTTATTACTGCTTCTTGGCTGTAGGCTTGCTGTTTTTTTGCCGTTGTTTTGCTGTTAAGTCTCGATTGTATAGCTGTTCTGGGCTTCGTTGTTCTTTGCTGTAACTTTTGTGCTTTGCTACAGCTTCTCTGCTCCTCTCTCTTATTCCGGCTTTTAGGCCTTCTTTTGTACACAAGGGTATAGTCCCTTTCAAAAAACTATTTACCAATATTAAAAAAATTATACACTACACATAATTGTTATAGTTTTGTTATAGTTCTTTTATACTTCCTTATTTTTATTGATTACATATATCGTTTAAATGTTATGTTTCGGGCTAAAAATACTAACCCACGTGTCATTTGCATTGTTGAAACCTCTTACTTCAAAATATCCTTCTCTACTAGTTTCTATATCATTTCATCATGTTCGACATTCTTAGTTTTCATATATGCTTGCTTGATGTGTGTGTTACTAGTTACTTGTCTCATTGATTATGATGTACATTCCTTTCTTGTATTGTGACACCATGGGTATCATATGTTTTTGGCTTGATGCCTATCTTTTATGATCTTGTTTTTCGGCCTACATGCTTTGATTATTTTTTGAAACTATGGGCATCCCTTGTTTGTGGTTGTATTCCTTTTGTGTGACATTATTTACATACTATTAACTCGACTTCATTATGTATGCAATTGTTTTCTTATAAATTCATAATTAATATTGTTATTATTGTCACCACTATTTCTATTATTTATATTTTTGGACATCATGGTTTCCACCATGCACAAAACCTCATTTTTACAAGTAATATTTTTTCAAGGTGGCCACCTCTTTTACATCCTACACTCTTCTACAACTTCTCATATGTCTAGTGCATGGGAACACATCTATTATTTATAACCACATGTTAAATATGGTTTTTTGCACATGCCTTAAAATAAGGGACATTCATCTAGATATATTATACACCTACAAAAACATAATAATAATTCTAGGATAATATGTAGGTACTCAAAAGAAAATCCAAGCATGAAAATATATTAAATTATACATAAGTTCAAAAACATACATATTGGTTAAGAATGTATGGATCGTTTTGAAATTTTGATATCGTTTTCCTTGGGAAATCTACATTATCTTCTCAAAAAAATTATATTTTCACCTACAAGTACAAGTTTTTGACATAGTTTTATATCAACATCACTCACTATAGATCAATTATAGGAGGTTAACTACTTCATTCCTTCACCATGACACTTAGTTTCTACTATAGTTTCGGGAATCTTGATGGTGTGGATCTCATTTATTCATCTACATTTTAGTACATTATAGTTTCTATTCAGTTGTGGAGAAAATTGGAAAGGATTGGGAACACTTGATCTATTGTATGTCCTTATTTAAAGAATTGGGCCTAGATCTATCTATAGTTGTGTGTTTCATGGGGTTACAAAATGTTATAAGTGGATACGTTCTTTATATGTATTCTTTACTTTTTCTTACATATAAAAGGAGAGATATTAGATCCATTGAATGAATTTAATACACATTCTTATTCCTTTATGGGGTTCTTCAAGATACTTCACTCTCCTTATCTCTCTCCTCCATTTCAATGTTGGGTTATAGGTACCTAACACTATGGTTCTCCTTAAGACAATTAGGGACTAATCAACCTTAATTATTTAGTAACAAAAATCTTCAACTACAAACAAAGAACAATAATTTATCCCTCTATAAAATAAATAGGTGTATTCCTTCCATGTTTTTCTCTTTTTTATTTTGTGAAAATTAAAATTTTACATGTTACACTTTACATTTTAGTCAAATTTTAATTATTTACCATAGACATTGATTATATTGTATGTTGCACGTTTCATCATGGATCATGCCAACACCAACATAACATTACTCTATAAAACAAAATTTGAGTGACTAAAAAATGTGTTTACACACTCATCTATCTTTTCCTTCAAGCATGTAATTTCATTTCATATTTAAAGGGGGAAATAAATATAGACACTCAAATTTGGCAATTTACTCATTAATATTGTTGGTTTTGACAATATAACTTGTCTAAGATAAACACAACCTTTATATCCCCACTTAGTACACCATGAGGTCTATTATCTAACTTTCTTAGTCATATACATTTATAGACAAAAATATTATGATATTTCAATACATTAAATACATTAAAAATCCCTAACTATCATGATGCAAACTCCAATTTTCATGTTTCTCATCTCGGTCAATTTTGTACAGCTTTGGTCAAGGATTTTAATCCAGTATTGACCTATTTGTATGGTTCTTCACCTACATTTCTTTCATTTTTTATTTCAGTTTCACATTCTTTGATGGGTCTGTAGACACTAAATCATCTACTTTGGGTACATTTCTAGGTCTTGATCACATACCATTATCCATATGATCCTAAGCGAGAAAAGTACTAATTGACCACTACCTTTGCCCTATTTTCTTTCTTTCCAATTTACTTCTTAGTCTTACACACCCTACTACTAAGTATAATTTTGATACTTAATCTTTTATGAGTCTAGACACTAGCTCCCAACCAGGATGCGAGTGCCCTCATCCCCTTTGGGTGGCCCCACCTATTTGTATCTTACTCACCTCTTTTGGGCCTCTTCTATTTGGTGGGAATATTTTTTTACTATGGGCTAGAATTTTAGTGTTCAATTACAAAATTCATACAAGGAAATAATATAAATACAAATCTATGTGACCATAATAAAGGACCAAGAACAAAACATCTACTACCAACACCTAAGGTTACATCGAAAGGCATTCTAAGAGAATTAAAACCATCCATCTAGATATCATTCAAGGGATAAGGAAATGTTATTTCTACATACACGTCATAGGAGGGGAATTTCATTTTTCCATGCACACATCTATTTACATCTTCTACATCTAGCTATTATTCGATATTCAAGTACATGTGACACAAGAGCCACCTAGGGCATGATTCCACACACACACAAAACTACATGGAGTCTCGAAATATAGTACAATGACCAGATCATAAGTTCACTCACCAAGAGACTCTGCTAGGGTCAATTTGAATCCCCATTTACATCTTTTTTTTTTTTTAGGATTTGATGCATTTTGGGGCTTTTCAGGTGTTCTTTCTATTTGCAAGTTACAAGTGAATCTTGCAAACTTAGTAAGATATAAAAGAAATCAACAATGAAGCGTAGTGACATATAAGTGACACTATAAAAATCATTTTTATGAGGTTCTCAACAATCATGGGTGCCCAGTAGTGGTCTAAAACACCTAGGTACCCTTGACATGATCTAGACACCCCAGTCTAGGTAGATCTTACTACGCACAAATTTCTAATCTATGTTATGATACTTACCTCTTGTTCATTAGTTCTTTAGTCCGACACAATTTAGGATAAATTGTGAAATCAAATAATTATCTTATTCCATATCTTACACTTAGGGTTTCAAGTTTCCATTTTCTTATTTCTTAGGCTAGATATGTACTTTATTTATTAGTTTTTTCATTGCAATATATGGTTTAAAATAAAATTCTATTTTTTAAAAATCATTTGGTGAACCCATCACTTGAATTCCACCTTATTTTTTGAATTATTTTTCTTATGACCATTACCCGTAGTGGTTATTTTAGGTCTTTTGAGAATATTGAGCTTCCTCCATCTTCTTTAAGGGTTTCTAAATTAATTTTTGAATCTGATCATCTCATTTATCTAACTCTATACAACCGCCTCTCGAAAAAATTAAAGCATATAATAGTGAGAACTCATATGATGAGGACAACGGTATTGATCAATATCAATTAGAAAAGATAACAATTTTTTGTCAAGATTTGCATGATAATCCTTCCCATCTTCCACATATTCTTCATGCTCTGATTACTACTAAAAATCTCTTGATGGTGCTTTGGTAACTCCTTGTTGGTTCTTCCTCAGCTTCCATGGCCTCCACCCAACCCCTTTATATTCTTTCTTCCATTCCTACTACTACCACTCCCATCATCCAACCTAATGATTCTAATGCACAACCTAGCTCTTCTTCAAATACTCCTAATTTAAATTCTTTATATTAGGATTTTCAAACTCAAATTCTCTAACTTCAATTGGTTACCTCTCATGCATCTCCATATTTGGATTCAACTTCACTCCTTCACACTCCTTTTCCACCCACCATTTCTTCTTATCTACTTCCTCTCAATTTCTTCACCCCTAAGCTTCCTACCTTCAAAGGCCATGGTTACTCAAGAGCATTTCATATAACATGCTTATATTATGTGGATGATCACACTTTAATTACAAATATCTTCACTTGAATTCTTCAAGATTGTGTAATACATTGGTTCTATAATCTACCTATCCACTTGGTAACATATTTTACACATTTGACCAATTATTTTCTCACGCATTTCTCTATCAATATCGAAGCTAAGATATATTATACCCAACTAGCATAAATCAAGTAAATATCTAGTGAACTCTAGAAAATTATGTGTCTCGAAATATAAGAATAACTTAGCTAAGATGTCTAATATACTTGTGGACTCTAAATTGAAATATATTTTTGTACAAAAGTCTTTTGTCTCCATTACAAGAAAGTGACATCTTTGAGACGTCTCCTTCATTTATAATTTATGTCATACTCTTAATCTATGTGAAATTAAACTATTATCCATGGGCAAGCTTAAGTATCATGAGAAGGCTTAATATTATATGTGCTTTCAAAGTAAATCAAATTTCAAGCCTTCTATTAAGCCTAATGAATCCAAAACAACAATTAACTCTATTACTACTCCTAATAAGACTCAATGATAGCCTTTGAAGTGCACATTTACACAATTTCCTATTTCCCCACATCTTCTATTATCACAATTGGTTGACAAAAATATTATTATGATTCCTCCTCCACTCAATTTTGACCCATATCATTGAAAAGTTTTCAATTACAATGAAAATTTTAGATGTGATTATCATTAATGCATTGGGTATTCTACATATCGATGCTTTAAACTTCACAATCTTATTCAAGATATTATCGATAATAATGTAATTGTATCTCCCTAATCCTATGACTTCTACACCAGTCAATGAAAATCACAAGCTCAAGATATTCAACAATCCTCTTCCTAAGCATGACAATTAACCTGTCTAATTATTGAGCTAATAATACATATCATGCAAGACCTCCTCCTTCATCTGGGGCTCTTGAGTTTTTCATTGCTCATGCCGATGCATCTCCATTGATTATTGCATTCTCTGATCATAATTATCATGCTGCATTCTCTTTTGACATATTACATATCAATGCTTCTATCATATCTTATGCTATTAATAATACTATGATCATAAAGTTGTATTCTCTTTTAGTGTGTTCTATTACGGTCCTCATTTTTATTAATTTTAAGCTCTCACAAATTTCATATCTAGTGCCTAAATATTACAGTTATGTCAAGCTTCCAGTCACTATTACTCCTCTTACCATGCTTGTGTGATTTCTTGTTGGCGCCTTTAATCATAGGGTGTGACATGATCTTAGGTATTTCCCGGTTTCATGCTACTCACACTATCATTTCCATAAATCACTTATCTTAATTTCAATCACAAAAATTAGGTCATTACTATCAATGGTGTTCCACCATGCACATCATGGCCATAGAATCGTCTTGAGGCTACCACTACACTTGCTAAAACATCTAGGTCCCCGTGACCTATCAATTCTAAAGAAAAATATTCTCCTATCTCACATGTTCACACATGAACTATTCATCTCATCGGTCTACTAGTCCATATCATCGCCTAGGTCCACCACTCGGATAGCTCCTTCACATTGGTATGCAAAACCTCCATGTTCTCCTTCACATAGGTGTTCATCACCTCCATGCTCTCCTTCACATAGGTTTTCATCACCTCCATGGTCTCCTTCATATAGGTGTTCGTCACTTCACATGTCTCATTCATAGATACCTCACTCACCACTACATCATTGGTCTCATACATCAACAATATTAGAGCATGGTCACATGTATTTATCTCCACAAGCATCAGGTGGAGGCCCCTCATCATTTAATTTCATCAAATAACTCACTTACTATCATAAAATTTGGGGGCATCATGCTTATTCTCCCCCTTCTACCATTATTGGATGCCTCGCATTTCTACTATTTCACTTCACACTTCGGATATAGTCTTTTGCACTTATCTTATGCATCTTAATGCACTTGTATCATCATCACCCTATGACACACTCTCATGTTATGGTTCACACTTAACTGTTTAAGGAATACAACATTCATGAACCTCACATCACCGCATGTTTCACATTGCATAAAATCATCATATCTCTTTCTAGCAGCTCCTATCACACATCATACACACTTTAGACACTATATGTTCACTATATATATTTATCACATATATTATCACATGATGCACTTATTTCCTAATGACACACTCTAGCTCCATGTTTCATACTCAACTATTGAGGGTCTGAATATGAAATGAACCTCATCACATTCACTCACATTGTACGATCTACACTTTGTCGATCATATATTTCTAGTGTTCACTATCAAACCATTTCCCGATGACACACTCTTATTCTATGGTTCATTATCGATCATTGGAGGGAATTCATAAATGAAAATCATCACATACATACTCATTTACATTCTCTCTTGGGGCACACTACTCCTGTTTAAGCTAAATGTGAATAATATAAGCCTAATCTAAATGTTATAGTAGTAGTAAATGAATAATAATGAAATAGAGAAAATACACTCAAGAAAGTAAGCAGTAAATAATGAAACCCTAATGTGTAAAGAGAGGGTAAGAATCCGTATCCGATTCACAATAAATTATGGAATTGATCAAGCTCTAACCATATGAACATGGAGGAAAAAACATCATACAAAATCCCCGAAATTGCAGATCTAGAGAGATAGGCTAGATTGGGGGACCTAAAGAGGGACAAGGGTGCATGTGGGTACCCTAGACCTATTTCTAGGCACCTGGGTTTGTAAAAATGCTCATAAAACCTCCTACAAGGTGTCATAAGGTATTTACATAGAGTCACCTTTCATTGCACCAATATCTATGAAGTTGCTTTGGAAAAACTTCAATAAAGAATAGACATACAAAACCCTCAAATATACATCAAATCCTAAAATAGAAATATGCAAAATGAGGGGTCAAACTGTCCTCAGTTGTCACAATGGTGAACTTATGAATAATCCTTTCACTACATCTCAAAGCCAATGTAGTTATATGTGTGTGTGCATAGAATTGTGCCCCATGTTTCTCTTGTGTGTATCCCACTTAGAATAACGAGAAAGTAGATAGATGTTTAATGTAATAAATGTGTACATGGAATAAAATGAACTTCAATATAATGAAGTGTGATACATAAAACTATCCTTTTTGTCCCTTGTAATGGAGCTAGGTGGATGTAATAGATCTCTTAGATGCCTTGATGGATGCAACCTTAGGTGGTGATAGATAGTGCTTAGTTCTTGGTCCTTTATTATGATCACATAACTTTATATTTATATGATTCCCTTTCTTGAATTTCATAAATAACCCCGAAAAGTTTGAATACTGAAAAGATAAGATGCTCAAATGGCTAGAAAATAACCAAAACGTGTGAGTAAAGTACAAAGAGAATAGGGTTACCCAAAGGGGATGAGGCACCTAGCACTTTGGCGTCTTGGTTGGGCGTTGGTGTCTAGGATGAAAAATATCAAAGTGTAAAAATTTAGACTAAACAAGTAATGATACAAGATTGAACATATCAACAACAAACAAAGAAAGGTGGCCAAAGAAACGGGTTAATATGTAATTTTCTTACTTAGGAATCATATGAATAGTAGTATGTAATTAGGACTAGATAATTACTTAGAGTGTATTATTGTGTGTCTACATTTGCCCCCACTTTACGTTGGTGAGCAGAAATATTGGTAACATAAACAAGATAGAGATGTGTACCGATAACCATGTAGATTGATATAGAAAATGTGAGAAGGGACTTAGACAAAGCATTGAATGATAAAAATGTGAAGTGTGGATATTAAGGAGGATAAAGTTTAAAAAGTGATGATGAAAATGAACCTAAGGTAGAAATGCATTTGTAGATGTCATGATGTGCCTATTTTTGATGTTGATATGCATTGTTGTTGTTAATGACTACTGCTTCCCATAAAGATGGACTTGTAAATGAGAATATGAAAAGTAGTCAAATACACATGTATATGATCAAAATATGTAAAAAGTGTGTAAGGAAAGTATGTAAAATGTTAAAAGTATGTGTTATCCAATTTTCACCCCCAGGGTAAAAATTGATAACATGCATCAGAATACTCAAGTCCCAGGAAAATAGATTGATTCAGGGCAAAAAATCATGTTTCTAGGGTCCCCTCAGATTTTTTCTAACTCTCCTGTCCAGGTTGAAAAGAGCAAGTTCTGAGAAAAGGTGAAAAAGTTGCAAAAAAAAAGCTTGGGCCAGGAAAAATCATGAAAATGGCTAAGTCCTAGTCCAGGCAGTCCTTGGGACAGTTGGGACATCGGGCGCGAATCGGCCAAAAGGCCGCCAGGTCGGGCCCGCAGAGCAAAGGGACATCCGGGCCGTGAGGATGTGTGGGACGCAGAAGGCGAACCGATCAAGGTCGAGAAAAATTGACTAACTGTTACATAGATAAGGTTGGGACATCCGGGCCAAAGAGATAAGAGGGACACGAAAAGCGGCGGGCCCCATGAGGCAATTAGGAAATGCCATGTGTCACAAGGGAAAACGTCCAAAATTTCAAAGGGCAAGGTTTGAAGCATCGACCCGAGCCAATAAAAACTGGACACGTGTCCTAAGGAGAAGGGGAGTGTGGAGCTCAGGGAGGAGTTAGAGAATTTGGAAAAAGTTTTGGCCAAAAGCTAAAAGCAAAGGTCTTCCCCGCACCCCTGTCGACCAATCAATGCATGCCACGTGTCCTAAGTGGCGGGGGCGCGGGGGAAAGGTGAGAAATTTTCCAAAATTACAAAAAGGTCAAAACTTTCAAGGAAAACCCATGGGTAAGGGAAGGAGAGAGAATTGCTCATCCAATCAGTGCCCAACAAGTGTCATCCAGGTGGCAGAGCACGGGAAAAATTTTCAAAACCCATTTTTGCCTGTTTTGTGCCCTAAATCTTTAGATCGCCATATCTTTCGATCCAGAGCTCAGATTTGCATGTTCTTTATATCATTGGAAAGCTTATAAAATTATCTACATGATTTCGGGGTCAATATTGAATTTTGGTGTAGTCTAGAGAGATAAAGTTAAGAAATGGCTCTGACGCATGTTCTTGGCCAGAAGTGACATTTCAGCGACCAAATTTAACGCAGAATGGGTCACATTCTCCTGCAATTCGGTCAAAAATGGTAGGGTATGGGTTTGTAAGGTTCCCATGCCATTTTAATGCATCTGTAGTCAATGAGGAATGGGCTCCCACGTTTTGTACATTTTCTCTCTCCTGGGCTTGACCCATGCAATGTAAAAGCCAGATTTGGCTCATTTCTAAAGTGGGGAACATTTTTTGGCATAGCAATCTTCTTCTTTCACCTCCAGCAAGTGATTGTTGTAAGAATCAGACCTCTTCAAAGACTGTAATAGTTTTTACCTCTCTGAGGTTGTAATGCAGTGTTTTGACATTGGAAATAATAATGCAAGCTTTGTGAATGGGTTTCAGTCCTTTGTTTGTATTATTTGCTTCATTTCAGATCCTAAATTATATCTTATCAGTATGTGTATGTTTTAGGTTGTAATCTTTGGTCTCGTGTCTGTTTACATGATAAAAATATTCACCACTCCTTTTGGTGCATCACCATCTTTAGTCGGGCCAATTTTTGCATTTCTATCCCTGTCTCCTTGCAATTTAGAGTAGGATTAGGATCTCGAACCTCTATAGTTTTACAAAATATATATCTAAATCAAAGGAGTTTGAGGAACCAACCTCTAATATAGAGATTCCTATCTCAATTTCACAAGTCCCACACTTGGAGAGAGGTTTCGATGTTGTGCAATCACACCTGGATGCTAGAGTGATCAACCTAGAAGCCTGATCTACATCCAGGGGTGTTGTGAGCCTGCAACAACAGTTTTGGCACACCGGTGGGACACTAGAGGTCTCATTTTTATTGTAGAAAAGTTGATGTGCATCTGCTGCAATTTTCTTGCTTGAAAGGAGCTATTATTTGCATATCTGGCGACTCCAAGGGGAAGAATCAACTGGTTTCAGCAGTGTAGGCCTGAAAACTCATGAGAAGAGTCACCACAAGGTCAAGAGTTGGAGAAGAAGAAGTGCTGTTTGAATACCTACAATTATCTCCAAGAAGAAGGAAAAGAGGAAGAAGGATTCAAAGGTCTCCATCTCCACCAAACAGAACTCTCTCAACTCCTCCACCTGGTAGGCCTTTCATTCAGTCAACAAGGGTTTTAAGACCAATTAGAATGGCTCAAAACAACCCCTACATCAACTTCATAGGCAGCAGCCCACTTGCCCTCAATGCACAACATCCAATCCCTATTACAGCCTTGAAGAACATTCTCAGTACTTCACTGGAGAAAGTCAAACCACTCCAGGTGATCATGTTAAAGATATTGCTAACCTTTGTGCAATTCATGAAATCAATGAAATGCAAGTGGCTGTCAAGTTGTTGGCATCTTCTTTCAAGGGTAAAGCATTGCAACGGTTTAGGAGCCTTGGAGCTGGTTCTATCACAAATTGGAATCAGCTATGTATAGCACTTCATGAGCAATTTGGAGAAAAGGAAGACAACTTGTCTCTTTTGGAGCAGCTGACAACCATCAAGAGAGCTCCCAATGAGCAGCTGACCGATTTCAACTTCAGATTTCAAAAGACTTGGGAGAGAATTCTAGTGGTAGTCAGGCCAATAGCAGAAGGTGATTTTCTCTACTATCTCAAAGCTTTAAATTCTGATATTTCTATGTTAATTCAGTCCATGGGAGGCATAACTATCCCTATGGCTTATAACATTTTCATTAGGGCTGAAAATTGTTTGATCCAAGCTGGCAAACTTGCCCCTAGACCTCCCATGCCATTGTTTCCAGGATTAGAGAGTCCAAACACCAATCAAGCACCTAATTTGGCTCCTTCTCCCACTCCTAGAAATCAGAGTTCAAATGAAGCTTCCACTTCATCTCCAAGTGCCCTAAATGAGCTTTAAGAAGTCATGAAGTAATTGCAAAACCTAGGAAATGAGCTGGTTACTCTAAAAGGTAGCAGCCCAAGGTTTTAGACCTTGTTATCAACCCCAAGTTTAGCCTAACAGGCAGCCATACCAACCACAAAGGCCACCTAATCCAGTTGCAAATATGAATCAAACAAGGCCTCCTGCCAATAGACCATTTCAGCCCTATAATCCAAATGCCATATCTACCTCTAAGGCATTGGTGCCAACACAAAACAACATTGCTCAGGAGTATGACTAGTGTTTTCCATGCAATGAGCCTCATAACCAATCCATGTGCTTCAATGGTGCTTTGAATCAAGCATTGATGGCGACAACTACTAGTGTGGAGGGTGAGGGCGCAACAAGGAAATAGTCAACAACAAGAAACATTCCAACAACAATCAGCCCCAAATGACACCACGTTGGTAAACCGGCAAGCAAAGGATTTTTGTGGCATGAACCGGCATTTTCTCAAAGTGTTGCAGCCAACACAATGTCAAAAGGAGGAATTTGGGTGAAGAATAGAAATCAGCCCCAACCAATCCACAACCTTCAATGGTTCCACAAGTGGTTGGCAAACAAAATCCAGCCAAATGCACAAGGGCAACCAAGAACAGCCCCTAGGCCAACTCAAATACCAGCTTGTTGCTGCCCACGTGCAAGGAGCAAATGTACAAGTAAAGGAAGAAAAAGGATACTTCATCCCCATTCAAGTATCATTGATCGGATGAAGAAGACTAACGTTAATATATCAATGTGGGAATCCCTATCTATCCCAGGCCAAAGAGATCTGCTATAAGCTGCCATGAAGGACTGGTCAACTTCAAATCAACAGATCCAAAGGCAAGACAAAGTACTTACAAATGCTGCCTAGCCTGAGGGAAATCATGGAGGACAGCAATGTAAAATGTTGAAGCCCCCTCCCTTCTATGTTTCATTGATCATTGGAAATCAGCTAGTTCACAATTGCATGATAGACTCCGGAGCAAGTAGTTCAGTAATGCCTAAACAAATAGCTGATCAACTAGGGCTCTAGTATGAAAGAATATCCAAAGGGGTAGTGCAAATGGATGGGACAAAGAGTAATAACAGCTGATTGGGGTGATTAGAAGTTTGAGTCTTACCTTGCATGCATGTCCAAATGTTGTTGTTTTACAAGATATATTAGTCATAGACCTTCCACCACTCTTTGCCCTATGTTTGTCAAGGGACTTCATAGCCAATATTGGGGGATATTTGTCTAGCTGATTGGTCACACATGCTATTCAGAATGAGGTATGGAACTAAGGCTACAATCAGGTCTGAACCTATTGCAAATTTCCACATTGAGCCTTACACTCCAAGTCAGATTAATGCCAATTGATCAGCATTTGATCAAGAAGATCACCCAAGCACCGATGATGGCTGACACTAAGGTTGGAAGCATCCTAGATCTAACTCTTGATGAATGGGAAAACAAGATACATGCATTTAATCCTTATCAAGAAGTGGAAGAATCGACACAGGAGTCTATTGCATACACAAAGAAAATCAGCCTATTCCTAGCACCACCAAGCCAAACCACAAGGATGGCAATGAGGTATGGCAGCTGTTCTTTGATGGATCAAGGAGTAGACAAGGTGCAGGAGGTGGAGCCATGCTTATTTCACCTCAAGGGGTAAAGTACTATTCAGCTTTTAGATTTCAGTTTGCATGCTCCAATAACACTGCTGAATATGAAGCCTTAGTGCAAGGGATGCATTGGGCAATAAAGAAGAAAATAAAGAACTTGCAAGTCTTTGGTGACAGTGAATTGATTGTAAATCAGGTCAAGGGACAACATGCTACCAAGAATGATCTACTCAGGTGCTACAAGAACAGGGTGTGGGACCTCATGGAAGATTTTGAGGGTTTTGGCATCAAATCCATTCCTAGGAAAGAGAATCAAGTTGCTGACAGGCTTGCAGCAGTAGGGGAAGCCTTTGACATTGTGGAAAGCATTCAACAAGACAAGGTACAACCAAACATCCATGTGATTATGAGGCCTTCAGTGCCGGATAACAATGTTAGTTGGCAAGTGTTTGAGAATGACCAGAAATCATCCATTTCTTGCAAGAAGAAGCTAAGTTCTCAGCCAAGAATCAAGAAAAATTCGAACAGCAGTATGGTGACCAAGTAGTACAAATGCCGAGAACTAACAAGCTTCCCAAAGGACTTATCACCTTGGAGTCCATTTTTAACCCTAATGATCAGCTTAGAAAGGAGAAAGCAAACATTCAGGTCAAGAGAGAGGATTCAGTATCCATCTTGGTAGAAGAGAACAAACCATTGCAAATTGGAAGGATGACAACTGAACAAGAAAGGTATGAGTTCATACAACTGTGTCAAGAGTTCCCTGATGTGTTTGCTTGGAGCTATGAAGACTTGAAAGGTTTCAATCCCAACTTAGCTCAGCATACTATTGAATTGGATCCAAATACTAAGCTCATGTCGTAAACAAAGACCAGTCAATCCACACATGGAGCCTCTCATGAGGAAAGAATTGGACAAGCTGATTGAGTCAAGGATTATATTCCCAATCAAGCATTCTAGTTGGGTTGCCAACTTAGTTCTAGTCAGAAAGAAGAGTGGGGAGCTCAAATTGTGTGTTGACTTCAGAGACTTGAATAGAGCCTCTCTCAAGGACCATTACCCACTCCCTTCCATGGAGCAAATATTGCAAGTTGTGGCTGGCTCCGAGAGGTTTTCACTACTTGATGGCTACTCAGGCTACAATCAGATTATGGTGAAGGAAGAGGACCAGTTCAAGACAGCCTTCACAACCAAATGGGGAACTTTTGCATACAGGAAAATGCCATTTGGACTGGCCAACGCTAGTGCTACCTTCCAAAGGGCAATGGACATGGTGTTCAAAGGTTTGATTAACAATGTGGTGCTGATCTACCTTGATGATATCACTATTTTTTCCAAAAATGCAGCAGACCACCTCTCTCATTTGAGGCAAGTCTTCACGAGGTGTAGGAGATTTGGAGTGTCTTTGAATCCTAAGAAGTATATCTTTCTTGCACATGAAGGAAATCTCCTTGGCCATACTGTCTCCAAAGAAGGATTAGCAATTGATCCAGAGAGGGTTGAAGCCATAAGAGCACTACCATTGCCAAGTCACAAGAAGGCCCTTCGAGTTTCTTGGGAAGGATAAACTTTGTTTGGAGGTTTGTCCCAGATTTTGCAACCCTTGTCAAGCCCATCACCAGAATGTTAAAGAAAAGCATGGCTTTCAAGTGGACAGTAGAAGGCAAGGAGAGTTTTGAAGCAATCAAAGAAGCCATCTCTCAAGCACCAACTCTCATCAACCCAGACTTCTCCAAGGATTTCATCCTCTATGCATTTGGAGGTAATGACACTATTTCTGCCATTTTGGTACAACAGAACAGGGACAATGATGAGCAGCCAATTTCCTTCTTTAGCCGAAGCCTAGATGACTATGAGGTGAGGTACTCTTTTATTGAGAAGCATGTACTTGCAATAATCAGAAGCTTGAAGAAATTCAAGCATTTAGTCTCAAACAATAAGGTCCAGTTGTTGGTCTCACTTGCTGGGTTAAGGGCTTCCTCCTCAACAAGGATTTGAATGAGAAAAGGGCAAGTTGGATCACCCGTGTCATGGAGTATGACATTGAGATCAAGATCACTAAGCTGCTAAGAGGGAAAGGACTATGTGAGTAGCCGGTTTGGGGAAGCAAAAGAAGTATGCAATGAAGAAGAGGCTGTTTTGACAGTCCATGATAGCCATGAGCCAAGTGGCAATCAAGAAGAAGACAATGCTGCCCCCAATCCTTGTTGGATGCAAGATATAATACACTTCTAGGCACGGAGCCTATGCCCTCCGGAGATGAACAAGACCCAAAGGAGACACTTCATATTACAGGCTGTTCCGTATGCCATTGTTGATGGGGTTTTGTACAAGAAAGATGTGAATGGAGTGCTACTGAGATGCATTAGCATAGATCAGATTCAAATGGTGTTGGAAGAGTTCCATGGTGGACCAGCTGGTGGTCATTTTGCACCGAGAGTGACAGCTCTAAAAATCATGAAGGCTGGTTATTATTGGCCTAAAATCTTCAGTGATTGCTATGCATGGATCAAGAGGTGTAAGAATTGTGCATTCTTCACAGGAAAAGAGAGACTTTCTGCCCTTCCATTGCATCCAATCTCAGTTGACCAGCCATTCATGCAATGGGGTTTGGACTTCATTGGAGTCATTAATCCCAATTTAAGCCAAGGGCACAAATGGATTTTGATGACCACATGACACTACTTCACCAAATGGATGGAAGCAGAGCACTCAAAGAGGCAAATGAGTCTAGAATTTTAGACTTTTATGAGGGGATAACAACCAGATTTGGTGTACCTGCCACAATAATCTCAGATAATGCATTGGCATTCATTGGATCTAAGGTGACTGAGTGGGCTGTCAAGAACGGTATCTACCTAAGCACTTCATCAAACTATTACCCTCAAGGTAATGGCCAGCTGAGTCTACAAACAAGAACTTGTTGAGGATCATTAGGAGGAATCTTGACGAGAATCGAGGTCTTGGCAAACCAAACCGAGATCAGCCTTATGGACTAATAGGATAACTCCCAAAAGATCCGCAGTAACTCTCCATTCAGGCTTGTTTATGGAAGAGAGGCAATCTTGCCCATGTCACTTGAGTTGCCAACATTGGAACTTATGAAGCAGCTGGAGTTACTAGAGTTTGAGCCTATGGAGGTAGGTATGTAGAGTTGATGGAGCTATAAGAGATCGAAATCAGGCATCCCAAGCAATGGAAAAGGATCAAGCATTGATCAAGAAGACCTTTGATAGGAAGGCCAAGGATAGATCCTTCCGAGTTGGAGATCTAGTGTTGAAATGGGATATGAATAGAGCAAAACTGGGAAGGCATTCAAAATTTGATGCCATTTGGAGTGGCCCATACATGGTCACGAAGTGCAAGAATAGCAATGCTTTCCAATTGGCCTCATTGGATGGTGAAGAACTACAGATTCCAGTAAATGGAATCTATCTCAAGCGTTGCTTCTAGAGGGAAGTTCACTACCTTGTAAATATTAGATTAGATTTTCATTCCTCCAAGTGCTTGTGCACATTGTTTTGTTGTAGGTTATTTTTGTTTTCCCTAAGTGCTTTGGCACAGCTTGCTATCCATGGAGATGTTTTTGCAGTCCTTGCTCCCATCAGGTGATATTCCATCTTCCTCCTTGCACATTCTAAGTCAGTTGGGGTTCTAAACAGAATATCTGATGACTCCATGCCCAATGGACTACTTGTCCCCTCGATTTTTCTAACTCTCCCGTCCAGGTTGAAAAGAGAAAGTTCTCGAGAAAACATGAAAAAGTTATAAAAAAGAAGCTTGGGCCAGGAAAAATCATGAAAAATGGCTAAGTCCTAGTCCAAGCGGTCCTTGGGACAGGATTGGAACATCGAGGCATGAATCGGCCGAAAGGCACGCCAGCGCGGCCACGAGCAAAGGGACATCCGTGGCCGTGAGGACGCGTGGGACACGAAGGGCGAACTGCCAAAGGTCGAGCAAAATCAACTAACTATTGTGTAAATAAGGTTGGGACATCCGGACCAAAGAGACATGAGGGACGCGAAAATTCGTGAGGTCCGTGGGACGAATCAGAAATGCCACTTGTCACAAGGAAAACGTCCAAAATTTCAAAGGGCAAGGTTTGAATCGTCGGCTGAGCCAATAAAAACAAGACATGTGTCCTAAGGAGAAGGGGAGTGTAGAGCTCGAGGAGGTGTTAGAGAATTTGGCAAAAGTTTTGGCCAAAAGCTAAAAGTAAAGGTCTTCCCCACGCCCCTGTCGACCAATCAATGCATGCCACGTGTCCCAAGTGGCGGGGGTGCGGGGAAAAGTGAAAAATTTTCCAAAATTACAAAAAGGTCAAAACTTTCAAGGAAAACCCATGGGTAAGGGAAGGAGAGAGAATTTCTCATCCAATCAGCGCCCAACACGTGTCATCCAGGTGGCAGAGCGCAGGAAAAAATTTCAAAACCCATTTTTGCCTATTTTGTGCCCTAAATCTTCAGATCGCCATATCTTTCGATCCAGAGCTCAGATTTGCACGTTCTTTATATCATTGGAAAGCTTATAAAATTCTCTACATGATTCTAGGGTCAATCTTGAATTTTGGTGTAGTCTGGAGAGAGAAAGTTAAGAAATGGCTCTGACACGTGTTCATGGCCAGAAGTGACATTTCAATGACCAAATTTAACACAGAATGGGTCGCATTCTCCTGCAATTCAGTCAAAAATGATAGGGTATGGGTTTGTAAGGTTCCCATGCCATTTTAATGCATCTGTAGTCAATGAGGAATGGGCTCCCACGTTTTGTATGTTTTCTCTCTCCTGGGCTCGACCCATGCAATGTAAAAGCCAGATTTGGCTCATTTCTAAAGTGGGGAACATTTTTTGGCATAGCAATCTTCTTCTTTCACCTCCAGCAAGTGATTGTTGTAAGAATCAGACCTCTTCAAAGACTTTAATAGTTTTTACCTCTCTGAGGTTGTAATGCAGTGGTTTTGACATTGGTAATAATAATGCAAGCTTTGTGAATGGGTTTCAGTCCTTTGTTTGTATTATTTGCTTCATTTCAGATCCTAAATTATATCTTATCAGTATATGTATGTTTTAGGTTGTAATCTTTGGTCTGTGTCTATTTGCATGACAAAAATATTCACCACTCCTTTTGGTGCATCACCATCTTTAGTTAGTTTCAATTTTTGCATTTCTATCCCTGTCTCCTTGCAATTTAGAGTAGGATTAGGATTTGAACCTCTGTAGTTTTGCAAAATATAGATCTAAATCAAAGGAGTTTGAGGAACCAGCCTCTAATCTAGAGATTCCTCTCTCAATTTCACAAGTCCCACACTTGGAGAGAGGTTTCCATGTTGTGCAATCACACTGGATGCTAGAGTGATCAACCTAGAAGCCTGATCTACGACCTGGGGTGTCTTTGAGCTCAACAACAAGTATGAAAAAGGAACATGTGTACCTCATCTATGATGATTAAAAATGTGTAGAAAGGATCATAGAGATGATGTCAATGTGTTAGTTTTTCAGGTGATATCACACTAGTGAAATGGAATAAGTGTAGGGAGAACTATCTGGTTTCATCCTCCAGCCTTTAATTGATTTCCATTATTTAAAACATTACTACAAATGGTGTTTATAAAAACATGTGCTAAGGACTACCTTCCCTATAAAATCCATTGTTTATGGAGTTCTATAGACTATGATGAACTACTAATCATTGTATAACTTCCCCCTGGTTTCTGTATCCAAGAAAGGAGTTTTGTTTGCACTTGATTTCAAGAATCCAAGAAAGGCTAATGTGCTAATGACCTTAGTATAATTATGACCCATGTTTGAAACTAAAAACTATGTTTTACCATTAACGTGCTATGTATAATATTGTATGGGGTGACCAATTCACCTAAACGATGTCCCCGCTTTTGGGGTGCATATGACATTGTTGGCGGATTATGTGGCCGAAAATAGGACCAAATGTTGTGATAAATTTATGACCTACATGGGGAAGGGAATGTGCCCGTAGAAACTAAGGCATGTGAAAACAAGTGGCTAGGAAAACAAGTGTTAGTACAAATAAAGATAAACACACTTGTAAAAATGAAATGTAAGCTAAGAAAAAATGTGTAAGCTAAGATGCAAGAAGAAGAGAAAGTATACCATGAAAAGTAGGTTACAAACATGGGGAATAACTTACAATTTTGTAATATAATCAATGTCGTATTGGTCATAAAAATCATAGAATAAGCAAGAAATAGGAAAATCCCACAAACAAAGACAAGTAAAAGCAAACAATGTATTAGACAATCAAGGAAGCAAGTAGTCCTAAAAAACAAATGTTACACATGAAGCACCTGTTAGCATGTTAGAAAGATAGAAAGTATGTAAAATCATGTATAATCGATAATGTAAATTAATATGAAATAAAATGAATTAATATCACCTCGTAGTGTACGAAAGTGGATGCCCCAGAGCATCTGTGGGATAGGTAATAGCTATTGTTGCAAGCATCCATTTTTCATGTATAGATCTCAGTAAAATATTTGATCACAACTGAAAAACAAGTTGTTGATGGTGAATCACGGTACCCCTGAATGTCTGCTGCAAGTCGATGGGTTGAGACTCTCAGTGTGATTGCATAACATGGAGCTTTTCCCAAGTGTGGGACCTTGCGAAATCGGAAAAGCTCTCCGGATGAAGGCTAGTTCCTATTCCTCTGTTCAGATGCACACATAAAAATGTAGAGGATTTACTCAAAAACCTAATCTAACTTGCCAAGGAGATAGGGTAAGAAGATGCATAAAATAAAACCTAAACTACAAAGGTGATGCACCGAGGAATGAAGAACACCTGTCTTGCCAATAAACACAAACCATAAAAATGCAATGCAAGATCATGCACAGATAACTAGATTTGTAGTGAAAGATCAAGAGGATGCAAATGAACATAGAGAGGGTTGAGAATCATCCACAGACATGCATTATTTGCTCCAAAGATTGATACAACACACTACAAAATGCCAAGAGGCAAAGTTGCATTACAGTTTTAAATGGGAGGTTTGAACTCCACAAATTCACCTGCCAAAGAGAAGAAGGGAGGGGAAAAACAAGAATGTCCAACCTTTAGAAATAAGCCCCTCCTTACAATTTATAGGAAGAATGAGAGAGGGAAGAGAGAGGAAATCCAAATCTACCCCAACCACCTCCAGGTTGCATTTAATTTATCTCATTATGGTGGTAGGTGAGAACCCTAGCAAACTTAAAAGTGGTGAACTATATTTTATATTTTTAAGAACTTGTTCCCACCCAATTAAAGATATCTAGTCGTAGTTGGACAGAGGACCTCGTAAGCTTTCCAAAAATTCCAACCTTGCGTGAATCCGAGCTCCCTGTGAAAATTTATGGCCGTCTGAATATTTGGGTCAGGGTCTGCTTCCTGTCAGCACTCAGAATGTTGCGCCTCCTGAAGGTGCACCATAGGCGCATCCATATTCATGTCAACATACCCTTACGTGTGCCAAGGCATGACTTCGCCATGTCGACACTCTCTATCATGCACTGTTGATGCAAAATCACAAGCACCCCTGACGCCGATCGATTTCTAGTTTGATCATTCAAGCATCCAGTGTGATTACACAACATGGAAACCTCTCTCCAAGTGTGGGACTTGTAAAATGAGAGAGGAATCTCCAGATTAGAGGCTGGTTCCTCCTCCTAAACTACCTACCACAAGCTATTCCAGTGCAGGCAAGCTAATCTAATCCTAATCTAACTACCAAGGGGACAGGAGAGAGAGAAAAGAGAAAAGAACAAAAGCCTACACTAAAACGGTGATACACCAGAGAAGGAGAATGCTGAACATCTATCAAAACTACCATGGAACAAGGAGAGGTAAGCAATGGGAAGGATGGACAGATGCATCACAGGCCCAAGGATAGATTTCACACAGAAAATGTCCCAAAACTCCATGAACACAGCTCCATACCTGTAATAAGCATTAGGACATGCACAAATACCTGCAATGAAGAGAGGAAAGGAGAAAACAAGCAAAAAGGATGGACGGATGCATCACAAAAAACATTTTTGTTGCTCCGTAAGTTTGTACAGAACATCATTTTAATGGTAAAAGGCAAAAATGCCATTATAGAGCGGGGAGGAGGTTCGAACTCCATTTTTTCAACCCCGGAGAAGAAAAAGAAGGAGGGCAAAGCTGAAAAGATGAACAAATACTTTGGAAAGAAGCCCCTCCTTACAATTTATAGGAAGAAAAAGAGATGGAGAAGAGAGGAAATCAAATCTGCCCCAACCACCTCCGTGATCGCATTTAATTATCTCATTATGGTGGTAGGTGAGAACCCTAGCAAATCCAAAAAGTGGCGAACTGTATTTCACATTTTTAAGAATTTTTTCTCACCTAATTAAAGATATATAGTCGTAGTTAGATAGAGGACCTCGTAATCTTTCTGAAAAGTCCAACCTTGCATGAATCCGAGCTCCCAGTCAAAAGTTATGGCCATCTGAATATCTGCGCCAGGGTCTGCTTCCTGTCAGTGCTCAAAATGTTGCACCTCCCGAAGATGCACCATAGGCACATCCATGTGTGTGTCGACATCCCTTTATGTGTGCCAAGGGCACGCTTTTTCCCTGTCAACACTCTGTGTCGTGCGCCATTTCTGTGCACCAAGGGCGCATCCTTTACCCTGTCGACACTCATTTCTGTGCGCCACTTTTGTGTGCCTTGGCGCATACATTTTAGTGTCAACACTCTGTGTCGTGTGCCATTTCTGTGCGCCAAGGGCACATCCTTTACCCTGTCGACACTCATTTCTGTGTGCCACTTTTGTGCACCTTGGCGCATACATTTTAGTGTCAACACTCTGTGTCGTGTGCCATTTCTGTGCGCTAAGGGCACATCCTTTACCCTGTCGACACTCATTTCTATGCGCCACTTTGTGTGCCTTGGCGCATACATTTTAGTGTCAACACTCTGTGTCGTGTGCCATTTCTATGTGCCAAGGCTATAAATGTCAGGGATTTGAGCTTCTTTGATTTTTATATTCTTTCTGTTTGTCTATATCTACCCGGGGGGGAAGATATATACAATAGCGCCCTTTACGTGCGCCAAGGTGTAACATTTTCCATGTCGACACTCTGTGTCATGCGCCCTTTACATGTGCCAAGGTGTAAATTTTTCCATGTTGACACTCTGTGTCATGCGCCCTTTACGTGCACCAAGGTGTAACTTTTTCCATGTTGACACTCTGTGTCATGCGCCCTTTACGTGTGCCAAGGTGTAACTTTTTCCATGTCGACACTCTGTGTCATGCGCCCTTTACATGCGCCAAGGCGTAACTTTTTCCATGTCGACACTCTGTGTCATGTGCCCTTTCCATGTGCCAAGGTGTAACTTTTTCCATGTCGACACTCTATGTCATGTGCCCTTTACGTGCGCCAAGGCACAAGTTTTTCCATGTCCACATTCTCGTGTCATGCGCGCTTTACGTGCGCGAAGGCGCAACTTTTTCCATCTCGACACTCGTGTCATGTGCCCTTACGTGCGCCAAGGCGCAACTTTTCCATATCAACACTCTGTGTCATGCGCCCTTTACGTGTGCCAAGGCGTAACTTTTTCCATGTCGACACTCGTGTTATGTGTCCTTTACGTGTGCCAAGGCCTAACTTTTTCCATGTCGACACTCTGTGTCATGCGCCCTTTACGTGCGCCAAGGTGCAACTTTTTCCATGTCGACACTCTGTGTCATGTGCCCTTTACATGTGCCAAGGCACAACTTTTTCCATGTCGACACTCTATGTCATGCACCCTTTACGTGCGCCAAGGCGCAACTTTTTCAATGTCGACACTTTGTGTCATGCACCTCTTACCTACGCCTTTGGATGTTGGTGATGCAATAAAAATTAGGCTCTGAGTTTCTTTGATTTCCATATTCTTCTGTTTGTCTATATCTACCTGGGGGGAGATATTTACAACACAAGTTAAAGCACATGTGTGTATGATAAAGATAATGGAATACAAGATATTTAACTAGCATGTGTAATAATATGAACATGTAAAAGCATAAGTAAGCAAGAGTAAATGAAATCAATATATACAGTATGTTGTGGATGAGATGGAATGGAATTCAGTGTTAATGGTAGGATTAGTGTGCCCCCAAGTGGGTGTGTATGTATGAAATGAGGTTCATTTAATTATAACCCCTCATTAGTTAAGAATGAACTGTAAATGAGATTACGTCCTTGGGAAATGGTTTGAGTGATGTATTGTATGTAGAAAGAGTTGATGAATAGAGTGTGGTGTGTTTATTGTGAAATGATGATGTATAGATTATATCGAATATGATATGAGTATGAGTGTTGTAGAATGAGGTGAGATAATGTGTGATGATTTATCCTAAAGCATATATCAATAGATGGGTGAGAAAGATCCTAGTAAGCGTGATGATATAACACAAGGCGTATATCATGAAATGTATGAATATGATGGTAGAAAATGTGATGATGTAGCATAAAGCGTATATCATGAAATGTATGGATGGAATGTTAGAAAACATGATGATGTAGCAAAAGTGTATATAACAAAATGTGTGAATAAGGTGATGCCTAAAAATGTCGCATAGTGTAATAGAAGGAATGATTGATTGGTTGTGAAGATAAAAGTGTAAAATTATGTAAATATGATGAGGTAAGGTTCAATTTTTATTTGGACCCTTAGCATTTGAGTATGAACCATTGGACCATAGTGCATTGTTGAGTAGTGATTGCAACATGTATAAATAGATGAGTAAAATGTGTGATATGTATAGTTAGTGTGGTGGAGAATATATTATTGATGTGTGATGTCTAATGTAGATTGTGTAGTATCTAGGAAAAATAGTGTAATGTTTAATGCAAGATGTGTAGATTGTAATAATTTATAATACTATAGTATGTAGAATGTGTACAATGTATGGTGTATAAAAACACAAATTTTGGATGATGTAGAATAGATGGAAAATTATATATGTAGAAAATCACATGATGTGTGAATATGTGTAATGTGTAGCATAAATTGTACAAAGTGTGTGAGGTTCATGTATATAGGATGCCCTCGGCGGTCAAGTGTGAACCAAAGTACAAGAGTGTGTTATAGGGTAATGACAATGATAGTTTTTTTTTGAAGATGTATATGTGAGAAGTTAGGTGTGTAAGAAGGTGTAATACACATGTTGATGTTAGGGGAATAAATAAATGTGATTCCCCCAAGTGTGTGTATGATGAAGAGCACAATCATGTAATGTCATCTAGGAGGTCATCAATATCATGGTCAAAGCCAAATGGGGTAGCATCAGAGACTTGGTAAGAAATAGTGTCAAGTTGAGCACGAAAATATACATTAATACGTAAGTTGTACATTCCCATAGAATATTACTTGTCATTGAAAAGAGGAAATGGGAATCAGTGTGCATACGAGTGAATGAGATTTTGTGTATAGCCAAGAAAGGAGCTATTAAAAATGAACACACAGCCAAAGGGCATATGAAATGAGATATCAATATGATCAGGGTCTAATGTTCCCCTATGTAGGTGATCCAATACAACCCTAATGTAAGTGGAGAAGAGTGAGGAGTCCGCATAAGGGAGACCATGAGATGGAAGACACATAGACCGTAAGCAAAAATGATAGTGATGAATCCATGATATAGATGAGGATCATGAGTTGGAGGATAAAGGTCCTCAAAAGAAAAACCTAGTCAAGTCATCCCATCATGTGAACATATGGTGACATCACAAGTAGGATCAAATGGAATGTTCTCCCAATAAGAATCATTCATGAAAAGTGTGCATGTGAAAGGAGGTTATACTGATAGAGGAAGAATATAAGAATATGGATGAACTGGAGTGACGTCTAATGTAGGAACATGATCCTATTAAAGAATCATAGTAGTAGTAGAAGCAAGGGGCGTAGATGTAGTTGGTACAGAAATCTAACATGCAAATTACACCTTCAAGTGGCGGTAAATGATCCAGAGTATCCATAGGTTGTGGTTCATCAATAGTATCAGTTCTTGGAGTAGGAAGTGTAGTATTTGGATCATGGTCATAATATTTGTATGGATGATGGACACAAAAAATAGTATACATGATACACTCATGTAGGAATTTAATACAAAGTGATGATGTACAATAGAGGGAACCACCTACATGGCATGAATCTAGAGCCTACTAAGCAAACATTTGTATTAAAAATGGAAGTTGATGACAAAGAAAACTATGTTAAGTGTTTTTGGTCCAACTATAATAGGTAGATTAATGTGAGAAAAATATGGACAAATAGATCCATCATACGCATGAATATAAATATTTTATGGACTAACATTAGTATCTAAAAGATTAATCCTTTCAAGCAATGACATGTGAAAAAGATAGAGTTTAGATCCATTATCGATTAATGTACACTTGATACCCATATTGTAAATGTGAATCATGATATGAAATGTTGGGTCATTGTCAAAAATAGTAAGATCAACATGAGGATTAGATGGGAAAGCAATATATTGAGAGAAGGCATATATAAATGTTTGATAGATTGAATTTGGATGCATATTAGTAGGAATGCAAGTGGTAGCTAGGAGATTTTTGAACATTTCTCTTAATTCAAGATTGATAAGAAAAAAGTCATTAATGGAGATACTCATGATGGTAAGATTCTAGAAATATGAGTAATAAAATAATAAGGATCCTAGGAGTGTGAAGATCAAGTTCGGGTTCACTGAATGATTAAGCTAAATGTGAATAATATATGCCTAATCTTAATGTTATACAAGCAGTAAATGAGTAACAATAAAATATAGAAATTACACTCAAGAAACTAAGAAACAAATATTGAAACCCTAATGTGAAAATATAAGGTAAGAATCCTTAGTTAATTCGTAATAAATTATGGGTTAGACTGAATCTCGACTAGTTGAACACAGAGAAACAATGTCGCACATAATCCATGTAAATTGCAGATCTAGAGAGATATGTTGGACTAGGGCACCTAGAGAGGGACAAGAGATCCCACGGGAACCCTAGACTTGTTTCTAGGTGCCTAGGTCTGTAAAAGTGTTTAGAAAACATCCTCTAAGCTATCACAAGGTATTTGATTGGATTCACCTTTGGTCACACCAAGATCACTCAAGTTTCTGGAAAAACTGTAATAAAGAATAGACCTATAAAAACCTTAAATAGACATCAAATCCTAAAAAAATATGAAAAATGAGGGGTCAAACTATCCTCAAATGTCATAATGGTGAACTTATGAATGAGTGCTACACTACATCTCAGATCTAATATAAAAATTTTTTTGTGTATAATTGTACCTAGGTTGTTCTTGTGTGCGCCACACTTGGAATAGCAAGCAAGTAGCTACATGTAAAATGTAATAAATGTGTGCATAGAATAAAATGAACTTCCCTCCTATGAAGTGTGATGTAGAAAACAATCCCTTGTGTTCCTTTTGATGGATTTATATGGATGTAATGGATCTCTTATATACCTTGATGGATGCAACCTTAGGTGGTGATAAATAGTGCTTAATGATTAGTCCTTAATTATGATCACATAAATTTATATTTATATGATTACCTTTCTTGAATTTCATAATTAACCTTGAAAAGGCTGACTACCAAAAATATAATATACTCAATGGCTAGAAATGACCCAAAAAGTGTGAGTAAATTAAAAACAAGGGTGCCCAGAGGGGATGATGGTGCCTAGTCTTTGGTGTCCTAGTTTGGCACTGGTGTCTAGGATGAAAATTTTCAAAGAGTAAAAATTGCAAAGTAAACAAGTAAGGGTGAAATATTGAAATTATCAGCAAGAAACAAAGCAATATAGCCAAAGACCTAGGTTAAATAGTACTTTTCTTACTTAGGAATCATATGAATAGTAGTATTCGATCAAGATTGGATAATTACCCAAAGTGTGTGATTGTGTGTCTACAACTCCTATCACACTCACTTTACATTCCATTTGACTCACATTCACAACATACTACATATCTTGGTTGCATTTACTATTGCTTACTTATTCTTACATGTAGATGTTGTTTTACATGCTAAAAAGATATTTTGTATGTCATTATCTTTATCATATCCACATGTGTATTAAAGTTTCTTCTAGTTATGAATGCAAACCTTATACAAATCATTACACAAAGCACAAATGTTATGCACTATACCTCTTACTAGTCCCACCTTAGCTCTTATGGGCATATACTTTCATACACACATCACAGTGCTATTCTTTTTATTTATACTACAAATTCCTTTACGAAACATGTAGTGGAAGTTGAAATGGCATCTATGGAACATATACCTATGGATCTACCACTATCTAATGTTGCATAACCACATGATTATTAACAATTAACTTTTGTGGTGCTACCTCCTGTACCTATGGGGCCTACACTGTGGGGGCTTATCCTTATGGATATATAGGAATATGACCTTGAGTTGGTATATCAACACCCAATCTACCATGGCCCCCTAGTTATGGCCCTACCTTTGGACCTACATGAAAAACTACCGTGCCTATGCCCTAGAACCGGGTCCCGTAACCCCCATGCCACCATGAATATCCCCGTATCTATAGCTTCCTATGCTATTGTCATCTTCCATGGAAACACTATTGCATACCATCCTATATAGCCATAGGTCTCCCCTGGATCTACTATATGTGGTTTTTGAACCCAAGGCTATGTGACCACTTGTGAAAAAATATCACGAGATAGTCATAATATGATCTGAGGCCCAATATGAAAGGTCTTCTCTAGACCTACGAGCATGCCACATCTCATCATGAGGAATCCCCTGGATGAGACCAAACTGCCACTAGATCCTATCCACTATGTACTACTCAAGGATGTAGTCCCTGCTCCCAATAATGAGGAGCTCTATTGTCATTGTGTTGAGCTCAATAGCATCCTCAGGATAATGATATAGCCTATATGGCCATCATGTAATCATATGAGGTTGTATCTCATCAAAATATCTCCTATAGTATCATCTATCTCCCATGTTCTTGTGAATGTCATCACTAGCTAGAACTTAACCCATAATGGATGGCTCGCTAAGATCCCGGATCGTAATGCTCCTACTAGGCGTTCTATAGTGATATGATACTAGACCCATATCTAAATTAAAGTCACTGGACCCATGGTTTTCTAACCACGTAAGTAATCAAGTGTAAATATGTGTACAAATGGGATAGTAAACACTTACCCCAACAAAAACAAGAACTAGTATTTTTAGGTAGCAATATGCCACTAAGAAGATCCATGAGAAATACAACACTTATGCAATCCGTCAATTCGTGAAACATCTAGTAATGTTAAGTGAAATACCCCAAGAGGTATGTTTGCTACTCCAAACATCTCAAGTAATACTCAAGAATGACCACGGTGGCCTTCATAAGTCACCAAATGAGCGTGAATAGGCACTCTCAATATGCACAAGACATCCTCTAGTTTGACACTAATCTCACCTATCGAAAGTAGAAACATCTAACTCTCATTACATCATCCCTTAGCTAAGGCTATGAGCAAGCTATTGTCCAAAATGATCTCGTGGCATGCGAGCCACATGTGAAAGACCTGTCACATCTAGTGTGATATCGAAATAGATGAGATCCTGTCACAAAATTATATGAGGACATACTCCATTGTCCTTTTCATTAATTTTCAATCTTTTTAGATTAGTTTCAATTTTTTGATTTACTAACCCTCTTTTACATTAATGGATAAATATCAAGTTTCTTAGCTAGTTTAGTTAGGATTGTCTATTTTTGTGCTCTTTGTAGGATCAAACGAGGTAAAGTGCTGTCAAAATTGAACCAAATTGACAAAGTTTTGATCTTTTTGAGAATTTTGAGAAAATTTCTATATTTTGACCACCTATAGGGGATCCACACCTGTTTTATTCTTCCACGCATTGGCATTATAAAGTTCATGCTAATGTTATAAAGTGCATGCTCATGTTTTCAAGGCTGCACTCATGCCGTTAGGGACACACTCACTTCTCTGTACTCTGGATGTGTCTTTGTTACACTATGTTTAAGATCTCTATGTTTGGGTCACACTGGTGTTATAAGAAGCACGTTAGTGTCTCTCTAGATGCACTTTGCGATATATTTTTTTCTCCCACCTGTTTTTTCTGTCATAGACGTGCTCATGTTTCTAAGGTTACGTTGGTGTGTTAATGGATGCATTTCTATTTTAATAGGTGCGTTGGTTCTCAAAGGAATGTGCTCTTGTGTAAAGGGGCACGCTGGGTGTGATTTGTTGAAATTTACACTAACTTTGAGGTTTTAAATTTTGATTTTCTATGTTTTCTCATTGGTTGGTTGGTTTTAACATTTTTAATTAGATTTTAAAAAAATTTACTTAAGTTTTTGATGAATTCTTTAGTTTCCATGTTTTTTGCAAGTTAGTCTAAAAATTTGTATATGCTCTTCTCTTGCACCTTAGGGTGATCTTGAGAATCAAAAGCAGCTTTTAGTTTGCATTTTCTAACATTTTGGTTAAATTGGAAACTTTAAATCCTTCATTTTGGCTTAAGAGAATGAACATTTACCTAAATTGAACAACTAGGTACAAAAGAGATGCAAGATTTTCCATAAATGGTTCATTTAATTGTAAAGTTTTCCTTTAATTTTTAGTTGGATTATTTTTTGTGTATGCTCTTCTCTTGCGTCCTTGGATGATCTTGAGAATAAAAACAACACTTGATCCTCTTTCAATTAATGTGATTTTCTTAGAGAACTACTAATGTTTGAATTATAGGACCATATTATATGCTTGCCAAATACTTGGGGATATAAATAAAAATATAACTACATGTGTGTTGTAGGATGCCAAAAGGTGTTCTAAAACTAAATTTCCTAATCTGAAAGATAAAAAACACACCACATCAATCAACACATTGTACTTGCAGGTTTTGGTAAAGAGATACAACTCATCTTCTTTAAACTAGGAGAAGTGACCTTGGAATAATACTTAAAAACAAAAAAAGGATGCTCCTAGGAACTCCAAAGTAATCCACGCAAGAGGGAACCTTGTGGATGAAATGGGAAGTGATCTATTTACCTACTTTTGAGTATACACTTATGATATTTTAGCATCAAAATTATCTTCACGTGACCTGTGAGATATAATTGAACACATTTATTGATCATTTTATTGAAGGGGGTAAAATAAATCGGGATACTCTAAGGTTTATTTAGTACGATTTCCTTGACAAACCACATTTTCAGAGGTGATTTATGACACCTAGTTGAGAGAAATAATTAAGAAGACATTTATTCTTGAGCCAACTTGATCGACTCAAATCCATCATGTTTCAAATATCTTTCATGAAACACTAATGTTTTTGATGTTAAAACCTTGTTATTCGAACAAGGAGAGAGTCTATTGAATTTGGAGCCGAGTTTTATTCATCACAAAACTTACAATGTATTACTTTGTCCTAGTTTTTCACTTGCCCTAAGGCAAGGCAAAAATCTACCAAAGTTACACTTAGTTTGTTTCATCACCACTTGGTGTACTCCTTTGTTGTCTTGTTACCCATTTTGGGTAAAAATAGAACATACATTCGTAGTGCTATAAAATATTGTGTCCATAACATTTTCACCCACTTACATCCTTTCTTAATGAAAATGTGATAGTAAGCATTAAAAGTGTTGGTACGCATTTGTATCTTGATAGTCATCATCTTGATACCTGTGTCGTCGATTATCATTATACATAGGTTGTCTCATCATTTAATTCCTTTGATTTGTTACATTTCTCACATTAAAGCCATACAATTTTGATACTTACATCTTGTTTCCTTTATGAAATTTGATCTAAGTTTCTAAGTTGTATTGTTACACTGCTCGCATAAATAACAACTTTCTCTATACTTATACTTAGTTTTTGATCCCAACATTGCCTTGAGTTTTGAAAGGCTTCATTAATTTTTTCACATTATGGTGACATAATTTTGATACTAAAATATTAATTTTTCCATAAATCTTGATTAACATGTCCAAATAGTTTTGTTTCACTGCTCACATTTGTAGCCTCCTTTTTCATAACTTGGAGTTTGTTTATTTCTAAAACTGGTTTTAGTATACCTTGTTATAGGTTGTGTGAACACTTTCTTAGTATTTAGGTATTGTTTATTTTAAACTTGACATAAATAGTGATATTGTGTTGTCACTATTAGTACCAAAACTATACTTGGAAAATGTAGGGAGTAAAGTTTCTTGTTAATAAGATCATAGTATTGGTTGTTTGAGTCCTAGATTGCTTATTACGTATGCATGATTTATTGATTAGTGTGTCATTCTTATTCATTGGAGTCCTTAGTGAAAACTTCCTTTAGACATATTATTATTCTTTGAGTGTTATTATTTGTAACAAAGTGTCATTACACTGCTTTTTTGACTTAGGGTCCTTTTAAACCAACCTTATAAAAACTTAGTTCATCCTACCTCTTATAACAAGGATGGGGCATCAAATATTAGGGTCTGATCCCATGATAGAACAAATCCTAGATCCTCTTTTAGAGGAAAACATCCTAGTGGATCATAGTGGTGATGAGGAGAATTCTCCTCGGGTAGATCATGAACTAAACCCCACCTTATTAGATGACTCCGTGTTTCATAACAAACATGAAGTTCTCATGCATGTAGTGGAGCCGGAAACCATACTACCATTCACGGTTGATCCCAATCTCCTCACCGGAATGGTTCAAGGAGAAGAAGAAGAAGTATAATTCCCACTTTGTGACACTGATGAAATTTTAAATCCGGGTCCTACCTGTACTTGCTAACATACTGGTGGATATCACATCCTCGTAGTTAGAATTATTTGTGAAGATCACGGAGAAAATGATAATCATGAGGACCCTCATACTCAACCTCCCTCATATGGATCTTGTAAATATATACCATCTACCGATGTATCCATAGAAGAAAAATGTAATCCCTTGTTTTCCAATTGGATAGTTTGGCTTCACACGTTAGTAAGGAATCTACGAAGACATCTAGAAAAAAAATCCTAGAGGTGTGTACTACAAGTATTTCACTATAACTCCCAAAACCCCCAAATAGGAAAAACCTAAAGAGGATTAATAAAAGTTATACATAGATAATGAAGACTATGAAATGGAAAGATATAGGTCTATCCCTTTAACAAACCCACTCTTTGGTCAATATTTCTTGTCTATGAAGAACACCCTCACTTCCTTACAAGAAGGAAAGTTAGGATCAAATAAGAATTATAAATTTGAGGAGTTATGTCATGTTGGTTGGTAAATTTGTTAGGAAAGATGGAAAAATATGAGACACAAAGTTCTACAAATCTATCTTATCAAGGACACACTAGTCCTTCTTGGTCATACAAGATTGCCTTACAAGGTTTATTGGATGAGAAATGGGAGAACACTTCTATCTGGAAAAATCCATATAATGAGTGTGAAATATAGGAAGCACAAAGTCTTCTTATTCCTTAGAATATGTTGGTATGGAACAAAGTCTGCGTACTTTGATGATTAACACAAATTTTTATTTAACTAGGAATCATTCATAATATGAAGGAACACCAATATTAATAATCCAATCATAAGCAAATTAACATATTTTGCAATTGAAAAATCATTAACACAATGGTATAGAAAGCATTGTATTCATCTATGTACACAAAGTTATAGCAAAAAATGTGCGATAGAATAGTTTTATCAAAGAGCATGTAATGAGAGAATGAGAGAGGAACCCCCTTTTACAATTAAAATGAATACTTTTATTGGCATTATTCGTCAAGAAGTAGTTATAAAACTAATTTTAACCCAACCTATCAACCTAGACTCAACTCAAGTATTACATCAAATTATGATATTTAATTAATTTGATAGAAAAAATAATTAAATATGTTTACATTAATGATTTATGATCTTCTATCATAGTTTGCTTAGAAATGGAATTTAATTAATTCATGATGTAGCCTAGAATTTACTATGAATAACCGAGGCACATTAGCACATCACTCCACCCGAGCTGAGCGCTCACCAAAATTGCATAAAGGCACCAGTCCTCTCTAGATTTGATTGTACAAAATATTAGCATGATGGTGTATATAGGTATCTGGATTCATTACCAATAGTAAATAACACATAGTGCATAAACTAGATCTAGTTCTTAGAATATATATAGAATGATCTAAATAATGACTATAACAAGATTTACTATGCAAGAACCAAATTCAGTCATGGTCTTCACACCATTATCCAACCAATGTGAACCATTATATTAAATACTCTAAAATACAAAATATTCTTACATAATATAAGTATTTCCACGAGTCATATGCATGACAAAACTAGTAGCATAAATCTACCATAGTTTCACTCACACAAAACCATCCAAATAAATACATATATATAGGGGTGGGAATTTCTCTTTACCGCATACATACACTTCTCGAAATAGGTCACATGATAATAATAGCCATACACCTTTACAATAGGATGCACAACATGTAAGTTCTCTAACAATAGACTCCCTATAGTTAAATCCGAGTAGAAATCCTATTATTAGCTTAAACTATGCATGGCACTCAGTTGTCGCTTGTTCCCAAAATACCATTGCGTGATCCAAAAGTCTTCATGTCTTTGTGTTATCAACATGATATCTCCTGAATAACACTTATCCACAAAAAGGATAATCCTGAATTCAAAGTTTTCTAGCACACGCTTATTCTACTATTATTTTGTTCCCTCAAATGTTCGTTGCTCCCACGCCACATCCTTTATGTACCTTTACCTTAGAGCTATATGTTGTTTGCTAAACATTACCCCACACTAAAGTACATTTTTCCCCACAATGGGAATTCCTTCTTATGTCTCCAACAATAAATAATAAGGAATGAAAGAATGAATGAAGCACTATACAAAAGAATGAAGTTTACTCTATAGTACCCTCTTCCTTAGGTAGGACTAACTCTGGATATTCATTTTTGAGTTCAGCCTCCAAGGTTTGTCAGTCACTTAGTGCACTCCCTATCTTTTCTGGAATGTCTATCACTATGGCGTCTATTTCATCCTGAGTGATATTTTCCTTTTCATTCTATAGTACTTGGACAACATGTGCCATACTTGAGACCATTCCCTCCACAGAGTCCATTTTCTCGCGCTATCATTTTCTTAAGTTCATTAATCCTATATTTGAGTGGATCTTGGGCTCATGTAGGGCCTCATGTTTTTTTACCAGGGCTAACCTCTCTGTGCACCCAAGTGTTTCATCCTTCATTTCCTTTAGCACTTCATTATCCTTTACTATAGTTTTGATTCTTATTATGGCGTCTAGTGTTACACACATGTTTAAATCTTGATTCACTTTCTTCATCTCATCTTTCAATGTTTGGAGCAAGGCCTCAAAACTTGAAATTTTCCTAACAATGGTAGCCCTTGCTCTTGCTATTTCTTCTATAGGATCTTTTGGTGCAGCCATAACAATGGGCTCTTCATTCAAAACTAGATCCACTAGAGTGTGCAAATAATGCATTGCAGAGGGAAACTTCTGAGGAAATTTAGACTCCAAATGAGGCCTTACCTTAAGGATATGATCACCAAGTTCCTCACCATGCTAAAAAGGTCTCATTATTTGCTTCTTCTCATTCCTTCACTTCTTTTAAGTGTTTTATCTTTATAGTCTTATCCTTTTTATCTTCAAGAAATGCTCAAATGGTGGTTGCCTTATCAATGTTCCTCCACAACACTTCAAAAGATACCTTGACCAAGGCATTTCTTACTTTCTCATCAGAAATTACAGGAGGCTTGACAATCACGTGCCTAATCTATAGTTTCTTCTTTACCCGACATGAGACACATGACTCCTCACACACATCAAAATTTGGTTCATCCATGTGTGTCTGCATGGACCAGAAAACTATTTTCTAGTCCGTGCATTGGCCTTTTCTGGGTCCATTAACTCCCATCCATATAAATCATTTGGCCCTAACATGCTCGGAACCTTTTGTAAATGATCTTGCTGGAGTCCTCTATGTACCCCATAGCCAAAGTCATATAGTCCTCACTTGCCTTTCCTTTCTTTGTCTTCTTACCCTTGGGAACCCGAGTGCTAGAATATGTAGTGGGTCCTTCACCTTCATGTGTGGAGTGAGGTGCACTAGATTTCTCACTCATCTCCTCTTCTCGTCTCCTTAACTCCCTCTTCATCATATTTCATTTCCTCATCACGATGCTCTTCCGTATTTTCAGTGCCGCACTGGGGTTCCTGGTGCGCTTTCACCATACTCAACCTCTTCATCCTCTCCAAGATTTAACTTTTTCCTCTTCTTCTTCTTAGGTACTTATTTCAGATGGTATATCCAAGGTGATTTGTGTAGAGGTTGCGATGGCCTTGCTATCGATTCCTTGTCCTTTTGAACACCCTTTTAAATTGGTGTTCCTCATTTATTAGGTATGCATCCAAGGTTAGTGCACGTCTATTTCTAAGTATTCCTCCTCTTGTTAGGGCCTGGGAGGAGTAATATCATGCTTATTTTCCTTCATTTATGAGGGCTTCCTCTATACCTTGCGCATTGAACCACCACTATCCTTTTTTTTTATCTTGTTCTTCTTCTAATGGTGAAGCTAGATTTTTATCTGTCGACTCCTAACTATATGTTTCCCCTTTAGCGGGGTTGGTAGCATAAATTCATTTTCAACATACTTATCACTTTCCATCCTAAGCTTAAGCTATATATAAATTAGCATAGCTCCACTATCGCCAATGGCAAAACCTATAGGCCTCATGGTTATATCATCCGATATGAACCTCTCAATATAAGTAGTATTACTGGGTATGTGTAAGTCTTTCTCAAGGTATGGTAGTCATTTTCTAACTTGTCTACATTGTAGTTTAACCTCCAGACATTGGAAAACCTATGAAATTTTACTTGGAAGAACCATGTTGTAAATGTGTAAGGGATTTTACACTAGGGACTCTATGTCCCATCCTTCATCAGTAAAGCATGCAATGCAAAAGTGTTGGTACACAAAATTTTTTACTAACTTCCCAACTACTTCATTTTCAACATACTTACCACTTTCCAACCTAGGCTTAAACTAGATATAAATTAGTGTGGCCCCACTGTCACCAATGGCCAAACCTACATGCCTCATGGTTATATCATCCGATATGAACCTCTCAATATAAGCAAATCCTTACCTAGGTATGTGTAAGTATTTCTCAATGTATGGTATTCATTTTCTACCTTTTCTACATTGTAGATTAACCTCCATGCATTGGAAAACCCGTGAACTACCGATTGAAATAACCACGCTGTAAATGCATAAGGGAGTTTACACCAGGAATCTATGTCCCATAATTCATTGCAAAGCACGTAATACAAAAGTGTTGGTACGAAAGAAATTTTACTAACTTCCTAACTACTGATGGCAGCTCCTTAGGAATTCTCCATTCCTCTTCGAAGGCCATGTGAAGTCCTGTCATACCACATCATTTACCTTTTCCCGAATTGACCACTCATAGATCCCTCACATAAATACTTCTCAAACATCTCTTCTAGAAACTTATTCTCTCGTAGGTACTCCCAAATCTTGTTTTTGGCCCATCGGGCACTCCAATTTCAACAAAAACAGGAGATATCAAAATGGTGCCGAATCTTATCTTCTCACCTTTGTGCACTTCTTCAATGATGGTATCTGCTATGTATCCTGTCAAGTTGTAAATTTATCCATGTGACATATTCTTGGAAATGTGTAGCCATATAGGTGTCACTTGTGACCACCTCTCCTGTTCATTCAACTTTTTGAGGAAGTGTATGGCCATCTGCACAACACGATACTTCCTTAACTTTTAAATATCCATTCTACATAGACCCTTTGAGTAACCCATCTTCTTCAAGCGGTGGCCAAAATAGATTTTTTGTCGATAAGTCAATGAAAATATTTTTCCCTCTTCCTTCAAACATGTCGGCCAATAACTAAGGGCACAAAGTGATCCTCATCCACCACCCAGAAAAATAAAATAAGTCCTCCTGGACTTTGCTCATAAGCCATTGGTATAGTTTCTCAGGTTTTCTAAAGTAAGGGAGTTCATATAGCTGCAAGACTCGTACCTTCTTCAACAATTTCTCTCCACCATAATAATAGAAAGGAATGACTTCGATTATGCACTTGTTTGTCTTTCTTCTTAACAATGTGTCTAAATCTTCCTTGTCATATGTGCGATGATTATAGTCACTTACCTTACTCCTACGAATGTGAGAATCCAAGTCACATCCCACGATAACGTCCTTTAGGTACTGCAATTTTGAAAACCTATTTTCGGGGGCATCCTCAATCTCTAACTTAGTTTTTACCTTCTTCTTCCCCTTTTTCTTGCTCTAGGTGCTCTCCTTGGTGCCATGGTAAGATAAGGTTGCACCTTTTTACTTCTGTCAAGAAAACTCATGCCCTATCTTGAAATCGCATACCCTAGCTTCTTATCAAACCATGATGCTCTATTTGTTCACTATGCATTCCTCTACTTCACTCAAACCCTTCTCCAATGGGGACGCAAGCCAATTTCATGCACAAATCTACTCTCCTTTCCTATTTTCTAATCTCGCTCATAATCAAATCACTCAAATACTTGTGATATTAAAAGGAAAAGTCAACCCATATCACGTCCTTATATAGATTTGGAAAAAATTATCACATTTATTGCTCCTCCACCTACCACTAATCCTCTCATTAATTGGTCATTTACCAAAATTTTACATGATACACCCGCACACCATAACTATAACCTTTTAGCACAAAATTCTACCTTTTGAATACATACCTCCTTTCACACACTTCCATGCACCAAAGTACCTCACCACTATTCCTTCCTCTAAGTAGTTTCTATGGCCACAACTTACCTCGTGTTATACTGTGCATTTTTTTCAACTATGGTCTTCTTTAGGAGAAATTTTCTTTTAAGTAACCTTTCCATACTATATACACTTTCTAATAATATAAATCACTTGTACAAGTATTTACTTATACATACCCATGTTTGAATGATAACCACCCCACACTAAGGGTATGTGTAGTCCTCTCGTACATAAAAACTTTAGATTGCAATCGCTTCCGACACGCAAGCACGTTTATTACACAAAACATTAAACTAAATTTACAAAGCATAGTGACAAAGAAGGAAACACATTAAGGAAAAATATAGTAAGGGAAACCTAATATAAATGGTAATAATGTCTTATTACAAACACCAAGAAGGCTTATTTATAGTAGGGCTTTAACCTACTCCCATTGAAGTAATGACTAACCATGTTCCATCAAGTGCCTTTAGCTGGCAAGCGCCCGAGTCAAGTATATGAGTGATAACATATGGTCCCAACCAATGCACCTTAAGCTTTCCTAGGTGGTGTAAAAAATTTGAATAATAAAGAAGTACCATCTCCCAACCTCAAGCTTCTTGTCCTTGATGTGCCTATCATGTCATGCCTTTTTCCCCGGATTTTTCTTTCTTCGACTCCATCATTCTATGAAACGATCTCATCCAACTATATAAACTTGTCAATTCTTTCTTCTAATGCATTCTCATTATCTAGACCTCCCATGCACGTAATATGTAAAGAAGGTAACATGAATTCCATGGGAAGATACCAATTAAAAGGGTGTTGATTTATTCAATCTTTTATAAGTTATTCGATATGCCCAAAGCACAATAGTAACTTTATCATCCCAAGTATTTCCTTCCAACATCACAAATCTTTGTCAAAGTATTGCTCAATATATTGTTGAAATCCTTAGCAGTCCCATTTTCCCGAGGGTTTGAAGGTGTGGTCTTGTGGTGTGTGACCATAAATTCATCCAATAATCTCCGATTGTCACGTTTAGGAAATGAGTACCCCTATCACTTGTCAAACTCAAAGGAAATCCATACATGGTAGTCATTTTTACTCCCATCACAAAAGGAAGGAACCCCATGCATGCTAGCCTATCACCCAATGAAATATGAGTGCTCATCCAAGGCACGTGCGGGTACCAATTCTCTCTTTTATGTGAGTTTAATGGGAAACTTCATCTATGATTAGTGTAAGAGTTTTTAGGAGGAAGGTTGAGACATACAAGAACCATAGGGATCTTAACAACCTCTAGATCCTTATAGTCACTTCGCATGAGTGTTTTAATAGAAACCAGACATGTATTATGATAGAAAGAACTATACAAGGATTCATACATGGCATGAAAGGAAAAAGAACTCATAAAAGAGAAATATGCATTAGAACTATTGATATTCATGTATATATTATATCGTAACCTCATTACATTCAATGAAATATTACAAGGTGTCATAGAGAAGGCATCAAGTCATGTAATTCATTGGACTTATGTAACTAAAAAAAGAAAATTTACAACTCCATGCCTAGTACATTATCTCCGAATCAACTATCCACTAATGATTCCTTGCAGCAATTCTACAGAGCTCCAACCATACTATATCTCAAACTCGCTATATCTTTTACTCCACAAGCACTTGTATTTATCACTTTCCTCCACTTCAAACTCGCCTCCAAATGACCTTAGATCTGGTGCCAAGTGTCGAATGTGGTCCTTCATGTGAGAATGCTTCTCCAAGCCTGAGATTTCCACTTTATCTCATGATGTTCTTCTAGAATATTCGATCCAAGGCATGCCCCTATCAGGGACACCATGTCGCCAGGTTGGCATCTTATCCATGTGCAACCGGTCATACTTTTCACATGTTCTTCCCTTGGCACTCAAATTGACTAAGTCTTAAACCTCCTTTCACATGTTGCATGTACTATGTGCTTCCTTAAACCTTTCTCTTGTGCACTTTTTCATAATCGGGATCTCGCGTGCCTATGGCCTTCATACTTGGCCAATATTCTAGGGGTCCAACATCACCCCACACTACACCTGTTCTCCATCCTTGAAAATGATTTACTCAACCACGATGCATGTTTCCTTAGGGAACAAATGTATAATCTTACACTTTACAAAAGAATAAGGGAATGAAAGAATTGGGGAAAGAATGAAGAATGGGGGGGAGCATTAAGTCAACAAGCTAGGAAAATCCTTCCATAAGTCTAGCCTCTAGCTTGTTCCACACTTTGACCTCACCCTGCACCTTCTGACAGAGGTCACCCACCAGGGTGCTCACTTCGTCAAAACTTAGGCCAATTCCCTAGGTGCCCAAAGTGTCCATGATCTACTCCATTTCTTTTCCTAGGTCCTCGAGCTTATCCATCCTCCTGGTAATTTGAGGGTATAGTTCCTTTAGCCAGGCCTTGATCAAACTCCTTAAGGCTTCAATTGCCTCTGATTTTCTTTCTACTTCAGCCAGAACCCTATCCCTTTCCACCCTGTTCCCCTTGTTCTTTTCTTGAACTATTTTAACTCTACTTCGAGTGTGGTGACCAAGGAGCTTTCCACCTTATCTCTATCTGCGCATGTATCATATGTGGCCTCTGCCAGATTGGGTAGTGACCTTAACCTCCATGAGTACTTGGCTATACTTGGAAATGAGTGCTACCACCTTCAATATGTCCTCCTCCTTCAAGTGTGTGGCCACTTCTTCTATAGATTCTAGGGCCAAAGGTCGTCTCTCCATAGTGAGGACACATGTTAGATCTTCTATACACTCCAGAAGGGATGAGTACTTCTGTGCGGGTGGTGCTAAGTCTGGGTGCTTCAAAAGGATGACACCTTTGATAGACTCCATTTTCTTATACACTTCCTACACCTTTATCTTCTCTTCCTTTAACTCGTGCCTTAGCTATGCGCTGATTAGTTCTTCCTGCTTTAGGCTCCGGTCTTCTCTCGCTAGCTCCTCTTCCTTCTTCCCTATTTTTTCCTCCAAGACTCTTATCCTATCATTTTGTGCAAAGAGTCTAGCCTCGGTCTTGACAACGACCTTTTTGAATGCATTCCAAAATTGCTCGTCTGAGAGATCCTAAGAATTCACTAAGGGATTGACCCCCTTATATTCTAGTAATGTTATGAGTGCTCCCCATTGGACTTCAAAGTCCTGGGTCATCAACGTGGGACTCAAATGCCCAAGAGCATCTTCTTTGATCCGGGGTACACTCCATTCTTTTCAAAAGACCCAATGGCTAGAAGCCTTTTTCTCGTGCATGACTTTGGAAATGCATGTGTAGCACCTTCTTCATGTCATCAATATAGCCCATTACCTTCCTCTTCTCTATATCAAGAGTCCTACCTGAGTATGCCCCTTTTGGGAAACTTACTGTTAGAATGGGACCTTCTCCCAGGCTATCATGCTCTTTTTCAATATTCTCCTCCTTCCCTTCCTTCAACACTATGTCTATGTTGCATTCTAACTCCCCGGTCTACCAGACCTCAAGCATTCTCTATGCTTTTCTTTCGCCACCTCAATGATCTGCTCCTTCGTAAAACTTATTGCTCCCTACTTTTCCCCACCAACCTCTTCATTCCCCTCCATGTCTCCAGTGTCTTCCTCATCCTGTGTGCCCTTGTGCTGCGTGAATACAAACTCCTACTTCTCATCTCCACTCTCCTCTTCTAAGTTGTAGATGCTAAAGACCCGTGGCTCTTGGTCTTTTTTAGGCTCATCTTCTTTACCGTCATCTTCTTCACTCTCATCCCCTCTTCTACCCATGTACTTTTCCAAGCTGTCAGTCACCTCTCGAGTCAGCTTCCTCATCTACCCTCTACTTTTTCCTAAGAGGTGGCTCCTGAACTAGGGATTCGGCCTTATCTTCTCCCTCAGGAGATTCCTCCTTGGTTAGGGGTTTCTAGTGCCTCTAATTTTGGTGTCTTTTCCTTCACCGGTACTTCTTTCTCTGTATGTAGGTTCTTGGTTTAGCACTCGTGGTTGGTATGCTCACTGCTCGAGAATTCAGCACACATAGTGCTTCTTCTCCTCCTCTCCCTCTCTTCTTTGATGTGGGTCCCTTCCTACACATGGGATCCTTAGGTATGGAGACCTCATTCTCTAGATATGCACCCTTCTCGAACTTCAGCCCTATAAGGAGGTACATACGAGCCATGAATCCTCCAGTAATGGGTAGTGTCATCGGCCTTGTTATCTTGATCTCGTGTGACATGTACCTCTCCACGTACACATGCTTTCTACTAGGGTAATTCAGATTCTTTCTCATCTCTCTATGTTCCTGGTCTAGACTACCTAGTTCTAGCCTTAACTTATTTGACTCCTTAAATCTGTTCACTCCCACTTGAAAGTACTGAGCAGTGAATTTGAAGGGGAGCTTGAACCTGCCCAAGTAGAAATGTTGATAGACAGTGAACTTAGCTTCCCCTTTACTAGCTGCTCGGAGTTGTTCAGGGATTCTCCACTCTACCTCGAACACGTTCCTCAAGTGCATGTACCATTTCTCAAGCCGTGCCTTATGGAATGTTGTCATTATATCACAGGCATAATTCTCAAACCTCTTCGCGGGTGAAGGATCCTCGGTGGGGTACTCCTATACAAACTTGTCTAGTGCATCAGACACTCCAATCTCTAAAAATACAAGGCTTATGAGGATGTTGCCGAAGAGGATTCTATCCCCATTTTTTGTGCAACTGATAATTTCCTCTATGATGTAAGTAGACAAGTTGTATATAGTGCCTTCTGCAATTTTTCTGTAAACATGCAGCCAAGGCTTATTGACTTAGGTCCACCTCTCCTAGCCATTCAGCTTAGTCACCAGATGCACGGCCATTTTCATCATGGGGTCCTTGATGTCTGAAATGTCATAATACCTCGACCCCTTCTTACAGGCATATTCGGTGATGGTCTCCTGAATAGCCTCCTTATCACTTAGGTCATCTTCCAAGCTATCTCCCTCACATATGAGGCCTGTAAATTGTGAGATAAGCTAGGGAGTAATGTGCATCTTGCACCCTACAAAGTGGAAGTAATCTTCATGTACCCGCGACATTAACCATTGGTACAAGCACTCTGGTTTTCCAAAATAGGGCAACTCCTAGAGTTGCAACAGCCTCACCTTCTCCATTTTAACCTTCACGTCATCATTGTCTATCAAAAATCCCCCGGTATTCATTTAGTAGTGGGGCGCACTAACTCCAGTGTCATTTCATTTTCCATAGTGTTTGTTCTATGATTATAGTCACTTACAGCACATTTCTCGTGGGATTCCCACTGCTCCCCATCATCACCCCATTTGGGTATTGCATCTTTGCATACCATTCTTAATTTGTGTTCATGTCAGGTTCTTATTGTTTCACCTTGCCTATCCTCTTTCCTTTCTTGGGTGCCATGGTCGAGGTATTTTTATTATTTTACTCCCTCCTTGTTACTCTTTTCTTCCACTTCTTCTAACCTCCGATCTCAAATCCATGATATCACTCTTTCGAGCCCATGCCCTAGTTTGTGGAATCCTAACTGGGATTAAATTAACTCCATAAGATGTCACTTCCTTACAACCTTTTCCATGCCCATGTAACCCTTCCTTCTAGTTTGTAAACTCAAACTGGCTACTCACACTTTGATCTCGCAAGTCTTTCTTCACAAGATTGAATCTGGAAACCCTAGTTTATAAAACTCACTCCTTTCTCTATTTCACAAAGTGAAAATGGAAGAGCCTCGACCCTTTACTTATAGTTTTTCTCTTTTTGAACACTAAATGTTGCTTCACCTACCACCATACTTTATTCATTGAATGCGGGTTTTTCAAACAAATCTTGTCTTTAGCACCTTCACTCACATGCCCAACCTTGCGTGAAAATTCCTCCAACCTTTTAGTACGCAACCAATCCAATATGACAAGAGACTCTTTCACACACGTAACCCACACCGAAGGCACTTCTTTTATCCTAATTCTTTCTCTCGCCTACCTCGTGTTACTTAAATGCACTTTCTCCTCAGTACGTGGGATCTACAAGTAGCTTTATCCTGTCACCAACCATTCTTCCATATTTCTTTGTATACCTCTTTCAACTAGGCCATTCAACAAGGATTTTTAACACAACTTCCTTGGCACTCTAATCATGCGCTCCTCCACATTTCTCCATCCCACACTTAAAATGATGCATGGTCCTCTACGCACTCACAAATTCTCAAAAATAGCAATAAGGTTACCAACTCCCAAGGCATACAAAAACAACAACGTGAAAGGGAAACACAAGAAAGGGCAAGCATAAAGGAAAATTATAAACTAACTGGAAAAACTACCTTATTTACAAACATCTAGAAGACTTATTTATAGTAGGGCTTTAACATACTCCCATTGAAGTGTCCAGTAGCTTCATCCCATCCAAGGCTTGAATCGGCAAAGCGCCCGAATCAAGGATGTATGAGATTGTGTAAGGACCCAACCAATGGACTTTCAACTTCCCTGGATGGTGCAAAAACTTGGAATCATATAGTAACACCATCTGCCCAACCTCAAACTTCTTGTTTCTAATGTGGCGATCATGCCAAGATTTTTCTTTTCTTTCTCCGTTGTTTGGCTCCATCGGGTGAGTGATCATCTCTCATCCAATTTTATTAACTCATCAATCCTTTCTTCCAGCGCTTGTTCATCGGCTAACCCTCCTACACGCACTATTCATAGAGAAGGTAACATAAATTCAATCGGAAAGATAGCTTCCACATAAAAACTAATTGAAATGGTGTGGCTTTGTTCAGCCTTTTATACGTTGTCTTGTAAGCCCATAATACTGCCGATACTTTGTCATCCCAATCTTGTCTTCTCGACATCACAAATTTTGGTCAAGGTATGACTTAGTATCTTGTTGAATGCTTCCATGGTTCCATTTTCTTGTGGGTGATAGGGTGTAGTCTTGTGATGAGCCACCATGAAATCTGATAATAGGATCCTCATGGTCTCATTCAAGAAATGTGTACCCCTATCGCTGGTCAAACTCAACGGGCATCCATACCTTATGATAATGTTTTCCCACAAGAACCTTACCGTTGTTGCTGCTGTGCAATCTTTAGTTAGGGCTGCCTCTACCCACCTTGTCAGGTAATCTATGCAAGTGATGACATAACGTGATCCAGTCCCAAAAAGTCTATCACCCACTTTTCAAAAGGCTCTGCACTAGGAATAGGGTGCAAAGGCATTTCATCTCTCCTTCCCCGGTTTGCCAATGTAATCGACAATGGTTGAATGTTTTACAATATTCTCTAAAATATTTGTACAAGTTTTCCCACCACAAACCTACCATTAATATCTTGTGCTTGATGGCATCACTGCATAATACCCACTCGCACTTCCTCCATGTGCTTCATTTATGATGGCTAGGCACTCATTCTCTAAGACACATCTACATAAAAATTCATCATGTCTTAACTTGTATAAGTCTCCACTTTGATTAACATGTAGGGTGCGGCATGTATGGCCAACTTCTTCTTTTGCAATGTCTTCATTCCTTCTGTGCCACACCTTCTTTTAAAAATAATGCAATCTCTTCCAAATTCCAAGTACACACCACAAACTAAATAAATTGCTGCGTTTAGCATTGTCTCCTCAATACTCTACATATTTTCCCCTCAATAAATTCTTGAAAAATGATCAGGCCCACAATTGCTTTTTCTAGGATTTACTACAATGGTGAATTCAAAATCTTGAAACAAAAACACCCATCGACATATGCGTCCTTATAGAACAAGATTTTTCAGTAAATACTTTAATGCCATGTGGTCGGTGTAAAACACAAAGGGTGTTGCCAGAAGATATTGTATAAACTTGAAGAGCATGTAGATCATTGACAATTTCTCGTGCTTGGTTGTGGTATAGTTTTGTTATACTAGTGTCATCTTCCCTTACAAAACACGAGGATGATCAACAATCCCTTCACCTGGCTGTGCAAGCACTACTCCAATGGCAGTCCTTGAGGCATCTACATGGACATGAAAGGGCTTGTCCCAAGAGGAAAACTTAAAATAGGCATAGTGATAAGCCTATATTTTAATGTATCAAACACCCTCTATTGTGCCTCTCCCCAATGGAAGGCACTTTTATGTCTAAGAATCTCCTCTAAAGGCACGGTGATCTTAGCATATCCCTTAATGAATTTTCTGTAATAGCCTGTATGCCCAAGGAATCCGTGTACTACACTCTAGCTAGTAGGCTCCCTTAACCTCACAATAACTATAACCTTAGCGAGATCTACCAGCAAGCCCTCCTTACATATTATATGCCCTAATAAAGTCCCAAAGGGTGTAGCAAACACACATTTCTTAATGTTGAGGGATATCCTCAACTACCTATACCGCTTCAAACATTAACCTCAAATTGCCACAATGGTTTTTAACCGATCATATACTATCCAATCATCCAAATACACCTAAAGAAACTTATGGATGAAGTTTTGGAATGATTGCACCAATGTGCACAAAAATATAGCTAGCGCATACTTCAATCCAAAGGGCATGACTGTATATGCAAAAATTCCTGACTCAGTGGTGAAAGTTGTCTTCTCCTCGTCTTCCTTTGCAATTCAAACTTGGTGATACCACGAAAATCCATCCCTAAAGGAATAGATCTTGATCCTAGCACTCCTTCCAAAATTTCTTCAAAGTGAAGGGGGTCGAAATGGATCAATGACACAAACTATGTTCAATTCCCTATAATCCACACACAAATCCTAATCCGCCCATCCTTCTTGATGTTGATTATCATCTGGAATTATCCACTCGATTCTTCCACCGCCTCAATGATCCCAAAAGCTATCATTTTGTCTATCTCCTCCTTGACCTTTACGTGCAATTAGGGCCTTTTCCTAACAGGCACAAATTGTCCTTCGCTTTATCTTCATCTCCCTAAGGAATGGTGAATGCCTTTGAGCTCATGGTACCTATGCGGGAATAAATATTCAAATTTATGCAGCAAATCAATGATCTTAGATACCTCCTTCTCCATCTAGTAATCTCCAATAACAACTTCCTTAGGTTCTTCTTCTAAACTGATGTTAACTTTCTTCATTTTTAAAGGCTCATGGTAGGTGCGCGCGAATACTCGCATTGTCCACTACATCACGCGTCCCTATAGAATGGCCAACATCGAATATTTTTGATTCCTCTCCATCAATCACATATACCAAGTTTCCTTCTCATTTTCAAAACATGTGCACTCAAGTCAGTAACTCTTATGCTTCCTCATCTTCTTCAAAAGTGCCTCCAATCTTGGTTCACATAGTAATTCCAAAACCTATCTTCCATCCTGGCACTATCCCCCATGATAAGGTGTTTAATACCCTATAGGGCCTTATCAACTGATGGCTTGTTACTATGATATTCAAAGTTTTGAATAAGGTCAACCGTGAGCTCTTTCCAATTCCTCGTTTAGTGGCGTGTCTCCAAATGAATGTACCATGTGCATGTGTAAACCTGTAGTGTACAATACAACTTGTGCACCCAGAGGGATGGTGAAAAAGCTTCTGTGCCTTCTCTTTAGACCCATTCACACTCCTAGATATGGAAAGAGGTGTGGTACTTCCCATGGTACTCCTTAATGATGGTGGTTACATTGCTCCTAGAAAATCTAACAAAGAGAGCAATTCTTACCTCACGCCATTCTAAAAGGCTCTCCTGATGTGTGGCCCACCATTGAGCTGCTGTGTTGAGTAAGAAACAACTTAACATCTCCCTCCATTCCTTGTCATCCTTCCATTGAGCTTCCATATCCTTCAGAAAGATCTCTGGGAAAGCTCCCCCTGAATACTTGGGAAATTCTTTTCCTCCAAGGTGCTGAACTATGCATGCCTTTGTCACCTTAGTCTCCAACCCTCTCAACTACCATACCACTAATTCATAAGTCCCATGTAACCAATTGTCACATGTCAGGCTAGTGGTATCACTCACTGACTAAGTATCATCAAACTGGATAACCCCATTAGTAAGGTGTATCATCTCAGGGTCTCTGATTAAGCACACATAAATGTTGTCCAGAACCTCCTCTCCAAATGGTTAAATATATGGTGTCAACTTCCCATCAGCCAAGGGCATAATGACCCGCTCCTCCTTGTTCTCGAAGCTAATGTACCCTTTGTTTAACCAAAGGTCTGCATTGTTCTTATAACACCAAGGGTGCCCAAGTAGTGCTGGGAAATTGTCCACCTCAGCGAACACCAAGACTTTGAAGTTCCTAGTAAACTTGGCTCCCTAGATAGTGATAGTGCATCCTTCAATACACCGATGGGTATTGCCTTAGTCTTATTTTCCATATGCAACACATTCAAAGATGGCTGTAATGGGGTCTTCCCATCTGATGCCTTGCATCCAAAGTTAGAACATTAACCTTTGTGCCTATGTCAATGAGGATATTGCTAAGGAGACATCAATCTACAAATGTATTCAACGTAATCTCCTTGTCATAGTCAAGGCTTGTGAGGGGGAAGATTTACGTGCAAGACTTGTCTTTCATGCTCTTCTCCAGTGCATGGTACCTTCTCTCTTAACTAGGATCCTAGCAAGGGAATTCTATTCTCCCGACTTAGCATTTTACACACCTCCTTGACCTCATCTAGGCCATCCTTTTGCACCTCAACCCAACTTTTTGTTCCTCCCTTCTAGATTGATTTTTAGACACCGGATCTCCCCTTATAAGCTATGAATAAAATTAATGGTGTCTTGATATATCTCCTTTTAATGTGTGGGATACAGATACCTCCTACCTTGAGACTAGGGTTTTCTATCTTGGTACCTCACTTGCATGCACAAATTCTTCCTTTATTGTTACCAAGACAGGTTCCAAACCTATACCTTGTGTTACCCGAGGCATCCACTGTATGTCTTCCTTCTTGACGCTGACCATCATAACACCCTTTTCCTTCTGGTGCTACTAATTCATATGCTCAAATAATTTCAGTAAATCCTCATACTTATGCTTCTTCCCACACCATGAGAATTGCAATAGGTCTGGGAACTCACGTTTGTAATGTTCTATAGATCCATAGTTGAAACATTTTCTGTGGGAACTCACTCCTTCCTCCTCCATGGTTACGCTCGACCATGAAATCATCCTTGAAAATATCTTCTTCACACACCTCCATCTGTGTGCTCCTTGTAACGGTGATCATCACATTTAGAACCACCGACAATGCTGGTCTGGCGCACCCCATGATGAATGGCCTCATGGATCTGATTAATGAGCCTACAGTCCTTAATATCATGGGTTGTAGAGGTGAAAATTTTACAATAACAAGATACATTCTTCCTGATTGCACGCTATAGTAAGGGACATCTACTTGCATCATGGTCCCCATGAAAAATTTCACAATCTACCACTACAACACGTACTATCCTCTGGGGGAAATTATCCCTAACGTGCCCCTCTATCTCACAATCTATGCACCACAAACCACTACGAGTCTCATGGGCTGAGTTCATAGATAATTTTTCCAACTAATTTTCCATAGCAGCAATCTGAGCCTCTAAGAATGGGCTAACACTAGTATCTATACTACCAACAACTTCAGTGTGTAGGGTAGCTTCCAATGCTTCACGCGAGTTTGTAAAAGTTTTATGAGACAAGGCCCTTCTAAAAGGGGTGATCAATCCTCCAAAAAACCACTGTGCATGCTGAGAAGGATGAATATCATATGATAATTTAGACAAGAGAATTTTAAAGCACACATCATACTCCCACACACTCTTTGCCATTCCTTACTAAATCTCCTTCAAAGCGCTGATGCTCTTCTACTCAAACTTAGAAAAGTGGAATTATGCCAAGAATGCATTCTTTAAAGTAGTGTAGTCCACCACCATTTGATGATACTTCCAATGCCATCTATGTGCACGCCCTTACAACGTGGTTACAAACTGACTAGCCTTCCATTCTGGGGTTGTGATACCCTTCACACGTGATAGCGTTCACACTTGTGAACATGTTCGCATCATCCTCGATGCCCTGTAATTTGGAAAATGTAGAGACATTTCAAAAATACGAGGTGGTGGTGGGATCCTGTCCTCCTAATCCAGATTCTCGGTTCCCTCTGGTGTTTCCTCTCCCGTCTAATCCATCAGGTCCACCAGTTCTTGTGCCTCTAGATACACTAGATCCACTAGAATGAATGGGTCTAATAGGGCATGTAGGAGCTGTGTCAAGTGCCCCTATGGTGCCATTGAAATGTGTGCCAATGGTATGTGACAGTGCTCTACTACCACTATTGTGTCCCGTGCCACTCCTTGATGTGAGACCGAAAGCTTGTACACTTGCTCCTTGTCCAAAGACTCCTCCGAATACTAGAATATGTGTAGCCATAGAAGAAGGAACTAAAAATTGTATCTCCTAGGTGTGGATCTGTCTCTTCCACTGATGTCAACTAGGTCAATAACACTTCTTCTTGGTTCGGGAAACCAAGTGCTGGACTCGGTCACTTTGGGTGGGTTCAGATATGCACCAATGAATCTCCTTTCTCTGTGTGATGAAATCTCACTAGAAGCCGAAGGGGTCTCCCTCACATGCTTTCCAAGATGGGGTAGCACAGACTACTCAGGTTCCACATCCTCCGCATAAACATCAACTCCTTCTCACAATGTATGTCTCCATAGATCCATCACACTAGTAGCCTCGTGTCGTCTAACAATCTCCCTTTCACATGCTTCACTATACTTGAGCCGTCTTTCTTCCCTCTCCTTCTCTATTGTGATATCTGTCATCTTCCTCCACCCAAGCTCCCTTACCCAACGCTCAGAAAGATCTAGTTGGCCATTGGGAATGCCTCTAAACTCATGGTAACCATCAATATATTCATAGCTAGAGAAATAACACATAGAAATGTTCCTCTAGGTTATCATAGATATTCAAACTCAGCAACCTCTAGACAAGAGTACGTAGAAATGGCGTACTTTAGAGTGTAGCTCTCTAGTAATCCTCTCCACCAATGATCTACAACATGGGTCCACATCAAATCTACATCCTGCAGCCTTTGGTAGTCTTCTTTAGTCCACACATGCTATCCCTAATGCCAACTTGATCTAGATGCATAGGCTGAAAGCCATTCATATAGTTCTACCAGAAGTAGTAGAAGAAGGTCTCGTAAAGATCATGGTAGACATTCTCTTTTACTTAAACTCAAGTCTAGTGTTGAATCTCTAAGAAAATTCATCCCCGTGCTCTTGAACCATGATTCAAAATTTTCCAATGTAAACCATTCTATCATTACTTAGTATAGAGATCATGATGTATGCTATATCCCACTACAACTTTGAAAAGAGGTCCCGAAAATGGAACCAAGATGTAGTCATTTTTACTCCCATCACAAAAGGAAGGAACACCATACATGTCGTCCTATCACCCAACGAAATCTAAGCACTCACCCGAGGCATGCGCGGGTACCAATTCTCTCTTTTATGTTAGTTTAATGGGAAACATCATCTATGATTAGTGTAAGAGTTTTTAGGAGGAAGGTTAAGACATACAAAAACCATAGGGCTTAGAACGGCCTCTAGATATTTGCAGTCACTTGGACCAGGTGTTTTAACAGAATCTAGTACATGTATCATGAAAAAAATAACTATACAAGCATTCATACATGGCATGAAAGGAAAGAGAACTCATAAGAGATAAATATGCATTAGAACCATTGATATTCACGTATATATTATATCAAGTAATCTCATTACATTCATTGAACCATTACAGGGTGTCACAGAGAAGTAGACCATAGTCATGTAATTCACTGGACTTATGTAACTAAGCTATCAAAAGAAAATTTACAACTCCATGCCTAGTACATTCTCTCCTAAATCAACTATCCACTAACAGAGTCCTCGCAGCAATTCTACAGAGCTCCGCCCATACTATATCTCAAACTCACTATATCTTTTACTCTGTAGGAACTTGTATTTATCACTTTCCTCCACTGCCAACTCACCCTCCAGCACCCTCAAATCTGGTGCCAAGTGTCGAATGTGGTCCTTCATGCGAGCATGCTTCTCCAGGCCTGAGCTTTCCACTTTATCTCATGATGTTCTTCTAGAATATTCCATCCAAGGCATGCCCCTATTGGGGCCAACCTGTCACTAGGATGGCACCTTATCCATGCACAACCAGTCATGATTTTCACATGTTCTACCCTGGGTGCTCAAATTGACTAAGTCCCGAACCTCCTTTCACGTGCCGTGTGTGCTATGTGCTTCCTTAAACCTTTCTCTTGTGTGCTTTTTCATAATCGGGATCCTACGCGCCTATGTGCCTTCATACTTGGCCAATATTCCAAGGGTCCAACATAGCGATTATATAATCCTTTATAGGTGTTGCTTCCACCCACCTTGTAAGATAATCTGTAAAAGTGATGATATAGTGTGATCTAGTTTTGTGTGTGGATTGAAAAATGGGACCCAAAAAGTCTATTGCCCATATTTCAAAAGGCTCAAACTATTAATAGGCCTCAATGGCATTTCATCTCTCTACCCAGTTTTCCAAGGCATTGACAATGATCACATGCCTTACAATACTCCTTGTAATCCTTGTACAAGGTTTCCCACCATAAACCAACTAGTAGAATCTTGCGCATGATGGCATCCCTTGTCTAGTGTCCACCTTCAATACCACCATAAGCCTCCTCCATGATTACTATGCTCTCATGATCTAGTACACATCGACGTAATACTTCATCTTAGTCTAGTTTGTATAAGTCACAACTGATCAACATGAAAGGTGCAGCGTGAATTGCAAGTTGTTTCTTTTCTAAGGCTTTCATTCCTTCTGGCACCATACCTGTGCGTAAAAAGACAACAATATCCTATAATTATGAGGGCATACAATTTAACCTATATAACTGTGCATCCAACATTATATCTTCAATACTCTGTGTGTCCTCTCTGATTGAATCCTTGATAAGTGGTCTAGGCCAGAATTGGTTTTACTTGGATTTACTACAACTATAAAGTAAAAATCTTGGAATAATAAAACCCATCGACATATGCGTCCCTATAAAATAGGCTTATTTACCAAGTATTTTAATGCCATATGATCTGTATAGAACACAAAAGGTGTTGCTAACAAGTATTGTATGAACTTATGCAATATGTGGATCATTATCAAAGCTTCACGCTCCATAGTTGTATAATACTATTCTAGAGGAGTCAAATTTCTACTAGCAAAACAAATAGGATGATCTATAATACCCTCTCCAAGATGAGCTATAATCGTGTAAATCGCCATGCCAAATGCATCCACATGTACGTGAAAGGGTAGATTCCATGAAGGAAAACATAAAATAGGCATCATAGTAAGCCTTTCCTTCAACGCTTCGAATACATGTTGTTGTGGTTCTCCCTAATAGAACTTCCCTTTACCTTTTAATAAATCCTCAAAGGGCATGAAAATATTAGCATATCCTTTGATAAATATTTTATAATACCGTATGTGGCCCAAGAATCCATGCACCTCACTCTAATTGGTGGGTTCCTCAAAGCCTAAAATGAATACAACCTTAGTTGTATCTACTACCAAACCTCCTTACAGATGATATGCCCTAGTAGAGTTCCAAAAGGTGTAGTAAATACACACTTCTTGATATTTAATGATATGCTTAACTCTCTACACTCTCAAACATTAACCGCAAATTATCATAATGATCCTTGATAAGCCCATACATGGTCCAATCATCCAAGTAAACCTGTAAGAATTTGTGAATAAAATCATGGAATTTTTGAACCACAATGTGTGAAAATACTGTAGGCACATTCTTCAATCCAAAGGGCATCACTATGTATGTAAAAATTCCCCATTCAGTGGTGAAAGTTGTCTTCTCTTGATCCTCCTTAACAATTCTTACCTGATGATACCCAAAGAATCCATCTGTAAAAGAGTAAATTTTGCACCCTACAATGCCTTCTAATATTTCCTTAGTGAATGGTGTAGGGAAAGGATCAATCACACATGCAACATTCAGCTCCTTATAGTCTAGACAAATCATAATACTTCCATATTTATTTATGTTGATTACCATAGGGCTAACCCACTTTGATTCCTCTATGGGCTCAATAATTCCAGATTCCAACATCTTGTCAATTTCTTCTTTAACTTTTACACACAGGTTAGGGTTCATCCTATAAGGTCTCTTCCTAATTGGGTGCGCACCTTCCTTTAAATTAATTTTTATCTCACCCAAAGATTCATGCACCCATTTCAACTCATGGTAGCCCATAGGAAACATGTCTTGGAAATCATGTAGTAAATCAATTATCTTAGCCACTTCAGATTCCGACCAAAAATATCCAATGATGGCCTCCTTAGTTTGAAATTTGTACCAATGTTCACTTTATTTATCTCATAGGTTCATGGTAGGTGTGTGCCTTCTCATCCAAAATAGCTAAGACCTTGTGTGTAGCCTCTAAATGATCTATGTCCAACTTTTCCACTTCTTCATCATCCACCATATATACCATATTTCCTTTCTCCTTCTCTAGGAAAGTGCACTCAAGCAATTCTACATCTATCTCATCTACTTTGTCAAAACATGCTTCTAGATCTGACTCACCAAATAACTCCTAAATGAGTTCTTCAACCTTTGCACTATCTCCCATAGTCAATCGCTTCATAACCCGTAATGCCTCTTTCACTATAAATTTATTGGAGAAGTAGTCAAAATTCTGGATCATTCCTATAGTTAGGTCTTGCCAATTTCCAGTCTCCCTATGCAGCTCCGCATAAACATACCAAGTGCGTGCGCAGCCTCGCAAGGTGAAATAAAGTTTTTACACCCACAACGAAGGTGGTAAAGCTTCCTAACCTCTCGTATAGATTATCTCACACTATTTAACATGGTGTTGAACATGATTATTACCATAATATTATAGATTTGAGTAGGTGCATTACTCCTGAGAAATCAAGTTGATATAGCAATTCTCACTTCTCTCCATTCTATGATATTGTCTCTATGAACCATCCACCAATGCGTTGCTATTTTGTGCAAGGTATACACTAACATATTCCTTCTATCCACCTAATCCTACCACTTTACTTCCATGGATCATGGGAATACGTCAGGTTTTCCTTATCTAGTGTCTTTGGGGTACCGTGTTGTTGCCTAACCACCTAACACAATGTGGCCTACTCATGCACGCAGCTTTTGTTTCTTACTTCATTACCAACCATCTCGTAAGTTTCATGTGACCAATTTTCATAGGAAATACTTGTAGTATCACTAATTGATTTTTCATCATCCCACTTTGGAGAATTCCTTCCTTAGATGAATCAAGTGCTTCGGATCTTGACTAGTGTATACATAAATTCTATTCAGTCTTCTTCACTTAATGGCTCAACATAATGCACATATTTCCCATTTGTTAAAGGGATAATAATTTGTTATTTCTTGTTCTCAAAACTGATATATCCCTTATTTAACCAAAGATAAACATTATTTTCATATCACCAAGGGTGCCCAAGTATATCTAGGAAGTTGTATGCTTCTACAAGCGCTTAGACCTCAAATTCCAAATTGAACTTGGTCCCCTATATAGTAATATATGCATCCTTGAATACTCTAATGGTAATGACCTTAGTCTGATTTTCCATATATATCACATTGGAAGATGGTTGCAAAGGAGGTCTTCCCATCTGAACCCATGCATCTAAGGTAAGCACATTCACTTCTGGGCTTGTGTCAATAAAAATATTACTCAAAAGCCATCCATCTACAAAAAAATTAGATTGATATACTTGTCATAATCCAAGCTATGGGGAGGGATATTAGCATGAAAAATATTTCATTTATTCTCAATACCAGCGTGTGAAGTGTTTCCTTTACACCAACTCCCTAGTAATGGAATAATGTTCTCTTGACACAACATCTTACATACTTCCTTCGAGATATCAACATCGACTCAAAAGTCTTAGCTTCCTTCTTATGTTCCAACTTCCATGACTATTATTTTAAACATTGTATTTCACCTTGCATATTTCTAAGCACCTCCATGGTTTCTTGATAAACCTCCTTCTGATGTGTAGGGTATACATATTTTTCTTGTAAAACCTCCTCCTTAGTGAGGGTAAGCTTTTGTAGAAATGTTTCTCCGCATGCGTAGCCTCAATGAGTGTATTAATCTTCATAGGTACTACCTCAGGATCTAGTGCTAACTTCGGCATCCATTGGTTTTCCATAGTGCGTTGTATTCTAACCATCCATGCACCCTTGTTCTCCTATTTGTGCTTCTTTCTCAGATGTTCATATAAGTATGGGAACTCTTCATAGTTATGATTCTTTCTACAAAAATAAAAAGTAATTTTTGAGGAAATTCATGCCTATAATGGTCAAGGGATCCACATATATAGCATGTTCCATGAGGGAACTCACTTTATCCACCACTTTGTGGAATCGAACTTTGAATCCACCATGGTATCCTTAACCTCTACCACGACCTCCCTCAAAGCACCCTTCATTTTGATCATAACACCCTTGAGTGTGATCATGATCATGTCACTCACCTTTATCCTTAGAGTTATTTGAAACCCCTATCTATCGTACACCAATATCAATGGCATCATGGATCTAATCAATCAACCTACAATCTTCAGTATTGTGAGTTGTGGACCGAAAATTTTATAGTAGCAAGACACATTATTTCTTACTACGCATTGCAATAATGGATAATGGCTTACATCATGGTCCAAATGACATATCTCACATTCTAGTAATAAGGAGCACACCGATCTATGAGGAAAACTATCCTTAGTATGCCCCTCTACTTAACAATCTATACATTAAACTCCACTATGTGTCTCATGTGTTTTATTGGCTCATAGTTTCTCCAACTTATTTACCATTAATAACATCTGAGCTTCCTAGAATGGGATCACTCTAATGTATATGCTCATGACTACCTTAGCATGTAGAGATTATTCAAGTGCCTCACGCAGTCTCAGTATAAGTCTTATTTGAGAGTGCCCTCCTAAAATGCATAATCGTGGCCTCTCGAAGAACCATTGTGCATACTCACTTGCATGGATATCATATGACAATTTAGACAAGAGTGTTTTGAAATGAGCATCATATTCCCAAACACTCTCAGTAGTTCCCTGCTTGATACCCTTGAGTGCACTTATACTTGTCTCCTCAAACTTAGGGATATAAAATTATTTAATGAAAGCATCCCATAACGTTGTATAATCCACACAAATCTGATCAAGCTCAAACTTTTATGTACCAACGTGTACGCGTCCCTACAACATATTTGTAAACTGATCGGCCTTATCTTTATGAAGTTGTAATTCCTTTCACCCACCATAGTATCTCACACATATATACATGCTCAACAACATCTTCTACTCCCCTATACTCTAGGAGATGAAGTGACATCTCCATGTAAATATTATGGGGCTGGTGAGGACCATGCCCACTAGATCTATAATCTCTAGTGTTACCTACGCCTTCGCATCCACTAGATCCTAAGTTACCTATTCCCCCTAATCCTCCACCAGCAGTACGAATTGAATCCTAGGATGCACTACCTTGTGTTCCAATAGTGGTGCTAAATTGAACACCTATAGTCTTTGAAATTGTCCTAATCCTCAACATGAGTCCAAAGTTCTACATGCCTATGTTCTTTCTTTGATGATGCGCCTGAAAAGGTTCCTCCAACCATTCCTCCAAATAAAAGGGAAGATGTCTTCCCATCCATAAATTTACTTGTTATTTGATTCACTCCCAATTGTTTTGATAAGTCAACTCTACCTCCTTCTAGTCTATTACCCAAACTAGCTTGTTGACTACTAGTTATACTAGAAAATAGAAAACCAAGCACAAGGGATAGGTTTCTAGGTAGATTCAGATGCATTCCCACAACCCAAGTTGTCTCTATTGTGCACTCTCATAAGAGGCTAATGAGGGTTCCCTGTCATGCTTTCCCAAATGGGGGAGTTCTAGATGCTCTAGCTCCATGTCCACTATGTGAGCTTCAAATCCTTCATGAGCTATCTCTCTCCTCAATGACATCTGTTATGTAATCTCACACTTATTTTCTAAATCCCTCTCACATGCATCATTGAACTTAATTTGCATTTATGCTCTTTTCCTCTCCTCGCCGCTAGGTCCGCTTCCCTTCACCACACCCGATCCTACTCATGTGTGTGGTGGGGTTTAGATATACATCAACTTCTCTTCCAAATTCAGGGTTACTAATAATATTTTTATCGCCAATGGAATTCCTTGTAGATAGGTTCCCATGGGATAACGTAACAATTAGAACTCAACTATCTCTATATAAGAGAAAGTGAAAATTGAGTACTCTAAAATATAGCTATTCATAACACCACGGAACCAAGTACCCACACCACGCATCTAGATCAAATCAACATCGAGAGAGGACCTAAAATTCTTCTTACATCTAGACAAGTGTGTGAAACCTCCAATTCCTTTTAGATGCACAAGTAAGCAACCACTTATATAGATCTATTAGGAAGATAACAAATAAGTTATGATATAAGCAATCATATAGATTCTACTCCACCCGGTGTGTGTGTCAAACTTGGATCCAACATTGAATCTCTGAGCATACTTTTCTTCCAAATCTATTATCTACTCCTCAACACTTACCAAGGTCAACCAAGACATCTTCATCACGCAACATTTTGAAAACAACTAAAAAGATGTCCCGCAAAGGAACCAATGATGCAGCCTAGAACTTACTCTGAATAACCCTAGCACACCGGCACATCACTTAGCACTCGAGATGAGCGCTCATCCAAAGTGTGTAAAGGCACCAGTCCCTCTTTAGAGTTGCTTGTAAAAATGTTAGCATGATTTTGTATATAGGTATTCATATTCGTTACTAATAATAAACAACACACCTTTGTATAAACAAGATCTAGTTCTTAGAATATATAGTAAATGAGCTAAACAATGAATATAACAAGATTTACCATGAAAGAACCAAATTCAGTCATGTTCAACACCATTATCCATCCAATGTGAACCATTGTATTAAATCTTCTTACATTACATAATTATCTCCATGAGTCATGCGTGCAACAAAACTAGCAACATAACTCTACCATAGTTTCACACACATAAAACCGCAAATGAATACATATATATAGGGGTGTGGAATTTCCATTCACCACCCATGCAATTATCAAAATAGGTCACATGCTAATAATAACCATGCACCTTTACAATAGGATGCACAACATGCAAGTTCTCTAACAATAGACTTCCTGTAGTTAATTCTGAGTAGAAATATTATTATTAGCTTAAACTATACATAGCACTCAGCTGTCACTTGTTCCCAAAATACCATTGCATTGACCATAAGTCTTCATTTCTTTGTGTGCTCAGCATGCTATCTCCCAAAATAATCTTTATCAACAAAACATCTAAGTTATGAATTCAAAGTGTTTTGGTGCACGCTTATTTTGCTATTATTCCACACCCTCAAATGTGCTTTTCTCCCACACGCGCATCCTTTATGTGCCTTCACCTTAGAGTAATTTTTTATCTACTCAAAAATTCATATTAAATTAATTAATCCCATGAACAGTCAATTGACTTGGATTATTTCCTCAAAAATTGTCCATCAAAGCCCCTCAAGTTCTTCTTTATTAAAATCTTGCATAACCTTTCAAAACTACTTGGATAATCAAAGATGTTACACTATAACCAACATACTCTATATTTTTTCTCAAATCATCCAAATCAATTTCCAGAATGCCACTAATTAATAGGTCAAGCACCTTGTCATTGATGATGGAAATCAAATTTCTTGCTATTAATTCATTGAACCTCTCCAAGAAAGCATTTACTTGTAGATGAATTATTGTAGTGAGATGATTTTCAGCAACAAGATAAACATAGTCATGTTTATTTTCCTCGATAGTAATGTGTATATTTCTACCACCAGAATCAACTCATGAACTATGACCTCTTTCCTTTCATAGAGCTTATCTTCATTTACATCCATGCTAAATGTAAGATCAGGCATATCTCTTATATCATTCTCTAACATCCACTTTATTATAATCTGGATCCACAATCCCAATGCAAAATTTTGACTAATTTATATCCATTCATTTGCTAAAAGGCATAGACCTTGCATCAAATTCATAGAGAAAAACATCAATACTTGCCTCAAAAAAATAGGAAGCAAAATAAGTGCTTACACCAACTAGGGAACCATATCTCATCGAAAATTTCTAAATATAATATCGATGACACCACATCTAATCTTGAAGTTTAGGATATGTCATAGGAGGCATAGGATCATATTTATTCAATGAATGGAAATGCCAAGGTGCTTCATAATTTAATTTCATGAATCATAATCTGAAATCATATAAACTACAAATGTTAATGGACTACTTCATTCAAGAACATACAACAAAGACCCAAGAAAGAGACCTCCCAAAACACTATGCTTTGCTAATAGAATTAAAGATGACACTCAGTAGCCTTCTCACCATCATGAAAAACTTGATGCCCATGTGTTAAAGAAAAAAATTGTGATTGAATAAAATTTGGATCGAACATATGCTAATGTGAAGTAGAAAACACCAGTGTTATAAAGTCGAATCATTGCTTTGAGGTCCCGAGCCATCATTTCATTTAGAAAGGTAAATGCACCTTCTACAACATCAAGCTACCCATAAATTTGACAACTACATCTTTCTCAGAAATTTTTTCAAACACTTAATGTGTATCTTGCAATACCAATCGAATGGTTTCCCACAAAACCGTGAGGCTTGAATACAATATCTTAGAAATTTCTTGTGTAAATGTTTCATTGATTAGCTGATCGATAGATCAAAATTAGTAGAGAAATTCCTCTATAAATAAAACCATATCCACAATATGCTCAAGAATACGTGACCAAGCTATATCAAGGTGGTAAACTAGGTCTCCAAGATTGGTTCATTCAAAATTTTCTTGAGCTTGGTGCTCAATAATATAAATCAACATCTTCCTTTAAAAACATTGGCCATTTTTAATTAAGCCTGCATGATAGGAATTTCTCAAGCCATCCACTCTGTAAGAATTCTATATATCATTGCAATTATTTTAGCTCCAAAAGGCTCCTACTGATCTCTGCTCCCTCCATCCTAATTTTAGTATTATTATCAGTTGCACCATCCCTTCCCTTACTTCCATCAAGGTCAATAAAGGATAGCTTTCCAATTGTTTTAACACCATTTGTCTCCTCTCCATCACCATGCTTCTCAATTATAAGTTTTAGAATAACATGGGACCTTGATGACTCATCAAATAGGAGAAATATTTTTCAGGGTTTAAATTTCACAAATAGTATACATCGGCTGAGTTGGGTAATCGAGAAACTGGAGGCCCGAAGACACAAAATGCTTCATGTTCCAAAATCATCAAGATCTTTGCACTACATAGGTATTTAATGAATTGTGGGATATGAAAGGTTGTGGAGAAGAAGGTATGGGGTGGAACAAGTTCCTAAGTTATAAACTGATCCTTCATACATGCAACACATAGGAATTAGATAGTTTGGAGACAACACAAGGCTACCGGGAATAAAGGATATGGAAAAGAAATTCTATTTGGATAAAAACCTTCATAAAACATTTCATGTGAAAAATATTTATTATAATAATAAATATTTTAATTAATTAATATATAAATAGTTTTTAAGCTTCCAACATTAGCAAATGTGGAGGCCAAGAAAATCATTTTAATTAATTCCTTTGTAGTGTGAATAGGGTGTGATTACGGGACAATTTTTTTATTTTTACTGCGGAAGTAGGGGAGTTGTGGGGAACAAGGTATTGGATGGAACAAGGGTCACAAGTAATGAGTATACCAAAAAAATCTTCAATACAAGTATTTAACCCAAAAATTGCACCTTTTATAATGGGTGACATCATATTTGTATCCTCTCGATAGGGCTATGCTACAATTTCCTTTCCCTAGGAATTTTGATTGTCCAAAATTTGACAAGTACAAGGGTAAGGGTGATCTAAGAGATCATGTCAAATACTTCTTCATGGCTTGCCAAGAGGTTGCATTCAGTGATAACTATCTTATACACCTCTTCCCGTGGAGTTTAGGGGACAAGCTCTTGAGTGGTTCTTACACATCCCAAAGGGATCTATATCTACATGGCCACAATTAGAGGAAAGTTTCATATGTTACTTCTCCTTCAACATGGATAATGACATTTCTATGTAAAATAAAACAACAATGAGAACTTCATTGGTTTCTTACAATGATGGTGAGGGCTAGCTATTTGCTTCCCTTTCTCTATACCAGAGAAACAATTAGTCAACATTTTCATGCCAAAATTACACCCTGATACTTCTTTACACTTGTAAATGCATTGTGTTAATACCTTTGAAGAGGTCATAGAACAAGATGCCAAAATTTAATAAGAGTTGTTAACTAAAGGGACATTGAAACCCTTCTCACATGATAACCAGGACCAAAAACCTAGTGACAAACAAAATTTTATTCCCAACAAGAACAAAAATGTTATAGGTGATGGAATTACAAATTCTAAATGGGTATAGAATGTTCAATATCATTCTCCCTTGAAACTAACTAAGGAACCTCTAGTCCTTGAGTATAAACATCACACATTTACTCCTCTATTTGAATCCATGTCATCAATACTTAAATAGTTAGAGGTAGTTAACATGGTCATATACCTAGAGATAAACGCTTATCCCAAAGATGTACCTAATATGTCTTGGCCTAGAGAAAATGACTATTGTAACTTTCATCATGTTAAGGGGTGAGAAACTGATAAGTTCCTCAAATTAAAGCACTACATCCAGGACCTCATTAAAAGTGGTGACATGGAAATGGATTCCATAGGCCCTAACAAATCTATCAATTCTGACATGTGTATTTTCAAAGATCCTTTCCATAAGAATAAAAAGGGAAAGAAAACTAGGATCAAGGTTATATGTCCAATAATAAATCCATTGGTTATGTCTATAAAAATACAAACCATAGTGCCAAAAGTAATGATTCTTATGATGTTGTAATTGGTTGTGTCACCCCATTTACTGAACATGTCAATATAATCAAGGTCAAAACAAAGGAGTGCACCATAACACTTTAACGTGATCTCCTTATTACCTTTAAGCTTATGTTCCCTCCTACTTCCACTCCTTAGGATAGTCACTATGATGTCTTAAGGAAACTTTAAAAGACCACTTTGCTAATATATCGATATTATAGCTTTTTAAGATCTCTAATATACATAAGGGAATCATCTTTAAGACTTTACAAGGGTAAATAGAGTCATTTGATATTGACCCCACTCTCTTCCAAGAAATGGTAGAACAAATTGCTCCAATGAATCACATAATATTTAGCCAAAAGTATATTCCTATAGAATATCCTTCACACAATCAACCCATGCACAAAAACATTATTTTCAATCATAAGAGTTAAATGAGTGCTTGTGTGTGGTGGATCAGGCCTTAACATATGTACCTTGAACCTGGTTTTGCAATTGGGTACTGCACTCGAGAGAGATTTAGAAACAAAGGTCATCACCATCAAGGCGTATGACAATGAAAAGTAGAAGTCATCCGACATGATAAAATTCTTGATAGGATTAGGGCCTACTACTCATGGTAAAAATCTCCATTTTCTTAACTTGGAAATGCCTTAAAAAATCCTTCTCAACCACCCATGGATTCATGTCACGTAGGTTGTGCCTTCAATGTATCACCAGTGTCTGAAGTTATACCATGAAGGGGAAATTATAACTATTTTGGGGGATTCTCAACCTTTTGCTCATTACAGAGCACTATCAGGTTACTTCCCTAATTTTGTTGATTTCCCTTCTATAGAGATGTTTTTTCTAGTTCAATCTGAATCTCTCACCTCATGGGTTGATCCAAATTCTTTGACCCCTAATAATAATTATGCTTCAATGTCAGTTTCTCCTTTTTCCACATGGGAGATGAAGACTCGTTCAATTGGTTATGGGGAGTATGATCTTCAACAAGCCCTATTGATTTCAAACCTTCCTCTATCACCCAAATCAAGGGGAAGGTCATGTCACAAGTATCAACATCCTAGGGATAATTTCCCCTTTGACACCTCTGCTCCTGGATGATTTTTAGATGATGAAAAACTATTATGTAACTCTATGATACCACCTCCCGAGGATGAAATGGCATCATGCTACTAGGATCCTAAGTATGTAATTCCAAATAAAATTATGTACACCATGGGTCACCACAGGTATAGCTATGGCACACATGAGAATGGAGAGTGGGAACATATTATAGAGCCCCATAGAAAAATGTGCAATTATGGTATTGGTCTTTGACCATATGGGTCTATTTAACCGAAATGCTATGCTACTTACAATGCAAAGATAGTGAGTCAAGTTATGAAAGAAAAACATATTCTAGTGTAGTCTTTATGAAGACCTTGCCTCCACTAATCTCTTTTCCGATACGGATATAATGACCATATCCCCTACCTTACTTATCCCCATTCCCAAATTAAACCTCGTTTATCCTTCCTTGGTGAATTGGGACCAACAACAACATGTACCGATAGACTACTTTGCCAATGATGAAGTTATTGGTGATTTTATGGGTATACAAGATGACATACCTACAAATTGATCATGAAAAGGATTCTCTATCAACCTAGATGCATGAAAATATTTCAAGGAGGAGTCTTAGTTCTATGGTCATAAAAAAGAAAGGGAAAAATTTCCACAGAGAAGCCTTGTAAAAAGAACAAGTCCAAGTGTTAAATTGACAAGATTTTTGAGGCAATCTTGACAAAATAATAAAAGGAAAAAGAAATGGATAAATAAATTGACTTATCTAAGTGTGAAAATATCATTGATATTCCCTTGAAAGTAGATTTCAATCTCCCCTATTCCTACATGTATGGAAGATGAATGTAAGCTTCTTGTGGAGGAAATTATTAAGGTCAACATCAACACATAAGAAGTTCCTTAGATGTTTAATTTGGGAGCATCCTCTCATCTCAGGAACATAATATGTTTGTCTTACTTTTGCATGCATTTACCGACATCTTTTATTTGTTCTATGTAGACATGATTGGGCTATATCAAACATTAGTTGTGCATTAATCAAAAGCTCAAGAAAATGCATCCTCATTTTTCCTTTTTAGTGAAAGAGGAGCGATAACAAACTACTAGAATTAGGCTTCATTTTTCCCACTTTGAATACTTGAATTGGATATCAAATGTCATCCCTTTTTCATAAAAATCCTGTAGGTATCAAAATTTTCACTTTAGAGACATCGAAAAATCTTTTCCCAACGATGACTTCCCTCTCCCTAATATTGACATGATTATTGATTCCACAACTGGTTATGAAATTCTATCACTCATGGATGTATTTTTAAGTTATAATCAGATCAATATTATGGAAGAGGACCAACATAAGATAAATTTCATGGCCCCTTGGGGAAATTTATGCTACCAAGTCATTTCCTATGTCCTTAAGAATTCGAGGCACAAATTTTTGGCAGTAATGATAGTCATCTTTCATGATATGATTAATGACATAATGGAATATTATGTAGATGACATATTGGGAAAGTATAGAACAAGAGACAACCATCTAGATATCATGTGGAACATCTTTCAGCATCTAAGGGACTACAACATTTGTTTAAACCCGAATAAATGTGTCTTTTGTGTGTTATCAAGGAAACTTATAGGATTTATAGTATCACGGACAAGAATAGAAGTAAACCATGTAAAGGTCTCAAACATCATGGAAATTCCTCCTCCTACAAACATCAAACAACTGAGTAGATTTTAGGAGAAAATACAAGAAATCATGAGATTTATCTCCCACTTTATAGATAAGTGTCACACATTTACACATCTTCTCAAAAATATGTTAACTTTTGTGGGGTCCATAACAACAACAAGTATTTCCTTTTCTAAAAGAATATCTGTCAAGACCCCCATGTTATTTCCGCCTACTACCACCAAACCACTATTGTTTTATATCTTTTATACAAAATTTGTAATTGGTGTAGTCTTAGCCTAATATGTTAGGGACCATAGGGGAAAATTTGTGTACTATCTAATCTGGACATTGATTGCTTATGATATTAATTATCTGTAATTTGTGAAAGAATTCTTGGATGTAGATTTTCCTGTCAAAACTATGTCATTATTTGTTAAAAAAATTCAAGCTTATCTCTAAGGTAGACCCACTAAAATATCTATTCTTAAAACCAGCACTCACATGATGGATGGCTAATTAGATCATCCTACTAAGTGAATTTGATATAGAATTTGTCTATCAGAAATCAATCAGGGGTAGGTACTGGAAGATCAATTAGCTAAAGCCCCTCTACTAGGAACAAAACCATTGAGTCTAGAACTTCCAGATGCTTCACTCATGTATATCGAGGAGTCCATATTATGGCACATGTCTTTTGATGGATCCTTCACATTTCATGGTTCTAGGAGTGGGGTTTGTACTTATAACTCCTTCAGGGGACTTGATCCCACAAGCTTTCAAAATAGGATTCCCATGCACAAAAAACATAGTAGAATATGAAGCTCTCATTGCAGGGATGAAGATAGCTATACGCTGGGACATTATGCAACTCAACGTAACTGGAGATTCTATGTTGATTATCAAACAGGTTACAGATGAGTACAAATTTAAGGATGAAAAACTCATTCCTTATAAAAAAATGGTTGATACATTAAAATATTACTTTGTGTATATAAACTTTAAACAAATTTGTAGAGCATGGAATCAAGAAGCGACACCATATAAATAATGGTTTCTTTGCTAAACATACCACCTAGATAGAATGATATATCTTTCTTTGTGGATCACTTGTTGACACTAGCATACGACATGCCTAATGGAACCATGGTACATTTATATTTTAAACTACTTTCACGATACAACCTTACCACTTGAAATTTCTCAATCGATAAATGAAAGCTCATTCAACGCATATCTCTCTATACCTTACTTGGGAACTCTCTATCATAGAGGGTATGATGGGAATCTATTACACTGTCTTAATATTGATGAATCTATCTTAGTAATTAAGGAGGTCCATGGTGGCGTATGTTGGGATCATATAAATGGGATAGTCCTAGCCAAGAAGATACTCATATTAGGCTATTATTGGGATAACATGGAAAATGATTTTTGTAAGTATGTAAAGAATTGTTTGTTGTGTCAAAAGTATGGAAATCTAATTCATGTGCTAGTGCCATCCTTGTAGCCTATTACAACACCATGACATTTTTCAAAGTGGGGATTGATCTCATAGGAAATATTATCCCAACATCATCTAACGGTCACATGTTCATTATATCTACCACCCAAGATTTTTAAAAAGTGGGTAGAGGATTTTCCTCTTACCTATATCATAGGTGCGTAGATATCTAAGTTTATAATGAACCATATCATTTTTCATTATGGAATCCCTTCTTCCCTTGTCATAGAAAATGGAAAATATTTTAAGAATAAAACCATGAAGGCATTATGAAAATGCTTTAAAATCACTCTCTTGTAATCAACCGCATATTACCATCAAGGTAATATAAAGGATGAGGGAAAAAGTAAAACCCTTGTCTATATTATGGAGAAGATGGTGAACAAAGCCGCCACAATCGCATCTACAAATTCACCCAGTCCTTTGGGCGTACAGAAAATCCATCCACACCCCTATAGGTGCAACTCCATATTCCTTAGTATTTGGCATTGAAGCTATTTTACCTCTTGATATCGAGCTCCCATTTTTTCATATAGAAAACACAAAAACATGCGTATAAATTTTTGAAAGTCCCAAAAATTCACATACATTTCATAGAAAACTCCTAAACAATAGAACATTTTCTCGAGATACTACCTAAAAAAATAGTGTAATTCGTCTCAAAACTGTCCCACACAAAATTAGAGTATTAGTTTGATTACTTTAGTTGTTGGTTTGTACATAGTTTTGATTGCATTGCTTCTTCATGTTGTATGTTATAAATTGGATTCAATTTTTTTCTCAAATTGAGTGTTACTTTAATCTATTGTAAATTACATTGATTTCATTTTTATCTTGTGTACTTTTATATAATTATTGTGATTAGATTAAGTTTTATTAACTTGTGCTTGTTGTTTTCTTATACAGTTTTGTTATCATCTCATCGTTGTTATCATCTATCATCACATTTATACATCATATATAAAAAAATGCTAAGTCTACATCAAACATGTATGCTAAATCTAATCATCATACTATATCATCAATGGGGTAAGAGGGGTTGCACTAATCACATTCAACACCCCCACACCAATATCAAAAATAAAAACATGGACTAATCAAAGTATCTCATCAACATGCAATGTGATATCATCAAATGTTATCTCATAATCAAACAAACATGTGATACAAACATACATCATAATAAAGTCCATCATCATATATCATCATAATAACAAATTTCCATGTACGAATTCAATGTGTCTTGATACATATAAGATAAAAAACACCATCATGGGCATGGGTCAGAAATGTGCCTTCATCATGAGGCATAAAAATAAATAATACATAGGTACACCTATACAAAAATATTCCTTCATATCGAGGCATACATCATAAAGAGATACATCTCATACAATATAAAAGAGGAAACTATGACTTTCACCCATGTCGGGACTTCTGGCCTAAGGAATTGAGGTGGTGGCATCTACTAACAAAAGGCTTCATGATGATTTGATGACTGCTGAATGGATCTAGTATACTATGATGTCCTTTGTGATCTGGGTCATGACATGCTACTGGATACCTAACTATAATCAGAGGCTCTCTACTCAGCTAGAATGGCCCCATGATAAATCATCCTATAATAGGTTACCTTACCTTCCATGGTGAAACTATGAACCACCAAAACCTATACTCCTCACGAGGTTCCTTCTTGCTGAAGCACATCACACTCCGCTCTCATACTCACTAGCTCTACTGTAGATGGGATATCTTTCATATATCTTGATACCTCTAAACCTATAGTTGTGCCCTCTCCATGACTACCTAATCTATCTCTAAAGAGATATGGTTTCTCTCAAAGAATGGCCTAAAGTTGTAGGCCTATCACCTTCTACAATTACAACCATAAGGCAACTTACTCCTCGACACCATGTATATCCTCTCCATCTCCCCATCCCTTCCATCTCCTAGTGGAATCTTTGGTAGGCTCATGTGTAGTAGTGATAAAGGTTCATATAATGACACATGTAGAGGAATCAGAGTAGTGGAAGTTAAAATGAAATCTTTGGAGCTCTGTACTGCATGCTGTAACACTACTTGATGTTGCACAACCATGTGCTACTAAACCAATACTTATTATGGCACTACTTATTCTACTTGTGGGGCATGCACTGTGGGGCTTGTCCTTGTGGCTATACAAGATTATGACCCTGAACTAGTATATCAACACCCATTCTACCATGGCCCCCTACCCGTGGACCTTCCCGAGAACCTACTTATGCCTGTGCCCTAGGATCTGGGCCTTGTAACCCCTGTTCTTATATGGTTATCCCTGTATCTATAGTTTCTTGTGGTATTATCAGCTGTCATGGAAAAACGGTGGCATACCATCCTAGATAATCACGAGTCTCCCTTGGATCCATTATATATAGTTTCTAAACCCAAGGATATGGGACCACCTATAAAAAAATATCACGGGCTCATCATAATTTGATCCAAGGCCCAATATGAAATGTCTCTCTAGACCTATACATGTACCACATCTCATCGCCAAGAATCCCCTAGATGAGACCAAACTACCATTAGACCATGTTCACTTTGTAACACTCAAGGATGTAGTCCCTTCTCCTAATAATGAATTTCTCTACTACGGTTGTGTTGAGCCTAATAGAATCCTCAAGCCACTGATATAACATATATGGCCACCATGTAATCATATGAGGTTATATCTCTTCAAAATATTTCCTACAAGTACCATTTATCTCACATGTGCTGCGAACGTCATCATCATCCGGAACCCAACCCATAATGTATTGCTCGCTAAGACCCCAATCTTGATGTTCCTATTAAGCACCCTATAATGATATGATCCCAGGCCCATATTTGAAGTAAAGTCACCAGACCTATGGTGTTATGACCGTATTAAGCTATCAAGTGCAAATTTGTGTATAAATGGGCTAGTACACACACGCCCTAGTAATAGACCTCTCGATGGATAAGTTTGTCTATCACTCCAATCAGCCCAATTAAATATGAGCGTCGGTATTTTTAGGAAGTAATATGCCACCGATAAGATCCATGAGATATACTAGCACCCATGGAAGCCTCTAATATGTGAAACATTTAGTAATTTCAACCGACATACCCCGGTGAGGTAGTTATGCTACTCGAAAATCTCAGAAATGCTCTTAATATTATGGCTATGGTGGCCATCATAAGTAACCAAATGAGCTTGAATATGCACTCTCAAAATTCACTAGACATCCTATATTATGACACTCATCTCACTTGTCGAAAGTGAAATGTCTCGACTCTCGTTGTGCCATCTCTCATCTATAGCTATGAGAAAGATGTGGTCCAAATTGATCTATGGTATGTGAGCCACATGTGAAAGACTTTTCACATCAAGTGTAATGTAACATCCTCATTTTAGTACATTAGAACAAGATTTATTTTTTGGATTATTTTTTCCTAGTTCCAAATACATAATTTAGAACACACGGATCATGACAATCATTCAAATAATAGATAACCATATGCTGCTGTAATGACTCGGTGTACCACCGATCTATTCATTCCATGACTCGGTGTGCTACCGATCTATTCATGTGTATCATAGAGTTGGTGTTTTCATCTGAACACTTCACTCTTGTGGTTCTCTTCCCTAATCTAGGATTTCAAAATGCTCTATCCAAGGAACCTATCTGAATAATTGTTACCATTATTCATCGGCATCACGTCCCTTAGACTAGGTGACATAGGACAACGCAATCAGCCGCTTGCGATACTTTGGCCAAAGATTTGTAACATACTATTCATGTCTTATATTCCTTGATGGCATACTCATCAATCTGGAATACATCCTTCACCCCACTCCGATGTTATATAGATCGTCTTATACTGACTTCTGTTAGTCCCCTTGTCCCAAGTTTTCACTGAATGGGTTAGTATCATACACATGTTATAAGGATGCCCTTGGAGACTAGGGTAAGCTGACATACAGGATCAACCACTGTTAACCCCGTGTGTCAAGGTACCCTGAGTCCCAAAGGGCTGCCTCATAACCTGTCTATGGTCCTAACCAGTCCCAAAGGAAAATCTAGATCAAGTTTCGGGTGTAAATCTTAACGATCAATGCAAAAGGGTGTTGCCATACGTCACCTGCATTGTTGTATCCTCGAGAAGATCCTAATCTTCTCGAAGGTACAACCCTGCAGTTGACATGTGTCAACATCCTACAATACTACCTCGATAAGATTTACATAACTTCAAGAAGTTACTTAAGTTGAGTTCAATTAGAATTACAGGACCTCCTAACTGGGTAGCCTTTTTCCCAACCCAGGGTTCCACACCTTTGAGTTGCCTTACGTAATTAAGTTCAATTTCACAGAGAGAAGTTTAATAAGATTTGAGACCTCATCAAGGTGTCCATCGGTTCCTAATAATCCTTGATTCCTCATAAAAGGACAACAGCCCTATGTTCTCTCATAAGGAAGCTAACTAAACCCGTAAGGGTTTATATCAACTCCGAAGACTGAAATATATCAGACTTATTGCTATTAAGACATGGTGATTTAAAACCATCAATTACATTGCCTTGACTTAGATCATTGTTAGGGAGTAATAGAATACTCTTCCTATTTTAGCTACATATCAGGGCATAGTTTAACCTCAACTTCCCTAAAAATGCAGTGGTCTAATTTCCAATTTAGCCTTATTCATAATATATAAGAATTACTAGCCAAACATGAAGTATTCAGTCACATAATTTTTACAAGGCTTACTTAGGGAATCCATCTAGACCCCATGGCTTATAATAATAAGAATGCACTCTCATTCATTCAGACATGAGAAGATCAATTCAACAAATAAAAATGCAGCCACGTAAGTAACAATTCCCCATTTCATTTATTTCCAAGCCATACAATTACAACTTATGCACTTCGGCATATTTTAATACAATAATCATCAGCAAAAGAGTAACTTTCTTCCTATAGTACAATTAGAGAGATCATGTTGGAATTCATCATAAAAATCAGATTAAACAATTTGTGCATCATATCAAATCTGTGTGCCTTTACCACTTACAATGACCATATGCGAAAATTGCTAGCACGGGTCAGTTCAGTGAACTGAGTATGATAAGCACTAATTCTTAACATAATTGCATTCCACCAAATGTTTCCATTAAACAACCTATTTAAAAGAAATCATTACATCAATCCATAAACATGAATCACCCCAATTATCTTTCTACCATTCTAATATGACTTTATAACATAACTCATATTATAGCCACCATTTCAACTCAAATCTTTTCGGATGGTTCATCTTATATTAGAGAATAAGAAGAAACAAAATGAATCATAAATATCTAGCCATCCGAAAACCAAGAGCAGTATCAATCCTAATGTAATTACTCTATTCAAGGAATGAAATCTTATCAAGGCATGTAACCAACAGATTTGCATATAAACAATTCAAGCAAAAACAGATTACTGCCTCAAGAAAGTTCAACTAACGGATATCCTCTAAACTTTTTGTATCAATTCATAAGCATTGATAAGTATTCAAACTTTTACTACCATACTACTTTTATACTAGAAGATAATAACTGAATTTCTCGATCAGGGTAATAATATCGCTAAAGAGAAGGAAAGGAGACTTCTGTTAAGATTCAGCACTTGCCACTCTTTCCTCCTAAATTTAACAGTCTATTCATCTTAAACCCATACTGTAGAGTTCTTATAGAGATTCAAAAGAAGGGAGCATTCATAATTTCTAGAAAGGGAGAGAATACCTTCGTATTCCAAAAATCCTATATCAACTTATACTTTACAACTAAGAGGGAGAAACAGAGGAAATCAGATCTCCATTTCAAACAAGTTCAGGACTGCACCAACTTTCCAGGAGTAATGCATATATAAAAATCTTAAATTCAATCAGGGAAAAAGAGAAGGCAAGAAAATCAACACCTAAGTTTACCATTAGCTCCAATCAGGTAGAACTATTTAAAAGGTTTCCCTTAGATCCCTAGGGTCTTGCAATTGCACATTAAACAAAAGCCACAGATTGTTACAAAATGATATACATATACGTTCAAATATCAGACCACAATCCTGATCCAAATAAACAGTCTACACTTCACCCAGGACTCGAATCATTTAGACTAAGAGTTAGGGTAACTGCTATCATTACTTACCAATAGGTTACACTAACTATTTCTAGCCATTACACTGGATAGTTTGTTATTGCGTTCAAGGATACCAAACAAATAGCACTTCCAGTGTTAATAGATGAATTCTAATGATAGATTTCAAGGTCACTTCAGGTAACATCAAACACAATCCCTTCCCTTCCAAATATAAAACCTAATTTCCATTCATGTAGATCTAGGATCACCCACAAATTGTTAGGGGATAGAGTTCATCAAAGTAAGTTTTCTCTCGGTCACAACTGTGTTCCAATTATCCAAGTAAAATCATAAAGAAAACAACAGCTACACCAAATATTTCATTACTTACAGAACCTATAATCATAGAAACATCCAGACCCTTTTCAAACAAAGGTACAAGCTTAGTATTCAAACATATTTCCAACTCATGCATCAACCAATGAGCTTTACCTTCTGCACTTTTCTAATAAAGGTACATGCTTAGTATTCAAACATATTTCCAACTCATGCGACTGAACCAGTAGAGCTTTACCTTCAGACCCTTTTCTAATAAAGGCACAGGCTTAGTATTCAAACATATTTCCAACTCATGCGACTGAACCAGTCGAGCTTTATAGAAGGAACTAACAGTTTCACCACAATCCAACTTTATATTCACCTGAAGCTGTCAAGTAATAGTAGAGCTCATACAACTAAGCAACAATCAAATAAACCAACCAAATTTGACACAATAGTTCATTCCGTGGTATTCTTCAAACATGAAATCATCAAGCACGACGTCTATCATGGTATCAGTTTGGAAACTCAATACCTCAGTCAGACAAAGAGACATAAAACATGTCTACAGAAGTCGATACCCATATAGTATTCACAGCAAGGTGAGAAGATAAAAGAAGTAGATTCATCAGGGTCTACGTAAAATCAGGATTCCTAAATCCACAAGAAAAGAAGAAAACCAATACATTGCTACCATCTAGGCCGATCAGTAAAAATCATCTGAACAGAGTTGTTCTAATGAAAGCATTTAAAGGAAAGAAAGATTTTTAAAAGTTAGGGCCTATCATGCCTGATAGTGTCGCTTAAAAATTTGAAGAAGACCTCTGAATGTGCTCGCACCTTCTCTTCTTCTTCCACGAAAGATTAAACAACAATATATTGTTACCTCCATGCCTTATATATTTTCCCCGACAGAGAAGTAAGCTAGAAACTCTCAAAGTTTCCATGCAATGAAGAGTAGACGATTGGTTCGAAGAACCAGTGCTCAAGTAGAGCGAAAAATGGAATGCATGGAAAACAAAACAACCAAACAAAATTCCACTTGCATGCCTTCCCAAGCAATCCGTGCTCGGGAACCAAAGCTCATTAATTGCATTTACTTCCATTCTCCCACCTATTTTCCATTGCCACCGACTGCCAAAGTTGGTGATCACCACAACAAAACAAACAAACATTCCCATCCTTAGAGATACTACCACGTCAGGTTATATTAGCGTTTTTTATCCTCTACCAAACCTGACAGCATTCCAAGTCCTTCAACCTTATCCCCTCTTAAATGCCATGGAAACCACCGCCCATGACTCGCACCCTCTCTTAGGTCCCCCTCCCTTCTTAGCATTAGTTAAGATAGGTTAGTGACTTAGGTTAAATCATAGGATAAGACATTAGTCTCATTTCCATAGCGCTAGGTGTAGTTAACCCTTGAGTATTAAGCTCATAGTTTAGGGCTAGGTTAGATTAGCAATTCTTTTAACCATTAGGTTATAGTTTAGGTTAAAATATTAAACTTATTGACTCTAGTTTAGGTCCCCTAAATAGGACTAATAAGTGTTAGAGTCTATACAAGATAAAACATTCTTGTAAAGGATTCCATTAGGCATCAATAAATTAAGCTTAAGATATAAAACATAAACATCTTACCCGGCTTAAGGTCCAGTGCCTTTCCCCGATGTTACGATATCTCGAACCAAATTCCATTTACCATAATTATCCCGAGTTAACCTCCGGGTTTGATCTTTCAAATCTCGGTCATACTTTGAAAGTTTTGTAAAGTCAATAAAATTTGTTCATCCCGAATAAACTTAAAACATTCCTTGATCAATGCAACTTGATCCAAGGCTAAGTCATAAAGGTGGATAAATCCACAATTCATCCGTAAAATCAGGTTGAACTTAAGCGCAAGAATGAAAGAAATGAAAGTGTCCAATCATATTCTCGTTCAATCAAAGATCTTCAAGATTAGAGAGGATATAATCCATATCAAGCATGACTTCCCAAAACCAAAGGAACACGTCCTTATACGTAAGAAATCATTTATCAATACTTGAATGCTCGGATAAAGTAACAACATTCGAGGGTGTTACATGTATTATCAAAATAAATAAGATCTCGTCATGAAAATGTGGCCTCATAGGTCCTTAATCGCCCATGTCACTCCCGTGTCTCCAATTGGGAATTTTTTTTGGCATCACTATTTTCTTCTAGAAAACATCATTGCATTATTTTATTCATCATCTAAGTTTTTCTTAAAACTTCCTAAATTATTCTAAGACCATCCAAATTGGTCCCTCTGTACCCAGAGCACCCCTTGCAAAGCATCGGTGCACCCCTTAACACTAGCACACCCCAACACTAGTGCCCTCCTTTACATATCAGTACCTACGTTTTCACGCAAGTGCCCCTATATCCCTCCCAAACCCTACTTCACGCCAACATGTATATCTTGATGTTGACACATTGATTTTCACTCTTACATGTGTACACGTGTTCTCCATGCAAATATTACTAACCCTATGTTTTCTCACACCAATGCACATATTTTCACATATATGCATAAGCATATGCATTAATTTCATTCCAGCATGCCCCTAATCACACCTATGCACCCCAAGCGCTGCGATAGTGCATTCACATGCCTTCTACCTACATTAAATGCTAATAAATGAAGCTTAAAATATATTTTTTTACTTTGAGTATCTATACACCATCCTCGGGAAGCCTCATGTAGTCTCAGAATCAATCTTTGTAATGTCTATGTTTTTGAACCCTCGCCATTTCTCTCAAAAGTTAGAGAAAAATCGCCAGTAAAAATGGTAAGGGTAAATATCAAATAACTCACCGCGATGGTTTTTACCCCGACTTCGTTTATATACCCATTTCCCCCCTCCCGCATCATGTCTCTCTCCCTTGAAGTGCTTTGGGACCATTATGATTCTTCTAATTTCTTATACCACTAGCCATAATGATTATTTTTAATAAATAATCATTTTTTGCCTGTTTTCGCTACACTGGGGCATGTTTTTGCTTTTCAAAGAACCCTTTCACTACCTTGGTCATTTTTTTTCTTTCCAATGTTATTTGGAGATTCCCCACAATATTTTCATTCATCTAAATTGTTTTCTTCTTGAAAAATTCAAAAAAAATCCACAAAACACCAAAAAATAGGAAATTTTATAAAAAATCTAAAAAACTGGTCAAATCAATCAAAAATCCAAAACAATGTAAAATTTAAAATTTTCCAAAAATTGATAAAAGGCATGCACACAGCTGAAGCATATCTCAAATGAATTGTCCTCAAACATCAAAATTTATCTTATAAAAACATATTTCTTCGATTTTCACTTATTCTCGTGTAACGACTCATGGATCATTCTCGATCTATCATCATTAACAAAAGTCGGTATACTTGCTATGTCTGTACTCTCTTGGCATAACAAGTTTCCTAGTACCATATCGAAGTGCACAAATGATTTTTCATGGGACTACTTCAGTCCTCCATTATTCCCCTTGTATGTACCCTTTCTTATGGCACTATTTTCAACCCTTTTCGTTAAACACAAACATTTGGGAACTGAAGCTTGATAACAAAAACATTAGTACAACTGTCTTGAACATTGTTTGTTTGAGTATGTGTGTCTATACTTGTTTCTCTATCAAGTTATCTTTTTTACTTTCTCATATTCCATTGCATTATGTATGTTGCATGGAGTTAAGAATATTTATACTTTCTCGTATTGCATTGCATTATGTATGTTGCATGGAGTTAAGCATTTTTAGCAATGAACAATTGTTATTATTATAGCTTTTAATGTTATTTTACACTTTTGTTGTATGCGTATATTTTAATAAGGTCTGATGATGTTGATAATTTAAGAAAAATAATGAAACAAAGGTGTTGATTGAATTATCTAGATGCAAAATGTTATTCCCACTTTAATATATCAATTCTCATTACTATTCAAGATTTCTTCTATTTGGATTATTCTATCTATTTACTTCAAATTTTTTATCTTTGATTAAATTATTCTCTCACCCCATCGACACTTGAGGGGACATCCTCCATTCTACTAAATTATCTTCAAAAATTACTTATTTATGATTTCTACTTTCTTTACAGATCACTTCACTTAAGTCACCCCAAAGAGGGGAAAATGTACACACCTAAAATTTTCTTCCATAGTTTTAATGTTAAAGTGGTACTCATTATCCTCTATTTCTATCATTTCCATTATAATTAGTGATTTCCGATAATTAACTAATGTTTCCCTCCATTTTGGTCAATTAACGACACTTCATTAATTAACTAGATTCTATCACATTTTAGATGCCAATTAATGACACTTCGTTAGTTATAATCCTCTTTGAATCAACAATTAGCTATTAATTAGCTAATTAGGCCTTTTTAACAAGTATTTAATCAATAAACTCTTTTATTGGTTAAATCCCTCTTTAAAATGCTTTCAAATGCTTCTAATGTCATCAAATTCCTCTTGAAACACCTCCAATTCACCTAAAAATATTATTCTAGCCTATTAATTAATCTAATTGATTAATTAAATGCACTTCAACTCCCATAAAGTGCTAACGAAAGGTTATCTCACATGTTAAGTCACCTAGCTTTGGTTAACTAAATTAAATTTACTTTATCATTTTTCATGCATGCACCAAGATGCAAACTTTCTCCAAATATAAATTTGTGCAAAGGGATAAGATCCTTCCTCTAAAATTGACACCATGTTTTGAATAACATTAATCATATAAAACATGTGAGCCTTACTACATTTTTGGAATATCTTCCATCCCCATTTGCATCCATTTATTCAAGCTAGTTAGTAAAGGAATATCTAATATGGCCTTGTAGCCATTCTTAGAGAGGTCTTTTACCTTGAATGAAGTAAAGAACAACACACATTTTGATTGATTTTAAATATTCATAGGTTCAATTATTTTAGCAATCAATTAAACATAGTAGGGATGCTTGTAGTTTAAATGGTTAAATTCATTTAGATTTTCTTTTGCATTCCATTAAGATTTTATCTTGATGGTTCATTGATGAATTCATTATCTTATCTCTAAACTATCTCGGTATTAGTTTAGGTTCTAGTTGCCTTGCTTAAAATTTTATTGATATCACACTTCATATTCTTACTAGCACACTACTATATCAGATCGTACATGTTGTGACATACCTTTTATCTTTCTAACATGCTAATGGTTGTTTCATGTGCATCATTTTCTTTACAGGTCTTTTACTCTATTTGCTCTTGTTTGTCATTATTTTCCAGTGTTTGCAAAATTTTCCCTTTGTCTTGTGTACACACTATATGATTTTTGCCTCTTTGACCCTAATTGTCTTGTGACATTGTGAGCGATGCTCTATGTTTGAAACCTAATTTTTGTGGTCTACATTGTCTTCTTGCTTGCTAAATTATATTTTTTCTTATATATGCGTATTTGTTTTATTTGCACTAACAATTATTTCCAACCACTTTTCTTATGTGTGCCTTGGTTTATACTAAGCACATTCCCTCCCCATGAAGGGTATCAATTATAGTTAAAAATTAAATCATCCTTTGGGCTGCATTATCCTATAAATTTTGCATACATCCCAAACAAAGGGGGCATCATTGGGTGAATCAATCAGCCCATGAAACAGTTCACAATCATAGTACAACATAGTTCAATACCGGTATAACACAATATTCAATCACATAAATGACCTAGAATCTAACTTGGGTTTTTAGCATAGCACAAATTCTAGTGTACAAACACAGACATGAGTGCTTGGGCACCCATGACCCTTCCTGGGTGCCTATGAATACAGGGAAATTACAACATTTTTCTCAGATCAACATGGTTCACAACAATTTGCATAGCATTTTTCTTAGTACAGGCACAATCCTCCTGTAATCAGCATGCATGCTTTCTCCTTTTTCTATTTTTGTGTTGGATCAAACGAGATCAAAATGGATCAGATTTGAACAAAGTAGGATCACAACATATGTAGTGATGTAAAAATTGCCAAGAAGTCTAAGAATGGAGAATAACACTAGACATTTCTCCCTACACTTCTTTTGTCATGATGTGAGATCACCTAAAATACATGCACTTGGAATGAGATTTCCTAAAAAACTCACTCTTAGTGTGAGATCTCCCAAAAACTCATCCTTCTACAAAATTTTTTCAAGATCCTTTCTACACTCTTCACTCATCACAGATCAGGTGCATGTGTTACTTTTCACATTTTTACACACTTTTACATGATTTTTACATATTTGGATCGAATTTATTACATACACGACATTGAATACTATTTTGTAGGTTCATCCTTATGGTAAGAAATATTCATAGCATCAAGAATTAAATGAAATCGACAATAGATGCAACATGACATATAAACATATGATTTCACCCCCAGGGTCACTTCCTCTTCTCTAGATTTCATGATTCATTTTTTATCACTCCACACTTTTTCTTATCTCTCGGTAAAATTTCATCATTAATCTACATGGTTATCGGTATGCATATATTATCTACTTTATGTTATTGAGTATTCACTCAACAACATAAAGTAGGGAAAATGTAGACACTAAATCATGCACTTTGGGTAAATTTATATATCATAATCACATACTATTATTCATATGATTCCTAATGATAAAAGTACTAATTAACCACAATGTTTGTCCTCTTTACTTTGTTTTTGGTTTCCTTATTGGTCTTACACACCCTACCGCCAAGTGTGCTTTTTGACACTTCAGCTTTTCTAAGTCCCGACACCAAAGCCAAGGCACCCTCATCCCCTTTGGGCACCCCGACCTCTTTCTATCTTGCTCACCTCTTTTGGGACTCTTCTATCCTTTGGGCAGATTTTTTCTTATGGGTTGGCCTTTTAATGTTTAATTAAAAATTCAAACAAGTAAATTATATAAATAAAAATCTATGTGACTATAATAAAGGAAAAAGCACTAAACATCTATTATCATCGCCTAAGGTTGCATCCAAAGTAATTCTAAGAGCATCAAAAGCATCCATCTAGATATCATTAAAGGGATAAGGGAATGATATTTTTATATACACTTCATAGGAGGGGTAGTTCATTTTTCCATGCAATCATCTATTTACATCTTCTAAATCTAGTTATTACTCTCTATTCAAGTGCATCTGGCACAAGAGCCACCTAGGGCATGATTCTACACACAAAAACATGCATAACTACATGGAGTATGAAATGTATTACAGTGACCGGATCGTAAGTTCACTTAGTCGGTGACCGTCGTGGTCAATCGACTCCCCATTTACAAATTTTTTATTTTTTAGGATTTGAGGTTTTTGGTGTTTTGCAGGTATTCTTTCTATTTTTAAGTTAGAAGTGAATCTTGAGGACTTAGTGTGATATAGAGGAGATCAAGAGCGAAGGAAATGACATAGAAGTGACATTGTAAAAATACTTTTCTAAGGTTTTGAGTAGTCATGAATTCCCAAAGTGGTTTATAGCACCTAAGTACCCATGATCAAATCCAGATGCCCTAGTTCAGCAGATCCCATGATCACACAATTTTTTGAGCTCGGTTACAACACTTCCCTCCTCCTTTTCATCATTTCTTCAGTCTGGCATAGTTCGGGATAAATTGTGAAATCAGCTAAGTATCTTATTCCATATCTTATACTTAGGGTTTCAAATTTCTATTTTGTTTTGCTTAGGTCAAATATGTACTTCATTTCTTTATTTATCAATTGTTTCATTGTAGTTTAGGGTTTAGCATAAAATTCTATTTTTTTAAATTAAGGTCCTTTACTCCATTTGGGTCATCCTTTCTTTAATAGTTTGCATTCTAAACCATATATAAGTAATTTTTCACTACCTCATTCACTAATATGGAAATCAAATGGCACTATATAGATATACATTATTCCATAAGTTACAATAGGCACCTAAGGCTCTCTGAATATTGTAAAATATCATGCACATCATTAAGATAGTAATCATAAAGGTCTAAAGATTCTTAACATGTAAAGGAATCATAATCTCTCATCTATAAGCACTCAAACATACCATATTTGAGTAATTTTAGTAAGATCCAAACTCAACTTAAACATAGTAAAAGATATTTCAAAATATAGTTACATTCATTTAGATATCACATGTTAGGTGGAGAATGCCATGCAATTTGAGCCCTCTTCGAGAATAGTGCCAACGTAAATGGTGCATAAATATCCTCAAACCCAAATAATGTTTATTTTACAGAGTATTTTACCCATGGGTATTGTTTGAAATCTCATTCAAGATGTTCAAAGAGATTTATAACATAACTGATATTATGTTTTGATAGTGATAGACATTTTGAGGCAGGTGACACTTATAAAAAGTTACGTAGCCAAAATCCAAGTAGGTCTAAGGCCATATAGTAGGTCCAGTCCATAGGGATATTCTTGGCAGATGTGTATATTCCTACCCTAGGCTAATTAAAATTGAAAGTTCCAAGAATAAAGCATCAATAGTCTCATTTCTTCATGTTCCAAGTAGTTTTCACAAAGAAGAACTTCCCAAATCCATTTATAAATTGGTGAGTGCATTCATCCCATTTTGTTATCAAGTTCATAACTTGTTTCATATGTTAGTTAAGAGTATTAATATGCTGTTCTAATATTGAAGAATTAATGTTGGAAGTAGTTAATCGAATAACCTTTCATAGCTCCCTTACATAACTTAGTGTACTTAATTCACAAATCTACATTTTATATAATCTAATAAGGGTGTAAACAAGTTTCTAGAATATAACATGGTATCTCTCTAGAGGTTGTTTAAACAATTCTCATGGTAAATATTTTTACTTTGATGCCTATTTTGATTATCATAGATTTGTTTTCCATTCTAATAATTAATTTTTTAGTGTTCATCATGTCATCTAAAATCTTATTGATTTAAATCTTATCAAAATTTTCCCACTTCCTAAAAAATCTAAGCCTACTAATGAAAATGACAAGGTTAATATTTTTAAAAACCCACTTCCTATTAACAATTTTGTTGAATATAATTTGGATCTCTTATTATTCCTCATAGGAATATTATTATGTTCAATGAATTTTATATTTCTAAGGATATAGTTTCTAATACACTTTATATTTGAGATTTTGTTGTTTTATACCATATTCACAGCTTTTTATTAATAAAGCAGTGCTTAGAAGAAATATGTGCACACTAAATTTTCTTTTGTCTCTTGGATATATTAAGAATAGAATGAAAATTTATACTAATACCTCTCTTGGTAATATTTTTATACATATTATGGTTGGCTATAACTACTATGACTATTATTTTTATATTCACCTTTTTCATTTTCTCATGCAACATGTGTCTAAATTTTCCTTTTCATTCTAAACTTAAGGCTATACCATCTAATTTCAAACAATTCATAAAGTTTATCTCTAAGAAGAAAATTTTCACATTCAAGGGTATGCCATATGAGACCCAATTTCCTAATAATTTTACTAAAAAAGAAAACATTTCTACATCGAATCCTATCACACCTACGCATGTTATCCCTACCAGATTTTGCTCTTGTTGGCCTCATCCTGAGGCTCATATTACACATCATATGGATCTTAATAAATTTATACAACCATGGATACCTATGATCCACCCTCATCCTAGCACAAATGTGATATATTTGATGTCTAATCCTCCATTATTTTATGGTGCACCCTTCGCTATGAGGCACATCCTAATGCTACTAAAATTAAGACCTATTTGTGACTCGAGCTTATTTTATTGGATGGGTATACCCATCCCCTATTGTAATTTTCATAAGTTATCTCTTTCATATCCCTTGATCTTGATACTAATATTCAAAAAGTACAATTTTTTTTTCAAATACTCAAAAAATATAAAAACATTCAATTATTTTTAAATACAAAATAAAGACTTATATATGAACTGATGTATCATATTTTTATTCATATATGTTGTTTTTCATATATTTTGATGGATATAATATTTTATATATACTCTTTATACATGTTAATTCATGAGGTATATTGAGAGTGATACAAGACACATATAAAATTATAGATGATGACATGTGTTATCATAAGTCTATTCTAGTGGCCTTACTAATCTAGGGCGTTTCCTATGTACTACTCGAGTAATTATTTTTAATACAATTACTTTCAATTCCTTATCATGCTAAATTTCATATATTATGTGATATGATAATTTTTAACTAATATGGATAACACGTGTTTTTTAGAGTGTTATCTTATATTTTTCTATATCCCCTAGGCTATGATTTTCATTGTATTCACTTGCTTGATTGCTTGTATGTTTTATTTTGTGTGTGTGGGTTATGGACTTTTATATAAATATTTTGCTGAAAATTTTGTGTCCCTTAATTATGGCTTACATAAAATATTTCATATTTTGGTTGTTTATGTAAAAATTTTGTTTCCATATCTTACGACATATTCGTCTTTTTGTGACTAACACATGTGACATTTCTCATGTACTAGTGCTTGATTTTCTCTGCACTTATTTTTTACTATACATGAATTATTTTTTATTGTTGTTTATTTATTATTTTCCATGGTTTATAAAATGTACACCCTTGTATTAATATTACCTCAATTGTATCTACCCCAAACAACCCTCTATGTGATCCAACACATACAAATCACACCTAACAAGGATACACATCTTTTATTTTGATCTCGAGCATTATATTTTCACATCTCATTTAGTATAAAAGAGGGGAAATCAAGTGGGATTTATCACATGAATATATTTTCATATCATGAACATATATATAATTCATAACTAATGAATATAATGATATAGGATATAGATATTAAGAAGTAGAATAAAACAGAAAAACATAAATTTATTATAAAATGTATAGAACCATCCTTTAGGGGTGAAATCATCAGACATTTTGGACTAGGATGGAAATTACAATTCTGGGAATATTTCCAAAAATAATAGTTTCATATTTTCATATATAGTTATAGGTTTCTTAGATAGGTTCAAGGAAATATTACACAATTTAGAGTACGTTTTACTACATTTTTGTATAAAATGTGGGGGTTTTGATTACTACATTCCTTTTCAGTACTATTTTACTTAGACACGGTTTCAATATAGGGTATGGGGCATGATACCTCTTAATTTTTTTATATTAATAATCACATATATCATATTCAAAGCTACATCACATAGTGGGGGCATGACACAAGTCATTCCCTTTTGAATTTATGTTATTTTCAACTTCATCCTAGATATATCTACAACAATGATGTCCATGGGATTTGAATATGTCAAGGAGGCTATTAAATATTATGGCAACATTTATCTCCCTTTTGTTGCAATTTTTTTCATGCAAAATGGCTAGCATAATAAATTGAAACTTTAGGCATGAAAACTAAACCCATGATTGAAAATCATGTTTCCTATCGATGTGAATCCTTCATCCGGATAGCCTACCCTCACTATCACCATCACCCCATATATGAGGAAATATATAATAAAATTTTCAATTATTCCCAAAGTGTGCAAGGAAGAGTGACTAATTTTATGGATGAATTCATTGTGATATGATGAAATACTACTTCATTTGAAGGCCTAAAAAGGCCATTTTTGCCCATTCTATAATCGTTAACTATCCTTCAGGAAAATTCAATGAAAACATACATAATCTTAGGGTGATTTTAGATGATATTAAATGTGTACATGGAAATTTTGGAAATTTTAGGAAAGAAAATCTAATTCAGAATAACTTGCAAGTACAAGACTGATTCTTCTAGAGCAGCCGGAATGAATGTCTTAATGGTGAAATATGACTTCTCCTAATAATTTTGGGAGTCCCAAAAGAATTTAAGAAGAAAAAAAAATATGTAATGTAAATATATTATAATTATCTATAAGGTCAAAACATCAACTTTTATTTAAGGCTTAAAGTTTTCCTAAGATATTTCTAACTTCATAGTGCCCCTTTCGGTTCAAGAATGAATATGCCCTAATTTTTTAGTTTCAAGAAGAATAAACTCTCAAATACGGTTCCACCAGCCTTATCATATGTTTTTGATTCAAAATATTATAATTTTTGCCCCCAAAAGACCTTCAGAAGCTTCGAGGTGAAAATTCAAGTTTAGTGTCCCTATTTGGACATCCAAGGAAAAATTAACTTTCCTAGAATGGAAAATTTACCCTTTAGAAAACAATAAGTCCCATATGTACCCTATATCCCCTAAGGGAAACATGAGATAAGGGGGACACAAATGCTTGACACCCTTGTCAAGTAATATTTTTCCCCACTTAAGACTTGTAACTTATGCCCCTAGGATTCATTTATTCTCTCCTCACTTGCCCCATTTTCATGATGGTTGACCCTCATCTCACAATTTTCATACTTTACTATCCAAAATATACCCAAGGGGACATATAATATAGAGGGGACACAAAATTGTGACCCCTCTTCTCCCACTCATCCCCTAGTCACTTCACATCCCCTTTCAACTCCATATGGCCTTTTTAATCCCCCAAACTTAATTTCTCAACCCCTTATGATCCCGAGTAACACTTTTGTGCACCATCTATCCCAACTAACCCCAAGGGATATAAGGGATAAATTTTACACCAAATAGAATCCTCACCCCTCTTTTTTAATTTTTTCTAACTCCAGGTTAGCTAACTGGGTTTCAGTAAGTCAAGAAACTCGAGGAACTCGTATAAAATGAAATTTCTCTCACTCTCCCAAAAATTATAAAATTTTCATGTAAAGGTTCTAGTATAAAACATCCCTAAAACTCCATTTTTATCCAAAAATGCTACAATTTTTTTCTAGATATCTATAGCCATCGAAACGAATATTTTCTCATATCTCCTTAACCATGCATTTGTTTCCAATGAAACTTGGTTAGAATATCCCTCTTTAAAATTCCTTTGAGAATACTATCAAAGAAAAGGAATTAATCCTTTGGATTTTTTTATAGAAACAATATGAAATTTCTAAACCCTATACTTTCTTTTCAGTTATACATAGATCTAGCGGAAGAAAAGCTTTGAAATTCATAACATAAGGTCCTATTGTAAAACCCAAAATTTCAAGACCATTTTTGTTGCAACCCAACTCCTGTAAGTGAAATTTATAAAAATGGAAAGTATTTATAGAAATGTATGTCTAAAGATAGTAAATTTATATAAATATTAAGTTTCCAACATTTGTAACACTCTAAATGAACAAGAAACATGAAAAAGTGAAAACTACAAAAAACTTGCTAAAAGTAACAGATATTGATAGGACATGATAAAACTAGAAAGTATTAATATTAAGCCTCGAAAGTTTTTAAAAATCCCACTCTACCCATCTCATTCCTTTTTCCACCATCACAAATCCACGAAGTTATCTTGTGGTCTAAATAAGAATGAAAATCCCTCCCGTGCTCTCAAAGAATCAATCCATAGGTGATTTCTACATGGAACATTCTAATGAAAGAAAAATGATGGTTCAATCATCCCAATTATGACATAAACGAGTAATCATGGAAGAATTCAGTCAAGAAGGAGATATTTTTATCACTTTGAATATATACGGGAAGCTCACGAACCAAGTCCCGATGAATTCTTTCAACCTTTGTAAACATGAATTGATCCTCCAAGGTGAATTACAATAATGTTCCCACATCATATAAATTATTCCCAAATACTCCCAAACCCATGCTCATCATATTCATAGGAACATGAAACTTTCATTGGTCCATAAAGTGAAATACATCACATCAATGATCCTAGACACTCATCTAAATGACTGTAATGTTCCCATAGCTCACATAAGAGAGAGAGAGAGAGAATGCAACAAAATTATTTTTACTCAACATAAGGTTGAAGGCACATATTTTATATGAGAAAAAGGATGTATAGGAATACTAAGTATGTTTCCATCATGAAGGAGAAATCATTGTCACTAGCTATCTCTCAAAAGGTAAGAGACATCATATGAATCACACTATGATGAGGAGCAGATCAGAGTGAATCAATGTGTGTTAAAGAAATCAATTAAATAGTGGGTGAAATCAAGAACGTCATGAGGTATTCAAAGGATTGGAAACATCAAGAACTGGATTGAAGTTAAAGACATCAAGGGAATTATCATCATGAGCATGATGAAATAATATCACCATGAGTAATGTCGGTAGTCACCTCGAGATCACAAATAAGGAACCTCTCATTAGACTATTTCTAAACACTTAATTAGTTCCTGTGATTTTCTCACATCTTGTAACTTGGAGAGGTGGAAATTGTTGTGTTTCAGTGTATTTTAGAGTTCAAGAACATGTAACTCATCCCCAAGTTTCATTTAGGTATTAGTCCTCCTATCTAGGGGAGAACCTATTTTCATCAACAATTGAGAAAAAGGATGCTCAGGAATCATAAGTATGTTTTCAATCATGTGACATATTTGTTAGGAAAGTGAAATATGAAGCTTGTGGAGAAATTTAAGGACCGTCGTATCCTAAGTCTAAAATCATGTGCAAATATCTCTAAGAAAAAGTTAAAAAGAGTTAATCCAAGTTATCAAGGTACTCAAGACCATCATGTGTGAAGGATAAATGAGTCATATACTCCCATGAGAGGAATATGAGAAAGAGGGTACATGAGCATCCTAAATCTAATTCCATTCATGGATAATTCTAGAGCCAGGAAGGGTAAGAGGGTGATATTAATATGGAGCACCATGTATATAAGAATGAGAAACCATCTCCATTTAATTTGATGTCATTCACTTGGTAGTGTTCTTAAACAATCATTCATCACCTTTTTTGTGTGTAGAAATTGGTTTTTCATCATCCTACGTGACCCACCTACATCTCGTGAACATTAAATTATTAAACCTATCATTTTTAGTCACTAAATCATGTAATTTGAGTCAATATATAGTCCCAGACTCATACTACTATTCATATGGGTTTTGAGTGAAGAAAGTACTAATTAACCCATGTCCTTTGGCCTTTTACTTTGTTTTATGTCATCAATTCTGATCCTCTGACCATACTTTCCCAGTTTTTTTGTCATTTTATGTTATTCCTATTCTTGAATAGGCACCCAACCAGTCTAGGGCACTCCATACGCCCGGTCCTCTCTGGGCGCCTTAATCCTCTTTATACCTTTCTTCCATATTTTACGCACTTTCTATCCATTTGAGATTTCTATATTTTTAGTAGTCATCCTTTTCAAGGTTAATTACAAAATTAGAATAAGATAACCATATAAATATAAATTTATGATACCATAATGAGGGACCAAGCACTAAGCATCTACTATCACCATCTAGATTTGCATCCATCAAAGGCATTTAAAGCTACATTTGTATCCATCTAGATCCATCACAAGGAACACAAGGTTAGTTCATATACATCACACTTCATAGGAGGGGAGTCTATTATTTCCATGCACACATTTACTACATTCTACATCTATTTATTTTCTCGTTACTTCACAAAGTGTGACTGACACAAGAGCAACCTAGGGCACACACACCTAGAACTACATTGGGTCTGAGATGTAGTGTAGTGATCAATTAGTAAGTACACCATTGTGGTCACTGAGGATAGTCTAACCCCTTCATAAGCATCTTTATTTTTAGTTTTTTGATGATTTTTATGGGGTCTTGTAGGTGATTCCTTATTGCAGGTCTTACAATGACATCTAACACAGTCCACTGAATTTAGAGTGACAAGAAGAAAATACATGCAAACATCTAATGACACCTCAAAGGGGGTTTCAATCCTTTTCGTAGACTAGGACGCCCATATATCATACAAGGGTTCCCACAGAACCCCTATCCCTTTCAAGGTACCCCGGTCTAGTCAGAGAGCTTAAATATGTACTTTTTCAGGCTTTTGTGTGGTCATTTCCTCCTCTTGTTCACTGGTTCACACTGTGACATAGTCTCACACCTTTGTCGAATCAACTAAGGACTCTTTAACCCTCTCTTACACATTAGGGTTTTACATTTCTATTTACTTAGTTTCTTGATTCATTTCCTTTATTTATTTAGTTGTTATTTACTACTTTGCATAACATTATATTACACTAGGATATTACATTTTATTTTAATCATTTTAGTGAACCTGATCTTTGAAGACACTTTCTCTTTGGGCCTTTTATTTTTATACTCGTCACTCGTAGTGGTCATTTTGGGAATTTTAAATATTGTGAGATTCCTTCGTTTTCTTGTAGGGTTTCTAAACCAATAGCTGATATCCCTACTTCTATACATATAACTAAGAATCCCTTAGATTCATTTCATCAAGTTCCTCTTCATGATTTAGAATCCTCTAGTAGTGAAAATTCCTACAATGAAGATACCAATGTTTACCAAGACCAATTAAATACACTCATTGACTTTTGACAAGATTTGCATGATAATCCCACTCATTTTCCTATGTCTTACATGATTTGATTGTTGCTAAGGATGCTTGTAATGCTTTCACCTCTATATTCACTCCTTTTTTGGCTCCCATGGTCTCTATCCCACCCATTTATATCTTATTTTCCCGTTCTACTACTACCGTTACTATTGTTCACCCTAGCAAACCTAATATACAACTTGGATCTTCTTCAAATACTCCTGATTTAAAACCTTTATATCTATACTTGCATGCCCAAATTCATCAGCTCCATCTCACTACTTCTCATGCCTCTCCATATTTAGACTCTACTTCACTATTGCATACTCCTTTTACACCTAATATATTTTCCTATCCATTTCCACCTAATTTCATCTCTCCCAAGTTGCCCATCTTTAAAGGCTATAGTGAACCACAAGAGCATCTCTAATATTTTAAGGCTACATGATTGGACTATGTGGATGATCATAACTTACTTGGTAAGATTTTTCCTTATATTTTACAAGATTATATGATGTGTTGGTTTTATGACCTACCTATCCATTCAAGAATATCTTTCACGTATGTAGCCGATGCTTTTATTACTCACTTCGCTATCAATATTGGGTCTAATATATCTTATTCCCATCTTTCGCAACTTAAACAAGGATCTAATGAAAATTTAGTAGATTATATCTTGCGTTGCAAAATTTTTTTAGCTAAGATGTCAAATGTGTTTGTGGACACTTTGAACTAAAATAATTTTTCATCCAGAGTCTCTTACCCTCTCTAGGAGAGTGTTATCCTTGAGACCTCTCATTCTTTCGACCAACTTTGTCATACTCTTAAGATTTTTGAAACCAAGCTCTTAGCTTTAGGAAATCTTGAATACCAAGAGAAAGCATCGACCTCTACGCATTTTCAAAATAAGTCAACATTCAAACCATCTACAACTAAACTAATAGACACAAAAGTTACTGTCAACGTAGTATCTACTACTAAGGAGCTTCAATCGCAACCACATTGGTGAATATTCACTAAGTTTAGTGTACCTCTACATATTTTACTACTACAACTTGTTGATAGTAACCTCATTACAGTGCCTTTGCCACTAAAAATCAATCCATCTCAACCAAAAGGACATAGTTTTGATGAATATTTCCATTGCGACTATCATTAGTGCATAGGAAACTCCATTGATTGTTACTTCCAACTTTGATTTCTTGTTGAGGGTTTGATTGATAGTGGTAAAATCGACCTTTCCAAACCTACCGTTTCTCCACCTATCAATGAAAATCATAAGCTCAAGATATTTAACAACCCTCTACTAAAACATGATATGAATGTAGTTGTATATTTTGCTAACTATATTTATCACGAAGTTCTTCCACTTTCATTAGGGGCTCTCAACTTTTTGGTGGCACATACGACACTTCTCTGCTAATAGTTTCTTTCTCGACCATGAATATCATGATAATTTCACTTCTAATCACTTGCATATTAATTCCTCTATTGGAACAATCCCCATCAATAATACCAAGGTTGACCCATCATGGCCCATCAACACATGTTCTCTTCCACTTCTTGATGTTATCAGTTACCCACGTTCACAAATTTCCTACCCCATGAATAATTCATATGGTTTTGTTAAGCTACATGTTACTATCAGTCCCCTTACTATGTTGGTGCCCTTCCTCATGGGCCAAATAGTCGATGGTTGTGACATGCTTCTAGGTCTCAACTAGATTCATAGGTCTAATTCCATCATCTCTATGAATCATTTACATATTAAGTTCATTCATAGCAACCAAGTTGTTTCTATCAATGATGTACCTCCATCTACTGCATGGTTATAATTTCCTCGATTATTAGTCAATGCACCTCCTACTTCACCTAGTACATCACCATTCATGTTACTTAAAGTGTAATCTACTCCTATTTCACCTACTTGCACTCCATCCCCAAACCTCACCACATTGTTATTCTTACACATCAACATAGGCCTATTCTGTACATAGTTCTGCATCTTGATGTAGGTCACCACCTCATTTTATTCCACGTGGGTGTTTATCACTTTCAAATTTTCGTTCTCATCGGTCTCCATCACCTATGGATTTTGTTGCACCTATGCACTCATCATATATTCACCCATCACACATAGACTTCATTCACATGTGCATCTCCTATCTACTATACAAACACTAATTGAACGTGATCATATACATTAACCACTACTCACATCACATGGAGAACCTTTGTCCTTCACTTTCATTGGCTAGTTAATTCACCCACACAAATTTACGGGGAATAATATTCACATATCCCCTCCACCATCCTAGCACTAACACATGTATCATACACATATGTACACGCATCCACATTCTAGAATTCAAGAAGTAATTTGTACTAAAATACATCATCATTACCATATGAAAAAATATTTTGCTTCAATTCACACTTGACTGTTGAGGGAATTTTATGCACATGAACCTTACACACTTTGCACCATAAATACTTTTTGCACATTACAAATCTTCACATATATCATAGTACATCTCCCATTATACATCTTACATACTACATATTACACTACATCATTTGTATTTCAACATTTGTGATCCTCTATATTATACATATTCTACACACCATACTAGTATTCATCACACATGTGTCACACTCCTATTGTCTACAAGTCTAGCATTACATATTATTCATCGTACATACTACATAACACACATTTCACATTATTAGGCTATCTACACATATTGCATTGCATTCTACACATCACATATTTACACATTTTTCTCATCACATGGTCATCTATTATCATCACACATCCTACATATTCTTCTACACATTGCACTCACTACCCGATGACGCACTCTAGTCTCATGGTCCATACTAGATTGTTGAGGGTTTACATCAAAAATTGACCACATCATACTCCTACATCTAATTACATCCTATTTTTCTCATGTGACATTCCTAAGATTAGTGATATATGCCTTAGGCTATAGGGTCACTTCTTCTAGCATCATCTCATGATAGGATATAACATAAATTTTTCTTACATTGTTTAGTGGTATATGCTTTAGTATAAATCACCACCCCTTTTCTAGTCATCCATTTGTGATATGCACTTATGATATAGGGTCAAACATAGTTTATCTCTATGTCACATCTCATCACCACACATTCATCACAACACTCATTTCTGATGATGGACTCTCTTTTTTGGTTTATTAATGACTATTGAGGGGCATACTAAATGAACCTCACTGGATATAATTCCATTCTTTCGAGGCACATGGATGTTATAATCCATGTTGCATTCCATTCCATCCATCCATATCATACTACATTTTATGGTTGCATTTACTCTTTCTTACACTTGTCTTTATATGTTCACTTTACTACACGTGCTATATAATCTCTTGTATGTAATTATCTTTACCATACACACATGAACGTTCACATCATTCTCCAATTATGATCACAAATAAAAATATTTTACATGCAGTATGGATGCTTGGCTACTACCAGTCCCACAATGGTTACTGGGAGCATCCACATACGGCTTCTACATGTGTTATTATTTCATTTTGTACTTAGCACACTACTTAATTGGTTATACATGCTCTTGACATATGGGTTATATTTCTAACATGATAATGGGTGCTTCATGTGTAACATTTGTTATGCAAGGATACTTTATTACATACTTGTTTATTTTTTGTTATTTCTTGTTATCTTTTCGGACCTTTCCCTTTGTTGTGTGTATACACTTATTTTATTTACTGCCATGACAAAATTCAGTGTCTTACAACATCGTGCATTTTGTCCCATGTTTGCGACCTGCTTTATGTAGTCTCTAATTGTCTCTTTTAGTGTTTACATTGTTTGCTTATGTTCTATCTCAAACAATGTTTGTTTGGCTTATACTTTTTCTCTACATGCATTATTTTTCGTACTAACACTTATTTTCTAGCATCTTGTTTGTGTATGCTTTGGTCTCTATTAAACACATTCCCTTTCCCCTACATTCACGGTTTAGATATATGTAGTCGGTCCTCTTTTGGGGTCACATTCTCCTATCCGAAATGTCACATGTGTTGGTACCAAAATTTGTTCTCCTTTTCACTCGAGCACATCAGAAATATGGCATGAAGATTGAAGGAAAATACATCTTGAAATATGTCATTATGTAGCTAGGGATGTGATCTAATTGGCACTCAGATTTGTGGAGAGATGGATAACACTTTGAAAGGATTTTGATCTAACCCTCACTATTTTAGGTTGTGCCTTTCAACCAAGGTAAGAGACCTATATTGCAGCCCTTGTTTTGTGAAGGAGGTGGAGATATCCTTATACTGTGCATGTTATATGAAGATGACTTTGCGAAAACATGATTAATTTTCCATTATTCAATATCAATAGAGTTGTCACTATTAAATGATGGAAATGCTTTCAGGAAAAGGCAGAGGCTGTGGGAGACACTGTATGATCCTGATTTGCTTTGTGCATTTTTTAAGATGGGTTAGATTCTTTTGTTGACACACAATTTAATGTAGGGGTAGTATGGCTAGGATTAGTTATTCAGATGATTTTATTTTTCTTTGTGGGGTATTGAAAAGAAAAACTTGGATATATCAAATCTTTTACAACCTCTACAATACTTGAACAACTATCGGATAAAATGCTTGAAATAATCGGGATGTTATTTCAACAAGAAGATGCATAATTGGAAGCCCAGGTTGCACTCTTCACATAATGTTTGAGAACTCGCCACAAAATATTGAAGTAAAGAATTCAATTAAACACAAAAATCCTTGATCAAACCATGCCTAAGGTACCCCAAAGGCTTACAAGCAATCCCAATCAACAAATGAAGGTGGAGTGATTTTAATCTTCTTATTTTTAATGCCGGATGAAATCTCTTGACCGAAAATAAAACTAAAAGTGCCACTAAACTATTAATAAGGATGGGATCATGTGTGATTTCTAAATAATTTCAATGCAATATTGTAACAAGAACAATGAAAACTATTTGTAGGTATTTAAAATGATAAATGACATCATATTTCCCCAAAAACACAAATTAACTTAAAAGTTGTTTAGATTCGTCAACAGGAGAGTTACATGAAAATATCAGACTGTATGATGGCTATACACTTGTAACCAACTCACATACATGAAGATCGAACATAGAAGAAATTAACTGGTTCTTTGGTGGGTTTCTCGGAAAAAAATGAGCTTTCTCTCAAAATTTTCTTGTGATTTTCAACTTCTGATGGTTTGCAATTCTCAAAAATGCATTATATATCTCTTACCACATTGGAGCCTTCTTTTCCAAGAAAAGCATATGCCAAGGGATCAATTTTGTTACAAACATTTCTCATGATTCACTAAAAATAACATTTAACAAATTTGTAACGAGAGTTGCGGGTTTTTTTTTTAAAAGACTGGATCATTACAAATATTTGGATCATTATCTTTCCTGGAGGCACGTTTTTCATCATCAAGGCATGCAAATGCCTTTCCTCTCATCATTTCACCTTTTCACCTTTTAAAACTACCTCTGCAACTTTCAAATTTGACATTTCACATGTCTGGATGGATTAGGAAAAAAATTTGTTTCAAAAACACCTCAAATCTGCAAATTGAGTTATGAAACCGATTCCAATGATCCTAGAAGGCCAAAACAACATGGAATCACCAAAAAATTGATGAAATTTGATGTAAAATTTACAATTCCAAGTTTCCTGGAGCAAAAATGGTGGCCAAAAATGAAGATGTATAGTTACCCTTGATCTACTCTTTCTCCTTCAATTTGGGCCCTCCACGTGTCAAAATATGATTGGAAATCAATTCGGGCTCACCTTTTGACTTTTTGACATTTTGGAAAAATGAAACAAAATGTCTTTTTCCTCTGTGTCTCCACCCTTGAATTTTGGTGATGACACATGGTACATGGTGGGTCCCATTGGGATCGTACTTCAATTCTATGCATTTTGACCCTTTTTGGAAAATTAGAAAATTTTCACCTTTTGCCCCGTGGGCCCGCATCTCCACCTTTGTCCTTGACATGTGTCATGCTTTCTATCACTGAAATTCTGCGGGCTTATTTCATGTTTTGACCCCTTTTTTCACCAAGGGAAAATTTTCAATTTTTCTTTCGTAGTCTCGCTCCTCCCATTTTCCCTTGCCATGTGTTGCTCATGATTCACTCACGGACAATGCTTCAAATTTCCATACTGAGTCTTTTTGCAAAAAGGGAAAAATTTCCCTTTTGCCTCTGCCACCCCGCCGACCCACTCTACCTTCACCATGTGTCTATCTCTGATTGGAGCGGAGATGCATCCCATTTTTTAACTTTAGAAAACAAAGCTAAAAAATCATTAAGTTTTCCATTGGCCCGCTCCTCCATTTTTACTTTTTATGGACACGTGTCCACCTATGATTGGCCATGGGGCCATGCTTCAAAATTTCACTTTAACTTATTTTTCCTCCAAAGGAAAAAAACTTCAAAAACCTCCACCATCCACATTTCCCCGCTCTGCCACCGTGCTACCACGTGTCCACCCCCTACTCCATTTGGACCCATGGGCCTTTCCACACCATTTTTCCCTTCGCTAAAAAATGAAAAAAATTCCTAAGTTCCCTACTAGCTTCCCATTCCACCTTCGCATAAGAACATGACACGTGTCCCCTCGCGAGAGTTGCGGGGAATTTTGAATTTTTTCCCAAAGCCAAAAACGGCTAAGTTTTTCAGAGAAACCTGCTGATCCTTGTCCAATCAGAAGTGGCCACGTAGGAGGAGAATTTTGAGCCTAATTTTGATGGTCAAATGACACCTATACGACCGTAAAAAAATGTAGAATTTACCAGAGATGCCTGAATTTGATTTTCTCTTCATGGGTGATGGATTTTTTTCTCAAAAAACAAGGGGAAGTTGATTTTATGCAAGTTTCGACCATGGGGAAGGGTTTTTGAAGGCATATATGCATGAAATGAACAAATTTGATTTTTCACAATCAGGCAAGAGGGAAAACACGGCATAGCCTGCAGATTTGGAAAAATTAGGGCACAAACAAGGCATGCATGGGTGTTTCTTCACAAATGAGGCATGGAAAATGATTTTTCAAATGAATTAAGGCATGGGAGTAGAGGCAAAAACTTCATTTCACCCATTAAAATTGTAGAAAATGTTTCAGGAAGTGTAGAGTGAAAGGAAAATTAGGGAAAAATCATAAAGGATCAAAATGGACACCAACATCGGCTCCTGCTCGGGGATGGGCACTCCCAGTGAGTGCCACAAGAACAATGTAGACCAAGTGCCAAAATAATCCATTGGGAAAATGGAGTCATGAGCCAAAAACACCAAAAACCAACCAAGAACCCGACAAAAAATTTCTGCCACACAACAAGGAAAACCAAAAACCGACAAAACACCAAAAAATAGAGTGAAAAACCAAACACTATACACTGTACAAGCTGGTGCATACCTCAAATTTGGGGATTAATCCAAGAAATGCTTCAGATGCCTACCATTTAAATCTAAATCTTTGAGAAAAAAGGTATTCTCACCAATTCTGATATCAATGGAGTAAGGGCCCATCCACAATGCATCAAATTTTCTATGTTTTTCCTTATCCTCATTTCTGCTATCCCACAACAAAACCATATCTCCAATATTAAAGGCCCTAGGAGTGACCTTCTTGTCAAAAAATATTTTCAACTTCTCTCTAAATCTGATATGCCTCTGATGGGATGCTCTTCTCTCTTCATCTAGCTCCATAATCTGATTGATCCTTGCTTCATATGGACTGACCTCTTGATCCTCAAGCTATTGAACAAACTAAAATGAAGATAACTATAGATGTAAGGGTAGCAGAGCTTGAGTTCCATACACCAACTCAAATGGGCTCTTACTAGTAGCTCTCTTGGTAGTGATTCTATCAACCCAAACTACAAATTTCAGTTGTTCACCCCATTTTTTCTTGTTCAACTCCAAGGTCCTTCTAATGATCTTCAACAAATTCTTATTACTAGACTCAGCTTGTCCATTTCCTTGGGGATTATAGTTTGAAGAATAAGTTAAATTGGTTCCATACTCCTTACATGTTGGGCCCCTAAAATATTGACTAAGTATGAAGGCGCATGGGCACACAGGACCCCGATTGCGGGATGGCATGCAAGGTAAAAGCACACAAGAGAAAAGGCTCAAGGAAGCATATAGTGCATAGCATGTGAAAGGAGGTTCAAGACTTAGCTAAATTAAGAAACAAAGTTGGAACACGTGAAAAGCGTGATTGGTTGCGCACAGATAACATGCCATCCTGGCAATAGGTGAACAAGGAAAGAGCATGCCAACAAAGGAATCTTCTAGAATACCATCATGAGATGGAGTGGAGAGCTCAGGCCTGAGGAAACATGCTCGTTAAAGGACCACATTCAACACTTGGTGACGGATCTAAGGGCGTGGCAAGGTGAGTTGGTAGCACGGGAAGGTGATAAATACAAGTTCCTGTGGACCAAGAAGAGGAGAGATAGACATAAGAGGAGAAGATAGGAGAGATACACATAGAGAGAGATAACATGGGTAAAGCTCTGTAGGATTACTGTGAGTGGGGATCTGATGTACTGAGCTCAGCATTGTAATTTCTTTTCTGTTTTTGCGTAGTTATACAAGCCTAGTGATGTGCATGACTGCAGTCTACCCTCTATGGCTCTTTGTAATGAAATGATGAATACAATGAGGTTACCTATTGCAATTAGATATGAATATCAGTGGGTTTCATGTATATTTCATTCATAGAAGTTCTCTTTCCTTTCATGTTATGAATGAATGGATGTAGATTTCTTTCTATTTTGTTATGTGTTATGGAGTCTATTAAAACACACAATCGGAAGAAACTACAAGGATCTAGAGGCCGTTACAGAGCCTTATAATCCGAGTATGTCTAAACTTCTTTCCTAAATACTCCTATACTAATCATTGATGAATGCTTCCCACTAAAAACTCACATAAAAGAGAGACTCGGCACCCGCACGTGCCTCGGTGAGCACTCAACTTCTGTTGGGTGATAGGTTGGCGCACATGGGATTCCTTCCTCTTATAGTGGGAGTAAAATTGACTACATCTTGGTTTCGTTGCCGGGACCTCTTTTCGAAGTTGTAGTGGGATATAACATGCATCATGATCTGTGTAAAGAGTAATGATAGATCGATTAACATTGGAAAATGTTGAATCATGGTTCAAGAGCACGGAGGATGAATTTTCCCAGAGATTCAACACTGGACCTGAGTTTGATACACATAGATGGGTAGAGGAGAATCTCTACCATGACCTATATGAGACTTTTTTCTGCTACTTCCTAGTAGAGTTATTTGGGTGGCTTTTAGCCTATGCATCTAGATCAAGTTGGCATTATGGATCATGGATATGGACCAAAGAAGACTACCAAAGGTTGTAGGATGCGATTCGACATGGGCCCATGCTGTAGATCACTGGTGGGGAGGAGTACTAGCTAGCTACATGCTGGAATACACCATTTCCATGTTTCCTTGTCTAGAGGTTGCTTGAGTTCGAGTTTCTATGAGAACCTAGAGGATCATTTCTACGTGTTATCCCTCTAGCTATGAAGATATTGATGGTTACCATGAGTTTAGAAGCACTCCCAATGGATGGATAAACCGTTCTAAGCGCTGGGTAAGGAAGCTCGGGTGGAGGAAGATGGCAGATGACACGATAGAAAAGGAGAGGGAAGAAAGATGGCTTAAGTATGGAAAATCATGGGAAAAGGAGATTACTAGATGATGTGAAGCTACTAGTGTGATGGATCTATGGAAGCCGATGTTACGGGAAGGAATTAAGGTTCGGTGGAAGAAGTGGAACCTGAGAAATCTATTCTACCCTATCTTGGAAAGCACGTAAGGGAGACACCTATGAATTATAGTGAGATTTCGTCGCATGGAGAAAGGAGATTCTTTGGCACATATCTGAACCCACCCAAAGGACCGAGCCCCGGCACTTGGTTTTCCCAAACCAGGAAGGAGTATTGAACTAGTTGAAACTAGTGGAAGAAATAGATCCACACCTAGGAGATATAATTTCACATTCCCTTCTTCTATGGCTGCACATATTCTAGTATTTGGAGGAGTTTTTGGAAAAGGGCAAGTGTAAAAACTTTTGGTCTCACACCAAGGAGTGGCACGAGACAAAGTAGTGGTGGTAGGGCACCATCACAGAACGTTGGTGCATAGTTTAGTGGGACCGTGGGGGCACTTGGCACAGCTCCTACAGGCCCTGTTAGACCCAGTGGTCCTAGTGGATCTGGTGGCTCTGGAGGTACAAAACCCGTGGACCTAGTGGATTAGGTGGTGGACGAAACATCGAATGGGACTAAGGATTTGGTTCAAGACAAGGACCCTAGCCACCACCTCAATTTTTCTTTGAAATGTCTCTACACTTACCAGACTACATGGGCATTGAGGATGCTGTGGAACATGTTCAAAAGTGTGAATTTCTATGGCGCGTGAAAGGTATCACAACCCCAAAATGAAAGGCTAGTCAATTTGCAACCATGTTGCAAGGGCATGCACATAGCTGGTATAGAAAGTATGATCCTCATCAAACAGTGGTGGATTACACTGCCTTAAAAAATGCATTCTAGCAGAGTTCCACATTCTTGAGTTCGAGAAAAAAAGCATTAGTGCTTTGAAGGAGATACAACAAGGAATGGAAGAGAGTGTGCGGGAGTATGATGCATGCTTTAAGACTCTCTTGTCTAAATTATCATATGATATACATCCTTCTCAGCATGCACAGTGGTTTGTTCGAGGATTGATCACCCCTTTCGAGAAGGGCCTTATCTCATAAGACTTTCACAAATCCACGCAAAGCATTGGAGGATTCCTTGCACCAAAACAACATTACCAATAGTTCTAAGAATGATGATCACCATTATGAGGAGCATGCAGATGGAGGTGTGTGAGGAAAAGGTTTTTGAGGAGGATTTCGTGGACGAGGTAACCATGAAGGAAGGAAGGAGTTCCCATGAGGGACATGTTTCAACTGCGTGGATGTATAGAACATTACAAGCCCGAGTGCCCGACTTGTTGCGGTGCTCATGGTACGAGAAAGAAACATAAGTATGAGGAGTTCCCAGATTTTTATGAGCATATGAATCAAGCCTTTGGAAGGACAAAGGCACTATGATGGTTAGCATCAAGAAGTTAGACATACAATGGATGCCTCGGGTAACACGGGATGAAAGTTTGGAGCCTGTTTTGGTAATAACAAGGGTAGAAGCTGTGTGCGTAAGAGAGATACCAAGACAGAAGAGCCTCGTTTCAAGAGAAGAGGTCATTCATGGAAAGTACCCACACCACACGCATTAGAAGGAGATATATCAAGACACCATGGATGTTATTTAAATCTTGCAAGGGGAGATCTAGTGTCTAAAAGAGAAATCTAGGAGGTAGGAACAAGGAAGGAGGATTGAGGCGCAAAAAGATGACTTGAATGAGGTCAAGGAGGTGTGTAAAATGCTAAGGTAGGAGAACATCATTCCTTTTCTAGGATCCTTGTTGAGAGAGAAGGTACCATGCACCGGAGAAGAGTGTAAGAGGTAGGTCTTACACGCAAACCTTCCCCCTCATAGCCTTGACTATGACAAGGAGATTACATTGAATGCAGTTGTGGATGGATGGATCCTCAGTAATATACTCATTGACACTAGCGTGGAGGTTAATGTTTTGACTTTGGATGCATGGCATCAGATGGGGAGACCTATGTTACAGCCATCTTCAAATGTGTTGTATATGGAAAACAAGACTAAGACCATTCCCATCGAGTCTTGAAGGTTGCAACGATTACTATCCAGGGAGAAAAGTTTACTAGGGACTTGAAAGTCTTGGTGCTCATCGAGGTGGAAAACTTCCCGAACTACTTAGTCACCCTTGGTGTTATAAGAATAATGCAGACCTCTAGTTCAATAAGGGGTACATCAGTTTTGAGAACAAGGAGGAGCGGGTCATCATACCCATGGTTGATGGGAAGTCATTTCCTACATTGAGCCTTTGGGAGAATAGGTTTTGGAAAAGATCTATGTGTGCTCAATCAAAGACCGTGAGATGGCACACCACATTAATGGGGTTATCTAGTTTGAGGATGTTCATCAATAAGTGATACCACTATCTTGGCATGTGATAATTGGGTGCATGGGACTTACAAATTAACGGGATGGTAGTTGAGAGGATCGGTGACCAAGGTAACTAAGGAACACATGGTTCCATGCCTTGGGGGGAAAGAACTACCCAAGTACTATGGAGGAGCCTTCCCTGAGGTCTTTCTGCAAGAGATAGAAGCTCAGGTCGAAAAATTAAAAGGAACGAAGAGGGATGCTGAGTTACTTCTTTCTCAGAACCATAGCTCATTGGTGGGCCATGCATTAGGAGAGCCTTTTAGAATGGCGTGAGGTAAGAATTGCTCTCTCTGTTAGATTTTATAGAAGTAATATACCCACCATCATCAAGGAGTACCATGGGAAGGATCCCACCTCTTTTCATATCCAAGAGTGTGAACGGGTCTAGAGAGAAGGTACGTAAGCCTTGCCACCATCCCTCTGGGTGCAAAAGTTATATTCTATACTACAGGGTTGTGTGCGTGCATGGTACATTCATTTGGAGACACGCCGTCAAACAAGGAATTAGCAAGAGCTTGTGGCTGATCTTATTCAAGCCTTTGAGTATTGGAGTACCAAACCATCAGTTAATGAGGCCTTGTAAGGTATCAAGCACCTTACAATGGGGGATAGTGCTAGAATGGAAGATAGGCTATTGGAAATACTAGGTGAACCAGGATTGGAGGTGTGCTTCAAAGAGATTGAAGAAACAGAAGAATCCCACCTTGAGCACGCGTGTTTGGAAAGGAAAAGGGAAATTTAGTATATGTGATTAACGAGAGAGGAGTTAGAGAGTTTAAATGTTATCCATTCACGTGGGGATGCGCAAGAAGTGGTGGGTAGTGTAGATGCTCATGCGTGTGCCTACCATGATCTTTTAAAGACAAAGAAGGTTAACATCGGTTCAATAGAAGAACCTAAGGAAGCTATTATTAGGGATTATTGGATGGAGAAGGAAGTATCAAAGATCATTGATTTGTTGCGTGAATTCAAGGATTTATTTCTATGTGCGTACCATGAGTTAAAAGGAATCCACCATTCCTTGGGGGAAATGAGGATAAAACTAAAGGAAGGTGTGCGCCTTGTTAGAAAAAGGCCCCACCAAATGAATCCCAACTTATGCGTAGAGATTAAGCGGGGAGATAGATAAGATGATAGCTTATGGGATCATTAAGGCAATAGAATAACCAAAATGGATAAGTTTTATGGTAATTAGAATCAAGAAGGATAGGAAGATTAGAATTTGTGTGGATTATAGGGAATTGAATGCATTTTGTGTCATTGATCCATTTCTCACCCCCTTCATGAAGAGATTCGGAAGGATTCACTTTGAGCACACGAAATCTATTCCTTTATGGATGGATTTTCGGATACCACCAAGTTGTGATTGCAAATGAGGACCAGAAGAAGATAACTTTCGCCATGAGTGGGGAATTTTTGCATACACGGTCATAACCTTTGGGTTGAAAAATGTGCTGCTGTCTTTTCGTGCATAGTGGTGCAAGCATTCCAGGACTTCATTCATAAGTTTCTTCAGGTTTACTTGGATGATTGAACAATATATATTCTAGTTAAATACCATTGTGAAAACTTGAGATTAATGTTTGAAAGGTGTAGGTAGTTGAGGATATCCCTCAATATTAAGAAGTGTATGTTTGCTACACCCTTTAGGAATTTATTGGGGCATATCATATGTAAGGAGGGATTACTTGGTAGATCCCACTAAAGTTACAGATTATTGTGGGGTTAAGGGAACCTACTAGCCAGAGCATAGTGTGCGGATTTGTTGGGCATATGGGATATTATAGAAAATTCATTAAGGGGTATGCCAAGATCACCATGCCTTTAGAGGAGTTTCTTAGACACAAAAGTACCTTCCATTGGGAATAGGCACAATAGAGGCCATTTGATACATTAAAAGATAGGCTTATTACCATGCCTATTTTACAATTTACCTCTTGGGAAAATCCTTTCCATGTCCATGTAGATGCCTCAGGAACTACCTTTGGAGCAGTACTTGCACAACCAGGTGAGGGGATTATTGATCATCCTCTCTATTTCGCAAGCAAGAAGTTAACACCAGCAGAGTAGAATTATACCACAACCGAGTGTGAGGCATTGTCAATGATCTATGTGCTTTTCAAATTTTGACAGTATCATTGGCAACACCCTTTGTATTCTACACCGACCACATGGAATTAAATTATTTAGTAAACAAGCCCATTCTTCAAGGGCGCATATGTCGATGGGTGTTTTTGTTTCAAGAGTTTGAGTTCACCGTTGTAGTGAAATCTGAAAAAGAAATTTTGGACCTGATCATCTATCAAGAATTGATTTAGGAGAGGATGCGCAAAGTATTGAGGAAACAATGCTAGACATGCAACTGTTTAGATTGTGGTGCGCGCCCTTGGATTTGGAAGAGATTGTTGTATTTTTAAAAGAAGGTGTGGCACCAAATGGAATGAAGGAATTGGAGAAAAATTAGTTGGCCATATGCACCATGCCCTACATGTTGATTAGTGGAGACTTATACAAATTGGGACGTGATGAAGTTTTACGCAGATGTGTGTTAGAACATGAACACCTGTCCATCATGGAGGAAGCACACAGAGGAAGTGTGGGTGGGCATTATGCAGGTGATGCCACCATGTGCAAGATTTTAATGGTAGGTTTATGGTGGGAAACCTTGTACAGGGATTATAGAGATTATTGTAAAGCATGTGACCACTGTCAGCACATTGGCAAACCAGGAAGGAGAGATGAAATGCCTTTGCATCCTATTCCTAGCACGGAGCCTTTTGAAAAGTGGGTGATAGAATTTATAGGACCTATTACAATGGTAGTGCATAGGACTAGGTCACGTTATGTCATGACTTACATGGATTATCTAACAATTTGGGCATAAGAAGCCCTAACTAAAGATTACACAAAGAGCAACAATGGCAAGGTTCCTATGGGAGAATATTATCACAAGGTATGGATGCCCTTTAAGTTTGACCGGTGATAGGGGTACACATTTTCTAAATGAGACCATGAGGATCCTACTATCTCGAGTTCATGGTCACTCATCATAAGACTATGCCTTACCATCCACAAGTAAATGACACCATGGAAGCATTCAAAAAAATACTAAGTCATACCTTGACCAAAATCTGTGATGTTGGAAGACAAGGATTGGGATGACAAGGTATCAATAGTTTTATGGGCTTACAGGACTATGTATAAAAGACTAAATAAAGCCACACCTTTTCAATTAGTGTTTGGCATGGAAGTTGTTTTTCCAGTTGAATTTATGTTACCTTCTTTGCGAATAGCATGCAGGGGATTAGCCGATGAACAAGCACTGGAAGAAAGAATTGATGAACTAATGAAACTAGATGAGAGACGATCACTTGCCTGTTGGAGCCAAATAGTGGAAAAGGCAAAGCAAAAGGCTTGGCATGATCACCATATTAGAAACAAAAGTTTAAGGTTGGGAAGATGGTCTTCTTTGTATGATTCTAAATTTCTTCGCCATCCTAGGATGTTGAAAGTCCATTGGTTAGGTCCCTACACAATCTCATATATCCTTGATTCGGTGCGTGCCAGTTATAAGAGCTAGATAGAACAAATTTTCCTAGACACTTTAATGGTAGTAGGCTAAAGCCCTACTATAAATAAGTCTTCTTGGTGTTTGTAAATAAGGCATTTTTGCCAATTAATCTAGAATTTTCCTTTACGCATTTTCTTTTCCTTGTGTTTCCCTTTCACATTGTGTTTTTTTTTTACACCTCAGGCACTAGTAACCTTATTGCTATTTTTGGAGAATTTATGAGTGTGTAGAGGACCGTGCATCATTTAAGTGTGGGGTGGAGAAAAGTGAAGAAGTGCGTGATTAAAAGTACCAAGGAAGTTGTGTTAAAGAACCTTGTTAAGTAGCTTTGGTTAAAAGAGAGATGAAGAAAAAATAGAATGGGTTGTGCTAGTGTAAAGCTACTCGTAGATCCCACGTACAAAGGAAAATGAAGCAATTTAAAGCAACATGAGGTAGGTGAAAGCAATAATGGGACGGAAGAAGTGCCTTCAATGCGGGTGAGCACGCATAAGAGTCTCTGTCAAAGTTGGTTTTATTACGTGCCGAAGGTTGGAGGATCTTTCATGCAGGAAGGGTGCGTGAGTAAAGGCACTGAAGATGGGTTTTGTTTTAAAAATATGCATTAAATGAACAAATTATGGGGTAGGTAAAGTAGCATTTAATGACCAAAAAAGGAAAAAACTATAAATAGAGGGTCGGGGCACTCTCATTTTACTTTGCGAAAATGAAGAGTTGGAGATATAAGTGAAAGATATAAGCTAGGGATGTTTTTAGATTCGATCAAGAGAAGATCTGTGTGATCAAAAAAATAAAGAGCCAATTTGAGATTGCGAACTAGAAGGATGGAATTACATGGGCTTGGAATGAAGTGAAAATATGTTGTTCTCTGAAGAATTTATCGAAGTTAGGGTTCACCAAACTAGGGCATGGGTTTAGGAGATTTATATCATGAATCTGAGATTGAAGGTTGGGAGAAGGAAAGCGAGAGTAACAAGGAGAGGAATAGAGTAATACAATTACCTTGACCATGGAACTGAAGAAAGGGAAGGGAAAAGCGAAGGCAAAACAAGTAGAACTGAGGTGGAAACAAGTGAAGAATGGTATGTAGAAATGCAGATACTCGATGGAGTGATGATGGTAAAGGAATGGGAATCCCATTTGAAAAACATACCAAGTAAGTGACTATAATCACCGCACCAGCACTATAGAGAAATAAATGACATTAGAACTGGTACACCTAACTAACAAGTGAACACCTGAAGGGTTACCTATCTATAATGATGACGTGAAGGTCAAGCTAGCAAAGGTAGGGTTGTTGCAACTCTACGAGTTGCCTTATTTTGGGAAGCTAGATCACTTGTACCAGTGGTTGATGTCTCGGGTGCACGAGGACTACTTCCACTTTGTTGGGCATAAGATGCGCATAACTCCCCAGTTGATTGCATAGTTTATAGGCCTCATATGCAAGGGAGATAGCCTGGAAGATGACCTTAGTGACAAGGAAGCTATTCAGGAGACCATCACAAAGTATGCATGCAAGAAAGGATCACGGTATTATGACATCTTAGACATCAAGGACCTAGTTATGAGGATGGCCATGCACCTGGTAGCAAAGCTGAATGGCCAAGAAATGTGGACACAAGTCAACAAGCCATGGCTGCATGTCTGCAAGAAGATTGTAGAGGGGACTATTTACAACATGTCCGCATACATTGCTGAGGAGATTGTAAAGTTGGCAAAGGAAGGGGACATGATCCTCTTTGGCAATGTCCTACTCACCATAGTATTTGCAAAAGTTAGAGTGTCGGATGCACTAGATAAGTTTCTGTGGGAGTACCCAACCAAAGACCCTTCACCTGTGAAGAGGTTTGAAAAGTATGCATGTGATACAATGACAGATCCCCACAAAGTGTGGCTCAAAAAATGGTATATGCACTTGAGAAATGCATTCAGGGTAGAGTGAAGGATCCACAGAACAACTCCTGCTGACCACACAAGGAGAAGTTGAGTTTGCAATGTACCAACACTTTTGCTTGAGAAGGTTCAAACTTGTTTATGAATCATAGAGCCCTTGGTGCAAGCTCCCTTTCATGTTCACTTACCAGTAATTCCAAGTGGGGGTGAACAGATTTAAAGAATCAAAAAAGCTAAGGATGGAGCTAGGAAAATTGGACCAGGAACATAGGGATATGAGGAAGAAACTGAACTATCCTGGAGGTAAACTGTGTACATGGAGAATTACATGTTGCATGAGATCCACATGACTAGACCAATAACACTTCCTATTGCTAGAGGATCCATGGCACGTGTATACGTGCGCATAAGGCCAAAATTTGAAAATGGTGCATACTTGGTGGATGAGATCTCCATACCTGAAGACCCCTTGGGAATGAAGAATCCAGTTTCTAAGAAGAGGGACAGAGGAGAGGAAGGAGCACCAAGTGTACCAACTACTCGTAAAGTGAGCATGCCTTCTACAAGTGCTAAGAAAAGCACCTATGTTACGAGGAAGAAGTCCCCAATAAAAGAGAAGATGTCGAAGTAGAGGTGCCCAAACAACCCACCACCTTGGAGGATTCACAAGAGGAAGATTAAAAGGTAGAATCTCCGACTAGAGGCAACCTCTCGGGAAGAAGCGGAAGGTAGATGAAGAAGTTGACTCGGAGGCTATCGACAATTTGGAGAGATATCTAGGAGGAGGGAATAGGAGTGAAGAGGGTGGCGACGAGGAGAAAGAGCCAAAAAAATGCAAGGAACCTTTAGAACCTTGCATAGTTAGTTTCTATGAATTGGAGGAGGAGAGTGGAGAAGAAAATCAAGAGTTCATATTCACATGATAGAAAGGCGCTCAAGGAGATGAAGGCACTAAAGATACAAGGGAAGATGAGAGGGATACCGAGGGACAGAGAGCCATAGATTTTACCAAGGAGCAGATAACCAAAGTGGCAGAATGAGAAGAAAATAATATGCTCGAGATCCTTGTAGACTAGGAATTAGAGCGGAGCATAGACATAGTGCTAAAGGAAGGGAGGGAGAGAGCGGTGAAAAGGGACATGACAACCTAGGAGGCCCCACTCTAATAGTCAGCTTCCCCAAAGGCGCACGCTCGGGTAGAAGACCTCTGGATGCAAAAAAGAGGTAGATGATGGGCTATGTGTATGACTCAAGGAAGGTGCTACGCGCATGATTCCAAGAAGAACGGTACCCAATGAAAGACTTATAGCCATGGGATCATTTGAGAAGGAGGGCACATACCCCAGGACCAAGAAGATGATTTCTTTGGCATTTGAATCCCACATTAATGAGCCAGACTTTGAATTCTGCCAGAAGGCACTTATAACACTACCAGAGTCTAAGGGAGATAACCCCTTAGTGAATTCCCAAGAGCTCATAGATGAGCAAGTATGTAATGCTCTAAACAAGGTCGCGGTGGAAACGGAGGCAAGGCTATTCATGTGGAACAACAACATAAGGGCTTTAGAGGGAAAGCTAGCCAAGAAGGAGGAAGAGTTGGCTAAGGTGGCTAGAAACTTAAAACAGGAGGAATTAGTTAGCACATAGCTAAGGTGCAAGCTCAAGGAGGAAAAGGTAAAGGTGCAGGAGGTATACAAGAAATTATACTTGATAAAAAGTGTCATCATCTTGAAACACCCAGATCTAATGCCCATCCCCCAAAGGTATGCATCGACGTTGGAATGCCTAGAATACTTAACGCGTGTCCTCACCATGGAGAGGCAACCCTTGGCATTGGAATCTACGGAGGAAGTAGCTGTGTACCTGAAGGAGGAGGACCGGTTAAAGGTGATAGCACTAGTTTCGAGTATAGCAAGGTGCTCACAGATGTAAAGGTTACTTCCCAATCTGCTAAGGCCACATATGACACATGCATGGATAGAGATAAGGTGGCGAGCTCCTTGGTCACCACACTCGAAGCAGAGCTGAAAGAGTTCTAGGAAAAGAATAAAGGAAACAGGGCAGAGCAGGATAGATTCTGGCGGAAGTAGAAAGAAGATCCGAGGAGATTGAGGCACTAAGGGGCTCAACCAAGACATGACTGAAGGAACTATATCCTCAAATTACCAGGAGAATGGACAAGCTCACAGACCTAGGTAAAGATATGGAACAAATTGTGGACACTTTGGGCGCCCAGGGAGCTGACCTAAGTTTTGATGATGTAAACCTTCTAGTTGGCGACCTCAGCCGGAAGGCACGAGCAAGGTCAATACATGGAATAAGTTAGAGGTAGTCTTGTAGAAGGACTTCCCCAGCCTTTTGGTTTAGTTTTCCCCCCCATTCTTCATTCTTTCCCCTATTCTTTCATTCCTTATTCATCTTTTTAATATTTATCTACATCTTGGTTCCATTGAACCAACTTGCACCTTGGTCAAGTAGAATGTTTCTAAGGGTGGAGAACAAGCATAGTGTGGGGTGATGTTGGGCCCCTAAAATATTGACTAAGTATGAAGGCACGTGGGGCACGGGACCCCGATTCTGAGGATGGCGCGTAAGAGAAAAGGCTTAAGGAAGCATATAGTGTGTGGCACATGAAAGGAGGTTCAAGACTTAGCCAATTCAAGCAAAAAAGGTAGAACATGTGAAAAGCGTGATTAGTTACACATGGATAACATGCCAGCCTGGCAACAGGTGGCCCAAGAAAGAGCATGCTAGTAAAGGAATCTTCTAGAAGACCATCATGAGATGGAGTGGAGAGCTTAAGCCTAAGGAAACATGCTTGTTGAAGGACCACATTCGACACTTGGTGATAGATCTGAGGGCATGGCAAGGCGAGTTGGCAGCACGAGAAGGTGATAATACAAGTGCCTGCGGACCAAGAAGAGGAGAGATAGACATAAGAGGAGAAGATAGGAAAGATACACAAAGAGAGAGAGAGAGATAACATGGGTAAATCTCTACAGGATTACTGTGAGAGGGCCTTTGATGTACTGAGCTCAACATTGTAATTTCTTTTCTATTTTTGCATAGTTATACAAGCCTAGTGATGTGCATGACTACAATCTTCCCTCTATGGCTCTTTGTAATGAAATGATGAATACAATGAGGTTACCTATTGCAATTAGATATGAATATCAGTGGGTTTTATGTATATTTCATTCATAGAAGTTTTATTTCCTTTCATGCTATGAATGAATGGTTGTAGCTTTATTTCGTTATGTTATGTGTTATGGAGTCTTTTAAAACACACAATCAAGAAACTACAAGTATTTAGAGGCCGTCCTAAGCCCCGTAGTCCTTGTATGGCTAAAATTCTTTTCTGAATAGTCCTATACTAATAATAGATGAATGCTTCCCACTAAAAAACTCAAATAAAAGAGAGAGACTCAGCACTCACGTGTGCCTCGAGTGAGCACTCAAACCTGTGGGTGATAGGCCAGTACATATGGGATTCCTTCCTCTTATAGTGGGAGTAAAACTTACTACATTACACATTTCCTTTAAAGGTTTAGCTCTGAAACACATGCCATTATCAGCCACAATTTTGGTAGCTCGGAAAATCTGCATATGATAGTATTCAACAAGAAGTCCATAACAAATTTGTGTGTTCCTTTCTTGGTGGGGATTGCCTCTACCCACTTTGTAAAATAATCAGTGGCTACAAGAATCCACTTATGGCCAGCACTAGAAGGATCTGAAATCTCACCAATGAAGTCCATTCCCCCTATTTTGAAGCAACTTGATTGATACAAACCGCAAAGGAAGGGAGCCTGAAGCTTTCATTCTTCTAGAGAAATGCTAATAGCTTTCACATTTTCTAATCAACATGGTTACATCTTTGAATAGAGTAGACCACCAATAACCATCTCTCAAAACTTTTTGTGTTGTAAGCCTTCCAAAAAAGTGTCCTCCACAAACTCCCACATGGAAATTAGTAATTACTTTGGGAGCTTCATCTTGATTATACATTTCAATAGGACACCTTCGAGGTTCTTCCAAACCGCCCAAAGTTAGTGATGATGTATTTTTGAGAGGCCATCCTGAGGGCTCTTTTCTAATTTTTATTTAAATGATTAGGATAAAAAAGGTGTCTGAGGTAAAACATTATGTCCTTGTACCACTCAGAACTTACCAATTTCCCAGAACATCTACCCTTTCTTCATCTACCTCATTCACTTCCACAGTCTACAAGTTGCTCTCAGCCATGAGCTTAGCAAGACCCAAACCTCTTACCAACTTTTTGGTTTGGATGTCCATATCATACTCCTATAGTTTTTTCACCCATCTACATCTTTTACTTGAGATCTCCATCTCTGATAAGATGTCTTTTACCATGGTGTGGGGAACATAAGCAACAACTTTTGAACTTAAAATACAAGGCCTAAAAACCTTTGTTTCTTTAACCAAGGCAAATTCTTGTTTTTCCATGATTGTGTACTTTAACTCAAAGAACTTGTAAAGCCTTGCTAAAGAAGGCAATAGGCCTCTCAGCCCCATCTTCATCCTTTTGGAGCAAAACAGATGCAATAGTATTTTCAGAGGCAAAGGAGAAGATTTGGAAAGGATTCTTGTAATTTGGAGCTACCAAGACAGGTGCATGTTTAAGTGCTTCCTTGATCCCTTCAAAATCCTGAATAGCAGCCTCCTCCCATTTGATAACTTGATCTTTCTTTAACATGCATGTGATAGGAAGAGTCAACTCAAGAAAAATTGGACACAAACCTTCTAATGAAATTGATTTTCCCAAAGAAAGATTGGATGCCCTTCTTTGTTCTTGGAATTGGCACCTTGTTGATTACTTCTATTCTCTCAGGATCAATCATGATGCCAGCCTTTGAAACAATATGACCAAGCAGCTTGGATTTTTACACCCCAAAGTGAAACTTCTTTGGATTGAGAGAGATTCCAAATTCTCTACATCTGATCAACATTCTTTCCAAATGCTACAAGTGATATTTTCTACTCTTTGAAAATACAGTCACATCATCCTGATAAACTGCAATGAATTCATTTATATAACCAACAAAAGAAACATCCATTTCTCTTTGGAAGGTAGCTCCAGTATTCATGAGACCAAAATGAATTCTCACATAAACATATGTTCCCCAAGGAGTGGTAAAGGCAATTTTAAATCTTTCTGACTCCTTGACAACAACCTAATTATAGCCAGAGAAACCATCCAAGGTGGAAAATGATTCAAATCTAGTCACTAACTTTAGCATGTTCTCCATGTTTGGTAAAGGATAATTGTCTTTCAATGAATCTCTATTCAAATTTCTGAAGTCTACACAAAGTTTGATATCTCCATTCTTCTTTTTGACTGGCACAAGGTTTGTAACCCAAGATGAATACCTTGTGGGCTGAATGATCCCTCCCTCCTTTAGTTTCTTCAATTCATCTTCCATCTTCATGGAGAGGAGTGGATTAATTTTCCTTTGATTCTGTCTGAATGGTTTGGCCTTTGTTTCAAGAGGGATCTCATGCTGAAACAAGTCTTCTCTATATGCTTTCAGCTCTCAATATGACCAAGCAAGGCAGTCTTGATATTGTTTCAACAATTAGAGGTGGGATTGTTTTTCTTCTTCTTTTAAACTACTTCCCAATAAAAATTTTCTTGGTTTTTCCTTTGTTCCCAAATCATGCTCTTCCACGTCCCTTGAGTCAGACATGTTTCTATTGATGATGCAATCAACATTGTTAAAATTAGACTCAAGAGCAATAAGGCCTCTAGGAATGGTGTTAGTTTTCAATTAGATAATATCTTTTCCAAACAAAGTCTCTCTTCCTTCAGTCACACACACCATTGGTTCCCAATCAATATGTTGATCTACAAACTCACCTTGATTTTGTAAGAACCTTTACACTTGAGCATCATCATCAAACACTTGCCAATGCTTGATGTTGTCAGGGACAACTAGCCTAGTTAACACTTCAACATTGTACTCACAATAAGGTGAAATAGTGCAAACTCTAAATCTTGACCCCAACACTACCAACTTGTCAGCTAGTAGCATTCAAAATTCTGTCATGGTGCACAATATTGAAAGAATCAAACATCTCAATTAGATCCCAAACTGCATGCTTATATTGCTTCATCTGTTGATTTTTATATCATACGATTTCTAATTTGTTTGACAACTCGCTCTGAATCTCCCTTTGCAATGCGTCCTTGACACCATAACTCCATGCAATTCTCGGACCTAACAACAAGGCTTCGTGACTCGAAATGTTGTTAGTACATTCAAAATTAAGCTTGAAGGAAAAAACAAATTCTTCCAAGCTAGGAGAAATCATAATTACACCAACACCATTTCAAAATTTGGAGCAAGCTCCATCAAATAGCAAGGTATAAGGAGAACATACCTACTCAAGGCACTTTGACTGATCCATTTTGTGTTTTTTTCCATCAACAAAGCCAATAAAATTATCAACATCAACATCAGCAAATAATACTTCATAAGAAACATTATTAGGGTCCTCAATTAGATGCAACATTTTCTTTTCTCCATAGAGCTTGACAAGGCTTCCCTCAATGCGAATGGTGGAAAAAGACATATCCATTTGGACACTCACTCCAACACTTGCAGCCCACTTTCTTGACAATAACATACCCCATTTGGTAGGGCAATCAATAATCACAACATCCAATTTTAAATTCCTCCCGGGATAAGATGCAAGCTGCACAACCAAACCCTTCACAAAACCAACAACTGGAACTTATCTTGAGTCCATGGAAATACATTTTCCATAGGTTGTTGTCAATTTTATATCCAACTCATTCATGACTTCAAGAGACATGACATTACATGATGCATTGGAATCAAACATACAATTATGAATCCTTTATGATCAAATTTGTGAAGAATGGATCAACATTCAATTGGGAATCAACTAAGGATGTCCCCAAATATACCTCAGGTGTCTCTCTAAGATATTCTACTGTTGGTGGTGTTTCAAGGTCAACAATGATTTGAGGAGGAGTCTCAACAACATTTATATTTCTACCTGAGTAGTATCCTCCTCTTTCAACCCTAAGTACTCAAATGCTCTCTTCTTATGCTCGGAATCCTAAGAAACTCAATGATCAAAACACTCACTTTGATTTGGCTCAATACTTGGGCTATGTCATAGGAACACTCTTTGGAAAAGTAGCATTTGAAGGAGACAAGAAGATTCATTTGATGGAAAGGGATTCTTGGTAGCTTGGGCATGAGGAGGATTGTAATTTTTTCTTGGGATAGCGAGCTTTTGGAAAGTGTTTCTCTCCTAGGAGGTTCTTTTGGAATGCTTGTGAGAAAGGGTGTTTTAGGTTTGGCTTGAGGCCCAACTCCTTAACAAATTTCATTCTAGTGTTATAGGATTTCTCTTGAGCTACAACAACATTCATCAACAACTTTTTATCTTCCTTGGAAGGAATACCACCATCATACTTCTTAATCATCAAAGCTCTTAAGTATTCAAAGTCATTGTTAGGAATTTCAAAAGATTGCACTACATCAACTTCAAGAGTATGAGGGGAAGAAATACTTGTACCGTTTGATGCAATCCCAAAAAGTTGCAGCAAAAGCAGTCCTAGCACTTATTACTTTAGTAGATGTTTCTCCCCTTTGTGAGCTTGAAGAATAACCCACCATGAAAATATCATCATCAGTACCATTATTATTATTAGCTTCACCTTCTTTCTAGTCCACTTCACATGGAGGATGGGATAAAAAACACCTATCCAACCAATCAATATCAACAACTTCTTCAACAACAACAACCTTAGTAGTTAAGGGATCAGGTAACACTCTCCTTTCACATGCTTGAGGATGTATATTTACAAACCCCATGGGTCCTTTCCCTCTATCATCTTCCCTTTGATCACCTCTAGGATGATTGGCAAATATGTCATGGTTTTGTGCTCTTGGCTGACCTTGTGAAGTCTTCCTAATTCCCTTCTCATCTCTTGCCAACTTATATGAGATTTCTTTGATAGCCCCTGCCAAAGTTTTCACAACCTCCTCTAAATCAGCACCCTTTTTAGGTTGAGGTGTTTCAGGGTTTATCAATTTTACACCATCTCTCTTGAGAGGTTTCCCAATAGCATTGATATTGTTTTCAATTTGAAGTGCCATGGTGAAAGCTTGTCTCAGATTGGTAGGGTTCTTGTCTCTTAAGTAATAGGTTGCCTTCTTATCAAATGCATCTGCATATTTGATTAAACAAGACTCATCACAAGGCCTCAGATTAACAGGTAGCCTTCTCAATTTTTTTTTAAACCTTGTGTTAAATTCATGGACTGATTCATTAGGGTTCTTCTTGATATTCTCAAATTCAGACAAGAGAAATCTAGGATTAGTCTTGTCACCATATTGCAATCTAAATGCATTATTCATTTTAGTCCATGAATCAATAGAATTAGCAAGCAAAGCCTTGTACCAATCCCTAGAATCCTTTTTTAATGTATGAATGAACAAATTAATATACACATATTCAAACTCTATCTCAAAATCTTCCATCCCATTAACAAAAAGTTTGAGATAATGATCACCAATTATTTCATTATTACCTTGGAATTTTGGTAATCTATTTCTGACATCTTGTGGGACAACATTTGGGTAACCATCCATTCCTCTAAATTCTATAGGACCAAAGGTGTTAACAACAAATGGAGGTCTAGGCTGAGCCATATTATTTGGTGGAGGTGATCTTGGAGGTGAAACAAGCTGATGAGGAGTGCAAGATCCTCGGGGCTCAAGAATGTGATTCACAAGACTGGTATTCTCTAAATGCTGATTTTCTTGGAAAGTTTTATTAGGATTGAAACACACAGGTGTAGATTGAAGAAGGAACTTACTAGGTACAACAGAAGGACCTTCACTAGCTGAGGCAAACAAGTTTATGAGAGGATTTCTTGAATCAGAATCACTTGAAGAAGAGTGATAATCCTCTACCAAAGGCTGATCTCTCTCACCTATGGATATATCTTTTCCTGATGTCTGACCTTTAACAAATTTCCAAACTCTTCTCCTTTCCAACTCTGAGTTTCTTGAATCTATAAACAACTTCTTAGTAGAGTCTTTAAGGAAGAGAGATCTTCTTCCTTCCAATTTTGTAGAGATTAGCAACACAAAAGTAAATGACATAAAGGTTAAGACACTGGTACTTTATCAAGATTAGAACAACATGGAGTCACCACTAAGGAATTTCACCCTAGCTGTGAAAATGCACTAAAATACTCTTTCAAATACCTATCAACACTGAAAATCTTGCCAAACTTTATAGATTAGACCTTCCTTTCTTTGAATTTATCAATCAAAAATGCAAATGAAGTGCAATTACTACTAGAAACTAATAAAATTTGCAGGAAGAACTTATATCTTTACAAATTTGATTATAAATGATGCTTCAACATTTTATTTACATGTATAATTTACAAGGACATTACCGGTTTGGTATGCATTCAAATATCTCAAATCATGCACATGGATCAAATTGAACTAAGAGAATATCAAACTCAGAACTCTATTCTTCATTCCAATCTTATAAATCTGATCGTAAGATGATACTAAAATTTTTAATTGCACATAATTCACACAAGAAGAATTACCAGGATCCGAAATACCAAATACTAAATAATGTCCATAGAAACGGTGCTAGAAAAGTTTTGTTACCCAAATTTGTTCTCCTTTTCAGTATAAGTAGCATCAAATATGGCATGAAACTTGAAGGTAGATAGATCTTGATATATGTCATTTTGTAGTGGGCATGTGATCTAACCGGAACTCGATTTGTGGAGAGATGGATAGCACTTTGAAAGGATTTTGATCTAACCCTTAGTATTTTAGGTTGTGCCTTTCAACCAAGGTAAGAGAACCTATGTTACAACCCCTATTTTGTGAAGGAGGTAGAGATATCCTTATACTATGCATGTTGTATGGAGATGGCCTTGGGAAAACATGATCAATTTTCCATTATTCCAAATCAATAGAGTTGTCACTATTAAATGATGGAAATGCTTTCGGGATAAGGTTGAGGTCATTGGAGACATTGTATGATCCTAATTTTCTTTGTGCATTTTTGTAGATGGGTTAGATTCTTTTGTTGACACACAATGCAATGCAGGGGTAGTATGGGTAGGATTAGTTATTCAAATGATTTTTTGGTGGGGTATTGACAAGAAAAACTTGGATATATCAAATCTTTGACAACCTCTACAATACTTGAACAACTATCAGATAAAATGCTTCAAATAATTAGGATGTTCTTTCAACCAGAAGATGCATAAATGAAAGCCTAGGTTGCACTCTTCACACAATCTTTGAGAACTCACCACAAAATCTTGAAGTAAAGAACTTAATTAAACACAAAAATCCTTGATCAAACCATGCCTAAGGTACCCCAAAAGGCTTACAAGTAATCCCAATCAACAAATTAAGGTGGAGTGATTTTAAACTACTTATTTTCAATGCCAGATGAAAGCTCTTCTGATAAATAAAACTAAAAGTGCCACTAAAATATCAATAAGGATGATATCGTATGTGATTCTAAAGACTTTCAATGCAAGATTGCAACAAGAACAAAGAAAACTATTTGCGGTATTTAAAATGATAACAGACGTCATATTACCCAAAAACATAGATTAACCTGAAAAGCTTGTTAGATTCATTAGCAGGGAGAGTTTCATGAACAATCTCGAGCTGTGTGATGGCTATACACTTGTAACCAACTCACATACATGAAAATCCAACACGGAAGAAATTAACCTAGTTCTTTTGTGGGTTTCTCGAAAAAAATGAGTTGTCTCTCGGAATTTTCTTGTGATTTTCAACTTCCCAACAGTTTGCATTTCTCAAAAATGCATTATATATCTCTTGCCACATTAGAGCATTATTTTCCAAGAAAATAATATGCCAAGGGATCAAGTTTGTTACAACCATTTCCCATGATTCACTAAAAATGACATTTAGCAAATTTGTAACGATAGTTGTCGGTGTTATTTTTAAAACAATCGAATCATTACAAATATTCAGATCATTATCTTTCCTGAGGCACATTTTTCATCATCAAGGCATGTAGATTCCTTTCCTCTCATCATTTCACCTTTTCACATTTTAAAACTACCTCTGCAACTTTCAAATTTTACATTTCACATGTCTAGATGGATTAGGAAAAAAAATTGTTTCAAAAACACTTCAAATTTGCAAATTGAGTCATGAAACTGATTCCAATGATCATAGAAGGCCAAAATGACATGGAATCACCAAAAAATTGATGAAATTTGATGTAAAATTTGCAATTCCAAGTTTCCTGGAGAAAAATGGTAGCCAAAAATGAAGATGTACAGTTACCCTTGATCTGCTCTTTCTCCTTCAATCTAGGCCCTCCACGTGTCAACATATGATTGGAAATCAATTCGGGCTCACCTCTTGACTTTTTGACATTTTTGGAAAAATGAAAAAAATGAATTTTTCCTCTACCCCTCTGCCCTTGAATTTTGGTGATGACACGTGGCACATGGTGGGTCCCATTGGGATCATGCTTCAATTCTGTGCATTTTGACCTTTTTGGAAAATTGGAAATTTTTCACCTTTTACCCCGTGGGCCCACATCTCCACCTTTGTCCTTGACACGTGTCATGCTTTCTATCACTAAAATTCCATGGGCTTATTTCATGTTTTGACCCCTTTTTTCGCCAAGGAAAATTTTCAATTTTCCTTCCACAAGCTCGTGCCTCCCATTTCTCCCTTGCCATGTGTCACTTGATGATTCGCTCATGGGCCAACGCTTCAAATTTCCATACTGAGTCTTTTTGCAAAAGGGAAAAATTTCCCTTTTTCCTCTATTGCCCCGCTAACCCACTCTTCCTTTGCCACATGTCTATCTCTGATTGGAGCAGAGATGCATCCCATTTTTTAACTATTTATGGACATGTGTCCACCTGTGATTGGCCATGGGGCCGCGCTTCAAAATTTTACTTTAACTTATTTTTCCTCCAAAGGTAAGAAAATTCAAAACCTCCACCATCCTCATTTCCTGCTCTCCCACCGTGCTTTGTCATGTGTCCACACCCTACTCCATTCGGACCCGTGGGACTTTCCACACGAATTTTTCCCTTCGCCAAAAATGCCAAAAATTCCTAAGTTCCCCACCGGCTTCCCATTCCACCTTCACATAAGAACATGACACATGTCCCCTCGTGGAGTTGCGGGGAATTTTGAATTTTTTTCCCAAAGCCAAAAATGGCTAAGTTTTTCAGAGAAACCCGCCGATCCTTGTCCAATCAAAGTGGCCACATATGAGGAGAATTTTGAGCCTGATTTTGATGGTCAAATGACACTGTACAACCGTAAAAAAATTCGAATTTACAAAAGATGCCCGAATTTGATTTTCTCTTCGTGGGTGATGGATTTTTTGCTCAAAAAACAAGGGGAAGTTGATTTTATGCAAGTTTCAACCATGGGAAGGGTTTTTGAAGGCATATATGCATGAAACGAACAAATTTGATTTTTCACGATCAAGCAAGAGGGAAAACACAACATAGCCCACAAATTTGGAAAAATTAGGGCACAAACAAGGCATGCATGGGTGTTTCTTCACAAATGAGGCATGGAAAATAATTTTTCAAATGAATTAAGGCATGGGAGCAGAGGCAGCAACTTCATTTCACCCATTAAAATCGGAGAAAATGTTTCAAGAAGTACAGAGTGAAAGGAAAATTAGGGAAAAAGCATAGAGGATCAAAATGAACACGAACAACATGCACCCTAAAAGAGGGGGTCATCCTATGGGGTTTACATATGGTACCAATATAGTTCAGTCTACAGTTCAATCTATAGTACATTCTATAAATGCCTGACACACATTCAATTTATAGTGAGTGGGTTTAGACTAGTCTATGAACCCCATACATAGCATATTTTACAGGACAAATTGTCCTTAGAATTCTGGGAAGTAGTTACAGGTTAGAGGATACATTGGACTTTCCTCCCTACAATACTTTGGCCAGTGGCATCGGGTTGCCCAAAAAACTAGATAATATAGAGATTTATTCACCTATCTTAGGGAAATAATTACAGGTTGGATAATAACACAACTTTCTCCCTACACTTCTTCGGCCATAATGGTCTGATATTTCCCAAAAAACTCACACTTCACTAATAGTTATAGGATATCCTTTCTAAACCCTTTGTCTCATCATGGATTACGTGCACATGTTACTTTTTCATTGGAATTTTTGTACTATTTTTACATGTTTCTTTGCATTTCTACACATATACATATGTATTTGACTACTTGATCATCTTCTCTTTTGCAGGTATATTCATATGGGAAGTAATCAATCAACAAAAACACACACATGATACTAACCATGCAATTACATTATACACATTAGCATCTACACATACACTTCTACCCTAGGTTCACTCTCATCACTTTTACATTTTTGCATCTTTAGTCTCCATGCTCCATATTTTTGTCACTCCACGCTTTGTCTAGTCCTTTAGAGTGTTTTTTACATCACTCTACATGGATATCATGTATGCATATCTATCTACTTTATGTTACTAGGAATTCTACTCACAAACATAAAGTGGGGAAAATGTAGTCACTAAATCACGCACTTTGAGTCAATATTTAGTCTTGGTCTCATACTACTATTCATATGGTTTTTGAGTGAAGAAAATAGTAATTAACCCACGTCTTTTGGCCTTTTTACTTTTCTTTCTATTGTCACTTCCTATTCTGTGACCATACTTTCCAAGTCTATTTTTTCATTCTATGTTATTCCTATTCTTGACTAGGGCGCCTGGTCCTCTTTATACTTTTCTTTGATATTTTGGGCACTTTATAGCCATTTCAAATTTCCATATTTTTATTGGTCGACTTTTCAAGGTCGATTACGAAATTAGAACAAGAGAACCATATAAATATTAAGTTATGAGACCATAATGAGGAACCAAACACTAAGCATATAGTATCACCATCAAGATTTACATCAACCAAAGGAGCCTAAAGCTACATTTACATCCATCAAGCTCCATCACAAGGCACACAAAGTTGGTTCATCTAAATCACACTTCATAAGACGGGAGTATATTATTCCCATGCACACATTTACTAAATTTTACATCTATTTATTTTCTCTCTACTTCACAAAGTGTGACTAACACAAGAGTAACCTAGGGCACAATTTTCACACACACACACACACCTAGAACTATGATGGATCTGAGATGTATTGTAGTGATCACTTAGTAAATCACCCATATTTGCCACTGAGGAAAGGATGACCCATTCGTATTCATATTTATTATTGAGGTTTTTGATGCTTTGTCTGGGGTTTTGTAGGTGATTCCTTATTGCAGGTCTTACAATGACATTTGACCTAGTACACCACATTTAGTGTGACAAGAAGAAACTAGAGGTGAACATTTAGTGACACATCAAAGGAGGGTTTCAGCCTCTTTGATAGACTAGGGTGCCCAAATCTTAGACCAGGGCACCCACGGGTACCCCTATCCATTTCCAGGTGCCCCATTCTAGTCAAAGTTCTTGAATCTATAATTTCTTAGCCTTATTTGTGTTCATTTTGTCCTCTTGTTCACTTGGTTCACACCATGACACAATCCCTCACATTCATCAAATAAACTATGTAATACTTAACCCTCTCTTGCAGATTAGGGTTTTACATTCCTATTAACTTAGTTTCTTAAGTCATTTCCTATATTTATTTAACTATTATTCACTACTTTACATAGAATTAGATTACACTAGGATATTACATTTTAGTTTAATTAGTTATAAAAACATACCAAGCAATTCAACATTGAGTAACTTTTCCCTTACGCATTTTATAAGGCCATGCTATAAATACCATTTCCTCCATCATTTGAAACTCCTAAATTCAACAAATACAAAGGAAAACATGATCTAAGAGAACATGTAAAATAATTCTTCATACAATGACATGTATCTTTTTCATTTTTTCCCCAAAAATTTAGGAGGAAAAGCTATATATTGGTTCTTACATCTTTCAAAAGGATTCATTACCAATTTCATCAACCTATTGGAAAAAAATTAAACACTTTTCCTTTAACTTAGACTCTGAGGTCACCATGATGGAACTTTGCAACAAAAAGCAAAGGAAAAATGAAACATTCACATCCTTCCTTCAAAGGTGGCAAGGAATCGCAGTTTGATTCTCTTGTTCCATTCCTAAGAAAAACTTATTTGGCATCTTTATACCTAATCTCAATCCCAAACTATCATTCTAAATGTAAATTCATTGCTTAACAATTTTTTAGGAAGTAATTGAAAAAATAACACACATTAAAATATCTCTTATTGCTAAATGCCACATAAAATATTCTTCTAAGGATCAACATCATAAAGAAATCAATCTTCCTTAATACAAGACAAGGTTCTTCAATTGAAAATTTAATGTTGTGAAAAATGGAGCCAATGATTCTCGCTATGTTCAAAACATTCAAAAAAACCAATCCAAACCAAAAAAATCAACTCAAAAACCAATCATCATTCCTAGTAAGGAAGCTACTCCTTGGGAATTTAGATGAAGATGATTGAATCTACTTAGAGAAAGTCTTTCTAGTGTATTTTGTCACCTAGAAAGTGTGGATATGATCACCTATCCAATTGCAAAACCCTTCAAAAAAGGGAAACCAAATCAATATGGTACAAGGAAAACAAATATTATGAGTACTATCACATCAATGACCATCATACAGATGATTGTGTGCAACTCCTCCACTATATTCAAGAATTAATCGATCATGGAGATATAAAAGTTTATAATACTTCCAATAACAAAACTCCCAATGAAAAATTAAAAAACTTCAAATACCCTTTCCCCAAATAGGATGAAGCTAAAAGAGCTCAAACAAAAAATGGTTAAAAATCCAAAAATGTTTAAAACAACTCAATTATATTATTTGTCAATCAAGAACCCAATATTTTTAGTACTATTGAAATCAAAATACCCAAATGTATAGTAAATAAAAAAGTTTTGGGTTCTGGCACTAAACAATCTTAGGCTTCAAATACAAAACTAACACCTAATTTTCAATCTACTTCAACTTTAAAAATGACATCCAATACAAAATATTCCTCCGATTCTTATGATATTATCAAACAACTAGATAATACATCCACGTAAATCTCCCTTATGAAGTTTCTAAAAACATCACTTGTGCTTCAAGACATCCTTACTTGTGCATTACATGATGCATGTGTTCCTAAGGACATCAATACCTACAAATTTCAAGCCTTGATTGCAAAAATTTCACTCAATATCCCTATCTTATCATTTGGTCCTCATGACCTTTTAAACCCAAACATTCCAAATAACAATTCCTTATATGTTGAAGCATTCATTACTCATCATAAGATCAAAAGAGTGCTTATATATAATGGATCTGCATTAAACATTTTTTCCATGAAACTATTATGGTGTCTTGGCTATACCGAGGAGAGTCTTACTACTAATATCATAACCATTCATGGGTATGATAATCATGAGAGACAATCCATAAGAACAATCACACTATCAATAATGGAATTAGACTAATAAATTTGGATACCTTGTGCCATGTTGTGGACTCGGAGGGTTCATACATCATTTTCATTGGGCACCCATGGATCTATTCCATGTAGGAAATACCATCCACATTCCATCAATACATCAAATTTCCCCATCAAGGCAATGAAATCACATTTCACACCGATACTAAAACATTTCAGTTTGATCCAAAATGTTGGTAGAAGAAACCATAAACATTAACATTGGAACAAATGAGCACCATAATATTCTATAGGTTGGAGCTAGTCTAAATCCACTATAAATAGAAATGTTTACCAAACTCCTTATATAATTTGAAGATTTATTTTCATGAACATATAATGATATGCTAGGATTGGATGTCACTTTAGCCGTACACCACTTCATGGTTCACCTTGATGTTAATCCAATCAAACAAAAGTTAAGACAAATGCATCCCAAATTTGCATTACCTATCAAAGATGAATTACGAAACTCCCGGCAACATGTTTTATTAGCCTATTGACTATTCAAAATAGATATCCAACATTGTACCAGTCACTAAAAATACACATGGGATTGGCATTTTCTCGTGAATTTCATGACATCAACAAAGCATGTCCCAAATAATGCTTTCTATTTCTTAACATTGATATGATTTTTGACTCAAAACAACATCATGAAATGATGTCTCTCATGGATGGTTTTTCTAGCTACAAAGAAAATACAAATTGTAGAATAAGATCAACACAAGACAATGTTTACCATACCATGGGGAAAATTATGTTATAAGGTCATTCCTTTTAGCGTCAAAAATTCAGGTGTTATCTATCAACAATCAATGAATATCATCTTTCACAACATGTTACATATATTAATGGAATCTTATGTTAATGGCATCATAGGAAAATAAAAAAGTTTTTAATACATCCACGGGCCCTTCACCACATATTTGAAAGATTGTGTTTATAGAAAGTTAGACTAATTCCAAAAATGTTTCTTTGGCATTACATCACATAAATTATTTGGGTTCATTGTTTCACCGCAAAGTATAGTAGTAGATCCCACAAAGTTTTGAACTATAATGGAAATGTCTCCTCCTAAAAATCTAATACAATTAAGGAGTCTCCAAGGAAAAATAAAATCCATATGATGCTTTATATCACAACTAGAAGACAAGCTCCATCATTTCGATTAGCTACTTAAAAAGGATGTTCAATTTTAATGGGATCAAGATTGCCAAAACTCCTTTGATAAGCTAAAAATATATCTAGCCAGTCCTTTGGTACTCATGTCACCCATTCCAGATAAACCAATTCTTCTCTATACATCAACAACAAAATATGTTATAGGATAATTTCTTGAGCAACACAATGATCGAGGACATGATTAAGGTGTGTATTTTCTTAATAGAATTTTGATTGATCATGAGCATAAATATTTATATGTCAAAAAAATTTGTTCACTATGGAATTTTATTTCCATAATTTACACCAATATTTTTAAAACCTTACCGCCAAACTCATCACCAAAATATATCCTCTCAAATATCCTTTCTAAGACAATTCTCATAGGATGGATGTCTCATTGGATTATTTTCTCAAGTGAATTTGATATTGAGTTTTTAATCGAAGGCTATCAAGGTAAAATTCTTTACGATCACCTTATCATGTTACCACTCATTAGAATACAACCACTCCATTTTTATTTTACTGATGAGTATCTCATGTTCCTTGACACCACTCCTTTATGGACACTCTAATTTTATGGATCTTGCTACGTTCCTAGTTCAAAATAAAAAATAATGTTAATCACTTTGGATGGAGATATCATTCCTAAGACATTTCTCTTGGGTTTTCATTGCACTAACAATATTATGGAGTACAAAGCCCTTATAGCTAGATTAAATGTATCCATTCAATGAAATATAAAATACCTTGCATTCATTGGTGATTCTCAATAAATCATCAAACAAGTTAGGGATGAGTATCAAGTAAAATATAAAAGTAATACACTATAAGAGAATTGTTGATAGCCTTGAGGGAATTTTTTTAGATGGTCACTTTTGACCAAGTCCCTAGATCACAAAACAAATCCATGCATGTTATGGTAACTATCATATCCCTTCTTGATATTGGGACAAATCAAACACAATCACACTTCCTTGTAAAACATCTCATGGCTCTACTTATGACTTTCCCAAGACTGCTAATGGTAGCTTAAACATTCACCTATGTCTCGGATCTCAAAAAGGACTGAGGTGTTTGAGACCACAATGGAACCATCCCTAAGTTGTGGGACCTTGCAAGCTTGGGACAGATCTCCAGAGAAGGATGGTTCCTCTATCTATTTCTCTACTATTGCTACTCCTAGTGCTGAAAGGGGAAACTAAGCTAAGAATGCTAAGGGACCAGGGAAAGAAGGATAACATGAAGTAAACTACAATAAAAGGTGATAACACCAGAAAAGAGGGATGAACACTATATGTTTTGAGTGAGGATGCTAGGGAATGTGTGAAAGGAGGCTAGGAATGAGTAGCACAACAAAACACGCATTCACCAAGTCATTCTCATGGAACAAAACCAAATATGGAACTGCAGATGACTGAAGTAGCACAACCAAAGACACAAACGAAAAATAAAAGGCAAGAAGAAGGGATGTGAACACATTCAGACAGAGAATAGTCACAAAATGATGCTTCTATTACTTCCATAAATTCATGGAGAACTATTATAATGATGAAGGAGGCTGATATCCAAATACAAGAGCCAAACATAGAGGTCTGCGAATTCAAAATATAGAAAATATGGTGTCCTTAGCAAAATGCGTAAGGATCCAAAGTGTTCGACATAAAAAATGAGCCTTGCTCTTACATTTATAGATGAATCCATGGAGGAAGAAGGGAAAAGGAGGGAAAACCTGAATTTGAAACACAACCACCAACACGAAGCATTCAATGTCTGTAAATCCACTTGGAAGTCTATGCAATACGCTTCCCCATGCCTGTTTGAGGTGTTGAAGACAAAAGAGGGTGGATCATACCAATTTAGGTGGTTGGAGAAATCAAATCTTCTCATCAATGTTCAGAAATATGTTTTTCCATTTCTCACCTACCAAATCCACCAGAATTTGAATTTTTAATTTCTAACACTGTAGTTGATGTGAGTAGCTCTCTGACATCGAAGTTGAAGAGTATGCTGATCTGATCTCTGTAGCTGATGATATGGTTCTTAGAAGATTTCGAGTTGTCACGTATGAAAAAAACATGGCGCACACCGATTGGCTAAGATGATGGCCAAATGTACAACTATTTTTCATTTATGCCATGTGTTAATCATTCATTTGTTGCAAGGATTCAACACCCTATTGGCACACTTTGACTAGTTACGTGCAACACAATTAAGCATGTCAAAAGATGATCTAGCATAGAAGGGTAAGAGGGAATGATGCACGTAGAAAATAAAGGAAGGTGTTGAGGGGGCGCATGTGATGCACATAGGGAGATGAAGTAAACTAGTGAGCAGAGAACATATGGTTAAGGTGTAACTATTACAAAGTAATGGGTGTGGCATGTGAAGGGCCAAGGACTTAGTAGTAAGTGTGAGGCATGCGAGATGAGAAGAAACTGACTAGGAAGAAGGTGAACATGCGGAAGGTGGGTGCGAGGGGAAGTGGAAGGAAAAGAGGAAGGGGGCACGTAAGTAACCGTGACCAAGGGAATGTGCCAAGTGATTTTGAGCATGCGCAATTCTTCAATAGATAACTTAGGGCCATAATGTGTATGCAAGTTATCCAAATCACTAGGAGAGCTATTTGGATAACAATTTTGGTGACTTTCGGGGCCATTTGCTTGCTAGATGAAAGAGATCAGTATCCTGAAGCATCCATTGGGCATGGATTCTAGCTTGTTTAATCATGAAAATTCCCCTGTGATCACTTGAGAATCATTTCTACACTCTGTTCTGAATCTCACAACTCGCTTTGAGAGAAGCTCTGTACTCTGGAAGTAACAAAAAAGTGCGTGTAGGAAGCATGTGAGAGGAAAGAACTATATAAAGAAAAATGTGCGCAGAACACGCTTGGAGGAATTAAAACTACTTAATATATACAACATGATGTAGCAAACCTAATGGAAGGGTTTGAGATAGATCCCGTTTACTGGGATTTACAGCGTGCTTCCATCCAAATGAGTTAACTCGAAAGAGTTATCTTCTTTGTAGGAATTGATGATGTATGGGTAACTCCAAAGTTCATCAAACTTTGAATGGCACCCTAGCTTAGCTCTCACAACATCCTGTTTTAGAACTAGTTCCTCATATTTGAAAGCTTTAGGTCTAGCCTTCTTATCATACCATTTCTTTATGTCTTGTTGATGCTATTCTAGCTTGATCATGGCATAGTTTCGAGTTCTTCAAGATGAATCATCTCTACCATCCTAATTTCTCTCCGATCTATGCCCTGAAATTCCTTCATGCGGGGCAAGCACTAATGAGTTTAGTTCTACTATCAAAGGAAGGACTTCCTCTTTTCCATAGACAAGCTTATAAGGTGAAGTTCCTATTGCCTTTTTAATTGTGATTCTATCTACCTAGAGCCAAAGCACAAGATCTTCGTATGCCACTGTCTTTGGCTAATGTTCATTGTGTGCTTCATGATTCTGATCAGGTTCTTGTTTGTTGATTCTACGCAGCATCATTTCCACGAGGGTAATAGTTGGAAAAGGTTTTTAGGTAAATTCCTAGACTTAGAGCCCAATCTATGATTTTATCACCAAGGAAGGCCTTTGCATTATCAGAGATAATGGTTTGAGGAACACCAAACCTTGTGACTAAACCCTCGATAAAGTCAAGGATGACTGCCTCAGTTGATTCTTTAAGCACGGCAACTTCTTTCCATCTCATGAAGTAATCAGAATCAGCACCTATTTGTGTCCAGTGCTTAAAGGTAGATTGATCATGCCTATGAAGTTGAGACCCCATTGCGCAAAGGGTTGATCTACTTGGATTGGTCAGAGGGGAAGCGCTACCAATCTTTTCTTTCTTATGAAGAAATTGCATTCCTTACATTTTGTGACCCACCTATGTGCATCTGCAAATAGGGTAGGCCAAAATATACCTGCCATTATGATATTTATTGTTGTAGTTTTGGCAGAGAAGTGTCCACCAGAGAATCCATCATGAAATTATGCTAACACTTTTTCAGTTTGCACGCCATTGATACATCTTAACAACATGCCATCAAGATTCCTTTTGAAGAGAATTCCATCAATCAAAACATAAGGGACAGATTATAACCTCATATGTATTCTCTTTTCTTTATTTAAACTAGGAGGGTATGCACCCTCGGAAAGGAATGTGATCATGTCCTTCATCTAGTCACGCACGCCAGGGTCTATATTTTGTTTAAGTTCTACATGCGGAAGGTCCTCATCTATATATAATGAAGCCTTAGGTTCACTTTTCCCATCCTCAACAATCTTCTTATACAAGTACACTTCCTCTTACTAGCTTTTTGGCCTTAATAGTCACATCATATTCCATGATTTTTGTCACCCATTGTGCTCTCTTCTCACTAATTTCTGATCCCATGATGAAGTCTCTAGACAGATGAGTGGGAGACTAACACCTTGATATGATTTTTGGTGAGCATGCTTTTGAATTTCTTTAGTGTGCACATGATGGTGAAGACTTGTTTCTCCGTGTGACTATATTTCAATTCATAATCCTTCAAAGATCAAGCTGAAGAAGGCCACTGGTTGTTCCATCCCTTGTTCATTGTCTTGTGTTAGGACAAAGAGCAATTCTTACTTCAAGATTACCATAAGCATAAAGGATTAAATCCTTTGAGTAATCTAGATTGATGAGTGTTGGCGCACAATCAATCTCTTTCTTGATCTTGTTGAAGATTTCTCTTCCTTCTATTTTCCATCTAAAGGTTATGTCCTTCTTGAGCATAAGGGTGATGGGATGAACCAGTCTTGCAAAGTTAGGGATAAAGTGCCTAACAAAGTTAATCTTTCCAAGGAAGGATTGTAAGGCCTTTTTGTATGCCGGTAGGGAAAGGGATAGGATGGATGAAACATGATTAGGATCAATCGTGATACCATATTTTGAAACCACATGGCCCAAGATCTTTCCTTGAGCCACCGCAAAATTACACTTATTGGGGTTAAGAGATACCCAAAATTCTCAGCATCTCTCAAAGACCTTTTCTAGGTGCACCATGTGACCCACACCTTGCTTTGAGAAGATATTTATATCATCCAGGTAAACCAAGATGAACTCATTGATGTAACCTTTGAAGGCAATATCCATGTCACGCCGAAACGTTGCACCCGTATTTGGAGACCACGAGAGATTTTTTGGTATGCATATGTTCCCCACTTGGTTGTAAATGTTATTTTGAATTTATCCTCTTCCTTGACCAGGATCTGGTTGAAACTTGAATACCCATCTAGCATGGAGAACGTCTGATGCGCCACCACTTGAATGTAGAATCTGCTCCATTGAAGGCAAAGGATAATGATCCTTTAGAGATGCCTTATTCAAATATCTGAAATCAACACAGAGTCTGATTTCACCATTTTTCTTGTGCACTAGAACAAGATTCATAACCCATGTGGAATATTTGATGGGAAATATAATTTTTTCCTCAATGAGTTTGGATAACTCCTTTCTCATGAGGGGCTCTATTTTTGGATTGAATAGCCACTACTTTTATCTGATGGGCTTTATACTAGGATCAAGTTCAATGGAGTGTTGAGAAACACTTGGATCAAAACATTTGAGGTATTCATACTCCCATGATAAAATGTCACTGTATTTTTGATAGAGAGATGAAGGCCTATTTTTCTTCATGCGCATAAGTCCTACTGAGCAGAAACTCTTTTCCACATGCAATAGTAATAGAGGAGCAGTCCTCCTACATGGTGCACATGTATCTTTCTTCACCCTTGAACTCATCATCAGGGCTGAACATTTTCTCTAAGGTGACTAGCCCTTTAGGAAACCTATTTTTCTTCAATTGTATTACTTGGTCACCATAGTTGTTATGTAAGTCAGCTTGCATACTTGATGAAAATTCAGCTTCATTCTCGGATAAACTTGACGATCTGTGTCACACAAACACTTGCCAACTAGTGTTATTGTTTGAGATGGATGGTCTGAAGTACCATCTTAATGTGTTTGAGTGTTTCCTTTGACAAATTCCTCAAAGATGAGAAAACTATGAACCGAGCGTTGCCATTTGGTCAAATTATTTGTTCATTTTATGTGGGACTACACTCGTAGATTGAGGGCATCAAAGCATGTTCTTTGTCTTGCATTTTTGGTGACCTGGTGGATGATCAATTCTATGTCCCCAAAGATCTGTAACACTTTAATTTTCTTCTTTTCAGCAATGAGCAAACCATGCACTAGTGCTTCATACTCTGCCACATTATTAGAACATGCAAACTATAACTTGTGCGTGAAGAAGAATTTCTCATCCTTAGGGGAAATGAGAACCACTCCTACTTCGCACCATTTCTGCTTCTGGATCCATCAAAGTATAACTTCCATAGACCAATTTGAACTTTGTCTCCCATGAACGTGCGTGGAAGCGTATCGTCTTCTTTTAGAACACAATAAGTACCAATCCTAGTTTCATAGGCTTCCAGTTCTTAAGCATAGGGATCAAATTTGTGATGCCTTTCCACCCATTCATCAAATACTAGGTCTGGAACAAAGGGTGGAAGATACTACTCTTCAAGAACTGAAAATTGTTCTTCTTGGATAAGGCAATTACCTTGGAGAGGGGATGGGACATATGGCTCTACATGATAAGAAAATATAGGCTCATTTTTTATGGTAAGCCGGGTACCATACCTTGTCTTGAGTAACATATGAGACCAATAAAAAGACAAGTAACCACCCACCTTGGTAGTAAATTCTCTCGATAGACATAGGGAAAACAGAGGAGGTAGGTCAATGATTGACACATCTTGAGTAATTGTCAATCTTAGAAATGCATGGAGGGTTAACTCAAGGTCCTTGACGACTCATAAGGTGGTTAAAATTGAGCCATCAAGTTGTAGGACTCCTTTAGACAAAGGACTATATTTCAAACCTAATACATCAACTATCTTTTTAGGCATAACCAAAGTACTAGCGCTTTGTCAATAATGCAGTCATACACTAGGTGTTTGCCTATAATCAAGTACATATAAAAAGGTGGGGTTTTAATAACTTTACTTACTTGTTTCTCCTCTTCTTGGAAAATTCTCGATAGAAGCACGTGACTTGCACATAACCAGCTTCAATGCATGGGAGTTTTGCTAGAGCTTCATGCAATAGGTCCCGCTTTGAGATGGAAAGGTCGGGCATCCAACATTGTGACATTTATGTTTGTTCTCTTTATCTGGTCAGAAATTCTAAACGAAAGCCCCCATCTTGTGTATTTGGGGAACAACATCCCTTCTTTACTATTCGGTGTGTGGAAGCCTGAATTTTAGCCGGGCTAAGGCTTGGCATTCCAAAGGAGGGGTGTGTGTAGTTTCGAGATGAGATCTTTACGAGGGCCTCCTCAATAGGGATTTGAGCACTTTTACTACATGATGCCTTATCTAATTCTTTCTTCTTCTAAGGATCTACTTGTGTTTCTGGGGGTATAACCTGCACACATGATTCTAATATTCTTCATTTGTAACTCGTGTTGTCTGGAACTTGGGCACGTAGTCTATTTGTATCTTCTATAACTTGGTTGATTACATAGAAGTCCTCTACACCAAAGAACATCAAATTGGACTCGGAGGAACTTCTGATCCTTTTGGATTATCTACTTCATGGGCGCTTGTTGAGGGATCACAAGATGAATCATTATAGATCATGAAGGCTTGGCGTGCACAACATTAGCACAATGATACTGAATATGAGGCATCTTGCAAGGAAAGCACCATTATGACTCTTAAGCCAAGGTGTTCTGAATTGGAACAAGCACTCGGTTTGCACTAGGTCCTGGGAGAGAATTCATGGGAGGAATGACTTGCAAGGGTAGATGTGCATTAGGCTACCATCTATCATTCTACTGATTAGGCATGTATCTTTGATTTCTATATTGATTCCACCAAGGTTGATTGCCTAGTCCATGCACCTGATTAGAATTGCCTCTATATGCTTTAGCCTGCTACTTTTCTAATGATATAACATTTTTTGATAAATTTCTTATCAAGGCATTCAATTCTTCATATTCCTTTTGTTGTGATGGAGAATAGGATGTTGAGGAAACCGGTTGCATGCTTTGCTCAGGAATAGGAATAGGGGCCATAGAAGGTTGGGGTGCCTATGATATCTCTAGGAACCAAGGCATGGGAGGTTTAGGAGCAAACTTCCCTCCTAAATGAGACTATTTTCTTCCCTTACTACAATGCTATACGAAGCATGTAAAGTCTTACCTCCCATAGATTGGATCATTACTGAAATGTCACTTTGTTGAGTGCCTTCGAGATAATAAAGGAAAGCATGATGGGTTGTAGGTTTTACCATAAGAGGAGTTTTGCCCCAAGTCTTTTGAAATATTATGTTGAAATCAATCATTTTCTCATTGGGCACCCTTCGTGTTGTTGTCAGTTTCTCCACCAAAGATAGGTGATTTGACTTTTCTTCAAAACAATTACATAGAGTTTTTCCTTGCTCATCCCAGGTGTTAATAGATCCAAGTCTCAAGCCTTTATACAACTAAAGTGCTTTACTTGTTGAAAGAGGTTATAAGCATCCTCACTGCTACATCATTATGTGTGATCAAATAGAGTGAACAAACATTTGCTACATCCAGGATATGCTCCTAAGAGGTGACTTGATTCTCACAAATAAATTAAGGAATACTCTTGAGCACACCATTTTCCATATCATGCTACACCGCCAGGGAGTAATGGATTCCCTCCATCAAAGTTTACAAAGATTCTTAATAGAGAAGGTTGTTGATGCACCATTGTAGGGTGCACAGGTTGTTTGTTTTGAGGAGGATTTGAATGGGTGTGGCACTGGAGATAGATATGCATGCGTGAGCTTTCTGGAATGAACTCTTCTCGGGGATAGCTAGAGGTATTCAAAATAATATTCAACTATTGCACTTCTTCTTGTGTGCAATTTTCTCATGAAAGGCACTCAGGACTGCTGAAATAGAGATTTTAAAATATTGGGAGTCACCAGATGTGTTTGAAATGAGCCTCCAAAGGTTAAAACACTAAGTTCACACACCAAAACATAGAGATATGAAATTTGAGCTTTCAATGCTTGTCCCACCAGGTGTGCTATAAATTATTGGTAGCTCAAACATGCACCCACATCTTAGATCTCGAAAAGGGCCGAGGTGTTTAAGACCACAATGGAACCATCCCTAAGTTATGGGACCTTGCAAGCTTGGGATGCATCTCCGAAGAAGGTTGGTTCCTCTATCTATTTCTACTGCTACTACTACTCCTAGTGCTAAAAGGGAAAACTAAGCTAAGAATGCCAAGGGACCAGGAAAGAAGGATAACATGAAGTAAACTACACTAAAAGGTGATAACACCAGAAAAGAGGGATGAACAATATCTTTTCTGAGTGAGAATGATAGGGAATGTGTGAAAGGAGGCTAGGCACGAGTAGAATAGAAAAACACACATTCACTAAGTCATTCTCATGGAGCACAACAAATTATGGAACTACAAGGGACTGAAGTAGCACAACCAACACACAACACAAAATAAAAATCAAGAAGAAGGAATGAAAACATGTTAGGACAGAGAATAGTCACAAAACGATGCTTTTATTACTTCCAAAACTATACAAAATTGTTACAATGATGAAGGAGGTTGATATCCACATGCAAGAGCCAAACATAGAGGTATTAAACTAAAAATATAGAAATTATGGTGTCCTTAGCAAAATGTGTAAGGATCCAGAATGTCCAACATAAGAAATGAGCCTTTCTTCTACATTTATAGATGAATCCATGGAGGAAGAAGGGAAAAGGAGGGAAAACCTAAATTTGAAACACAACCACCAACACAAAGCATTTAATGTTTGTAAATCCACTTGGAAATCTATGAAATACGCTTCCCCATGCCTATTTGACGTGTTGAAGATAAAAGAGGGCAGATCATACCAAATTGTGTGGTTGGAGCAATCATATCTGCTCATTAATGTTTAGAGATATGTTTTCCCATTTCTCACATACTAGATCCACTAGAATTTGAATTTTGAATTTCTGGCACTATAGTTGATGTCAGAAGCTCTCTGACAAGTCAAGGCACACACCGATCTGAGATATGTAGCTGATGATATGGCTATAAGAAGATGTCAGAGTCATCAGTGTATGTAAAACATGTGGTGCACGTCGATTGGCTGAGATGGTGGCAAAATGTACAACTATTTGTCATTTTTGCCATGTGTCAATCAGTCATTTTTGCAAGGATTCGACACCCTGTTGGTGCACTTTGACTGGTTGTACACAATACACTTAAGCATGTCAAAAGATGATCTAGCACAGAAGGGTAAGAGAGAACGGCACACAGAGAAAACAGAGAGTAAGGCATAGAGGGGGCACACACATGTGCTTGGGGAGATGAAGCAAACTAGTGAACAGAGAACGTATGGTTAAGGTGTAACTATTACAAAGTAATGGGTGTGGCGTGTGAAGGGCCAAGGACTTAGTAGTAAGTGTGAGGTACACGATATGCAAAGAAAATGACTAGGAAGAAGGTGAATGTGTGGAAGGTGGGCATGAGGGGAAGTGGAAGGAAAAGAGGAATGTGGTGCGTAGGTAACTTTGACCAATGGAATGTGCCAAGTGATTGTTAGAGTGCGTAATTCTTCAATAGGAAGCTTAAGGCTAGAATGTGTATCCAAGTTATCCAAATCACTAGGAGAGCTATTTGGATAAAAACTACCTTGGTATGTGATATAGTTGGTCCTAATAGTCCTTAGTACCGTGATGTTTATACCTTCATTCATTACAAAATATTCTCCTTGAATATGAACTCCCATCGAGTAGCATTCATTAGTACAATGTGCCTCTCTCTATACTATCTTATCCAACACCCCGTGTCAAAGACGTTATGATTTCACTTTACTCATATGTCTTACTCAAGAGTAGGCATTTCACATCTTATCTAAAGTAAATGTAGGAATTTTTGACACACACACAAATAGAATGGCCTTAGCTATGAAAATTTTATGGGTTAGTTACTATTGGCCCACCATGGAAAATGATGCATGCCACTTTTTGAAAAGGTGTATATCTTGTCAAAAACATGGAAATCTCATTCATGCACCTTCCCAAGATTTACAACTAATCATAACACCTTGTCCTTTCTCTCTATGGGGCTCGATCTTATTGGGAAAATAAAACCTACATCATCGATGGACATAAATTCATTATCACAACCACCGAGTACGTCATTAAAAGGGTATATGTTTGCCTATGAATCACTTCACTAGAATTCAAATCTCCAAATTCATATTCAATAACCTCATCTGTCACTTTGGTATCCCATCTTCCATTGTCAATGACAATGGAAAGTCCTTCAAAAATAAAATTTTCAAATATCTTGCTAAATGTTTCCATATCCACCTTAAGTGGTCCACTCCATATTACCCTCATGGTAATGGCCAATCTGAAGTGAATAACAAAACTCTAAAGATTATCATGGAAAATATTGTCCATGTATATGGCCGAACTTACATACCCAAATTTACCCCACCCTTTGGGCTTATCGCACATCATATTGTACTTCTACATGATTCACTTCATTCTCTCTTGTTTATGGTTGTGAATTTATTCTACCTATTGAGATTGAACTCCCACCTTGTGAGCATATCTTTAGGACCTAACTAATGAAGATTAATATAGAAAGTCATGAATTGATGAACTAGAGTTTCTTAATAGAAAGTGATTAACACTCTAAACCATCTCTAAGTTTAACAAAATTACTTATGCGTAGGTATAAAAAAATATAAAACCTAGAAAGTTTGATACTTGGTGATGTAATTATCAAAGAAAATCATAAAAAAAATCAAGGAAGGATAAAATAAAGGTAAATTTGATCCGAAATAGTTGGGGCCATATGTAATCATTTCTAAGTTTGGGTCTAGAGCATATAATTTGGCCACAACAACTAGTAAAACATTTGATGAACCCATGAATTTTATCCACCTAAAAAGGTTATATTCCTAGGAACCACCTATACATGGGTACTCTTTACATAGGAGAGGCCACTTATACATTCCTTTCATCTAGCTCATTCAAAAATAGTATTAAACTTTTCACTCCATTGGCATATATTCCCTTCATATAATTAAATATTTACAATCATCAAATATTTATTCCATTTCCTCATACGACATGAGTTAATACTAGATCCTATTTAGGTATTTTGAATCGCATCCCTCTTATGGTTTCTCCCATTTCATATATTTGCATGTAAAGTCCTATGTCAAATATTACGATGGAAAATACCCCTTTCCAACAATCTCTCTCTTTTTAACATGAAAGATTTACAAACTCTTTATCCAGTTCTTTTGACCACCCACATTAGTCTTTAGTGTTGAACCCTTGCATCCTACTATTCATGTGGGGTTGATATTTGGGGAAACCATTTCTTCCCATGAAGCTTAATTCCAATAAAAGGCTTAAAAAATAAAATTAATAATACATTTGTATGCATACACATATCACAAATAATTACACCTTTCATGATTCACACTATTTAATGATAAGAACATGCTTATTACTATTAGTGTTAGGGTGGGAATGGAGAAAATCTCCTTACTCACCTACATTTTGTATTTAGTGTTGATCCCTTACCTCTTCTTTGGTGGCATGAGACAAATTGTAGGGATAATTTTAAAATTAACAAAAATAAATCCTTTAAAATAACATGTATTTAATCTTATAAAATCCAAAAGAATCAATTTAGATGCTCATCTTAGGAGAGAAAACCTTCCCCTCAACCAAATATTACCAATCAATATACCACGTGTGGGTCTAAGTATATTAAAATACCTATAAAGTTTAAATCATCTTGGAGTCGGACGGATAATCATAATTGGAGATAAGTCTCAATTTCCCAAATATACCATTATTAGAAATCATGTATTTGAATCCATCGTATTCATTTTCACATCACTATCTCATGTGTCTCACATCCTTCTTGGATCTCGGTGTTGAGCCCTCACATCTTACTAGTTGTGTGGAGTCAAGGGTGGAGTAATACATCCTATCACTATATCATCTACAATACATTCTTCCAATGGAATGAAATATTTAATATTGTTTGAAAATGAGTTCCCAACATGCAACATTTACATGTGTATGTTCCCATACCTCCTCTTGTCTATCCTATCCTATCACCTCTCATGTATTCTATTATCCTATGTTTTAAATAGGCATTTGGGATGTTAAAATGTTTACCATCTATTATATTATCCATCTTCACTCTATCCATCTCTGAATCTTGTTGAGACTCTTAGTTCTTACATGAGCTTAGAATGGGTCCATGATCACTATCACAACTAGGTCCCTCACATTGATACCTAGTAAAAATCCTTAAAAAAATCCAAATAATGAAAAAATCTAAAAACACACTTCAATATATTTTCCAAAATCCCAAAAAAATCAAATATTCCAAAATCTACTAAAAAATATCAAACTATTCAAAAATCTACAAAAATATTGAAAAAACAAATCCTACAATACTAAACATTTAAAAAATAAACGAAAATCTCAAAACATCAACACACTTAACAAAATTACACATTGAATCCTATCCTAGTGTCCATTCCAAATATCCTACAAATCAATTGATCAAAACATCCACATCCCTTATGTGTATCCTTGGGAAATCTCAACTCTCATTATATCCTTGCTTGAGGGAAATGACCCAATCAATCCCACATCATCTTACCCCTACTTAGAGGTACATCAAATCAATTTATTATCACTATGGAACACATTACGGGATAGATTTCAATGTCTTTATGTAAATGTAACACCTTGTCAAACTATTATATTCCTCTTTTTCATTGCAAGCATTGACATGTGATTTTCAGGACAAATGTGTGTTCTTTGGTTGTTGAAAAATCATGCTTGCCATGGATAAATCATTTCTGCTCTTTGATTGTAGGGATGATATGTTGTTTCTTGCAATAATCTATTTTCACTTCTTATGAGTAAGTTGTAATCTGGTTTGAATGGTTGCAAACTTATCCCTTACTATTGGACTCATCCTTGGATCAATTCCATTGATCCAAGGTATGTTTTAAATCTTCTTATCTAAACTGAATGAAAAAATGACATTCATTGATTAAGAGACTTAATGGACTGAACTTGTGTTTGTTGCAAATTCTTTATTATCTTGGAAGACCATGCCTGCATTCTATTGTGTGTTGTGCTCGGCTCTTCTTGATTGACCTTTGTAGGGCGCTTAATGGCATTAAGGGAAATAGAAACCTGCTTCAGGATTCTTGAGAAAGAGAGAATATAAATGTGTCCTATATCTAATAAGGTCTATCCTAATGGGATTCAAGACTCGGGTAAATTTTCCTAACTCTTTCTATACCACTCTACGTGGATGATATCCTAACCTAAGTTGTTAATACTAAGTTAGTATGAAGGGAAGTGACCTAAGGGATGCTAAGTTATTTCTAACATATTGTATAATACTATTTGGTTAAGCTATGTCCTAACCTAAGGTGGCAATCTATTTGTTTGAAGGTTATAATTTTAAATTAACCTAAGATATAACCTAAGAAAATTGTATCTATCCTAAACTAATGGGGTATGAAAGGGAACCTATGGGTTGATTGGTAAGTGGGAGCTAAGTGGTGGTTCCTAAGCTATTAATGAGATGTGATTTTGATTTAATAGGGCAGAGTACTGCCAGACTTGGTAATTGCATGAAAATTTAGTGGAACCTATGTGGAGGCATCACTAAGTTTGGAAATGCATGTTGAAGTTCAATTTGGTCTCACCAACTTTGGATGGCGGTGGAAAGGAGAGATATGTGGGAATATGCAATTTAATGTCATTAATTCACCTCGGTTTTGGCAAGCAAACCATCTTGGAAGGCATGCTGGCGGATTTGTTGGGGGTTGTTTGGTTTTGCATGCTTCACAATTTTTTCTCTACATGGAGCTATCTGGTTCTTCAAACTAGTAGTTTGATCTTCACTTTGTGGCTATTTTTTATTTCTCTGATCTATTTTTGATTCGAGGAAAGTATATGAGGCATTGTGGAAAAATATTATGGTTGGTTGATCTTTCTTGGAGAAGAAGAGGTGTTGGAAACTTGGCTAGAAGTATTCTTCGAATCGGTAGAGGCACTATCAGGCATGATAGGCTCTACCCATTAAGATTTCTTTCTCTTCTCTAAATGTTTTCATAAAAACAACTCTGCTCTTTGTGGGTAAATAGTTTTCTATTTGCTCTGGTTAATTGCTTGCTTGATAGAAGAAATCTGTGGTTTATGGATTCATATTTCTTGCATGAGAAGGTTGTACTTGTGTGTGTGTTCTCTCTAAATTATTTAAATGTGATGATACATTTTGAGCTACGAGACCCTTCTGTTTGGTTTTAGTTCAGATTTTTGGACTGTATACTCGAAAGTGGATTTGGGTATATGAGCTTTGTTGGAACTTTTAACAGGAAGTCTCTGCATGAATGGGAAGTGTATTGTTATGTTTCTTTACACTTTTCTGAGTTGGTTTTGTTGCATTGTTTACTCTATTTTACATTTTGTAAAGGAATGCACTTAACGGATTCTGAACAGGAGTTGTGGAAAAGTATACTATGACAATTTGTTCCCATCTTTGGGTATCTTGCATTACTCTTTTTGGTCTTCAATTGTTTATATGATCATCGAAACTTCTTGAGTTGTGTTGTGAAAGGATTTTTATAATATTCTTTCAATCTATATTTTATCTTATATACATTTGGACTGGAACTCGTGTTTTGTTGATAAAAGAGAAGTGTGGTTTTGAGTTGTTGTAAGTCATACTTTGGCTTGTTTAAATAGCAAAGGGGTGAATACCCTTTTCTTATTTGAGTTTCTCTACCTTGAAATTTGATTTTATTAAGAGTTGTATAGTCGTATTGTTTGGTTCTGAGAGGCAATATGAGTTATTAAGGGATAATAGTCCTGTTTGACTATAGCTCGGTTTGAGTTCTTGTATTCGAGTTGTTAAGGATGAGAACTTTTTTACTGAACTTGAATGGAACTATTTGATACATTGAACTTGGTTTGGGGTTCTTTCCTTTCGATCTTTCTTTTCAAATGTGGAAAGTTTAGATTGTTTTTGGTGGAACTCGGCTGATCATGTTTCTTTGTAGATCGAATTTCTTTTGTCGATATGGAAACTATCTTGTTAGTCTGATAGAGTTTCTTGGAATCATTTTTCTGTCCATTCGATATTGAAGATAGTATTGTAAAATTACTCTCTAAAACTGGAAAATAACTTTTCTCTATCTACATGTCAAGAGGGAATTACCTTCTCAGGTCTATTTGGTTTATTTGAGTTATTCTCGAAACATTTCGATGTTAGACTTACTTATTTTTAAGTTTTTCTTTCTAGTTTTATTAGGAAACCAAATCAACTCTGTTTGAGCTTGCTTGGTTTCATAATTGATGTGTTGATCAGATTGTCTTGTCAACTCAAGGCAGTTTTTAGTTAAGTCTGACCTGTTGAATGTGGATGGTAATTGTTCGATTTGACTGTTGCATATGGCTGAGGCATACATCTTTTGGAAGTTGTATTTTTATTACTCTCTATGTACTTAATAGATAGTATGATCCTTTCTCGATTGGATAAGGGTAAAAGATAACCCTGTATGAGTCATATCTTGCATAATGGAATGTAGGAGTTTGATCAATTACTAATATCTGAATGAATGTTGAAAACTCATAATGGTTGAAAGTGAGTTTATAACTGTTTGTTCCTCTTCCTTCTTGGATTAGATTGGAATTCTTGTTAAGGAATGATTATCTCTTAAAGAAATGATGAATTTGTTTCTTTATTTCATATGTATGAACAATATATGTATGAATTCAGTTCACTCTGAACCTGACTGCTATTTCATAATGAATGTTGAATTCAAGAATAGTTGTATTGAATCTTCTTTTTAATTATTTAAGTTGTTTAAATTGAGGATGTTGATCCTTCCTTTCTGAGGATAAAAAGAAGGATTCGGTTAAACCGGATGAAAAGGAAATGGAAATTATGTACTTTCAGTTTGTTCTCCTTTATCTTTTTATGAACCTGTATAGGTTTGATTGAATCAAATACTTTACTTATTGTAAGTAATTGACTAGTATTTGATATTATTTACTTTTATACTTGATGTATACCTATGGAAATTTGGGAATGTCTCAATTTGGTAAATGAAACATTGATGACTTGGCATACATTCTTGTATTGTTAAGAGGCCTAATATAGAACCTAGGTTATTTTACTTAACCTAGAATTAGGCTGCCTTTTATGATTTGTGAATCTTTTGTTTATTTAAGATGTAGGATGATTCATCTTAAAAGGATTACATTGTTGTAATTAACTTGAATTTACATATTTTCTGGAAACTTGGAAAGAATGATAAGGAAGTCTTTGATTTTGAAAGAAACTCTTGTCGATAGAAAGATCAATTCTGTATTTCAAATTCTATAAGAATTATGAGATAGTTAAATGCCAAGGGATGCTAATTAATGTAAATAAGTATCTGTTGGGACAATACTTATATGATATAATGTAGTAGTTGTTGATTATATAATGGTCTCTCATAAAGTGATTGCAGATTTATATTTGTGCTTCTTTTTGGGATGTTATTACTTATGCTTATTTTGAATGATTGCATTAATTGCTTCATTAAAGTAGAGTTGTTTTAATGAAACAATTAGTTAAGTGCACTTCATTTTAATGCTTAGTGCTTATCATGCTCAGTTCAATGAACTGACCCATGCTAGCAATTTTTACAGATGGACTTCGTAAGTGATAAAAGAAGGCAGTAAATTTTATGATGTCTTGGTTGATTTAAGTCTGACTCTTTGTAAAGAATTTCGATTCATTCTTGAGTTGTATTGAAAAATAAAAGTTGTATTCTTTTTGGAATGAAGGTTGTTTGTTATACAGTATGCCTGAAATGCATAGTCTTGTAAATGTATAAGTTTATAATGATGAATTGAAAGTTGGAGATTTACTTGTATTGGTTGTGTAAATTATCTTGTATTTTATGAAGGAGATGGAAATCCTATCTTGATGATATTCTTCATATCTGTTATATGCTTAATTCAGATAAACTTGATAAGTTAGATAAAGGGAATTAGTTCAATTTCCCTTATTAAGATGCAACTTGTTAAGTTGCATAAGATAACATTCTTTATCTAAACAATTCTAACATAGTAATGGAATGTGTAATGAATATGCAGTAAAACTATAGAAATTGTGAAAGATAAGAAGGGTATGAAAAACCCTAACACTTAATCATGTAGATGAAGAATCTTCCTCGCTCAAAGGAATGTAATCTAAAGAATGGTGATATGATCGTTAATCATTAGAATTCATTTCCTATGAAGTCTACTATAGTTGAACCTATTTGGTTGCTACACCTTCTTTGAATGGTTAAGTTACATTATAATGGAACTTATGATGTTGTTGTCCTATTTTTGGATAACTGTTTGTTAAGCCAAGTAAAACGAACATAAAAAGCAATCATAAGTTAAGGAATTTCTTTAATGATTAATTGAATCAAATATAGAAAAGAACTTATGGAGTGTTGGATTAGGGTTTATCGGGTTGCTATAATCTATTTAATAATCCAAATTAATAATGTATTAATAACCTCCTAGGGGTATGTACATCATGATGAGGTAGTTTTTATAGGATGTTGGCACACGCCAACTGTAGGACTATACCTTCAAGAAGACTAGGGTCTTCTCAAGGATACAACGTTGCAGTTGACATGTGGCAACACCCTTCTACATTGATCATCTAGATCTACACACATAAGGACTTGAACTTAGTTTCTCTCTAGATCAAGTTAGTAGCATGTTTTGGATTGGGAGTAGACTTCCATGACTCAGGGTACCTTGGCACATTCGGTTGACTTAGGTCGACCGAGTATGCCCATTTACCCTCAGTCATCGTGGGCATCTTCCTAAACAAATTATGTTGTTAACCTGAGTTAGGGACAAACCTTGGGCAAGTGGACTGACAAAAGTCAGTAAAGACCATTCTAGATAACAAATGAGTGAGGTGAAGGATGTATTTCGGAATGACGAGTATGCCATCTAGGAATAGTGACATGAATAGTATGTTGAAAATCTTTGGCCAAAGTATCATAAGCTGCTGGTTGCATTTTCCTATATCACCTAGTTTAAAGAAACGTGATGTCAGATGAATATTGGTAACAAATATTCAGATAGGTTCTTTAAATAGATCACTTAGTACCCGGTTTAGGGTAGGAAAACCAAGTATACATAGTATACATAAATTATTCTATGTTAAAGTCAAACATGAGAGATCGGTTGGTAACCGAGTCATGGAATGAGAGATCGGTAGCATACCGAGTCATTACAACTGCATATGGTTATCTGTTATGAGATTTATTGGCATGGAATGTGTGTTCTAAATGATGCCTTATTTAGAATAGAGAACATTGTGTTTCAAAAAAAAATTCCTTGTTTCTAAAGTCTTAAAATGGGAATGTTACATTATCCTTGCTTGAGGAAATAACCCAATCAATCCCACATCATCTTACCACTACTTAGGGGTACATCAAATCAATTTATTATCACTATGGAACACATTAGGGGATATATTTCAATGTCTTTATGTAACATTGTTACTTTTCTTAGTTATTATTGTGACCAATTACAAGTTTATTTTTGTTATCTAATTAAGATAAATATGAATATAAATGCCTAATATGATGTTATAGAAAGTAGTAAATAAATAAATAAATGCAATACTAAAATTACCCAAGAAAACTAAGTAAGTAGAATATGAAACCCTAATATGCAAAGAGGGTTAAAAAGGCCTTAGCTGATTTTCATATGTCACGGGAATATGTGACAATAGATACTTCTGGATAGTAGGAGGAAACCATCACACAAGGACTCAAGAAAATGCAGATCTGATCTCTATAGCAAGACTGGGGCACTTGTTGAAGAATAGGGAGCACTGGGGTGCCCTGCTCGAGATCCGGTGCCGTGAGTCCAGTAGAAATGACCAAGGGACCTCCTCTGAGGTGTTACTAAATGTTTTCTTGTGTGCACTTCCTGTCACATGAATTTCATTGTGTGATCACTGAAGAATTGATAAACTTGCAATAGGAGAATCACCTGTAAAACCCTAGACAAAGAATCAAAACCCTAAAAAATAAATATGCATAGGAAGGGGCGAGACTATCCTCAGCTGCCAAATGGATGGACTTATCAACGAGTGTTGCACTACATCTTAGACCCAATGTAGTTCTAGTTGTATGTGTGTGGAATTATGCCCTAGTTACTCTTGTGTGAGTTGTGAGTAATGAGTAATAACTATATGTAGAATGTAAATAATGTGTGCATGGAATAGAATAAAATCACCTCCTATGAAGTGTGATGTAGAATAACTAACCTTTATCCCTTGTGATGGAGCTAGATGAATGTAAATAGAGTAGTAGAATCCTTTGATGGATGTAAACTTAGGTGGTGATAGTAGTGCTTAGTGTTTGGCCCTCATTATGGTCTCGTAACTTTATATTTATATGGTTTTCTTTCTTTAATTTCGTAATTAACCCCAACAAGGCCAACCACAAAAAAGATATAAAGTTCAAATGGATAGAAACTTCCTAAAAAGTGATATGAAATTGAAAAGAGGATTAGGGTACCCAGAGGAGACCAAGGCACACCATTCCTAGATGAGTTCCTAGTTAGAAAAAGGAAAACACAACATAAAAATATGGACTAGGAGAGTACAGATGTAAGATAAAAAGTAGCAACAAAAACAATTCAATATGGCCAAAGACATGGGTTAATTAGTACCCTTTTTCACTCAAGAACCATATGAATAGTTGTATGAAACCAGGAATAAATAATTACCTAAAGTGCATGATTTTGTGTCTATATTTTCCCCCACTTTATGTTGGAGAGCAGAAATCTCGAACATAAATTAAATAGATATGTGTACACGATATCCATGTAGATCGATTTATAAAGCATGTCGAGGGACTACATAAAGTGTGGAGTGACAAAAAGGTGGAACGTGAAGAATAAATATGCAAAAGTGTAAAAAGTGATGAGAGTGAACATAGGGTAGAAGCGCATGTGTAGATTCCAATGTGTGTGATGTACCTACATGTTAGTTTTAATGTGTGTGATATCGAGTGATGTTGTTCATGATGTTGACTGATTTCTTCCCATAGAAATGGACATATCAAAGAGAAGATGATAAACTATTAAAATATGCATGTATATATGTAAAAATGTGTGCAAAGGAACATGTGCACCTGATCCATGATGAGAAAAAGGGTATAGATAGGATCCTGTCAGTTTTGTGTGATTTTTTTGGGTGATCTCATGCCGCTTAGCCAAAGAAGTGTAGGGAGGAAAGTTTGATTTATCCTCCAACATGTGACTACTTCCCAATACTAAAGAGATCTATGTACTTCTTGGTTTTTTGGGTGATATGACACCACTAGTTGAAGTAGTGTAGAGAGGAAGGTCTAGTTTATCCTCTAACCTGTAACTACTCCCTAGAATGTTAAGGACAATCTTCCCTGTAAAATGCCATTGTGTATGGAGTTTTGTAGACTGGTCTGAACCCACTCACTATGTAACCCATTGATTCATGGAAAAAACTAAAAATAAACTCTACAGGTATTGTTTTGTGTGCATAACGTGTGTAAACCCAAATGATGGTCCTCTCTTTGGAGGCACATGTGACATTACGAGATAGGAGAATGCAGCTCAAAATAGGACAGAGACCACTAAAACTATTCCCTGTGGGGGATGGGAATGTGCTTGGTATAACTAAGGCACACACAAACAAGTGGCTAGGAAACAAGTGTTAGTATGAATAAACATGCATGTAGAAGACAAAATGTAAGATATGTAGACAATATATAAGCTAGAATGCAAGTAAACACGTAAGAAGCCAATCATAGACTGTAAAAAGTGGGTTACAAACATGGGGAATCACTCATGATTTTTAAGACATACTCAAGGTCATAGTGGCCACAAATAAACAAACAAGTGTGCACATAAAACAAAGGGAAATACACGCATATAATGGAAAATAGAGATAAGTAAGTACAAAAAAACAAATAGCCATGGTAACAAGTAATCCTGCTAAACAAATGCTACACATGAAGCACCCGTTAGCATGTTATAAATATAAAGCGTATGTCAAAAGTGTTTATAGTTGATAATGTAAAGTGCTAAGTACAAAATGAAACAATAGCATCTGTAGTGTATGAAAGTGGATGCCACCAGGAGCCATTATGGGAGTGGTAGTGTGTCAAACATCCATGTTGTGTGTAGGATATATGTATCTACACTCACAACTAGAAAAACAATTAAACATGCATGTGTGTATGATAAAGATAATTACATACAATAAATTTATCATCAAGTGTAATAAGAGGAACATGTGCAAGTGAATGCAAGCAAGAGTAAAAGAAACCAAGATCTGCATTATGTTTTGGATGAGGTGGAATGACATGTAGATTTAATGATAGGAGTCGTGTTCCCCCAAGTGATTAGAGTTGTATGTAGTGAGGTTCATTGGTTTATTCCCCTCAACATCAAGAATGAATCGTAAACGAGAGTGCATCATCGAAAATGGTCAAATTATGTGTTGTGTGTAGCATGTTGTGGTGAATGTGTAGTGATGACATGTGACATAGAAATGAGATGTACATGAATCTGTAGCCTAATTGTATATCATGACCAGATGATTGAAGGAGTGATTATTTATCCTAAAATGTATATATCACTAAACTATTATAAAAATTGGTGATGATGATGCTAGAGTAATTGATGATGTAGTGTATGCGTTGTATATCACTATAAGATGAGAAGAAGGAATGGTGATGTAACCTAAAGTGTATACCAATAAGTAATGCATGTGGAAGTGACTATGTAGTTTATCGTGTATATCACTCAACTAGGAATGTTGCATGAGGGATAGGATTGAATGGTGAATGTGTATGTGTGATGATGTACATTGGTGATGTACACCCTCAACATTCCATTATGGACCGTGATACTAGAGACCATCATTGGGTAATGAGTGAAACAATTATAATTAAATGTGTAAAATGTGTAGTAGATGTAGTGATGAGACAATTTCATGTGGTGTGTTGAACGTGCAATGTGTAATGTAGAGTGTGTAGTGTGCGGAGTTCATGTGTTTTTGAAGCCCTCAATAGACAAGTGTTAACCAAAGTACAAAAGTATGTCATCAAGTAATGATTAAAGCTGGTATAACTAGATGTGTAATATGTGTAGTAGATGTAGTGATGATACAATGTCATGTGGCATGTAGAACGTGCAATGTGTAATGCGAGTGTGTAGTTTCTATTGTGTAGTGTGTGGGATTCATGTGTGTAGGAATCCCTCAATAGTGAAGTTTGAACCGAAGCACAAGAGTGTTTCATCGGGTAATGACAATGTTAGTGTGTAGCTAAATATGCATATGGTAGGATCTAAAATGCATGAGTAGGGGGTCGGAAGAGATAAGCATAATTCCCCCAAATGCATGTGATTGAGTGAACTATCCAATGAAATTAAATGATGGAGGTTCTCCATCCGATGCCTCTGACGGTGATAAAGTGTATGACCATGCTCTAGTAGCAATGGTATAGTAGATAGTCATGACGCAGTGAGTGAAGTCTATGTGCATGTAATGGATGAGTGTACAATGGGTATCATGGTGTAACAAAATGTATAGGTGAGGGATACTTATGTAAAGTAGAGAGCGGAGGTGATAGAAACCTATGTGAAATAAAACAAGAAGGAGATTTACACCCAAGATGTTGTAACTATCCGGGAATGGGAATATGTTGATGTGTAGGAATAACAGTGGTGAGGTTGTTTATTTTTATGAGTAGGTGAAATATTAGTAGATTGTGCTTTAAGTAATGTTAAATATGATGTACTAGATGAAGTAGGTGATGCATTAACTAGTGCTTGAGGAGATGACGACCATGGAGTAGATGGAGGAAAACCATCACTAAACATAACCTGATTGTTATGAATGAATTTGAGTCATAAATGATTCATAGAGATGATGGAATTAGACCTATGAATGAAATTGAGGTGTAGAAGCATGTCAAAACCATCAAGGACTTGTCCAACAAAGAAGGGTACAAACATAGTAAGAGGTCCTACTATAGAACAAATCTTGATGACACCATTTGAATTGTTCATCGATATGAGATTTTGATATTGGATAGCCAATAGGTATGAGAATTGGAATATAACATGCACTAATGGGAAAAGATGCATCACCCTTGGTATTGTTAGTGAAGACCTATCCAATAGAGGTAATGATATGCAAGTGATTAGAAGTTAAATTCACATGATAGTCATGGTTAGAGAAAGAGATGATTGGTGGAGAAGCGACAATATGTGTAACTAGAAAGTTAAGAGCCCCTGATGCAAAAGGAGGTACTGCGTGATATGCATGATTAGATGAAGATTCCACTTCTTTCTTATCATATTGTGGAAGTGGGTTATTAGATAGTTTGAGCTTATAGTTTTTGTTTACTGGTGTAGAGTGTGTAGGTTTGCAAAAATCAAGTTTGTTGCTATCGATAAGATATTCAATGATGGTGTGAGCTTGAGACACCTATTTTTAGAGTTTCCCCCACATCGGTGATAGTAACATCAAGAATTATCATTGTAATTCCTTCCTTTTGGTCATGATAGATCTAATTCGAGCGGTGGAGGAAGTTTAATAATATTTATTTCAAGAAGTTTTTGTAATATGAGATGTGGGGCCATAGGTAATTTGGTGAATATACACTGAGGTGGTTGTAAATAAAGCTCTTTGGTAGTAGATACCACGTTAACAATGATTTTTTATGTTAACCGGTTTAGGTTGTAGATGGTTTAAATGTTGTCTTTCTTGGAAAATGTGTAGAAGATGATGCTTTCTATTGATATTTAATTTTTGATGGATAAGAGTTTGGTTTCACGAGCTTAAGAGTATGGAAGAGTTGATCAAATGAAGGAGAGGTCTCAAATGGAACAATTTCTGGAGAGGTGGTAATATTGAGCTTAATGAATACATCCGAATCTCATAGTCCATAAACACATTTGACATCTTAGCTAAGTTGTTCTTGTATCGTAAAACATAATTCGCTAAGTGTTTGTTAGATCCTTGTTTAATTTGTGTTAGTTGGGCATAGGATATCTTAGAGCTGATGTTGATGGATAAGTGAGTGAGAAAATCATCACCCAGATACGTGAAAAGGAATATCAAATGGATAGGTAGGTCATAAAACCAACACATCACATAATCATGGAGACTATAGGGGAAAATTTTAGCCAAAAGGATATGATCATCCGCAAAATCTAGACAAGCCATATGGAATGCTTAGAGATGCTCTTATGGGTCACCATGCCCATTGAAAATGGGAAGCTTAGGGGTGAAAAAATTGGGAGGAAGTAGATACGTGGAGATAGCAGGTGTGAATGGAGTATGTAGCAATAAATTGGAGTCCAAATATGGAGATGCATGGGAAGTAGCCTATTGCAATTGATGAATTTGTGCTTGAAGGTATTGATAGAGGGTGGATAAGTCTTTATTTCCAATGGAGGAAACTTGTCATGTGTGAGAGAAAAGAGGTGGTATGAAGTCATTGGTGTGAGTAGGAATAGAAATAGGGATGGTAGAAATGGGTGGTAGAGTGGAAGCAGGCAATTAAGCAGCCATGGAAATGGAGATAGCTACGAAAGAAGTAAGCTCTACCAAATTTTTAGCTTTCTCTCGAGCAGAGTGTAAGAGAAATTCTAAATCTTGGGGATGATCAGTGATATGATCATTAAGGGATTTATTATGTTCCTCAGTAAAGTCTCCATAAGAGTGAGCCATGATAAGATGATGATAATATCCCTAAACAGAAGGTGGAGTCAAAGAATGGGTTCACCAAAATGATTAAAATAAAATGGAATATATTAGCCTAATATAATGTTATAGAAGTAGTAAATAAATAAATAAATGTAATATTGAAATTACCCAAACAAACTAAGCAAGTAAAATATGAAACCCTAATGTGAAAAGAGGGTTAGAAAGGCCTTAGCTGATTTACGATCTCACGAGACTATGTTATAACAAAGAGTGACTGGATAGGAAGAGGAAACCGTCACACAAGGACTCAATAAAATGTAGGTTTGAGTTTTCTAGCTAGACTGGGGTGCCTAGAGAAGGATAGGGGTATATGGAGAACCATGGTCTGAGATCTAGGTGCCCTAGCCAGCAAAAATGACCAAGGGACCTCCTCTGAGGTGTCACTGAATCTTAACGAATGTGCACTTCCTTTCGTTTGAATGTCGTTATGTGATCACCAAAGTAATGATAAACTTGTAATAGAAGAATCACTTATAAAACCCCGGAAAAAGAAACAAAACCCTAAAAAATAAATATGCATAGGAAGGGGTTAGATTTTCCTCATATGCCAAATGGAGGCACTTATCACTGAGTGTTGTACTACACATCTCATACCCAATGTAGTTATAGGTTTGTGTGTATAATTTTTTCCCTAGGTTCTCTTGTGTGAGTCACACTTTGTGAGTAGTGAGAAATAACTAGATGTAGAATTTATATAATGTGTGCATGGAATAGAATAAAATTCCCTCCTATGAAGTGTGGCACATAATAACTAGTCTTTGTCCCTTGTGATGGAGTTATATGGATGAAAATGGAGTAGTAGAAGCCTTTGATGGATGCAATCTTAGGTGGTGATACTAGTGCTTAGTTCTTGGTCCCTCATTATGGTCTCATAACTTTATATTTATATGGTTCTCTTGCTTTAATTTCGTAATTAACCTTGAAAATGATGACCACCAAAAATATAGAAATCTCAAATGGCTAGAAAGTGCCTAAAAGTGAGAGGAAACTGCAAAGAGGATCGGGGCATCCAGAGGTACCGAGAAACTTGGGACACCCCAATCAAAAATAGTGAAAACGTAGCATAAAAATATAGACTGGGAAAGTGTGGGTGTAAGATCAAAATTTGCAACATAAAACAATGCAAGATGGCTAAATACATGGGTTAATTAGTACTTTTTTCACTCAAGAACCATATGAATAGTATTATGAAACTAGGAATAAATAATTACCCAAAGTGTGTGATTTTGTGTATATATTATCTTGATTAATTTATAGCCATGGTACAAACATTTACTTTGTATATTGGGTTTTGTTTTAACTTTTCTATTTATTATGTGTGTGTTTATTTACACACATAATGGGTTACTCATCATGGTTCTGTAAGAATCATGGTGCCAAATCTATTGTACAATAATAAAATTGGTTGCTCTAAATTACAATATCTGAATGGAAGTTGAAGCTACAAGAAAGGTTAATCCTATCATAAACTCAATTGCATAGCCAACCAACTTGCTATTCATCCTTCTTCTATACCTTAATTCACATCCCCAACCCCTAATTTTTGTCTTTGACCCTTTGTTTCTCATTTTTGAGCTCTTTTCTGCCCATCTTTCATGCGGTAGTCTCTTATTCTTCCTATCAAGTGGTTATCCACCATTTTATCATGCCACCCATCCACTTAAGGGGGCACTCCCTTGGCATAATCTAGATTCATTCGGGAATCTAAATGCTTCAAAGTGGGGAAAATCAAGTAGTTTAGATTGCTTCTCTAGCATCCTTTCATTGATGTACACACGTCATTATCATTAAAATTTTATTACTTCATAATAAAACTTTAAACGAGGGTAAATGTAGACACCCAAAAATACCTATTACACTTTATAACATCCAAAATAATAATAAATCCATTATCAACCCATATCCCACTTCTAGAACAAATTTAATTAATTTTATTAGACTCACTATTCACTATACGCCTCTTTGGCTAATTTAATTAGCTATTTAATTAAATAAAAATAAATTATCTACTCACCTCCAACTCATCTCCACTTCATTATCCAACTCACTCAAGTTGAACTTATCACTCCACTCAAGCTCTAGAATTATACAAACATGGAAGAAAATATTCATTTATAACCAACTTTGGAATAAAATCAAGAGCCAACTAATTTTAAATGAAGTCTCTTAATTCCTTAACTGTATAGAACAAATCAACCATGCTAAATAAGGAAATTGAAATCAATAGCTTGCAACTCATTTAATTCAACCTTCCTCAATCCATGACTTCTTATGAATCTTTAAATAAGAAGCTCCATTCCTACCAATCCATCATTGGAAGATTGGAGAATTTTCAATGTTACTCTACCAAAATATCATTACAAATCACTTGTGTACACCCTTATGCTACCCAATTGATTATTCATCCATCAATCCATCATCATTCATTTATCGATTACTCACAGACTTTAAGTATTTCCATTTGGAGAATTCTTGGAGCATCGACATAGAAAATAATAATTTTCAACTTCATCAAGGATCCAATAATACTATTTTTCATCTGGTCCAATCAAAGGTGGCAAGTGAAATCGATAGATGTTGGACCCCTAGAATATTGGCCAAGTATGAAGGCACGTAGGCACGCAAGGTCCTAGTTATGGAATGGAACGCAAGGAAAAATAATGCAAGAGAAGGGTATAAGGAAGCATGTAGCACACGCAACACACGAAAGGATTGGGACTTAGTCATTTTGGATGTATGGGTAAGAACACGTGAAAATACTTGGCCCGGTTGCACATGGATAAGATGCCAGCCTGGCGATAGGCTGGCCCAAGATGGAACATGCTTGCGATGGAATCTTCTTGAAGAACATCATGGAATAAAGTGGAGAGCTTAGGCCTAGAGAAGCATGCTCACATGGAGGACCACATTTGGAAACTTGGCACCAGATCTGAGGGTGCTAGAGGATGGGTTGGCGATCCAGAAATCTATAAATACAAACACCTGCAAAATAGAAATATAGTTATACATATACATAGAGAGATATACATATGGAGATATACATACAAGTATCTAGATAGACACCTAGGGAGTGAGCAGAGCTTTGTAAAAATGTTGTGAGGACTCACGGTGAATAATTGTATTCAGGAGAGAATGCACTAGGCCTAGGGGTTGTAAATTTTCTTTTGGGTAGCTTAGCTACATTAAGTCCAGTGCAATACATGACTATGGTCTGCTTCTCGTAACCCTCTGTAATGGTTCCATGGATGTAATAAGGTTACCTGTCATAATATATACATGAATATCAATGATTCTAATGCATGTTTCTCTCTTATGAGTTTTATTTCCTTTCATGCTAAGTATGAATGCTTGTATGTTTCTTTCTGTCACAATATGTGTTATGGATTTTGTTAAACACTCGATCTGAAGTGACTGCAAGGATCTAGAGGCCGTTATGAGCCCTATGGTTCTTATATTTCTTAAATTTCCCTTCTAAAATCTCTTACACTAATTATAGATGATGTTTCCCACTATGCTCACATAAAAGAGAGACTCGGTATCCATGTATGCCTCGGATGAGCACTCATATTTCATTGGGTGATAGGCTGATGTGTATGGGGTTCCTTTATTTTGTGATAGGAGTAAAAATGGATACATCTTGGTTCAATTGCACATGGAGTTCCTTTCTTTTCGAAGTTGTAGTGGGATTTAACATACATCATGATCTGCGTAATGAGCAATGACAAAATGGTTAATGTTGGAAAATGTTGAATCATGGTTCAAGAGCAAGGAGGATGAATTTTCTCAAAGATTTAGCACTTGGACCTCGGTTTAATGTACATACACGGGTAGAAGAGAATCTCTACCATGATTTGTATGAAACTTTTTTTCTGTTGTTTCCCTATGGAACTATATGAATGGCTCTCACCTACTCATCTTGATAAATTTGGCATTATAGATCACATGTGTGGACCCAAGAAGAGTACCAAAGGCTACAGGATATAGATATGACATGGACCCATACTATGGATCATTGGTGGAAAGGATTATTGGCTAGCTACACTCTGGAGTACACCATTTCCACATATTCTTGTCCGGAGGTTGCTGAGTTTGAGTTTCGAGGGAGCCTAGAGGATTGTTTTTACATGATGTCCCTCTCGGCTTTGAATATCTTGATGATTACCATGAGTTTAGAGGCTTTCTTAATGGCTAGCTAAACCACTCTAAGAACTAGGTGAGGAAGTTAGGGTGGAGGAAGATGGCAAATGTTGTTGTGGTGGAGAAAGAAAGGGAGGAGAGATGAATTAAGTATGGTGAAGCATGTGAAAGGGAGATTGCTAGACGATGTGAGGTTACAGTGTGATGGATGTATGGAGGAAGATGTTGCGGGAAGTATTTGTGCTTCATGTTGAGGATGTGGAGCCTAAGCAGTTTGTGTGACCCCATGTTGGCAAGTGTGTGAGAGAAACCCCTTCGGCTTCTGATGAGAGTTTGTCGCATGGAGAAAGAAGAACCATTGGTGTGCATTTGAGCCCACCTAGTTACTGGGAACGTAGCAATTAGTTTTCTTGATCGGAGGATAAAACTACTAATCTAGTTGATTACATTGGAGTTGATCATTCTATGCCCAGGAGGTATAATTTCTCGTTTGGTAATTATATAGCTGCAAACACTAGCCCAGTGTTAGGAATTTTCGGGCAAGGTATAGGCACACAAGCATTTGGTCTCACGTATAGAAGTGGTGCGAGGTATATTATTGGCGGTGAGGCATTTTTCGTAGACCGTAGGTGTGTAACTCGGTGGAACTATGGGAACCCTTGGCACAACCACTTGAACTGGTGGGCCCAATGGATCTGGTGGTTCAAGAGGAGTAGGAGTTTGTGGGTCGGTGGTTTAGGACCTAGTGGGCCTAGTGGATCCGGTGGTTCGGGATCTGGTCGACATAGTGGATCGGTGGTGGAGGAAACACAAAGGCTAGAACCAAGGATCTGTGGAGGAGGATTTACACCCTAACCACCCCCACAAGTTTTCTTTGAAACATCTCTACATATTTCCAATTATAGAGGTATTGAGGATGCTTTGCAGAACATGTTCACAAGTGTGAAATGCTATGGCATGCAAAGGGTGTTACAACCATAGAACATAAGGCTAGTCATTTTGCAACCATGTTGCAAGGGTGCATGCATAGATGGTATAGGAAGTATGACCCTCATCGTGACAAGTAGTGGATTATAATGCCTTAAAGAATGCATTCTTGGTAGAGTTCCACATTCCTGAGTTTGAGCAGAAGAGCATCAACGCTTTGAAGGAGATTCAACAAGGAATGGTAGAGAGCATGTAGGAGTATGATGAACACTTTAAAACTATCTTGTCTAAATTATCATATTATTTTCACCCTTCACAAAGATGCACAATGGTTTGTTGGAGGGTTAATCACCCCTTTTAAAAGGGCCTTGTCTCATAAAAATTTTACAGACCCATGCGAGGCATTGGAGGCTGCCCTACACACCGAGGCTTTTGGTAGTGTTGATACTGGTGTTAGCCTGTTCTTGGAGGCCTAGATTGCTGCTATGGCCAAGTAGTTAGAAAAATTATCTGTGAACTCAGCCCATGAGAATCACAATGGTTTGTGTTATATAGATTGTGAGATAGAGGGGTACATTAAGGATAATTTCCCTAGAGAACAATACATCTTTGTGGGGGTAGAGTGTGAGATTTTCATGGGGACCATGATGCAAGTAGATGTCCCTTGCTGCAATGCGCAATCAGGAAGAATGTATCTTGTTATTGCAATATTTTCACTTCTACAACCCATGATACTAAGGACTGTAGGCTCATTGATCAAATCCATGAGGCCATCGATCATGGGGTGCACCAAACCAGCGTTGCAAGTAGTTCTAAGGGTGATGATCACCGTTATGAGGAGCGTGTAGATGGAGGTGCATGTGAAAGATGTTTTTGAGGAGGATTCCATGGTCATGGTAACCATAGAGGAGGAAGGAGCGAGTTCCCATGTGGAACCTATTTCAACTATGGATCTATAGAGCATTACAAACGTGAATGCCTGGACCTATTATAGTGCTCGTGGTGTGGAAAGAAGCATAAGTATGAGGAGTGCCCAGAATTGTTTGAGCATATGAATCAGCAGCACCAGAAGGACAAGGGCACTGCAATGGTCAGTATTAAGAAGGTGGACATATAGTGGATGCCTTGGGTAACATGAGATGTAGGTTTGGAACCTGTCTTGGTAACAACAAGGGTAGAAGCCATGTAAAAAGAGAGGTACCAAGACAAGAAGAACCTAGTTTCAAGGGAGGAGGTCATTCATGGAAAGTATCCAAACCCCGCGCATCAAAAGGAGATATATTAGGACACCATGGATGTTATTCAAAGCTTACAAGGGGAGATATAATGTCTAAAGGAGAAATATAGGAAGGAGGAGGGTCGAGGCGCAAAAGGATGACCTGGATGAGGTCAATGAGGTGTGTAAAATGTTAAGGAAGGATAATATCATTCCCTTGCTAGGATCATGGTTGAGAGAGAAGGTACCACATGCCGGAGGAGAGCATGAGAGACAGGTATTACACATGAACCTTCCCCCTCATAGCCTCGACTATGACAAGGAGATTATGTTGAATGCAGTTATAGATGGATGGATCCTCAACAATATCCTCATTGACACATGTGTGGAGGTTAATGTTCTAACTTTGGATGTATGGCATCAAATGGGAAGACCCACATTATAGCCATCTTCAAATGTTTTGTATATGGAAAACAAGACTAAGGCAATGCCCATCAATGTCTTAAAGAATGTAGCTATTACTATCTAGGGAGCCAAGTTTCTTGGGAATTTAAGTTCTTGGTGCTCGTTGAGGTGGACAATTTCCCAAAAATACTTGGGTGCCCTTGGTGTTACAAAAAAAATGCAGACCTTCAGTTCAAAAAAGGGTACATCAACTTCTAGAAGAATGAGGAATGGGTCATTATACCCCTGGCTGATGGGAAGTTGGTACCCTATATTGAACCATTGGGGGAAGAAGTTCTGGATAGGATATATGTGTGCTCAATCGAGACCACCGAGATGATACACCCTACTAATGGGGTTATCCAGTTTGAAGATGCTCAGTCAGTGAGTGATACCACTAGTCTGGAATGTGACAATTGGGTGCATGGGACTTATGAATTAATGGGGCGGAAGTTGAGAGGGTCAGTGACCAAGGTAACAAAGGTGCACATGGTTAGGTACCTTGGAGGAAAAGAACTGCCCAAGTATTTAGGAGGAGCCTTCCCTGAGATCTTTCTACAGGAGGTGGAAGCTCAGTGGAAGGATGAGAAGGAATGGAGGGGACTTATTCCCACGTGGGTACCATGAGCTAAAAGGCATTCACCATTCCTTGGGGGAGATGAAGATAAAACTGAAAAATGGTGCATGCCCAGTTAGGAAAAGGCCTTACCGGATGAATCCCAATTTATGCGTGAAGGTTAAGGAGGAGATAGAAAAAATGATATCCTCTAGGATCACTGAGGCAGTGGAAGAATTGGAGTGGATAAGTGTGATGGTAATCAACATCGAGAAGGATGGGTGGATTAGGATCTATGTGGATTATAGGGAATTGAACTAAGTTTGTGTCATTGATCCCTTTTCGACCCCCTTCATTGAAGAAATTTTGGAAAGAGTCATTGGACGCGATATATATTCCTTTATGAATGGATTTTTAGGGTACCACAAATTTCGGATTGTAAAGGAGGACCAAAAGATGACAACCTTTGCCACCAAGTGGGGAAGTTTTGCATATATGGTCATGCCCTTTGGGTTGAAGAATGCACCTATTGTATTTTCATGCATAGTGGTGCAAGCATTCTAGGACTTCATCTATAAGTTTCTTCAGGTCTATTTGGATGATTGGATAGTATATGGTCTGGTTAAAGACCATTGTGAAAATTTAAGGTTAATGTTTGAGAGGTGTAGGTAGTTGAGGATATCCCTCAACATTAAGAAATGTGTTTTTACTACACCCTTTGGGAATTTATTGGGGCATATCATATGTAAGGAGGTTTTGTTGGTAGATCCCGCTAAAGTTGCAGTTATTGTGGGGTTAAGGGATCCTACTAACTAGAGTGCAGTGCGTGGATTCCTTGGGCATATGGGCTATTACAGAAATTTATTAAGGGATATGCCAAGATCATCGTGCCTTTAGAGGAGATTCTTAGACATAAAAGTGCCTTACATTTGGGAGAGGCGCAACGAATGGCGTTTGATACATTAAAATATAAGCTTGTCACCGCACCTATATTATGTTTTCCCTCTTGGGACAAGCCCTTTCATGTCCATGTAGGAGCCTCAGAGACCACCATTGGAGTAGTGCTTACACAACCAGGTGAAGGGATTGTTGATCATCCTCTATGTTTTACAAGTAGGAAGCTAACACCAGCAGAGTAGAATTATACCACAACTAAGCACAAGGCATTGTCAATGATCTATGTACTTTTCAAGTTTAAACATTATCTGCTGGTAATACCCTTTGTGTTTTACACCAACCACATGGCATTAAAATATTTGGTGAACAAGCCCGTCATACAAGGGCATATATGTCGGTGGGTGTTGTTGTTTCAATAATTTGAATTCACCATTGTAGTAAAGGCTGGAAAAATCAATTGTGGGCCTGATCATCTATCAATAATTAATTCAAGGGAGGACACATAGAGTGTTGAGGAAACAATGGAAGACGCGTAATTGTTTAGGTTGTGGTGTGCGCCCTTGGACTTGCAAGAGATTTCATTATTTTTAAAGGAAAGTGTTGTGCCTTGAAGGAATGAAGAATTTAGAGAAAAATCAGTTGGCCATACGTGTCGTGTTGTACATGTTAATTAGTGGAGACTTATACAAATTGGGAAGTGATAAAGTTTTGTGCGGGTGTGTATTAGAGCATGTGCACCTAGCCATTATGGAGGAAGCACATGGAGGAAGTGTGGGTGGGCATTATATAGGTGATGCCACCGTGCATAAGATATTAATGGTAGGTTTGTGATGGGAACCCTGTACAAGGATTATAGAGACTATTGTAAAGCATGTGACCATTGTCAGCACCTTGGAAAACCAAGAAAAAGAGATGAAATTCCTTTACATCCTATCCATAGCATAGAGCCTTTTGAAAAATGGGAAACAGACTTTATAGGAACTATTGCACCAACGACACGTAGGAATAGGTCACATTATGTCATCACTTGCACAGATTACCTGACAAGGTGGGTAGAGGCAGCTCTGACTAAAAATTACACAGCAGCAATAGCGGCAAGGTTCTTGTGGGAGAACATTATCACGAGGTATGGATTCCCGTTGAGTTTGATCAGCGATAGGTGTACACATTTCTTGAATGAGACCATGAGGATCCTATTATTAGAGTTCATGGTAGCTCATCACAAGACTATGCCCTATCACCCATAATCAAATGGAACTATGCAAAATCATTCAACAAAATACTTGATTCATACCACGACCAAAATTTGTGATGTCGAAAGACAAGATTGGGATGACAAAGTATCGCTGAGTATTATGGGCTTACGGAAAACATATAAAAGGCTGAACAAAGCCACACCTTTTTAGTTGGTGTTTGGTGTGGAAGCTATCTTTTCGGTTGAATTTATGTTACCTTATCTGTGAATAGCATGCACATGAGGGTTAGCCGATGAAATGAGCACTAGAAGAAAGGATTGATGAGTTAATGAAACTAGATGAGAGACGATCACTCACTAGGTGGAACGAAACAACGAAAAGAAAAGCGAAGGCTTGACATGATCGCCACATTAGAAATAAGAAGTTTGATGTTGGGAAAATGGCGTTACTATATGATTCTAAGTTTCTGTGCCATCCTAGGAAGTTGAAAGTCCATTGGTTGGGTCCTTACACAATCTCGTACATCCTTGATTCGGGTGCATGCTAGTTACAAGTGTTGGATGGGACGAAGTTTCTTGGACACTTCAATGGGAGTAGGCTGAAGCCCTACTATAAATAAGTCTTCTTGGTGTTTTTAAATAAGGAAGTTTTTCCAGTTAGTTTAGAATTTTCCTTTATGCATTTCCCTTTCACATTATTGTTTTATTTTGTGCCTTGGGCACCCGATAACCTTATTACTATTTTGGAGAATTTGTGAGTACGTAGAGGACCGTGCATAATTTTAAGTTTGGGGTGAAGAAATGTGAAGGAGCGCATGATTAGAGTGCCAAGAAATTTTTGTTGAAAATCCCTATTGAATGGCCCAATTGAACGACATGTATGAGGAGAAAATATGGAAGAAGAATGGTTGGTGCTAGGATAAAGCTACTTATAGATCCCATGTACTAAGGAGGAGAATGCGCATTTAAGCAACATGAGGTAGGTGAGAGCAAGAATTAGGATAGAAGAAGTGCCTTCGGTGCGGGTTATGCACGTGTAAGAGTCTCCTATCATGTTGGATTGGTTGTGCGCCAGAAGGTTGGAGGATTTTCATGCGGTCGGTGCATGAGGGAAAGCGCTAAAGATGGGCTTTGGTTGAAAAAGCCACATTAAATGGAAAAAGTATGGTGGTAGGTGAAGTATCATTTAATGTTCAAAAAGAGAAAAGCTATAAGTAAAGGGTCGAGGCACTTTCATTTTCACTTTGCGAAATAGAGAAAGAAGCGAGTTTTATAAACTAGGGTTTCCAGATTCGATCATGTGAAGAAAGATCTGTGAGATTGAAGCGTGAGCATTAAGTTTTAGTTTGTAAACTAGAAGGAAGGGTTATAGAGGTGTGAAAAGAGTTGTGAGGAGGTGTTGTCTAATGGAAATTTAGTCCCGGTTAGGGTTTGAAAAACTAGGGCACAAGTTCAAGAGATTTATATCACAGATTTGAGATTGGAGATTGGAAGAAGCGGAAAGAGTAATAAGGAAAGAGTGGAGTGATAAGAAGACCTCGAAAATGAAACCCAACAAAGGAAATAGGGTAGAGAGGGACAAGGTTCTTACCGAAGTGGAAAGCAAATCTGAGGTGATTGAAGCTTTAGGGAGCTTAGTCAAGGCTCGGTTGAAAAAACTATATCCTCGTAATACCGAAGGATGGACATGCTCAAATACCTAGGCAAGGAGATGGAGAATATCATGGAAAATTTGGGCACCTAGGGAATTGGCTTGAGTTTTGATGAGGTGAGCATCCTAGTCGGTGACCTCTGTCAAAAGGCACAGAGTGAGGTCAACATTTGGAACAAGCTGGAGGTAGACTTATGGAGGGATTTTCCCAGCTTGATGAATTTATGTCCCTCTCATTCTTCATTCATCCCATATTCTTTCATTCCTTTACTCTTTTACAAAATGTAAGAATACACCTTGGTTCTTTAAGGAAGCCTACATTCTTGGCTAAGTAGATTGTTTCCATGAGATGGAGAACATGCGTAGTGTGGGGTGATGTTGGACCCTTAGAATATTGGCCAAGTATGAAGGCACGTAGGCGCGCAAGGTCCCAGTTATGGAATGGCGCACAAGGAAAAATCATGAAAGAGAAGGTTATAAGGAAGCATGTAGCACATGTGACACATGAAAGGATCGAGACTTAGTCATTTTGGAGGTCCGGGAAAAACACATGAAAAGCATGGCCCGGTTGCATGTAGATAAGATGCGATCCTGGTGACAGGTTGGCCCAGGATGGAACATGCTTGCGATGGAATATTCTAGAATAAAATCATGGAATAAAGTGGAAAGATAATTCCTCGAGAAGCATGCTCGCATGGAGGACCACATTCAGAAACTTGGCACCAGATCTAAGGGCACTTTGGAGGATGGGTTGGCAGTCCAAGAAAGCTATAAATACAAGCACCTATAGAGATAGAAATATATATATACATATACATAGAGATATATACATACAAGTATCCATATAGACACCTATGGAGTGATCGAAGCTTTGCAAAAATGCTGCGAGGACTTTGTCGGTGAATAATTATATTCGGGAGAGAATACACTAGGCCTAGGGGTTGTAAATTTTCTTTTGGGTAGCTTAGCTACATTAAGTTCAATGTAATGCATGACTATAGTTTGCTTCTCTATGACCCTCTGTAATGGTTCCATGGATGTAATAAGGTTACCTGTCATAATATATACACAAATATCAATGATTTTGATGCATGTTTCTCTCTTATGAGTTTTCTTTCCTTTCATGCTAAGTATGAATGCTTGTATGTTTCTTTCTGATCACAATACGTGTTATGGATTCTATTAAACACTCGGTCTAAAGTGACTGCAAGGATCTAGAGGCCATTCTGAGCCCTATGGTTCTTGTATGTCTTAAAATTCCCTTCTAAAATCTGTTGCACTAATCATAGATGATGTTTCCCACTAAAATCACATAAAAGAGAGACTCGTACCATGCACGTGCCTCAGGTGAGTGCTCATCTTTCGTTGGGTGATAGGCCAACGCGTATGGGGTTCCTTTCTTTTGTGATAGGAGTAAAAATGGCTACAATATACCAGATTTGTAGAGAGATCAGAGAGAGTTACATATAATAATCTGAATGATATTCAATAATTTCATTACATCTCCATATTACAAGCTTCCTTATTTATAGGGAATAGCCTCCCTAAAATATAGGAAGTGGCTATAACAACACATCAACCTACGTGAGTTGTTTCAACTCACATAACAAATTATATTAATGTTATTTGTTGTTTTATATAACAACAATAACCATTTACTAACATATATATAAAACAATATAACAATATAACAACTATGGTTGTTATATTTCCACCTCACATTTACCACACTTACCACACTCTGTTACATTTTACCATGGAAAATATTTTCCATTTTACCTTACTTTTCCTAATAGCAAGGATCTTTCTAAGAAAGGTTTGTTGCATTTGTTTTATTGTTTTTCTTTCTCATTTATGCATTTTATTTTTATTTTTTTAAAATAACATTAACTATTGATTAATTACATTCATATATGCCATTATTCTATCTCTAAGGTACATATAGAATAATTATTGGGCTAATTGATTATAGTTCATCACATAATTGAATGATTAAACGAATATTTATGGAAAACATTAAAAACCTAGGCACTTCCTAAATATCATGAGGAACATGGAATCTGAATTCCATATATAGTTTTATATGAGGTTGGGGTATTGAGGGTCTCCCCTCACTTAAAAAATAGTAATGATTATATTAATCCAACAATGGTAGGTTTATATGAGTTTTAAATTGTCATAACATAGTTTCTAACCTAAAGGATCTCTAAAAAAAACCTAACCTTCAACCTTTAGTTCCCCACTAGCTAACCAATTTATAATCAACCAAGATCCAAAAAGGTGAGGTAAGAACATAAGATTGTGAATTCCAAATAAGATACTAATAAAAAAGCTTGAAACTCAACATTCACTTCAAATTAATTAGTGCCACTAGTAGTGTCAATATTGTGGCATGAATATTGTCACATTTATGCTACTTTTGTATTGCTATTATTTAATATAAATTCTATTATAACCCTTGGTAAATTTCATGTTTATTTACCAATTTTCATTTTTATTCTTGGAGAGGAGATAAAATTATAAGTAAATGGGTTAGAGCATATAAGTGTTTCCCACTTGGTGGCCAAAAATATTTTAAATTCTGGCTAGTAAATAAATATTTAAAAAAACTATTAAACTTTACAAAATCAGGTAAATTCTAGATGCCTTGCACCTTGGTATTTATAAGCTCTTAAAAATACATGTTTGGTCATGTTTTAGTTATTGGACATATTTTGTTGAACGTACGAAAACTACAAAAGAAGTGGAACACAATTATATAATTTGACCCTAAAAAGAGTGTGTCCTATTACATACATGGAAAAAGAAGGTAATTTATAACTATCTCTTTGTAGACAAAAAGTCTATGCACTTGGGTACATTTGTAGGTCCTAGATAATACTAATATATACATGATTCATAAGTAAGAAAACTAGTAAATGACAATATATTTCAGGCCTTTTAAATTTTTCATTATACATTTATTGAATTTACACACCCTATAACCTTGTCCATATTTGACTGATTTATCTTTTATGGTCTCGGACACTAGCACTCATTTAGGATACTAGCACCCAAGAACTCCTTTCCACCTGGGTGTTTCTAACCCTTTCTCCCCTTTTCTCACTCTTTTTGGTATCTTTTACTTCTTGAGAATCTTTTATACTTTTGGGTTGGCCTTCTAGTTTTCAATTACAAAATCCAAACATAGGAATCATATATATACATAGTTATGGCTCTAAAATAAAGTGCCAAGCACTAATCATTACCTATCATCACCTAATCTTACATTAAAAGGCAAAAGAGCATTACAAAGCATCCATCTATCACATCCACACAAGGGACAAGGAATGCATCACTCTGCATACACAATATAGGAGGAAGTTTTTTTATTTCATCTCAAACATTTTATACATTTTCTATCTTCTAGATCTAGTTTTCTATCATCATGTAACTTGCACAAAGGACATCATAGGGAATCACTACACACACTTTAAGAAAGAGATACATGGAGTCTGAAATGTAATGCAACACTCGGTACTAAGTTTACTCTTCGGGTGACTTTTGAGGTCAGTATGACTCCACATTCTACATATTTATTTTTAGGATTTGATGTGGTTTGTGGATATGTGTCACTAGGTATATTTCTTTACAAGTTATAGGTGTAAAAAGTGACATTGGTACAAATCCATGGCGAGAAACAAATATGAATAGTGAAGCTCCTCCTTCACCGAAAAGATCATAACTTTGGCCATATGGGTGGACACTAGTACCCAGATCCAGTCACTAGTTCCTAAGTTCTCTTGTCCTCCTGTGGGCACTTCTATCCTACATATTTCTAGGTTCCATGACCTCTAGTGAGACCTAATGACACTCTTCTCAATTTTTTTAGTAGTTTCTCAATCCACAACACCTCCCGATCTATCGAAACTAGATAAGTCATTTATCACTCTCATTTTCTTAGGGTTTCATATTATTGATTTCTCATTTCTTATCCATTCACTATATTTTATCATTTTCATATCATTCATTAAATTATTTACTCTTGAATTTATATTTAATTCAACTTATATTAAATCAATTTCAATAGTTTTATAACACATAGAAAGTTATCATTTTTGGATAAGAAGTTATCAAATTTACCAAATTACATAGAGTGAGGTGTTATGCCCCAATATCCAATACATTATATGGTATTATATGTACCTTACATGTACCTTAGGTATATTGTAATACCCCTTGTTATTTTTAATATCATCCTTAGGATCCATCGGAATCTAATTTGTTTTTGTACTTGTAATAATTTAACCCTTGAAACTTACTTGTAATCAACCTTAAATATAGGATAATGGGATATGGGTATGGTGTAACCTTCATAGTTAGTGGTTTTAAACATTAGACTCATACTATTTGCAAATGGGATAATTCTAAATGCAAGCGTGCAAACTAAACACATCATATAGAATTTATGCCAATTTCCACCTAAATGTGTTAAACCTTAGTAATTTTAATATTGGAATAATTTACCACCATTAACATATGAGTTATTTAGTCTTACATCATTTATTTTAATATTTTTTACCGAAATTCACCTAATTTTATTGAGCTTCTATATTTCGAGAGATCAATAAAAAAATATTTCATCAATGTCTAGTTAAACATCATCCCTTGTAGAGATGCCTACTTCACCAAAACAAAGATATTCATTTATACTAAGATCTACTTCATTAAAACAAATATCGTCATCATTAAGTATACTTTTATTATACAATTTTTATTACATAGAAAATATTAATTTTGTATTACTATTTATTTGAATTCTTTCAATGGTTGACAAAAATGTTAAAAAATAATTCATTTTAGGGATATTCATCACAACCTCAAGTTTGAGATAAATTCCAATTAAAGGATAAGAAAATAATACTCATAAGAGGAGGGGCCATTTTTGTATATCACCTCTAGTACCAAATAATTATTCCTTTAAGGTAAATAAAAAATCTTGTCTTCAATTGAAGCTATCATAACGTGTATGTGTATATGGATATTGCACTAATTTGAATTACATGAAAAAATGTGATACTAAAAATTCAAATAGTGGATCTAGTGTTTAATGGGCTAAACCAAAGATAAATTAAAGTTATATTTTTTATAGTTTCATCCTAATGAAAAAGTATATCCCCACAAAATCACAAGGTGAAAAAATATTTAATGAAAAGTATTTATTCGAAATAAATGTTGCGTGGTAGAAAAGATAAATACATTTTCATCATACTTGGAATGAAAATGTTACAATGGTAGAAAAGACAAATACCTTTTGCATCATACTTGAAAAGAAGAAGGGTTCACAACTAGAAAAGGAGTGATCCAAAAATGATCAAGTTTTTATCTACCTTATCTCTCGACCCTATAGACTTTTTATATTTGCGAAAAAATTCTCCTTTTAAGTAATCAATTTAAAAATTAATGCAATAATATGAATGAAAATTACACACGATTGATTACGGAGTTCGGAAATTACCTACGTCTCCGGGTTCTTTCAAACCATTCCACTAGTAAAAATTTGTAAGTACAATGTTATTTCTTACAAATAAAACCTAATGGAATTTCCACTTGCCTAGTAGTACACTAGTCCTTTGAAGAAATTTCGGTGATCATTCAAATCATTCTCCACCTTCCTAATGCACAACCTCCTTTGGAACTCGATCGGCCTTCCCAACACTTCCATGTGTCCTTTGGCACTCTAGTCAACAATTATAGGCGTTACAGTTAAAAATATTGTGGCTCAATGGGCCTCTGGGTAGATTTTGAATACTCCCAATCACAAATATTTCATCTAATATTGCCTAAAAATAATAGGCCAATAAACAATATTTTCATATAGTAATTTTAGGATTTTAATATAGTTCACAAAACTATATTAAAATTACCCTAATACTATATCAAATCCCATAATTAAGCTTAAGAAATAATAAGCTTCGGTGTCTTTACATTGAGGGAGGGGTCCCTATTTATATTAAAATAGGGCCCTTAAAATAATGCTCCATAATATATCTTAAGGCTATTATTAGCCTAACCATAGCATGTAGATGGGATTATATTCCCATAGTGGGTGACATGCATGTTTAAGTGGGATAATTCCCACATTGAGCAGGATTTATGTTTTGCTAAGGTTTTTAAAAACCTTAGCCACCCTCCTTTCACGTGGTATCTACCATGCATGGGCCTTTATGTTTTCCCCACCATTTATCCACCTACGTGGATCTTGCATATATTGTGGCTTAGATAAGCCTACCCACTTTGACCTTAACATGTGGCATGGCCATGTTTCACTTAGCTGGTTGGTTGATGTTGGATGTATAAACCAATATCTTTGTGGCTTTAGCCAAGGTAATGGGGAAAGGTTGGCATAAAATATAATGTAATAATTTCGATCTCTATCATTGTTGATAGCTCACCAAGCTAAAATATAACCCGATCCTTACATGACTTGGTTAATAGATCGAGTCATAAAATGTAGTTAGATGTTGATACTTGATAGGAAAATAGATCATGGTGGTAAGCCATGTGGTGGCTTGAGGGCCCACCATGTTGGTGATCGATATATGAGTCCTCACAATGGTCGGGCTCCCCTTTGTAATAAAATTTGATCCTCTTGTTCCGCCGAGCTATACCATTTTACGATCATCGAAGACCGGTGGTGAAAACCTCTCAAACCTCCAATTTTTCCAACGCCCTTTTGCCACATATCGCAATGTTATTAGTCCATTATTGACCTATTGACCAGAGTTGACTTTCTTGTTGACTAAACTTTGACCGAACATAACTGGAGCTCCCAATGTCTATTTTTCATGTTCTCATAGTCGATGGAAAGATCCCAAAAATATATTCTACAATGACACAATTTAGGGATGTTTAAGGAAATTATGATATCAAAAATTATCCCCGATCAAGGAGGTTGATCTCACCATTTGAGGTTGATTCGAAGGTGGTTGAAGGCACATGTGGAAATTTTGAATCCCACTAATAATGGTTGAGTATTTTGTAGGCCCCGAGTTGAGTCAATAAAGTAACCATTCTTAGGTTAGGTCCTTAGGAAAACACCATAGTTTGTAATAACTAAATGAGAGGGTGTTGGAATCTCTATTGAGATTCAATCTTTGTAGATGTCATAAGGTCCTTTACATAAAACATTTGTACCTTAGTACAACTTGTTGCGTAACTCTGTAGGCATGTTGAGGAGCACTTGGCCCCTTTCAAGTGGTATCGAGAGAAGGATACTTTCCTATGGATGGAGATAGAAGAACATTGAATGTGAGGAAGCCAACATGAGAAAATTGTTTTCTCCACCATGAGAAAAGGTGGGTAGAGGGTGGAAACATATCTAAGAATGCAATGGATAAATTACGAGAAAAAAATGTCACCCATAAAAGATGAAGCAAATCCGACAATAATGAGAATGTTGGAAGAGATCATGAAGGAACTTAAGTGTGTATGGACCAAAATAGATAAGGAATAATATCATCAAATGGATATTGAAAATTCCCATGAAAAAGATAAGGAAATTACGTGTAAAGGTAATATGTAAGGAGAACATAAAAGTATTAGTGAGGATTCATGGGTTCATGAATATGAGGTGCACATAGAATACACATGAAATGTGCAAAAGAAAAGGAGACTCGGTGGTGAGTTGACATCATAATAAGAAGTGTTTTGTAGGGATTACATGATTAGTAAGCAATAGTAGAGAAGTATAGAGGATAACTCTCTTGGTGAAGGTAGATATTTACATAGCATTCGACATATGTTGTTATGTATGTGAAGAGAGAGGGTATCTATCCTCACAATGTCCTAAATATTCATGCATAGATAGCTAGAATAGTTTAAGTAAGTACGAAAATAATGCACCACAAGAGAAGGGTCGAGTGTGGAAAAATGAATAGTGCTAAGAAGAAGGCTAAGTGATAATAACACTAATTGATGTATTATGATATTGTGAAGATCATAAGTATATATCAGAGAAAAGGAAGGATATGGTGTCATTATAAGGCACATGATAATAACACGGGTAACATAGAAAGCAAAGTGTGAGGAAAAGTACTTTTAACCTAATGACAAAGTGCATATAGGGATAACACCGAAGAATAAGAAAAATTAAGTTACGATGAAGATAGTTATGGGAGAACAAGAGCACACAAAGGATGAATTAGTGTTATTATCATAATACATCAAGGAGGAATGGAAATAAGTGTGTAGAGTCCAAAAAGTGCATAATAAGAATGTCTAATTAAATGGAAAGGATAATGTAGATGAAAAAGTTCGAACATAGGATCCTAAAGGCATAGGAGATTGCATGGAAGGAAGTACTCTAAAAAAGGAGTGGAGGGGAGTGAATAAATAAATACACGTGGTAATGGGAGAACCATTTCAAAGGAGGTATAAAAAAGAGGAGAATAAGTTGGCCCAAAGGAAACTGAAGTAGGAAAATCCCTACAACATATTGCTAAAGTGATCATGAAGAAAAATGAATTGAGGAAGAGGGATATCCATGAAGATCTCAAGGAAGTGAAACATGCAAAATAAAATGTGAAGGAATAAGATACAACCAAATGATGTAATTATGCAAAGAAAGAAAATTTTCCCTGAAGGAAACTAAGGAGGATACTACAAGAAACACATAGGATAAGAAATGCATGGAGATGAAAGGGTGTGGTATCGGTGTGTATACACTTTGCAAAATGATGTGGAGGATTCCCTGTACAAAGAAACTTTAATTGTTTTTTGTATTAAAGGCACAAGAGAAGAAGTGAAGGAGTAAAGTGGTAGGGAGAAATTTCCACAATAAGAGGGAGAGAAGATGAATTCCACAACCAAAAGAGATTGTGTGTTGAAATTAAAGAGTTATAGCCATATGAAGACAAGAAGAAAAGTGCACAAAATATAAGGTGCAATAAAGGAGTAAATATGAAAGAGAGGCTCCAAACAGGAGGAATAGAGAGGATCCCTTAAGGATAATTTGGCCACAAAGTGAGGAATTTGTAAAACAAAAGTGTAAATAAGATAAGCCTCAAGTGGAGGAGGAAATGATATAGAAGGATGCTAGGAGAATATTTGATGAAAGTGAATCCAAACTCACAAAATTATAAAAAAATGGATGTCCCCAAGAGAGAAGTTTTAAAATAGACAATGGAATAGGCGGTGTGGAAAAAAGCATGGAAACAATATGTCGTAGCATAAACGTGAAAAAATGAGAAAAGAAGAGAGAATGTGTAATGATAGAGTGCTTAGTAGAAGCCCATGGAGAAAATAATGATAGGGTGAAGAAGCGGTGTATGGAATAGGAGAGAAAATAAGGATAAGGTTATATACAAAAGGTGATAGTAAAACTAGAGAAGAAGAGAAGAAAATAAGAAGATAAGGAGGGAAGTGTCTGCAAAAAGTAACATGCAAAGGAAGGAAGCCCGAAATGAAGTATTAAAGAGGGAATAAAATCCTAAAGGATTTAAGTAGAGGTTGATAGAAAAGTACAAGCACAAACTCGTGAAGGATCGAAAGGGAGATCCACTTAGAGGAGGTGGTTTGTTAATGGTGAGAAGAGACTCAAAAAGGTACACAAGATAGAATACAAGAGTCTATAATATCCCGACTTAAGTTCTATGTTGAAGGGAGAATAGCATCTGATCGGGTCTAGGATATCGACTGTCATTTTCATTGCATCTTGACCAGCTTTTATATTTAAGTTCTTGTGATGATATATAAAAGTTGGAGATGAATACAAGGATGTATGCTTGTCGATAATTTAATTATTATAAGATAAGAAAATATATGTATAATATATATACATACATATATGTGTGTGTGTGTGTATATAAAATATTCTACCTTTTCTACTTATATATATACATATATATACACACACATATATAAATGTATGTGTGTGTGTGTGTGTGTGTGTGTGTGATTTGTTTTTAAAGGTTTTAAGACCATTGTTGTTGGTATAGTTTTTAAGTTTAAATGGAATTTGGAAGGTTTTGAGGGACCACCATTTGGTTGCATTGTTAAAGGTTTATTTTTCATATGGATTGATCATAGACTACTTAGTATTTAAATTATGTAATGTTTGGGTTAAGTGTTGGTCATAAGACCATGAGTCATAGAAAATTGTTATTGTTTTTTTAATGTTTTGGGGTGAATATTGGTTATAAACCATACAACATGAAACTTGGTAAATGAAATGTTTGGCATATAAGTTTTGGGTTTTGGTAGACACTATGTGGCACTAATAAAGGAATTTAATGAATTTGGTTTCTTGAGAACCAATATCCTCCTCGAGAAGCTAAAACATGCAAACTCCTTCATTCATATAATTTTCATTACATTTGGTTTTTGGTCTTTAGAGCTGAACATGGAGATTTTGCAAGATATATTCTTTGAAATATGTTTTTCGTCTATGCATGCAGGTTTTGAAGATGTTAACACTTCCTTAATGGTGTATTATGTATTTAAATTTTTTTTGGAATATTTTGTGGAGTTTTTGGGTGCATTCGAATTACAAATTCAAGGGAATAATAAGGAAAACAAAGGAAAAACTAGACATGTGTTTTCTCTCTCTTGTTCTTTGTTGTTATTAACATGAAATTTTAGAATACGTTTTTGGTTTTTAAATATGGAGTTTATCTTCATTGGATAAGGAAGTTGGAAAATAAAAAAGAGGAAAAGTTGGAAAATGAAATGGGTTTTATATTTTTACTTTTAGTCGATATAACATTCTGGTTTTGTTCTTTTGTTCGAAATTTGGCTCTAAAGAATGCAAATATGATAATTTTAAAACATCTCATTAAAGAGATCTACTATTATTTTATTTTTAATATGTTTCTTTGGATTTGGGGACCTTTGCTTGAGAACTATTTTGTTTGGTGACGTTGATGAAAAAATGGAAATTATTGTGTGAAGGGTTTAATATGAAGTGGGTAAATGATTATTCGAAAAACATGAATTGATTGTACATGTGGATTTTTCTTATATTTGTAATGTTGTTCGGTTTGGAATAATGGGTATGTTTAAAGATTGAATTTTTTGAATAGCTCTTTGTGAGCTTGGCATTTTTGTTGTTTTTTACTCATTTCTAGCACGCTGTTTAGAATGTTTTTAACTCCTTTTATTTTATCTCTCATGGAGTTCTCGTTGGTTTATTTGTTTGGTTTTTAAACCCTCCCTTGATCTCGAAAGAGATATTTGTTTCATAGATTTAAAAGGGGTTGACTATTATAGATTCTTTCTCACCTTGAGATTTTTGTTTTTATCTATGAGTAAGATCTTTGAAGCACGAATAAATCGATCTCATATCTCTCTCTCTTTTCTTGAGTGTATTTGATATGGGTATTTTTGATAACTTGTAGTTATTTTCATATGAGACTTTAATTAATTTGAAGAAAGGGTATTCACAACAAAAATGATCTTCGCTGAGTTAGAATGTTTAAGCTCATCCTGAGTATGTTGTTATTTATGTTAGATATCAATTTATCTTTAGGGTTTGAAGATACCGTGGTGGTTTAACTCTTAAGAGATTAACTTTTGGTGTGTTTTATCTCAGCACGAGATTTTCTAATATGTTAGTCATTAAGTCTTAAAATATGAATTATTGATCACTCTCTTTCTCTCTCTTGCACTAGTTAGTGGAGTTAATTATGTAAACTAATTTCACTTATTTATTTGGAAATTCAATTAAGTTGATATAAATTTAAGAACTTGTTATTTTGTAATATTTAAATCATCAAGGATATTGAATGATAACATTGATTTTAGTTTTCTTTAAGCATGATTGTTGACTTGTCTTGATCATTTTTTCTTTGGGATTTAAAATTGGGAAAATATAGGGTACAATATGGTTTTCTTATAAAGCTATGGTGTTATTTATTCTCCTTTGTACATCTTACAAGATTTTAAATGATGGTTTGGATGAATTTTATTCATTTGAAATGTTGTTCATCACTTTTTGAATTTTATTGAAACTTAGTTTTTATGATTACGGAACTAAAGAGTGAATTGGAAATGTGGCTCCCATTTATCATTGTTTTTTTATTTTGTTTCAATGATATTTTACTTAAGTATGGTAGATCTATATGATTGGAATTTTCTTTCTATATTGTTGTTAATATTATTTTACAGAAAATAAATTGTTTGTAAAACAAAATAGAAGGAATTGAATGATACAGACTTGAATTCTTATCTTGGACTATTGTATTAAATGACAGTGATAATATGACACTTTGTAACATTTAATATTTAAGTAGTTTAGATTGAATTCATGTACTATTTGTTTACATATTAAATAATATGAATTATCATTTCATATGTGCATGAGATGGAATATCTTATTGATAAAATAGGAAGTTTATTTGTGTTTAGATATTTTAACCTTTTCTTATTCTATTATTTCATTTAATTATAAAAATAAATATGAGTTTGTGAACTCATGTCAGTTCTTTAAACTGACCCATATATACATTTTCTCTCCTAGAGTTTGTAGGAAGGAATGTCATTCTCAAAGTGACTGATTGGATTGGTTACGAATCATTTACACCATAAGTTATTTGTATAAATCCAAAAAGAATTTTTGTATTTATTTGATAAACGTGAATTGTTATGGGAATTTTTCTTAATGTATTATTATGATGATTTGTATATCATTATTAATGAAAATAAGGGATTATCCTTATTAAATTTGAATATATTACACTATTTTATAACTTATCTTGATGGATATGAAATAATTTATATGTTGTTATACAACTGAGTATAAATAAAGATGATTAATCTTATGTTATTCATTTATTGTTGATTTCATTGATTCATTTGAAATGAACAAATATGTGAATGACGACACATAGAATAATAAGGATAACAATATAATGAAAACAAAGTATATTCGTCATTATACCTTATGAATTTAAATGGCCTAGTCATGAAGACTAATTAAATTAAGAGATTAAGAGAGATCCTTAACGAGTAATGTAATGGAATGAATCAATGTGGAGGATTATTAGTAAACCTATACTTAATTATGAACACGATGTTGTGTTAGTTTGATAAGAGGGACTAACAAAAGATATTAACTCATTGAGATACTATAACCTTCTTTCAATAACATAATATCATGTAACATTACATTATAACTTGTTGTAAAGATCAACTTATTTACTTCATCTATCAAGGATAACTAAAATTATAAATAAGTGTAGGTTGTATGTCCCATCGTCTTCTCGATATTATCCTACATGTGCCAAATTAGGATGGCTATGGTAAGGGTAGTGAGGATGTAATGATGAAAATAATTATGTGGTCACTATCTTTCCCATAGGGATCCTAAGGTGGAACTGATAGGATCCTTTTGATTAGTATGGTGAGTCATAGAATCTAATTCTTCAAACCTAAAGCTAAATTTCTTAAACAACAAAATGGAATCTTGATAACTATATTGAGACGGTTGTGTGTGGACGAAAGACAAATTTTGTAGGCTAGTGTGAAGTATTGAAACTAAAATTGCAAGGAAATGCTTTTAAATGTTGGCCAAAGTAACCTAAATGTTGATTGCATTTTCTTGTTCACCAATTCCCGAAATCAATAATTTCGCATCCAGATGGAAGTTGCATAAATACCTTCCCAAAGTATTGTTAGGAAAATATTATTAGTGTTCCCATTATTAATATTAGAAAAGTAACTATTATTAAATGAATAATTACATTAGTAATTATTCACGTGGTTTAGTAGGTTATACCCGTATACTCATTTAAATGGGTTATAATTTGTTATTTGTTATTACCCGTGACTATTCCAGGTTATTAGATCCTACTTCTAAGGAGTTTGTTCTTCTATCTCTATGGCTATATAATAGCCTTTGTAATGTTATCATATGATATGAAAAATAGAAGATTATTGCATCTAATTTGATGCTTTATATCATTATTTTGTATCGAGTAGGACTGAAAATTCTATGAGATTTGTGTAGGGCATATTCAATTTGTATATTTCCCTAGTTTATGATTCTCATATATATTTTTGCAATCACTCAAATCTATGAGAACTAATCTAAAGAAAATGTTGTAACTTTTTTATTATGATTTGGGTCGTTGTGATTTTTAATGGGTTTGAAGAGTTATTTGTAAGGAAAATACTGTCCAAATTTCAGCTGAACCCACATCCGAGATCTGGAGAAAATTGAAAAATACAACAAAAATTTCTATTATTTTCTTGAAGGCACGGTGAAAAAGAGACAGAAGAGCAAGTATGCAGCCTTGAGAAGTGTGGAGGGGAAACACTATCTTCCAGTGTCCCTGTGTCTGCAAAACATTTTGTATGCAAGAAAATATTATCACATTGGTGTAGATTCTTTTCCAAATATTAGTTACCTTTTTTTTCTGGAGAAGAGGTTTAATATTTTTATTTAGCATACAAAGATCCACAAGTTCCTCTCATCTTGTGCATTGTAGTTTGTAGCCACATATCTTCCATGAAGGTTATGCATAATTCAAAATTAGGATAGAGTGAAATATTTTTCAAATGGTCTCTCGAAGTCCTCGTCAAAATTGGGTGTGTTTTTCTTGGAGTAAAGTATAGATCAAAGTGCATCCTAATCAAGTATTTGACATCTATTGGCTCAGTAGAATCAACATTTTTGAAATTATTTCCATCTTCACCTATATTCTGAGGATATGCTATGAAAATCTCACGTGGAATTTGCTCTGTATGATTGAAGCCTTGGCCAATACATGACTATGCAATACAATTCCTTTATAGATCTCTAACTAATGCCAACATTATATGCATTAATTATTTCATTAGTGGTGAATATTGGATCTACGAACATCTGGTTGGATTATAAAATAGGCTCAATTCGAATACTTTGATCCTTCTATTGTCCAAATCTAGATTGGATGTATATTTGCCAATAGTATTTTGTGTTGAAGCTGCCTAAACATTTAAACTTTCTACATTCCAAGAGAAAGGTATCTTGTTCATTAAAATCGGTGGATAAATGAGTTCTAATAAGTTGAATATTGCTTGTAAGATCTCGTTTAAACATTTGATCTGATTTTTGAGTCGAGATATTGGGAAATGATTTTTAGGAAATCATTATAGTTTTGTATGGGAGGATATGATGTTAAGAGACATAGTGTTAAATAAATACATACCAAAAGTTAGTTTAGTAAAAAAATTATCTTGTTGGTGTGTCGTGTCATCAAGAGTCTTAATGTTCATTTTAAATAATTGTCCATTTTCATTGTAAGTCATTTGTAATACATTTATCAAGTGTCAAAAATATTATTATATTGTCTATTAGAATTGTTAATAAAGTCTCAAGTTAAATACAATAGTGTGAGAAGGTCAAGTCAAGTGGGTCATAGGGTCTATGTCAAAATAAAGTGTATTATTGGTCAATGCCATTGTAAAAAGTGTCATTGTCAAAACTCCAAAAATAATTGGACGCATTTTTGCTTGTACGCGATGTCCAAAATATTGAAGGTATTTTGAGCTTTATGATCAAATCGCTGAGTTAGAAGCTTTTTACTGGAGGATGGAGGAAAATAGAGGTTGGAGGTCAATCAATGACCTCTCATCAATCATCAATGATGGGGCCGCACATTGATTTGGTGACATGTGTGTAGTGTGGTTTCTTTTGCAATGTATGTTAGTGTTCTTGGTTGTAGTGTGTTGGTTTGATGAAAAACTATTTTTGAATTTTGGGGAGGAGTCATGTTTTTAGAATACTCACTTTTTAGGAGCAGGAGAAGATTTTAAGGTAGAATCAAGGGATGGTTATCCAACTAGTGTGAAGCTTGTGGATCTTGGGGATCCAAAATTTGGGAACCCGGGAGGAAGGAAAAGTACCACAGGAACCCAAAGAGGAAGGTTACATTCCTACATAATTTGGCTCGAAACTACACCTTTATGAGGTTAAAGAGATAATCTATGCAGTTTGTACCTAGTTTAAGAAGTTATTTCAGGAGGTGGTTCAACTTCTTTGAATATGGTTCTTCATCATGTTCACATTAAGGGGGTGAAGATTAGTTATTATTAATGTTCACACTAATGGGGTGAATGTTAGGAAAATATTTTTAGTTTACCAATTATTAATATTAGAAAAGTAACTATTATAAATGAATAATTACATTAGTAATTATTCATTAGTGGTTAGTAGGATATACTTGTATACTCATTTAAATGGGTTATAATTTGTTATTTGTTATTACCCATGACTATTTTGGGTTATTAAATCCTACTTCTAAGGATTTTTTCTTCTATCTCTATGGCTATATAACAACCTTTGTAATGTTATTGTATGATATGACAAATAGAATATTATTGCTTCTAATTTGTTGTTATACCATTAGTATGCACTAAGGAGATGAATAGGTTCTTTTAACCTATAAAATTTTTAACCAAGTATATATGGTATACACACTCATATAGAGTGATCAAGGGAGATCGATTAGATCTTGTAGACCCTTGTAGTTGATCATGGTTATTGTATGTTATCAGGTTGATTCTTAATATTAAATAATGTTGAATTATTTAGCGTAAAAATAGATTAATAAAGTTTAACATTGAAAAACATTAATTATTCTTAAGAAGTTTGTTTTTAAAATAAAATCCCTTAATTTGGATGAATCATAACAAGGGTGTTATAGAGTCACTAAAAGTGATTAAGGACTAGAAGAGACGTCGAGAAAAAATTTCAAAGCCTTAATTAGGCATATTGGATGAAGAAGCTCAAACTATCTACTCATATAGGTTGAAGTTTTTTTAACCACTCACTTAGTCTTCTTGAGGTGGAACTCAAGTTTCATGTACCTGGTGTTTGATGTAGGAGTATCGCAATTCCAAGGAAATCTTTCTCAAATTTTTCTAAGTGTGGGTATGCGCAAGGATGGAGGTGAAGGGCATAACACGGAGAGGGAATATTATATGGATGTGTGTAATATTTTATCACAATGGTTTATGATGAAGGTGCATCCCGCATAAGTATGGATAGTTGTGGGGAATGGTTGGCATGCAAGAACCTTATGGAGAAGTAAAGGAAATAATTATTGTGTGAGAGTTTTGGGATCATGTAAAGGATTTTTACGTAAGGGAAAAATGTAAGGGGCATATGAGGTAAAGGATTGAAAATACTTAGATATATACTTTAGTATTAATAAATCACATAGAAGTTTTGAAGGGGACCCATAATCCCAAAGGAGTGCATGGAAATAAAGTGAAGATGAAGCTTAAAAATTATGAGCCATGAGAAAGAGGAAAATTTCTAGCATGAACGTCAAACACACAAAGTGAGAATGTGGAAAATGACAAAGGAATCTATATTATTTGATCAAGACATCTCGACGATGAATGCATGGCTAGAGAAGTCCAATGACCAGTCCTCATGACACAACCGGGATGGATAGATGGTGATAAGGTGGATAAGATAATTTATGGGCCTAACTTTGAATTTTGGATCTGAATGATAAAATATGAAAGGTCCAAAGAAGGAGAGAGAAGTGGTAAAACAATTAGGGTGTGTAGCTATAAAAGGATATCAAGCTCACCATTTTAGGTAGATTGGAAGGTGGTTGGAGGTGAATATGAAAAGACATAATCCCACTAATAGTGTATGAAATTTTTTTAGGTCATAGATCTTGGTCAAGAAACTAACCAATCTTAGGTTAGGTCCTTAGGAGAACACCAGATTCTATAATAGCTCTATGAGATGGTGTTGGAAGCTCCATTGAGAGTCAATATTTGTAGATCTCATAAGGTCCTTTATATAAATATAAGTCTACAACTCAATGCAACCCATTCTTTTACTCTGTAGGTTTGTTGGGGAACACTTAGTCATTTTCACTCCCTCCACATATGACTAATTAGAGTCATTTTTGGGAATTTTGTAATTTTGATTCACATTTTAGAGGGATATATCTCATAGATGCATAAGAATAATATTATGATGATTTAAGGCTATTAGAGACTGTGGACTTTATCACATTATTGTTAAAATTGTTGTCTTCCCATGTTATGATTTGTTTGATGATGTCTTCAGAACTTGCACTATCCAAAATGGTCAAATCATCTCAAATTCCATTGGATCCATCATTGACATTTCCATTGTAAATTATTTCAATGGTATGTATAAAATTTCTACTCCCAACATATATTATAATCAAGCTATTATACAAGAATATACGAATGAAGAATATAGTATGGATGATCTTAAGTTATGGGTCGATGATTCATCTAGAGTAAAATAGAAACACAAGTTAATATTTCCTTTTTTCCTACTTAGGAAATAGATTAGGGTCGTTATGGTTTTGTTAAATAGGATTTGTTCCTAGATTAATATGACCATGTATATCAAGTTTAGGTTATTTTACTTAGTATGATACAAAAAGTTAAAAGGCCAAAATTTTGTGAACTATTAGAATTCAATTTCCAACAATGTCTGTATATAACAACATCGGAGAATAGTTTTCATATGTTTTTATACTTGGTAGACCTCTTTTGTGCTACATTGAATTTTGAACCTCATTTTTTAAATTGACTACATATGACTCATGTTGCAGAATATGTAGTTTTATCTAAGTTATATAATCATAATAATGGCCATACCATTGTTGAAATATATGATTTATTCTATCATATTTTTCATTATTGTATTCATGGAGTAGGAAGACCCATAATTCTCTCATAGATAAGGGAATTAAGAAAAAATATTGGATCTTACTAGTATTACAAAATTTATACCATAATTGGGATTGAAGGTACTTTAACACCCCCTTATAGACTTCCAAAACATATACTAAAGAGGTTGTAAGCCATATAGCTAGCACATTAATTTGAACATGGAATTCATGGGTGATGTAAGATAGTAAATTAGAGAATGTGGTCATTTCTCCCCTTCTTCATCAAAAAATATAAATTCATTACCTATCCATCTCTCTTAGTTTTCTCCAGATAATATTGGCCTTATAATGACAATCTTCCACAAGATCCTCACAGAAATGAAATCCTAATGGTCGTGTAAAATACCATTTGAAAAATATGAGTAATAAGTATCTATGGGATTATGAACATCAAGGGATTAATGATGACTCATATCATTTAAACCCTAGGTTTTTGGATGAGGTAATCAATAAGATGAAGGTAGCATGGTTAATTAAATTTGAACCACCAAGATAGATTTATCCTTCTTCACCATATGCCATTGGGAGATATCTACACATGAGTATTTTATAGGCTCTCCTCCTCCTAAAATTACAAAAGTAACTAATTTTTCAATAGATGCTTCCTCCTCCATACAAGAAAGGAAAGGAGTGCAAGTATGCAAATGCCATCATTTTAATCAAGCCTAATTATTCATATAATTGGGTAGACTAGTGGATAAACAATAGTTGTTAAAAACAAGGGGAAGGGGAAGAATACATAGGTTGATGTGGAATCAACTATTTAGAGTTTTATTGTCAAACTACCAACCCTTCCAAAGTGCCATTAATTATAATAATTTATGTATCTACTACTGTGGTAAGTCATGTTGACAATTTTTCTATTTATAATTTGAGTTTAGTTAGTTGAAGTGTGGTGTCAACCGTTGTAGTGCCCACTTCCCTTTGACACCTTTTGATACTGATCTTGATACTATTGATTACATTATGGACATTATTATAGTTTTGATTTAGTATGATGTTAGATATTTGATCATGGATTATTGTGATCTTGATTTGGTTATGATGCATGATGATTATTAGAGACACTTATATGTGGATGATGATATACTATTTGACATAGATATATTGTGAATATTGTTTGGACATGTGATTTTTGATATTGTGAGTAGACTTATAAAATAGACATTATATGATGATGATATAGTTGTTACTTTGATGTTGTTGTGATTCATTTATATAGATGATTTTGAAATTATATTTATATTCATTTTGGATGTTCTGATATGGCCATGAGGCCGAAGGAGGTATTGTGTTTTGTAGGTTAAAATATCACAACAAACATCGGGGGATTGGAGACCAACCACATTGGAATTCTAGATGAATTCAACAAGGTCACCATGGTAACTTGTTTTATTGTGTTTGTGTTTGATTGTTGTTAGGGATTCCCATGGGGGGATCACCTTTATATGTGACCATGGGTTTTGTATATTTTATTAATGTGGTTCCTTTTTTATTATTGTTTGTATGTATTTTATTAGTGATGTGTCCCTTTCTTTTATTTAATTAAATTGTGGTAGATTAATGTGAGAAAACATATGGTTAAAAGTTAATTAATTAAATTTGGATATAAGAAAGTAATAATGGAAGTTGTTGGATTTTATATTAAATGTTGTAAGTATGTGTAAGTGATGTGTAAGTATGTGTAAGGGTTGTGTAAGTCATATTTTGGAGTATGAAACACTCCACCTCCTTGGAAATTCGAATTTGTCCTTGGAGGCTGTTTTGGAGGCTTGTGGGACAAGTAAAACTTGTCCCATGCCTCTTAAGTTTATTTACCAACCATACCTATGGTTGGAGGGTTTATTTTAGACCCTTTTAATGCATTTTTATTAATCATGTTACATGTTTTAATTGAACTCTTCTTACATTTTATTTAATTCAGTCCTTTGGGGTGTGGGCTTTTGGACTGCAAAGTAAATTTTCATATTTTCACACACCTCTTTATTGTGCATTGGAGAATGAAATTTGACCTTTGTGTTGGAATTGAGGATTATGAAGTGGCATCCTACATGGATCCACCTCATCCTCTTCCTTTCCCTCTTTTATAAAATTTGAAATCATTGCCTTGTTTTGGGTTGTTGAAACTTTGGAATGCTTCCTTGGGGCGAATTTTCTTGTGCTTGGAGCTCTTGCTTTTGGAAGGAGATTGGAAAAATTTGCATGCTTGTTGGTTGCTATTTTGGGACTATATTTTGGCATTGAAGCTTGCTGTTTGGAAACAAAAGCTATCATGGAGAGGTAAGATCTTGGCTCTTGGAAATACTCTTCTTTTCCTTCCTTTTCTTGAATATGTAAATGCAGGTATGTTTTTTATTGTTGTGGGTTGTGGGTAGACTGCCTAGGAATGGTGTAGGAGAAGGCTATGGGAATCCATAAGGGGGGCATAAGGAATTCCATTGACATCAGAATTCTTATGGAGGAAATTTGGGTTTGGGATCCACCATAGAAAAAAATAGCTTGCATTTCTTACTTTGTGGGGGAATAAGGAAAATTTTTGGGGGCATAAGGAGGGATTGTGGGGGCATAAGGATATGTGTGATGGATTATATTGGTGGTCTCACGGTGTGGATGCCCGGTTCCCATGGGAGACATAGGCAGCTTCCCCATAGCTCTTACTCCTTTGGCTTGCATGATGAAGCCTGAGTTTTGTTTTAATGTTTTCAATGCACGATTGTAAACCGCTGCTGTTTTGTTTGGACTATGTTTTAATTTGGACTGTGTATGTTGAAAGAATGTTGTTTGTATGTTTTTTGGAAGCCTATTGTTGCGATGGGTTGAATCACACCTTCTATTACATTGTGGTTGGGGCTCGGGGGCCAATGATGAAGGATGGCTTCTCCTTTCATTGGATGTCTTGGTTGGGTGGAGAGCATTTCCTTTTCCCCACTTTTTTGTGATCAAATTGGAAGAAAAGGGAACTTTGCATGTTGCTATTCTGGAGTAGAGGAGAAAGACATTTGACTGTCCCTTGTGAAATAAATTATTTTGTAACCTTTCCCACTTTGAAGTGGATGAAATTGTAATATATTTTGTGAAGAAAATATGTTTGTATTTGGTTATGAAATTTGTGAAGTGAAATGAAAAGAGAGAGAGAGACTCTATTTTTCTTTGAAAGAATGAGAAAGAAAATGTAATATTCTACTCTCTAATTCTCGTATGATGAAATTTGAAGGAATAAAAGAAAGAAGTTGTAAAAATTATATTTGGAAATCAATGAATGAATGAAATGTTCTTTCGAAATTGTATTGTAAATTTAAATATGATCATGTCAATGTTTTGGGAATCTCTGTTTAAAAGGAGGAAACGTATGTGAGGAAAATACAATATTTTTCCTCTTTTGGAAATGTGTAAAATTGAAATCAGAATTGCATTTTGGGTTTAGAATAGTTTGATTTAAATCATTTAAATGTATTAGACTAGATGAGAAATGAATTTCCATACTTGAATGATGAAATTGATAAATAGATCCCTCAAGATTTGATCCTTGTTATTGTAAATTTAAAAATAGGAAATAATTTTATTAAAATGCACAGTTTGAGCCTACACATAATAATCAACTTTGAAACATTAAAATTTAGCATGCTAAGATATCAATGCACTCAATTTGACAAAAAAACACTTAAGGAAATAATTTTAAACATTACAAAATCAGGCCCAAACCTTCGCAATCATTTTTCTGTCAATTGTTGGAAAATTTGAATTGAAAATCAATTAAGAAAAATCACCTTCCAAATGCATCCTAAATCCTTCCTAGAATAGTTCTCCATGTCTATTTGGCATGTTGAGTGAAGGAGAAGACCAAATTGAACCAAATTTATAAGTTAAAATTTACCAGTTTACTTTTAACAAGCCTGCAAGCTATGTTATTAAAATTGACCCCTTAAAATTTATCAAAATATAAAATTTATGATTCCTGTGCAAAGAGGGCATCGAGAGATTTCTAGAAAGTCCTTGTTTTCCCAAAACTGAGCTTTCTATCAAAAGTTATGGCCTTCTGAAGTTTTCTTCACTAACATTAAAATTTTGGGAAAAATTTCCTTGTGGGCTCATGCCAAATTTTTCCCTTGGAACTTAATAAAAAATTTGGGAAATTTTTTAACATTTTCCCCACCAGCCCACCGGCCCACAACCAATTAGAGGCTACCACATGGCCTCACGAGGCAACGGTGGAGGCACGACATAAAATTCTTCCTTGGAACTTTTTTAAAAAATTTGGAAATTTTTGTTGTTTTCCTCCGCCGCCCACAATCCCACATCCATCGGGTACTACCACATGGCAGCATGGGGTGATAGCGGAGGGGAACCCACGTGACTTTATCATTTTTGAAATTTTTGTTTTTGGAAAATTTAAAAAAATCCTATGAAACCCCGCACTCCCCTTACGGCTTTGGAAAAATCCCCTCCGCGGATGCGTGGGCCCACGTGTGCTTTTAACCCTTTCCCCCTCCTTGGTGAATTCTCCCAAAACCTCTGTCACCCCACCCTTCCCTAATTTCTTCTCCCCCATTTTGGCTTTTCGGCGCCACGTGTCCTTAGCGCGCGTATGGCAAGGTGCGGAAAAAATGTGGACCTTGCTCCCATCGGGGAAAATTTCAAAACACCTCCCCACCACCCGCCAACCCAAAAATGGATTTTCTCCCCACTTGACACATGTCCCTTTTGGGAAAATTTTCACCCCAAGGCCCACCAGCCCATAACGGAGTTCTACAAGGAGTTAGAAGGACTTCTTTATATCATCGGAAAGGTGAGAAAATTTCCTATCCAATGGGAATGATTTAGAGAATTTTTAAATGCATTAAGTGTGAAAAAATCAAGTTGAAACTCTGAGCCTATTAGAGAGTGGGTATGGTGATAAATTACCCTCTGAACCTAACTAAAACTTCTACCCCTAAAATTTGGACCTTGTGACATCTTATTAATATAAATAAAAGGGAAGTATCTTCTTTTAGATTGAACTTGTTCTAGTACATTAGTGATAGTTGTTTCCTTACAACCTAATTGTTTGTTCCTTTAAACCAAAAAAAATTATTCCATAATTTTCCTAACTAATACTAGGTTTTTTCTTGGGTCTCAAGTGGGTTGTTTTAGCGGGCATCATAACTCGTGATGGTTTCCAATCCTTCACTCACTTATCTCATTCCTCCTAGGCCTTTCTTTAGACACCTAAAGTATTCTTACACTTAGTATTTCATCCAATTCAACCAATTGATGACACTTCATTAATCAACCCTTCTTGACTCCACTCTCGGATGCCCATTTACGACACCTTCTTGGTCGTATTCTTCCCATATTCAATTTGTTTGGCTAATATCTCTCTTATTAGCTAAACATTCCTCCCAACTCTTAACGAGTCTCTAATCACTTGCTAATCAAGTTTAACTAGCCTAAACCTATTATCCAAAATTCATCCCTCAAGGTAATTTTGATAACATGCATCAAATTCTTCAGTCTCGAGCAAGTAGATTGATTCAAGGCTTGAAATTGTGTTTTTGGGCCCCCTCGGCTTCTCTCTAACTCTCCCATCCAAGAAGAAATCCCAACGAGTTAGAAAAAATAGAAAAAATAAGGTTGTAGGATTGTTTTAAAGCATTTCGGGTCTGAAGGGTTTGGGTTGTACCAGTCGGGTCGTATTGAGGTTCGTCATACCAAGTTTGGGGCCGAAATACAAAGAAAATCGGCTAAGTCAGACATTTTTGTCCCAGTGCGGTCGTGGGACATTGGGACGTCGAGACGCTGAATACGTCAAAAGCTGAAACAACTGAAGGTAATAAAAATTGTCTAAGTCTTTTGTTTCGTGCGGTTTGGGACAGCCGACAAAAGTACGCGTGGGACACGAATCGGCCGATTTGCCGAAAGATGGTCCATTTCGGCGGTTCGGGATTTTCTTCAGGATAGCCGGACAAAAGTACGCGAGGGACGCGCGGGATGCGAAAAGGTGAAAAAACCGCAAAAGAGACAAGGAATCCTGAATCGGCCGATGCGGAAGAATGTGTCCAGATAGCCGGGACAAAAGTAAATGCAGCGCGTGGGATGTGAAAAATCAAATGGCCGAAGGCAAAGAAGAAAAGTCAACGTTTGACCCGTGAACTTCAAACGGCCATATCTTTTGACTCCGAGCTCCGATTTTCACAAAAATGGACTTTCTTATTTTTAATGAGGGTAGATATATTTAATTAAAAGAAACATATTCAGCTCCAGTTAGTTAATGCTCATTCCCGTCAAATGACAGAAAACGCCTGCTAGACCCAAAATAGCTGCCCACACTCAGAAGGCCATAACTTTTGCATTTCTCAACGAAATCACACAAAATTGATACCGTTGGAATTGCGGCTTTGAGACTAATGCACAGAAATCAAGAAATTCTAGATTTGATGAGATATTGATTGATATTGTTTAGAAAATGTGGTCGGGTTCATAACAGTGTTTTAGTTGGTAGTTGGGAGTGCAATTAAGAGGCATGGTCACCATTCTTTCTCTGCTGTAGCACCTGGGATAGTATGGGGAGAATTTTGTAAGTAATATAAAATCATTTTACTCCATTTAATGCCTCTTACAAGTTGTTGAAGGATAGATTTTGGGATTTCCATTTTCCTTCTCTCTCTCTTCTCATTTTTTCTATAAATTGGAGTGTTGGGCTCATTGTAAAGGAGAGGTAGTTTTTGTAGCAAAGCTCTGCCAAAATTTCTTTGTGAAGCCAATGTGTTGCAAGCCCTTTTTTGGACTCCTTGCATGGTGATCCAGGCCCTTACCTTGTAACTGATTGAACTATGAATATCAGGAAGCAATAAAATACAAGTTTGTGGATGTATCTTCCCCTATTGTGTTTTCTTGCATTCTTCTTGCCCCTTTAACCTTGATTACAAGAATATTGTGTCTATTATTATGTTATTATAGGGATCCATTATCATTGTGTATGTTTGAAATATTTTTGTAAAATGCATTTTGCTAGATTATAGAGAACTGTCATCACCCCTTCTAGCGTGTGCTTTGCTTCTGTATCTCACGCATTTGAAGACTACTCTCACACCCTCCTTTTCTGGTGTATCACCGCTGTAGTGTAGGCTTTCATTTTATGCATTCTCTCTCCTGGTCCCTTGGAAATTTAGATTAGAATAGTTAGTTTCCCTGCATTAGAGTAGATTGTGGCAGGTAGTTTAGGAGCAAGAACCAGCTTTCTCTGGAGGTCTATCTCAAGTAGCAAGTCCCACAACTTGGAGATAGTACCCATGTTATCCAATCACACCGTGAGTTCAAGTATATGTGCTTGTATAAACATAGGGCTGCTGTGATTCGGTGATAACAAAACCCTAGTTAACTATCCTAAACCTAGCTTAACTAAGCCTAAAGCATGTTTATCCTAATCTAATCTAAAATTTATTTTTGAGCTTTAGTCCCGCCGGGAATGCAAAATTTGTGCATTTATTTGTGCTTAAGCTAAGTTAGATGAATAATAACTACCACCTAAATAGTTCTATAACAAAGCTAAGACAAAATCTAACCACCATCAAAGATGAGAGCTAAACAAGATCAATACTAAGCATAATGTATTAACTTTGAATCAACACGCTAAAGTATTCAAACCTCTAGTTCTCTAGATTACCAACAAAAATTCAATGGACCTATGTAGACTCCATGGTAATCAAATTGACTATTTTGATCTTCAAGAACCTAGGAATGGGAGCTCATCAAAGCTTGGCTACAAGACCCTTTGACTATTCCCATATGACCCAAGAACTTGGAAAAATACAAGAAAGGAGGCTTAGCTCTTCAAATGGTGAATTTCTCAAGAGTAACAAAGGAAAGCTTATAGTCTATTTTCTATGTGCTTTACTTTTGTCTTCTTAAGGAATTTAGGTGTAATTGTAAAGGTAGGAGGAGGGCTCTTTATATAGCCCATTGGATAAAGGAATCACTACATCCCTTTGTATGTGGGATAATAGAGATGTTGAGTTAGTTGTGGATAAGGGGGTTTAGATAGGGTTGAGTTAACTTTAGAGGGTTTGTTTGTCCTTTAGTCACTCATGTGGATAAAGGAGGCTCATTAATTAATCAAGATGATTTAATTAATAGATATGCAAACTTATAGAAGCTTTTAGAGGAATATTAGGATGATTTAGACTATAGAAGGGGATTAAATCAATTAAATATTGATACATTGGTTAAATGAAAGGGAAAGATAATTAATTAATAATAATTAATTAGTCTAGATATGCAAGGAGACTAATTAACGGAAGGTTGTTAATTAGGATATTTGCTGGATAGGCAACTTAATTACTTAACATAGTGTAGTTAATTAACGACGATAGGAGAGAATATGAGAGCTTTTGATGAAATATTGCCAATTTGAGGGAAAGGAGATAATTAGTGCAATTTAAGTATTTAAATTGATCAGGCATAATTATGGGTGTCTACACTTTCGTATTACCTTTCTTACTCCCAATATCACCTCACTGACCATTTATTCATATTTCCATGTTACCTCCATTGTTCCCACTCTTCCCACATTGTCCCCTCCATTTACAATGACATCCACAGCTATGATGATTTCACTCCTTAATTCGACACATCCCATATATTTCATGGATATTATGACATCATATTTCCTCAACATAGAAATGCCATTTCCACCACTACCACCATTTCACATAGGGACAACTATTCGATTGGTGCCAATATTTTTTTGTACTAGGGATTCCAATGTAAATCTCAATGGATCATTCTATTTGGAAGATAAGGTAACACAAATATATTACTATTCTTATGGGTGATCTCATGAGGAAATTTTCAACTCATCCTTCTACTACATAAGTATCCCTAGTTTTTACAACTCCCAACCTACCACTATGTCAACAATGATCATATCTATAGCCATATAAGTGGAATATCCCACAAAAGATAAGGTAAGATTGGTTAAACAACAATGGAAAAAATAAAAATTGTTTCGACATATCAAGCCTCTACCTATACAACTCCTAATGTATCCTTGTTTTATAATAATAAAAATAAGAAACTACAAAATTTTATGACCAATAGGATAAAGGATTTAAGGATAAGACATTTTCCTTAGAATTCAATAATATATTTTGGTCTTTTGAAGAAAGAAATGATGATAACAAGGGTAATCCATTTATCCTTTTAATATAATGGAAGCATTCCCTAAAATGGTAAAAGGATCTTTGTAGGAAGTAAAAGAGGATGTCATTACTAGCAAACCACAACTTACTCTAGCTCCTCTCTTAGAGTTGAGGTATATCATGATTTGAAGTAATTATTTAAAAACTTCATAGATATATCTAGATAAAATCACAAGGAAGACATAATCCATGTGAAGATTGATGGTTTGAAATGGGATTTCATGGACTTAAAAGCTAAGATTGTAGACATTTTAAATATTTGTGAGGCTAATTTTATGCCAAAATTTCCTCTCATGTCTGTGGGATGATGTGATCACCATTAAAAATAAGTTGGAAAAGAAAAATTTGAATTGATAGAGGAATAAAACACATTATAAACCAATTTCAAGCACTTGGACCTATTTCACATCAACACTATTTCTCTTGTATAGATGGGTTTAACACAACTACTAGATCCATCCCGAATTTTTTCGACAATTACACAATTTGATGGGTATTGTTGTATTTTACATTTTTAAAAAAGTGTGGAGTCATTTTCATCTATTAACATAGGAATGCACGAGCTCATTATTACCATTTCGTTAAAATTAGAGAAAACCAAAATCATAAGGTTAATTTTTGAATGAATGCTACAAAAATTTATCGATGCCATTCAAAAGAGAGAGGAACCCTATAAACTGTTAATTGTAAACACTCATGTATTGGATAGAAATTTCAAACTTTTTCAACAAGATCAAAATATCTATTTACACAAAAATTGAGGAGATAAATGTCCCATGTAGACACAAACCATTAATTTTGTCTTTTTAACAGTCTATTTTTTCCCTTTATACATGTAATGATCCACCCAATGTTTATGCTTCAAGCTAGATAAATAATCTTAATTAGTGAAGACTATAATTAGAATAAATTTTGCAAACATGTGAGAATGTTTTCATTTTTATCTTTTCAATCTATATTAAGTTCTATTTTTTTAGTTTTAGCTTATTTTTTTATTAGAAGTCTCCAAAATTAGACATAGAGCATGAGGTTACATCCCATAACTCTATAAAAGTATATAATTACATTGTAAAAGGGATCTTGACACTAGTCGATTATTACAAAGAAATTTTTGGAACTTTCAAGTGGTTTTTCGAGTTTCACGTCATGTTTTAATTATTGACTATTGTCTTGATTCCTAAAAAATATCTTTTCTTATTAATTAGAGTTTTAACTTCAATTCTCGATTAGATCTTCTACAGAGTCATGAGTTTGAGATTTTTAATCTTAGTTTCATTTATTAGTGTTTGTTTTTATGATAATTTTAGATGTGTTTTTGTAATCTTACAGGTTTAATTGGTTATTGGTTTTGATATATGGATCTTAATTTTCTTTTTTTTTGGAATTTAGTTATCTTAAAATAATTGTTCTTCTAATTATCTCTCTAATAAATGATTTATCAATCAAAATTTTTATTTACTTAGTTAATGCATAATTAAAGTTATTTTTGTGGTTTCCATTGAATAATTTCTTGAGGTGATAGGAATTGAGTCCCAAATAATTCTCCTTTTATTTGGTTCATGTGTGGTTTATCTAAAATCAAAGGTATATGTTATGCTTAATCAATTAAACATAATCTAGTTTAATCCCTAAGCAAGAACTAAAAGACTAAACTACCGAAATGAGAGGATGAGAGGCAATTTTTTGAGGGGCCATTTGCTTGTAATCAAACCAACTATTTATAGAATTCCCATTCACCCCAAGGAATTTTGTATGATGGAAAAATGACAAGTGAGTGTGAGAATCTACACGTAACTCTTCCTCACACCCGACCTCCCGAGGTCATGCTGAGACAACCGGTGGGAAGGAATATACGTGGGGAGTAGACAAACTAGTTAGGCAATCTTATGTCTCCGACACGCACTAATGGAATCTGTGAATCTAAGGCAAAGAAGGCCCTCCTAACCTGAACTAGCATGATAAATCATTCGGTGAGGATGACTGCTCGAAGGCTCCAATCAATATCAAGCTCTGGCATGATCCGATCTATAGGTTGTGGAATATGTGGAAGATAACATGTGGGTGCTTCGTAGATATCTCCCGATAGGGTCATGAAAAATGGATGATGGATATAAGAAAAATTCTATGGGCGATTCTCTGGTCTAGTCCAGAAAGCCTTAACATGATTCACTGCTTGTTATCCCGTAAAATTGACAAGGGCAATTTTACCGATAACCATACCGAAATTTTGTTTCGATCCCTCGCTAGGATCCCTCGCGTTAAACATTGCAAAATCCCTTTCTGGGAAAATCTGGTTTTCGAACTTAGTCTTTTTTGGCTGGGCGCATGGAATTACTATGTAACACAATGTTTTGGTGCACCCCCTTTAAATCCTTTGGCACATAATCTCATGTCAACACAACTTTTGTTGTGCCATGTTTTGGTGCGCCAAAGGGTGCACATAATCTCATGTCGACATCCCTTTCGGTGCGCCAAAGGTGTGCTTAATTTCATGCTGGACAAATGCTTTCGTGCGCCAAAGGGTGCATGCTTTTCCATGTCGACAGCAACTTTCATGCGCCCTTTACAAAGTGGGTGGTGCATTTATGACTAGCTCACCTATATATAAAATTTGCGTGCCCAAATGTCATTATCATCAGACGCATATCACATGATTTTTATTCTCTGAGCCTGTCAGCCTCTGCCTCATCATTTTCAACGCATTGTGGACCCGTTTTCAAGATTTTCACTATTTATCCAGGTAAGAGGTTCTTCTCCCTCTCGTGCATTTTGCGTTTTTGGTTCTTGGTGTGTTTGTGGTCTGGTTTTAGTTTGCGTTTGGAGTATTGAATATCTAATGTTGATCTAAGCCTCCTCCTTTTGCTATTATCCCTCCCCCTCTGTCCAGATCTGCTGGTAGGGGGACTTGTCTGAAAAGCATAGTTTTGTTTCCCTCATCTTTGAGCTGTTTCACTGCCCAAATACCCTGCTAAACTTACAGAAGAGAGATGGAGAAAAGGATTGTTTTTTCCTATGGCGCACCGGCGCGTCTTGCAACATCAGAAATAGTTGCGCCCCTTAGGTGCATCTGTCACCCCTGTAACATGATAAAAACCCGTGCCAATGGCACACCCATCTTGCCTACTGCATCGTAAAATTCTGCACCCCCAAGGCGCGCCTCTTTCATATGCTACAAGCGCTAACCTTGCGCCCTCTTTGGCGCATCAACCTTCCTTGCTACATCATGTTTCTATGCGCCAATGGCGCACCCAACATCCGTGCAACACAGGCTTTATCTCAGACTAAGTACAAGGCTTTGAAGGCGCAGGCACATCCCTCCTTACAGCAACATCATGTTGTGTTAACCCTTCGTGCACTGCGCCATGGCACACGAAAATTTCCTGTTACACAAACCTTACATGCGCCAAAGGGCGCACCAAATCCCAGTGCAACATGAAAAGTCTATGCGCCAAAGGGCGCATCCTGTCTCTATGTAACACAATGTTTTCATGCGCCTTTTATAAAATGCACTCTGCAGATTCTGCACCATGCGCGCTTTGCGCCAGTTTAACCTTTGCAACACCCCTTTCCTGTGCGCCTTACCTATTTAGCCCTATAAGCTGCAATTTTCATGCACCCTGTGCCCTGAGCCTAATAATAACTAACTCCTCCTTCTGTTGGCACTTCAATGGGAAATCAAATGACTGATACAACCTTTCTACGTTGGGTTTCACTTCTTCTTCATGCAGATCAGCAACTGAGTTCGAAAGAACATATGTCTACATCTAGCAAGAGACCCATCAAATCCAAAGGAAAGGCTAAGCTTACAGAGGAACAAATAAAATATAAATATCGAGGGTCGAATGCCCGAGTCTCAGGCCGAGTGCAGCATGGACGTCAGAGATTCAGAATTGGGACATATTGATATGGAGGAATTCTGGGCCAGGACTCAGAAAGTCACAAGGAGTCCATGGATGGACAAATTGATCGGCAGTGCCCTGCACTTCGCCGGAGGAATTCCCGTCAGTGCCATCAATAATGAATTTATGATGGTGGTTTCCCAGTGTTACAACAAGGACACAAGGTGTGTCGAAAACAACAAGGGCAAGGTAGTCATTAACCTCACTGCCCATCATTTTGAGATAATACTCGGCATCCCTCACCACCGGCACTTTGTGGCCGTCAGCCAAGCGGAGTGCATTAAGGCCTGGGATGACAATGAGGATCAATGTATGCAACTAATGAACGAAGTCTATCTGAAGAACAAGAAGGTAATAACCCGGTGGCCCCAAATCATCCACCGCAGCGACTTCTCAGAAGAGCTCAACGACACCATTACATTCCTGAGCAGGGTCTTCGGGCTTTCTGATGCCCATTATTTCCATAAATGGATGTCATGTACTTAGAGACCATGAACAAGAATATGCCCGATTAGTGCTTTTGCTGGGAGAAATTATAAGCAAGACAATCTCTCGAGCAGCTCTACAACAATTCAAAGACAACGAGGACATTTCATATGAACTCCTACGTGGTCTACGCCCAGTAGCATCGAGAGAGGGACTATCCAGGCCTGACGCGGAGTGGAGTTTGGCCTCAGGTCAAAATATACAAGTATTATCCAGAATGAGGCCGGAGAATAGCATCTCCCAATTCACCAAAATCAATGATGCATTCTTCTACCACATCATCTACTCGCTGAGGCCGAATATGACTTATGGTCGCATCGACCAAAAGCATAGTAGCAGCCACCGAGAAATGGGGGCCCTGTTTACCCAGCCTCCCTACATTCACCTATCTAAGGGCTGCCAACTTTTGGCAGAGCCAACCAGCTACCAAGGTATGCTGGACCTAAGCTGATTCTCACTGAACTGCCAAGGCAAACCTAATCACATATCACGAGAAATATCCTTAAAAGAAAGAAGGGTGGAACTCCTTTCCCCCTCACAAGATGCCGATAAACATGCTCTACCCACCACAAGGTGAAGGAGATGTTCGCAGAGCCGGAGTTACTCAATTTGAAACATGACTTCCCGGCCCTAGCCTACCTTCCTCTACCAAGGGTGAAACTTGATCCAATCCATATTCCTTAGATCGAGGATATTTATATTGACGTCCTCCATGAGGTGGAGCTCAGAAGGAAGGATCATTCTCGCCTAGCATTGGCAGAAATCATCCAATATGGGGTAGCCATTGTCCCCAAAGGCTTCCAAACTACGGAAGATGAAGTAGACAAGGTATATACTGACACAGATGGGGATGATTGGCCCTTTCCGGCCATTGATAGAACTAAGGCTCCTCAGACAATTGAGGAGAGGGTCAAGGAGACTCTGCGGAGGACAGAACATTGGTGCCGGATGAACGGCCTAATCTACCTCGGGGTTGATTTCACAACATCCCCATTGGGCAACGCACCTCCACGATCCAAAAAGTAGCCTAAAGGCAAGGGCAAAGGCGTAGAAGGTGAATCCAGCACCATTCAGGAAGAAGCCCCTGAGAGTCCTCCTTCCGCAGCACCAGAATAGGTAATATCTCTCGGTCACACCGCAGAAAAGAAGCAGAAGAGGAAGTTCCAATAGGCCCATCCACTCAGGATGTCGGCATCGTTACAACAACTGAGGTCCCTTCCGTCCCTTCTTCTCTTCCTTCCCCTCCTCGAGTGACTCAAGCGACCATCCCTTTAGTCGTGTCCTCTTCCCCTTCTTCTACTATTTCCCCCGCCTCTTCATCTATCTTTTCTTCCCTCGTTGATCTGTCCTCCTCCATTTCTTCCCTCATCTCCAAGCTCCCTTCCCTTCCTATGTCTTCCGTAGCTACGCTTCCCCTTCCTTCCATGGGCACTTCTTCAGCTATTCTCTCAATGCCGCCGCCACGTGTCTCCACATTTTTCCCCTCTTCTTCTGCAGCTGCCCCTCCTCTGTTTCCGGTCCTTCTACCATAGGTCCAGCTTGGATCTCTCAGCAGCTAAGTCAGCAAAAGAGGAAAGTTCCCATCGCTCCGATGGAATTTTCCGTAATCCCATCTAAGGGGGCGAAGAAGCAGAAGCCTGTCACGCGCTTCTCTCAAAGTGCTGCAGGAGAGAGAGTTATGGAAATCGCATACCCCAATCCCCTCAAAGAGAAAAAGGATCTGTCTCCGACAGATTTTACTGTGACCCAAGTCACAATGGGGACATCTTCCGAAAGTCTTCAGGGGGAGGCTCTTTCTGCAGTTGACGCCCTCTGCAAAAAGCTTCAGGAAATCAAGGAAGAGAAAAGGCAACTGAAGGAGCAAAACAAATATCTGCTCCAAGCCTTACAGAAGATGGGTAATGCGCCCTACAACTGCCGCCGAGACTTCTGAGCTTCTCAGCCAGGAGAAAATTAATGAGTATGCCAAAATCGGTGAGCAGGGTATGGCCGTTTCCGCTTGGAGGAGCCAAATCCTCAAAGACAGTGAAAAAGTGATCGCCGAGTTCTCCGACTTGTACCTGAACATCAGTAAGGTGAATAAAGAGCTCCAAGCGTTAGCAGGGCCCATATCAGAAGAGTTGGAACATGCCAGACTGCAACACGAGACCTTCCAACAAATGTTTGACTGTTCAGTCGAAGATCTGGTCAAGTTTGGCGTCTTCGGCCATCCAAGGGCCCTCAACAAAATCATGTCCACTCTGGACTACCGGGTGGATCAGCTAGAATTTATTCTAGAAAAGATTGACAAAGTCAAGGAAGAAGCCCTGGATGCGATGCACCAAATGGAACGAATTGTTCTTAATATGTCGCCAGGGTTACTTACTCCTTCCTTCACTTTAAGGAAAGCTGATGAAACCACCCGGATCTTCAAGGAGATCGCTTCTCAAGGAACGGGGCCAGAGGTCACATTTGACACAGAATCTATCAACAACCTACTAGCCTGTAGAGACTTCATCGGGTTCCTCATTGAGGCGGAAAAGGACTATTCCAAACTCCCAGAGAAGCTCGTAGATGAGCGGGAGACTTGTGAGGCGATAAGTGATAGGCACAAGGATCCTTCCCAGGATCAACTAGGGCCAATAATCAACAAGTTCATGGAATACCGCTCTCAGTTCCATATCTCGTCACCTGAGGAGCAACAAAAGTAGTCCACCCCCTTTCGGCCGCAGGATGATGATGATGAATAGCTGCTTCTTCTTCTTCTTCTTCTTCTTCTTCTTCTTCTCTTTCTCTTCTCCGTCTTTCTTTTTGGAAATATCTGGAGTATGTTGATACAAATGATGATGTCATCCATCAAGTTGTAAAAAGTCAACATGACTTTTAGATATTTTGTAAATATCTTTGTAAATAGTTGTTGGCTCCTTTTTGCCTTCTTTTCTCTTCTTCTTCTATATATACTCCAATACTTGTAGTATTGTGGGATGGATGGATATCTTTCAGATGAGAAATAGAAGTGAAGAAAAAAGACTTTGAGCTTTCTTATGTGTAACAAGAAAACAATGAATACAAATATTGAGACTTTGTCTTTGAATAGTCATGTGTTATGCATCGACCTTTCTTATGTTAGATCCGTATGTGTTTATTCTATTAGATTCATATCTACTTTTTTGTCATTTATTCATCATTAGTATTGCTTTGTTTGTTTATGCAAGTAGGTTTGGCTCATGTTTTACTACCAACCCCAAAACTTAAATCTTCCGACCTTTCTGCTTTGGAATTCATTTCTTTTCTTCCTTCGGACCTGCTCTTTCTTCATTCCCTCTTCCTTTCCTTTCTTTTCGCAGTCGGAAAAACCCCTACTGGGATGAGATCCCAAACCCCCGAAGGCAGAATCTGTGAGACTTGCATAGATTCCTGCTAGTAGAATAGCAATAAACCAGTCTCACTTTTACTGACTCAAAGAGGGGCTATGCCCTGCACACTGTTGGCTCATCTATCCATAGATCTGTCCAGGTGACAGATTTTCGGACCAACAGTTTTTGGTGACTCCACTGGGAACGAACAGATCTATCAGATCTTTGATAGTGATAGAATAGAAAATCAGAAAAATCAGAAGAATCACTATCTGTTTGTAAATCTGAACTTTTTGTTAAAAATCCAAAAAATTTGCAAAAGTGCTCCGAATTGAAAATTTTCTTCTGAGATCCATAGATCTGGCCTAGTTGGAGACCTTTAGTTCACTGAGTTTTTATAAAAATCAGTATTTTGCCGTAGATCTGAGTTTTTGACTGTTTGCTAAAAGTTTGAAACCCTTTGAAAAAAGTCAAAATTAGATCCGAAAATCAGCTTACTAATCTTCTCTACCATCTTATCCTCATTGTTATTTGTCATTAACCGCAATCGGTTTTCTGAAGAGGATAGTTTTTAAATATTTAGAAAAGTGCATGCTGCTGGTTTTTATCAGAAAAACCAGAAAATCAGCAAGTACAACCAAAAAGAAAGTTTGAATCTGCGCCATAATGTTGCAGATCTGGAAGGTACACTGCGAGTGAACCTTTTACGCGCAGCAGGAGAGCCCGTGGAGAATCTGATCCTACTTTTGATCTACTTCAAAGGCATAATTTCAGCATAACACCGGCACGCTTTTCAGCGCTAAGCTTGGCTGACCGGTCATCCAGGAGTGTCTCGCCTTCTCAAAGGAAAAATCTTTCGCAAGGGGCATCCACATCCCTTTGTAGTGCCTTGTTACTCAGTGGAACCATGCTTCCAGCTCGTGTTCTCTTTCCGGCTTTTCAAATGGTAGTACCATGGGGAAACGTGATGGGTCCTTTGGCTTTACCACATCCAGTTCACGCACTCCCTCACGGAAACCAAAAGAATTTTCCCAAATTCGACAGGAGCGGAAATCAGAGCACGGATTCCCACATATCTACATTCATCATGTCATGCAGTATCCTGGATGTAACTCACGAGGATGTGTCGGTTCACCTTTTTCTGGAAACTCTACAAGGACCTGCGGCTGAATGGTTTCAGCATTTACCAGCCGGATCTATTACTAGTTGGGCCACCTTGCAGGATGCTTTCAAAGACAGATACAAGCCTTCAAAGGATGCATTTGCATTATTATCACAGATCACTCACCTGAAGAAAGAGGCAAATGAGACCATTCGTGATTTTATCCCCGGTTCAATGCACTAATCAACCGTGTTCCTGTTACCATGCTTCTAATGCCGAAAATCAAAAGTGTTTCTTCGTAAACGCTATGAGCTCAAAAGTTAGTTTCTTGCTCCTTCAGGAACAAGTTGCCACCTTGATTCTCGCCCAAGCCGCTGCTATTCACATAGAAGATAATTTGATAATATCTAGCGAATTGAAAAAGGAATTAGCCAAGCCTAAATCTTTGGGCCCTTCGCCCACTACTTCGTCTGATCCAACCTTTCAAAAGATGGCAAATGACTTGCTTGCATTAAAGAAGCAATTGGCCCAGGCCTCTCCCAGTTCCTCATACCGGGATATTCCGCGGAGGAATTTCATTCCTAACAATGTTTCGCAAAGGCCGCGCTTACCCGCAACCGCTCCACGGTTGGCACTTGAGGCTCCTCCGGTCAACGCTCTGGCCGAAATCGAAGAAGAAGAGTAGTATTATGAAGAACCTTCGTCTCAGGGTGAAGATGATCAAGATGTCGGTGAACCGACTGGTGACTCTACTATCGGGTATATGGAATTTGATGAGGAAGAATCTGATGAAGAAGAGGGTACCTAGGGATATGCAAGCGACAGTCATACACTGTTTTTACTCGCTCGCAAGGAAAAGAAGCAGAAGTTGCTGCCCATGTCTAGCAGGAGAAGGCCATGTCAAACGCGCCTCCGATCATTGCTAAAAGAGGTAATCCTCTTCCTACTCAAATCCCTGGAAAATCTTTTGCAAGGAAACATTTTCCCCTATCTCTCCTCCAAATCAATCCTCTCACGTTCCTACCAGGGCCAGTAATCCTATTCCATCATCGCGAGGTGAGGGACTCATTCCTTCACCAATGCAACCCTTGGCCGCATTTGATATCATAGATCATGCAAAAAATACCAAGATCCAAATGTTTGAAGCCGAGTATCTTCAGTCAAATCCCAAACAACTTGTGAGATTGACCAAGTATATTCAAAGTCAAGTTGTTGTATCTAATCAGGTTTCCCCAAAAGGAATCCTTTCCACTCCCCCTGAATCTCACATAAATGTTGCTTCAACATCTCGCATCGTGCAAGATAGAGCCTTTCTATTTCTCCTCCTAATCAATGGACACAAGCTGAGTAACTGCATCATTGATTCCGGGGCTTCTGATAATGTCATGCCGGCAAAGGTCGCCCATGCTCTGGGCCTCACTCTTACCAAGCCTTTCGGCAGATGTTATTCCTTGGAAACCAAGCAGTTTTCGTTGGTTGGCCAAATTAAAGACGCGCAATTCAAGTTTGCGGCATTCCCAGGATAAAAGAGTAAAGATGATCCTCGTTGCGACATTCTCAGCAGCTATGGAATTTTGCTAGGAAGAAGTTTTTGCAACGAAGTTGGTGGGGAAATTCATATGGACTGGTCTAAAGCTAGAATTCCCGTCAAAGGCGTAATGCAGACTTTGGAGCCGGAATCACAAAAAAAGTACTTGGTTACTAGCTCTGAAGACCCCAAAGCTCAAATCCTTTTTGAATCATCAGGGATGGGGAACTATTTCTTGTCTACCGAGACGGACAAAACGGGTGTCCTCATTCAGGAAAAAGATCTTAATGAGATCTGGACCTTGCAGTTTGATGGCAGTTGCGCAACTAGTGGATGTGGCGCTGGGGCCGTGCTGATATCTCCCGAAGAGGAGGTAATTCCTCTCTCTTTCAAATTGCAGTTTTTCAACACAAACAATACTGCTGAGTATGAATCTCTGTTACTCGGTATGCAAGCCGCAAAAGAAAGAGGAATTAAAAATCTAAAAGTACAAGGTGATGCAGAGTTGGTTGTAAACCAAGTCAAGAGGATATATCAAGTAAAAAATGAGAGGCTCAGGCACTACCGTAATGCGGTGTGGGACAACATCGAAGAATTCGATGCTTTTTCAATTGAATCCATTCCAAGAGCTCAAAATGACATGGCTGATTCATTAGTTTTTCAAAGATCTCTCATGCTCCTCACCCGTGTTTGAAAATAGACAAATACACCATTGAGGTGGTTTTCCACCCGAGCGTGCCAGACAATTCTCAGCATTGGCAAGTTTTCAACGATGACAACCAACTCATTGCCTTTCTGGAAAAATCAAAAAATTTTAAAGAATTGCACTTTGAAGGATCTACTTCCACTTGCCGTGAATCAGTCACCAATCAAGGCGATGAATCCGAAGGGAACGATGGCATATGTCAGCTCAAAGGGAATAAAATCCCAAAGGGCCTAGTTTCTCTGGAGCGGTTGTTCGACAGGCATGACCGTTTTGTGAAAAAGAAGAGGCGAGATGACCCTGACTCATCCCCAGAAACCGAACCGGTCAATATAGGTTCGATGGAGCACCCGCAATTTGTGAACATTGGCAAATGTTGCACACCTGAGGAGAAACGGAAATTTTTCAAGTTGCTAAAAAAATATATGGATGTGTTGGCATGGTCCTATGCCGATCTAAAGTCTTTTAAGCCAAAGGACGTTCAACATGACATTCCGTTGAAAGAAGATGTCAAAGCTTTTCGCCAGAAGCAGAGGCACTATAATCCTAAGATTTCGGGGACTATCCAGCCGAAATTCAGAAGATGCTTGGATGCGAGAATCATCTTTCCTATCCACCACAGTACTTGGGTAGCAAATATTGTGCCAGTGCGCAAGAAAAACGGTGAGATACGCATATGCGTAGACTTTCACAATTTGAATCAGGCTTCCTTGAAAGACAACTACCCTCTTCCGATAATGGATCAAGTTCTGCAAGCAGTAACTGGATCAGAGATGTTGTCCATGCTTGATGGTTTTTCAGGCTATAATCAGATTGAAGTTTCAGCTGAAGATCACTTTAAAACAACATTCACTACTCCCTAGGGTAAATTTTCCTACATCAGGATGCCTTTTGGCCTAACTAATGCTTTGCCACTTTTCAAATGCCATGGATTTCGCATTCAAAGGTATGATGGGGAAATTCATTGTGGTTTATTTAGATGACTTAACCATGTTCTCTAAACAACGAAATGATCATTGTGATCATTTGGAGCAAGTGTTGGCCAGGTGCCGAGAACATGGGATTTCCCTAAACCCAAAAAAGTCTGTTTTTGGAGTCACGGAAGGGAAGTTGCTAGGGCATGTGGTTAGCAAAGAAGGAACAAAGATAGATACCGAAAGAGTTAAGGCTATTCAAAGCCTTACTCTGCCTACAAGCAAGACTAGTGTTCATTCTTTCTTTGGAAAGGTGAACTTTCTCAGGCGTTTTGTTCCTGACTTTGCTGAGAAGACCCGTCACATATTGAACATGATGAAGGGGTCACCAACTTTCAGATGGAGCGAAGAGGGGAAAAGGTCATTTGAAGAAATAAAAGCTTCCGTTGCTCATGCACCAGTCTTGGTATGTCCCGATTTCTCCAAGGACTTCATCATGTACAGTTACGCATCTGAGCATACTGTGTCCGCAATCTTGATGCAAAAGAACTCGGAGGATGTTGAATCTCCGATCGCGTTCATGAGTTCTCCCCTCAAGCCTCACAAACTAAAAATGACTCAACTAGAAAAGCATGCCTTTGCCATTGTTAAAGCAAAGAATAATTTCAGGTATTACATTCTAAACTCGCATACGGTGGTGCTTTGGTCCTCGACGCGGCGGTGAAATCAATTCTAACTCAGCAGGAGTTAGGAAGCTTGCGAGGAAATTGGATCACAAAGGTCCAGGAGTATGACTTGGATATTAAACCAACCAAGCTGGTGAGGGGCAAGGGCCTGTGTTAGCTAATGGCTGAAAACAAAGATTCAGAAAACCATGATGACAGGGGTGACTACACCGACGAAGCACAAGACCAGTGGAAGAGTCCGTTTCTCTCCCTCGGGTTCTATTTGTTGCAACTAGTGATGAGTGGTACTCCGACATCACTTTCTTCCTTACCTACGGCGAATGCCCAATGCACCTAACTGCAAAGGAGAAGCGCACTATAAAGCTCAGAGCAGCTAAATATGTCATCTGGGATGACGATTTATATAAACGTGGGATAGATGGCATCTTTTTATGATGTGTTGACAAACCTCAGCAGGTAAAAATACTGGAAAGTTTTCACAATTCAGCCTGTGGGGGGCATTTCTCTTCCTCTGTGATAGCACACAAGATCATTCAAGCCAGGTACTATTGGCCGACGCTCTTCCAAGATACAGCCACCTGGGTGGTAAAGTGTGAACCTTGCCAGAATTGTCGGCAAGCCCAAGTTGGCTGCCTTTCCCCTAAGGCCGGTCATTATCAATGAACCATTCAGACAATGGGGAATTGATTTTATTGGTGCACTCAATCCTCAATCGAGTGCCGGACATAGCTATGTCCTTACAGCAATGGATTACTTCACCAAGTGGGTGGAAGCCATACCTGTCAAGCATGCCACTTCTGAGGTGGTTTGCAATTTCATTAAAGAAAATATCATTGTTAGGTTTGGCATTCCAAACAAAATCGTTGTTGATAATGCTTCTAACTTCTCCTCACGGGAAGTTATTAGTTTTTTCTATGAATATGGTATAATTTTGGCTCACGCCTCAGACTATTACCCTCAGGGAAATGGTTAGGTAGAATCCAGTAACAAGAACTTGGTGACCATCATACGGAAGTTAGTAGATGAGAATCAGCGAATGTGGGACAAGTCTTTGTATGACGCTTTGTGGGCCGATCGTATTAATCCCAAGAGATCTCTCGGCATGTCACCTTTTCAAGTGTTATATGGCACGATGCTTTGAACTCCCCATTTCTCGTGGAACTTCCCTCTCCGCGCTTAGCACGAACTATCAAAGATGAAACTTTCCAAAATTCTCTTGAAAAGAGAATCATGTATCTGGCAGAACTTGAAGAAAAGAGAGTAAGGGTGGTCGACAGGATCACTGAACATCAGAATCAAGTTAAGAGGTTGTTTGATAAGAAGGCCAAGCAGAGGGATTTTCAAGTGGGAGATCTCATCCTTTTGTGGGACAAGTGGAGAGAGCCAAAGGGCATGCACGGAAAGTTTGATTCCCTGTGGAGAGGGCCCTTCAAGATCAAGCAGCTCAATGGAGAGAATAGCTTCTATCTCTCATATCTGGATGGAACCGAGCTCCCGCTTCCTTATAGCGGGCAACATTTGAAGATCTTCAGGAAGTAGAGCTTGCTCTCTTCTTTGTACAGTTTGCTTTAGTTGTGTGTTTGCTTTTGTCATGTGTTTTCTTTCGGTTTGTTGTGTGTTTCCTTTGTTCTCCCTTGTTTTTTACTCTGTTACCCAATGGATAGGCACATGAGATCTGGGATTCTCTACCCCGAGTTTTCTCCGGATAGTCCCCGAAAGAGCCAACAGTTGTTATCCCGTAAAATTGACAAGGGCAATTTTACCAACAACCATACCGAAATTTTGTTCTCGATCCTCGCTAGGGATCCCTTACGCTCAAACATTGCAAAATCCCTTTCTGGGAAAATCTGGTTTTCGAACTTAGTCTTTTTTGGCTGGGTGCATGGAATTACTATGTAACACCATGTTTTGGTGCACCCCCTTTAAAGCCTTTGGCACATAATCTCATGTCAACACAACTTTTGTTGCACCATTTTTTGGTGCGCCAAAGGGCGCACATAATCTCATGTCGACATCCCTTTCGGTGTGCCAAAGGCGCGCTTAATTTCATGCTGGCAAATGCTTTCGTGCGCCAAAGGGCGCATGCTTTTCCATGTCGATAGCAACTTTCATGCGCCCTTTACAAAGTGGGTGGCACATTTATGACTAGCTCACCTATATATAAAATTTGCACGCCCAAATGTCATTATCATCAGACGCATATCACGTTATTTTTATTCTCTGAGCCTGCAAATTTCTCTACCTCATCGTTTTCAACACATCAGTGGACCCGTTTTCAAGATTTTCACTATTTATCCAGGTAAGAGGTTCTTCTCCCTCTCGTGCGTTTTGCGTTTTTGGTTCTTGGTGTGTTTGTGGTCTGGTTTTAGTTTACGTTTGGAGTATTGAAATATCTAATGTTGATCTAAGCCTCCTCCTTTTGCTATTATCCCTCCCCCTCTGTCTAGATCTGCTGGTAGGGGGACTTGTCTGAAAAGCATAGTTTTGTTTCCCTCATCTTTGAGCTGTTTCACTGCCCAAATACCCTACTAAACTTACAGAAGAGAGATGGAGAAAAGGATTGTTTTTTCCTATGGTGCACCGGCACGTCTTGCAACATCAGAAATAGTTGTGCCCCTTAGGCGCATCTGTCACCCCTGTAACATGATAAAAACCCACGCCAATGGCGCACCCATCTTGCCTGCTGCATCGTAAACTTCTGCGCCCCCAAGGCGCGCCTCTTTCATATGCTACAAGCGCTAACCTTGCGCCCTCTTTGGCACATCAACCTTCCTTGCTACATCATGTTTCTATGTGCCAATGGTGCACCCAGCATCAGTGCAACACAGGCTTTATCCGCGCTAAGTACAAGGCTTTGAAGGCACAGGCGCATCCCTCCTTACAACAACATCATGTTGTGTTAACCCTTCGTGCGCTGTGCCATGGCGCACGAAAAGTTCCTGTTACACAAACCTTACATGCGCCAAAGGGCGCACCAAATCCCAGTGCAACATGAAAAGTCTATGCGCCAAAGGGCGCATCCTGTCTCTATGTAACACAATGTTTTCATGCGCCTTTTATAAAATGCACTCTTTCTGGAGTATCTGCGCCATGCACCTTTGCACCGGATTTAACCTTTGCAACACCCCTTTCCTGTGCGCCTTACCTATTTAGCCCTGTAAGCTGCAATTTTCATGCGCCCTGCGCCCTGAGCCTAATAATAACTAACTCCTCCTTCTGTTGGCACTTCAATGGGAAATCAAATGACTGATACAACCTTTCTACGTTGGGTTTCACTTCTTCTCCATGCGGATCAGCAATCGAGTTCGAAAGAACATATGTCTACATCCAATAAGAGACCCATCAAATCCAAAGGAAAGGCTAAGCTTATAGAGGAAGAAATGAAATATAAATATCAGATGGTCAGAATGCCCGAGTCTCAGGCCGAGTGCAGCATGGATGTCGAGATTCGGAATGGGACATATCGATATGGAGGAATTCCGCCGAGGACTCAAAATGTCACAAGGAGTCCATGGATGGACAAATTGATCGGCAGTGCCACTGCACTTCACCGAGGAATTCCCGTCGCTGCTGGCCCAATAATGAATTTATGATGGTGGTTTCCCGTTGTTACAACAAGGACACAAAGTGTATCGAAAACAGCAAGAGGCGAGGTAGTCATTAACCTCACCGCTTGTCATTTTGAGATAATACTCGCATCATCCCTCACCACCGGCACTTTGTGGCCGTCGGCCACAAGCGGAGTGCCTTAAGGCTGGGATGACAATGAGGATCATTGTATGCAACTAATGAACGAAGTCTATCTGAAGAATAAGAAGGTAATAACCCGATGGCCCCTAATCATCCACCGCAGTGACTTCTCAGAAGAGCTCAGCGACACCATTACATTCCTGAGTAGGGTCTTCGAGCTTTCTGATGCCCATTATTTCCATAAATGGATGTTGCGGTACTTAGAGACCATGAACAAGAATATGCCTAATCAGCACTTTTGTTGGGGAGAAATTATAAGCAAAGACAATCTCTCTACGAGCAACTACAACAATTCAGCACAATGGGGACATTTCATATGAACTCCTACGTGCTCTACGCTGCAGCATCAAAGAGGGACTATCCAGGCCTGACATGGAGTGGAGTTTGGCCTCAAGTCAAAATATACGAGTATTATCTAGAATTGAGGCTGGAGAATAGCATCTCCCAATTCACCAAAATCAACGATGCATTCTTCTACGACATAATCACCCTCCGAGGCCGAATATGAATTATGGTCGCATACGACCAAAAGCATAATAAAGCAGCCACCGAGAAATGGGGGCCTGTTTACTCGATTCCCTACATTCACCTATCTAAGGGCTGCCAACTTTTTGGGAGAGCCAACCAGGCTACCAAGGTATGCAGGACCTAAGCTGATTCTCATTGGGAACTGTCAAGGCAGCTAATCACATATCACGAGAAATGCCTTAAAAGAAAGAAGGGTGGAACTCCTTTCCCCCTCACAGTGGTGATACACATGCTCTACCCACCACAAGGTGAAGGAGATGTTTGCAGAGTGGAGTTACTCAATTTGAAACATGACTTCCCACCAAGCCTACCTTCGACCCAAGGAGCTGTCTACCAAGGGTGAAACTTGATCCAATCCATGTTCCTCAGATCGAGGATATTTATATTGACGTCCTCCATGAGGTGGAGCTCAGAAGGAAGGATCATTCTCGCCTAGCATTGGCAGAAATCATCCAATATGGGGTAGCCATTGTTCCCAAAGGCTTCCAAACTATGGAGGATGAAGTAGGCAAGGTATATACTGACATAGATGGGGACGATTGGCCCTTTCCAGCCATTGATAGAACTAAGGCTCCTCAGACAATTGAGGAGAGGGTCAAGGAGACTCTGCGGAGGACAGAACATTGGTGCCGGATGAACGGCCTAATCTACCTCGGGGTTGATTTCACAACATCCCCATTGGGCAACGCACCTCCACGATCCAAAAAGCAGCCTAAAGGCAAGGGCAAAGGCGTAGAAGGTGAATCCAAGGACCATTAAGGAAGAAGCCCCTGAGAGTCCTCCTTCCGCAGCACCCGAGCAAGGTAATATCTCTGGTCACACCAGAGAAAGAAGCAGAAGAGGAAGTTCCAATAGGCCCATCCACTCAGGATGTCGGCATCGTTACAACAACCGAGGTCCCTTCCGTCCCTTCTTCTCTTCCTTCCCCTCCTCGAGCGACTCAAGTGACCATCCCTTTGGTCGTGTCCTCTTCCCCTTCTTCTACTGTTTCCCCCACCTCTTCATCTATCTTTTCTTCCCTCATTGATCTGTCCTCCTCCATTTCTTCCCTCATCTCCAAGCTCCCTTCCCTTCCTATGTCTTCCGCAGCTGCAGTTTCCCTTCCTTCCGTGGGCACTTCTTCGGCTATTCTCTCAATGCCACCACCACGTGTCTCCACATTTTTCCCCTCTTCTTCTGCAGCTGCCCCCTCCTCTGTTTCCGGTCCTTCTACCATAGGTCCAGCTTGGATCTCTCAGCAGCTAAGTCAGCAAAAGAGGAAAGTTCCCATCGCTCCGATGGACTTTTCCGTAATCCCATCTAAGGGGGCGAAGAAACAGAAGCCTGTCACGTACTTCTCTCAAAGTGTTGCAGGAGAGAGAGTTATGGAAATCACATACCCCAATCCCCTCAAAGAGAAAAAGGATCTGTCTCCGACAGATTTTACTGTGACCCAAGTCACAATGGGGACATCTTCCGAAAGTCTTCAGGGGGAGGCTCTTTCTGCAGTTGACACCCTCTGCAAAAAAGCTTCAGAAATCAAGGAAGAGAAAAGGCAACCGAAGGAGCAAAACAAATATCTGCTCCAAGCCTTACAGAAGATGGGTAATGCGCCTCCTACAATTGCCACCGAGACTTCTGAGCTTCTCACCAGAGAAAATTAATGAGTATGCCAAAATTGGCGAAAGCAGGGTATGGCTGTTTCCGCTTGGAGGAGCCAAATCCTCAAAGACAATGAAAAAATGATCGCGAGTTCTCTCGACTTGTACCGAACATCGGTAAGGCAAATAAATAGCTCCAAGCGTTAGCGAGGGCCCATATCGAAGAGTTGGAACATGCCGATCGCAACATGAGACCTTCTAACAAATGTTCGACTGCTCATTCAAAGATCTGGTCAAGTTCGTGTCTTCAGACCATCCAAGGGCCCTCAACAAAATCATGTCCACTCGGACCAACGGGTGAATCAGCTAGAATTTATTCTAGAAAAGATTGAAAAAGTCAAGGAAGAAGCCCTGGATGCGATGCACCAAATGGAACGAATTGTTCTTAATATGTCGCCAGGGTTACTTACTCCTTCCTTCACTTTAAGAAAAGCTGATGAAACCACCCGTATCTTCAAGGAGATCGCTTCTCAAGGAACGGGGCCAAAGGTCACATTTGACACAGAATCTATCAACAACCTGCTGGCCTGTAGAGACTTCATCGGGTTCCTCATTAAGGCGGAAAAGGACTATTCCAAACTCCCAGAGAAGCTCGTAGATGAGCGGGAGACTTGTGAGGTGATAAGTGATAGGCACAAGGATCCTTCCCAGGATCAACTAGGGCCAATAATCAACAAGTTCATGGAATACCACTCTCAGTTCCATATCTCGTCACCTGAGGAGCAACAAAAGCAGTCCACCCCCTTTCGGCCACAAGATGATGATGACGAATAGCTACTTCTTCTTCTTCTTCTTCTTCTTCTTCTTCTCTTTCTCTTCTCCGTCTTTCTTTTTGGAAATATCTGGAGTATGTTGATACAAATGATGACATCATCCATGTTGCATCATGGGATGATGTCATCCATCAAGTTGTAAAAAGTCAACATGACTTTTAGATATTTTGTAAATATCTTTGTAAATAGTTGTTGGCTCCTTTTTGCCTTCTTTTCTCTTCTTCTATATATACCGCAATACTTGTAGTATTGTGGGATGGATGGATATCTTCGGATAAGAAATAGAAGTGAAGAAAAAGACTTTGAGCTTTCTTGTAACAGAAGAAAACAGTAATACAAATATTGAGACTTTGTGCTGAATAGCTGTGTTATGCATCAGACCTTTCTTATGTTAGATCTGTATGTGTTTATTCTGTTAGATTCATATCTACTTTTTTGTCATTTATTCATCATTAGTATTGCTTTGTTTGTTTATGCAAGTAGGTTTGGCTCTATTTACTACCAATCCCAAAACATAAATCTTCTGACCTTTCTGCTTTGGAATTCATTTCTTTTCTTCCTTCGGACCTGCTCTTTCTTCATTCCCTCTTCCTTTCCTTTCTTTTCACAGTCGGAAACACCCCTACTAGGATGAGATCCCAAACCCCCGAAGGCAGAATCATGAGACTTGCATAGATTCCTGCTGGTAGAATAGCAATAAACCAATTTTGCTTTGCTGACTCAAAGAGGGGCTATGCCCTGCACACTGTTGGCTCGTCTATCCATAGATTTGTCTAGGCGATAGATTTTCGAACCAACACTACTATATCTAGTGAGGATAGTTGTGTGATAATGATTGGTGGAAGTGGAGATGATATGAACACTAATGTGTGTAAACAAGCATCAATTTCTGATTAACCTGTAAGCTCGTTGGGTTGTGGGACCTATGGATCACAACCGTAGGTTCGTGGTCGTCGCGGCCCTCCTATGGTCATGTGCAAAATCAATTCCTAATCACTAATATCCAATAGTCGTATGCCTTTTCGGCCTCTATGTTTAAAACTAAAAGTTGTGTCATCTTCTCGGAGCACCTTATAGGCATTAAAAACTTTAATTCTTAAGCTAGTGTCTATGTCAATGACAATGTCTCCTGTGTTTGGTTATGGGACCAAAGGATCACAACCAAATGTTTTCTCTCTTTCAAGCCCTTCTACAATCATGAAAATATCTATTTAGGGCAATCTGTAGTTTGGTTGGTTTGACCAAAACGTATGCACTTTGTCATCTTCTATGTTTAATCCTCTTAACTGTGAGCTAATTTCTTGTAGGTCTGTTGTTGTTCGAACACCCGAATTCTTAGATTTTGGTCTATGTCGATTATTACCGCAACAAGTATGGGTTGAGGCATGATTGGCTCGAATACGTATTCTCTAGGCTCCCAGGTCCCGTGATTGTCATATAAGAGAAACAATATGAATCTAATTAAAGAAAAGTAAACTAATTATGTAAAGTATATCCACAACATATGCCTAAATTCTCGTATTTTGTGTTTTTAACAAAATATTTAATAGAATTAAGACAACAACTTTTAATAGAATTGAAAGACCAATTATTTAATATCTAGAAAATAACAACTAATCTAACAACAAAATCTAAAACAAACAAAGTGGTGAGTGTAGCTACCGCTGTGTAGTTGTAAATCTATTCGAATAACAAAATAACTAATCTAATCTATTTAAAAGACCTCCGATCATACCTCGAAGTGAGGAATGAATCATAGTTTCTCGAAACTATCAATCCCCATAGCTTCCCCGGCAATATCAAGAGCGATATTAACTGAAAAAAAATGATTCACTACTCTATTTGATATGTTTTAACTAGAAATTTGAGAGCTTGAACCTAGATTTTGTAGAATAGTGGCGAATCCGATTGTGTGTGGCTTTGTCCCCTACCGTAGTCTCCTCATTTCTTCGTGCTTATGTGAATCCAAAAAGCATGTAATGTTAGTGTCAATGTAAGTAGGTATGGGAACAATAGTAGCTTTGCATGCAAATTGAATACAATGTGAGTAGGAGAGGGATAGCACAAGAGAACAGAACTTGGCTTACGCAATTCCTAGTGGGATTTATTGCGAGTCATAAAACAAGAAACATCCAGAACCTGAAACTATCCTTCTTGATGAACAAAACCTGCAACTCTAATGGCTTCAGACTAAAAATGAAACTATCCTATCTCAATTGATTGTATGAAACAATAATAACACTAGAACAAGAAGATCATGTGGCTTCTAAACAACAAAATAAGACTAACTATGCATGCAACAAATGAAAACTATTGAATTCCTAAGCAAGGACTAAAAGACTAAACTACCAAAATGAGAGGATGAGAGGTAATTTTGAGGGGCCATTTGCTTGTAATCAAACCAGCTATTTATAGAATTCCCATTCACCCAAAGGTAACTCCAACTAGGACTCTTTTACTATAAATAATGGAGAAACACTATTACAGGGAACCAAAATCATAAATACAAGAAAAAAAGAATGAGAAAGCTGGTAAAAGTTGAAAATTTACATGATTCGCATTAAAATAAGGGTGCTTGGAAAACACATGAAGGACCGCTACCCTAAGCGGGGCAGCGGTCACGCGACCACCACCCAGGCAGGGTGGTGGTTTCGTTACTGAAGACCAAAATGCAAAGGAGAAGAGGGAGGAACAATAAAAAAGAGCACATGGAGGCTGAGTGGGGCATGCGGGATGTTAACACACACTTGGAGAGATTTTCTGGAATCAACACCTTGCGAGGAGACCTGTATCATCATTGGGGCATGTGTAACATCGTTCTAGTGGTACTGTACCCTACAATTTTGGGTACATACATATTGCCCCCTCAGAGAAGCATTTTAGCCATGAAGAGGCATAAAATGGTGGGTCCAAGTATGGCGGTCCCGAAATGGGAAATTAGAAATTATACTTGACACGTCTGTGTGTCGAAATGACGCCATCCAAAATTCTTGCTACCTGCAAAATGAAAAGAAGACTCAAGTGCAGATAGATAAAATAAGCGGAAAATAAATACTAAAATAACATGAAGTGAGGACTTACCATTTGTGCAGGGGATAAGAACTTACCTCCGTCGGCACTCCAAACCTGTGAAAAGGGGCATCCAAGATGAGTCAAAATGCTATATATATAAAAATGGGCCCATTTTCCTATTCATTTGCACGTGTTGATTTGATTGATTTTGAGCTCTGGGACCCATGGTGACGGTTTTTGACAAGAGTATAGTTGAAATGTTCGTGACGAGATAGTGATCATGCCTCCATGAGTGGAACATCGACCCACGAGATCTCAGGTTAGTTCTTCTCGATTTACCATTTTTATACCTAAAATGTAAAAATGATGAAATCTTTGCCATGGGGGTAATTTTTGAAATTTTTAGTTTTAAATGTGTCCTTAGGGGGACACCTAATGGGTAGGCTCTCATTTTAGTCAAAATGGTCTTGTTTGCATTTTTAGTGTTTTCAGGGCATGTGACCCATTTGAAAATGTGGGACACGACTACCACCACCGAGCAGGGGGCGGAGGTTACAGATCTGCCGCCCTTTAAAGTAGCGGTTCACGGAACTGCTACCTTGCTCGAGTGGCGGTCCTTTACAGAACACTAAAATAACCTTTTTTTGAACTTATTTTTGCATTTTTAGTATTCTCATATGTTCTAATGATTTTTCCCAATGTGATTTTGGTACTAACTTTTTTTTTTGCATGTTTTTGTGTGTTTTGCAGAAGAAGGAAGAGTACATCAGATGGAGCCATGAGAGAGAGTGTGATTGGCTTCTAGCAGTGTTGGATGCACTTTCTTAGGCCAAGCAAGATATTCTTCAGAGGGTGGCATATTACGTATATCACAGGTTCCTCATGTCGCACCTTCTAGTCACATACTTGTGTGACCTGTTTTCATATTGGGATGCTTGATCGAACACTTTCTGATTTCCAGGAGTCAGGGGTGAGTGGACCATCACCCTGGAGGATGTCTACCATATTTTGGGAGTCCCAATCATTGGGAGACAACTTACACTTGAGACAACGGGGTCGCGGGCTCAGATAGCTTAGTGGGCTACATATATGGGAGACACAGTTATCTCCACTAGTTCGAAGAAGGGGGTGAGGGTCCATTCCATTCCTAGCTTGCCTATCCCCTTAATTCATCAGGCCATTATGGGGATCCTTGCCTCAAGATTGATCGAGGAAAAGGGAGAGGAAACCTTTCTCTATTATTGGTCCCCTATTATTGCACAGATTGAGGCACATGGCTAGATTTATGCCTAGGGAGCCAATATACTTGGGACCGCCTACCACGAACTATACAGGGTGGCCCACTTACAGGGATAGTCCTTGAGTCATCCGACCCTGGTTATGAGCTAGGTCTATGAGCACATCATCCCCTATGGGAGAGGCATAGAGGCGGTGGATCTCAGAGTCGTGAGGGCAACAATATGGAAAGAGATGTCGATGCTTAGAGCACCCCACCAGCTAGTTGCCTCCTTGACCACTAATGATATGGAGGCCACACCTTATCAGGCCATGGTAGGGTTGTGGGGTGAGGAGACCCTCACTTTGATTTCTTACTCTACTATAGGGCAGCTTGTGGATAGTTAGGGAAGGTAGAGACACACCCTTTTGATTGAGTGCCTCGGCGTTAGGCCATTCCTACATTTGTATGCTTCCCAGGTGGTTTCGGTGTTTAGATCAGATTGGGAGGCTAGGGGAGGTCCTAGAGGCTGGGGTTGGACTATTGTTACTCCTGGTGTCCCTATTGCAGCTAGGCAGGTGGTACGTGCCAGAGAGAGAGTCGGTGCTTGTCATGCATCTTTACTTCGGATCATTGTTGGTCCTTCCCATAGTGATGATGACCCTATCGATATAGAATTCGAGTCTAAGGAGTTTATAGGGGGAGAGACGGAGGAGGAGACTGAGGACATAGAGGTCAACAAGTTGAGTGGAGAGGAGGATAGAGATCCCGAGTGTCATAACACTTAGGAGATCCTACAGCCGAGAAGGCGGAGCGAGCGCAGAGAGGGTGACTCTAGTCTCGGATGAGTTGCCCTCTCGGACCTAGGTGGGGAGAATGAGTCCATAGTAGGATTCCATGTTGCCCCAGACACATGAGGAGGACATCGGTCAACAACAACATCTCGTGGCGTGCGCCGATCCTAGGATCCTTCTTGGAGGCCCAAAGATTCGAGTGAGTTGTCACTCTTATTTTAATATTTGGTCTTAGCTAGGATTGCCTTAGTTGTTATCTCTCCTTTTGTTCATTTTTGTGTTTATCTTTTGATTATTTCTAATTTGTCTTCTCATTTGCTTGCAGAGACTGCTGATGAGTGGCGAGACTTGATTCACTGAGTATGTACTGCGATACCCCCGATGCTCCCCATGAAGAATACTTGCACCGAGTCAGTTGTCGGTGGATGCGGGGGAGCCTTCAACAATTGGTGGTAGGCATAGTGATGTCTTTTCCCCGTCTAGCATGTGGCCAAGATGGTGACTTCCCTCCGTACTGAGTTAGCTAGGTATAGGACTGCAGAGCGCCTGATGAGGAGCCACTCTCATAGTGAGGCCACAGCTACTATTCGGGACCGTGAGCCTTCAGTGCACTCAGAGCGCCGGCGTAGCCGAGTCCTAGACGTGGTCGTGCACCTTCGAGGGATCTCATAGGGGTTGAGAGGCCACTTGGATCCTTTTGTAGTGACTTTTGTTAGATTGTTTATATGATTATTTTGTATTTTCTCGGGCTCATTGAGCATTTTGACCATGCCTAGTGCATGATGGCATTGTACATAAAACCTGATTATATATATACTTTTTTTGGATCAGATACCCGGTGTCTAGGATTTCATGATTTATTTCCACATGTATATTAGATGCTTATTAGAATTATTGTTTTTATATGCTTTTCAGAATGTATGCAATGGAGAACAAATGATACAAATGATTTCTTCCTTTTGTATTTTGTGATGGTGATGTATGATAATGTAGACAAAATGTGATCTTGAAATTTAGTTTCTATAAGCAATTTTCTGGTACTTCATATTTGTTTTGCCAAAATGTGATGATAAATTGATATGATGAGCGATTTAAATTGTCCCACTCCTAATTCAACGCAATTTGTAAGATGCGAGGGCTCACTACCGAGAGCTAGAAAGGGCTCAAGCCGTGAGGAGTGTTGAAATGATAATAATGTAATATAGACAAATAATTGGTGGAACAAATTAGGATGCTACAAACCACCCTTCTCAAGTGACTCCATAGTTTAGAATGTGACTTTCTTTGTAGTTTATCTAGACTTAGATCCGTATATGGCCACTTGGTTGAAAAATCTGGTCTCAAGGTTTTGGACTCTCTTAGAATTTTGGACATTTTATTCATTTATTTTTGACTCAAGGTTTCAAAGGTTCATTTGAACTATTTGCTTATGACCTTCAACGTTCGGCAAGAGGACCCCCTGAGCTTTCCCCATGCTACTAGTAATAAGCATGAGCTTATCACCATGGACAAGGTACAGGGTGAGTAAGGGCATTCCCATCCTTTCCCAACTCTACGTCACTAGTAAGAGACGCAAGTTCATCACTGAAGGTTGGTAGGGAAAGGAAATGTGTAAAAGTAAAATTTTCTGTTTGATCTATATTTGACTTATTTATTTGAGAAAAATGTCAGTATGTTCTTATTTCCAAATAGATCTATATACGGGATATATGTGACACCATGAAGCTTCTAGAATAGACCATAGGTAAGACACCTATCCTAGGAAGAAACAAAAGTGGGAACAAGCATACAGGCCTTGGTATGGCTACCGTTAAGACTTTGTCATATCTAGCTTTAATTGATGACATGATTTTGAAATAGTTGATGATGTTATGAAAATGAAGAAGTATGATTTGAATGCTTCTGCCAATATCATCAGAATTTTGTAATGAATTGCTTAAGAATAAGTCCCTTGATCACCAAATTTTGTGAAACAGTGAACAAAATGAACCTATCTAAATGAAGATGCAATGTAGATATAATTATACAAATAGTGCCAATGCTTCATGCGTAAAACCATTTAAGGTGTAAGGAATTGTGACAAGCTTTCACCAAATTCCTCACCTTCTAGTGTGCATAAGAGATACACACCATTTCCGTAGTCTTTCATGACTCGGTATGGGCCCAACCATTTAGGCCGGAATTTCCTTCCTTCACCGGTCTTCTTATCGATCCGGCTGTCTAGTCTTAAAACTAGATCTCCTTCATATATTTCTCGTTTATAGACCTTTTTGTTATCTTACCGCACAAGACATTTGGTCAAAGCATAGACTCTTTGCTGCTGTTCAACATTTAACCTAGCCTCGTCTAGGCTTTCTATTTGGGAGAGGTGTGCCTCTCTATAAGCTTCCTCATCCAGAATCCCTTGTATTGAGATGCAGACACTGGGTATTTCAACCTCAAGTGGGAGAACTGCTTCTTCTCTGAATATCAATGAGAAAGGACTTGCTCTGTTGGTGTTCTTATTGAGGTTTAGTGGGCCCACAAGGCCAGATATAACTTTAAATGCCAATCTCGTTTGTTTTCTTTTACCATTTTGAGTAGAATAGCTTTCAATGTCTTGTTTGCTTGCTTCATCCTACCCATTGGATTGAGGGTAATATAGGGAGGCCGTATGATGTTTTATTTTAAATTTATTGTATGGCTCATAGACCTCATCATTTTCAAAGGACGTGCCATTATCTGAGATAATGATTTGTGGGACACCATACCTACAAATGATCTGGTTCAAAATGAACTTGCTATCATGGCACTTGGTACAGTGGTAAGAGGCATAGCCTCTACCCATTTGGTAAAATATTTGGTGGCTATGATTATGAAGTTATGGCCATCCGTTGATGAGGGAGAGAACTTCCCTATCAAATCTAGGCCCCATGTGGAAAAGGGCCATGGAGTTGTGATTGGTTGTAGAGCTTGTGCCAACATGTGAATCTCGTGGGAAAATTCTTGGCATTTATGGCATCTGCGTACAAAATCTACTGTGTCATGTTCGAGAGTGGGCCAAAAATAGCCCATTCGATGTATTTTGTGAGTGGTGGCATGACCACCGAAGTGGCCTCCACATATTCCACTGTGAGATTCGTAGAGAATCTTCTTGGATTCTTCTGTGTCAACACACCTTAGAAGCATTCCATCGAAAGCCTTACGATAGAGCACTTGTTCTATAATAACATATTTAGCTATGATAATGCGTAACCACCTTCTTTGTTTCAGGTGTAGCACCCTCTAGATACGTATGGTCCATGATAAAATTGATAATATCAGTATACCAAGGACATTTAGAGATGGGAGGTCTGGTTTTGATGTAATATATGCATTCATCGGGAAAATCTAGATCTACTAGATTGCCTCCATCTAACGGGTTGTCGGCTAACCAATCTGTAATAATTTTTCCCTTAACAGACTTTTGGTTTGCAAAAGTTAATTCAAATTCACCCAAAGCATCTAGCCTTTTTAGACAAAGACCCTTACGTGAGGAAAGTGCGTAAATGGTATGTTTTTACAATGACCCTTGTTTCTTGATTTAGCATGTAATGCCTTAAGCGTTTGGTTGCAAAGACTATGGAAAGGCATTCTCATTCTACCTACGTATAACATGTTTCATAATCAAGCAACGTTTGGCTAGTAAAATAGATTACACGTTCTCATTTATCGTCATCTTCTTGAGCCAACATGCAGGCTAGCGAGACATCCGTAGCTCATGAATATAAGACCAACGGATGATCTAGTCTAGGTGGCATTAACGTAGGAGGAGACAGTAAGAAGTGTTTAACTGCTTTGAAGGCCTCATGGCATTCCTTTGTCCAAATAATGCAGAAATCCTTTTTCAACAAATTGTTGATTGGATGTACAACAAAACTTAAGTCTGGAATGAATCTCTAGATTGCACCAAGCTTTCCAAGAAACGATCTAATGCCAGAGTCCTCTGATGGTGGGATCATCTCAAGAATAGCCACAATTTTTGCTGGGTCTACATTGATCCCTCGTGATGATATAATGTATCCTAGGAGTTTCCCTCCCCGCTTACACTAAACACGCATTTTTCTCGGTTTAGTGTGACTCGTATTCAATCAAACATGAAATAATGATTTGGAGAACTTCCGAGTGATCACAGCACTTCCTAGCCTTGGCCAATAAGTCGTCTACGTAGGATTCCATGATTTTATGAATAAGATCATGAAATATGTATGTCATTTCCCATTGGTATGTGGCACCAGCCAGCGTTCTTGAGACCGAATGGCATAACAACATAACAATAAGTTCCCCAAGGAGTTATGAATGTGGTTTTGGCTTGGTCTTGTTCATATATTCTAATTTGATTGTATCTTGAGAATCCATCTATGAGGGATAAAAGCTCAAATCCATTTGTTGCGTCAAATATGATGTCAATGGATGGTAACAGGAAGTCGTCATTGGGGCATGCCTTGTTAATGTCTCAGAAATCTATGCAGATGTGTATCTTCCCATTCTTTTTGAGAACGGGGACAATATTAGATACCCACTGAGAATAGTCGACCAGTTTGATGAACCCTACCTAGAGAAGCTTCATTACTTCTTCCTTTACCATGAGAGCTACCTTGGGTTTCATTGGTCTTGATTTTTGTTTAATTGGCTTTGCATCTGATTTGGTGATGAGGTTATGTACCGCGATGTGCGGTGTAATTCCTGTCATTTCTTTATAATTAAATGCAAAATCCTTTTGATGTTCTTTGAGGATTCAAGTGTGTACTTATATTTCTTCTGGAGTTAACGAAGATCCTAGTTTCAAGATCTTTGGTTCTTCCTTTGTTCCAATGTTTATATCAATTGTTTCTTCGATTAAAGAAGCATTACCTTCTTCAAACTCAGGTGGGGCTAGAGGTAGTTCTAGATCTTCTCCATTCTCTACCGCATATATGTCGAGTTCCTTTTGTGGGGGAAGCTCTACCATGGGATTTCCAAAGTAAGAAGATAAATGTGGGATTAAGGACAAATCTACCATGTGATGGGTGAGATGTAACTCTACATAGGCATTTAGGTAATCAAGAGTGGTTGTATCACTATCAACGTGACCTAAGATAGTAGATGTGTTCTCAGCTATGTGTGTTAGAAGAGGGTTTGTTGACGTTTTCTTTACTAACGGTTCAGTATGAAGGGATACCATGAAACAGGTGTCCTCTAACTCACTATTTGGGGTGAAACGTGAAGTTGAGGTTGCTATCAAATATGTGAGAAGGTTTTTTTCTCATGGGATTGCTTCAATTGATATGAAATTAAATCATTTGCTCAAATCTAATATTGTTGTTTTGTAGAGCTGTAAATGTTCAGCTCTAGTCTCATACACCTCAGAGACTTGGTTTGCTACTAACTAAGAGTCTCCTAACACTCTGATGTCATTAACACCGATCCTTTTAGCTATGATGAGACCAAGGAGGAGGGCTTCATACTCAGCGCCATTGTTTGTACATTCAAAATTTAATTTAAAGGTGAACGGTAGGATCTTTCCCTGAGAAGTAAAGATCACACCTGCCCTAGCCCCATAATGACATCTAGCTCCATAAAAGTGGAGAGTCCAATGTTTATTTGGGAAGATGAACGTTGGGACATTTATTATGTCTATTTCTTCTACTTAGGTTACTTCTACCATATAGAGTTCTTCTGCTGGAAGAGAACCAACTCCTAGGGTACATCCCATACATGTGGAATCAAATGGTAGGAAAATTGGTAGATCTTGTTCTAGTAACTCAATAATTTTTGCATTAGTTCCTAATGATACTATTTCTACAATGTTAGCTTCATCCTTGAGGGCTGGGATGCTCTTGACTAGGTTCGTAATCTCTAGTTCTGCTGTAGGTATTAATTTTTCTTCTGGTTTTGAGTTGGTTGGTTTGTCAAGTTGGTTTTTTGGGAGTTCAAACTCAGAGTGAACACCTGGCCTTTTCTTCAGGTCTGCTAGGTGTATATCGAATGGTTTCAGATCACCTTTTGCTATGAATATCTTTCCTAAGTGTAAGAATCTTATTTCCTGAAATAACATAGAAGGGATTGCTTTCATTCGGTGTATCCATGGTCGGCCGAGGATCATATTATAGTGGGTTTCTTGATCTATAATATAAAAACAAGTGAGGATTTTTTTGGGTCCTAAGGTGACCGTAGTATTATAGTTCCAATCAAATTTGATTTAAGGCTATCTTATCCTCTTAGTGTATTCCAAGTCGTGGAACGATTTGTCTCTCCATACCCTAGCTTTTGAAGGAAAGAGAAGGGGACTATGTTAACTATTGCCCCATCATCAACCATTGCACGTTTAACATAATTTTTATAAACCCACACTTGTAAATGTAAGGTTGGATCACCTCTACGTGTAATCTCAATGTTTGTTGGCATTTTGCTTATGTCGAATATGAACTCGGTATCCCTATCCGACGCCCTAAAGGGTGGATATCAAAATCTATATGGTTTACTTGTGTTTCAGGAGGAGTGATGTTAATTAAATGACCTAAACCTAATGCTTCTAGAAGAGCAGCCCTATGGGTGGGAGAGTTCTTCAGCAAGTCCAAAAAGGAGATGTGAGAAAAGGTCTTTGTTAAGTCATTAATTAAATCATAGGCACCTACGGGTTTTACTAGTGTTTGTTGAATGTTATCTGGCTCTAGTGGGTAACTTGGATTTGGCTGAGAGGAATACTCTTGTGTCCTTGTTATGGCTTCCATGTGTAGCTCAGTGTCTAATTCCACTAAACCGACTATCTTGGTTCGTGGCTGACTTCCTAATTGTGGTGCGACAGGTGGATTTAGTGAAGTCGAGGCTTCATGATCATTGTTTCCTGTCATTACACTCTTGTTCGTCCCATTTGGATTTAATTTTTTGTTATTGTGATTTGGGAGTGGATCATTAAAGATCTTGAGGGGCACATTTTGAGGGGAGACTACCCTTGTGAAAGTACTTGGTGCCGGTGATGCAGGATCAGCTAAGAACATATCTATGAAAAGTTGTCTTTGTTCCTCTGGCAAATGTTGCATGAATTTATTATAGTCATGGAAAGTCCTAGTGTCATGGCCTCAAATTTTGTGGAAACCACAATATGAGTTGGGATTATAATTCCTAGGTTGTTGGTTTGGCACGTGTTGTGGTCCAAAACTCTGATTAAACCATTGACTATTAAGATTAAAGTTTTGTGTTTGTTGCCTTTGGTTTTGATATCCAGTTGAGTTCTGACTTGGACCCTGTGTCTAGATCTGTCGTCATTTTTTTTGCAGATGATTAAAATCCACTATGTTGATTTTTGGGGTAAAATTGTTGTTTCGTTGATTGTTAACCGGTGGTGGAGCATTTGCAACATTTGTCTTTTTTACTTGGTCAGTTACTCCATCTGTTGTGACCTGCAGTTCTTGTTAAGGATTTTATGTCCTTGATTGGCGTTTGTGGTAGTAGGATAAGTCGTAGTATTTTAGTTGGGGATGGTTAACCTCCCATTTGTTCCATATATCTTGTGACCACTATCTATTGCATCTTGATATAAGTTCTTAGTGGGAACTTCTGGACTTCTTCCTTTACCTCTCTACTGAGAGAATGAAGGAATAAATCACATAGTTCCATCTGGTCCATGTTTGGAGTGCTTGCTGAAGAATAGAGGACTATATGCCATCTCTAGATGAAATGAGCAACAGATTCATTATGTTCTTGTTTGATATGCAAGAATTCCCTGATTCCTGTTCTCAACAATTTGTTCATGTCGAACGCCTTGATGAAATCTGAAATGAGTTGTTTAAATGAATGGATGGAGGCTTCAGGTATTCTGTAATACCAATCAAGGGAAATGCCCTCTAAGGTTTTGGGGAATATTTTAGCAACAACTCCATCCCAGGGGAGTAGTTCTCGAATGGTTGTGGCATAGGCCTTAATATGTGCATTCAGGTCTCCCTCCCCTTTGTACTTGGGCAAATCAGGAAGAGGTCTTGGAAGCATGACACTTCATATAGTGAAGTCTAAGGGCTCTTTCAAATATTCTGAATAAATTCCTATTGTATAGGTTTCACCGTTGATGGTGTTTGTTGAAGGGGTGGAGGTGGAATGGGTTGTTAATATGGTGTAGCGTATGCATTTGCAGGGATATAAGGAAATCCCTGTGGTTGAGCGAACATTCCAGGAGAAGAGACCATATCTCCCTATGGTGACTTGGAATACATGTTTAAATATGGAGGAACATTGTTTAAACATGGATTGTTTTGTACTAAATCGGGAGGCATCATGTTTTCCACTAGAGTGGAATTAGAGAATGTAGTTCTAATTGGCATTTGTTGTGAATACCGAGGAGGCATGCCCAATGCGCATGTTCTGTGAGGTGGTCTACTTGGCTAGGATGATGTGGAGGATTGGAATTTCCAGCCTGTGTGAATTACAAATTTTGACTTGCTTGAGCAAGTTCCAACCCTCTAACTTCCTCAACTAAGGCTGAGATGACCTTTTTTGGTGAAGATACATGATTTAGCCTTAGTGGTGTTTGTTGAGGTTGTATAGGCATATGGTACCCAGCTATAAATTGATCGGTGCCTGTCAAGTACCACCAAGAGGAATTTCCTATATGTGGAGGAATGGAGGTGTTTTCTTAAAAAGAGACCTCAAGTGGTCTTTGTAAACCTCCTATAGGTGGGTATATACTTTGAGAATGTTGTTCACTCCTAGCATAACGTGCTAAATGTTCATCATCTAAAAATAGATATGGATCTGATTGTCTACTGATTTGCGGTCTAAGCAACACCTGAGGAGATGAACTAGATTCTCTAGTGAGCGTCATGTTATTCGAGCCTGAAGGCTCTGGCTATTGCATTTGAGTGAGCTGATCTAACTACTCTATTTGGAAAGAAGAACTATATCTAGTCCTTTGAGGCGAGTTTGTGTTGAAAACTAGTTGATTGAATAGTTGTCACCCCATGCTGAGAGTGAGGGTGATGGATATCTATTCAATTGATCGTAGTATGCTTCAAGACCTATGAGAGGTCTGCCATATGCATCGAATCCCGACATATTCGGGGGTATATGAATACCCGCAGAATAATGGGAAGAAGTGAAGATGGATGAAAGAAAATGAAACACTAAAAGGGGAAAGGTGAAAATGAAGCAACTGTTCCTTTCACGTCAAGCTCACCAATTTTGTTGGTAAAGCTGATGTGAAAGGCTAATGAGGTAGAAAAGACAAAAAGTACCAATTAGAAGAACAAGTAGAAATGTGACTCCAAACCAGAAAGTAGGAAGTTCACGTCGGGTTCACCAATTTTGTACGATGGAAAAGTGACAAGCGAGCATGGGAATCTACAAGTAACTCTTCCTTGCACCCGACCTCCTAAGGTCATGCCGAGATAGCCGGTGGGGATGTAATATATGTGGGGCATAGACAAACTAGTTAGGCAATCTTATGTCTTTGACATGCACTAATGAAATATGTGAATCTAAGGCAAAGAAGGCCCTCCTAGCACTCGAATCGGTGTGATAGATCGTTCGGCGATGATGACTACTCGAAGGATCCAATAAATATCGAGCTATGGCATGATCCGATCTATAGGTTGTGGAATACGTGGAAGATAACCTGTGGGTGCTTCGTAGATATCTCCCGACAGTGTCATGAAAAATGGATGATGGATATATGGTGAATTCTATGGGTGATTCTTTGGTCTAGTGCAGAAATCCTTAACTTGATTAGTTGCTATATCTAGTGAGGATAGTTGTGCGATAATGATTGGTGGAAGTGGAGATGATCTAAACACTAATGTGCATAAACCAACATCAATGTCTGATTGACTTGTGGGCTCGTTGGGTTGTGGGACCTGTGGATCACAACCGTAGGTTTTTGGTCATGGTGGGAATCCTATGGTCATGTGTAGAATCAATCCATAATCCCTAATATCTAATAGTCGTATGCCTTTTTGGCCTCTATGTTTAGAACTAAAAGTTGTGTAATCTTCTCAGAGTACCTTACAGGCATTCTGGAAACTTGAATTCTTAAGCTAGTGTCTATATCAATGAGAATGTCTCCTACGTCTAGCTGTGGGACCAAAGGATCACAACCGAATGTTTTCTCTTTTTCAAGCCCTTCTACAGTCATGCAAATATCTATTTAGGGAAATCTGTAGTTTGGCTGGTTTGACGAAAATGTATGCGCTTTGTTTTCTTCTATGCTTAATCCTCTTAATTGTGGGCTAATTTCTTGTAGGTCTCTGTTGTTATTCGGAAGACCTAAATTCTGAGATTTTGGTCTATGTCAGTTATTGCTACAACAATATTGGGTTAAGGCACGATTGGCTCGAATACATATTCTCTGGGCTCCCTAGGTCCCGTGATTGTCATATAAAAGAAACAATATGAATCTAACTAAAGAAAAGTAAACTAATTATGTAAAGTATATCCACAACATATGGCTAAATTCTCTATTTTGTATTTTTTACAGAATATTTAATAGAATTAAGACATCAACTTTTAATATAATTGAAAGAGCAATTATTTAATATCTAGAAAATAACAACTAAGCTAATAATAGAATCTAAAACAAACAAAGTAGCTGAGTATAGCTACCTGCCTGTGCAGTTGTGAATCTATTCTGAATAACCAAATAACTGATCTAATCTATTTGAAATACCTCCGATCCTACCTCAGAAGTGTTGAATGAATCATAGTTTCTCATAAACTATTAATCCTCGCATCTTCCATGGCAATATCGAAAGTGAGATTAATTGAAATGAAATGATTCACTACTCTATTTGATATGTTTTAGCTAGAAATTTTATAGCTTCAACCTAGATTTTGCAGAACGTGGTGAATCCAATTGTTTGTGGCTTTGTCCCCTCAATGTAGTCTCCTCATTCCTTCGTGCTTACGTGAATCTAGAAAAGCATGTAATGCTAGCGTTATGTAACAGTAAGTAGGTATGGGAACAATGGTATCTTTGGATGCAAACTAAATACAATGTGAGTAGGAGAGGGATAGTGCAATAGAACAGAGATTAGCTTATGTAATTCCTAGCAGGATTTATTGTGAGTCATATAAAACAAAACATCCAGAACCTGAAACTATCCTTCTTAACGAACAAAACCTGCAACTCTAATGGCTTCAGACTGAAAAATGAAACTATCCTATCTCAATTGATTGTATGAAATAGTAATAACACTAGAACAAGAAGATCATGTGGCTTCTAAATAGCAAAATAAGACTAACTATGCATGCAACAAATGAAAACTATTGAATTCCTAAGCAAGAACTGAAAGACTAAACTACTGAAATGAGAGGATGAGAGGTAATTTTGAGGGGCCATTTGCTTGTAATCAAACCAACTATTTATAGAATTCCCATTCACCCAAAGGTAACTCCAACTAGGACTCTTTTACTATAAACAATGGAGAAACACTATTACAGGGAACCAAAATCATAAATACAAGAAAAAATAGATGAGAAAGCTGGTAAAAGTTGAAAATTTACGTGAGTCACATTAAAAGAAGCATGCTGGAAAATGCATGAAGGACCGCTGCCCTGAGCAAGGTGGTAGTTATAGGACCACCACCCTACCTGGTAGTAGTCATGTGACCACCACCTAGGCAAGGCAAGGTTTCGTTACTGAAGACCAAAATGCAAAGGAAAAGAGGGGGGAAGAGTAAAATAGAGCACACAAAGGCTAAGTGGGGCATGCGAGACATTAAAACACACTTGGAGAGCTTTTCCGAATCTGAAAACCTTGGGAGGAGACCTGTATCATCATTAGGGCATGTGTAACATCATTCCGGTGGTACTGTACCCTACAATTTTGGGTACGTACATTGTGGTTTATCTTAAATCAAAGGTATATGTTATGCTTAATCAATTAAACATAATCTAGTTTTCATGTCTACCCCACTCTTCTCTTTTTATACTTGTATAATTTTCAATTACTTAGGTAGGTTTTGATCATTGTGAATATTCATACACTAAGTTCCATAATCAAATAAAGGTTATTTGAATCTAAAAGATAATAATTAATAGGTGGTTTTCTCAAACACATTAGTCTCTCCACATGATAACATTCCACATAGGTCCCAACTGAAGTTATATGTCCTAGATTAATATGTATCTTGAATCCCAAGTTCCAGTGGGGTTACAAAATGAGTGGGAAAAAGGAAGAAATTTTTATTTTCCCTATTTAAGGGTTTTTTTAGAGTGCATAAAAAAATTATCAACAATGGTGTTGGTGCCTAATATATCCCACAACATTTTGGGACCTTGAGATTTACTTTTTAACACTCTTAAGAGATTACAAGATTGGTATATGGAAAATATCCATTATTTAATAATCAATACTGATTTGGGAACCTGTGAAAGTGTCTTTGAACACTCGGTGTTAAGATATAATATTGTTGACACCATCTACCCATAGGTAAAATAAAAATATTAATACTTACATAATCTACCATGATCAAGTTTATGACCATTTTTATGCTCATTTTAGTTCCAAAAGAACCATGTTTGATCCCATGAGACCCTTATTATAGGAGAGCATAAGTATTATGTGTTTAATTAAAGGATAAAATGGAAAAGATACTTGATAGTGGGGCCTATATAATTTTATTAAAAGCATAATTTTGAGTTTTTAAGTTTGGGTGCAAATTTTATTAGATACATGGTACATATTCATACCACTCATAGGATCAAATGAATTAGACGAACATGAACCTAAGGGGCATATGAAAATATATCAAAAAAAATATAGTAACAAGGGTGTTTGATCATGAAATTTACTATGAACTCATGTGATTACATTCCCATGAGGTCATGTGCACTCATTTAAGATATGGTGATTAATTACCATATCTTGGAGTATATAGTAATTGAGGATCTACGATCATGTCGTGCGTAAAAATCCCTTATGTACATAGTTACCGTGAATATTTATAAGACCTAATGGATCCCAAACAATAAATGACCCATGATGAATGAGGTAACATCACATGGAAAAGTTTTATTTTAAATTATGGGTAACCACTTGGCTAAACAAGAAAATTATAAAGGTGATTATAGTGAAATATAAATATCTTTTGAGTTCTTTCTAATGAAGTTTTAAGCATGGACGTGGAACTTCATAGAGCCATAAATTTTCATTGGGAAATATAATTGAGGAAAAAAATTGGTATTGGAAATATCTCCCTAAGATATTTTCATTAATATAATTTTTTGGGAGAACTAGTGCATGATTCATGTGTAGTTTGTATTTAAGTTCTTAGGTTTATTTTGTTTTGTAATATAAAATTATCACTTGTAAATGTTTTGTTTCTCCATTTCCATTCTCCAGACACTCAAACTTTTAAATTTATAATTTTAGCATTTCTTATTGTAAGTGTGCTTCTTGGCTAAGGAAAACATCTATATATTATCTCCACTCATCTCAAGTTACCTTCTCTTACCTAACTTTCTCGTTTTCATATCCCCATGTGTCAAAAAATATTGAATATTACCACACAAAATTGATTTTTAAAATATATGTTCTAGGATGATACTCCCAGATTTTATTTTCTACATTCTTGTCCAAAACTTTACAATTAGGTAATAATATATGGTATGGTCCTAACCAACCTATACAACCTTAACCTAGCTCAATTTCCAACTAGGCTTCTAATGCTTTATCACTTATTGGGTCCTTTTATCCTCTTGGGTCAAATTTTTCATAAACTTTACCTTAATATACCTATATAAGAAAGTTAAAGTTTCCTCATTTACTAAAATGGCAATCATATGGAATTCAATTGACTCACTCACTTCCAACACTTGCAAAAGGAACTCAAGGCTCCCTAAATCTTTCGAAAATTGATGAAAGTCCACTAGGATAGCCACCACTAATATTATAAATCACTTTACCAAGTAAAATATTTTATCTTTCCTCAAATCCAAGAACACCAAGTTCTCATCTCGAAAGATTAGCAACAGAAAAATCCAATCAAAAATGATCAAAGAGGTTCAAGTTTCAAACTAGCTACATTCATATAAATGTTATATTTTATATGGAGAGCTATGTGTGGTTTGAGGCATCTTCAAAGTATTTTGATGTAGCTAGTGAACATGGAGTACTTCAACCCAAAAACTAACCTTTTTTAGGTATTCTACCCATGGTTAGGGTTTTGGAGTAATTCAGCTAGTTACCGATGATATTAAAACTTTGCAATAACTATGGTTCTACAGAGAAGCACATTTCCATAAAACCAAATGGACAAAAACATTATATGACACCATTATCAGGTCATACAAGACCATAAAAAGGTGCAATACTGGATTATACATCTTGAAAAAGTATATGTTCATGCACCACAATATTTCCATATAAGAGTTTTATTAGTGAAACTCTGCTTTAGATCTACACTTCCAGCTTTCTCCAGTCTTTCTTCCCGTATTCTTCCTATGTTATTGTGTATAGATAAGTTTCTCTCTCTCTCTCTCTCTCTCTCTCTCTCTCTCTCTCTCTTGTATTTTGAGATTTTAATCATTTATTGAAATAATTAATACATTATTCTAAATTTTACAATTATTGTTGAAAGTTAATTTATAACAATAACTCCTAGTTTCCTAAACTTACATTCCTTTTTATTGTTTTGTATTGAATTTAATAAACCTAGTTAACCTAAAAAGGGTATAAACACATTATTATACTTTTTTAGCATGTTATTGTTGGTTCCTTTCATCAATATTGATTCATCCCAATGTGCTCAATGAAGTTTTTATTGGATCGTGCTAATTGGGTGCATCCTTTATATACCATTCTTATTTCTCTATATTTCCATTTGTTACATTTTTTGGTACCTTTTAGGTGTTCTTTATCTCTTTAATTCTAATTATAGTGAATTTAGAGCCTTGGATCTATAATATACTATAACTAGAATTATATTTTTCACTTGATATATTGTGAACCTTTTGATTATTGTTTCCTATTGACTCTCTCTCTCTCTCACATTGTTTCTACATAGTTCCTGGTTCCCTCCATTTCCAATTCTGTAATTTTTTCAATTACCTTTAAATTGATGAACTATATTATTCGTAAATCATATTTTTATTGGTTATATTTTTACTTGATCTATTATTTACTTGTCACCTTGGCTATCATTTTTCCCTCTTTAATAGTTTTAGTTTGTAGGGTATCAACTAGTCTCTATTTTAGCATCTATTCATGAATATTTGTTCCATAATTCAAATAAAATTGTAAGTTGAGTCACAAATAAAGCTTTGTGTGATTTATTTCATTTCAATGCAGATGTTGGATAGAAAAGAAGTTGCCAAAGGATAGATGTGTAATCCTTTTAGGTGTTGGAAGTTTCATTTCGTTGCAATGTGTCAATTTTTTATGTATATCTTTTTGAAACATAAAGTTATAGAATCTATGTAAAATTTTGATTTCATTTAAACTAATTAAGATTATATTCACTATAATTTGGAGTCTAGATTATGATATTATAATAAACAATAAGGTCTTTATGTAATACATTGAGTCTTTTGTCTAAATTGTGAGTAATTTACACCAATTGTGTAAATTAATGTAAGACTTATGGTTATTTCTAATTATCTTGTTATATATTTATATACTTTATCACCATATGGATGAAGCCACTAGTTAATGTCAACTAATAATTCTTATTTGATAGGAATTTTTGTATTTCCCCTCTAAGATCTCCATTTTCATCATGTGCATCTTTAGAGTATAATATCCTTAAAAATGATTACATTTCAAGCATGTTATGAATAGATACATTTCAAGACCCATCTATTTAATTAAGTCAAACCTCCATCTCACAATTCAAATTCTCATACAAAGATAATTTATAATAGTCACTCAACTAAATATTATTTTTGTACTTCCTTTTTTTGAATAACATACTTCATATTAAACTACACGAATGGTTTTAGTACTTCCTTCTAAAAAAGGTATTATACCATCATACACACATTTTAACCTCTAATATTCTATGTTTAGACTATTAGTATTCATATATAAACATGTATTCATATTTCTTAATGCATCACAACAATATTTGATTAGGAAATATAACTTAATTCCACATAATAGGAGATAAATGATCAAAATACATAAAAAGGAAAAATTTATAAAAATTCAATATTGTAATATAAATTAGTAAGGCATAGAAACATACAAACCAATCTAGTTATAACTTTACATTATGCAATAAAAATATACATTATTATATAATTATATAGCATTAGGTTCCTCATATAACTCTAACTCACTTGCCTTCTAACATAACTTCCATATAAAAAAATATGATTCATAAATCTTAAACACAAGAAGAGGAGAATATATTATATGATATGCACAACAAAAAGTACATTTATAATGATTGTATTATAAAACCTTGAACTCATAGTAATCCCTTGTTGGAACCTAACATAACCTTGTAGTCCATTAACATAAAATACTCATACTATTCATAGGACAATATGTCTATCAAGATACATGGTTCATATTATTGTTTTCAGTATGGTAAATTACCCAATAATGGATCATTTCCCATGTTATATACCTAAATCTGCATGAAATATCCTAATAATTCCAAGTGATAGAATGAGGAATTGCAAAATTGAGATAAATTTTTGAAGATATCATTAGCACAAGTATTGACATTGTTATCTCACATTGATAGAAAAATATCTACCCATTAGTAATGATATTTTGCAAGTGAAACAATAAATAAATAAAACAAGAATAAACACCGATTTAATCCATAGTCACTAGGGAAAGTAATTATTGTTCAAGTATACCTATCACAAGATGAGGACTAATATAACATGTTTTCGAGTTTTTACAACATTAATTAGATGAAGTGAGGTGGTATAAACTTCAATTATATCTTACCACCCATTATAAATTTTATAATGCAATAATATAAAAGAGTTCACCACAACTATAAACTTTCATACATAATAGTGTTTCATACCCAAACATACATGAGATGGAGATGGTAAATAGTCAAACTATCAGCAGTCATTATACACTACAATATGAAATAGTGTAATTATAAAAAGATATGTATGATATAAATATGGCTATCATATTCCATAATGATGCATCACAAAATAGTGTACAAAAGAACTAGTTGCAGGACATGTTATATAATAAGTAGAGCAATAGAATATTGATTTCTATGTATAAGACTGAAAAATAATATACTTATCCATAATAGTGTTGTAAAGATATTAATAACATATACAACCTTACAATTATTATAATTTATAAGACCTAACAAAAATATAGACACTAAATTATACAATTTTCAAGGTCATATGCCTATCTCGACTAAATAATTATATTTAAGAGCAACGTGTAGGAAATATAAGTAAAAATTTATTCATTATTAAATTAAAATAGTAAAATGTATGATCCAAGAACTACATTCCTCATGAACAAGTATTTATAGAAAATTTGAATGCATGTCATCATCTCTAATTACAAAACTCAATAATTTTACACTTATATCTAACAACATAACCATTAAATTATTAATATTTTTCAGCACCAAAATCCCCAAATTAATATACAATTATCGATTTCATCTTTCTCTATAAAAATATTACTTTATCTAATATTAATAAATCTCATTGATGCAAATTTTATACATAGGTTCATAAACTATGAATACCACAAGTATCAATATTCAAGTAATGGTAATAACCCCATATACATGTATGCCAAGAAATACAACTCACTACATAACATGATACTCATTCAAGTTGGAATAATCATAAAGACAATACATTACAATTTTTCTATTACCAATGAATTTTTGGCATCATCAACAAGTAAATTAATATGAAGTTCCTTCAACCAACCATAAGCTAGCAATTGATTTATCTCAAGTAGATGGTATCACTCCCGAGTTAAAACCATAGAGAGACCAAATATTTTATCCTAATATTAGATTTATTCACTTATGTGAAATTATCAATGAGCCCTCCTTGGAGGTAATTTCTTATATCCCTACCCTCCCCATCCATTATCAATAATTTCATAGGGAGTATCAAGTAGAGAAATAGAAAGTAGATGAAGATAAATAATTTTTTATCTCATCCCCATGATAAATGAAGAAAACACAAGATTTAAAGATAACTAAAACACAAAAAAATATCTCAACTAAGTTTTATATAACCATCTAGGGGTTTAATCACCCTTTTTGTTTTCTAAACACTCATACCCCAAAAATAATAGGGTAAGTGAAAACTACCCTTTTTCTTCCATTATATTTCATATCTAAGCTGGTGATAAATATTAAAGATAACTAGAGGGAAAATACCATATCAAATAATATTTATCTAAGTCAATCACAATACATGTTTATGAGTAGGAATTCTCACTTGCATTACAAGTGGTATTTCATCCTCATAACATTTTTTTCATTCCTTTTATTTTATTCCTAAATAAAAACCATATAAAATTATGGGTTCAATTACATGCCAAGTTTTAAAAAATATTCCTTTTTCTCTTGATCTCGTTCACTTCCTCTTGCCTTCATAAAATTATGTGTTTCCTCCCACATCCTAATTTCTCTTTTATTATCTCTTTTATCACATTTTTCTTTACTATATTTATTAAACTTCTTGTAAAAATCCATGACCACCGAGAGACAAAGTTCTAGTAATAGATCGCCTTATTCATAACAATTATTATCCCACCAAAAAAATTCATTTTTCTCCTTAAAATCCAGATGATCAAGGTGTTCATGTAGAGTAGGACACCCAAAAATAAAATCAAAATAATAAATTCCAAGTCCCGTGAGGACAAAATTTTATCATTTCCAATTTCTCCTGGCCCTTTGTGGTCAAAAACAACTTATTAATAAAAATAAATCCTGAAAAAGGGAGTCAAGAACCTTTTAAATAATCACTAACCCAAAAAGGAGTCCATAAACCTCTAAACCATATGTGTATGTGTGTATGTGTGTATATACATACATACACATATATTTATGTATGCAAGTATGTATTTATATATGTATAGGTAAATCTATATGTATACATAATTTTGTGTGTGTGTCTATCTATGTATACATGTGTGTGTATGTGTATGTATATGTATGTATATATGTACACATATACACATGTATATATGTGTGTATATGTACACATATACACACACATATATGTGCATGTATATGTGCATGTTTGTGTATATATGTATGTATGAATACATATATATACATGCACACATATATGGATGTGTAAGTATGTGTGTGTGTGTAATTTTATTCACCTAACACATTAAACCAAGAAAAAAATATGGATGTCACCAAATCACAACATAAAAACATGTGTATAAAGAAACATCTACACATAATCAAATATGATATATATTTATAAAGAGAGATCACAAAAACATTCCTTACTATTTTTGGGATATTTGGTAAAAGGATGGTACTGGAAGGGGCCTTATCCTATTACAGTAGGGAAATACAATCCAGATACGAAAATGAGAATCTCAAGGATCTAAAAAAAACCAAGTATCAAAAACATCTGGTAGGAAAGAGAAAACTAGCACAAAACCACCAAAATCCCAATAGACAAACAAAACAAAAGTCTATGGGCCAAAAAAAGTGAAAACAAGAGGAAACAAGATACCACATCTCAAGGACTAATGTGAGGTCTCTATTGTAGCTTTAATGATGTTATTTATCTTTATCAACAACTACAATCTCGGTAGGGGTGATATCCATTCCAATCCAATTTTGCAGTCTTTTATAGGTCACACCTATGTTTGCACATAGGTCAACAACATTATTTTCTTCCCTAAAAATGAGTGAGATTTCATGATTGGGGAATTTATTCAAAATAGAGATGGAATCATCAATTATCTTTATGATTTTCTAGCTAGGGGTGGATTTACTTTGGATGTAGTTTAGAGCATTCATTAAATCACTTTCCACCCAGAGTTTATGAATATTCAGTGAGCTGACAAGTTAAACTCCCCAAGAGGTTGTTAATGCTTCAGCATAATGTTTAGTTTTCTCACCCATATTACTAGCATAAGCTATAAAAAGTTCTCCTTTGTCATTTTTTATTACTCCTTCTCCCCGGCTCTTCCCGGGTTACCTTTGGTGGCCTTTTCAAATTTTAGTTTGTGCTAACCTTCTTGAGGTTGTTTCTAAATAGTATTATGCCTAGACATTTTAAAGGTCTGAGATTTAAGATATTATTCATGCTTTGAAGCTTCCATTTTCTAAGAATTTGATGTCTAAATCCTTTAGACTACCCTTACTGCATTCAATGGTTGTTTTGAAATTCTCATTGATGAATATGATCAGATGCTTGAAGACCATTTCCACCTTTATCATTTCTCTTTTAAATATCCATCTATTCCTTTCTTTCAATATGGAAAAAAGCTGTGTGAGGGAGAGTGAGATCCCATAAACATCAAACTAAAACATTTTTTGTGTGATAAAACTGATTTTATTTCATCTCTTTAACATAATCGGGGTGTACCCATTTAAGGTCAATTTTGTATGCAGATGAGCCCCAAATATTGAAGGAAAATTTGCAATGAATGAAGAGATGATCAACAATTTCTTCATCCTCTTTACAAAGAATGCACTTGTTAATAATAATGTGTCCTTTCTTTCTTAGATTATCAAGTGTGAATATTGTTTTGTATCGTGAGCCACCAAAATAAATTAGCCTTCGGTATTATCTCTTTATGAAAAAATTTCTTCCAACTCGAGTATTGAGAATCTTACTCACTATCATATCCAAATTTGACACTATATTTACCATCCCCGAATCTTTCCGTATTATCTTATCCTTAATCCTGCTATTGGGAATATATATTTTATAAATATTCTCTTCAATGAGTGTAAGTTGTTTCGTTTTCAGTTCATTAGTCTCCTCAAGAGATAATCTTCTCCAAACCAATTTCCCATTTCTGATTTCTATATAACCATCAACATTTTCTTCATATTTCAATCTTAGCCGGCTTATCTAATTGTGAAAATCAGTCCTTTGTTGCTAATTGAGTCCCAAATTCCAAATATAGTCCTTGATTTTATCTTGTTCCCATTCCCTAACTCCCATTTGATGCCTTTTGTTATAATATCTCTTCTCTTGACAAGGGAATTCCAGAGCATTATTCCTTACTATTATTCTTTATGGCATGCCCTATACAAGAGTTTCCTAACTCAAATAGAAGTTATTTTTGCATATACATATCACACAAATAATATAAAAAGTATCATATTCAAATTTTATCCTACATACATATAAATATATCCATAAACTAAATGAATCAACTACCAAAATAAACTATATACCACCATGTCAAAAAAGATAGCAAAAATTATGGAGTGCCTCTAATACTAACCTAAAATCATTCAATGATAACAATTATTATATATATATATATATATATATATATATATATATATATATATATATATATATATAGTGTCTCTAGAATGTCTAAATTACAACATAATAAAATGTCTCATTAAATAATGTGTCGTATAGGAACTTATTACAATTATTTAATGTCATAAAGGCATGGATATTACATAGAGGTCTATTTTTTCTATAGTTATATTCATACTTGTTATGTTATCTCTATATTCATTTAAATCCCTAAGATAAAAGCATGAAATTTTTGGATGTCATTCACTCTTATATATTAGATAAAATTTGATATGTTATCTTGTGTGTGATTAAGTCACTAGTGATACTTATTAGGTGCTTAGTCATGTATTTTTCGCTTGTAGACAAATATTTTCATTTAATTTGATTATATATAATGTGATATTTTCTACTAAGGACTACCCTTGGCATGGAAAAACCATAAGATTAAATAATTAACCCCCTTATCTCATTTTTTTACCAACCCTAACCTATTTTGTGTGAGAAATTATTTTTAATAAAAACACATACTCATTTATCCTAACTAATCTCACGGGGTGCATATTTGTGTCATTTTCAATAATGTGTCAATTTTTTATTCATTTATCATATATCATTCCCAATTATATTCATTATGATTTGATTCTCTTTTTAAATTTAGTCATTGTAGTATGTATAAAGAGCTCAAATTTTGGATTGTGATCAAACGTACTCTATAACATATCTAATTTTTCTTCTATTTTTAGAATTTTTGACTCTCGGTTAGTTTTGGGACCATTTCATTCATTTTTGTGTTTAAAATAGCTTGTGGTTTTGAAATTTTGGAAAAAAGATTTCAATTCTCCTGGGATTTAGGATCACTTTTAGTCCTCTTATCTTTATTTTATCTATAAAATATCTTGTTGAGTTGTACCTTTAGTTTTTTATGTGTAATTTATAAGAGATTTTATTTGGTTAACTTTCAATATGTACAACTATGGCAATTAGAGTTCATGATATCAAAGGTAAAGGAAATTATTATGCTCCTAATAAGAATTGTGGAAATATGAATTCAGACTCAATAAATTGGCTTGTTGATGGTTTAGTAGTTTTCTCATGTAGTCAAAATGTGTGTTCTTCTTTACCTCAAATATGATTCCCATAGATTTAAATTAATATTTCTCAATTTTAAAATATTTAAGTGTTTTCTGAAAGAGATTAGAAAATTGTTTCCTGAGTTTAGTGGAAACCAGTTGGCTAAGGGAGAGGATCATTTAGAAGAATTTGTTAACTTGAATAAATATTTTTAAATTAAAAATGAGGGTGTGATGGTTCAATTATTTATTCAAATATTATAAATGGATTACATTGATTGGAATTTTAATCCTCTAACATTATAATTGACATTTGAAACACATTCATACTACTATTTTAGGAAGGTATGGAATTATATTTGATTACATTTTTAAATGTGTGATTTGTATAGTATGCTTATAGAATAATACGAATACACAAAATATTTAAATCTCATATTTATGCATGCATGGAAGTTGTTTCCAAAAAAATTAAGGTTGAGTGAAGCATATGTTGTTATGAAATATTGTGATGCATTTTATTGTGACCTCAATTATTTTATGACATACAAATTCCCAACTAATTCGGTATATGGTTTTAATTTTCCTCTCAAGTTAATAAGAATTAATAGTGGAGGTTGGGTGTCCTTTGAAATATATAAATTTTATGAATTTAATTATGGGTTTGCTGAATCTCCTCTTCCTATTGATATTCTTATATTAAAGGTGTTCCTATTTTTCATTACCGTTGTATGTAATATTTCATATGTTGATCATATTGGAATCTAATTACATATTGAAGAGATTAAAATATCTTCAGATGGTGATATAACTAATATCAACACTATTAATTATTAAGTAGCTAATATTAATTTTGATTATTGTGATGAATTAGATAATAATTATACTATTGTTGAGTCACTCTCTGTTGTTGATTATTTTAATTATATGAAGTCGACATTTTTATTGTGAAGAAGAAGTGTATGATGCAAATTTTTATTTTCCGTTTTGTTAAGGAATCCCATTTGATGGATATCTACCCTCAATCTATTTACATTAGGTGAATGAGAATTTTCGGATGTGGTATATGATTTCATGCAATCTGAGCCCTTGATTCATTTTTTATATGAAATTCGTAATGATAACATCGATGATCCATTTATGATTGGAGATGAATTCAATTATTCTCTTACTAATTTCATTTAATATCTTTTTTTTATTCACATGTGTTTAAATAATTAGTAAGATCATGTGTCGATATGGTAGTTTAGCATGCATTTTTGTTGTGTGCTACAATGCATTCAATTTATGGAATAAGTAATAAAGAATTAAAGTTTAGTGAGCATTATTTTGATATTCCACCATTACTTATTGAAGTTGGGTATTCTTAAAAACAAATACTATGATTTATTAAAATAATCAAATTCATGCAAAGTGATCCTCCCTCATTTCTTGGATATTTTTAACTTTCCCATTCTCTTTATGATGTAGAATATGAGAAGTTTATATTTTATTATTGTGAAGTCATATTTGATATAGAGGCACATCTAAGCGAATATTTGAATTCAATATTTGAGATCACGTTGGAGCATAAAATAAATTTGAGTAAGTGGGAGTTAAAAATTGAAACTTGGATTGAATTATTCCATTTTGGTGATGTTGATCTTAAAGAATTCAATGACAATTATTTTATGTATGAATATAAAGATGAATTTATTGTTACTAATCGGGTTTCATTTTAAGACACCCCTATAAAATTGAAGGTGGAAAATACCTGGCGAATATCCCCGTAACCACTTTCAGCGAAAGGCGAATTTGACAGTATTCAAAAACAAAATTTTTGCCTGGTTTTTCAAGGCTAAATCAGTGACGTCCGACAACAGTAATCCGTAATGACGCACGTCACTGGCGTGACAATAGCTCTGATGACGCGCGACACTGGAGCGACACTAGATCGTAATGACGCGCGTCAGTTGATTCTATTGACGCGCGACACTGTTCTCTATTGACGCGCGACACAGTCACAAAATGACGCGCGACATTACAGTCTATTGACGCGTGACATTGTCCTTTATTGACGCGCGACATTGTCCTCAATTGACGCGCGACATTGTCCTCAATTGACGCGTGACATTGTCCTCTATTGACGCGCGACATTGTCCTCTATTGACGCGCGACATTGTCCTCTATTGACGCGCGACATTGTCCTCTATTGACGCGCGACATTGTCCTCAATTGACGCGCGACATTGTAATCTATTGACGCGCGACATTGTAAACAAATGACGACACAGCCTTCTATTGACGCACGACACTGCTTCCTATTGACGCGCGTCATTTGAAGCAAATGACGCACGTCAATAGGGGACAGTGACGCACATATTTAGGTTATAAATACCCTTATGCCGCTCATTTTCTCGTTTACGTTTTCCCGTTCTTGAATTTTTGCAGGTCTAAATCTTTGACAAAGACGCAATTACAGCTATAATGTCGACTTCACATGCCTCCCAATTGCAAGTTCAGCAAGAAAATGAAGAGAATCCAAGTCAATCGATTTCCAAGATAACCTACAGGAATCCCTTATGCCCTCACATCCATACGGCTTTAAGGATGTCCCCAGAATATCAAGGTATAATTGAAGAGTGTGGATTTACAGGGCTCGTTAATATGCCCCATTTCGAAACAGATCCGGATATTTTGAATTACCTTCTGTCATGCTACAATTCAGAGGACGGTATATTTTATGTGACTCTGAACGATGGCCAAATGTTCCAATTCACTATTGAACCGAATGACATACATCGGTTTACCGGCCTTCCTATCAGAAATTTACCAACTGTTACAACCAAGGCAACACTCGTGGAAGAAAACAAGAAATTTCTCGAATCAAAGTACGGTTTCCATGTTGATTGTAAGTATAATTCATTTTAATTCAAAAATTTTATTCTGTTTTTTATTCTGATACAATTTGCTGTTATAAATTGATAGTAATTTTCACTGTTTCGCATTTGCAGCCCATGTCAATAAATCCAGGCGTGGTGTAGATACACAATCAATTGCACACCACTTTCTTGCTGCACTTATTGCATTTTTTCAAGCCAGAATTGTTATGCAGGGTCGCCAAACAGATATACCAAATTGGGCCATTGCATACATTTGTGCCACTATCTCAAAACAAAAATTCGATTGGTGCACATTTCTATCCAAAAAAATAAGAGCTGACATATCAAATTCGAAAATGTCAGAAAAACCTTTCATTTATTCAACAAACTATCTCCTCGGCTTCTACTATGAGGCACTTTTAAATTTAAAAGCTAAAGAAATTCCTACTTGCTCTGATGAGGCTTTGAAGAAATTCTCAATTCCATTTGCAGAACAACAGGTATAAACTATTTAGTTTGTAATTGTATTACAATTTTCTTCATTACAGTGCGCAGTTATTAAAACTTAAATTTTAATGTTTTGCAGAGAAGATATCTTGAAGCCATTCCCAAAAAAAAAAAGATGTCGAGAGGAAGAGGCCAACTACACGCGGAGGCTTCGGGGGACTCCCATTCTGAAATGGAAGCTCACTCCTCTCCAGACCCTCAACAGTTTGAACTCGTTAAACGCCAGAGAAGTAATACATTCTCATATATTAATTACAAATTCCAAAGTTGCAGATTTATTTTTCAATTTAAATTTTAGCAAAATGAATTGACAACATTTAATATTGATGAACAGCAGGGACTATGGAACCTTCTTCCCCAACTCACTCAATACAGTCGCATGCATTGATATCTTCTGGAATGTACCACTGAGTACAACTCCTACAAGGCCACCCGTAGCACCGAAAAAAACAACCCCTCGACAACAAGGTACAACTTTTCTATAGAACGTTTAATTTCGTAGTTTTGACTTTATGAATTGTTTTAATATTTTTCATTTTTTCTTGTACTTTTCAGCACATGTCAGTCATGATCAAGCCACCGCATCGACACCCACCCAACCATTAATTTTTAAAATGCCAACCAGAGGAACAGTGAAAAAGAACATTGGTAAACGCATGAGTTTTGCTCCGGCCCCTAGTGGGACACTAAACCTTGACTCCTCGTTTCGAATTCCAACTCTCTCACTTGGTGGCTTGCCCAGCGCAACGGGCATATCTGTTTTGAACAATATAAATTTAGATGAAGATTATTTGGGCATTGATAGCAATGACCCAACTGGGTTTTTCGATACCCGCGAGATGATTCAAGGCCAGCAGGTATACTTCAGTCTTCAAATTTCAATTTTAATATGCTTTACAATTTTTAATTACATTCTGATTTATCTAAATCTAAATCTTCAGTCTTCAAATTTATTTATCTAAATCTTGATTTATTTTTTCAAAAACAGGATCAGCCCACCCAAAGACAGAAACAAGGAGCAGTTGATCTTGTTCATGGTGAAAGCCCCCACACTTCTCCAGCAAGATCGTCTGCATCAGATTCAGATAGTGAAGAGTTTCCACCTTTTCCTTTGGAGAACTTAATTGGTAATGATTGTCAATCCCATGTCAGTGAGTTTATTATTCCTCAAATCCAACAGCTTATAGAATGGGAGAAAAGGGCTAAAATTCTTATCAATGAGATTATTAGTCGTTATGAAAATTATTGGCAAAGGGATAGTTTATACGCTGCAGTCCAGAATCAACCTGCGAAGATGGATTCCTTACTTACCCAAGTAAAATGTGGGACTGTCACGTTTAATAACGACTATAAAGATGGCATTTTAGATAAGGCACTAAACAAATTGGAAAATATTAGTGCCGAGGCCCAGGCATATTTTAACAAATGGTCAAAGGACAAGGATTTGGTATCAATCGCAAATGCCGAAAGAGATAGAGCGGTTGTAAGTACTATTACATTCTAACAATCATTTTTGTTAATTTGAAATTTTGAATTTACATTAATATTTTGAATTGACGTTACTCTTTTTGTGCAGTTGAAATATGAAAATTTGAAGAGTCAGGCGAAGGTTTTGCAAGTTCACTTGGAAACAAAGAAAGAACAAATTTTATCTCGCAGCAAAAAATTTGAAGCTGAATATTGTTTTGGTTAACAAACAAAACAATACACTAAAGCGGATCATTAAAGAGCATGGTCTCGACCCTGACATCTTGTTCAAAGCCAAAGCAGTTGCTGATCCAAATTTGCTGTCGCATGGAGATGCAACAAATCAAGAAGAAAGAATTATAAAAAATCTGGACAGTGCTGCAGAAGATCTTATAAGTTCAGGGGTTATTTCTGCTGTTGGGGAAAGAGGTGCAGCCAGAGTGGAAGAAGCCGTTGGGGAAGAGGGCAGAGCAGAATTTTCTAAAGAAAAAGAGGGTTGTGAAAATTAGAAACTTTTATTATTGACTAAACTTTTAATATTGAATTTGAAAACTTCAACTATTGAGTTTGTACTATGCTATTTGAATTTAATTATATGGTGATTAGATGGTGATTATCATGAATTATATGTATGTTTCTTGTTTACTTGCATTGTCATGAATAGTATGTAGACGTAGATGATGAATGATGACAATTGATAATCAATGATAGATGATGATGAAAGACGATGATCGATTTAATGTGTATAATGTAAAATTTAGTGCCTGAATATCTTGAGGGACTTTAATTATCTTGAAAATTATGTCGTGGGACTTTAATTGTATCTGTGGGGTTATACTGTCTATGAAAGTAGACTTAAGGTTGATAGGTTAAGAATCATGTTGTTGTACTATGATTTTTCAACGTGTTGAGGACTTCAAAGTGTGTTTGGATTTTATGAATGACCTTTATCAGTCTAAAATAAAGATATCCAAGTCAATGATGCTAAGGTCTAGCAATCATCCCCGTTATCTAGTTGGTAAAGCTCATCCTTGTTAAGGAATTCATGAATTGAATATTGGAGTGTCAAGTGCAAGTTACTCACAAGGTTTCAAGTCGACTCGGTCCCTAGTTGGTGATGAAAATTATCAGTGCTTCATGATGTACAAAGTGAAAGAATTTCATCAAGGAGATTTATAATTCTCTAAAAGTGGTATAAGACCATGTCAAGGTGTTGATTCATCAATGTCTTGTAGTTCTAAAAGGTGACATATTAAAAGGACCTTGTTTTATGCCTTAAGAAATGTTTTCACATCTTTGAGAAAAGCTCAAGGTCTGTCAAGACCCAAATGTCATGTTATATGTCATTATGTGGTCTATCATGGTGCTGAGACAAGAATGTATTGCTACTACAAGAAGATGTATTGTGTAATAGAGGTTATACTTCTGATTCATGCTCAAAGTTGGGAAAAATGAGTATCTACAAATGTTATAAAGTTGAGAAATCTCATATTGATGTTACCTTGTCATAAGATTTGTGCATAGTAAGGAAGAGTATAACACATTGTTTCTATGTGTCATTATGTGGTCTATCATGGTGTTGAGACAAGAATGTATTGCTACTACAAGAAGATGTATTGTGTAATAGAGGTTATACTTCTGATTCATGCTCAAAGTAGGGAAAAATGAGTATCTACAAATGTTATAAAGTTGAGAAATCTCATATTGATGTTACCTTGTCATAAGATTTGTGCATAGTAAGGAAGAGTATAACACATTGTTTCTTAAAGGATTCTTAGAGGTCAATGCAAGGTTTGACAGTGGCTCCAGGAATGCGTTGATTCAAATGCTCATCTATCTTTGCATCACAAGGTTATTGCCTATAAAGGTTGTGAGTTAATGAAAGTGTGAAAGATGATGTGATATGTGTAAGGTAATTGGAAACAGTACAAGAAGATTCATGGTGTATGGTCAGGTTATCTAAGATGAGCTTTGTAACTTTGTTTGACCTGATGAGTGCAGTGGAAAAGTTTAAACAAAAAAAAGATCTTAAGAAAACTGATGGAACCAAGAAGGGGAAATTAATTGATGTTCCCAAACTTGATGCAAATCAAGCAGGAGGGAAGAATTCTGATCAATGTACTTTAATATTAACGGAGGGTGACTCAGCCAAGGCTCTTGTGGTTTGAATCAGGGAAATGTGAATATTGAATTTGGTAGTATTGTGACATGTTTCGACATCACTTTCCAATTTGGTAGTATTGTGACATGTGGCAGGAATATCTATTTTTTGGGAAGCTACCACTCACCAACAAATGGAGAATAAAGAGATAGTAAATAGAAAAAAAATCCTTGGTCTACAGGAAGATAAAATATATTAAAAATAAATTAATATAATTCTAAGAAATCAAGAAAGAATCATCACTGGTAAGAAATTAAACATAATTGCAAATATGCTAGGGTTTAGCTTACCTCTTGCGTATTAGATTGCTGTGAAATCATCAAGGGTAACGTGCTAGATCTTTGTTTCACATGACATTGTAGATGGAGGGGTGAGTTGCTTGACATTGTCAGTCCTGAGAAGTGCCAGCAACATCTTTAAATATATAGACCAACAATATCTTTAAAGGTCAAGTAAATATAAAGAATTAGACTTGTAATGTCTTTAATGATAACAAGAGCTGAAAAAATGTAAGGTAACAAACAATAAGATTATGTTGAAGAAGATACCTATTTAAAATTGAAATCATCACCGGTAATGTGCTAGATCTTTGTCTTAAAAAATTCAACACAAAAAATTGATTAGTAGATAGATGGGTGAGTTGCACGTTGCGACGTCAGGGTCCGAGAGTAAAAGCTTCCTCGGACGGATGTCAACCCACGTTTTCAAAAAATAAAATTTTTGTATTTAACTAAATGTAAATACATACACCTGTAACATCTTTAATTATAACCAGAGCTGAAAAAATGAATAGTAACAAACAATAAGATTAAGGGGAAAAAGATACCTGCTTAAAGTTGAAATCATCACTGCCACTGGTAATGATATAGATCTTTGTTTTAAAAAAATCCAACACGAGAAATGGATTAGTAGATAGATGGGTGAATTGCCTGACATTTTTAGTATATAGACCTGTAACATCTTTAATGATAAAGATAAAAGATAGATAAAGAAGATACCTACTTAAAGTTGAAACAATCCATTATCAATAGCTTCATCAAAGTCGATGATGTCTTCTGTAGAATGTGACGAAGAGCCAATTACACTCTCAAGGTTGGGAATATTTGTACTTGTAGCTGTATTATTTACATCTCTTTTTTCGCAAAGGGAATTCCAGTGAGCAATTGCTCTGTCAAAAAATGAATAGTAACAAACAATAAGATTAAGGGGAAAAAGATACCTGCTTAAAGTTGAAATCATCACTGCCACTTGGTAATGAGCTAGATCTCGTGTTTTAAAAAATTCAACACGAGAAATGGATTAGTAGATAGATGGGTGAATCGCCGACATTTTTAGTATATAGACTCAGTAACATCTTTAATGATAAAGATAAAAGATAGATAAAGAAGATACCTACTTAAAGTTGAAACAATCCATTATCAATAGCTTCATCAAAGTCGATGATGTCTTCGTAAATGTGACGAAGAGCCAATTACACTCTCAAGGTTGGGAATATTTGTACTTGTAGCTGTATTATTTACATCTCTTTTTTCGCAAAGGGAATTCCAGTGAGCAATTGCTCTGTCAAAAAATGAATAGTAACAAACAATAAGATTAAGGGGAAAAAGATACCAATTATCACTTGCACTAATGAGCTAGATCTGTGTTTTAAAAAATTCAACATGAGAAATGGATTAGTAGATAGATGGGTGAATCGCATGACATTTTTAGTATATAGACCTGTAACATCTTTAATGATAAAGATAAAAGATAGATAAAGAAGATACCTACTTAAAGTTGAAACAATCCATTATCAATAGCTTCATCAAAGTCGATGTTGTCTTCTGTAGAATGTGACGAAGAGCCAATTACACTCTCAAGGTTGGGAATATTTGTACTTGTAGCTGTATTATTTACACCTCTTCTTTTGCAAAGGGAATTCCAAAGGTGTGCAATAATTGTTTCACAAACGGAAAGGTTTCGAGGGAGTATCGTGAAACGTAACACCTCATGCAACTTTCCAGATTTTTATCCAACCTGTTTCTCAGTTTTGATTTTATAAATGACAATGCACTGAAAACTCTTTCATCCTCCACAGACCCCAAAATCATTGTCTGGCATAATTCATATAGTCTGAAATACTCACTGATATCTTCTTGTAAGATAGAACTTTGATAGATTCCTCTCCACAGCCTTGTAATAGCACCACTTTCAGAAGGTTGATCTAAATTCTTATATTGGTTCCTCATTGTTGTTGCAAAATTGGTTGACTGAAACTTTAATAAATCGGCATTCAGTATACCTTTGATTTCCGTACCCTTGAGCTCTGACGTCTTTGTAAATTGTTCCATTATTGTACCCATTGATTTATGGAAATGCTTACTGACAAAGTCTGCACGGCCACCTTCTGTATTCCAAAATTTAGATTCATCACACCCATGGCTTCCAGAATTTTATCTTTACAGAAACGTTCCCTAATTTCTGATGACAAGGTTTCTGAAATTTTTTTAAGCTTTATTCTTGTTTCAACTATCACAGACTCAAACAAATTACGTGTCACAGGAACATCTTCTCGTTCCGATCCTGTAATATCTTGACGTCTTTGCAAAATGTGCATAGGTATTTCCTTCCCATTAACAGAGATGCATAGGTGATCGTGGATATTAAATCTCAAATAGGTGTTAGGATTTTTAAGATCTAATAAATCTCTCCAATTTTCAAAAACAGGTGCATCAAAACTATCCTGGGAACAATACAATATATCAAGACTTTGACATACCATTTTCCTCATCCGTATAAAATCCACAATATAGATCAATCTGCCCTGTGCATGCTTCATCAGTGTATTGATCTCCTTTAACATTGGAAGAATACCAACCAATGTAAGCAAAGTCTCCAAATCAGTTAAGCGGAACAACAGGTCCCTTGCCCTATCAACTTCATGACGGTATTTGTGCATGAAACCAACCAATGAAGGATACTCCTCACGAACTCTGCATGCTGGTTCATACAAAGAGATCCATCTAGTCTCCACATCCTTCAGAAGTTTTTTGCCGTCTGTAATTCCAATTGCAAATTTTTGGAACTCGAGAAAACGCTTTGGGCTGCTTGACATATAGGCATGAAGTTCTCTTATGAGGTCTTCTAATTTAGCAACATTTTCGTGGTTGCTTACCATTTTATACGCTAAATTCATTCTGTGAGCCATACAGTGAATTGGTAGCATATATGGGGCCACTGTTGTTTGTAATCTAACACACAGCCCTGTTCGGTGACCCTGCATGATAGATGCACCATCTGCTCCAACGCATACCAACTTCGTAGCAATTTCATAATCAGTCATACCAGCAACATCTTTCAAATGAGAAACAACTATTTTATATAGGTTTTCAGCATTGCAGTTTTCAACCATTTTCATAACACCCAACAGATGAGGAGTCCTTATATGATTTTCTAAAGTATATATGTGGATACATACCCATGCGGTGTTGTCGACTGCTGTCACTTCATCAATTGAAAGAGAGATAAAGTTTGCTTTTTTTACATTCTCTTTCAAATCTTCCTTCTCTATCATCGAGAGGCATTTTGCCATTTCCCATCCACTACTCTCAGACCAATGAGACTGAGGTACATTCAGCATTCCGTTAAATTGATACAAAACTTTGAAATCAAGGAAATCTGACATCGCCCTTCCTTTTTTAAGTATTTGAAAAAGAGTAGAGAATTGTATGAATTTTGCATGTAGATTTGTTTCTTTCATCTTACCAATATGCGATGTGATTGTTCCTCCCTTTTCCAACAGATGTCTGTGTTTTTTCTGCTCTGCCTCATATTCCGCTGCGTATCTGACATGCATGCACTCCTTTTCAGTTTTCCACCTATGTGTTTTGATTTTCTGGCCATCCGCCCCTGTTACAGTTAAATATTGTTTTCCACAATGTTTTTCTATTGTGTCCAGCTTCAGTTGCATTTTTTGTTGCTTTCCCAATTTCCACGTACATATTGTACATGTACATTCACATGGGATTTCTTCAGAATTTGATGATTGTACAGGTTCAATAAATGGAAATTTAGCTGCCCAATCAAACTTGTATGTCCTGCCAATGGTCCACATATTCTTGTTTGTTTTCAATGCTTTACTTTTTTGAGTAGAATTTTGAGCAATATCGCAATCACCTGGTTTCCTCTTTCTTGGACCAGAGTTTGATATTGATTTCTGTCTTCCATTTTGCTGAGTGTTTGTATCTGTGATATCTAGCTGCACTTCTGGTTGCACCCCAACAGGAACAATATCTTCAAGATCTGGCATATTATCGTAGGTTTCATTTGTTTGACTGTGATACTGTGCAGAATGCATGTCCACCTCAATAATGCCTTCCACACAGTCAGTATTCTGATTCTTTTTGGTGGCATCTATATGATTGGTATTTACATTATCTGTATCCGCAGAGTTTCCAAAATACTTGAAGAGTGATTTCTGAGATTTCTTACTTACTTTTAGGTTATTCGTATTCTTTGAGCTGGCACCTTCCATTATTCTGAAAAGAGTCCTGCGTCAGCAAAAGAACCAAGAAGCGACTCTGTACAGTCTCTGAGGTCTTGTCGCGCGTGAACTATCTGATGTCGCGCGTCAACACTGCCCAAGTCACGCGCGTCAACACTTCCTCTGTCGCGCGTCAAGCCTTCCTCTGTCGCGCGTCACTTCTTAGCCCAAGTCGCGCGTCAGTATAGCTCTTGTCGCGCGTCAATACAGCTCTTGTCGCGCGTCAGTACAGCTCTTGTCGTGCGTCAATACAGCTCTTGTCGCGTCAATATTGCCCTTGTCGCGCGTCAACACTGCATTTGTCGCGCGTCAACAATCACAGGATAACAGTAATATGAATCTCTGGTGCAAAGGGTATGCGAGTTCAAATTTCACAGTATTGGTAATTTGGTAAGCTACTTGAGGTATACTACCCGGCGAATCACATAGGTTTTTATAGGAGATGTTTTCAAATGAAGGCGAAGCCGACCCCCCAAAAAAAATATACTTTATATTTTAGGCGAACAGGACACCGACCCACTCCGAATAATTCGCCTTTTCAAATTTTCCTAAAATGAAATTTTCGCCATATTACGAATATTCGCCGCTAAAATTATCCCCATACTAATTATGAAGTGTTATATAAGGAGGTTACTTACTTTAAGCCTACTCATGAGTTTTTTTATATATTCTACAAGTGATTAATCATATATTTTTGTTACATTATTGATATAGAGCATAGTTCAAATAAACATTTTAAATTATGTAAAACTACAATTTTTATTATAAATCAAGTTGTTGGGTTATCTGTGTTAGTTATTCTAGATATCAAAATATATTCTTATGACATTTTCTAATCAATACTTATAATTTATCTCGTCCCATAAATCATTATACACTAAATTGACTAATTCCTACACGTGTTTTTATCCAAGAACACTATCAATCACTATTTCACACTTTTTATCCATCATTGACAAATAAAAATCTCATGCTCATAATATGGAACTCATCTTTGGATATTTGGCCACCATATCCAACTAATAGTTTGCATTGTACACTACACCTGAATGAAGTCAGCCATAAATTTTTTTCTCATGTCACCTTGTTCTAAAAAGACAACTTTTCCTCTAAATATCTAATGATCACATGTTTAATTTCATAAATTACCCCATTCAACCTAGAGGAATTTAGGTAGGAAACATTGTCACAATAGTCACATATAAAATCACAAATCTTGTAACCCATTTGAATGGTGTCACTACTCACATATTTAAATAAAAGGATTGAAAACAAATTTTATATCAATCTCTCAAACATATTCAACTATATATAAGCCTACACACATCCTAAAAGGTTTCCCAAGGCTAATTTATAAAGCTATATCTCACCACAAAATATCATTACTAAGTGTTTTGGGTCCTAATTATATTATTTATTGCCAAAACATTTTGATATAAATATTGCATGCATACACCATATGGGGAACTACAATTTTTTTATGTCTCTTAAAATTATTTATATTTATTAATGGTGCAATCCACTCAACCCAATTGGACTAACCCACTTATAGGTTCCCAAGAAAATAAGAAGAATAAGAATCACTAATAATTTACAAAATTATGATCACAAAATTTCAACCACGTAAGATGAAGCTAAAAATGCAAAGTAAACAAATCTATATATGATATCTATTCATATTTAGAAGAGGACAAATCAATTCATCCTATAAAAAGTCACTAAGATGAATTTTTCCACAACAAGAAACTTCTTCTTGGACTTAGTTTTGCGTATTCAAATTTTCAAGACAACTTGATGACTCACTACACATCCTTCATGTGCACTCTTAATTCATTATCATATCACTTTATTTTTAAGTTTATATAATACTCTCTAACCCTAAACTTTACTTTAATTGATTATGTCACCTATATTATTATAGTTAATCATTATTTAGTTGGACATGATTTAGGATTTTTATGTTTTTCATTATTTATTTTAACATGATCTTATATCATCTTTAAAAATTGTTTCATTATTTAGTTAGATATACCCTACTATCCACATTACGTATATTTAGTATTAATATTAGTCTAATTTTGAATCATAACACATTGATAGCTATGAGGAGTGATATTACTTTGAATATTTGCAATGTGTTTAGCGTATTTGGATTGATTATTTTATCCTATTATATATTCTTGTGGTCATGCAACACCTATTATTTATTACAAGATGATTGATCAAGGTTAAACAATTATTTTTTTGCATGATTGATCATGTTCGAAGCATTAGTATCTAGTTTTCAATTATTTCTATTATATACATCCCGGTGGTTAACACTTTGAACATGATCTGAGTTAGTGTGTAATTATTCATATAGATAAGTGTTGGCACTTACCTCTTATTTTACAATTTTCAAATTTTTGGGATGTTGTAGTTTATATCTAAGAAGGGTTCTTATTTATTGAACAATATTAATAGGTGTATTGAATAAGTTGGAGTTTAGGAAGTGTGGTATTTTTTAATCAAGCGCATATATTATATATATATATATATATATATATATATATATATATATATATATATATATATATATATATCTTTCTTATTTTATGTTTTAGAATAATTTTATTGGCACAAGTGCTTTTTGGGAACTTGCAAGGACCTCATGATAAACTTAAGGAGCTTTAAATTTGAATATTTTGTGAGATATTTCTTTCAATTATGGATAAGTTATGAGTTGTGGATTGTGGAGGCACTTTTTTATTCTACCATATTTTTGGGATCATTTTGAAATCACAATGGATATCTTTCTTGTAGTTAGATCTAATGTTGGTGCCCAAAAGGTCCCACAACATTTTAGAGACTTGAAATTGAATTTATGAGCACTCTTAAGGGATTACAAGTTTGGTATGTAACATAAATTCATTACTCAATAAATAGTACTAATTTGGGTTCGTGTGAAGTGCTTTCAAAAATTGATGTTAAGATCTATCTTTTCGATGGCATAAACCATGGTCAATGTTGTTGATAAATAAAATTATTTATACTTGATAGGATCATCCATCTTCTATTTCCTTTGCCATTTTTTCCCATATTAATCTTACATGCACCAAACTCGATATCACAAGACCCTTTAAATATGAGAGAACAAGTATTATATGCTTAAGTAAAGGATAAAAGGTAAAATATATCCGGAAATGGGTCCTATATAATTTTAGGAAAGGGAAAAGATCAAGATTTTAAGTTTGGACATGAATTTTTGAGGATGCGTGGTAGAATTTCAGACCACCAGAGGCTTAAATAAAGTATAAATCCCATGGATTGAAGGGACATATGGATATATTATACATAGTTTATTATTATATGGATCCATTAATTTTTCCCATGGGTACACGCTCATCTATTCACAATGCCCACGAGCCCATAAAAAGTCTCAGTAAAGTCCATGTAAACTAATTATCTAGGATCATGTGACAAGTGATACAATCCTAGGTACTTACAATTCCTATGAATATTTATAACGCTCGAGAGATCTTAAGTGCTCCATGAGCCTATGCAAAATAAGGTACTACCACATGGAATCCTTGCATGTAAAATCAGGGATTTCTATCTAGCCAAATAAGATAATTAGAAAGGAAATTATATTGAAAAATAAATATCTTTTGGATCCATTTCTAATGAAGTTTTGGGGAAAAAGAGGAAACTTTGAGAGCCATATATTTTCACTAGAAACTCCATTTTATGCACTTTTGGTTGGAAATATCTGACCTAGAGCTTCTCACTGATAATTTTTTAGGGAGAATCACTATTATCTTTGTGATCAATTTGTAACTAAATTTTTTTGGCTCCTTTATTTTATACTGTAAAATTCTCACTCATATATGATACATTGGTTATTATTTATTATTATTTTTATTTAAAGAATATGTGTAGTGTCATTTCATCATGAGTGATCCCAATGTGCTCAATGAAGTATTGTAAGTTTTTTGGGATCAATTGGGTGCATCCTTTACCACATGTCATTATTATTTCTCCATATTTCCCATTGATACACATGTGGGACATTTAAAGTGTTCCCTAGTGTTATTTTCTTCTCATTAGAGTGAATTAGTACCTTTGGATTTGTAGGAGATGACAAATAGATTTCCACTTGACACTTGATCTATTATGTTTCATTTTTAGTAATCCATGATTTTTGAATCTATTAGAGAAATAATATTTGTGGGGACACATTCACATGGCCAAAAATTTAATTTGTATCCATAACTAATTTTATAAAACTTTTTATATAACATATATCATAAGTTATTCGTAATTTTAAAAAAGTTGTGGATGATTAATTTAATTAATTATTGTTTAAAAGGGAAACAATTCAACCGATAGGTTGTTGAATCGCCCACCCTTTAAAAAGGTTTATCTCCATTTTGATATTATGTAGTTGAATGAATGTTTGGTTGTATGATTTGTTTATTTAATGTTTTTGTGAAGAATTTAAAGTAAGATTTGTTGTTGGGTTACACTTGTTTACATCAAGTTGTTGTTCCTCTTATTATTTATTAATAAAAGTGAAAATGCTTCATAATGGGATTTTTTTACCTGATTACAAGCTTTCCCCACTCAAATATTGAGTATGTGTTATATATTATTTACAATCTATAAGTTTTTAATTTTTAAAAATTTATAATAATACATACTCTTCTTGAAATCTTATAATTTTGGTTATTAAATTCAAGTTTAGTTCGGTTTACCTCATAGTTATGACATCCTATCAAATCCTCGAAGGTTTTTAAGCGTGTTTAGGTTATAAAAATATTTTGTAAACCCTGTAATCACAAGTGGTGCTCAATTGATGTAAGAAATTAAAACAAAAATTTAAAATTCCCTTCAAATAAATAATATACAACTGAAAAATAATAAATAAAAAAATTCTTATATGTGTGTGCCTTGCCCCATGTTGGGCCTTTGTGATGGTCAAGTTGTTCTCCCTATATGGGCCCTTGTTGTTTTTGGGTTGTTATATGGCCCATACATCTAGTGTAAGGAAAATTATATTATGAGTGGAGGTGTGGGGTTTGATCCCCACTATCCTCGTCATTATTTTTTAAGAAACGTATGTTAGCTTAAAACATAATAAAAGTCTAATTTTTTTAGATAAATACTTAGCCATGTGGCTACTTGTAACATATATAGACATTCCCATTAAAGAGTAGGCATTTGAAACGCCTCCTATAGATAGACCATGAAGGAGACTAGAAAAACAAACCTAATTTTATTTTTTAACTAACATTTTCAATAACCCTTACGTAACTATGGATGGAAATTGATTCCTCTCGATTTCCTAGTCCTATGTTTAATCAAACAAACAAATGTAAGAAGAAATATATATGTAATACAAGTAATCAAACTTATCTATCATAGTAGATTAATTTGTGTCATTCATTTCAACTTGTATAATTTTCCTCCATTATAATATATAAGTGAATTAACTATGTAAAAACATTAATTACAAATACCTACAAAATTTTGCATATAATAATTCATTTAGTTTAAACTAAGGCATTGTAGTTAATCCTTAACATGTATATTCAATTTTAATCCATTACAATAACATTTGATAAAAACATGACAAGTAATAATTATATGTTTATGAATCAATTCATAACATATTTAATAATACATCCATGTTGTTAGAATATAGGTTTTTCATAGTTATAATAGCATGATAAGTGATACAAAATCAAATAGTTCCATTCATTCATAATTCTCTCGTGTTACAAAAATACATAGTTTATGTCTCAAGTGTCATGTTACAATTCATTACAAAATGTTATATGATTCACTTTACATAATTTCCATTACATAATGACTTACATGTATTCAATATATACAAGTTCCCATTTATTAATCACTTATAATCAGTTACATCAATGATAGGTGTTTCAACTTACAAAATATTACAAGTATACAATATATTACATCCATATTTATTAAATAAAATAATATAATATATATCATAAAATTATATATCACAACCACATTATGACACAATTGTCTCCTTTCGTTGGAGATCCATCCAATGCTAAAGCCATAAAAATGTGAAAAATAGTATCATTGAAAGAATTTTCTCCAACCACGAAACTTTTAGATCCATGTACACCACTCATAAAATTAAATTGAACCTATCCTTCATGAAATAGAAGATGCAAGAAATAATTAAGGTAATATAGAAATACCATATGTGATACAGTCACCCAAAAGTGGTACACCTATGAACATGGTAGGAATAAAACATCCTATAAAATAATAGTAGTAATGAATTTGATTTTTGGCCAAAAATACTTAGGATATAAATATCTATACATTCCTAATGAAATCAAACAATGTACTAAGGCATGAAATAATCACATGCTAACTAATCATGTGGGAATACCTTGAATCTATCCATATCCAACCCCAAACCCCTACCACTTGTCATGTGTGATCTAATGCATTATGTTATCTAGCCCATCCATAAATGTCACTTCCTAGTTCATATACACATATCTCTAAGTACTCGAATTCACATCTCATGTCAAGAGATCTTTATTACTCTCTCTCATGAACTAGTCATAAAAACAAATAAAAACTAGATATATGAGACAATTAATTAACAAACCTTGTGAATTTCTCATACCACCCATAACATTGTCATTACAAAGATCTTAACTCTAGTTTACCAAATCAACACAGGGGAACTATATCATACCATAAATACTCCTATAATACATATATTGTAGTTTTAATTATTTTAGTTTTCTCTAAGGTTGGGTCATAATATTAATATCTTTAAAATCGTTATTTGTATCAGTTTCTATTCTACATTTCAAGTGTATTACTAATTTCTAATTTCCCATAATTATGGTTCAAATAGTGTCCTAGTAATATGTTTTCTTATTTTAATGAAATATTAAGAAAAAAAATTGACAGCTAAAAACCATCAAATTGAGATCAAAATCCAAGAAATAATACCACTCATAACCATCCCATACCGATTACGAGTGTCGTGATTACAAGGACTCTAAATTGGGTTTGTTTGCATTCATGTCATTCTAAACTAGGAGTAATAATTGAGAAATAACAACTTTTATATCTATCACATACCAAGTATAAGAATCATGGTTACAAGAATACTACACACATATTTCCATATTCATCTCCACATAATAAAGATATTCATATATATGTCCAAAAATTTGACATATTTATAAAACAAAACATCATATTGTTCAATTAAGATATTTTCTATATTTTCTCCACATATAATATATTTAAATATGTCATTAAAAGGTCATACCAAATATTAGGTTATAATTTATACCAAAATTATAATCAAGATATATATTTTCATTTCCATAGTTTTCATTCTACTCGAATCGTTTTAGAATATATTTCTTATCCTTGAGAGCTAAGTTTTGATCCTAGGACCTTTAGTTTATAAAATTCTACTAAATTGTAAATAATTCATATCTATTTTTATTTCATATTTATTCAATTTCCACGAAGACATAATTAATATATACTTGATCATTTATATATGGTTATAAACTACCAAGTTATTCAATCATGACATATTCCTCTTATTCATGGTTAAAGTTGTAGTACCATTTTGTGAGGTATAAATGTATTCATATTTTGTCGACAATAATTATTCATTTAATTCATTAAATTTATTTCATTTATTTTCCCATATATCTAACTTCATGTACTTTCTTCTTAGTCATGCTTCGTTGGTTTGCATTTTTATTGTGTATTTCATTAAGTCAACCAACTCATGAATAATAATATCATTCATATAATATTATGTGTCTATGTTTAATCAATCCATGTTCCTTACCAACTAAATTTAGTTTCCCTACATGTTCTAAGTGTAGAATAGTTCATCTATGCATATCCACTATAGGTAACTTAAATATACAATTATGATGTCATATATATATATCCTTTCGACTGATTACATGGTTTTGCATATTTTTCATTTCATTAGGGAGGCACATATAACTCATCATAAGTATTGTCATGTTTTTGTGTCCATTTTTTATATTACTCATTCAAAGCATGAACATATCATTTCCTTTGAATAACTCAAGTCAGTTTAGAATAATATAATTATGTTTTCTAATTTATAATTCTCATAATGTTATTCATCCTTAAATAAAAATGTATAGTTCTCTATTTGTTATAAGTTATGTTTATAAGTGTCCATATCTCTTATAAATCATGCTCAATATTGGTAATTACTACAAGTTAAAATCTTATTTCTAGGTCTATCCATCATAATAATCCTCTTTTACATGATTTCCCAATTTTGATAACATTTCTCAAGATTTAATTTGACATACAAGAATAATCCCTTTTATTATCCTTGTCAAGGTTTTATACTAGTATAAAACATATATTTTACATTCCTATGTGAATAGTTTATGTTACCCTAGTTGGAAACTTGTGATCTTCATTATGAGATCATGACCATTGTTTCTTCACTTACGGTTTCTCATGCTTTCAAGATACAATAGGAATGTATTAAATTTTCTATGTTTGCAATACTTCTTATAAGTTTCGTAAATGACATGAAATGTATATGATCGTTATTTTATTTCCCATCAATAATATAAGAATAAAATTATATTATTTTTAATCCATATAGGTATGTTAATCATGCCATATATTGTTCTATAAGTTTAATATTATGACCGATCATAATATTCAATCTCAATTACCTATCACTCTAGGTTTACGTAGATCATAACCATTGTTTTGTTTGGACCAATGAATTTACCTTTCAATTTCATATTTATCATCAAATATGGTCATAAACATTTTATTTTAATATCCTAACATGGTTAATAAGTCTAAAATTCTCTTTTATCATCAAAATAATTTTTCATGATAGTTTACTTGTTACCATGTCCCATATATGTCATGATGACATTCATTGTTTCACTATATATACATATTCATGAAATACATCATGAAAATATTGTTATTCTCACTTTATGCTTAAATAATATTAGAATTAATAACTTATGGTTAAATATATAAAAATTTGAAAATATAGTCATGTATAACATATACATCATGTTTGACCCAATCCAAACCAATTACTATATCAATTTTTATTATGAGGTTAAAACCCAAAACCCTCTCTCGGTTTGTATCCAATTATATTCCATTTTAAATGCATAGCATTTATATATATATATATAATTTCATATTATTCAAAATAATATAGGGAGGGGCTCAAACCCGATACCCCTACCTTCACATCTATTGTTTTAGTCATTTGGCCTCCTTGTTTTCCTATCTTCTAATCAATATGTGTCGATATTATGATAGTGGGTTTCTATGTTTAATTTTAAGTTTAAATAAAATATTGGGCAAGTAGATGGAGTTGAACCTGTGATACATCACTCCTAATACCCTTATTCTTTCCATAAGGCATTGGATAATATTTCAGTTGAACTATGACATGAATGTTATATGACTATCTTTCAATGCCTTTTTCGGTTTATAGTTTAAAATATAAATACATACAAGTTTTGAACCCTAATTCATTTTAATAAAAAGTCAATTACTAACAAATAAGTCACATACTTACACATAGGGGAGAAAAAAATCATAAAACATATAAAGAGTTATAAAGGTGAACCTAAAAGTGATGTTAACTCCTTCTTACTCTACCTCTATTTTCTCTATGCTTCATTCTCAATTTTTCTAGCTCAAAGATCTACCTATGTATTCCCACTTTGTATTAAAACATGTGTCATTTATGGCCTGTTATGCCCTTCTTTTAAAAAAATTATGGCTTGTTATGCCCTTCTTTTAAAAACTTTCTTCGAGTTAAGAATATATTTTCTACCTCTCCTTATATTTTCATGGTTTATTTTTAACCATATCTTTTTGAAATTGAAGTTAACCTTTTTCTAAACATGTTCACTAGTTCTTCAAAAAAAAATTCTCTAAGGACTCTATATCGATTTATTTTTTCTTGATTAAATTCTCCATGTAATTTTTAACTCCAAGTCACTTATTCTTCTCTATTCCTAATCTATTTCTCTATGGATAAATTTATTTTTTCACCTCCTAATTTATTTCTTCATGACTAAACTTAGTATGTTTATCTTTCATGCAATATGTGGTGGCAATTTAGCTTAGTGGGGAGTCCATTGATTGGTTCCATGTATGGGTCATCAATTGTTGGGAATTTTGGACTATGTAATAGTGCTATGATTCAATAACAAACCCAATCATGCACACATGATCTAAACAATTCCCCAAAATCTACAACATAATGGAAGTATAAAATAGAATAATCCAAATCAAAACAAAGTACACACACATAATACAACATGTACTATGGTTCACCCAATCTAGGCTATGTCTACCAAAGATAGAGATCTCATATATATAATGAAAAAGAGTGCAAACCAAATCTTCTGCACAAGAGTACAATGTATCTCTCCAAGAGTATCTCCTCTAATAGATCTCTAAATGAATCTCCATGAGTGCACTACAACCATGCCTCCAAACCACCAGCAGATCTCACATAACCAAGAACTATTGCATCTCTGAACTACAACCAAGCTCTCTGTGGATCTGTAACAAGACCTCTCACATGGGTCTACCAATGTGCAACCATGACTGTGCACCAAGAAATAAGTATGTCTCTCCATCACTGCATCAACCTATGCAAACATGAAGACAACCTCCTCTACAATATCTATATCTACATGGATCAACAATACAACATGATCTCATGGATCTATGAATACAAGATCTCACAATGACCTGTGGATCTAACAATACAAGATCTCACAAAAACCTGTGGATCTACAAGAATAAAATCTATGTGCTTTGCATACTATGCAAGCCATTACAATGAGACAATAACAATACAAAGGAAATATAGTAGAAGATAATACCCTCTTCTCACCATAAGATGTACATGTTATTTCCTTCTGTCCAGCTTCTCTCCATGGAAGCTTTATCTTCATGTAACCATATTTTTCTTCTTCTTCTTCTTCTTCTTCATCCTCTCAACCAAGGATTCCACATGCAATAATAATCAATTACATGTAATTCTTCTCTTTTTTCCTTCTAACCCTAGCTTTCTAGCTTATATATGCATATACAAACTTAGGGAAACTTAGCTATGCATTTACAACCTTTAGATTCACTTTATAACTAAATTTAGATCTAATTCCCATGAGTTAAATATAAAATTTCATGCATAGGTAACCGGTGTCAATTCCCCGACTGATGTTAGATCCTTTTTTAACCAATGCTGACTCCTTTTCTTACCAATGTCATCTTTTTGACCAATGCCAACTCCTTTTCCGACCGATGTCGGTTATTGTGTATTCCAACAAGATGTAAATCATGTTATTTGTGAATCAATTCAACTCCACTATCCTAACATCAATTGCCTTATGTCCAACATCATACTTTTCCAGTTCTTATTTGGAGGGATCCCGATTGATGCCACATCACACCAATTAGTACATCTACATCATGCTTTTACTTAAACCTTTCCTAGATTTCTATAGTTTTGGTTGGTTCCACGTCACACCAATCAGTTCTCCTATATCCCTCACTTTTTCTATACTTGACACAAGATTATATTTGGGTTCACTAATGTGCAACACATTGCACCCATTGGTTTTTCCTCTACATGGATTTATTTCCAAGATTTAATCCCACATTAATAATCGGGACAACATTTGAATGGTTTAAATACAACCTCATCACTTAGAGGGTTATTTCCTAAGTTATTATGATCCCTATGTGACTTAAAATATCTAAGTCAATGAGTTAGTTATATGATAGTGGTGAGCTCTATACGAAGTGGCTCGGTTTCATTCCAGGGCAATGTAAGAAAGTAGCTCGATTTGACAATGTAAGGTAGCTTAGTACACATGAATACAAGCTTGATTCTATGCAACGCATCCAACGAGTTTGTTTTAGTCCAATTCAATGAAACTTGGTTATAATAAAGTAATGTGAGCTATAAAATCTTAATCAATAACATTAAGGATTTAATAGCATGCCCTTTATAAATTAAACCCTTATAATTTATTTTTCTTAATAGCATAATCATGCAACACGTAATACAATGTAAGTGCAATCATGTTATTTTTGTAAATTGACAATGTACCACTATCTAAATGAGTAATGTGACGTTGTGTTCCTTTCTGTACCAAGAATGTGTAAAACTATCTCATTGTTGTTATGCAACCAAATAAAACACTGCCACATTGTGACACATACGAAAACAAATCCAAATCAAAAATGGATTCTATGACATTGAATTATGGTTTGAAATAATTTCTCGTGTACTCAATCACACATAGTAAATATCTCTATCCATACCCATCTTCTACATATTTCTTCCTCTCCATGATGATACCCTTTACTCAGAAACCCAAGAACACATACACACATATAGATAAAAATAATCAGTGCATTATGTGTTCCTTATAATCAAATCAGCTAAAATGAAATATAATCAACATATATAAATAGTAATATGAAAACTATAATGTAAATCCATAAAATTATATACTCAATTAAATAAACCGATAATAGATGTTTTACTCCCAAAAAATTTCATAATGCTAACTAAATTAAATCAAATAAGTTATGGTGTTGTATCATATGTGGTAGCAATCACTTTATAATTAGAATGTATCTAAAACATAATTTTGATAAATTGGTGTATTTCAATGATATTCTAAAAAAATTATGAATTCAAACTATTAGATTAAAATATATAAGACTCGTATACTTCCTCCTATTCTTTACATGTAATTAATGAATTTCAAACAAATTCATGCAAAGTACAATCACAACAATCTCTATATATTATTTCATGGCTTTCAATATTATTGCACATATATAGGATGGAGTAATCTTAAATATAAGGAGATGTAAACAGAGTTTGTTTAACAACACTCCTAAAATTTCCTATCTATGTGAGTTTGGTTTAACAACCAAATCTCATACCTAACAATATTTTAAACAACTCACCTAAATATTAGCTCAAAAATTATATTATTATAACCCATAATGTGAGCACTAGAAAAATATTTCCTAACATTCCCCCCCTTAGTATGAACATGGAAGAAAAAAAATCACACTTCTTCTGCAGTGTGTCGCCCATGCGTGCTCATGATCTAGATGGTTTTTCAGAACAACCAACAACCTCAACAAGGATGGTTTTATAGGAAAACCAACAACCTCAACAAGGATGATTTTACAGGACAACCAAAAACCTCAACAAGGATGGTTTTATAGGATAACCAACAACCTCAACAAATGATGGTTTTATAGGACAACCAACAACCCAAATATCATGATGTTGTTTTTCCTTGTGCTTTTGTTTTTCCACTATGTTTTTCCTTCAGGGAATTATGTAGGAAACATTTCTCACTGAATACAAAAATCAAAAGAGAGAAAATGAAAATGGAACATTGAGACCATGTTCCCCCCCTCAATGTGAATTTTTCACTTATTCAACACAAAATAAGAACTCTGAAATCATACTACACATAACTAAAACAAACTGTAACTCTGAAAGAAATAGAAAACTCACACACAGACTATCACCACAACTTTGTGCGGCCCCATTGTTGGTGATTGACGAGAGGTAGTTTATTGACCTCCTTCCTCCGGTGCCTCCGTCCTCCAATGAATGATGTTGCTTACTCAACAAATATGATCATGTCACTCAACTGTTTCCACATTGTGATTATTCTTTTCTTCCCTTCCGCAATGTGAAACACTTTATTTTCTGGACGTCAGGTAACACCGAAAATGCGTTCGTGAGGAAATTTTTTTCATACTTTTGACTCTGACTCACAATTAAATTTTGATGACTAAAAATTTTGATTCTTGACAATACAATGATACTTGACAATAATGAAACTCATTTGAATAACAACATAATTACGACTTGACGATGTGCTTGAAGATGATAAAATTCATATGATAGGACTCATAATAATTAATGAATGAAACACATACTTTTGTGTCGATGACTCACTATTTATATTGATGCTTATGAAATCTAGTTGGAATAATGACATGAAAATAATAATTCTAAAAACATTGATACCTATATTACTCGTGTTATAGACATTTTAACAATAACTATGGATATTTGAAATAAGAGAGGACTATAAAATAACATTAACATTTCCTAAATAAAAATAATTTATAAATGACATAAACCAACTTGAATATTACTACGTAGTTTTGAATATTTATAAACCCGTACAATATATATTCAAACCTATGAAAAATAAAAACTTTTAACAAAATTTGACTCGCTATTGAGAGTGAAAGGAATTTGGCACACCACCGAGATTGATCTGGATCTGGAAAGTCGAGATACATGGCAGGGATCTAGATTAAGTTCTAATAGAAGTATTTTATGCAATGCATGAACTTCACCACCAATGATTTGGAGCTCTTCAAATTGGAAAAATGAATGTCAAGGAATTTGGTGATGTTGTTCTTACTTGAACGTCAAAATAACCAAAGAGCACAAAATATGACAAAAACATAATGCATTGAGTGTCAAAGTAGATATTTTAAGCCATAATGTTTGAATAACATGTTAGATATATCACCGCAAAACTTATTGATTAAACCCTCAACACAAATGGGTTAAGTGAAGATAATTCCTAACACGATGTAGATCTAAATTACATCGACTCAACATGCATTGAATTAAATCTTTAAATCAACCAATTTATACGTAAAGATGCGCTTTTATATGAGTAATGTGAAATCAGATTTTACATAGGTCACACAAGTCTATGAAACCCTAAAGTAATTTTTTCAAGGCTGAGTGCAATGTTAGGTATGTCCTTATGTTGTGATATGTTGAATCATGTGTAGAAGGCTTTAATAGATATGGAAATCATGAATCAATTTGTAAATTAAATAATATGTAATATATCCGGGTCAAGGCTAAAGGGGAGTACATGAAAGAAAATATGCAATGGATGATCTCCTTATTGATCAAAACTTAGCTAGAGTCGTAAATGAATTTTGGTTCCTAGTATAGATAGAGTTTGTAGAATGGATCTCAACAATGAGTCTGAGAAAACTATACCCAATGCAAAAACTTCAAGATAGCACAAAATGGACACTTCAAAGTATTCAAATACTAAAAGAAATTAAATTATTCTATGACAACATTAACAAAATTTTCATTAACCTCTCTCTCGACTCTCATCAGGTCAATATAGCTCTAATACCAAATAATGAATTTTGAACAAATTTATGCAAAGTACAAACACAACAATATTTATATATTGTTTAATGGATTTGAATATTATTACACACACACACACACACACACACACACACACACACACACACACACACACACACACACACACACACACACACACACACACACACACACACACACACACACACACACACACACACACACACACACACACACACACACACACACACACACACACACGATAGAGTAATCCTAAATATAAGGAGATGTAAAACTAATTTTTTTAACAACACTCCTAAAATTTCCTATCTACGTGAGTTTGGTTTAACAACCAAATCTCATACATAAAAATATTTTAAACAACTCACCCATATACTAGCTCACAAATTATATTATGCTAACCCATAATGTGAGCACTAGAATATTATTTCCTAACAATAATAATTCTCTTATAATTATAGGGGTCCTATGGGACCTTACTTATGAGAGACTTTATATTTCATAAGTGGAAGTTGTGAGCCTCAAAATCCAAAGGACTCTACTAGAATTACTCAAGGTTCCTCTCTCTTGCTGACCTCTATAAGTGGATTCTATAATTCTACCCGGGGTCATCATCTGCTAACAAAAGTAACTAAATACATTTCTCTTGAAACTACAAAGGTGGTCCTCTATTGTTATTTCCTATTGAAATTTGAGGAAAATGGTTAGCATAGTACTCACCATCACAACTAAACAACTTGTTAATATCCTTTTTCTTATGAAACTTTTCACCTTTATTTTCTTAGTCTTCCTATTTCCAACCATTTTTCCTTTTTGATGGTTCTTAGGTTCTTTAATTTTTCCTTTTCATAATGAAATATTCCACAACTAATCATGGTTTTCTCAAAATCACTTTATGAAAATCAGCAACAAAAATTCAATTGATGAAACTTTTCCCCTCACAATTATAATTTTTGCTCCAATATAGCCAATCTATCATGATTATTCAATAGGAAACTAAAATATGATCCACATCTGGAAATATTTATGATAAAAATTATAATATTCCTTAGCAAGTAAATATTTATGCAAAAACATCAAAACATAATATACACTTAAAAGAGCGTAAAGGGTTAGTGCAAGTCTATCTGCAACTAAATTAACCACTTCAAATACATCAAATGGTTTTAATGTAACACTTTGAGATAGATTGGGATCCTTTCCAAAAGTGATAAATATCTCATCATAAGTTTCACTTTTAAAAGAAAAAATTTATCACCTACCTCAAACTCTCTAACAATCCACTTCGTATTTGCATAACTCTTGTTTAAATATTAAACCTCAACAAACATTGTTTGTTGAAAATTTAATTAGTTTACCTTTAAGAATATTATGTCCAATAAAATATTTTACCATCTATTGATCCTCAATTGATAGGTATGTGATATTTTTCTCTCATATAATGTCTTAAATTGGATCATGCTTAATGTTTAGGGATATTAATTATCATATGAAACTCAAATAGTGGTAATACTTCCTCCACTTGTATTATTTGATCCATGTAGTACATGACACAAGACACAATTTTGGAAATTTTATGAACTCAAAAAGGCCATAGAATTGAACCTATATTTTGATACCAAGGTATAGCAATCCCAGATGGTAGACCATAAAAACACACTAAATTTGTTTGAACTAAAATTTTCAATCATCCTTACACAACCGACGATGTAAATATATGTCTCTTGATTTCCCTGTCCTATGCTTAATCAAAGAAACACATATATGAAGTAATATATGTGTAATATAAGTAATCAAACTTATCTATCATATTAGATTATTTTTTTCATTCATTTCAACTTGTATAATTTTCTTCCGTTATAATATATAAGTCGAGTTAACTATGTAGAAAACATTAAGTACAAGTACTTACATGATTTCACATATAATCGTTCATCTAGTTTTATATAAGGTATTGCAATTAATCCTTAACAAGTGCATTCCATTTTAATCCATTCTAATAATGTTTAATAAAATGTGACAAGTAATAATTCCATCTTGAGGAATCATTTCATAACATAGTTCATAATACATCCTTGTTGTTATCATATATATTCCATCATAGTTACAAAACCATGATAAGTGATACCAAAGTAGATAGCTCCATTCTTTCACAATTCCATGTGTCATAATGTTGGTTGGATATTTTGTCAAACCAAAATATGAGGTTCAACCATAGTATATGAGATTAAATCCCTCCTCAAAGACAGGTGAGGCTGCCTGCTTATTGCTAATCTAAAACACAGTAAAAACGATATATATAGTATTCACACTAATCTAACCATTGGGGGGTGGGATGGAATCCCGAAATCCACATTCACACGATTCAAGGATATTTCTTTCGTAAATGAACAGGGTTAGAAATTGTTACAATGAAAGAAGCATAGTAGAAAGGAAATGAGAGAAACGTATTTTCTTTCGAGTAAACACAGAGCACGAAATAATCATACGAGTTTTAGATCACAAATATAATGTCCGAAATAATCAGAAACACTAAGATGCTATGCAAAGAATAGCTTAAGATCATGAACATAAGAACACTGTCTTAAGTAAGATATATTCCACAACACAAAGTCTGTAAAATAATATCGACTCCTATTCTTCAAAATGATTGAACGAAAACACAAAGTTTTTCTTCTTTCCAATAGCCCCTAAATATTCCAAAAAATCTCGACCCTTTGGAATGCATAAGCATCCCTTATTTATAATAAAAGAAGTAGAGATAAAATAGGGCAGATCCTAAAAAATAGCATTTTAACAAGAGTTCTATTTTGCTTGATTCTCACGCAGGAGATCAAGTCAAAATATGATTCAAAAATGTGACGAAACAGAAATGAAAAAGACATGTCAATTTCAAGATTGAAATGACATGAAACGTTGGGACTCAATCTGAATCATCATCCTTTGCTCCTTCCTCTTTTTCTTCCTCCAGCTGAGACTGTTTGCTCTGAAATTCCTGGAACTTCCGAATTATGCCTTGCATTTCGTTCTCATCAGGCGCAGTGGAATGATCATTCCAAATTTCGCAGGTCTCATGAATATCGCTGGCATTGCCGGGAAGCTTTTTCAATCCTTTGCTGAGCTTTCTTAAGGCCTCCAAAGAATGTTCAACCCTTACCAACCGATCAATGATCTCAAGGCCAAATCCACTTATTGGTTCATGCTGAACAGACTCTTGGATTTGCTTGAAGAGATCATCTGCTGATAGGATACCTGAGTTCCCAACTGACACCTTTGGACAAATCTTTAGCAATTCTTCTTCTAGATCACTTTTCCCATCAATCAATTTATCCCTTGATTCTCTCAACTTACTGCAGGCTTCATTGAGAATCTTTACTCTGAACCTGATGGCCTTGGTCAGCTGGAAATGCTTATCCGTATGTGGGAGAATACCTTCTTCTACCAAGAGATGTGCTGGTATTTGCTTTAACACCTGGAGAGCTTCAAAAGTCAAATCAAGATGTCCAATTTCCTGAGAGAATTCATCATCCATCTTCTCTCCCTCCTTCTGAATGTCCCCTAAAGACTGATGAACTTTCACCACGTCTTGAATTACTTCCTTCCCCTGTTGGAGCAACCTTTGGATCCATTCATCAACCACCCTTCCTTTTTTAGCAATCTTTTCAATTGTAGGCACCGATGAGAAATCGAATCCGACAGAGACAGAAGAAGGTGGTATGGATTCAAGGGGTTTTGAGAGTTTAAGCAAAACCTCTGTCAACTGCTCCACTTTTCTCTTAAGCTCATCTCTGTTGTCCTTTGTTTCTTTTAACTTTTGGCACAACACGTTTATGGAATCCCGTGCATCTTGTTGCGCCCCTTCTGCTATCACTTTCCCTAGAGCCACCCTAGTTACCTGATAATCAGATGCTGTTATATCCTCTCTAGTTTTGTCAGCGAGGGAGTGGCAATCTCTACGAACTTATCTCCCAAAGCATCCACTAGAACCCTTGAAACTATTTTGGGTTTCTTAGCTGATTTCGCAAAGAGGAGCCTTGAGTGAGCTGAAATCAAAGGCTGGTAGGGGCACAATCACCTTCCTCTTCCTCGAAGTTTTCTCGAGTAGCCATTGCGGAATATCAGAGGGAGTTGCCATGGTTGCAGAAGCTGGTATCATACCCTCAAGGGGAGAAGATTCTACTAGTGGAGGAGGAATAGTTACCAACGTGGTAGTAGATCCAATAAAAAGAGGCACAGGAGGGGGCGTGTTGGTGATCACTTGGGTACCAGCAGAGAGGGAGTGAAAGTCCGGATAAAATACTCGGCCATTCTTGAAGAAGTTGATGGAGAATAAGGAGGTAGGAGTTGTTGTGAGGAAAGAGGCACGATTCGACTCCAAAGCCTTGGATGCAAGAGATAAGGTCTCTTCGGTTGAGCAATCAGAAAATGGTGAAACCGTGAAGCTAGCTTCCTCCTTCCAAATTAATTTCTCCTATTTCTGGTGGTGTTGGTGATTCTGCACATTCACCGTCTTTCTTGGAGAAAACAATTGAAGAGATTTCTCTTTCTTTCCTCTTTTTGACAATCTTGACCTTTATAGGCTCCTAGAAGATTTTTGTCCTTTTCCTTTTTGGAGGCCCCGCCTCTCAAGCGACCAACTTTGAAAACTTATCATCTTTAAAATTCATTCCCAAGAGGAGAGCCATGCTTTGGTGCGAGCAAGGATTAGAGCCTGACCTATCTCGTAATAGAGGCTTTTTCGTTGGTTGACCAATCAATAGGTGGGAAAACATATTGATCCTCCTTTAGTCCATCATAGGAAAGATCTAAAACACTTTCATTGTCACCTGCACCTTCTCCGTAAATCAACAAGCTCTAGTGTTTGAATCTCAGCAATAGTCAATCTGCTATTATCCTTTCTGCGAACAATAACCTCATTACGTAGATCCACCCAAATATCTTCTATGTTTGGCCTATGCATGCTTTGGGTTCCATATGCTCTGAGCACTCCTCGGATGTCAAAACCGTCTCGAGGCTTCGTATGCTTTTTCAATTTGTCCTGAAGTTTGTGGACAACATTTTTGGCTTTCACTATTGTTGAGCAAGTATATCTCCTAATAGAAATTGGGAAGGATACAAACACCTTATGTTTGCTTTGTTGGAATTTATGGAAATCCAACAACCGCCTAACCAACTCCATCAATATCACCTATCCCCTAGATATCGAGGCAGTGAAAAGGATCTCTCGAGTACATGACCACCGAAGATATGTAAACTTCTTGAATTGTAAGAAGATACATCCCCATTTAGAAACTTCAGCCCAAGCCTCATCTGAGACTCTTGTCTTCCTCAGCTCAGGGTTTATCCTGCAGATATTTTCATAGAAGAAGGCATCATTCACCCTCCTAAAATGGTCTTTGGACCCCTTCTTTGTCAATTGAGGGAAGTATTGATACACCTGGTTCGCCGTTCTGCTTCCCTTGGTATCCAGCTCGGGATAGTTCCTCATCCCAGCTGCTGCGTATGTGACATATGAAGACATATAAAATTTCCCAGTTGACAAAACCATTGTCATTTGGGAGTCAATCTCATTACTGATGAGAGTACCCCAGTCGATCCCCTGCTGATTCTTCTTGATGGTGATCATAAATTGATACATCCATCCTTGAAATACATTCGATTCGGCAAACCAAAACCCGACTCAAATAGGTGATGATGTCATTGATTTCTTGGATGAAATCACTCCTGGGGATAATTCTTAGAAATCTAGAGACAGCTGGTTTGGCCTTAATCAGGAACTTCTTGTTCACATGTTTGATGCAGTCTTCCTGATCGTTGTCCCAGGCTTTCTGAGATGACTTGATGTCTAACTCTCCATACTCGTCAAAATTGGGCAGTTTTAGGAGATCATCAAAGTAACCTCCATCCAATTTGATCACTACTTCACCTGATTGACTTCTCATAGAACGAGACGCTGAGTCATAACTGGATGCACAAGCCAAGATGAATTCTGGACACTGAGCAGACATGGGAAAACCCGCTGCGAGAGGCAAGCCACTATCGGCTATAGTTTTCATCCATGGAGTTTGGGAGGAACTCCTCACCCTACTCCAGAAATCTTCAATGTCTATATTTCTGAGTTCGGTGTCTCGGATGTCGTAGTTGCAATCAATATACGATGCGATTCCAGATTTTTAAACTTATATTTCATTCTCGCCGACTTCTCGGTCTTTTCCCGAGATGGACTAAGGTCCGACATGAAGGACGTTAAAGGAAGAAAGTTTCGAAGCTTAGGAGATGTTGCTCACTGTGAGATTCTTGACCTGCTAGATATGCCAGAAGAATGGAAGAGTCCGACACTGGTGAAGATGATGTCGGAAAATCCTAAAACCCGATGCTTGCCGAGAATGTCGGAAACTCTATAAAGTCCGCACGTTTGATAATGTCGAACTTTGGGAAAGCCCGACACTAGCCGATGATGTCGGAAATGGAAGAAATCCCGACACTTGTGTTGATGCCGGAACTCGGAAAGTCCGACACGCCAAGCCTTCAATATACTTCAGGTCTTCGACACTGCACAACAACCTTCAAAACCCAAGAAGAGAAAAACAGGGTTTTTCGTTGAATTTCAAACATGTAATCTGCTTTTAACCATTCATGTAGCAGGCACATAATAAAACTTTGAGGAAATAGCACCAAGTGGTAATTTAGAAGGGATAAACCCTAAAACCTAAACCCCTTTTTTCAAAAGAACTCCGAGAAGAAGAAGAATAAAAATCTTTCAAAACCCAAAGAAGAAAATGGGAAGAATTCACGCGCAATCAATCCATAAAAACTAGGAACAAAGAGTGGAGAGAAAATACCTTCAACCGATAAAGGGAAGATCGAAAAATGGTGATTTAATCGGCACGTGAGCTTTCGGGTTTCGAGGTTGAAAGAGCATGTACGAAAAATCCACGAGTTAAAAATACGTTCGGTAAAAATGACGTGGAAATCCGTGTATTTATAAGAAAAATTGTAATTAATACACTTCAGCTCGGCACGTGCAACTCACCGACAACTCGGGATGAACGCCATGTCAAGCATGTTAGAGAGGTCCGAAAACCCGACACAAGGGGGCTTAGTGCAATTCGGGTTTCGGGTTTTGGGAAACACAAGACATAAAGCATGAGATGTTTAGATACTTCACAGCTCCGAAAACCCGATACAAAGGACTAAATCGGACTTCGGTATCGGGAACAGTGACACAAAACATGTTTTGAATCGTGCATGTTCCGATGCGCCGAGGTCCGAAACCCGATTTTCTCAATATGAAGTAGACTTCGCGTATCGGGAACAGACGACACAAAGCATGTTAAAACTCATGTCGAGTCATTTGGAAAAACCCGAAAACTCGAATTTCTCAATATGAAGCGACTTCGGGTATCGGGGAACAGGCGACACAAAGCATGTTAAAACTCATGTCGAGCTGTCGGAAAACCCGAAAACCCGAATTTCTCTAAAAGAGGCCATAATGCAAAATCAACTTCAAAAATTTCGTAGGGGTTATCTAATCGTTTTGTCATGAACTCAAAATGGAGATAACAGCTGGCTCCAGCTGGGGACTTTCTTTGTAATACCAAAGGAAGAGAACTCAGAATCTCTGGTCTTTATTCATTGGGCTATGGAGAAAAGAAGAAAAACCAAAACAAAACAAAACGAAGAAAGAAAGAAAGAAAACCAAAAGCAAACACACTACAAAAAGTAAAATATGTACAATGCAAGAGAGCATCTTGCATTAATGGTGGAACAACTTTAGATGTTGTCCACTGAAAGGTAAAGGGAGTAACCCTCCATCGAGATATGATAGAAGAAAACTATTTTCACCATTCACTCGTGGATCTTGAAAGGTCCTTTCCACAAAGAATCAAACTTCCCGTGCATTCATTTTTGTTCTCTTCTTCTTATCCCAAAGCAACACCAAATCTCCAACTGAAAGTTACGTTGCTTTGATTTTTGTCAAAAAAATTTTCTTCACTCGCTCCGATGATGATCTGCGATACGATCAACCACCTTGATTCGCTCCTCTTCTAGCCTGGCTAGGTACATAACCCTCTTCTCGATAGAATTCTAAAAAGCCACATCTTCAACCGCTTTTGCCAACTGCAAGGCCGGTAATTCTACTGAGATAGGTATCTCAGCATCAATCCCATATAGCACCTGGAAAGGAGACATCCCTATGGCTCACTTTGGAGTGATCCGATCAGCCCACAATGCATCATACAATGCTTTGTGCCATGTCCTCTGGTTTTCATCCACTAGTTTTCTAATTATGGTAACCAGGTTCTTATTGCTGGAACTCAGCTTGCCCATTACCCTGGGGATAATAATCAGATGAGTGAGCCAGAGTGATGCCAAATCCATAGCAAAATTCTATCAACTCATGTGACGAGAAATTAGAGGCATTATCAGCTACAATCTTATGAGGCACACCGAATCTGACAATTATATTTTCTTTAAGGAACTTGCAAACAGCTTCAGAAGTTGCTTGCTTGATTGGTGCGGCTTCTACCCACTTGGTAAAATAGTCTGTAGCAGTCAGCACGTAGTTATGTCTCGGCACTAGAAGCAGGATTCAATGTTCCGATGAAATCAATCCCCCATTGGCGGAAAGGTTCTTCAATCACTACAGGCTTCAGAGGAAGAGCTGCTAGCTTGGGGCGACCAACGAAATGTTGACAAGCTTCACATTTGGACACCCATTCTGCTGAATCCCGGAAGAGAGTAGGCCAATAGTACCTAGCCCGTAGGATCTTATACATTGTTACAGAGGATGAAAAATGTCCTCCGCATGCTAGGCTATGAAAGGATTCTAATAACTTTTCCTGTTGTGATTTATCAACACAACGCAGGAAAACACCATCAATACCTTTCTTGTATATTGCATTATTCCACAAAAGGTATTTTGCAGATCTCAACTTGACAGTCCTCTTCTCCTTTTGATTTAAATGTGGGGGCATTCACCATAAGTTAGGAAGAAAGCAATGTCCGTGTACCATTCATCGGTCGTACTCACGAAAAGCACCATGGGCAGCTCTGAAGAAGTGTCTTGAGTCTTTTCATACTGCTTCTTGGCATGATTTTTACAATTAATTGGCACAGCCCCTTCCTCATACCAACTTGGTAGGCCTAATGTCTAAATCATACTCCTAAACCTTAGCTATCCAAGTACCTCGTTGACTTCCCAGCACTTGTTGAGTCAGAATGGATTTAACAGCAGTATCAGGAACAAGAACGAGAGTATGGGAATTCAGCACATAGTACCTGAAATGTTTTACTACTCGTACCACTGCGTAAGCATGCTTTTCAATCTACGACATCTTCAATTCATGTTATTTCAACGGACAGCTCATGAACACGATGGGAGCTTCGATGCCTTCTCCATTTTCCTACATCAGGATGGCTGACACTGTGTGGGAAGAGGTGTAGCTGTACATGATGAAATTTTTCTTGAAGTCTGGACATACTAAGATAGGAGCACAAGCAACTACCCTTTTGATTTCTTCGAATGCAAGCTTCCCTTCTGTACTCCATCGAAATGAAACTTTGCCTTTCATCATTCCAAGGACATCCTTGGTTTTGTCAGTGAAATCAGGTACAAATCTTCTCAAGAAATTAGCCTTTCCGAAGAAAGAATGAACTCCGGTTTTACTCGTGGGTAAGGTAAGGCTCTGAATAGCCTTTACCCTTTCTGGGTCAATTTTGGTTCCTTCTTTAGTCACAATATGACCCAACAATTTTCCTTCGGTCACCCCCCGACATGGATTTCTTTGGGATTCAATGAAATCCCGTGACGCCCTGCATCTCAAAAGTACTTGTTCTAAATTATCATAATGATCACTCCGTTTTTTAGAGAAAACGGTCAAGTCATCCAAATACACAACTATGACCTTGCCCATCAAATCTCTGAATGCCAAGTCCATAGCTCTCTGAAAAGTGGCTCCGGCATTGATCAAGTGAAAGGCATCCTCCTGTAAGCAAAGGTACCCCATGGGGTCGTGAAGGCCATCTTGTGTTGATCCTCTGGTATTACCTAGACTTGGTTATATCCCGAAAATCCGTCGAGCATGGAAAGCATTTATGATCTAGAATCTGATTTGTAATACCTGATCCATGATAGGCAAGGGATAGTTATCCTTCAGTGAGGACTGATTCAAGTTCCGGAAGTCAACACAGATCCGGATTTCGCCATTCTTCTTCCTGACAGGAACAATGTTAGCAATCCAAGTGGAGTGATGGATTGGGAAAATAATTCTAGCATCTAACATCTTCTGAATTTCTACCAGGATAGTTCCTGAGATCTTGGGATTGTAATGTCTTTGCTTTTGTCTGTACGGCTTCACATCAGGCTTCAAAGGGATACTGTGTTGTACATCTTTGGGCTTGAAGGATTTTAAATCTGCATAAGACCAGGCCAACACATCGATGTATTTCTTCAAAAGCGAAGTGAATCTCACCTTCTCTTCGGGAGAACAACATTTCCTGATATTCACCATCCGAGGTTGATCAGACGAACCTAGATTGATTTGATCTACTTCAAGAAGAAACTCCTTCGACTTGCCTTTTGTTTTGAATAAAACGATCATGCTTATCAAACAAGCCCTCCAAAGAAACCAAACCTTTTGGTATCTTGTTGCCTTTCAGCTGAATAAATTCACCATCAACCTCTTGATATGGATCGAGATAGTTTCACGGAAGGCTGATTTAGAACCTTCAAAATATAACTCACTGAAATTGTCAGCCTTTTCTAGAAAAGCCAACACCTGTTGATCATCATTGAACACTTGCCAATGAGTTGCATTATCTGGGATACTGGGACGATACACAATCTCGATAGAGTATGTATCTTGCTTGAACTGAGGATGAGGGAGAAGAAGGGATGCAGATACGGCCAAAGAATCAGCCTTGTCATTATAATCTCTCAAAATAGCCTAATAGAAAATGCATCAAAGCATTCTATACTATCCCAAACTTTATTCCGGTAATGTTTCAACTGATCATTTTTCACCTGATATATACCCCTGACCTGATTGACAATCAGCTCTGCATCTCCCTGAACCTTGAGATTTTGGATTCCCTTCTGTCTGGCCATTTCTAATCCTAATAATAGGGCTTCATATTCAGCCATGTTGTTAGTATTATCAAATTGCAACTTGTAAGCTGATGGGAAAATCTCGGAGCTAGGAGATATAAGGACAACACCAGCGCCTGATCCAGAGGTTGAGCAGCTACCATCAAATTCGAGAGTCTAGATAGCATTGGGATCTTCTTCTTCAACATCTACAATGGGTATCTCTGAAGTCATGAAATAATTCCCAAAGCTAGCATCTTCGAAAAGAATCTGAGCTTTTGGATCATCTGATTTGGTCACCAAATACTTTGCCTGTGGTTCAGGATGAAGAACTTGATGAACCCCATTGACCAGGATCTTAGCTTTGGTCCAATCCATATTAATCTCTCCTCCGACGTCTTTACAAAATCCTCTACCCAAGAGGATACCATAAGCTGCAGGAATGTCGGCAACCAGAATAGTCATTTTCACTCTCTTCTTAGGGAAGGAAACAAATGAAAATTGTGTTCTTGATTTGACCAATCAAAGGGACTTGTTTAGTTTCCATGGAGTAGCACCGTCCATATGACTTAGTCAAAGTAAGTCCAAGGGCATGGGCCACTTTTGCGGGCATAACATTATCAGAGGCTCCTGAGTCGATGATGCAATTGCTGAGTTTAAACCCATTTATAAGTAGAGACAAATAAAATGGTTCAATCTTTCCTGAGGAATAAGCAGAGGTCAGATTGTTCTGTGGTGGGAGTTGAGTAGGATTTAGAAGGAGACCTTTTGAAGGTGATGGAACAGCCGCTTTACTTCTGATGAACTTGGCCAGCTTTTCAAACTGTTCAGGATTCGACTGAAGGTATTCTGCCTCTGACATTTGAATTTTGGTTCTCTTTGCATGATCAACAATGTCAAAAGCAGTATAAGAAGGAATGATGGTAGGCTCAGTCCTAATTACATGAGCTTGTGCTGAGGCACTGATCTTAGGAGAAGGAGAATAAGGAGCAGCTACCTTTTTGGTAACCTCTCTTTCAGTTTGCGCCGAAATAGGGGTACCCCTCTTAACTATGGATATGGGAGGTTCCTTATTCTTCTCCTTAGTGTTTTCAAGAGGTTTTCTGGGATTCTGAGATTGGGACCGAGTGAAGACAGCAAATGACTGACCATCTGGTGCACATTCATCTTCATCGTATTCCAAATACCCAATGCTGGAGTCGCTAGCTGACTCGTCATAAGACTCATCAGCATATCCTGAAGCTTCGAAAGCCTCACGAGAATCTTTTTCTTCTCCTTCATCGTCTTCTTCAATTATTTCTACTGCTGCATTGACGGGAGGAGCTTCAATTGCTAGTCTCGGTTGAGCAGGAGTTAACCGTGGCCTATCTCTGGTAGGTGCACCATTGTTGTTATTAAAATTCCGTCTAGGGATATCCCGATACGGAACATTGCTCACCTGCTGGGACATTTGCTTTTTTAAAGCAATCAAATCATTAGCCATTTTTTGAAACATAGGATCAGTGTTACCTTGAGAAGAACCTTGATTTTTGAGTTTAGGTACGTCTTTCTTGATCCTTCCGGCCAAGATGAGATCATCCTCTATTTTAGTAGTTGTTGACTGAGCAATAGCCAAATCTGGGATAACCGACCTTCTTAATAAAAAGCTTATATCAGGAGGTTGAGCATTGATGAAGAAGCATTTTTGATTTTCCGGAGTAGGTACAGCTATTTCTAGAATCTTCCGGATCAGCTTGTTGAACTTTGCCATGAATTCCCGCATATGTTCATGCGATTCCTTCTTCATATGCGTGAGCTGAGCTAACAAAGCATGGGAATCTTCAGCTAGTTTGAAACGTGCTTGAACTTAGTCCGCATGGTAGCCTGGGCCGATGAATGAATTTAGGAGGTGATAAAACCATTCAGCTACTACACCTGCAACGTTCAACGAAGAGTTGGATGGAGACATCTTCATGGGCTACTCCGAGAACACCGCATGCAACAAAGAAAGATGCAATGTGCTCGTCAGGATGCTGCTTCCCATCCCCATTGAACTTGGGAATGTTTTTATGCGATCCACGTGGTAACTCGTGCAATGGAGGAGTCAAAGAAAGAGGACCAATAACTGCGCCCCAAGGCATAGGTTGAACCGCCATCCTCCTGAAAAGAGTGCGTATAGGGATCCGAGTATCAGACAAGAGTAGTGCACGACAAGTTGCAGATGCTTCCCATTCCACAGGGATCCGGTTTCTCCGAACAGTGAAGAACTTCTGGTTCGGTTAGAGACAATGCTGTTGGGAGAAAGACTAAAATTGTGTGGTTGCAGTAACTCAAAGAGTGGATCAATTTCACCTTGAGCTCGGCGGGACTGAGTGAAGATATTCCTGGCCAACTTGAACTGAAAGGAGATCTTGTTGAAAATAAGGCAAATACAAAGTCGCGGACATCGAGAGGATAAGCTTTATACTATTGATCCGTAATTCCCAAATGAGTCACCAAAAACTGTTGGATGGATATTTTGTCAAACCAAAATATGAGGTTCAACCACAGTATATGAGATTAAATCCCTCCTCAAAGACAGGTGAGGCTGCCCGCTTATTGCTAATCTAAAACACAGTAAAAATGATATATACAGTATTCACACTAATCTAACCATTGGGGTGGGATGGAATCCCAAAATCCACATTCACAGGATTCAAGGATATTTCTTTCGTAAATGAACTGGGTTAGAAATTGTTACAATGAAAGAAGCACAGTAGAAAGGAAATGAGAGAAACGTATTTTCTTTCGAGTAAACACAGAGTACGAAATAATCATACGAGTTTTAGATCACAAATATAATGTCCGAAATAATCAGAAACACTAAGATGCTATGCAAAGAATAGCTTAAGATCATGAACATAAGAACACTGTCTTAAGTAAGATATATTCCACAACACAAAGTCTGTAAAATAATATCGACTCCTATTCTTCAAAATGATTGAATGAAAACACAAAGTTTTTCTTCTTTCCAATAGCCCCTAAATATTCCAAAAAATCTCGACCCTTTGGAATGCATAAGCATCCCTTATTTATAATAAAATAAGTAGAGATAAAATAGGGAAGATCCTAAAAAATAGCATTTTAACAAGAGTTCTGTTTTGCTTGATTCTCACGTAGGAGATCAAGTCAAAATATGATTCAAAAATGTGACGAAACAGAAATGAAAAAGACATGTCAATTTCAAGATTGAAATGACATGAAACGTTGGGACTCAATCTGAATCATCATCCTTTCCTCCTTCCTCTTTTTCTTCATCCAACTGAGACTATTTGCTCTGAAATTCCTGGAACTTCCGAATTATGCCTTGCATTTCGTTCTCATCAGGCGCAGTGGAATGATCATTCCAAATTTCGCAGGTCTCATGAATATCACTGGCATATCCGGGAAGCTTTTTCAATCCTTTGCTGAGCTTTCTTAAGGCCTCCAAAGAATGTTCAACCCTTACTAACCGATCAATGATCTCAAGGCCAAATCCACTTATTGGTTCATTCCGAATAGACTCTTGGATTTGCTTGAAGAGATCATCTGCTGATAGGATACCTGAGTTCCCAACTAACACTTTTGGACAAATCTTCAGCAATTCTTCTTCCGCATCACTTTTCCCATCAATCAATTTATCCCTTGATTCTCTCAACTTACTGCAGGCTTCATTGAGAATCTTTATTCTCGAACTCCGATGGCCTTGGTTAGCTGGAAATGCTTATCTCGTATGTGGGAGAATACCTTCCTCTACCAAGATGTGGTGGTATTTGCTTTAACACCCGGAGAGCTTCAAAGCCAAATCAAGATGTCCAATTTCTGAGAGAATTCATCATCCATCTTCTCTCCCTCCTTCTGAATGTCCCCAAAAGACTGATGAAATTGCACCACGTCTTGAATTACTTCCTTCCCCTGTTGGAGCAACCTTTGGATCCATTCATCAACCACCCTTCCTTTTTAGCAATTTTTTCAATTATAGGAACCGATGAGAAATCGATTCCAACAGAGACAGAAGAAGGTGGTATGGATTCAAGGGGTTCTGAGAGTTTAAGAAAAACCTCTGTCAACTACTCCACTTTTTCCTTAAGCTCATCTCTGTTGTCCTTTGTTTCTTTTAACTTTTGGCACAGACAAAGACGTTTATGGAATCCCATGCATCTTGTTGTGCCCCTTCTGCTGTCACTTTCCCTAGAGCCACCCTGGTTACCTGATAATCAGAGGTTGTTATATCCTCTCTAGTTTTGTCAGCGAGGGAGTGGCAATCTCTACGAACTTATCTCCTGAAGCATCCACCAGAACCCTTGAAATTGTTTTGGGTTTCTTGGCTGATTTCATAGTAGGAGCCTTGAGTGAGCTGAAATCAAAGGCTGGTAGGGGCACAATCACCTTCCTCTTCCTCGGAGTTTGCTCGAGTAGCCATTGCGGTGTATCAGAGGGAGTTTCCATGGTTGCAGAAGCTGGTATCATACCCTCAAGGGGAGAAGATTCTACTAGTGGAGGAGGAATAGTTACCAACGTGGTAGTAGATCCAATAAAAAGAGGCATAGGAAGGGGCGTGTTGGTGGTCACTTGGGTACCAGCAGAGAGGGGTGAAAGTCCAGAGAAAATACTGGCCATTACTAAAGAAGTTGATGGAGAATAAGGAGGTAGGAGTTGTTGCGAGGAAAGAGGCACAGATCCAGACTCCAAAGCCTTGGATGCAAGAGATAAGGTCTCTTCAGTTGAGCAATCAGAAAATGGTGAAACCAGAAGCTAGCTTCCTCCTTCCAAATTAATTTCTCCTATTTCTGGTGGTGTTGGTGATTCTGGCACATTCACCGTTTCTACTGGAGAAACAATTGAAGAGATTTCTCTTTCTTTCCTCTTTTTGACAATCTTGACCTTTATAGGCTCCCTAGAAGATTTTCTGTCCTTTTCCTTTTTGGAGGGCCCCGCCTCTGAAGCAGCCAACTTTGAAAACTTATCATCTTTAAAATTCATTCCCCAAGAGGAGAGCCATGCTTTGGTGCGAGCAAGGATTAGAGCCGACCTATCTGTAATAGAGGCTTTTTCGCTGGCTGACCAATCAATAGGTGGGAAAACATATTGATCCTCCTTTAGTCCATCATAGGAAAGATCCAAAACACTTTCATTGTCACCCGTACCCTCTGGTAAATCAGCAAGCTCCAGTGTTTGAATCTCAGCAATAGTCAATCTGCTATTATCCTTTCTACGAACAGCAACCTCATTACGCAGATCCACCCAAATATCTTCTATGTTTGGCCTATGCAGATGCTGGGTTCCATATGCTCTGAGCACTCCTCGGATGTCAAAACCATCTCGAGGCTTCATATGCTTTTTCAATTTGTCCTGAAGTTCGTGGACAACATTTTTGGCTTTCACTACTGTTGAGCAAGTATATCTCCCAATAGAAATTGGGAAGGATACAACAGCCTTATGTTTGCTTTGTTGGAATTTATGGAAATCCAACAGCTGCCTAACCAACTCCATCAATATCAGTCTATCCCCTGGATATCGGGGTAGGTGAAAAGGATCTCCCGAGTACATGACCACCCGAAGATATGTAAACTTCTTGAATTATAAGAAGATACATCCCCATTTAGAAACTTCAGCCCAAGCCTCATCTGAGACTCTTGTCTTCCTCAGCTCAGGGTTTATCCTGCAGATATTTTCATAGAAGAAGGCATCATTCACCCTCCTGAAATGGTCTTTGGACCCCTTCTTTGTCAATTGAGGGAAGTATTGATACACCTGGTTCGCCGTTCTACTTCCCTTGGTATCCAAATCGGGATAGTTCCTCATCCCATCTGCTGCGTATGTGACATATGAAGACATATAAAATTTCCCAGTTGACAAGACCGTTGTCATTTGGGAATCAATCTCATTGCTGATGAGAGTACCCCAGTCGATCCCCTACTGATTCTTCTTGATGGTGATCATAAATTGATACATCCATCCTTGAAATACATTCGATTCGGAAAACAAAAACCCGACTCAATGAGGGTATGATGTCATTGATTTCTTGGATGAAATCACTCCTGGGGATAATCCTTGGAAATCTGGAGACAGCTGGTTTGGCCTTGATCAGGAACTTCTTGTTCACATGTTTGATGTAGTCTTCCTGATCGTTGTCCCAAGCTTTCTGAGCTGACTTGATGTCCAACTCTCCATACTCGTCAAAATTGGGCAGTTTTAGGAGATCATCAAAGTAACCTCCATCCAATTTGATCACTACTTCACCTGATTGACTTCTCACAGAACGAGACACCAAGTCATAACTGGATGCACAAGCCAAGATGAATTCTGGACACTGAGCGGACATGGGAAAACCCGCTGCGAGAGGCAAGCCACTATCGGCTATAGTTTTCATCCATGGAGTTTGGGAGGAACTCCTCACCCTACTCCAGAAATCTTCAATGTCTATATTTCTGAGTTCGGTGTCTCGGATGTCGTAGTTGCAATCAATATACGATGGAGATTCCAGCTTTTTAAACTTATATTTCATTCTACCTGACTTCTCGGTCTTTTCCTGAGATGGACCAGGGTCCGACATGAAGGACGTCGAAGGAAGAAAGTTTTGAAGCTCAGGAGATGTTGCTCACTGTGAGAATCCCGACCTGCTGGATATGCCGGAAGAACGGAAGAGTCCGACACTGGCAAAGATGATGTCGGAAAATCCTAAAAACCCGATGCGCTGAGAATGTCGAAACTCTAGAAAGTCCGGCACGTTTGATAATGTCGAACTTTGGGAAAGCCCGACACTGCCGATGATGTCGGAAACGGAAGAAAGCCCGACACTTGTGTTGATGCCGGGAACTCTGGAAAGTCCGGCACGCCAAGCCTTCAATATACTTCGGGTCTTCGACACTGCACAACAGCCTTCAAAACCCGAGAAGAGAAAAACAGGGTTTTTCGTTGAATTTCAAACATGCAATCTCCTTTTAACCATTCATGTACCAGGCACATAATAAAACTTTGAGGAAATAGCACCAAGTGGTAATTTAGAAGAGATAAACCCTAAAACCTAAACCCCTTTTTTCAAAAGAACTCCAGAAAGAAGAAGAATAAAAATCTTTCAAAACCCAGCAAGAAAATGGGAAGAATTCACGCGCAATCAATCCATAAAAACTAGGAACAAAGAGTGGAGAGAGAAATACCTTCAACCAGAGAAAGGGAAGATCGAAAAATGGCGATTCAATCGGGCACAGGCGAGCTTTCGGGTTTCAAGGTTGAAAGAGCATGTACGAAAAATCCACGAGTTAAAAATACGTCCAGTAAAAATGACGTGGAAATCCACGTATTTATAAGAAAAATTGTAATTAATACACTTCAGCTCGGCACGTGCCAACTCACCGACAACTCGGCATGAATGCCATGTCAGCATGTTAGAGAGGTCCGAAAACCCGACACAAGGGGGCTTAGTGCAATTCGGGTTTCGGGTTTCGGGAAACACAAGACATAAAGCATGAGATGTTTAGATGCTTCACAGCTCCGAAAACCCGATACAAAGGACTAAATCGGACTTCGGGTATCGGGGAACAGGTGACACAAAACATGTTTTGAATTAGGCATGTTCCGATGCGCCGGAGGTCCGAAAACCTGATTTTCTCAATATGAAGCGGACTTCGGTATCGGGAACAGCGACACAAAGCATGTTAAAACTCATGTCGAGCTGTCGGAAAACCTCAAAACCTCGAATTTCTCTAAAAGAGGCCATAATGCAAAATCAACTTCAAAAATTTCGTAGGGGTTATCTAATCGTTTTGTCGTGAACTCAAAACAGAGATAATACATAACAATATATAGGTTTATATCTCGAGTATCATGTTACAATTCATTAGAAAATAATATATTATTTACTTTACATGATTTACAATACATAATGGTTTACATGTATTCAATATACACAAGTCTCTATTTATTAATCGATTATAATCAATTATATCAATGATAGGTGTTACAACTTACAAAAGGTTACAAGTATATGATAGTTTACATATATATTTCTCAAATATGATATACAATAGATATCATGAAATAAAATACATCATAGTTATGTTGCGACATAATTGTTTCCTTTCACAAGAGATCCATCCAATGTTGAAGTCATGTAAATGACATAAATAGTATCATTAGATTATTTTACCTCCAACCATGACACTTATAAATCCACATGCACCTCTCCAAAATGAGAGTGTCCCTACCTTTCATGAGAATGAAGATGCAAGAAATCAATAAGGTAAGAGAGATATACCATGTGTGTAATAAGGTAACCTAACAAAGGGTAAACCTATGAGTAGAGTACGAATAAACCATCATAGAAAATAATAGTAGTAATGAATTTACTTTTTAGCCAAAAATAATTAGGATAACAATAAGTACACATTATTAATGAAATTTTACAATGTACAAAAGTATGATATAATCCCATACTAACTAATAATGAGGTAATATCTTGATTATATCCACCGTAACATCCTCATTTTAAAAATTCAATACAAGGGAATTTTTTTTTCATAATGTTTCACTATTCTAAATTAACATAATTTAGAACCAACATTATCTTAGTCAATCCATCCTATAATAGTAAACCTTATGTAGTTGTATGAGTCAGATTAAAACCAATCCCTCATATCCAAATTATTAAAATGTGTATACTAAGTATACTTATGGTTCCCTTATTTATTCAAGGGAATTCAAGTGTTATTATTTAAAGTGTGTATCTAGGCATTTGTTACCAATTACCCATCTAATATCCTAAATATTTAAATCTAGGTGAAATCATTATAGCACAATCAACAACTTGCATTACTTTGGCCAAATTTTTGAGTCATGTATGTCATGCTCAATTCCATGATGGCATAATCATCATATGAAATATGTCTTTCACCATACACTTGAAAATTTTTATTTATGTTAGGACTAATTTGATTTACATAAATCACTTTCAAGCTTCCCACTAGGTACTAATTTAGAGCAACATACATGGACAACTATCGATAGTCACTTAGGATGACCAAGGGGAAGTAAGTGTCTCCAAAATGACTTGCATCATTTACGGGTCTTCTCTTTCCCATAGTCATCATAAGATGACATCGGTACTTAGCCATATTGTTATTCTAAATTGGAACCTAACATTTACTTGAATCCATGGTTTTATGATGGTTATGTTTAGAGGAGCTTGAAGGAATATCACATCATAGTATCTATTCCATAGTAGCCAATTAATGACATGCATCATTAATTGGGTATTGTGTAGTAGTGGATATGCTTTGAGATAGTCCACCGAGTTCCACTAAATGGAAAATCATATCTTAACAAGTTTAATTAGTTTAATTAATTCTTGACTTGTCAATCCTTAATAACCCGTGTTACTCTCGATGATAGGTTTCATACCTAAGGATATAATGAGAGTTTAAATTTTTCATTTACTTAATTGGAGAAGTACATATAGACCTAAATAATTACAGATACAAATCTAAATTTTCATTATGTATTAATCTCTTATTTGTACTTTGATCATTATTTAAGTAAGTATAGGTAACTAAGGCATTCTTCATTCTAGCTAAATTCCCGAGTTAAGGTATAAATCCATGTTCAAATGTCAAATAATGCCCATACAATAGCCAATGTATTTATATACATACATTTCATTCTTATACATATATTTTCATGAAGTTCCTTAATGAATTGTAGTTTTTGTATTAAATAAACAGTCATTCATATCTCTTAATTTAGCATTAATATAACAACCTTATATTATACAAGTAAGCAACCATTCATACAAATAAGTATCCACTTATGGTCATTCAATATAATTGCAAGTATATATATGCATATGTATTAATATTTAATACAATCATATGAATCGTTTAATTTCCTATAGATACTAATCATACGCTTGTAGAAAATTCATACTAATCACCATAGTTCATATTATTACAGCATGTCCTCATTATGCTAAGTATATAATGACATAATGCTTGTATTAATTTACTAAAGTCTTGCATCTTTAATTCAGCCCAAATATGACCAAGGTGTGATAAATTTCTTTTTCTACAACCAAAGAGTTTGTTCCAAAACAACATTCTTATTCATTTCCTTGAAATCATGTTCACAAAACTGCTAAAAGACAACATAAACCTTACAATTTTCCCTTTTTTAAATTAATACAATAGTTAGGATAACTTGACCTTTCATAATCAACATTACAAAAATATTTAATTTTCATGATAAACACAATCAATTGAATTAAACTCGACATATTCAAATCAATAGAACAAATGCAAACTTTTAAACTTCATCCTTCTTTCACCTTTCAAGAAGTCCATCTACAAAATTGTTAGCAAATGTCATTTCATATGAACTAACATGATAAGATCTATACCTTCTTTAACAACTTATGGAAAATAGTATTTTCATAAAGAAAATGTTGCATCAAGTTAAAATCATTTCCTAAAAGTACTAGCACACCCATTACAAATTACTTCATTAGAGAAAATATCAAAAGACAACACTCAAGTATATCATTTTGAATCATTACGAGATAACCAATTCATTTATGATATTGTGCAAAACATATTTGTAATATTATTACTCTATAATCTTATAACTGAAGGAATTAATACACTATATAATAACATACCTCATAATTCAATCAATCAATTTAACAACCAGAGTAATCAATCAAGTACAATAGAGATTTCCATGTTTTATACCTTGTATTAATAGGTTACTATTATATCAAGTTCTCTTGTATACCAATAGTCAATAACCACTATTCATTTGATTGGATACTATTATTTCTTAGGTTGTAATCAATAATTTTACATCCATGTAATATATATATATATATATATATATATATATATATATATATACGGTCTTAGCACCATACCACAACTATTCATTCATTATCAAACACTACAGGTCAATAGTTCTTTCTCAAATAGATATATAATAGAATAGAGTTTTTTTAGGTATTTATAAGTTATGTAAGTCACCCAAAATAATACTTCTCATTTTGACCAAACAACCTTGTACCCATTACTCAATCAAGTGAAAGGTAAAGTTAGCCTAATTAATACAATAGTTAGGCTAACTTGACCTTTCATATATGTGATCAAGTGACTCGGGCATAATAAATTGATATGTAATCAATGAATGACCATTAAGGCCTGATCATAGGCCTAACACAATCTACATAGATCAACAAAAACATACGTACTAGGTAAAACCCATACAATATTGACAACAAATGTTTACTTTTTCTCACACAAAACAAAATAACTCGAAATCGATATGATTTCCCGTTAAACAACCAATATCATATTAAATTCATAAATTGATATGATTTCGATCGAATCTACAAGCATAAGCTATTCCCAAAATTGATAATATTTCATTCAAACAAATAGGATTAAACTAACTTAGAAACAATATGGTTTTAGTTTAGCAAAAAAGAAAACCCAACTAATTACCCATATAACGAAATTGAAGATAACCCCATAAATACTAACTTCCTTTCCAAACAATTCAATAACCTCTCGTCAATAAGTACATCGTATTTCTAGGTAAGAACATAGAGTTAGAATCATCGTAACAAAAATACTATGCACCCCAAATCTATATACTCATAGATTTCATTAAACAATCATCCCAGTGTCACATAATTAGATTAAATCAAGTCTTTACATATATATATATATTATTCTTCATCGTGCAAGTAACCATAGTAATATTACATACCATAACCATTTCCATGTATCTCATCCATACCCAAATTCATAACCTTGTTGAAAACATATAATATCACAATTTTTAAACTATTCTACAAAAACCAGAATCATTATAGAAAATAAAAAATTAAGATAGGATTTTGTTTATGGAAATGTTAGCAAGAGTAAGATAATAGATAATGGATAGATCTTAACATGCTTGGTAGAGATCCCATCTTCTTTCCTTTATTTTTTTGTGCAAGTTTGACCCAAATATTTCTTCTCAGCAAACCCATTATTGATTCCACATAAACCTTGAAGTACTCCATTATTCTTATTTATTGTCCAAGATAATAATAGCTTCCTCAAATTTCTCCTTAGAGTAACAAAAACACATGCAAGTATTCAAAAATAAATAAAAAATAAAAATAGGATAACCAAATATGCAGAGCTCTATGAACTCGATATTCAAAATAACAATAATGAAGCCACCCTTTACTTTTCCTTCCCACAAAACAATCAATGCATTCTCTAAGGAAGCTGAGGTAATTTGAGATTATTCAATGCACAAGAGAACTTTTCATCCTTCCTAAATTCCTGCCTCCCCTTATATTTTTCCTTTATAAATTTAGAGGAGATCAAACACTTAACTAACCACTTACTATCATATTTAGCCAAGACCCTGGCTGAGACCACCAAATTTAATTGTGCTTTCCATTAATAGATGGCGGTGAGAATTTAATAAAATATTTTTAATATTCCAAGTATGATTTGGTTAGAATCCCAACTCGAATCCAATGCATTAATCAATTCCAATTCAAGCAACCAATGATAGAATCTGATGCAACCTAGAATTCACTAGTAAAATCCTAGGCATGTTGACACATCACTCAGCCTAGAATGAGCTCTCACCCGAAGTGCACAAAGGTACCAGCCCCTCTTTAGGGTTGTTGTTACAGGATGTTAGCATGATGAAGACTTAAAGAATTCATATCTATGTCTAATATATCATTCTACAGTGCATGTTCAGATAGATCTTAAAGTATCATGAATCAGACAATAATCATAATGAGAACATTCATATAATAATAAAATATATCCATGATCAACACCTTGATTTAGTCAATAACCTCCATTATATTAAATCTAGTAATAAACATAACCTTATTCCAATAGATAATACCATAGTCTATGCGTGCATCGATTGGATAGAATAACCTCACAATAACTCAATTCACACACACACACACACACACGCTGCATGCCTGCACGCACGCACATGCGCCTCTATGCTACACAGCCTCACTACATATATATAAGGGTGGGGACTTTCCTTTCATCACTTATCTAATCCCAAAAGAGGTTACATGTTATTATTATCCACGCGCTATTACAAAAATAGCCACACATGTAAGTGCGCTAACAATAGACTACTTTTAGTTAACTATCAGTAGTAGATCTATTCCCAGCCTAAATCCATGTAAAGTGATTTGTAGCCAATGCATGTCGCATAATTCTTTGACCAGTTTTGTGCTCCACACGCTATCTCCAAAAATAGATCCTCATCGTGAAAATGGCTAAGTCCCAAATTTTTCTCTCTTCTTCACACGCGATCCTTTTCGATCCTCCCATGCCTTTGAATTTTCTCTTCTTCTATGTGAACCTTCTATATGTCCATTGCTAAGTGTCAAATTTTGACTGACTAACATTACCCCACACTAATTGCATTGCCACCCCAACAATGGTTGTCTCCAAAAATGAATCAAATAATGTGAATAAAGAGATAGAAATAATTTTGATGAATAAAAGAATGTTTTTACCCTGTCCGTGTCTTCTGCTTCAACCTAAAGAACTAGTTCTGGATATTCTTCTTTTATTTCCGCCTCTAAATTTTGTCAATCATTGAGTGCCACTTCTTCCTTTTCTCGGGATATCCACAAAGAATTGACTCTAACTCATCCTTTGCAATCTCTCCCTTCTCATTTTGTAAGACCAACACAATGTTGTACATTACATTCATTCTTCCCTCTAACAAGTCCATATTTTACGTGATGATTTTCCCAAGCTCATCCAACCTTTCCTTGTGTGGTTCTTAAGCTATTGTAAGGGCCTCATGCTTCTACTTGACAAGCGCTAACCATTCTGCACAACCCAAGGTCTCATCTTTTATGGCCTTCAAGACTTCATTGTCTTCCAAAATGGTCCTGGTTCTTATAACTACTTACGGGATGTACAAATATTCAAAGTTTGATCTACTTTTTTCAGTTCCTCCTATAATATCTGTAGTAACCCCTATTATGATGTAATCTTCCACATGAGTGAATCATTTTACCGCTCTACTTCCTGTGCTAGATCATTTGGCGCTAGCATGTGTAGAGGTTCATCTTCAAGCACTAATTCCACCAAGGTACTTACATAATGAATTTCCGAAGGAAACATTCTGGGTACCTTTGGCTCTAAATGTGGCTTTGATTTGATGATATTGTCCCCAAATTCCTCTGCCATGCTGATGAAAAAAATTCTTCTTTTGTGCCAAGTCTTTCTCTTGCTTTAGGTGTGTTATTTTTGTATCCTTATTCTTGATCTCCTCCCTCAGCTCCCTAATTGTTGTAGCCTTATCCATATTCCACCTTGCCACCTCTGTCAAGACTTTCACCAAAAAAAATCTCACTTGTTCATCTGACATAACAATAAGCTTGATTGTTATGTGTCTTTCCTAAGGTGTCGTCTTCAACCTACTTGATACACATGAATCCTCACACACATCAAAGTTTGGTTCATCTATGTGTGTGTTCATCAACCACGATAGTTTCTTCCTTATGCACATAGTTACCATTTCTTCATTCATCGCCTCCCAGCCATATAAATTCTTTTATGTCATTGTGCTCTTAAGACGGGTGTAAAAATTTTACTGTGTCCCCGATGTAGCCTATGGTTGGTGGAACATATTCCCCACTTGTTCTCTTCATTTTTGGCCCCTTAGGAACTTGGGCTTCAAGATTCTGAGCTTGTTCTATTATGTCTTATGCGTCTCGATTCTTGTCTCATCTTCTTCCTTTTCTCCCTCCTTCATTTATTTATCCTTTGGTTCTTCCACGTTCTCTCGGAGGTGTGGGGAATTGGGAGTACTTTCCTCGACTCTTCCACCTCCTCATTCAACTTCAACTTCCTTCTTCTCTTCTCATTTGTCTCCTTCTGTGGAGAGATTCGAGGTGATCTGTGCACTGATTATGGAGTATCACCTTGGTTCCTTGTTCTCCTAAATACTCTCTTAAAACAATGCTCTCCTTTGAATACATCCAAGTCCTCATCATCTCCCTCTTGTGGTTGGGGGTGCGTAGTTGCGCGATCAACTTATTTCCTATTTGGAGGCTGCCTTCTACCACGTATGCTCCAAACCACCACTATCTTCATGCTTTTCCTCTTCATCATCTACTTGAATTATTTATGTGGGTTTAGGTGCTAGAACCTTCTCCATTGTATGCTTACCTTTTGGCGGCCATGGGAGTGTGAACTCATTCTTTACATACTTAGTGTTCTCCAACTTATGATTGAGTTGAAGGTACAAAAGCATTGCTCTGACGTCCCCAACTACCAAGCTTATGGGCTTCATGATTATAATATGTGACATTGTCTTTTCAATGTAGGAATTCCACCTTGGATATGCATACTTCTTTCTTAGAGTGTGGTAGTCGCAATCTACCTTGTCTGCATTGAAGGTTAAGTGGCATGAATCTAAATTTTTTTGAATCAAAGCCTAGAAATATCTTGTTGTGAAGGCATGCAACAGCTTTCACCATGGGCTCCAAGCCCCATCCTTCATCACAAATCACATGATGCAAAAATGTTGGTAAACTACAAATTGTACTACCTTACCCACCACTAAAGGTAACTCCTTGGGTATGCGCCATTCTTCTTCAAATACCTTGCGGAGCTTGTCATACCACATCTCTACCCTATACTTAAATGGTCCACCCATTGATCCTTTACACAAGTATTTTTGAAATCTTTCTCGCTAGAGACTTATGTTTCGTGGGGTACTCCCAAATCTTCTCTTTTGGCCCATCGGGCACTCCAATCTCCACGAACACCAAAGACAATCAAATAGCATCAAAATTTATTCTTTCACCTATCTCGTGCTTCTTGAATTATTTTCTTTGCTATGTGATCCATGATATTGTATACCACTCCTTTAGACATATTATTTGCAAAGTGCAGCCACATTGTGTTTACTCGTGACCACCTTTCTTAGTCATTCAACTTTTTCACTAGGTGTGTAGCTGCCCGAACTATTGGGTAATTCTTCAATCTATTGATGTCCATGCCACACGGATCTTTAGTAAACCCCAACCCCTTCCTTGTCTCCGATTGTGGCCTTATCAATTAAATCACTCTCCGGATCTACTCCTAAATCCCTAAGTCTTGTTATTGTTGAAATCAAGGTATTTTTGATTCTTATCCTACATCTAGTGAATTAGAAGAAGTCCTCATGGACTCTTCTTATCAGCCATTAATACAATGGTTCATACTTTCTAAAGTATGGTAGCTCGTACAACTAGTAGACTCCAATTTTCTTTAATAACTTATCACCAGCGTTATCGTACACTCGACATATCTTCTATTGTGCGCTTGTTCATTTTTGTGCTCAATAATGCATTGAGATCCTTCTTATTATCTAATGTTCGATGGTTATAATCACTGATTTTACATTGATATACGTGGGAATCCTATTCTTGTCCCACAATCATGCCCTCTAGATATTGTATTTCTAAGAAATTACTCTCGGAGTAATTTCTTATTCAACTTTGACCTTCTTCTTCCCTTTTACTCCTATTGCTGGTGTTTTCTTCACTTTGTAATCTAAAAAAATCTCTTTTCTTCCCTTTATAATTGAGCAAGTTAAAACCCTAGTTCAAATCTTTGTGCCCTAGTGGAAATCGTTTTCCTATCTCCTTTGTGACACGTCTACTTTTCTCAAACTCTTCACCTATGGGAACTCAAGCTTCTCCTTCACACAAACCTTCTCTCCATGTCCTGTTTCACACTCTTTTCACCTTAATACGATTACTCGGCTCTTTCCCACTTATCTCTTATAAAATTTTCTTAATTGCAACAAGAAAAAAAATGAACTCACATCCCATCCTTATATAGAATTTCAAAAAGGTAGTGAATTTATTTCTCCTCCACCTACCAAAAATCCTCTCATTAATCGACCAATTTTGTTCTTTCCACGCAGTATATCTTCGTGCCCAAGATATAACCTTCTAGTGCACCTTCCTACCCTCTAGCTACAAAATTCTCTTCAATGTGCCTCCATGCACCCAAGTACCTCATCGCTGCACTTTCCCTGGTAGTTCCCATGGCCTCTGCTACTTACCTCGTGTTATACTTGTTTCATCACCGACCTCCATCTCTAGTCCCCGTTTCTAGAAGCAATCTTTTTTTTTTAATTCTCCCACTTGAAAAGCACCCATAACAGCTAGTTCCTTTCATGTGTACTTATTTTCATTAGACTTATACCTAGATATCAATAACCTACCCCACATTAAGGGCATGTGCAGTCCTTTTTGTACATAAAATTTCTTTAAATAGTAATTAGCTTCTAGCACATAAATGTGCTTATTACACAAAAACATCAACTAAATTTACAAAGCATAGCAAAAAGAAGGAAACACATTAAGGAAATGCGTAAGTGAAACCCTAATCTAAATGGAAACACTACCCTATTATAAACACTAAGAAGACTTATTATCCTACATCTAGTGAAGTAGAAGAAGTCCTCATGGACTCTTCTTATCACCATTGATACAATGGTTCATACTTTCTAAAGTATGGCAGCTCGTACAACTAGTAGACTCCAATTTTCTTTAATAACTTTTCACCACGTTATCGTACACTTTGACATATCTTCTATTATGCGCTTGTTCATTTTTGTGCTCAATAATGCATTGGGATCCTTCTTATTATCTGATGTTCGATGGTTATAATCACTGATTTTACATTGATATACGTGGGAATCCTATTCTTGTCCCACAATCATGCCCTCTAGATATTATATTTCTAAGAAATTACTCTCGGGAGTAATTTCTTATTCAACTTTGACCTTCTTTTTCCCTTTTACTCCTATTGCTGGTGTTTTCTTCAGTGTAATCTAAAAAAATCTCTTTTCTTCCCTCTGTAATCGAGCAAGTTAAAACCCTAGTTCAAATCTTTGTGCCCTAGTGGAAATCATTTTCCCTATCTCCTTTGTGACATGTCTCGCTTTTCTCAAACCCTTCACCTATGGGAACTCAAGCTTCTCCTTCACACAAACCTCCTCTCCATGTCTGGTTTCACACTCTTTTCACCTTAATACGATTACTCGGCTCTTTCCCACTTATCTCTTATAAAATTTTCTTAATTGCAACAGTAAAAAATGAACTCACATCCCATCCTTATATAGAATTTCAAAAAGGTAGTGAATTTATTTCTCCTCCACCTACCAGAAATCCTCTCATTAATCGACCAATTTTGTTCTTTCCACACAGTACATCTTCGTGCCCAAGATATAACCTTCTAATGCACCTTCCTACCCTCTAGCTACAAACTTCTCTTCAATGTGCCTCCATGCACCCAAGTACCTCATCGCTGCACTTTCCCTTGGTAGTTCCCATGGCCTCTGCTTACCTCGTGTTATACTTGTTTCATCACCGACCTCCATCTCTAGTCCCCGTTTCTAGAAGCAATCTTTTTTTTTTAATTCTCCCACTTGAAAAGCACCCATAACAGCTAGTTCCTTTCATGTGTACTTATTTTCATTAGACTTATACCTAGATATCAATAACCTACCCCACATTAAGGGCATGTGTAGTCCTTTGTATATAAAATTTCTTTAAATAGTAATTAGCTTCTAGCACATAAATGTGCTTATTACACAAAAACATCAACTAAATTTACAAAGCATAGCAAAAAGAAGGAAACACATTAAGGAAATGCGTAAGTGAAACCCTAATCTAAATGGAAACACTACCCTATTACAAACACTAAGAAGACTTATTATAGTAGGGCTTCACCTACTCTGTTGAAGTAATTGGGTAACCATTTTCCATCAAGTGCCTCTAATTGAAAAGCACATGTTTCAGGTATGTGAGTGATAATATACAACCCCAACCAATTTACCTTGAGTTTACCTACATGGTGTAAAAATTTAGAATCATAAAGGAGTACCATCTGTCCTATCTCAAGCTTTTTATCCCTGGTGTGCCTATCATGCCATGCTTTCTACCTAGCCTTCTCTTGGTTTTGAATCCAACTTGTTATGGCTCATTTCTCATCCAAGTTGATTAAGTTTTCAATCTGTTCTTCTTATGCTTTCTCATCAGCAAGACCTCTAGCTTGTGCAATATGCAAAGAAGGTAACATAAATTCTATAGGAAGAACTGTGTCCTTGTCAAACACTAACTGAAATGGTGTGGCTTTGTTCAACCTTTTATATGTTGTTCTATATGCCCAAAGTAATGCAATAATTTATTATCCCAATCCTTCCTTCCAACATCACATATTTTTGTCAATGTTTGGCTCAAAAATTTTGTTGAATGCCTCGTGCAGCCTCCATTTTCCGAGGATGATAGGGTGTAGTCTTATGGTGTGTAATCATGAATTTGTCCAATAAAATTTTGATTGTCTCATTAAGAAAATTTGTGCCCTCATCATCGGTCAAACTTAAAGGACATCCGTACCTTATAATAATATTCTCCCATATAAACATGGCTGATGTAGCTATTGTACAATCCTTTGTAGGTGTTGCTTCTACTCACCTTGTCGCTTAGTCTCAGTGCAAGTGATGATATAGCGCAATCCAATCTTGCGTGTGGATGGTGAAATAGGACCCACAAAATCGATAGCCCATTTCTCAAATAGTTATGCACTAGCAATAGGTCTTAGAGGTATTTCATCTCATTGATCGGGTTTCCTAAGATGTTGATAATGATCACATGCCTTAAAAAATTCCTTACAATATTTACACAGGGTCTTCCACTATAATCCAATGAGTAAAATATTGCACGTAGTGGCATCACCTACATAGTGGCCACCTGCAATACCACCATGATCTTCCTCCATGATGTCTGTGTGTTCAAGTTATAGTACACAACGGCACAATACTTCATCCCTGCCTAATTTGTATATGTCACCACTAATCAACATTTAGGGTGTCGCGTGTATAGCAAGTTGTTTCTTCTCTAAGGATTTATATCCTTCTAGTGTCATGCTTGTTCATAGAAAGACAACAATGTCCTCTAATTTTGATGGTGCCTGTTGTAACCTATATAATTGGGCATCTAGAATGGTATCTTTAATTGCATGTGCTTCTTCTATTGACTATATTCTAGATAAATGGTCCAGTCCATAATTACTTTTCCCTAGTTTTACCATAACTGTAAAGTCAAATTATTGAAATAAGAGTACCCATATACATATACGCCCTTGTCAAATGATTTTTTTACCAAATAATTCAATGTCATGTGATCTATAGAATACAAATGGTGTAGCTAATAGGAGTTTCTAAATTTATGTAGCGTATAGATCATTGACACGCCTTCATGCTCAGTAGTGGTGTAATTATGTTCTACAAGAGTTAGCTTTCTACTAGCAAAACAAACAGGATGATGGATGGGTGTCATTATTCACTTTGTTTAATGAACTTGTTCTTGATGTCATATCAAACCAGGGGTGTGTGTAAAGGTATATGCAACAAGAGTAATCCTATTGATGTAGTAGTTGATCGTAGTTGTTTTTGTATTTTCTTGGGGATCTTTTCAATGTATGAAGGAATTTGTGGTTAAACCTTATTTAAATCATACTATGAAAACTTTTCTGAAAGGAAACACACTAAAAGATTTGCTGAAAAGAACACACTTTGTAGAATGGAAATAAACAAACTTGATTTTGGAAATAAACACACTTGCTTCTGAAATTAAACACACTCAACTTAGAATGCTTGAAAATGATTGCAAGGAAAATAAGAATCTATTTAGACACCTATAGGAACAAGTATACAAAAGAGTTTAACTAGAATAATTAAAGCAATAAAGAATTGACAGATCTAAACTATTTTCTTAAGATATATAAATACCAAATAAATGAATATCCTGGTCCTTGGGGGAGTGGGCCTTTTCTCATCCTTGAATCAGGATTTAAAAACTCATAATTATCTCAAATAGGAATGGCTATTTTATTGCTAAAACATTCAAAGATTACAAAATGTACTAGATCTGTGTACTTAGTCTATATCTCTCCTATTTTTTATCTCCTTTTCATATTGTATATATATATATATATATATATATATATATATATATATATCTACTATAGTTTTTCTTATATATACATTTAAAATCATAGTTGTCTCTATGATTTTGATGAAATCAAATCGTGCCTAGAATAGATGTTGAATCAGTTATGGCTGATCGAGAGAGTTATAAGATAAATTATTTGTGGATCTGATTTTAGAGATCTTCTCATCCTTTCTTGATTGAAATGGTTGTTGATGCGTAGAATCTCTAGATGTGGTTAAAATAGATAAAATTTGATTGGTTCGGAACTTCGAGAAGTTACGAAACATAGGAAATCATTGAGGATCAAAACCATGAGAGTTATGGAGTGCAGCTCTAGGAGTTCCGAACTAAGTCTGAAAATTCTCGAACTAAATACTCGGAGTTCTGGAACTAAGTCTCGAAAGTTCAAAACTAGATGATGAAAGTGTAATGGAGTTCCATATTTAGCCGTGTTGGAACAAATGCTACCAAAACATACTAAACACTATATACTTCATTTATTTGACTGATTAGACTGCTATATTAAAAATAGAATTTCAAACACACACTTCATCGTAATTTCAGATCTTTTAACATTAGAGTCACAATCAATTAAAAGACAAAAATTATATCCTAACTCATATAAGATCAAATAAAAGTCACAAAATGTAATCAAACTTAATAAAAAGGATAGTAAGATGAGATCATATATTATACATTAATTGGGCATAGTCTAGCCTCATCATTTCCCCCAAACTTACTTGTTTTTAAGTCCCTTTACAAACTTCATTCTTCAAAAGTGGGGTTATATGTTCTACATTCCATTTGATTACTTAGATCAAATGGCTGAAACTATATTTTCCAATGCTTAAACTTAGAGGTATTGTACCCAGCTCCTGCTTCTATTTTCCTCTCCCACTATTCAAATTCAGTAGGATCTTGAGGTTCTCTATTTTCCAAGGAGAAATGGGGGTGAGAAGTAGAGGGGGTCTTGTTTGCATTTCCATCCATATTTTCTCATAGGTCTCATTGATCTGAGGAATTATTGTGCATAACACTTTTCCCCTTTCTAAACTCTAGATCAGATTTGTGGGGAATATTACTTCCTTATTCTCAAGGAAAAAGTAAGGAGTTCCCACCTCTTCGAACATACTTCATAAATATATTCAAACTTATCATCCTCATAGGAGGTAAAGGCATCAATACTCTTTTTATAATGGAAAAATAATGTGTCTTGAATCGCTCATCAAAGGAATGAGTTCTAAAATGTATGAGGAAGGAAGAAGGTTTACCATAGTGAGCTCTCATAAAGAGACCACTTGAGCTAGATTTTAATAAAACCTCAGATTCCCTTTCATTCCATGTAATTTTTTTGGATAATAGAGACAAATGCATTGAGATGGATCTTACCCACTTAAAAATTGGTCGAAATCATGTGTTTTTCTCTAGGATAAAATTACAAAGATAAAATTCACATAGAATATTTTTCTGCTCAAGACCGTATAAAGAGTAAGATGTCATGAATTTAGATTCATCCTTTGGTTCATGTGGAATTCTACATGTAATACTTGATAGCTACTAGTGAATGAAATGCCATTATAAAAACACACTATATGCAAGAGAGGGCCTCCTGCGAGAAAGCAATTTTTCACTCATAATGCGACCATATGAATTTTTGTAAGACATTTATATTTTTTCCTTCTTCCTTATAAAACTTTTCTTCCCATTATTTTCTTGCCTTCTTCTCTTCTACCATATTTGTCCTCAAATATTCATTTGATGTTTTAGCTTCTCTGAGCTCCCTGGCAGTATAATTACATAGTTGTTTGAGTGGCAAATAGGTTAGCTTAGTCTCAGTGTAGAGACTGTGGACACAACATTCTATTTTCTCGAAGTTTGACATTCTTCCTCTTTTTCAGCAGGTTGTTTCTTAATTACTGATAAATCCTCATTCTTGGTTGTAGGCTGGGTTATTAACTCTCTAATGAGCATTTCCCTTTGTTCTAATTTGAGTTTGAGGAAATCCAATTCCTACTCCTTTTCTCTGATAATGAGCTTCACTCTGGATAAGAACAAAGCCTGTTTAACTTGATGTTTGTCTTCTTCCTCTAAAATTACTTGAGGAGTTGAGAATTCTTCCTCTATCAAAGGAAAATTTCCTTTTCTTCTCTAGGATGCCAACTCTTCTTCTTCATGTGGCAATGCTGATGGTTCAACCAATTCTTGAAACTCCTACTCTTCAAGTCTCTCATCTCCTCTATCCATCTTAGCTTGGCTTGGTTTAGGAGGAGTCATGGCCATGCTACCCAAAATATCAATAGCTTCCTTTTCCATCTTTTCTTGTTCACTCCTTCCCTCTGGGGTTTCCCTTGTCCTTTTATGAATTTTCCTTTTCGGGGAATTTCAACATGCCTAGTGGTGGATTTATTTCTAAAGCATCTTCTTACTCTTGTTTCTTTCTTTTGCATAGGTGAGATATCATCGTCAGAGATAGATATTGGCTCCCCTAAAGCTGTTGTAGAAGAAGGAATTTCCTTCAAAGGCACAGAAGGCTCTACTATTTTGATTTTTCTCATAGACCTTCTTCTTTTGGGTATATTCTCTCTTTCCACTTCCTTTTGTTCTTCTCAGAGCATCAATTTCCAAATTAGTTAAAGGAGAAAATGGAGTTGGTATTGTCCTTCTAATAATATTAGGGTTTTTCTTGAACTTTCCAAGAAACTTTTCCCAAATTTCTTCTCCATTTTTCTTTGACAGAAAATGGTGCTGGCATACTAAATGAATTAGCCCATGATGCTTGATTGTCCCAACACCCTAGGAATACCTTTGGGCCATGGTCTAGATAGAATAAAAAAGAAACCCTGGAAGGTTTATTATGTACTCAGGTTTTGTGGATCCATACTTCAGATATATGAGCATTTTTAGGACTTCTTTTCCTATGGACCCAAATTGACCATCACAGGTTAAATATTTCACTATCCAAAATGCTACCCTGTCAAAGGGTTTGGGAAAACTAGCCCTTTTGACCCCTTTTATGATTTTCTTTGTATTATAGATGTACTAGGGTTCGGCCTCCTCCGCAGGTAGGGATTTCAACCAGCTTCTTTCAATGTCCCTTTGGCGGATGTGGGACATGCACAATTGGCACTCCAGACACATTACTTATTATATTTACGAAAAAGGAATAAAGATATTTCTCACCTTTTTCCTAGATTGCTCTAGGTTCATGATTAATTATCTTACTAATTCATCATTATACATTGGAAAATTCTTCAAGAACTCTAGCCATCCCGTATGCTCAAACATAGATGCCACTTCTTTGTCTCAGTGAGTACCGGGAATCATCCTATGGTTTTGATTTCTTTTTAATCCCCATATCGGCTCAAGTTTTGTTTCCTTTTATTTTGTGTAAATCGGTTACAGGCCTTCTTTCTTAACTATGGAATTGAAAAATTTGGCTGTGGAACCTCTGTTCTTAGCTACGGAACCTCTATTATTAGCTGCAGACCCTCTATTCTTAGCTGCAGAATCCTCTGTTCTTTGTTGCGGAACACAAACTTAATTCACTGCTTCTCAAAATCTCTCTAGCAACTTCTTTCACTTGATTTTGCACTTAATGATTACCAATAATAACCATGCCACCACTTATTCCATCCATATCATCTTCATGATTACTCAATTGTAATCATAATGTATAAATAGATGACTCATCATACCAACTTTTAAATCAAGTCAAATCACACATGCAAACATTTAATTTAACCCTAAGTTAAAATATATAATTACCATCCTTAATGATGTAATCCTTTTGTTATGATGACTCAACATTCCTACAAGTGGTAAAAACATAGTTAGATAAGACAAATAAAATTAAAAATAATTCCCTTTTATTTGAATTATCCAAAAGAAGAGGTCAATCACCATTGTTGGTTTTCAATTAACCTTTGAGAGATTTTTTTAATATATATATTTTTATTATTATTTTTGGGGAAGAAAACACCATTTACTAGTTTTCATTTTCTTCCCTTTATTCTCGGATCTATCATCTAGTTATTTGATCATTTTGGAAGAACTGGGTTCTTCCATATGATCAAATTCTTTGTCTACTTCAATTTTCCTCAAGAACTCATCCTTAGTGGGAGGCTTCCTATAGAGTTTCAGCCTATGTCCATTAACCAAGAGTGTTCTTCTTCACTGTCATTAAAGGGAAGTAACTAAATAGAACAATTTTCAAATATCTACTCAATCGATAGGATCCTAGCCATTTGGTTCTCAATTCACCCTTGAATTGTTGGTAATTAGAATCAAACAGCAATTCCCAGTCTCCTACTTTGAATTTCATTCTCCTTATATGTGTTTCATGCCATTACTTCCTTTGATCTTGGATTATCTCTGTCTGCTAAAGTGCTTCCATCCTTAATTCATCCAACTCATTGAGTTGAAGGATTCTTTCTTTTTGAGCTGCATCCAACTCAATTCCCACCTTAACTACTGTCCTCAATGTCTGAAGTTTAAAATCAATGGGAAATAAGGGATTTTTCCCATAGAATAACTCATATGGTGAAAATGTTGTTGTATTTTTCCAAGTTGTATTATAAGCCCAAACAACTTCAGGTAGTCTCTTTACCCAATATTTTCTTCCATCTTCAACTGTTTTGGTAAGGATGTTCTCCAATTCTCTATTTTTTACTTTAGCTTGTCCATTTGACTGTGGGTGATAAGGATATGAATTCCTAGGGTTGATTGGTAATACATTTTGAAAGCATTGATCATATTAGACATAAATTATTGTCCCTGATATGAAACTATGCTCCTCGGTGCTCCAAATTTTACCATAATTTTGTTCCAAAGGAAATCAAGAACTACTTCTTTAGTGGAATTTTTCAATGCTTGCACTTCTGCCCACTTTTTCACATATTCAAGACACACAAGAATATATTCCTTTCCTTGTGAAGGAGGATTAAAGGGGCCAAAAAAATCCAATCCCCGTCTCTCAAATGGTTCAATTACTACTTGAGGTTTAAGAGGCATTTCATTGGTGAAAGTTGGTTGTCCCATCCTTTGACAAGGATCACACCACTTGATATATCTATTTACATCCTTATACATAGATGTTCAATAATAACCAAAGGCAAGTATATTATGATCTATTATTTTCAATGAATAGTTTCCTCCACTTGGTTCATCATGACATGCTCGAGGATGTCAAAGATTTCATCTTCTCTTACACACCTACACAAAATAAAATTAGGCCCACATTTAAATAACATTTCATTTTACCATTTGAATTGTGTACTAGTTTTTATTAACTTCTTTATTTGCTTCTTAGTGAAAGGAGGAAACTTCCTATTATAAGATAATTTTTCATATCAGGTAAACCATGGTGTACTTTCTGAGATAGCAAACAATTTATCATCTTGAAAGCTATCCTTGACTCGGATTCTACTCCCCGTAGTGGTTAGTCTTGAAAAAAATCAGCTACCACTTTATATTTACCTAGATTATCCACAATGGTAATATCAAATTCTTGCAAAAGTAATAACCATCTAATTACTCTTCCTCCAACCACCGGTTTTTTCATTAGATATTTAATTACTTGAATGATCTCGTGTATAAATATGTTGTAACATGTAATGTAATGTCTCGAATTTATTGATTTCATATATAACAACAAGAAAAAAATTTAGTGGGAGTAAGATTCTTACTAAGATAATAAATAGCATACATTTTTCCTTCTTCATCTTTCTGTCCCAAAATTGCACCAATGGAATTATTCAAGCATATTTTTGGATATGAAATGGATTTTCCCAATTAGGCCATCTCAATATTGGAGTAGTGATTAAGTTTTCTTTAATTTATTCAAAATCATGCCGACACTTTTCATCCCAAAGAAATTCACAATCCTTAGCAAATTAAACATGGGGGCAGCAATTTTACTAAAATCTTTTATAAAGCACCTATAGTACCAAGCATGTCCTAGAAATTACTTGATATCTATGGGGGTCTCGAGGAATAGGTAGATCTGAAATGATCCTAATTTTTTTATCAACCCGAATTCCTCTTTTTGAAATATGGTGTCCTAATACAATCCCCTCATCAACCATCATTAAACACTTTTCATCACTAAGAGACAAATCATGTTGTTCACATCTTGTTAACACTCACAAGATTTCTCAAATCATCATGAAATGTATTTCCATGTATAGTGAATTCATCCATATATACCTCAACATAATCATTTGTTAGATCAACAAAGTTTACAAGTACAAGTCTCTAGAAAGTTACAAGAGCATTACATAAGCCAAATGGTAACACCTTATAGGCAAAGGTACCCCATGGACATGTAAATGTAGTTTTGTCCTGATCTTTAGTAGAAACTCTGATTTTATTGTATCCACTAAAGCCATCCAAGAAGGAAAATTACGATTTACCCGAAAGGTTGTCTAGGACTTGATCTATGAATGGTAAGGGAAAATAATCTCTCAAAGGTGGCTTTATTCAGCCTCCCTATAATCACACATATTCTCCATTTTCCATTATTTTTAGGAAAAATTACAAGAGGAGATATCCATTGACTATCTGAGGTAGGGTAGATAAAACCTACTTGTAATAGTTTTTCAATTTCTTGTTTGACTATATCCCTTAAGGTCAAGGTTAATCCTTCTCTCGAGGCTGCCTAGCTAGTTTAACATATTCAATATAGATGTGATGAGTATAGATACTTGGGTGAATCCCCTTAATTTCTTTGTAATCCCAAGAAAAATATTTAGTATGATTTTTAAAACATCAAACAATTTAGCTTCTTCATCATCCTTCAACCAACTGTTGATGTTCAAAATTTTACCCAGTTGAATCTCAACATGCTTGGTTAGAATGTGTGATGAAATGATTTGTTGAAAGGTTTCCATTGAAAATTTAGTGTACATGCATGTGGTAACATCATATGGTATGTAGCAACATCTCCAAAAGTTTCTTGAGATAGAATACTGGAAAACGACAAAATGAGGATTATGATACTTATCTCTTTACAGTAAAAGTCTTCGTCACTTTGCTACTTTCTAGAAAATCTTCACCACCGCCCGATGTATTTGAAACTGAAGATACTGATTCTTCCTCTCCCCATAAGAAATCTCATTCCTCTAGAGTGAAATTATTTCCAATCACAAAGAACTTCTATTGTCGAGGTTCTGAAACTTCATGTGGTGGTTTCGAAACTAAATGTGGTGGTTCCAACTAAATTCATAGGTTCCGAACTAAGTTTGCGAGTGTTCTCGGAACTATAGTTACAGTTCCATAACTTTATCTCGATTGCTTTGAGGATAGCTAGTGCTCATCCAATGGTGGATTAATCATCTCTTCTAGTTCTCTTACATGAGCCTCGTAATTTGATCGTATCTAAAGAAGACAAATTTTTCTTATTAGTATCTAGAGAATCAACCCATAATTATTCACAATTGTCAAGAAAGTCATGTAGAAAGATATAAGGAAATTTTCTTAGAGTTCTTATCATTCAAGATTATCATATCACCTAACCTACAACTGATTAAGCAACTATATCTAACCATGGTCTACCCAAAATAATGGGATAACCCAATGTTTTACCTTTTGGCTGTAGTATAAGGAAGTCAACTAGATATTCTCATGACTCCACCATAACTGCCATGTCTTTAATAATCCCTTCTAGTTTTGCAATAGACTGGTCTACCATCTGCAATATGGTATTAGTAGGTTGTATACCCGTTAATGGTAATGTTTTCAGAGTATCCATTTTCATTACAGTAATAGCTACTCCCAAATCTAATAAAACATTATGTATATCATTATTCCTTATAGAGACAAAAATAACATGAATTCCAGGATCTCCATATTTGGGATGTAAAATTTTTACTGCTAATAAATCAAAAAGTTTCACATCTACTTTGATAGTCTTGGGGTATTGTTTCTTCCTTCCAGGATTTTTCAAACATAACATTTTGATTAATTTGTTCAATTCGGAAATGTCCTTAATTGCTTGTAATAGTCATATTTAAATATTCAATCTCCTTAGTTCTGTACTAATTCGGACTCCTTGGTTTCTATAGATTCTTTAAATATCTCTCGAAATGGATTCTCGTAGTGTTTCTATCTGGATCCTTTTCTATATCCTATTTTAGAACAATAGTACTAGGGACTTCATTTTCTTCTATCATTTCAAAGGGACTTCATTTAGGTGGACTACTAATGATTTTTCCAGATCTAGTTTGAATAATCTTACAATCCATGGCATGTAAATCAACTGATTTTTCTAGTTATGTTCCATAAACAAGAGTTGTTTGTTTGTTTCTTGGGTTTACTACTCCCGTACTAGTATTTACATTTGGAATACATTCTCATTTTGTGAATTCTGTGTAGGGGATCCCATGATGGCTTGTTGATTCTGATTTGGATATATTCTTCCTTTAGCATAATTACTAGGGTTCTATCTAGGGTATGACCAAGCATAAGGATTTCCTTGACCATCCCATGGTTGTTGATGTCCCCGAGCATACCAAGCTTGACTTGCCCAATATTGAGGGTTTCATGTTGGGAGAGGTACCCAAGGTGGTTGTCCCCAATTTTTGGTATTGTTTGAGTAGCCCATGGAATTGTCCAGGATTAGGAACTGATCTTGGCATAAACTACCCTTGGTTAGGTTGTCTTTGAAAAAAATTCAAATCTTCTACTGTGGATGATGTACCGGTTTGTTTAATTTGATTATTTATGACCGGAAGTAGAGAAAAAGCATTGGTATCATGTTCTTTAGATTCACGAGATAAGACACATTTTTGTTTTACCCAAAGGATGCTCTCTTATTGCATGCTTCTTCCCGCATCTAGGACAATACATAGCCAATGGTTCAGCTTTTGGAATTTTCTTTATCTTGTAATCCATCCATAGTAGAGCTTAATTAAACTAAAATGTCTATTTTAAAATTTGCTAACTCATCCATTAGTTAGTTCATATCTGGATTCAAACTTTTCATTGATTTTCCTTTTCTAGGTCCACCACTTGTTCTGGAATAGCTTCTACAAATCTCCTTAATTTGATTCATTCTTGATTTATCAATTTCTCCACCTCCTATCAAGTTAAGGGATTCCCTAGATTCATCATCCAAAACTTTAACATAAATGATTTTACTTAGCTCCTCTTAAAGTAAAAATCCACATCTTTTCTCACAAAGATGAATCTGTCTAAATAGTCTTCTATATTTTCATCTTCCTCCTACTTGATTTTGAATAATTCTTCCTTCCTATTTATCCCTCTACAATAATCTTGGTATTTGTCTACGAAGGTAGTATCCATTTTTCCCAAGTGCTAATAGAGTTGGATGGTAATCCCATGAACCAACTCATTGTTGCATCCTCTGAGTGGATGGAAACAACTTGATTTTTGATTATCTATTTTCTCGATCATAGGTCCGACATAGTAACTTGAACTCAAATAGAATTGGTCGATTTTTAGATGGCATCCCTCTAAATGTGGGTAAATGTGTAGGTGAGATATTTTTCATTGATATATCATCATCTCCCAATTGGATTGGATAAGTAAAGGTCATATCGGTACTCTTTCACTTTCTCGTGCCATTTTTAAAATATTTTCTAAATTTTCCTCCCAATCAATGTGGTATGTGGTATGCCTTGGGAAGGTGAAAATCAAGAGTAGGAGGTTGACTACTCAATTGAGAATCAAAAATCACCTTAAATGGATCTTGCTTAATAATCCTTTTCCTAAAAGTTCCACTTCATTCAGTGACTGATCTAAGAATTCCAAAGGTGGAAATTTTGTTTCTTGTATGACAAGGGATGATGGTTCCTCCAATTCTTGATCAATTTCTTTATTTGGAATACAAGATGTTGTGAATTCTTATGAATATTTTCTTGAGATAAATCTACCCTTTGAGTCTCTTGGTCTACTCATATATTTTTATGATATAGTAGGGAAGATCCTTCAACTACTAGATGTATGATTATTGCTCTTGCTAACACTTAATTAGAAAATTCCAACTAGTGGTCCCCGAAAACAACGCCCAAAATGATGGGTGTCATTATTCCCTTCATTTGATCAACTTCTTGTTGATGTCATATCAAACTAGGGGTGTGTGTAAAGCTATATGCAACAAGAGTAATCATATTGATCTAGTAGTTAATCAGTAGTTGTTTTTGTATTTTTGGGGGGATCTTTTCAATGTCTTAAGGACTTCATGGTAAAACCTTATTTAAATCATAGTATGAAAACTCTTCAAAGGAAGCACACTTTGAAACATTTTCTGAAAAGAACACACTTGCTTCTGAAAGTAAACACACTCAACTTAGAATGCTTGAAAATAATTGCAAGGAAAATAAGAATCTATCTAGACACCTGCAGGAACAAGTATACAATAGAGTTTAACTAGAAGAATTAAAGCAATACAAAATTGACATATCTAAACTATTTGCTTAAGAAATATAAATACCAAATAAATGAATATCCTAGTCCTTGGGGGAGTGGGCCCTTGCTCCTCCTTGAATCAAGATTTAACAACTCAGAATTATCTCAAATAGGAATGGCTATTTTATTGATAAAACATTCGGTATTACAAAATGTACTAGATTTGTGTACTTAGTCTATATCTCTCCTATTTTTTATCTCCATTTCATATTGTATATATATATATATATATATATATATATATATATATATCTACCGTAGTTTTGCTTATATATACATTTACAATCATCGTTGTCTCTATGATTCTAATGAAATCAAATTGTGGCTGAATAGATGCCGAATCGGGTTGTGGTTGATCGAATATTGTAAGATAACTATCCCTAGATTTGTGTTTAGAGATCTTCTCATCCTTTCTTGATTGAAAGGGTCATTGATGTAGAATCTCCATATGTGGTTAAAAGAGATAAAATTCATCGGTTCTAGAACTTCAAAGAAGTTCCGAACCATAGGAAATTGTTGAGGATCAAAACCATGAGATTTTCGGAGCTATGCCCAGGAGTTCTGAAACTAAGTCCAAAAATTCTAGAACTAAATACTAGATTTCCAAAACTAGATGATGGCTTTGTAATGGAGTTCTAGAACTAGCTATGTTGTAACAGATGCTATCAAAACATATTGAATGCTACAGACTTCATTTATTTGACAGATTGGACTGTTTTATTACAAAACTGAATTTCAAACACACACTTCGTTAGGAATTTCAAATATTTTAACATTAAAATCACAATCAATCAAAAGACTGAAAATTACATCTTAACTCATATCAAATCAAATAAAAGTCACAAAATACAATCAAACTTAATAAAAAGGAGAGTAATATGAGATCATATATTATACATTAATCGGGCATAGTCTGGCCTCATGAATGATCTATAATACCTTATCCAAGATGATCCAACACCACACTAATGGTCATTCCAGAGGTGTCCACATTTACATGAAATGGTTGGTACCATAAAGGAAAATGTAGAATATGCGCGATAGTAAGTTTCTCCTTTAATGTCTCAAATGCATGTTGCTATGGTTCTCCCCAGTAGAGTGTACCTTTCCCTTTCAATAACTCCTCGAATGGTGGGTAAACGTTAGCATATCCTTTAATAAACTTCCTGTAATATCATGTATGACCCAAAAATCCATGCACCTCACTTTGATGGGTAGGATCTTTTACGCCTATAATGATTACAACCTTAGCTGGATTAACCAAGAAACCTTCCTTGTAGATTATGTGTCCTAACAAGAACCCGATGGTATAACAAATATGCACTTTTGATGTTCAAAGAGATACTAAATTGTCTACATCTTTCAAACATTAAACACAGATTGTCACAATGATCCTTAACTAATCCATACACCATCCAATCATCCAAATAAACCTATAAGAAGTTGTGAATAAACTCCTTGAATGCTTGAACAACTATGTGTGAAAATACAGTAGGCGCATTTTTCAGACCAAAAGGCATTACAATATAGGAAAATCTACCCCATTCAGTAGTAAAATTAGTATTTTCCTAATCCTCTTAGGCAATCCTAACTTGATGATACCAAGAGAACCCATCTCAGAACGAATAGATTTTGCACCCGCAACACCTTCTAGTATTTCATCGGTGAATGGAGTAGGAAAGGGATCAGTTACACATGTAACCTTTAGCTCCCTTTAGTCCACATAGATCCTAATCTTCCCATCCTTCTTGATGCTAATCACCATTCGACTAACCCATTCTAACTCATCAAGGGGCTTGATGATCCTAGACTTCAACATTTTTTCAATCTCTTCTTTGACATTTTCATTGAAGTTGGGGTTCATCCTATAGGATGTCTTTCTAACTAGGAACATACCCTTCTTAAGATTTATCCTCATCTCTCCTAATGATTCATGCATGGATTTAGGTTCATGGTACCATTGAGGGAGTAAGTCTTGATAATCCCATAGTAGCTCTATGATTCTTGCCACTTCAAATTCTAACCAATAGTCTCCAATTATGGCTTCCTTAGGCTCAACATCTGATCCAATATTAACCTTATTTGTCTTCATAGGTTCATGATAGGCATGCATGGTATTATCTGCACTATCCAACACCTCACGCCTACCTGTTGAATGGTTTACATCTAAATTTTCTACTTCTTTGTCATCCACTAAGTAGACCATTTTTCCTTTTTCTTTCTCAATGTAAGTGCACCAAGTAGTGTGGTATCAGCCTTTGTGTCATCAAAAACATGGTCATGAGTCTTATTCATCAAATAACTCTTTAATAAGTTATTCACCCTTGGCACTATCTCCCATGGTTAAGCGTTTTATGACCTTTAATGCTTTCTCTACCAGAGGCTTGGTAGAGAATAATTCAAACATCCGAGTCATTCCCGCAATTAAACCCCGTCAATTTCCAATCTCTATGGAGTTCATCATAAACATATAAATCATGTGTGCAACCTGGTAAAGTGGAATAAAAATTTTGCACCTAGAGTGAAGGTGGTAAAGCTTTTTACCCCTCTATCCGAGTCTCTCACACTTCGAACGTGATACTTAAAAGGTTGATTACCATGATAAGTGGATATTTGAGTAGGTGCATTGCTCCTTAAGAACCTAGTAGCAAGAGCTATCCTAATTTCATGCCATCCCATAAGATCATCCTTGTGGACCACCCACCAAAGGGTTGATGTCCCACATAATCTATATTGTATGCAATAGAAGATGAGTTATGTTAATAAACAAGAAACTAGCTAAGTAGTTCCATGATCTAACTAAACCTATCATAAACATCAAGATGAGTGCTAAACAAGATAACTTCTACAATAATAAATTAAACTAAAACACTATCATTTTATCTCTCTACTCTACGATTACTTAAAACATAAATTTAACCTAGTTAAACCTATGAGCAATCAAATTAGATTTGTTTTTTTTTCTTTAATGGACGTGAAGAGGTCTCTCTAAAATGGCTACAAGGTGAAGTTAGATACCCTCCTACTAACCTACGATGAAGTTATGGATGCAAGTTGGAGAAGTTTCAACAATGGAGGATAGCCAAGATCAAATGGCTATTAGCTTGGCTAATGCAAATGAGGTCTAATGCCAATAGATGGGATGTACAAGGGCATAAGTCATGAACCTAATCTACACTAAACCATCATGATAAGAGATAAACAAGACTAACATCTATCATTGTAGGAACTAGATTAAATCTAAACTAACGTGATAATACTACTATCTACTTTTAGATCACTTAATTAAACATTGAACCTAAGAAGATCAACTTAGCAATCAAAGGTGTGATTAGTAATTTTATTTCTCTCAAGCTTTCAAGAATGGAGTCTCACTATTAATTGCTTCAAGGCCAATGGTTCTCTCTATTTACTCAAAACTTGGATTATGGATGCAAATGGAGGTTATTTTCTCAAGATCAATGAATAGATTAATTTTAAGATCAAATGTCTTATAGCTTAAAGATAATATAAATGGAATCCCAAAACTAGGAGCTCTTAGTGTTAATAAGATATCCTAGATGTGAAGGTGTAAGTTGAATGGGTAGGCTTAGCCTTGTATTTATAGTTTTCCAAATGGAAGAGTTTGAATTTTGGGTGCATGTGGGACTAAATATCAAAAATAAATTTTAGATTAGATTAGAATAAACATGCTTTATGCTTAGATAAGTTAGGTTTAGGCTAGTTAACTAGGGTTTAGGCTAGTTAAACTTGATTAGCAAGTTATTATAGACTCATTGAGAGTTAGGAGGGGTCTTGATAACCAATTGTGACTGATAGATATCCTAAAAATCCAATAGAAGTGGTATTGATAGAAATAGGGAGGTTTTGAATGGTTGAAAGGAGGAAATGTTTAGCTAATAAGAGAGATATAAGTCAAACAAGTTGATTATAGGAGGAATACGAATGAGAAGGTGTCATGAATGGCCATCCGAGAGTGGAGTGAAGAAGGGGAATTAACGAAGTGTTTTCAATCAACTAAATGGGAGGAAATGCTAAGTGTAAGCATATTTTAAGTGTCTACATTTTCTCCTCTTTTTGGTGACGTAAGTGACGCCACTTCAAAGAAAGTAGAAAAGCATAAACAACTAGAAAATTTTTAAGGGATAGAAGAAAAATGAGTAGAATGGAGGATGCCCCTCAATTGTCGATGAGGTGATAGAAGAACTCAATCAAAAGTAAAAAGATGATAGAAAGAGAACACAAGAAAGAATAGTGTGAAGAAGAAGAAAAGGGATATAGAAGAAAAGGAGTATGAGGAACGGGGAATGAGCTACCATCCATCCAAAGGCCTTTTTAAACAACTTTATTTTTCATCATATTGCTAGAGATCTTCATTGATCCTTATTAAAAATAATTAACAAAAGTGTAGTATGACATGAAAAGCCATATACGAACAAATGTCCATTGCTAAAAACACCAACTCCATGCAACATACAAAATGTAATGCAATACGAGAAAGTAAACAAGCTAACCTAACAAAGAAACATAATTTAATGTTTTTGTTATCAAGCTTTAGTTTTGACTGTGTGAATAAAAAAAAGGGTTATAATGGTGCCCCGAGAAAGGATACATGCAAGGGGAATAATGGAGGACACTTCAGTCCTATAAAAAAGCAATGTGCTACAAAACAAGATCAGAAACTCATTGTGCCCCGAGAATAGAAATAGTAAGCAACATAGCTTTTGTTGATGGAGGTAGATCAAGATGACCCACACGTTGCACACATGAACAGGTGAGAACTAAAGAGTGATGTTTTGTAGGATGATTTATATTGTTTATAAGTTTTTGAAACATATTTGAATGTTTTTGATGATTTTTCTAACACATTTGATTATTTTTTTATTTCCTAAAATATTTTAATGTTTTTAATGATTTAGAAAGTTTTCTGAAACTATGTACAGGAAGACAAGGAAGCGTGGATGCCCCTAGCGATATATGGGATGTACAAGGGCGTAAGGCCACGTCCATATGAGAAAGGTGAAGATGTAAAAATGCCCCAGCAATTAGGTGGGAGTATTCAAAGGAAAAATCTTCACAAGTAGAAGCGAGACCCAATGCCATTATGGATAGGTTCAACATGATGGTGAATGTAAACCAATGAAGTGTTGGGAAGAAGCAAGGATGCCCCCAACGTAAGTTGGCCTAAAATCACATGATAGAAAGGAAGGAGAAGATTGTTTTTGTGAAAGGGGAAAAGGGTGCCTAAAAACATAGAAAAAAAATAATCTTATACACATGGATGTTTTGAATGAAGTAGAAGAATGATGTGAATGATATGAATTTAGCTTAGAATCCTTGCGATGAAGATTTTCTTAGCCAAAGGCACAAATCATGAGACAAGATATGGACTAGAGTAAGAGTCTGAACAAGGTCCAAAAACAAACACTTGGTAACATACTAATCCTATTTACTCATAGAGATCCAGTGTGTGCATGTGGAATTTAATTACCTCTTGAAGGGAATATTTAATAGAAAATAAGTGCATACAACCTAGCCAATGTGTAGGAATGATTTATTTTGATAGATGATAGGTGATTTGTGAATGAAGGGTGGAAGGATATCCATACATTGTTCTGCTACCAGCCAGGCATCCATAGCCCCGACATAGATGTATTTGATTCTAATCATAACATTGCTCTACTACCACTGACTTCCATAGCCCGGTAGAGTTTATTGGAAATACCCCAAGAGAGCGTTATATATCAATTTGTTTTTGCTTTTAGCTTTTGAATATTTTTTCTTTCTGAAAACTTATTTCAGCTCTCTTATTTGACAAGGGGTTAAGAACCACTAATGGCTTGATGGAAGGAGGTGGAAGTGATTATGATGATGAAATTGTCTAGTGTCAACAAATATGTCCAAAATTTCTTCGCAACAAGTTTATTAGGTATTGAATGTGATAGGATCTGTAAGATGTCAATCATTCTTTAATTTACCAAGGTGATAAAAGACCAGGGTCAAACATATACCATAAATATAAATGTTGCAAAATGTGTGTGAATAGGCTAACCAAAATATCACCAAAGGGATGAAAATGGTAGGAAGACTTGCAGAGGAATAATAAGAAAGGGAAGAAAGAAACATCCATGTGTATGTAATACTTGATTGCAATGTTTGATCTTTGTACCTTTGATTTTTTTCTTATGCTTTTGTATTTTTGAATTTGTTTTGATTTTTAGATTTTTGATAGTTTTAAGAGGTTGGGACTAACAAAGTCACTTTGTGTGGTAAGATCCAACAACAATGTTTGTGACTTCCTTGATAAGGGAGACTAGGCATGTTTGTTTATCAAGCGTAATATTTTCCCTAATCTCGATGATCGAGGTGAGCTCGTACTCAACAAATTACTGTGATTTATCTTGAAACATGGATTTCGTATACGCCTCAAGTTCTAATCCCTAGTATCCAAAGAATCGTAAGATTTCTCGGTTTCGTTTAGAACCAACAGCAGTGCAATCTTCTCAGAATACCTCACAGGCATTCTTGCGACCTGGATTCTTAAGCTGGTATCTATATCTACGAGGGTGTCTCCAGCGTCTGGCTATGGAACTAAAGGATCACACCCGAATGTTTGTTCTCTTTCGAGCCCTTCTACAGTCATATGGATGTTTTCTAGGGTAATCTGTAGTTTGGCTGTCTTGACCAAAATGCATGTGCTTGGTCGTCTTCTATGTTTAATCCTCTTAACTGTGAACTGATCAGTTGTAAATCTGTGGTTGTTTGGAATACTTGTATCCTGAGATTTTGGTCTATGTCAACTATCGCTGTGACGAGGTTTGGTTGAGGCACGATTGGCTCAAATATATATTCCCTGGGCTCTTGAGGTCCCGTGATTGTCATACGAAACAAAATGCAATCTAACTGTAATGAAACAAATTCTAACTACGTGAAATAAATCTAACTGCATATAAATTTTATTCTTCTATGAAATATTTAACAATTTTAAGGAAAGCAAACTATTTTAAACGTATCTAGAAATAATAACTAAACAGTAATTAAAACAGACAAGATAACCGAGTGTAGTTATTTTCCTGTGTGATTTGGTAGAATTCTAAATAAGTAAAATAGCTCGTCTAATCTATCTGCAAGATTCTCGATCCTACCTCAGAAGTGAGGAGTGAATCATAGTTTCTCAGAAACTATCAATCCCCACAGCTTCCCTGGCAATATCGAGAATAGAATGAAATGAAATAAAGTGATTAACTACTCTATTTGATATGATTCTGACTAGAACTTTGAAATTTAAAACCTGGATTCCGCAGAACAGTGGCGAATCCGATGGTGTGTGTGTGATCTCGTCCCCTCAGTATGGTCTCTTCGTTCTTTCGTGTTCACGTGGATCCAGAAAAGCGTGTAATGCTAGCACCGATAGGAGTAGATTTTGGGATAAGGACAACTCAGAATGCAGACCGAGAATGCGAGTAGGAGAGGGATAGCGCAAGAGTACAGAGCTTGGCTTATGCGATTCCTAGCGGGATTTTACTGCAAGTCATGCAACATGAAGCGACCAGAACCTGTAACTATCCTATACGAAGAGCAAAACCTGCAACTTTAATGGCTTCCTAAGCTATCCTGTTCCAATGGTTTGGATAAAACAACAACACTGTTTGCACAAGTTGGATATGTGGCTTACCAACAGCTGAATAAAGCTAACCAGGCAAATAATGAATTAAACTAAGAACTCCAAGACACAACGAAAGTAAATCTACAGCAAAGAGAAATTCAGAGGCAAGCTTCTAACTAGATTGGATGAAATGACAGCACTGCCTGCACAAGATGGGTCTGTGGCTTACCAACAGCTGAGTAATTTAACAAAAGATGCAAGTGAATTCAAGCTATGGCTTCTAAACAAGCTAACTAACTAAAACACTAAAATGAGGGAATGAGAGAAAAGATCAAACTTCAAAATCCAGCCAAGCTTCAGACCAAAAACTCTAGACCATTTGCATGTGCACAAACCATGCATTTATAGGAATTCAGACACCCAAGAACCAAAACCAAATTGAACTCCTAAACAATAAACAAAGGAAAAACACTATTCCAGGGGACCAAAAACATAAATGCATGCTCAAGTTGGCGAAGAAAAGTTGTTGAAACGTGATATTTCATGTGAGTCACGTCCAAAGAATGTTCAGAAAATGTGCACAGGACCGCCGCTCCGAAGCAGGTAGTGGTTACAGGGACCGCCGCCTGCAGGCGGCGGTTTCGTCACTGAAGGTCAAGAGGCCAAGGAAAGAGGGAAAAAGGGGAAAACAAAGGGCATGGGGGCTAAGCGGGGCATGCGGGATGTTAACGCATACTCCAAGGGCTTTTCCGGATCCCGAACACCTTGCGAGGAGACCTGTATCATCATTGGGGCACTTGTTACACTTTGTTACAGCGCATGACAGTACCCTACAATACCCAAAGTGGCCCATAACCTGACCTTAACCAATACATATACTTTGATAGAGACCTTGACCTTAAGATTTAGTCATAGCTTAGCCTATTGAGAATGAATTTTCTTTTTGTAGATGTATGAGATACCTAAATAATTTTAAGTACATTAGCATTTCCTTTATTGTTAACATTAAGTTGTTTTAAATAGTGGATTTACAGTCATCTAGGAAATATCACACTTCCCAGATCTAGCATACGCTAGGTAGTCCGCTACATATACTATTTAAATCTCATTTAGTGGTCTTGTTTTCTATTTCGGTAGTTCCTCCAAGTAAAAATGAAGCTCTCAAAATCACTTGTGGATCAATAATTCATATGCACGCAAAAGTATAAAACCAACATTCTAATAGGTATTCCTCCTAGCCGTTTACCCTTATTTGTTTCACAACATTCAAGAAACACTCTAGAATCAGTGTGAAACATTTTGGCATAGCTGTGGGACCCATTCAGGGTTCTTTGCATTATTTCATTTCTAGGTGAAAATTTGGATGTTTGTTTCCTTTCTAAAAGGTTCTTACATTAAAATTTCACCCATGGAACCTTATCTTCTTCTATTGTCTAAAAGTAATCGTATTTTGTGATTTAAAAAGAACACTTCTTCCCTTTCATTAGTATCACATTAGTGAAAGAGCATCCCTTCTCTTGTTCATATTTTTGTATCATCAAATTCAACATTCCAATTTGGGTTTAAAAATAATTTCATTTCATTCTAATTCTCTTCATTATCTCACATTATATGAGGGAAACCTATACGCTGGAATTCATGCCTAGCCGATGGTTGACAAACGAATCATAGAAAAGTACTTTCTTTCTCTTTCTCTCTCGAGTCTTACCAAACATCACAAATTTAAAAATATTTACACATTATTAAACAACATCTCACCTGTAAGAAGCATAGATGATCACACGATCACGGTGACAAAGGGGCACCCTATTGGTTATCTTTTTCCATTACCCCATCAAAGGATGGCCTGCACCCACCATAACATAACCTCAAACCTCTCCTTGTAGATCTCCTTCTTCCTAGAAAGCCATCCTCACAAAAATTCTATTTTAAAGTTCATGAGTTAGTCCTTAAATAGTATAAGCTAAACAAACATAATATAAAAATCACTCTTAGGATTGTATTTTTCATAGTGTTTCTATCTGGCTTGCATTTTGAGGTGAGAGGATTAGTTCTTCATTTTCTTATTTCCCCTTTGCATGCTCCTCATCATAGTTGGTGTATTACAACTTCATCTGAGTGTGCATGGACCATATTCTCATCATTCTCAGAATTTTGGGTTTGATTCCACATCTAATTTTAACTCACAACCATATTTTCTTCATCACCGTTGTTTCAATTTCATAAGAATCGGTTTTGGTCCAAAGGACCGTCATTGATTATCCTCTTACCATCACCGGTTTCACCTAACCGGTTTTTTCTTCGTTCTTTTGGTTAACCTACCCAAAAGGACACTTTTTTCACCTTCTTTGTTATTCAAAGTCTCTGTCACTCTTATCATATTCATTTTCTTGGTAAATTCCATTAGCAGCTTACATACTTGGCAAATTATTATCCTTTTACCTTATTTCCAATCATCCATTCTCCACACGATGACCGATAACGATTAATCGTGGATCGGCATTGGTTTACACTAACTAGCATCGCTTAGCTTGTACAATTTTTCTCAAGCTAACATCCTAGCTCCAATTCACCTACCACCGCTTGTTTTTTCCTATGTTTATAATATTTCGTGTCATTTACGAGAAGTAGTCCTACCACATCGGATTGTTCACATAGTTCGACCAAGCCAAGAAAATGCCGTTATATTCCATGTCACCATCAACCACTTCCACCTAGTCCTTCACCACCTTCTATTTTATCACCCATGGATCCTACCTAGCCTATCACTATCGCCATAGGACATGAGGATTTCACATGACTCCTTGACCAAAATCCTGTTACCTTGAAATTTTATTTGTCCCACTCATCCACTCAAGATGCCTCGGATCGGTTGACATATGACATGCCCATATCTATTCCCTCGACACTCGCTCCTACTTCTACATCATCCCCTCTAGATCTCGACCTTCCCGCATCTACCTTGCCCCTAGTCATTTCACAATTGGGGCCCCATACCTGCTACGACCTCTGCATCTCGCCACATCTATTACACCTGCTACATCCACTATACCTTCACCAACCACCTGAACATAACCTCATATCCACCTATTATCTCGCATATACCCGTAGCTACATAACCACCCCCAGTGTCGGTGACCCCTACCCCTTTTCAAAATGTTATTCTTTCTATTCCACAATCCTTAGCCCTCATTACCACTAGGGTCACCATGACCCTTCCACCTCCATATACGTACTATCGTCAGCCTCTCATTTCATCTATCATTCATTCTAGGTACATACCCCTATTTCACTTCCTCCTTCTCAATCTACCTATATGAAATCACCATATACATGGAATGCCACCTCCATCATATGTCCAACACCAACCTCCTTACACTATAGGAGGTACCCAACAATCACAACCTACCAACAACCTAATCAAGTTAATGATGGACAAGATGCAGAAATTGGAGGCATCGGTTTCTAGCACATGCAACTCTCTCACCTACGATGAGATTTGTAATGAGTCCATCCAACCATCCATTCCTATTCATCCATATCTCGTACATTATGAAATTCATAAATTTAACTACTTCAATAAAGAAAGAGGACCCACAACAACACTTACAGTCTTTCAAACATGGTTGCTATTTGATCACCCATGATGACGCTCTACTTTTAAGGACTTTTCCCATGTCTCTTACTAGGCCTGCATTAGACTGGTATAGTGGGTTACCTAGACATTCTATCTTCTCATTCAATCAGGTAGCCCAAGCCTTCTTCAATCACTTCTCCATCAATTTTGTTAAGAAGGTTACCATGACAGACGCCTCTACTCTACTTGTCAATATAATGATGAATCTATCACAGATTTTTTCAATTGTTGGCGTAGTCCGATTAATCAACTCACATTCTAGCTACCACAAACCGAAATCATAGAGCTATTCATGTGGTCTTGTGCTATACATATCTCACCAACCCTATAGGTTCAGACATTCAAAACATTTTATGATGCATTCAACATGGCACGAAAGTTAGAGATTCGGGCCATCAAGAAAAGAAAATCCGATCACAAGCAATAAAACTCAAAGATTTAAGCCAAATGATACCTCTTCTTCTTAAAAACCATAGAAAAATTATTCAAATCCAAGGAACTGCTAATGTGGTGGTACTCAAAGCCAGCCCAACTCATCCATCAAATCAGGCTAGCCCCTCATCTAATCTTTCTCCTGTCTAGACTTTTCAATTCAGATAGGAACAACGGAAATACACCCCAATTAGGGAGCCTTATTCTTTTGTCTTAGAAAAGCTTATTAAAGCTAGGGCTATTACCCTTCCTCCTATAAAACCACACACTGGTTTTGATCCTTCTCACCCCATACCCGTGTGGTATAAGGAGCATGATTTTTGCAACTATCATCGGGTAAAGGGTCATAGTGATGGTAATTGCATCACTTTCAAGAACATTGTCCAAGAAATGCTCAAGAAAGGAAATCTAACATTGGATAATCCAAATGCACCTGCCAATCAAAACCTATACATATTTAACAAACCATCTCCTAATCATGCCCCTTCTTCTGATCAAACCAGAGATGTCAACGCACAATGCCCATACCTGCGAGGTCCATGCTATTTTCAGCAACACACCTGTCACTTCCCAATTACCTCATATTCCTTCCATAGAGGAAATCCTCGCCCGAAGTCCACTACCTACACTTGAACCCACCTCACCTATTCCTCCACCCATGAGGAACAACCTTCATCCCATGCCTCACTTATGAAGGAGCCTCCTGTTAACATCGAGATCATTTCATCGTTGGCTTCTCCACCTATAGATCCGTCACCCGCAGACATCTCTAACCCGCCAAGAGGATTGTTTATCTCCTCCACCCATACAGGAGCACCCATCATCTCCTCCACCCACAGAGGAGCACCCATCATCTCCTCCACCCACAGAGGAGCACCCATCATCTCCTCCACCCACAAAGGAGAACCCATCATATCCTCCACCCACAAAAGAGTACCCATCATCTCATCCACCTATCGAAAATCTAGTAAAAATACCTTTTCCTCTAGGTGACCATTCTCCATCAGTTACCCAAGATCCTACGGACTTACTTTCGACTCTCTTACCCACGGAAGCTGAAGCTCGCAAATTCCTAGTCTCTAAGACACATTTTATAGGAATCGCCATTGGATACTCATCAACCTCACCTACAACACTTTCATTCTCACACTTAGCCGATCACCTAGATTATGTGGATAGAGCCTTACTTTTGGGGCATGTTATACTTCCTGTCTCAACACAAATGTAGAGGTCACTTACCAACACTTCCACTATCTACCCAAAAATATTTCGGTCAATCAAACCAAAGATAACATTAACTATCAAAAATTCTTCTACGATACCACTCATGGATCAACTCACACCCCTACCTATAACCCAACACACATCTACATCCAAAACCACACCTACATCATCTTCCTTGCCTAAACCTATAACTACCTTAGGGGTCATCCCAACCACCTACATTACCTCCACCCATCAAATTAGATTTATCTACATCCTCCAAAGCCGACACCAAGCTTAATCCAACACCCAAACAGATGAACCAATCCCATAGATCTCATACCCCAACATCATCGACTACACCTTCATCACCTTCACCCCTTCCATCTGCCTTAGGACCTCGTCCCTCCAACATGGTTAAGAAACCTCCATCTACCGGTAAACTAAAAATGCAGCAACCCATTCCACCCTCTCGCACCTCTACCACACCCAAGCACCCGACACAAGACTTCGCCCACACCTGTAACATCTTTACCACACATACCTCCAATACCATTGATAGCTTCTACATTACCCCTAACATTTTAGTCTCTTTCCCTCATGCCTCCTTCACGACCCGTGCTATCAACCTTCACAAGACTCTCTGTTATCCCCGTGTGTAACACACTCCCTTCCACCATCCACCTTTCACTCTAGATCTCGTGTGCCCATATCACCTTTACCCAAGAAGGTGCAACCTAAGGGCAAAAATCCACTACCCTCTCGATAAAGTAGTCAAACCAACCACACACTCTCTTACCAGGTTCATATACCCTACCCTTACCTAAGTAAACACAAATGAAACCTAGTACCACACCAACACCTAATACCATAGCTTGACCTACCCCCTCATGTGAAGACCCAGCCTCTGCAATCCACCACACCTATACCCAAACCAAATTTCACTTCCCATGGTGATCCACTAGTGGGATCCTATGTCAAAATTTTAACCAACCTCCTTGAAACTTTTGTCATCACATTACTGCTGCTCAGACCTTATGAATCTCTAGAACCCAAACCAAAGGGGTTTGACAACACCAAAATTTGTGCCTACCATCACGTGCCAGGGAACGATGTAGAGAACTAAAAATATTTAAAAACCGTTCTTATCTAATTGTGTCCTCCCAAGAAAAATTTAACGATAATGACCTTCTTGATGAGGACCACATTTCACCAAAGACCTATTCCCACAGCTTCTTCCTTCATTACCTACTCGGCGATCAAGACCTCCACCCCCACAACTCCTAGATACACCCTCGAGGTTTGAAATTAACATGGTTTGCATCAAAGAACTCACCAAACCTCCACCCAAAAGCCGGTGTGCCCAACTCATCTCACAAGGTTCCTTCCCACCATTTGTCTTTTGCCCCTCTTGTCTCTATACTTTTCATGGCTCACCTACTTCACCTACCTCCCCGCCTCAAATCAACATGATCCACATTTCTACCCGTGCTTAGAAGGACAAAGGAAAGGAAAAGGAAACTGACCCATCAACCAATCCTATACCCAACATACCATCTACACCCACACCTAAAATCACTATCCGTGGCCCCACATATCCTATTTCTAATGGGGTCACACACCGCGTGATGCTCAAACAACTACACCAATCCCCCTCAAAATGTCCCTTAATGACCTCATCTAAACCTCATAATCCCATCATTAAGCTCTCATGGAGGTTCTTTAATCTATTATGGTTTTACCTAATGACCCTACACCCGTAGCCTCCATTATTACACCTCATCATGTAGCCTCTCTCACCAGATTATCACCTTCATATGCACCTTCACCTACTCACTAGGTAGCCTCCTTAGCTTTTAATATGAAGAGATTGCACCACACCAAACCGATGACCCGGATCGAGCCCTCTTCATCTTTGTCCACATCGATGATATACGTGTACGATGTGTTATGATCGATGGGGGTGTTAGCATTAATATCAATTCCTCTTATGCATTTTCTCAAATGCGCATACCTGATAATTACATGCATAAATATCCCATTATGTTGCATTCATTCAATGATTCTATCACCTCTACACTTGGCACTTTCATCCTCCATGTTCGTGGTGGTCCCCGTACATTTCCGAGTTTTTTACGTCTTGGAGGGGGAAATTAAATATAACTTATTGCTAGGTAGACCCCGGATTTTTGTTATAGGTTGTGTTCCTTCCAATTTTCATCATTGTGTAAAGTTTGAGCATGAGGGACACACCTATACCATTCCGTCGACCCATCAACTTTCAAAATTGTAACATGCTTTACCGACCCAATGACATGATCATACCTATTAAAGCATCTACCTCTACAACCACCGCCTCTTCACCTACATCTCCACTCACTAGTGCCACCACTACCTCAACCGCACCTACATCCTCCATTCCCACTATTTCCACAACCTCCACAGCTGAACCGTCAGCCTCCCACTCCATGATTTGACCTCCAACACATCATCTATCCTAGCTACCCGTATATCAACCACCGATCCCTTAGATGGCATTTTTAACGCCTCACTTTAGGGGAGTATCGTTTATATAGTGTTAACGCATTCCTTACTACATAAGAGTATAGAAGTCTTCACCAAAGCACCATTGCTATGATCACTACAAAGGAGATCAACTCCTTTATTGTCTTCCTCACTGTGTACTAGTCTCACTTATGGGGGACTTGATACTACCACTTATACACTTGAACCACCATCACAAACCCGCCCATTTTGTACCGACCTCTAGTCACTCACCAATCACCATTTCACCCACACCTTCCTACACTTCGTGAATGGAATGGTTTTTGTTTTGGATTTTACGAGTAAGGCCACCATACCATTATTCCATGTACTACCTACAAACATAATGATTGTAGTGGTATCAAATTTATCAACCACCTACCAAGAAGGCCCACATTAAGCTCATTGAGGACATCATCCCTTCTCCACCTTATTTTCCCGTTCCACCTTCTTCACCACCTTCACCTACAGAGTCGATGGATCTAGAATACATTCCTCCTAACTTTTTTTTCATAAATACCATTTCCTTGGCACCTCTCGATTTATCAACACGAGGGCGAGGCTCCCTCTTCTTTTCCCTTCCTATACCCTGAAATGATAAATGATGATACACCTTCGATTAACATCATTCAATGCCAAGATGATGAATCTTTACTCACCTACCTTGGTGCGAAGAATCATATATTGATTGGTCGTTACCATTTGAGATGAAAACCATGTTGAATGAATCGACTATTGAGATCAACATTCATACTCAGGATGACCCACACATTCTAAAGATCAGACAATCTTTAGATGTTGCTGAACAGGAAGCCATCACTTCTTTTCTCAAAAACCATAACCAAACTTTCACTTGGTCTTACATAGCTATGCCCGGTATTGACCCCACTATAGTGGTCCACAATATCGGAACCATTCCGATGCAAAACTTGTCAAACAAAAGATGATAAAAATGCACCATCACATTTCCTTCTCATCAAAGAAGAAATTTAATGCCTTCTTTTTGTTTCCTTTATCTTTCCCATTTATTATCCTCAATGGATTTATAACATTGTCGCTATCACTAAGGAGATAGGGGGACTCCACATTTGCATGGATTTCCGTGACCTCAATCTAGCTTGCCTAAAAGATGACTTTCCCCTACCTGGTATTGACCAACTGGTGGACCTTACGCTAGTCACAAGATGCTATCACTCATAGATGGTTTCTCCAGTTATAACCAAATCTTGCTTTCCCTAGAGGATCAGCAAAAAACCATATTCATTACCCCTTAGGGGACCTTCTGCTATCGAGTCATGCCTTTTGGCCTTAAAAATGCTGGTGCCACATATCAGTGGGCTATGACTTATATCCTCCATGACATCATGCATCGTATATTAGAAGATTATGTGGAGGACCTCCTTTTTGAATCCAAATGCCACTTTGAGTACCTCACCATCCTAAAAACCATCTTCAACCACCTCATTAAAGATTGCATTCACCTTCACCTAAAAATGTGTCTTCATAGTTCTCTCTGAAAACTCCTGGAGTTTATTATTTCCTTACGTGGTATAGAGGTTGACCCTACTAAAGTCAAGGCCATTATTAAAATTCCTCTTCCCACCAATCTTAGGAAACTCGTAGCCTACAAGGCAAGTTGTAGTCTATTCACCACTTCATTTCACAATTATCTAATCTGTCAACCATTTCATCATCTTCTTAAGAAGGATGTCTCTTTTAAATGGGATAATGACTACCACAAATCTTTTGAGGCATTAAAATAATACCTTCTCGAACCACCCATCCTCATTCCACCTAAATATGATCAACCCTTCTACCTATACATCTCAACTACCGATCATTCCTTGGGGGCATGCTTTCTCATCATGATGAACAACACAGGGAGTAGGTGGTTTATTACATAAGTCGTAATATTTTGGACTATGAAACCTAATACACCCATGCCAAAAAAATTCTTAGCCTTAGTTTTGTTGCCACAAAACTCACATTACCTACTCAACCAAAAACCTATGTCGTGACTAACACCAACCCCTTACACTTCATGTATGCCAAACCTTACCAAAATCAATGTGCCACACATTGGCTCATGATTTTTGCTGACTTTGACCTCGAATTCACCCATCAAAATTCCATCAAGGGAAAAGCTATCATTGACCAATTGGTGACGCACCTATTTCTTGAGATTAACCCTTTAACTTTGAATTTCTCGATGACTCAATTGCTACCCTTTCCTCGATGAACCTCGCTTACCAAATGACGCTCTTCTTCGATGGTTCCAAGTGTTAGTGTGGGGGTGGGGATGGTGTTATCCTAATTCCACTTGATTGTGAACCCATGCCTTTTTGTTCAAACTTGATTTTGATTATACAAACAATATTGCCAAATACGAAGCGCTCGTATTAGGTCTCCAAGCTGCCTATGCCTTAGATGTTAAATCAATCAACATCTTTGGTGATTCTCAATTGGTCATAAACCAAGTCAATGGTATATACCAATGTTGTAATGAGATACTTCAAAAGTATAAACATCATGTGGACATAATTTTGACCACCTTTGACCGTTACACCCTTCAAACCGTCCCGCGTTCAACCAACAAATTTGCAGATACCATGGCCTGCTTGGCTTCTCAAATACCCACTTCACCTACTGATTCTAAAATCTTTGTCACTATATAAAGACTCCAATCACCCTCTTATTTACCTCATGAAATTTACTCTATCGGAACCACTGCCCCCGACCCGAGTGACCTTTGGTATAAACAATACTTAAACTACCTTTCCCTTTCCATCTTGCCTCCCACCTCACTCATAATGGACAACGGAACTTTCTTATAAAATTATCTCATTACATCATCATGGGTGGCCTCCTCTATAAGCGTGTCGTTGATGGTATTCTCTTACGGTGCCTTACGAGTTTGGAAATTCCTTATACTATTAGGGAAGTTCATGATGGAATATGTGGAGGTCACTTCGATTGTCTTTTCATTACTAAGCATATTCTTTGCCTAGGCTATTAATCGTCGACCTCTCAATCATGATTGTTGTGACTACATTAAGCATTGTGTAAAATACTAACAACATGCCAACCTTCATCATACACCTAGTCATGCCTTACAGGTCACCCATGACCTTTGGCCCTTCCCCAATGTGGTTTGGATCTTGTTGGAGAAATCAATCCTCATTATTCCCAACGACATCAATGGATCATCACCACTACCGAATACTACAAAAAATGGGTTGAAGCCATACCTCTCATCTCCACAAAAGCCAAGAAAATATGTGAGTTCATCAATCATCACATCATCTCTGTCACTTTGGTGTCCCACATGACCTCATCACCGATAATGGAAAAAAAATTAAAAATAAAACTTTGCATGACACCTTTGGCATTCAACTAAGTTTCTTGTCACCTTATTACCCATAGACCAATGGCCAAGCTGAATCCACCAATAAAACCTTGAAAAAATTCTCATGAAAGTGGTTAACGATACTGGGAAGGACTGACATATGCACATTCCTTTCACCTTATGGGCATACCACACCAGTATTTGCACTTCCACTGCTGCCACACCTTTTTCTCTAGTTTATGGTACAGAGGTTGTTCTACGTCTCAAAGTATAGATCCCCTCACTCTACATTTCTCTCCATGAAATTCTTCATGATGATGAATTTCATCAGGACCATTTAGAACAAATTGAGTTATTAGACGAATGCAACCTTAATGCTATTGACCATCTCCAAGTTTACCAAAAACATATCAAACGTTCCTATGAAAAACATGTCCATGAATGAACCTTCCAAGTCGGTGACCTTGTCCTGAAATAAAATCAACATGTAACCAAATCAAAAAAAGTAAACGGGGAAAATTTTCTCCTAATTGGCTTGGACCATACATTGTGAGTCATACTTATGGATCAGGTGCTTATCGTTTATCTTCACTCGAGGGTAAACCTAAACCTGATCCCCTTAACACCTTGCATCTTCGACCATTCTATTGTTGACTTTTAGTCCTACCTCACCTTCTACCTCTTTCCATGCTCATCCCTTGAGCGCTATCCACTTCCTACACCATCACCAATGATTAAACAAGAATCATGTGCATACCTGTCACTTTTTATCTTCTCTTAAATATGTTTACCATGGTGATGTACATAACATGGTTCTCATGGATACTTTTCATCTGTTTTTTTAATGAGATCCCATGGTTGTCCTACCTTACTTTTCCGAACAAGAATCCTATCCTTCACCTTAGTATTTTCAATGACTTAAAATCCCTCACATGGGATTCAACTTCTTGAGTCAAACTTGCAATAAAATATGACTCCCTCAAAAGGACATCTCTTCTCTCTACATCGCTGCTATAAATAGACTGCTCCTCAAAGGACAAATATATAAAATCCTATTTTAAAAAAAGGGAAAAAGAAGAAGAAAGAGAGAGAATCAAGCTTCTCGCATCGATAAATGTCACAAAGACCTCAACAATTTAATTTCCTCATCCCATATAGACTTCCCGCATCGATCAGTCTATCTCAAATATTATTCAAAACAAAAACCATTTTAGTCATGGACTTGCCCATTGTGACCTTGGATCTCTTACCAAAAATGCATGCTACCTAGTAATATATAAAAACTAACCACTTTTCACCCTCTCACCCATTCACACTTTCATTTCCTACCACCTCAAGGGACCTATTGGACCATGAAATTTGGTGATCATGTGACTACTTTTTTACCTTTAGAATAATCAATCATGTAATGTTTTTAGGGTTTTATGTTCATCATCCCATCTAAGCTTTGATCTACCCGTTATGATCCTTACTAATCATGTCGATTTCTTACCTCCTCTTATATTTTAAACCTTCTTCATTACGTATTGATTACCTTATACAAGACTTGATCCTTGATGCTTATTTTTGGGTAATTTTCTCCTCCTTCACCATAATCAACTCAAAATCACCCATACCAATGTGCCCACAATTCACCCATACCTAAAAGACCTAGACTCAATCATGCCTATAACATACCCACCCATACTCATACCTCCTCACATTCTTCCCTAGCTTATGGGAGAACTACATTGGCCTGAGGTCCCTTTTCACCAGACTATGTAGGCAGCACTCTAAGGGCATGGGGCCCTTGGAGGTTAGCTTGGCCACTCTCTACCCTAACCAATTCATCTTTTATTTTCCTAAATCACATTCTACCCTATTTAGTTTCCTTTTATATCAATAATTGGAAATTAAACCCATCAAACAAAAAAATTACTTTCCACCTTTATCATCCTCAAACATACATCCATTATGTCTACCCTTTCCTTACCACTATCATGCATGTACTATAAAAATTTTTATCCATGACCCATATAATCAATAATTACAAAAACTAATGAATTTAAACCTAACTCACATCACCCATACCTAAAGGACCTAGTCTCAATCCATGCCTAGACCACAACCTGACTCAACTATGCCTAAAACCTGACTCAATCCATGCCTAGACCACAACCTAACTCCACCATGCCTAAAACCTGACTCAATCCATGCCTAGACCACAACCTAACTCAACCATGCCTATAACCTAACTCCACCATGCCTAAAACCTAACTCAATCCATGCCTAGACCATAACCTAACTCGATCCATGCCTATGACCTGACTCTATCATGCCTACACTACTTAATTTCCATAACATATACACATCAACATAACAAGATAACCACAACCATGTATACACATAATGACCATAATAATCATCATCTCTATAAATAAAAATATCCAATCATGTGTCTTCATATACATAATCTCGGATATCTTCAAAGACGTAGGCTGGTACATAAATCAAATCTCTCAAAACTCTCATATACAACCTCACCATCTTCGGCACATAGGCCGGTATATGATAAAAAAATATGCAAAACTCTCATACATCCTCACTCTCCTTGGCATGTAGGCCGGTATATATCAAAAATGAATCAAATACATCAAAATAAAGGGATGTGCATCAAGCATCATCCTGCCAGACATCCTCCATATCAGTATCTCTTGTGTCCTCCTCGGCCTCCTGGCCGACGGCCTGATAACCTCTCACCACCCGCCATAGGTCACATTCGGGCCCTTACTAGCACATCACCTGAAGCTGGCCTTTGTGAGTTGGTGGCCTCACCCTGATCCTGTCTTAGGGCTCGATGGACCCTTGTGCTCTCCACGCTATGAGTATGAGATCTAGTCCTCTCACTCGAGGCCTCCTATGCCTTGTACTTCCATAAGTTACAAAATATATGTCGGCCACCATCAATCGATCTCGATAATATTTGGCCTCACCTAGGGCATCTTGTAACTGGATAGGGGCACTATCTGTGGTGTCCCCATCAGCCTTGACCCCTGTACTCTATCTTATGGGACCCTTTCCTACCCCTTCCTATTAATTGGGACCCTATCCCTTTGCCTATGGAGGTTCCATCAGCCTCACACCATGTGCCTATACCTATTCCTGTAATGCCCGAATCGTGCTGCGTGCAAAGGCCAATTGGCCTCAGAAACTCTGTAACCTACACTTGTAGGGTGGCTACCTGCTCCTCATCTCCATCTCTCGTCTCCACCTCGGACCACTTAGGCTAATAGAATGGCCACTGCGCATGCATGCAATGTGGCCACCTCTACCTCTGAAGCCGATAACCGCCCGTACCATCCCCAACTAGGTAATCAAGGTCACCACCTACTCCCCCGTAGGGCGTCTCTCTCGCACAAAGTGATGGTGCATAAATATGGCTGCCCCGGATTGGGAGGTAATGCTCATAGATGGGCTACCCACTATTTTCTATACATGTTTGTCACTCCAGCATCATCAATCCATCGGTATGTCACCTGCTCCTCCCGCCTCATCGACACTTGTCAAGCAATGGGTAGAAGCGATGGCCTCTCCATGTCGTCCCTCTCTGTACTATGGAAAGGGTGGGGGTATATCTTCTAGCAACCTGAAATGTTTTCTCGACCCGACCAACTAGGATCATCTCATGCTCCCCTACATGGTGCCCCTCTATCCACCTATAAATTTGTAATCCCTGTCAGCTCCTCTGTATGAGGGATACCCCACATATGGTCTCTAGATAATGTGTAAACTGGAAAATCCCTCCAATAACCCCCGATAATATGCTACATCATGAATAGCTCAAGATTCTTGATGCTTTCCAATAGTAGGAACCCAAAGGCTCTGTAACCTACTTGCACCAAACCCAGCTTGAATGCATCAGCCCGGGGCATGCCAATCAGACGAACACACACAATGTGCTCGTAGGCCCAACAATGAAGAAAAAAGGTGCAACATAGGCTGAACATGTGAAGCTGCCCATATGTCCATATCTCTTTGTATAACTGTGCTAGGAATCCTGATGCCCATGCTAAGCAGGTTTGGTCCATTACCATGTCATGTAACACTCTCATTAGTGATCGTGGGAACCTCCCACCCTCTACATCTGGCAGTGCAAAATAACATACTTCCTCCATCAGTAATACTAATAGCCTTGTCTCCTCTAGACAGGCCGGATACATCTCACCATAGCTCATGTTAGCTCATGGAATGTGATCTCTACCAATTCCTCACCAAACACTATCAACATCAACTCCTTAGATGCCTCTGAGGAAATAGAATACACTTGCATCTCTAATATCGGTAACCACGGGATCCTGTACACATCCTTCGGGTGAATTTTATCTCACTCGTCAAGAAGTGGAATGTGTTGGTCACCAAGTCTCATCTATCGATGAGGGAAACCATCAAGCTTGGCTCTTTGGATTACATGCTTTGGTAGTGTTTGACTCAGATGAGACCAACATCTATGACATGACTCTACTCTTGAACTATCACATTCACGAACCGTGAAGATCGGGGGTGGTACCTATCTCTAATCCACAATTAGGCTCTTTCCTACATCCAATAACACAATTACATTTTAAAAACCTGACCATATCTATCCTCACACATACCCACCACCTATTTACCCATCTACTCCTACCCATTCAACCTCACCTATCTATCCATACCCCCAACCCTTACCAAATCAAATTTACCTATTTTCCCCTCTAACGTACTGCAACCACCCTACCCTAACCTCCCCGCCTACCCAGCCCAACCAAACCAATTGTTCTACTCACCCACCACCTACCCAACCCCATGTCACCCTACCTCTTTACATACACTCCCCGACATTACCTATTTACCCACAAGTCTTAACACTTGGCCCTAACCGCCTAACCATTGGCTATGTTTTCTACCCTATGACCATTTTCGGTCCTCCCAGATTGACCATGATTTCCCACAATCGGAATTATTCATCTCATCCTTGATCGACTCCGCTTATACCCCACTAACATCGGCCCACCATTGACCTTCGTCGGTCCACTGCTGCAGTGACAACCCATGACAACGAGCCTTGGATCTACCAATTTTGTCTCCTTCTCTCCCTCCCCTCCCCCATTCTTACATACAACCCTTCCCACCTAGCATACTACCTATTCCTACCCTCCCCATCCCTATTTCATTCAATTTCCCCCTAACATTCACATTTCATTTCCCCCAAAACCCATCTTCCCCCGCCCAAATTTTTATCCATTTATCTAAACACAAAAAGAATAGGATGTAATCTTACCTCATTACACTCACTGCGTTTGCATGGTGGCACCTCTGGCCACTACACTCATGGTCCCCCGATCCCTCTCCTACCTCTGCCATCACCAAATGACCTCTCGCTATCCAACCAATCAATCTAATCAAATCAATCCCACCCAACTCATGGATCCACCTATCGACCAACTATCACCTGCCATGTGGCTTGCCAACTCAATCCTCAGTCTCAATCTATCACTTTCCACCTTTTCCACTCTCTCTTGTCATTTTCCCTAATTCAATAAAAGATAAATGATTTGAAAAATATGGCAATTTTTTCTTTTTATAACCTACCCGACTTGACCAGTGACGGTTTTATCTAAGCCGACACCCGGTCGTGTGCCCTAGCTTACCATGTCCGGTCAAGCTTAATGGCATCGATTCCTTCAACCGTCATCGGTTTACTCGCTTAGTCTTTTTCTACCACCTACCCCTAATTTTGGATATGAATCCTTTTTTATTTCACCTAAAGCCTCACTAGGACACTTCCCTTTGTCCTTGCGACCTTCTCATTGACCCCCTAACCGTGTCCCTAGTCGGGAACTTATTATTTTTCCCATCCCTCGGCCCTATCTATGTCGTGACCTAGATTTTGGGAATTGGAATGTTGCTAGTGACTGTGACCTCCTATGTTCACTATACCTTGTGGCACTGTTCCCTATGTTGATGGACATACTGCCCTTACCTTGCCTCTTTCCATGACCATTTATCCCGACCCAACCCTTAGGTGTACTAGAACATACTTACACATTCTGCACTTGGTCTCATGATGTGTTTCCCGACCATATCCTATATCTTGATATCAAAATCACTTTAACCTTGTTTTGATAAACCTATCAAACTTAGATAATGTAAATTTTTCCGATATTCATCCGGTACTATGTTGCAGCTTTATACATGTGCGTGTATTTGATTGTTGCTACCTTTGACCCTCGACCCATTACCTAGATTTCTCAAATAGACCTTTTTTTCCTTTTTGCCCATATCACCCACCTTCCTCTTCATCACATTCACCTTTCATCAAACCACTCACCGATTCTACCTTCTACCTTGTCGGCTCCTAGTTTGAGGGGGATCACCTTCACCCACACATGGGCAACCACATCTTATTTTTGTTAGCATTGCTTACCAATACAAGCTATGCAATAAAAAGGCACAAAATGTAGACACCAAAATTAGGTCACACTCCCCTTGGTATCTCTTCAAACAAACACCTTGAACACATTCACCTAACCATGACCCCTTTCATCCCACTCTAATATTAATTAAATTAAATTAATTCATTATCTCACAATATTTATTATTTTAATATCCTAATTGAGATAATGCCCACATATCCACCTCACCTAGACACCTCATCTAGCCACCTCACCCTAAGACATATTCTTAGTATGTTGCCATAACTAACTAAGACCTACCTAAACCCTAAAAATCAAAGCCTATATTCCCTCTAACCACATTCCCGCATGTTAGAAAGGAAGCTTCTATTCTAATCCATGGAGCAAAATGAACGAGATCCCAAAAAATCAAGGGGATCTTCCCAGTTTAGTAAACCTAGGAAATCCCACCCTAACCGATGTCGGTCACCCTAAACTACCACCGGTCAACTGGAACCACCGTTGGTTACCATTTAACCCCCAAAACAACCTTATTTCGAGGTTGACACATATTTTGAGAACAAGAGACAAAACTAGAGTTGCATGCAAGTAGAACGAGCATTCATACACACATCAGAGCACCCATATCCAGCATTAGAAGCACCCACAGAGCCATCTTCCTTCACGGGAGCATCTAGGGAAGCGTCAGCACCACATCAAGTTCCTTCCATTTTATCACCCACCATTGCTAACTAGACATCAAGATCATACAAATAGTAAGTACTTTGTTAACCAACACTTTTCCATTTATCATTTGGTGGATTCTCTTACTTTTGTTATTAGTTTCTGCTCCCATTTCCATTCCCCCACCATCTACCTCCATACAAAATAGACCATTCCTTCACCCACACCATTGAACTACCCATATCTGGATCTTAAACATCCCTGTGCATATCTAATACCCCCATGAACCTTTCCATTGCCCTTCCATTTTCACCTAGCCTCAGATCTATCACTCTGAACAAGTTTTTATCGAGATTCTTGTACCCGACTATACTGATGGTAGCTACCCACAACCATTTTTGATTAACCTAAATTGATGCCGGTCATACCAGATCGATGCCGGTCTCTCGTGTTTTTACCGTAAACCAAGAATTGAGCTTCCACTCTCTACCGAATACCCTAAGCATCCCGTAACCCGACCCTAACCAATAGCTATACTCTGATAGAGACCTTGACCTTCGATTTAGTCATAGATTAGTCTATTGTGAATGAATTTGCTTATTGTAGATGAATGAGATACCTAAATCATAATAACTATAGTAGGATTTCCTTTATTATTAACATTAAGTTATTTTAAATAGTGGATTGACAGACCATTTAGGAAGAATCACACTTCCCGAATCTAGCATACACTGTTTAAATTTCATTTGTGGTCTTGTTTTCCATTTCGGTAGTTCCTCCAAGAAAAAGGAAGCTCTCACAATCATTTGTGGATCAAGAAGTCGAATAACCTACAACTAGCATTCTAACAGTATTCCTCCTAGCCCTTTACCCTTATTTGTTTCATCAACATTCAAGAAATTCTTTAGAATCAGGTGAAACACTTTCCTCCTTATTTTCAAAGCTAATATAACCCTTGTTGAACCAAATATCAACATTATTTTCATAGCACCAAGGATGCCCTAATAGAGTGGGAAGCTATCTCGACTCACCAAAGACTAAAACCTCAAAATCTCCTATGAACTTGACTCCTTATATGGTAATAGATGCATCTTTCAAAACTCGATGGGAGTGTACTTAGTCCGATTATCCATGAATAATACAAAGAGAGGATGGCTGCATTGGGGCCTCCTATTTGTACCCATGCATCTAAAGTAAGAACATTGACTTCTGCGCTTGTATCAATCAATATATTACTCAATAGCCACCCATCCACAACAACATTCAAATTGATTTCCTTGTCATAATCTAGGCTATGAGGGGGAAGATTCACATGCAAGATCTCGTTGTCCGGTTTCAATACTTGTTTGTGGAGTGGTTCCATTTAAATAATTCCCTAACAATGGAATGGTATTCTCCTAGCACAATAGCTTACACACTTCTCTTAAGTCATCCGTATCAGTTTGAACCATCTTTGATGCTTTAATTTTCTCCATCTTTTCTGATTTCTCCTTTAAATATTGTATTTTACCTTGAAGATTCTTGAGTACCTCCATGGTTTCCTTATAAAACTCCTTCTGATGGGTAGGATCTGGGTACCGTGCATGTAGTACCTCCTCTTTAGTTATGGTAGGATTCTATTGTAATGTGTCTCTGGCATGTGCCACCTCATCATGGGTCATGATCTTTACTTGCAATGCCTTGGAATTTACTTCAAACTTAAGCATCCATTGATTTTACACAAAGGTATCAGTATCCTAACCATCACCGCACCTTTGTTTTCTTGCTTATTCTTCTTGCTAAGATGCTCATACAAGTCTAGGAATTACTCATAACTATGAGTCTTTTCACAAAAAGAATATGTAAAATTATGAGGACATCCACGCCCGTAGTGGTTAGGAGATCCACATGTATAACATGTTTCAAGAGGGAACTTGGTTCTTCCACCACCATGGTATCCTTTACCCTTTCCATGACCACCTTCAAAACACCTGTTATTCGATCATAGCGCACCCGATTGTGATCATGATCCCGATGCTCTTTCTTTCACTTAGAGTTATCTAAAACCTCTGTCTATCATACACCAATATCTATAGCATCATGGATCTAACCAATCATCTAGAAATCTTCCATCTCATGAGTCATGGACCTCTGATTTTACGGTAGCATGAAACATTATTCCTTATCATGTGTTGTAGTAATGGGCAAAGTGGCTAGCATCATGGTTTAAATGGCATATCTCACAATCCAACAATAATGAGCGCATTGATCTATGGGGACAATTATCCTTTGTGTGACCTTCCACTTCACAATCTATGCAATAAATACTTGTGCACATCTTATGTGTTGAATTTATCGATAGTTTCTCCAACTCGCTTTGCTATAAGCTTCTATCTCGTGCTTCTAAAAATGGGCTTACCCCAGTTTCTATGCTTCCAACTTCCTCAAGGTGTAAGGCTGCTTCAAGTGCTTCACATGGATCAATGTACATTTTATGTGATAGGGCCCTCCTAAAAGGTGTAATCAAGCCTCCAACGAACCATTATGCATGCTGGCTTGCGTGAATATCATAAGACAACTTATATAACAACATTTTGAATAAGAAATCATACTATCTAACACTTTCGGTAGTTCCTTGCTTAATATCCTTGAGCACACTTATACTCTTCTTCAAACTCGGGGTGTGAAACTCTTTAAGGAATGTAGTGTTTAAAGTCAGTATAGTCTATGAAAGTGTGATTAGGGTCAAACTTTTTGTACCAGTTGTGTGTGTTCCTTTGTAACATAGTAGAAAATTGGATTTCCCTGTTCTTAGAAGCAATGATTCCTTTTTCACGCCACCGTATTTCACACATGTGTACATGTTCAGCATCATCCTCTATGCCCCTATACTCTAGAAGATGAAGAGACATCTCTATGTAAATATTCAGGGGTTAGTGCGGACCTTGCCCACCTAATCCAAAACCTCCTTTGTTTCCTCTACCCATAGAACCACCATATCCACTAGAGATAGAGCCACCTATACCTCATAACCCCTGAACCTATAGCTGGGGTTAGGATAAAATATGTAATTCTATGTGTCCCATTAGTAGAAATGAATTGTACCTCGATAGTCTGTGAGGTGTTACTACTCCCGTAAGATAGTCAAAAATTCTACATGCCAGAATTATGTGTTGATGACACACATGAAAAGGTACTCCCATATAACAATGAATCCATTTATGCTACCATCGCTTACATCTTATAACTCGCTCTTACTCTCCCACCGCTTGAATTATTTTGTCTTGATCTGCTTGTCGAACTAGATGCTAGAAAACCAAACACAAGGGCAAGGTTTCCATGTGGATTCAAATGCATGCCCATGGCCCAATTATTTTCTATTAGCATGCTTCTACGTGAGGCCAAGGATGGTTCCTTGTCATGCTTTCCCAAATGGAGGATTTCCCGAGGCTAGGGTTCCTCGTCTTACGTGTGAACTTCAACTCCTTCCCGAACTATCTTTCTCCACAATGTAATTTTCTACAACCTCCTAATGCTTCTTTACCTCCCTCTCATGCACCTCATTATACTTAAGCTTCCTTTCCTCTCTCTACCTTTCTCGATCCCGCCCCCATGTGTGGTGGGGTTTAGTTCGCCATTGATTTACTCTCCAAATTCAAAGTTACCATTAGGATATTGATCGCGAGTGGAATGCCTTACAGGTAAGTTCCCCTTGGATATCATAAAAACTAGAATTCAACTACCTCTGGGCATGAATAAGTGTAAATTGAGTACTCCAAGATATAACTATTCAAAACACCATAGAACCACATATCCACAACACGATTCCAAATCAGATTAGCATCATAAAGGGTATGAAATTATTCCTGTGTCTAGACAAGTGTGTAATACCTCCAATTCCATTTAGAAGAATAAGCAACTAGCCACTCATACAATTCTACTGGAAAAATAGAAAATAAGATCTCATACAAACTTTCATACATATTCTATTTCACCCATGTATGAATGTTAAACTCGGATCCAATGCTAAACCTCTATGCATATTCTTCTTCTAGATCATGTATCCACTCCTCAACACTTGTTAGGGTCAACCAATATGTCTTCATCACGAAACATCTTGAAAACAATTGAAAAATAGGTCATGGCAATGGAACCAATGATGTAGCCTAGAATTCACCAGTAAACTCCCAGGTGCATCGACACATAACTCACCTTAGACGAGCGCTCACCCAAAACACATAAAGGTACCAAGATCCTCTTTAGGGTTGTTATTCTAGGATGTTAGCATTATGAATACTTAAATCATTCAGATCTATGTCTAATATATCATTTTACAATGCATGTTTAGATCTAGATCTTAAAGTATCATGAATCGACAATAATCATAACTATTAGAAAGTAAGGGATAAAATATACAGAATAATCCCTCATAGAATCATAACAAAGAGAAACTAATATGTATAAAATATTACAGATCTTAAATAAAAGTGTAGAATAAAATAACACAACACAAAGAGACAGATTTAATGTGGTTCACCCATTTTGGCTACGTCGAACCAAGAATCAATTGCTCGATTTTATTACAAGCCACCACTCTCTTAATACAATACCCAGATCTATTTGGAGCTATGCTAAAAAAACTCTATAGAATTCACACCCAAATTCAAAACACATCCGTAATGTTACATTTTTCCTACCATATGCATAAAATCATATAAGTAGACAACTCGCTAAGCTATTTTACAAAACCATGGGTCAAAACCATCCCATAAACCTATGGGTCAAAAATACACAGAATCGTATTCCAATAGATAATACCATAGTATATGTGTGCATCATATTTGGTAGCATAACCTCACAATAACTCAATTCACACACACACACACACACACACCTCTACGCTACACATCTCACTATATATATAATGGTGGGGAATTTCCCTTCATTGCTTATCTAATCCCAAAATAGATCACATGCTATTATTATCTACATGCCGTTACAAAAATAGCCACACATGCAAGTGCGCTAACAATAGACTACTTTTAGTTAACTACTAGTAGTAGATCTATTCTCAGCAATCCATGCAAAGCGCTTCATAGTCAATCGGCCAAAAATAGCCAATGCGTGTCAAACAAGTATTTGACCGGTTTGTGTGATCGACATGCTATCTCCAAAAATAGGTCCTCATTGTGAAAATGGATAAGTCCCAAATATGTCTCTCTTCTTCACACGTGATCCTTTCAAATCCTCCCACGCCTTTGAATGTGATCTACTCTTCTACATAAACCTTTTGTATGTTCTTCACTAAGTGCCATATTCTGACTAATCAACAAAATCCCTTAGGTTAGATTTAGGGATTTTGAACCATTCACATAGGATTCCCTTTCCCAAGATAGGTTAGAATCAACTTCAACATATCCACCTTAGGTAGGATTTGATTAATCAAAATAATTTAGCCATCCTCTAATAGGTCCCCATGTTTATAAATATGTAATCAAGTTTATCTTTAAGGTATTCATCAATGAATAATAAAACCTTATCTTAGATCTAGGTTAAATTTATTATTGACGTAGGCTCACAATGTAGTGACCTTAGGGATTTAATATCATTATTTAATTCCATAACATAAGAGTTAATAATATTATGATGATTCAGGATAATATCCGGGGTCACTAAAATTGATCCAGGGTATTATTTTGAAGAATTAGATTGGTATAATAGTCTAATAGATCTCACAACATATTATACCGCACCCTTATCTCGACTAAGGCCACACTAATAAAATTAGTGAAATAATAATAACAGTAAATATTACCTTATTAAATGTTACAATTTTTAGGTATTATCTCCGGACCACACTATCTAAGTGTCGAGTTACTATGTTTATCAAGATGGTCAACAACCAAAGGTAAGTAATTCCAACATTATGATCATTTTCCAATAAGAATACCAAACCATAACATCATAAAGTACATATTTTAACATTCAAGATATGCAAGTATATTATTTCATTAGATAATCATAATACTTTCTTGGTAAAGCATTTAAATATAACCCTAGCAAGATCATTAAGTAGAATGCAGCTTCTCTATAATTGTATTCCAACCATCACATAAATTAAAGTACAACTAATAGAACATCGGGGGTATTACATCTGTAGTTAACATGAATCCCTTAGCATTTTTCATGTGTGATTCACTCGCATTATATTATCTATCTCATCCATACAGCCACTCCCTAGTCTATATACATATCGCTCTAAGTAACCCCATCTAAAAATCACATCAGGATATCTCCATTACAATCTCCCATGAACCGTTAACATCTGAATTTTCATGGAAGGAGTGGGATTGAGAGGTTTTAAATTTGGTTTTGGGTGGGAATCCAACAAGGTACAGTGCGCAAAGGATCATAGAGTGCATCTACGGGAGGGAAGAAAATATGCTCAATTCACTACAGAAAGGGATAAGGTGGAGCTAGTCAAAGGTCCCTCTCTCACATGGGTGAAGCATGTGGTGGGAAAACTAGTAAAATAAGTACCTTCCATCAATATCAATCCTACCCGTAATGAAAAATGTGATTTCTTGGAAATATCAGAATCTCTAGCCAATCAAGTTTGGTGTTCAATGTGTAATACCATTCTTGCCAAGATTCTTAGTAGTAGACCCAATAATGAAGAATTCAGGAAATGGGCTAATAGGAAATTGATTACTAATGGGGTGATGATGTTGTGGCTTACGGTAATGCATTATTTGTGATCCATTTTTCTTTATAGGAGCATGTTTTAAGGGTTATTATAGGGGACCTTATTTCATGGGTCGTGTTATGGTTCTTGTTCAAAAGTGGGTGTGTAGTGCCCACTCTCCTTTGACACTGTTGAGATACTGATCCTGACACTATTGATCATATTTTGGATATTATTATGTTTTGATGTAGTATGATGTATTAGGGATTATTATGGACACTATTATGTTTTGATTAGTATGATGGTTAGATGTTAGACTATGGATTAATATTGATCTGGATTCAGCTATTATGCTTGAGGATCATTGAGACATTATTATTATTATGTGGATGATGATATACTAGTTGACATGGATAGGTTATTGATGTTGATTTTAGACATGTGACATTGATATTATGAATAGCTCTAGTATAGAAATCTATTGGATGATGATATAGTTGCAAATTGAATTTAAATGATAAATGTTAAATTCTTGATAATGTTGTGATTTAGATTTAATAATTGTATGTTGCTTATATCATTTGGATGTTCTGATATGGCCACGAGGCTGAAGGATGTATTTTGTATTTTTTGCAGTTAAAATCACAAAAATTTCAGGGACCGGAGACTAACCATATTAGAATTTAGTGTGAAATCAGCAAGGGTCACCATGGCAACTGTGTTTGATCGGTGTGTTATGTTGTGTTAGGATTTCCATTAGTGTGACCTTGGGGCATATGTGTGTGTGGTTATTATGTGTTCCCTTTTTATTTATTGTTGTGTGTATTTTATTTTGTAATGTGCTTTTATTTTAATTATTTAAATATGATAGTATTATGTGGAAGACATATAGTTAAAAATTAATTAAATCAAATGGGATATGGAATGTGAAATTAAATGTTTTTGCTTTGGTTGAAAATGAAATTTGATATATAGATATTTTTATAACCTTATAGTAATTAAATAAATCTTATGTCAAAACGCTATCATAAATAAATGTCATAGAAGTTAATGCATTTTAGAAGAGTGTGTAAGTTACCAAGTATGGGTTGTGTAAGAATTTGTAAGAGGTTGTAAGGCTGATTTTGAAAGGTCAAACATTCCTTCCACTTTGAAATTCGAATTTGGCCTTGAAGGACAAATTTGGAGGCTTGTGGGACAAGTTAAACTTGTCCCACATCTCTCAAAACCTCCACCAACTATGATTATAATTTTCGAGTCAAAAGCAACTTATTTTATTGCATTTTGACATGATTTATCAGAAGAAGTGATTGCACTTGTCCTACAAATTTTAAATGCATTTTCCTTTTGGGTATGGGTTGAGTTTTTGTATGTAAGTAATTTTTTCTTTCACATTTGTTATGATGTATTTTCATTTTATGTGAGTTCTTTTTGGGATGAGGAAAAATGATGTGGCATCCCACTTGGAATCCACATCATCCTCCATCCTCTCCTTTAAAATTTGAATTCCTCCTCATTTTGAGGTTGTTGAAGGTTGGAGATTTCACTTTGGGGTCAAATTTCTCTTGTATTTTGGAGCTTTCTTGGTGGAAGAAGTGGATTTTCTTGTGCATACATTTACCTTGCTGATTTGGGACTGGTTTTTGGTGAAATAAAGACTATTGTTTTGGAAGCAAGTCTCCATTATGGAGAGGTAGGCTCTCATTTTTTAAATTGCTGGTTTTCCCTCTTTTAGCATGAATTTTGAATGTGTTTATGTTTGCAATTATTATAGGGATGGGTAGAATACTTAGGTCATGGTGTGGAGAGAAGACTATGAGGTTTATCGAGAGGAGGGATAAGGGATCTACCATTGTTATTTGTTCTTGGGAGGGAATGTTGGTTTGGGATCCACCTAGGAAAGGAAATTGCTTGCATTTCCTACTTTGGGGGGAGGTATAAGGGATAAATTTTGAGGATGGATAAGGAGGCATTGAGGAGGGATAAGGTTTATCAGATTGCTATGATTTTTGCAATTTGCTTTTGGTGGATACCCAAAATTCAACTTGGGCGGCATAAGGAGACCTCCATAGTTCTTGCTCTTACTTGGCTTGCTTGCTTGAGAAGGAGCCTTTGTTTTGATTGAAATTGGTTGTTGTAGTTGAGAACTCGTATCTTTTTGTTTGTGCATTTCCTTGTGCATGTGAATGTATGTTATATGTGAAGAAGCTATGTTGTCGTGTGTTGTTTTTCATGTTCCATTCCAATATGGTTTGGGGCTCAGGGGGCCAATGGGGAAGATGGCTTCTCTTTTCCCATTGGATTTCTTGGTTGGGTGGAGAGCGTTGTGATCAAAAGATGAAAGAAGATGAAAATAGCATGTTGTTGTTTGGAGAAAGAAGAAAATAGTTTTGACAGTCCTCTTTTCTTTAAAAAATTGAACGTAACCCTTCCCACTTAGAGTGGATGAATGTAATTGATGTTGAAATGTGAGATGTTACCTTGTAATTGGAAGTTGTGAGTGAATTGATAAGAATTATATTCCTTGTTTTACTTGGAAAGAAAATTTGAAAGATGTTTCATACTATGTATTAGACAAATTGAAATTAAATTGAAAAGGAAATCAGTTGTAAGTTATTTGAACTATCAATAAAGTGTTGGAAATGATTCTTTTAAATTTTATATGGCAATGTATTCTGGATTTGTATTGTTGTCGTTGAAAGAAATTTTGTTTTAAAAAAGTAATAAGAACCTCTGTTTTGGAATGTTAAAAGATGCATGTGGAATGAAAGCCAATGTTGTTTCTTTGCATGATGCATAGTAAAACTGAAATTTGGAATGTAGTTTCATTTAGAATTGGATGGATTATTTAAGAAGTATTGTAAGTGATTAAGTTAGAATTCTTATGCACATTCAAATGACAAATTGTCAAGTCAATTTAAAAGGAACAATTCCCTGTTTTGAAGTTCAATTCTGGCAATTCACTTCTTAATAAATGGACAGTTCACATTTATACTTCTAAATTAACTTTAAAATGTCATATGTTACTATGCCAAGACTACACCAAACTCAAATTGACAAAGTAAACTTGAGGAAACAGTCCAACAAATTCAAATTTGAATCAATCCCTTTCCTAGATCATTTTTCTGTCCCTTGTTGGAGAAAATCACGACTTATATAATTTGATCAAATTGACACCATTAAAATATTCTAATCTTTCCCTAAGTTGATTCCCCATGTTTGAGAGGCATATGGAGTGGAGGAAGGGATTCAATTTTTATAAAGATTACAAATTTGAAAAACTGCCAGTTTTCAAAATTATAATCCCTACAGATCAATTTCTTAAAATCAACCCTTGAAATTTCACCAAATTCCAAAATTAATGATTTTTTTGCAAAGAGGTTTCGAGACTTTCCAGAAAGTCCCCATTTTCCTAAAATGGAGCTTCCTATCAAAAGTTATGGCTATTTAAAGTTTTACTTCAAAATGGCCATCCCAAACCAAAATTGAAATAATTCGACCTTTGAAAAATTTAAATTTTGAACATTGGAAAAATTTCCTACAAATTTCATGGGCCTGCCACTCTCTCATCCTATCGAAGTTTCCATGTGGTACCTTGGGGGCGGGCCCTTAATAAAAACTTAAAATTTATAAAAATTTCCATGGGAAAATTCTCCCAATTTTCCCTGCAACCCCGTGGCCCCAAACCAATCACATGTTGACACGTGGTAGGGGGTGCGCGGATCAAAATGAAAAACTTAACCTTTTTTTTTTTGATTTTGGAAAAATTTCACTTTTTCCTCTTCCAAACTGCATCCCCACAGCCAATGGGGTGTTGACACGTGTCCCCATGGGTACGTAGGTCCGTGCAATTCTTTTAACCTTTTTACCCCTTGGGTGAAAAATCCAAATTTCTCCGCCGGCCCGTAACCAATCACAAAGCGCCACGTGGCAATTTGGGCAAGTGCGGAGGCACGGAGGAAAATTTTCCTTTAGAAAATTGAAAACTTGGTTTTGGGAAAAATTTCATGTTTTTTCCCGCGACCCGCCAGCCTGAACAAATCATGTGATGACACGTGGCATTTGGAAAGTTTTCCCAATTTTCTCCCTAACCCCGCGGACCTCCAAGGGAAAATTTTCCCCTAAAACTCTGCCCGGCCATAACTTGATTTTTAAAAGGAGTTAGAAGGACTTTTTTATATGGTTGGAAAGGTGAGGAAATTTCCTATCCAATGACCTTATTTTAGGAAAGTTTTGATAAATTTAAGTGTGTTAAAAATCTAGTTGAAGTTCAGGGCTTGATAGAGAGCAGACCTCGGGATAAATTTCTCCCTGAACCTTAGGAAAACTTGTAACCTCCAAATTGGAACCTTGTAAACTGGTTAAAAGATAAAAATGGAAATCATGTGTTTAGTTAATTAGAATCTGTTTCGAAACCTATTTAGTTTTCAAACTAGTGTCTTGCTACTTGTTTGTAGACCCTTCTTACAAAAAAAAATTATTCCATAATTTTCCTTGTTTGTTTCTTGGTCTCAAGTGCTAGTTGAAGCGGGCATTACACTTGGTATCGTGAGAAGTGGTCCAAAACCTTGGACCATTAGGAACACTTGAAACATTGAGACTTGAAACCTAAAACTAGCAAATTGATAATCTAGAAAACAAAACTAATTAAAAATTAGACATGTTAGTAAACTTAGAAAACTGAAGAAAACTCAAGGTAATTAACTAACTCACACTCTAGTCTTTATAGGGAGCTCAGAAAGAGTAGGAGGAACATTCACTGAGGCTTAAAGTCACCACCACCACCACCCCCACCTCCACCAACACCACCACCACCACCGCACTGTGGTTTAGTAGCTATCCTATTGCAGATTTTCTAGACCCTCAAGGATGTTAATACTGCCCTACATGGAGGATCAGTCGGAGGACACTCAGGTAGGTAGGAAAGAGTTACTTCCATAGAGGGACATGCACCTCCTCCACCCAGTGAGGAGGATGGGGAGATAATTTTCATGGAGATTTAGCTAGAGCAGAATCTCCCTTAAGGGGACATGGTGACGGTATTTCAGACAGAGAGAGAGGTCTCGGAGCCCTAGGCTCGGGGATAGGCAGGAGGAGAGGCCTAGAGGCCATCAGACCATGGTTGCAGATCACATCAGGGAAATCCTAAAGCTTAGGTCATCTCATTATTCAGGTGACATAGGCGATTCCATGTAGAGGCCTGGCTGGTTAGCTTGAGTGGTTGCTTCAAGCTTTGTCCTTGTTCTAGCAACATGAAAGCTCGTGTTGTGATCCATCTACTAAAGGATGGAGCTGGAGTATGGTGGAGGACAGAGGAGCAGAAGCTCCATATAGACTTAGAGACAGTCACCTGGGAGCTATTTGAGAAGAGATTCAGGAGTAGATACTTGTGACGAAGATTCTTACAACAGAGGATTGATGAGTTATATGACCTTTGACAAGCTTCCCTTACAGTGGCCGAGTATGAGAGTAGGTTCCTGGACCTGCTTTAGTACATTGATTACATGCAGGATGAGCAGGTGTGGATCCACAGGTTCATCTGGGGCCCTAATTTGGACATTGGAGGTTCTCTACATATCCACTGCCCACATACATTAGTAGAGGTCGTTGAGAAGGCCTACATTGCAAAGGAGACTTAGGGTAAAACCTAGCAGGCTAGAGACCAGGTCAGGAGCCGTATTTAGCAGTTGCAGGATAGTAGAGTGAGGGGTCAGCTCCTCCTCCCGTGGTGGTCAACATTCTTCACAGTCATCTTTCAGGCCACAGCAACAACAACAACAGTCCCACCCACCTTTTAGGCCTCCTCAGAGAGTTGATGCATAGAGAGGTCGAGCATGGGGCCTCCTAGGCGTCCCACCAGAAAACAGGTGGGAGGTAGAGCTCGGTTAGCGGGAGATCAAACACGAGGCCACAACAGACTATGGCTGGATCATCAAGGTCCACAACACCTACCTCTAGGGCACCTTCTAGCGGTGCTGTAGTTTAGAGGACTTCAGGTGGTTGCTTCGGGTGTGGAGTAGTAGGAAAATTTTGGAGAGACTACCCCCATAACCCTAATAAGGGTAAGGCACCCATCTTAGAGCCTACAGTCGGAGACATGGGATGGAGTCACAGGATCTATGTAGTAGTCGAGAACCACCAGGCCGAACACCAGAGCACGGTCATTGAGACTACAGGTAGTATTGGAGGTGTTCCTATTTCTATATTGTTTGATTCTAGTTCTTCTGATTCATTTATTGCACCATCCTTGGTAGAGTGATGCAGACTAGTGGTTGTTAGACAGTTCATAGTTGGGATGTCGAGATGGCTTCGGGAGCTAAGGTCTCTGTAGACTCCTTAGTAAAGGAGTGTGTTGTTAACTTGGGACCTTTCACCACCACTTCAGATCTCCACATACTTCCTTTGGGCTTGTATGGAGTCATTTTAGGCATGGATTGGTTGTCTGCACATAGGGCTAGGATGGATTGCTATCATAAGACTATATCTTGTGCAGATGATCTTGGAATTAATTCGGTGATTTTTGGGGTTAGGAGACCTATTTCTATTCGCACTATCTCTGCTATGTAGCTCAAGCGGTGTGTGCGATGGGGTTGTCAGATGTATGCAATCATAGTCAGTGCCGGACAGAGGATGGGTCTTGTGGGCCATCACTAGATGACCATCCCATTTTGAGAGAGTATGCAGATGTTTTCCCAGGGGAGCTACCGAGGATGCCACCCCCACATGAGATTGATTTGGTTCCAGGAGCAGATCCTATCTCACGAGCTCCTTATCAGATGACCACCCTAGAGCTCTATGAGCTCAAGTTGTAGCTGGAAGGCCTTCTAGAGAAAGGCCTTATCTATCCTAGTGTATCCCCTTGGGGTGCACCGGTTATATTTGTTAAGAAGAAGGATGGATCCTTGCAGTTGTGCATAGACTACTGCCAGGTGAATAAGGTAACGATCAATTATCATTGTCCCCTACCTCGCATTGATGACTTGTTTGATCAAATGAAGGGGTCCACGATATTCTCTAAGATTAATCTCAAGTCAGGGTACCATTAGTTGAGGATTATGGAGGCAGACATTCATAAGACTGCTTTTCGTATGAGGTATGGGCACTATGAGTTCACAGTGGTGCCTTTTGGTTTGACGAATGCCCCCGTAGTGTTTATGAGTTTGATGAATGGGGTATTCAGGACCTTTCTAGATTGCTTTGTGCTCATCTTTCTTGATGACATTCTGATTTACTCATGTACGTGTGAGGAGCACGAGGGCACTTTTTTCAAGTTCTTTAATGTCTTCGTGAGCAGCAGCTTTACGGGAACTTGGAGAAGTGTGCTTTCTTTTAGTCAAAGATTCAATACTTGGGTCATATCATCTCAGGTGAAGGTATCGCAGTCGATCCTTCCAAGATTAGAGCCATTATGGATTGGCCAGCACCCACTAAAGTGACAGAGGTGCACAACTTCATGGGATTAGCAGGTTACTATAGGATATTTATGCAGGACTTCTCTTGGATAAAACACCCCATCAATTCCCTTCAATGGAAAGGGAAGAAGTTTGTTTGGTCAGACAGGTGTGAGCAGGACTTTAGGACACTGAAGGAATATCTCACTATAGCACCCATTCTTGCAGTGCTAGATCCACAGGGTGAGTTCTTTGTTTGCACACAGATGCTTCTTTAACATGGCTTGGAGGTGTGTTGATGCAAGATGGTAGGGTTGTAGCTTTTGAGTCTCGCAAACTAAAGGATCACGAGATTAATTATCCTACCCATGATCTTGAGCTTGTAGAAGTTGTGCATGCTTTGGTTAGATGGAGACATTTTCTTCTTGGATGGAGATTCACACTTAGGACAGACCATTTGAGTCTTCGCCACCTCTTCACGCAGCCCAATCTAAATACTCGTCAGAGGTGTTGGATGGAGTTGCTTTGTGAGTATGACATGGAGATAGAGCATGTGAAGGGGAAGGAGAATGTGGTTGTAGATGCCCTCAGTAGACGGAGGAATTTGAGCATGGCTACTTTAGTGAGCATAGATTTATGGAGCAGGATTCTTTAGTAGCTTCCTCTTGACAGTTTTTACATTATAGCTTGAGTAGAGATTGAGTCCCAGAGACCCCTTGAGGGGAAATTTGATGGTTTCTCTCTAGAGGAAGATGGTCTTCTTAGGCATAGAGGTTGGATATATGTTCCTAGATACGAAGGCTTGAGGTAGGACATCTTGACAGAGGCACATCGTACACCCTATTCATCCCATCCTGGGGTGAAGAAGATACATGCCACCTTGAGACAGTTATATCACTAGAGAGGACTTTACAGAGACATGGCTTACTTTGTGTCACATTTTTTAGAGTACCAGAAAGTGAAGGCCGAGCATCAACATCCAATTGGCCTTCTCTATCCTCATGCTATACCAGAGTGGAAATGGAACACCATTTCCATGGATTTCATTATTGGGTTACCGATGTCGAGATATCACCACGATGCCATCATGGTCACAATTGATAAATTGACAAAAGTAGCTCACTTTTCACTAGTAAAGACCACGTACACAAACTAGTGCAAAGTGGCACGTGTCTATTAATTTTGGATCAGACTTGAACAGGTAAAACACACAGAATAATTATATTATTTCTCTATATTCTTGCTACCTCAATTACACAATGAATTAGGCTAATTTATAGCCATTACAATAGACTAACCTCTTCCTATAAAAAAGGAAGTGTATCAAACAACTTACCCGTTTATAATTTTATGGGTACAACAAAACTCTATAAATAATTTATTGTTGAAAAAATATATTATAACAATAAACATTCAAACCTAATATTTAATATATAACAATATTAAATATTAACTAACAAACTATAATGTAAACATTAATATTTAATTTCCTAACATTCCCCCCCTTAATGTTTATATGGTAACATTCAAACTTTCACACTTCCTTTGCAGCCTGCCGCCTCTGTGTGCTCATGATCTTGGCACACACTCGAACTGAAGGTAGAAGAAGGAACACATCAACTTCTTATCGACCAAGCACTATCGGGAACACATCTGATCGATGAGGATGGGAACACACTCAGGAATCATCTGCTTATCAACCAGTCACTCTAGGGAACACATCTGACCTAACAGTGTGGGAACTCAAGCAGGAACACATCTGAACAACCTTGAATGGTTTTCAGGAGGCTAACCACAAACCTAGGTATGAATAGGAACACATCTGACTATTCTACCTCATCAAGTCTCATGATGCTGCATTTTACTATGTTACTTGTTCAGCACTATGTTTTTTTTTCATTTGGGGAAATAGGAACAACCACATACTAGTGAATAGAAATGAACCACGTCTGTTCTTATTTTTCATACCACATTGAAAATTACACCAAACTGAAATTCACACCACACAATTGAATCTGGAACACTGCAAAACTCAAAAACAAGTACTCACATTGCACACCTGTGCCACCAAATCATTCTCGTGCAGCCCCTTCGTTAGTGACTAATGAGAGGTTGTTGTCGACCTCTAGCCTCCGATGCCTCCATCCTCCAATATACATACCACTTAGGTCAAATAAATGTGCTCAGACTTCTTTTCTGAACTTCTCATTTTTCATAAAAGATGGTCTTTGTATTCTTTAGCTGTCAACCTTTTTCTTTTTAGAGATCTAGGTGGTTCAAATTCACCGTCACCTTCATATCCTTCTATTGAGGTATTTGTTGCAAAAAAAATTGTTCATTATGCTGCATACTTGCACATGGATATATAGAGACACGTAGCACCCAAATGACGTGGCTGCACTTTCTATTATTGTCTCAGCTGATTAGTTTCACACATAATCTATGGAAATTATGTGCAAATGAAAACTATAATAGCAGGCAGTGACGTGTTCAACATGCAATAATATGAATTTACCCCTTTTGAACAAAAAGAAACCGTGGGCTTGAGAATATGTGTGACAAGTGATTTCAACAGTTTATTCAATGCTGGGAAAAGTTGAATACAGAATAATGAGATCCGATGCAAATTAATTCTTCCTCTAAATGTGGATTGCAACACATATGGAATGTTTGAACAGATTTATGAATTCGCCCATACCTCATATGCTGCCCAAAGCACTTCGCAGGAACAAACACAGGCACAAAACCCGTCACATTTCTACACAGAACTGCTCACTTATCAAAACAAATTTTCCAAAACGATTTCTAGGTTTTATTCCCCACATTGCAAGCTTTTCAGAACACTTTGAAATTCTCAATTTTGTTAAGAAATGAGAAAGTTACGAGTATTTTACTGAAGGCCGGTTTTGGATCAAGCTTGGCGGAAGAGCTGCGTGTTGGAGATGACATCGAAGATCAAAACAACAATGATGAATTGATATTTACCATTCCAATAGCACCACGTCATCAATTCGATTCTCCTCAACCAGGGGCAGCAACGAATTTGGAGAAGTCCTTTAATAAATATTCACAAGCCCATACTCAAATTGGATGCACACAGAGACAACACTGCTCAAATTTTGTTCTCAGCCCAATAAAAACATATCAATCTAACACACGATCTGATCGCCACTCCAAACAAATAGATTGGAATAAATATACGCTTTCAGCTCTACCACAAGGACCATTACATCGCTCTGATACCAAATATTAATTTTGGATCAGACTTGCACAGGTAAAACACACAGAATAATTATATTATTTCTCTATATTCTTGCTACATCAATTACACAATGAATTAGGCTAATTTATAGCCATTACAATAGACTAACCTCTTCCTATAAAATAGGAAGTGTATCAAACAACTTACCCGTTTATAATTTTACGGGTACAACAAAACTCTATAAATAATATATTGTTGAAACAATATATTATAACAATAAACATTCAAACCTAATATTTAATATATAACAATATTAAATATTAACTAACAAACTATAATGTAAAAATTAATATTTAATTTCCTAACGAGTTCTACTTGGATGAGATTCTCGGTTGCATGGGATCCCGCGAAAGATCATTTGTGACCGTGATCCCTTGTACACTTCACATTTTTAGACTACCATGCAGTATGTTCTCGAGACGAAGATTAACTTTAGCATAGCTTATCACCCAGATATAGATGCACAGACTGAGTGAGTGAATCATATTTTGGAGGATATGCTCAGGATGTATGTGATGGATCAACAGGTCTAAGTGGGAGGAGTATCATATCTTGCGGAGTTTTCCTACAATAATAGTTATCAAAGTTCTATAGGCATGGCTCCTTTTCAGGCCTTGTATTGTAAGGAGTGCAGGACACCCCTTAGTTGGGACAGGTTGGAGGATAGAGTATCTCTCGAACCATCTCTTTTGTAGGACATGGAGCAGTAGGTAGTGTTGATCAGGCAGAGATTGCATGAGGCACAGGATAGGAAAAAGAAGTACACTGATCAACATAGGACCGAGCATAATTTTGATGTGGGCATGAAGGTATTCCTTTGTGTTAGACCACATAAGAGCCTAATCCATTATGGAAAAGGTTCTAAGTTATCTCCTCGGTTCGTTGGACCTTTTGAGATCCCGGACCGTATCGACTCGACTGTTGGCTTATTATCGTCTAGCATTTCCACCGACTTGTCTCGTATATGATGTGTTTCATGTTTCTGTTCTTAGGAGATACATCACAGATCCTTCTCATGTGCTGGATTGGACATCATTGTAGGTACAAGATCAGGGGTAGGTGATGGTGGATCCCGTCCGTATCATAGATCACAAGACCCTAGGCCTTCGAGGTAGAGAGATTGATCATGTACGGGTGTAGTGGGATAGATATGATGAGACTGCAGCCAATTGGGAGGATGCTACTATTTTATGAACGTAGTTTCCACATTTGTTCCAATGACTTCTAGGAGTAATTCAAGTTTAAGAGTAGGGGATGTAGTGCCCACTCTCCTTTGACACTCATTTGAGATATTGATCCCGACACTATTGATCATATTTTGGATATTATTATGTTTTGATGTAGTATGATGTATCGGGGATTATTATGGACACTATTATGTTTTGATTAGTATGATGGTTATATGTTATCCTATAGATTAATATTGATCTAGATTCAGTTATTATGCTTGAGGATCATTGATACATTATTATTATTATGTGGATGATGATATACTAGTTGACATGGAAAGATTATTGATGTTGATTTTAGACATGTGACATTGATATTATGAATAGCTCTAGTATAGAAATCTATTGGATGATGATATAGTTGCAAATTGAATTTAAATGATAAATTTTAAATTCTTTATAAATGTTGTGATTTGGATTTAAAAATTATATGTTGCTTATATCATTTGGATGTTCTTATACGGCCACAAGGCCAAAGGAGGTATTTTGCATTTTGCAGTTAAAATCACAACAATGTCGGGACCTGAGACTAACCATATTAGAATTCAAAGGTGAAATCAACAAGGGTCACCATGGCAACTGTAGTTGATCGGTTTGTTATGTTGTGTTAGGATTTCCATTAGTGTGACCTTAGGGCATATGTGTGTGTGTTTATTATGTGTTCCCTTTTTATTTATTGTTGTGTGTATTTTATTTTGTAATGTGCTTTTATTTTAATTATTTAAATATGATAGTATTATGTGGGAGACATATAGTTAAAAATTAATTAAATCAAATGGGATGTGGAATGTGAAATTAGATGTTTTTCTTTGGTTGAAAATGAAATTTGATATATAGATATTTTTATAACCTTATAGTATTTAAATTAATCTTATGTCAAAAGGCTATCATAAATAAATGTCATAGAAGTTAATGCATTTTAGAAGAGTGTGTAAGTTACCAAGTATGGGTTGTGTAAGAATTTGTAAGAGGTTGTAAGGCTGATTTTGGAAGGTCAAACACTCCTTCCACTTTGAAATTCGAATTTGGCCTTGAAGGACAAATTTGGAGGCTTATGGGACAAGTTAAACTTGTCCCACACCTCTCAAAAACCTCAACCAACGATGATTATAATTTTAGAGTCAAAAGCAACTTATTTTATTGCATTTTGACATGATTTATTGTAAGAAGTTATTGCACTTGTCTTACAAATTTTAAATGCATTTTCCTTTTGGGTATGGGTTGAGTTTGTGTATGTAAGTAATTTTTTCTTTCACATTTATTATGATGTATTTGCATTTTTTGTGAGTTCTTTTTGGGATGAGGAAAAATGATGTGGCATCCCACTTGGAATCCACATCATCCTCCTCCATCCTCTCCTTTAAAATTTGAATTCCTCCTCATTTTGAGGTTGTTGAAGGTTGGAGATTTCACTCTTGGGTAAAATTTCTCTTGCATTTTGGAGCTTGCTCTGTGGAAGAAGTGTATTTTCTTGTGCATACATTTACCTTGCTAAATTGGGATAGGTTTTTGGTGAAATAAAGATTGTTGTTTTGGAAGCAAGTCTCCATTATGGAGAGGTAGGCTCTCATTTTTAAAAAAATTGTTTTTCCCTCTTTTAGCATGAATTTTGAATTTGTTTGTGTTCGCAATTCTTAGAGGGATGGTTAGAATACTTAGGGCATGGTGTGGAGAGAAGAATATGAGGTTTACCGGAGGATGGATAAGGGATCTACCATTGTTATTTGTTCTTGGGAGGGAAGTTTGGTTTGGGATCCACCTAGGAAAAGAAATTGCTTGCATTTCCTACTTTGGGGGCGGTATAATTGATAAATTTGGAAGAGGGATAAGGAGGGGTTGAGGAGGGATAAGGTTTATGGGATTGCTGTGATTTTGGTGGTTTTTTTTTGGTGGATGCCCAAAATTCAACTTGGGAGGCATAAGGAGACCTCCATAGTTCTTGCTCTTGCTTGGTTTGATTGTTTGGAGAATGAGCCTTTGTTTTGATTGAGATTGGTTGTTTTAGTTGAGAACTACATATTTTTGTTTGTGTCTTTCCTTGTGCATGTGAATGTATGTTATATGTGAAGAAGCTATGTTGCCATGTGTTGTTTTTTATGTTCCATTCCAATATGGTTGGGGCTAGGGGGCCAATGGGGAAAGATGGCTTCTCTTTTCGCATTGGATTTCTTGGTTGGGTGGAGAGCATTGCCTTTTCCCCGTCCTTGTTGTGATCAAAAGATGAAAGAAGAAAAAAACAACATGCTGTTGTTTGGAGAAAGAAGAAAACATTTTTGACAGTCCTCTTTTCTTGAGAAAATTGAATGTAACCCTTCCCACTTAGAGTGGATGAATGTAATTGATGTTAAAATGTGAGATGTTACCTTGTAATTGGAGGTTGTAATGGCATTGAGAAGAATTATATTCCTTGTTTTACTTGGAAAGAAAATGTGAAAGATGTTTCATACTATGTATTGGACAAATTGAAATCAAATTGAAAAGGAAATCAGTTGTAAGTTATTTGAACTATCAATAAAGTGTTGGCAATGATTCTTTTAAATTTTATATGGCAATGTATTCTGGATTTGTATTGTTGTCGTTGAAAGAAATTTTGTTTTAAAAAATAATAAGAACCTCTGTTTTGGAATGTTAAAAGATGCATGTGGAATGAAAGCCAATGTTGTTTCTTTGCATGATGCATAGTAAAACTGAAATTTGGAATGTAGTTTCATTTAGAATTGGATGGATGATTTAAGAAGTATTGTAAGTGATTAAGTTAGAATTCTTATGCACATTCAAATGACAAATTGTCAAGTCAATTTAAAAGGAACAATTCACTGTTTTGAAGTTCAATTCTGGCAATTCACTTCTTAATAAATGGACAGTTCACATTTATACTTCTAAATTAACTTTAAAATGTCATATGTTACTATGCCAAGACTACACCAAACTCAAATTGACAAAGTAAACTCGAGGAAACAATCCAACAAATTCAAATTTTGAATCAATCCCCTTCCTAGGTCATTTTTCTGTCCCTTGTTGGAGAAAAACACAACTTAAATAAATTGATCAAATTGACACCATTAAAACATTCTAATTCTTCCCTAAGTTGATTCCCCATGTCTGAATGGCATGTGGAGTGGAGGAAGGGATTCAATTTTTATAAAAATTGCAAGTTTGAAAAATTGCCAGTTTTAAAATTATAAACCCTGCAGATCTATTTCTTAAAATTGACCTTCGATCATTCATCATATTCCAAAATTTATGATTTTGTGCAAAGAGGACTCAGAGAGCTTTCGGAAAGTCATTTTTGCCTAAAATGGAGCTTCCTATCAAATATTATGGCCATTTGAAGTTTTACTTCAAAATGGCCATCCCAAACCAAAAATGAAATAATTCGACCTTAGAAAAATTTAAATTTTGAACTTTGGAAAAATTTCCTAAAAATTTATGTGGCCCCGCCACCCTCTCATCCTATCAAAATTTTCCACGTGGCACCTTGGAGGGGTGGGCCCTTGATAAAAACTTAAAATTTTCCCAATTTTCTTGGCAACTCCGCAGCCCCTAACTAATCACATGCTAACATGTGGCGGGGGTGCACGGATCAAAATGGAAAGCTTAACCATTTTTTTCTTTTAGAAAAATTTCACTTTTTCCTCTACCGACCCACATCTCTGCGCAGCCAATAGGGTGTTGACACGTGTCCCCATGGGTGCGCAGGTCCGTGCAATTCTTTTAACCTTTTAACCCCTTGGGCGAAAAATCCAAATTTCCTCTGCCGGCCCACAACCAATCACAAAGCGCCACGTGGCAATTTGGGCAAGCACGGAGGCACGGAGGAAAATTTTCCTTCGAAAAACTAAAAACTGGTTTTGGGAAAACTTTCATGTTTTTTCCCGCTACCCACTGGTCCGAACGAATCACGTGATGACATGTGGAATTTGGAAATTTTTCCTGATTTTTTCCCTAACCCCGCGGACCTCCAAGGGAAAATTTTCCCCTAAAACTCCACCCAGCCATAACTTGAGTTTTACGAGTTAGGAGGACTTCTTTATATGGTTGGAAAGGTGAGGAAATTTAATATCCAATGATATTTGTTTAGGAAAATTTTGATAACTCTAAGTGTTGTAAAAATCTAGTTGAAGTTTAGGGCTTGATAGAGAGCGGACCTAGGGATAAATTTCTCCCCGAACCTTAGTAAAAGTTATAACCTCCAAATTGAAACCTTGTAAACTAGTTATAAGATAAAAATGGAAATCATGTGTTTTGTTAATTAGAATTTGTTTTGGAACCTATTTAGTTTTCAAAATAGTGTCTTGCTACTTGTTTGTAGACCCTTCTTACAAAAAAAAATTATTCCATAATTTTCCTAGTTTGTTTCTTAGTCTCAAGTGGTAGTTGAAGTGGGCATTACAGGTGCCGAGATTCAATCCTTTAGAGATTGTTATAAAGTAATACCATGTCTAGGTCCAGTTACCTACATATCCTTCATGGGATAGCTAAGGACATTGGTGCCTTAGTCATTATTGATCCAGTCACATGTGGTATAACTAGGATTATTTTTTCTTGTTTATGTGTAAATGTAGTTCCTAAAACACCTTTACCAAGAAGCATTGAGCTCAAATCACCATGGTATATTTACACCCAGAAGATTGAATATAACTTTGCTCTATTTATATGTTTTTACTACTTTAAAGGAGGACATAATATCAAATCTCGTCCCATAGTTAAATAGGAGGCTTCTCAAAAATCCCTTCTTAAGAATACTAAGAGAAAGGAATATCTAAAGGGAAAGGGCCTAATGCAGTCAAATGGAAGTGGACCATCGAAGGTCAATCCTAAATGGCGACAGATAGAAAATTCCAAGGATCATGTTCCAGAAGTTCTAGATAAGACAACTGATGAGGAAGGGTAGGATAAGGACAAAAAAGTGAGGAGACCCAAGAACTTGATAAAAATGAGGATACAATGATCTTTGAGGATTGTTAAGAGGATAGTATAGTGGGTTCAATAGTCCCAGACTCTTTGGAAGCAAGTTTCTTTTCTCAGAGACCAGAGAAGCTCTACTAGTAAGAAATATGTATCAAATGTTAGATGTAAATCTGGAGGACATCTCTACTATTGTGGAGGATGCCCAATGGGAATAGGAGGTTTCGAGAAACTGTCAAAAGAATATCTAGATGGAAGTACAATTATAGATGTAGTTTTAAAAGAGATCGCACTTATGATGATCTCGAATTTTCTTATCCCTAAAACTAAGCCATCCCCAAACTAGATTTTAACACCATGAACCAGATCTAAGGTGGATGTAGGAGAAAATAAGGCATCTCGGGATGTCCTTCAGAAAAAGGAAAAAAGGGATAAAGTGACAAAGAAAGATATCATGGAAGGTCACCAAAAACCATTAGTGTTGGGTAAGAAATCCTCTTATCATAAATGATTTGCATTTATTGGAATATTAGGGGCCTTAATCATCCTAGTAAGCATAGGATTTTGTGGGATTTAAAAGAGAAAGAGAAACCCAATGTGTTAATGTTACAAGAGACTAAGATGAATGACATGAGGATGAAGGATTTTCAGGCTTCTTTTTGGAAAGATTATGGATTCCATTGTCAACCTTCTATTGGTGCCTCAGGAGGATTTTTGTGCCTATGGAAAAAGGATAAACTGGAGGGTTTTCCCCTTATCAATAGTCAACATCATATTGTTATTTGTTTTACTGAAGTTAGAACTAGAAATCAGTTTATTCTTTCTAATATCTATGATCCTAATACCTTTGTGGGAAGAAGGGAGCTATGGGAGTAGATAACCACTTTTAGAAGAATTTTTAATGACTTAAATTGGATTATTGGTGGAGAATTTAATACCCCCTCATTCCTTCTGAGAAGAAAGGTGGTATTAATGTTTTCATGGAAATTATGGAGGACTTGGGTAATTTTATGGGTTGGAATGCCTTAATAGATATGAATATCACTGGCTCCAAATTCACTTGGTCTAATAGGAGAAAGGGGGAAAATATATTCTAGATAAGATAGGATTTTTTTCTTATTAATACTCAGTGGTTTCAAAAGAAATGTTAAACTCTTTCCTCCTTCCTAGGATTGGGTTGGACCATAACCCAATAATCCTCAAAATGGGTGTCGAGCACACAATGTGGGAAGACCCTTCAAGTTTGAAAATATGTGGACTACTCACCCAGATTTGGAACAGAGACTTCAGGACTGGTGGGACATTGAAGTGAGAGGTAACAGTATGTTCAAAGTGACCACCAAGCTTAAAAATATCAAAGTTAATCTAAAAGTTTGGAATAAGGAAATTTTTGGAAACATTTTTCTCCAAAAAAGTAGAATAGCGGAGGATCTTAGGATTCTTGAAGAAAACATGGAACAAGGAGGGTGGATCCCTGAGGAAAAAGCTAAAGAAAATACCCTTCTATCTAATTACCACAATATTCTGCATCGGGAAGAGGTCTACTGGAAGCAACAATTGAGAATCACGTGGCTTAAGGAGGGGGATCAGAACACTAAATTTTTTCATATCTCTGCTACTATTAAATCCAATAAACTACGTATTCAAGAGATCAAGAAAGGTAATGGGGATGTGGCCACTGATGATAAAGATATTTCTTCTACCATTGTTTCCTTCTTCAAAAATTTTTTTGTTGAGGACCTTCTCAATGATGAAGTTACTAGGGAAGAAATCATTGACCTCTTTGAACCAACTATCAGTTTAGCTAAAAATCAGATTCTCATTGCTATCCTAGCTAAGGAGGAGATCAAAGTTATCCTAGATGCTATGGAAGGTGATAAAATCCCTAGCTCGGATGGGTTCCCAGCCTTTTTTTTCCAATTTTTTAGGATATTGTTAAGACTGATAAGGTTTATACTATTCAATAATTTTTCCAATCAAGTTTCTTACTCAAATAAATTAATCATACTTTTATTTCCCTCATACCAAAAAACTTGGTGCTAAGGATCTGGGGACTTTAGACCAATTAGTTTGTGCAACACCATGTATAAGCTCATCTCTAAAATATTGGCCTTCAGACTTAGGGAGACCCTTGGTAACTTCATTTCTCCCAACCAAGGGGCCTTTGTGCCTAGCAGACAAATTATGGATAGTATTATTACAATTCATGAAACTATTCATTCTATGGAACTTTCAGGAAGGGAAGCTATGATTCGAATTTGGACATGTAACACCCTTGACAGTTGTTATTTTCCTCCTTTGCATTTCAAGTGTTGACATGTGATTTTCCTTATAAAGATATGTTATTTTGATTGTTGGAGATCATGCTTGATATGGACAAATCATTTCTGTTCTTAAGATCCTTTGACTGAATTGGAATGGCTTCCTTGAATCCATTTTTCACTTCTTGTAGGTGAGTTGCAATCTGGTTTAAGAGTTGTAAACTTATCTATTAATCTAACTCATCCTTGGATCAATTTTAGTGATCCAAGGAATGTTTTAAATCTTCTATGTTGAACGAATGGTAAATTGAAATTCCATGAATTAAGAGACATATTGACTAAACTTTGTTGTTACAAGTTCTTTGATTTTTGTGTGAACGTATTTCCATTTAGTTGTATGTTGTGCTTGGGTCCTTGGAGATCGATCATGGTAGGACATTACTGACGAACATGAAAATACAACCTGTTCACAACATAGGAAGGATTCGGGATCCTAAAAAGGACTATCCTATGAAATCCTAAGCTAGGTAAGAATATTTTCTACCTAAGCTATGTCACTTAATAGAATTCTTATTCTAACCTAAAGCTTCCTATTCTACTTTGTTGGTTGATTGGCATCCTAACCTAAGCTCTATGCTAAAGGATATGGAAAGGTTACTAGGCTATTAAAATTAACCTAGAACCTAATACTATAAGGTTTTATGATGATCTAACCTAATGCCTAAAACTATTATGTTGTGAATTAATCTAACCTATGTGGAAACTACCTAAGGCTATGTGTTAAGACCTATGGTGGAAATTTGTTGTTAGGGTTATATCCTAAGGTATATATTATAAACTACCTAAGGTCTAACCTAAGCAATTTGATCTATCCTAAACTAATGGGTATGAAAGGGGAATTAGGTGGTTGCATGCATTAAGGGTGATGGTTCCTATGACATTTATGTTATTGATAAGGTTTTTAATGCATAGGGTACTGCCAATTTTGGCAGGGGCTAGCGACTTGGTGGAGGCTTATGTGGAAGTATCACTAAAATGGAATTTCATGTTAATTTTGATTTGGTAATCGCCAGACTTGGAAGACAGTGGCAAGGAAGGATAGGCGGGAAAATTTATATTAATGAAACTTATTGTTTTCAGTTTTCATGTACAAACCATCTTGGAAGGCATGCAAGTGGGTTTATCTATTTCACCTTGTATGTTCCGTGATTTTTGCTCTGCATGCTCTCTCGGTTTTTCAAACCAGCAGATTGAACTACACTTAAAGGCTATTTTTGAAGTCTTAGAACTATTTTTGGTTCATGGAATGTATAAGAGACAATGTGGAAAAATAATATAGTTGTTTTATCTTTCGTGGAGAAGAGGAGAAGTTATGAGCTCGGATGGAGGTCTCCTTTGATTTGGTAGAAGCACTATCAGGCATGATAGGCTCTAATCTTTAAGATCTCTTGCTTTCTTCTAAATGTTTCATTAAAATGATTCTTCTCTTTTGAGATTCTTGGCTTGCATGTTTTATCTGAGTTACTTGTTTGCTAGGTTTTATAATCTCTATTATCTTGGATATGAATCCATGGCAAAAATAATGTTGGTTTTGAAACTATCTTTGTGATAGTTTAATAGTGATACATGCATGCGAAGCTTGTATTAGTAGCTCTGCTTTCCATTTCTGAAATTTGTATTTGAGGTTGTTGTGTTGGAACTGACCTTCATTGCAATATGTGGATTCTGAACTATATGGGAACCTTGAGTTCCATCTGATCTTGTTGGAGTTTGTGTTTTGCTTGAGCTTGTAATCGAGCTTGTATTTGGTTTGGATCTTGTTCTTGGTTTTGTGTTTGATGAAAGCTGGTGATGGAGGTTCTTGATGCTCGACTGTGTTTGGGAATCTTGGGTAACTCGGGACTATTGTTGAAGCTTGTATGTGGCTCTATACCCGTGTTTTATTCTTATGAAAATTTGGACTGTTAATGGAGGTTCATGTTTTACACCGTACTTGTATTTTATTACTTCTATAGTTCTGAACTCTTGTTGAAGCTCGTGTTTCGTTTTGAGCTGGTATTAGGACTTCTTGTTTAAAATATAAGCTGGAATGGGAACTTTGTGTTGCCCTGAACCTGTAATTAGAGACTTGTGTAGCTCTAAAATTTTGTTGAGACTTCGTGTTTGACTCTGTTCGGGTATTTTGAGTTGGGTTTTACCTTTTTAAAAGTTTAAAACTTATAACCCTTTTGTTGAACTATTTCTCAAAGAAAACTGGGAGAATAGTTGGCTGAGTTTTTGGGTAAACTCTTGAGATCTTAACTAAAAACGTCTTTGTTTGATGAATGGATTTGGTAATTCCTTTTTGAGAACCATTTTGTCTTTTCTGAGATGGCAATGGTGTTTTATTAGGGGTATTATTTTCCCCTCTATTTTGTGGAAACCCATGTCTTCAGATCTTTTAAAATAAGCTCTGGGTTTCATTTAAAAGAAGAGTTTATTACTTTAGTGCTATGAATTGTTATCATGGGATTACTTTGTCTATGTTTATATTGTTTTTGTATTTAGTGCTTATTGAATCGAGAACTAATTACTCTTTTGTAATGCAATATTGAAACCTGATAATGGGATTTCATTCTTTGAGCTTGTTGATACTTTGAACATCTTTAGCTTACTGATCAGTTTGTTTTACTATTTCTTGCTGGATATAGTAAATAAACCTTGTATCTTTTTAAAAGAAAAGAATGTGATTCCTTTAGAATAGAATGTTATTTTTAGAACTATTATGCATATTTCATTCTAAGATTGGAATTGAAACTTGTGTTTATTGAAGGTAAAGAATTGTAAGGAAAATGGCAGTGTGCTTTCTTCTTACTATGATTCAATTTTATTCTCTCTCCTAGGAACTAGCTTATGAATTTCTATGTTTGAATTAAAAGTGGAAATTCATTTGTTAGTACAATAAAATGAATTATTGATTGGATCATTTTCTAATTAAGATCCCTTTTTTTTCTCGGGATAAGTTCATTGGTTGAACTTTTCTGTTTTGATTCTCTTATGAAATGGATATTTCTTTATGAGTTGTTTGGTCTTCCTTGTTCAAATCATTTGTAGAAATGATGTAGGAAGAGATTAGATTATTCGGTTTTATTGAACTGAAAATGTAAGCTTGTTTGGCAGACTGTTTGTTTGACAAGGCTTTGCTTTGTTTGGTTTGTGATGAGTAAGTTTTGTCTCTTGCACTCTATATTTTTATGGATCCTCCTTGGATGGACTCAAGTGGAGATTAATTCCTGTATAAGTCTACCTTGATTTGTGAACGTTGGTTTCTAATCTTTAAATGTTAACTTCTAACATGTGGAAGTAGATTTAGACTTGCAGGTAGACTGTTTGATTCTCTATTCCTTCTTGGATTGAAATGGGATTTTGTTCTGATGAATATCTTAAATGTTGAAATTTAAGGTAGTTTTCCTTTAAATGAAACCATTAATTCATGTTATGAATCTGTTTCAATTTTTCGGATGTCTTGTGTTGATCATAGTTTGTAATGGTTCTTCTTTTACTTTTTCTTAGGAGTTAGATGAATCATCCTAATGAGAACCATGCTTTAAACCCTTCTTTTGGTTAAAGAAAAGATAAATGTTGTATTCTATTATGATAGAATTGGGAACAATGAGATGATATGATTTGTTGTTTGCTTAAAGATAATTGATAGGATCAATTAAAATTTAATTTTTAAAGCAGATATATTGGATTATATTCCATTCCTCTCTAGGAAGTGAATTCATTTGGTTAAATGTACTTCTTTTCCTTTGCTATTACTTATATTGATATTTATGATGTCATAATTGTCTCATTAAAGTAGAGTTGTTTTAATGGAACAATTATTGGAATGCACCTCATTTTAAGGCTTAGTGCTTATCATGCTCAGTTCATTGAATTGACCCGTGCTAATAATTTTTATAGATGGACTTCGTAAGTGATAAAAGAAGGAAAAACTTATATGATGCATTGGATGAATTAAATCTGATTCCTTGTGAAGAATTTTGATTCATTCTTGAGATTGTATTGAAAAAGGAAATGTAGTATTCTTTTATAATGAAGACGGTTGTTATGCAGTATACCTAAATGCATAAGTCTTGTAAATGTATAAGTTATAAGATAAATTGAAAGTTGAGAGTTTACCTGCATTGGTTGTGTAAATTATTTTGTACTTGTATGGAAGAGATGGATTCTATCTTGTTGATATTATTTATATTATTTTTATGTTAATTGGTTATCTTTTCATAAGTTGGATAGAGGGATTTAGTTCAATCTCCCTACTTGTGATGCAGCTTGTTAAGTTGTAGAATATGATATTCGTTATCTAAACTATATAACATAGTAATGTAATGTGTGATGAACATACATTAAGAAAATGTGGACATTGGGTAGGATAAACCCTAACACGTAACATGTAGAGAAAGACTCTTTCTCTTTCTTAATGGAATATAAACCAAAAAGGTTTGCAAGTATGACTACAATTTATTAGACTTCATTTTTATGAAGTCTACCTTATATTGGATATATTATGGCATTGAAATTTCTAAAAATTTATTGTACTTTTTAAATAAGACATATTATAATGCTACACAATTACGGTTAATTGACAGTTTAACTATGTGATCAATTATTAAAAGTGACTATGAAAATAACGAAGTTCTTAGTGGGCTAAATGAAGAAAATTTAGGAAGAACTTATTGAGCATTGGATTAGGGTTTGGTAGGGTTGCTGTAATTAGGTTTTAATCCAAACTAATAATGTATTAACAATCTCCTTAGGGGTATGTACATCTCAATGAGGTAGTTTCTGTAGGATGTTGGCACATGCCAACTGCAGGGCTGTACTTTCGAGAAGGCTTGAGTCTTCTCGAGAATACAACGTTGTAGTTGACATGTGGCATCACCCTTCTGCATTGATCATCTAGATCTACACACATTTGGAACTCGACTTGAACCTAGTTTCTCTCTAGGTCTAGATAGGAGCATATTTAGGATAGGAATTAGCTTCCAAAGGCTCAGGGTACGTTTGCACATTCGGATGACTTAGGTCAAACGAGTATGCCCATCTACCCTAAGCCTTTGTGAGCATCTTCCTATAATAGGTTATGTTTCTATCTAGGGCTAGGGTAAAACCTGGAACAAGTGGACTGACGGTAGTCAATAAAGACCAATCATGATAATAGAAGAGTGAGGTGAAGGATGTATTCCAAAATGATGAGTATGCCATCTAGGAATAGTGACATACACAATATGTTATAAATCTTTAGCCAAAGTATTGCAAACTGCTAGTTGTGTTATCCTGTGTCACCAAGTTTAAAACAATGTGATATCAGATGAATATTGGTAATAGATATTCAGATATGTTCTTTAAACAGATCACTCAGTACCCGGTGTAGGATAGGATGAAAAAGTATACAAAGTATACAATATGTATTCAATACATAAGATAGCATAAATATATCGGTAGCTTACTTTGTTATGGAATGAATAGATCGGTGAGACACTAAGTCATTACATCTGCATGTTTTTATCCATTGAATTTGATTGGCATGGAATTTTTATTTTAAATTTTACTTTATTTAGAATAAAGTGAAAATTATTAAAAAAAATTCTCTTGATTCTAATGACTTAAAATGGGAATGTTACGTGTTGGGGTGTGGAGATTTTTTTGGTCTTCTTGAATCAGTATTGAAGTCTTTGGAGCTCGAACAATTAAGTTTGGACACTTCAAGAGCATTATGCGGTTGTTTGTTGTGATGTTGCTATGCGATCATCTGTGTCATTGTTGCACCATTACTGTTAACATGCTCTTAACGTCGGGACTATTTTTTCCAGTTGTGGGAAGTTGAAAGATCATGACTTTCAAACTTCTAGGGTTAGCATTAGGACTTCTTAAAAGGATTATAATCCTATAAATAGAGGTGTTAGGGTATCTTGAAGATATCTTGAGTTTTCAAGAGGTCTTGAGTCTTAATGATCAAGAGGTGATCAAGAGTGATCAAGGTTAAGCAATTGGGTGTCAATTGTGGTTTAGATGTGGTTTAGCATCTTTGGAATTCTGTTGCGAGTTCATAACTGAGAGAAGACTGTGAGAGTTGTTTTACTCTTGTTTATGATAAAATTTGAGCATGTTCTTGGTGGACGTAGCGCACATTGGGTGGACCATGTTAAATCTTGTCTTGTCTTCTTTTGTGCATTATTCATTTATGTTGTTATATTTCTGCAAGTATAATTCTACTATATAGTTTCCTACTACTATGGTTTGAGGAATTGTTTCCACATATTTGTTCTCTAATTCCTAACAATTGGTATCAGAGATTTGGTGGTTTTTTGCTGAAGTTGTAAATCATAGGGAAATTTTAGCTTAAGTGGGAGCTATGGCAGATGAGGGTAGATCGAGGGTTGATAAGTTCAATGGGAAAAACTTTGGTTTGTGGAAGATGTAAATGGAGGATTACTTATATCAGAAGGACCTCCATGTTCCTTTGGCTGGAAAAGAAAAGAAACCTACAACCATGTCGATGAGGATTGGGAGTTCTTTAGATAGAAAGGTGCTCGGGGCAATTCATTTATGCCTTGCATCTTCGGTTTCTTTCAACATATCACAGGAGAAGACCACAAAAGGTATGATGAGTGCGTTGGGGAAGTTATATGAAAAATCCTCTACCTATAATAAAATATTTTTGATGAAAAATTTATTTAATATGAAGATGTCTGAGAATGGTTCTGTTGTTGATCATTTGAATGAATTTAATATGGTTGTGAGTATTTTAAACTCGGTAAAAATTGACTTTGATGATGAGGTCAGGGCTTTGTTGATTTTCTGCTCCTTACCAAATATATGGGATAGATTGGTTATGGATATAAGTAATTCAGTCTCTAATAACTCAAAGATGAAGTTTGAGGATGTAATAGGTGTGATCCTAAGCAAGGAAATGCAAAGGAAGAGCATCGGAGATTCTTCTACTTTTGGAAATGCTTTGACGGTGGAGAGCAGAGGGAGATAAAAGAATAGAGGGAAAGGTAACCATGGGAAGTCGAATGATCATGGAAGGTCAAAGCCCAAGATTAAGTTAGAATGTTGGCACTGTGGGAAGGTTGGTCATGCTAAGAAATATTTTGGGATCTTCGGGATAAGAAGAAAAAGCAGGAAACTAAAGAGGTAAATGTGGCAGTAGGTGATGTTTGTCAAGATGCCTTAATTATTTCTTTAGATAATATTGCTAAATTTTGGGTGTTAGATTCAGGGGATTCTTTCCATGTCACCCCACATAGACATTACTTTACTAATTTTGTTTAAGGTGATTTTGGACATGTATATCTTGGTGATGATTAACCATGCAGCATAGTAGGGAAAGGTTGTGTTCGAGTCAAAATGTAGAATGGTAACACATGGTTGCTTAAGGATGTTAGGCATGTGCCTTAGTTGAGGCGGAATTGATATCAGTGGGAAAACTGGGTAGTGATGGTTGTACGGTTAGTTTTACAATGGATTCTTGGAAGGTTACTAAGGGAGCTCTTATGGTTGCAAGAGGTAAGAAAATTGGTACTTTGTATTTAACCAGTGGTGCTGATTATTGTAATTTAGTTGTTGCAGATGGAGATGTAACTTTGTGGCACCAGAGACTTGGTCATATGAGTCATAAGGGCATGTAGATTATAAAGGACAGGTTTCCCGGATTAAAGGAGTTAGATTTGGACTTCGTGAGGACTGTGTTTATGGGAAACAAAATTGGGTGAGATTCCTCAAGGTTGGACCTACCAGGAAGGAGGGTAAGTTGGAGTTAGTGCATACAAATGTATGGGGGCCAGCTAAGGTAAACTCTATTGGTGGTTCATGTTATTATGTCACTTTTATTGATGATGCAACTAGAAAATTTTGGGTATATTGCATTAGAAAGAAATATGATGTGTTTGAAACTTTCAAAAGATGGAAAGCCTTGGTTGAGAATGAAACAGGTCTCAAGCTGAAATGGGATAATGGAGGGGAATATTGCAGCAATGAATTTCTTGATTACTGTTCGGTAAATGGGATCCGTAGGCAAAGAACGGTTCCAAATACTCCACAGGAAAATGGAGTGTCAGAGAGAATGAACAAGACAATCATGGAGCATGCTAGGTGCATGAGGTTACATGTGGGGCTGTCACTCATGTTTTGGGTAGAAGCGGTAAGCACAACTATTTATCTGATTAATAGAGGACCCTCTATGGCCTTGGATGGAGGTATACCTGAGGAGGCTTGGTCTAGTAAGAAAATTGATTACTCATTTCTTAAATTATTTATATGTGAGGTATTTGTTCACATTGATAAAGATGATAGGACCAAGTTAGAGGCTAAGTCTGAGAAATGCACCTTTGTTGGATATGGTGAAGATGATTTTGGTTTCCATGTTTGGAGTCTTAAAGATAAGAAAATATTTCGGTCTAGAGATATTGTCTTTAATGAAAAAGTCATGTATAAAGATCAGTTGTAGGAATAGAAAGAGGAATCAAAGAAAGAATACATAGTGTTAGAGGACATTGTGGATAGCAAGGTGTCCAAGGGGCTAGTTCAGGTACAGCATGTTCCGGCATAGCCAGTTCAGGTACCTACTCATCAGGAACCCCAAACTCTTGAGGTGAGAAGGTCTTCTAGGGTAAGAAGGGAACCTAAACGATTTACTCCATCTTTGAATTATTTATTTCTCACTGACAGTGGAGAGCCAAAGTGCTTTGAGGAAGTAGTGCAAGTGGATGCCAGGAAGAAGTGGGAGCAGGCCATGGATGAAGAGCATAAATCTCTTATGGAAAACTAGACTTGATTTGGTGGAGCTACCCGAGGGCAAGAGAGCATTACAAAACAAGTGTGTGTATATAATTAAAGAGGAAGATGGAGGTAGGAAATGATACAAGGCCCGGTTGGTGGTCAAAGGATTTACACAAAAGAAAGGTATAGAATTTGATGAAATTTTTCTCCGGTTGTTAAAATGACTTCTATTAGGACTGTTCTTGGTTTAGTTGCAGTAGAAGACCTACACTTAGAAAAATTGGATGTGAAGACTACATTCCTTCATGGTGAGTTGGAGGAGGAATTGTACATGCAGCAACCACAGGGTTATGAGGTCAAAGGGAAGGAGAGGTTAGTGTGCAAATTGAAGAAGAGCTTGTATGGCCTGAAACAAGCTCCACAATAGTGGTACATGAAGTTTGATAGTTTTATGCAGGAGCAGGGTTACTCCAGGTGTCACTTAGACCATTGTGTGTACATCAAGAAGTTTCTTGATGGTAGTTATATTATTCTATGCCTGTATGTAGATGATATGCTTGTTGCAGGGAAGAACATGTAGGAAATAAAGGTACTCAAGAAGCAACTAGGTGACTCCTTTGCTATGAAGGATTTGGGGGTAGCAAAACAAATCCTTGGTATGAGAATAACTCAAAACAAGAAGGAGAGGAAGTTGGTATTATCTCAAGAAGAGTACATAAATAAGGTCTTGGAGAGGTTTAGTATGCAGGATGATAAACCGATTGCTACTACTTTGGTAGGTGACTTTAAATTATCAAAGGAGCAAAGTCCCAAGACTAAGGAGGATAGAATCCAAATGTCCAGGGTACCATACTCATCAGCGGTTGGTAGCTTGATGTATGTTATGGTATGCACTAGGCCTGACATTTCCCATGTAGTGGGAGTAGTGAGCAGGTTTATGAGTGATCCAGTAGAGAGCACTGGCAGGCAGTAAAGTGGATCCTTTGATATTTGAGAGGGACCATGGGAGCAACATTGTGTTTTGGTGGATCAAACACTACATTACATGGATATGTAGATTCGTACATGGCAGGATATTTAGATAGCAAGAGGAGCATGACAGGTTATGTATTTACGGTTGGTGATACAACTGGTGAGTTAGATTTCATGGTTACAAAAGGTTGTGGCTTTATCAACCATAGAGGCTGAGTATGTTGCTACCACAGAGGCAAGCAAGGAGATGATTTGGCTACAATAGTTTCTTGATGAGTTGGGTCATAAGCAGGAAGTTGGGAGACTACACAGTGATAGTTAGAGTGCTATTCATTTGGCAAAGAACTCCACTTTCCACTCTAGGATGAAGCACATTCAACTAAGATATCATTTCATCAGACAACTTTGGAAGAAGATAAGTTGAAGCTAGAAAAGATTCATACCAATTAGAATCCTGTGGATATGATGACCAAGGCAGTCATAAGGGAGAAGTTGAAGTTGTGTTCAACTTTGATTGGCCTTCATGGTTGATAATGAAGGGTTAAGAACTTTTCTCAATGGGAAACAGTCTCCAAGTGGGAGATTGTTGGGGTGTGGAGCCTATTTTTGGTCTTCTTAAATTAGTATTGAAGTGTTGGAGCTCGAACGGTTAATTTTGGAGACTTCAAGAGCATTCTTCACCAACTTTTGTGAGGTTATTGCGTAGTCATTATGTTGTTTCGTTAACATGCTGTTAACGTTGGGACTATTTTTTCTAGCCATGGGAAGTTGAAAGATCACGACTTTCAAACTTCTAGGGTCAGCTTTAGGGCTTCTTAGAAGGATTGTAATCCTATAAATAGAGGTGTTAGGGTATCTTGAAGATATCTTGAGTGTTCAAGAGGTCTTGAGTCTTAATGATCAAGAGGTGATCAAGAGTGATCAACATTAAGCAATTGGGTGTCAATTGTGGTTTGACATATTTGGAATTTTGTTGTGAGTTCATAATTGAGAGAATACTGTGAGAGTTTTTTTACTCTTGTTGATAATAAAATTTGAGCAAGTTCTTGGTGGACGTAGCCCACATTGGGTGAACCACATTAAATCTTGTCTTGTCTTCTTTTGTGCATTATTCATTTATGTTGTTTTATTTCTGCAAGTAAAATTTTGCTATATAGTTTCCTACTGTTGTGGTTTAAGGAATTGTTTCCACATATTTGTTCTCTAATTCCTAACATATAGGACATGCAAAAATCCTATGACATAATTTCTTGGGAATTTTTGTACTCTCTTCTCTCTAAGTTGGGTTATAACTCTCATTTTATTAAAATGATTCAGGATTGTACTAAATATTTGAGCTTCTCTGTTATCATAAATGGAAAACCCAATGGATTTTTCAAAGCTGAAAGGGGATAAGACAAGGGGATCCTTTATCCCCCTTTCTATATATAATTATTGCTGAAACTTTGTGTAGATTATGCCTTAAATCCCAGAGAGAAGGAAACATGGAGGGGATTAAGGTGGCCAATGGTATTGAAAATCAATGTCTGCAGTAGTTTGTTGATGATATGGTCCTTTTGGGTCATGCAGTTGTTCAAGAAGCTAGGACTATCAAAGGTATCACTAAGAAGTATGAGAGAGCTATAAGGTAGAAAATTAACTTTTGGAAAATATCTTGTTTCTTTATAAATGTTTAAGAGGAATAACATAAAAGATTGGCTACCATCCTGGATTGTAATATCAAAAATCTCCTAGATTCCTACTTGGGAATGCCTCTCTGTGGGAGTAAAATCAAAGAAGGAGGTTGGAACCAACTCATTGAGAGATTTCATAAGAAGCTTGCCTATTGGAAAGGCTCTTTACTTTCTCAAGCTGAGAAGGATCAACTTTTTTAGAGTAGTATGTAGTTCATTTTGGTGTATATCATGTCCATTTTTATTCTTCCAAGCAGAGTCAAGAAGACCATTAAAGGAATTCAGAAAAGTTTCCTATAGACTAGATCTAAGGATAAAAATAGATTACTTTTGGTTACTTGGGACAAGGTTACTCAACCCAAGGATAAGAGTGGTTGGGGTCTAAAGAATATTCAAATTATGAACCATGCCCTCATTTCTAAGGTGGGGTGGAGGCTACATAAAGAGGTTGGTATCTAGGTGACTATTCTGAAAGTGAAATATTTTTCCCTTTAGCAAAATGATGGATTTCTTCAGTGACATGGTGCTCCCGAGAGGCTCTATATTATGGAACAACTTTTATAAATCTAGGAAATTGTTAATCAAAGGGTGAAAATGGAACCTTGGAGATGGTTCTAAAATCAAATTCTGGGAGGATCCTTGGGTGGAGGATGTTGCCCTCAATTTGAATAGCCCATGGAGTGAGCTTTGGCATTTCTACTCTAATGAGAAGGGAGATCTTGTGTGTAATTATTGGGATGAGGAATGAATATGGTCTCCTATCCTTCCCCCTCCTTTCTTTCATGGGGATATTCAACATTTTCATGAGTTAAATAGGAAACTCAAGGATCTTCATATCCCACTTGACAATGTCGAGGATGAGCTAATCTGGAGACTCATTAGCACAGGGGATTATGAGGTAAAATATGGATATTTAACAAAATTTGATCATTTGGAATCAAATAGCGTTTGGAGGAAGGTTTGGAATAAGCATCTTATACCTGAGATCAACACTTTTTGTGAAATCAGCAAAGGTAAGGTCCTTACTATCGATCAACTTAGATTGAGATGAATGATCATTATTAACAAATGTGGGTTGTGTAAGGAAACCGAAAAAACCATCAGGCACTTGTTTCTGGAATGTCCTTTTGGGAGATGTTTCCCTCTTACCTGAGTAGTGGACCTTCAATTTTTAGAATGACATGGTAAAAAAATGTGGTAGTTGTCCTGCCTCATGTTTTATGGCAAATCTGGGTTAAACGTAATAATAGGATCTTCAGGAACAAATCAATCAACTCAAGTAGGGTGTCTGATAAAGTGAAATGAGATCTTAAGGATAACTCTAGGATCCTTAAACCCAAATAGGTTAGAGTGTGTCTAAAGTAAAAAATGGACATTCTTAGAAACTTAGAGGCTAAATCCACCACCACCATTAAGGAAAAATTGAAACTTTATGTCAATGGATAAAAATGTTGGATGACAACCACAAGCTCAACTTTGACAGGTGGCCCATGTGAATGAAAAAGTGGCTAATGGAGGGGTCTTGTTCATGACCATAGCAGAAATTTCATTGGTGCCTATGTGGGACCTATAGGTAACCAATCGAACAATGTCACCGAGGCCGATCCATGCTTTGGGGTGTTAGATTTTGTCACGATTTAGGAATAAAAATATGATTATTGAGGGTGATTCGGTTTCTATCATAAATTCCCTTAAAGAGATAAAAAAATTGGTTGGAATCTTAATAATTTGATTATGGAGGCACATGTCATTCTTGCTTCATTTGAATAAGTGGTCGTTCAACACACTTATCGGGAAGGGATCAAATTGGTGAATGTGCTTTGCCTAAAAAAGTACCACCATAGTGAATTTGGAGACATGGATTGGGACATGTAATCCTTGGGGTCAGGTGAAAAATCTCATTAATGATGACACAATGTAGGAGGAAGGGTTATGATGAAACCCCGGTTTACATGCTTGGGTTTTTGAAAGGAATTCCCTTTTTTAGAAAACTAGCCTTGTCAATTTCACTTGCTTTTTCCAAAAAATTTCCTATTTTATCTCTTGGAGTCCAATGAAGGTGTTCATCTTGTAGGTTTCATGGGGGTGATAGGGTGAGAATGGATCCCTCTACTTTTCTCCACCTCAAAAATGACACGGGTATGTGGAAATTGTTGCATAAAGGTGGTTTTACCAAGTTCATTCAACAACTCAAAGGTAATGACCCTATCTTGTCTGTTGATTTCATTATTTCCTAGAAGGATGGTGTTTTGTTTTTCATGGGGTTCATATTGATGTTTCGAGAATGCAATATCTGAGGTTACTAGGTTAAAAATGGAGGGCCTCAAAATTTTAAAGACAAAACCAGGAAAAACATGAAATTGCTACTTTCTTTGAAGCTGGGAAAAAATCATAGCTTATGATGATGGTATTTCTCGCACCTATCTATCAGATAGGTGGGATGATTTCTTCCTATTTATTATGAATTATCTGACCCTCGAAGGAAAATTTCAAAAAAAAATTACTCATCATTTGTTTATCCTCAATTTTTCCATCGGGACCAAACTATGAGTCTTTCTTATTTTCTCTATCAGTCATTTCTCTCAACCATTGAGGATTTTAAGAAAGAGAAGATGGATATCCCCCTCCACTAGGGTCTCATTCTTCTCATGGTTCAAAGAGGTAAAATGGCCATTCCTTTCCCTATCAATGACCATGATTCTGATCAGGAAACCCTCGCTTCCCGCATTAACAAAATTAAGAAACAAAAATTTATTGATCCAGATAAGGGTATTGCGGATGCCTTGTGTAATCTTAAAAAAGGAATCAAGAATTTGGATGAAAATTCCACTAAAAGGGCCCAGGAACTTGTTGAATGGGAGGCCATACTGATGAGGGTTGAGACCACTACTGATACCATTCTCACCATCAACAAAAACCTCATACAGAGCTAAAATATTTCCATCAAAGAATTGATTCCTAGAAAAAAACCATCAGGGGTATCCAAGCCGATTATGTTATGCAAGAGCAATGGATTTCTATTCTATAGGATTAGGTTGCTACTGAGGAGGGAAAAAATAAGATGAAGTTGATGTTGAGTTCTTTTGACAGTGAGGATTCATATACTAGTGACAAATCGGGTATGGTTGTTGAGTCCAATCATAACAAGGATCAAAGGGAAGAGTAGGTCAAGACCCAGACTGAGAATGAGGTAGTCAACCATCCGAAAAGGGTCATTATCAAGGTGTCTAGAAAAAGAGATGGTGGTCGAGTACCAAATCTCGTAGAAAGGATACTGATGAACTAACTATGTACATATTGCTTCCCTTTTCTTTATGTTTACTTTCCTTTGTCTATCCCTTTAGGAATTTAAAAAACTCTATATTAATTTGCAAACTCTTGTAGATTGGCCTTTTTGTGTGGGGCATGTTGTCAAATATTTTTAATCTACCTCATTGGCTCTGTTTTAGTTTTTATATTTAAAAACTTGCTCCTCTTTGTATGGGGTTTTTTTGTCTCTGGTTTAAAACAAAACCTTTTTTTTCTTATCTAAAAATAATCTACCATGAACTGATCATCAAACAAAGAAAAACTAGAGATGGGAAGCAAGTAATTAGTAACATTTTTAAATGTCCCATGCCACCCAAAAACATTTCCATCACAAGGATCCTAACCCTAGGACACCAAATCAACACAAGGGAACTATATCATCCAATAGATAGTATTATAACATAGTTTATTTTTACATGTTTTAGTTTCCTCTGTGGTTAGGTTATCATATTGATATCTTCAAAATCATGATTTATATTAGTTTCCATTATATGGTTTCAAGAATTTTATTAATTTCTAATTTCCCATCATTAGGGTTCAAATAGTGCCCTAGCAATATGTTTTCTTAGTTCAATAACATGGTAAGAAATAACAATCCAAAAATAAAAACATTAAAATAAGATTAGAATCTAAGCAATAATACCACTCATAGCCATCCCATACCAATTATAAGCATTGCATTTACAATGACTCGAATTGGGTTTACTTCATTGTTGGACCCTTGGAATATTGGCCAAGTATGAAGGCACATAGGTGCGTAGGGTCCTAGCTATGAAAAAGTACGTAAGGCAAAAGCACATGAGAGAAAGGTTTAAGGAAGCACATAACACATGCGACATGTGAAAGGAGGCTCAAAACTTATTCAATTTGAGTGCCCAAGGTAGAACACGTGAAAAGTGTGATTGGTTGTGCGTGGATAAGATGTCATCCTGGTGATAGGATGTCCCAGGAAAGAGCATGCCTAGGATGGAATCTTCTAGAAGAACATCATGAGGTAAAGTGGAAAGCCCAGGCTTGGAGAAGCATGCTTGCATGGACCACATTCGAAACTTGGCACCATATCTGAGGATCTTTGGAAGGTGAGTTGGCAGTGTAGGAGAATTATAAATACAAGTTCCTATGGGGTTAAACATATACAAGTACGAGGTATAGCGGGCTAGAGAGGGAGCGGAGATCTGCAGAATTACTACAAGTGGATATTTGTATTCAGGAAAGAATGTACTAAGCATGGAGTTGTAATTTTTCTTTTTCTGTTATCTTAGTTACATACGTCTAGTGATATGCATGATCATGGTCTTCTCTCTATGACACTCTGTAATGAATCAATGAATATAATGAGGTTACCTTTTATAAATAGACATGGATATCAATGGTTTTAATGCATATTTATCTCATATGAGTTCTCTTTCCTTTCATGTTATGTATGAATGCTTGTATAATTCTTTCTATCATAATGCATGTTTTGGATTCTATTAAAGTACTCAGTCTAAGGTGACTGCAAGGATCTAGAGGTTGTTCTAAGCCCTATGGTCCTTGTATGTTTCAACATCCCTCATAAAAACTCTTACACTAATAATAAATGATGCTTCCCACTAAACTCACATAAAAGAGAGACTCAAGTACCTACACGTGCCTCGGTGAGCATTCAGCTTCTCTTTGGGTGATAGGCCGGTGCACATGGGGTTCCTTCCTTTTGTGATGGGAGTAAAAATGACTACATCTTGGTTCCATTTCTAGGACCTCTTTTTGAAGTTGTAGTGGGATATAACATACATCATGATCTGTGTAGTGAGGAATGATAGAGTGGTTAACATTGGAAAATGTTGAATCATGGTTCAACAAAGACAGAGGATGAATTTTCTCGAGATTTAGCACTGGACCGAGTTTAATGTGCATAGATGGGTAGAAGATAACATCTACCATTATCTATAGGAGACCTTCTTTTGATGCTTCCTAGTAGAACTATATGAATGACTTTCATCCTATACGTCTAGATCAAGTTGGCATTATGGATCACATGTATAGACCGAAGAAGACTATCAAAGGTTTTAGCATGTAGATCTGACATGGACCCATGTTGTAGATCATTGGTGGAGAGGAGTACTTGACTAGTTACACTCTAGAGTACACCATTTCCATGTATTCTTGTCCGGAGGTTGCTAAGTTTGAATTTCTATGAGAACCTAGAGGAACATTTCTATGTGTTATTCCTCTAGCTATGAAGATATTGATGGTTACCATGAGTTTAGAGGCTTTCCCAATGGCTAGCTAAACCATTCTGAGTGTTGGGTAAGGGAGCTTGGGTGGAGGAAGATGGCAGATATCACAACAGAAAAAGGAGAGGGAAGAGAGATGGCTCAAGTATAGTGAAGTGCATGAAAGGGAGATTGCTAGATGATGTGAGGCTACTAGTGTGATGGATCTATGGAGACAGATGTTACAGGGGAAGGAGTTGAGGTTCATGCAGAGGACATGGAACTTGAGTAGTCTGTGCTACCCCATCTTGGAAAGCATGTGAGGGAGACCCCTTCAGCTTTTGGTGAGATTTTGTCGCATGGAGAAAGGAGAGTCATTGGTGCATATCTCGAACCAACCCGGATGGCGAGCCACAGTGCTTGGTTTTCACGAACTAGGAAGAAGTGTTATTGACCCAGTTGATATCAGTGGAAGAGATAGATCCATGTGCTTAGGAGATATAATTTTACATTCCCTTCTTCTATGGTTGCACATATTCCAGTATTTGGAGGAGTCTTTGGACAAGGAGCAAGTGTATAAGCTTTCGGTCTCACATCAGGGAGTGGTGCAGGACACAATAGTGGGAGTGGAGCGCTATCACAGACCATCGGCACATAGTTCAATGGACCATGGGGGTGCTTGGCACAACTCCTACAGGCCCTATTAGACCTAGTGGTTCTGGTGGATTTGGTGGCTCTGGAGGCATAGGACCCAGTGGACCTGGTGGATCAGGTGGTGGAGGAAACACCAAAGGGAACTAAGGCTCTAGCTTAGGAGGATAGGGACCCCAACCACCACCTCAAGTATTCTTTGAAATGTCTCTACATTTACCAGATTACAGGGGCATTGAGGATGTTGCGGAACATGTTCACAAGTGTGAACTGCTATGGCACGTGAAGGGTATCACAACCCCAAAACGAAAGGCTAGTCAGTTTGCAACCACATTGCAAGGGCACGCATGCATAGCTGGTATAGGAAGTATGACCCTCATCAAATGGTGGTGGAATCTACTTCCTTAAATAATGTAATCTTGGTAGAGTTCCACATTCTGAGTTCGAGTAAAAGAGCATCAACCGCTTTGAAGGATATTCAATAAGGAATGGCAGAGAGTGTGCGAGAGTATGATGCATGCTTTAAAACTATCTTGTCTAAATTATCATATGATATCCATCCTTCTTAGCATGCATAATGGTTTTTTGGAGGATTGATCACCCCTTTTAGAAGGGCCTTATCTCATAAAACTTTTACAGACCCGCGCGAAGCATTGGATGTTGCCTTACGCTACCGAGGTTGTTGGTAGTATTGATACTGGTGTTAGCCCATTCTTGGAGGCTCAAATTACTGCTATTGCAAAACATTTGGAAAAAATATCTACAAACACAGCCCATGATACTCACAGTGGTTTGTGGTACATAGATTGTGAAATAGAGGGACACGTTAACGATAGTTGCCCACGGAGGACGATACACATATTGATAGTGGATTGTGAAATTTGTCATGGGGACCATGATGCGGGTAGATTTCCTTATTTGCAGTAGCACGTGATCAGGAAGAATGTATCTTGTTATTGTAAAATTTTCACCTCTACAACCCATGATACTAAGGACTGTAGGCTCATTGATTAGAGCCATGAGGCCATTGATCATGGGGTGCACGAAACTGGTGTTGCCAATGGTTCCAAGGATAATGATCACCATTATGAGGAGCATGCGCAGAAGGAGGCATGCGTGGAAGAGGTTTTTGAGGAGGATTCCATAGTCAAGGTAACCGTGGAGGAGGAAGGAGTGAGTTCCCATGTGGAACATGTTTCAACTGTGGATCTATATAAAATTATAAGTGTGAGTGCCTGGACCTATTGTAGTGCTCATGGTGTGGAAAGAAGCATAAGTATGAGGAGTGCCTAGAATTATTTGAGCATATGAATCGAAGCAAACCTTTGGAAGGACAAGGGTGTTGCAATGGTTAGTATTAAGAAGGCATACATACAAATGGACACCCCGGGTAACACAAGATGAAGGTTTGGATCTGGTATTAGTAACAACAAGGGAAAAGACATGTGTACGAGAGAGGTGCCAAGACAGAAAAACCACGGTTTCAAGAGAGGAGGTCGTTCATAGAAAATATCCAGACCCCGCGCATCAAAATGATATATATCAGGACACCATGGATGTTATTCGAATCTTACAAGGGGAGATCCAATGTCTAAAGGAGAAATCTAGGAGGGAGGAACAAGGAAGGAGAGTCGAGGTGCAAAAGGATGACTTGGATGAGGTCAAGGAGGTGTGTAAAATGATAAGGTAGGAGAATATCATTCCCTTTCTAGGATCTTGGTTGAGAGAGAAGGTACCACATGCTAGAAAAGATCACAAGAGAAAGGTCTTGCACATGAACCTTCCCCCTCACAACCTCAACTATGATAAGGAGATTATGTTGAATGTAGTTGTAGATGGATGGCTCCTCAACAATATCCTCATTGACATAGGTGCGGAGGTTAATGTTTTGACTTTGGATGCATGGCATCAGATGGGAAGACCTACATTATAGCCATCTTTGAATGTGTTATATATGGAAAATAATAATAAGGCAATGCCCATCGGTGTCTTAAAGGATATGGCTATTACTATCTAGGGAGCTAAGTTTAGTGGGAACTTCGAGTCTTGGCACTCACCAAGGTAGATAATTTACCAACACTAGTTGGGCGTACTTGGTGTTACAAAAAAATTCGGACCTTTGGTTCAACAAAGGGTGCATCAGCTTCAAGAATAAGGAGGAACAAGTCATTATACCCCTGGTTGATGGGAATTTGACACCCTATATTGAACCATTGGGAGAATAAGTTCGGACAATATTTATGTGCGCTCAATCGAGACCCTTAGATGATACACCCTCTAACGGGGTTATCTAGTTTGAATGTGCTTAGTCATGAGTGATACCACCAATTTGGCATATGAAATTTGGATGGAAATTACAAATTAATGGGACATTAGTTGAGAGGTTTGGTGACCAAGGTAATAAAGGCGCACATGGTTAGGCACTTTGGAGGAAAAGAACTACCCAAGTAATCGGGAGGAGCCTTCCCTTATATCTTTCTACGGGAGGTAGAATCTCGGTGGAAGGATGAGAAGCAATAGAGGAGATGTTAAGTTATGTCTTTCTTGGAAAAGCAGATTGGTGGTTGTCCAAATATTAGGAGAGCCTTTTAGAATGGCATGAGGTAAGAATTGTGCTCTCTGTCGATTATCCAGGAGTAATGTACCCACCATCATCAAGGAGTACTATGGGAAGGATCCTACCTCTTTCCATATCCGGGAGTGTGAACGGGTTTGGAGAGAAGGAATAGAAGCTTTTCCACCATCCCTCTGGGTTCACAAGTCGTATTCTACACTACGGGGTTGTGCATGCGCATGGTACATTCATTCGGAGACACACCTCCGAGACAAGGAATTCTCAAGAGCTCGCGGTGACCTTATTCAAACCTTTTAATATCGTAGTACGAAGCCATCGGTTGATAAATCCTTGTAGGTTATTAAGTTCCTTACCATGGGGATAGTCCTAGGATGAAATATAGGCTATTGGAATTACTAGGTGAACTAGGATTGGAGGTGGGTTTTGAAAAAGAAGATGAAGTAGAAGAGTTATAGCTTGAGTGCGCGTGTTTGGAAAAAGAGAAGGGAAAGTTGGTGTATGTGACTAATGTAGAGGAATCAGAAAGCCTAGATATTAGCCATTCTGTAGGGACATGTGAGGTAGTGGAAAGTGCAAATGCTCATGTGCGTGCTTACCATGAGCCTTTAAAGATGAAGAAAGTTAACATCAGTTTAGAAGAAGAACCTAAGGAAGATATTATTGGGGATTACTGGACAGAGAAGGAAGTATCGAATATCATTTATCTATTGCATGAATTTGAGGATTTATTTCCACATGGCTATCATGAGATCAAATTCGTTCACCATTCCTTGGGGGAGATGAAGATAAAACTGAAGGATAGTATGTGCCCGGTTAGGAAAAGGCCCTACCAGATGAATCCCAACTTGTGTGTGAAGGTCAAGGAGGAGATAGAAAAAATGATAGCTTCTAGGATCATTGAGGCAGTGGAAGAATCAAAGTGGATAATTCTGATGGTAATCAACATCAATAAGGATGGATAAACTCGAGGACACAGGCAAAGAAATGGAGCAGATTGTGGAAATTTTTGGAACCCAGGGAGTTGGCCTAAGTTTTGATGAAGTGAGCACCACTGGTGGGCGACCTCTCCGAGAAGGCACGAGGTGAGATCGAAGTATGGAATAAGCTAGATGCAGACCTTCAGAAAGATTTTCCTAGCTTGTTGAATTAATGTCCCCCCCATTCTTCATTCTTTCCCCGATTCTTTCATTCCTTATTATTTTTGTAAAGTGTAAGACTATTCATTGGTTCCCTAGATAGTAGGCATCTTGGTCAAGTAAAATGTTTCTAAGGATGGAGAATAGGCGTAGTGTGGGGTGATTTTGGACCCATAGAATATTGGCCAAGTATGAAGGCACATAGGCGACAGGGTCCCAGTTATGAAAAGGCATGCAAGGAAAAAGCATATGAGAGAAAGGTTTAGAGAAGCACATAGCACATGCTACACATAAAAGGAGGATAAAGACTTAGTCGATTTGAGCACCCAAGGAAGAACACATGAAAAGCATGATCGGTTGCACATGGATAAAAATTCAACCTGGCGATAGGATGGCCCAGGAAAGAGCATGCCTCAGATGGAATCTTCTAGAAGAACATCATGAGATAATGTGGAAAGCCTAGGCCTGAAGAAGCATGCTCGCATGGACCGCATTCGACACTTGGCACCAGATCTGAGGATGCTGGAAGGTGAGTTGGAAGTCTAGGAGAATTATAAATACAAGTGCCTGCAGAGTAAAAGATATACAAGTACGAGGTATAGCGGGTTAGAGAGTGAGCGGAGCTCTGTAGAATTACTGTGAGTGGATATTTGTATTTAGGAAAGAATGTACTAAGCATGGAGTTGTAATTTTTATTTTTTTGTTAGCTTAGTTACATACATCTAGTGATATACATGACTGTGGTCTACTCTCTGTGACACTCTGTAATGAATCAATGAATATAATGAGGTTACCTATTATAAATAGACATGGATATCAATGGTTTTAATTCATATTTCTCTCATATGAGTTCTCTTTCCTTTCATGCTATGTATGAATGCTTGTATAATTCTTTCTGTCATAATGCATGTTTTGGGTTATATTAAAGTACTCATTCTAAGGTGACTGCAAGGATCTAGAGGCCGTTATAAGCCCTATGGTCCTTGTATGTTTCAAACTCCCTCATTAAAAATATTACACTAATAATAAATGATGCTTCCCACTAAACTCACATAAAAGAGAGACTCGAGTGCGGGCGCATGCCTCGGTGAGCATTTAGCTTCTGGGTGATAGGTTGGCATGCATGGGGTTCCTTCCTTTTGTGATGGGAGTAGAAATGACTACATTCATTCACGTTATTCCAAACAAATAATAGCACTCAAGAAATAAAAACTCCTGTAACTATCCCATACTAATTACAAGAACTTTGATTACAAGAATCGCAAACCCAGTTTTCCATAGTCATCTTCACATAATAAAATATTCATAGATATGTCCAAAAATTCAACATTTTTCATATCCATAACATCATCTCATTTATTTAATAAAGTCACTAGATTTACTACACACAAAATCTAGATAAACATGACATATACATGGTCATATAAAAAAGTATGTTCCAATTTATACCAAAATCATAATCAAGATCGAAAATTTTATTTTTCATAGTTATCAATTCTAGTGAATCATAGTTAGAATATTTTTCTCATTCTTGAGAGATAGGTTTCTATCCTGGGACCTATAGGTTATAAAATTCCACCAAATTGTAACTATTTCATATGGATTTTCATTTCATATTTATCCAATTTATACCAAGATATAATTAACATATACAAAGCATTTATATATGGTTATCAACTTCTATGTTGTTAAATTGTGACACATTGTTAGACCTCAATCAATGGTTAAAGTTGTAGTATCATTTATGTGAGGTACCAGTTTATTCTTACATTATTCATAATACTTCTTAATTTAATTCATTCTATTTATTTAATTAATATTTTCATATATATATAGCTTTTTTTACTTTCTTATTTGTCATCCTTCATTGGTTTTCAATCTTATCATGTTTTTCATTGATTTAACCTAACTCACAAAAAATAATATCATTCATATAATATTATGTGTCTTTTCTTGATCAATATATGTTGCTTAACAATTACATCTAATTTCACCTAAATTTTCTAAGTGTTAAATAATTTATCTATACATACCCATCTTGCTTCACCCGATTCTTAGAGCATTTCGTTGAATATTGACAAAATAGATAAGGGTAAATGGGCTAGGAGGAATACCTGTTAAAGATAGTTAAAGGTTGTTGCACGCGTATGACTTCTTGATCCACAACTGATCGTGAGAGATTCCTTTTAGCTAGGAGGAACTACCTAAAATGAACAACATGACCACCAAAAGAAATTAAATAGCATATGACACTAGACTCATTTAGCGTATACTAGTTTTGGGAAGTGTGATACTCCTAGAAGGTTGTCAATACATTTATTTAAAACATTTCAATGTTAAAAATAATTGAAATCATATTGTAGTTAAAATGATTTATTTATCTCATTCGACTACAATGAATAAATTCATTCACAACAAGCTAATATATGGTTGAATTTGAAGGGAAAGGTCTCTGTCAGTGAGTAATCGAGTGGTCGAGTCCTGGTTTTGGGTGTTTGGTGGGGAAGTTAGGCTTTGTTCTTGGTATGAGGGTAAAACAAAGAGACCAACATCAGTCTAGTGTAACCGATGACGGTTTAGTACGTAATGGCGATGGTCATGGGTAACCAACGTTAGCATAGTCAGGTGACAGAAACTTATAAAAATCTTGGTGTTGGGACAGATATGAGGCTAAATGAAAATGGAGAGGGTAATGGAAATGTCTGTGGAGATCTTAGGTATACTCAGAGGTGTTTAATAGTTAGGTATGGGAAATTTAGTGGTGTGGGTGAAGGAATGATCAAACTTGCATGAAGGTAAATGGTGGGAGAATGGGGGTGCAAGTAGAAACTGATAATAGAGGTAACAGAGCCTACTAAGACAAAAATGGATGAATGTTGGTTAACAAAGTACTTACTTGTCATATGAGCTTGATGGATGGATAGAAATGGAAGTTGATCAAATGGATGGAATTTGATGTGGTGATGGTGCTTCCCCGGATGCTTCCATGAATGCAAATTGCTATGTGATCACTATTATCCAAAATGAGCCCCTTGCTCATTTTGTGGCTGACTCCCTTCATTCTTCCCTCTCTTGTGCCTCAGTCATAATTTTTTTCTTTTCAGGCACTTAAAGACCTTCTAGAAATGGCACCATTAGATATAGGATTTTCTCAGCTTTCCAAAAGGTAAAGTTTTCCTCCTAACTCCATGTATTTTTGAAGTTATGGCTTGGTGGAGTTTTTGTGGGAAATTTTCCTTGACAAGCCCGAGCCAATAAGGTGAGGCCACGTGTCCTCGAAGGGTGGGGCGAGGTAAACTTGGAATTTTTACCAAGTGTTTGGAAATATTTTGGAAGGAATTCTTTGCCCGAAGGCCCACCGATGAATTGAATGCTGCCACGTGTCCAGGTGGAGGGAAGATAGAAAATTTGACTAAGTGTTGGTGTCATGTAAAAATCTCTAGGAAAGGTCCGCACCCAATCACATTATGCCACGTGTCCTTAGGCCAAAGAAGTGGCGAAGGGTAAAGATAAATTTGAAATTTTGCCGAAGTGTTTTGGTGAGAGGAAAGGAGAAATTTTGGCCCGCAGGCTGTGAGAGAATAAGATGATGCCACGTGTCTCAGGGGCCATCGAAGCTTCAAATACACGGGAGAAATTGCGAATTTTTCCCAAAGGATAGCACAATAAGAATTTTTCACCCACATGTCCTGTGACGAATGGAAACCCACCACGTGTCTTCAATCGGTGGAGCATGGGGAAAAAATTGGAAGATTTTCCCAAAGCAAAATCAAAGAAAAATTTCAAAGGAAAAGCTCGCCCCCAAAACCCGAGCCAATCAAATCACGCCACATGTCCATGTGGCGGCAAAAACACAAGGCAAGCCCACAGGGAAAAATGGCAGGGAAGGCCCACATCCAATGGGAGCTCACCACATGTCCCATCAGGGAAAATGGTCCAGAGTAGGTGGAGAATTTGAAAGCAGAGGCCCGCAACGAATCATATCATGCCACGTGTCCTCAAGTCATCGGCCCGGTGGAGAATTTTTGGAAAATTTTCCAATGGCCAAATGGTGGAAAATGAAGCACAGAAGGCCCATGTCCAATCAGAACATGCCATGTGGCACCAGGAGCGGTGGAGTGCGGAGATTTTGGGAAAATTTTCCCAAATGCAAAAAGTGGGAAAATTTCAAATTTTCGGCCTGCCATCCCGTTTTGGCCTGTTTTGCCCTAAATTTTCAAACGACCATAACTTTCGATCTAGAGCTCAGTTTTTCACGTTCTTTATATCAACAGAAAGATGGTGAAATTATATACATGATTATGGGATCAATTTTGTATTTTGATGGAGTTTAGAGAGATAAAATTTGAAAACACCTCTGGCACGTAGAAATCAACAGAAATGACATTTCAACCACCATTTTTAATGAAGAATGGCTCACATTCTCTCCCAGCATGGTGAAAAATGTCAAGGAATGGACCTGTAAGGATTCCCATGCTGTTTTATTGCATTTTGGTCGGTGGTTGAAGCTCCTCTCATGTTTTCCCATGTTTCTCTCTCCTAGGCTCGTTTCTTGCCTTGTAAAAGCTAGAATGGGCTCATTTTGAAAGAGAGACACTCTTTTAGCTCTGCAACTTCCCTTTTCTTCCTTTTGGGAAAAATTTGTGGAAATTTTTACCTTTCCATGCAAATACAACACCTCTTTTGCCTCTTGGTCATTGTAATGCACTGTGTTAGACCTGGAATGATAATATATGCTCTATGATTAAAAGTTTTCTCAATCCTTTCATATGTTTATCATTGTTTTCCTAACCTCTCATCACATTTTGGAAATTTGTGCATGTTTTGTGCTATATTTCTTCCTGGACTGTGTATGTTTTGTAGTAGCAGGTGTCTACTACTCCCTTGGTGCATCACCTTATCAGTATTAGTCTCATTTTTCTTGCATTCTCTATCTCTGTCCCCTTGGAATTTAGAGTAGGAATTAGGAATTTAACCCTCTGCAAATTTCATGCATATACCTGATAAGAGGAGTTGAGGAACCAGCCTCTAACCTAGAGATTCTTTTCCCATTTTTACAAGTCCCACACTTGGGGAAAAGATTCAATGTTGTGCAATCACACTGGATGTCCAAAATGTCAAACTAGAGATCTGATCAACATCCAGGGGTGTTGCTGATTTGCAGTAACAATCACTTATGGTGCTTGGCTATGGTTGTTCAGATGTATGTGTGAATATTGGTTCTACTTGTATGCAGCTCTAGTTTTCGTCCCTTTCTCTATGAATGTGCCAACCTCAAAATAAGGTTGTTTTGGGGAATAAATGATAACCAATGATGGTTCCGGGTTGACCAGTGGTGGTTTAGGGTGACTAGCATTGGTTAGGGCGGGATTTTCTAGGTCTTCTAAAAATGGGTAGATCCACTTGATTTTTTTGATCTTCTTTATTTTCCTTCGTGGATTAGAACGAAAGATGCTTTTTTCTATGGGCGAGAATATGGTTAGAGGGAATGTAGGCTTTGATTTTTAGGGTTTAGGTAGGTCTTAGTTAGTTATGGCAACATACTCGAGAATAGGTTTGGGGATGAGGTGGCTAGGTGTGGTGTATGGGTGAGGTGGTGTGTGAGAATTATCTCAATTAGCATATTTAAATAATAAATATTATGATATCATGAATTAATTTAATTAAATTAATATTAGAGTGGGGTGAAATGAGCCATGGTTAGGTGAGTTAGTTCAAGGTGATTATTTCACGCAGGACCAAGGGGAGTGTGACCTAATTTTGGTATCTACATTTTCTTCTTTTTGTTGCGTAGCTTGTATTGGTAAATGATGTTGACAAAAATAAGATGTGGTTGCCCCATGTGTGGGTGAAGGTGATCCCCTCAAACCCGGGCGGATGAGGCAAAAGGTAGAATCGGTGAGTGGTTTGATAAAAGGTGAATGTGATGAAAAGGAAGGTGGGAAATGGGGGTAAAGGGGTAAAGGGTCCAATCAGGTAATCCAGGTAATGGGTCAGGGTCAAAGGTAGTAACAATCAAATGCATGCACATGTATAAATTGCAGCATGGTACTAGGTTGAAGAGCATGCAAACTCTACATTGTCTAAGGTTAATAGGTTTATCCAAACAAGGTTGAGGTGATTTTAGATCCAAGGTATAGGATATGGCCAGAAACACATCATAGTCGGTATAAGAATGTTTAGGTATGTTCCGGTACACCAAAGGTTGGGTTAGGATAAATGGTCACAGCAAGAGGCAAGGTAAGGTCATTAGGTCAAACAATGTGGGTAACATTGTCGCAGGGTATAGTGAGCACATGAGGTCACAGGTCACTAACAATGTTCCAAGTCCAAGTATCTAGGTCACGGCATGGGTAGGGCCAAGGTATGGGTAAAATAAAGAGTCCCAAATGATGAAGGGTTAGGTGGTAAATGATGAGGTCAAGGGGGTAAAGTGAAGTGTCCAAGTCAGGTGTGGGTGAGGTAGAAAGGATTCAGGCCAGCAAATTAGGGGTAGTGGGTAGGAATAAGACTAAGCAGATAATCGATGATGGTCATAGGGAATTGATGCTATCATCATGAACCAACCATGGTAGGCTATAGCATAGGACTGATGCCGGTCAAGGTAAAACCATCGCCGGTCAAGGTAAAACCATCACTAGTCAAGTCGGGTAGGCTATAAAAAGAAAAAGTGCCACATTTTGAAAATCATTTATCATTTACCAAATTGGAGAAAATGACAAGAGAGAGATAAAGAGGTGGAAAGTGACCAAATGACAACAGAGAGCTGAGTTGGTGAGCCATGAAGAGGGATTTATCGTTGGTCGATAGGTGGGTCTATGAGCGTGGTGATTAGATTGGGTGATTGTTTTTATTTGATTGAGCCAGCTGACGATCGGTGATGGAGAGGGCGGGAGAGGATCGGGTGGACTTGCAAGCAGTGCCCGGTGCCACCACGCAGATGGTAGCATGATGAGGTAAGATCCTATTCCTATTGTTTTTTTTTGTGAGTAGGTGGAGGGTAGGAATTAGGTAGGAGGGAAAATGGGGTTTTTTTTGGGGGGAAACTATTAAAATTTGAATGTGGGGGTTTAATGAGAAAAGGGGAACAAGGGAGGGTAGATTTAGGTAAGTAAGGGGTGGGAATAGGTAATTGGGTAGGTATTGGTAGGGGAAATGGGTAGAAAGGAGGAATGTGGGAGAAAAATGGGAGGGCGTCGCGGGTTTTTCACCAGTGATGATGACGAAACGTTGGTTTTCTCTTAGCCAACATTAGTGGGTAAGGACCGGTATCGGTCACAGATGTGATGATTGATGTCGGTTAGCATTGGACCATGGTCGGTTAATGTTGATGAGGCGGTCACAAGAGGATAAAGATAAAAAAACCTCAAGGATCTAAAATGGATGGATTATAGAGTATATAGTAGGGGTAGGGAGAGTTATGGGTATGGGTAGGTGAGTGAATAAGGAATATTAGTGAGAGGGGCACAATGAAAATAGGTGAGGGTTTGCGGGCATGGGGGTAGATAGGTGGTGCTGATTTAGGGCATAGATATAGGTGAAAGGTTTATTTAGTTAGGGTAAGCAATATAGAGTGGGTGGCAAGGTTGCATGCAGGTGTGATCAAGTTTGATTGATATGATTGGTTGTATGTAGGCTAAGGACCAGCTACGGATGAGGGATAGAGTACCTCCCTTACTCATGGAGATACGGGGAGATGACATGTGAGGAGTGGATCCATGTTGTAGATGTGGGTCTGATTGGTGTCAGATGCTACCGACACGTAGTCTGGGAGGCGAGTTTGATGGTTTCCCTCATCGATAGATGGGATTTGGCAACCAATACATTCCATTTACCGATGGGTGAGATCACGATCACCCTAGAGGATGTTTACAGATCCTGTGACTTCCTATAATAGGTACACAAGTGTACTCAATCTCCTTAGAGGCATCCGAGGAGTTACTATTACCAGTGTTTGGAGAGGGGCTGGCATTGTTAGGATTCCACAGTGCAGCGCATGAGCTACGGGGTGATGTACCAAGCCTACCCCAAGGAGATGAGGTTGGTAGTGCTTTTGATGGAGGTAGTTTGTTGTTTTACACTACCAGATGTAGAGGGTGGGAGATTCCCATGGTCACTGATGGGGTCCTACATGACATGGTGGAGAGCAGGACTTGGTTTGCATGGGGGCCTGCATTCTTGGTATAACTATATAGGGAGCTATGGGCGTATGGGTGACTACGGTGGTTCAGCTTATGCTACACATTCTTGTTACATTGTTGGGCCTATGAGCACATTATGTGTGTGTGCCTAGTTAGTATGCCTTAGGCCGATGTATTCGAGCCAGGTTTTGTTCGAGTGGGCTACAGTGATGGGTGTCGGTTATGGGAGAGCATTGAGTGGCTAGAGTGACACATGATGTAGCCTATTACAGGTGATTACTGGAGGGGTTGTCTAGTGTGGAAATTATTTGAGGCCATATATAGGCTATCCTTCATACAGAAGATGGCAGATGGAGATGGATGGGCTATAGATTTATAGGTGGATAGAGGGGCGGGCTAGGGAGCATGAGATGATACCCATAGACCGGGTCAGATGGTAGTTTGGGTTGCCACAGGATATACCCCACCCTTCCCTCAATATAGGAGAGATGATGTGGAGAGGCCTATGTCTCCACCATGACCTACAGTGCCGATCGGGAGGAGGAGTAGCTGGTCAACCGATAGATAGATGATGTCGGGGTGATAGATAGGTATAGACAGTGTGGGATGCACAACTATGAGAAGTACGATGATGAGGCTAGGGGCAGCTAGATTTGGCTACTATCATAGTGCAGAGAGATGTCCCTACAGGGGTAGGTGGCTACCCTAGTGACCCATTTAGGCATAGTACAGGACATCTATAGGGGGCCGAGGCACGAGTTGCGACCTTGCAGGCATAGGTGGCCACTTTTCAGCACATGGAGTATAGGGACCAACACCCACACTGAGAGGGAGAGGGAGAGGGTGGAGATGGAGATGGGGTATAGGTAGCCACCCTACAGTGCAAGTGAAAAATTTACAAGGCTAGTTGGCCATGGCACAGGGGTAGGTTATAGGTTTGTAGGCCGATTGGCCACTACATAGGCATAGATAGTGGCCCTTTAGCCCAGTGTATAGTGCATAGCTCTCGGGGTCGATGGCACCACCACATGGGGGAAGGACAGGGTCTCATTATTCGGGTAGGATTAGGGGAAGGGTTAGAGGTCGATGGTACCACCACAGATAGTACCCACTGCTAGATTAGAGATGTCATGGGTGAGGTGAGATACTACCAGATCATTTGATGGTAGTGGGGATATATGTCTTATCATATGCTATACAAAGCACAAGAGCACAACAGCCTCGAACCGAGAGGAGAAGATCCCACACACATAGTGTGGAGAGTATAGGGGGCTAGCAGCCTAGGGGCTAGTTTAGGGTGAGGCCACTAGTGCATGGAGGCTAGCTCTAGAGGTAGGACCATCAGGGGCTAGACCAGTGGGCAGGCGAGAGGAGGTCATCGGACACCGGGCTAGAGAGGAGCGGGGAGAGACATATGAGATAGGTTTGGACATCAGATGGGGTGATGATTGAGCTCCATGCATGATTATTTTATTGTTGATATCATATTTTTGACATATATACTAGCTTGCGTGCCAAAGATAGTGAGGATGTACATGAGAGTTTTTGAGATTTTTTATATACACGGCCTGCGTGCCGAAAGATATTTGAGAGTCATGTATATGGATACACATGTTTAGATGATTGATTTATAGAGATGATGGTGATTATGGTCATTATGTGTATATGGTTGTGTTTAACTTGCTATTTTGATTTGTATATGTGATGGAAACTAAGTAGTGTAGGCATGATAGAGCCAGGTCATAGGCATGGATCGAGTCAGTTTTTGGTTTAGGCATGGATGGAGTCAAGTTAGGCATGGATTGAGTCAGGTTGTGGTTTAGGCATGGATGGAGTTAGGTTGTTGTTTAGGCATGGATGGAGTCAGTCATGGCATGGATGGTCAGTTGGGTTTAGGTATGGTTGAGTTGGGATTGGTTGAGTTTGTAATTCATTAATTTGTGTAATTAATGATGATATGGGTCACATTGAGATGTTTTATAGTAACATGCATGATAATGGTAAAGAAATGGTAGACATAATGAATGTATGAATGATGATGGTAAAGATGTGAAGCAATTGTTGTTTTTTTGTTTAATTTCCAATTATTGATATAAAAAGGAAATAACTAGGGTAGAATGTGATTAGGAAAGGGAAAAGGGGAATTGGTTAGGGTAGAGAGTGGCGAGCTAACCTCCAAGGGCCCCATGCCCTCAGAGTGCTACCTACATAGTCTCAAAAAAAGGGACCTCAGGCCGATGTAGTTCTCCCATAAGCTAGGGAAAAATTAGAGGAGGTATGAGAATGGGTTGGTAGGTTATAGGCATGGTTGAGTCAAGGTCATTTAGGTATGGGTGAATTGTGGGCACATTGGTATGGGTGATTTTAAGTTGATTGTGGTGAAAGAGGAAAATTTCCCAGAGATAAGCATCAAGGATCTAGTCCTGTATAGGATGATCAATACGTAATGAAGAAGTTAAAAGATAAGAGGAGGCAAGAAAGCCACCTGATTGGTAAGGATCATAATGGGTGGGTCATACCTTAGATAGGCAATGAACATAAGACCCTAAAGACATTACATGATTGATTATTCTAAAGGTGAAGAGTAGTCACATGATCACCAAATGTCACGGTTCCAGTAGGTCCCTTGAGGTGGTAGGAAATGAAAGTGTGAATGGTGAGAAGGTGAAAAGTGGTTAGTTTATATGGTGTGAGGTAGCATGCCTTTTTGGCAAAGAGATCCAAGATCACAATAAACAAGTCCATGATGAAAAAGTTTTTTCTATTTTGACTTATATTTGAGATAGACTGATCGATGCGGGAAGTCTATATGGGATGAGGAAATTAACTCCTTGAGGTCTTCAAAGCTGATCGATGCGGAAGCTTTATTTTTTTTTTTTTTTTTTTTTTTTAAAGCAGGCTTTACATAGTTGTCCTTTGAGGGAGTAGTCTATTTATAGCAGCGATGTAGAGAGAAAGATGTCCTTTTGAGGGAGTCATCTTTTTATTGAAGTTTGACTCAAGGAGTTGGATCCCATGTGAGGGATTTTAAGTCATGGACAAGACTAAGGTGAAGAATCGATTCTTGTTCAGAAAGCAAGGTGAAATGACCATGGGATCTCATCTAAAAGTAGATGAAAAGTATCCATGAGAATCATGCCATGTGCAGAGCCATGGTACACATATTTAAGAGAGGGTAAAAGAGTGATGGGTATACACATGATTCTTGTTTAATCATTGGGGATGGCATAGTGAAAGGAGGGAAGTGAATAGTGCTCAAGGGATGAGCATGAAAAGAGGTGGAAGGTGAGGTAGGACTAAAAGTCAATAGTAGAATGGTCAAGATGTAAGGCATTAAGGGGTTCAGGTTTGGGTTTACATCGAGTGAAGATAAATGATATGCACCTGATCCATAGGTATGAGTCACGATGTATGGTCCAAGCCAATTAGGAGAAAATTTTCCCGTTTACTTTTTTTCTACTTTGGTTACATGTTGATTTTCCTTTAGGACAAGGTCACCAACTTGGAAGGTTCATTCATGGACACGTTTGTCATAGGCACGTTTGATACATTTTTGGTAAACTTGAAGATGGTCAAGAGCATTAAGATGATGTTCATCTAATAACTCAAGTTGTGCTAAATGGTCCTGGTGAAAGTCATCATCATTGAGCATGTCATGGAGAGAAATGCGAAGTGATGGAATCTGGACTTCGAGAGGTAGAACAACCTCTATACCATAGACCAGAGAAAAAGGTGTGGCAGCATAGTGGAAGTGTGAATACTAGTATGGTATGCCCATAGGGTGAAAAAGGAATGTGTGTATGCTAGTCCTTCCCAGTATCATTAACCACTTTCATGAGAATTTTGTTCAGGGTTTTATTAGTGGATTTGGCTTGGCCATTGGTTTGTGGGTAATATGGTGATGAGAAACTTAGTTGAATACCAAAGGCATCACAAAGTTTCATAAGGTTTTATTTTTGAATTGTTTTTCCATTATCAGTGATGAGGTGATGTGGGACACCAAAGTGACAAATAATGTGATGATTGATGAACTCACATATTTTCTCAGCTTTTGTGGAGATGAGAGGTATGGCTTCAACCCATTTGGTGTAATATTCGGTAGTGGTGATGATCCATTGATGTCACTTGGGAAGAATGGGGATTGATTTCTCTGAAAAGATCCAAACCCCATTGAGAGAAGGGCCAAAGGTCACGGGTGACCTATAAGGCATGACTAGGTGTATGATGAAGATTGGCATGTTGTTGGCATTTTACACAATGCTTAACATAGTCACAAAAATCATGGTTAAGGGTCAGCCAGTAATAACCTAGGGTGAAGAATACACTTAGCAACAACAAGGCCACTAAAGTGACCTCCACATATGCCATCATGAACTTCCTTAATGGTATAAGGAATTTTAGAACTCGTAAGGCACCGTAAGAGAATACCATCAAAGCCATGCTTATAGAGGAGGCCACCCATGATGACATAATGAGAGACCCTTTTAAGAAAGGTGCATTGTCCATTATGAGTGAGGTCGGGAGGTAAGATGGAGAGGGAAAGATAGTTTGAGTATTGTTTATACCAAAGGTCACTCGGTCGGGAGCAGTGGTTCCGATAGAGTAAACTTCACAAGGTAAATAAGAGGGTGATTGGAGTCTTTGTATGGTGACAAATATTTTAGAGTCGGTGGGTGAAGCGGGTATCTGAGAAGCCAAGCAGGCCATGGTATCTACAAATTTGTTGGTAGAATGGGGGATGGTTTGAAGGGCGTAATGGTCAAGGTGGTCAAAAGTATGTCCACATGATTTTATACTTTTGAAGTATCTCATTACGACACTGGTATATACCATTGACTTGGTTTATGACCAATTGAGAATCACCAAAGATGTTGATTGACTTGACATCTAAGGCATAAGCAGCCTGGAGACCCAATACGAGTGCTTCATATTCAGCAATATTGTTTGTATAATCAAAATCAGTTTGAAAGACAAAGGCATGGGTTCACCATCAAGTGGAATGAGGATAACACCAGCCCCACCCCCATGCTGACACTTGGAACCATCAAGAAGAGTGTCATTTGGTAAGTGGGTTCATCCAGGAAAGGGTAGCAATAGACTCATCTGGAAAGTCAAAATTAGAGGGTTGATCCCCGAAAATAGGTGCATCACCAATTGGTTGGGTGATAGCTTGGCCCTTGATGGACTTTTGATGGATGAATTTGAGGTCGAGGTCAGCTAGAAGCATAAGCCAATGTGCAACCATTGATTTTGGTAAGGTTTGGCATACATGAAGTGTAAGGGGTCGGTGTTGGTCACAACATAGGTTTTGTGGTTAAGTAGGTAATGGCGGAGTTTGGTGGCAACAAAAACTAAGGCTAAGAAAAAAATTTTGGCATGGGTGTATCGGTTTCATAGTCTAGAAGAGTATGGCTTATGTAATAAACCACTTGCTCCCTATGTTGTTCATCATGATGAGCGAGCATGGCCCCTAAGGAGTGATCGGTAGCAGAGATGTATAGGTAGAAGGGTTGATCATCTTTAGGTGGAATGAGTATGGGTGGTTGGAGAAGGTATTGTTTTAAGGCCTCAAAATATTTGTGGCAGTCATCATCCCATTTAAAGGAGACATCCTTTTTGAGAAGATGATGAAATGGCTGACATCGATCGAAAGTTGTGAAATGAAATGATGAATAGACTGCAACTTACCTTGTAGGCTATGGAGCTACCACAGATTAGTGGGTGGAGGCATTTCGAGAATGGCCTTGACTTTAGCAGGGTCAACCTCTATACCACATAAGGAAACAATAAATCCCAGGAGCTTTCCCGAGAGAACCACGAAAGACACACTTCTTGGGCTGAAGGTGAACACAATACTTAATGAGGTGGTCAAAGATGGTTTTTAGGATGGTGAGGTGCTTAGAGTGGCATTTAGATTTGGCAAGGAGATCATCCACATAATCTTCCAATATATGGTGCATGATGTCATGGAAGATGTAAGTCATAGCCCATTGATATGTGGCACCAACATTTTTAAGGCCAAAAGGCATGACTCGATAGCAGAAGGTCCCCCAAGGGGTGATGAATGTGGTTTTGTGTTGATCCTCTGGGGCAAGAAAGATTTGGTTATAACCCAGAAACCATCCATGAGTGATAGCATCTCATGACCAGTGGTAAGGTCAACCAGTTGGTCAATACCGGGTAGAGGAAAGTCATCTTTTGGGCAAAAGCTAGGTTGAGGTCATGGAAATCTATGCAAATGTGAAGTCCCCTATCACCTTAGTGACTAGGAAAATGTTAGAAATCCATCGGGGATAATCAATGGGTAAGATGAAGGAAACAAAAAGAAGGTGTTGAAGTTCTTCTTTGACCAGAAGAGCAATGCGAGGGTGCATTTTCCTCATCTTTTGTTTTATGGGTTTGGCATCGGGAATGGTTACGATATTGTGGACCACTATGGTGGGGTCAATACCAGGCATGTCTGCATAAGACCAAGCAAAATCATGGTTATGATTTTTGAGAAAAGAAGTGATGGCTTCTTGTTCAGCAGTATCTAAAGATTGGCCAATCTTTAGAATGTGTGGGTCATCCTGAGTGTGGATGTTGATTTTGATAGTTGATTCATTCAACATGGTTTGCATCTCAAGATGGTAATGATGATGAATATATGAGTCTTCTGCACCAAGGTAGGTGAGTATAGATTCATCATCCTGACATTGAATGACATTAATAGAAGGTGTATCATCATCGATCATTTTAGGATACAGGAAGGGAAGAGAAGAGGGAGCCTCACCCTCACGTTGATAAGTCAGAGGCCCCAAGGAAATGGTGTTTATGAAAAAAAAAAGTTAGGAGGGATGGATTCTGATCCATCGACTCTGTCGGTGAAGGTGGTGAAGAAGGTGGAGCAGGTGAAGTGAAGAAGGTGGAGAAGGGTCGATATCCTCAATGAGTTCAATGCGAGCCTTCTTGGTAGGTAGTTCAACAAAGCCGATACCACTATGGTCGTTATGTTTATGGGTAGTACATGGAATAATAATGTGATGGCCTTTCTCATAAAATCCAAAACCAAAACCCTTCCACACACATCGGTGTAGGAAGGTGTGGGTGAAACGATGATTGGTGAGTGACTGGAGGTCGGTAGAAAATGGGTGGGTTTGTGATGGTGGTTCAGGTGTATAAGTGGTAGTATCAAGTCCCCCATAGGTGAGATTGGTGCGAAGGTGGGGAGGACCATAAAGGAGACACTCTCCTATGTGGTGATCATAGTGAGGGTGTTGGTGAAGGCTTCCATACTCTTGTGGAGTAAGGAATGTGTTGACATTATATAGGTGATACTCCCCCAGAGTGAGGCATTGAAAAATGCCTTCCAAGGGATCGTGGTCGATATGTGGGTAGCTGGATAGATGATGTGTTAGAGATTGGATCGAGGTGGAGCCAACTGATTGGGAGGCTGATGGGTCAGTCGTGGAAGGTCATGGCAAGGTGGTAGGATGGAGGATTTAGGTGCGGTTGAGGTAGTGGTGGCACTTGGTGGGGAGGTGTAGGTGAAGAGGAAGTGGTCATGGATGAAGATGCCTTAATGGGTATAAGCACGTCATTGGGTTGGTAAAGCATGTTGTAGGTTTTGAAAGGTGATGGGTCAGCCAAAATGGTATAGGTGTGCCCTTCATGCTCAAACTTCACACAACGATGCAAAGTGGAAGGAACACAACCCATAACATGAATCCAGGGTCTACCAAGCAACAAGTTATATTGAAATTCCCCCTCCAAGACATAAAATAACTCTAGAATAGTACGGGGGCCACGCAAACATGGAGGATGATGGTGCCAAGTGTAGAGGTGATAGCATCATTAAATGAATGCAACATGATGGGATGTTTATGCATGTAATTTCGGTATGCATATTTGGTCAAATGCATGGGAGGAGATGATGTTAATGCTAGTGCCCCCATCGATCATAACATGTCATACATGTATATTATCAATATGGATGAGAGATGAAAAGGGTTGGATCAGGTCATCGGTTTGGTGTGGTGTGATCTCTTCATCTGAGAAGCTGAGGGTGGCTACTTGGTGAGTAGGTGGAGGTGTAGAAGAAGGTGGTAATTTGGTAAGAGAGGCTACATGATGAGGTGTAATAATGGAGGCTACGGGTGTAGGGTCATTGGGTAAGACCTCAATAGACTGAAGAACCTCCATGAGAGCTTGGTGATGGGATTCAGAGGTTTGGATGAGGTCATATAGGGACATTTTGAGGGAGGATTGGTGTAATTGTTTGAGCATCGCGATGATGTGTAACCCCATTGAAATAGGATATGTGGGGCCATGGATAGTGACTTTAGGTGTGGGTGCAGATGGTATGTTGGGTATAGGGTTGGTCGGTGGGTCGGTTTCCTTTTCCTTTCCTTTATCCTTCTAGTGCAGTGTGGGTAGCAATGTGGATCATGTTGATTTGAGGTGGGGAGGTAGGTGAAGTAGGTGAGCCATGAAAGGTATAGTGATAGGAAGGGAAGAAGCCAAGAGGTGGGAAGGAACCTTGTGAAATGAGTTGGGCACACCGACATTTGGGTGGAGGTTTGGTGAGTTCTCTGATATGAACCATGTTAATTTCAAATCTCGGAGGTGGCTCTAAGAGTTGTGGGGGTGGAGGTCTTGGTCATTGAGTAGGAAATGAGGGAAGAACTATGGAAACTGGTGTTGGTGAAATGGGGTCCTCATCGAGAAGGTCATCATCATCAAAGTTTTCTTCAGGAGGACACAACTAGATAAGAAGCTTTTCAAAGCCTTACAGTCTCTCTACATCGTGTCTGGCACACGATGGTAGGTGCACAAATTTTGGTTTCATCAAACCCTTTTGGTTTGGGTTTGAGTGGGTCATAAGGTCTAAGAGGTGGTAATGTGATGATGAAAGTTTTGAGGAGGTTGGTTAAGATTTTGGCATAGGATCCCGCTAGTGGATCACAATGGGAGTGAATGTGGGTTTGGGTGTAGGTGCAGGCTGATTGTATAGGAAGGGTCTTTGCAAGAGGGGTGGGTTGAGCTAGGGTTTTAGGTGTTGGTGTGGTCTTAGGTGTTGGTCATGTCTACTTGGGTAGGGGCATGGTAGATGAACTGGAAATAGAGTGTGTGGTTGGTTTAACTACCTTATTGGAGGGTAGCATTTTTTCCTTTAGGTTGCACCTTCTTGGGTAAAGGTGATATGGGCACATGAGATTTAGAGGGAAAAGTGGATGGTGGAAGAGGGCTGGGTTACCCATGGGGATAACCGAGGTGTTGTGGAGGTAGATGGTGCGGGTTGTGCAGGAGGTGTGAGGGAAAGGGAATGAAGTGTCATGGGTAGTGAAGAAGTTATCGATGGTATTGGAGGTATGGGTGGTAAAAATGTTACAGGTGTGGGTGGAGGTTGTGTCGGGTGCTTGGGTATATTAGAGGTCTGCGAGGGAGGAATGGGTGTTGCATTTTTAGGTTTACCAATGGATGGGGGTTTCTTAGCTAGGGTCGAGGGGTGAGGTCCTAGGATGGAGATGGAAGGGGTGAAGGTGATGAAGGTGTGATTGGTGAGGTTGGGGTATGAGATCTAGGGGATTGGTTCTTCTATTTAGGGGCCAGATTAAGTTTGGTGTTGGCTTTGGAGGATGTAGCTAAATCTAATTTGATGGGTGGATGAGTAAGGCTAGCCATTGGGATGACCCCTAAAGTAGTAATAGGTTTAGGCAAGGAAGATGATGTAGGTGTGGGTTTAGATGTAGATGCATGTTGGGTTATGGGTAGAGGTGTGAGTTGAGCCATGAGTGGTATCATGGGAGAATTTGTGATAGTTGTGGTTGTGTTTGGTTTGGTCGGCCAAAATACTTTTGGATAGATAGTGGAGGTGTCAGTGAGTGACATCTACATTTGTGTTGAGACAGAAGTAGAAGAATGCCCCCAAAGTAAGGCTCTATCCACATAATCTAGGTGATCGGCTAAGCATGAGAATGACACTTTGTTGTGGTGGGTTGATGTGGATCCAATGGTGATTCCCATAAAATGTGTTTTAGAAATGGGGAATTCACTAGCTTCAGCCTCTATGGGTAAGAGAGCCAAAGTAAGTCAGCAAGATCTTGGGTGGCTGATGGAGAATGGTCACCTAGAGGTAACAAATTTCTACTGGATCTTTGATAGGTGGAGGAGATGATGGGTGCTCCTCTATGGGTGGAGGAGATGAACAAGCATCTCCCATGGGTCGAGAGGTACTGCTGGTGATGGCTCTCTAGGTGGAGAAGCCAAAGGTGAAGTGGTCTTGATGTTAACAGAAGGCTCCTTCACAGTGAGGGAGGAGATGAAGGGTGTTCCTCGTGGGTGGAGGAATAGGTGAAGTGGGTTCATGTGTAGGTGGAGGACTTCGGGCCAAGATTTCCTCTATGGAAGGAATATGAGGTAATTGGGAAGCAACTGGTGCATCACTAAAAATAGCATGGACCTCATGGGTATGGCTATCATTAGTTGAGGTCTCTCCAGTTTGATCAAAAGAAGGGGTGCATGATTAGGAAATGGTTTCTTGAAGATGTGTAGGTTTTGATTGGCAGGTGCATTAGGATTATCCAAGACTAACTCACCATTCTCGAGCATTTCCTAGACAATGTTCTTGAAAGTGATGCAATTTCCATCATTATGACCTTTTACCCAATGATAGTTGTAGAAGTCATGCTCTTTGTACCATGTAGGTGTGGGGTGAGCAGGATCAAAACTAGTGTGTGGTTTTATAGGAGGAAGGGTGATGGCCCCAACTTTAATGAGATTTTCTAAAATAGAAGAATAAGGCTCCCCAATTGGGGTGTATTTCCATTGTTCTCATCTAAATTGAAAAGTCTGGACAGAGAAAGATTAGATGAGGGCTTAGCCTGATTTGATGGATGAGATGGGCCGGCCTTGAGTACCACTACATTAGTGGTTCCCTTGGATTTTGAATAATTATTCTGTGGTTTTGAAGAAGAAGAGGTATCATTTGACTTAAATGTTGAGTTCTTATTGCATAGTTGAATTTTCTTTTCTTTGATGGCCCGAATCTCTAGCTTTTGTGCCATGGTGAATGCCTCATCAAGGTTCAAAAAGTTTACACTTTAGGGTTGGTGAGATATGTCTAGCACAAGCCCAAGTGAAGATCTATGAGTTTGGTTTGTGGTAATTGGAATGTGAGTTGATTGATCAAGCTATGCCAACGAGTGACAAAATATGATAGACTCATCATCATATTGACATGCGTAGAGAGTAGAGGTCAGTCATGGTAACCTTCTTAACAACGTTGATGGAGAAGTGATCCAAGAAGGCTTGGGCTACCTGATTAAATGAAAAGATAGAATGCCTAGGTAACCCACTATACCAGTCTAATGTGGGCCCGAGTCAGAGACATGGGAAATGTCCTCAGAAGCAAAGCATCATCATGGGTGATCAGATAACACCCATGTTTGAAAGACCAAAATGTTGTTGTGGGTCCTCTTTGCTATTGAAGTGGTTAAATTTAGGCATCTCCCAATGTATGGGATATGGATGAATAGGAATAGATGGGTGTATGGGCTCATTACAAATTTCATCGTATAGGTGAGAGAGTTGCGAGCCAGAAACCGATGCCTCCAGTGTTTACATCTTGTCCATCATTAACTTGATGAGGTCATTGGTAGGTGGTGATGGATGGGTACCTCCTAGTAGTAAGAGGGTTGGTGTTGGACATATGATGGAGGTGGCATTCCAGTATATGGTGATGCCACATAGGTAGGTTGAGAATGAGGGAGTGAGATAGGGGTATATACCCCAAATGAATGATGGATGAAATGGGAGGCTGCTTGATAGTATGTATATGGAGGTGGAAGGGTCGAGGTAACCCTAGTAGTGATGGGGGCTAAGGACTGTGGAATAGAAAGGACAATGTTTTGAAATGGGGTAGGGGTCATCGACACCGGGGGTGGTTGTGTTGTTATGGGTATATGTGAGACAATAGGTGTGGATGAGGTTATGTTCTGGGTGGTGGACGAAGGTATAGTGGATGTTGTGGGTGTAATAGATGTGGCAGATGTGGTAGTCATAGCAGGTATAGGGCCTAGCTATGAAAAATGACTGGGGGCAAGGTAGGTGGGTAACACAGTAGAGCTAGAAGGGACTGACAGAAGAAGTAGGAATGAGAGTCGGGGGGATAGATATGGGCATGTCATATATCAACTGACCCGAGGCATCTCGAGTGGATGAGTGGGAAAGATAGAACTATAAGGCGGCAGGGTTCTAGTCAAGGAGTCATGTGAACTCCTCATCCCCTATGTGGTGATAGTGATAGGTTGGGTAGGATCCATGGGTGATAGAATGGAAGGTGGTGAAGGACTAGGTGGGAGTGGTTGACAACTAGCATGGAATATGAGGGCATTTTTCTTGGCTACGAGTCAACACCATGTGAACAAGTACTATGTGGTAGGACTACTTTCTATAAATGACATAGAAATATAACATAAAATAGGAAAAATAGGTGGTGGTAGGTGGATTAGGTAAAAATGTCAGCTGGAAATTTGAATAGGCTAACCGATGCGGTTAGGGTAAAACTGACATCGGTCATAGGTAACCACGGTCGGTCACTGTGGAAAATGGACAAGTTTTCCAAAACAAGGCAAAAGGCTAATAATCTACTAGGTAGATAAGATGTAGATGGATTTTATCAGACAAGAGAAGATGATGAGAGTTACAGAGACTCTAATAATAAAGAATATGAAACAGTGTCCTTTTGGGTAGGTTAACCAAAAGAACAATAAACCGACGCCGTTGGGTAAAACCAATGATGATGATCGAGGGTAACCACAACATGGTCATTGACCGACCAACATCGGTTACTATGAAATTGAAATAGAGATGAAGAAAAGGTGGTTGTGATTTAAAATCAAGTGTGGAATCAAACCCAGAATTCTGAGAATGATGAAAATGGGGTCCAGGCACACTTAGATGAAGTTGGAATACACCAACTATGATAAGGAGCATGCAAGGAGAAATAAAAAGATGAAGAACATGTCCTCTCACCTCAAAACACAAGCCAAGTAGAAACACTAAGAAAAATATGATCCTAAGAGTGCTCTTTCCTTTATGTTTGTTCAACTTATGCTATTTAGAAGACTAACTCATGAACTTTAGAATAGATTTTTTGGTGAGGAAGGCTTCCTACGAAGAAGGAGATCTACAAGGAGAGGTTTCAGGTTATGTTATGGTGGGGGTGGGCCATCCTCTTGAGATAATGACTCGATAGAAGTAATGAGCTGGGTGCCCACTATGCCATGATCATGTGATCACCTACAACTTCTTCTGGGTAAGATGTTGTTTAAGAATGTGTGTATTTTTCAATTTTGTGATGTTTGGTAAGACTCGAGAGAGAGAGAAGAGAAAGAAAGTGCTTTTCTATGATTCATTTTTCAACCATCAGCTGGGCATGACTTCCAGCGTATAGGTTTCCCTCATTTAATGTGAGCTAATGCAGTAAAGTAGAATGAAATGTAGTTGATTTTAAGCCCAAATCAAAATATTGAATTCGATGACACAAAAAGATGAACAGGAGAGAGTATGATCTTTCACTAATGCAATAATGAAATGAAAGAGAAGAAGAATTCTTTTATAGCACCAAAACATGATTTCTTTGAGACAAATAGAAAGAAGAGAAGATTCCAGGGAGAAATTTTAATGTGAGAACCTTTCAGAAAGGAAAAAACATACAAATTTTCACCTAGAAATGAAGAAATGCAAGGAACCCCAAATGGGTCCCACCGGCATGCCAAAATGTTTCACCTGATTCTTAGAGCATTTCTTTGAATATTGATGAAAATAGATAAGGGTAAATGGGCTAGGAGGAATACTTGTTAAAGTTGGTTGAAGGTTGTTGCACATGCGTATGACTTCTTGATCCACAACTGATCGTGAGAGCTTCCTTTTGGCTAGGAGGAACTACCTAAAATGAACAACAAGACCACCAAAAGAGATTAAATAGCATATGACAGTGGACTGCCTAGCGTATGCTAGTTCCGGGAAGTGTGATACTCCCTAGAAGGCTTGTCAATCCACTATTTAAAACAATTCAATGTTAACAATAAATGAAATCCTACTGTAGTTAAAATGATTTAGGTATCTCATTCGACTACAATAAGAAAATTCATTCACAATAGGCTAAGCTATGATTGAATCTAAGGGCAAGGTCTCTGTCAAAGTACTGGTACTTGGTCAAGGTCTAGTTTTGGGTGTTTTGGGTATTTGGTGGGGAATTTAGGCTCTATTCTTGGTCTGAGGGTAAAACACAGAGACCGACGTCGGTCTAGTGTAACCGATGATGGTTTAGGATGGACCGATGATGGTCATGGGTAACCGGCATCGGTATAGTCGGGTGACAAAAACTTATTAAAATCTTGGTGTTGGGATAGATCTGAGGCTAAATGAAAATGGAGAGGGTAATGGAAAAGGTCTATGGAGATCTTAGGTATACTCAGAGGTGTTTAACAGTCAGGTATGGGAAATTTAGTGGTGTGGGTGAAGGAATGATCAAACTTGCATGAAGGTAAATGGTGGGAGAATGGGGGTGCAAGTAGAAACTGATAATAGAGGTAACAAAGCCTACTAAAATGAAAATGGATGAATGTTGGTTAACAAAATACTTACTTGTTGTATGAGCTTGATGGCTGGATGGAAATGGTAGTTGATCAAATGGATGGAATTTGATGTGGTGATGGTGCTTCCCAGATGCTTCCGTGAATGCAAATGGCTCTGTGATCACTTTTGATGTTGGTATGGATGTTCGGATGTGTGTGCAAATGTTGGTTCTACTTGCATGCAACTCTGGTTTCATCTCTTTTCTCTCTCGAATGTGCCAACCTCAAATAAGGTTGTTTTGGGGAATAAATGGTAACCAACGATGGTTCTAGGTTGACCGGTGGTGGTTTAGGGTGACCGGTGTCGGTTAGGGTGGGATTTCTCTAGGTTTACTAAAATGGGTAGATCCGCTTGATTTCTTGGATCTTGTTCATTTTCTTCATGTGGATTAGAATGGAAGCTTCCTTTCTAATGGGCGGGAATGTGGTTAGAGGGAATGTAGGCTTTGATTTTTAGGGTTTAGGTAGGTCTTAGTTAGTTATGGCAACATACTAAGAATAGATTTGGGGTGAGGTGGCTAGGTGAGGTGGTGGTGTGAGAATTATCTCAATTAGGATATTTAAATAATAAATATTATGAGATCTCATTTGAAGCAAGACAAAGAATGTAATGGTGGTGGCACAGGAAGGGTCTTTCAAATCCACCTAAGAAATTACAATATCTCTTTTCTCCTTGGAGCCCCAAATGTCCTCGAAGAAAACCGCTGAAACCGTAAATACTACGAACATGTTGTTTGATAAAATTGTAGGTAATTTTAAGGGAAAAGAGGATACAGTCATTACGTCCTTTTACATTTCCAAGTCTACCATCCAGAGATTGGAGCTTATTGAAAATTTCAGCAGTGATATCCTCCTCTTCATCATTTTGCAGTTTCCTTTTGCCCTTAGCTTTATCCATATCTCTTATAACACTCTTAAGTTCTTGAATTTCCTTTTCCATCTTACCCACTCTGACCAACAAATCCTCATCCTTAGGCTCCTCCACCAGATTACTAATGTGCAATAGATTCACGAAAGCTCTAGGTCTTTATGAATTCTAATAACCCTCTGAGAAGTAGGGACCTTTGTTTTCATCTCCTTCCTTTTCTTGCTAGTTGAAGCAGTGTCAAGCTTCCTTTCGGGAAGGGGCGGAATGGAGGCAAGGGGGGCAGGGGGAGGAATGAAGGTAGAGGGAGGAGTAGAATCCAAGCGGGAAAGGCTGAGCAGTGGCGGTGAATAAGCAGTATTAACCCTTGATGAAGGGGAACCACCCTAGTGTGATTTTGAACTTCCAGACCAATTTCTCCAAAGAGTTCAACAAGTAATGAGGGAAGTTGATGATGATGTCTCTACGAAAGTGATTAAGAAAGATCAAATGCTTTTGGGGAATAGTGAAAAATCTCCCCTCTAAAGTAACATACCTTACTACCATCCTTGTGATCTCAGCAAATGGCTCGGGAACAGAGGCAAGCTTGATGCCAGCCATCACAAATTCAAGATTTTCCCCCTCATCAAGAAACTTCTTAGCTTCAACCTCTCTGTCCACCTACTTGTTAAAGAATTTGGTGCCATCAAGACTGAGCCCGGTGACTTGGGCAATAAGCTCCTCTGATATCTCAACCTCGATGTTGTTGTACTTAACCACGTGATTCCTCCATCCCTGAGCAAATTTAATAGAGAGATCCTGATCAAAACCTTGTATTTTTTCAATAAAGTTTGTTAGACCCCCTTTTTGAAGGTAGTTCCAAAGAACTGTATCATCTTTCCAAGATGGATTATGAGTGGGCTCAGTCTTGCAAGGTGGTCCCCCCATTTTTCCTGTGTCTTTCCCGCAACGGTAAAAAATTGAAAACTATGTGAATCAGGCTCATCTCTATTTTTGAATCCCTCCCAATCGTGTGAAAATATGTAATTATTATACTTTACTTTGTAATTATTTAACCGATCCTTAGCATCCTCCCTATGCCTATTAATGATGACACTCTAGGTCACGTAAACCTTTGATGATGTCATCATTCTATACTTAAAAAGCCACTCCTTAGCATCAACACTACAGCCATTAGTGATTATGCTCCAAGCCATGTAAATCATTGATGATGTCTTCATTAAATTTAGTGGGAAGAATGTCACCTCTTATCCAAGTTTGAAAAGTATTATTAACCCCAAAATTTTCCAAATCATCTACCACCCTATTGCCTTCCTTGTAGGTATGTTTGATTTCAAAAAATTTAAAACTCTTGCAAATATCAGTAGCTTCAGAAATGAAGTCTCTAATTGACCAATTGGGGGATGGTTTGTGATTTAGGAGATTGATAATGTTCAAAAAATCACCCTCAATTATAATATTTGAAATATTACAATCCCTAGCTAGCCTTATTCCCCAAAGAGCAGCAAGAGCTTCAGAGTAGTGGTTAGTTTTCCTACCCATTTTTCCAAAACAAGTAGCAAAAAAACAACCTCTGTGATATCTAATGACTCCCCGCCTCCGAATCTCTAGGATTCCCTTTTAAGGCCCCATCAAAGTTCAATTTATGCCAAGCACTTTGGGAGGCTTAATCCATCGGACAATGGATCTATCAATACTATTATTATTCTTATGTAAGACAAAGTGCCTATATTCCAAGTAGCCAAAATGTGCTCTTCTTCCTTAGGGTAAAGTCTATTTTTAGGAGGTTTAAATCTTTCAATGTTGTCCTTCACATCAATGATAATTTCTTTGTAGAATTTGTTACATAAATTTCTAGTATTCCTGAAAATGACATCATTACGAGCTTTCCAAACTCTCCACATGGTGTGGGGTAACACTAGTTTCCATAATCTCCTCACCACACAATGTTTGTAAGGAGAGTTCCATTGTTCCTAGGCCTAAAGACAAGTGAGGGGAAAGATCCAATCCTGATTAAATTTTGTAAAAATAAGATGCTAAATTTTGGAAGTGTACTTACAATGAAGAAATAAATGTTTGATGTCTTCTACTTCTTCCTTACACACATGCAACATCTATTCATCATGATGAACCCTTTCCTAATGAGATTGTCATTAGTTAGGATCTTGCCTTTAATGATGAGCCACTAGAAAAATTTCACTCTAGGGGTTAGCTCTGGCATCCACATCTTATGCCACTTAGTATCACTTTCAGTAGAGGCAAAGAAAGAATTGTAACCTGATTTAACCGAGTACTCTCCATCAAAAGAATATTTCCAAATGAGTTCATCCTTATGATTTTGAGGATTGATATGAATTAGGGAGAGATGAATCTACATAGATGAAACATCATGCTGCACATTATCCTCATCTAATTTTAATTGTTTCCATTTCCTTTTGTTTTCATCCACCTCAATATATCCCTGTACTTTGTGCCCATAATTTCTAATTAATCTATCTTTAATGTGACCATAGGAGGAAAACCAATTAATTTCCGACCATTTATCAGTCCAAAAATTAATGTCTTGACCATCCCCAAGCTTCTAGCTACATCCCTAAGAGAGAATATGTCTGACGTGGAGAAGATTGTTCCAAAAAATAGAACCATTCGGAAGAGACTGATCAAAAATAAAGGAATTCTTTCTTTGGTTGGAAAGGTATTTGATTTTAACCAACTCTGTCCAAGGCTTGTGTTCTTTTATAAGTCTCCAACCCAACTTTGCAATAAGAGCAACATTCATATGTTTGATTTCTTTGATTCCTAACCCCCCAATCCTCTTTGGTTTACAGACCTGCTCCCAAGCCACTAAATGGTACCTAAACTTGTCTTCAGTACCATGCCATAAAAATTTATTTTGAATTTTTTCAATACTATTCAAAACTACATTGGAATGCTGAACATTGACATGATATAAATAGGTAAGTTCTGAAGAGTTCTTTTTATCAATAAACACTTGCCTGCACTTGAAAGTAAAGCTCCTTTCCAACCAGCCAGTTTTTTTTGAAATCTTTTAATAAGATCATTCCAAACCTCATTAGAAACCTTACAAGTACTCAAAGGGAGTCCTAAATAAGTAGCGGGTAGTGAATTAATAGTGCATCCAAGTATAAGAGCAATATTTCTTTGCCTTTCTATAGGAGTATTGAAGAAATAGATAGAGCTTTTGTCAAAATTAAATTTTTGCCCCGAGGCTTCCTCATAAAATCTAAGAATAGTTTTGATAGCCTTCACCTCAATTATTGAGGCCATCAGTAATAGGAGAGTGTCATTAGAAAACTACTGGTGTGAGGAAACTTGATTACCAAAAGTAGGTTGAAAGCCCTTTATCATACCAATATTAATAGCTTTTGAGATAGATCTGCTTAAACTATCAGCCATTATAATGAACAACAAAGGGGAGATTGGATCCCCTTGCCAAATTCCTCTATTGCTAGCAAAAAAACCAACTGGTTCCCCATTAACAACCACTAAGAATCAGGAAGAAGAGATGCAAGAATGTATAATTTTCTTGAATTTATTTTGAAAACCAAACTTGGATAAAACTTCATCCATGAATTTCCATGAGACTTTGTCAAAAGCCTTAAGCATTTCTATCTTGATAGCCATCCTGAAAGGGGTCATGGTTAGGTGATTTTGTTCAAGGTGATTATTTAATGTGGGACCGAGGGGAGTGTGACCCAATTTTTGTGTCTACACCATCATAAGTAAATTAAATATACAATTATGAAGTCATTTGTATTTTTGACAATTATATGGTTTCACATATTTGTTATTACAACAAGGAGGCATATATAAATCCTCATAAGTCTTTTCATTTTTTTCTGTCCTTTTTCAAATTATTCATTTAAATCATGAATATATCCTTTCATTTAACTAACTTGAGAATAAGATATTTTAATTCAATAATTTACAATTCCCACAATGTTATTAATCCTCAAATGAAAAATATAGTCCTCTTTTTGTTATAAGTTATGTTTATAAGTTTTCCATCTCTATTATCATGCTCAATATTGGAAATTCTTCTAATTTAAAATCTTATTTATATGTGTATCCATCATAATAATCCTCTTTTGTGTGATTTCCCAATTTTTATAACATTTCTCAAAAGTTAATTTGACATATAAGCACAATCCCTTTTACTGTCCTTGTCTAGATTTTATATTTGTTTAAAACATATATTTTCCATTCTTACATGAACAAGTTTATGTTACCCTTGTTGGAATCTCATTATCTTCATTATAAGCTCATGACCATTGATTATTCACTTACAGTTTCAAGATAAAATAATAATAATTATAGTTTTTAGGTTGGAAATACTTCTTATAAGTTTCATAAATGACATAAAATATATATTATCCTTATCTTATTTCTTGTCAATAATATAGGTATTAAATCATATTATTTCATTATACATGTGGTTACATTAAATTTTTCATAACTTGTTTAATAATGAATACATTTAATATTACGACTAAATCATAATATGGAATATTAATTACCAATCACTATAGGTTTATAGATCATAACCATTGTTGTTTATCCCAATGGCCTTAACTTTCAATTTTTTTTAATCAAAAAATATGGTAATAACATTTTCTTTTAATATCTCTAGCAGGCTTAATAATTGTAAAATGCTCTTTTATCATCAAAATATTTTGTCATAATAGTTTACTTATTACCATGTCCCTTATAGGTCATAATGATGTTTATTATTTCATTGTGTGTGTGTGTGTGTGTGTGTGTGTGTGTGTGTGTGTGTGTGTGTGTTTTATTTACGTAACCCATTATGAAATTATTATTATTCTCACTTTGCATTCATATAATATTATAATTAATCTCTTTAGGGTAAATGTATTTAACTTTTAAAATATAGTCATTCATAACATATACATCATTGTGGACCTAATCCAAAACAATTAGTCTTTCGATTTTTCTTATCAAGGTAAAACCAAAAACCTATCTTGTATGATGGGAAAAAATGTGTCTAAACACCATGCACTCTTATCATCCATTTAACAAGGGTATTCGAGGAAATTAGCAAAGGGAACACTAGTACCGACACATAAATGAATAGAATTAAAGGGGGTACAAGGACCACTATGATTGCATACCCCAAGGGAAGTAGCCCTTACACTAGGAAAAACTAAGGTTTCCAAGGCCTTAGGTTGAAGAAGAGGAAGGAACCCTATGGAGGTATCGACACTATGGGGGAAATGATAAATAAAATAAGCATGCAATATCTATTTTAACCAAAGGAAATCTTGTAACATGAAATGAAGAACTGAAATATAATATTCTAAACTAGCATGTCCATAAAATATTACGTTAACGTAGAGTATGAAATGAATATAAGGAAATACTCTATACAAAATGAAAAAGTGGGTTAGAGAGATTACATGTTTGAGGGTGGTCATTGATGCAACTATCTCCCAAAGGACCATACACCAAAAGATAAAAAACTTTCAGGTGGAGAAGGGGAACAATCCAGTCATAGCTCACTATAGATGACCCAAAATTACAAGTAAACCAATCCAATCAAGAATGATTTCCTATATAAGATTCAAGATGTAAGAAATTTAGAAGTTGAGTGAGTAGGTGCAAGCTGGAATAACAAAGAAAGACTAATGGTGAGTTCCTTTTTTTTTGATTGTCAAGGATTACCGTGTCAAAATGAGAGTTTGGGTATTTATATCAATGCGATCAGCCGTGGGTGAAGGTGTCGATAGGGAATTTTAATTTACACTGATGTAATCACCTGCAAGTGATGGATTCAGAAAGGAGAGAAAATGCAAGGGGATATGTGCAAAGTGTCATGGGAAGAAAGGATAATTCAAAACAAAAGAAATGGGGTCATGAGCAAGCTAGATGTCGGGATAACTTGAAGGAAAAATAAGAGGATAAAATAAAAATAAATACATAAATGGGACCAAAATTTGTTCTCTCTCCATGTATCATCCCTAACCCAATGGTTACATGAATAACCCTACCCCTATCTCGGAACGAGCCCCTTAAGGAACCCATTATAGAGATAGATGCATTAGTGACCTCTAAGCTGAAAAGAGAATTGTTGGTAACATATATGAAAATAGAAATCATAAAATTTTAGTTTTATACATATGCCCCAATCGTTAATTACCGCATGTCGCAATATCGAAACATGGGGTATTCAGAAAAAGAATGATACATAACACTAAAACTAAAATTAAAGTTAGTACTAAAAGTAAGGAAAGGACTAGCTAAAATGAAATATACCCACCAAAGGCATACCTAATAGTGTTGGTCTTCCTTCCATGTACAAGCACAATCTATGCCGCTAGAACCTCGAAAAGAAAAACTAAAATCAAACACTAGAGGATCATCAGTAAAATAAGACATAAATCACCTAGCTAAGGTTCCATGGGATGGATGTCGTGGATTTGGAATCGAGATGAAGGGTTTTAAATCATAATTTTTGTCCAAAGAGTGGAACAAGGTGTATAATATGTCAAAATGAACAAGAGAAGGTTATGATCACGAAATCCAGGATGATGGTGGAATTTTCAGAGATAATGAGTGAAAATAACGAGTAGTTAAATATTGAGGACTATCATGGAGACACTTTGAATAGAATTTTTAAGTTTATATAGGATTTTTAATTTTTTTCTTATTGCTATTTTTGGAATTAAGAGAACTAATCGATAGAATTCAAAATTTGGATATTTATGTGAAGAGATAATATGAGTATGAGGAGGATGTCAAGATTGATGAGGAGGTGCACACGACGGAGCACGACCATGGGTAAGTCGATGCATTTAATTTTATTAGGTAGATTATGAGCAATTTGGATTTTTGGGAAATGTGAAGTAAATAAGGCACCATTTTTAGTCAAACATACATTATTAGGAAGGGTAGGAAAACATATGATTGGGTATGGAAGGGATTTTATTTTTATTTTATCATTTTTTTAGATTTTTTATTTTTAATTTTTAAAATTCATAGTTGTAAGGAGTTAGACGCGATGGACCCCTAAAACAATAGGGTCAATGGCATCGAGAAAATATAGAAATTTATGACAAGGTCCAATGGTGTATGCTGAGACGGTCGATGGCATAGGGAATATTTATGAAGCATGTAGATTATTATGATTTTAAATTTTAAATTGATTTTTTATTTATCTAATGCCTGAATTTGACTGATTTTTGATTCCAGGAGGATTAGAGTATCTTCCTACGGTGAGTGGTGGATATAGCATGGTTGAATGACATGATTTCTGGATTAACAGGTATAGATACAACCCAGTTGTGTAGATTAGGATTTGGGTGCATCATGTAGATTCCCTAGATATCATTAAGTCTAGATTTACTGTAGATGTTTTTAGCAACATGGGAGCATAGGGCCAACACCTTTCGTTTGTGGGAAGGAAAGACGGTGAAGATGATTGTGACACTTCGGATGTGCATGAGATATTGGGCTTATCGATTGAGGGAGCTCTCATTTATTATCATCTCACCATGGATACTGCAAGAGGAGGGCCTTGGTCATATGAACCATAGGAAGTGAGAATTATGATGAGGGGATGCTTTGTGATAGATGCAACACTGACACGGTACAAAATAAAAATATTCCATCCATCTAGAAGGTGGTGATGGGAATTACCATGGCACATATTTTGTGTCACAAGGTAGATGGGATGATTCCATTATATTTTATGGTTTTATGAAGAGATGTTATTGAGAAGGATGTGTTATTTAGTTGGGGGACCACTATATGGGTGTAGTTGGTGCATGATCTATACATGGTCCAACGAAGGGCACATAGGGCCATAGGTTCTGTGATAATATTTACATCCTAGATATATGAGATATTTCCCATGTATAGGCCCATATGAAAGCCCCTAGTCATAGCAACATATTCCCCGAGAGTAATCCAAAGGGCACGAGGGTCGATAGTGAGAGCATTTTTCTATCATTAGCCATTATGATAGGTTCATCTAGATGAGGTTGTATGGGATCCCTATGCATGGAATGTGGATTAGTAACCTAGTTGTCCATAGCAGAGGATTTAGAGGAAGCTGAGGAGGTGACAGGTCATTATTTTCATTGGGTAGAGACCCGTCGATACATAGGGTACCTAGAAATTTTGGGAGGTCCAAGCATGTTGTGATACCACCACTACCATCCTATAGATAATGACATGTGACAGGGTTGTGAATGCAAAGGATAGAGTACCAACATTGGGCCCTATAGAGTATGGGTCAAAGGAAGATAGGGATGTAGGTAGAGATAAAGAGGTGGAGCATCTTAGGACCAACCGGGATTATTATAGTAGAGAGATTAGATGATGGATCTAATGGAGGACCCACCGCTCGAACCCATAGGTTGTCGATACATGTGTAGTTGGTCTTAACATCGAGAGGAGAGACAACCAAGGCAATGGATGAGAGAGCATAGGATGTGGCATCTAGGAGGTGGTTACCCGATGCCATTTGGTATGGATATGGCCCTAAAACTACAATAAAGGCATAGGGCCCACTGTATTAGAGATGTGATTTTGGTGCCCAGGATATAAGAAGGAAAAATATGTCACTTGGAGATCACGAGATTTGATGAGGCTAAGGTGGTATTGGGTGGCCATGGAGATGGTGAGACCATTATTGAGAGAGTTAGGAAGCCGGTATGAATGATGATAATTTTATGTAGGCATGTAGATGAGCATATTTGATTACTTAGATTGGTATTGATGAATGGATTGTGGGTTTTTAAAAGTGGACAATAGAGGAGTGGACCTCGTTTATTGAGAGAGTACACCATGATATCCTAGATCTAGTATTGGATTTTTAGGATACCTCAGTCATGGTAGACCCCACAACATCATTGGTTGGTGAGTCATTGGGAGCATTTTATCTAGTTGGAGAGGCTACTATGACATTATGGAGACGGAGAGATGCGTAGGAACTAGAAAACATGGAAAACATAGATGTGATGTTGCAAAGATTATTTTAGGCACATGGTGCCTTGTTTGGGAGAAAGAAAAATGCCTTTCATATGCCATGAGTGATACAGATAGGTTCACAAGACCATAGGCGTAGCTGGAGAGAGCACAAGTGAGAGGCCTCGGATCTTGATCTAGGGTAGAGTCTCTATCTCCCAAGCATCTAGCACAACACCTTCAAGATCAAATCATCCAGAGACCACCCCAATGGGTTAAGAATGCTTTAGCCACCTAGATAATAATGATGTAGCATGAGGGATTTTGATGTATTTTTTTGATGTATAAAGAACTACTTAGATACATATATGATGATTATTCTGAAAATGTTGATGAATTTAATGCAATGATGATTTACTTATCACTTTTATTTCTTTCTCATGTATGTATCATGATACTTGGGAATAAAAATAATGGTGATTAGGCAAAAATCTAGTTAGATGAGAGATAAATCTAAGAAAGGATGCACAAGAATGCGGCGATCCAATTAAGGAAATCTAGGGATAATCAAATCCAAAAGAGGTATAATACAAATTGTGACATTATAATGGTAGGAGATGTCACGGAAAAATATATTGATGATAATAAACCCAAGTGGTGAAAATATCCCAAACAAGGATAAGATTGGTTTAACTGTGTGTAAAACCTAAGGGGTGCTAAGAGCTCAAGTGAAGATGAGAGCCCAAGACTAATAAATATGCAGTCAACTTATTTTTAAGGGAGAGGTTTAGCCACAAGGGGTGAATCAATGTATAGTATCAATGATGATATCATCTACTTGGATGAAGATATGACTATGCACATGATTCATGATGTCCTCGATGGCATGTTGGGTAATGGCTACTTGTCGATGGACTTTATATCACGAGGAAAATAGAATGTCATCTATTTGGTCCTCCAACCAAGTGAGGATGCCATGAAGAATTTCATTTAGAGTGGGGTGAGGTGGAGGCCCATATGTAGGTTATGGTATGGATGGTCTAGTGGAAGGTGGATATATTTGAGAAGATTCATTTCTAAGATTTTTTCCGCATGAAGAATAATTATGAACTGAGTTCCTACTACACATGATCTAACAACCAACATCGATATGTGACTAGTAACCATAATGTGAACAATATAATGGGTTTGAGGAAAAAGGTTGTGTAGCCTTTCAAGCTTGATCTCGTCTCACCTTCGCTTACAAATTTTTCATATGCTTTCTATAGGTGTAGAATCAAACACATCATTCCTCAAGCATCATGCCATGTGTATGATGAATTTCCCCAAGAGAAGGTGAATGCTTTATAATGGAAAGTGGTAAGGGATGATGTAATTTATTAGTGTGGGTTAGAATATATTATGTCAGCACATCTAACACTACATCATCCATAACATCATCATATTCGTAGTCAAAGATAGGTATACATTCTCGTTCACTCATATGAAGATGTATATTGGGTTATCTAGTGATGGATTTTAGGGAAGAAGATGAGGCTAGAAGAGATGTCTAAGGATTAGGTGTCATTTTTTAGGAGGAGGCTCAATCAAATGTGAAAGGTCTTCTTGTACAAGAAATACATTCACATCATGATTGAGTGCACTTTGGAGGGATATTTGGAAATGTTAAACCTCTCTTTTCCAAATTTGAGCATAAATATCCAAATGGGGATATCCTAGAGTGTAATTTTCATCATATTCAAGGGTGATAGTATCTATTACATAAGAATCAACTATGGTTTAAAGTTGAACCTTTTGTTTCAAAGGGAGGTTGAGGTGTTCATGAAATAGTAGTGGGAATAGATGGATCCTTCTTATGAGGTAAAAATTTAGGAGGAATTTTTGAGATGAAATGATCCAATAGTTAAGAAGTGTTGATTCTAATGGTAATTTCCTCATGTTCATCATCATCAGAATCCAAGATATCGGGAGGCGTGCACTCAACCAACTCGGATGACCCATTGTAGACACCAAATTTGGGTCTTACAATGCCCCGTACTCCGTATCTCATCCCATAACCTAACCCTACCCCACCACCTAACCCTTACACACTTAATTATTTATTAATTACCTTATAATTAATAAATCCACATCTCCAACCTTTCCACCTCATCTCGCCACCTCACCGTGACTAGCCCTAACCCTAAACCAGCCTAATTAAGACCTATGACTTGGTCCAAACCCACACCCATGACTCATTACCCCTCACCCGCACCAAAATGAGCCTAATAATGACTTGACCAAGCCCACAACTGATCTCTTGGGAGAAAAGGAGGGAAAGATGGCTATTTTACTAAAAATATCCACTTTGACCTAACCGACATCAGCTTCCTACTCAAATGCATTGGTTACGTAACCACCATCGGTTCCTCAGAAGGACCTCCCCAACCAAAAAGAAAGGATCCGGAATTCATTTGGCAGGAGAGAGAGAAGTGAAACAAGTAGAAGAGGTTGCAGAGAAGAGGATCGAGCCCAAGACTGTAACTGAGAAACTAGATCATTGTCACACTTGTCCAAGCATTGGGAAAGATTGAGGATAGCTTCATCAGCTCACTTTCCAATACCGGATCATCCCAACTAATCCTTACTGTCGCCACCACATTTCTTGGACCTGTATCTTCATCAGGAACTAGTAAGTAGTATCTTATATGTTTCTAAACACCATTTCTTGAACTTTTAATTCATAATAATTATAAGCTCACTCCTAGATCTACCACCCGGCAACACTCTGCACCTAAATTTCATTCATCAACCCCGATATTGCCCCAAAGAACAGCTTTTCTCCATCACCCTACTACCCCCCCAATCATTTATTAACCCTATAAACACTATAACCACCTTACATCCGACTTCATTCGAAACCCCTAAATCATCGCCCTACCAATATCGGTTATCTTACACCTAGATCGGTGTTATAACCACAATCGGTTATCTAGTGACCGACATCACCACTATGACTTATACCAAAACCAACATTTCCTTATTTACCCCTAAACAAGCTCATATCTACCGGGTCTATCCTTGTAACTTGATCTGAATGCATCAATAACCGGTGACCAAACAAACATCATGACATTCTATTATTGGTAGTTTAGTCTCTATTGCTTTTTAACAAGGTACCTAAATTGTGAATTCACAATAGCTTCTTTATTATCATTTGCATTAATTCGTATTAAAAGGGGAACTGACCACCTTCGAAAGGAAGTCTAATATTTCATGGGCCCAAGGTAGTTCCCTCATTTATTTTCTAACTAATATCTGGTGGTCTTGTATTCTTACTTACAGGTAGTCCTTCCCGCACAAAAATGAGTTCTTCACAATTGATCTGATCTCTCTACGGTACGTGCACACCTTCCCAACACTCAACAGGTATTCCTCCTAGCCCTAACCCTTATATGTTTCTCAAGAGAATGAAAGGATAGAAGCAACTCTATTTTGGAACGAAATTCTGTGTGAAACACCCGCATTACAACAAAGAGATTCAACAAGATAATTAAAATTTTCATATTCATGGAATGGGATAGAAATTGTTCTTGGAGGGTTGTGGATTTCAACATCTCCTTTTATTGGGGAGTATCATAATTCCAAGGATTTAGGTCACCTTGGATTTTATAAATCACCCCTTGGTGTGCACACTTAACACATTGATATGTTGAAGGTATGAACACACGTGTGTGATGGGTCCAAGGTTGACTAAGGAGGATGTTGTAAGATAAATGAAAGTTGAAGACCATGACCTTCACATGCCGTATTCTAGGAGCGATAGTGATTAGCAACCAAATACAACCCATGGGTAGAATTTTCTGATGATCATACCCTTGAAAATTAGTACGTGTGGTCTTGAGATTGTCTATTGAGTATCCTAAGGATTTAATGAAGTATATATAGGCCACACAAGTATCAACATCTTTATTAATGAGGGAGTGCATGATTGTGTTTTGGAAAATTTATATATAAATACAAAGTAGAGGATCATCCGCACGTAGCAAGAGTTCATCTAGAATCATGACCACTACAGGAAAATGGATGCAAATTTAGAAATTGGTGGTTTGATTTGTAAAAATGGAGATTTCCTCGCACTAATAGGGATACTTTGTTTCAAGCCATATAACATACGATACTTCCCCAAGGAAGGAGGGAAGGGTATTGTAACATCCACTTTTTTCACTTCGTCTCTAGAATTTTTTAAAATAACTTTATGCAGCTGATTTAAATACCCATATATTTGAATCTACATAAACCTTAAAGCAATCCATTTACGATAATTGTCATGAACCATGTGCAGCTATATGAGAGAATGTTGAACCTACTTGTTCTCCCTCAATGCTCTATACGAGCCACATATAAAATGTATACCTTTTGTTCCCCTTTAACATGATATGATATATAAGTGAAAACCCCTAAGTGTGTACCTGGATTCCACCTATGAAAACCATAGGAATCTCACAACTTAGATAATGGTGAAATCTCGATAGTGTAATCAACATCTTACACCACTTTGTGTAAAGTTTCTGAGTCATTTATGCCATGCTCGATTCTATGACAACACACTCGCCATTGGAATCCTGTCATCTCACCTTATTCACTTGTTCATTTATATGGATTCACAAATGTTAATGTTGTAAATAGCTACAAGCCTTGAATGAGGTACAAACCAGTTTAACCTACATGAAGATGTACCTCTATGTCATCTTGTGATGCCTATGGGAAAGAAATTTTTCTCCTAACAATTCACCTTGTTACTCACCCACATCTCTTCTCGTATTCATCATAGGTTGATATAAGGGTGCGTACCTAGGAGGTCCAATCTACCTTATAACTCTATCAAGGTTTGTACTTAGGACAACACCATACTACAATCCACTAACTTAGTGAGACAACTCATTATAGATGCTAAACAACAATATCCTAATGGTGACAATCGTCACCATAGGGATACAACTGTGTAGTATATGCAGTGAGTTCACCCACCTAGAATCCTATATTGGTGCATGGTGTTTAATGTTTTCAGGGTAATCATTAGATAACAACCTAGGACTTACAACACCTTCTCCACGAATGGGTCGTACCTAAGGTTCGGATTGAGTTGATCCCAGGATCCCTAATCTCTATAACATTTTATATACCTTTCAATATCTCATACCCATGTTAACCATTGAAAGAAACAATACTATTAATGTCTATGACCATTATTACGCTTTCAAAATTGTCCCAACTTTAACATTTAGGCTCATGTTCCTTATTTCATGTTCTAGGGATATGTACTTATATGAAGCTAAGCATTTAGGTATGATTCATTCATTGAATTAAGTGCCATATGATATCAATGCTAACCATCCTTTCAGCTTTAAGTACATCACTTTACTTAATTGCATCTCAAAAAGAAAGAGCATTAATTTATTTTACTATCTCCAACAAGTAAGATATATCTGGGGTATCCTATATGATAGATTTGATGAACCACTTACCCATTTATCTTTCCCTATCATATCCTTTTAAAATATCACTCTCTAATTCTCTTTAGAGATAATTACAGTATTGACTAGGGATGAGATTCAAATGCTATGTTCTTTTAACTTAGTAAGCATGTTCCATATTACTTCCATTGTATCCGACATGCTTAGGTACTCATAATGATGCATCATGGGACAGCCCCTAATTAAAAACATTCCATCTCTTTGAGAAAAATATTTCATAACACAATTTATCACAATTCTACAATTCCCAAAAAGTGAAACCATAATCAATATATAGTCATGTAAGATTACCATAAGCCCGTCCTATTGTAGCTTATGTGTATCATCCTAGTATAGGACTTAGAGTTGATTTCACTTAGAAATTAATATTAAATTATTATATCTTTGATAAGAGTTATAATAACACGTGTTTATAAAACAACCAAAGCACATAAGTACCTGATTATCATAACCTTTCCATGGTTTCATGATAATTCAAATACTTTCTTAAAGAATGGTCATTAAGATTAAACTATCTTACTTCTAGATATCTTTTACTTGGTTGAGTACATTCTAAACAAAAACTTTGGAGAACCTAACCCAACTTTATAATTAGGTTGATATATTGCACTTTATAATGAGGTAGTTATCCATTAGCAACCTCAACTATTTCCGGTATGTTTAACGTATGGTTCGTTAGAACAAGATATTTTTAAGCAACCTTCCTCCAACAGTTCCTTATACGATCCCTATAATTTCACACATAAGATGTGTATATATCTTACTACATGATTGATACTAATGATTAATACAATAGTATTGTAGATTTTGATTTCTTAACTTGATAGATTTATGACTCATAACTCATCAATCGACAATCAACCACTTATAAAACAATATATAGCAAAGAAATCTATCTTAATTACATTTATGAGATAAATACAACTCATGCCTTTAAGCATGACCAAAATCTTTCTTTTAAATGAATAAAATAGTTATATTCAGTAGCAAATCCTTTCCCATTTCCAAGAAGATGTATTTCATTTAAGAACATTCAAGTCACCATATCTTCACACTTTCCTCAATCGAAATAATATACAAAACTAAATAATTCACCCTTCCTTCTCTGCATTTATCTACAAAATTTTTAGCACGATTCAGTTCACAAGAACTGAGCATGATAAGCACAAACTTACAATAATGACATGCTCTACTTGATTATTTCATGGAAATAACCCATATTATTTTATGAACCAATATTTCAAAGCTTACGTAGATAAACAATTTTGTCAATAACATGATAGAAACAAGCAATCTAATGAACCATGGAAGAGATCGGTTTGACTTAATTTTCCATACAACTACTTCAATCACTCATAACCAGTCATACAATTCATAAGATACATGAGAATTATAAGTATTCAAAGACTATTGTATAAGAGTATCAAGATTTCACTCTTGAATGCCTAAAATCATTTTACTCAACAATTAAGTTACCATATAAATATCAAGAACACATTCAAGCAATCTCACAAATCTTCACCACAGATCTAACGAGAATTTCATACACCCATAAGGACTACTAATGGTTCAGGCAATAATACCAAAACATCAAGAGTATTTGGTTAAAAACACGGTATTAGAGCATTTAACCTCGAGGATACGAGGAGAGAACATTCATGGCATCCTACCATATAACAATCGGTATAACTTGAGTAATAGGCTACATATAGATCTTACCTCAAATTAAGCACTTATATGAGCATTCCAAGAATAGAAAAGAGTACACAATTCCTTCTTTAGATATGTTTCATCATATCAAGAAGACCTAATAATTACTAAGGTTTTTAAAAGTCCGGAAGATAGTAGGCACCATGAGTTGACGAGATAGTATAATTGTTACTTAACCCAAAAAGTTCATTTGGACATTTAATATCCCATGAGTTTTCTCAACATGAAATCCAACTTCTAGCAAACCATTTTTTCTTAGTAAGTCAAGACTTCACATGAATTTGAATTTAAGAACAATCTCCTAACCCATTCTACTGAACAAGGTTAGATCATACTGAACTAAATTCATGACACAACCAGAAAGGTCAATAAGGAACTTCCAAAACATCAAGGAAACCCCATAATTAATAAATGAAACTGAGTACAGTTTGCTATAAGAGGAAGAGTCACTTCTGGGTTTGCTGAGATACCACATAATTCAAATCAGAATCATTACACCCAGAGAGGATCTGTCACATCTCATAGACTCAGTTAAAGGATGAATCTAGTTATCATCTATTATAAGAGTAGGAGTATGTAGCTTACTATTTTGTCCCATAATGGGTTACCATACAAAATTGATGCCTCTAGTTTCTTAATAGAACACATAGTATGATAATGTGATCAAAACACTTGTACCATGTTAATTACTACAGAGGGGTAATACTACCAACTTTACAACCCTGAAGCCAAGATTCTTCCTATTTTGGGACAACTTTAATCCCCAACCTTACTTAATGACTCAATTTCCAACATTTAGAACATAAACTCAGCTTCCGATAAAATGATCAACCCATAGAAGGGATCATCAAAACTCAAGGATTGCTCAAGGTCTTTCCTTTAAACCTTCTAACAGTTGATTAAATGGTGGGTCATAATAATGATAATTAATCATCAAACCTTTATTACAGGTTTAGATCTTCGAACAGGTAATCAATAAACCCAGCAAGCATAGATAAGAGTGTAAGGGTCAAAGAAATCAAACTCAACTATCATTACCAGCTCATACATTGAGATGAGGCATACCTAATAAAAGGAACTGTTAAACAAATTTTCAACCATAAAATCTAATGCATAAACTTCTAGAAGATCAGCTCACTTTCTAGGATGGTTTCCTAATGGACAACAATGAATTGCATCTCTTACAAGAGGAAGGATATTCTTAGTCGAAGTTGACATCACTTTTGAACTCAAGAAAGAATTGTAAGAAGAACCAAGCTTTAGTAATAATAGTGAATAAATTAGCCCACTAAGTATCATACAAGGTTTTACAGGAGAATGTCCATCCTCCATTATAGAGGCTAAGATGGAACATAAGTGACAAGATTTTAACAAGTTGGACTTAACCATCATAGTAATCAAATCTCAATATAACCTTTCTGCAACCGGATTTAAACCCCGAAGGATTCGAATAGTTCTAGATTTATTAAGAAGCAACAAGGAGATCAACGTGATATAATAGAATGAAGTATTTAGATCTTATACAATCTTAAGTTGTAAAAAAATACAATAGTTAAATATTAAGAGACTCGCGATTCAATCAAGCCATAAAAGTGGATCTGGGTACCAAAATGCAATTCGAAACCGCCTATTCAAGGGTTGGTGAGGAAGACCCTGTAATCATCACAACTATCCTTATTATCTATAACTCGAGGATAATATTTATTTCAGTTATTTTCCTTTGTTCAATACAAATACTTATTTTAAATAAAACCAGGTCAATTATAAGTACCGATGATGCCTCCTACAAGACCAACACGAATCCACATGCATAGATTTCTTTAAAGAATCAAACCCAGTTACATAAATCCCACAAACACTAGGTCAAGGAAAGACATCTAAAACAAAAACTCACATAGAACAATTTCCAAAATACCATAATATCTTGCTATAATTATTCATATCCTTGAAGAGATGGGTAACAAATTAAACAAAGTTTTCTATAGTATGGGTAGATATCTATTCACAGCTACAAGAATATTTCAACAATGTTGGCATATCAAATCAAACCCAGTAATCATTTCAGCAGTAGTCCTCAAACATCTCAAGATTATATTCTTTTCTTAATGATAATAACCCTCATTGAAGCCTGTACTTAGTTAATCACTTTTAACAACATACATCACGAAGCCATATTAATTCATACTCTATAGAGAAAGTATAAAAATGATTCTACATCTCTGAAATTATAAACACAAATTTCATTCAAGGCAAGGTTATTTTTGTGAAATTACTAAATAAAGCAAGAAATTATGAAAAGTTCAAAGCGTATCATGCCTATTATGTTTGGTGTTTTCTTTCCTTGAAAAACTTTCATGATTACTTAGGAAAATCCCCAAACATTTGAAATGAGTTCCTTCATCCAACAGATAATCAAATTTTTCATGACATTTAATGAGTCTGGGAACTTGTTGTTCCAACTACTCAACCGTTGTTTTCTCCATGCAAAATCGCATCAACACATAGTTCCACTTTTGCATGCATGGCTTCTATGAGTTTCCCAGTAATGATACCAAAACTAAACTTGTTTTCCCCAAACCGTTCACACACTTCCCTAGGAAGGTGGGAAATAAAAGACATTAAATGCAGAGTTAATGGAGCTTGCCGCCAACTATTCTTAACTCTCCTTTAAATTTAGCAAATTCATACTTCATGTCATGCAAGGTGATTTAGACTACTAAAATACTTCACTCCATAATAAGTGGCAGAGATAGTTAATAAAAATTAAGGGATCTGTGAGTATAGCTATTAGGTGGTGGGTGCCACCTCATCAATCATTTGAATTTCCGCAACATTAAATTATTTGTAATGACCAAGAAAGTATAGGTATATGTATATGTATATATATATATATATATACATCCACATGTATATATATAGATGTTATAATGTTAGCGTTGATCAAGAAATATGCTCATGTATACTCGTAGGAGTTGATGCCCTTAATTCTTAATAACTAAGTCCATGATTTGACAACTATAGCCCCTTTATCTATGGAAATATGATCATGATGGAATTAGTTATCAAATGGGTAGACTATCGATGGTTGGTTTAAGACCTATTATAAACCAATAGAAAGTCTTGATCGCATTTGAAATTAAGTCATCAAGTGAACTATCAAAATTGTCAAATCCTTAACATTACTTAGTTATAAAAGCTATACTGTTAATAATTTAATAGAGATAAGAAACAACATCACAAATGATTTTCGAGGCTTAAATTTACAAAGCAAGGATTTCATGACATACAACATTACAAACGACGTAATGTCACCTTAGCAAAAATAGTTCATCAATAAGATAGACCCTAGATTAGCAGGGTTCTCATCTAAGGAGATCATCCTTAGATTATTCATGATATTGTGATTACATGTTCACATCAAGTTTCCATTTGATTTTTGATATGCAAAGGTGCCAAAACATAGGATAAAACTATTTGTCCTATCATTACTTTTACAATAGTAAGGAAAGCACGAGTGTTACGGTATGTTCTTATCAAATAGCATAGTAATGATTCACTCACAATGGTGAGGTGACATTAGCATGAGATATAAAAAGGGGATTGGTCTAGGAATATGAGAAATTAATTCCAAAGGATCCCACTCGTCATGGCTAATATGAGTAACAGGATGAGATTATTGGGAATCCTAAAAAATGGGCTAAAAAGGGGAGGAATGATTAGAGATACTTCATAAATAATTTTTCTTATATTCAATGCCATCAGCCTGGTCAAGGCATATGTGGTTGCAAAAATGGTTTCATATGCCTTCATCTCTATATCATTTTTGTCACATGGGCTGATGACATCTTTGAAAGATGGGGTTTTGAATTTAGGAGTTTGATTCTGGATCACACAAGGTTAAATGAATCTGTGAGTTTTATGTTGAACTGGTGGAGGGTATTATGGCTCAATATATGCTATCACTTGCCTCACATCATTTATGACCACGTTTTTCTCAAGAGGATAGTCGAGGATCAACCACATTTTTATGGATTTTTTTGGTTTCTCGTAGATTTAACTTGAAATATTATTTGGCATAGGGTAAGATAAAAATTTAAGTTATTCATTGTCTTTATTAAGGGCATTATGATGATCCTTTGTCCTTTGAGCATAACGAGCTTTGAATTCTTCAAGAAAGTGCTCTCTAGAGATGGCCTCATGGTAAAATTGAGGGCCTAAAAGAAAGTGATGGTAGTCGTGTGGAGGGCATGACAATTACTGTTGAGAATGACCCTAATTTGCATGCCACCAAAAAAATTTATTCTTGTCATTCCATTAGGGAACATATAGAGAAGGATCAAGGATTTTACTAAATATTTTAAGAATACGCTTTCCCAACTCATCCTTAGTTAATGGATGGTAATAGGTAGGTTGGTTCTTGGTATTATTACTTTTTTGGTTAAAAGAAAAGACATTCCTATTTTTAGAAGAAATGAGAGGAAAGGTATCTCGAGACTCCATCTATGGAATTTTTGTTCTTTTATTTTGAAGGATTAGTATATATTTAGTTACTTGATTATTAGGAGGATCCTTGTCAAACTCCCTCATGAGGTAATCTTGTTTTTTTCTTGTTTAAAATATGCATCCAGGGAGGTAGGAGAAAAGGACCTAACCTTATATTGAAGGCAAGGTTCTAAGACTTGAAGGAAGATTTGGAAAATCCTATCATTCAAAGATATCGTGTTTAGCCTTAGTAGATAAAATTTTCCAACACTTGATGAACATTTAAGATGATTCATTCTCATGTTTTTGTAGTTAATGAAAGCATTAATGTTATTTTCAGGTAAATCATGGTATTGAAACTCATTAACTAGGGTTGTCACTAGAGATTCTAACTCCACTATGGAGTTAGGGGGTAAAGTGTGATACCACCAAAGCATCTCTAGTAAGAGTCTTAGCTAATATTTTAGTGGCAACGTAAGAATTGAATTTGATCCATTCTTTGTAAATTTTTCCAAAGGCCTTAATGTGTAAAGTTGGATCAATTAACCCATGATATGAAATAGAAGGGGAAATGCCTCCAATATCCATACCAGGTGATATAAGGTGCTAGAATCTTTTGTTGGACTACCATCAAGGCTTTTATGAATGGTATGTTGGGAAATATATGCTGCATTATTTTCGTTGGGGAAGGGAGGTGAAATTTCACCCCTAGAGACCATGTTAGGATGATTAACCATTTGGACCAAATTAGCTTGCATTTGAAGGAGTTGGGTCGTAGAGGTAGTTTGTTTCTGACTCATCTTGTCTATGAATTGTAGGTTAAGATTAGTGGGATCAGAACTAGAGGCATTCAAAGATGAGCCAACCATGGTAGCCTTCCCATTATCCACCCTATCTTCAATTTGCTCAGAGACAAATTCAAGGATATGTTTATGAATTACTGACGTAGGTTTCCCTTTATATTAAGGAAAATTATCGAGGAATTTCTGAATCTTAGGTAGAAGATTATAAATGTATTGAATCTAAATCTCTTCCTCTTCGTTACCTAAGACATTATTTTTTTGGTGTTATATTTTTTCTTATTAGCTCCTATCACACAAAAAATTGAATAGAAAGGAAATCTTGATGTTGGACAACTAGTTTCTAAAATTGATTGTTCACTAGAGTTGGAGAACCTTAGGCCAAGATACATCATGATGGAGAGCTGATCTGACCAAGACGGAGATTAGAAAAAAGAGCTACCAATATATTCAGCCCTACAAAAATTTCTTCACATGGGTCAAAGGCATCTATGAGTAAGTGTTTCCACTATAAAAAGGATCGACTCGCACATAATTTGACATAGGTTCCAAACGCATCTAGAAAGATTCATTTTTAGGGTTTTTGGAATTTTTAAAGACTAAAAGAAGAAAAAAAAGAAAAATGGGTTATTTTAATGATTTGTTCTCGATCAAAACGTAACAAGATAAGATTCAATTCTATTTCATCAAGGATGTATGATGGGAAAAATTGTGTCTAGACATTGTGCACTCTTATCATCCATTCAACCAGGGTATTCAAGGAAACAAGTAAAGGACACACCAAGACCGACACACAAACAAATAGAATTAAAGGGGGTATAAGGACCACTATGATCACATACCCCAAGGTAAGTAACCCTTACACTAGGAAAAACTAAGGTTTCCAAGGCCTTAGGTTGAAGAAGAGGAAGGAACCATATGGAGGTATCAACACTATGGGGGTAATGATAAATAAAAGAAGCATGAAATATCTATGTTAACCAAAGGAAAACATGTAACATGAAATGAAGAAATGAAATACAATATGTTAACCTAGCATGTCCATAAAATACTAAGCTAACATAGAGTATGTAATGAATGTAAGGAAATAATCTATACAAAATTTAAATTGGGTTAGAGAACTTACATGTTGGAGGGTGTTCACTGATGTATCTATCTCCCAAAGGACCATACACTAAGAGAGAGAAAATTTCAGGTGGAGAAGGGGAAACACTCTAGTTATAGATCACTATAGATTACCCAAAATTACAAGTAAACTTATCCAAACAAGAAGAATCTCCAATCCAAAAATCAAGATGTAATAAATCCAAAAGTTGAGCAAGCAAGTGTAAGTTGGCGTGAGAGAGAAAATATTATGGTGAGTTCCTTTTTGTAATTTTCAATGCTTATTATGTTAAAATGAGAGTTGGGGTATTTATACTAACACCATTACCCATGGGTGAAGGTGTCAGCTAGGAATTTGTATTTGCACCAACGTAATCACCCGCAAACAATGGCATTGGAAATGGAGTAAAATGAATGTGGAGATGTGAAAAGTTTCATGAGAAGAAAGGATAATGCAAAAAAAATAGGATCATGAGTAAGCTAGATGTTGGGAGAATGTGAAGGAAAATAAGAGGATAAAATAAAAAGAAATACATAAATGAGACCAAAAATTGTTCTCTCTCCATGTATCATCCCTAACCTAATGGTTACTTGAATAATCATACCCCTATCCCAAAACGATCCACTTAAGGAACCCATTCTAGAGATAGATGTATTATCAACCTTTTAACCTAAAAAGAGAATTGATAGTAACAAATATGAAAATAGAAAGTGTAAAAAATTTAGCTCTATACATATCTTGGTTTATATTTGATTATATTCTCTTTCAACATCATAAAATTTGTCTCTCTATTTAATTTTTTATATTTCAAAAAAACATAGGGAGGATTCGAACATGAGACCCCTCCCTTCATATATTTTGTTTAATTCATTCAGTCTCCATGTTTTCTTTACCTTCTAATCAACACATTTCAATCTTATAACAATCAGGTGTCTATGTTTAGTTTTAAGTTTACACAAAATATTAAGGGAGTAGAGGGATTTTAACCTATGATACCTCACTCCCAACACCCTTACCATTTCCATAGGGCCTTGGTTCATAGTTTTGTTGAAATGTGACCCAAAAGTTATATGACTATGTTTTAATGCCTTATTCATTTTATAATTTTAAATATAAAAGCATACAAGTTTTGAAGCCTAAAAATATATTTATAATATATAAACTAACCAATAAGACACATAATTACACATAGGGGATCACATAAGTATAAAACATATTACAAATTGGAACATAAAAAAGTGATGTTACTTAATTACTTGCTCTACATATACTTTCTCTATGCAAAGTGTTCTCACTTTTTATGCCTCGAATCTCTACCTATGTATTCACACTCTAGAAAAACATGTGTGTCTAAATATAGTGTTTAAACTTTTCGTATCCTTTGTGTGTCCTTTATGGATTTTTATGCTCTTAATTTAAAAACTTTACTCAAGCTAAGAATATATTTTCCGCCTCTCCTTACCTTTTTATGGTTTGATTTTAACCATAAATTATCTAGATTTGGAGTTAAACTCTCTGTTAAACTTGTTCACTAGATCTCTAGTTTATCTTCTACTTTAAGAAATGTATTTAAATATTTAGGTTTTTCTTGATTAAATTTTCAATGAAATTTTTAACACCCAATCACTTATTCTTCTCCTCTCCAAATTTATTTCTTTGCGGATCAATTTATCATTTCTACCTCTTGATCTATTTCCTCATCGATAAAATTATCATGTTTATTTTCCATGTAATATATGAAGGAGGTTTTAGCTTAGTGGGGAGTCTACAAATTAGCACCACATTTAGGCCATTTGTATCCTTGTTTCTAGTGTCATACTTGTCCAAGAACTTAGTTGGAGGGCTCTCGATTGGTTCCATGGCACACCAATTGGTGCTCCTACATCATGGCTTCACTTAAACCTTTCCTAAATCGAGGGATGATTGTTGTCACATCACACCAATATTTTCTCCTGTATCCGTTGTTCTTTCAAGAAGTAATGTGTTCTAAGATTTAAGTACACTGATGTGTGATACAGTGCCCCCATCACTTCCTCCTACACATGGATTATTGCTAAGATTTAATCACACATTCACTAAGGGGACAACATGTAGATGGTCCACTTAGAGGGGTATCTCCTAAGAATGTTTTCCCCGTGCGAGTTATGATCTCTACTCTCGTGATTTGGTTATCCATCTCCGATGAGATCTATGAAAAGTGGATCAGTTTTATTCCGATGCAATGTAGGAAATTAGCTCATTTTGAAAATTTTAGCTATCTTGGTAGGAAAGAATACAATATCAATACCATGTTAGTCATCCAATGAGCTGGTTTTAGTCCAATGCAATACAATTCAGGTTCCAATATAACTTGTCTATAATAATGCGGTGTGATTTTAGTTGTAAGAGATCAAAAAATAACATTAGGTATTTAATCTCACACCCTCTTTAAATGAAACCCTTATAATTTATTTTTCTTAATATAATAATCATGCAACACATAAGACAATGGCATAAGTTTAAACATGGAATTGTATTAAGTTGATAGTGTACAACTCATCTAAACATGTAATGTGACATTGTGTTGTTAGGTTGTGGACCCTTTTTTCATGTGTGAAAGTGTTGAAGACTATACACTAAGAGTACTATACACTTTTCATGTATCCTCGCCGGGGTTTGGGGCTGAGCTGGGCCTTGAGCGGGGGTCCCGGGTGGCACCCCTAAAAAAATTGGGCATAAATTTTTTTTTTTCCTCGAAAAAATGCACCCGACATATCGAAACGTGCTCTTCTCATATGGGTGAGATTTTTGACCCATAGGTTTTTGGGCTGGTTTTGGCCCATGGTTTTGATACCCATGGTATTGTAAAACTACTTAAGTAGTTGCCTACTTATATGGTTTTATGCATATGGTAGGGTATAATGAAAAACATTGCAGATGTGCTTTGAATTTGGTTGTGAATTCTATAGAGTTTGTTGAGCATAGCTCCAAACAGATATGGGTATTATATTGAGAGAGTGGTGGCTTGTAATAAAATCTAAGCAAGTGATTCTTGGTGGACGTAGCCCAAATTGGGTGAACCATGTTAAATACTATCTCTTTGTGTTGTGTTATTTTATTCGTAATTTTATTTGAGATCTGTAATAATTTCTGCATATTAGTTTCTACTGTTGCGATTCTGTGAGGGATTATTCCACATATTTTATCCCTTATTTCCTAACAATTGGTATCAGAGCCTAGTTTGGTTTGCTAAAGTGTTGAATCGTAGGGAAAGTTTTATCTTGAGTGGGAGCTATGGCAGATGATGGAATATCTAGGGTTGATAAATTCAACGGGAAAAATTTCAATCTTTGGAAGATACAGATGGAAGATTACCATTATCAGAAGGATATTTATACTCTGCTATCTAAGAAGGTGAACAAACCCTCAATCATGACAGATGTGGAATGAGATTTTTTGGATAGGAAGGCACTTGGGAAAATCTAGCTATGTCTTGCATCTTCGGTATTATTTAATGTTTCAAAGGAAAAGACTACAAAAGAACTGATGGATGCATTAGGGAAGTTATATGAAAAACCCTCTGCCTCTAATAAGCTATTTTTAATGAAAAAGTTGTTTAATATGAAGATATCTGAGAATGGTTTAGTAGCAGATCATCTAAATGATTTTAATACGGTTGTAAATATGCTAACTTTGGTTACAACAAAATTTGATGAAGAATTTAGGCTTTATTAGTTCTGTGCTCTTTACCTGAGAGTTGGAATAACTTGGTAATGGCGGTAAGAAACTCGGTTCCAGCTAACTCAAAGTTGAAGTTTGAGGATGTTGTAGGGGTGATTATAAGTGAGGAAATGCAAAGAAAAAGCTCTAGTGAATCTTCTACTTCAGGGAATGCTTTGATAGTGGAAACTAGAGGGAGACAGAAGAATAGAGGAAGCCGTGGAAAATCAAAGGATCGAGCAAGGTCAAAATCCAAAAGCAAGATAGTATGTTGGCACTATGGAAAGTCTGGGCATGCAAAGAAGGACTGTTGGGAGCTTCGGGATAAGAAGAAACAACAAGAAGAAAACAAGGAGGAAAATGTGGCAATGGGTAATATATGTCAAGATGCTTTGATTCTTTCTTTGCACAATATAACTAAATCTTGGGTTTTAGATTCGGGGGCTTCTTTCCATGCTTCTCCACATAGGCATTATTTTGTTGATTATGTTCAAGGATATTTTGGGCATGTTTTTCTTGGTGATGATGAGCCTTGTAGCATAGTTGGAAAAGGTTCTGTTCAAGTTAAGATGTAGAATGGGAATACTTGGCTATTGAAGGATTTTAGACATGTGCCTACATTAAGATGAAATTTGATATCGGTAGGGAAGTTGGGAAGTGATGGTTGTACTGTGATATTTACAACTGACTCTTGCAAGGTTACCAAGGGTGCTCTTGTGGTGGAAAGAGGTAAGAAGGTTGGAACCTTGTATTTAACCACTTATAGCACTAATGTTTGTAATCTTATGGCTTTAAAAGTAAATACAACATTGTGGCACTATAGGCTCGGTCATATGAGCCATAAGGGCATAGAGATCATAAAGAAGGATTTTCCTAGATATACAAAAATAGGTTTGGAGTTTTGTGAGGACTACAAATGTGGGAAACAAAAGCAAGTAAGGTTTCTCAAGGTTAGACCTACAAAGAAAGAGAATAAGTTAGAGCTGGTGCATTCTAATGTGTGGGGGCCAGCTCAGGTATCATCTCTTGGGGTTCAAGTTATTATGTTACTTTTATTGATGATGCAACAAGGAAAGTTTGGGTTTATTGTATTAGAAAAAATCTGATGTATTTGACACTTTTGTTAAATGGAAATCCTTGTAGAGAATGAAATTGGTCTTGAGCTAAAATGTCTCAGTCAAATAATGGAGGGAGTATTGTACTAATGAATTTGATGATTCTTTCTAAGAATGGAATTTGTGGGTAAAAGACGGTTCCAAGAAATCAGAAAATGGGGTATCGAAAGGATGAAAAAAATAATAATGGAATGTGCTGGGAGCATGAGGTTACATGCAGGACTGCCTCTTTCTTTTTGGGCAAAAGCGGTGAGCACATTGTGAACTTGATAAACAGAGGACCCTCAAGTGACTTGGATGGAGGCATACCTGAGGAGGCTTGGTATGGTAAGAAATTTTATTATTCATTTCTTAGATTCTATGGATGTGAGGTGTTTGTTCATAAAGACAAGGATGATAGGACCAAGCTAAAGGCTAAATATGAAAATTGTACTTTCATTGGTTATGGTGGTGATGACTTTGGATATAAATGTTGGAGTATTAAGGACAAGAAAATCATTCTATCTAGGGATGTGTTCTTTAATGAGAAAGTCATGTATAAGCGTAGTCGGGAAAAAAGGGAAGAATCCAAGAAAGAATATGCAACGGTAGAGGATCTTCTGGATGGGAAAGTGACACATGAATCAGTTTAGGAACCTCCTCAACAGGAACCCCAAAATCCTATATTGAGGAGGTATTCTAGGGTAAGAAGAGAACCTGAACGTTTTCTCCTTCTCTTTATTATTTATTACTCACTGATAGTGGAGAGCTAGAGAGATTTGATGAAGCAATGTAGGTAGATGCCAGGAAGAAGTGGGAGCAAGCCATGGATGAGGATCATCAGGCTCTCATGGAGAACTAGACATGGGATTTGGTGAAGCTACCTAAAGGTAAAAGAGAATTACATAACAAGTGGGTGTTCAGATTCAAAGAGGAAGAAGGAGGCAAGAAAATATACAAGGCCCAGTTGGTGGTCAAGGGTTTGCACAGAAAAAAGGTATAGATTTTGATGAGATTTTTTCTCCTATAGTAAAAATTACTTCTATTAGAACTGTTCTAGGAATAGTTGCAACAAAAGACTTGCACTTAGAACAGCTTGATGTAAAGACTGCATTTCTCCATGGTGATTTGGAGGAGGAACTATATATGCAAAAACCAGAGGGCTATGAGGTCAAAGGTAAAGAGGAGATGGTGTGTAAACTGAAGAAGAGCTTGTATGGCTCGAAACAAGCTCCATGTCAATGGTATAAGAAATTTGATAGCTTCATGATGGAGCAAGGTTATATTAGATGTCATTCTAACCATTGTGTGTATACAAAGAAATTTAAGGATGGTAGTTATATTATCCTGTGTATGTATGTGGATGACATGTTGGTTGCAGGTAAAAACATGCAGGAAATAAAAGTACTCAAGAAGCAACTAAGTGAATCCTTTGCTATGAAGGATTTGGGTGTAGCCAAACAAATCCTTGGTATGAGGATATCTCGAGATAGGAAGGAATAGAAGCTAACTTTATCTTAGGAAGAGTACATTAAGAAGGTCTTAGAGAGGTTTAATATGCAGGATGCTAAACTGGTTGGGACTCCTTTGGCAGGCCACTTCAAGTTATCAAAGGAACAGTGTCCTAAGATAGATCAAGAGAGAAACTAGATGTCCAAGGTACCTTACTCATTAGTGGTTGGTAGTTTGATGTATGCCATGGTGTGTACTAGGCCTGATATTGCCCATGCAGTGGGAGCGGTGAGTAGATTTATGAGTGATCGAGGTAGAGCTAACTGGCAGGTACTAAAGTGGATCCTTCGGTATTTGAGAGGGACCATGGGGATAGTTTTGTGCTACAATGGATCAAACACCACTTTGTGTGGTTATGTAGATTCAGATATGGTTGGAGATGTAGACAGTAGGAGGAGCACAACATGTTATGTTTACACTGTAGGTAGAATAACAGTGAGCTGGATTTCACGACTACAGAAGTTGGTGGATTTGTCAACCACGGAGGCTGAGTATGTTGCTGCCACAGAGGCAATCAAAGAAATGATTTGGTTACAAAAATTACTTGAGGAGTTGGGGAATAAGGAGGAAGTAAAGTTACATAGTGATAGTCAGAGTGCTATACACCTAGCTAAGAACACTGCTTTCCACTCTAGGACAAAGCATATATAGTTAAGGTAGCATTTCATCAGGATAACTTTGGAGGAAGAGAAGTTGAAGTTGGAGAAGATTCATACCAGTTAGAATCCTGTAGACATGATGACCAAGGTGGTCATAAGGGAAAAATTGAAGCTGTGTTCAACTTTTTTTGGTCTTCATAGAAACTAGTGAAGGGTTGAGAAGCTTTCTCAGAGGAAAACTAGTCTCCAAGTGGGAGATTGTTAGGTTGTGGAGCCTGTTTTCATGTGTGAAAGTGTTGAAGACTGTACACTAAGAGTATTGTACACTTTTCATGTATCCTGTTGGGGTTCGGGGCCGGGCTAGGCCCCGAGCGGGGGTCTAGGGGCAGCAGCCCCCGATAGAAGGGGTTTGGGGGCACAACCCCCGAAAAAAAAAAATTTAGGCGTAAATTTTTTTTTGCCTCGAAAAAAATGCACCTGACATATTAGGAAATGTGCTCTTCTCATATGGGTGAGATTTTTGACCCATATGTTTTTGGGCTAGTTTTGGCCCATGGTTTTGATACCCATGGTATTGTAAAACTACTTAAGTAGTTTCCTACTTATATGGTTTTATGCATATGGTAGGGTATAATGAAAAACATTGTAGATGTGCTTTGAATTTGGCTATGAATTCTGTAGAGTTTGTTGAGCATAGCTCCAAATGGATCTGGTATTGTATTGAGAGAGTTGTGGCTTGTAATAAAATATGAGTAAGTGATTCTTGGTGGATGTAGCCCAAATTGGATGAACCACGTTAAATACCGTCTCTTTGTGTTGTGTTATTTTATTCTACAATTTTATTTGAGATCTGTAATAATTTCTGCATATTAGTTTCTACTTTGTTGCGATTACGTGAGGGATTATTCCGGATATTTTATCCCTTATTTCCTACCAACACATAAGACAATGACATAAGTTCAAACATGGAATTGTAGTAAATTGATAGTGTACCACTCATCTAAACATGTAATGTGACATTGTGCTCCTTATCATAGCAAAAGAGCGCAACATAATCTCATTCTTGTAATGTGACTAAATCAAACCCATCACACAATAAAACACATAAAAACAAATACGAATCACAAAATGGAATCTAGTACCTCAACTTATGGTTTGACACCATTTCACATGTACTAAATCACACATGGAAAATCTCTCTATTTATACGCATTTGCTACATCTTTCTACCTCTCCCCAATGACACCCTTTCTCAAAACTTGAGAACACTTGTACACATATAGAAAATAATACCCAGTGCATTATTTGTTCCATATAATTAAACCAATTGAAATGAAATATAAGCAAAATATATAAACAATAGTCCCAAAATTGTAATGTAAACCCACAATATCATTTATTAAAATTAAATTAACTAATAATAGATGTTTTAATCCAAAAATATGTCATAATGCTAACTAAAGAAAATCAAATTAATTAAGGTGATGTATTAGATGTAGCAATGGCTATTTAATATTTAGAATGTCTCCAAAGCATGACTCGATAAATCGAGATGTGACACCTAATCAAAAAATTTATTGTTCGTTATATAGTCTCCTATATATATATATATATATATATATATATATATATATATAAAGTCTTTTAATTTATTTTTTATTTTTTAAAATAATATATATATATATATATATATATATTTCATTTAATAATTTTAAAATAAAAAGATAGTGAAATAGAAGCTTATTTGTTTTAGTGAAAACTATCAAATTTGTAAAAATGTATTTTTCAATTTTGTCATTGAATTTTATGATTATTTTACAATATCATAAAAAAAAGTTGTAAAAAATATTATGTTTCCAAAATTTATCAAATTTTTTGCAACATTTTTCTCTTTTAGTATGAAAATTGAATATTAGAAAAATTCACAAAACTTATAGATCCTAAAATTTCTCTTGTTCTTAAAGAATTTTTTTGACCTAGGAATTTTATGAAAATTAAATTACTTTCTAAAAAAATTGAGATGGAATAATTCTCTATGAAATTTATTTTATTAAAAGATGACTTCATAAAAACAGTTTCAATTTCGAAAAAATTAGTTGTTAAATGAAAATAATTATAAGTTATGGAAAATTAGACTCAAGGTTGAATTCATGGCCATAAACTATAGGACTTTAGTTAACATAGCGGAAGAACCGCTCTTTGGTAGGAAATATGCCACATCCAACCTAAATGCATTTTAGAAAAAAAAATCCTAGTAATTTATGTTGACCATCCTTAGGAGAATGAAGGATGATTTTTTTCTCCATATTGGGTACTTAGAATATCCTAGAAAATCTTGCAAACAAATCAAATACATATACAAGGGAACTATATTGGCATGGTGTCCTAGTAGGTGTTTTCATTGATGAAAAACTGCAATAATGACAAAGTGAATGTTGTAAGATGATTTCATGATGATGTATGTGGTGCTAACATGATGGTTCATATGTTTATTAGCTGCTACAGTGGGATTCAGGGATACATGCTTGCTCTAGCAAGCCCATACAGGTGTGCTTAAGAAGTGTTTCTTGGATGTGTGAGCTTAGTGGTTGCTTGGGAAGTATATTTACATGGTGTATGGCATTTTTTGAGGGTTCTTGAGCACTTACAATAGTGCAATAGTGTAGCTATAGGTGATTCTCCATGTTGCAGGTGCTCATTGGGACTAGGTATGATTGCTTGGACATGTGATAGTATAGATTGGTGCCATTTGAGATCATGGAATCATGCTAATAGGTATATCATGTCAAATGAGGTATGTCTGGGTCATTTTCAGAGGTTATATGTTTAGTCATTACATTATTTCAATTAGCCCTAGTTGTTACTATGAGGATCTAACATGTAATCATAGGTAAGTATTAGTGAATGGATATATTGGGTTGTGTTGTTATCATTATTATGATTGGAGATGTTATAGGGATGACTAATGATGCTCTAAGAAAAATATCAGGTTATGATAATGTTAATTTTGCAAGATATGACTATTTTGGTGAGACAAGGTAAAATTCTAGTGCATTTCAAGCTCGAAGTGCAACTTCAGATGCTCATTGTGAATGGTGTGATTTGCATGGGACATTTTGGATTTTGTGGATTCTTCTAAGGTGATTTATAAGTTTTCACAAAAATAATCATATTTTTATCATCGAGGATTTACGAACAAATGTTAAGAAGGTAAAGTGGTCTAAAACCCTAGTTAAACCCTAACTAGGAGCAGTTTGGTGAAAATGAAGTATATTGACCCAATTTTTATTTTAATTGAAACTATGATGATTTAATTTTCTAAAGGAATCCTCAAGATTTCCAGAAATGTATGGTTGAGGTAAAAATAGAATTTTACGGAGAATAAGGTTTTAGGAAAAGCTTTATCAAAGGAGTAACATATAAAATTGATGTTGCATGATGTTTGGGAGATTTTCATGATGTACATGGAGGTTTTAGGACATGTTAATATAGGTTCATGAGGTTTTGAGGTCCAAATAGGTTGATTGGTTAAAGGGTAGTTTTCAGATGTCAAATAGCGGGGTTCGATAAAATGCCTATAACTTGAGCTACAAGTTGATTCCTAAGATGATTCAAGTCATGCCGGAAATAGAATTCAAATATATTTCCAGTGATATATTTATTTTCTTATGATTAGGTTATATGTCATATTTTATAGGAAAATATTTGAGAATTATGTTTTTTGGTAGTTTAGGATATCGTATGTTTTTGTGTAAGTTTGATATGATTCAAAGCATGAGATGGATTGTGTGATGCTTCCTACCACCTGTAATGTTAAAAGGGGTGAATTGTTCATCCATTTAATCCCTTGAGATTTCTTTACTATATATTGAAGTGAATTTATGAGCTAACATTTGGAAACAACTTTTTTGGTAGGTTGATTTGGTGAATACAAATGTTGTTGTGATTTGAAGTGAAGGATGTTTCATGACTTATAACTTTATTGGAATTATTATAAAGTTTCTTAAATTTATTTTTATTTGTAACATGACATGTTTTGGTTGAGTATAATTTATTTTGTGATTAGATGAAGTTTCTATGGTGTTGAAGGGTGCAGGAAACAACTATTTTGAGACGTCTGAAAGAGCTTTGGGCCCAGTAAACAAAATGATTTGATTGGATGAGATACATTGTGACCATATATGATGTGTAAATGTTATTTTAAACATTTTTATGATTTTTAGAGCTTGACCAAAAATATTTTTGGGATTAGGAGATTTTTGTCATCCTAATGCAAGGTTTTTGAGATTTTTGGTGATGGATGAAGGGTTTTAGCTAGGTATACCTACTTGGTTCAAATTTTATTATGATGTATGTTATTGAATGTTATAAACATGTATATGTTGAAAAAATCATTAAGTACCGACCTCCATTGAGTTATAATCAAGGAAAGACTTTAAAAAGGAGTTTTTGCGTACAATTGTACTAGCTTTTGAAACCCCCTTATATATTCTTTTGAAGAACCCTTTTATCCTATCCCAAAACACTTAGAATATAATTCTAGGATAGATTTTGGTTGTGTTTTCATGGGGATAATTTGAACAAGTGATTGTTGCAATTATTTCCTTGAGAGTGAGTTGGAGAAGGAGGGAAGATTTTGGTGCTTGTATTTGGATGCTATCTCCATAGCATGTTGATGTAATTTTCAGGTTTCTAAGGTGTCTTCAGATCTGATATTGATTTGTATTCACTTTTGGAAGAATTATATCTTCTTGGATATTCATATGACTATATTTCTCATCTTGATACATCTTGTTGATCTTTGTTGAAGGCATTACTCTTGTGATCTGATCTGAATATTTACATATGTGTGTGGATATGATTTTATCATCAATATAAGTGTCTTTATATTTTTATCATTGTGTATCTTTCATTGAGAATACTATATGCTTTGATGAGATCTACTTGAGATTGTGTGGTTAGGGTTTGAAGCACAAGTGTAAAGTTTTATTGGGGACTGATTCACCCCCTCTTAGTCCTTATCACCTCCAAAAAAATAATCTCTCTAAAATCATTAAAATTATATCATAACTCATGACCACTCCTATGAAAAGATATGATAAAATTGTGAACTATCTCTTAAATATCAAAAACATTAAATCACAGCTACATGGTTGTAAATACAAGCTTATCCATGACAAGCTTATGTATTTCATATTCCAACTAAATATTCATAAGAAATTTAGGAACTTTATTTCCATTATCAATTTCAAATATATAAAAAATAGACATTCTTGATCTAAATACCCTTTCTAGTGTGATATTATTCTGCAAGGATTAATAAAAAAACTAGTGTACATCAAAGCGTTTTCTCTCCAATGGTAACATGAAAACTCCAAGTAATAAACAAGAAATTGTATAACAAATAAAAGTATATATATAATAAATATGTCTATTCATTCTCATAGATCAATAAAAGAGGGTACATATGGAAGTGATGTGTAACTCTTGTGCTTGGAAAATCATTCCCTCCATGAGGGAAAGAGGGGTTGTGATTCCAAAATGGAATGTAACTCCTATGATACCACCGACACATATGATAATGACATATTCTATGAAGGAATCTATTAGTGTATATTATTATTTATCCTTTTATTTATTTATTTATTAGGATAATTCTTACACTTGTGTTATCTCGATACTTTTTGGGTTAGCTTGCTTAATTGTACTAGTTGTGTGGAGTTAACTTACTAGTCTGTGTTGAGTTAGCTTCTCGGTTATGTGGAGTTAGCTTACTAGTATTATGGAGTTAACTTAACTACAAGTATAAATTAGTGGGATTTCTTCACCACTAATTTAGGTAGTAGTTGTACTTTCCTCCTCCTATATATACATCTTTTTATTGAGTAATTCAAGTCATTGTATTGTAATGTATTGAGCATTATGGATTATGATGGATTTCCATATATGGTATTTTAGCTCTTTTGTTTCACAAGTATAATGTGATGTTTTATTATCATCTCGAGATCGTGGCTTGGAAAAATCTTCTTATTGTTCCTTTCATGGTATCGAGTGATAGATGATGTAGACATCCATTTGTAATTTTTTTTCAAGAAAGGGTTTATTATTTTCATGTATTTGGAATTTATTAGAACTTTTCTATAAAATGTATTTTTATGCAAAATAGAGTGCGTCACTTTGGATTTGGAAGGTTCCAAAACCATAGAATTGACTATAAACTTGAACATGTTTTGAGACAGTCAAATCTAGACGCAGATTTGTACCCTCTAGGTGCACTCTTTTATCTACTAAATTCAAATTTGTACCCTATAGGTGCATTTTTTTATCCATTGGATATAATTGTGTACCTTCTAGATGCATTATTTTACCCTCTAGATATTTCTATTTTGGATGTAGTCTTTTATCCACTAGACACAAATTTGTACCCTCTTGGTGCATTCTTTTATCCATTAGATATAAGTGTGTACCTTCCGGATGCAAAGATTTACCCTCTGGATATTTTTGTTTTGGATGCAGTCTTTTATCCACTAGACGCATATATTTACCCTTTGTGTACAATATTTTATCCATTGGATATAGATGTGTACCCTCCGGATGCAATGATTTACCCTCTAGAAATTTAGGTTTTGGGCACAGACTTTTATCCTTTGGTCGCAAGCCTTTGTATCATGTGGATGCACTCTTTTACCCTTTGGAAATTTGGGTGTCACGTGTACCTTTTAAAAAACATCAGCATTAAAATATTATTTTAATAGCAAAACCTTCTAGAGCTCATAACTTTTGATCCATAGCTCAGATTAAGGTGATCTTTATTTTTGAAATTATATATTTTTTCGAGATCTACACGTTGGTGAAATTTTTACACACATATTTAAAATGTAAAAGGTACTTTTACTCATTATAATATTTATATGAACTCAATTATAAAGTGATAAATTTGGGAGGGGTGTTGTAATCCCTTGTGGACGTAATTTTGGTTGACCTCAACGTCCTAAATTTTGGGTGTTGCATTTTTGTATCTATGGGTGTATACATTTATATCTCTCTTATTTGTTAAGATATTTTGCATATATATTTTTGACACTTTCTTTTGACATGTTCACAATCTCTCTTATGGGGGAGCTATTTTGGTAAATTCAGGTGTTAGTTTATCAATGTTCGAGTAGTTGATTTTGGCAACTCATATAGATCTGTTGTGTCACTCTACCCATTAAGTAGTATGGGAGGGTATGGTGTTGATATTAATTGTTTGGGTTTCATGTCCTTACCTTGTTACCTTGGCTTTTCTTAGATCATGACACTCTTATTTATTTGGATCTTTTGTCCTTGCCTTGTTTCCTTGGTTAATGTTCTTGGATCATGACACACCTATTTATAGTAGTTGATCATGTTTCTTCAAATTTTATGTCTTTGCCTTGTTACCTTGGATTTTCTTGGATTGTGGTACCCCTGTTTATTTAGATATCATTTCCTTGCCTTGTTTCCTTGGTTGATATTAGATCGTGGCACACCTATTTGTAGTATTTGATCAAATTATGTTTGGCATTTTTTTTACACTTTTGACATCACTCCATTGACAATATCCTTATATGGAGCTATTTTGGTGAAGCCCGATTATGTCGATATATTTGAGTTATATGATCGAGAAGTGGATTTAGACCACAGTGCACACCAAAATTCTTCAACATTGTACATGTTTTTAGGAGCCATCTTCTTAGGATATCTTGCATCGAGATTTTCTCTCTCTACTTTGTTATTACTGGTTTTAGGTTCTTTGTGGTGTCTAATTTTCCTAGTTATTATATGTGGGGACCCGATCGGGCCTTGTTACCGATATACCACCTTCTTTTCACCCACCTAAATCATGTTTATAGGAGGGTGTTAGTGTGGGTTACTATTTATTATTTTATTTATTTATTAGGATAATTCTTACACTTGTGTTATCCCTACACTTGTTGGGTTAGCTTGCTTAGGTGTACTAGTTATGTGGAGTTAGCTTACTATTATTCTAGAGTTAACGTAAGTACCGGTATCAATTAGTGGGAGTTCTTAACCACTTATTTAGGTAGTAGTTAAACTTCCCTCCTCCTATATGTACATATTTCTTATTGATTAATTCAAGCCATTATATTGTAATTTATAGATAATTATGGATTATGATGGATTTCCATATATGGTATTTTAGCTCTTCTATTTTTCAAGTCTAATGTGGTGTACTATTATCATCTAAGATTGCGACTTGGAATAATATTCTTATCATTCCTTTCATGGTATCATAGCCCACAGATGATGTAATGTTGTAATCACTTGTGGATACAATTTTGGTTGAGCCCGACGTCCTAAATTTTTTAGAGTTGAGCTTCTTAGGATATCTTGCGCGGTATTTTGCTCTCTCTACTTTTTATTACCGCTTTTAGGTACCTTGCGGTGTTTATTTTTAAATTTATTGTATGTGGGTACCTCATCAGGCCTTATTTCAAGGACCCACCTTATTTTTCACCCACCTAAGTTATGCTTACGGGAGGGTGTTAGTGTAGGTTATTATTTATCCTTTTATTCATTTATCGGGATAATTCTTACACTTGTGTTAGCCCTAAACTTTTTGGTTAGCTTGCTTAGGTGTACTAGCTATGATGAGTTAGCTTACTAGTTGTGTTTATTTAGCTTCTTAGTTATGTGGAGTTAGCTTCTTAGTTATGTGGATTTAGCTTTACGGCCTTCCAGAGTTAACTTAACTACCATTATCAATTAGTGGGAGTTCTTGACCATGATCTAGGTAGTAGTTGCACTTCCCTCCTTCTATATGCACATCCTTATTGAGTAATTCAAGTCATTGTATTGTAATGTATTGAGCATTATGGATTATGATATATTTCCATATATGGTATTTTAGCTATTCTATTTTGCAATTCTAATGTGATGTGTTATTATCATATAAGATCATGGCTTAGAACAATCTTCTTATCGTTCCTTTCATAATCTTACATGTTTCATATAATACTTTAAGACCTATGATCTCACCTAAGAGAGATAAATAGATTTTTGAGGTGGAAAAGATGCTTTGAGTGATAATGATGCAAGTCACACACACAAAAACCCCTTCATTAAAGATGAGGTATAGATCATGGAAATTCATAAACAAAAAGATAATTTCCTAGAAAACTAAGAAAGATGTGTTAATGGGGCCCATCAACTAAAGTCTTGATAAGGTACCGATGTACAAACAACATCTTCCCCGGAAAATAAGAAGAGGATAAGAGGACTAGAAAACCAAAAGATTATGAGTGGCTATAGAAGACATCACCCCAAGAAGAGACCAAAAGTCAATAAAATTTGCCTGGTGAAGGGCTTGGTGAAAATGTTTACAACCCGATTAAAATTTTGACAATGCTACAAGTGAATGATGTATTCATATACTAGCTCTTGTATGATGTGTTTTTAGATCTCAATGTGATTTGTCCACTAATGGTGGCCAATATTTTAGTAAATCAAGATGGTGCTAATGTTTTCACAATAGATGATAGTAAGCCATTGAAAGTGGATACTTTGAATCCTGTCAATATTCCCTACGATAAAAAAATTCATTAATTGATCCTCTGTACTCTTCCTATGTAGATGATATGGAATTTACATTTTGCTTCTTTCCATACTAACCGTGTTCCAATAGAGAAACTGTTGAGATAGATTTCTTATGATCTAGATCACCAGATACACCACTGAATGTCTTCCTCCTAAGCATACAAGTGTTGATATGTGATTTCTTTGTAAAAGGATGTGTTCCTTGATTGATCATGCTTGATATATGTACTGTATCTTCTTTGCAGATTGCGATCTTTGACCGAGTGATTGATTAGACTCTTTTATTTATTTCATTTTGCATCTGAGTTTAATCTGATCTCGGAACGAATTATGAAGTTATTCATCTATAAGACCTAGCCTTGGATCAGTGGTATTGATCCAAGTGGTGCTTTAAGTTATTCATGATGAATTAAAAATTATAAACCTTTCACAGGTTGCAAGGTCTGAATTCGTTGAATAAAGCCAATCCCGAGTCTAACTCAGGTTGATCGTGTGAAATGGAATGGTTCCCGATATCGAAGTATATCTGGAAGGTCTTGATCGTGGACCAGGTAATAATTCTGTTACATATAATTTTGTAGCCTAATGGCAGTACAGGAGTGAACCCTATTCGAGAATGCATGTTGTAGGTCTTTTTCTGAGTATATGAAATGTTAGACCTAACTGGAATTATTAATGTTAGTAACCTAAAACTAAACTTAACCTAGGGGTTAGATTAGTGTTAATCTAACCTAGACCTAGGCTAAGAGCTAATGTTCTAAGTTAGTATCTATGTGCTAAGTGGTTAGACTAGGTGTTAACCTAAATCATAATCTAAGTTACTAACCTAACTATTGAGCAAAGAATAAGGGGACCTATGGAGGGGTGCGAACCATGGGCGGCAGTTTCTATGTTATTAAATGCGTGGATAAGCATGAGGGACAGGTAATTGGTGGAAGTTTTAAAACGGCTAACTTGAGCCGATGTGGCAGGTCGCCAAAGTTAGAAATGATCTATGATGTGCATTTGTCCATCGCCAATTATGGCGGTCGGTGGCAGTGGAGTTTGAGCGGGAAACTGGGAATTAATGCAATCAATGAACTCGGGCTTCGAGCTCGGATTTCTTGGGGAAGCATGCAAAATGGAAAGTTAATTGTTTGTTTGGTTTTGCATGCGCTCCGGTTTTCCTTCTGTCAGTTCACTGGTTCTTCGCACCAGTCTTCTTGGTGTTGCATGGCAAGTATGAGCGTAACTAGCTCTTTCCTCTGGCAAGAAAATATATAAGTCATGGAAATAGCAAATTTTTGTTGGTGGCTCTAACTTGGAAAAGGAAGAGAAGGATCGAACTATTTCAGTGGTCTGGCTTGGAATTTTGAGCAAATATCCAGGCATGTTAGGCCCTAACCTTTAAAAATCTTGCTGTCTTTCAAGTGATTTCATTAGAACAACTCTGTTCAGATGATTTTTGGAATTGGTTGGTTTCTATGGTAGTCTTGTGTGATTTTTGTCACTTTGTATCTTCATGCTGGTTCGGTTTTCAATTTAACCCTTGATGGGTGTTTATTGTATTTCGAACTGTTGCTATATTTCCTTGTGATTTGCATTCCAGCTTTTAGTTTGCAAAATATATGAAATGAATGTATGCTAGGCCTGCTCTGTGAGAACCCATGAATTGTTCTTGTGATGGGTACAGGCTACTGTGATGCTTGTTGAATTATACTTGTCGTTGATGCTTGTTGTTGATACTCGTCAGAAGGGATCTTTGCTTTGGACATATGTTTGATTGTTCAGTTTAATTGAACTTTTTGTAACTCTGTTGAGGTTATTAAGGTAGTGGTTATTGAATCTTGTTCGGGTTCAGCTATGATATTTAGGATTTGTTGAATGGATAACTTGTTGTGTTACAGTACTTCTTTGAGACCGTTCTGAAGTTGTTTTTCCCTTGCATTGTGGTTATGGGATGCAACCCGTTGATAGTATGCAATATATTTATTTATTGTACTCGAAACGACTCTGTAGAATCCATTGATTGAGTCGTGTATTATGGACCTCTGTTGAAGCTATAGGTTTATATATTTGAGTATTGGTAATTTGATTTTGTTGGAGTCCTGAAGGAGTAACAGGTATACGACCTATGTTATTTTGTATGAATTTTTGGTACAGACTCTTGAGTGTATGTTACGTTTCCTTTCTGTGCAAGCTTGTGTGAAAATATTGATTGGCACAGTTGGAATCGTTTATTATTTTTATCTTGTTACTGTTGTTCGGGTTCAGTTTAACCCTTGACAGGTAACTATAGTATTTGCCTCTAGTCAACCTGATTGGTTCACTTGTTGTTTTTGGCACTGTTGGATTCCATGAGTATAGTTAGTTATCATGTAACTTGTCTCTGTAAAAATGGGTCGTGAATACCACACTTCAAACCCTGAATGCGTCTTGACGAGATTACGGTATGTCATGTTTCCTTTCTGATTATTTCAGTTAGATAAGGCTGTGCATGTTGCGGAAATTCTGTGTGATTATCTCGGCATAGTCTTAGGGAAACATCGGTTGCTTAGTGTTGAGGAGTCTATTGTTGACTGCGAATAATTGAAGCTCTTTGATTTCGACCTTGGGTCCGAAAGCCTTGTAGTGTTTATTATGAACTAGAAGGGGACTGTAGGTTGATGTATGGGATTGTAGTCGTGTTTACGTATTCTGTTGCATGACTATCCTGCCTTGAGCTTGACTGAACTATGAGCCGTCGACTGCACCTCGACAGGCGATGTGGGGAATATCTTCTTGTTGGCTGTTTCATGTGGAAGGTCATGTGGAGTCTGTTTGGTAGATAGTCATCACTGTTGGCGTGATAGCTACTGTACAGAAGTTTTGTTATATTTGATGTTAACAAAACAGTGATTCTTCTTGTGACTCGTCTGACTTTTTCGTATGCATGTAAGGTGAATGTTTTCCATTTAAGGAGATGGTACAGTCATGAGCTTGTTGAAGGGAAATTTGAATGACTTGTTTTCTTTCTCTTCTGTTATGAAAATATATGATGATATTTTTATCTAACCGTTGGAACTGTTTTGAACCTATTTACGGAATCATGATTTATAATGATATTCCTTTTACTGTTGAATGAAATGATCTGTCTGAAGTTTGTTGTTTTTGGAATTCAGATGGATAGATGATATGGATACTTTCGTTCTTCTTGATTTCTAATATTGTGATGAAATATTTGGGAAGTATTTAGGACTATTCTGTAATGATAATAGAGTTACACATTTTGGTCACTTTTGTATTACATCAAAGATAGTCTCAAAATATGTATACTAGTTTGGTGAAATGATCTCATTTAAACAGGTTGTTTAATGAAAACAAATTGGTGGATTGCAATTGTTTTAAGAGTTAGTGCTTATCATGCTCGGTTCATCGAATCGACCCATGTTGAAAAATTTTGCAGATGGTCATCGTAAGTGGTAAAAGCATGCAGATCTCGATAGGATGTTCGATTGTTTAACTTGGTTTATGATGAATTACGCTTTGATTCTCTAAATGTACTATTTGAGGAAAGATGTTCTTCTTCCATTGAGTATTGTATCAAGTATCTTTGAATGCATAAAATGTATTTGATTAATTCTGAAAGGGATGGAAAGTGATATTTGTTAATTATGTGTTTGTATTCTTATCTTGATAGTTTGACCTTCTTCGGTTCAAATATCTTGAGAGCATTGTTATTATTGTATATATTTGGAAACTTTGGTGATTATCAATGTAAGCTTTGCAAGAAAATGAGACTGAATTCTTATGAGTGTTTAGCAGTTCTTGTATGTTCTATCGAAGGCTAAATTGAAATTTAGATCACTGTCTTTTTGGAAGATAGGGTTAAAATATACCTAAGCAGAACGCTAAACAAGCTGAATTAAATTATTAATCCCTAGACCTGGTTATGACAGGACAACATTTAATTGGATTCTTAATCATTTATATCTTGATACTAATAAGTATGATATAAATTTAGTTATGAGAACTGATATAAACCTAATGGGGTTCTGATGGCAATCTCATGTGAAGTTTATGAGATATTGTCCAATTCTATTGTTTTAGAATTATGTATATTCTATGAACTCCTTGATGAGACCTTGACCTTAAAAAATCCTCTGTGTAATGGGTTTTATTGAGAAAGGTCATCCTAAGATGAGGAATCCAGGGATTCGGAAAGTCTAACCTTAGGGGAACGTCTTTAATGTAATTATAACTTAGTGTGCGTAACACTTATCAATAAGTAGATCTTTTCAAGGCGGATTTAAAGGTTGACGGCACAAGTCAACTGTGGGGTTGTACCTCTGAGAAGATTAGGATCTTCTCGAAGTTACAACAATGCAGGTGACTTATGACGACACCCTTTGCATTGATCGCTAAGATTTACATCTCGATCTCGAACGAGTTACTCAGGGACCGATTAGGAATGTGGTCACGTTATAAGGCTACCTAGGAGATTCGGGGTATCTTGACACACTGGTTTAACTAGGGTTGAACCAGTATGTCATCGTATCCCTAGTCCTCGTGGGCATCCATATAACGTTATCACCTTACTAATATGTTTCCGAGTGAATAAGTTGGGATAGGAGGGACTGACAGAAGTCGGTATAAGACATTCTACATAACATAAGAATGGGGTGAAGGACGTATTCTAGATTGACGAGTATGCCGTTAAGGAATACAAGACATAAGCAGTATGTTTCAAATCTTTGGCCAAAGTATCGCAAGCTGTTTGTTGCGTTGTCTGAGTCACCCGGTTTAAGGAATGAGATGCCGATGAATAATGGTAACAATTATTCAGATAGGTTCCTTGGACAGAGCATTCTGAATCCCAGAATAGGGAAGAGAACCGCAAGAGTGGGGTGTTAAATAAAAATGCCAACTCTTATCACGCATGAATAGATCGGTAGATTACCGAGTCATGGAATGAATAGATCGGAGGTACTCCGAGTCATTTCAATGTGCATATGGTTATCTCATTATATGAATGGTTATTTGATTTGTGAGTTCTAAATTATGTATTTAGAACCAGGAAGCATTTATCAAAAAAAAAAAAAATTGACTTGTTCTATTGTCTAAAATGAGGATGTTACATCTTGGTATCAGAGCTGAAGGTTGCAGCTCTTGGACCTATTGTGTCCATAATCTGATAAAAACTTGAATTTTCTTGTAACAGAAAATGGTTAGAACAAGGGGGAACGTTGCGAATAATGCTCCACTTGAGGGAGGGGCGGCAACAACCCAGAAACTTGATGAGATCCTTGCTGCCCTGTTGGACACAAGAGATCGTTTAGCTGTACTTGAGCAGCAGGTGATGGGAAATGAGGAGGATGAAGAAGCTGGTAATAACAATCAGCCACCTCCAGAGGACAACCCCAATGTGGGTGTTGATGTTAATGCTGTAAATGCACTGTCCAACCGAGAAAACAAAAAGGCCAGTTGGCGTGAGAACTCACTAATGATATAAAAGGATAAGCCCACCTAAGTACGATGGCACCACATTAGGAGATGGAGCTGAGAATTGGCTCAGCAAAATGGAGAAGTACTTTGCAATAAGGAACTTCTCAGAGGAAACCAAAGCTATTTGGGGAGCCTATCAGCTTTCCCATGAAGCATCTTTGTGGTGGGATAGCCGTAAAGCTGAACTAAACATTGATGAGACCAATATTACTTGGGATCAATTTAAAGGCTATTTTAGGCAACGTTGGCTACCACAACTTTTCTATGATCAGAAAATGACAGAATTTCAGAACTTAGCTCAAGGGAAGCTAACGGTAACTGAATTTTGGGAGTGGTTTACAAAACTCCTCAAGTATGTACCGCAGTATCAAACTGACGAGAAGTTTAGAATACGGAAATTCATCATGGGATTGAATCCCATGATAGGGGGAGAGGTCGATGTTCACAGTCCAACCACTATGGAAGGAGTTGTTGAAAAGGCCATAAGGCAAGAACATAAATTAAAGGCTATTTCTGCTCATAAAGAGGAAGTGCGGAAGAAGACTGCAAATCCTTCTTCAACCTCTCTTGCACCCAGAAAAGGACCATGGAAAAAGTTTGGAAACAAGAGTAAGTTTCCAGGAGATAACAGTAAGAAAGCAGTAAATAAGCCTGCTGGAAATGTAAGGGATAATTTTGCTAAAAATTATAACAATGGGTAGAAGCCCTATGGAGGACAACGTGACAATTACAAGGCTGGAGGCAATTACGAGCCTAAAAGGGACTGTAGAGGCTGATACAATTGTGGCAAAGATCACTATGCAAATCGCCCTTTGAAGAAGGATGATCGTAATCAGCAAAGACATAAGATACATGCTTTGCAAAGAGCGCAGACAAACAAGTTTGAAAAGCAAGTAACACCTATAGAAGTTTCGGGTAAGTTATTTGGCATACCTGTCACTATTCTTTTTGATACAGGAGCTATTGAATGTTTTATTTCTAATAAACTTGCTTCTAAACTTAAAAGAAAAGTTGGAAAAATGGATAAATCTTGGACTGTATAAGTATGGTAATAACTCTATTCATACGGTGAGTATGTGTCTTTTTGGGGCAGATCCTTGACTTACCTAACTTTTCCATGGAAGTTGACCTCTATGTTACACCTTTAGGATCATATGACATTTTCATCGGTGTCAATTGGTTAGCTGACCATAAAGAAAAGGTAGATTGCTATGAAAAGAACATAAAATGTTTGGATGATCAGTTGGAAACAACAGAGATTCAAGGTGTGAAACGGGAAATTTCAGTTAGAAAACTGTCGGCTATGCAGCTTAAAAAGGCTAAGAATAAAGGATGTACCCTTTATGCAGTAAAGATATCTGAATCTTCAGAAGAAGATGGTGATTACATGAAGCAATTTCCTCTGTTACAAAGTTTCAGGGATGTTTTTCCTGAAGAATTACCAGGGTTACCACCCAAGAGAGAATTTGAATTCACCATCGAAATCAAACCGGGAGCTGAACCTATTTCCAAAGCACTTTACAGGATGACTACTACAGAGTTAGTCGAGCTTAAGGCACAGTTGCAAGAACTTTTGACAAAAGTTTTGATTAGACCAAGTGTTTCACCTTGGGGTGTGCTTGTGATATTTGTGAAAAAGAAGGATGGAACACTTAGGCTGTGTATTGATTATCGGATGTTGAACAAAGCAACAATCAAGAACCGATATCCTCTTCCAAGGATCGACGATCTATTTGATCAGATGCGTGGAGCAGCGGTTTATTCTAAGATAGATCTTCGATCTGGCTATCATCAGTTAAGAATTAGAGAAGAAGATATTCATAAAACAGCTTTCCGAACAAGGTACGGACATTATGAATTCATGGTTCTACCCTTTGGATTAACTAATGCACCCATGCAGCCTTTATGAACTTAATGAACAATATTTTTCAAGAATATCTGGACAAGTTTGTACTTGTATTCTTGGATGATATTCTCATTTATTCTAAAAGCGTTGAGGAGCACAATGAGCATTTGAAGATAGTTTTGGGTATTTTGAGAAAAAGAAAGTTGTATGGAAAGTTATCCAAATGTTCTTTCTTTGATTCAGAAGTTCACTATTTGGGTCATGTTATAAGTAAAGAAGGAATTGCTGTAGATCCTTCAAAAATAGTGGCAATAACTGAGTGGCCTGCGCCAAAGAATGTGCATGAAGTAAGAAGCTTCATGGGTCTTGCAGGTTACTATAGAAAATTTGTAAAGGATTTTTCTAAGGTAGCTGCACCAATAACTTCATTGCAGAAGAAGGATAAGAAATTCATATGGAATGACAAGTGCGAAGCGGCTTTCAAAAGTCTGAAAGACCAGTTGACTTCTGCACCTATTTTAGCTGTACCAGACCCTAATGGGAGTTTCACAGTTGTAACGGATGCTTCTGGGGAAGGCCTTGGAGGTGTTTTGCTACAAAATGATCAAGTCATTGCATATGAAAGTAGAAAACTCAAGTTACATGAGCTGAATTATGCCCCTCATGATTTGGAGCTTGCTGCCATTGTTCATGCGCTTCAAGTTTGGAGACACTACTTACTTGGGAAACCTTTTGAGTTGAAAACTGATCACTTGGGACTGAAATATATTTTCACTCAGCCTAATCTTAATGCCAGACAGAGAAGGTGCTTATAATTTTTATCACAATATGATTTTGATATTAGCTATATCAAAGGGAAGGAGAATAGAGTAGCTGATGCTCTAAGTCGTAGGAGGCACATTTCTGCTCTTATAACATTAAGAACTCAGTTCAAGGATGAGGTAAAAAGTGCCTCAGAATCAGATGCATACTTTCAGCAAGTAAAAGCAACACTTGATGCGAGAACCTAATGATGAAAGGTATAAGGGTTTTCATTTTGATAATGAAGGAATCTTGTGTTATGAAAACAGGTGTATGTACCTATGTTGAGCGACTTGAGGAAGAAGTTGTTAGTGGAATTTCATAATTCACCTTTCTCTGACACCGGGTATCACAAAGATGCTTGCTGATCTCGAACAACAATACTTTTGGAAAGGTATGAAAAAGGATGTCATAAATTTTGTGACCCATTGTTTGGAGTGTCGGCGGGTTAAGGCGAGAACATATGCACCTCTTTGGATCATATATCCTCATAGCATACCGCAGTACAAATGGCAAGTAATAACCATGGATTTTGTACAAGGATTACCCATGTCCGAGAATAAACATGATGTTATCCTCGGTAGTTGTAGATAAACCGACTAAGGTAGCTCATTTCATCGCTAGAAATGTAAAGGATGATTCACCAAAGGCTTTGGCCAAAAGATTCGTACACAAAATTTTCAGATTGCATGGTGTACCGAATTGATTATATCGACGAGGTGATCCAAGAATGACGTCCAAGGTTTTGGCAAACGCTTAATACAGCTCTTGGCACCAAACTAAACTTCGATTCGCATATCATCCGAAACGGATGGAAAAACGAGAGGGTAAATCAAGTGTTGGAGGACATGTTGTGAATGTATTGCATGGATCAACAATATAAATGGGAAGAGTATCTTCCATTAGTTGAGTTCACATATAACAACACTTATCACTCATCTCTTAAAATGGCACCATTTGAAGCACTTTATGGAAGAAAGTGTAGAACTCTGTTAGCTGGGATAGTGTTGAGGATAGAGTGGTAATTGGACCGGAGATTCTCACGAAAATGGAACAACAAGTTAAGGCTGATTCGTGAATGATTAAAGGAAGCAGATAGACAGAAGAGAGCTATGCTTAACCTTAAGCGGGTTGATCGAAGTTTGAACTGGTGAGAAGGTTTTCTTCGTGTTAAACCCGTAAAGAGTTCTATCACTTTTGGCAAGGCTGCCAAGTTTTCACCTCGATTCGTGGGACCTTTTGAAATTGTCGAAATAATCAATCCTATAGCTTATCGTTTAGCATTACCACCTGCTTTATCTCACATGCATGATGTTTTCCATATTTCTTTGCTTAAGAAATACGTTTCAGATCTGTCACATGTTTTAAATTGGAATTCCTTGTAGGTCCAAGACCCAGGAATAATCGTGGTTAAACCCACACGAGTGCTGGAAACTCGCCAATTGCATTTAAGAAATCGTGAAATACAACAATGTAAGGTCCAGTGGGACCAGTTTAACGAAGAAAGTGCAACTTGGGAAAATCTGGAAGAGATGAAAATTGCTTTTCCTTCTCTTTTTCAACAGAATGAAATCTGTTGACAAAACATTCTTTTATGAACTTATTTTTTTAAGTATTTATGAAAGCCAGATGGAGGCAAACATTATTCAGGTTGAATAAAATGTGTTGTGACATTGATTTCTGGAACTATTCAAGTTGGAAAATAGTCGCATTGATTTGTGAACTAATAAATTGGTTGACCTGAAGGTTAATTGAATATGTAATCATCGAGACGATGAATCTTTTAGGAGGGAAGCATGTAACACCCTGAACTGTTGTTACTTCCTCCTAAGCATACAAGTGTTGATATGTGATTTCTTTGTAAAAGGATGTGTTCCTTGATTGAGAAGTCATGCTTGATATGTACTGTATCTTCTTTGTAGATTACAGATCTTTGACTGAGTCGGATTATGATTGGAATCTTTTATTTATTTCATTTTGCATCTGAGTTTAATCTGATCTCGGAACGAATTATGAAGTTATTCATCTATAAGACCTAGCCTTGGATCAGTGGTATTGATCCAAGTGGTGCTTTAAGTTATTCGTGATGAATTAAAAATTATAAACCTTTCACAGGTTGCAAGGTCTGAATTCGTTGAATAAATCCAATCCCGAGTCTAACACGGGTTGATCGTGTGAAATGGAATGGTTCCCAATATCGAAGTATATCTGGAAGGTCTTGATCGTGGACCGTAATAATTGCATTACATATAATTCAGCCTAATGGCGATACAGAGTGAACCACTGTCGAGAATGCATGTTGTAGGTCTTTTTCGAGTATATGAAATGTTAGACCTAATCGAATTATTAATGTTAGTAACCTAAAACTAAACTTAACCTAGGGGTTAGATTAATTTTAATCTAACCTAGACCTAGGCTAAGAGCTAATGTTCTAAGTTAGTATCTATGTGCTAAGTGGTTAGACTAGGTGTTATCCTAAATCCTAACCTAAGTTACTAACCTAACTATTGAGCAAAGAATAAGGGGACCTATGGAGGGGTGTGAACCATGGGCGGCAGTTTCTATGTTATTAAATGCATGGATAAGCATGAGGGACAGTAATTGGTGGAATTTTTAAAACGGCTAACTTGAGCCGATGTGGCAGGTCGCCAAAGTTAGAAATGATCTATGATGTGCATTTTCCATCGCCAATTATGGCGGTCGGTGGTAGTGGAGTTTGAGCGGGAAACTGAGAATTAATGCAATCAATGAACTCGGGCTTCGAGCTCGGATTTCTTGGGGAAGCATGCAAAATGGAAAGTTAATTGTTTGTTTGGTTTTGCATGCACTCCGGTTTTCCTTCTGTCTATTCACTGGTTCTTCGCACCAGTCTTCTTGGTGTTGCATGGCAAGTATAAGCGTAACTAGCTCTTTCCTCTGGCAAGGAAAATATATAAGTCATGGAAATAGCAAATTTTTGTTGGTGGCTCTAACTTGGAAAAGGAAGAGAAGGATCGAGCTATTTCAGTGGTCTGCTTCGAATTTTGAGCAAATATCCAGGCATGTTAGGCCCTAACCTTTAAAAATCTTGCTGTCTTTCAAGTGATTTCATTAGAACAACTCTGTTCAGATGATTTTTGGAATTGGTTGGTTTCTATGGTAGTCTTGTGTGATTTTTGGCACTGTATCTTCATGCTGGTTCGGTTTTTCAATTTAACCCTTGATGGGTGTTTATTGTATTTCGAACTGTTGCTATATTTCCTTGTGATTTGCATTCCGGCTTTTAGTTTGCGAAATATATGAAATGAATGTATGCTAGGCCTACTCTGTGAGAACCCATGAATTGTTCTCGTGATGGGTACAGGCTACTGTGATGCTTGTTGATTTATACTTGTCGTCGATGCTTGTTGTTGATACTCGTCGGAAGGGATACTGCTGGACATTTGTTTGATTGTTCAGTTTAATTGAACTTTTTGTAACTCTGTTGAGGTTATTAAGGTAGTGGTTATTGAATCTTGTTCGGGTTCAGCTATGATATTTAGGATTTGTTGAATGGATAACTTGCTGTGTTACAGTACTTCTTTGAGACCATTCTGAAGTTGTTTTTCCCTTGCATTGTGTTTATGGGATGCAACCCATTGATAGTATGCAATATATTTATTTATTGTACTCGAAACGACTCTGTAGAATCCATTGATTGAGTCGTGTATTATGGACCTCTGTTGAAGCTATAGGTTTATATATTTGAGTATTGGTAATTTGATTTTGTTGGAGTCCTGAAGGAGTAACAGGTATACGACCTATGTTATTTTGTATGAATTTTTGGTACAGACTCTTGAGTGTATGTTATGTTTCCTTATTATTATTATGATATACGCTTTGTGCGAAAATATTGATTGGCACAGTTGGAATCGTTTATTATTTTTATCTTATTACTGTTGTTCGGGTTCAGTTTAACCCTTGACAGGTAACTATAGTATTTGCCTCTAGTCAACCTGATTGGTTCACTTGTTGTTTTTGGCACTGTTGGATTCCATGAGTATAGTTAGTTATCATGTAACTTGTCTCTGTAAAAATGGGTCGTGAATACCACACTTCAAACCCTGAATGTGTCTTGACGAGATTACGGTATGTCATGTTTCCTTTCTGATTATTTCAGTTAGATAAGGCTTATGCATGTTGCGGAAATTCTGTGTGATTATCTCGGCATAGTCTTAGGGAAACATCGGTTGCTTAGTGTTGAGGAGTCTATTGTTGACTGCGAATAATTGAAGCTCTTTGATTTCGACCTTGGGTCCGAAAGCCTTGTAGTGTTTATTATGAACTAGAAGGGGACTGTAGGTTGATGTATGGGATTGTAGTCGTGTTTACGTATTCAGTTGCATGACTATCCTGCCTTGAGCTTGACTGAACTATGAGTCGTCAGGCCGCACCTCAACAGTGATGTGGGGAATATCTTCTTGTTGGTGTTTCATGTGGAAGGTCATGTGGAGTCTGTTTGGTAGATAGTCATCACTGTTGGCGTGATAGCTACTATACAGAAGTTTTGTTATATTTGATGTTAACAAAATAGCGATTCTTCTTGTGACTCGTCTGAGTTTTTCGTATGCATGTAAGGTGAATGTTTTCCATTTAAGGAGATGGTACAGTCATGAGCTTGTTGAAGGGAAATTTGAATGACTTGTTTTCTTTCTCTTCTATTATGAAAATATATGATGATATTTTTATCTAACCGTTGGAAATGTTTTGAACCTATTTACGGAATCATGATTTATTATGATATTCCTTTTCTTGTTGAATGAAATGATCTCATGCAAGTTTGTTGTTTTTGGAATTCGATGGATAGATGATATGGATACTTTCGTTCTTCTTGATTTCTAATATTGTGATGAAATATTTGGGAAGTATTTAGGACTATTACAGCAAATGATAATAGAGTTACACATTTGTGGTCACTTTTGTATTACATCAGCATAGTCTGAAATATGTATACTAGTTTGGTGAAATGATCTCATTTAAACAGGTTGTTTAATGAAAATAGTTGGTGGATTGCAATTGTTTTAAGAGTTAGTGCTTATCATGCTCGGTTCATCGAATCAACCATGTTGAAAAATTTTGCGATGGTCATCGTAAGTGGTAAAAGCATGCGGATCGATAGGGATGTTCGGATTGTTTAACTTGGTTTATGATGAATTACAGTTTGATTCTCTAAATGTACTATTTGAGGAAAGATGTTCTTCTTCCATTGAGTATTGTATCAAGTATGTTGAATGCATAAAATGTATTTGATTAATTCTGAAAGGGATGGAAAGTGATATTTGTTAATTATGTGTTTGTATTCTTATCTTGATAGTTTGACCTTCTTCGGTTCAAATATCTTGAGAGCATTGTTATCATTGTATATATTTGGAAACTTTGGTGATTATCAATGTAAGCTTTGCAGAAAATGAGACTCGAATTCTTATGAGTGTTTAGCAGTTCTTGTATGTTCTATCGAAGGCTAAATTGAAAATTTAGATCACTTTGTCTTTTGGAAGATAGGGTTATAATATACCTAAGCGAAATGCTAAACAAGCTGAATTAAATTATTAATCCCTAGACCTAGTTATGACAGGACAACATTTAATTGGATTCTTAATCATTTATATCTTGATACTAATAAGTATGATATAAATTTAGTTATGAGAACTGATATAAACCTAATGGGGTTCTGATGGCAATCTCATGTGAAGTTTATGAGATATTGTCCAATTCCGTTGTTTTAGAATTATGTATATTCTATGAACTCCTTGATGAGACCTTGACCTTAAAAACTCCTCTGTGTAATGGGTTTTATTGAGAAAGGTCATCCTAAGATGAGGAATCCAGGGATTCGGAAAGGCTAACCTTAGGGGAACGTCTTTAATGTAATTTAAACTTAGTGTGCGTAACACTTATCAATAAGTAGATCTTTTCGAGGCGGATTTAAAGGTTGACGGCACAAGTCAATCGGGTTGTACCTCCAAGAAGATTAGGATCTTCTCGAAGTTACAACAATGCAGGTGACTTATGACGACACCCTTTGCATTGATCGCTAAGATTTACATCTTGATCTTGAACGAGTTACTCAGGGACCGATTAGGAATGTGGTCACGTTATAAGGCTGCCTAGGAGATTCGGGGTATCTTGACACACTGGTTTAACTAGGGTTGAACCAGTATGTCATCGTATCCCTAGTCCTCATGGGCATCCATATAATGTTATTACCTTACTAATCCGTTTCCGAGTGAATAAGTTGGGATAGGAGGGACTGATAGAAGTCGGTATAAGACATTCTACATAACATAAGAATGGGGTGAAGGACGTATTCCAGATTGACGAGTATGTCGTTAAGGAATACGAGACATAAGCAGTATGTTTCAAATCTTTGGCCAAAGTATCGCAAGCTGCTGATTGCGTTGTCCTGAGTCACCTGGTCTAAGGAATGAGATGCCGATGAATAATGGTACAGCTTATTCATTGATTAGGTTCCTTGACAGAGCATTCTCGAATCCCGAGAATAGGAAGAGAACCGCAAGAGTGGGGTGTTAAATAAAAATGCCAACTCTTATCACGCATGAATAGATCGGAGATTGCCGAGTCATGGAATGAATAGATCGGAGGTACTCCGAGTCATTACAACTGCATATGGTTATCTGTTATATGAATGGTTATTTGATTTGTGAGTTCTAAATTATGTATTTAGAACCAAGAAGCATTTATCAAAAAAAAAAATTGACTTGTTCTATTCTCTAAAATGAGGATGTTACAACTAGCCCAATTCGAGGTTTTATATCCAACCAAGTCAATATTTTTCCCTCCTAAATAGTGAATGTCATAAGTGTGAGTGCCAAAAACATAGTTAAGGGTCTACATCATTTCTTTCCATGCAACTCATAAGGCTCCTTCATAAATCTGGACATGATCCCAAACACATACAATTTTTTTTTCTAAGTGTGAATTAGGTAAATCAAGATCCCCATCAACTATCGATAAAGATTACCATCAACCATAGGGGTAGAGAAATCAAAACCAACTTAACCCTAGAAAGGAAAGGAGTGGGAGAAGGATTACAATATAACATGTGAAACCGAGCTAGTAAATCAATCAAGTACTTAGGTTTCAAAATTACAATTCCTGAGTCTAATTGTGAAATATAAATCCCAAGAAAGTAATGAAGTAAGACGAAGTCAAACACGAAGAACTTTTTAGCCAAGGAAATATTCACTAAATTGATGATAGAGGAAGATTTTCTTGTGATCAACAAGTCATCAACATAAATAACAAGGATGGGCATGGAGTCATCCTACCATAGAATGTAAACATTAGGGTTAGAGTGACATTGACCGAACTCGATTAAAGGAGTCCATCTTGACATACCAAGATTGAGGGTTTTTCAAAGTCCCTAGAGAAACTTATTTAACTTGTAAATGAGGGAGGGATTATAGACATAACCCGGAGGTTGTTCCATGTAGATATTTTTCTATAGGTACCCCTAAAATAAGGCACTCTTAACATCCATCTAGAAAAATTACCTTTTGTTCACAATAATGATGGTGAGGTTCATGTTATCCATATTTCACCCCCACACAAAATATTGGATCAACCATGATCCCACATAGGAGGAAACAGATTCAAAAGGTAGACAGAAAAGGGCTTCAAAGTTGGCTAAGTATAAATGTGTAAGAGGAGAATTACAAGTGTTAGTATGGCACTGATTCAAGGGGTAAATAGAGAAAAGGTTTCTAAATGAGTGCCGGACTAGGGAAAGAAGACTGCCGGGAAAAATTTGGTTCTTTGCCCCTTGTTATCAAAAGGGGTAAAATTTGCAAAATGGCCCGCAACTCTGCCCAAGGAAAAAGTCAGCATTCGGGCCCGAGTCAAAGCCAAGTGGGGAATCAAAGGAAAGGGAAAAAGATAAATTGCGGACCCATAGGCTTGATTTTTGTTCCAATCTAGCTACCATGTGTCCCATATCAAAAGGGGACCCATTTTTCAAGTTGTTATCCCGCCCTCCTAGATGTACCCAATACAAACTTTGAAGGGGCATATCTTTCGACTCAGGGCTTGAAATATTGCAAATTTGATGCCATTGGAAATATCTCAGCCTCACCCATGCCATGGAGGTCTAAAAATTTAATTTTGAGGAGGTTAGGTGAAGAAAAATGGAGGAAACATCTTTGGGCTTTCAATGCAGGATCTTCTTGCCTCAACAACCTCAACAAAGGATGGTTTTATAGGACAACCAACAACCCAAATATCATGATGTTTTTTTTCCTTGTGCTTTCAATTGTCCACTATGTTTTTCCTTCAGGGAATTATGTAGGAAACATTTCTCACTGAATACAAATATGAAAAAGAGAGAAAATGAAAATGGAACATTGAGACCATGTTCCCCCTCAATGTGAATTTTTCACTTATTCAACACAAAATAGGAACTTTGAAATAATACTACACATAACTAAAACAAACTACAACTCTGAAATAAAGAGAAAACTCACACACACATTATCACCACAGCTCCATGTGGCCCCATTGTTGGTAACTCGATGAAAGGTAGTTTATTGACCTCCTTCCTCCAAAGTGTCTCCGTCCTCTCGGTGAATGATGTTACTTACTCAACAAATATGATCATGTCGTTCAACTGTTTCCACATTGTGATTATTATTTTCTTCCCTTCCACAATGTGAAACACTTTATTTTCTGGACGTCGAGTAACACCGAAAATGCGTTCGTGAGGAAATTTTTTTAGACTTTTGACTCTGACTCACAATTAAATTATGATGACTAAAAAAATTTTGATTCTTGATAATATAATTATGCTTGACAATAACAAAACTCATTTGACTAACATAATTATGACTTAACGACATGCTTGAAGATGATAAAATTCATATGCCATGACTCATAATAACTAATGAATAGAACACATACTTTTGTGTTGATGAATCAACTATTTATATTGATGCTTATGAAATCTAGTTGGAATAAGGACATGACAATAACAATTCTAAAAACATTGATACCTATATTGCTCGTGTTATAGACATTTGAGCAATAACTATGGATATTTGAAATAAGAGAGGACTATAAAATAACATTAACATTGCCTAAATAAAAATACTTTATAAATGACATAAAAAAACTTGAATATTACTAAAGTAGTATTTACTATTTATAAACCCATACACTATATATTCAAAACTACAAAAAAAAAAACCTTTTAACAAACTTTGACTCATTATTGAGAGTGAAAGGAATTTGGCACACCACCGAGATTGATTTGGATTTGGCGAGCTGGAGATACATGGCAGGGATCTAGATTAAGTTCCAATAGATGTATTTTATGCAATGCATGAACTTCACCACCAATGATTCAGAGCTCTTCAAATTGGAAAAATGAATTTCAAGGAATTTGGTGATGTTGTTCTTACTTGAACATCAAATATAACCAAAGAGCACAAAATCAGTCAAAAACATAATGCATTGAGTGTTAAAGAAGATATTTTAAGCCATAATGTTTGAATAACATGTCGATATATCACTTGCAAAACTTATTGATTCAAATCTCAACACGAATGGGTTCAGTGAAGATAATTACTAACTTGATGTCGATCGAAACTACATTGACTTGACATGCATTGAATTAAATCTTTAAATCAACCAATTTAGAAGTAAAGATGCGCTTCTATATGAGTAATGTGAAATCATATTTTACACAGGTCACACAAGTCTATGAAACCCTAAAGCAATGTTGTCAAGGGTGAGTGTAATGTTAGGGATGTCCTTATGTTGTGACGTGTTGAATCATGTGTAGAAGGCTTAAATAGATATGGAAAACATGAATCAATTTGTAGATTAAATAATATGAAATATATTTGGTTCAAGGTTAAAGGGGAGTGCAGGAAAGAAAATACAAAATGGATGATCTCCTTCTTGATTGAAACTTAGCTAGATTTGTAAATGAATTTTTGTTCCTAGTATAGACAGAGTTTGTAGAATGGATCTCAACAATGAGTCCTGGGAAAACTATACCCAATGCAAAAACTTTGTGAGATAGCACAGAATGGACACTTTAGTATTTAGATACTAAAAGAAATTAAATTATTCTATGCCAACATTATAAACATTTTCATTATTCTCTCTCTTGAATCTCATCGATTATCGATATATCTCTAATACCAAATAATGAATTTCAAACAAATTTATACAAAGTACAAACACAACAATATTTATATATTGTTTAATGGATTTGAATATTATTACACACACACACGCACACGCACGCACACACACACACACATATGATAGAGTAATCCTAAATATAAGGAGATGTAAAACTAAGTTTTTAACAACACTCCTAAAATTTCCTATTTACGTTAGTTTTCTTTAATAACCAAATCTCATACCTAAAAATATTTTAAACAACTCACCCATATAATAGCTCACAAATTATATCATTCTAACCTATAATGTGAGCACTAGAATATTATTTCCTAACAATAATAAGTATGTTATAATTATAGGGGTCCTATGGGACCTTACTATGAGAGACTTTATATTTCATAAGTGGAAGTTGTGAGCCTCAAAAATCCAAAGGACTCTACTAGAATCACTCAAGGTTCCTCTCTACTTGCAACCTCTATAAGTGGATTCTATAATTCTACCCTGGGGTCATCATCTGCTAACAAAAGTAACTAAATACATTTCTCTTGAAACTACAAAGGTGGTCCTCTATTGTTATTTCCTCTTGAAATTTGAGGAAAATGGTTAGCATAGTACTCACCATCACAACTAAACAACTTTTTAATATCATTTTTTCTTATGAAACTTTTCACCTTTATTTTCTTAGTCTTCCTATTTCCATCCATTTTTCCTTTTTGATGGTTCTTAGGTGCTTTAATTTTTCCTTTTTCATAATGAAATATTCCACAACTAATCATGGTTTTCTCAAAATCACTTTATGAAAATCAGCAACAAAAATTCAATTGATGAAACTCTTCCCCTCACAATTATAATTTTTTTCTCCAATATAGCCAATCTATCATGATTATTCAATAGGAAACTAAAATATGATCCACATCTGTAAATATTTATGATAAAAATTATAATATTCCTTAGCAAGTAAATATTTATGCAAAAACATCAAAACATAATATACACTTAAAAGAGAGTAAAGGGTTAGTGCAATTCTATTTGCAACTAAATTAACCACTTCAAATACATCAAATGGTTTTAATGTAACACTGAGATAGATTGGGTTCCTTTCCAAAATTGATAAATATATTATCATAAGTTTCACTTTTAAAATAAAAAAATTATCACCTACCTTAAAATCTCTAACAATCCACTTCCTATTTGCATAACTCTTGTTTAAATATAAAACCTCAACAAACATTGTTTATTGAAAATTTAATTGTTGTACCTTTAAGAATATTATGTCCAATAAAATATTTTATCATCTATTAATCCTCAATTGATAGGTATGTGATATTTTTCTCTCATATAATGTCTCAAATGGGATCATGCTTAATGTTTAGGGATATTAATCATCATATGCAACTCAAATAGTGGTAATACTTCCTTCACTTGTATCATTTGATCCATGTAGTATATGAGAGAAGACAAAATTTTGGAAATTTTATGAACTCAAAAAGGCCATAGAATTGAACCTATACTTTGATACCAAGGTGTAGCAACCCCAGATGGTAGACCATAAAAACACACTGGAATTTGTTTGAACCAAAATTTTCAATCACCCTTACACAACCGATGATGGAAATATATGTCTCTTGGTTTCCCAGGTCCTATGCTTAATAAAACAAACACATATACGAAGTAATATATGTGTAATATAAGTAATCAAACTTATCTATCATATTATATTAATTTGTGTCATTCATTTCAAATTGTATAATTTTCTTCATTTATAATATATAAGTCGATTAACTATGTAGAAAACATTAAGTACAAGTACTTACATTATTTCACATATAATCGTTCATCTAGTTTTAAATAAGGCATTGAAATTAATCCTTAACAAGTGAATTCTATTTTAATTCATTCTAATAATGTTTAATAAAAATATGACAATTATCCATCTTGATGAATCATTTCATAACATAGTTCATAATACATCCTCACAGTTGTTATCATATATATTCCATCATAGTTAAAAAACCATGATAAGTGATACCAAAGTCGATAGCTCCATTCATTCACAATTCCATGTGTCATAACAATATATAGGTTTATATCTCAAGTATCATGTTACAATTCATTACAAAATAATATATTATTTACTTTACATGATTTACATACATAATGGTTTACATGTATTAAGTATACACAAGTATCTATTTCTTAATCACTTATAATCTATTATATCAATGATAGGTGATTCTACCCCATTTTTAAACAAAATCCAAGTTTCCCCATTATTGTGCCCAAATATTTTTATTTGCATGGGATGTGTTACATTTCCTTGGCCAAAGTGTAAAAGGAACCCGCGTTTAATGGAATTCCATTTTTGTGAAGGTGAAATCTCACTCCCCAGGTCTAAATTAATATAAAATCATGCTTCACTTGTTTCAAAATTGAAAAATCCACCTTCCTTGTGAAAAATTTGATTTTAAAGGCATCCCCTACGTTTTTACATTTTGATGGGCATACGGGCATGTTCTACCCGTCAAATTTATCATTGCAACATTTATGCTGATGTGGCAGGCTCTCATTGGTGGGTGCGGTCGGAAAAAATGTTATAACTTGTCATTTTTGAGTTTTTTGTAAGGGGGAAAAATTTTGACCATGGCCCATCAGTGCTACAGATGATGTGCCTATGTGGCACGATCTGATTGGTTGATGGATCGGTGGGTGGTGGGCCACACTTAGGAAATTTTCTTCCATTATGGAAAATTTCTCAAAATCAAATTTTTTCCTGAAGGCCCGTAGCGAATGGCATGATGACACATGGCACAGGAGGGCCAGGATGGATGGCGAAGGACTTGGGAAAATTTTGGTGTTTTTTGGCTCAGGGTGTCAGGGGAAAAATTTGGCCCGTGAGCCCGTGCCCAATGGGAAGGTGACACGTGTCCAGGATGGTCAGGCGGTGGCGGGGGTCACTTAAAATTTTTCTTCAATTTTTGAAAAATTCTCAATGTCAATTTTTGGCCCGCAAGCCCACCTCCAATAAGAAATGGACACGTGTCCAGGAGAGTCAACATGGAGAGGTGAATAGTTGGAAATTTTTTGAAGTTTTTTGACTTCAAAATGCCAAAGAAATTTTTTGATCTAGAGGCCCGTATCAAATAGGAAAGTGACACGTATGCAGGGGATGAAATGGAGGCGGAGGTTTGGAGAAATTTGAATTTTTTTAACTTCAAAGGGTAAAAAGGAAAATTTTGGCTCAAGAGCCCATGATGAATGAAAAGCGGACACGTGTCCCGGATTTGGCGGAGATGAGGAGCGTGGAGGGAAAATGAAAAAATTTATAAGTTTTGGCGAAAAATCTCAAAACCAAAAACTTGTCTCTGTGGCCACGACTGACGGGAAAAGTTGAAGGTGTCCCCCTGCATCCAATCAAGGGGTGACACGTGGCACATTTCAAAGGGTGAAAAGGGAGAGCGTGGGCCCATAGAGGTTTTGCGCTCATGGAGGGTGAAGGTAGAATGAAAGGGACAACTCGCATCCAATGGAGAGTGACACGTGGCGAGAAGCAGGGTGTTCGGGGCATGGAGCATTTTGAGAAAATTTTCCTTTTCTCAAAAAAGGAGAAAAAGTCATCATTTTGGCCCACGGTTTTTAGTAGGGCCCACAGGAGGACACGTGGCGCATCTAGGGGGCTCGTGGGGAAAATATTCAAAATTTTCCCGAAGTAAAAAAGGGTTTAAAATGCATTTTTAGGATTGGGGGCCCACCCCAATCATATTTGGACACGTGTCCAACCTTATTCAAAGGAAAAAGGTAATTTCAGTATTTTTGAAGGGGATTTGAATCTAACACGTGGAGGGAAGAGATTTAAAGTTGGTTTTAATCGATGGTAGCTATGTAATTTCATTTTTGGGCGCCATGGAAGCTCCAAGAAGTGTGGAATCATCATTTTTACACCAAATCACATGAAATTTTATATGAAATCACATCCCCTCGACCTTTTAGATGTAATGGAATCATTTATTTGAGCTAATTTGGTGCCCTGTAGTGTTTTTGTGAAATATTTTTCTCAGCCCGTGTAAAAACGTGAAAGGTAAAAAATGAAAAGTTGCAGAGTTAAAATGATGAGGGAAAAAGGTAGAAAATGATTGCAAATGCATGCTGGCATGTTTGAATGCCAAAAACATGACCCTAGGATGGATAAGGATCTGAGTCCATGTAATATTTTAAAATATTTGTGCATCTCTGGCATTTGGCGAGCTATTTTATAGTTTTATATCATTTTTCATCAAATGGATAGGGTTTTGTAACAAATTTGATCCCTTGAGCATATTATTTGCTTGGGATGCAAGGATCTAAGATAGAAAAGGGTATATGATGTAATTTTGAGGCATTTTGAAAGGCTTATTGAGAATTTTGGAGAGAGAGAGAAGAATTTTCTCAAGGAAAACTGGAAGAAGTCCATTTTTTCTTTTGGAGAAACTACCTGAGAGCCACTTTTGATTCTTGTTTGTATAAAATGTTCATCATGTTGAGTTGGTTTCAACTATAAAGCCATAAAAATCTTTGAGATTGTCTAAATAACATTCCCTTGCTGATATATTTGATCAAATTCTTGGATTAATTGGTTTTATCTCTTGGCAAAGCTTGCATACACTTATATTTCAGTATGTTTTCAATTTGTGTTTCATGCTCATGTTGCAATATTGTGTTTAGGATCTCTCTGATCATACAGGGTCTCATTTCTAGTTGATGGTTTAATGGCATTTGCAATCTTGTATTCAGAAGAGCTTTCATCTAATAGAAGATAAATAGATTTAAAATCATCTTACTTGTCCTTGATTAATGAGACTGTCTGTAAACCTTTGGGTATACCTTAGGTCATGATTAAATAGGGATTCCTGGATGCTTCATTGATATTTTGCTTCAAGCCTTTGTGGTAGGTTATCAAAGTTTGTATGGAATAGTGTATATTTGGGCATCCATGTGTGCACACATCCTGGTTGAAAGAGCACTTCAGATTCATTGAAACATCTCTGTTGTTTAGGTGTTGTAATTCATTTGCAAAGTTTCCCAAAGAAGGTGATGACTCCTAACTACTCTTGTCCCAACATCTCTCATCAAAATTTCATTTTAGAATAACTCATCATACCTACAATACCCCTGCATTTGCATTGTGTGTCCACAAAAGAATTCAATCCTTTCACTAAAATGCACAAAGTTGATCAGGGTTTTATCATGTCTTTAGCAGCTCTAGCTTTGTTTTGAGAACATTTCCATCATTTAGTAGTGACAACTCCTTTGAGTTTGGATAATGGATACTTGATCATGTTTTCACAAAGCCTCTTCCATATCATATGTAAAACACAAGGATATCTCCATCTCCTTACCATATAGGGGCTGCAATATAGGTTCTCTTGCCTTGGTTGACAGGCACAACCTAAAATAGTGAGGGTTGGATCAAAACCCTCTTGAAGGTGCTATCCACTCCCTCAGTTCTTGAATGCAAACAAGCAGATAGGTGTGCTTCCCCGGCTACAAATGACATACAAAACATCTATCCATCCTTGAGTGTCTTGTGCAAATTCATGATGTTGTTCAAGTTGTGAAGGAGATTAAATCTGGATACCAACAAGTAGAGTAGGAATAAACCATCATAGAAAATAATAGTAGAAATGAATTTACTTGTTAGCCAAAAATAATTAAGATAACAATAAGTACACATTATTAATGAAATTTGACAATGTACAAAAGTATGATATAATCCCATACTAACTAATAATGAGGTAATATCTTGATTATATCCATTGTAACATCCTCATTTTAAGACTTCAATACAAGGGAATTTTTTTTTTTCATAATGTTTCACTATTCTAAATTAACATAATTTAGAACCAACATTATCTTATTCAATCCATCCTATAATAGTAAATTGAATGTAGTTGTATGAGTCGATTAAAATGAATCCCTCATATCCAAATTATTAAAATATGTATACTAAGTATACTTATGGTTCCCTTATTTATTCAAGGGCATTCAAGTGTTATTATTTAAAGTGTATATCTAGGAATTTGTTACCAATTACCCATCTAATATCCTACATCTTTAAATCTAGGTGAAATCATGATAGCGCAATCAACAACTTGCGTTACTTTGGCCAAAGTTTTGAGTCATGTATGTCATGCTCAATTCCATGATGGCATAATCATCATATGGAATATGTCTTTCACCATACACTCAAAAATTGTTATCTAGATTAGGACTAATTTGATTTACATTAATCACTTTCAAGCTGCCCACTAGGTACTAATTCAGAGCAACATGCATGGACAAGTGTCGATAGTCAGCTTAGGATGACCAAGGGGAAGTAAGCATCTTCAAAATGACTTGGATCATTTACGGGTTTTCTCCTTTCCCATAATCATCATAAGATGACATCAGTACTTAGCCATAGTGATATTCTAAATTGGAACCTAACATTTACTTGAATCCAAGGTTTTACGATGGTTACGTTTAGAGGAGCTTGAAGGAATATCACGTCATAAAGTAGCTATTCCGTAGTATCCAGCTTAATGAAATTCGTCATTAAGTGGGTACTTGTGCAGCAATGGATATGCTGAGATATTCCACCGAGTTCCACTAAATGGAAAATCATATCTTAACAAGTTTAATATGTTTAACTAATTCTTGACTTATCAATCCTTAATAACTGTGTTACTCTTGACAATAGGTTTTATACCTAAGGATATAACGAGAGTTTAAAATTTTCATTTACTTAATTGGAGAAGTACATATAGACCTAAATAATTACATATACAAATCTAAATTTTCATGATGTATTAATCTCTTATTTGTAATTTGATCATTAGTTAGGTAAGTATAGGTAACTAAGGCATTCTTCATTCTAGCTAAATTCTCGAGTTAAGGCATAAATCCATGTTCAAATGTCAAATAATTCCCATACAATAGATAATGTATTTATATACGTACATTTCATTCTTATAAATATATTTTCATGAAGTTCCTTAATTAATTGTAGTTATTGTATTAAATAAATAGTCATTCATATCTCTTAATTTAGCATTAATATAACAACCTTATATTATACAAGTAAGCAACGCTTAATACAAATAAGTATCCACTAAGGGTCGTTTAATATAATTGCAAGTATCCATATGTATATGTATTAATATTTAATAAAATCATCTGAATCATTTAATTTCCTATAGATACTAATCATATGTTTGTAGAAAAGTCATACTAATCACCATAGTTCATATTATTACAACATGTCCTCATTATGCTAAGTATATAATGACATAATGCTTGTATTAATTTACTAAAGTCTTGCATCTTTAATTCAGCCCAAATATGACCAAGGTGTGATAAATTTCCTTTTTACAACCAAAGAGTTTGTTCCAAAACAACATTCTTATTGATTTCCTTGAAATCGTGTTCACAGAACTGCTAAAAGACAACATAAACCTTACAATTTTCCCTTTTTGAAATTAATACAATAGTTAGGCTAACTTGACCTTTCATAATCAACATTACAAAAATATTTAATTTTCATGATAAACACAATCAATTGAATTAAACTCGACATCTTCAATCAATAGAACAAATGCAAACTTTTAAACTTCATCCTTCTTTCACCTTTCACGAAGTCCATCTTCAAAATTGTTAGCAAATGTCATTTCATATGAACTAACATGATAAGATCTATACCTCCTTTAACAACTTATGGCAACTAGTATTTTCATAAAGAAAATGTTGCATCAAGTTAGAATCATTTCATGAAAGTAATAGCACACCCATTCCAGCTACTTCATTAGAGGAAATATCAAAAGACAACACTCAAGTATATCATTTTGGATCATTACAGACAACCAATTCATTTATGATATTGTGCATAACATATTTGTAATATTATTACTCTATAATCTTATAACTGAAGGAATTACTACACTATATAATAACATACCTCATAATTCAGTCAATCAATTTAACAACCAAGAGTAATCAATCAAGTACAATAGAGATTTCCATGTTTTATACCTTGTATTAATAGGTTACTATTATATCAAGTTCTCTTGTATACCAATAGTCAATAACCACTATTCATTTGATTGGATACTATTATTTCTTAGGTTCTAATCAATAATTTTAAATCCATGTAATATATATATATATATATATATATATATATATAGTCTTAGCACCATACCACAACTATTCATTCATTATCAAACACTTTATAGTCAATAGTTCTTGCTCAAATAGATATCTAATAGAATAGAGTATTTTTTAGGTATTTATAAGTTATGTAAGTCACCCAAAATAATACTTCTCATTTTGACCAAACAACCTCGGTACCCATTACTCAATCAAGGACTTTATCAACACGGTCAAATTATGTAACAACCCTTCATATATGTCATTTGAGCAATAGAAACTCATGGTTTGCAACAACTAGAGGTTCCCTATAAATTAAAACTCAGGGATAGAATATTTCCTTAATATCTCCAAAAGGGTCGATGTGACCAAGTGACTGCCATAATAAATTGATATGCAATCAATGAATGACCATTGAGGCTTGATCATAGGCCTAACATAATCTACCTAGATCAACAAAAACATATAGACCAGGTAAAACCCATACAATATTGACAACAAAAGTTTACTTTTTCTCACAAAAACTAAACAACTCGTAAAATCGATATGATTTCGGTCAAACGACCAAGATCATATTAACTTCAGAAATTGATATGATTTCAATCGAATCTACAAGAATAAGCTATCCCCAAAATTGATAATATTTCATTCAAACAAATAGGATTAAACTAACTTAGAAATAATATGGTTTTGTCTAGCAAACAAGAAAACCCAACTAATTACCCATATAATGGAATTGAAGATAACCCCCATAAATACTAACTTCCTTTCCGTTATTCAATAACCTCTGTGTCATTAAGTACATCGTATTTCTAGGTAAGAGCATAGATTCAGAATCATCATAACAAAAATACTATGCACCCCAAATCTATATACTCATATATTCCATTAAACAATCATCCCGAGTCACACAATTGGATTAAATCAAGTCTTTATATATATATATATATATATATATATATATATATATATATATATATATATATATATATATATTACTCTTCATCATGCAAGTAACCATAGTAATATTACATACCATAACCATTTCCAAGTATCTCATCCATACCCAAATTGAGAACCTTGTTGAAGACATATAATATCACAATTTTTGAACTATTCTACAAAACCAGATTCATTATAGAAAATAAAAACTTAAGATAGGATTTTTTTATGGAAATGTTAGCAAGAGTAAGATAATAGAGAATGGATAGATCCTAACATGCCCTGGTAGAGCTCTCATCTTCTTTCCTTTATTTTTTTGCAAGTTCGACCCAAATATTTCGTCTCAAAGAAACCCATTATCGATTCCACATAAACCCCAAAGTACTCCATCACTCTTATTTATTGTCCAAGATTAATAATATCTTCCTTAAATTTCTTCTTAGAGTAACAAAAAACACATACAGGGGATTCAAAATAGATCAAGAAATAAAAATAGGATAACCAATAAAGCAGAGCTCCATGAAGTCGATATTCAAAAATAACAACAATGAAGCTACCCTTTACTTTTCCTTCCCACAAAACCGTCGATGTATTATCTAAGGAAGTGGTGGGTAATTTGAGATTATTCAATACACAAGTGAACTTTTCATCCTTCCTAAATTCCCACCTCCCCTTATATTTTTCCTTTATAAATGTAGAGGAGATCAAACAGTTAACTAACCACTTACTATCTTATTTAGCCAAGACCTGGCCGAGACCACCAAATTTAATTATGCTTTCCATTAATAGATGGTGGTGAGAATTTAATAAAATATTTTTAATATTCCAAGTATGATTTGGTTAGAATCCCAACTCGAATCCAATGCATTAATCAATCTAATTTAATCCACCAACCATAGAATCGATGCAACCTAGAATTCACTAGTAAAATCGTAGGTGCGTTGACACATCACTCAACCTAGAATGAGCGCTCACCCAAAGTGAAAAAGGTTCCAGACCCCTCTTTAGGGTTGTTATTATAATATGTTAGCATGATTAAGACTTAAAACATTCATATCTATGTCTAATATATCATTCTACAGTGCATATTCAGATCTAGATCTTAAAGTATCATGAATCAGACAATAATCATAACGAGAACATTCATACAATAATAAACTATAACCATGATCAACACCTTGATTTAGTCAATAACCTCCATTATATTAAATGTAGTAATAAACATAAGATTATTCCAATAGATAATATCATAGTCTATGTGTGCATAAGATTTGACAAAGATAACCTCACAATAACTCAATTCACACACACACCTCTATGCTACATAGTTCACTACATATATAAGGGCAGGGACTTTCCCTTCACCACTTATATAATCCCAAAATAGGTTACATGCTATTATTAGCCACGCATTGTTACAAAAATAGCCACACATGTAAGTGTGCTAACAATAGACTATTTTTATTTAACTATCAGTAGTAGATCTATTCTCATCCTAAATCCATGTAAAACACTTCAGTAGCCAATGCGTGTTGCACAAGTATTTGACTAGATTTTGTGCTCCGCACGCTATCTCCAAAAATAGCTCATCATTGTGAAAATGGCTAAGTCCCGAATTTGTCTCTCTTCTTTGCACGCAATCCTTTCGATCCTCCCACGCCTTTGAATTTGCTCTGCTCTTCTATGTGAACCTTATGTATGTCCATCACTAAGTGTCGATTCTCGACCGACCAACATTACCCCACACTATTTGCATTACACGCCCCAATAATGGTTATCTCTAAAAATGAATCAAATAATGTGAATAAAGAGATAGAAATAACTTTGATGAATAAAAGAATGTTTTTACCCCGTCATGTCTTCTGCTTCAACCTAAAGAAAAAGTTATGGATATTCTTCTTTTATTTCCTCCTCTAAATTATGTCAATCATTGAGTGTAACTTCTTCCTTTTCTAGGATATCCACAACAATTGACTCTAACTCATCCTTTGCAATCTCTCCCTTCTCATTCTACAAGACCAACACAATGTTGTACATTGCACTCATTCTGCCCTCTAACAAGTCCATATTTTACGTGATGATTTTCCCAAGTTCATCCAACCTTTCCTTGTGTGGTTATTGATGCATTATAAGGACCTAATGCTTCTACTTAACAAGTGCTAACCATTCTATGCAGCCTAAGGTCTCATCTTTCATGGCCTTTAGGACTTCATTGTCTTCCAAAAATGGTCTTGGTTCTTATAACTACTTACGGGATGTACAAATATTTAGTGTTTGATCTTCTTTCTTCAGTTCCTCCTAAAATATTTGAAGTAACCCCTATTATTATGCAATCTTCCGCATCACTCGAATCATTTTATCACTCTACTTCTTGTGCTTTGGATCATTTGGCGCCGGCATGCATAGAGGTCATCTTCAAGCACTAATTCAACCAAGGTACTTACATAATGCATTTACAAAGGAAAGAAACATTTTGGGTACCTTTGGCTCTAAATGTGGCTTTAATTTCATGATATTGTCCCCAACTTCCTTTGTCATGCCGATGAAAAAAATTCTTCTTTTTGCCAAGTCTTTCTCTTGCTTGGTGTAATATTTTTGTATCCTTGTTCTTGATCTCCTTCCTCGCTCCCGAATTATTACATCCTTATCCATATTCCACCTTTCCACCTCTCGCCGAGACTTTCACCAAAGCATTTCTACCTTGTTCATCGGACATAACAGTAAGCTTGAGTATTATGTGTCTTTCCTAAGGTTTCTTCTTTAACCTCCTTGATACACATGAATCCTCACACACATCAAAGTTTGGTTCATCCATGTGTGTGTGCATCAACCATAATGAGCATTTCCTTATGTGCACAGTTACCATTTCTTCATCCATCACCTCCCACCATATAACTCCTTTTATTTCATTATGCTCTTAAGATGGGTGCAAATAATTTTACTGTGTCCTTGATGTAGCCTATGGCTAGTGAAACATATTCCCCACTTGTTCTCTTCATTTTTGGCCCTTAGGAACTCGGGATTCAAGATTCTAAGCTTTTTATATTATGTCATATGCAGTATTAGTTACTATCTCATCTTCTTCCTTTTCTCCTCCTTCATTTCATCATCCTTTTGTTCTTCCACAATCTCTGGAGGTGTAGGGGAATTGGGTGCACTTTCCTCAGACTCTTCTACCTCCTCATTCAGCTTCAACTTCCTTCTTCTCTTCTCATTTGTCTCCTTCTATGGAGATATTCGAGGTGATCTGCACACTAATTATGGAGTAGCACCTTGGGTCCTTGTTCTCTTGAATACTCTCTTAAAATAGTGCTCTCCTTGACTGCATCCAAGTCCTCATCATCTCCCTCTTGTGGTTGGGGGTAAGTAGTCATGCACTCAACTTCTTCCCTATTTGGAGGTTTTCTTCTGCCTCTATGCTCCAAACCACCACTATCTTCATGCTCTTCTTCTTCATCATCTACTTGAATTGTTTTTGTGGGCTTAGGTGCTGGAACATTCTCCATTGTATGCTTACCTTTTGGCGGCCCTGGGAGTGCGAACTCATTCTCCACATACTTAGTGTTCTCCAACTTGGGCTTGAGTTAAAGGTACAAAATCATTGCTCCGGTGTCCCCAACTACCAAGATTATAGGATTCATGCTTAAAAATTCTAAGATTATCTTCTCAATGTAGGCATTCTACCTTGGATATACATACTTCTTTCTTAGAGTGTGGTAGTTGCAATCTACCTTGTCTGTATTGAAGGTTAAGTAGCATGCATCTGAAAATTGGTGAAATGATGCCTAGAAATATCTTGTTGTGAAGGCATATGACAGCTTGTACCATGGGCTCCAAGCCCCATCCTTCATCACAAATCACATGATGTAAAAATGTTGGTAAACTATAAATTGTACTACCTTACCCACCACCAAAGGAAACTCCTTGGGTATGCACCATTCTTCTTCAAATACCACATGAGCCTATCATACCACATCTCTGCCCTCTACTTAAATGGTCCGCCCATTGATCCTTTACACAAGTATTTTTAACATATTTTTGCTAGAGAATTATGTTTCGTGGGGTACTCCCAAATCTTCTCTTTTGGCCCATCGGGCACTCCAATCTCCATGAACACCAAAGACAATAAAATAGCACCAAAAATTATTCTTTCACCTATCCACGCTTCTTCAATTATTTTCTTTGCTATGTGATCTATGATATTGTAGACCACTCCTTCAGACATATTCTTTTCAACATGTAGCCACATTGTGTTTACCTATGACCACCTTTCTTGGTCATTCAAATTTTTCACCAAGTGTGTAGCTGCCTAAACTATTGGGTACTTCTTCAATCTATTGATGTCCATGCCATACGGACCTTTAGTATACCCCAACTCCTTCCTTGTCTCCAAGATTGTGGCCTTATCAATTAAATCACTCTCTAGATCCACTCCTGAAGCCCTTAGTCCTGTTACTGTTGAAATCAAGGCAGTTGTGATTCTTACCCTCTGTCCGACAAAGTAGAAGAAGTCCTCATGGACTCTTCTCATCACCACTAATACAACGGTTAATACTTTCTAAAGTTTGACAACTGCATAACCGGTAGACTCCATTTTTCTTTAATAACTTTTCACCAGCGTCATCGTACACTGGCATATCTTTTGTTGTGTGCTTGTTCATTTTTGTGCTCAATAACGCATCAAGATCCTTCTTATTATCTATGTTTGATTTTTGTAATCAATAATTTTACATTGATAAAAGTGGTAATCCTATTCTTGTCCCACAATCATGCCCTCTGGATATTGTATTTCTGAGAAATTACTCTCGAGAGCAATTTATTCTTCCACTTTGACCTTCTTCTTCCCTTTTACTCTTGATGTGGGTGCTTTCTTTGGTGCCTTCTAAAAAATATCTCTTTTCTTCCTCTCGTAATCAAGCAAGTTAAAACCCTAGTTCAAATCTTTTTGCCCTTCTAGAAATCGTGTGCCCTAGCTCTTTTGTGATTCATCTAATTTTCTCAAATCCTTCACCTATGGTAACTCAAGCTTCTCCTTCACACAAACCTCCTCTCCATGTCTAGTTTCACAAAGATTTACACCTCAATATGATTACTCGATATTTCCCACTTATCTCTTTTCAAATTTTCTTAATTGCAATGGTAAATGAACTCGCATCCCATCCTTATATAGAATTTCAAAAAGGTAGTGAATTTATTTCTCCTCCACCTACCAACAATCCTCTCATTAATCAACCAATTTTTTTCTTTCCACGTGGTACATCTTCATGCCTAAGATATAACCTTCTAGTGTGCTTTCCTACCCTCTGTTTGTAGACTTCTCTTGAATGTGCCTCCATGCACCCAAGTACCTCATCACTGAAATTTCCCTTGGTAGTTCCCATGGCCTCTACTTACCTCGTGTTATACTTGTTTCATCACCGAATTCCATCTCTAGTCCTCATTTCGAGAAGAAATCTTTTTTTCAATTATCCCACTTGAAAATCACCTAGTAATGACTAGTTCCTTTCATGTGTACTTATTTTCATTAGTCTTGTACCTAGATATCAATAACCTACCCCACACTAAGGGCATGTGTAGTCCTTTACAAATAAAAATTCTTTAAATGGTAATTAGCTTCCGACACGTAAACATGCTTATTACACACAAAAATCAACTAAATTTACAAAGCATGGTGACAAAGAAGGAAACACATTAAGGAAATGCGTAATTGAAACCCTAATCTTAATGGAAACATGGCGTTATTACAAACATAAAGAATACTTATTATAGTAGGGCTTTGGCCTACTCCTATTGAAGTAACCAAGTAACCATTTTCCATCAAGCGCCTCTAATTGACAAGTGCATGTTTCAAGTATGTGAGTGATATATACGGCCCCAAACAATGTACCTTGAGTTTACCTAGATGGTGTAAAAATTTAGAATCATAAAGGAGTACCATTTGTCCTATCTCAAGATTTTTATCCCTGGTGTGCCTATCATGCAATACTTTCTACCTGGCCTTCTCTTAGTTTTGACTCCAACTTGTTATGGCTCGTTGCTCATCCAACTTGATTAAGTTTTCAATCCGTTCTTCTAATGCTTTCTCATCAGCAAGACCTACAACTTGTGCAATATGCAAAGATGGTAACATAAATTCTATAAGAAGAACTGTGTCAGTGCCAAACACTAACTGAAATGGTGTGGCTTTGTTCAACCTTTTATATGTTGTTCTATATGCCCAAAGTAATGCAGATACTTTATTATCCCAATCCTTCCTTCCAACATCACATATTTTTGTTAATGTCTGCTCAAAATTTTGTTGAATGCCTCAACAGTTCCATTTTCCTAAGGATGATAGGGTGTAGTCTTATGGTGTGTAATCATGAATTCATCCAATAAAATTTTGATTGTCTCATTAAGAAAGTGTGTGCCCCTATCACTAGTCAAACTTAAAGGACATCCATACCTTGTAATAATATTCTCCCATATAAACCTAATCTATTGTAGTTGTTGTACAATCCTTTTTAGGTGTTTCTTCTGCTCACCTTGTCAAATAGTCTATGCAAGTGATGATATAGTGCGATCCAGGTCTTGTGCACGATCGGTGAAATAGGAACCAAAAATTGATAGCCCATTTCTCAAATAGTTCTGCACTAGCAATAGGTCTTAAAGGCATTTCATCTCATTGATCGGGTTTCCCAAGATGTTAATAATGATCACATACCTTACAAAATTCCTTACAATCTTTATACAAGGTCTTCCACCATAATCCAACAAGTAAAATCTTGTGCATAGTGGCATCACTCGTATAGTGGCCACTTGTAATACCACCATGATCTTCCTCCGTGATGTCTATGTGTTCATGTTATAGTACACAATGGAAAAATACTTCATCCCTACCTAATTTGTATAGGTCACCACTAATCAAAATTTAGGGTGTCACACGTATAGCAAGTTGTTTCTTCTCTAAGGATTTATATCCTTCAAGTGTCATGCTTGTTCGTAGAAAGAAAACAATGTCCTCTAATTCTGATGGTGCTAGTTGTAACCTATATAATTGGGCATCTAGAATGGTATCTTTAATTGTATGTGCTTCTTCCGTTGACTATATTATGGATAAATGGTGCAGTTCAGAATTACTTTTCCCTAGTTTTACCACAACTTTAAAGTCAAATTCTTGAAATAAGAGTGCACATATACATATACACCCTTGTCAAATGATTTTTTTTTACCAAATATTTCAATGCCATTTGATCTATATAGAAGACAAATGGTGTAGCTAGCAGGAGTTTCTAAATTTATGTAGCGTATAGATCATTGACAAAGCTTCGTGTGTTTTAGTGGTGTAATTATGTTCTAAGAGTTAGCTTTCTACTAGCAAAACAAATAGGATGATTGATGGGTGTCATTATTCCCTTCATTTAATCAACTTCTTTTCAATGTCATATCAAACTAAGGGTGTGTCTAAAGCTATATGCAATAAGAGTAATCCTATTGATCTAGTAGTTAACTATAGTTGTTTTTGTATTTTCTAGGGGATCTTTTCAATGTCTTAAGGACTTCATGGTAAAACCTTATTTAAATCATAGTATGAAACTTTGTTGAAAGGAAACACACTGAAATATTTTTTGAAAAGAACACACTTTGTAGAATGTAAATAAACACACTTTCTTTTGGAAATAAACACACTTGCTTCTGAAAGTAAACACACTCAACTTAGAATGCTTGAAAATGATTGCAAGGAAAATAAGAATCTATTTAGAAACCTGTAGGAACAAGTATACAAAAAATTTTACATAGAAGAATTAAAGCAATACAGAATTGATAGATCTAAACTATTTTCTTAAGAAATATAAATACCAAATAAACAAATATCCTGGTCCTTGGGGGAGTGGGCCCTTGCTCCTCCTTGAATCAGGATTTAACAACTCATAATTCTCTCAAATAGGAATGGATATTTTATTGATAAAACATTTGGTATTACAAAATATACTGGATCTGTGTACTTAGTCTATATCTCTCCTCTTTTTCTATCTCTATTTCATATTATATATCTATCTATTTACTGCAGGTTTGATTATATATACATTTACAATCATAGTTATCTCTACGATACTCATGAAATTGAATCATTCCCAAAATAAATGTTGAATTGGGTTGTGGTTAATTAGAGAGTTATAAGATAGCTATCCATGGATCTACTTTTAGAGATCTTCTCATCCTTTCTTGATTGAAATGGTCATTGATGCAGAATCTCTAGATGTGGTGAAAATAGATAAAATTCCATTGTTTCTAGAACTTCGAGAAGTTCCAGATTACCATAGGAAATCATTGAGTATCAAAACCATGAGAGTTTTAGAGCTATGCCCAAGAGTTCCGGAACTAAGTCTAAAAATTTTGGAACTAAATATTGGAGTTCTAGAACTAAGTCTGAAAGTTTAGAAACTAGATGATGACTATGTAATGGAGTTCCAAATTTAGTTGTGTTGGAACATATGTTGCAAAAACATACTTGAACACTACATACTTCATTTCTTTGACTGATTAGACCTGCTTTATTACAAAATAGAATTTCAAACACACACTTCGTCAGGAATTTTAGATCTTTTAACATTAGAATCAAAATCAATCAAAAGACAGAAAATTACATCCTAACTCATATCAGATCAAATAAAAGTCACAAAATACAATCAAACTTAATAAAAAGGAGAGTAAGATGAGATCATATATTATACATTAATTGGGCATATTATAGCCTCATCATTTCCCCCAAACTTACTTATTTGTAAGTCCCTTTACAAACTTCATTCTTCAAAAGTGGGGTTATATGTTCTGCATTCCATTTGATTGCTCAGATCAAATGGTTGAAATTATATTTTCCAATGCTTAAACTAAGAGGTACTATACCCATCTCCTACTTCTATTTTCCTCTCCCACTATTCAAATTCAGTAGGATCTTGAGGTTCTCTATTTTTCCAAGGAGACATGGGGTGAGAAGTAGAGGGGGCCTTGTTTACATTCCCATCCATATTTTCCCATAGGTCTCATTGATCTGTGGAATTATTGTGCATAATGCTTTTCCCCTTTCTAAACTCTAGATCAGATTTGTGGGGGATATTACTTCCGTTCTTCTCAAGGAATAAGTAAGGAGTTCCCACCTCTTCAAACATCCTTCATAAATATCTTCAAACTTCTCATCCTCATAGGAGGTAAAGGCATCAATACCCTTTTGTAGAATGGAAAAATAACTTGTCTTGAATCACTCAACAAAGGCATGAGTTCTAAAATGTATGAGGAAGGAAGAAGATTTACCATAGTGAGCTCTCATACAAAGACTAGTTGAGCTAGCTTTCAATAAAAAATCAGATTCCCTTTCCTTCCATGTAATTTTGTTTTGTAGAACAGAGACAAATGCATTGAGATGGCTCTCCCCCACATACAAATTGATCATAAATCCTATGTTTTTCTCTAGCATAAAATTACAAAGATAAAATTCACATAGAAGATTTTTCTACTCAGGACTGGATAAAGAGTAAGCTGTCATGAATTTAGATTCATCCTTTAGTTCATGTGGAATTCCACATGCAATCATTGATAGCTTCTTAAAATGAACAACTCTTCTAAAACACACTATATGTAGGAGAGGGCCTCCCGTAGGAAAGCAATTTTTCACTCATAATGCGAACCATATGAATTTTTGTAAGACATTTATATTTTTTTCCTTATTCCTTATAAAACTTTTCTTCCCATTATTTTCTTTCCTTCTTCTCTTCTACCATCTTTGTCTTCAAATATTCATTTGATGTTTTAGCTTATCTGAGCTCCTTGTAGGTATAATTCCATAGTTTGAGTGGAAAATTGGTTAACTCACCCATGCAGAGACTGTGGACAAAACATTCTATTTTTTGGAAGTCTTCCATTCTTCCTCTTTTTCTATTAGTTTTTTCTTAATTACCGATAACTCCTCATTCCCGGCTACAGTTTGGGTTGTTAGCTCTTTAATGAGCATTTCCCTTTGTTCTAATTTGAGTTTGAGGAAATCCAATTCCTCATTCTTTTCTATGATAATGAGCTCTACTCCGGATAAGAACAGTCTGTTTTTAACTTGATGTTTGTCTTCTTCCTCTGAAATTACTTGAGGAGTTGAGAATTATTCCTCTATCAAAGGAAAATTTCCTTTTCTTCTCCGGATGCCAACTCTTTTCTTCATGTGGCAATGCTGATGGTTCAACCATATTTCAAAACTCCTACTCTTCAAGTCTTTCATCTCCTCTATCCATCTTAGCTTGGCTTGGTTTAGGAGGAGTAATGACCATGCTACCAAAAATATCGGTAGATTCCTTTTCCATATTTTCATATTCACTCCTTCCTCCGGGTTTCCCTTGTCCTTTTATGAATTTTCCATTTTAGGGGAATTTCATCATGCCCAAAGTGGATTTATTTCTAGAGCTTCTTCTTACTCTTGTTTCTTTCTCTTGCACATGTGAGATATCATCATCAGATATAGATATTGGCTCCCCTAAAGCTTTTGTAGAAGAAGGAATTTCCTTTAAAGGCATAGAAGGCTCTGTTGCTTTGATTTTTCTCACAGACCTTCTTCTTTTGGGTATATTCTCTCTTTCCACTTCCTTCTGTTCTTCTGTAGGGGCATCAATTTCTAAATTAGTTGAAGGAGAAAATGGATCTGGTATTATCCTTCTAATAATATTAGGGTTTTCTTGAACTTGCCAAGAAAATTTTCTTAAAATTCTTCTCCATTATTCTTTGACAGAAAAATGGTGCTAGCATATTAAATGAATTATCCCATGATTATTAATTGTCCTAACACCCCATGATTACCTCTCGGCCATGGTCCTGGATAGAATAAAAAAGAAACGCTAGAAGGTTTATTATGTACTCAAGTTTTGTGGATCCACACTTAAGATATATGAGCATTTTTATGACTTCTTTTCATACGGACCCAAATTGACCATCACAAGTTAAATATTTCACTATCCAAAATGTTACCCTGTCAAAGGGTTTGGGAAAGCTGGCCCTTCGACCCTTTTATGATTTTCTTTGTATTGTAGATGTACTAGGGTTCAGTTTCTCCTCCTTGTAGTAGGATTTCAACCAGTTCTTTCAATTTCCCTTTGGTAGGATGTGGAACATGCACAATTAACACTCCGCACACATTAATTATTTTATTTATAGAAAAATGAATAAAGATATTTCTCACCTTTGTCCTTGATTGCTCTAGGTTTATGATGAATTCTCTTAATAATTAGTTATTATACTTTGAAAAATTCTTCAGGAACTCTAGCCATCTTGCATTCTCAAAGATAGATGCCACTTCTTCATCTACGAGTAGCTGGGAATCATCCTCTGGTTCTGATTTCTTTTTAATCCCCATATCAGCTCGAGTTATGTTTCCTTTGATTCTGTAAATCGGTTACAAGACTTCTTGCTTAACTACGGAACTAACTAATTTGGCTACGTAACCTGCTTCTTAGCTATAGAACCTCTATCCTTAGCTGCGTAACCTATGTTCTTAGGTGCGTAATCCTTTGTTCTTTGTCATGCGAGAACACAATTTTACTTCACCGCTTCTTAAAATCTCTCTGCAACTTCTTTCACTTTATTTTACACTTAATGATTACCAATAATAACCATGCCACCACTTATTCCATCCATATCATATTCACGATTACTCAATTGTAATCATAAGGTATAAATAGATGATTCATCATACTAACTTTTAAATCAAGTTAAATCATAAATGCAAACATTTAATTTAACCCTAAATAAGTTAAAATATATAATTACCATCCTTGATGATGTAATCCTTTTGCTATGATGACTCGTCATTCCTACAAGTGGAATAAAAACGGTTAGATAAGATAGCTAGAATTCAAAAGAATTCCCTTTTATTTGAATTATCCAAAAGAAGAGGTCAACCGCCATTGCTGGTTTTCAATTGACCTTTGAGAGATTTTATATATATATATATATATATATATATATATATATATATATATATATATATTATTTTGGGGAAGAAAACACCATTTACTCGGTTATCATTTTCTTTCCTTTATTTTGATCTATCATCTGGTTAGTTTATCATTTTGGAAGAACTAGGTTCTTCCATATGATAAAATTCTTTGTTTGCTTCAATCTTCCTCAAGAATTCATCCTTAGTGGGAGGCTTCCTATAGAGTTTCATCCTATGTCCATTGACCAAGATTGTTCTTCTTTGTTATCAATGAGAAGTAACTGAATAGAACCATTGTCAAATATCTACTCAACTGATAGGATCCCAACCATTTGGTTCTCAATTTGCCCTTGAATTGTTGGTACTTAGAATTAAACAACAATTCCCGAGTCTCCTACTTTGAATTTCCTTCTCCCGATATGGGTGTAATGCCATTACCTCCTTTGATATTGTATTATCTCTGTTTGCTAAAGTTCTTCCATCCTCAATTCATCCAAATCATTGAGTTGAAGGATTATTTCTTTTTGAGTTGCATCCAACTCAATTCCCGCCTTAACTATTGTCCTCAATGTCCAAGTTCAAAATCAATGGGAAATAATGGCTTTTTCCCATATAATAACTCATATGGTGAAAATTTTGTTGTATTTTTCCAAGTTGTATTATAATCCCAAACCACTTCAGGTAGTCTCTTTACCCAATATTTTCTTCCATCTTCAACTATTTTGGTAAGGATGTTCTCCAATTCTCTGTTTGTTACTTCAGCTTGTCAATTTTACTATGGGTGATAAGGAGATGAATTCCTATGGTTGATTTGGTAATACATTGTGAAAGCATTGATCATATTAGACATAAATTGTTGTCCCCGATTTGAAACTATGCTCCTCGGTGGTCCAAATTTTACCATAATTCTGTTCCAAGGGAAATCAGAACTACTTCTTCAGTGGCATTTGTCAATGCCTGCACTTCTGACCACTTTGTCACATAGTCAATACACAAAAGAATATATTCCTTTCCTTGTGAAGGAGGATTAAAGGGACCAACAAAATTCAATCCACATCTCTCAAATGGTTCAATTACTACTTGAGGTTGAAGAGACATTTCATTTGTGAAAGTTGGCTATCCCATCCTTTGACAAGGATCGCACCGCTTGATATATATCTTTACATCCTTGTACAAAGATGGCCAATAATAACCAAAGAGTGCCAAGTATCTTATGATATGTTATTTTTAATGAATAGTGTCCTCCACTTGGTTCATCATGACATGCTCTCAAGATGTCAAAGATTTCATCTTCTCTTACACACTGCGCAAAACAAAAGAAGGCCCACATTTAAATAGCATTCCATTCAACCATTTGAATTGTGCACTAGTTTTGATTAACTTATTTATTTTCTTCTTAGTGAAAGAAGGAGGAAACTTCCCTATTGCGAGATAATTTTTCATATCGAGAAAACCATGGTGTACTTGCTAAGATATAAAATAGTTTATCATCTTGAAATCTATCCTTGACTAGATCCTACTCCATTGTAGTGGTTAGTCTTGACAAAAAAATCAGCTACCACATTAGATTTACATAGATTGTCCACAATGGTAATATCAAATTCTTGCAAAAGTAATAACCATCTAATTACACTTCCTCTAACCACCGGTTTGTTCATTAGATATTTAATTGCTGAATGATCTATGTGTACAAATATCTTTTAACCCGTAATGTAATGTTTGAATTTATTGATTTCATAAATCACAAAGCAAGTTATTTTTCGGTGGTGATGTAATTCTTTTCAAAGGGGAGTAAGATTCTTACTAAAATAATAAATAGCATACATTTTTCCTTCTTCATATTTCTTTCCCAAAAATGCACCAATAGAATTACTCAAAGCATATGTGAAGTGGATTTTCCCAATTAGGCCCTCTCAATATTGGAGCAGTGATTAACTTTTCTTTAATTTCTTTAAAAGCATGCCGACACTTTCATCCCAAAGAAATTCACAGTCTTTAGTTAGGAAATTAAACATGGGGGCAGAAATTTTACTAAAATCTCTTATAAAGTGCCCATAGTACCCAACATGTCCTAGAAATGACTTGATATCTATGGGGGTATGAGGAATAGGTAAATCTGAAATGATCCTAATTTTTTTATCAACCCAATTTCTATTTTTGAAATATGGTGTCCTAATACAATCCCCTCATCAACCATCATTAAAAACTTTTCATCACTAAGAGACAAATCATTTTGTTCACATCTTGTTAACACTCTATCCAGATTTCTCAAAGCATCGTCAAATGTATCTCCATGTATAGTGAAGTCATCCATATATACCTCAACATAATCATTTGTTAGATCAGAAAAGATTACAAGTACAACTCTCTAGAAAGTTGCAAGAGCATTACATAAGCCAAATGGTAACACCCTATAGGAAAAGGTACCCCATGGACATGTAAATGTAGTTTTGTCTTGATCTTTAGTAGCAAATCTGATTTTATTGTATCCACTAAATCCATCCAAGAAGGAAAAGTATTGTTTACCTGAAAGGTTGTCTAGAACTTGATCTATGAATGGTAAGGGAAAATAATCTCTCAGTGTGGCTTTGTTCAGTTCCTCTATAATCAACACATATTCTCCATTTTCCATTATTTTTAAGAACAATTACAAGAGGAGATACCCACTAAGTATTTGAGATAGGGTAGATAAAACCTACTTGTAATAGTTTTTCAATTTCTTGTTTGACTATATCCCTTAAGGTCAAGGTTAATCCTTCTCTCGAGGCTACCTAACTCGGTTTAACATTTTCAATCTATATGTGATGTGTGTAGATACTTGGGTGAATCCCTTCATGTCTTTGTAATCCCAAGAAAAATATTTAGTATGATTTTTAAAACATCAAAGTTTTACCCAGTTGAATCTCAACATGTTTGGTTCCAATGTGTGATGAAATGATTTGTTGAAATGGTTCCATTAAAGCATTTAGTGTACATGCATGTGGTAACATCATATGGTATGTAGCAACATATCCAAAAGTTCCTTGAGATAGAATACTGGAAAAGGACAAGAATGAGAATTATGATACTTATCTCTTTACAGAAAAACTCTTCATCACTCATTACTTTCTAGAAATTCTTCACCACTCCCTAATGTATTTGAAACTGAAGATATTGATTCTTCCTCTCCCCATAAGAAATATCATTCCTATGGAGTGAAATTATTTCCAATCATAGAGAATCTATTTGTCGAGATTCCAGAACTTCATATGGTGGTTCTGAAACTAAATGTGGTGGTTCTGGAACTAAATTTGCAGGTTCCGTAACTAAGTTTACAAATTCCGAACTATAGTCGTAGCTTCTTAACTATAGTCATAGTTTCCGAACTATATCTGATTTCTTTGAGGACAACTGGTGCTCATCCAATGGTGGATTAATCATCTCTTCTACTTCTCTTACATGATCCTCGTAATTTGATCATATCCAAAAAGACAAATTTTTCTTATTAGTATCTGGAAAATAAACCCATAATTATTCATGATTGTCAGTAAAAGGTCATGCGAGAAAGATATAAGGAAATTTTCTTTGAGTTCTTATCAGTCAGATTATCATATCGCCCGACTGCAATCGATTAAGCAACTATATCCTATTTTAGAACAATAGTATTGATTTTCCTTTTCTAGGTCCACCACTTGTTTTGGAATAGCTTCTACAAATCTCATTAATTTCATTCATTCTTAATTGATCAATGTCTCCACCTCCTATCAAGTTAAGGGCTTCCTTAGATTCATCATCCAAAACTTTAAGAAAAATGGTTTTACTTAACTCCTCCTGAAGTACAAATCCACATCTTTTGCTAAAAAAGATGAATCTGTCTAAATAGTCTTCTATATTTTCATCTTCCTCCTACTTGATTTTGAAGAATTCTTCCTTCCTATTTCTCCCTCTACAATAATCTTGGTATTTGTCTAGGAAGGAAGTCTCCATTTGTTCCCAAGTGCTAATAGAGTTGGATGGTAATCCCATGAACCAACTCATTACTGCATCCTTTAGAGTGGATGGAAACAACTTGAGTTTTTATTATCTGATTTTTAATCATAGGTCCGACATAGTACCTTGAACTCAAATAGAAATTGGTCGTGGATATTTAGATGAGATCTCTATAAATTTGGGTAAATGTGTAGGTGAGATATTTTTCATTGATGTATCATCATCTCCCAATTGGATTGGATAAGTAAAGGTCCTATCAGGTACTCTTTCAGCTTCTCATGCCATTTTTAAAATGTTTTTTGAATTTTCCTCCCAATCAATGTGGTATGTGGTATGCCTTAGGGAAGGTGGAAAATCAAGAGTAGGAGGTTGACTACTCAATTGAGAATAAAAAATCACCCTTAATGGATCTTGAGTAATAATCCTTTTCCTAAAAGTTCCACTTCATTCGTGTGATCGATCTAAGAATTCCAAATGTGGAAATTTTATTTCTTGTATGACAGGGATGATAGTTCATCCAATTCTTGATCAATTTCTTTATTTGGAATAGAGGATGTTGTGAATTATTTTGAATATTTTCTTGGGAGCAATCTACCCTTTGATTCTCTTAGTCTACTCATATATTTTTATGATATAGTAGGGAAGATCCTTCAACTACTAGATGTATGATTGTTTCTCTTGCTAACACTTAATTAGAAAATTCCAACTAGTGGTCCCTAGAAATGACACCAAAAATGATGGGTGTTGTTATTCCCTTCATTTAATCAACTTCTTGTTGATGTCATTTCAAATGAGGGGTGTGTCTAAAGCTATATGCAACAAGAGTAATCCTATTTATCTAGTAGTTGATTGTAGTTGTTTTCATATTTTCTAGGGGATCTTTTCAATGTCTTAAGGACTTTGTGGTAAAACCTTATTTAAATAATAATATGAAAACTTTTTTGAAAGGAAACACATTGAAAGATTTTCTGAAAAAGAACACACTTTGCGAGAATGGAAATAAACACACTTGCTTCTAAAAGTAAACACACTCAACTTAGAATGCTTGAAAACAATTGCAAGGAAAATAAGAATCTATTTAGACACCAGTAGGAACAAGTATACAACAGAGTTTAACTAGAAGAATTAAAGAAATACATAATTGATAGATCTAAACTATTTTCTTAAGAAATATAAATACCAAATAAATGAATATCCTGGTCCTTGGGGGAGTGGGCCCTTGCTCCTCCTTAAATCAAGATTTAACAACTTTGAATTATCTCAAATAGGAATGGATATTTTATTGATAAAACATTTGGTATTACAAAATGTACTAGATTTGTGTACTTAGTTTATATCTCTCCTATTTTTTATCTCCATTTCATATTGTATATATATATATCTAATGTAGTTTTACTTATATATACATTTAGAATAATAGTTGTCTCTACGATTATGATGAAATCAAATCATTCCCGAGAATAGATTCTAAATCAGTTATGGCTGATAAGACAATTGTAAGATAACTATCTCTGGATCTATGTTAAGAGATCTTCTCATCCTTTCCTAATTGAAAGGGTCGTTGATGCAGAATATCCATATGTGGTTAAAATAGATAAAATTCCATCGTTCTAGAAATTCAGAGAAGTTCTAGAACCATAGGAAATCATTGAGGATCAAAACCATGAGAGTTTTATAACTAAGTCCAAAAATTCCTAAACTAAATACCGGAGTTCCAAACTAAGTATGAAAGTTCCAAAACTAGATGATGACTATGTAATGGAGTTCCATAACTAGTTGTGTTGGAACAGATGCTATTGAAAACATACTTGAATGCTACATACGTCATTTATTTGACCGATTAGACCTGATTTATTACAAAACTAAATTTCAAACACACACTTCGTCAGAATTTCAAAGATTTTTAAATTAGAATCATAATCAATCAAAAGACCAAAAATTACATATTAATTCATATAAGATCAAATTAAAGTCACAAAATTCAATCAAACTTAATAAAAGGAGAGTAATATGAGATCATATATTATACATTAATCGGGCATAGTATGGCCTCATCAATGATCTATAATACCTTATCCAGGATGACCCAACACCACGCTAATGGTCATTTCAGAGGTTTCCACATGTACATGAAATGATTGGTCCCACAAAGGAAAATGTAGAATAGGCGTGATACTAAGTTTCTCCATTAATGTGTAAAATGCACGTTGCTACGATTCTCCCCAATACAATGTACCTTTCCCTTTCAATAACTCCTCGAATGGTGCAAAAATTGGCATATCCATTAATAAACTTCCTGTAATATAATGTATGGATCAAAAATCCATGCACCTCACTTTGACGGGTAAGATCTTTTAGGCCTATACTGACTACAACCTTAGTTGGATCAACCAACAAACCTTCCTTGTAGATTATGTGTCCTAATAGTAACCCAAATGGTGTAGCAAATATGCACTTTTTGATGTTCAAAGAGATACTGAACTATATACATATTTCAAACATTAAACACATATTGTCACAATGATCCTTAATTAATCCATACACCATCCAATCATCCAAATAAACCTATAAGAAGTTGTGAATAAACTCCTTGAACATTTAAACAACTATGTGTGAAAATACAACAGGAGCATTTTTCAAACCAAAAGGTATTACAATATAGGAAAAGCTACCCCATTCACTAGTAAAATTAACTTTTTTTTTAGATCCTCTTGAGAGATCATAACCCGATGATACCCAGAGAACCCATCTCTAAACGAATAGATTTTGCACCCTACAACACCTTCTACTATTTCCTCAATGAATGGCGTAGGAAAGGGATCTGGTTACATACATGCAACATTCAAATCCCTATAGTCCACACAGATCCTAATCCACCCATCCTTCTTCATGCTAATCACCATTCGACTAACCCATTCTGACTCATCTAGGGGCTTGATGATCCTAGAATTCAACATTTTGTCAATCTCTTCTTTGACCTTTTCATGTAAGTTGGGGTTCATCCTGTAGGGTCTCTTTCTAACTGGGCACATACCCTCCTTAAGCTTTATCTTCATCTCTCCTAATGATTCATGCATGCCTTTAAGTTCATGGTACCCTTGAGGGAATAAGTCCTGATAATCCCATAGTAGCTCTATGATTTTTGCCACTTCAAATTCTGATCAATAGTCTCCAATTATGGCTTCCTTAGGCTCAGCATCTTATCCAATATTAACCTTATTTTTCTTCATAGGTTCATGATAGGTGTGCATGGTATTATCTCAGACCGTGCAACACCTCACACCTATCTGTTGAATGGTTTACATATAAATTTTCTACTTCTTCGTCATCCACTAACTAGACCATTTTTCCTTTTTCTTTCTCAAGTTAAGCGCACTGAAGTAGTGTGGCATCACCCTCTCGTGTCATAAAAAAATTATTATGAGTCTTCTTCATCAAATAACTCTTTAATGAGTTCTTCACCTTAGCACTATCTCCCATGGTTAAGCACTTTATGACCTTTAATGCTTCCTCTACTAGAGGCTTGGTAGAGAATAATTCAAACGTCTGAGTCATTCCCGTAAATTAAACCCTGTCAATTTCTAGTCTCGCTATGGATTTCATCATAGACATACAAAGCATGTGTGCAACCCGGTAAAGTGGAATAAAAATTTTGCACCTAGAGTGAAGGTGGTAAAGCTTCCTATCCCTCTGTCTAGAGTCTCTCACTTTTGAACATGATGCTGAAAAGGTTGATACCATGATAAGTGAATATTTGAGTAGGTGCATTACTCCCGAAGAACCTAGTAGCAAGAGCTATCCCAATTTCATTCCATCCTATAAGATTATCCTTCTCGACCACCCACCAAAGGTCGTTGTTATCCCACGTAGTGTATATTGTATGCAACAAAAGATTAGTTATGTTAATAAACAAGAAACTAGCTAAGTAGTTCCATGATCTAACTAAACCTATCATAACCATAAATATGAATGCTAAAAAGATAACTTCTACAATAATGAATTAAACTAAAACACTATCATTTTATCTCTAACTACTCTATGATTACTTAAAATATAAATTGAACCTAGTTAAACCTATGAGCAATCAAATTAGATTTGTTATTTGCTTCAATGGAGGTGAATAGGTCTCTAAAATGGCTACAAGGCCAAGTTAGATAACCTCCTACTAACCTACCATGAAGTTATGGATGCAACATGGAGGAGCTTCAACAATGGAGGATAGCCAAGATCAAATTCCTATTAGCTTGACTTATGTAAATGAGGTCTAATGCTAATAGATGGGATGTACAAGGGCATAGGTCATGAACCTAATCTACACTAAACCATCATGATAAGAGATAAACAAGAGTAACATCTATTATTGTATGAACTAGATTAAATCTAAAATAACATGATAAAGCTAATCTCTACTCTTTAGATCACTTAATTAAACATTAAACCTAAGAAGATCAAATTAGAAATCAAAGGTGCGATTAGTTATTTTATTGTTCTCAAGCTTTCAAGAATGTAGTCTCACTATTAATGGCTTCAAGGCTGATGGTTCTCTCTATTTACTCAAAACTTGGATTATGGATGTAAATGGAGGTTATTTTCTCAAGATCAATGAAGAGAGGAAGTTTAAGATCAAATGTCTTATAGCTTAAAGCTAATATAAATGGAATCCAAAAACTAGGTGTTCTTATTGTTAATAAGATATCCTAGATGTGAAGGTGTAAGTTGAATGGGTAGGCTTAGCCTTGTATTTATAGTTTTCCAAATGGAAGGGTTTGAACTTTGGGTGCATGTCGGACTAAATCTAAAAATAAATTTTAGATTAGATTATGATAAACATGCTTTAGGCTTAGATAAGCTAGGTTTAGGCTAGTTAACTAGGGTTTAGGCTAGTTAAACTTGATTAGCAAGTGATTAGAGACTCATTGAGAGTTAGGAGGGGTCTTGATAACCAATTGTGACTGATGATAGACGCCTACAAAGCCAATAGAAGTGGTCTCAAGAGAAATAGGGAGGTTCTCGAATGGTCTAAAGGAGGAATATTTAGCTAATAAGAGAGATATTAGTCAAACAAGTTGATTATAGATGGAATACGAATGAGAAGGTACATGAATAGTCATCCGAGAGTGGAGTGAAGAAGGGGTAATTAACAAAGTGTCATCAATTAGTTGCATGGGAGGAAATGCTGAGTGTAAGCATATTTTAGGTGTCTACATTTTCCCCTCTTTGGGGTGATGTAAGTGACGTCATTTCAAAGAAAGTATACAAGCATAAACAAGTAGAAAATTTTGAAGGGATAGAAGAAAAATGAGTAGAATGGAGGATGCCCCTCGATTGTCGATGAGGTGATAGAAGAACTCAATCAACAATCAAAAAGATGATAGAAAGATAAAAAAAGAAAGAATAGTGTGAGGAAGGGGGAATGAGCTAACATTCATCTAGTGCCTTTTAAAAAAACTTTATTTTTCATCATATTGCTAGAGATCTTCATCAGTCCTTATTAAAAAGAATGAACAAAAGTGTAGGATGACATGAAAAGCCATATACGAAAAAATTTCCATTGCTAAAAACACCAACTCCATGCAACATACAAAATACAATGCAATACGAGAAAGTAAAATATGCCTAACTCCGTGCAACATACATAATACAATGCAATACGAGAAATTAAACAAACTAACCTAATAGAGAAACATAATGTAATGTTTTTTTAATCAAGCTTTAGTTCTAGCCTATGTGAATCAATGAAAAGGGTTATGATGGTTCCATGGGAAAGGATACATGTAAGGGGAATAATGGAGGACACTTTGGTCCTATAAAAAAGCAATGTGCACTACGAAACAATACTAGGTAACTCATTATTCCCTAGAGTTCAAACATAATAAGCAACCTAGCTTCTATTGATGGAGGTAGATCTAGATGACCCAAAAGTCACACACATGAACAGGTGAGAACCAAAGAGTGATGTTTTGTAGGATGATTTATATTTTTATAAGTTTTTTGAAACATATTTGAATGTTTTTAATGATTTTGAAAGTTTTCTGAAACTATGTACAGGAATATGAGTAAGCATGGATGCCCCTAGCAATATATGGGATGTACAAGGGCATAAGGAAACATCCATATGAGAAAGGTGAAGATGCAAAAATTCCCCAGTGATTAGGTGGGAGTATTCAAAGGAAAAATCTTCACTAGTAGAAGCGTAACCCAAGACCATTATGGATAGGTTCAACATGATGGTGAATGTAAACCAATGAAGTGTTGGGAAGAAGCAAGGATGCCCCTAGTGTAATTTGGCCTAAAATCACATGATAGAAAGGAAGGAGAATATTTTTTGTGAAAGGGGAAAAGGGTGTCTAAAAACATGGAAAAAAAAGTAATCTTATACACATGGATGTTTTGAATGAAGTATAATAACGATGTGAATGATATGAATTTATCTTAGAAACCTTGCAACAAAGAAGTGATTAACCAAAGGCACAAATCGTGAGACAAGATATGGACTAGAGTAAGAGTCTAAACAAGGTCCAAAAAAAGACACTTGGTAACATACTAATCCTATTTACTCATAGATATCTAGTGTGTGCATGTGGAATTTAATTACCTCTTGAAGGGAAGATTTAATAGACAACAAGTGAAGACACCCTAGCCAATGTGTAGGAATGATTTATTTTTATAGATGATAGGTTATTTGTGAATGAAGGGTGGAAGGATAGCCATACATTGCTTTGCTACCAACTCAGGCATCCATAGCCCTAACAGAGATGTATTTGATTCTAATCATAGCATTGCTTTACTACCGCTTAGACTTCTATAGCCCAGTAGAGTTTATTGGAAATACCTCTAGAGAGAGTTATATATCAATTTGATTTTTTTTTTAGCTTTTGAATTATTTGATTGATTTTGAATCTTTTTCTTTCTGAAAACTTATTTCAGCTCTCTTATTTGACAAGGGGTTAAGAACCACAAATGGCTTGATGGAAGGAGGTGGAAGTGATTATGATGATGAAATTGGCTAGTGTCAAAAAATATGTCCAAAAGTCCTTTGCAATAAGTTTATTAGCTATTGAATGTGATAGGATCTCTAAGAGGTCAGTCATTCTTTAATTTACTAAGGTGATAAAAGACCAAGGTCAAACAGATACCATAGAGATAAATGTTGTAAAATGTGTGTGAATAGGCTAACCAAAATATCACCAAGGGATGAAAATGGTAGGAAGACTTGTAGAAGAATAATAAGAAAGGGAAGAAAGAAACATCCATGTGTACGTAATACCTGATTGCAATGTTTGATCTTTGTACCTTTGATTTTTTTCTTATTTTTTGTATTTTTGAATTTGTTTTGATTTTTAGCTTTTTGATAGTTTTAAGAGGTTAGGACTAACAAATTCACTTTGCATGGTAAGATCCAACAACAATGTCTATGAATTCCTTGATAAGGGAGACTAGGCGTGTTTGTTTATCAAGCGTAATATTTTCTCTAATCTTGATGATCGAGGTGAGCTCGTACTCAACAAATGATTGTGATTTATCTTGAAACATGGATTTCATATACAATAGCTTGAGTTCCCTATCCATAGGTTTCTACACTTTGCGCAATACTTGACGATTCCATTGATTTGCATTCTTGAATCACAATTGATTTACAATTTATAGATTGTTTGATTTGTTGGGGATTTCAAGATCTTGGAAGTTTTGACCTGAGCTTGATTAAGAAACTGTTTGGGTTTCTTATAAGTTGATGTGTGACTTGTTTGATCTCAAGAAGGAGAAGAAAGAGAATGTGGACGTTTATGATTGATGGTAGGAATGAAATAAATTATATTGGGCTTACCCTAGCCATTGGTAGAGGGATGGAAAGAATACAATCCAGAATTGAAGAGGACCGGCTACCAAGAGGTGAGCCACGATAGAAGATGAAAAAGGGTTTTTCGAATATGGCCCTAAGATGGAAGAAATTTGGATATGAGGACATGGCCCAAGAATAAGAGAAGATGATGAAGGGCTACTAGGGTGTGGCCTAAATATAGATGAGGAGGGACTACAAGGAAGGATCCCATAGATAGAAGAGGATGAAGGGATACTAGGACATAGCCTAAGAATAGAAGGTAATGGGATCCCAAGAGGTGATCCACAAGTAGAAAATGGAGGGCTAATAGGATGTGGCCTTGGGATAGAAGAAGAAAATCGGTTACTTAGGGGTGACCCAAGGAGAGATTTTGGTTGAGGAATAACGATAAATAATGAAGGATTTGGTAATGAGAAAATATGCCATGGCTTAATGCTATACCCCGACATATCATCATGCTTAGAAGAAGGTGAAGATGGAATAGAAGAAGAATCAAGTTCCATGACCTTAGGATTTTCCTCTATGTTTTGTCAAAAGGATCAATTTCTTCTCCCCAATACGTGAGCGTATCGAGTTCTAGAAAGAATCCTTGTTTGCAATCCTCTAAAGGGATATCATCATGTAGTCTAATTGTTTCTTCATTCTGAGAGAAATCAATCAATAGAGGTTTTTTTTCTTTGGCCATAGAAGGTTGAATAGAAGAAAAAGGTCCGATAAGGGGGGAAGATTGATTTGCAAAATAAAATGACTCAAGAGAGGAAGTAGGATTGGTGAAGACGTCTCATGAATGGATGATTTGGATTTGGACCTAGATTGCTTTTCTAGAATAGGATGCAATCTAGGAGAAAATAGGATCACATAGCCATATATTAAGTTACAATGTAGGAGTCGAATTAGATTATTGACTAGATGGAATCCGAGTCATGGAACTCTTCGACAGAGGAATAGGTAGTTGAGATGACCGATGAAGGAGGTCCTGCAAAGAGAGGGAGGACCGTGAATCAAGAACTGAATTAGATCTTAATTGACAAAACATGGACTTGTATGAGTCTTCAAAGGAGGAATACATCATTGAGATGAGTTTGAATAAATTTCCTATGAAGAAAGGGAGGGTCATGACTTAGGATTTGATGTAGGGGTATCTAAACAATAGTTGGGATTTTAATCTTCGAAGAAGCATGGTAATCCGAATGGTATTTTGGATCTAAATCAGAAGAAGAAGAGTGGGGGGAATCTGAATAATAATTTGGATCAGAAGCATCCAAACCATACCACCAACTATGAGCTGAAGGTGGGGAACAGGGTACCCGTATGGGCCCTCTAGCATGAAGAACCAAACAAGGTTTAGTTATAATGGGAATCTTTTGATTTGAATTTCTAAACCTAGGTTCTGTATTGTTGTAAATGTGAGAAACTGTGTGATAGTCAGTCATTATTGACATCGTTTAAGCACAAATTTCTAGACCTAGATAGTGGGATGGAACTCCTTTAAATGGAAGGAAGTGACATGTCGATTCGAGTAACATAATGACATCTAACTAGACATTTTTTAAAGTATGGAGATGCATGCATGATTTTCCGAAGAAGGTATAAGGAAAATAGACATTGTGATGATGCAATCTTGATGAGATCAAAAATGATTCTCCTAGAAAACAATTTTTCTAGATGAATAATCACAAGGAACAATCATGTAAGTGTGAAACTCAAAGAAAATCAACAAGGAAATACACCCTATGAAAATGTGTGTGCAAAGTGATAGTTCAATGCAAAGATGATCAACACAATGTCAATATTTACATCAAGCTTGAAATGAACAAGGCATAAATATTAACAAAGGGTAGACATGACTCCCAATCAAAGGATACAATGACATGTTCAACAACCAACAAGGCCAAAATGTTAAAGGGAAAGGTTTACAAATGTAAGCCACGTAACCACACCAATTGGAAACATTAATCAAGCTTCACGAAGAAGTGAGATATTAGTGCCAAAGTGGTATCGAAACGACACAAAAAAGTAAGTGACACTCTTCAATATTTTGGATAATGTTTGAAGTAAAAACAAGTCAAGGTATATTGAGGATGTGTTAAAATGTGTGCAAGCATAACTCCACAATCCAGATACTTAGATCATGTTTACAAAAAACATGACATAAGTATCTTACTTGTGTTGAGACAATGTGAACAAGGTAACATGTTAAAGGGAGATCAAATGATGAATCAATCCTAACTATGATGATGATCTTGAAATAAATATCAATTGGCCATTAAAGATATAAGGATGCATCCACACACTTTATACGTTTAACAACTCATCCATAAACATGGATGAGTGTAAACGGATAAAAAACTGGTGAACACTATCTATGAAAACACTCCCAAAAGATTCCTTCTCTTGCCCAAAATGGGAATGAATATGCAAAGGTGTAGATAAAAATATGAAAAAAATAAACTAAGCGCCACTTGGGCGAGCTTTGCCTCATCCTAAGGTGTGAAAGAAGCTAAGCTAAGTAAAACATAGTCTAATTTCCATGATGAAAGGCACTTAGATCTAACTTAAGTGGATTATTTTCCTTGTTCGATAAACAAGGTTCGAATCCAAAAAATTATCACTTTGTGATGGCCAAGATGTGACAATGGACAAGAAAAAGTGGGCCCCAAGATAGAATGGCTTCCTTAATAAGTTCTCTCAACTAGGTGTTACAAAGATGTCTTAAGTGAGCACAATTTACCCAAATAGTCACCCTGACTATCTTCGGAGTATCTCGGCTTTACTTTACCCCCTTCAATAATAATGGGAAATAAATGTGTCCATGTGTACTCTCACTAGGGTTACCATATGGACAACCAGTAACTCTATCTCACAAGGCATACTAGTCAAGTGGGTAAGTGAAGTGCTTCCTATTTCATCCATGAGGTTACTCAACGGTGGATTACTTTAGGGTTCCTGGAACCACCCCCATTGTTGTAGCTTAAGGAGTTATGACAAAGGGGTTATGTTCCAGTTGAGTGGATAGGGATGTGCCCTTTTCTAAAACCTACAATATAGTGTTTTGAATATGATGTGTTTTTTATCTTTTTAATTTAAATGTGGTTTTAAGTGGCACACCATTTGGTAACCTACAAGAAACACGTGTATTTGAGGGTTTTGTTTTTTTGTATGTCTTATTTCTTTGACAAGTTATTTTTTTCCTACATACCAAGGTTAGTAGTTTTCCAAAACTTCATATAAAAGAGATAAGATGTTGTTTTTGATTTTCCAGATTGTCCTAAGATGCAAGGAAAGAGCATACACAACAAGGTATCTCACCCAAATTTGTAATAAATGGAAAATTACTATGTACAATGTGAAAATAAGTTCCTTTTAACCAAATTTTGAAAGCTAATTACACTGTTTTGTAAGTATGAAGAAAGTGGTTAAACGTTTCGATTTCCAAAATCACCTAGAAAGGTGCGAGGGAAAAGAATACACGTTCAAAAATAATGAAAGAAATGTTTTTGATTAAGTCATTAAAAAAACTTAATGTAAAGGAAACCTGTAAACCACTGTTAGAACCCTGCAAGAGTTAGAAAACCAAGAAAATCAAAAAATTCTAGAAATCCAATTTTTGCACTTTTTAAACAGTTTTTAGTAATTTGCATTTTTGGAGGTGTCTCGGGCGTTTTGGGAGTTTTGAGATAAAATTTAGTATCTTTGGATGTATCTTACTTTTGGATATTCCCTCACAAATTATGCTTTGTTATATTTTTGATGCCTATTCAAACTCTGAAAATAGGTTAACGGGTTAAAAGATATGATCAAAATGAGTTAAAAATAAAATGAATGAATCCATACTACACAGAGACACTTACATGTCTAGAATAACGCTTGCGTGCCCTAGCCAATGGAGATATGCCCTAACCAATGAAAATTTGTGCAAGGTAAAAATGTAAATGGGGGATAACACCTATGTGGGTTTTTCTCGACAGTACACTATGGTTCCAACACAAATGCGCCTACCTCAATGGATACGCCTGTAAAATAAAATTAGTAAAATCCACAATATACCAAAAACACAGGACATATCCAAAAGAAAAAGATGTTTAAACTCGACATGGATGCTTAGATTTCAACGGAGATGCATCCAAGCGTAAAACAAAACATTTCAAATTTTTACACAGTGAGGTGATTTACATAGACGCGTCCAGAGAGACAGAGATGCCGACCCACCGATGAAGACACGTGTGCATCCCTGTAGCAAGAAAACTTTCTAATGATAAGGAAAACTAGAAATGTGCATGCCTGTTCCAATGGGGACGCTGGGTTTCGACGTGGACGCACCCCTTTACGACACCTACACATACCCTGTGAAAAACCTATAAAACTCATGGATTTTCAAATTTTCAAAATAAAATAGGTCAGTGTTAGTAAAAGTGTCCTATTTCTATATCAAACCCACAAAATACATGTAAATGAAGGTCATTTATCTAGTGTTAGAAACATAAATGAGGAAATAATAAGTGATTTGATCCAAAAGACTTGAAAATGAACTTTGAAGAACTCAAAAGACCTCTATTAATGGAGGATGGACATAAGTGTCCTACCGAGCATGCCAAATGTATGCAAGAGAAGATTAGTTATGTTAATAAACAATAAAGTAAGGAGTTCCATGATCTAACTAAACCTATCATAAACATTAAGATGAGTGCTAAAAAAGATAACTTCTACAATAATGAATTAAACTAAAACACTATCATTTTATCTCTAACTACTCTATGATTACTTAAAAATAAATTGAACCTAAATAAACCTATGATCAATCAAATTAGATTTGTTGTTTGCTTCAATGGAGGTGAAGAGGTCTCTCTAAAATGGCTACAAGGACAAGTTAGATACCCTCCTACTAACCTATTATGAAGTTATGAATGCAAGAAGGAGGAGCTTCAACAATGAAGGATAGCCAAGATCAAATGCTTATTAGCTTGGCTAATGAAAATGAGGTTTAATGCCAATAGATGGGATGTACAAGGGCATAAGGCATGAACCTAATAAGAGATAAACAAGACTAACAACTATCATTGTATGAACTAGATTAAATCTAAACTAACATGATAAAGCTACTCTCTACTATTTAGATCACTTAATTAAACATTGAACCTAAGAAGATCAACTTGGAAATCAAAGGTGTGATTAGTTGTTTTATGGTTCTCAAGCTTTCAAGAATGGAGTCTCGGCATTAATGGCTTCAAGGCCAATGGTTCTCTCTATTTACTCAAAACTTGGATTATGGTTGCAAATGGAGGTTATTTGCTCACGATCAATGAAGGGAGTAAGTTTAAGGTCAAATGTCTTATAGCTTAAATCTAATACAAATGGAATCCCAAAACTAGGTGTTCTTAGTTTTAATATGATATCCTATATGTAAAGGTGTAATTTGAATGGGTAGGCTTAGCCTTGTATTTATAGTTTTCTAAATGGAAGAGTTTAAACTTTGGGTGCATGTGGGACTAAAGCTCAAAAATAAATTTTAGATTAGATTAGGATAAACATGCTTTAGGGTTAGATAAGCTAGTTTTAGGCTACTCAACAAGGGTTTAGGCTAGTTGAACTTGATTAGAAAGTGATTAGAGATTTATTGAGAGTTGGGAGGGGTCTGGATAACCAATTGTGACTGATAGATAGCCTATAAAGCCAATAGAAGTGGTATAGAGAGAACTAGGAAGGTTCTCGAATAGTCGAAAGGAGGAATGTTTAGCTAATAACAAAGATATTAGTCAAACAAGTTGATTATAGGAGGAATACGACTGAGAAGGTGTCGTGAATGGTCATTCAAGAGTGGAGTGAAGAAGGGGGAATTAACAAAGTGTCGTCAATCAGCTAAGTGGGAGGAAATGCTAAGTGTAAGCATATTGTAAGTGTCTACATATATGTTACCATATTTCTTCTTTCCAAAGGGGTCCATCCAATGTTCCTCCATTATGCACAGAACACTATAAGATATCCTTCTCTAGTGTAATAGGGTACGGAGTTATTACTTATTCTCCCGGCATAACACGCTTTTCTTCCCATAGGAAATATGCTTTATTTACTTTGTGCCCTACAAACTCATAAGTTCTATGAGCCTAATTGTCATAAACACCACTTGTAGTATCGTTAACAAATTGTGCATCCTCCCACCGAATTATTCCTTCTTTAGATGGGTCAAACATCTCTAGATCCCAGATGGTGCATACAAAACTCCTATTTAGGTCTTATTCAATCAAGGGCTGAACATAGGGCACAAATTTACCATATGTTAAAGGGATAATAACTCTTTCGTAGACACAAAAATTGGGTCACACTCCCTTGGTCCCTTGTTAAACAAACACCTTGAACACATTCACCTAGCCATGGCCCCATTCATCACATTGTAGTATTAATTTAATTAAATTAATTCATTATCTCACAATATTTATTATTTTAATATCCTAATTGAGATGATGCCCACATATCCACCTCACCTAGACACCTCATCTAGCCACCTCACCCTAAGACATATTCTTAGTATGTTGCCATCACTAACTAAGACCTACCTAAACCCTAAAAATCACAGCCTATATTCCCTCTAACCACATTCCCGCATGTTAGAAAGGAAGATTATATTCTAATATGTGGAGCAAATGAACGAGATCCCAGAAAATAAAGGGGATGTGCCTAGTTTAGTAAACCTAGGAAATCCCGGCCTAACGATGCCGAGTCACCATAAAATACCATTGGTTACCATTTAAACCCTAAAAATACCTTATTTTTAGGTTCGCACATTTCTGGGAGGTTGACACATATTTTTAGAACAAGAGATGAAACCAAAGTTGCATGCAAGCAGAACGAGCATTCGTACAAGCATCAAAGCACCCATAGCCAACATTAGAAGTACCCACAAATCCATCTGCCTTCATAGGAGCATCTGGGAAGTGTCAGCACCACATCAAGTTCCTTCCATTTGATCACCTACCATTGCCAACTAGACATCAAGCTCATATAAATAGTAAGTGCTTTGTTGACTAGTACTTGTCCATTTATCATTTGGTAGATTCTTTTACTTCTATTATTAGTTTTTTCTCCCATTTCCATTCCCCCACCATCTACCTCCATGAAAAATGGACCATTCCTTCACCCACACCATTGAACTACCCATATCCAGATCTTAATCATCCCTGTGCATATCTAAGATCCCCACGAACCTTGCCATTGCCCTTCCATTTTCACCTAGCCTTAGATCTATCACCTGACCAAGTTTTTATTGAGCTTCTTGTACCTCAACCATACCGACACAGGTTACCCACAACCATTGCCGGTTAACCTAAATTGGCATTGGCCATACCAGACTAATGTCAGTCTCTGTGCTTTTGACCAGAAAGTAAGAATTGAGCTTCCACTCTCTACCCAATACCCAAAGTGGCCCAGAACCTGACCCTAACCAATACATGTACTCTGATAGGGACCTTGACTTTCGATTCAGTCATAGCTTATCCTGTTGTGAATGAATTTTCTTATTGTAGATGAATGAGATACCTAAATAATTTTAACTATAGTAGGATTTCCTTTATTATTAACATTAAGTTGTTTTAAATAGTGGATTGACAGTCATCTAGGAAGTATCACACTTCCCGGATCTAGCATATGCTACGTAGTCCGCTACATATACTGTTTAAATTTCATTTGGTGGTCTTGTTTTCCATTTTAGGTAGTTCCTCCAAGCAAAAAGGAAGCTCTCACAATCAGTTGTGGATCAAGAAGTCATACGCACGCAACAACCTACAACTAGCATTCTAACAAGTATTCCTCCTAGCCCTTTAACCTTATTTGTTTCACAACATTTGAAGAAACAACTGTAGAATCAAGTGAAACATTTTGGCACACCCGGAGGGACCCATTCGGGGTTCTTTAAATTATTTCATTTCTAGGTGAAAAGTTGGATGTTTTTTTCCTTTCTAAAAGGTTCTTACATTAAAATTTCTCCCCTGGAACCTTATCTTCTTCTATTGACTAAAAGCAATCATATTTTGGTGATTTAAAAAGAACACTTCTTCCCTTTCATTAGTATCACATTAGTGAAAGAGCATCCCTTCTCCTATTCATCTTTTTGTATCATCAAATTCAACATTTCAATTTGGGTTTAAAAATCATTTCATTTCATTCTACTTCTCTACATTATCTCACATTAATTGAGGGCAACCTATACACTAGAAGTCATGCCCAACTGATGGTTGACAAATGAATCATAGAAAAGCACTTCCTTTCTCTTTATCTCTCTGAGTCTTACCAAACATCAAAAAATTAAAAATATATACACATTCTTAAACAACATCTCACCCGAAAGAAGTTGTAGGTGATCACACGATCATGATACAATGGGCACTCTGCTGGTTATCTCTTTCCAATACCCCATCAAAGGACAGCCCACCCCGCCATAACATAACCTAAAACCTCTCCTTGTAGATCTCCTTCTTCGTAGGAAGCCATCCTCACCAAAAATTCTATTCTAAAGTTCATGAGTCAGTCCTTAAATAGTATAAGCTAAAAAAACATAATAGAAAAAGCACTCTTAGGATCATATTTTTCATAGTGTTTCGCTTGGCTTGCATTTTGAGGTGAGAGGATTCATTCTTCATTTTCTTATTTCCCCTTTGCATGCTCCTCATCATAGTTCATGTATTCCACTTCATGTGAGTGTTCTGGACCATATTCTTATCATTTTAAGAATTATGAGTTTGATTCCACATATAATTTTAACTCACAACCATATTTTCTTCACCATTGTTTCAATTTCACAAGAACCAATTTTGGTCTAGTGACCATCATCGCTTATCCTTTGACTGTCATCAATTTCACCCAACCAAAGGTCGGTTCATCGCTCGTTGGTTAACCTACCCAAAAGGACACTTGTTTCACCTTCTTTGTTGTTCAGAGTCTTTATCACTCTTATCATATTCATTTTCTTGGTAAATTCCATTAACAACTTGCATACTTGGAAAATTATTAGCCTTTTACCTTATTTTGACCAACTATCCATTCTCCACAAAGTGATTGATAGTGGTTAACTATGATTGGCGTTGGTTTACCCTAACGGCATCGAGTAGCCTATGTAATATTTCTAGCTGACATCTTAGCTCTAATTCACCTACCACTGCTTGTTTTTTCCTATTTTTATTATATTTCTATGTCATTTATAGAAAGCATCCTCCGCTATGTCGGTAATTATTCACATGGTGCTGACCAAGCCAATAAAACACCCTCATATTCCACGCCGCAATCAACCACTTCTACCCAGTCCTTCACCACATTCTATTTTATCACCCATGGATCCTACCCAACCTATCACTATCACCATAGGAGATGAGGAGTTCACATAACCCCTGTACCAAAATCATGATGCCTTGTAGTTTTATTTGTCCCACTCATCCACTCAAGATGCCTCGGATCGCTTAACATACAACATGCACGTATCTATCCCCCAACACTCGCTCCTACTTCTACGTCATTCCCCTCTCGGATCTCAGCTTTGCCCACATCTGCCTTGCCCCCAGTCATTTCATAGTTGGGCCCCATACCTGCTATGACCACCACGTCTACCACATCTATTACACTTGCTACATCCACTATACCTTCGCCAACCACCTAGAACATAACCTCATCTGCACCTATTGTCTCGTATATACCCATAGCTACACAACCACCCCTGTCGGTGACCCCTACCCCTTTTCAAAACATTGTTCTTTCTATTCCACAATCATTAGCCCCCATTGCCACTAGGGTCACCATGACCCTTCCACCTCCATATACGTACTATCAGTAGCCTCCCATTTCATCTATCATTCATTCTGGGTATGTACCCCCTATTTCACTTCCTCCTTCTCAATCTACCTATATGAAATCACCATATACTTTGGAATTTCACATCCATCATATGTCCAACACAAACCTCCTTATGCTATAGGAGGTACCCATCAATCACAACCTACCCATGAAATAATCAAGTTAATGATGGACAAGATGCAGACATTGGAGGCATCGGTTTCTAGCACACACAACTCTCTCACCTACGAAGAGATTTTTAATGAGCCCATCCACCCATCCATTCCTATTCATCCATATCCCGTACATTGGGAAATGCCTAAATTTAACTACTTCAATAGCAAAGAGGACCCACAACAACACTTGCAGTCTTTCAAACATGGTTTCTATTTGATCACCCATGATGACAGTCTACTTTTAAGTACTTTTCCCATGTCTCTTACTGGGCCTGCATTAGATTGGTATAGTGGGTTACCTAGACATTCTATCTTCTCATTTAATTAGGTAGACCAAGCCTTCTTGGATCACTTCTCCATCAATGTTGTTAAGAAGGTTACCATGACTGACCTCTACTCTACGTGTCAATATAATGATGAATCTATCACATATTTTTTCACTCATTGGCGTAGCCTGATTAATCAACTCACATTCCAACTACCATAAACCAAACTCATAGTGCTCTTCACGCGGACTTGTGATAGACATATCTCACTAACCCTATAGGTTTATAATTTTTGAAACTTTGATGAGGCATTCACCAGGGCATGAAATATAGAGATTCAGGCCATTGAAGAAAAGAAAATCCAATTACACAATAAAACATCAGCATTTAAGAAAAATGCTACCTCTTCTTCTTCAACTATCATCAGGTAAAAGGTTGTAGCGATGGAAATTGCATCACTTTCAAGAACATTGTCCAAGAAATGCTCAAGAAAGGAAAGCTAACCTTGGATAATTAGAATGCACCTTCCAATCAACACCTACACATATTCAAGAAACCATTTCCTAATCATGTCCCTTCTTTTGATCAAACTAGAGAGACCTCAATGCACGATACCCATACCTGCGAGGTCCATGCTATTTTTAGCGACACACTTGTCACTTCCCAATTACCCCATATTCCTTTCATAGAGGAAATCCTAGCCCGAATTCCTCTACCTACACTTGAACCCACCTCACCTATTCCTCCACCCATAGAGGATCAACCTTCGTCACCTCCCTCACTTGTGAAGGAGCCTCCTGTTAACATCAAGATCATTTAACCGTTGGCTTCTCCACCTAGAGATTTATCACCCGGGTACATCTCCGACCCGCTAAAGAGGCTTGTTTATCTCCTCCACCCACGAGGAGCACCCATCATCTCCTCCACCCACGGAGGAGCATCCATCATCTCCTTCACCCATGAGGAGCACCCATCATCTCCTCCACCCACGAGAGGAGCATCCATCATCTCCTTCACCCACAGAGGAGCACCCATCATCTCCTCCACCCATAGAGAGAACCCATCATCTTTATGTGCAATTTTTATTTATAACTAATGTTAAATATGAATGGAAGACTAACACCTATATAGTCTTGATTAGCAAGAATTAAAAAAACATTCTAAGCACCATCATGATAAGAATTAATCAAGGGTTAGATGCTAACATTTATCAATAAAACTATGAAATCAACAATGCTAAATATCTAAATAACATCTATTCTTTAACAACATGCAAATGAAAGAACCTAGGTAGGTTCCATGGCTATCAAAAACAATTGTCTTTAATGTTTCAAGAAATTAGGAATGGGGGCTAATCAAAGTTGGGCTACAAGACCCTTTTGACACCTCCCATATGACCCAAGAACTTTAAGAAAAGGCTTAACTCTTCAAGATGATGAACACTCAAGAGGACAAAGTGCAAGATCTTAGTCTCTTTACTATAAGCTTTGCATTTTCTCTCTTAAGGAGTTTAGGTGTAAGTAAAAAGGTAGGTGGAGGGATCTTTATATAGCCCAAAGAATAAAGGATTCAACACATTATCGTGAATGTGGGATAAAGGTAAAACATGATTAGGAATGGATAAGGTTGCTTTATTAAAGGTAACCTTACTTTAGAAGGGTTTAATACATGTTTAGCAAGTCATGGGAATTGGGTGGGTGTTTTAATTAATCAAAGGTGATTAACTAATAGGTAGGTGTAAGCTTATAGAAGCCGATTAGAAGAATATTAGTGCGATTTAGGCTATTGTGAGGGGATTAGATAAATTAAATATTGATTTACTAGTTAAATGAAGGGGAAGACTAATTAATTAATTAATCTAGATAGAGGAGGTGATTAATTAATGGAAGGTCATTAATTAGGTTGTTAGTTGGATAGGCGACTTAATCAATTAGTGTATTGTAATTAATTAACGAAAATAAGAGGGAATATGAGTACTTTTGACGATAAGTCGTCAACTTGCGAGAAAGGGGATAATTAGCGAAAAATTAAGTATTTAAATTGCTTAGGCATAATTATAGGTGTCTACATTTTCCCCTCTTTCAGGTGGTGTAAGTGATGTCACTTCAAAGATAGTAGATGGAAGAATTTTTTGAAGGGATAGAAGAAAAATTAGTAGGAGGGAGAGATGCCCCCTCGAGTGTCGATGGGGTGATGAAAGAAGCTGATCGATGATTGAAAAAGGTGAGATATAGATAGAAGAATGGGGAAGAGGTAGGATGCCCCGATGAGAGAGAAAATTAGGGGTGAAAAGGGAAGTGGTGTAGAAGAAATAAGGAAGAGGGGAGAGAAGAGCTTAGCCTCTAGCTACTATTTATTTGGAACAAATTTGATGTCATCATATTGCCATAGGAACTACATCATCGGCCCTTATTAAAAATATAAGCATACAACAAAGGTAGAATGACATGAAAAGTCATATGACGAATAGTTTTCCATTGCTAAAAACACCATATCCATGCAACATACAAAAATGCAATGCAATACGAGAAGGAAACAAGCTCATCTAATAGGGAAAATAAGTACGAATGCACATATCCAACCCAACAATGGTCAAGACAGGTTGTACAAATGTTTTGTTATCGTCTTTGAAGAGATCCAAAAGTTTATGATTAATGAAAAGGGTTAAAAATGATTCCCAAGCAAGGATACATGCAGGGGAAATGATAATGGACACGGGGTCCATGAAAAGCATTTGTGCGCAAAGAAACAGCACCAAGCAACAAAAGTACCCCAGAGTACGATTTAAGCAAGCATCTAGCTTTGTGAATGGATGTGACTCAGGTGATCCGTGATTCATATTAATTGGGGAAGATGTGAGACAAACCAACAGGATATGGAGAAAATACCATGTACAAGACACAAGTTTCAGCCATAATAAGCAAGCTACCATTTTTGTAGGGTTTTTTGAAAAATTTTGCCCTATTTTTGGGTTTTTGATATATATATATTGTTTTTAGTATTTTTGCTTTTCAAACAAAGGGGTGAATAGTAGAAGAAAGTAGAAGAAGAAAGCGAAGGGGCTAGGAGTGAAAGAAAATGCCCTAGGAGGAAGAAAGGGGAAACAAAGGACAAATAATGTCCTTGTTAAGTGGAAAAATTAAGAAAAAAAAATTATTTGAAAAATAATTATCTACGAGAGTGTGAAGAAGAAGAAAAATCACCAGGGAGCAATAAAATTGTCTGGGGGAGAAGAAAGGGGTATCAAACAAAAATGCCCCAATACGGTGAAAAAGAAGAGAAATAATTATTTGATAAAAATAATTATTCCACAACGAATAGAGGAGAAAATGGAGATCGAAACGGGTTTTCCGGCCTTCCGAATGGTGAAAAAAGGTTAATATACCCCTGTGGGGATAAAAACATCGCAATCGCCATTTTAACTACTTAGTTTAGAAAACTTACCATGAGAATCTAACACTCGGAGAGATGGTGATCGCTTGACACTAATTGAGGCATGCTGACGTAGTCTAGGGGTACCAGAGGCACACTGGATGAGGGCCCATTTGTGATTATTCACAACCTTGCCTTTAAAATGTTGTCATTAATGCATTAATTAGAAAAAATTAGGCTTAGAAAACATGTAGGCACACACCGCACGTAGGCGTAGGCATGGAATAGGGCACGCATGTTCCATTTTGGGGGTGTAGGTGTCTATTTGAGGGCACAGTGCTAGGTCTATGTGCACACACATGCATTTGAAAATCACATTCACACACAAGCACATGCACACACATGAGCACATGTGCGCGCACGCACACACACTCGGAAAGAGGCACACATGCCAAAATCATGGCGTAGGCATGGGTAACTAAGCACACACAGGAAGAAGCGTGCATACACACGTGTAAGGACTAATTAGGTGGCGCACATGCCAAAAAGGGTGCGCAGCACACAAAAACAGGTGCATGCACCGAAAACACCCACGCGCAAGTGTAGGCACCAGAAATGTGGCACACATGCCCAAAAGGGCACGCAAGCACCCTAGACAGGTAGGAAAAGATAGGAAAGTGTCCAAAAACGTGACACTTAGAAGAATTTTTAGGATTTCTGGGTTAACCCTAAAAAAGATAGATTTTTAGATGAAATGCTAGAAACTAATGAGTGGCATGTTATTTTGCAGAGACGACTACCAGTGTTGCAGACATGGGAGTGTCACTCCTAGATTGTCGAGTTAGAGGGTAGTATGTGCCGACGTGACTGCCGAGAGATGGCCATATTACTGGAGGCAGTGGGGCTAGGCCCTGTGACTCGGATGCCATCGATTGTATTGGATCATGGCCTCCTGACTGTGCTTGCCAAGTGATGGTATAACGAGAGTCAGTGTTTTAGACTACCCACAGGTGAGATGATAGTGACTATAGAGGATGTGTGGTAGATTCTATGTGTGCCTATGATGGGTACACTGATTGAGTATAGCTCGGATGTAGGGTTGATCAAGAGCATGCAGTGCTTTATTTGGTGTTGATGACATCCCACATGACGGGATGACTGTGGCCCTACACGAGTGCATCTCAGACCTGACATTACATCGGGGACCCTTTATATCATGGTGCTTATCAGTGGGTTCCTACTCACTGATAAGACAGGGACTTTGTTCTGAGAGGATTGCTACCATTAGTGCATGGGATTTACAGTGGTGAGAGGTATTGCTGGGGTCAGTGTATACTGGCCCATTTATACTAGGATTTGCATCTCATCACATACCATGGTCAGAAGACCATGGGGCCGACATCATTGTTACAGATATGGTCATGGGATCATATAGCCATTGGATGCCTTGTTGGCCCCTTCCAAGTTTGAGACCCCGAGAATCCATCATAAATGGCTTGGATAGCAGTTGGCGAAGACATCCGTGGTCACCTAGGTAGCCTATTCAAATATAGGAAGGAGTTTGATGAGCTAGCCGCGATAGACATCATTTGGCATCCATATAGACACTTCCAAAGTGGAGAGAGAGATGCCGAGATCTTAGCATGTGATTGGTGGAGCACTTCTTGATTGACAACCACACACATCATGGAGCTATATCACATTGACAGGTGCTAGCAATAGCTAGTCTGAGTATAGCGTGTCCCATAGCCAGATATTTGACATGCTCACAGGGACTCAAAGAGGCAGACTATGGGGCCTTGGATAGTAGCAACTCGAGCCGTGGATAGTTTCCTACAGTGGTCCCCTAGCATGGGATCTATTGCAAAAATTAGAGATCTAGGGACCACAGCTAATTATGTAGTGTGGTATGCTACAGGATTACCCCAAAGAACTTACCATTCCAAAGGTAGCATGGGTAGCAGGTATTTATCTTCCTATGGAGGTATGGCATGGGTCAGAGTAGTAGCATTGGGGCTGGACCACTGAAGATCCCTTTGATGGGATCCCACATGATGGACAGGGTGTTGCATAGGCACAGGGACCGAGGCCATAGGGCCCAATATAGGTAGCCACGGCTCCTCCATGAGGTAGGATTTTTGAGAAGGGCTAGTCTTACAGAGTACCGGAGGGACCAGTCCCACAGCATGTATAGCCTCATAACTAGTGGCACATATAGCCATAATGCAAGTACAAGTGCAATAGCTCATAGCCAAGAGAGACACGGCGAGAGCAGAGAGAGACGAGGCTCAAGGCTAGTGCGTGACAGCCACAACAGAGTGGATGAGGCCCGAGCCCATATTGTTATGTTACTTTCTGTGGTGAGACCAGGCTTGGGCCCCACCATACCAGAGAGATGACAGGGTAGCATGGAAGAGCCAAATCTAAGAGACAAATGCAGTGCATAGGGGCACGAGATCACGAGTCTTCGGCATCATTCCCACCACAGCTACGCATGGTCGTGGCATAGAGAGACCACATGTATACTCATTATTAGACAAGATTAGCCCAGGAGGGATTAGGCCCACACCGAGCTACAGGCGATGACCATGGAGAGAGATCGAGAGGTTGTCGCCTCTAGACAGCCGAGGTAGACCTAGGCTAGGTTATAGGTGAGCGAGACACCGCCCTTCAGCAAAGTGCTTTCCTCAGAGATACAAATTTGATTCGTGATGCCACCAAAGCTTGGTGGTGAGGAAATTTTCTATAGGATAGCATACTACAAAAAGTGGTGCCACCAGAGAAGAGAGTTACATTTCTATAGTTATCAAGATCGAATGCATCTGGCTCTCATTCATGGAGGTTTGGTCACCCACTAGATCGGTCAGATAGCCCCTTCCAGATCAGCTGCCGAGACCAGCGCCGGCCACCTCACCCGATAGATGTCCGGTGTCCGGAGGATATACCTAGGATCCCTGGAAAGGGTGAGAGTTGTGGCTGACAGCCCATCTTTGTATTGTATAGATTCTTTTGTATGTATGCCTCTTATGAAGGCTGATTTTGATTTGCAGTGATTGTAGACATGTATTTTTGATGATACCTCATGATGAAGGCTTGATTCTTTTAGATACATGCCCCTTTTTAATGGCATTGCATATCACCGATGTATTTTATATTTGAGCACTTATCGTGGTATTGTATATTATACAGACATTTTTGATGTATTCCTATTGTACGCCTTAGCTAAAGGTATTTTTGATATAGAGCATAGATTTGTATGTATCCATTTGTGATACAGATGTATATTTGACACACACACACACACATGTGTGTGTGTGTGTGTGTATATATATATATATATATATATGAGGAGTAATTGTTTTGGCTCAGATATACATGGTTATGAGATGATGCACATATTTGTTTTGTTGATACATGTATACAGATGGTTTTTACATTTTCTATAAATTTATGGGGAGCCAATTGATGATGGGACATGAATCATGTTGTAGTATCTTGAGTAGGCCTGTTGCCTACGTTGGATTCGATGTATGTTATTGTCTGGATTCAGAATTTATGGATATTGTTATGATGTTATCGTATGATGCATTGTATTGTTTTTGTAATTTGATGCATGTGACATGAGTGGGCATAATTCTATGATGTGAAATACCCCTTTTCAGAAATTACTATATGTTGATTCTCATTGCATATTGTGTTTGTTTAATTCAACACTTATGGATGCGTTGTGACATGAGTGGGCATACATTGATTCTCATTGCATGCCACATGTTTTGATTCAGCACTTATGGATGTATTATCTGATGTTGTACTTTGTATGTGTCTGATTCCAATGTTTTGATGTATACATGCTCTGTGGATGCTTAGATGATAGATCTGTAGATGATATCAACTGTACTTCTCATGTGTTATTTTGATGTATATGGATGGGATGATATGATTTTTTACTATGCACAACCTCTCTTGCCCCCATTTATGATACGATATGTGATGATTAGATTAGCATACATGCATGATGTAAAACTTAGCATTTTTGTTTATATATGATGTATAGATAATGCTAGATGTGATGATAGTGATGTGAATGACAAAAAAAGAGAAATGCAAGAAACACAGTCAAATGCTAACAAAGAACACCAGGAATTAATGCAATACACCATGATTCACCATGTTTGATTAACAAGTAACAAACACAACCAAATGCTCAAGAAAGAACATAATGAATTAACACAGTACATCATGATTTCCCAAGGTTCACTAGCATGTTGAGACACACCGCAATATGCATGAGCAAGAATGAATCTAATCTAAGCAAGAAAATATGAACTATGATAAAGTACACCCAAGCAATAAACAACTCAAAAGCAAGCACACAAAACACTATACAAGCAACAAGCAAAGCAAGGAAACAAGACAATGAAAGTAAATGTTTGTGTAAGATATGTTTTCATGCACCGATTTTCTATTGTTTAGGTTTTTGTGAAACAATTTTCTATTGTTTTTGTGTTTTTGTGGAAAAATTTTCTATTGTTTTTGTGTTTTTTGAAATAATTTTCTATTATTTTTATGTTTTTGATGGTTTCCAAAGCTATGTGCAGGTAACCAAGAAAGCGTGGATGCCCCCAGTATTAGGTGGGAAATATACAAGGACAGAAGCCATGCACTTATGAATAAGAAGGTGAAATCATTGAGTTGCCCCCAGCATAAGATGGGAAATAACAAAAGACCATGCCCCTCATAGACGAATAAAAGAAGACAAAGCCGGATCAAGGCTAGACAGGACGATGTGCACAAGGAATCAAGACAACAGAATCTAGTCTAGGCCCAAGACAACTACCCTTCTAATACAGAATGCTTGTGAACAATGAATCTTCCCGAGGCACCGGAAACTGGTTTTCACCCAAGGACTTGCCCAAAGTGCCACAATTGCATGGTTCTCACTAGTGGATGACCTGTTTTCTCTTTTTATTTTTCTAATTTTTTTATTTTTTTATATTTCTAATTTTTATGACTTCCCTACACCATGTTCAGGCATATAACCTCTTAAGATGCATGGTGTTCATGGGCTCTCGGAGCTCATCACCATTGGGGTGAGCCAGTTTGTATGCCCCTGTGCCATACTTGGCAACTATGACATAGGGTCCTAACCAATGTGGTTTGAACTTCCCCTTATTTTCTCACTCTACTTTGGTATTGAACTGGTTCTCCTTCATGACTAAATCATCAACCTCAAACTGACGAGAGATGATTCTCTTGTTATATTTTTTGGAGACTCTGTGTTGATATACTTTCAGGTGATTAAGAGTGTGAATGCGCCTCTCATCTAGTAGCTCTAACTCAGCCAACCTTGCCACTCGATAATCTTCATCCTTATCCAGATAGTCTCAAAGAGAGATTATGAAGGACAAAAGTTCAATTTCTAAGGGGATGATAAATTATATCCCAAACACTAGGGAATACGGTGTCACACCAGTAGGAGTGTGAATGGATGTTCGGTAAGCCCAAATGGCTGGATGAATTTGTAGGTGCCAGTTGTGACTTGTTTTGCTGACCATATTTCACATTATCCTGACCAACGTCTTGTTTGTCACCTCAACTTGTCCATTACCTTGAGGGTAATATGGTGTGGATCATTTTAATCTGATTTGGAACTATTGGCAAAGGCCTTCCATAGTTTTTTTGTTAAATGACTTCCCATTATCTATAATAATGGTCAGTAGGAATGCCATACCGAAAAATAATGTGATTCATGATGAATTTAGAAATTTGGGCTCCTGTGACATAGGTTAACGGGACGGCCTCCACCCATTTTGTAGAATATTTTGTGGCTGTGATAATATGTGTATGACCATTAGACAAGGTAAGAGTAAGTTTCCCTGTTAAATTGATTCCCCACTTGGAGAATGGCCATGGGGTAGTAATTGGTTACAATGGCTATGATGGAGCATGGATAAAATGTCCATACTTTTGACAAAGCACACATTTTCTAACGTGATTGCAATAATCAGTTTCCATGGTAGGCCAATAGTAACCTACTCTCAACAATTTCTTAGCCAAGACCATTCTGCTTTGTATGTGCTCGCTTACTCCTTCGTGCACTTCCTTGATTGCCTAGATTGACTCTGTCACAACTAGACAACGTAATAGATTCCTGTCTTAGCCATGACGATAAAGTGTACCTCCTTAAACTGTGTAATGGGTGATCTAGAAAATTAAGATTTACTTTTCGAGTGGGAGATATCAAGAGGGAATGTGATATCCTTAAGATAGGTGAAAATGGGTTCATACCACGAGAGAATGGGGACTAACAACCTCACAAGCCGATAAGATTATAAGCATGTCATACGCGGGCTAGCATAGATTTTCTACGAAGAAATCCATAAAATTGTTCCCCTGGCAGAATACAAAGCATCGATCCCATTGTTTCCATGGCATCTGCTGATCTATTATGCACTCTTAGGATCTGCTCAAAGGTGATGCGCACAAAATACTCCTTTAGAGTTTCCACTAACTTTTTGTAAGGTATGAGCTTGTCATCGTTAACTTTATACTCATCATTTACTTGTTTAATGATTAACTGTGAATCACCTACAACCTTAACATGATGAATATTCCACTTGATGGCCAACTTCATCCCTGCAATGAGTACTTCATACTCTGCAATGTTGTTCATGTAAGGGAAGGCCAGACAGAAAGCTTGCGGTATAGGATCACCTGAAGGAGTAATAAGGACCACTCCTACACCTTAACCATGAAACGTAAAAGATCCATCAAAATGTATCTACCATATGAAATATTCTTCAATGTAGAGCAAAGAGGCATCTGGAAGCTCTAGACTCAAATTCTCTCGTGCTTTAAAAAGGTGCTTTTGCTAGCTGATCTGCAAGTACTTATCCTTTAACTAATTTTTGATGGACAAATTCTATATCAAACTCGCTAAGTAGAATGATCCAATTAGCCATTCTACTTGTGAGGGTGGGTTTGGAAAAAAAATAATTGAGTGTGTTGACCTTTGATTTGAGCTTGGTCTTAGTATTCAAAGCAGTAATGGTGAAGTTTCGAAAGGTTAAAACAATGGCTAGGAAAGCCTTTTCAACTGAGGATAATTAAGTTCATAGGCAATGAGGGTGTGGCTCGATAGTACACCAATTTATCCTTATGGGTAAGGTCATATTGGGCAAGCAACGCACCAATAGCATATTGTGTAGTAGAAATATAGAGCAAAAGTGTTTCTCCTAGGGTAGGAGGTACGAGGACAAGTGGATTAGCTAGAATCTTGTTTAAGCAAAGAAAAGGCTTGCTATTGCTTGAGTCCCCGTGATGAAATCGATGTCCTTTTTAGAAAATGGATGAATGAGTGACATTTATCTACAAGCTATGAGATAAAGTGGTGAATGGCTTGAATTTTCCCCTATAAGCTACGTAGTTTCTTGATATTTTCAGGTGGAGGCATTTCATTGATGGCAGACACTTTAGCAGGGTCTACCTCAATACCTCATCTTTATACAATGAAGCCCAATAATTTCACTTTGATAAGCACCCCAAAGACACACTTCTTTGGATTCATCCTAACTTTATATTCACGTAGGCACTCAAAGATACGCCGAAAAATGATAGGATGATCTTCTCTTGTTTTGGACTTTCGCAGGATGTCATCTACGTAGTCTTCCATGATGTCATGAATCATATCATGAAATATTACTGTCATGGCCTGCTAATAAGTTGATCCTGCATTCTTAAGGCCAAATGACATCACCTGGTAACAGAAGGTGCCCCAAGGATTTGTGAAAGTTGTTTTGTGTTGGTCCTCCTTAATGATTTTAATCGATTATAACCCAAAAATCTAACCATGAGCGATAGCATTTCATATCTTGTTATTGAGTCAACAATCATATGAATGTTGGGTAACGGAAAGTCATCATTAGAGAAATCCTTATTGATGTCTCTAAAATCATGCAGATTCGTATACCAACAGTTTCTTCCGGATAGGAACAATGTTCGATATACATTCGAGAATAGTCAATTGGTCAGATGAATCCTACCGCAAGCAACCTTTCTAACTCTTCCTTGACCAAAAAGGCCACTCTTAGATGCATCTTTCAAAGTTTCTGTTTGATAGGCTTAGCATCTACGTACATGACCAGGCTGTGCATGACCAAATTTGGATCTAGGTCAGGCATGTCTTTGTAAGACCATGCAAACACATCAATGAACTCTCACAACAACATGGTGAAAATATTTTGTTCTCTAGCTGAGAGTGATGCCCCCAATTTTACTATCTTGGGATCTTCTTCTACCAATGTTGACATCAATGGTTTCTTCGACTAATAATTTTGATAAATCCTCCATACACATACGATCAGGAGGAAGGTTGAGATCTTCATCCAAGGATGTCTCCACGAGATTTTCATCCTTGGCATGGTCACTTTGTTTGTCCTTTGATTTTATTATTTTTTGTCAGCCAGTGCCTCAAAGAGGTTTTCACTGTGTGACTTGGAATTTGATTTTTACCGAGGCTTTTTTGTAGAAATTTTTCCCTCACTTTTCATCAAATTTTATCGACCACAAAGTTTAGCCTCCTCACCAAATTAGGTGCAGGTGTCTAAGTCAATAGAGAAACCCTTCTTGTGATCTCTAATGGGGATTGTATCCCTTATGCCCATGAAATCTGCAATAGCCTCGTCGTTCTCAATTAAATCTAGTGACATGTGACATTGTTGGTCAAATTCAACAAGGGAAGGGTATACCAGGTCAAGGGTTGGTTCAAAGGGGGTGATGGTCGGATAGCATTATTCATGAAAAGGTTCATGGAGGCCAGATCCTCATATTGGCTACACCAGGAATTTGTATCGCTATCTAGGTAATTGGAACTATCCTCACACTCAAAACAAGTCACATCTTGATCATTGGGGTGTGCTCCATAAGGATGAATCTGATGTTGTATCTTTTTGTTTTGAAATGTGGAAGGGGGACTGGTTCTCTTTGTCCTTATTCATACCTCCCACATCCTAGGCCTTTGTAGCCCATGGAGTACATCATTCTGATAGATTTTTCATATTCTGGGGTTTGATAATAGGATGGCTGAGTGTCTTCAGGGACCCAAGTAGTAGGTAGATCAAGCAATTTCTCCTTAGCTAACAAGCCTCTAGGTAGGAATGACCCAACAGTGTGTTCTTCTCTAGGTCTCCTAAAGCGGTAATTACGTCGACCTCTAGTCTTGGGTGACAAAGAGAGATCTAACACCAAGAGCACTTGTTGTACATTATACTCCCCATAGCCATATTCCAAGATTTTCATCTCCCATGAATCAAATGGAGATGTTGAAGTAGATGCCCCATGAGTGCAACAACTAAGTGAATATGAATCCATGCGGGATTCCATAGCCTTAGATTAGAGTGAAACAACTATATCTACGAAGGGACATGCATATGTACCCTTTCATGCAAAGATATTGAGAGCTCTATAATGAGAAAAGGGCTCTAAATCTCCTTGTATTGTTATTGTATGTCCCTCATGCTTTAACTTGATGAATTGATGAAACGTTGAGGTAATGGCCTGCATGACATGAATCCATGGTTGGCCTAGAAGCATATTATAGGGAAGTTCCAAATCTAGGACGTGAAACTTCATCTGATGACAAGTGGGGCCTACTTCTATAGGTAGTGTGATGGTACCTGCTGATTCCCTTTCCATGTTGTCATATGCGGTGATGGTAATAATATGGGACTCAAGATCTTCCTCTGTATGTCCCAATTGTTTGACTAGCTTAAGCGTGCAAATGTTCAATCCCGATCCGTTATCCATAAGCACCCGTTTGATTTTCCTGCAGGTGAAAACTACCTCAATGTACAAGGGAAGATTATGCATGGGATTCTCGGTAGGGATCTCCCTATGGTTGAAAGTGAGATGTTCGCTTAGCGCAATGTTTGCCACTGCAGCTTGAAGATGTCCAAGATCGACTTCTAAAGGCACTCCTCACCCCTGAAGAGTTTGATACAGAATGTCCTTATACACATTGGATATCTTGAGGAGATCTAAGATCAAAATCTTAGCAGATGTCTTCTCAAGTTATTCTATAAGGTTATACTTACCAGTATGCGAGGTCAACGGAGAGGGTTTCGGAATCACAAGGTGGGCATGCCTTGTTACCATAGCATAGTCCTTTGCCTTAATCTAGATAGTATTGACATGGTTAGTAGGAGAGCGAATACATCCGATAAGTGAATCATAATGATTGTTATCTCTCTTGGTATATAAGTAATTCATGGCTTTATAAGTTTGGGATGACTCTCCCCAATCCGGCTTTGCCTTTTCTAACTTATCATGCTTGGGGAATGGTTCCTTATAAATCCCCATTTTCTCATTAGGTGTTTGTGTGTGGCTAGGGTTATCCACCTCTATCTCCCCATTGTCAATGAGGTATTGAATATAGTGATGAATTCAAAAACATTTGTCTATTTTATGACCTTTAACGTGATGCATTTCACAATATTCATGCTCCTTATACCATGAAGTTTTAGGAGCATTGTCGTCAAAAGGTTATGTTATAGGGTAGGTCATCATGTGGGCCACATCCAATTGTTTTAGTATGACCAAAAATGGTTCATTGAGAGAGGTGAATCTTCATCATTTTGGTGGTGGTTGAATTGGGCCCTTTGTCAGTTTAAAAGGTTGACCAATTTAGACCATTTGAATGCATTTGGAATCAGTGATTCCGTCTCCCACCAAATTTTTGTTTTTGTTGAAAATCTTTGGATTTTCCATGGTTTTGACACTTTGGTTGTCTTTATATTGGTTTTTAAGGGTGCCTTTGGTAATGAGAGCCTTTTCTATCTGAATCTCTTTCTCAATAACCTCCTCAAAAGTACGAACACAATGCATTTGGAGGTGGAAGGTGATATCTGGGTTAAGATTGGGAATGAAGATATTGACCAGCTACTTTTCAAGGAAAGCACAAGGGAAGCGACTGGCTATCCCTCTCCATCATTTGAGGAAGCTAGTGAAGGTGTCATTTGGGAATTTTTGGTGCCACACAAGTCTGCCATGGTGATGTCACTCTCTATGTTATACAAGAAGTGACGCACAAATCTTTCTACTAATTCTGGCCAAGTGGAAATTGATCCTCGTGGTAAGCATGTAAACCATTCCAATGCTTGACCTCCGAGACTCTTAGAAAAGAGTCTAATGAGGTAATTATCACTATAAGACGCCTCTTGACATGCCATGTAAAATATTTGACATGATCCCTTGGGTCTCCCTTTCCTTTGTATTTGTCGAACTTTGGCATATCAAATTTCTTTGGAAAGGGGTGAAGGGTCATTATCTTGTCAAAAGGATAGGGGTATAATTCTTCATATTGATATTTCATGATGCTCCCTATCCTACTCTCTTGTAAACTCGCAAGCATCACTTTCATAGATTGCACTTCTTGTGCAAAAAATTGTTCTTTAGTGGGAGAAGCAGGGATGTAAACACGATGGTACCCTATGTCTTCTTCTGCTTGTTTTTCCCGATGGATTTTTTTGTTCTTAACCTTAGGCCTCACCTTTTGAATGTTATTTTTTGCATCCTTCTATACATGGGAAGTAAGGAAAACAAGTTATCAGCTTAGGTTACTGATTTTTTGTTGGATTGTGGCTTGGTTTATAACCTTTTCTTCTAAAGGTTCCTCCTCTTCATACTGTGGAGGTTATTCCTCTGTCTCAAGTTATATTTTGTTTCTTCGTGGCACTTTGGTGAGGGGTATTCTATGCCCTACCACTTTATCATTTTCTATGTAAGAAGTGGAAGCATTCCCACCTGTTAAAATATCTTCCATATTGATAAGGGGGTGTTCTTCCTTAGTAGTGTCATTTGATTGCAGTGTTGGTTCATTCTCGATGGAAAATTTGGCCCCTAATTTGACAACCTGGGCCAACACTCTGTCTTTGTTTCAAAGAATAAATTTGTCTAGTAGAGTAGGGTCAAAATCAAAGTCCGCGCATGGTGACTCTAATTCATTTCCACTATGGTCGACCATTTTTTCTGTTTCCTTTTCTACAGAAAATAGCAGTCTGAGATCGTGCCTGATGAATGGGTTTGACCCTTATCTATTATAGGTTTCCCAAGCTTGCGCCTATTGTTCCTCATATGTTTGTTTCTTTAACCCTAGACGCGTCTTGGGAGCCATGTTTTCATGATAAGTTTCACTAGGGTAAGTTGTAGATTTATTCAAAGTTTAATGACTACCCCTAAGTGAAATGTAAGATGTATGTGTTAAGAGTAAATTAACAGTGTGAGAATACCAACGTGATAGAGTGATAAAATCACCAATGAAACAATCGTTTGGTATTGAAACCTGATCAGATGAAGTATTTCCTAGACTACGTTTCAAAGTAATTCACGTCGCGAGATGTTTAACAAGATGTCTCCACTTATGCCAAGTTCAAGGGAATGAACAAGACATAAGTAAATACACGAAGTTAAATGTGATCTCCCAATCAAGATATACGACGAGTGAGCTCAAATCCGATTAAAACCTATATCTTAAAAAGTGCCAATTACGATTTGCGAATGACACAACAATATCACCAAGATATGTTAACCCACTTTGCATGAAAGTGAAGTATTGATATCGAGGTGTTATTGATATAACACACACAAATGGTAACATCTAGCACCTTTTAAAATCGAGGTAATAATAGAACCAAACCAAAAAATCTCAAAGTATAGCTAGGAATAGTTAAGAATGTGTACAATGTAACCGTATCATATAGGTATTTATGTTGAGTTTACAAGAAACAAGACATAAATATCGAAATTGTAATGATATGAGACAAACAAGCTAACTCCTCTAAGGAATTCCATGGTGATGAACCACACCTAACTACAATGACGACCTTAATGTGGGTATCAAGATCACAAGGGCTACCAAATGACGTGAAAATGCCTCCGCTCACTTTAGACGTTTAACTAACCCAGCCACAAACATGGATGGGCGTAAATGGACATAAAAGTGAGAGAAACTGTCGAATGGCAACACAAAGGTAATCACACCTCTTTCGATCAACAAAGTGTTGAAATAATGTGAAGGAAATAAATCAAAAAAATGATGAAAAATGCTAGCCTTACTTCACAGAGTTTCACCTCGCCCTAAGGCAAGTAAAAACTAGGCAAAAGTAATGCGTCACATGTTTCTCAATGAAAGTATGGTTCACAACTCAACACTATTTTAGAATGGTCAAAGTGGGCTCCTGGCCAAAGTATATTCTCCTAGGTGGTTCTCTCATCCTAGGTGTTACAAAGTTACCTCGAACGAGTGTGATTTACCCAAAAGTCACACTAACTAGTTTAGGAGTATCTCGTCTTTACTTTACCCCCTTCAAGAATAATAGGCAACTAGTGTGTCTACGTGTACTATCACCGGGGTCACCACATGGACAACCAAAGAATGCTATCTCAAAAGGAATCACTAGTCAAGTAGGTAGTGCAGAGCGGTTCCCATTTCATCCACAAGGTTCCCACTTACGTGGAATACTTTGGGGTTCCTAGAACCACCCCATTGTTGTAGCTTAAGGTATTATGCCAAATGGGTTATGTTCTAGTTGAGTGGAGAGGGATGTACCCTTTTCTGAAACCTCGCAATACAACATTTTGAATGTGGTGTGTTTTTTTATCTTGCTTAATTAGATGTGGTTTTCTTAAACAATATTTGGCAACCTGCAAGAACACATGTATTAACAGTTGTTTTGACTTTTGTTTCGTTTCCTTCATTCTTTGACAAGCGTTTTTCTCTTGAGTGACGATGATTATTAATTGTCCATCAAAAGAGAAGGCACCATTTCTGATTCTCTAGATCATCTAAGGATACAAGAGAAGAGCATACATGATGTCGTCACAAATCTCAAAAGATAACCAAATGGAACAACACTTTAATTTCAACAAATGCCAAATTGACCAATTCTAACTAAAATACTCCTAACAATCTTAAAGTGGATTTTTTTTTAAGAATCATTTCTGATTCCCAAGATCACCCCAAGGGACGTGAGGGAAGAGCATACGCGATCTCAATCCCGTTAGTTTAACAATGCAAAATACTACCTAATCAAATACCAACATGTAACAATAGCCTGCAAAGACAAATATGTGATTAGATAAACTTGCAAAAAGTTAGCACATCAACCCTTTAAATCCAAAAAATGCAATAGGATGCCTACACCCCTTTTTTATGTTCATGCACGCGGTTAGGGATTATGCGCCATCAAGGCTATTTTTTGGCACATAGTGTACTGTCTTGCCGCCAGAGAGATGTGTGCACCCCTAAAATAGCACCTACACCACTCTGTGAATTTTTCAGATCAATTAAATACCTGCACCACTTGAGAGGTGTATGCACCATGAAAACAACATATGCGCTACTCTGAGAAAATAAACAGGAAAAAATAGACAGAATAACCATATTACTAGAAAAATATACTTGCGCTACTAAAACCACATGTGGGTCCTGGTTAGGGCGTGTGTGCCATTCTGACAGGTTTTCGACTGCAGTGAAAATATAGTATGAAGCAATGTGTGTGTCCAGGTTATTGCACCTATGTATGGGTTAGGGTGGATGTGCCTGCGCCAGGGTCGGTGGACCGAATGACAGAGTTAAACAGCATGCCTGCGCCACCAAAGAGATGTGTGTGCCCCTAAAATCATATCTGCACTCCTAAAATCATGTCTCAGACTCCTAAAATTATGTTTGCGCCGGGACACTGCAACCAAAGTACGGAAAAAAACACAAAAACTTCACAATACTCTAAATTTTGACAAGTTAGTTCAAAAATGGCAATGACCCATTAAAATTAAGGCTATAAACATGAAGTAACACATATTAAATGAGCAAAAACTCCAAAAAATGGAAATTAATTACTACATGTGCATATCAAAATTTATCCAAAATAATGAAATTTGAACTAAAATGCCATGGGACTAAGTGTCCCATCAGCGTGCAAATGTGTGCAAGTGTTTATTTCTAACTAATGCTAAATATGAATGGAAGACTAACACCTAAATAGTCTTGATTAGTAAGAATTAAACAAACATTCTAAGAACCATCATGATAATAATTAATTAATCAAGGGTTAGATGCTAACATTTATCAATAAAACTATGAAATCAACAATGTTAAATATCTAAATAACCTCTATTCTTTAACAACATGTAAATGAAAGAACCTAGGTAGGTTCTATGGCTATCAAAAATAGTTGTCCTTAATGTTTCGAGAACTTAGGAATGGGGGCTAATCAAATTTGGGCTACAAGACCCTTTTGACACCTCCCATATGACCTAAGCACTTTAAGAAAGAGGCTTAACTGTTCAAGATGATGAACTCTCAAGAGGACAAAGTGCAAGTTCTTAGTCTCTTTGTTATATGCTTTGCAATTGCTCTCTTAAGGAGTTTAGGTGTAAGTAAAAAGGTAGGTGGAGGGATCTTTATATAACCCAAAGGATAAAGGATTCAACACATTCTCATGAATGTGGGATAAAGGTAAAACATGATTAGGAATGGATAAGGTTGCTTTATTAAAGGTAACCTTACTTTAGAAGGGTTTAATACATGTTTAGCAAGTCATGGGAATTGGGGGGTGTTTTAATTAATCAAAGGTGATTAACTAATAGGTAGGTGTAAGCTTATAGAAGCCAATTAGAAGAATATTAGTGCAATTTAGGCTATTGTGAGGGGATTAAATCAATTAAATATTGATTTACTAGTTAAATGAAGGGGAAGACTAATTAATTAATTAATCTAGATAGAGGAGGTGATTAATTAATGGAAGGTCGTTAATTAGGTTGTTAGTTGGATAGGTGTCTTAATCAATTAGCGTATTGTAATTAATTAACGACAACAAGAGGGAATATGAGAACTTTTTACGATACGTCATCAAATTGCGAGAAAGGGGATAATTAGAGAAATTTAAGTATTTAAATTGCTTAGGCATAATTATAGGTGTCTACAACATCCTCCACCCACGTAAGAGCACCCATCATCTCATCCACCTATCGAAAATCTAGTAAAAATACCTTTGCCTCTAGGTGACCATTCTCCATTAGTTACCCAAGATCCTGCGGACTTACTTTCATCTCTCTTACCCATAAAAGCCGAAGCTAGCAAATTCCCCATCTCTAAGACACATTTTATGGGAATTGCCATTGGATCCTCATCAACCTCACCTACAACAGTATCATTCTCATGCTTAGTCGATCACCTAGATTATGTGGATAGATCCTTACTTTGGGGGCATCTTCTACTTCCTATCTCAACATAAATACGGAGTTCACTTACTGACACTTCCACTATCTACCCAAAAATATTTCTGCCAATCAAACCAAACATAACCATAACTATCAAAATTCTTCTATGATACCACTCATGGATCAACTCACACCCCTACCCATAACCCAACATGCATCTACATCCAAACCCAAACCTACATCATCTTCCTTTCCTAAACCTATAACTACCTTAGGGGTCATCCCAACCGCCTACCTTACTCATCCACCCATCAAATTGGATTTAGCTACCTCCTCCAAAGCTGACACCAAGCTTAATCTAGTGCCCAAACAGAAGAACCAATCCCATAGATCTCATACCCCAACACCACCGATTACACCTTCATCACCTTCACCCCTTCCATCCATCTTAGGACCTCACCCCTCTAGCATGGTTAAGAAACCTCCACCCACCAGTAAAATAAAAATGCAGAAACCCATTCCGCCCTCGCAGACCTCTACCATACCCAAGTGCCCAACACAACTTCTTCCCACACCTCCATCATCTTTACCACCCATACCTCCAATACCATCGATAGCTTCCATTACCCTTGACATTTCAGGTCTCTTTCCCTCATGACCTATGCCATCTACTTTCACAAAGACTCTGTATACCCATGGGTAACATGCCCCCTTCTACCATTTGTCTTTCCCTCTAGATCTCATGTGCCTATATCACCTTTTCCCAAGAAGGTGCAACGTAAGGGTAAAAATTTTCTACCCTCTGATAAGGTAGTCAAACCAACCACACACTCTCTTGCTAGTTCATCTACCCTACCCTTACCCAAGTAAACACAAGTGACACCTAAGACCACACCAACACCTAAAACCATAGTTCGATCTACTCCGCCTCATGTAAAGACTCCGCCACTACAATCTCCCTCACCTACACCTAAACCCACTTTCACTTCCCATGGTGATCCACTAGTGGGATCCTATGCCAAAATTTTAACCAACCTCCTTGAAACTTTTGTCATCACATTACCGCCGCTCAGACCTTATGACCCTCTCAAACCCAAACCAAAGGGGTTTGATGACACCAAAAATTGTTCCCGCCTTCATGTGTTAGGGCATGATGTAGATAACTAAAAATATTTAAAAACCATTCTTATCTAATTGTTTCCTCCCATAGAAAACTTTAATGATGATGACCTTCTCAATGAGGACCACATTTCACCAAAGACCTATTCCCATAGTTCTTCCTTCATTACCTACTCGGGGATCAAGACCTCCACCCCCAAACTCCTAGAACCACCCCGAGGTTTGAAATTAACATGGTTCACATCAAAGAACTCACCAAACCTCCACCCAAATTCCAATGTGCCCAACTCATGTGACAAGGTTCCTTCCCACCATTTGGCTTTTTCCCCTCTTGTCTCTATACTTTCCATATCTCACCTACTTCACCTACCTCCCCACCTCAAATCAACATGATCCACATTGCTACCCATGCTCAGAAGGACAAAGGCAAGGAAATGGAAACCGACCCACCAACTAATCCTATACCCAACATACCATCTGCACCCACACCTAAAATCACTATCTGCGGCCCCACATATCCTATTTCTAATGGGGTCACACACCACTGATGCTCAAACAACTACACCAATCCCCCCTCAAAATGTCCCTATATGACCTCATCCAAACCTCAGAATCCCATTGTCAAGCTCTCATGGAGGTTCTTCAATCTATTGAGGTTTTACCCAATGACCCTACACCCGTAGCCTCCATTATTACACCTCATCGTGTAGCCTCTCTCACCAAATTATTGCCTTCATTTGCACCTCCGCCTTTGCTCACCATGTAGCCTCCCTTAGCTTCTCAGATGAAGAGATCACACCACACCAAACTGATGACCTAGATCCAACTCTCTTCATCTTTATCCACATCGATGATATATGTGTACGACATGTTATGATCGATGGGGGTGCTAGCATTAATATCATTTCCTCTCATGCATTCACTCAAATGTGCATACCTGACAATTACATGCATAAACATCCCATCATGTTGCGTTCATTCAATGATTCTATCACCTCTACACTTAGCAGCTTCATCCTCCATGTTCGTGTGGGCCCCGTGCAGCTTCAAGAGTTATTTTACGTCTTGGAGGGGGAAATTCAATATAACCTCGTTACTTGGTAGACCCTGGATTCCTTTTATAGGTTGTGTTCCTTCCACTTTACATCATTGTGTAAAGTTTGAGCATGAGGGACACACCTATACCATTCTAGATGACCCATCGGTTTTCAAAACATGCAACATGCTTTACCGACCCAATGACATGATCATACCTATTAAAGCATCTACCTCCACAACCACTGCCTCTTCACCTACACCTCCATGCACTAGTTCCACCGCTACCTCGACCACACCTACATCCTCCATTCTCACCGCTACCACAACCTCCACGGATGAACCATCAAAGATCCCACTCCATGAACTCCACCTTCGATCTAACCTCCGACACATCATCTATCCTAGCTACTCGCATATCGACCACTAATCCCTTAGAAGGAATTTTTCAATGCCTCACTCTAGGGGATTATCATTTATATAGTGTTAACACATTCCTTACTCCACAAGAGTATATAAGTCTTCACTAGCACCCTTGTTATGATCACTTTGCATATAAGATCACCTCCTTTATGGTCTTCCTCACCTTTGTACTAGTCTCACTTATGGGGGACTTGATACTACCAATTACACACCTAAACCACAATCACAAACCCGTCCATTTTCCACTCGACCTCCGGTCACTCACTAGTCATAGTTTCACCCAAACCTTCCCCACACTTGTGCGTCGAAGGGTTTTGGTTTTGGATTTTATGACTAAGGCATTATACCATTATTCCATGTACTACCTACAAACATAATGATTGTAGTGGTATCGCTTTCTTGAACCACCTACAAAGAAGATCCACATTGAACTCATTGAGGACATCATCCCTTCTCCACCTTCTTTTCCCGTTCACCTTCTTCACCACCTTCACCTACAGAGTCAATGGATATAAAATCTATTCCTCCTAACTTTTTTTTCATAAACACCATTTCCTTTGGACCTCTTATTTATCAAAACGAGGGTGAGGCTCCTCTTCTTTTCCCTTCTTGTACCACAAATGATTGATGATGATACACCTTCGATTAAAATTGTTCAATGCCGGGATGATGAATCTATACTCACCTACCTTGTGCGGAAGAAACATATGTTCATCAGTCATTAGCATTTGAGATGCAAACCATGTTGAATGAATCAACTATTGAGATCAAAATTCATACTCAGGATGACCCGCACATTCTAAAGATCAAACAATCTTTAGATGTTGCTAAACAGGAATCCATCACTTCTTTTCTCAAAAACCATAACCACACTTTTGCTTGGTCTTACGTAGATATGCCCAGTATTGACCCCACTATAGTGGTCCACAATATCGTAACCATTCCAGATGCCAAACCCATCAAAAAAAAGCTGAGAAAAATGCACCCTCACATTTCCCTTCTTGTCAAAGAATAACTTCAGCACCTTCTTTCCGTTTCCTTCATCTTACTCATTGATTATCCTTAATGGATTTATAACATTGTCCCTATCACTAAGGTAATAGGGGACTCCACATCTGCATGGATTTCTGTGACCTCAATCTAGCTTTCCCAAAAGATGACTTTCCCCTGTCTGGGTATTGAAAACCGGTGGACCTTACTTCTTGTCATGAGATGCTATCACTCATGGATGGTTTCTCTGGTTATAATCAAATCTTTCTTTCCCTACAGGATCAGCACAAAACCACATTCATTACTCCTTAGGGAACCTTCTGCTATCGAGTCATGTCGTTTGGCCTTAAAAATGCTTTGGTGCCACATATCGCTGGGCTATGACTTATATCCTCCATGACATCATGCATCATATATTGGAAGATTACATGGATGACCTCATTGCCAAATCCAAATGCCACTCTGAGCACCTCGCCATCCTAAAAACCATCTTCAACCACCTCATTAATTATTACGTTCACCTTCAGCCTAAGAAATGTGTCTTCGTAGTTCTCTCGGAAAACTCCTAAAGTTTATTGTTTCCTTACGTGGTATAGAGGTTGACACTGCTAAAGTCAAGTCCATTCTTGAAATTCCTCTGCCCACTAATCTTAGGCAACTCTGTAGCCTGCAAGGCAAGTTGCTTTCTATTTGCCACTTCATTTCACAATTGACTAATCTATGTCAACCATTTCATCATCTTCTCAAGAAGGATGTCTCTTTTAAATGGGATAATGACTGCCATAAAGCTTTTGAATCCTTAAAAGATACCTTCTCCAACCACCCCTCCTCATTCTACCTAAAGACGATAAACCCTTCTACCTCTCCATCTTAGCTACTCGATCATTCCTTAGGGGCATGCTTTCTCATCATGATGAGCAACACATGGAACAGGGTAGTTTATTACATAATCTATAATCTTTTAGACTACAAAACCCAATACACCCATTCTGAAATTTTTTTCTTAGCCGTAGTTTTCGTTGCCACAAAACTCCATCATTACCTACTCAACCAAAAAACCTATGTCATGACTAACACCGACCCCTTACACTTTATGTATGCCAAACCTTACCAAAATCAACGTGCCACACGTTGGCTCATGTTTTTGACTATCCTCGACCTTGAATTCACCCATAAAAATTCCATCAAGTGCCAAGCTATCATTAACCAATTGGCCGATGCACCTATTTCTGGAGATCAACCCTCTAACTTTGACTTTCCCGATGAGTCAATTACTACCCTTTCCTTGGACCAACTTGCTTACCAAATGACACTCTTCTTCGATGGTTCCAAGTGTCAGTGTGGGGGTGGGGCTGGTGTTATCCTCATTCCACTTGATGGTGAACCGATGCCTTTTTCGTTTAAACTCGATTTTGATTGTACAAACAATATTTCCAAATACAAAGCACTGTTATTAGGTCTCCAAGTCCCTATGCCTTAGATGTTAAATCAATCAACAAATTTGGTGATTCTCAATTGGTCATAAACCAAGTCAATGGTAATTATCCATGTCGTAATGATACAATTCAAAAGTATAAACATCATGTGGACATAATTTTTACCACCTTTGACCGTTACTCCCTTCAAGCTATCCCCCGTGTTCAACCAAAAATTTACTGAGATACCATGGTTTCTTGGCTTCTCAAATACCCACTTCATCCACTCGATTCTAAAATATTTGTAATCGTACAAAGACTCCAATTACCCTCTTATTTACCTCATGAAATTTACTCTATCGTAACTACGCCCCCGACCCAAGTGACCTTTGGTATAAACAATACTCGAGACTACACCGACCTCACTCGTAATGGACAATGGGCCTTTCTTCAAAAGGTCTCTCATTATGTCATCATGGGTGGCCTCCTCTATAAGCACAAATTTGATGGTATTCTCTTATGGTGCCTTACGAGTTTGGAAATTCCTTATACTATTAGTGAAGTTCATGATGGAATATGTGGAGGTCACTTCAAAGGGCATTTCTATTGCTAAGTGTATTCTTTTCCTAGGCTATTACTTGGTCGACCCTCAATCATGATTGTTGTGGCTACATTAAGCATTGTGTAAAATACCAAAAACATGCCAACCTTCATCATACACCTAGTCATGCCTTACAGGTCACCCGTGATATTTGACCTTTCTCTCAATGGGGTTTGGATCTTGTTGGAGAAATCAATCCTCATTCTTCCCAACAACATCAATAGATCATCACCGCTACCGAATACTACAAAAATGGGTTGAATCCATACCTCTCATCTCAAAGAAAGCTGAGAAAATATGTGAATTCATCAATCATCACATCATCGGTCACTTTGGTATCCCACATCACCTCATCACCGATAATGGTACAATTCAAAAGTAAAACCTTACGAAAACTTTGCATGACGCCTTTGACATTCGAGCTAAGTTTTTCATCACCTTATTACCCACGGACCAACGGCCAAGCCTAATCCACCAATAAAACCTTGAAAAATATTCTCGTGAAAGTGGTTAACGATATTGGGAAGGACCGACATATGCACATTCCTTTCACCTTATGGGCATACCACACCAAGGTATTTACACTTCCACCGCTACCACACCTTTTCTCTAGTTTATGGTATAGAGGCTATTCTACCTCTCGAAGTCCAAATCCCCTCACTCTGTATTTCTCTCCATGAAATTCTTAATTATGATGAATTTCGTTAGACTGCATTTAGCACAAATTGAGTTATTAGATGAATGTAATCTTAATGCTCTTGACCATCTCCAAGTTTACCAAAAATGTATCAAATGTGTTTATGACAAACATGTCAATGAACGAACCTTCCAAGTCGGTGACCTTGTCCTAAAAGAAAATCAACATGTAACCAAAGCAAGAAAAAGTAAACGGGGAAAATTTTCTCCTAATTGGCTTAGACTATACATTGTGACTCATACTTATGGATTAGGTGCTTATCATTTATCTTCACTCGAGGGTAAACCCAAACCTGAGCTCCTTAACACCTTGCATCTTTGACCATTCTATTATTGACTTTTAGTCCTACCTCACCTTCTACCTCTTTCCATGCTCATCCCTTGAGCACTATCAACTTCCTATGCCATCACCAATGATTAAACAAGAATCATGTGCATACCGGTCCCAATTTATCTTCTCTTAAATATGTGTACCATGGCAATGCACAAAACATGGTTCTCATGGATACTTGTCATCTATTTTTTTTAATGAGATCCCATGGTCATCCCACCTTACTTTTAGAAGAATAATCCTATCCTTCACCTTAGTATTTTCCATGACTTAAAAACCCTCACATGGGATTCAACTACTTGAGTAAACTTCCAAAAATATGACTCCCTCAAAAGGACATCTCTTCTCTCTACATCGTTGTTATAAATAGATTGCTCCCTGAAAGGACAACTATATAAGAATCTGTTTTAAAAAAATGAACAAGAAGAAGAAAGAGAGAGAATATAAAGCTTCCCACATTGATCATCTTTGTTTAGACCTCAATGATTTAATTTCCTCATTCCATATAGAATTCCTACATCGATCAGTCTATCTCAAATATTAGTCAAAAAAAAATCCTTTTAGTCATGGAATTGCCCATTGTGACCTTGGACTTCTTGCCAAAAAGGCATGCTACTTAGTACCATATAAAAACTAACCACTTTTCACCTTGTCACCATTCGTACTTTCATTTCCTACCACCTCAAGCGACCTATTGGACCATGACATTTGGTGATCATGTGACTACTTTATTACCTTTAGAATAATCAATCATGTAATGATTTTAGGGTCTTACATTCATCAACCCATCTAAGGTTTGATCCACCCGTTATGATCCTTACCAATCAGGTCACTTTCTTTCCTCTTATATTTTAAACCTTTTTCATTACGTATTGATTACCTTATACATGACTTTATCCTTGACACTTATGTTTGGGTAATTTTCTCCTCCTTCACCATAATCAACTCAAAATCACCCATACCAATGTGCCCACAATTCATCCATACCTAAAAGACCTAGATTCAATCATGCCTATAACATACCCACCCATACTCATACCTCCTTGCATTCTTCCCTAGCTTATGGGAGAACTACATTGGCCTGAGGTCCCTTTTCACCGGGACTATGTAGGTAGCACTCTGAGGGCATGGGGCCCTTGGAGGTTAGCTCGACCACTCTCTACCCTAACCAATTCATCTTTTATTTTCCTAAATCACATTCTACCCTATTTAGTTTCCTTTTATATCAATAATTGGAAATTAAACCCATCAAACAACAAATTTCTTTCCACCTTTATCATCATCAAACATACATCCATTATGTCTACCCTTTCTTTACCACTATCATGCATGTACTATAAAACATCTTAACCATGACCCATATCATCATTCATTGCACAAATTAATGAATTACAACCTAACTCACTTCACCCATACCTAAAGGACCTAGTCTCAATCCATGCCTAGACCACAACCCGGCAAAAGTAAGCCTAAAACTTGACTCAATCCATGCCTAGACTGCAACTTGACTTAACCATGCCTACAACCTAACTCCACCATGCCTAAAACCTGACTCAATCCATGCCTAGACCACAACCTAACTCGATCCATGCCTATGACCTGACTCTATCATGCCTACACTACTTAATTTCCATAACATATACACATCAACATAACAAGATAACCACAACCATGTATACACATAATGACCATAATAATCATCATCTCTAAAAGTAAAAATATCCAATCATGTGTCTCCATATACATAATATCAAATATATTTAGCACGTAGGCGGTACATATAATCAAATCTCTCAAAAACCTCATATACAACCTCACCATCTTTGGCACACAGGCCGGTATATGATAAAAAATATACAAAACTCTCATACATCCTCACTCTCCTCAAAGACACAAGCGGTATATATCAAAAATGAATCAAATACATCAAAATATAGGGATGTGCATCAAGAATCATACTTCCAGACATCCTCCATATCGGTATCTCATGTTTCCTCCTCATCTCTTGTCTGTGGCACGATAACCTCTCACCGCCTGCCATAGGTCATAGTTAGGCCCCTATTGGCACATCACTTGGAGCTAGTCTCGGTGAGATGATGGCCTCACCCCGATCTGTCTCGGGCTTGATGGCCCATTTTTCTCTCCACGTTGTGAGTACAAGATCTGGTCCTCTCACTTGAGGCCTCCTATGCCCCGTACTCTCCATAAGATACATAATCTATCATGGCCACCATCAACTGATCCTGATAATATTTGGCCTCACCTAGGGCATCCCGTAATTGGGATAAGGGCATTGTCTCATTGTGAACCCATTGGCCTCGGCCACCTGTGTACCTATCTGTAGGACCCTGTCCCCACCGCTATGAATTGGAACCCTTTCCTGGTGTGCGTGGAGGTTGCATCGGCCTCGCACCATGTGCCTATACCTGCTCCTTTAATGCCTGAATCTACACCTATGAAGTGGCCAACTAGCCCTATAAACTTGTAACATGCACCTGTAGAGCGGATACCTACTCCTCATCTCCATCTCCATCTCCACCATGGGCCATCTGGGCCTATAGAATGGCCACCTATACACACATTTGGCCACCTCTACCTCTAAAGTACATTAATCGTCCCTATACCATCCCTAAAGAGGTAATCGGGGTCACCACCTACTCTGTAGGGTGTCTCTCTACATAGTGATGGTGGATAAATTTGGCTACCCCGGCCCCGAGAGGCAATGCTCATAGATGGGATGCCCACCATTGTCTATACCTGTTTATCACTCTAGCATCATCAATCCACCGGTCTGTCACTTGCTCCTCCTTCCCCGTCGGCACTATTGAATGTGGTAGAGGGGATGGCCTCTCATCGTCATCCCTCCTATATTATGGGAAGGGTTGGGTTATATCTGTGGTAGCTTGAAATGCTATCTGACTTAGTCAACTAGGATCATCTCATGCTCCCCTACATGGTGCCCCTCTATCCACCTATAAATCTATAATCCCGCCAGCTCCTCTGCCATCCCTCTGTATGAGGGATACCCCACATACGGTCTCTAGATAATGTCTACACTAGACAATCCCTCCAATAACCACTGATAATACACTACATCATGAATAGATCGATCTTCTCAACGCTCTCTAATATCGGGCACCTAGCGCTGTAACCTACTCGTACTAAACCCGGCTCGAATGCATCAACCCAGGGCATGCCAATCAGAAAAACACACACAATGTGCTCATGAGCCCAACAATGAAGAACAAAGGTGCAATATATGCTGAACCTATGAAGCTACCCATATGCCCATAGATCTTTGTATAACTATGCCAAGAATGTTAGAACCCATGCTAAGTAGGTACAGTCCATCACCATGTCATGTAACACTCTCATCAATGATCATGGGAACCTCCCACCCTCCACATTTGGCAGTGTAAAACAACATATTGCCTCCATCAGTAATATTGCTAGCCTTGTCTCCTCTCGGATGAGCTCGATACATATCGCCATAGCTCATGCTTTGGCACTATGGAATGTCATCTCTATTAGTCCCTCACCAAACACTATCAACATCAACTCCTCGGATGCCTCTGAGGAAATCAAATATACATGCATCCCCAATATTGGTAACTGCAAGATCCTGTACACATCCTTTAGGGTGACTGTCATCTCACCCATCGGTAAGTGGAATGTTTTGGTCGCTAAGTCCCATCTATCGATGAGGGATACCATCAAGCTTGGCTACTAGATTACATGCCGGTAGTGTTTGACTCCGATCATACCAACATCTACGACATGACTCTACTCCCGTACTATCTTGCAGCCCCATGAACCATCAAGAGTAGGGGTGGTACCCTATCTCTCATCCACAACTAGGCTCTTGCTTGCATCCAACAACACAATTACATTATTAAAACCTAACCATATCTATCCTCACCCATACCCACCACCTATTTACTTGATCTACTCCTACCCATTCAACCTCACCTATCTACCCATACGCCCGACCCTTACCAACTCAAATTTACCTATTTTCCCTTCCAACCTACCAACCACCTACCCTAACCTCCCTCCCTACCCAAATGACCCGACCAATTTTTCTACTCACCCACCACCTACCAAACCCCATGTCACCTTACCTCTTTACATACACTCCCTAACATTACCTATTTACCCACAAGTCTCAACACTTGGCCCTGACTGCCTAACCATTGCCTATGTTTTCTAACCTCGACTAGCATCGGTCCTCCCACACCAACCACGGTTTCCCACAATCGACATTGGTCATCTCATCCATGACCGATTCCTATTATACCCCACTAATGTCGGCCCACCATTGACCACTTTTAGTCATCATCACGGTGACAACCCACGACAATGAGCCTGGATCTACCAATTTTATCTCCTTCTCTCCCCTTCCCACCCCCTATTCTTACATACAACCCTTCCCACCAAGAATACTACCTATTCCTACCCTCCCTGTCTCTCTTTTATCCAATTTCCCCCTAACAATCAACATTTCCCCCAAAACCCATCTTCCTCCCACCCAAATTTCTATCAATTTATCTAAACACAACAAAGCATAGGATTGAATCTTACCTCATTTTGCTCTCTTGTTTTCATGGTGGCACCTCCACCACTACACTCGTGGTCCCCCCATCCCTCTCCTACCTCTCGTCATCAAGCAAATGACCTCTTGTTATCCAATCAATCAATCTAATCAAACCGATTCCACCCAACTCATGGATCCACCTATCAACCAACTATCACCTACCAGGTGGCTTTCCAACTCAATCCTTAGTCTCAATCTGTCACTTTCCACCTTTTCCACTCTCTCTTGTCATTTTCCCCAAATCGACAAAAGTGAATTATTTGAAAAATACAAGAATTTTTATTTTTATAACCTACCCAACTTGATCGGTGACAGCTTTTACCTAAACCGACATCAGGTCCTATTCCATAGCTTACCATGGTCGGTCAAGCTTAACCGGCATCGGTTCCCTTCAACCATCATCGATTTACCTACCTAGTCTTTTTTTTCTACCCCTACCCCCAATTTTTGACATGAATCCTTTTTATTTCACCCAAAGCCTCACCGGGACACTTCCCTTTGTCTTTGTGACCTTCTCATTGACCCCCTCACCACGTCCCTAGTCGGAACTCGTTATTTTTCCCATCCCTCGGCCCTATCCATGTCGTGACCTAGATTTTAGGACTTGGAACGTTGCTAGTGACCTTTGACCTCCTATGTTCGCTATACCTTGTGACACTCATTACCTATGTTGATAAACATACTTGACCTTACCTTTCCTCTTTCCATGACTTTTTATCCTAACCCAACCCTTAGGTGTATTGGAACATACTTACACGTTCTGCTTTTTGGCCTACGATGTGTTTCATAACCATATCCTATACCTTGGATACCATAATTACTTTAACCTTGTTTGGATAAACCTATCAACCTTAGACAATGTAGATTTTTCCGATCTTTAACCCGTACCATGTTGGAGTTTATACGTGTGCATGCATTTGATTTTTGCTACATTTGACCTTGACCCATTACCTAGATTACCCGAATAGACCTTTATTTTCCTTTTTCCCCTGTTACCCACCTTCCTCTTCATCACATTCACCTTTCATCAAACTACTCACCAATTCTACCTTCAGCCTCGTCACTTCCTAGTTTGAGGGGGATCACCTTCACCCACATGTGGGGAAACCAAATCTTATTTTTTCAACTTCACTTACCAATACAAGCTATGCAAAAAAATGTGCAAAATGTAGGCACCAAAATTGGGTCACACTCCCCTTGGTCCCTCTTCAAACAAACACCTTGAACACATTCACCTAACCATGGCCCCTTTCATCCCACTCTAATATTAATTTAATTAAATTAATTCATTATCTCACAATATTTATTATTTTAATATCCTAATTGAGATAATTCCCACATATCCGCCTCACCTAGCCACCTCATTCTAAGATATATTCTTAGTATGTTGCCATAACTAACTAAGACCTACCTAAACCCTAAAAATCAAAGCCTATATTCCCTCTAACCACATTCTTGCATGTTATAAAGGAAGATTCTATTCTAATTCATGGAGCAGATGAACAAGATCCAAGAAAATAAAGGGGATCTACCCAGTTTAGTAAAACTAGGAAATCCCACCCTAACCAACACCGGTCACCCTAAACCACCGCCGGTCAACCCAGAACTACCGTTGGTTACCATTTAACCCCCAAAACAACATTATTTCAAGGTTTCCACATTTATGAGAGGTTGACACAAATTTTGAGATTAAGAGATGAAACCATAGTTGCATGAAAGTAGAAAGAGCATTCATACACACATCAAAGTTCCCATAGCCAACATTAGAAGCACCCATAGAGCCATATTCCTTCATGGGAGCATACGGGAAGCATCAGCACCACATCAAGTTCCTTCCATTTGATCACCCACCATTGCCAACCAAACATCAAGCTCATATAAATAGTAAGTGCTTTGTTAACCAACACTTGTCCATTTATCATTTGGTAGATTCTTTTACTTCTGTTATTAGTTTCTACTCCCATTTCCATTCCCCCACCATCTACCTCCATGAAAACTGGACCATTCCTTCACCCACACCATTGAACTACCCATATCTAGATCTTAATCATCCCTGTGCATATCTAAGACCCCCACGAACCTTACCATTGCCCTTCCATTTTCACCTAGCCTCAGATCTATCACCTGACCAAGTTTTTTATTGAGCTTCTTGTACCCCAACCATACCAACACCAGTTACCCACAACCATCACCGGTTAACCTAAACTAGCACCGGTCATTATACCATATCGATGTCGGTCTCCATGTTTTTAACCGAAACCAAGAACAGAGCTTCCACTCTCTACCCAATACCCTAAGCGGCCTAGAACTCCGACCCTAACCAATACCTATAATTTGTGACAGACCTTAACCTTTAGATTCAATCATAGCTTAGTCATTTGTGAATGAATTTTCTTATTATATAAAAATGAGATACCTAAATCATTTTAACTATAGTAGGATTTCCTTTATTGTTAACATTAAGTTATTTTAAACAATGGATTGACAAATCGTTTAGGAAGTATCACACCTCCCGAATTTAGCATACGCTAAGTAGTCAGTTGCATATCTTTTTTAAATTTCATTTAGTGGTCTTGTTTTCCATTTTAGGTAGTTCCTCCAACCAAAAAGGAAGCTCTCACGATTAGCTATGGATCAAGAATTCGGAACACCCTACAACTAGCATTCTAATAGGTATTCCTCCTAGCCCTTTACCCTTATCTGTTTTCTCAACATTCGAAGAAACACTCTAGAATCAAGTGAAACAATTTCCTCCTTATTTTCAAAGATGATATAACCCTTTTTGAACCGAATATCAACATTATTTACATAGGACCAAGTATTCCCCAATAGATCTAGGAAGCTATCTCACTCTAAAGCAAGACACTAAAACCTCAAAATCTCCCGTGAACTTGACTCCTTGTATTGTAATAGATGCATCTTTCAAAAATCCGATGGGAGTGGCCTTAGTCTAATTAGCCATGAAAATACAAAGTAGAGGATGGCTACATTAGGGGCCTCCTATTTGTACCCATGCACCTAAAGTAAGAACATTGACTTCTGTGCTTGTATCAATCAATATATTACTCAATAACCACCCATCCACAACAACATTCAAAGTGATTTCCTTGTCATAATCTAGGCTATGAGGGGGAAGATTCACATACAGATCTATTATCCGGTTTCAATACTTGTGTGTGAAGTGTTTCTCTTTAACTAATTCCCTAGTAATGAAATGATATTCTCCTGGTGCAATAGCTTACACACTTCGTTTAGTCATCCATATCGTTTGAACCGCTCTCGATGCTCTCTTTTCCTCCATCTTCCATGATTTCTCCTTTAAATATTGTATTTCACCTTGAAGATTCCTGAGTACCTCCATGGTTTCCTGATAAATCTCCTTCTAATGGGTAGGATCTGGGTATCGTGTGTGTAGTACCTCCTCTTTAGTGATGGTAGGATTCTCTTGCAATGTGTCTTTGACACGTGCCACCTCGCGTGGGTCGTGTTCTTTACTTGCAATTCCTTGGAATCTACTTCCAACTTAAGCATCCACTAATTTTCCATAGCACATTGTATCCTAACCATCCTTGTACATTTTTTTCTTACTTATTTTTCTTGTTAAGATGATTGTACAAGTCTAGGCATTCCTCATATCTATGATTTTTTCACGAAATAATATGTAACATTATGAGGACATCTACACCTATAGTGATTAGGAGATTCACATGTATAACATGTTTCAAGAGGGAACTTGGTTCTTCCACCACCACGGTGTCCTCCTCTAAATCCACCACGGTATCCTTAACCCCGCCATGACCACCTTCAAAACACATTTCATTCTAATCATAGTGCACCTGATTGTGATCCTGATCCTGATGCTCGTTCTTTCATTTAGAGTTATCTAAAACCTCTGTCTACCATACACCAATATCTATAGTATCATGGATCTAACCAATCATCTAGAAGTCTTCCATGTCATGAGTCGTGGACCTACAGATTTTGTAGTAGCATGAAACATTCTTCCTTATCATGCGTTGTAGTAATGGGCAATGACTAGCATCATGGTTTAAATGACATATCTCATAATCCAACAATAATGAGTGCACTAATCTATGGGGACAACTATCCTTTGTGTGACCTTCCACTTCACAATTTTTGCACAAAATATATGTGCACATCTCATGTGTTGAATTTACTGATAGTTTCTCCAACTACTTTGCCATAACAACTATCTCGTGCTTCTAAAAATGGGCTTACCCACATTTCTATGCTTCCAACTACCTCAAGGTTTAAGGCTACTTCAAGTGCTTCACACGAATCAATGTATGATTTATGTGATAGGGCCCTCCTAAAATCTATAATCAAGCCTCTAACAAACCATTGTGCATGTTGGCTTGTATGAATTATATAAGACAACTTAGATAACAATGTTTTGAAATAGGCATCATACTATCTAACACTTTCAGTAATGCCTTGCTTAATATCCCTTATCACACTTATACTCTTCTACTCAAACTCGGGGTGTGAAACTCTTTAAGGAATGCGGTGTTTAAAGCTGTATAGTCTATGCAAGTCTGATCAGAGTCAAACTTTTTGTACTAGTTATGTGTGTGCCTTTGTAATGTAGTAGAAAATTGGATTTCCCTATGCTTAGAAGCCATGATTCCTTTTGCATTCCACAATATTTCACACATGTGTACATGTTCAACATCATCTTATATGCCCCTATACTCTGGAAGATGAAGAGACATCTCTATGTAAATATTTTGGGGTTAGTGCGGACCTTGCCCACCTGATCCAAAACCTCCTTTGTTTCCTTTGCCCCTAGAACCACCATATCCACTAGAGCTAGAGCCACCTATACCTCCTAATCCCAAACCTATAGTTGGTGTTAGGACAAAATATGTACTTCCATGTGTCCTATTAGTATAACTAAATTGTACCCCGATAATCCGCGAAGCATTACTACTCCCAGAAGATAGTCCAAAATTCTACACGCCGGAATTATGTGCTAATGACACACCTAAAAAGGTACTCCCATATAATAATGAATCCATTTATGCTGCCATCACTTACATCTTATAACTCGTTCTTACTCTCCCACTTCTTTAATTATCTTGCTAACTATTTGTCAAACTAGATGCTAGAAAACCAAGCGCAAGGGCAAGGTTTCCAGGTGGATTCAGATGTGTGCCCATGGCCTAGGTCTTTTCTATTGGCATGCTTCTACGTGAGGCCGAGGAGGGTTCCCTGTCATGCTTTCCCAAATGGGGGATTTCATGAGGCTTAGGTTCCTCGTCTTCTGCATGAATTTCAACCCCTTCCCCAACTATCTTTCTCCATAATGTAATTTTCTTTACAACCTCTTGATGCTTCTTTACCTCCCTCTCACGTACCTCATTATACTTAAGCTTCCTTTTCTCTCTCTACCTTTCTCGATCCTTCCCCCATGCATGGTGGGGTTTAGTTCACCATCGATTTACTCTCCAAATTCAAAGTTACCATCAGATATTGATCACCAAAGGAATACCTTACGGGTAAGTTCCCCTTGGATATCATAAAAATTGGAATTCAATTACCTCTCAGGCACGAATAAGTGGAAATTGAGTACTCCAAGATATAATTGTTCAAAACACCACAGACCACATATCCACAACACGAGTCCAAATCAGATCAGCATCATAAAGGGTATGAAATTATTCCTACATCTAGACAAGTGTGTGATACCTCCAATTCCATTTAGATGCATAAGCAACCAGCCACTCATATAATTCTACTGGAAAAATAGCAAAGAAGATCTCATACAAACTGTCATACATATTCTATTCCACCCATACACGCATGTTAAACTTGGATCTAGTGCTAAACCTCCGTGCGTATTCTTCTTCTAGATCATGTATCCACTCCTCAACACTTGCTAGGGTCAACTAGTACATATTCATCACGAAACATCCTGAAAACAACTGAAAAATAGGTCCCAAAGAATGGAACTAATGATGTAGCCTAGAATTCACCAGTAAAATCCTAGGCATGCTAACACATCACTCAGCCTAGACTGAGCACTCACCCAAAACATGTAAAGGTACCAAGACCCTCTTTAGGGTTGTTGTTGTAGGATGTTAGCATGATGAAGACTTAAAGTATTCAGATCTATGTCTAATATATCATTCTACAATGCATATACAGATCTAGATCTTAAAGTATCATGAATCAGATAATAATCATAACTATTAGGAAATAAGGGATAAAATATATGGAATAATCCCTCATAGAATCACAATAGTAGAAACTAATATGTAGAAAATATTACAGATCTTAAATAAAATTGTAGAATAAAATAACACAACAAAAGGAGACAAAGATTTAATGTGGTTCACCCAATTTGGGCTACGCTAACCAAGAATCACTTGCTCAAATTTTATTACAAGCCACCTCTCTCTCAATACAATACCCAAATCTGTTTGGAGCTATGCTCAAAAAACTCTATAGAATTCACACCTGAATTCAAACAATCTGCAATGTTACATTTTTCCTACCATATGCATAAAACCATATAAGTAGACAACTGCTTAAGTAGTTTTACAAAACCATAGGTATTAAAACCATGGGCCAAAACCATCCCATAAACCTATGGGTCAAAAATACATAGAATCTTATTGCAATAGATAATACCATAGTCTATGCGTGCATCATATTTGGTAGCATAACCTCACAATAACTCAATTCACACACACACACCTCTATGCTACACAGTTCACTACATATTTATAAGGGTGGGGACTTTCCCTTCACCGCTTATCTAATCCCAAAATAGGTCACATGCTATTATTAGCCACATGCCGTTACAAAATAGCCACACATGCAAGTGTGCTAACAATAGACTACTTTTAGTTAACTAGTAGTAGTAGATCTATTCTCACTGAATCCATGCAAAGTGCTTTGTAGCCGATCCTCAAAAAATAGCCAATGCATGTCGCACAAGTATTTGACCGGTTTGTGTGATCCACATGCTATCTCCAAAAATAGGTCCTCATTGTGAAAACAGATAAGTCTCAAATTTGTCTCTCTTCTTCGCACGCAATCCTTTCAAATCCTCCCACACCTTTGAATGTGATCTACTCTTCTGTAAACCTTCGTATGTCCTTCACTATGTGCCGATTTTGACTGACCAACAAAATCCCTTAGGTTAGATTTAGGGATTTTGAACCACTCACATAGGATTCCCTCTCCCAAGATAGGTTAGGTTCAACTTCAACATATCCACCTTAGGTATGATTTGATTAATCAAAATAATATAGCCATCCTCTAATAGGTCCCCATGTTTATAAATATGTAATCAAGTTTATCTTTAAGGTATTCATCAATGAATAATAAAACCTTATCTTAGATCTAGGTTGGATTTATTATTGACATAGGCCCATCAATGTAGTGACCTTAGGGATTTAATATCATTATGTAATTCCATAACATAATAGTTAATAATATTATGATGATTCAGGATAATATCCTCGGTCACTAAAATTGATCCATGGTATTATTTTGAAGCATTAGATCAAGATAATAGTCTAATAGATCTCACAACATATTATACTGACTTTATCTCGACTAAGGCCACACTAATAAAAGTAGTGAAATAGTAATAACGGTAAATCTTACCTTATTAAATGTTATAATTTTTAGGTATTATCTTCGAGACCACATTATCCAAATGTCGGAGTTATTGTGTTTATCAAGAAGCTCAATAACAAAAGGTAAGTAATTCTAGAAATATGATCGTTGTCCAATAAGAATACCAAACCATAACATCATAAAGTACATATTTTAACATTCAAGATATGCAATTATATTATTTCATTAGATAATCATAATACTTTCTTGGTAAAGCATTCAAATATAGCCCTAGCAAGATCATTAAGTAAATTGCAAATTCTCTATAATTGTATGTCAACCATCACATAAATTAAAGTACAACTAATAGAAAGAGGGGTATTACATCTATAGTTAACCCTAATCCCTTAGCATTTTCATGTGTGATTCACGCATTATATTACCTATCCCATCCATACAGCCACTCCCTAGTCCATATACATATCGCTCTAAGTAACCCCATCTAAAAATCACATCGATATCTCCATTACAATCTCCCATGAACTGTGAACATCTGAATTTTCATGGAAGGAATGGGATCAAGAGGTTTTAAATTTGGTTTTGGGTGGGAATCTGAGAAGGTACACAGTGCATAGGATCATAGGGTGCATCTCAGGGAGGGAAGAAAATATGCTCATTTCACTATAGAAAGGGATAAGGTGGAGCCATTCAAGGGTCCCTCTATCACATGGGTGAGGCATGTGGTGGGCCAACTAGTAAAACAAGTACCTTCCATCAATCTCAATCCTACCTATAATGAAAAATGTGATTTCTTGAAATATCGAATCTCTAGCCAATAGAGTTTGGTATTCAATGTGTAATACCATTCTTGCCAAGATTCCCGGTAGTAGACCCAATATTGAAGACTTCAGGAAATGGGAAAATAGGAAATGAATTTGTAATGGGGTGATGGATGTTGTGGTTATGATAATGCATGATTTGTGATCCATTTGTTGTTATAGGAGGATGTTTTAAGGGTTCTTATAGGGGGCCTTAGTTCATGGGTCATGTTGTGGTTCTCACTCAAAAGTGGGTGCCGAGATTTAATCCTTTGGATATTGTTATAAAATAATACCATGTCTGGTCCAGATTACCTGGACTTCCATTCCAGAATATTGGGACCTAGATATCCTTCATGGGATAGCTAAGGACATTGATTCCTTAGTCATTATTGATCCGGTCACATGTGCTAGAACTAGGCTTCTTCTTGCATGTTTATGTGTAAATGTAGTTCCTAAAACACCTTTACCAAGAAGCATTGAGATCAAATCACCATGGGATATTCACACCTAGAATATTGACTATGAATTTGCTCCATTTATAGGACATAATATCAAATCTTGTCCCATAGTTAAATAGGAGGCTTCTCGAAAGCCCCGCTTAAGAATACTAAGAGAAAGGAATATCTAATGGGAAAGGTCCCAATGAATTCAAATAGAAGTGGACCATCGAAGGTCAATCCTGAATGATGATAGATAGAAAATTCAAATGATCATGTTCCAAAATTTCAAGATAAGACAACTAATGAGGAAGGGTAGGATAAAGATTAAAAAAGTGAGGAGACCCAAGAACTTGATGGTTCAATAGTCCCGAGAATATTTGGAAGAAATTTTCTTTTCTTAGAGAACAGAGGAAGCTCTACTAGTAACAAATATGTATAAATGTTAGATGTAAGTATGAAGGACATATCTACTATTGTGGAGGATTCCCCATGGGAACAGGGAGGTTGCTTCAAGAAACTCACAAAAGAAGATCTAGATGGAAGTAAGATGACAAATGTAGTTTTAAAAGAGATCACACTTATGGTGATCTAGAATTTTCTCGTCCTAAAACTAAGCCATCCCAAAACTATATTTTAACACCATGAACCATATCTAAGGTGGATGTAGGAGAAAATAAGGCATCCTCAGGATGTCCTTCGGAAAAAAGGAAAAAATGGATAAAGTGACAAAGAAAGATATCATGGAAGGTCACCAAAAACCATTAGTGTTGGGTAAGAAATCCTCTTATCATAAATGATTTACATTTCTTGGAATATTAGGGGCCTAAATCAGCCCAATAAGCATAGGATTTTGTGGGATTTAAAAGAGAAAGAGAAACCTAATGTGTTAATGTTACAAGAGACTAAGATGAATGACATGAGGATGAAGGATTTTTAGGCTTCTTTTGGAATGATTATGGATCCCATTGTCAACCTTCATTTGGTGCCTCAAGAGGATTTTTGTGCCTATGGAAATAAGATAAACTCGATGGTTTTCCCTTATCAATAGTCAACATCATATTGTTATTTGTTTTACCGAAGTTAGAACTAGAAATCAATTTATTCATTTCTAATGTCTATTCTCCTAACACCTTTGTGGGAAGAAGGGAGCTATGGGAGTAGTTGACCACTTTTAGAAGAATGTTTAATGACTTAAATTAGATTATTGGTGGAGAATTTAATACCACCCTCATTCCTTATGATAAGAAAGGTGGTATTAATGTTTTCACGGAAAGTATGGAGGACTTGGGTAATTTTATGGGTTGGAATGCCTTAATAGATATGAATCTCAGTGGCTCCAAATTCACTTGGTCTAATAGGAGAAATGGGGAAAATCTATTCCGGATAAGATAGGATCATTTTCCTATTAATACTCGGGGTTTAGAAGCAACATTAAACTCTTTCCTCCCTTCTTAGGGTTGGACCATAACCCAATAGTCCTCAAAATGGGTATCAAAGAACACAATGTGGGACAACCCTTCAAGTTTGAAAATATGTGGACTATTCACCCAGATTTGGAAGAGAGACTTTAGGACTGGTGGGACATTGAAGTGAGAGGTAACCGTATGTTCAAACTGACCACCAAGCCTAAAAATATCAAAGTTAAGTGACAATTTGGAATAGGGAAAATTTTGGAAACAATTTTCTCTAAAAAAGTAGAATAGCAGAGGATCTTAGGATTCTTGAAGAAAACATGGAACAAGGAGGGTGGATCCCTAAGGAAAAAGCTAAAGAAAATAATCTTCTATCTAATTACCACAATATTATGCATTGGGAAGAGGTCAAATGGAAGCAACAAATGAGAATCACATGGTCTAAAGGATGGGGATCAGAACACTAAATTTTTCATATCTCTGCTACTATTAAAGCCAATAAACTATGTATTCAAGAGATCAAGAAAGGTAATGGGGATGTGGCCACTTGATGATAAAGATATTGCTTCTACCATTGTTTCCTTCTTCAAAAACATTTTTGTTGAGGACCTTCTCAATGATGAAGTTACTAGGGAAGAAATCCTTGACCTCTTTGAATCAGCTAATCCCAGATAAAAATCAGGTTCTCATTGCTATCCCTATTGAAGAGGAGATCAAAGCTATCCTAGATGCTATGGAAGGTGATAAAATCCCTAGCCTAGATGGGTTCCCATCCTTTTTTTCAACTTTATTGGGATATTGTTAAGACTGAAAAGGTTTTTACTATTCAATAATTTTTCCAATCAGGTTTCTTACTCAAATAAATTAATCATAATTTTATTTCCCTCATACCCAAAAAAACCGGTGCTAAGGATCTAGGGGACTGTAGAAAAATTAGTTTTTGCAACACCATGTATAAACTCATCTCTAAACTATTGGCCTTTAGACTTAGGAAAACCCTTGGTAACTTCATTTATCCCAACCAAGGGGCCTTTGTTCCTGACAGATAAATTCTAGATAGTATTATTACAATTCATGAAACTATTCATTCTATGGAACTTTCAGGAAGGGAATATATGATTCTGAAGTTGGACATGTAACACCCTTGACAATTGTTATTTTCCTCCTTTGCATTTCAAGTGTTGACATGTGATTTTCCTTATAAAGATATGTTCTTTTGATTTTTGGAGATCATGCTTGATATGGAAAAATCATTTCTGTTCTTAAGATCCTTTGAATGAATTGGAATGGCTTCCTTGAATCCATTTTTCACTTCTTGTAGGTGAGTTGCAATCTAGTTTAAGAGTTGTAAACTTATCTATTAATCTGACTCATCCTTGGATCAATTTTAGTGATCCAAGGAATGTTTTAAATCTACTCTGTTGAATGAATGGTAAATTGACATTCCATGAATTAAGAGACATATTGACTGAACTTTGTTGTTACAAGTTCTTTGATTTTTGTGTGAATATATTTCCATTCAGTTGTATGTTGTGCTTGGGTCCTTGGAGATTGATCATGGCAGGACATTACTGATGAACACAAAAATACAGCCTATTCACGGCATAGGAAGGATTCGGGATCCTAAAAAGGACTATCCTACGGAATCCTAAGCTAGGTAAGAATATTTTCTACCTAAGCTATGTCACTTAATAGAATTCTTATTCTAACCTAAAGCTTCCTATTCTACTTTGTTGGTTGATTGGCATCCTAACCTAAGCTCTGTGCTAAAGGATATGGAAAGGTTACTAGGCTATTAAAATTAACCTAGAACCTAATACTATAAGGTTTTATGATGATCTAACCTAATGCCTAAAACTATTATGTTGTGAATTAATCTAACCTATGTGGAAACTACCTTAGGCTATGTGTTAAGACCTATGGTGGAAATTTGTTGTTAGGGTTATATCCTAAGGTATATATTATAAACTACCTAAGGTATAACCTAAGCAATTTGATATATCCTAAAATAATGGGTATGAAAGGGGAATTAGGTGGTCACATGCATTAAGGGAGATGGTTCCTATGACATTTATGTTATTGATAAGGTTTTTAATGTAAAGGGTACTGCAAGTTTTGGTAGGGGCTAGTGACTTGGAAGAGGATTATGTGTAAGTATAACTAAAATGGAATTGCATGTTAATTTTGATTTGGAAATTGCCGGACTTGGAAGGTAGCGGTAAGGAAGGATACGTGGGAAAATTAGAATTAATGAAACTTATTGTTTTTGTTTTTCGTGTACAAAGCTGTCTTGGAAGGCATGCAAGCGGGTTTGTCTGCAGGTTGCATCACCTTGCATGTTCCATGATTTTTGCTCTACATGCTCTTTCGTTTTTTGAACTAGTAGATTAAACTGCACTTAATGGCTATTTTTGAAGTCTTAGACCTATTTCGGTTTGTGGAATGTATAAGAGACAATGTGGAAAAATAATATGGTTGTTTGATCTTTCATGGAGAAGAGGAGAAGTTGTGAGCTCAGCTGGAGGTCTCCTTCAATTTGGCAGAAGCACTATCAGGCATGATAGGCTCTAATCTTTAAGATCTCTTGCTTTCTTCTAAATGTTTCATTAAAATGATTCTACTCTTTTGAGATTCTTGGCTTGCATGTTTTATCTGGTTACTTGTTTGCTGGGTTTTATAATCTCTGTTATCTTGGATATGAATCCATGGAAAAAATAACGTTGGTTTTGAAACTTGTCTTTGTGATAGTTTAATAGTGAAACATGCATGTGAAGCTTGTATTAGTAGCTCTGCTTTCCATTTCGAAATTTGTATTTGAGGTTGTTGTGTTAGAACTAACCTTCATTGCAATATGTGGATTCTGAACTATATGGGAACCTTGAGTTCCATCTGATCTTGTTGGAGTTTTTGTTTTGCTTGAGCTTGTAATCGAGCTTGTATTTGGTTTGGATCTTGTTCTTGGTTTCATGTTTGATGAAAGCTAGTGATGGAGGTTCTTGATGCTCTAACCTATGTTTGGTAATCTTGGGTAACTCAAGACTATTGTTGAAGCCCGTATGTGGCTCTATACCCGTGTTTTATTCTATTGAAAATTTGGATTGTTAATGGAGGTTCGTGTTTAACATCATACTTGTATTTTATTACTTGTATAGTTTTGAACTCTTGTTGAAGCTTGTGTTTTGTTTTTTGAGTGGTATTAGGACTTCTTGTTTAAAATATATCTTTGGAATGGGAACTTCGTGTTTCCCTAGACCTATGATTAGAGACTTGTGTAGTTCTAAACTTTTGAGACTTTGTGTTTGACTCTATTAGAGTATTTTGAGTTGGGTTTTACTTGTATTAAAAGTTTAAAACTTATAACTCTTTTGTTGAACTATTGCTCAAAGAAAACTGGGAGAATAGTTGGCTGAGTTGTTGGGTAAACTCTTGAGATCTTAACTGAAAACATCTTTGTTTGATGAATGGATTTGGTAATTCCTTTTTGAGAACTATTTCATCTTTTCTAAGATGGAAATGGCATTTTATCGGGGTATTCTTTTCCCCTCTATTTTGTGGAAACCCGCATCTTTAGATATTTTAAAATAAGTTCTGGGTTTCGTTTAAAAGAAGAGTTTATTACTTTAGTGCTATGAATTGTTATCATGGGATTACTTTGTCTATGTTTAGATTGTTTTTGTATTTAGTGCTTATTGAATCGAGAACTAATTACTCTTTTGTAATGCAATATTGAAACCTGATAATGGGATTTCAGTCTTTGAGTTCGTTGATACTCTGAACATGTTTAGCTTACTAATCGGTTTGTTTTTCTATTTCTTGTTAGATATAGTAAATAAACCTTGTATCTTTTTAAAAGAAAGGAATGTGATTCCTTTGGAAAAAAATGTTATCTTTAGGATCTGTTATGTGTATTTCATTTTGAGATTGGAATTGAAACTCATTTTTATTGAAGGTAAAGAATTGTAACGAAAATGGTAGTGTGATTTCTTCTTATTGTGAGTCAATTTTGTTCTCTCTCCTGGGAAATAGCTTATGAATTTCTATGTTTGAATTAAAAGTAGAAATTCATTTGTTAGCACAATAAAATGAATTATTGATTGGATCATTTTCTAATTAAGACCCCTTTCTTTCTTTTTCGGGATAAGTTAATTGATTGAAATTTTATATTTTTATTCTCTTATGAAATGGAGATTTCTTTATGGTTTGTTTGGTCTTCCTTGTTCAAATCATTGTAGAAATGATGTAGGAAGAGATTAGATTATTCATTTTATTGAACTGAAAATGTAAGCCTATTTGACAGATCGTTTGTTTGACAAAGTTTTGCTTTGTTTGGTTTTTGATGAGTAAGTTTTTTCTCTTACACTCTATCTTTTTATGGATCCTCCTTGGATGGACTTGAGTGGAGATTAACTCCTGTATAAGTCTACCTTGATTTGAGAATGTTGGTTTCTGATCTTTAAATGTTAACTTATAACATGTGGAAGTAGATTTAGACTTGTAGGTAGATTGTTTGATTCTCTATTCCTTCTTGGATTGAAATGGGATTTTGTTCTAATGAATATCTTAAATGTTGAAATTTAAGGTAGTTTTCCTTTAAATGAAATTGTTAATTCATGTTATGAACTGTTTTAGTTTTTTAGATGTCTTGTGTTGAGAATAGTTTGTAATGGTTATTCTTTTACTTTTGCTTAGGAGTTAGATGAATCATCCTAATGAGAACCATGCTTTAAACCCTTATTTTGGTTAAAGAAAAGATAAATGTTGTATTCTATTATGATAGAATTGGGAACAATGAGATGATATGATTTGTTGTTTGCTTAAAGATAATTGATAGGATCAATTAAACTTTAATTTTGTAAGGTAGATATAGTGGATTATATTCTGTTCCTCTCTTGGAAGTGAATTCATTTGGTTAAATGTACTTATTTTCCTTTGCTATTACTTATATTGATATTTATGATGTCATAATTGTCTCATTAAAGTAGAGTTGTTTTAATGGAACAATTATTGGAATGCACCTCGTTTTAAGGCTTAGTGCTTATCATGCTCAGTTCATTGAACTGACCCGTGCTAGCAATTTTTACAGATGGACTTCGTAAGTGATAAAAGAAGGAAAAACTTATATGATGCATTGGCTGAATTAAATTTGATTCCTTGTGAAGAATTCTAATTCATTCTTGAGATTGTATTGAAAAAGAAAATGTAGTATTCTTTTATAACGAAGACGGTTGTTATGCAAAGATACATAAATGCATAAGTCTTATAAATGTATAAGTTATAAGATAAATTGAAAGTTAAGAGTTTACCTGCATTGGTTGTGTAAATTATTTTGTACTTGTATGGAAGAGATGGATTCTATCTTGTTGATATTCTTTATATTATTTTTATGTTAATTGGTTATCTTTTCATAAGTTGGATAGAGAAATTTAGTTCAATCTCCCTACTTGTGATGCATCTTGTTAAGTTGCAGAATATGATATTCATTATCTAAACTATATAACATAGTAATGTAACGTGTGATGAACATACATTAAGAACATGTGGACATTGGGTAGGATAAACCCTAACATGTAACATGTGGAGAAAGAATCTTTCTCTTTCTTGATGGAATATAAACCAAAAAGGTTTGTAAGTATGACTATAATTTATCAAACTTCATTTTTTATGAAGTCTACCTTATATTGGATATATTTTGGCATTGAAATTTCTAAAAAGTTATTGTACTTTTTAAATAAGAGATATTATAATGTTGCACAGTTATGGTTAATTGATAGTTTAACTATGTGATCAATTATTAAAAGCGACTATGAAAATAATGAAGTTTTTAGTGGGCTAAATGAAGAAAATTTAGGAATAAATTATTGAGCATTGGATTAGGGTTTTGGCAGGGTTGTTGTAATCAGGTTTTAATCCAAAATAATAATGTATTAAAAATATCCTTGGGGGTATGTACATCTTGATGAGGTAGTTTCTGTAGGATGTTGGCACATGCCAACTATAGGGCTCTTGTCGAGAAGGATTGAGTCTTCTTGACAATACAACGTTGTAGTTGACATGTGGCATCACCCTTCCGCATTGATCATCTATATCTACACACATCTAGAACTCATACTTGAACCTAGTTTCTCTCTAGGTTTGGATAGGAGCAAATTTAGGATAGGAATTAGCTTCCAAAGGCTTAGGGTACATTTGCACATTTAGATGACTTAGGTCAAATGAGTATGCCCATCTACCCTAATCCTTTGTCAGTGTCTTCCTATAATAGGTTATGTTTCTATCTAGGGCTAGGGTAAAACCTAGAACAAGTAGAGTGGTGGTAGTCAGTAAAGACCAATCATGATAATAGAAGAGTGAGGTAAAAGATGTATTCCAAAATGACGAGTATGCCATCTAGGAATAGTGACATACACAATATGTTATAAATCTTTGGCCAAAGTATTACAAACTGCTGGTTGCATTATCATATGTCACCAAGTTTAAAACAATGCGATATCAAATGAATATTGGTAACAAATATTCTGATGTGTTCTTTATACAGATCACTCAAGACTCAAAGTAGGGTAGGATGACAAATTATATGAATTATACAATATGTATTCAATACATAAGATAACATAAATAGATCGGTGAGACACTGAGTCATTACAGGTGCATGTGTTTATCCATTGAATTTGATTGGCATGGAATGTTTATTCTAAATATTGCTTTATTTAGAACAGTGAACATTATTAAAAAAAATCTCTTGACTCTAAAGACTTAAAATGGGAATGTTACAGGACATGCAAAAATCATATGACATAATTTCTTTGGAATTTTTATACTCTCTTCTCTATAATCTGGGTTATAACTCTCATTTTATTAAAATGATTCAAGATTGTACTAAAGATCTGAGCTTTTCTGTTATCATAAATGGAAAACCCAATGGATTTTTCAAAGCTAAAAGGGGTTGAGACAAGGGGATCATTTATCCCCTTTTCTGTATATAATTATTGCTAAAAATTTGTGTAGATTATTCCTTAAATCCCATAGAGAAGGAAACATGGAGGGGATTAAGGTGGCTAATGGTATTGAAAATCAATGTCTGTAGTAGTTTGTTGATGATACGGTCCTTTTGGGTCATGTAGTTGTTCAAGAAGCCAAGACTATCAAAGGTATCACTAAGAAGTATGAGAGAGCTACAAGGAAAAAAATTAACTTTAGGAAAATCTCTTGTTTCTTTATAAATGTTGAAGAGGAACAACATAAAAGATTGGCTACCATCCTGGATTGTAATATAAAAAATCTCCTAGATTCCTACTTGAGAATGCCTCTCTATGGGATTAAACGTGAAGGAGGAGGTTGGAACCAAATCATTGAGAGATTTTATAAGAATCTTACCTATTAGAAAGGATCTTTACTCTCTCAAGCTAAGAAGGATCAACTTCTTCATAGTAGTATGTAGTTCATTTTGGTGTATATCATGTCCATTTTTATTCTTCTAAGCAGAGTCAATAAGACCATTGAAGGAATTCAGAAAAGGTTCCTATGGACTGGATCTGAGGATAAAAATAGATTACTTTTGGTTACTTGGGACAAGGTTACTCAACCCAAGGATAAGGGTGGTTTGGGTCTAAAGAATATTCAGATTATGAACCATGCCCTCATTGCTAAGGTGGGGTGGAGGCTACATAAAGAGGTTGTTATCTAGGTGACTGCTTACGAAAGTGAAATGTTTTTTTCCCTTTAGTAGAATGATGGATTTCTTCAACAACATGGTGCTCCCGAGAGGCTCTATATTCTGGAACAACTTTTGTCAAACTAGGAAATTGTTAATCAAAGGGTGCAAATGGAACCTTGGAGATGGTTCTAAAATCAAATTCTGGGAGGATCCTTGGGTGGAGGATGTTTCCTTAATTTGAATGGCCCATGGAGTGAGCTTTGGTATTTCTAATCTAATGAGAAAGGATCTCTTGTGTGTTTTTACTGGGATGTGGAATGAATATGGTATCCTATCAGTCCCCACTCCTTTTTTTGATGGGGATATTCAAAATTTTCATGAGTTAAATAGGAAAATCATGGATCTTCATATCCCACCTGACATCGTCGAGAATGAGCTAATATGGAGACTTGCTAACATAGGGGATTATGAGGTAAAATCTGAATATTTAACAAACTTTGATCATTTGGAATCAAATAACGTTTGGAGGAAGGTTTGGAATAAGCATCTTATCCCTAAGATCAACATTTTTTTGGGAAGTCATCAAAGGTAAGGTCCTTACTATTGATCAACTCAGAAGGAGAGGAATGATCATTATTAATAGATGTGGGTTGTGTAAGGACATTGAAAAAACCATCAAGAACTTGTTTCGGAATGTCCTTCCAGGAGATGTGGCCCTCTTACCTAAGCAATGGAACTTCAATTTTTAGAATGACATGGTTAAAAATGTGGAAGTTGTCCCTACCTCATGTTTTATGGGGAATTTGGATTGAACGTAATAATAGGATCTTCAGGAACAAATCAGTCAGCTCAAGTAGGGTGTCTGATAAAGTGAAATGAGCTCTTAAGGATAACTCCAGGATCCTTAAACCCAAATAGGTCAAATTGTGTCCAAAGTGAAAATGGACATTCTTAGAAACTTAGAGGCTGAATCCACCACCACCATTAAGGAAAAATTGAAACTTAATGTCAAATGGATAAAACTGTCGGATGACAACCACAAGCTCAACTTTGATAGCTTGGCCCATGTGAATGAAAAAGTGGTGACGGAGGGGGTCCGGTTCATGACCATAGTTTAAATTTCATTGGTGCCTATGTGGAGCCTATAGGTAACCAATTTAACAATGTCACCGAGGCCGAGCCATGCTTTTGGGTGTTAGATTTTGTCATGATTTAGGAATAAAAATATGATTATTGAGGGTGATTTGACATGTGTCATAAATGCCCTCAAAGAAATAAGAATTTTTTTGGAATCTTAATAATTTGATTATGGAGGCACATGTCATTCTTGCTTCATTTGAACAAGTGGTCATTCAACACACTTATCGGGAAGGGAACAAACCGTGGCGGCGGATGCGCTGGTCGAAATAGGTACCACCATAGTGGATTTGAAGACGTGGATTGGGACAATGTAGGAGGAAGGGTTATTATGAAACCCATGGTTCACATGTTTGGGTCTTCGAAAGGAATTCCCTTTTTTAGAAAACTAGCCTTGTCAATTTCACTTGCTTTTTCCCCAATTTTTCCTAGTTTATCTCGTAAGTATGTGAAGGTGTTCATCTTGCAGGTTTCATGGGGGTGATAGGGTGAGAATCAATCCCTCTACTTTTCTCCACCTCAAAAATGACACAGCTCTTTGGAAATTGTTGCATAAAGGTGGTTTTACCAAGTTCATTTGATGGCTCAAAGGTAATGACCCTATCCTGTCCGTTGATTTTGTTATTTTCTAGAAGGATGGTTTTTAGTTTTTCATGGGGTTCATATTGATGTTTCAAGAATGAATGAAATATTTGAGGTTATTGGGTTAAAAATGGAGGGCCTCAAAAATTTAAAGACAAAACCAGGAAAAAACATGAAATTTTTACTTTCTTTAAATTCGGGAAAAAATAATAGCTTATGATGATGGTATTTCTCGCACCTTTCTATCGGATAGGTGGGATGATGACTTCTTGGTTATTGTGAATTATTTGACCCGAAGGAAATTTTAAAAATAAATTACTCATCATTTGTTTATCCTCAATTTTTTCCATCAGAACCAAACTATGAGTCTTGCTTATTTTCTCTATTAGTCATTTCTCTCAACCAATGAGGATTTTAGGAAAGAGAATACGGATATCCCCTCCACCAGGGTCTCATTATTCACATGGTTCAAAGTGGTAAATTGGACATTCCTTTCTCTATCAATGACTATGATTCTGATCAGGAAACCCTCTCTTCCCACATTAACAAAATTAAGAAACAAAAATTTATTAATCTGGATAGGGGTATTGCAGATGCCTTTTGTAATCATAAAAAAGGAATCAAGAATTTAGATGAAAATTCCACTAAAATGGCCCATGAACGTGTTTAATGGGAGGCCATACTTGATGAGGGTTGAGACCACTACTGATACCATTCTAACCATCAACAAAAACCTCATAAAGGAGCTAAAATATTTCCATCAAAGAATTTATTCCTAGAAAAAAACCATCAGTGGTATCTAAGCTGATTATGTTATGCAAGAGTAATGGATTTCTATCCTACAGGATCAGGTTACTACTAAAGAGGGGAAAATAAGATGAATTTGATGTTGAGTTCTTCTAACAATGAGGATTCAGATACTGGTGACAACTCGGGTATGGTTGTTGAGTCCAATCATAACAAGGATCAGAGGGAAGAGTAGGTCGAGACCCAGACTGAGAATGAGGTAGTCAACCATCTAAAAAGGGTCATTATCAAGTCAGTCTAGAGAAGGAGAGATGGTGGTCTGAGTACCGATCTCATAGAAAGGATACTGATGAACTATTTACGTACATATTGCTTCCTTTTCTTTATGTTTACTTTCCTTTATCTGTCCCTTTAGGACTTTAAAATCTCTCAGTATTAATTTACAAACTCTTATAGATTGGCCTTGTTTGTGTGGGGGCATGTTGTCAAGTATTTTTGACTCTACCTCCATGGCTCTTTTTTAGTTTTTATCTTTGAAAAAATTGCTCCTCTTTGTATGGGGTTTTTTTGGTCCCTGGTTTAAAACCAAACCTTTTTTATCTTATCTATAAATAATCTACCATGAATTGATCATAAAACAAAGAAAAACTAGAGATATGAAACAAGTAATTAGTAACATTTTAAATGTCCCATGCCACCCAAAAACATTTCCATCACAAGGATCCTAACCCTATTTAACCAAATCAACACAAGGAACTATATCATTGAATAGATATTATTATAACACGGTTTATTATTACATGTTTTAGTTTCCTCTATGGTTAGGTAATCATATTGATATCTTCAAAATCACAATTTATATAAGTTTCCATTATATGGTTTCAAAAATTTTATTAATTTCTAATTTCCCATCATTAGGGTTCAAATAGTGCCCTAGCAATATGTTTTCTTAGTTCAATAACATGGTAAGAAATAACAATCCAAAAATAAAAAACATTAAACTAAGATTAGAATCTAAGCATTAATGCCACTCATAGCCATCCCATACTAATTATAAGAATTGCATTTACAATGACTCTACGAATTGGGTTTACTTCATTTTTGGACCCCGGAATATTGACCAAGTATAAAGGCACATAGGTGCCTAGGGTCCTAGTCATGAAATGGCACGTAAGGAAAAATCACGCGAGAGAAAGGTTTAGGGAAGCACATAGCACACACGATGCACAAAAGGAGGCTCAAGACTTAGTCAATTTGAGTGCCCAGGGTATAACACGTGAAAATCATGATTGGTTGTGCATGGATAAGATGCCAACTTGGCGATAGAATGGCCCAGGAAAGAGCATGCTTTAGATGGAATCGTTTATAAGAAAATCATGAGGTAAAGTGGAAAGCCTAGGCCTTGAGAAGCATGCTCGCATGGACCACATTCGACACTTGGCCCCATATCTGAGGATGTTGGAAGGTGATTTGGTAGTGTAGGAGAATTATAAATACAAGTGCTTGTGGGGTAAAACATATACAAGTATGAGGTATAGCGAGGTTAGAGAGGGAGCGAGCTTTGCGAATTACTTGTGAGTGGATATTTGTATTCAGGAAAGAATGTACTAAGCATGGAGTTGTAATTTTTCTTTTTCATTATCTTAGTTACATGCGTCTAGTGATATGCATGACTGCGGTCTACTCTCTGTGACACTCTGTAATGAATCAATGAATATAATGAGGTTACCTTTTATAAATAGACATGGATATCAATTGTTTTAATGCATATTTATCTCATATGAGTTCTCTTTCCTTTCATGCTATGTATGAATGCTTGTATAATTCTTTCTATCATAATGCATGTTCCAGATTCTATTAAAGTACTTAGTCTAAGGTGACTACAAGGATCTATAGGCTGTTCTAAGCCCTATGGTCCTTATATGTTTCAAACTCCCTCATAAAAACTCTTACACTAATCATAAATGATGCTTCCCACTAAACTCACATAAAAGAGGACTCGGTACCCGTGCGTGCCTCAGGTGAGAGATCAGCTTCTACTGGGTGATAGGCCGGCACACATGGGGTTTCTTCCTTTTATGATGGGACTCAAAATGACTACATCTTGGTTTCGTTTCTAGGACCTCTTTTTGAAGTTATAGTGAGATATAGCATACATCATGATCTATGTAGTGAGGAATGAAAAATTGATTAACATTGGACAATGTTGAATCATGGTTCAAGAGCACAGAGGGTGAATTTTCTTAGAGATTCAGCACTGGACTGAGTTTAATGCACATAGATGGGTAGAAGAGAACCTCTACCATGATCTGTATGAGACCTTCTTCTACTACTTCCTAGTAGAACTATATGAATGGCTTTCACTTATGCATCTAGATAAAGTTGGCATTATGGATCACATGTATAGACCGAAGAAGACTACCAAAGGTTGTAGGATGTAGATCTAATATGGACCCATGTTGTAGATCATTGGTGGAGAGGAGTACTTGACTAGTTACACTCTGGAGTATGCCATTTCCATGTATTCTTGTCTGGAGGTTATTGAGTTTGAATTTCTACGAGAACCTAGAGGAATGTTTCTACGTGTTATTCCTCTAGCTATGAAGATATTGATGGTTACCATGAGTTTATAGGCTTTCCCAATGGCCATCTAAACCATTCTGAGCACTGGGTAAGGGAGCTTGGGTGGAGGAAGATGAAAACTATCACAACAAAAAATGAGAGGGAAGAGAGATGGCTCAAGTATAGTGAAGCGCGTAAAAGGAGATTACTAGATGATGCAAGGTTGCTAGTGTGATGGATCTATAGAGACAGATGTTTCGGGGAAGGAGTTGAGGTTCACGCGGAGGATGTGGAACCTAAGCAGTCTATGCTAGCCCATCTTAGCAAGTGCATGAGGAAGACCCCTTTAGATTTTGGTGAGAGTTCGTCACACGGAAAAGGAGAGTCAATGGTGCATATCTGAACCCACCTAGTGACCAAGCCCTAGCACTTGGTTTTCCCAAACCAGGAAGAAGTGTTATTGACCCAGTTGATATCAGTGGAAGAGACAAATCTGTACCTAGGAGATACAATTTTATAGTTCCTTCTTCTATGGCTACACATATTCCAGTATTTGGAGGAGTCTTTGGACAAGGAGCAAGTATACAAGCTTTTAGTCTCGCATCAGGGAGTGGCACGGGACATAGTAGTGGGAGTGGAGCACTATCACAGACCATCGGTGCATAGTTTAGTGGGACTATGGGGGCACTTGGCATAGCTCCTACAGGCCCTATTGGACCCAGTGGTTCAGTGGATCTGGTGGCTTTGGAGGCACAGGACCGGTGGACCTAGTGGATCAGGTGGTGGAGGAAACACGGAGGGAACCAAGGCTCTGGCTCAGGAGGAAAAGGAGCCCAGCCACTTTGCCTCAAGTATTCTTTGAAATGTCTCTACATTTACCATATTATAGGGGCATTGAGGATGTTGCGGAACATGTTCATAAGTGTGAACTGCTATGGCGCACGAAGGGTATCACAACCCTAGAACGGAAGGCTAGTCGAGTTTACAATCACATTACAAGGGCACGTGCATAGATGGTATAGGAAGTATGACCCTCATCAAATGGTGGTGGACTATACTACCTTAAAGAATGCATTCTTTACAGAGTTCCACATTCTTGAGTTTGAGCAGAAGAGCATCACCACTTTGAAGGAGATTCAATAAGGAATGGCAGAGAGTGTGCAGGAGTATGATGGACACTTTAAAAGTCTCTTGTCTAAATTATCATATGATATCCATCCTTCTTAGCATGCACAATGGTTTATTAGAGGATTGATCACTCCTTTTAGAAGGGTCTTGTCTCATAAAACTTTTACAAAATTGCGTGAAGCATTGGAAGGTACCTTTCATGTCGAGGCTGTTGGTAGTATTGATACTAGCCTTAGCCAATTCTTGGAGGCTCAAATTGCTACTATGGAAATATAGTTGGAAAAATTATCTTCAAGCACAGCCCATGATACTCTTAGTGGTTTTTGGTGAATAGATTGTGAAATAGAGGGACACGTTAAGGATAACTGCCCCCACGAGGATGGTACATGCTTTGACACTGGATTGTGAAATTTGTCATGGGGACCATGATGCAAGTAGATGTCCCTTGCTGCAGCGTGATCAGGAAGAATGTATCTTGTTATTGTAAAATTTGCACCTCTACAACCCATGATACTAAGGACTGTAGGCTCATTGATTAGATCCATGAGGCCATTGATCATGGGGTGCACCAAACTAGTGTTGCCAGTGGTTCCAAGGATAATGATCACCATTATGAGGAGCGTATAGAAGGAGGCACGCATGGAAGAGGTTTTTGAGGAGGATTCCATGGTCAAGGTAACCACAGAGGAGGAAGGAGTGAGTTCCCATGTGGAACATGTTTCAACTATGGATCTACAGAACATTACAAGTGTGAGTTCCCGGACCTGTTGTAGTGCTCATGGTGTGGAAAGAAGCATAAGTATGAGGATTACCTAGAATTATTTGAGCATATGAATTAGAAGCATTGAAAGGACAAGGTCAACGTAATGGTGAGTATTAAGAAGCGGACATATAGTGGATGCCCGGTAACACGGGATGAAGGTTTGGAGCTGGTCTTGGTAACAATAAGGGTATAATCCTCATGCGTGAGAGAGGTACCAAGATAGAAAACCCTAGTTTCAAGAGAGGAGGTCATTCATGGAAAATATCTAGACCCCACGCATCAAAAGGAGATATATTAGGACACCATGGATGTTATTCGAAGCTTATAAGGGGAGATCCAGTGTCTAAAGGAGAAATCCAGGAGGGAGGAACAAGGAAGGAGAGTCGAGGTGCAAAAAGGATGACCTGGATGAGGTCAAGGAGGTGTGTAAAATGCTAAGGTAGGAGAATATCATTCCCTTGCTAGGATCCTGGTTGAGAGAGAAGGTACCATGCGCCAGAGAAGAGTGTGAGAGATAGGTCTTGCACATGAACCTTCCCCCTCACAGCCTCAACTATGACAAGGAGATTACGTTGAATGCAGTTGTAGATGGATGGATCCTTAGCAATATCCTCATTAACATAGGTGCGAGAGGTTAATGTTCTGACTTTAGATGCATGGCATCAAATGGGAAGACCTGCATTACAACCATCTTTAAATGTGTTGTATATGGCAAACAAGACTAAGGAAATGCCCATCGGTGTCTTGAAGGATGTGGCTATTACTATCCAAGGAGCCAAGTTTACTGGGGACTTCAAAGTCTTGGCACTTGCCAAGGTGGACAATTTCCCACCTTACTTGGGTGTCCTTGGTGTTACAAAAACAATGTGGACCTTCAGTTCAAAAAAGGGTACATTAGCTTTGAGAACAAGGAGGAATGGGTCATTATACCCCTGGTTGATGGGAAGTTGACACCCTATATTGAACTATTGGGAGAAGAAGTTCTAGACAAGATTTATGTGTGCTCAATCAGAGACCCTAAGATGATACACCCTACTAATGGGGTTATCCAGTTTGAATATGCTTAGTTAGTGAGTGATACCACTAGTCGACATATGACAATTAGGTACATGGAACTTACGAATTAATGGGACATTAGTTGAGAGGATCGGTGATCTAGGTAATAAAGGTGCGTACGGTTAGGCACCTTAGAGGAAAATAACTACCCAAGTATTCAGGAGGAGCCTTCCTTGATATCTTTCTACAGGAGGTAGAAGCTTAGAGGAAGGATGAGAAGGAACAGAGGGAGATGTTAAGTTATGTCTTTCCCGGTACAACAGTTTGGTGGCGGGCCACACATCAGGTGATCCTTTTAGAATAGCGCGAGGTAAGAATTGCTCTCTCTGTCGAGATTCTCTAGGAGTAATGTACCCACCATCATCAATGAGTACTATGGGAAGGAGCCCATCTCTTTCCATATCCAAGAGTGTGAACAGTCTAGAGAGAGGGCACGAAAGATTTTCCACCTTCCCTTTGGGTGCACAAGTTGTATTCTACACTGTAGGGTTATGGGTGCACATGGTACATTCATTTAGAGACATGTCACCAGACAAGGAATTGGAAAGAGCTCGCGGCTGACCTTATTCAAACCTTTGATTATCGGAGTACCAAGCCATCGGTTGATAAGGCATTACAAGGTATTAAGCACCTTACCATGGGGGATAGTCCTAGGATGGAAGATAGGCTATTAGAATTACTAGGTGAACCAAGATTGGAGGCACATTTTGAAGAAGAAGAGGAAGCAGAAGAGTTACAACTTGAGCACGCGTGTTTGGAAAAAGAGAAGGGAAAGTTGGTATATGTGATTGATGGAGAGGAATCAGAAATCTTATATGTTAGCCATTCTATAGGGATGTGCGAGGTAGTGGATAGTGTAGATGTTTGTGCTGTGCCTACCATGAGCCTTTAAAGATGAAGAAAGTTAACATCGGTTTATAAGAAGAACCTAAGGAAGCTATTATTGGGGATTACTTTGACAAAGAAGGAAGTATCAAAGATCATTGATACATTGCGCATGACTTTGAGGATTTATTTCCATGCGGTTATCATGAGCTCAAAGGTGTTCACCATTGCTTGGGGGAGATGAAGATAAAACTGAAGGATGGTGCATGCTCGGTTAGGAAAAGGCCCTATCGAATGAATCCCAACTTGCACATGAAGGTCAAGGAGGAGATAGACAAAATGATAGCTTCGGGATCATTGAGGCAGTGGAAGAATCATAGTGGATAACTCGATGGTAATCAACATCAATAAGGATGGATAAACTCGAGGACTTGGTTAAAGAGATGGAGTAGATTGTGGACATTTTGGCACCCAAGGAGTTGGCCCGAGTTTCTATGAACCGAGTACCCTTATGGGTGACCTCTACCGAAGGCACGGGGGTGAGGTTGAAGTATGGAATAAGCTATAGGAAGACCTTGAGAAAGATTTTCCTAGCTTGTTGAATTAATATCCCCCATTCTTCATTCTTTCCCGATTCTTTCATTCCTTATTCTTTTTCTAAAGTGTAATACTTTTCATTGGTTCCCTAGACAACGAGCATCTTGGTCAAGTAAAATGTTTACGAGGAAAAAGAACAAGTGTAGTGCTGGGTGATGTTGAACCCCAGGAATATTGGCCAAGAATGAAGGCACATAGGCATGCGGGGTCCCAGTTATGAAAAGGCGCGCAAGGAAAAATAACACGAGAGAAAGGTTTAGAGAAGCACATAGCACACACTACATGCGAAGGAGGGTCGGGACTTATTCAATTTGAGTGCCAAGGGAAGAACACGTGAAAAGTGTGTTCGGTTGGACGTGGATAAGATGTCGGCTGGTGATAAGCTGGCCCAGGAAAGAGCATGCCTTAGATGGAATCTTCTAGAAGAACATCATGAGGTAAAGTGGAAATCCCATGCACGGGAGAAGCATGTTCACATGGACCACATTCGACACTTGGCACCAAATTTAAGGATCTTTGGAAGGCAAGTTGGTAGTGTAGAAGAATTATAAATACAAGTGCTGTAGGGTAAAACATATACAAGTATGAGGAATAGAGGGTTAGAGAGTGAGCAGAATAGCTCTGTAGAATTACAAGAATCTCAAACCTAGTTTTCCATAGTCATCTTCACATAATAAAAATATTCATAGATATGTCCAAAAATTCAACATTATCATATCCATAACATCATCTCATTTATTTAATAAAGTCACTAGATTTACTCCACACAAAATCTAGATAAACATGACATATACATGGTCATATCAAAAATTATGTTCCAATTTATACCAAAATCATAATCAAGATAGAAAATTTTCTTTTCCATTATTATGAATTCTAGCGAATCATAGTTAGAATATTTTTCTCATTCTTAAGAGATAGGTTTCTATCCTGGGACCTATAGGTTATAAAATTCCACCGAATTGTAACAAAGTCATATGGATTTTCGTTTCATATTTATCCAATTTATACCAAGACATAATTAAGATATACAAAGCATTTATATATGGTTATCAACTTCTATGTTGTTAAATTGTGACCTATTGTTAGACCTCAATCAATGGTTAAAGTTGTAGTATCATTTACGTGAGGTACCGCTTTATTCTTACATTGTTCACAATACTTTTTAATTTAATTCATTCTATTTATTTAATTAATATTTTCATATGTATAGCTTGTTTTACTTTCTTATTTGTCATCCTTCATGGGTTTTCAATCTTATCATGTTTTTCATTAATTCAACCCAACTCACAAAAAATAATATCATTCATATAATATTATGTGTCTTTTCTTGATCAATACATATTACTTAACAACTAAATCTAATTTATCCTATATTTTCTAAGTGTTAAATAATTCGTCTATACATACCCATCTGTTTCACCTAATTCTTAGAGCATTTCGTTGAATATTGACAAAACAGATAAGGGTAAATGGGCTAGGAGGAATACACCAAGTTAAAGCTAGTTAAAGGTTGTTACACACATATGAATTCTTGATACACAAATGATCGTGAGAGCTTCCTTTTGGCTAGGAGAAACTACCCGAAATGAACAACAAGACCATAAAAAGAAATTAAATATCATATGACACTGGACTGCCTAGCGTATGCTAGTTCCGAAAGTGTGGTACTCCTAGAAGGTCATGTCGATCCACTATTTAAAATAATTCAATGTTAATAATAACTTAAATCCTACTGTAGTTAAAATGATTTAGGTATCTCATTCGACTACAATGAAAAAATTCGTTCACAAAAAGCTAATCTATGATTGAATTTGAAGGAAAGGTCTCTGTCATAAATCTTATCTTGGTAAGTGTTTGGTTTTGGGTGTTTTGTGGGGAAGTTAGGCCATGTTCTTGGTATGAGGGTAAAACACAGAGACCAACATCGGTCTAGTGTAACCAATGAAGATTCATGATGGACTGACAACGGTCATGGGTAACCAAAGATTGGTATAGTCAAGTGACGCAGAAACTTATTAAAATCTTGGTGTTGGGACAAATCTGAGGCTACATGAAAATGGAGAGGGTAATGAAAAGGTCTATGGAGATCTTAGGTATACTTAGAGGTGTTTAAGAGTCAGGTATGGGAAATTTAGTGGTGTGGGTGAAGGAATGATCAAACTTGCATGAAGGTAAATGGTGGGAGAATGGGAGTGCAAGTAGAAATTAATAATAGAGGTAACAGAACCTACTAAAATGAAAATGGATGAATGCTAGTTAAAAAAATACTTACTTTTGTATGAGCTTGATGGATGGATGGAAATGGTAGTTGATCAGATGGATGGAATTTGATGTGGTGATGGTGCTTCCTCGGATGCTTCGTGAATGCAAATGGCTCTGTGATCACTTCTAATGTTGGCTGTGGATGTTCGGATGCGTGTGTAAATGTTGGTTCTACTTGCATGCAGCTCTAGTTTCATCCCTTGTTCTCTGAATGTGCCAGCCTCAAAATAAGGTTGTTTTGGGGAATAAATGCTAACTTACAATGGTTATTGAGATTGGCCGGCGGTGGTTTAGGGTGACCGGCATCGCTTAAATTAATATTAGAGTGGGGTGAAAGGGGCCATGGTTAGGTGAGTGTGTTCAAGGTGATTATTTGATGCAAGACCAAGGGAGTGTGACCCAATTTTGGTGTCTATATTTTTCTCCTTTTTGTTGCATAGCTTGTATTTGTAAATGATGTTGACAAAAATAAGATGTGGTTGCCCCATGTGTGGGTGAAGGTGATCCCCTCAAACCTAGAACTGATGAGGAAGAAGGTAGAATCGGTGAGTGGTTTGATAAAAGGTGAATGTGATGAAAAGGAAGGTTGGCAATGGTGGTCAAGGGGTAAAAGGTCCAATCGGGTAATCCATGTAATGGGTTAGGGTCAAAGGTAAAGTAATGATCAAATGAATGCACACATATAAATTGCAGCATGGTACTAGGTTGAAGAGCATGCAAACTCTACGTTGTCTAAGGTCGAGAGGTTTATCCAAACAAGGTTGAGGTGATTTTGGTATCCAAGGTATAGGATATGGTCAGGAAACACATCGCAGTCGGGTGCAATAACGTTTAGGTATGTTCGTACACTAAAGATTGGTTTAGGATAAATGGTCATAACAAGAGGCAAGGTAAGGTCATTAGGTTAAACAATGTGGGTAATAGTGTCGCAAGGTATAACGAGCACATGAGGTCACGAGTCACTAGCAATGTTCCAGTCTAAGTATCTAGGTCACAACACGGGGTAGGGCCAAGGTACGGGTAAAATAAAGAGTCGCCAAATGATGAAGGGGTTAGGTGGTAACTGATAAGGTCAAGGGGTAAAGTTAAGTGTCCATGTCGGGTGTGGGTGAGGTAGAAAGGATTCGAAGCCAGCAAATTAGGTGTAGTGTGTAATAATAAGACTGAGAAAGATAATCGACGATGGTCATAGGGAACCAATGCTGATCATCATGAACCAATCATGGTAGAATAGGGCACAAGACTGATGGAAGTCAAGGTAAAACCATCACCAATCAAGGTAAAACCGTTCTTAGCCGGTGAATTCGGGTAGGCTATAACAAGAAAAAAGTTCGCATTTTGAAAATCATTTACCATTTACCAAATTGGAGAAAATGACAAGACAAAGATAAAGAGGTGGAAAGTGACCAAATGACACAGAGATATGAGTTGGTGAGCCACAAAGGGATTGATTATTGGTGGATAGGTGGGTCTACGAGTGCGGTGATTGGATTGGGTGCTTGTTTTTATTTGATTGAGCTAGTTGACGATCGGTGATGGCGAGAGGCGGAGAGGATCGGTGGACCTACACGGTGGCACGAGGTGCCACCACATATACGGCAACATGTTGAGGTAAGATCCCATTCCTATTGTTCTTTGTTGTGAGTAAGTGGAGAGTAGTAATTGGGTAGGAGGGAAAATGGGGTTTTCTTAGGGCAAATTATTAAAATTTGAATGTGGGGGTTTAATGAGAAAAGGGGAACAAGGGATGGTAGATTTAGGTAAGTAAGGGGTGGGAATAGGTAATTAGGTAGGTATTGGTAGGGGAAATGGGTAAAAAGGAGGAATGTGGGAGAAAAAGGGGAGGGTGTCACGGGTTTTTTTCCGTGATGAGTGACCAATGTCGGTTTTCTCTTAGCCAACATTAGTGGCTACAAATGACCGTATCGGTCATAGATGTGATGACCAATGTCGGTATCATTGGACCATGGTCGATTAATGTTGACCGAGGCCACGATCAATGAGCTAAAGAGGAAAACCCTCAAGGAGCTAAAATGGATGGGTTATAAATAGACATGTAGAGGTAGGGATATTTATGGGTATGGGTAGGTGAGTGAATAAGGAAGATCGGTGAGAGGGGCACAATGAAAATAGGTGAGGGTCTAAGGTGGGGGTAGATAGGGGGTGCTGATTTAGGGCATAGATATAGGTGAAAGGTTGATTCAGTTAGGGTAAGTGGTATAGAGTGGGTGACAAGGTTGCATGCAGGTGTGATCAAGTTTGATTGATATGATTGGTTGTATACATGCCAGGGACCAGCTGCGGATGAGGGATAGAGTACCTCCCTTACTCATGGAGATACGAGGGAGACAACACATGAGAGAGTGGATCCATGTTGTAGATGTGGGTCGATTGGTGACGACGCTACCGACACATTGTCCAGAAGTGAGCTTGATGGTTTCCCTCATCGATAGACGGGATTCAATAACCAATACATTCCATTTGCTAACGGGTGAGATCATGATCACCCTAGAGGATGTTTACAAGATCCTGCAACTTCCTATAGTAGGTACACAGAGTACTCGATCTCCTCGAGGCATCGAGGAGTTATTGTTACCCATGTTTGGAGAGGGGCTGACATTATTAATATTCCATAGTGCCGGCATGAGCTACGAGATGATGTCTGAGCCTACCCCGAGGAGATGAGGCTGGTAGTGATTTTAATGGAGGTAGTTTGTTGTTTTGCCTTTGTTAGATGCGAGAGGGTGGGAGATTCCCACGATCACTAATGGGAGTCCTATATGACACGGTGGAGAGAAGGACATGGTTTGTAGGGGGCTGTATTCTTGGTACAACTATATATGGAGTTGTGGGCATATGGGTGACTACGGCGTTCAGCTTTGTGTTGTACATTCTTGTTACATTATTGGGCTTATAAGTACATTGTGTATGTGCACCTAGTTGGTATGCCTTGAGATGATGCATTTGAGCCGAGGTTTTGTTGAAGTGGGCTATAGGTGATGGGTGTCGATTATGGGAGAGCATCGAGCGGGCTAGAGTAACACATGATGTAACCTATTACAGGTGGTTACTTGGAGGGTTTGTCTAGCATGGACATTATTTGGAGGTCATAAATAGGCTATCCATCATACTATTAGATGGCGGAAGAGCTAGATGGGCTACAAATTTATAGGTGGATAGAGGGCGATGGGTCGGGGAGCATGAGATGCTACCCATAGACCGGTCGAGACGGTAGTTTGGGTTGCCACAGATATACCCCCATCCTTCCCTCAATATAAGAGAGATGATGTGGAGTGTCCTAGGTCTCCACCATGACCTATAGTGATGACTAGGTAGGAAGAGCAGTTGGCTGACCGACAGATAGATGATTTCAAAGTGATAGACAGGTACAGACAATAGTTGGCTACATAGCTATGAGTAATACGGCCAAGGACGGGGTAGCTATATTTGGCTCTGATCACATTCTGACAGAGAGATGTCCTATAGGGGTAGGTGGCTACCCTAGTGACCCATTTGGGCATAGTACAAGGTCATCTAATAGGGTCCAAGCACACGTTGTGACCCTACGAGCATAGGTGGTTGTTTTTAGGCACGGGAGTACGAGGACTAGCACCCGCACTTTTGAGGGAGAGGGAGAGGGTGGAGATGAAGATGGGGTGTAGGTAGCCACCCTACAAATGAAGGTGAAAGGTTTACAAGGCTAGTTGGCCATGGTGCGGGGGCATGTTATAGGTTTCCCGGGGCCATTAGGCCACTACACAAGCACAAATAGTGGTCCTTTAGCCCCGGTACAAGTATAGGCTCCGAGGCCGATGGCACCACCACAAGGGCAAGGATAGGGTCCCATTATTCAATCGGGAGCAGGGAAGGGTCGAGAGGCCAATGGTACCATCATAGATAGTACCCGCTACTAGATTAAGAGATGCCATGAGTGAGGTGAGATACTATAAGGATCATTTGATGACAGTGGGGATATATATCTTATCATATACCGAGTACGAGCATAACAGCCTCGGCCGAGAGGAGCAGATCCTACACGAGATAGTGTGGAGAGTACGAGGGGCCATCAAGTCGAGGGCTGGTTTATGGTCATTCCACTAGTGCATGGAGGCCAGCTTAGAGGAAGGACCATCATGGGCCGGAACCGACTGGGTGAGGCAAAAGGAGGTTAGTTAGGCAATGGGTAAGAGGAGTAGGGGCGGACACATATGAGATAGGTTTGGACATTATATGGGGTGATGATTGAGCTCCATGCATGATTATTTTATTGTTTATATCATATTTTTGACTATATACCAGCCTGCGCGCTGATGATAGTGAGGATGTATATGATAGTTTTTGATATTTTGTTATATACACCGGCCTACGTGCCAAAGATATTTGAGAGTCATGTATATAGATACACATGTTTAGATGATTGATTTATATAGATGATGGTGATTATGGTCATTATGTGTATATGGTTGTGTTTAACTTGCTATTTTTTTGTATATGTGATGGAAACTAAGTAGTGTAGATATGATAGAGCCAAGTCATAGGCATGGATCGCGTCGGCTTTTTGTTTAGGCATGGTTGGAGTTAGGTTAAGCATGGATTGAGTCAAGTCATAGGAATGGATTGAATCGGGTTGTGGTTTAGGCATGGATGGAGTCGGGTTGTTAGTTTAGGCATGGATGGAGTCAAGTTGTGGTTTAGGTATGGTTAAGTTGGGATTGGTTCAGTTTGTAATTCATTAATTTGTGTAATTCATGATGTTATGGGTCACATTGAGATGTTTTATAGTAACATGCATGATAATGGTAAAGAAATGGTAGACATAATGAATGTATGAATGATGATGATAAAGATGTGAAGCAATTTTTGTTTTGTTTGGTTTAATTTCCAATTATTGATATAAAAAAAAATTAACTAGGATAGAATGTGAATAGGAAAAAAAAGGGGAAGGAATTGTTTAGGGTAGAGAGTGGCCAAGCTAACCTCCAAGGGCCCCATGCCCTCAGAGTTCTACCTACATAGTCCCGGCGAAAAGGGACCTCAGGCCGATGTAGTTCTCCCATAAGCTAGGGAAAAATTGGAGGAGGTATGAGAATGGGTTGGTAGGTTATTGGCATGGTTGAGTCGAGGTCATTTAGGTATGGGTGAATTGTGCGCACATTGGTATGGGTGATTTTTAAGTTGATTTTGGTGAAAGAGGAAAATTTCCTAGAGATAAACGTCAAAAAGCTAGTCCTGTATAGGATGATCAATACATAATGAAGAAGTTAAAAGATAAGAGGAGGCAAGAAATCCACCTAATTAGTAGGATCATAATGGGTGGGTCATACCTTAGATAGGATGATGAACGTAAGACCCTAAATACATTGCATGATTGATTATTCTAAAGGTGAAGAATAGTCACATGATCACCAAATGTCATGGTTTCAGTAGGTCCCTTGAGGCGGTAGGAAATGAAGGTGTGAATGGTGAGAAGGTGAAAAGTGGTTAGTTTATATGGTGTGAGGTAGCATGCCTTTTGGCAAGAGATCCAAGATCACAATAAGCAAGTCCATGATGAATTTTTTTCTGTTTTGACTTATATTTGAGATAGATTGATCGATGCGGGAAGTCTATATGGGATGAGGAATTAAACTCCTTGAGGTCTTCATGAAGCTGATCGATGTGGGAAGCTTTGGATTCTCTTTTTCCTTTTTTTTTTTTTTTTTTAAACATGCTTTACATAGCTGTCCTTTGAGGTAGGAGTCTATATATAGCAGTGATGTAGAGAGACAGATGTCCTTTTGAGGGAGTCATATTTTCATTGGAAGTTTGACTCAAGGATTTGGATCCCGGGTAAGGGATTTTTAAGTCATGGACAAGACTAAGGTGAAGAATCAGATTCTTATTCAAAAAGCAAGGTAAAATGACCATGGGATCTCATCCGAAAGTAGAAAAAAGTATACATAAGAATCATGCCATGTGTACACCATGGTACACATATTTAAGACAGAGTAAAAGAGTGAAAGGTATGCACATGATTCTTGTTTAATAATTGGGGATGGCATAGTGAAAGGAGGGAAGTGAATAGTTCTCAAGGATGAGCATGAAAAGAGGTGGAAGGTGAGGTAGGACTAAAATTCAATAGTAGAATGGTCGAAGATGTAAGGCATTAAGGGGTTCATGTTTGGGTTTACCATCAGGGAAGATAAACGATATGTAAGTGATCCATAGGTGTGAGTCACAATGTATAGTCCAAGCCAATTAGGAGAAAATTTTCCCGTTTACTTTTTTTCTTCTTTGGTTACATGTTGATTTTCTTTTAGGACAAGGTCACTGACTTGGAAGGTTTGTTTATGGACATGTTTGTCATAGGCACGTTTGATACATTTTTGGTAAACTTGAAGATGGTCAAGAGAATTAAAACGATGTTCATCTAATAACTCAAGTTGTGCTAAATGGTCCTAATGAAAGTCATCATCATTGAGCATGTCATGGAGAGAAATGTAAAGTGAGGGAATTTGGACTTCAAGAGGTAGAACAACCTTTATAACATGGACTAGAGAAAAGGTGTGGCAACATTGTAAGTACGAATACTAATATGGTATGCCCACGGGGTGAAAGGAATGTGTGTATGTTAGTCCTTCCCAGTATCATTAACAAATTTTATGAGAATTTTGTTTAGGGTTCTATTAGTGGATTTGGCTTGGCCATTGGTTTGTGGGTAATATGGTGATGAGAAACTTAGTTGAATACCGAAGGGCATCGTAAAGTTTCCATAAGGTTTTATTTTTGAATTTTTGTAGTTATCGGTGATGAGGCGATATGTAACACCAAAGTGATAGATAATGTGATGATTGATGAACTCACATATTTTCTTGGCTTTTGTGGAGATGAGAGGTATGGCTTCAACCCATTTGGTGTAATATTCGGTAGCGGTGATGATCCATTGATGTCTCTGGGAAGAATGGGGGTTAATTTCTCTGAAAAGATCTAAACCCCATTGAGAGAAGGGCTAAAGGTCATGGGCAACCTATAAGGCATGACTAGGTGTATGATGAAGATTGACATATTGTTGGTATTTTACATAATGCTTAATGTAGTCATAAAAATCATGGTTAAGGGTCGGCCAATAATAACCTAGGTGAAGAATACACTTAACAATAGCAAGACCGTTGAAGTGACCTCCACATATGCCGTCATGAACTTCCTTAATGGTATAAGGAATTTTAGAATTCGTAAGGCACCATAAGAGGATACCATCAAAGTGGTGCTTATAGAGGAGGCTATCCATGATGAGGTAACGAGAGGCCCTTTTAATAAAGGTGTGTTTTCCATTACAAGTGAGGTCAGGAGGCAAGATGAAGAGGGAAAGATAGTCTGAGTATTGTTTATACCAAAGGTCACATGGGTCGGGAGTGGTGGTTCTGATAGAGTAAACTTCATGAGGTAAATAAGAGGCTGATTAGAGTCTTTGTATGGTGACAAATATTTTATAGTCAGGGGGCGAAGAGGGTATCTAAAAATCCAAGCAGGCCATGGTATCTGTAAATTTTTTGGTATAATGGGGGATGTCTTGAAGGGCGTAACAATTGAATATGGTCAAAAGTATGTCCACATGTTGCTTATACTTTTGAATTATCTCATTACGACACTAGTATATACCATTGAATTGGTTTATGACCAATTAAGAATCACCAAAGATGTTGATTGAATTGATATCTAAGGCATAAGTAGCCTCGAGGCCCAATACAAGTGCTTTGTATTCAGCAATATTGTTTGTACAATCAAAATTGAGTTTGAAAGACAACGGAATGGGTTCACCATCAAGCAGAATGAGGATAACACCAGCCTCACCCCCACGCTGACACTTAGAACCATAAAAGAAAAGTGTCATTTGGTAAGCAGGTTCATCTAGGGAAAGGGTAACAATAGACTCATCTGGAAAGTTGAAATTAGGGGGTTGATCCCCAGAAATAGTTGCGTCGGCCAATTGGTCAGCAATAGCTTGGACCTTGATGGACTTTTGATGGATCAATTTGAGGTCGAGGTTGGCCAGAAGCATAATCTAGTGTGAAACATTTTAATTTTCGTAAGGTTTTGTATACATGAAGTGTAAGGGGTCGGTGTTGGTCACAACATAGGTTTTGTGGTTAAGTAGGTAATGGCAGAGTTTCATGGCAAAGAAAACTAAGGCTAAGAAAAAAAATTCAGCATGGGTGTATTGGTTTTCGTAGTCCGTAAGAGTATGGATTATGTAATAAATCACCTACTCCCAATGTTTTCATCGTGATGAGCGAGCATGGCCCCTAAGGAGTGATTGGTAGCAAATATGTACAGTAGAAGGGTTGATCATCTTTAGGTGGAATGGGTATGGGTCGTTGGAGAAGGTATTTTTCAAGGCCTCAAAATCTTAATGGAAATCATCATCCCATTTAAAGGAGACATCATTTTTGAGAAGATGATGAAATGGTGACATCAATCAGAAAGTTGTGAATTGAAATAGTGAATAGACTGCAACTTACCTTGCATTCTCCAAAGATTCCGTAGATTAGTGGGAAGAGGAATTTTGAAAATGGCCTTGAATTTAGCAGGTCAACCTCTATACCACGTAAGGAAATAATAAATCCTAGGAGCTTTCCTGAGAGAACCACAAAGACACACTTCTTGGGTTGAAGGTGAACACAATACTTAATGACATGGTCAAATATTGTTTTAAGGATGGTCGGTGCTCGAAGCGGCATTTAGATTTGGCAAGGATATCATCCATGTAATCTTCCAATATATGGTGCATGATGTCATGGAAGATGTAAGTCATAGCCTGCTGATATGTGGCACTAGTAATTTTAAGGCCAAAAGACATGACTCGATAGCAAAAGGTCCCCTAAGGGGTGATGAATGTGGTTTTGTGTTTATCCTTTGGGGTAAGAAAGATTTGGTTATAACCCAAGAAACCATTCATGAGTGATAGCATCTCATGACCAACGGTAAGGTCAACCATTTTATCAATACCAGGTAGAGGAAAGTCATCTTTTGTGCAAATGTAAAGTCCCTTTGTCACCTTAGTGACTCGAAAAATGTTATAAATCCATTAGGGATAATCAATGGATAAGATGAAGGAAACAGAAAGAAGGCGTTGAAGTTCTTCTTTGACTAGAAGATCAATGTTGGGGTACAAATTTGTGCAAATGTAAAGTCCCTTTGTCACCTTAGTGACTCGAAAAATGTTATAAATCCATTAGGGATAATCAATGGATAAGATGAAGGAAACAGAAAGAAGGCGTTGAAGTTCTTCTTTGACTAGAAGATCAATGTTGGGGTACATTTTCCCAGACTTTTGTTTTATAGGTTTTGCATCGGGAATGGTTATGATATTGTGGACCACTATGGCGGGGTCAATACCGGGCATGTCTACGTAAGACCAAAAAAAAGCATGGTTATGATTTTTGAGAAAAGAATTGATGGCTTCCTGTTAAGAAAGTATCTAAAGATTGACCAATATTTAGAATGTGTGGTTCATCTTGAGTGTGGATGTTGATCTCGATAGTCGATTCCTTCAACATGGTTTACGTCTCGGATGGTAACAACCAATGAATATATGAGTCTTCAAAACCAATGTAGGTGAGTATAAATTCATCATCCTAACATTGAACGACATTAATAAAAGGTGTATCATCATCGATTAGTTTAGGATACATGAAGGGAAGAGAAGAGGGAGCCTCACCCTCGTGTTGATAAGTCAGAGGCCCTAAGGAAATATTTTTTATGAAAAAAAAGTTAGTAGGGATGGATTCTAGATCCATCGATTCTGTCGGTGAAGGTGGTGAAGAAAGTGGAGTAGGTGAAGAAGGTGGAGAAGGGTTGATATCCTTAATGAGTTCAATGCGAGCCTTCTTGGTAGGTAGTTCAGCAAAGCTGATACCACTATGGTCATTATGTTTGCGGGTAGTACATGGAATAATAGTGTGATGGCCTTTCTCGTAAAATCCAAAACAAAACCCTTCCATGCACATCGTTGCAGGAAGGTGTGGGCGAAACAGTGATTGGTGAGTGATTGGAGGTCGGCTAGAAAAATGGAAAGGTTTGTGATGGTGGTTCGGTGTATAGGTGGTAGTATCAAGTCCCCCATAGATGAGATTGGTGTGAAGGTGGGGAGGACCATAAAGAGATACTCTCTCTATGTGGTGATTTTAGTGAGGGTTTTGGTGAAGGATTCCATACTCTTGTGGACTAAGTAATGTGTTGACATTATATAGGTGATACTCCCCCAGAGTGAGGTGTTGAAAAATGCCTTCCAAGGATCGGTGGTCGATATGTGGGTAGCTAGGATAGACGATGTGTTAGAGATTGGATCAGAGGTGGAGCCAACTGATTGGGAGGTTGATGGGTCAGATCATGGAGGTCGTGGATATGGTAGGGATGGAGGATTTTTGTGTAGTTGAGGTAGTGGTGGCACTAGTGGGTGGAGGTGTATGTGAAGAGGAAGTGGTCATGAAAGAAGATGCCTTAATGGGTACAAGCATGTCATTGGGTTAGTAAAGCATGTTGTAAGTTTTGAAAGGTGATGGGTCAGCTAGAATGGTGTAGGTGTGCCCTTCATGCTCAAAATTCACATAACAATGTAAAGTAGAAGGGACATAACCCATGACATAAATCTAGGGTCTACCAAGCAACAAGTTATATTGAAATTGCCCCTCCAAGATGTAAAATAACTCTGGAATAGTATGGGGGCCCACATGAACATGGAGGATGATGGTGCCAAGTGTGGAAGTGATAGCATCATTAAATGAACACAACATGACAAGATGTTTATGCATGTAATTATCAGGTATGCACATTTGGTCAAATACATGGGAGGAAATGATGTTAATGCTAGTGCCCCCATCGATCATAACACATCATACATTTATATTATCAATATGGATGGAGATGAAAAGGGCTCGATAAAGGTCATCAATATGGTGTGGTGTGATCTCTTCATTTGAGAAGCAAAGGGTGGCTACTCGGTTAGTAGGTGGAGGTGTAGAGGAAGGTGGTAATTTGGTGAGAGAAGCTATATGATGAGGTGTAATAATGGAGGCTACGGGTTTAGGGTCATTGGGTAAAACCTCAATATAATAAAGAACCTCCATGAGAGCTTGGCGATGGGATTCGAGAGGTTTGGATGAGGTCATAAAGGGACATTTTGAGGGAGGATTGGTGTAATTTTTTTATCATCGCGGGATGTGTAACCCTTTTAGAAATTGGATTTGTGGGCCCATGAATAGTGATTTCGAGATGCGGGTGTAGATGGTATGTTAGGTATAGGGTTGGTTAGTGGGTTGGTTTCCTTTTTCTTGTCTTTTTTTCGCTTCTAAGCATGGGTAGCAATGTGGATCATGTTGATTTGAGGTGGGGAGGTAGGTGAAGTAGGTGAGCCATGAAAGGTATAGTGACATGAAGGGCAGAAGCCAAGAGCTAGGAAGGAACCTTGTGAAATAAGTTGGGCACACCGATATTTGGGTGGAGGTTTGGTGAGTTCTATGATATGAACCATGTTAATTTCAAATCTTGGAGGTGGCTCTAAGAGTTGTGGGGGTGGAGGTCTTGGTCGTTGAGTAGGCAATGAGGGAAGAACTATGGAAATTGGTGCTGGCGAAATGGGGTCCTCATCGAGAAGGTCATCATCGTCAAAGGTTTCTTCAAGAGGAATCAACTAGACAAAAGCAACCTTCAAATCCTTACAGTCCTCTACATCGTGTCCTAGCAAACGATGGTAGGTGCAAATTTTGGTTTCATCAAATCCCTTTGGTTTGGGCTTGAGTGGGTCGTAAGGTCTAACAGGGGGTAATGTGATGACGAAAGTTTCAAGGAGGTTGATTAATATTTTGGAATAGGATCTTGTTAGTGGATCACAATGGGAGGTGAATGTGGGTTTGGGTGTAGGTGCAACTGATTGTATAGGAAGAGTATTTCCTAGAGGGGGAGAAGGTTGGGCTATGATCTTAGGTGTTGGTCGTGGTCTGCTTAGGTAGAGGCATGGTACATGAACCGCAATAGAGTATGTGGTTGGTTTAACTACCTTATTGGAAGGTAGGTGATTTTTTCCTTAGGTTGCACCTTCTTGGGTAAAGGTGATATGGGCGCATGAGATTTAGAGGGAAAAGCGGTTGGTGGAAGAGAGCGGGTTACCCATGGGGATAATCGAGGTGTTGTGGAGGTAGATGGTGCGGGTTGTGTAGGAGGTGTAAGGGAAAGGGAAGGAAGTGTCATGGGTAGTGAAGAAGTTATCGTTGATATTGGAGGTATGGGTGGTAAAAATTTTGCAAGTGTGGGCGGAGATTGTGTCGACACTTGGGTATATTAGAGGTCCTGAGGGAGGAATGGGCTGATGCATTCTTGGTTTACTAGCGGATGGGGGTTTCTTAGCCGAGTGGTCGAGGGGTGATGTCCTAGGACGTACGAAAGGGTTGAAGGTGATGAGGGTGTGATTGGAGAGGTTGGGGTATGAGATCTAGGGATTGGTTCTTCTATTAAGGGCTCAAGTTAAATTTGGTGTTGGCTTTGAATGATGTTGCTAAATCCAATTTGATGGGTGGATGAGTAAGGTTAGCCATTGAGATGACCCCTAAAGTAGTAATAGGTTTAGGCAAGGAAGATGATGTAGGAGTGGGTTTAGATGTAGATGCATGTTGGTTTATGAGTAGTGGTGTGAGTTGAGCCACGAGTGGTATCTTCGGGAGAATTTTTTATAGTTGTGGTTGTGTTTCGTTCGGTCGGCCAAAATAATTTTAGATAGATAGTGGAGGTGTCAATGAGTGTCATCTACATTTGTGTTTAGATAGGAAGTAGAAGACGCACCCAAAGTAAGGCTCTATTCACATATTCCAGGCTATCGGCTAAGTGTGAGAATGACACCTTGCTATGGGTGAGGTAGATGTGGACCTAATGGTGATTCGCATAAAATGTGTTTTAGATATGGGGAATTTTCTAGATTCAACCTCTATGGGTAATAGAATCAAAAGTAAGTCAACAGGATCTTGGGTGGCTGATGGAGAATGGTCACCTAGAGGTAATGAAATTTCTACTAGATCTTTGATAGGTGGAGGAGATGATGGGTGCTCCTCTATCGGTTGAGGAGATGAACAAGCTTCTCCCTTGGATCGGAGAGGTACTACTGGTGACGGATCTCTAGGTGGAGAAGCCAAAGGTGAAGTGGTATTGATGTTAACAAAATGCTCCTTCACAGGTGAGGGAGGAGAAAAAGGGTGTTCTTCTGTGTATAGAGGAATATGTGAAGTGGGTTCATGTGTAGGTGGAGGGCTTCGGGCTAGGATTTCCTCTATGGAAGGAATATGAGGTAATTGGGAAGAAACCGTGCATCACCGAAAATAACATGGACCTTGCAGTGCGGCTATCATAAGTTAAGGTCTCTCAAGTTTGATCGGAAGAAGGAGCATGATTAGGAAATGGTTTCTTGAAGATGTGTAGGTTTTGATTGGTAGGTGCATTTAGATTCTCCAAGACTAACTCACTATTCTCGAGCACTTCTAAGACAATGTTCTTAAAAGTGATGCAATTTCCATCATTATGAATTTTTACTCGACGATAGTTACTGAATTCATGCTCTTTGTACCATAGAGGTGTGGGGCAAGAAGGATCAAAACTACTGTGTGGTTTTATGTGGGGAGGGTGATGGCACCAGCTTTAATGAGCTTTTCTAAAATAGAAGAATAAGGCTCCCCAATTTGGGTATATTTATGTTGTTCTCTTCTAAATTGAAAAGTATGAATAGGGGAAAGATTAGATGAGAGCTTAGCCTCATTTGATTGATGGAATCAGCCAGCCTTGAGTACCATAACATTAACTGTTCCCTTGGATTTTGAATAATTATTCTATGGTTTTAAAGAAGAAGAGGCATCATTTGACTTAAATGTCGAGTTCTTATTGCGTAGTTTGATTTTCTTTTCTTTGATGGGGAAAATCTCTAGCTTTTGTGCCATGGTGAATGCCTCATCGAAGGTTCAGAAAGTCTTCACCTACAGGATCAGTGAGATATATCTAGCATAATCCCAAGTGAAGATATCTATGATTTTGGTTTCTGGTAATTGGAATGTGAGTTGATTGATCAGGCTATGCCAACGAGTGAAAAAATATGCAATAGACTCGTCTTCATATTGATGTGTAGAGTAAAGATCAATCTTGGTAACCTTCTTAACAAAGTTTATGTAGAAGTGATCCAAGAAGGCTTGGGCTACTTGATTAAATGAAAAGATAGAATTCCTAGGTAACCCACTATACCACCTAATGCGGGCCCGATCAAATACATGAGAAATGTCCTCGAAGCAAAGCATTATCATAGCTAATTAGATAACACCCATGTTTGAAAGATTGGAAATGTTGTTGTGGATCCTCTTTGCTATTGAAGTGGTTAAATTTAGGCATCTCCCAATGTACGGGATATATACGAATAGGAATAGATGGGTGTATGGGATCATTACAAATTTCATCGTAGGTGAGAGAGTTACGCGAGCTAAAAATGATGCCTCCAAGTGTTTACATCTTGTCCATCATTAACTTGATGAGGTCATTGGTAGGTGGTAATGCATGTTTACCTCCCGTAGCGTAAGAGGGTTAGTTTTGGACATATGATGGAGGTGGCATTCTAGCATATGGTGATGACACATAGGTAGGTTGAGAATGAGAGAGTGAGATAGGAGGTACATACCCCAAATGAATGATGGATGAAACAGAGGTTGCTTTGATAGTACGTATATGGAGGTGGAAGGGTCAAGGTAACCCTAGTAGCGATGGGGGCTAAGGACTGTGGAATAAAAAGGACAATGTTTTGAAAAGGGGTAGGGGTCATCGATACCAGGGGTTGTTGTGTTGCTATGGGTATATGTGAGACAATAGGCATTGATGAGGTTTTGTTCTAGGTGGTGGAAAAGGGTATAGTGGATGTTGTGGGTGTAATAGATGTGGTAGATGTGGCGGTCATAGCAGGTATAGGGTCTAGCTGCAAAATGATTGGGGAAAGGTAGTTATGGGTAATGTGGAGCAAGAAGGGATTGACACTCGAAGTAGGAACAAGAGTCGGGGGGATAGATATAGGCATTCCGTATATCAACTGACCCAAGGCATCTCGAGTGGATGAGTGGGAAAGATAGAACTGTAATGAGACAGGGTTCTAGTCAAGCATTCATGTGAACTCTTCGTCACCTGTGGCGATAGTAATAGGTTGGGTAGGATCCATGGGTGATAGAATGGAAGGTAGTGAAGGACTAGGTGGGAGTGGTTGACAACTAGTGTGGAATATGAGGGCATTTTCTTGACTATGGGTCAGCACCATGTGAACAAGTACTGATTTGGTGGGATTGCTTTCTATAAATGACAAAGAAATACAATAGAAAATGTGTAAAACAAACAGTGGTATGTGGATTGGGTAAAAATGTCATCTGGAAATTTAAATAGGCTAACCAATACCTGTTAGAGTAAACTAACATCGATCATAGGTAACCGTGGTCGTTCACCGTGGAAAATGAACAGTTTTCCAAAACAAGGCAAAAGGCTAATAATATGCTAGGTGGATAAGTTGTAGATGTATTTTATTAGGAAAGAGAAGATGATGAGAGTTACAAAGACTCTGAATAACAAAGAATATGAAATAGGTGTCCTTTTAAGCGGAGTTAAGCAAAACAACAAGAAACCGATGTCAGTTGGGTAAAACTAATGATGGTCAGAGGGTAACCGATAATGCTCGCTACACCAACACCGATTCTTGTGAAATTGAAATAGAGATGAAGAAAATTTGGTTGTGATTTAAAATCAAGTATGGAATCAAACCCAAGATTCTCGAGAATGATGAAAATGAGGTCTTGGCAAACTCGGATGAACTCGGAATACACCAACTATGATGAGGAGCATGCAAGGAAAAAATAAAAAGATGAAGAACATATCTTCTCATCTTAAAACACAAGTCAAGGAGAAACACTAAGAAATATGATCCTAAGAGTTCTCTTTCCTTTATGTTTTTTCGATTATGCTATTTAGAAGACTGATTCATGAACTTTAGAATAGAGTTTTTTGTGAGGAAGGCTTCCTATGAAGAAGAAGATCTACAAGGAGAGGTTTTGGATTATGTTGTTGTGGGGGTGAGCTATCCTCCGAGATAATGAATCGATAGAAGTAACAAGCTAGGTGCCCACTATTCTGTGACCATGTGATCACCTACAACTTCTTCCGGGTGAGATGTTGTTTAAGAATGTGTGTATTTTTAAATTTTATGATGTTTGGTAAGACTCAGAGAGAGAGAAAGAGAAAGAAAGTTCTTTTCTATGATTCGTTAGTCAACCATCAGCTGGGTATGACTTCCAGCGTATAGGTTTCCCTCATTTAATGTGAGCTAATGCAGTAAAGTAGAATGAAATACAGTTCATTTTAAGCCCAAATCAAAATATTGAATTTGATGACACAAAAAGATGAAGAGGAGAGGGTATGATCTTTCACTAATGCAATACTGATGAAAGAAAAGAAGAATTCATTTGATAGCACCAAAACAGGATTTCTTTGAGACAAATAGAAAGAAGAGAAGATAACAAAGGAGAAATTTTAATGTGAGAACCTTTCAGAAAGGAAACAAACATACAACTTTTGACCTATAAATGAAGAAATGAAAGCAACCCTGAATTGGTCCCACTGGGTGTGCCAAAATATTTCACCTGATTCTTAGAGAATTTCTTTGAATATTGACAAAAAATATTAGGGTAAATGGGCTAGGAGGAATACCTATTAAATCTGGTTGAAGGTTATTGCGTGCGTATGACTTTTTTATCCACAACTGATCATGAGAGCTTCCTTTTGGCTAGGAGGAACTACCTGAAATGAACAAAAAGACCATCAAAGAGAGATAAAATAGCATATGATATTGGAATGCCTAGAAAATTCTAGTTTTGGGAGGTGTGATACTCCTTAGAATGCTTTCAATCCACTATTTAAAACAATTCAATGTTAACAATAACTGAAATCCTACCGTAGTTAAAATCATTTAGGTATCTCATTCGACTACAATGAAAAAATTCATTAACAATAGGCTAAGCTATGATTTAATCTGAAGGTAAAGGTCTCTGTCAGAGTACTGGTACTAGTCAAGGTTGGGTTTTGGGTGTTTGGTGGGGAAGTTAGGATCTATTCTTAGTCTAAGGGTAAAACACAGAGACCAACATCGGTCTAGTGTAACCAATGAAGGTTCATGATGGACTAATGACTGTCATGGGTAACCGACATCGGTAGAGTTGGGTGATAGAAACTTATTAAAATCTTGGTGTTGGGACAGATATGAGGCTAAATGAAAATGGAGAGGTTAATGAAAAGGTCTGGGAGATATTAGGTATACTCGAGGGTGTTTAATAGCCGGTATGGGAAAGTTAATGGTGTGGGTGAAGGAATGATAAAATTTCATGAAGGTAAATGGTGGGAGAATGGGGGTGCAAGTAGAAACTGATAATAGAGGTAACAGAGCCTACTAAAATGAAAATGGATGAATGTTGGTTAACAAAATACTTACTATTGTATGAGCTTGATGGCTGGATGGAAATGGCAGTTGATCAGATGGATGGAATTTGATGTGGTGATGGTGCTTCCTCGGATGCTTTTGTGAATGCAGACGGCTTTGCGATCACTTCTAGTGCTTGCTATGGTTGTTCGAGATGCATGTGCAAATATTGGTTCTGCTTGCATGCAGCTCCGGTTTTTCGTCCCGTGCTCTTTGAATGTTCCAACCTCAAAATAAGGTTTTTTTGGGGAATAAATGGTAACTCACTATGGTTTTAGGTTGACCAAAGGTGATTTAGGGTGACCGGCATCGATTAAGGAAAGATTGTCTAGGTCTTCTAAAAATGGGTAGATCCACTTGATTTTGGATCTTCTTTATTTTCCTTCATGGATTATAATGGAAGATGATTTTTAATGTGTGGGAATATGGTTAGAGGGAATGTAGGCTTTGATTTTTAGGGTTTAGGTAGGTCTTAGTTAGTTATGGAAACATACTAAGAATAGATTTTGGATGAGGTGGCGGGTGAGGTGTATGGGTGAGTTGGTGGTGTGAGAATTATCTTAATTAAGATATTTAAATAATAAATATTATGATATCATGAATTAATTTAATTAATTTAATATTAGAGTGGGGTGAAAGGGGCCATGGTTAGGTGAGTCTTTTCAAGGTGATTATTTGATGCGGGACCGAGGGGAGTGTGACCCAATTTTGGTGTCTACACTATCCTAAGTAACTTAAATATACAATTATGATGTCGTTTGTATTTTGTGACAATTATATGGTTTCACATCTTTGTTATTACAACAAGGAGCCATATATAAATCCTCATAAGTCTTGTCATAATTTTTGTCCTTTTTCATATTGATCATTTAAATCATGAATATATCCTTTCATTTAACTAACTTGATAATAAGATATTTTAATTCAATAATTTACAATTCCCACAATGTTATTAATCCTCAAATAAAAATATAGTCCTCTTTTTGTTTTACGTTATGTTTATAAGTTTTCCATCTCTATTATCATGCTCAATATTGGAAATTCTTCTAATTTAAAATCTTATTTCTAGGTGTATCCTTCGTAATAATCCTCATTTATGTGATTTCCCAATTTTTATAACATTTATCAAGAATTAATTTGATATACAAGCATAATCCCTTTTACTATCCTTGTCTAGGTTTTATATTTTTTTAAACATATATTTTCCATTCTTACATGAACGAGTTTATGTTACACTTGTTCAAATCGCATGATCTTGATTATGAGCTCATGACCATTAATTCTTCACTTATAGTTTCAAAATAAAATAAGAATTAATTATAGTTTTTAGGTTGGAAATACTTCTTATAAGTTTCATAAATGACATAAAATATATACGATCCTTATCTTATTTCTTGTCAATAATATAAGTATTAAATCATATTATTTCATTATACATGTAGTTACATTAATTGTGTCATAACTTGTTTAATAATTAATACATTTAATATTACGAATAAATTATAATATGGAATAATAATTACCAATCACGCTAGGTTTATAGATCATAACCATTGTTGTTTATCCCAATGGCCTTAAATTTCAATTTTGTTTAATCAAAAATATGGTAATAACCTTTTCTTTTAGTATCTTAGTAGACTTAATAATTGTAAAATGCTCTTTTATCATCAAAATATTTTGTCATAATAGTTTAATTATTACCATGTTCCCTATAGGTCGTGATGATTATTATTATTTCATTGTGTGTGTGTGTGTGTGTGTGTGTGTGTTTTTTGTGTAACCCATTATGAAATTATTATTATTCTCACTTTGCATTCATATAATATTATAATTAATCTCTTAAGGGTCAATGTATATGACTTTACAAATATAGTCATTTATAACATATACATCATGGTGGACCTAATCCAAAACAATTAGTCTTTCCATTTTTCTTATCAAGGTAAAACCAAAAACCCTATCTTGTATGATGGGAAAAATGTGTCTAGACACCATGCACTCTTATCATCCATTCAACCAGGGTATTCGAGGCAATGAGTAAAGAGCACACTTGGACCGACACATAAACGAATAGAATTAAAGGGGGTACATGGACCATTATGATTGCATACCCCAAGGGAAGTAACTCTTACACTAGGAAAAACTAAGGTTTCCAAGGCCTTAGGTTGAAGAAGAGGAAGGAACCCTATGGAGGTATCGACACTATGGGGGAATGATAAATAAAATAAGCATGCAATATCTATGTTAACCAAAGGAAATCATGTAACATGAAATGAAGAACTGAAATATAATATTCTAACCTAAAGTCCATAAAATATTAAGTTAACGTAGAGTATGTAATGAATGTAAGGAAATACTCTATACAAAATGAAAAAGTGGGTTACTGAGATTACATGTTTGAGGGTGGTCATTGATGCATCTATCTCCCAAAGGAACATACACCAAGAGATGACAACTTTCAGGTGGAGAAGGGGAGCAATCTAGTCATAGCTCACTATAGGTGACCCAAAATTGCAAGTAAACCAATCCAATCAAGAATAATTTCCTATCTAAGATTCAAGATGTAAGAAATCTAGAAGTTGAGTGAGCACGTGTAAGCTGGAATAATAAAGAAAAACTAATGGTGAGTTCCTTTGTTTTTGCAATTGTCACGGCTTATTGTGTCAAAATGAGAGTTTGGGTATTTATATCAATGATATCACCCGTGGTGAAGGTGTCGAGAGGAATTTGAATTTACACTAATGTAATCACCTGCAAGTGATGGATTCTCGAAAGGAGAAAATGCAAGGGGATATGTGCAAAGTGTCATGGGAAGAAAGGATAATTCAAAACAAAATAAATGGGGTCATGAGCAAGCTAGATGTCGGGATAACGTGAAGGAAAAATAAGAGGATAAAATAAAAATAAATACATAAATGGGACCAAAATTTGTTCTTTCTCTCTATGTATCATCTCTAACCCAATGTTTACATGAATAACCCTACCCCTATCTCGGAACAAGCCCCTTAAGGAACCCATTCCAGAGATAGATGCATTAGTGACCTCTAACCTGAAAAGAGAATTATTAGTAACATGTATGAAAATAGAAAGCATAAAAATTTAGTTGTATACATATTCCCTAATCGTTGATTACTGCATGTCGCAATAGCAAAACATGGGGTATTCAACATAAATAATGATACATAAGACTAAAACTAAAATTAAGTATTGAAAGTAAGGAAAGGAATAGCTAAAATGAAATATACCCACCAATGCGTACCTGATAGTGTTGGTCTTCCTTCCATGTACAAGCACAATTTGTGCTGCTAGAACCCTAGAGAAGAAAAACTAAAATCAAACACTAGAGGATCATCAATAAAATAAGACATAAATCATCTAGCTAAGGTTCCATGGGATGGATGTCATGGATTTGGAATTTGGAGATGAAGGGTTTTAAAACATAATTTTTGTCTAAAGAGTGGAACAAGGTGTATAATATGTCAAAATGAACAAGAGAAGGTTATGATCATAGTACTGCAACTAAAGGTGGACTTTTTAGAGATAATGAGTGAAAATAATGAGTGGTTAAATATTGAGGACCATCGTGGAGAAATTGAATAGAATTTTTAAGTTTATATAGGATTTTTTTATTTTATTTTCTTATTGCTATTTTTGGAATTAAGAGAACTAATCTATAGAATTCCAAATTTGGATATTGATGTGAAGAGATAACACGAGTATGAGGAGGATGTCAAGATTGACGAGGAGGTGCACACGATGGAGCATGACCATGGGTAAGTCGATGTATTTAATTTTATTAGTTATATTATGATCAATTTGGATTTTTTGGAAATGTGAAGTAAATAAGGCACCATTTTTAGTCAAACATACATTATTAGGAAGGGTAGGAAAACATACGATTGGGTATGGGAGGGATTTTATTTTTATTTTATCATTTTTTAGATTTTTTCTTTTTAATTTTGAAAATTCATAGTTGTAAGGAGTTAGACGCCATAGACCCCTTAAAACAATAGGGTCAATCGCATCGAAAAATATATAATTTTTGACAAGGTCCAATGGTGTATGCTGATTTACTCCGATGGCATAGGGAATATTTATGAAGCATGTAGATTATTATGATTTTAAATTTCAAATTTATTTTTATTTATCTAATGCCTAAATTTTACTTGATTTTTGATTCCATGAGGATTAGAGTATCTTCCTATGGTGAGTGGTGGATATAGCATGGTTGAATGACATGATTTTTGGATTAACAGGTATAGATACAACCTAGTTGTGTAGATTAGGATTTGGGTGCATCATGTAGATTCCCTAGATATCATTGAGTCTAGATTTACTGTAGATGTTCTTAGTAGCATGGGAGCATAGGGCCAACACCTTTCATTTGTGGGAAGGAAAGGTGGTGAAGATGACTGTGACACTTTAGGATGTGCATGAGATATTGGGCTTGTCGATTGACGGAGCTCTCATTTATTATGATCTCACCATGGATACTGCAAAGAGGAGGGCCTTGGTCATATGAACCATAGGAAGCAAGAATTATGATGAGGGGATACTTTGTGATAGACGTAACATGGTACAAAATAAAAACATTCCATCCATCCGAAGGTGGTGATGGGAATTACCATGGCACGTATTTTGTGTCACAAGGTAGATGGGATGATTCCATTATATTTAGTGGCTGTATGAAGAGATTTTATTGAGAAGGATGTGTTGTCTAGCTGGGGGACCACTATATGTGTTCACTTGGTGCATGATCTATACAGGGTCCAACGAAGGGCACATAGGGCCATAGGTTCTATGATACTATTTACATCCTAGATATATGAGATATTTCCCATGTATAGGACCATATGGATGCCCCTAGTCATAGCAAAATATTCCCCAAGAGTAATCTAGTGGGCACGAGGGTCGATAGTGAGAGCACTTTTATATTATTAGCCATTATGATAGGTTCATCTGGATGAAGTTGTATGGGAGCCCTATTCATGGAATGTGGATTAGTATCCTAGTTGTCCATAGGCAGAGGATTTAGAGGAAGCTGAGGAGGTGACATGTCATTATTTTCATTGGGTAGAGACCCATCCAATACACAGGGTACCTAGATATTTTGGGAGGTCCAAGCATGTTGTGATACCACCACTACCATCCTATAGACAATGACATGTGATAGAGGTTGTGAATGTAGTGGATAGAGTACCAACATTATGGCCCCGTAGAGTATGGGTCGCAAGAAGATAGGGATGCAAGTAGAGAGAGAGAGGTGGAGTATCTTAGGACCAACCAGATATTATTATAGTAAAGAGCTTAGATGGTGGATCTGATGGAGGACCCATTGGCCCAAACCCACAGGTGGTCGATACAGGTGCAGTTGGTCTTAACATCAGAGAGGACAAAAAACCAAGTCCATGGATGAGAGATCATAGGATGTGGCATACAGGAGGTGGTTACCTGATGCCATTTGGTATGGATATGGCCCTAAAACTAGAATAAAGGCATAGGAATCGTCACATTGGAGATGTGATTTTGGTGCCCCGAGATAGGTGGGAAAAATATGTCACTTGGAGATCACAGAGATTTGATGAGGCTAAGGTGGTATTGGGTGGCCATGGAGATGGAAAGACCATTATTGAGAGAGTTAGGAAGCCATGTATGAATGATGATAATTCTATGTAGGCATGTAGATGAGCATATTTGATTACTTAGATTGGTATTGATGAATGGATTGTGGGTTTTTAAAAGTGGACAATAGAGAAGTGGAACTTGTTTATTGAGAGAGTACACCATGATATACTAGATCTAGTATTGGAATTTTAGGATACCTTAGTCATGGAAGACCCCACAATGTCATTGGTTGGTGAATCATTAGGAGCATTTTATCTAGTTGGAGAGGCTACTATGACACTATGGAGATGGAGAGATGTGTAGGCACTAGAAAACATGGAAAACATAGATGTGATGTTGTGGAGCTTATTTTAGGAACATGGCGCCTTGTTTTGGGAGAAAGAAACATGCCTTTCATATGCCAGAGTGATACATATAGGTTCACAAGACCATACACGTAGCTGGAGAGAGCACGGTGAGAGGCCTCCGAGATCTTGATCTAGGGAAAATTCTCTATCTCCCGAGCATCTAGTGCAGCACCTTTGGCAAAAATCATCCAGAGACCACCCCAAGGGGTTAAGAATGCTTTAGCCACCTAGATAATAATGATGTAGCATGAGGGATTTTTATCTATTTTTTTGATGTATAAATAACTACTTGGATACATATATGATGATTATTTTGAAAATGTTGATGAATTTAATGCAATGATGATTTACTTATCACTTTTCTTTCTTTCTCATGTATGTATGTAGTATTACTCATGATACTTAGGAATAAAAATAATTGTGATTAGGCAAAAACTTGATTAGATGAGAGATAAATCTAAGAAAGGATGCACAAGACTATGCAAAGATCCACTTAAGGAAATCTAGGGACAATCAAAGCCAAAAGTGGTAGAATAAAAATTGTGACATTATAATGGTAGGAGATGTCACAAAAAAATATATTGATGATAATAAACCCAAGTGGTGAAAATATCCCAAACAAGGATAAGATTGGTGTAAATGTGTGTAAAACCTAAGGGGTGCTGAGAGCTCAAGTGAAGATGAGAGCCCAGGACAAATAAATATACAGTCAAGGTATTTTTAAGGGAGAGGTTTAGCCACAAGGGGTGAATCGATGTATAGTATCAATGATGATATCATCTACTTGGATGAAGATACGATTGTGCGCATGATTCATGAGGTCCTCGATGGAATGTTGGGTAATGGATACTGTTGATGGACTTTATATTGTGAGGAAAATAGAATGTCATCTATTTGGTCCTCCAACCAAGTGAGGATGCCATGAAGAATTTCATTTAGAGTGGGGCAAAGTGGAGGCCCATATGTAGGTTATGGTATGGATGGTCTAGTGGAAGGTGGACATATCTCGAGAAGATTCATTTCTAAGTTTTTTTCTGCATGAAGAAGAATTATGAACCGAGTTTATACTACACATGATCTAACAACCAACATCGATATGTGAGTAGTAACCATAATGTGAACAATATAATGGGGTTGAGGCAAAAGTTTGCGTAGCCTTTCAAGCTTGATCTTGTCTCACCTTAGCTTACTGATTTTTCATATGCTTTCTATAGGTCAGAATTAGACACATCATTCCTTGAAGGATCATGCTATGCATATGATGAATTTCCCCTAGAAGGCAAAGGATATATAATGGAAAGTGGTAAGGGATGATGTAATTTATTAGTGTGGGTTAGAATATAATATGTTAGGACATCTAACACTATGTCATCTATAACATCATCATCTTCACAAGAAAAGCTAGGTATATGTTCTCATTCACTCATATGAAGATGTATACCGGGTGATCTAGTGATGGATTTGAGGGAAGAATATGAGGCTAGTAGATATTTCTAAGGATTAGGTGTCATTTTTCTAGGAGGAGGCTCAATCGAATGTGAAAGGTCTTCTTGTACAAGAATTACATTCACATCATAATTGAGTGCACTTTGGAGGGATATTTGGAAATGTTGAACCTCTCTCATTCAAAATTTGAGCATAAATAGCCAAATGGGGATCTCCTAGAGTGTAATTTTCATCATAGTCAAGGGTGATAGTATCTATCACATAAGAATCAACTATGGTTTTAAGTTTTACCTTTTGTTTTGTTGGAGGTTGAGGTGTTCATGAAATAGTAGCAAGAATAGATGGATCCTTCTTATGACGTCAAAAGTTAGGAGGAAGTTGTGAGATGAAAATATCCAGTAGTTAAGAAGTGTTTATTCTAATGGTAATCTCCTCATGTTCATCATTATCAGAATTCAAGATATTGGGAGGCATGCACTTGACCAACTCTGGATGACCTACATTACCGCAAAGAGATTCAACAAGATAATTAAAATTTTATATTCATGGAATGGGATAGGAAATTTTTCTTAGAGGGTTGTGGATCTCTACATATCCTTTTATTGGGGAGTATCATAATTCTAAGGATTTAGGTCACATTGGATTTTATAAATTACCCTTGGTGTGCACACTTAACTAATTGATATGTTGAAGAGATGAACACACACGTGTGATGGGTCTAAGGTTGACTAAGGAGGATGTTGTAAGATAAATAAAAGTTGAAGACCATGACCTTCACATGCACTATCCTAGGATGGATAGTGATTGACAACCAAATACAGCCCATGGGCAGAATTTTTCGGTGATCATAGCAATGAAAATTAATACTTGTGGTCTTGAGATTGTTTATTGAGTATCCTAAGGATTTAATGAAGTATATATAGGCCACACAAGTGTCGTCGAACCTTCACAATGAGGAGGGGAGTGCATGATTTTGTTTTGGCCAATTTATATATAAATACAAAGTAGAGGATCGTCTCGCACGTAGCAAGAGTTCATCTAGAATCATGACCGCTACAGGAAAATGGATGCAAATTTAGACATTGGTGTTTTGATTTGTAAAAATATATATTTCCTCGCACTAACAGGGATACTTTATTTCAAGCCATGTAACATAGGATACTTCCCCAAGGTAGGAGGGAAGGGTATTGTAACATCCACTTTTATCACTTCATCTCTAGAATTTTTTTAAATAACTTTATGCAGCTGATTTAAATACCCATATATTTAAATCTACATAAACCTTAAAGTAATCCATTTCCAATAACTATCATGAACCATGTGCAACTGTATGAGAGAATACTAAACCTACTCATTCTCCCTCAATGCTCTATACGAGCCATACATAAAATGTATCCCTTTGGTTCTCCTTTAACAAGATATGATATATAAGTGAAAACCCCTAAGTGTGTACCTAGATTCCACCTATGAAAACCACAGGCATCTCATAGCTTAGATAATGGTGAAATCTCGATAGTGTAATCAGCAGCTTACACCACTTTGTGCAATTTTTTTGAGTCATGTATGCCATGCTAGATTCTATGACAACACACACGCCATTGAATCTAGTCATCTCACCTTATCACTTGTTCATTTATATGGATTCACAAATGTTAATGTTGTAAACAGCTACAAGCCTTAAATGAGATACAAACCAGTTTAACCTACATGAAGATGTACATCTATGTCATCCTGTGATGCCAATGGGAAAGAAAGTTTTATCGTAACAATTCACCTTGTTACTCACCCACATCTCTTCCTATAGCCATCATATATTGATATAATGGTGCATCCCTAGGAGGTCCAATCTTCCTTGTAACTCTATCAAGGTTTGTACATAGGACAACACCTTACTACAATCCAATATCTTGATGAGACAACTCATTACAGATGCTAAACGATAGTATCCTAATGGTGAAAATCATCACCATAGGGATACAACTGTTTAGTATATGCAAAGTGAGTTCACCCACCTAGAATGCTATATTGGTCCATGGTGTTTAATTTTTTTAAGAGTAATCATTAGAGAATAGGCTAGGACTTACAACACCTTCTACATGAATGCATCATATCTAAGGTCTGAATTAAGTTGATCCCAAGACCCCCAATCTCTATAACATTTTAATTACCTTTCAATATCTCATACCCATGTTAACCATTGATAGAAACAATACTATCAATGTCTATAACCATTATTATAGTTTGAAAAAAATTCTCGGCTTTAACATTTAGGCTCATGTTCCTTGTTTCATATTCTAGGGATATGTACTTATATGAAGCTAAGCTTTTAGGTATGATTCATTCCTTGAATTAAGTGCCATAGGATATCAATGCCAACCATCCTTTCGGTTTAAGCACGTCACTTTACTTAATTGCATCTCAGTAAAGAGTGTTCATTTATTTTACTATCTCCAACAAGTAAGATATATCTGGGATATCCTATATGATAGATTTAACGAACCACTTTCCCATTTATCTTTCCCTATCAAATCCTTTTAAAATATAACTCTCTAATTCTCTTTAGAGATAATTACAACATTGACTAGGGATGAGATTCAAATGCTATGTTATTTTAACTTAGTAAGCATGTACCATATTACTTCCATTATATCCGACATGCTTAGGTGCTCATAATGATGCATCATGGAACAACCCCTAATTAAAAACATTCCATCTCTTTGAGAAAAATATTTCATAACACAATTTATCACAATTCTGCAATTCCTGAAAAGTGAAACCATAATCAATATATAGTCATGTAAGATTACCATAAGCCTGTCCTATTGTAGCTTATGTGTATCATCCTAGTATAGGACTTAGAGTTGATTTCACTTAGAAATCAATATTAAATTATTATATCTTTGATAAGAGTTAGTATAACCTGTGTTTATAAAACAACCATAGCATAGAAGTACCTAATTATCATAACCTTTCCATGGTTTTATGATAATCTAGCTACTTTCTTAGCAACAGTCATTAAGATTAGACAATCTTACTTCTAGATATCTTTTACTTGGTTCAAGACATTCTAAACAAAACCTTTGGAGAACCTAACCCAACTTTATAAGTATGTTGATCTATTGCACTTTATAATGAGGTAGTTATCCATTAGCAACCTCAACTATTTCCAGTATGCTTAATGTATGGTTCGTTAGAACAAGATATTTTAAGTAACGTTCCTCCAACAAATTCCTTATACGATCCCTAGAATTTCACACATAAGATGTGTATAGAACTTACTACATGATTGATACTAATGATTAATACAATAGTATTGTAGATGTTGATTTATTAACTTGATATATTTACAACTCATAACTCATCAATCGACAATCAACCACTTATAAAACAATATAAAGCAGCAGGAAATCTATCTTAATTACATTTATGAGATAAATACAACTCATGCCTTTAAGCATGACCAAAATCTTTCTTTTAAATGAATAAAATAGTTATATTTAGTAGAAAATCCTTTCCCATTTCCAAGAATATGTATTTCATTTAAGAACATTCAAGTCAGTCATATCTTCAAACTTTCCTTGATCAAAATAATATTCAAAACTAAATACTTCACCCTTCCTTCTCTACGTTTATCTGCAAAATTGTTAGCATGAGTTAGTTCACAATAAATGAGCATGATAAACACCAACTTACCATAATGACATGTTCTACTTAATTATTTCATAGAAATAACCCATATTATTTTATGAACCAATATTTCAAAGCTTAATTAGATAAAAATTCTCTCAAGAACATATTACGAAACAAGCAATCTAATGAACCATGGAAGAGATCAATTTCAGACTTAATTTTCCATACAACTACTTCATCACTCGTAACCATTCATACAATTCATAAGATACTTGAGAATTATAAGTATTCAAAGACTACCATATAAGAGTATCAATATTTCACTCTTGCATGCCTAAAATCATTTTACTCAACAATTAAGTTACCATATAAATATCAAGAACACATTCAAGGAATCTCACAAATCTTCACAACAGATATAACAAGGATTTCATAGACCCATAAGGACTGTTAATGGTTTAGGCAATAATACCAAAACATCAAGAGTATTTGGTTAACAAAATACGGTATTAGAGCATTTAACCTCGAGGATAAGAGGAAGAGAACATTCACAACATCTTGCTATATAGCAATCAGGTATAACTTGAGTAACAAGCTACATATAAATCTTACCTCAACTTAAGCACTTATATGAGCATTCCAAGAATAGAAAAGAGTACAAAATTCCTTCTTCATATATGTTTCATCATATCAAGACCTAATAAATACTAAGGTCTTTAAAAGTCTGGAAGAGAGTAGGCACCATGAGTTGACGAGATAGTATAATTGTTACTTAACCCAAAAATTTCATCTGGACATTTAATATCTCATGAGTTTGCTGAACACAAAATCCAACTTCTAGCAAACCACTTTTCCCTTAAGTCAAGACTTCACACGACTCGAATTTAAGAACGATCTCCATACCCATTCTACTGAACAAGGTTAGATCATACTGAACTAAATTCATGACACAACCAAGAAAGGTCAATAAGGAACTTCCAAAACATCAAGGAAACCCCATAATTAATAAATGAAACCGAGTACAATTTGCTATAAGAGGAAGAGTCACTTCCGGGTTTGCTGACATACCACATAATTCAAATTAGAATCATTACACCCAAAGAGGATTTTTCACATCTCACAAACTCAACTAAAGGATGAATCCAGTTATCATGTATTAAAAGAGTAGGATTATGTAGCTTACCGTTTTGTCCTAGAATGGGTTACCATACAACATTGATGCCTCTAGTTTCTTAATAGAACACATAGTATGACAATGTGATCAACAAACTTGTACCATGTTAATTACTACATAGGGGTAATACTACCAACTTTACAACCCTGAAGCCAAGATTCTTCCTATTTTGGGACAACTTTAATCCCCAACCTTACTTAATGACTCAATTTCCAACATTTAAAACATAAACTCAGCTTCCGATAAAATGATCAACCCATAGAAAGGGATCATCAAAACTCAAGGGATAGCTCAAGGTCTTTCCTTTAAACCTTCTAATAGATGATTAAATGGTGGGTCATAATAATGATAATTAATCATCAAACCTGAATAGGTAATCAATAAACCTAGAAAGCACAGATAAGAGTGTAATGGTCAAAGAAATCAAACTCAACTATCATTACCAGCTCATACATTGAGATGAGGCGTACCTAATAAAAGGAACTGTTAAACAACTTTTCAACCATAAAATCTAATGCATAAACTTCTAGAAGATCACTCACTTTCCAGGATGGTTTCCTAATGGACAATAATGAATTACATCTCTTACAAGTGGAAGGAGATTCTTAGTCAAAGTTGACATCACTTTTGAACTCAGTAAATAATTGCAAGAAGAACAAAACTTTAGTAATAATAGTGAATAAATTATCCCACTAAGTATCATATAAGGTTTTACAGGAGAATGTCCATCCTCCATTATAGAGGCTAAGATGGAACATAAGTGACAAGATTTTAACAAGTTGGACTTAACCATCATAGTAATCAAATCTCAATATAACCTTTCTTCAACTGGCTTTAAACTCCGAAGGATTTAGAATAGTTCCAGATTTATTAAGAAGCAACAAGGAGATCATCATGATATAATATAATGAAGTATTTAGATCTTATACAATCTTAAGTTGTAAATATAAAATACAATAGTTAAATATTAAGAGACTCATCGATTCAATCAAGCCATAAAAGTGGATCAGGGTAGATTGAAAATGCCATTCTAAACTACCTATTCAAGGGTCGGAGAGGCAAACCTTGTAATCATCACAACTGTCCTTATTATCTATAACTTGAGGATAATATTTAATTCAGTTATTTTTCTTTCTTCAGTACAAATACTTATTTTAAATAAAACCAAGTCAATTATAAGTACTGATGATACCTCCTACAAGACCAACACGACTCCATAGGAATAGATTTCTTTAAAGAATCAAACCCAGTTGCGTAAATCCCACAAACACTAGGTCAAGGAAAGACATCTAAAACAAAAACTCACATAGAACAATTTCTAGCATACCACAATATCTTGCTATAATTATTCATATCCTTGAAGAGATGGGTAAAAATTAAACAAATTTTTCTACAGTATGGGTAGATATCTATTCACAGCTGCAAGAAGATTTCAACAATGCTGGCATATCAAATCAAACCCAGTAATAATTTCAGCAGTAGTCCTCAAACATCTCAAGATTATATTATTTTCTTAACGATAATAACCCTCATTGAAGCATGTACTTAGTTAATCACTTTTAACAACATACATCACGAAGCCATATTAATTCATACTCTACAGAGAAAGTATAAAAATATTCTACATCTCTGAAATTATAAACACAAATTTCATTCAAGGCAAGGTTATTTTTGTGAAATTACTAAATAAAGAAAAAAATTATGAAAATTTCAGAGCATATCATTCCTGTTATGCCGGTGTTTTCTTTCCTTGCAAAAATTTCATGATTACTCAGGAAAATCCCCAAACCTTTGAAATGAATTCCTTCATCCAACAGATAAAAAAAATTTCGTGACATTTAACGAGTCCTGGGAACTTCTTGTTCCAACTACTCAACTGTTGTTTTCTCCATGCAAACTTGCATCAACACATAGTTCCACTTTTGCATGCACGGCTTCTGTGAGTTTCCTGTAATGAAGTGATTCAATACCAAAAATAAACTTGTTTTCCCCAACCATTCACACACTTCCCTAGGAAGGTGGGAAATAAAAGACATTAAATGCAGAGTTAATGGAGTTTTCCACCAACTATTCTTAGCTCTCCTTTAAATTTGGAAAATTCATACTTCATGCCATGCAAGGTGATTTAGACTACCAAAATACTTCACTCCATAATCAGTTAGTAGAGATATTTAATAAACAATTAAGGGACTATGAGTATAGCTATTAGGCATTCGGTGCCACCTCATCAATCATTTGAATTTGGGCAACATTAAATCCTTTGTAATGATGAACAATTTTTATACAAATAGAAATTCAGATGTCCCTTCTTAGCATAACTTAAGGTTTATTACTATTTTCATATGCATATACATCCTTTCAAATAGCTCAAGTAATTCCCAAGTCAGTCTTCTCAATTATAGACTCATATGTTAAGTTTAGAACTATACCACTAGGATTAGATTGCCCCGCTTTTACATTAGCTAATAAATCTTCAATAGTAATTACTTAACTACTTTAATCTTTGCAAATTCCTTTTCAAAATCTATATATATGTATACGTATATATATATATATATCCACATGTGTATATATATATATATATATATATATATATATATATATATATATATATATAGATGTTATAATGTTAGTGTTGATCAAGAAAGTTGCTCATGTATACTCGTAGGAGTTGATGCCCTTAATTCTTAATAATTAAGTCCTTGACTGACGACTATAGCCCCTTTATCCCTGGAAATACGATCATGATGGCATTAGTCATCAAATGGATAGACTATCAGATGGTTGGTTTAAGACCTATTATAAACCAATAGGAAGTCTTGATCGCATTTCAAATTAAGTCGTTAAGTGAACTATCAAAATTTTCAAATCCTTAACATTACTTAGTTATAAAAGCTATAATGTTAATAATTTAATAGAGATAAGCAACAACATCGCAAATCACTTTCAAGGCTTAAATTTACACCAAGGATTTTATGACATACAACATTACAAATGATGTAATGTCACCTTAGCGAAAACAGTTCATCAATAAGATAGACCCCAGATTAGCAGGGTTCTCATCTAAGGAGATCATCCTTAGCTTATTCATGATATTGTGATTACGTGTTCACATCAAGTTTCCATTTAATTTTTGATACGCAAGGGTGCCAACAACATAGGATAAAACCATTTTTCCTATCATTACTTTGACAATAGTAAGGAAAGCACGTGGCATTACGGTATGTTCATATCAAATAGCATAGTAATGAGTCACTCATGATGGTGAGGTGACATGCGCATGAGATATAAAAAGGGGATTGGTCCAGGAATTTGAGAAAGTACTTCCAAAGGATCCCACTCATCATGGCTAATATGAGTAGTTGGTGAGATTATTGGGAATCCTAAAAATGGGTTCAAAAGGGGGAGGAGTGATTAGAGATACTTCATAAATAAAAAATTTCTTATGTTCAATTCCATCAACTTGGACGAAGGCGTATGTGGTTGAAAAAAGGGTTTCATATGCCTTCATCTCTATATCATTTTTGTCACATGGGCTGATAACATCTTTGAAAGATGGGGTTTTGACTTTAGGAGTTTGATTTTGGATCACACAAGGTTAAATGAATCATGAGTTTTATGTTGAACTGATGGAGGGTGTTATGGCTCAATATATGCTATCACTTACCTCACATCATTTATGGCCACTTTTTTCTCAAGAGGATAGTCAGGTATAACCACATTTTTATGGATTGTTTTGGTTTCTTGTAGATTTAACTTGAACTATTATTTGACATAGGGCAAGATAAAAATTTAAGTTATTCATTGGCTTGATTAAGGGAATTATGATGATCTTTTGTCCTTTGAGCATAACGAGCTTTGAATTCTTCAGTAAAGTTCTCTCTAGAGATGGCCTCATGGTAAAATTGAGGGCCCAAAAGAAATTGATGGTAGTCGTGTGGAGGGCATGATAATTCTCATGAGAATGACCCTAATTTGCGTGCCACAAACAAAATTTATTCTCATCATTCCATTAGGGAACATATCAAGAAGGATCAAAGATTTTACTAAATATTTTAGGCATACACTTTCTCAACTCATCCTTAGTTAATGGATGATAATAGGTAGGTTGGTTCTTGTTATTATTAGTTTTTTGGTTAAAAGAAAAGACATTCCTATTTTCAGAAGCCATGAGAGGAAAGGTATTTGAGACCCCATCATCTATGGAATTCTTGTTCTTTTATTTTTGAAGGATTTGTATTTATTTAGTTTCTTGATTCTTAGGAGGATCCTTCTCAAACTCCCTCATGAGGTAATATTGTCTTTTGTCTTGTTTAAAAGCTTCATCCAGGAGGTAGGAGAAAATGACCTAACCTTATATTGAAGGTGAGGTTCTAAGGCTTGAAGGAAGAGTTGGAAAATACTATCATTCGGCATATTGTGTTTTGCCTTAGTAGATAAAGTTTTCCAATACTTGATGAACACCTGAGATGATTCATTCTCATATTTTTGTAGTTGATGAAATCATTAATGTTATTTTTAGGTAATTCATGGCATTGAAACTCATTAACTAGGGTTGTCACCAGAGATTCTAACTCCACTATGGAGTTAGGGGGTAAAGTGTGATACCGGTCCAAAGATCTCCAATAAGATTCTTAACTAAGATTTTATTAAAATCTTACAAAATTGAATTTGATCCATTCTTTGTAAATTTTTCCAAAGGCCTTATGTGTAAATTTGGATCAATTAACCCATCATATGAAATAGAAGGGGAAATGCCTCCAATATCCATACTAGTGATATAAGGTGCTAGAAGCTCTTGTTGGACTACCATCAAGGATTTATTTTGAATGGTAGGTTGGGAAATATATGCCACATTAGTTACTGTTGGGGAAGGGAGGTGTAATTTCACCCATAGAGCCCATGTTAGGATGATTAACCATTTATACCATATTGGTTTGCATTTGAAGGAGTTAGGTCGTAGAGGTAGTTTATTTCTGACTCATCTTGTCTATGAGTTGTAGGTTAAGATTAGTGGGATCAAAACTAGAGGCATTCGTAAATAAGCCTACCATGGTAGCCTTCCCATTATCCACCTTATCTTCAAGTTACTCAAAGACAAATTCAAGGATATGTTTATGAATTACTGATGCAAGTTCCCTTTATATTAAGGAAAATTGTCGAGGAATTTTTGAATCTTAGGTAGAAGATTATAAATGTATTGAATCTAAATCTCTTCCTCTTCATTACCTAAGACATTATTTTTTTGGTGTTATACTTTTTCCTATTAGCTCCTATCACACAAAAAATTGAATAGAAAGGAAATCTTGATGTTGGAAAATTAGTTTCTAAAAGTGATTATTGACCGAGTTGAGAGCCTTAGGCTAAGATACATCATGATGGAGAGCTGATCTAACCAAGAAGGAGATTAGAAAAAGAGCTACCGATATATTCAGCCCTACAAAAATTGATTCACATGGGTCAAAGGCATATGTGAGTAATTATTTCCAAGATAAAAAGGATCGACCCGCACATAATTTGACACAAATTGCCAAAGCCATCTAGAAATATTGATTTTTAGGGTTTTTGAAATTTTTAAAGACTAGAAGAAGACAAATAAAAATGGGTTCTTTTAATGATTTGTTCTTGATCAAAAGGAAACAAGATAATATTCAATTCTAGTTCAGCAAGGATGTATGATGGGAAAAATTATGTCTAGACATTGGGCATTCTTATCATCTATTCAATCAGGGTATTCAAGGAAATGAGGAAAGGAAAAAATAAGACCGATATACAAACAAATGGAATTAAAGCGGGTACAAGGACCCCTATGATCAAATATTCCAAGGAAGTAACCCTATGGAGGTATCAGCACCATGGGGGTAATGATAAATAAAAGATCATGAAATATCTATGTTAACCATAGGAAAACATGTAACATGAAATGAAGAACTAAAATACAATATGTTAACCTAGCATGTGCATAAAATACTAAGCTATCATAGAGTATGTAATGAATGTAAGGAAATAATCTATACAAAATTCAAATTGGGTTAGAGAACTTACATGTTGGAGAGTGTTCACCGATGTATCTATCTCCCAAAGGACCATACACCAAGAGAGAGAAAATTTCAGGTGGAGAAGGGGAAACAATCATGTTATAGCTCACTATAGATTACCCAAAATTACAAGTAAACTAATCCAAACAAGAAGAATCTCCAATCCAAGAATCAAGATGTAATAAATCCAAAAGTTGAGAAAGCAAGTGCAAGTTGGCGTGAAAGAGAAAATTTTATGGTGAGTTCCTTTTTGTAATTTTCAATGCTTATTGTGTTAAAATGAGATTTGGGTTATTTATACGACACCATTACCCATGGGTGAAGGTGTCGGCTAGGAATTTGAATTTTCACCAACATAATCACCCGTGGGTGATGGCATTGGAAATCGAGTAAAATGAAAGTGGAGATGTGAAAAGTTTCATGGGAAGAAAGGATAATGCAAAAAAATGGGATCATGAGCAAGCTAGATGTCAAAAGAATGTGAAGGAAAATAAGAGGATAAAAGAAAAAGAAATATATAAATGGGACCAAAAGTTGTTCTCTCTCCATGTATCATCCCTAACCCAATGGTTACTTGAATAACCATACCCCTATCGAAGAACGAGCCCCTTAAGACACCCATTCTAGAGATAGATGTATTAACGACCTATAACCTAAAAAGAAAATTGTTAGTAACAAGTATGAAAATAGAAAGCGTAAAAAATTTATCTCTATACATATCTTGGTTTATATTTGATTATATTCTCTTTCAACATCATAAAATTTGTCTCTCTATTTAATTTTATATATTTCAAAAAACATAGGGAGGGATTCGAACATGAGACCCCTCCCTTCATATATATTTTTTAATTCATTCAGTCTCCATGTTTTCTTTACCTTCTAATAAACACATGTCGATCTTATGAAAGTCGGGTGTCTATGTTTAGTTTTAAGTTTACACAAAATATTAAGGGAGTAAAGGGATTTTAACCTATGATACCTCACTCCCAACACCCTTACCCTTTCCATAGGGCCTTGGTTCATAGTTTTGTTGAAATGTGACCCGAATGTTATCTCGATTATATTTTAATGCCTTATTCATTTTATAATTTTAAATATAGAAGCATACAATTTTGAAGCCTAAAAAATATATTTATAATCTATAAACTAACCAATAAGACACATAATTACACATAGGGGATCACATAAGTATAAAACATATTAAAAACTGGAACATAAAAGTGATATCACTTAATTACTTGCTCTACATATACTTTCTCTATGTAGTGTTCTCACTTTTATGCCTCGAATCTCTACCTATGCATTCACACTCTCTAGAAAAACATGTGTATCTAAATGTAGTGTTTAAACTTTTTGTATCCTTTGTGTTTCTTTTATGGATTTTTATGCTCTTATTTTAAAAACTTTACTCAAGCTAAGAATATATTTTCCGCCTCTCCTTACCTTTTTATGGTTTGATTTTAACCGTAAATTATCTAGATTTGGAGTTAAACTCTTTGTCAAACTTGTTCACTAGATCTCTATTTTATTTTCTACTTTAAGAAATGTATTTAAATATTTAGATTTTTCTTGATTAAATTTTCAATGAAATTTTTAACACCTAATCACTTATTCTTCTCCTCTCCAATTTTTCTTTTTGTGGATAAATTTATCTTTTCTACCTCCCGATCTATTTCCTCATGGATAAAATTATCATGTTTATTTTTCATGTAATATATGGAGGAGGTTTTAGCTTAGTGGGGAGTCTACAAATCAAACCCGTCGCATAATAAAAAACATATAAAAACAAATATGAATCGCAAAATGGAATCTAGTACCTCAACTTATGGTTTGACACCATTTCACATGTACTAAATCACACATGGAAAATATCTCTATTTATACCCATTTGCTACATCTTTCTAACTCTCCCCAATGACACCCTTTCTCAAAACTTGAGAACACTTGTACACATATAGAAAATAATACCCAAAGGCATTATTTGTTCCATATAATTAAACCAATTGAAATGAAATATAAGCAAAATATATAAACAATAGTCCCAAAATTGTAATGTAAACCCACAATATCATTTATTAAAATTAAATTAACTAATAATAGATGTTTTACTCCTAAAACATGTCATAATGCTAACTAAAGAAAATCAAATTAATTAAAGTGATGTATTAGATGTGGTAATGGTTATTTAATCATCGAATGTCTCCAAAGCATGACTTTGATAAATCAAGATGTGACACCTAACCAAAAAAATTATTGTTCGTTATTTTTATATATATAGTCTCTTTTATATATATAAATATATATAAAGTCTTGTTAATTTATTTTTATTTTTAAAAAATAATATATATATATATATTTCATTTAATAATTTTAAAATAAAAAGATAGTGAAATAGAAGCTTATTTGTTTTAGTGAAAACTATCAAATTTGTAAAACGTATTTTTCAATTTTGTCATTGAATTTTTATGATTATTTTACAATATCATAAAAAGCAAAGTCGTAAAAATATACTGTTCCCAAAATTTATCACTTTTTTGCAACATTTTTCTCTTTTCAGTATGAAAATTGAATATTAGAAAAATTCACAAAACTTATAGATCTTAGAAGGCAGGGTTTATTCTTGTCCCCTGCCAAGCACCTTGTCTTTTTGAATCACTTTCGTAGGAGTAGGTTGGTTTGCTTCCCTCACTATCTGTTAAATTCTCTTGAACGCTCCATTATGGAGTTCCAGAAGCATACCCGGGTGGTTCCCTTACACCAAGGGCTTATTTTGCTTATTCACAAGCACTGCCTTATTAAATTCCCCGGTCTCCCTTCCTCTCCCGGCCCGGCTTTGTTGGGTTCCGCTGCTGTCAGTCCTGTCTCCCCTGCTGCCCCTGCTGCTGCCCCCGCCTTCGGTGCTGCTACACCCATGCCGGCTGCTCATGCTTCTCCTTCTTCTCCTCCTGTTGCTGCCCCTGCCACCCACCCTGTCTCTACCTCTAAACGTGTCACCAGGGCTTCTAGGAGACTCAACCTTGAGTCTATTGCTGAGGGGGTTGAACCTTTGGAGGACGTTGCTCGTGATCTGCTGAACATTAGTAGTGCCAGTCCCCAGGCGGCACCAACGGACAACCCTTCTAGGAGATTGGAGGCCTTAGAGGCTGAGCTCAATTTGCTGAAGGATGAGGTTAAAAACCTTGCTAAGCAAAAAGGCAAACAAAGCATTGAGGGGGAAGGGAGCATTGGCAATAGCCAGATTGATGACATATATAAAAAACTGACCTCCTTAGACTCCCGCCTAGGGAAGATGAAGACTAGGCATGAGTATAATATTGCAGCCTTCAGGGCCATCGAGGAGTTCATCGAAGGTCATGCAAGAAGTGTTTCACAGCTTAGCGGTGTCCCGGCTACACTTTGGGGCAATGAGAAAGAGAGCAAAAGAACCAGAGAGGAGCTCGATAAGACGGATGCTGCTCATATGACCACGCTGGGCATGTATCATGCTTGGAAAAGAGTAAAGATGAGTATTGATCAAGCGGCCAAGAAGTAGTCCCGACTACTTTTGCTGGTCCTTATTGTTTTTTACTGCTTCTTGGCTGTAGGCTTGCTGTTTTTTTGCCGTTGTTTTGCTGTTAAGTCTCGTTTGTGTAGCTGTTCTGGGCTTCGTTGTTCTTCGTTGTAGCTTTTGTGCTTTCTTCTGACTTCTCTGCTCCTCTCTCTCTTATTCCGGCTTTTAGGCCTTCTTTTGTACACAAGGGTATAGTCCCTTTCAAAAAACTATTTACCAATATTAAAAAAAAAAATTCTCTTGTGCTTAAAGAATTTTTTTGACCTAGGAATTTTATGAAAATTACATTACTTTCTAAAAAAATTGAGATGGCATAATTCTCTAGAAATTTATTTTTTGAAAGATGACTTCATAAAACAGTTTCACTTTCAAAAAAAATAGTTGTTAAATGAAAATAATTATAATTTATGGAAAATTAGACTCAAGGTTGAATTCATGGCCATAAACTATGGGACTTTAGTTAACATAATGGAAGAACCGCCTACTATTAGGAAATATGCCACATCCAACATAAATGTATTTTAGAAAAAAATCCCGTAATTTATGTTGACCATCCTTAGGAGAATTAAGGATGAACTTTTTCTCCATATTGGGTACTTAGAATATCCTAGAAAATCCTGCAAACAAATCAAAGACATATACGAGGGAACTATGTTGGCGTGGTGTCTTAGTAGGTGTTTTCATTGATGAAAAACCACAATAATGACAAATTGAATGTTGTAAGATGATATCATGATGATGTATGTGGTGCTAACATGATGGTTCATATGTTTATCATTTTTTACAGTGGGATTCAGGGATACATGCTTGCTCTAGCAAGCCCATACAAGTGCCTATGAAGTGTTTCTTAGAAGTGTGAGCTTATTGGTTTCTTGGGAAGTATATTTACATGGTTTATGGAATTATTTGAGGGTTCTTGAGCATTTACAACAAAGTGCAATAATGCAGTGTACAGGTGATTCTCCATGTTGCAGGTGATCACCGGGACCAAGTATGATTACTTGGACATGTGATAGTATAGATTGGTGCCATTTGAGATCATGGAAGCATGATAATAGGTATATCATGTCATATGAGGTATGTCTAGGTCATTTTTCATAGGTTATATGTTCATTTATTGCATTATTTCAATTGGCCCTAGTTGTTACTATGAGGATCTAGCATGCAATCATAGGTAAGTATTAGTGAATGGATACATTGGGCTATGTTGTTATCATTATTATGATTTTATATGTTATATGGATGAGTAATGATGCTCTAAGAAAAATATTAGGTTCTGATAATGTTAATTTTGTAAGATATGACTATTTTGGTGAGACAGGTAAAATTCTAGTGCATTTCAAGCTCAAAGTGCAACTTCAGATGCTCATTTTGAATGGTGTGCTTTACATGGGACATTTTGGATTTCATGGATTCTTCTAAGGTGATTTATAATTTTTCACAAAAATAATCATGTTTTTATCGTCAATATTTTGTGAACGAATGTTAAGAAGGTAAAGTGGTCTAAAACCCTAGTTAAACCCTAACTAGGAGAAATTTGGTGAAAATGAAGTATATTGACCCAATTTTTATTGTAATTGAAAATTTGATGATTTAATTTTCTAAAGGAATCCTCAAGATTTCTAGAAATGTATGGTTGAGGTAAAAATATAATTTTATGGAGAATAAGGTTTTAGGACAAGATTTATCAAAGGAGTAACATACAAAATTGATGTTGCATGATGTTTGGGAGATTTTCGTGACGTACATGGAGGTTTTAGGACATGTTAATATAGGTTCATGAGGTTTTGAGGTCCAAATAGGTTGACTAGTCAAAGGGTAGTTTTGAGATCTCAAATAGCAGGGTTCAATAAAATGGCTATAACTTGAGCTACAAGTGGATTCCTAAGATGATTCAAGTTGTGATGGAAATAGGATTAAAAGATATTTCTAGTGATATATTTATTTTCTTATGATTAGGTTATATGTCATATTTTCTATGGTAATATTTGAGAATTATGTTTTTGGTAGTTTAGAATATGATTTGTTTTTGTGCAAGTTTGATATGATTCAAACCATGAGATGGATTGGGTGATGCTTCCTATCACCTGTAATTTTAAAAGGGGTGAATTTTTCATCTAATTAATCCCTTTGGATGTCTTTACTGTATATATAATTGAATTTATGAGCTAACATTTGGAAACAACTTTTTTGGCAGGTTAATTTGGTGAATACAAATGTTGATGTGATTTGAAGTGAAGGATGTTTCATGACTTATAACTTTATTAGAATTATTATAAAGTTTCTTAAATTTATTTTTATTTGTAACATGGCATGTTTTGGTTGAGTAGAATTTATTTTTTTATTAGATGAAGTTTCCATGGTGTTGAAGGGTGCAGGAACAAACAACTGTTTTGAGATGTACAAAGAGCTTTGGGCCAAGTAAACAAAAAAGTTTGATTGGATGAGATAAATTTTGACCATATATGATGTTTAAATGTTATTTTAAACATGTTTGATGATTTTTAGAGCTTTACCAAAAATATTTTTGGGATTAGGAGATTTTTGTCATCCCAATGCAAGGTTTTTTGAGATTTTTGGTGCATGGATGAAGGGTTTTAGCTAGGTATACCTACTTGGGTCAAATTTTACTATTATGATGTATGTTATTGAATGTTATAAACATGTATAGGTTGAAAATATCATTAGGGACCGACCTTCATTGAGTTATAATCAAGGAAAGGCTTTAAAAAGGAGTTTTTTGGTACAATTGTACTAGCTTTTGAAACCCCTTGTATATTCTTTTGAAGAACCCTTTTATTGGAAAGAAAAAACCTTTTATCCTATCCCAAAACACTTAGAATATAATTCTAGGACAGATTTTGGTTGTGTTTTCATGAGGATAATTTGAGCAAGTGATTGTTGGTGTTGTTTCCTTGAGAGTGAGTTGGAGAAGGAGGGAAAAATTTGGTGCTTGTATTTGGATGCTATATCCATAGCATGATGATGTAATTTTTAGGTTTCTAAGGTTTCTTCAGATGTGATATTTATTTTTATTCACATTTGTAAGAATTATATCTTCTTGGATATTCATATGATTGTGTTGCTCTTCTTGATACATCTTGTTGATCTTTTTTAAGGCATTACTGTTATGATATGATTTTATCATAAATATAAGTGTATTTATATTTTTATCATTGTGTATCTTTTATTGAGAATACTACATGCTTTGATGAGATCTACTTGAGATTGTGTGGTTAGGGTTTGAAGCACAAGTGTAAAGTTTTATTGGGGACTGATTCACCCCCCTCTCACTCCTTGTTCTCTAAAATCATTAAAATTATATTATAACTCACCCCCTCTCTCACTCCTTATCCATGTAAGCACCTCCAACAAAATAATCTCTCTAAAATCATTAAAATTATATTATAACTCATGACCACTCCTATGAAAAGATATGATAAAATTTTGAACTCTCTTAAAGATCAACAACATTAAATCACAGCTATATGGTTGTAAATACAACCTTATCCATGATAAGCTTATGTATTTCATAATCCAAGTGAATATTCATAAGAAATTTAGGAACTTTATTTCCATTATTAGTTTAAAATATATAAAAAAATAGACACTCTTGATCTAAATACCCTTTCTAGTGTGATATTATTCTGCAAGGATTAATACAAAACCCAAAGTGCACATCAAATATTTTTCTCTCCAATGGTAACATGAAAACTCCAAGTAATCAACAAGAAATTGAATAAAAATAAAAGTATGTATATAATAAACATGTCTATTCATTCTCATAGATCAAGAAAAGAGGGTACATATGGGAGTGATGTGTAACTCTTGTGCTTGGAAAATCATTCCCTTCATGAGGGAAAGAGGGGTTGTGATTCCAAAATGGAATGTAACTCCTATGATACCACCGACACGTGATAATGACAAATTACATGAAGGAATCTATTACTGTAGGTTATTATTTATCCTTTTATTTATTTATTTATCAGGATAATTCTTACACTTGTGTTATCTCGAGACTTACTTGGGTTAGCTTGCTTAAGTGTACTAGTTGTGTGGAGTTAGCTTACTAGTCTTCTGGACTTAACTTAACTACAAGTATAAATTAGTGGGAGCTCTTCACCACTGATTTAGGTATTAGTTGCACTTCCCTCCTCCTATATGTACATATTTCTTATTGAGTAATTCAAGTCATTGTATTGTAATGTATTGAATATTATGGATTATGATGGATTTCCATATATAGTATTTTAGCTCTTTTGTTTTACAAGTATAAAGTGATGTGTTATTATAATCTGAGATCATGGCTTGGAAAAATCTTCTTATCATTCCTTTCATGGTATCAGAGCGATAGATGATGTAGACATCCATTTGTAAGTTTTTTTACAAGCAAGGGTTTATTATTTTCATGTATTCAAAATTTGTTAGAAATTTTCTGTAACATGTATTTTTATGCAAAATGGAGTGCGCCATTGGATTTGGAAGGTTCCAAAACCATAGAATTGACTATAAACTTGACCATGTTTTGAGACAGTCAAATCTAGACACATATCTGTACCCTCTAGGTGCATTCTTTTATCTACTAGATGCAGATTTGTACCCTATGGGTGCATTATTTTATCCATTGGATATAATTTCTTACCTTTTGGATGCATTATTTTACCCTCTAGATATTTTTTTTGGATGTAGTCTTTTATCCACTAGACATAAGTTTATACCCTCTTGGTGCATTCTTTTATCCATTGGATATAAGCGTGTACCTTCCGGATGCAAAGATTTACCCTCTAGATATTTTTGTTTTGGATGCAGTCTTTTATCCACTGGATGCATATCTTTACCCTTTGTGTACATTATTTTATCCATTGGATATAGACGTGTACCCTCCGGATGTAATGATTTACCCTCTAGAAATTTAGGTTTTGGGCACAGGATTTTATCCTTTGGTCACAAGCCTGTATCATGTGGATGCACTCTTTTACCCTTTGGAAATTTGGGTGTCACATGTACCTTTTAAAAAAACATCAACATTAAAATATTATTTTAATAGCAAAACCTTCTAGAGCTCATAACTTTTTATCCGTAGCTTAGATTAAGGTGATCTTTGTTTTTGAAATTGTGTATTTTTTCGAGATCTACACATTGGTGAAATTTTTATACACATATTTCAAATGTAAAAGGTACTTTTACTCATTATAATATTTATATGAACTCAATTATAAAGTGAAAAATTTTGAAGGGTGTTGTAATCCCTTGTGGACGTAATTTTGGTTGACCTCGATGTCCTAAATTTTTGGGTGTTGCATTTTTGTATCTATGGATGTATACATTTATATCTCTCTTGTTTGTTGAGATATTTTGGATCTGTATTTTTGACACTTTCTTTTTACATGTTCACAATCTCTCTTGTGGGGAGCTATTTTGGTGAAGTCTAGTGTTAGTTTATCAATGTTCGAGTAGTTGATTTTGGCAACTCATACAAATTTTTTGTGTCACTCTACCCATTCAGCAGTATGGGAGGGTGCAGTGTTGATATTGATTCTTTTGGTTTCATGTCCTTACCTTGTTACCTTGGATTTTCTTAAATCATGACACTCCTAGTTATTTGGATATTTTGTCCTTGCTTTGTTTCCTTGGTTATTGTTCTTGGATCATAACACACCTATTTGTAAGTTGATCATGTTTCTTTTTATTTTATGTCCTTGCCTTGTTACCTTTGCTTTTCATGGATTGTGGTACCCCTGTTTATTTAGATATCATTTCCTTGGTTGCTATTGGATCGTGGCACACCTATTTGTAGTATTTGATGAAATTATGTTTGGAATTTTTTTTACACTTTTACATCACTCCATTGACAATCTCCTTACATGGAGCTATTCTGGTTAAGCCCAGAGTCAGTTATTTTTGAGTTCTATGATCGAGAAGTGGATTCAGACCATAGTGCACACTAAACTCCTTCAACATTGTACGTGTTTTGGAGCTGAGCTTCTTAGGATATCTTGCATCGAGATTTTTCTCTCTCTACTTTGTTATTAATGGTTTTAGGTACCTTGCAATGTCCAATTTTCCTAGTTATTATATGTGGGGACCTCATCAGGCCTTGTTACCGAGACCCACCTTCTTTCTTACCCACCTAAATCATGTTTACGGGAGGGTGTTAATGTAGGTTACTATTTATTATTTTATTTATTTATTAGGATAATTCTTACACTTGTGTTATCCCTACACTTGTTGGGTTAGCTTGCTTAGGTGTACTAGTTATGTGGAGTTAGCTTACTATTTGTATTGAGTTGGCTTCTTATTTATGTGGAGTTATTTTACTAGTATTCTGGAGTAAACTTAAGTACTAGTACCGAGTTAGTGGGAGTTCTTCACCACTTATTTATGTAGTAGTTAAATTTTCCTCCTCCTATATGTACATCTTTATTATTGATTAATTCAAGCCATTGTATTGTAATTTTTAGAGCATTATGGATTATGATGGATTTCCATATATGGAAGTTTAGCTTTTCTATTTTTCAAGTCTAATGCGGTGTACTATTATTATCTAAGATTGTGACTTTGAATAATATTCTTATCATTCCTTTCATGGTATCGAGCCCACACATGATTTCATGCTGTAATCACTTGTGGACATAATTTTAGTTGAGCCTGACGTCCTAAAATTTTTAGAGTTGAGCTTCTTAGGATATCTTGCAAAGGGATTTTTATCTCTTTAATTTTTTATTACAAGTTTTGGGTACCTTGCGGTGTTTATTTTTCCCAGCTTATTATATGTGGATACCTCATCGTGCCTTGTTTCAAGGACCCACCTTATTTTTCACCTACCTAAGTTATGTTTACGGGAGGGTGTTAGTGCGAGTTATTATTTATCCTTTTATTTATTTATCGTGATAATTCTTACACTTGTGTTATCCCTACACTTATTCGGTTAGCTTGCTTAGGTGTACTAGCTGTGATGAGTTAGCTTACTATTTGTGTTTATTTAGCTTCTTAGTTATGTGGAGTTAGCTTACTAGTTGTGTTGAGTTAGCTTCTCGCTATGTGGATTTAGCTTTCTAGCCTTCTGGAGTTAATTTAACTACCATTCTCAATTAGTGGGAGTTCTTCACTAGTGATCTAGGTAGTAGTTGCACTTCCCTCCTTCTATATGTACATCCTTATTGAGTAATTCAAGTCATTGTATTGTAATGTATTGAGCATTATGGATTATGATAGATTTCCATATACGATATTTTAGCTATTCTGCTTTTGCAATTCTAATGTGATGTGCTATTATCATCTAAGATCACAACTTGGAACAATCTTCTTATCGCTCCTTTCGAATCTTACATGTTTCATATAACTCCTAAGACCTTTGATCTCACCTAAGAGAGATGAATAGCTTTTTGAGGTGGAAAATATGCTAAGTGATAATGATGCAAGTCACACACACCAAACCCCCCCTTCATTAAAGATGAGGTAGAGGTCATGGAAATTCATAAACAGAAAGAAAAATTCCCTAGAAAACTAAGAAAGATGTGTTAATGGGGTCCATCAACTAAAGTCCTAATAAGGTACCGATGTACAAACAACATCTTCTTGGAAAATAAGAAGAGGATAAGAGGACTAGGAAACCCAAAGAATATGAGCAGCTATAGAAGACCTCATCCTAAGAAGAGACCAAAAGTGAATAAATTTTTCCTTGGTGAAGGGCTTGGTGAAAATGTTTACAACCCGATTAAAATTATGACAATGCTACAAGTGAATGATGTATTCATATAATAGCTCTTGTATGATGTGTTTTTGATCTCAATGTGATTTGTCCACTAATGGTGAACCATATTTCGGTAAATCAAGATGTTGCTAATGTTGTCACAATAGATGATAGTAAGCCACCGAAAGTGGATACTCGAATCATATCAATATTCCCTATAATCAAAAAAAAAAATTGTGGCAACATTAATTGATCCTTTGTAATCTTCCTATGTAGATGATATGGAAATTACATTTTGCTTCTTTCCATACTAACTGATAGGACCCAAACCAATAGAGAAAATGTAGGTTGAGATAGATTTCTTATTATCTAGATCACCAGCCCAATTAAAGGTTTTATATCCAACCAAGTCAATATTTTTCCCTCCTAAATAGTGAATGTCATAAGTGTGAGTGCCAAAAACATAGTGAATGGTCTACATCATTTCTTTCCAATGCAACTCATGAGGCTCCTTCATAAATCTGGACATGATCCCAACAACATATGAAATTTTTTGCTAAGTGTGAATTAGGTAAATCAAGATCCCCACCAGCTGTTGATAAAGGTTACCATCAACCATAGGAGTAGAGAAATAAAAAACCAGCTTAACCCCAAAAAGGAAAGGAGAGGGAGAAGGATTAAAATATAACATGTGAAACCGAGATAACAAATCAATCGAGTACTTAGGTTTCAAAATTACAATTCCTGAGTCTAATTGTGAAATATAAATCCCAAGAAAGTAATGCAGTAAGACAAAGTCAAACACGGACGACCTATTGGCCAAGGAAATATTCACTAAATTGATGATAGAGGAAGATTTTCTTATGATCAACAAGTCATCAACATAAATAACGAGGATGGGGATGGAGTCATCTTACCATAGAATGTAAACATTAGGGTTAGAGTGATATTGAGTGAACCCCGATGAAATTAGAATGTAGTCCATCTTGGCATACCAAGATTGATGGTTTTTTTTAAGTCCCTAAAGAAACTTATTTAACTTGTAAATGATGGAGGGATCATAGACATAACTCGGAGGTTGTTCCATGTAGATATTTTTCTATAGGTACCGCTAAAATAAGGCACTCTTAACATCCATTTGGTAGAATTACCATTTATTCACAACAACAATGGTGAGGTCCATGTTATCCATATTTCATCCCTAGGAAAATATTGGATGAACCATGATCCAACATAGGAGGAAACAGAGTCAAAAGGCGGATGTAAAAGGGCTTAAAAATTTGCTAAGTATAAAGTTGTAAAAGGAGAATTCCAAGTGTTAGTATGGCACTGATTCAAGGGGTAAATAAAGAAAAGGTTTCTAAATGAGCACCAGACTACCACATGTCCCAAGGGAAAGAAGACCATCAGGGAAAAATTTGGTTCTTCTCCCCTTGTTATCAAAAGGGGTAAAAGTTAGCAAATGTCCCACAACTCTACCCAAGGAAAAAGTCAACATTCAGGACCGAGTCAAAGCCAAGCGGGGAATCAGAGGAAATGGAAAAATATAAATTGCGGACCCGTAGGACCAATTTTTGTTCCAATCTAGTTGGCACGTGTCCAATATCAAAAGGGGACCCATTTTTCAATTTGTTTTCCCGCCTCCTATACGCAATTCGATAAAAACTTCAAGGGGCATATCTTTTGACTCGTGGCTTGAAATATTGCAAATCTAATGCTATTGGAAATATCTCGGCCTCACCCATGCCATGGGGTCTAAAAATTTAATTTTGAGGAGGTTAGGTGAAGAAAAATGGAGGAAACGTATTTGGGCTTTCTATGCAGGATCTTCTTACCTCAACAACCTCAACAAAGGATGGTTTTATAAGACAACCAACGACCCAAATATCATGATGTTGTTTTTCCTTGTGCTTTCAGTTGTCCACTATGTTTTTCCTTCAGGGAATTATGTAGGAAACATTGCTCACTGAATACGAATCTGAAAAGAGAGAAAAATGAAAATGGAACATTAAGACCATGTTCCCCCTCAATGTGAATTTTTCACTTGTTCAACACAAAATAGGAACTCTAAAATCATACTATACATAACTAAAAAAAACTACAAATCTAAAATAAAGAGAAAAATCACACACACACTATCATCACATCTCTGTGCACCCCCATTGTTGGTGACTGACGAGAGGTAGTTTATGATCATTTCATTCAACTATTTCCACATTCTAATTATTCTTTTCTTCCCTTCTGCAATGTGAACACTTTATTTTCTTGACGTCAGTAACACCAAAAATGCATTCCCGAGGAATTTTTTTTTTGAATTTTGACTCGACTCATAATTAAATTATGATGACTAAAAAAATTTGATTCTTGACAATACAATGATACTTGACAATAACAAAACTCATTTGACTAACATAATTATGACTCGACGACGTGCTTGAAGATGATAAAATTCATATGAGAGGACTCATAATAACTAATGAATGACACAAATACTTTTGTTTCGATGACTCACTATTTATATTGATGATTATGAAATCTAGTTGGAACAATGACATGACAATAACAATTCTAAAAACATTGATACCTATACTACTCGTGTTATAGAAATTTGAAGAATAATTATGGATATTTGAAATAAGAGAGGACTATAAAATAGCATTAACATTTCCTAAATAAAAATACTTTATAAATGACATAAACCAACTTGAATATTACTAAAGTAGTTTCGACTATTTATAAACCCATACACTATATATTTAAACCTATGAAAAATAAAAACTTTTAACAAACTTTGAATCATTACTGAGAGTGAAAGGAATTTGGCACACCATTGATATTAACTGGATCTCGAAATGGAGATATATGGCGGGGATCTAGATTAAGTTCCAACATATGTATTTTATGCAATGCATGAACTTCACCACCAATGATTCGGAGCTCTTCAAATTGGTAAAATGAATGTCGAGGAATTTGATGATGTTGTTCTTACTTGAACGTCAAAAATAACCAAAGATCGCAAAATTAGACAAAAAAATAATGCATCGAGTGTCAAAGTAGATATTTTAAGCCATAATGTCTCGAATAACATGTCATATATATCACCGCAAAACTTATTGATTTAACTCTCAAAGACGAATGGGTTCAATGAAGATAATTCCTAAAATGATGTCAATCTAAACTACATCGACTCAACATGCATTGAATTAAATCTTTAAATCAACCAATTTAGAAGTAAATATGTAGTTCTATATGAGTAATGTGAAATCAAATCTTACATAGGTCACACAAGTCTATGCAACCCTAAACTAATGTTGTCAAGGGTGAGTGCAATGTTAGGGATGTCCTTATGTTGTGACATGTTGAATCATGTGTAGAAGGCTTAAATAGATATGGAAATCATGAATAAATTTGTAGATTAAATAATATGCAATATATCTGGGTCAAGGCTTAAGGGGATTACAGGAAAGAAAATACGCAATGGATGATCTCCTTCCTAATAAAAATTATCCGGAGTCGTAAATGAATTTTGGTTCCTAGTATAGACAGAGTTTGTAGAATGGATCTCAACAATGAGTCTGAGAAAACTATACCCAATGCAAAAAATTCGGAAGATAGCACAGAATGGACACTTCAGTATTCGGATACTAAAAGAAATTAAATTATTCTATGCCAACATTATAAACATTTTCATTATCCTCTCTCTCGACTCTCATCGGGATCGATATATAGCTCTAATACCAAATAATGACTTTCGAACAAATTTATGCAAAGTACAAATAGAACAATATTTATATATTGTTTAATGGATTTGAATATTATTACACACACACACACACACACACACACACATATATATGAGATAGAGTAATCCTAAATATAAGGAGATGTAAAACTAAGTTGTTTTAACAACACTCCTAAAATTTCCTATTTACGTTAGTTTTCTTTAATAATCAAATCTCATACATAAAAATATTTTAAACATCTCACCCATATACTAGCTCAAAATTATATTATGCTAACCCATAATGTGAGTACTAGAATATTATTTCCTCAATAATAATTCTCTTATAATTATAGGGGTCCTATGGGACCTTACTATGAGAGACTTTATATTTCATAAGTGGAAGTTGTGAGCCTCAAAAATCCAAAGGACTCTACTAGAATCACTCAAGGATCCTCTCTACTTACAACCTCTATAAGTGGATTCTATAAATCTACCTGGGGTCATCATCTGTTATAACAAAAGTAACTAAATACATTTCTCTTGAAACTATAAAGTTGGTCCTCTAATGTTATTTCTTCTTGAAATTTGAGGAAAATGGTTAACATAGTACTCACCATCACAACTAAACAACTTGTTAATATCCTTTTTCTTATGAAACTTTTCACCTTTATTTTCTTAATCTTCCTATTTCCATCCATTTTTCCTTTTTTATGGTTCTTAGGTGCTTTAATTTTTTTCTTTTTCATAATGAAATATTCCACAATTAATCATGGTTTTCTCAAAATCACTTTATGAAAATCAGAAACAAAAATTCAATTGATGAAACTCTTCCCCTCACAATTATAACCACTTGCTCTAACATAGCTAATCTATCATGATTATTCAATAGGAAACTAAAATATGATCCAAATTGGGAAATATTTCTGATAAACAATTATAATATTCCTTAGCAAGTAAATGTTTATGCAAAAACATCAAAACATAATATACACTTAAAAGAGAGTAAAGGGTTAGTGCAAGTCTATCTCGCAACTAAATTAACCACTTCAAATACATCAAATGGTTTTAATGTAACACTGGGATAGTTTGGGTTCCTTTCCAAAATTGATAAATATCTCATCATAATTTTCACTTTTAAAATAAAAAAATATCACCTACCTCAAAATCTCTAACAATCCACTTCCTATTTGCATAACTCTTGTTTAAATATAAAACCTCAACAAGCATTGTTTGTTAAAAATTTAATTGTTGTACCTTTAAGAATATTATGCCCAATAAAATAATTTATCATCTATTGATCCTCAATTGATAGGTATGTGATATTTTTCTCTCATATAATGTCTCAAATGGGATCATGCTTAATGTTTAGGGATATTAATTATCATATGCAACTCAACTAGTGGTAATACTTCCTCCACTTGTATTATTTGATCCATGTAGTACATGATACAAGACACAATTTTGGAAATTTATGAACTCAAAAAGGCCATATAATTGAACCTATACTTTGATACCAAGGTGTAGCAACCCCAGATGGTAGACCATAAAAACACACTGGAATTTGTTTGAACCAAAATTGTCAATCACCCTTACACAACCGATGACGGAAATATATGTCTCTTGATTTCCCAGTCCTATGCTTAATCAAACAAACACATATACAAAGTAATATATGTGTAATATAAGTAATCAAACTTATCTATCATAGTAGATTATTATTTTTCATTCATTTCAACTTGTATAATTTTCTTCCATTATAATATATAAGTCGAGTTAACTATGTAGAAAACATTAAGTACAAGTACTTACATGATTTCACATATAATCATTCATCCAATTTTAAATAAGGCATTGCAATTAATCCTTAACAAGTGCATTCCATTTTAATCCATTCTAATCATGTTTAATAAAAATATGACAAGTCATAATTCCATCTTGATGAATCATTTCATAACATAGTTCATAATACACCCCTTTTGTTATCATATATATTCCATCATAGTTACAAACCATGATATAAGTGATACCAAAGTAAATAGCTCCATTCATTCACAATTCCATGTGTCATAACAATATATAGGTTTATATCTCAAGTATCATGTTACAATTCGTTACAAAATAATATATTAGTTACTTTACATGATTTACAATACATAATGGTTTACATGTATTCAATATACACAAGTCTCCATTTCTTAATCACTTATAATCAATTATATCAATGATAGGTGTTTCAACTTACAAAAGGTTACAAGTATATGATAGTTTAAATATATATTTCTCAACTATGATAATACAATACATATCATGAAATACAATACATCACAGCTTATGTTGCGACATAATTGTTTCCTTTCACAAGAGATCCATCCAATGTTGAAGTCATGTAAATGACATAAATAGTATCATTAGATTATTTTACCTCCAACCATGAGCCTTACAAATCCCCATGCACCTCTCAAAAAATGAGAGTGTCCCTACCTTTCATGGGAATGAAGATGCAAGAAATCAATAAGGTAAGAGGGATATACCATGTGTGTAGTAAAGTAACCCAACAATGGTAAACCTATGAGTTGAGTAGGAATAAACCATCATAGAAAATAATAGTAGTAATGAATTTACTTGTTAGCCAAAAATAATTAGGATAACAATAAGTACACATTATTAATGAAATTTGACAATGTAAAAAGTATGATATAATCCAATACTAACTAATAATGAGGTAATATCTTGATTATATCCACCGTAACATCCTAATTTTAAAACTTTAATACAACAGAATTTTATTTTTGTCATAATGTTTCACTATTCTAAATTAGCATAATTTAGAACCAACATTATCTTATTCAATCCATCCTATAATAGTAAAATGAATGTAGTTGTATGAGTCGATTAAAATGAATCCCTCATATACAAATTATTAAAATACGTATACTAGGTATACTTATGGTTCCCTTATTTATTCGAGGGCATTCGAGTGTTATTAGTTAAAGTGTGTATCTAGGAATTTTTACCAATTACCCATCTAATATCCTAAATCTTTAAATATAGGTGAAATCATTATAGCACAATCAACAACTTACGTTACTTTAGCCAAGGTTTTGAGTCATGTATGTCATGCTCAATTCCATGATGGCCTAATCATCATATGCAATATAACTTTCACATTACACTCAAAAATTGTTATCTATCTTAGGACTAATTTTATTTACATCAATCGCTTTCAAGCTTCCCACTAGGTACTAATTCAGAGCAACATGCATGGACAAGTGTCAATAGTCAACTTAGGATGACCAAGGGGAAGTAAGCGTCTCCAAAATGACTCAGATCATTTACGAGTTTTCTCCCTTTCCCATAATCATCATAAGATGACATCAGTACTTAGCCATAGTGATATTATAAATTAGAACCTAACATTTACTTGAATCCAAGGTTTTATGATGGTTACGTTTAGAGGATCTTGAAGGAATATCACATCATAGTAGCTATTCCATAGTAGCCAATTAATGACATGTGTCATGAATCGGTCTTGTGCAAGAGGGATATGCTTTGAGATAGTCCACCAAGTTCTCGCTAAATGGAAAATCATATCTTAACAAGTTTAATCTGTTTAACTAATTATTGACTTAACAATCCTTAATAACTCGTGTTACTCTCGATGATAGGTTTCATACCTAAGGATCTAACAAGAGTTTAAAGTTTTCATTTACTTAATTGGAGTACATATAGACCTAAATAACTCGCATATACAAATCTAAATTTTCATGATGTATTAATCTCTTATTTGTACTTTGATCATTAGTTAGGTAAGTATAGGTAACTAAGGCATTCTTCATTCTAGCTAAATTCTCGAGTTAAGGCAGAAATCCATGTTCAAATGTCAAATAATGCCCATATAATTGATAATGTATTTATATACGTAAATTTAATTCTTATAAATATGTTTTCATGAAGTTCCTTAATTAATTGTAGTTGTATTAAATAAATAGTCATTCATATCTCTTAATTTAGCATTAATATGACAACCTTATATTATACAAGTAAGCAACCCTTCATACAAATAGTTATCCACTAAGGGTCATTCAATATAATTTCAAGTATCTATATGCATATGTATTAATATTTAATACAATCATATGAATCATTTAATTACCTATAGATACTAATCACGTGTTTGTAGAAAAGTCATACTAATCACCATATTTCATATTATTATAGCATCTCCTTATTATGCTAAGTATATAATGACATGATGCTTGTATTACTTTACTAAAGTCTTGTATCTTTAATTCAGCCCAAATATGACCAAGGTGTGATAAATTTCCTTTTACAACCAAAGAGTTTGTTCCAAAACAATATTCTTATTCATTTTCTTGAAATCATGTTCATAGAACTGCTAAAAGACAACATAAACCTTACAATTTTCCCTTTTTAAAATTAATACAATAGTTAGGATAACTTGACCTTTCATAATCAACATTACAAAAAAAATTAATTTTCATGATAAACACAATCAATTGAATTAAACTCGACATCTTCACCAATAGAACAAATGCAAAGTTTTAAGCTTCATCTTTCTTTCACCTTTCATGAAGTCCATCTTCAAAATTGTTAGCAAATGTCATTTCATATGAACTAACATGATAAGATGTATACCTCCTTTAACAATTTATGTCAACTAGTATTTTCATAGGGAAAATGTTGCATCAAGTTAGAATCATTTCCTGAAAGTACTAGCACACCCATTCTAGCTAGTTCATTACAGAAATATCAAAAGACAACACTCAAGTATATCATTTTGGATCATTACAGCAACCAATTCATTTATGATATTGTGTATAACATATTTGTAATATTATTACTCTATAATCTTATAACTTAAGGAATTACTACATTATATAATAACATACCACATAATTCAGTCAAACAATTTAACAACCAGGAGTAATCAATCAAGTACAATAGATATTTTCATGTTTTATACCTTGTATTAATAGGTTAACAAGTTATATCGAGTTCTCTTGTATACCAATAGTCAATAACCACTATTCATTTGATTGGATACTATTATTTCTTGGGTTCTAATCAATAATTTTACATCCATTTAATATATATATATATATATATATATGGTCTTAGCACCATACCACAACTATTCATTCATTAACAAACACCGCAGTCAATAGTTCTTGCTCAAATAGATATCTAATAGAATAAAGTATTTTTGTAGCTATTTATAAGTTATGTAAGTCACCCAAAATAATACTTCTCATTTTGACCAAATAACCTTGTACCCATTACTCAATCAAGGAATTTATCAACAAGGTAAACTTGTGTAACAACCCTTCATATATGTCATTTGAGCAATAGAAACTCATGGTTTGCAACAACTAGAGGTTCCCTATAAATTAACACTCAGGGATAGAAGATTTCCTTAATATCTCAAAAAGGGTTGATGTGACCAAGTGATCGCCATAATAGATTGATATGTAATCAATGAATGACCATTGAGGCCTGATTATAGGCCTAACACAATCTATGTAGATAAAAAAACATATAGACCAGGTAAAACCCATACAATATTGACAACAAAAGTTTACTTTTTCTCACACAAAACAAAACAACTCAAAAATCGATATGATTTCAATCAAACAACCAAGATCATATTAAATTCATAAATTGATATGATTTTATTCGAATCTACAAGCATAAGCTATCCCCAAAATTGATAATATTTCATTCAAACAAATAGGAGTAAACTAACTTAGTAACAATATGGTTTTGGTTTAGCAAACAAGAAAACCCAACTAATTACCCATATAACGGAATTGAAGATAACCCCCACAAACACTAACTTCCTTTCTAGTTATTCAATAACCTTTGTATCATTAAGTACATCATATTTCTAGGTAAGAACATAGAGTCGAATCATCATAACAAAAGTACTATGCACCCCAAATCTATATACTCATAGATTTCATTAAACAATCTTCCCAGTGTCACACAATTAGATTAAACCAAGTCTTTATATATATAATACAAACACACACACACACACACACACACACACACACACACACACACACACACACATTATTCATCGTGCAAGTAACCATAGTAATATTAAATACCAACACCATTTCCAGGTATCTCATCCATACCCAAATTCATAACCTTGTTGAAGACATATAATATCACAATTTTTGAACTATTCTACAAAAACCGTGATTCATTATAGAAAGTAAAAACTTAAGATAGGATTTTGTTTATGGAAATGTTAGCAAGAGTAAGATAATAGAGAATGGATATATCCTAACATGCCCGGTAGAGCTCCCATCTTCTTTCCTTTCTTTTTGTGTAAGTTTGACCCAAATATTTCTTCTCAAAGAAACCCATTATCGATTCCACATAAACCCCGAAGTACTCCATCATTTTTATTTATTGTCCAAGATAATAATAGCTTCCCAAATTTCTCCTTGAGTAAAAAAAAACACATGCAAGGATTCAAAAATAGATCAAGAAATAAAAATAGGATAACCAAATATGTGGAGCTCCATGAACTCGATACTCAAAAATAACAACAATGAAGCCACCCTTTAATTTTCCTTCCCACAAAACTACCGATGTATTCTCTAAGGAAGTGGTGGGTAATTTGAGATTATTCAATGCACAAGAGAAATTTTCATCATTCCTAAATTCCCGCCTCCCCTTATATTTTTCCTTTATAAATTTAGAGGACATCAAATAGTTAACTAACCACTTACTATCTTATGTAGCCAAGACCTGGTTGAGACCACCAAATTTAATTGTGATTTCCATTAATAGATGGCGGTGAGAATTTAATAAAAGATTTTTAATATTCCAAGTATGATTTGGTTAGAATCCCACCTCAAATCCAATGCATTAATCAATCCAATTTAAGCCACCAACCATAGAATATGATGCAACCTAGAATTCACTAGTAAAATCCTAGGCACATTGACACATCACTCAGCCTAGAATGAGCGTTCACCCAAAGTGCACAAAGGTACTAGGCCCCTCTTTAGGGTTATTGTTGTAGGATGTTAGCATGATGAAGACTTAAAGAATTCATATCTATGTCTAATATATCATTCTACAGTGCATGTTCAGATCTAGATCTTAAAGTATCATGAATCAGACAATAATCATAACAAGAACATTCATACAATAATAAACTATAACCATGATCAACACCTTGATTTATTCAATAACCTCCATTATATTAAATGCAGTAATACACATAAGCTTATTACAATAGATAATACCATAGTCTATGCACGCATCAGATTTGACAAAGATAACCTCACAATAACTCAATTCACACACACACACACACACACACACATACACACACACCTCTATGCTACATAGTTCACTACATATATATAAGAGGGCAGGGACTTTCCTTCATCGCTTATCTAATCCCAAAATAGGTTACATGCTATTATTATCCACACGTTGTTACAAAAATAGCCACACATGTAAGTGCGCTAACAATAGAATGCTTTTATTTAACTGTCAAGAGTAGATCTATTTTTAGCATAAATCCATGTAAAGTGCTTCGTAACCAATGCGTGTCGTGTAAGTCTTTGACCAGTTTTTTTGCTCCGCACGCTATCTCCAAAAATAGTTCCTCATCGTGAAAATGGCTAAGTCCCGAATCTATCTGTCTTCTTTGCATGTGATCCTTTTTTATTCTCCCACACCTTTTAATTTTCTCTTCTCTTCTATGTGAACCTTCGTATGTCTATCGCTAAGTGTCGATTCTAATTGACCAACATTACCCCACACTAGTTGCATTGCCACCCCGGACAATGGTTGTCTCCAAAAATGAATCAAAGAATGTGAATAAAGAGATAGAAATAATTTTGATGAATAAAAGAATGTTTTTACCCTGCCGTGTCTTCTGCTTCAACCTAAAGAATTAGTTCTAGATATTCTTCTTTTATTTCCACCTCTAAATTTTGTCAATCATTGAGTGCAGCTTCTTCCTTTTCTAGGATATCCACTACAATTGACTCTAACTCATCCTTTGCAATCTCTCCTTTCTCATTCTAGAAGACCAACACAATGTTATACATTGCACTCATTCTTCCCTCTAACAAGTCCATCTTTTATTCGATGATTTTCCTAAGCTCATCCAACCTTTACTTGTGTGGTTATTGAGCTGTGTAAGGGTGTCATGCTTTTACTTGACAAGTGCTAACCATTCTACGCAGCCCAAGGTCTCATCTTTCATGGCCTTCTGTGGCTTCATTGTCTTCCAAAATGGTCCTGGTTCTTATAACTACTTCTAGGGATGTACAAATATTCAGTGTTTGATATGATTTCTTTAGTTCCTCCTACAATCTCTCGAAGTAACCCCTATTATGATGCAATCTTCCACATCATCGAATAATTTTACCACTCTACTTCATGTGTTGGATCATTTGGCATTGGCATGCATAGAGGTTCATCTTCAAGCACTAATTCCACCAAGGTACTTACATAATGCATTTATGAAGGAAACATTTTGGGTACCTTTGGCTCTAAATGTCACTTCAATTTCATGATATTGTCCCCAACTTCCTCTGTCATGTTGATGAAAACAAAATTCTTCTTTTGTGCCAAGTCTTTCTCTTGCTTTAGGTGTGTTATTTCTGTATCCTTATTCTTGATCTCCTCCTCAACTCCCTAATTGTTGCAGCCTTATCCATATTTCACCTTTCCACCTTTGTCAAGACTTTCACCAAAGCATTTCTCACTTGTTCATCTAACATAATATTAATCTTGACTATTATGTGTCATGCCTAAGGTGTCTTCTTCAACCTCCTTGATACACATGAATCCTCACACACATCAAAGTCCGGTTCATCCATGTGTGTGTACATCAACCATAATAGTTACTTCCTTATGTGCATAGTTACCATCTCTTCATCCATCAGCTCCTAGCCATATAACTCCTTTTGTGTCATTGTGCTCTTAAGACAAAAAGTGCATAATTTTACTTATGTCCTTGATGTAGCCTATGGTTGGTGGAACATATTCCTTACTTGTTCTCTTCATTTTTGGCCCCTTAGGAACTTGGGATTCAAGATTCCGAGCTTATTCTCGTTATGTCCTATGCAAATCTCGCTTACTTATTTCATCTTCTTCCTTTTCTCCCTCCTTCATTTCTTCGTCCTTTTGTTCTTCCACATTCTTTGGAGGTGTGGGGGAATTGGGCGTACTTTCCTCGACTCTTTCGCCTCCTCACTCAACTTCAACTTCCTTCTTCTCTTCTCATTTATCTCCTTCTATGGAGAGATTTGAGGTGATTTGTGCACCGATTATGGAGTACACCTTGGTTCCTTGTTTTCCTAAATACTCTCTTAAAAAAGGCTCTCCTTGACTACATTCAATTCCTCATCATCTCCCTCTTCTGGTTAGGGGTAAGTAGTCGTGCGCTCATCTTCTTCCCTATTTGGAGGCTACCTTCTACCTCTATACTCCAAACCACTACTATCTTCATGCTCTTCCTCTTCATCATCTACTTGAATTGTTTCTCGTGGGTTTAGGTGCTGCAACATTCTCCATTATATGCTTACCTTTTGGTGGCCCTAGGAGTGTGAACTCATTCTTTACGTACTTAGTGTTCTACAACTTGGGATTGAGTTAAAGGTACAAAAGAATTGCTCCAGTGTCCCCAACTACCAACATTATAGGCTTCATGCTTATAATTTCTTATATTATCTTCTCAATGTAGGCATTCTACCCTACATATACATACTTCTTTCTTAGAGAGTGGTAGTCATAGTCTACCTTGTCTGCATTGAAGGTTAAGTGGCATGCATCTAAAAATTGGTGAACTAATGCCTAGAAATATCTTGTTGTGAAGACATACAACAGCTTGTACCATAGGCTCCAAGCCCTATGCTTCATCACAAATCACATGATGCAAAAATGTTGGTAAACCGCAAATTGTACTACCTTACCCACCACCAAAGGCATCTCCTTGGGTATGTTCCATTTTTCTTCAAATACCGCATGGAGCCTGTCATACCACATCTCTACCCTCTACTTAAATGGTATGCCCATTGATCCTTCACACAAGTATTTTTGAAATCTTTCTTCTAGAGAAATATCTTTCTGCGATATTGTAGACCACTCCTTTAGAAATATTATTTGCAACATGCAGCCACATCGTGTTTACCTATGACCACCTTTCTTAGTCATTCGACTTTGTCACTAGGTGTGTAGCTTCCCGAACTATTGGGTACTTCTTCAATCTATTGATTTCCATGCCAAGCAGACCTTTAGTATACCCCAACTCCTTCCTTGTCTCTAGGATTGTGGCCTTATCAGTTAAATCACTCTCTAGATCCGCTCCTGAAGCCCTTAGTCTTGTTCTTACATTGAAATCAAGGTAGTTCCGATTCTTATCCTATGTCCGGTGAAGTAGAAGAAGTCCTCATGGAATCTTCTCATCAGCCACCGATACAATGGTTCATACTTTCTAAAGTATGGCAGCTCATACAACTGGTAGACTCCAATTTTCTTTAATAACTTTTCACCAGTGTCATCGTACACTGGCATATCTTTTGTTGTGTGCTTGTTCATTTTTGTGATCAATCACACATTGAGATCCTTCTTATTATCAGATGTTTGATGGTTGTAATCAATGATTTTACATTGATAGACATGGTAATCCTATTCTTGTCCCATAATCATGCCCTATGGATATTGTATTTCGAGAAATTACTCTCGGAGTAATTTCTTGTTCCACTTTGACCTTCTTCTTCCCTTTTACTCCTACTGCGGGTGCTTTCTTTGGTGCCATCTAAAAAATATCTCTTTTCTTCCCTTTGTAATTGAGAAAGTTAAAACGTTAGTTCAAATCTTGGTTCCCTAGTGGAAATCATGTGCCCTAGCTCGTTTGTGACTCGTCTACTTTTCTCAAACCCTTCACCTATGGGAACTCAAGCTTCTCCTTCACACAAACCTCCTCTCCATGTCTAGTTTCACACTCTTTCCACCTCAATATGATTACTAAACTCTTTCCCACTTATCTCTTTTCAAATTATCTTAATTGCAATGGTAAAAATGAACTCACATCCCATCCTTATATAGAATTTCAAAAAGGTAGTGAATTTATTGCTTCTCCACCTACCAACAATCCTCTCATTAATAGACCAAATTTATTCTTTCCATGCAATACATCTTCGCACCCAAGATATAACCTTCTAGTGTGCCTTCCTACCCTCTAGCTACTGCTGACCCTTCAACGTGCCTCCATGCACCTAAGTACCTCATCACTATACTTTCCTTGGTAGTTCCCATGGTCTCTCGCTACCCCACATTATACTTGTTTCATCACCGACCTCCATCTCTAGTCCCCATTTCTAGAAGCAATCTTTTTATTCCAATTCTCCCACTTGAAAAGCACTCGTAGCATCTATTTCCTTTCATGTGTACTTATTTTCATCAGTCTTATACCTAGATATCAATAACCTACCCCACACTAAGGGCATGTGTAGTCCTTTACACGTAAAAATTATGTAAATAGTAATTAGCTTCGCACGTAAATGTGTTTATTACACAAAAACATCAACTAAATTTACAAAGCATAACAACAAATAAGGAAACACATTAAGGAAATGCGTAATTGAAACCCTAATCTAAATGGAAACACTTCCTTATTACAAACACCAAGAAGACTTATTTATAGTAGGGATTCAACCTACTCTTGTTGAAGTAACCAGGTAACCATTTTCCATCAAGTGCCTCTAATTGACAAGCACATGTTTCAAGTATGTGAGTGATAATATATGGCCCCAACCAATGTACCTTGAGTTTACCTAGATGGCATTAAAATTTAGAATCATAAAGGAGTACCATCTATCCTATCTCAAGATTTTTATCCCTGGTGTTCCTATCATGCAATGATTTCTACCTAGCCTTCTCCTGGTTTTGAATCCAACTTATTATGGCTCGCTTCTCATCCAACTTGATTAACTTTTCAATCTGCTCTTCTAATTCTTTCTCATCAAAGCAAGACATCTAGCTTGTGTAATACGCAAAGATGGTAACATAAATTCTATAGGAAGAATTGCATCGGTGACAAACACTAACTCGAAATGGTGTGGATTTGTTCAACCTTTTATATGTTTTTCTATATGCCCAAAGTAATGCGTATACTTTATTATCCCAATCCTTCCTTCCAACATCACATATTTTTGTCAATGTCCTGCTCAAAATTTTGTTGAATGCCTCAGCGCCTCCATTTTCTTGAGGATGATAGGGTGTATTCTTGTGGTGTGTAATCATGAATTCATCTAATAAAATTATGATTGCCTCATTAAGAAAATGTGTGCCCTTATCACTGGTCAAACTTAAAGGACATCCATACCTTGTAATAATATTCTCCCATAGAAACTTGGCTGATGTAGTTGTTGTACAATCCTTTGTAGGTGTTGCTTCTGCTCACCTTGTCAATTAGTCTGTGTAAGTGATGATATAACGTGATCCAGCCCCGCACGCGGGTGGTGAAATAGGACCCAAAAAATTGATATCCCATTTCTCAAACAGTTCTGCACTAGCAATAGGTCTTAGAGGCATTTCATCTCATTGATCGGGTTTCCCAAGACGTTGATAATGATCACATGCCTTAAAAAGTTCCTTACAATATTTATACAGGGTCTTCCACCATAATCCAATGAGTAAAATCTTATGTGTAGTGGCCACCTAAAATACCACCATGATCTTCCTCTATGATGTATGTGTGTTCATGTTATAGTACACAACGGCACAATACTTCATCCCTGCCTAATTTGTATAGGTCACCACTAATCAACATTTAGGGTGTCGCGTGCATAGCAAGTTTTTTCTTCTCTAAGGATTTATATCCTTCTAGTGTCATGCTTGTTTGTAGAAAGACAATAATGTCCTCTAATTCTAATGGTGCCAATTATAAACCCGTATAATTGGGCATCCGGAATGGTATCTTTAATTGTATGTGCTTCTTCTATTGAATGTATTCTAGATAAATGGTCCAAATTGCAATTACTTTTCCTAGTTTTACCACTCATCAGTAAAGTCAAATTCTTGAAATAAGAGTACCCATATACATATACGCCCTTATCAAACGAGTTTGTTTACCAAATAATTCAATGCCATGTGATATGTATAGAAGACAAACGGTGTAGCTAGCAGGAGTTTCTAAATTTATGTAGTGTATAGATCATTGACAAAGCTTCGTGCTCTATAGTGGTGTAATTATGTTCTACAAGAGTTAGCTTTCTACTAGAAAAACAAATAGGATGATTGATGGGTGTCATTATTCCCTTCATTTAATCAACTTCTTTGTGATGTCATATCAAACTAGGGGTGTGTCTAAATCTATATGCAAAAAGAGTAATCCTATTGATCTAGTAGTTGATCGTAGTTGTTTTTAAATTTTCTCGGGGATCTTTTCAATGTCTTAAGGACTTCATGGTAAAACCTTATTAAATCATAATATGAAAACTTTGTTGAAAGGAAACACACTGAAAGATTTTCTAAAAAGAACACACTTTGCAGAATGGAAATAAACACACTTGCTTTTGGAAATAAACACACTTAATTTTGAAAGTAAACACACTCAACTTAGAATGCTTGAAAATGATTGCAAGGAAAATAAGAATCTATTTAGACACCTGCAGGAACAAGTATACAATAGATTTTAACTAAAAGAATTAAAGAAATATAGAATTGACAGATCTAAACTATTTTCTTAAGAAATATAAATACCAAATAAACGAATATCCTGGTCCTTAGGGGAGTGGGCCCTTGCTCCTCCTTGAATCAATATTTAACAACTCATAATTCTTTCAAACAGAATGGATATTTTATTGATAAAACATTCGGTATTACAAAATGTACTAGATCTATGTACTTAGTCTATATCTCTCCTCTTTTCTATCTCTATTTCATATTATATATCTATCTACTGCAAGTCTTCTTATATATACATTTACAATCATAGTTATCTCTACGATTTTGATGAAATTGAATCATTCCTTAATAGATAATGAATTGGGTTGTGGCTGATAATAGAGTTGTAAGATAACTATCTGTGGATATGCTTTTAGGGATCTTCTCATCCTTTCTTGATTGAAATGGTCGTTGATGAAAAATCTCCAGATGTGGTTAAAATAGATAAACTTCCATCGCTGAACTTTAGAGAAGTTCTAGAACCATAGGAAATCATTGAGGATCAAAACCATGAGAGTTCCAGAGATATGCCCAGGAGTTCCAGAACTAAGTTTGAAAATTATGGAACTAAATACTGGAGTTCCAAAACTAAGTCCAAAAGTTTAGAAACTAGATGATGATTGTGTAATGGAGTTTCAGATTTAGTGTGTCGGAATAGATGCTACATAATTCATTTATTTGACTGATTAGACCTACTTTATTACAAAACAAAATTTCAAACACACAATTCATCAGTGAATTTGAGATCAAATAAAAGTCACAAAATGCAATCAAACTTAATAAAAAGGATAGTAAGATGAGATCATATATTATACATTAATTGGCGAGTCTAGCTTCATCATTTCCCCAAAAATTACTTTTTGTAAGTCCCTTTACAAAATTCATTCTTCAAAAGTGGGGTTATATGTTCTGCATTCCATTTGATTGCTCGATTAAATGGCTGAAACTATATTTTCCAATGCTTAAACTTAGAGGTATTGTACCCAAATCCTTCTTCTATTTTCATCTCCCACTATTCAAATTCAGTAGGATCTTGAGGTTCTCTATTTTTCCAAGGATACATAGGGGTGAGAAGTAGAGGGGGCCTTATTTTCATTCCCATCTATATTTTCCCATAGGTCTCATTGATCCGAGGAATTATTGTGCATAACACTTTTCCCCTTTCTAAACTCTAGATTAGATTTGTGGGGGATATTACTTCCCTTCTTCTCAAGGAAGAAGTAAGGACTTCCCACCTCTTTGAACATTCTTCATAAATATCTTCAAACTTCTCACCTCATAGGAGGTAAAGGCATCAATACACTTTTGTAGAATGGAAAAAGAACTTGTCTTGAATCTATCATCAAAGACATGAGTTCTAAAATGTATGCGGAAGGAAGAAGGTTTAGCATAGTGAGCTCTCATACAGAGACCAGCTTGAGCTATCTTTCAATAAAAACTTAGATTCCCTTTCCTTCCATGAAATTTTGTTTTGGAGAACAGAGAAAATGCATCGAGATGGCTCTTACCCACATACAAATTGATCATAAATCCTGTGTTTTTCTCTAGGATAAAATTACAAAGATAAAATTCACATAGAAGATTTTTCTTCTCGAACTCGGAAAAAGAGTAAGATGTCATGAATTTAGATTCATCCTTTAGTTCATGTGGAATTCCACATGCAATCCTTGATAGCTTCCAAAGAATTAACCGCTTCTTCTAAAAACACACTATATGTTGTAACACCCCGAATCTGTTGTTACTTCCTCCCGAGCACTCAAGTTTTGATATATGATTTCTTCTATAAAAGGTCGTGTTCCTTTGATTTGTGAAGTCATGATTGATATGGATTGTATCTTCTTTGCTCAAGATCTTTGATTGAGTAAGAATATGTTTGGACTCTTTTATTTATTTCATTTTTAGCACCCGAGTTCAATTTGATTTCGGGATGAATTGTGGATTTATCCATCTTTATGACTCAACCTTGGATCAGTTGCATTGATCCAAGAGATGTTTTAAGTTTATTCAGGATGAACAAAATTTATTGACCTTACGAAAGTTGCAAGGTCTGAATGAGTTGAATGAGCAATTCTGGAGTTTAACTCAGGTTGATCATGTTAAATGAAATTCAGTTCCAAATACCGTAACATCGGGAAGGCCTAGACCTTAAGCCAGGTAAGATGTTCCTGGGTATACAGTAAGCTTAATTAGCAATACCAGATAGGATCCTTTACAGGGATGTTTTACCCTGTTTGGTTCTAATACTGATCGGTCCTACTTGGGAGACCTAGACTGGATTCGGTAAGGTTAATAACCTTAACCTAAACTATAACCTATTGGTTAAATTATTACTAATCTAACCTAGCCCTAAACTATAAGCTTAATGCTCCTAAGGTTAGCTACACCTAGCACTATGGAAGTAAGACTAATGTCTTACCTTATGATCTAACCTATGTTTCTAACCTATCTTAACTAATGATAATGGATGGAGGGGGACCTATGAAGGGGCGCGAGTCATGGGCGGTGGTTTCCATGGCATTTATGAGGTGGATAAGGATGAAGGACTTGGGATTTAGCGGAGGTTGCAAATGGCTATTATGACCTAACGTGGCAGTATCATCAAATATGGGAATGGTTGTTTTTTTTCATTTGGCAATCACTAACTTTGGTAGTCGGTGGCAATGGAGTATAGGTGGGAATATGGGAGTTAATGCAATTAATGAACTTCGGTTCTGAGCACGATTGCTTGGGAAGGCATGTAAATGGAAAATTGGTTGGTTTTTTGGTTTTCCATGCATTTTGTTTTTCTCTTTGCTTGATCACTGGTTCTTCGAACCAGTCATCTATTCTATGTTGCATGGAAAATTTGATAATATCTAGCTCCTTTCTCTATTGGGGAAAGTTTATAAGGCATGAAGGTAATAATTTATTGTTGTTTAATCTATCATGGAAGAAGAAGAGAAGGTGCGAGCACATTCAGAGGTCTTCTTTGGATTTTTAAGTGACACTATCAGGCATGATAGGCCCTAACTTTTAAAAATCTTACTTTCCTTCAAATGATTTCATTAAAACAACTCTGTTCAGGTGATCTTAGCACAGTTGGTTTGAAGAAATGTATTGGGTTCTTCTTTTCTTGAGGATTTAGGAATCTCTGGTTATGCAAAGACTCTGTCGAAATGTTTTTCTGTATTTTTTTTTATGGATTCATCTTCGGGTGAAGACCTTGCTGTATTAGTTTGTTGTTGAATTTCTATTGAATCATTGCTGGGTATACTTAAAGATTCTTCTAATTAGAATTCTTGTTGTGTTTATATTTGGTTCGAATCATTGAATCTTTCGGCTTTGCTGGGTATACTTATAGATTTGACTTCTATTAAAATGCTTGTTGTGTTTACATTTGGTTCGACTGTGGAAGTGTGTGCTGGGTTTACATACGAACATGACTCTGTTAGAGTCCCTGCTGTATTTTCGTATTGGTTCGACTTCGGTTGAATCTTTGCTGAGCTTATGTTAAGGAGGTGACTTCTGTGAAGTCCTTGCTATGATTATCTTTCTTGATTTCAACTTCTGTCGAAGCCTTTGCTGTGAATACTTGTTGGATATGACTTGTGTTGAAGTCCTTGATGTGTTTGCGTGTTGGCTCAACTTCTGTTAAAAGTTCTTGCTTTGTATATTCGTAGGGATTAGACTTAGTTAAAATGTTGTTGTGTATACATATGAATCTGACTCAGTTGAAATGTTCACTGTGTTTGTATGTGGTTTGAATCAGTTGACATGTTCGCTGTGTTTGTATGTGGTTTGACTCAGTTGAAATGTTTGCTGTGTTTGTATATGGAAATGACTTCTGTTTATGATGTTATCTAGTCTCTAGTATGACTAAGATAATGAATTCCTAACTGTGCCATGTCAAGTGATGGCGTTGGGTAATTTCATGTTTAAAGAATGATATGGGAAGAATTTTTGAGTTTAATTTGGTAGGTTTATTGATTATTGCTTGGTCGCGAGAGCTCTTTAATTGCTTGAAAGTGTCAGGTGATTATATAATTGAGTGGGATGAAACAGTAGATCTTCTTTTGAGCTCGACTGATTAGTCGCATGCTTATGATGTATGTATATATTTAAACCTACATCTTTGAGAAAGGAATTTGATAGTCTATGATTATAGATTCTGTACATGATGAAAAAAAATAATGTAATTATTGTTTTCTTTACGACCTTGCTTGGTTAGTAGGAACACAAACACCAAGAGAAATATTGCTTGAGGAACTTTGATCTTTATTATCATATGGGTAATCCCGGTCCGCATGGATGGAAATTAGGTTGTATTTGGAAGGGATGGGTACTGATTTTCTTACTCTTTCTTCTTCCTTATATAATTTAAGATTGAATGTATATGTGTCACTCTTGAGAAGATGGTACAGCTTCAACATGATTGGATTGGAAATTTGGTTGCCTCTATTTCTTTCTTTTAAGTTGTAAAGTATATGTTGCTATATAACTCGTAGGAATAAGAAAATATTCTCTCCTTGTCTAGAAACTTTGAGAGCTTTCTTCTTTTGTATTCTTATGTGAATTTTACGGTATGGGCTTAAGAAGAAAAGACAGCTTAAATTGTATGGAGAGACTGGTAAACAAATTGTATTGCAGATAAGTTGGTGTACTTGTCAATACCATTAAAATAATGTAACAATTATAAAGGAATCCCGTTAGTTGAGCTTGCTGGGTGTTATAATCTGCCTTTGCGGAATTGTTAAAAAAATAAAACTAAACATACCGTTGGATACACAAATTGATAGGATATTCATTTTTGAATGAAACAATTTGTTGAATTATTGCTGTCATTGGGATTCAGATGGATGGATTTTTTGGATTCATTTTGTTCTTCTTAGTCTCTAATATATATGATGAATCATCTGAAAATATTTAGGTTTAATTGGCAGCTATAATATGAGTTATGTGTTAAAGTCATATTAGAATTGTAGAAAGATGATTAGCCTGATTCATGTTTAAGGATTTGAAGAAATGATTTCATTTAAACAGGTTGTTTAATGAGAACAATTGGTGGAATGCAATTGTTTTAAGAATTAGTGCTTATCATACTCGGGCCATAGAATCGAATCACATGCTAACAATTTTGCAAATGGACATTGTAAGTAATAAAGGCACGCATATCTGATATGATGTTCAAATTGTTTAATCTAGTTTTATGATGAATTCCTATTTGATATCTCTAATTGTACTATAGTAAGAAAGTTGTTCTTTTGTTGTTGAGTATTGTATCCAATATGCCGAAGTGCATAAGTTGTAATTGTATGGATTGGAAATAAATGAAAAGGGAAAAAGATGTTACTTATGTGGCTGTATTTTTAATTGATGGAATTGATCTTCTTAGGTTCGATTGATTTTAAGTGCATTTTTATTATTTTATACCTTAGAGTTATTTGGATTCTCTAAGTAGGCCTTGTAAACATTATGTGACTGAATACTTCGTGAATGATTAGTAATTCTTTATGTTGTGAATAAGGCTAAATTGGAAAATTGGTCCACTGTTTACGGGAAGTTAAGGTTAAACTACATCTCAATAGGTAGCTGAATCAGGAAGAGTAATCTATTACTTCCTATCCATGATCTAAGTCAAGACAAAGTAACTGATGATTTTTAATCACTATATCTTAATAACAATAAGTAAGATATATTTCAGTTTTGAGAACTGATATAAACTTATAGGGGTATAGTTAGCATCCTTATGAGAGGACTTAGGGCTACTGCCCAATTTCGTTGATTAAGATTACTGTGAATCAATGAACTCCTTGACGAGATCTCAAATCTATTAAACTTCTCTCTGTGAAATGGATCTTAAATAAGTAAGGCAACTCAAAGGTGAGGAACCTAGGGGTTGGGAAAAGACTACCCAGAAAGGAGAGTCTTAAAGTATAATTTCAACTCAACGTAAGTAACACCTTAAGTTAAGTAGATCTTTCCGAGGTGGTTTTGTAGGATGTTGGCACATGTCAACTCACGGGGTTGTACCTTCGAGAAGATTAGGATCTTCTCGAGGATACAACAATGTAGGTGACTTATGGTGACACCCTTTGCATTGATCGTTAAGATTTACACCTTAAACTCGAACAATTTTTACTCGGGATTGGTTAGGAACATGGTCATGTTATGAGGCTGCCCTTGGAGACTCGGGGTACCTTGACACACAGGGTTAACTAGGGTTGACCCAGTATGTCAGCTTATCCCTAGTTCTCGAGAGCATCCTTATAACATTGTCATGTTATTAATCCGTTCCTGAGTGAATGACTTGGGACAGGGGAGGCTGACAGAAGTCAGTGTAAGAAATTCTATATAACATCGGAGTGGGGTGAAGGATGTATTCCAGATTGACGAGTATGCCATCAAGGAATACGAGACATAAACAGTATGTTTCAAATCTTTGGCCAAAGTATCGCAAGTTATTGATTGCGTTGTCCTATGTCACCTAGTCTAAGGGACGTGATGCCGATGAATAATGGTAACAATTATTCAGATAGGTTCCTTGGACAGAGCATTCTAAAATCCTAGATTAGGGAAGAGAACCACAAGAGTGAAGTGTTAAAAATAAAAACGCCAACTCTATGATACTCATGAATAGATCGGTAGATCACCGAGTCATTACAGCTGCATATGGTTATCTGTTATAAGAATGATTGTTTTGATCTGTGAGTTCTAAATTATGTATTTAGAACTAGGAAACACTTATCAAAAAAAAATTTCTTGTTCTAATGTACTAAATTGGGAATGTTACATCTTGGTATCGTAGTCAAGGTTACAGCTCTTTGACCTATCAGTGTCCATAATCTGATAAAAACTTGAATTTTCTTGTAGAATAAAAATGGTTAGAACAAGGGGGAACATTCCGAATAATGCTCCACCTGAAGGAGGGGCGACAACTACCCAAAAATTTGATGAGATCCTTGCTGCCCTATTCGACACAAGAGATCATTTGGCTGTACTTAAACAGCAAGTAATGGGAAATGAGGAGGATGATGAAGTTGGTAACAACAATCAGCAACCTCCTGAGGAAAACCCCGAAATGGGTGTTGATAATAACACTGGAAATGTACCCGTCCAACCAGAGAACAAAAAGGCTAGGTTGGTAGCGGAACTCACTAATGATATAAAAAGGATAAGTCCACCTAAATATGATGGCACCACATTAGGAGATGGAGCTGAGAACTGGCTCAGCGAAATGGAGAAGTACTTTGTAATAAGAAACTTCTCGGAGGAAACCAAAGCTATTTGGGTAGCCTATCAGCTTTCCCACGAAGCATCTTTGTGGTGGGACAACCATAAAGCTGAGCTAAATATTGATGAGACCAATATCACTTGGGATCAATTTAAGGGCTATTTTAGGCAACGTTGGCTGCCACAACTTTTCTATGATCAGAAAATGACAAATTCCAAAACCTAGCTCAAGGGAAGCTAACGGGCCCGAATACTCGGGAGCAAGTTTACGAAACTCCTCAAGTACGCACCGCAATATCAAACTCGACGAGAAGTTCGTAATATGGAAATTCATCATGGGACTAAATCCTGTGATAGGAGGAGAGGTCGATGTTCACACAAATTTCTAACCACTATGGAAGGAGTTGTTGAAAAGGCCATAAGGCAAGAACAGAAATTAAAGGCTATTTCTGCTCATAAAGAGGAAGTGCGGAAGAAGATTGCAAACCCTTCTTCAACTTCCCTTACACCCAAGAAGGGGCCATGGAAAAAGTTTAGAAACAGAAGTAAGTTTCCAGAGATAATAGTAAGAAAATGATAGCGAATAAGCCTGCTAGAAATGTAAGGGATAGTTTTGCCAAAAATTATAACAATGGGCAGAAGCCCTATGGAGGAAAACATGATAATTTTAAGGCTGGAAGTAATTTTGAGCCTAAAAAGGGACCTGTAGGAGGCTGCTATAATTGTGGCAAAGACCACTATGCAAATCAGTGCCCTTTGAAGAAGGATGATCGTAATCAGCAGCATAAGATACATGTTGCAGTAGCAGACAAGCAAGCTGAAAAGCAAGTGACACCTATAGAAGTTATGGGTAAGTTATTTGGCATACTTGTCACTATTCTTTTTAATATAGGAGCCACTGAATGTTTTATTTCTAGTAAAATTGCTTCTAAACTTAAAAGAAAAGCTGGAAAAATGGATAAATCTTGGACTGTACAGTATGGTAATAACTCTGTTCATACACTAAGTATGTGTCTTTTTGGAGCAGTCCTTGACTTACCTAACTTTTCCACGGAATTTGACCTCTATGTTACACCTTTGGGATCCTATGACATTGTCATCGGTGTCAATTGGTTAGCTGACCATAAAGAAAAAGTAGACTGCTTTGAAAAGAACATAAGATGTTTAGATGATCGGCTGGAAACAATAGAGATTCAAGGGGTGAAACGGGAAATTTCAGTTAGGAAACTATCAGCTATGTAACTTAAAAAGGCTAAAAACAAAGGATGTACCTTATATGCAGTAAAGATATCTGAATTTTTAGAAGAAGATGGTGATTCCATGAAACGATTCCCTCTGTTGCAAAGTTTCAAGGATGTATTTCCGGAGGAATTACCGGGTTTACCACCCAAAAGGGAATTTGACTTCACTATTGAAATCAAACCAGGAACGGAACCTATTTCCAAGGCACCTTATCGATGACTACTACAGAGTTAGTCAAGATTAAGGCACAATCGCAAGAAATTTTGTATAAGGGTTTGATTAGACCAAGTGTTTCACCTTGGGAGTGCCAGAATATTTGTAAAAAGGAAATATGGAACACTTAGGTCATGCATCAACTATCGATGTTAAAAAAGAAACAATTAAGAACATATACCCACTTCCATGGATTGACAATCTATTTGATCAGATGCATGGGGCAGTGGTTTATTCCAAGATAGATCTTCAATCTGGTTATCATCAATTAAGGATTAGAGAAGAAGATATTCATAAAAAAGCTTTCCAAACTAGGTACGGACATTATGAGTTCACGGTTTTACCCTTTGGATTAACTAATGCACCCACAACTTTTATGAACTTAATGAATAATATCTTTCAAGAATATTTGGACAAGTTTGTACTTGTATTCTTGGACGATATTCTCATATATTCTAAAAGTGTCGAAGAGCATAATGAGCATTTGAAGATAGTTTTGGAAATTTTGAGAAAAAGAAAGTTATACAGTAAGTTATCCAAATGTTCTTTCTTTGATACTGAAGTTCACTATTTGGGTCATGTCATTAGCAAGGAAGGAATTGTAGTGGATCCTTCAAAAATAGTGGTAATAACCGAGTGGCCTTCACCCAAGAATGTACACGAAGTAAGAAGCTTCATGGGTCTTGCTGGTTATTATAGAAAATTTGTTAAGGATTTTTCTAAAGTGGTTGCACCGATAACTTCATTGCAGAAGAAGGATAAGAAATTTATTTGGAATGATAAGTGTGAAACTGCTTTCAAAAGTTTGAAAATCCAGTTGACTTCAGCACCTATATTAGCTGTACCAGACCCTAATGGAAACTTTACTGTTGTAACGGATGCTTCTGGGGAAGGCCTTGGAGGTGTTTTGTTACAAAATGATCAAGTCATAGCATATGAAAGTAGAAAACTTAAGTTACATGAGCTGAATTATGCCCCTCATGATTTAGAGCTTGCTGCCATTGTTCATGCGCTTCAAGTCTGGAGACACTATTTACTTGGGAAACCTTTTGAGTTGAAAACTGATCACTTAGGGCTGAAATATATTTTCACTCAGCCTAATCTAAATGCAAGACAGCGAAGGTGGTTAGAGTTTTTATCTCAATATGATTTTGATATTAGCTACATCAAAGGGAAAGAGAATAGAGTAGCAGATGCTCTAAGTCGTAGGAAGCACATTTATGCTCTTATAACATTAAGAACTCAGTTTAAAGATGAGGTAAAAAGTGCCTCAGAATCTGATATATACTTTCAGCAAGTAAAAGCAGCGCTTGCTACAGAACCAAAGGATGAAAGGTATAAAGGTTTTCATTTTGATAATGAAGGAATCTTACGTTATGAAAATAGAGTATATGTACCTTTGCTAAATGATTTGAGAAAGAAATTATTAGTTGAATTTCATAATTCACCCTTTCTGGACACCCGGGTATCACAAAAATTCTTGCTGATCTAAAACAACAATACTTTTGGAAAGGTATGAAAAAGGATGTTACCGGGTTTTGTGACTCATTTTCTCGGAATGTCGGTGAGTTAAGGCAAAACACATGCACCCTACTGGACTATTATATCCCCATAGCATACCGCAGTATAAATGGCAAGTAATAAGCATGGACTTTGTACAAGGGTTACCTATGTCTAGGAATAAACATGATGTTATCCTGGTAGTTGTAGATAAACTAGCTAAGGTAGCTCATTTCATCACTGGAAATCTAAAGGATGATTCACCAGTGTTAGCCAAAAGATTTGTGCATGAAATTTTCAGGTTGCATGGAGTACCTGAATTAATTATATCTGACAGGGATCCTAGAATGACGTCAAGATTTTGGCAAATGCTTAATACAACTCTTGGAACGAAACTAAACTTCAGTTCTGCATATCATCCAGAAATGGATGGACAAAAAGAGAGAGCAAATCAAGTGTTGGAAGATATGTTGCGAATGTATTGCATAGATCAAAAGTATAAATGGGAAGAGTATCTTCCATTAGTTGAGTTCGCATACAACAACACATATCACTCTTCTCTTAAAATGGCACCTTTTGAGGCACTTTATGGAAGAAAGTGCAGAACCCCTGTTAGTTGGGATAGTATTGAGGACAGAGTGGTAATTGGGCTAGAAATCCTCACTGAAATGGAACAACAAGTTAAAATGATTCGTGAACGATTGAAAGAAGTAGCGGACAGGCAGAAGAGCTATGCTGACCTAAAGCGGGTTGATCGAAAGTTTGAACTTGGTGAAAAAAAATTTCTTCGTGTTAAACCCAGAAAGAGTTCTATAACTTTTGGCAAGGCTACCAAGTTGTCACCTCGTTATGTGGGACCTTTCGAAATTGTCGAAATAATCAATCCTGTAGCTTATTGATTAGCATTACCACCTGCTTTGTCTCGCATGCATGATGTTTTCCATATTTATTTGCTTAAGAAATATGTTTTATACTTTTCACATTTTTTAAATTGGAATTCCTCGTAGTTCCAAGACCTAGGAATAATTGTGGCTAAACCCACACGAGTGCTGGAAACTTGCCAATTACATTTGAGAAATCATGAAATACAGCAATGTAAGGTCCAGTGGGACCAGTTTAATGAAGAGAGTGTAACTTGGGAAAATCTGGAAGAGATGAAAGTTACTTTTCCCTTTCTTTTTGAACAGAATAGAATCTGTTGACAAAAAAATGATTATGAACTTATCTTTTTCATGTCTTTATGTAAGCCACTTTGAGGAAAACACTATTCAGGTTGAATAAATTATATCATGACATTGATCTAAGAAAATAATTCATGTTGGAATTGGTCTCTTGTATTGTGAACTAATAAATTGGTTGACCTGAAGGTAAATCAAAATATGTAATCATCGGGACGATGAATCTTTTAGGAGGGAAGCATGTAACACCCTGAACTATTGTTACTTCCTCCTGAGCACTCAAGTGTTGATATATAATTTCATTAAAATAAGGACGTGTTCCTTTGATTTGTAAAGTCATGCTTGATATGGATTGTATCTTCTTTGCTCTTGAAGATCTTTGACTGAGTCAGAATATGTTTGGACTCTTTTATTTCTTTCATTTTTAGCACCTGAGTTCAATTTGATTTCGGGATGAATTGTGGATTTATCCATCTTTATGACTCAACCTTGGATCAGTTGCATTGATCCAAGAGATGTTTTAAGTTTATTCATGATGAACAAAATTTATTGACCTTACGAAAGTTACAAGGTCTGAATGAGTTGAATGAGCAATTCCGGAGTTTAACTCAGGCTGATCATGTTAAATGAAATTTGGTTCCAAATACCGTAACATCGGGAAGGCCTAGACCTTAAGCCAGGTAAGATGTTCCTGGGTATACAATAAGCTTAATTAGCAATACCGGATAGGATCCTTTACAGGATGTTTTACCCTGTTTGGTTCTAATACTGATCGGTCCTACTTGGGAGACCTAGACTAGATTCGGTAAGGTTAATAACCTTAACCTAAACTATAACCTATTGGTTAAATTATTTCTAATCTAACCTAGCCCTAAACTATAAGCTTAATGCTCCTAAGGTTAGCTACACCTAGCACTATGGAAGTAAGACTAATGTCTTACCTTATGATCTAACCTATGTTTCTAACCTATCTTAACTAATGATAATGGATGGAGGGGACCTATGAAGGGGCGCGAGTCATGGGCAGTGGTTTCCATGGAATTTATGAGGTGGATAAGGATGAAGGACTTGGGATTTGGTGGAGGTTACAAACGGCTATTGTGACCTGACGTGGCAGTATCACCAAATATGGGAATGGTTGTTTGTTTTCATTTGGAAATCACCAACTTTGGTGGTCGGTGGCAATGGAGAATAGGTGGGAATATGGGAGTTAATGCAATTAATGAACTTCGGTTCCCGAGCGCGGATTGCTTGGGAAGGCATGCAAATGGAAAATTGGTTGGTTGTTTAGTTTTCCATGCGTTCTATTTTTCTCTCTGATCACTGGTTCTTCGAACCAGTCATCTACTCTATGTTGCATGGAAACTTTGAGAATATCTAGCTCCTTTCTCTGTCGGGGAAAGTTTATAAGGCATGAAGGTAACAATTTATTGTTGTTTAATCTATCGTGGAAGAAGAAGAGAAGGTGCAAGCACATTCAGAGGTATTCTTCGGATTTTTAAGTGACACTATCAGGCATGATAGGCCCTAACTTTTAAAAATCTTGCTTTCCTTCAAATGCTTTCATTAAAACAACTTTGTTCAGGTGATCTTAGCACAGTTGGTTTGAAGCAATGTATTGGGTTCTTCTTTTCTTATGGATTTAGGAATCTCTGGTTATGCGAAGACTCTGTCGAAATGTTTTGCTGTATTTTTTTTTTTTTTAATGGATTCATCTTCGGCTGAAGACCTTGCTGTATTAGTTTGTTGTTGAATTTCTGTTGAATCTTTGCTGGGTATACTTAAAGATTCTTCTGATTAGAATGCTTGTTGTGTTTACATTTGGTTCGACTCTGTTGAATCTTTGCTGGGTATACTTATAGATTTGACTTCTGTTAAAATGCTTGCTGTGTTTACATTTGGTTCGACTCTGTGGAAGTGTGTGCTGGGTTTACATACGAACACGACTCTATTAGAGTCCCTGCTGTATTTTCGTATTGGTTTGACTTCGGTTGAATCTTTGTTGAGCTTATGTTAAGGAGGTGACTTCTATGAAGTCGTTGCAGTTGATTATATTTTTGATTTCGACTTCACAAATCCTTTGCTATGAATACTTATTGGATATGACCTGTGTTGAAGTCCTTGATGAGTTTGCGTGTTGGCTCGACTTCTGTTAAAAGTTCTTGTTGTATATCCGTAGGGATTAGACTCAGTTAAAATGTTGCTATGTATACATATGAATCTGACTCACTCGAAAATGATTCACCGTGTTTTGTATGTGGTTCGACTCAGTTGAAATGTTCACTGTGTTTGTATGTGGTTCGACTCAGTTGAAATGTTTGTTGTGTTTGCATATGGAAATGACTTCTGTTTATGATGTTATCTAGTCTCTAGTATGACTGAGTTAATGAATTCCTAACTGTGCCATGTTAGGCGATGGCGTTGGGTAATTTCATGTTTAAAGAATGATATGGAAAGAATTGTTGAGTTTAATTTGGTAGGTTTATTGATTATTGCTTGGTCACGAGAGCTCTTTAATTGCTTGACAGTTTCAGGTGATTATATAATTGAGTGGGATGAAACTGTAGATCCTTCTTTTGAGCTCGACTGATTAGTCGCATGCTTATGATGTATGTATATATTTAAACTTGCATCTCTGAGAAAGGAATTTGGATGGTCTATGATTATAGATTCTGTACGTGATGAAAAAATAATGTAATTATTGTTTTCTTTACGACCTTGCTTGGTTAGTAGGAACACAGCCTGACCGAGAGAAATCTTGCTTGAGGAACTTTGATGTTTATTATCATATGGGTAATCCTGGTCTGCATGGATGGAAATCAGGTTGTATTTGGAAGGGATGGGTGCTGATTTTCTTGCTCTTTCTTCTTCCTTATTGAATTCAAGATTGAATGTATATGCGTCACTCTTGAGAAGTTGGTACAGTTCTGAACATGATTGGATTGGAAATCTGATTGCCTCTGTTTCTTTCTCTTAAGTTGTAAAGTATATGTTGCTATATAACTGTAGGAATAAGAAAATATTCTCTCCTTGTCTAGAAACTTTGAGTGCTTTCTTCTTTTGTATTCTTATGTGAATTTTACGGTACGGGCTTAAGAAGAAGAAACTGTTAAATTGTATGGAGAGACTGGTAAACAAATTGTATTGTAGTATAAGTTGGTGTACTTGTCAATACCATTGAAATAATGTAATGATTATAAAGGAATCCCATCAGTTGAGCTTGTTGGGTGTTATAATCTGCCTTTGCGGAATTGTTAAAAAAAAAAAAATACCTGTTGGATACACGAATTGATAGGATATTCATTTTTGAATGGAACAATTTGTTGGATTATTGTTGTCCTTGGGATTCAGATGGATGGATGTTTTGGATTCATTTTGTTCTTCTTAGTCTCTAATATATATGATGAATCATCTGAAAAATATTTAGGTTTAATTGGCAGCTATAATATGAGTTATGCGTTATAGTCATGTTAGAATTGTAGAAAGATGATTAGCCTGATTCATGTTTAAGGATTTGAAGAAATGATTTCATTTAAACAGGTTGTTTAATGAGAGCAATTGGTAGAATGCAATTGTTTTAAGAATTAGTGCTTATCATGCTCAGTTCACAGAACTGACCTGTGCTAACAATTTTGCAGATGGACATTGTAAGTAATAAAGGCACGCGGATCTGATATGATGTTCAGATTGTTTAATCTGGTTTTATGATGAATTCCTATTTGATATCTCTAATTGTACTATAGTAAGAAAGTTGTTCTTTTGCTGTTGAGTATTGTATCCAATATGCCGAAGTGCATAAGTTGTAATTGTATGGATTGGAAATAAATGAAAAGGGAAAAAGATGTTACTTATGTGGCTGTATTTTTAATTGATGGAATTGATCTTCTTAGGTTCGATTGATTTTAAGTGCATTTTTATTATTTTATACCTTAGAGTTATTTGGATTCTCTAAGTAGGCCTTGTAAACATTATGTGACTGAATACTTCGTGAATGATTAGTAATTCTTTATGTTGTGAATAAGGCTAAATTGGAAAATTGGTCCACTGTTTATGGGAAGTTAAGGTTAAACTACATCTCAATAGGTAGCTGAATCGGAAGAGTAATCTATTACTTCCTATCCATGATCTAAGTCAAGACAAAGTAACTGATGATTTTTAATCACTATATCTTAATAACAATAAGTAAGATATATTTCAGTTTTGAGAACTGATATAAACTTATAGGGGTATAGTTAGCATCCTTATGAGAGGACTTAGGGCTACCCAATTTCGTTGATTAAGATTACTGTGAATCAATGAACTCCTTGACGAGATCTCAAATCTATTAAACTTCTCTCTATGAAATGGATCTTAAATAAGTAAGGCAACTCAAAGGTGAGGAACCCAGGGGTTGGGAAAAGACTACCCAGAAAGGAGAGTCTTAAAGTATAATTTCAACTCAACGTAAGTAACACCTTAAGTTAAGTAGATCTTTCCGAGGCGGTTTTGTAGGATGTCGGCACATGTCAACTGCAGGGTTGTACCTTTGAGAAGATTAGGATCTTCTCGAGGATACAAATGCAGGTGAATTATGGCGACACCCTTTGCATTTATCGTTAAGATTTACACCTTAAACATGAACAAGTTTTTACTCTGGGACTAGTTAGGAACATGGTCATGTTATGAGGCTGCCCTTGGAGACTCGGGGTACCTTGACACACAGGGTTAACTAGGGTTGACCCAGTATGTCAGCTTATCCCTAGTTCTCGAGAGCATCCTTATAACATTGTCATGTTATTAATCTATTCCTGAGTGAATGACTTGGGACAGGGGAGGCTGACAGAAGTCAGTGTAAGACATTCTATATAACATCAGAGTGGGGTGAAGGACATATTCCAGATTGACGAGTATGCCATCAAGGAATACGAGACATAAACAGTATGTTTCAAATCTTTGGCCAAAGTATCGCAAGCTGCTGATTGCGTTGTCCTATGTCACCTAGTCTGAGGGACGTGATGCCTAGGACTTTACGAAGAGCAATCGGGGGACAAGAAGTCCCTCCTCTTTAATGGGAGAGGTTCCCTTATTCAGAAACGAACCTATTTACAAATGTACAAAACATGATTTGTTGGTTAAACTTGGATATTACGAAAGTGTTTTCTATGAAGATCATCAATTACAAAAGGACTGAGGAAAAAGAGTATGGGAAAGAGCAGAAAGGCAACATGTAGAATTATAGATATCAGAGTAATTCTTTATGTATGCGAAGTCACAGTAAATTGAAACAAGATCATTTGTATTGGATAAATAAGATGGAATTCAGAGACACAAAGTTCTGTAAATAACATCTGCTAGAACACAAAGTTTCTTAACATAACACAGATTCATTAATCAAGGACACAAAGTTCCTTCTTGGTTATACAAGATCACCAGGCTTGCAAAGTTGAAGAGTATGCAATCGGTGAGACTAACAAACTTGAGACAAATGATCTTCACAAAGAAAATAAATGAAAGCTTAGGAATAACAGAGATCAGATAGACAAAGAATGGAAAGTCCTTCTGTATTGATTTCTTTATAATCTATTTACACTTTTCGGAAAATAAGCCAAGTTCTTCCTCCTTCAAAATGGCGTGGAAAGGCCATTATATAGCTTACAAGTCAGTTACTCTTTGTAACTACTTCTTTTAACTAAAGATTAGTTAAGGATTGCCAATCGCAATACCTCAACTTATTACAATGAATCCGAGAAAAAGAAATAGAAAAGAAGAGAAGAATAAGGAGAAGAAGATAGGTGGTCGGTCACTGAGAGGGACCCACTGACTTCAGAATTCGCTGCCTGAATCTCTTCAATGACTCGGCTATGTCTCTGCCATGAGGGACTGATGTGTTGGCTGTAGACTGACCCCAAAAACCGAGACACTTCTCCATTTCTTTATCAAACTCGATATGAGTATGATAATCTTTGTTCACTTCTTCAATGGCAGATTGAAGAGAGCAGACCTCCTTCATTTTCTCCTTGGAGATGGAGCTTTCCTTGAATAGATTATCTTTGACAAAAGCTCTGAACTGAGCTTTGATTTCTTGCAGGGAAAGGAGTACACCAGAAGTTTCATCTTGAAGATGGCAGTGTATATCTTTGAAAGCAGAGACCACCAGTGTCTTGAAAGCTTCACCCTTCTGCCAACTGTTCTTCAGCTCTCCCAAAGCCTCCTCCAAGACTTTGATTTTCCACTCCACACTGTAAACCCAGGACTTTGATAGATTATCCTTTGCATCATCAAAAACCTTATTTGCCAGTAAGACGTTCTCATCTGTCTGTCCCATAAGGCGGAGGTCTACTATGCAACTACTCCAGAGCTTGAGCTCTTTATCCATGATCCCGATAGTAGAGGACAGCTTCTGTTGCAAATTATTCACTTTTCCATGGAGTTTGAAAGCTTCATCGATGAAGTTCAACCCTGCAACAAGCATATCATCCACCATGGCTTCCATAGCTCTGCCATAGATGGAATACTTGTGCATGTCTTTGATACTCTGTACTTCATCTTGGCTCAAAATTACAGGTGGTGGAAGAGTGGTCAATGGAGTAGGGTCTAAAACTTTGTCCTTAGACAAAAGAGACTTGATGAAACCTGTGAGAATTTGGGCCTGTTCTTCTAATTGTTCAATAGTTTGCTGCCCTTTTTCTACCCTCCCAATGACTCTTGTGACTGTTTCTTGGAGGTTATGAATCTCACCTTCAGGAGTAGACTCTCCCATTGGGATTCTTGAGAGCTCTAAGTCAGATACCTGCAAGTCCTGCTCTGATTTATCCGTTGTAGGCTTGCAATCTCCAGGAATTGCTGACCTTGAGCATCAGACACTATTCTGGAGATAGTTCTGGCTTTCTTGGCACGAGAAGGAGTGGTGCCCAACAAGGCTGCGACAGCATCAAAATTTGACCCTGAACTCCGAGAGGAAAATTTTCTCTTCCTATTGTCAACCAAAGGTTGCACCCACGCAAAAGAGGAAGAGGAATCAGCAGGAGGAGCAAGAGGGCCGAGAGACATAGAGCTCATGACACTCAAGGTCTGTGCAGCTATTGACTCGAGTTGAGAGGTGAGTGGGGCACTTGGGGCAATTGCGGCAGAAGAGTCAACATCACCTGAAAGCTCAGTGCTCTGGATTTCTTTATCTTTATCAGCTGGGTCTTCAGGAGCATTTGCAGGGGTTGGCATTTCGCTTTCTTCACTTTCACTGAGAACAATGATATTCTCCGGTCCCATAGGCACTTCTACCTGCTTTCTTTGAGGATCATTTTCCACAGGCTCCTTCTTAACCTCCTTGAGTTTCTTCTGGTACACTTGAGTGGATGAAGAAGGAGTGGAAGCTGTAGGTCCTTGTATTGATGAGGCAGGTGGGGTTTGCACTGGTGTTTCTGACCTGGGAACCGATGCCTCTCTCCGTGGTGTTGAAGCATCCTTGGAAGAGGATTCTCCTGAGTGCCTTCTGAGCTCTCGAACTTTTCTATCAAACCAGACCTTAGTTCTAACTAAGACTGGAGCAAGGATCTCAGCCAGATCATCTTTTTCTTTCCTGTTCCAATCCAAGTCCTCCAAGGGGGTGTGCTTAATCACACTGTCATACTCATATGAGTATAGATCAGAATTATCATCCTGGAGTCCTTCAGGGACCTGGTACAAACCGAGTTCTTGGATCAATTGCAGGGAGAACCTGCCACAATGCCTTCTCCTGGCCTCAAAATCATCTGCACAGTCAGCCCAGTAGTCTTCTGTATCTGCCCTATGATGGTAGATTATCTTGATGTTCCGTTCAATGAACTTCTTCAAGTCAAAGCAGGTTCTTGGCTTGAAGAAATGGACAGTGATAGGAACCAGGGCTCTCTCTATGTTCTGGGCATCCAGGGCTGTTTTACAAGTGTAATTTCCCAAAGAGATGGGAAAGTGCAAACCGGAAATCTTCTTGTCCCTGCAGGTTCTGTGCAGTTTGTCTAACTGCCTGCATACTTCAATCAAGGCCATCTTATCATTGCAGAACATGGGAAGCCTCAGAGGGGTGCTCTCATAGCCAGCAAGCCTGATATAAGAAAATTTCCTGAATTGGATGAAATAAGCACCATATTGCGATATCAGGTTCATGGCTTCATCTGAAAACCTTCTAGCAGTATCACCTTCGAGCAGCCTGACCACGTACATGGTGAAAGCATCATTGACCCTTCTGAAATTACGATTGCTGGTCTCCAGGGTGAACTGCGGGCAGTAGGCATATATTGGATCATCTTTGTGAGCGTCAAGGTAGGAAAAGCCAAACCATTGTCGTGACGCTGCCAGGGTATACATCAGGTACGAAGTCATGTAGAACTTCTTCGTTTTCTGCACATTGGACAGCTGCTCTGCCAAATTCATGCTGATGATCTCTGCCCAGTTAATATTTTGCGTTCCCTCGCACACCATGCTGATGAGCGGGCACATCCAGAAGTGGAATTCGTTGGTAGAGGGCAAACCCATAACCCGAGCCAGCAGAATTATAAAGTCAGACAATTCTTCATTAAAATCTACCCGGAAAAGGGTTTTGGACAGGCGAGAGGCTCCCTTCCTAGGGTTTTTAAGCCAGGACTTCGCCACTCGTGCCTTGTATTTGTCGCTGTCTTGGTTGAACAGGGCCTGTGCTTGATCCCGGGAAATGACTATGGCATTATCCATCTCTGGAATCCTCAGAGCAGTGCTAATGGCGGCAGCATCCAGTTTGGCGATGAGTTCCCCATGTATATTGGTCAATTCGCTCGAAGCGGGGTCGAAGTGAGCTCCGCATGAAAGCACGGTATCAGCACACTGTACTGAGATTGGGAAACCTCCAGCAAAAGCCAAACCGCTATCGTGAATCATCTGCGCCATTGGTGTAGGGTTTGCATCCGCCATTCTTGCCCAAAAATCACTGAAATCAAGATGACGAGCTTCGTTGTCCCCAATATTGTGAACGGCAGACTCAAGTGGAGAAATTTGTTCCTGTCCCTGAAATTTGATCTTCATATTGATAGTCTCAGGGCCGCAACCTAAACTCGGGAGGAATTACAGAGAAAAGGGATACACGCAGGAAATTAGGTTGCAAGGGCAGCATGGAAACAATGTGAAAAATGCAAAGGGGGAATACCCGTTATATAGCCATTTAGGAGAGAGAAAGGCCATGAATGCGCATTTAATATATACCCACCAATTTGAATAAGCAGGATATTCGGGTAAAGCGGCAAAAAATGGCATGAATGACACTTGGTTCATTAGGGACATGTGAGACGCGGATGCGCGAAACACGCGGCTCGGCCGGTTCGGGCGAGGCGGGGAAAAGACGCACAAATGTCTTTTGGGACACGCGGGACATGAGTGCGTGAAGTGCGCGATTCAGGCGAATCGGCCGAAAAGGTTCCAATGGGTCCGAAAAAGTTTGGGACATTTGAGACGAAAATGCGCGAAGTACGCGGTTCGGGAGTTTCGGCCAAAAATGGAACAACTTGCACTTTTGACTTGGGACAAAAAGCTCTGAAGTACGCGACTCGAGTTTCGGCCGAAAATGGAACAACTTGCACAATTTGATTTGGGACATTTGGAACACGAAAGTGCGAAGTACGCGGTTCGGGTGTTTCGGCCGAAAATGGAACAACTCGCACAATAAGTTTTGGGACACTTGGGACGAAAAGTTCCGACGGGCCCGAAATCGGGACAACTTCGGGGAAATCGGCCGATCGGGGAACAAATGCACTTTTGAACTTGGGACAGTTGGGACAAAAAGTTCCGACAGGCCCGAAAATCACTCAAAATGACCCAAAAACGTAGATTTTCTCAATTTCACGACTTAGGTACTTTAGAGAAAACACTTAAACTCAAAATTTTTAAATTTTTACTTTCATCAGAGCAGGGAATTTTGAGTGGACAACAGCTGGCTCCTTCTGGGGATGACTTGGCATAAATTCAAGGAATGAGACAAGGCAAGAACTTAGACAAACTCAGGAGAAGCAGATCAGTACCTTATCCATTGGGCCACGGAGTCAAAAAGGCACCAATATAGAGGACAACACACCAAAACAGAAAAGGAAAGAAAAACAAAAACACTGTACAGAATATACAAAGGACTCCCTAATCACCTAGGACTTGAACAACTTGAGATACTGCCCACTATAAGGAAGTGGGAGAGAAGAACCATCCATGTAATCAAGATAAAAGGAATTCTCACCAGCAAAGTGTCTGATCTTGAAAGGTCCGAGCCACAGGGAATCAAACTTGCCATGGCTGCCACGAGGTTCATGCCTTTTATCCCATAGCAACACAGTGTCTCCAACTTGGAAATCTCTGAACCTGGCTTTCTTGTCAAATAGACCTTTACCTTCACAGGTGAATGATATCCGATCAGCAACCTCCAATCTGTCCCTCATTCGGCTTGTGAAGGTACATAATTCTCTTATCCGAGCATCACAAACTAGTATCCTCAATGGCCTTCATTAGATACAATGTCATGGCGCTCCACATTCATCGGCAATTGAGCTTCTTGTCCATATACCACTTGAAAAGGAGACATTCCAATAGCTCTCTTTGGTGTAATCCTATCTGCCCAAAGAGCATCGTAGAGCTTCTTGTGCCAGTTTCGTTGAGACTCATTGACTAACTTCCTTATAATAGTCACCAGATTTTTGTTTGTGGATTCTGCTTGCCCATTTCCCTGAGGGTAGTAATCTGAAGAATGAGCCAGGGAGATGCCATATCCATAGCAGAAGTCCATTATCTCAGCTGAAGAGAAATTCGAGGCATTATCTGTTACAATCTTGTTAGGTACACCATACCTTACTAAGATGTTCTCTTTGATGAAGTTGCACACCACTTCAGAAGTAGTGCTCTTAACTGGAATAGCTTCCACCCATTTGGTGAAGTAGTCAGTGGCAGTTAGTACATGAGTGTGACCAGCACTAGAAGCAGGATTAAGTGTACCAATGAAGTCCAAACCCCACTGTTGAAATGGCTCCTCAATCACAACTGGCTTGAGAGGCAAAGAAGCCAATTTAGGTCTTCCCACAAAGGTCTGACAAGCCTCACATTTATCCACCCACTTGGATGCATCTCTGAACAAGGAAGGCCAGTAGTATCCTCCACGGAGTATCTTATGAGTCAGTAATCATGACGAATAGTGCCCTCCACATGCCTGATCATGAAAAGCTGAGAGCAACTTTCTCTGCTGTTCCTTGTCCACACACTTCAAAAATCTCCCATCTAAGCCACGCTTGAACAAAGCATTTTCCCATAATACATATTGCACTAACCTCAATTTAACAGTCCTCTTTTCTTTGGCAGTTAAATGAGAGGGGCATTCCCCATAGGTGAGAAAATGGGTGATGTCAGCATACCATTCGTCAACTGAACTAAGGAATAGAATAGTAGGAAGGTCAACTTTCTCCAGTAATTCATGCTTAGCTCCTTCAGCAATGAGCTCACAAAGACCTTTTCCGCGAACCAGCTTGGTCGGCTTGATGTCAATGTCATACTCTTGGACCTTAGCAACCCGCCTCCTCTCTTGGATCCAAATTCTTGTTGTGTGAGAATTGACTTAACAGTTGTATCTGGAACCAACACCATGGAGTGAGAGTTGAGGATATAAAAACGAAACTGCTTAACAGCTTTGACCACTGCAAAAGCATGCTTCTCCATCATGGTGTATTTTAACTCATGATCCTTCAGAATATAGCTCATGAATGCAATTGGGAGTTCATGCTCATTAGAGTCTTCTTGAGTTAAGACAGCAGCCAAGGTATTATCTGTAGCATAGCAATAGATGATGAAATCTTTACTAAAATCAGGACAGGCCAAAACTGGAGTTTTAGCGATAGCTCTCTTAATACCTTCAAAGGATTCCTTTCCTTCAGAAGACCAACCAAATGTTTGCTTCCCTTTCATCATCTGAGAAATATTCAAAGTTAACTCTGTAAAATCAGGGATGAATCTTCTCAAAAAATTGATCTTACCGAAGGAGTGCATGCCCTTTTACTTTGGTTGGGAGAGGAATTTGCTTGATAGCTTGTACTGCTCAGATCAATCTTAATACCATCCTTGAGACAATGTGCCCTAATAGTTTTCCTCTCGTGACACGTAAAAACAGATTTTTAGGATTCAAAGAAATTCCATGCTCTCTCGCATCTTAGCGTAATCGTGTCTAGGTGATCAAAATGATCCGCTCTTGTCTTGGAAAATACTATCCGTCATCAAGATATATGACAATACACTTCCCTTTCAAACTTCCAAAAGCTAGATCCATAGCTCTCGGAAAGTGGCACCAAAGCATTAATAAGCCCAAAAGGCATTCTCTCAGAGCAAAGGTACCCCAAGGAGTAGTGAAAGCTGTTTTGTGTTGATCTACAAGATCAACCTCTACTCGATTATAGCCCGAGAATCCATCAAGCATGATAACATTTCAGAGCCTCATTCGCTTGCAAGACCTGATCCATCATAGGAAAAGGATAATTATCTTTCAAAGACGCTTGATTCAGGTTCTTGAAATCAACACAGATGTGGATCTCACCATTTTTCTTCCTAACAGGCACAATATTTGCAATCCATGTTGAATGGTGAATGGGAAAAATGATTTTAGCCTTCAACAACTTCTGTATTTCCTGAAAGATGGTGTCAGCTATTTTGGGGTTGTATTGCCTCTGTTTCTACTTGAAAGGCTTAATTCCAGGCTTAAGAGGAATAGAGTGCTGCATATCTTTTGGTTTGAAAGCTTTCAAATCTTCATAAGAGTAAGCAAGAACATCCTTATACCTCTTTAAAAGAGCAATTGCTTTCTTCCTCTCATCTGTTGTGCAACATTTTCCAATGTTCACGAGCTTAGGGTCAGTAGAACTCCCAATATCAATCTTATCATACTCAGCTGATTGCTGAGGTCCAGTAGAAGCTTTAGATTTCACATACCTGTCATGTTTATCAAATAATTCCTCCAAACTCACCAAGCCTTTAGGAATCTTGTTTCCTTTGAGATTGAGGCATCCATCTTGATCTATTTTTTCCCCTCGCATCGCTTGGTCAAAGGGCACACTCTCACGATGTAGGTTGTCACTTCCCTCAAAATGCATTTGTTTGAAATTACCCTTGAGCTCCAGGAAGGAAAGAAAATGTTCATCATCATTGAAAACTTTCCAGTTATTGGTATTGTCAGGTACACTAGGCCGATGGACCATTTCAATAGTGAACTTATCCTGAGAGAAGTCAGGATGGGGAATCAGTAGTGACCCCGAGACTGCTAGTGAATCAGCCTTTTGCTTTTTCTCCCCTGTATTGCCTCAATGGAGAAAGCATCAAGAAATTCAATGGAATCCCAAACCCGATTCCGTAATGTTTCACCTCCCATTTTTACCCGGAAAAGACTTCTCACTTGCTTTACAATCAGTTCTGCATCACCACGTGCCAGAAGGTTCTTCACACCTTATTCTTTGGCCACTTGCAGTCCAAGGATGAGAGCCTCATACTCTGCTGTATTATTAGTATTTTCAAACTGCAACTTAAATGAAAAAGGATGTAGGCATCCTTCAGGTGACACTAGCAGGACACCAGCTCCAGAACCACCGAGGAAGAACTTTCATCAAACTCTAAAATCCAAATACCATTAGGATCTTTATGTGACATTCTGGGAAGTTGGATTTCATCAGGGGACATAATCATGTAATTGCCATGACCCATATCCTCATAGAGTATTTGTGCTTTAGGATCATCCATTTTTTGCACAATATACTCAGATTGCTTCTCAGGAATCAACTTCTTCATTTGTCCATTAATGTGTATGAGTGCATGCGACTACCCATTTGGATTTCCCCACCCACATCTTTGCAGAAGTTCCTACTTAGCAACATCCCGTATGAAGGAGGGATATCTTCTACTAAGATGGTAGCTAACACTTTCTTTTCAGAAAGGCAGCAAAAGCCACTTGTGCATCTTTAATTCTTTCGACTGGGGCACTTCTTTACTCTCCATGGAGTAACAAGATCCATAAGTGCGTGTGAGGGTCAGGCCTAAAGCATGAGCTACTTTAGCAGGCATCACATTATCTGAGGCTCCTGAGTCAATGACACAATTACTGAGCCTATGACCAGCTATAAGAAGTGTTACATAAAATGGTTTAATTTTTCACTGTGCGAGGTGACAAAGAGCTACTGACTAGGGTCAGGGTGTAGAAGGAGTAGGTAAAAGGCCTTTAGAGGTGGTTTTGGAGTGGGAATTAACAAATTGAATCATTTTGGCAAAAGCTTTGGGATGAGTTTGATAATACTCGGCCTCTGAGATTTGAACCTTAGTCTTTTTCAGATGATCAATAATATCAAAAGACCCAGAAGTGGATGGGCCATCATCATTTGAAATTCTAGGCTTATCAACTTTAGGAGAAAAAGAAGGAACTTTGTTAGTAGGATTAACAGGACTCACCTTTGGCGTAGATGAAGTAGGGATAGGAGATCCTCTTTTTGCAATTACAGGAATAGTTGCCGACTACTCCTTAGATTTCTTTATGGGCTGCGTCACTTTCTCCCTCTGATGTGTCTGCTCTCGAGTCATGACAACAAATGATTCGCTATTCATGTCTGCTACCACTTCATCATAATCATCTCCATCATCGATGCCCTCAGTGGTGAAGAAATTAACCCGAGATCCCTCAAGTTCCTCTGCCTCATCATCAAATTCCTCCACAAACTCCTCGCAAGCTTCATTATCCTCATCATCATCTGGCTCTTCAACTTCGCAGGTTGCATTCACAGGAACTTTAACAGGAGGTCCTTCAAGTGCCAGTCTTGTTTGAGAAGCAGGCAAATGATTTCTGGGCTGGAAATTTCTTCTTGGAACATCTGCATAAGGGGCATGCTGAGCCAATTGTTTCTTTATAGCAATGAGATCATTCGCAAGCTTTTGGACCAACGGATCAGTATTAGGTCCAGGAGTGGAGGAGGAAGAAGCAACAGACTTAGATTTGGAAGGGTCTCTCCTCAACTTCCCTGACATGATCAGATCATCCTCGACACTAACAGCAAGAGTTTGATCCTCCACCAATGTTGCGAGATTAGCCCTTCTCAGCGCATAACTGACTTCAGATGATTGGGCATTTAAGAAGAAACATTTTCAGATTTGATCAACAGGTCGAGTATTTACAGGAATTTTGTTGATCAGTCTGTTGAATCGGGCCACAAATTCTCTCATGGGTTCTGATGAATCTTTCTTTATCTGAGAAATTTGGGCAAGCAAAGCATGCACATCTTCTGCTGGTTTAAAACGGTTTTCAAACTGAGTTCTCATTGTGTCCCAGTCGGTGATAGCGCCAGCCGGAAGGTGGTAGAACCAATCAGCAGCATTATCTTGTAACGTCTCAACGAATAGTCTCACGGAGACATCTTCATGCTCAACTCCCAGGACTCCACATGCAACAATGAAGGCCGCGATGTGTTCATCCGGATGCACTTTGCCATCGCCTTTGAACTTAGGAAAGTTCTTCCGGTTACCTCTGGGTAACTCATGCAAAGGCTGAGGAAGAGCAAGGGGCCCGACACGATGACCCCAGGGCAATGGTGCTGCCATTCTTGGAAAAATGGATTGGAGAGGAACTGCAACACCAGCACAAATCAAAGATTAAAGATTAGGGCTAGCTGGCTCTGAAGAAAAACCACCTGTGGGAATTCTGTCTTGAACAGGCGGAGTGCTTGTCGAACGAGTCCTTCTATTTGTTGTCAAGGAAAAGGAAAACCCTACTTCTCTAAAATCTGAACCGAGAATCTTCAATACCGAGGGCCCTTCTCCTCGAGTAAAACGCGAGTCGCTAGATCAAAGGATGATCGAAAAATTACGTAATCGAATATGATTTTCCCAAATGAGTCGCCAAAAACCGTTGGTCGCCGATAGGACTTTACGAAGAGCAACAGTCAGGGGACAAGAAGTCCCTCCTCTTTAATGGGAGAGGTTCCCTTATTCAGAAACGAACCTATTTACAAATGTACAAAACATGATTTGTTGGTTAAACTTGGATATTACGAAAGTGTTTTCTATGAAGATCATCAATTACAAAAGGACTGAGGAAAAAGAGTATGGGAAAGAGCAGAAAGGCAACATGCAGAATTATAGATATCAGAGTAATTCTTTATGTATGCGAAGTCACAGTAAATTGAAACAAGATCATTTGTATTGGATAAATAAGATGGAATTCAGAGACACAAAGTTCGTAAGAATAACATCTGCTAGAACACAAAGTTTCTTAACATAACACAGATTCATTAATCAAGGACACAAAGTTCCTTCTTGGTTATACAAGATCACCAGGCTTGCAAAGTTGAAGAGTATGCAATTGGTGAGACTAACAAACTTGAGACAAATGATCTTCACAAAGAAAATAAATGAAAGCTTAGGAATAACAGAGATCAGATAGACAAAGAATGGAAAGTCCTTCTGTATTGATTTCTTTATAATCTATTTACACTTTTCGGAAAATAAGCCAAGTTCTTCCTCCTTCAAAATGGCGTGGAAAGGCCATTATATAGCTTACAAGTCAGTTACTCTTTGTAACTACTTCTTTTAACTAAAGATTAGTTAAGGATTGCCAATCGCAATACCTCAACTTATTACAATGAATCCGAGAAAAAGAAATAGAAAAGAAGAGAAGAATAAGGAGAAGAAGACAGGTGGTCGGTCACTGAGAGGGACCCACTGACTTCAGAATTCACTGCCTGAATCTCTTCAATGACTCGGCTATGTCTCTGCCACGAGGGACTGATGTGTTGGCTGTAGACTGACCCCAAAAACCGAGACACTTCTCCATTTCTTTATCAAACTCGATATGAGTATGATAATCTTTGTTCGCTTCTTCAATGGCAGATTGAAGAGAGCAGACCTCCTTCATTTTCTCCTTGGAGATGGAGCTTTCCTTGAATAGATTATCTTTGACAAAAGCTCTGAACTGAGCTTTGATTTCTTGTAGGGAAAGGAGTACACCAGAAGTTTCATCTTGAAGGTGGCAGTGTATATCTTTGAAAGCAGAGACCACCAGTGTCTTGAAAGCTTCACCCTTCTGCCAACTGTTCTTCAGCTCTCCCAAAGCCTCCTCCAAGACTTTGATTTTCCACTCCACACTGTAAACCCAGGACTTTGATAGATTATCCTTTGCATCATCAAAAACCTTATTTTCCAGAAGACGTTCTCATCTGCTCCCGTCCCATAAGGCGGAGGTATACTATGCAACTACTCCGCAGCTTAAGCTCTTTATCCATGATCCCGATAGTAGAGGACAACACTTCGTTGTAAATTATTCACTTTTCCATGGAGTTTGAAAGCTTCATCGATGAAGTTCAACCCCGCAACAATCATATCATCCACCATGGCTTCCATAGCTCTGCCATAGACGGAATACTTGTGCATGTCTTTGATACTCTATACTTCATCTTGGCTCAAAATTACAGGTGGTGGAAGAGTGGTCAATGGAGTAGGGTCTAAATAGACAAAAGAGACTTGATGAAACCTCGTGAGAATTTGGGCCTGTTCTTCTAATTGCTCAATAGTTTGCTGCCCTTTTTCTACCCTCCCAATGACTCTTGTGACTTTCTTGGAGGTTATGAATCTCACCTTCAGGAGTAGACTCTCCCATTGGGATTCTCGAGAGCTCTAAGTCAGATACCTGCAAGTCCTGCTCTGATTTATCCGTTGTAGGCTTGGCAATCTCCAGGAATTGCTGACCTTGAGCATCAGACACTATTCTGGAGATAGTTCTGGCTTTCTTGGCACGAGAAGGAGTGGTGCCCAACAAGGTCAAGCGCGACAAAGATCAAAATTTGACCCTAAACTCCGAGAGGAAAATTTTCTCTTCCTATTGTCAACCAAAGGTTACACCCACGCAAGAGAGGAAGAGGAATCGGTAGGAGGAGCAGGAGGACCGAGGGACATAGAGCTCATGACACTCAAGGTCCAAGTGCACTGTTGACTCGAGTTGAGAGGTGAGTGGGGCACTTGGGGAAATTGCAGCGGCAGCAGAAGAGTCGCATCACCCGAAAGCTCGGTGCTCGGATTTCTTTATCTTTATCACCGGATCTTCGTGAGCATTTACGGGGGTTGGCATTTCACTTTCTTCACTTTCACCGAGAACAATGATATTCTCTGGTCCCATAGGCACTTCTACCTGCTTACTTTGAGGATCATTTTCCACAGGCTCCTTCTTAACCTCCTTGAGTTTCTTTTGGTACACTTGAGTGAATGAAGAAGGAGTGGAAGCTGCAGGTCCTTGTATTGATGAGGCAGGTGGGGTTTGTACTAGTGTTTCTGACCTGGGAACCGATGCCTCTCTCCATGGTGTTGAAGCATCCTTGGAAGAGGATTCTCCTCGCCTTCGAGCTCTCAAACTTTTCTATCAAACCGACCTTAGTTCTAACTAAGATGGAGCAAGGATCTCACCAGGATCATCTTTTTCTTTCTGTTCCAACCAAGTCCTCCAAGGGGGTGTGCTTAATCACACCGTCATACTCATATGAGTATAGATCAGAATTATCATCCCGAGTCCTTCAGGGACCTGGTACAAACCGAGTTCTTGATCAATCGGGAGAACTCCGCCACAATGCCTTCTCCCGGCCTCAAAATCATCTCGCACAAATCACCAAAGAGTCTTCTGTATCTACCCTATGATACACGCGTAGAAATTAGGTTGCGAAGGCAGCAGCATGGAAACAATGTGAAAATGCAAAGGGGAAATACCCCGTTATATAGCCATTTAGGAGAGAGAAAGGCCATGAATGCGCATTTAATATATGTCCACCAATTCGGGTAAAGCGGCAAAAACTGGCATGAATGACACTTGGTTCATTAGGGACATGTGAGACGCGGATGCGCGAAACACGCGGCTCGGCCGGTTCGGGCGAGGCGGGGAAAAGACGCACAAATGTCTTTTGGGACACGCGGGACATGAGTGTGCGAAGTGCGCGATTCGGGCGAATCGGCCGAAAAGGTTCCAATGGGTCCGAAAAAGTTTGGGACATTTGAGACGAAAATGCGCGAAGTACGCGGTTCGGGAGTTTCGGCCGAAAATGGAACAACTTGCACTTTTGACTTGGGACAAAAAGCTCTGAAGTACGCGACTCGGGAGTTTCGGCCGAAAATGGAACAGCTTGCACAATTTGATTTGGGACATTTGGAACACGAAAGTGCGAAGTACGCGGTTCGGGTGTTTCGCCGAAAATGGAACAGCTCGCACAATAAGTTTTGGGACACTTGGGACGAAAAGTTCCGACGGGCCCGAAATCGGGACAACTTCGGGGAAATCGGCCGATCGGGGAACAGAACGCACTTTTGAACTTGGGACAGTTGGGACAAAAAGTTCCGACAGGCCCGAAAATCACTCAAAATGACCCAAAAACGTAGATTTTCTCAATTTCACGACTTAGGTACTTTAGAGAAAACACTTAAACTCAAAATTTTTAAATTTTTACTTTCATCAGAGCAGGGAATTTTGAGTGGACAACAAGCTTGCATATGGTTATTTTTATAAGAATGATTGTTTTGATCTCGTGAGTTCTAAATTATGTATTTAAAACTAGGAAACACTTATCAAAAAAAAAAATTCTTGTTCTAATGTACAAAATGCGGAATGTTACATATGTAGGAGAGGGCCTCCCGTAGGAAAGCAATTTTTCACTCATAATGTAGACCATATGAATTTTTTTAAGACATTTATATTTTTTCCTTCTTCCTTATAAAAATTTTCTTCCCATTTTTTTCTTGCCTTCTTCTCTTCTACCATATTTGTCTTCAAATATTCATTTGATGTTTTAGCTTCTCCGAGCTCCCTATAGGTATAATTCCATAGTTGTTTGAGTGGAAAATAGGTTAACTCATTATGTGCAGAGACTATGGACACAACATTCTATTTTCTAGAAGTATGACATTCTTCCTCTTTTTTCCTCACAATTCTTCCTCATTCCCGGCTATAGGCTGGGTTGTTAGCTCTCGAATGAGAATTTCCCTTTGTTCTAATTTGAGTTTAAGGAAATCAAATTCCTCATCCTTTTCTCTGATAATTAGCTCTGCTCTGGATAAGAACAGAGCCTGTTTAACTTGATGTATGTCTTCTTCCTCTGAAATTACTTGAGGAGTTCGAATTATTCCTCTATCAAAGGAAATTTTCCTTTTCTTCTCTAGGATGCCAACCCTTTTTCTTCATGTGGAAATGCTGATGGTTCACCAATTCTCAAAAATAATACTCTTCAAGTCTCTCATCTCCTCTATCCATCTCAGCTTGGCTTGGTTCAGGAGGAGTCATGGCCATGCTACCCAAAATATCAACAACTTCCTTTTCCATATTTTCCTATTCACTCCTTCCCTCTGGGGTTTCCCTTGTCCTTTTATGAATTTTCCTTTTCAGGGAATTTCAACATGCCCAGTGGTGGATTTCTTTCTAGAGATTCTTCTTACTCTTGTTTCTTTCTCTTGCATAGGTGAGCTATCATCGTCAAAGACAGATATTAGCTCCCCTAAAGTTGCTATAGAAGAAGGAATTTCCTTCAAAGGCACAGAAGGCTCTGTTGTTTTGATTTTTCTCACAAACCTTCTTCTTTTGGGTATATTCTCTCTTTCCACTTCCTTTTATTCTTCTGCAGGGGCATCAATTTCCAAATTAGTTGAAGGATAAAATGGATCTTGTATTATCCTTCTAATAATATCATGGTTTTTCTTGAACTTTCCAAGAAACTTTTCCCAAAATTCTTCTCCATTTTTCTTCTACGAGAAAATGGTGGTGGCATACTAAATGAATTAGCCCATGATGCCTAATTTTCCCAACACCCCGTGATTACCTCTCGGCCATGGTCTAGATAGAATAAAAAAGAAAGCATGGAAGGTTTATTATGTACTCAAGTTTTGCGGATCCATAGTTAAGATATATGAGCATTTTTAGGACTTCTTTTCCTACGCACCCAAATTGACCATCACAAAGTTTAAATATTTCACTATCAAAAATGCTACCCTATCCAAGGGTTTGGGAAAGTTGGCCCTTCTGACCCCTTTTATGATTTTATTTATATTGTAGATGTACTAGGGTTTAGTTTCTCCTCCTTGTAGTAGGATTTCAACCAGTTCTTTCAATGTCCCTTTGGCAGGATGTGGGACATGCACAATTGGCACTCTAGACACATTACTTATTATATTTATAAAAAAGGAATAAATATATTTCTCACCTTTGTCCTTGATTGCTCTAGGTTTATGACGAATTCTCTTACTAATTCGTCATTATACTTTGAAAACTTCTTCAGGAACTCTAGCCATCCTACATGCTCAAAGATAGATTCCACTTCTTTATCTCTGAGTAGCTAGGAATCATCCTCTGGTTCTGATTTCTTTTTAATCCCCATATTGTCTTGAGTTACGTTTCCTTTGATTCTATGAAAATTGGTTGCATGCCTTCTTGCTTAACTATGGAGCCGACGAATTTGGCTACGGAACCTTTGTTCTTAGCTACGAAACCTCTATTCATAGCTTTAGAACCTCTGTTCTTAGCTACAGAACCCTTTGTTCTTTGATACGGAACACAAGCTTACTTTGTTGCTTCTCAAAATCTTTCTATAACTTATTTCACTTGATTTTGCACTTAATGATTACCAATAATAACCATGCCGCCACTTATTCGATACATATCATCTTCATGATTACTTAATTGTAATCATAATGTATAAATAGATGATTCAACATACTAACTTTTAAATCAAGTCAAATCACACATGCAAACATATAATTTAACCCTAAATAAGTTAAAATATATAATTACCATCCTTGATGATGTAATCCTTTTGTTATGATGACTCGTCATTCCTACAAGTGGAACAAAACACGATTAGATAAGACAACTAGAATTCAAAAGAATTCCCTTTTATTTGAATTATCCAAAAGAAGAGGTCAACTGCCATTGTTGGTTTTCAATTGACCTTTGAGAGAATTTTTTTAATATTTTTTTATTATTATTTTTAGGGAAGAAAACACCATTTACTGGTTTTAATTTTCTTCCCTTTATTTTGGATCTATCATCTAGTTATTTTATCATTTTGGAAGAACTGGGTTCTTCCATATGATCAAATTCTTTATCTACTTCAATCTTCCTCAAGAATTCATCCTTAATGGGAGGCTTCCTATAGAGTTTCAGCCTATGTCCATTGACCAAGAGTGTTTTTCTACTCTCATCAATGGGAAGTAACTGAATAGAACCATTGTCAAATATCTTCTCAATCTGATAGGATCCCAACCATCTGGTTCTCAATTTTCGCTTGAATTATTGGTACTTAGAATCAAACATCAATTCCCAGTCTCCTACTTTGAATTTCCTTCTCCTGATATGTGTGTCATGTCATTACTTCCTTTGATCTTGGATTATCTCTATCTGATTAAAGTGCTTCCATCCTCAATTCATCTAACTCATTGAGTTGAAGGATTATTTCTTTTGAGCTACATCCAACTCAATTCCCACCTTAACTACTGTCCTCAATGTCTGAAGTTCAAAATCAATGGGAAATAATGGATTTTTCCCATAGAATAACTCATATGGTGAAAACGTTGTTGTATTTTTCCAAGTTATATTATAAGCCCAAACAACTTCAAGTAGTCTCTTTACCCAATATTTTCTTCCATCTTCAACTGTTTTGGTAAGGATGTTCTCCAATTCTTTGTTTGTTACTTCAACTTGTCCATTTGATTGTAGGTGATAAGGAGATGAATTCCTATGGTTGATTTGGTAATACATTGTGAAAGAATTGATCATATTAGACATAAATTTTTGTTCCCGATCTGAAACTATGCTCCTCGGTGCTCCAAATTTTACCATAATTATATTCCAAAGGAAATCAACAACTACTTCTTCAGTGGCATTTGTCAATGCCTGCACTTCTACCCACTTTTGACATAGTCAATACACACAAGAATATAGTCCTTTCCTTGTGAAGGAGGATTAAAGTGACCAAAAAACCCAATCTCCATCTCTCAAATGGTTCAATTACTACTTGAGGTTGAAGAGGCATTTCATTGGTGAAATTTGGTTGTCCCATCCTTTGAAAAGGATCACACCATTTTTATATTTGTTTACATCCTTGTATAGAGATGGCCAATAATAACCAAAGTGCAAGTATCTTATGATCTATTCTTTTCAATGAATAGTTTCCTCCACTTGTTTCATCATGACATGCTCTGAGGATGTCAAATATTTCATCTTCTCTTACACACCTGCGCAAAACAAAATCAGGCCCACATTTAAATAGCATTCCATTTAACCATTTGAATTGTGCACTAGTTTTGATTAACTTCTTTATTTGCTTCTTAGTGAAAGGAGGAAACTTACCTATTGCAAGATAATTTTCCATATCGGTAAACCATGGTGTACATGCTTTGAGATAGCAAACCGTTTATCATCTTGAAAGCTATCCTTGACTAGATCCTGCTCCCATGTAGTGGTTAGTCTTGAAAAAAATCATCTACTACATTAGATTTACTGGATTGTCCACAATGGTAATATCAAATTCTTGCAAAAGTAATAACCATCTAATTACTCTTCCTCCAACCACTGGTTTGTTCATTAGATATTTAATTTCGAATGATCTATGTGTACAAATATCTTGTAACCTATAATGTAATGTTTGAATTTATTGATTTCATAAATCACAACAAGAAATTATTTTTCAAAGTGGTTATCTAATTCTTTTCAATGAGAGTAAGATTCTTACTAAAATAATAAATAGCATACATTTTTCCTTCTTCATCTTTCTCCCAAAACTCGTACATACTTGGGTGAATCCCCTTCATGTATTTTTTATCCCAAGAAAAATCTTTAGTATGATTTTTAAAACATAAAACAATTTAGCTTCTTCATCATCCTTCAACCAGTTGTTGATGTTTAAAGTTTTACCCACTTGAATCTCAACATGCTTGGTTCTAATGTGTGATGAAATGATTTGTTGAAAGAGTTCCATTAAAAAATTTAGTGTACATGCATGTGGTAACATCATATGGTATGTAGCAACATCTCTAAAATTTCCTTGAGATAGAATACTAGAAAAAGGACAGTAATGAGAATTATGATACTTATCTCTTTGCGGGAAAACTCTTCATCACCTGCTACTTTCTAGAAATTCTTCACCACTCCCTAATGTATTTGAAACTCGAGGATACTTGATTCTTCCTCTCTCCACAAGAAATATCATTCCTCTAGAGTGAAATTATTTCCAATCACAGAGAACTATTGTTTTCGAGGTTCCAAAACTTTGTGTGGTGGTTCCTAACTAAATGTGGTGGTTCCGAACTAAATTCGTAGGTTCCGTAACTAAGTTTGTAGGTTCCTAACTATAGTTGTAGGTTCCAGAACTATAGTCGCAGGTTCTAGAACTATATTTGATTGCTTCGAGGACAATTGGTGCTCATCCAATGGTGGATTAATCATCTCTTCTACTTCTCTTACATGATCCTGCGCAATTTGATCATATCCAAAGAAGACAAATTTTTCTTGTTAGTATCTCGGAGAATGAACCCATAATTATTCATGATTGTCAAGGTAAAAGGTCATGCGAAAGATATAAGGAAATTTTCTTAGAGTTCTTATCATTTGAGATTGTCATATCACCCGACCTACAATCGATTAAGCAACTATAGCTAACCATGGTTTACCCAAAATAATGGGATAACCCAATGTTTTACCTTTTGGCTGTAGTATAAGGAAGTCAAATAGATATTCCCATGACTCCACCATAAGCGCCATGTCTTCAATAATACCTCGTGATTTGCAAAATGACAGGGGTCTCCATCCGTAATATGGTATTAGTAGGTTATATACCCGTTAATGGTAATTTTTTCATCGTATCCATTTTCATTACATTGATAGCCTCTCCAAAATCTACTAAAACATTATGTATATCATTATTCCTTATAGAGACAGAAATAACATGACTTCTAGGATCTCCATATTTAGGAAGTAAAATTTTTCCTGCTAATAAATCATCAAGTTTCACATCTACTTTGATAGTCTTGTGGTACTTTTTCTTCCTTCCAGGATTTTTCAAACATAACATTTTGATTAATTTGTTTAATTTAGGAATGTCCTTAATTGATTGTAACAATGGTATTTCAATATTCAATTTCCTTAGTTCTTGTACCAATTCAGACTCCTTGGTTTCTATAGCTTCTTTAAATCTCTCTCGAAATGGATTCTCAGTAGTGTTGTTATCTGGATCCTTTTCTATATCCTATTTTAGAACAATATTACTAGGGATTTCATTTTCTTCTATCATTTTAGTGATTATAATAGGTGGACTACTAATGATTTTTCCGATCTAGTTTGAATATCCTTACAATCCATGGCATGTAAATCAACTGATTTTTCTAGTTATGTTCCATAAACAAGAGTTTTTGTTTGTTTCTTAGGTTTACTACTGACTATGTTGGTATTTTCATTTGGACTACATTCTTAGTTTGTGAATTCTCGTGCAGGGGATCCCATGATGGCTTGTTGATTCTGATTTGGATATGTTCTTCCTTTAGCATAATTACTAGGGTTCCATCTAGGTTGTGACCAAGCATAAGGATTTACTTGACCATCCCATGGTTGTTGATGTCCCTTAGCATACCAAGCTTGACTTTCCCAATATAGAGGGTTTCATGTCGGTTGAGGTACCCAAGATGGTTGTCCCCAATATTATGGTATTATTTGAGCAGCCCAAGGAATTGTCCAGGATTACGAATCGATCTTGCATAAAATGCCCTTAGTTAGGTTGTCTCTGAAAAAGATTCAATTCTTCTATTGTGGATGATGTACTGGTTTGTTTAAGCTAATTATTTATCACCAAAAATAGAGAACAAGCATCAGTATCATGTTCTTTAGATTCACGATAAGACACATTTTTATTTTACCCAAAGGACAGTCTCTTATTACATGCTTCTTCTTGCATCTTGGACAATACATAGCCAATGGTTCAGTTTTGGCATTTTCTTTAGCTTGTATTCCATCCATAGTAGAGGTTATTTAAACTAAAATGTCTATTTTAAAATTTGCTAAATCATCCATTAGTTAGTTCATATCTGGATTCAAACTCTTAACCGATTTTCCTTTTCTAGGTCCACCACTTGTTCGAATAGCTTCTAGAAGTCTCCTTAATTTCATTCATTCTTAATTGATCAATGTCTCCACCTCCTATCAAGTTAAGGGCTTACCTATATTCATCATCCAAAACTTTAAGAAAAATGGTTTTACTTAACTCCTCTTGAAGTACAAATCCACATCTTTTGCCCACAAAGATGAATCTATCTAAATAGTCTTCTATATTTTCATCTTCCTCCTTGATTTTGAAGAATTCTTCCTTCCTATTTCTCGCTCTATAATAATCTTAGTATTTGTCTAGGAAGGCAGTCTCCATTTGTGCCCAAGTGCTAATAGAGTTGGATGGTAATCCCATGAACCAACTCATTGTTGTATCCTTTAGAGTGGATGGAAACAACTTGAGTTTTTGATTATCTATTTTGTAATCATAAGTCTAACACAAGATATTTTAATCATAAGGTACCTTGAACTCAAACATAAATTGGTTAGGATCTTCAGATGACATCCCTATAAATGTGGGTAAATGTGTAGGTGAGATATTTTTCATTGATGTATCATCATCTCCCAATTGGATTGGATAAGTAAAGCTCATATCAGGTACTCTTTCAACTTCTCGTTCCATTTTTAAAATATTTTCTAAATTTTCCTCCCAATTAATGTGGCATGTGGTATGCCTTGGGGAAGGTGAAAAATCAAGAGTAGGAGGTTGACTACTCAATTGAGAATCAAAACTCACCATAAATGGATCTTGAGTAATAATACTTTTCCTAAAAGTTCCACTTCATTCGTGTGGTGATCTAAGAATTCCAAAGGTGGAAATTTTGTTTCTTGTATGACAGGGGATGATGGTTCCTCCAATTATTGATCAATTTCTTTATTTGGACTAGAGGATGTTTTGAATTCTTGTGAATATTTTCTTGGGAGCAATCTACCCTTTGAGTCTCTTGGTCTACTCATATATTTTTATGACATAGTAGGGAAGATCCTTCAACTACTATATGTATGATTGTTTCTCTTGCTAACACTTAATTAAAAATTCCAACTAGTGGTCCCCGAAAATGGCACCAAAAATGATGGGTGTCATTATTCTCTTCATTTAATCAAATTCTTATTGATGTCATATCAAACTATGGGTGTGTCTAAAGCTATATGAAACAAGAGTAATCCTATTGATCTAGTAGTTGACTATAGTTGTTTTTGTATTTTCTAGGAGATATTTTCAATGTATTAAGGACTTTGTGGTAAAACCTTATTTAAATCATAGTATTAAAACTTTTTTGAAAGGAAACACACTGAAATATTTACTGAAAAGAACACACTTTTCTTTTGGAAATAAACACACTTGCTTCTGAAAGTAAACACACTCAACTTAGAATGCTTGAAAATGATTGCAAGGAAAATAAGAATCTATCTAGACACCTACAAGAACAAGTATACAACAGAGTTTAACTAGAAGAATTAAAGCAATACAGAATTGACAGATATAAACTATTTTCTTAAGAAATATAAATACCAAATAAATGAATATCCTGGTCCTTGGGGGAGTGGGACCTTACTCCTCCTTGAAATAGGATTTAACAACTTAGAAGGAATGACTATTTTATTGATAAAAATTTCAGTATTACAAAATGTACTAGATCTGTGTACTTAGTCTATATCTCTCTTTTTTTATCTCCATTTCATATTGTGTGTGTGTATATATATATATATATGTGTGTGTGTGTGTGTGTGTGTATATATATATATATATATATATATATAACTACTTTAGTTTTTCTTATATATACATTTACAATCATAGTTGTCTCTATGATTCTGATGAAATCAAATCGTGCCCGAATAGATGTTGAATCGGGTTGTGGCTGATCGACGGTTGTAAGATAACTATCCTGGATTTGTATTCGAGAGATCTTATCATCCTTTCCTAATTGAAAGGTTCGTTCTGCTAGAATCTCCATATGTGGTTAAAATAGATAAACTTCCATTGGTTTTGGAACTTCAAAGAAGTTCTAGAACCATAGGAAATCATTAAGGATCAAAACCATGAGAGTTCCGGAGCTATACCCAGGAGTTCGGAACTAAGTCCAAAAATTCTAGAACTAAATACTAGAGTTCCGAAACTAAGTCCAAAGTTCTAAAACTAGATGATGACTATGTAATGGAGTTCTAGAACTAGTTGTGTTGGAACAGATGCTACCGAAAACATATTGAATGCTACATACTTCATTTCTTTGACTGATTAGACCTACTTTATTACAAAACTGAATTTCAAACACACACTTTGTCAGGAATTTTAGAGCTTTTAACATTAGAATCACAATCAATCAAAAGACAGAAAATTACATCCTAACTCATATTAGATCAAATAAAAGTCACAAAATGTAATCAAACTTAATAAAAAGAAGAGTAATATGAGATCATATATTATACATTAATTAGACATAATCTGGTCTCATCAATGATCTATAATACCTTATCTAGGATGAGCCAACACCGTTGTAATCATCATTTTAGAGGTGTCTACATGTACATGAAATGGCTGGTCCCACAAACGAATATGTAGAGTAGGAGTGATAGTAATTTTCTCCTTTAATGTCTCAAATCCACGTTTCTACGGTTCTCCCTAGTATAATGTACCTTTCCCTTTCAATAACTCCTTGAATGGTGCGGAAATCGTAGCATATCCTTTATTAAACTTCCTGTAATATCCTGTATGTCCCAAAAATCCACGCACCTCACTTTGACGGTAGGCTCTTTTAGGCCTATAATGACTACAACCTTAGTTGGATCAATCAACAAACCTTCCTTGCAGATTATGTGTCCTAAAAATAACCCAAATGGTGTAGCAAATATGCACTTTTTTATGTTCAAAGAGATACTCAACTGTCTACATCTTTCAAACATTAAACATAGATTGTCACAATGATCCTTAACTAATCCATACACCATCCAATCATCTAAATAAACCTATAAGAAGTTGTGAATAAACTCCTTGAACGCTTAAACAACTATGTGTGAAAATACAACAAGTGCATTTTTTAGACCAAAAGGTATTATAGTATAGGAAAAGCTACTCCATTCAAGTAGTAAAATTAGTCTTTTCCTGATCCTCTTGGGAAATTCTAACCTGATGATACCTAGAGAACCCATCTGTAAACAAATAGATTTTGCACCCTGCAACACCTTCTAGTATTTCCTTAGTGAATGGTGTAGGAAAGGGATCAATTACAAATGAAACATTCATCTCCCTATAGTCCACACAGATCCTAATCCTACCATCCTTCTTGATGTTAATCACCATTGGACTAACCCATTCTGACTCATCCAGGGGCTTGATGATCCTAGACTTCAACATTTTGTCAATCTCTTCTTTGACCTTTTCATGCAAGTTGGGGTTCATCCTGTAGGGTCTCTTTCTAACTAGGAACACACCCTCCTTAAGCTTTATCCTCATCTCTCCTAATGATTCATGCACGCCTTTAAGTTCATGGTACCCTCGAGGGAATAAGTCTTGATAATCCCATAGTAGCTCTATGATTTTTGCCACTTCAAATTCTGACCAATAGTCTCCAATTATGGATTCCTTAGGCTCAATGTCTAATCCAATATTAACCTTATTTATCTTCATAGGTTCATGATAGGCACTCATGGTATTATTTTCACTCTCCAACACCTCACTCCTACCTATTGAATGGTTTACATCTAAATTTTCTATTTCTTCGCCATCCACTAAGTAGACCATTTTTCCTTTTTCTTTCTCAAGGTAAGTGCACTCAAGTAATGTGGCATCACCTCTCTCGTCATAAAAAAAACATGCTCCTAAGTCTTCTTCCTCAAATAACTCTTTAATTAGTTCTTTAGCCTTAGCATTATCTCCCATGGTTAAGCGTTTTATGACCTTTAACGCTTTCTCTACTAAAGGCTTGGTAGAGAATAATTCAAATGTCCGAGTCATTCATGTAATTAAACCCTATAAATTTCCGATCTCTCTATGGAGTTCATCATAGACATACAAACCATGTGTGTAACCTAGTAAATTGGAATACAAATTTTGCACCCAAACTAAAGGTGGTAAAGCATCCCGCCCTCTCGTCCGCAGTCTCTCACACTTCTTAACGTGATGCCGAAAAGGTTGATTACCATGATAAGTGAATATTTGAGTAGGTGCATTGCTCCGGAAGAACCTAGTAGCAAGAGCTATCCTAATTCCATCCCATCCTATAAGATTATCCTTGTGGACCACCCACTAGTGCGTTGTTGTCCCATGTAGTGTATATTATATGCAACGATGATTAGTTATGTTACTAAACAAGAAACTAGCTAAGTAGTTCCATGATCTAACTAAACCTATCATAAACATCAAGATAAGTGCTAAACAAGATAACTTCTACAATAATGAATTAAACTAAAACACTATCATTTTATCTCTAACTACTCTATGATTACTTAAAACATAAATTGAACCTAGTTAAACCTATGAGCAATCAAATTAGATTTGTTGTTTGCTTCAATGGAGGTGAAGAGGTCTCTCTAAAATGGCTAAAAGTCTAAGTTAGATACTCTCCTACTAACCTACTACGAAGTTATGGATGCAAGATGGAGGAGCTTCAACAATGGAGGATAGCCAAGATTAAATGCCTATTAACTTGGCTAATGCAAATGAGGTCTAATGCTAATAGATGGGATGTACAAGGGCATAAGTCATGAACCTAATCTATATTAAACCATTATGATAACAGATAAAGAAGACTAACATCTATCATTGTATGAACTAGATTAAATCTAAACTAACATGATAAAGCTACTCTCTACTCTTTAGATCACTTAATTAAACATTGAACCTAAGAAGATCAACTTAGCAATCAAAGGTGTGATTAGTTATTTTATTGTTCTCAAGATTTCAAGAATGGAGTCTCACTATTAACGGCCTCAAGGCCCATGGTTCTCTCTATTTACTCAAAACTTTGTTGTGGATGCAAATGGAGGTTATTTTCTCAAGATCAATGAAGAGAGTAAGTTTAAGATCAAATGTATTATAACTTAAAGCTAATATAAATGGAATCCCAAAACTAGGTGTTCTTAGTGTTAATAAGATATCCTAGATGTGAAGGTGTAAGTTGAATGGGTAGGGTTAGCCTTGTATTTATAGTTTTCCAAATGGAAGAGTTTGAACTTTAGGTGCATGTGGGACTAAATCTCAAAAATAAATTTTAGATTAGATTATGATAAACATGCTTTAGACTTAGATAAGTTAGGTTTAGGCTCGTTAACTAGGGTTTAGGCTAGTTAAACTTGATTAGCAGGTGATTAGAGACTCATTGAGAGTTAGGAGGGGTCTTGATAACCAATTTTGACCGATAGATAGCCTAAAAATTCAATAAAAGTGGTATCGAGAGAAATAGGGAGGTTCGAATGGTCAAAAGGAGGAATGTTTTGCTAATAAGAGAGATATTAGTCAAATAAGTTGATTATAGGAGGAATACAACTTAGAAGGTGTCATGAATGGTCATATGAGAGTGAATTAAAGAAGGCGGAATTAACAAAGTGTCATCAATTAGCTGAATGGGAGGAAATGCTAAGTGTAAACATATTTTAGGTGTCTACATTTGCCCTCGTTTTGTGACGTAAGTGACGTCACTTCAAAGAAAATAGACAAGCATAAAAAAGTAGAAAATTTTAAAGGGATAGAGGAAAAATGAGGAGAATGGAGGATGCCCCTCGATTGTCGATGAGGTGATAGAAGAACTCAATCAACAATCAAAAAGATGATAGAAAGAGAAGAAGAAATAATAGTGTGGAGAAGAAGAAAAGGGATATAGAAGAAAAGGATTATTAGGAAGGGGGAATGAGCTAACATCCATCCAAAGGTGCCTTTTTAAACAACTTTATTTTTCATCATATTGCTAGAGATCTTCATCGGTCCTTATTAAAAAGAATGAACAAAAGTTTAGGATGACATGAAAATCCATATACAAACAAATGTCCATTGCTGAAAACACCAACTCCATGCAACATACAAAATGCAATGCAATACGAGAAAGTAAAATATTCTTAACGCCATACAACATACATTATGTAATGCAATACGAGAATGTAAACAAGCTAACCTAACAAAGAAACATAATGTAATGTTTTTGTTATCAAGATTTAGTTCTGACCTATGCGAATCAACAAAAAGGGTTATGATGGTGCCCCAAGAAAGGATACATGCAAGGGGAATAACAGAGGACACTTGGGTCCTATGAAAAAGCAATGTGCACTACAAAAATTACCATGCAACTCGTTGTTCCCTAGAGTACAGACATAGTAAGCAGCCTAGCTTTTTTGATGGAGGTAGATCAAGATGACCCACAAGTCACACACATGAATAGGTGAGAACTAAAGAGTGATGTTTTATAGGATGATTTATATTGTTTATAAGTTTTTGAAACATATTTGAATGTTTTTGATGATTTTTCTAACATATTTGAATGTTTTTTTATTTTTCTAACATATTTGAATGTTTTTAATGATTTTGAAAGTTTTTTGAAACTATGTACAAGAAGACGAGGAAGTGTGGATTCCCTAGCGATATATGGTATGTACAAGGGCATAAGGCAACATCCATACGAGAAAGATGGAGATGCAAAAATTCCCCGTGATTAGGTGGGAGTATTCAAAGGAAAAATCTTCAGAAGTAGAAGTAGGACCCAAGGCCATTATGGATAGGTTTAGCATGATGGTGAATGTAAACCAATGAAGTGCTGGGAAGAAGCAAGGATGACCCCAGCGTAAGTTGGCCTAAAATCACATGATAGAAAGGAAGGAGAAGGTTGTTTTTGTGAAAGGGGACAAGGGTGTCCGAAAACATGGAAAAAAGTAATCTTATACACATGGATGTTCTAAATGAACTATAAGAACGATGTGAATGATATGAATTTATCTTATAATCCTTGCAATGAAGTGATTAGCCAAAGGAACAAATTGTGAGATAAGATATGGACTAGAGTAAGAGTCTGAACAAGGTCCAAAAAAAGACACTTGGTAACATACTAATCCTATTTACTCATAGAGATCCAGTGTGTGCATGTGGAATTTAATTACCTCTTGAAGGGAAGATTTAATAGACAACAAGTGAAGACACCCTAACCAATGTGTAGGAATGATTTATTTTGATAAATGATAGGTGATTTGTGAATGAAGGGTGGAAGGATAGCCATACATTTCTCCGCTGCCAGCCATGCATCCATAGCCCCGACAGATATGTATTTGATTCTAATCATAATATTGCTCTATTACTAAATCAGAATTCCATAACCCGATAGAGTTTATTGGAAATACCCCAAGAGAGAGTTATATATCAATTTGCTTTTTGGTTTTAGCTTTTGAATTATTTGATTGATTTTGAATCTTTTTCTTTAAAAACTTATTTCGATCTCTTATTTGACAAGGGGTTAAGAACCACATATGGCTTGATGGAAGGAGGTGGAAATGATTATGATGATGAAATTGGCTAGTGTCAACAAATATGTCCAAAAGTTCTTCGCAATAAGTTTATTAGCTATTGAATGTGATAGGATCTCTAATAGGTCATTCATTCTTTAATTTACCAAAGTGATAAAAGGCCAGGGTCAAACATATACCATAGAGATAAATGTTGTAAAATGCGTGTGAATAGGCTAACCAAAATATCACCAAAGGGATGAAAATGGTAGGAAGACTTGCAAAGGAATAATAAGAAAGGGAAGAAATAAAAATCCATGTGTACGTAATACCTGATTGCAATGTTTGATCTTTGTACCTTTGATTTTTTCTTATGTTTTTGTATTTTTGCATTTGTTTTGATTTTTAGCTTTTTGATAGTTTTAAGAGGTTGGGACTAACAAAGTCACTTTGCATGGTAAGATCCAACAACAATGTCTGTGACTTCCTTGATAAGGGAGACTAGGCATTTTTGTTTATCAAGCGTAATATTTTACCTGATCTAGATGATTGAGGTGAGCTCGTACTCAATAAATTACTGTGATTTATCTTGAAACATAGATTTCGTATACTATAGCTTGAGTTCCCTATCCATAGGTTTCTACACTTTGCACCATATTTGGTGGTTGTATTAATGTGCATTCTTGAATCATGCTTGATTTACAATTTATAGATTGTTTGATTTGTTGGGGATTTCAAGATCTTGGAATTTTTGATCTTAGCTTGATTAAGAAACTATTTGGGTTTCTTATAAGCCAACGTGTGAATTTTTTTGATCTTGAGAAGGAGAAGAAAGAGAATGTCGACATTTATGATTGATGGTAGGAATGAAACAAATTATAGTGGGCTTACCCCGGTCATTGGTAGAGGGATGGAGAGGATACGATCCAAGAATTGAAGAGGATGGGCTACCAGGAGGTGAGCCACTGATAGAACATGATGAAGGGTTATTAGAATATGGCCCTAAGTTGGAAGAAATTTAGCTATGAGGAAATGGCCCAAGAATAGGAGAAGATGACGAAGGTCTACTAGGGTGTGTCCTAAGTATAGATGACGAGGGACTACTAGGAGGGGTCCCACAGATAGAATAGGATGAAGGGATACTAGGATACGGCCCAAGAATAGAAGGTAATGGGCTACCAAGAGGTGACCCACAAGTAGAAAACGGAGGGCTACTAGGATGTGGCCCTAGGATAGAAGAAGAAAATGGGCTACTTAGGGGTGACCCAAAGAGAGATTTTGATTGAGGAATAACTATAGATAATGAAGGATTTGGTAATGATAAAATAGGCCATGGCTTAATGTTATAAACCCCGACATATCATCATGCTTAGAAGAAGGTGAAGATGGAATAGAAGAAGAATCAAGTTCCATGACCTTAGGCTTTTCCTCTATATTCTGATAAAAGGGATCAATTTCTTCTCCCTAATACATGAGTGTATCGAGTTCTAGAAAGAATCCTTGTTTGTTATCCTCTAAAGGGATATCATCATGTAGTCTAATTGTTTCTTCATTCTAAGAGAAATCAATCAATAGAGGTTTTTTTCTTTGGCCATAGAAGGTTGAATAGAAGAAATAGGTCGGATAAGGGGGAAATATTGATTGACAAAATAAAATGAATCAAGAGAAGAAGTAGGATTGGTGGTAGATGTCTCATGAATGGACGATTTGGATCTAGACCTAGATTGCTTTTCTAGAAGAAGATGTAATCTAGGAGAGAAAATAGGATCAAATAGCCATCTGTTAAGTTGTGATGTAGGAGTTGAATTAGATGATTGACTAGATGGAATCTGAGTCATGGAACTCTTCGATGGTGGAAGAGGTTGTTGAGATGACTGATGAAGGAGGTCTTACAAAGAGAAGGAGGACTGTGACTCAAGAACTGAATTAGATCTTTGATTGATGAAACATGGAGTCACATGAGTCTTCAAAGGAGGAAGACATCATTGAAGTGAGTTGGAATAAAGGTCCTACAAAGAAAGGGAGGACCGTGACTCAGGATTTGATCTAGGGGTATCCGAACAATAGTTGGGATCTAAATCTTTAGAAGAAGCGTGGGAATCGAATGGTAGTTTGGATCTGAATCAAGAAGAAGAGTGGGGGAACCTAAATAATAATTTGGATCAGAAGCATCCAAACCATACCACCAACTATGAGCTGAAGGTGGGGAACAGGGTACCCGTATGGGCCCTCTAGCACGAAGAACCAAACAAGGTTTAGTTGTAATGGGAATCTTTTGATTTGAATTGCTAAACCTAGGTTCTATATTTTTGTAAATGTGAGAAACCGCGTGATATTCAGTCATTGTTGGCATCATTTAAGCACAAATGTCTAGACCTAGATAGTGGGATGGAACTCCTTCAAAGGGAAGGAAGTGACATGTCGATTTGAGTAGCATAATGACATCTAACTAGACATTTTGTAAGTATGGAGATGTGTGCGTGATTTTCCGAAGAAGGTATAAGGAAAATAGACATTGTGATGATGCAATCTCGATGAGATCAAAAATGATTGTCCTAGAAAACAATTTTTCCAGATGAATAATCACAAGGAACAATCATGCAAGTGTGAAACACAAATCCAATCAACAAGGAAATACACCCTATGCAAATGCGTGTGCAAAGTGATAGTTCAATGCAAAGATGATCAACACAATTTCAATATTTACGTCAAGCTTGAAATAAACAAGGCATAAATATTGACAATGGGTAGACGTGACTCCCCATCAAAGGATACAATGACATGTTCAACAACCAATAATGCCAAAATGTTAAAGGGAAAGGTTTACATATGTAAGCCACGTAACCACATTAATTGGACATGTTAATCAAGCTTCACAAAGAAGTGACATATTATTGCCAAAGTGGTATCGAAATGACACAAACAAAGTAAGTGACACTCTTCAATATTTTGGATAATGTTTGAAGTAAAACCAAGTCAAGCTATACTTTGGATGTGTTAAAATGTGCGCAGCGTAATACCATAATGCAGATACTTTCGATCACGTTTACGAAAAACATGACATAGGTATCTTAATTGTTTCGAGACAATGCAAATAAGGTAACATGTTAATGGGAGATCAAATGATGAATCAATCCTAACTATGATGATGATCTTGAAATCAATATCAAGTGGCCATCAAAGATATAAGGACGCATCCACACACTTTAAACATTTAACAACTCATCCACAAATATTGATGAGCGTAAACAGATAAAAAAGTTGTGAACACTATCTATGAAAACACTCCCAAAAGATTCCTTCTCTTTCCCCAAATGAGAAAGAAGAATGCAAAGGTGTAGATAAAAATATGAAAATAAACTAAGAATCGCTTGGGAAAAGCTTCACCTCGTCCAAAGGTGAGAAAGAAGCTAAGCTAAGTGAAACGTCATCTAATTTCCATGATGAAAGGCACTTAGATCCAACTTAAGTGGATTCTTTTCCTTGTTCGAAAAACAAGGTTCTAAATCCAAAAATTTTTCACTTGGTGATGGCCAAGATGTGACAATGGACTAGAAAAAGTGGGCCCCAAGATAGAATGGCCTCCTTAATAAGTTCTCTCAACTAGGTGTTACAAATATTTCTTAAGCGAGCGTGATTTACCCAAATTGTCACCCTAACTATCTTGGGAGTATCTCATATTTACTTTACCCCTTCACGCAAAATGGGCAATAAATACATCCATGTGTACTCTCACTAGTGTTTTCATATGACAACCAAGAACTCTAACCGACAAGGTGTACTAGTCAAGTGGGTAAGCAGAGTGCTTCCTATTTCATCCATGAGGTTACTCAGTGGTGGATTACTTTAGGGTTCCTCAAACCACCCCCATTGTTGTAGCTTAAGGTGTTATGACAAAGGGTTTATGTTCCAGTTGAGCGGATAGGGACGTGCCCTTTTCTAAACCTCCTGCAATATAGTGTTTTGAATATGGTGTGTTTTTTATCTTTTTAATTTAAATGTGGTTTTAAGTGACACAAAACTTGAAAACCTGCAAGAAACACGTGTATTAGAGGGTTTGGTGTTTTGTTTTTTATGTCTTATTTCTTTGACAAGTGATTTTTGTCCTACATACCAAGGTTAGTAATTTTCCAAAACGTCATATAAAAGAGATAAGATGTTGTTTTTGATTTTCTAGATCATCCTAAGATGCAAAGAAAGAGCATACACAACAAGGTATCTCACCCAAAGTCGTAATAAATGGAAAATTCCTAAATACAATGTGAAAATAAGTTTCTTTTAACCAAATTTTGAAAGCTAATTACACCGTTTTGTAAGTACGAAGAAAGTGGTGAAACGTTTCTGATTTCCAAGATCACCTAGAAAAGCACGATGGAAGAGAATACACATTCACAAATAAAGATGGAAATGTTTTTGATTAAGTTATTAAAAAAAAATTAATGCAAAGGAAACCTATAAACCACTATTAGAACCCTACAAGAGTTAGAAAACCAAGAAAATCAAAAAATCTAGAAATCCAATTTTTGCATTTTTTTAACAGTTTTTAGTAATTTACATTTTTGGAGGTCTCTGGGGTATTTTGGGAGTTTTGCAATAAAATTTAGCATATCAGATGTATCTTACTTTTGGAAGTTCCCTCAAAATTACGCTTTGTTATATTTACAATGCCTATTCAAACTCTGAAAACGGGTTAATGAGTCAAAAGATATGATCAAAACAAGGAGCACTAAAAATAAAATGAATGGATCCAGACTACACAGAGATACCGCATGTCCGAATGATGCCTCCATGCCCTAGCCAATGGATATGTTCCCTAACCAATGCAGATGTGTGTAAGGTAAAAATGCAAAGGGGGATAACACCTACGTGGTCTTTTCTGACATGTACACTATGGTTCGACGTGGATGCACCTAACTCAATGGATACACCTACAAAATAAAATTAGTAAAATCCACAGTATACCAAAAAAAAAGACACATCCAGAAAGATAAATACGCTTGCAACTTGACATGGATGCTTAGGTTTCAACAGAGACGCATCCAAGCATAAAACAAAAAGTTTCAAATTTTTACACAATGAGGTGATTTACACAGATGCGTCCAGAGAGACGGAGACACCAACCCACCGACGAAGACACGTGTGCATCCTTGTAGAGAGAAAACTTGCTAATGATGAGGACAACCAGACAGGTGCGTGCCTTTTCCAACGGTGATGCTTTGGGTTTTTGACGTGGACGCTCCCTTTACGACACCTACACACACCCCGTGAAAACCTCAAAACCATGGATTTTCAAATTTTCAAAATTAAACAGGTTAGTTGTTAGTCAAAGTGTCCTATTTCTATATCAAACCCACAAAATACATGTAAATGAAGGTCATTTATCTAGTGTTAGAAACATAAATGAGGAAATAGTAAGTGATTCGATCCAAAAAACTTGAAAATGAACTTTGAAGAACTCAAAAGACCTCCATTAATGGAGGATGGACATAAGTGTCCCACTGGGCATGCCAAATGTATGCATGAGAAGATTAGTTATGTTAATAAACAAGAAACTAACTAAGGAGTTCCATGATCTAACTAAACCTATCATAAACATTAAGATGAGTGCTAAACAAGATAACTTCTACAATAATGAATTAAACTAAAACACTACCATTTTATCTCTAACTACTCTATGATTACTTAAAACATAAATTGAACCTAAATAAACCTATGAGCAATCAAATTAGATTTTTTGTTTTCTTCAATGGAGGTGAAGAGGTCTCTCTAAAATGGCTACAAGGACAAGTTAGATACCCTCCTACTTACCTACTATGAAGTTATGGATGCAAGATGGAGGAGCTTAAATAATGAAGGATAGCCAAGATCAAATGTCTATTAGCTTGGCTAATGCAAATGAGGTCTAATGCCAATATATGGGATGTATAAGGGAATAAGGCATGAACCTAATCTACACCAAACCATCATGGTAAGAGATAAACAAGACTAACATCTATCATTGTATGAACTATATTAAATCTAAACTAACATGATAAATCTACTCTCTACTCTTTAGATCACTTAATTAAACATTGAACCTAAGAAGATCAACTTAGAAATCAAAGGTGTGATTAGTTGTTTTATGGTTCTCAAGCTTTCAAGAATGGAGTCTCACCATTAATGGATTCAAGGCCAATGGTTCTCTCTATTTACTCAAAACTTGGATTATGGTTGCAAATGGAGGTTATTTGCTCAAGATCAATGAAGGGAGTAAGTTTAAGATCAAATGTCTTATAGCTTAAAGCTAATATAAATGGAATCCCAAAACTATGTGTTCTTAGTGTTAATAAGATATCCTAGATGTGAAGGTGTAAGTTGAATGGGTAGGCTTAACCTTGTATTTATAGTTTTCTAAATGGAAGAGTTTGAACTTTGGGTGCATGTGGGACTAAAGCTCAAAAAGAACTTTTAGATTAGATTAGGATAAACATGCTTTAGGCTTAGATAAGCTAGGTTTAGGCTAGTTAACTAGGTTTTAGGCTAGTTAAACTTGATTAGCAAGTGATTAGAGACTCATTGAGAGTTGGGAGGGGTTTGGATAACTAATTGTGACTGATAGATAGCCTACGAAGCCAATATAAGTGGTATAGAGAGAACTAGGGAGGTTCTGAATGGTCAAAAGGAGGAATGTTTTGCTAATAAGAGAGATATTAGTCAAACAAGTTGATTATAGGAGGAATACGACCGAGAAAGTGTTTTGAACGGTCATCCGAGAGTGGAGTGAAGGGGAATTAACGAAGTGTCATCAATTGGCTAAATGGGAGGAAATGCTAAGTGTAAGCATATTGTAGGTGTCTACATATATGTTAGCATATTTCTTATTTCCAGCGGGTCTATCCATTGTTCCTCCATGGCACATAGGAACACCATAGGATATACTTCTCTAGTGTAACAAGGTACCAATTTATTACTTATTCTCCTAGCATAACGTGGTTTGCTTCCCGTAGGAAATATGCTCTTTACTTTGTGCCCTACAAACTCATAAGTGCTATGAGCCTAATTGTCATAAGCACCACTTGTAGTATCATTAACAGACTATTCATCCTCCCACTAAATTATTCCTTCTTTAGATGGCTCAAACATCTATGGATCTTGGATGGTGCATACAAAACTCCTATTTAGGTCTTATTCACGCAAGGGCTGAACATAGGGCATAAATTTTCCATTTGTTAAAGGGATAATAACTCTTTCTATAGACACCAAAATTGGGTCACACTCCCCTTAGTCCCTCATAAAACAAACACCTTGAACACATTCACCTAACCATGGCCCCTTTCATCCCACTCTAATATTAATTTAATTAATTTAATTAAATTAATTCATTATCTCACAATATTTATTATTTTAATATCCTAATTGAGATAATTCCCACATATCCACCTCACCTAGACACCTCATCTAGCCACCTCACCCTAAGACCTATTCTTAGTATGTTGCCATAACTAACTAAGACCTACCTAAACCCTAAAAATCAAATCCTATATTCCCTCTAACCACATTCCCACAAGTAAGAAAGGAAGCTTCTATTCTAATCCATGGGGTAAATGAATGAGATCCTAGAAAATAAAGGGGATCTACCTAGTTTAGTAAACCTAGGAAATCCTACCCTAATCTAATCGACTTACGGCACCCTAAACCATCGTCGATTACCATTTAACCCCCAAAAATACCTTATTTTGAGGTTGGAAATTTTCTCGAGAGGTTGACACATCTTTTGAGAACAAGAGATGAAACCAATATTGCATACAAGCGAACGAGAATTCGTACAAGCATCGAGAGCACCCACAGAGCCATCTACCTTCACAGAGCATTCGGGAAGCATCAAAACCACATCAAGTTCCTTCCATTTGATCACCCACCATTTACAACTAGACATCAATCTCGTACAAACAAGAAAATGCTTTGTTAACAAGCACTTGTCCATTTATTATTTGGTAGATTATTTTACTTATGTTATTAGTTTCTACTCCCATTTCCATTCCCCCACCATCTACCTCCATGCAAACTGGACCATTCCTTCACCCACACCATTGAACTACCCATTTCTGGATCTTAATCATCCTTGTGCATATATAAGACCCCCACAAACCTTGTCATTGCGCTTCAATTTTCACCTAGTCTTAGATCTATCACCTCACCATGTTTTTTATTGAGCTTCTTATACCCCAACCATACCAACGTAGGTGACCCACAACCGTCGCCGTTAACCTAAATTGACAACGGTCATACTAGACCGATGTTGGTCTCTCGTGTTTTTGACCGAAACCAATAATTGAGCTTCCACTCTGTACCCAATACCCAAAGCAGCCTAGAACTTGACCCTAACCAATACTTTTACTTTGACAGAGACCTTTACCTTGATTCGGTCATAGCTTATCCTGTTGTGAATGAATTTTCTTATTGTAGATTTAATGAGATACCTAAATAATTTTAAGTACAATAGGATTTCCTATATTGTTAACATTAATTTGTTTTAAATAGTGAATTGACAGCCGTCTAGGAAGTATCACACTTCCCGGATCTATCATACGCTAGGTAGTCCACTGCATATACTGTTTAAATTTCATTTGGTGGTATTGTTTTCCATTTTAGGTAGTTCCTCCAAGAAAAAAGGAATCTCTCACGATAACTTGTGGATCAATAAGTCATACACACATAAAAATCTACAACCAACATTCTAACAGTATTCCTCCTAGCCCTTTACCCTTATCTCTGCTTTGTTAACATTCAAGAAGAAACACTCTAGAATCAGTGAAACATTTTGGCACACCCAAAGTGGGACCCATTCGGGGTTCTTTGCATTCTTTCATTTCTAGGTGAAACTTTGGATTTTTTTTCCCTTTCTAAAAGGTTATTACATTAAAATTTCTCCCCGAACCTTATCTTCTTCTATTATCTAAAAGAAATCATATTTTGGTGATTTAAAAAGAACACTTATTCCCTTTCATTAGTACCACATTAGTGAAAGAGCATCCCTTCTCCTATTCATATTTTTGTATCATCGAATTCAACATTTCAATTTGGGTTTAAAAATCATTTCATTTCATTCTGCTTCTCTTCATTATCTCACATTAATTGAGCATAACCTATATGTTGGAAGTCATTCCTAGCTGATGGTTGATAAACAAATCATAGAAAAGTGCTTCCTTTCTCTTTCTCTCTCTGAGTCTTACCAAACATAACAAAATTAAAAATATATATACATTCTTAAACAAAATCTCACCCGAAGAAACCGTAGGTGATCACACGATCACGGCATGCATGTGGGCACCCTGCTGGTTATCTCTATCCATTACCCCATAAGAGGATGGCCCACCGCCACCATAACATAACTTGAAACCTCTCCTTATAGATATCCTTCTTCCTAGAAGCCATCCTCACCAAAAATTCTATTCTAAAGTTCATATTTCTTTCCTTAAATAGTATAAGCTAAACAAACATAATAGAAAAAGACTCTTAGGATTGTATTTTTCTAGTGTTTCTACTGGATTATATTTTGAGGTGAGAGGATTCATTCTTCATTTTCTTAGTTCCCTTTGCACGCTCCACATCATAGTTGGTGTATTTCAGCTTCATCTGAGTGTGCCTAAACCATATTCTCATCATTCTAAGAATTCTGGGTTTGATTCCACATCTAATTTTAACTCACAAACATATTTTCTTCACCATTGTTTCAATTTCACAAGAACCGGTTTTGGTCCAAATGACCATCATCGCTTATCCTCTAACCATCATCGTGTCACCCGAGTGGTGTTGGTTTCTTCGTTCTTTTGGTTAACCTACCCAAAAGGACACTTGTTTCACCTTCTTTGCTATTCAAAGTCTATGTCACTCTTATCATATTCATTTTCTTGGTAAATTCCATCAGCAGACTTACATACTTGGCAAATTATTAGCCTTTTACCTTGTTTTGACCAACTATCCATTCTCCACACTGACCGACAATAGTTAACTATGACCGGCATTGGTTTTCCCTAACCGACATCGGTTAGCCTGTGTAATTTTTCCGGATAACATATTAGCTCCAATTCACCTACCACCACTTGTTTTTTCCTATTTTTATTGTATTTCTATGTCATTCACAAAAAGCAAATTCTACCATGTCAAGTACTTTTTCACATGGTACTCGACCCAAGCTAAGAAAACACCCTCATATTCCATGCTAGTCATCAACCACGTCCACCTAGTCCTTCACCACCTTCTATTTTATCACCCATGGATCCTACACAACCTATCACTAGTGCACAGAGATGAGGAGTTCACACTCCTTGACCAAAATCCTACTACCTTATAGTTTTATTTATTCCACTCATCCACTCGAGATGCCTCGATCATCGCACTGACATACGACATGCCTGTATCTATCCCCCTGACACTCGTTCCTACATCTTGCGTCATCCCCCTCGGATCTACGCTGCCCACATCTCGCCTTGCCCCGCTTGTTTCATAGTTATGCCCCATACCTGTTATGACCACCATGTCTGCCACATCTATTGCACTTGCTACATCCACTATACCTTCGCCAACCACCTAGAACGTAACCTCATCCACACCTATTGTCTCACATATACCCATAGCTACACAACCACCCCTGGTGTCGGTGACCCCTACCCCTTTTCAAAACATTGTTCTTTCTATTCCACAATCCTTATCCCCCATTGCCACTAGGGTCACCACGACCCTTCCACCTCCATATACGTACTATCAGCAGCCTCCCATTTCATCTATCATTCATTCTGGGTACGTACCCCCTATTTCACTTCCTCCTTCTCAATCTACCTATACAACATCACCATATACTAGAATGCCACCTCCATCATATGTCCAACACCAACCTCCTTACGCTATAGGATGTACCCAATAATCACAATCTACCAATGACCTAATCAAGTTAATGATGGACAAGATGCAGACATTAGAGGCATTAGTTTCTAGCACACACAACTCTCTCACCTACGATGAGATTTTTAATGAGTCCATCCACCCATCCATTCCTATTCATCCATATCTCGTACATTGGGAAATGCCTAAATTTAACTTATTCAATAGCAAAGAGGACCCGCAACAACACTTGTGGTCTTTCAAACATGGTTGCTATTTGATCACCCATGATGACGCTCTACTTTTAAGGACTTTTCCCATGTCTCTTACTAGACCTCGCATTAGACCGTATACCGGGTTACCTAGACATTCTATCTTCTCATTCAATCAGTAGCCCAAGCCTTATTGGATCACTTTTCCATCAATGTTGTTAAGAAGGTTACCATGAATGACCTCTACTCTACATGTCAATATAACGACGAATCTATTGCATATTTTTTTCACTCGTTGGCGTAGCCTGATTAATCAACTCACATTCCAACTACCACAAACCAAACTCATAGATCTCTTCACATGGGTTTGTGCTAGACATATCTTGCCAACCCTGTAGGTTCAAACTTTCCAAACCTTTGATGAGGCATTCACCATGGCATGAAATCTAGAGATTCAGGCCATCGAAGAAAATAAAATCCAACTATGCAATAAAAACTCAGCATTTAAGCCAAATGATACCTATTCTTCTTCAAAACCATAGAACAATTATTCAAATCCAAGGGAACCAATAATGAAGTGGTACTCAAAGCCAGCCCAACTCATCCATCAAATCAGGCTAGCCCCTCATCTAATCTTTCTCCGGTCAAGAATTTTTAATTCAGACGGGAACAACGGAAATATACACTAACCGGGGAGCCTTATTCTTCTGTCTTAGAAAAGCTTATTAAAGGTAGGGCTATTAACCTTCCTCCTATAAAATCATACACTAGTTTTGATCCTACTCACCCCACACCCACATGGTATAAAGAGCATGAATTTTACAACTATCATCGGGTAAAAGGTCATAGTGATGGCAATTGCATCACTTTCAAGAACATTGTCCAAGAAATGCTCGAGAAAGGCAAGCTAACCTTGGATAATCCAAACGCACCTACCAATCAAAACCTACACATCTTCAAGAAACCATTTCCTAATCATGCCCCTTCTTCTTATCAAACCGGAGAGACCTCAATGCACGATACCCATACCTACGAGGTCCATGCTATTTTCAGCGACACACCCGTCACTTCCCAATTACCCCATATTCCTTCCATAGAGGAAATCCTAGCCTGAAGTCCTCTTCTTGCACATGAACCCACATCACCTATTCCTCCACCCATAGAGGAACAACCTTCATCCCCTCCCCCACCTGTGAAGGAGCCTCCTATTAACATCAAGATCATTTCACCATTGGCTTCTCCACCTAGAGATCCATCACCCGTAGTACATCTCTCGACCCGCTAAAGAGGTTTTTTTATCTCCTCCACCCACGAGGAGAACCCATAATATCTTCCACCCATAGAGGAGAACCCATCATCTCCTCCACCCATAGAAGAGCACCCATCATTTCATCCACCTATCAAAAATTTAGTAAAAATACCTTTGCCTCTAGGTGACCATTCTCCATCAGTTACCCAAGATCCTGCGGACTTACTTTCGACTCTCTTATGCACGGAAGCCGAAGCTAGAAAATTTCCCATCTCTAAGACACATTTTATGAGAATCACCATTGGATCCTCATCAACCTCACCTAAGGCACTATCATTCTCACGCTTATCCAATCACCTAGATTATGTGGATAGAGCCTTAATTTGGGGGCATCTTGTACTTCCTGTCTCAACACAAATGCAGAGGTCACTTACTGACACTTCCACTATCTACCCAAAAATGTTTCAGCCAATCAAACCAAACATAATCAGAATTATCAAAATTTATTCTATGATACCACTCATGGATCAACTCACACCCCTACCCATAACCCAAAACACATCTACATCCAAACCGACACCTACATCATCTTCCTTGCCTACACCTATAACTACCTTAAGGGTCATCCCAACTACCTCGCCTTACTCATCCACCCATAAAATTGGATTTAGCTACCTCCTCCAAAGCCGACACCAAGCTTAATCTCGTGCCCAAACAAATGAATCAATCCCATAGATCTCATACTCCAACATTTCCGATTACACATTCAAGCACCTTCCCCCTTCCATCCATCATAGGACCTCACCCCTCCAAAGATGGTTAAGAAACCTCCACCCATCAATAAACTAAAAACACAAAACCCATTCTGCCCTCATAGAACTCTACCATACCCAAGCGCCCGACACGACTTCTGCCCACACCTACAACATCTTTACCACCCATACCTCCAATACCATCGATAGCTTTTGCATTACCCCCAAGATTTGAGTCTCTTTCCCTCACGCCTCCTTCAAGACCCATGTTATCTACCTTCATAGAACCTCTGTTATCCCCATGGGTAACATGCCCCTTTCCACCATCTACCTTTCCCTCTAAATCGCATGCCCATATCACCTTTACCCAAGAAGGTGCAACCTAAGGGAAAAAATATGCTACCCTCCGATAATGTAGTCAAACCAACCACACACTCTCTTGCCGCTCATCTACCCTACCCTTACCCAAGTAAACACAATTGACACCTAAGACCACACTAACACCTAAAACCGTAGCTTGACCTACTCCCCCTCACATGAAGACCTCGGCCTCTGCAATCCATCACACCCGCACCCAAACCCACTTTCACTTCCCATGGTGATCCACTAGTGGGATCCTATGCCAAAATTTTAACCAACCTCCTTGAAACTTTTGTTACCACATTACTTCCCCTCATACCTTATGACCCTCTCAAACCCAAACCAAAGGGGTTTGATGAAACAAAAATTGGTGCCTACCATCATGTGCCAGGGCACAATGTAGAGAACTCGAAAAGATTTAAAAACCATTCTTATCCAATTCTATCCTCCCAAAGAAAACTTTAACGATGATGAACTTGTCGATGAGGACCACATTTCACCGGAACCTATTCCCACGCTTCTTCCTTCATTACCTACTCGGTGATCAAGACCTCCATCCCCAAAACTCCTAGAACCACCCCGAGGTTTGAAATTAACATGGTTCACATCAAAGAACTCGCCAAACCTCCACCCAAATGCTAGTGTGCCCAGATCATCTCACAAGGTTCCTTCCCACCATTTTGCTTTTTCCCCTCTTGTCTCTATACTTTCCATTGCTCACCTACTTCACGTACCTCCCCACCTCAAATCAACATGATCCACATTACTACCCATGCCCAAAGGAAAAAGGAAAGGAAAGGGAAATCGACCCACCAACCAATCCTATACCCAACATATCATCTCGCACCCACACCTAAAATCACTATCTGTGGCCCCACATATCATATTTCTAATGGGGTCACACACCGCACGATGCTCAAACAACTACACCAATCCCCCCTCAAAATTTCCCTATATGACCTCATCCAAACCTCGAAATCCCATTGTCAAGATTTCATGGAGGTTCTTCAATATATTGAGGTTTTACCCAATGACCCTACACCCATAACCTCCATTATTACACCTCATCATGTAGCCTCTCTCACCAAATTATCACCTTCATCTGCACCTCCGCCTACTCACTAGGTAGCCTCCCTTAGCTTCTCAAATGAAGAGATCACACCACACCAAACTAATGACCCAGATCCAGCTCTCTTCATCTCTGTCCACATCAATGATATACGTGTACAACATTTTATGATCAATGGGGGTGCTAGCATTAATATCATTTCCTCTCATTCATTCACTCAAATGCACATACCGTATAATTGTATGCATAAATATCCCATCATGTTGCATTCATTCAATGATTCTATCACCTCTACACTTGGCACTTTCATCCTCCATATTTTTGTGGGCCCCCGTATAGTTCTAAAGTTGTTTTACATCTTGGAGGGGGAAATTCAATATAACTTGTTGCTTGGTAGACCCTGGATTCATGTTATAGGTTGTGTTCCTTCCACTTTGCATCATGGTGTAAAGTTTGAGCATGAGGACACACCTATACCATTCTCGGCTAACTCATCGCTTTCAAAACTTGCAAAATGCTTTACCAATCCAATGACGTGCTCATACCTATTAAAGCATCTACCTCCACAACCACTGCCTCTTCACCTACACCTCCACTCACTAGTGTTGCCACTACCTCAACCGCACCTACATCCTCTATTCCCACTACTTCCATAACCTCCGCACTGAACCGTTAGCCTCCCACTCTTTGAGCTCCACCTTCGATCTGACCTCTGACACATCGTCTATCCTAGCTACCCACATATCAACCACCAATCCCTTAGAAGGCATTTTTCAACACCTCACTCTGGGGGAGTATCGTTTATATAGTGTTAACACATTCCTTACTCCACAAGAGTATAGAAGTCTTCACTAGCACCCTTGTTATGATCACCGCATAGGAGATCACCTCCTTTATGGTCCTCCTAACCTTTGTAATAGTCTCACCTATGGGGGACTTGATACTACCACTTACACACCTAAACCACCATCACAAACCCGCTCATTTTCCACTGACCTCCAGTCACTCACCAATCACCATTTCACCCACACTTTCCTACACCATTATGTGTGGAAGGGTTTTGGTTTTGTATTTTATGAGTAAGGTCACCATACCATTATTCCATGTACTACCCACAAACATAACAATTTGTAGTGGTATCATCTTTACTTGAACAACCTACCAAGAAGGCCCGCATTGAACTCATTGAGGACATCAGCCCTTCTCCACCTTCTTTTCCCATTCCACCTTCTTCACCACCTTTTCCTACAAAGTCAATGGATCTAGAATCCATTCCTCATAACTTTGTTTTTCATAAACATCATTTCCTTGGGACCTCTCGATTTATCAACACAAGGGCAAGGCTCCTCTTCTTTTCCTTTCTGTACTCGAAATGATCGATGATGATACACCTTCGATTAAAGTCATTCAATGCCAGGATGATGAATCAATACTCACCTACCTTGGTGCAAAATAATCATATATTCATCAGTCATTACCATTTGAGATGTAAACCATGTTGAATGAATCGACTATCGAGATCAACATTCATACTCAGGACAACCTACACATTCTAAAGATCAAACAATCTTTAGATGTTGTTGAATAGGAAGCCATCACTTCTTTTCTCAAAAACCATAACCACACTTTTGCTTGGTCTTATGCAGATATGCCCGATATTGACCCCACTATAGTGGTCCACAATATCGTAACCATTCCTAATGCCAAACCCATCAAACAAAAGCTGAGGAAAATGCACCCTCACATTGCCCTTCTCATCAAAGAATAATTTCAGTTCCTTCTTTCTCTGTTTCCCTCATCTTACCCATTGATTATCCTAAATTGATTTATAACATTGTCCCCTGCCACTAAGGTGACAGGGGACTCCACATTTACATGGATTTCGATGACCTCAATCTAGCTTTCCCAAAAGACGACTTTCCCTTGCCTGGTATTGACCAACTGTGGACCTTACTTCGGTCACAAGATGCTATCACTCATGGATGGTTTCTTCGGTTATAACAAAATCTTGCTTTCCCTAGAGGATCAACACAAAACTACATTCATTTCCCGGAGGACCTTCTGCTATCGAGTCATGCCTTTTGGCCTTAAAAATGTTGGTGTCACATATCAGTGGCCTATGACTTATATCCTCCATGACATCATGCATCATATATTTGAAGATTATGTGGATGACCTCCTTGCCGAATCCAAATGCCACACCGAGCACATCACCATCCTAAAACCATCTTCAACCACCTCATTAAATATTGTATCACCTCCAACCTAAGAAACGTGTCTTCACGGTTATCTCGGGACTCCTGGAGTTTATTGTTTCCTTACATGGTATAGAGGTTGACCTGCTAAATTCAAGGCCATTCTTCAAATTCCTCCACTCACTAATCTTAGGCAACTCAGTAGCTCTGCAAGGCAAGTTGCATCTATTCGTCACTATTTCATAATTGTTTGATCCGTGTCAACCATTTCATCATCTTCTCAAGAAGGATGTCTCTTTTAAATGGGATAATGACTACCACAAAGATTTTTAGGCCTTAAAAAAATACCTTCTCCAACCACCCATCCTCATTCCACCTAAAGACTATCAACCCTTCTACCTATACATCTCAAATTACTCGATCATTCCTTGGGGCCATGCTTGCTCATCATGATGAACAACACAAGGAGTAGGTTGTTTATTACATAAGCTATAATATTTTGGACAAAGAAACCTGATACACCCATGCCAAAAAAAAATTATTAGCCTTAGTTTTCATTGCCACAAAACTCTTTCATTACCTATTCAACCACAAAACCTGTGTCGTGACTAACACCAACCCCTTACACTTCATGTATGCCAAACCTTACTAAAATTAACGTGTCGCACAATTGCTCATGCTTTTGACTGACCTCAACCTTGAATTCACCCATCAAAATTCCATCAAGGGCCAAGCTATCATTGAAAAATTGGCCAACGGACCTATTTCCGGAGATCAACCCTCTAACTTTGACTTTCCTGATGAGTCAATTGCTACCCTTTCCCTGACGAACTCGCTTACCAAATGACACTCTTCTTTGATGGTTCCAAGTGTCAGTGTGGGGTGGGACTGGTGTTATCCTCATTCCACTTGATGGTGAACCCATGCCTTTTTCGTTCAAAATCAATTTTTATTGTACAAATAATATTGCCAAATACGAAGCGCTAGTATTAGGTCTCCAAGCTGCCTATGCTTTAAACGTTTAATCAATCAACATCTTTGGTGATTCTTAATTGATCATAAACCAAGTCAATGGTATATACCCATGTTATAATGAGATACTTCAAAAGTATAAACATCATGTGGACATACTTTTGACCACCTTTGACCATTACACCCTTCAAGTCATTTTGCGTTTAACCAATAAATTTACAAATTCCATGGTTGCTTGGCTTCTAAAATACCTTCTTCACCCACTAATTCTAAAATATTTGTCACTATACAAAGACTCCAATCACCCTCTTATTTACCTCGTGAAATTTACTCTATTAGAACCGTTGCCCCCGACCCAAGTGACCTTTGGTATAAACAATACTCAGACTACCTTTCCTTTCCACCTTGCCTCCCGACCTCACTCGTAATGGACAACAGGCCTTTCTTTAAAATGTCTCTCATTACGTCATCATGGGTGGCCTCCTCTATAAGTGCAACTTTGATGGTATTCTCTTATGGTGCCTTACGAGTTTTGAAATTCCTTATACTATTAGGGAAGTTCATGATGGAATATGTGGAGGTCACTTTAGTGGCCTTTCTGCATAAGCGTATTCTTCACCTAGGCTATTACTTGGTCGACCCTCAATTATGATTGTTGCAACTACGTTAAGCATTGTGTAAAATACCAACAACATGCCAACCTTCATCATACAACTAGTCATGCCTTACAGGTCGCCCGTGATCTTTGGCCCTTCTCTCAATGGGGTTTGGATCTTTTGGAGAAATCAATCCTCATTCTTCCCAATGACAGCAATGGATCATCACTGCTACCGAATACTACAAAAAATGGGTTGAAGCCATACCTCTCATCTCCATGAAATCCAAGAAAATATGTGAGTTCATCAATCATCACATCATTTTTTTCTTTGGTGTCCCACATCACCTCATCACTGATAATGGCAAAAATTCAAAAATAAAACCTTGCAAAAATTTGTGACGCCTTCAACATTCAGCTAAGTTTCTCATCACCTTATTACCCACAGACCAATGGCCAAGCTGAATCCACCAATAAAACCTTGAACAAAATTCTCATGAAAGTGGTTAACGATACTGGGAAGGACTGGCATACGCACATTCCTTTTGCCTTGTGGGCATACCGCACTAGTATTTGCACTTCCACTACTGCCACACCTTTTTCTTTGGTTTATGGTACAGAGGTTGTTCTACCTCTCAAAGTCTAGATCCCCTCACTCTGCATTTCTCTCCATGACATTCTTAATGATGATGAATTTCATCAGGACCGTTTAGCACAACTTGAGTTATTAGATGAATGCCACCTTAATGCTCTTAACCATCTCCAAGTTTACCAAAAATGTATCAAACGTGCCTATGAAAAACATGTCCATGAACAAACCTTCCAAGTCGGTGACCTTGTCCTGAAAGAAAATCAACATGTAACCAAAGCAGAAAAAAGTAAACGGGAAAATTTACTCCTAATTGGCTTGGACTATACATTGTGACTCATACTTATGGATTAGGTGCTTATCGTTTATCTTCACTTGAGGGTAAACCCAAACCTAATCTCCTTAATGCCTTGCATCTTCGACCATTGTATTGTTGAATTTTAGTCCTACCTCACCTTCGTCTCTTTTTCCATGCTCATGCCTTGAGTGCTATCAACTTCCTACACCATCACCAATGATTAAACAAGAATCATGTGCATACCGGTCACTTTTTTATCTTCTCTTAAATATGTGTACCACGTTGATGCACATAACATGGTTCTCATGGATACTTTTCATCTCTTTTTTTAATGAGATCCCATGGTCATCCCACCTTACTTTTCTAAACAATAATCCTATCCTTCACCTTAGTATTGTCCATGAATTAAAATCCCTCACATGGGATTCAACTCCTTGAGTAAAACTTCCAATAAAATATGACTCCCTCAAAAAGGACATCTCTTCTCTCTACATCTCTGCTATAAATAGACTACTCCCTCAAAGGACAGCTATATAAAAAGCCTGTTTTTAAAAAATGAACAAGAAGAAGAAAGAGAGAGAATCTGAAGCTTCCCGCATCGATCAACTTCACGAAGACCTCAAGGATTTAATTTCCTCATTCCATATAGACTTCCCACATCGATCGTCTATCTCAAATATTAGTCAAAACAAAAAGCCTTTTAGTCATGGAATTGCCCATTGTGACCTTGGATCTCTTGCCAAAAAGGCATGCTACCTAGTACCATATAAAAACTAACCACTTTTCACCCTCTCACCATTCACACTTTCATTTCATACCGCCTCAAGGGACCTATTGGACCATGACATTTGGTGATCATGTGACTACTTTTTTACCTTTAGAATAATCAATCATGTAATGCTTTTAGGATCTTATGTTCATCATCCCATCTAAGGTTTGATCTGCCCATTATGATCCTTACCAATCAGGTCACTTTCTTGCCTCCTCTTATATTTTAAACCTTCTTCATTAAGTATTGATTACCTTATACAAGACTTTATCCTTGATGCTTATGTTTGGGTAGTTTTCTCCTCCTTCACCATAATCAACTCAAAATAACCCATACCAATGTGCCCACAATTCACCCATACCTAAAAGGCCTAGACTCAATCATGCCTATAACATACCCACCCATACTCATACCTCCTCTCATTCTTCCCTAGCTTATGGGAGAACTACATCTGCATGAGGTTCCTTTTCGCCAGGACTATGTACATAGCACTCGAGGGCATGGGGCCCTTGGAGGCTAGCTCGACCACTCTCTACCGTAACCAATTCATCTTTTATTTTCGTAAATCACATTCTACCCTATTTAGTTTCCTTTTATATCAATAATTGGAAATTAAACCCATCAAACAACAAATTTCTTTCCACCTTTATTATCCTCAAACATACATCCATTATGTCTACCCTTTCCTTACCACTATCATGCATGTACTATAAAACATTTTAACCATGACCCATATCATCATTCATTGCACAAATTAATGATTTAAAACCTAACTCACTTCACCCATACCTAAAGGACCTAGTCTCAATCCATGCCTAGACCACAACCTAAATCGATCCATTCCTACACTACTTAATTTCCATAACATATATACATCAACATAACAATATAACCATGGTTAATCATCATCATCTCTATAAATAAAAATATCCAATCATGTGTCTCCATTTATATAATCTCAAATATCTTCAAAGCACGTAGGCCGGTACATAAATCAAATCTCTCAAAAACCTCATATACAACCTAACCATCTTTGGTACGCAAGCCGTTATATGATCAAAAATATGCAAAACTCTCATACATCCTCACTCTCCTCGGCACACAAGCTGGTATATATCAAAAAATGAATCAAATACATCAAAATAAAGGGATGTGCATCAAGCATCATCCTGCCAGACATCCTCCATATTAGTATCTCCTATCTCCTCCTCGGCTCCTAGTCGGTGGCCTAATAACCTCTCACCACCTGTCATAGGTCGTAGTTGGGCCCCTACCGGCACATCACCTGGATCTCGGCCTTCATGGGCTAGTGGCCTCACCCGATCCTATCTCGGGGCTTGATGGCCCCTTGTTCTATCCACGCTATAAGTACAAGATATTTTCCTCTCACTTGAGGCCTCCTATGCCCCGTGTCTATCCATAAGATACAAAATCTATCCCAGCCGCCATCAACTAATCCCGATAATATTTTTCCTCACCTAGGGCATCCCGTAACTTGGATAGGGGCATTGTGCAGGTGGCCCCATTGGCCTCAGCCCTGTACCTATCTTTTGGGACCTTGTCCTACCCCTGCCTATGAATTGGGACCCTGTCCTGCTGCCTATGGAGGTTCCATCAGCCGTGCACCATGTGCCTATACCTGTGTCTGTAATGCCTGAATCTATGCTTGTGTAGTGGCCAACTGGCCCTGCAAACTTGTCCGTCACCAAACACTGTCATCATCAACTCCTCGATGCCTCTGAGGAAATAGAATACACCTACGTCCCTAATATCAAGAATCGCATGATCCTCACACGTCCTTTAGGTGACTTTCACCTCACCCATTGGTAAGTGGAATGTGTTGGTTGTCAATTCCCATCTATTGATGAGGGTGACCATTAAGCTTGGATGCCGGATTACATGCCGGTAGTCTTTGACTCGATCGACCAACATCTACGACATGATCTGTACTCATGGACTATCGCAGCCCAAAACCATCAAGAGCGGGGTGGTACCCTATCTCTCATCCATAGCTAGGCTCTCACCTACATCCAACAACACAATTACAATATTAAAACCCGACCATATCTATCCTCACCCATACCTAACACCTATTTACCCATCTACTCCTACCCATTCGACCTCACCTATCTACCCATACCCCGACCCTTTACCTACTTAAATTTACCTATTTTCCCTTCCAACCTACCGACCACCTACCCTAACCTCCTACATACCCAACTCGACCCGACCAATTGTTCTACTCACCCACCACCTACCCAACCCCATGTCACCCTACCTCTTTACATACACTCCCGATATTACCTATTTACCCACAAGTATCATCACTTGGCCCCGATCGCCTAACCATTTCCTATGTTTTCTACCCTATGATTAGCACCGATCCTCCCGCATCCGACCACGCTTCCCATAATTGGCATTGGTCATCTCATCCATGACCAATTCCGCTTATACCCCAAATCTGGCCCACCATTGACCATCGTCATCAGTCCACTGCCGCGGTGACAACCCGTTACAATGAGCCCCGTATCTACCAATTTTGTCTCCTTCTCTCCCCTCCCCACCCCCTATTCTTACATACAACCCTTCCCACCCAACATACTACCTATTCCTACCCTCCCCGTCCGTCTTTTATCTAATTTTCCCCTAACATTAAAATTTCATTTCCCCAAAACCCATCTTCCCCCACGCCCAAATTTCTATCCATTTATCTAAACATAATAAAGCACGAGATTGAATCTTACCTCTCGTTATTGTCATTCTTGAGCTTGCATTGTGTGCCCTAAAGTTTTCATGTCTCGTATTTGCTTAGAAACATTTTATTTCTCTAATTGGTGATTTGTAATTCGGCCCCTCTAGTTGAGTGCTTCAAAGATGCCCATAAACTAGTTGTTTTTCCCTAATTCGAACAAATATTCCAAGTTTGCCCCTTTTTGTGCCCTAGTTTTTCAAATTTTCAGTGTGTCATTTTCCCTTTGTCAAATCATGCAAAAATTGAATTGATCAAAGCTAAATTGTATGCAATTAATTTCCCAATCCCAAGGTTAAAAATAATGACAAATCATGTTTCAGTTGGTTTAAAATCAAGAAATCGCCATCCTTGTTGAAAAATTTTATTTCTAGGGCATCCTTTAAATTTTCCACATTTTGACGGTTAGACGGGCATCTTTTTCCCATCAAACTCATCCTCTACATGCAAGGGCAACGTGGCAGGTTCCTATTGGCCGAGAAGTGGCGAAAATATCTCTAACTTATCATTTTTGAAATTTTGGCAAAAGGGAAAATTTTGATCCGTGGCTCCACCTTCTACATTGAGGTGCCTATGTGGCACATTTTGATTGGCTAGAGGATTGGCGGGCTTTCCTTAGGAAATTTTTCTTTCATTGTGCAAAATTTTCAAATTCAAATTTTGGCCCAAAGGCCCACACCAAATAAGGAGAGGACACGTGGCATGGAGGGCATGCAAATGGTGGGGACTTGGAGAATTTTGATGTGTTTTATGGCTCAAAGTGATGAAGTGAAATTTTGGCCCAAAAGCCCTCGGAAAATCATCGGTGGACACATGTCTAAGAAAGGATAGGATGGGGCAACAAGTTTTGCAATGAGTTTGAATTTTTTAACTTCAAATGGTAAAAATCAAATTTTGGCCCAAAGGCCCACAAAAAATAAGGAGAGGGACACGTGTCAAAATTGCAAAAGGTGGAGAAGGGGCCGAAGGAAATTTTATAACTTTTGACCTTTGTTGTCTAAAAGGTAAAAATGAAAAATTAGCTCTGCTGGCCTATCCATGATGGACACGTGGCCATTCTAAGAAGTCAAAGGAAGGGCACGGGCCCATGGTGAGTTTTAAAATTTTTCAAATTTTGTGGGAAGGTTTAAAGGTGGAATAGGAGGCTTGCCCCGTGGTGAATCGGAGAGTGCCACGTGGCGAGTAGAGATCGGGATTTTGGGCCCATGGGGGTTTTATGGAAAATTTCCTTTTTCAAAAAAAGTGGCAAAATTGATAGAATTGGTCCTGATGGTTTTCAATGGGGCCCACATATGGACATGTGGCGCGGCCTAGGGGAAGGCAGAAGAGAAAAGTTTGTAAAATTTTCCAAAATTTCAAAAGGTCGCGAATGCATTTTTTAAAGGCATGGGCCCGATCCAATCATGTTTTGACACGTGTCCCACCTTATCCAAAGGTTAAAAAGGTAATTTTGAGCTTATTTTTAGATCTCATTTTCCACGTGGAGGGCTGATATTAAAAGGTGATGAGATCGATGGCAGATACTATGTGCATTCATTCATTTTGGCACCATGAGAGCTCCAAGAAGCTTGGAAATCATGTTTTTCATCAAATTTCATCAAACCTTATATGATTTTGGGTCGTCTTGGCCTTCTGAGAACATTGGAAACATTTTTATGACCTAATTCATTGATCTATGGTGTTTTTTATGTAATTTTGGCTCTAGCCCATCAAAAAATGTAAAAGTCATATCTGGAAATTACAGAGGTAAAATTGAAAAGGGAAAAGGTAAAAATGATGAATGAAAGATGCTCACATGCCTAAATGATAAAAATGTGCCCCTAGGGTGGATAATGATCCAAATTTGTGTAATAATTTAATTTTTTGCATACCTGGCAACCTGTGAGTTGTTTTTCTGTTTGGTGTCACTGTCATTAAATCATGAGGTTTTTGTAACAAATTTGATCCCATAAGCATATTATTTTCTTGGGAAGGAAGACTCCAAGGTGGCATGAGGTATATTATGCATTTTGGAGAAATTAAAAGGGTCGGGAGTTGAAAATCACGAGCAAATTTGAGAAAAAACTCATTTTCTGAGAAAATCCACCAAAGAACCAAGTTAATGTCTCATGTGTTGGAAAATTCATGTATGTGGGTTGGTTACAAGTGTATAGCCACCACACAGCTCTGAGATTGTTCATGTAACTCTCCCTACTATTGAATCTAACAAGCTTTGAATTAAATCTATGTTTTTCTTTGGGCAATATGATGTTTGTTATCAATTTTAAATGCCTGTAGATAAATTTTATTGTTCTTGTTGCAATCTTGCATTGAAAGTCTTTAGAATCACATAGGATCTCCATTTCTGTTGATAGTTTAGTGGCATTTGCAATCTCATACTCAAAAGAGCCTTCATCTGATAAGGAGATAAACAAATTTAAAATCACTTTACCTTCCTTGACTACAGAGATTTCTTGTAAGCCTTTGGGGGCACCTTAGGCATGGTTTGATCATGGATTTTTGTGTTTAATTGAGTTCTTTACTTCAATATTTTGTGGTGAGTTCTCAAATATTGTGTGAAGAGTGCAACCTGGGTTTCCATTTGTGCCTCTTCTGGTTGAAAGAACATCCTGATTATTTTAGGCATTTCATCTAATAGTTGTTCATGTATTGTACAGATTGTCAAAGATCTGATCTATCCCAGTTTGTCTTATCAATCTCCCACCAAAAATCATCCAACAACAAAGATCCTATCATGTACTATCCCTGATTTGCATGTGTATACCCACAAAAGATCAAAATCCATTTGCAAAAGTATGCATAACAGATCAGGATTTCTAATGTCTCTAGTAACCTTTGCCTTGTTTTGAGAACATACCCATGTTTTGAGAAGTGACAACTTGTGAGAGTTCAGATCTGGGGTGTTGATCATGTTTTCATCAAGGTCTCCATCATAGAATTTCAAGCAAAGAGAAGGACATCTTCATCTCCTTCACCATTACAAGGTTACAAAATAGGTCCTCTTACCTTGGTTGCAAGGCACAACCTAAAACAACTAGGACAAGATCAAGTCCTATTGGAGTGCTATCCATTTCTCCACAAACCTGAGTGCTAGCTAGACCATATCCCCGGCTACCAATGACATACAACATGGTCTAATCTGTCTTTAAGCTCCATGACATAATCTGTGGTGCTGCTCATACTGAAAAGAGAACAAATTTGGATACCAACATGAGTGGCACCATTTCCGGGGACTCTTGGATTTCCTTGGTGTTTTTGAAGTGTTTGAAGAGTTTGAGCATTTTTGTATTCAATTTTTTGAGTTGTTGCATTGTCAAGATATCATCCTATGTTTTAGATCTGTAGGTTTTAAAGTAAAGGTTTCAAGCTCAACCTACCCTTTTTCCATGTACTAGTAGTTCATACACTTTTGTTGCATTATGTTTGGTTGATTGAAGAAGAAGAAGGTCTGGTTTATAAAGCCTTGCAAAGTTGTCAGTACTAGAAAACATTTGACAAAATTATTTTAGTGCATTCTTGCACAACTAAGGTGAAATTCCTTAGTGGCGACTCCATGCTTGATTTGAATTTGGAAATACCAGTGTCTTAAGCTTTCTGTCATTTTTTTTGTGTTGTTGATCTCTACAACTGGAGGGAAGAAGATCTCTCTTCCTTAAAGACTCTGCTAAGAAATTGTTCTCAGATTTAAGAAATTCAGAGTTGGAAGGGAGAAGAGTTTGGAAAGTGGTTAAAGGTCAGACATCAGGAAAAGATATAGCCATTGGTGAGAGAGATCAGCCTTTGGTAGAGGACTATCACTCTTCTTCAAGTGATTCTGATTCAAGCAATCCTCTCATAAACTTGTTTGCCTCAACTGGTGAAGGTCCTTCTGCTATACCTGGTAAGTTCCTTCTCCAATCTACACCTCTATGTTTTAATTCAGTAAAACTTTCCAAGAAAATCAACACTTAGAGGATACCAGTCTTGTGAATCACATTCTTGAGCCCCAAAGACATAACACTCCTCATCAGCTTGTCTCACCTCCAAGATCACCCCCACCAAACAATATGGCTCATCCTAGACCTCCATTTGTTGTTAACACCTTTGGTCCTATAAATTTTAGAGGAATGGATGGTTACCCAAATGTCTGTCCCACAAGATGTCAGAAATAGGTTGCCAAAATTCCAAGGTAACAATGCTATTACTGGTGATCAACATCTCAAACTTTTTGATAATATGATGGAAGATTTTGAGATAGAGTTTGAAGATGTGTATATTAAGTTGTTTATTCATACACTAGAAGAAGATGCTAGGGATTGGTACAAGGCTCTACCTGATAATTCTATTGATTCATGGAATGAAATGAAAAATGCATTTAGGTTGCAATATGGTGACAGGAATGATCCTAGATTTCTTTTATCTGAGTTTGAGAATATCAAGAAGAACCCTAATGAATCAGTCCATGACTTCAACACAAGGTTTAACAAAACTTTGAGAAGGCTGCCTATTGGTTTGAGGCCTTGTGATGAATCATGTTTAATCAAATATGTAGATGCATTTGATAAAAAGGCAGCCTATTACCTAAGAGACAAGAACCCAACCAATATAAGACAAGCTTTCACCATGGCACTTCAAATTGAGAACAATATCAAGGCTGTTGGGAAACCTCTTAAGAGAGATGGTGTAAAATTGATAAACCCTGAAAAACCTCAAGCTAGAAAAGGTGCTGATTTAGAAGAGGTTGTGAAGACTTTGGCAGGGGCTGTCAAAGAAATCTCATACAAGTTGGCAAGAGATGAGAAGGGAATTGGGCAGACTTCACAAGGTCATCCTAGGTAGCAGGCACAAGATAGATTTAGCAATCACCATAGGAATGAGTAGAGGTTTGATGACAAGGGTAAAGGGCCTGTTGGATCTACAAATAGACAACCCCAAACACATGAAAATAGATTGGTTCCTGACCCTCTAACTACCAGGGTTGTTGTTGTTGATGAAGTTGCTGATATGGATTGGTGTGATAGATGTTTTCTTCCTCATCCTCCATGTGAAGTGGACCAACAAGTTGATGAAGCTGATAATGAGGATGGAACTGATGATGATATTTGCATGGTGGGCTATTCTTCAAGCTCACAAGGAGGAGCAACATCTACTGAAGTAATAAGTGCTAGGACTACTACTACCTTTTTGGGATTGCATCAAGTGGGTACAAGTATTTCTCCCCCTCATGCTCTTGAAGTTGATGTAGTGCAAGATTTTGAAATTCCTAACAATGACTTTGAATACTTGAGAGCTTTGATGATTAAGAAGTATGATGGTGGTATCCCTTCGAGGAAGATAGACAATTGTTGATGAATGTTGTTGTAGCTCAAGAGAAGGACTATAACACTAGAAGAAAAGTTTGTTAAGGGAGTTGGGCCTCAAGCCAAACCTAAAACACCCTTGCTCACAAGCATTCCAAAAGAATCTCCTAGGAAAGAAACACTTGCTAAAAGCTCTACTTGTCCTGAGAAAAAATTACAGTCCTCATCATGCCCAAGCTGCCAAGAATCCTTTGCCATCTGATGAATCTTCTTGTATCCCTTCCAATGTTATTTTTCCAAAGAGTGTCCCCTATGACATAGCCCAGGTATTGAGCCAAATTAAAGTGAGTGTTCCAATCATTGAGTTGCTTAGAATTCCTGAGCATAAGAAGAGAGCATTTGAGTACTTGGGATTGAAAGAAGAGAAGATCACCCCAAGCAGAAATGTAAATGTTGTTGAGACTCCTCTTCAAATCATTGCTGACCTTGAAACACCACCAACAGTGGAAGATCTTGGAGAGACACCTGAGGTATATTTGGGGACATCCTTGGTTGATTCCCAATTGAATGTTGATCCATTCTTTACAACTTTTCTCATAAAAGATAGGCTACTTCACAATTGTATGTTTGATTCTGGTGCATCATGTAATGTCATGCCTCTAGAAGTCATGAATGAGTTGGATATCAAGGTGACAGCTACCTATGGGAAGTGTACTACCATGGATTCAAGGGAAGTGTCGGTGGTTGGTTGTGTGAAGGGTTTGGTAGTGCAACTTGCAGCCTATCCGGGTAAGAATTTGAAACTGGATGTTGTAATTGTTGACTACCCTACCAAATGGGGTATGATTTTGTCAAGAAAATGGGCTGCAAGTGTTGGTGGCAGCGTTTAGATGGATATGTATTTTGCCACCATTCCCATTGAGGGCAGCTTGGTCAAACTTTATGGTGAAAAGAAGATGTTGCACCTAATTGAAGATCCCAACAATGCTTCCTATGAAGTGTTGTTTGCTGATGTAGATGCTGAGAATTTCATTGGTTTTGCTTGATGGAAAAGAACACAAGATGGATAGATCAAAGTGCCTTGATATGGTAGGTTCTCCTTGGACCTTGCTATTTGATGGAGCTTGCTCCAAATTTGGAAATGGTGCTGGTATAGTTCTGCTTTCTCCTAGTTTGGAAGAGTTTGCTTTTTCCTTCAAACTTAATTTTGAATGCACTAACAACGTTGCTGAGTATGAGGCATTGTTGTTGGGGTTAAGGATTGCATGGAAGTATGGAGTGAAAGATATTGTTGCAAAAGGAGACTCAGAGCTGGTTGTCAAACAAATAAGAAAACTGTATGCTACAAAAAATCAGCGTATGAAATAGTATAAGCATGCAGTTTGGGATCTAATTGAAATGTTTGATTCCTTTAACATTGTTTACCATGATAGAGGTCTTAATGCTGCTGCTGATAAGTTGGCAGTGTTGGGTTCTAGATTTGAAAATTGCACCATTTCACCTTATTGTGAATACAATATTGAAGTGCTTGACTAGGCCAGCTATCCCTGATAATGTGAAACATTGGCAAGTCTTTAACAATGATGCTCAAGTGCTAAGGTTCTTGCAAAACCAAGGTGAGTTTGCAAATCATAATATTGATTGGGAGCCAATGGTATGCATGACTGAAGGAAGAGAAACTTTGTTTGGAAAAGATATCATCCAATTGAAAACAAACACCATTCCTAGAGGTCTTGTTGCACTTGAGTCAAATTTTAACAATGTTGATTGCATCATAAATAGAAACATGTCTACTTCAAGGGATGTGGAAGAGCATGACTTGGGAACAAAGGAAAACCAAGGAAGGTTTGGTTGGGCAGCAATTTAAGTAAAGAAGAAAAACAGTCCTATGCCCAACTCTTGAAAAAATATCAAGACTGCCTTGCTTGGTCCTATTCAGAGCTGAAAGCATATAGAGAAGATTTATTTCAGCATGAGATCCCTCTTGAAACAAATGCCAAACCATTCAGACAAAGGAAAAGGCCAATTAATCCACTTCTCTCCATGAAAATGCAAGAGGAGTTAAAGAAGTTGAGAGATGGAGGTATTATTCAGCCCACTAGATATTCATCTTGGGTTACAAACCTTGTGCCGGTTAGAAAAAAGAATGGAGACATCAGACTTTGTGTGGATTTTAGAAATCTAAATAAAGCATCCATGAAGGACAAACTATCCCTTGCCAAATATGGAAAATATGTTGCAGCTTGTGACAGGGTCTGAATTGCTTTCTACATTGGATGGTTTCTCCGGATATAATCAAGTGGTAGTTAAAGAATCAGAAAGACTTAAGACAACATTCACTATGCCTTGGGGGACATATGTTTTTGTTAGGATGCCCTTTGGTTTGATGAATGTTGGTGCTACTTTTCAAAGAGCAATGGATGTTGCTTTTTTTGGTTACATTAATGAGTTCATTGCAGTTTACCAAGATGATGTGACTATATTTTCAAGGCAGAGAGGTGATCATTTGCAACACTTAGAGAAGATGTTGATCAGATGTAGGGAGTATGGCATTTCTCTTAATCCAAAGAAGTGTCATTTTGGCATGCAAAAGGCCAAGCTTCTTGGTCACATTGTGTCAAAAGATGGTGTTATGATAGACCCTGAGAGAGTGGAAGCAATCAGCAAAGTACCTATCCCAAGAACCAAGAAAGGCATCCAATCTTTCTTTGGCCAAATCAATTTTATTAGAAGGTTTGTTTCCAACTTTGCTGAGCTGACTCTTCCAATCACAAGCATGTTGAAAAAGGACCAAGTTATCAGGTGGGAGGAGGCTTTCATTCAAGCTTTTGAAGGAATAAAGGATGCACTTAAGCATGCACCTATTCTAGCAGCACCAAACTATGAGAGGCCTTTCCAAATCTTTTCTTTTTCCTCTAAATATACCATTGCTTTTGTTTTGCTGCAAAAGGATGAGAATGAAGCTGAGAGGCCTATTGCCTTCTTTAGCAAGGCTTTACAAGCTGCTTGAGTTAAGTATACAATCATGGAGAAACAAGCATTTTCCTTGGTGAAAGCAACAAAAGTTTTCAGGCCTTATATATTGAGTTCAAAAATTGTTGCCTATGTTCCCCACACCATGGTGAAAGACATCTTATCAGAGATGGAGATCTCAAGTAAAAGATGTAGATGGGTGAACAAACTACAGGAGTATGATATGGACATCCAAACCACAAATTTGGTAAGAGGTTTGGGTCTTGCTAAGCTCATGGCTGAGAGAAACTTGCAGAATGTGGAAGTGAATCAGCTAGAGGAAGAAAGGGTAGATGTGCTTGCAAAGTTGGTAAATTTTGAATGGTACAAGGATGTAATATTTTACCTTAGACACCTTTGCTATCTTGATCATTTAAATAAAAATCAAAAAAAGAGCCCTCAAGTTGGCTTCTCAAAATATATCATTATAGACCTTGGGCTGGCTTGGAAGAACCCTGAAGGTGTCCTCTTGAAATGCATAGCTGAAGATGAAGCTCCCAAGATAGTTGTTGATTTCCATGGGGGAGTTTGTGGAGGACACTTTGCTAGAAGAGTAACAACACATAAGATTTTGAGAGCTGGTTATTGGTGGCCTTCTCTTTTCAAAGATGCAACCCAACTAGTTAGAAAATGTGATAGTTGCCAACATTTCTCTAGAAGACTGAAAGCTTCAGGCTCCCTTCCTTTGTAGCCTATATCAATTGAAGCTCCTTTCAAGCAATGGGGATGGACTTCATTGGTGAGATTTCAGATCCTTCTAGTGCTGGTCATAAGTGGATTCTTGTAGCCACTGATTATTTTACAAAATGGGTTGAAGCAATCCCATCTAAAAAGGAAACACACCAAGTGGTAGTGGACTTCTTATTGAATCATATCATATGTAGATTTGGAGTTCCAGTTAAGATTGTATCTGATAATGCCATGTGCTTTAGAGCCAAACCTTTAATGGAAATGTGTAATGAATATGGAATCAATCTGACTTATTCTTCAAACTACAACCCCCAAGGGAATGGACAAGTTGAGTCCAGTAATAAGAACTTGTTGAAGATCATTAGAAGAACCTTGGAAATGAACAAGAAAAAGTGGGGTGAACAATTGAAGTTTGTAGTTTGGGCTGATAGAATAACTCCTAAAAGAGAAACTGGTAAAATCCCATTTGAATTGGTGTATGGAACTCAAGCTTTCTTCCCTTACACCTGTAATTATCTTCATTTCAATTTTCCCAACAGTTGGAAGATCAAGAGCATGGCCCATATGAATCAAGGATCAATCAGATTATTGAGCTTGATGAGGAGAGAAGAGCATCCCATCAAAGGCATATCAGATTTAGAGAGAAATTGAAGAAATTGTTTGACAAGAAGGTCACTCCTAGAGCCTTCAATATTGGAGATCTAGTTTTGTTGTGGGATAGTAGGCATGAAGACAAGGGCAAAGCATGGAAATTTTGATGCATTATGGATGGGCCCTTATGCCATTGATATCAGAATTGGTGAACATACCTTTTTTCTCAAAGATCTAGATGGGGAATTGCTGGAGCTTCCTGTTAATGGCAGACATTTAAAACATTTCTTGGATTAATCCCCAAAGTGAGGTATGCACAAATTGTACAATTGTATAGTCTTTGTTTTTGCTCTTTTTTTTTGTTGTTTGGTGGTTTGTGGTTTGCCCTTTGTTCTTGGCAGCCATTTTGGTTGGTTTCTTGGCTCATTTTTGTTGGGTGGTTCTAGTTTTTGGGGCTTGCTTTTTTTTGACTCCTTTTCCCAATGGTATTTTGGCACTTGGTCTACATTTTTTCCTTGTGGCACTCACTGGGAGTGCCCATCCCTAGGCAGGAGCCAATGTTAGTGCCATTTCTGAGCTTGCATTGTGTGCCCTAAATTTTTCATGTCTGTATTTTGCTCAGAAACATTTTATTTCTCTAATTGGTGATTTGCAATTTGGCCCCTCCAATTGAATGCTTCAAAAATGCCCATAAACTTGTTGTTTTTCCCTAATTCAAACAAATATTCCAAGTTTGCCCCTTTTTGCGCCCTAGTTTTTTCAAATTTTTGGGCTGTGTCATTTTCCCTTTGTCAAATCGTGAAAAATCAAATTGATCCAATCTAAATTATATGCAATTAATTTCCCAATCCCAAGGTTGAAAATAATGACAAATCATGCTTCAGTTGGTTTAAAATCAAGAAATTTGCCATCCTTGTTGAAAATTTTGATTTCTAGGGCATCCTTTAAATTTTCCACATTTTGATGGTTAGACAGGCATCTTTTCCCATCAAACTCATCCTCTACATGCAAGGGCAATGTGGCAGGTTCCTATTGGCCGAGGAGTGGCGGAAAATATCTCTAACTTATCATTTTTGAAATTTTTGGAAAAAGGGAAAATTTTGATCCATGGCTCCACCTTCTGCATTGAGGTGCCTACATGGCACATTTTGATTGGCTAGAGGATTGGTGGGATTTCCTTAGGAAATTTTGTTTTCATTGTGCAAAATTTTCAAATTCAAATTTTTACCCAAAGGCCCGCATCGAATAGGGAGAGGACATGTGGCATGGAGGGCATGCGGATGGCAGGGGGACTTGGAGAATTTTGATGTTTTATGGCTCAAAGTGATGAAGTGAAATTTTGGCCCAAAATCCCTCGGAGCAAATCATCGGTGGACACGTGTCCAGGAAAGGATAGGATGGGGCAATGGGTTTTGTAATGAGTTTGAAGTTTTTAACTTCAAATGGTAAAAATAAAATTTCAGCCCAAAGGCCCACAACGAATAGGGAGAGGACGCGTGTCCAAAATTGTAAAAAGGCGGAGGAAGGGGCCGAAGAAATTTTATAACTTTTGACCTTTGTTGTCTAAAAGGTAAAAATGAAAAATTAGCTCCATGCCTATCCATGATGGACACGTGGCCATTCTAAGAAGTCAAAGGAAGGGCATGGGCCCGGTGAGTTTTGAAATTTTTTTAATTTTGTGGGAAGGTTTAAAGGCAGAATAGGAGGCTTGGCCCCATGGCGAATCGGAGAACGCCATGTGGTGGAGTAGAGATCGGGCTTTCGGCCCACAGGGGTTTTATGGAAAAATTTCCTTTTTTCAAAAAAGTTATAAAATTGATAGAATTGGTTTCCGGTTTTAATGGGACCCACCATTATGGACATGTGGGGGCCTAGAAGGCAGGTGGAGAAAAGTGGAAAAATTTTCCAAAATTTAAAAGGTCGTGAATGCATTTTTTTAAGGCATGGGCCCGATCCAGTCATGTTTTGACACATGTCCCACCTTATCCAAAGGTTTAAAAGGTAATTTTGAGCTTATTTTTAGATCTCATTTTCCACGTGGAGGGCTAATATTAAAAGGTGGATGAGATCGAAGATCAATGGCTGCATTTGTTCATTTTTTTTGGGCCGCCATGGATCTCCAAGAAGCTTGGAAATCATGTTTTTGCATCAAATTTCATCGAACCTTATATGATTTTGGGTTGTCTTGGCCTTTTGAGAACATTGGCAACATTTTTATGACCTAATTCATCGATCTATGGTGTTTTTGATGTAATTTTGGCTCAGGCCCATCAAAAAATGTAAAAGTCAAATCTGAAATTACAGAGGTAAAATTGAAAAGGGGAAAAGGTAAAAATGATGAATGAAAGATGCTCACATGCCTAAATGATAAAAATGTGCCCCTGGGGTGGATAATGATCCAAATTTGTGTAATAATTTAATTTTTTGCATACCTGGCAACCTCATGAGTTATTTTTCCATTTGGTGTCACTATCATTAAATCATGAGGTTTTTGTAACAAATTTGATCCCATAGCATATTATTTTCTTGGGAAGGAAGACTCCAAGGTGGCATGAAGTATATTATGCATTTTGGAGAAATTGTGAAGGGTCGGGAGTTGAAAATCACGAGAAAATTTTGAGAAAAAACTCATTTTCTGAGAAAATCCACCAAAGAACCAGGTTAATGTCTCATGTGTTGGAAAATTCATGTATGTGGGTTGGTTACAAGTGTATAGCCACCACACAGCTCTGAGATTGTTCATGTAACTCTCCCCTACTGTTGAATCTAACAAGCTTTGAATTAAATCTATGTTTTTCTTTGGGCAATATGATGTCTGTTATCAATTTTAAATGCCTGCAGATAAATTTTATTGTTCTTGTTGCAATCTTGCATTGAAATTCTTTAGAAATCACACAGATCTCCATTTCTAGTTGATAGTTTAGTGGCATTTGCAATCTCATACTCAGAAGAGCCTTCATCTGATAAGGAGATAAAAAATTTAAAATCACTTTACCTTCCTTGACTGCAGAGATTTCTTGTAAGCCTTTGGGGGCACCTTAGGCATGGTTTGATCATGGATTTTTGTGTTTAATTGAGTTCTTTACTTCAAGATTTTGTGGTGAGTTCTCAAATATTGTATGAAGAGTGAAACCTAGGTTTCCATCTATGCCTCTTCTGGTTGAAAGAACATCCTGATTATTTTAGGCATTTCATCTGATAGTTGTTCATGTATTGTATAGATTGTCAAAGATATGATCTATCCCAGTTTGTCTTATCAATCTCCCACCAAAAATCATCCAACAACAAAGATCCTATCATGTACTATCCCTGATTTGCATGTGTATACCCACAAAAGATCAAAATCCATTTGCAAAAGTATGCATAATAGATCAGGATTTCTAATGTCTCTAGTAACCTTTGCCTTGTTTTGAGAACATACCCATGTTTTGAGAAGTGACAACTTGTGAGAGTTCAGATCTGGGGTGTTGATCATGTTTTCATCAAGGTCTCCATCATAGAATTTCAAGAAAAGAGAAGGACATCTTCATCTCCTTCACCATTACAAGGTTACAAAATAGGTCCTCTTACCTTGGTTACAAGGCATAACCTAAAACAGCTAGGACAAGATCAAGTCCTATTGCTATCCATTTCTCCATAAACCCTAGAGTGCTATCCATACCAATGACATACAACATGGTCTAATTTGTTTTTAAGCTCTATGAAATAAATGTGGTGCTACTCAAACTGAAAAGGAGAACAAATTTGCATACCAACAACCTCATCACACTCTTTCATTTACATGGTGGCACCTCCACCGCTGCACTTGTGGTCCCCCTAATCCCTCTCCTACCTCTATCATCACCAAATGACCTCTCGCTATCCAACCAATCAATCTAATGAAACTGATTCCACCCAACTCATGGATCCACCTATCGAATAACTATCACCTGCAACGTGGCTTGCCAACTCAATCCTTAGTCTCAATCTATCACTTTCCACCTTTTCCACTCTCTCTTTTCATTTTCCCCAATTCGATAAAAGACAAATGATTTGAAAAATACGGAATTTTTTTCTTTTTATAACCTACTCGACTTATTTGATGTGACGGTTTTACCTAAACCGACATCATTCATGTTCAGCTTTCCGTGGTTGGTTAAGCTTGATCGGCATTGGTTCCCTTCAACCGTCATTGGTTTACATACTTAGTCTTTTTCTACCCCCTACCTCAAATTTTTTAAATGAATCCTTTTTATTTCACCCAAAGCCTCACCGGGACACTTCCCTTTGTATTTGTGACCTTCTCATTGACCCCCTCATCGCGTCCCCAATCGAACTTGTTATTTTTCCCATCCCTCGACCCTATCCGTGTCATGACCTAGATTTTGGAACCCGGAACGCTTCTAGTGACCTTTGACCTCTTATGTTCGCTATACCTTGTGGCAATGTTACCTATGTGTATTCACATACTCGACCTTACCTTGCCTCTTTCCATGACCGTTTATCCCGACTCCAACCGTTAGGTGTATTGGAACATACTTACACATTCCAAAGACCTAGCTTGCGTGTGTTTCCTGACCATATCCTATACCTTGGATACCAGAATCACTTTAACCTTGTTTGGATAAACCTATCGACCTTAGACAATGTAGATTTTTCTTGCTCTTCAACTTGGTACCATGTTGTAGTTTATACATGTGTGTCTTTTTATTATTGCTACCTTTGACCTTGACCCATTACCTAGATTACCCGAGTAGACCTTTTTTTCCTTTTTTCCCCTATTACCCACCTTCCTCTTCATCACATTTACCTTTTATCAAACCACTCACCGATTCTACCTTCTACCTCATTAGTTCCTAGTTTGAGGGGGATCACCTTCACCCACACATGGGGTAACCACATCTTATTTTTGTCAACGTCACTTACCAATACAAGCTACACAACAAAAAGGGGCAAAATGTAGACACCAAAATTGGGTCACACTCCCTTGGTCCCTCGTCAAACAAACACCTTGAACACATTCACCTAACCATGGCCCCTTTCATCCCACTCTAATATTAATTTAATTAAATTAATTCATTATCTCACAATATTTATTATTTTAATATCCTAATTGAGATAATGCCCACATATCCACCTCACCTAGACACCTCATCTAGCCACCTCACCCTAAGACCTATTCTTAGTATGTTTCCATAACTAACTAAGACCTACCTAAACCCTAAAAATCAAATCCTATATTCCCTCTAACCACATTCCTACATGTTAGAAAGGAAGCTTCTATTCTAATCCGTGGAGCAAAAAAACGAGATCCCAAAAAATCAAGGGGATCTGCCTAGTTTAGTAAACCTAGGAAATCCCACCCTAACCAACGCCGGTCACCCTAAACCACTGTTGGTCAACTTGGAACCACCGTTGGTTACCATTTAACCCCAAAACAACCTTATTTCAAGGTTGGCACATTTCTGAGAGATTGACACATCTTTTGAGAACAAGAGACAAAACCAAAGTTGCATGAAAGTAGAACGAGCATTTGTACACACATCAGAGTGCCCATAGCCAGCATTAGAAGCACCTACGTATCCATATGTATTCACGAGAGCATTTAGGGAAGTGTCAGCACCACATCAAGTTCCTTCCATTTGATCACCCACCATTGCTAACGAGACATCAAGATCATACAAACAATAAGTGCTTTGTTAACCAACATTTGTCCATTTATCATTTGGTGGATTCTTTTACTTCTATTATTGCTTTCGCTCCCATTTTCATTCCCCACCATCTACTCCCATAAAAATTGGACCATTCCTTCACCCACACCATTCAATCGCCCATATCCGGATCTTAATCATCCCCTGTGCATATTCAAGACCCCCACGAACTTTGTCATTGCCCTTCCATTTTCACCTAGCCTCGGTTTATCACCGACCAATTTTTTTATTGAGCTTCTTGTACCTCGACTATACCGACGTTGATTACTCAAAACCGTCACGATTAACCTAAACTGACACCACCATCCTACCGGATCAATGTCGGTCTCGTGTTTTTACTAGAAACTAAGAATAGAGCTTCCACTCTCTACCTAATACCCTAAGCATCCCATAACCCGACCCTAGCCAATACCTATACTCCGACGAGATACCTTGACCTTTAGATTTAGTCATAGCTTAGTCTCATTGTGAATGAATTTTCTTATTGTAGAAGAATGAGATACCTAAATCATTTTAACTATAGTAGGATTTCCTTTATTGTTAACATTAAGTTATTTTAAACAATGGATTGACAGTCATTCAAGAAGTATCAAACTTCCCAGGATCTAGCATACGCTAGGCAGTCCCACTACATATACTATTTAAATTTCATTTGGTGGTCTTGTTTTCCATTTCGTAGTTTCTCCAACCAAAAAGGAAGCTCTCATGATCAGGTTGTGGATCAAGAATTCGAACAACCTACAACCATCATTCTAACAAGTATTCCTCCTAGTCCTTTACCCTTATCTCTGTTTCATCAACATTCGAAGAAATGCTCTTAATCGGGTGAAACACTTTCCTCCTTATTTTCAAAGCTGATATAACCTTTTTTGAACTGAATATCAACATTATTTGCATATCACCTTGTATGCCTTAATAGAGTTGGGAAGCTATCGACTCTGTCACTAAAACCTCAAAATCTCCCGTGAACTTGAATCCTTTATGGTAATAGATGCATCTTTCAAAACTCTAATGGGAGTGGCCTTAGTCCGATTAGCCATGAACAATATAGTAGAGGATGGATAAATTGGGGACCTCCTATTTTTACCCATGCTTCTAAAGTAAGAACATTGAATTCTCGCACTTGTATCAATCAAGATATTATTCAATATCCACCCATCCACAACAACATTCAAATTGATTTCCTTGTCATAATCTAGGATATGAGGGGGTAGATTCACATGCAGATCTTTTTCTAGTTTCAATACTTGTGTGTGGAGTATTTCCTTTAACTAATTCCCTAACAATGGAATCATATTCTCTTGGCGCAATAGCTTACACACTTCTCTTAAGTCATCCATAACAATTTGAACAGCCTCTACGATGCTTTCTTTTCTCCATCTTCTCGTGATTTCTCCTTTAAATATTGTATTTCACCTTGAAGATTCTTGAGTACCTCCATAGTTTCCTGATAAACCTCCTTCTGATGGGTAGGATCTAGGTACCGTGCATGTAGTACCTCCTCTTTAGTGATGGTAGGATTCTATTGTAATGTGTCTCTCGACACGTGCCACCTCAATGTGGGTCATGATCTTTACTTGCAATTCCTTGGAATATACATAAAACTTAAGCATCCATTGATTTTACACAAGACGTTGTATCCTAACCATCCCCGCACCTTTGTTTCCTTTCTTATTCTACTTGTTAAGATGCTCATACAAGTCTAGACATTCCTCATAACTATGATTATTTTCACAAAAAGAATATGTAACATTATGAGGACATCCACATCTGTAGTGGTTAGGAGATCCACATGTATAACATGTTTCAAGAGGGAACTTGGTTCTTCCACCACCACGACCTCCTCCTCCGAATCCACCATGGTATCCTTGACCCCGCCATGACCACCTTCAAAACACCTATCATTTTGATCATAGCGCCCGATTATATCCCGATCCCGATGCTTGTTGTTTCATTTAGAGTTATCTAAAACCTCTATCTATCATACACAAATATCTATAGCATCATGGATATAACTAATCATCTAGAATTCTTCCATCTCATGAGTCGTGGACCTACAGATTTTACAAAAGAGAATGAAACATTCTTCCTTATTGTGCATTGTAGTTATGGGCGTAGCTAGGATAATGGTTTAAATGGCATATCTCACAATCCAACAACAATGAGCACACTGATCTATGGGGACAACTATCCTTTATGTGACCTTCTACTTCACAATCTGTGCACCAAATACCTATGTGCATCTCATGTGTTGAATTTACCAATAGTTTCTCTCGAATGCTTTGCCATAGCTGTTATCTATGCTTCTAAAAATGGGCTTATCCTAGTTTCTATGATTCCAACTACCTCAAGGTGTAAGGATGCTTCAAGTGCTTCACATGGATCAGTGTATTTTTTATGTGATAGGGCCCTTCTAAAAGGTGTAATCAAGCCTCTAACGAACCATTGTGTATGCTTTGGCTTGCAAAGAATATCATAAGGAAACTTAGATAACAATGTTTTGAAATAGGCATCATACTATCTAACACTTTTAGTAGTGCCTTGCTTAATATCCTTGAGCACACTTATACTCTTCTACTCAAACTCAAGGGTGTGAAACTCTTTAAGGAATGCAATGTTTCAAGTTATAGTCTATGCAAGTTTTATCGTGGTCAAAAATTTTGTACCGAGGTTGTGTGTGTGCCTTTGTAACGTAGTAGAAAATTGTATTTCCCTACGCTTAGAAGCCATGATTCATTTTACACACCATAGTATTTCACACATGTGTACATGTTCGATATCATCTTTTATGCCCCTATACTTTGGAAGATGAAGAGACATCTCTATGTAAATATTCTGGGGTTAGCTAGATCCACCTATACCTCCTAATCCCAAACCTATAGCTAGGGTTAGTAAAAATATGTACTTCCATGTGTCCCATTAGTATAACTTAATTATACCTTGATATTCGTGAAGTGTTACTACTCCCGTAAGATAGTCCAAAATTCTGCATGCCAGAATTATGTGTTGATGACACACCGAAAAGGTACTCCCATATAACAATGAATCCATTTATGCTGCCATCGCTTACATATTATAACTCGCTCTTACTCTCCCACTTTGCTTGAATTATCTTGTTGACTATTTTTCAAACTAGATGCTAGAAAACCAAGTGCAAGGGCAAGGTTGCCATGTGGATTCAGATGTGTGACCGTGGCCTAGGTCTTTTCTATTGGCATGCTTTTGTGTGAGGCTAAGGAGGGTTCCTATCATGCTTTCCCAAATGGGGATTTCCTAAGGCTCGAGTTCCTTGTCTTCTGCGTGAACTTCAACTCCTTCCCAAACTATCTTTCTCCACAATGCCATTTTCTCTACAACCTCCCGATGCTTCTTTACCTCCCTCTCACGCACCTCATTATACTTAAGCCTCCTTTCCTCTCTCTCGCCTTTTCTCGACCTACCCCCATGCATGGTGGGGTTTAGTTCACCATTGATTTACTCTCCAAATTAAAAGTTACCATCTGGATATTGATCACCAATGTGGAATTCCTTATAGGTAAGTTCCCCTTGGATATCATAAAAACTAGAATTCAACTACCTTTGGGCACTAATAAGTGTAAATCAATTACTCCAAGATATAACCGTTCAAAACACCATAGAACCACATATCTAAAACACGAATCCAAATCAGATCAACATCATAAAGGGTATGAAATTATTCCTATGTCTAGACAAGTGTGTGATACCTCCAATTCCATTTAGATGCATAAGAAACCAGCCACTCGTACAATTATACTAGAAAAATAGAAAATAATATCTCATACAAACTCATCATATAGATTCTGTTTCACCCATGTACATGTGTTAAACTTGGATCTAGTGCTAAACCTCGGTACGTATTCTTCTTCTAGGTCATGTATCCACTCCTCAACACTTTCTAGGGTCAACCAGTATGTCTTCATCATGAAACATCCGAAAAAAAAAATGAAAAATAGGTCCTGCAATGAAACCTATTGGTATCCAACTTTGTTCTCCTTTTCAGTCTGAGCAGCACCACAGTTATGTCATGGAGCTTAAAGAAATATTAGACCATGTTGTATGTCATTGGTAGCTAGGGATATGGTCTAGCTAGCACTCAAGTTTGTGGAGAAATGGATAGCACTCCAATAGGACTTTATCTTGTCCTAGTTGTTTTAGGTTGTGCCTTGCAACCAAGGTAAGAGGACCTATTTTGTAAACTTGTAATGGCAAAGGAGATGAAGATGTCCTTCTCTTTACTTGAAATTATATGATGGAGACCTTGATGAAAACATGATCAACACCCCAGATCTAAACTCTCACAAGTTATCAGTTCTCAAAACATGGGTATGTTCTCAAAACAAGGCAAAGGTTACTAGAGACATTAGAAATCATGATCTCATTATGCATACTTTTACAAAAATATTTTGATCTTTTGTGGGTATCCACATGTAAATTAGGGATAGTGCATGATAGGATCTTTGTTGTTGGATGATTTTTTTGTGGGAGATTGACAAGAAAAAATGGGATAGATCAGATCTTTGATAATCTATACAATACACGAACAACTATCGATGAAATGCCTAAAATAATCGGGATGTTCTTTTAACTAGAAGAGGCACATGATGGAAACCCAGGTTGCACTCTTCATACAATCTTTGAGAAATCACCAAAAATATTGAAGTAAAGAATTCAATTAAACACAAAAACCCATGATCAAACCATGCCTAAGGTGCCCCCAAAATCTTACAAGAAATCTCTGCAAATCAAGGAAGGTAAAGTAATTTTAAATTTGTTTATCTCCTTATCAAATGAAGGCTCTTCTAAGTATGAGATTGAAAATGCAACTAAAATATCAACCAGAAATGGAGATGCTATGTGATTCCTAAATAATTTCAATGTATGATTGCAACAAGAACAATAAAATTTATCTGAAGGCATTTAAAATTGATAACAGACATCATATTGCCCAAAGAAAAAAACAGATTTAATTCAAAGCTTGTTAGATTCAAAAGTAGGGGAGAGTTACATGAACAATCTCAGAGCTGTGTGGTGGCTATACACTTGTAACCAACCCACATACATGAATTTTCCAACACATGAGACATTAACCTGGTTCTTTGGTGGATTTTCTTAGAAAATGAGTTTTTTCTCAATATTTGCTCGTGATTTTCAACTCCCGCCCTTTACAATTTCTCCAAAATGCATAATATACTTCATGCCACCTTGGAGTCTTCCTTCCCAAGCAAATAATATGCTATGGGATCAAATTTGTTACAAAAATCTCATGATTTAATGATAGTGACACCAAACAGAAAAACAACTCGCAGGTTGCCAGGTATGCACAAAAATTAAATTATTACACAAATTTGGATCATTATCCACCCCAGGGGCACATTTTTATCATTTAGGCATGTGAGCATCTTTCATTCATCATTTTTTACCTTTTCCCCTTTTCAATTTTACCTCTATAATTTCCAAATCTGACTTTTTATGCTTTTTTATGGGCCAGAGCCAAAATTACATCAAAAACAACATAGATCAATGAATTAGGTCATAAAAATGTTTCCAATGTTCTCAGAAATCCAAGACGACCCAAAATCATATAAGGTTCGATGAAATTTGATGCAAAAACTTAATTTCCAAGCTTCTTGGAGATCCCATGGTGGCCAAAACGAACAAATGCACAGTATCTGTCGATCTCATCCACCTTTTAATATTATCCCTCCATGTGGAAAAGGTGGGACATGTTTCAAAACATGACTGGATTGGGCCCATGCCTTTAAAAAATGCATTCGTGACCTTTTGCAATTTTGGAAAATTTTGCCACTTTTCTCCGCCTGCCTTCGGGCCCACCACGTGTCCAATGGTGGGTCCCATTGAAACCGCAGACCAATTCTATCAATTTTGCAACTTTTTTGAAAAAGAAAATTTTTCCATAAAACCCCCGTGGGCTTGAAAGCCCGATCTCTACTCCGCCACGTGGCATTCTCCACCCGCCACAGACCAAGCCTCCTATTCCACCTTTAAACCTTCCCACAAAATTTGAAATTTTTTAAAACTCACCGTGGGCCCGTGCCCTTCCTTTGACTTCTTAGAATGTGCCATGTGTCCATCATGGATAGGTTGCGAGCTAATTTTTCATTTTTACCTTTTAGACAATAAAGGTCAAAATTTATAAAATTTCCTTCGGCCCCTTCCTCCGCCTTTTGCAATTTTGGACACGTGTCCTCTCCCTATTCGCTGTGGGCCTTTGGGCCAAAATTTGATTTTTTACCATTTGAAGTTAAAAACTTCAAACTCATTACAAAACCCACTACCCCATCCTATCCTTTCCTAGACATGTGTCCACCAATGATTTGCCAAGGGCTTTCAGGCCAAAATTTCACTTCATCACTTTGAGCCATAAAACATCAAAATTCTCCAAGTCCCCCACCACCTGCATGCCCTCCATGCCACGTGTCCTCTCCCTATTCGCTGTGGGCCTTCGGGCCAAAATTTGAATTTGAAAATTTTGCACAATGAAAGAAAATTTTCCTAAGGAAAGCCCGCTAATCCTCTAGCCAATCAAAATGTGCCACGTAGGCACCTCAATGTAGAAGGCGAGCCATGGATCAAAATTTTCCCTTTTGCCAAAATTTCAAAAATGATAAGTTAGAGATATTTTCCTCCACTTCTCAGCCAATAGGAACCTGCCACATTGCCCTTGCATGCATAGGATGAATTTGACGGGAAAAAGACGCCCGTCTAACCGTTAAAACGTGGAAAATTTAAAGGATGCCCTAGAAATTGAATTTTTCAACAAGGATGGCCGATTTCTTGATTTTAAACCAACTGAAACATGATTTGTCATTATTTTCAGTCTTGGGATTGGGAAATAAATTGCATACAATTTATCTTTGATCAATTCAATTTTTTACACGATTTGACAAAGGGAAAATGACACAGCCCAAAAATTTGAAAAAACTAGGGCGTAAAAAGGGGAAAACTTGGAATATTTGTTTGAATTAGTGCAAAACAACTAGTTTATGGGCATCTTTGAAGCAATCAACTAGTGGGGCCAAATTGCAAATCACCAATTATAGAAATAAAATGTTTATGAGCAAATACGGACATGAAAAATTTAGGGCACATAATGCAAGTTCGAAATGGCACTAATGTAACCAATGATGTAGCCTAGAATTCACCAATAAAATCCCAGGTGCATCGACACATCACTCAAATTCCTAGACCGAGTGCTCACCTAAAAATTTAAAGGTACCAAGCCCCTCTTTAGGGTTGTTGTTGCAGGATGTTAGCATGATGAAGACTTAAAGCATTCAGATCTATGTCTAATATATCATTCTACAATGCATGTTTAGATCTAGATCTTAAAGTATCATGAATCAACCAATAATCATAAATGTTAGGAAATAAGGGATAAAATATATAGAATAATCCCTCACGTAATCACAACAAGAGAAACAAATATGTAGAAAATATTACGAGATCTTAAATAAAATTACGAATAAAATAACACAACACAAAGAGACAATATTTAACGTGGTTCACCCAATTTGGGCTACATCCACCAAGAATCACTTGCTCATATTTTATTACAAGCCACCGCTCTCTCAATACAATACCCAAATTTTTTTGGAGCTATGCTCAACAAACTCTATAGAATTCACACCCAAATTCAAAACACATCTCGCAATGTTACATTTTCCTACCATATGCATAAAACCATATAGGCAGTATTAAATCCGTTTAAGCCAGCTTTACAAAATCGTGGGTATTAAAACCATGGGCCAAAACCATCCCATAAACCTATGGGTCAAAAATACATAGAATCTTATTCTAATATATAATACCATAGTATATGCGTGCATCATATTTTGTAGCATAACCTCACAATAACTCAATTCACACACACACCTCTATGCTACACATCTCACTATATATATAAGGGTGGGGAATTTCCCTTCACCGCTTATCTAATCCCAAAATAGGTCACATGCTATTATTATCCACATGTTGTTACAAAAATAGCCACACATGCAAGTGCACTAATAATAGACAACTTTTAGTTAATCAGCTAGTAGTAGATCTATTCTCTTCCTGAATTCATGCAAAGCACTTTGTAGCCGATCCTCCAAAAATAGCCAATGTGTGTCGTACAAGTATTTGACTAGTTTGTGTGATCTACACACTATCTCCATAAATAGGTCCTCATTGTGAAAATGGATAAGTCCCGAATTTGTCTCTCTTCTTCACACGCGATCCTTTCAAATCCTCCCACACCTTTGAATGTGATCTACTCTTCTACGTAAACCTTTTGTATGTCCTTCGCTAAGTGCCAAATTCTGACTGACAAACAAAATCCCTTATGTTAGATTTAGGGATTTTGAACCATTCACATAGGATTCCCTCTCCCAAGATAAGTTAGGAACAACTTCAACATGTCCACCTTAGGTAGGATTTGATTAATAAAAATAATATAGCCATCCTCTAATAGGTCCCCATGTTTATAAATATGTAATCAAGTTTATCTTTAAGGTATTCATCAATGAATAATAAAACCTTACCTTAGATCTAGGTTGGATTTATTATTGACGTAGGCCCGTCAACGTAGTGACCTTAGGGATTTAATATCATTATGTAATTCCATAACATAACAAGCTTAATATTATTTTGATGATTCAGATAATATCCCGGGTCACTAAATATGATCCAGGTATTATTCTCAAGCATTAGATCGGTATAACAAATTCTAATAGATCTCACAACATATTATACTAGACCCTTATCTCGACTAAGGCCACACTAATAAAAGTAGTGAAATAGCAATAACGGTAAATATTACCTTATTAAATGTTATAATTTTTAGGTATTATCTCTCGGACCACATTATCCAAGTGTCGGATTTCTCGTGTTTATCAAGATGATCAACAACCGTGAGGTAAGTAATTCTAGCAATATGATCATTGTCAATAAGAATACTAAAGTATAACATCATAAAGTACATATTTTAACATTCAAGATATGCAAGTATATTATTTCATCGTATAATCGTAATACATTCTTGGTAAAGCATTCAAATATAACCCTAGCAAGATCATTAAGTAGAATGCGCTTTCTATAATTGTATGCCAACCATCGCATAAATTAAAGTACAACTAATAGAACAACAGGGGTATTACATCTCGTAGTTAACTCGAATCCCTTAGCATTTTTCATGTGTGATTCACTACATTATATTATCTATCACATCCATACAGCCACTCCCTAGTCCATATACATATCGCTCTAAGTAACCCCATCTAAAAATCACATCAAGATATCTCCATTACAATCTCCCATGAACCATTAACATCTAAATTTTCATGGAAGGAGTGGGATCAAGAGGTTTTGAATTTGGTTTTGGGTGGGAATCTGAGAGGGTACCTGGTGGAGAGAATCATAGGGTGCATCTATAGGAGGGAAGAAAATATGCTCAGTTCACTATAGAAAGGGATAAGGTTGAGCTGGTCAAGGGTCCCTCTCTCACGTGGGCAAAGCTTGTGGTGGGCCAACCAGTAAAACAAGTACCTTCCATCAATCTCAATCCTACCTATAATGAAAAATATTATTTCTTGGAAATATCAGAATCTCTAGCCAATCAAGTTTGGTATTCAATGTGTAATACCATTCTTGCCAAGATTCCTAGTAGTAGACCCAATATTGAAGAATTCAGAAATGGGCTAATAGGAAATGGATTCCTAAGGGGGTGATGGATGTTGTGGCTTATGATAATGCATTATTTGTGATCCATTTGTCCTTAGAGGAGGATTTTTAAGGGTTCTTATAGGGGCCTTAGTTCATGGGTCATGTTGTGGTTCTGATTCAAAAGTGGGTGCCGAGATTCAATCCTTTGGAGATTGTTATAAAATAATACCATGTCTGGGTCTAGTTACCTGGACTTCCATTCCAAAATATTGGGACCTGGATATCCTTCATGGGATAGCTAAGGCCATTGGTGCCTTGGTCATTATTGATCCAGTCACATGTGCTAGAACAAGGCTTCTTTTTACATGTTTCTGTGTAAATGTAGTTCCTAAAACACCTTTACCAAGAAGCATTGAGATCAAATCACCATGGGGTATTCACACCTAGAAGATTGACTATGAGTTTTCTCCATTTATGTGTTTTTCCTACTTTAAAGTAGGACATAATATCAAATCTTGTCCCAAAGTTAAAGAGGAGGCTTCTCAGAAAGCCCTGCTTAAAAATACTAAGAGAAAGGAAGATCTAAAGGGAAAGGTTCCAATGCATTCAAATGAAAGTGGACCGTCAAGGTCAATCCTAAATGACAACAGATAGAAAATTCAAATGATCATGTTCTAGAAGTTCAAGATAAGAGAACTAATGAGGAAGGGCAAGATAAAGATAAAAAAGTGAGGAGACCCAAGGACTTTATAAAAATGAGGATACAATGATCTTTAAGTATTGTTAAGAGGATAGCGTAGTGGCTTCAATAGTCCCAGAATATTTGGAAGAAAGTTTCTTTTCTTAGAGACCAGAGGAATCTCTACTAGTAACAAATATGTATTAAATGTTAGATGTAAGTATGGAGGACATATATACTATTGTGGAGGATGCCCAATGGGAATAGGAGGTTGCTGAGAAATTGTCAAAAGAAGATCTAGATGGAAGTAAGAAGACAGATGTAGTTGTAAAAGAGAGCGCACTTATGGTGAGCTCAAATTTTCTCATCCCTAAAACTAGGCCATCCCCAAACTAGATTTCAACACCATGAACCAGATCTAAGGTGGATGTAGGAGAAAATAAGGCATCCCCGGGATTTCCTTCATAAAAGGAAAAAAGGGATAAAGTGACAAAGAAATATATCATGGAAGGTCACCAAAAATATTTAGTGTTGGATAAGAAATCATCTTATCATAAATGATTTACATTTCTTGGAATATTAGGGGCCTTAATCAACCCAGTAAGCATAGGATTTTGTGGGATTTAAAAGATAAAGAGAAACCCAACGTGTTAATGTTACAAGAGACTAAGATGAATGACACAAGGATAAAGTATTTTCAGGCTTCTTTTTTGGAATGATTATGGATGCCATTGTTAACCTTCTCGTTGGTGCCTCAGGAGGTTTGTTGTGCCTATGGAAAAAGGATAAACTGGAGGGTTTTCCCCTTATCAATAGTCAACATCATATTGCTATTTGTTTTACAGAAGTTAGAACTAGAAATCAATTCATTATATCTAATGTCTATGCTCCTAACACCTCTGTGGGAAGAAGGGATATATGGGAGCAAATTGACCATTTTTAGAAGAATTCTTAAGGACTTATATTGGATTATTGGTGGAGAATTTAATACTCCCTCATTCCTTCTAAGAAGAAAGGTGGTATTAATGTTTTCATAGAAAGTATGGAGGACTTGGGTAATTTTATGGGTTGGAATGCCTTAATAGATCTGAATCTCAGTGGCTCCAAATTCACTTGGTCCAATAGGAGAGAGGGGGACAATCTAATCTAAATAAGATTGGATCGTTTTCTTGTTAATACTTAGTGGGTTCAGCAGCAACATTACACTCTTTCCTCCCTTCCTAGGGTTGGACCATAACCCAATAATCCTCAAAATGGGTGTCAAAGAACACAATGTGGGACAACCCTTTAGGTTTGAAAATATGTGGACTATTCACCCAAATTTGGAAGAGAGACTTTAGGACTGGTGGGACATTAAAGTGAGAGGTAACCGTATGTTCAAACTGACCACCAAGCCTAAAAATATCAAAGTTAATCTAAAAGTTGGAATAAGGAAATTTTTGGAAACATTTTTCTCCAAAAAAGTAGAATAGCAAAGGATCTTAGGATTCTTGAAGAAAACATGGAACAAGGAGGGTGGATCCCTAAGGAAAAATCTAAAGAAAATACCCTTCTATCTGATTACCACAATATTATGCATCGGGAAGAGGTCAACTAGAAGCAACAAATGAGAATCACGTGGTTTAAAGATGGGGACCAAAACACTAAAAATTTTCATATCTCTGCTACTATTAAAGCCAATAAATTACGTATTCAAGAGTTCACAAAAGGTAATGGGGATGTGGCCACTAGTGATAAAGATATTTCTTCTATGATTGTTTCCTTCCTCAAAAATATTTTTGTTGTGGACCTTCTCAATGATGAATTTTCTAGGGAAGAAATCATTGACCTCTTTGAACCAGCTATCAGTCTAGATGAAAATTAGGTTCTCATTGCTATCCTTGTTGAAGAGGAGATCAAAGCTATCCTAGATGCTATGGAAGGTGATAAAATCCTGGCCTAGATGGGTTCCCACCTTTTTTTTCCAACTTTATTAGGATATTGTTAAGACTAATAAGGTTTCTACTATTCAATAATTTTTTCAATTAGGTTTCTTACTCAAATAAATTAATCATAATTTTTTTCCCTCATACCCAAAAAACCTGGTGCTAAGGATCTGGGGGACTTTAGACCAATTAGTTTGTGCAACACCATGTATAAGCTCATCTCTAAACTATTGGCCTTTAGACTCAGGGAAACCCTTGGTAACTTCATTTCTCCCAACCAAGGGGCCTTTGTGCTTGGTAGACAAATTCTAGATAGTATTATTATAATTCATGAAACTATTCATTCTATGGAACTTTCAGGAAGGGAAGCTATGATTTTGAAGTTAGACATGTAACACCCTTGATAGTTGTTATTTTCCTCCTTTGCATTTCAAGTTTTGACATGTGATTTTCCTTATAAATATATGTTCTTTTGATTGTTGGAGATCATGCTTGATATGGAAAAATCATTTCTGTTCTTAAGATCCTTTGAATAAATTGGAATGGCTTCCTTGAATCCATTTTTCACTTCTTGTAGGTGAGTTGCAATCTGGTTTAAGAGTTGTAAACTTATCTATTAATCTAACTCATCCTTGAAAGTGATCCAAGGAATGTTTTAAATCTGCTCTATTGAATGAATGGTAAATTGACATTCCATGAATTAAGAGACATGTTGACTAAACTTTGTTGTTACAAGTTCTTTTATTTTTGTGTGAACATATTTCCACTCAAAGTATGTTGTGCTTGGGTCCTTAGATATCGATCATGGCAGGACATTACTGACGAACATGAAAATATAGCCTGTTCATGGCATAGGAAGGATTCGGATCCTAAAAATGACTATCCTATGGAATCCTAAGCTAGGTAAGAATATTTTCTACCTAAGCTATGTCACTTAATAGAATTATTATTCTAACCTAAAGCTTCCTATTCTACTTTTTTGGTTGATTGGAATCCTAACCTAAGCTCATGCTAAAGGATATGGAAAGGTTACTAGGCTATTAAAATTAACCTAGAACCTAATACTATAAGGTTTTATGATGATCTAACCTAATGCCTAAAACTATTATGTTGTGAATTAATCTAACCTATGTGGAAACTACCTAAGGCTATGTGTTAAGACCTATGGTGGAAATTTGTTGTTAGGGTTATATCCTAAGGTATATATTATAAACTACCTAAGGTCTAACCTAAGCAATTTGATCTATCCTAAACTAATGGGTATGAAAGGGGAATTAGGTGGTCGCATGCATTAAGGGTGACGGTTCCTATGGCATTTATGTTATTGATAAGGTTTTTAATGCATAGGGTACTGCCAGTTTTGGCAGGGGCTAGTGACTTGGTGGAGGCTTATGTGGAAGTATCACTAAAATGGAATTTCATGTTAATTTTGATTTGGCAATCACCAGACTTGGAAGGCAGTGGCAAGGAAGGATAGGTGGGAAAATTGGAATTAATGAAACTTATTGTTTTCAGTTTTTGTGCACAAACCGTCTTGGAAGGCATGCAAGCGGGTTTGTCTAGGGTTGTTTCACTTTGCATGTTCCATGATTTTTGCTCTGCATGCTCTCTAGTTTTTCAAACCAGTAGATTGAACTACACTTAATGGCTATTTTTGAAGTCTTAGACCTATTTTTGGTTTGTGGGATGTATAAGAGACAATGTGGAAAAATAATATGGTTGTTTGATCTTTCGTGGAGAAGAGGAGAAGTTGTGAGCTCGGTTGGAGGTCTCCTTTGATTTGGTATAAGCACTATTAGACATGATAGGCTCTAATATTTAATATCTCTTGCTTTCTTCTAAATTTTTCATTAAAATGATTCTACTCTTTTGAGATTCTTGGCTTACATGTTTTATCTGGTTACTTGTTTGCTGGGTTTTATAATCTCTGTTATCTTGGATATGAATCCATGGCAAAAATAACATTGGTTTTGAAACTGTCTATGTGATATTTTAATAGTGATACATGCATGCAAAGCTTGTATTAGTAGATTTTCTTTCCATTTCTGAAATTTGTATTTAAGGTTGTTGTGTTAGAACTGACCTTCGTTGCAATATGTGGATTCTTAACTATGTGGGAACCTTGAGTTCCATCTGATCTTGTTGGAGTTTATGTTTTTCTTGAGGTTGTAATCAATCTTGTATTTGATTTGGATCTTGTTCTTGGTTTCGTGTTTGATTCTCGACCTATGTTTTGGAATCTTAGGTAACTCAGACTATTGTTGAAGCCTTGTATATGTCTCTTTACCCGTGTTTTATTCTTGTGAAAATATGGACTATTAATGGATGTTCATGTTTAACACCGTACTTGTATTTTATTACTTTTATAGTTCTGAACTCTTGTTGAAGCTCGTTTTTTGTTTTGAGTGGTATTAGGACTTCTTGTTTAAAATATAAGTTGGAATGGGAACTTCATGTTGCCCTGAACCTGTGATTAGAGACTTGTGTAGCTCTGAACTTTTGTCAAGACTTCATGTTCAACTCTGTTCAGGTATTTTGAGTTGGGTTTTACTTCTATTAAAAGTTTAAAACTTATAACCCTTTTGTTGAACTATTGCTCAAAGAAAACTGGGAGAATAGTTGGCTGATTTTTTGGGTAAACTCTTGAGATCTTAACTGAAAACATCTTTGTTTGATGAATAGATTTGGTAATTCCTTTTTGAGAAATGTTTCATCTTTTTTCGAGATGGAAATCGACATTTTATTTGGGGTATTCTTTTCCCCTCTTGTTTTGTGGAAACCCACATCTTCAAATCTTTTAAAATAAGCTCTGGGTTTCATTTAAAAGAAGAGTTTATTACTTTAGTGCTATGAATTGTTATCATGGGATTACTTTGTCTATGTTTAGATTATTTTTGTATTTAGTGCTTATTGAATCAAGAACTAATTACTCTTTTGTAATGCAATATTGAAACCTAACAATGGGATTTCAGTCTTTGAGTTCGTTGATACTCTGAACATGTTTAGCTTACTAATCGGTTTGTTTTTCTATTTCTTGTTGGATATAGTAAATAAACCTTGTATCTTTTAAAAGAAAGGAATGTGATTCCTTTGGAACAAAATGTTGTTTTTAGGACTGTTATGTGTATTTCATTCTGAGATTGGAATTGAAACTCATGTTTATTGAAGGTAAATAATTGTAAGGAAAATGGCAGTGTGCTTTCTCCTTACTCTGAGTCAATTTTTTTCTCTCTCCTAGGAACTAGCTTATGAATTTCTATGTTTGAATTAAAAATAGAAATTCATTTGTTAAGTCTAATAAAATGAATTATTGATTGAATCATTTTCTAATTAAGATCCCTTTCTTTCTTTTTATGGGATACATTCATTGGTTGAACTTTTTTATTTTGATTCTCTTATGAAATGGATATTTCTTTACGAGTTGTTTGGTCTTCCTTGTTCAAATCATTTGTAGAAATGATGTAGGAAGAGATTAGATTATTCGGTTTTATTGAACTAAAAATGTAAGCTTGTTTGGAAGACTATTTTTTTGACAAGGCTTTTTTCTTGGTCCGTGATGAGTAAGTTTTGTCTCTTGCACTCTATCTTTTATGGATCCTCCTTGATGGACTTGAGTGGAGATTAACTCTTGTATAAGCCTACCTTGATTTGAGAATGTTGGTTTCGATCTTTAAATCTTAACTTCTAACATGTGGAAGTAGATTTAGACTTTCGTAGATTGTTTGATTCTCTATTCCTTCCTGGATTGAAATGGGATTCTATTCTCGATGAATATCTTAAATGTTGAAATTTAAGATAGTTTTCCTTTAAATGAAACTATTAATTCATGTTATGAATCATTTCATTTTTTAGATGTCTTGTGTTGAGCATAGTTTGTAATGGTTCTTCTTTTACTTTTGCTTAGGAGTTAGATTAATTATCCTAATGAGAACCATGCTTTAAACCCTTCTTTTGGTTAAAGGAAAGATAAATGTTGTATTCTATTATGACAGAATCCTGAACAATGAGATGATATGATTTGTTGTTTGCTTAAAGATAATTGATACGATCAATTAAAATTTAATTTTTAAGGCGTATATAGTGGATTATATTTTGTTCCTCTCTAGAAGTGAATTAATTTGGTTAAATGTACCTATTTTCCTTTGCTATTACTTATATTGATATTTATGATGTCATAATTGTCTCATTAAAGCGAGTTGTTTTAATGGAACAATTATTCAAATGCACCTCATTTTAATACTTAGTGCTTATCATGCTCAATTCATTGAACTAACCCATGCTAGAATTTTTTTGTAGATGGACTTCATAAGTGATAAAAGAAGGAAAAACTTATATGATGCATTGGCTGAATTAAATATGATTCCTTGTGAAGAATTATGATTCATTCTTGAGATTGTATTGAAAAAGGAAATGTAGTATTCTTTTATAATGAAGATGGTTGTTATGCAGTATACCTAAATGCATAAGTCTTGTAAATGTATAAGTTATAAGATAAATTGAAAGTTGAGAGTTTACCTACATTGGTTGTGTAAATTATTTTGTACTTGTATGGAAGAGATGGATTCTATCTTGTTGATATTCTTTATATTATTTTTATGTTAATTGGTTATCTTTTCATAAGTTGGATAGAGGGATTTAGTTCAATCTCCCTACTTGTGATGCAGCTTGTTAAGTTGTAGAATATGATATTCGTTATCTAAACTATATAACATAGTAATGTAACGTGTGATGAACATACATTAAGAAAATGTGGACATTGGGTAGGATAAACCCTAACACGTAACATGTAGAGAAAGACTCTTTCTCTTTCTTAATGGAATATAAACCAAAAAGGTTTGCAAGTTTGACTATAATTTATCAGACTCCATTTTTTATGAAGTATACCTTATATTGGATATATTATGGTCTTGAACTTTCTAAAAAATATTGTAATTTTTAAATAAGACATATTATAATGCTGCACGCTTTCTGATTAATTAACAGCTTAACTATGTAATCAATTATTAAAAGCAACTATAAAAATAACAAAGTTCTTAGTGGGCTAAATGAAGAAAATTTAGGAAGAACTTATTAAGTGTTGGATTAGGGTTTGGTAGGGTTATTGTAATCAGGTTTTAATCCAAACTAATAATGTATTAACAATCTCCTTGGGGGTATGTACATCTCGATGAGGTAGTTTCTATAGGATGTTGGCACACGCCAACTGCAAGGCTGTACTTTTGAGAAGGCTTGAGTCTTCTTGAGAATACAATGTTGTAGTTGACATGTGGCATCACCCTTCCACATTGATCATCTAGATCTACACACATCTGGAACTCGGACTTGAACCTAGTTTCTCTCTAGGTCTAGATAGGAGCATATTTAGGATAGGAATTAGCTTCCAAAGGCTTAGGGTATGTTTGCACATTTAGATGACTTAGGTCAAATGAGTATGCCCATCTACCCTAAGCCTTTATGAGTGTCTTCCTATAATAGATTATGTTTCTATCTAGGGCTAGGGTAAAAACTAGAACAAGTGGACTGACGGTAGTCAGTAAGGACCAATCATGATAATAGAAGAGTGAGGTGAAGGATGTATTCCAAAATGACAAGTATGCCATCTAGGAATAGTGAAATACATAGTATGTTATAAATTTGTGGCCAAAGTATCGCAAAATCGTTGGTTGTGTTATCTTATGTCACCAAGTTTGAAACAACGTGATATCGATGAATATTGTAATGATATTCGATATGTTCTCTAAACAGATCACTCAATACCCGGTGTAGCGTATGATGACAAAGTATATGAAGTATACAATATGTATTCAATACATAAGATAACATAAATAGATTGGTAGCTTACCGAGTTATGGAATGAATAGATTGGTGAGACACTCGAGTCATTACAACTACATGTGTTTATCCATTGAATTTGATTGAATGGAATGTTTATTCTAAATATTGTTTTATTTAGAATAAGGTGAACATTATTAAAAAAAAAAAATTCTCTTGATTCTAAAGACTTAAAATGGTAATGTTATAGGGCATGCAAAAATCCTATGACATAATTTATTTGGAATTTTTGTACTCTCTTCTCTATAAGTTGGGTTACAACTCTTATTTTATTAAAATGATTCAAGATTTTACTAAAGATCTAAGCTTCTATGTTATCATAAATGGAAAACCCAATGGATTTTTCAAATCTAAAAGGGGCTGAGACAAGGGGATCATTTATCCCCCTTTCTATATATAATTATGGATGAAACTCGTGTGTAGATTTTTCCTTAAATCCCATAGAGAAGGAAACATGTAGGTTATTAAGGTGGCCAATGGTATTAAAAATCAATGTTTGCAAAAGTTTGTTGATGATACGGTCCTTTTGGGTCATACAGCTTGTTCAAGAAGCTAGGACTATCAAATGGTATCACTAAGAAGTATGAGAGAGCTATAAGGAAGAAAATTAACTTTAGGAAAAGCTTTTGTTTCTTTATAAATGTTTAAGAGGAACAACATAAAATATTGGCTACCATCCTGGATTGTAATATCAAAAATCTCTTAGATTCCTACTTGGGAATGCCTCTCTATGGGATTAAACTCGAGAAGAAGGTTGGAACCAAATCATTGAGAGATTTCATAAGAATCTTGCCTCTTAGAAAGGATCTTTACTCTCTCAAGCTGGGAAGGCTCAACTTCTTCATAGTAGTATGCAAGGTCATTTCGGTGTATATCATGTCCATTTTTATTCTTCCAAGCAGAGTCAAGAAGACCATTGAAGGAATTCAGAAAAGGTTCCTATGGACTGGATCTGAGGATAAAAATAGATTACCTTTGGTTGCTTGGGACAAGGTTACTCAACCCAAGGATAAGGGTGGTTTGGGTCTAAAGAATATTCAGATTATGAACCATGCCCTCATTGCTAAGGTTGGGTGGAGGCTTCATAAAGAGGTTGGTATCTAGATGACTGCTTTTGAAAGTGAATTTTTTTCCCTTTAGCGAAATGATGGATTTCTTCAATGACATGGTGCTCCCGAGAAGCTCTATATTCGGAACATTTTTTTCAATCTAGGACATTATTAATCAAAGGGTGGAAATTGAACCTTTGAGATGGTTCTAAAATAAAATTCTGATAGGATCCTTGGGTAGAGGATGTTGCCCTCAATTTGAATGGCCCATGGAGTGAGCTTTGGCATTTCGATCTAATGAGAAGGAGCTCTTGTGTGTAATTACGGGATGCAAAATGAATATGGTATCATATCCTTCCCACTCCTTTCTTTCATGGGGATATTTAACTTTTTCATGAGTTAAATAGGAAACTTATGGATCTTCATATCCTGCCTAACATCGTTGAGGATGAGCTAATCTGGAGACTAGCTAACATAGGGGATTATGAGGTAAAATCCAAATATTTAACAAACTTTGATCATTTGTAATCAAATAGCATTTGGAGGAAGGTTTGGAATAAGCATCTTATACCTAATATCAACATATTTTTTGGGAAACGATAAAAGGTAAGGTCCTTACTATCGATCAACTCAGAAGGAGAGGAATGATCATTATTAATAGATGTGGGTTTTTAAGGACACTTTGAAAAAACTAGTAGGCACTTGTTTATGCAATGTCCTTCTAGGAGATGTGGCCCTCTTACCTAAGCAGTGGACCTTCAATTTTTAGAATGACATGGTTAAAAAATGTGGAAGTTTTCCCTGCCTCATGTTTTATGGGGAATCTAGATTGAATGTAACAATAGGGTCTTTAGGAACAAATCAAGTAGCTCAAGTAGGGTGTCTGATAAAGTGAAGTGAGATCTTAAAGATAACTTAAGGATCCTTAAACCCAAATAGGTTAGAGTGTGTCCAAAGTAAAAAATGGACATTCTTAGAAACTTAGAGGCTGAATCCACCATGACCATTAAAGAACAATTGAAACTTAATGTCAAATGGATAAAAACATTGGATGACAACCACAAGCTCAACTTTGACAGGTTGGCCCATGTGAATGAAAAAGTGGCTGATGGAGGGGATATTATTCATTACCATAGCATAAATTTCATTGGTGCCTATGCGGAGCCTATAGGTAATCAATTGAACAATGTCACCAAGGCCGAGCCATGCTTTGGGGTGTTAGATTTTGTCATGATTTAGGAATAAAAATATGATTATTGAGGGTGATTCAAAGATGTGTCGTAAATGCCCTCAAAGAGATAAGAAAATTTGGTTGGAATATTAATAATTTGATTATGGAGGCACATGTCATTATTGCTTCATTTGAACAAGTGGTCGTTTAAGACACTTATCGGGAAGGGAACAAATTGGTGGATGTGTTGACCAAAAGGTACCACCATAGTGGATTTTGAGACGTGGATTGGGAAATTTACTCTTTAGGTCAGTGAACAAGATTATTAATGATGGCACAATATAGGAAGAAGGTTTATGATGAAACCCATGGTTTGCATGTTTGGGTCTTCGAAAGGAATTCCCTTTTTTGGAAAACTAGCCTTGTCATTCTCACTTGCTTTTTAAACAATTTTTCCTAGTTTATCTCTTGGGTCTGTGAAGGTTTTCATCTTATAGGTTTCATGGGGGTGATAGGGTGATAGGGTGAAAATAGATCCCTCTACTTTTCTCCACCTCAAAAATGACACGGGTCTATGGAAATTGTTGCATAAAGGTGGTTTTACCAAGTTCATTTGACGGCTCAAAGGTAATGACCCTATCCTGTCTGATTGATTTCATTATTTCCTATAAGGATGGTGTTTTTTTTTTTCATGGGGTTCATATTGATGTTTTTGAGAATGCAATATTTGAGGTTATTGGGTTAAAAATGGAGGGCCTAAAAATTTTAAAGACAAAACCAGGAAAAAACATGAAATTTCTACTTTCTTTGAAGCTGGGAAAAATCATAGCTTATGATGATGGTATTTCTCACACCTATCTATCAGATAGGTGGGATGATGTCTTCCTAGTTATTATGAAGTATCTGACCCTCGAAGGAAAATTTCAAAAAAAAATTACTCATCATTTGTCTATCCTCAATTTTTTCCATCTAACTAGACTATGAGTCTTTCTTATTTTCTCTATCGGTCATTTCTCTCAACCATTGAGGATTTTAAGAAAGAGAAGACAAATATCCCCCTCCACCAGGGTCTCATTCTTCTCATGGTTCAAAGTGGTTAATTAGACATTCCTTTCCCTATCAATGACTATGATTCTGATCAGGAAACCCTCACTTCCCGCATTAAAAAAATTAAGAAACAAAAATTTATTGATTCGGATAGGGGTATCGCAGATGCCTTTTGTATTCATAAAAAGGAGTCAAGAATTTACATGAAAATTCCACTAAAAGGGCCCAGGAACTTGTTTAATGAGAGTCCATACTGATGAGGGTTGATACCACTACTGATACCATTCTCACCATCAACAAAAACCTCATACAGAGCTGAAATATTTCCAACAAAGAATTGATTCCTAGAAAAAAACCATCATGGGTATCCAAGCTGATTATGTTATGTAAGAGCAATGGATTTCTGTCCTACAAGATTAGGTTACTATTAAGGAGGGAAAAATAAGATGAATTTGATGTTGAGTTCTTCTGATAGTGAGGATTCATATACCGGTGACAACTCGGTATGGTTGTTGAGTCCAATCATAACAAGGATCAAAGGGAAGAGCAGTCAAGACCCGTTGAGAATGAGGCAATCAACCATCCAAAAAGGGTCATTATCAAGGTGTCTAGTAGGAGAGATGGTGGTCCGAGTACCAGATCTTGTAGCAAGGCTACGGTGAACTAATTATGTACATATTGCTTCCCTTTTCTTATGTTTACTTTCCTTTATCTGTCCCTTTAGGACTTCAAAAACTCTCGTATTAATTTGCAAACTCTTGTAGATTGGCCTGTTTGTGTGGGGGCATGTTGTTAAATATTTTTACTCTACCTCCATGGCTCTATTTTTTTATCTTTGGAAAACATTCTCCTCTTTGTATGGGGTTTTTAGTCCCTAGTTTAAAACAAAACCTTTTTTGTCTTATCTAAAAATAATCTACCATGAACTGATCATAAAAAAGAAAAACTAGAGATAGGAAACAAGTAATTAGTAACATTTTTAAATGTCCCATACCACCCAATAACATTTCCATTGCAAGGATCCTAACCCTAGTTCACCAAATCCACACAAGCAAATTATATAATCCAATGGATAGTATTATAACAAATAGTTTATTTTTACATGTTTTAGTTTCTGTGTGGGTAGGTCATCATATTGATATCTTCAAAATCATAATTTATATCAGTTTCCATTATATGGTTTCAAGAATTTTATTAATTTCTAATTTCCCATCATTAGGGTTCAAATAGTTCCCTAGAAATATGTTTTCTAAGTTCAATAACATGGTAAGAAATAACAATCCAAAAATAAAAACATTAAACTAATATTAGAATCTAAGAAATAATACCACTCATAGCCATCACATACTAATTATAAGCATTGCATTTACAATGAATCAATTGGGTTTACTTCATTGTTGGACCCTAGGAATATTGGCCAAGTATGAAGGTGCATAGGCATGCATGGTCTTAGTTATGAAAAGGTGCGTAAGGAAAAAGCGCGCAAGAGAAAGGTTTAGGGAAGCACATAGCACGCGCGACGCATGAAAGGAGGCTCAAGACTTAGTCAATTTGAGCACCCAGGGAAGAACACGTGAAAAGTGTGATCAGTTGTGCATGGATAAGATTCCATCCTGGCGATAGGATGGCCCAGAAAGAGCATGCCTCGATGGAATCTTCTAGAAGAACATCATGAGGTAAATTGGAAAGCCCAGGCCTAGAGAAGCATGCTCACATGGACCACATTTGACACTTGGCACCATATCTGAGGACGTTGGAAGGTGAGTTGGTAGTGTAGGAGAATTATAAATACAAGTGTCTGTAGGGTAAAATATATACAAGTACAAGGTATAGTGGGTTAGAGAGGGAGCAGAGCTTTGCACAATTACTAGGAGTGGATATTTGTATTCGTGAAAGAATGTACTAAGCATGGAGTTGTAAGTTTTATTTTTCTCGTTAGCTTAGTTACATACCTCCAAAGATATGAATGATTGTGGTCTGCTCTCTGTGACACTTTGTAATGAATCAATGAATATAATGAGGTTACCTGTTATAAATAGACATGGATATCAATGGTTTTAATGCATATTTCTCTCATATGAGTTCTCTTTCCTTTCATGCTATGTATGAATGCTTGTATAATTCTTTCTGTCATAATGCATGTTCTGATTTTGTTAAAGTACTCAATCTAAGGTGATTGTAAGGATCTAGAGGCTGTTATGAGCCCTATGGTCCTTGTATGTTTCAACCTCCCTCATAAAAACTCTTACACTAATCATAAATGATGCTTCCCACTAAACTCACATAAAAGAGAGACTTGATACCTCGCGTGCCTCGGGTGAGTGCTCAGCTTCTACTAGGTGATAGGCTAGCACACATGGGGTTCCTTCCTTTTGTGATGGGAGTAAAAATGACTACATCTTGGTTCCATTGCCGGACCTCTTTTTGAAGTTGTAGTGGGATATAACATACATCATGATCTCAGTAGTGAAGAATGACATAGTGGTTAACATTGGAAAATGTTGAATTGTGGTTCAAAAGCACGGAGGATGAATTTTATCGAGATTCAGTACTAGACCTGAGTTTAATGTGCGTAGATGGGTAGAAGATAACCTCTACCATGATCTATATGATACCTTCTTCTACTACTTCCCAGTAGAACTATAGGAATGGATTTCAGCCTATGTGTCTAGATCAAGTTAGTGTTATGGATCGAAAGTATAGACCAAAGAAGACTACCAAAGGTTGCAGGATGCAGATCTGATGTGGACCCATGTTGTAGATCATTGGTGGAGAGGAGTACTGACTAGTTACACTCTAGAGTATGCCATTTCCACGTATTCTTGTCTAGAGGTTGTTGAGTTTGAATTTCTGTGAGAACCTAGAGGAACATTTCTACATGTTATTCCTCTAGCTATGAAGATATTGATGGTTACCATGAGTTTAGAGGCTTTCCCAATGGTCGGCTAAACCATTCTGAGTCTTTGGGTAAGGGAGCTTGGGTGGAGGAAGATGTAAGATGTCACGACGAAAAGGAGAGGGAAGAAAGATGGCTCAAGTATAGTGAAGCGTGTGAAATGGAGATTTCTAGACGATGCAAGGTTGCTAGTAGTGTGATGGATCTATAAAGATAGATGTTACGGGAAGGAGTTGAGGTTCACACAGAGGATGTGGAATTTGAACATCTGTCTTTGCTACCTCATCTTGGCAAGCGTGTGAGGGAGACCCCTTCACCTTCCCGTGAGAGTTTTTCACATGGAGAAAGGAGATTTTTGGTGTATATCTGAACCCACCCAAAGGATCGAGCCCGGTGCTTGGTTTTCCCAAACCAGAAGAAGTGTTATTGACCCAGATTGATATCGGTGGAAGAGATAGATCTGTACTGAGAGATACAATTTTATAGTCCCTTCTTCTATGGCTGCACATATTCCAAAGATTTGGAGGAGTATTTGGACAAGGAGAAATTGTAAAATCTTTTAGTCTCACATCAAGGAGTGGCACGGGACAAAGTAGTGGGAGCAGAGTTCTATCACATACCATCAAAACATAGTTTAGTCGAGACCATGGGGCTATTTAGCACAACTCCTACAGCCCTATTGGACCCAAAGTGGTTCTCGTGGATCTAGTGGCTCTAGAGGCATAAAGCACCCGATGGACCTAGTGGATCAGAAATAGAGGAAACACCGGAGGGAACCAAGGCTCGCTCGAAGGATAAGGACCCCAACCACCACCACAAGTATTCTTTGAAACATCTATGCATTTACCAGATTACAGGGGCATTGAGGATGTTGCGTAACATTTTCACAAGTGTGAACTGCTATGGCGTACGAAGGGTATCACAACACCATAACGAAATGCTAGTTAGTTTGTAGCCACGTTGCAAGGGCGCGTGCATAGCTGGTATAGGAAGTATGACCCTCATCAAATGGTGGTGGACTATATTGCCTTAAAGAATGCATTCTTGGTATAGTTCCACATTCCTGAGTTTGAGCAGAAGAGCATCAGCGCTTTGAAGGAGATTCAACAAGGAATGGTAGAGAGTGTGCGGGAGTATGATGCGCACTTTAAAACTCTCTTGTCTAAATTATCATATGATATCCATATTTCTTAGCATGCACAGTGGTTTATTAGAGGATTGATCACCCCTTTTAGAAGGGCCTTGTCTCATAAAACTTTTACAGACCCACACGAAGCATTGGAAGCTACCTTGCATGCTGAAGCTATTAGTAATCTGATATTGGCATTAGCCCATTCTTAGAGGCTCAAATTGCTACTATGGCAAAACAGTTGGAAAAATTATCTACGAACACAGCCCATGAGACTCACAGTGGTTTTTGGTGCACAGATTGTGAAATAGAGGGACACGTTAAGGATAATTTCCCCTGAAGGATGGTACATGCTTTGATGGGATTGTGAAATTTTTCATGGGGACCATGATGTAGGTAGATGTCCCTTGCTACAACGGTGTGATCGGAAGAATGTATCTTGTTATTGTAAAATTTTCACCTCTACAACCCATGATACTAAGGACTGTAGGCTCATTGATTAGATCCATGAGGCCATTGATCATGGGGTGCACCAAACCAGCGTTGTCAGTGGTTCCAAGGATAATGATCACCATTATGAGGAGCGTGTAGAAGGAGGTGCGCATGGAAGAGGTTTTTGAGGAGGATTTCATGGTCGAGGTAACCGTGGAGGAGGAAGGAGTGAGTTCCCATGTGGAACATGTTTCAACTGTGGATCTATAAAACATTACAAGCGTGAGTTCCCAGACTTGTTGTAGTGCTCATGGTGCGGAAAGAAGCATAAGTATGAGGAGTGCCCAGAATTATTTGAGCATATGAATTAGAAGCACCGAAAGGACAAGGGTGTTGCAATGGTTAGTATTAAGAAGGAAGACATATAGTGGATGCCCCAGGTAACATGGGATGAAGGTTTGGAGCTTGTCTTGGTAACAACAAGGGCAGAAGCCACGCACGCGAGAGAGGTACCAAGACAGAAAACCCTAGTTTCAAGAGAGGAGGTTGTTCATGGAAAATATCCGACCTTGCACATCAAAAGGAGATATATCAGGACACCATGGATGTTATTCAAAGCTTACAAGGGGAGATCCAGTGTATAAAGGATAAATCCATGAGGGAGGAAAAATAAAGGAGAGTCGAGGTGCAAAAGGATGACTTGGATGAGGTCAAGGTGTGTAAAATGCTAAGACAGGAGAATATCATTCCCTTGCTAGGATCCTGGTTAAGAGAGAAGGTACCACGTGTTGGAGAAGAGCATGAGAGATAGGTCTTGCATGTGAACCTTCCCCCTCATAGCCTCGACTATGATAAGGAGATTATGTTGAATGCAGTTGTAGATGGATGGCTCCTCAGTAATATCCTCATTAACATAGGCACGGAGGTTAATGTTTTGACTTTGGATGCATGGCATTAGATGGGAAGACCTACATTACAGCCATCTTCGAATGTGTTGTATATGGAAAACAAGACTAAGGCAATGCCCATCGTGTCTTGAAGGATGTGGCTATTACTATCTAGGGAGCCAAGTTTACTGGGGACTTCAAAGTCTTGGCACTCGCCGAGGTAGATAATTTCCCAGCACTACTTGGCATCCTTGGTGTTACAAAATAATTCCAACCTTTGGTTCAACAAAGGGTACATTAGATTTGAGAACAAGGAGGAATGGGTCATTATACCCCTGGTTGATGGGAAGTCGACACCCTATATTGAATCATTGGGAGAAGAAGTTCTGGACAAGATTTATGTGCTCTCAATCGAGACCACGAGATGATACACCCTACTATCGGGGTTATCTAGTTTGAATATGCTCGATCAGTGAGTGATACCACCAGTCTAGCATATGAAAATTGGGTGCATGGAACTTACTAATTAATAGTATGTCAGTTGAGAGGTTTGGTGACCAAGGTAATAAAGGCACGGATGGTTAGGCACCTTGGAGGAAAAGAACCGCCAAGTATTCAAGAGGAGCCTTTCCGATATCTTTCTCGTAGGAGGTAGAAGCTAAGTGGAAGGATAAGAAGGAATGGGGAGATGTTAAGTTATGTCTTGCTTAGCAAAACAACTCAGTGTTGGGCCACACATCAGAGAGCCTTTTAGAATGGTGAGAGGTAATAATTTCTCTCTATTAGATTCTCATGGAGTAATGTACCCACCATCATCAAGTTGTACTATGGGAAGGATCCCACCTCTTTCCATATCCAGGAGTGTTAACGTCCGCGAGAGAAGGTGCGGAAGATTTTCCACCATCCCTTTGGGTGCACAAGTTATATTCTACACTATAGGATTGTGCATGTGCATGGTACATTCATTCAGAGACACGCCGCCAGATAAGGAATTGGTAAGAGCTCGTGGCTGACCTTATTCAAATGTTTGAATATCAGAGTACTAAGCCATCGATTTGATAAGGCCTTGTAGGGTATCAAGCACCTTACCATGGGAGATAGTCCTAGGATGGAAGATAGGTTGTTGGAATTACTAGGTGAACCAGGATTAGAGGCATGTTTTGAAGAAGAAGAGGAAGCAGAAGAGTTACAGCTTGAGCGTATGTGTTTGGAAAAAGAGAAGGGAAAGTTGGTATATGTGATTGATGGAGAGGAATCAAAAACCTTAGATGTTAGCCATTCAGTAGGGATGTACGAGGTAGTGGGCGTGCATATGCTCACGCACATGCCTACCATGAGCCTTTAAAGATGAAGAAAGTTAACATCAGTTTAGAAGAAGAAGATAAGGAATCTATTATTGGGGATTACTAGATAGAGAAGGAAGTATTGAAGATCATAGATCTCTACATGAATTTGAGGATTTATTTCTATGCGGGTATCATGAGCTCAAAAGTGTTCACCATTCCTTGGGGAGATGAAGATAAAACTAAAGGAAAATGCACGCTGGTTAGGAAAAGACCCTACCGATGAATACCAACTTGCACATGAAGGTCAAGGAGGAGATAGAAAAAATGATAGCTTCTAGGATCATTAAGGCAGTGGAAGAATCAGAGTGGATAAGTCCGATGGTAATTAGCGTCAATAAGGATGGATAAACTTGAGGACCTAGGCAAAGAGATGGTGCAGAGTGTGGAAATTTTGGGCACCCAGTGAGTTGGCCCGAGTTTTGATTAAGTGAACACCATGGTGGGTGACCTCTACTAGAAGGCATAGGGTGAGGTCGAAGTATGGAATAAGATAGAGGCAGACCTTCGGAAATATTTTCCTAGCTTATTGAATTGATGTCCCCCCCCATTATTCATCCTTTCCCCAATTCTTTCATTCCTTATTTTTTTTGTAAAGTGTAAGACTATTCATTGGTTCCATAGAAAGAAGGCATCTTGATCAAGTAAAATGTTTCGAGGACGAGAATAGGCATAGTGTGGGGTGATGTAGAATATTGGCCAAGTATGAAGATGCATAGGCGTGTAAGGTCCTAGTTATGAAAAGACATGCAAGGAAAAAGTACATGAGAGAAAGGTTTAGAGAAGCACATATCACGTGCTACGCGTGAAAGGAGGCTCAGGACTTAGTCAATTTGAGCACCCAGGGAAGAACATGTGAAAAGCGTGATCAGTTGCACGTGGATAGATGGAATCTTCTATAAGAACATCATGATGTAAAGTTGAAAGCCTAGCCATGGAGAAGAATGTTTGCATGGACCACATTCAACACTTGGCACCAGATCTGAGGATCTTTGGAAGGCGAGTTGGTAGTGTAGGAGAATTATAAATACAAGTGCCTGTGGAGTAAAACATATACAAGTACGAGGTATAGCAGGTTAGAGAGTGAGTGGAGCTCTACAAAATTACTGTGAGTGGATATTTGTATTTAGGAAAGAATGTACTAAGCATGGAGTTGTAATTTTTCTTTTTCTGTTAGCTTAGTTACATACGTCCAGTGATATGCATGATTGCGGTCTGCTCTCTTGTGACACTCTGTAATGAATCAATGAATATAATGAGGTTACCTATTATAAATAGACATGGATATCAATGGTTTTAATGCATATTTCTCTCATATGAGTTCTCTTTCCTTTCATGCTATGTATGAATGCTTGTATAATTCTTTCTATCATAATGCATGTTCTAGATTCTATTAAAGTACTCAATCTAAGGTGACTGCAAGGATCTAGAGGCCATTATGAGACCTATGGTCTTTGTATGTTTCAACCTCCCTCATAAAAACTATTACACTAATCATAAATGATGCTTCCCACTAAACTCACATAAAAGAGAGACTCGGTACCCACTCATGCTTTGGGTGAGCACTCAGCTTCTATTGGGTGATAGGCCGGCACATATGGGGTTCCTTCCTTTTGTGATGGGAGTAAAAATGACTACATTCATTTACATTATTCCAAAAAAGAATAGTACTCAAGAAATAAAAACTCCTATAACTATCTCATACCAATTAAAGAAATTTGATTACAAGAATCACAAACCTAGTTTTCCATAGTCATCTTCACATAGTAAAAATATTCATAGATATGTCCAAAATTCAACATTTTTCGTATCCATAACATCATCTCATTTATTTAATAAAGTCACTAGATTTACTCCACACAAAATCTAGATAAACATGACATATACATGGTCACATCAAAAGTATGTTCCAATTTATACCAAAATCATAATCAAGATAGAAAATTTTCTTTTGCATAGTTATCAATTCTAGCAAATCAAAGTTTGAATATTTTTCTCATTCTTGAGAGATAGGTTTCTATCCTAGGACCTATAGGTTATAAAATTCCACCAAATTGTAACTAAGTCATATGGATTTTCATTTCATATTTATCCAATTTATACCAAGACATAATTAATATATACAAAGCATTTATATATGGTTATCAACTTCTATGTTGTTAAATTGTGACATATTGCTAGACCTCAATCAATGGTTAAAGTTGTAGTATCATTTATGTGAGGTACCAGTTTATTCTTACATTGTTCACAATACTTCTTAATTTAATTCATTATATTTATTTAATTAATATTTTCATATATATAGCTTGTTTTACTTTCTTATTTTTCATCCTTCATTGGTTTTCAATCTTATCATGTTTTTCATTAATTCAATCCAAATCACAAAAATAATATCATTCATATAATATTATGTGTCTTTTCTTGATCAATACATGTTGCTTAACATCTACATCTAATTTCCCCTACATTTTCTAAGTGTTAAATGAGTCATCTATACATACCCATCTATTTCACCCGATTCTTAGAGCATTTCGTTGAATATTGACAAAATAGATCGGGTAAATGGGCTAGGAGGAATACTTGTTAAAGCTAGTTAAAGGTTGTTAAATGCGTATGACTTCTTGATCCACAACTGATCGTGAGAGATTCCTTTTGGCTAGGAGGAACTACTTGAAATGAACAACAAGACCACCAAAAGAGATTAAATAGCATATGACACTAGACCGCCTAGCATATGCTAGTTTCGAGAAGTGTGATACACCCTAGAAGGCTGTCAATTCAATGTTAACAATAACTGAAATCTTATTGTAGTTAAAATGATTTAGGTATCTCATTCGAATACAATGAACAAATTCTTTCACAACAAGCTAATCTATGATTGAATTTGAAGGGAAAGGTCTCTGTCAAAGTACTAGTACTAGTAAGGGTCTGGTTTTGGGTGTTTGGTGGGGAAGTTAGGCTTTGTTCTTGGTATGAGGGTAAAACACAGAGACCAACGTTGGCCTAGTGTAACCGGTGATGGTTCAGGATGGACTGACGACGGTCATGGGTAACCAGCGTTGGTATAGTCAGGTGACGTAAACTTATTAAAATCTTGGTGTTGGGACAAATCTGAGGCTAAATGAAAACAGAGAGGGTAATGAAAAGGTCTATGGAGATCTTAGGATGTGTTTAACATTCGGGTATGGGAAATTTAAGGGTGTGGGTGAAGGAATGATCAAACTTGCATGAAGGTAAATGGTGGGAGAATGGGGGTATAAGTAGAAACTGATAATAGAGGTAATAGAGCCTACTAAAATGAAAATGGATGAATGTTGGTTAACAAAATACTTATTGTTATATGAGCTTGATGGATGGATGGAAATGGCAATTGATCAGATGGATGGAATTTTATGTGGTGATGGTGCTTCCCTGGATTCTTCGTGAATGCAAATGGCTCTGTGATCACTTCTAGTGTTGGCTATGGTTGTTTAGATGCATGTGTGAATATTGGTTCTACTTACATATAGCTCTCGGTTGTTGTCCCTTTCTCTCTGAATGTGCCAACCTTGAAATAAGGTTAATTTGGGGAATAAATGGTAACCAACGATGGTTCCGGTTACTTGGTTGTGGTTTAGGGTGACCGCATCGCTTAGGTGGGATTTTCTAGGTCTTCTAAAAATGGGTAGATCCACTTGATTTTTGGATCTTCTTTATTTTCCTTCGTGGATTAGAATGAAGCTACTTTTTTAATGGGTGGGAATATGGTTATAGGGGACTATAGGATTTGATTTTTAGGGTTTAGGTAGGTCTTAGTTAGTTATGAAAACATACTAAGAATAGATTTGGGATGAGGTGGCTAGGTGAGGTGTATAGGTGAGGTGGTGGTGTGAGAATTATCTCAATTAGGATATTTAAATAATAAATATTATGAGATCATGAATTAATTTAATTAAATTAATTAAATTAATATTAGAGTGGGGTGAAAGGGGCCATGGTTAGGTGTGTGTATTCAAGGTGATTATTTGATGCAGGACCAAGGGGAGTGTGACCCAATTTTGGTGTCTAAATTTTGCTCCTTTTTGTTGCATAGATTTTATTGGTAAACGATGTTGAAAAAAATAAGATGTGGTTGTCCCATGTGTGGGTGAAGGTGATCCCCCTCAAACCTGGAACTTATGAGGAAAAATGTAGAATTGGTGAGTGGTTTGATAAAAGGTGAATGTGATGAAAAGGAAGGTGGACAATGGGGGTAAAGGGGTAAAAGGTCCAATCAGGTAATCCAGTAGTGGGTTAGGGTCAAAGGTAGTAATGATCAAACACACACACACGTATAAACTATAGCATGCTACTAGGTTGAAGAGCATGGAAACTCTACATTGTTTAAGATTGAGGGGTTTATCCAAATAAGGTTGAGATTGTTTCGGTATCCAAGGTATAGAATATGGTCAGAAAAACATCACAGTCAGGTGCAAGAACGTTTAGGTATGTTCCGATACACTAAAGATTGGGTTAGGATAAACAATCACACCAAGAGGCAAGGTAAGGTCATTAGGTCAAATAATGTGGGTAACAATGTTATAGGGTATAACGAGCACATGAGGTCACAAGTCACTAGAAATGTTCCAGGTCCAAGTATCTAGGTCACGACATGGGTAGGGCCAAGCTACGGGTAAAATAAAGAGTCCACAAATGATGAAGGGGTTAGGTAGTAACTGATGAGGTCAAGGGGATAAAGTGAAGTGTCCATGTCAGGTGTGGGTGAGGTAGAAAGGATTCAGAAGCCAGCAAATCGGGGTAGTGGGTAATAATAAGAATGAGCAAGATAACTGACGATGGTCATAGGAACCGATTCGATCATCATGAACCAACCATGGTAGGCTAGGGCACAGGACCGATGCCGATCAAGGTAAAACCATCACCGGTTAAGGTAAAATCATCACTGGTCAAGTTAGTTAGGCTATAACAAGAAAAAAGTTCCGCATTTTGAAAATCATTTACCATTTACCAAATTGGAGAAAATGACAAGACAAAGATAAAGAGGTGGAAAGTGAGTAAATGAAACAGAGAGCTGAGTTGGTGAGCCATAGAGGGATTGATTATTGGTTGATAGGTGGTTTTACGAGCACGGTGATTGGATTGGGTGCTTGTTTTTATTTGACTAAGCCAAATGACGATCGTTGATGGTATAGGAAGGAGAGGGATCGGGTAGACTTTGTGAAGTGGCCCGAGGTGCCACCACGTAGACGAAAATATGATGAGGTAAGATCCCATTCCTATTTTTATTTGTTGTGAGTAGGTGGAGGATAGGAATTGGGTAGGAGGGAAAATGGGTTTTTTTAGGGGGAAACTATTAAAATTTGAATGTGGGGGTTTAATGAGAAAAGGGGAACAAGGGTGGGTAGATTTAGGTAATTAAGGGGTGGGAATAGGTAATTTGGTAGGTATTGGTAGGGGAAATGGGTAGAAAGGAGGAATGTGGGAGAAAAAGGGGAGGGCTTTGTGGGTTTTTTTCCGTGACACTAACCGACATCGGTTTTCTCTTAGTCGTGTCGGTGGGTAAGGACCGGTATCGGTCACAAATGTGACAACCGATACCAGCTAGCATTGACCATGGTCATTAATGTTGATCGAGGCTAAAGAGGCAAATCCTCAAGGAGCTAAAATGGATGGGTTAAGGTGAGATATATATGTAGGGGTAGGGAGAGTTATGGGTATGGGTAGGTGAGTGAATAAGGAAGATCAATGAGAGGGGCACAATGAAAATAGGTGAGGGTCTAAGGTGGGGGTAAATAGGTGGTGGTGATTTAGGGCATAGATATAGGTGAAAGTTTAATTCGGTTAGGGTAAGTGGTATAGAGTGGGTGGCAAGGTTATATACAGTGTGATCAAGTTTGATTGTATACGTGCTAGGGACCAGCCACGGATGAGGGATAGAGTACCTCCCTTACTCATTGAGATACGGGGAGATGACATGTGAGGAGTGGATCCATGTTATAGATGTGGGTTTGAATGGCGACAGAAGCTACCGACACGTGGTCCAAGAGGTGAGCTTGATGGTTTCCCTCATCCATAGATGGGATTCAGAAACCAAGACATTCCATTTTCCGATGGGTGAGATCACCCTAGAGGATTTTTACAAGATCCTTTAACTTCCTATAGCATGTACACAGGTGTAATCAATCTCCTTAGAGGCATCTAAGGAGTTCCCGTACCCATTTTTGGAGAGGGGCTGGCATTATTAAGATTCCATAATGCCAACATGAGCTATGAGACGATGCACCAAGCCTACCCCGTGGAGATGAGGCTAGTAATGCTTTTGATGGAGGTAGTTTGCTGTTTTGCACTACCAAATGTAGAGGGTGGGAGATTCCCATGGTCACTGATGGGGGTCCTACACGACATGGTGGAGAGTAGGACTTGGTTTGCATGGGGGCCTACATTCTTGGTACAGCTATATAAGGAGTTGTGGGTGTATGGGTGACTACGGCGGTTCAACATGTGTTATACATTCTTGTTACATTGTTGGGCGTATGAGCACATTGTGTGTGTGCCTAGTTGGTATGCCCCAAGACGATGCATTCAAGCTAGGTTTTTTTGAGTGGGATACAAGTGATGGGTGTTGGTTATGGGAGAGCATCAAGCGGCTAGAGTGACACATGATGTAACCTATTACAGGTGGTTACTAGAGGGGTTGTCTAGCATGGACATTATTTGGAGGTCATATATAGGCTATCCTTCATACTAGAAGATGGTGATGGAGCTAGACGGGCTATAGAATTATAGGTGGATAGAGGGGCGAGAGTTCGGGGAGCATGTGATGCTACCCATAGACCGGGTTAGACAATTTTTTTGGGTTGCCACAGGATATACCCCCACCCTTCCCTCAATATAAGAGATATGATGTGGAGAGCCCTAGGTCTCCACCATGACCTTCAATGCTGACCGAGTAGTAGGAGGAGTATTCGGTCAACCGACGTGATAGATGATGTTAAGGTAATGCATGTGCATGTACAAATGGTGGGCTACACAAATATGAGTAGTATGGCCAAGGTTGGGGTAGCTAGATTTGGCTATTGTCATAGTGCATAGAGATGTCCTATAGGGGTAGGTGGCTACCTTGGTGACCCATTTAGGCATAGTATAGGGTCATCTAACAAATAAGGGCATAGGTTGTGACCTTGCAGCACAGTGGCCACTTTTAAGCACATGGAGTATAGGGACCAGCACACACACACTTAAGGAAGAGGGAGAGGGTAAAGATGGATATGGGGTATAGGTAGTTGCCCTACGGAGTGCAAGTAAAAGGTTTACAAGTTGATTTGGCCATGGTGTAGGGGCAGGTTATAGGTTTTCAGGGCTAGTAGGCCACCGCACAAGCACGATAATGGCCCTTCACCCCAAGTACAAGCGCAGCTCCATGGCTGATGGCACCACCACAGAAAGGGCGGGACAGGTCCCGTTATTCATGTAGGAGTAGGGAAGGGTCAGAGGCCAATGGTACCACTGCATATAGTACCCGCTACTAGATTGAGAGACGCCATGGGTGAGGTGAGATACTACTAGGATCATTTGATGACAGTAGGGATATATGTCTTATCATATGCTAAGTACAGAGCACAATAGGCCTCGACTAAGAGGAGCAGATCCCGCACACATAGTTTGGAGAGTACAGCATCCAAAGAAGTCGAGGGGCCGCCTTGTGTGATTCCACTAGTGCACTGGAGGCCAGCCTCGAGAGGTAGGACTATCGGGGCTAGACTAGGACGAGGCGGAGGGAGGTCAGCCGGACACCGAGCTAGAGGAGCAGAGGAGGAGACATATGAGATAGGTTTGGACATCATATGGGGTGATGATTGAGCTCCATGCATGATTATTTTATTGTTGATATCATATTTTTGACATATATACCAGCTTGTGTGCCAAAGATAGTGAGGATGTACATGAGAGTTTTTGAGATTTTGTTATATACACCGGCCTGCATGCCGAAGATATTTGAGAGTCATGTATATGGATACACATGTTTAGATGATTGATTTATATAGATGATGGTGATTATGTGTATATGGTTGTGTTTAACTTACTATTTTTATTTGTATATGTGATGAAAACTAAGTAGTGTAGGTATGATAGAGCCAGGTCATAGGCATGGATCGAGTCAAGTTTTTGGTTTAGGCATGGATGGAGTCAAGTTAGGCATGGATTGAGTCAAGTCATAGGCATGGATTGAGTCAGGTTTTTGTTTAGGCATGGATGGAGTCAGGTTAGGCATGGATGGAGTCAAGTCATAGGCATGGATTGAGTCAGGTTGTGGTTTAGGTATGGTTGAGTTGGGATTGGTTGAGTTTGTAATTCATTAATTTGTGTAATTAATGATGATATGGGTCACATTGAGATGTTTTATAGTAACATGCATGATAATGGTACGAATTGGTAGACATAACGAATGTATGAATGATGATGATAAAGATGTGAAGCAATTGTTGTTTTGTTTAGTTTACTTTCCAATTATTGATATAAAAAGAAAATTAACTAGGCTAGAATGTGAATAGGAAAAAAATTGGCGGTGAAGGAATTTTTAGGGTAGAGAGTGGCCGAGCTAACCTCCAAGGGCCCCATGCCCTCAGATTTCTACCTACATAGTCCTGGAGAAAAGGGACCTTAGGCCGATGTAGTTCTCCCATAAGCTAGGGAAAAATTGAGGAGGTATGAGAATGGGTTGGTAGGTTATAGGCATGGTTGAGTCGAGGTCATTTAGGTATGGGTGATTTTTAATTTGATTTTGGTGAAAGAGGAAAATTTTCCGAGATAAACGTCAAGGACCTAGTCCTGTATAGGATGATCCATACGTAATGAAGAAGTTAAAAGATAAGAGGAGGCAATAAAGCCACCTAATTAGTAAGGATCATAATGGCTTGGTCATACCTTAGATAGGCTGATGAACGTAAGACCCTAAAGACATTACATGATTGATTATTCTAAAGGTGAAGAGTAGTCACATGATCACCAAATGTCATAGTTCCAACATGCCCCTTGAGGTGGTAGGAAATGAAGGTGCGAATGGTGAGAAGGTGAAAAGTGGTTAGTTTATATGGTGTGAGGTAGCATGCCTTTTGACAAAGATCCAAGATCACAATAAACAAGTCCATGATGATTTTTTTTTCTATTTTGACTTATATTTGAGATAGATTGATCGATGCAAGAAGTCTATATGGGATGAGGAATTAAACTCCTTGAGGTCTTCATGAAGCTGATCGATGCGGGAAGATTTAGTTTCTCTTTTTCCTTTTTTTTTTTGTTTTTTTTTAAATAGGATTTACATAGCTGTCCTTTGAGGGAGGAGTCTATTTATAGTAGTGATGCAAAGAGACAGATGTCCTTTTGAGGGATTCATATTTTTATTGGAAGTTTGACTCAAGGATTTGGATCCCATGTGAGGGATTTTAAGTCATGGACAAGACTAAGGTGAAGAATCAGATTCTTATTTAGAAATCAAGGTGAAATGACCATGGGATCTCATTTGAAAGTAGACAAAAAGTATCCATGAGAATCATGCCATGTGCAGAGCCATGGTACACATATTTAAGAGAGGGTAAAAGAGTGACAGTACACACATGATTATTGTTTAATCATTGGGGATGGCATAGTGAAAGGAGGGAAGTGAATAGTGCTCAAGGGATGAGCATGAAAAGAGGTGGAAGGTGAGGCAAGACTAAAATTCAATAGTAGAATAGTAGAAGATGTAAGGCATTAAAGGGTTCAGGTTTGGGTTTACCATGGAGGGAAGATAAATGATATGCACATGATCCATAGGTATGAGTCACGATGTATGGTCCAAGCCAATTAGGAGCAAATTTTCCTCGTTTAATTTTTTCTACTTTGGTTACATGTTGATTTTCCTTTAGGACAAGGTCACCAACTTGGAAGGTTCATTCATGGACACATTTTTCATAGGCACGTTTGATACGTTTTGGTAAATTTGAAGATGGTCAAGAGAATTAAGATAGTGTTCATCTAATAACTCAAGTTGTGCTAAACAGTCCTGGTGAAAGTCATCATCATTGAGCATGTCATGGAGAGAAATGCAAAGTGACGGAATCTGGACTTCAAGAGGTAGAACAACCTTTGTACCATAGACCAGAGAAAAAGGTGTGGCAACATTGGAAGTGTGAATACTAGTACGGTATACCCATAGGGTGAAAGGAATGTTTGTATGCTAGTCCTTCCCAATATCATTAACCACTTTTATGAGAATTTTGTTCAAGGTTCTATTAGTGGATTTGGTTTGGTCATTTCTTTGTGGGTAATATGGTGATGAGAAACTTAGTTGAATACCGAAGGCGCCGTAAATTTTCTATAAGGTTTTATTTTTGAATTGTTTTCCGTTATCAGTGATGAGGCGATATGTAATGCCAAAGTGACAGATAATGTGATGATTGATGAACTCACATATTTTCTCAGCTTTCATGGAGATGAGAGGTATGGCTTCAACCCATTTGGTGTAATATTCAGTAGCAGTGATGATCCATTGATGTCAATGGGAAGAATGGGGGTTAATTTCTTAACAAGATCTAAACCCCATTAAGAGAAGGGCCAAAGGTCACGGGTGACCCGTAAGGCATGACAAGGTGTATGATGAAGATTGACATATTGTTGGTATTTTACACAATGCTTAACGTAGTCATAAAAATCATGGTTAAGGGTCGGCCAAGAATAACCTAGGTGAAGAATAAGCTTAGTAATAGCAAGGCCACCAAGTGACTTCCACATATGCCATCATGAACTTTCTTAATGGTAGAAGGAATTTTAGAATTTGTAAGGCACCATAAGAGAATACCATCAAATCCATGCTTATAGAGGAGGCCACCCATGATGAGGTAATGAGAGGCCCTTTTAATAATGGTGTGTTGTCCATTACAAGTGAGGTTGGGAGGCAAGATGAAGAGGGAAAGATAGTCCGAGTATTTTTATACCAAAGGTCACATGGGTTGGGAGTGGTGGTTCGATAGAGTAAAATTCATGAGGTAAATAAGAGGGTGTTTGGATTCTTTGTATGGTGACAAATAATTTAGAGTTGGGGGCAAAGAGGGTATCCGAGAAGCCAAGCAGCCATGGTATTTGAAAAAAATTTGGTATAATGGGGATGGCTTGAAAGGCGTAATAATCGAATGTGGTCAAAAGTATGTCCACATGTTTCTTATACTTTTGAATTATCTCATTACGACATTGGTGTATACCATTGAATTGGTTTATGACCAATTGAGAATCACCAAAGATGTTGATTGACTTGATATCTAAGGAATAAGTAGCCTGGAGGCATAATACGAGTGCTTTATATTCAACAATATTATTTGTACAATCAAAATCAAGTTTGAAAGACAAAGGAATGGGTTCACCATCAAGCGAGAATGAGGATAACACCAACCTCACCCCCACACCGACACTTGGAACCATCGAAGAAAAGTGTCATTTGGTAATCAAGTTCATCCAGGAATGGGTAACAATAGACTCATCTCAGTAAAGTCAAAATTAGAGGGTTGATCCCCAGAAATAGGTGTGTTGGCCAATTGGTCGGCAATAGCTTGGCCCTTGATGGAATTTTGATGGATCAATTTGAGGTCGAGGTTAGATAGAAGCATATGCCAGCATGCAACACTTTAAATTTGGTAAATTTTGGTATACATGAAGTGTAAGGGGTCAGTTTTGGTCACAACATAGGTTTTGTGGTTAAGTAGGTAATGGTGGAGTTTGGTGGCAATGAAAACTAAGGCTAAGCAAAAAAATTCGGCATGGGTGTATTGGGTTTCGTAGTCTAGAAGAGTATGGCTTATGTTATAAACCACCTACTCCCTATTTTTTGCATCGCGATGAGTGAGCATGGCCCCTAAGAAGTGATTGGTAGCAGAGATGTACAGGTAGAAGGTTTGATCATCTTTAGGTGGAATGAGTACGGGTGGTTGGAGAAGGTATTGTTTCAAGGCCTTAAAATCTTTACGGAAATCATCATCCCATTAAAAGGAGACATCCTTTTTGAGAGGATGATGAAATGGTTGACATCGATCGGAAAGTTGCGAAATGAAACAATGAATAGACTATAACTTACCTTGCATTCTACGGAGCTGCCACAGATTAGTGGGAAGAGGAATTTTGAGAATGGCCTTGACTTTAGCAAGGTCAACCTCTATACCATGTAAGGAAACAATAAATCCCATGAGCTTTCCTGAGAGAACCATGAAGACATAGTTCTTGGGATGAAGGTGAACACAATACTTAATGAGGTGGTCAAAGATGGTTTATAGGACAGTGAGGTGCTCGAAGTGGCATTTAGATTTGGTAAGGATATCATCCACGTAATCTTCCAATATATGGTGCATGATGTCATGGCAGATGTAATTCATAGCCCGTTGATATGTGGCACCAACAATTTTAAGGCCAAAAGGCATGACTCGATAGCAGAAGCTCCCCCAAGGGGTGATGAATGCGGTTTTTTGTTGATCCTTTGGGGAAAGCAAGATTTGGTTATGACCCGAGAAACCATCCATGAGTGATAGCATCTCATGACTAGCGGTAAGGTCAACCAGTTTGTTAATACCAGGTAGAGGAAAGTCATGTTTTTCACAAGCTAGGGTTAGTGTTTTACAAAATAAGCCCTTGCTTATTTTTGGCTAACTCCCTTCATTCCTTCCTCCCTTGGGCCTCAGCTAAATTTTTACTTTTTAGGCACTCAAAATGCTTTGGAAATGGTTTCATTGAATAGAGCATCTTCTCACTTTCCGAATGGTAAACTTTTCCTTCTAGCTCCTTGTATTTGGTGGATTTTTGAGGGAAATTTCCCATGGGAGGCCCACAAACCAATCGTAATGCACCCCGTCATCGGTGGAATGGCGGGGCGGAGGTAACTTAGAAATTTTTCATCAAATATTGGTGGGGTGCACAAATAATTTTTTTGGCCCGAAGTCCTATCAGCTAATAGGAGTGTGCCACGTGTCCTCGAAGCGTCGGGTGGTTGGAGAGTAGAAGGAAATTTTCCTTTTCTCCAAGTGATGGAAAATATTTAAATGAAGGCCCGACCGCAATGGCCCGTGCCAATCGGTCGAGAGTACCACATGTCCATGTGGTTAGCAAAAAATGAGCTTGTTCAAGCCTATGCCAATACCAAGGTGCCAAGTTTCCCATTTAGGGAAATGGTCAGAGTCAAAGAAAAATTTGGAAGTGTTCCCTCGAGGACCAATTATAACACGCCACGTGTCCTCGTGTCGTCGGTCGATTTAAACTTTTGGAAAATTTTCCAAAGATCGAAAAGGCGTAAAAAGGTAGGGAGAAGGCTCACGAGCAATAAAAACTTACCACATGTCATCAGAGCTTCAGGTGGCAGAGATTTTTGGGGAATTTTTCCCAAAGTCAAAAAGAAAAAAGAGGGAAAATTTTGAATTTTTGGCCCGCCAAGATTCAAATTTGCCCTAGTTTTTCCCTAAATCTTCATAAGGGTATAAATTTTGATCCAGAGCTCAGATTTTCACGTTCTTGGTGTCATTGGAAAGCTAGTGAAATTATCTACACAATGGAGGGCTCAATTTTGTGTTTTATTGGGGTTTAGAGAGATAAAATAAAAAGGCCTCTAGCACGTGGAGATGAAACAGAATGACATTTTAACCACCATTTTTAATTAAGTATGGCTCGCATTCTCTCCCAAAGCATGGTCAAAAACATCAAGCAATGAATTCTTCAAGGTGTACATGCCATTTTCATGTAATTTTTTTAGTGGTTGAAGCATCCTTTCACGTTTTCTCACGTTTCTCCTTCCTGAGCTCGAATTTTCACCATTAAAAGCCAAATTTGGCTCATTTTGTAAGGGTTGGACATTTTTATGTTTTACAGATTCCCTCTTTCACCATAGAAAGTGATTTTGTGGAATATCAGACCTCTTCCAATATTGTAACATGTTTTTCTACCTCTCTGCTGTTGTAATGCATGTATTTTTGATATTGAAAATGACAATGCAAGTTCTGTGAATGAGTTTCAGTCCTCTTCTTGTGTTGTTTGATTCATTTTTGATCTTTCATTACATTTTATTAGTTTTTGCATGATGTTTACTGCATTTTTGTGGTCTGGTCAATTTGTAGAAGAAAATGTTCACCACTCCTTTGGTGTATCACCTTGTTAGACTTAGTTTTATTTCCTTTGCATCTTTCATCTCTATCCCCTTGGAATTTAGAGTAGGATTTTGGGTTTGAACCTCTATAATTTTCAAGCAATAAATCTGATCGTGAGGAGTTGAGGAACTAGCCTCTAGTCTAGATATTCTTTTCCCATTTTGCAAGTCCCACACTTGGGGAAAAGATTCAATGTTGTGCAATCACACTGGATGTCCAAATATCAAACCAGAAATCTGATAAGTATCCAGGGGTGATGTGAATCTACACTAACATTTTGGCATGCCATATGGGACTTAGAGGTCTTCATATTCATTGTAACAAAGTTAATGTGCATTTTTGCAAGTTTCATGCTTGAAAAGAACCTTGATCTGCACATCTAGCGGCTCCAAAGAGGAAAAATCAACTAGTTTCAGGTAGTCATAATCTGAATATTCATGAGAAGAATCAACAAAAGATCAAAAGCTAGAGAAGAATGGTTACCTGAGTATCTATAGCTATCTCCTAGAAGAAGGCAAAAAGGAAGGAGGATTTAAAGGTCTCCATCTCCACCAAACAAAACTCTATTAACTCCTCCACCTTCTAGACCTTTCACTCAATCAACAAGGGTTCTCAGGCCAATCAGAATGGCACAACCCAACCCGTATGTCAACTTCACTGGAAACATCCCACTTGCTCTCAATGCACAAAATCTAGTTCCATTTGCAGTATTGAAGAACATCCCATACTTCACTAGAGAAAATCAGACCACTCCTGGTGATCATGTTAAAGACATTGCTAATGTTTGTGCAATCCATGAGATTGTTGAGATGTAAATTACTGTCAAATTACTGACATCTTCATTCAAAGGGAAAGCATTACAATGGTTTAGAAGCCTTGGGGCTGGTTCTATCCAAAATTGGAATCAGTTATGCATAGCTCTCCATGAGCAATTTGGAGAAAAGGGAGATAACTTGTCTCTATTGGAACAACTAACAACCATCAAGAGAGCTCCCAATGAGTAGCTAACAGACTTCAACTTCATATTTCAAAGGACTTGGGATAGAATTCCAGTGGTAGTTAGGCCAATAGCTAAAGGTGCTTTTCTATACTATCTCAAAGCTTTAAGTTTTGATATTTCCATGTTGATTCAGTCCATGGGAGGCACAATTATACCTGCAGCTTATAGCATTGCCATTAGAGTGAAAAATTGTTTGATTCAAGTGGTGTAAGCTAGCTCCTGGCCTCCCATGCCCTTATATCCAAATTTAGAAATTCCAAGGACTAGTCAAGCACCTACTATAGCTCTTATTCCCACCCCTAGGAATCAAAGATCAAATGAAACTTCTACTTCATCCTCTAGTGCTTCAAATGAACTCTAAGAAGTCATGAAACATTACAAAATTTAGGTAATGAGTGGTTACACTCAAGAGGCAACAAGCCCAAATTTTTAGACCTTCTTATCAGCCTCAATCTCAGCCTAATAGGCCACCTAATCTAGCTACAAATCAGAATCAAGCTAGGCCTCCTGCCAATAGACCATTTCAGCCCTATAATCCCAATGCTGCATCTTCCTCTAAAGCTTTAGTGCCAGTGCAAAATAATGTAGCACAAGAGTATGATTGGTGCTTCTCATTCGATGAACCTCACAACAATTATGTGCTTCGATGGTGCCTTGAACCAAGCCTTGATGGTGACAACAACTGGCGTAGAGGGTGAGGTGAGTCAGGAAACAAACCAACAACAAGGAACATCCCAACAAAATGCAGCTTTAAATGAGACTACACTAGTGAATTGGCAAGCTAAGGATTTTTGTGGTATGAATCAAGTAATGTCTCAAAGTATAGAAACCAATAAAATGTCAAAAAAGAGGAATATTGGTGAAGGGTAGTCATTGGCTCCAGGTGATCCACAACCTTCCATCACTCCATAAAGTGTTGGCAAGAAAATGCAGTTCCAAACATGCAAGGACAGCCCAAGCCACCTTCTAGACCAATTCAAATGCCAGATGTTTCTTCCTATGTGCAAGAAAAGAATGTGTAGACCAAGGGGTAGAAAAGAGATGTTTCATCTCCATTCAACATCATTGATCAGATGAAGAAGACAAATGTGAATATATCTATGTGGGAATCATTATCCATTCCAGGCCAAAGAGATCTCCTACAAGATGCCATGAAGGATTGGTCAACTTCAAATCAGCAAGTTCATATGTAAGAGAAGGTACTCATAAATGCTGCTTAGCCTAAAGGGAATCATGGAGGTCAGCAAGGTAAAGTTTTGAATCCCCCTCCATTCTATGTTTCATTGATCATTGGGGATAAACTAGTACACAATTGCATGATTGATTCTGGGGCAAGTAGTTCTGTAATGCCCAAGCAAATAGCTAATCAGTTGGGCCTCCAATATGAAGTCATATCCAAAGGGGTAGTGTAATTAGATGGGACAGCAGTAACAATAGTGGGAGTGATCGAGATTTGAATCTTACTTTGCATGCATGCCCCAATGTCACTGTGTTGTAAGATGTGTCAGTGATAGATTTTCCACCACTCTTTGCCTTATGCTTGTCAAGGGACTTCACAACTAAAATTGGAGGCTACTTATCTACTGATTGGTCACACATGTTGTTTAGAACAAGATATGGGACTAAGGCCACAATCAGATCTGAGCCTATTGCAAACTTTCACATTGAGCCTCATACTCCAAGCCAAATCAATGCCAATTGTTTAGCATTTGATCAAGAAGATTATCCAAGCACAGATGAAGCTGATATAAAGGTTGGAAGCATCCAAGATTTGACTCTTAATGAGTGGTCAAGAAAGGTACATACTTTTGATCCCTACCAAGAAATAGAAGAATGTGAGCTAGGAGTTTATTGCATACATGAAGAAAATCAGCCTATTCCTAGCATCACCAAATAAGACCATAAGGATGATAATGAGGTATGGCAGCTGTTATTTGATTGATCAAGAAGTAGACAAGGTGCAGGAGGGGGAGATATGCTTGTTTCACCTCAAGGAATAAATTATTATTCAGCTTTGAGATTTTAATTTGCATGCTCTAAGAACACTGTTGAATATGAAGCTTTGATACAAGGATTGTATTGGTCAATTAAAAGAGGTATAAAAAATCTACAAGTCTTTAGTGACAGTGAGCTGATTGTTAACCAAGTTAGAGGACAGCATGCTACCAAGAATGATCTGCTCAAGTGTTACAAAAATAGGGTGTGGGACCTCATTAAATATTTTGAGGGCTTTAGCATCATTTCCATCCCTAGGAAATAAAACCAAGTTTTTGACAGACTTACAGCTAGTTGGAGCAGCCTTTAATGTTGTTGAAAGTATCAAGGAAGATAAAGTACAACCAAGCATTCATGTGATTGTAAGGCCATTAGTGCTAGACAATAATGTAAGTTGGCAAGTGTTTGAAAATGATCAACAAATCATCAATTTCTTACAAGAAGAAGCTGAATTCTTAGCCAAAAATTAAGAAAAATTAGAACAACAGTATGGTGATCAAGTAGTACAGCTGAGAACCAACAAACTACCAAAAGGACTTGTCACTTTGGAGTCCATCTTTAATCCTAATGATCAATTTAGGAAAGAGAAAGAAAACATCCAAGTCAAGGGAGAAGATTCAATGCCCATCTTGGTAGGAGAAGGCAAGTCACTTCAAATTGGTAAGGTAACAACCGAGCAAGAAAGGTATGAGTTTATGCAGCTTTTTCAAGAGTTCCTTGATGTATTTTCTTGGAGTTATGAAGATTTGAGAGGTTTCAATCCCAAGTTAGCTCAACATACAATAGAATTAGATCCAAGTGCTAAACCCATCAAGAAAAAGTAAAGGCCAGTCAATCCACACATGGAGCCTCTCATAAAGAAGGAACTGAATAAGTTAATAGAGGAAAATATCATATTTCCTATCAAGCATTCTAGTTGGGTTGTAAAATTGGTTCCAGTTAGAAAGAAGAGTGGAGAAATCAGATTGTGTGTAGACTTCAGAGATTTGAATAGAGTATCCCTCAAGGATCACTACCCACTTCCTTCTATGTAGTAGATTTTGTAAGTTGTTGCTGGCTCGAGAGATTTTCATTACTAGATGGTTATTTAGGGTATAATTAGATCATGATAAGGGTGTATGATCAGTTCAAGACAGCCTTCACCACCAAATGGGGAACTTATGCATATAGAAAAATGCCATTTGGGATGTCCAATGCTAGAGATACCTTCCAAAGGGCAATGGATATGGATTTCAAGGGATTAATCAATAAAATGGTGCTGGTATATTTAGATGATATCATTTTTTTTTCTAAAAATACAAGAGATCATTTCTTTCATTTGAGACAAGTGTTCCAAAGATGTAGAAGATTTGGGGTATCCTTGAATCCCAAAAAATGTATTTTTATATCCCATGAAGGAAAGCTCCTTGGCCACATTGTTTCCAAATTAGGACTATCAATTGATCCAGATAGAGTTGAAGCCATTAAAACACTTCCATTACTAACTTATAAGAAATCCCTCCAAAGTTTCTTGGGAAGGATCAATTTTGTTCGAGGTTTGTGCCAAATTTTACATCCCTTGTCAAGCCAATAACTATGATGTTGAAGAAAAGCATGGCTTTCAAATTTACAACGATGTAAGGTAAGGCAAGTTTTGAGGCAATTAAAGAGGATATCTCACAATCTCCAACTCTCATTAACCCATATTTCTCCAAGGATTTCATCATGTATGCATTTGGAGGTGATGATACAATCTCTATAATTTTAGTAGATCGAACAAAGAAAATGTAGAGAAGCCATTACATTCTTTAGCCAAATCCTGGAGAAATATGAGGTGAGGTACTCTTTCATTGAGAAGCAAGTTCTTGCAGTGACTAAGAGCTTGAAGAAATTTAGGCATCTAGTTTCAAACAATAAGGTTCAACTGCTAGTTTCTCATGTGGGAGTTAAAGACTCCCTCCTCAACAAATATTTAAATGAAAAATGTGCATGGTGGATTACTCGTGTCATGGAGTATGACATTGAGATCAAATTCACCAAGCTAGTTAGAGGAAAATGATTATGTGAACAACTGGTCTTGAGAAAATCAATGGAAGCATGCAATGAGAAGGATGTTGTTTTGGTGTTGCAAAACAACCAAGAACAAGGTAATTTTCAAGAAGAGAATGATGGTGTCCTCACTCCTTGTTGGACCCAAGACATAGTGCACTTCCTACACACATGCCTATGCCCTCCAGAGATGAACAAAACCAAGAGAAGACACTTCAGATTGTAGGCTGTCCCATATGCACTTGTTGATGGTGTTTTGTTCAAAAGGGATGCAAATGGAGTGCTGTTGAGATGCATTGGAACAAATCAAATTGATAGAACATTGGAAGAGTTCCATGGTGGGATAGTTGGAGGTCATTTTTCTCCAAGAGTGACAGCCCTCAAGATCATGAAGGCTGGCTATTATTGGCCCAAGGTATTCAGTGATTGTTATGCATGGATCAAGAGGTGCAAGAGTTGTGATTTTTTCATAGGCAAAGAGAGATTAGCTGCCCTTCCATTGCACCCAATTTCAGTTGACCAGCCATTCATGCAATGGGGTTTGGACTTCATTAGAGTCATTAACCCAAACTCAAGCCAAGGACACAAGTGGATTCTAATAGCCATAGATTACTTCACCAAATGGACTGAGGTAGTGGCACTTAAGGAAGCAAATGAATCTAGCATTCTAGACTTCTATGAAGGGATAGTAACCAGATTTGGTATACCTGCCACTATAATATTAGATAATGCATTGGCATTCATAGGATCAAAGGTGACCGAATGGGCTGTCAAGAATGGGATTTATCTAAGCACTTCATCAAATTATTACCCTCAAGGTAATGGCCAAGCTGAGTCTACAAACAAGAACTTGTTAAGGAAACATCAAGAGGACTCTTGATAAAAATCAGAGGACTTGGCATACTAAACTGAAATCATCCTTGTGGGATGATAGGATAACTCCCAAGAGATCTACCAAGTAATTCTCCATTCAAGCTTGTTTATGGAAGAGAGGAAATTTTGCTCATGTCACTTGAGTTGCCAATGTTAAACCTCATGAAATAATTGGAATTGTTGGAGTTTGAACCCATGGAGGTTAGATATGTAGAATTAATGGAGCTCCAAGAGATCGAGAGAGCATGCAGCCCAAGCAATGGAGAAGGATCAAGCCTTGATCGGAAGACTTTTGATAGGAAAGCTAAGGCTAGAACCTTCCAAGTTGGAGATCCATTATTGAAATGGGATGCAGACCAAGAAAAGCCAAGAATGCATTCAAATTTTGATGCCATTTGGAGTGGTCCCTACATGCTCACAAAGTGTAAGAAGAACAATGCCTTCCAATTGTCTACATTAGATTGTGGAGAACTGCAGATTCCAGAGTTAATGGGATCCATCTTAAACATTGCTATTAGAAGGGAACTCTCCACCTTGTATATATTAGCTTATATTTTCATTCCTCCAAGTGCTTATGCACATGGTTTTGTTGTAGCTTAGTTTTTACTTTCCCTAAGTGCTTTGGCACAAGCTTGCTGTCCCAAACATGTAGTTTTGCAGGCCATGTTCTAGATCGGTGATGATTCTACTCTCACAATCTTCCTCCTTATAATTTTCTAATCAGTTGGGGTACCAAGAAGAGGATTTTATGACTCCATGCCCAATGGTTTGCTTCAGAAACTGATAATTTCATCCATCGGGTAGATGACCCCTCTAAGTCACCAAAATTGTTATCCAAAATAAGCCCCTTGCTTATTTTTTGGCTAAATCCCTTCATTCCTTCCTCCCTTGGGCCTCAGCTAAATTTTTTTACTTTTTAAGCACTCAAAATGCTTTGGAAATGGTTTCATTGGATAGAGCATCTTCTCATCTTTCCAGAATGGTAAATTTTTCCTTCTAACTCCTTGTATTTTTCAAGTTATGGTTCAGAGAAGTTTTGGAGGGAAATTTTCCCATGGGAGGCCCACCAACCAATCAGAATATGCCATGTCATCAACATAATGGTGGGGGTGGAGGCAACTTAGAAACTTTTCAATAAATATTGGCGGGGTGCACAAAGAATTTTTTTGGCCCGAAGGCCCGCCAACCAATAGGAGTGTGCCATGTGTCCTCGAAGCACTGGGCGGCGGGAAACAGAAGGATATTTTCATTTTTGCCAAGTGATGGAAAATATTGAAATGAAGGCCCGACCGCAATGGCCCATGCCAATCAACAGCTGCCACATGTCCATGTGGTTGGCAAAAACATTAAGGTAGGCCCGTAAAAGAGAAAGAGCTTGTTCAGCCCACACTAATGCCAAGGCGCCACATGTCCCATTCGGGAAATGGTCAAAGTCAAAGAAAAATTTGGAAGTGTGCCCCCGAGGGCCAATTAGAACATGCCACGTGTCCTCGGAGCATCGGGTCGGCGAAACATTTTGGAAAATTTTCCAAAGACCGAAAAAGGCGTAAAAAGGTAGGGGGAAGGCTCGTGACCAATAAAAACTTGCCATGTGTCATCGAAGCTTCGAGTGGCAAAGATTTTGGGGAAATTTTCCCAAAGTCAAAAAAAAAAAAAAGGGAAAAATTTTGTATTTTCAGCCCTCAAGTTCAAATTTGCTCTAGTTTTTCCCTAAATCTTAAGAAGGGAATAAATTTTGATCCGAGCTTAGATTTTTTGAGAAGCGTTCTTTATGTCATTAGAAAGATGGTGAAATTATCTACATGATGGAGGGATCAGTTTTGTGTTTTTATGGGGTTTAGAGAGAGCAAATAAAAATCACCTCTGGCACATGGAGATGAACAAAGCCCGACATTTCAACCACCATTTTTAATGAAGTATGGCTCACATTCTCTCACAACATGGTCAAAAACATCAAGGAATGAATTATTGAGGGTGCCCATGCCATTTTAATGTAATTTGGTTAGTGGTTGAAGCATCCTTTCATGTTTTCCCATTTCTCCTTCCTGAGCTTGAATTTTCACCATTAAAAGCTAGATTTGGCTCATTTTGTAAGGGTTGGACATTTTTATGTTTTGTAGACTCCCTCTTTCACCCTAGAAAGTGATTTTGTGGAATATTAGACCTCTTCCAAGATTGCAACATGTTCTTCTTCCTCTCTGCTGTTGTAATGCATGCATTTTTTATATTGAAAATGACAATGCAATCTATGTGAATGAGTTTCAGTCCTCTTCTTGTGTTATTTGATTCATTTTTGATCTTTCATTACATTTTATCAATTTGTGCATGATGTTTGCTACATTTCTGTGATCTGTGTCAATTTGCAGAAGTAAATTTTCACCACTCCTTTGGTGTATCACCTTGTTAGACTTAGTTTTATTTCCTTTGCATCTTTCATCTCTGTCCCCTTGGAATTTAGAGTAGGATTTTGGGTTTAAACCTCTACAATTTTCAAGCAATACATCTGATAAGAGGAGTTGAGGAACCAACCTCTAGTCTGGAGATTCTTTTCCCATTTTATAAGTCCCACACTTGGGAGAAATATTCAATCTTTGTCATGTAAATCACACTGGATGTCCAAATATCAAACTAGAAATCTGATAATCATCTAAGGGTGATATGAATTTTCACTAATAGTTTTGGCACACTTGGTGGGACTTAGAGGTCTTCATCTTCATTGTAACAAAGTTTATGTGCATTTGTTGCAAGTTTCATGTTGAAAAGAGCCTTGATCTACACATCTGGTGGCTCCAAAGAGGAAATATGATACTTGCCTCTATGAAAGGTGATGGGTCACTGAAATGGTTTAGGTGTGCCCTTCATGATCAAACTTCACAAAACAATGCAAATTAGAAGGGACACAACCTATGACATAAATCTAGGGTCTACCAAGTAACATGTTATATTGAAATTCCCCCTCCAAGATGTAAAATAACTCTGGAACAGTATGGGGGCCCATGCAAACATGGAGGATGACGGTGCCAAGTGTGGAAGTGATATCATCATTAAATGAACACAACATGATAGGATGTTTATGTATGTAATTATTAGGTATGCACATTTGGTCAAATACATTGGAGGGAATGATGTTAATGCTAGTGCCCCCGATATATAGCACATCATACATGTATATTATCAAAATGGATGGAGATGAAAAGGGCTAGATCAAGGTCATCAGTATGGTGTGGTGCGATCTCTTCATTTGAGAAGCTGAGGGTGGCTACTTGGTTAGTAGGTGGAGGTGTAGAATAAGGTGGTAATTTGGTGAGAGAAGCTATATGATGAGGTGTAATAATGGAGGCTAAGGGCGTAGGGTCATCGGGTAAAACCTCAATAGACCGAAGAACCTCCATGAGAGCTTGGCGATGAGATTCAAAGGTTTGGATGAGGTCGTATAGGGAAATTTTGAGGAGGATTGGTGTAATTGTTTTAGCATCACGGGATGTGTAACCCCATTATAAATCGACATGCGGGGCCATGGATAGTGACTTTAGGTGTGGGTGTAGATGGTATGTTGGGTATAGGGTTGGTTTCCTTTTCCTTGTCTTTTTCCTTTTGAGCGTGGGTAGAAACATGGATCATGTTGATTTGAGGTGGGGAGGTAGGTGAAGTAGGTGAGCCATGAAAGGTTTAGCGACAAGAAGGGTAGAAGCCAAGAGCTAGGAAGGAACCTTGTGAAATGCGCTGGGCACACCAACATTTGGGTGGAGGTTTGGCGAGTTCTATGATATGAAACATGTTAATTTCAAATCTTGGAGGTGGCTCTAAGAGTTGTGGGGGTGGAGGTCTTGGTCATTGAGTAGGTGTGAGGGAAGAACTATGGAAACCGGTCTGGCAAAATGGGGTCCTCATCGAGAAGGTCATCATCATTAAAGGTTTTTTCAGGGAGGACATAACTAGACAAGAACAACCTTCAAAGCCTTACAGTCCTCTACATCGTGTCCTGGTACATGATGGTAGGTGAAAATTTTGGTTTCTTCAAACCCCTTTGGTTTGGGCTTGAGTGGGTCATAAGGTCTAAGAGGGGGTAATGTGATGACGAAAGTTTTGAGGAGGTTGGTTAAGATTTTGGAATAGGATCCTGCTAGTGGGTCACAATGGGAGGCGAATGTGGGTTTGGGTACGGATGTAGCTGATTATATAGGAAGAGTCTTTGCCAAAGGGGGAGAAGGTTGGGCTATGATCTTAGGTGTTGGTCATATCTACTTAGGTAGGGGCATGGTAGATGAATTGGAAATAGAGTGTGTGGTTGGTTTAACTACCTTATTGGAAGGTAGTGGATTTTTACCTTTAGCTTGCACCTTCTTGGGTAAAGGTGATATGGGCACATGATATTTAGAGGGAAAAGTGGTTGGTGGAAGAGGGTGGGTTACCCACAGGGATAATCGAGGTGTTTTGGAGGTAGATGGCCGGTTGTGTAGGAGGTGTAAGGGAAATGGAAGGAAGTATCATGGGTAGTGAAGAAGTTATCAACGGTATTGGAGGTATGGGTGGTAAAAATGTTGCAGGTGTGGGCGGAGGTTATTTCGATGCTTGGGTATATTAGAGGTCTACAAGGAGGAATGGGATGCGACATTCTTGGTTTACCAATGGATGGGGGTTTCTTAGCTAGGGTCGAGGGTGAGGTCCTAGGATAAACGGAAGGGTTAAAGGTGATGAGGGTGTGATTGGAGAGGTTGGGGTATGGGATCTATGGGATTGGTTCTTCTATTTAGGGGTTGGGTTAAATTTGGTGTTGGATTTGGATGATGTTGCTAAATCCAATTTGATGGGTGGATGAGTAAGGCTAGCCATTGGGATGACCCCTAAAGTAGTAATAGGTTTAGGTAAGGAAGATGATGTAGGAGTGGTTTGAGATGTAGATACATGTTGGGTTATGGGTAGAGGTGTGAGTTGAGCCATGACCGGGTATATTGGGAGAATTTGTGATAGTTTTGGTTGTGTTTGGTTTGGTCGGCCAAAATAATTTTATATAGATAGTGGAGGTGTCATTGAGTGACATCTACATTTGTGTTGAGATAGGAAGTAGAAGACAACCCCAAAGTAAGGATCTGTTCACATAGTCCAGAAATCAGCTAAGTGTTAGAATGAAACTGTTGTGGGTGAGGTGGACATGGACCCAATGGTGATTCCCATAAAATGTGTTTTAGATATGGGGAATTTTCTAGCTTTAGACTCGTGCGTAAAAGAGTCAAAAGTAAGTCAACAAGATCTTGGGTAGGTGATGGAGAATGGTCACCTAGAGGTAATGAAATTTCTCTTGGATCTTTGATAGGTGGATAAGATGATGGGTAACCCTTTATAAGTCGAGGAGATGAAAGAGCTTCTCCCATGGATCGAGAGGTACTACTGTAACGGATCTCTAGGTGGAGAAGCCAAAGGTGAAGTGATCTTGATGTTAACAAAATGATCCTTTGCAGGTGAGGGAGGAGATAAAGGGTGTTCTTCTGTGTATGGAGGAATATGTGAAGTGGGTTCATGTGTAGGTGGAGGGCTTCAGGCTAATATTTCCTCTATGGAAGGAATATGAGGTAATTGGGAAGCAACTGGTGCATCACTGAAAATAGCATCGACCTCGCGGGTATGGCTATCATTAGTTAAGGTCTCTCCAATTTGATCGGAAGAATGTGCATGATTAGGAAATGGTTTCTTGAAGATGTGTATGTTTTTATTGGTAGGTGAATTTGGATTATCCAAGACTAACTCACTATTCTTGAGCATTTCCTGGACAATGTTCTTGAATGTGATGCAATTTCCATGATTATGAATTTTTACTCGATGATAGTTATAGAAGTTGTGCTCTTTGTACCATGGAGGTATGCGGCGAGAAGGATAAAAACCAAAGTGTGGTTTTATAGGGGGAAGGGTGATGGCACTAGCTTTAATGATCTTTTCTAAAATAGAAGAATAAGGCTCCCTAATTGGGGTGTATTTATTTTGTTCTCTTCTGAATTGAAAAGTCTTAACAGGGGAAAGATTAGATGAGGGCTTAGCCTAATTTGATGGATGGGATGGGCCAACCTTGAGTACCACAAAGCATTAGTGGTTCCCTTGGCTTTTGAATAATTTTTTTGGTTTTGAAGAAGAAGAGGTATCATTTGACTTGTCGATTTCTTACTATGTAGTTTTATTTTATTTTCTTTGATGGGGTGAATCTCTAGCTTTTGTGCCATGGTGAATGCCTCATCAAAGGTTTAGAAAGTCTCCGCACCTGCGAGGTCAGGTGTGATATATCTAGCACAAGCCCGAGTGAAGAGATCTATGAGTTTGGTTTTTGTAATTGGAATGTGAGTTAATTGATTGGGCTACGCCAATGAGAGACAAAATATGCAATAGACTCGTCATCATATTGACATATAGAGTAAAGGTCACATGATAAACTTCATAACAAAATTGATGGAGAAGTGATCTAAGAAGGCTTGGATACCTGATTAAATGAAAAGATAGAATTCATAGGTAACCCACTATACCAATCTAATGTGGGCCCTGGCCGAGACATGAGAAATGTCCTTAGAAGAAAAGCATCATCATAGGCAATTAGATAACACCCATTTTTTAAAGACTACAAATTTTGTTACGGGTCCTCTTTGTTATTGAAGTGGTTAAATTTAGGCATCTCCCAATGTACAGGATATAGACTAATAGGAATAGATGGGTTTATGGGATCATTGCAAATTTCATCGTAGGTGAGAGTTGTGAGAGCTAGAAACCAATGTCTCCGTGTTTACATATTTTCCATCATTAACTTGATGAGGTCATTGGTAGGTGGTAATGGATGGGTACCTCATGTAGCGTAAGAGGGTTAGTTGTGGACATATGATGGAGGTGGCATTCCAAAGCATATGGTGATGCCACATAGGTAGGTTGTGAATGAGAGAGTGAGATAGGAGGTACATACCCCGAATGAAGATGGATGAAATAGGAGGTTGCTTGATAGTACATGTACGGAGGTGGAAGGGTCGAGGTAACCCTAGTAGCGATGGGGGCTAAGGACTATGGAATAGAAAGGACAATGTTTTGAAAAGGGGTAGGGGTCATCAACACCGGGGGTGGTTGTGTTGCTATGGGTATATGTGAGACAATAGGCATGGATGAGGTTATGTTCTAGGTGGTGGAAAAATGAATAGTGGATGTTGTGGGTGCAATAGATGTGGTAGATGTGGCGGTCATAGTAGGTATAGGGCCTAGCTGCAAAATGACCGTGGGAAAGGTAGGTGTGTGTAATGCAGAGCTAGAAGGGATTGACACTGAAGTAGGAACAAGATTCAGGGGGATAGATATGAGCATGCCATATACCAATTGACCTGAGGCATCTCGAGTGGACTAGTGGGAAAGATAGGACTATAAGACAAAAGGGTTCTAGTCAAGTAGTCATGTGAACTCTTCGTCACCGTGGCGATAGTAATATGTTGGGTAGGATCCATGGGTGATATAAAGGAAGGTAGTGAAGGACTAGGTGGGAGTGGTTGGTAACTAGCATGGAATATGAGGGCATTTTCTTGACTATGGGTCAGCACCATGTGAATAAGTATTGATTTGGTGGGACTACTTTCTGTAAATGACATAGAAATACAACAGAAAATGGGAAAAACAAACAGTGGTAGTTGGATTGGGTAAAAATGTCAACTGAAATTTGAATAGGCTAACCAATACTAGTTAGAGTAAACTAATGTCGGTCATTGTGGAAAATGAACAGTTTTCCAAAACAAGGAAAAAGGCTAATAATCTGCTAGGTGGATGAGTTATAGATGGATTTTATCAGGAAAGAGAAGACGATGAAACTTACAGAGACTCTGAAGAACAAATAATATAAAATAGGTGTCCTTTTGGGTAGGTTAACCAAAATAACAATAAACCAACATCGGTTGGGTAAAACCGATGACGGTCAGAGGGTAATTGACGATGGTTGCTAGACCAACACCGATTACTGTGAAATTGAAATAGAGATGAAGAAAATGTGGTTGTGATTTAAAATCAAGTATGGAATCAGACCCAGGATTTTGAGAATGATGAAAATGATGTCTAGGCACACTTAGATGAAGTTGGAATACACTAACTATGATGAGGAGCGTGCAAGGAAAAAAATAAAAAGATGAAGAACATGTCTTCTCAGCTTAAAACACAAGTCAAGGAGAAACACTAAGAAATATGATCCTAAGAGCATTATTTCCTTTATTTTTGTTTATCTTATGCTATTTAGAATACTGACTCATGAACTTTAGAATAGATTTTTTGGTGAGGAAGGCTTCCTACGAAGAAGGAGATCTACAAGGAGAGGTTTCAGTTATGTTGTGGTGGGGGTGGGCCGTCATATCCGAGATAATGAATCGACAAAATTAATGAGTTGGGTGCCCATTGTGCCATGATCATGTGATCACCTACAACTTCTTTTGGGTGATATTTTGTTTAAGAATGTGTGTATTTTTCATTTTTTTGATGTTTGGTAAGACTCGAGAGAGAAAGAGAAATAAAGTGTTTTTCTATGATTCATTTGTCAACCATCAGTTGGACATGACTTCCAAAGCATATAGGTTTCCCTCATTTAATGTAAGCTAATGCACTAAAGAAGAATGAAATACATTTCATTTTAAGTCCAAATAAAAATATTTAATTTGATGACACAAAAAGATGAAGAGGGGAGAGTATGATCTTTCACTAATGCAATACTGATGAAAGAAAAGAAGAATTCTTTTTATAGCACCAAAACATGATTGCTTTGAGACAAATAGAAAGAAGAGAAGATTCCAGGGGAGAAATTTTAATGTGAGAACCTTTCAGAAAGGAAACAAACATACAAATTTTCACCTAGAAATGAAGAAATGTAAGGAACCCCGAATGGGTCCCACCAGTGTGCCAAAATGTTTCACCTAATTCTTAGAGAATTTCTTTGAATATTGACAAAATAGATAAGGGTAAATGGGATAGGAGGAATACCTATTAAATCTTGTTGAAGGTTATTGCACGTGTATGACTTCTTGATCCACAACTGATCATGAGAGCTTCCTTTTGGCTAGGAGGAACTACCTGAAATGAACAACAAGACCACCAAAAGAGATTAAATAGCATATGATAGTGGACTGCCTAGCATATGCTAGTTCTGGAGGTGTGATACTCCCTAGAAGGATTTCAATCCACTATTTAAAATAATTAAATGTTAACAATAACTGAAATCCTACTATAGTTAAAATGATTTAGGTATCTCATTCGACTACATTGAACAAATTCGTTAACAACAGGCTAAGATATGATTGAATCTGAAGGTCAAGGTCTTTGTCAGAGTACTGGTAATGGTCAAGGTCTGGTTTTAGGTGTTTGGTGGGGAAGTTAGGATCTATTCTTGGTCCGAATTTCTTTGAATATTGACAAAATAGATAAGGGTAAATGGGATAGAAGGAATACCTATTAAATCTTGTTGAAGGTTATTGCACGTGTATGACTTCTTGATCCACAACCGATCATGAGAGCTTCCTTTTGGCTAGGAGGAACTATCTCAAATGAACAACAAGACCACAAAAAGAGATTAAATAGCATATGATAGTGGAATGCCTAGCATATCCTAGTTCGGGAGGTGTGATACTCCCTGAAGGATTTCAATCCACTATTTAAAATAATTAAATGTTAACAATAACTGAAATCCTACTATAGTTAAAATGATTTAGGTATCTCATTCACTACATTGAACAAATTCGTTAACAACAGCTAAGATATGATTGAATCGAAGGTCAAGGTCTTTGTCGAGTACTGGTAATGGTCAAGGTCCGGTTTTAGGTGTTTGGTGGGGAAGTTAGGATCTATTCTTGGTCCGATGGTAAAACACGAGAGACGGACGTCGGTCTAGTGTAACCAATGATAGTTCGGATGGACTGACGATGGTCATAGGTAAACCGACATCGGTAGAGTCAGTGACGAAACTTATTAAAATATTGGTTTTAGGACAGATCTGAGGCTAAATGAAGATGAAGAGGGCAATGAAAAGGTCTATGGAGATCTTAGGTATACTCAGAGGTGTTTAACAATTAGGTATGGGAAATTTAGTGGTGTGGGTGAAGGAATGATCAAAATTGCATGAAGGTAAATGGTGGGAGAATGGGGGTGTAAGTAGAAACCGATAACAGATGTATGTAGAGCCTACTAAAATGAAAATGGATGAATGCTTTGTTAACAAAATACTTACTATCGTATGAGCTTGATGGTTGGATGGAAATGGTAGTTGATCAGATGGATGGAATTTAATGTGGTGATGGTTCTTCCTGGATGCTTTTGTGAATGTAAATGGCTCTGTGATCACTTACAGTGCTGGATATGGCTATTCGAGATGCGTGTGTGAATATTGATTCTTCTTACATGTAAAGCCTTGGTTTTCCTCCCTTGCTCTATGAATGTCCCAACCTCGAAATAAGGTTGTTTTGGGGAATAAATGGTAACCGACGATGGTTCTAGGTTGACCAATGGTGGTTTAGGGTGATCGGCGTCGGTTAGGGTGGGATTGTCTAGGTCTTCTAAAAATGTGTAGATCCGCTTGATTTTTTGGATCTTCTTTATTTTCCTTCATGGATTAGAACGGAAGCTACTTTTTAATGGGTGAGAATATGGTTAGAGGGAATGTAGGCTTTGATTTTTAGGGTTTAGGTAGGTCTCAATTAGTTATGGAAACATACTAAGAATATATTTGGGATGAGGTGGCTAGGTGAGGTGTATGGGTGAGGTGGTGGTGTGAGAATTATCTCAATTAAGATATTTAAATAATAAATATTACGAGATTATGAATTAATTTAATTAAATTAATATTAGTGTGGGGTGAAAGGGGCCATGGTTAGGTGAGTGTGTTCAAGGTGATTATTTGACGTGGGACCGAGGGGATTGTGACCCAATTTTGGTGTCTACACTATCCTAAGTAACTTAAATACACAATTATGATGTCATTTGTATTTTGTGACAATTATATGGTTTCACATCTTTGTTATTACAGCATGGAGGCATTTCTAAATTCTCATAAGTCTTGTCAAATTTTTTTGTCCTTTTTCATATTACTCATTTAAATCATGAATATATCCTTTCATTTAACTAACTTGAGAATAAGGTATTTTAATTCAATAATTTACAATTCCCACAATGTTATTAATCCTCAAATCAAAAATATAGTCCTCTTTTTGTTATAAGTTATGTTTATAAGTTTTGCATCTCTATTATCATGCTCGATATTGGAAATTATTCTAATTTAAAATATTATTTCTAGGTGTATCCATCATAATAATCCTCTTTTATGCGATTTCCCAATTTTGATAACATTTTTCAAGAATTAATTTGATATACAAGAATAATCCCTTTTGCTGTCCTTGTTTAGGTTTTATATTTGTTTAAAACATATATTTTCCATTCTTACATGAATAGGTTTATGTTGCACTCGTTCAAATCTCATGATCTTCATTATGAGCTCATGACCATTGATTCTTCACTTATAGTTTCAAAATAAAATAAGAATTAATTATAGTTTTTAGGTTGGCAATACTTCTTATAAGTTTCATAAATGACATAAAATATATAAGATCCTTATCTTATTTATTGTCAATAATATAAGTATTAAATCATATTATTTCATTATACATGTAGTTACATTAATTGTTTCATAACTTGTTTAATAATGAATACATTTAATATTACGACTAAATCATAATATGGAATATTAATTACCAATCACTCTAGGTTTATAGATCATAACCATTGTTGTTTATCCCAATGGCCTTAACTTTCAATTTTTTTAATCACAAAATATGGTAATAACCTTTTCTTTTAATATCCTAGAAGACATAATAATTGTAAAATGCTCTTTTATCATCAAAATCTTTTGTCATAATAGTTTAATTATTACCAAGTCCCCTATAGGTCATGATGATATTTATTATTTCATTGTGTGTGTGTGTTTCTTTACGTAACCCATTATGAAATTATTATTATTCTCACTTTGCATTCATATAATATTATAATTAATCTCTTAAGGGTCAATACATATAACTTTACAAATATAGTCATTTATAACATATACATCATGGTGGACCTAATCCAAAACAATTAGTCTTTCGATTTTTCTTACTAAGGTAAAACCAAAAACCCTATCTTGTATGATGGGAAAAATGTGTCTAAACACCATGCACTCTTCTCATCCATTCAACAAGGGTATTCGAGGCAATGAGTAAAGGGCACACTAGGACCGACACATAAACGAATAGAATTAAAGGGGGTACAAGGACCATTATGATTGCATACCCCAAGGGAAGTAGTCCTTACACTATGAAAAACTAAGGTTTCCAAGGCCTTAGGTTGAAGAAGATGAAGGAACCCTATGGATGTATCTACACTATGGGGGAAATGATAAATAAAATAAGCATGCAATATCTATGTCAACCAAAGGAAATCTTGTAACATGAAATGGAGAATTGAAATATAATATTCTAACCTAGCATGTCCATAAAATATTAAGTTAACGTAGAGTATGTAATGAATGTAAGGAAATACTCTCTAAAAAATTACAAAGTGGGTTAGAGAGATTACATGTTTGAGGGTGGTCATTGATGCATCTATCTCCCAAAGGACCATACACCAAAAGATAACAACTTTCAGGTGAAGAAGGGGAATAATCCCGTCATAGCTCACTATAGATGACCCAAAATTACAAGCAAACCAATCCAATCAAGAATAATTTCCTATCTAAGATTCAAGATGTAAGAAATCCAGAAGTTGAGTGAGTAGGTGCAAGCTGGAATAATAAAGAAAAACTAATGGTGAGTTCCTTTGTTTTTGAAATTGTCAAGGCTTATTGTGTCAAAATGAGAGTTTGGGTATTTATATCAATCCGATCACCCATGGGTGAAGGTGTCGATAGGGAATTTGAATTTACATTGATGTAATCGCCTACAAGTGATGGATTCAGAAAGGGGAGAAAATGCAAGGGGATATGTGCAAAGTGTCATGGGAAGAAAGGATAATTCAAAACAAAAGAAATGGGGTCATGAGAAAGCTAGATGTCGGGATAACGTGAAGGAAAAATAAGAGGATAAAATAAAAAGAAATATATAAATGGGACCAAAAATTTCTCTCTCCATGTATCATCCCTAACCCAATGGTTACATGAATAACCATACCCCTATCCCTAATGAGCCCCTTAAGGAACCCATTACTAGAGATAGATGCATTAGTGACCTCTAACATGAAAAGAGAATTGTTAGTAACATGTATGAAAATAGAAATCATAAAAAATTAGTTTTATACATATGCCCCAACCGTTGATTACCGTCATGTCACAATATCAAAACATGGGGTAGTCAGCAAAAAGAATGATACATAACACTAAAACTAAAATTAAGTACTTGAAAGTAAGGAAAGGACTAGCTAAAATTAAATATACCCACCAATGCGTACCTGATAGTTGGTCATCCTTCCATGTACAAAGCACAATGCGTGCTGCTAGAACCTTGGAGAAGAAAAACTAAAAGGATTATCAATAAAATAAGACATAAATCATCTAGCTAAGGTTCCATGGGATGGATGTCATGGATTTGGAATCGGAGATGAAGAGTTTTAAAACATAATTTTGTCTAAAGAGTGGAACAAGGTGTATAATATGTGAAAATGAACAAGAGAAGGTTTTGATTATAGTGCAATGATGGTGGACTTTTCAAAGATAATGAGTGAAACTAACAAGTAGTTAAATATTGAGGATCATTATGGAGAAATTGAATAGAAATATTAAGTTTATATAGGATTTTTATTTTATTTTCTTATTGCTATTTTTGGAATTAAGAGAACTAAGCTATAGAATTCCAAATTTGGATATTGAGGTGACGAGATGACACGAGTATGAGGAGGAGGTCAAGATTGATGAGGAGGTGCATGCGATGAGCACAAACCATGGGTAAGTCGAGGTATTTAATTTTATTAGTTAGATTACGATCAATTTGGATTTTTGGGAAATGTGAAGTAAATAAGGCACCATTTTTAGTCAAACTTACATCATTAGGAAGGGTAGGAAAAAATATGATTGGGTATCGGAGGGATTTTATTTTTATTTTATGATTTTTAGATTTTTTTTTTAATTTTTAAAATTCATAGTTGTAAGGACTTAGACGCCATTGACCCCCTAAAACAATAAGGTCAATAACATCGAAAAATATAGAATTTTTGACAAGTTCCAATGGTGTATGCCGGACGGTCGATGGCATAGGGAATATTTATGAAGCATGTAGATTATTATGATTTTAAATTTTAAATTGATTTTTTATTTATCTAATGCTTGAATTTTAATGATTTGTGATTCCATGAGGATTAGAGTATCTTCCTATTGTGAGTGGTAGATATAGCATGGTTGAATGACATGATTTCTTGATTAACGGTATAGATACAAACCAGTTTTAGATCAAGATTTGGGTGCATCATGTAGATTCCTAGATATAATTGAGTCTAGATTTACAGTAGATGTTCTTAGCAGCATGGGAGCATAGGGCCAACACCTTTCATTTGTGGGAAGGAAAGGTGGTGAAGATGACTGATGACACTTCAGGATGTGCACAAGATATTGGGCTTGTCGATTGAGGGAGATCTCATTTATTATGATCTCACCATGGATATTGCAAAGAGGAGGGCCTTGGTCATATGAACCATTGGAAGAAAGAATTATGATGAGGGGATGTTTTGCAATAGATGTAACATGGTACAAAATACAAAGATTCCATCCATCTATAAGGTGGTGATGGGAATTACCATGACACGTATTTTGTGTCACAAGGTAGATGGGATGATTATATTGTATTTGGTGGCTATATGTAGAGATGTTATTGAGAAGGATGTGTTGTTTAGCTGGGGGACCACTATATGTGTGCGCAGTTGGTGCATGATATGTACAAAGGTCCAATGAAGGGCACGTAGGGCCATAGGTCCTATGATACTATTTACATCCTAGATATATGAGATATTTCCATGTATAGGCCCATAGGGATGCCCCTAGTCATAGTAACATATTCCCCAAGAGTAATCCAAAGGGCATAAGGGTCGATAGTGAGATAACTTTTATATTATTAGCCATTATGATAGGTTCATCTAGATGAGGTTGTATGGGAGCCCTATGCATGGAATGTGGATTAGTAGCCTAGTTGTCCATAGGCGAGCATTTAGAGGAAGATGAGGAGGTGACAGATCATTATTTTCATTGGGTAGAGACCCATCCGATACACAGGGTACCTAGACATTTTGGGAGGTCCAAGCATGTTCTAATACCACCACTACCATCCTATAGACAATGACATGTGATAGAGGTTGTGAATGCAAAGTGGATAGAGTATGAACATTGTGGCCCCATAGAGTATGGGTCATAGGAAGACAGGGGATGCGGGAAGAGATAGAGAGGTGGAGTATCTTAGGACCAACTAGAGATTATTATAGTAGAGAGCTTAGATGATGGATCTGATGGAGGACCCATCGGCCCGAACCCATAAGTGGTCGATACAGTGCGGTTGGTCTTAACATTAGACAGGAGAGACAACCAAGGCCATGGATGAGAGATCATAGGATGTGGCATCTAGGAGGTGGTTACCTGACACCATTAGTTATGGATATGGCCCTAAAACTACAATAAAGGCATACAGCCCACCGTATTAGAGATGTGATTTTGTTTCCCTGAGATAGATGGGAAAAATATGTCACTTGGAGATCACGGAGATTTGATGAGGCTAAGGTGGTATTGGGTGGCCATGGAGATGGCGAGACCATTATTAAGAGAGTTAGGAAGCCATGTATGAATGATGATAATTTTATGTAGGAATGTAGATGAGCATATTTGATTACTTAGATTGGTATTGATGAATGGATTGTGGGTTTTTAAAAGTGGACAATAGAGGAGGGGAACTTGTTTATTGAGAGAGTACACCATGATATCCTAGATCTAGTATTGGATTTTTAGGATACCTCGATCATGGCGACATGAGACCCCACAATGTCATTGGTTGGTGAGTCATAGGGAGCATTTTATCTAGTTGGAGAGCTACTATGACACTATGGAGATAGAGAGATGTGTAGGCACTAGCAAACATGGAAAACATAGATGTGATGTTGCGGAGCTTATTTTAGGCACATGGTGTTTTGTTTTGGGAGAAAGAAACATGCCTTTAATATGACAAGAGTGATACAAATAGGTTCACAAGACCATAGGCGTAGTTGGAGAGCACGGTGAGAGGCCTTCGGATCTTGATCTAGGGTAGAGTCTCTATCTCCCGAGCATCTAGCGCTGCACCTTCGGCACAAATCATCGAGAGACCACCCCAAGGGGTTAAGAATTCTTTAGCCACCTAGATAATAATGATGGAGCATGAGGGATTTTGATATATTTTTTGATGTATAAAGAACTACTTGGATACATATATGATGATTATTTTGAAAATGTTGATGAATTTAATGTAATGATGATTTACTTATCACTTTTCTTTCTTTCTCATGTATGTATGTAGTATTACTCATGATACTTAGGAATAAAAATAATGGTGATTAGGTAAAAATCCAGTTAGATGAGAGATAAATCTAAGAAAGGATGCACAAGATCTGTAGTGATCCACTTAAGGAAAGCTAGGAGAATCAAAGCCAAAAGTGGTAGAATCAAAATTGTGACATTATAATGGTAGGAGATGTCACGGAAAATATATTGATGATAATAAACCCAAGTGGTGAAAATATCCCAAACAAGGATAAGAATGGTGTAAATGTGTGTAAAACCTAAGGGGTGCTTTGAGAGCTCAAGTAAAAATGAGATCCTAGGAAAAATAAATATACAGTCAAGGTATTTTTAAGGGAGAGGTTTAGCCACAAGGTGTGAATTGATGTGTAGTATCAATGATGATATCATCTACTTGGATGAAGATATGATCGTGCGCATGATTCATGAGGTCCTCAATGGCATGTAGGGTAATGGCTACTGTCGATGGACTTTATATCATGAGGAAAATAGAATGTCATCTATTTGGTCCTCTAACCAAGTGAGGATTCCATGAATAATTTCATTTAGAGTGAGGTGATGTGGAGGCCCATATGTAGGTTATGATATGGATGGTCTAGTGGAAGGTGGACGGATTTGAGAAGATTCATTTCTAAGTTTTATTCTGCGTGAAGAAGAATTATGAACCGAGTTCCTACTACACATGATCTAACAACCAACATCGATATGTGAGTAGTAACCATAATGTGAACAATATAATGGGGTTGAGGCAAAAGGTTGTGTAGCCTTTCAAGCTTGATCTGGTCTCACCTTAGCTTACATATTTTCATATGCTTTCTATAGGTCAGAAATTAGACACATCATTCCCTGAAGCATCATGCCATGTGTATGATGAATTTCCCCCAGAAGGTGAAGGATCTATAATGGAAAATGGTAATGGATGATGTAATTTATTAGTGTGGGTTAGAATGTATTATGTCAACACATCTAACACTACATCATCCATAACATCATCATCTTTGTAGTCAAAGTTAGGTATACATTCTCATTCACTCATATGAAGATGTATAGTAGGTGATCTAGTGATGGATTTGAGGGAAGAAGGTGAGGCTAGTAGAGATGTCTGAGGATTAGGTGTCATTTTCTAGGAGGAGGTTCAATCGAATGTGAAAGGTCTTCTTGTACAAGAATTACATTCACATCATGATTAAGTGCACTTTTAAGGGATATTTGGAATCTGTTAAACCTCTTTGTCCCAAATTTGAGCATAAATAGCCAAATGGGATCTCCTAGAGTGTAATCTGTCATCATAGTCAAGGGTGATAGTATCTATCAAATAAGAATCAACTATGGTTTCAAGTTGAACCTTTTGTTTCGATGGAGGTTGAGGTATTCATGAAATAGTAGCGGGAATAGATGGATCCTTCTTACGAAGTCAAAATTTAGGAGGAAGTTGTGAGATGAAAATATCCAGTAGTTAAGAAGTGTTGATTCTAATGGTAATCTAGTCATGTTCATCATCATCAGAATCCAAGATATTGGGAGGCGTGCACTTGACCAACTTTGGATGACCCACATTACCTGGAAGAGATTCAACAAGATAATTAAAATTTTCATAGTCACGGAATGGGATAGGAAATTGTTCTTAGAGGGTTGTGGATTTATACATCCCCTTTTATTGGAGAGTATCATAATTCTAGGGATTTGGGTCACCTTGGATTTTATAGATTACCCCTTGGTGTGCAAACTTAACACATTGATATGTTGAAGAGATGAACACACACGTGTGATGGGTCCAAGGTTGACCAAGGAGGATGTTGTAAGATAAAGGAAAGTTGAAGACCATGACCTTCACATGCACTATCCTAGGAGGGATAGTGATTTACAACCAAATACAGCCCATGGGTAGAATTTTTAGGTGATCATAGCCTTGAAAATTAGTACTCGTGGTCTTGAGATTATCTATTGAGTATCCTAAGGATTTAATGAAGTATATATAGGCCACAAAAGTGTCAAGGCACCTTCACAATGAGGGGAGTGCATGATTGTGTTTTAGCCAATTTATATATAAATTCAAAGTAGAGGATAATCTGCACATAGCAAGAGTTCATCTAGAATCATGTCCACTACAAGAAAATGGATGTAAATTTAGACGTTGGTGGTTTGATTTGTAAAAATGGAGATTTCCTCACACTAACAAGGGATAATTTATTTGAGCCATGTAACATAGGATATTTCCACAAGGTAGGAGGGAAGGGTATTGTAACATCCACTTTTTTCACTTCATCTCTAGAAAAAAATTTAAATAACTTTATGTAGGCGATTTAAATACCCATATATTTAAATCCACATAAACCTTAAAGCAATCCATTTCGATAACTTTCATGAAGCATGTGCAATCTATGAGAGAATGCTTTGAACCTACTCATTCTACCTCAATGCTCCATATGAGACATACATAAAATTTATCCCTTTGGTTCCCCTTTAACATGATATGATATATAAGTGAAAACCCCTAAGTGTGTACCTGGATTCCACCTATGAAAACCACATGTATCTCACAACTTAGATAATGGTGAAATATCGGCGTGTGTAATCGTATCCTACACCACTTTGTGTAAAGTTTTGAGTCATTTATGCCATGCTCGATTCTATGACAACACACTCACCATTGGAATCTTTTCATCTCACCTTATTCACTTGTTCATTTATATGGATTCACAAATGTTAATGCTGTAAATAGCTAAAAACCTTGGATGAGGTACAAACCAATTTAACCTACATGAAGATGTACATCTATGTCATCCTGTGATGCCTATGGGAAAGAAAGTGTTCTTGTAACAATTCACCTTGTTACTCACCCACACCTCTTCCCGTAGCCATCATAGTTTTATATAAGGGTGCATAACTAGGAGGTCCAATCTGCGCCTTGTAACTCTATCAAGGTTTGTACTTAGGACAACACCATACTACAATCCAATCTCTTGATGAGACAACTCATTACAGATGCTAAACGGCAATATCCTAATGGTGACAATCGTCACCATAGGGATATGACTGTGTAGTATATGTAGTGAGTTCACCCACCTAGAATCCTATATTGGTGCATGGTGTTTAATTTTTTAGGGTAATCATTTGAGGACAGCTTAGGACTTACAACACCTTCTCCATAAACGGGTCATACTTAAGGTCTGGATTGAGTTGATCCTAGGACCCCCAATCTCTATAACAGTTTAATTACCTTTCAATATCTCATACCCATGTTAACCATTGATAGAAACAATACAATCAATGTTTATGACCATTATTATAGTTTCAAAACTATCTCGATTTAACATTTAGGTTCATGTTCCTTGTTTCATATTCTAGGTATATGTACTTATATGAAGCTAAGCATTTAGGTATGATTCATTCCTTGAATTAAGTGCCATAGGATATCAATGCCAACCATCCTTTCGGTTTAAGCACATGACTTTACTTAATTGCATCTCAGTAAAGAGCATTCATTTATTTTACTATCTCTAACAAGTAAGATATATCTGGGGTATCCTATATGATAGATTTGATGAACCACTTTCCCATTTATCTTTCCCTATCATATCCTTTTAAAATATCACTCTCTAATTCTGTTTAGATATAATTACAACATTTACTAGGGATGAGATTTACATGCTATGTTCTTTTAACTTAGTAAGCATGTACCATATTACTTCCATTGTATCCAACATTCTTAGGTACTCATAATGATGCATCATGGGACAACCCCTAATTAAAAACATTCCATCTCTTTGAGAAAAATATTTAATAACACAATTTATCACAATTCTACAATTCCCGAAAAGTGAAACCATAATCAGTATATAGTCATGTAAGATTACCATAAGCTAGTCATATTGTAGCTTTTACGTATCATCCTAGTATAGGACTTAGAGTTGATTTCACTTAGAAATCAATATTAAATTATTATATCTTTGATAAGAGTTAGTATAACCTATATTTATAAAACAACCAAAGCACATGAAGTACACGATTATCATAACCTTTCCATGGTTTCATGATAATCCAGCTACTTTCTTAGCAGCGGTTATTAAGATTAGACAATCTTACTTCTAGATATCTTTTACTGGTTGAGTACATTCTAAACAAAACCTTTAGAGAACCTAACCCAACTTTATAAGTAGGCTGATATATTTCACTTTATAATGAGGCAATTATCCATTAACAACCTCAACTATTTCCAGCTATGCTTAATGTATGGTTCGTTAGAACAAGATATTTTAAGCAACATTCCTCCAATAGTATCTTATACTATCCTAGAATTTCACACATAAGATGTGTATAGAACTCACTACATGATTGATACTAATGATTAATACAATAGTATTGTAGATGCTGATTTCTTAACTTGCTAGATTTATGACTCATAACTCATCAATCGACAGTCAACCACTTATAAAACAATATAAAGCAACAGGAAATATATCTTAATTACATTTATGAGATAAATATAACTCATGCCTTTAAGCATGACAAAAATATTTCTTTTAAATGAATAAAATAGTTATATTTAGTACAAAAGCCTTTCTTGTTTCCAAGAAGATGTATTTTATTTAAGAACATTCAAGTCAGTCATATCTTTAAACTTTCCTTGATCAAAATAATATACAAAACTAAATACTTCACCCTTCCTTTTCTGTGTTTATCTACAAAATTGTTAGCACGAGTCAGTTCACAAGAACTGAGCATGATAAGCACCAACTTACCATAATGACATGATCTACTTAATTATTTCATAGAAATAACCCATATTATTTTTATGAACCAATATTTCAAAGCTAAAGTAGATAAAAATTCTCTCAATAACATAACGAAACAAGCAATCTAATGAACCATAGAAGAGATCAATTTCAGACTTAATTTTCCATACAACTACTTTAGTCGCTCAGAACCAATCATACAATTCATAAGATACATGAGAATTATAAGTATTCAAAGACTATCATATAAGAGTATCAATATTTCACTCTTGCATGCCTGAAATCATTTTACTTAACAATTAAGTTACCATATAAATATCAAGAACACATTCAAGAAATCTCACAAATCTTCATAACAGATCTAATGAGGATTTCATACACCCGTAAGGACTGTTAATGGTTTAGGAAATAATACCAAAACATCAAGAGTATTTGGTTAACAAAATATGATATTAGAGCATTTAACCTCGAGGATAAGAGGAGAGAACATTCATGGCATCCTGCCATATAACAATCAGGTATAACTTGAGTAACATGCTACATATAAAACTTACCTCAACTTAAGCACTTATATGAGCATTCTAAGAATAGAAAAGAGTACACAATTCCTTCTTCAGATATGTTTCATCATATCAAGACCTAATAAATACTAAGGTCTTTAAAAGTTTAGAAGAGAGTAGGCACCATGAGTTGATGAGATAATATAATTATTACTTAACTAAAAAGTTCATCTGGACATTTAATATCCCATGAATTTGCTCAACACGAAATCCAACTTCTAGCAAACCACTTTTTCCCGATAAGTCAAGAGTTCACATGACTTTGAATTTAAGAACGATCTCCTAACCCATTCTACTGAACAAGGTTAGATCATACTTGAACTAAATTCATGACACAACTAGGAAAGGTCAATAAGGAACTTTCAAAACGTCAAGGAAACCCCAAAATTAATAAATGAAACCGAGTACATTTTACCATAAGAGGAAGAGTCACTTCTGGGTTTACTGAAATATCACATAATTCAAATCAAAATCATTACACCCAGAGAGGATCATCAAATCTCACATACTCACTAAAGGATGAATCTAGTTATCATATATTAAAAGAGTAGGAGTATGTAGCTTACCGTTTTGTCCTAGAATGGGTTACCATACAAAATTGATGCCTCCAGTTTCTTAATAGAACACATAGTATGACAATGTGATCAACAACTTGTACCATGTTAATTACTACAGAGGGTAATACTACCAACTTTACAACCCTGAAGCCAAGAGTCTTCCTATTTTGGGACAACTTTAATCCCCAACCTTACTTAATGACTCAATTTCCAACATTTAGAACATAAACTCAGCTTCCGATAAAATGATCAGCCCATAGAAAGGGATCATCGAAACTCAAGGGATAGCTCAAGGTATTTCCTTTAAACCTTCTAACAACTGATTAAATGGTGGGTCATAATAATGATAATTAATCATCAAACCTAAAAAGGTAATCAATAAACCTAGAAAGCATAGATAAGAGTGTAAGGGTCAAAGAAATCAAACTCAACTATCATTACCAACTCATACATTGAGATGAGGCATACCTAATAAAAGGAACCGTTAAACAAATTTTCAACCATAAAATCTAATGCATAAACTTCTAGAAGATCAGCTCACCTTCCAGGATGGTTTCCTAATGGACAATAATGAACTGCATCTCTTACAAGTGGAAGGAGATTCTTAGTCGAAGTCAAAATCACTTTTGAACTCAACAAATAATTGTAAGAAGAACCAAGCTTTAGTAATAATAGCGGATAAATTAGCCCACTAAGTATCATACAAGGTTTTTACAAGAGAATATCCATCCTCTGTTATAGAGGCTAAGATGGAACATAAGTGACAAGATTTTAACAAGTTGGACTTAACCATCACAAAAATCAAATCTCAATATAACCTTTCTATAACCGGATTTAAACCCCAAAGGATTCAGAATAGTTCTAGAGTTATTAAGAAGCAACAAGGAGATCAACATGATATAATAGAATGAAGTATTTGGATCTTATACAATCTTAAGTTGCAAACAAAATACAATAGTTAACTATTAAGAGAGTCAGTGATTTAGTCGAGCCATAAAAGTGGCTTTAGGGTAGACTAAAAATTCCATTCTAAACTACCTATTCAAGGGTCAGTGAGGAAGACCTTGTAATCATCACAATTGTCCTTATTATCTATAACTTGAGGATAATATTTAATTCAATTATTTTCCTTTCTTCAGTACAAATACTTATTTTAAATAAAACCAGGTTCATTATAAGTACTCGACGATGTCTCCTACAAGACCAACATGATTCCACGGGAATAGATTTTTTTAAAGAATCAAACCCAGTTGCGTAAATCCCACAAACACTAGGTCAAGGAAAGACATCTAAAATAAAAACTCACACAAAACAATTTCCAGCATACCATAATATCTTGTTATAATTATTCATATCCTTGAAGAGATGGGTAACAAATTAAACAAAGTTTTCTACAAAGATGGGGTAGATATCTATTCACAAAATTACAAGAAGATTTCAACAATGTTGGCATATCAAATCAAACCCAGTAATCATTCCTACAATACTCTCAAACATCTCAAGATTATATTCTTTTCTTAATGATAATAACCCTCATTGAAGCCTATACTTAGTTAATCACTTTTAAAAACATACATCACGAAGCCATATTAATTCATACTCTGTAGAGAAGCATAAAAAGATTCTACATATCTTAAATTATAAACACAAATTTCATTCAAGGAAAGGTTATTTTTGTGAAATTACTAAATAAAGCAATAAATTATGAAAATTTCAGAGCATATCATGCCTGTTACACCGGTGTTTTATTTCCTTGAAAAATTTCACGATTACTCAAGAAAATCCCCAAACCTTTGAAACGAGTTCCTTCATCCAATAGATAACAAAGTTTTTGTGACATTTAATGAGTCTAGGAACTTTTGTTCCAACTACTCAACTACTCTTTTATCCATGCAAACTCGCATCAACACATAGTTCCACTTTTGCATGTAGAGCTTCGTGAGTTTCCCTGTAATGAAGCGATTTAATACCAAAACTAAACTTTTTTTCCCCCAAACCATTCACGCACTTCCCTAGGAAGGTGGGAAATAAAAGACATTAAATTCAAATTTAATGGAGCTTACCACCAACTATTCTTATCTCTCCTTTAAATTTATCAAATTCATACTTCATGCCATGCAAGGCAATTTAGACTACTAAAATACTTCACTCCATAATTAGTTGGAGAGATAGTTAATAAACAATTAAGGGATTGTGATTATAGCTATTAGGTAGTGGGTTCTACCTCATCAATCATTTGAATTTGGCCAACATTATATCCTTTTTAATGACCAACAATTTTTATACAAATAGAAAGTTGGATGACCCTTCTTAGCATTACTTAAGGATTATTACTATTTTCATATGCATATACATCCTTTCGAATAGCTAAAGTAATTCCCAAGTCAATCTATATATATATATATATATATATATATATATATAGATGTTATAATGTTAGCGTTGATCAAGAAAGTTGCTCATGTATACTCGTAGGAGTTGATGCCCTTAATTCTTAATAATTAAGTCCTTGACTGACGACTATAGCCCCTTTATCTCTGGAAATATGATCATGATGGCATTAGTCATCAAATGGGTAGACTATCAGATGGTTGGTTTAAGACCTATTATAAACCAATAGAAATTCTTGATCACATTTCAAATTAAGTCGTTAAGTGAACTTTCAAAATTGTCAAATCCTTAACATTACTTAGTTATAAAAGCTATAATATTAATAATTTAATAGAGATAATAAACAACATCAAAAATCATTTTCAAGGCTTAAATTTACACCAAGGATTTTATGACATACAACATTACAAACGACGTAATGTCACCTTAGCGAAAATAGTTCATCAATAAGATAGACCCCGGATTAGCAGGGTTCTCATCTAAGGAGATCATCCTCAGCTTATTCATGATATTTTGATTACATGTTCACATCAAGTTTCCATTTAATTTTTGATACAAAAGGGTGCCAACAACATAGGATAAAACCATTTGTCCTATCATTACTTTGACAACAGTAAGGAAAGCATGGGGTGTTACGGGTATGTTGATATTAAATAGCATAGTAATGAGTCACTCACGATGGTGAGGTGACATGCACATGAGATATAAAAAGGGATTGGTCCAGGAATCTAAGAAAGTGCTTCCAAAGGATCCCACTTGTCATGGCTAATATGAGTAGCATGCTAAGATTATTGGGAATCCTAAAAATGGGATCAAAAGGGGAAGGAGTGATTAGCGATACTTCATAAATAAAATATTTCTTATGTTTAATGCCATCATCCTGGCTGAAGGTATATGTGGTTACAAAAATGGTTTCATGTGCCTTCATCTCAGTATATCATTTTTGTCACATGGGCTGATGACATCTTTGAAATATGGGGTTTTGACTTTAGGAGTTTGATTTTGGATCACACAAGGTTAAATTAATCATGAGTTTTATGTTGAACTGATGGAGGGTATTATGGCTCAATATATGCTATCACATACCTCACATCATTTATGGCCACTTTTTTCTCAAGAGGATAGTTAGGATCAACCACATTTTTATGGCTTTTTTGGTTTCTTGTAGATTTAACTTGAACTATTATTTGGAAAAGGGTAAGATAAAAATTTAAGTTATTCATTGGCTTGATTAAGGGCATTATGATGATCCTTTTTTCTTTGAGCATAACAAGCTTTGAATTCTTTAGTAAAGAGCTCTCTAGAGATGGCCTCATGGTAAAATTGAGGGCCCAAAAGAAAGTAATGGTATTCGTGCGAGAGGGCATGACAATTCTCATGAGAATGACCCTAATTTACATGCCACCAACACAATTTATTCTCATCATTCCATTAGGGAACATATCGAGAAGGATCAAGGATTTTACTAAATATTTTAGGCATACGCTTTCCCAAATCATCCTTATTTAATGGATGATAATAGGTAGGTTTTTTCTTGGTATTATTAGTTTTTTGGTTAAAAGCAAAGACATTCCTATTTTCAGAAGCAATGTGAGGAAAGGTATCTGAGACCCCATCATCTATGGCATTATTGTTCTTTTATTTTTGAAGGATTAGTATATATTTAGTTACTTGACTCTTAGGAGGATCCTTGTCAAACTCCCTCATGAGGTAATATTATTTTTGTCTTTTTTAAAAGATTCATCCAGGGAGGTAGGAGAAAAGGACCTAACCTTATATTTAAGGTGAGGTTCTAAGGCTTGAAGGAAGATTTGGAAAATCCTATCATTCGGCATACTGTGTTTGGCCTTAGTAGATAAAGTTTTCCAACACGTGATGAACACCGAGATGATTCATTCTCATATTTTTTGTAGTTGATGAAATCATTAATGCTATTTTTCGGTAATTTATTGTCCTGAAACTCATTAACTAGGGTTGTCACTAGAGATTCTAATTCCACTATGGAGTTAAGGGGTAAAGTGTGGTACCGGTCCAAAGATCTCCAGTAAGAGTCTTAGCAAAGATTTTATTGGCATCGTACAAAATTGAATTTGATCCATTCTTTGTAAATTTTTCCAAATGCCTTAATGTGTAAAGTTGGATAAATTAACCCATCATATGAAATAGAAGGGGAAATGCCTCCAATATCCATACCAATGATATAAGGTGCTAGAAGCTCTTATTGGACTACCGTCAAGGATTTGTTTTTAATGGTAGGTTGGGAAATATATGAAACATTAGTTCCATTGGGGAAGGGAGGTGAAATTTCACCCCTAGAGCCCATGTTAGGATGATTAACCATTTAGACCATATTGGTTTGCATTTAAAGGAGTTGAGTCATAGTGGTAGTTTGTTTCTGACTCATCTTGTCTATGAGTTGTAGGATAAGATTAGTGGGATCAAAACTAGAGGCATTCATAGATGATCCTACCATGGTAGCCTTCCCATTATCCACCCTATCGTCAAGTTTCTCAGAGACAAATTCAAGGAGATGTTTATGAATTACGATTCAGTTCCCCTTTATATTAAGGAAACTTATCAAGGAATTTTTGAATCTTAGGTGGAAGATCATAAATGTCTTCAATCTGAATCTCTTCCTCTTCATCACCTAAGACATTATTTTTTTGGTGTTATACTTTTTCCTATTAGCTCCTATCACACAAAAAAATTGAATAGAAAGGAAATCTTGATGATGGACAATTAGTTTCTAAGAGTGATTGTTCACTAGAGCTAGAGAGCCTTAGGCCAAGATACATCATGATGGAGAGCTGATCTGACCAAGAAGGAGATCATAAAAAGAGCTACTGATATATTCAGCCCTACAAAAATTCTTCACATGGGTCGAAGGCATCTGTAAGTAAGTGTTTCCAAGATAAAAAAGGATCGACCTTGCACATAATTTGACACAAGTGACGAAGGCATCTAGAAAGATTGATTTTTAGGGTTTTGGAATTTTTAAAGACTAGAAGAAGACAAAAATAAAATTGGTTCTGTTAATGATTTATTCTTGATCAAAAGGTAACAACATAAGATTCAATTCTAGTGCAGCAAGGATGTATGCTAGGAAAAATTGTGTCTAGACATTGTGCACTCTTATCATCCATTCAATCAGGGTATTCAAGGAAATGAGTAAAGGACACACCAAGATTGACATACAAACAAATGGAATTAAAGGGGTTACAAGGACCACTATGATCACATACCCCAAGGGAAGTAACCCTTACACTATGAAAAACTAAGGTTTCCAAGGCCTTAGGTTGAAGAAGATTAAGGAACCCTATGGAGGTATCAACACTATGGGGGTAATGATAAATAAAAGATCATGAAATATCTATGTTAACCAAAGGAAAAATGTAACATGAAATGAAGAAATGAAATACAATATGTTAACCTAGCATGTCCATAAAATACTAAGCTAACATAGAGTATGTAATGAATGTAAGGAAATACTCTATACAAAATTCAAATTGGGTTAGAGAACTTACATGTTGGGGGGTGTTCACTAATGCATCTATCTCCCAAAGGACCATACACCAAGAGAGAGAAAATTTCAGGTGGAGAAGGGGAAACAATCCAGTCATAGCTCACTATAGATGACCCAAAAGTACAAGTAAACTAATCCAAACAAGAAGAATCTCTAATCCAAGAATCAAGATGTAATAAATCCAAAAGTTGAGAAAGCAAGTGCAATTTGGTGTGAGAGAGAAAATATTATGGTGAGTTCCTTTTTGTAATTTTCAATACTTATTGTGTTAAAATGAGAGTTGGGGTATTTACACCGACACCATTACCCATGGGTGAAGGTGTCGGATAGGAATTTGAATTTGAACCAACGTAATCACCCGAGGGCGATGGAATTGGAAATGGAGTAAAATGAAAGTGGAAATGTGAAAATTTCATGGGAAGAAAAGATAATGCAAAAAAATGGGATCATGAGCAAGCTAGATGTTGGGAGAATGTGAAGGAAAATAAGAGGATAAAAGAAAAATAAATACATAAATGGGACCAAAAGTTGTTCTCTCTCCATGTATCATCCCTAACCTAATGGTTACGTGAATAACCATACCCCTATCCCAAAATGATCCCCTTAAGGCACCCATTCCAGAGATAGATGCATTAACAACCTCTAACCTAAAAAGAGAATTGTTAGTAACAAGTATGAAAATAGAAAGCGTAAAAAAATTAGGTGTATACATATCTTGATTTATATTTGATTATATTCTCTTTCAACATCATAAAATTTGTCTCTCTATTTAATTTTATATATTTCAAAAAAACATAGGAAGGGATTCGAACATGAGACCCTCCTTCATATATTTTGTTTAATTCATTCAGTCTCCATGTTTTCTTTACCTTCTAATTAACACATGTCAATCTTATGACAAAAGGGGTGTCTATGTTTAGTTTTAAGTTTACACAAAATATTAAGGGAGTAAAGGGATTTTAACCTATGATACCTCACTCCCAACACCCTTACCCTTTCCATAGCGCCTTGGTTCATAGTTTTGTTGAAATGTGACCCGAATGTTATCTCGACTATATTTTAATGCCTTATTCATTTTATAATTTTAAATATAAAAGCATACAATATTTGTAGCCTAAACAAATATATTTATAATCTATAAACCAACCAATAAGACACATAATTACACATAGGGGATCACATAAGTATAAAACATATTACAAATTGGAACATAAAAGTGATGTTACTTAATTACTTGCTCTACATATACTTTCTCCATGCAAAGTGTTCTCACTTTTTATGCCTCGAATCTCTACCTATGCATTCACACTCTCTAGAAAAACATGTGTGTCTAAATGTAGTGTTTAAACTTTTTGTATCCTTTGTGTGTCCTTTATGGATTTTTATGCCCTTATTTTAAAAACTTTACTCAAGCTAAGAATATATTTTCGACTCTCCTTAACCTTTTTATGGTTTGATTTTAACCGTAAATTATCTAGATTTGGAGTTAAAATCTCATTAAACTTGTTCACTAGATTTCTAGTTTATCTTCTACTTTAAGAAATGTATTTAAATATTTAGATTTTTCTTGATTAAATTTTCAATGAAATTTTTAACACCCAATCACTTATTCTTCTCCTCTCCTAATTTATTTCTTTGTGGATAAATTTATATTTTCTACCTCCCGATCTATTTCCTCATGGATAAAATTATCATGTTTATTTTTCATGTAATATATGGAGGAGGTTTTAGCTTAGTGGGGAGTCTAAAAATTAGCAACACATTTAGGCCATTTGTATCCTTGTTTCTAGTTTCATACTTGTCCAAGCACTCGGTTAGAGGGCTCTCGATTGGTTCCATGGCACACCAATTGGTGCTCTGCATCATGGCTTCAATTAAACATTTCCTAAATCGAGGGATGACTGTTGTCACATCACACCATTATTTTCTCCTATATCTCTGTCATTCTTTCAAGAAGTAACGTGTCCTAAGATTTAAGTACACTTTGATGTGTGATACATTTCCCCATCACTTCCTCCTACACATGGATTATTGCTAAGATTTAATCACACATTCACTATGGGGACAACATGTAGATGGTTCACTTAGAGGGGTATCTTCTAAGAATGTTTTCCCCATGCGAGTTATGATCTCTACTTTGGTGAGTTGGTTATCCATCTCCGATTAGATCTATGAAAAGTAGCTCATTATTATTCGATGCAATGCGGAAATTAGCTCATTTTGAAAATTTTAACTATCTTGGTAGGAAAGAATACAATATCAATACCATGTTAGTCATCCAATGAGTTGGTTTTAGTCCAATGCAATGCAATTCGGTTCTAATATAACTCGTCTATAATAATGCAATGTGATTTAGTTGTAAGAGATCAACAAATAACATTAGGTATTTAATCTCACACCCTCTTTAAATGAAACCCTTATAATTTATTTTTCTTAATAGAATACTCATGCAACACATAAGACAATGACATAAGTTCAAACATGGAATTGTAGTAAATTGATAGTGTACCACTCATCTAAACATTTAATGTGACATTGTGTTCCTTATCATATCAAGAGAGCTCAACACAATCTCATTCTCACAATGTGACTAAATCAAACCCGTTGCACAATAAAACACATATAAAAACAAATATGAATCACAAAATGGAATCTAGTACCTCAACTTACGGTTTGACACCATTTCACATGTACTAAATCACACATGGAAAATCTCTCTATTTATACCCATTTGCTACATCTTTCTACCTCTCCCCAATGACACCCTTTCTCAAAACTTGAGAACACTTGTACACATATAGAAAATAATACCTAGTGCATTATTTATTCCATATAATTAAACCAATTGAAATGAAATATTAGAAAAATATATAAACAATAGTCCCAAAATTGTAATGTAAACCCACAATATCATTTATTAAAATTAAATTAACTAATAATAGATTGTTTACTCCTAATACATGTCATAATACTAACTAAAGAAAATAAAATTAATTAAAGTGATGTATTAGATATGGCAATGGCTATTTAATCATCGAGAATGTCTCCAAAGCATGACTCGATAAATCGAGATGTGACACTTAATCAAAAAATGTATTGTTCTATATTTTTTATATATAGTCTCTTATATATATATATATCATTTAATAATTTTAAAATAAAAAGATAGTGAAATAGAAGCTTATTTGTTTTAGTGAAAACTATCAAATTTGTAAAAATGTATTTTCAATTTTGTCATTGAATTTTACAATTATTTTACAATATCATAAAAAGAAAAGTCATAAAAATATTCTTTCCCAAAATTTATCACTTTTTTGCAACATTTTCTCTTTTCGATGAAAATTGAATATTAGAAAAATTCACAAAACCTATAGATTCTAAAATTTCTCTTGTGCTTAAAGAATTTTTTTGACCTAGGAATTTTATGAAAATTACATTACTTTCTAAAAAAATTGAGATGGCATAATTCTCTAGGAAATTTTTTTTTTTTAAAGATGACTACATAAAACAGTTTCACTTTCGAAAAAAATTAGTTGTTAAATGAAAATAATTATAATTTATGGAAAATTAGACTCAAGGTTGAATTCATGGCCATAAACTATGGGAATTTAGTTAACATAGCGTAAGAACCGCCACTCGGTAGGAAATATGCCACATCCAAATAAATGTATTTCAAAAAAAAATTCCCAGTAATTTATGTTGACCATCCTTAGGAAAATGAAGGATGATTTTTTTCTCCATATTGGGTACTTAGAATATCCTAGAAAATCCTACAAAAAAATCAAAGACATATACGAGCGAACTATGTTGGCATGGTGTCCTAGTAGGTGTTTTCATTGATGAAAAACCACAATAATGACAAAGTGAATGTTGTAAGATGATTTCATGATGATGTATGTGGTGCTAACATGATGCTTTATATGTTTATCAACTACTATAGTGGGATTTAGGGATACATGCTTGCTCTAGCATGCCCATACAGGTGCGTAAGAAGTGTTTCTTAGAAGTGTGAGCTTATTGGTTGCTTGGGAAGTATATTTACATGGCATATGGCATTTTTTTAGGTTTCTTCAGCACTTACAACAGTGTAATAGTGCAGGTACAGTGGATTCTCCATGTTGCAGGTACTCATTAGGACCAAGTATGATTGCTTGGACATGTGATAGTATAGATTGGTGCCATTTGAGATCATGTAATCATGCTAATAGGTATATCATGTCATATGAGGTATGTCTAGGTCATTTTCAAATCTTATATGTTTAGTCATTACATTATTTCAATTGGCCCTAGTTGTTACTATGAGGATCTAGCATGCAATCATAGGTAAGTATTAGTGAATGGATATATTGGGCTATGTTATTATCATTATTATGATTGGAGATGTTATAGGGATGAGTAATGATGCTCTAATAAAAATATCAGGTTCTGATAATGTTAATTTTGTAAGATATGACTATTTTGGTGAGACAGGGTAAAATTCAAGTGCATTTCAAGCTCAAAGAGCAACTTCAGATGCTCATTGTGAATGGCGTGATTTGCATGGGAAATTTTTGATTTCATGGATTCTTTAAGGTGATTTATAAGTTTTCACAAAAATAATCATGTTTTTATCATCGAGGATTTTGCGAACGAATGTTAAGAAGGTAAAGTGGTCTAAAACCCTAGTTAAACCCTAACTAGGAGCAGTTTGGTGAAAATGAAGTATATTGACCCATTTTTTATTGTAATTGAAAATTTAATGATTTTATTTTCTAAAGGAATTCTCAAGATTTCCGAAATGTATGGTTGAGGTAAAAATAGAATTTTACGGAGAATAAGGTTTTAGGACAAGATTTATCAAAGGAGTAACATACAAAATTCATGTTGCATGATGTTTGGGAGATTTTCATGATGTACATGGAGGTTTTAGGACATGTTAATATAGGTTCATGAGGTTTTGAGGTCCAAACAGGTTGACTGGTCAAAGGGTAGTTTTCAGATGTCAAATAACAGGGTTAAGTAAAATGGCTATAACTTGAGCTATAAGTCGATTCCTAAGATGATTCAAGTTGTGATGGAAATAGGATTAAAATATATTTCTAGTGATATATTTATTTTCTTACGATTAGGTTATATGTCATATTTTCTAGGAAATCTTTGAGAATTATGTTTTTCGGTAGTTTAGGATATGATTTGTTTTTGTGCAAGTTTGATATGATTCAAAGCATGAGATGGATTGGGTGATGCTTCCTATCACCTGTAATGTTAAAAGGGTGAATTGTTCATCCATTTAATCCCTTTAGAGGTCTTTACTATAAATAGAAGTGAATTTATGAGCTAACATTTGGAAACAACCTTTTGGGCGGAGTTGATTTGGTGAATACAAATGTTGATGTGGTTTGAAGTGAAGGATGTTTCATGACTTATAACTTTATTGGAATTATTATAAATTTTCTTAAATTTATTTTTATTTGTAACATGACATGTTTAGGTTGAGTAGAATTTATTTTGTGATTAGATGAAGTTTCCAGGGTGTTGAAGGGTGCAAGAAACAATTGTTTTGAGAAGTACAAAGAGCTTTGGGCCTAGTAAACAAAATAATTTGATTGGATGAGATAAATTGTGACCATATATGATGTTTAAATGTTATTTTAAACATTTTTGATGATTTTTAGATCTTTACTAAAAAAAAATTGGGATTAGGAGATTTTTGTCATCCCAATGCAAGGTTTTTGAGATTTTAGGTGCATGGATAAAGGGTTTTAGCTAGGTAGACCTACTTGGGTCAACTTTTACTGTTATGATGTATGTTATTGAATTTTATAAACATGTATAGGTTGAAAATATCATGAGGGACCGACCTCCTTTGAGTTCTAATCAAGGAAAGGCTATAAAAAGGAGTTTTTGGGTACAATTGTACTAGCTTTTGAAACCCCCTTTTATATTCTTTTGAAGAATCCTTTTCTGCAAAGAAAAACCCTTTTATCCTATCCCAAAACACTTAGAATATAATTCTAGGACAGATTTTGGTTGTGTTTTCATGAGGATAATTTGAGCAAGTGAATGTTGGTGTTGTTTCCTTGAGAGCGAGTTGGAGAAGGAGGGAAAATTTTGGTGCTTGTATTTGGATGCTATCTCCATAGCATGTTGATGTAATTTTCAGGTTTCTAAGGTGTCTTCATATCTTATATTGATTTTTATTCACTTTTGGAATAATTATATCTTCTTGGATATTCATATGATTGTGTTACTCTTCTTGATACATCTTGTTGATATTTTTAAGGTATTACTCTTATGATCTAACATGAATATTTACATATATGTGTGGATCTGATTTTACCATAAATATAAGTGTCTTTATATTTTTATCACTATGTATCTTTCATTGAGAATACTATATGCTTTGATGAGATCTACTTGAGATTGTGTGGTTAGGGTTTGAAGCACAAGTGTAAAGTTTTATTGGGGATTGATTCACCCCCTCTCATTCCTTGTCACCTCCAAAAAAATAATCTCTCCAAAATCATTAAAATTATATTAGAACTCATGACCACTCCTATGAAAAGATATGATAAAATTGTGAACTATCTCTTAAAGATCAAAAATATTAAATCACAAACTACATGGTTGTAAATACAACCTTATCCATGACAAGCTTATGTATTTCGTAATCCAACTGAATATTCATAAGAAATTTAGGAACTTTATTTCCATTATAAATTTAAAATATATAAAAAAAGACATTCTTGATCTAAATACCCTTTCTAGTGTGATATTATTCTGTAAGGATTAATACAAAACCCAGTGCACATCAAAGAGTTTTCTCTCCAATGGTAACATGAAAACTCCAAGTAATCAACAAGAAATTGATTAACAAATAAAAGTATGTATATAATAAACATGTCTATTCATTCTCATAGATCAAGAAAAGAGGGTACACATGGGAGTGATGTGTAACTCTTGTGCTTGGAAAATCATTCCCTCCATGAGAGAAAGAGGGGTTGTGATTCCAAAATGGAATGTAACTCCTGTGATACCACTGACACATATGATAATGACAGATTCTATGAAGGAATCTATTAGTGTAGGCTATTATTTATCCTTTTATTTATTTATCGAGGATAATTCTTACACTTGTGTTATCCCGACACTTGTTGGGTTAGCTTGCTTAAGTGTACTAGTTGTGTGGAGTTAGCTTACTAGTCTTTTGGAGTTAGCTTAACTACAAGTATAAATTAGTGGGAGTTCTTCACCACTGATTTAGGTAGTAGTTGCACTTCCCTCCTCCTATATGTACATCTTTCTTATTGAGTAATTCAAGTAATTGTATTGTAATGTATTGAGCATTATGGATTATGGTGGATTTCCATATATGGTATTTTAGCTCTTTTTTTTACAAGTATAATGTGATGTGTTATTATCATCTGAGATCATGGATTGGAAAAATCTTCTTATCGTTCCTTTCATGGTATCAGAGTTTTAGATGATGTAGACATCCATTTGTAAGTTTTTTTACAAATAAGGGTTTATTATTTTTATGTATTCGGAATTTGTTAGAACTTTTCTATAACATGTATTTTTATGCAAAACGAAGTGCCTCATTGGATTTGGAAGGTTCCAAAACCATAGAATTGAATGTAAACTTGACCATGTTTTGAGACAGGTTAAATATAGACACGATCTATACCCTCTAGGTGCATTCTTTTATCCACTAGACGTAGATTTGTACGCTATGGGTGCATTATTTTATCCATTGGATATAATTGTGTACCTTCTAGATGCGTTCTTTTACCCTCTAGATATTTCTGTTTTGGATGTATTCTTTTATCCACTAGACACAAGTTTGTACCCTCTTGGTGCATTCTTTTATCCATTGGATATAAGTGTGTACCTTCCGGATGCAAATATTTACCATCTGGATATTTTTGTTTTAGATGCAGTATTTTATCCACTAGACGTAGATCTGTACCCTTTGGGTGCATTATTTTATCCATTGGATATAGATGTGTACCCTCCGGATGCAATGATTTACCCTCTAGAAATTTAGGTTTTGGGCACAGGCTTTTATCCTTTGGTCGCAAGCTTTGTATCATGTGGATGCACTCTTTTACCCTTTGGACATTTGGGTGTCACGTGTACCTTTTAAAAACATCAACATTAAAATATTATTTTAATAGAAAAACCTTCTATAGCTCATAACTTTTGATTCGTAGCTCAGATTAAGGTGATCTTTGTTTTTGAAATTGTGTATTTTTTTCGAGATCTACGCATTGGTGAAATTTTTATACACATATTTCAAATGTAAAAGGTAATTTTACTCATTGTAATATTTATATGCACTCAATTATAAAGTGCCAAATTTGGGAGGGTTTTGTAATCACTTATGGACGTAATTTTGGTTGACCTCGACGTCCTAAAATTTTGGGTGTTGCATTCTTGTATCTATGGGTGTATACATTTATATCTCTCTTGTTTGTTGAGATATTTTGGATTTGTATTTTTGACACTTTTTTTTGGCATGTTGACAATCTCTCTTGTGGGGGAGCTATTTTGGTGAAGTACAGTGTTAGTTTATCAATGTTTGAGTAATTGATTTTGGCAACTCATACAGATCTGTTGTGTCACTCTACCCGTTCAACAGTATGGGAGGGTGTGGTGTTGATATTGATTCTTTGGGTTTCATGTCCTTACCTTGTTACCTTGGCTTTTCTTGGATCATGACACTCCTATTTATTTGGATCTTTTTCCTTGGTTATTGTTCTTGGATCATGACACACCTATTTGTAGTAGTTGATCATGTTTCTTTGGATTTTATGTCCTTGCCTTGTTACCTTGGCTTTTCTTAGATTGTGGTACCCTTGTTTATTTAGATATCATTTCCTTGCCTTGTTTCCTTGGTTGTTATTGGATCATGGCACACCTATTTGTAGTATTTTATCAAATTATGTTTGGTATTTTTTTACACTTTTAACATCACTCCATTGACAATCTCCTTACATAGAGCTATTCTAGTGAAGCCCAGTGTCAATTATTTTTGAGTTCTATGATTGAGAAGTGGATTTAGACCATAGTGCACACCAAACTTCTTCAACATTGTACGAGTTTTTGAATCTGAGCTTCTTAGGATATCTTGCATTAGGATTTTCTCTCTCTACTTTGTTATTACTGGTTTTAGGTACCTTGCGGTGTCTAATTTTCTCAGTTATTATATGTGGGGACCTCATTAGGCCTTATTACCGAGACGCACCTTCTTTTTCGCCCACCTAAATCATGCTTATGGGAGGGTGTTAGTGTAGGTTACTATTTATTATTGTATTTATTTATTAGGATAATTCTTACACTTGTGTTATCCCTACACTTGTTGGGTTAGCTTTCTTAGGTGTACTAGTTATGTGGAGTTAGCTTAATATTTATATTGAGTTGACTTCTTAGTTATGTGGATTTAGCTTACTAGTATTCCGGAGTTAACTTAAATACTAGTATCGGTTAGTGGGAGTTCTTCACCACTTATTTAGGTAGTATTTAAACTTTCCTCCTCCTATATGTACATCTTTCTTATTGATTAATTCAAGCCATTGTATTGTAATTTATAGAGCATTATGGATTATGATGGATTTCTATATATGGTATTTTAGCTCTTCTATTTTTCAAGTCAAATGTGGTGTACTATTATCATATGAGATTGCGACTTGGAATAATCTTCTTATCGTTCCTTTCATGGTATCAGAGCCCACACATTACATCATGTTGTAAACACTTGTGGACACAATTTTGGTTGAGCCCGACGTCCTAAAATTTTTAGAGTTAAGCTTCTTAGGATATCTTATAGTGGGATTTTGCTCACTACATTTTTATTACTAGTTTTGGGTACCTTGTGGTGTTTATTTTTCCCAGTTATTTTATGTGGGTACCTCATCAAGCCTTGTTTCAAGGACCCACCTTATTTTTCACCCACCTAAGTTATGCTTATGGGAGGGTGTTAGTGTAGGTTATTATTTATCCTTTTATTTATTTATCAGGATAATTCTTACACTTGTGTTAGCTCTACACTTATTTGGTTAGCTTGCTTAGGTGTACTAGGCTGTGATGAGTTAGCTTACTAGTTGTGTTTATTTAGCTTCTTAGTTATGTGGAGTTATCTTACTATTTGTGTTGAGCTAGCTTCTTAGTTATGTGGATTTAGATTTCTAGCCTTCAGGAGTTAACTTAACTACCATTATCAATTAGTGGGAGTTCTTCACCAATGATATAGGTAGTAGTTACACTTCCCTCCTTCTATATGTACATACTTATTGAGTAATTCAAGTCATTGTATTGTAATGTATTGAGCATTATGGATTATGATAAATTTCCATATATGGTATTTTAGCTATTCTTTTTAAAATTCTAATGTGATGTGTCATTAGCATCTAAGATCGTGGCTTGGAACAATCTTCTTATCGTTCCTTTCAAAATCTTACATGTTTCATATAACTCCTAAGACCTTTGATCTCACCTAAGAGAGATGAATAGCTTTTGAGGTGGAAAAGATGCTTTGAGTGATAATGATACAAGTCACACACACCAAACCCCCTTCATTAAATATGAGGTATAGGTCATGGAAGTTCATAAACAAAAAGAGAATTCCCTAGAAAACTAAGAAAGATGTGTTAATGGGGCCCATTAACTAAATTCTAGATAAGGTAACGATGTACAAACAACATCTTCCTAGAAAATAAGAAGAGGATAAGAGGAATAGAAAACCCAAATAATATGAGAGGCTATATAAGTCCTCACCCTAAGAAGAGACCAAAAGTGAATGCAATTTTCCTTGGTAAAAATTTTTACAACTTTGATTAAAATTTTGACAATGCTACAAGTGAATGATGTATTCATATACTAGCTCTTGTATGATGTGTTTTTGGATCTTAATGTGATTTGTCCGCTAATGGTGAACCATATTTTGGTAAATCAAGATGGTTCTAATTTGTCACAATAGATGATAGTAAGACACCGAAAGTGGATATTGAATCCTGTCAATATTCCCTATAATAAAAATAAATTGTGGCAACATTAATTAATCCTCTGCACTCTTCCTATGTAGATGATATGGAAATTACATTTTGCTTCTTTGCATACTAACGATAGGACCCAAACCAATAAAGAAATTGTAGGTTGAGATAGATTTCTTATGATCTAGATCACCAACCCAATTAGAGGTTTTATATCCAACCAAGTCAATATTTTTCCCTCCTAAATAGTGAATGTCATAAGTGTGAGTGCCAAAAACATATTGAAGGGTCTACATAATTTCTTTCTAATGCAACTCATGAGGCTGCTTCATAAATCTGGACATGATCCCAACAACATACGAAATATTTTGCTAAGTGTGAATCAGGTAAATCAAGATCCCCACCAACTGTCGATAAAGGTTACCATTAACCATAGGAGTAGAGAAATAAAAAACAAGTTTAACCCCGAAAAGGAAAGGTGAGGGAGAAGGATTAAAATATAACATGTGAAACCAAGCTAGAAAATCAATCGAGTACTTAGGTTTCAAAATTACAATTCCTAAGTCTAATTGTGAAATATAAATCCCAAGAAAGTAATGAAGTAAGACAAATTCAGACACGGAGAACTTATTGGCCAAGGAAATATTCACTGAATTGATGATAGAGGAAGAGTTTCTTGTGATCAACAAGTCATCAACATAAATAACAAGGATGGAAATGGAGTCATCCTACCATAGAATGTAAACACTAAGGTTAGAGTGACATTGAGTGAACCACGATGTAATTAGAATGCAGTCCATCTTGGCATACCAAGATTGAGGGTTTTTTTTGAGTCCCTAGAGAAACTTGTAAATGAGGAAGGGATCATAGACATAACACGGAGGTTGTTCCATGTAGATATTTTTCTATAGGTACCCCTAAAATAAGGCACTCTTAACATGCATCTGGTAGAATTACCATTTGTTCACAAAAATGATGGTGAGGTTCATGTTATCCATATTTTTCCCCGGGCAAAATATTGGATCAACCACAAATCTGCATAGGACGAAAATAGAGTCAAAAGGCGGATAGAAAAGGTCTTCAAATTTTGCTAAGTATATAAAGGTGTAAGATGAGAATTCTAAGTGTTAGTATGGCACTGATTCAAGGGGTAAATAGAGAAAAGGTTTCTAAATGAGTGTCATACTACCATGTGTCCAAGGGGAAAGCGGACCGTCGGGGAAAAAGTTGGTTCTTTGCCCCTTGTTATCAAAAGGGGTAAAATTTGAAAAATGGCCCGCAACTCCGCCCAAGGAAAAAGTTAGCATTTAGGCCCAAGTCAAAGACAAGCGGGGAATCAGAGGAAAGGGAAAAAGATAAATTATAGATCCATAGGCCCATTTTTTTTCCAATCTGGCTGCCACGTGTCCCATATCAAAAGGGGACCCATTTTTCAAGTTTTTTCCTCCCTCATGTATGGACCCGATACAAACTTTGAAGGGGCATATCTTTTGAATCAGGGCTTGAAATATTGCAAATATGATGCCATTGGAAAGATCTCAGCCTCACCCATGCCATGGAGGTCTAAAAATTTAATTTTGAGGAGGTTAGGTGAAGAAAAATGGAGGAAACATCTTTGGGATTTCAATGCAGGATCTTCTTGCCTCAAAAACCAGATCAGATTTGATCTATTTTACCATTTCCTCTTCCTTCAAGGCACCAAACCAAGGATTGATGTAGTAAAGATGGATTTGGGGAGAGATTTCATCAGAGGCATTAACAACGGTGGTTGAGCTTCAACTGCTTTTCCCACTTCTCTCTCTTTTCTTCTTTCAGGTTGAATCTATAAATATGGGGGCAGGATTCATTGTAAAGGGTTGGACATTCTTTGTTTTAGGGCTCCCTTCTCCTCTTAGCAAAGGGATTTGTGGGGTTCAAGCCTTCCATAAAAAATTGCATTATGTTTCTACCTCTTGGCTACTTTGTAATGGATTGTATCAATCTACAGAGAAATAAAACATGTCTGTGATCGATTTTAGATCCTCTCTTGTCTCTTTTGCTTTCATCTAGTCTCCCATTATATATCTGGCTATTTGTGCTTGTTTATTGTATGCATTTTTTTGGTTTGTGTCTATTAGCAAAATAAGTGTTCATCATTCCTTTGGTGCATCACCTCGTAGTTTAGCTTTGTTTTAATTTTTGTATTCCTTCTATCCATGTCTCCTTGGTAAAGTTTAGATTAGGATTAAGAACAGACCCTCTGTAAGTTTCTACGTATGCACCTAAATAGAGGAATAAGGAACCAACCTTCAATCTGGAGAGCTTTCCCATTTTGCAAGGTCCCACACCTTGGGGAAAGTTCAATGTTATGCAATCACACCAAATGAGTCTGCCTTAGAAAAGTAGATCTTTTAGAGCTCATTTGGGGTGTTGTGATTCTACACTAACATTTTTGGCATGCCTAGTGGGACTAAGAAGTCTCCATCTTATTACAAGGATTGATGTACACTTGTGATTATGGCTTTTAAGAAGCCTTAAAATTGTACATCTGGCGACTCCAAAAGAAACAAATCTACTGGTTTCAGCAGCCCAAGCTTGGGAGATTCATGAGAAAAACTAGTCTAGAGCAAGGAAAGAAGGTATATTTGAATACTTGCATCTATCCCTAGAAGCAGAGAAAGGAGAGGAAGAAGAGTTTAGAGGTCTCCATCTCCACCAAGAAGAACCTTGTCAACACCTCCACCTGCAAGGCCTTTCTTTTAGTCTGCAAGGATTCTTAGGCCAATCAAAATGGCACAACCAAATCCATATGTCAACTTCACTAGCAGTAGTCCACTCTCACCTTGAATGCACAAAACCCAGTTCTGATTGCAGCATTAAAGAGCATCCCATATTTCACTAGGGAAAATCAAACTTCTCCTAGTGACCATGTCCAAGATATTGCAAATGTCTGTACAATCCACGAGATCCATGAGATGGACATTGCAGTCAAGTTTCTCACCTCTTCATTCAAAGGGAAAGCTTCATAATGGTTTAGGAGTCTTGAAGCAGGCTCTATCCAGAACTGGAACCAGTTGTGCATGGCTCTTCATAATCAGTTTGGGGAAAAAGGTGATAACTTGTCTTTGTTGGAGAAACTAACAACAATCAAGAGAGCCCCAAATGAGTAGCTGACAAACTTCAACCTCATATTCTAGTGGACCTGGGATAGGATTCCAACAATAGTAAAGCCCACTAATGAAGGTGCCTTCTTATACTTTCTTAGGGCTTTAAATTATGATATTTCTCTGATGATTCAGTCAATGGGGGGCACTACATTACCTTAGCCTATAGCCTCTCCATAGGGGCTGAGAACCATTTGATTCAAGCTGGAAAAATCACTCCTAGGCCATCCATGCCTCTGTACCCTGAGTTAGGAAGCCCAAATACTAGCCAAGCACCTACATTAGCTCCTATACCCACCCCCAGGAGTCAAAGCTCAGTTGAAGCTTCCACTTCATCATCTAATACCTCTAAAGAGCTTTAGGAAGTGATGAAGCAACTTCAGAACTTTGGGAATGAGCTAGTGACCATCAAAAGACAACAAGCTCAGAGTTCTAGGCCATACCAGCCCCAGGCTCAATATCAAGCTAGACCCCAGTATCAACACAATAGGCCACCACCTCAGACTATGAATCGAGCCCAGAACCAAGGACAACCCCAAGCTACTAGACCTTTTAGGCCGTATGATCCTAACACAACTTCAACATCAAGAGCATTGGTCCCAGCACACAAACAATATGGCACAAGAATATGATTGGTGTTTTCCATGCGATCAGCCACATAACCAATCAACATGCTTTAATGGTGCTCTAAATCAGGCCTTGATGGTGCAAACCAATATGGTGCCACAAGAACCTATCCAAGAGGAGATCAACAGTAGCAAAAGAGCTCAACAAGGTGGACCTTCAAAAGAGACTATGCTTGTAAATTGGCAGGCTGAAGACTTTTGTGGGATGAATCAATTCCCTTCTCAAAGTGTAGTTTCCAATACACGGTCCAAAAAGAGAAGTATTGGAGAGGGCCAACCACTAAACTCAGGTGACCCTCAACCTTCCATCACTCCACAAGGTCTTGGTGTTCCAGTGCACTCCCAACATGATTGAACCAATCCAGACCACCTTCCAAACCTAGTCAAGCACCGGTTGTAACAACCCATGTGCAAGAAAGAAATGTGTCTAGGAAGGGGCAGCAAAAAGATAGCTCATTCAATATTATTGAGTAGATGAAAAGGACAAGTGTGAACATTTCACTATGGGAGTCACTGGCCATTCCAGGGCAGAGGGATCTATTGCAGACTACCATGTAAAATTGGTCAAGTTCAAATCACCCCCTAACCAGCAAGAGAGAGTGCTTGCTAATGTAGTTCAACCAGGGAGAAACCATGGAGAACAACAAGGTAAGAACTTGAGACCTCCTCCCTTCTATGTCTCATTGATTATTGGAGACAAATTGGTGCATAATTGTATGATTGATTCAGGGCTAGTAGTTCTGTGATGCCCAAACAAATAGCTGATCAGTTGGGTCTCCAATATGAGGTCATCTCTAGAGGAGTAGTCCAATTAGATGGGACAACAGTGACTACTGTGGGAATCATCAAGGATCTGAGTCTCACTCTACACACTTTCCCTAATGTGACTATTTTGTAAAACATGTCAATCATAGACTTGCCACCACATTTTGCTTTGTGTCTGTCCAGAGACTTCACTTGCCAAAATTGGAGGCTACCTGTCTGCTGATTGGTCACATATGCTCTTTAGGACAAGGTATGGGGCAAAGGCCACAATCATATCTGAACCTATTGTTGATTATCATATTGAATCCTATGTGCCTAGCCCAATCAATGCCAATTGCTCAGCTTTTGATCAAGAAGACCTCCTAAACACTAATGAAATAGATACCAAGGTGGGATGTATCCCAGACTTGACCCTAGATGAGTGGGCCAACAAAAACATGCTTTTGACCCCTATAAGGAGATGGAGGAATCTGAAATGGGTGTCTACTATCTACATGAAGAGAATCATCCTCTTCCTGACCTAATCAAGCCAGAATACAAGGATGAAAATGAGGTATGGCAATTGTTCTTTGATGGCTCAAGGAGTAGACAAGGAGCTGGAGGAGGAGCCATGATTGTGTCCCCCAGAGGTATGAGATATTATTCAGCCTTCATATTCTAGTTTTCTTGCTCAAATAACACTTTGCTGAATATGAGGCTTTAGTCCAAGGTCTTCATTGGGCAAGGAAGCTAGGAATCAAGAACTTGCAAGTATTCGGTGATAGTGAGCTGGTTGCCAATCAAGTCAGAGGACTTAATGCTATCAAAAATGACCTGCTCAAGAACTACAAGAGTAGGGTATGGGATCTCATGGAGGATTTTGAGGCCTTCAGTATTGTGTCCATACCTAGGAAGGAGAATGAAGTTGTTGATAGACTTGCAGCAATCGGGGCAATGTTTGATGTGGTTGACAACATCAAAAGAGATAGAGAACAACCACATATCCATGTGGTTGTGAGGCCAATAGTGCCAGATAATAATACATGTTGGCAAGTGTTTGAGAATGATCAACAGATCATTAACTTTCTATAAGAAGAAGCTGAATTCTCAGCTATAAACCAGAGCAGACTAGAGCAGTAGTATGGGAATCAGATAGTACAATACATAGAAAAAAAGCTTCCCAAAGGCTTAGTGACACTAGAATCTATTTTCAATCCTGATGATCAATTCAGAAAAGAGAAGGCTAACATGCAGATCAAAGGAGAAGATTCAGAGTCAATCCCAGTTGGAGAAGACAAAACACTTCAAATTGGCAAAAGTGGCCACCGAGCAAGAAAGGTATGAATTCATACAACTTTTCCAAGAATTTCCTAATGTGTTTTCTTGGAGTTATGAAGACCTAAGAGGGTTCAATCCAAAGCTAGCACAACACACAATCAAACTGGATCCAGTTTGCTCATCCATCAGGTAGAAGCAGAGACTAGTCAACCCACATATAGAGCCTCGATGAAGAAGGAGTTGAACAAGTTGATAGAGGCAAGCATCATATTTCTAATCAAACACTCAAGCTGGGTTGCAAATTTGGTCCCAATCAGGAAGAAAAATGGAGAAATTAGGTTGTGTGTTGACTTCAGGATTTGAATAGAGCCTCCCTCAAAGACCACTACCCACTCCCTTCAATGGAGTAGATCTTGCAAGTAGTGTCTAGGTCAAAAAGGTTCTCCCTCCTAGATGGCTACTCAGGGTATAACCAGATCATGGTGAAAGAAGATGATCAATTCAAAACAAATTTCACCACCAAATGGGGCACCTATGCATACAAAAAAATGCCATTTGGATTGTCTAATGTTGGGGCTACTTTCCAAAGAGCCATGGATATGGCATTCAAAGGGCTAATCAACAAAATAGTGCTGATCTATCTAGATGACATCACTTGTGTTCTCCAAAAATGCAAGCAGACCACCTTTTTCACCTAAGGCAAGTGTTTCAAAGATGCAGGAGATTTGGGGTATCTTTGAACCCTAAAAAATGCATATTCTTGGCCCATGAGGGTAGGATTTTAGGCCATATTGTGTCTAAGGAGGGTCTGGAAATTGACCCAGAGAGAGTTGAAGCAATAAAAGCACTGCCATTGCCAAGTCACAAGAAGGCTCTTCAAAGCTTCTTGGGAAAAATCAATTTTGTCTGCAGGTTTGTTCCAAACTTTGTTTCCCTTGTTAAGCCAATAACATTGATGCTTTGAAGAAGAGCTTAACATTTAGGTGGATAGCTGAAGGAAAATCAAGTTTTGAGGCTATCAAAGAAGCCATATCATGAGCCCCAACTCTTGTGAACCCATATTTTTCCAAAGACTTCATATTGTATGCCTTTGGTGGCAGCGACACAATTTTTGCAATCTTGGTGCAACAGAACAAAGAAAGTACAGAATAACCAATTGCTTTCTTCAGCCAGAGTTTGGAAGATTATGAGGTGAGGTACTCCTTCATTGAGAAGCAGGTCCTGGTGGTAATCAGAGGATTGAAGAAGTTTAAGCATTTGGTTTCAAACAAAAAATCAACTATTGGTCTCCCATGTGGGAGTTAAAGAATTCCTTCTCAGCAAGGACTTGAATGAAAAGCGCGCAGGATGGATCACCCATGTCATGGAATATGACATTGAGATCAAGGTCACCAAGCTGGTCCATGGGAAGGGGTTGTGTGAACAACTAGCCTCAGGTCAACAAGATGAAACAACAATGAAAAGGAGGTTGTTCTTGTTCTACAAGATGATCAAGAAGAAGGGAGAGATGATGTACCTACTCCTTGTTGGACCCAAGACATGGTGCACTTCCTTTGAATAGGCATGTGTCCTCATGGGATGGATAAAGAAAAAAGGAGACATTTTAGGTTACAAGCCATCCCATATGTTCTTATCGATGGTGTCTTGTTCAAAAGAGACATCAATGGCATTCTGTTGAGATGCATTAGATAGATCAGGTGGAGAGAGTGCTACAAGAATTCCATGTTGAAGCAGTTGGAGGCCATTTTTCTCCAAGAGTGATAGCACTCAAAATCATGAAAGCAGGATATTATTGGCCCAGAGTGTTTAGTGACTGCTACACATGGATCAAAAGGTGCAAGAATTGTGCATTCTTCAAAGGCAAGGAAAGGCTAGCAACACTTCCATTGCACCCAATCTCAGTCGACCAACCTTTCATGCAATGGGGATTGGACTTCATTGGAGTCATCAATCCAAACTCAAGCCAAGGTCACAAATGGATCTGACAGCGATAAATTATTTTACCAAATGGACCGAGGCAGTGGCACTCAAGGAAGAAAATGAGTCTAGTATCCTGGATTTCTATGAAGGGATAGTGACCAGATTTGGAGTGCCAACCACCATCATATCAAAAATGCATTAGCATTCATAGGTTCCAAGATCACAAGATGGGCTGTTAAGAATGGGACTTATTTGAGTACTTCATCAAACTATTACCCTCAAGGTAATGGCCAGGCTGAGTCCACAAACAAAAACCTGCTAAAGATCATCAGAAGAACTCTTGATGAGAATCAGAGGACCTGGCACACAAAGCTCAAAATGGCCTTATGGGATGATAGAATAATGCCCAAGAGATCTACAGGCAGCTCTCCATTCAAGCTTGTCTATGGGAAAGAGGTAGTGTTTCCTATATCACTTGAGTTGCTAGCATTGGAGCTCGTGAAGCAACTAGAGATGTCTGAATTTGGACCAATGGAGGCCAGGTATGTGGAGCTGATAGAATTAGAAGAAACCAGAGAGCATGCTCTCCAAGTAATAGAGAAGAATCAGGATTCAATCAAGAAATGCTTTGACAAGAAGGAAAAAGCAAGGACCTTCCAGGAAGGAGACCTGGTTTTGAAATGGGATGCAAATCGAGCAAAACCAGAAGGCATTCCAAATTTGATGCCATCTGGAGTGGCCCCTATATGATCACAAGATGAAAAAGTAGCAATGCTTTCCAATTATCTACATTGGAGGGTGAAGAGTTGCATATTCTAGTAAATGGGATCTATCTTAAACACTACTAAAAGGGGAGTTCTCACCCTATACATATTAGTTTAGTTTTCTCTTTCCTCTAAGTGCTTATGCACATTGTCTTGTTGTAGTGTAGATTTCTTTTCTCCTAAGTGCTTTGCACGCTCTGCATGTTCCATTTGGAGCATGTATGATTTCAAATTTTGTATATAGTGTGGTGTTGTTTTGTGGCTCTTATGTAGTCCATTCGGAAAGATAGATGAAACCCCAGGTTAAAACAATTTTCTACTCTCAGAAACCTTCATTTCAAGATTTCTTATGAAAATTGAGAGTGCAAGCAGTCGGGCTCGTGAATCAGAGGAAGAATCAATACCAGACCATCTTTCTCAACTCCATGCCCAATGGATATGACAAGGCAATTGGTCTTTTCATCTAGCAGGTAGATATCCCTGAGTCACCAAATTTTATCCATATTTCACCCCATGCCAAATATTGGATCAACCATGATCCCACATAGGAGGAAAAAGTCAAAAGGTGGACAAAAAAGGGCTTCAAAATTGGCTAAGTATAAAGGTGTAAGCGGAGAATGCCAAGTGTCAGTATGGCATTGATTCAAGGGGTAAATAGAGAAAAGGTTTCTAAATGAGTGCGAATTTCGTGTGTCCCAGGGGAAAGTGGATTGTCGGGAAAAATTTGGTTCTTTTCCCCTTGTTATCAAAAGGGGTAAAAGTTACAAAATGGCCTACAACTCCACCCAAGGAAAAAGTCAGCATTCGGGCCCGAGTCAAAGCCAAGCGGGGAATCGGAGGAAAGGGAAAAAGATAAATTGTGGACCCGTAGGCCCAATTTTTGTTCCAATCTGGCTACCACGTGTCCCATATCAAAAGGGGACCCATTTTTCAAGTTGTTTTCCCGCCCTCCTGTACGGACCCGATACAAACTTTGAAGGGGCATATCTTTCACTCAGGGCTCAAAATATTGCAAATATGATGTCATTGGAAAGATCTCGGCCTCACCCATGCCATGGAGGTCTAAAACTTTAATTTTGAGGAGGTTAGGTGAAGAAAAATAGAGGAAACATCTTCAAGATTTCAATGCAGGATCTTCTTGCCTCAACAACTAGATCAGATTTGATTTGTTTTGTCGTTTCCTCTTCCTTCAAGGCACCAACCAAGGATTGATGTAGTAAAGATGGATTTGGGGAGATTTCATCAGAGGCATTAATAGCGGTGGTTGAGCTTCAACCTAATTTTCCCTTCTCTCTCTTTTCTTCTTTCAAGTTGAATCTATAAATACGGGGCAAGATTCATTGTAAAGGGTTGGACATTCTTTGTTTTGCAGGCTCCCTTCTCCTCTTAGCAAAAGGGATTTGTGGGGTTCAGGCCTTCCATAAAAAATTGCATTACATTTCTACCTCTTGGCTACTTTGTAATGGACTATATCAATCTACAAAGCAATAAAACACATTTGTGATCGATTTTAGATCCTCTCTTGTCTCTTTTGCTTTCATCTAGTCTCCCATTATATATCTGGCTATTTGTGCTTGTTTATTGTATGCATTTTTTTGGTTTGTGTCTATTAGCAAAATAAGTGTTCATCATTCCTTTGGTGCATCACCTCGTAGTTTAGATTTGTTTTAATTTTTGTATTCCTTCTATCCCTATCTCCTTGGTAAAGTTTTAGATTAGGATTAAGAATAGACCCTCTGCAAGTTTCTATGCATGCACCTAAATAGAGGAATAAGGAACCAACCTTCAATCTAGAGAGCTTTCCCATTTTGCAAGGTCCCACACCTTGGGAAAGTTCAATGATTTAGGGTTGTTTTGATTACTGCTAACAGATTCAAATGAATGGAAGTCATCTTCACAACCAGAGTAAAGGTTTTTGTCTAATCAACCCTATCTACATAGGAGAAAACCTTTCCTATACGTCATGTTTTATACTTCTCAAATTATCCATCATAAACATACTTTGTTTGGTACATCCACTTACACCAAATAATTTTTCTTCCTTTCAGAAGAGGGGTGATATCCCAAGTATTTTCTTCATGAGTGAGGAATACTCCTCATCCATAGTATAATCCCACCGAGGAATCCTAGAAGACTCTTGAAAAGAATGAGGGTTGGAAGAAGAAGAAAATAAGGAGTGGGGTCCATTCAAATCTGAATGAGTGTGTCTCTCATCCGAAGGATCCCTAATCTAATCTCCATAACTCTATAAATTCTTCCTATCCCAGTTAGGACCAGGAGATGAGTCAATCTTAGAATCTGTAGATTCTTCACTCAAGTGATATGGGACAAAGTTCCCATCATCACTACTATCAAAATTAGAAGAATTTGAAGCATGAGAAGAGGGAGGAGTAGAAGGACCAAGATGATTGGGTGGAGGAGGATGCTCTATAACATGATCATCATTAGAAGATTTAGAGTTATTATCAGAGAGTATAAGCACTCCAAAGGGTGGATAAGTAGAATTAAAACATGACTCATCAAAATACACACTCATCTCAATATAAATTTGATGAGTATTAGGGTTCAACAATCTATATCCCTCCATGCCATCAAGATACCCTATAAAATTACAAGGTCTCGACTGTGATTATAATTACTTGCATTTATTTTTGAGAATTTGGCCCATAGAAATTGATCCAAAGATGTGAAATTTCTTGACATCATGTTTTCATCCAAAGCGAGGCAACAAAGGGTGTCATCCCTCTTACATCTATGTGTGGAACACAGTTGTGAATCTAGAAATCATAATTCACTACTTAGGCCCAATACTACGAAGGAATGTATTTCGATTAAACCATACAAATGGCTATCTCTGTAAGTGTTTGGTTCTTTATTTCCATAACTCCATTTTGTGAAGGTTTATAAGAAAATGCACACAATAAAGTAATCCATTCGGAGGTACAAAGTAATATTCAAACCTATTTCTCATATACTTGCCTCCATTTTTCAATTTGAATAACCTTGATAGACCTTTCATCTTGTTTCACAAAAGATCCTTAAATGGTCAAAAGTGATCAAAAAATCATAATTTTTCTTAATAAAATACACCCAAGTTTAACGCGTAATTCATTAGTGAAGGTAAGTATATAAAGATCTCTAGTAAACAAACGAGATGGAAAAGGGCCAGAAATGTCACTATGAACAAGATCCAAAAGATGAGTAACTCTCCAATTTTTCCTTTGCTAAAACTTTGTTTGGGGTACTTCCAAAGGGAATAACCCTCACAAATACCCTTAGAAAATTTTACGTAGGGTAACCCATTGAACTTTTATTTTTTGCTAAATTCTTTAAGGTAATGATAGTTAAGATGACCAAAATGCTCATTCCATATCTTACTAACCTCATCTGCATGAGTGATCAAGGAAGTGGGTGTCAAATCAGAAGTAAAGTGGGAGAAGGTGTACAACCGTAAATGATGATCTATATTTCCCTCAACCGTTGTGGAGTTAGAGTGAAACTCAAGTATAATCACCAAGTTAGGACCAAATTCCAATCACATTCCATCACCAAGGTGACTAATTTTGTAAATCGATAGGATATTGATAGAGATATTAGGAACACTCAACAGTTAGTTAAACATTCCATCGTCCATCTCTACCAATCCACTACCAAAAACTAACATTGTAGTGTCATCACCGAATGTGATTTGGGACATCCCACATGGCTCGATGTTGGAGAACTCAACATGTGAAGAGGCCATTTGGTGGGAGGAACCGAAATCAATAATCCACATCGATGAAGGATCTACTCTAGCTACAAGTGTCTTTCCTTTCTTCTTCTATGATTTAGACTTCTTTACTTTGGAAGACTCGCCCTTCGAGCATTTTTATTGAATTAGGAACACTTATGTTATTATTCTCAAGTAAATGAGTTAAGTGATCAATTTATTTTCTCATACATTGATGCTCTTCATGGACAATATTCTTATAATAGAACACTTACACTTTTCCTTCTTCACTTTAGGCTCAAAAGTAGAAGTGTTCATGTTAGGTTTGGTTTGGGTTTGGTTGGTCTTGGTTTCCTTCTTCGGTTGGTCCTTTTTATCTTTCTTCTTTTCATTTTTCTTTCCCTTACCATTACTTGCTACAAGGGCATGTGACTTGGATTTGAGAGTCCCCATTTGAATGATTTTTTTCTTGTTATCAAATCGGTTGGGATGGCAAACTTTGTTGAATGAGGACATTTTCCAAGTCTTGCCCAAAGTGGCTTTTTAGTGTGGAAATTTGAAATGAAGATGGAGTATTCAAGACCTAACTTAAAAAGAATCAACAAGATCAATTGGGAATATTTCTTCTCCACTTTACATTCCTTTAAAAACAATCTAGTGTGGATGAACTTTAATAAGAAGGCATGTAGGTTTTCAAAGTTGTTAGGATTTAATCCTAATAGTTTGTTTTCCAACTCATGTGCTCTCATGTCATCTTGTTGTCCAAACATATGTTTAAAGTTTTCTAGGGTTCATCGCATGTTTTAGAAGACTTGATGTGGAAGATAAAGTCAAGAGAAATGGACATACAAAGAATACCTAAGGCTTCGTCACATTGGTTCAACCACTTATATTTTTGGGCTCATCATCAAATCTAGTCTCATCTCCCACGGTGATGTAAAATAACCATTTACCCCTAAGTTTCCTTACCATTTTTATTTTCATTTGAAAATTTTGAACGATGTGTGAAAAGGTATTGAAAGAGAATCCATCGTAAATAGAGAAAAGGAAGGAATCTAGAAGAAAAAAACAAATACAACCACCCTAGAACAATATTATCACACCCTGATTTTGAAACATTATAGTTTAGTGTGTTGATTACAATCAGGTGGGAATTTGCATCATGAAATAGTTGGTCACTCACCTTGAATTAAATGTAATAATGTGTAAGAGCATAGACCGTAATCAAGTTTCGGTGAATACGATAGTTTGGCATCATAAGCAATCACAAAATGAGCTAAAAATAAGATAAGGGGAGAGAAAATAAGCCATATGTGAGAAATAGCATCTCACGGTACAAACATAAACCCCCTTGCCATAAGATTGTGGCGAACACACTCACTAGTCTACAAGTAATAAAAGGGACAATAAAATGCAGAAATTGACATGAAACAAGCATAGAGAACCTCCAGGACACGGAAAAGCTCTTGGAAGGAGGAAAAGGTATCCAATAAGAATTACACACTCCACAAACAATTAGGAGAAAAAAAAATCCAATAACGCTATATAACGCACTTTTAATTTTCCCAATTAATTTAATTTTTAAATATTAAAAGGGGTTAAAAATGTGAAAAAAAAAAATGTTAGTTAAATGATTAGTTAACTACTAATTAAATTTAAAATCTCTAAATTAATTAACCCCATAATTAATTAATCAAAGGCCTAATTTATCCTTACTTTGAAATTAAATTGACCACCTTTTTAAAATTAAATGATAGATCCTAATTTTAATCAAGACCTAACTTTAATTAACCTCCCTTTTTAAATTAATACCATGCCTTTAATTTTTTTAAAAACTAATCTTCAAATATAAAATAATGCAATGTGAAGTGATAATTTTAAAAGACGAGGAGAGAGGGATTATTTGAATATGGAGGGGCTCGGAATGAACACATGGAGAGCAAGGTAACTCGGATGGTGAGCTAGATGGGATAGGGACATTGGGATCGAGGGCATGGTAATGGTCGAGGTAGGTTTAACTTGGTGTGAAAGGAGGGTAGTCAAAGACCGTTTGAATGGATGTCGAAAAAACATGCACGATCAATGTAGGGGATCCAAATGGAGAGAATGGTTTGTGCGGGGTTGGCCAAGCAAGAGTCGGGGAAAATCATTCGGGTTTGTGTAGGTTGAGTAAAATGCAAGCCGAGTGCAATTTGACGCCAAGGAGTACACATCCAACACAGACCATGGCCAAGTGGAGAAGGTGAGCTCAAGAAATAGGAGAGCACATGAAATAAGGGCTCATCAAGCCAATTCTAAATGAACATCAAGAAATAATCAATCGACGTAAAAATACAAGGTTTTAAGGACATCACAAGAGATTTACAAGAAACACATGGAGTAGGGTTTAGACCAAGCATCATGGAACGTAAATAGTAGACCAAGCTATATGCCAACACAAGGAAAAATAACCCAAAGACATAGGGAAGAGGAATATGACCCATATTTCTCACTAAGGGATCAAACAGATTTCGATGCAACACAAAACCCAACCTAACACAAAAAATAACTAGTTACTAGGAAAAAACAACATGAAAACCTAACTCATCGAGTCGAGCCAGAATAGAGCTTTCCAAGCTAAACGGGCTTGGATGAGTTTGACAGACTCTAAAAGAAGGAAGTATGGGGAAAATGAATAATATAGTAGGGTAGGAGGTAGAGCGGATCAAAAACGAAAAAAAATCAATAAAATTTGTACTGTTTATGAAAAATAAAACTAATAAAACCGAGATAAAAGAACCTACCTCCAAATAGATTCTCCACCAAATATAATTTCAACTAGCTAAATCTGGAAAATAAATTTTTAAAACGTGCACATGTAAAAACTTGAAAATGCACAAAATCCAAAAACCGAGACTCAAACCAGATTAGCAAGATTCCAAAAATGATCAAAAATATCACACAAGAAGCATGAATAACAAAATTGGAAGTAATTGGCAACTAGATAAAAATAAGTCCATGTTTATATAACAACACTCGATAGTTTATGAGATTTTTATTCAAGGATAAATATGGAACCCCGTGCACATCGAAGAGGTTGCAATTCAACGGTGACGTGAATGCTCCAAGTAATAAAAAATCAAACAACAAGAAAAATCATGCATAGAATAAGTAGGTCTACTAATTCTCATAGATCAAAATATGAGGGTACATATATGAGTGTTGTGTAAATCCCATTCCTAGACAATAATTCCCTCTATGAGGAAAGATGAGTTACAATTCAAAAATGGAATGTAACTCCTATGACACCACTAATGCATATGACAATGATAAATTCTATGACGAAATTTACCATGTGTCATATAACTCTTAATACCTATGATCTCACCTAAGCAAGATGAATCACCATGTGAGGTGGAAAAGATGTCGAGTGATGATGAAGAAAAGAAGAAATATTAATGAATAAATTTGATTTAAAATAGAATGTTACACATGCACTTACCTTATTAAATCAGAAAAAAAAACTCCATCCTAAAAGCAATGCATATCAAAATGTAAACCCCAATTTCATATTAAATTTTAAAACCTCTAGCTATAAAAGTGGAAATAAGAAAAATTAAAACCTAAGTTTACAGAACTTGTAACAAGTGTGGTAAGTTTGGTCATAGACAAAACATTTTTCCAAAGAAAACTTAAAAATAAAAAATTAAATAAGAACCAAAATCAAAAGTAGTATAACAATCAAAATTCAAGTAAGCATATAACCATTGTACTTGACATTGCTCTATGTGCATATAACAATAATTAATGGATCTTATATATTAGTGCCTTAAGAAAACTGACCTACATGTCTGATATCAAATAATTTCATGTTATATTTTGGAAGCTCAAAGTTAAGGTAGAGCTAAGGTTTTTAATGGTTTTAATAGAAATGTTTTATATTTTCCTAAAATGAAAATGAATTTATTATATTGTTCTTAATTAACTCAAGATAATTATAGCATCATCTTATTGAAAGCTAAATGGATTGTAAAGGTCAATCTAACTTTCTATTATTAAAGGTATTCATAAAAATGGTTTTTACATTTTCAATGTTTTTGTATTTTAATCATGTCTTCCTTCACATATTAAATATGTAACCTAGTTATGACATGAAATATTTGGTCATCTTATATTCATGATTCTTTTTAATTATCATGTCTTGATTTGGAATTTGGTCTTCCTAAAATTAAAACCCATCATGAAACCTGAAAAAATAAAATTATATGGTAATAAATATGTTCAACCCTTCCATAAACAACATGATTCTAACTCTTCTCATCATTAATATTTATTCCATAGTTATGTTAGGGGACCTCTTGAGGTAGCCTCACTAAGTGGTGATCTATAAATTGTGCCTTAATTGATGACGATACTACATTTTCATGGACATAATACATTAAGAAAAAAATATAATGTCTTTGCTAAATTCAAATAATATAAAACCCTCTTTGAAAATTTATCTAACTTCAAAATCAAGATATTAATAACCGGTAATGGAGGAAAATATGTTAATAAATAATTTGATGCATTATACACCTCCCACAGAGTTCAACATGGGTTAGCCACTCCTTACTCTTCATATAAAATGGGAACATAGAATGGAAAATAGGACTATTTTAGAAATGGTGTGGAAAATGATTCATTATGTTCAAGTCCCCAAGTTTATGTGGGAAGAGGTAATGAATATAGTTGTCCATATCTTAAATAAGGTTCATGTTATCTCTCGAAAGTGCACCTGTGAGAGATGGATGCAGTGTTATAAGATTACAAATTGTATCTCTCTCTTTTGTAGATGATGGAAACACCTCGTGTATGTGGGTATACCTATTTTTAGGTGAGTCTCCCAGATCAAGTATGGTTTCTTATTGATGTATCCTAAAATAATTTCTGGCGCTTAAGGGTAAAAGATGACCTGTAAAATGAAATTAAAATTGAGGTGATACACCAAACTTGTATGAGGTATTTCACGGAGTACATGTACAATTGATATGGAATGAATTTCTTATGCACAGGCCAACAATTTTCTAAATATTATTAAGGGTAAACACTTTGATGTATTGAGGATAAAATCACAACAATATTTGCTAAGTTCTTGTAATGACCCATTTTTCATTCTCCTTTTTCTTCTTTGATGACCATTTTTTCTAAGTGTTTAACACTATTTTTCTTCTGTTGATCTTTGTTGGTTTCACCTTTTTGATTACCTTATTAAGGAAAAATCTCATTCTCAAATTCAATAGGTGGGTTGAGTGATTTTATTGTTTGAGTTTGTCGCTTTACAGGCTGAGCCTTGATTCACACAAGAGGAGCTTGTTGTTGGTGGCACCTTGGTTAGAGCATGGTGTTCGTGCTTAATGTTAATATTTTCCCCTCCTTCGTGTCGTTGTAGACGCCTCTAGTGGTGGGCCTCCACAGTGCCTTTACGATCACCTTATTAAAGGAAAATTTTGTTTTCAAATCCAAGTAGGTGGCTTGTATGTCGATTTGGTATTTTAGGGTATGTTTTTTTTTTTAAAAGAAATTTATATATTTGTGTTTATATAATAGTATTATTGCTTATGAATGGTTGATCATTGTTCTTCTATTATTATTGTCGATCTTGACTGTCGACATTATTAATATTGCAATAGTTATTCCTAAGTTGTAAACGTGATAATAATAATAATAATATTTATTTTATTGTCATTTGGTGACTATATTTCTTTAATTGTCGATTGTTAGCAATAGTTAACTAATTATATTAAGCTATTTTACTTAATTGATTGATCTTTCCTATCAAGTGAGTCTTGATTCTTGCTTAGGAGGAGGATACCCCTTTGTGGCATTTTGGTTACACAAATTCATCCTTGTTCCTTGGTTGTTGGTTATTCTTTTTGGTTTGCATATTTTTTTAAAAAAAAACTAAGTTAGCTAGAGTATTTATGCTTTTAAAAATTATATATATAAGAATAAAATAAAATAAAAATAAAAATAAAAATAAATAAATAAATAGATAAAGATATTTAGTGGTTGCATGGGAAGGAAGGGAGGTAGGTGGTGGCGCAGTGTTGTGGAGGCCACGCATTGATGACAAAATTAATTTCCTAGCACCTACCATCCCTCACGTTTTTCCTTTTGTTCTGTTGTTTTGGTCCTTGTTGCGTGGCCATCCCCAAATGGATTTACCTCAGCTGGCCGCTTGCTTTGGAGGATCATGTTCTTCTCATTATCTATTCTGATTGGTGAATGCACCTTGCTCTTGCTGGCTGTGTGGAACTGCTTGGAGATTCGAGAAGGATACCCTCCTATGTGTAGTCGTGGGAGATGGCGTTTTAAAACAGGCATGTTAAACCTGCCCCTTGCAATCTTCTGTTACCCTTTTATTATGTCATGAAATGAATGTTCTTCTATTTTTTTTCCGTTATGGCATATAGAATGGGCTTCAACATTTTTTTCCTTGTGAATCGACCCAGTTTGAAGGAAAGGAAGTACTACTGGGATTTGTTTGTTTATCATACCCTGATAACAACTGTGATAGTATGTATATATTCTATGGCTTATTTTTTTTGTGGTAATGTGCGTAGTGCTTTTGAGTTTTGAATAAATTAGAAAATTATTTTATTTGGGTGTTATATTTCAATCACGTAATCCATAGGATTACATGACTGAAATCTCAATACTCTCTGCCTTGTTGTCTTCACCAATAAGGTCTTACCTTGATTATCTTTGGAATATCTATCTCACTTGATTATTGGGATTCCTCCTTGTTGGCTGGTATAAATCTCTTTATCGTGTGAAACATATTGATTAGTGGTTTGTGATTTGATCCATTCTTGAATTTAGAATTTTTCTTTCATGATATTATAAAATGTTAGCTTATTATTGCTATGGGTAGTCTTAACATGCTCAGTTCTAGTGAACTGACTCTAGTTAATATTTGTGCAGATGGATTATGCGAGTAGACTAAAGGAAAAGAGTGTAAAAGTTTCATCTGTACAATTTATGAAGTTCCTTGTAAAAATGTCCAATGTGTTGTAAATTTTGTAACATTGCTTGCAAAGGAGTTTAGAAGGTCTCTTTCCTTGGAATGTTTGGAAACTACGTGATGAAGTTGTCTTGTCCTTTTTATGGTTAAACTGGAAACTTATCTTTGTGAGAAATGATATTCAAATCTTTACATTGACATGAGTATTGTAAAACCTTGATCTTGAGAATAAAGTGTTAAGTTAAATCTTTCTAAGACTTAATAATAATGTGTTATATGTAAAATAAGATGGGTTGGTTAACTCTTATAGAAGCTAAAAAAATTATATTCAACAAATTAATGTAAGAGGTGACCTCCTTGAGAACAAACAATTCCTTAAGTAATTGAAGGTGAAACTATCCTTGTAAAGTAAAATTCTATAATTTATCAACCCTAGCTAAGCTAGCAAACATCATCCTTATACGGTGACTTCTTAAACGAGTTTAAGGGGAATCAATGGTTAGTTGTTAGAAGATAATAAGATTTATTAAGGAGGATACAATTTAGAAACCATGAAATTTATCTCTCAACCTTTTGGAAAGTAAATAGTTTCCTTTTGTAAAGCTCTTTCAGTGAAGCCTAAGTAAAATCTTTAATATTTATGGATAAAACCTCAAGCTCCATTAAATCTTGGTAATAACTAATGATGTCCCAAGGATGAACTCAATTGACCTTCTTCCTCTAACTTTATCCAAGGTGCCTTGTAATTCTCTCTTAAGTTTGTTGAACGCGAACCAATGTTGTCATAAGGGTATGAATGAGTTTTAGTAGCGTAAGTGTGAATAGATGGCCTTGTGGAATTAAATTACCACCTTTATCAAATAAATAAATAAAACAAATAATTGTCATAATGAGAAGACTTTAAGTGAACTACTCTACAGTGCTTAAGAAAATAATTTAGTTTGGTAAGATGAATTGCAAAATCATATCTTGAATCTCTCTGAAAACATAAGTCAAGAGTAAAAGGGTGTTTTATCAAAATAATTAACCTTCAATATTTTCTTACTATGGCTTGCCCTAGCTATAAGAGTGTCATGTGGTTGGACTTCTATGTAGTCCTGTCAAAAAGAAAGTGAATTGTCCTTGTTGGGTGTGAACATTTCCGTGCTGCCTTGTGGTCATCCTTGTATCAAGTGGTTCACAGAGTTAGTTGTAACCTTGGTGATGACATGTTGTGTCATGTTTTGTGTCAAGAAAGTAAAAAAAAAAATTATCCTGTGTTTTCCTATGTAGACTTGTGTGCCTATTTTGTGGGCGTTACACTTGGTATCAGAGCGGAGGTTCATGCTCTTGAATCTATGGGCCACTTTGCGATTATGATGGTATTAAATGATGATGATGGTGTACATGAAAGTGTTACATAGAGATGATGGTATTGCATGATGGTGGTTTATATTGGAAGAGTAATGTGGTATAAGCGTGATGTGATTGATGTCGTAATTGTGATATTGTGAATGCACATGATGTGTATGTCACTTAGTGCATGTTTGTCATCATGTTGATGTGCTAGGGATGGGAGTATTCTCTCTCCTTCTTGTGGATTCTATGAAGAGTTCATGTGTGAATTACTGCTTGTGATGTGTGAAAAGAATTCTAATGTGGATGACGGAGTGTTAGAGCATTGTGGCATATTGTGATATGTGGGTGTGTCGATATGTTGTATGACTGGATTGATGTAAAGTGAATTGAGTTGTATCATGATGTTTTACCATGTTTTGAAGAAATGTGTGTATCACCTTGTATGTAGCAAAGGAATGTTATGTTGTGATGTTATTATGTTCATCGTATGTAGACTTGTGTGCTTGTTTTGTGGGTGTTATAGTTACACATACACATTAATATCATACAGAAATTATTAAATTTGCAATAGGGTAAGATGATTAATCAGGGAATTCAACATTCACAAGATTAATGGAAACATACACAAGATTGTAAATAATTGGAAAGGCATAAAATACTTCACATTCAAAGGGAAAAACTGGTAGAAAATTGCTTCAGCACTCATGTATCTAAAAATTCCTCCTTCTTTGCTTTGCTAAGGCACACAATATATAGCAAATTTGATCCACCCATCCTTCCTAAAAATAGACTAAGGTTGTACTCACCCATGCATCCTATTTTTATCCTTTATTTAATAATAAATAAAGGAATAAAATAAAGCAAACTAGTACAAAGAGGCATTAATAGCCTTTGATTACATACAATCAAATTGAATTTGACTATTCTATTTTTAGAAAAGAAAGGTGAATAATTTGCTAATAATAAATCTTGCTTGATGAGAAAGTCTCCTTCCTTGTGCATGTGAATTTTTCTTCTTGTTGATCTGTCCTTTTGCTAAAGGCATGCAAAAATACTCCTTGTGAGTGAACAAAATAATTACAATACTTGCAATATTTGCAAAATAATTCATCCACACATTCACTTGATGGGGGTCATCTTCAAGATTAGATTTTTATTTTGACGTTCCTTGTGCTCTAGTGATCACATGGGTGGCATACTGTAAATCATCTCTAACTCCTTCAACAGTGGGGACAACCTTTGTACTTCACCATTAGTCCTCATTGGTTTGGCCACTCTTGTGGACTTAGCATATTACCATGATTTTGAAATAATACAAGGGAACTTTATAGAAGGGGAACCATACTATACTTGGCCACCTTTGATTAACATACAATCATGCAATTACTTGTTGTATTTTGCATTTTTAAGAGGATAAGGTTTAACTTTACCTTTATGGTGATTATTACTTTGTCATATATAGTGATTGGCTCTCTTTGACCATGAGGACATATTCTATGGTTTAGACTTTTGAAAGTCGATGCAATGATAATTTTCTTTAATCATGGGGTTGGACCCCTCTCCACGATGACTCACCCCTTCCATTTGAATTATCGGTGGCATCTAACCTAGGTCGAGTTTTCTTTGGAAAATGGTATCGATCTTGGGTCGTCGATCTCTGTACTATTTGATTAGGTGTCATTGATTCTTGACCTGTGGTTAGGGTTTCTAACCTGGCAATTAAGGTGGTCGGTGACATCTTAACCATGGTGGTTTGCATTGATTTGAGAGATCAATTCCCAAGCATTGATATGCCCCACTGCTTTTATTTCCATCATTGATTGATTAACTCAAACAAGTTAGGGTTACTCGAGCATGTTTGGGATATGTAAAAAAATGAACCCAAGTTCATTTTCCTCTAGCTTTGTTCGTAGCAAATCTCTGGAAAAAAATTCTACTACCATTATTGATGTTTTGAGTTCGATTCGCCTCCCCTTTTTGGTTTTACGAACACTAAAATATTTGTATCTTCCTTGTCTCTGGTCTACTCTTGAGCTTTCTAAGTGGGATGGTCGATACTCACCATCACTGTTGTAACCTTCGAGCTCATTTTTTCTTTTTGCAAATCCACTTTGTGCGATATAAAATATCTACATTTGGTTATTTTTGTTCTATTTAGAGCTTCTGCATGCAAGACCATTGTGGTCATGCCCGCTATAGCTATAAATCTCGGGATTTATTCTTACGAGATCCGTGGTCGTAATCACATTATCCGAGTAAATTTTTTCTTTACGATTGTAATCTTGACAATTTCTTCAACTCAATTTGGAAAACATTTATAAAAGTTGAAGTATCGGTTTTCTTTCAAGAAATGATACTTGTGTTTCTTGGTTTCCTTGTATCGTTAGTTTTTGGCCATTGATTAGATGAGCTCAAATATCCTCTGTGGTTATTGTGTTTTCTCATGTATTTTACTCAAAATGAGGTTCTCGAGTAATACCATCTTGTACACGGTGAGTTTCTTTCTCTGAGATTTGTCACTTTTGTAGCTTTCACTGTTCTTACGATGGAGGCATTGTCCTCATGTATATTATTCTATTGTGGATTTTCTTCTTTGAGCTTGATTTGAGAGCCATTTGTGTGCTATTTTTACTTTGTATTCCCCTCTAGTGAAACCATTTTCCTGAATCGTACTTAAATTTTTCTTCTCCTTCATTGAGGATTTGGGTCTGAGGTGTTTGTCATTTTTACTCTTTTGAGTAGCTGAGAACCTTGATATTCATATTCCTGGATCTTGTGAAGATACTAGGTTTGCACTGTTATTTCTTAATTTATGTGATCTACAGTCGCTGATACTTCTTCTATTCTCACCACTTCTTTTAGCATTTTTTGTATAAGTGACATGGGTATTTGAGTTTCAGTTTCATCCTTTCTCTGATAGCTTCCTTTTCACTATGGACGCCATTCTTGTGCCATCAATCTCCATATTTTCTGGGATATTTTCTTTGTATTCTTTTCCCCAGGATTATCTGGGTTTCTTTAATTTTGAAAAGCTCTGAAACACCATTAAAAGAAAACCCCATTCTCTGTTCTAACTGCTCCAAAATCTTCTGAGTTGTATTGATTCTGCCCCTAGGAGCATTTATAAGCTAAAAAAACTTGAAGCTCATGTTGTGTTTTTCTCCTAGTGATATCATTTATTGATCTCCCATGAAACTGTAGATCTGTGTGAATCAACTTTTATTGCAAATGTAGATTATGTATTATTTAATCCTGCCTTATCCATTGGGTTGTACTTGAATCACTTGTATACTTGGACTCATGATTATGAACTATTTGATTCCTCTGTCATGTTGATTTCAAGTTCATTTTTTGAAAGTGCATCTGCCTAAAGTTGTGAATACAACAAGTATGAAATCCGGAGCTCTAACAAAAAAATTTCCCTTTTAGGTACAATGCAGCAATTGGTGAAGATGGTCGTACGATGAGGCGTGAGAATAATCAACTCAAACCAAACTAACAAAAACTAGGAAATGATGGATTCCATCCTTTCTCTATGTTCACAAATTTACGTATATGTTATTTCATTATATGAACTTTCCTTCTGAGTTATTCCCACGGCTTGTGTGGGTTCACTGTATTGTTATTCCTCATGAATAAAATGAACTATTTTTGTGTAATGAGATGTATGTCTTTCTTTTCTATACTTTCTTCATTTGTATGGATAATAAATGAATTTATACAACTCAAAACACTTAAATAATTCACTTAATCATGGAGATAAATTAAAATCAAGTGTACCTTTTAATGCTCATCGAAAATGAAGATTGTTTGTAAAATTACACCTTTCCATGTTTCAAACCTGCAACTTGTTTACAGTTTAATAACGTCATGTCCAATACTTTCCACCATTTCTACCTTCCTCAGGGATTTTCGATGGTTGTTTATGGTTTTTGCATAGTTATGACAAGGGTAATAAATGGAATTTCTACATTTATGAGGCATGGTGTTCGTAATTGCACACAAGTTGTAGTTTTGATCCAAATATGACTTCCAAGACTATCCAAAACTCCAGCAGTTAATTTTTTTATCTTAATACAAGGTGGGTGACCCAATCATAGTCTAACCTATGACTCAATCAATCTGAGAAACTTTAAAATTTTTGAGTTGACCTTTTTAGCATGGGGTGCAAAAATTGTCAACAGCTTCCTAAAAATCAATGTATCAAGCCACGCCATAAGAAATGTGGTTAAATAAAAACTAAATGTTTCCCATCTAAGAATATTTTGTAGGCCTACATCTATTTTTATTCCTAAAGTTAAAAGGAAATTTTTAATCCCAACTCTTATTTCTTGCATTTTGTAGGCTATAAAGGATGAAAAACTAGATTGAGAGCATATGATCCTTCTAAAAATGAGATCTTCAAAAATAGGAATGTTCAAGTATTTGAAAAAACTTTTTTTGTATCCTCCTCTTCTCCCTCTTCTATTTATCTTGATGAATAATTATATATTCTACATGAAGATGACCCTATCCTATACTCTTTTATCCCTAAGGTTGAGAGTGATATATCACATCAAATGGATTGTTCTAAAAATCCTAAATGGGCTCAATCCCTAATTTAGGATTCATGTTCGATACGCTCACGAAAATGGCTAGAAGTTAGCACACTTACAATTCTTTAATGACCTTATATGACTGTGAACCCCAATATTTTAAAGAGGCAAACCAAGACAAAAGATGGATAGAATCCATGAAATATGATTACAACATACTTATTAAAAATCAGACTTGGGAACTTTTCCCTCCTCTACAAAATATGATATGATTGGATCTCGGTGGATATTTAAGATCAAATAAATTTTGTATGTGGAATTGATAAATTTAATGCTATGTTAGTGGCTCATGGGTTTACTCAAAAATTTGGGGTTGATTATGTTGGAATTGTTTCTCATGTAACATACATGAGCACTATTAATATTCTCCTTGATTTATCTACTTGATATGTTTAGGAAATACACCATATGGATGTGAAAAATGCATTCTTGAATGGTGATCTCAAAGAGGAAATTTATATGACTCAACCTATTGTATTTGAATAACCTAGAAAATAAATGTATGTATGTATGTATGTAAACTATTATAATCTCTATATGGCTTAAAACAAGATCCTCAAGCTTGGTATGCTAAAATTTAAAAAAAATCGAACATATTAGATTTTTATAACTTCTCTTCGATCATGATTTTTTTCAAATTTGAAGATAATCGATTAATCTTATTTTTTATATGTTGATTATCTTGTTACTATAAGTATTCAAACTGGTTTAATTCTTAACATTAAAACTAAGTTAAAATAATATTTCGAAATGACTGATTTATGCATAATATATCTTTTTTACACATTTTAAACACGAACTAGGGAACCCTAATTACCATAGGTGTGTAAGCACTCTAACACACCCCTTTACAACACCACGTGATAATTTTCACCTTTATACTAATTTACATTCCCGTTTCACCACTTGTAAGCACCAAGAATCATAAAAAAACCAAAACAAACTTAAATCAATAAAAAATAAAAAATAGTCCAATGTCCTTATAAACCCTCTCATGAATTTAAAATAATCCAAAACCATTAAAAATTAAAAAAACCCACACACATAAGTAGTTAGAACCAAATACTGAAATTGGCATTGATTTATGTGGATCGATGTCAATCTATTGAAATGACATTAATCCTATTAAAATAGTCTATGACATTACCCAAGGATTCTGATTTTGATCCCTGAACTCTTGAATCTTCTCCCAAGAATCCCTCCTTCAAACCTCGTTTGTAACAAGTCCAAGCTTTCAAATATCATACATGGATCAAGCATGAAGAATCTCTAGAAAATCATCGTTTTAAGTTCCCTTTAGAAAAATTAGTATGCACACCCATTAAACTAGATTAGTTTCCTTCTTTTCAAGGTAAGTTTTTCTTATTTTAAAAGTTTATAATCCATTATTAAGGCCCAACCTTATCAACAATTAACTCTATTATCCGGAATAATGCTATATTTTCCATTAGAATAACTAACTTTAGAAAACATGTTTAATCAAATCTTGTTGCTACAATCGATTGACATCGATCATTCAGATTGAAACCGATCTATTCGATCGACATCAATTCATGTTAAAAACATGTGTATTTCATTTATTATCTATATTTTCATATTTTCTTTAACCTAGTAATCACATCTAATCAATTGGTTCTTCAAATCCTTTGTTTCTATTAGATGACTCTTCGAGGGGAAACTTACAAACCAGACAACATCTTTGACCTATGAATTTTGTGACAACCACATATGTGGGAACAATCTGACATCCACTATGAACTAATTCTATGTGTCATCACTTCACACCCAAGCTAGACACAATCACTAAGTAGTTTTAAGTTCTCCTTAAACATATTGACGAGGCCAACCATTATTGGGAAGATGTTTTAAACCCTCCCCATCCTATCATCGAGGAAGTTGGTTGAGTCATGACATCGAGAAATTACACATCCTAAACTTGTAACTCTATGTCATTTGTAATCTTGTCATGATTTTCAGCTTAATTGTCTAAAAGTGAGTTGACACATGTCAAAGGAATCCTTTTAGATCTTTGGATTTTCCTTTTCTAAGCAACTAACCATATTATTATCTAACATTTGTCTCGCCAAGATATTTATTTGTGGGCATGTTTTCTCTCTAGAAGAAGAGTTTCTTGCACTAGTTTAGATCCATACATCTCGACATTGTTGATGCAGGTATCATTAAACCCTATTATTTTATAAGTTTTAGTGGTTTGTTTCACTTAATAATATTGAATCCTAAAATATGATAAAACATTTGGCATGCCTAGTGGGACACTAATCCATATTTTTAATAAAATATTGCATTTATTGCTTCATTTATATAGTAAAATACATTTCTTTCTTCATTTCTTGTGAGATTAATCATCTTTTCAAATTAGAGTTCTCTAAAGGATTTTTCAAAAACATGTAAAATAATTAAAAAGAGTATTTAGTGAACACAGGTACTTCTTTCTTCCCTCCTTTCAGTCTCTTTTCAGCATTTCATCATGTGTGTTTTATCCTCATCGAAATCAATTTTCCTTTCGAGGCCTTGAAATTGACTTGCATTCTTGTTTTGTCATCTAGTTTAAGTAGGAGTTAAATCATGCATTTTCTACTTCCCCTCACACATGACCAAATCACGTATGATAAAATTCATGTTTTAAACATCCCCTTCCATGTCTACCTACTTTTATTTCATCACCAAGGGGAAATCAAAATCAGTGTTCTAGTCGAGTATAAATAATTGGGGGCGATATGTTGGCTAAGCACATGACATCCTTATTGTTGTAGGATCGTGAAGTGAGGGCGTAAACCCTAATAATCACACCTCGTACCAAAACTAACATATATTTGATCCTCTCATACCCTCAGGTATATCAAGGAATCCATCCTTAAACACACTTGAAACTAGCCTAGTAGGCTCGATTCTGATTACATCTTTACAAGCCATATTTTCTTTTCACACATTTCTAATTAATCTAAATAATATAAAAATCTCTTGTTTATTGTGTATTTTTCATTATTTTAATAACCATATTTCTTTCATTTCATGTATTTTATTTCATGGTTTTAATGAGACAACAATATCGTCTCTAAAATATCACCAATATGTTAGACCCATCACAACATCCCCCAAAAAAAACAAGAGCCCTCATGCTCTCCCAAAGCATTTAGTCGAAACATCAATAAATCTTGATCCATCCATTTCATAGTTTGTCAATAGTGGTGACCCAATATTTGAAGAATTATTAAACACCAACCATGTTTCTCTTAGAAGCTATCTTGCTTCATGATCCATTTTCCTCCCTTATTATAGTTTATAATATTAGCCACTTGTTACTACCATCACTTTTGATCATTCTTGGGTCTTTGACCTATGATATCAATCATTATCAAAAAAATTGATCGTATCCCGCCAATAGTTGTACAGTTATAACCACATCTTACCACTCGTATACATTTTTGAACTAAATGTTATATTGTCACAAAATACAATTAGTCAACAAGGTCCATTTCCATCTATCTTCATCCAGTCCTCGGTGTGCCCAAACTCATACTATTACTTCATCACCTTTAGGCACACCCTTTCTACCTCTCTTCCTCCTCAATAGGATATGTTAGTATGTCTCATTATATAATTATTATCCACATCTCAACCCATCATATTGTAATAAACCACCTTCTTTATCTAAAACTTAGTTATGTCAATTCATGTATCATTACTCCTATCAATACGAGTGTTATCACTAGCACCCATTCACTCTCACAACTAGCCCATAATACTAATATCTCACAGCATGGTTATATCTACTCTCAACAGAATCAGTAACTCTCGTAACCCCTTATTAATGCTTCTATCTCTCACTCTTATCAACATATCCACTCTCCCTCAAAACCATCAGGTTTTTAGTAGAACTATGCAACATACCAATAATTTTTGCATCTTAAAAATCCTCCTTTTATGTACAATCGTTATCAACAATCAAAACCCCTTTATCTATAGATAGGTTAACCCTTCCTCTTCAAATATCTTTTACCTCCTTAGAATGGTCCTATGCAAGCTTTTATAAGTAGAATCGTCGGCTAGAAGCTACCACCATGGGACCTAAAAACACATTTTCTTATGAACAAATTTGTAATGAACCCATCAACCCATCAGTACCCTTTAAACCATATCCCCCTCATTGGGAGCTTCTGAAATTCATCAAATTTAATAACAAGAAAGATATACAACAACACATTAGGGCCTTCTTTCATGTTTTTTATTTCATAACTCATGATTAATATATCATGTTAAGGACATTCGTAATTTTTTTAGCTAGGCCCGCTCTCGACTAGTATAACAACATCTCTCAACACTCCCTCTATTCATTTGCATAGTTAATACAAATATTTTTAGAAAAATTCTCTATCAACATCACATGAAAGATATACATCGTCAAATTATAAGCTATGAAACAATTGAAGGAATAATATCTTATTGATTCAATTGCTAGATGACGTGGAATCATAAATCATTTATCCTCCTCTCTATCATAGACTGAATTGATCAAGTTATTCACTCACTCTTACGTAAAACATATATGATCCACCCTTTAGATCTAATCATTCCAAACATTCAATGAGGCCTTTACCATAGCCCGTAAATTAGAACTCGAGCCCTCAAGGATGATAAGGTTAAATTATAATTTAAAAATACCAAACTTGACTCTCCCTTTAATAAACCTTCTAGAAGTAAAAATCCAAGGGTTTAGTAAATGAATTTGTTTTGAAAACTACATCTAAAGGTCACTCATACTCTGAACAATCCCAACCCCAACATAAGTATACACTTCTAGGTGAGTCTTACAACTCTATTTTTGGCAAGCTCATGGCTTCTTGCATGATAAACCTTCCTCCTATCATACCCATTGATGAATATTATCCTAAGCCATCATGGTATAGGGTGAAGACTATTGTAAATATCACCAAGTTTGAGGACATGACATTGAGATATGTCACTCTTTTAGAAACACCCTCTAATATCTCATGAATCAAGATGATTTGTAGCTTGAAAGTTTGAATGCACATCCTAATCAAGTTATAGACATGTTTAAAAACCTTTTCTAAACTACCCTAAACTAATAATCAACCTCATACTAATTTCATAGGGTCCCAAAATTCTATTGATCATATCATCAAGCACCATCAATTAGCTTACACCTCTACCTACCATAACATGCATTTCTATGATTGAAACACACTAAAAAAAAATCAGACATATTCTTATTAGTGAACCTCAAACCCATTTATGTGACAACTTCCCACCCCTATTACATGTACTCACACCAATACTCCCGATCATGTCCCTTTGAGATTGCAATAAGCGATCCTCATTGTAAACATCATAAATAACCCTTCCCAATACAATGTCTTTCAACATAAAACTAAAAATCTTGGTAATTCCATACAAAACTAGCAATTCATCCACATAAAAAGATAGAATCCTCAAAATACCATCGCAATATAAACAGGTCTAAGTATGTATTATCCCTACCCTATATCCTAAGACCACATCCCTCATCAAAAATTTCAGCCACCATCCTACAATACAAACCTACCCTTAAACCCACACCTAAACGTTTTGCACAAGATAGGATTCTAGTGTCTCACATGCCTAAACCATAAAAATACATTCAAATTCATACACTCTCATCATCATCTCAAAAAAAAAAAAATCAAGATACTACATTAACATCCTTAAGAAACTTATACAACTATCAATCATATCATTACCACTAATCAAACCCTCTCGATCCTTGGGGTGGAAACCTTCCTAGTATGACTACAATGTAGTTTTTTTACCATTGAATACCAAGACACCACATAGAGGATAGTAAAGATCTCCATTCCATAATCCAAATTATTTTTAGAAAAGGAATTCTCTTAATAAAAAAAAAACCATCCCAGTCTACCCATCAATTCCAAAATGACAAAATCTAAATATCGAGGCTAAACTTACCTCTAAAAACCTCAAACCTGAACATATCAAAACACCACTTAACAACCCATATGAAAAAAACATAACCTCCTCTAGTAAAACTCCTTTCTTTCAACTAAACATTATCCGTATAGGCATTAGATCTCGTACATAAGACATTAAAAACCCGGTTTTAGGATAGGCCCAAAGTCTTCATCTCCGCAGCTCCCACTCGAAGCACCTTCTTCCAAGGTTAAGGTCTCCATTCTCACGTCCACTCACATTCAATTGACAACCTCTATAAAAAACAATGTTCTCAAATATTTTATCAAGCACCCATAAAAATTTACCTATACAAACTCATTAAAAACTCCCAACACTAACAAGCCATGATATAACCTCTCCAAGCCATCTCGGTGTAATCTGATGAACCTTGGATATTTTCCAACCTCGTTAGTGCCTTGAAATTTTTTACATCCATTACATATGATGATTCTAAGATTCCATCACTACATCTTGATGATCATGACCTTCCACTCTTTGTCACCTCTCAAATCAATGATACTCTCGTTGAGAGATTCATGATTGATAACAATGTCAGCAATAACATAATATCATCTCATGTTTTCAAACAAATTCAATTAGATGATACCACTATGGCCCAATCGCCTACTATCTTACAGGATTTTAATTATATTGTTACTCCAACCTTGGGCACAATTATCTTACCTATTAAAATAGGTGTGAAATTACTCCATGAACTCTTTGATCTTATAGAAGGTGAATTATAATATAATATACTATTAGGACATCCTTGGATCTACATTATGCATTGTGTCATATCCACCTTACACTGGTGTTTGAAATATTAACATAAAGGTAAAAACTTTATGGTCCTTATGGATCATAGTACATTCAAAGCCTATCTTTGGCCATTGTGTGTTTGTGTTTTCATTGTTGTTAACTCTATTGATGGAAAAGGGTGTCATGAGGTTGCATGAGTCTCCATGAGGTGTCATTATGAAGTCAAACATGTAAAATAAGGTGGATATGTGATATTTTACAAAATAAATCTTATTAGATCATGGTAGCAGCATGGTGGTAATGTACCTCAAATGTATGGTGAGTTTCAGTGTCCGTATTCGATGGTTTAGAGGTGTTGCAGGGTCTTTTGGAAGTAAACAGGTGAGAAATATCCATGTTGACATAGGTAAGTCAATGTGGATGGAGAGTTTCATATGAATTTTAGCTATTTGGTGAGTTTGAGAAGTTACTGGATGTTTTCATGATGATTCATAACAAGTTTCAAGTCAATCTTCCTCAAGGAATTTTTAGATATATAATTTACGGTGAAACTGGGTAATTTTCAAGAAAAAATGGACCTTTTGATGCTCGTTGTGAATTGTATGATTTTCATGGGGACCTGAGATATTTGGAATATATTATAATGTTAGTTATTAATATTTCACAAAAATAATGAGGTGGTTTTATCATCACATTTTTATGAACGATTGTTAACAAGATAAAGAAGTTTGAAACCCTAAGCAAAACCCTTGCTAGGATAATCTTGGAGAAAGTTGAGTATACCAGCCTAGTTTTGATTGTTTTTCAAAATTTTGATTTTATGTTGTAGATTACTCTTCCAAATTTCCAAAAAGGTAAGATAGAATAGGTAAGAGTATGTGGGCTCCACCTAAAAAGGATTAGTTACAAGAGTTCTAGCTTGTGGAAAAATTTCCTAGAGAAGGTAATGAATAAATTAGAATTTATGTTATCCCTAAATTTTTTTATATATTTTCATGAAGGGTTTAGGTCATATTGATGCTGAAAAAATGTAAAGTGTGCCCTATTTATGAAGACTAGTTTTTGGGGTAGTTTGGAGTAGCTTTTAGTAAAAGAGGAATATTAGGCACTACATGAGGAATTATAATCAGATTCAAGTTGTGTTTAGAATATTGTTCATAAATATTTCCAATGGTGTATCAAACATGAGGTTAGGACATGGTATGAAAAATTTATGACCTAATTTTTATAGGTCAAGATTGAAGGATGTTTGCTCTAGTAGGGTGTCAAGTGGCTTGATGAGGTAAGTGGTGGATTTTTAGTTTTTCTTTCTTTTTGTAGGTTAATGAGTGCATATAAATAATTTATAAGTATTTTCCATTATATTTTGGAGTGTCGAAGTGTGTTTTGGTGTGATTGAGCATGTTGGGCTAAGGGCCGCTTCTTGAGTCCAAGAAGGGTTAAAAATAAGTTTACAGAGATTGGCTTGATTGAAGTCCTTCCACTTGGAGTTGGAAGAAGTTACAATATGTTCTAGAAAGGTGAATGAGGTAGATTTCCATTGGTATATTTTTTTTCTTTTTAGTTTTATTTGATTTTTATTTGAGGTCAATTTGTGAAGAAGAATGTAATAACTATTTGAAGACATGTTTGTTCTTACTTTGGAAGATTTAGTTGGTTGAGGCATGAGATAGATGAGTTGGTGCTTGATATCACCTAAATAGTTAAGTGTATTTATGTTATTTCCTATTTAATGAATATGGAGGTCTTTAAAGTGTCAAAAAGATGTTAACTAGCTGATTTCGAAAAATTGGGTTTTGGACAAATTATTTTGGTGAAGTGTAAAGTTGTTGTGGTTTGAGCATGTGGATGTTTCATGAGTTATAACTTACATATAAGTGATATAAAGGTCCTAAGGTTTCCATTTAGTGGTCACATGCCATATTTTATTTCATCTTGATGGGTCTTGAGGCCCAAATGTAAAGATAAGGTGTTGGAAATAGTTGTTTTGTTAAGGAAATGAGCTAGTGGGCCCATTTAATGAAATATTTGATTGGTTAAAGTAAATTTGTGACCATGTATGATTTTTTATGCTATATTACTCATGTTTAGTGAATTTTGGATCTTTACTAATAATGGTTTTGGTATGAGTGGATTTTTCTCATTCCAATGATAGGGTTTTGAGGATTTTGGTGCATGATGAGTGGTTTTTGGCATGGCCGACCTATATGGGTCATATGTGAATGTTGTAATGATTTTATTTTAATGTTATTATGATGTATTTTTCGAATGAGTGATTAAGTACTGATATATCTTGGGTTAGAAGGAAGAGAAGATTATAAAACTGAAGTTTGAGCTCATTTTTTGAGTTAGTGTTGCATGGGTGAAAAGTACGAAGCATGGGTGAAAAGTACGAACCATAGGTGAGTGAGTAACATGTATGAAGGATGATTTTTAGAGATGAGACTGTTGGAAGGTTGAATTATGTTTGGAAGAGTGTTTACAAGGGTTTTATGCTTTGAAAAGTGAATAATGTGCAAATTTGAAGACCTAGGGTTTGAGAAAGGGTTTGATGGAATTTGGAGCTGAATTTTGTGATCACCACAAGCTGATTTTTTTGTAGCATATCATCAATTATATCTTCGTTAAAATATTATTTGATGATTCATATTCATGAAATTCTCTTGTTGTGAGTAATATCAACAATGGTTTAGGTATTGGTGATCCTTGTGGGGTTGGCACCTCACTAAAGAAATCTCTTGTGATGTGTACTATTCACTTGAGTCTTTGTTATGTGTAATATCAGAAAAAATTTCAGTGGTTTTTCTTCCCTATGAGGTTTCCCACTTACATATGGTGTTCTTTTGTTGTGTACTTTCTTTCATGCTCTTGTGATTGATGTTGTATATATTAATAAGCACACATGGTTATGGATGTTTTCTATACAATATAAATGATGAATGTATGGTTTTCTTCATGAAGTAAAAATCATTGAAGGACTAATTCACCCCCTCTTAGTCCATTGTGATTTCAACAATTGGTATCATATAAGGTCCTTAAGAAGCAATTTTAATCACTTGAATGAGTTTATATGGAAGCACAAAGCCATGGGTAAACCATCATATGTTGAAGAAGCCTTCGAAAGAGGAATAAAGTTTCGATTCAATGATTGACATATTGGAAGATAAGATCGGTGCATGGAAGATGAGCATAGTCAAGCAATTCAGTTTTTGGAGTCACAAGTGGAGAATTTGTCAAAAACCTAAAGGTCAAAGAAGAAGATTGTAGTAGGTATGAAGATGAGTTGATATCCTTAAAATCAGATTTGGAGTAGGAACATAGTAATTTGAAAACTTATCAGAGATTAGAGAAAATTTCAGAAACCCTAAATGACATATTGGAGAACCAAAGAGCTACAAATGAAAAATATGGTATTAGCTACAAAAACAAACATTCATAAAAGCATGAAGTGAACAAAGATGAACCTAGTGATGCTACCAAAGCTATGAAGGATGATAAATATCTCAAGAAAGTTATCAGGAAGCCTAATGCAATGAAATATACAAGTAAGTTCAATGGTGTGTGTTACTCTTGCAATACTTTTGGTCATAGAGCTAGAGATTGTAGAAGGTTTATTAAGAATGCATTTCCATGGAGCAATGGTAGGCATGATCATTCATATCAGTCAAGAGATATTATATGTTATATTTTTCACAAGAAGGGTCATATTGCAAAAAATCATCATGAGTCTCCTAATCATATTTGGAAGAATGATAAGAAGCATGGAGTTGTGTGTTATAGTTGTAATTAGTTTGGTCATATAGCTAAATAACTTCATAAAAGGGTTCTAAACAAAGAAATGATGCTTATAGAGGTAAGAGTTCTCCTATTTACTTCAAGTGAAACAAATTAGGTCACATTGCAAGATATTGTAGAGCCAAAATGAATACCTACAAAAGGAAGGATGATGTCAAGTCTACACAAGTTGAGAAAGTGAAAGAAGAACTCAAAAAGACAAAATGTGCTCCTAAATTTACTAGTTCTAGTCATTATGATCCCATTGGTTATAATTTTTTTATCTTCTTGAACCTCAAGAATTATTATTATCTTCTCATGAAGTCCCCAAGAAGAGTAAGAGAGAAGAGAAGGTGGAGTAGTTGAGAAAGTTGATGGAAGACCTTGGTGTCAGGTCCTATGAGAGCATGGATATTTTACCTTGCTAGATATTATGTTGAAGTCTTTGGTGCCTCCATTAGGATTAACGGAGCCATCATCTAGAGAATCAATAATATAAACTTATGTGAGATATTCATAAATATTTCAGTCCTTTTTGATAGGTTTCTAACATGTTTGGGTTTTTCTACTGATTCTTTATTTCCTTGGAAAGCATTTTATTTGTTTGGTTTGAAGGTGTTAGAAAAAATAGTATTGTGTTCATATTCACCATAAAGAGCATGAAATGGTTAGTATCTCTAGTTTAAGATGTGTATGTGCTCACTTTTTAGCTTCAAGACTAACACCACATAGTCTATTAAAAAATATAGGAATTAACAATAGTAACATCAATGATTAAAGCTTAATGGAATACTTAAAACAAATAACATGATATAAATCAATCTTAGCTAAAGCATGCCTACTTAGTATGAATTGCTAACTACAAAAGACCTAATTAGATCTAGGAGGGAAATCAAATTGGGTTTGTTGCTACTTCAAGAGAGGTGAGATGGTCTCTCCAACAATGGCTACAAGACCATATTGGATACCCATCTACTAACCCCATTGAATATTGGAGGCAAAGATTGAGCTTGGATCTTAATCATATTTCTTATATGATATGTAATTCAAATCATGGTGTAAATTTTAAAGGTATGTGGTTAGTCCTTTTTATAGTTTTCCTTTGATAAAACTTACATCTTGGTGCATGTGGGACTAAAATCACAAAGTAGATTAAGGTTTTTTAATCTTGATTAAGGCTTGTTAATCATGATTAGTGAATTAACAAGTGATTAGGATGTGAGGAGCCTTAATCAACCACTTAGGGTCAATTAAGAGGCTAGGATAAGATTTTGAAGCCTTTTGAGATGTCTTGGAGGGAAATGGGGTGATTTTGAATGGTTGGAAGAGGGTTTAAGCCAATAATAGGGTTTATTGACCAAAAAAAGGGTAAAATAGGCTTAATTAGCTAATAATCACTAATTGTTTGTTCGGAAGAGGATTTTGACTTACGATGTGTCATAAATTGGCATCCAAATGTGAAAGAGGCTAGGTAATCAAAAAATCATTGTTAATTAACCAAAATGGTAAGAAATGTTAGTTAATTAGTGGAAATCACTAATTATAATGGAATTGGTAAGAATGAGAGTGATTAGTGTGCTTTTAGCAATAAGATTGCAAAAGTGAATTTAGGTGTCTACATTTTCCCTGTTTGAGGTGAAGTAAGTGACATCACTTCAAACATAGTAGACAAGCATAAAAAGTAAATTTTTGAAGAAAAATTAGTAGAATGAAGGATGCCCCTCTGTGTCGATGGGGTGATAAAAGAAGTCAATCGATGATCAAAATATGATCGAAATGGATAGAAGAAATAGGATAGGGATAAACATGATTGTTTATTGCCCCAAGTGTTTTGGAAGAAAATTAATAGTGATAAGACATGATAGTGAAGAATGTAGGAATATATCTTTTCATCCAATCTTTATAAGAAAATTTGTTTCATCATGTTTCCCCTATGATCTAAATCATCGGCCTTTATTAAAATAAACAAAAGTGTAAAATAACATGAAAAGCTATATTACTAACATTTGTTCATTACTAAAAATGTGTAACTCCATGAAACATACATAATGCAATGCAATACGAGAAAGTAAACCAGATAACCTAACATATAAACAAGTACAATCACACATACTCAAACAAACAACATTCAAGACAATTGCACCAATGTTTTTGTTATCAAGCTTCAGTTCCCGATGTTTCATGTGTTTAACAACAAGGGTTAAAAATGGTGCCCCAAGAAAGGATACATGCAAGGGGATAACGAAGGAAAAAATTAGTCCCATGGAAAGAATTTCATACTATGACACGACACAATCATCGAAAACTCACTTTTGTTGCATGAGAGTACCGACATAGTAAGAAAGTCATTTTGTTAATGGAGGTAGATCATGATGATCCACAAGTCATTTGAGACAAGAACAAGAAATAACCTAAGAAATATGTTTTTATAGGAAAATTTTCATGTTTGAGAAAATTCATTTGATACATGCTTTAATTGCAAGCATGCATGTTTTACCAATTTTTGAAAAAAATTTGAAAAAACTTGTATTTTTTTACCAATTTTTTTGGATTTTTGAAAAAAATTATACTATTTTTAATTTTTAAATTTTTGGAAGAAAATATTGTAGAAGAAATGAAGAAGTCATTAGACATCACCAAAAGATGTTGGAAGGAAAAATATGCCCCAAGTAGCAGAAAGGGTCATCGAAGCAAAAACATGCCCCAACGTAGCGAAAATGGGTGAAAAATAATTATTTATTAAAAATAATCATCGTGGTGAGTGCTAGAGAATTTAGAAAATTCACATCGGTCTCGGGGAAATTTGGGGGTGAGAGACATGGCAATGCGGGGGTCAAAATGGGTATATAAACCACACCATGGGGGTAAAAACCATCACGGCTAGTTCATTTGTTACCCATTTTACCATTGTTACTTTTGAATTTTCTCTGACCTACGAGAGAAATGGCAAGGGTGCAAAACTAGGAAACACCATGTGGATCATGTTCGAGACTACATGAGACTTCTCGGGGATGGCCCATAGGTACACAAAGCCAAAATTTTCACCTTTGTCCTTTTATAGTGCATTAATTAGCATTTAAACACATTTATTAGGGTTAAAATGACGTGAAAATGCTAGTGTGGCCCTTAGGGCACATTAGTGTGTTCTGGGTGTTGGTGTTTTACGACATGTAGAGGAATGTCCACACTAATGCTCTATAGAAGGCATGCTCATGTGAAAATTTCACAAAGGCATATACACCTATGCGTAGGCACGAAAAGGGTGTTCAGCATTTTCAATGGCATATTGGTACTAAACCTGGGTTGGGTGGAAAATAGGGCGCTGTTGCATGACCTTGTGGGAGTTGATGTGTAAAAGGGGGCATTGGTGCTTGACATCAGTGTATGGGATGCGTTAGCACTATATATGGGGCTCACTGGTGTGTGAACAGAGATACTTAGATGGTCCCTTAGAAGATTTAGAAGAGTTTTTAGAAAAACTTAGATGGTAGAATAAAAGAATTGGATAACAAAATAGAAGAATTAGATGATATAATAGATGAATAAGATCATAACACATGTTGTGTCTAATTTTATAGATTAGGCTACCTCTATTGGCTATGCGAGATTGGCATGGGTGGCTTCGAGCCTATGAGGTGACTTTTAGGTGACGCAACCAAATTTTTCTAGAGATTACACTGGAGGTGACCGGTTTATCACACGTGGCCCACATGCCACATATTACCTTAGATCATAGCCTACTCATAACCTTAGCTGAGAGATGGTGTGAGAGAGTTAGACATTTCACCTTCTGACTAGTGAGATGAGTATCACTTTGGAGGATGTGTGGTAGATTTTGTGAGTTCCTATCTAGGGTTAGTTGATTACTTATGATAGTCCTCAAGACCGTATTTGGCAGAGCATATCCTAAGATGTTTGGAGTGGTAGACATACCTCACTGGGGTATGTCCATTGACATTATTAGGTGTATGTCATATCACCAACTAGGATGGGTTCCCATATTTCTAATAGCTCTTATCAATGACATATTGTTTCCTTATAAGATAGGTGTTTGGTTTCCTTTGGGCCTCATTAGAGTGATACATGACCTTATTCAGGGAGAGGTTTATTATTGGGGGTAGTGTATACTAGCTCATTTATATGCAGATCTTCACTTATAGCCTACGCATGGTCAGAAGACCATGGGTCCTTCTACTTTATTATAGATATGGGTAGGGGACATATTGCCATAGGATGCCCTACAGGAGCGTTATGAGCAAGCCTAGGCCCTTGGCAAGCATCTATCATGGGTTGGGTTCCAGATGGAGATGACATTTACAGTCATATGAGAGATACCCATTATTATAGGTGGGTGCTAGATGAGCTACAACCTCATATGATTACATGGAAGCCATATAAGTTATACCAATGGCCTTAGGATGTAGTTGATTTGAATACCACAATGGTGGATCACTTTATTCTTGGGAGCAGGAGCTATATCCTTGAGTGGTATAGAGTGGACAAGGTCCAGCATAATTTCGGTCTCATTTAGGGGATTCCCAATGATGAGATGTGGTATGCGCACAGGTCGAGAGAGAAATTTCATATGGGGTCATGGATCAAGCTAGGACATGCTTGCACTAATTTTTTTATAGGTGGTTCCATAGCCTTGGGTGCAATGAGCACATATAGTAGATCTAGGGACTACAAGATTATCAAGGATGGTATGTTATAGTGTTTTCATGGCAATTGATGATACCACAGCGTAGTATTAGATGTAGTAGTGTAGGGGGTACAGGGTATAGATCCAGGACACACGCTTAGGAAAATCCCCGGTAGATCCACAAATAGGACCATAGGAAAGGCCACATGTACAATAGGTCTTAGTTCAATAGCAGGTACTAGTGCAACATTAGGTAGTGGTACAACCATAGGTACAATCACCATGAATGCCACTTCAGGTTCCATTACTGGCACCATTACAGGAACCTCCATCACCCCCACATGATTCCACCACATAGTCCACCGAGAGGTGGAGGAGGAGAGAGAGATGGAGGAGGATATATAGGTTGGTGGGTAGGTGGGTGCTTTGTAGCAATAATTACAAGGTTATAGGCCTACAACTTCAGGTGATAACGAGAGAGACCAAATTGCTCTAGTGAGAGACCATATTACTACAAAGTGAGATTATCTCATGATGGAGACAGATTAGGTGGCCACATAGAGGGCACAAATATAGGTTGAGAGGGATCAAGATTTATCAGATATATTCCAACTACATGTAGAGCTAGATCTAGTGCGAGTGCAAGAGTGTGTGATACGCTTGAAGGAAGGTACTCCTTAAGAGTATAATTTTTATTGGCTCAGAGTGCATCCTCTGCAGGTGAGACAACCTACTACATGATGATGTAGTATCATCATGGTATTATTCCAACTGAGTAAAGAGCTCTATATTACATTCGAGATAGCTTGTAGTATGTCATATCATGATCTAGATCATAGAGGCCATTGGGATCGATCAGTGCGATCAATACAGATCCTTCGGCACAACAGGGGCCTCGAGAGAAGCATGGATCATCATAATGGTGCATGCCTTCTGCGCATCCCTCTAAGAAGATGCCCCACCACCTAGTGGCATACTTGGGACCAGTAGTCCCGAGAGGGTGAGAGTCATGGTTGACTCTCTTATTGATATATTAGATGTATATTTTTGGTGTATCACCTCGATATGAAGACATACTTTTATATGGATGTATATGTACTATTTTTATATGCCTCATGATGAAGGCACATTTTTATACGGATGTATGTTATATATGATTTTTTAGTATGCCTCATGATGAAGGCACATTTTTGACCCATGCCCATGATGGCATTTTTTGTATTTGATATGTATCAAGACACATTGATTTTGTACATGGACATTTGATATTTATGGATATATGATGATTGATGGATTATTGATGTATCATATTTTTCTTATGAGATATCATGCTTAATCTATATGTTTATTGTGGTTTATGTTTGTATCACATGTTGTTAGATTATGATATAGCATCTAATGATATCACTTTGCATGTTGATGAGATACTTTGTGTTTTACCTATCACATTTTGTGTATGAGATAACATGTTTAATCCACATTTTTATTATGGTCTATGTTCGAGGGGGGACAGAAGGTGGTCCCTCTTTCCCCTCTTGGTGATATTATATGATGTTAGCTTAGCATACATGTTTAATTTTCATGTTCATGATTATGTAGCTTAGCCTTTATTGATATATGATGTATAGATGTGATGATAGATGATATGATGATGAAATGACAACAAAATACACAAGCAAACAACAAGCACAAATTAATCAAATCTAATCAAAGCAACACAACTATCTACAAGTATGCAAGATAAAATGAACTCAATGTAATGTACCATAGATTAAAGTAACACTTAATCTAAGTAAGAAATGAATCCAATTTAAAGCACATAATACAAAAAATCAATGCAATTAAAACTATACAAACCAACAACTAAAAGTAAGCAAACTACTACTTTGTTTTTGCGGGACAATTTTGAAACATTTTTCATTTTTTTTCTCTATTATCTTTGATATAATGTTCTATTGTTTTGGAGTTTTCTATGGAATTTATGTGAATGTTTTGATTTTTTCTAACTAACATATCTGAATGTTTTGGGATTTTCACAAAGTTATAAATATTTTTTTGATGTTTTCTAAGAATTTTTCCTGAAGTTAACATATAAGGAAACAAAGAAACATGATTCCCCCATCATTAGATGGGATGTACAAGGGTATAATTACATGTGTTATGTGTAATAAGTGACGATGTGAAGTTTCCCCAAAATGAGATGGGAATATTCAAATGTCAAACTCTTCGCATTCAAAATTAGGATCAGCGGATCAAGGCAAAGAGGGATAGGATCACAAGGGACTCAAAAAAAGGAAAATACCATCTTAGGAAAAATCTATCATACTCCTAGACCTAAAATTCTTGTGAACAATGGACCCTCCAATGGCATCAAAACTAGTTTTCACCAAAGGACTTTTCCAAAGTGCCACCATTGCATGGTTTTCACTATTGGACGCACCTATTTATTTCTCTTTTTATTTTTCTATTTTATATTTTTTTATCACTTTTGATATTTTAGGGACCCACACCTAAGCATAGAAATGCTTAAGATGCATTGCATTTATGGGTTCCCAAAGCTCTTGACCATCTGAGTAGGCAAGCTTATAGGCATCTGGAACCAAACTTGGTAACCACAACATATGGCCCTAACCAATTAGGCTCAAATTTTCCCTTCTTTTCTTTGTCTTCTTTTGTGGTGTTGAATTGATTTTATTTTAACACCAAGTCCTACCTCAAATTGATAAGGTATCACTCTTTTTTGTAGCTTCACCACACTTGATCCTGATACACTTTAAGGTGATTAAGGGCATGAATTCATTTCTCATCTAATAGCTCCAACTCTTCCAGTCAAGCTACTTTGTAGTCCTCTTCTTCATTTAGGTAATCTCTAAGATTGATACACAAAGAGGGGATCTTGATCTCTAGAGGTAGCATGAATTTTGTGCTTTGAATACTAGGGAATATGGAGTGACACCTGTAGGAGTGTGGATAGACGTTCTGAATGCCCAGAGGGTAGGGTGAATCTGTAAATGCTAGTTATGGCCTATTGTATTCACCATCTTCTCCATAATATGGATGAGGGTTTTATTAGAAGCTTTGGCTTGCCCATTACCTTGAGGGTAATAGGGGGTTGAGAATTTGAGAGATATTTGAAAACATTTTCATAACACTTTCACAATTTTATTTTTAAAGGGCTTACCATTTTCATTATAATGGAAGAGGGGATACCGTATTGACAGATTATATGGTTCATTATAAATTTAGATATTTGGGACCTTTAACATAGGTAAGAGGAACAACCTCTACCCATTTTGTGAAGTATTTAGTAGTAGTGATAATGAACTTATGGCCATCTGAGGATACAGGGTTAAGCTTACCTATAAGATTGAGACCCCACTTTGAGAATGACCAAGGTTTAAGATAGGCTACAACAATTGTGCTCGTGCATGTATCAAATTGTCATACTTATGAAAATCCAAACATTTATTCACATGTTTGCAACAATCATTTTCCATGGTAGGCCAATAGTATCCTACTCTGAGTATCTTCTTTTCTAGGACAATCTTGCTTATATGAGCCCCACAGATGCCTTCGTGCACCTCTTTTATTACTAGTATGGATTCATCTTAACTTAGAGAATGTAACAAATTCCCGACATAGCCTCTACATGGAAGAGAGTGCCCCCAAGTAGGGTATAGTGGTATATATGTTGGATGATGTTTCATTTATTTCTATGGGAAATTTTCCATTATGAAGGTAATTAAATATGTCACAATACCATGGGGAAAAGGGACCAATAACTTCACATACCAAACAATATTTTGGCATGTCATATACTCGATTTTGTAGATGCTCAATGAATAATGACATATCATTATTCCCAAGTGGGATGCTCAACATGGACCCCACTGTGGCCATAGCATCCATTGATTTGTTTTTTATTATTGGTATTTTAAAAAATGTTATCTTCTCAAAGAATCAACCATTCTTTTGTACGAAATAATATTCTAATCTTTAACTTTATACTCATCTGTCACCTATTTTATAATCAGCATGGAATCACCGATTACATTTACTTATTTGATATCCCACTTAATAGCTAGCTTCATCCCCGCAATAAGGGCCTCACACTTTGTTATATTTTTTATGCATGAGAACCCAAGTTGGAATTCCTGAGGGATAAAGTCTCTTGAAGGAGTGATCAACAAAACTCCAACACCTGAACCATAAAAGGTAAAGGATCCATCAAAGTATAGTTTCCATGTAATTTATTCTTCAAGGTACATTATTGATACATCTGGGAGTTCTAGGCTCAAAGGTGCAATACCTAGTAGTAAGGCTTCATTATTTAATCTACTAAAACTTGTCCTTTCATTGACTTTTTGTGTACATATTCAATTTCAAACTCATTGAGTAAGATGATCCAATTAGTTGTACTTCTTGTGAGACCAGATTTGACAAGAAGTATTCTAATGGATTAACCTTTGAAATAATATTGACCTTATTATTTAATAGATAGTGATGTAGTTTCTAAAAGGAAAAAACTATGGCTAATTAATCCTTTTATATCTATGGGTAAGCTATCAACGTTCAACTTTAGTAGTACACAACTTTTTCTCTCTACTCCTTATCATACTAGGAAACCAATGCCCCAAATCCAAAGTGTTTGGAATATATGTAGATTAATAAAGGTTCATTTGTCATGGGTGGCATTAGAATAGAGGGTTTAACCAAATAGTATTTGAACAAAGAAAATACTTTCTACTGCTCTGGTCCCGAGTGAAAACTGACATCTTTCTTGAGTAGATGCATAAAGGTGTGACACTTTTCTGTAAGATGAGAGATAAAAATTCTAATGGATTAGATCTTTCCTTGTAATCTTTTCGTTTATACGATATTGGTAGGATGAGGCTATTTTTTTATAGCATAAATATTAAGAGGATCTACTTCTATTCCTCTCCTTGAAATAATGAATCCTAGTAGTTTTCCAGATAACACATCAAAGACACATTTCTTTAGGTTTAGTCGGACCTTGTAGTCCCTTAGACATTGAAAGATGCATCAAAAAATTTTGGGTTCTCTTCCTGAGTTCTATATTTTTCTAATATGTCATCCACATAATCTTCCATGATGTCATTGATCATATCATGGAAAATAATAGTCATTTCCCATTGATAGGTAGCACATGTATTCTTAAGGCTGAAGGGCATGACTTGATAATGAAAATTCCCCCATGGGGTGGTAAAATATTTCTTATGTTGGTATTCCTCAACAATATTTATTTGGTTATATCCTGAGAATCCATCTATGAGTGATAGCATCTCGTACCCAGCTATTGAATCGAAAATCATGTCGATGTTGGGAAGAGGGAAGTCATCCTTAGGAAAAACTTTATTAATATCTCATAAATTGGTACACACTCTAATACTGAGAGGATTTTTTTGAATTGGGAAAACATTGGAAATCCACTCTGAATATTTTATAGGCCTAATGAATCCTACTTCTAATAATATTTCTATCTCTGCTTTAACCAACAAGGCGACGTGAGGATGCATCTTTCAGAGATTTTATTTTATGGGGTCATATCTGGGTATACAAAAATATTGTGCACCACTAATGTAAGATCAATTCCTAACATGTCTTCATAAGACCAAGTGAAGATATCTACAAATTCTCTCAAAATACCTATAAAAATTTTTTGTTCTTGAGCTGAGAGCGAAGCTCCCAACTTAACTATCCGGGCAACTCCTCTATGCCAATGTTGACATCTATTGTCTCCTCCACCAGTAACTTAGACTCATCTTCCATGCACATAGGATCGGGGGTAGATTAATATCCTCTTCTACTACATGAGTCTCAAAGAGATTTTCATCTTAAAGTGGGTCCACTATCTTATCTGTGGTTTTTCTATTTGTTTGTCCACAAGTTCCTCAAAGATATTTTTCTATAGGAATAAGAATTTTTCTTTCCACAAGGCTTTTCTAGAGAAATTTTTCCCTTGCTTAATTTTTTTCTTAAGTGACGCCACAACTTTTCCTCCTCTCTAAAGTACGTGCATGCATTAAGATGAATAGAGAATCCTTTCTTGTGGTCATTTCTAGGAATATTATCAAGAATACTAAGAAACTCACCAATAGCCTCGTCGTTCTAAAAGACGTCAATTTACACATGATGTTGTTGGTACCAATTCACGAGTGATGGGTAAATTAGGTTTAGTGTGTGATTTATAAGGGATACGGTTTGGGTTATGGTTAGCATAGCCACATTAGAAAATAGGTTCATGGAGGCAAGGTCTTAATAAATACTACATCAAGAATCTATTTATCTTTCGCCTTCGGATGAACTATCTTCACACTCATAAGAGGTATCCTCGACCTCTAAGGGGTGAGACTCATACAGATGGAAACCAATGCTATACTTACCCACTATACATATAGGTATTGGAAGGTATTCCATCATACCTCAAGTTCATTATGACCACATCCATGTCCTTTATACTCCATAGTAAGCATAATTCAATTGGGGACAATATACCTAGGTGATTGGTAAAATAAAGCGACTTCATCATCTTCAAGACAAAATAAAATATCTTTGAGTATCCTTTCATCTTATAATAATCCACCAGGAGTGAAAGCGTCAAAATAGCAGCTTATCCCTTGATCTGATCTTGATCATGTTGATATGTTCAACAGGAAAATCAACACAACCTATTAAGGCATCAAAATGGTCTATCTTTGATACATAATTGGTACTCTTATTTTGAGATGATTGTCCTTGATCCTGATTTTCCTTTCCTTTTGATTGGGAAAGGTTCTTTAAAAATCCCCATGTTTGTGTTTGGAGATTTGGTAGGGGTGGAAAAATCTATTTCTACATCGCCACTATCGATTAAGTCATGAATGTAATGCTTTAATTTCAAGCACTTGTCGGTTTTGTGACCCTTGACATGATGAAATATGCAAAACTCATTTTCCCTAAACCATGATGGCTTAGGTGTGTCATCCCCATAAGGTGTTGTTTCAGGATATCAAACCATGTTGATGGCCTCTAACTACTTTAGTATTGATGATATTGAGTCAAATAGAGGGGTAAAAGCATGACATTTGTATTCCATAGGTGGAGTTCCTTTTGTGAGCTTCAAATGAGCATGGTTTTGAATAGATTGTACTCGTTTAGAGTCTACTATTCCATCACCAAAAATGTTTTTTTCTTATTAGGAAAAAACTTTGTCTTGTCATTAGTTTTGGAATTGTTATGATCATGTGAAAAGGGTTTTAGGGTCCCTCTAGATAACAACGCTTTTTTGATTTGACTCCCCTTTTCAATCACCTCTTCGAATGTGTTACCACAATGCATTTGCAAGTGGAACATAATGTCAAGGTGAAGGTTGGGTACAAATATACTTATTAGCTATTTTTCAGGTATGGAGCAAGGGAAACGACTAGCTAACCCTCTCCATCATTGTATGAAAGTAGCAAAATTCTCATTTTTCGTTGTTTCGATTGTAGAGATCTAGCATAGTTATATCACTCTCTATATTAAAAGAGAAGTGATGTACAAAATGTTTTATAGTTCTAACCATGTAGATATGGATCCCTTGGGGATGTGTAAAAACCACTCTAGTGCATGTCCTCCTAAACTCCATGGGAAGACCTATGAATAATATAGTTGTTGTTATACATGACCTCTTGACACACCATATAGAAGTATTTGATATGATCTCATGGGTCACATTTTCCCTTATATTTATCAAACTTTAGAAATCAAAATGTCATGGGAAAGGTACCTGTAACATGGCTCTATCAAATGGATATGGGCACAACTCATTGAACTAGTACTTTTGTTATTACCAGTTTTGCCTTCTTGTAATGATAGAAGGGCATTCTTCATGGTTGATCACTCTTTATTGAATATTTGGTCTTGTGTGGGTGGCATAGGCTTATATGAAGGGTTAAATATAGGTGTATTCCCACCCTTATTCTCTGTAAAAAAATCCTCATAGGGGTATTTTCATGTCTCTCGATGAGGAGTATTTGTTTGGAACTCATGGTATGCAAAGCTTTAGGTTTATCCTTTGGTATAGCTTGTTTTAAAGTTTTCAGTTGTTCCTTGTTTACGTGTGAGGCCAAACTTGCCAATTGGCGAGTAAGAGCTTACACCTATTTCTCTAAGGTTACCTCTTTAGTGGGTACTTCATTATGATCTTCATGTGGAGGAGGTTTCTCATGATGAGCATGTTCCTCATGGTCTTCACAATGTACTCTAACAATAGGTATATGATAGTCTCCATCATTTTCAAAAGGTATCTCCTCATCATTCTATCATCTAGAAGTAGAGGCATGACCTAGGTTTAATATTTCATTTATATGGTGATGAGGAAGGTCTATTTATTCTTCTTTACAAACCATGCCGACTGTTGGTACCCAAATTTTTTCTCCTTTTCAGTATGAGAAGCATCAGAGATATGGCATGAAGCTTGAAGTTAGATAGATCATGATGTGTGTCATTTTGTAGCCAGGGATGTGATCTAACTGGCACTCAGATTTGTGGAGAGATGGATAGCACTCAAATAGGACTTGATCTTGTCCTAACTATTTTAGGTTGTGCCTTTCAACCAAGGTAAGAGAACCTATTTTGTAACCCTCAAATGGTGAAGGAGATGAAGATATCCCTCAATTTGTGTAAATAGTATGGAAAGGGCCTTGGGAAAATATGATCAACACTCCAAATCTGACTTTCACAAGTTGTCACTCCCAGATTATGGAGATATTTTCAATGCAAGGCAAGGGTTACTGAAGACATTGTATGATCCTGATTTGCTTTGTGCATTTTTGTAGATGGATTAGATTATTTTTTTGACACACAATGCAATGCAGGGGTAGTATGGGGTAGGATTTAGTTATTTTGAATGAATTTTGGTGGGATATTTTTAGACAAGATTAACCAGAATCGCCAAATTCTTTGAGGACCTTTGCAAGAAATTTGTAAGACCTAAACAACAGAATGCTTCAAAGGGGTTAAGGTACTCCTTCAACCAAGATATGTGCACCAAATGGAGGCCTAGATCTGCACTCTTCCACATAATCTTTGATAACCTGCCACAAAATATTGAAGCAAATGAACCAACAAAGCATCCAGAAATCTCTATTTTATCATGACCTAAGGTGCACCCAAAGGTTTACAAATAATCTCAGAATTCAAGGAAGGTAAAGTGATTTTAAATTTGTTTATCTCTTTATCAGATGAAAGCTCTTCTGAATGTGAGATTACAAATGCCACTAAACTATCAACAAGAAATGAGACCATGTATGATCAAGAGATATTTTAAACACAAGATTGCAACAGGAACCAGAAACACAAATTGAAAACATTATGAAACATAAGTGCATGCAAATTTTTCCAAGAGACAACACAAAATAATCTAGAATGACCAAATTTATCAGTAGGGGAATGTTATAAGAACAATCTCAGAGCTTTTTGATGGCTTTACAACTGAAACCAACTCAACATGATATAAATCTGATGCAAGAAAGGAATTAGAAATGGTTCTCAGGTAGTTTCTTAGAGAATGGGCTTCTTCCTAGATTTTCCCATGAAATTCTAAGTTTCTCTGACCTTTTGCATGTCTCAAAACATGCATTATATAAATTTCAATTAAATTTGATTTGTCTTTCCCAATAAAATATTATTTCCAACATCAAGTTTGTTACAAAATTCCAACATGATTCGCAGACAGGGACGTTTAACAGAACACATCCAAAAAGTTTCCAGTTGTCTCAAAAGAGATGAATCATTACAAATCCTTCATCATTATCCATTGTGGAGGCAATTTTTCATTCTCCAAGCATGCAGACCCCTTTCATTTCATTATTTCATCCTTATCCCTTTCAAATTTTTACTCTGCAACTTTGGATTTGATCTTTCACGTGTTTTCTCGAGCCCGAGTAAAAATTCATTTGAAAAATGCCTTGGATCTACAAATTAAAATTTCAAATTGATCCCATTGATCCTTGAAGGCAAAAATGACATGAATTTGTCAAAAAATTGATGAAAAATGATGTAAAATTCACATTTCCAAGCTTTCTGGAGCAAAAATGGTAGCTAAAAATGATAATGTACAACTATCATTGATTTTCCCTTTTTTCCTTCAATCTGGGCCCTCCACATGTCAAAATGTAATTGGGAATGGATTTGGGATCACATTTTGACCTTTCAACATTTTTGAAAAAATGGAAAATTTTGACTTTTTTCTCTACCCCTCCGCCTTTGAATTTTGGTGCTGACATGTGGCATATGGTGGGTCCCATTGGAGTCGTGGCTCAATTCTATGCATTTTCACCTTTTTGGGAATTTGGAAAAATTTCACTTTTTTCCCCGTGGTCCTGCACCTCCGCCTTTGTCCTTAACATGTGTCCACCTCTCTATCGCTAAAAATGGCGGGATTATTTCATGCTTTACCCCCTTTTTTCACCAAAGGAAAATTTCCAACTTTTCCTCCATGGGCCTGTGCCTCCGATTTCTTCCTTGCCACGTGTCAATCACTGGTTCATCGCGGAGCCATGCCTCAAATTTCCACACTAAGTCCTTTTGCAAAAAGGGAAAAATTTCCCCATTTCCTCGGTGGCCCGCACTTCCCTCTACGCCCACCACATGTCTCCCTCTGCTTCATTCGGACCCGCGGCTTAATTTTTCTCTAAGTCCTTTTTACAGAAAAGGGAACCATTTCACTTTTGCCCCCACCAGCCCACCAACCCACACTCTCCTCTGTGCCTACCACGTGTCCACCCCTTGCTCCATTGCGGACCCACGACCCCTTCTTCAACCTTTCTCCCTTTTCACCAAAAAGGCAAAAAATGCCTAAGTTCCCCACCCACCTTCCATTCCACCTTTGCATTAGAGCATGACATGTGTCCCTCCTCTGGGACCTACGGGGTTATGGGAAACATTTGCAAAATTTTCCAAAAGCTAAAAAATGTTAAGTTTTTATAGAAAACCCGTCGATCCTTGTCCAACCAGAAGTGGCCACGTATGAGGGGAGGCTTGAGCTTAATTTTGACAAGAAAATGACACCCATACAACCGTAAAAAACAAAGAATTTTCTCGCAACCTCCAAAATAGTTTTTCTTCATGGGTGGAGTTTTGGTCTAAAAACATATGGGAAGTGATTTTAAGCAATTTTCGACCATGGGGAAGGATTTTTGAGGGAAAATAAGTACAAAACAAGAAAATTCAAGCTCCAAAGGCTGGGAAAGAAGGAAAAAATGATAGAGGCCTGTGGATTTGAAAAATTAGGGCATAAAATAGGAAGACATGTATTTTTCCTTCAAAATAGGGAAAAATAATAATTTTATGAGATTTTGAAAGCATTCAATCTGGATGGGGAAACTTGCAGACCACCAAACTCAAAGAAAAACATTTTTAGAGCATGTAGAACAAAGGGGAGATGGGAAAATAACAAAGGATCAAAATGGGCACCAACACCGATAATGAGATATGGGTCTACTATAGAAAGTAATCAAACTTCTAGTTCTATGACACATAAAAGGACCTCATGCTTGTTTTGAAACAAGTAATCATCAAAGTGGGGTGGATGATGTTCCATATCTACATGAGGAGAATTCTCCTCACCACCACTATGATCAATCATGACATTATCCTCCAAAAGTGGGTTGTCACTTCCAAAGGGCTCATTTCCTAACTTGTGATACCCCATTCTTGTAATAGGGGGCATAACATGAAAGATTTTACTAAGGTTTACTAAAAGGGACCCTAGGTAAATTTTCATAGCGTAACGACACTAAGTCGCTACAAAGAATGGTGACTATCAAATAGTCATGAATCCAATAGGTCAATATGAACCCAAGGATACTAAAGAATAAATAATGATCTACCCTAACAAGGTAATATGTGATGAGAAATGCCTAGGATAATACAATGATGTACAAAACTCAAATCTAGTCACAACAAAATTTTACTCCCTATGGTTTCCAAAGTAGGTTTAAATCAAATAGTGACAACACAATATCACCACTTAGGCCAAGTTTGAAATAAACAAGACCTAAATGCTAAGAAAGTGTTGACATGATCCTCCAACAAGGTATACTAAAACTATTTTTGGACACAAACAAAGTCCAAGTTTTTGAAAATGGAAGTTAGCAATGTGAGCAATGTAACAACACTATTTGGACATGTAAACCAAGATTTATGATGAAAGAAATATTTTTAGTATCAAAATGATGTTATCACGATGCAAAAATGTAACCTCAACACTCACAAAAACTCAAAGAAATTTTAGGATAAAAAAATAAGCCTAAGTATATCAAGAAGTTATTATGTGTGCGAGTAGTGTAACAATACAATTTAGATACTTAGACCAAGTTTCACAATGGAAACAAGACGTAAGTATCACAATTGTATGGCTATAATGTGGGTAGTCTAAAAACTCAAAGGGAGACAATGATGATATCACCTAACTATAATTATAATTAGTCTCAATATGGGTTTGAGACAAAGGGCCTACTAGAACATGAAGATGTACCATTCACACTTGCATTCTAAAATTGTAACCTAGTCATGCAAGTAGACTAAAAATGTGGTGGACATGAGTATTTCTAGTGGCACTACGTATGTTTTTATTCTTTTGTCCCAAATGGGAAATGAGAAAACAAAGGTGTAAATTAAGTGGTGATAAAACAACCTAAGTGTCACTTTGGCGAGTTTTCCTTGTCTTAGGACAAGTGAAAAACTACGACAAAGTAACATGTCATAGGTCTCATGCTAAATAACATGTGGTTTAAATTTTAAGGGAATATTCCCTTATTTGAATAAAAAGGTTTAGACTTCAACAAATTTTTCATGTTGTGAGAGGTTTATAGAACACTATGTCTAAGTCAAATTGGCTCTTAGCCATAAGCTTCCTAGTGGTTCTCTCTCTAGGTGTCAAAAATTACCTTTGTGAGCTTGATTTTCCAATAAAGTATCACTAACTAATCTTAGAGTATCCTAAATTTACTTTACCCCCTTCAATACAATGAACAATAAATTCGTTCAGTTGTATTTTCACTAGGGTCCCAATGGAGATAAATTTGATTCTAATCTTACCAATGTGTACTAATAAATTGGGTAGTGGATAACTTTCACATTATGTTTAAAAGGTTCCCTCTTGTGTGAACTACTTTGGGGTTCCTAGGAGTATTCCTCTTTTTATCTTAAGGCTTATGCCAAAGGGAGTTTCTCCTAGTTAAGTGGACCATCCAGTATCTCTTAATTGAAACCTGCAATATAGTGTGATGAATGATGTGTGGTGTATTTTCTTATCTTTTGGATTAAGAAATTTGGTTTAGACCACCATTGGAAACCTACAACACATGTGAATGTTAGAATTTGGTTTGAAGAGAGTTCTCCTTTATTTTGCAAGCATTAGGTTCTACATATAAATGGTTAGTAGTTATCCAAAAAGATCTACAATATCATAAAAAGAGGATTCAATGTTGTTTTTATTTTCAAGATCATCCAAGGATGTGAGAGAAGAGCATACACAACAATAAATCTAACTAGATAACAATGAAAAGCTTGTAAATCAAATAAACACCATAATACTTTGTAAATCAAGGTTCATTCCCAATTAATCCAAGTGCTTTTTAGTGAAAAACTAAAGTTGTTTTTGATTCTCAAGATCACATAAGGTGCAAGAGAAGAGCATACACAAGATTTAGATCTGGTTATTTATCAAATGAAAAGCTCTTAAACTAAAAGAATCATATACATGCCAAAAATGAAAGTTTATTCCCTTAAGCATAAAAATGAATAATGAATTTTCCTACTTACTCTAAGATTACCAAAATAAGATTTAAGGTTGTTTTTATTCTCAAGATCACACAAAGTGCAAGAGAGGAGAATACACAACCCTTTCCCAAACTCATACAAAGCATGAAAAAAATTAATTCATCAAACCTTAAGGAAATGTGCTAGAAAACCTTCTCTAAATCAGAAAATCTACAGTAACAGCGGAAACAAACCCTTGGAAAATGACATAATCACAAAAAATAGAAGTTAAAACTTTGAAATTTGAGCCAACTTTACCTTAGCATTGCATCATGCCCCTTATCATTGTAGAGTGGGCCTTATAACAGAAATTCACCTCATATAATGTAGGCACGACCTTAAAAGTAGCAAAGATGCGCCTATGTCAAATTTACACAATCGGTTTACATTGGCGCAACTTGAGAGATGTCGGTGCACACCATGAAGCACCAGCATAACCTATACACAGAGGAAAAATTTTCAATGAAATGTAGGCACATATAGTGAAGCGTGAGCATGGCCTTGAAGATGTGAGTGTGCCTTTATGAACATGGGTGTGACCATGAACACATGGGAGTGCACCTTCCTATAGGTGGTCAAAACACAAGTTTTGATAATAAAAATATGATAAAGCTCAAATCTTTGGCTTTCTGATGGAATTTTGACAGCACTTTACCTCCTTAGATCCTACAAAGAACATAAAAATGCAACATCTACTACTAATCTAGTTCAAACAACTATCAAAATTTGAAATTGATCTACAAAAATTGAAATTTACTCTAAAAATCTTGAAACTAATCTAGAAATATTGAAACTAATCTTAGAAAGCTTGAAACTAATCTATAAAACTTGGAACTAATCTAGAAAGATTTTAACTAATCTATAATACTTGACACTAATCTAGAAAATGTGAAATTAAAAACTTTTAAAATAAGGTAAAAAGATTTAAAAATGAATGCAATGGGGTAGGTGTCCCACCGAGTGTGCCAAATGATAACTACTAAAAGTCTCTAGCAAATCTAAATAGCTAGACTAACACCACATAGTCTATTAACAAAGATAGGAATTAATAATAGTAACATCAATGATTAAAGCTTAATGGAACACTTAAAAGAAATAACATGATATCATCAATCTTAGCTAAAGCATGCCTACTTATTATGAATTGCTAACTACAATAGGCCTTATTAGATCTAGGAGGGAAATCAAATTAGGTTTGTTGCTACTTCAAGAGAGGTGATATGGTCTCTCCAAAAATGGCTACAAGGTCATATTGGATACCCATGTACTAACCCCATTGAAGATTGGAGGCAAATATTTATCTTCGCTCTTAATCATATTTCTTATATTATATGCAATTCAAATCATGGTGTAAAGTTTAAAGGTATGTGGTTAGTCCTTTTTATAGTTGTTCCTTTGATCAAAACTTGCATCTTGGTGCATGTGGGACTAAAATCACAAAGTAGATTAAGGTTTTTAATCTTGATTAAGGCTTGTTAATAATGATTAGTGAATTAACAAGTGATTAGGATGTGAGGATCCTTAATCAACCACTTAGGGTCAATTAAGAGGCTAGGATAAGATTTTGAAGCCTTTTGAGATGTGTTGGAGGGAAATGGGGTGATTTTGAATGGTTGGAAGAGGGGTTTAAGCCAATAATAGGGTGTATTGACCAAAAAAGGGTAAAATAGGATTAATTAGCTAATTATCACTAATTGTGTGTTCTGAATAATATTTTGACTTACGATGTGTTATAAATTGGCATCCTAAATGTAAACGAGGCTAGGTAATCAACAAAGCATTGTTAATTAACCAAAATGGTAAGAAATGTTAGTTAATTAATGGAAATCACTAATTATAATGGAATTGGTAAGAATGAGATTGATTTGTGCCTTGTGTTATTTGTGTGCGGAAATCACTAATTATAATGGAATTTAGGTGTCTATAGTTTTTTCAAAGTGTCTTCATCAAGGTGGTTATAGTGATAACTTTAGGCATTAATGTGTTGATTTGTGTCTCCTAATTTTTTTTTTTCCAAGAATTAAATGACATTCTAAAGAATATAAATGCTAAGGAGATAAATTATAGGTCAATATGGGCCATAAGAAGCTTGTTTACATTCCTTGAAGTCTACATTCATTCTCGATATACTACAACCTATGAATTACATGCTGTGGCAATGTCTTGAGTTCTAAAGTGTGTCATGGAGTAAGTAAGGCATGTGTTCAAGTGACTTATCTTTTTATGTGACATGAAGATAAGAAATGTGCTTTCATGTGTCATAAAGCTCCAAGTTTGGATTAATAAGGTATTTTTGTATCTAAGTTATCAAAAAAATTGTAGACAATAGATAAAGGCTTATATAAAGGATGTATAAATATCTCAATCATGTAATGCTTATCTCAAATGGGTAAATTCTACATCAAGAACTTAATATCATGATCTGGGGTCAATAAATGCATTGTATATGCTTCATTTAGTCCTAAAAGGAGTCTCATATTGGAATAGGTTCACTTTTTTAGTATTCAAGTTTTCATATCTTAAGAAGGTAATTCATCGGGTCAAGGAAGGTCAATTGCATTAGTGAGTCATGTAAGATAAAGTTTCTACAATATGATAGTGTACAATATGGCTATGGAGATGAAAAATGTGATGAGCTACGGGAGGCGGAGAATGAGATTATTTTGCAAGGATTGAGTGGTATTTCGAGAAAAAAGGAGCATAATGAGTGGCATCATGAGTTAGTCATGATTCAAAATGTAGTCAAGGAGGTCTGAAAGTTCTTTAATGAAGTTTCAATGCTACACAAGGTTAAGATATGACTATAATATACTAAGAACTGTAATGATCACCTATAGGTAGTCCAAGTTTATCAAAATTTTAAAAGATTTATTTGAATAAATTTATGAAATATAATGTGTCTATGTGGACTCTAAGTACAAAGCACAAATTTGGTGTATTTGGTGCTTGATTAAGGAAGTAACTATGCACTCTAAAATACTCAATTCTTCTTAGAGGTGATGGTCATTGTTTTAAAGAATGTAATGAAGAACTAGGTCAGGGAACCAAAGTGCATCAAGTGGTATAATTGATGTGCTAAAATGAAGGCTATTGTGATGATCCAAGGTTTGTTAAAACATGTAAGTGCTCATTCACCAAGGTTTTATGTTATACTAAAAATATCTTCAAACTATTTGATTGATGAGGTCAAGGTTCAAATTAGAGTGTCTCTAGTTCTGTTCACTCACGTTAAGTTTGAATCATGAGAAATAGTCATTTAGATTGAATTCAAGAAGAATTGGTACTTCCCAAATTGAAGAGATCTTTGTAAAAATTGTGTATTTCCTCTAAATGACTGTGACAATGTCTCATAGCTATATAGAAGTTTGAAATTTATTTCTCGGTGTGCAAAGATCCATATTGTAGGGTTTTTATAAGTTGTCTTGCATAAGTGAAGTTTGCATTCAACTAAGGAAATATAGGTGTTTAATGTGTCCTTAAAATGTGAAACTATAGAAATTAGGGTGCTCTTGATGTCAAATTTTGTTGAGAATGATTTCATGTGTTGTGTTTCTAGATATGGTGAAGGGACTATGATGGTGTTTCTACGGTGGCATGATACTGAGACATGTATACTATCACGGTGTGTCTCGGATATGGGGAAATCCCTAAAGAAAGATTAAAGGCTTTAGGTATGTTTAGATGTATGAAGTGTGAAAAATTATCATGAAGATAGTTTGAATTTTTGTTTAGTTTCATTAAGGCATAAACACCGTAACACTAAATAGTGCAAAACAGAGCTACTTATCCGAAGAAGGATTCTTGGTCATGTTATATCATGTTACTCATGTGCATTGTGTGTATGATCATAGTTTACAAGTTTACTAAGATCTTTATAGGTATTTTCAAGTTGGAAAATGTAAAATATGAGTCCATGTAGAGTCTGAATGATCCAAGAAGGTAAAAATGGAAGGTTGCATGATCGTAATCTGCTTTTAAGATAGAGGTCATACTATGAACTTTCTCAACCATTATTAACATCTAAAATACCTAGTAAGATAAGGAAAATGATTGGAAGTTGGTATTGTTAGTTGTGTGACTCAAACTTGTATAACCACATGAGAAGAAGACTAAAATGACTTAACCACAGCTTCAAGGATTGATAAAAGTTATTTTTCTATCTCCATAACTTGGTTTCAAGTAAAGAAACCTTTTTTCATTTTAGTTTAAAAAGGGCATTATGATTCCAGGGGAGCTTTGAAAGTGCTAGATAAGTTGAGTATCGGCTTTTAGAGCTTAGAGAAGTTAGTAAAAGTACAGAAGATGAGGTTTAGGGCTTATAGATCTAAAAGAGGATATGAAGGAGTTAGAGGATTTATTTTTTTACTTTGAGAATGGTATAGTCCTAGAAAGGAGATGTGGATGATGAATGAAGGCTAAGAAGAGGTATATCAACTCGGGGAACTTTTTGTGGGTTTTATCAGGTCTATAGGATCATCTAAGATAAAGGATTCAAAGAATACTGATTGTAGTCCCAGGAGGATCTTCTTATGCATATAAGTCAATATTTGCATTGTTTCCATTGTATCTATTCATCTGTTGTCATTTTCCCTATCTTGTAGTTTGTATAGTCCTTATCATAGATAATAAAGGGGGAGAGAGGCATAAAAAACATGGAAATGAGGTCATGTAGGTGTTGGTCATTTTGGTTTCCATCAATGATAAAGGGGGAGATTGTTTTCCATTGTGTATTTGTGTTATCATTAATGTCAACTCTATTGATGGAAAAGGGTATCGTGAGGTTGCATGGGTCTCTGTGAGGTGTCATTCTAGAGTCAAGCATGTAAAATGAGGTGGATATGTGAGATTTGGACCAAATAAGTCTTTTTGAGCATGGTAGCAACATGGTGGAAGTGAACTGAGGTGTATGGTGATATTCAAGTTTGTATTCAATGGTTTGGAGGTGTTTTAGGGTCATTGGGAAGTAAACAAGTGATAAACATTAATGTTGGCATAGTTAAGTCAATATGGATAGAGAGTTTCAGATGTATTGTAGCTATTTTATGAGTTTTAGTAGTTATATTATGTTTTCATAATTCTTCATGACAAGTTTCAGGTCAATATCTTTGAGGAATTTGAAGATATGCAAGTTTTGGTGATACTGGGTAATTTTCAAGAAAAGTAGACCTTTTGATGCTCATTGTGAATTTTATTCTTTGCATGGGGACCTGAGCTCCTTTGAATATCTTTTAAGGTTAGTTATAAAGCTTTTACAAAAGGAATGAGATATTTTTATGGTCACGTTTTTCTTAACAATCGTGAACAAGGCAAAGTGGATTGAAATCCTAGAAAATCCTAGCTAGGAGCATCTTGAAAAAGTCTAGTATAACAGCCCATTTTTATTGGTTTTTCAAAATTAGTGATTTTATGTTGTAGAGGAATCTTCCATCTTTCCAGATAGGTAACATAGAGTAGGTGAGATCATGTGGGCCCCACTTGAAAAAGGATTTTTTAAAGAGTTCCGGTTTGTGGAAAAGATTCCTAAAGAAGTTAATGACTAAATTAACATTTACATCATCCCCAAAAAATTTATAGATGTTCATGAATGTTTCATGTCATGGTGATGTTAATAAATTTCAAAGTGTTCCCTATTTATGAAGATTGGGTTTTGGGGAATTTTAAAGCAACCGTGAATCAAATTAGAATATCGGAGCTAAAACATGAGTTAAGAGCCGATTCAAGTTGTTTTGTGAAGATGATTTAGAGGGATTTCCAATGGTGTATCAAAATTGACATTTGAATATTGTATATAAAATTTATGACCTAATATTTGAAGGTTAAGATTGAAGGATGCTTGTTCTAACAGGGTTCCAAGTGGCTTGATGTGGTAGGTGATGGTTTTGAGAACTTACAAATAATGTATAAGAGTGTTCCATGATTCTATTTAGTGTGAAAGTGTGTTTTGGTGTGATGTAGCATGTTGGGCTAAGGGTCAGTTCTTGAGTCCAAGAAGGGTTAAAAAGTAGTTTGTAGTGATTGGCTTGATTGAAGTTCTTCTACTTTGATTTGGAAAGAGTTCTAATATTATCTAGAAATTTTATTTAGAGAGATTTCCAGTTTATAGGTTTAATGTCTTTGTGATTTGATTTGATGGCTCTTTGAAGTCAATTTGTGAAGAAGAAGGTAACTGGTATTTCAGGACAATTTTGTTCTTACTAGAAGCTTTAGTTGGTTGAGGCATGCAATGGATTAGTTAATGTTTGATATCACTTATATACTTAATTTTAATTAATTTTGTTCCTATTGAAGGCCTTTTTAGGTGATGAAAGTTTCAGAAAAGATGAAAACTAGCTAAGTTTGTAAAACTTGTTTTTGGGCATCTTGTTTTGGTGAAGTGTAAATATGTTGTGGTTTTAGCACGTGGATGTTTCATGAGTCATAACTTTCATATAAGTGATTTACACATCCCGAGGTTTCTATATAGTGGTCATATGCCATATTTGAGTTCATCTTGAGGGTTATTGAGGCCCAAAGGTAAAGACAAGGTGTTGGAAACAATTATTTTGTGAAGGAAATGAGCCGGTGGGACTGTTATCCGAGAATGTGCCCCCTGCTCATTTTATCACTAAATCCTTTCATCCTTCCTTATCTTGTGCCTCAGACATAATATTTTTATTTTTAGGCACTCAAAAATTTCTGGAAATGAAACCATTGGATAGAGCTCTCTCTCAGCTTTCCAGAAATGTAAAGTTTTCCTCCTAACTCCATGTATTTTTGAAGTTATGGCTCGGTGAATTTTTGTGGGAAATTTTCCCCTTCAAGGTCCGCAGCCAATGATATGCTGCCACGTGTCTAGGGAGGTGGCGGGGGTCGGAGGGGAACTTGGTTTTTGCCAAGTCTTTTAGCAAAGTTTTCAAAGGGAAGATTTTTTCCACAGGCCCGCCAACGAATAAAAACATGCCACGTGTCCAGGGGAGCAATTTGAAAAAATTGGCTAAGTGTTGGTGCATGGAAAATTTTGAAGGAAGGGCCCATGCCCAGTAAAAACACACCACGTGTCCTATGGCGTGGGAGTTTTGGAGGCGGGGAGAAGTTGGGTTTTTGGCTAAGTGTTTCGCCAAATTTCAATGAAGAAAGTTTTGGCCCACTGCCCCTACCAACCAATTATACCCCGCCACGTGTCCTAGAGTGGTGGAGCAAGGGGACAATTCAGAAAATTTCCCCAGGAAAAAAATAAAGGAAAATTCAGAGAGGAAGGCCCGCCCCTTATTGCGAGCCAATAGAATCTTGCCACGTGTCCAGATGGCGCCAAAAATCAAGGAAATGCCCGCAAGGAAATTTTGGAAGGTCAAACCCACATCGAATGGGGTTTTGACATGTGTCCAGGTCAAAAATTATCAGAGAGACCCATGGAAAATTCAGGAAGGATGGGCCCGCATCCAATCAGCGCTTGCCACGTGTCCCAAGCTCATCGGCCCAGGGGGAAAGTTTTGGAAAATTTTCCAAAGTACAAAGTGAAGGAAAATAGAGCAGGATGGGCTGCGCCTAATAGAAATGGCCACATGGCACTGGAAAGGTGGAGAACTAGGAAATTTTGGAATTTTTTTCCCAAATGCAAAAAGGTGAAAAAATTCAAATTTTTGCCCGCCGACTGATTTGGCCCTGTTTTGACCTAAAATTTCAAATGGCCATATCTTTCGATCCAGAGCTCGGTTTTTCACGTTCTTTATATCAATGGAAAGATGGTGAAATTATCTATAATATTATAGGGTCAATTTTTCATTTTGATGGATTTTGGAGAGATAAAATTGAAAAACTCCTTTGGCACGTGGTCATGGACAGAAATGACGTTTCAACCACCGTTTTTAATGAAGAATGGCTCGCATTCTCTCCCAGCATGGTTAAAAATGTCAAGGAATGGGTCTGTAAGGATGCCCATGCTATTTTGAATGCATTTTGGTCAATGGTTGAATCCCTTCCATGTTTTCTCGTGTTTCTCTCTCCTGGGCTCGTCCCTTGCACTGTAAAAGCCAGTTTTGGCTCATTTTCAAGGGTTGAACATTTTTTTGTATTGCAGGTCCCTTTTCTCACCTTGGAAGTGATTTTGGTGGAATAATAGACCTTTTCTAAGAACTGAAACTTTATTTTTCCTCTCAGGTGTTGTAATGCAAGTGATTTTGATGTTAAAATAACAATACAGGCCCTGTGATTAGTTTTTATCCTCTGCTTGTGTTGTTTGGCTAATTTCTGATTCTTCATTACAGTTATCAGTTTGTGCATGAGGTTATTTGTTGCATTCTATGGACTGTGTCAATCTGCAAAGGGAAAAAATTTTCACCACTCCTTTGGTGCATCACCTATTAGCATTAGTTTTAGCTTTTTGCATTCTCTATCTTTGTCCCTTTGGAATTTAGAGTAGAAATCAAGAATTTGAACCTCTGCAATTGTGTAAGTGATATATCTGATCAGAGGAGTTGAGGAACTAGCCTCTAATCTGGAGATTCCTTTCCCATTTTACAAGTCCCACACTTGGGGAAGGATTCAATGTTGTGCAATCACACTGGATGCTTAGGATGATCAAACTAGAAGCCTGATCAACATCTAGGGTCTTTCTTGATTTGCCACAACATGACCATTTAATGAAATATTTGATTGATTAAATTAAATTTGTGACCATGAATTATGTTTTTATGTTATAATAATCATGTGTGGTGAATTTTATAGATTGGATAATCATGATTTTTTTATGAGTGGATTTTTCTCATTCCAATGATAGGGTTTTGATGATTTTGGTGCATGATGAGTGGTTTTTGGCATGACCAACCTATATGGGTCATATGTGACCATTTTAATGATTTTATTTGAATGTTATTATAATTTATTAATCTAATTATTCATGAAAGACCAAAATTTCTTGGGTTAGAAGGAAGAGAAGGCTATAAAAGTGAAGTTTCAACTCATTTTGTGAGTTAGTGTTGCATGGGTGAAAAGTGTGACCCATATGTGAGTGATTAAAAAGTATGAAGGTTGAGTTTCATATATGAGAGAGTGTATGGAATGTTGAATATTTTTTAAGAATGTGTTTAAGGGTTTTATTATTTGATAAGTGAAGAAAGTGCAATTTTGAAGACCTAGGGTTTGAAGGGTTTGGAGATAATTTTTTTTTATCACGATCAACTAAGTATTTAAATAATATCATCATTGATCTCTTCATAATTATATTTTGTGATGATTCATATTCATGAAAGTCTCTTTTTGTGAGTAATATCAACAAGGTTTTAGTGGTTAGTGCTCCTTGTGCAGTTGGTGCCTCACTAAAGAAATCTCTTTTGATGTGTAATATTCACTTGAGTCTTTTTTTGTGTAATATCAACAAATTTTTTAGTGAATTTTCTTCCCCATGATATTTTCCCACTTATGTATGGTTTTGTTGTGTTGTGTAATTTTTTTCATGCTCTTGTGATTTATGTTGCATATCTTAATAACCACATATGGCTATGAATGTTGTATGGAAAATCTAATTGATAAACGTATGGTTTGGTTAATGAAGTGAAAATCATTAACGACCAATTCACCCCCTTCCTCATTCTATTGTGCTTTCAATAATTGGTATCAAATTAGGTCCTTGAGAAGTAATTTTAATCACTTGAAGGAGATTATCTTGAAGAAAAAATCCATGGGTAAATCATTAAATTTCAAAGCATCCCTTAGAAGAGGAATGAAGTAACTCGGTAAGTGATTGAAAACTTGGAAGATAATATCAAGTGCTTGGAAGTGATTGTGTAATTTTTTTCATGCTCTTGTGATTTATGTTGCATATCTTAATAAGCACATATGGTTATGAATGTTGTATGGAAAATATAATTGATAAACGTATGATTTGGTTAATGAAGTGAAAATCATTAAGGACTTATTCACCCCCTTCCTCATTCTATTGTGCTTTCAATAATTGGTATCAGATTAGGTCCTTGAGAAGAAATTTTAATCACTTGAAGGAGATTATCTTGAAGCAAAAATCCATGGGTAAATCATTAAATGTTAAAGTAGACCTTAGAAAGAGGACTGAAGTAACTCGGTAAGTGATTGAAAAATTGGAAGATAATATCAAGTGCTTGGAAGATGAGCATAATCATGTCATTTAGGTTTTGGAGTAAAAGTGGAGAAGTTGTCAAAACCCTGAAGGTCAAAGAATAATGTTACAATAGCTATTAAGATGAGTTGATATCCTTAAAATCAGATTTGGAGTAGGCATATAGTAATTTGAATACCTATGAAAGATTAGAGAAAAGTTTAGAATCCCTAAATGACATGTTGGAGAACCAAAGAGATACAAATGAAAAATCTAGTCTTGGTTATAAATAATAACATTCAAAGGAGAATTAAGTGAACAAATTTGAACATAGTGATGCTACCAAAGCTATGAAGGATTTGAAAGATCTCAAGAAGGTTATCAAGCAACCTAATGTAATGAAATCTACAAGTAAGTTCAATGGTGTGTGTTACTCTTGTAATACTTTCAGTCATAGAGCTAAGGACTATAAAAGGTATTCTAAGAATGCATTCCCATGGAGAAATGGTAGGAATGATCATTTCTATCAGTCAATATATATTACATGTTATAGTTGTCACAAGAAGGGTGATATTACAAAATTTTATCATCACAAGTCTCCTAATCATACTTGAAATAATGATGAGAAGCATGGGTTTTGTATTATAGTTACAATAAGTTTTGGTATATATCTAAATATATTCATCAAAAAGGTTATAGTAAAATAAAATGATGCTTCTATAGGTAGGAGTGCTCTAGTTTACTACAAATGCAACAATTTAGGTCACTTTCAAATATACTTTAGTGCCAAAATGAATACCTACATAGGAAGGATGATTTCAAGTCTTCACAAGTTGAGAAAGTGAAAGAAGAAGTCAAAAATACAAAAGGTGATCCTAAAGTTACAAGTAGTAGTCATGATGATCCCATTTCTCATAAAAGTTTATTTACTATTGTTGAACCTTGAGAATTTTTTATCTACTCATTAAGTCCCCAAAAAGAGTAAGAGAGAAGAGAAGGTGGAGCGACTAATAAATTTGATGGAAGACATTGGTGTCAGGTCCTATGAGAGCATGGATAATTTACCTTGCTAGGTAGAATGTTGAAGTCTTTGGTTCCTCTACAAGGATTAATAGAGCCATCATCTAGAGCATCAAGAATATAAATGTATGTGTGATATTCAGAAATCTTTCGTTCCTTTTTGATAGGTTTCTAAAATGTAAGGTCTCTGTCTACAAATTGTTTATTTCCTTAGAAATCATTGTATTTGTTTGGTTTGAAGGTGTTGGATAAATAAGTATTGTGTTCATATTCACCATAAAGAACATGAAATGGTCTATATCACTGGTTAAAGTTGTGCATGTGCTCACTTTTTAGCTTCAAGTGGTATGTGGTACTTTGTCAATCCCAAGTGTTATTTGTCTTTAGGTTGTATTCTATGTGATGTGTAGTTTAGATGTATGATAATTTCAAAATTATTTGACTTGGATTCATGGTGTAAAATTCCTATGATGTCTTTCAAAAAAATTCATGTCATTATTAGATTAAAGAAGATTGTTTTAGGGCTTGTGTAAGTTCTCTAGGTATGTAGTCTTCATAATTTCATATCTTAGTATGATATATTTTAAAGTGTGCTTTTAAATATTTGTGGTCATGTTGTCATCTGATCTATTGAGAATGAAATGGTGAAATGATTTATCCTTATTTTGGTCTCAAAGTTTGTTAAAAGTGTCTTCATCAAGGTGATCCTAGTGCTAACTTCATCATGAATGTCTTGATTTATTTTTTCAAAATGTTGTATCTGTTGTGCTAGAATGATAGGGTTTTCTAAATAATATAAATGATAAGGAGGTATATTATAGGTAAATATGGGCCATAATAAGTTTGTTTGCATTCCTTTAATTATACATTCATTCTCAATATATTGAGACCTATGAATTAAAGTTTGTGGCGCTTTCTTTAGGTCTAGAGTGTGTCATGGAGTAAGTAAGGCATGTGTTCAAGTTATTTTTCCTATTATATGACATGAAGATAAGAATTTTTCTTTCATGTGTAATAAATCTCTGAGTTTAGAGTAATAAGGGACTTTGTTTTTGTGTCTCAATTATATTTTTATCTAAGTCATCAAGAAATTCTCAGTAAACAAAGATGGATAGAGGCTCATATCAAGAATGTCTAAATATCTTGGTCATGTAATGCTTATCTCAAAGGGGTGAAGTCTACATAAATCACTCAATATCATGCTCAATGGTCAAGAAATGTATTGTAGATGCTTCATTTATCCCTACAAATGATTCTCAAAAAAACAATGTGCTCATCTTGTCGGTATTCAAGTCCTACATATCTTAAGAAGGTAATTCTTTAAGTCAAGGAAGGTCAAGTGCATCAGTGAGTCATTTAAGATCAAGTTTCTATAGTATGATAGTGCATAATATGGATGTGGAGATGCAAAATGTGATGAGCTAGAGGAGGCAAGAGTGAGATTATATTTTCAAGGATTGAGTGGTATCTCGAACAAAGTAGCATGGTTGAGTGGCATCATGAGTTAGTCATGATTCGAATGGAATCAAGGAGGTTTGAGTGTTATTTAATGAAGTTTCAATGATACAAAAGGTTAAGAGATGACTATAAGATACTAAGAACTGTAGTAATCACCTACGGGTAGTCTAGATATATCAAAACTTTAGAAGTGTTATTTGAAAAAGTGTTTGCAATATAATGTGTCTTTGTGGACTCTAAGTATAAAGCTTAAAGTTGTTGTATTGGGTGATTGATTAAGGAAGTAAGTATGCACTCTAAAATCCTCAAGTATTGTATGTTATATTTAACAGGAAAACTGAGATCTAAAGATCATGAATCCATCATTAAAGGATGTAGATTATAGATTATGGCTGCATTGATTAGACAAGGAAATAACTTGAAATAGATAGAAAATAATAAAGTTAAATGAACAAGAGTTGAAAGAAAATAATGAACAAGAACAAGAGATAGATAACACCATATTTAAGTGGAGAAACCTAAAGGAAAAAATCCATTGATAAAGTATTGTCTTTTATTATGAATCTAATACAATTTCACCCAACACTTCCACTTCTCTCCTTAGCTATTTGTTGCACATTTACAGAGATATGTCACTTTCTTGTTCAATAACAAATTATTTTTAATCCTTCCATCCTACGAGACAGCTTGCATTCTTCAATATAATCCTGCATAGCCATTGTAGACACAATCCCAAGAGGGATCACCCAATAAATTGGGTGGGTGAATCGCTTAGACTGCTTCACTCTTTGAGTGTGAAATACTTCACACTTCAATTTTTTTATACAAACTTTAATAATGTTGGGGTGTTCCCAAGTGGATAATCCCACTTGACATTATCACCCCAACACTTCCCCTTAATGTTAAGTGGGAGAAAACAATTAGACATGCTAAGTTTTAGACCCATGAATCCTCAAAGTTATTCAGACTTAGCAAGCCAACAAGGGAAATATGCATATCTTCCCAAACAAAGATTCATAAGACTAGTGTTTTACAATATGAATGCTTACATCAGATTATGGAGCCTTTTATAAACTAAGGCATACCCATAACTAAATATTTGATGTGATTTACAAGTAACTTCATATAGTGACACATTTATTTATTACAAAATGGAGGAAGTATATGAAGTTTACGATGTTACAATCAAGTATAACCAATCCCTAAAGGATTACTTTGTTACATACAAAGTGGATGGTCATGATCCACTCTTTCATAATGAGCCATCAAGAGGTGGAATTTTCATGTACATTCCCCCTCAAGGAAACTCTGATAGGATGAACAAGGCATAAAACTTGCAATACTTCTCAGTATGCAATGACCTTCACATAATCTCTTATGTTTGAACTAGATTATTTATCAAGAGCAATCTGGCCTTCACATAAAGGATGAATACTTCCTTTATCTCCTATGTGTATCACTACCAGTAGCCTCTTTAGCCACATGGATCTTTTCCTACTCCAAGTGATGGTACCTGGATCAAAACTTGAACACAAATCCAGCTGCATATCCAACAGAACATCAACAAATATCATAATAAGGATAATAGAAATCATATAGATTTTCACTTTTAACCAAGTATAAAGGTTAAAAACTAGTTATATAACAACTAACATATCATTATGCTTAAAAATTACCAAATATGTTTCAACAAACATGTATCTTTTTCCAAGCCTTTTTATAAAAAGATAAGACTTGATAGATAATTGAGTTGATCAGATAATCAAATCATTCAAGAGTAATCACAGTATTCATAGAAGAAAATGACCATGTAAAAATAATTTAAGCTTATACATCATATATGATCAGATTTTGTATGCCAAAAAACATGATTTAATAGTGAAAAAATAGTTTCTTACTTCTCTTAAGTCTAAGAATTATATTCTTGTTACTATTAAGAGATCAAGATTATTTTGATAAGAGAATCATTAGTAGCAAATATAGTTAGAGAAACCATGATCATGAAAGCACTTGACATAAGAATCCTCGTCAGAGTCAAGGATTGAAATATCTCCCCCTCAATATCTAGATCCATTATATAAAAAAAAATCTTAAAGAACAATTTCAATTTTTGGTTATTCAAAGGAGGGCAGAGAGGAAAATTTACAAAAAAATAAGAATATGCACATATTCTTTACATGATGTACTTGATGCATTAAAAAATATTATATCAACTTCTATTTTGCCTCTGTGATAATCCTTTCTTTCTTTGTGACAAGAAATTTACATGTCTTGAGATAGGGGCTTCTAGTTTTCAGGGGTAGCTTGTCTCCCAGTCACAAGATCATAGAGATTTTTAGTCATAAAACAAGCTCTTAATCAAATTCTTGAAATGCTATAATTTGTTCCATTTAAAATTTGAGACTTATCCATCAAAAACTGGCAGAACTAGCCATTTTAATGCTCAAATGGCAATGGAGACAAATACAGTTAAAAACAAATCCAGGAAGTCAAACAGAGACAAAGAACTAGCTACAGATCCTTTAATTTGTTATATGACAACAAAAACCCAAATTTGATCCAAAAATAGCTTTAAGTGGTCAAGTTCTAGATCAATTTAACAAGGCTAGGTCATGTTCCATTCTCAGACTATTTTAACAAGAAAATTAGCTAATTAATTAATTATGAGTTTAAAATCATAGCACAATTATTCAAATCTTCAAAAATAGCTAGATTTGGTCCAAAATTAGCTGGAATTGGTTGGTTTTAGATCAAAATTACATAACATAGTTAAGGTCAAGTTACAGGAGCTCGGCGAGTTCTTTAGCCACTTAGCTCGGTGAGCTAAAGGACAAGTTGTCTAATTTGAAATTTGTGAGACAAAGAAAGCTTGATGAGTTATTTTTCAACTTGATGGGTCAAGATCGAGAAATGATCTCAAAACAAGCTACTTTAACAATTAAAATAGGTTTAAAATAACATACGGGGTTTGACACATGACATAGATCAACAATACCAAGAAATGCACGTGACGTCTTTAAAAGAAAGAAAATAAATGTGTTGTCTTTTAATTAACTCACATTTTCACAGATGCATCTAATAAGAAAGAATGAAAATTAATTAAAAGACAGAGCCCTATACACATGTCTTAAATTAATTGGATCGCATTTCACATTTTAACATAATGCGATAGCAAAGTCAAAGTCAAACAAGCCACTTGTTGAAAACTTAATGGATTAAAACATTTAGAAACCAATATTGAAATAAATTTCAGGTCCAAGAAAAAAATAAGATAGGTGACACAATTTTATTAGCAGAGTCAAAGTAAAGACTAACACACTGACACAATTAGAATACGTGTCAAAAGCAATTAGATCACAATTTGAAAGTCTGGTCCAAATACAAAAAGAAAGGCTATGTGTTGATTTTTAATTATCTTATGCTTCATAGCTCACAAACTTAAAAAAAATCCTGCAGAATGAAGAAAAAATTTAGAATTTGCGGTACAAAGAAAAGTTAATAAACCCACGAAACAAAGAACTAAAGTCGACATAGGGACAAGTAAATATACATGTCATTTTTCTATTGTCTCATACTTTGAATGTCTACCAATGTTTGACAAATATATATGTGTCCAAATGCTATTATATTGCACTTCGTAGTGCACCCAAAAATATTAAAGCAAATTGAAGACACATGGAGCCTTTTAAATGGCTCTTTCGCAAGACTGACAAAAAACTGACAAATGTGAAAAGGTGGAAAATTTTAATTAGATGATGACTACCATAAATAAAATACTAACAAGTGTGAAATGTGGAGCAATTCTATTGGCTCGATTTTACAAATCTAACTAATGTGACAGAAAATATACTTTGAGCTATTTTATTAGTCGACATTTCTGCAATCACAAACAAGTGAAAAGAATACTAACAAAGCGGAATATAGAGCCACTTGGAGTAATATTATTGGCTCAATTTTCACAAATGTTAGAAATAGCTAATCTAAGTTTGACAATGCAAAGACACGTGTAAATCCCTTATTGGCTTGTGGATTTCAACTAACAATCAGATAAAAAATATTCTGACACCTTGAAGTAAGATGGAGCTTTTTCATTGGCTCGAGCTTCATAAAAAATGAAAAATGCGACACTAGATGGAGAAATATGATTGGCTCGGACTTCACAATTAAATGAAGTCAAATAAGTCTATCATGGTGAAGCTAGATGGCACAAAACGGTTGGACCAAGCTTCAAAAATACAAAAATATGTCGGATCGAATCGGTTGGCACTATAAGAGTGAGTACGGTTTCTAAATATGAAAATAACAATAGGGACTCTATGTGGAGTAATATTATTGGTTTATACTTCGTAAAACTAAAAATGACTTAAAAATGAAGCCGAGATGACAAAAATGATTGAACAAAGCTTCGCAAAGACCAAAATGGTGAAAAAATAAATATTTTAAAGCCAAGATGGATTTAAAAGTCCTAAATAAACTATATCTAATTAAATATTTTATATCCATATTAAAAAAATGATAGTAATGGCTATTTACAGTGGGAAAACTAGAAAAATAACTCACAAAAATGGATTCAAGTCGTAAATGGATGAAACAAAATTAGAAGAAAAGATATAAGCAAGTAAAAGCTTAAACACAATCTAACAAGCCATTTATCCCATTTTTAACCAATATTTTAAACAATATTATATGGAGACTAGAAGTTTAAACCTAGTTAGCTTAAATATGAATGTAGAACTTTTGGGGTCTCACGGATATGTAAATACACTTCAAGATTCTTCACCTCTTCAAGTTAAACACTTCTAGATCAATCTTGCACATGCACAATCACCACGCTCTAATACCATGTTATATTTAGTAGGAAAACTTAGATCTAAAGATCATAGATCTACCATTAAAGGCTGAAGATTATAGATTATGATCGTAGTTGATTAGACAAGAAAATAAATTAAAATAGATAGCAAATAACGAGTTAAATGAAAAAGAGTTGAAATCAAATAATGAACATGAACAAGAGACATATAACTCTAGATTTTGGTGGAGAAACCAAAAGGAAAAACTCCACTACTAAAACACTATCTTTTATTATGAATCTAATACAATTTCACCCAGCACTTCCACTTCGATCCTTAGCTATTTTTTACACATTTATAGAGCTATGCCACTTGATTTTTCAATAGCCAATGCTTTTTTTAATCTGAACTTCCTACAGACAGCTCGTAGTATTTAATACAATCTTGCATAGATGTTGTAGACACAATCCCAAAAGGGATCACCCAATAAATTTGGTGGGTGAATTGGTCAGTTTGTTTCACTCTTTGAGTGTGAAAGACTTCACACTTTAAGTTTGTTTAGACAAACTTTAATAATGTTGGACGTTCCCAAATGGCTAATCCCACTTAACATTATCACCCCAACATTCTTAGAGGTGATAGTGAGGGTTTTAAATATTGCATTGAAGAACTAGGTCGGCAATAGTGCATCAAGTGGTATAATTGATGTGTTAAAATGAAGGCTAATGTGATGATCCAAGGTATTCTAAAACATGCAAGTGTTCATTCATCAAAGGTTTCATGTTATACTAAAAATATCTTCAAAATGTTTGATTGATGAGGTCAAGGGTTAAATCGAGTATCTTTGGGTCTATTCAAATCACATTGAAGTTTGAATCATGAGAAATATCCGTTTAGATTTAAGAAGAATTAGTACCTTCTAAATTGAATATATCTTTGTAAAGATTATTTCTTTCCTTTAAATGATTGTGACAATGTATTAGAGGTATATAGAAGTGTGAAAAGGATTTCTCATCTTGAGAAGATCCTTATTAGAGTTTTTTTCATAAGTTGGCTTGTATGAGTGAAGTTTTCATTGAACTAATGAACTATATGTGTCAATGTGTCCTTAAAATGTGAAGCCATGGGAATCAGGGTGCTTTTTATGTCAAATTTTGTTGAGAATGATGTAAACTTATCAATTGTGACGTGTTTTTCTTCTAGATATGGTGAAGGGACCGTGATGGCATTTTTATACTAGTATGATCCCGACATGTATACTATCACAGTGTGTCTCAATTTTTTTGAAATCCCCTAAGAAAATATTGAAATATTTAGTTATGTTCGGATGTATGAAGTGTGAAAATTTATCATGAATATAGTTTGAATTTTTATTAGGGTCATGAAGGCATACACACTATATGACTAAACAAAGAAAAGCAGGCTACTAATCTGAATAAATAATCTTGGTCCTGTTGTGTCATGTTACTCATGTACATTAGGTGTATGATCACGGTTGTACAAGTTTACTAAGATCTTTAGAGGCGGTGTTCAAGTTGAAAAATGTAAAATCTAGTCTATGCAGACTTTGAGTTCTCCAAGAAGGTACAAATGGTAGGTTATAGGATTGTAAGATGCTTCTAAGGTGGGGGGACATACTTTGAACTTGCTCAACCATTATTAATGTCTAAAAAGACTTAGTGAGACAACGAAAATGATTGAAAATCGGTATTTTTAGTTGTGTGACTCAAAATTGTAAAACAACATGAGAAGAAGACTAAAAGGACTTAAAAATAGCTTCAGGGGACAATTAAAAGATATTTTTGTATCTCCATAACTTGATTTTGAGCTAAGAAACAATTTTTTTACATTTTAGTTTTAAAATGGCATTAAGATTCCATGGGGAGATTTGAAAGTTCTAGATAAGATAAGTATTGGCTTTTAGAGCTTAGAGAAGTTGGTTAAAAAGGTACTCATGATGAGGTTTAGGGATTTTAGCTCTAAAAGAGGATGTGAGTGAGTTAGAGGAAAATTGTTGACTTTGAGCATGATATAGTCCTATAAAGTATATGTGGATCATTAATAAAGGATAAGAATAGGTATATCAGCTCAGGGGAAGCTTTGTTGTGGGTTTTATAATGTCCATAAGATCATCAAATGTTGCTAAAGGAGTCAAAGAAGACCAATTTGAGTCCTAAGGGAAGATTCTTGTACATGTAAGTCAATCTTTGCATTGTTATCATTATATCTAATCATGTGTTTTCATTTTCCATGTGTTGTAGTTGATATAGCCTTTGTTATAGATGGAAAAGGGGGAGAGAGGAATCAAAAATATGGAAATGATGTCATGTAGGGTTTGGTAATGTTTTTCCCATCAATTTTTGTGAAAGATTTTTCTATAAATGATAAATGGGGGTATTGTTTTCCAATATGTGTTTGTGTTGTCATTAATGTCAACTCCATTGATGGAAAAGGGTGTCATGAGGTTGCATGAGTCTCTATGAGGTGTCATTCTAAATTCGGGAATGTGAAATGATGTGAATATGTGAGATTTGGACAAAATCAGTCTTTTTGGATAATAGTAGTAGCATGGTGGAAATGTACTAGACGTGTATGGTGATTTTTAGGTCTATATTTAGTGGTTTTGGAGGTGTTTTAGGGTCCTTAAGAAGTAATTAGGTGAGAAACAAACATGTTGGCATAGGTATGTCACTATGGCTCGAGATTTTTAGATGTATTTGAGATATGTGGTGAGTTTGAGAAGTTAGATTATGTTTATATGATGCTCCATGACAAGTTTCAGCTCAATATGCTGAAGGAATTTGAATATATGCAAGTTTTGGTGAAACCGAGTAATTTTCAAGAAAAAGTGGGCCTTCTAATACATGTTGTGAATTATATGATTTGATCGTTAACAAGGTAAAGTGGTTTGAAACCCTAGCAAAATCCTAGGTAGAAGAATCTTGGAGAATGTTGAGTATAACAGAACATTTTTATTGGTTTTTCAAAAGTGTTGATTATATGTTTTAGAGGAATATCATGTCTTTCTAGAAAGGTAAGATAAAGTAGGTGATAGTATGTGGGCCCCACGTGAAAAGGCTTGTTTTTGAAGAGTTCTAGTTTGTGGAAAAGTTTCTCAAAGAAGGTAATGACTAAATTAGCATTTACATATCCTGGAGTTTTTATAGATGTTCATGAATGTTTCATTTCATGGAGATGATGATAAATTACAAAGTGTGCCCTATTTATGAAGACCGCATTTTGGGGTTGTTTTGAGTAGCTTTAAGTAAACGTGGAATATCATGGGCTAAAGAAGGAGTTATGAGTTGGTTCAAGTTGTTTTGTGAAGTGGATTCAAAGGGATTTCAAATGGTTTATAAAAATTGACATTTGAATATGGTATGTAAAATTTATGACCTAATTTTTTAAGGTCAATATTGAACGATGCTTATTCTAGCGGGGTGCCAAGTGGCTTGATGACGTAGGTGATCATTTCTGAATTCTTAGAAATAATGTATAAGTGTGTTACATGCTTCTATTGAGTGTGGAAGTGTGTTTTTGTGTAATGTAGCATGTTGGGATAATGGTCAAGTATTGAGCCCAAGAAGGGTTAACAATCAGTTTGTAGTGATTGGCTTGATTGAAGTCCTTCCACTTGGATTTGGAAAGAATTCCAATATTATTTGGAAAGTTGATTTAGAGATATGTCCAGTGGTATAGGTTTTATGTCTTAGTGATTTGATTTGATGGCTCTTTGAGGTCAATTTGAGAAGAAGAAGGTAACTATTATTTCGGGACAATTTTTCCCTTACTAGAAGCTTTACTTGGTTGAGGCATGTAATGGATTAGTTAATGCTTGTTATCACTTAGATAGACTAGGTGACAGTATGTGGGCCCCACTTGAAAAGACTTATTTCGAAAAGTTCCAGTTTGTGGAAAAGTTTCCCAAGGAAGGTAATGACTAAATTATCATTTATATTATCACGGGATTTTTCTAGATGTTCATGAATGTTTCATGTCATGGTGGTGCTGAAAAATTACAAAGTGTGCCCTATTTATGAAGAGTATTTTTGGGGTAGTTTGGAGTAGCTTTTCGTAAAAGTAGAATATCATGAGTGAAAGGAAGAGTTCGAACTGATTCAAGTTATTTTTGAAGCTCATTCAAAGGTATTTACAATGGTTTATAGAACTTGATGTTTGAACATGGTAAGTAAAATTTATAACCTGATATTTGAAGGTTAAGATTGAAGGATGTTTGTTATAGCAGGGTGATAAGTGGCTTGACTAGGTAAGTGATGGTTTTTAACTTTTTATTACTTGGTGATGGTTTCTGAGTGCTTATAAATAATTTCTTATAAATAGTTTCTAAGTTTTTTCCATGCTTCTATTAAGTGTGGAAGTGTGTTTTGATGTGATGGAGCATGTTGGGATAAGGATCGGTTCTTGAATCCAAAAAGGGTTAAAAAGTAGTTTACAAATATTGGATTGATTGAAGTCCTTCTACTTAGATTTAGAATATTTTCCAATATTTTTCTGGAAAGATGATTTAGAGATATTTCTATTTATATAGGTTTTATGTCTTTGTGATTTGATTTTATGGCTCTGTTAGGTCAATTTGTGAAGAATAAGGTAGAAGCTATTTTAGGACATGTTTTTTCTTACTGGAAGCTTGATTCGTTTGAGGCATGTGATGGATGATTTAATGCTTTCTATCACCTAGATATTGAATAGGAGTTAAAAAATTTTTTTCTATTTAAGGCATTTGGAGATCTTGAAAGTTTATGAAAAGATGAAAACTAGCTGAGTTTGAACAATTGATTTTTGGTAACTTATTTTGGTGAAGTGTAAATTTGATGTGGTTTGAGCATGTGTATGTTTCATGATTTATAACTTGCATATAAGTTATTTAAATGTCCTAAGGTTTCCATAGAGTTGTCACGTGTCATAGTTGAGTTCATTTTGAGGGGTCTTGAGACTTAAAGGCAAAGACATGGTGCTGGAAACATCTCTGTTTTATGAAGGAAATGAGCTAGTGGGCTCATTTAGTGAAATATTTGATTGATTAAATTAAATGTTTGACTAGGAATGATGTTTTATGCTATATTAATCATGTTTTGTGAATTTTATATCTTGTATAATCATGTTTTTTTATGAGCGGATTTCACTCATTCCAATGATATGGTTTTGAGAATTTTTGGCACATGATGAGTTGTTTTTGGCATGACTGGCTTATATGGGTCATATGTGACTATTGTAATTATATTATTTGAATTTTATTATTATTTATTTTTCAAATTAGTCATGAAATAATGACCTATCTTCGGTTTGATGGAAGAGAAGGCTATAAAAGTGAAGTTTGAGCTAATTTTGTGAGTTAGTGTTGCATGGATAAAAGGTGAGACCCATTGGTGAGTGAGTAATAGGTATGAAGCTTAGTTTTAGATCTAATAGAGTACATTTAAGGATGATTAATATTTTTAATATTTTGTGCAATGATTTAATGCTTTGAGAAGCGAAGAAAGTGCAAGTTTTGAGACCTAGGGTTTAAGGAAGGGTTTGAAGAGTTTGGAGCTGATTTTTTTATCAAAATTAATTGAGTTGTTACAGAATATCATCAGCAATCTCTTCATCAAAATATTAAGTGATGATTCATATTCATGCAAGTCTCTTGTTATGAGAAATATCAAAAAGGGTTTAGGGGTTGGTGTTCCTTGTGCGGTTGGTTCCTCACTAAAGAAATATCTTGTGATGTGTAATATTCACTTGAGTATTTCTTGTGTATAATATCAAAAAAAAAAAAAAAAATTATTTTTCTTCCCTATGAGGGTTTCCCACTTATGTATGGTGTTCTTATGTTGTGTAATGTGTTTCATGCTCTTGTGATTGATGTTGCATATCTTAATAAGCACACATAGTTATGAATGTTGTATAGATAATCTAATTGATGAATGTATGGTTTGGTTAATAAGTAAAAATAATTGAAGGACTGATTCACCCCCTTATGAGTCCATTGTGATTTCAACAATTGGTATCAAAGAAGGTCCTTGAGAAGTAATTTTAATCCCTAGAAGGAGATTATCTTAAAGCATAAAGCCATGGGAAAATAATCAGATCTTGAAGCACCCATAAAAAAGGAATGAAGTATCTCAGTTACTAATTGAAATCTTGAAAGATCATATCAAGTGCATGGAATATGATCATATTCAATCCATTCAGGTTTTGGAGTCACAAGTGGAGAAGTTGTCAAAAACCCTAAAGTTCAAAGAAGAATATCAACAACAGCTATGAAGATGAGTTCATATCCTTAAAATCATATTTAGAGTAGGCACATAGTAATTTCAAGACCTATTAGAGATTAGATAAATTTTAGAATCCCTAAATGACATGTTGGAGAACCAAAGAGATACAAATGACAAATATTGTCTTGGCTACAAAGAAGAACGTTCAAAGAATCACGAAGTGAACAAAGTTGAACCTATTTATGATACCAAAGTTATGAAGGATGCTAAATATTTCAAGAAGTTTATCAGGAAGCCTAATGCAATGAAATTTGTAAGTAAGTTCAATGGTGTGTGTTACTCTTGCAATACTTTTGGTCATAGAGCTAGAGACTGTAGAAGGTCTTCTAAGAATGTGTATCCATGAAGTAATGGTATGCATGATCATTCATATTATTAAAAAGATAATATATGTTATAGTTATCACAAGAAGGGTCATATTGAATTTTTTTATCATCATGAGTCTCCTAATCAAATTTGGAAGAATGATAAGAACCATGGGTGTTGTGTTATAGTTGAAATAAGTTTGGGCATACAACTAAATATTGTTATAAAAATGGTTAGAATAAAAGAAATGATGCTTCTCTAGGTAAGAGTGGTCCTTTTTACTTAAAGTGCCACAATTTATGTCACTTTACAATATATTGTAGATCTAAAATGAATACTTACAAGAGGAAGGATGGTGTCAAGTCTTTACAAGATGAGAAAGTGAAAGAAGAAGTCAAAAAGACAAATGGTGGTCCTAAATTTGTTGGTACTAGTCATGATGATCCCATTGCTCATGAATTCATGTTTTCTCTTTTGGAACCTCAAGAATTTTCGTTTTCTTATCATGAAGTCCCTAAGAAGAGTAAGAGAGAAGAGAAGGTGGTTCAGTTGATAAATTTTATGAAAGACCTTAATGTCAGGTCCTATGAGATCATGTATATTTTACCTTATTAGGTAGAATGTTTAAGTATTTGGTTCCTCCATTAGGTTTCATGGAGCCATCATCTAGATCTTGAAGAATATAAAGGTATGTGATACATTCATGAGTATTTTAGTACTCTTTGACAGGTTTTTAACATGTTTGGGTATTTGTACTTGATTCTTTAAGTCCTTTGAAAGCATTATATTTGTTTGGTATGAAGGTGTTAGAAAAATAAGTTTTGTATTCATATTCACCATAAAGAGTATGAAATGGTCTATATCTCAAATTTAAGTTATGCATGTGCTCATTGTTTAGCTTCAAGTGGTATGTGGTACTATCAATCCAAAGTGTTATTTTTCTATAGATAGAGGCTGTATTTTGTGTGATGTCTAGTTGAGATTTATTTTAATTTCAAAAGTATTTGAGTTGGATTCAAGGTGTAAAAGTTCTAATTTGTCTTTCAAAGTATTTCATGTTATTATTAGATTAAAGAGAAGTGTCTTAGGGATTGTGTAAGTTTTCTAGGTCTGTAGTCTTCATAAGTTCATATCTTGGTATGATAGATTGTCAAAATGTGATATTAAAGAGTTGTGGTGATGTTGTCATATGATCTATTGAGAGTGAAATGGTGAAATGATTTTTCCCTATTTTGGTCTCAAAGTTTGTTCAAAGTGTCTTCATCAAGGTGGTCCTTTTTCTAACTTCAATCATGAATGTATTGATTTGTGTCTCAAAAATGTTGTATCTGTAGTGAAAAAAGGAATTGTTTTTCTAAATAATATAAATGATAGGAAGGTATATTATAGGTAAATATGGGCCATAATAATTTTATTTGCATCCCTTAAGGTCTACATTCATTCTTAGTATATTGAGACCTATGAATTACAGTGTGTGACAGTGTCTTTAGGTATGTATTTTGTCATGGAGTAAGTACGACATGTGTTAAAGTGACTTGTCTCTATATGTGACAAGAAGATAAGAAATTTATTTTCATGTGTCATAAAAGCTCTAAGTTTGGAGTAATAAGGGACTATGTTTTATGTCTCAAAGTATAGTTTTGATCTAATTCATCAAGAACGTATGTAAATAGTGGATAGAGGATCATATGAAGAATGTCTAAATATCTCAATCATGTAATTTTTATCTAAAAGGGGTAAATTCTATATCAAGCATTAAATATCATGTTCTAGGGTCAATAAAAGCATTGTAGATCCTTAATTTAGTCCTATAAAGGAGTCATAGATAATAATAATATGTCCATCTTCTCACTATTCAAGTCTTTCATATCTTATTAAGGTAATTAATCAACTCAAGGAAGTTCTAGTGCATCAATGAGTCATGTAAGATCAAGTGTCTACAATATGTATGTGGAGATACAAAATGTGATAAGATATAGGAGGTAGAGAGTGAGATTATATTGTAAGGATTAAGTGGTATCTCATCACAAAGGATCATGGTTGAGTGTAATCATGAGTTATTCATGATTCGAATGGATTCAAGAAGGTCTGATTGTTCTTTAATAAAGGTTCAAGGCTACACAAGGTTAAGATATGCTATAAGATATTGAGAATTTTAATGATCACATATAGGTATTTAGGGTCTATCAAAAGTTTAGAAGAATTATTTTAAGAAGCATATGCACTATAATGTGTCTTTGTGGACTCTAAGTAGAAAGAAAAAAATTGGTGTATTGGGTACTTGATTAAGGAAGTAAGTATTCACTCTAAAATCCTCAAGTATTCTCATAGGTTATTGTGGGGTTTTAAATACTTCAATGAAGAACTAGGTCAGGTAACAATACATGTAGGGGTATAATTGATGTGCTAAAATGAAGGCTACTTGATGATCCAAGTTATGATAAAACATGTAAATGTTCAATCATCTAAGGTTTTATGTTATACTAAAAATATCTTAATTTTTTTATTGATGAGGTCAAGGGTCATATAAGAGTATCTTTGGGTCTGTTCATTCATGATGGAGTTTCAATAATGAGAAATAGTCATTTATATTGAAGTTGAGAAGAATTGGTACCTCCTGTATTGCAGAGATCTTTGTAAATATTACGTATTACCTTTAAATGATTGTGACAATGTATTAGAGGTATATAAAAGTGTGAAAAGTATTTCTCAACTTGAGAAGATCCTTATTGCATGTTTTTTTATAAGTTATCTTTTATAAGTGAATTTTGCATTCGACTAAGAAATTGTATTTGGTGAATTTTTCCTTACAATGTGAAGCTACATGAAGTAGGGTGTTCTTGATGTCAAATTTTCTTGAGAATGATGTCATATTATCAATTTTGATGTGCTCTACTTCTAGATATGGTGAAGGGACTGTGATGGTGGTTCTACAGATGGCATGAGCCTGACATGTATACTATCACTATGTGTATCAATTCTAGGAAATCCCCTAAGAAAATATTGAAGGCTTTAGGTATGTTCAATTGTGTGAAGATTGCAAATTTATAGTGAAGATAGTTTGAAGTTTTTTTAGGGTCATGAAGGTATAAAAACTATATGAATGAATAGTGTAAAACAAAGCTTTTGATCCAAAGGAGTCTTTTTCCTATTATATCATGTTACTCATGTGCATTAGGTGTATGATCACGAGTTACAAGTTTACTAAGATCTTTAGATGTAGTGTTCAAGTTGAATAATGTGAAATTTTGTCTCTGCAAATTATGAGTGCTCCAAGAAGGTAAAAATGATAGGCTATAGTATTATTAGATGATTCTAAGGTAGGGGATAATAATGTGAACTTTATCAACCATTATTGATGTCTAAAAGAGCTAGTGAGACAAGGAAAAGTATTGAAAATTGCTATTATTAGTTATGCGACTCAAACTTGTATAACACCATGAGAAGAAGACTAAAATGAATTAAACACAAATTCAGAGACTGTTAAAAGTTATTTGTTTATCTCCATGAATTTGTTTCAAGTTAACAAACAATTGTTTTTGAATTTCAGTTTAAAAAAGTCATTACGAGTTCAAGGAAGCTTTAAAAGTGTCAGATAAGTTTAGTATTGGGTTTTAGAGCTTAGAGAAGTTGGTAAAAAAGGTATTGAAGATGATGTTTAGGGCTTATAGATATAAAAGAGGATATGAAGGAGTTAGAGGAAAATGTTTACTTTGAGCATGGTATAGTCCTAGAAAGGAGATGTGGATCACAAATGAAGGATAAGAATAGGTATATCAGCTTAGGGGAGATTTTTGTGGGTTTTATTAGGTCCATAAGATCATCGGATGTTCTTTAAAGGAGTCACAGAATAGCACGTAATCAAATCAGCACTTCCCGGATGTTGATCAGATTTCTAGTTTGATCATTCTAAGCATCCAGTGTGATTGCACAACATTGAAACCTCTCTCCAAGTGTGGGACTTGCAAAATGAGAGAGGAATCTCCAGATTAGAGGCTGGTTCCTCAAACTCCTCTGATCAGATCTGTTATTTACACAATTGCAGAGGTTTGAATCCTAATCCTACTCTAAATTCCAAGGAGACAGAGATAGAAAGTGCAAAAATTGAAACTAAACTAATAGGTGATACACCAAAGGAGGAGTGGTGAACACTTCTAGTTCTGCAGATAGACACAGATCATGGAATGCAACATAAACATCATGCACAAACTGATAAGATGTAATTGAAAGTCTGAAATGAAGCAAACAACACAACCAAAGGACTAAAAACTGATCACAGAGCCTGTATTGTCATTTCCACTATCAAAATCCTTACATTACAACATCAAAGAGGTAGAAAACCTGTTACAACCATCAAGAGGTCTGATACTTACAAAAATCACTTGTTGAAGGTGAAAGAAGAAGCTTTCTATCCAAATAAATGTTCCCCCAAAAATGAGCCAAATCGGCATTTTACAATGCATAGGTCAAGCCAGGAGAGAGAAAACATGTAAAAACGTGGGAGCCATTCCTCATTGAATGAAGATGCATTAAAACAGCATGGGCATCCTTACAGACCCATGCCTTGACATTTTTGGCCATCTTTGAAGAATGTGACACATTTTGCATTAAAAATGGTTGTTGAAACATCATTTCGTCCATTACCACGTGCCGAAGCATTTTTCAATTTTCTCTCTCAAACTCCATAAAAATGCAAAAATGACCCTATAATCTTGCAGAGAATTTCACCAACTTTCCATTGATATAAAAACGTGAAAATCTAAGTCAGGGATCGAAAGTTATGGCCATTTGAAGATTTAGGGCAAAAACAGGCCCAAAACGGATCGGCGGGAAAAAAGTTTGAATTTTTTACCCGTTTGGTCTTTGGAAAAAATTTCAAATTTTCCCCATGCTCCACCACTTGGATGACACGTGTCAGGCTCTGATTCATCCATGGGCTCATCCTTTGAAAATTTCTTTCGGGCCCTTCCTTAAAATCTTTTGCCACTTGGACACGTGGCACTATTTTATTGGCTCGGGCCTGAGGGGCGCACTTTGCCCTTCAAAAATTTGGCATTTTTCACTTTGGGAAAATTTCCCATTTCCCCCCACGCTCCGCCACTTGGATGACACGTGTCAAGATTCCATTCGATGGCGGGGGTAGCAAGCCAAAACTTTTACCTTTGAAAACTTGATCAAACTTGGAAAAATTTCTAAGTCCTTCTCCTTTCCCCACCACTTCCTGGGACGAAAATCTCCTGCTTCGGCTGATTCGGGCTTCCTTGTTCTTGTTTGCGGCCTTTTCACCTTTTCACATCCCACGTGTCCCTCGCGTACCTTTGTCCCAACTGTCCCGCGGACTACCTGGGACAAATATCTCCGAACCGCCCGAAATGGACTGTCTTTCGGCAAACCGGCCGATTCGCGTCCCATGCGTACTTTTGTCCCGACTGTCCCAAACCGCGCGAAACAAAAGACTTAGGTGATTTTTCCTTGCTTTCGGATGTTTCATATTTTCACGTCCCGACATCCCAACTGTCCCATGGACCACCTGGGACAAAAATGTCCAACTTAGCTGATTTTCTTGCTTTTTTTGGGCCCCAAGCTTGGTACGACGAACCTCAGTACAACCCGAAATGCTTTAAAATAGTCTTGCAACCTTATTTTTGCATTTTTTCCATTTTTTCTAACTCGTTGGGATTTCTTCTTGGATGGGAGAGTTAGAAAAGGCCGAGGGGCCCCTGAAAAACATGATTTCGGGCCTTGAATCAATCTACTTGCTCGGGACTGAATAATTTGATACATGTTATCAAAATTACCTTGAGGGGTGAATTTTGGATAACAATTTTGGCAACTTAAGCGGGGTTATTTGCCTACTGGGATGAAGAACGGCCAGCTTGCTGAAGCATCCATTGGGCATGGAGTCACGAGTTTTCTGCTTCAAAACCCCAACCGACTTAGAAAGTTGCAGGAGGAAGATGGAATATCACCCGATGGAAGCAAGGGCTGAAAAACATCTCCAGGGACAACAAGCTGTGCCAAAGCACTTAGGGAAAGTAAAACAACCTATCATGAAAACAATGTGCATAAGCACTTGGAGGAATGGAAACCTAAGCTAATATTTACAAGGTGGAGAATTTCCCTTTAGTAAGATGCTTTAGATAGATTCCATTAACTGGAATCTGCGCTTCTTCGCCATCCAATGAAGACAATTGGAAGGCATTGTTGTCCTTACACTTTGTGACCATGTATGGGCCACTCCAAATGACATCAAATTTTGAATGCCTTCCCGGTTTTCTCTATCTCGCATCCCATTTTAACACTAGATCTCCAACTTGGAAAGATCTACTCTTGGCCTTCCTATCAAAGGTCTTCTTGATCCTTCTCCATTGCTTGGGATGCTTGATCTCTGATCTCTTGGAGCTCCATCAATTCTGCATATCTCACCTCCATGGGCCCAAACTCTAGCAACTCTAACTGCTTCATGAGTTCCAATGTTGGTAACTCAAGTGACATGGGCAAGATTGCCTCTCTTACATAAACAAGCCTCAATGGAGAGTTACCTGTGGATCTCTTGGGAGTTATCCTATCAGCCCATAAGGATGATTTTAGTTTGGTATGCCAAGACCTATGATTCTCATCAAGAGTCCTCCTAATGATCCTCAACAAGTTCTTGTTTGTAGATTCAGCCTGGCCATTACCCTGAGGGTAGTAGCTTGATGAAGTACTTAGGTAGATCCCGTTCTTGACAACCCGCTCAGTCACCGTAGATCCAATGAATGCTAATGCATTATCTGAGATTATTGTAGCAGGTATTCCAAATCTGGTTACTATCCCCTCATAGGAGTCTAAGATGCTAGACTCATTTGCTTCCTTGACTGCCACTGCTTCAGTCCATTTGGTGAAGTAGTCTGTGGCTGTCAAAATCCACTTATGCCCTTGGCTTGAATTGGGATTAATGACTCAAATGAAGTCCAAACCCCATTGCATGAATGTCTGGTCATCTGAAATTGGATGCAATGGATGGGAAGCAAGCCTCTCTTTACCTGTGAAGAATGCACAATTCTTGCACCTTTTGATCCATGCAAAGCAATCACTGAAAATCTTGGGCCAATAATAACTAGCCTTCATGATTTTTAGGGCTGTCACTCTTGGTGTAAAATGACCACCAGCTGGTCCACCATGGAACTCTTCCAACACCCTATGAATCTGATTTGTGTTAATGCATCTCAACAACACTCCATTCACATCTTTCTTGAACAAAACACCGTCTACTATGGCATATGGGACAACCTGCAATCTGAAGTGTCTTCTTTGGGTTTTGTTCATCTCTGGAGGGCATAGGCCCATGCTTAGGAAGTGCATTATACCTTGGGTCCAGCAAGGAGTGGGGACAACATTATCCTCTTCTTGAGTGCTACCTTGCACATGGCTGTCTTGAACTGTCAAAACAGCCTCTTCTTCATTGCATACTCCCTTTTGCTTGCCCAGAATTAGCTGCTCACACAATCCTTTTCCTCTTACCAGCTTGGTGACCTTGATCTCAATGTCATACTCCATGACACGAGTGATCCAACCTACCCTTTTCTCATTCAAATCCTTGTTGAGGAGGAAGTCCTTTACTCCCGCATGAGAGACCAACAACTGAACTTTGTTGTTTGAGACTAGATGCTTGAATTTCTTCAAGCTTCTGATTACTGCAAGTACATGCTTCTCAATAAAATAATATCTCACCTCATAGTCCTCCAGGCTTTGGCTGAAGAAAGAAATTGGCTGCTCATCATTGTCCTTGTTCTGCTGCACCAAAATGGCAGAAATAGTATCATTACCTCCAAATGCATAGAGGATGAAATCCTTGGAGAAATCCGGGTTGATGAGAGTTGGTGCTTGGGAGATGGCTTCTTTGATTGCTTCAAAACCCTCCTTGCCTTCTGCTGTCCACTTGAAAGCCATGCTTTTCTTCAACATTTTGGTGATAGGTTTGACAAGGGCTGCAAAATCTGGGACAAACCTCCGAACAAAGTTTATTCTCCCTAAGAAACTCTGAAGGGCCTTCTTGTGGCTTGGCAATGGTAGTGCTCTTATGGCTTCAACCCTCTCTGGATCAATTGCTAATCCTTCTTTGAAGACAATATGACCAAGGATCTTTCCTTCATGTGCTAGGAAGATACACTTCTTAGGATTCAAAGACACTCCGAATCTCCTACACCTTTGGAAGACTTGTCTCAAATGAGAGAGGTGGTCTGCTGCATTCTTTGAAAAAACAGTGATATCATCAAGGTATATCAGCACCACGTTGTTGATCAAACCTTTGAACGCCATGTCCATTGCTCTTTGGAAGGTAGCTCTAGCATTGGACAGCCCAAATGGCATTTTCCTATATGCATAAGTTCCCCATTTGGTTGTGAAGGCTGTCTTGAACTGATCTTCTTCCTTCACCATAATCTGATTGTAGCCCAAGTAGCCATCAAGTAGTGAAAACCTCTCGAGCCAGCCACAACTTGCAAAATTTTCTCCATAGAAGGGAGTGGGTAATGGTCCTTGAGAGATGCTCTATTCAAGTCTCTGAAGTCAACACACAATCTGATCTCTCCACTCTTCTTTCTGACTGGAACTAAGTTGGCAACCCAACTAGAATGCTTGATTGGGAATATGATTCTTGACTCAATCAACTTGTTCAATTCCTTCCTCATGAGAGGTTCCATGTGTGGATTGACTGGCCTTTGTTTCTACCTGATGGGCTTAGTATTTGGATCCAACTCAATGGTGTGCTGAGCTAACTTGGGATTGAAACCTTTCAAATCTTTGTAGCTCTAAGCAAACACATCAGGGAACTCTTGACACAACTGTATGAACTCATACTTTTCTTGTTCAGTTGTCATCTTTCCAATTTGCAATGGTTTGTTCTCTTCCACCAAGATGGATACTGAATCTTCTCTCTTAACCTGAATGTTTGCTTTCTCTTTCCTAAACTAATCATTGGGATTGAAAATGGACTCCAAAGTGATAAGTCCTTTAGGCAGCTTGTTAGTTCTCGGATGTACCACTTGGTCACCATACTGCTGTTCTAATTTTTCCTGATTTTTAGCTTGAGAACTCAGCTTCTTCTTGCAAGAAATGGATGATTTGCTGGTCATTCTCAAACACTTGCCAACTTACATTGTTATCCGGCACTGAAGGCCTCAAAATCACATAGATGTTCGGCTATACCTTGTCCTTTTGAATGCTTTCCACAATATCAAAGGCTGCCCTAACTCACTGCAAGCTTCACCAAAGAATCTTGGTTCTCTTTCCTAGGAACTGATTTGATGCCAAAGCCCTCAAAATCTTCAATGAGGTCCCACACCCTGTTCTTGTAGCACTTGAGTAGATCATTCTTGGCAGCATGTTGCCCTTTGACTTGATTTACAATCAATTCACTGTCACCAAAGAATTGCAAGTTCTTTATTCCTCTCTTTATTGCCCAATGCATCCCTTGCACCAAGGCTTCATATTCAGCAGTGTTATTGGAGCATGCAAACTGAAATCTAAAATCTGAATAGTACTTTACTCCTTGAGGTGAAACCAGCATGGCTCCCCCTCTCGGCACCTTGTCTACTCCTTGATCCATCAAAAAATAGCTGCCATACCTCATTGTCGTCCTTGTGGTCTAGTTTGGTGATGCTAGGAATGGGATGATCTTTTTCATGTATGTAATAGACTCCTAGCTCAGATTCTTCTACTTATTGATAAGGATCAAAAGCATGTACCTTGTTTTCCAATTCATCAAGAGTTAGATGTGGGATGCTTCAAACCTTGGTGTCAGCTTCATCAGTGCTTGGGTGATCTTCTTGATCAAATGCCGAACAATTGGCATTGATCTAACTCGGAGTGTAGGGCTCAATGTGGAAGTTTACAATAGGTTCAGACCTGATTGTAGCATTGGTTCCATACCTCATTCTGAATAGCATGTGTGACCAATCAACAGACAAATATCCTCCAATCTTGGCTATGAAATCTCTTGACAAACATAGGGTGAAGAGTGGTGGAAGGTATATAACTGATACATCTTGTAAAACAACAACATTTGGACATGCATGCAAGGTAAAACTCAAGTTTCTAATCACCCCAACTTTTGTTACTGCTGTCCCATCCAACCGCACTGCCCCTTTGGATATGGTTTCATATTGAAGTCCTAGCCGATCAGCTATTTGCTTAGGCATCAGAGCTACTAGCCCTGGAATCAATTATGCAATTGTGCACCAATTGGTTTCCATGATTAATGAGACATAAAAAGGAGGCGGCTTCAACATTTTACCTTGTTGTCCTCCATGATTCCCTTCGATCAAGCGGCATTTGGGAGTACCTTCTCTTGCATTTGGACTTGCTGATTCGAAGTTGGCGATCCTTCATGGCAGCTTGTAGCAAATCTTTCGGCACAGGATAGATAGTGATTCCCATATTGATATGTTTACATTTTTCTTCTTCAACTGATCAATGATGTTGAATGGGGATGAAGCATCCCTCTACTATCCTTTAGCTTGCACATTCATTCCTTGCACATGGGCAGCAACAACTGGCATTTGAGTTGGTTTAGGAGCTGGTTTGGGTGCTCCTTGCATGTTTGGGACTACATTTTTTTTTCCAAAAGCTTATGGAGTGGTAGAAGGTTGTGGATTACTTAGAGCCAATGGCTGTCCTTCACCCAAATTTCTCCTTTTTGACCTTGTGTTGGCTGCAACACTTTGAGAGGGTATTTGATTCATACCACAAAATATTCAGCCTGCCAATTGACAAGAGTAGTTTTGTTCGGAGATGTTCCTTGTTGAGATGCTTCTTGCTGATGATCCACTTCGTGGCTGGACTCTTGCGACCCACCAATGGTTTGCACCATAAGAGCCTGATTTAATGCACCGTTAAAGCACATTGATTGGTTATGTGGCTGACTACACGGGAAACACCAATCATATTCTTGGGCCATGTTATTTTGCACCGGTACCAAAGCTCTGGATGTGGATGCAACATTGGGGTTATCGGGCTGAAATGGTCTGTTGGCAGGAGGCCTTGCTTGATTCTGATTTACAGCTAGATTGGGTGGTCTTTGAGGCTGATATGGCTGCCTGTTAGGCTAAGCTTGAGGCTGATAAGAAGGTCTAAAACTTTGGGCTTGCTACCTCTTGAGTGTAACCAGCTCATTGCCTAGATTTTGCAATTGCTTCATGACTTCTTGAAGTTTGTTTGAGGCACTAGAAGATGAAGTAGAAGCTTCACTTGAATTCTAATTTCTAGGAGTGGGAATAGGAGCTAAGATAGGTGCTTGACTAGTACTTGGGCTCTCTAAACTTGGATATAATGGCATTGGAGGCCTAGGAGCTAGCTTTCCAGCTTGGATCAAACAATTTTCAGCCCTAATGGCAATGCTATAAGCCATAGGGATAGTTATGCCTCCCATGGACTGAATCAACATAGAAATATCAGAATTTAGAGCTTTAAGGTAATAAAGAAAAGCACCTTCTGCTGCTGGCCTTACTGCCACTGGAATCCTCTCCCAAGTCCTTTGAAATCTGAAGTTGAAGTCGGTCAGCTGCTCATTGGGAGCTCTCTTGATGGTTGTCAGCTATTCCAAAAGGGATAAGTTATCTCCCTTTTCCCCAAACTACTCATGGAGGGCTATACATAGCTGATTCCAATTTTGAATAGAACCTGAGGCAAGACTCCTGAACCATTGCAAAGCCTTCCCTTTGAATGAAGACGCCAGTAATTTGACAACAACTTGCATCTCATTAATCTCATGGATTGCACAAATATTAGCAATGTCCTTGACATGATCACCAGGAGTGGTCTGATTTTCTCCAGTAAAGTATGGAATGTTATTCAATGCTGCAACTGGGATTAGATGTTGTGAATTGAGAGAAAGTGGGCTGCTGCCAGTGAAATTGACATATGGATTCGGTGGTTGTGCCATTCTGATTGGCCTAAGAACCCTTGTTGATTGGATGAAAGGACTACCAGGTAGAGGTGTTGACAAGGTTCTATTAGGTGGATATGGAGATCTTTGAGCTCTTCTTCCCCTTCTTTCTCTTCCCGGAGATAGGTGTAGATGAACAACTAATCCTTCCTCCTTATTTCTTGACCTGGTCTATATTCTTCTCATAAATTTTCCAGGCTTGGACTGCTGAAACCAGTGAATTATGCTTCTTTTGGAGTCACCAGATGTGTGATTTTAAGCTCCTTCAAAGCTGGAACTTACAACAAGTGCACATTGATCTTGTTGCAATAAAAGTGAAGACCTCTAGGTCCCACCAGGCGTGCCAAAACTGTTAGTGCAAATCAGCAGCACCCCCTGGATGTTGATCAGATTTCTAGTTTGATCATTCTAAGCATCTAGTGTGATTGCACAACATTGAAACCTCTCTTCAAGTGTGGGACTTACAAAATGAGAGAGGAATCTCTAGATTAGAGGATGGTTCCTCAAACTCCTCTGATCAGATCTGTTATTTTCACAATTGCAGAGGTTTGAATCCTAATCCTACTCTAAATTCCAAGGAGACAGAGATAGAAAGTGTAAAAATTGAAACTAAACTAATAGGTGATACACCAAAGGAGGAGTGGTGAACACTTCTAGTTCTGCAGATAGACACAGATCATGGAATGTAACATAAACATCATGCATAAACTGATAAGATGTAATTGAAAGTCTGAAATGAAGCAAACAACACAACCAAAGGACTGAAAACTGATCACAGAGCCTGTATTGTCATTTCCACTATCAAAATCCTTGCATTACAACATCAAAAGGTAGAAAACCTGTTACAACCATCAAGAGGTCTGATACTTGCAAAAATCACTTGTTGAAGGTGAAAGAAGAAGCTTGCTATCCAAATAAATGTTCCCCCAAAAATGAGCCAAATCTGGCTTTTTACAATGCATGGGTCGAGCCCAGGAGAGAGAAAACGTGTAAAAAACATGGGAGTCATTCCTCGTTGAATGAAGATGCATCAAAACAAGCATGGGCGTGCTTACGCACCCATGCCCTAACATTTTTGCCATCTTTGGAGAAGAATGCAACCCATTTTGTATTAAAACTAGTTGTTGAAACGTCATTTCTGGCCATTACCACGTGTCAGAGGTGTTTTTCAATTTTATCTCTCCAAAATCCATCAAAATGAAAAAATGACCTTGGAATATTGTAGAGAATTTCACTAGCTTTCCATTTATATAAAGAACGTGAAAATTCAAGCTCTGGATCGAAAGTTATGGCCATTTGAAGATTTAGGGAAAAAACAGGCCCAAAACGGATCGGCGGGAAAAAAATTTGAATTTTTGACCCATTTGGTCTTTGGAAAAATTTTCAAATTTTCCCCGTGCTCCACCACTTGGATGACACATGTCAGGCTCTGATTCATCTGCAGGCTCATCCCTTGAAAATTTCTTTTCGGCCCTTCCTTAAAATCTTTTACCACTTGGACACATGGCACTATTTTATTGGCTCGGGCCTGAGGGGTGCACTTTTCCCTTCGAAAATTTGGCATTTTTCACTTTGGGAAAATTTCCCATTTCCCCCACTCTGCCACTGGATGACACATGTCAAGATTCCATTCGATGGCGGGGGTAGCGGGCCAAAACTTTTACCTTTGAAAACTTGACTGAAACTTGGAAAATTTTCTAAGTCCTCCTTTCCCCACCACTTCCTGGGACGAAAATCTCCTACTTGCATAATTTGGGCTTCCTTATTCCTGTTTGTGGCATTTTCACCTTTTCAAGTCCCACGCGTCCCTCGCGTACCTTTGTCCTAACTATCCCGTGGACTACTTGGGAAAAATATCTCCGAACCACCCAAAATGGACTCTCTTTTGGCAAATCGTCCGATTCGTGTCCCACGCGTAGCTTTGTCCCAACCGTCCCACATTACACTGGGACAAATATCTCCGAACCGCCCGAAATGGACTGTCTTTCGACAAACCGGCTGATTCGCGTCCCACGCGTACCTTTGTCCCAACTGTCCCAAACCGCGCGAAACAAAAGACTTAGGTGATTTTTCCTTGCTTTACGCCATTTCAGCTTTTGCGTCCCTCGCGTCTGACTTCCCAACTGTCCCGTGGACCACTTGGACAAACAAAATTTATGACTTAGCTGATTTTCTTGCTTTTTTGGCCCCAAGCTTGGTACGATGAACCTCAGTACAACCCAAAATGCTTTAAAACAGTCCTGCAACCTTATTTTTGCATTTTTTCCATTTTTTCTAACTCGTTGGGATTTCTTCTTGGATGGGAGAGTTAGAAAAGGTCGAGGGCCCCCAAAAACATGATTTCGGGCCTTGAATCAATCTACTTGCTCGAGACTGAATAATTTGATGCATGTTATCAAAATTACCTTGAGGGGTGAATTTTGGATAACAATACCAATTCTAGTCCTAGGGGGATTTTTTTGTGCATGTAAGTTAGTATTTACATTGTTGTCATTGTATCTAGTCATGTGTTTTCATCTTCCATTTCTTGTAGGTTGTATATCCTTTGTTATGGATAGAAAAGGGGAGAGAGGCATCGAAAAATTAGAAATGAGGTCATGTAGGCCTTGGTCATGTTGGTTGTCGTTAATGTTTCAAGGTGGTTGCCATTAAAGAAAAAGGGGGAGATTTTTGGCCATTGTTTGTTTGTGTTATCATTGATGTCAACTCCATTGATGGCAAAGGGTGTTATGAGGTTGCATTTGTCTCCATGAGCTTTCATTTTGAAGTAAAACATGAAAAATGAGGTGGATATGTGATATTAGGAAAAAAATCACTCTTTTTGGAGCATGGTAGGAGCATGGTGGTAGTGTACCCAAGGTTTATAGTGAGTTTCAAGTCTGTATTTAGTGGTTTGGATGTGTTTTAGGGTCCTTGGGAAGCAAGAAGTTAAGAAACAAGCATGTTGGCAAAGGTAAGTCAATGTGTCTAGAGAGTTTCAAATGCATTTGATCTATGTGGTGAGTTTAATAAGTTATATTATGTCATCATGATGCTTCATGATAAGTTTTAGGTCAATATGATGAAGAAATTTGAAGATATGCAAGTTTTTGTTAAACCAAGTAATTTTCAAGTAAAAGTGGACCTTTTGATGCTTGTTTTGAATTGTATGCTTTGCATGGGGACCTGATATCTTTGGAATATCTTCTAAGGTCAGTTATGAAACTTTCACAAAAATAATGAGGTGTTTTTATAGTCAAATTTTTATGAATGCTCGTTACCAAGGTAAAGTGGTTTGAAACCATAACAAAACCCTAGCCAGGAGTAGCTCAAAGATAGTTGAATATAACATCCCATTTTTTTTGGTTTTTCAAAAGTTATGATTGAATTTTATATAGGTATCTTCCATATTTCCATAAAGATAAGATAGAGTAGGTGACATTATGTTGGGCCCACTTGAAAAAGGTTTATTTTTTATGAGTTTTAGTTTGTGGAAAATTTTCTAGAGGAAGGTAATGACTAAATTAGCGTTTACATTATCCTCATAGTTTTTCTAGATGTTCATGAATGTTTCATGTCATGGTGATGCCAAAAATTACAAAGTGTGCCCTATTCATGAAGATTTATTTTTAGGGTAGTTTGAAGCAACTTTCGGTGAAAATGGAATATCAGGAGCTAAATGAGGAGTTACGAGCTTATTCAAGTTGTTTTTTGAAGATTATTTAGAGGGATTTTTAATGGTGTATCAAACTTGTTGTTTTAACATAGTATGCAAAATTTATAACCTAATCTTTCAATGTCAAGATTCAAGGATGTTTGTTATGGTTGGGTGATAAGTGGCTTGATGAGGTAAGTGATGGTTTATGATATTCTATTGCTTAGTTAAGGTTTATGAGTGCTTATAAATAATTTATAAGTTTGTTTCATACTTATATTGAATGTTGAAGTGATTTTTGTGTGATGGAGTATGTTGGGCTAAGGATCAGCCCTTGAGTCCAAGAAGGGTTAAAAAGTAGCTTACAGATATTAAATTTATTGAAGTCCTTCCACTTGGGTTTGGAAAGAGTTCCAATATGTTATAGAAAGGTGATTTATATATATTTCTATTGATATAGGTTTTTTTCTTGGTGATTTGATTTGATGGATCTCTCAGGTCAATTTGTGAAGAAGGTAGCATCTATTTCAGGATAGGTTTGTTCTTACTGGAAGATTTAGTTGGTTGAGGCATGCGATGGATGAGTTAATGATTTCTATCACCTGGATAGTGAAGGGTAGTTAATGTTTTTCCTAATGAAGGAATTTAGAGGAGTTAAAAGTTTAAGAAAAGATTCAAACGATTTGAGTTTGCAAAACTGGTTTTTGGGAACCTTATTTTGGTGAAGTGTAAAGTTTTTATTGTTTGAGAATGTGGATGTTTCATGATTTATAACTTTCATATAAATTATGTAAACATCCTAATTTTTATATATAGTGGTCACATTCCATAGTTTAGTTCATCTTGAGGGTTCTTGAGGCCCTAAGGTAAAGACAAGGTACTAGAAATAATCAGTATTGTGAAGGAAATGAGCCAGTGGGGATTAAATTAAATGTGTGACCTTAAATGTTGGTTTATGCTATATTAATAATGTGTTGTGAATTTTATATTTTGAATAATCACATTTTTGTATGAGTGGATTTTTCTCATTCCAATGATAGGGTTTTGAGGAGTTTTGGTGCATGATGAGTGGTTTTTGGCATGGCCGACCCATATGGGTCATATGTGACCATTGTAATTAGTTTATTTGAATTTTTCTATTATTTATTCATATAATTAGTCATGAAGGACCAACATTTATTGGTTTAGAAGTAAAATAAGTCTATAAAAGTTAATTTTGAGCTCATTTGGTGAGTTAGTGTTGCATGGGTAAAATGTATGACCCATAGGTGAGTCAATAACAACTATAAAGGAAAAGTTTCATATCCGATAGAGTGCATGGAAGCTTGAATATTTTTTTAAGATTGGTTACAATGGTTTAATGATTTGAGAAGTGAATAAATTATAGGTTGGTGTAATTATAAAGACCAAGGGTTTGAGCAAAGGTTTGGAGGTTTTTGGAGATGAATTTTGTGATCAGCATCAACTGATTTGTTGCACCATATCATCAGTGATATCTTCATCAAAATATTTTGTGATGAGTCATATTCATGCAAGTATCTTGTTGTGAGTAATATCAATGAGGTTTTATGGGGTTTTACTCCTTTTGGGGTTGGCGCCTTACTACAAAAAAATCTCTTGTGATGTGTAATATTCAGTTGAGTCTTTATTGTGTGTAATATGAAAAAAATTTAAGTTGGTTTTCTTCCCTATTAGGGTTTCCCAATTACGTATGGTGTTATTTTGTTGTGTAATTTGTTTCATTCTCTTATGATTGATGTTACATATCTTAATAAGGACACATGGTTATGACCTTTGTATGGACAATCTAATTAATGAATTTATGGTTTATTTAATGAAGTAAAAATCATTGAAGGAATGATTCACCCCCCTCTCAATCAATTGTGTTTTCAACAATTGGTATCAGAGAAAGTCCTTGAGAAGTAAGTTTAATCACTTGAAGGAGATTCTCTTGAAGCATAAAGCCATGGGTAAATCATCAGATGTTGAAGAAACCCTTAGAAATTTGAATGAATTAGCTCAATAAATGATTGAAAACTTGGAAGATAAAATAAAGCACATGGAAAATGAGCATAGTCAAACCATTCAGTTTTGGAGTCACAAATGGAGAAGTTTTCTAAAACCCTAAAGGTCAAAGAATAATAATAAAACAAGTATGAAGATGAGTTAATATCATTAAAATCATATTTGGAGCAGGAACATAGTAATTTGAAGACCTATGAGGGATTGGAGAAAAGTTCAGAATCCCTAAATGACATGTTAGAGAACCAAAGAGCTACAAATGAAAAATTTGGTCTTGGCTACAAAGAAGAACATTTAGAGAAGCATGAAGTGAACAAAGATGAACCTAGTGATGCTACCAAAGATATGAAGGATTCTAAATATCTCAAGAAGGTTATCAATCATCCTAGTGTAATGAAATATATAAGTAAGTTCAATAGTGTGTGTTACTCTTATATTAATTTTGGTTATAGAGCTAAAGATTGTATAAGGTCTGCCAAGAATGCATTTTGATGGAGAAATGGTAGGCATGATAATTCATATCAGTCAAGAGAAACTACATGCTATAGTTATCACAAGAGGGGTCATATTAAAAAAATTTATCATCATGAGTCTCCTAATCAAATTTGGTAGAATGATAAGAAGCATGGGTTTTATGTTATAGTTGCAATCAGTTTAGTCATACAACTAAATATTGTCATCAAAAGGGTTATTATAAAATAAATGATGATTCTATAGGTAATATTTCTCCTGTTTGATTCAAGTGTAATAATTTAGGTCACTTTGTAATATGTCGTAGAGCCAAAATGAATACCTATAATAAGAAGGATTATTTCAAGTCTTCACAAACTAAGAAAGTGAAAGAAGAAGTCAAAAAGACAAAAGGTGGTCCTAAAGTTATTTGTACTAGTCATGATGATCCCATTGCTCATGAATGTTTGTTTGCTCTTTCTGAACCTCAAAAATTGTTTTTGTCTACTCATAAATTCACCAATAAGAGTAAAAGAGAAGAGAAGGTGGAGAAGCTAAGAAAGTTGATGGAAGACCTTGGTGTCGGGTCCTATGAGAGCATGGATATTTTACCTTGTTAAGTAGAATGTTGAAGTATTTTTTTCTCCATTAGGCTTGAATAATATAAAGGTATGTGGGATATCCATGAGTCTTTCAGTCCTTTTTGATAGGTGTTTAACTTGTTTGGGTTTGTGTACTGAGTCTTTAAGTCCTTGGAAAGCATTGTATTTTTGGTCTTAAGGTGTTCAAAAATAAGTATTGTGTTCATATTGACCATAAATACCATGAAATAATTCATATATCTTGTTTAAGTTGTACATGTGCTCACTATTTAGCTTCAATTTGTATATTTTACTATCAAGCCCAAGTGCTTTTTGTCTATAGATAGAGGTTGTATTGTGTTTGATGTCTAGTTGAGATGTATGTTAATTTCAAAATTATTTGAGATGGATTCATGGTGTAAAATTTCTAATGATGTCTTTAAAAGTCTGTCATGTCATTCTTAGATTAAAGAGAAGTGTCTTAGGGCTTGTGTAAGTCCTATAGGTATGTATTCTTCATAAGTTCATATCTTGGTTTTATAGATTGTCAAAGTGATCTTTTAAAGAGTTGTGGTCATGTTGTCATCTGATCTATTGAGAATGAAATGGTGAAATGCTTTATCTCGTGTATTGTTCTCAAAGTTTGTTCAAATTTTCTTCATCAAGGTGGTCCTGTGCTAACTTCACCCATGAATATCTTGATTTGTGTCTCAAAACTGTTGTATTTTTGTGAAAGAATGAAAGGGATTTATACAGAATATAAATGTTAAAGAGGAAGAGTACACGTAAATATGGTCCATAAGAAGTTTGTTTGCATTCCTTGAAGTCTACATTCATTCTCAATATACTTAGACCTATGTGTTATAGTCTATGGAATTTTCTTGAGTTCTAGAGTGTTTCATGGGGTAAGGCATGTGTTCAAGTGACTTGTCTCTATATGTGACATGAAGATAAGAAATGTGATTTCATGTGTTATAAATATTTGGGTTTAGAGTAATAATGGACTTTTTTGTGTCTCAAAGTACATTTTGATCTAAGTCATCAAGAAAGTTTGTTAATAGTGGATAGAGGTTCATATATATAATTTCTAAATTTCTCGGTCATGTAATGTTTATCTCAAAGGGGTAAATTATACATCCAACACTAAATATCATGTTTTGGGGTAAATATATGCACTATATATTGTTCATTTAGGCCTATAAAGGAGTATTAGACAAGAATATGTTCATCTTATCAGTATCCTATTCTTTCATATCTTAAGAAGGAAATTCATCAGTACAAGGGAGGTAAATTGCATCAATGAGTCATGTTAGATCAAGTTTCTATAGTGTGATAGTGCAAAATATGGCTATGGAGATGCAAAATGTGATGAGATACGGGAGGCAAAGCATTAGATTATTTTGCAAGGATTGAATGATATCTCATAACAAATGAGCATGGTTGAGAAGTAAAGGAGGTGTGATTATTCTTTAATTAAGGTTCAAGGATACATAAGGTCAAGAGATCACTATAAGATAATGAGAATCTGTAATGATCACCTACACAGGTAGTTTAGGTATATAAAAATTTTAGAGGAGTTATTTGAAGAAGTGTCTGCAATATAATGTGTCTCTGTGGACTCTAAGTATAAAGAAAAAGTTGGTGTATAGGGTATTTGATTAGGGAAGTAATTATCCACTCTAAAATCCTCAAGTTTTGTTAGAGGTGGTGGTGAGGGTTTTAAAGACTACATTGAAGAACTAGGTAAGGTAACAATGCATCAAGTGGTATAATTGATGTGCTAAAATCAACACTATTGTTCTCGATCCAAGGTCCGATAAATCATGTAAGTGTTCATTCCTCAAAGGTTTCATGTTATACTAAAAATCTCTTCCAAATGTTTGATTAATGAGTTCAAGGGTCAAATCTAAGTGTCTCTGGGTCCATTTAATCACAATGAAGTTTGAATCATGCTAAATATTCATTTACATTGAAGTCAAGAAAAATATGTACCTCCCAAATTGAAGATTTATTTGTAAATATTATATGTTTCCTTTTGTTGTCCCGTGTTTTTGTATGGGCATAGTTCACTAAGAAAACAGGACAGCCGTATTTCATGGTATCGAAAAATTCTAAACACCCCCAAATCAACGTATCCCTCAAAGTGTAAAGTCCTATTATATCCCCCTAGTAATCCATCTGTGAGTTTCATTAGTTTCCCTAGGTGATTTAGGAAAAATAAAAATCATTCAAGTGCCTTTGGAGTAGTATTTCTCAAGGTGGGTTTTCAAGCAAGCTTAGAAAGGGCTTTCATCAGCCTTTCTAAGCCAAGTGCACAATCATCAAAGAAGTGTCAAGGGCCCAATTTCATCATGGAGGTGTATTCAAGAGCTAGAAACATCAAGGATTATCTTTAGAAATATTCTGGGAAGTTTCAGAGGTTTTGGAGCCAATTCAACTCGAAAGTGGGTTTTGAGGCCAAAGGAGCTTTCACCGTACAAGATTAGCTGAGCTTGAAGACGTAATTTTGGGATCTACGAAATGATTTTTGAGCTCCACAATATATCATTAGAAATCCGTTTCAACCCTCTACATTTTGGAAAAACATATCAACTTAAAACCCCATATATTTTTCTAGGAAACTCATTCTTTTCATGCACCGCAGTGATCCCTTAAAAAAAAAAAAAAAAATTCAGGGTGTTTCAAGTATAATGAATCCATGGGAACCCTTTAATTATTCTCAAAAGGTATTTTTCATGTGAAATCATATAAATAAGCATCCAAAAATTCATCCTGGAGCTCAAGATATGGTCCTTCCAAGTCACCCTTCAAAGTATGTTAAGTTGAGATTGAGGTGCATTTTTTTACACCCATTACACTAAACCAAAAGTTAAAATGGTACAAAAAATTTCACCCTACCCGTTTTAGACCCTTTGGTAACTCATCCGACCCCGGTGACTCAAGATAAGCCCTAGGTGCTCAAATGTAGCTCCCTCCTCCATTCCTCTAATTGAATGCATGTGTGCCAAGTGTCGCAATATGGCTAAGGCACACTTTTTTTCGCACCCATTGCACCAAACCAAAGGTGAAAATGGTGCAAAAAAATATGCCCCATTTCCTCTCTTCATTTCCAAACATTGTAAATATGAACATTTAGCCATTTTTTGCATTTGACCTCTATAACCTACATATGTTGTCGGAATGTTGTTGAATTTTTTTTTTTGAATCTAAATCCACCATTTTAATCCTCCAACAATCCCATTCATGATCCCATGAATTGAAAACAAGAAATGTGAAGAAATCTATATTTTTTTAAATGAAAACAAAGTTTTTTTCTTGAAGAAACTTTGAAACCCATGAAGGAGATTTGTTCATATCTCACAAACCGGTGGAAAAATCAACATGTCATTTTTTAAAATATTAAAGTTTTTCAAATGCCTTGTGGATCCAAGAAGAATTTTTGCATGCACATTCCATATTTTTTTAGTAAAGAAACCACAATTTCCTGTGGTGAAAACTTTGAAAATTAAAATCTCCATTTCTAAACATCAAGTAGACTTGAAATTTCAGATGTGCACTGAAGAGAAAAAAACCCATATCAAAAAGTTGGTTTCATCAAAAACGAAGGTCTAGAAACCTAGTTTCTAAAAATAGTAAGCCTCCTACATGGGCACTTGCTATTTTTAGTAATCCTATACGAGAAATTAGTTTCAACAAAAGTAATATACACAAGGGTAATCCAGAAAGCTAATTTCACTAGTTACGATAAAAAGGGTGGAAATTTCCACTTACTAAAAATAGTAATCCCCCTTTTCCAAGTGCAATAAGATGTATTCTAGTATCCATGTATACTCATCATTATTTGTTGATGTGTACAAGTGAGCGTATAATTCTCGAGGGAAATTTTTTCAATAGAACATAACCATGTCATAAAGGACCATCACAAACATTGCAAACAGGTCAACTTAAATCCACCTCAGGAAATCTCAAAAATGTCTTTCGACATTCATTTTATGGTCCATTTTGTCTGTATATCATGTAAAAATATTAGTTTGTGATCATCATCATCAAAGTGTTTATGGTGTGCTTTGTTTCTGCCCATTTTAATCCTCTCATTATATTACCATCTTCCCCCTTTGGTTTGCTTACTCTTAAACATTTTCTTTGAATTTTGTAGTCTCAGTAAATTTCCCCATCTAGATTGAATGCTTTTAAACGCTCACAAACTTATCATTTTACCCCAATTTGAAATAAAAATACATGTAGGCTCTGTTTTATGCCCTAAATTTCCAAATCCATGGGCCTTTGTCATTTTTTCCATCTTTTCCCACCCTTTAGAGCTCATGGTTGCTCGTTTTGTACTTATTTTCCCTCAAAAATCCTTTGCCATGGTCAAAAATTGCTTTAAAACACCTTCCATTTTCCTTTTGATCAAAAAATTCCTCACCCACAAAGAAAAAATCAAATTTGGGCATCTCTGAAAATTTTTGTGTTTTTTACGGTCATACGGGTGTCATTTTCCCGTCAAAATTAATCCTAAAAATCATCTCCTACGTGGCCACTTGTGGTTGGATAAGGTTTGGTGGGTTTCTTTGAAAACTTAACGTTTTTTGGTTTTTTGGCAAAAAATCAAACTTTCCCCACAACCCCGCAGGTCCCAGAGGAGGAGGACACATGTCACGCTCTTGTTCAATGGTGGGATGGAAGGCTAGCGGGAACTTAGAAGTTTTTGGCCCTTTTTGGTGAAAGGGAGAAAGGTTGAGGAAAGGGCCATGGGTCCACATCATTGCAAAGGGAGACACGTGGTAGGCGCAGAGGAGGGTGCGGGCCGACAGAGGCGAAAGGGAAATTGTTCCCTCTTTGCAAAATGAGTCAGAATGGGAGTTTGAAGCACTGGCCCACAAATGAACCACAAGGAGACACGTGGCGGGCATCATGCGGCTCGGCAGGTCATAGGAGGAAAAAGAGAAATTTTTCCATTTTAGTAAAAGGACTTAGAATGATAATTTGAGGTGTGGCTCCATGAAAATCATAAGGCAACATGTGGCAAGGAAGAAATCGGAGGCGTGGGCCCGCAGAGGCAAAGTGAAAATTTTTCCCCTGGAAAAAAAAGGGGTTAAAACGTGAAATGATCCCATGGATCCTCAGAAATAGAGGAGTTGACACGTGTCAAGGATTGAGGTGAAGCCGAGGGCCCGTGGGAAAAAAGTGAAAAATTTCCAAATTCCAAAAAAGGGTGAAAATGTGCAGAATTGAGCCGAACTTCAATGGGACCCACCATATGCCACATGTCAGCTCCAAATTTCAAGGGTGGAGGGGCAGAGAAAAAAGTCAAATTTTTACATTTTTTCAAAGATGTTAAAAAGTCAAAAAATGATCCCAAATCCATTCCCAATCATATTTTGACACATGGAGGGCTCAGATTGAAGGAAAAAGGGAAAATCAATGGTAACTGTGCATTTTTCATTTTGGCCACCATTTTTTCTCCAAGAAGTGTGGAAATGTGAATTTTGCATCAATTTTCATCAATTTTTGGCAAATTTGTGTCATTTGTGCCTGCAAGGACCAATGCAAGTGGTTTTAGGGATCAATTTGCAGATTTGAGGTGTTTTCAAAATGATTTTTCCCGGCCATGTCCAAAATGTGAAATATCAAATCAAGAAGTTACAGAATCAAATTTTGGAGGGATAAGGATGAAATGATGAAATGAAAGGGGTCTGCATGCTTGGAGGATGAAAAATGTGCCTCCACAATGGATAATGATGAAGGATTTGTAATGATTCACCTTTTTTGAAACACCTGGCAACTTTTGTTGCAAATATGTTAAACGTCCCTATCTGCAAATCATGTTGGAATTTTGTAACAAACTTGATGCTTGGCATATTCTTTTCTTGGGAAAGAAGGATCAAATGTAATTAAAAATTTATATAATGCATGTTTTTTGACATGTAAAAATTCAGAGAAATTTAGAATTTCATGAGAAAATCTGGGAAGAAGCCCATTCTTTGAGAAACCTCCTGAGAACCATTTCTAATTCCTTTTGCATTAGATTTGTATCATGTTGAGTTGGTTTCAGTTGTAAAGCCATCAAAAAGCTCTGAGATTATTCTTATAACATTCCCCTACTGATAGATTTGATCATTTCTAGATTATTTTGTGTTGTCTCTTGGCAAAATTTGCATGCACTTATGTTACGGAATGTTTTCAATTTGTGTTTCTTGCTCCTGTTGCAGTCTTGTGTTTAAAATCTCTCTTGACCACACATAGTCTCATTTCTTGTTGATATTTTAGTGGAATTTACAATCTCACACTCAAAAGAGTTTTCATCTGATAAAGAGATAAACATATTTAAAATCACTTTACCTTGCTTAAATTCAAAGATTATTTGTAAACCTTTGGGTGCACCTTAGGTCATGGTAAAGAGAGATTTCAAGATGCTTTGTTAGTTCATCTGCTTCAAGGTTTTTTGGGAGGTGGTCAAATATTGTGTGGAAGAGTGCAAATTTGGGCCTCCATTTGGTGCACATATCCTGGTTGAAGGAGTACCTTAACCCCTTTGAAGCATTCTGTTGTTTAGGTCTTACAAATTCCCTGCAAAGGTCCTCAAAGAATTTGGCAAATTCTAGTTAGTCTTATCTAATATCTTCCACCAAAAATTCATTCAGAATAACTAATCCTACCCCATACTACCCCTACATTGCATTGTGTCTCAAAAAAGAATTCAATCCATCTACAAAAATGCACAAAGAAAATCAGGACCAGAAAATGTCTTCAGTAACCCTTGCCTTGCATTGAAAATATCTCCATAATCTGGGAGTGAACACTTGTGAAAGTCAGATTTGGAGTGTTGATCATATTTTCCCAGGGCCCTTTCCATACTATTTACAAAAATTGAGGGATATCTTCATATCTTCACCATTTGAGGGTTACAAAATAGGTCCTCTTACCTTGGTTGAAAGGCACAACCTAAAACAAATAGGACAAAATCAAGTCCTATTTGAGTGCTATCCATCTCTCCACAAATCTTAGTGTTAGTTAGATCACATCCCCGACTACAAAATGACACACATCATGATCTATCTAACTTCAAGCTCCATGCCATATCTCTAATGCTGCTCGAATAAAAATTTGAACCAATTTGGTACCAACACTTTCTTAGCACCGTTCTGAGGACATCATTCATTATTTCAAGATTTCATATCCTGTTAATACTTCTTATGTGATTTTGGTGTAATTACAAATTTGAGTATCATCTTCTTATCAGATTTATAAGTATGGAGTGAAGGGTAGATGTAGTCAATTTTACTCCCACTATAAAAGGAAGGAATCCCATGTGCACCGGCCTATCACCCAACAAGAAAAGTTCTCACCGAGGCACGTGCGGGTGTCGAGTCTCTCTTTTATGTGAGTTTTAGTGGGAAGAATTCATCTATGATTAGTATAAGAGTATTCAAGAAAGAAGTTTAGACATACAAGAATCATAGGGCTCAGAACGGCCTCCAGATCCTTGTAGTTTCTTTAGACCGAGTGCTTTAATATACTCCATAACATATATTGTAAAAAAGGAAAGATACAATCATTCATTCATAGTATGAAAGGAAAGAGAACTCCTATGAATGAATTATACATAAAACCCACTGATATTCATATCTAATTGCAATAGGTAACCTCATTGTATTCATCGTTTCATTACAAAGAGCCATAGAGAGCAGACCGTAGTCATGCACATCACTAGGCTTGTATAATTATGCCAAAAAGAAAAATAAATTACAATGCTAAGCTTAGTACATTCCTTTCTGCATCAAAGTTCCACTCGCAGTAATCCTGCAGAGCTTCACCCATGTTATCTTTCTTTCTATGTATCCCTCCTATCTTCTCCTCTTATGTCTATCTTTTCATCCTCTTTTCTCCTCATATCTTTGTTCTTTTTCTCTGTTCGCAGGCACTTGTATTTATCACCTTCCTGTGCTACCAACTCACCTTTCTACGCCCTTAGATCTGTCACAAAGTGTCAAATGTGGTCCTTCAATGAGCATGTTTCCTTAGGCCATATCTCTCCACTCCATCTCATGATGATCTTCTAGAAGATCCCATCGCTAGCATGCTCTTTCCTGGGCCACCTATTGCCAGGATGGCATCTTATCCACGCACAACTAATCATGCTTTTCACATGTTCTACCTTTATTGCTTAAATTGGCTAAGTCTCGAACCTCCTTTCGTGTGCCACGCGAACCATATGCCTCCTTAACTCTTCCTCCTGCATGCTTTTTCCTTGCACGCCCTTCTATAACTGGGGTCTCACGTGCCCACACGCCTTCATACTTAGTCAATATTCCAGGGGCCCAACATCACCCCACACTACGCCTGTTCTCCACCCTCAGAAACATTCTACTTGACCAAGGTGCAAGTTGGTTCAATGGAACCAAGATGTAGACAAATATTACAAAAATGAATAAGGAATGAAAGAATAGGGGAAATAATGAAGAATGGGGGGACATTAAATCAAAAGGTTGGGAAGTCCTTCCATAAGTCTACCTCCAACTTACTCCATGTATCAACCTCATTCTTCACCTTCTGCATAGGTCACCCACCAAGGTGCTTACTTCATCAAAGCTTAGACCAGCTCCCTGGGCACCCAAGGTGTCCACAATTTGTTCCATTTCCTTGCCCAGGTCCACGAGCTTGTCCATTCTCCTTGTAATCTGGGGGTACAGTTCCTTCAGCTCGAGCCTTAGTTGAGCTTCTTAAAGCCTCAATCACCTCTGATTTCTTTTCTACCTCAGCCAGAACCTTGTCCCTTTCTACCTTGTTCCCCTTTTTCTTTTCCTGAACTCCTTCATCTCTGCTTCAAGTATGGAAACCAAAGATCTTGCCACCTTATCTTGATCTGCACATGTGTCGTATGCAGCTTCTGCAGACTGGGCAACGACCTTAATCCTTGTGAATACTTGGCTGTACTTGGCAACAAGTGCTATCACTTTTAACCGGTCCTCCTCCTTCAGGCACATGGCCACTTCCTCCATAGATTCCAATGCCAAGGGTCACCTCTCCATGGTGAGGATGTGCATTAAGTCTTCTAGGCATTCCAGCATCGATGCATACCTCTGAGGGATAGGCATTAGATCTAGGTGTTTCAAAATGATGGCACTTTTTATTGAGTCTACTTTCTTGTAGACCTCCTGCACCTTTGTCTTTTCCTCCTTGAGTTTGCACTTTAGCTACCCTGACCCTCTATTTATATTTTTTCCTTTTTCTGTTCATTAAATTCTACTTTACCCACCCCATACTTTGTTCATTTAATGTGGCTTTTTAAACCAAATCCCGCCTTTAGCACCTTCACTAACGCACCCTTCCTGCACAAAAAATTCCTCCAACCTTCCTCGGCATGAAACCAAACCAACTTCGACAAGAGACTTACGCGTGCTCAACCCACACTAAAGGCACTTCTTCTTTCCTAATTCTTGCTTTTTCCTACCTCATGTTGCTTTAATTGTGCTTCCTTTTCCTTTGTACATGGGATATACAAGTAGCCTTACCTTGGACACCAACCATTCTATCTTTTCTCTTCATCTCTCTTTCAACTGGGCTACTCAACAAGGCTCTTCAACACAACTTCCTTAGTACTTTTAATCACACACTTCTTCACTTTTCTCCACCCCACACTTAAATGATGCGTGGTCCTCTACGCACTCATAAATCCTCCAAAAATAACAATAAGGTTACCGTGCCCAAGGCACAAAACAAAACAACAACACGAAAGGGAAACACAAGGAAAGGAAAAAGCATAAAGGAAAATTCTAAACTAACTGGAAAAACTACCTTATTTACAAACACCAAGAAGACTTATTTATAGTAGGGCTTCCGCCTACTACCATTAAATTTTTTAGCATACTTCGTTCCATCCACTGCTTGTAACTGGCACGTGCCCAAATCGACGATGTACGAGATTTTGTAGGGACCTAACCAATGGAATTTCAACTTCCCAGGATGGCACAGAAATTTAGAATCATACAGTAACACCATCTTCCGAACCTCAAACCTCTTGTTACTAATATGGTGATCATGCCAAGCATTTTCCTTTTCCTTTTCCACTGTTTGGCTCTAATAGGAAAGTGATCGCCTCTCATCTAGTTTCATTAGTTCATCAATTCTTTCTTCCAGTGCTTGTTAATCAGCTAATCCTCCTGTGCACACTATTCACAGAGAAGGTACCATAAATTCAACTAGAAAAATAGTTTCCATGCTAAACACCAATTGAAAAGGTGTGGCTTTATTTAGTCTTTTATACATATTCTTGTAAGCCCATAAAATTATCGATACCTTATCATCCCAATCCTATCTTCCAACATCACAACTTTTGGTCAAGATATGGCTCAAAGATTTTGTTGAATGCTTCCGTGGTTCCATTTTCTTTTGGGTGATAGGGTGTAGTCTTATGATGAGCCACCATGAACTCAGATAGTAGGATCCTCACAATCTCATTTAGAAAATGCATACCCCTATCACTGGTCAAACTCAAAGGGCATCCATACCTTGTGATAATTTTCTCCCATAGGAACCTTGTCGCTATTGCTACCATGCAATCTTTAGTTGGGGCTGCTTCCACCCACCTTGTGAGATAATCCATGCAAGTGATGACATAACGTGACCTAGTCCTACACGTTGCCAATGCAATAGGTCCTACAAAGTCTATCACCCACTTTTCAAAAGGCTCCACGCTAGGAATAGGATGTAAAGGCATTTCATCTCTCCTTCCTAGTTTTCCAATGCGCTAACAATGGTCACATGCTTTACAATAATCTCTACAATCCTGTACAAGGTTTCCCACCATAAACTTGCCATTAAAATCTTGTGCGTAGTGGCATCACCTGCATAATTCCCACCCACACTTCCTCCGTGTGCTTCCTCCATGATGGCCAAGTGCTCATGCTCCAACACACATCTCGTGCAAAACTTCATCACATCCCAATTTGTATAAGTCTCCACTAATCAACATGTAGGGCACAACGCATATGGCCAACTACTTCTTTTCCAATGCCCTCATTCCATCTCGGCGCCACACCTTCTTTTAAAAATATAAAAATCTCTTCCAAATCCAAGGGCATGCACCACAATCTAAACAGTTACGCGTCTAGCATTGCTTCCTTGATACTTTATGCATCCTCTCCTAAATCAATTCTTGATAGATGATCAGGTCCACAATTTCTTTTTCCGGCTTTACTACAATGATGAACTCAAAATTTTGAAACAACAACACCCATCGACATATTGCCCTTGAATAATGGGCTTGTTAATTAAATACTTTAATGCCATGTGGTTGGTGTAGAATATAAAGGGTGTTGCTAGCAGATACTGTCTAAATTTGAAAAGTGCATAGATCATTGACAATGCCTCATGCTCGGTTGTGGTATAATTCTTCTATACTGGTGTTAACTTCCTGCTCATGAAATAGAGAGGATGATCAACAATCCCCTCACCTAGTTGTGTAAGTACTGCTCTAATGGTGGTTCTGAGGCATCTACATGGACATGGAAGGGCTTGTCCCAAGAGGGAAATCATAAAATAGGCGCAGTAATAAGCCTATCTTTTAAGGTGTCAAATGCCCTCTGCTGCGCCTTTCCCCAATGGAAGGTACTTTTGTGTCTAAGAAGCTCTTATAAAGGTGTAGTGATCTTGGCATATCCCTTAATGAATTTCTTGTAATATCTCGTATGCCCAAGGAATCCACGCACTGCGCTCTGGCTAGTAGGTTCCCTTAACCCCAAAATAACTGCAACCTTGGTGGGATCTACCAACAAGCCCTCCTTACATATGATATGCCCCAATAAATTCCCAAAGGGTGTAACAAACACACACTTCTTAATGTTTAGGGATATCCTCAACTAGCCTACACCTTTCAAACATTAATCTCAAGTTGTCACAATGGTCCTTAACTAGACCATATATTGTCCAATCATCCAAGTAAACCTAGAGAAACTTATGAATGAAGTCTTGGAATTCTTGCACCACTATGCGTGAAAAGATAGTAGGCACATTCTTCAACCCAAAGGGCATGACCATATATGCAAAAATTCCCCACTCGGTGGCAAAATTTTTCTTCTCCTGGTCCTCCTTTGCAATCTGGACTTGGTGGTATCCTAAAAATCCATCCGTAAAGGAATAGATTTTACGCCTAGCAAATCCTTCCAAAATTTCTTCAGTGAAGGGGTTGGAAATGGATCAATGACACAAACTACATTCAATTCCCTATAATCCACACAAATTCTAATCTGCCCATCCTTCTTGATGCTAATTACCATCGGACTTATCCATTCCAATTCTTCTACTACCTCAATGATCCTAGAAGCTATCATCTTGTCTATTTCCTCCTTAACCTTCACGTGTAAGTTGGGATTCATCTAGTAGGGCCTTTTTCTAACCGAGCACGCACCTTCCTTTAGTTTTATCCTCATCTCCCCCAAGGAATGGTGGACACCTTTTAGCTCATGGTACCCGCATGGGAATAAATCCTCAAATTCACATAACAGATCAATGATCTTTGACACTTCCTTCTCCATCCAATAATCTCTAATAATAGCTTCCTTAGGTTCTTCTTCTAAACCGATGTTAACTTTCTTCATCTTTAAAGGCTCATGGTAGGCACGCGCACGAGCATCTACACTATCCACTACCTCATGTGTTCCTATAGAATGGCTAACATCTAAACTTTCTAATTCCTCTCCATCAATCACATATACTAACTTTCCCTTCTCCTTCTCCAAACACGCACACTCAAGCTGTAACTCTTCTATTTCTTCAATCTCTTCAAAGCGCACCTCCAATCCTGGTTCACCTAGTAATTCCAATAACCTATCTTCCATTCTAGCACTATCCCCCATGGTAAGGTACTTGATACCTTGCAAGGCCTTATCAACTGATGGCTTGGTACTCTAATACTCAAAGGCTTGAATAAGATCAGCCGTGAGCTCTTGCCAATTCCTTTTCTAGCGGTATGTCTCTCGAATGAATGTACCATGCACACACACAACCCTACAATGTAGAATATAACTTGTGCACCCAAAGGGATGGTGGTAAGGCCTCCGTGCCTTCTCTCTAGACCCGTTCACACTCCTAGATATGGAAAGAGGTGGGCTCCTTCCCATGGTACTCCTTGATGATGGTGGGTATATTACTTCTAGAAAATCTGACAGAGAGAGAAATTCTTACCTCACACCACTCTAAAAGGCTCTCCTAATGCGTGGCCCACCAATGAGCTACTGTGCCGAGCAAGACGTAACTCAACATCTCCCTCCATTCCTTCTTGTTCTTCCATTGAGCTTCTATCTCCTACAGAAAGATCTTAGGGAAGGCTCCTCCAGAGTACTTGGGCAGTTCTTTTCCTCCAAGGTTCGAACCATGCGCGCCTTTGTTACCTTGGTCACCGATCCTCTCAACTACCATCCCATTAATTCATATGTCCCATGTACCCAATTGTCACATGCCAGATTGGTGGTATCACTCACTGACTGAGCATCTTCAAACTAGATAACCCTGTTAATAGGGTGTACCATCTCAGGGTCTTTGATTGAGTGCACATAAATATTGTCCATAGCTTCTTCTCCCAATGGTTCAATGTAGGGTGCTGACTTCCCATCAACCAGGGGTATAATGACCCACTCCTCTTTGTTCTCAAAACTAATGTACCCTTTGTTGAACCGGAGGTCCGCATTGTTCTTGTAACACCAAGGGCGCCCAAGTAGTGCTAGGAAATTTTCCACCTCGGTGAGTGCCAAGACTTCAAAGTCCCCAATAAACTTGGCTCCCTAGATAGTAATAGCTGCATCCTTCAAGACACCAATGGGAATTGCCTTAGTCTTGTTTGCCATATATAGCACATTTGAAGATGGTCTGTAATGTAGGTCTCCCCATCTGATGTCATGCATCCAAAGTTAAAACATTAACCTTTGCACTGTGTCAATGAGTATATTGTTGAGGAGCCATCCATCCACAACTACATTCAATGTAATCTCTTTGTCATAGTCGAGGCTATGAGGGGGAAGGTTTGTGTGCAAGACCTGTCTCTCACGCTCTTCTCTGGCATGTGGTACCTTCTCTCTCAACTAGGATCCTAACAAAGGGATGATGTTCTCCTACCTTATCATTTTACACACCTCCTTGACCTCATCCAGGTCATCTTTCTATGCCTCAATTCTCCTTCCTTGTTCCTCCCTCCTGGATTTCTCCTTGAGACACTAGATCTCCCCTTGCAAGCTTTGAATAACATCCATGGTGTCCTGATATATCTCCTTCGATGTGTGGGGTCTGGATACTTTCCATGAATGACCTCTTCTCTTGAAACCAAGCTCTTCTATCTTGGTATCTCCCTTACGTGCGTAGCTTCGCCCTTGTTGTTACCAAGACAGGCTCCAAACCTTCATCCCGTGTTACCCAAGGCATCCATTATATGTCCCTTCTTGATGCTAACCATCACAATGCCTTTTCCTTCCTGCTACCGATTCATATACTCATATAACTTCGAGGCACTCCTCATACTTATTCTTCTTTCAAAGCACCACGAGCACTACAACAAGTCTAGGCACTCACGCTTGTAATGTTCTCAGATCCACAGCTTGAAACATGTTTTGTGTGGGAACTCGACTCTTCCTCCACGGTTACCTCATCCACGGAATCCTCTGCGAAAACCCCTTCCACACATGCCCCAATCCATGCACTCCCGATAATGGTGATCATCATTTTTAAACCACTAGAAATGCTGGTTTAGCACACCCCATGATCAATGGCCTCATGTATCTGATCAATGAGCCTACAGTATTTAGTATCAAGGGTCGTGGAGGTACAGATCTTGTAATAACAAGATACATTATTCCTAATTGTGTATCAAGCGGCAAGGGACATCTACTTGCATTATCGTCCCCATGACAAATCTCACAATCTACTATCACAACGCGTACTATCCTCTGGGGTCAATTATCCTTAACGTGCCCCTCTACTTCACAATCTGTGCACCATAAACCACTATGCGAGTCTCATGGACTGAGTTAAAAGATAGATTTTCCAACTACTTAGCCATAGCAACAATCTAAGCCTCCAAGAATGGGCTAATGCTAGTATCAATACTACCAACAACTTCGGTGTGCAAGACAACCTTCAATGCTTTGTGTGAATCGTAAAAAGTTTTATGAGATAAGGCCCTTCTAAGAGGGGTGATCAATCCTCCAAGAAACCACTATGTATGGTGAGAAGGATGTTTATCATATGATAACTTAGACAAGAGAGTTTTAAAGTGTGCATCATACTCCCACACACTCTCTGCCATTCCTTTTTGTATCTCCTTCAAAGCGCTAATTTTTTTTTGCTCAAACTCAAGAATGTGGAACTCTACCAAGAATGCATTCTTTAAGGCAATGTAATCCACCACGCTTGATGAGGATCATACTTTCTATACAAGTTATGCATGTGTCCTTGAAAGTGGTTACAAATTGACTAGCCTTTCATTTTGGGGTTGTGATACCTTTCACATGCCATAACAGTTCACACTTGTGAACATGTTCTGCAACATCCTCAATGCCCATGTAATCTAGTAAATGCAGAGACATTTCAAAGAAAACTTGAGGTGGTGGCTAGGGTCCTTGTCCTGAACCAAAGCCTTGGTTCCCTCCAGTGTTTCTCCATCTCGTAATGCACTAGGTCCACCAAGTCCTATTCCTCCAAAGGCACCAGATCCACTAGAACCACTGGGTCCAATAGGGCCTATATGAGCTATTCCCAAAGACCCCACGATCCCACTAAACTATGTGTCGATGGTCTATGATAGCACCCCACTACTGCTACTTTGTCCCATGCCACTCCCTGATGTGAGACCAAAAGCTTGTACACTTTCCCCTTGTCCAAAAACTCCTCCGAATACTGGAATATGTGCAGCCATAGAGGAAGGGAATGTAAAATTGTATCTTCTAGGCATGGATCTATATATTCCACTAGTTTCAACTAGATCAATACTTCTTCCTGGTTCAGGAAAACCAAGTGCCAGCTCGGTCACTAGGTGGGTTTAGATATGTGCCAATGAATCTCCTTTCTCCATGCGACGAGATCTCACTAGAAGTGAAGGGGTCTCCCTTATGTGCTTGCCAAGATGGGGTAGCAGCAGATGGCTCAATTTCCATGTCCTACGTGTGAACCTCAACTCCTTCCCACAACATCTGTCTCCATATATCCATCACACCAAAGTAGCTTCACATCATCTATTAATATCCTTCTCACATGCTTCACCATACTTGAGCCATCTTTCTTCCCTCTCCCTTTCTGTCATATCATCTGCCATCTTCCTCCACCCGAGCTTCCTTACCCAGTGCTCAGAATGGTTTATCCAGCCATTAGGAGTGCCTCTAAACTCATAGTAACCATTAATATCTTCATGGCTAGAGGAATAGCACATAGAAATGTTCCTCTAGGTTCTTGTAGAAACTCAAACTCAGCAATCTCTGGGCAAGAATACATGGAAATGGCATATTCCAGAGTGTAGCTAGCTAGTACTCCTCCCCACCAGTGATCTACAACATAGGTCCACATTAGATATGCATCCTGAAACCTCTAGTAGTCTTCTTTGGTCCATATCCATGATCCATAACACCAACTTGATCTAGAAGCATAGGCTGAAAGCCATCCATATAACTCTACTAGGAAGCAGCAGAAAAAAGTCTCATATAGATCATGGTAGAGATTCTCTTCTACCCATCTATGTGTATTAAACTCAGGTCCAGTGTTGAATCTCTAGGATAAATTCATCTTCTGTGCTCTTGAACCATGATTCAACATTTTCCAATGTTAACTGATCCATCATTACTCTTTACATAGATCGTGATGCATGCTATATCCCACTACAACTTCAAAAGAGGTCTCGCAACATAACCAAGATGTAGCTAATTTTACTCCCACTATAAAAGGAAGGAATCCCATGTGCATCAGCCTATCACCCAGCCAGGTGAGTGCTCACTCGAGGCACACGTGGGTGTTGAGTCTTTCTTTTATGTGAGTTTTATTGGGAAGCATTCATCGATGATTAATATAAGAGTATTCAGGAAAGAAGTTTAGACATACAAGAATCATAGGGCTCATAACGGCCTCTAGATCCTTGTAGTTTCTTCAGATCGAGTGCTTTAATATACTCCATAACATATATTGTAACAGAAGGAAAGATACAATCATTCATTCATAGTATGAAAGGAAAGAGAACTCCTATGAATGAATTATACATAAAACCCACTGATATTCATATATAATTGCAATAGGTAACCTCATTGTATTTATTGTTTCATTACAAAGAGCCATAGAGAGCAGACCACAATCATGCACATCACTAGGCTTGTATAATTATGCCAAAAAGAAAAAGAAATTACAATGCTAAGCTTAGTACATTCCTTTTTGCATCAAAGTTCCACTCGCAGTAATCCTACAAAGCTTCACCCATGTTATCTTTCTTTCTATGTATCCCTCCTATCTTCTCCTCTTATGTCTATCTTTTCATCCTCTTTTCTCCTTGTATCTTCGTTCTTTTTTCTGGTCCATAGGCACTTGTATTTATCACCTTCCCACGCTGCCAACTCACCTTACCGCACCCTTAGATCCGTCACCAAGTGTCGAATGTGGTCCTTTAGTGAGCATGTTTCCTCAGGCCTAAGCTCTCCACTCCATCTCATGATGATCTTCTAGAAGATCCCATCATTGGCATGCTCTTTCCTGGCCACCTGTTGCCAGGCTGACATCTTATCCACGCACAACCGATCACGCTTTTCACATGTTCTTCCTTTGTTGCTTAAATCGCTAAGTCCCGAACCTCCTTTCATGTGCCACATGAACCATATGCCTCCTTAACTCTTCCTCCTATGCACTTTTTCCTTGTGCACCCTTCTATAACTGGGGTCTTGCATGCCCACGCACCTTCATACTTAGTCAATATTCTAGGGGCCCAATAGTAGAGTTCTGAGTTTGATATTTTCTTAGTTCAATCTGATCCATGTGCATACATATTTGAGATATTTGAATGCATGTCAAACCCTGGTAATGTCCCTTGCAAATTCTACATGCACATACATTGTTGAAGCATCATTTTATAATCAAATTTGTAAGGATTAAGTGAAGATATAAGTTCTACCTACAATTTTATCAGTTTCTAGTAGTTGTTGCACTTCATTTGCATTTGTGATTGATAAATTCAAGAAAGGAAGGTCTGATCTATAAAGTTTGGTAATATTTTCAGTGCTGATAGATATTTGACAAAGTATTTTAGTGCATTTGCACAACTAAGGTGAAAATCCTTAGTGGAAACTCCATGTTGTTCTGATCTTGATAAATACCAGTGTCTTACCTTTCTATCATTTATTTTTGTGTTACTAATCTCTGTAAAAATGGAGGGAATAAGATCTCTCTTCATTAGGGACTTTGCTAAGAAGTTTTTCTCAGATTCAAGGAACTCAGAGTTAGAAGGGAGAAGAGTTTGGAAATTTGTTAAAGGTTAGACATCAGGAAAATATATATCCATTGGTGAGAGAGATCAGCCTTTGGTAGAGGATTATCACTCTTCTTCAAGTGATTCTGATTCAAGCAATCCTCTCATAAACTTGTTTTCCTTAGCTAGTGAAGGTCCTTCTACTATACCTGGTAAGTTCCTTCTTCAATCTGCACCTCTGTGTTTTAATTCAAATAAAACTTTCCAAAAAAATCAGCACTTAGAGAATACCAAGTCTTGTGAACCACATTCTTCAGCCCCAAAGACCTTACACTCCTCATCAACTTATATCACTTCCACCAAACAATATGGCTCAGCCTAGACCTCCATTTATTGTTAACACCTTTGGTCCTATAGACTTTAGATAAATGGATGGTTACCCAAATGTTGTCCCATAGGATGTCAGAAATAGGTTGCCAAAATTCCAAGGTAATAATTCTATAACTGGTGATCAGCATCTCAAAATTTTTGTTAACATGATGGAGGATTTAGAAATAGAGTTTGAAGATGTGTATATTAAATTGTTCATTCATACACTAGAGGAGAATGCTAGGGATTGGTACAAGGCTCTGCCTGATAATTCAATTGATTCTTGGACTGAGATGAAGAATGAATTTAGGTTGCAATATGGTGACAAGACAGATCTGAGATTTCTCTTGTTTGAATTTGAAAATATCAAGAAGAATCCCAATGAATTAGTTCATGACTTCAACACAAGGTTTAACAAAACTTTGAGAAGGTTTTCAATTAATTTGAGGCCTTGTGATGAGTCTTGTTTAATCAAATATGTAGATGCATTTGATAAAAAGGTATCTTACTACTTAATAGACAAGAACCCTACCAATCTAAGACAAGATTTCACCATGGCACTTCAAATTCAAAAAAAAATCAAAGCAATAGGGAAACCTCTCAAGAGAGATGGTGTAAAGTTGATAAACCTTGAAAAACCTCAAGCTAGCAAGGGTGTTGATTTGGAGGAGGTTGTGAAAACTTTGGCAGGGGCTATCAAAGAGATTTCCTACAAGTTGGCAAGAGCTAAGAAAGGAATTGGATAGACTTCACAAGGTTAGCAAAGAGCACAAACCATGACAGATTTTCCAATCATCCTAAAGGTGATCAAAGGGTAGATGATAGAGGGAAAGGACCCATGGGGTCTATAAATAGACATCCTCAAGCATGTGAAGGAAGAGTGTTTCCTGATCCCCTAACTGCCAGGGTTGTTGTTGTTGAGGAAGTTGCTGATATTGATTGGTGTGATAGGTGTTTTCTGCCCCATCCTCCATGTGAAGTGGACCAAAAATATGGTGAAGCTAATAATGATGATGGTACTGATGATGATATTTGCATGATGGACTATTCTTCAAGCTCACAAGGAGGAGCAACATCTACTGAAGTGATAAGTGCAAGGAAAAATGTTAATTTTTGGGATTGCATCAAATGGGTACAAGTCTTTCTTCCCCCTCATACTCTTGAAGTTGATGTAGTGCAAGATTTTGAAATTCCTAATAATTAATTTGAATACTCAAGATGTTTGATGATTAAGAAGTATGATGGTGGTATCCCTTCGGAGGAAGATAGACAATTGTTGATGAATGTTGTTGTAGCTCAAGAGAAAGACTATAACACTAGAAATAAAGTTGTTAAGGAGTTGGGCCTTAAGCCAAACCTAAAACACCCTTGCTCACAAGCATTCCCAAAGAAGCTCCTAATAAAGAAGCACTTGCCAAAAGCTCTACTGTCCCAAGCAAAAATTATAGTCCTCCTCATGCCAAAGCTTCCAAGAATCCCTTTCCATCTAATGAATCTGATTATCTTCCTTCCAATGCTGGTTTACCAAAGAGTGTTCCATATGACATAACCCAAGTATTGAGCCAAATCAAAGTTATTGTTCTAATGAGTTGATTAGGATTCCCGAGCACAAGAAGAGAGCATTTGAGTACTTGGGATTGAAGGAGGAGAAGACTACTCCAGGAAGAAATGTAAATGTTGTTGAAAATTCTCCTTGATCACTGCTGACCTTAAAACATTGCCAACAGTAGAGGATTTTGGAGAGACACTTGAGGTATCTTTGGGGACATCCTTGGTTTATTCCCAATTGAATGTTGATCCATTCTTCACAACTTTGATTATAAAGGATAGGCTACTTCACAATTGTATGTTTGATTCTGGTGCATCATGTAATGTCATGCCTCTAGAAGTCATGAATGAGTTGGATATCAAAGTGATAGCAGCCTATGGAAAGTGTACTACCATGGACTCAAGATAAGTTTTGGTAGTTGGTTGTGTGAAGGGTTTGGTGGTGCAACTTGCATCTTATCCTAGGAGGAATTTAAAATTAGATGTTGTGATTGTTGATTGCCCTGCCAAATGGGGTATGTTATTGTCAAGAAAGTGGGCTACAAGTGTTGGAGGGAGTGTCCAAATGGATATGTCTTTTTCCACCATTCCCATTGAGGGAAGCCTTGTCAAATTATATGGAGAAAAGAAAATGTTGCATCTAATTGAGGATCCAAACAATGCTTCCTATGAGGTGTTGTTTGCTGATGTTGATGCTGATAATTTTATTGGGTTTGATGATGGAAAGGAACACAAGATGGGTCATTCAAAGTGCCTTGATCAGGTAAGTTCTCCTTGGACCTTGCTATTTGATGGAGCTTTCACAAATTTGGAAATGGTGCTAGTATAATTCTAATTTCTCCTAGCTTGGAAGAATTTGTTTTTTCCTTCAAGCTTAATTTTGAATGTACTAACAACATTGCTAAGTATGAAGCCTTGTTGTTGGATCTAAGAATTACATGGAAGTATGGTGTTAAGGACATCATTGCAAAAGGAGATTCGTGAGTCGTTTGTCAAACAAATAAGAAAACTGTATGCTACAAAAAAATTAGTGGATGAAATAGTATAAGCATGCAGCTTTGAGATTTAATTGAGATGTTTGATTCTTTCAATATTGTGCATCATGACAAGATTTTGAATGCTTCTGCTGCTGACAAGTTGGTATTTTTGGGGTAAATATTTGGAAATTACACTATTTCACCTTATTGTGAGAATACATGTTGAAGTCTTAACTAGGCCAGCTGTCCTTGACAACATTAAGCATTGGAAAGTGTTTAATGACGATGCTCAAGTGTAGAGGTTATTAAAAAATCAAGGAGATTTTGTAGATTAGAATATTTATTGGGAACCAATGGTGTGTGTGATTGAAGGAAGAGAGAATTTGTTTGGAAAATATATTATCCAATTGAAAACTAACACCATTCCTAGAGGTCTTGTTGCACTTGAGTCAAATTTTAGCAATGCTGATTGTATCATCAATAGAAACATGTCTACCTCAAGGGATGTGGAAGAGCATGACTTGGGAACTAATGATAAACCAAGAAAAGTTTGGTTGGGCAATAGTTTAAGCAAGGAAGAAAAATAGTCCTACCTCCAATTGTTAAAACAATATCAAGACTGTCTTGCCTGGTCATATTCAGAGCTGAAAGCATATAGAGAAGACTTATTCCAACATGAGATCCCTCTTGAGAAAAATGCCAAACCATTCAGATAGAAGCAAAGGCCAATTAATCCACTCCTCTCCATGAAAATGCAAGATGAATTGAAGAAACTGAAGGAGGGAGGGATCATTCAGCCCACAAGGTATTCATCTTGGGTTGCAAACCTTGTGCTCGACTTAAAGAAGAATGGAGATATCGACTTTGTGTAGAATTCAGAAATACGAATAGAGATTCATTGAAAGACAATTATCCTTTGCCAAACATGGAGAAAATACTGCAGTTAGTGACTAGATCTAAATTATTTTCCACCTTGGATGGTTTCTCTGGCTACAATAAGGTTGTTGTCAAGGATTTGAAAAGATTTAAAACTACCTTTACCACTCCTTGGGAACATATGTTTATGTGAGAATGCCTTTTGGTCTCATGAATGTTGGAGCTACTTTCTAAAGGGAAATGGATGTTGTTTTTTCTAGTTACATAAATGACTTCATTACAGCTTTATCGGGATGATGTGACCATATTTTCAAGGAGTAAAAAATATCACTTGCAACACTTAGAAAGAATGTTGATCAGATGTAGAGAATTCATAATCTCTCTCAATCCAAAGAAGTTTCACTTTGGGGTACAAAATGCCAAGCTTCTTGGTCATATTGTTTCAAAGGCCAGTGTCATGATTGACCCTGAGAGAGTAGAAGCAATCAGCAAGGTTCCAATTCCAAGAACAAATAAGGGCATCCAATCCTTCTTTGGGAAAATCAACTTCATTAGAAGTTTTGTGTCAAATTTTGCTGAGTTGACTCTGCCTATCACATGCATGTTAAAGAAAGATCAAGTTATCAAGTGGGAGGAGGCTACTATTCAGGATTTTGAAGGAATCAAAGAGGCATTGAAACATGCACCTGTCTTGGCAGCTCTGAATTACAAGAATCCTTTCCAAATATTTTCTTTTGCTTCTAAAAATACTATTGCATCTATTTTTCTCTAAAAGGATGAACATGGGGCAGAGAGGCCTATTTACTTATTTAGCAAGGCTTTACAATTCGCTGAGTGAAGTACGTAATCATGGAAAAAAACCATTTACCTTGGTGAAAGTAACAAAGGTTTTCGGGCTTATATCCTAAGTTCAAATTTTGTTGCTTACGTTCCCACACCATGGTAAAAGAAATCCTATAAAAATGGAGATCTCAAGTAAAACATGTAGATGGGTGAACAAACCGCAGGAGTATGACATGGAAATTCGGACCACTAAGTCGGTAAGAGGTTTGGGTCTTGTTAAGCTCATGGTGAGAACAACTTGTAGACTATGGAAGTAAATGAAGTAGAGGAAGAAAGGGTAGATGTTCTTGAGAAATTGATAAGTTCTAAGTGGTACAAGGATATAATCTTTTACCTCGTACACCTATGCTACCTTGATCATTGAAATAAAAAGTAGAAAATATCCCTCAAGTGGCTTCTAAAAAATACATCATCACTAACTTTGGGCTGGCTTGGAAGAACCCTAAAGGTGTCCTCTAATGTGTAACTAAAGATGAAGCTCCCAAAGTAGTTTCTAATTTCCATGGGGGAGTTTGTGGAGGACACTTTGTTGGAAGGGTTATAGCACACAAATTTTTGAGAGATGGTTATTCGTGGCCTACTCTCTTCAAAGATACAACCATGCTGATTAGAAAATGTGAAAGTTGTCAATGTTTATCTGGAAGAATGAAAGCTTTAGGCTCCGTTCCTTTGTAGCATGTGTCAATTGAAGCTCCTTTCAAAAAATGGGGGATGGAATTCATTGGTGAGATCTCGACCCCTTCCAAAGGCTGGACATAAGTGGATCCTTGTAGCCATAGATTACTTCACCAAGTGGGTAGAGGCAATCCCCACCAAGAAAACAACACAAAAAGTTGTTATGGATTTCTTGTTGAATAATATCATATGCAGATTTGGTGTGCCGGTCAAGATTGTGGCTAATAACGCCATGTGTTTTAGAGATAAACCTTTGATGGAAATGTGCAAGGAATATGGAGCCAATCTGACTTATTCTTCAAACTATAACCCCCAAGAGAATGGACAAGTTGAGTCCAACAATAAGAACTTATTGAAGATCATTAGGAGAACCTTGGAGTTGAACAAGAGGAAATGGGGTGAATAACTAAAATTTGTAGTTTGGACTAATAGAATCACTTTGAGAACTACTGGTAAGATCCCACTTGAGTTGGTGTATGGAACTCAAGCTCTGCTACCCTTATATCTCGCAATTATCTTCTTTTCAAATTTTTCAACAACTTGGAACTCAAGCTCTCGCTACCCTATAACTTGGTCTACATCCACACCCATGACTAATTACTCGTCAACCCACACCAAAATCAACCTAATAATGACTTGACCAAGCCCACAACTAATTCCTCAGGAGAAAAGGAGGGAAAGTTGGCTACTTTACTAAAAATAGTCCACTTTGACTTAACCGATATCAGTTCCTACTCAACCGCCGTCGGTGACGTAACCGCCATCGAGTTCCCTGTAAATGACCTCCCCCAACCAAAAATGAGGACTCGGGATCTAGAATCTGAAAATTCATTGAAAAGATCGGGAATTCACTTGGTCAAGCAGAGACAAGTGAAGGAAAGAAAGGAGTTTGCAGAGAAGGACATCAAGCCCAAGACTACAACTGAGTAACCAGAGCCCAGTGACACTCATCCAAGCATTGGGAGAGAAGATAGCTCATCTTTGATTGTCTCGATCATCCTACCTGAGCCCTGCCTTCGTTATCACAGTCTTTGGATCTGTATCTTCATCAGGAACTAGTAAGTAGTATCTTGTATGTTCTTTTGATAACATTTCTTGAACTTCTGAATCACAACAATTATAAGTCTATTCCTAGATCTACTACCCGGTAACACCCTACATCTAACTATCATTCCTCTACCCCTCCACTACCCCAAGAATAGCTCCCATACCCTCTGAGTCTTCTCCATCACCCCATTACCTATCCCCAATCATTTACTAGCCTTATAAACACCATAGCCACCTTATAGCCAACCTTCACTAAAATCCCCTAAACCACGCTTCTAGCGATATTGGTTGCGTAAACCAGACGGTGATGTGACCGGCATTGGTCACTGTGATTCAAAACCAAAACTAGCCCTTTCCTCTATTGTTTTAACAAGGTAATTAAATTGTAATTTTGTAATAATTTGTGTTAATTCATATTAGCAGGGGAACTGACCACCTTCGAAAGGAAGTTTAATACTTCCTGGGCCCAAGGTAGTTCCCTCATTTATTGTCTAATTAGAATCTGGTGGTCTTGTATTCTTACTTGCAGGTAGTCCTTCCCAGACAAAAAGGAGTTCTTCGCAACCGATCTGATCTCTCTCTATGTTACACGCACACCCTCCAATAATTCAACAGGTATTCCTCCTAGCCCTAACCCTTATCAGTTTCTCAAGAGAATGAAATGATAGAAGCAAATCTATTCTAGGAACTGAAAACCTCCTCTGTGCAAAACATTTTGGCACACCTGGTGGGACCCATTTTGGGTTTCTTTCTTTCTTGCTTGCTTTCATATAGGGAGCACACTTGCTATTTTCTTCATCTAAAATATTCACAAGATATTTTGTTACCTTTTGGTAAAAGAATTTGTCTTGCTTTCACATTTTTGCATTAGTGAAAATCATCTCCTTGCTTCATCAAATATCATTTTTGATTTGGGTTTAAAACACGTGCATCACATTCTTGCTTGTTGTTTTCAATTCTAGTGAACATAGATTAAGTAACAGGTCATACACATGGGGGTGATATCCATGGTATTGACAAGAAATTAATCTTACTTTCACTGCACAACACATACCAAATCACATCATAAATTAACACAACAGCTCAAACATCCCCCTTTTCCGCGGTATTCCTCTCGCCCGATTGAGGTAACCTTATAAGCCAAAACAAACTTGACATTTCCCCTAAGTCTTCTATTTAGGATTGACATCATCTTGTGTCTAAGGCATAAGCCCAAAGTGATTAAAACTAATCCTAGGGTTAGTCTGTTAATTTGCTTGTGCATCTTGCTTGTTTTTAGTTTTGTTTCTCTGTCATACACTGTTTTCTGTGATCACTTCAGAATAGTTTGGTAGGTATACTAAGCATCGTTAACCCCAAATCAGCAACTTCTTATAGCTTCTTACACCAGTCCTATTCTATCGACATCTGTTAACCTACCGATGAAGGCTATAGTCTAATTGACATCGGTTACCTGACCGATATCGGTTACTGTCTTTCATAGTTCCCAAAACCAGCAACCTACCAATTCCAACATTTTGTTGCTACTTCTGTTCCTGATAGATTACATCCTTACTGTGTACTCTTGTCCATGGTTGTTATCACTCGAAACAAGCTGTAGCCATGGTTTCACATGCCTGCTCTCGTGCCTTTTCCTGAATCACCCCCTTCACATCCTGTGGGGAATCCTACGGACACCAATGAGGTTCCCAAAATTCCTGTAGGAGATAAGGAATTTACAAAATTTTTGGACGCTAATCCTAGCACTGTACAATACTATTTGTCTCATGCCCCTGACCATACACCCGACGGTCAACTCCTTGTTGGTATGCCTATTAGTATAGCCACTCACTTAGCTCCTTCCCCACCTGATAACTCCGCCTTGCTTTCTTCATCCTTAGCCCCGTCTCCCAACTTAGTGGCTTCAGAGTTCTTACGACATACGATTGGCTTTCCTTCTATTAATCTGGGGCCCCACATATCATTACCACCAACTGTGCCTACCTCGTCTCTCTCGCAGACTACTCCTTTCATAACTTGCTCTTCGCCACCTATCCACACGAGCTTTCCTTCTCAAGCTCCGCCCACCTTTTCATTTCCACACACTTATCCTAAGTGGCTTCAACACCTTATATAGGACATCCCTATTCGTTGCCTCAACATATTCATCCTCAATACCTTATCAACATTTAGCCCCCATTGTCTAGTGGAGGCCCTTAGCCCACTCCTCCACATTTTTCAACAACCGCACTACCATCTCATCCCACCACCGATTTCATTAAACAAATGATGGACAAAATGCAAAATTTGGAGGCTTCTATTTCAAGAAGTCAGAGCACTTCGACATACGAGCAAGTTTGTCGAGAGCCTATTCATCCTTCTCGTCCCCTTCATTCATATCCTCCTCAATGGGAATTACCAAAATCCACTCATTTTAATAGTAAGGAGGATCCTCAACAACATTTGCGATCATTTAGACATGCATGCTATCTCGATTGCTCATGACGATGCCTTACTACTCCGCACCTTTCCCATGTCCTTATCAGACCCACCTTGAGTGCTATAGTGCTTTAACCCAAAGACAAAATCTTCTCTTTTAACCAATTAGCCCAATGTTTCTTGGATCATTTCTCCATTAACATTGCCAAGAAAGTATCTATCACCGTCCTCTATGCCATCCGACAATTTGAAAATGAATATATCATAGATTTTGTTGACGATGGCGGGGGCCTTATCAACCAACTTACTTATGCCTTGCCTCAGTGCCGAACTTATCGAACTCTTTACGTGGCCTCGCACTAAGCACATTTCTCCTACCCTCCAAATTCAAAATTTCCGCACATTTGACGAGACCTTTACTATGGCTTGAAACTAGAAATTCGAGCCTTAGAGGAAGAGAAATTGCGGTTGCAAACAAAACCCAAATTTCCGAACCCAAGACTCCACCAACAAACCTAACACCACCAATCCTCACACATCGATCGCTTTGAAATCAAAAGGAGTTGTACACGCAAAGATGGTCAAATCTCAAACACCATCTAATACCCCGCCAAAACCACCTATAAGTATAAAACCGAGCCCATCAATTACACTCCTTGGGAGAAACTTATGGTGTGATATAGGAAAAATTGCTCAAAGCAGAGCTATTACCTTACCTCCTCGTTAAACCTCACTCCGGGTTTGATTCCACCCGCACTATACCTTCTTGGTACAAAGAAAATGACTTCTATAACTTCCACCGCGTGAAGGGACACAATCATGAAAACTGCAAGATGTTGAAAAATATAGTGCAGGAAATGGTTGATGTAGGGGATATAACCCTTGATAATCCTAACGCCCCTCGCTAACCGAAATTTCAAAATCTTCAAAGAAACCATTCCCAAACCACTCTTCTAACAGTAACATAAACCAAGATATCTTAGCCGAGGAGAGTGTTCATGAAATCCATGCGGTCTTCAACTCCCAACCAAACACTTCTATCGAGAAAATTCTTAATCAAGCCTCTTCACTAACGCAGGGACCCAAACCCCCTTCACCACCATCAAGAAAAGACGAAATCCTTGCTATTCCTTTACCCATAAAGGAATTAACCGCCTGAGTTCTCTTCTCACGATGAGCCTTCTTACACCATATCTCTCGCAAGATTGTGAGCGGATGTTATCTAACTTATCTATTTCCCAAACATCTCCTTCTACCAATCTTGCTGTACAAAAGGAAGGCTTGCCACTTTTTTTGTCATCCTTAGATGAGAAACCCTTTGAACCGACATCACCAAATTCTTTAATCATGATGGATTCTCTCAAACATGCCCTCCTACCTATTAGTTCTTTATCGCCTAAATCTTTTCATCGACTGGTTGACCTCTTAACGCCCATTGATATAGTGCCTCATTTACCCCCTGTACCACACCCATAGTGGACCGGAATCACAACCCACCTTTCTTCCATACAAAAGCTCCTATTCACACATGAGGATTGTCACCCCTCAGAAGATAGACGAGTCCTATGGGAACGTTTGAGTACACCATATTCTACTCAAATGTAGATGACCGATCCAGATGCCTCTACCATATACCCGAAGTGTTTACAAAAGCTTAAAATGCCTATGTCCTCATCTTCACGCCCCTCATCTCTACCAAATACCTCATCCACCTCTATTGACCTAACCAAACCTTCCGCTACGCTTGGGTCCTCACCAATACCTAGTCTAACACACCCACCTAAACGGTTAGATTTATCCAAAAGTAAAGCCGTCCACCCACTTAGGAGATAGAACCAATCTCCTCAAGTCCAACCTATGCCTCTATCACAACTAAAACCATCGCTGTCACACCTACCTTCTATATTGGGACCTCATCCCTCCACCTTGCATCAATACATCATACCTCCTGCGTTTTCTTTAAAATGACCTACACCTGCTGCACCCATACAAAGATCCACTGGTATATCAACACCATCACCCCAAGTATCCTATCCACCTATCAACCCTAAACAAACTCCATCATCAAAGGATTTGTTTATTATCACTCCTCTTTCTCCATGGTTTTTTTCTGCTACCACGTCATCTGACTAGCTAAACATAACTTCTATGCCGAAGAGGCCACGTTTAGTTAAATCCAATTATCAAAACCCCTTCGCTAAGCCGCCACCCGTACATAAATAATCAACCATACCCAAATTACCGAAACCTACCCAGTTAATAGCCTCATCTTCCTCTAACTTTGACCCGCTCAAAGGGTCTTACGCCAAAATCCTTGCTATGTTGGTGGAGAATGCGACCATTTCCTTACCCCCACTTAGACCCTATGATCCATCTAAACCTCGACCTATAGGTTATGATGAGTCTAAAATCTCTTCTTACCACCGCACACTAGGACATGATGTAGAGGGATGCAAAGCGTTGAAAGCCATACTTAGTCAGTCACCTCTCTCGGATAGAAAGGTTAAGAAAGACAACTTATGAAGGGAGAAACCTTTAGCTTCAATCCCCTCTCCTATACCACCTGTCCCCTCCTCACCAAGATCTATCATTATTACAACCCCACCTCTCGAAGACCATGACTTATCCCTACCATCTTCCTCCTCTCATGTTCACGAGATCAATATGATTAGTGTTGCTACTCGAGGGTAGAAAAACAATGGGAAAGCTAAAGAAAGCACACCTGCGGCCTCTCTTTCTCCGTCCACCATCCCGATCACACCACCACCTAAAGTGGTTATTCGTGGACCTGCCTACCCCGTCTCTAATGGAGTTGCCCACCGAACCATGATCAAACAACTTCACCAATCACCTGTAAAAATGACACTGTATGATCTCATTCAGACCTCTGAATCTCATCGACAAGCTCTCGTTGAAATCCTTCAAGGGATAGAGGTCTTACCTAATGAAACCTTTCCCGTTACCTCCATCTTAACACCCAACCACATTGCCTCTCTCACCAAACAATCTACCACTTCCGTCCCTGTACAAAAAACGTTCTTGCCGCTTTCTTCAAGATGAAATTGTTGAATTTGGTGCAGAAGATCCTGACCCCACTCTTTTCATCTCACTTACGCTCAGACATCATCATACATACATCGTGTTATGATTGATGGGTGCTAGCCTAAACATCATCTCTTCCAAAGCCTTCCAACAAATGAATATCCCCTCTAGCTGCATGTGTGCCAACCCCACCATGCTGCGTTCATTCAACGATGCTATTACTTCTACCTTAGGCACTGTGATCCTTAACATTCGTGTAGGGCCATGTACCTTACCCAAAATCTTCTATATACTTGAGGGCGAATTCCAATACAACATGTTGTTAGGCCACCCTTGGATCCGGGCTATGGGATGCGTTCTCTCTACCTTACATAGATGCATAAAATTTGAGTACGAGGGGAAGTCCTATACCGTAAAAGCTGACCCTCCCCCCTTCAAAACCTGTAATATGTTATATCGCCCCAATGATGTGCTTGTACCAGTCAAGACACCCATTCATCCAACCCAACCATCCACTTCAACCACACCTCAACCATCCACCTCAACCGCACCTACACCTTCAACCAATGAGACCACTGTCACAAATACCACTTCCTTTCCCGTGGACAACATCCCAACCTCAGACCCTTAGTAGATGTTTTTCAACACCTTACGCTGGGGGAGTATCACCTATATAACGTTAGCTCTTTCCATACCCCACAGGAGTACGGACAGTTACATGCACATCCTACCTACGACCGTCATGTGGGGGAGGTAATCTCCTACGGACCACCTAATTGCCGCACCAACCTAATGTATGGGGGTGTCGACGCATCCTCCATTACCCCTGAACCTCCCCTTGGTGTGGTTCCCTTCCAATCTGATTTTCAATACCTAACAAATCGTCATTTTTCCCTCACCTTCTTGACTCGCTGTGCTTGGAAAGGTTTTGGTTTTGGTCTTTATGAACAAGGCCGACATACAATCATTCCCATTACTACACGCAAACACAAAGATCGTCATGGTCTTGGATTCTCTGAACCCCCTACACTGAAAACATCGCATATCCATTGTATCTAGGAAGATGACGAAGTCACCCCTTCCGAACCATCATCACCCATTTTGCCATCGTCACCCACAGAGTCGATAGACCCTGAATCTATCCCTCCTAACTTTTTTTTTTTTTTTTTTCATAAACGCTATCTTCCTGGGTCCTCTCACTTATCAACGTGGTAATGAAGACCCATCTTCTCTTCCCTTCTCGTATCTACTCCTCATCCTCACTTACCTTTGAGTGCGGATGACTCTTATATTCAACGTGCCTTACAACATCCGATACTCAAACCATGTTGAATGAGTCGACTATAGAAATCAACATCCACACCAAGGATGATCCTCACATTGTGAAGATCGGATAATCTCTTACCGCATCAGAACAAACCGCCTTCACTACTTTCCTCTCGGTTCTGCCCATGACCAAGCTTTCGCTTGTCCTACGCCGACATGCCAGAATTGATCTTGACATTGCTATCCATAACATTACCATAAAACCCGATGTCAAACTAGTTAAACAGAAACTAAGAAAAATGCATCCACACATTGCCCTCTTGGTCAAAGAAGAGCTTCAACGACTCCTTTCTGCTTCCTTCATCTTACTTATTGACTATCCTCAATGGATCTCTAACATCGCACTGGCATTAAAGAAACGGGGACTTTAGATATGTACGGATTTCTCGGGACCTTAACCTCGCTTTCCCAAGGATGACTTCCTCCCAAGTATTTATCAACTTGTTGATCTCACCGGGCCATGAGATGCTTTCTCTCATGGATGGCTTCTCGATACAATCAAATTTTGTAGCCCCGGCCGATCAACATAAAACTACTTTCATAACTTCTCGGGAACCTTCTATTATCGTGTCATGCCGCTTGGCCTTAAGAATGCTGGTGTGACCTATCATCAAAAAGGCTATGACTTACATTTTTCATGACATTATGCACACTATCCTTGAGGATTATGTCGATGATCTTCTTGGAAAATCTAAACATCACAGTGAACATCTCGATGTTTTAACCATTATTTTCAATCACCTGTTACAATATTGTGTTCATCTTTAACCAAAGAAATGTGTCTTTGGTGTCCTTTCGGGAAAACTTCTTGGTTTTATCATCTCTTTGCATGGCATTGAGGTTGATCCAACTAAATTCAAAGCTATCCTAGAAATGCCCCCACCTACTAACCTCAAATAGTTGCGTAGTTTGCAAGGTAAGCTCCAATCTATCCGGCATTTCATCTCCCAACTCTTGGATCGATGTCAACCTTTCCATCATCTCCTTAAAAAGGACATTGTCTTTCAATGGAGTGAAGAGTGCCACCAAGCCTTTGAGGCTCTTAAATCCTATCTCTTACAGCCACCTGTGCTTATCCCACCTCAGGACGATCGCCCTTTCTACCTTTACCTTTCTGCCACCGACCATATTGTAGGAGCCATGCCCACACATCATGACTCGAGCATTGAGAACAAGCCGTTTATTACATAATTCGTACTCTCGGGGATTACGAGACTAGGTATACACATGTAGAAAAGTTGTGCCTAGCCCTATCATTCATAGCCACCAAACTCCGACACTACCTCCTGAATCACAAAACTTTTATCATCACCAATGTGCACCCCATTCATTATATGTATGCCAAACCTCATCTAAACCAATGCATCGCCCGATGGCTTATGCTCCTCACTGACCTCGACCTTGAATTTGTACACCAGAAGTCAATCAAAGGACAAACTATCATAGACCAACTCGTGGAAGCCCCTTTACCTGGGGAGAAATTTACCAATTTTAATTTCCGACAAACTCATCGCCACTCTTTCACTCAGTGAGGAGTCATATCCAATGACCCTCTTCTTCGATGGATCCAAATGCCAGCAAAGCGGATCCGGCATTGTTCTCATTCCTTTTAATGCTGAGCCTATGCCTCTTTCATTCCGGCTTGATTTCCCCTGCACTAATAATACAGCGGAATACGAGGCCCTTGTTTTGGGTCTCCAGGTTACATTACACTTAGGTGTCAAGTCTATTAACATTTTTAGTGACTCCCAACTAGTAGTCAATCAAGTTATGGGCATCTACCAATGTAAAATGAGGAACTTCAAAAGTAAAAACATTACGTGGATTCACTTTTGACCTTATTTACTCATTATTCTATCCAAACCATTCCCTGCTCCACTAACAAATTTGCGGATACTATGGCTTGCTTAGCCTCATAAATTCCTACCTCACCAACTCGACTCGACATATTCGCCTTGGTCCAACAACTCTTTGCCCCATCTTACTCCACCCCGGATGTTTATGATAAATAATGTGTCTCATGCTAATTCGCAGGATACCCGTATCACCAATTTCACGACTATCTTACAACCTCTCTGCTTCTCCCACCGACCTTACTAGTAAAGGAAAACGTGCTTTTCTTAAAAGTGTTTCTCATTATGTCGTCATGGGGGACTCTCTATAAACGTGGCTTTGATGGCATCCTCCTTCGATGTCTAACCGGTGCGGAGGTCACCTATACCATCCAACAAGTCCATGATAGTATTTGTGGTGGACATTTTAGTGGCCTTGCCATGGCCAAACGGATCCTTCGCCTAGGCTATTATTGGCCTACTCTTAATAATGACTGCTATGAATATGTTAAGCATTGTGTTATGTGTCAACAACATGCCAACCTTCAACATACTCCTAGCCATCCGCTACAGTTGCTCTAGATCTTTGGCCTTTCTCACAATGGGGTTTAGACCTTATTGGTGAGATTCACCCACCATCTTCGTAATGTCACCATTGGATAATCATAAGAACCAAATATTACACAAAATAGGTGGAAGCCATTCCACTCATTTCAACCAAAAAGAAAAAATCGTCGAATTCATTAACCATCACATTATCTCGCGCTTTTGGCATTCCTCATCGCCCTCGATAATGATAAATGGAAAATATTTCAAAATAAGTTGTTACAAGACCTTTGTGACAACTTTGGTATCAAACTTAGCTTCTCATCACCTTACTATCCACAAGCAAATGGTCAAGTTGAATCTTCTAATAAAACCCTAACCAAAATCCTCATGAAAGTTGTTAACGATTCTGGAAGCAATTGGCCTAATCACATCCCCTTTGCCCTTTGGGCTTATCGGACTAGATTCGCACCTCCACTAATGCCACCCCATTCTCTTTGGTATATGGTACCGAGGTTGTCTTGCCTCTCAAATACAAATACCCTCTCTAAGAATATCTCTTCAGATGTCCTCACCAATGATGATTTCCGCTAAGAGCGGTTAGCCCAATTGGAGCTTCTTGACGAGCGCCATCTTACAGCTCTTGACCACCTTCAAATCTATGAAAAATGCATCAAGCATGCTTATGATAAGTGACTCCATGAGCGTACCTTTAAGGTTGGTGATCTTGTCCTCAAAGAGAATCAGCATGTAACCAAACTATAAAAGAGAAAACATGGAAAATTTTCTCCTAATTGATTGGGCCTTACATTATCACTCATACTTACGGATCGTGCACTTACTATTTAGCTTTTTGCTTAATGGTAAACCCGAGCCTAAACCCCTTAATGCCTTGCATATTTCGACCATTCTACTCATTGAATTTAGTGTTATATCACTTCTTATCTACCTTGCGCTCGTCCCTTGAGCTCATTTACTACCTCATACACTTTTGTTCCATGCATCTCAAATCGAATCAAGCTCACATGGTTTGGTCATCACCTCCCCTTAAAGATGCCTTCCCCTTTTTAGTCTAGTCCATGACTTAAAAGTATCAAAATAACACGTTCTCAATTATACGCTTATGGGATATTCTTGAGTCAAACTTCCTACAAAACTAGATGCTTCATGCCAAATGAACATCTAGACCTCTAAAGTTATACATAGACTGCTCCCTCGAAGGACAGCTATGTGCAAAGCCACTTCTACTATTATAAATAGACTGCTCCCCCAAAGGACAGCTATACACAAAAACCGCAGCTGCTACTATAAATAGACTACTCCCTTGAAGGACAACTATACAAAGTCAGCCTTTATTAGAAGCTTCTCGCATTGATCAGCTTCGTGAAGAGCTCAAGAACAATAAAATGCATATCCCCTCTAGACTTCCCGCATCGATCAGTCTATATCCAAAAAAGTAAAAAGTAGTATTCCAAAGCACTTTTGAGTCATGGACTTGTCTATTTAGGTTTGGTTCTCTTTCGTCAGAATAATCACCTTATAATAAGTTCTCTGCACCCCAGCTATACCAGCCACCTCACCTCACCATTCGTCAACACAACAAAACTCAAGGGACGTGACATATATCCGATATATTGTGATTATACAACTCTTTTCACCTATCGACTTCTCGCCTATGTAAGGCACCTAGGGATTCAAGCCCATCCTATGTTAATATGTGGTTTGTTTAGCTCTTCTCAACTACGGGACACTTCTACCTCTTTTACTCGACTCTAGGATTATGTGTTGACTTTAATCAGGACACGGTTCCCTACTACTTGGGTAAGCTAACTTTCATTTCACCTATACCTACACCAACATCGCCAGTCCCTTACCAACACCAACAATGTTACCCTACCAATATCAATATTTTTACCAGCCAACAAATTGCCTAACTATAACCAAATTTCCTAAATTCACCTCTCCCTGGTCCTAAGGGAGAACTACATCGGTCTGAGGCCCCTCCTTGCTTTGTGCAATGGGCTATGTAGGCAGCACTTAGGAGACATGGGGTCTCCCAAGGTTAGCTTGACCATCCCCTACCATAACCTATCATGTGTGGTATATATAAATATATTTGTGTATCTCTATTTGCTCACATTCATCTTTATCCTTTTTCAAAACAAAACATTCAAAACACAACCATTCTTATTATTATCATAACTCAAATCAACATACATATTTAGTTTTATTTAGATGTTAAACAAATACATCTTCTCTATCATCGACGCGCAGGTCGGCATCCTTATTTATTCTTATACTCCTATGAAATTCACTTAGACCCTTGCGCCTCCTCCCGAATCAGGTGGTGATCATGATCGTCGATGCCACTCACTTGGCCTCTCCATCCTCAAAGGTGCCACTGCTATTGGTTCCTCCCACTGATCCACCAACATCTCCTGTAACATACAAATACATCCTCTCGCGTGGAGGAATCTTGCCTCTAGTCTCTCCACTCGTGACTCTCGCAAATCGCTAACAATCCCATTGTCTCATTCACCCGCTTTGGAGCTGATGAACTAAACCCTACAGACAATCTCTCTCCGCTATAATCACAGCTATGTCAGGACGATCGGCCTCTCACGTACACCTCACATCTCTCGCTACCCACCATAATCTATAAGCCTCTGTCACTCCCGCATCCATTACCCTGTGATTGGCTGCTATCTCTTCTGGCCCTTCTGATGTGTCGGCCGGGGAGGTGAGAATAATGCCTCGGCGTCGATCCTCATGTATGGTCTATAAGCCATAGGTATATCCTAAACAAATCCAAATTTTCGTCGCACGTGATCTAGAGGAATCCTCTCGTACTCACCTAGCCTGTGCCCTGCGATCCACCTCAATTGCTCTACACCCCTCAACTCCTCCACTATGTGATCCATCACCATATAGTTCCCATAAGGTCTCCAACAAATATCCATAATCGTTACCATCTCCCACACCTACCTATAATACTCGATGTCCTCTCGTCACGGCCTCGGGATCTTGCCTCTTGTTCTCCTCGACCCATCGTCAATCCCAACCTCTCGCACTCCTGTCTCTCCCGATTGATGGGTCGGCCTATCGGTCACACACAAACAATGTGCTCATAAGCCCAACAATGTAATAAGTATGAACAATCCAGTGTCATCCTGTGTTTTCACCTGTAGGCCCATAAACCCCTGTATAGCTCCGCCAGATATGCGGGTGCCCATGCGAAAGTCACACTCCTTTCTATCATTTCCCAAATAATACACATCAATGCTTTTGGAAATCTTCCCCCATCCGCCCTCGGTAATGCATAATACCCCACCGCTATCATTAATACCACTGCCAACCTTGTTTCCTCAGGGTGTGTTGCATACATTGTACCATAAGTGAATGTCAAACCTCACTGTGTCAAATCTCATGTAGCTGAACCAAATACTATTGTTATCGCTCCCCACGCCACGCTAGGCAATGCCTGATACACTGGTCTTCCTGTAATTGGGAGCCTCAAGATCCTAAACACATCTTCCAATGTCACTGTCATCTCCCCTGTTGGCAGATAGAAGGTATTCTTTTCTGGATTCCACCTCTCAATCAACGCCTGCAACATAGCATGATTGCATGCGATTCGTGAATAATAGCGGATTCCACTTAACCCCACATGGTTTATCAATGCCCATTCAGCTAGTGTTACATCCGCTCGGATTCATGATAACAAAGCTGGCACACTATCATTCATCCTCAACCCTGCCTCTGCCTATATACATCAAAACGACACCCAACCATTCAATAAATCAAATCCCCAAGTGTTTTTTCTCACATTTTGGAAATTCCTACAAGAATCGGTATCGTTATAGATAATCGATATAGATAACCGATACCGGTTATCTCTAAATGATATCGGTCACTATCAATCCTATACAGTATGCTTAAAACCACCACCTACGATAATTATTTTGCTCGTTTACTCCTCTCTATACCTATAAACATACGTTAACACCCCGCTTACCTACCCCATAACACTCAATCTATCCCAAACCCTTGCCTATCACCTTTTCTTTCTCATCTCTACCCTCTTACCTTCTCTCAGCCTATTCATCAAAACATGCAAGGATTAAAATACAATCAAACAGTTTACCTCTTGGGATGCAAAGACTTGGGGTGGACCCCTGCCTTCCTCTCGTCTCTACTCTTCACTGCTGGATGCTTCTCCTCGTTTAGCCATGTTCACCACCCTCTTCAAATATAACTTGCCTTTCTACCTTCTTAATCTTAGCCCACACTCACTTTACTGTCTCTTTCCTCCTTATCACATAATTCTTTCATGCCATTACCTTTATTAGTCGTCAAACAACACCGCATTCACGTATTTAACTTGTTGCATACTCTAAAAATAAGAATTCTAAAAATAAGAGCTTAAGTTGCCACCCAAGGTTTTCTATTTTTAGAAAAGCTCGTTTTGGCATAACCGTATCGCTTACCTAACCAATATCGGTCCTTAATCTACCGACGCTGGTTAGGTAAACTCGATATCGGTCACATGTCTCCTTTTTCTTAAACTCCGGGCCTTTTCTTTATTTTTGCAAATTTTTGTGGCGCCCACCTCTTTTTCCCGCATAATGACACCATTATCAATATTTTTCATCAAAATCACATCAATATATCATCACAATTTCATCAACATCATCTATCTACAATAAAACAACCATCACACAAAATATATACGACATTTGCAATATCTACATCAAACCCATCAAGATATACCCCATTTGATCTAACTCATCATCTATACACATTAAATTTCAAAACCATCGAAAAACACATAAAACATTTTATACACACCATGTGGATCAAAATCATCATCTCTATATATATCAATGTTTAAATATACAACTTGCCCCGCATGGGGCCTCTCGTGATCTCAAAATAATACAAAGCCGCACGCAGCCGCAATCATCATCAAAATCTTGACTCGCTCATGCAGCTTGTCTCTCATGTCAAAATATACTCGCTCACAGCCAGTATCAACTATACAACTGTACACAACCTCAGTACTCGCTCGCAGCCGATATATACAACAATAATGAATAAATAAATCATATGTAGGCACGCAGCCTCTATATACATAACCGGTTCGTAGACCGGTGCCTGCCTATATCCAATATCCAAACAAAACACCCATCTCCGCTCCAGGGATGTCTCACCTCTCCCACCACCTCGCCTCCTCTCCCCGCTCGGGTCCCTCGTGCCGGCTCTCGCCTCCTCCTCCGTCACCGACCCACCAGCCGTGGCTGCACTCTCGGGATCTCTGGATCTCGAGAGGTCTCGGCTCAGGCACTACATATGGCTGATAGTCAGCCCCGCACTATCAAGGACATCCCGATAATACCAAGCCTCCAATCTCACCTCCATATAACAGGCCCGTGCCACCATGGCCGCTGGGCTGGTCCCCCACTCCTAATAATAGTGGCCCCTATCCCGCCGGTACACCCTATCCTGCTCGTACTCGTGGCGTGCATGTACTGTGGCGGGGCCGGTGCTGCGTGGTGGTGCCTCGTGGCTGTGCTGCATGCTGGTGGTGCCTATGGCTATACTCATGCCTCGCACTGTGCTCAAGCTAATCCCTCGTAGTAGTACCTTCCCCATTCAGGCTGCCAGCAGCAGCAAGCTGCCCTCGTAATAACCGCACTGCGCCCTACGAAGCGGTCCTCTCTCGCTATAACAGCCACTAAATCTGGGTGCAGGGTATGCTTCCTAGCTTACTTTCTCCCTACCCACCACACCAAAATGAACTCAGTGCACCCGACGCCGCCCACTATATCATCTCGCTGCCTCTCTCTCGCTACCCAACTGGGTCAACGGGTTGTGGTGCGCAGTGCAAGGGGGCCTCTACATCATCCCTCCGGTACTGTGGGAAGGGAGGTGGCTCATCCTGCCGCAGCCCCAATCCGCCGCTGTACCCTTCTCTCTAGGGGTATCTACTCATGCTCTCCGTGCCTCCGTCCAGCCTATCCAGAAAAGTATACTGGATCCAACGCATATCTCGGTCTCGCTCATCCTCGGGCCGATGGCCTCTGTAGGGCCTCCATACAATGTCTAGCATGGTAAAGCCCTCTAACATATGTCGGTAGTAGGCTACATCCCATCCTGCGAGCACCACTCGTGGCTGGCCCACGACCCCCAACCACCTCTGAAAGCCATATCTGTATATAATCTGTGGTCCCTCGCTTTCTGGGCAACCCTACTCGTCGTATATACATATGATGTGCTCATATGCCCAGCAGTGTAACAAAAATGTCGAGCAAATCCCAAATCGCCTCATCCGGTGATAACCCCACAGCTCTCTGTATAGCTACACCAGATATACTGGTGCCTAGGCATAGCACGTATGCTCCTCTACCATCTCGTGCAACACTCCCATCAAATCCCATGGGAAGCGGCCTCCCTCTGAGTCCGGGAGGGCGAAGCATGTGATACCTATCATCATCAACACGGCAAGCCGTGTCTCATGTCTGTGCGCGCGATACATATCGCCATAGGCAATGCTTGCACTGTGATAAGTCAATAATGCAGCTGCATCCCCAAATACCTGAAGAATGTTGTCCATCGCCGTCTCTCGCATCTACCTGGAACACTGCCTCCCCTACGATCGGCAGTCTCAGGATGCGATACACATCCTCTAGGGTAATAGTCATCTCTCCAGTAGGGAGATGGAAAACATTGGTCACCGGATCCCATCTCTCGATGAGGGCAACCATAAGGCTGTGGTCCCTATCCATAGCCCTATACCGCTGGACTCCGCCGAGTCCCACCTCGCGCATAATGGCCCACTGCGCTGCGGACACATGTGGCCGCATCCATCTCAATAGCGGGGGCATCCGATCCCATCGTAAGCTGCTGACGTGCCTAGCAAAAACAACCCACTTCATTAGACCTACCCTTTACAAAAATAACTACCTTAACCCTCTATACCCCCTTTTACCCACCCGACCACACCCCGACTCTATAACACACATCTACACCCACCTATCTTACCCTAAAACATCTACGATATCCCCTTTCCTTATCTCACACCCTACCAACCACCCCGATCTACTATCACCATCTAACTATGCCCCTACCAATTTAACACCTCCTAATTCATACCCAACACCTAATCTATCCTAACCGAACCAACCACACAACCACCCCATTTCCCCCCCACCCCAATCACTTTTCCTATCAACTCTACCCTCCCTCTTCACCCCAAACAACAACCAAACAACAAAACACAAAAACCAACAACAACAAAACACAAACAACAAACAAAAACAACAAAACAACAACCAAAACACAAAACACCACAACAACAACAAAACAAACACAACAAACAATAACCAAAACACAAAACACCACCAACAAAAAACAAAACAAAAAAACCTAACTAATAAACCTAATTCAATGACCTGCAGACGGTCACCTTGACCGCCACCGGTCCCCTACCCAGCACATCCTATACACCGGCACCGGTCGACATACGACCGACGCCGGTCTACCAAAAACTCCACTTTGTGCAAATATTTGGTGACCGATGCCGGTCGCCTAGTGACCGACATCGATCACATCGCCTGTGTCCAGAGCCAAACCCGACGCGCCCCCAAAACCATCTTTTTGCCTATTTCTACCCCTTTTTTACCCACCGGAAAACCCTACAAACCTACCCACCCTACCGCTTTAGCCTAACTAACCTACTTACCCACTCCATTTTTCAAATTACATCCATTTATTCATTATTTCATTAAATTTTGGATTCCTACCCAAAACCCAAATCTAAACTTAAAATCATTAAATTCACATAATTAGAGGTTTAGAACCTACCGCATGACGACTACACGTCATCGTGGTGGGATAGGTGGTGGTGGTCCACTGGTCCAAGACCTCCTCGCTCTCTCCCGGCCGTGCCATGGCTATAAATCTCCTCTGCTGGGTCCTCCACCAATCAAATTCTACCTCCTACTCACTGGGGTCTACCAATCACTCACTCCTCCACTCAACTACTGACCAACTCAACATACAAACTCAACAAAATCAATTTTAAACCTGCATAAGCCAGTATTGGTTATCAAATTGACAATGTGACAATGACAGGCCATATTTTTCTTTTTATAGGTTTTTTACCTATAACCGATATCGGTTATATTGTGCCCTAAACCACCGGTATCGGTCATCTAACCGATACCGGTCATAGCTAACCGATATCGGTTTAATACCTTTTTCACCACAATTTCTGCCCTTATTCACCAATCTCCCTTTCTCACCACATCGCCTAAACCCTCCTTTGCTAAATAGCCTTTTTTGACTTCATTGGCCCAATTCAAGGCCGCAACCAACCAATCAGGCCCGACCCAAGGCCGCAACCAACCATTCGGCCCGACCCAAGGCCGCAACCAACCAATCAGCCCAACCCAAGGCCGCAACCAACCAATCAAGCCCGACCCAAGGCCACAACCAACCATTTGGCCCGACCCAAGGCCGCAACCAACCAATCAGGCCCGACCCAAGGCCGTAACCAACCATTTGGCCCGACCCAAGGCCGTAACCAACCATTTGGCCCTCGACTCTAAGGCCAACCAACCAACCAATCGCCCAACCCATGGCCCTCACTAATCAATCGCCCGACCCAAGGCCGCACCACTTAAATACCTCGCCCAAAACCAACAAATTACAATTTTATCCACCCATCATGTAGCTTTTTGTTCAATCAAGCTCACCTGTTCGTGTTTTAGCATGATTAGGGTACTTGACTTGATTAGTTGACCAACTTTGCCTAGACCAAGATCGTGACATTTATCTCAACCAAACCAACCATTTGGTACTACCAAACATGCCTAAACGCTCTGTACCTTACCCGTTATATCCCCTGGAGCTACTTCCTATGCCTTGGATACTAGGATTATATCACCCTTGTTTGGATAAACTATCAACCTTTGCCTATGAATTGCTTGTTTGCTCTTCAAATCATGTACCCTGGTCGCACTACTACATTTCAACGTGCGTCTCGCTTCCTCGACCTACCCCACCATCTTACCATCATCTCAACACCATTTACCCTTTATCAACCCTATCCCTGATTTCACACTACCTCAATCTGTGATAGATTTGAGGGGATTACCTATACCCTTAACAGAGTAACCACTTATTATTGTCAAGCACAGCTTTACAAGAAAAGCTACACGACAACAAGGGGCTAATGTAGACACCAAATTTGTGTCTTACGACCCCCCGTGCCCCGCATCTCATTTCGCAACCTAGCCTCACCACCTAAACCTTGCACAATTATTTATTAATTACCTTATAATTAATAAATCCACATCTCCAAACCCACCACCACATTTTGCCACCTCATCATGACCTAGCCCTAACCCTAAAATAACCTAATTAAGACCTATAACTTGGTCTACATCCACACCCATGACTAATTACTCCTCACCCGCACCAAAATCAACCTAATAATGACTTGACCAAGCCCACAACTAATTCCTCGGGAGAAAAGGAGGGAAAGTTGGCTACTTTACTAAAAATAGTCCACTTTGACTTAATTGATATCGGTTCCTACTCGACCACCGCCGCACGTAACCACCATCGGTTCCCCGTAAATGACCTCCCCCAACCAAAAATGAGGACTTGGGATCTGGAATCTGAAAATTCATTGAAAAGATCGGGAATTCACTTGGCCGAGCAGAGACAAGTGAAGGAAAGAAAGGAGTTTACAGAGAAGGACATCAAGCCCAAGACTGCAACTGAGTAACCAGAGCCCAGTGACACTCATCCAAGCATTAGGAGAGAAGATAGCTCATCTTTGATTGTCCGATCATCCTACTTGAGCCCTGCCTTCGTTATCACAGTCTTTGGATCTATATCTTCATCAGGAACTAGTAAGTAGTATCTTGTATGTTCTTTTGATAACATTTCTTGAACTTCAATCACAAAGAATTATAAGTCTATTCCTAGATCTACTACCCTGGTAACACCCTACATCTAACTATCATTCCTCTACCCCTACATTGCCCCAAGAATAGCTCCCATACCCTCTGAGTCTTCTCCATCACCCCATTACCTATCCCCAATCATTTACTAGCCTTATAAACACCATAGCCACCTTATAGCCAACCTTCACTAAAAGCCCCTAAACCATTTCCCCTACCAATATCGGTTAGCGTAAACCAAGACACGGTGATGATGATTGCATCGGTCACATGTGATTCAAAACCAAAATAGCCCTTTTCCTCTATTTTTTTAACAAGGTAATTAAATTGTAATTTTGCAATAATTTGTGTTAATTCATATTAGCAGGGGAATCGACCACCTTCGAAAGGAATTTTAATACTTCCTGGGCCCAAGGCAATTCCTCATTTATTGTCTAATTAGAATCTAGTGGTCTTGTATTCTTACTTGCAGTAGTCCTTCCTGCACAAAAAGGAGTTCTTCGCAATCGATCCGATCTCTCTCTACGGTACACACACACCCTCTAAACATTCAACAGTATTCTCCTAGCCCTAACCCTTATCTCTGCTTTCAAGAGAATGAAACGATAGAAGCAACTCTATTCTAGAACCGAAACCTCCTCTCGTACCACTACCTTTTACTTTGTTTTTGGTGTTTTGGTGGTTCTTGGTTTGCCTTGGTGTGTGGCAGCCATTTTTGTCGGTTTCTTAGCTAGTTTTTGGTGGCTTTGGCTCATGAATCCTTTTCCCAATGGATTATTTTGGCACTTGGTCTACGTTTTTCTTGTGGCACTCACTGGGAGTGCCCATCCCCGAGCAAGAGCTGATGTTGGTGCCCATTTTAATCCTCTATTATATTGCCATCTTTCCCCTTTGGTTTTCTTTCTCTTAAATGTTTTCTTCAAATTTGGTGGTCTGTAAATTTCCCCATCCAGATTGAATGCTTTGAAACGCTCACAAACTTATCATTTTTCCCCAATTTGAAAGAAAAATACATGTAGGCTCTGTTTTATGCCCTAAATTTCCAAATCCACGGGCCTCTATCATTTTTTCCATCTTTTCCCGCTCTTTAGAGCTCATGGTTACTTTTTTGTACTTATTTTTCCTAAAATCCTTTTCTATGGTTGAAAATTGCTTTCAACCACTTTACATTTTCCTTTGATTGAAAAATTCCTCACCCACGAAGAAAAAATCAAATTCGGGCATCTCTGGCAAATTCTATGTTTTTTTCGGCAAATATACGGGTGTCATTTGCCCTTCAAAATTAATCCTAAAAATGTCTCCTATGTGGCTTCTTGTGGTTAGACAAGGTTCGGTGAGTTTATTTGAAAACTTAACGTTTTTGGTTTTTGGAAAAAATCAAACTTTTCCCGCAACCCCGTAGGTCTCAGAGGAGGACATGTGTCACGCTCTTGTTCAAAGGTGGGATGGAAGGTCAGGGGAACTTAGAAGTTTTGGGCCCTTTTTAGTGAAAGGGAGAAAAGTTGAGGAAAGGGCTCTGGTTTGCATCATTACAAAGGGAGACACGTGGCAGGTGTAGAGGAGGGTGTGGGTGGGCGAAGGAAAGGGAAATTGTTCCCTCTTTGCAAAATGAGTCAGAATGGAAGTTTGAAGTGTTGGCCCGTAAATGAACCACAGGAGACACATGGCGGGTAGAGCAGGTCATCAGGTCGCCAGAGGAAAAAGGGAAAATTTTTCCTTTAGGTAAAAATACTTAGAATGAGAATTTGAGGCATGGCTCGTGAAAATTAGAAAGTGACACATGACAGGGAAGAAATCGGAGGCACGGTCCCATGGAGGTAAAGTGAAACATTTTCCCTTGGCAAAAAAGGGGTTAAAATGTGAAATGAGCCCATGGATCCTCAGTGATTGAGGTGGAGGTGTGGGCTCGTGGGGAAAAAGTGAAACTTTTCCAAATTCCAAAAAGGGTGAAAATGTGCATAATTGAGTCAAGAACTTCAATGGGACCCACCATATGCCATGTGTCAGCACCAAATTTCAAGGGCGGAGGGGCGGAGAAAAAGTCAAAATTTTACATTTTTCCAAAGATGTTAAAAAGTCAAAAAATGATCCCAAATCCATTCCTAATCATATTTTGACACATGGAGGGCTCAGATTGAAGGAAAAATGGCAAATCAACTAGTAATTGTGCATTTTTCATTTTGTCACCGCTTTTCTCCAGAAGTGTGGAAATGTGAATTTTGCATCAATTTTCATCAAATTTTTGGCAAATTCTAGTTGTTTGTTCCTACAAGGACCAATACAAGTGGTTTTAGGGATCAATTTACAGATTTGAGGTGTTTTTGAAATGATTTTTTCCCCAGCCCATCCAAAACATGAAATATCAAATCAAGAAGTTACGAATCAATTTTTTGAGGGATAAGGATGAAATGATGAAATTAAAGGGGTTTGCATGCTTAGAGAATGAAAAACATTCCTCCACAATGGATAATGATGAAGGATTTGTAATGATTCACCTTTTTGAAACACCTGGCAATTTTTGTTGCAAATATGTTAAACATCCCTATCTGCGAATCGTGTTGGAATTTTGTAAAAACTTGATGTCTTTGGGCATATATTCTTTTCTTGGGAAAGAAGGATCAAATGTAATTGAAAATTTATATAATGCATGTTTTTTGACATTCAAAAGGTTATAGAAAATTAAAATTTCATGGGAAAATCTAGGAAGAAGCCCATTCTCTAAGAAACCACCTGAGAACCATTTATAATTCCTTTTACATCATATTTGTATCATGTTGAGTTGGTTTCAGTTGTAAATTCATCAAAAATCTCTAATATTGTTCTTATAACATTCCCCTGCTGATAGATTTTATCATTTTTTGATTATTTTGTGCTGTCTCTTGGAAAAATTTCCATGCACTTATGTTTTAGAATGTTTTCAATTTGTGTTTCTTGCTCCTGTTGTAATCTTGTGTTTAAAATCTCTCTTGACCACACATGGTATCATTTCTTGTTGATAGTTTAGTGGAATTTTCAATCTCACATTCAGAAGAGCTTTCATCTGATAAAGAGATAAATAGATTTAAAATCACTTTACCTTCCTTGAATTCAAAGATTATTTGTAAACCTTTGGGTGCACCTTAGGTCATGGTAAAATAGAGATTTCTGGATGCTTTGTTGGTTCATCTGCTTCAAGATTTTGTGGTAGGTTGTCAAATATTGTGTGGAAGAGTGTAGATTTGGGCCTCCATTTGGTGCACATATCCTAGTTGAAGGAGTACCTTAACCCCTTTGAAGCATTTTGTTGTTTAGGTCTTACAAATTCCCTGCAAAGGTCCTCAAAGAATTTGGAAAATTTTGGTTAGTCTTGTCTAATATCTCCCACCAAAAATTCATTCAGAATAACTAATCCTACCCCATATTACCCCTACATTGCATTTTGTGTCAACAAAAGAATTCAATCCATCTAAAAAAATGCACAAAGCAAATCAGGACCATACAATGTCTTCAGTAACCCTTTCCTTGCATTGAAAATATCTCCATATTCTAGGAGTGACAACTTGTGAAAGTTAGATTTGGAGTGTTGATCATATTTTCCGAGGACCCTTTCCATAATATTTGCACAAATTGAGGGATATCTTCATCTCTTTCACCATTTGAGGGTTACAAAATAGGTCCTCTTACCTTGGCTGAAAGGCACAACCTAAAACAGTTAGGACAAGATCAAGTCCTATTTGAGTGCTATCCATCTCTCCACAAATCTGAGTGCTAGTTAGATCACATCCCCGACTACAAAACAACACACATCATGATCTATCTGACTTCAAGCTTCATGCCATATCTATGATGCTTCTCAAACTGAAAAGGAGAACAAATTTGGGTACCAACATGCTTCATTAGAATATTCATACCAAAGATAAGCAGTATTATAAAGGGTCATGGTAGGGTCAGTTTCAATCTTCATCTCCTCTAGAGTGGATCTTCATGAGTAACACCTGCAATCATCAAGGTAATATTTAAAAAGTGTTCCTAAACACTCAAAAGTGTCTTTGAATTATACAAAGGGATAGATCATTATCATTCAAGAAGGTGCGTAAGTTCATTGTTTTAAGAGTTTCAAAAGGCAAATAATTCAAGGAAAATGTGCCCATTCCAGAGGATTCTCATTAGAGTGTTTAATTTGTAAAGTTATTCAATAAGGAAGCTACTTCATCATAAATATCATTCCCTTCTCTTCTTCCCTATCTTCCCTCCCCTTTCCCTCCCCTTTCTAATTCTACGTTGGGCTTCATCATTATATTTCATCCTATTTTAAAATTGTAGAAGTATTTTCTAAAAATTATAAGAGAAATACTAAATTTTGGAACATGAAAGGTCAAAAGTGGAATATCAATGTGAAGATTCATGTGAGGGGAGATGAGAGGCAATTTAAATTTCTATAAATTTGGATGGCTTCTCCATTCTAAAGGATCCAAATTTTGAAAAATTCCACTTTGTAGCAATTTTGGATTGTAGTTGTTGAACTTTGTGTCAAAGCACAAGAAATAAAATCTACATGTTGAGACAACAAAAATGAATAAGTCTCAGAGCGTATGATTAGCATGAGTGGAAGACAATGTAAGAAGAACAAGCATGAGAAAGCACATGCAAGGATAACTTATTTGCACATAGATAGCTTGAATAGTTAACTAGTTTTGGAATGAAGGGATAGAGTTGGACATGGAGCACGTAGAGGTTTGCACATGGGATCGAAATGGGTTTGAGACTTAGCCACATTTTGGGTTATGGTGTTGCATGGAAAACATGTGAGGACATGAGTCGGCATGATAGTGGATAAGGTTAGAACTTGGAGACTTGCAGCCCAAGGAAAGAATATTCCAAAAATAATCATTGTTTTTAAGAGTTGTAAAGTAGAGTTAGTTATGGGTTTGCACGGCACTTGCATGTTTATAGTAGTCAATTATGGCAGGGGTATGATGACATTTGGAGTGTGGTTTTCTCTTGAGTGATGTGGAGGTGGTGAAGGAGAGCTCCCACTCTATTTATATAATGCATTTGGATCTAAAATAGGGAGGAATGAAGATGGGTGAAGAGGGATGAAATGGGATTCAAAGGAGGCAAAGAAGATGTGTGATGTGAGGAAAGAGATGTAAGAGAGACTTTAGATGCACAAGGGAGAGCATGGCTAAAAATATTTGAGTAGATTCATTTTGTAGGGTTAGGATGCTATTTCTTGATGTATTCAGTTTGTTATGACCATTTTTGATGTAACATGGCTACTGTAAACAATTCTGAATCAATATATGAGGTGGATTGTTCTTAATATCTATGTTTATGGGTCCAAACGCTTATGTTATTCATATTGCTCATGGTTCAGTTATGATTCCTCTGTATTTTGATAATGATTACGTTTATTTTATGGTGCATATGTGCTTGGATATTGTTTCTTTACCTCTATGCTAGAATGAATGTATGTATTTTTGTTTATGTAATATTTATCCATTAACGGTGAACATTCTTACAAGGATCACATAAAAGAGGGACTCAAAGGTGCCTTTATGCACCTCGAGTGAGTGTCCATTTCAGGATGGATGATGTGTCGACGTGCCTCGTGTTTAAAGGTAGCAGGTAGAAGTGACTACACTACATTTCTTATATTTCCCTTCCTCATATGTTCTTCTTTTTCTCTCATTATACAACTATGTGAATGTCAAAAATAATAAAATATTTTGTGGATTTTCATGATGAGGAGATTGATAAGACTTTGTGCTCATAATATCATCTCATCTTGATGTTTGTAACAAGGTTGTTATTCTTCTATATTGAATGTTTGAACTACTCGTTATCGGGTGTGAAAACTACAATTGGCCTACTCACGATAGTAACTTTCCTTTCCTAATTTCCCTCCTTCTCCCTACATCATTGTAATTTCCTCCCTTGTACCCTTGTACAAGAATCTTTCCATAGGTTTAGTGGAGTGTCCCTATGTGATCCTCAGCATTTTGGCCAACCCATAGAATTTAGATTAACATTATATTGGTTACATTCAATAATAGAGCTACGCAATTCAATGCAGAGGGGCGTATCCCGTGAACATTGGTGGAGACACCTAATTTTCCACACCAAATTTTTTTCTCACAAATGCCTTTCAATGACTATGAAAATATCTCAAAGTTATATACAAGTGTGAAAATCATTTCTCATCTTGAAAATATCCTTATTTCAGGTTTATTTATAAGTTGGCTTGTATGAATGATTTTTGCATTCAACTAAGGTATTACATGTTGTCAATGTGTCCTTAAAATGTGAAGCTACAAGAATTATCATTCTCTTGGCATTAGAGTTTTTTTTTATAATGATTGCATCTTGTCAATTATGATGTTCTTTGCTTCTATATATGGTGAACGTAATGTTATGGTGTTTCTACATTAGTATGAGCCCGACATGTATACTATCACAAAGGTGTCTCGAGATATGTGGAAATATCCTAAGAAAATATTGAAGGATTTAGGTATGTTCATATGTATGAAGAGTGAAAATTTATCATAAAGATATTTTAAAAAAATAGGATCATGAAGGCATAAACATTGTATGATGGAATGGTGCAAAATAGAGCTACTGATCCAAGGAGTCTTGGTCCTATTGTATCATGTTTCTCATGTTAATTAGGTGTATGATCAAAATGATACAATTTTAATAAGATCTTTAGAGGAAGTGTTCAAGTTGAAAATGTAAAAAAATGTGTAGAGTTTGAGTGCTCTAAGAAGGTACAAATGGCAGGCTTCATGATTTTTAGATTCTTCTAAGGCATGGGGAGCATACTGTGAACTTGCTCAACCATTATTAATGTCTAAAAGAACTAGTGAGATAAGGAAAAGGATTGGTAATTGCTATTGTTAGTTGTGTGACTCAACCTTTTATAACTTCATGAGAATAAGAATAAATTGACTTAAACACATCTTTAGGACTCGTTAAAAGGTATTTTTATATCTCCATAACTTGATTTCAAGCTAAGAAACAATTTTTTTGCATTTCATTAAAAAAGGAAATTATGAGTCTAGGGGGAGCTTTGAAAGTGTTATATAAGTTGAGTATTGGCTTTTAGAGCTTAGATAAGTTGGTCACAAAGGTATTGAAGATCATTTTTAGGGTTTATAGCTCTAAAAGAGGATATGAAGGATTTAGATGCAAAATTATTGACTTTGAGTATGGTATAGTCTTAGAAAGAAGATGTGGATCATTAATGAAGGATAATAAGAGGTATATCAGCTTAGGGGGATCTTTGTTGTGGGCTTTATTAGGTCCATAGGATCATCAAATGTTATTAAAGGAGTCAAAGAAGAACAAGTCCAAGATTACTCTGGGAGCTTCTTGTGCATACAAGTCAATCTTTGCATTTCCATCAGATCTAGTCATGTGTTGTCATTTTCCATGTCTTGTAGTTGGTATAGCATTTTTCATCGATGGAAAAGGGGGAGAGAGGCATAAAGAAAATGGAAATGAGGTCATGTAGGTTTTGGCCATGTTGGTTTCCATCAATGTTTCTGAAGGTGGTTTTCATCAATAAAAAAGGGGGAGATTGTTTTCCATTGTGTGTTTATGTTGTCATTGATGTAAAATCCATTGATGAAAAAGGTTGTCATGAGGTTATATGAGTATACATGAGGTGTCATTATGAAGTTAAGCATGAAAATGAGGTGGAGATGTGATATTTGGACCAAATCAATCTTATTAGAGCATGGTGGTAATGTACCCGAGGTTTATGGTGAGTTTCATGTTTGTATTCAATGGTTTGAGGTGTTTTAGGGTCCTTGGGAATCAAGCAAGTGAGAATCAAACATGTTGGCATAGGTAAGTCATTGTGGCTAGAGCGATTCAGATGCATTTGAGATATGTGATGAGTTTGAGTAGTTATAGTATGTTGTTATGATGCTTCATGACAAGTTTAAGCTCAATATGTCAAGGAATTTGAAGATATGCAAGTTTGTTGAAACCGTCAAGAAAAAGTGGACCTTTTGATACTCGTTGTGAATTGTATGCTTTTCATGGGGACATGAGCTCTTCTGAATAGATTCTAAGGTAAGTTATGAAGCTTTCACAAAAATAATGAGGTGTTTTGATTGTCACATTTTTTTGAACAATCGTTAACAAGGTAAAGAGATTTGAAACCCTAGCTAGGAGAAACTTGGAGAAAGATGTGTCTACTAGCCTAGTTTTTCTTTTTTTTTATAAAAATATTATTGAATTTTGTATAGGAATCTACCATATTTCTAGAAAGGTAAGATAGAGTAGGTGAAATTATGTGGACCCCACCTGAAAAGGATTATTTTCAAGAGTTCCAGCTTTGTGGAAAAGTCTCCCAAAGATGGTAGTGACAAAATTAGAATTTAGGTTATTCATGGATTTTTATAGATGTTCATTAATTTTTTAGGTCATGATGATGCTGAAAAATTACAAAGTGTGCCCTATTTATGAAGACTTATTTTTGGGGCAATTTGGAGTAACTTTAAGTAAAAGTGGAATACCGTGAGCTAAAAGATGATTTAGGATTTGATTCAAGTTTTTATAAATTTGGTTCTGATATAGTTCTAATGGTGTATCAAAATTGATGTTTGGGCATGGTATGAAAATATTATGACCTACTATTTGAAGGTCAATATTGAAGGATGATTGTTCTAAATAGGTGCCAAGTAACTTGATGAGGTAAGTGATGGTTTATTAGTTTTTCTTTATTGTTGAAGGTTTATGAGTGATTATACATCGTTTATAAAAAAATTCCATGCTTTGGTTGACTTTGTAAATGCTATTTTCTATGATGGAGAATGTTGGGCTAAGGGCCGCCTTGAGTCAAAGAAGGGTTAAAAGCAGCTTTACAATGATTGGCTTGATTGAATTCCTTCCACTTAGAGTTGGAAGGAGTTCTAATATTTTATAGAAAGTTTATTCAGATATATTTTTATTGGTATAGGTTTTGTTTCTTGGTGATTTTATTTTATATCTCTTTTAGGCAAATTTGTGACGAAGAAGGTAACAACTATTTCAAGACAAGTTTATTCTTATTGGAAGATTTAGTTGGTCAGGGCATGAGATGGATGAGTTCATGCTTGATATTACCTAGAGAGTGAGGAGGTGTGAATTTTTTTCTATTAAAGGAAATTGGAGGTCTTGAAAGTGTCATAAAATATGCAAACTAGTTGAGTTTACAAAACTGGTTTTTGGAGAGCTTGTTTTGGTGTTTTGTAAAGTTGTTGTGGTTTGAGAATGTGGATGTTTCACAAGTTATAACTTGCATAGAAGGTATGTAAAGGTCTTGAGGTTTTTATAGAGTGGTAACATTCCATATTTTAATTCATCTTAATGGGTCTTGAGGTGCAAAGGTAAAAACAAGGTGCTAGAAATAATTGTTTTGTGAAGGAAATGAACTAGTGGGCCCATTTAATGAAATATTTGATTGGTTAAAGTAAATGTGCTACCATGTATGATGTTTTTATGCTATATTATGAATTTGTGGTGAATTTTAGAACTTGAATAATCATGTTTTTGGTATGAGTGGATTTTTATCATTCCAATGATAGGGTTTTAAGGATTTTTGGTGCATGATGAGTGGTTTTTGCATGGCTAACCTATATGGGTCATATGTGACCATTGTAATGAGTTTATTTTAATTTTTTGTATGATGTATTTTTTGAATTATTCATGAAGGTCCAATATCTCCTAGGTTATAAGGAAGAGAAGGCTATAAAGGTGAATTTTGAGCTCATTTTGTGAGTTAGTGTTGCATGGGTGAAAAGTGTGACCCATAGGTGAGTGAATAAAAAGTATGAAGGCTGAGTTTCAGAGCTGAGATAGTGAATGACAGGTTGAAGAATGTTTTTAATAGTGTGTGCAAGGGTCTGATTATTTGAGAACTGAATAAAGTGCAAGTTTGAAGACTTAGGGTTTAAGCAAGGGTTTGAAGGAGTTTGGAGCTGAATTTTCTTATCACAATCAACTGGGTTTTGCATCATATCATCAGTGATATCTTCATAAAATAATTTTATGATGATTCATATTCATGCATGTCTCTTATTGTGAGTAATATCAATAAGGGTTTAATGGTTGGTGCTCCTTTTTGGGTTGGTTATTCACTAAAGAAATCTCTTGTGATGTGTAATATTCACTTGATTCTTTGTTGTGTATAATATCAATAAAGTTTTCAGTGGGTTTTATTATGTATAAGGGTTTCCCACTTACATACGGTGTTCTTGTGTTGTGTACTTTATTTTTGCTCTTCTTATTGATGTTACATATCTTAATAAGCACACATGGTTATGAATGTTATATGTACAATCTAGTTGATGAATGTATGGTTTGGTAAATGAAGTAAAAATCATTGAAGGACTAATTAAGCTCCCCTCTTAGTCCATTGTTCTTTCAACAACTATCACATGACCTAGATTCCCACTAATGTCTTCCTTTCCTTACAAAGCTCCACATCTTCAAATTGAGCCTCTATGAGTTATTCCATCCCTACTTCTAAATTTCCATATCATTAATCATTTGAGAACATGATGCAAAATCTCTCACCGAGGGAGTATTGAATCCTAACTATTAACGCACTCCCTACAACTAAAAAATATGGGATACTTGACAAGAATCCACTATATGATCCTAACGTAAGAAATGTTATTTATTTCATCCCCGCATGTTGAGCCTATAAAAATGACTAAGTCCTAGAGTAGAGGATCAGCACATGTGGAAGATAGTGTAGGAAGAAGGTGCATGAGGAAGAGTGCACAGTATAAAAAGGTTTGCACGTGGGAGAATAAATTTTTTTGAGAGTTAGCCACATTTTAGGTTATGGTGTTGCATGGAAAATATGTAGGGATATGTGTAGGCATGATAGTGGACAAGGCTAGAACATGGAGACTTGTAACCCAAGGAAAGAATATTCTAGAATATAATCATTTTGTTTAAGAGTTGTAAAGTAGAGTTAGTTATGGGTTAGCTAGCACTTGCATGTTTAGAGTACTTGAGTATGGCAGGGTATGATGACATTTTTCATGTGGTTTTCTCTTGAGTGATGGGGAGGTAGTGAAGGAGAGATCCCACTCTATTTAATAATGTGTTTGGATCTGAAATAGATGATGGATGAATATGGGTAAAGAGTGATGAGAATAATATGGAAGAAGGGAAGATGTGTGATGTAGGCAAGAGATGCAAAAAGAATTTAGATGCACAATGAAGATCATGGCTAGAACTATTCGATTAGAATCATTTTGTAGAGGGTCGATGATGTTTCTTAATATATTTGGCCTGATATGACCCTTTTTGATGTAATCAGTTACTATAAACAATTATGAATCAATATATGAGGTGGATTATTCTTAATATCTATGTTTATGGGTTGAAACCCTTGTGTTATTCATATTACTCATGATTCAGATCTGATTCCTCTGTGTTTTTATAATGATTACACTCATATTATGGTGCATATGTGCTCAGATGTAGTTTCTTTACCTCTATATTAGAATTAATGTATGTATTTTTGTTACTGCAATATTCCTTCATTAATGGTGAAAATTTTTACAAGCATCACAAAAAAGAGGTGCTCGGTGCATTCACATGCCTCAGGTGAGCACCCATTTTAGGCTGAATGATGTGCCAATGTGCCTAGGGTTAAAAAGGAGTAGGTAAAACTAACTACATTTTGGTTTTGTTAATGGGACCTCTTTTGAATTTGTTGAAATAATGGTGTGTGATGGTAGAGCACTTGAATTTGGCTAGCATGGAGACATGTATTAATAACATGGAGGATGAGTTTACACAGAGATTCATTACTATACCTAAGTTTGATGCACGTACATGAGTAGAGGATCATTTGTATCGTGAGCTCTATAAAAATTATTTTTTCATTTTCCACTAGAAATGTAAGAATGGTTTCTAGTGTATTCATCAAGGATGATTTGGTACTATCAACCTCATGTATCAACCCAAGAAGATTATCAATGGCTTCATAATGTTGATCTTATTTGGACTTGTGTCATTGATCATTGGTGGAGTGGTGTATTGACTAGCTATATGTTGTAGTAAGTGGTTTCTACTTATTCTTTCCTAGAGATTGTTGAGTTTGAGTTCTTGTGAGATCTAAGGGGATATTTATTGTGCGGTATACCACTATCCATCAAGATCCCAATCATCAATCTGATTTTATAAGTATTTCCTATAGCTAGCTAAACTCCCACTAGGTGCGGGACATAGAAGCAAGTGTGGTGAGAAACGGAATATCCTACGGAAAAAGTGGAGAGAGAAGAGAGGTGGATCAAGTATAATGAAACTCGAGAGAGGTAATTAGTGAGACAACATGAGGTTACATGAACGATGGATGTTTAGAGGTATACGTTGTGGGAAGGATTTGAGTTTCACATGAAGGACGTGGAACCTGAGAAATCTGTGCTACCCCATCTTATAAATCATGGAAGGATAACCCCCTCATCTTCTGATGAGATCTCATCAAATGGAGAAAGGATATGGACCATAGGCACACATTTGAACCCACATGGTAACCAAAACCTTGCACTTAGTTTTCCCATTTCCGAGACGAGTATTGTTATTACAAACTGGTTGGAGTTCGTAAGAAAGAAGCATCGTGTAGATATAATTTTATATTACATCCATCTATGGCCACACATACATTTCCTATGTTTGGTGGTATCCTTTTAGGCACATCATTTGGACAAGGTGTGGGCTCGTAGAATGTTGGCATCACATCTAGAACTTGTTCAACTTTGTAGAATATTAGAGCTCGCTTTAGTACAATGGTGTGAATGCAGAGTATGTAACATCCCTATTTCATGATTACAAAAGTAGGGGATTTTTTTATATCAATGTTCACTACTCTAAATTCAACATTTAGAACCACATTAAATCTTCTAATCAATCCTACAACAAAAACCAATATGTAGTTGTTATGACTCGGTGTAACTGATCTCTCATATTTCATTTCAATGATGACTTGGTATAGAACCAATCTCTCATATTTCATTTCAATGATGAATCAATATAGAACTGATCTCTCATATTTCATTTCATTGTATACTTAGTATACTTGCGGTTCCCTTTTTCATTTAAGGGCTCATCAAGTGCAACTAACCAAGGGCTTATCTAGGTACTTGTTACGAGTACCCATCCTATACACTACACATTAGTCTAGTGAATTTAAGACAACACAACCAACATCTTGTGATATTTTGGCCAAAATTTCAAACATGTTTTCCATGTCTATATTCCAAAATGGCATGCTTGTCATGAAGTAATATGTCTTTCACCACACTTGAAACTTTTATCTTGATTAGACTTTCTTGACTCATGTCAATCCTTCTCATTTCCATATTAAATGCTAAGAAGAGATAACCCACATGGGCTAGTGCAGATGATCCACTTACAATAACTAAGGGTCATTAAGTGTATTCGAATCGACCCCTGTCACTTTGAGTACACTCCATCACCCATAGTCAACGCAAGTAAACTTTGGTCAGTAAACCATGGACTCGTCACTACCTAGTGCTTAAAAATGAATTGAGATCTCATTCTCGATACGATATAGATTAGATGATCTTAATGGGTTATTATTCCATAACGACATCTCCATAAAGACCACGCAATGAACCCCGTCATTGGATGGGTACTGTGCAATAGTGGTTATGCTGCAACAACCCATTAAGTTCTATAAATCTAAACATTCCTTCTTAACAAGTTCATTACTACCTTTAATTCATATCTTATTAATCCCACCCTACTTATTTTAAGCATTTAGGTTTCATTCCCGTTATCCCGAAAATTGACAAGGAAATTTGTAGGTTACTATACCAAAAAAATTGTTTTGGCCCCAAGGAAGTTTGTCAACATCTAAAATAGCCCAAAAATCCCTTTCAAAAAATCAAGTTGTTTCAGAACTTAGCCACTTTTTTCTTATCCTTAAGGGGAGAAATTTGTGTGTCGACATGAGAAAATTTGTGCCACTTTACAAAGGGGAGAAATTTATGTGTCAACATGAGAAAATTTGTGCCACTTTACAAAGGGGAGAAATTTGTGTGTCGACATGAGAAAAGTTGTGCCACTTTACAAAGGGGAGAAATTTGTGTGTCGACATGAGAAAATTTGCGCCACTTTGCAAAGGGGAGAAATTCGTGTGTCGACATGAGAAAAGTTGTGCCACTTTACAAAGGGGAGAAATTTGTGTGTCGACATGAGAAAAGTTGCGCCACTTTACAAAGGGGATAAATTTGTGTGTCGACATGAGAAAAGTTGTGCCACTATACAAAGGGCAGAAATTGGTGTGTTGACATGCAGAAAAGTGTGCCCTTTTACACTGGGATGCATTGATCATTTTTGTAAAATATTTAAAAAAATTTTTTGGCTTATACGATGACCTCATCCCTGTTGCACCATGGGATGTTGCCATCCAAAACTTGTCCGAGTCAATTGTTGACTTTTTAGATCTTTTCTAGATCTTTTATAAATATCTTGTAAGATATTTTGTAAGTAGTGGGTTTTCTTTTGTCTTCTTTCCTCCTATCCTTCTATAAATACTAGAATACTTGTTGTATTCCAGGGGTGAACATTTTTGTATGAAAAGAGAACTCGAGGAGAGAAAGACTTTGTGTTTTCTTGCAGTGTAAGAAATATTAATACACATATTCAAACTTTGTGCTCAATGTGTGTGTTATTTGTATAAGATATTTCTTAAGTTAGATCTATGTTTTTATTCTGTTAGATTCATTCCTACTATTTTCATCTATTCATCAGTATTTCTTTAATTGTTTATGCAAGTAAGTTTGGCTCTGTTTACTACCGGCTCAAAGCATAAACATTCTGACCTTTTCATCTTGGAATTCATTTCTTTCCTTCCTTTAGATCTAACCTCATTCGTTCCTTCCCTCCTACCTTTCTATTCATTGTTGGAACTACCTCTACTGGGATGAGATCCCAAACCCCCTGAAGTTATAATAGTGTAGATTTGCATAGATTCCTGCTTGATAGATTAGCAATAAACTAGTTTTGTTATTTGACGAAGAGGGGCTCTACCCTACACACTGTTGGCCTGTTTCCCCATGACCTACCTATCCGAATGAGCGCTTTTGGCGACTCTACTGGGATTAAACTAAGGAAAAAATTGTAAAAATCACTACCATATTGCAAATTTTAACCCTTTGTCGAAAATCAAAATTTTTGCATAAGTGATCATAACTGAAAATTTCCTTATGAAAATTCATAGATTTGGACCAGATAGAAACTTTTAGTTCACTAATTTTTACAAAACTTGTATATTTTAGTCGATTTGAGATTCGACATTTTATGATATTTTCAAAACCTTGCAAAATTCAGGTCAAAGATCTGAAAATTAGCCTACTAAATTGACCCACTTTTTATCCTTAATAATCATTGTTAGAAAACCACAATCGGTTGTTATTAAAAAAGGGTAAAATTAAATATTGAAAAATTACATCTTTGTAGATTTTTCCGAAAAAATAAAAAAATCAGCAAGTATAAATTTAAAAATTGTTGTAAATTTGCTCTCCCGATTGTTACTGAGATATGAATGGATATGTTGGCGGGTGAACCATTTACTCATAGTAGAATAGCTCATGGGGAAGTTGATCTAATTTTTGATCTACTTCAAAGGCACAATTTCAATATCACTCCAGCACAATTCACATCACTGAGCTCAGTAGATTGATTAGCAAGAAGTGCCTCACCTCCACAAAAGAGTTGGATTTCACAGGCGCCTTGACATCAACTTGCAATGCTCTTTACTAAGTCGAACCACACTCCCCGCTCACATTCTTATCCTTGCTTTTCAAATGGTAGCAAATGCCGCAAGACCATGGGGAAACGCCATGGGCCCTCTAGCACCGCCACATCCAAATAACCCCCTCCCTCACGGAAATCACAAAAATTTCCCTAAATTTGATGGGATCAAAATCAAAGCATGAACGTGCATATAGCTATTTTTATTATGTCATGCGAACATTCTAGACATAACTCATGAGGAAGTATCGATATGTCTCTTTCTCGAGACCTTGTAAGGGCTCTCGCAATGAGTGGTTCTAGCATTTACCACCCAGATCCATCACCACTGGGCCACATTGTGAACTACATTTGAAGATAGATACAAACCTTCAGAAGACACATTTTTGTTATTGTCACAAATCACTCACATGAAGAAGGAGACCAATGAAATTGTTATCCAAAATTCACCCCTGTGGTAATTTTGATAACATGTATTAAATTCTTCCGTCCCCGAGCAAGATAGATTGATTCAAGGCAAAAATCATGTTTGGGTCCCCTCGGCTTTTTCTAACTCTCCGTCCAAAAGAAAAGAGCAAGTTCTAAAAAAGGTGAAAATTTGCAAAACCAAGCTCGGGAAGAAAAAAATTCATGAAAATTGGCTAAGTCCTGGTCCAAGCGGCCCTTGTGACAGCTTGGGACGTCTGGGGCATGAACTAGCCGAAAAGCCTCCGTGGTCCATGCAAGCAATTGGAAATCCGGCCGTGGGGACGCGCATGGACATGAAAAGGTGAATCGGCCGAAGGTGAAAAAATTGACTAACTGTTGTGCAGATAAGGCTGGGACATCTGGGCCGTGAGGACGCGAAGGACGCGAAAAGGTGAAGCGGCTGAGAGCAAAGGCAGCCCATTTCGGTGGTTCAGAAGAATTTGTCCCAGACAGTCCGGGATAGTTGGAACAAAGGGACGCGAGGGACGCAAAAAGCCGAAGGAGCCGAGAGCCAATGGAAATATGCCACGTGTCTTCACCTCAAAGAGGGACAGGAAGCCCGAATCGGGCGGATCGGAGAAATTTGTCCCAAACAGTTTGGGACATCCAAGCCAGAAGTACGCGGCAGACGCGGGGAGCCGAAAGAGCCGCCGACGAATCAGAACATGCCACGTGTCTTCATGGATCGGAGCGGCAGAGGAAAGGGTGAGATTTTTACTTAATGTTTTGCCGAGTTTCCAAAGGTGAAGTTTGGAGCGTTGGCCCGAGCCAATAAAAAGAGGACACGTGTCCTAAGGAGAAGGGGAGTGCGGAGCTCGGGGAGGACTTGGAGAATTTGGCAAAAGTTTTGGCCAAAAAACTAAAAGGTAAAAGATGCCCCCACACCCCTGTCAACCAACCAAAGCGTGCCACGTGTCCCAAGTGGCGGGGCACGGGGGAAAAAATGGAAAATTTTCCAAAGAGTTAAAAAGGTCGAAATTTCAAGGGAAAGCCCGTGGAAAGGTGGAGGAGAGAGAATTGCTTAGTGAACCAGCACCTGACACATGGCATCCGACCAGCGGAGCGTGGAAATTTTTCAAAAAAATTCCAAAATGCAAAAAGGTCAAAATTTAAAATTTTTTGCCCGACATCCGTTTTTTGGGCCATTTTGCCCTAAAACTTCAGACCTTCATATCTTTTGATCCAGAGCTCGATTTGCACGTTCTTCATATCATTAGAAATCTTATGAAATTCTCTACAGGATTTCATGGTCAATTTTGAATTTTGGTTTAGTTTCAAGAGAGAAAATTCAAAACGGCTCTGGTATGTGTCCATGGGCATAAATGACCTTTCAAATGACCGAGTTTAATGCGGGATGGGTTGCATTCTCCTCCACCGGTCAAAAATGACAGGGTATGGGTTTTAAGGTCCCCATGTTGTTTTAATGCATTTACAAATAATGAGGAATGGGCTCCCACGTTTTGTACGTTTTCTCTCTCTTGGGCTCGACCCATGCAATGTAAAAGCCAGATTTGGCTCATTTCTTTTGTGGAACACTTTTGGCATAGAAAAACTTCTTCTTTCACCTCCAGCAAGTGATTGTTGTAAGAATCAGACCTCTTCAAAGATTGTAACAGTTTTCTACCTCTCTGAGGTTGTAATGCAGTGGTTTTGACATTGGAGATGATAATGCAAGCTTTGTGAATGAGTTTCAGTCCTTTGTTTGTATTATTTGCTTCATTTCAGATCCTAAATTATATCTTATCAGCCTGTGTATGTTTTATGTTGCAATCTTTGGTTTGTGTCTATTTGCATGACAAAAATATTCACCACTCCTTTTGATGCATCATCATCTTTAGTTAGTTTCAATTTTTGCACTTATATCCCCGTCTCCTTTGCAATTTAGAGTAGGATTAGGATCTCGAACCTCGTAGTTGTGCAAGCATTAGATATAATCAGAGGAGTTTGAGGAACCAGCCTCTAATATGGAGATTCCTCTCTCAGTTTCACAAGTCCCACACTTAGAGAAAGGATTCCATGTTGTGCAATCACACTGGATGCTAGTATGATCAAACTAGAAATCTGATCAACATCCAGGGGTGCTGTGATTTTGCACTAACAGTTTTGGCATGCCCGGTAGGACACTAGAGGTCTCATTTTTATTGAATCAAAGTTGATGTACATCTGCTGTAATTTTCTTTCTTAAAAAGAGATATTTACATAACTCGACTCAAGGGGAAGAATCAAATGGTTTCAGAGTGCAGCCTGAAAACTCATGAGAAGAGTCACCACAAGGTCAAGAGTTGGAGAAGAAGAAGTGATGTTTGAATACCTGTAATTATCTCCAAGAAGAAGGCAAAGAGGAAGAAGAATTCAAAGGTCTCCATCTCCACCAAACAGAACTCTCTCAACTCCTCCACCTGGTAGGCCTTTCATTCAGTCAACAAGGGTTTTAAGACCAATTAGAATGGCACAAAACAACCCCTATGTCAACTTCACAGGCAGCATCCCACTTGCCCTCAATGCACAACATCCAATTCCTATTGTAGCCTTGAAGAACATTCCCTACTTCACTGGAGAAAATCAGACTACTCTAGGTGATCATGTTAAAGACATTCCTAACCTTTGTGCAATCCATGAAATCAATGAGATGCAAGTGGCTGTCAAGTTACTGGCATCTTCATTCAAGGGGAAAGCATTGCAATGGTTTAGAAGCCTTGGAGCTGGTTCTATCACAAGTTGGAATCAATTGTGTATAGCACTTCATGAGCAATTTGGAGAAAAGGGAGACAACTTGTCTCTTTTAGAGCAGCTGACAACCATCAAGAGAGCTCCCAATGAGCAGCTAACCGATTTCAACTTCAGATTTCAAAAGACTTGGGAGAGAATTCCAGTGGCAGTCAGCCAACAACAGAAGGTGCTTTTCTCTACTATCTCAAAACTCTAAATTCTGATATTTCTATGTTGATTCAGTCCATGGGAGGCATAACTATCCCTATGGCTTATAGCATTGCCATTAGGGCTGAAAATTGTTTAATCCAAGCTGGCAAACTTGCCCCTAGACCTCCCATGCCATTGTTTCCAAGTTTAGAGAGCCCAAACACCAATCAAGCACCTAATTTGGCTCCTTCTCCCACTCCTAGAAATCAGAGTTCAAATGAAGCTTCCACTTCATCTCCAAGTGCCCCAAATGAGCTTCAAGAAGTCATGAAGCAATTGCAAAACCTAGGCAATGAGCTGGTTACTCTCAAGAGGCAACAAGCCCAAGGTTTTAGACCTTCTTATCAACCCCAAGCTCAGCCTAACAGCAGCCATACCAACCACAAAGGCCACCTAATCCAGCTATAAATACGAATCAAACAAGGCCTCCTACCAATAGACCATTTCATCCTTATAACCCAAATGCCATATCTGCCTCTAAGGCATTGGTGCCAACACAAAACAACATTGCCCAGGAGTATGATTGGTGTTTTCCATGCAATGAGCCTCATAACCAATCCATGTGCTTCAATGGTGCTTTGAATCAAGCATTAATGGTGACAACTACTGGTGTGGAGGGTGAGGGCAGTCAAGGAAACAACCAACAACAAGAAACATTCCAACAAAAATCAGCCCCAAATGACACCACATTGGTAAATTGGCAAGCAGAGGATTTTTGTGGCATGAACCAGGTAGTTTCTCAAGGTGTTGCAGCCAACACAAGGCCAAAAAGGAGGAATTTAGGTGAAGACCAACCATTAGCCCCAACCAATCCATGACCTTCTATGGTTCCACAAGTGGTTGGAAAACAAAATCCGGTTGTAAATGCACAAGGGCAGCCAAGAATAGCCCCTAGGCCAACTCAAATACTAGTTGTTGCTGCCCACATGCAAGGAGTGAATGTGCAAACCAAGGGACATCAAAGAGATCCTTCATCACCATGCAAGATCATTAATCGATGAAGAAGACAAACATCAATATATCAATGTGGGAATCCCTATCTATCCCAGGCCAAAGAGATCTGCTACAAGCTACCATAAAGGATTGGTCCACTTCAAATCAACAGTCCTAAGGCAAGAGAAGGTACTTACAAATGCTGCATAGCCTAAGGGAAATCATGGAGGACAAATGAGGTAAAATGTCGAAACCCCCTCCTTTCTATGTTTCATTGATCATTGGAAGCCGGCTAGTGCACAATTGTATGATAGACTCCAGGGGCAAGTAGCTCAAGAATGCCTAAACAAATAGCTGATCACCTAGAGCTCTAGTATGAAACAATATCCAAAGGGGTAGTGCAGCTAGATGGGACAGCAAAGAGTAACAGCTTGGAGTGATTAAAAACTTGAGTCTTACCTTGCATGCATGTCCAAATGTTTTTGTTTTACAATATGTATTACTCATAGACCTTCCACCACTCTTCTCCCTATCCTTGTCAAGGGACTTCACAGCCAAGATTGGGGATATTTTTCTGCTAATTGGTCACACATGCCGTTTAGAACGAGGTATGGAACTAAGGCTACAATCAGGTCAGAACCTATTGCAAACTTCCATATTGAACCTTACACTCCAAGCCAAATTAATGCCAATTGCTTAGCATTTGATCAAGAAGATCACCCAAGCACTGATGAAGCTGACACTAAGGTTGGAAGCATCTTGGATCTAACTCTTGATGAATGGGAAAACAAGATACATGCATTTGATCCTTATCAAGAAGTGGAAGAATCTGAGCTAGGGGTCTATTGCATACACGAAGAAAATCAGCCTATTCCTAGCATCACCAAGCCAAACCACAAGGATGACAACGAGGTATGGCAGCTATTTTTTGATGGATCAAGGAGTAGACAAGGTGCAGGAGGTGGAGCTATGCTTGTTTCACCTCAAGGAGTAAAGTACTATTCAGCTTTTAGATTTCAGTTTGCATGCTCCAATAACACTGCTGAATATGAAGCCTTGGTGCAAGGGATGCATTGGGCAATAAAGAAGAAAATAAAGAACTTGCAAGTCTTTGGGGACAGTGAATTGATTGTAAATCAGGTCAAGGGATAGCATGCTGCCAAGAATGATCTACTCAGGTGCTACAAGAACAGGGTGTGGGACCTCATGGAATATTTTGAGGGTTTTGGCATCAAATCCATTCCTAGGAAAGAGAATCAAGCTGCTGATAGGCTTGCAGCAGTAGGGGCAGCCTTTGACATTGTGGAAAGCATTCAACAAGACAAGGTATAGCCAAACATCCACGTGATTGTGAGGCCTTCAGTGCCAGATAACAATGTTAGTTGGCAAGTGTTTTAGAATGACCAGCAAATCATCCATTTCTTGCAAGAAGAAGCCGAGTTCTCAACCAAGAATCAAGAGAGATTGGAACAGCAATATGGTGACCAAGTAGTACACTAAGAACTAACAAGCTGCCCAAGGGACTTATCTTTGGAGTCCATTTTTAACCCCAATGATCAGTTTAGAAAGGAGAAAGCAAACATTCGGTCAAGAGAGAGGAGTCGGTATCCATCTTGGTAGAAGAGAGCAAACCATTACAAATTGGAAGGATGACAATTTGAACAAGTGTTACACCAATTTTTTGATCGCAAAATTGTCAAAAAGACAATTAAATAATTAAAAATGAGAAAATTTTGAAAAGTATTACTTTGCATGGTTCATTGGACTCCTTGCGATCGTCTTATTTTTGTGATCGTTTCGGTCTTCGTTTCGTGATTTTCGGGCAAGAACTCTTCCCGCCAAAGCTATAAAACGCATTAAAATAAATTAAAATAATTAGTTAATATTTAATTAATTAGTTGCTCCTTGTTTTATTAAATTAATCACTTAAGGAGTATTTAATTAAATAAATATAAATTAAGATTCATCCGACAAGTTTTGGTGCCGGGGAAGTTAGCTTTTGTTTCCAACTGCCGGGTTGGCATCCCAAACCCGGATTTCCACTTTCCTGGCAATTTCCTTCAAATTTCCCGCACGCGGGTTTTCCTTTGCCGATTGCCAAATCATGGATTGGCAAACGGGCATAAAATTCCCCAATTTCCCACATGGGGAAATTGACGAGATCGCTAACCCATTTTGCCATTCCCGTTGGCAATTGCCCGTTACTTTTCCCATTTCCCCTGGCAGTTAAGCCACTACCCGGGATGAGAGGAAGTTGAATTAATCCTCGTAACTTCCTCCATCAAACCCGGTGGAAAAAGTCAGGGAAGCTTCTTTTTCTTCAGAAAGAGAAAATATTTTGTTTGACATTATGCAAACGAAACCCACGCCATTGTGAGCAAAAGAAATTAGTCACAGCAAAAAGAAAGAAGAATTACGGGAAATATATGCGCATTGTTTTAAAGACAAAGTTTTAAGAGAAAACGTGAACAGTGCGTGAAAGAGACAAAGAAGGGCGGAAGAGTCAATGACGCACACAGTCTGGGGAATGTTGAATGTTATTCATCTTGTTCAATAACATATTTGCTTAAGAAACTTGCTCCTGAAAGCTACAGGCAATCCTACAATAATGCAAACAGTGTGGTGCGAGGCGCAAGTTTGAAGAGCAAAAACGTGAGCAGTCTTAAGCGCGGCAGCGAAAATGCGAAAGCGTGCGGGGCGGTCGTGATCCATACTCTGAAGAATATCATCGATTGATCCTGCGCCAATACTGTCTTTACTGTTTGCATTATTTTGGTTTGCCTGTAGTTTTTCAAATAAAATAAAAAACGCGACCCAACTGAACCGTGGGCAAGTATGTTTGAAAAAATGAATTGTTTTTGCGACTTGTTATATTCTGCATTTTCATCGGCCTTCTGAAAGAATGCGTAATATTGCGATGGATTGGAGTCATGCTATTCAAGGCTTCATAAAAAATTCCCCGAATCAGGAGATGAAGGTTATTACAAAGGTCTGAGAATGAAACGATTCATATTGCTCAAAGATTTTATTTTTATTTTTCCCCCTGGAAATGAATTGAATGTGAAGGCCGACTCTGAAAATACCTGTTGGCCGTTTCATGTACTACATCCTTGTTACCTGTAAATGGTCTCTTTGAGAAACTATAATGGCAATAGGCAATATTTATACCCTTCCATTATGTACATCCAATCAGACAATAAAAAAAAGTATTCTTTTACCAGGTTCAGAAAAACTTGTTGATTGGAGCCGGGATTGTAGAATCCACTGCCAAAATACCGAGGAGCTCTTTGGCCAAGAATCAGTCTTAAGGGTGTCTATCGACATGCTGAGGGCTTGAACCTGGGTCATCATCATGGCAGCATTAGGTCTTTATTGGTAATAGCATTTTCTCATCGTTTGGGAGGTACAAATGTGCTTATTATGGCAAAGCCAAAACATTCTTACTACAAGTGTTATATAATAAGGAAGAACCGTGAGCATTGTGGTAAAACCATTCTTTTCAAAAATGTCGGTTTAAGCTCGGTATTCAAGTGAGTTGAGCCAGAGAAGAACTCAGGGAGTTCGGTTCTGGAAAGAAGGTAAGACGACACGAAGGGCATGGATCGCCATGGGAGTTCGAATTCAAGTTGAAAATGCATGAGCTCGTAATCAAGCTAGGAGCGATATGATTGAAGGCTCATTCGTGAGTTGAGTCGTCTAAACACCTAAGTGAAGAAGGAGCACATCTCGAGAATTTCTCATTCCACTCATCATTCGTCTTTGCATGATTGCCCTAATTCTTCAGGCCTAATCAACAACACAACACTATAATTCAAAGCATTGGTTCATGCGCAAGCACCTGTAATCCATATCACACAATTTCTAGAAGTGGAACTCGTTGATGAAGTACCTCAAAATATACCAGCCCAACTTGTGGAAGTAGTCACAACTTCTCAACCAAAAGTTGATGATCCGGTTCTTTCACTGCCTGCATTTGAAGAATCATCACAAATGGAGAAAATGGCGACAACATCTTTCTCACAACAAGAAGATCCAATTTCAGCAACACCCAAAGGTGATCCCCTTCAGCGTGATGAAGATCAATTCCCAACGAACACGAGAACCATGTACAATGAGGTACTTGGAGAGGTTCCCACCTGGCTACATGATATCCTGATGAATTGAAAGAGGGTCATCAAGCCAATAGTGATAAACTTGGAAGCGATTGCGTAAATGTTAGAATCCATCATTCCAAAAAAGACCAAATACTATGCTAAGGTGTGTGTCAACGAATTCATAAATCACTTCGATGATTTTTCAACACCACTCGTTCACAATGGGGAAAAGGAGATGGATTTCCAAGACTCTGAAGTCTCACGAATTCTGCTCGGGAGATCAACACTTTGGGATGGTGACAAAGAAAAAGGACATAACTCCAGGCAGTGAATCGCAATTTTGGCTATTGAAGATCTTCCCAATGGCGAAAGACCAGAAGCTGGATTCTGATAAACTAAGGTGGCGTAACGACTACGGTCTCGTGACAAATGAATAATTCACCATGGAAAGGTACTTTGAGCATGTGGAGAATTGTGAATATGAATACGAATGAAGACAAATCTTCTCACACCAGGATATTGCTCAGATAGAGGGGTGGATGAATTGCTCAAGTTTCAAACTCAGCACTCTTTTCATTTGGAGGATTGCAGAGCACAGTCAATGAGTTCATTCCCGTACGATCGGGATAGGCGGACTCTTGGCCCAATGGATAAGGCACTGATCTTAGGTGTCTTGATCTAGGTGGCACATTGCTGACTAGGATGTCTACGTGTGCATACAAGTCATTTAAGTGGGGTCCACATGTACCCATTTCTTTTATTTATGTATTTTTCCTTAAATGACCTTTTAACTTAAGTGGTTTCTATTTTTAGTCACTTTTTAAAGTTGGTTAGAAAAAGTCAAAGGTCACTTAAGTGCCTTATTTAATGATCATGTAAAACCCTAACTACTTTGTAACCAACTTTTGGGTTATAAAAGGAAGTGAGGGGCTCATTTGTAAGGGTGACTTTGAGAGAGGAGAAGAAGATACTTTTGTGCAAGCTTTGTTTTCAGAAGAAACTTTGTGTTCTTTGTGAAAAACATTTTGGAGTTAATGGAATAAGAACTTTGTGTCTCATTCATTGTCTCTGGTAACATTTGGTGTTCTTATGTTCATTAGATGTTAGGTGTTTAAATCTTGCATGCAAATATTATCTTTGATCTTATTGTCAACATTAGTAATCAGTTGTTCTAGTTCACAATGATCAAGCTCTGACTATCTACTTGCTCATGTGTGTTCCCTTTTGCATGTTCTTGTTTGGCTAACTCAAACTCCGTTTTATTTGTGTTGGTTATTCATCTTTTCTCTTCATGCAATATTAGGCTCTGTTTTTACCTAACTCTTGCATGTTCTTTCAGTCCATTCCATTCCACTCCTTTCTTTCATTTCATTCCATTTCCTTCATTCACTTTTCTTCCATTGATGTTCCAAAACCCCCACATACAATTTTGAATGTACAGATGTAAATACAGATTTTGGTTTTCAATAAAGGCAGCCTCACCTTCATTGAGGAGGGACTTCGTTCCCACACTGTTGCATGTCATTTGCATGCGTGCAAATCCATATGCTAACAGTTTTTGGCGACTCCGCTGGGGATTCAGAAATCGTTAACCAGTGCTTGGTTAAATCTTTATGACTATCCCCTCTGCACAAGCTCCAGATTCTTGGCGAATCCTTGTGCCCGACGAAGATTTCCAAGGAGATATTGCTGCCAACCTTCGAATAGTAGCTTGGGAAAACCATGAAAGCTTGCAGCAATTTGTGGCTGTTGATAGAGCCATTGACAGAGAAATCTACATCGAAGACCTTAGAAGAAGAGCACCCGCACTCGTGGCCAGAAGACCTCTTGGGCACGTGTTGATAGTTGTTCACCGACGCGGCCCTCTTCCACCCAGGTAATAAGTTGTATGACCATTACAGGTAACCCACCTATCTTGCAACCAAATCTTGTTTTTGTAGATACTCAAGAAGACATATCATCAGATTTGAGGCAAGCTATTTGGGAAAAGCGCACAAGTAACCATCATTTTCATCTCACCGCATCAATACTAGATAACGAAGAAGAGGAAGCTGCGAGAGTTGTTAGAGTTATTCAGGCGCAAATAGCTCAAGAAAGAGAGCAAAGAGAAAAGGCTAGAGCTGGTCGGAACACGCCAGTGATCTCTCCACCATAAATATTCCAAGCTGGAAGGAAAGAGGTTTACGCGAGGAGAAAAAGCTAAAGGTAAATCTGACCCTACCTTTGATTTTCAAGGAAAATTTGGTTTCAAGTTATCTCCTCCTAAGAAGAACACACCTCGTAGATCTGCGAGCCTTGCATCAAGTCCTGAAAGAGCAAGCAAGGAAGGAATCACTACCAGTCAAGCACTTGTCCTTGCTCACATTGTTTTACCTACGCATACCACCTTTCCTCCAATGGCAGCCAATGTACCATGGGGAAATGCCATAGGCCCATTGGCCTTACCTGCTCGACATGAACTCCCACGAGGATCAAGAAAGATTCTTCCCAAGTTCGACGGAGATGGGAAGACGTCACCAGAGGATCATATTTCTGCCTTCTTCGCTGCATGTGCTTTGTTTTGTCGGTAGAATATGAAGATGTTGCTATTCGTCTCTTCATCGAGACATTGCATGATATTGCTGTAGATTGGTTTCATCATCTACCCAATGGATGTATTACAAGTTGGGATGATATGAAAACCAAGTTTGAAAATCGATTCAAAACAGCCGAAGATGAACATGCTCTTCTTGCCCAACTATCTCAGGCAAAGAAAGAGCCTACAGAACCCATGAGGAATTTCGTGGCCAAATTCAACAAGATGGTAAACAAAGTTCCTACCGGGATTCGTCCCAACCTTGATGGACAAAAATGTTTCTTTATTAGCGCACAACAACCAGAAGTGTGCTATCAGCTAAGAAGGGCCAGGGTGGCTACTTTGGAACTTGCTCAATCTTTGGCCATAGAAATCGAAGATGACTTAATCATGGCAGGAAAATTCAAGAAAAATTCCCTCAAAGGAAAGAGTCAAGAAACTCCCAACGTTTCAGAAACCATACTCACTAAGTTGGCTAATGATATGCTCGCTTTGAAGAAGCAAGTTGCTCAAAGTAGTAAACCTGCTCCTTACAAAGATATCCCACGAAAAGGATACGTTCCCAACAAAGCCAGGATTGCAGGTGCTCCAACGAGGCTTGCTATTGAAGCAGCTCCCGCAACTAATTCCAAATGTGATGTCATCGAAGAAAGCGATGATGAGATTGAGGTCGTCGAGGTTGATGAGGAAGAGCCCGATTACGAGGCATCGAACCTACGATTGAAGATCCGAGAGGAAGAAAGCAATAATCATTTCTTTGAGTACCGTTCCGATGAAGAAGATGAATATGAAGAAATTATAGAAGATATGAATAGTCAATCCTTCGCTGTCTTCACACGCTCTCAGAAAAAGGACCAAGATACCACCAAGGCGGGAGATAGAGAGGTTTCCAAGGAAACTCTCAAAGGATCCAAGATAAAGGAGGCTCTAAAGAGTCCAGAGAGATCTTGAGGTTTCAAAGGTCAAGACTATCTTAAAGAAAGGAGAGCCTTTGTTAGATCAATCAGTTAGTAAACCAATTACGAAGAAAACTCCTTCTTCCACATCCGTATCAACCAAGCCCGAGACCAAGGTCAAAAGTGTGCCATCATCAAGTTTGAAAGAACTCATATCTGAGACTTCAAGTGCAATTACTTTGCCTAAATTTGATATCATTGATCATATCAATAAAACAAAAATTTCCATGTCACAGGCAGAGTACTTGAAGTCCAACAAGGATCAGCTCGAGAAGATGGTCCAGTTTATCAAAGGCGACTCTACTGTTCATTCCTCTAAAGGAATTCTAAGAACTCCCAAAGATGGGAAAACTCAAAATATTGTGGCAGCCACTACACCTTCCAATGAAAAGATCGAACCTTTCTTTGTGTCTTTTCTTATCAACGATCTGAAGTTAAGTAATTGCATTATAGACTCGGAGCCTCGGATAATGTGATGCCGGAAAAAGTAGCACATGCTCTTGGTTTGACTTGTACGAGAACATTCGGATCGTGTTACTCTATGGAAACCAAGCAAGTTCCTTTGATCGGGCAGATTAAGGACGCCCAAATGGTTTTAGCCCAATTCCCTCAAAAGTGAGTTAAGGTAACTATTTTAGTTGCTGATATCCCTGCCTCGTATGGAATGTTGTTGAGCAGAAAATTTTGTAGGGATTTGGGTGGTGAGATTCAAATGGGCTGGTCTCATGCCATGATTCCTATCAAAGGAGAAATGAAGAAACTTATGCCGGAAACTCAGGCAAAGTTCACAGTAACTAAAACTGAAGATCCTCGCGCACAGATCCTTTTCCAAGGCTCAAGTATGGGTAATTATATGATGACTACGGAAGTTCATACCCCTGAGATCACTTGCCAAGACTCCAATGAGATCTGGACTCTTGAGTTCGATGGAAGTTGTTGCTCAACGGGCTCTGGTGCAGGAGTGGTGCTCATATCTCCAAATGGTAAAATCTTTCCTTTTTCCTATAAACTTGAATTTTCAAATACTAATAACACTGCAGTACGAGGCATTAATCCTTGGCCTCCAGTTGCGAGAAGAGAAGGGATAAAAATCGAAAGTCTTTGGAGATGCGGAATTGATCGTGAAACAAGTAAGAAATCAGTTCCAGGTAAAGAACGATCGTCTGAGACACTACAGAAATAAAGTTTGGGATGCCATAGAATTTTTCGACGCTTTTTCCATTAAATCATCCCTCGTGAAAAGAATGACAAAGCGGATTCTCTAGCAGTCTCAGTGTCATTAATGATTCCTCATTCAGATTTTGATCAAGACAAATACACCATTGAAATGGTCTTTAGGCCAAGTGTTCCTGACAATGCAGAAAATTGGCAAGTATTTAATGATGATCAACAAATTATTGCCTTCTTGGAAAAGAGAGAAAATTTTGAACAGTTGTACTTTGAAGGAAGTGATTCGGCATTTCGCGAATCAACTACCTCACCCAATCAGGAAGGAGTTGAGAACGAAGATCCGGGTGATGGCATCATTCAACTCAGAGGAAATAAAATTCCCAAAGGGTTGGTTTCACTTGAAGAACTTTTTGACAAACATGACGAGGTTTATTAAAGAGAAAGAAGCGAGCGGGACCTACAAATTCTGCGACTATGAGCAAATTAATATCGGCACCAAGGATAAACCTCGCTTTGATCAATATTGGTAAATGTTGCTCGCTTGAGGAGCGCAGGAAATTCATAAATCTCCTTACCAAATATTCTGACATCTTGGCATATTCATACGAAGATTTGAAGTCTTTCCAACCCAGGGAAATGGAGCATGCCATACCCTTGAAGCTTTGTGCGCATTCTATTCGAGGAAAAAGCAAAGACAATATAATCCCAAGATTGCAGGGACAATATTTCATGAAGTTCAAAAGATGCTAGATGCACGAATAGTTTTTCCTATTCGACATTCGACCTGGATAGCTAATATTGTACCGGTTCGCAAGAAAAATGGAGAAATTAGGATTTGCGTGGATTTCCGCAATCTTAATCAGGCGTCCTTGAAGGATAACTACCCACTGCCAGTCATGGACCATATTCTGCAGGCAGTAACTGGATCGGAAATGCTATCTATGCTAGATGGTTTCTCTGGCTATAATCAGATTGAGGTGGCTAGAGAAGATCAACATAAAGTCGCATTCACTACCCCACAGAGTGCGTTCGCATATAGAAGAATGCCCTTCGGTTTGATCAATGTTGGTGCAACGTTTCAAAGGGCCATGGATATGGCGTTTGCAGATTATAAGGACAAGATCATTGTGATATACCTAGATGACTTGACAGTGTTTTCAAAGAAGCGAGAAGATCACTTAAGAGATTTAGAGAAAATTTTGCAAAGGTGTAAACTTCATAAGATTTCTCTGAATCCAAAAAAATCTGTGTTTGGAGTTACGGAAGGTAAACTCCTAGGTCATATTGTTTCTAAGGAAGGAACTAAGATCGATCCTGAACGCGTTCAAGCTATAAAGAATCTTTCCTTGCCTACAAGTAAACCTGGAGTCCACTCTTTCTTTGGAAAGGTGAATTTTTGAGAAGGTTCGTGCCAGATTTCGCCGAGTTGACTAAAGAAATCGCTGATATGATGAAAGGAAAAGAATCTTTCAAATGGTCAAAGGAAGGTAGAGAGGCGTTTGAGCAAATCAAGGGTGCTATTGCAAAAGCTCCTACATTGGTGTGTCCCGATTTTAAGAAGGATTTTATAATTTATTGTTATGCTTCGCCACACACAATCTCTGCCATTTTGACTCAGCACAATCAAGAGGGGATTGAATCTCCTATCGCATTCATGAGTTCGGGATTCAAGAAACATGAACTTAATTACACTCCTCTTGAGAGACATGCGTACGCGGTGGTAAGAGCCCTAAAACACTTCAGGTATTACGTGTTGAATTCTCACACCAAAGTCTTAGTTCCGGATACCGCGGTGAAATCAATGTTGACACAACAGGAACCGGGATCTAAAAGAGGTAATTGGGTCTCCAAGATACAAGAATATGATCTGGACATCAAGCCTACCAAGTTGGTTCGAGGAGAGGACTCTGCGCTTGACTCATTGCAGAGAATGAACCACGAGATAACTCTGAAGAAGAACTAGTTGAAGGAAATTTACCATTGGTAGTTTTTGTCAGTACCACGGATGAATGGTATTCTGATATTGCCTATTTCCTCACATACGGTGAGTGTCCGTAGGAAAATCACGATGACTAAAGAAAGCGAGCAATCAAACTAAGAAGCATCGAATCGTCATTTGGGATAACACGTTGTTCAAGAAAGGAATTGATGGCATGTTCCTCGAATGCGTTGATAAAGAACAACGACGGCCTAGGTTCTTTGAAGCCTTCCACAATCATGCTTGCGGCGGTCATTTTTCTAGCCCAGTAACGGCCCATAAAATTCTGAGAGCACATTATTACTGGCCCACTATGTTTTCTGATGCTCAGAAATGGGTGACCAAATGTGAAGCCTGTCAACAATTTGTCGGAAGACCGAAGTTGGCGGCACTGCCTTTGAAGCCAGTTGTCATTGAAGAACCCTTTCAACAATGGGGTTTAGATTTCATCGGGTCTTGAACCCTAATTCCAGCGCTGGTCATACCCACGTACTCACCGCCACTGATTACTTTACAAAATGGGTAGAAGCTATACCGGTGAAACAAACATCTACTGCAGTAATTTGTGATTTCATCAAAGAAAACATATTGGTTCGTTATGGAATTCCTCACAAGATTGTGACTGACAATGCCTCAAATTTTTCTTCTGCAGAGATGATAGGTTTTTGTTATGGATATGGGATATCTTTGTCTCATTCATCAGATTACTACCCGCAGGGAAACGGTCAAGCTGAATCCAGCAACAAAAACCTCATTACCATTGTGCGCAAGTTAGTCGAAGAAAATCAAAGATCTTGGCACAAAAAGTTATACGATGCATTGTGGGCTGACCGCATAACTCCCAAAAGGGCAATCGGGATGTCTCCATTTCAACTTCCGTATGGGCGATGCTCAAATTCTGTCACATTGGAGTTACCGAGCGTTAAAATTAGCTCAAGCGAGTTGATGATGAATGCTTCACCAATGCATTAGATAAAAGAGTCATGTTTCTAACCAAGCTTGAGGAACAAAGAAGTCAAGTGGCCAACGGGATCAAGGAACATCAATCCAAGGTAAAGAAGTTGTTTGATAGGAAAACTAAAGAGAGACAGGTTTCAAATCAATGATTTAGTTCTTCTCACGGGATAAAAGACGTGAGCCGAAGGGAAAGCATGGGAAGTTTGACTCACTGTGGTTGGGACCGTTCAAAATAAGACACTTTTGTGGAGATAGTACTTACTACTTGGCGTATCCTGATGGAACTCATTTGCCTTTGCCCTACAGTGGGCAGTATCTCAAATATTACCAGAATTGAAAACAGGTTGTTCCCTGTATGTACATAGGTATTTAGGATTTTGGTTTGTTTGTTCCTGTTTTTCGGTCTCCTCTCTCGTGTCGCCCCATTTTTGTGCCCCATCTTTCTGTGATCATGTTCATGACTATTTTGGTCTGGGTCCGTTGCTGCGTCCATAAAGTCCTTGTCCCCAATCAGAGCCAGCTGTTATCAGCCAATTTTGACTGCGCAAAATTGTCAAAAAAGACAATTAAATAATTAAAAATGAGAAAATTTTGAAAAGTATTACTTTGCATGGTTCATTGGACTCCTTGCGATCGTCTTATTTTTGTGATCGTTTCGGTCTTCGTTTCGTGATTTTCGGGCAAGAACTCTTCCCGCCAGGCTATAAAACGCATTAAAATACATTAAAATAATTAATTAATATTTAATTAATTAATTGCTCCTTGTTTGATTAAATTAATCACTTAAGGAGTATTTAATTAAATAAATATAAATTAAGATTCATCAAACAAGTTTTGGTGCGGGAAGTTAGCTTTTGTTTCAATTGCCAGGGTTGGCATCCCAAACCCGTTTCCACTTTCTGGCAATTTCCTTCAAATTTCCCACGCGCGGTTTTCCTTTGCCAATTGCCAAATCATGGATTGGCAAGCGGGCATAAAATTCCCAATTTCCCACATGGGGAAATTGGACGAGATTACCAACCCATTTTGCCATTCCCATTTGCAATTGCCGTTACTTTTCCCATTTCCCTGGCGGTTAAGCCACTACCGGGATGAGAGGAAGTTGAATTAATCCTCGTAACTTCCTCCATCAAACCCGTGGAAAAAGTCGGGAAGCTTCTTTTTCTTGAGAAGAGAAAATATTTTGTTTGACATTATGCAAACGAAACCCACGCCATTGTGAGCAAAAGAAATTAGTCACAATGAAAAGAAAGAAGAATCCAGGAAATATATGCGCATTGTTTTAAAGACAAAGTTTTAAGAGAAAACGTGAATGCGGTGTGTGAAAGAGACAAAAGAGCGGGAAGAGTCAATGACGCACAACAATGGGAATGTTGAATGTTATTTATCTTGTTCAATAACATGCGCGCCCAGCCATAAAACCCACGCGCCCAGGGACAGGACGCGCACAGTCTGGGGAATGTTGAATGTTATTCATCTTGTGCGTGAACAGTGCGCGCCCAGCAAGAAAAACCCACGCGCCCAGCAATAAAACCCACGCGCGCCCGAGTCAATAGCGCACATGATCTGGGAATGTTGAATGTTATTCATCTTGTTCAATAACAGTGCGCGCTGCTTAAGAAACTTGCTCCTGAAAGCTACAGGCAATCCTACAATAATGCAAACAGTGTGGTGCGAGACGCAAGTTTGAAGAGCAAAAACGTGAACAGTGCGCGGCGACAGAAACGAGAAACGTACGGGACAGTGCGTGATCCATACTCTGAAGAATATCATCGATTGATCCTGCGCCAATACTGTCTTTACTGTTTGCATTATTTTGGTTTGCCTGTAGTTTTTCAAATAAAATAAAAAAAACGCGACCCAACTGAACCGTGGGCAAGTATGTTTGAAAAAATGAATTGTTTTTGCGACTTGTTATATTCTGCATTTTCATCGGCCTTCAGAAAGAATGCGTAATATTGCGATGGATTGGAGTCATGCTATTCAAGGCTTCATAAAAAATTCCCCGAATCAGGAGATGAAGGTTATTACGGTGCAGAATGAAACGATTCATATTGCTCAGCATTTTATTTTTATTTTTCCCCCTGGAAATGAATTGAATGTGAAGGCCGACTCTGAAAATACCTGTTGGCCGTTTCATGTACTACATCCTTGTTACCTGTAAATGGTCTCTTTGAGAAACTATAATGGCAATAGGCAATATTTATACCCTTCCAGTATGTACATCCAATCAGACAATAAAAAAAAGTATTCTTTTACCAGGTTCAGAAAAACTTGTTGATTGGAGCCGGGATTGTAGAATCCACTGCCAAAATACCGAGGAGCTCTTTGGCCAAGAATCAGTCTTAAGGGTGTCTATCGACATGCTGAGGGCTTGAACCTGGGTCATCATCATGGCAGCATTAGGTCTTTATTGGTAATAGCATTTTCTCATCGTTTGGGAGGTACAAATGTGCTTATTATGGCAAAGCCAAAACATTCTTACTACAAGTGTTATATAATAAGGAAGAACCGTGAGCATTGTGGTAAAACCATTCTTTTCAAAAAATGTCGGTTAAGCTCGGTATTCAAGTGAGTTGAGCCGAGAAGAACTCGGGAGTTCGGTTACGGAAAGAAGGTAAGGCGACACGAAGGGCATGGATCGCCATGGGAGTTCGAATTCAAGTTGAAAATGCATGAGCTCGTAATCAAGCTAGGAGCGATATGATTGAAGGCTCATTCGTGAGTTGAGTCGTCTAAACACCCGAGTGAAGAAGGAGCACATCTCGAGAATTTCTCATTCCACTCATCATTCGTCTTTGCATGATTGCCCTAATTCTTGAGCCTAATCAACAACACAACACTATAATTCAAAGCATTGGTTCATGCGCAAGCTTTTGTAATCCATATCACACAATTTCTAGAAGTGGAACTCGTTGATGAAGTACCTCAAAATATACCAGCCCAACTTGTGGAAGTAGTCACAACTTCTCAACCAAAAGTTGATGATCCGGTTCTTTCACTTTGCTGCATTTGAAGAATCATCACAAATGGAGAAAATGGCGACAACATCTTTCTCACAACAAGAAGATCCAATTTCAGCAACACCCAAAGGTGATCCCCTTCAGCGTGATGAAGATCAATTCCCAACGAACACGAGAACCATGTACAATGAGGTACTTGGAGAGGTTCCCACCTGGCTACATGATATCCTGATGAATTGAAAGAGGGTCATCAAGCCAATAGTGATAAACTTGGAAGCGATTGCGTAAATGTTAGAATCCATCATTCCAAAAAAGACCAAATACTACGCTAAGGTGTGTGTCAACGAATTCATAAATCACTTCGATGATTTTTCAACACCACTCGTTCACAATGGGGAAAAGGAGATGGATTTCCAAGACTCTGAAGTCTCACGAATTCTGCTCGGGAGATCAACACTTTGGGATGGTGACAAAGAAAAAGGACATAACTCCAGGCAGTGAATCGCAATTTTGGCTATTGAAGATCTTCCCAATGGCGAAAGACCAGAAGCTGGATTCTGATAAACTAAGGTGGCGTAACGACTACGGTCTCGTGACAAATGAATAATTCACCATGGAAAGGTACTTTGAGCATGTGGAGAATTGTGAATATGAATACGAATGAAGACAAATCTTCTCACACCAGGATATTGCTCAGATAGAGGGGTGGATGAATTGCTCAAGTTTCAAACTCAGCACTCTTTTCATTTGGAGGATTGCAGAGCACAGTCAATGAGTTCATTCCCGTACGATCGGGATAGGCGGACTCTTGGCCCAATGGATAAGGCACTGATCTTAGGTGTCTTGATCTAGGTGGCACATTGCTGACTAGGATGTCTACGTGTGCATACAAGTCATTTAAGTGGGGTCCACATGTACCCATTTCTTTTATTTATGTATTTTTCCTTAAATGACCTTTTAACTTAAGTGGTTTCTATTTTTAGTCACTTTTTAAAAGTTGGTTAGAAAAAGTCAAAGGTCACTTAAGTGCCTTATTTAATGATCATATTAAACCCTAACTACTTTGTAACCAACTTTTGGGTTATAAAAGGAAGTGAGGGGCTCATTTGTAAGGGTGACTTTGAGAGAGGAGAAGAAGATACTTTTGTGCAAGCTTTGTTTTCAGAAGAAACTTTGTGTTCTTTGTGAAAAACATTTTGGAGTTAATGGAATAAGAACTTTGTGTCTCATTCATTGTCTCTGGTAACATTTGGTGTTCTTATGTTCATTAGATGTTAGGTGTTTAAATCTTGCATGCAAATATTATCTTTGATCTTATTGTCAACATTAGTAATCAGTTGTTCTAGTTCACAATGATCAAGCTCTGACTATCTACTTGCTCATGTGTGTTCCCTTTTGCATGTTCTTGTTTGGCTAACTCAAACTCCGTTTTATTTGTGTTGGTTATTCATCTTTTCTCTTCATGCAATATTAGGCTCTGTTTTTACCTAACTCTTGCATGTTCTTTCAGTCCATTCCATTCCACTCCTTTCTTTCATTTCATTCCATTTCCTTCATTCACTTTTCTTCCATTGATGTTCCAAAACCCCCACATACAATTTTGAATGTACGAGATGTAAATACGATTTTGGTTTTCAATAAAGGCAGCCTCACCTTCATTGAGGGGACTTCGTTCCCACACTTTGTTGCATGTCATTTGCATGCGTGCAAATCCATATGCTAACAACAAGAAAGGTATGAGTTCATATAGTTATGTCAAGAGTTCCCACGTGTTTTCTTGGAGCTATGAAGACTTGAAAGGTTTCAATCCAAACTTAGCTCGCATACCATTGAATTGGATCCAAATACTAAGCCTCGGTAGAAACAAAGACTAGTCAATCCACACATGGAGCCTCTCATGAGAAGGAATTGGACAAGTTGATTGATTCAAGGATCATATTCCCAATCAAGCATTCTAGTTGGGTTGCCAACTTAGTTCCAAATCGAGAAAGAAGAGTGGAGAGATCGATTGTGTGTTGACTTCGAGACTTGAATAGAGCCTCTCTCGAAGGACCATTACCCACTCCCTTCCATGGAGTAAATCTTGCAAGTGGTGGCTGGCTGCTCTCGAGAGGTTTTCACTACTTGATGGCTACTCGAGCTACAATCAGATTATGGTGAAGGAAGAGGACCAGATTCAAGACAACCTTCACAACCAAATGGGGAACTTTTGCATACAGGAAAATGCCATTTGGGTTGTCCAACGCTGGTGCTACCTTCCAAAGGGAAATGGACATGGCATTCAAAGGTTTGATTAACAATGTGGTGCTGATTTACCTTGATGATATCACTATTTTTTCAAAAATGTAGTAGACCACCTCTATCATTTGAGACAAGTCTTCACGAGGTGCAGGAGATTTGGAGTGTCTTTGAATCCTAAGAAGTGTATCTTTCTTGCACATGAAGGAAAGCTCCTTGGCCATATTGTCTCCAAATAAGGATTAGCAATTGATCCAGAGAGGGTTGAAGCCATAAGAGCACTACCATTGCCAAGCCACAAGAAATCCCTTCAGAGTTTCTTGGGAAGGATAAACTTTGTTCGGAGGTTTGTCCCAGATTTTACAGCCTTTGTCAAGCCCATCATCAAAATGTTAAAGAAGAGCATGAATTTCAAGTGGACAGTAGAAGGAAAGGAGAGTTTTGAAGCAATCAAAGAAGCCATCTCCCAAGCACCAACTCTCATCAACCTGGACTTCTCCAAGGATTTCATCCTCTATACATTTGGAGGTAATGACACTATTTCGCCATTTTGGTACAGCGAGAACAAGGATAATGATGAGCAGCCAATTGCCTTCTTCGGCCAGAGCCTAGATGACTATGAGGTGAGGTACTCTTTTATTGAGAAGCATGTACTTGCAGTAATCAAAAGCTTGAAGAAATTCAAGCATTTAGTCTCAAACAACAAGGTCCAGTTGTTGGTCTCACATGCTGGAGTCAAGGACTTCCTCCTCAACAAGGATTTGAATGAGAAAAGGGCAGGTTGGATCACCTGTGTCATGGAGTATGACGTTGAGATCAAGATCACCAAGATGGTAAGAGGGAAAGGATTGTGTGAGTAGCTAGTTTTGGGGAAGCAAAAAGAAGTATGCAATGAAGAAGAGGCTGTTTTGACAGTCCAGAACAGCCATGAGCCAAGTGGCAATCAAGAAGAAGACAATGCTGCCCCCACTCCTTGCTAGACCCAAGGCATTATACACTTCCTAGGCATAGGCCTATGCCCTCTAGAGATGAACAAGACCCAAAGGAGACACTTCAGATTGTAGGCTGTCCCGTATGCCATTTTTGATGGAGTTTTGTTCAAGAAAGATGTGAATGGAGTGTTGCTGAGATGTATTAGCACAAATCAGATTCAAAGGGTGTTGGAAGAGTTCCATGGTGGACCAGCTGGTGGTCATTTTGCACCAAGAGTGACAGCTCTAAAAATCATGAAGGCTGGTTATTATTGGCCTAAAATCTTCAGTGATTGCTATGCATGGATCAAGAGGTGTAAGAATTGTGCATTCTTCATAGGAAAAGAGAGACTTGCTGCCCTTCCATTACATCCAATCTTAGTTGACTAGCCATTCATGCAATGGGGTTTGGACTTCATTGGAGTCATTAATCCCAATTCAAGCCAAGGGCACAAATGGATTTTGACAGCCACGGACTACTTCACCAGATGGACAGAAGTAGTAGCACTCAAAGAGGCAAATGAGTCTAGCATCTTAGACCTTTATGAGGGGATAACAACCAGATTTGGTGTACTGCTTTCTGATAATCTCGAGATAATGCATTGGCATTCATTGGATCCAAGGTATGGTGAGTGGGCTGTCAAGAACGGGATCTACCTAAGCACTTCATCAAACTATTACCCTCAAAGTAATGGCCGGTAGCCGAGTCTACAAACAAGAACTTGTTGAGGATCATTAGGAGGACTCTTGATGAGAATCGAGAGGTCTTGGCATACCAAACTAAAATCAGCCCTATGGGCTGATGGGATAACTCCCAAGAGATCCACGAGGTAACTCTCCATTCAGGCTTGTCTATGGAAGAGAAGCAATCTTGCCCATGTCACTTGAGTTGCCAACATTGGAACTCATGAAGCGATTGGAGTTGCTTATTGTTTGAGCCCATGGAGGTGAGGTATGCAGAGTTAATGGAGCTGCAAGAGATCAGAAATCAGGCATCCCAAGCAATGGAAAAGGATCAAGCTTTGATCAAAAAGACCTTTGATAGGAAGGCCAAGGATAGATCTTTTCAGGTTGGAGATCTAGTGTTGAAATGGGATGTGGATAGAGCAAAACCGGGAAGGCATTCAAAATTTGATGCCATTTGGAGTGGCCCATACATGGTCATGAAGTGCAAGAACAGCAATGCTTTCCAATTGGCCCCATTGGATGGTGAAGAACTACAAATTCTAGTAAATGGAATCTATCTCAAGCATTGCTTCTAGAGGGAAATTCACTACCTTGTAAATATTAGATTATATTTTCATTCCTCCAAGTGCTTGTGCACATTGTTTTGCTGTAGGTTAGTTTTGTTTTCCCTAAGTGCTTTGGCACACCTTGTTATCAATGAAAATGTTTTGCACATACTTGAGTCGGTTGGGGTTCTAAATAGAATATTTGATGACTCCATGCCCAATGGACTGCTTCAGAGCTCTTGGTCTTTTCATCTAGCGGGTAGATGACCTGTTTGAGTCGCCAAATTGTTATCTAAAATTCACCCCCCAGGGTAATTTTGATAACATGCATTAAATTCTTCGGTCCTAAGCAAGATAGATTGATTCAAGGCAAAAAATCATGTTTTTGGGGTCCCCTTGACTTTTTTATAACTCTCCTATCCAAAAGAAAGAGAAAGTTCTAAAAAAGGGTGAAAATTTTGCAAAAACCAAGCTTGAGGCGTAAAAAATCATGAAAATTGGCTAAGTCCTGGTCAGGCGGCCCTTGGGGCGATTGGGACGTCGGGGCAAGAACCGGATGAAAAGCCTCCGGGCATTCCACACATCAATTAGGACATCGGGGTCATGGGGATGCACAGGACGTGAAAAGGTGAACCGGCCGAAGGTGAAAAAATTGACTAACTGTTGTGCAGATAAGGTTGGGACATCTAGGCCGTGAGGACGCAAAGGACGCGAAAAGGCGAAGCGGCCGAGAGCAAAGGCAGCCCATTTTGGGCGGTTCGGAAGAATTTTTCCCAGACAGTCTGGGATAGTTGGAACAAAGGGACACGAGGGATGTGAAAAGCCGAAGGAGCCGAGCCAATGGAAATGTGCCACGTGTCTTCACCTCAAAGAGGGACAGGGAAGCCCGAATCGGGCGGATCGGAGAAATTTGTCCCAAACAGTTTGGGACATCCAGCCAAGTATGTATGGATGCGGGGAGCCGAAAGAGCCATCGACGAATCAGAACGTGCCATGTGTCTTCATGGATCGGAGCGTGGAGGAAAGGGTGAGATTTTTACTTAATGTTTTGCCGAGTTTCCAAAGGCAAAGTTTGGAGCGTTGGCCCGAGCCAATAAAAAGAGGACGCGTGTCCTAAGGAGAAGGGGAGTGTGGAGCTCGGGGAGGACTTGGAGAATTTGGCAAAAGTTTTGGCCAAAAAACTAAAAGGTAAAAGATGCCCCCGCACCCCTGTTAACCAACCAAAGCGTGCCACATGTCCCAAGTGGCGGGGCACGGGGAAAACATGGAAAATTTTCCAAAGAGTTAAAAAGGTCGAAATTTCAAGGGAAATCCCGCTGAAAGGTGGAGGAGAGAGAATTTCTCAGTGAACCAGCACCTGACACGTGGCATCTAACCGGCAGAGCATGGAAATTTTTCAAAAAAATTTCCAAAATGCAAAAAGGTCAAAATTTAAAATTTTTTGCCCGACATCCATTTTTGGGCGTTTTGCCCTAAAACTTCATACCTTCATATCTTTTGATCCAGAGCTCGGATTTACACGTTCTTCATATCATTGGAAAGATTATGAAATTCTCTATAGGATTTCATGGTCAATTTTGAATTTTGGTTTAGTTTCAAGAGAGAAAATTCAAAAACGGCTCTGGTACGTGTCCATGGGTAGAAATGACCTTTCAGCGACCAAATTTAATGCAGGATGGGTCGCATTCTCCTCCAATTCAGTCAAAAATGATAGGGTATGGGTTGTAAGGTCCCCCATGTTTTTTCAATGCATTTACAGTCAATGAGGAATGGGCTCCCACGTTTTGTACGTTTTCTCTCTCCTGGGCTCGACCCATGCAATGTAAAAGCTAGAGTTGGCTCATTTCTTTTGTGGAACACTTTTGGCATAGCAAAAACTTCTTCTTTCACCTCCAGCAAGTGATTTTTGTAAGAATCAGACCTCTTTAAAGATTTTAACAGGTTTTCTACCTCTCTGAGGTTGTAATGCAGTGGTTTTGACATTAGAGATGATAATGCAAGCTTTATGAATGAGTTTCAGTCCTTTGTTTGTATTATTTGCTTCATTTCAGATCCTAAATTATATCTTATCAGTCTGTGTATGTTTTATGTTGCAATCTTTGGTTTTGTCTATTTGAATGAAAAAATATTCACCACTCCTTTTGGTGCATCACCATCTTTAGTTAGTTTCAATTTTTACACTTCTATCCCTGTCTCCTTGAAATTTAGAGTAGGATTAGGATCTGAACCTCTATAGTTGTGCAAGCATTAGATCTAATCAAAGGAGTTTGAGGAACCAACCTCTAATCTAGAGATTCCTCTCTCAGTTTCAAAATTCCCACACTTGGAGAAAGGATTCCATGTTGTGCAATCACACTGGATGCTAGTATGAGCAAAATAGAAATCTGATCAACATCCAGGGGTGCTATGATTTTGCACTTGCACTAACAAAACCATGTGTGATTTTATCGCTCAATTCAATTCAGCGATCAACCATGTCTTTGCTTGCCATGATGTCGATATTAGAGAATCAAAAGTGTTTCTTATTGAACGCCATGAGTTTGAAAGTAAGTTTCTTACTTTTACAGGAACAAATACCCACCTTGGCCCTTGCTCAAGATATGGCCATTCGGATAGAAGAAAACCTTATTATATCTAGTGAGTTAAGATGAGAGCCATCAAAATCAAAGGCTTCAACTTCTTCTCAGTTTTCCTCATCAGATCCATCATTTTAGAAGATGGCGAATGGCTTGCTCTCATTAAAGAAGCAATTTACTCAAACATCGTCTACCACTCCGTACTGGTATATCCCACGGAGGAACTTCACTCCCAAAAACACCCCTTAAAGGCCGCATTTACCTTGTTGCTTCTCCAAGGTTAGCAATTAAAGCCCCTCTGGTCAATGATTTGGTTGAAATCAAAGAAGATGAGTCAAATTATGAAGAACCTTCATCGTAAGGTGAAGATGATCAAAATGTCGGTGAACCGACTGGTGACTCTACTATTGGGTATATGGAATTTGAAGACAAGGAATCTGATGAAGAAGAGGGTACCCAAGGGTATGTGAGTGGAAAATCATATGCAATTTTCACTCGCTTGCAAGGAAAAGAAGCAAAAGTTGCTACTAAAAATAGAAGGAAAAGGCTTTGGTAACTCCTCCTCCAACGATCGTTAAAAGAGGTAATCCCCTTCCTACTCAACCTCCTGTTAAACCTTTTGTAAAGAAATATTTTCCTCTTGTTTCTCCTCTAATTCAACCTTCCTCCAGTCCCATAAAGACCAGTAATCCTCCTCCACAAACGTGAAACAAAGGACTCATTCCTTCGTTAGCATAACCCTTGGTCACATTCGATATAGTTGATCACACGCCAAAAAGACCAAGATCCAGATGTATGAAGCTAAGTACCTTTAGTCCAACCCAGAGTAGCTTATAATATTAACTAAGTATATCCAAAGCCAGGTTGTCATCCCTCCTATTTCCCCAAAGGAATTCTTCCCATTCCTCCTACATCTCGCATAAATGTTGCCTCAACTTCCGCATCAAGGAAAATTGAACCTTTTTATCTATCTCTCCTGATCAATGGTCATAAACTAAGCAACTGTATAATTGATTCTAGAGCTTCTGACAATGTTATGCCAACAAAGGTCACCCATGCTTTGGGCCTCACACTTACTAAACCTTTTAGTAGATGTTACTCCATGGAAACCAAACAGTACCATTGATTGGTTAGATCAAGGATGTGTAGTTTACATTCATGACATTTCTTGAGAAAAGGGTAAAAATGACTATTCTTGTAGCTAATATTCTAGTAGCATACATGATATTTCTTAGGAGGAGATTTTGTAAATAATTTGGTGGGGAAATTCATATGGACTGGTCCAAAGCCAGGATTCTTATCAAAGGGGTGATGCATATGATGGAACAAGAGTCACAAAAGAAATATCTAGTCACCAACTCTGATGACCCTAAAGCTCAGATTCTTTTCAAATTTTTAGGGATGGGGAACTACTTCCTATCCACTAACTCAGATAGAATGGATGTTCTCATCCAAAAAGAGGATCTCAACAAAGTATGGACATTATAGTTTGATGGTAGTTGCGTGACAAGTGGATGCGGTGCTGGGGCTATTCTAATATCTCCTGAAGAGGAGATTTTCCCTTTTTCTTTCAAGTTGCAGTTCTTCAATACGAATAATACTACCAAGTATGAATCCTTGTTACTTGGCATGCAAGCTGCAAAAGAGAAAGGAATCAAGAATCTGAGAGTGCAAGGTGATGCTAAGCTAATTGTCAATCAGGTAAAAGGGATATATCAAGTAAAAAATGACCGAATCAGACACTACTGCAATGTCGTATGGGATAGCATCAAATATTTTGACCCTTTCTCAATCAAAGCATTGTGCAAGCCCAACATGACATGGTTGATTCATTGGTCATCTCAGATTCTCTCATGCTCCCTCACTCGGGGTTAAAAATAGATACATATACCATTAAGGTGGTTTTTCACCCAAGTGTACCAGGATAATTCACAAGACTTGCAAGTTTTCAATGATGACAACCAACTTATCATTTTTTGAGAAAGATGAAAATTTCAAAGAACTTCATTTTGATGGATCAACTTCTACGTGTCATGAGTCTCTCACCGGTCAAGCACATGAATCTGAAAAAGACACAATGATACAGCTCAAAGGAAATAAGATTCCTAAAGGTTTGGTTTCCTTAGAATAATTATTTGATAATCATGACCGTTTTGTCAAGAAAAAGTGATCGGATGATCCTTCCTCTTCTCTGGAAACTAAATCCATCAATCTGGTCTTGGAAACATCCTCATTTTGTGAATATCGAGAAGTGTTGTATGCTTGAGGAAAAGTGAAAATTTGTTAAGTTGTTCAAAAGTATATGGATGTGTTAGCATGGTCTTATGCTAATCTGAAGTCTTTCAAACCAAAGGAAATTTGGCATGACATTCCGCTCAAGAACGATGTCAAGGATTTTCATCAAAAACAAAGGCATTACAACCCCAAAATCTTAGGTACCATCCAGCTGAAATTCGAAGATGCTTTGGATGCAATATTTTTTTCCAATTCATCATAGTACCCATGTTGCAAATATTGTGCCTATGCGGAAGAAGAATGGTGAGATACACATATGCATGGACTTTTGTAACTTGAACTAGTCATCCTTAAAGTATAACTATCCACTGCCGATAATGGATCAAGTGCTACAGAAGTAACCGGTTAAAAATGTTGTCTATGCTTGATGGTTTTTCAGTTACAATCAAATTCAAGTCATACCGAATATCAGTTCAAAATAGCATTCACCACTCCTTGGGGTACCTTCACCTACAACAAAATTTTGTTTGGTTTGATCAACGTTGGTGCTACCTTCCAATGAGAAATTGAATTTTCATTCAAATGTATGATGGGAAAAATTCATCGTATTTTAGCTAGATGACCAGACCGTGTTCTCTAAAAGACGAAGTGATCACCGTGATCATTTGGAACAAGTCTTGATCGGATGCCAAGAGCACGGGATTTCACTAAATCCCAAGAAGTCGATTTTGGGGTCACCGAAGGAAAGCAATGCTAGGACATGTCATCGTAGAGAAGGAAATAAGATAGATGTTGAAAGGCTCAAGACTATTTAGAGCCTTACTTTGCCTACAAGCAAGACTCGGTGTTCACTCTTTCTTCGTAAAGGTAAATTTTTTTAAATGCTTTGTTCTGATTTTAGTGAAAAGACTCCTCATATATCTAATATGATGAAATGGTCCCAAACATTCCAATGGAGTGATGAAGGAAATAAATCATTCGAAGACGTAAAAACCTCCATCACCCATGCTCCTGTTCTAGTGTGTCCTAACTTCAAGAATACTTAATCATGTACGCTTATACATCCGCACATACTATATCATCTATCTTGATGCAAAATAACTCCAAAGATATTGAATCCCTGATTGCTTTCATGAGCTCTCCTCTTAAGCCTCATGAACTGAAGATGTCGCAATTGGAAAAACTTGCCTTTTCCATGGTAAAAGCAATCAAGAACTTCCACTACTATATTCTGAATTCTCATACAGAGTCTTTGGTTCCAGACACTACTGTTAAGTCTATCCCGATTCAATAGAAGTTAGGGAGCTTATGAGAGAATTGGATTGAAAATGTCTAAGAATACGACCTAGACATCAAACCAACCAAGTTGGTAAGAGGTAAAGGCCCTTGTCACTAATGGCTGAAAATAAAGACTCGTGAGGTACCTAAAGAGAAAGCTGATCACATTGATGGAAAACAAAGTGAACCGGAGAAAGTGGATTCTTTACCCATGCTCCTATTTGTTGCCACCAACAAAGAATGGTATTCGACAACATGTTCTTTCTCACCTATGGAAAGTTCCTAACTCACCTAACCACAAAGGAAAAGTGAATGGTGAAGCTCAAAGTGCAAGATATGTCATATGGGATGATGGATTCTACAAACGTAGAATTGATGGCATTTTTGTATGATGTGTTGCCAAGCCGTAGCAGGTAAAATTATTGGAAATTTTTCATGACTCAGCCTATGGTGGTCACTTCTCCTCATATGTGACATCACATAAAATCATTCAAACTAGGTACTACTGGCCAACGCTATTTTAGGATGCAGCCACCTGGGTAGCAAAATGTGAACTTTTCCAACAGTTCGTTGGCAAACCAAAGCTGGTTGTGTTTCCCCTCAGGCCCGTCATCATTGAAAAACCATTCAGACAATGGGGAATTTATTTCATTGGAGCACTCAATCCTCAATCAAGTGTTGGGCATAGTTACATCCTAACAGTAACGGATTACTTCACGAAATGGGTGGAGGCCATACCTATCAAGCATGCCACTTCAAGTTGTTTGTGACTTCATCAAGGATAATATTACTTGTGAGATTTGGCATTCCACAAAAAAATCCTTGTTGATAATGATTCCAACTTCTCTTCACGGAAGTTATTGGTTTTTTTATGAATACGAATAACCTTGGCTCATGCTTCGATTATTATCCTCAAGGAAATTGTCGGTGCGAGAATCTAGCAACAAGAACTCGTAACTATCATTCGAAGCTAGTTTATGAAAACCAACGGTCCCGCACAAATCATTGTACGATGCTTTATGGGTGGATCATAACACTCCAAAGAAGTCTCTTGGCATGTCACCTTTCTAAGTGTTATATGGAATCAATGCTGAAATCCCTATCTCCTCAGAACTTCCCGCTCCTGTAATTAAAGATGAACATTTTCAGATTTATCTTGAAAAAAGGATTATGTACCTAACGAAACTTGAATAAAAGTGAGTGAAAGTGGTCGAAAAGATCAATAAACATCATAATCAAGTTAAGAGGTTGTTCGACAAGAAAACTAAGCATAGATATTTCCAAGTAGGAGATGTTATTCTTCTATGGGACAAATGAAGAGAACTCAAAGGGATGCATGGGAAGTTTGACTCTCTTTAGAGAGGGCGATACAAGATCAAGTAGCTCAACGGAGGGAATAGTTTATATCTCTCACATCTGGATGGAACCAAACTCCCGCTTCCCTATAGTGGGCAGCACCTGAAGATCTTTAGGAAGTAGAGTTTGATCTCTTCTTTATACAATTTTCTTGTTCATTGTTTCTTTACTTTCTATTTTTGTGTGTTACCTTTCATTTCCTTTTGTTTTCCCCTGGTTTCCCTTTTTTGAATCTCTGTAACCCAATGGATAGGCACATGAAAAATCTAGGATTCTCTACCCATAATTTTCAATCAAAGATAGTCCCCGAAAGAGCCAAATGTATCCCTAAATTGACAAGGGCAATTTGTAGGTAACTATACCAAAAAAAATTGTTTTGGCCCCAAGGAAGTTTGTCAACGTCTGAAATATCCCAAAACTCCCTTTCAAAAATCAAGTTGTTTCAGAACTTAGCCACTTTTTACTTATCCTTAAGGGGAGAAATTTTTGTGGCGACATGAGAAAAGTTGCGCCACTTTACAAATGGGATAAATTTCGTGTCGACATGAGAAAATTTGTGCCACTTTACAAAGGGGAGAAATTTGTGTGTCGACATGAGAAAAGTTGTGCCACTTTACAAAGGGGAGAAATTTGTGTGTCGACATGAGAAAAGTTGCGCCACTTTACAAAGGGGAGAAATTTGTGTGTCGACATGAGAAAAGTTGCGCCACTTTACAAAGGGGAGAAATTTGTTTGTTAACATGAGAAAAGTTGTGCCACTTTACAAAGGGGAGAAATTTGTGTGTCGATATGAGAAAAGTTACGCCACATTACAAAGTGCAGAAATTGGTGTGTCGACATGCAAAAATCGCGCCTTTTACACTAGGATGCATTGATCATTTTTGTAAAATATTTTTAAAATTTGTTGGCATATATGATGACCTCATCCATGTTGCACCATGTGATGTTACCATCCAAAAACATTCCCAAGTCAACTGTCGACTTTTTAGATATTTTCTAGATCTTTTGTAAATATCTTGTAAGATATTTTGTAAGTAGTGGGTTTGCTTTTGTCTTCTTTCCTCCTCTCCTTCTATAAATACTAGAATACTTGTTGTATTCTAGGGGTGAACATTTTTTGTATGAAAAGAGAAGTGAGGAGAGAAAGACTTTGTGTTTTCTTGCAATAGAATAAATATTAATACACATATTTAGAATTTGTGCTCAACATGTGTTTTATTTGCATCAGATTTTTCTTAAGTTAGATCTATTTTTTATTCTGTTAGATTCATTCCTACTATTGTCATCTATTCATCAGTATTTCTTTAATTGTTTATGCAAGTAAGTTTGGCTCTGTTTACTACCGGCTCAAAGCATAAACCTTCTAACCTTTCCGTCTTGGAATTCATTTCTTTTCTTCCTTCAGATATACCCTCCTCCATTCCTTCCCTCCTACCTATCTATTCGTTGTTGAACTACCTCTACTGGGATGAGATCCCAAACCCCTAACGTTAGAATAGTGTAGATTTACATAGATTCCTACTTGATAGATTAGCAATAAACTGGTTTTTCTTCGTTCTTGAAGAGGGCTCTGCCCTACACACTATTGATTTGTTTCCCCATGACCCGCCTATCCAACAATTTTTCGACCAACAGGTTCCTAAGGACTAACTCAGGTTCTATCAACATTCCATTAAGGAACGTTATGTTTCTACTTAAGTCAACTTGAAGGATATGTAGGTTTATTTATACTCATTACTTATTCTCTTAAGTATGAAGCCTCCATTAGTTGATTTCATATCTTAGAAACATCTTATAGGTATATTGTAGGGCAATATCCTCACACATCCAATTATACCTTTAGGAGAATTCTAAATTTCATTTTAATGACTCCAAATGGGTTTCATGCATTCAACCCACAATAGTCTCTTGACTTACATTTACTTCCCTTTAAGCCATTCAACTATTCAAACCGTGATAACTTAGTTAAACTTAATCCCCTAAGTGTAACTCATCTATGATGGAAGGATATTTTTCATCCACCTCATAGTCTACTCAAAGGGTTCATTCTGTCACCCAATAGTGAACAATCCCTTGTATCAAGTTTACATAACATAATTACATTATGCATGCAAGTCAAATATGTATCATATTTATGAATTCATTATTGCAGCAAGAATAACTTTGTTCTTAATTCCTTAAAGGTTAGGTTCATTTATACATCTAACCCCATATTATCATCCTATCCCTCTTAAGTACAATTCCTTTCTATTATTATACTTATTCGTTTATTAGGATAGATAGAATGCATTATAGTATAATCACTTAGATTTCTTTACTATTAATCATGCATCTCTTTTTATTTTATATCATTTCTCTTAAAATAGTCATACAAGTATTGTTCGTAATGATGTAATTAAGCATAGTCATTCATGACTTAATTTCCACAACATATAACTTGTTTGAATATAACTTATTCATTACTACCATATCCTAATAAAATCAGTAATTAAAAGTTATAACAACCAATGACTATTTCAAGGATGAGACATTATAATTATACCTTTCATACAAGTCATTAAAAGGGAAAATATTCCCAACTATTCCCTTTTCCCTCCTATTAATGGATCAACAATAATATTCCTTGCTTTATAACAACAATGTAAGATTGGTAACATTTTATATAACTTTCCCAAGATTACAAATAAATTTCCTGAAGTAAATAAATGTATATTAATGATTCCATATAAGCTTACTTTCCAAGTGAAAGAAATATTTTTTTCATTTAAAAACATCATTCACACACAACCAATCCATTCAACAGAGAATGATTTAAGCAACCACTTCAATCATTTCCAATTTAATATGTCAATTAAAGTAGACGAGAATATTTCAAATTCCCTCAATAGTTTACATTACTGGCCTTAGGCCTTACTCACTTATTCAAAAGAATAGTTCAATAATTAAACACAATATTTTCATCAAACTACATTTCTTCAATCAATAGAATAAATGCAACCTTCCATAAGTCTTCCTCTTTTCCTTTTTCACAAAATTTATCTGAAAGAGCATTAACATGGGTCAGTTCATTTGAACTGAGCATGATAGGAGCTAAATCCTTGGAACCATATGTTCTAACTAACAACTTCAAAAAGGAACACTGTTTATTAATAGAAAATAGTCAAGGGTTCAGAAATATCTTTTCCTGCTTGAACACTTCAGAAATACCATACTCAAGTGTATCACAAAACCCTGCAATGTTAGCTTCTAACAATCCAAATGAGTCTGATTTCTATCAACTATAAGACTATCAAAAAATTAACATTCATCAATCATCCAACCAAACAAGTAACCTCAAAATATACAAGTATACATTCCTACTTAAGCAATATCACACCAATAAGGAAAAGCCAAGTATACCTAATATTAGGTGAGAAAATAAGAGTATAAATTTCTTAATCATGCATCCCATACTACATGATTAAAATATTTTACTCAAATCCAATTAATTAAAAACAAAAATGAATTCCAATTCAATAGTCTAAAAATCCAGAGGTTAGACAAAATTACAATTGAGTAAAGAGATAACTAAGCAAGATTTCAAGACCCGAAGCTATATTAACTTGTTATACAAAATAGTCCATGCCATAATTGTTTGGCTCCAACCAAATGAGAAGTATACCAGCCATTAAAAACATTATACAATATTTATGAGATAAGGTTGTCTAGGAACCATACAAGACTGGTGTGAATCATACTTAACCAATTTCCTCACTCAGACAGAGAAATGAAATGATTCCACATAGGTAGAGAAAACTCACAATCGAACAACCTTTCAAAAATAAATGATACCCTTGATCATATGAAGATGATCAAGGTTTGACACGAATTTAAAATGATCATACTTAAGAAATTTTAACGAACCATCCAACTAGTTTAGGTTGAGGTTCCGACCAAGAGGCTTGACTTTGCAAGATCATTATAAACGATGGTCAAAATTAAACCTACCAGTTGAAACAACATAGTGTAAGTCTTATGAGGAGCTGAATAGTTCACATAGTTATACACAATATCCCCTAGGTGGCTAGTACACTTTCATGGCTTAATACAGTCCTATTCGACACTATGCCAACTGTCTATTATGGCATTATAAAAGTAACATAATGATTACCATGATGAATTTGAAGGACCTAAGGTTCATATGACCTATCCTATGAATAACCCTCCACAGCTTCAACAAAGAAAATCTAAATGGCTAAATCAAATAATAGTACAATGACCTACTTATACAAGATAGAGAATACATTTAACCAAAATGGGTACAAACAATTCCCAGAATCTTCATTTAAGATCTAACCCAACTTGGGTTATCAAAAACTCAACAAACCTTCAAGATTGATCAAAGAATAATACAACCAAGATCATACCCAACTGGGTTGAGTAAAAACTCACCCACATGAGGGTGATCATGAAGAAAAATCCCCATGAACTCATCGTTATGATGATCATGAGTTCGATTATTCAAAACAAGATTCAAACACAGACTCAAAATAGATAAAAATATATTTAGATGACACTAGTCTAACTCGACAGGGGTCTTGAGTTCATACTCACCCATAACATAGGGTAATTAATTCCTTTAAAATATAAGCACAAAAAATTCCATACCATTCAAAAACTAACAATACAGAGATCGATAACAACACTACAAAAACCCATTTGTAAAATATAAGCACATGCAACCCAGAGTCATCAAAATAACATGACAAGATCAATATCACTATAGAAAACCGATTTGCAAAGTATTTGCACATGAAACCGAGTAATAACACTTTTTCTTTCCACAAAAATCATGGCGAGTAAAAACCATTGAATTAATTCCATTTATTGATTAATAGTAAAAACCCATAACTCCCAAATATATTCTATCATAAGTAGAGTTCTATTAACAAAATAATTAGATAGAACCATTTTTTTGTAAGGTATTAGAGCCTATCATGCCTGGAAGAGCTTCCTGAAGTTTTCTTACAACTCCTAGGATCCTTCTTCCAACTCCTAGGATAGCTTCTACAGCTTGAATCGGTTAATCTTCATGAAAATTCCTCCATGTTTCCACTAGAATATTTCTCAATAGATTATCCATGAAATAGAGAATCCAAGATTCAAACCAATAAAAAAAAAAATCAAATTCCAAAACCTCCATTTGCAGAGTGAGAAGGAGAAACAAAATGACCAAATGGAAAACAAAAACAATACTTCCTTTACCAAATCCAACATGCTTTCCCCTATGCAGTTCGGAACAATTTTCCAAATCATTAATGCTTTCCAAAATGGTTCATTTCTCCCACCAACCCACCGACTTCCTCTAACCTTTACTAGGTTAGCTTCTAACTACTTATCCATCTAACTAATCATGTAAAAGTCATTTTTAGCAACCTTCCAGATCTAAACTTGGCTTACAACTTAGGAGTGGCGGTGTCTACCATTAATGGAATTAAATAATAGTTCCAATAAATGCAAAGGTGACGATAACAACCTCTTCTTACTGCACCATGCACCCCCTTACCAATGTAATCAAGGGTTAGCTATGAGTTAGGGCCCAAGCCTCCCTTCCATCCTAGGTTAGGATTAAATTAATCTTAGCAAAATTACCACTAGGCATAGATCACTTAGGTTAGGTTGTTATAAATTTAATTAGTTCATATTCCTTAGGCCTTTGGTTAGGTCATTAATATTCAAATTTTAACAACACATCAAGCATAATATAGGATTAATAACTACCACATCTGAACCTTACCATCAAGAAAATGTTTTTAAAATGGAGTGGTGTTACTCAATCCAGTTCTCAACACCTTCCAATCCTCAACATGGGACTAAATCATAAGCAAAATGGAATAATTCACCAATATTAGTTAGTATACTTGGGTAATTCATGACAATGAACAACTGCAATTGTCCACATTAATCACAATTGCAAATCGAATTAAGGGAATGTTTCAATCAATAAAACTGATCCAAGGTATTTTCTTAATTGATTCAATAATAATAATAATAATCAGTCATTATTGACTTAGGATAATTTTCCCATTTTACCATCTTACCCAATGGTTCCAAGAACAGAAATCAAACTTTCCATAAGTTGCAGATATCTAGTTCATTTCACGAATCAATTAAATAACATCACAATTCAAGAGTACCTTACAAATGATGGATGATTAATCAATAAAATATCAACTGAGATAAATATTAATCTAGAAACATGATTCATTTAGTTCTAAGGAGAAAAACTCAAGAAAAATCATATGTCAACATTGCAATCCATTTCTCAAATGAGCAAGTACAGATGAAAGGATGGTAGAGGTGTTACAGAGCAACACTACTTCGGACTTGTACCTTATACAAGATGAGGATTCGGAGGATCCGGTAGATCTAGAGGGTTAGGGGTTAGTAGAACTAGTGGATCTAGTGGATCTGGTTGTGGAGGCAACATAGGAGGAAATCAAGGTTCTAGATCTGGTGGACAAGGATCAAAACCCCATCAACAAGTATTTTATGAGATGTCTCTTAATTTTCTTAATTATAAAGGTGTCGAGGATTCTACAAAGCATGTACACAAGTTTGAATTAATATGGCACGCTAAGGGTATCACTACCTTGGAGCGGAAGGAAATCTAGTTTGTAATTACATTGTAGGTATGCGCATATAGCTGGTACCACAAATATGACCCACATCATACAAAGTGGTGGATTATACTTGCACCGCGTGATGCCTTCTTGGCATAATTTCATAATCCTAAATTTGAGCAAAAGAGAATCAATGTGCTCAAGGATATTCAATAGGTTATGGAAAAGAGTGTGCAGGAGTATGATGGACATTTTAGGACTCTTTTGTCAAATTTATCTTATGATATCCATCCTTCTCATCATGCTCAATAATTTTTGGAGGCTTGATAACACCTTTTAGATGAGAAATTTCACATAATAATTTCACATATCCACATGAGGCCTTGGAGGTTGCTTTACATGTTGAGGCCATTAGAAGCGTTGATACTGGGGTAAGTCCCTTTTTGGAGATAAAAAATTCTTCCATGGAAAAGAAACTTGAGAAATTGTCTCATTAATTCTACACATGAGACTCGTAGCAAAAATTTTTGTATAGATTGTGAAATATAAGGAGACACCAAGGATAGTTTCCCTGAAAGTCAGTGTGTGCCATGACAGTAGACTATGAAATATGTTAAGGGGATCATGATCCAAGTAGATGCCCTTTGTTACAATGTGAAATTTGTAAGAATGTGTCTTACTATTTTAAGATTTTTACATCTACTCCTCATGACATGAAGTATCGTTGATTGATATACCATATTCATGATGCAATTGATAATGGTGTATACTAGTCCAAAGATTATGAAAATTTCTAAGAATGAGGGGCATCATCATGAATGGAATGAATATGGAAGAGGAAGGGGAAGAAGATTTCATAGAGGATTCTGAGGCCATGGTGGTCACAGCGTAAAAGGAAGGATTGAATTACCTCATGGAACTTGTTTTAATTGTGGATCTATGGATCACTACAAGTACGAGTGCCCAGATTTACTTGTAATGCTCATGGTGTGGAAAGAAACATAAGTATGAGGATTTCCCTGAATTGTATAATCACATGATCCAAAACTAGAAGAATGACAAGGGCACGATAATGGTTAGTGTGAAGCACGTTGAACCTATGTTCATGCCAACAAGAGTGTCTAACCTTGAGTTGGATCCTCAGTATTAGTTTCTACACACGTTGAAGCTACACGTGCTAGAGAAATATGAAATCACATACCTCTCATTACAAGAGAAGAGGTATTACATGGGAAGTAACCTGATCCGACTTATCAGAAGGAGGTTTACCAGGATACTATGGAGGTGATTAGAAGCTTGCAAGGGGAGATTCAATGCTTGAAAGAGTAGTCATGGAAGTTGGAATAGGTAAAAATGCTAAGATCCCGTAAGATGATGTGATGATGTTAAAGAGTTAGTAATATTATTCTCTACGAAATATCATTCCCTTGTTAGGATAATTTTTGAGAGGAAAGGTGCCTCTCGGTGGATGCGAGTGTGAGAGGAAGATCGTGCATGCTGATTTTCCCCCTCATAGTCTTGATTATGACAAGGATATCACATTGAATGTGGTAGTTGATGGATGGATTTTTAGTAACATATTAATTAACACAGTAAAAAGGTTAATTTTCTTACTCGATGTGTGGAATCGATGAGGATGCCACCATTGTATCCATCTTCGAATGTGTTGTACATGGCGAATATAACTAAAGCTATGCCCATCGGAGTCTTGAAGGATGCTTCCATAACCATTCAAGGGGCCAAGTTCACTGGGAATTTGAAATATTAGCGCTTTCTGAGGAAAATAATTTCCCATCATTACTTGGATGCCCTTGGTTTTACGTGAATAATGTTGATTTGTGCTTCAACAAGGGATACATATTCTTTGAGAACAAGAAGGAGTGCATTATTATTCCACTAATAGATGGTATTTATACACCTTATTTCGAGCCTTTGGGGGAGGAAGACATCAATATAATTTATGTGTGCACCATCACGGACCCGTAGGATATTCACCACTAAGATAAGGAGTTACTTAGTGGGATGATGCTCAATACTTGAGTGATATGACTAGAATTTCATGTGATAATTAGTCCCATAGGACTTATGATTTATTTGGAAGAGAATTAAAGGGCACCATGACTTGTTTTTTCAAGGCGTGTTTGGTTAGGAATTTTGGAGGAAGACAATTACCAAGCTACATGGGAGAAGGTAACCTTGATGTCTTCTTGCATGCTATGGAATCCTAGTAGACCTGTTAAGTAGAATGAAGGAATATGTTTGTTTATACCTTGCATTGGACAACCACACATTAGTGGATGACTCCTTAGGATAATATTATAGAATTGCATGAGGTAAGAATTGTGTTCTCTCTTAGATTTCTATGGACTAATGCACCTTTAAGGATATTTGACTATCATGGGAGGGAATCAACCTTGCACCACATCCAGAATGTGAGAGAGCCTAGATGGAAGGCCTAGAAGCTTTAACCCCTTGACTCTAGGTGCATAAGTTCTATTCCACTTTGTAGGGTTGTGCATGTGCTTGGTATGTCCTTTTGGAGTTATGTCATCAGACAGAAATTGACAAGAGTATTTATTTTATAAACCATCGGTGAATGAGGATTTGTAGGTAGTCAAGAACCTTACTATGGGAGATAGTGCCAAATTTGAGGACATCATCCTAGATTTTCTCTGGGAGCCTGATTTGGAGGAGCGTTGCATGGAAGGAGAAGAAACGGATGAAGTATAGTTTAAGCGTGCTTGCCTAGAAAAAGAGAAAGGAAAAATGGTGTACCTGATAGAAGATGAATAAATAGAGAACCTTGATGTTGATCATATAGAGGGTACGTCAATGTCTTGGATAATATAGATGAGAAGGTGTGCACCTACCATGAGCCATTGAAGAAAAATAAGGTCAACATTGGCACATAAGAAGAGTCGAAAGAAGCAATCATTGGTGATTACTGGACAGACCAAGAGGTTTGAAAGCTAATTGAATTGTTAAGTGACTTATATTATTTGTTCCCACATGGATACCATGAATTGAAAGGATTTCATCACTCATTGGGAGAGATGTGGATTAAGTTAAAGGAAGGTGCACACCTAATTAGGAAGATGCCTTATAGGATGAATCCTAATCTATGTGTAAAGGTGAAAGAAGAGATTGACAAAATGCTAGAATTTGGGATCATTGAATCTATTAAAGAATCTAAATGGGTTATCCCAATGGTGATTAGTATCAAGAAAGATGGAAGGATAAAGATTTTTGTTGACTACATAGACTTGAGTGTTGCATGTGTGATAGTTCCTTTTCCTACGCCTTTTATTGAGGAAATCTTGGAAGGTGTAGCAAGGCATGAGATCTACTCTTTTACATATGGATTGTCATGGTATCACTAGGTAAGGATTACAAAAGAAGACCAGGAGAATACTACTTTCACCACTAAATGGGGAATTTTTTCTTATACGGTTATGTCATTTGGGCTTAAGAATGCACCTGTTGTATTTTCACACATTATGGTACAAGCATTCCAATAATTTATTCATAATTTTCTAAAAGTCTACCTGGATGATTAGACAATGTATGGATTAGTAAAAGATCATTGCAAAAACTTGAGATTGATGTTTGAAAGATGTAGGTAGTTAAGTATCTCTCTAAACATTAAGAAATGTGTCTTTGTTACTCCTTTTGGCATATTGTTAGGCCATATTATTTACAAGGCAGGATTATTGGTAAACCCTACCAAAGTTGTTATTTTGGTTTTGGAGGATCCTGCCAATCAAAGCATAGTGCATGGTTTTCTAGGGTATACAGGTTACTAAAGAAAATTCATCAAAGGTTATGCTAGGATTTCCACACCCTTAGAAGAACTATTCAGAACAAATGAAGATTTCAATGGGATAGTTACAACAAATGGCTTTTAATACGTTAAAGGAGAAGCTTACTACTACACCCATTTTGCACTTTCCCTCTTGGGACAAGCCCTTTCATGTGCATGTGGATGAATTAGGTATGGAAATTGTAGCAGTGTTAGCACAAACTGGAGCAGGGATTGTTAATCACCCTTTATGTTTTGCAAGAAAAAAGTTAACTCCAGTTGAGTATAATTACACAACAACGAAATGTGAAGTTTTGTCTATGATTTATGCATTGCATAAATTTAGGTAGTAATTTTTGTCTACTCCGTTTATCTTTTACAAAGATCACATGGAACTTAAGTATTTGGTAAACAACCTTGTTTTATAAGGGTGCATATTCCGTGGATCTTGTTATTTTAGGAATTCAACTTTTCGGTGGTATTCAAACTAGGAAAGTGCAATTTAGGACCTGACCATATTTCTAGAATTAATTCAAGTGAGGACATGCAGAGAGCATTAAAGACACAATTACGGATGAAGATTTGTTCAAATTACAACATGTGCCCACTGATTTAGAGGATATTGTTATCTTTTTACGAATAGGTGTGGTGTCTGATGGACTAAAGAGTATAGAAAGGAAACAACTTTCCATTCACATCGTGCCTTATATGTTAATTAGTGGAAATATATACAAACTTGGTCGAGATGATATTTTGTGCCAGTGTATACTAGAGCATGAGTGCATGGGTATTATGGAGGAATATCGTGGACGGATTGCTAGTAGAAATTATGCATGTCGAGCCATCATGCGTAATATTTTTATGGCTAATTTGTGTTAGGAGACATTGTACAAGGACTATCAAGAATATGTCGTGGGTTGTGATCATTTCCAAAGACTCGGGAAGCCTAGGCATAAAGATGAAATGACATTGAGGCCTATAAAAAGTGAAAAACCTTTTTAAAAATGGGGAATTGATTTCATGGGTCCTATTTTCCCCTTGGCACATAGGATAGGGTCATGTTACATCATTACTTATATAAACTATCTTACACGGTGGGTGGAAGCAACACCTATGAAGGATTGCACTGCAACTACTACAACAAGGTTCCTTTGGGAGAATATCATAAGAAATTATGGATGTCCATTGAGTTTAACAAGTGATAGGGATAATCATTTATTTAATAAGACTCTTAGGATATTATAGGCATAATTTATGGTATCCCATCATAAAAGTACACCTTATCACCCACAAGATAATGGAATCTATGAAGCTTTCAACATGATTTTGAGCCACATATTGATGAAGATCTATGATGTTGGAAGGAAGGATTGGGATGATAAAGTCTTTGTTGTTCTTTGGTATTATAGAAAAACCTATAAAAGACTCAACAAAGCAACACCCTTTCAGTTGGTGTTTGGCATTGAGGTTGTTTTACCAGTTGAATTTATGTTACCATCCCTACATATTACATGCACAGGAGGATTGGATGATGAGTAATAACTTAAAGAGTGCATATATAAACCGATTCATTTGGATGAGAGGCATGTCATAGCTTTGATGGATCTAGAAGACAAAGAAAGAAAGACAAAAGGCATGACATGATCGACACATTAAAAATAAGAATTTGGAGGTTGACAGATGGTTCTTCTATACGATTCCAAGTTTTTGTGCCACCATGGGAAGTTCCAAGTGCATTGTTTAGGACCATATGTCGTGACCTATATACTTGACTCAGCACTTTCTAGTTAGAATCTTTGAATGGCACACAACTTCCTAGTTTCTTTAACAAAGTAGTATGTTATATCCCTACTATAAATAAGTCTTCTTAGTGTTTGTAATAAGGCAATATTGTTATCTAGCTTAGGTTTCCCTTTAATACATTTTCCTTTATATGTTTTTCCTTCCATCATCGTTGTGCTTTGTATTTTTAGTCTTGTGTTGTGTTATGTGTTTGTGCACCAAGAACCAATTAATTTATAAAGAGGTTTCATGCATAGAGGACCTCACATATTTTTAGTTTGGGGTGGAGAACATAGTAAGAGGCACGTCGTTAGAGCAATGTTGTTGGTGTCCTACGAGAGAAAAATAAAATTAAATGGTATCATATGAACATGCGTAGTAGAGGTGATAATGGTTAGAGATAAAATGGTGTCAAGAAATAGTTTAATGAAATCCACGTATAGTGATGAGCGCACAGAGAAACATGAGGTAGGTGGCAGCAGGAAGAGCTACTTGGTATAAGACATGGAGGTAGATCTACTTCGGTGCTAAGAGCATGTATAAGGGAGTCTATGGTCGATGTAGTTTTACATGCCAGAAGGTTGAGAAGGTTATGTGTGAGTGGGAATAGGAATGAAACACACCGGATAAAATGTGTGGGAGGAACACGCTAGAAAAATCTGAATTTAATGTGGTAGTACGTTGGTAGGTGGCATGGAAATAAATGCAATAAAAAGTGGAAAACTATAAATAGGAGTCAAGGTAAGTTATTTTCACCTTGCATTTACTTGTGGAAGAGCTCTTGCAAACTAGGGCATCCTTGCGTGAAATTTACAAAAATCACGTGCGAAGTGAAATATTTGAGAACCAGATTGGAACATAGTACACGGGTGTGTGCATAAGTGGTTGTTTGGAAGGATTTTTGTGGGTTTTAATGTTTTCTTGTGGAAGAAAGGGTTTCTAGGTTAGGGTTTGAAGAATTTACACAGGAGGATTAAACATAAGGGATTCAAAAGTAAAAAAAAGATATAAGGAAGGATTAACAAGGACCCGACAAGGAAAATGACACTAAGGAAAGGATCAAACGTTTCACCCAAGAGGAAGGGAAAGGGAAAACTTGTCACGTCAACAATTTTCAATGAAGAATATTATATGGAGATGCAATACCCAGATGGGGTATTATTAGGGATAGATTGGGTATCTAATGTGCGTAAAATGGTCATAAGTAATTATCCATATGATAGATACAAATTAGAAAGATATGACATTGGATCTTGTTTGCCCTATAAGAAAAAGAATAGAAGATGAAAAACTAGTGTATGATGACTTCGTGAAGAGGACATTGGAGAAGGATGGGATTTTGTAACTCTATGAGTTGTAATTTTTAGAAATCCCGAGAGATTATACCAGTGTCTTATGTCACACATGCACAAAGATTACTTTTACTTTTTAGGAAGAAGGATGCACATAACTCTATCGTTGATCTCCAAATACACTAGACTTATATGCATAGGAGAGTCATTGGATGATGAATTGGGTGACAATGAGGCTATCAAGGAAACAACTAAGGAATTTGATTACAATAAGGAAGGTGAACCTTTGACATTGTAAAGATCAAGGACCTAGTCATGAAGATGGCCGCGCATTTATTCATCAAATTTAATGAAGATGAATGGTGGACATAAGTGAATAAGAGATGGTTGAACATTTACAAGAAAGTTTTAGAGGGGATTATTTACAACATTTCAACCTTCATTGTAGAGGATATCATTGATGCCATGTGAGATGAAGATAAAATTATGTATGGTAATATTTTCCTTACCATTGTGTTTTGAGAGATTGGAGTTCTCGATGGGCCGAGTGACAACATTTGGGATTACCATAATGAGAACCCTCCCCAACTAAGAGGTTTAAAGCATATACTTGTGAAAGTATGACACTTGCATATAAGGGATGTTTGGATAAGTGGTACAAGAAGATGCGCGATGAATTTGGAAAAGAGTGGAGGATTCTAGAGTAACTGCCATCCTTGGTGAAGGATGAGGTTGAATTTTTAGTATACATATAGTTATGTATTGGAAAGTTCACATTGATTGATGGCACCAAGATCTCATGGTGTAGATTACCTTTTTCCTTCACAACACAGTATTTTAAAAGCATGGTTAATAGGTTTAAGGAGGCTAAGAAACTGAGGTTTGATCTAAGTGAAGTAGATCAGGAGCACCGTGCACTGCATAGGACACTTGTATATCCTCATAAGCAAGCGTATGTGGAGAAGTATGTCTCTCATGAAATACATATGCTAAGGCCCGTAAAATTACCACTCACGGAATAACAACAAAAGGGTGTACATAAACTTAATGCCTAAGTTTGATAAAGTTGCATATGTTGAGGATGATGTCTACATCCTTGAAGACCCTACGAGAAGGAAGAAGATAGTGACAAAGAAGAGAGATAGGGAGGAAAATCCAATAAGTAGGACACGAGTGTGCATGTGGTTTAGACCACAAAGGGGACCATGAGCCAAGCACAAGCATGAGCACTTATACTCGTAGGAAGAAATCCCCAAAGTGAAGGAGAAGTCCTTGATGAAGGAGTAGTCTCTCGGTGAAGAAGAAGCATAGGGTGTTATAGAGTTTAGACTCTAAGATAATGGAGAGCATGAAGGGTTATGATAATCTGGATATGAGGAAAAGGGTCACATGTCGATAAGAACACCCCTATGTAAAATGTATATGAATCTGATGAAAATAGAAATGAACTCCGCATAGGATGCTCGAGAAGGAGAAAGAAGTGAAGAAGAAGTGGGGATGAATGTGTAGGAGACCCCACACCTATCTAGTGAAAAATTAGAGGACACATTTGAGAAGGATGTGGCAAGTATCATCAAGAAAGTAGTAGAGCAATAGGTGGAGCACAACGTGGGAGAGATAGAGAAAGACAAGTATGGAAGCATAGATGAGGAGACAAGTTTAGCAAATCGGTTTCGTGAAGCGAGTACACACATGTGGAAAGGGTGTGCGGACATCATAAGGACCCATAATGACCTATGATTTTGATCTAAAAAGGTCCTAAGTGCACATTTCAAAGCATAATACCTACAGAAAAAACCTCTTTCATTGTTTTTCATTTGATACAAATGGTGTGTACCCGCACACAAGGAAGATGATGTCATGGGATTTTGAGTCCCATATTGATGAGCCAAAATTTGAAGTCAATACAGGTGCATTGCTAAACACACTGAGCTCTATGGAATTAAATCCTATTTTGGATTCTCGGTAGTCGACTCATGAGTAGGCATGTAATGCACTAAACAAGGTTTTGGTGGAGGTCGAAGAAAGGTTATTCAGGAGGAATAACATGATTAAATAATTGAAAAAGTAATTAGAGGAAAATAATAAGGAGATTATAGAGAGGGCTAAGGAGATAAAGGAAATGAGTTTATAATTGTGCAATTGAGGACCGAGTTGAGAGATGAGAATGGGAAGACACGTGAAGCTTACAAGAAAGTGGAAAATATCTCGAATTCATTATTTTAGCATGCCCGGTTTATCTCCCATTACACAAAAGTATGTGTAAACCTTCCACTGCCTAGAGGATTTGACGTGCATCATCACAATGGAGAGGAAAACACTTGCATTGGATTCGCGGAAGAAGTTATGGTCTGTAGAAAGAGTGGGAGAGATTACAAATTAAGGATACCATAACTCATTACACTAAGCTTCTTGCTTTAGTGAAAACCGTGGATCACATGTTTGAAGTTGTTTATGACAACTATGAAGACAGAAAAGGGTGGTAAGTGTGTTGGTTACTACATGTGAGGAATATTTGAATGAGGTCTAGGCCAAGAACATAAGTAATCAGGGGAACGTGACAATATCTTAGCAGACCTTGAGAAGAAATCCAAGACAATTGAAATTTTAAGGACCTCTATTAAGATTAAATTCAAGGAATTATATCCCCAGATGACACATAGGATGGATGCACTAATCGACCTTAGCATGAAAATAGAGAATATTATTAACACATTGAAGGCTAAGGGTGAAGAAATGTAGACATTTGATGAGGTCAATGTGCTGATAGGGGATTTATTTAAATAGAAAAAGAGTGAGGTGGATGTTTGGAATGAGATTTAAGCATCATTGAATAAAACTTCCCCTACTCCATTTAAACCCCAAGTGTGCCGACACATCCTTGAACTTGGCACTCATGCAAGGCATGCGAAGGCATGGAGCCCTCTTTTATGTGAGCCTTGTAAGAATTTTTACCATTAATGGAAGAATATTTCAAAAACAAAAATACATACATTCATTCTAACACAGAGGTAAAGAAACTAGATCCAAGCATAGATGCACCATAATATGAGTGTAATCATTATAACAACACATAGGAATCAAATCTGAATCATGAGTAATATGAATAACACAAGGGTTTGTACCCATAAACATAGATATTCAAAACAATCCACCTCATATATTGATTCATAATTGTTTATAGTAACCAAATTACATCAAAAAGGGTCATAGCAAACTGAATACATCAAGAAATAGCATCCTAACCCTACAAAATTATCTACTCAAATATTTCTAGCCATGCTCTCCCTTGTGTATATAAATTATCTCTTGCATCTCTTTCCTCGCCTCACACATCTTCTTCCCTTCTTCTATTTTCTCCTCATCCCTCTTTACCCATCTTCATCCATCATCTGCTTCATATCCAAATGCATTCTTAAATAGATCGGGACCTCTCCTTTACCACCTCAAAGATCACTCAAGAACATCCGCATGCCAAATGTCATTATACCCTACCATACTCAAGAACTCTAAACATGTAAGTACCAGCTAACCCATAACAAATTCTACTTTAGATTTCTTAAACACAATGATTATATTTTGGAATATTCTTTCCTTGGGCTGCAAGTCTCCATGTTCTAACCTTATCCACTATCATGCCTACCCACATCCTCGCATGTTTTCCATGCAACACCATAACCTAAAATGTGGCTAAGTATCAAACCCATTTTTTCTCCCATATGCAAACCTAGTTATCCTGCATGTTCTTCCTCATGTGCCTTATTCCTACACTATCTTCCACATGCGTTGATCCTCTGCTCTAGGACTTATTCATTTTTATGGGCTCAAAACTACATTTCTTTCAGCCAAATCATTTATGGAGGCTTTGATGACATCTCCTCTCATCTTTATAATCAACCACATACTAAACCTTTCATGTAATACTTTTCATTCTTGGATAAGCCTTAATTTTACCAAACTTACTTTTACTATTGCACATGGAAAGCTTTTGGTTCAGGTAGGTATGATCAAGGAATGTACAAATTACCTTTCAAATACTTGAGGGAACAATATGAAAAATAGGGACTCAGTTTCAAACAAAATCTAAATCCACCATCCCCAATCTCAGAATCTAATCCCTCGTATTTAATTTCATTAGAATATTCTTAATTAATGCAATCACACTTGATCAAGGCCGACATACCAAGCTAATGACATAATCATTACCCTTCCACTAACATTACCAAAAATGATAGATGACGATTCTTCCACCATCAATGTCCTCCATTTTCATGAAAATAACTCCATCCTAACATATATGGGAGTTGAAGATCATTATCTCTAGAAATACCTACCACCTAACACATCCACACTTCTCAAGAAATACATTATCCATTCAACATGGGAAGACCACATGATCCATTTAAATTCAAGGATGGACAAGATTCGTACTCTCGGGAGCTCCAAAATTCACTACATTCTTATCCAATCACATTCAAGATTTCACATGGTCCTACCATTACATGTTGGGTATCAAGCCTAACATCAATATTCAAAATACTATCACCATCCCTAGTGTTAAACCTATGAAGCAAAATCTTCAAAAACTGAATTCTCCCATAACATTACTATTTAAATAATAATTTCATTCTCTTCTCTCATCCAACTTCATTCTACTCGTCGATTATCCCTACAAGGTTTCCAATATCATATCGGTCACTAATAGCTCTAGGAAGTTACATATTTGTACAGACTCTCGAGACATTAACCTCTCTTTTCAAAAATATTATTTTCCCTACCTAACATTGATTATCTTGTCAATCTAATTGCAGGAATGACATGTTGTCTCTTATGGATTATTTCTTTGGTTATAATAAAATCATCATTACACCAGAAGACAAACATAAAACATACTTTATCACCCCATGAGGAACCTTCTTTTATAGATTAATTCCCTTTGGCTTGAAAAACACATAAGTGACTTATCAACGCACCAAATCATACATATTTCATGACCTCATCTATATAACTATGCAATACTATGTAAATAACCCTTAGGAAAATCCAAACATCAAAAATACCACCTCATTATCCTTTACATGATCTTTTCCCATCTCATATTTTTTCCTTTGAATTAACCCCTGCTAAATGTGTATTTGGGGTCCTCACAAGAAAACTCTTGGGATTTATACTATCTATCACAGGATTGAATTTTACCCCGCAAAAGTAAAATCCATAATCGAAATGCCTTCTCAATCCAACCTAAAAAAACTCTATAGTTTACAAGTAAAAATAATCTCCATTCACCATTTCATCTCTTAGTTATTAGATCGATGTCATCCCTTTCATCACCTCCTTATAAAATATATCCATTTTAGATGGGAACATAACTACTAAAAATCCTTTCACACTCTCAATCAGTATCTACTATCGCCACCTATCCTCACGCCTTTGCACATCGGGGGCCTTTCTATCTATACATCTCCACTACTAACCATGCCTTGGGGGCTATGTTGGCACATCAAGATGAACTAAGTAAGGAATAGGTAATTTATTACATAATCTATATCCTTCGTTATTACGAAACCAATTATTCTAAAGTAGAAAAATTATGTTGTTCCTTTTACTTCGCAACTTTTAAACTTCTTCATTACCTCCTCAATCATAAAACCTATATAGTCACAAACATCAATCCACTAAAATCCATGCATTCCAAACCATATCATAATGACCACATAACTAGGTGGCTTATGCTCATGATATAGTTTGATCTAGAATTCATCTCTCAAAAATCCATTAAAGGAAAATTTATTGTCGATCAGCTAGTAGAATCCCCATGGTTGATAATCAACTACCATGTGAATAATTCCCTAATGAATCCATTAACACCCTCGATCATGATGACACTCCTCTTAAGATGACCCTATTATTTGATGGGTCCAAATTTAAATAATGGGGTCTTGGTACATTCATAATACCTCCTTGGGGAACTCCTATTATGTTATCCTTTAAACTAAATTTTGTATGCACAAATAACATAGTAGAATAAAAATCCCTTATTATGTGCCTTCAAGCCATGGCATTTCTTGGCATGGAAACACTTAATATATACCATGATTCTTATATTATTATCAATAAAATCAAAGGGACATATCAATGTAAAAATGAAATCCTGTAAAAAATATAAAACTATCATCGACGATCTCTTGAAACTCTTTGACCATTACGAAATTCAAATAACTCCATGATCATCTAATAAATTTGTAGATATTATGGCATCCCTCACATCTCTTATCCCTCTATCACCAGACGATTCCAAAATCTTTTTCATTGTACAAAAACTTGATCAACCATCTTATACCAACATTGATCTTCCCACTATCAATCATATAGAAGATAGCCAATCTGATATTTGGTACACTCAAATATATGACTATCTTTCCACAAGAAAGATACTTGTGGATCTATCCAAAAATGGTAAAATATATTTTCAAAAATGTGTATCATGTTATGTCATACTAGGGGGTATCCTTTATAAAAGAGGGTTTGAAGATCATTTCATGTGATGTCTTAAATATCCCAAGGCTCATCAAACTATTCAAGAAGTCCACAATAGAATATGTGGTGGGAAATTTAATGGCTTATCCATCACTAAAATAATCCTACAGATTGTTTTTTTGGAATCACAACCACCGATAGGGGTGAATTAGCGTATTCAAAACTTTTAATTCAATTATGTTAATTTGCAAGAACCATCAAAGCAAAAATTCAACATTATTTAACCAATGTGATCATATTAAGTATGAACAACCATCCACAAGAACATGAATCAAGAGATAACACATGAACACCATATTTATGTGGTAAACCCTCGAAAGTAACAAAACACACTAATCATTATGTTAATAGACAACTATAAAATTCAGTGAAGAATTAACTCCATAAGGAGCACCAACTATACTTTAGAAAACACCAACTTGCAAGGAAAAACCAACCCCTAATTTACTTTGCACCAACCTAAATTTAGAAAACACCAACTTATAAGGATACATTAACCCCTAGGGTTTTATTAAAGAAAAAACTCCAAAATGAAGACCAAGTACTAACTTAGCCACCTAGGATTTTTTTCACCTTCTTGTTGCTCACTCAAAAATGATGGACTTATTTGTAATTATTCTCTCTTATTGTATATTATTTTTAATATTATCTCTATATCTAATATATCATCATGTAATCAGGTCTATATAAGTCCCTTTTATCCTCAAACATTGGCTACACTTCATACACAAGATCATCTCTCATGAAAACTCTCCTTCTTCTTCTTCACCTTTACTACGTCATGGAAAAACTAAATTCTACAAGCTTATCATATTCATATTTTCAATTCACATTAATTATTAATTGTATTTAATACCCCATAAAACTCATTCAATCCATCATATGTCAACACTTTTTCTCCTCAAGGCAATAGCATTAAAATTGCCTTTTACACCTATATATATGACTCTCAAGAACATATCTATGTAGGTCAGTTTTAAATCATCTAGGTTGGCCATGCTAAAACCCAAAAACATCAGGAAAACATATAATAACATCATTAAATCCTTTTTTAGTACTTACATGACTCAATTGATATTTTTACATTGTTTTTGGACTCAATAACCTTGTAAAACCTAGGTCTACAAAAATGACTATACAACTTGACTTATTTTGACAAACTAAAGAATTCATCAAGGATTAAAAATCTTCATGAAAAAATTTCATGACCTCCTCTGACCTTCACTATGCTTAAAAATCTCTAAAACATCCATTCATACAATAAAATCACCTCAAAACCAAGATTGTCCTATTAGGACTACATACACGAAAATATTCCTTAAAAGATGAAGCTTGTAAAACCTTAAAACACTCAACCATGCAAAATAAAACTCATGTATAGGTATCAGATAACCTATAAAACATCAACATATCTATTATAATCATCCAATCAACTCATAATTTCTCAATAAATTCACTTCTCCACGACTACTTAGAGTTGTCCTCAACACCCAAAAACTGGTCATTAGAAATTGACTTGGTTAAGACACAAAATGATTGAAAATTGTCTAGAAATTTTCATAAGAATATAGATAAGGTCCATGGAATCATGAAAAATCCATTTTTCATACTATCTTTTGCACAACTTGAGAGATACAACAAATTATTCACAAAATATTCATTTTCATTGGAACCCACTAACTCACCTAATCACACAAAACCACTTGGAGATATCTAGGAGATTCCTCTACATGCTTCAATAATTAAAATAGAAAAAACATAAATTTTAGGCCTATATGAGCAAGATCTTTCGTATCAACTTGAAACTAGGGTTTTAAAAGTGTTTTTGAGTTTTTCAAGGTTAACAATTGTTTGTAAATATGTGGACCTTCAAACCCAAAATAATGACACAAAATATTAGTTATGACATATATCAACATGTATCAAAGATATTAGGTTATCATGTAGAATATTTACATTTCAATGAGCTTCAAAAAGTTGACTTACAATGGGAAATACCATTTCCAAACAATTGGTTTTACCGAAATTGTCGTAACTTGCAAAATATTGCAAACTATGAACTAAGATTTTTCTACATACCTATATCAACATGCCAAAATTTTTCCCATACTCACATTTTCATACTGGTATTGAAAAATGATCAATCTACCTCATTAAGATAGGAAATCTAAAGTATTCCACTAGTTTCAAATCTCAAAATAAATTTTCATTCATCATAATATCATCTCACTTCGAATCCCTTATAAAATCATCACGAAAAATGGAAAATCATTTAATAATAATAAATTTTAAATTTTTGTGACACTTATAATCTTAAACTTATTTTCTCCTCACCCTACTACCCATAAGCTAATGGTCAAGCCAAAACATCTAACAAAATCCTTACAAAAATTGTTGAATGGGTTGGTAAAGATTGCCGCCTTCAATTACCCTTTGCATTGTGGGCCTATTGAACTAGTATTTAAACACCTAAAGGTGTTACCCCATTCTACTTATTATATGGTACTAATGTTATCCTCACCCTTAAAGTCCAAATCCCATCCTTACGTGTTTCACTCAAATATTTCATCCTCGAAGAAGAATATCATCAAGAACATCTATCACAACAAGAATTGTTAGACAAACACCAATTAACCACCCTCGAACATATCAACATATATCAATAAAAAGTCAAACATGCATATAATAAACACCTTAAAGAATGAAAATTTAATATTTGTGATCTTGTCCTCAAAGAAAATCAGCACGTCGTGAACATGGAAAAGAGTAAACGTGGAAAGTTTACTCCAAATTGGTTTAGCCACTACATCATCACTCAAAAATATGGATTTGAAGCATATCATTTTGTCTCTCTTTAGGGTAGACCTAAAAAGGAACCTCTTAATGCCTTGCACTTATGACCTTTCTATTGTTAACATATTGTTATCCTAATTTTGGATTTTTACAATGAAATTGAGATAACCAATCAAAAAAATTCATATTTGGGGATTCTAGACTTTCCTTGAAATCATCAAAAATCCCTTTTAGTCTTGAAGTATTTTCCTAATTCATTTTCAGTTTTTAAGACTAACATACATTTTTACATGTTAGATTTCATTTGTTTCCTAAACCCTGAAAGATGACACACTAGAGTGTTTTGGTTTTCAAGTTTTGAAAGCTTCGAAATATGGAGGAAAGAAAACAAGATTCATGTTCAATGTTCTCCAAACCCAAACCCCAAAATATTGTAGTGTATCGGGTTTTTTGGAATTATTTTACATTGGAGCATCTCAAGGATTTGGCAAGTTGAATGATTGATTTTTTTATCTTGATTCCTAATAAATCAGGTATGTTTATTTGTGTCAAGTTTTGGGATCTGATTGCATGTAAGTATGGCATGTTCCTCGTGGTCAAATTTCCACCCCCATTCAACACATTTATTGTCGTAGTGGAGATAGGTTCCCACATGTGTCATCCTAAATTTAATAAATTTTGTTAAAGTTTATAAATATATGGTTTTCCATGTCATTCGTAATTGTACGAATTCAAATTTAATCGACCTCTTGCTTCGAAGCCCGATTTCATTTTTCTTGATGTTTTGAGTGAATTTCTTCAATTTTTTGAGCTCATATCATTCTCAGGTGAATTCTACCTTCCTTATTATTTTTGTTTGAGTTTTTTTTTTTGGATATCTTTGGTTGTTTTTTACCTCTTTTTTATTTTTACTTGGGTCATGGGGATTTGTTTTAATTCTTCTTTTGCTTTCTTCTTTTCCTCACTTATTTTTCCAATCTTTAGAAGAAATATTAAGTTGTAAACTTCAAATTTGTTGTTCCTCTTGGATTTTTCACCATGATCAACACATTAAAAACCCTATCATAAATTAGTTGGGGATTTTGACCTATTCACCATGATAAAAACTTGAATTGATAAAAAAACATTTAGTAAATTTCTAAGTTGTAAAATATAACTCGTGTTTCAAAAATCTTGAGGTGTAAAACAATAGAAAAATCCCACCAATTTGTCATATATTCCAAGGTTCATAGTAGGATAAAAATCCGACATTGTTTCGATTAACAAAAATAATGATATTAACCTAGGTGGCCTAAGGGGGTATCTAGGGTATTAATGTTAATCTAGTTAGGAGGATCAAACATTTTAAATAGGCTAAAACGGTATTAAATAAATGTAAATAAATTATTCTAGATGAAATGAAACCCTATTATGTAAGAGAAGGGTAAGGAAAAGACTCAGCTAATAATAGAATACTATCACACGAGTTACAAATCTAAACATAAAATCTGGAAGTGTAGACAAACCCTCAAGGACCTGCGAAGGGTAGAACTTGATCATGCCTTACATGACACAGTGCCTAGGAGTGTCTTGGGGCACTCCAGGTTCCCTGGTCTGCGTAATATGGACACTTCGAACAACGTAATTTCTCAAAACCTCAATCTGGTATGGTCATTAAATTTCTGAGTACTTCTCGTATGTCACACTTTGGATTTTTCGATGAACTAGAGAATGACCTGTAATGCAAGTAGAAGTATCAAACCATATAAAAATGAAAGATGCATATGAATGGGTCAGACTGACCTCAGCCACCAAACTAGTGGACTTATTAATGAGCATTGCACTACATTTTGGACATGGGTGTAGTTCGTGTGTGTGTTAATGTCATGCCCTAGGTTCTCTCATGTTAGTCACATTTTGTGAAGTAATAAGAAATATTAGCGGTAGAAATGTAAGTAGCATGTGTGCATAGAATAAAATGGAATCCATCCCCCCATGAAGTGTGTGTGATGCAGATCTCCTAGCTTAAATGCATGGAACTATGTGGATGTAAGTAATACAATAGATGTAGCCCTAGATGGAGTGATAGTAGTGATAAGATGGAATGACCTAGGACCCTAATTATGGTCTTATAACTTTATATCTATAGGGATCTCATGCTTAATTTTGTAATTAATCCTGACAAGGCCAACTGATAAGAAGATAAGGATGACCAATAGCTATAAGTGACCCAAAAATAAGTGGAAGAGGTTGTGCATAGACCGGGGTTCCCAGAATGGGACCAGGGGTGCCCTAGTATAGGTGGGGAACCATGATTTCAGGTTAGAATGTCGTAAAGGTCATTAAATGAGATGATAGGTATCGAAATATGCGGGAAAGACAAAATAAAAGATAAGAAAAAGGTGGGATTAATTAGTACATTGTACACTTGATAACCTTCTAACTAGTAGTATAAGGACATGCTAAATATTGTCTAATGTGTAATGTTTGTGTCTATTTTTTCCCCCACTTTATGTTAGTAAGCGGAAATATTAGTAACATAAAGTAGATATATATGTGTACATGATAACCATGTAGAGTTTAGAAGAAGACGTGTTGATGGAATAGCCTCAAATGTGGAATGACAAAAAGAAAAATGTGGAGTGTGGATTTTTAAAGATGAAAAAAATGTGTATAAAAAGAGTGATGAGAGTGAACTTAGGTCGAATGCATGTATAGTTGTTGATGTGTGTAGTGTACCCGCATGGCTAGTAAAGGAAAATTCCTTTAGCGGTGTGTTGTTGTTGTCATTTTCATTGTTGTTATAGTTGTTTACCCTAATTTGACTGTTTGTTTCTCATACGGTGGACCTACAAGTAGAAAACAATCAAGTAGTCAAATATGTATGTATGTAAAAATGTTGTACAAAATATGCAAATGTAAAATACGTTGGACTAAAAAGTGTAAATAGAAAAATGGAACATGTGCACCTGATCCATGTCAAGAAAAAGGATGTAGAACGATATCCTATAGTTTCATGAGTTTTTAGGAGATCTCACGCCGCCCTGGATGAAGAAGTATAGGGAGGAACCATGTTATATCCTCCAACCTTTAACCGCTTCTACTAAAATTTTGGAAGAGATCTCTGTATTATCCTTGTTTTTTGGGTGATCCGACGCTACTATACGGAGAGGAGTAGATATGTACACCCACTATAACCCCGAACCTATAACCACTCTGCATAATTGCCAAAGGAAAACATGTCCATTGATACCATTGTGTATGGAGTTCGTAGACTTGTCTAAACTCACTCATTATGTGTGATCCAGTGTAGATACAATGTGTTAGTATAAAACCCTCAATGATACGCCCTATTTATGGGAGCATGTAATGACCCTGGAAGGATAATGTGGCCCCAAAAGAGGACCAACCGCACTCTGACCTATAGAACTTTTCCCTGTAGGGAAAAAGGGAAATGTTTGATAGATACCAAGGCATGCACAAAAGGGGATGGCTAGCCAATACAAGTGTTATTCCGAAAACACATGCATGCAATAAGTGTAAAATATGTAGATAATGTAGAAAAACTACCAAACAAAGTAGTGTAAACACGTAAGAAAATAAGTAGACCACACAAAGTGGGTTTCAAACATGGGACATCACTCATGATGTCACAAGACACGCAAGGCCATCATGGCTGCAAATAATAGTCAAGTGTGCACACAAGAAAATGGAAAATCCCACATATAATGGAAAACAACACAAACATTAAATAAACATGTAGTTCTACAAAAAAAAGTGTTACACATGGAACACCTGTTAACATGTTAGAGTGATAACCAATGTGTCAAAGAGTGTAGAAGAAAGTAGTAAAATATTTAAAGTACAAAATGAAATAATAGCACCTAGATAGGATGAATGTGGATGCCCTCAGTGACTAGTATAGGAAGGGTAGAAGGTGAGCATCCATGATGCCTATACAATCATGTATTTGTGATCACACTAGACAAAGGCATGAACAAGCATGTGTGTATGATAATGACATATAAGAAAGAAATCTAACATGTGTAGTAGAATGAGCATGTAAAACACTAGTAAGCAAGAGTAAATGCTACTAAGACAATGCAAGTATGTTGTGGATGGATGGAATGGAATGCAATATGGAATGATAGGAGCAATGTGCCCCATGAGTGTATGGAAGTGTATGCAATGAGGTTCATTTTTTCACCTTCGTAATCAAGAATGAACTGTAAATGAGAGTGTGTCATCAAGAAATGGTCAAGTAGTGTTGATTATATATAACATGTTGTGATGAATTTGTATGTGTAGTGGTGATGAAATGCAACATGGGGAGAAGATATGCATGAAACCTATAGCCAAAGCATACATCACAATGTTTTTATTGGATGAGTGATGATTTAGCACTAAGTGTATATCACTATAGAACGATTGTATGGGAATGAGATATATGGAAAGATGTGTGTGGGCCCTATAGCCTAAGCGTATACCACTACTATTTGAACATAAGAGTGATAATTTATCCCCAAGTGTATATCATAAGAGATTGAATGAATGGTGAGGAGTTATATGGAAATATGTGTGTGGACCCTATAGCCTAAGTGTATACCATGACATTTTTGAATGGAAGAGTGATGATTTTTCCCTAAGCGTATATCACTATGTGATGAGGAGGATAAATGATGAGGTAATAGAATGACATAGGATAAGATAATAGAATGTGTGATGATAGGATATAAGAGAATAATGAGAATGTGATGAAGAGAGTGGTGATTTGACCTAAGGTATATACCACTACATGATGATTAAAGGCATGATATTGTAATCAAATAATTTGGAATTGAGAAAAAGTAATATGAGGAGATAATAGAAGATGATAGAATGTAATAGAATGATGTATAATTGATGAAAAAAGTGGTGATTTAACCTAAGGTGTATACCACTATGGTATGTGAGGATGAGTGTGGGTGACGATATAGCCTAGAGCATTGGTCACTAGTCCGATGAATGTGGTATGATGACATGTCACATGTAGGTAAGGTCCATTTGATTGGTAAACCCTCAACAGTTGAGTATGGACTGAGGAACTAAAGTGCGTCATAGGGTGGTGAGTGCAATGCATAGAAGAAAACGTAGTGTAAACAACCAAGGTATGTGAATGTGTAGTGTAGGCAATGTAATGTAGAATGTGCAGTGGGTATGGAATGTAATGTAATAAATGTGTAGGTAGAAATATAATGTGTAATAGGGAAAACTAGACCCAAGTATAAGGAAATATAGTGTAGGATGTAGAATAGGTAAGATGTATGAATGTAATGATAGTGATGTATAAAAATGGCGGATGGAACAATGATAGGTGGAACTAGACCCATGTGTAATGTAATCTAGTGTAGCGTGTAGGATAGGTAATGTGTATGAATGTAATGTGGGTGTGTAGTATGTATATGTAGTGTGGAAGATACAATAATAGGTATAGGTATAATATGTAGTGATGGTAAAAGATAAATCTAGACTCATATATAACGTGACCTAGCGATAAATGTAGAATGAGAGGATGGAATGCAAAACTAGGCTCATATACAATGATGACTAGTGTAGTGTATGCTATGGATATATAATGTAGGATGATGGAATGTAAATGTATAGGTTTTGTACTATATTGTGTGGGGATTCAAAGTAATGGTAATCGCTCAATGACAAGTCTTATAATGCGTGATATTGTATGTCTATATAAAGATGACAAATGTGTGAGTGAGTAGGGGGTGTAGGGTGTTATGCCCCCAAGTGTACTATGATGATAGAAATCTATGCAGCCATGTAAGAGGTGCCATGCCATTATGGGAGAGCATTGGCTATGTCGTGATAGGAGAGAGGGCCAACACAATGGTAGGTCGAAACAACATTAAAACCATGCGACGATGATGGAGTTGGAAATATGGAATGCCCATTAGTATAATGAGTAGTTTCTTTTCAACGTGATGATTAGTTGGAGCTTATGTGGGATTGGTGATGCTGTAGAAGTTTTGGTAGGAGAAGGATGTGGACTGTTTCTGAGAGGTAGTTGCATACTTTGACTTGGTAGTCTTATGAATGAATCGAGAGGAGTTGTTGAATTGATATCTAGAGGATTTTTTTGAGGTGGTTCTTTATCATTAGGTATTAATGACTCATGGCTAGGAATCCATTAGGATGTAGCACTATTATTACTTTTCAAGTATAAGAGGATCAGGTGATGACATGTCTTGAGGGTTAATTAAATGACATTTAGTGGACCTAGATTGCATATGAGATGTAAGAGGAGGAAAAACATGTGATTGAGAAGTGTCTTTAAGATATTGGATTTCAGATTTGAAAGATATAATAGTGGATTCTATAGCTTGAAATTTTTCATGAAATAACGAATGTATAGCCTGAATTGATTCTAATAAGGGTTGATTAGGTGGAGGAGGATGGAAGGTAGTATAAACATCTATAGAGAGTAAAGAGGGATAGCCTAACCCATGCTTATGTGTTTGTGTAGGAATATCCCAAGGGGCTGTGACTTTAGGGTCTTGTGTACTAGTATTAGTAAAACCATAACGTTGTAAATAGTCATACCCTGACCCATACTTAGAAAAATCTTGGGACTTGTTGGCAGAAGGATCACTAGATTGCTCAATTGAGTTACAATATTCAAAAGGAGAAGGGTCAGTGGGCACATCATAAATAGTACCATGGTAATGGAACTTGAGTCGTGCATGGAGCGTAGAAGGAACCACATGCATGGCATGGATCCAAGGCCTACCAAGGAGAATGTTATAGTTAAGGTCATTGGGCATGACATGACATGGGATAGTAATTGTACATGGGCCGATGGTAATGGGTAATTGAACAATACCTAAAACATGTTTTGGGATGTTATCAAAACCACGAATAGAAATGGTGGAAGGAGCAAGGGATGCTAGAGTCATGCCAATATGGTGAAGAAAATTGATATTACAAATTTTAAGACCAGATCCATTGTCTATTAAGGCACACTTAATGCCTATTTTGTTAACACAAACCTTGATATATAAGGGAGGATCATGGGCTAAGAACTCTGGTGGTAGGAGGTCATCAGATGTGAAAGTGATTTGATCTTTGTTAAGGGATAAAGCCAAAATAAACTTATGGTAAACATATTCTGGCGATATGTGTGGAGAAACATAATGGGTAGCTAAGTATTTTTGGAGGCGAAGGAGGTAATCCGGTATTTTTGTAAGTATGCATGAATAGATATGTTCATGGTGCATTAAATGTAGTGATAACTACAGAAAGGGAGAAGTTATTAGTGAATACGAGTAAGTGGCATATAAAAGGAAAAGGAGAAGTGGACAATTGTAATAACAATAGGGAAGAAAATTTAAATCACTAGGAGTTAAAAAGAGACATCGGGTTCACCTGAAATGCTTAAAAACAATAATTATATTAACCTAGATGACCTAAGGGGGTATATAGGGTATTAATGGTAATTTATTTAGGAGGACTAAAATGTTTTACATGGGATAAAGTAATATGAAATAAATTTAAATAAACTATTCTAGATGAAATGAAACCCTAATGTGTAAGAGAAGAGTAAGGAAATGAGTGGGAGAGATTCAAAAACAAAGCTAAGACTGATACGCATAGTGCTAAAACTTTTACCATTGTGGGCAGAGTCACTGGAAAAATGGGGGGTCCACCTTGCAAGACAGAGCCCACCCATAATCCAATGTGGAAAGATGATGCAAGGCTCTGGAACTATCTTCAAATTGGGGGTCTTGCGAATTTTATTGAAAGAATACAAGGTTTTGATCAGGATATTTCTATTAAATTTGCTTAGGGATGGAAGAATCGGGTAGTTAAGTACAACAACATTGAGGTTGAGATAACGGAGGAGCTTATCGCTCGGTCATGGGGCTCAGTCTTGATGGCACCAAATTCTTTAACAAGAAGGTGGACAGAGAGGTGGAGGAAAATAAATTCCTAGACGAAGGGGAAAATCTTGAATTTGTGACAGCCGACATCAAGTTGACTTCGATTCCTGAGCCTTTTACTGAGCTCGCCAGGATGGTTGTTAGGTATGTAACTCTTGAGGGGAGATTTGTTACTATTCCTCAAAAACATTTGATCTTTCTTAATCACTTTCATAGAAACATAATCATCAGCTTCCCTCATTACTTGATAAACTCGCTGGAGAAATCCATTCGGGAAGTGCAAAATCATACTAGGGTAGTTCCACTCCATCAAGGGCTAATTCTTCTTATCCACCGCCACTACTCAACCTATCCCCACTTGGATTCTGCTCCTCCCTCTCCCTTCATTCCTCCCCCTGCCCCCACTGCCTCCATTCCCCCCTGCTCGAAAGGAAGATTGACATTGCTTCGTCTAGCAAGAAAAGGAAGGGTATGAAAACTAAGGTCCCTACTTCTCAGAGGGTTCTTAGAAGTCACAAAGACCTCAAGCTTTCTGAGAGCCTCTTGCACATCAACCATCTGGTGGAGGAGCCTAAGGAAGAGGATTTTTTGGTCAGATTGGGTAGGATGGAACATGAAATTCAAGAGCTTAAGAGTGTTATCAGAAACATGGAAAAAGTTAACAGAAAAGGGAAACTTCAAGATGATGATGAGGAGGGTGTTATTTCTGAAGTCTTCAAGAAGCTACAATATTTGGATGGAATACTGGGAAATGCAAAAATCCGTAATGACTGCATCCTATCTGCCCTTAAAAGCATTTACAATTTCATCGAACAACATGTTCATAGTGTATGCAGTCTCAGTGGGATTACTGAGGACATTTGGGGCCCCAAGGAGAAAAGAGATATGGAAATTGCTCAGGTGGATTTGAAAGACCCTTCTTAGGCCATAGCCATTACATTCTTTGTCTCACTTCAAGTGATCAAAACCAAGATTGACTGGGCTATCAAGTGATGTAGAGTTGTCTTTGCTTGTTCTTGGGCCAAAGTTGTTGTTGACTGATGGTTTTGGTGTTGTTTTTTGGTTGAGATATTCTGTGATCGATATCTCTTGTTTTTTTGGTCTCTTCTGTTGTTTTTCAGATCATTGTACGTCTTGATCCTTTTCTATAACTATGATGTATTATCTGGTTGTTGAGCCCTCTGGTGTTGGTTGTTTTGCTCTTCTTTGGGTTGTTTCTTCCGCTTTTGGTATCTGGATTTTGAGCCCTTTTGTATACAGGGTATAGTCCCTTCAAAACTATTTACCCTTAATAAAAAGAGTAAGGAAAAGACTCATATGAAAAAAAAATTGTCACACAGAGTGTTGCAAATCTGCACATAAAATTTGGAAGTGCGGATGAACCCTCGGGACCTTGCGAAGGGAAAATCTAGACCATCCGAGATGACACGGGTGCACCGGGAGTGTACTCGAGTGCCATGAGGTGCCCTTATCTACAATCTGGGCACTCAAAATAGTGTAAATTCTCAAAACCTCAATATGGTATGGTTGTTAAATTTATCAGTACTTCTCATATTTCACATTGGATTCATTGAATGAACTAGAGAATGACCTGTAATGCAAGGAGAAGTATCAAACCCTAGAAAAGTAAAATATGCATAGGAATGGATCAAACCGAACTTATCCACAAAACTAGTGGATTTATCACTAAGTGTTGCACTACATTTCATACCATTATGTAGTTCTAGTGTGTGTGTGCGTGTATGTCGTACCCTAGCTTCTCATGTCACTCACACTTTTTGAAGTAGCCAACAATAATATTTATATAAATTTAAGTAGCATGTGTGCATGAAATAGAATGGAATCCCTCCCCTTACGAAGTGTGTGTGATTCAAATCTCCTAGCTTGAATGGAACTATGTGGATGCAAGGGATGCAATGGATATAACCCTAGATGGATTGATTGTAGTGATAATATGCAATGACGTAGGACCCTCATTATGGTCTTATAACTTTATATCTATAGGGATCTTAATCTTAATTTGTAATTAATCCTAACAAGTCTGATTGAGAAGAAGATAAGGATGACCAATAGCTAGAAGTGACCCAAAAATAAGTGAAAGAGGTTGTGCATAGACCAAGGCACCTAGAATGGGACCAGGGCACCTCGGAGCACCCCAGGACAGTGCGTGCCACCGATTTCAAGATAGAATGTCAAAAAGGTCATGAAATGGACTGATAAGTATCGGTAAATATGTGGGAAAGATGAAATAAAAGATAATAAAAAAGGTCGAAAATGAGGGATTAATTAGTACTTTGTACACTTGAGAACCTTCTAAATAGTAAAATAAGGTTGGGCTAAATATTTTCTAATGTTCAATATTTTTGTCTACAATTTCGAGAATCTAAAGTTGTAAAGTAATATTGAAGTCCCACTAGTTTTTGGGTTTTCAATATACAAAATAGGGTCACAATTCCTCATGTGTGTCGAGTTTCTTGAAGTTCTTAACATTTTCCTAATCCCAAAAGTCTTTCAAGAATCCAAAGGTGTAAAATAATAGCAAAATCGATAGACTGTCATACTTTCTAAGGTTTCTAGTAGGGAGAAAAACTCGACAAGGTTTTTATACTTTTAGGGTGTTGATCTGGTAAAATTTATAGATTTAACTCCCGAGCATCTAGAGGGTTTCTAAAAAATCTATTTTATCCTCCATGTTTGATTCAAGAAAATTAAAAGGCAAGGTAGAATCCTTCCAGAAATGAAGTACAAGTATCAATGGGTTGTTCCCCTTCTAATATCAAATCTAATATTTATATTAGAGATAATGAATTAGGACATGTAGACATGGATGAATTATGGAATAGGTTCAAGGATTCTTAATAAATGGCATGGATGTGTAATGAATTTGTAATGCAGTGTATTTCCTCTTGTTTTTTCTTTTCACATACCCACTTAATGCCCGTAATTCATTCTCACAATAGTCATAACTATGATTTTGAAGCTATGGATGTCAAAAATCAAGATTGTGAAGTAGTAAATTTGTTTGGATACTAACTAATTTGAGGAAATCCTTAAATTTGTCAACCTTACCACATATGTTGACACCAACCTCAAGAGGTCCCAACAGATCAAGATAACAACTTAGTTGATTGCATCAAACATGTTAACAAGAAATATCTTGTGAAACCTAAGCCTATAGTAAGTAGGTTCCCCAAGACCTTGCCTAAAAGTTATTTCATTCTTGAAATTAGTGATATTATCACATTATTAAGCATATTTTTAATCCTTCCTAAAGCAAGGAGTTCCAAGGATGGATGTACTAATTTATCACTATCATACACAATAATAAACAATTCTTTAGATGTGGTGAATTCATTAGTGATACATTTGATAGTTAGTTGAAAGAATTTCGACAACAAGGAATTTCTACATGAAATCATGTCACGTATGTTACGAAATGCATAATAATTTATCTTGAGTTAACCACCTAAGGAACTAGGTATTCATATTTTTCTACAACATCTACCCTCGCTATCATTGAAGTAAAGCTTGAGCCATTTCAAAAGGTTAAACAATTCCTTTTTCTATAGTATCATATGTAAAATACATAGAGATATTTCCGTGTTCGTGCACTCATGTATCTTGAAACATAATTTCTAATTGGGGTTGTCTCTTCCTACAAATCTTCACATTCACTTACCTCTAGGTAGGAGCATTCCAAGGGTCCCCATATCTCCTACCCAGATTTCCAAGAAACAAGTGGGTTATGATGAAGTTTTTAGGTAATTATTGGACCTCTCAGTATATTCCAACATAGTAATTATAAGGAGGGAATCCACTTCCCAATATCTATTGGTTGTTACACTTACACATCAGTAATTAAAGCCAATAATGTAATTTTTAAAATGTAGGAAGTAATCATAAATTATCTCTATCTAATTCCTAGCTTTGATTATCAAGGAATATTGAAGGATTTTTAAGAACTGTAGTTTCATGTCCCTAACACTGAGGATATTTTGATTGATTGCAAGGATGAGGTAGCAATATGGAGGAGGGGCCAAATTCACTTGACTTTGGTTGAAGCAAGAACATTTAATTTTGTTGACATCCCTCAAGGTGTTGTTCGTGATGGGAAAATATTATACCCCATGTGCATCCAAATGAATGCTAAGAGTATGGATTTTCCTCCTATCAATTGGTTGGTCAAAGAATCCATATCCATAAAAGATCAAGCTCCCTAGATTCTTATTTGAATCAACTCGTGGCTTTACTCAATGAATATTCATCCAAAGGATCCTAACTTCCCAAAAGTGGTAATGAATTATGCGTCAAAGGTGGGCTCCTCTCAGGAAGATAAAGATAAAAGTGAAGTGCATGGGAAGATGTTAAAATTCATTTTATACAGTAGTGGGGAAAATACTACCCCTTCTTACACTCCATCTACAACCACTATTATTAACATTGATTCCCCTTCTCCTCAATGAGTGCAAGAGACATCACCTATCACCATGGTCACCAAATCTCCACCCTATTTCTTCCCTCCTCATCACCCATATGGTCCCCATTGTGACCTTTTTCATCACACTTACCATCATTCCTCCTCCACATGTTTTCTCTCCTCACGTGTTATCTCATCCTCCTGTTTCATTCCTTCCACTCTCCTCTTTGTTTTTGATCTCATCGATCCCCACATCAACCACTTCCATTTCTTCTCCTTCACCTTCATATACTCATGTTTCACTTATGGAATAGGTATTTTCATCCCTTTCTCATCTCTCCTCTAAAATAAGTACAAACTTGGGTTCTCCTCACATAACCCAATTCCCCTCTCCATCCACTACTTTCTCCTTCATGCCTTCTTCCTCTCTCCCATCTTCATTTGTTACTATAGCTATCTTCTCCACTCCTCCATCCTTTTTGACCACATTTCTTACTCCTCCTAGTACCACCCTAATGATCACTTCTCCCTCTTAGTAAGCACCCTCCTCTTATGTTCCATATTTTCTATCTATCCAAAACTGAAGAAAAGAAAGAAGGTTATTCCTCCTGAAGCCTTTGATTTAAGTATGTTGACCCCTACCCTATTTTACACATATAAGAAACCAAATACCATTTATCACATCACCATTGATGTATCAGGTCAAAGGTTTCTTAATATTGTTATGTTTGTTATAGATAAGACCAAGTAATACATCATTGCTTCTTAATATCAAATAACTAAAGTGGCACTGGGAATAGTCACTATTGAAGGATCACAACAGATGCGCAAGTGGAAATGGAAAATCTATTGAAGAATCTAAAAAAACAAGGCTACTAAGTATTATTTGAAAGAAATGTTGAACAATTGACAACTATCCTCCTCAAAATCTCCCAACCAACCCTAAACTCTTCTCAGGATTTTGTAATTTGTGACACATTTTTGTATCAAAGATGGAAAAGATTGGGTAGAAGGGATGAGTAGTAGATAGATGGATTCAATGGATCTTAACTCATGGTAAAATTTTGATCAAGGATTTTGTTGAGGTCCATAATGATATTGAAAAGGAGAAGTTAGCTCTTGATAAAATAAGTAATGAGCTCCAAGAAGAAAGTAACAATTGGGAGTTAACTTAGGTCGTGGGATTAGACTAATTATTTCAAGTAGCTCAATTTTGGCCAATTGGTCAAGAGGTTTAATATCCCCATCCTCATGGAACTAAAGGGTGTGTTTCTCCAAAGCACCTTTAGTCACATTAAAAATGTTATTAGACACACCTGGAGTTTATAGGGGTTCACACTAATTCCTCCGAGCACTGATTAAATATTTGTTATGTTTTTCATTTTTAATGTCAAGCATGTAAATTTTGAGATGTCGAGACATCATTTGGATTTGCAAGTTGACTTGGTCATTTTGTAAGAACTAGTCAAGGAAACTCTTAATGTGTATTTTCTATTTTTAGACTACAATCCAAATAACTTCCCCTTTTCTCTCTTCTCCTTCTCTATAAATGTAAAATGTTGAGGCATTATCAAAGGAGAGAGGATTTTTGAAAAAATTCTTAGAAGTTATAGTTATTACTTAAGAGAAAATAAAATTTTGTGTTTTCAATATTTTGTGATAAGGAATATAAGAGATACATTACAAATTGTGTGTTGAAGTGTTATTTATTTATTTAAGGTATTGTTATTAAGTTCAATGTATTATACTATTCTTTGGATTCTAGTGTATTATTCATTATATCTTTAATAAATTTATTATTGTTTTATCTCATGTTAGTATATTTGGATCTACATTTTCCAGAGAAAAGCATGTGTCACTATTCTTTTTAATGCTTCTACTTTTACTCTCACTCTCTAAAACTCTCTTCCATTCCTAATCTATCTTTCATTCTAAAATAAATAAATCTACCGAGATGATACCCCCAATGATATATTAGTGTGAATATTTCAAATATTCTTTGGTTTTGTTAGACTAATAATTAAAAGGGAAAATTTCCTTTATTTGAGGGACTTTTCCTGCGCGCTATGGTTGAACCTCATATTTTTCCCTTAACAAAATATCCAACAAACACATATATGCCTACAAACTTATTCTAGCTATATTCCTCCATTCCCAAACCAAACACTTAACCAATCACTTGTGTAATGATCTAGAATCATGCAAAATTCCATCATTATATCTACTACAACCTTAAATATGTGCACCACATCCATTCTCGTAGCATCTACCCATATGGAAAAGTCCCTTGTAAAAACAAGGGATCCTATGATCATTTATCCCCCACCTCACCCTATCCATCAAAACACATGCTAAAGATACACATGTTATCTTATACACCAAACCCACCCTCCTTAGATGGTCTCTTAGGCCCACCCTCAGCTAAAATAATCAAAATTACTATGGGATGTAAAAATATATTATAGATTTCTCCCTCGAAGGATGACTATAAAACATATAATCACGATCACCATCAAAGTAAAAATATTATTGTAGACCACTCCTTTAAAGGATGTCTAATCAAATTTCAAAACATATATATGTAGATAAATAGAAAGCTTCCCGCATTGATCAACTTTTAAAAACATGTCTAAAATCCTTATCATCCTAGGAAAACTTCCCACATCAATCATCTTTCCCTTAAAAGATGCAATCTTCCCGCATTGATTAACTTTTGCACTATCAAAATATAATTTGGGGTCAAGCCTAGAACATCTAAGGAACACATAGTTTCTTGTATAAGATACATACAACACATAAGCATGTATACAAATTTAAATAATGTACCTCGCCAGAGCCTAAATCCATCACACAACCTTAATGGACTAACTATTATTAGTTATATATTACCAATAGTTAAGGTTGCAAGTGCATTATGTCAAAATCACCATTACATACATACCAAATCATATAAAACACATCTTAACCATCCTCATATATACATCAATCAACAATATCAACATCAATATAATCACATATAAAATCCATCACAATAAAAACATTATCATTATAACATAACCATCATCATATCTAAAATATATCTATAATCTCATATAAAACATCACATCAAAATCATCAACACACATTTTTACACCTACATATTTCCAAAAACATCATGTGTGTGTGTTTCAAAAATAGATGTACATATCATCAATGATTAGGATTTATGGCCCATACAACAATCACAGATAAAATGCACATTTTATATCCTCGAGACCACTGCTCCACCCACAGAGTCCCTCTGAGGACCCCCGATACCCCTTGATCGCCACAAGACCCCGCCGAGATGTTTGTTGTTGGATAACTACATAAGGTGTGTAAGAAGGAACTTGAGGTAGTATCTCTCCTACCATTTCCTCATAATACCTTAGATCCTCTCATAGGTCTTGGTATTGAGCCATTTTCACCATACTTAGGAGCCCCATCTAACCTACAAATTTCCACTCTACCTACCTCTCTCGCTTCTCATGTACCTATCTGCACCCCACTCCAAGATCAAATAGCCCCAAAACTGCTAGTATTCTACCAATCACACCAAAAATTTCCTTGACATCTCCCAATGTTGATGATACCTATCTCACACCTGCTGAGTCTTCTCCAACTCTATCTCCGGGTATCCACTCGTTGATACTTCTCACTCACCACCCCCAAAAGCCTCGTCACCTCACTCTCCAAAGAAGCTAATAAAGAATACCTATCACTTAGTAACTACCTCAATCTCACCACTTCTTCTTATGAAATTCATCTTACCTATCCTACATTTACCTCCTCCATCACCACATCCTCCTCCCCCGCTCTATTTTACCCTCGTAATCCTCTCCGCTAGAGATACCATTTATGTGTACCACCATGCCACATACTTGGGTATCACCCCAACATCATCTATCTCTATAGGTACTACCTCCCCCTCCACAATCTCATGAACCTCTCATACTTGAGCCAAAGGAAGATCCATGTCCCCCTCCACCTTACAATAAACTATAATATTACCTAGTACATCTTGTACCAAGCCGAACTATCGACGTACTGACCATAATAAACCAACTCCACCATCTTGTCTCTATTCCACTTTGTATCCACATCTCCTAATGCATAATTTGTAGCTCCTCTCCATTTTGTGGCCATGTAGGGAAACCCACATATGGCAGTCATACTATGTCTTCTCGGCCCCAACCCATTCAATAAGGCAGCTGGTACTCTAAAATCTACAATACAAAGATCGTAGGAAAAGTTCCTCCACAAAAAAATATTTTGTGTACCACCTAGTCCAAGGTAGCCCACACAACCTAATCACTCTAATGTTCTCATAGGAATTACACTAAAAGATGAAATTCACATCCAATCCAAAACTCCTCCCCATCAACCACTCCCACAACTCCCTATACACTTGTGCCAATAAATATGGACCCCAAGCAAAAATTGTCTAAAACTCTATCATATTTTCTACTATTCCTTCCAAGTCCCACAAAAATGGCCACCGCTAGAATCTAGTTACGTAAAATAGTTGATCCCACCATAATCATAGTAGGCGAGGGTATTACGTGATACCTCGACATCCTAGTAACTCTCAAAAAAAAACCCCAACCACATATTTCATGTCAAGGTACACATCCTCATATAACCTCATCATCATTCCCCTCTCCCTGGTTCATCAATCGATATAATTAGCTCACCCTAAATAGGTAGCCACAAGATCTTGTACACATCCTCGGAGGTAATTTTGATCTCCCCTGTAAGAAACCATTTAGTCCATGTAGCTGGGTCCCACCTCTCCAAAAAAATCCACCATCATCTCTAAATCCTAGTGAACATGCATGTGCTAGCATAATCCACCTAATCTTAACACCTCCTAAATATCCCAATCATCATCACCCATATACCCTTGTAATTACTCTAATAAAGGTGACACTCTATATCTCATCAATAAGTGTCTCTTCACCTGCATCCACAAAACAACAAAGAAGATCATTAGTTAATTTGTTTCAATTCAAAATCAAATCAAACACTTAAAAGCAACATGTCAAATCGAACCGATGCTAGAAGTCACAATTGATCCTATCCAATCGGTTTCAATCATAGTAATCAACATCCATCTAATGTCAAACTATAACAAAAATGTATGTAAAAATACCAAAATAATGCACCTACCTTTATCTCGAGATGGTCATCGTCTCCTCTTTCCACTCTTGATATCCTCCATCTCTCAAACTATAAATTTATAGCAGCCTATCACAACAAACACAATGAGAATAATGACCTCTTCTAGTCATCCACTACTTAAATATAGGTTCCTCGATCCTATTGGCGATTTCTAATTTATATATATTAGTTATTAATTGGTATTGATTAGCTAATCGATATTGATCTCCTATCCCATTGCACATATTTTAATAGTGTGCCTCTTTTAGTTCCCAGGATCCTTTTTTAAATTCCAAAAGCATATCTCACAAAAACTATGGTTATCAATTCCACCTTGGATTATGTAGCCTCTCAAGAACTTTTTCCTGTTTTTTCCTACAAGTCATATGTCTATAGGTCATGAACCCATTGGTTCCCATATCACTTAACTTCTCAGTCGTGTAAGCCCACCTTTGTGGCAATATATCTCATCTCAAGCCTATGTATCCCAAATCCACCATGGATTCCAAAGCCTCTTAGGAACCTTTACACATTGCTTCCTACAATTCATACATCTATAGGTCACAAACCCATCGCTTCCCCTATAACTTGAATTCTCGGTACATAATCTCACCTTTGTGGCAATATATCTCATCCCAATCTTTTGTATATTAAATCCACCATGGAATTTATAGCCTATCAATAACCTCTTCTCATCACTTCCTCCATGTCATACGTCTATAGCTCAAGAACCCATTGGTTCCCCTATCACTTGACTTCTCACCACATAAGCCTACCTTTTCGTAATATATTTGAGGCCTAGTCTTAGGTAATATTAATTTGAAACACATCTATTTACCAATACAATATTACATTGAGCCTACATGCTCTTATGTTTATCCATATATCCAATCATTTAAACCAAAGATGAGCACATTAGATTGTAATAGCCCCCAGAGTTTGAGGAAGTCACCTATTTATTATATGTTGTCACAAAAATGAACACTTTAGACATTATTTAATCCCAATCTCATACTACTATTCATATGGTTTTTAAGTGAATAAAGTACTAATTAACCCCCATCTTTTGGCCATTTTACTTTGATTTATGTCATCACTACCGACCTCCCATACACACTTTCCCAATCTATTTTTGTTGTTTTCTGTCATTTTATTCTTAATTGGGGTGCCTGTGTTTATACTTGGGTGCCTGCAGTGACCTCGGCCCTAGTCATGGTAACCTGATCCTTTTCCCACTTTCCTACCACTTTTTGGGCACTTTCTAGCCGTTTGAGCATTTTTATATTTCTTGTGGTTAGCCTCTTCGGGTTAATTATGAAATTAGATCAAGATAACCATATAAATATAAAGTTATGAAATTATAATAAGGGACCAAGCACTAGTTATTACTATCATCACCTAAGGTTGCATCCATCTAGCTCCATCACAAGGCACAAGGCTAGTTCATCTCAGTATCACATAAGTATATGAGGGAAGTTTATTCTATTCCATCCATCGTTCTATTACATTTTCTACACATATTTATTGCTTGATATTTTTACAAAGTGTGACTGGCACAAGAGCACATAGGGAATGATTACACACACTTGAACATAGAACTACATCGGGTCTGAGATGTAGTGCAATGCTCAATTAGTAAGTCCACGATTTTGGTAGCTGAGGTCAGTTTGACCCCTTCATATGCATCTTTCTTTTTAGGGTTTGATGTTTTTCTTGGGGTTTTGCAGGTCTTTTCTTCATCATTGACTACCAGTGACATCTAGTGCATTTCAAATACATGATTGCAATAGATAAAGAAGGCTTCGAGATCATCTAATGACGCTATAAATCTAGTTTTGGTCCTCCCGCACGAACTAGGGTGCCCAAAACGTAGACTAGCACACCTACAAGTGCCCTAATCCTCTCTCAAGAACCCCAGTCCACTCAAATTTCTCAAATCTACAATTTTATGGACCTTGGCATAGTCATTTCCTCCTCTTGTTTCTCTAGTCAACTCTGCGACATAGTCTAGCAAGTTCACCAAATCAGCTAAGCTCCTTCTAACCCTTCTTTGCATATTAGGGTTTCTATTTTCATTATCCTAATTTCTTGGGTCACTTTCTATATTTATTTACTTATTTTATTTATTTATATTTAATGTTGTTCCTAGTTATATTAACTAAAGAATTAACCATTCTTCCACTTTTTAGTTAATCACTATCCTATCCTACATAAATTCAACTATCTCACTCATTTTTGTCTAGTGACTTATCCATTACAAACCATTCGACAAAAAGGTGTAAATGTAGACACTATAATTAGGGTGCTTAAATTCAAAATTTAGTTTACCTTGGTTAATTATGCATTTACCTTAGTTAATTATTAATTAATGGTAAGTTGTTATTAATCATTTATTATTTGTAATTGGGAATAGTATTCCCATACATGTCTTTTGTCTTTATTATATTTGTTATATGGTTATACTATTCAAAACCATATATTTGCAATTTATATGTGCATGAGATTATTTATTGTTGCACTGTTGCAACATCCCATTTTTCTATACCTGGTTGTACAATTCCTATAAGAATTACAACACTCCATTGTAATGGTTGATTGATTTCACATTAATATAATTATATAGGCTTCCATCCTTGTTTGTGAAATTACATTTGGTACAAGAGAGCAATAATGCTCTGTGAAGTAAAGAAGATGTGGAAAGAGAGAGAGAAGAGAAAGGAGATTTGAGAAGAAAATTTTCATTCAATTGAGAGCTGTGCAATCCTCCCCAACTTCCCAAAACCCCATCCCTTCCCCCCCACAACCTCTTGTGTGTCTCCAAGTGTTTGGAATGAAATTTTTTTTTTTGCCTTGATGTACCTCTACACACTAGGAAAATTTTTTCTGAGAATTTTAATAAAAAATAAAAATTCCCCCATTAGGGGTTTTTCCTCTAAATTTAGAGGTCTTCTTAGTCATTTAAATAAAGCTATCATATTGTTACAACTAGAGGAGTTTGTGTTATTTTAATAGCAATTTGAAGGTGACTAAGCTACTTTGCATTAAGATTGATATATTTCATTGGTGGGCTCTTCACATTGGGAAAATTTGGTTGGTTGATTTACAAGCTCTGATTAGTCCCCATCGAGTGATGAATATTGAGTTGAATTTGGCAAGTTGGTCACAAGTCTCTAGCTCATTCACAGTTGCAAATATTCTAGGTTTTGTTTCATTAATATACGAATCATGTTGTTTTCCAGGATCAACATTCACAACCATAGATCCAGCCCAAACAAGGGCCTCTCTTTGTTCAAACCGAGCCTGAGCCATCACGTTAAATTCGAGCCAAATCTACAAACCCCTGTAAGTAAAAAAAATATAAAGGAGGGCATGATGAGTGTTGAAGTGGCCAAAGATGTGTAAATCTCCATGCCAACCCACAACTAGCACTCCTCACCACGAACCTACATAAATAAATAAATGATAGATAAATCAATTAAAAGTGTCTAAAGAAAATCAACAACAACGAAAATCAATTAAAATGGAGAGAAATCAGTGGAAAGAAATCAAATAATGAAAAAGGCATGAATAAACAACAAATAGTGGCATTCAAAGGAAAGAGAAAAGGAAGAGTTTCAGATCCATTGTTCAGGATGAAACCTAAATCATGTTCAAACCATGTGGACTTCCAACTTTTCCACGCAGTCACTACATGGGACCTCTCGCACATCATTTTTTCAAAAGGTGAGTTGATTTTCATATTCATTAAATTCAATATGCTTTGTTTTTAAGCATAAGTGATAAAGGCACCTATGTGGCTAGTGTGAATGCCTTGGGTGGATGAGGTTTGGGGTTCAACCCCCACCCCTTTTTTAAAAATTTTTCAATTTGAATTTTAAAAATGGTGAAACCACCAACTTTGGATGGGAATTTAGTGGAAAAACCTCATCTAAACAACTTAGTTATAACTAAACATGCCCTAAAAATTTTAGTGAGAAAAACCCTATTTTAGGGGGAAAAAATTTTTCTCCTAGACCTCTAATTTTTTTCATTCCGAGAAACTTTTTCTAAAGGAGGTGTACCCAAAAAAATTGCATTTTCAGCTTTTTTTTGCAATTTTTGGCATAGAGGGTCATTTTGGGCTCAGAGGCCACCAAGGCCCGTAAAACAAAAAAAAAAATCCTATCATTCAATTTTTCCAAATTTTTGAATGTAATTTATATACTTTAGTATATTGTACTAATTTGTAGGTTTCCATAGTCAACCACAAACTTTGTAACTGCTCAAAAACTAGGTAGAATATTGTACTAAAAATAATAAAATTTTGTTCAAAAACACTCACGAGATCCTAGATCTCATTCGTAGCAACGTGGTATATACAATTCCTATCATAAGTTCTTACGGGTAAATTCATCATGACTACTACTACACTTAACACCTAATATAGCTGCAATAATGTCATTTAGGCATCGACCCTTTAAATCGATGGGGAGTAATAAGGACACAGTGCACACACTATGAGCCATCCCATCCATCTGTGAATGATTGCATGACATAAATCTGGATTGAGAAATTATCCAAGTATATAGCAAAGTTACACGTGTGTATGAGGATATTTCTTTGATCCGGTGTCAATAATCACACATAACCCTTTCAGTATTGTCTTGGTACCACATATCGAATTATTTCATGTATGTTAATGCCTCTTTCATACCACTGGTTATATATAGAAAGGGAAAGCTTCTTCCATGTACCACTGGTATATATCGGAAGGGTGCATATATAGAAAGGTTTGGTATATCAGACTGATGGTATATAGATTGGGAGACCTTATACCTAGAGTGATAAGAGCCTAACCATGTCAGTGATTTTCTACAAAATGGGCACCAATGCCCCCAAATTTTTCTTCCAGATTCACAACTACTTAGAGGAAACAACTATGCTTCATGGAAGACAAAAATCAAGACACAACTTGAGTTTGAAGAGATCTAGGACTGTTGTGAATGGTACTCTGACCAGATCAACTACTGATACAACACAACAATAACACTAGTTTGATAAAGCAGATCAGAAGGCCAAACTCATCATCTTGTTTGGAGTGTCCGATGATGTGCAACCCCACATTCAAGATGCCAAAAAACCAAAGAAGCATGGGATAAGTTGAGCATGGTATACGAGGCCAAAAATAAGAATGTCATACTAAATTTGTAGAGTCAATTACACACACTGAAGTTCAAGCAAAATGAAAAAAATCAAAGCTTTCTTGAGAAGAGTTGTAGAGTTGAGGGCTTCACTTCTAGCCCTGGAGAAGCAGGTCACAGATGAAGCTCTCATTCCCATTGTTCTAAGAGCTCTCCCTTCTTCTTACTACATTTTTGTAACAACACTAAACTTGTCAAATACGACAGTTAGTTTTGAAAAATGGTAAACCTACTATAACAAGAGGAAGTTATGCATAATAAGGATGATGAAGAGGAGAAGCACTTTCTTCACATCAAAAATGGAAAGGAAAAGGTAAAGGAAAACCTAATTCCTATCAAAAGTCCCAAAATCAGTATCAACATCAAGGGGACAATCAACAAAAGAAGAAATGTCCAATTTGTAAAAGAGGACATGACTTAAAAGATTGTTGGTATAATACTTACAAGAAAGGTTCATCAAGTAACTCTGGACCTCCACAACAACAATCTCACAAGGGACATTCTAACTACAATCAAGGGTAGAAAAAAGGGTAACTGGAAAAGAAAACCCTATCAGCAAGGAAATATTGTTGAGCAACAAGAACAATCAGATAATGAAGACTACTTGTACACTTCTCGATCAAGTGAACCTTCCACATCATCTAGTGATGTCTGGTATGTTGATTCAGAGCCACTCACACATGACCAAACCATAGAGAGACTGGTTTACTTCAATGAGGGACACGCCTTCAAAAACCATGTTTCGTTGGGTGATGATTCTTCATATACAGTTCAGGGGATTGGGAACATTTCTCTACCCCTTGGTTCATGCAACTATAGACTATCAGATGTCTTATATGTCCCTGGTTGACTAAAAATCTATTGTCAGTCATTCAACTCCTAGATCAAAACTTAAAAATTGACTTTGATAGTCATTTTGAAAAGAAAACGTGTTTAATTTGAGACAAATCACGAGGCTCAAAAATAGTTTACAAAAGCCTCCAATGTGGGACACATGTTCCATCTTGATTTTATCCATAGAGATGATCAGCACTTGTGGCTAAGAACTCTACCTCAACACAATTGTGGCATCAGAGACTTGGTCATGTTAGTTTCAAGTATCTCGAGACACTTCACCAATGAATATGGTACATGGGTTACCATCTCTTCAAAAGGATACATACAAGTGTCCTCACTTCCTAACAAGAAAAAAAACATAGAGCTTCATTCCAGAAGAGTACTTTTTGAGCTCATGGTAAGATTGACTTGGTTCATACCGATATTTGTGGTCTAATGCAACCGATTCATTCTAGATTTCAATATTTCATGCTTTGTGTTGATGACTATTCAAGAAAAATGTGGATTTTTTGTCTTCATAAGAAAAGTGAAGCTTTTGAAACCTTCAAAAAGTTCAAAGTAGTTGTTGAGAATGAAATTGGTCATCACATCAAAACTCTCCACTCATATCGAGGGGGAATTCACCAATAATGAGTTTAAATACTACCTACAAGCTCACGAGATTCATCGAAAATTCCTCCTCCACACACACCACATAAATGGTGTTGTTGAGAGAAGAAACTATACTATCATGGAAATGGTGTGATGCATGATCGATGATTCTGGACTTACAAAGACATTCTGGGAGAAGCAATCAAAGACAGTTGTGTATTTGTTGAATAGAGTGCCCATAGTTTCTCTTGATGGAGTAACACCACATGAAGCATGGTCAAAGAGGAAACCATCTATTGCACACCTTAGAGTATTCGGGTGTAAAGAAAGTATGCACATACCCAAGAAGAACAAAAATAAATTGGACATGAAGTCACAAAAAATCATTTTTATTGGCTACAGTGAAGAAAATCTTGGGTACATATTGATGGATCCGAAGACTAGGAGAGTCTACACTAGCAGAGATGTTGAGTTCTTTGAGAAGAAGGAAGAAGTAGAGTCTCCTCCTCCAGACTCACCTGATGTAGATTCTTCACCAGTTGTAAAAATAAAGCTGATGTTCCCACAAATGATGAAAGTGATGATGGGGATGATGGTGATGATTTGATAGAACCATGACCCATGGGAATAGTTCAACATATGCCCAAGTGGTATACTAGCACATTATGAGATGCAAGAATGGATGCTCCACTAGATACATCCACCCCTAGACCACGGACTCATAGTAAAGCAAGAGAAGAAGTTAACTTTTCTTTGATGAGTAGAGTTATTGAATCTGATGAGCCCTCTATAGTCCAGGAAGCCCTACAGTCAAAATCTTGGAAAGATGCCATGGACTTTGAATATCAATCAGTAATGAAAAATAACACTTGGCATCTTGTCGATCTTCCACCAGGAAGAAACCCATTGATGCAAATGGATATTCAAAACAAAGTACAAAGCAGATGGGATAGTGGACAAGTATAAAGCGAGACTAGTAGAAAAGGGGTATGCACAAAAATAAGGCATTGACTACGAGGAGACATTTTCTCCCACAACTAAGATCAAAATGATCAGGATGATCTTTTCTCTAGCTACATTTTGGTTGGAAATTCCATCAGATGGACGTAAAAAGTTCCTTCCTAAATGGATATTTACAAGAAGAAGTTCTACATGACTCAACTTGAGGGATATGTTGTACCTAGTCAAGAAGCAAAGGTATGTAGACTCAGGAAATCTCTGTATGGCCTCAAACAGGCACCCCGAGCATGGTACATCAAAATTGATGAGCATCTCATACAACATGGATTTTTAGAAATCCATACATCCCAATCTTTACCTCAAAAAAAGGGGGAGATTGTGATTTTCATTTTCTATGTCGACGATCTAGTCATCACTAGTAGTTTAGTGAGGATGATCGATGTAACGAAGAAAGATCTTAATCGATCATTCGACATGACAGATCTTGAGGCTAATGCACTATTTTCTTGGATTGGAAGTATGGAAGAAAGAGAATCACATTTTTGTTTCTCGATGAAATATACCAAGATGACACTCAAGAAATTTAGGATGATGGATTGCACACCAATTTCTACACCTATGGAGAACAAATTGTAGTTATCTCATTCAGATCCATCTCTTGAGGTAAATGCCACTCTCTATCGGTAGTTGATTGGGAGTCTCATTTACCTGACCTACACTAGACTAGATATCAGATTTGTAGTGAGCTATCTATCCAGGTTCATGCAGGAACCCAAAGTTTTCATTGGAAGGTAGCAAGGCACATCTTAAGATATCTCAAAGGATCAAGTGGATCTTGGTCTAGAATACAAGAAGAATGAAACTTATTCTTGTCAAGATATTCGATTCAGATCATGTAGGAAATATTGATGACAAAAAATCCACTTCAGGATTTGTATTCTTTATGGGATCTAGACCAATATCATGGGGAAGTAAGAAACAACACTTTGTTTCTCATTCTTCCACAGAAGTTGAGTATCATTCTGCAAGAGAAGTTGTCTGTGAAGTGATTTGGCTATGCCACATACTCAAAGGACTTGGAATACCATAGAAAAACCAACCACCATGTATGTTTACAATGAAGGTGTTCTCAAACTTTTCACAATCTAGATTTTCATGAAAGAAAAAACACATTGAGGTACATGTACATTTCATACGCAAACATGTCTTGAAGCACAATATACAACTTCAATTTTGTCCAACAATTGAACAACGAGTAGATATCTTCACAAAGTCACTTGCACATGACAAGTTCAAGTTGTTCAGAGAGTTCCTCTCCTCATCCCTTGAGGAAATGAAAAATTAAGGGGGAATGTTAGGTAAAATTTAGTTTACCTTGGTTAATTATGCATTTACCTTAGTTAATTATTAATTAATGGTAAGTTGTTATTAATCATTTATTATTTGTAATTGGGAATAGTATTCCCATACATGTCTTTTGTCTTTATTATATTTTTATATGGTTATACTATTTAAAACCATATATTTGCAATTTATATGTGCACAGGATTATTTATTGTTGCAACATCCCATTTGTCTATATCCAGTTTGTCAATTCCTATAAAAATTGCACACATTATAATGGTTGATTGATTTCACATTAATATAATTATATTTCGTAATGTTTTTGAAATTGATTTCACATTTTATCTTATTTAATCTATTAGATCGACATCGATCTATTTTTAAAAATTCTTGTATTGCATTTTCTATCTATCTTGTCATATTTTCTCTATACCTAATAATGGGTAATCAATTGTTTCTTGAAAGCCTTTTTTTCTATAAGATGTATTTTCTAGGGGAACCTTATGAACCAGACACCATATTTGACCTACCAATTGTGCAACAACCACTCGTTTGGGAACAATCTAACATCGACTATAATAAGTCTCTATGCCATCACTTTCACACCGAATCTAGATGAGATCACAGAGTAGTTATAATTTCTCTTCAAATAGAGTGACGAAGAAAACTATTATTGGGAATACGTTTTAAAAACTCCCCAACCTATCATCAAGGATATTTATTGAGTCCTTTCATCTAGAAATTACACATCCTAAATTTGTTATTCTATATCATTTGTAATCTTGTCATGATTCTAAGTTTAATTGTATAAAAGAGAGTTGATACACATTAAAGCAATCCATTTGGTTCTTGGGATTGGAATTTTCCAAGCAACTCACCATATTATTATCTAACATATCTCTCGTCAAGTTATTTATTTGTGTGTAGGTTTTCTCATTCTCTGGAAGAAGAGTCTCTTACACCCGTTTGGATCTGTACATCTCAACGTTGTCGATGCAGGTATCATTAAACCCTATTATTTTCTGATTTTTAGTGGTTTGTTTCACTTAACAAGATCGAATCCTAAAATATACTAAAACACAAATGGTTGTTTTCCCATATTAGAACTTTATTTTTGTATCTCAATCTCAATATGCATCTAATTTTCTTAAAATATTTAACATTATTGATTGTAAGCTAGTTTTAATTCCTATCAAATTTGGTATAAAGATTGATCACAAATGTGTATGTCCTAAAGAAAAACCTATCTTATACATGAAACTTTTTGGTAGTTTAATCTACCTAGTTATAACTAGGATTGATATTTCTTATGCAATAGGAATAGATTATAGATTTATATAGGATCCATATGAGGATCATTGGAAATCGGCACGCAAGAATTATAAAATATAATAAATGTACAATTAAATATGGTTTATATTATTCTTCTTCTAATGATGTTCCCTTACATGGTTATTGTGATTTTGACCATTTTGGTGACGTGATAGATAAAAATATAAGTCTAGATATGTTTTTAAATTTGGTGTAGGTTCCATCAATTGGATTAGAAGGAAGAAACCAACATTAGTTATCTCTTCTACTAGATCTTATTATAGTAGTGTTATGGAAGTAGCTAAAAAACCCATGTGGCTAAAAATACTATCGGAAGAACTTCGTATGGATGTCAAAAGAATATCTCCATTCTTATGTCATATCCAAAGTTGTATAGCTCTTGTAAACAATCTATTTCAACATCAATGAACAAATAATATTGAGATTTATATGCATTTCATTCGAGATAAATTCGTCATTCATAATATTGACCTTTAATTATTTCCTAGTAAAGATAAATTGGTATATTATTCACAAAGCCTCTAAGTGTTGTGAATTTTTACAAGTTTCAAGAAATTATTTCCATTTCATAGTTTTCATTAATGGGGATTGTCTTTGATAGAATTTGGTTCAGATTATCAAAGCTAAAAAAAAAATCAATGAAAACAAAGTAAATACACTATGTTATAATTTGTATGGTATTACATGCATATATAGCCTATTGAACTCCTACAAGTATGGAGTCAAGGCATATCTTCAAATCCAATAATAATCCCTCAAATATCTCCATTATTCTCTCACCTAGAATATCTCCTAGTATTATTCCCACATATCACTAACAAACCCATCTAATACAAGCTATGTGATTTATTCTCATAAATCACTCACACAACTAATTATGAGTTGTATTAATGACTCTTACATAATTAATATCACATACAAAATAATATAATGTGAACATTAATATAGCTAAATTCCTAACATTCCACCCTTTGTGTGAACATGGGGCAAATTCGAATTGAAACCAGAATTGTATGTTACCACATACTTTTAGGTCTGCATACGACTATCTAAATCTTGTTGTGTGGATCTTGTTGCACATGACCACTATTATGCAAAGAATGCATCCCGTATTTATCCCATGTGAACGAAACGAAGTCATTTCACTAGCTAGTTATATTCATAAAGAATTAAGACAATCAAAGGATCTCTGCAGTCATAGGATTTTTGTAATTATCTTCCCTCCTATACAAATACTTCACTATTCTACACCTTGCATGCCATATCACAACATGTTCAAGAGTTTACATTAGGAAATATCACACGAGTTTATAGAGAAACAACATTAGACACATAAAAATTAGCACGATTAAATAATTCTTTTAATGACTATAAGAAAATCTAAATACCACATGTATAGCAATGCCACATGATGAGAATAAAATTATGTGTACAATGTAAAGTTGTTGACCAATTTAGGCCAAGCTCCATTAAAGAACAATGCCTATGCTATTTTGTTGATAACTTGATCAACACAACTCGATTTTCAAAGCGTAAAATGTGTTGGAAAGTTGATTTCAAAAGCTTCCCAATAGTACAAAAATGATTTAATATTATCACATGATCTCAAATCTATTTTTAATGAGTTAGACATGAATCTAAATTATAATTTCAGAGATCAAAATATGCATAATTACTCACAACATAGGGAACAAATAATACCAAAATTTCTCAATGTCTATCCCGATTTATTTCCACGTTGATTATATGATACCAAATGATAAGAATGTAGAGATGTGAATATTCAATCTTAAGATTGAGATTCTTAAAAAATCCTCTAAGAACATGGATAGCCTTCTGTGAACTACCTAATGATTTTACATGCACAGTTGTGAGTAATAAAAAAACTTTGCAAAAACATTACCTCCAATCTAAATAGAGATATAAAAAATAATTACGTCGTTAGAAATAATTGACATTTCATGAATAACACATTTCTCATTGATGCTTTAGTTGCTTCTTTTAACTCATCCAAGTTACAAATATAACACTACAACTAAATCTTGTTGCATATAAATCCTTATAAGACTCTCATGGAACCTCTCATTATCACCTGCTCTAATACCAATGATAGAATTTGGTTCCGATTATCAAAGATAAAGACAAATATAATTCAATGAAAACAAAATAAATACATTATGTTATAATTCATACAGGATTACATGCATATATAGCTTATTGAAATCCTACAAGTATCGACTCAAGGCATATCTTTATATCTAATAATAATCCCTCAAATCTCTCCTTTATTCTCTCATCTAGAATATCTACTAGTAGTATCCCCACAAATCACTAAGAAACCCATCTAATACAAGCTACATGATTTATTCTCATAAATCGCTCACACAACTAATTATGAGTTGTATTAACAACTCTTACATCATTAATCTCACATACAAAATAATATAATGTGAACACTAATATAGCTAAATTCCTAACATGTGCATAAAAACTCCACCTCATAATGACCTTTTTGTATCTTCCTTCTTTATACTTCTTCTATATTGTAAAAAGGCTTTGTATAAGTTACCCTATGTGATTTTGTAAACATTTCCCTATATGAATTTACTTGTAACCTAGAGAAACATTATGTTATGGAGATTCCTTGTTTTATAAAAGTATTTATAAATTCATGTAATACTTCTTATTTGAAATTTTCCGGGAGAAAATTGGGATATTTCTATGTGATTATCCCTATAGACATGGTAGACTAAAATTATTATATATTTGGTTTAAGGATTGTAATGCATATCATATAAAAAGGTGACTTTGGCATGTATCCCCACTAAACATTGAGGGGAGTGCTGCAGGTAGTAATATTTGTGGGGAGAGATTCACATGGCCACCACATTTAATCTATCTCCACAACTAAGTTTTATAAATTTAGTAAATTAATTAATTCATAAGTTATTCATTATAATTATATAGTTATAAATGATTAATTTAACTAACCATTACTAAAGAGTGAAATTGTTCAACCAAAAGGTTACAACCAAATCACCCACTCTTTAAAAAGGGTGATCTCTTATTGGAGATTGTGTAGTTGAATGAATGTTTGGTTATATACATTGATTATTCCATGTTTTTGTGAAGAATTCAAAGGAAAAGTTTTTTTGGATTATACCTATTCACATCATGTTTTTGTTCCTCTTAGTCTTGATAAGTAAACACGGAAGTTCCTTATAGTGGGATTTTTACCTGTTTATAGGTTTTACCCAATAAAATATTGAGTATCTGATTTGTGTTATTTAAATTTTGTAATTTATAATTTTTTACAATGTAATAATTCTATAATATACTTGAGATATTATAAATCTGGTTATTAAATTCATGTTTAGTTAAGTTTATCTCACGCTTCTTATAGACTCTCTCACATTAGATCTATATAATTTTGGGTTCCCTCCATTTCCAATTCTATATTGGAAGAAAAATGGACTGAGAGGAGGGGGGTTCAATCAGTCCTACATATATTTCAATCCATTTACCATCGCATAAATTCATTATTTCATTCATTCATTTACCATCCATAACCATACATGCACATTAGGTGTGTATTAAGCATTCATAACAACGTGAAACAAAGAAGAAGACATGTAAACACCATATATAAGTTAGAAACCCTCATGGGGAAGAAACCCTCGAAAATTTGTTGATATTACTCACAAAAAAGAAATTTAGTGAAACACAACTTTACAAGGAGCACCAACCCCTAGTTTAGTATAACATTAACCCTACAAGGAGCACCAACCCCTAATTTATTAGAGCATTCACTCCACAAGGATGCTACAACCCCATAATATGAATAAAATCCAACTCATCCACCTAATGATGATGATATCTAAATTTTTTTCTGCCACAACTGATGGATATCACTATTTAAACACACATAATCTTCTTCAAACCATCATTCCTTCAACTCACTATATCTTCTTCTTCTTGGACTTGTCTTGGATCTAAAAGCTTGCACACATTCCATCAATCAATATTAACAATTTTATATACTTATTCATCTCTCAAATCATTCCTTCATACTTGTTATTCACTTATAAATGGGTCGCACTTTTCCCTCATGCATGACTAGTTCACAAATGAACTCAAACAAACACTTAAATATGCTTTCCTTCTTTCAAACTCAAATAAGGTTGGTTTTCCTCCTTTGGTTCAACCAATTAAACTTTAAAAAATTCCAATATAATCATAAAAACGTTCACATATGACCCATATAGGTCATTCATGCCCAAAACCACTCAACTTGCACAAAACAAGCTCAAACCCCCATCACCAGGATTAGTAAAATACACTAAAAACAAAACCATGATTATTCAAGCCCCAAAATTCATCAAACATGTGTAATATAACATAAAAACATCATCCATGGTCATTAATTATCTTGTAATAATAAAATAATTCATAACATAAGCCAAAAGGCTCATATCCTTCACCAAACAGTTGTTTCCAACACCTTGTCTTCACCTTTGGGAATCAAGCACAATAAAAAAACTCAAATATGGTATGTAGCCACTATATGGAATCCTCAAAACCTTTATATAACATCCATGCATGTTATATCTCATGAAAAATTCATAGGTTCAAACCATAGCTAGTTTCCTCTTCTCCAAATCATGTTGCCCATAAACCAGTTTTGTAAACTCAACTAGTTTTCACCTCGTATGAAACTCAAAAGAATTGAAAAGGCCTAGAATAGGAACCAAATTCATCTCTCGTCACTTTTTAGGTGATATAAATCATCAACTCATTCATATCGTACTTCAATCATTTCATTCTTTCATAAAAAGCAAAAGCTGTCTTGAAAATCAACATACATTCTTCTTCACAAATTGACATGAAAGACACATCAAATAAAATCACCAATACACCAACCTTATACCATTGTAAATCCCTCTTAATCATATTTCCAAAATATATTATAAATCCTTCTAACTCCAAGTAGAAGGCCTTCAACCAAGACCATATTTGTAAACTTCATTTTATGCCTTCTAGGGCTCAAGAACGATCATGAGCTCAAATTGCTCCATAAATATAAAACTCACTTCCCATTTATCCATGTTTTCGCCTAAGAAATAATGGACGATAGGGACCCATACGGTAGATATGTTCTCACATGAAAGAACAAGGTATTTGGGAGCAATGTTGGTGATTTCGGGATTGCTAAGATCAAACGAGGAATTTTTCCTCTTTTTGGTCTTGAAAGGCCTCATATTTTCTTAAGAACGTAAAACAAGCCTCATTGGGCTGCAGCGGGTCAAATGAGAAAAATGGGTAAATTCAGTCATCGGCCTAAAAATCATGATTTATGGTTTTCCTGAGACCCCATAACATGAGAAAATTCCAAAAATCACAAATTTAGCAGATTTAGGGGTAAAGGGAACTCAACAGGCCCCTAGGGAGCACCAAGATAAAAAAATAGCTCACTCAATAGCTCAACGAACTGGTTGAGTTACATTAGTGAGATCGGTGTAGGTTAGCGAGTTAGCGAGTTGGGCCCGAGCTCCCTAAGCTCAGCCTATGCAAAAAGGCATCGGTGGCCGACGTAAACCGAATACCCCTAGGTGTGGATAGAGGTCGAGGTCTAAATCAGGGATATGAGGATACTAAGGGATCAAACTCATTGATTTCATTGGTGTATTACAAGAGTGCTCATAGAGTAGCTCGGTGAGTTACTCGGTGAGTCAAGTTACCATTGAGCTTGTTTAAGCTCGGTGAGTTGGGTTGGTAGGGCCAGATTGGCTAGATGAGATGATAAAATCAGTCCTAAAGGGAGCTCACAATGGCAAGCTACGGAGGATATACCACAAGTTAACCTGGATCTGCGAGTTGAGCTAGTAACGAATGAGATCCCAAATGATCTCGAGATCAAGGTAATCAATAATTGAGCCATGTATTAGATATTTGAGCTAGATGGACTCAACTTGGCAAAACCGACTCAACAAAGTGATCATTGGGAGCTATCATAGAGGAAAATGGTAACCTAGATTGGTACAACAAAAATGGAGGGAGTTCACGAGATCGGCCATGAAAGGTGATGGTGTGTATTTGTGAAAGGTTGATCCCACTTGGCATTGAAAAGATTCAAGTAACTACACATGGCGGGAGCATGGCTCATGCGAGTGATATGGCTTGGTCATGAACTTGAGAAATAGATATTTGATCATTGGGAGTCAGCATGGCCAAAAGTGATAGAAGCAAAGCCAAGACGGAAAAGGGGAATCTGCGGAGGTTTCACTCAGAACGGAAGCATGATCGGGGTGTAAGGAACTTAGCCATGATCAAGGTGATTGACATAGTTGAATGACATGGAGTGAGTCCACGGGATGTTGGGTTGCTTGCAAGTTAGGTGACCTATGGTAAATATCTTGGCGGATGAACTATCTAGAGCATACAATGCCAATCAATGTCAAGTGCTAGAGCATAATGTGGGAGCTCGGTTTGGAGTTGGCTTCACTAGTGAAAACTATGAAAGAACAGGGGCGGTATATTGACCCGGCACCGAGAAAATGGAGATGGATCATCCAATAATCCATTGATGTATGAATATATCTTAGTAACATCAAAGGAAAGATCGGGAAAACCCATATGAAACATCAAGGAGGCGTATTTTGGAACTCTACAGGAAAAGAAAGAGAAAGATCTCGGTGATAGGGCCTGATCGAGGCGTCAAAGAAAATAACACCCGAATCATTTTAGAAAAAAATATTTCTAACTTTGGATTCCCACGAGTTTAGGGCCCAACACACATGGAGACAATTTGGAATTACGAAACCTAAAGTCTGAAATTTAGACTTCAAGGATTCGAGTGATTGAGAATCTTGGGTGAGAATGATCTCATGAACGATGTCGTGGAAGTGTGAGAAAATTCCAAAACTTGAAGTCAAAATTTTAGACTTCGATTTTGTAAATTCATATGTTTCGTGTGGGTGGATGAATAATACTCAGCAAGATTAGAAAAAGTTCCGAAATTCTCACAATGAAGAGCCTAAAATGTGGGTACATTGGGGAGTATGCCAAGGTAGGTGAAAATTGAGGTGAGACATTTGATCAATGTGTCAATGTTAAAATCTCCAATGAGTCAACAATAGAGCTTAGCGATTAATATAAAACTAGTCTCCATGGGTTGAGCCAAGAAGTAGGTGAAACCGAGGCGGTGGGTTGATGGCCATGTAGAGTTGGGCTCATAGCCCAAGCTAGAACGTGCCAAATTGGTTGTTTGGGATTGGGTGAGTCTACTTGGAGCCAATCCCATGCACTTGGAGTGTTTTTAGAGAATTAGAGGTGAAACCATGAAAGCGGCATGAGAGGAGTCGTTAGGAGATGGTGAGTGAACATCAAGCTCAGCAGTTGATGTAGGTACGCCCATTCACAATCGATCCAAGAAGGAAATTGGTAGTTGGTTGGATTAGGCATAAAGCAACATGGATATGTCAACATTTAACCAAGCCGAGAAAATGTCCAATGCATGGTGACTAGGGTGGTTTAGGAGATATAAAGGACCTCAACTTAGCTCGGTGACCAGACTTAGCAAGCTAACTCGCCCAACAATGCATGCAAATCCCATAAAACATACAAAACCCCCTACATAGAAAATGTTGCAACTTTCACTTCGATGCCTGATTCATTCAAAAATATAGTCATTGAAAATCTCAAAGGAGAACTACAACACACGGAGACATGAAAGTGAGATTTTTCGAGAGGTTTTCAAACCACGAAATTACAGAGATCCCAAAGACCCAAAATGGGATATCTTAAGCACCGGTTGTCGATTCACACAAAAATCCAATCATTGGAATCATGGAGAGACCATCTACGACCTTGGAACACCAAAATCAGAATTTCATAGGTTTTGACCTCCGAATATGAATTAATAGTTAACAATTGCCTAGGTAGGTGAAATTCATTAATGAATACATGGTCCTACTTATTTCTTCAACACGGGAAAGTATTGAAGGGTATGGCCTTTGCAAGCTTTCCAATCACTCTTGCAAAGGTAATGATGTATTTTTGTGGCTATTTCAAGCATAAATAGGAATTTCTCCTCTCTCTCTCTCTCAAAATTTCTTCCTATAAATTTAAAGGGGTTGTAACATTGTAAAAGAGTTGGTCATTTTTCCTCCTCTGCACCCATATTCTCCATTCCTTCAGCTGAGTTGTTGTGAATTTCATGGGGCTTAAGGCCTTCTTCTCAATTTTTTAATACCTTCTTCTCAAATTTTTAATACCTTCTTCTCATAACTTCTTCATACCTCATGAAAAAATATTTTTATATCCCAATGGAAATACATTTGAACCAGGGATCACCAAAAAAATAATGAGGTCCTAAATCCTCTTATAGCTCCTACAATTCAGCTTTTAGTGCAAATTGCTCCAAACTACCCCAAAAACTGGTCTTCATAAATAGGGCACACTTTTCCCTTTTCACTTCAACCATGATCTAAAACTATCATGGACATGTAGAAAAACTCGGGGGTAAAATAAATAAATTTATTCTCTACCTTCTTTAGAGAACTTTGCCACAAATAAAACTTCTTCAAAAATAATCCTTTTCATGTGGGGCCCATATACTTTCATATGCACTAATGCACCTTTACTGGAAAACTGGTAGAGTCCTCTACAACATCTAATTATAACTTTGGAAAAATAAATCAATACAGACTCAGTATACCTATTATTCCCTAATTCACTCTTAGTTAGGATTTAGCTAGGGCTTCAAACCACTTTACCTTGTTAATGATCATTCATAACAATGTGACAATCAAACCATCTCATTTTTTAAAAACATTTATAAATTACCTAATAAGATATTCCAAATATATCGGTACCCAAATCAAAGCATACAATTCAAAATGAGTATCGGAAGGTCCACATTTTCCTCAAAAACACACTCAGTAACTTACCCGGTTTTACCAAAAATGATGTATCTTCAAAAATATTCTTCAATAACCAAAAAAATCATGAAAACATCCTCTAACTTTCCAAACTCACCTCATATCCAAAATGCATCTAAAAATCTATTTCCAATCTCATTTACCTATGTTTACTTGTTTGTTTCTCACTGTTAGCTTCCCAAGGACCTCAAACAAGCATAAATCCTCTTATTTCTGACCTGAAACTAACCATGAACCTCAAGTACACTACCACCATACTGCTACCATTCTCCACCATGACTGATTGGCTCCAAATATCATACCTCCTTACCATTCTACATGTTATATGGCTTAGAATAGGTTTGAAATGACCTAACACAACTATGAATTCACATGAATTTACCAGCTAACCTCATATAGACTCATTTACACCTCTAACACACCCCATGGGCCATTAATGGCCATCGAAAACCTACACTCATCTTGGGAGACCTCAAATTATGACTTAGCTCACTAGACCATGCACTAGGACCTCATAGAACTCACCAAAACTTGACACTACCAATCAACCTTCATACTTGGCACCACCCGATTGACATCACATGGAGAATCCTATAACACCATGACACCATTTTCCATCAATTACAACATTGACATACAATGGAAAACAATCTCCCCCTTTGTCATTGATGGCAACCACCTTCAAAAACATTGATGGAAACCAACAAGACTAACACACCTACATGACTCTTTTCCACGTTTCTTATGTGTTTCCCCCTTTTACATCTATGAAAAAGGATATAATGACCACTAGACATGAAAAATGATAACACATGACTAAACACAATGGAAATAATGTAAAAACACTACTTACTTGACGCAAGTAGCTCCCACTCGAACTGAACTCTCTCCTCTTTGATTCCTTTAGAAACATGTGAAGATCCATGGACCTAATCAATCATACAAACTAGATCCCCCTAAATTGATAGCCTCTTGTTTCTACTTCACCTTTGTCATACATCTCTTTTTATGTCTGCTTTCAATCTCAAATTCACTAATTCTTCTTTCAAGACTAGAAAAACACCATTTGGACCAATGTCCCTAAAGCTCATTCTCAAACCAAAAATGCAAAATTTATTAGTTCTCTACGAAACCAAATTCATCATGAAAAATGCTTTCAAGGCTCCCTAAACTCATTACGTCTAACTCTAACTAAAAACACAAAAATTTAGATTCTTACCTTGAAATCAAATCATGGAGATACTCAAATACCTTTTCACGGTGCAATGAAGCTATGTTTCAAAGATATTTTAGACCTCCTTACATGCTATCACAACCTTCTAATTTCATCTAAATTTCTCTCATTTTCCATTATACCTACAATCAACTCTAATCCATCCATATAGGTTTTCTAAACCTTATCCACCTTTTCAAGGATAATATAACTCCTCCTACCTTGAAACTTCCTCATAGACCCTATCTTTTACGGTTATCTAAGATTTTTATATTGTATTGGAATAGTTATGATATATAGAAACCACCTTGGTAATGTCATATAGACCTATTCTTTGTGTAACATAAGCATTCAATGAGTAAAATATCATCTTCACATTTAACACTTTCCTTCTTAGTGATAATCTAACCTTTTCTATATAACCTAATGAGCATCAAATGACCTTACCTCTAATGAAGTAACTATAGACCTTTTTCCACCAACTTCATGCAACTTTCAACTTTATGTATCACATACTTCTTGATACCAAAGAAACAAATCAGTACTTGATGAAGTACACACACACCTACACATCTTTTCATAGACACTTCGTGACCAAAATACCATACATTAGACTAAGAACATTGATAATTAACTAATTCCAACACTCCTTAACACAATCATACATAAATTTCACTTGTTTGCACATGAATGGATCCTTTCGTCTTCATATTCATGATTCGTTGGAACCTTACTTGAGGCACTAGGTTACCTCTCCCTCTAAGTATGACATAAGAGCAATTGTGCATTGACATAATGATCTATCAAAGACCTAGAAACTTCTTTTATTATATTTAGAATTTTTTTCTTTACTATAGTTTTAAAATCCATCTTAGGGAACATACCTTGAATTTGAATATCTTTCAGGATTTGTAAGAACACATACAAGGATCCATTTATCCTTCTTATCACTCAAAACACTCAGGTAAGGGTTATAGCATATTCTTCTTTCCTTAATTTCCCATCATTTTCTTGAGGTACACACTTAACACTGAATGAACTCTAAGTATAAACCTCAAAAGTAAATAATCACATTGTCTCCTCATGCTCTTGATCAAGTTACCATTCCTAGCTCTAAACATCTATACCCAAACTTGACACACTTCGTACCACAGTAGGTTACCACTCCACATCACTAAGACCAACCGAGAACTGATTTTTCATATATGTATTCACTCACATGACATTTTTACTTGTACTAATATAGCTTTGTAATCAATCATATGCTTGGAAAAATATTGTACAGGCCTTTCAGGAGCACTAAAATAGTACTTTCATAAGTCTTCCTTATTTCAAAGAACCTATTTCAAACCTTCTATTCATCACTCTAGCATCTTTGACAATATATTTAAGCACTTTATGTCCTTTTTCACCTTAGTAGCTTTTGAGAGTCAACATATCTTCTTCCATACCTATAACATACCTTTTTATGCCTTAATCACTTGGGATTACATCCTTATACCTTCAAATTTTGATATTATACTTTTTCTCACATGAATTTGATTCGTATCTAAAACTCTAAAAAGATGATAGACCATTTGACAACTCTATTTGAAACCTACAAAATTCTTTTACAATTTGATGCATAATAGAGACATAATTAGGACACTTAATTGTACTCAATTAGACCTTAATTTAACTTCAATATCTGATCATAATTTACAATCCTCTATCAAGATAAATTCTCCATTTTAGACTTCATACACCCCTGAGTCTAATACCTTCTTGGTGTTGACATTAGTCTTCACATTAGACCCATAGCAAGATATAGATTTCCTTAACTCGAGAACCTAGCCACTTTGTAAGTTTGACTCCCTTGGGACCATGCTCTTGTCTCATGTTAAAAACATCCATGATGAAACAATGAACTTAAAATATTATATCTTACACATGGTGTTCTAAGCTTTGACAATTATGTTATACCTTTGGAGACTAGTCATGTCTTGACATTTTCATACCTAGATGAGATAATGGAGCAAGGTATAACCTTGATGATACCTTTGTTGAACTCATATAACATTTATCAACTTCTTTAAGCTTCATTACTAATATACATAAACATACACCTGTGATGAATATTTGATTAAGGAACTAAGAACTTTTGTTTACTATGAATCCCCTGGTTTGAGTGACAATAGTCTTCAAGACACAAGTACAAGATCAATTATCCTTCCCCACAACTAATTCTTCTAGATTTTAAGTCATATTTAATTATCGATCAAAAACATCTTCATATTACAAAGTACTTATAATTTCTTGAAACTCATTCCTCAACCTTGATCAAGCACTAATGAGCCTTTTGTACTTTACTTGCTACAATCTTGTATTTCAATATCATTCCATAATCTATACATAACTCATTGATACTGTAGATATATGCATATATTTCCAAGACACCTCTCCCTAATTGTATGACCCAAACTTAGAGACCCATTATAAATGAGTGTACACACTTGAATTATAATTCAAACCTTATACCTCATATTTTCACTTGCATCCCTTTAGAATATTTCAAGACAGATAGTTGAAATCTCTTTTGACCTTAAGATGGAGATTCAATGCATGGACAACCTTGAAACTTGATATGATGACTCATTATATTAATATAAATAATTGGACACATAAACCTTATAATATCATGGCATACTTGACTCATAGATAGCCTTTTTATTACTGAGACCATTGCTTATAGACTTGTGGACTCATGGAATAATTATGACATCATTCAACAATTCAAAGATTTGGAGCATCAACCTAATAGCAATAATGGTTCAATCATTCTTAATGGAAAGAAATATGCCAACTTACAGAGCATGGTGAGAAAATTTTACATTGTAAACAAACTTAAAATACTTAGACACCTTCAAACACAAGTCTTGAGAAATATATCATAGGATTCTTTTGGTGAACCAATAAGACTTTTCCATACTATATACCACACTAATACTTTCATGAATTAGAGACACAACCATACCTTTAACATTACAATAAAAACTTAGAACACTAATTGAGATACACCGAGTTTTATACTAAACCCAACACATAGACCTCTCAACATGATGAGGATATAACTTACAGAGACATACAAAACATACTTACAACCATCATGATAAGAGTTGATATTATGACTCATAATTGAACACCTTCAAGAACCAACTCAAGCCTTGAAATTAACATACATTCTCTTTCTTGACCCTTGAAACACAACCTACACTCAAATGAGCTTCATATTGAGATACAACTTCCTTTGATGATAAAAATACTTATGAATTTTCAAGAACCATACTACAAAGAAACATACACTCTAAACATCATGTATGATCACATTCCATACCTTAATACTCTTGAATTTTCCCAAACACACCTAACCTTCTCAAGTTCTCATGGATAGAAGCTAGACACATATTATGTTCCTCGGGTCTTGCCTCTTTAACTAGTGAAAACATGCTTCCTTGACTTGATTTGGGCTTGTTGACTTTGAGTTCAAACTTGATTGCACTAGGATCCTCTTTATCATTCTTCATTTGATTTGTATTAAGAACCTCTAATTTAATAGAATCCTTCTTAGATGGATTACTATGATTATATCCTTCAACTATCCCTTTAGAACCATATATTTCAATGAACATATTCTTGTTTTGACATAGTCTTGTTATCTGACCTGATTTTTGACAATTGAAGAAAACAACACTCATCTTTCCTCTTCAATCAAATTCACTAAGATTCCATCCAAAATACCTAGTCTTGTGACCATACTCACAACATGAAAATCATTCACCTTTGAAGAGAGATTCACCATTTCTAAGAGACCTTGTTTTGCAATCTCTAGCTCTATGACAAAAATCATGACAAACATAACAATATCCATTAAATAAAGTACCATACCTTATATCATTAGGAAATGTCTTCTTTCTCCTTTAGGGATTTAGACACACTTTCAGCCTGTGACTAAAAAACCTTGATGGCTTGACCATGATCTATATCCATATCCTTGATATGATCCTGTAATCCATGAATCACTAAATGAGAAAATTCATTCCTCCTCCTTAATTTAGCTTTAACATCTAAAGACATTCCCATTGTTTTTGCTAATAAGATCTCCTTCAAGTGATTAGACTTGATTCTTAGGGACCTTCTATAATACCAATTGTTAAAATAATAATGGACTAAGATGGGGTGAATCATTCCTATAAATATTTAAATTCATTTACCATCGCATACGTTCATTATTTAATTCATCTATTTACCATCCATAACCATATATGCAGATTAGGTGTGTATTAAGCATTCACAACAAGATGAGACAAAGAAGAAGACACATAAACACAATATACAAGTTGGAAAGCCTCATGAGGAGGATAAACCACTAAAATTTTGCTGATATTACTCATAAAAATAAATTTAGCGAAGTAGCAACTTCATAAGGAGCACCAACCCTACAAAGAGAACCAATCCCTAATTTAGTAAAGTAGCCACTCCAAAAGGAGGATACAATCCCCTAAGATGACTAAGCACAAATTAAACCACCCAATTATGATTATCTCTTAAAAAATATACCACATCTGATGGAGATCACTATTTCATCTCACACATTCTTCTTCAAACCCTCATTCCTTAAACTCACTATATCTTATTCTTTTTGGACTTCTCTTAGATCTAAACCCTTGAACACATTACCTTAATCACTATCTAACCTTTCATACACTTCTTCATATCTCAAATCATTCCTTCATACTTTTTATTCACTTCTACATGGGTCACACATTTCCCTCATCCATGACTAGATCACAAATGAACTCAAACAAGCACTTAAATATGCTTTCCTTATTTCAAACTCAAGGAATTTAGGTTTCCCTCATTTGGTTAAACTAATTAAACTTTTAAATTAAAATAAAATCATAAAAATGTTCACATATGACCCATATAGGTTGGTCATGCCCAAAACCACTCAACTTGCACAAAATAGGCTCAAAACCCCATCACTAGGATGAGTAAAATCCACTAACACCAAAACCATTATTATTAAATCCCCAAAATTCATCACAAATGTGTAATATAGCATAAAAAAATCATCCATGTTCATTAATTATCTTTTACCAATCAAATAATTCATAACATAAGCCAAAAGGCTCATATCCTTCACTAAATAGTTGTATCTAGCACCTTTTCTTCACCTTTAGGCATCATGAACACTAAAAACATCTCAAATATGGCATGTAACCACTATATGGAATAATCAATATGTTTATATAACATCCATGAATGTTATAGCTCATGAAACATCCATAGGTTCAAACCACAACTACTTTCCTCTTCTCCAAATCATGTTGCCCAAAAACTAGTTTTGCAAACTTAACTATTTTGCACCATTTTTTCCACTTCAAATACTTAAAAATGAATTAAATAGGAACCGTATTCATCCCTATTCACTTTACAGGTGATATCAATCATCAAATCATTCATCTCATGCTTCAATCACTTCACTCTTTTAGCAAAATCAAAATTGTCCTAAAATCAGCATACCTTTTTCTTCACAAAATAACATGAAATACACATCAAATAAAATCACCAATACACAAACCTTATACCACTATAAATCCATTTGAATAATATTTCCATAAAATATTATAACTCCTTCCAACTCTAAGTGTAAGGCCTTCAACCAAGACCATCTCTGTAAACTACTCCTTAAGCCTTCTAGGACTCAAGAACTGACCTTGAGCTCAACTTGCTCCATCACACCAAAACTCACTTCCAAACTCAAAAAAATCATGGAACATGCTTATAAATAATTTATTATCACTAATAAGTGTTCACTAATTAATAAAAACTTAGAATCATCACTTGACCTTATGAAGCTACTTCACACCATGTCGAACAAATAACCTCCATATTCGACCCTCAAAGATCAAGTCATAACTTCTTCATACCTCATCAAAAAAAAAAAAATTTATATACCAATGGAGATATCTTTAAACCAGGATCAGAAAAAAACTTTAATGGATTCCTAACTCCTCTTTTAGCTCCTGTAATTCCACATTTAGTGTAAATTGCTCCAAACTTCCCCAAAAGTAGTCTTCATAAATAGGGAACACTTTTCCATTTTTCACTTCAAAAATTATCTAAAACTATCATTGACATGTATAAAAACATAGGGGATAAAAAATGTCACTTTATTTTGTACCTTATTTGGAGAATTTTTCCAAAAACAAAACTTCTTCATAAACAAGCCTTTTCAAGTGGGGCCCACATATTATCACATGCACTAATTCACCTTTCTAGAAATATGGAAGAGTACTCTACAACATCCAATCATAAATTTGGAAAAATAAATCAACATAGGCTCATTATACCTCTTCCTCTCTAAATCACTCTTAGCTAGGATTTAGCTAGGGTTTCAAACCACTTTACATTGTTAATGAGTCATTCATAAAAATGTGATGCCAAAACCACCTCATTATTTTTTAAAACCTTCATAACTAACCTAAGAATCTATTCCAAATATCTCAGGTCCCGATGAAAATCATACAATTCATAACAAGCATTAGAAGGTCCACATTTTCCTTAAAAACACATTGTAACTTACTCGATTTTACCAAAATGATGTATCTTCGAAAATATTATTCAAAATAACCTGAAAATTTTCATGAATAATCATGAAAACATCATCTAACTTTCCAAACTCACCTCATATCCCAAATTCATCTTAAACTCTCTATCCAATCTCATTTACATGTGTTTACTTGCTTGTTTCTTATTGTTTATTTCTCAAGGACCTCAAACAAGCATCATACCTATGATTTATGAACTAAAACTCACCATGGACCTCATATAAACTACCACTATTCTACATCCATGAGCCACTATGACTTATTAGCTCCAAATCTCACACCTCTTTACCATTCTCGCATACTCTAAGGCTAGGAATAGGTATGAAATGACCTGACACAACTATGCCTTCACATGAATTGACCATGCTTACCTCATGCAACATCATTTACACCTATAACATACCTCATGGAACATGAATTACTTCATAATAACCTTCATTCAGCTTGGTAGGCCTCAAACTATGACTTATCTCATTAGACCATGCACGAAGACCTCATAGAAATCACCAAAACTTGACTCTACTAATCAACCTTCATACATGACACCTGATTGACATCACATGGATACTCATTTAACACCATGACACCCTTTCCCATAAATGGACTTGACATCAAGGAAAATATTAACACACAATGTCCAAAATTCTAGAATTTATGAAATTACATATAAACTGATGAATTCTCTTCTTCATCAATCATCTTTTGATTTTCTATATTTTGAATTTTAATATTTTTGCTTCCATTCTTTGTACCTATTTATTAATTGTAGTCTAAATGGTAGAAATTAATATTTTTATCTTTTTCATGAATAATTGTGTAAAAATTCAAATAATATTGTTATTTCATTCAATAATCAACCTTTGTATGATTTTACTAATGTTAATTGAGATGGGTAGAAGGTAAATTGTAAATAACAATAGATTTGTATTCATTATAGATGTTGTAAGTTTAATTTTGTCACAATGTGTCCAAGTGGATGTGTAATATTTCTAAAACACAAGCTTATAAAATCCTTGTGGAATTTTGATGTCATTTTCACTAATTAATTTTATATTCACTATAATTGGCGATCTAGATTTTAACATTCTATTACATACAAAGGTCGCTATGTGAGATATTGTGCCATTTTTTTGAATTTTGTGGAAATTTCAATAATTGTGTGAATTGGTGTAACTATTATGGTTATTTCTAAGTCTCCTACTAAATATTTGTAGAATTTTTAGCCCAATAGATGAAGGCATTTTTAATGTCAATTGATCACTATTATTTTATAAGACATGTTTTACTTCCCCTATGAGATATCCATTTCCATTATGCAAATATTTAGAGGTATATTTGTTATAAATGTGGCTTCATAGTTATTAGGTGCACCATTTATTTTATTAAATCATCGAATATGATCTTGCATGTTGTGGATATCATTCACCTTCAACATTAGATAAATTCAAATTTATTTTTATCATGTAAGTCTGTAATTAAGTCACTAATTACACTTAATTGGGTGCTTAGTCATGGATATTTCACTTGTAACCAGTTCATTTGAGTTAATTTGATTTTATTTGGTGTGATAATTATTAGGCAATCTCCCCTTATCCTTGTTGAAATAGAATAGTAGAGAATTTTCCCCTTTCTCACATTTTGTGGTCTTGATTATGACCTATTTTGTGAGAGAATTTGATCTTTTACACTAACCAATCCTTATTTTAATCTCACTAATTTTTCGAGGTGTAAATTTGGGAGCTAACAAATGACACTACAATAATTAAAAAAATGATGGAATGTGATGTGGTTCTTTGAATCCAAATATAATGGAGAAAATTAAGTACTTATGGCCCAAAAAATTTGAGATAGGTCACGCATGGATGATGGTTTTGATCCCTTTTCCAATGTGTAAGCTAGATATTTTGTTTTTCTAATAGTGCTGAAAAATATTAAATTTATATATGGTTGATGATTTGTAAGAAACATTTAATATTATCTTTATTGGTGTATGGAAAGCATCAAGAAAAAAAAATTGATGTCCACCTTGAACCTCTAATTGATTAATTGTGAGTATTATAAGATGACATCACAATGTATGACCTTTTAATATACATCAATTAAAGACAATTCATATATTATGGTATCTAATGTTTAATTATTCTTTATTTTCCTAGGATGGTTACATGTTCAAGTATTTATCACATGTTACAATTTGAAAAAAGATTAAATATATGTGTTTTTTAAATGTTACACAAAATTTTTAAACCATTTCTATATGTAATAATTTCAAAAAAGGAAATTATGCATGTCCAAGGTTTGGTTTATAACTACGTGGGAAATAGATTAATGATCTCAAAAAGGTCATCTATGAAAACTATAGAATGTTCTTGCCAATGGAGCATTAGTATAGTGTTAAAAATTAAAAAAATTATGGAAAACCTAACACTAGAGAACATCCAAATATTATGTCACTAAAGGTTTGGTATGAAGCCTTCACACAAGTATGTATAAGATAAAATATTTTTACCCTCCACATTAGAGGATAAATTATGTTTAACTATCAAAAATTAGTCTAAAGGATGAAATGTTATCTATATTATATAATCTATCATATTGGGATAATTTATTAGTTGGGAATCTTTTGGATCCAATGCATATATTTAAAAATGTGTGGTTTCTATATGGAATCACATCTCTAGAAAATATAAAGACACTCCAAGTTCTATAGTAGATCTAAAACCAATGACACAAATAAGGTTATTTAAAAATATGCATGGCTCCCATGGATATTATGTATATAGAAAATCTCACATCAAATGATTATGAGTCCTCTATGAAACATTCATTTACCACTAATGGACACAAAATAGTCCTCAAAATACATGATTGACATAACATTTTGAAGGTAATTCACATTTTTTTGTAATATTATGTAACATATATTTTTCCACATTTAACATTATTTATTTATGCAGTATATGTTTCTCCACATTTAAATTTATCTATTTATACAATATTTATTTCCCTTAGCATTGAGGTGGGGATTTTAATCTTCCACATGGACTACTTAAGGCACTCTAATGAATTTTTTAAAAATGAGGTAGTATAATTTTTCAAATTATACCTCATCTAATTGTATGATGATAAATATTATATTAATTTCCATGATTACATTGTTTATAGAATAGGTGCTTATCTTCCAAAGATATATTTGAAGTAAATATTGAGTAGGAAAGACTAATTATTATAAATATTACTTGTAATTTGTGAAAATATATACCTAATTCTTTCATGGACTCTCAAATTCATCTCTTAGTGTATTGTGTTGATGATATTCAAATAAAAGGTGAAGTTAACATGTGACAGATGTTTTCAGTAGATAAGTGAATGAAGACCCTAAAGGGAAAAGTAAAATAGTTTACAAATTTAGAGGGATATATGGTATAAGGATACATTTTTCAAGAAACAATTTTATACATGTCAAAAAAATTGGATACAATTTTCCATATACTCCACACATATAGGATGTTGAATGTGAAAATGAAAAACTAAAGGAAAAAATTCTTGGAAAAGTAAAATATATGAAACTTGGTATGCATTAAAATTCATAACATATATAATGTATGATCATGGTGTGTATCCATTGATTATTTATTTACATGTTTATTTATCATTTCATGTTGATAAATATGCCATACAGATAGTTTTCACTCTTCAATACTTTAGAAATGGTTATGGGGATTCAAAAATACAAATAAAAGAATATTGGTCATACATTTCAAAGGATTGATTGGAGACAAGATCCACGTAAACCACCCTCACATGATCTACTACAACCATTTATGTACCAACCTAGTCTTGAATGGATGGAATAATAATTAGAGAATCTTTAGGCCATCAATCCAAGGATTGTCACATAAGAAACATTGGACATAATGCAAGGATGTGAAGATGTGTTAAATTACAAAATAGATACGATATATAAGTGCATAATATTTTTTTAATTTACTAGCAATTTTTAAATGATATTTTATAATTAAAGTGAGTAAGCATTTTGTAATGTCGTTTATCTGGAAAATATTTCCATGTAAAATTCCTTTTGAACAAGCCAACCGAACTAATACAATTGACAAAAAATTGGTCCAAGGGAAATTGGATTATGTTAGAAAGATAAAAATAATAATTAAAATTTATTATTAATTTTTTTTTGTTTTCGTATTTAAGTGTATATGGTATCCTTCCATTGATACCATTTTTTTAGAATAGAAAATGAAAAGTGGCATTTACTTGAGTTGAATTTACTAGAGCATTCAAGGGGGAAAGAGTCATATGTGCTTCCTCATCATTTTGATTGTGTATTAATTTATGAAAAAAATTATATGTATATCTTCTCCTTTTTCATGGGAACATTTTCATATGTAGGTCTTCTTTTCCATGTATTAATTTTTATTAACTATATTTAGGAATATCTTCTTCTAACCCAATATAGGGAACCAAGGTAATTAGAAATTTGTATTGCATTGTGAGATAAGGATGAGACATGTTGTTAATGAAAACAATATTGTAACATGACCATCATGGTGTAATATAAAAATTATGGTTAATATAATCATGATTAATGACTAATTGTGTAATTATTAATCATGATAAAAATATAGTAAATATGCATATCATATATGTATTGATCAAATCCAAAAATATACGAGTTATAGATCAGCTAGATTAGAAGTTTGGTTTTGGGTTTAGGAACATAGTCACCTAAAATAGGTTGTGATAAAGTGATAGTGATTTAAATATGGAGGAATGATATATGAATATTGTTGTAAATGCACTTGTAAAATATAGAGTGAAAAATTGAGTGGAGGATAAGGATAGCTGAATGGGGTAAAAATTCTCAAAATTTATACCCTTTATAGCCAATTTTGAACTATATTATTTTGACATGGATTTACATTGTGAAACCTAAAATATTTGTCTTAATGTTCGTGATCACACTTTTGTGACAAGATATGATTTCTTCTTTATGAAATCCTAACTTTCTCCTTTCTTGAAGACTTGAAAAAGAGGTTCATCTAATTACATTGGACTAACCTCACCCCACCTCTAGTGCTGTGATGAAAATTTCACTATGTACCAATATGCTAAAGAGGGATAAATTTTCACATAATCCTCCCTCCCACAGGATGTTTATGAATGTTGTATACACCTAATTTTCATTTTTCATCTTTTATATTTGTTATTAACAATTTGCTTTTTGTAGTTAAGGGTCATTAATGCATTTATTTCTTGAGTGGGTTCTTTAAAGGGTCTACAGAAATGGGATGTCACTATTCACATGGTCATTATGGGTTAGAGACAATACACACACAGAGTATCATTGTGTGTTCTAGCTTTAGTAATCCTTACATTATTTATCCTTGTCCCTTTATGTCATATACACATTATAATCCTAACATGTTGTTTGCATTTGACATTTTGGAATCTTATTCATCCATTTGTTTGATCCATGACACCTCTTTTTCACTTTACATGACATTTAGATATCCTTGGTCGATGTCATCACCCATGGGCAATGGTGTTAGTGTTATGATATTACCTCATCGACACCATCACCCACGGGTGATGGAATCATATATATATATATATATATATATATGGTCACCACACCCAAAAATTCTGAAGGAAGACATAATCATAGGAAGTATCCATTCAGTCTACTCTCTTGTGCCAACTTTACATTTTCTCTCTTTTTCCTTGGTTCATCTTGCACTTTAATTAGATTGGATTGGACACTCTTCTTGGTTGGATTACTTACACTACCGGTTCAACTATAATGATTAGGGAAAGGAACAATGTTCTCCTTCTCCACCTAATAGTGATTCTCTCTCGGTGTGTAACTTCTCTAGAGAGATAGATATATCAGCGACCACCCCATAGGAAAGTGCTCTAAATCTCTTTGTAATTTTTCATAGATTAGCTCATTTACCTTTCCCATTGATCTATGTTTAGATTTGTATAGTATGTACATCAATGTTAGTTATCATAGTTCTCTTATATGATCAAATACTTAGCTTTCCCTTCCTATATTTAGTTATACTATAGTAGTATAGATTGTGCATGCTTAACTTATCCCCTATCGATCCATATCTTTACCATATCTACTGATATCATAGAAGGGTACTCTTCTTTTTCTTGACTAAAAGCCTTGGAAACCCTAGGTTGACCTAGTGTAGGGATTACTTCCCTATAGATATGCAACCTTAGCACTCATCATATCCCCTTTAAATCAACCCATTATGTGTCATTTCATGTGTGTCACATATTCATTTCCCTAATACCCTTATAGAATGGAATACTTAGGAGTGTAATCCAATGAGACACATTCTTCTCCCAAAATACATTCTTGGTGAACTCCGACATGAATCCTATAGTCCTCCCGATCAAGCATAGCTCATTAAAATCATCCATCTCCAAATTTTATCTCATTCCAAACCACCAAAAATCAGAAAAATCTCAAAAACCAGTCTCTATAGAAACCATCACCTAGGGTTGATCATATCTATTTTTGCATATTGTTCCCGACACCTTTGTCCCCTTTGTAAACTTGCTTGTACGGATAATCCCTTCTATTTTTCCAAATCTTACTCCCAAACCCATTGGCCCCTATGTAAAGTTTCATGCATGGCCTATTGTGTCTACAATATCCATCCCAAGACTTTCTCTCTACTAAATTATCAATCCATCATGGAGTATATAGGCTTATGGTATTTTGATTCTTTGTGTAAACATTCCCTGAAACCTATCATCCTAAAGCTAAATTCCCCTTTTACATAGGATTTTGTATCATAGGAGAACCTAGAAAGAAACCTTATACCCTATACATTTAAACATTTAAGGATGAAGGAGAAGAAAATAAAATTTACAATACTTATGATCATCCTCCTGAGATTCAAAAATCCCTTATGTAATTTCCTCAATACAAGGATGAATTAGAAGAAATTAGTGGCAAACGTATTCTTGAATTTTTCTCCAAAAAATTGACAATAGGGCGAAAAATGGAAAGGCCCCAAAGTAGGTTCATCTGATAAATCCTCCAATTATGACCCTACCAACCTTATTCTCTAACTTACTGATAAGACGAAGGCCAATAGTAATCCGCTACTATAGCTCAATTCCTTCAAATGCAAGACAACATATCTTAACTTGTCAATCACCTTACAATGAGCTCTTAGGGCACCATGCCCCCTCCTTTTCCAAATGGTCCTAATGGGGTGCCCATCACTCAACCCCCTATCCAAAAATATTATTATAGTATTCTTATAAATCGCCTAACACCTTACATTTCTAGAATGAATATTAGGGGTATTTCTCCATCCATCTCTTATGAGGGTCCATTGATCCCACCCTTCACATCAAGGCATTTGGTAACCTTTACAAGGAATGGATTGTAACCACTTTATGTTCTACAACTAAACTACTAGTTAATACACTCACTAGATATTTTTGGATTGATATCATAATTTGCCTCTTAATTCCATAGTTGAGCTAGAATCCTTGATGAAGACCTTGGTAAATGAATTCTAATATCATGATATCCTTGAGAACAATATTGATACATTCATTAACTACCAAAAATCTAAAAATGAATCAAAGCACAATCCTTTATCAAATATTGGAAGACCTAATTAATCTAAAATGTGAACTTATATGCCTAATCTAATTTTTATTGTAGAAATAAATAAATAAACAATTAAGTACAAAAATTAAGACATGCAAGCTAAGCAAGAAAGTATTAAACCCTAAGTACAAACAAGATGTAAAGTGACTTAGCTATTTTGAAATTATTCATGGACTGTGCTAAAGAAATAACCAGATGAAAAGAGATGGATGAGAATCATACAAAGCCTCAAAAAAGTGTGCAAGATGATGATATTCTTGGACTAGGGTGCTCGGAGAGGGACATGGGCACTGTGAGGTACCCTAGGCCTATTTCAGGGCACACTCAGTATCTGGAAATTCTCAAAAAATATCCTTTGAGTGGTCATGAGGTATTCATTTTTGTTCATATTTGATTACTATAAGGTCACACAATGATCACCAAAGTTGTTAGAAACCTCAATGAAATAATGACACAAAAACCCTCAAAGAGACATCAAATCCTAAAAAATGAAATATGCAAAATTAGGGTCGACTATCCTTAGATGTCACAATGGTGATCTTATGAATGAGTGTTATACTACATCTCGGACCCAATGTAGTTATATATGTGTTTGTGTGCAGAATCGTGCCTTAGGTGGCTCTTCTCGCATGTCACACTTGATAGCGAGCAAATAAGCTAGATGTAAAGAAATGTAATAGATGTGTGTATGGAATAGAATGAACTTTGGACCTTGAAATATTGGCTAAGTACCAAAAGGAGTACATGCGCGGGACCGGTAAGAAGAAGGGAACTTAGGGGAAAGAGCATAGAATAAATGGGTTTAAGAAGGGTTTATATGAAACCGGGGCATGCACTTGGAAGTAGAACACGGGTTTAAAAGACTTAGCCATATTTGGAATTCTAAAGGCACTTGAGGAAAAATGTGAGGACCTGACTAGGCATGATGAGTGGATAAGGTGCCAGCTTGGAACCTTGGAGGTCAAGAAAATGATATTCCACATAGGGAATATTCTTAGAAGACATCATTATAGAGAGTGGAGGGTTTACAAAGGGATAAGCATTCACCAATGGAGGACCACATCGACACTTGGCACATGATATGTCCAAGAGAGAAGGCATGGCGGTGGGTTTTGATATTATAAATAGAGATACTCAGGATAGACACAAGAGGATATAGAGGATAAGATAGAAGTGGGATGAAGAGATAGAAAAATATAGAATGCAAGAGATAATGGGAGCCAGAGGAACACATAAAGAATAAGAAGCAAAGTAACAATGTGTTGCAGTAATGCTAAGGTTTAGAGAACACAGTGCTAAGGGTAGTAAGGGATGCCATAAACCTTTGTATGGCACTAGGATCTGTAATAAGGGTTAAAATGGGAAAGGTATAGATAGGGTCTCATATGGGGAAGGATTTGCAGAATTAAGTCCCTGTCATTTACTGTATATGGTCTGAGATGACCCTTTTGATTGTAATGTGGCTACTTGAACTATGTTAAATCAATATATTTTTGTTAATTTTGTATATTTTGCTTAAGGGTGTAAACCCTTGTGTCATTTGACTTATCATGGATCAGATCTAGTTTATTATGCTTCTTACAATGTTCTTTAGCTTTTGTGATGCACTAATGTTAGATATGCTAGTTACATTTTCTACCTCTTTAAATAAGTGAATGTACTCCTGATTTTACAAATCATCCTCCATTAATGGTTGAACCTTATAACAAAGCTTGCATAAAGGAGGGACTCAGTTCCCTTGCATGCCTTGGGTGATCACCTAGCACCCAATGGGTGTTAGGTTGACACGCTTGGGTTAGTAAAGTTGTTAAGGGTAAATAAATGACTACTTCTTAGTTCTATTATCGGGCATCTAATAGTTGTTGAGTATTCACCAAAGGGTTTACTCCTTGGCATCTATTATCTTCATCAATGCCTCACGCTTGACTTTAAATTTGGGCTCATCAACGTGGGACTCAAAATCCCAAGAAAACATCTTCCTTGTGTGCAAGTACATACCATCTTCATAGAAATAAGACCATGTAAGAAGTTGGTTATAAGGCACACTAATTTGGAAACGTGCACACAATACCTTACTTGGATCATTGATGTAGGTCATTCCTTGTTCTTGCGTCATTGCCATACCCTTTCCTCCTATGTGCACAACCTTTGGGAATCTTATCGCTAGGATGGGATCTCTGCCCATGCTTCCATACTCCTTTTCTATGCTCTCACTTCCCTCCATCTCCTTGAGAAATTCTTCAGCGTTGCGCTCCACCTCTTGATCCACCAAGTATTTTATGATGCATGTTACCTCCCTTTCTGTGGAATCCTCTATCTACTCCTTGGTCAAGCTTGGAGTCCTTTGATATTTCATGTTGACTTCCTCACTTCCCCTTTTCCATGATTGCCTCCTTTATCCTCATCCTTGTCTTCATTTCCCTTCTCCTATGACTCATGTACATCATACATGGGATATTCCTAAGCCTCTCTATGCTCTTCATCATCTCTGTTTCCCTTTTTAACCTCCACGCTCTCTTTTTCTTATGAGTCTACATTTTCTGTTACTATTTGCTTCTTCCTAACTGGGTGATTCCAATATAGGAGACTCTTCTTTTTCTTCTTCCCTAGGTGACTCCTTTCTTCTGGTGACTCTTATTTCACAGGGGGATTCTCTTGATCTGGTGCCTCTTACTCAAGTGTATTATCTTTCTCTTATGCGGGGACTTCTTCCTTCATGCATAGGTGCTTGGCCTTGCACTTGACTCCTATGTGACTACATATTGCGTTGTATGTGTGCTTGGTTCCTTTTTATCAAGAGCCTACTCTTTCTCCCTATCCCTCAGTGCAGCCTTCTTCCTTATGGTGGGGTCTTCTGGGATAGAGAAATTATTTTCAATGTAAGTGTACTTCTCATACTTTTTCATTATGTACAGGTATACCCTTGCTACGGTCCTCCTAGTAACAAGAAATGTTACTAGTGTCACCGTATGTACATCATGGGAGACATACTTCTCCACATACGCACACTTCTTTAGATATATCAATGTCCTACATAGCTCATGGTAATCCTAGTCTACCATGCTAAGGTCAAACCTTAGTTTCTTTGCCTCTTTGAATCTATTGACTCCATCCTGGAAGTATTATGATGTGAAGGAGAATGGAAATTTGCACGGTACCCTTGGTGCCATCTTCAAGAGTAAACATGCAAATACAAAATGTTGGTATACGATGAATTCAGCCTTGCCTTGTAGTAAAATAGGTAACTTCTCAGGTATTCTCCACTCTACGCCAAATGCGTCACACATCCATTTATACCATTTTTCTAGGTACGCCTTGTGGGCAGCCGTCATGGTGTCACAAGTGTACTTCTCAAATATTTTGGCAAGGGAGGGGTTCTCATCTGGGTACTCCCACACAAATTTATCTAGCCCATCGAGCACTCCAATCTCTGAAAAGATAATGGTAAGGAGGACATTACCAAACATGATATTTTCTCCATCGTGTGTGGCAATCGATGATTTCCTCTTCTAGAAACACCGAGAGGTTACAATTGGTCCCCTCTGAGATCTTCCAACAAACATTTAACCAAGCCTTGTTGATTTGCGTCCATCTCTCTTACCCATTTAGTTTTGTGACCAAGTGTGCAGCCATCCTCATTACAGGGTCGAAATCATAGATATGTCAAAGTATTGTGACCCCTTCTTATAGTCATAGGCCTCAATAGTCTTCTTGATGGCCTCCTTATCATCCAAGTCATCATCAAATTATTCTCCCTCATAGGTAAGACCAGTAAATTTTGAAATCAGTTGGGGAGTTATTCACATCCTACATCCTGTGAAGTAGAAATTATCTTCATGTATGAGTGACACTAACCACTAGTACAGTCACTCAGGTTTTCTGAAATAGGGAAATTCATATAATTACAATAACCCACCTTCTCCATCTTCACCTTTACCTCATCATCATAGATAGACATTCCATCGGGTGTCCTTTTTTCTATAGGGTGAACCAGTTCCAGTGTCATCTTGTTCTCTGTGGTGCTCATCTTATGATTGTACTCACTTACAACCATCTTTCTAACATGATACACCAATTATTTTCAAAACAACATGTCATCCGGATATTACATCTTTGTTTACCATTCCTCATTGAAACTAGTGGAAACAACTTGTTTCCCTTTGCCCTTGCCCTTCTTTGGTGAAACGGTTGTTGCTTTCCTTAGTTCCATTTCTCTGTCGGGTCACTAAAAGTTATTTCTTCCTTCGATCCTAGCTCTACTCAATTCGTAGCTTTACCCTTTCATAAAAATCCCTTCAATCTTGTGCCCTAGCTATGGAACCCTAACTTGGAAAACTCTTCTTTACACAAGATAATGTATTCACTTGTGATATTTGAAAAAATTTATGACCTTCTCCCTCATGCCCGTGTACTCTTTTCCACTCTGGTTCACTAATCAAATTGGTTATGCACTCAGATCTTCACAACCCTTTTTGCACAACTTCTCTTCAAGGATTCCTTAGTTTACAAGATCTATTCTATATCACAAATGTAAGGTAAACAATAATGTACCCCGACCTTCTACTTATATTTTTTTACCTTTTTTCGCAATAAATTTTATGTCACCTACCAACATACCTTTGCAATAAAGGTGGATTTTTCTTCTAAATCCAACCTTCAGCATTTTTATCCCTACACCCAATCCTCCACAAAAAAACCTTACAACCTTATAGATCTTAGAAACCCTTACTGACCGAAGATCCTTACGCGTGTTCTTGCAACGCCGAAGGCACTTCTTCTATCCTTACCCTCATTTTTGACATTGTCTACCTCCTTTTTTTCATGTGCTTCTCACCCTTGTATTTGGTTTTTGTAAATTATTCCTAACACCAAACTCCTTATGTTCACCTTCTCTATGTATGCTCTTCCAAACTATGCACTTTTGATCTCTCAAACTAGTCCATCGAAACATATCTTACACTACCAACTTTTGGTACTTGTCGCATCACTCCAACCCACACAAAAATGGATGCATGGTCCTCTGCACATAGAAAACTTTTGAAAATAATAAGTGGCTACTAGCACACAATGCGCACACAACAAACAAAAAGAAAGGGAACAAGAAATGAGAAAGGGAAACACAAAGAAAGGAAATGCATTAAAGGAAATCCTAGGCTAAATGACAATACTACCTTATTTACAAACACAAGGAAGACTTATTTATAGTAGGGCTTCAGCCTACTCCCATTGAAATGGCCTGGTAATCATGTTCCATCCAACACTTATAACTAGAAAGCACCTAAATCAAGTATATAGGATACAATGTATGGGCCCATCCAATGGACTTTGAATTTCTCAGGGTGGTGCAGAAACTTGGAATCATATAATAGAACCATCTACCTAACCTCTTTTGTTCTTGATGTGTCTATCATGCCATGTAATCTTCCTAGCTTTTTCTATCTTCTGACTCCAGTGAGTAATGGCCCATCTCTCATCTAATTGAATTAACTTATCAATCTTTTCCTCAAGCACTTGTTCATCATCTAATCCTCCTACATGTGTTATACATAGTGATGGCCATGAATTCAATGGGAAATATCACTTCTCCACCAAACACCAATTGAAAAGGTGTGGCCTTGTTCAATCTTTTATAAGTAGTTTGGTATGACCATAACACAACAAAAACTTTATCATCCCAATCCTTTCTTCCCACATCACAAATTTTGGTCAATGTGTGACTCAATATCTTGTTAAATTCCTTAGCGGTTCCATTATCTTTTGGGTGATAAGGGGTAGTCTTGTGGTGGGCTACCATGAATTCTGCCAACAAAATTATAATTGTCTCATTCAAGAAATGAGTACCCCTATCACTTGTTAAACTCATCGACATCCATATCATGTTGATTATATTTTCCCACAAGAACCTAGCTATTGTTTCCATTGTGCAATCCCTTGTAGGTGTTGCTTCTTCCCACCTCGTAAGATAATATGTGCATGTAATGATATAGTGCAAACCAGTCCTTCATGTGGTGGGTGAAATCAGTCCTACAAAATCAATCACCCATTTCTCAAATGGTTCTATGCTAGCTATCGGTCTCAAGGACATCTCATCTCTTATTCCTAGTTTTCCAAGGTGCTAGAATGGTCATAGGCCTTGTAAAACCCAATACAATCTTGGTAGATGCTTTCCCACCAAATCCCTGCTAGAAGGATCTTGCACCTAGTTACATTCCTTGTATAGTTCCCTCCTATAATCCTGCCATGTGCTTCGTCTATGATTGCAATGCATTCATGCTCTAATACACACCAGTGTAAAAATCATTGCGACATAGATTTTATTAGTCTCCATAAAATAACGTGTAGGGCGCAATGTGTATCACTAACTACTTTCTTTCTAAATTTTTCATTCCTTCTGGTGCCACACCCATCTTGAGAAATACATCTATATCTTCCAAGTCGGAGGGCATGCACATGCAATCTAAACAATTGCGCATATGCAATTGTATCCTCAATGCTTTGTACATCCTCCCCTAATTCAATCCTTGATAAATGGTCAAGTCCTAAATTACTCTTACCTAGTTTTACGACAACAACAACTCAAAATCTTGAAACAACAGGACCCATCGACATATGTGCCCTTATAAAATAGGTTTTTACTAAGTATTTCAATGCCATGTGGTCCATGTAGAATATGAATGGTGTTTCCAATAGATACTTCTTGAATTTGTGGAGCACGTATATCATGGACAATGTTACATGCTCAATTTTAGTATATTCTTTCTGGTGTCAACTTCCTACTAGAAAAACACAAGGGGTGGTCAACAATTCCTTCTCCAGGTTGTGCTAATACTACCCCAATCACCATCCCCAAAGCATCAACATGTACATGGAATGGATTATCCTAAGAAGGAAAGTGTAATATGGGCATAGTGATAAGATTATTCTTCAATGTATCAAATGCCATCTATTACACCTCTCCCTGTGAAATGCACTTTTGTGTTTTAGTAACTCTTCCAATGGCACGGTAATCTTAGCATACCCCTTAATAAATTTTTGGTAATACCCCGTATGCCCAAGGAATCCATGCACTTGCACTCTAGCTGGTAGTTTCCCCCAATCCCACAATAACGGAAACTTTGGCAAGATCCACTAGAAAACCTTCCTTACATATGATATGCCCCAACAGGGTTCCAAATGGAGTAATGAAGAGACATTTCTTAATGTTGAGGATATCCTCAACTTCTTACATCTTTCAAACATCATCCTCATATTTTCACAATGATCCCTTACTAATTTGTATACCGTCCATTCATCAAGGTAGAATTGAACAAACTTAGGGATGAAGTCTTGAAATGTCGTAACCACAATGCTTGAAAACATAGTGGGTGTGTTCTTCAGATCCAAAAAGTGTGAGTGTGTAGGAAAATATTCCCCACTTAGTGGTGAAATTTGTCTTTTCTTTTTCCTCCTTTGCAATTCTAACTTGATGATACCCTAAGAACCCATCTGTATGAAAGAATAGATTTTGCGCCCAGCTACTCCTTCCAGGATCTCCTTAGTGAAGGGGGTTGGAAAGGGGTCAATAACACATACTACATTCAAATCCCTATAATCAACACAGATCCTTATCCTCCCATCCTTCTTAATGCTAATGATCATTAAACTTATCCATTTTGATTCCTTGATAACCTCAATGATGCCTGATGTGATCATCTTGTCAATCTCCTCCTTGAATTTGATGTAAATATTTAAATTCATTCAATAAGGTCTCTTTCAAATTGGGTGCGCTCCTTCCTTTAGCTTGATTTTCATTTCCCCCAAGGAGTGGTGAACTCCTTTCAGCTCATGGTACCTATGTGGAAATAAATCCTGAAACTCACACAATAGATCAATGATCTTCGAAACCTACTTTTCTGACCAATAGTCTTTAATAGTATCCTCCTTAGGTTATATTTCTAAGCCAATGTTAACCTTCTTTATTTTGAGTGGTTCATGGTAGGCGTGCACTTTCTCATCAACACTATTTATTACTTCATGCGTACCCATAGTATGGTTAACATCCAAGTTCTCCACTTCTTCACCATCGATCACGTAGACCAATTTTCCTTTCTCTTTCTCCATGCATGCACGCTCAAGCTATATCTCCTCTGATTCTTCCTCATCAAAGCACACTTCTAAACTAGGTTCACCCAATAATTCCAATATTCTATCCTCCATCATGGCATTATATCCCATTGTTAGGTGCTTAACAACCTACAACACCTCATCCACCGATGGCTTGGTACTCTAATATTTGAAAGCTTAAAGGAGTTCAACCATCAACTCCTACCAATTTCTTGTCTGATGATGCATCTCTGAGTGAATGTACCATGTGTGCCCATAACCTGTAAATTGGAGTACAACTTATTCACCCATAAATAAAGTGAAAAGGTTTATGTGCTTTCCATCTAGGCCTTCTCACATTCTTGGACATAAAATGCAGCGGGCTCCTTCTCATGATAATCTCAAATGATAGTAGGTGCACTTCTCCAGGAAAACCTAACAGAGAATGAAATTCTCACTTTAGGACACTCTAGAAGGCTATCGCGATGGGTTTCCCACCAACACATTGTGGTTCCGAGCAAGGTATAGCTGAGAATCCCTATCCTCTCGACCTCACTTCTCCATTGGGTCTCCATTTATTGTAGGAAAACAGTAGGGTTGGCTCCTCCAAAGTAACTTGGAAAATTCTTTCCTCCCAAGCACTTGATTGAGTGCGCCTTTGTAACCATTTTCATAGATCCTCTTAACTTCTTTCCCACCAACTCATATGTCTCGTGCACCCAATTATCACATGCCACACTATTTATATCACTTATATGAGCATCTTACCACTAAATAATACCCTCCTTTGTTGGTTACATAACTTTAGGGTCTCAAATAGTGCACATGTAAATTCTATCTAGGTCCTCTTCTCCTAAAGGCTCAATATAGGGTGTTGACTTCCCATCTATCAAAGGAATGATAACTCGTTCCTCTTTGTTCTCAAATCTTATGTACCCCTTATTAAAATTCAAGTCAACATTATTCTTATAGCACTAGGGAACCCAAGTAATGCTAGAAAGTTTTCATCCTCAGCCAAGTGCTAAGACTTCGAAGTCCCTAATGAATTTCACCCCTTGGATAGTGATAAGCAACATCCTTTAAAACACTAATGGACATCACCTTTGTCTTATTGGCCATATAAAACACATTTGAAGATGGTTGTAATGGGGGCCTTCCCATTTGATTCTAGGCATCCAGGTGAGAACATTGACTTCCACACCCGTGTTAATCAGAATGTTGCTTAGAGCCATCCATCAATAACTTGCATTCAAGGTAATCTCCTTATCATAGTCGATGCTATGGGGGAGATTAGCATGCAAATCCTACCTCTTGTGCTCTAATCTAGGGATTGGTATCTTATTCATCAACCATCCTCCCAATAGAGGAATGATATTCTCTTTGCACAACATTTTGAACACCTCCTTGACATCATCTATATCTGAATGAGGGACCTTAGCACTTTTCTTCTTCCCTAACTTCATGGATTTCTCCTCCAAACATTTAATTTCCCTTGATGATTCCTAATTACATCCATGGTCTCTTGATACACCACCTCTTCCCTCGTAATCGCGTGGTCTTAACTTTGGTATCTCCCTAGCGTGTGTAACCTCAACTCACACCATCACCATTACAGGTTCTAATTCTTCCTCATGCACCACTCTTGGCATCCACTGCGATTCTACTTTCTTAACGCTTACCATCCTAGAACCTTTATCCTTCCATTATTATTAGCTCATGTGTTCAAATAAATATGGGAATTCCTTATACTTGTGCTTCTTTCCACACCAAGAGCACTGTAGTAGGTCAAGAAATTTGTGATTATAGTGCTCCATAGAACCAAAATTGTAACAAGTTCCACATGGGAATTCACTCCTCCCACTTTTGTAGTTTCCTCGACCTCGAAACCTCTTCCACGTGCCCCTCCATCTACACACCCTTCATAGTGATGACCATTATTGTTGGAATTTTTTGTAATATTGATGCAGTGCACACCAATATCAATTGCATCATGTATCTGGTCAATGAATCTATAATCCTTAGTGTCATGAGTAGTAGAGGTGTAAATTTTTTAGTAACAAGACACATTCTTATGCATCGCACATTGTAGTAGAGGACACCTACTTGTATCATGATCTCCATGGAAAATCTCATAGTCTACTTTCATGGCATGTAGTGATCTCTAAGGACAACTATCCTTTATGTTCCCCTCTACCTCACAATCCATGCACCATATGCCATTGTGAGTCTCATGTGCCGAGTTCACAGATAGCTTCTCTAGTTTTTTTTTCCATCGTAGTAATCGAGATTCAAGAATAGGGCTAACACTGGTATCCATACTTCCAACAGCCTCAGCATAGAGGGAAGCCTCCAAGGCCTCGCACTAGTCTATGAAATTCTTGGGAAAAAGTGATCTCCTAAAAGGTGATATCAACCCTCCAAAAAACCATTGAGCATGTTGAGAAGGATGAATGTCATATGATAGTTTTAACAAGAGATTCCTAAAACTTGCATCATATTCCCACACACTCTCTGCCATACCTTGTTGAATTTCATTCAATGTGCTAATGTTCTTTTGTTTAAAAATAGGAATATGAAATTTATCTAAAAATTCATTACATAGCATGGTGTAATCTACCACTATCTTGTGGGGTTCGTACTTCCGGTACCAACTATGCATGCATCCCTGTAATGTTGGTGCAAACTTACATACCTTCCGTTCCATGGTAGTGATCCCCTTTGTGCACTATAGTAGCTCACATTTGTGTACATGATCTGCAGCATCCTCAACACCTTTTTATTCTGGTAGGTGTAAATACATTTCAAAAATACTTGTTGAGGTGGTTAAGGCCCTTATATATGTGATCCGGGACCTTGATTTCCTCCGGTGTTGCCTCTACCACTAGATCCACTAGATCCAATAGTGCCTTTCCCTTCGATCCCCGGATCCCCCAAATTTTCTATGTCCACCAGGTCCGATAGTTCCTATTCCACCAGATCCACCTCCCATAGTTGGAAAGGGTCCTGAAGTGGTCGAGCCTTATGTCCCTAATGTCGCACTAAACTATGTTCCAAAAGTTTGTGATATTGCACCGCTACACGGATGTGTGTCACATGCTGATTTCATATGTGATACCCAAGCTTTGTGTACCTATACTTTTCCCAAATGTTTTTATAGACAATTTACCTCCAAACACAGGAAATGATTATGTAGCCATAGATGTGTCAAATGAAAAGTTATACCTCCTAGGTGTTGATCGGTCACTTCCACCAATACCAACTAGGTTAGAAATACTTATCTCTAGATTTGGAAAATTAAGCGCTAGGGGTTGGTCACTAGGTGGATTCAAATGTGCACCAAAACTCTCCTTTCTCCAAGTGACGAGATCTCATCAGAAGTTAAAGGGATCTCTCTTCCACACTTTCCAAGATGGGGTAGCACAGACTACTCATGCTCCATGTCCTCTGTGTGAACCTCAATTCTTTCCCACTATGTTTGCATCCATAAATCCATCTATCTTGTAACTTTGCATTATCTAATTAACTCCCTCTCATGAGCTTCATTATACTTAAGTTGTCTCTCCTCCCTCTCCTTTTTAGCTGTAAGCTCTGCCATCTTCCTCCACCCTAGCTTCTTTGCCCAACACTCAAAAGAAGCTTATCCGGACCATAGGAAATGCTTCTAAACTCAATGTAATGATCAAGATCTTGATAGCTAAAGGGATAACATGCAAGAATGATCCTCTTGGATCCCTCAAGAACTCAAACTCAATAATCTCTGGATAGGAATACATAGAAATCACATACTCCAAGGTGTAACTCATCAACACTCTACTCCACCAATGATCAACAATGCGTTTCCAAGTTAGATCAGCATCATATAGCCTCTGATACTCATATTGGGTCCATATGCAAGGTTTATAGTACCAACTTGATCTATATGTAGATGTCGAAAGCCATTCATACAACTCCACTGGGAAGTAAGATAAGAAGGTCTCATACATCTCATGATACAGATGTTCTTCTACCCATTTACATGTATAAAATTTAGGTCCGTTACTAAATCTATGAGGGAACGCATCCTATATGCTTTTAATCCATGCTTCGACACTATCCAAGGTCAAGCTCTCTATCATCATGCATCATTCTTACAAAATCTTTGAAAAGAGGTCCTGATAACGGAACCAAGATGTAGTCATTTAATTACCCTTAAAATTTTACTAACCCCATGCGCATTGGCCTATCACCCAGGGGGCATTGGGCACTCACCTGAGGCACACGCGGGCACTGCGCCCCTCCTTTATGTGAGATTTTGTAGAAGGTTACGCCATTACTGGAGGATTATTTGTAGAAGTAGAAGTACATTCACTTATTTAAAGAGGTAGAAAATGCAACTAACGAGATCTAACATTAGTGCATCACAAAAGCTAAATAACATTACAAGAAGCATAATAAACTAGATCTAAGCCATGATAAGTCAAATGACATGAGGGTTTACACCCTTAATAAAAATATACAGAATGAACCCAAAGATATATTGATTTAACATAGTTCAGGTAGCCACATTACAGTCAAAAGGGTCATCTCAGACCATATACAGTAAATGACAGGGACTTAACTCCCGTAGATCCTTCCCCATATGAGACCCTATCTATACCTTTCCCATTTTAACCCTTATTATAGATCCTAGTGCCATACAGAGGTTTATGGAATCCCTTACTACCCTTATCACTACGTTATCAAAACCTTAGCATTACTATAGCACATTTTTATTATGCTTCTTATTCTTTATGTGTTCCCTTTGTCTCTCATCATCTCTTGCATTCTATCTTTTTCTATCTCTTCATCCCTCTTCTATCTTCTCCTCTATATCATCATGTGTCTATCCCAAGCATCTCTTTTTATAGGATCAACACCCACTGCCATGCCTTCTCTCCTACACGATCACATGCCAAGTGTTGATGTGGTCCTCCATTGGTGAATGCTTATCCCTTTGCAAACCCTCCACTCTCTGCAATGATGTCTTCTAGGAATATTCCCTATATGGAATATCCTTTTCTTGACCTCTAAGGTTCCAGGATGGAACCTTATCCACTCATCATGCCTAGTCGGGTCCTCACATTTTTCCTCAAGTGCCTCTAGAATTCCAAATATGGCTAAGTCTTTTAAACATGTGTCATGTTTCTGTGTGTGCCATGGTTTCACTTAAACCCTTCTTAAACCCCTTTTTCCTATGTGCTTTCCCCTGAGCACCCTTCTTCTTACTGGTCCTACGCATATGCTCCCTTTGGTACTTAGCCAATATTTTAGTTCCCAATAACTTCCCTCCTATGAAGTTTGTATGCAAAATAACCAGCCCTTATGTCCATTAGATGGTGTTAAATGGATGTAATGGAGCTGTTATATATTGATGGATTTTACCTTAGGTAGTGATAGCTTATTCTTAGTGCATGGTCCCTTATGTTAATCACATAACTTTATATTTATATGATTCCCTTTCTTAAATTTCATAATTAGCCCTAAAAAGGCTAACAAAAAAAATAAGATGCCCAAATGGCTATAAAGGACCCAAAAGATGTGAACAAAGTATACTAAGGTTAGGGGCACCTAGAGGGGATGAGGGTGCCTAGCGGTGGTGTCTTGGTTGGGCCTAGTGTCAAGGATGATAAATTTCAAGATATAAAAAGGTAGATGTTATCCAAAAACAACCCCATGCTTATTTTGGTTAACTCCTCCTCCTCCTATTCCATGAACTTGCTGATCATGGGTTGAAGGCCGATCTGGGAAGGATCCTTGTGTCAATCAACGATAGCTTCGCAAGTCTCCCGCTTGTCCGTGAGCTTTTCTGGGAGTTTGGAATAATCGTTTTCTGCCTCTATCAGGTACCCAATGAAGTCACGACAGGCTAGTAGGTTGTTGATGGATTCGGCATCGAAAGTGACCTCTGGTCCCAGCCCTTGTGAAACGATCTCCTTGAAGATCCGAATAGTTTCCTCTACCTTTCTTAAGGTGAAAGAAGGAGTGAGAAAACCCAGACATTCTCAAGACAATTTTCTCCATCTGATGCATTACATCCAGGGCTTCCTCCTTGATTTTGTCGATCTTCTCTAGGACAAACTCCAGCTGATCAACCCGATAATCCAGAGTAGAAAGGATTTTGTTGAGGGCTCTGGGGTGTCCAAAGACGCCGAACTTGACTAGATATTCGACTGAACAGTCGAGCATTTTCTGAAAGGTCTCATGCTACATCTTGGCATGGTCCAGCTCTTCGGAGATGGGTCCTGCTATCACCTGGAGCTCTCTATTCACTGATTGATATTCTGATATAATCCGGTGAACTTAGCGATCACTCCCTCACTTTCTTTGAGGATTTAGTTCCTCCAGGCGGAAACTACCATTCCCTACTCACCGATTTTGGCATATTCATTAATCTTGTCCTAGCTCAAAGGCTCAGAGTTTTGGCGGCAGTTGTAGGAGGTGCACTGCCCATTTTCTGCAAGGCGTGGAGAAGATGTTTATTTTGCTCCTTTAACAGCCTTTTCTCTTCCTTTGCTTCCTGGAGCTTCTTGCAAAGGGCGTCAACTGCAGATAAGGCCTCTCCTTGAAGGCTTTCCGAAGATGTCCCCATTGTGACTTGGGTCACTGTGTAATCTGTCAAAGACAGATCCTTTTTATCCTTTAAAGGATTCGGGTATGCTATCTCCATTACTCTCTCTCCTGACGCACTCTGAGAGAAGTGGGTTAAAGGATTCTACTTCTTAGTCCCCTTTGATGGGATGACTGAGAAGTCCATCGATGCGATGGGAACTTTCCTCTTTGTTGGCTCAAGTCTTTGAGAGATCCATCTTTGGACTTATGGGAGAGGGCCGAGAAATAGTAAAGGAGCAGCTGCGGTAGTAGAAGGAAAATGCGTGGAGAAACTTGGAAGCGGCATGAAGAGGGAGGCCAAGGAAGTGCTCACGGGAGGAAGAGATAATGCGGGGAGGTAGACATGGGAAAGGAAGGGAGCTGAGAGATGAGGGAAGAAATGGTGGGGGACAGCTCCGCAAGAGAAGAGAATATGGATGATGAGGAAGGGGAATGGTAGAAGATGGGGAGAGGATATGACAAAAGGAATGGTCACTTGGGTCACTCAAGGAGGGGAAAGAGGAGAGGGAGAAGGGATAGAAGGGACCTCAATGGTTATAGTAGTGGCAACATCCTGAGTGGATGTGCCTATCGGAACATCTTCCATGGCTTCTTTCTCTAGGCTTTCCGGGATTACAACCCGTTCTTGTGAAGTGGAAGGAGGACTTTCAGGAGCTTTCTCTTGGGTTGAGCTTGACTCACCCTCTTTGTATTTCCTTTTATCTTTGGTAGTTGTTTTGGCCTGGAAGGTGCGTTGCCCAATGGAGAAGTGGTGAAATCAACTCCGAGGTAGATGAGACCATTCATCCTACACCAGTGCTCTATTCTTCGCAGAGTTTCTTTGACCCTTTCTTCTATTGTCTGAGGTGCTTTGGTTCTGTCAATTACAGTGAAAGGCTAGTCGTCCCCACCCGTGTCAAGATATACTTGATCAACTTCTTGATCAGCAGTTTGATAACCTTTTGGGATGATGGCTATGCCGTACTGGATGATTTCAGCCAAGGCCAAGCGGGAATGGTCTTTCCTCCTGAGCTCGACCTCATGATATAGGTCGATATAAATATCCTCGATCTGTGGAATGTGGATCGGATCGAGTTTGGCTCTGGGTAGGAAATTCCTTGGGTCGAAAGTGGGCCTTGCTGGGAAGTTGTGCTTTAGATTTAGCAGCTCCAATTCTGTAAACATATCCCATGCTTTGTGGTGAGAGAGACAAGTATACCTGCCCACTGTGAGGGGGAAAGGAGTTCCACCCTTCTTTCTCTTTAGGCACTTCTCATGGTAGGTTATAAGCTGTCTTGACACTCCAATAGGATTAGCTTGGGGCTGCGTATCTTGGAAATTTGGTTGGTTCCCCCAAGAAGTTGGCCGCCCTCAGATAAGTGAAGTTGGGGAATTGTGTGAACAAGGCCCCCATTTCTCTATAGTTACAACAATGCTCTTGGTCATACGACCGTGAGTCATGTTTGGCCTCAAAAGGTAGACGATGCCGTAGAAGAAGGCATTGTTAATCTTTGTAAACTAGGGGATACTATTTTCCAGCTTCAGTTTTGGATAGTATTCATATATTTTGACTTGGGGCCAAACCCCGCACCGCATCAACGCTGGATAATCTCTCTTTGAGGCCGTAGCATAAACTATGTAGGAGTTCATATAGAACCTCCCCATTGTGGTGAGTTGTTGGAGTTGCTTGGATATAGTGCTGCTTATGATCTCCGCCCACTCGAAGCGTTGATCTAGCATATTTTTGTTCATCGTCTCCAGGTATCTAAGCATCCATTTGTGAAAGTAGTGGGCATCAGGAAGCCCAAATACTCTGCTCAGGAACATGATTGTATCACTGAGTTCCTCTAAGAAATCACTGTGATGAATGACTTGTGGCCATCTGGTCACCACCTTCTTATTTTTCAGGTATACCTCATTCATCAACTGCATACACTGATCCTCATTATCTTCCCAAGCCTTGGTGTAATCTTCCTGGCTTACGGCCACAAAGTGCGGTGGTGAGGAATGCCGAGCATTATTTCGAAGTGTCGGGCAATAAGGTTGATCACGACCTCGCCCTTCTCATTTTGGACACATCTTGTGTCTTTGTTGTAGTGACGTGTAACATCCTCAGTTTTATATATTAGAACAAGTAATTTTTTTTTTTGATAAATGCTTCCTGGTTCTAAATACATAATTTAGAACTCACAAATCAAAACAACCATTCTTATAATAGATAACCATATGCAGCTGTAATGACTCGGAGTACCTCCGATCTATTCATTCCATGACTCGGTAATCTACCGATCTATTCATGTGTATTAAGAGTTAGCATTTTTATTTAACACATCCCTCTTGTGGCTCTCTTCCCTAATCTGGGATTCAGAATGCTCTGTCTAAGGAACCTATCTGAATAATTGTTACCATTATTCATCGGCATCTCATCCCTTAGACTAGGTGACTTAGGACAATGCAATCAGCAGCTTGTGATACTTTGGCCAAAGATTTGAAACATACTGCTTATGTCTCGTATTCCTTAACACATACTCGTCAATCTAGAATACGTCCTTCACCCCATTCCTATGTTATATAGAATGTCTTATACTGACTTCTGTCAGTCCCTCCTATCCCAAGTTATTCACTCGGAAATGGATTAGTAAGGTGACAACGTTATATGGATGCTCCCGAGGACTAGGGATACGATGACATACTGGGTCAACCCTAGTTAAACCAGTGTGTCAAGATACCCCGAGTCTCCTAGGCAGCCTTATAACATGACCACATTCCTAATCAGTCCCAGAGTAACCTGTTCGAGTTTAAGGTGTAAATCTTAACGATCAATGCAAAGGGTGTCGTCATAAGCCACCTGCATTGTTGTATCTTCGAGAAGATCCTAATCTTCTTGAAGGTACAACCCTGCAGTTGACTTGTGCCATCAACCTTTAAATCCACCTCAAAAATATCTACTTATTAATAAGTGTTATGCACATTGAGTCTAAATTATACTAAAAGACGTTCCCCTAAGGTTAGCCTTTCCCGATCCCTGGGTTCCTCACCTTAGAATGACCTTTCTTAATAAAACCCAATACACAAGAGAAGTTATTAAGACTAGAGGTACCATCAAGGAGTTCATAGAATATACATAATTCTAAATCAATGAAATTGGACAATAACCCATAATCTTCACATGTGATTGCCAACCGAACCCTTTTTAGGTTTATTTCAATTCTCATAACTGAATTTATATCTTACTTATTAGTATCGAGATATAGTGATTAAGAATCCAATTAAACGTTGTCCTAGCTTAATCAAGACTAGGAATTAATGATTTAATTCAGCTTGTTTAGCATCCTGCTTAGGTTTATTTTAACCCTAGCTTCCAGAAAGACAGTGATCTAAATTTCAATTTAGCTTTAGATAGAACATACTAGAACTGCTAAACAATCATAAGTATTTAGTCACATATTCTTGCAAGCTTACATTGATAATCACAAAAGTCTCCAAATTATACAATAATAACAATGCTCTTAAGATCATTTGAACCGAAGAAGGTCAAACTATCAAGATACGAATACAAACATATAAGTATCAAATATCTATTTCCATTCCTTTCAGAACTAATCAAATACATTTTATGCATTCAGCATACTTGATACAATACTCAACGGAAAAAGAACATCTTTCCTCATATAGTACATTTAGAGAATCAAGTTGTAATTCATCATAAAACCAAATTAAACAATCTGAACATCCTATCAGATCTACGTGCTTTTACCACTTACGGAAACCATCTGCAAAAATTGTCAACATGGGTCAATTCGATGAACTGAGCATGATAAGCACTAACTCTTAAAACAATTGCAATCCACCAACTGTTTTCATTAAACAACCTGTTTAAATGAGATCATTTCACCAAACAAGTAAACATATTTCAGACTATGCTTTTGTAATACAAACATGACTATAAACGCGTAACTCATATTATCGTTACTGAATAGTCATAAATACTTTTCAAATATTTCATCAAAATATTAGAAATCAAGGAGGACGAAAGTATTCCAAACAACTTTCCATCCGAATTCCAAGGACAACAAACATCAGACAGATCATTACATTCAACATAGTAAAATGAATATCATAACAAATCATGATTCCATCTAGATGTTAAAACAGTTCCAATGGTTAGTTAAAAATATAACAACATATACTTTATAACAGAAGAGAAAGAAAATGAGTCATTCCTGTTTCCCTTCCAACAAGCTCATGACTGTACCATCCCCTCGAAAGCAAAGCATTCACCTTATACGCATACGAATAAGTCAGACGAGCCACAAGAAGAACCACAGTTTTGTTAAAGTTTAAATTATAACAAACTCCTGTAGCTTACTAGCAGTACAGTAGCTCTCACGCCAAAACATGATGAGTATTCTATCCTAAATAGACTCCACATAACCTTCCATATTATTATAGGAACAAGAAAATAGCTAGCGCAATCGCTTGTCAAGGCACAACTGTTAACTCTTTATCTCAGTCAAGCACAAGACAAGAAAACCTCAACAACAAAGACATAATCATGCACAAACACGACAACAATCCCTCTCAGCAACATACAGCTCATTCTAATCCCTACTAACAACTGTAAGGCTTTAGATCCAAGGTCGAAATCAAAAGAACTTCCCTTTTATCGCAGTCAACAAGAGACTCATTAACATTAAAGCAAATGATGTTTCCCTATGACTATGCAGAGATATTCATACGAAATCCACGCAACATGCACAGCCTCATTTAACTGGAATTATTCAGAAAGGAAACATAACATACCGTATTCACATCTGAACTCATTCAGAGGTTGAAAAGTATGGTATTCACGACCCACTTCTACAGAGGCCAAGATACATGATATCTATCTATACATTAAGGAATCCAACAGAGCCAAAAACAATAAGTGTTCATAATCAAGCTTATATAGAAGCAGAAACACTGGTTACCTATCAAGGATTTCAACTGAATCCGAACAACAGTATTCACGATAAAGCTTCTACAGAAGCCGATATACAAGATAAATATAAGTTAAGGATTCCAACCATGCCAACAATGGTAAATATTCACAATCAGGCTTATACAAAAGCTAAATACTGATTTCGTAACAAGGAATCCAACTGAGCCTCTACAACAATATTCGCTCAAGCTTACATAGATAGGAAACGTAAAAAGTACACCAACTGAGTCTGTACCAAAATTCATTGCTAAACGAAGGTATTCATTACAAGATAATAGAAGTCGTATTACCAGTTACCCCTCCAGGACTCTGACAGAATCAAGCTACCAGTATTCACATACATGGCTTCTACAGTAGTCCATAATATACGAATCATTCCATGGACTCCACGAGTTATTTTGTATATAAATAAATATATTGCAAACTATCAATGGGTTAAATCCCATAATCACAACACAAGGGGGAAAACAACTTCTCCTAGGTCACATTGAAATCATCAGTAAACAAAGCAAGTTATCCGTTCACAAATAACTTTAAGTATCATAGCGAAATGCAACAAGATTCAGTAACCACCACCTATAATAACCATGACAGAACTTACAAAGAAGTCAAATTATACTGAACATTCAAACAAAAGTCCAACAGTATCCTTTCCGACAAGTATCAACAACAAGTATCAACTGTAGCCTGAACCCAACAAGGAAACAATTCATGGGCTCCCAAAGAGCAGGTTTAGTATACTTTCTTGCATGCATTTCACAAACTTTAGCTGGAATGCAAAACACAATGAAATAGTGCAACAGTTCGAAACACAATGCACACCCGTCAAGGGTTAAATTGAAAAATCAAACCAGTAAGAAGATACAGTAACAAAATCACACAAAGCTACCATAAAAACCATCTGAACCCAAAAATCATCTGAACAAAGTTGTTCTAATGAAATCATTTGAAAGAAAGCAAGATTTTTAAAGGTTAGGGCCTAACATGCCTGGTTATTTGCTTAAAAATCTGAAGAAGACCACTGAAAGAGCTCGAGCCTTCTCCTCTTTTTCCAAGTTAGATTCACCAACAAAAATTTGTTATTTCCATGACTTATAAATTTTCCTTGCCAGAGAAAAGAGCGAGTTACACTCATATTTTCCATGCAACTCCCAATAGACTGGTGCAAAGAACCAGTGATCAGACAGAGGGAAAACCGGAGTGCATGAAAAACCAAACAAACTACTAGTTTTCCATTTTGCATGCCTTCCCGAGAAACCCGAGCTCGAAGACCGAGCTCATTAATTGCATTTACTCCAAATTTCCCACTCAATCTCCATTGCCACCGACCGCCATAGTTGGCGATGGATAAAAACAGTTCGAAGACCATTTCTAACTTTGGCGACTTGCCACGTCGGCTCTTGCTAGCCGTTAAAACTTCTACCAAATTACATGTCCTTCATACTTATCCATCTATTTAATGCCATAGAAACTACCGCCCATGGCTCGCACCCTTCCATAGGTCCCCTTTCTTCCCTATTCATTAGTTAGGTTAGTAACATAGGTTAGGATTTAAGATGCGACTTAGTCTAACCTCCATAGCACAAAGTTACTAACTTAGAACATTTAGCTTATAGCTTAGGCCTAGGTTAGATTAACACTAATCTAACCCATAGATCATAGTTTAGTTTTAGGTTACTAACCTTAATAAATCCAGTTTAGGTCTAACATTTCAAATGCTCAGAAAAAGAACCTACAACATACATTCACGAACAGGATTCACTCCTGCACTGCCAATAGGCTAGTGAAATAAATGTATCTGAATTATTACCTGGTCCACGATCAAGACCTTCCTGATATTACGATATCGGGAACCAATTCATTTAACACGATCAGCCTGAGTTAGACTCCGGAATAGCTTATTCAATGCATTCAGACCTTGCAACCTGCGTAAGGTCTATAATTTTAGTTCATCCCGAATAAACTTAAAGCATCACTTGGATCAATGCCACTGATCCAAGGCTGGGTCTTATAGATGGATAAATCCACAATTCATTCCGAGATCAGATTAAACTCAGGTGTAAAATGAAAGAAATAAAAGAGTCCAATCATATTCTGACTCAGTCAAAGATCTACAATTTCAAAGAAGATACAGTCCATATCAAGCATGACTTCTCAATCAAAGGAACACATCCTTTTTACAAAAGAAATCACATATCAACACTTGTATGCTCAGGAGGAAGTAACAACAGATTCGGTGTTACACAAATGGGCTACTACCATCATGAACTCATTGTTCACAAAGCACTAACCAAGATCCCTCCAAAAAATGCAGTCCCACTTTGCCTACCGCAGTTTGTCCATCCACGGACCTCCCGTGACCCTTACAGTTACGGCCCGAAATCCTCCATATCAATGTGACCAAGTTCTCGAGTCTCTTATATCCAAGTCACACTCTACAGGATTCGAGCATCCCGACCCTCGATATTTGTATTTCATTTCTTCCTTTGTGAGCTTGGATTTGCCCTTAGACTTGGTAGGTCTCTTGCTTGATGTTGACATATGTAATCTTGAACTTAGTTGTTGATCTGCGAAGAAGAAGTGAAACCCAACGCAGAAAATCATATTTGTTGTTTGATCTTCCATTAAAGCATTGGCGGAAGAAGAGTTAGCAATTTTAAGGCCTCAGGGCACAGGGTGCATGAATACTACAGGTTGCAGGGTTAAATAGTATGGCACACATAAAAGGGCTGCTGCAAGGGATAAATCAACGCTTGCGGTGCAGGGTGCATGGACGATGCAAATGACATTTTCTGTTGTTGCAAGGTATGCGCTTTGCACCATATATATGCATTTTATAATGGGCGCTAATATTTTTCATGTTACAGTACATGATGCACCAAAGGGCATAGGTTTAATGTGTGTAACATCATTTTTTCATGCGCCACAGGGGAACTTGGCGTGGCGCATGGAAGGTCTACATGACATGATGTTGCTGTAATAAGGGATGTGCCTGCGCCGTTAACAGTTTTGTACTTGGCGCAAGTAAGGTTGGTGTTGCATGGATGTAAGGTGCACCAATGGCACAAGTTTTTTCAATGTTACACACGAGTTTGGTGCACCAAGAGGGTGCAGGGTTAGCGGGTGTAACAAGCAAGGAAAGTGTGCTTTTGAGGGTGCACTTGTTTTTTATGTAGCAGGCATGGTGGATGCGCCGTTGGCGCGACTGTACTTCATGTTGCAAAGGTGGCGACTGTGCCAAAGAGGAAAAAAGTAGTCTATCAATTTTTAAGTCTTGTTCTTCCTCTAAGGGGGTTACATGTGCTTAAGTTTCTTCTGCAGGGTCCCTTGGATGATGAACGGGCTAAAACAAAGAGATCCAAGTGATTTTTTCCAAGGCAGAGTCCTCTTTACCAGCAGATCTGGAAAGAGGGAGAAGTGCATGGGGGAGGACAACAAAAACAGCAAAGGGAGGTTTCATGGTTTCACAAATCTATTTTATCCAACCCCACAAACAAACAGCCAATAACCAAAACACAAAACACAAGAGCAATAAGGACCACTTACCAGAATATATATAATGTGAGAGGTGAAACTGGGTCCACGACATGATACGAGAACGATAGGCGTGCTGATAGGTACAGAGGGAAAAGAATAATAACGTGTTTTCTGACTGGTGAAAGTAACAGGGTGGATGCACCTATATATAGGCAAAGTTGTAATAAATGCACCAACCACTTTTTGAAGTGGCGCATCAAAATGCACCGACACGGGAAAGCTTGCGCCCTTTGGCGCATCAAAATACATGTTAACACGAAGTTATGTGCACCCTTGGTGCACCAAAAGTATTGTTGACATGAAGGCACATGCGCCTTGGCGCATGCAAGAAAAAAGCGCAACATGGTGAGGCACACCAAAATGTGTGTCGACACTTCAAACCGTGTGCCAAAGGAATTAAAGGTGACACATGCTTACCCTATGTTGCATAGACATCGAGTGCGCCCGACCCAAAAAAAAGACCAAAAACGCTAAGTTTGGAATACCAGATTTCCCAGAAAATGGGTTTTGCAACGCGTTACGAACATGGAGGGTCCCCGACGAGGACCGAGAACAAAATTTGGGATGGTTACCCATAAAATTACCCTTGCCAATTTTACGGGATAAAAATGGCTCTTTAAGGGACTATCTGCGAGGCAAATCGGGGTAGAGAATCCCATATCCACATGTGGCTATCCATTGGGTAACAAAGTCAAAAAAAGGGTGACCGAAAAGGGAAACACACAACCAACAAAAGAAAAAACACGACAAAAACAAACACACAACTGAAGCAAACTGTACAAAGAAGAGAGAAAGCTCTACTTCCTAAAGATTTTCAGATCTTCCTGCTATAGGGAAGCGGGAGTCCAGTTCCATCTGGATACGAGAGATAGAAGTTGTTCTCTCCATTGAGTTGTTTGATCTTGAAAGGCCCTCTCCACAGGGAATAAAATTTTCCATGCATGCCCTTTGGCTCTCTTCGTTTTTCCCACAAAAGGACGAGGTCTCCCACCTGGAAATTTCTTTGCTTACCTTTTTTATCGAACAATATTTTTACCTGATTCTAATGTTCGGTGATCCTGTCGACCACTCTTACTTTATTTTCTTCAAGTTCTGCTAGATACATGATCCTCTTTTCAAGGGAATTTTGGAAAGTCTCATCTTCGATTGCTCGTGCCAAGCGCAAAGCAGGGAGTTCAGCAGAAATGGGAAGCTCGACATCAGTGCCATATAACACTTGAAAAGGTGACATGCCGAGAGACCTCTTGGGAGTGATGCGGTCCACCCACAAAGCGTCGTATAATGACTTGTGCCACATTTGTTGATTCTCATCTACTAGCTTTCGTATGATGGTTACTAAGTTTTTATTACTAGATTCTGCCTGACCATTTCCTTGAGGGTAATAATCTGAGGCGTGAGCCAAAGTGATTCCGTATTCATAGCAAAAACCAACAACCTCTCGTGAGGAGAAGTTGGAAGCGTTATCAGCAACAATCTTGTTTGGAACGCCAAACCTGACAATGATATTTTCTTTGATGAAACTGCAAACAACCTCGGAAGTGGCATGTTTGACAGGTATGGCTTCTACCCATTTTGTGAAATAATCTTTGCATCGTCAGGACATAACTATGTCTGGCACTCGATTGGGGATTGAGTTCACCAATAAAATCCATTCCCCACTACTTGAATGGTTAAATCGACAACGACCGGCCTTTGAGGGAAAAAGAAGCCAATTTGGGCTTGCCGACAAACTTCTTGTGAGGCTCACACTTTCTTTACCCATGTAGTTTGTATCTTGGAAAAGCGTCGACCAATAATACCTAGCTTGGATGATCTTGTGTCTTTGTCACGAAGAGGAGAAATGGCCTCCACAAGCCGAATCATGAAAACTCTCAAGTAACTTCACTTACTATGGTTTGTCAACACATCGCAAGAAAATGCCATCTATTCCGCATTTGTATAAACCGTCATCCCAGATGATATATCTGGCTTCTCTAAGCTTTATAGCGCGCTTCTCCTTTGTAGTCGGATGGGACAGGGGCATTCGCCATAGGTGAGAGAGAAAGCAATATCGAAATACCACTCGTCGCTGGTTGCAAAAATAGGACCATCGGTGGTGAATCGGTTTTCTCCAGCTGGCTTTGCACTCCATTAGTGCAATCATCCTCTTCTTCAGGGTCTTCTAAATATTTTTTTTCAGCCATAAGCTGACATAGGCCCCTACCCCTTACCAGCTTGGTTGGTTTTATATCTAGATCATACTCCCGGACTTTTGCCTAACTCCTGTTGAGTTAAAATTGACTTGACTGCCATGTCAGGGACCAACACCACTATATGAGAGTTTAAAATGTAATACCTGAAGTTCTTGACTGCTTTGACAATGGCGAAGGCATGCTTTTCCAACTGAGACATCTTTAATTCATGAGGCTTGAGAGGAGAGCTCATAAATGCAATCGGGGATTCAAAATTTTGGGAATTCCTTTACATTAGGATGGCTGATACAGTATGCTCAGATGCATAGCTATACATGATAAAATCCTTGGAGAAATTGGGACACACCAGGACTGTGTGTGAGCAACAGAGGCTTTTATTTCCTCAAATGACTTCTTCCCTTCTTCACTCCATCGGAAAGTTGGTGACCCTTTCATCATGTCTAATATATGACAAGTCTTTTCAGCAAAGTCGGGAACAAAGCGCCTGAGAAAGTTCACCTTTCCAAAAAGAGTGAACGCCAGTCTTGCTTGTAGGTAAAGTAAGGCTTTGAATAGCCTTAACTCTTTCGGTATCTATCTTTGTCCCTTCTTTGCTAACAACATGTCCCAGAAATTTTCCCTCTATGACTCCGAAAACAAACTTTTTCAGGTTTAGGGAGATCTCGTGCTCTCGACATCTAATCAATACTTGCTCCAAATGATCACAATGATCATTTCACTATTTGGAGAACACAGTTAAGTCATCTAAGTAGACTATGATGACCTTCCCCATCATACCTTTGAACGTGAAGTCCATCACTCACTGGAAAGTGGCACCAGCATTGGTCAGGCCAAAAGGCATCCTGCTGTAAGAAAACGTACCCCAAGGAGTAGTGAATGTTGTTTTAAATTGGTCTTCAGGTGAGACTTCAATCTGATTGTAGCCTGAAAAACCATCAAGCATGGACAACATTTTTGATCCAGTTACCGCCTGCAGAACCTGATCCATTATGGGAAGTGGGTAGTTTTCCTTCAGGGACACTGATTTAGGTTGTGAAAATCTACACATATGTGTATCTCGCCATTCTTCTTGCGCACTAGCACAATGTTTGCCACCCAAGTACTGTGATGGATAGGAAAAATGATCCGTGCATCTAGCATTTTCTGAATTTCAGCCTGGATAGTACCTGAGATCTTAGGGTTATAGTGTCTGCCTCTGGTGAAAAGGTTTGACGTCTTCTTTCAACAGGATATCATGTTGGACGTCCTTTGGCTTAAAAGACTTTAGATCGGCATAGGACCATGCCAATACATATGTATTTCTTCAACAGTTTGACAAACTTCTGATTCTCTTCAGGTGTGCAACATTTTCCAATGTTCACAAACTATGGATGTTCTACCGAACCTAAATTGATGGTTCGGTTTCTGGGGAGGAATTAGGATCATCTCGCCTCTTCTTTTTAACAAAGTGATCATGCCTATTGAACAACCACTCTAGGGAGACCAGGCCTTTTGGGATTTTATTTCCTTTGAGCTGACATATGTCATCATTCCCTTTTGATTCTTTGTCTTGATCCGTAACAGATTCACGGCATGCAGAAGTGGATCCTTCAAAATGAAGTTCACTAAAATTTTCTACCTTTTCTAGAAAGGCAATGAGTTGATTGTCATTGTTGAATACTTGCCAATGCTGAGAATTGTCCGGCACGCTTGGGGAAAACCACCTCAATGGTATATTTGTCTGTTTTCAAACCTGGGTGAGGGAGCATGAGGGATGCTGAAACGGCCAATGAATCAGCCATGTCATTCTGAGCTCTTGGGATGGATTTTATTGAAAAAGCATCAAACTCCTCGATGTTGTCCCACACTGCGTTGTGGTAATGTCTGAGCCTTTCATTCTTCACTTGGTATATCCTCTTAACTTGATTTATGACCAGCTCTACATCACCTTGTACCTTAAGATTTTTGATCCCTCTTTCCTTCGTGGCTTACATGCCAAGCAACAAGGATTCATACTCAATAGTATTATTCGTGTTGAAAAACTGCAACTTGAAAGAGAGAGGAATAATCTCTTCTTCGGGAGATATAAGCACGGCACCAGTGCCACACCCACTAGTTGTGTAGCTGCCATCAAACTACAAATTCCAGATCTTATTGAGATCTTCTTCTTGGATGAGGACATCCCCCTTGTCAGACTTGGTAGACAAGAAATAGTTTCCCATCCCTGATGATTCGAAGAGAATTTGGGCTTTGGGGTCATCGGAGTTAGTAACTAGGTACTTCTTTTGTGTTTCAGGCTCCAATGTTTACATTACACCTTTGACGGGGATGCTAGCCTTAGACCAGTCCATATGAATCTCCCCACCAACTTCACTGCAAAAGCTCCTTCCTAGTAGAATTCCATACGCTGCCGGAATATCGCAACAAGGATGGTCATCTTTACTCTTTTCTCTGGGAATGCCGCAAATGTGAACTGAGCATCCTTGATTTGACTGATCAGCGGAACCTGTTTGGTTTCCAAGGAATAACATCTGCCAAAAGGCTTGGTAAGGGTGAGGCCCAGAGCATGGGCGACTTTTGCCGGCATGACATTATCGGAAGCTCTAGAATCAATTATGCAGTTGCTTAATTTGTGGCCATTGATTAGGAGGGAGAGGTAGAAAGGTTCTATCTTACCTGATGCGGAAGTCGAGGCAACATTTATGTGGGATGAAGGAGGGGTGGAAAGGATTCCTTTTGGGGAAACCTGATTAGTCATGACAGCCTGACTTTGGATGTATTCAGTCAACCTTACAAGTTGTTCGGGGTTTGACTGAAGGTACTCGGCTTCGGACATTTGAATCTTGGTCTTTTTAGCATGGTCAATTATGTCAAATGTGGCCAAGGGTTGCGTTGATGGAGGAATGAGTCCTTCATTTCGCGATGGTAGGGTAAAGTTACTGGTCTTCATGGAAATAGAAGAAGGCTGATTTGGAGGAGAGATGGGAGGAAAAGATTTCTTTGTAAAAGACTTAACAGGGGGTTGAGCAGGAAGAGGATTACCTCTTTTAGCAATAGTTGGGGCGTGGAAGACGCAGCCTTCTCTTTCTGCACATTGGCAGCGACCTCTGCTTCTTTTCCTTGCGAGCGGGTAAAAACAACATATGATTGTCTACTTGCATATCCTTGGGTACCCTCTTCTTCATCAGATTCTTCCTCTTCAAATTCCATATACCCGATAGTAGAGTCACCAGTCGGTTCACCGACATCTTGATCATCTTCACCTTGAGATGAAGGTTTTTCATAATTTTGTTCCTCTTCTTTGATTTCGGCGACCGGAGGAGCCTCAAGCGCCAACCGTGGAGCAGTAGCAGGAAAATGCAGCCTATGTGGAACATTGTTGGAAATGAAATTCCTCCGTGGGATATCCCGGTATGAGGTGCTTGGAGAAACCTGAGCTAGCTGTTTCTTTAATGCGAGCAAGTCATTTGCCATCTTCTGAAATGCCGGATCAGACGAAGTGGCCTGAGAAGGATTTGCAGCTTTGAACTTGGATGACTCTCGTTTCAATTCGCCAGATATTAGCAAGTTGTCCTCTATCCGAATGGCGTGCCTGGGCAAGAGGCAAGGTAGCTACTTGTTCCTGCAGGAGTAAGAAACTTACTTTCGAGCTCATAGCGTTTACGAAGAAACACTTTTGATTTTCCGGTGTTGGAAGCATGGCAACAGGCACACGGTTGATTAATGCATTGAACCTGGCGATAAAATCGTGCATAGTTTCATTGGCCTCCTTCTTTAGGTGAGTGATCTTTGACAGTAACGTGAACGCATCTTCAGAAGGCTTATACCTGTCTTCAAAAGCATCCCGCAAGGTGGCCCAACTAGTAATAGATCCGGCCGGCAAATGCTGAAACCATTCAGCTGCGGGCCCTTGCAAAGTTTCTAAGAAGAGGTGAACTGACACATCTTCATGGGTCACATCCAGGATGCTGCATGACATGATGAATGCAGATATGTGTGAATCCATGCTTTGGTTTCCGCTCCCATCAAATTTGGGAAAATTCTTTCGGTTTCCATGTGGAAGTGCGTGAACAGGATGTGGTAATGCCAAAGGGCCCATAGCATTTCCCCATGGCACCGCCATTTGAAAAGCTGGAAAGAGGACGCGAGCTGGAAGTGCGGTTCCACTGAGCAACAGAGCACTGCAAAGTGATGTAGACGTTCCTGATGAGAGATGCTTCCTTCGTGGAGGCGAGACACTCCTGGATGACCGGTCAGCTGAACTTAGTGACGAGAAGCGAGCCGGTGTTATACTGAAGTTGTGCCTTTGAAGTAGGTCAAAGGTAAGATCGACTTCTCCGTGAGCTCTCCTGCTACGAGTAAATGGTTCACCCGCCAGTGTACCTTCCAGATCTGTAATATTGTGGAGCAGATTTAAAAACTCTTTTTGGTTGTACTTGCTGATTTTCTGATTTTTCTGACAAAAACCAGCAGCATGTACTTTTCTAAATATTTAAATTTTATCCCTCTTTTGAAAACTGATTGTGGTTTAATGACAAAGAACAATGAGGATAAAACAATGGTAAAGCTTAGTAAGCTGATTTTTGGATCTAGAGTTGACTTTTTGAAGAGTTTGAAAATTTTGGTAAACTGTCAAAAACTCAGATCTACGGAAAAATACAGATTTTTATAAAAACTCAGTGAACTAAAGATCTCCTACTAGGCCCGATCTATGGATCCCTGAAGAAAATTTTCAGTTTGGGTCACTTTTGCAAAAATTTTGGATTTTGAACAAAAGTTAAAATTTGCAAACAGGTAGTGATTTTTCTGATTTTCACTGATTTTTATCATACCACTATCATAGATCTGATAGATCTGTTTGATCCCCAGTGGAGTCGCCAAAAACTATTGGTTTGAAAATCTGTCAAATGGACAGATCTATGGATAAATGAGCCAACAGTGTGCAGGGCATAGCCCCTCTTTGAGTCAGCAAAGCGAAACTGGTTTATTGCTATTCTACCAGTAGGAATCTTGTGCAAGTCTCACAATATTCTACCTTCGGGGGTTTGGGATCTCATCCCAGTAGAGTAGTTTCGACGAAGAACAGAAAGGAATGAAGGAAGGAAAGGAAAGAAGATGGATCTAAAGGGAGAAAAGAAATGAATTCCAAAGTAGAAAGGTCAGAGGGTCTATGTTTTGGGTTGGTAGTAAACAAAGCTGAACTTACTCACATAGACAAACAAAGCAATACTGATGAATAAATGACAATAAAGCAGAAGTAGATTCAATAGAACAAACATACAGATCTAACATAAGAAAGCTCTGATGTATAACACAGGTATTCAGCACAAAGTCTAAATATTGTATTAATATTTCCTTCTGTTACAAAAATCTCAAAGTCTTTTCTTCTTACTTCTATTTTTCATCTGAAAAGTATCCACCCCCTGAATACAACAAGTATTCAAGTATATATAGAAGGAGAGAAGAAAAGAAGACAAAAGCAAACCAACCACTTAATTACAAAAATATCTTACAAGAGATTCTAAAGTCATTTGTTGACTTTTGACAACTTTGTGGATGACATCATCCCATGGTGCAACATGGATGATGTCATCATTTGTGTCAACACACTTTAGATAATTACAAGGAGAAAGTCGGGAAGAAGAAAACTATTCATCGTCGTCCCGTGGCTGAAAGGGAGTATCCTGCTTTTGCTGCTGCTCAGGCGATGAGATGTGGAACTGGGCACGGTATTCCATGAACTTGCTGATCATGGGTTGAAGTTGATCCTGGGAAGGATCCTTGTGTCGATCACTGATAGCTTCGCAAGTCTCCCTGCTCATCCGTGAGCTTTTCTGGGAGTTTGGAATAATCATTTTCTACCTCTATCAGGTACCCAATGAAGTCACGACAAGCCAGCAGGTTGTTGATGGATTCGGCGTCGAAAGTGACCTCTGGTCCCAGCCCTTGTGAAATGATCTCCTTGAAGATCCGAATAGTTTCCTCTACCTTTCTTAAGGCGAAAGGAGTGAGCAAACCTGGAGACATTCTCAAGACAATTTGCTCCATTTGATGCATTGCATCCAGGGCTTCCTCCTTTATCTTATCAATCTTCTCCAGGACAAACTCCAGCTGATCAACCCGATAATCCAGAGTAGAAAGGATTTTGTTGAGGGCTCTGGGGTGTCCAAAGATGCCGAACTTGACCAGATCTTCGACTGAACAGTCAAGCATTTTCTAAAAGGTCTCATGCTACATCTTGGCATGGTCCAGCTCTTCAGAGATGGGTCCTGCTATCGCCTGGAGCTCTCTGTTCACCCGATTGATATTCTGATATAATCCGGTGAACTTAGCGATCACTCCCTCACTTTCTTTGAGGATTTGGTTCCTCCAGGCGGAAACTGCCATGCCCTGCTTGCCAATTTTGGCATATTCATTAATCTTGTCCTGGCTCAAAGGCTCAGGAGTTTCAGCGGTAGTTGTAGGAGGCACACTGCCCATTTTCTGCAAGGCGTGGAGAAGATGTTTATTTTGCTCCTTTAACAGCCTTTTCTCTTCCTTTGCTTCCTGGAGCTTCTTGCAAAGGGCGTCAACTGCAGATAGGGCCTCTCCTTGAAGGCTTTCCGAAGATGTCCCCATTGTGACTTGGGTCACTGTGTAATCTATCAAAGACAGATCCTTTTTATCCTTTAAAGGATTGGGGTATGCTATCTCCATTACTCTCTCTCCTGACGCACTCTGAGAGAAGCGGGTTAAAGGCTTTTGCTTCTTGGTCCCCTTTGATGGGATGACGAGAGAATTCCATCGGTGCGATGGGAAATTTCCTCTTTTGTTGGCTCAGGTGCTGAGAGATCCATGCTGGACTTATGGGAGAGGGGCCGGAAATAGTAAAGGGAGCAGCTGCAGTAGTAGAAGGAAAATGCGTGGAGACACTTAGAGGTGGCATGGAGAGGGAGGCTAAGGAAGTGCTCACGGGAGGAAGAGATACTGCAGGGGAGGTAGACATGGGAAAGGAAGGGAGCTGATAGATGAGGGAAGAAATGGTGGGGGACAGCTCCGCGAGAGAAGAGAAGATGGACGATGAGGAAGGGGAATGGCGAAGATGCGGGGAGAGGATACGACCAAAGGAATGGTCACTTGGGTCACTCGAGGAGGGGAAGGAGGAGAGGGAGAAGGGATAGAAGGGACCTCAATGGTTATAGTAGTGGCAACATACTAAGTGGATGTGCCTATCAGAACATCTTCCGCTGCTTCTTTCTCTAGGCTTTCTAGGATTACAACCCGTTCTTGTGAAGCGGAAGGAGGACTTTCAGGAGCTTCCTCTTGGGTGGAGCTTGACTCACCCTCTTTGTCTTTCCCTTTGCTCTTTGGCAGCTTGTTTTGGCCTAGAAGGTGCATTGCCCAATGGAGAAGTGGTGAAATCAACTCCGAGGTAGATGAGACCATTCATCCTGCACCAGTGCTCTGTTCTTCACAGAGTTTCTTTGACCCTTTCTTCTATTGTCTGAGGTGCTTTGGTTCTGTCAATTACAGTGAAAGGCCAGTCGTCCCCACCCGTGTCAAGATATACCTGATCAACCTCTTGATCAGCAGTTTGATAACCTTTTGGGATGATGGCTACGCCATACTAGATGATTTCAGCCAAGGCCAAGTGGGAATGGTCTTTCCTCCTGAGCTCGACCTCATGATACAGGTCGATATAAATGGATCGGATCAAGTTTGGCTCTGGGCAGGCAATTCCTTGGGTCGAAAGTGGGCCTTGCCAGGAAGTTGTGCTTTAGATTTAGCAGCTCCAGTTCTGCAAACATATCCCGTGCTTTGTGGTGAGAGAGACAAGTATACCTACCCACTGTGAGGGGGAAAGGAGTTCCACCCTTCTTTCTCTTTAGGCACTTCTCGTGGTAGGTTATAAGCTGTCTTGACAACTCCAACAGGATCAACTTGGGGCCGGCGTATCTTGGCAATTTGGTTGGTTCCCCCAAGAAGTTGGCTGCCCTTAGATAGGTAAAGGTGGGGAATTGTGTGAACAAGGCTCCCCATTTCTCTGTAGCTCTGACAATGCTCTTGGTCATACGACCGTGAGTCATGTTTGGCCTCAAAAGGTAGACGATGCCGTAGAAGAAGGCATCGTTAATCTTTGTAAACTAGGGATACTATTTTCTAGCTTGAGTTCTAGATAGTATTCATATATTTTGACTTGGGGCCAAACCCACACCGCATCAACACTGGGTAATCTCTCTCTGAGGCCGTAGCATAAACTACGTAGGAGTTCATATAGAACCTCCCTGATGTGGTGAGTTATTGGAGCTGCTCAGATATAGTGCTTCTTATGATCTCCGCCCACTCGAAGCGTTGATCTGGCATATTTTTGTTCATCATCTCCAAGTATCTAAGCATCCATTTGTGAAAGTAGTGGGCATCAGGAAGCCCAAATACTCTACTCAGGAATGTGATTGTATCACTGAGTTCCTCTGAGAAATTGCTGCGATGAATGACTTGTGGCCATCTGGTCACCACCTTCTTGTTTTTTAGGTATACCTCATTCATCAACTACATACACTGATCCTCATTATCTTCCCAAGCCTTGGTGCAATCTTCCTAGCTTACGGCCACAAAGTGCGGTGGTGAGGAATGCCGAGCATTATTTCGAAGTGTCGGGCAGTGAGGTTGATCACGACCTCGCCCTTCTCATTCTGGATGCATCTTGTGTCTTTGTTGTAGCAGCGGGCTACTACCATCATGAACTCATTGTTCACAACACTAACTGGGATCCCTCCAGCAAAATGCAGTCCACTGCCTACCAGTTTGTCCATCCACGGACTTCCTGTGACCCTTCTGGTTCTGGCCCAGAAATCCTCCATATCAATGTGACCAAGTTCCGAGTCTCTTATGTCCAGGTCACACTCTGCCTGGGATTCGGGCATCCTGACCCTCTGATATTTGTACTTCATTTCTTCCTCTGTGAGCTTGGCTTTTCCCTTAGACTTGGTAGGTCTCTTGCTTGATGTTGACATATGTAGTCCTAAACTCAGTTGCTGATCTGCAAGAAGAAGAAGTGAAACCCAACGTAGGAAAATCATATTAGCTTGTTTGATCTTCCATTAAAGCGTTGGCAGAAAGAAGAGTTAGCAATTTTAAGGCCTCAGGGTGCAGGGTGCATGAATACTGTAGGTTTCAAGGTTAAATAGTATGGCACACAGAAAAGGGGTGTTGCAAGGGATAAATCAATGCTAAAGGGTGTAGGGTGTATGGATGATGCAGATGACATTTTCTGTTGTTTTTCAAGCGGAAGTGCGCCTACGCCATATATATGCATTTTATAACGGCAGCGATATTTTTCATGTTACATGGGTACAAGATGCGCCAAAGGGCACAGGTTTAATACGTGTAACATCATTTTTTCATGCGCCAAAGGGGAACTTGGCGTGGCGCATGGAAGGTCTACATGACATGATGTTGGTGTAATAAGGGATGCGCCTGTGCCGTTAACAATTTTGTACTTGGTGCAATTAAAGTTGGTGTTGCATGGATGCAAGGTGTGCCTAATGACGCAAGTTTTTCAATGTTACACATGAGTTTGGTCGCAAAATGGCGCAGGGTTAGCGGGTGTAACAAGCAAGGAAAGTGCGCTTTGAGGGCACACTTGTTTTTATGCAGCAGGCATGGTGGATGCACCGTTGGCGTGACTATACTTCATGTTGCAAAGGTGGCGACTACGCCAAAGAGGAAAAAAGTAGTCTATCAATTTTTAAGTCTTGTTCTTCCTCTGGAGGGGTTACATGTGTTTAAGTTTCTTCTGCAGGGTCCCTTGGATGATGAACAGGCTAAAACAAAGAGATCCAAGTGATTTTTTCCAAGGCAGAGTCCTCTTTACCAGCAGATCTAGAAAGAGGGAGAAGTGCATGGGGGAGGACAGCAAAAATAGCAAAGGGAGGTTTCATGGTTTCACAGATCTATTTTATCCAACCCCACAAACAAACAGCCAATAACCAAAACACAAAACACAAGAGCAATAAGGACCACTTACCAGGAATATATATAATGTGAGAGGTGAAACTGGGTCCACGACGTGATACGAGAATGACAGGCGTGCTGACAGGTGCAGAGGAAAAAGAATAATCACGTGTTTTCTGACTGGTGAAAGTGACAGGGCAGATGCGCCTATATATAGGCAAAGTTGTAATAAATGCGCCAACCACTTTTTGAAGTGGCGCATCAAAACACCTGTCGACACGGAAAGCTTGCGCCCTTTGGCACACCAAAACACATGTTAACATGAAGTTATGTGCGCCCTTGGTGCACCAAAAGTGTGTCAACATGGAAATAAGTGCGCCTTTGGCGCACCAAAATGCGGCGCAACAAAAGTATTGTTGACACGAAGGCGCATGCGCCTTGGCGCATGCAAGAAAGGCGCAACATGGTGAGGTGCACCAAAATGTGTGTCGACACTTCAAACCATGCACCAAAGGAATTAAAGGGGGCACATGCTTACCCTATGTTACATAGACATTAGGTGCGCCCGACCCAAAAAGACCAAAAATGGCTAAGTTCGGAAAACCAGATTTCCCGGAAAAGGGGTTTTTGCAACGTTCCGAACGTGGAGGGGTCCCTGACGAGGGACCAGAACAAAATTTGGGATGGTTACCTGTAAAATTACCCTTGCCAATTTTATGGGATAACAAGATATCCCTTATGATTACACCAAGGACTAGGCTGGTCAAAATGAGGTATTAAGTTGTTTGGAAGGGATGTTGTGATGTTTTAATAGGGATATGGAGGGGTGAGTATTAATGGAGGTCAATGGGTGGTTAGGAGAACAAAGGATGAAAATACAATGATGAAATGAGTGAACCAAAGGAGTAAAATGTTCTACTTACTTGGAATCTGGCTCTGGATGCCTGTAAGTGAGGAATGAAGGTGTTGATAAGAGGTTGAATGCTGCAGAGGCTCACCAAACATTATGGAGCTCTTGCATGGGCTGTATGTGTTATCCTTCTTTCTAGATTAGATCAAATCATGTCTTTGAGGTGAGTGTCGGATGGTTTTACGGATGAATGTTGGATGTCTGTGCAAGATAAAATGTGTGATCTCCTTATTTGCATGTGTATTCTCCCTGAAACTTGTTCTCAAAAGATGTGATATCTCTCAGGAATCTGCCAACCTTGAAAATGAGGTTGTTTTGGGGGTTAAAAGGTGACCAATGGTGGTTCCGGCTTAACTGGTGGTGGTTAAGGGTAACTAGCATCGGTTATGGCGGGATTTCCTAGGTTTACTAAACTAGGAAGATCCCCTTGATTTTCTGGGATCTCGTGTGTTGGCCCATGGATTAGGATGGAAGCTTCTTTTAAGCATGTAGGAATGTGGTTAGAGGGAATGTAGGCATTTATTTTTAGGGTTTGGGTAAGTCTTAGTTAGTTATGGCAACTTACTAAGAATAGGTCTTAGGGTGAGGTGGCTGGAAGAGGTGTCTAGGTGAGGTGGATATGTGGGAATTATCCCAATTAGGATATTTAAATATTAAATATAGTGAGGATAATGAATTAATTTAATTTTAATAATTAAATTAATATTATAGTGGGGTGAAGGGGGTCATGGCTAGGTGAATATGATGAAAGTGTTTATTTGTCAAGGAGCGAAGGGAGTGTGACCTAATTTGGTTGTCTACATTTTGCCCCTTTTTGTTGCGTAGCTTGTATTGGTAAGCTACGCTAAAAAAATAAGATGTGGTTTCCCCATGTGTGGGTGGAGGCAATCCCCTCAAACCGAACCGACGAGGTAGAAGGAAGAATCGGTGAGTGGTTTGATAAAAGGTAAATGTGATGAAAAGGAAGGTGGGTAACGAGGGAAAAGGGGGCACATTCTACTCGGGTAATCTAGGTAATGGGTCGGGGTCAAAGGTAGTAATGATAAAATACACGCACACGTATAAATTGTAGCATGCTACCGGGTTGAAGAGCGAGAAACTCTACATTGTCTAAGGTCGATAATTTTATCCAAACAAGGTTGAAGTGATTCTGGTATCCAAGGTATAGGATATGGTTAGGAACCATAACGCAGTATAGGAATGTTTAGGCATGTTCCGGTTTACCAAAGGTAGGGTCAGGATAAACAGTCATGGAAAGAGGCAAGGTAAGGTCATTGGGTCAATCAACACAGGTAATAGTGCCACAAGGTATAGTGAACATATGAGGTCAAAGGTCACTAGCGATGTTCCAGGTCCAAGAATTTAGGTCATGGCACAAGTAGGGTTGAGGTGTGGGAAAAATAATGAGTCCCTAAAGGAGGACAGGTTTAGGTAGTAATTGATGAGGTTAGGAGGGTGAGGTAAATGGTTTGGGTAAAGGTGGGGTGGGGTAAATGGTCAGGGTAAAGGTTAGGTGTAGAAAAAAGAGTGATGGGTAGGGTAATAGGGTAAAATTTAGGGCAATGTGTAAGAGAGGGTGACCGATGTTGGTCAATGGTAGATGATTCCGATAGAGTGTAACCAACCAAGGTAAGGTAGGGCACAAGACTGATGCTGAGTGAAGGAAAAATCGGTGTCGGTTAGGTCGGGTTTATTATAAAAACAAAAAATCCATGTTTTTTTATTCATTTGTCATCTAGCGAATTGAGAAAACGACACAAGAGAGAGAGAGAAAAGGGAAAAGTGTCTAGACGGAATGAAGAGTTGAGTTGGTGAGCTGAACGGTGGGTGATTGGTTGTTGAGAGGTGGGTCCATGGGATTGGTGTGTGTGATTTGATTGGTTGGAGTCACGGGTAGCGATTTGGTGATGGTAGAGGCTGGAGAGGGATTGGGCGGGCCACCGGCGAGTGCCAGACGTGCCACCACGATGATGGAAACATGATGAGGTAAGTGTCCAACTCTTGTTGTATTTTGTTAGATAGATTAGGTGATTTGGAAAATTGGGTTTTGGTTTTTGTTTTGGGTGGGGGAAAATAAAATTTGGAAATGGGAGGGTAAATTGGGTAAAATAGGAGCGGGGAGAGAGATAAGTGGGAGAAGAGGGGATGAGGTGTAGGGGAGTTGTAGGTGATGTTGGGTGGGTAGAAGTGTTAGGGGTGGTAAATTTGTGAGAAGGGAGGGTTTGGGGTTGCGGTTTTTCACCGCGACAACAGGACATTAGTCGAGTTGAGCCCGACATCGATGCGGTGAAACCGGTATCGATCATGAAACAAGTGACCGATGCTAGTTTAGGGGTGACCAAGGTTAGTTAGAGAGAACTAGCACCGGTTGGGTTTTGGAGAGCAAGGGGCCAAAAGTGCCACAGGTTGGGTGGTTGAGATGGGTAGGAGGAAAATATGGTGCGGGAAAATGATAGTGGGTAAGTCATATGGGTATGATGCAGGGGAGAGATCAGCTACACATGCGGGACAGGGTTCCACCCTTGCTCATGACAATTTATGGTGCAAAAACCCCTAAGGAGTTACGGCATGTGGAGGAGGTGGGCCTGAGTGGGGTCCGACACTACCGGCATGTAGTTCGGTAGCCCAAGTTTGATGGTCACTCTCATCGATAGATGGGATTCCTGACCAACACATTCCACCTACCAACGGGTGAGATTACAATCACCCTGGAGGATGTGTTCAAGATTCTGCAGCTACCCATATTAGGTACACAAGTCTATTCGATCTCCTCCGAGGCCTCGGAGGAGTTGATGCTGATGGTGTTTAGAGAGGGGATGGCCGAGCTGACATTCCATAGTGCTAGCTTGAGCTATGGGGAGATGTACCTAGCCCATCCAGAGGAGATGAGGCTAGTAGTTCTATTGATGGAGGCAATGTGTTGCTTTGCACTGCCAGATGTAGAGGGTGGGCATTTTCTCCGATCGTTGATGGGGGTACTCCATGACATGATGATAGATCATACCCAATTTTCCTCGGCAAGAATTCTGGTACAACTATACATAGAAGCTGTGGGCATATGGGTGTCTACACGAGTTTAGCTTTGTGATGTAACTTTCTACTTCACCTTGGGCATATGAGCACATTATCTATGTGTATCCATTGGGTATGCCCCAGGCCGATGCCTTTCCACCAAGATTTATATGAGTGGGGTATAGGTGATGGGTGCCTGCCATTGGAGAGTGGAGATCAGATAGGTCCACACATGATGTGGCCTATTACAGGAATTTATTAGAGGGGTTGTTTAGAGTGGACATCATATAGAGGTTGTATGTGGGCTTCCCATCATATAGGCATATGCGTGATGAGATAGATGGGTTGTATCTACTGAGATGGATATAGGGTCACCTTTTCAAGGAGCACGAGATGATCCCAGTTGATAGAGTTAGGTGACAGTTTGCAGACTTGCTACAAGACCTACCTTTGCCCTTCCCATATATAGGAGATACGATGTGGAGAGGCCCTTACCTATACCACAACCAAAAGTGCCCATAGGGTAGGAGGAACAGGCAGTAGACCAGCAGATTGATGATGTCGGGGTCACAGACAGATATAGATAGTGTTTGGTGGCTCATTTATGAGTTGTACCACCCAGGACAAGGTAGTCAGATCTAGCCACCATCACGGTGCAGAGGGATGCCCTACAGGGGCAAGTGGCGATGTTGATTACCCAATTAGTTATGGTGCGAACACACCTTTCCAGCTCATAGGTGGAGGTAGTCAAGTTACCTTTATAGTGGCCAGTCCTCAAGCCCCGAGATGGCCCAGGGTGGGGATGGAGATGGAGAAGATTGTCGGGTGGCTACCCTATAGGAATAGGTGATAGGTTTATAGGGCTAGTTGGCCACAACACAGGCACAAGGGTAGGGGTGATGGCACCACCACATACATCGGGACAGGGTCTCAATTCACAAGCGAGGGGCGGACAAGGTCCCACAAGACAGTATAGGCCAGGCCTATGGGGCCACCATAGACTATGCCCATATCTAAGTTACTGAGGAATCCCTAGGTGAGGCCGAGATACTACCGGATCGAGTTGATGGAAGTTGAGATAGAATTTATATCCTACGGAGAGTACAAGGCATAACACGCCTCAAGTGAGAGGACAAGATCTTGCACTCATAGTGTAGAGAGCACAAGGGGCCATCAAGCTCCAAGACAGGATCAGGGAAAGGCCACCACTCACAAAGACTAACTCCGAGTGATGTGCCGGTTGGGACCTAGCCACCACCTATGATGGGTGGGGAGATGTTAGTAGGTCACCAGACAGGGGCCGAGGAGGTGGAGGGGATAAGCGATACCGATATGGAGGATGTCTCACCGAGAGGGTGCCTGATATATGGCTCCCAATTTTTGACATAGTTTTGAGTTTTTGATATATACCAAATTTCGCATGTCGAGATATTGTTATAGAGGATATATTTTTATCACATATTGGCTTGTTTGCAAAGAGAGTGAGGATGTACGATATTTTTGTATATTTTGAGCATATACCAGCCTGCGTGCGAAGATATTTTGTATTGTTTTATTATTTTATTGTATATGAGACCGGCCTATGTGCTGATGACATTTTGTATTGAGTATCGGCCTACGTGCCGATGATTTGTTTGAGATAGACATGATGGGATATTTGTGCATATTGTATTGAGACACACATATTTATTTATATGATGAGATACATGAGATGCTTGATTTTTGGTGTTTCGATGAGACTTTTAATTATTTTTGTGATATGGATGGATACGAGGTGAGTTAGGTATGATGGAGTTAGGTCTTAGGCATGGATCAAGTCGGGGTTTGGCTAGGCATGGATTGAGTTAGGTTGGTGTAGGCATGGATCGAGTCAAGTTTGGTTAGGCATGGATTGAGTCAGGTTTTAGTAGGCATGGATCGAGTCAAGTCATAGGCATGGTCGAGTTAAGTTTGGTTAGGCATAGATCGAGTTAGGTTTGGTTAGGCATGGATCGAGTCAGGTTGGGTTAGGCATGGTTGTGTTTAAATTAGTTGAATTTTTGATTCATTAATTTGTACAATGAATGATGATATGGGTCATGTTGAAGATGTTTTATAATATATGCATGATGATAATAGAGAAATGGAAGTCGTAATAAATGAATGTTGTGATGATGATAAAAATGTTAAACAACTTGTTGTTTGTTTGGTTTAATTTCCAATTCTGTGATATAAAAAGGAAACTACGTAGGGGAAAAATGTGATTTAAGAAGATGAAAGATGAATTGGTTAGGGTAGAGAGTGGCCGAGCTAACCCCCAAGGGCCCCATGCCCTCGGAGTGCTGCCTATATAGTCCCAGCGAAAAGGGACCTCAGGCCGATGTAGTTCTCCCATAAGCTAGGGAAGAATATGAGGAGGTATGAAAATGAGTTGGTAGGTTTTAGGCATGTTTTAGGTGTAGGTTTGTTAGGTGTGGGTGGGTTATAGGCAAAATGGTATAGGTGATGTCAATTGTTATAAAAGAAGAAGATTACACTAAAGGTACACATTGAGGACCAAGCCTAGATAAGGTAATCAATATGTAAAAGATGGTTAAAAGATACAAGGGGGCAATAAAGCCACCTGATTGGTTAGGATCATACCGAGTAGATCATACCTTGGAGGAGGCGATGAATGTGAGTCCCTAAAGGAATTGCATGATTGATTGTTCGAAGGGTGAAAATTAGTCACATGATCACCAAATGTCACCGTTCTAAGAGGTCCCTTGAGGTGGTAGGAAAAGGGGAGTATGAAAAGTGAGAGGAGTGAAAGGTGGTTAAGTTTTATATGATATGTGGTAGCATGCTCTTCAGGAAAGAGATCTGAGGTCACAATGGGAAAGTCCATGACTAAAAGTCTTCTGTTTTGACTTGTATTTGAGATAGACTGATCGATGTGGGAAGTCTATATGGGATGATTAAATTAACTCCTTGAGGTCTTCGTGAAGTTGATCGATGCGGGAAGCTTCAAATTCTCTCACCCCTATTTTTTTTTTTTTTTTTGAAAGATCCTTACATATTTTTCCTTCGAGGAGTAGTCTATTTATAGCAACGATTGCTAAGAGGAAGATGTCCTTTAGAGGAGTCATCTTTTATTAGAATTTTGACTCAAGGATTTGGGTCCCATGTGAGGGTTTTTAAGTCATGGATAAGACCAAGGTGAAGAATAGGACTCTTGTTCGAGAAATCGGGTGAAATGACCATGGGATCTCATCTAAAAGAAGATGAAAAGTATCCATGAGAATATGTTATGTGTAGCACCATGGTACATATATTTAAGAGAAGATAACAAGTAACAGGTACTCACATGATTCTTGTTTAATCATTGGTGATGTGTAAGGAGTGGATAGTGCTCAAGGGAAGAGCATGGAAAGAGACAAAAAGTGATGTAGGACTAAAATTCAATAGTTTAATAGTCGAAGATGTAAGGCATTAAGGGACTCAAGTTCGGGATTACCATCGAGTGAAGATAAGCGATAAGCACTTGGATCCATAAGTATGAGTCACGATGTATGGTCCAAGCCAATTAGGAGAAAATTTCCCGTTTACTTTTTCCTACTTTGGTTACATGTTGATTTTCTTTCAGGACAAGGTCACCGACTTGGAAGGTTCGTGTATGGACACGTTTGTCATAGGAACGTTTGATACATTTTTGGTAAACTTGGAGGTTGTCAAGAGTGTTAAGATGACGTTTGTCTAATAACTCAAGTTGTGCTAAACGGTCCTAATGAAAGTCATCATCATTAAGCATGTCATGGAGAGAAATGCGGAGTGAGGGAATATGGACTTCAAGAGGTAGAACAGCCTCTATACTATAGACCAAAGAAAATGGTGTGGTAGCAATGGAAGTACGAATACTAGTGCGGTATGCCCACAGGGAAAAAGGAATGTGTGTATGCCAATCCTTCCCAGTATCGTTAACCACTTTCATGAGAATTTTGTTTAGGGTTTTGTTAGTGGATTTGGCTTGGCTATTGGTTTATGGGTAATAAGGTGAGGAGAAACTTAACTAAATGCCAAAGGCGTCGTAAATTTTTTGCAATGTTTTATTTTTGAATTTTTTTCCATTTTCAGTGATGAGGCGATGAGGAACACCAAAGTAACAAATGATGTGGTGATTGATGAACTCACATATTTTTTCAACTTTTGTGGAGATGAGTGGTATAGCCTCCACCCATTTTGTGTAGTATTTGGTAGTGGTAATGATCCATTGATGTCGTTGGGAAGAATGGGGGTTTATCTTTCTGACAAGATCCAAAACCCATTGAGAGAAGGGCCAAAGGTCATAGGAAACTTGTAAGGCATGATTGGGTGTATGATGAAGGTTGGTGTGTTACTGGAATTTTACACAACATTTTATGTATTCACAACAATCATGGTTAAGGTTCGGCCGGTAATAGCCTAGGCAAAGAATACGCTTAGCAATAGCAAGGCCAGCTTTGAGTGACCTCCACATATGTCATCATGAAATTCCTTAATGGTATAAGGAATTTCAAAACTCGTGAGGCATCATAATAGAATACCATCAAAGCCACACTTATAGAGAAGGCCCCCCATGATGACGTAATGAGATACCTTTAAAAGGAAGGTTTATTATGTGTTATGGGTGACATCAGGAGGTAAGATGGAGAGATAAAGATAGTCAAAGTATTGTTTATACCAAAGGTCACTCGGATCGGGGGTAGCGGTTCAGATAGAGTAAATGTTGTGAGGTAAATAGGAGGGTGATTGGAGACATTGTATGGTGACAAAGATTTTAGAATCAGCGGGTGAAGCAGGTATTTGAGAGGCCAAGCAAGCCATGGTATCTGTAAATTTGTTGGTTGAACGAGGGACGGTTTGAAGGGCGTAACGGTCAAAAGTGGTCAAAAGTATGTCCACATGATGTTTATACTTTTGAAGTAAATCATTATGGCATTGGTATATACCATTGACTTGGTTTATAACCAATTGAGAATCACCAAAGATGTTGATTGATTTGACATCTAAGGCATAGGCAGCTTGGAGACCTAATACGAGTGCTTCGTATTCGACAATATTGTTTGTACAATCAAAATTGAGTTTGAAAGAAAAAGGCATGGGTTCACCATCAAGAGGAATGAGGATAACACCAGCCCCACCTCCGCACTAACACTTGGAACCATCAAAGAAGAGTGTCATTTGATAAGTGGGTTTGTCCAGGAAAGGGTAGCAATTGACTCATCTGAAAAGTCAAAATTAGAGGGTTAATCCCCAGAAATAGGTGCATCAGCCAATTGTTCGGTGATGGCTTGGCCCTTGATAGAATTTTGATGAATTAATTTGAGGTTGAGGTCAATTAAAAGCATAAGCCATCATGTGGCACACTTGATTTTGATAAGGTTTGGCATACATGAAGTGTAAGGGGTTGGTGTTGGTCACAACATAGGTTTTGTGGTTGAGTAGGTAATGGTAGAGTTTTTAGCAACAAAAACTAAGGCTAAGAAAAAAAATTTGGGATGGGTGTATCGGGTTTCATATTCCAAAAGAGTACGGCTTATTTAATAAACCACCTGCTCTCTGTGTTGTTCATTGCGATGAGTGAGCATGGCTCCCAAGGTGTGATCGGTAGTTGAGATGTATAGGTAGAAAGGTTGATCATCTTTAGGTGGAATGAGTATGGGTGGTTGGAGAAGGTATTATTTTAAGGATTCAAAAGATTTTTGGCAGTCATAATCCCATTTAAAGGAGACATCCTTGTAGAGCGATGATGAAATGGTTGACACCGATCAGATAATTGTGAAATGAAACGGTGAATAGACTGCAACTTACCTTGCAAGCTATGGAGTTGTCTAAGGTTAGTGGGTGGAGGCATTTCCAAAATGGCCTTGACTTTAGCAAGGTCAACTTCTATACCACGTAAGGAAATGATAAATCCCAGGAGCTTTCCTGAGAGAACCATGAAGACACACTTCTTTGGCTGAAGGTGAATGTAATATTTAATGAGGCGGTCAAAAATGGTTTTGAGGACGGTAAGGTGCTCAAAGTGGCATTTAGATTTGGCGAGAGATCATCCATGTAATCTTCCAATATATGATGCATGATGTCATGGAAGATATAATTCATAGCCCGCTGATATGTGGCACCAGCATTTTTAAGTCGAAAAGGCATGAATCGGTAGCGAAGGTCCCCCAAGGGGTGATGAATGAGGTTTTGTGTTGATCCTCTGGGAAAGAAAGATTTGGTTATAACCCGAGAAGCCATCCATGAGTGATAGCATCTCGTGACCAGCGGTAAGGTCAACCAGTTGGTCAATACCGGGTAGAGGGAAGTCATCTTTTGGGTAGGTAAGCTTGAGGTCACGAAAGTCCGTGCAAATACGAGTCCCCCTGTCACCTTAGTGATAGGGACAATGTTAGAAATCCAACGAGGATAATCAATGGGTAATATGAAGGAAATGGAAAGAAGGCACTGAAGTTCTTCTTTAACGAGAAGGGAAATGCGAGGGTGAATTTTCCTCGCTTTTTATTTAATGGGTTTGGCATTGGGAATGGTTACAAAATTGTGGACCACTATAGTGGTGTCAATACGGGCATGTCTGCATAAGACCAAGCGAAAGCATGGTTATGATCTTTTAGAAAAGAAGTGATGACTTCATGTTCAAGTAGCATCTAAAGATTGAGTGATCTTTAGGATGTGTGGGGAGTCGTCTAAGTATGAATGTTGATCTCGATAGTTGATTCATTCAACATGATTTGTGTCTCAGAAGGTAATGATCAATGAATATATGAGTCTTCTACACCAAGGTAGGTGAGTATAGATTCATCATCCTGACATTGAATGACATTAATTGAAGGTGTATCGTCATCAATCATTTCAGGATATAGGAAGGGAAGAGAGGAAGGGCCTCGCCCTCACGTTGATAAGTCAAAGGCCCTAAGGAAATGGTGTTTATGAAAAAAAAAAATTAGGAGGGATAGATTCAGGATCCATCGACTCCGTCGGTGAAGGTGGTGATGAAGGCGGAGCGGGTGAAGAAGGCGGAGAAGGGCTGATGTTCTCGATGAGTTCAATGCGGGATTGTTTGGTAGGTGGTTCAAGAAAGTTGATACCACTACAATCGTTATGTTTTCGAGTGTTACATGGGATGACCGTATGGCATCCTTGCTCGTAAAATCCAAAACCAAAACCCTTCCACGCACATCGGTGTAGGAAGGTGTGGGTGAAACATTGATTGGTGAGAGACTAGAAGTTAGCGAAAAATGGGCGGGTTTGTGACAGTGGTTTAGGTGTGTAAGTGGTAGTGTCAAGTCCCCCATAGGTGAGATTGGTATGAAGATGAGGAGGACCATAAAGGATGCGTTCTCCTATGCGGTGATCATAACAAGGGTGTTGGTGAAGAATTGCATACTCTTGTGGAGTAAGGAATGTGTTGACACTATATAAGAGATATTCTCCCAGTGAGGCATTGAAAAATTCCTTCCAAGGGATTGGTGGTTAGTATATGGGTAGCTAGAATAGAATATGTGTCGATGGTCGACATGGAGGTAGAGCTAACGGATTAGGAGGCTGATGGGTTAGTCATGGAGGTTGTGGAAGCGGTAGGAATGGAGGATGTAGCTGCGGTCAAGGTAATGGCGGCATTGGTGAGAGGAAGTGTAGGTGAAAAGGTAGTGGTTGTAGCTACTTTAATGGGTATGAGCATGTCATTGGGTTAGTAAAGCATGTTGAATGTTTTGAAAGGTGATGGATCAACTAGAATAATATAGGTGTACCCTTCATGCTCAAACTTAAGACAACGATGTAAAGTGGAAGGAACAAAACCCATGACACGAATCCGAGTGCCAAGCAAGCAACGAGTTATATTGAAATTCCCCCTCCAGGGACATAAAATAACTCTAGAATAGTGCGGGGGCCCACACAAACATAGAGGATGACGATGCCTAGTGTAGAGGTGATAACATCATTGAATGAACCAACATGACGGGATGTTTACGCATGTAATTGTTAGGTATGCGCATTTGAGAGAATGCATGGGATGAAATGATATTAATATGCTAGTAAGCTCGATCATTACATGTCATACACATATATCATCGATGTGGACAGAGATGAAGAGGGATGGGTCTAGGTCATCTATTTGGTGCGGTGCGATATCTTCCTCTGAGAAGCTAAGGGAGGCTACTTGGTGAGTAGGGTGTGGTGTTGATAAAGGTGGTAATTTGGTGAGAGAGGCTACATGATGGGGTGTGATAATGGAGGCTACGGGTGTAGGGTCATTGGGTAAAACCTCAATAGATTGCATGAATTCCATGAGAGCTTGACGATGGGATTCTGAGGTTTAGATGAGGTCATATAGGGAAATTTTGAGGGGAGATTGGTGTAATTATTTGAGCATGGTGCGATGTGTGACCCCATTAGAAATAGGGTATGTCGGGTGTGGATAGTGATTTTAGGTGTGGGTGCAGATGGTATGTTGGGTATAGGATTAGTTGGTGGGTTAGTTGCCTTTTCCTTGCCTTTTTCCTTTTGAGCATGGGTAGTAACGTGGATCATGTTGATCTAAGGGGAGTTAGAAAATGGAGAAGGTGTAGGATGAGTGGTATAATGACATGATGGGAAAAAACCTACCAGGAGAAAATCCTTGTGAGGTGAGTGGGCGCAATGACATTTAGGTAATGGTGTGGCAAGTTATCTGATGTGAACCATGTTAATTTTGAATCTTGGGGGTGGCTCTAAGAGTTGAGGGGGTGGAGGTCGTGGTTGTTGAGTAGGCGGTGAGGGAAGGACTGTGGAAATGGATGTTGGTGAAGTAGGGTCCTCATCAAGAAGGTCATCATTGTCAAAGTTGGCTTCAAGAGGACACAACTGGATAAGGAAGATTTTTAAAGAATTGTAGTTCTCCACATCGTGCCCTAGCACACAATGGTAGGCAACTTGCCCTCTTCCTAGAGGGAAAAAGCGGATCGGGGAAGAGGGAAAGTTTCCCGGGAGATAACGAAGGTCTGTGAAGGTAAATGGCATGGTTCGTGTAGGGGGTGTGAGGGACAAAGACTAAAGTGCAGTGGGTAGTGAAGAAGTTGCTAAGGGTATTGGAGGTATGAGCGGTAAAGATGTTGCAGGTGTGGGTGTAAGTCGTGTCGAGCACCTGGGTATGTTAGAGGTGTGTGAGGAAGGAATGGGCTGTTATGTTTTTGGTTTATTGATGGGTGGAGGTTTCTTGACCGTGTTAGGAGGTTGAGGTCCTAAAACAGACAGAAAGGGTGAAGGTGATGCAGGTATGATTGGCACAATTGGGGTATGAGTTCTATGGGTTTGGTTCTTCTGTTTGGGTGCTAGAGTAGGTTTGGTGTTGACTTTGGAGGATGTAGCTAAATCTATTTTGATAGGTGGATGAGTAAGGCTGGTGGTTGGGGTGACCCCTAAGGGAGTGATAGGGTTAGTCGATGAAGATGATGTAGGTGCGGGTTTGGATTTAGATGTATGTTGGGTTATGGGTGAGGGTGTATGTTGAGTTGTGATAGGTATGGTGGAAGAAGTTGTGATAGAGGTGGTTGTGTTTGGTTTGATTGGTTGAAATATTTTTGGGTAGATGGTGGAAGTATCAGCAAGTGACATCTGCATTTGCATTGAGACAAGAAGCAGAAGGTGCCCCCAAAGTAAGGCTCTATCCACATAATCTAAGTGATTAGCCAAGCGTGAGAATGGCACATCTGTAGGTGAAGTTGATGAGGACCTAATGGCTATTCCCATAAAATGTGTCTTAGAGATGGGGAATTTTTGGCTTTGGCTTATGTGGGTAAGAGAGCCGAAAGTAGGTTTGCGGGATCTTGGGTAGCTGATGGAGAATGTTCACCTAGAGGCAAATGTATCTCTACTGGATCTGTGATAGGTGGAGGAGAAAATGGGTGTTCCCTGTAGGTGGAGTAGATGATGGGTGCTCCTCCATGGACCGAATAAATCTGTGGGTAATGACTCCCTAGGTGGAGAATCTAGGTGAAATGGTCTCGATATTAGCGGAAGGCTCCTCCACAGGTGAGGAAGGAGGTGAAAGGTGTTCCTCTGTGGGTGGAGGAATAGGTGAGGTAGGTTCCAATGCAGAAGGAGGATTTCAAGCAAGAATTTTTTCTATGAAAGGAATATGAGGTAATTGGGAAGCAATGGGTGTGTCGTTGAAAATAGCGTGGACCTTGCGGGTATGGCTATCATGAGTTGAGGTCTCACCGGTTTGATCAGATGAAGGGGCATGATTGGGAAAGGGTTTCTTGAAGATATGTAGGTTTTGATTGGTAGGTGCATTAGGATTATCCACGGTTAACTCACCTTTCTCAAGAATTTCTTAGACAATGTTTTTGAAAGTGATGCAATTGCCATCACTATGACCCTATACCTAATGATAGTTACAGAAGTCATTTTCTTTATACCATGCGGGCATGGGGCGAGTAGGGTCAAAACCAGTGTGTGGTTTTATAGGCAGAAGGGTGATGGCCCCTTTGATGAGATTTTATAAGATAGAAGAGTAAGGCTCCCCAATTGGGGTGTATTTCCATTGTTCTCGTCTGAATTGAAAAGTTTGGACGAGTGAGAGATTAGATGAGGGGCTAGCTTGATTTGATAGATGAGCCAGGCTGGCTTTGAGTACCACTGTATTAGCGGTCCCCTTAGCCTTTGAATAATTATTCTATGGTTTGGAAGAAGAAGAGGTATCATTCGACTTGAATGTCGAATTCTTATTGCGTAATTGGATTTTCTTCTCTTTGATGGCCCAAATCTCTAACTTTCGTGCCATGGTGAATGCTTCGTCGAATGTTCGGAAAGTCTGGACCTACAGGGTCAGTGAGATATGTCTAGCACAAGCCCACGTGAAGAGCTCAATGAGTTTGGTTTACAGTAGTTGGAACATGATTTGATTAATCAGGCTACACCAGCGAGTAACAAAATTTGTGATAAATTCATCATCATACTAACACGTGGAGTATAGGTCAGTCATGGTAACCTTCTTAAGGATATTGATGGATAAGTGATCCAAGAAGGCTTGGGATATCTGATTAAATGAAAATATAGAGTGTCTAGGTAGCCCACTATACCAATCTAACGTAGGTCCAGTCAGAGACATGGGAAAGGTCCTTAAGAGCAAAGAATCATCGTGGGTGATTAGGTAACACCCATGTTTGAATGACCGCAAATGTTGTTGCGGGTCTTCCTTACTATTGAAACAGTTGAATTTAGGCATTTCCTAATGCATGGGATATGGATGGATATAAATAGATGGGTGGATAGACTCATTACAAATCTCATCATAGGTGAGAGTGTTATGAGAGCCAAGGACCGATGCCTACAATGTTTGTATCTTGTCAATCATTAATTTGATTAGGTCGTTGGTAGGTTGTGATGGTTGGGTGCCTCCTGTAGCGTAAGAGGGTTGGTGTTAGGCATACGATGAGGGTGACATTCCAGTATATGGTAGTGCCATGTAGGTGGATTGAGAAGAAGGTAGTGAAATAGGGGGTACGTACCCAAAGTGAATAATAGATGAAACAGGAGGTTGCTGATAGTACATATATAGAGGTGGAAGGGTCATGGTAACCCTAGTGGCAATGGGGGCTAACGATTGTGGAATAGAAAGGACAATGCTTTGAAAAGGGGTAGGGGTCACTAATACACGGGAGATGGTAATGTATCTATGGGTATATGCAAGACAATAGGGGAAAATGAGGTTGTGTTCTGGGTGGTTGACGAAGGTATGGTGGATGTGGCGGGTGCAATGGATGTAGCAGACATGGAAGTTATAACGGGTATAGGACCTAGCTACAAAATGATTGGGGTAAGGTAGATGCGGGCAGTGTGGAGCTAGATGGGGCTGACACGGGAGTTAGAATGAGAGTTGGGGGATAGATATGGGCATGCCATATATCAATTGACCCGATGAATCTCTAGTGGACGAGTGGGAAAGATAAAATTGCAAGGTGGCAAGGTTTTGGTCAAGGAGTGATGTGAACTCCTCATCTTTGTAGTGATAGTGATAGGTTGGATAGGATCCATGGCGGGTGATAAAATGGAAGGTGGTGAAGGGCTAGGTGGAAGTGGTTGACAACTAGTGTGGAATATGAGGGCGTTTGCTTGTCGATGCGTCATTACCATGTGAATAGGTACTAACATGGTAAGATTGCTTTCTATAAGTGCCACATAAATACAACACAGGTAGGATAAATAGGTGGCGGTGGGTGAATTAGGGTTAAAACGTCAGTTGGAAAATGACACAGATAACTGATGCCGATTAGGCTAAACTGACACCGATCACGATAACCGCTGCCGATCACTTGTGGAAAATGGACAGATTGGTAAAAAAAAGGTATAAGGACAAATTTTCCAGGTATGCCAAATACTTATGAGATTTACCAGTCAATGAGAATGATGATAGTGACAGGGGACTACGAATAGTCGAAGAAGGTGAATAGATGTCTTTTTTGGTAGATTAACCAAAATGACTAGGAACCGACGCTAGTTGGGTATAAGCAATGATGATTAGAGGGTAACCAACGATGGTTGTTGGACTGACACCGATCACTGTGAAATTGAAACAGGGATGAAAGAAAAGTGGCTGTGAATTAAAATCTCATGTGGAATCAAACCCATAATGCTAAGAATGATGATAATATGGTCGAGCACACTCGGATGAAAGTGGAATACACCAACTGTGAGAAGGAGCATGTAAGGAGAAACCAAAAAAATGAAGAATGTGACCTCTCACCTCAAAATTCAAGCCAAGTAGAAACACGAAGAAAAATGTGATCCTAAGAATGTCGTTTCTATTATATTTGTTTATCTTATGCTATTTAAGGACTGACTCATGAACTGTAGAATAGATTTTTTTTTGGTGAGGATGGCTTCCTATGAAGAAGGAGATCTAAAAGGTGAGGTTTCAGGTATGTTATGGTAGGGGCGGGATTCGCTCTGAAGTATGACTCAACAGAGCAACGAGCTGGGGAGTACATGCCAATCCTCAGATCAGTGTGATCATTGACATGTGTTCCTAGGAAAGATGTTGTTTAAGAATATGTATTTGTTTTGAATTTGTGAAATTTTTAAGACTCAAAGAGAGAGAGATGTGCTTTCTACAATTCATTTTTCAACCATCAGCTGGGAATGAATTCTAGAGTATATGTTTCCCTCAATTAATGTGAGCTAATGTAGAAAATCAAAATGAAATGCAATGATTTTAAAGCCCAAATCAAACTATGGAATTTGATGACACAAATAGATGAAGAGTGAGAGGATGCTCTTTCATTAAAATGTAGAAAACAATAAGAAATGGTTCTTTTTAAGTACACCAAAAGAAAGGTTCCTGTTGTTGCCAAATCACTGCACCCTCTGAATAGCAAGGATGTGAATAGGATGTTCGGTGTGATTGGGACACATGGGATCACCTCTCAAGCTGTGGGACTTGGGCTTGAGGTGAACCTCTGGAGAATGCCAGCTTCCTCTTCCTAAACTAAGTGTTGTACTACTCCTAGTGTAACAAAAATGATTATCTAATCCTACGCTAACATTTTCATGGGGTTTTAGGGAAAGAGATTTACAGAAATGAAACTATACTAGGGATGGTGATGCACCAAATAAAGGGTGTCTTCCAGACTCAGGAAGGGTTAATTTGAATAGGGTGTGTGCAACTTCACTTCACTCTTGACTTAGAGAGGGTATAGGATACCACAAACTAAGAGACACGCGTTCCCTTTGTTAAAATTTATCGGACCAGAAATATACCAGTTTCCAAGTGAAGAAGGATGAACTCAAGAAGGGTGAACAGACACCAAAACTCAACTGCATGCAATACTTCACCACTTGATAAGCACATAACTCCAAGAACCTGCAATAGAAACTTAAACTTGCACAATGTACCTGCAAGTACGAGAAAGGCACAAAGAAGCATAAAAGGATGAAAGGACCAAAATTAGTCACAAAACACACACTTTTATTGCTTCAATAACATGCATAATGCATCATACATTCAGAAGAGGCAATAGTTGCCATTACAGTCTTGAAGAGGAGGCTTGAAAGTTCTCTCAACACACAAGAACAACTTGTAGAAGAGAGAGGATTCTTGAAAAGTATACACTTGCCTAAGATATCTAACTGTCCAACTTGTCTGAACTGTTGGAACCCTTTGAAATGAGCTTCCAACTTACATTTATAGAAGAATATGTGAGAAAGAAGAGGAAATGGTCATAATTACATTCCTAAAATGAAGGCCCGTGATGTATTTATTACAATTAGTTGAACCACTTGAGAAGGTTCCATCATGGGTCATTAATTGCCTGATGACCTAGTCTTCTTAATTAATTAAAAGAATATTTAAATAAAATATTTAAATAATAATAATAAATATTATTATTAAAATATTTAAATAAAAATATTAATTTAATTAACATAATGTCGGGACCCCCTGTTGACCCGTTTGACTTGAAGAGGGGGGGTCCATGTGGATAAGTCTGCACATAGCCAAACTCGATGAGCTTGAATCCTCTAACTCGATGTTGCACTTGATTTTTGACCCCACACTAACTCTTTCCTTGCCTTGGTAATCGGGATCTTTTGCATTGAGTCCTTCGAATGGCGAGCTATCAAACTCGATTCTTATCATTTTCCTCTGTTAACTCAAGGCCATTTATGCATTCCACGTTCAAACTTCATGAAACATCACCATGAGCTCCTGCGAAAGTCACCGAGCTCTTCATCCAGCAAACGATCTTACCTTTCCTGGGCTCAAACTCACTTGAATACCGAGCTTAACCCAATATTTCTAAAAAGAATGGTTTTACCACAATGCTCAGGATTCTTCCTCATCATATAACACTTGTAGTAAGAATGTTTTGGCTTTGCCATAATAAGCACAATTTGTACCTTCCAAACGATGAGAAAATGCCATTATCAATAAAGACCTAGTGCTGCCATGATGATGACCCAAGCTCATGCCCATAACATGTCGATAGACACCCTTGAGACTGATTTTTGGCCAAAGAACCCTTCGGTATTTTGGCAGTGCACTCGGCAATCTCGGCTCCAATCAACAATTATGCCACTATTGGGATCTTAGTATGGCATAGGTAGCTGTGAGCTACACCATATACTCATTTTTCCAGAAACTAAAAAGATCCTTTATGTTGCAATCTGCAACACATAAAAGAAGCCCTTCAAAAAATACATTGAACAACTGGGGCAACCAAGAGGACCTTGGAAAAATGTACAGGTAACAACCATATGAATTCTTCCTTAGTCGTGGATCAAAGCTAATAGAAATAAGCTAGATAAAATTAGCTTGAAACTGCAGTATAATCATCCATTGTAAAAAAAAACACGCTTCTCGAATGCAGTAAAGAATACGTTTAATGTCGATTGGACGTACATAATGGAAGGGTATAAATATTGCCTACTACCCACAGAGTTTCTCAAAGAGACCATTTACAAGTAATAAGGATGTAGCATGCAAAACGGCCAACCAGGTATTTCAGAGTTGACCTTCACATTCAATTCGTTTCTAGGAGAAGAAGTGTTGAGCAATATGAATCGTTTCATTCTGCACCGTAATAAACCTTCATCTCCTGAATCGGGAAATTTTATGAAGCCTTGAATAGCGTGACTCTAATCCATCATACATGGCAGTGATATTTGTTTCTTGCAGCTGCCATTTGATACTAAACAGATAACAACATAGTTGGTCAACCTGCTTGCTGGAAGCACTCAAAAAAACTTCTACTGTTCTGCAACATGCCTGCTGCCTGTTGCGTGGGAGTTTGTCTCGCGACCACCAAACCATTAGAGCCCAAACATCTGTAGACTCATTCACTTCACGGCTCCTCGATGTATGTTCATACCCTGTTCCAAAGCTCTTATTGTGGCACAGGCTAGAAGTATGCTGGCAAAGGCGAACTGATCAGGTCGGACATCAGTTTGTTGCATTCGGTGAAACAATATCAACGCCTCATGAGGAAACCTGTGTTTTCTGTAAGCTCTAATTATGGTATTCCATGAGAAGGCGTCTCTTTCTTATGAGCCTAAAACATACTTTTTCCAACGTCGACCCATCTTCAACCATCTCACCATCATCCTCCCTTATCGCTTGAGGATTACTCACCGCCCAATTTGCAACTGCCACTTTAATTCTCCTAATGACTCGCACAATGACTCAGACCACTCCAGGCTACATGGAATTCTCATGATGGATATCCATCGTAATATTTCCCATGCTTGGCAGTTTGATCCGATTTCTCCCATTCACGGAAGTTTGATCATGGTTTACCAAACCAATATTTCCACTTGGTGGTGCTTGCCTGAATCTCCCCCGCGTGGAATTTCTTCTTTGGCTTGCCATCCATGAAAACCCACTTGGCATTCCAGCTCCGAATCCCCGCATAATGGCTCGGCCAAATTAATCCACGGGCCCCGGCCTCAGCTTCGCCACGCAACCTTGGCAAGATAGTAAAATATTTCCCATGCATGGGATTACCTACTCGGTCTGCCATGATCGTGCTCCCGATTTTTTCTCCTACCAAGTTTTCCTTCATCAGATTTGAGGATAACATTAAACTCTCAGTGTAAAAATTTCAGCTGTAGCTTGTAAGGTGTGATAATTTCAACAGAAATCTTTATGCTTGCCAACCTAGTGACTCGTTGATGTTGCTCATATAATTGCAATGCAAATTGTGCCTCATGAATATTCTGATATGAAATAGTTCCACCTCTATGAGATTCGCTTCCATGAGTTACATCGTAAAACAAGTAAGGTCTCGATAGAGAATATTTGTAATAAATTTCATCAAGTCTCCTGGTAACACTCTTACTGTCACTTAATCGATTTTCATAAAAATATCTTGAAGGAAAATCCCGAATTTGAGGATGCATTCGATGCTGAACAGATAAAAACATCGTTGGACGACCTGCTTGCTGGAAGTGCTCAAAATAACTTCTGCTATACTGCAACATGTCAACTGCCTGTTCACCAAATGCTCGGCCGAGGAAGGTCTGAACAACATCAGCGAAAATATATATACTGTATTCACTAATACCCTAGCCCGGCATTCTTGCTGCCTCTGCGAGCTTACCATTGTAAAATTATTTCGAGTAGGCCTCCCAGTTTTGCATTAATCAATGAGCCCTGGAATTGTATCCTAGAAACCATCTTTAATGCATCCACACGAAACAAGTTGCCTTGAATTATCCATCATGCTCGATGAGTCCCATTGATAGGGCTCCATCACGTATCTCTATTTATGCAACGATCTCCATTCATTTTATGGCACTCTTGATGCCTTGGCTTGCATTTGAATCACCCTAGCTCTGTAGAATGTGTCCTAAAAGAAGCTCACCACATGATCTCCAAAATGAACGAGTCACGAAGATGAGTTGAACTCCTTATCTCTGCCTTTGCTTCCGCCTATACTTGAACCTTTCCAATTCACTAAGAATTTATTGATAGCTCAAACTTTGACTCTCCCTAACTCGGCTTTAACTTCCGCCTGCATCGATCTCTTCCTAGATCCTTATAGAGTTCCCTTCATTCGTCAATTTTCAACGAGCTATATTTTGCATTAACAAGACCTCATCGAGCTCTTACAACTGAGAGTCTCTACCGAGATGACTATCAATTTGACACCGGGTTCTCTATCAACTCGACCCCGAACTCTTTACTGAGTTGAGATCAACTGGGTGCCTTTTGATACTAGGTGATCTCTCATATGTAATTTAAGAATTATTTTTAATTATTGCATCTCGATAATAACCGAAGGTGGGTTCCTGGGACTATTTTTATTTCATTTTGAACGTGATAGGACCCCATTGTCCAATCTTGCCATGTGTGCAAAATTGGATAACATTTTTGGTGACCTCTCGGGGATGATTGCCTACTAAGCATGATTCCAGTAGCCTTAAGTCATCCATTGGGCATGGAGTCATGTTGGAATCCTGAAAGTAGTATGATTTTCTTTGACACATCCCAAAATTTCTTTGAGCATTGCCGATATCCTGGACCTCCCTGGAATGCTAAGCATGAAGTATACTGAATCTGTTGAATGCTTGACATCCATGGAACACTACAAAAATTTGAATGAAGTAGATTTTGAACTGTTATGGAAACCTTGAACCTTTCTTCTCCTTGACACCTTCCAATGATGAAACAAAGTGCGAACAACACACAAAACACAACAACAAGGAAAGCAAAACAACAACACACAACAATGTGCATAAGCACTTGGAGGAAAACACCTAATTTAACTATACAGGGTGGAACACTTCTCAAAAACAAGCTTTGAGATGTATCCCATTCACATGAATGGGCAGTTCTTCTCCATTGAGCCTAGATAGATGAAATGAATTTGCCTCTTTGCAACTTGTGATGATGTATGGCCCACTCCAGAGAGCGTCAAACTTGGCATGCTTGCCTGGTTTGGCCCTGTCTTCATCCCATTTGAGAACTAAATCTCCCTCTTAAAAATTCCTGTCGGATGCCTTCTTGTCAAAATATTTCTTAACTTGAGCCTAATGCTACTCCAAAGTTTTCATAGCCTTTTCTCGTACTTCCTCTAACTCCATGAGTTCAGCAAACCTTATTGTCAGAGGATCACTCTCTATAACTTCAAGTTGATGAGCTAACTCCAAAGAAGGTAACTCCAATGAGAGTGGGAGTTTTGCCTCTCTTCCATATACAAGAACGAAAGGAGAATTTCCGATGGCCCTTTTAGGTGTGATCCGATCTGCCCATAAGGCGGTCTTAAGCTGTGTATGCCAAGTCCTCTTGTTAGTCTCCATTGTGTGCTTAATAATCCTTATGAGGTTTTTGTTGCTAGACTCAGCCAATCCGTTTCCTTGAGGATAGTAATTGGACGAAGTTTTGAGGTATACCCCATTTTTAACAGCCCATTCACTCAATTTCATACCAAGAAAAGCCAGCGCATTGTCTGAAATGACTGTAAACGGAACACCAAACCTCATCATTATACCCTCCAAAAAATCTAGAACTGCCTTTTCATTTCTCTCTTTTAATGCTACCACCTTTGTCCATCGAGTAAAATAGTCTGTTGTGGTAAGGACCCACTTATGTCCATCATTGGATGGAGGATTAATCATTCTGATGAAGTCCAACCCCCATTGAACAAAGGGTTGATCCACTTGAATTAGATGCAATGGAAGAGCACAGCCTTCGCTACTTACCAGAAAAAGGCACATTCCTTACATTTCCTTACCCAAAGATGGGCATCCTTGAATAAATCCGCCAATAGTAGCCAGCTCGCATGATCTTGGTAGCTGTTGTTCATGTGGAATAATGTCCTCCAGATAAGCCATTATGAAACTCTTCTAGTATCTTACTGACTTGTTCTGGTCCTATGCACCGAAGGAGGACGCCGTTCAAATCTTTTCGAAAGAGAACGCTATCTACCAAAACATATGGGATAGATTGAAGATGGAAAGTTCACCTTTGGTTTTTATCCATGTCTACCGGATATGCTCCCGAGAAGAGGAAACTCTTCATTTTGGATAACCAATCAGCTTGATCAACATTCTCATCAGTATTTAGGAGTGTCACGTCCTCATTACTTTTTGATTCCATGTCTGTTGCAAGTTGTTGACATAAACCCTTACCTCTGACAAGTTTAGTGACTTTGATGTGCACGTCATACTCCATTACCTTCATGATCCATCCAGCACGCTTTTCATTCATTTCTTTGTTCAGCAAAAACTCCTTGACACCTGGATGAGACACCATCAGATGAATCTTGTTGTTGGACAACATGTGCTTGAATTTCTTCAAAGCTCGAATAACCGCAAAGACTTGCTTTTCAATGAATGAGTATTTGAACTCGTAGTCTTTGAGGGATTGACTGAAGAAAGCGATTGGTTGCTCCATCAGGTTGTTGTTTTGTTGGGTGAGGATCCCTGAAATGCTCTCTTGACCTGCAAAAGCATAAAGGATAAAATATTTGTCAAACCTAGGGTTCACAAGCGTGGGAGCTTGAGAAATGGCTATTTTGATGGCTTCAAAGCTTTCTCATCCTTCCTTTTCCATGAGAATGGAATGTTTTTCTTTAGCATGGCTATCAGTGGTTTAGCCAATGTCGCGAATTGAGGGATGAATCACCGCATGAAATTTATGGTTCCCAAAAAACTCTGGAGGCCCTTCTTGTGACTTGGGAGAGATAAGGACATAATTGAATGAATCCTAGCTGGATTGATTGATAATCCTTCTGCTGAAACCACATGCCCCAACAATTTTCCCTTGTGCACTGTGAAAATATATTTCTTGGGGTTAAGTGAAACCCCAAATTCCCTACACCTTTGGAAAACTATCCTTAGATGCGTGATGTGATCTTCTACATGCTTAGAGTATATAGTTATATCATCAAGGTATACTAAAATAATATCATTGATTAGTCCCTTAAATGCCATGTCCATGGCTCTTTTGAAAGTAGCCCCAAAGCATTGGACAATCCGAATGGCATTTTATTGTAGGCATACGTGCCCCACTTGGTAGTGAAAGCCGTTTTGAATTGGTCGGATTCTTGGACTAGGATTTGATTGTAACCTGAATATCCATCAAGCAAAGAAAATCTTTGAGCTCCTGCCACCATTTGAAGGATCTGCTCCATCGATGGAAGAGGATAATGGTCTTTTAATGATGCACAATTCAAATCCCTGAAATCTATGCATAACCGGATCTCTCCGTTCTTCTTCCTCACGGGCACCAAATTGGCTACCCATGAGGAATGCTTGATGGGAAAAATTATACAGGCCTCAATGAGCTTGGTTAGCTCCTTTCTCATTAGTGGCTCAATTTTGGGATTAATTGGTCTCTGTTTAACTGGCTTAGCATTAGGATCCAGTTTGATGGTATGTTGTGCTAGACCTGGATCAAAACCACGTAGATCTTTATAGCTCCATGCAAATATGTCATGATACTCTTGACAAATTTTGATGAAAGCTTCTTTCTCTTTAGAAGTACACACTTTTCCGATCTTGAGAAATTTTTCATTTGATACTTCAACTTCCTCAAAATATTCTTCTCTGACCACCATGTTAGGGCTTTGTCTTGTGGCTTGGTCATCTGAATTGAAAATGGATTCCAAAGTGACTAAACCTTTTGGTAACTTTTTGCTTTTCAATTGAATAATTTTCTCACCATATGACTCCTGCAACTTATCTTGATTCTTTGTAGCAAACTCCGCCTCTTCTTGTAGGAAGAGGACAATTTGTTTGTCACTATCAAACACTTGCCAACTACTCACATTATCAGGGACTGCTGGTCGAACCACCATTTTAACAAATTGCTGCCCTCCTTTCATGATATCAACTGGTATGTTGTATTGTGAACCAATTGTAGCAAGCCTATCTGCATCTTGATTTTGATCTCTAGGGATTGCATGGATTCCAAAAGCTTCGAAATCTTCAATCAGGTCCCAGACTCGGTTCTTGTATGATCTTAAAAGATAATTTTTGATGCACTACGTGCCGAAACTTGATGAACAACTAACTCACTATCTCCAAAAACAGTCAGGGCCTTGATTCCCTTCCTTTGGGCTAGCTGAATTCCTTGCACAAGAGCCTCGTATTCAGCAACATTGTTAGTGCAACTGAATTGCAATGGAAAGATGAGAAGTACTTATCTCCCTCTGGAGAAATTAACATAACACCAGCACCAGATCCATTCTTACTTCTTGAGCCATCGAAGAACAATTGCCATAGTCCTTTAGAATCACTTGGTGTTTTGACAAGTTGTGGTATGATCGTATCTTCTTCATGGATACAGTAAGTACCTAATCCTATTTCTTCCAAAACCAACAAACCAACTTCTTCTTCTTCCAATACATCAGCGTAGGGATCATATTGATGATATCTACTTACTTCATCCAGAAAAGTATCAGGAACTTCTTCAACAAGGGTGGTTGGTTCATGATCGGCATCTTCCTCTTTGGGATCGCCGATGGTGTAATTTCCATTTATGGGACTAGCAGTGTAGGGTTCTACATGATTATGGCAGATTGGTTCTACCCTTATAGTTACTTTGGTTCCGTATCGAGTCCTGAGAATCATATGTGACCAATCGGCTGATAGGTAACCGCCCATCTTGGCAGTGAAATCCCGTGATAGGCAGATGGCAAAGAGGGGAGGGAGATCAATGACCGATATGTCTTGGGTGAATGAAAACTTGGGCATGCATGAATAGTAAGTTGAAGTCCTTTGATAACCCCAACAGTCTTAACAACATTGTGCCATCCAAATTTGAATAACCCCTCTTGTAATCGGGTGCATATTGTATGCCTAGTACATCATCGTAATTTGTTTCGGCATGTGAGCTACGGCACCAGAATCGATCATGTAATTATGTACCAGGTGGTCGCCAATGATCAAGGAAATGTAGAATGGTGGTGGTTTGTTTACCGTAGGAATGATTTTCCCTTCCGTTTGACACAAATTTCTAGTATTTGTCACTCCATGGCTTGGTGATCCGCTAGTTTTACTAAAACTATTCGAGCTTCTCAACAACAGGTTTCTTTGGGAAGGGATCGAGAGTGCATCCCACATGGTAACACTCAGTTGGTTTTCTTCATTTGTTCTACTATGCTGAAGGGAATTGCTCCAACTTTGATGACACTTTTTTGGGCATTGGGGTCCTCCTTTGGAAAAATTTTGTTGGGTATCGTGATGCCTGGAGAACCATCTTTCCCTGTGGTGTGGCTAGCCGGTGTTTCTGGTGATTTCTTTCCCACATTTTTATCAACTGCCATTTGTAACCCAGGTTGAGAAGTGGATGCTAGATCAGCTTTGAGAGGTTGAGGCTCCATTGCTCTTTTCTTGGAACGAGTTTTTGTTGCCACTGATGAAGAATCTATATTCAACCCATAAAAATCTTCTGCTTGCCAGTTTAGCAACGTGGATTCTTCAAGTGCCTATGGTTGATCTACTGCTTCTTACGTAGATGAATTGTTTGTTAACTTTGAAGGGAAGATACACTTTGAACCATAAGGGCCTGGCTAAGAACCCCATTGGGAAAAAGATTTTGATTGTGAGGTTGAGAGCAAGGATAACACCATTCGTAGTCTTGAACTAGATTATTTTGAACAGTACTATAGCTCTAGATGAGCTAGCTGCAAGAGGGTTCCGAAAGTTCAAGGGCCTGACATTTGTAACTTGACTTGTAGTTTGATTTTGAGGCTGATTATTCCCTTGAAAAGGAGAACGGTTAGCTTGATATTGCTGATTTTGTGGCTGATATGGATGATTGTATTGAAATTGTTGCCTTTTGAGTGCAACGAGCTCATTTCCAAAATTTTGTAGTAGTGACTTGACTTCAAATAGGTCATTTGAAGAGGCAGGGGAAGATTGATATGGTTGCTTGGAGTCTACTAGAATAGGAGCAATGATAGGCTGATGATTCGTAAGATCTGGAGAAAAGGGCATTGGTGGTTGTGGAGCTATCTTTCTATCCTGAATCAAAGAATTCTCTACACTTATGGAAACTTCGTAAGCATCAGGAAGTGTAGTCCCTCCCATGGATTGGATCATAACTGCTACATCACTATTCAAGGCTCACAAATAGTACAAGAATGCATTATGTGTAGAAGGCTTTACGAGCGCCGGAATCCTATTCCAAGTCCTGTGGAATCGGAAGTTGAAATCACTCATGTATTCTTGGGAAGCTCTCTTTATGGTAGTAAGTTGTTCCAAAAGTGATAGGTGATCACTTTTTCTTCGAATTGTTTACATAGCTTTTCTCCCAGCTCCTCCCAAGTGGTTATAGTGCCAACACCTAACCCATGAAACCATTGAAGCACTTTTCCCTTGAAAGAGGTAGCAAGAAGTCTAACTGCAATGTTGTCTTCGGTGATATTATGTACTACACAAGACTGCTTGCATTGAAAGGGGGAAAAACTTGGTTCCTCACCATAGCAATGAAAGGTTGATTGTTCTGGGTGGAGAAATCTTCCGTGAGGAGTTGAATGACCCCTACTAGGTAAATCTGCAACTGGGGATGTGGAAATGCCTCTTCTGCTTCTCTTTGGAGGAGACAAGGAAAGTTCAATATGCTAATACTTTCCTTTCTTTGAAGTAGCTCTTGTCTGAATTCTTTGCATAAGTTACTGCACTGAGATTTGGAATCCAGAGATATAGAGTCGCCAGGTACTTTGACTTGTGTAAGTGAGAAGAGAAGTACCAACTCTGTCCCACCGTGTGCCAAAAACTGTTGTCACCAAATCACTGCACCCTCCGAATGGCCAGGATGTGAATAGGATGTTCAGTGTGATTGGGACACATGGGATCACCTCTCAAGTTGTGGGACTTGGGCTCGAGGTGAACCTCCGAGAAGGCCAACTTCCTCTTCCTAAACTAAGTGTTGTACTACTCCTAGTGTAACAAAAATGATTATCTAATCCTACGCTAACATTTTCATGGGGTTTTAGGGAAAGAGATTTACAGAAATGAAACTATACTAGGGATGGTGATGCACCAAATAAAGGGTGTCTTCAGACTCAGGAAGGGTTAATTTGAAGAGGATGTGCACCACAGTCAACTTCACCTACTGCAACTTAGAGAGGGTACAGGATACCACAAACTAAGAGACACGCGTTCCCTTTGTTAAACTTTATCAGACCGAGAAATATACCAGTTTCCCAGTGAAGAAGGATGAACTCAAGAAGGGTGAACAGACACCACAACTCAACTGCATGCAATACTTCACCACTCGATAAGCACAGAACTCCAAGAACCTGCAATAGAAACTTAAACTTGCACAGTGTACCTACAAGTACGAGAAAGGCACAAAGAAGCATAAAAGGATGAAAGGACTGAGATTAGTCACAAAACACACACTTTTATTGCTTCAATAACATGCACAATGCATCATACATTCAGAAGAGGCAATAGTTGCCATTACAGTCTTGAAGAGGAGGCTTGAAAGTTCTCTCAACACACAAGAACAACTTGCAGAAGAGAGAGGATTCTTGAAAAGTATACACTTGCCTGAGATATCTAACTGTCCAACTTGTCTGAACTGTTGGAACCCTTTGAAATGAGCTTCCAACTTACATTTATAGAAGAATATGTGAGAAAGAAGAGGAAATGGTCATAATTACATTCCTAAAATGAAGGCCCATGATGTATTTATTACAGTTAGTTGAACCACTTGAGAAGGTTCCATCATGGGTCATTAATTGCCTGATGACCTAGTCTTCTTAATTAATTAAAAGAATATTTAAATAAAATATTTAAATAATAATAATAAATATTATTATTAAAATATTTAAATAAAAATATTAAATTAATTAACATAATGTCGGGACCCCCCGTTGACCCGTTTGACTTGAAGAGGAGGGGGGTCCATGTGGATAGAGTCTGCACATAGCCAAACTCGATGAGCTTCGAATCCTCTAACTCGGTGTTGCACTCGATTTTTGACCCCGCACTAACTCTTTCCTTGCCTTGGTAATCGGGCTCTTTTGCATTGAGTCCTTCGAATGGCGAGCTATCAAACTCGATTCTTATCATTTTCCTCTGGTTAACTCGAGGCCATTTATGCATTCCATGTTCAAACTTCATGAAACATCACCACGAGCTCCCTGCGAAGTCACCAAGCTCTTCATCCAGCAAACGATCTTACCTTTCCTGGGCTCAAACTCACTTGAATACCGAGCTTAACCCAATATTTCTAAAAAGAATGGTTTTACCACAATGCTCAGGATTCTTCCTCATCATATAACACTTGTAGTAAGAATGTTTTGGATTTTCCATAATAAGCACAATTTGTACCTTCCAAATGATGAGAAAATGCCATTATCAATAAAGACCTAGTGCTTTGCGATGATGATGACCCGGCTCATGCCCATAACATGTAAATAGACACCCTTGAGACTGATTTTTACCAAAGAACCTTTTGGTATTTTTGTAGTGCACTTGGAAATCTCGGCTCCAATCAACAATTATGCCACTATTGGGATCTTAGTATGGCATAGGTAGCTATGAGCTACACCATATACTCATTTTTTCATAAACTAAAAAGATCCTTTATGTTGCAATCTGCAACACATAAAAGAAGCCCTTCATAAAATACATTGAACAACTGGGGCAACCAAGAAGACCTTGGAAAAATGTACAGTAACAATCATATGAATTCTTCCTTAGTTTGTGGATCAAAGCTAATAGAAATAAGCTAGATAAAATTAGCTTGAAACTGCAGATAATCGTCCATCATTGTAAAAAAACACAGTTTCCTAAATCTGGTAAAAGGATTATTTTATTGTTTGATTTGAAGTACATAATGGAAGGGTATAAATATTGCCTACTACCCACGAGTTTCTCAAAGAGACCATTTACAAGTAACAAGGATGTAGAATGCAAAACAGCCAACCGTATTTGAGTTGACCTTCACATTCAATTCGTTTCTAGGAGAGAAGTGCTAAGCAATATGAATCATTTCATTCTGCACCGTAATAAACCTTCATCTCCTAATTCAGGGAAATTTTATGAAGCCTTGAATAGCGTGACTCCAATCCATCGTACATGGTAGTGATATTTGTTTCCTGTAGCTGCCATTCGATACTGAATAGATAACAACATAGTTGGTCAACCTGCTTGCTGGAAGCGCTCAAAAAAACTTCTACTGTACTGCAACATGCTGCCTGTTGCGTGGGAGTTTGTCTCGCGACCACCGAACCATCAGAGCCCGAACGTCTGCAGACTCATTCGCTTCATGGCTCCTCGATGTATGTTCATACCCTGTTCCAAAGCTCTTATTGTGGCACAGGCTAGAAGTATGCTGGAAAAGGCGAACTGATCAGGTCAGACATCTGTTTGTTGCATTCGGTGAAACAATATCAATGCCTCGTGAGGAAACCCGTGTTTTCTGTAAGCTGCAATTATGGTATTCCATGAGAAGGCATCTCTTTCTTGTGAGCCTGAAACATACTTTTTCCAACGTCGACCCATCTTCAACCATCTCGCCATCATCCTCCCTTATCGCTTGGAGGATTACTCGCCACCCAATTTGTAACTGCCACTTTAATTCTCCTGGTGACTCGCACAATGACTCGGACCACTCCAGGCTACGCAGAATTCTCATGACGGATATCCATCGTAATATTTCCCACGCTTGGCAGTTTGATCCGATTTCTCCCATTCACGGAAGTTTGATCATGGTTTACCAAACCAATATTTCCACTTGGCGGTGCTTGCCTGAATCTCCCCCGCGTGGAATTTCTTCTTTGGCTTGCCATCCACGAAAACCCACTTGGCATTCCAGCTCTGAATCCCCGCATAACGGCTCAGCCAAATTAATCCACGGGCCCTGGCCTCAACTTCACCATGCAACCTTGGCAAGATAGTAAAATATTTCCCATGCATGGGATTACCTACTCGGTCTGCCATGATCGTGCTCCCGATTTTTTCTCCTGCCGAGTTTTCCTTCATCAGATTTGAGGATAACATTAAACTCTCAGTGCAAACATTTCAGCTGTATCTTGGAAGGTGTGATAATTTCAACAAAAACCTTTATGCTTGCCAACCTAGTGACTCGTTGAAGATGCTCATATAATTTCAAAGCAAATTGTGCCTCATGAATATTCTGATATGAAATAGTTCCACCTCTATGAGATTCACTTCCATGAGTTGCATTGTAAAACAAGTAAGGTCTCGATAGAGAATCTTTGTAATAAATTTCATCAAGTCTCCTAGTAACACTCTTACTATCACTTAATCGATTTTCATAAAAATATCTTGAAGGAAAATCCCGAATTTGAGGATGCATTCGATCTTTGAGCAGATGATAAAAACATCGTTTGACGACCTGCTTCTGCCGGAAGTTCTCAAAATAACTTCTGCTATCTTTGACATGTCAACTTGCCTGTTCACCAAATGATCGGCCGAGGAAGGTCTGAACAACGTCAGCAAAATATATATACTGTATTCACTAATACCCTGGCCCGGCATTCTTGCTGCCTCTGTGAGCTTACCATTGTAAAATTATTTCGAGTAGGCCTCCCAGTTTTGCATTAATCAATGAGCCCTGGAATTGTATCCTAGAAACCATCTTTAATGCATCCACATGAAACAAGTTGCCTTGAATTATCCATCATGCTCGATGAGTCCCATTGATAGGGCTCCATCACGTATCTCTATTTACACAATGATCTCCATTCATTTTATGGCACTCTTGATGCCTTGGCTTGCATTTGAATCACCCTAGCTCTGTAGAATGTGTCCTAAAAGAAGCTCACCACATGATCTCCAAAATGAACGAGTCATGAAGATGAGTCGAACTCCTTATCTCTGCCTTCGCTTCCGCCTGTGCTTGAACCTTTCCAATTCATTGAGACTTTATTGATAGCTCGAACTTTGACTCTCCCTGACTCGGCTTTAACTTCCGCCTGCATCGATCTCTACCGAGATCCTTATAGAGTTCCCTTCATTCGTCAATTTTCAATGAGCTATATTTTGCATTAACAAGACCTCATCGAGCTCTTACAACTGAGAGTCTCTACCGAGATGACTATCAATTTGACACCGGGTTCTCTATCAACTTGACCCCGAACTCTTTACTGAGTTGAGATCAACTGGGTGCCTTTTGATACTAGGTGATCTCTCATATGCAATTTAAGAATTATTTTTAATTATTGCATCTCGATAATAACCGAAGGTGGGTTCCTGGGACTATTTTTTTCATTTTGAACGTGATAGGACCCCATTGTCCAATCTTGCCATGTGTGCAAAATTGGATAACAGTTACCAAGGAAGAAAATTAATGTGTATGCTTTTTAGAAGGGAAAAAAACACACAACTTTTCCTAGGAATGAATAAAATTCAAGGAACCTCGGATGGGTCCCACCAAGCATGCCAAAATGTTTCACCTTATTCTTAGACATTTCTTTGAAAATGATGAAATAGATAGGGTAACGGAGGAATACCTATTGAAATGTTTGTTGATAGGTTGTTGCGCGTGTATGACTTCTGAATCCACAACTGATCATGAGAGCTTCCTTTTGGCTAGGAGGAACTACCTGAAATGGAACACAAGACCACCAGAAAGAGTTAAATAGTATATGCAGTGAACTGCCTAGTGTGTGCTAGATCCGGGAAGTGTGATACTTCCTAGACAGGTTGTCAGTCTATTGTTTGAAATAACTTAATGCTAGTAATAAAGTAAATCCTATTGTAGTTAAAATGATTTAGGTATCTCATTTAAAACACAATAAGAAATATATAATCTAACAGGCTAGGTTAAAATAAGATCCGAAGGTCAAGTAACTAGTTTTGGGTCTCTACAAGTCTGACAGAGGTCTTAGGCAGGTCACAAGCGATTAAGGGTGATGCGGGAATAGGTGGGTAGGTTATTGTTCTAGGATGTATTGGTAAATACAAAGACCGATGCCAGTTAAGGGTGAATGACACCGGTTGGGATAACCGGTGCCATTCTGTGTGGGATATTGGGAATGTCACATAACGAGCTTTGATCTCCCTTATGATGACCGCACTGAGGACTAGGCTGGTCAGAATGAGGTATTAAGTTGTTTGGATGGGATTTGGTGAGGTTTTGATAGGGATATGGAGGGGTGAGTATTAATGGAGGTCAATGGGTGGTTGGGAGAACAAAGGATGAAAATACTATGATGTAATGAGTGAACTAGAGGAGTAAAATGTTTTACTTAGAATCTCACTCTAGATGCCTATAAGTGAGGAACGAAGGTGTTGATAAAAGGTTGAATCTGCGCAGAGGCTCACCAAATATTGGGAGCTCTTGCATGGGCTGCATGTGCTCTCCTTCTTACTTAATTGGATCAAATATGTGTTGGGGTGAGTGTCGGATGGTTGCTTTAGATGAATGTTGGATGTCTGTGTAAGAGAAAATGCATGATATCCTTCTTTGCATGTGTATTCTCCCTGAAACTTGTTCTCAAAAGATGTGATATCTTTGAGGAATCTTCCAACCTCAAAAATGAGGTTGTTTTGGGGGTTAAAAGGTGACCAATGTCTATTCTGGCTTAACCGGTGGTGGTTAAGGGTAACCGGCGTCAGTTATGGTGGGATTTCCTAGGTTTACTAAACTGGGCAGATCCCCTTGATTTTCTGGGATCTTGTGTGTTCGCCCTGCGGATTAGGATGGAAGCTTCTTTTAAGCATGTGGGAATGTGGTTAGAGAGAATGTAGGCATTGATTTTTAGGGTTTGGGTAAGTCTTAGTTAGTTATGGCAACTTACTAAGAATAGGTCTTAGGGTGAGGTGGCTGGATGAGGTGTCTAGGTCAGGTGGATATGTGGATATTATCCCAATTAGGATATTTAAATAATAAATATGGTGAGGATAATGAATTAATTTAATTTAAATAATTAAATTAATATTATAGTGGGGTGAAGGGGGCCATGGCTAGGTGAATGTGATGAAAGTGTTTATTTTTCAAGGGACCAAAGGGGAGTGTGACCTAATTTTGGTGTCTACAAAGGCATTATTTCGTAAACATGGGACACCCAAAATTGCACAAGATAATCAAGTTCCTTAAGCCATAACCATAGTAAAAAATAATGCACACACATAACTATAAATCATGCATGGAAAGTAATTATATCTAAATGTGATGAAAATCACATAGCATATGATATAAAAGAGCCATTGAAGTGATCATTGTAATTGCTACACAAAACACATGTGTTATTTCTATTAGTCCAAAAGATAACAATTACATAATATATATGTAACCAAGAGTAATGAGGAAAGAAATTAACTATAATGGAAATATAGCACCTGGATATAGTATGCAAAAGTAGATGTACCCAAAGGTTAGTAGTCTAGGTAAAGGTCAGGAAAACACTGTCATCTTGTCATTATGTGTATGTCCTGCATCATGCTCAATATACCATGTGAATGCATATACGTAAAGAAGAAATTTTATCTATTAAACTAAAGGAATAAGAAACATGTATAATGTAAGGTGTAAATAATGTATGCCATAGAAACAGGTCCTGAATGTTTTTATATTTTGAAAATATTTGTGTTTTTTATATTTTATGTGCATAACTATGTATAAGAGGAGGGAATAATATAAGCTACCAAAGTTCATCAAGGAGATTATCAATAACGGGTTTAAACCCAAATAGTCCAGAATCCACCATATTAGTAAATTTCTAGAAGTGTTTATCGATCAACAATCGGTAGTAACGAGTTGATCTTAGATTGAATGTCAATGTCAATGTATGTGAGAGAGGTATCATCCCTATAACAATTGGGATCAGAATAAGCTAAATCATTCAAATTCCTAGTATGGGCATGGACCTAGATAAAGTGAGAGTAGCCCCTACTAGTAGGTGAACTTGGAACCCTAAGCCAGAGACGAAGACTATAGAATTTAGTGGGAAGCAACATGATGAATAAAAGAGATTGAATACCACAACCAAAGAATGAAACCATAAGGCCACTAGTGTTATAGTTGTGATGTTTGATTACGAGAGGTTAGGTTCACTAAATTATTTCACCCTTTTTAATTTAAGAATGTTTTATTTAACATGCATAAAAAGGATGAATAATGTTACAGTGATTATTCTAATTTAATTAACTTCCAACATTAATTACACAAATCAAAATAATACTTTTCAAAGTGACAAGTGACCTAAAAATGTCAAAACATAAGAAAGGGAGGGAAATTAGTTGATTCTGTGTGGATTTAGAAGAGTGTGGGTGATTTGAATGCAGGAAAAAGAAGATCTAGAACTAGAAATTCTTCATCTCTTAAACTATGATCTGAAACTAAACTTGGTCAAAACCATACAACTCAATCAATAGCATCCATATGGTCCTAACCCTATTATAGAGTCCGGGACTTGCTTAAAATATAGTTCGGAAATTCTGAGTGCTTCACCTTCTTGGGAATGTATGTCATTTTTTATCGGTCTTCTTTGTTTGTCTTCATAATGACTCTATAAACTCTACTCAAACCCTCAATATCTTGTAGTTTAATAAAGAGTTCCTAAAAAACAAAGTTATTTGGGTTTTGGTAACCCTTGTGAACTGCCATCATCACCACTAATTCGAATAGGTCTTAAACCACACATCATTCTCCTAACATGTGATATCTACCATAGTGCACTCAAAATTTGGCAATCGTGTTTTGACAATGACTTGCTTAAGTTTCATACTTGCTGAAATGCTTGGAAAGAGTCACTTTAATTTATTGTATTATGAAAATTGAGACTCTTAAACCTATAAGGAGAGTTCAGACCTGTATAGGGTGTTACAATAATGGATATTCTTGAGTTATTTCATTGTTTAGGGATCTTTAGGTAACTTTAGTGTTAGCGTTTTCATAAGGATTTCATAAAGTGTCGAGTCCTTTAAATGAGGTGTGATTTACTTGCTTAAATATGCTTTTGAAGGGTATTATGACATGAGAGACCAAAAAAGGGGTGTGTTTGTTGACATGAAGGTGATGAAATTAAAAGAAGTGATCCACAACTTGTCGGTCTAAAATTGTATGGTAGGGTCGATATGTATATTTTTACATCCTCGCCAAGAATGAAAATTTTGACCAAAAGAGAGAAAAACACACTTTGACTTTAAGGGCATAAGCATAGATGTTTCTAGATGAATTTTTGTATCTAAATTTCAGAAATCGTCGACATAGATGTGTGCAAAGATAAGCAAGCACGTGAAATTCTATCATGGTGTGCTAAGAAAGAGTGGGGAATGTGCATTTATCCATAAAAGTGTGTAATGTCAAGATTAGTAGTGTTAAAGGATGGATTTGTTGGTGTGAGTGGAATTTTATTCACCTATTATTTATTTATTAGGTGTATTTCCACCTCACTAGGTGAGTCATCTCACTTAGGTGGGAGCATGGATCATAGGTGTCATATTAGTTATGACAGATTCCCTTATGGAATTTTTCATATGTGTAAGTATGCGTCATAGGAGTTACATTCCCATTTGGGAAAGTAACTCCTTTTAGCTATCATGGAGGCATCATTAGTTGCATGGGAGTTACTCATCACTCCCATATATGTACACCTTTCCTACTTGATCTATGAGCATGGGTTTTGAGCCCTTTTTCTCTTGTTACGTGCATATTGTCTCCATGGTTGAGTTTTCACTTGAATCTTGAAGCTACACCATTCCGCAGTTGAATGCAACTCCTTAATATACACGGATTCCCTCCATATCTTCATCCTTACTCCCTACATTATGGTATCGAGCTGGAAGATTGGAATCATGTTGCTCGCTTGATTGTCTACTACTCACCGCTCATTCTTTCTTGTGTTCTACATGCATTTTTAAGAGATTTGTGTACTTGGTTTGGTGTTCTCCTTACTGGTCTCTCTTTGTGTTCAAGTTCAGTCCAAAATTGTAGCAAAAATTTAGAGGTTGAAGGTGTTGGTTTGGTGTTTTATAAGGCTGAAAGATCCTCCTTAAGGGCCCAACTTGGCCCCAACTTATAGAGGTGGGAACCAAGTTGTCCCACATCTCGACTTGCCTTGTTTGACAACTTGTTGTTTGCTTCATTATTGACTTGTTTTTTTGCTCTTGTATTGTTTTTGGTCGACTGTATCACTTGTGGCACTTTGTGCTTCGTGTTTTTTTCTTGTGACCTATATTTTACTCGTGATTCATTGTTGACTAAGTTTTTTCTTGTGCTTTTGCATTGGCTCAACTTGGTTGGGCTCGGTTATTAGTTTCACGCGTAACTTCATGCATTAGCTTATGTTTATTTGGTCTTTGACTCTCGACATCTCATTACATTGGTCGGGGTCTTCATTGTATTTTCGAGTAGAACTGGTTGTGTTTCCCTCTTGTTGGTTTGCTCGGGTTTCATTATTGCATTCTACGATCTGCCGCAACTTCGTTGGAACCTATTTTATCCTAACTGGCATGATGCCCTACTTCGACGTTGAGCTTCATTCCCTGCATTGAATACTCATAGCCTTTGATCATGGTGTTTATCTCTTTGCATATTGACATGTCTCGTGATTTGTTTTCTCATTTGGTTTTATGATTGATGGCTCATTGTATCTTTGTTGCACGTCAATTACTTATCTCGGTTGAATGCTTTGCATGGTTCAATTCACACGGATTCACGTTTGGAATTTTTTTCTCACATGTGCATGATCCTGCACCACTCGACGGTCATTACAAATCCTGCCTTGGGCGTAGACACAACGGTTCACGACTCACGTGGGAATACCCTCGATCACACGAGAGTCTAACCCCGTCATGTTGTAACCTCCGCTCACCACACACCTACTAGTGAAATCTTCTCGACAGCTCGGCATACATTCATAGCTTGATCATGCTCCATATTCACATACCTTCTCACATTCTCGTCGACATAGCTCATACACTAGGCTTCAATCGTTTCGTGTACAAACCCATGCTCAAGAATCAACTCGACATATGGCATCAACCCATCCTGTCACTTGTCCACTCTCAACTCGGTGAGCCAAAGAACACTCCAACACCCCCTGTGGACTCTTTACAAACTCGGGCTCAACTCGCCCATTGACTTGGCGAGCTATTTCTAGCTCGGTCATCCCTGCAGAGCTCCACATGGCTTGACACCTCAGCCTACGCCCATTCCCTTAAGCATTTTTAGAGGTAAAAACAATTCCATTTATTTTTTTAAGGTAAAAACATTCATCTCTTGGCATTCTAATGATTTTAGATACATTTTGCTTGTAAATATATTCCCTCTATACGAGTGTCGAAGAGGAGGGTGAGGTTCGGGGTTGGCGGGAGGTGAATCCCCCTCGCAAGAAAAACAAACCCTATCTAAAATTTGATTTTGTTTCCAATGAGTACACATATGACACCCTTTGTGTGTTTCAAACTCTTTTTAATCTGTTTGCAGGGCTTATTGGTTTTTTCCATTAGTTGCGGGAATCATTTTTTTGCTATAACTTTTGAATGGTTTCTCGGTTTTGAGTGTTTCTTTAGTAAAATTTGTATAATTTCTTACACATTAGATGATGACATTGTCATTTTTGTAAACTCACTACTTTATAAAGTTCCACATTCTAGGGGTCATTACACTGCTTGTTTGGGCTTGTACTTTTCACACTAAGTTATAAAGTGCCATCTGGGATATTTTTGGGGGTTTATCCACACTATGGATTTCCATCGTTATGTTGTTATTCTCAATTCTGAGAACTATTTGACATGGAAGAAAGGAATCATCAGACACTAGCATTGTGCATGGTTTGTTTCCCTACCTCTATGGTCTCGTTCTTGAGCCTTTCAAGCCTTTACGAAGGATGAGTGGTTTAACTGCACTGATGAGGTCTACGGCCTTCTCAGTTTTATAGTTTCTAGGGATATCCAACATTTTTTCTAGCACACTAAGTGCCCTTTCACTTCCTAGTCCATTATCCGATAGTTTCATGGTGATATTGCTTCACCATCTAAGAGCGATGCTTCCCTAGACCACTCTTGTGCTGCCATGGATTCTCCCCCTTCTCACATCCCTTCCATTGTTGAGTGTTCCTATGTTCCTATTTCTTCCTGGGAGTCCCTTGTTGACCGTCCACATCAAGACCTTACTTTTGAGACCACTCACATTACTATTACCACTACAGAGCTCATTTTTGACCATGTTCATGCTTCCATTCACTCTTCGCACTCGTGTTTCATTGGAGACCCTTTCTCTGAGATATATGTGACCATTTCCCCTTGTGCTCCCTCACATCTTGATTTCTTAGTTGATGACACTCTCCCTACACTTGTTGCTTTCATTGAGTACCATGTTGTTTTATATTTTCCTTCTAGTAGCTCTCTACAGCAAATCTTTTCCTCCTACTTCATGTGTTGCATTGCATGCTCCATTTGAGCCATCACACATCTTGGAGGACCTATCTATCTCTCGCGTTGGGAGTGCTTCCCTAGGGACACTTTTCACTTCCACCATTTCAAATATTCTTCACGATCCACCTCTTCTTGTGGATCCCTTTCTGAGGGTCATTGGGCCCCCACCTTCTTCTCTCTCTAACACGCACATTGTCGTGACATTACCTTTGTCTCATGTGCACTCTTTTTCCAGACCTATGTCACCTTCTAGTTACGAGATCAAAGTCATATTTCAGAGTATTACATGATTCTTCTTTGTTTTTGGAGTGGTCGACTTCCAGGTGTTTTATTTCTATCCTTCTAAAGGGCGAGACATTATTTGATGTAGGAATATTCTCTTCATTCTTGGCACAGAGGACCACATCATTGACACACTTCTTGGAGGACCTTCTTATTCTCTCTTCTTTCTCTCTCTACTTTGGAGTATGATTGTATTTGGGTACCTTATCATGCCATGTTGTCGGGACCCATTTCTTCTCCTTCTTCTCTAGTATTCTTGAGTGAGTTTGTCTCTCTTTTGGGGGAGTTTTTCCCATTGGGTTTTCTCCTTTCACTCCACTTTTTGAGAGTTTATTGTACATGGGTACCTCATTATCCTTGTAGTTAGGACCCATTTTTCTTTCTCTGTGTGTTTTGTTGACTTGTCATACCTCATCCAAAGTTATGATGAAGGGGGGTGTTGTTGTGAGCTACATTTTCTTCACCTATTATTTATTTATTAGGTGTATTTCCACCTCACCATGTGAGTCATCTCACTTAGGTGGGATCATGAATCCTATCTTTCATATTATTTATGACACATTCCCTTACGCAATATTTCATATGTGTAAGTATGTGTCATAGTTAAATTCCTATTTGGGAAATTAACTCCTTTTCTCCATCATGGAGGCATCATTAGTTGCATGGGAGGGAGTTACTCAGCACTCCCTATATGTACAACTTTCCTACTTTATCTATGAGTATGGAATTTTGATCCCTTTTTCTCTTGTTGCATGCATATTGTCTCAATGGTTGAGTTCTTGCTTCAATCTTGAAGCTACATCATTCTCGTGGTTGAGTGAAACTCCTTGATGCACATGGATTCCCTCCAAATCTTTGTCCTTCCTCCATCAAGATTTCCAAATTTGATTTTATACACCTTGAATACATGGTTCAAGCATAATATGGGAACCCCTAGAGCATTAAGTCAAGGATTTTTGGGATCTAAGATGCAACCAATGAGGGTTGGGAACTATGGGCATTTATACACACCCTTTGACCGGGAAATTTTGGTGGATATGAAGTTAACTATATATTAATTAAGCAAGTTCCTAATTTACACTATGTAAAAATTTAATCTACTATCTAAATATGTTTGGGTATCAATGTTAAAACTTTTAATGTAATATATAAGTTTACTTCATTCATGGTGAACAAAACCACTTTGTGAGAAAAATTAATGTTTTACGTATGTAGAAGTTAACATCATGGGAGTCACATTTTATGGTGACTTTGAAGTAATATAAATGGCCACAAAAAGATCAATATCCCATAATCCTAAGGTGACCATGGTGTTACAACAGTCATAAAGATATGTATTTCAAGAAGAGCGTCATTATTTTTGAAACCAAGGAATAAAGAGTGATAATCCCACTAGATGTCAACCTAGGACCCTCATATATGGACAATGTTAGGGAAACTGAGGGTGATGTAGCCCTCTATAAGTTCACATCACATGACAAGGAGATTGATTGGGATCTAGAGTAAGTGAATTATTCCATCTTGGCATATCTGATGTGGCTCCGTAAGTCATGAAATTGTAGGAAGGAGATGTGTAGAAATTTTTGATGTTATGATGTGAGTCCAATTTTCAAATTTTTAATCCTAGTCTCTAGGTTAATCAAGAAAATAAATGGCACAAATAAGGGGACACCACCTATAATTTTGGCCATAGAAAAATCCCTTTATAATATATTTTTATATTGGTTAAGCAAGCAGATACAACCTAGAGGAAAAAAATTTGTCCACTCAAGAATTTTGGATGGAAAGATGACTACTTGAAAGTGAAGGGTGAAGCAAGACAAACATCATAAAAGGTAAAGAATGATGATTAATTTTGTGAGATGTTAAGGTAGATAAATCACCTGGGAGATAAATTGTCAACATTACATATGCAAAATGGTAGGAGAATCTAATGAAAAGAGATCTCACATCTGTTGAATGTGGAGGAGATATATACGAAGCAGTCACAAGAAAATGGTTATGGAAGAATATATCTATGAAAAATAATTGTAGAGATGATTTATAACACATTCTAAAAATTTAAGTGGTATAGGCCTATCATGTATAAACTTATCATGCACCACATAATACGCAAGAACCCATGAAAACAACATATAAATGGATCCAAGTGGGTTGGATAACCTCGGTGTTTTTAGGATGGAAGATATTATATAGGTGGATTATGGTTATTATGAATTTTAAAGAGGACTATGAATAAGGTTGTGAAAAAAATTAATTTCAAAGTAGTTAATAAGGATAACAATTATCTAGGTAGTTGTAAATAAGTAGGTTAGATATAAATTACAAAACCTTAGTTGAGTATAAACTTTTGTAAAAGACATAAGAGATTAACTAAAGAATATTATTTTACAATTATATATAATGAGTTTTATGAACAAGACAAGTTTTATGGGTTAATTGAATATTTTCACATGAGGAAAAACACAAGATTAGAAGACAAGAAGAGGATCGATTATTTTATAGATTGATGATTTTTGGAGGCCTAAAGCGAGAAAATTATTGTCCATTATAAAAGGTGATAATCTTGGAAAATAAAGATCCACTTGCAAAAAGCTGATGAGAATCCCAAATGAATTTATTTCCCAATGTAAGTGACTTAATTAGAAAAAAACATGATAAAATTATAGGTTATGATTGCTTAGTTTGGCCCTTTTTTTAAATCATTCATGATATAACAAGGACAACTTAAGATGAGAAACCAATTTAAAAATAGGAAAATGAGAGGATAAAATGGACAGCTAGGATGACAATTGCGTGGAAGAAAGTAGAATTCCAATGAAATGATAAATTCATTGATATAATTGATAGAGTGTAGGTGGAATTGAAGATAAATTGAGCATAAAGGAGAGTTCAATTAATAGTGAAATGGAGGAAGGGAACTTAATTATACAAGAGGAACTGACATAAATGTCATGGAAAAAGAACTCAATCTTAAGTGGTAAAGGGATGAATTAATTTCTCAAAAATATTAGGAGAGAGAGGAGGAAAGAGAGAATATGGAGGAAGAAAAAGAAACAAAGGTAGAGAGGAACAAGTTCTAAGATGTAATAGAAAAAAATTCCTTTAATAGAACTCCCGACATCATGAAGGCAAGCGAAAATAATAAGACATGAGTGGGAGAAAGCATGATAATTGTCTTTAACCACCATAAAGTTTTAGCTCAATGCAAACTTGTGAATTATATGGAGTAAAAACTTGTGAATGAGTTACACTTGAGAGAAATTATGTGGGGAAAACAAAATAACTCCTCGTAGATATAGGGATGCTGAAATTGATGAACTTCCCATATTTTATAAATATTGTTAAGTTGATTTGGTAACTTTCCATATTTTATATATATTATGAAGTTGATTTATTTTTGTTTTCCAAGAGCACACCAAAGAAATATGTTTGCACAATATGAATAATTCCCCTCACTAAAAAGAGGCTAGCACAAGTATCCCAGTTTATAAATGATAGATCTAATCTTGTATATGTATTTATGGATAAGAAGCTATGTGCAAGGATGATGAAATTGTTATGTATTTATTAAACTAAAATGGAAATGTAATAGTTAAACCTAGATGTTATAAAATTAGTAAATAACGAGATAAATAAATACTAAAATACAACCAAGCAACTAAACAAATGAAATGTGAAACTCTAATGTGTAAAGAGGGTTAGGAAAATCCTTAGCTAGTTCGAAGATGTCTCGGGACTATGTCGCAACGGAGAATGACTGGAAAGGAGAAGGAAACAACCACACAAGAGCTTGAGAATGCGTAGATCTAGACTATGTGAGTAGACGGGGTGCCTGGAGGAGGATAGGGGCACCGAGGGCACCCAAGTCTAAGATCTTGGCACCGTGGTCTATGGAAATGACCAAGAAACCTCCTTTGAGGTATCACCGAATGGCCACCTATGTTCATTTCTTGTCACGTGAGTGTCGCTGAAATTCATTAGATATCGGTGCAAATAAGAGATGGAGGAAACACCTGCAAAACCCCAAGCAAAGCATCAAAACCCTAAAAAAATAAAGATGCATATGAAGTGGTCGAACTTTCCTCAGCTTCCAAATGGATGGACTTATCACTAAGTGCTACACTACATCTCAAACCCAATGTAGTTCTAGGTGTGTGTGTGAAATTTTTCCCTGAGTGATCTTGTGCCAGTCACACTTTGTGAGTAGTGAGTAATAACTAGATGTAAAATGTAAGTAAATGGTTCATGGAATAGAATTAAATTCCTCTTATTAAGTGTGATGTATATGAACCAGCCTTTGTCCCTTGTCATGGATCTAGATGGATGCAAATGGAGTAGTAGAAGACTTTGATGGATGCAACCTTAGGTGGAGATACTAGTTCTTAGTGTTTGGTCCCTCATTATGCTCTCATAACTTTATATTTATATGGTTTTCTTGTTCTAATTTCATAATTAACCCCAAAAATGCCAAACACCAAAATGATAGAAATATCAAATGGCTAGAAAGTGCAAAGAGGATCGGGGCATCCCGAGGGGACCATGGTGCACAGGGCACCCCATTCAGATTAGGGAAAACACAATGTGACATAACCAATTGGGAAAATACATGTGAAAGATCGAAATTAATGACAGAAATAAAAGTAAAATGGCTAAAGACATTGGTTAATTAGTACTCTTTTTGATTCAGAAACCATATGAATAGTAGTATGAGATCGAGACTAAATAATTACCCAAAGTGTGTGATTTAGTGTCTACATGTATTATTTAACGAGGATAGAAGAATCCACTAATCTCCATCACAAATAATGTGATACAGGTGACCATAAGACTATTTTAAACACTTATTTTATGGGAGGAATATATCCATTATATCCCATTTACAAAATTGTATCTAGAGGTGAAGATGGGATTACAAAAGGAAAAGTATAATTTTTTGGAGCGTATGGCCTTTTAAATTAATGAGGTAATAAATTTTACATATGAACATGGAATGGAGTTACAATGGGTAAATTATTTGGTTTTGTTATTATTTGATGTAATTGGTGTCCTCACATTAGCCTCAAAGTTTGAAAAGAAGAGAGTATTTGGGAAGAGAATTCTTGCATAAAAGTATAAGTCTCATAGCTTGGAGGGAGAATATATATGATTGTGCACATAGAAATGAGGAGAGTTAGTTCATCAAAGTTAAATCCCTAGTGGAGAGAGAGGAAAGAATCCCAAGAGGGTAATTAAATAATTTCTTTAGGATTGCAGAATTTTGAGTGATGAACCACTTTTATTTGAGAAAAGTAGTGGGGAAAAGAGAAATTCCCACACCTTGGTTGTTATTCCTTATGTTTTTAGTATGGGTTATTTTAAAATGGTATTAGATAGGTCTTCAAGGGTAAATCAAGCCAAGATAGATGCTTGAGTGGTGGATAGACATCGTCTTACCTCAATTATGTGTCTTGATGGAGTAGAAGTAGTGAAATTTTGTGACTATGAGTCAAACAATGATGAAGTAAAGAATAAAGATTTGATAAAAATTAGTTTTGATGGAATCCCCTCAGAAGTACCCTATGTTTTAAAGCTTTGTAAAAAATATTACAAGAGCGAGTGGGAAGGACTTTGATGGTGTTTGCAGTACCACATGGGGGACCAATAATTAATGAGGGTATTTCTCAAAGAAGGTAATATAAATAGGATCTCTAGGCCATATATGCATTTATGGTGCAAGGGAAAGGAAAATCACTTGTGGAGTAACCTAGAATAAGGATCAGTAAGTCATCATGTGTTCGGATTTTTATGGAATTAGCACAAGAGATACAAAGGTTGATAACCCGAAACCAACTCGAGGTGGATGCAATAACAAAAACGTAGGAATCAAAGGTATTGTTCAATGGTTCTATAATGGAAGAAATGATGAACCTGAAAATATCCCAAGGTGGGTATGTTAGAATATATTCACCTTGTGAAAGTATGACCATGCATGTTGAAGGGTACTTGGAACAAGTAACTCAGGAGGAGAGGATAGTTAAGGATGAAGGTAAAATGTAAGAAGTTGTGGTAGACAAAATCTCAAAGATAGTAATAAAGATGAGTGATTTAGTGGAGTGCCAAGTGTTATTATTAAGGCACTACACCATTGACTCATATTTTTAACTTTTGAGGTAGGCTTAATGTCATTAATAGGTGAAAAAATATTTGTGAGTGGACTAAGGGTGCAAATCTATGATCCATCAAGATCAACAATTAGACAACTACAAACTACATTGTGAGGGCCATTAAAAATTTGAATGATAAGTACAAATATAGGGATGAGGAATTTTATGCCTATTTAATGATGTTCTAGAGGAATAAGATGTTTGATAAGTGACAAAGTTTGTGTTGAAGTAATTAATAGAGAAGGAATAGGAATGTTGTACTAAGATCGTATATAGGAAACATGCCATGTTCAAAACAATTATAGTTGATTCTAATATTACAAAGCAATTTCTTTTACCCTGGATAATTTTTTTGAATAATTTGGTATGATTCGATAAATAAAGAAGTGTAATATTCCAAGATGTGAATTAGACTCTGGAAGGCCTTTGATGAGGTCTTAATCTTAGATTTTATTTTAAACAAGAAAATATATTGATGATTTGATACTCTCTCTACAAGGAGTAGATATTAGGTTTATGGAGAGAAATTTTGAGTTACAATAACTCTAAGATCATATAGTAAAGGAAGATGATGTGGGGAAATGAATATTCTTATGATAGGAAGTGTGCAAGATAGGGATGTCATTGAACAACTAAATAAAAAAATGAAAAACTCATTGATGAATTTGTAAAGAAAGGATGAGAAATGTGTGAGCCCACATAATGGTTTTTGCATGAGGTTCATCAAGAGTGGGATGATGTCCAGATAATATCAAAATATGATATAGATTCTAGGAAGATAGCCCAATAGATTAATTTTTTTGTGAACTACAAGAAGATAAATAAGAATAGTTTATGTGGTGGGAGGTGTTTTTCACGAACATATAGATAAGTGCATATGAACTTTAAAGCCAAGAGTTGGAGACCCAGTAGTAGTTTGAGAAATTTAGGCCCTAGTGAGGATGAGTATATAGGAAGCAACCAAGGATTTATTCTTGATAATTTTCATTATTTGTACAACGGTGTATAGTTTTTTTATCATTTTTGGAGACCATGAGCAAAGATCCTAGTAAGAGGATGAAGTATTTTAGTATGCAGAGATGTTTATAGGGGGTTTATGGAATTACCTTCTATAAATGTCACATGAGTGAGATAAGTGAGGGCAATAAACACACCACAAAGAAATGTCATTCCTTAGGATCATTAAAGATAGTTCTTTGGACATGTGGCAATGCAAGATATGGGTACTAGTGGATGATTAGGGTTCAAAATGTTGATGGGGTGTGCCAATTAAGATCTAGTCAAAAAGGTAATGTGTACTAGCTAATACCCACATGACTAAGAAAAAGGGATCACAAATCATCTTAATAGGATATTTTTCGTACTTGTGAAAACTATAAATAGAAGGGTGGGTCTAAATTTGAAGACACTCGGTGGCACATGAGGAACATGCAAACGCCAAGATGCACAAAGATAGAAATAGATAAATTTTTAGACAAATAGAGTGAAACAATAGAGGATAAAGGAGAAAGTTTTGAGGAGAGTCCTCTTAAGGAGATTCATGGAGTAGTTGTATAGAAGTTAGGTCTTGGATTCTTTTGCAATTATGTCGTACTATAAATAAAGTGTGCATGAATTATTCTCATGATTATATAAGTGTTTATTTGTTGTAAATTAGAATGATAATAAAGGGTGGTATGTAGATTTTCATGTGAATGTATAGATGTTTTTGGATATTGTTTAGTTATATGTTGTGTGTGTTTTACAATAAGTTTTGCATATACATTTTCCTAAGTATTTCGCTTGTGCCATTCTATAACATTGATGCCACCAAATAACCCATACTACACTTCAAGTGAGATGATAAAACATAAGCTTTATAAACATAGGAATGATTATGCTCATTAACATAAAAACCCTAGCGTGATGGACTTTAGGGACACTAAAGGTGAATTAGAAACCATAGAATAAGTTGGAAATCTCGGGGTGAATTAAAAACCCTATGATAAATTAGAAACCATAAAATAAACTAAAAACTCATTATAAATTGGAAACCCTGGGTAAGTTAGAAACCCAAGATAAATTGGAAACTATGTAATAAATTTATATTTTGTGTTCAGCCTAGATAAGTTTGGTTTGGTCCATGTCAAACATGTTTATTTCCCATATTTATATATGTATGTATGTATGTCAGTATGTATATATTTTTACAATAAAAACATTCTCAACACCCTTATATAATATTAAATATGTAATATATAATATGTATATGTTTCAAAAATAATTTTTCTAAAAAATCAACAATTCTAGATTGTTACATTTTTTCCTCCAAAATATATCCATATTTATGGAAATCGTAACTATGAGCTAAAAATTTGTATTATTTCTATTACAACATCATCATTTTTATAGGGAATTCAATATTTGATCTTTATCATAATGAACTTTTGTTATCTTGATATGTGAAATATATTATACTAACTTATGTGAGTCTAAATAAATTCCAGTAATGTCTTAGTGCTCTCATTGAACATATGTTGCTTTGTGATTATCTTATACTTTACTAACACTCCTAAATAATGAAGTGGATATTTTTAGATGTTGTAGAATTTTGAAAGCCTTATCAAATGGAAAAAATTTAGTTTCTTCAAACGTGTGTTTTTATATTAGAGATGGTGTGGAGTGATCGAGTGGGGTTTTTGAAATGATTATGTGTGGTGTCTCTCGGAATTTAGGATTAACACAAGACATGGAAGAGGATTTCAATGACCCATTTTGACACTCTTCTATGGCTACACATATGTCGACATCTACATACCCACTATGAAGGTATAAGTTTACATTTTAATTTTTGATTGAAAAATATTTTCTCACATCAAAAAAATGTATCCATACAACTTGATAATGACATGTCTATTTTTATTACGATGCTCACGTGTCTTGAAAATAAAGGTCTCACTATGATAGAGACCACTATGTTCATATGAACAAATTTCCCTCGACATCAAGGGTCTCGTTGCGAGAGTATAAATTTATATGTAATTTTTAACTAAATTTTCAATAATTTAATTGAATAACTCTAATACATGTACACCTGCAAGACTACTTCGCATTTACATTGGGGGAGGATAAGGGAGCTATGATGAGTATATGTCATTTTTCTATTCCCGAGGAGTCACTAGGTTTGAGGTATAATTGTTTGTTTTATTATTTAAATTGATTTAAATTCTTTCTATTATCACATTTTATAATTTTATCACATATATTTTTCAAGAAAATAATTTTTGTAGCATTCTCTTCATAAAAAAATATTAAATTTGAATGAATTTTTTTCCTCGTCTAGCCTTAATGACATACTCCCTAATGCATTAACCAGAAGGACAGAGATGAAGAAGATTCACCCTCACTAGAGTCGATGATGACATACCATCTTGCCTTATTTAAGATACATTTGTAAACACCAAAATATACTCAAAATAATTTTTACATTATGCTTTTATTACACTTACATATGCACAAAATATGAATCTTGAAGCTATATCTTAGTCGCATAACCCCTTCTTCTTTTGTCCTTTATTACTTGGTTTGACTGTGGTCCTATGTCAATTTTTACTCTTCTATTATGATTTTTGTCAATTAACAAGGATCCTTAGTCATGTCATTATTCAAATATGTCTCATCTTTTGTTATTCCAAAACTATATAGATGGGTCAAGATTTTACATATGGTCCCGACCTAGTTATACTGATCCTGGACCCCCTTTTCTCTAACTTTTTATCTTCTCGAGTCCATCCATTACTCATTTTATGGTATCATTCTCATGTTTTGGGTCATTATTTCCCACCACTAAGGTTTGAAATTCAACTTAAGAACTCTTATATATACAATTCTAATGTAAGCATTTATCATCTACTAATTACCTATCTATCTACAATCTACTAAGTTAAGGAAGCAAGAGATGCATTTGCATCTTTGCATACAAAACATAGAAGGGCATAAATATAAATTGTCCATGTGTGTATAAGGGTTTATATTGGGATGAAGTAGCATAGCCCATTATTGGTGTTGAGGCACAATGATCAATCTAGGTCAAGGGATAGTTACATGCACATTAACACAAAGAACTAGGAGAACTACATTGAGTCTAAAATGTAGTGCAGTGCTCGATGACTCACAAACAGGGATTATTGACGTCAACTTGAATCAAGAATTTTCATCTTCATTTTTAAATATAATAATTACTTGAGTGTGTTGTAGGTTAGTTGGGGTTTATTTTGTAGGTTTAGGTGTGACATCTAGGGTTTTGTGAAGTTAAAGATATCAAATAATGACAGATAAATGACACATAGTGAGAAATACTAGTTGTAGATCCTTGTTTCCTATATGTGCAAGACTATAAAATTTGTCCTATATTGTACCATACATTCCTACCCCTTTTTTAAAGTCATAAACATAGAGCTCCAAATCCACTACAATTAATTCAATTAGTTTTCATAGTATGTTCCTACCAAGATCACTCATTAAAACACTTTGAAGACTTTCTAAACAAGCTAAGTGCATGTTTCCATCTTTTTACATTCTAAATTTCCTATATCGGTTAGATATTGTGATTTTTGTGTTGTATGATTTTCTATATAATCTGTAGCATTAATCTAAGTGTATTTATAAGCTTAGTTATTATAATGTCATTTATAAAACCTAGTTAAAATTAATTAAGGGTGGTACATGTTGTTGACCCAAATTTTGATCAAACCCTTCACCTAATCTAGGATCTTGCTAGCCACTTTTCATTAGTCTTTCTATTTTCCAAACCCTATGGCTATCTTAGTGCATGTGTGTGAGATTTTTGAGCATCTTCCTATTCTTTATGTGATGGTGACTTGTTTTCATGCCATGTAAAAACATAATGGTTACCATCCCTTTAACCAAGTCCATACCACTTTTATTAACACAAGACATGTGTTTCCCTCTTCATATGTTGATAGGGATGATATATTCCACAATTATGATCAATATGTCAATCCCCTTGTATTTTAAGACAAACCACCGCATTTTCCTCCAACATGTAGCACTGTTACCTCCTAACTTTGAAGAAGTGAAAGTCATAGTTGATACCATGGAAATTATATGTGCCCCTCCAAATACTAAAATTTATCATGGTCCTACTTGTGAGATAAATGTATTTGGTTGGGATAGTGATCGTGAACAACCCACCTTTCCCCACCTTCCCCTCCACCCATAGATGTCCTTCCTATAATAAAAAATCCTATATACTCTAGTGATGATGATAGTCTTTCTATCTTGCATGATACCTATCAAAGACTAGGAGGGACCCTAAATTTATCATGAACCACATCATTTTCCATTATGGCATCCCTTCTGCTATTTTTTCTAAAAATGGAAAATCATTCAAGAACAAGCAAGTGAAGGCCATGTGCCAACACTTTAAAATATATAAAAAGTGTTATACTCCTTATCAACCTTAAGGTAATAGGAAATTCGAGGCTACAAATAAAACTCTTATTCGGATTATGGAGAAATTGGTCAATAAAAAAATCCATAATTGATTATTAAGACAAATCGCAATTGGCATCTTCGAATCCATCTTTCCTTATGGGCCTACCAAACTTCTATCTACACACCCATATGTATAACCCTTTATTCCCTTGTGTTTGACACTAAAGCTATCATCTCCTTAGAGATAAAACTTCCCTCTTTATGAATATCTTTGAAATACTATCTAGATAATGAAGAGGACTACGAGTGTCTGGACTATCATAGCTTAAACTTCTTGATGAAAAAGATATATATGCCCTTTACCACCTCAAATTGTATCGAGAATCGAATACACACTAGCTACAACAAGTTCCTTATCTCTCGTGAATGGTCGAGATCTTGTTCTAAAATAAAACTAGTTCAATACCACTAAAGAGCATGAGAAGAGATGAAAAATTGAGCCTAATTGGCTACAACCATACATTTTGGTCACAAAATTTGGCTCATGGGCCTATAAACTTACCTATCGTGATGGTGATTTGAGCCCCAAGATGCCTTGAACATCATACATCTAAATTTTTATATACCTAAGCTCGCAGAGGCATTTCATAAAATTTCAAAATCCAAAAATCCAAAAAATAGTAAAGAGAAAAAAATTGTTCAAGTGTGAAACCACGCAATTGTGGAATTTTGGATAGGTCCTTTGTTGAAACCTAGTTTTGGCACCTTAGGAATATTCTGTTTTTCACAAGCACCTCAAACTTGGGGCATGATCATTTCTTCCTAGCTTTATCCTTGGCTTGTCTTTATCTTGTTGAACATATCCCTCTTGGGCTTGATCTGATTTATCCTATTCTTGTATATATGCATTAATTTTACCCTTGTATACTCTCATCTCTAACTGGGGAATCTTGGCATCTTATTCTCATGTACATAGTTTCGAAAACCTCAAAATCCTAAACATCAAAATATTCAAAATCCATAAACATTGGTAAAATCTTGAAAATCCAAAAACATTCAAAATTCAAAAATCCTAAACATGTAAAACATTTGAAAAAATTACAAACATTCACAAAATCTCAAAACTCAAAAACATTGAAAAATTCAAAAACACTAAACATTGGAAACTACAAAACATCTTACTTTAGTATTTGTTAATTCTATTACATGACATGTAGATCATATTGTGATCTTATTTCACCAACAAAGCATTTTTTCTTGCTATGATTTTCTTCATCATTAATTTGGGTAGTTTCATAGTGCATGTTTTCTTTTCATAGGACTTTTATGTCCTCCATCCAATCCCTTGCATGTATCCTTTCTTAGGGCACCATTTTTAACCCTTTTTGTATAACTCAAACATTTGGGTATTAAAGCTAGATAACAAAAACATTGGTACAATTTTCTTGAATATTGCTTGTTTAAGTTTATTTGATTGTGTTTGTTTGTTTGTTTGTTCGCTTTCTTGTTTACTTTCTCGACATTACATTGCTTTTGTATTTTGTTTTGATTCAGTTCTCGACATTGAACGAAAATCAATATTATGGATTTTCATGTCATTTTACCCTTTTTCATATGCTTACATCAAATAAAAAAGTAATTCTAAGTGAAGATTGTACATATGTTATGCTATGATATTTCTATTCATATTATATCATTCTTCCCATTCCATTAATTACTTGATCTACCTAACATTCCTTCTCACTAAATTTTTCTATTTATTATAACCTACTAAGACACAGTTCATACAATAACATGTTTCTTCCCCTCCCTCCCTCCCTTTTATAATCCTCATCTTTCAAGTGCTCCAAGAAATTAATCAAATTGAACAATGTCTAACCAATCCAAGTTTGAATCCCAACCACCACAATGAGATTTTCTACCACCAAGGCCATTCTCTTCTTCTTTTTTAGAATAAAAATACCTGTTCTATCACCCCATCGACACTCTAAGGGGCATCATCCATCCTAATAATTATGCTTTTAACCATATAAAATAAAATTATCTACTATCTTTGAAGTGGCATCGCTTACTACGCTACACCACATAAAAGAGGGGGAAATGTAGACACTTAATTTTGACCACACAATTTTAATAATAAAATTACACTAATTATCTTATGTACCATCATTTCATTATAACTAGTGATTTTCCACTTTGATTAGCTAACATTCCCCTTTGTCTTGGTCAATTAACAACATTTTGTTAATTAACTAGTCTCATCCCTCATCTTAGATACCAATTAACGCCGCCGTTAGTTAAAATTCAATTTTACTTAATTAATTAATAATTAATATTTAATTAAGTTTTTTATCTCATATTTAATCAATAAACCCTCTTATTGGTTAAATCCCCCTCTCAAACCCCTCAAATTCTATTAATTTCCATCTAAATCATCTCCAAATGGCTTTTATAAGCTTAACTTGGCCTATTAATTAATCTTAGTTGATTAATTAAAAATTTCAAACTCCCATGAGTTGTTAATCACTAATTAATCTCTTCTAATCATACTTATCCCTTTTTAATACTACATTCACTTTATACCACATTCACTAGGTTAGAATCTTCTCCCAAAATGGAAAGCTATATAAGAACCCTAGTACACCATATCATACCTTATACCATGTCCTTGATAAACATTATACTTGAGAAGAGAATTTCATGTTATTAGAAGGCTTGTTAAATCTCTCCCCCATTTCTACTTGCTAAAGAGTACTAAGAGAAGAATCAAAATGGAAATTAAGCCATACTTGATGAGATATCTTCCTCTTTTCTTGAGAAATCCTTGATCATGTGTGGTCTACGTTTGGATCACTAAGGAAGTATCTACATCCAAAGCACATCAAAAATATCAAAAGGAGGTTTTCACTTAGTATAGATTCATATTTTGTGGTTTAACTAGCTTCCTTTTTTGCTTTATCATGATGTATTTTCTTGAATTTAACTAAGTTAGGATCTATTTGGTGTTAGGTTCTTTCAATTAGCTTAGTTTAAATTTTATCATGCATACACTTACTTTATTTGATGGTGTTCCTTATGCTTCGATAATGACCTATAATTTGTTCATAGTGAATGCCCTAGTGATGAAACACATGATGATTTTTCTTTTCATGCACATGATATCAATGAACACAATTGTGTCCCTCCCACTCTTCTTGAATAAAAAACTAATGAATTTGATAGTAACCTTTATATTTTGAATCTACATGTATCTACTTGTGTTTCTAATCTTCCCATTACATGTGAAATAAATGATCATGTTTACACCAATAATGTTTTTACTAATACTCTTGAATGCAACAATGATATAGATGATTGCATTCCTTTTTTACATACTATGATTGGTAAAGTTTGTGTTTCTACTTCTCCTCTTGAAATAAAATGCAATGATATTATTATTACATCTCCTCCACTACTTGCAGATAATAATGTGCATACTTATGGAATTATTTCTATTTATATTGATAAAAATGAATGTGTTGCTTCTTCTCTAGTTACATGTGATACACATAATCTAGTTTCCTCTCCTAGTGTGGATGATTTTCTTGTGGATAATAATAATACTCCTTTCAAATATCAATGTGTAAACAAGCCCATATAAGCCTAAGCTCCACCTAATGACACATCACCCAACATTTCCTTTAAACAAATAGTGTTCATATGGCCACTATTAATGGTAAGGTACAACCCTTAAATGAGCATTTAGATGTATATTTCATACCTCCTCAAGAGGTCCTATCTCATATGCATGCAGTAGGATATTTGCAACATAAAGTACATACTTTGACCCTAGAGATTATTATGATTAAATTGATTCCAATACTATTTACAGTAATCCCATTAGTCGTAAAATCTTCCAACCGCAATTCCCTATGAATTGTTTCTTGCCTTCATTCCAATTGTTTGATGGTACCTCATATCCTTACCTACATCTTAAGGATTCTATGGTACTTATGGCCTCATATCATAATGATGGAGTACTCATCAAATTGTTACCTAAGATTATCATAGGAGTTTTTATGTATTGGTTTACTCACCTCTCGAGTGGATCTCTTAGTACCTTTTAAGAACTTGAAGATGTTTTCGTAGCCCAGTTTAGTTGCAATAAAGGTCTTAAAGCTACATATGAGTGATTACCCTCTTTACATAAAGGTGAGAATGAACCTGTATCTAACTATATTTTATGTTTCAAATCAAACATACACTTATTATAATATCAACCCATTGACCTAGAAATGTAATATTTTTTAGTTGAGGTCTCATATGACCTCTTAAAGAACAATTACTCTACGATATGTGACTCATTTACTATTAGAGTAGGTATTTACATTATCTCATGTTCACCTAGGTACTTTATTTACCTCATGTATTTTATCCTCACCCACTTATGTTACGGATATATTGTGTAAAATTATTAATATATTGTAATATTATTACTAATGAGTTTATATAAAATCATATTAATAATATAGTTAGTATTTGGGTGAGTTATGAGAACAACTCACATAGATATTTTGGTGTGAGAGAGAATAAAGGCTTATTAGAGTGATTCTAGAGATAAGAGATATATATGAGGAAGACTAAGTGATAAGACCTGACTCCTAGATTATAGGATCAAGCATTTGTATAAGAAGCTATCTCTAGATGAATAAAACATCTCAGATGAATTCAGTTTCAAAATTATAATATTCGGTGTTTTATTATTGTGTAGTTCTTATCAGTGGTATCAGATCAGATATGAATCATGTGAGATAAATTATAGGGGTTGTAGCATTGTGCTTCACCTCTGAGGATGATAAATATTATTCTGTGAGATTGTGTGTGGATAGATTCATTGACTCCATGTTGTTTTCATCAACTTCTGCATATATTCTCCATATCTGATTTATGGTTACACTTACGAATATTTGATGGTTGTGTAACCTTCCAAATTTTCATCGCTAGATCTGACAAGGAGACATTTTTAGACAGTTGTGCGCATTGCATCTCCAGTGAATTCATGTACATTAATTTATCTCACGTGATCAGACTCATCATAGCAGAAGCATGGATTTTCATGTCATGCCAATAATTTTCTTGTATGCATGTTGTAACCCAGATCATCCATTCATTAAACATGGAGATCAACACCTATGCAACACTACCTATGCAGTCAAATTTTCCTATGCAACATGTGTGCATGTTTCTACCAAGGTTTTATCATTGTTTTTATATATTTCATTATTTGGGTGCAGAACCTATTAAGTGATAGTTACATGCAAGCAAACAAAATTGTTCAATATTATTCCATTCACATTTTTTTAACGGTGCATTCAATTCAAATCTGCTAGTGACTTGACTTTCTAGCATCAATCTTGGCATTATATGTTATACTCGGATCTATGTTTTATGTTGAACGCACATTACTGATTTGCTACTTGATTAGATCTGAACAACATAGTTTTGGTTGGCCTTATTAGAGTGTGGGCTTATTTTTTCATTGGGCATCCAATGAGAGATTGCATTTGAATGGATATTGCTCGGCGAAATATTAGATCTCATTGTTCACAATTTACACCTCAACTCGACCTGTAATTTTAGCCTCTTCATTGGGTCATTTTTATATCGAACTATGTTTTCAAAAGTTACTAGTTTCCATCAAATTTTCTATCCACATCATTTCACAATCTACCAGAACCATGTGCCATTCATCCCCACAAGAGCAAACTCATTACCTATGGAATTCGATTATGTTTTTATGTTAAAGTTCAGTTGTGAGTATATACATTTTTAGTCTATGGTGGTTTTTCTTTAGTATTCGATCTTATTATCTAAGTTGTATTATTTATCTATAAGATGTATTTTTATATCAAATGTATGTCACTCATTACTATCGTTAAATTGTTTATACAAGTTCTATGGTCAATATAAAAACAAAAAAATCATTAGTCATTGTCAATAGAGTTATTATCTCTTGTCGTTAATGTCATGTATCAATATCAATAATAAGAGTCTTGTCAGTTAATGTAGTCATTGTGTCTTTTGTATGTTGTTTTGTCAATTTCAAAGTCCATTATCAAGTATTTTGGGTTCATTATCAAAAAGAAAAAGAGTAAAATATTGTAAAATATACAAAAAAATCTCCTTACGGATGTATTTTCAATTTTACACGATGTCACGGAAACCATTGAGTCCCATGATCACATCCAACTAAACTAGAAGCATGAATCATGGAGGATGGAGGTAATGAAGGAAGGAGGTCAATCAGTGACCTCTCGCTAGCCACAAGCGACAGGGCCACACAATGTTGTTGTGGCATTTTATTTTAGTTGTGTGTTTACTTTCTGCAAATAAGAATAGATGGATCATACCTATTCAACTATTGTAATAAGTGAGCTCCTGTGTGAGTGATATTTCTTGCATTTTCTCTTGATGTCAGAACATTGTAGAATATTAGAAGCACTAATGTAAGTCAGTTCGTGGATCTTGAAAAGGTTTGTGGGAGATCTAGAAAACCACATGAGGTGGACAATTGATGGTTCTTGTCACATCAAGGTTTGTGGTAAACCTGTTTAAAACCATGGAAGGAGAGAGCCTTTCTTTTGATCAAGTTCATGAGCCATGTTAGGCATACCACATTAATGAGCATATTGTAGATAAGTATGTGAATTTTGTTTTACCATGTCAACATTAGGGAAGTGTATATTGGGAATTAATAATGTTAACAATAGGGGAGTGAATGTTACAAATATATTGTGTAACATTATTAATATATTGTAATATTATTAATAATGAGTTTATATAAACTCATATTAATAATATAGTTAGTATTTGGGTGAGTTGTGAGAACAACTCACGTAGCTATTTTGGTGTGTGAGAGAATAAAGGCTTGTTAGAGTGATTCTAGAGATAAGAGAGAGATATGAGGAAGACTAAGTGATAAGACTTGACTCCTAGATTATAGGATCAAGCATTTGTATAAGAAGCTATCTCTAGATGAATACAACATCTGAGATGAATTTAGTTTTAAAATTATAATATTTGGTGTTTTATTATTGTGTATTTCTTATCAACTTATGTGTGTGGATATTTATTTTTATCATTTATATATTAGGAAGATATTATCTAGTTGTTATGACTAGTTCTTTCCTAAATCTATGATCTTGACTAGTTCTTTAATGACTAGTTCTTTCCTAAATCTATGGTCTTGACTAGCTCTTTGAGGACTAGTTCTTTCCTTGATTTATGGTTTGATCTATGACCTTGACTAGTTCTTAGATTGATCGTCCTTGCCTATATATGAAAGGGTCATCCTCTTGTATCCTAATTCAATTCTAATGTATTGAGAATAATGGATTATGATGGATTTCCATATATGATATTTTAGCTCTTCTATTTTACAAATATAATGTGGTGTGCTATTATCATCTGAGATCTTCGTAGCATGGAACAATCTTCTTATCATTCCTTTCATGGTATCAGAGCAATAGATGATGTAGACATCCATCTGTAATTTTTTTGCAAGAAAGAGTTTATTTGTTTTCATATATTTTGAGAATTTGTTATCACTTTGTTGCAAGTGTCCATTTTTATGCAAAACAAAGGGCTTTGTTGGATTCGAAGGCAGAAAAACCTTATAAACAACTATAAAATTGGCTATTGAAGAGATAGTTTGTTTTGGTTTTGCAAAGGTGGACATTGATATGTACAAATCCACATGGAAATTTTTTCCAGGGGAAGAAATATTTACCAAGGAAGTAGAAAGTCTAGAAAAATGGTTTCTAGGTTTTTTGCATTCAAGATCTTGGGTTTTTATACTTCTCGCTTTGCAGTTCCTTTTTGGTGAGGATCTGGAAATTTTAAAAATCAGTCTTTGGGAAGAAATCTTTGTCGAGAAGTAGATATTCCGGAAAAATAATTTTTGGGTTTTCTACATTCGGTAATGGGTTTTTTTATTCGGCTTTACAGAGTTCTTCTTTGATAAGGATGTGGAAATCATAGAAATTTGTTCCAATGGAAGAAATTTGTGTCTTGAAAGTAGAAAGTCCAAAAAATAGTTTGTTTTTTTCTAGGTTTTCTCACGTTCGTAATCGGTTTTCTTCTTCTACTTTGCGAGTTCCTATTTGACGAGATGTGGAAATCAAAGAAGTTTGTGCCAAGGAAGATATTTGTGCCGGGAAGTAGAAAGTCGAGAAAAATGGTTTCTTGTTTTTCTGGGTTTGTTTTGCATTGGGTAATGGGTTTTTTTACGTTGGGTAATGAGTTTTTTTCTTCCACTTTCCAGTTGCTATTTGGTGAGGATCTGGAAATTTTATAAATTCGTGTTAGGAAAGAAATCTTTGCTAGGCAAGGTAAAATGTCTAGAAAAATACTTTTGGATTTTTCTAGGTTTTTTGCATTCGGTAATGGGTTTTTTTCTTCAGATTTGCATCTTTATTGTGTGTCAAGGATTTGAAGATTTTGTAAATCCATACTACCTCCAGGGGATCTTGGATATCGATGTCGGCAAGAAAAAAATTCCAAACAAATAGTTTCGGTTTCCACGTTCAGTAATGGGTTTTTTTTCCTTCCATTTTGCAGATCTTAAAGTGGAAACTTTTTGCAACAAAATTAATCGAAGAAAGTGAAGGAAAAAGACATTTTATGTTTTTTTAAAATAAATATTAGAACATAAACTTCAAAAGCTTGTATCTTTTGATCGGTAACTCTGATTTGAGTGTCGTTTTTGTAAAAAATCTTGTTTTTTCATGCTTGTTCCACTAAAACTATTTGTTTTGAGAAACAAACCAAAAATTATAAAATTTCATTATTGTAACATGCACTCAATTATAAAGTTCCAACATTTATATATCTCTTTATTTGTTGAGAGATTTTATATTTGTATCTTCGACACTTTTTTGGCATGTTTACAATCTCTCTTGTGGGGGAGCTATTCTGGTGAAGCCCGGTGTTATTTTAACAACTCATACAAATTTGGTGTGTCACTTTACCGATTCAAAAGTATGGGAGGGTATTTTTTTTAGATTTCTCTTTGGGTTTTGTGTCCTTGCCTTGTTACCTTGGTTTTTCTTGGAACATGGCACTCCTATTTCTTTGGATATTATGTCCTTGCCTTGTTGCTTTGGTTATTGTTCTTAGATCATGGCACCCCTATTTATAGCAGATGATCATGCTTCTTCGGTTTTGTGTCATTGCCTTGTTACCTTGGCTTTTATTGGATCATGGCACTCCTATTTCTTTAGATCTTGTGTCCTTGCCTTATTGCCTTGGTTATTGTTCTTGGAATGTGGCACACCTATTTGTGTGATTGGTCAAATTATATTTAGTTTTTTTTTTTTTACTTTTGACATCACTCCATTGATGAGTCTCCTTGTATGGGTCTATTCTGTGAAGCCTAGTTTTAGTTGTTTTTATTTTTGTGATTGAGCGGTGGATTTAGACCACAATGCACACCAAATTTCTACAACATTTTACGAGTGTTTTGAGTTGAGCTTCTTAGGATTACTTACAACAGTTTTCGGTTTCTTCTTCTTTCTCTTTCCTTCTATTAGGATTCATTCCTAATTCTTGTCTTCATGGATATATTGTACAAGAGTACCTCATCAGGCCTATTTTTTGAGACTTATACTATGGATATGCCAATTTTATTTTAGGCCACTAGCTTCACTGAGGGGGTGTTAAAGTAGGTATTTACCTTTTCACATGTTCGCTAGGTACTTTATTTACCTCATGTATTTTATCCTCACCCACGTATGTGTGTGGATATTTATTTTTTATTATTTAGATATTATGAAGATATTATCTAGTTGTTATGGATATTTCTTTCCTAAATCTATGGGCTTGACTAATTCTTTGATGACTAGTTATTTCCTAAATCTATGGTCTTGACTAGTTCTTTGATGACTAGTTCTTTCCTTGATTTATGGCTTGATCTACGACCTTGACTAGTTCTTAGATTGATCTTCCTTGCCTATATAAGCAAGGATCATCCTCTTGTATCATAATTCAATTCTAATGTATTGAGAATAATGGATTATGATGGATTTCCATATGTGATATTTTATCTCTTCTTTTTTACAAATATAATGTGGTGTGTTATTATCATCTGAGATATTCGTAGCATAGAACAATATTCTTATCATTCCTTTCATTTACCAATATTTGTATGGTCTTGAATAGTTCTTTTATGACTAGTTATTTTCTTGATTTATGGCTTGATCTACGACCTTGACTAGTTCTTAGATTGATCTTCCTTGCCTATATAAGCAAGGCTCATCCTCTTGTATCATAATTTAATTCTAATGTATTGAGAATAATGGATTATGATGGAATTCCATATATGATATTTTATCTCTTCTATTTTAAAAATCTAATGGGGTGTGTTATTATCATCTGAGATATTCATAGCATAGAACAATATTCTTATCATTCCTTCCATTTACCAATATTTGTCTATGTGTTATTGATATATAGTAAGAGCTTACACTCCCACATCAACTTAATCCTCCCGATGAGAACATTATAGATACTTTTATTATGCATGACTATGATGCATCATTATAATTGTTACCTAATGATACTCAAGATAAGGTTATACACAACGGTAATAATTTTTAAAATCATGGTCCTAAACCAATATTTATCCCAAACACTCCTCTTAGGCCAAAGCGTACACTAGTCTATTTTGAAAAATATATTGATTGGAAATATGATATCCTACTTATATGACTCGATAAGGATTTAATTTATTTTCCATATAATGGCCACTATCCTCCTCATCGACTTCAATGAACAAACTGAAGTCCTTTTTCAATTTTCACTACAGTAATGAGCACCGTGACAATGAGTTTTACAAATTCGATTAGAAAGTTAAGTTACTTGATGAAAAAGGCATTATAGCTTTTAAACATGTCATTCCAATAGATCTACTTCACCTCCTTTCTTACATCATCCTATAACAAATGTTACTCTCAATAAACATTCTTGTTTTGATATATCAAGTGATGGTTCTTATGATGAAGTTATTCATCCATAGGAGTTCCCATATCCCACATACAAATGGTTAGTCGTAGAGCATACATTTTAACTAAAATTTTAAGATGTAAATCAACAATTTTTGTGGCACCATCGACAATACATGAATTTAAGATAAAGATTCATGTTTTATTTACACCAAATGCACTTTTTGTCTCTAGAGTAAATTCTCACACCTCATCATACTCGATTTCTCCATCGCAATTTTTTAATTACTCACATATTACACTTGTTATCTACATCTCTTCTGACCACTACCATTTTACTAAGTACCTTATGGAATATATTAGGACCACCTTTCCTTCTTATTTTGTTAAGAATAGGTTTTGTCTCCCTATACGTCCATAAGATATGTAGGGGTTACACATATACTACTCACACTAAATGCACATCAAGTACATGAATAATTAATTTCCCAATCCTATAATGAATATTAAATAAAAAATATTATAGTAATGTCTACTTTATCCTTTTTACATGTCAAACATATTACTTACCAATCTTAACCATAAATATATATCATCTAATTTTCACATCATAATATCAATTAATATACACAAAAACTAAACCAAATATATCTAAACATCATCGATCCATCTAGTCATCTCATCAACCACCATATGCCATACATAATTTTTCCACAAATCCAAAACTAGTTTATGTGTGTTTACAATAAGAAATCCATATAGTATGTTGATGGAATTTCCTTCAAACATTCACTTATCATCCTCACTACTCCCACTAGGAATCTAAGCTAAAGAGATTGAGGTCCCTCCAAAGATCACCGCAACCTCTTGATCTTAACCTCTCTTGATATTGATCCAATCACTCGTAATGTGGCATTATCTTCCAAAATTGTACATTTGGATCCCGAGACTCCACCAATATCACCAAAAATATTGCACCAACTCGATTACGGATGGGTATCTAACCGTTAGGCTGAATTTTATTTACTCTCATCTCGCTCTCTCTACTACACTCTACATGTGTCTACTTCCACGTCCACTAGATCAAACAAGTATGCATGTTCACTTGTTATATCTTCCACTCACTCAAGCATGCCTCCAGTCACCACATCACCCAAAATGTATCAAATTACTTTCCACATAGATGCATATATAATGGCGGTTCAATAGGTATCACCTGTAATTATCAACACAAAATATGAACATTTACAACACCAACACCATAATTTTTATCTATCAACTAATCAAGTCTCAATCATCACATAATACTTATGTTACACAACTATTGTTGCTACAAAATCTCCATCAAGGGAATCTCACCCTTCATCGAATCCTCTACCCACAAGTGGAGGCATACTAAAACTACCTACTCCTCTAGGTTCAACATCACCTCTTGGATCACCAACTACAACAAAAACAATCACACCCATCTAGTTTTTTTCCCACATTTCTACATATGTTTTAGTGCATCTTGCATGATCCTTCTCACTCGATATAAATATTGGTTATACCTCATCCATTGGTGTGGGAAATAGATTAGTTGGGGTTGGCCCTTATCATACCCTCACTCTATAAGTTACATGTTTTAACCTCCTCCATAGATATGGTGTTGGTAATACCTCCTAAATGATCCTAAACTACCACATCACACACTCATATTGAAATAATTCCCCTTTTTGGGTAAATTGATCATCTTACTACATAGTATGTTGTATCCACCAGATCTCCATGACATCCTTCATCCACCCTTTGAAATCCTTACATGGAATCTAAATGATTTCATTTGGTTTCAATTTATCTAACATGGATTTATAGGTCATCGTATCAAATCCTTGTCACCCTAGTGTCACCCACCTCACTATCAAAATATATGGATGAGCCCAATATATGCGTGTTCCATCTATCACCACAATAGTAATGTGCTTATAATCCCACACATGTAACAAATAAATTAATGTGACACCACCACCATTGTTCTCCAATATGAACCTAAAGAGATCCATGTATAAGTGATCGACACATAATGAACCTATGCATATCAAGTCTTATGCTCCTCTTTCACCTAATAAATCCACAACATCATGTATGATATTGATACCCCTCTACCATCCACTGCTATGATTTAATCCAATAACATGTAAATAAAATTCCAAAATCACTGAATACCAAATGTCACCACAACACTCAACTTAATTGTGAGGTCTCTAAGACCCCCAGTCCCCACCTAAAATCTATGTGCATGTCTCATATAGTATGACATGTCTAGGGGAAACACCTTCACCCTCTCTCCTACAATTATTAATCACAAAATATGATACACATCCTCTAATTTCACTTTCATCTACCTTATTGGGAGCCAAAATGTGCACGTATATGCATTCCATTTCTCACACAATGTTATGATCAAATACATATTTAAGGAAATTCCCCAATCTAGCCACATGTCATAACCCAACTTTATCCCAAATGTCCCATCCTACATCATCTAGGACCAATACAAACAATTTCTTCATGTGGTGCCCTCCATGGAACTCTCATGTATAGACATCTCTATACAACCAAAACCAACCACACAATGCATTAGTCCATATCAACATCACAAAATTTCATCACACATCAATCAACTCTAAGTAATTTATCCAAACCACATTCATATCAGCATAATTTGGCATTTCATTACCCATTCTATCTCTCGAGTCAAGACCGTATGGTATTATATAGTTATGTACAATGCTTTGCCAAAACTCAAAACCAGACCATTCGGTTTAGTTTCATCATTTTATGCTAAAGTGAACAAAATTTTTAAAAACTATAAACAACTATACAATTTAACATCAGAACACCAACATTGATTATGCTTACTAACTCATGGGTCATTTCTGCTTGAATTTCATCTCCCACCCTCTCAAATCATGACCACGTGGGCTCTCTTGCTCATGGAATCTTTGCAATCTCATAGCTCCTATCACACTCAATCATAATTAAACAATGAAAAGTACATTTTACTTTTCCATTTTACTATTTATAGAAACAAATTACTTGGGGCATTAGGTATCCTACAACACCCTTATTATACTTCATCAAATTAAGGGAATTTTTATACAAAACCCTTAAATACCTTTTTATGCCTTCAATGATTTTTAGCACAAAGTAGATAAAATATAGCATAATTAATTGCAATGAATATCATTATTACTTAGCTCACTACAAATTAATCTGGCATTATTAGTATTCCAGAATCCATCTCTACAACCTATAATAACCATGTGCAATTGTAAGGGTCCTAGATCTTTCTTGATCTCCCTTAATCACTCTACATGAGCATGTATACACTGTATATACGTTTGGTTAAACCTTTTAATATGTTCTAAGATCTTGTGCATCATCTTAGTGTCAACTAAAAATTCACTTAAGTAGTGTCCCTATGACTCCATACACTTTGTTAATAAGAATAAATGGTTAACGAGACAATATAATCATTCATTTGTACTACTATGGTCATAGTTATTTGGTATTGCGCTAACAAGCTAGTTTCAATATTGCACACTAGCCTATGAAACTTGTCTTCACTTCACCACACAACCGTCTCAATATAGTTATCATGATTATTTTCCGTTGATTGGAAATTAAATTTCAGTTTTAAATCAGTAGGGATCATCACTCAATAATCGGGTAACATGAATCCTGTCACCCATCTTAGGATCCTTGCGCAAGAAAGGTTACACCCACATAATGACTTATATCATTATGTTTTCATTATCCTCCCCATTTCCATCCTAAGTAGGCATGGAAAAGGATCATATGACATGAATTTTGTTTCAAGATACCTACCCTTCATTTTTATTTTGTTATGCTTTCATCCTAGGGATAGGATATTCAAAATTGATTTATTTTATTTTTTCACCAATTCATAATGATAAGATGAATAGTACTTATGATCATTCATAGTCACTTAATCATATTAGTACACTAACATTAATTATGTTTATTTGTATGGTGTCATATAATTGTTATTGTGTTCCTTTTGTACTTAATTTACTAATTATGTAATTGTTTATAATCCTATAAATTGATACATATCATTTTATTCATATATGGTCATATTATATTGTATTATCACAACATATAGTTGTCATTAAAAATAAGGTTTTTCAATCATGTCTCACATGAAATAACATAATTAAATGTTCTATAAGATAGTACATGATTTCATAATTTTTTCATCATTAGTGAATGATATATTTTGTTTTATAAGTACAGCTTATATCATCATTGTTTCATCATGTTGTTTTTATCAATCGAAATATGTTGTTTAAAAACATAGTTATTAATCATAATGACATCATAAAATTAGTTGTATTAACATATTATAACTTTAATTATAATAAATGCTCTATTGTAAAATAGTGGTACAAATATTTCACTTTTTGCAATAATAATGATCCAAACAACAATTATTAAATTAATAATTAATGCCAATAGTACATAATTATGAAATGATTATCAAAGGATAATCATTAAGTACATTAGGCCAAATTTCTGTAGTTCCCACTTCCTTTGACACTTTTAAATACTGATTTTGATACTATTGATCATATTATGGACACTATTATGTTTTATTTCAATATGATGGTTAGATGTTAGATCATGGGTTATTATTGATCTGGATTTAGTTATTATGCATGATGATTACTAGAGACATTTTCTATATGTGGTTGATGATATACTATCTAACATGGACATATTATAGATGTTGATTTGGACTTATGATATTGGATATTTTGATTAGATCTGGTATGGTAGATTTTGATGATGATATAGTTGATTTATTTAATTAAAAATAATAATGTTGAAATTATTGATATTGTTGTGATCTGTGTGTTTGGATGATTTTGATATATTGTTTATACCATTTTGGATGTTCTGATATGGTCATGAGGCCGAAGGAGGTATTTTCATTTTGTACGTTAAAAATCACAACAATGTTGGGGGACTAGAGACTAACCATATTGAAATTCTCAGGTGAAATCAACAAAGTCACCATGGCAACTATGTTATGAGTTTGTGTGTTGTATTATGTTAGGAATTCCCATGGGGATTTCCATTATATGTGACCATGGGATACGTGTTTTATTTATGTGTTCCTTTTTTATTATTGTTGTATGTACTTTATTTGTAATGTATTCCTGCTTTTAATTAATTTAAATGTGGTAGAGTAATGTGATAGTCATATAATTAAATTTTATTTAAATTAAATTGGGATGTGGAATGTAATTAATAAATATGTTGTCTTAGTATTTAATGTTGGAAGAGTGTGTAAGTTATCATGTAAGAATGTGTAAGAAATTGTAAGAGTATGTAAGGCAGATTTTGGAAGGTCTAGCACTCCATCTTTTATGGAATTCGAATTTGACCTTGGAGGCCAAATTTGGAGGCTTGTGGGACAAGTTAAACTTGTCCCACACCTCTTAAAATGATCCACCAACCATGCCTATGGTTTGGAGGTTAAATGTAGGCATTTATAATGCATTTTGAGGTGACAATATGTAAGTTTTAATTGCACTTCCCTTACATGTTTTTAATTTGGTCCTTTTGGAGTATGGGTTGAATTGGAGTATGTAAGTGATTTTGTCATGTTTAATTTATTGTGATTTGTTTTTTGTTGTGGATTTCCTCTTGGGGATGAGGAAAAATGATGTGGCATCCCACTTGGATCCACATCATCCTCTCTCTTTCCTTTCCTATAAAAGTGAAGCTTCTTGCTCATTTGGAGGTTGTTGAAAATTTGTTATTTCCTCTTGGGGCGTGTTATTTTGCTGTTTCTTTTGGATCTTGTTTAAGGAAGAGCTTGGAGTATTTTTTCTTGCTTACACTTACTGGTTTTGGACTGAACTTTGAGATTGTGGAAAGCTTGTGAGCTTGGAACGAACTCCATTATGGAGAGGTAGGCATCTTGAGCTGTATTTTTAAATTATTTCCTTCTCTTGCATGTATTTTTGAATGGTGTTTGTGTTTGCATTCTTGGCTGGTTAGGTAGAATTCTTAGGGCATGGTGTAGAAGAAGGATATGGGGATTTCATATGGGGGCATAAGAGATTACCAATGGCACTATTTTATTATGAAGGGAGTTTTAGTTTAGGATCCACCTTGGAAAAGAAACTGCTTGCATTTCTTACTATGGGGGAGGCATAAGGGATAAACTTGGGGGCGGGGCGCATAAGGAGGGGTTGGGAGATATAAGTTTTATGGGGTTGATATGATTATTGGCAGTATGCATTTTGGTGGATGCCCAATTCCAAATTGGGAGGCATAAGGAGTTCCCCATAGTCCTTGCTCTTGTTGGCTTGCTTGATCAAGCCTATGTGTTGTATGAATTATTTCAAATGCGATTGGGAACTATTGTTTTATTTTGAACTCTACATCTTTTTGTTTGTATGCAATGTGAATGTTGCTTGTATGTGATAGAATCTTTGTTGCCATGTGTTGATATTCATGCTACATTTCAATATGGTTGGGGCTCGGGGCCAATGGGGAAGGATGGATCCTCCTTTCTCATTGGATGTCTTGGTTGGGTGGAGAGAATTTCCTTTCCCCCTTTCTTTGTTGTTATCAAAGTTGCAAAGAAGAAGAAACAAACATGCTTTGTTGTTTGGAGAATAAATTTCCTGGTTTGATAGTCATTTCTTTTGAGTAAATTCAATGTAACCTTTCCCACCTTGAGTGGATGAGATGTATAGTAATTATGATGTGAAGTTGTTGCAATGTAGATGGAAGATTTAAATTGAATTGAGAAATGCACAAGAAGAATTATATTTCTTTGTTTTACTTTGGAAAGAAAATGTGAATGATGCTTCATACTTTGTATTTGGCAATTTGAAACCAATTCAAATTGGAAAAGTGACAATTTGTAAAAGTGTATTGAGGATCAATGAAGAATGCATTCCCCTCTGAAAAGTGTATTGCACAATTGATTTGAATTATTGTTGAAAATTGATTGTTGTTTGAAAAGAAAAGAAAGAAGCATGCGTATGGAATGAAAGATAGTGTTATATTAATTACAAAATTGTATATTAAAATTTAAATTAGAGATGAATTTTTAGTTAGAATTCAATGGATGACCTAATAAGCATTGTATTTGATTAAGTTAGAATCATATGCACATTCAAAAGAAAAATTGCTAAATCAATTTAAAAGAAACAACTCACTATTTTTAAAACTTAAATGCAAATGCACATTTTAATTAAAATGAGCAGTTTAGACTTATACTCAACAATAAGTTATGAAACCTTGAAATTCATACTTAGGAAGACCTAAGGAACTCAAATTCACTAAAACAGTTAAGAATGAACCTCCAAGACTTAATAAAATTCAATTCGGAGCTTGCACAATCATTTTTTTGTTTATTGCCGGAAAAATGCAACCTTGAACAAATTGGACAAATCAACTTCACTAAAACACTCTAAACCCTCCCTAGACTGATCCTCCATGTATTTTTGACACGTGGAGTGAAGGAGGAGTTCAAATTTAATCAAATCAGGAAGTTGGAAAAATTTCAGTTTGTCAAATTTAAGCCTGCAAATCATTTTTACAAAATTGACCCTTAAAACTTAATCAAAAAGAAAATATTATGTTTTATGTGCAAGGAGAGTAGTGAGATATTTCCAAAAAGTCCTATTTTTCCAAAAACTGAGCTTTCTAACTCAAGTTATGACACTTTGAAGTTTTTGTACCTTGGCGGGAAAATTTGGGAAAATTTTCCTTGTCGGGCCCGCAACCCAAAATTTCCAATCAAAATTGCCTAAGGAAATTTTTTGAAATTTTGGACCTTGGGAAAATTTTCACTTTTCCCTCTACAAGCCTATAGCCAATTAGAGGCTGCCATGTGTCCTCCAGGGGCTGAGGCGGAGGCGCAGATAAAATTTTACCTCTTACACTTTTTTAAAAAACAATTGGGAAAATTTTCACTTTTCCCTCCGCCGGCCCGCAGCCAATCAGAGGGTGCCACATGTCCCCTTGTGGCTATGGAAGAGGTGCAGGTTCTTTTTAATCCCTTATCTTTTAAGAAAAAAAATTGGGAAAAGTTTTGCTTTTGGTCCCGCTGCTCGCAGCCTAATGAACGCGTGCCACGTGGCACCATCGGGTGGCGACAGAGGTTCGGGAGAAATTTCACCTTTTGGGCCTTTGGGAAAAATTCCTAGAATCCTCCCATGGCCCACAAGTCTACCTTCTCCCTCTGTTTTCCTCCTTCAACAGGCGCGTGGACCCGCATATCCTTTCTTCCTTTTTTTTTTCCCTAGGGCGCAAAGCACAAATTTGGTCTCGCCACCCCGCCCTTTCCTTTCCCCTTTGTTTTTTTTGCCTTGTGTGGACCCACGGGGGTGCAGAGCACATTTTGAATTTGATCCCACATTGGAAAAATTTCCCAATGCCACCCCGAACCCACCAACCCACCCAAGGTGCACTCCTCCTCTTGCCACGTGTCCCCCTTGGGGAAAATTTGATCTCCAAACTCCGCCCACTCATAACTTGAGTTCTGTAAGGAGTTAGGAGGACTTATTTATATCACCAGAAAGGTGAGAAAATTTCCTATACATTGAAAATATTTTAGGGAAATTTTGGAGGAATTAAGTATAAGAAAAAACTAGTTGATGTTTTGAGCCTGTTAGAGAGCAGGGCATGGGGGTAAGATTACTCCCTGAACCCAACCAAAATATATAACCCTATAATTTAAACCTTGTAAACGTGTTATAATTTAATAAAGGAAACTTGTGTTTTGGTAAGAAGGTTTTGTTTTAGAACCTATTAGTGAAAATTGATGTCTTGCAACTTAGTTGTGGACACTTCAAATAAATAAAAATTTATCCCCTAATTTTCTAGCTAACCCTAGGTTGTTTCTTTGGTCTCAAGTGGTTGTTTAAACAGAACTACGGTTTGGTATCGAGTAGTGGTTCAAAGGATTAGACCATTGGGCACACTAGAAAACTTGAAACATGAAAATTTAAACCTAGCACACTTCGAAAACCTAGAAAATAACTTAGCAAGAATTTGTTTTCTTTAGTAAACATGGAAGTTGTATAACTTAACAAATGAACTGATTCTCACTTTGGTCTGTGCAGGAGGCTCAGACAGAGTGAAAGGAACCTTTGCAAAGACTTAGATTCACCACCACCACCACCACAACCAGATCAAGGTGTAGCAGCCATTCTACCTCAGATTCTACAAACCTTTCAGGATGTTAATGTCGCTCTACGTGGAGGATCAGTAGGAGGACATGTAGCTAGTCATGATAGAGCTCCTTCCATCGAGGGTCAGGTATCCCCTTAACTCAATGAGGAGCATAGAGGAGAGAAATCCCATGCGGAGTCAGTCAGAGCAGAGTCACCACCTAAGAGATAGGGTGATAGATTTTCGAGCATAGAGAGAGGTCTCGGATCCCTAGGCTTAGGGATGAGCTTGCGAGAGAGGCCTAGAGGTTGACAGGACACAACAAAGAGATCACATCGGGAGATCCCGAAGCTTAGGCCCTCACATTACTTAGGTTATATAGGTGGGTTTGTAATGCCTGCTTCAACTACCACTTGAGACCAAGAAACAAACTAGGAAAATTATGGAATAATTTTTTTTTTTAAGAAGGGTCTACAAACAAGTAGCAAGATACTAGTTTGAAACCAATAGGTTCCAGAATAGATTTTGATTAACCAAACACAAGATTTCCATCTTTATCTTATAACAAGTTTACAAGGTTCCAATTTGGGGGTTACAAGTTTTACTAAGGTTCAGGGAGAAATTTATCGCCAGGCATGCTCTCTATCAAGCCCTGAAATTCAACTATATTTTTCACACACTTAGAATTATCAAAACTTTCCTAAACTAGGCTCATTGGATAGGAAATTTCCTCACCTTTCCAACCATATAAAGAAGTCCTCCTAACTCCTTGTAAAACTTAAGTTATGGCCGAGTGGAGTTTTAGGGGAAAATTTTCCCAAACGCCACGTGTCATCATGTGATTCGTTCAGGCTAGTGGGTCGTGGGGAAACATTTGAAATTTTTCCAAAACCAAAGTCTCAATTTTCCAAAGGAAAATTTTCCTCCATGCCTCCGCACTTGCTCAAATGGCCACGTGGCGCTTTGTGATTCGCCGCGGGCCAGTGGAGGAAAAAGAGAAATTTTTCCAAAAGGGAAAAAAGGGTTAAGTTTTCCATTTTGATCCACGCACCCCCGCCATGTGTCAGCACGTGATTGGTTGGGGTCCGCGGGGTTGCGGGGAAATTTGTGAAAATTTTCCCAAGGCAAAATTTTCAAAAAGTTAATTTTTTTATTAAGGGCATGCCCCTCCAAGGTGCCACGTGGCAACTTCTGATAGGATGAGAGGTTGGCGGGCCATGGAAATTTTTAGGAAATTTTTCCAAAGTTCAAAATTTAAATTTTTCTAAGGTTGAATTAATTTATTTTTGGTTTGGGATGGCCATTTTGAAGTAAAACTTCAAATGGCCACAACTTTTGATAGGAAACTCCATTTTAGGAAAACGAGGACTTTCCAGAAAGATCTCGAGTCCTCTTTGCACAAAATTCATCAATTTTAGAATTTGGTGAAGTTTAGAGGGTCAATTTTAAGAAATTGATCTGCAGGGAATTATAATTTTAAAACTGGCAGTTTTTCCAACTTGCAAGTTTCGTTCAATTTTGATTCCCTTTCTCCTCAACATGTAAATTGAACATGGAGGGATGATCATGGGTGTGTTAAAGAGTTTTTTCCAGGTTCAAATTATGTATTGGGTTGCAATTGATATATTTTGCATCTTTTGACAGGAAATCTATTATGCAAGTTCAAAATCTAGTTTGATGCAGTTCTTGATGATCATTTTAATTGTTGCGTTTCCACAAGGTTTATAAACCTTAATACATCTAAATTTTCTTATCTCATTCCTTAATTTTAGTTATGAATCTGAACTATGCATTTAATGAATTAATTCCGGTGCCAAATTCCAAAGAAAACAGAATTCAATTACTAACAATTTAAAGGTCAATTTACAATTTCCAAAGTGGAAGCATTTTCATTTCTGATCTGTAACATCCTATTGCTCTAATTTATTACTTAAAGTACATGGCACCATTTTGATATCTAAATTTGACAATAAAACAAGGAAACAGAATGTTGTCGTTTATTCTTCACGCATTTTTTTTTTGACAGGGATACCATTTCAAACAACAAATGTAATTCAAAACATTCAATACAATCCAGTATGCACATTCCAACAGAATTAAAAGAATCAATGCCATCCTTTATTGAGAGGTCAAATAGCTTTACAACCGAACTCCTTTCCAATTTGATTTGATTTCAAATTTCAAAATTACAAGTATGGATATCAATTACATTATCTTCCCAAGGTAAAACAGAGAATACATTTCTCAATTCAATTACAACTTCCAATTACAAGGTAACATCTCACATTTCAACATCAATTACATTCATCCACTCTAAGTGGGAAGGGTTACATTCAATTTTCTCAAGAAAAGAGGACTGTCAAACTGTTTTATTCTTTCCCCAAACAGCAGCTTGTTGTTTTCTTCTTCTTTATTCATCTTTGAATCACAACAAGGAAGGGGGAAAGGCAACACTCTCCACCCAACCAAGATACCCAATGGGAAAATAGAAGCCATCTTTCCCCATTGGCCCCCGAGCCCCAACCATATTGAAATGGAGCATGATAATTCAACTCATGGCAACATGGACTTCTTTCACATGCAAGCAACACTCATGTATCACAAAAATCAAAGAAGACACAAATCAAAACAAGGCAACAGTTCTCAACTGCATTAGAAAATAGTCATACAATCACAAAGGCTTGAGCAAGCAAGCCAAACAAGAGCAAGAACTATGGAGGTCTCCTTATGCCTCCCATGTTGAAATTGGACATCCACCTACAACAACCACCAAGAACATAACCATCCCATAAACCTTATCCCTCCTCAACCCCTCCTTATCCCTCCTCCAAATTTATCCCTTATACCTCCCCCAAAGTAAGAAATGCATGCATATTCTTTTCCTAGGTGGATTCCAACCAACACTCCCTCCTCAAGACAAGTGCCAATGGCAAATCCCTTATCCCTCCTCTGATTAACCTCATAGTCTTCTCTCCACACCATGCCCTAAGAATTCTACCCATCCCTCTAAGATTTGCAAACACAACACATTCAAAAATTCATGCTAAAAGAGGGAAAAACAAAAATTTAAAAGAGTGAGAGCCTACCTCTCCATAATGGAGACTTGTTTCCAAACAAGTAGTTCTTTTGATGCTCAAAACATAGTCCCAAAACAACAATGTACAAGCATGTGAATCAATCCAAGCTCTTCCACAAAGCAAGCTCCAAAGGCAAGAGAAAAATTTGACCCAAGAGTGAAATCTCCAACTTTCAACAACCTCAAAATGAGGAGGAATTCCAATTTTAAAGGAGAGGGTGGAAGAGGATGATGTGGATTCCAAGTGGGATGCCACATCATTTTTCCTCACCCTAAAATGCAATCAACATCAAGTCAATTAAATCCTAATAAATGTGAATGAAAAACCACTTACACACTTCATTTTTTCCCATCCTAAAAAAGGAATGCATTTAAAATTTGTAAGACAAGTGCAAACAAATCTTACAATAAATCATGTCAAAATGCAATAAAATAAGTTGATTTTGACTCCAATATAATAAACATGATTGGTGGAGGATTTTGAGAGGTGTGGGACAAGTTTAACTTGTCCCATAAGCCTCCAAATTTGTCCTCCAAGCTCAAATTCGAATTTCAAGAGAGAGATGGAGTGTTTGACCTTCCAAAATCTTCTTACAACCTCTTACAATTTCTTACACAATCTATCACTTCACTTACACAACCCATACTTGGTAACTTACACACTCTTTTAAAATGCATTTATTTCTATGACATTTATTTATTACAAACTTTAGACACAACCATATATTTAATTACCATATGGTTATAAAATATATAAATAAATTTCATTTTCAACCAAGACAATAACATTTAATTTCACCTTCCACATCCTATTTAATTTAATTAAATTTTAACTATATGACTCTCACATCATACTATCACTTTTAAATAATTAAAACAAAAGCACATTACAAATAAAATACACACAACAATAATTAAAAAGGGAACACATAATAAAAACACACATATGCCCCTATGGTCACAATAATGGAAATCCCCCCATGGGAAATCCTAACAACTAAACACACAATCAAACACAGTTGCCATGGTGACCTTGTTGATTTCACACTGAATTCCAATATGGTTAGTCTCCAGTCCCCCAACATTGTTGTGATTTTAACCTGCAAAATGCAAAATACCTCCTTCGGCCTCGTGGCCATATCAAAACATCTAAATGATATATAAACATTAGATCCAAATCACAACAATATCAAGATTCAATATTTATCATTAAAATTCAATTTGTAACTATATCATCATCTAATAGATTTCTATACTAGAGCTATTCATAATAATCAATGTCACATGTCTAAAATTAACATCAATAACCTGTCCATGTCAACTAGTATATCATCATCCACATAACAATAAAAATGTCTCAATGATCCTCAAGAAAAACATCTGAATCCAGATCAATATTAATCCAGGATCTAACATCTAACCATCATACTAATCAAAACATAATAATATCCAAAATGTGACCAATAGTGTCAGGATCAGTATCTGAATAGTGTCCAAGGAAAGTGGGCACTACAGGGTTTTAGGCGAGAGGCTCGGCTAGTGAGCTTGAGCGGTTGCTTCAAGCTTTGTCCTTGTTCTAGCAACACAAAAGCTTGTGTTGCGATCCATCTACTGAGGGATGGAGCAGGAGTATGGTGGAGGACAGAGGAGCACAAGATCCATGTTGAGTTATATATAGTGACTTGGGAGCTATTTGAGGAGAGATTCAGGAGCAGGTACCTATCACGGAGGTTCACCTAGCGAGAGAATTGACGAGTTCCATGACCTCCGACAGGCTACCCTTTCAGTAGCAGAGTATGAGAGTAGATTTCTAGATCTACTTCAGTATGTAGAGTATATGCAGGATGAGTAGGTGTGGATTCTCAGATTCATTTGAGGCCTAAATTTGGATATTGTAGGTGTAGTTTGGATTCACTGTCCACAAACTTTAGCAGAGGCCATCGAGAAGGCCTATATTGTAGAGGAGACTCGAGGTAAAACCCAGTAAGCTATAGACCAAGTCAAGAGCCACATTCAAAAATGTAGGATAGTAGATCAAGAGGTTTAGTACCTCTTACTCGTGGTGGTCAACATTCAAAGACAATCATCCTTTAGGCCATAGCAGATGCAGCAGCAGTCCCACTCACTATATAGACCTCCACAGAGAGTTGATGCACAAAGAGGTCAGAGCATGGGGCCTCCTCCTAGGGGTCCCATCAAGACACATGGTGGACCTAGAGCTCAGTCATTTGGAGCTCGCTAGAAAAGGCCATAACAGACCATAGCTAGATCATCGAGATCCACACCACAATCTTTTAGGGCACCTACTTGAGGTGTTGTTACATAGATGCTTCTTTAGCATGGCTTGGAGGTGTGTTGATGTAGGATGGTAGAGTTGTAGCTTTTGAGTCTTGCAAACTCAAGGATCATGAGCTTAATTATCCTACCCATGATCTTTAGCTTTTGGAAGTTATGCATACTTTAGTTAGATGGAGACATTTCTTCTTGAATGGAGATTCACACTCAGGATAGATCATTTGAGTCTTCGCCACCTCTTCATGTAGCCCAATCTAAACGCTCATCAATGGCATTAGATGGAGTTTATTTATGAGTACGACATGGAGATAGAGCATGTTAAGGGGAAGGAGAATGTGGTAGTAGACACTCTCAGTAGATGGAGACATGTGACTATGGCTACCTCAGTGAGCACAGATTTAAAGAGTAGGAATCTTCAGTAACTTCCTCTTGACAACTTCTACATGGCAGTACGAGAAGAGATCGAGTCACAAAGACCCCTTGAGGGGAAGTTTGATGGATTTTCCTTAGAGGTAGATGGTCTTCTCAAGCACGAGGTAGGATATATGTTCCCGAGATGGATTCTTGAGGTAGGACATCTTGGTAGAGGCACATTGTGCACCCTATTCAGCCCATCCCGGGGTGAAGAAGATGCATGCTACGTTGAGACAGACACTACTAGAGAGGACTTCATCGAGACGTAGCTCGGTTTGTGTCACGGTGTTTGGAGTGCCGGAGGGTTAAGGCCAAACATCAAGTATCTAGTAGGTATTCTTTATCCTCATGCCATACCGAGAATGGAATTGGGACACCATTTCCATGGATTTCATTGTTGGACTACCTCGTGCCGAGATATCACCACTATGCCACTATGGTCATAGTTAATAAATTGACAAAAGTGGCTCAATTTTCTCCTGTGAAAACCACTTATATAGCTAGAGAAGTGGCACAAGTATATTTGGATGAGATCGTCAGGTTGCATTGGATTCCACAAAAGATCATTTGTGGACTGCAAACCTTTGTACACTTCACATTTCGGACTACCATGCAAAGATGTCCTCGGGACAAGGATTAATTTCAGCATAGCATATCACCCTGAGACAGATGGACAGACTGAGTGAGTAAATTAGATTTTAGAGTATATGCTCAGGATGTATGTGATGGATCAGTAGTCTAAGTGGGAGGAGTACTTGTACTTAGTGGATTTTGCCTACAATAATAGTTTTCAAAGTTCTATAGGCATGGATCCTTTTCAGCATTATATGGTAGAGAGTGCAGGATGACCCTTAGCTAGGATAGGTTAGAGGACAAATTATCTCTTGGACCATCTCTTTTACAAGACATTATGAAGCAGCGGGTAGTGTTGATCGGGTAGAGATTACAAGAGGCATAGGACATGCGTAAGAAGTATGTGGATCAAAGCATATGATTGATCGTAGCTTTTATGTGGACATGAAGGTTTTCCTTCGTGTTAAACCACATAAGATCCCTATCTATTACGGAAAAGGTTATAACTTAGCTCCTAGATTCATTGGTCCTTTTGAGGTCTTGGAGTGTATCGACCCTTTGGCCTACCGTCTGGCATTACCACTTAGTTTGTCTAGCGTACATGATGTATTTCATGTTTCTTTCCTTAGGAGGTACATTACATATCCTTCTCATGTGTTAGACTAGACATCATTGCAGGTCCAAGATCAGGGGCATGTGACGGTGGAGCCCATCCGTATCATAGATCGTAGGACCACCGGGCCTTCAATACAAATAGATTGATCAAGTATGGGTGTAGTAGGATAGATATGATGAGACTACAGCTACTTGAGAGGATGCCACAGTATTACGAGTGTAGTTTCCACATTTGTTCCAAGTGACTTCAAGGAGGAATTCAAGTCGAAGGGGAGGGGGATAGTGCCCATTTCCCTTTGACACTTTTAGATACTAATTTTTATACTATTGATTGTATTATGGACACTATTATGTTTTATTATAGTATGATGGTTAGATGTTAGATCATGGGTTATTATTGATCTGGATTCAGGTTATTATTCATGATGATTACTAGAGACATTTTCTATATGTGGTCGATGATATATTGTTTGACATGGACATATTATAGATGTTGATTTGGACTTATTATATTGGATATTTTGAGTAGATCTGGTATGGTATATTTTGATGATGATATAGTCGATTTATTTAATTAAAAATAATAATGTTGAAATTAATTATATTGTTGTGATCTATGTGTTTGGATAATTTTGAGATATTTTTTATATCATTTTGGATGTTCTAATATGGCCACAAGGCTAAAGGAGGTATTTACATTTTGCGGTTAAAAATCACAACAATGTCGGGGACCTGGAGACTAACCATATTGAAATTAAGGTAAAATCAACAAGGTCACCATGGCAACTATGTTATGAGTTTGTGTGTGTTGTGTTATGTTAGAATTCCCATGGGGGATTTCCATTATATATGACCATGGGATAAGTGTTTTATTTATGTGTTCCTTTTTCATTATTGTTGTATGTACTTTATTTGCAATGTGTTCCTTCTTTTAATTAATTTAAATGTGGTAGATAAATGTGATAGTCATATAGTTAAATTTTATTTAAATTAAATTAGGGTGTGGAATTTCATTAATAAATTTGTTTTCTTAGATATTAATGTTGGAAGAGTGTGTAAGTTATCATGTAAGAATGTGTAAGAAATTGTAAGAGTATGTAAGGTAGATTTTGGAAGGTCTAGCACTCCATATTTTATGGAATTCGAATTTGACCTTGGAGGCCAAATTTGGAGCTTGTGGGACAAGTCAAACTTGTCCCACACCTCTTAAAATTATCCACCAACCATGCCTATGGTTTGGAGGTTAAATGTAGGCATTTATAATGCATTTTGAGGTGATAATATGTAAGTTTTAATTGCACTTCCCTTACATGTTTTTAATTTGGTCCTTTTGGAGTATGGGTTGAATTGGAGCATGTAAGTATTTTTTCATGTTTAATTTATTGTGATTTGTTTGTTGTTATGTATTTCCTCTTGGGGAAGAGGAAAATATGTGGCATCCCACTTGGATCCACATCATCCTCTCTTTCCTTTCCTATAAAAGTGAAGCTTCTTGCTCATTTGGAGGTTGTTGAAACTTTGTTATTTCCTCTTAGGGTGCATTTTTTTGCTGTTTCTTTTGGAGCTTGTTTGAGGAAGAGCTTGGAGTCATTTTTCTTGCTTACACTTGCTATTTTTGGACTACACTTTGACATTTTGGAAAGCTTGTGAGCTTGGAACAAACTCCATTATGGAGAGGTAGGCATCTTGAGTTGTATTTTTAAATGCTTTCCTTCTCTTGCATGTATTTTTGAATGGTGTTTGTGTTTGCATTCTTGGCTGGTTAGGTAGAATTCTTAGGGCATGGTGTAGGAGAAGGCTATGGGGATTTCATATGGGGGCATAAGAGATTACCAATGGCACTGCTTTTTATTATGGAGGAGTTTTAGTTTAGGATCCACCTTGGAAAAGAAACTGCTTGCATTTCTTACTATGGGGGAGGCATAAGGGATAAACTTGGGGGTATAAGGAGGGGTTGGGAGATATAAAGTTTATGGGGTTGATATGATTATTGGTAGTATGCATTTTGATGGATGCCCAATTCCAAATTAGTAGGCATAAGGAGTTCCCCATAGTCCTTTCTCTTGTTGGCTTGCTTGATCAAGCCTATGTGTTGTATGAATTATTTCAAATGCAGTTGGGAAATGTTGTTTTATTTTGAACTCTACATCTTGTTGTTTGTATGCAATGTGAATGTTGCTTGTATGTGATAGAATCCTTGTTTCCATGTGTTGATATTCATGTTATATTTCAATATGGTTGGGGCTCGGGGCCAATAGGGAAGGATGGCTCCTCCTTTCTCATTGGATGTCTTGGTTTGGTGGAGAGCATTTTCTTTCCCCCTTTCTTTGTTGAGATCAAAGTTGTAAAGAAGAAGAAACAAGCATGCTGCTGTTTGGAGAATAAATTTCCCAGTTTGGCACTCATTTCTTTTGAGTAAATTCAATGTAACCTTTCCCACCTTGAGTGGATGACATGTATAGTAATTGTGATGTGAATTTTTCGTAATTTAGATGGAAGATTTAAATTGAATTGAGAAATGCACATGAAGAATTATATTTCTCTGCTTTACTTAGGAAAGATAATGTGAATGATGCTTCATACTTTTTATTTGGCAATTTGAAACAAATTCAAATTGGAAAAGTGACAAGTTGTAAAAGTGTATTGAGGATCAATGAAGAATGCATTCCCCTCTCAAAAGTGTATTGCACAATTGATTTGAATTATTGTTGAAAATTGATTGTTGTTTGAAAAGAAAAGAAAGAAGCATGCGTATGGAATGAAAGATAGTGTTATATTAATTACAAAATTGTATATTAAAATTGAAATCAGAGATGCATTTTTAGTTAGAATTGAATGGATGACCTAATAAGAATTGTATTTGATTAAGTTAGAATCATATGCACATTCAAAAGACAAATTGCTAAATCAATTTAAAAGAAACAACTCATTATTTTTAAAACTTAAATCTAGCAATGAACATTTTAATTAAAATGATCAGTTCAGACTCATACTCAACAATAAATTATGAAACCTTGCAATTCATACTTAGGAAGACCTAGGGAACTCAAATTCACTAAAACAGATTAAGAATGAACCTCCAAGACTTAATAAACTTCAATTCGGAGCTTGCACAAATCATTTTTTCATCTATTGCCGAGAAAAATGCAACCTTGAACAAATTGGACAAATCAACTTCACTAAAACACTATAAAATCTCCCTAGACTATTCCTCCATGTCTATTTGACACGTGGAGTGAATGAGGAGTTCAAATTTAATCAAATCGGAAGTTGGAAAAATGTCGGTTTGCCAAATTTAAGCTCCTCAGATCATTTTTATAAAATTGACCCTTAAAACTTCATCAAAAAGAAAAATTTATGTTTTTGGTGCAAAGAGGGCAGTGAGATATTTCCAAAAATTCCTTGTTTTCCCAAAACTAAGCTTTCTAGCTCAAGTTATGACACTTTGAAATTTTTGAGCCTTGGCGGGAAAATTTGGGAAAATTTTCCTTGTCGGGCCTGCAACCCAAAAATTCCCCATCAAAATTGCATTAGGAATTTTTTTGAAATGACCTTGGGAAAAATTTCAATTTTCCCTCCGACGACCTGTGTTTGCCAATCGAAGCTGCCATGTGTCCTCCAGGGGTTGAGGTGGAGGTGCGGATAAAATTTTACATCTTAAACTTTTTTTTTAAAATATTGGGAAAATTTTCACTTTTCCCTCCGTCGACCCATAACCAATCAGAGGGCGACATGTGTCCCTTTATGGCTATAGTGGAAGCGTGGGTTCTTTTTAACCCTTTAGCTTTTAATTTTTTTTTGGGAAAAGTTTTCATTTTGGCCCCGCTAGCCCACGGCCAATGAACGCGTGCCACGTGGCACCATCGGGTGGTGGTGGAGGTTCGGGAGAAATTACACCTTTTGGGCCTTTGGGAAAAATTCCCAAAATCCTCCTATGGCCTAAAATTCCACCTTCTCCCTTGGTTTTTGCTCCTTCGACGGGCACGCGGACCCGCTCATCCTTTCTTCCTTTTTTCCCCTACGGTGCAAAGCACAAATTTGGTCCGTCGCCCCGCCCTTTCCTTTCCCATTTGTATTTTTTTCCTTGCGTGGACCCGCGGGGGTCCGGAGTGCATTTTGACTTTGAGCCCATGTTGGGAAAATTTCCTAATGCCGCCCGTGAACCTGTCAACCCACCCAAGGTGCACTCCTCCTCCTCTTGCCACGTGTCCCCCTTGGGGAAAATTTGATCTCCAAACTCCGCCCACTCATAACTTGAGTTCTGCTTGGAGTTAGGAGGACTTATTTATATCACCGAAAAGGTGAGAAAATTTCCTATCCATTGGAAATGGTTTAGGGAAATTTTGGAAGCATTAAGTATGAGAAAAATATAGTTGAAGTTTTGAGCCTGTTAGAGAGTAGGCATGGGGGTAAGATTACTCCTTGAACCTAACCAAAATATGTAACCCTAAAATTTAAACCTTGTAAACGTGTTATAAGTTAATAAAGGAAACTTGTGTTTTGGTAAGCAGGTTTTGTTTCAGAACCTATTAGTGAAAATTGATGTCTTGCAACTTAGTTGTAGACACTTCAAATCAAAAAAAAATTATCCCCTAATTTTCTAGCTAACCCTAGGTTGTTTCTTTGGTCTCAAGTGGTTGTTTAAACGGGCACTACAGTTTCCTTAATACAATCCGCAAAGTAATAATTTCATGTTTATTTAAAGTATAATTAAAATCATTGTAATATACGAAACAAAATAATAATGGTCATCACATGAAGAATCATGTTTTATCTAATCTAACATATTACTTCATAATAATTACTATGTCTTGCATGTTGTAGGATAGAGAAAATTATATGTACAATCGATTCGATGAATTGGCATGAATTCTCCACTCACATTAATGTTGTTATATTATAAACTAAATGAATATGATAAGTTTTCTCAAGAATTACTCTTAATTTCATAATTAAATTAATTGTATATCTATTTCATTGTACAATGAAAGAAGTCATCAAACATCCAAAACATACATCTATCTAATGAATATACATGGGTAATTGCACCAAGTTGGGGGCCAAAAAGGGGTCTTAAGTGGATGCATTTTTTAGAAAAAAAAAAACTTCAACATGTATGAGTTTTTTGAAATAGTTACACTCAAAATTGGAAGATGTTGTATAAACATGAATCGTAGAATTTTGAGTCTAGTTTCTAAGCTACTAATTTTTTTGAAAATAGATAAATTTAAGTGGGTAAAATAACTAAAATACCAACAGTGATCCTATTTTTGTTAAAAACATATCGAGTGACTTTCACACCCCCACCATTTTTTGAGCACCATTTAGTAGTTTTGAAAACCCTTTGGTAGAAAGATATCTATGAGCATCTAGTTTGTGCTAGATTTTTTTCTATATTTTTTTAGCAAGTATTTTTTTTATGATTTTTCTAGTACAGAAATTTTATGTTTTGAAAAATGACATGATTTTCGACCGTTCCCCCTAACTACCTCAAAAATATATCGAAAATTATAATTTTTTTGAATATGTATAGAATTAAGCTTAGTTTGTGCCGAGTATAATTTTTTTCAATTTAGATGACCCAAACAAAAGATACATGATGAAATATAAACATATTTAAACTTCAAAAATAACTATAAAATCCATAGTTAGAAAATAAATAATATCAAAACCTTATATTAGTCGAAAAAATTCAAAAAAATATTTTTAGAAAGAAGAAACTCTGCTCTATGTTTTTGTCTAATGTTTATTAAACGAATTGATTTTTTATTTTGATTTATCATGGAGGAAGTGGAATTTTTACATTTTCCGCAAAACACATTGTTTGATGTGTTTGTGCAAGTTCATGCCTCAGGCTTGGGGATCCAAACCAGATCCCAAGCCTTGACGCATGGCTTGGAAAAAGTGAAAACGTAAAACACGTAAGCGTTATAAGTTTTTCATTTATTATTTCTTATATTTTAAATTTATTTATGTAAAAATAAGAAATTAGGGTCACTCGTGCCTTATGGAATTATTCTCACACTCCATGTATCATAGTTTAGGAGATAGTTTTTATAATATAATTTGGTCAAGATCATAGATAATTTTTCAAAATTTCAGCATTCAACCTAAAGCTTTTAGTGTTTAACTTCTATAATCAAAACACTAAACTATAAATCTTGAGCCCCAAACCCTAAACCTTAAACCTTGAACCATGATCCCTAGACCCTAAAACCTAAACCTAAACCCTAAGCCCTAAACCTTAAACCTTAAACATTTAGCCCTTACCTATGAGCCCTAAACTCTAAGCCTTAAGCCCTAAACCCTGATCCCTAAGCCATAAACCCTAAACCATGAACTATGAGCCCTAAATTCTAAACCCTAAACCATGAACTTGAAAAACTAAATCCTAAACCCTAAATAGTGACCCCTAAACCCTAAACCTTGAAAATTGAATCCTAAACCCTAGACCCTAAGCCTTGAACCATACACCCTTATCCCTGAGCCCTAAAATCTAAACCCTAAACCATAGACCATATACCCTAAGCCCTAAACCCAAAACTGTGAGCCCTAAACCATAAACCCTAAACCTTATTCCCTAAACGTTAAATCCTAAACCCTAAACCATAAACCCTGAACTGTAAACCATAAACCCTAATCCCTAAACACTAAATCCTTAACCCTAAACCATAAACCTTAAAACCTAAATCCTTAACCCTTATCTGTAAACCCTAACCATAAACACTAAAACATAAACCCTAAACCCTAAACTTTAAACTTTAAACCCTCAACCATGAGCCTTAAAACCTAAACCCTAAACCCTAAACCATATTTCATCAATATTTCCTAGTCTCGTGCCTAGAACCATCATTGAGTCTGCTTATATAACTACCTTGTTTATGAGAGGTGGGACAAGTAACTAAATGGATATGACATCTACCTTGTGCCTTGCAATGCATATTACACATCTCTTCCAAACTTGTTTCTCCCCACATATACTTGCACTCTTGAATGTAAATTTATTCACACTCTAAAACAAATTTCACATTTCTCATATTTCCATGTATGGTATTATGCAAGCTAGGATGAACCATTGGAAGCTAGAAAAAATAACCATCACAACACAAAAATTAATCTTAAAGGAAACAAAAGAAACATAGAAAATATACCAATGCGAAGGTGTAGGATCATAATTAAATTTCTTATAGTATCCTCTCCAGAGAAAGAGAAAGTTCTTGTTCTACTAGAATGGATAGTAAATTTGACAGAACTTCCTGAAGTGTTCAAAATAAGCATAGAAATAGGGAATTGATAAGAACACAAAGGGGTTATCAATCACCTAGTAAATATTTCTTGTTCAGTTCTAAAAGGGAGTCACTTGGCCTATGACTTAGTGACCTTCCATTCATTGATAATTCCTTATATGATAAACCCATGGATGTTTTCAAAATTGCCTTAAAAAAGATAGGGGTAGTCATCAATCCTAGTGAAGGGTGTGATGTGATTTCCAAGTAACTTGAAATTCATATATATAGAGGGCATAACACAAATTTACAAATATCTCTATCATTATAAATGGAAGCTAAGTAATAGTGTCTCCTTGTATCTAAGGATCGAGGACTACTGGGGTTTATGGAAGGATTGGACATTCAGGAATCTGACATTTCCCTCCTTCAAAATATCAACAGATGAAAGACATCAAATTGTGATGACTCTCTTTGAATTTTTTGCCTATGAATTCGATGAACCCTTTTCAGTTGAATACTCTCTGTTAATTACTAATAAGAATGGGTAAGATAGAGAATATTATAATGAGTGAAATATTTCTCATGTGATGGGAAAAAGAAGATAGTGGTATTGGGTAATATTTCTTTACTCTGAGCCATGATCCCTAAACCCTAAACTGTAAAACCCAAACCCTAAATATTGATCCCTAAAACCTAAACCTTAAACCCTAAACCCTAAACCCTAAACCCTAAACCCTAAACCTTAAACCCTAAACCTTAAATTCTAAATAGTAAACCCTAAACCCTAAACTATGAAACCTAAACACCGAACCCCAGAGCACAAATTGTAAACCCTAAACTTTGATTCCTAAACCCTTAACCCTAAACCCTAACACTTAAACCCTAAACCCTGAGCCCTAAACCCTGAACCATGAGCTCTAAACCCTAAACCCCTAACCCTGAGCCAAAAAACCTAAACCTTAAACCATACATAGTAAACCCTTAGCCATAAACCTTGAACCCCGATCCCTAAACCCTAAAACCTAAAAATAAAACCCTAAATATTAAGCCCTAAAATATCAACCTTAAACCCTAAACCCTAAACACATAATCCCTAAACCCTAAACCCTAAACCCTAAACTTTAAATTCTAAACACTAAACCCTAAACCCTAAAATATATAACCTAAACCCTGAACCTTGATCCTAAAACCCTAAACCCTAAACACTAAACCCTAAATCATGAGCCATAAACCCTCAACCCTTACCCCTAAACCTCAACTCGAGCCCTAAACCCTAAACCCTAAGCCCTAAATCATAAACCCTAAACCCTAAACCCTGAGCCCTAAACCATAAACCCTAAACCCTAAACCATGAGCTCTTAACCCTAAACCATAAACCCCAAACCGTGAGCCAAAAACATAAACCCTAAACACTAAATCCTAAACCCTAAACCCTAAACCTTAAGCCCTAAACCCTATTCCTTGAACCCTAAGCCCTAAGCCCTAAACCCTAAACCCTAAATCATAAAACCCAAACCCTAAATAGTGATCCCTAAAACCTAAACCTTAAATTCTAAACACTAAACCCTAAACCCTAAACATTATTTTAGTAAGGATCTCATTTTAGCACGAAATGGACAAGCATAATAGAGCTAATTCATGGTCACTAAAGTGAATTATGGACCAAATTTCAAAATTATTACCAATTCAAGTAGTGGTAGGGAAAAATCCAATCTAGAAGGTCAAAAAACCTACAAAATGACTATATGTTTTCAAAAACAAAGATTGACTATAATATATATGGTTTGAAAGTTTTAGGTCATTAATCAAATTCTGAAATTGAGTAAGTATCTTGGCATTAGATTTTGAAAAACTATCTTCTAGATTATCATTGTCGAACTATGGGACCATTTCTATCAGAGTTCGAGTGACCCTAATTTCTTATATTTAGTCAAATAATTTTAAAGTTACCATTTATTTTACTAAATATGGCTCCTTCCATCCCCTACAAACTTCAGATTTAACAAAACATAAGTATGTGTTTTGTGTTCATAGAAATGTGTACGTGTTATAATGTGAGAGTGTTATAACATGTACATGTTTTAGGTTCGTGAATTCCCAAGCCTAGGAAAACATAACACGGTCACGTTATTACAAAACGTGATCGCGTTTCATTCATTTTCAGGTTTTTTCCACTTTTTAGCCCCCCAACTTGGTGCACTTACCCACATTAGATTAATCAAACAACCTTTAATAAACTCATTAGTCATTTTTTATCAAATAACAAGTCCCTAATATAATTTTATCAAGGAAGTAAACAATCTTGACTATTCAAATTAAGACCACTCCTTTCATAATGTTTCAACCTAACTATATTAGTAATGAAAGACTAACTAGAAAGAAGATAAACATAATTCCCTTTTTCAAATAATCACTTCCTTATGTAGTTATTACATATGATACAAGGATAATAAGTATCATTACCATTTTCAACATCTAAGAATACAAGGTATGTTTTTGCAATGAATCACATTAACATAAAATTTTCTGCAACTATAATTTATCAATCCAACTTTTAGTGAGAACACATCACCGGAGAAGAAGGTAGAATATAACAATCCAAAGACAATACTCTCTAATGCACATTGTTTTCTTTCTTCAAGTCTTTAGCTTAAGCTCGAGTTATAAATCAAGTAACCAAGAATAATTATCATAGTATCGAGTTCATGAAGGAGAGTTACTAAAATTATCTTTCCTTATAACTCAATAAGAAGATTGTATCAAGCTTAATCATCTTGTTAAATGCAAGGCCAAAAATGGAGTAAGAGAATATTAACCCTACCTCAATACTTTTTTTTTTTATCAAGTTACAAATTTCCCGAAAATCGAGATAACAATATTTTCATAAACATATTTTAGCACGCAAATACCATGAACTTAAAATAATAATTATCTAATAAGTTTCGATAACTTGTCATCATTCGGTTTCATCAAATTTTTAAAACCAATTAACACTTTTTAGATTTGAACAAAATAAAAACTGAATCAAATTCAATCATGGGTCGATCGTAAGAATAAAAATTGAATTTATTCTAGCTTTATACACTTGTAACCTATTGCCCAAACATTCACTTAATACTAGCTAATTAAAAAAATTAACCAATATCTATTGCATTCAAAATCAAAATCATTCATTCATGGAAATCATATTTTTAAGGAATACCCAAAATAAAATATGCAAGGACAAACCTATTTTTAAATTTCCAACAAACCCATTTTCCCAATAGTATAATAACCTTAGTTATTGTATATAAATCAAAATGCATCAACCCGCAATATTTCCACTTAATTACGAACAATCCAGAAAACCCAATAACAACTATCATTTTTTTAACTACTATCCATTATTTTTTTATTCTTCTACAAGTTTGAAACAAAAAATTAAATGAAATTCATTCCGATTGAGAAGATAAAAATAACCCTACAATATTCTTCATCTTGCAATATAATAACATAAGGGAGTTAGAGATATTCATACCTAAGACGGTAAAACTTCTACAATATTTCCTTTTGAAACTTTCCCATTATTTCCTTCCAAAACCTTCAACCAAATCGAACATAAACAACCAAAAATGTCTCCCCATTTAAACAAATTAATTCTAAGAATAACGGCATCTATTTTTAGTAAAGAAGACCCAAAACATTTTTAGTTGGAAAATAGCTTCATAATCCTTCATGCACAAATCCAAAAGGAGAGCTTGAATAGTAGAAGGAGAAAACAAAATGACTTAGGTTTTGCATGTAATAGCTTCTCAAATAAGATTTCTAAGGTCCAATAAATTTGAGTACAAAAATTAAATTCCATTAAAATTTGTAGGCGCCACGTAGTGGCTGGATAAACTCGCCAATTTTCCCTCTATCTTGAGTGGTGAATGAGTGATCAAAGATATTATCCAAACCATATAATAACCTATCATGTTTACATGGTGTTGGTCGATGACCAATAATCAACAATTAAACATTCTCAATACTAAATGATATGGTCGAAGACTTATTCAATTAAACACAATAAAAACAATAACTTTGTGACCATATCTAACAACATATCTTGTCAAGTTTGCATAACTATACCCATTTAAACTAAACATTAGATTATACCAAATTTTCCATGGTCTATGAACAACAAGAATCAAACAATACAACATCACCTTTCATTATGCCAAGCATCAAAGAGGAGATTACAACCAACCACTAATAATTGTAATTATGGTCTCGACTAATTAAAACAATAATCATGGTAAAAAACATTCAACTTACCCCTATTGCCATCAACACCGCATTACACCTATGACCGATATTACAATAACAATAAGGTTATTCAAGTCATCAAAACAAAAATTATTTCCAACACAAAAATAATGGAAGGTATAAAATGTAACATATTTGTCTATATCATGAAATCATTACATACAACAAGCAAAGTGGTGGAAAATCCTTTAATTAAGTATAGTACAAAATAAGTTGTGGTTATTAAATAATCAGCGAATGTGAGGTGACAAGTGCGGGTACAGTGTTAGGTATGCACCTATGCACATGTATATATCCTTTTTGGGTGATATGTACATATGTGTATCCACATACTCAACCTCGTAACAACACTATTCAACTTACTTTTGCAAATTATTTAATACATCATAGCTTATTTTCACAACATAACATAATGAAAATGTGGGGTGTGACATACCCCAAATCATTGCCTACCCTAATACTATAATTACAGACTCACAACTATCTATCCCATATTTGGGGACATCCTTATCGTATTTACACATCTTTTGCAGCATTGTAATCATGTTTCTAACATCTTCTATGTCCATAAATCACTACAATATGTGGCACACCCTTTATGATGGTGCCCTTATTTTCTCTACCAACCATACATCTACCTCTCTTTCTCACATATTACTTCGTTATCTTCTATTGATTACTATATCCAGTATCTCTAATTACACTACCCATATCTCTCTCCTCTCTATTACATGTTCTCTAAAAAGTTTCATCTTTTCACTTTCACCTTAAGTGACATTGTTTCACACTCTCACTTTCACTAAAAGGGGGCCAACTCTATAGGCCAACCATACATGGTCATCTTGTCTTCATATCCAAACCAATAATTAAATTCCAATGAATTTTTCATATAAGACCATCCTTATTTGTATACATTATACACATATCAAGCAAGGTTGGCTACGTAAGGTCACATTTGTCTCACATTGTTACAAAACTCAAATCAAATTCTATCACCCAATGGTTAGTCTTGAACACAAAAAGTGTACTACACATTGAACATGCATAGTTACAAATTTAGAATTCCACTATATATTTGGTACAAATGTAGGGGCAAAATCATTAAGTATTCCAAACTGACCAAAGCACCAATATTACAATAGTGTAGACACAAAAATATTTACTTATTACTATTGCATCACACATCTAGTATGTTATTTATGCATGATTTCAAAGTGCAAATATTTGACACTTATGACACCTTTTCTTAGTCTGTTTTACTAGTTTTAACTGACTTTGATTGTGACTTTGCCTCTTATTGCTTGTATGTATATATTTTGGTCATGTCACAAGGATCCATGTCCCCATTCTTGGTGTTATTTTTATTTCTTGGCTTTGGGACAATACCACCTAGTTAGGACACTACCACCCAGGTGCTAGTGTTCCTTTTGGATTTTTTTCCATCTTACTTTATTTTCCAACTTGTCAGTTTCTTCTTTATTTTGGGTCTTTTATTATCTTTATTTCATGACCTAGGTTAGCTTTTGGTGTCACTAAGTGTCAAATTTCAAACAAGGAAGTCATATATATACACAACCTACTAACTATTATTAGGGGCAAGATATTTTGGGCTATCACTCTCTATCTACCATCTACAAGAGCAACACTTAAGGATTGCATTTTGGGTTGCATTATTCACTGCATAGGAGGGCTTATTCTAAATTCCATTTCACACATTCATCTTGGGAAAAGTAGTGGTATCATGTTATCTTGGTGTGACTAGTACAAGGGAAACCTAGGTTTAAGGGACACAATTCCAATCACTCACACACAAGAAATACATAGAGTTTGGTGACAGTCACATTGGGGTAACTATCGAGGTTAGTTCGAATCAAGAATATGCATTATTTATTTCATATAATATTTTCTTCACTTGGTGCGGTGTAGCTAGGGTTTATTTTTAGGTACACGAACCTTACAATGAAGTGGATGTGACAAATAGTGAAAGGAATAACCTAACTTCATACCCTAAAAACACCAAAAGTAAAGTTGTTATAGGGATACTATCACCCAGTTGGGCACTAGTACCCACGGTGGTCTTGTCATAATGTGGGTGCTCTTGTCTAAAGAATTTTTAGGTCTCATTTTTTCAAACATATCTCACACAGTCCAGATACAGCTTGTTCCAGCATCTTCCACCCCAAAATCAGCCCAGATCTCCCAATAAAAGCTAAGTCACTCTTGTATTTGTTGTTACAGACTCACAGCACCCCTGGATGCAGATCAGGCTTCTAGGTTGATCACTCTAGCATCCAGTGTGATTGCACAACATGGAAACCTCTCTCCAAGTGTGGGACTTGTTAAACTGAGAGAGGAATCTCCAGATTAGAGGCTAGTTCCTCAAACTCCTCTGATTTAGATCTATATTTGCACAACTACAGAGGTTCTAATCCTAATCCTACTCTAAATTGCAAGGAGACAGGGATAGAAGTGTAAAAAAATTGAAACTAACTAAAGATGGTGATACACCAAAAGGAGTGGTGAATAATTTTGTCAAGCAAATAGACACAGACCAAAGATTTCAACATAAAACATACACAGGCTGATAAGATGTAATTTAGGATCTGAAATGAAGCAAATAATACAAACAAAGGACTAAAACCATTCACAAAGCTTGCATTATCATTTCAGTGTCAAAACCACGCATTACAACCTCATAGAGGTAAAAATCACATACTGATCTTTGAAGAGGTCTGATTCTTCAAAAATCACTTGCTGGAGGTGAAAGAAGAAGTTGTTATGCCCAAAAAAAGTTCCCCCTTTAGAAATGAGCCAAATCTAGCTTTTACATGCATGGGTCAAGCCCAGGAGATAGAAACGTACAAAAATGTGAGAGCCCATTCCTCCTTGACTACAGATGCATTAAAACGGCATGGGGGACCTTACAAACCCATACCCTATCATTTTTGACCGAATTGCAGGAGAATGCGACCCATTCTGCGTTAAATTTGGTCGCTGAAATGTCACTTCTAGCCATGAACATGCGTCAGAGCCGTTTCTTAACTTTCTCTCTCTAGACTACACCAAAATTCAATATTAACCATGAAATCATGTAGAGAATTTCATAAGCTTTCTGTTGATATAAAGAACGTGTAAATCCGAGCTCTGGATCAAAAGATATGGAGATCTGAAGATTTAGGGCACAAAACAGGCGAAAATGTGTTTTGAAATTCTTTCCCGCGCTCTGCCACCTGGACGACACGTGTCAAGCGCTGATTGGATGTGTAATTCTCTCTCCTCTGCTCACCCGTGGGTTTTCCTTGAAAATTTTGACTTTTTGTGATTTTGGAACATTTTCCACTTTTCTTCCGCGCCCCGCCACTTGGGACACGTGGCATGCATTGATTGGAGGACAGGGGCGCGGGGGCTTCCTTTACTTTTAGCTTTTTGGCTGAAACTTGGCCAAATTTTCCAAATCCTCCCCGAGCTCTACGCTTCCTTGCTCCATTGGACACGTGTCCTCTTCTGATTGGCTCGGGCTGACCCTTCAAACCTCGCCCTTTGAAATTTTGGACGTTTCCTTGTGACACGTGGCGTTTCCTGATTCGTCCTCGAGCCTACCACTTTTCGCGTCCCTCGTGTATTTTCTACCCGGGTGTCCCAAATTGCTTGGGAAAAATTCCTCCGATCCACCCGAAATGGGCTTCCTTGTCCCTCATTTGGCTGATGACACGTGGCATAATTTGATTGGCTTTTGGCTCCTTCGGCTCCCCGCGTCCGCCGCGTACTTCTGGCCTGATTGTCCTAGTACTAAGATCTCTATTTCAGCCGATCCGAGCTGTTTGCATCCTTCACATCCTCACGGCCCAGATGTCCCAACCTTATCTGTGCAACAGTTAGTCGATTTTCTTTTCTCCTTGATTGAACCGGCATTTTGCGCCCCACGCGTCCCAACTGTCCCAATGCTCTGCGGCCCGCCTGGTGCCCTTTCGGCCAATTCATGCCCCGACGTTCCAAATGTCCCGATCAACAGTGAGGACTAGGACTTAGCCAATTTTCATGATTTTTCTTGGCCCAAGCTTGTTTTTTGCAACTTTTTCACCTTTTCTCAGAACTTTCTCTTTTCAACCTGGACAGGAGAGTTAGAAAAATCTGAGGGGACCCTAGAAACATGATTTTTTGCCTTGAATCAATCTATTTGCCTGGGACTTGAGAATTCAATGCATGTTATCAATTTTACCCTGGGGGGTGAAAATTGGATAACAAAAGATCCTACCTTACATACTTGTACTTTGTATGTTAGATCTTGTTTTTTATTGTTATATTCATTTTATCTCATTCTTGTAATAAATATTTAAATTTCTTTAAATAATTTGTTCAACCCATTTATTAATCAAACCCTAGCTTACCCTAGGATCCTTCATTTTGTGTATACAACATAACTTATCAAAAGGTGTTGTGAATCCATCATCCTAAACCTCCTTCACCCAAGTATGAATCTATTCCTATGACTGGAATTCAACCTTACTTTGTAAATGCCAAAGAGGAAGAGGCCTTCGTAGTAATTCACATATTATTACCATATGGCATCCCAATATCTCTCATCTTACCTCGGTCTTGATGTTGTAATATTAACCTATATTGAGGCACTAGTTCTTGTGAATATGATAATGATGTTGCTTCCATTGCTACAAATGATACATGTGTTGAAGATTTGGTCAATTTTTCAGATGAGGAAGGGTCTTATTTATGATATTTTTGATACATGTACATCTTTTGATATTGTAGATGTTATCATCTGTTATAAAAATGTCACAATAATGTTTTTTTGTTGATTTCAAGTGTTTAGTGATGTCAAAGGATGTCAAATTGGTCTAGGTGTCTCCTTGAGGTGTCACATGGTTGTATCATGGTATTCCTTCAAATGGCATGGTTGATCCTGTGAGGGTTGTGTTTGTGCAAGCCCTTTTGAGCATGATAGTAGTGTTCCAAGATGATGATGGACTTTATGAGTATGGTGATGATGTGTATGGAAGGTATACATGTTGTGTGAGGCTCCCATATGATGAGGTGATGATGAGACAGGTTGGTTTGTTCCAAAATTTTATTGTCCCATGTAATCCCAAGCTATTTTTCAATTAAACAAGATAAGAGATGATGAATCAAGGTATAAATATGCTTGGTGTACCCTGATCAAATGTCCCAATGATCTCAAATTTTGTTTCAAGTATGTGTAAGGGATTCTCGGATGATCATCGTGTCATGGTTTACAAGGCATGGTTGGAAATATCCCACTTAGGCCTAGTTCTAGAACTTAATGAGGTGTTTCAAGTCAAAGCAGACCATGAAAATCCTATGAAATCATGGGAGTCTAATAAAATTTTATATAGCATTCTTGTGCAGCTATAGGTCCTATTTCATCTCTTACAAGCAAATTTGAGGTCTTTCTTAGGATTGCTTTTGAAGATAAGAAGCAAAACCTTGTGAAAATGAGATGGGTAATATATTTCTAGAGTTAAATATGATTAAAAACCATTGTAGATGATGGAGAAGGTATTTTTAAAGGTGTGGTAAAAATTGAGGACCAAATTATGAGTTTTGTACAGATATTAAAGTTTTACCAAAATCTGGATAAGAAAAGTATGTCAAAACAAAGTGATCTCGACTTCTTAGCATTTAAAAACATTAACAAGAATTCTTTAGATAAATCATAATAGTATTTTTGAATATCATTTAAATAAAAAAACTTTTTCAAAACAATTGATTTCAAATGTTTGAAGGACAAGAAAGTTCTCTTCATTTTTCTAGCACTGTCCAAACCCTCTCCAAACCCTTATTTTGCAGCGATAGAGGAAAAATTATTTTTAGGGCATAAAACACCTCTAAAAGCTATGACAACCACTTAGGGTTGTATAAAATTCCCCCTAGTCCAAGATTGTGGTATTTTTGGTCTTCAGACATGACTGTACGGTACACGTTTATCTCTGTTTTTCAAGGTTTTGCATATTCTAACTTGACAAGAGGGTTTCAAGATGAAATCATGGTTGTGGAAGTTTTTTTAGGGAATGTAATTCATGATCACAAAATATTGCAGGCAAGTTCTTTGAACATTTAGTGTGATTCTTGTCAAACTCTCCCATCTACCGCTAAGGGATAATCAAGCCTAAAACTGTCTTGTGAAGCATATGTGAACCCTAGTGAAATAGTACATATTTTAGTACTAGATGAGCATACATGGATGGTATTGGTTCTCTACAACCTATTCAAGATCAATTATTGAAGAGATAAAGTGTCTTTGTGCCTGTAATACAATTATCTAAATTGGTTTCTTGAGAATAGTTAAGAAGTTATTTTATACAGATCTTGAAGACTTGGCATTTCTTCATAACTCCCATTCAAATAATGGTTTCTCATGGTTTAAAGGTTATATTTGGTATTTCTATGTAGAGCTAAATCATGAAAATGTTTGTCAACTTTATAGATTCAAGATCGAATGAGACTTGGTATTGAAGCTCAAACATTAACCTTATTACCTCACGAGAATCATGCAAGTTTTAATCATTTACTATGGAGTGAAGAAAGGTATGATCCTGGGAAGATGTATAACATCCTTAAACATATTTTAAAGGTGTCTTTTAGGTCATAATAAATTGAGAAAGTGTGAGGTTTTCTCAAAGTGTGTTGATGAAAATTTGTACTTACAAAACTGTGAATACCCTAATCCAATGCATGAGTCAAGAAGAGAATAGTGGTGCCCTATTATTTATTGTTTGTTGAAGATGACCTAAAGTCCAAAAACCTCCCTCCTTAATTTCTAAAATCAGATGAATACTTGTTTCATGTAGTTTTTCAATTCATCTATGATTTTGACTTCAAGCTTTGTATAACTGTGTACATTTAAGAGTTAAATTTTTGAAAATAAGTCTTCAAGGTTTGATTTGATAATATCTAAGCTCGGTTTTTGATGATGTCCTCTTGTAGACTTGATACACCTAAATGTATGTTTGATATGATCTCACAATTATTCTCCTTATTCAAGTTCAAAATTATGTAAACTAAGTCCTAGCACCTAGTGATCTCCTATCATCTCAAATGAAGCTTGAAAGCTAAATGGTGAAGAATGGGGAAAGTAAATAGGTTATAAGGTATTGTAATGTTCCATCATGTTGACAGTATTTAGAGGATTATTCCTTAAGCTAAAACATAAGACTTACTCATTGGAGAAGAAGATAAATAAAATTAATTTTACAAATTGGTGGTGTAGAGATCAATTGTGGATTCTCTACAAGTGTAACCGATCACGAGTTTTGAGACATGTTTCTTGTTCTTCATAAGTGTATAAGGAGTTATGAGAGCACATTAAATGAAGGTGTTTGCATATAACCTCCTAAAAATTTAATCATTACTAGTTGAAAGATTTTTGAGTTCAATTAGTCTTCCTTGTATGAGTTGAAAGGTCATGGAAGTTACAAAGGTGAGAATTGTAAGTGTTAGAGTCAAGTGAGAAGTTAATTATCTTATTTATGTAAAGTATTTATGCATGAAGGTTTTGAAAAATTAGAGAGTTGAGGACTAATGAAGATAGAGCTTATGTTCATATGTGAGAGCTAGTTGAGGAAGGAGGGATGATGTATGAGAATGATTGGTTGATAAATTTTTTATGAAGGATAATGTTATGAAAATAGGTTGATTAATTTGAGAAAAAATTGTCCTCATGACTGATATGTTGCAGTAGCTTAAACATATGAAAAGTGGATGCTTTAAAGGGTGATTTAATGAGTGAAGTATTAACTAAAGATGTGTGTGGAAGGAGATTTGTATAATAGTGCCTTTCATCTGATTACATAATCAAAAGAGAGGTGAATTAGGATGATAACAGAGAATAAGAATGACTGAACAAGTGATCAAATTTTTTTGTGAGAGACAACACAAAAAATCTAAACATTGTGAAGAAGTCTAATTGGATGTTTAGCACACAGGAGTTGATGTTTCCTTATAATTGGAAGCTTATAGAAGATCAAGTTAAAGCTTGGTTGACATGTTGAGAGTTAACGCTTCCATGCAAGTATAATATTGTTGGAGGTCAAGTGGCGATTGAATAAATTTTGGAGGTGTAGCTCCAAGTTGAGTGTGTTGATATGCATATATGTTTGACTTATTTTCGCTATTTTAATCAGTAGGTTCCTTATTCAAATGGATATGCACCGGATAATCGGTTTTTCAGAAAGCATTTTCTATTTGGGTTTCTTCTGCAATGGGATGGTTAAGTACTACATTTGGTATCGTCATTCTTATAGAGGTCTCTGAAATTTTCACAGAATTTAAAGCACGAGACAGATTGTGTTTTGATGTAATTTCAGGATTTCAAGTTTTTTCTTGTTAGGTGTGAGTATTGTGATGATAAGATGGTTTATTAATGAGGCCTAAATACTAGTCCGCTGTTGGTCTAGGTTTCTAGACTCATATTAATGAAGAAAGAATGGGCGTTGTCAATTTTTTAGTTTGCACCTAAGATTGTTCAAAAGAGAGGTATATCCTCGAAGTCTGCAGGGATTTATTTGTTTGGATTATAAAATGATGGAAATTTTAGATCTTGGGGTATGATTTTCCTTCTACCTTATTTTGAAGTGGTTTGTGCATTTTTTATGAGCCTAACCTTCCAATTGAACAAAGAGGAATAAAAAGACTTAGCCTCTTCAAGCCTAAAAGATACTAGGGGTGAGCTAAGTAATGAGTTCCATTTTTTCTCTCAAGGTGGTATGCATTGTGTACAATATGAGAAAGGGAAATGATTAATGTCTCATAGGATGTTATTTTTCTAAGGTTTTTGCATTGTAAAAATGAAAATAAGGAAATAAATGATATATCTGAATGATTGCAATAGAAGAATGCTTACACAAATCATATATAGAAGCGAAAGGAAAATTCGAACAATAAATGTTGTGAACAAAATGGGGTTCTATTTTAGGGCCCCTTACTATTGAAAATATTTATGCATACATATACAATATTGTAAAGTGTAGATTGATTTACAACAGAAAACACAATATTCAATCCTCAAAAAAACAAAACTTCATCCCAAAGCACTAGAGCACATTTAAATAGGTGGTCCCCGCATTGAACAAACTCCTCGTGATCCACTGCATTGAAGAAAAAATAGATGTCCCCCACTAGGCCCTCGACATGAATTTCTCTAGCAACTCTTGGACTCCCACTTATGGCCCATTCAGGATCTAGGTAAGCTCTCCTTTCTTTTTGAGTGAGTTTACCCACTCGGAAAGGGAAATTCCCCTCTTATGTACACCTTGGTTTTCCTACCAGAAGAAATTTGAGTTGTAAGAAAATGAGTGGTTCTGTTGGAGGAGCTTCCCATCATGATTTTTATTTTCTTGGGAGGAAGGGTTTGGGTACCCATCATAGACCGTATCTTAGCTAGAGTAGTTTCTAGTGCTTTGACATCCGCTTCTATCTTTCATGTTCAAGAAATTTTGGGGGTTTTATTCTCCTTGATAGATAGCAGAGGGGTCTAGCATTGAGAGCTCTATGGTTAATAAGGCATGATGGTAGTAATCTTGGTTCATATTCCACTGGTTGTCATGGATATATGGGCAGTGGTGAATCTAGTGATAATTGAGTTGTCATGTGTTCATATGGTACTCCGAGAGGATTAGGTGGAAATGGAGAGTTTGGAAGAGATTAAATGAGGAACATAATTCGAAACTCAATGTAGAAAATATAAAATCATACTCTTTGGGGAGGAACTATTTGGACGGCTGACCCTAATGTCTGGGTATACTAAAAATATGTCGAACAAATTGTTCGTTAGGAATTGTAAGTTTAAAGAACTCACCCAAATGGTAAATTTCTTTACTTTGGAAGGATTGGATTTTGGGGATGAAGAAGACATTGAAGAAAGATTTTTCATGGAAAAAGAATGTATAAGACTCTATAAACGCTAGATGGTGAATTGATAGTATGGTGAGCCACATTTAAATAGGCATGTCCCATACGCTAAAGTGTCTATAAAAATCATGTCACCATTAATTTCGTGTCCTCCTGGATCACTAATCTCGAGTGAAAATTGAAATGGGATTAATTATTTATGTAAAGCATGTCACCAAAGATCAAAAAATTATGTATGTATTTAATAAATGTCTTATCAAGTTTAATAGTTGGCCACGTCATATTTTATCACCTAGTGAGGGTTTAATATTAAATAAAGTAACATGGAAAATACCTCACTTCATTATTGTAGTATGATGATGATAAGTTGGCAGCATGTAGGATTAAATGTTGTCATGGAAAATTATTTCCTGATGCTCTTGGGAATCTCTAGGATGTGACCTAATTGTAATTTGGTTAGAATCTAGGTGGATATTCTCTAGAACCCCTAGATTGATAAGGATATAAAAAATGGTTATTGGAAAAATAGAGGTGGTAAAAAAATTTTGAAAAGCACGGGAGGTTCCTCGGGGAAGAGAATTGGGGATTTGGTCGAGACACATCATTAACCAAGGAGGGATACATTGTTCTAATGGAGGTCCTTATTGGGTGACCAATTTACATGGAATTCATGTCAAGGTGATTGCACATGTACAATCCTTAAGCAGGCTCTAAGAGCATGAATATATGTTTCACTTGTTTTTCCTATGTTTAATGGGTTTTCCTCGGATGACCTACCAGATTCTTGGTGTTTTTTTGTTTTCATGAAGTAATGTTGAGGGTAAAATAACATGTGTCTTTTATTTTGATTTTGTGCAAATTATGGCTATGATTTAATATGGAAATTTCTTGTAGCTACTTGGATCTCATTTAGGAATGGTGTGAGAGATCGATGTCTTTTGGGTGTACCTTAGGATATCATTTATGAGGCCTATAAAAATATCCCTGTGGACTAAGTAAGATTGGGTTATGTATTTATAAATCTTGGGGTTCCTTGATCCAGAATTTTCAGTATGATTTATGTGTGATGATGTAGTCTTAGGTGTACTTGAGCTAGATGATCGGAATCTAGACTCCGTGCTTACTTGGATCTCTCCCTACAAACTATTTTCCTATAAAGGACCCATTTTATGTTTACTTTACCTTCATATAGTGGAAACAACATACAATGGTTGAAATTTTGTTTGTGATTTTCCCATTATCCCTCCCATTTTCAGTTATATTTCCCTTTCGAGTTTATTCTCATATCCATCCCATTAAATCTAATTAACCCATTCAAACATTATTATTTCTTGTGTGAATATCATCTTAACTGTTTATCTTACATGATCCCACTCGTGAGAGCACATCATTAACACATGTACTTTAAGTGTTCTCACCCTAAACCTGGAATTTGTATCATTTAACTCAAATTGACTCGCAAAAATATTCTGAGTTAGTGTGTGTATTATATTCAACCTACCTCTAGCAATCTATATTGATTCCTCGGGTGTATGCATCGCTTAGTGACCAATCTTTCGAGCGAGCATTGCATTTGGTGGCTACATTCAACTCCAAATTTTTTTATCAAGTTTTGGATATCATCTTGGTTCCTGGCCATATATTGTTTTCCCCTAACCACATTCTTGGCTCCTCTCACCTTGACTAAGGTAAAGTCAAAATTAGCAAGTAAATCAGCCACACCCTTTTTCCAGTGCGTCCCCATTGCTCCCTTGAGGAGATTGTGTGGGCGAGTAGAGGAATAACCCATCCTAGGATACAAAATTAAACTCCATGTGGGTCACTCTCCCTTTCCATGTCCCCCATGCATCCGTGTCTCCTCCATCTCCTCTGGGGTAAATTCGGGAACAAACAAAGTGGATGCTCAACAGAGAAATCATTGTAACATTTAAAGTACATTCTTGTCTAAGTTAGTTATTTGGTTTCAGTGGGTTTTTCTCCCTTGAATGGTTTCCCAAATTAAATATTATCTCTCTATTTGTGTTCTCCTATTGATTTCATGTTAATGGTATTATGGTTCCATCCTAACAAAGTTAAGTTAATTGAATTTTTGTCAAATTTTAAATAAGCATTGATTCACCCCCTAATGCCCAAAATTTCCAACATCATCATTGGTCCTCACCTTAATTTTTTTTTCTCCTCCACTTACATGTGAAAAAGACATTAGATTTGATCCTATTACTATTGCTAATGATATTTAGGTCACTCTGTCTTCTTCTCCACCTAAAGTGTATCTTCATTGACCATTGTACCTCAAAATTCCTATCTATCTTCCTCCACCCCTTGTGTGTCTTCTAATGGTGTTAGTACTCATTTTTATTCTCATAATGTATTAAAATATATAAAAGTTCATGATGCATGTGTTTCTACTCTTGATGTTCCCAAAGATAGTATACATAATGATGATCATAAGGATAATGTGCATATTACTTGTATTCCTTCTTCTATTGAACTTGTTGATAAAAGTGTGCAAACTTCTTTTCCTATTGATTCTTCTTCTCATGTTTATATTCCTAGTTTTCCACTTGTTGATCCCAAGTTTACTTTCAACCCAATAGTGTTCCTATGGCTACCTATAATGGAAATATTCAACCCCTTAATGAACCCCTTAATGTTTATGTCATTCCTCCCTAAGAATTTATCTCTCTTATGTATGTTGTAGGTGATTTACAAAATAAGATCCACACCCTTACCCTTGAGAGTAGGGCCTATTATGCTAGCAATGATAATAATTCACTTCATGAAAATCCTATTCCTAAGAATATTTACAATTCATATTTCCTAAGGGTTTTAATTTTCCTAACTTTACACTTTTGATGGTAAAAGTAATCCTTATATGCATCTCAAGGATTTTAGAGTAGTTATGGCTTCACATTCTAATGATAGATTACTTCTCAAAGCATTTCCTAGTAGTCTTGTTGATATTTCTTCTCATTGGTTTCATCATTTTCCTAGTGGATCTATTAGTACTTATCTTGATATGGAAGAAATTTCTTAGATGTTTTATTTCTAACAATGGTCCTAAAGTTACATTTGAATTTTTCATTCTTTTCATCAAGGAAAGAATGAACTTGTTAATGATTATATCTTACATTTCAAATCATGCATGCATCATTTACTTTATCAACCTATTTATCTAGAAATGCAATATATCTTTTGTCGTGGCTTGATTCTTCCTTTGAAATAAAAATTATTATATGATACATGTGAATATTTTACACTTCTTTTATTTAAGGTTATAACTTTAGAAAAAGAGATGCTTAATGAACATACTCCTATTCATACTCTCCTTCTTATAAATATTCTCCACTTACTACATCTTCTCTTCCTCATATTACACCCCCTTCATGTTCTCCATCTCCTATTAGAAACACTCATGATCATTCATCTCATATTCATAAGTTCCCCACCATGTTCTACTCCCCTCCTAAGTAGGATCCATTATAATTTTCACATTCTATTAGGCCTCATGATATTTTACACACTTTGATTGATGAGAAGTTGATTTGGCTACCTTCTAATGAGCATCCTCCTCCTCATTAGTTATAATGAAATTATAACTAGCCATTCTGTAATTTCCATAGGATCAATGGTCATAGATATAATGATTTTTATGCACTCCATGATAGAATTCAATTTCTTGAGGAAAAGGGAGTCATTAATTTTCATGCACGACATGTTGATAGATCACATTCTCTAATGCCGTGATACCACACACCGACATCTATTACTTTGACTACCTCTTGTCCTCCTAAGGTTATTTTGTCTCCTCCTTCCTCAGTTTTAACTATGCATGAGAAGCTTCCCCACTTATCATACACTCTAGACCTAAGTGGTCTTAAAGGAGAAACACTCACCATTATATGATTCACATCCTCTTAGTGTTTCTATGATCACTTCAGGGATTATCATTTAGTACATATGCACCTGATACTTTAGTAGTTGAGTTGTTTGTGCGTATTCATCACCTTCTTTCTCATTAGATGCCCTATGTTCTTTAGTGCTACATGTTTACATGCTTATTCTATAGTCGTATGTCACTATGCCTATTATTACACTTGATCAATTCTTTATCATTACATACCATAATTTTAAATCAACAATCATGTTACATACATGCCTATTCTACTATCATCTATTATCATGATATGATATTCTCACACATATGCTATCTTGTCCTATATTCTACATTATCAACACATCTATCTTATGTTACCACATCAAATTTGTACACTTATATCATCATCACATCAACAACATACCATATCAAATAAAAATTAGATACTCAACTTATCATACAACAACAAAAATACACATCATCATGCCAAAAATGATCTCATCATATTATATACATCTCTCAAAATTTCATAATACAAAATTAAGGTGAAATGCACACTATAAAATATACCATACATACTCCTTACTACTACTTAAGAGGCTACTATCGAGCTCTAGAAGTTGACGCCCCACCACTCGATCTCAGCTTCTTTGTTCGAGACTACTGCTCCTTTAACCAAGTTCGTAATGAGGTTTCCTCGGCCACAACCTCTATTTATCGTCCCTTGAGCTCCATGTATCTCTCAAAATTGATATAAAGTAGACCACCTCCTCTGATTTCCTCTCTCACTCATGCTGCTATATTTTTCCTCATTCATCTCACTCGACTACAATACTATACATGTAGCCTTCCTTGCTCCCACAGGATCAAACAAATATGCATGCTCCCCGAAAATGTGATCTACTCTCTCCAAACATCCCTCCTCCCATAAGAACATCTAGGGGCATGTTGTAATTTAATTTTACGTGTATTAACAAATCAACAATCAACCTCCAATAATGATCACCTATAACACATGATCTATATTAGTACATACTTCTCACAAAAATAAAAACACGTGTATCAACAATAAACAATATTACATACGTGCCACCCACCACTATCGCTACCTCATCCTCCTTTGGGGTAGGTTCCTACCCTCCCGGTGCCTCTCCTCCACTACATCTCCCCCTCGGTGGACCTTTTACATCCACTACCACTAGAAATAATAGCACCCAATGGTGCTCCCCACCATCATAAGCTTGGATACAACCCACATCATCTACTTGAATTAGTATTGTATCTTCATCTGGCCTCATCTACACCTAGTGTCTAAAACTAGGATCTTGTATTCCCTAGACTCACACCTACTCTTATTCCATCCCAAATCCAATCGATGTCATACATATGGCTCCAATGCACATCTTGTGTTATACCAAACTGCGCGTGATACATGCTCATAATGGAAGAACTTGATAATGCATGAAACCTATCCTTCAACCACATGTTACACCGATGTATAATAACTCAACTTAATCCTTAAACCTAGCCTCCATAATCCCTATAAGACCTCCAAATCATGGCATTATGCCCCATCCTATCCAAAATTGATCTATATGTCAAGGTATCAAAACCACGACTCCTAATCCCCATCCATCTAAGTGCAAAAATCTTAGGTCTCAATCCAATTTCATTACCATAACTATATGTCATCATGTAATGAAATAGTGTAGTAATACCAATCGCTCCATTATGATCCTCCTATGTAGATCTATATAAGTGATCCAAAACAAAGTGGCATCAATCATATTAGGTCCTATGCTACTTAGTGAACATATAAATCTTGGGCATCTGATATGATATGGATACACCTCCTCCATCCACGGTGACACATGAAGCTAATACAACTATGATAAACTTCCATAATTAAACAAAACCTAATTTCACTATGTCATCTATGGTAACGAATGAATTTTCCCATGCTCAAGATCCTACAAAATACTATCTCACGATCTCTTTTTATCATCGAGTATCACTGGGGCATAACTTGTACTCATTATCCCACAACCGATAGTTACAGTATCTTATATATATCCTCAAGGGTCACATCATCTCTCTCATAGGGAAACCAAAAAGTATAAGTGTCTTCACACCAACTCTTGTAGAATGCAATCAACAAGTGCATATTATGGGGCACCTCTACCAATATGGTAATATTCCATGACCAAACATGACAATATATCCCACTCCTCCTCATCTAGACCTAGTGCCAACAATGTAGACAAATGTCTCCATGTATGAAACTCTTTTGAAAATGTATATCTCTACACAACACAAACAAACACAACAATCCAAAGTTAGTATCACAACACATACTCAAATAGGCAAAACATGCAAACACATAATACTACAACTCCTACACCTCTTTGGATAGAACAACCTAATACCTTGGATGGCGCACCATAACTAGGACACTATCACCCAAAACTAGGTGATACCATCCAAGGGACAAAACCAGTCCATGTCGGTCATTATATTAGACAAAAATTCCCCTATTCACAAAAGTTTAAAAAAATGCAAAATGAAGGCTTAAAATGTTATACCAATGCCTAAATTACTTCACAAATAAAATAATACTCACTAACCGATCTATTTTCCGAGTCAACAATGCCTCTATAACTCTCTCATACCTTTAAAAGTAGCCTCTCATGCTCGTGGCATCCTTTCACTCCAAATCTCAAACCTCACTAAATCAATTTACAAATGGATTACTATTCACTTCTCCAACCTTACTATTTATAGTAAATCCTACCATTATTACAATTACTATAGTTATGATATTGCTTCCTACACTAACTAATTCACCGACGTTGCTTCCTTTGTATCACAAGCCCCATTTGTCCATTTTTTAATCCGTCAATAGCCTTAGAACTGTCTCTTTTCCATTTACCACATTGAACATTGAAAACCACATCTTTTTCCACTTTTTGTGCATTAAATTTATATCTCACCAATCACTACTCATTTTATAAGATTACAATTCACCGATCACTCTACTTTTCTTCCAGCTCATGGTTCATTGCCTTGTTATTACCCTTCATCGTAAGGGGGAAAATATTTGTGGTTATCTTATTACCCATCTTATAATGATTCAAGAAAATTCTAATATAATACACATGTCACATACTAACACTGTTTTTCAAAAAATTGCAAAGCAATGATCAAAGTTATTACTCCAAGAATATGGTTTTAATCTATATCAAGTGTCAAGATGTCTAAAAATTTTACATCTTTTCTCAGATTATTATAATCTCTTTCCCTTAAATGACCTAACCTGAGGGGGAAATTCAACCTTTTAAAGTAGTTTTAATTAAGATTCAATCAAATACTATGTTTCAGCATAATACAAATTATTCCTATTCCATTCTAACATGTGTAAATATTTCTCCCAAAAGACCTAACTTAGGAGATGATCAAGCCAAACATTGTTTCATTTTACCAAATTTACACCCTTACAATCATAAATTGGGGGAAATGAGACATCATTGCCTTTCCTAAACCACTTTTACGAGGGTTTCATTGTGCCTAATATACAAGTTTCAATCAGGTTCAATTTATGTTTGTAGTATTGGAACCTATTTTGAGGAAGCATCATAGAAAGAGAAAAGTTTGCCACTCTCCCAACATGCTTTATCTAGTGACATGATGCTCAAATCCATATATTTTCAGTGACAAGATGCTCAAATCTATTTATTTTCTATACCAAATGAGAATTGATCACTTCTAACCTTTCCTTCAACCTCTAAGTTTTACACTCTCCTATATCTCCTTACCACTCTTTCTATCCATTGGCTCCTCTCGTGACAATACATTCACCCCATATGGATCAAAACTATGATCCGCATTTTTCCACTTTGTGATTATTACCATCGAAATGCTCTAGCTACAACTCATTTTCCTCTTCGGTATGTTATTCTTATATACTTTATACTATTTTATTTCATCCAAATATCATAAAGGGGGGAAAATGTAGACATGAAAATGTGCACTTATTACCATTACATCATGCCTCTAGTATTTTTTTATATACATGATTTCCAAGTGCAAATATTAGAAACTGGTGACATATTTTCTTAGTCCTCTTTACTGGTTTCAACTTACTTTTATTGTGACTTTGCATCTTACTGCTACCATGTATATATTTTGGTTCTCACATAGGGATCAATGTCCCCTTTCTTGGTGTCATTTTCTATTTCTTATGTTTGTGACAGTACTACCTAGTTAAGACACTACCACCTAGCTAGGACACTACCACTTAGGCATTAGTGTCCCTTCTGGGCAGTTTTTTCCATATCATTTATTTATCTAAATGTTTGGTTTCTTCTTTATTTTGGGTATTTTATTATCTTTATTTCATGACCGAGGTCATATTTCAAAAATCAAAGTCATATATATACACAACCTACTAATTATTATTAGGGGCATGAAATTTTGGGCTAGCACTCTCTGCCTATCATCTTCAAGAGAAAAACTCAAGGATTACATTTTGGGCTGCATTATTCATTGCATATGAGGGTTTATTCTGAATTCCATTTCACACATTCATCTTGGGAGAAAATTATTTGTAGCATGTTATCTTGGTGTGACTAGCACAAGGGCAACCTAGATTCAAGGGATATGATTCCACACACACACACACACACACATAAGAACTAGATAGATCTTAAATGTAGTGCAAAACTCAAAGTGAAAATCACATTAGGGTGATTATTGAGGTCGTTTGACTCAAGCATATGCATTATTTATTTCATCTAATGGTTATTTTACCTTTGTGTAGGTAACTAAGCTTTGTTTTTAAGGTACATGTGTGATAAAGGAACCCTAAAAAAGTGGATGCGACAAACAACTAAAATAAAAACTCGTAGTCACAAAATCATGCACTTTAGAAATTATTTATCCCGGTCTCATACTACTATTTAGAAGGTTCTTGAGTGAAGAAAGTACTAATTAACCCCTATCTTTTGACCATCTTATTTTATTTTATTTCATCATTACTGACCTCTTGCACCCATATGCCCAGTCATCTTCTATCATCTCACATTATTTTATCCTTAATTGGGGTGCCTAGTCTAGTACCGAGGAACCTGTGGGTGGCCTAGTCCCACCAAGGGTTCCTCGGTCATTTTTGCACTTTCCCACCACTTTTTGGGCTCTTTCTAACTGTTTTACATCTTTATATTTCTATTGGTTGGCCTTTTCAAGGTTAATTAAAAATTAGATCAAGAGAACCCTATAAATATAAAGTTATGAGACCATAATGAGGGACCTAGCATCATTTATGTAGTCATTATTTTTACCCTCAATACCTCTTTCTAACCCCAAGCATGTCACCATCACCCGGTATACATTGGGCATTCACCGAGGTACGCACAGTGTCGAGCCCCCTCCTTTATGTGAATGTTGCAAGATATTTCCACCATTAATGGAGGATTACTTGTAGAAATATAAGTACATACATCTACTTAAAAGGCATAAGATATAACTAACATATTTATAGATCAATGCATCAAAAAAGGTAAATAAACATTGTATAAAGCACAAGGAACCAAATCAGAGTCATAAAAAGCCAAATAACATAAGGTTTTACACCCATAAACAATATGTACATAATAGATCCATGTATATTGATTTAAAAGAGTTTCCAGTAGCCACACTACATTCAAAAGTGTCATCTCGGACCATATACATAAAATAACATGGGTCCAACCCCTCTAAACTAATCTGATCACACCTAGTCAGGTCCTCACATTTTTCCTCAAGTGAATCCATGATTCAAAATATGGCTAAGTCCTTTAAACCCTTGTTTTTCCTCCCGCACGTACCCTGGTTTCACTTAAACCCTTTTCCTACGCATTTTTCCCTGAGTGCCCTTCTATTTACCGGTATTATGCGTGTGCCTCTTAAGTACTTAGCCAATATTTAGGGTCCAACATCACCCCACACTATGCATGTTCTCCATCCTCGAAACATTCTACTCCTTCAAAGAATAAAGAATAGTGGAATTGAAATAATCTAAATAAAGAATGGAAGAATGGAAGAATATGCTACTTTGCTGCATGAGGAGTGGGAACTCCTTCACAAATGCCTCAATCTTCTCCCAAGCATCTACTTCTCCCTATGCCTACTGAAGTAGGTCACCCACCAATGCACTTACTTCATCAAAACTTAGTTCATCACTCTTATCTTTCAGCGTATCTACAATGTTTCCCAACTACTTACTAAGATCGCCTAGTGCATCCATCCTGCGAGTGACTTGGGGGTATAGTTCCTTTATCCTATTCTTAATCGAACCCTATAAGGTTTCAATTTATTCAAAATTCTTCTCAACTTTAGTCGATCTTATTGCACTCCACCCTATTGTATTTATTCTTTTCTGAAAGTATTTTAGATCCAACTCATATGTAACTACTAATATGCTTGATACCCTATCTCTGTTGGCACCATTTTCATACATGACTTCAGCCATATGTGTGGTGGTCTTTACTGCTGTGCAAGGAGCTCAGAGTACCGAGTCAATGTCTCCCCAATATTTAGCCTTTCTTCCTCCCTTTTGGTGTGTCATTTCCTCTTCTTCCAACTCTAATGCAATTTCTCACATTTCTATGGTGAGGATGTCACTCAAGTCTTCCAAGTAGTGTAAGGTTGACTCGTATTTATGCTCAGGCGGGGCCATGTCTAGGTGTTTCAAGATAATGGAATTTGAAATGGTCTCTATCTTCTTGTGTACTTTACGTACCTTTTCCTTTTCATACCTCAGTTCATGCCTTAACTATGCACTGATCAATTCCTTATGTTTTATCTCCTTGTCCCTCTCAATGATCTCCTCATTATTTTTCTCAAGCTCCTCCTCCAAGACCCTTATTCTATCATTTCGCTGAAGATTCTTGCTTCCACCTCCACCAATACTTTGTTGAGCACATTGCAAACTTTCTCATATAACAGTTGCTGGGAATTTACAAGAGGGTTTATTCCCTTGACATCTGGTATCTTCATTAATGCATCATGATTTACCTCAAACTCGGGTTCATCAACATGGGACTCAAAATCCTAGGATAGCATTTTCCTCATGCGTGGGTATGCACCTTCTTCATCAAAAGAAGACCAAGTGAGGAGTTTGTAGGTGGGCACGGTAATTTGGAATCACACACGTAGTACCTTGATTGGATCATTAATATAAGACATATCATGTTCTTATTCCGCTACTGTTCCCTTCCCACCTATGTGCACTGTCATTGGGAAGCTTACTTCTAAGCTGGGGTCTCCACCCATGCTCCCATACTCCTTTCCTACATTTGCGCTCTCTTCATTTTCCTTCAGCACTTCTTTGGTGCTTTGATCTACTTATTTCTCCATTAACTGTTGGATAATACCCACCACCTCCCTATCTATAGTATATCAATCTACTCCTCCGTCGAGGTCGGGTCTTCGATATTTTATGTTTACTTCCTCACTCCCCCTTGTCATGAGTGCCTTCCTTATTCTCATCCCTCTCTTCATTTACTTCTTCATCTAACGTGTTTACATCATACATAGGAATATTCTCGAGCCTTGATATGCTCTTCATCATCTTCATTTCCCTTTTTGGCCATCATGCTTTCTGTTTCTCTTTAGTCTGACCCTTTTTCACCCTCATCTTCTTCCTTATTGGTGACTCCAATACAGGGGACTTATCTTTTTCTTCTCTCTCAAGTGACTCTTCTCTTACTCGGTGACTCTTCCTTCTGCGGTGACTCTTTTTAAATGGGATACTTCTTCCGGAGGACTTAAGTACTTGTACCTAGGCCCAACTCTTGTGCCCCTACTATTTGTAATGTTTGTGCTCTCGGTGCCTTTTTCTTAGTATCCTCTTCTCTTTCTATTTTCCTTGGAATAGCCTTTTCCTCATGGTGGGGTCCTTAAGAATGGAGACATCATCTTCAACATAAGCACCTTTTTCATACTTATGCCTTAGGTGTAAATATGCCCTTTCTGTTGTCCTCCCTACAGTAGGTAATGTTACTAGTTCCAACATGTGCACGTCATGAGAGAAATAATTCTCCACATAGGTGTGCTTATTTTGGTATATCAACTTCTTGCACAGCTTGCAAGTAATCTTGATCTACTACACTTAGATCAAACCTGAGTTTCTTCACCTCTTTGAATCGATTGACCCTAACCTAGAAGTACTACATCGTGAAGGAGAAAGGCAACTTACACAAAGGACTCTTGGTGTCATCTATCAAAGTAAATCTGTCGATAAAAAATGTTGGTATATGGTAAACTCAACATCTCCTTATACTAATGAAGGAAACTACTCATTTATTCTCCATTCAGCCTCGAATGCCTCACACATCTGCTTATACCACTTTTCCAAGTGTTCCTTATGAGCAGTCGTCACGGTGTCACAAGTATATTGTTCAAACCTCTTGGTGGGGGAGGGGTTATCCTCTTGGTATTCCCAAAAATATTATCATGCCCATCGGGTACTCCAATATCTAAAAAGACAATGGTGAGGAGGAAATTACCAAACATGATCTTCTCTTAGTCGCGTGTGGAATTAATAATCTCCTCTATAATTTTGTAGCATACATTCAACCAAGCCCTGTGTTCATCTATGTCCATCTCTCTTGCCCATTCAGATTTGTGACCAAACATGTGGTCATCCTCATCATAGGGTCAGTGATTGCAAAAATGTTGAAGTAGCGTGAACCCTTGTTGTAGTCATAAGCTTTGATGGTCTTCTTAATGGCTTCTTTGTCTTATAAATCACTTTTTAATGATTCTCCTTCGCATATAAGGCTGGTGAACTTAGAAATTAGTTGGGGGTTATGTGCATCCTCGACCTATGAAATATAAGTGGTATTCATGCACGTGTGACATCAACCATTGGTATAGTCACTCAGGCTTGCCAAAATAGGGCAAATCATAGAGTTACAATAACCCAACCTTATCCATTTCCACCTTTACTTCATCATCATACATAGGCATTCCATTTGGTGTCCTCTTATCTGTAGGGAAAACCATCTCTAGTGTCATCTCATTTTTCTATAGTGCTCATTTGATGGTTGTAATCACTTACGGCCATCTTTCTAATATGAGACACCCATTCCTTACTAAGTAATACATCATCCACGTATTGCATTTTCATACCATTCTTCATTGAAACTGGTAGAAACATCTTATTTTCCTTTTCCCTTACCCTTCTTTGGTGAAAAATTTTCTACTTTCCTTGGTGTCATTCCTTCGTCAAGTCCTTAAAAATTCTTTCTCTCTCCTATTTCTAGCTCTACTCCACTCCTTTATAAAAATTTCTCTAAATATTGTGCCCTATCTATGTAACACTAACCTAGAAAACCCTTTTTCCATAAAATGGCGTAACACCCATGGGATCCTTCCACACAACCTTCTTCGCTTATGCATGTGTACTCCTTTCCACTTTGGTTCATTGATCAAACTAGTTATGCATGCAAATATTCTCAAACCTTCTTTGCAAGGATGCCCTAGTTCGCGAGATCTCTTTGATAACTTAAAACGTAAGGTAAAGAGTAATGTACCCCGATATTCTATTTATAACTCTTTTTTTCTCCATAATAAATTCCATACCACCTACCAATGTACTTTCACAATAAAGGTGGATTTTTCCAATGCTAACCTTCAATGCTTTTCCTCCATGCTCAATCCTATGTGAAAAATTTGGTAACCTTCAAGCGTGTAAAAACCCTTAATGACCACAAATCCTTGCACGTGTGCTTACAGTAACAAGGAATTCTTCCTCTATGTCTTAATCCTGGTTCTTGACATCTCCTACCTCATGTTGTTCCTGCACTTTTCATTCTTGTATGTGGTTTCTATAAATCCTTTTGACACCATCCTTCCCTCATGTTCACCTCTTCTATGTGTGATCTTCCAATCCACGTTTTTTTTATTTTTCAACTCATTCCATCGGTAACCATAGCTTCCAGCACTTGTCACATCACTCCACCCTACACAAAAATGGATGTGTGGTCCTTTGCACATAGATTTTTTTGAAATAATAAGTGGCTACTAGTGCACAAATGCATACAAAAAAAACAACAACCATATAAAATAATAAGTAAGGGAAACACAAAGAAATGAAATTGCATTAAAGAAAATCCTGGGCTAACTGGCAATATTTCCTTATTTGCAAACACAAAGAAGACTTATTTATAGTAGAGCTTAAACCTACTACCATTAAAATGGCGTGGCAACCATGTTCCATCCAATACCTTGAATCGCAAGTGCCTGAATCAAGTACATAGGATATAATGTACGGGCCCAACCAATGGAATTTGAATTTCCTAGGATGGCACAGAAACTTAGAATCATATAAGAGAACCATCTGCCTGACCTCAAACTACTTGTTCTTGATGTGTCTATCATGTCATACCTTCTACCTGGATTTTTTTGTTTTCTCGACTCCAAATGAGTAATAGCCCTCCTCTCATATAATTGCATCAACTTTTCAATCCTCTCCTCAAGCACTTATTCATTAGCTAACCCTCCTACGTGCATTATACGTAGCGATGGTAACATGAATTTAACAGTAACACATCTTCTCATACAAAACACCAATTAAAAATGTGTGGCCTTGTTTAGTCTATTGTAAGTAGTCTGATGTGACCATAACAAAATAGAAAAAAATTCATCCCAATCCTTTCTTCCCACATCACAAATCTTGGTCAACGTGTGATTCAATTTTTTTTTAATACCTCAGCAGTCCCATTAGCTTGTGGGTGATAAGGGGTAGTCTTTTGATGGGCCACCATGAATTATGCTAATAAAATTTTGTCTCATTTAAGAAATGAGTACCCCTATCACTTGTTAAGCTTAGTAGGCATCCATACCTACTGATTATATTTTCCCACAATAACCTAATAATTTTTTCCACTTTGTTTAATCCCTTGTAGGTTTTCTTTTGCCCACCTTGCAAGGTAATTTGTACATTTAATGATACATGCAAATGTTTCCTTCACGCTACTAGAAAAATAGGGTCTATGAAGTGAATTTCCCATTTCTCGAACAAATTTGCAATGGAAATCAGTCCTAATGGCATTTCATCTCTTTTCCTAATTTACCAAGGCACTAGAAGTGCTCACATACCTCGCAATACTCGATACAATATTTGTAAATTATTTCCTACCAAAAGCATACTATAAGGATCTTTCATGTGGTCAATTTACTCACATAATGTCCCCCTATAATTCCACCATGAGCATCTTCCATGATTATAGTGCACTCATGTTCAAGCATGCACCAAGTGTAAAACCTCATCACATCCTAGCTTGTATAAGTCTCCACTAATTAACATATAGGGTGTGGAACATATGGCTAACTTCTTCCTTTCCAAAGTCTTCATTCCCTTTGGCACCACACCCATTTTGAGAAACACATCAATATCTTCCAAGTCAAAGAATATGCACTACAATCAACAGCAGGTTGTGCATATGGAATTTATCCTCAATGCTCTGTGTGCCCTTTCTGAGTCAATCCTTGATAAATGGTCATGCCCCAAATTACTCTTACCCATTTTTAAAACAACTGTAAAATCAAACTCCTGAAACAATAAGACCCACTTACATATGTGCCCTTGCAAGATGGGCTTGTTCACCAAGTACTTTAATGTCATGTGGTCTATGTAAAATATAAAAGGCATCACTAGTAAATAATTCCTAAATTTTTACAGTGCGTAGATCATCGATAATGCCTCACGCTCCATGGTAGTATAATTATATTCTTTTGGGGTTAGCTTCTTACTATAAAAGCACAAGGGATGGTCAACAATTCCCTCTCCAAGTTGTGCTAAGATTGCTCCAATCGCCATCCTTGAAGCATCAACATGTACATGGAATGGTTTATCCTAAGAGGGAAAGCATAATATGGGTGTGGTGATAAGCCTATTCTTCAATGTGTCAAATGCCATATGTTGCACCTCTCCCTAATGAAATGTACTTTTGTGCTTCAATAACTCCTCCAATGGTATGGTGATCTTAGCATACCCCTTGATAAATTTTGGTAATACCCCATATGCCCAAGGAATCCACACACCACGCTCTAGCTAGTAGGCTCCCCTAATCCCACAATAACGAAAACTTTGGCAGATCCACCAAGCCTTCTTTACATATGATATGTCCCAACAGGGTTCCAAATGGAGTAACAAAACACATTTCTTAATGTTGAGAGATATACTCAACTGTCGACATCTCTCAAACATCAGCCTCATATTTTCACAATGGTCCCTCACCAATCCATATATTGTCTAGTCATCCAGGTAGACTTGTAGAAATTTATGGATGAAGTCCTAAAACACCTAAACCACAATACACGAAAACACAAAGCAGAACGTTCTTCAGTCTAAAAGGCATGACCGTATAGGAAAACCTCCCTTTTAGTGGTAAAGGTTGTCTTTTTTTGGTCTTCTTTTGCAATTCTAACCTAATGATATCCTGAGAATCCATCTATGAAAGAATAGATCTCGTGCCCAGATACTCCTTCTAGGATATCTTCAGTGAAGGGGGTTGGAAAAGGATCAATGACACACACTGCATTCAAATCCATGTAATCAATGCAAATCCTTATCCTCTCATCCTTCTTAATGTTGATGACCATCGGACTTATCCACTCTGATTCCTTAATAGCCTCAATGATGCCTGATGCAATCATATTTTCAATCTCCTCCTTGAATTTGATGCGCATTCGATTCATTCAATAAGGTCTCTTCCGAATTGGGCATGCACCTTCCTTTAACTTGATCTTCATTTATCCCAAGGAGTGGTGAACTCCTTTAAGCTCATGGTACCTGTGCAGAAACAAATCTTGAAATTTGTGCAAAATATCAATAATATTTTAAACCTCCCTTTTTGTCCAGTAATCTCCAATAGTATCTTCCTTAGGTTCCTCCTCTAAACCAATGTTAACCTTCTTGGTTTTCAAGGGTTCATGGTAGGTGATTTTTTGTTCATCAAAGCACTATCCATAACCTCATGTGTACCAATAGTATGGTTAACATCTAAATTTTCCACCTCTTCACCATCTATCACATAGACCAACTTTCCTTTCTATTTTTCCATGCATGCATGCTCAAGTTTTACCTCCTCGATTCTTCCTCATCGAAGCATGCTTCTAAGACAGTTCACCCAACAACTCCAATACTATATCCTTCACCATGGAAATATCTCCCATAGTTAGGCACTTAACAACTTGTAGTGCCTCATCCACCGATGGATTAGTACTGTCGATACTCAAAAGCTTGAAGGAGATCAACGTCAATTCCTATCGGTTTCTTGTCTAACGACATAGCTCTAAGTGAATGTACCATGTGGGCACACATCCTTATAAGGTGGAGTAAAGCTTATGCACCCATAAAGATGGAGGCAAGGCTTCTAGGACTTCTCACATGCCTGGATGTAAAATGAGGTAGGTTCCTTCCCATGATAATCTTATATAGCATTAGGTACATTGCTTCAGAGAAACCTAATAGGGAACATGATTCTCACCTTGTGTCACTCTAGAAGTTTATCATGATGGGTCACCCACCAACATGTTATGGTCTCGAGAAATGCATAGCTTAAGTATAATTCTTCTTTCGATCTCACATCTCCACTGGGTGTCCATTACTTGTTGGAAAACATCGTGTTTTTCTCCCCCAGTGTAACTTGGAAACTATTTTCCTCCCAGGTGCCTAACTAAGTGCACCTTCATTACTCTTGTCATAGAGCCTCTTAACTTCCTTCTAACTAACTCATATTTCTTGTGTGCCCAATTGTCACATGCTAGGATATTTGTATCACTTATAGGTTGAGCATCTTCCCACTGAATAACACCTTCTTTTGTTGGTTGCACAACCTCAAGGTCCCTGATAGTGTGCACATAGATTTTGTCTAGGTCTTCTTCTCCCAAGGGCTCATTATAGGGAACTGAATTTCCATCATCAAAGGAATGATAACATGTTCCTCCTTGTTCTCAAAACTTATATACCCCTTATTGAAACATAAGTTAGCATTGTTCTTATAGCACCAGGACACCTAAGTAACATTGGAAAGTTTTCCGCCTTAGCAAGCACCAAGACTTTGAAGTCTCCAATGAATTTCTCCCCTTGGATAGTGATAGCAGCATCCTTTAAAACACCAATGGGCATTGCCTTTGTCTTATTAGCCATATACAACACATTTGAAGATGGTTGTAATGGAGGTCTTCCCATTTGATTCCATGCATCCAGGGTGAGAACATTAACTTCCATGCCCATGTCAATCAAAATATTACTTAGGAGCCATCCATCAACAAATGCATTTAAGGTAATCTCCTTATCATAGTCAAGGCTATGAGGAGGTAGATTAGCATGCAAAACCTACCTCTCACACTCTCCTCCAACACTTGGTAATTTATCTCTTAACCATTCTCCTAACAGAGGGATGATATTATCTTAGTGCAACATCTTAAAACCTCTCTTGACATCATCCATATCCTTCTGTGGAGCCTCAATGCTCTTATTTTTATCTAATTTCCATGATTTCTCCTTCAGGCACTAGATCTCTCCTTGTAGGCTTCAAATAACATCCATGGTTTCCTGATAAACTTCCTTCTGATGCGTAGGGTCTGGATACTTCCCATGTACCACTTCTTCTCTTGTAATTAGTGGTCTCTTCTTTGGTATCTCCTTGGTGCATGCAACCTCAGCTCACATTATCACTAGTATAGGTTCTAACTCGATCGTCGTACCACCCTTGGCATCCACTATTGATCAGCATGCTTTACACTCACCATCCCAACACCCTTATCCTTCCGCTACTTCTAGATCATGTGTTTAAACAATTCCAGAATTCCTCATACTTGTGCTTTTTCCCACACCAAGAGAACTGCAAAAAATTGGGACACTCGCACTTGTAATGTTCTGTAGATCCACAGTTATAGTAGGTATAGGGAATCCACTCCTTTTTCCTCATGATTTCCATGGCCTTCCATGAACTCCTTCATTCGGGAATCCACTCCTTTCTTCCTCATGATTTCCATGGCCTCTAAATGATTATGGAAATTTGAATTGGTCAACATATTATGTGGTTACAATCCTTAGTGTCATGAGTAATATTTTTACAATAGAAAACACATTCTTAAATCACGTGTTGCACCGGACACCTACTTGCATCATGATTTCTTGGTAAATCTATTCTACCTTTCATGCATACTAGATTTTACACATATATAAGAGCTTATGAATGTAATTCACCACCATTTCAAATCATATATGTGGTTTGCATCCTATATTCACCGAAGTAAACATAAGAAAATCCTCAATTCAATTCACCACCATTTCGAATCATATTATGCAACACCAAAGTAAATTTTGAGCCATCCAAAATCCCGTCGAACCACAAGCCATCCAACTCTAAGCCATCCAAACTCGAGTCCATCCAACCCGACCCATATAACTCTAAAATCTAAGTCATCCAATCTCTTATCCATCCAACTCGATCCTTCTAACACCGATCCATCCAACACTGATCCGTCCAACTCTGATTCATCCAACTCTAATCCGTCTAACTCTGATCCATCCAACTCTAATCCGTCCAACCATGAGCCATCTAGCCATCCAACTTTGATCCATCCAACTTGATCCTTCCAAATTTGATCCAACTTCGATCTATCCAAATCTATTCCATCAACCTTCCATCTAACCTTTATCCATCCAACCCCTAGCCATCTAACCCATTAATAAAACCCCGATCGTCCAACCTCTAGCCATCCAACCCCTATCTATCCAACCCCGGTTGTCCAACGGTCAACTCTTAGCCTTCCAACACACTATCCATCCAACTATTATTTTTCCAACCTTGAGCCATCCAACCCCTTAGTTGTCTAATATTGAGTCATCCAACCCCTAAGTCTTAAGTCCATCAATAACTTAGGCTTCAACCCCTCAGTTGTGAGTCATCAAACCACTCGCTGACTTATTCCAACCCTATTCGTCCAACCCTTTACCATCTAACCAATACCATTAACCTTAAACCATCCATTCTCAGAGCCTTCGAACATAAGAGCCACCCCTAAGGGCCTAAGCAGTAAGTAGTCATGGATACTAGAAATCAGGCAAGAAGATTACAAATTCAGCCAGTTCAAAAAAGGGTGCAAATACTTTGCTTGGCTATTTTGGAAAATCACAAAAAATGAAGTCGGTTTCTACATCAACTAAAAATATCGTATGTGGCACATGTTATTTACTGGTTATTTAATCTTACAAAATTTAATAATTATGTTTATCATATTGTTCTTGGAACTCTTTGTACTCTGTAAAAATTTAACTATAGATAAAATTAATACTATATAAGTAATAATTTTATAGAATTATATGCAGATGTTTCAGAAATTCCTTCACAGAATAATCAATTTAAAGATATCGATGATCCATTATATGTTGAGGAAAACATTTCCATCCTTGATGACATAGAAGTACAAGAAAATTCATCGAATTCTCAAAGTACACCAGCAGAGGAAGCTTCTACTCCAAGGTCTATTTCCAGAAAAAGGAGACATGAGAATCAAAATATTCCTACTGACAACTCAGATGCAGAAGTTAAATCCCAAGAAAAAAAAAATATGTCAGAAGAAAGAGGGAAAATTGGACAATTGGAAGGAAATTCCAGTTCGAATGGGCTACAAAATATCCTTTTATTGAACCTATGTACACTAAAAATTGTAATGATGTTCCAACACAATGTCGATGCAAAATATGTGGTTGGAAACAGGGAAGGATCACACGATGCAGCTCAAACTGGAGACACAATTGAAAAGCATTGTGGGAAAATATACATTTCCCAAAAGCTAAAGGATGGCAACATAGTCAAAACACATAAATGGAAAGATGCAAAAGATTGTCTACATGTCAAATACATAGAAGAGTATGAAAAGGAACAAAAACGTATCAAATATGTAAATGAAAAAGGTGGGACCATAGTATCAAGATTGAGAAAAGCTATGGAGGCAGAAATGCAAGAAAAGGGTATTCAATTTGCTACCGTATTTCATATAATGAAAAGGGGAAGACCGATGTCAGATTTCAGAGAAAATAAAATGTTGTATCAAGTTATTGGTCTACAAAATGTTCCTCAATCTCATTGGTCAGATACCAGTGGCTAGGAGATTGCAAAATGTCTATCTATGGTAGAAAAGGAGGATCTAAAACTATGTGTTCAAAAGGAAAGTATATTTCCCTTTCATTAGATGAGGTTACTACAATCGATAATACTTCATGGATATGTATTCATGTTTACACATTTGCTAATGAAATAAGGACTCCACACCTCTTAGAATTCATAAAATGACTAAGAATTGCAATTTTGAAAATATTTATAAATTGGTGGTGTCAAATCTGAAGGATATCGTCGAATGGATGACTTTTCCATTGCAAAAAAATTAGTTTGTGTCAGAACCAATGGTGCAACTGTAATGTAGGGAGCTAGAAATGGTCTATGTGTTAGACTTCAGACAACTATTGCTCCGTATATGGTTGATGTCCACTACATGGCTCACAGAAATGAATCTCACCTACAAAATTGTGAGCACATTTGAAAATGTAGCTAAAGTGGAGGAATTGATACGTGATCTGCATGCCTATTATTCTAGCAATCAAGAGATTTTTAGAATTTCAAAAATTTGCTATTGGACTGACAGAGGGAAAAAAACTTCTCAAAGATGTAGATACCATATGGATATCTATGTATGAACCTTCCTATAGAATATTTGATGAATATCCTTCACTAACAGATTTATGTTTAAATACCGCATGGATGTAGATAAAGCTAAAGATCTATTGTGTCATCTAACTGACATAGAAACTTTACTCACACTCTACGGTATTTTTCCCATGTTGAGGGAGCTTAATATTTTAATGAAGCATGCACAAGATTGGTCTTTCTACATTATAGACTTCATAAGACTCAAAAGACATGTTTGTTGGAGTCTAGAAAGTTTATATATTTCTTATGGGAGTTTTCAGGGTGCTGCTTTTGAAAACTGGAATGCATTGACAGATTTGAAAAATTCCAGGTGCTTCTTAAAGTACAATATACATGATCATCTGTGTATAACAACACATGGAAGAGATATTCCACTTCATACGTTCCAAAAAAGAGTTGATATGGCTAACTCAGAAATAGAAGAAGTAAGAGTGACACAAAATTTATATGATGCAATATTAATGGAAACTAGGAATAAGTTGAGAAATATCTTTGAATCATTAGCTAAAGAGATCCGGAAAGATTCAAAAATGATAAAATACTTGAAGCAATGGGAGTTGTAAATCCACAGTTTTGGAATTTGTCAGTGGAAAACCTTATACATCTATCAATCCTTTATTTATCAAAAACATGGGTGATCTAACTGATCATTTCTCTAAGACTGAAGAGATAAATGGAGTTTCTTTAGAAGGTATTTTGAAAATAAAACTACTTAGTTCACAGTCAATGGATTTTTCTAATACTATGATACGACAAGTTCAACTTCTACAAAACCCACAAGATTACAGTGCCATGAAAAGGATTTGGAAGGATATTTGTTCTAGTAGTATTCTAAGTGAAGATTTGAGTGAGTATATTAAGTTGTATGAGCTCTGCCAAACAATGATTCTAGGTTTTATGGAAGATGAGAGGGTTTTCAGTGCACTATCCTTTTTAAAGTCAAAAGTTTGAAACAGATTGGATAGGAATCTAGAAAGTTGTCTCAGATTGTATGTATCATGTTACTTAGTGGAGTCTTTTCCTTATGATAGAGCACTGACATTGTGGAATTCACTAGTAGAAAGAAGAGGAGTTAGTAATATTTTTCCTGACCCAGGGGATCGAGACACATCCACAGATCATGCTACAGTTGATTTCCAAGACACAAATGAAAGCATTGCTCCAGGACTGTTCCAATTCACATAGATTTCATTACAATAATGTTATGTAATAAGTATTGATTTATTTCATATAGAGATTACAACTTTTCCATTGGAACAATGTCATTATATGTTTCAATTATCCCATTTGTGTTTTATATTTGGTTTTCAAATTCAGACTAAAATAAATACACATTTGTCTTTTATATCTGTTAATTGATTTATTTTACATCTGCAACAAATCAGAAACGTAAATATTTTAAAGAAACAAAATCAAGTAAATTTAAGCAACATTTACGTAAACAATAAAAAAGAAACATAGTTTGTATTAACAACATATAGTAACATTGTACAATTCTAATTTCCAAAGTTCTTTTGAAATCGATCTCTCATGTGGCGGATTACTTTATGAAGAAAAGTACAAATTCATAAAGCATTGTCAGCCAATACAATTCCAAAAAGGGGGTTGTCATAACATATCAAAGCTTCCAGACAAGTTTTGTCATATAAGGACACATTACGAGGTCATCCTCTTTTCTGCCTATGATTCAAAATCATAGTTGTCCTTACGTCTACCACATGGAATAAAAAATAAAAAAGGGTTGGCCACTATCTTTTAATTCCTATGCCAGTGTCGAATTGTGACAACACACCATCACATGGTGAACTTTACTAACATATCTTATTTTATGTTACAGGTGAAGCTTGTTCTTTTTCTTGCGTAAGAGGTGGAGGAATCTGTTACATCTATACAGAGCTATCTGCTATAACTCCTGATGCCTATAGATCTCATGTTACAGTATTGATATTCTCTAGAATATTCAGCTCCTCCCTCGCTACATCTCCTACAGAAAAAAGTGTTGCATCTGCATCTGTATTTTCCTTCAGTAAGACTTCTGGATCCATCTTATGCTCCTTTATTATCCTTCTCAATGTATTATTTTGTTTATTTATAACAATGAGTTTTTCCTTCAACTATGTAAAATGAATTCAGGATTTTGTGGGCATTCTTCAAATGTGCTTCAAATACAATTGCTTCTTTCTTTAAATTTTCATATTTTTCCTGCAAAATAGAAATATTAAATTTTTAGTCTATTAGATAAAATGAAAAAATATATTGTAGTGCTTATAATATTAGGATTTTGCATGTAAAACTAAAATCCCACTCACAACAACTTTTTCTTTTTCAGCATTTGCTATTAAAACATTTGTCTTGTCTTTAGCCCATTTATTGTAGTAAGCATGTGCTTCAACATTGAGATTCTCCAACCTATTTAGCATTATGTCTATAATTTCATCATTGTAATCATTACTATATGAAATAGTCCCTGATTGAGCTTTGTTTAGCAAAACATCCTGCCATGTTGGTTGGCTCTCTATGGTAAAGTGAACAATGAATGCCTTTGAGTGTGATTATGGTATCGTGTATTTATTTCTTTTATCAAAATTTTAGCTCTCCTCTCCCAAGACCACACCAAATCCACATCATACATTACAACCTCTTGAATTTTTTCCCCCATACTATCTGATATCATATTTTCTAATATAAAATGTGTCTTTTCATCATCTATTTGTGGAGCATTTCTTGGAGGAGGAGGAGAGTCACTTCCATGTATTACATGCACATTTTGTTGTGGTTGAGGCGGAGTAGATTGAATCATATCATGGGTGTCAAAATAGTTACCCTTGTCTACATCACCACTTTTGAATCCCAAATACTCCTCATCAAGGGTGATGTTGTTGAAAATTTGTGTGGCTGTTACACTTAAAACACCACCTAGTGACAGTCTAGGAAATTTTGTGGTAACAGGATGAACTGTTCTCTTGACTCTGCAGGAAACCTTATATTCTTTCCTAAGTTCTTATTTTTATTTGACTGATGTGTTGAGGTATTGGTGGCCTCCTTACAAGAGAAATGCCCTAGAAGCCATATTACCTACATGAAGCAAACAACAAATTGTTAGAATATTACGGTTGTGCTTTGTAAATGCTAAAAAATTGTAAGGAAACAAAACATGCTAAATATTATACATTACAATATACCTTGCATAGATGGAGACACAATCGTGACATTTCGATCTTCACACCCGAATGAGTTTGATCTTCATCATCAAACTCAGTAGTTTCTGAATACAATAAATGTAGAAAAGAACAATAGAAATATTAAAATACAATAGTACATACATAATCTATATTAATTGTTTGAATTAGTTATTTATATAAAAAGATAACTTCATACCTGAAGTTAAATGTGATGGTAAATGTGATGTACATATCGACCCCCTAGGTCACTTTTGACGAGGAGGTCTTACTGGTGTTGATTCTGTTGAATCCATGTCAGAATCAACAGAGACCTCTGAGGGGCTTTACCTCTAGCAATTGCCTCCTTATGAGATGTTGCAGCTATAATTTTTCTCTACAAAATAAAATCTTACAATTATTATTTTATTCAAAAATATTGAATTTGAAATCCTTATAACAAGTAAACAATAAAAGTAATTGTTACCTATTGTTCTTCAAGAGTAAGACCAATCATTTGATCATTGATTGCAGTTGGAATTTTATCTTGTGGAATTTCATAGTATGCTTCATAATAAAAAGCAAGAATATAATTACAACAAGAGAATACAGTCCTAGATTTATCAGATTGATTGGCTTTGCAGGCATGGGAGATATATATTTTTATTTTTTTGGACAAATAACTGCACCAATCAATTGTTTCCTTGCTAGTGTCTGCAATAAATATTGAACTACCCAATACAAAATGTCTGTAGATCTGCCCTATAATACAATCTTGTCTTGAAAAAGTGACGCAACACAATAAATAATTTGTTTGTAATACCTTGTAGAAGAAGGCCTCTTGATGAATGATTAAGAGGAGCTGCAATAATAGACAAGAAACATTAGAGCCTTGGGTGGTCCAGTAATGTTAAGAAAAAATAATTTGAAAATAATAAACTTACCATCAACCTGTACATTGTAATGAGACTCCAAAAACTTTTTTCTCTTCATCTGTAAGAACAACCTTTGTAGTAACGATCGGCTTATTTTTGAATGGTAAACTTGTTAACCGATGTACGTCCTCGGTTCAATTGAGAAAGAAATTTGATGACATCTCGATGCACAAGGAGAATGGAAAATTTACCATCACTCTCGTTGTAAGAGGCAAGAAGGTAATCAAGGACTGAAGTATCAATATCGAATTGGGGCATGTCCACAAGCCTGGTAAATTCTAAGTTTTTGAGCCAATCCTTTTGTGCATCTTTTTCTCTTAGTAGAGCTACAATATGGGTCACATGAGGTTTTTGTATTGAAATTTGGGTGTAGGAATAGATGTGGTGCTGGCCATTGCTGAAATTTGGGAGAAGTTTGAAGATTGGAGAGCTCAGAGCACTAGAAATTTTCATAGAAAAGTGAATAATTGAACCTTGAAGGGGTATTTATAGGGGTCTGTATGGTTTAAAGGACACATGGTGAAAAAAATTTTATCGCCAGCTATGGCGGCCAACCCTTACTCACCCAACCCACCATGACCAAACATTAACCGTCCAACCCACCCACACAACCCTTAGTCGTCCAACTCTATATCATATAACCATTAGCCGAACCAACGCTTTTACCATCCATCCCACCCACCCAACACTTAGCCATCCAACCCTCAAGGCTTAACTATCTAAACCCCCCCGACCAACCAACCCACCTATCCAACCATTAACCATCCAACCCTCACTCGTCTAACCTATCTATCTAATGATTAACCGTCTAACCCCTCACTTGTCCAACCCCTCGCCCATCCAACCCTTAGCTATCCAACCCTCACTCGTCCAACACTTAGCCATCTAAATCCTTTCCCATTCAACCCTTAGCCATCCAACACCTTACCCATCCAACCCACCCATCCAACCCTTATTTTCCAACCCTCACCCGTCCAACACATAGCCATCCAACCCTCACCCATCTAACCCTTAGTCATCTAACCCTCACCCATCCAACCCATCGTCCAAACCTTAGTCATCCAACCCCACACCCATCCATCCCTCCTACCCAACCCTCAACCATCCAACCCCTCACTTGTTCAACCCCACCCACCCAATAGTCATCCCTCTAACCCGTCGACCCACCCACCAACCCTTAGTCGTCCAACCTCACCCGCCCAACCCCTCAACTGCCCAACCCCTACCAACCTATCCGACCAAATTCCCACCCAACGACAACTCCCGACCAACCTACTCAAATTTTCAAAATGAGTAAAACTTGCTCTCTGCAAAATCACCTTTTCCACAAAACATTTTTTCAGATATTTGCCAATGATTCAAAAGTTGCTTTTTGAGATTCGCCAATGTTTTGAAAGTAATTTTTCAGAGGGGTCTTCTTAAATGAACCCCGTCATACACCATAACCCACTACGAGTCTCATGAGCCAAGTTCAGAGCTAATTTTTCCACTTGTTTTTCCATTGCAACAATTTGGGATTATAGTAACAGACTAAATCTTGTATCAACACTTCCTACTACCTCGAGGGCGCAAGGAAGCCTTCAAGGCCTTGCATGGATCTAGGAAATTATTTTATGAAATCACCCTCTTAAATAGTGTAAGCGAGTCCATTGATGAACCACTAAGCATGATGCGAAGGGTGAATGTCATAAGATAACTTAGATAGGAGAGTCTTAAAACATGTGTCATAATCCCACACACTCTTCACCATTCCTTTTTGAATTTCCTTCAATACACTGATGCTTTTCTTTTCAAACTCAGGTATGTGGAAATCTAGAAAAAATGCATTACGTAGCGGAATGTAATCCACCACTGTCTAGTGTGGGTCATACTTCATGTACCAGCTATACACGTATCCTTGCAAAGACATTGCAAACTAAATTTTTTTCCACTCTGGGGCAGTGATTCCCTTCGCGCACCATAGAAACTCACACTTTTTTATATATACTTGTAATCAAGTAAGTGGAGCAACATCTCATAAAACACCTATTAATGGTGTTGTGGACCTTGTCTGCCAGATCCAGGACCTTGATTCCCTCTGGTGTTGCCTCCACCACCAAACCCACTAGATCCACTAGTTCCAACTCCTCTAGATCCACAAGATACTCCTCATGTCGTAGGTAAGGGTCCTAACATAGTTGAGCCTTGTGATCCCATCACTGTGTTAAACTGTGTTCTGATAGTCTATGATACCAAACCACTCCCAGATGTGTTTCTCGCACCGCTCCCAGATGTGATACTCAAACCTTGTGATCCCACACCTTGCCCAAATGTTGTGTAAAAAAAATACCCCCAAAGACAGGAAATTAATTTTTAGCCATAGATTTACCTAATAAAAAATTATACCTCCTGGTATCACTCGACTACCAATACTGATACTAACTGGATTATCAAAACTTACCTCAGGAACTGGAAAACTAAGCACGAGGGTTTGGTCACCATTTGGGTTAAGATGTGTGCCTATGGCTCTCCTCCTTTCTTCATATGATGAGATATCTCTAGAATCCGGGGATTTATCTTTTTGCTTGCCAAAATGGGGTAGTTTAGACTTCTCAAGTTCCATGCCCTCCACGCGAACCTCAAATCCTTCCCGTAACATCTACCTCTATAACTTCATCACTCCTACATCTTCACATTATATTGTAAACTCCATCTCCCAAGATTCATTATACTTGAGTCACCTCTCCTCTCTCTCCATTTCCGCTGCAAGGTCTGTCATCCTCTACCACACCAGCTTTCCATGCCCCGTGCCTAGCAGAGTTTAGCTAGCCATGGGAAAGGCTTCCAAAATCAAAGTAATGACCAAGATATTGATAACCAATGGAATAATATGCAAGAATGATCCTCTAGGCTCCCTTAAGAACTCAAACTCAACAATCTTTGGGTAAGAATATGTAGAAATAGTGTATTCCAAGGTATAACTAGTCAACACTCTACTCCACTAGTGATCAACAACACGTGTCTAGGTCATATTGGCATTATGAAACTGCTAATATTCTTCTTGGGTCTAAACACGAGGTCTATAGTACCAACTTGTCCTTGATGCATATGTTGAGAGCCATTCATAAAACTTTATTGGGAAATAGTAGAAAAATATCTCATATAACTCATGATACAAGTGATCCTCTACCCATTTACATGCATCAAACTCAGGTTCAGTGTTAAATATTTGAGCAAACTCATCCTCTTTGCTTTTGAGCCATGCTTCGATATTATCCAAGGTCAAGCACTCCGTCATTACACATTTCTCTCACAATATCTTCAAAAGAGGTCCCAACAATGGAACCAAGATGTAGTCATTATTTTTACCCTCAATACCTCTTTATAACCTTAAGTGTGTCGACCTATCACCCATCATACATTAGGCACTCACCTAATGCGTACGGGTTACGAGACCCTCCTTTATGTGATATTTACAAGAGATTTTTGCCATTAATGGAGGATTATTTGCAGAAACATAAGTACATGCATCTACTTAAAAGGAAGAAGATATAACTAACAAATCTACACATCAATGCATCACAAAAGGTAAATAAACATTATATGAAGCAAAAGGAACCAGATCTAAGTCATGATAAGCCAAATAACATGAGGGTTTACACCCATAAACAAGATGTACATAATAGATCCATGTATATTGATTTAAAAGAGTTTCTAGTAGCCACACTACATTCAAAAGGGTCATCTCAGACCATATACATCAAATGAAAGAGGTCCAACCCCTCCAAACTAATCTAATCAGAGATCCTAACTATGCTTTCCCCATTATAACCCTTGTTACAAACCCCAACACCCATACATATGCTTAATGATATCCTTTATAACCCTCTAGCATCAATAAATCTAAACCCTAACATCATGAGCTCTAAACCCTTGGCATTATCTAGCATTTTTGCAGCACCTCATTACCCTCCTTCTTCTCTTAGCACTCTCATACCTTCTAGTGCCTTCGCACTACCTTTTCCCTTCATGTTTCTATCCCAAGCACTCCTTTAAATAGGATCAGCATCCACCACCATGACTTCTCTCATGAGCAAATCACATGCCAAGTGTCCATGTGGTCCTCCATAGGTGAATGCTTATCCTCTTTGCAAAACCTTCCACTAACTATAATGATGCCTCTGGAATATTCCCTACATGGAATATCCTTTTCTTTTCCTCTAAGGTTCCAAGATGGCACCTTATCCACTTATCATGCCTAGTTGGGTCCTCACATTTTTCCTCAAGTGACTCCATGATGTCAAATATGGCTAAGTCCTTTAAACCCTTGTTATGCCTCTCGTGTGTGCCCTGGTTTCACTTAAACCCTTTTCCTACATGTTTTTCCCCCGAGTGCCCTTCTATTTATCCATATTGTGCATGTGCCTCTTAGTACTTAGCAAATATTTAGGGTCTAACAACTTTCTACTATCACTCATCTAGAGTTGCATCCATCTATTGCATTGAGATCACATGCATCCACATAGCTCCATCATCAAGGCACAAGGCTAGGAAATTTGCATCACACTTCATAAGAGAAGGGATTCTATTCTATTCCATGCACACATTCTATTACATTTTCTACACAAAGTAATTATTTTCTACTTCACAAAGTGCAACCTGTAGAAGAGTAACCTAGGGCATGTTTACATACACTTACACATATAACTATATCAGTGTCCGATTAGAATTACAAGGTTTCAAGCTCAGTTAGTAAGTCCACCATTGTGGAATCTAAGGTCAGTCAACGCCTTCATATGAATTTTTCTTTTTTAGGGTTTTATGCTTATTTTGGGGTCTTGCAGGTCTTTTTTCATCTTGGATTATTAGTGACATCTATAAGAGCACAATGAATCGATACGACACACAGAGATGGTTACACATCACCTAACATCCCTATGGAGATTAGTTTCAGATATTCTACACATACCAGGGTTTCCATATTACAGATCGAGCACTGTAGGCACCCCAATCCTCTTTTAGATGCTCCAGTCTAGAGGAATAGTTTAGATCCACTCTTTTTGGGGCTCTTACACGGTCGTTCCTGCTCCTTGATTTTCCAGTCACACCTACAACATAGTCTCATCACTTTGTCAAATCAGCTGAGTCACTTACTCTCTTTTTCACATTAGGGTTAGAATTTCCTTTTACATAGTTAATTAGATCATTTACATACTTCATTTATTGTATTTATTTACTTTATTATAGGTTTTCATAGCTTATATTAATTATCCCCACACTACATAGGTAGTTCATTTTTAGTTAATCATTTTGGTGAACTGACTCGATCATTCATGCTTCTAGATTCTTCATCCATTACTTCTCATCCTAGGGTTTGGTCATCATGAGTATCTCAATCAATGATTATTTTCTTGCAAATCTGATTTACTACATAGAGTCCAACATTTTCTTTCTACTACTCGTATTTGTGTTGACATGCATCCAAACTCAGTTTATCAAGCCTTTGTTGATGCATTCTCTCCACACTTAGTATTTAAGTCCAACCTTCCCTCTGATGTTCACACTTTTAATAATGATCCACCTCTACATATCATCTCTCGTATTTATAATGTTGTTGTTAAGCGTACTTTGATTGATAATGGATCTAAACTTAACTTGTGTCCTATGTCATTCCTTGAGACTTTAGGTCTTTCTGCTCATGACATTAGTCCATCTTCTATATCATTGCATGCTTACAATGGTTATGTTTGTCCTTGTCTTGGTCACATTGCATTACCTATTACTATTGGTCCAAAGACAATCCACATTGTCTTTTTTCATTCTTGATTTCCTAGTGTTCTACAATTGTCTTTTAGGAAGGCATTGGATTCATGTCATGCAAATTTTCACCTCTATTGTACATAATTGTGTTGAATTCTTTCATGAGAGCATGGATTATATTGTTTTTCTTGACCATGATCCATTTTAGTATTATGATTGGGCTCTTAATCCTAATATTCTTATCCCATGCATAGACATTACGAGATGAGCCCCAACCTAGGAAAGAACCACTAAACTTACCACCCTTGATAGTACCATTTGTGTGATAGGTGCATTTTCTTCTATGCCACATACTACTACTACTATGATGATTCCTTATCATGGGCATGTCTAGTCTATGTGTAGAAACCAAAATTGGGTCACACTCCACTTGGTCCTCGCCAAATAAACACCTTGAACACATTCACCTAACCATGGCCCCTTTCATCCCACTCTAATATTAATTTAATTAATTCATTATCTCTCAATATTTATTACTTAAATATCCTAATTGAGATAATGCCCACACATCCACCTCACCTATACACCTCATCTAGCCACCTCACCCTAAGACCTATTCTTAGTATGTTTCCATAACTAACTAATAACCTACCCAAACCCTAAAAATCAAAGCCTATATTCCCTCTAACCACATTCCCACACATTAGAAAGGAAGCTTCCATTCTAATCCACAGAGCAAAAATGAATACGATCCCAAAAATTGAGGGGATCTTCCTAGTTTAGTAAACCTAGGAAATCTCTCCCTAACCGATGCCGCTTCCCTAAACCACCGCTTGGTTAACTTTGAACTACCGTCGGTTACCATTTAACCCCCAAAACAACCTTATTTTGAGTTTGGCACATTTATTAGAGATTGACACATCTTTTGAGAGCAAGAAACAAAACTAGAGCTACATGTAAATAGAACCAGCATTCGTACACGCATTAGAAGCACCCACAAAGCCATCTGCCTTCACGGGAGCATCCGGGGAAGTTCCAACACCACATCGAGTTCCTTCCATTTGATCACCCACTATTTCCAACCAGACATCAAGCTCGTACAAACAGTAAGTTCTTTGTTCACTAGAACTTGAACATTTATCATTTGGTAGATTCTTTTACTTATGTTATTAGTTTCTGCTCTCATTTCCATTCCACCACCATTTACCTCCATGCAAACTTGACCATCCCATCACCCACATCCTTGAACTTCCCATACCTAGATTTTAATCATTTCTTGTGCATACCTGAGACTCACACGAACCTTGTCATTTCCCTTTCATTTTCATCTAGCCTTATATCTACCCTCATCTCGAGTTTTTATTAAGTTTTATGTACTCAGACCATACCAACGCCGATTTACCCATAACCGCTCCTAGTTAACCTAAACCAACATAGTTCATACCAAAGTGACATCGGTCTCTGTGTTTTTGACCAGAACCAAGAACAGAACTTAAAACCTCTACCCAATACCCAAAACAACCTAGAACCTTTCCCGATCAAGACTAGTACCACTGATAGTGACCTTGACCTATAGATTCAATCATAGCCTAGCCTATTGTGAATGAGGTTGCTTATTGTAGATGAATGAGATACCTAAATCATTTTAAGTATAGTATGATTTCCTTTATTATTAGCATTGATTTGTTTTAAAATAGTGGATTGATAGCCGTCTAGGAAGTATCACACTTCCTAGATCTAGCACATGATAAGCAGTCCACTGCATATACTATTTAACTTTCATTTAGTGGTCTTGATTTCCATTTCGTAGTTTCTCCAAGAAAAAGGAATCTCTCATGATCGGTTGTGGATTAAGAAGTCATACGTGTGTAACAACCTACAACTAGCATTTCAACAACTATTCCTCCTAGCTCTTTACCCTTATCTATTTCATCAACATTTAAAGAAACGATCTAGAATCAGGTGAAACATTTTGGCATGCTTGGTGGGACCCATTCGGGATTCTATTCTTTCTTTCATTTCTAGGTGAAAATTTGCATGTTTTTTTCCTTTCTAAAAGGTTCTTACAATAAAATTTCTCCCCTAGAACCTTCTCTCCTCCTATTGTCTAAAAGCAATTATATTTTGTTGCTTTAAAAGAACATTTCTTCCTTTCATTAGTATCACATTAGTGAAAGAGCATCCCTTCTCCCGTTCATCTTTTTGTGTCATCAAATTCAACATTTTGATTCATGTTTTAAAATCACTTCATTTCATTCGGTTGTTCTGCATTAGCTCACATTAAATGAGGGCAACCTATACTGCTGGAAGTCATGCCTAGCTAATGGTTGACAAATGAATCATAGAAAAGCACTTCCTTTCTCTTTATCTCTCTCTTTGATTCTTACCAAACATCACAAAATTGAAAATACACACATTCTTAAACAATATCTCTCCTAGAAGAAGTTGTAGGTGATCACACGATCACGGTACAGTAGGCACCCAGCTCGTTGCTTCCGTTGAGTCATACTTCGAGAAAAGCTTGCCCCTCCATAACATACCAAAACCTATCCTTGTAGATCTCCTTCTTCATAGAATCCATCCTCACCAAAAAATTCTATTTTAAAGTTCATGAGTCAGTCCTTAAATAGCATAAGCTAAACAAACATAATAGAAAAAAAACTTGTAGGATCGTATTTTTCTTAGTGTTTTTACTTGGCTTGAGTTTTGAGGTGAGAGGATTCATTCTTCATTTTCTTATCTTCCCTTTCACACTCCTCATCATAGTTGGTGGATTCTAGCTTCATCTGAGTGTTTCTGAACCATATTCTCATCATTCTCATAATTATGGGTTTGATTCCACATCTAATTTTAACTCACAACCACATTTTCTTCATCGATGTTTAAATTTCACAGTAACCAGTGTCAGTCTAGTGACCATCATCAGTTACCCTCTGACCGTCATCCATTTTACCCAACCAGTGTCGGTTTACTATTCTTTTGGTTAACCTACCCAAAAGGACACCTATTCACCTTCTTTGTTGTTCAGAGTCTTTGTCACTCTTATCATATTTACTGACCTAGTAAATTCCATTAGCATCTTACATACTTGGCAAATTATTGGCCTTTTACCTTGTTTTTGACCAATTGTCCACTTTCCACGTGTGACCTACCGTGGTTACTCAGCGACCAACATTAGTTTACCCTAACCGCATCGGTTAGCATGTGTAATTTTCCAGCTAACATTTTGTACCTAATCCACCTACTATCGCCTGTTCCTCCCATCTTTGTTGTATTTATATGTCATTTACAGAAAATAGTCCAACCCGATCAGTACCTGTTCACATGGTGTTGACGTGTCACCAAGAAAATGCCCTCATATTCCATGCCAGTTGTCAACCACTCCCACCTAGTCCTTCACCACCTTCCATTCTATCACCACCCATGGAGCCTATCCAACCTATCTCTATCACTACTAGAGATGAGGAGTTCACACGACTCCTTGATCAAAACCCTGCCGCCTTACAGTTTTATCTTTCCCACTCATCCACTCGAGATGCCTCGGGTCAGTTGATATACGACATGCTCGTATCTATCCCCCAACACTAACTCCCACTTCTTCTCTAGCCTCTGCTAGCTCTCGCACTACCGGCATCTACCTTGCCCCCAGTCGTTATGGAGTTAGGCCCTATACCCATTATGACCATCAAGTATGCTACACCCGCTGCACCCAATACACCCACTATACCTTCGCCAACCACCTGAACATAATGTCATCCGTGCCTATTGTATCACATATACTTGTAGCTACATGGTCACCCTCGATGTTAGTGACCCATACCCCTTTTCAAAATGTCATCCTTTCTATTCCACAGTCCTTAGCCCCCATTGCCACTAGGGTCACCACGACCCTTCCACCTCCATATGCATACTATCAAGAGCCTCCCATTTCATCTATTATTCATTCTAGGTATGTACCCACTATCTCACTCCCTCCTTCTCAATCTACCTATACAAAGAAGACACCATACATTGGGATTCCACCCCATTACATGCCTAACACCAACCCTCTTATGCTACAGGAGCCACCCATCCATCACAACCTACCAACAACCTAATCAAGTTAATGATGGACAAGATGCAAACATTGGAGGCATCGGTTTCTGGCTCCTGCAACACTCTCACCTACGATGAGATTTGCAATGAGCCCATACACCCATCCATTCTTATCCGTCCATATCCCATGCATTGGGAAATTCCTAAATTTAATCGTTTCAATAGAAAAGAAGACCCGTGAATAAAGATTTCTCGTCTTTCAAACACGGGTGTTATTTGATCACCCATGATGATGCTTTTCTCCTAAGGACCTTTCCCATGTCTCTAACTAGACCCGCGTTACATTGGTATAGTGGGTTACCTAAACACTCTATATTCTCATTTAATCAGGTAGCCCAAGCCTTCTTGGATCACTTCTCCATTAATGTCACTAATAAGGTTACCATGACGACCTCTACTCTACATGTCGGTATGACGACATATCCATCATAGATTTTGTTGATCATTTGCGTAGCCTAATCAATCAACTCACATTCCAACTACCACAAACCAAACTCATCGAGATCTTCACGTGGGCTTTTGTTAGGCATATCTCACTGACCTTGAAGGTCCAAACCTTCCAAACCTTCAACAAAACATTCACCATGGAACAAAAGCTAGAGATTCGGGCCATCGAAGAAAAGAAAATCCAACTACGTAATAAGAACTTGGCATTCAAGTCAAATGATACCTCTTCTTCTTCAAAACCACAGAACAATTATTCAAAAGCCAAGGGAACCACTAACGTAGTGGTACTCAAGGCTGGCCCAACTCATCCATAAAATTAGGCTAACCCCTCATCTAGTCTATCACCCATTCAGACCTTTCAATTTAGATGGGAACAACAAAAATACACCCCAATTGGGGAACCTTATTCTTCTATCTTAGAAAAGCTCATCAAATCTGGGGCCATCACCCTTCCTCCTATAAAACCACACACTAGTTTTGATCCTCGCTTTTACCCCACACCCACATGGTATAAGGAGCACAACTTCTACAACTATCATCAAGTAAAGGGTCATAGTGATGACGGAAATTACATCACTTTCAAAAACATTGTCCAAGAAATGCTCGAGAAAGGTGAGTTAACCTTGGATAATACCAACGCACCTGCCAATCAAAACCTACACATCTTTAAGAAACCCTTTCCTAATCATGCCCCTTCTGCTGATCAAACCGGAGAGACCTCAATGCATGATAGTCATACCCATGAGGTCCATGTTATTTTCAGCGATGCACTTGTTACTTCCTAATTACCCCATATTCCATCCATAGAGTAAATCCTAGCCCAAAGTCCTCTACCTGCACTTGAACCCACCTCACATATTCCTCCACTCACAGAGGAACACCCTTCATCCCCTCCCTCGTCTGTGAAGGGGCATCCTGTTAACATCGAGACCATTTCACCTTTGGCTTCTCCACCTAGAGATCTATCACCTATAGTACATCTCCAACCCATAGAAGAGGCTTGTTTATCTCCTCCACCCACAAAGGAGCACCCATCATCTCCTCCACCTATAAAAAATCTAGTAAAAATGCCTTTACCTTTAGGTGACCACTCTCCATTAGTTACCTAAGATCCTACGGAATTACTTTCGGCTCTCTTACCCACAGAAGATGAAGCTAGAAAATTCCCATTTCTAAGACACATTTTATGGGAATTTCCATTGGATCCTCATCAACCTCACCTACAACAGTGCCTTTTTCATGCCTAGCCAATCACCTAGATTATGTGGATAGATCCTTACTTTGGGGCATCTTCTACTTCCTGTCTCAACACAAATGTAGATGTCACTTGTTGACACTTCCACTATCTACCCAAAAATATTTTGGCCAATCAAACCAAACACAACCACAACTATCACAAATTCCACCATGATACCACTCATGGCTCAACTCACACCCCTACCCATAACCCAAAATGCATCTACATCCAAACCTACACCTACATCATCTTCCTCACCTAAACCTATTACTACCTTAGGGGTCATCCCAACCGCCAGCCTTACTCATCCACCCATCAAATTAGATTTAGCTACATCCTCCAAAACCAACACCAAGCTTAATCTAGCACCCAAATAGAAGAGCCAATCCCATAGAACTCATACTCCAACCTCACCAATCACACCTTCATCACCTTCACCCTTTCCATCTATCTTAGGACCTCGCCCTTCCAGCACGGTTAAGAAACCTCCACCCACCGATAAACCAAAAACACAACAGCCCATTCCTCCCTCACAAACCTCTAACATACCCAAGCACCAACACAACTTATGCCTACACCTGTAACATCTTTACCACCCATTCCTCCAATACCATTGGTAACTTCTTCACTACCCACTACACTTCAGTCTCTTTCCCTCACACCCCCTACACGACCTACACCATCTACCTTCACAGCACCTCAGTTATCCCCATGGGTAACTTGCCCTCTTCCCCATCTATTTTTCCCTCTAGATCTCATGCACCCATATCACCTTTACCCAAGAAGGTGCAACCTAAAGACAAAAATCCACTACCCTCCAATAAGGTAGTCAAAACAACCACACACTCTCTTGCCAGTTCATCTACCATACCCCTACCCAAGCAAACACAACCAACACCCAAGACCACACCAGCACCTAAAACCATAGCTTGACCCACTCCCCCTCATGCAAAGACCCTTCCTCTATAATCAGCCACACCTATACCCAAACCCACTTTCACTTCCCATTGTGATCCACTAGTGGGATCCTATGCCAAAATCTTAACCAACCTCCTTGAGACTTCTATCATCACATTACCACCGCTCAGACCTTATGACCCTCTCAAACCCAAACCAAAAGGGTTTGACGACACCAAAATTTATACCTACCATTGTGTGTCAGGGCACGATGTAGAGAAATGCAAGGCTTTGAAAACCATTCTTATCCAGTTGTGTCCTCCTAAAGGAAACTTTGATGATGATGACCTTCTTGATGAGGACCCCATTTCACCAACACCCATTCCCATAGTTCTTCCCTCACTGCCTACTCAACGACCTAGACCTTCACCCCCACAACTCCTAGAGCCACCCCCAAGATTTAAAATTAACATGGTTCGCATCAGAGAACTCACCAAATCTCCACCCAAATGTCGGTGTGCTCAACTCATCTCACAAGGTTCCTTCCCACCACTTGGCTTTTTCCCCTCTTATCGCTATACTTTTCATGGCTCACCTACTTCACCTACCTCTCCACCTCAAATCAACATGATCCATGTTATTACCCATGCTCAGAAGGACAAAGGCAAGGAAAAGGCAACCAACCCACCAACCCATCCTATACCCAACATATCATCTACACCCACACCTAAAATAACTATCTGCATCCCCCCATATCCTATTTATAATGGGGTTACACACCACATGGTGCTCAAACAACTACACCCATCCCCCCTAAAAATTTCCCTATATGACCTCATCCAAACCTCAGAATCCCATCGTCAATCTCTCATGGAGGTCCTTCAATATATTGAGGTTTTACCCAATAACCCTACACCCGTAGCCTCCATTATTACACCCCATCATCTATCCTTTCTCACCAAATTACCACCTTTATCTACACCTCCACATACTCACCAGGTAGCCTCCCTTAGCTTCTCGGATGAAGAGATCACACCGCACAAAACCGATGACCTAGATCTAGCTCTCTTTATCTCTGTACACATCAATGATATACGTGTACGATGTGTTATGATCGATGGGGGTGCTAGCATTAATATCATCTCCTCTCATACATTCACTCAAATGTGCATACCTAACAATTTTATGCATAAACATCCTATCATGTTGCATTCATTCAATGACCCTATCACCTCTACACTTGTCACCATCATCCTCCATGTTCACGTGGGCCCCGTAATGTTCCGAGTTATTTTAATTCTTCAAGGGGAATTTCAATATAACTTGTTTCTTGGTAGACCTTGGATTCGTGTCATGGGTTGTGTTCCTTCCACTTTGCATCACTGTGTAAAGTTTGAGCATAAAGGACACACCTATACCATTCCATCTGACCCATAACCTTTCAAAAATTACAACATGCTTTACCGACCCAATGACGTGCTTATACCCATTAAAGCATCTACCTCCATGACCACTGCCTCTTCACCTACACCTCTACCCACTAGTGTAGCGTCTACTTCAATCGCACCTACATCCTCCATCGCCACTTTACCTGACCTCCACGACCGAACCGTCAACTTACCACTCAGTTAGCTCCACCTCTAAGCTGACCTCTGACACATCGTCTATTCCATCTACCCACATACCACCCACCAATCCCTTGGAAGGCATTTTTCAACACATCACTCTGGGGAAGTATCGCCTATATAGTGTCAACACATTCCTTACTCCACAAGAGTACAAAAGTCTTCACACACACCCTCGTTATGATCACCATATAGGAGAGCACATCCTTTACGGTCCTCCCCACCTTTGTACTAGTATCACCTATGGGGGACTTGATACTACCACTTACACACCTGAACCACCATCACAAACCCGCCCATTTTCCGCTGACCTCCAGTCACTCACCAATCACCGTTTCACCCACACCTTCCTACACCGATGTGCATGGAAGGGTTTTGGTTTTGGATTTTACGAGCAAGGCCACCATACTATTATTCCATGTACTACCCACAAACATAATGACCGTAGTGGTATTGGCTTTACTGAACCACCTACCAAGAAGGCACACATTGAACTCATTGAGGACATCAGCCCTTCTCCACCTTCTTCACCACCATCACCACCTTCACCGACGAAGTCGATGGATCCAAAATCTATTCCTCCCAAAAAAAAATCATAAACACCATTTCCTTGGGGCCTCTGACTTATCAACGTGAGAGCAAGGCTCCCTCATCTCTACCATGCTTATATTCTGAAATGATCGATGATAATACACCTTCTATTAACATCGTTTGATGTCAGGATGATGAATCTATACTCACCTACCTTGGTGTAGAAGACTCATATATTCATTGGTCATTACCATCTTAGACGTAAACCATGTTGAATGAATCAACTATTGAGATCAACATTCATACTCAGGACGACCTGCACATTCTAAAGATCAGACAATCTTTAGATGCTGCTGAACAGAAGCCCTCACTTCTTTTCTCAAAAACCATAACCACGCTTTAACTTGGTCTTATGCATATATGCCTGGTATTGACCCCACTATAGTGGTCCACAATATCGTAACCATTCTTGATGCCAAACCCGTCAAACAAAAGTTGAGGAAAATGCACCCTCGCATTGCCCTTCTCATCAAAGAAGAACTTCAGCACCTTCTTTCTGTTTCCTTTATCTTACCCATTGATTATCCTTGATGGATTTCTAACATTGTCCCTATCACTAAGGTGACAGGGGGACTTCACATTTGCTCATATTTTCGTGACCTTAACCTAGCTTGCCCAAAGATGACTTTCCCCTACTGGGTATTGACCAATTGGTTGACCTTACCACTAGTCATGAGATGTTATCACTCATGGATGGCTTCTCAGGTTATAACCAAATCTTGCTTTCCCGCAGGATCAGCACAAAACCGCATTCATCGCTCCTTGGGGACCTTCTCGCTATCGAGTCATGCCTTTTGGCCATAAAATGTTGGTGCTACATATCAACGAGCTATGACTTACATCTTCCATGACACCATGCATCGTATATTGGAAGATTAGGTGGATGACATCCTTGCCAAATCCAAACACTTGCTCCAAGCACCTTGCCATCTTAAAAACTATCTTTGACCGCCTCATTAAATATTACATTCGCCTACAACCCAAGAAATGTGTCTTCATAGTTTTCTCGGGAAAACTCCCGGGTTTATCATCTCCTTATGTGTTATAGAGGTTAACCCTACTAAATTCAAGGCAATTATTGAAATACCTCCGCCCACTAATCTTAGGAAACTTCGTAGCCTACAAAGAAAGTTACAGTCTATTCGCCACTTCATTTCACAATTGTCTAATCGGTGTCAACCATTTCATCATCTTCTTAAGAAGGATGTCTCCTTTAAATGGGATGATGACTACCACAAATCTTTTGAGGCCTTAAAACAATACCTTCTCCAACCACCCATACTCATTCCACCTAAAGATGATCAACCCTTCTACCTATACATCTCAGCTACCGATCACTCCTTGGGGGCCATGCTCGCCCACCACGATGAACAACACAGGGAGCCAGTGGTTTATCACATAAGCCATACTCTTTTGTACTAAAAACCCGATACACTCATGCCAAAAAAATTGGCTTAGCCTTAGTTTTCATTTCCACCAAACTCTTCCATTACCTACTCAACCACAAAACCTATGTTGTGACCAACACTGACCCCTTACACTTCATATATGCTAAACCTTACCAAAATCAACATGCTGCATGCTAGCTTTTTCTTTTAGCCAACCTCAACCTCGAATTTATCCATCAAAAGTTCATCAAGGGTCAAGATATCACCTACCAATTGGCTAATGCACCTATTTCCAGGGATCAACCCTCTAATTTTGACTTTCTAGATGAGTCAATGACTACCCTTATCCTAGACAAACCTACTTACCAAATGACACTCTTCTTCAATGGTTCTAAGTGTCGCATGGGGGTAGGGCTGGTTTTATCCTCATTCAGCTTTAATGGTGAACCCATGCCTTTGTCTTTCAAACTTGATTTTGATTGTAAAAACAATATTGCCAAATACAAAGCGCTTGTATTAGGTCTCTAAGCTTCCTATGCCTTAGATGTTAAATCAATCAAAATCTTTGGTGATTCTCAATTGGTCATAAACCAAGTCAAGGGTATATACATATGTCATAATGAGATACTTCAAAAGTATAAACATCATGTGGACATACTTTTGACCACCTTCAACCATTACGCCCTTCAAACCATCCCATGTTTAACAAACAAATTTGTAGATACCATGGCCTACTTGGATTCTCAAATACCCGCTTCACCCGCCAATTCTAAAATCTTTGTCACCGTAAAAGATTCCAATCACCCTCTTATTTACCTTGTGAAATTTACTCTATCGTAACCAAAGGTGCCTCGACTCAAGTGACCTTTGGTATAAACAATAATCAAACTACCTTTCCTTCTCCATCTTGCCTCCCGACCTCACTCGTAATGGACAACATGCCTTTCTTAAAAAGGTATCTCATTACGTCATTATGGGTGGCCTCCTCTATAAGTGCAGCTTCGATGGTATTCTCTTACGGTGCCTTACGATTTCAGAAATTCCTTATACCATTAAGGAAGTTCATGACGGCATATGTGGAGGTCACTTTAGTGGCCTTGCTATTGCTAAGCATATTCTTCATCTAGGATATTACTGGCCGACCCTCAACCATGATTGTTGTGACTACATTAAGCGTTGTGTAAAATGCCAACAACATGCCAACCTTCATCATACACCTATTCATACCTTACAGGTCACCCGTGACCTTTGGCCCTTCTCTCAATGGGGTTTGGATCTTGTTGGAGAAATCAATCCTCATTCTTCCCAATGACATCAATGGATCATCACCACTATCAAATACTACACAAAATGGGTTGAAGCCATACCTCTCATCTCCACGAAAGCTGAGAAAATATGTGAGTTCATCAATCATCACATCATTTTTCACTTTGGTGTCCCACATCGCCTCATCACTGATAATGGAAAATAATTCAAAAATAAAACCTTACAAAAACTTTGTGACACCTTCGGCATTTAGCTAAGTTTCTCGTCACCTTATTACCCACAGACCAATGGCCAAGCCGAATCCACCAATAAAACCTTAAACAAAATTCTCATGAAAGTGGTTAACAATACTGGGAAGGACTGGCATACACACATTCCTTTCACCTTGTGGGCATACCACACTAGTATTCACACTTCCACTACTACCACACCTTTTTCTTTGTCTATGGTACAGAGGTTGTTCTGCCTCTCGAAGTCTAGATCCCCTCACTCTGCATTTCTCTCCATGACATGGTTAATGATGGTGACTTTCGTCAGACCGTTTAGCGTAACTTGAGTTATTGGATGAACTTCATCTTAATGTTCTTGACCATCTCCAAGTTTACCAAAATGTATCAAACGTGCCTATGACAAATGTTTCCATAAACAAACCTTCCAAGTCGGTGACCTTGTCCGAAAGAAAATCAACATGTAACTAAAGCAGAAAAAATTAAACAAGGAAACTTTTCTCTTAATTGGCTTGGACCATACATCGTGACTCATACTTATGGATCATGTGCTTATCATTTATCTTTACTTGATGGTAAACCCGAGCTTGAGCCCCTTAACACCTTTCATCTTCGGCCATTCTATTTTTTACTTTTAGTCCTATCTCACCTTCTACCTCTTTCCATGCTCATCCCTTGAGTGTTATCCACTTCCTACGCCATCACCAATGATTAAACAAGAATCATGTGTGTACCCATCACTCTTTTATCCTCTCTTAAATATGTGTACCACGGCACTGCACATGGCATGATTCTCATGGATAATTTTTGTCTACTTTTAGATGAGATCCCACGGTCGTTTCACCTTGCTTTCTGAACAAGAATCCACTTCTTCACCTTCATCTTGCCCATGAATTAAAATCCCTCACATGGGATCCACATCCTTGACTCAAACTTCCAATAAAAATATGACTACCTCAAAAAATACATCTTTCTCTCTAACTCTCTACTATAAATAGATTGCTCCCTCGAAGGACAAATGCTATGTAAAGCCTATTTTTTTTTTAAATATAGAGAGATAGAATCGAAGCTTCCCACATCGATCAACTTCACAAAGAACTCAAGAATTTAATTTCCTCATCCTATATAGACTTCCCACATCAATCAGTCTATCTCAAATATCAATCAAAACAAAAAAAAAAAAACTAAAAACTAAAAAAAACTTTTAGTCATGGACTTGCCCATTATGACCTTGGATCTCTTGCCAAAAAGGCATGCTACCTAGTACTATATAAAAACTAACCACTTTTCACCCTCTCACCATTCACACTTTCATTTCCTACTGCCTCAAGGGACCTATTGGAACTAGAACATTTGGTGATCATGTGACTACTTTTCACCTTTAGAACATCATCATCATCATCTCTATATGTTTGGAACATTTGGTGGATATGTTTGGAACATCTAGTGATGATGATGATTATGGATATTTTTATTTATAGAGATGATGATGATGATTATGTATACACATAATGACCATAATCATCATCATCTCTATAAATAAAAATATCCAAACATGTGTCTCTATATACATAAGTCTCAAATATCTTCAGCACCAGGCCAGTATATGATCAAAAATATACAAAAATCTCATACATCTGCACTCTCTTCGGCATGCAAGGTGGTATATATCAAAAAATGAATCAAATATATAAAAATAAAGGGATATGCATCAAGAATCATCCTACCAGATATCCTCCATATAAATCTCTCCTTCCTCCTCCTCGGCTCCTATCCGGCGGCCTGGTAACATCTCACCACCCACCATGGGTCGTGGATGTGTCCTTACTGGTACATCACCTAGCATTGGCCTCCATGAACTGTGGCCTCACCCTGATCTTGTCTCATAGCTCAATGGCCCCCTATGCTTGCCATGTTGTGAGTCTGAGATCTGGTCCTCTCACTCAAGGCCTGTTGTGCCCTATACTCTCCATAAGATAGAAAATCTATTGCGGCCATCATCAACTGATCCTGATAATATTTTGCCTCCCCTAAGGCATCCTTTAACCTAGATATGGGTACCATCTGTGGTGGCCCCATCAACCTCGGCCCCTGTACCTATCCTATGGGACCCGTCCCTCCACTACCTGTGAATTGGGACCCTTTCCTGGTGCCTTTGGAGGTGCCATCAACCTCACACCTTGTGCCTATGCTTGAGCCTATAATGCCTAAATCTACGCCTGTGTAGTGGCCAATTGGCCTTGCAAACCTATAACTTGCGCATGTAAGGCGGCCACCTGCTCATCATCACCCTCTCCATCTCCATCCTGGGCCATCTGGGCATGTAAACTAGCCACCATGCATACAACATGTCCACCTCTACCTCCAAAGATGCTAACTGCTCTCGTACCATCCCTAACTATGTAATCAGGGTTACCACCTACCCCTGTAGGGCATCTCTCTACATAGTGATGGTGGCTAAATCTGGCTACCCCGGCCTAGGAGGTACTACTCGTAGATGGGCCACCCACCATTGTTTATACCTATTTGTCACTTCGGCATCATCAATCCACCGGTCCGCCACCTGCTCCTCCTCCTGCCGTCGGTACTGCTGTCCCATGATAGAGGCATGGACTCTCCACATCATCCCTCCTATATTGTGGGAAGGGTGGGGGTATATCTTGTGCCACCTTAAACTGTCGTCTAACTCTTTTAACTTAGATCATCTCATGTTCCCAAAGATAATGCCCCTTAATCCATCTGACTATCTGCAAACCATCTAACTCATCATCCATCTATCTGATATGAGGGATAGCCCACATACGGTCTCCAAATAATGTCCATGCTAGACAATCCCTCCAGTAACCACCTGTAATAGGCTACATCATGTGTAACCCTTCCTGCTCGACGCTCTCTAATAACTAGAACCCATCACTTGTAGCCCACTCTAACAAATGCTAGCTCAAATGCATCATCTTAAGGCATCTCAACTGCGCACACACACACAATGTGCTCATAAGCCCAACAATGTAATAGGAAAGTGCAGCACAAACTGAACCTCTGAAGCCACCCATACACCTATAGCTCCTTGTATAGTTGCACTAGGAATGTTGGCACCCATGCGAAGTAGGTCCTATCCATAATCATGTCATGTAGTACCCCCATCAGTGATCATGGGAATCTACCACCCTCTGCATCCGGCAATGCAAAATAGCAGACTGCCTCCATCAGTAATACTACTAGCCTCATCTCCTCTAGACGGGATAGGTACATCTCTCCATAGCTCAAGCTGGCGTTGTGGAATGTCATCTCTACCATCCCCTCACCAAATATCATCAACATTAACTCCTTCGATGCCTCTGAGGAGATCGAATATACCTGCATCCCTAATATAGGTAACTGCAGGATCCTGTACACGTCCTCTAGGGTTACTATCATCTCCCCCATCAACAGGTGGAATGTGTTGGTCATTGAATCCCATCTATCGATGAGAGAGACCATCAAACTCAGCTGTCAGACTACATGTCGATAGCGTTGGACCTCGATAAGGCCCACATCTGTGACATGTCTCCACTCCTCGACTGTTGCCACCCCATGAATTGTCATGAGTAGGGGTGGCACCCATCTCTCACATCTCAGAATCGATCTCTTACCTACATTTAACAAAACAATCCCATTATTAAAACAATACCATATCTACATTCACCCATACCCATTACCCTACCTCTTTTACTTCGTTACTTACCCATTTATCCCATGGCTTCCCCTCCACCCCAACCCAACCCTCACCTACCTACTTACCCAGTCCACCCCTAACCCACCAACCTACCCACCCTAAACCTACCCAACCCAATATCACCTTACCTATTTGCACCACCCCTGACCCTCCCCTACTTCCATTTTGACCCACTCCCGACCTTACCTATTTTCCCACACATCTATACATTTTTCTCTAACAGCTCCACCCTTACCTATTTTTACCCCTTACCTATGTTATGATTTTCACCAAACCCACTTCTCTTACCCCTACCTACCTCACCCACCCAACCTTGGACACCTTTTGGCCCCTTTTTCCTCTAATTACGACCGGTGCACTTGTTACCCCTAATCAACCTCGGCCCCCTTCAACCAGCATTGATCACTGCCGTGACTAATACCGGTGCACTAACACCGATGTAAGCTAACCTTCAATCGGCACCAATCATTGTCGTGTCTAAAACTGCAACGCCTTGAACCCTCATTTTTCCTTCAAATCCCCTTTTTCTCCCTTCTACCCACCCAATCCTACCCAAATTCCCCCTACACCCTTCTTCACCCAATCCCCTCCCTCCCCATTCCTATTTTAATTGATTTCCATCCCATAATTTAAAATTCATTTCCCCCCAAAAACCCATTTTCACCCACCCAACCTCTAATTCATTCTAATAAACAAAACACAATGTAGGATTGAATCTTACCTCATCACATTTCCATCTGCATGGTGGCACCTCTAACCGCTACACTCATGGTCCCCCCGATCCCTCTCTTGCCTCTTGCCATCACCAAATGACCTCTCACTATCCAACCAATCAATCTAATGAAATTTATCCCACCCAACTTATGGATCCACCTATCGACTAACTATCACCTACCATGTGGCTTGTCAACTCAATCCTCGGTCCTTGTTCTATCACTTTTCACCTTTTCTACTCTCTCTTGTCATTTTCCCTAATTCGATAAAAGATAATGATTTGAAAAATATGGTAATTTTTTTCTTTTTATAACCTACACGACTTGACCAACGATATTTTTACCTAAACCAACATCGGTCCTATGCCCTAGCTTATCATGGTCCATGTCTAACTTGGCACAAGATTCGGTTCCTTTCAACCGTCATCATTTACTGCGCTAGTCTTTTTTCTACCCCCTACCCCCAATTTTTGACCTAAATCCTTTTTTATCTTACCCACACCTCACTTGACCCTCTTGACCTTATCATTTACCCCCTCACCTTGTCCTCATTTGGGGACTCATTATTTTACCCATACCTCGGCCCTACCCATGTCGTGACCTAGATACTTGGACTTGGAACATCGCTAGTGACCTGTGACCTCATGTGTTTGTTATACCTTGTAACACTATTACCTGTGTTGATGGACATACTAACCTTACCTTGCCTCTTATTGTGACCGTTTATCCTGACCCAACCCTTGGGTGTACCGGAACATACCTACATGTTCCTACACCTGACCAGAGTCATGTTTCCTAGCCATATCCTATACTTTGGATACCAAAATCACTTCAACCTTGTTTGGATAAACTTATTAACCTTAGACAATGTAGAGTTTGTTTGCTCTTCACGTTGGTATCTTGCTGCAGTTTATATGTATGTGTGTGTTTGAATGTTACTACCTTTGACCCTAACCCATTACCTAGATTACTCAAGTAGACCTTTTCCCTTTTTTTCCCCCATTACCCACCTTCCTCTTCATCACATTCACCTTATATCAAACCACTCACCGATTCTTCCTTCGGCCTCATCGGTTCTGGTTTGAGGGGATCACATTTACCCACACATCGGGAAACCACATCTTATTTTTGTCAACGTCACTTACCAATATAAGCTACGAAAAAAAAAGGGGGAAAATGTAGACATCAAAATTGGGTCACACCCCCCTTAGTCCCTCACCAAATAAACACCTTAAACACATTCACCTAACCATGGCCCCTTTCATCCCACTCTAATATTAATTTAATTAATTTAATTACAATTATTCATTATCTCACAATATTTATTACTTAAATATCCTAATTGAGATAATGCCCACACATCCACCTCACCTATACACCTCATCTAGCCACCTCACCCTAAGACCTATTCTTAGTATGTTTCCATAACTAACTAATAACCTACCCAAACCCTAAAAATAAAAGCCTATATTCCCTCTAACCACATTCCCGCACGTTATAAAGGAAGCTTCCATTCTAATCCACGGAGAAAAAATGAATGAGATACCAGAAAATCAAGGGGATCTCGCTCAGTTTAGTAAACCTAGGAAATCCTACCCTAATCGACATTGGTTACCTAAACTATTGCACGTCAACCCCAGAACCACCGTCTTGGTTACCATTTGACCCTCAAAATAATCTTATTTCAAGGTTGGCACATTTCTTAGATATTGACACATATTTTGAGAGTAAGAGACAAAACCAGAGCTACATACAAACAGAACCAGCATTCGTACACGCATCGAAGCACCCACAGCAGCCATCTACCTTCACAAGAGCATCCAGGGAAGTGCCAACACCACATATAGTTCCTTCCATTTTATCATCCACCATTACCAACCAGACATCAAGCTTGTACAAATATTAAGTGCTTTGTTAACCAGCACTTGTCCATTTATCATTTGGTAGATTCTTTACTTGTTATTAGTTTCTTCTCTCATTTCCATTTTGCCACCATTTACCTCCATGCAAACTTGACCATCCCTTTACCCACATCCTTGAACTGCCCATACTTAGATTTTAATCATTCCTATGCATACCTAAGACTCACACAAACCTTGCCATTTCCCTTTCATTTTCATCTAACCTTAGATCTACCCTCATCTCAAGTTTTTATTAAGTTTTCTATACCCCAATCATACCGACGTCGGTTAACCTAAACCAAAGATAAGTCATACTGCATCGACGTTGGTCTTTGTGTTTTTGACCAAAACTAAGAACATAACTTAAAACCTCTACCCAATACCCAAAATAGCCTAGAACCTTACTCCCGATTAGTACCAATACCTTGATAGTGACCTTCACCGTAGATTCAATCATATCCTAGCCTGTTTTGAATGAGTTTGCTTATTGTAGATGAATGAGATACCTAAATCATTTTAACTACACTATGATTTCTGTTATTGTTAGCATTGATTTATTTTAAAATAGTGGATCATCTAGGAAGTATCACACTTCCCGGATCTAGCACATGCTACGAATTCCACTGCATATATTGTTTAACTTTCATTTGGTGCTCTTGTTTTCCATTTCGTAGTTCCTCCAAGAAAAAATGAAGCTCTCATAATCACCGTGGATTAAGAATTCATACACACGTAATAACCTACAACCATCATTTTTATAGGTATTCCTCCTAACCCTTTACCCTTATCTCTGCTTTCCAACATTCGAAGAAATGATCTAGAATCGTGTGAAATGCTATGGACATCACTCTCTCACATACACCTTCACATGAACCACCTACCTTAGCACGCCCAACATTCACCTTCACACACTTTTTGAATGACTTGTATTGGGAACACATTCCATTTGATCCTTCATACATTAACACTATATGTAAACATAAGGGTCTAGCTCATTTAGTGTTTTCTTTTAAGGACCTCTATCCTACATCACATGCTCCTCATCTTTATTATGGATTTTTTCGTATCATTGTTGCTTATGGTTTACGTGTCTTTCATCTTACATCTTATATATCACATAATCATCTCTCTTCATCACTTACATTGGGACAATCATGTCTTGATTATATTAGAGGTGCCCTAGATCCGATCATATAAACATTTCCTTTCCTATGCCTTTTTATGCATTTTCATCTACAATAGTTCTTTCCTAGAATACACACAAAATATCACTCATTGGTATACACACATTTTCCACTTCCTCCATTCACCGATGAGGAGTATGTATAACTCACGCCTCAATGGTTCATTATGTGATCAACCTGACACTATTGCTTATCAAGTCATTAATGCTTACCCATTCGACTATGATCTTGACAAAGTGATAATCTTCTAGATGACATTACATGATAGCCTCTTTCACCATGCATACTTTAGGGGAATAGTATTTACATCCCCCTCTCTCATCATCATATCATCATAGGAACATTTCTTATTTTTGCATTATAATTCATTCACATCCTTACATAGTGTTACATCATACTCCTAGCATTTACACATACCACATTTTCACAACTACATTTTCATCACTGTATACATCGCATGAAGGACCCTTGTTCTTAATTATCATTGGTTAGTTCATCTCATTCATATATACTTGGGGGTATTACATCTAATACATTCCCCCACTCACTTTAACATCTATCATATTTACATTTTCATATAGGCATTTTTCATCACATGTTTTAGCATCATCATTACCTGATGACACACTCTTGTGATTTGGTTCACACTTGACTATTGAGGGCTTACTACACATGAACCCCACACACTACACTATAGGAATTACACATTGTGTTTCATCACATATTGTGCATCATACACCATACATTCTCCACATTCATCTACAACATTGTGTCATTTCCACATTCATACATCATACATTATACTAGTCTTCATCTTACGCATTTTGCATCATACACTATTAGGTTATTTACACATATTTCCTCACATCCTATACATAGTCATATACCATACATCATACATTGTGTGTCTTCATGTCATACATTTTCTACATACTATACTAGTCTTCATTACATACGAGTCTAACATCATTCCATCCTACATATTACATTATTAGTCTACCTACACATGTTACATCATGTACTATACATTACATTTTATACATTCTACACATCTTGCATTTACATTCTACACATAGTGTATTTACACATTCTACTCATCACATGGTCATCACCTATATTATATCATCTTCTACGTGTTGCGGTCATTACCCGATGATGTAAATTACTTCCTTGGTCCATACTCAATTGCCAAAGGTTTACAAATCAAATGGACCTTACATTAATTACACATTATACATTTCATCATGCAACATTTCTAGGATAGGTTTGCATGAGTTGGTCAAGATCCTCAATACGTATAGAGGAACCAACATTGGTTCCCTGAAGTAGAGGTTTTTGAGCAACTGAGTGGTTGTCTGCCCACATTGAGAGTGAAGGTGATTGTTGTGGTATAATTTATTGGTGGTTGTACATATCAAAACCCAGGATGGGTCAACTGTACTTGTCATATCTCAACATATTCAGGGGTATAAGTATACCCTCTAAATAAAGGATGGAGAAAGAAATCTAAAACATTTAGAGACTAGCACTTCACATCGGGTTCACTAATTTGTACAACAAAAATCAACACGTGACCTTCTTCTTTCGCACCCGACCTCTCGAGGTCGTGGCCGAGAAAGATCGAGTGTAGAATGAATGTGAATGTGAGTGTAATGATTGGTATCATGCTAATCAGTAAATCTTATATATTCAACACGTAATATCAGGATCTGTGAGTCTAAGGCAAAGAATGCTCTCCTAACTTGAAGTGGTGTGATGGCTCGGTCTGAGATAATAGTCACTCGAGACTCCAATCAATGTTGAGCTTTGCCAAGATTATGTTTGTTGGTTTTTGAACACATGGAAAATGACATGTGGGTGCCTTGTATATATTTCCAAACAAGGTCATGGAAGTAAGAGCGAGAGGTGTGGTAGAGCCACAGGGATTTATGGGTGAATCTCTGGTCTAGTATAGAAAGTCTTAGCCTGATCATTTGTTATGTTCAGTAAAGAAATTTGTGCAATAATGTCTGGTGGAAGTGGTTAAGATATGAATACTAATGTATGCAAACTAGTGTCAATGTCTAATTGATTAGCAAGCTTGTTGAGTTATGGGACCTGAGGATCATAACCGAAGATTCATGGAGGTTGTGACCCTTGTATGGTCATGTGCGTAATCAAACCCTATTGCCGTGATTAGTCCAACAAATGTAGGCTTGATTAACCATGACATTTAGTGTATTGATTTGTTCTATTTTCTCAAAAATTTGTAGGTGTGTATAATACTATCAAACATAAACCGGTATCAATGTCAGTTATCAATTCTGGCTTGTTGGGTTGTGGAACCAAGGGATCACAACTATATGTCTTTTCCTATTGTGGATCATTGATGTTCATACAAAATGAAATAAATGATTTTTATAAGAAAACTAATTATTGAAGGAAATCTAATCTATGTTTTTGGAGTTTTCACAATATATCAGATAAAAGCAATAAAAGAAATCTAATTTATCAAAGGAAATATTTTTGTTCTTGTCTAACTTTTAAGGAATGTGTTATAATCTAATAAGTAAACTAAAGACAAGTAATCGAGATGGATGTATCTGGTTACTTGTGTGGATGTGTGAATCTAACCTAAAACAAATAACCTAATCTAATCAAAACCCTTCAAACCCTACCTTAGAGGTGAAGAAAAATCATGACCTTGAAAGGGGCTATTTTTCCCCACTACTTCCCTGGTAATGTTAAAGAGGAAAACTTGCTAATGATTTGATCTACTTGTGAGTATCTAATCTATTGAAATGAATGATTTTCTACTCTATTTGATATGTGATTGAAACTAGTGATTTGAAATTGACAATTCAACAAACAAAGAAAACAAACACACAATTCCAACCTAGAAAAGCAAGAACTTTGGTGAATTTGGTTGTATTTGTATTTTCCCCTTAGTATGTTCCTTTCTTTCTCCGAGTGTTCATGTGAGTCCAAGGGATTGGGAATGTAAGAAAAACACAAGAGGATGGTGCTTGAGCAATGGCAGCTTGATGGAAGTCTAAATGCAATGCAAATAGAAGAGAGATAGCATAAGAGATTAGAGCTTGGCTATGCAATTCCTAGCAAGATCGTAGCAAAAATACAATGCAAGATACACAAAAATTCTCGGGCCTTTTGCTTGAATTCAAGCATGGAATATATAGGAATGGAGGATGGTAGGTTCCTTCAAGCTCAAGGCAAGGAGCAGCCTCAAATAATTAAATCTATTTAAAAATAGGAGGAAGGAGAACCAAGCAATCAAAGATAATTTTAGACAATTTGGCTCACGGATGCATGCAAAAAGTGAAATAAGTGAATCGTTGCATGTTAAAACATGTGTGAGGGAATCTAGAAAAAGTGGGCAGGACTACCGCCCTACATAGGGTGGCGGTTTCAAGACCCTCACCCTATTTTTTGGTAGTGGTTTCAAAACCACCACCCAGGCAAGGCAATGGTCCCGGCACTAAAGGCCAAATCATGCACAAAAAGAGGTAGGAAGCTAGAAAAAGCATGGGAAGGCTAAGTAAAGATGTCTAGGTAATAAATATACACTACGAATGGACTTTGGAGCTTGAAAACCTTCTTGAAAGGACCTGAATCATCATTGGGGAATTTTATAACCATTTTTCTGATAATGTAGCACATGTAATTTTGGGTGCATACATATTTCCCCCTCAGAGAAGCATCTTAGCCATGAAAAGGTGTAAAACATAGATTCTCGAGTATGGCATTCCCTAAAAGGGGAGTTATAAGTTATAGCTAACATGCCCATGTGTTGAAATGTTGCCGCCCAAACTCCTGCTACCTGCAGGAGAAAAAGAAGACTTAAGTGTAGATAGATAAAACATTGAAAAATAAACACTAAATTAAAACAACAAGAGGACTTACCATTTGTGTAGTGATATAGAGGTATACTTGTGCCAACACTCCACCATGTGAAAACATACACTCAAATCGAGGTTAAAAACAACATATATATATATATATATATATATATATATCAAAACAAACTCACTTTCCAATTAATTTTGTTAAGGGCACATTTGGAAAATCGGCTCAAGACCGGCCATTAGCCGCCAAAGTAGGGCAGCGGTCATGTGACCGCCACCCTACTTAAGGCAATTTTGAAGAATGACCAAAATGTTCACTAACTTGGATTTTTTTGGATTTTTCATGTTTTATCATGTTTTGGTGAGCTTTTCTTCTTCTATACGTTACTAACTTGCTCTTTTATCATGTTTTGGTGAATGCAAAAAAGAGGAATACATTCATTGGAGTAGAGAGAGAGAGTATGATTGGCTCCCTGGTATTCTAGATCAGCTAACTCAGGCTGAGAGGGACATTCTGCAAAGGGTAGGTATCTAGAGGATTACATGGGTACCCCATGTTTCCCCACCAATCACATATTGTGTGACTTGTTCTCCTACTGGGATGCAGATCGGAACACCTTCCAGTTTCTAGGTGTTAGGGGCAAGTGGACCATTACTCTAGAGGATGTATACCACATCCTTGGGCTCCCGATTCTTAGGAGGAGACTGAATTTAGAGACAACAGGATCTAGGGCCGTGATGACACAATGGGGCCATATATATGGGAGATGTTGTTGTCTCATTAGGTTTTAAGAAGGGGATGAAATTCCAATCGATTTCTACTACTCCTATTCCGATCATTTAGAGATCCATTATGGGTATCATGTCCTCACGATTGATCAAGGAGGTGACACTCTTCTCTACTGTTGGGCTCCCATTATCACATAGATTGAGGGACATGGCCATAGGTATGCATGGGGAGTAGACATCCTAGGGACTACCTACCATGACTTATACAAGGTAGTCGATTACAAGGGTAGTCACTGAGCCACCCCACTCTTGTTATGAGTTGGGTATATGAGAATATCACCCCTTATGGAAGGGGAGTATAGGTATTGGACCCGTGGGTCTATCCAGGTAGTGAGGTGGATAGTTATGTCGGTTATTAGGACACCTCATTAGCCAGTGGCTTCTCTAACTATAGTAGACATGGTTTCTACTCCCTACTAAGACATGGCAGGGTTATGGGGATAGGAGGTGACCATGGTGGTAGCTTGTTCTACTACATACCAACTACTTGATAGGGCTAAGAGAGTTGAGATTCACCCATTTGATTGGGTTCCTCAAGTATTTTTCCTATCATATGCTAACATATCTCCCTCAATGGTCCTAGTCTATAGGAGCATTCAGAGAGCTGGAGGGGCCCTAGAGGGAATCCCAATTGGAAAATGGTCATGCCAGTGTTCTTATTTCAGTTAGGCACATGGTTCATGCTCAATGGGTAGTTGGTGCCCCTCAAGTGCCTTTACCCTAGATTTTTTCTACTCCCACTCACAGTCGAGAGGAGGATAAGCCTATTAGTGTAGACTCTGATTCTGAGGAGCAAATGGGAGACAAGATAGAGGAGGAGTCAGTCGGAGAGGATACTGGGGAGGATGAGGGGGGATGTCGAGACTGGAAAGGTAGCCCATATGGATGAGGAGGAGAGTGATCCTAAGTGGCATGACACTCAAGAGATATTGAGATCCACACATGAGGAGGCTAGCGCAAAGAGAGATACGTTGGTCTTAGAGGAGCCATCTCCTCTAGATGGGGAGGGGGATGATGAGTCTATGATCAGAAATCATTTGGCCTTTACCTTTGGGGAGGCCCCATAGCTGATAGTAGCATTGGCAGCATTAGTCACTAACCCTACCTGGATACCTAGAGATCCGAGTATGTTTGACACTCTTCTCTCATCTTTGTTAATTTGAAACCTTAGTTTCGATATTCTCTTTTGATTTGCATTTTATGGTTTTCTAAATTATTTGTTTCTTCTCTTTTCTCTTCTTACAAAGGTCGTTGCGTGATTGGAGAGAGTTCATTTGATGGGTGTGCATGGACACCCTATTCATCCCTTTGGGGAAGAAACGATCCGAGCCGATCGATGATTCAAGTCACCACTAGTCAAAAAAACACTAATGTGTTTGCTCCTATTCGGAGGATAGAAAAGGTGGTGACCTCTCTTTATACAATGGTGGATGGATATGAGATTGTTGAGCATCTGATGAGGCAGAGCCATTCCCTGAGTGAGACCATAGCCAGCGGTCACCACCACAATAATTCACACCATTCGATTCACTTCCAACATTGTTGCAGCCGTAGCAGGAGCCTTGGATGTGGTCATGCACCATCCGAGGGATCCCATAGGGATTGACAGGCCATTGGGACATTTATTGCTTTGTTTCCATTTTTTGGGCACTATACAATTTTTTTGTATATTTCATGCTCATGCAAGCGTTTTGACCATGCCCTAATGCATGATGGCATTGTATAGAAACTTGACTCATTATGATATATACAGACTCTTATTTTTGGTTCGATAATCCATTGTATATGAGTTGACTCTCTTTTAATTAATTTATCCTGTGTACTCTAGATGTTTAAAATTTCCATTTTTCTATGTTTTTTAGAATGTATGCAATGGATGTGAAATGATAACAGAATGATTTCTTTTTTATTTTATAATTCTAATCTATGATAATGTGAACACAATGTAATGTTGAAATTTAGTTTCTTAAGAAATCTTTGATACTTCATATTGTATTGGAAAAACATGGTGATATAATGATAAGATAAGTGAATTTACTTTCCCCACTCCCAACTTCATGTAACCAGTAGGATGTGGGAGCTCAACACCAAGATCAGGAAAGGGCACAAGTTAAAAAAACTTTATTGAATGGTAATGCTAAGGGAAAGACAATGGTTTGATAGGACAAAATTGAGACACTATAACCTTTCCCTACTCAAGTTACCTCATAGTTTAGAATGTGATTTACTTTCCAGGTTTATCTAGACTTAGATCTATAGATGGCTACCTGGTTGACAAAATATGGTTTTGAGGTTTTAAACTCTTTTGGAATTTTTGACATCTAACTCACTTTGTTTTTGACTTATGATTTCACAACATTTGAATTATTTGTAACCTTCAAGTTTATCAAATATACCCCCAACACATTGCCCCATGCTACCAAAGAGGAAGCATGGGCTCATCACCATGGGAAAGGAATAGGTGAGTAAGGGAATTTCTCTCCTTTCCCAACCCTACATCACCAGTAAGAGATGCAGGCTCAACACCGAAGGTTGGTAGGGAAAATAAATGTGTAAAATAAAAATTTTCTATGGATATGCATTTGAATTACTCATCTAGGAAAAAAATTACTATGTTCTGATTTCCAAATATATTTTTATAGGATATATGTGACACCATGAAACTTATAGAATATACTATAGGTAAAGACACCTAATCTAGAAAGAGACTATAAACAGAACCAAGTATGCAGGCCTTGGTATGATCACATCAAAAAAATTCTTATCCTATTTGAACTGATGAAATGATTCAAAAACAATTGATGATACCATAAAAATTTGAAGAGATATGATTTAAATGTTTTGCCAATGTTTTTTAGAAGTTTTTAGGAGTTTCTATAAGAATAAATCCCTTGATCACAAATTTTACGAATGAGCTGGAAAATGAAAGTGCAATGTAGATGCAAGTAATGTACATATGAAAATGCTAATGGATCATGTGTAATACCTATTTAGGTGAAGAGAGTTCACAGATTCATTAAACTCCTCACCCTCTAGTGTACATAGGAAAAATGCCCCATTTTTGTAGTCTTCTACTACTCGATATGGACCCAACCACCTAGGTCTAAATTTTCTTCCCTCACCGGTATTTTTGTCTATCTCAAGTGTCAAGTCCTAAGACCAAATCTCCCTCATATATTTCACACTTGTAAACCTTCTTGTTGTATTTTCGAGCCATCCGGTCAAGCATAAATGTTGTGTCATTTTTAGTGTTGAGTCTAACCTCATCAAGACTTTCTAACTGAGAAAGTCGAGCTTCTTGATTGCCTTATTCTCCCAAGATTCCACATAGCGAGATACTGAGACTCAGTATTTCAACCTTGTGTGGTAAAACTACTTCCACATAGAATACCAAATAAAAGGGAGTTACCCTTATTGGTGTCTTAACTGACTTCCAATAGCCCCACAACGTCGGGAAAAGATTTAAATGGAAATCTCATTTGTTCTCCTTAACAGTCTTAAGTACGCTGGACTTTAGTGTTTTATTCGTAGCCTCATCCTGTCTATTGGCTTGAGGATAATAAAGAGAAGTCGTGTGTGATGACTTATCTTTAACTTTACACATAATTCATGCACCTCAAAGCATTTTTGAAAGACATTCCATTATCCGATATAATGACTTGTGGGACATCGTACCTATAAATTATTTGGTTTAAGATGAACTTAGCAATCACAAACCCATGTACACAGGTAAGAGGCATGTATTCTACCCACTTGGTAAAGTACTCTGTGGCCATGATTATGAAGTTATGGCCATCTGTTGATGAGGGAGATAATTTCCCTATTAAATCTAGGCCCCACATGGAAAAGGGCCATGGGGTTGCAATTACTTACAAATCTTGTGTCGATATGTGGATCTTGTGGGAGAACTCTTGGCATTTGTGGCATTTACACACAAACTCTACTACATCATTCTCTAGAGTGGGCCAAAAATATCCCATCTAATGTATTTTCTGAGTAGTGGAGCGACCGCTGAAGTGATTACCACATACTTAGTTATGTGATTCATAAAGAATATTTTTGTAATCTTCAGCATCGACACATCTTAACAACATTCCATCGAAGGCTCTATGATAGAGCACTTGCTCCAAAATAACATACTTAGCAGCAATGATGCACAGGTTCCTTCTTTGTTGTGACATTTCCCTTTCTAGGTATGTATGGTTCACTATAAAATTAATGATTTTAGCATACCATGGACACGTAAAAATAGGGGACCTTGTCTCAACGAAGTACACACACTCATTGGGGAAGTCTAGATCTACCAGATCACCTCCATCTAATGGATTATCAGCTAACCAATCCACAATGATTTTTCCTTTGATGGATTTCTTATTAACAAACATTAACTCAAATTCACCCATCAGAGTTATGAAGCACCCGACCTTCTTAGATAAGGATCCTTGTATGAGGAATGTGCGTAAGTGATCTAACTTAACAATAACCCTCATTTCTTGATTCAGCATATAATGTCTTAAGCATTTTGTCACAAATACTATGGAAAGGCATTATTTCTCTACCTAGGTATAATGTGTCTCATAATCAAGTAACATTTGACTAATAAAATAGACTACACACTCTAGTTTGTCATCATCTTCTTGAGCCAACATGTAGGCTAGAAAAACATCTGTAGCTCGTGAATATAAGATCAAAGGGTGATCTGATCTAGGAGGCATTACCATGGGAGGGGATAATAAGAATCATTTAAATCGATTGAAAGCCTCATTATATTCATACATCTAATCAATGTTATAATCCTTTTTCAACAAATTTTTGATTGGGTGAACAACAAAGGTCAACTCAAGGATAAATCTTCGATTGCCCCGATTTTTCCAAGAAAAGATCTGATGCGAGACTTGTCCGTTGGTGGAATCATTTCCAATACAGTTCATATTTTGGCTGGGTATACATCAATTCCTCATGAAGATATGATGTACCCAAAAATATTTCCTCTTGTTACACCGAATACATACTTTTCTAGATTTAATGTGACATCATAATCAATTAAGCGCGAAAGGATGATACGAAGCACCTATGGGTGATCACAACACTTTCTAGCCTTAACCAACAAATCATCCACATAGGATTCCATAATATTATGTATAAGATCATGGAATATATAATTCATCACTCATTGGTACATAGCTCTAGTGTTCTTAAGCCCAAACAACATGACCACATAATAGTAGGTTCCCCAAGGAGTTATAAATGTGGTTTTGGCATGATCCTCTTCAAATATTCTAATCTGATTATACCCAGATAATCCATCCATAAGAGACAACAACTTGAAACCAGTTGTTGCATCAATGATAACATCGATGGATGGTAATGGGAAATCATCCTTGGGACAAGCCTTATTTATATCCCAAAAATCTATGCAGATGTGGATCTTTCCATTTTTCTTGAGAATGGGGACTATGTTAGATACCCATTGAGAGTAGTCAACTGGCTTGATGAATCCCACCTGGAGGAGCTTCATCACTTCTTCCTTCACCATGAGGGCCACCTTTGGCTTCATGGGCCTTGAATTTTTCTTAATTGGCTTTGCATCTGGTTTGGTGATGAGATTGTGCACCACAATGTGTGATGCAATCCCCGTCATTTCTTTGTAATTAAATGTGAATGATTTTTGATGCTCCTTGAGAATGTGGGTATGTATTTCAACCTCCTCAGGAGTTAAAGAGGACCCTAGCTTCAAAATATTTGGTTCTTCCTTGGTCCCGATATTTATATCGATTGTACCCTTGATTAAGGAGGTGTTTCCTTCCTCAAGTTCGGGTCGGGCCGGATGCAGATCTAAATCCCCCTCTTCTCCTACCTCACAAATGTCTAGTTCCCTCCCAGGGGAGGATTCTATCATGGGATTTCCAAAATAGGAAGAAGAGTGTGGAATTAGAGAAAGATTAACCTCGTGATGTGTAAGATGTAGCTCTGTGAGAGCGTTTAGATATTCTAGAGTTTCTTTGTCAATGTCAATATGATCTGCAATGACAAACTCGCTCTCAGTCTCTATGTATGTCAACATTAGAGTTATTAGTGTCTTATGAACCAAAGGTTCTACATGAATCGAGACCATGAAGTTTGAATCTTCCAACTCACTGCTTGGAGTAAAGCGAGAAGTGGATGTTGCGATTGAGTCTGCAAGGAGATTCTAGTCTCGTGGAATTGCCTCGATTGATATGAAGTCAAACCTCTTCATTAAATTCAGCACTACTATTTTGTAAAGTTGCAAATTCTCATCTCTAGTCTCATATACTTGGATACCTGATTTGCAACCAGTTGTGAATCACCTAGCACCCTGATATTAAGAGCACCCATTCTTTTGGCTACGATAAGACCAAGTAGAAGGGCTTCATATTCAGCTCCATTGTTTGTGTATTAAAATTTTAATTTGAAGGAAAAGGGTAGAATCCTTCCCTCAGGAGAGGTAAGAATCACACCTACCCCAGTGCCAAAATGGCACTTGGCTCCATCAAAATGAAGATTCCAACAGATTACTTTGAAAAATGGACGTTAGATCATCTTTTGAATATTTCTCCTTTACTTCAGTTACCTCAACCATACAAACCTCATTTGTTGGTAGAGAATCGAGTCCTAGGGTATGTCTCATACCCATAGAATCGAAAGGAAGGAGAATGGGTAAATATTTTTCCAATAGCTCAACAATATTTTTCATAGTTCCTAACGATACTATCTCTACTATGACGGTTTCATCTCTGACTATTGGAATGCCTTCGATCAAACCCGTGACTTCTAATTCCATTGTAGGAACCAAATTTTCCTCTGGTACTAAGCTTATAGGTTTATTTAAATGATTTGTAGGAAGCTCAAACTCATAGTGGACCCCTGGCCTCTTTTTCAAATTGGCTAGGTGTATGTCAAAGGGTTTTGGATCACCCTGCGCCACAAAACCTTCCCTAAATGCATGAACCTAACTTCCTAAAATAGAGTGGAGGGAATTTCCTCCATGCGATGAATACAATGATGGATAAGGATCATATTATAGTTGTTTTCTTGATCTATAATATTAAACTTAGTTAGTATTGTCTTAAGTCCAAGGGTGACCAAAACACTATAGTTACTAGTGACGTTTCTTTGAGGTTGTCGTATCCCTCAAAGATATTTCGTGTCGAAGAGCAATTGGTCTCTCCGTACCCTATCTTTTGAAGGAAAGAGAATGGAAATATATTGATTGTTTCCTCGTAATCAATCATCACACACTTTACATAGTTGTTGTAAATCCAAACTTGTAAAAACAACGTTGTATTGCCCCTACAAACTATTTCAGTCTGCTCTGTGGGCATCTTGCTGATGTCGAATACAAATCAAACATCTCTCTTAGGCTATCTTGGAGGATAGAAATCAAATTCCATGTGGTTTATTTGTGCTTCCAGAGGAGGGGTGATGTTATCTAAATGACCAAAACCCAATGCTTCTAGTAGAGCGGCCCTATGAGCAGGGAAATTCTTTAACAAATCCAAGAAGTAAATGTGTGAGAATATATTATTTAAGTCATTGATCAAATCGTAAGCCCCTACTAGCTTTCTTAGGGAATCGGGAATGTCATCTCGATGTAGTCGTAGATTGGAATAGGCTACGAAGAATAATCCCTAGTTCTTGTGGTAGCATTAATTTGTGGTTCAGTGTCTAACTCCACTAACCCCACAATTTTTCATTTGCTGACAAGCATCCAAAGGAGGTCCCACATGTGGTTTTGAAGAAATTGAGGCTTTGTGATCATAGCTCCCTATTACAATCCCTTTATTCAAACCATTGGGAACTAATCTACTATCTTTTGGACACATGGGGAGAGGATCGTTAAAGATTCCTATTGGTGTTGTGAGTGGGAGCTATTGGGTTTTCCGAAAACATGTCAACAAATAATTGTCTTTGATCCTCTGGAAAACATTGTAAAAACTTGTTACAATTACAGCATGTTCTTGTGTCATGCCCGTGAACCCTATGGAAACCATAGTAAAAATCGAGATCGTAATCTTGAGGCCTTTGGTTTACACCCTATTGTGGCCCGAAATTATGGTTATTGTTCAGTTGTTGATTGTTATTGTTAAAATTTGAGAACCCTTGCCCTTGATTTTGAAATTGGTTTAGATACTCGTATGGGTATTAGTTAGAGGCTTAGGGTTGTGTTTGTCTTTCTTGTTGGGGTTGTTGTTATTTTTTTGGTGGTGGTGGTTAAAATCTATAGCATTGACTGAGGGAGAGAAGTTATTGTTTCTTTGATTGTTTTCATTGTTATTGTGGTTGTTTGAAGTGGAAGTATTGGGAGAATTAACAACATTAGGCTTCTTAGGTTGGTCTATCACTCCATCCGTCATGACTCCATGATTCTTATTAAGGATTTTTGGTCCTTGATTGTTATTTTTGTTGTTGGTGTAACTGAGGTTATTTTAATTAGGGGTGACTAACCTTCCATTATCTCCATAAGTCTTACAACCATTTTCAATGGCTTCTTGGTCAATTCGAAGAGCACCCTCTAGCACCTCTTCATAGATCCTTAGCGGGAACTTTTGAACCTCTTCCTTTGTCTCCCTATTAAGAGAGTGGAGGAACAAATCACAAAGTTCCATTTGATCCATATTTAGAGCACTTACAGAAGAGTAGAGAACTTGTTGCCACATTTGAATAAAGTGGGCTGCAGACTCATTGTGCTCTTACTTGATATAAAGGACTTCCCTGATTCATGTTCTCAAAATATTGTTCATATCAAAAGCTTTAATAAATTCTTATACGAGTTGCTTGAACGAGTGTATTGAAGCCTCCAAAGATCCTATAGTACCAATCGAGAGCAATACCTTCTAACGTCTTAGGGAAAATTTTCACAACAACTACATCCCATGGGAGTAGCTCTTGAATGGCAATTGCATAAACCTTGATGTGGGCATTAGGATCGCCCTCCCCTTTGAATTTTGAAAGATCAAGAAATGGTCTCGGGAGCATGACTGTCTGAATGGAGAAGTCGAGGGCTCCTTTAGATATTCATAATAGGTCCCCATTGCATAGGTTTCCACCATTGAAGATCCTTATTGGGGAGGTGGAGGTTGCATCGGTTGTTGAAATGGGATAACATAGACATTTTTTGGGGTGTATGACATCCCATGCGGTTATCCATACGGGCCTAGGTAGGTGTACATGTCCCCCTGCAGAGATTTAGAATACATGTGTACATAGGGGTTAATTACCTTGATATGGAATTGAAGGCACAAAGCCAGGGAATGTTGCATTTCTAGTTGGTATGGCATTTGAGAATGCACTTCATACCAATGCCTATTGTAAATATCCATACATGACATGAGGGGCATACCCAAGGTTCTCGTCCCCATAAATAGATCTCTAGGGTTTTGAGTATTCATATAAACTGGAGGATTATGTGTAGTAGGTATTTGTCTGTAATTCTATGGGTAGGGATACATTCGTGCTTGCCCTATGTATGAATTCTAATTATTTTGGGTAACCTCTATCTCCTTGACTTTGTCAACCAAATATGATATGACATCACCAAATTGATGGGGTAGTGCTTTGCTTGGGTGCATGTTGTTGAATGCTCAAAGGTTATTGAGGAGTATGGTTCCGCTATGAATTGTTCACTATGTCGCCACCCCTCATTGCGTATTTTTGGTTGTGGAGGGGTAGTGTTATTGTTTTAGAGCATTACATCACCCTTTCCTTGTAACCTATCGAAATCTTAGTTCATGTTCTAGAATTTTTCTCACTCCTAGAAAATCATGTTAAATACTCCTCATCTAGATGCGGGAGTTGATCGATTGCATACTAATGGGCTTCCAAAACAATACCCGAGGATATGAAATTGCTTTGCAAATGAAATTCATGTTGTTTGAAATTGATTGTTCATGAGGATAGGTCTGCATGAGTTTATCAAGCTCCTCAATACATACAAAGGAGCCAACATTGATTCCCCTGAAGCGAGAGGTTTTGAGAAATTGAGCGGTTGTCCTCCCACATTGAGAGTGAAGGTGATTGTTGTGGTATACTTGATTAGTAGTTGTACATGTCAAAACCTATGACTGTTCGACCGTAATCATCGTATCTAGACATGTTCGGGAGGTATAATAATACCCACCAAATAAATAATGGATTAAGAAAGTGGAAATGTTCAGAGACTAGCTCTTCACGTTGGGTTCACCAATTTGTACGACAGAAAATCAACACATGACCTTCTTCGCACCTAACCTCTCAAGGTCATGCCGAGATAGACGATGTAGAATGAATGTGAATGTGAGTGTAATGACAGGGGATCAAGCTAATTGGGAAATCTTATATCTTCAACACGTAATATCGGGATCTACGAGTCAGTTGTATCTATCCCCTCAGTATGTTCCTTTCTTTCTCTAAGTGTTTATGTGAGTCCAAGGGATTGGGAATGTAAGAATAATAACAGGAGGATGGCAGTTGAGAAATGGAAGCTTGATGGTAGTCTGGATGTAATGCAAGTAGAAGAGAGATAGCACAAGATATTAGAGCTTGGCTATGTAATTCCTAGCAAGATCGTAGCAGAAATACAATGTAAGATACACAAAAATTCTCGGCCTTTTCTTGAATACAAGCATGGAATATATAGGAATGGAGGATGGGAGGTTCCTTCAAGCTCAAGGCAAGAAGGATTAGTTCCAACTAATTAAATATATTTAAAAATAGGAGGAAGGAGAACCAAGTAATCAAAGCTAATTTAGGAAATTTGGCTCATGGATGCATGCAAAAAGAAAAATTAAGTGAATTGTCGCATGTTAAAACATGCATGAGGGAATGTGGAAAAAGTGAGCGGGACAATCACCCTATTTTGGGGGTGGTTTCAAAACCGCCACCCAATCAGGCGATGGTCTCGACACTAAAGGCCAAAACATGGGCGAAAAGAGGCGGGAAGTGGAAAAAGCATGGGAAGGCTAAGTAAAGATGTCTAGGCAACAAATATACACTATGAATGGACTTTGGAGCTTTAACACCTTCTTGAAAGAACCTGAATCATCATTGGGGACTTTTATAACCATTTTTACAATAATGTAGCACATGTAATTTTGGGTACATACACTAACCCCCGTATTTTTCCATATTGTTTTATTTTATTTCGTCATTACCGACCTCTTCCACCCATATGCCTAGTTAGATTTTATCATCCCGCATTATTTTAGCCTCGACTAGGGCCCCGTGGGCACCCTAGTCTCACCAGTGTACCCCGATCCCTTTTTCACTTTCTCGCCACTATTTGGGCTCTTTATAATAGTTTTATATATTTATCTTTTTGTGGTTGGTCTTTTCAAGATTAATTACAAAATTAGATCAAGAGAACCCTGTGAATATTAATTTATGAGACCATAATGAGGGACCTAACATCACTTACTACTATCACTCATCTAGAGTTGCATCCATCTATTGCATTGGAGATCACTTGCATCCACATAGCTCCATCATCAAGGCACAAGGCTAGGACATCTGCATCACACTTCATAGGGGGTTCTATTCTATTCCATACACACAATCTATTACATTTTCTACACAGTTATTTCTCGCTACTTCACAAAGTGCGACTGCACAAAAGTAACCTAGGGCATGTTCACACACACTTACACATATAACTACATCGATTCTAAGATGTAGTGCAGCGTTTAGTTAGTAAGACCCTCATTGTTGTAGCTAAGGTCAGTCTGACCCCTTCATATGCATTTTTTTAGGGTTTGATGCTTGTTTTGGGGTCTTACAAGTCTTTCTTTCATCTTGGATTATTGGTGACATCTAAAGGAGCATGGTGAATCTAATACGACACACTCGAGGGTTACATATCACCTCCCATCCCCGTGGAGATCAGTTTGAGCTTCGCACAAACTAGGATGCCTAGATTTTAGACCAGAGTGCCCGCACTCACCCCGTCGTCCTCCAAGTGATCCGGTCTAGAGGAATAGTGTATATCCACTATTTTTGGGCTCCTACGAGTTGCTCCTCCTGCTCCCTCATTTTCTAATCAGACCTATGACACAATCTCGTCACTTCGTCGAATTAGTTGAGTCACTTCCTCACTCTCTCTTACACATTAGGGTTAGTATTTCCTTTTGTATAGTTACTTATATCTTTTACATACTTCATTTATTGTATTTATTTACTTTATTATAGCTATTCATAGCTTAGATTAACTATCCCCACACTACATAGTTCATTTTTAGTTAATCGAAGCTAAGTTCAAACCTTGAAAAGACTAGAAGAAATTTGTTGTAGGGATACTATAGCCTAGATTAGAAACTAGCGCCCAGAGGATTTCTATCCTACTGTGGGTACTCGTATTTGAAGAAGTTTTAGGTATCAATTTTCTAGATAGATATCACATAATCTATATCCAACTTTTTCCAATCATCTTCCAAATTAGAATCATCCTATATCTCCTGAATCTAAGTAACTTTTATATTCTATCTTGTATACGTACTTGTAATTTACATGTTAGATCTTATTTGTTATTGTTATATCCATTTAATCTCAATCCTATGATAAATAATTAAATTTCTTTAAATAAAATTGTACACTTATATAAACATAGTGGGGGTAGCAATATGTCATTTCCCTTTCACCTTATAGGGGTTTTCACATATCCGAGACCTAGATCCATCTAACAATATGGTTCCATTAATGGGAAGTGTGATAATGGGCTACTAGAAATCCCTGTGATACTTTTCCCTTGGTGTTGAGACACCCAATTTCCACATTATTACAAAATCATGCACATTTTTGGGGATTTTATCACCCTAGAACTCTATAAATATGTCAATCATAATTCCCCATATCTCTAGACATTTAACCTTACAATCATGATATCTCCTATTGACACCAATAACACACTTCTCCCTTATATCTGCATGGCTCATTCAATGACTCACATTATTCACCATGCACTTTATTATTCTCTCGGCATGCCTATAGTTGTTCTTGATCCAACATTCCATTAGGTGTAACTATTATTCTCCTTTACACTAGTAAGTTTCAATCACTAACATAAAATGGGGGAATGTAGACACCAATTTCTACACAAAATCATGATTACATCATGTTTTTTTTTACACTTTCATATGCTTGAGTTTTGAACCTTCAAACTAGATTTTAATTTCATAACCCCTTCTTCTTTTATCCTCTATTACTTGGTTTGGCTAGTCTTGTGTCAATATTTCACTCTTTTATCATGATTTTTTGTCAACTTACAGGGATATCCGATCATGTCATTCTTCAATTTTGTCTCATCTTCTATTGGTTCAAAACCGTACAAATGGGTCAAAACCATACATACTATCTTGACCTAGTTGTATAGTCCTATACCCCTTTATTTTTCTCTAATTTTTATCTTCTAAGTTGGTCCATTAATATTTTTATGGTACCTTTTGTCATGTTTTAGTCCAATTATTTCCACCACTAAGGTTTAAAATTCAAGTTAATAACTCTTATATATACAATTCTAATGTAATCCTTTATTATCTAGTAAGCATCTATCTATATACCATCTACTAAGCTAAGGAAACAAGAGATACATTTTCATACTTATACACATCATAAGAGGGCATAAATATGAAATTTTCATATGTATACAAGGGTTTCTATTGGGATGAAGTGGCATATCCCACTATCAGTGTTGAGGCATGAGGTTCAATCTAGGTCAAGGGATAGTTGCATGCGCATAAGCACAAAGCACTAGGAGAACTACATTGGGTTTGAAATGTAGTGTAGTGGTCGGTGACTCATAAATGGTGTGAAAACTAAGGTTAGTATAACTCAAGCATTTGTATCTTTATTTTAGAGAGAATGATGGTTGGATTATGTTGCATAATAGCTAGGGTTTATTTTTTAGTTATTATGTGAAATATAGGGTTATAGGGATCCAAACATACAAAAGTGTGAAACAAGCAATAACAAAGGAACCTAGAAAAAAGCATACTTTGAGGAGCTAACATTCCAAGAAAGTATGGAAGGTAAGTTTTGATAGCTGGTCCTAAAATTTTGTAGGTCTTGCACCAAAAGGTATTTTTGAGGAGCAATTGATATGGGTTCGTCCGAATCTTGCATAGTTCCTAGTTCTTGTGGTGACATGGTCTAAAACATATATGATATTAGCTAAGTCATTCCTTTTACCTCTCTTACAAATTTAATCGATATATTGGTTTGACACACTTGCAAATAGTTTTATTTTCATTATAAATTTGTACATGATTGTGTGTCTTATATTCTATAATACATAGTTTCCAAATAAACTTAAAACTAGTTGCATTTATTATTCAAGTATAAACTTAATCAAAAGTTTGATTAGGGTTGATACAACATTTAGACACATAATGAGATTACCACAACAATGAGGATGAGTATGAGGACAAGGGGGTGACTAACTACTTTTATATTTATTTATTTTATAGTTTGGAAAATATTTTATATTATTCCTTTTATCCCATATTATAATTTGAAGGTGTAGAAGTATTATACATTATTGATAACAACAAATTTCAAATTAAATATTCTCTTGTTTCACTGTCTACATCTCTATTTTCTACAATTTTCCATTTTCTATTAAAGTTATAATATTTAATATATTCAAAAACAAAATTATTAAATATCCAAATATATAATATAATATAAGTTTTCCTATTTTTTTGTTATGTAAATATAAAACCACAATATGTATATAATTGTATCTAATATATTTGAAAATAATTAAGATAATATATAATATAATTATTTATAATTATAGAAATATCAGTAATTGTAAATAATCAAACATATTTTATTTTTTCAAATGATATTTTTGCCAATTGTGCAACACTTATGGTAGGACAAATGTAAGGTTAGTGATACATATTTGTGGGACTATGGTAGTGCAACCGTGGCACAAAAGTGTTTTAAATAAAAATGTTTAGCTAGTTAACTTTCTCACTACTTATGCGACACCAAAAATGACATGATTTCCTTAAAGAAATACAAATAGAAACACACAAAAGGCCGATTTTTATGGAAATTTGACCCAAAAAGTTCCAATTTTTACACTTTATTCAAGATTAATGTCTAAAAATGATACTTACATTGATATGTATACATAAATTTTACACAAGGTGAGGATTTTATAGGTATGATACCATGTTATTCAATGTATTCTAGGATTACTAAAATACTTGAGAAAAACATCCACATACATGCATAATATAAATAGATGAAATTTTGACAAAAATTCAATAAATAGAATTATCTAGGCGAATGACTATCACATTATGTTAAATAATATTTAGTAAAATACCATCATTGAGGTAGTAAATCTCATCCATAGAGTGTAATCTCACCACTAGCCATCTATATTATACATATAATATGAGGAGGTTAGGTTTAATCTCTCATATTAGGTACGTGTAGATTAAGTCTCCTTGAAGGTGATAATTTCGTATTAATAGTAGAAGCTAACTAAGTAAAAACTTAATGAATAATATCATCTAATAATAGGGTATGGATAAGTATACAAAAAAATTATGCATAATTAAAATTAAAAATGCAAGTACATCTTAAAATCATACCAATGTATACACATTATTAAATATGCTAACATTTTTGGTGTCATAAGAAAGACATTTGAATGCAAAAAGCACTCTCAAAATCAAGTAAGCTATAGAATATTCAACCAAAACACTTCTAAGTATGATAGAATATTTTTCTCTCCGGTGAGGGTAAAAGACTCCTACAAAATATTTAAAAACTCTAAGTCAATTGGTTGATATATCAAGTGATATAATTTATCCTTAAACCTTAATATGTAGTCAACCATGGGTCTATTGTGACCTTGTTTAATGGTTTGATATGTTATATTGTTAGTGTATGACCATTATTAGTGTTGAAATGATATAATAAATCCTTTGTTATCCTTAAGGAGTATATAAACACATAAGGTATGGTATACAATTAATCCAGGGAATACCCTTTTAAACAGATGGGAGTGTTTTAATGAAATATAACATTATGCAAGGTTTATTTCAGAGTGGATGGTGTTTACTCCTTATTAGATTATGTGAAATGTAATAATTCATGAATTAGGTACACTAAAGGATGTAAGGGTAGCTACAAGGGTTATTTTGATAAATTAACTTCCAACATTGATTATGTAATACCAAAATAATGTATTGATACTTGAAACTAGATTATGAAATAAGATATAAACTTGAAAACACATGAGGATGAGTGCACTTAGTTGTTTATAGATGAATCTGAGAAGTTTTGTGTGTGTACATAGTTGAAACATGGAGATTTGAACCTGATGATGGTTTGTTCTAGGAACTTTGATTAAAAACTGACATGAGGAAGGATCGTATAACTTTGTTAGGACCATTCGTATAGTCTTGACCCTATAATACGATCTTGGACCTGCTTGGATTTTAGCTTCGTGACTTTTTGGGATTGTTTCCTACCTGGAAATGTCTTTCATTGTCACAAACTAATTTCACTTTTTTAGAAGTGAATCTCACCCTTTTTAATTTAAAATGTTTTATTTAGCATACATAAAAAGATAAATAATGTTACAAGTGGATATTATGATTTAATTAATTTCACAAATCAAAATAATGTTTTTCAAAGAGTTTATTGATCTAGAAATTATCAAAACATAAGGGAAATAATGCACTTATCTAATTTTGTGTGGATCTAGAATATTCTAAGTGGTCTAAGTGTAGGAATAGGTAGATTTGGAACTAGAAATGATTCATGGATGAAACTATATCCTAAAATTGATCCTCGTCAAAACCATCTAACTCATTTTATAACATTTTTATAGTCGTGACCCTTCCATACGATCTTGGACCTTATTGGAATTTGGGTATGTAACTTCCCGAGTGCTTTACCTAATAGAAATTTATGTGGTTATGCTTCATTATTTTTAGCTCACCTTGATAATGGCCTTGTAAACTCTAATCTAACCCTAAAACCCTTATAATGCAAGGATTTTTGCAAAAAAAAATTATGTGGGTTATGGGAACTGTTTTTCACTTGTCGACATCGTAACTACTCCTGAAAAGGGTTCAAACCACACATCATTCTCCTAGCATGTGATATCTACCATAGTACAATCATACTTGACAATCATGCTTTGGCAATGCTTCATTTTATCTTCACACTTTCTCAAATACTTGGGAAGGTTCACTTTGCTTGATTTTAACATGAAGGTGGAGACTCATAGAACCGAGAGGATACATCGGACAAGTAGAGGGTATTTCCTAATGGATTTGTATGAATTATTTTACAATTTAGGGAGATTTGAGTGCCTTTGGTGCTTGTTTTTGCATGAGGAATTCATAAGGTGTGAGGTCTCTAAATGATGTATGATTTACTTATGTATATATGCTTTTAAAGGTTGTTATGTCATCAAAGGCTGATCAAAGTGGTATATTTGTTCGTACAATTGTTATAGAATTGAAATAATTAACTTAAAATATGTTGGTCCAAAATTATATGATATGGTTAGGATATAATTCTACATCCTAATCAAACCGATGTTTTTGGACTAGATGTAGAAAAGCTCATTTTGTCTTCATGGACCTAAGCATGGATGATTCTAGTTGTATTTTATGTAGTTAAAATTCAAATATTGATGATATAGAGGTGTGAAAAGATACTCCAAGTACATGAAGTGCTATCAAGGTATGCTAAATAAGAGTGAAGAGAATGCATTTGTCCATACAAGTGTACAATGCCAAGATTAACAATGTCAAAGGATAGATGGCCAAATTTGAGTGTCTACCCAAACCATAGTTATCAGTCATGTTGCAAAGCTCTCTAAACATTCTAAACAATATATCAAATGCTAACCATGGATGAGAAACCATAAAAAAACATTAGTGGGTTATGGTAACCCTATGCACCATTAACACTATCACTACTTTGAAGAGGCCTCAAACCACAAGTTTTTCTCCAACTAGAATATTATATCTAAATGAATGCAACTAGATTTGAAAATTTATTTAACAATTCTTGACTTGAGATTGAATCTTACTAAAATACTTGGAGATGTTATTATACTCAAAGAATGGATGTTTGAGTGCTTGTGGATGAGAGGGATTGATGCATTAACCTAGTAAAAAGCCTTATACTTGTTGATATTGTTTCCCTAATGACTCTAGATGTGCCTTTACGAGATTTAGGGAGCCTAAGGTGCCTTTTTCAAGTGTTATAAGTGAGTGTATCAATGTTGTGCCATAGGATTTTGAAATGAACAAATGAGGTAGTGATATTTCTCTGATATAGGGTTTTGAAGGTGAATTATTGAAGAAAGGATGACCCATAGGGAGTAAAGGACCCATCAAAGAATTTGGAATTGAAATCAAATATGGTAGATATTTCGATGCAAAACCATATAGATAGGTTAATATCAAATCTATATTCCTAACCAAATTGTATGGTCTTGACCAGGGATGAAAAACATGTCAAATGAAGTTTACATCCTATCGGTTGACTTAGTATATGGATTTGTGCATTGTACTCTCAGAATGTGTTTGCATATCAATGTGCAAGGATAAACAAGCTAGATAAGAGACCTCAGAATGTAATAAATTATAATATAAAGGTTGTGTTTATCTTAGAAAGAGTGCATTATCATAACCAACAATGTTAACTTCTAAATTACCAAATTTGAATGTCTAGATCTACCCCCTTTACCTAGAAATGAAAATTACATTCTTAAAGGAAAAGATACATGAGTGTTCGGACACACTTTGTTTTCACTTTGAGTTTGTTTTGCAGAGTCCTATTATGTTGGTGTTGGCATGCTCTGTGATGAAACCTACATCATAGAGTGTATTCAATGTCCATAGTAAATAATTGAATTTTAAATCAAATGAAAAGTGTAACATGAAAGATTAGTATTTGCATAAATATGAAATGAAGAGATGTAAACCGGGAAGGAATGCATGTGTTGTTTTGTTGAGGGATAAGCTCATGTGATTTTTTTGTACTTGAATATTTGTATTGTTGAACTTGTCAAAGGATTAGGGGTGATCAGTCCCCAATTTTGTCAAGGATAACTAGAGTGTTAGGTGCATGCAACCCAACATGGAAATTGAGGAGAGTAAAGTACCAAAACTCCCCATGAAGGTGATTTAATCTATATTGAATTAAATCTTATTTCAGAGTAACTTACTATAAAAATGATATTCAAGTGATTATATACAGTAATGTGTAAGCACTAAGCATTCAACAATGTAAAACCCTAAGCAAATGAGAGAGGGATGATGACTTAGCTGATTTTGTGCAACCTGGGAATGATTGGGATTATGTATCTATTAGAATAGTCTAGAATCAATGTCACAAAGGCTCAATGAGGGTTTAGAACCATAGGAATATACATGACAAGAATCTATAGGAGGATAGGAGTGCCCAAGGTGTTAATGAATAATTTGGGCACATGTGTCTACTTAGATGCTTGAAACCCGATCTTTCCTACATCGAAGGTATCTGTTGTTACTCACTCTTTTTCACTCTAGTTTAGATGTTAGGAACTTGTAACTCAGTATAGAAAATGACAACCTACATATGCCCATAAACCATATCAAATATAATAAAAAGGATGTTGAATGTGGAGTCTAGCTAACCTCGATAAATCACCTAAAGAGTGAAATTACGACTGAGTGTTGCACTACATATCATACTCCATGTAGTTCTCCATGTGTGTGTATCTGTGTCCCATTCCCTAAGTTTCCCTTCTGCAAGTTGCACGATGATAGCATGCTAGATATAGATTTTTCCAGAGGATGAAAAATGTGTGTGATGGAATATAATGAACTCCCCTCCTATGTAGTATATGTAAATCAATGAATCCCTTTTCCCTTGTATGGATGAGATAGATGTATGATTTTATTACTCTTGTGCCTTTTTGCAAGATTAGGTGGTGATATATAATGTTTATAGTGTTTAACCCCTTATTTAGAAGAAGTAATTAAGTATATATATGATTCCCTTGTTTGAATTTTGTAATTGACATCTACAAGGCCGACCCAAAGTGTTAAAAGGTGACTAAGAAGAAAAAAAGACCCAAAAGAGTAAGAATAAGAAGGAAAGGGACAAAAGAACACGGGGCTTCTTTCCTAACTAGGCACCTTTAGTTTCGAGGCTATTAAAATTTAAATCAATCAAGTATCAACAGAACTAAAAGATGTGTAAATCTAGTAAAGTGCAAGAGATAAAGAAACCAAAAGGATAAAATGAGTTTTCAACCACTAGTTTTCTTTCTTAGGAATCATGTATACATTAATATGTGTTAGGACCTAGAAATGTACCCAAGTGCATAGATTTTGTGTTTACATTTTCCCCACTTTATTTTTTTGAGTGAATACTCAATAGCATAAAGTAGATAAAAGATGTGTACCTTATAAACTAAAGAGGAGTGTAGTTGATAGTATGTTGAGTGGACAAGTAGCCATGTGAAGCATGAAGTGATCATAATGTGAAGCGTGGAAACTAGGAAAAAGAGGTAGACTCTAGAGTTGAATCGTATACATAGTAGGGTACTTGTTAGATCTTGTGTTTGTTGATGTGAAATACTTATTGTTTCTTGTACGGATGGACCCACAAAATAAGAACAAGAGAGTAGTAAAATTTGTTTATATGAAAAATCAAAGTAATGTATGTATAAGTATGTATAAGTATGTAAAAGTAGTAGAAAGTAGTAGCTAAGGAAAGAGTGCACCTGATGTATGAGAGAGTATAAGATATAAATTTATCCTATTTGTCTTGGAGATGTTTCCGGATAGATTTGGGCCATGGATTTAAGCATCATGCCTCCAAGGATGAGGTTTTGGGTGATCTCACGCCAAGAGCGAGTTTTGGGCGATCTCATGCCAATGGCGTGTTTTTGGGTGATCTTACGCCAAGAGAAGAGTTTTGGGGAGAGAGGTTTATTTTTCTCTCCTTTCATGATGTTTCTCAATGATAAGTGCCACTGTAGATTGGCACATCCCGATTTGTAATCGAATTTGTAATTGAATTATAACTAATTGAATGAATTTTGTAGAAATGAATGTAGTGTGTCATAATGTATATCTATATTGTAACTTGCTATAAATTGTGAATGAATTTTGTAGCTGAATGTAATTCTATCATAATGTATATCTATATTGTAATTGCTATAAAATGTTTGATTTTTCCCCTAGGACACAAGAACCTAGGTGGGACACATGTACCCATTGTTCATGTCCGATATTGGGCACTAGTATCTTCTTTGTGTTTATGTTCCAAGTCGATTCTAAACCACTCTATAATTGTGTGCTTTGTTAATTCTTTATTGTTTTGTTCTATTCTCAAGCTTTGTGTTGTTCTATTTTAGAGCTTTGTGTTGTTAGTAGGGTGAATAGTTCACCCAATAGTTTCCCCCCGTCGTTAGGGGTGCGTGTGACAAATGTAGAAAGAGGTGGCCCAAACAAGAGGACTCCGAAACTGATATGCATACCATAAAGTGGATACCTTTAGGGGTAGGGGATGTGTATGGTAGAAACTAAGGCACATGTAAACAATATAGGATAGAAACAAGTGTTAGTGTAAAAGAGCTAGCATGCAATAGAATACAATGTAGCAAGAAACTATGAAGACAAGATGTACCACAAAAATTGGGTTACATACATGGGACATCGCTCACAATGTCATAAGATAATCAGGGCCAAAGTGGTCATAAGAAAACAATGATCAAGAAAGATATAGGGCATAGCCCACAAAATGAAAAACAATAGTCAAACAATAAGTAACAAATAACCATGGTTGTATAGAATCCTGCAAGGCAAATGTTACACATGAAGCACCCGTTAGCATGCTAGAAAGATAAATAGTATGTCAAAGTATGTATAGATTAGTGAAAATTAATTGAAAGTGGCAAGAAGTAGTAAATTCTATAACAATAGGACCTGTGATGTATAGCAGGAGAGTAGCAAAGATAGATTCCCTCAAGATCCTCAAATGGGACTGGTAAATAATGTTGTTGAGCATCATGCATTGTGTAATATGTAAAATTCTTGAATTCACATCAAGATACCATGTGAATGTGCATGTGTGTATAGAAAAATATAATGACATACTTAAAAATCTAGATAGCATAGGAAACAAAGTGCAACATGTAAATAGTATAAGCTAACAAGAGTAAATACAACCAAGATGTGCAAATGTGTGAAAATGATGGTGTGTTGTGATATATAAGATATGAAAATAATGGGAGTCACATTTTCCCCAGAATATGTGTGTGATGTGAGATTCATTTAGGAAATGCACCCTCAATAATAAATTATGAATTGTAGAACAAGAGTGTGTCATCAAGTGACAAATGTATTGGATGTGATTAAAACTAAATGTTATGAAATATTTATCATAAAGCAAAAAGTTATGAGTAGATGATAAATACAATCGGTAGTGATGGAGGGGGTAAAGTACAATGCCCCTAAAGTGTGTGAGTGATGGAGAGATATCCAATGATAGCGAAGAGTGAGGGCCCTTTTCGATATCCAAGAAGGAGAAGACATGTGACCATGGTTTAGAACTGGTGGTGTAGGAGAGTAAATATGTGTATGTGAGGGAGACCGATGTGGTAAAGGAGGTTAAGAACACCTATAATAATGGGTGTCTTGGGTATGGTACATAGGCAAAAGGGGTGGACTAATGGACTGGAGAGGATAGCGGGGTTGTGATGTAAATTGTGTATGAATGGGATATCTAGTATGAAGATAGATTTAGACTTGAGAGGTGGCGGAGACCTAGTTATCATGACTAGGGCTGAAGTGGAGGGATAATAAGCTAAGTTAATGGTGTGCATGGTAGAATACCTTTAATGGCTGCAACTTTCTTGTTATGAATGAACTTAAGGCATAAGTGGATCATGGAAGGGATAGTTTGGGTAGCTTGAAGCCACGGGAGACCTAAGACAATGTCACATTTCTTGATTTTAAATGTAACGAGGAATGTTTTTGGTATGGTAAGGGATATAATAGTAATGGGGAGGAAAACATGTCCATAATAATTAGGAATTGGTAATGTAATTTGAGAGATTGGAAAATTGATAGATAGTAAGATTACTAGAGAGCATGCATTAGAAAGGGTTGAGGGATGGACCATAATATTGTTGACTATATGAGTACCAATAGAAGCATCAATATGTATGAAATCGAGGAAAATGTAGCATGGTAATCATGATATGAGAATGTAATAACTAGTGGTGGCATGTTAATAGTAGCAATGAGAAAATCAAGTGGTGCCGATGAGGGAGAAGGTACTACATGATATGTGTGATTGGCAGAGGAATCAGTAGAAAACTTTCCATGATTTGGTAATGGGTCATTGAAGATTTTTTATATTTTGATTATTTTTTATTGGTTTAGAAGTAGATTGATCAAGAATATCAATTGCATTATTGTCAATAAGATCTTGAATAATGTGTTTGAGCTTACAACATTAATCAGTAGAATGCCCATTGCATTGGTGATAATCACAATGTGTTTTTTCATCATAATTACATTCATGTGGTCGAGAAGGATCTAAATTGAGTGGTAGAGGGAGATTAATAAAATTTCTTTGAATGAGTTGTAATAATAAGAGCCAAGGTGCACAAGGTAGCTTGGTAAAAAAGTGCCTCATGGGTTACAATTGAAGTGTGGTTAGTGTGGAAATAATGTTGACATTATCTTTAGAGTTGGTAGGCTTATTGGATTATTTGAATGTAGATTTGGCTTGAAACTTATTGGAAGATGAAGTGGAAGAGGTATCATAATACTTCAATTTTCCCATATATAGTAGTTTGATTTCACGTAATTTGAGTGTGTGACACAATTGATCAAAATAAGGAGAAGTCTCAAAAATAACACACTCTTGGAGTGGAGGAAAAAGGATTTGAATGAATAGATCTTGTAATTATAAATCAGTTAGAACATTGGTCATTTTGGTAAGGTTATTCTTATACCACAAGACATAGTCCGCAATATGTTCATTAGATCCTTGTTTGATTTTAGATAGTTGTGCATAGAATATCTTAATGTCGATATTCATAGAAAAATGAGAAAGGAATACATCGGATAAATATTTAAAAGATGTTATTGAATGACTAGGTAGATCGAGAGAACCATCACATAGAATAATCATGTAAGCTTCAAGGAAACAATTGTTCCAATAGTGGAAGATCATCAGCATAGTCAAGACATGCAACATGAAAGGATCGAAGGTGTTCCTAAGGGTTGCCATGGCCATTGAAGATAATAATATTAAGTGTGAAAAATTTAGGATGCAGAAATAATGAGGTGAGGTCATGATTTCCTAAGAGGATCCTGGTTGTGTATGGGAATTTTTAGGAGGAATGAGAAGAGTGGTGCTTATAGTGATAGAAACATGAATAATGAAAGGTGGGATGGAAGTCATGGGGACCGAGGAACCTACGAGAGGGATTTTGGTATCATCTCAAGAATTTTTAGTGGCAATTAGTGCATTTAAGACATGTCGAATATGTGTGGAGTGATTGCATAAAATAGACCAGAAATTAGTGAGCTTTTCAAGTTGATATTGATCAACATTAGTGTCCTTGTCATATTAGTGTTCACCGTTAGAAGATTCATGTTTTCAAAAGTGTTTTCAAAAGGAATATTAATTGAGTTAATCAATGGCCTATTTGAAGACGGGTGTGCAAGGAGAAAGTGTGTAAAGCAAAGCAAAGGTTTTGGGAATTAGCCATATTTAGCATATCAAGACAAACATGAGAAAATCATGACCCGACTACACATGTGGAATGGATAAGGTGCCATCCTGGCAGCTTGGTGCCCACGAAAGGAATATACCTTGCGATGGAAGATTCTAGAAGGCCATCATTGCAAAGAGTGGAGAGCTTGAGCCTGAAGAAGCATGCTCCCATGGAGGACCACCTTGGACACTTGGCAATGGATCTACAACTCCCACAAAGGCTTGAAGATGTTGAGAAAGGCTATAAATACAAGCACCCACCAGAGAAAAAAAAGGAGAGAGAGAAGAAAGAGGTGAAGCCATGCAGAATACTTGTGAGAGCTCCATAGGTTGGGTTTAGAGGATCTATAGGAGTACGTTGTACTAAGGGGATGGGTTTGAACATTTTTCTTTGTACTATGAAGGGCCTAAGTCTAGTTCTGATGCATGATATTGATCTACATTATCATATGAATATGTGATTTCCTGAGTTATTGTAATGTGGTTATCAACATGCTTAATATGAATATATGTGTGGTTCTAGTTCTACTACATGGTTATATGTATATTTCATATGAGTGGGTGTAAACCCTGTGCATTTCTTTTCTATTATGATTCAGATCTATGTTCTATAATGCTTTCCTTATATGAATGAACACATTGGTCTAGAAGCCGTTCTGAGCTCTAAGATGAATGTATGGTTCCTTTCTAATCTGTTCACTTAAGTTTCTATCATAAATAATGCATTCTCACACAACTCATAAAGGAGGGACTCGAACCACCCATGCGTGCCTCGGGTGAGCACCCAATGCCCACTAGGTGATAGGCCGGTGTGCATGGGATTTCCTTGTTCTTTGAGAAGGGCTTAAAAATGACTACATCTTGGTTCCATTGTCGGGACCTCTTTTCAAAGTTATTGTGAGAAATGGCATATGTTTTTGTCTTTGTGATGTGTAATGACAGAACACTTAACTTTAGAAAGTGTTGAAACATGGTTCAAGAGCATGGAGGATGAGTTTTCTCAAAGATTCAGCACTGGGCCTGAGTTTAGTATGCGTGGATGGGTAGAAGAGAACCTATACAATGAGTTGTATGAGACATTATTTTGTTACTTCCCAGTAGAGCTATATGAATGGCTCTCAACATACATCTCCAGATCAAGTTGGTTCTGTAGATCATGTGTGTGGACCCAAGATGACTATCAGAGGTCTGCAAGATGTAGATCTATGATGGACACGTGTGCTATTGATCACTGGTGGAAGAGGGTGTTGACTAGTTATACTTTGGAATATGCCATTTCGATGTATTCTTTCCCAGAGATCACTGAGTTTGAGTTTCTGAGGGAGCCTAGAGGATCATTTTTGCATGTTATTCCTCTAGCTATGAAGATCTTGGTCATTACTTTGAGTTTAGAAGCATTCCCCATGGCCGGCTAAGCTCTCTGAGTCTTTGGGAAAGGAAGCTAGGGTGGAGGAAGATGGAGGACGTTGCGGCTGAAAAGGAAAGGGAGGAGAGATGACTCAAGTATAATGAAGCTCGTGAAAGGGAGATGACTAGACAATGTGAGGTAGCAAGTGTGATGGATCTATGGAGGTAGACATTGTGAGAGGGTGTTGAAGTTCATGCATGGAGGACATGGAGCCTAAGAAATCTATGTGCTACCCCATCTTGGAAAGTGCGTAAGAGAAGCCCCTTCAACTTCTGATGAGATTTCATCACATGGAGAAAGAAGAGCCATCGGCACATCATCTAACCCACTAGCGGCGACCAATCCTAGCACTTGGTTTTTAGATCAAGGGAAGAGTATTGTTAACCCAGTTGGTATCGGTGGAAGTGACCGATCTGCACCCAGGAGATATAATTTCTCATTTGGGACTTCTATGGCTACACATACCATTCCAGTGTTTGGAGGAATTTTTGGGAAAAGTGTGGATACACAAGCCTTTGGTCTCACATCTGGGAGTGGCGTGGGGTACACTATTGGTAGTGGGACATTATCACAGACCATCGGCATGTAGTTCAGTGGAACATTGGGAACCCTTGGCATGACCACTTTAGGACCTGTGGATCCAATGGATCTAGTGGGTCAGGAGGAATAGGACCTGGTGGATCCAGGTGGATCTGGTGGGTTAGGAGGAACAGGACCTGGTGGACCCAGTGGATCTGGTGGAGGGAACAATGGAGGAAACACTAGAGGAAACCAAGGCTCTGGATTGGGAGGACAAGGACCCCAACCACCCCCAAGTGTTTTTTGAGATGTCTTTGCACTTACTAGACTATAGGGGTATTGAAGATGTTGTAGAGCATGTGCACAAGTGTGAGTTACTATGGCATGTGAAAGGGATCACTAGCCCAGAGGAAGGCAAGCCAGTTTGTAACTACATTGCAAGGGCACGTGCATAGCTGGTATAGGAAGTATGACCCCCATCAAATGGTGGTAGATTATACAGCATTGAAAAATGATTTCCTCATAGAGTTTCATATTCCAGAGTTTGAGCAAAAGAGCATCAATGCTTGAAGGAGATCCAGCAGGGAATGGCAGAGAGTGTGTGGGAGTATGATGCATGGTTTAAAACTCTCCTATCCAAACTATCATATGACATCCACCCCTCACAGCATGCTCAATGGTTTTTGGAGGGTTGATCACTCCATTTAGGAGGGCATTGTCACATAAAATGTTCACTGACCCGTGCGAGGCTTTAGAGGTTGCCTTACGCACTGAAGCTTGTTGGGAGTGTGGATACTGTGTTAGTCCATTTTTGAGGCCCAAATCACTGCAATGGCCAAGTAATTGGAGAATCTCTCTACAAAACTCAGTGCATGAGGTTTGTAGTGGGATTTGGTGTATAGACTATGAAAGTGGAGGGTCATGTAAAGGATAGTTTCCCTCGGAATTTGGTGCACTATGGTGGTAGACTATGAGATCTACCACGGGGATCATGATGCAAGTAGATGCCCTCTACTCCAATGTGTAATCCACAAGAATGTTTCTTGCTACTACAAGATATGCACCTCTACAACCCATGACACCAAGGACTACAAATTGATTGATCATATCCATGATGCTTATTGATCTGGGTGTATGCCAAACTAGCCTTGTTGGTAGTTCTAAGGATGATGACCGATGTTATGAAGGGTGTGTAGATGGAGGGGCATGGAAGAGGTTTTCATGGAGGATTTCATGGTCACGGTAACCGCAGTGGAGGGAGAAGTGAGTTCCCATGGGGAACATGTTATAATTGTGGATCTACATAGCATTATAAACGTGAGTGTCCTATCTATCTATTACAATGCTCATGGTGTGGGAAGAAGCACAAGTATGAAGAGTGTCCGAGAACTCTATGAGCATATGAACCAGCAGCACAAAAGATAAGGGCACTACTATGGTGAGCATCAAAAGGCCGATTCACAATGGATGCCAAGAGTGGCACATGAGTTAGAACTAGAACCTATGTACTTGGTGACAACACGTGCAGAGGCCATGCATGCATGCGAGGAGATGCCAAGACCAAGGACACTAGTTTCTAGAGAGGAGGTGCTACATGGAAAGTACCCGGACCCTTCCCATCAAAAAGAAGTATACCAGAGACTATGGACATGATTTGGAGTTTACAAGGGGAGATACAATGTCTCAAGGAGCAATCGAGGTAGGTGGGGTAGCGGAAGGATAACGAGGTTCCAAGGAGTGACCTAGATGAGGTCAAAGAAGTATGTAAAATGTTGAGGCAAGAGAATATTATTCCCTTGCTAGGAGAATGGTTGAGGGAGAAGGTACCACATGCGAGTGGAGCGTGAGAGACAAGTTTTGCATGTAAACCTTTCTCCACACAGCCTTGACTATGATAAAGAGATTACTCTGAATGTGGTTGTTGATGGATGGCTTCTGAAGAAATATCCTCATCGACATGGGAGTAGAGGTGAATGTTCTTACCTTAGATTCTTGGCATCATATGGGAAGGCCCATGTTGCATCCATCTTCAAATGTGTTGTATATGGAAAAAAGACTAAGGTAAATGCCCATTGGAGTCTTGAAGGATGTAGTTATCACCATTCAAGGGGCCAAGTTCACTGAGACTTTGAAGTCTTGGCACTCGAGAGGTAGACAACTTTCCAGTGTTTCTTGGGCACCCATGGTGTTACAAGAATAATGTTGACATAAGGTTTAACAAAGGATATATCAGTTTTGAAAAACAAGGAAGAATGGGTGGTCATCCCTTTGATGGATGGGAATTTAGCACCCTACATAGAGCCATTGGGAGAAGAATTCCTTGATAGAATCTATGTGCTCCATCAGAGATCCTGAGGTAATTCACCCCACGGAGGGGGTCATCCAGTTTGAAGACACTCAGTCCATGAGTGATACCACTAGCGTGGCATGTGAAAATTGGGCACATGGGACCTATGAGTTAATTGGGTGACAATTAAAAGAACCGGTAACAAGGGTGACAAAGGCACACTCAATCAAGTGCCTAGGAGGAAAGAAGTTTCCTAGCTACTCGGGAGGAGCATTTCCTAAGATTTTCCTACAGGAAATGGAAGCTCAGTGGAGAAATGAGGATGAAAGAAGAAGAATGCTCAGCTATAACCTACTCAGACTACAACATTGGTGGGCTACACATCGGGAGAACCTCCTGAGTGGCGCGAGGTAAGAATCACACTCTCTATAAGGTTTTCAAGAAGCAACGTGCCCATGGCTATACAAGACTACCATGGAAAGAAACCACTTCATTTCATATCCAAGCATGTGAGGAAGCCTAGATGGGAAGCGGAAAGCATTACCACCTTCATTGTGGGTACACAAGTTGTACTCCACCTTGCAAGGTTGTGTGCACATGTATGGTACATTCATTCGAGATGCATCATCAAACAGGTAATTGGCAAGAGTTGGTGGCTGACCTCATTCAAGCATTTGAGTATAGAAGCACCAAACCATCAGTGGATAAGGCGTTACAAAAACAATCAAGCACCTTACAGTGGGAGATAGTGCCATGGTTGAGGATAGGCTACTTGGAATTACTAGAAAATCCTTATGTGGAGACGTGCCTCTATGAGGAAGAATCAGAGGAAGTACATTTTGAGCACGCGTGTATGGAAAAAGAAAAAGGAAAATTGGTCTATGTCATAGATGGGAAGAGATGGAGATGTTGGATGTTGATCATTCGGAGGGTACACGTGAGGTCATTGATAGTGCTTGATGAGCAAGCACACACCTACCATGAGCCTTTGAAGACAAATAAGGTTAACATTGGGATGGAGGCCAACCTAAGGAGGCTATCATCGGTGACTATTGGTCGAAAAAGAAGTTTTGAAGATCATTGATCTATTGCATGAATTCCAAGATTTGTTCCCTCATGGGTACCATGAACTCAAAGGCATCCACCATTCCTTGGGAGAAATGAAGATCAAGTTAAAAAGGTGTGCACCCATTCAAAGAGACCTTATCGGATGAATCCAAATTTGTGTGTATGGGTTAAGGAAGAGATAGAAAAAATGATAGCATCAGGTATCATTGAGGTGGTTGAAGAGTCAGAATGGATAAGCCCAATGGTCATCAACATCAAGAAGGATGGGAGGATCAGGATCTGTGTTGACTACAGGGACCTAAATGTAGTATGTGTCATTGATCCTTTCCCTACCCCATTTACTTGAAGAAATCTTAGAGGGAGTGGCCGGGTGTGAAGCCTACTCCTTCACGGATGGGTTCTCAGGGTACCACCAGGTATGGATTGCAAAGGAAGACCAGAGAAAGACAACTTTCACCACTTGAATGGGGAAGTTTTTCCTACATGGTCATGCCTTTTGGGTTGAAGAATGTGCCTGTTGTGTTCTCACGCATTGTAGTGCAAGCCTTCCAGGACTTCATCCATAAATTTCTTTAGGTCTATTTGGATGATTGGACTATATATGGTCTCATCAAGGACCATTGTGATAACTTGAGACTAATGTTTGAAAGGTGTCGACAGTTGAGGATATCCCTCAACATCAAGAAGTGTGTCTTTGCTACCCCATTTGGAACCTTATTAGGGCATATCATATGCAAAGAAGGCTTACTAGTAGATCCCACCAAAGTTGCAGTCATTGTGGGTTTGGGGGAGCCTACTAGCCAAAGTGCATCATGCGTGGATTCCTTGGACACACAGGATATTACAGGAAGTTCATTAAGGGGTATGCCAAAATCACCACACCCTTAGAAGAATTGTTGAAACATAAAAGTTCCTTTCATTGGGGAGAGGCATGCAACAGAAGGCATTTGACACTTTAAAGGAAAGGCTCATAATGGTGCCCATATTATGTTTCCTTCTTGGGATAAGCCTTTCCATGTGCATGTGGATGCCTCGGGAAAACAATGGGGGTAGTACTAGCACAACCTGGTGAAGGAATTGTCGATCATCCCTTGAGCTTTGCAAGTAGGAAATTGACACCAACAAGAGTAGAATTACACAACTACTAAGAGCACAAGCATTGTCAATGATCTACATGTTTGCATAAGTTTAGGTAGTATCTGTTGGCAACACCCTTCATATTCTACACAGATCACATGGCATTAAAATACTTAGTCAACAAACCCATTCTGCAAGGGCACATATGTCGTTGGGTCCTCTATTTCAGGAATTTGAATTTACGGTGGTGGTGAAGCCAGGAAAGAATAATTTAGGGCCTGACCACTTGTCAAGGATTGATTTGGGAGAGGACATGCAAAAGCATTGAGGATACCATGCCAGATGCACAACTATTTAGATTATGGCATGCACCCTCAGACTTGGAAGATATCACAGTGTTCTTAAAGATAGGTGTGGCACTAGAAGGGATGAGGGCTGTGGAGAGAAAAGTAGTTGGCTATACGCACACACCCTACATGCTTATTAGTGAGATCTATATAAAAATTAGGTCATGATGAGGTTATTTTGTGATGATGCGTGCTAGAACATGAGCGCATTGCAATTATGGAAGAAGCACATGGTGGGATCACAGGAGGACACTATGTGGGAAATGCAACCATGTGGAAGATTCTACTCATAGGGCTTTGGTGGGAATCCATTTACCAAGATTGTATTGAGTTTTAAGGCCTGTGACCATTTCCAACACTTGGAAAACCTAGAAAGAGGGATGAAATTCCCTTACGACCAATAGCCAATGTGAAACCATTTGAGAAATGGGCTATCAACTTTGTAGGACCAATCTCACCAGTGCACGAAGGACTAGTTCATGTATATCATCACTTGCACTTGATTATTTAACATGGTGGGTAGAGGCAACACCTACAAAGGATTACACCATGGCTAATTGCTAGATTCTTATGGGAAAATATAATCAATGAGATATGGTTGCCCTTTAAGTTTAACAAGTGATAGGGGTACACACTTCCTCAATGAAACAGTTAGGATCCTGTTGGTAGAATTTATGGTGGCCCATCATAAGACTACCCCATATCACCCTCAAAAAATGGGACTGCTGAGGCATTTAACAAAATACTAAGTCATACGTTAACTAAGATCTGTGACGTCGGAAGACAGGATTGGGATGATAAGGTATCATCATCCTATGGGCATACATGACAACCTATAAAAGGTTGAACAAGGCCACACCATTTCAATTGGTGTTTGGTGTGGAGGCTATTTTACTAGTTGAATTCATGTTACCTTCATTGCATATAGCAGCATGCAGTAGGAGGTTTAGCCAATGAGCAAGCGCTGGAAGAAAGAATTGATAAATTAATGTAGTTGGATGAAAGGTGATCACTTGCTAGGTGGAGTCAAAAGATAGAAAAAAGCAAGACAAAAAGCATGGCATGATCATCATATCAAGAACAAGAAGTTTGAGGTTGGGAAGTTGGTGTTATTGTATGATTCCAAGTATCTACACCATCTGGGAAGTTGAAATTCCATTGGTTGGGACCTTACCTCATATCATACATTCTTGATTCAAGTGCTTTCCAGTTACAAGCGTTGGATGGGACAAGATTACCAGGTCACTTCAATGGGAGTAGGCTGAAGCCCTACTATAAATAAGTCTTCTTGGTGTTTGTAAATAAGGTCGTGTTGCCAGTTAGTTTAGGTTTCCCTTTATGCAATTTCCTTTTTGTGTTTTCCCTTTCTCATCATTTGTTTTGTTTGTTTGTTTTGTGCCTTGGGCATTGGTAACCACATTACTTTTTGAAGGTTGTGCATGTGCAGAGGACCACACATCTATTTTAGTGTGGGGTGGAGTGATGTGAAGTATAGGACCATAATACAAGTGTGCTGTTGGTAGTAGAAGTTGTGGTGAATGGCCTAGTTAAAGAACTAAAGGCACGTAAGGGTAATAGGCACATAAAGAAGAGATGGACGTAAATGGTTGGTGTCAAGAAAGCCTTGAAGAAACCACATACAAAAAAAAGGAAGAGCACAGGAACAACATGAGGTAGGTGAGGGAAAAAATAGGAAAAGGATGGAAGAAGTGCCTTTGGTGCTAGGAACACATGCACGTAAGAGGCTTCATTGGGTTGGATTTTTGTGTGCCAGAAAGGTTGTAAAGGGGTTTGTGTGCAAGATATGGTGCGTGGGAAAAGTGCTCAAGACTGGCTTAGTGGAAAAATTGCATTTAAGGTCAAAGTATGGTGGTAGGTGAGAGAGCATTTAATGTTGGGAAAAGAGAAAAACTATAAATAAAAGGTCGAGCACTTCATTATTTGCATTGCGTTTATGAAGGAAGAAATCTCTCGTGAACTAGGGCATCCAAAGCAAGATCTTTGCATCGAAGGAATTATTTGAGAGATCTAAAGTGCATAGCTAGGGTAAAATCACAAACCAGTAGGAAAGGAGTACATGGGCATGGAGAAGTTAAGTAAGCAAGCATCATCTTGTGGAAGGGTTTTTCTAGTTAGGGTTTGGTGACTAGGGCATGGAATTAGGATTTTTCCACAGATCGAGCTTGGGGATGGATAGAGTGGTAGAGAAGAGCAAGGAAAAGACGATTTGAAGTGATAACCTAACTAGAAGAATGGCACCAAAGAAAGTAACCATCTCACCAAATAAGCAGAAGGGAAAGGGTAAGGGGAAGCAAATGGCTTGTCACAAGAGAGCACAAATGAAGAATGGTACGTGGAAATGTAGTACCCAGATGGGGTGTTGCTTGGGAAAAGAATGGGAATCACACCTAAGAAAGATGACTGTGTGTGACTATAATCACCACACCAGCACAACAGAGAAAGAAATGGCTTTGGAGTTGGTTCACCCAACCAACAAGAGAACGCCAGAAGGCATGCCCATTTATAGATGATGAGGTAAAGGTTAAGTTGGAGAAGGTAGGGTTGCTGCAACTTTATGAACTACCATACTTTGGAAAACTTGAGCACCTCTACCAATGGCTAATGGCACATGTTCATGAAGACCACTTTTATTTCACGGGCACAAGATGCGCATAACCCCCACTAATTTCCAAGTTCATGGGCCTTATCTATGAAGGGGACAACATTGATGATGACCTAAGTGACAAGGAGGCCATCAAGGAAATAGTTGTTGCATATTTGACTATAAGAAAGGATCATGATACTTTGACATCACTTGAGATCCAAGACCCCATGATGAGGATGGCCATGCGCTTGGTAACAAAGCTCAATGATCGGAGAGATGGACTCAAGTAAACAAGGCATGGCTGAATGTGTGCTAGAAAATATCTGAGGGGACCATCTACAACTTGTCCACTTTCATCATGGATGAAATCATCAACAGCGCACAAGAAGGTGAGAAGATACTATTTGGAAATGTTCTCCTCACAATTGTCTTCTCAAAAATCGGAGTGCCCGATGGGCCAAAGGTTTGTTTGGGAGTACCCAGAAGAGGATCCCTCACCCATGAAGCGGTTCACAAAATATACTTGTGAAACAATGACAGCCACTCACAAGGCATGTTTAGAGAAAAATGGTACAAGCACATGAGGGATGCATTCGGGGTGAATGGAGGATTCCAGAGTAGCTACCCACACTCATAAAAGGAGAAGCAGAATTCATCATATATCAACACTTCTACATTGGCAGATTTAGGTTGATAGATGAAAACATGGGCCCATGGTGCAAGCTTCCCTTCTCCTTCACCACACAATATTTCCAAGCGGGGTGAATAGGTTTAAAGAGGCCAAAAGACTAAGGTTTGACCTTAGTGAAGTAGATCAAGACCACAGAGAGAGTGCAAAAAGTTGGTTTACCCCAAGAAGCATGCATACGTGGAGAGATATGTCTCCCACGAGATATAAATGATGAAACTAGTGACTTTTCCAATCGCTGGAAGGGCTGCAACAAGAATATATCTTCACATCAGGCCAAAATTTGAGAAGGGTGCATACTTGGAAAATGATGTATCCATCCTGAGGACCCCACAGGTAGAAAGAATCCCATGCCAAAAAGAAGAGGGAAAGAGAAGAGGTGCAAAAAGCACCAAGTGTTTAGGCTACACAAGCGGTAAGCATGCACCGAGACAAGCACTAAGCCCAGTACTTACACGTGGAGAAATAAGTCCCTGGTGAAGGAAAATACTCTAGAGGAAGAAGCATCAAAGCAATGAAGAACCCTTCACCCAGGAGAAGTCACTAGAGGAGGAGGAGAAGGAAGCAGAATCTCCTGCCAGGAAGAAGTAGAAGGTGACAAAGAAAAATGACTCGGAGGACACAGAGAGCTTGGAGGCCTATAGAGGTGAGAGAGATGATGATGATGAAGATGAACCAGGAGGTGAGGACCATCCTATCTATGAGGTTCATGACTCGGAGGAGGAAGGAGAGGAAGAAGAAAATGAATACATCTTTTCCAAGAGGGAGGATAACAAGGAAGAAGAAGATACTCAGGATAGGGGGATAAGTGAGGAAGTTACAAAAGAACAAAGGACCCCAAGCCTCACTAAGGAATAGATAAACAAGGCCATGGAGAAGGAAGTAGCCAAGATCATTGAAGACCTAGTAGAGCAAGAGATGGAGCATGGAGCAACATGGACCTAGTGATGAAGGAAACAGAGGAGGAAAGCATAGAAAAGGAATATGGCAGCATGGGAGGGGATCCCAGTTTGGTTGTGAGCTTTCCTAAGGCCACACATGCATAGGAGAAGAAGCACAAAGACATCACAGGTTTAGAGGATGGGCTATATTGATGATCCAAACAAGGTGTTGCATGCACACGTTTCAAAGCACCATGCCAATGAGAAACTCTTGGCTATGGCATCATTTGATGAGGAAGGTGCATACCCTCGACAAGGAAAATGCTTTCTTGGGCATTTGAGTCCCACATCGATGAACCAAAATTCAAAGTAAGCCAAGGGGAAATAATGAAGGTACCAGAGTCAAAAGGTGACAACCCTTGGTAAATGCTCATGACTATCAGATGAACAAATCTGTAACGTGCTTGAACAAAGTTTTGGTGGAAGTAGAAGCCAGACTCTTTGGGAGAATGACAGAGTGAAGTTCTAGAAGCAGAGTTAGAGAAGAAGGAAGAGGAGATGGAGAAAAAAGAAGGAGTTAAAACATGAGGAACTAGTCAGTGCTCAGCTAAGGTGTGAATTAAAATAAGAGAAGGAAAGGGTGCAGAAGTCTACAAGAAAGCAGAGATGATCACAGATGCCATTTTCTTGAAGCATCCAGATCTAACGCCACCTGCGTAGAAGTATGGATCCACCTAGAATGCCTAGAGGACTTGACCCACATCCTCACAATGGAAAGATGACCACTGGCCTTGGAGTCTAGAGAGGAGGCATCGGCGCACAAAAAAAGAGGACAAGATGAAGGTTGTGGCCATTGTGGCCCAGTACAAGAAAGTCCTCATGGATGTGAAAGTCACCACCAATCATGTGAGGCTACTATGATAACTACACTGATAGAGATAGAGTGGCAAGCATTTTGGTCACCACCCATGAAGCGGAGCTCAAGGAATTCTAGGAGAAAAATACAAGGGAATAGAGAGAACGTGACAAAAATTCTAGCCGAGGTTGAGAAAAATTTAGAGGCTATTGAGACCTTGTGGGGCTCAATTAAGAACCGTGAAGGAGTTGTATCCCCAGATCACTCATAGGATGGACGTGCTCGAGGATTTGGGAAAAAAGTTGGAGGGGATCATGGAAACAATGAATACCCAAGGAGAAGGGCTAAGCTTTGAAGAGGTGAGCCCTAGTCGGTGACCTTTGTCACCAAGCACAGAGCGAGGTCGATACCTAGAATAAGTTGGAGGCCAACTTAATGAAATATTTCCCTCTCCTCTTGCAGAAATAATCATAGTTCCTCATTCTTTCTTTCTTCCCCAAATTCTTCATTCCTTTATTCTTTCCCAAACCATTCAAGAATGGTCATTCTTTATTCTTTGAGAAAATGTTCCCATGGATGGAGAACAGGCGTAGTGTGGGGTAATGTTGGGCCCCTAAAATATTGGCCAAGTACAAAAGGGTGTGGGGCACGCAAGGCCTATTTGAAGATGGGCACACAAGGAGAAAGCATGCAAGGCAGAGAAAAGGTTTTGGGACTTAGCCATATTTGGCATATCGATACAGAACACGAGAAAAGTGTGACCCGACTGCATGCATGGAATGGATAAGGTGCCATCCTAGTAGCTTGGTGCCCATGGAAGGAATATACCTTGTGATGGAAGATTCTAGAAGGCCATCATTGCAAAGAGTGGAGAGCTCGAGCTCTGAGAAGCATGCTCCCATGGAGGACCACCTTGGACACTTGGAAATGGATCTACAACTCCCACAAAGGCTTGAAGATGTTGAAAAAGGCTATAAATACAAGCACTCACTAGAGAAAAAAGAGAGAGAAGAGAAAAAAGAGGCGAAGCCATGTAGGAATATTGTGAGAGCTCCATAGGTTGGGTTTAGAGGATCTGTAGGAATATGTTGTACTAAGGGGATGGGTTTGAACATTTTCTTTGTACTATGAAGGGCCTAAGTCCAGTTCTGATGCATGATATTGATCTGCATTATCATATGAATCTATGATTTCCTGAGTTATTGTAATGTGGTTATCAACATGCTTAATATGAATATATGTGTGGTTCCAGTTCTACTACATGGTTATATGTATATTTCATATGAGTGGGTGTAAACCCCTATGCATTTATTTTTGTTATGATTCAGATCTATGTTCTATAATGCTTTCCTTATATGAATGAACACATTGGTCTAGAAGTATGTTCCTTTCCAATCTCTAAGATGAATGTAGTTTATTTTTAGGTCATTGGTCACACTGTAACCTAAAAAAATGACTACATGTACATTCCCACAAACCACATCAAATCTAATAAAAATATGCATAATTTTTATTCGAATGACCGACCGATGGTCACCCGAAGAGTGAACTTATGAATGAGCATTGCACTACATCTTAGACTCCATTTAGTTATATATGTATGTGTGTATATGTGTCATGTTCCCTAGGTTTCCCTTGTTAAAATTGCATGAGTATAGTGAGCTAGATCTAGATTTGTTCCAAGTATGCAAAATGTGTGTGATGGAATAGAATAAACTCCCCTTATATGTTGTGTATACATATCAATACGAGACCTTTTCCCTTATCTCGTATGTGTTAAATTTTTGCTTTATAGTGCTCTTGTAAATTTTTCCAAGCTTAGGTTGTGATATATAATGCTTATAATTCTTGGCCCCTTATTTAGAAGAATTAACTAAGTATATATATGATTCCCTTGTTTGAATTTCATAATTGACAACTAAAAGGCTGACCCAAACTGTTAAAAAGTGACTAAGAAGTGAAAAGGACCCAAAACACTAATAAAAAGAAGAAGAGGGACAAGATTTCTTGGTAACCTTTATCCTAACTAGGTGTTAGTGTCTTGTTGTCATGCAAATGTGCAACAGGGAAATTGACAATTTTCAAGCATGACAACTATACCCCTATGCAAAAAATTTCAATTCTATCACTCTAAGACACCCTGCTCTTTCCAAAGTAAGTTCAAATGACCTCCGAATAATGTTATACCATTCCCCAAGTTATTTAGTAAATTCCATTCATTCCCCCTAGGTGATTTTAGGAGTTCATTTGCAAAGCTACGAGCGGTTGTCGAAAGGACTATCACCGGCCTTTCTAGAGTTGTAGAACCTCACGGAGTAGAGAAGAAGAGCATAAGTGGATATGGAGGTGATCCAAAGGTATTGGGAAATCATGGATATGGTTTAGGAAGATTTTGGAAGGTCTCGAGAGAAGTTAGGGTAGTTTCGCCAAAATTAGGGTTCATAGGCCTAGTTAGTGCAGGCTAAAACAGCCAATAGCTTGAAAGATGATTAGGAGCTCCGGATGCGAGTTAGGAGTAAAACAAAATATTTATGGAAAGAGGATTCTAATACCTGCATGATGGTGAAATAATATTTTCACAAGCATCTTGACTCATAGGGTTTTCAGGTAGTTTTTATCAGGTATAGGTGGAGTACCAAATCACAATTCCAATTTTTAAGTATAAAATGGATGAATCTACTGAGCTACTTGCCCCGGAATCTATCATGCAATTGTGCACTAACTGATTTCCAATGATTAATGAAACATAGAAATGAGGGGCTTCAACATTTTACCTTGCTGTCCTCCATGATTTACCTCAGGTGGCAGGCAGCATTTGTGAGCACTTTCTCTTGCATCCGAACTTGCTGATTCGAAGTTGGCAGTCCTTCATGGCAGCAGAAACAAGTCTCTTTGGCCAGGATAGATAGGGATTCCCACATTGATATATTAACATTTGTCTTCTTCATCTAATCAATGATCTTGAACGGTGATGAAGGATATCTTTGTTGTCCCTTTGCTTGTACATTCACTCCTTGCATGTGGGTAGCAATAATGGTATTTGAGTTGGTCTAGGAGTTGTTCTTGGCTACCCCCGTGCATTTGAAATTGGATTTTTCTTGCCAACCATTTTTGGAGCCATGGAAGGTTGTGGATTGGTTGGAGCTAATGGCTGTTCTTCACCCAAATTCCTTCTTTTTGACCTTGTGTTGGCTGTAACACCTTGAGAAACTACTTGATTCATGCCACGAAATATTTTGCTTGCCAGTTTACCAATGTGGTGTCATTTGGGGCTGATTGTTGTTGGAATGTTTCTTGTTGTTGGTTGTTTCCTTGACCCTTCACCCTCCACACCAGATGGTTGTCACCATTAATGCTTGATTCAAAGCACCATTGAAGCACATAGATTGGTTATGATGTTCATTGCATGGAAAACACCAATCATACTCTTGAGCAACGTTTTTTTGTGTTGGCACCAATGCCTTAGAGGCAGATATGGCATTAGGATTATAGAGCTGAAATGGTCTATTGGTAGGAGGCCTTGTTTGATTTACATTTGCAGCTGGATTAGGAGGTCTTTGTGGTTGGTATGGCTGCCTGTTAGGCTGAGCTTGGGGCTAGTAAGAAGGTCTAAAACCTTGGGCTTGTTGCCTTTTGAGAGTAACCATCTCATTGCCTAGGTTTTGCAATTGCTTCATGACTTCTTGAAGCTCATTTGGGGCACTTGGAGATGAAGTAGAAGCTTCATTTGAACTTCGATTTCTAGGAGTGGGAGAAGGAGCCAAATTAGGTGCTTGATTGGTATTTGGACTCTCTAAACTTGGAAACAATGGCATGGGAGGTCTAGGGGCTAGTTTTCTAGCTTGGATCAAACAATTTTCAGCCCTAATGGCAATGCTATAAGCCATAGGGATAGTTATGCCTCCCATGGACTGAATCAACATAGAAATATCAGAATTTAGAGCTTTGAGATAATAGAGAAAAGCACCTTCTGCTATTGGCCTAACTGCCACTGGAATTCTCTCCCAAGTCTTTTGAAATCTGAAGTTGAAATCGGTCAGCTGTTCATTGGGAGCTCTCTTGATGGTTGTCAGCTGCTCCAAAAGAGATAATTTGTCTCCCTTCTCTCCAAATTACTCATGAAGTGCTATACACAGTTGATTCCAATTTGTGATAGAACCAGCTCCAAGGCTTCTAAACCATTGCAATACTTTCCCCTTGAATGAAGTTTCCAGCAACTTGACAGCCACTTGCATCTCATTGATTTCATGAATTACACAAAGGTTAGCAATATCCTTAACATGATCACCTGGAGTAGTCTGATTTTCTCCAGTGAAGTATGGAATGTTCTTCAAGGCTGCAATAGGAATTGGATGTTGTGCATTGAGGGCAAGTGGGATCTTTGCCTATGAAGTTGACATAGGGGTTTTTTATGCCATTCTAATTGGTCTTAGAACCCTTGTTGATTGAATGAAAGGCCTACCAGGTGGAGGAGTTGAGAGAGTTCTTTTTGGTGGAGATGGAGACCTTTGAATCCTTCTTACACTTTGTCGTACTCTTGGAGATAATCTGCAGATATTCAAACAAAGACCTCTTCTTCTCCAGCTCTTGACCTTGTAGTGATTCTTCTCATGAGTTTTCAGGTTTGCACTGCTGAAACCAATTGATTCTTCCCCTTTAGAGTCACCAGATATGCAAATTATAGCTCTTTTCAAGCAAGAAAATTGCAGGTAGATGCAAATCAACTTTGCTTTGTAATAAAAATGAGACCTCTAAGGTCCCACCAGGTGCGCCAAAACTGTTGTTGCAAATCAGCAGCACCCCTGGATGCAAATCAGGTTTCTAAGTTGATGTTTCAGGCATCCAGTGTGATTGCACAACATTGAAACCTCTCTCCAAGTGTGGGACTTGTAAAATGAGAGAGGAATCTCCAGATTAGAGGCTGGTTCCTCAAACTCCTCTGATCAGATCTATTATTTGCACAACTGCAGAGGTTCAGATCCTAATTTTATCTTAATTTGCAAGGAGACAGGGATAAGAAATGCAAAAATTAAAACTAAACTGATAAGGGTGATACACCAAAGGAGTGGTGAGCACTTCTTACTCATGCAAATTGACACAAATCAGAAATTGCAACATAAAACATCATGCACAGGTTGATAAGCTGTAAACAAGGGTTTGAAATGAAGCAAACAACACATACAAAGGACTGAAAGCATTCACAGAGCCTGCATTGTGATTTTCAACATCAAAATCCTTGTATTCCAACACCAAAGAGGCAAAAAAGTTGTTGAATACCCAAGGTCGATACTTGCCAAAATCACTTGTTGAAAGTGAAAATCAAGCTTCTTTGTGTAAAAAAGTTTTCCCCCCTTTGAAAAATGAGCCAAATCCGGGTTTTACAGTGCATGGGTCGAGCCCAGGAGAGAGAAAATGTGAAAAAATGTGGGAGCCATTCCCCATTGACAAAAATGCATTAAAAATAGCATGGAGGTCCTTACAAACCCATGCCCTAACATTTTTGACCATGTTGGAGAAGAATGTCACCCATTCTGTATTAAATTTGGTTGTTGAAATGTCATTTATAGCCATGGACACATACCAGAACTGTTTTTGAATTTTCTCTCTCCAAACTGAACCAAAATTAGAAATTGACCATGGAATCATGTAGAGAATTTTAACAGCTTTCCAATTATATAAAGAACGCAAAAATATGAGCTCTGGATCAAAAGATATGATCGTTTGAAGATTTAGGGCAAAAATGGCCCAAAAACGGATCAGCGGGAAAAATTTTCAAATTTTACCTTTTTTTTGTCTTTGGAAAAAATTTCAAAAATTCCCTCGTGCTCCACTGGTTGGATGCCACGTGGTAAGCTCTGATTCACTTTGGAATTCTCTCTCCTTCTCTTTTCCGCGGGTTTTCCTTTGAAAATCGACCTTTTTATACTCTTTTGGAAAAAAATCATATTTGCCTCCGACCCCCGAACTCCTCTGCCACGTGGCAGCTTCTTATTGGCTGTGGGCCTCAAATGGGAAAATTTTCCACAAAAACACCACCGAGCCATAACTTGAAAAATATAAGGAGTTAGGAGGTAAACTTTACCTTTCTGGAAAGCTGAGAGAGAGCTCTATCTGATGGTGCCATTTCCCAGAAAGCCTTGAGTGACTAAAAATCAAAAATATAGACTGAGGCACAAGAGAGGAAAGAACACAAGGAGTTAGCCACAAAACGCAGTGGGCACCATTTTGGATAACAATTTTGGTGACTCAGAGGTGTCATCTACCTGCTAGATGAAAATACCAGTTGCTTGAAGCAGTCCATTGGGCATGGAGTCATCAAATATTCTGTTTAGAACCTCAACTGACTTAGAATGTGCAAGGAGGAAGATGGACAATCACATGATGGAAGCAAGGACTACAAAACATCTCCAGGGATAGCAAGCTATGCCAAAGCACTTAGGGAAAGCAAAACTAACCTACAAAAAACAATGTGCAAATCACTTGGAGGAATGAAAATCTAATCTAATATTTACAAGGTGGTAAATTTCCCTCTAGAAGCAACGCTTGAGATAGATTCCATTGACTAGAATTTGCAATTCTTCACCATCTAATGAGGCCAATTGAAAAGCATTGTTGTTCTTACACTTCGTGACCATGTTATCCACATCCCATTTCAACACTAGATCTCCAACCCGAAAAGATCTATCCTTGGCCTTCCTATCAAAGGTATTTTTGATCAAATCTTGATCCTTTTCCATTGCTTGGGATGCCTGATTTATGACCTCCTGCAGCCCCATCAACTCTGCATATCTCACCTCCATGGGCTCAAACTCTAGCAACTCTAATTGCTTCATGAGTTCCACTTTGTTGGTAACTCAAGTGACATGCGCAAGATTGCCTCTCTTCTATAAACAAGCTTGAATGGAGAGTTACCTGTGGATCTCTTGGGAGTTATCCTATCAGCCCATAAGGCTGATTTCAGTTTGGTATGCCAAGACCTCTGATTCTCATTAAGAGTCCTCCTAATGATACTCAACAAATTCTTGTTTGTAGACTCGGCCCAGCCATTACCTTGAGGGTAATAGTTTGATGAAGTGCTTAGGTAGATCCCATTCTTGACAGCCCACTCAGTCACCTTGGATCCAATGAATGCCAATGCATTATCCGAGATTATTGTAGCAGGCATACCAAATCTGGTTGCTATCCCCTCATAAAAGTCTAAGATGTTGGACTCATTTGCTTCTTTGAGTGCTACTTGCTTGATCCACTTGGTGAAGTAGTCCATGGTTTGTCAAAATCCATTTGTGCCCTTGACTTGAATTAGGATTATTGAATCCAATTAAGTCCAAACCCCATTGCATGAATGGCTGGTCAACTGAGATTAGATGCAATGGAAGGGCAGCAAGTCTCTCTTTTCCTGTGAAGAATGCACAATTCTTACACCTCTTGATCCATGCATAGCAATCACTGAAAATTTTAGGCCAATAATAACCAGCCTTCATGATTTTTAGAGCTATCACTCTTGGTGTAAAATGACCACCAACCGATCCACCATGGAACTCTTCCAACACCCTATGAACCTGATTTGTGCTAATGCATCTCAGCAGCACTCCATTCACATCTTTCTTGAACAAAACTCCATCAACAATGGCATATGGGATAGCCTGCAATCTGAAGTGTCTTCTTTGGGTCTTGTTCATCTCCGGAGGGCATAGGCCTATGCTTAGGAAGTGCATTATACCTTGGGTCCAGCAAGGAGTGGGGGCAACATTGTTTTCTTCTTGATTGCCACTTGGCTCATGGCTATCCTGAGGCACAAACATCCTCTTCTTCATTGCATACTTCTTTTGCTTCCCTAAAACCAGCTGCTCACATAATCCTTTCCCTCTTACCAGCTTGGTGATCTTGATCTCAATGTCATACTCCATGACACGAGTGATCCAACCTACCCTTTTCTCATTCAAATCTTTGTTGAGGAGGAAGTCCTTAACCCCAACATGTGAGACCAGCAACTGGACCTTGTTGTTTGAGACTAAATGCTTGAATTTCTTCAAGCTTCGATTATTGCCAGCACATGCTTCTCAATAAAAGAGTACTTCACCTCATAGTCATCTAGGCTCTGGCTGAAGAAGGCAATTGGCTGCTCATCATTATCCTTGTTCTGTTGTACCAAAATGGCAAAAATAGTGTCATTACCTCCAAATGCATAGAGGATGAAATCCTTGGAGAAGTCCGGGTTGATGAGAGTTGGTGCTTGAGAAATGGATTCTTTGATTGCTTCAAAACTCTCCTTGCCTTCTGTTTTCCACTTGAAATCCATGCTCTTCTTTAACATTTTGGTGATGGGCTTGACAAGGGCTGCAAAATCTGGGACAAACCTCCAAACAAAGTTTATCCTCCCCAAGAAACTCTGAAGGGCTTTCTTGTGGCTTGGCAATGGTAGTTCTCTTATGGCTTCGACTCTCTCTGGATCAATTACTAATCCTTCTTTGGAGACAATATGGCCAAGGAGCTTTCCTTCATGTGCAAGAAAGGTACACTTCTTAGGATTCAAAGACACTCCGATTTCCTACACCTCGTGAAAACTTGTCTCAAATGAGAGAAGTGGTCTGCTGCATTTTTGGAAAAAATAGTGATATCATCAAGGTAAATCAGCACCACGTTGTTAATCAAACCTTTGAATGCCATGTCCATTGCCCTTTGGAAGGTAGCACCAGCGTTGGACAGCCCAAATGGCATTTTCCTGTATGCAAAAGTTCCCCATTTTGTTGTGAAGGTTGTCTTGAATTGGTCTTCCTCCTTCACCATAATTTGATTGTAGCCTGAGTATCCATCAAGTAGTGAAAACCTCTCAGAGCTAGCCACAACTTGCAAGATTTGCTCCATGGAAGGGAGTGGGTAATGGTCCTTGAGAGATGCTCTATTTAAGTCTCTGAAATCAACACACAATCTGATCTCCCCACTCTTCTTTCTGACTGGAACCAAGTTGGCAACCCAACTAGAATGCTTGATTGGGAATATGATTCTTGACTCCATAAACTTGTCCAATTCTTTCCTCATGAGAGGCTCCATGTGTGGATTGATCTGGTCTTTGTTTCTACCTGACAGGCTTAGTATTTGGATCCAATTCAATGGTATGCTGAGCTAAGTTGGGATTGAAACCTTTCAAATCTTCATAGCTCCATGCAAACACATCAAGGAACTCTTGACACAGTTGTACGAACTCATACCTTTCTTGATCAGTTGTCATCTTTCCAATTTGCAATGGTTTGTTCTCTTCTACCAAGATGGATATTGAATCCTCTCTCTTGACCTGAATATTTTCTTTCTCCTTTCTAAACTGATCATTGGGATTAAAAATGGACTCCAAAGTGATAAGTCCCTTGGGCAGCTTGTTAGTTCTCAGCTGTACCACCTGGTCACCATACTGCTGCTCCAACTTTTCTTGATTCTTAGCTGAGAACTCACTTCTTCTTGCAAGAAATGGATGATTTGCTGGTCATTCTCAAACACTTGCCAACTGACATTGTTATCTGGCACTGAAGGCCTCACAATCATGTGGATGTTTGGTTGTACCTTGTCTTTTTGAATGCTTTCCACAATGTCAAAGGCTGCCCCTACTGCTGCAAGCCTGTCAGCAGCTTGATTCTCTTTCCTAGGAATGGATTTGATGCCAAAACCCTCAAAATATTCCATGAGGTCCCACACCCTATTCTTGTAGCACCTGAGTAGATCATTCTTGGCAGCATGTTGTCCCTTGACCTGATTTACAATCAATTCACTGTCACCAAAGACTTGCAAGTTCTTTATTTTCTTCTTGATTGCCCAATGCATCCCTTGCACCAAGGCTTCATATTCAGCAGTGTTATTAGAGCATGTAAACTGAAATCTAAAAGTTGAATAGTACTTTACTCCTTGAGGTGAAACAAGCATGGCTCCACCTCCTGCACCTTGTCTACTCCTTGATCCATCAAAAACAGCTGCCATACCTCATTGTCATCTTCATGGTTTGGCTTGGTGATGCTAGGAATAGGCTGATTTTCTTCGTGTATGCAATAGACCCCTAGCTCAGATTCTTCCACTTCTTGATAAGGATCAAAAGCATGTACCTTGTTTTCCCATTCATCAAGAGTTAGATCCGGGATGCTTCCAACCTTGGTGTCAGCTTCATCGGTGCTTGGGTGGTCTTCTTGATCAAATGCTGAACAATTGGTGTTGATCTAACTTGGAGTGTAAGGCTCAATGTGGAAGTTTGTAATAGGTTCAGACCTGATTGTAGCCTTAGTTCCATACCTCGTTCTGAACAGCATGTGTGACCAATCAGCAGACAAATATCCCCCAATCTTGGCTGTGAAGTCCCTTGACAAGCATAGGGCAAAGAGTGGTGGAAGGTCTATGACTGATACATCTTGTAAAACAACAACATTTGGACATGCATGCAAGGTAAGACTCAAGTTTCTAATCACCCCAACTGTTTTTACTGCTTGTCCCATCCAACTGCACTACCCCTTTGGATATGGTTTCATACTAGAGCCCTAGCTGATCAGCTATTTGTTTAGGCATCACTGAGCTACTTGCCCCGGAATCTATCATGTAATTGTGCACTAACTGATTTCCAATGATTAATGAAACATAGAAAGGAGGGGGCTTCAACATTTTACCTTGCTGTCCTCCATGATTTCCCTCAGGCTGGGCAGCATTTGTGAGCACTTTCTCTTGCATCTAAACTTGCTGATTCGAAGTTGGCTAGTCCTTCATGGCAGCTTGTAACAAGTCTCTTTGGCCTGGGATAGATAGGGATTCCCACATTGATATATTAACATTTGTCTTCTTCATCTGATCAATGATACTGAATGGTGATGAAGGATCTCTTTGTTGTCCCTTTGCTTGTACATTCACTCCTTGCACATGGGCAGCAATAACTGGTATTTGAGTTGGTCTAGGAGCTGTTCTTGGCTGCCCTTGTGCATTTGAAATTGGATTTTGCTTGCCAACCATTTGTGGAGCCATGGAAGGTTGTGGATTGGTTGGAGCTAATGGCTGTTCTTCACCCAAATTCCTTCTTTTTGACCTTGTGTTGGCTGCAACACCTTGAGAAACTACTTGATTCATGCCACAGAAATCTTCTGCTTGCCAGTTTACCAATGTGGTGTCATTTGGGGCTGATTGTTGTTGGAATGTTTCTTGTTGTTGGTTGTTTCCTTGACTACCTTCACCCTCCACACCAGTAGTTGTCACCATTAATGCTTGATTCAAAGCACCATTGAAGCACATAGATTGGTTATGAGGTTCATTGCATGGAAAACACCAATCATACTCTTGAGCAACGTTGTTTTGTGTTGGCACCAATGCCTTAGAGGCAGATATGGCATTAGGATTATAGGGCTGAAATGGTCTATTGGCAGGAGGCCTTGTTTGATTTACATTTGCAGCTGGATTAGGAGGTCTTTGTGGTTGGTATGGCTGCCTGTTAGGCTGAGCTTGGGGCTGGTAAGAAGGTCTAAAACCTTGGGCTTGTTGCCTTTTGAGAGTAACCATCTCATTGCCTAGGTTTTGCAATTGCTTCATGACTTCTTGAAGCTCATTTGGGGCACTTGGAGATGAAGTAGAAGCTTCATTTGAACTTTGATTTCTAGGAGTGGGAGAAGGAGCCAAATTAGGTGCTTGATTGGTATTTGGACTCTCTAAACTTGGAAACAATGGCATGGGAGGTCTAGGGGCTAGTTTGCCAGCTTGGATCAAACAATTTTCAGCCCTAATGGAAATGCTATAAGCCATAGGGATAGTTATGCCTCCCATAGACTGAATCAACATAGAAATATCAGAATTTAGAGCTTTGAGATAATAGAGAAAAGCACCTTCTTCTATTGGCCTAACTGCCACTAGAATTCTCTCCCAAGTCTTTTGAAATCTGAAGTTGAAATCAGTCAGCTGCTCATTGGGAGCTCTCTTGATGGTTGTCAGCTGCTCCAAAAGAGACAAGTTGTCTCCCTTCTCTCCAAATTGCTCATGAAGTGCTATACATAGTTGATTCCAATTTGTGATAGAACCAGCTCCAAGGCTTCTAAACCATTGCAATGCTTTCCCCTTGAATGAAGATGCCAAAGAACTTGATGTACCACTTGCATCTCATTGATTTCATGAATTGCACAAAGGTTAGCAATATCCTTAACATGATCACCTGGAGTAGTCTGATTTTCTCCAGTGAAGTATGGAATGTTCTTCAAGGCTGCAATAGGAATTGGATGTTGTGCATTGAGGGCAAGTGGGCTGCTGCCTGTGAAGTTGACATAGGGGTTGTTTTATGCCATTCTAATTGGTCTTAGAACCCTTGTTGATTGAATGAAAGGCCTACTAGGTGGAGGAGTTGAGAGAGTTCTGTTTGGTGGAGATGGAGACCTTTGAATCCTTCTTACACTTTGTCGTACTCTTGGAGATAACTGCAGATATTCAAACAGCACCTCTTCTTCTCCAGCTCTTGACCTTGTAGTGATTCTTCTCATGAGTTTTCAGGCCTGCACTGCTGAAACCAGTTGATTCTTCCCCTTTAGAGTCACTAGATATGCAAATTATAGCTCTTTTCAAGCAAGAAAATTGCAGCAGATGCACATCAACTTTGTTGTAATAAAAATGAGACCTCTAAGGTCCCACCGGGTGCGCCAAAACTGTTGTTGCAAATCAGCAGCACCCCTGGATGCAAATTAGGTTTCTAAGTTGATGTTTCAGGCATCCAGTGTGATTGCACAACATTGAAACCTCTCTCCAAGTGTGGGACTTGTAAAATGAGAGAGGAATCTCCATATTATAGGCTAGTTCCTCAAACTCCTCTGATCAGATCTATTATTTTCACAACCTAGCAAAGTTCGGATCCTAATTTTATCTTAATTTGCAAGGAGACGGGGATAAGAAATGCAAAAATTAAAACTAAACTGATAAGGTTATACACCAAAGGAGTGGTGAGCACTTCTTGCTCATGCAAATTGACACAAATCAGAAATTGCAACATAAAACATCATGCACAAGTTGATAAGCTGTAAAAAAGGGTTTGAAATGAAGCAAACAACACATGCAAAGGACTGAAAGCATTCACAGAGCCTGCATTGTGATTTTAAACATCAAAACCCTTGTATTCCAACACCAAAGAGGTAGAAAAACCTATTATAATCCCTAGAAGGTGTGATACTTGCCAAAATCACTTGTTGAAAGTGAAAACAAAAGCTTTTTGTGCAAAAAAAGTGTTCCCCCTTTGAAAAATGAGCCAAATCCGGGTTTACGGTCATGGGTCGAGCCCAGGAGAGAGAAAATGTGAAAAAACATGGGAGCCATTCCCCATTGACCAAAATGCATTAAAAACAGCATGGAGGTCCTTACAAACCCATGCCCTGACATTTTTGACCATGTTGGAGAAGAATACGACCCATTCTGTATTAAATTTGGTTGTTGAAATGTCATTTCGGATATGGACACGTACTGAAGCGTTTTTGAATTTTCCCTCTCTAAAATAAACCAAAATTAGAAATTTACCATGGAATCATGTAGATAATTTTAACAGCTTTCCAATGATATAAAGAACGTGAAAATCTGAGCTCTGGATCAAAAGATATGATCATTTGAAGATTTAGGGCAAAAACGGCCCAAAAACGGATCGGTGGGAAAAAATTTCAAATTTTACCTTTTTTTTGTCTTTGGAAAAAATTTCAAAAATTCCCTACACTCCACTGGTTGGATGCCACATGGCAAGCTCTGATTCACTCTGGAATTCTCTCTCCTTCTCTTTTCCACGGGTTTTCCTTTGAAAATCGACCTTTTTATACTCTTTTGGAAAAAAATCATATTTGCCTCCGACCCCAAACTCCTCTGCCACGTGGCAGCTTCCTATTGGCTGCGGGCCTCAAATGGGAAAATTTTCCACAAAAAATCCGCCGAGCCATAACTTGAAAAATATAAGGAGTTAGGAGGAAAACTTTACCTTTCTGGAAAGCTGAGAGAGAGCTCTATTTGATGGTGCCATTTCCAGAAAGCCTTGAGTGCCTGAAAATCAAAAAATGTAGACTGAGGCACAAGAGAGGAAAGAACACAAGGAGTTAGCCACAAAAACGAGCTGGGGCACCATTTTGGATAATGATTTTGGTAGTAGACGTCCCAACCTCATTCGGAATGTTGTTGAATACAAATTTTTTCGAGACTTGGGAGGGAAAATTTAGATGAATTGATCTTCTGCAACCATACCAGTGAATGGAAACATGGAGAAATTTCTTCTCGAGAAGAATATGAGGTACACAGTATGAAATTATAGAAGCCCATAAGCTAACATTTTGTAGCAGGGTAGTAGGTGGATGAATCACTTTGTGACAACTAAGGAGGAAGAGGATATTCCCTTATTAATAGGTCCAAACATTCCTTTTTGAAGAGATTTGGAATTTTAACAATCATTGAGGAGATTTGAGTTACAAGAGGGTAGCTCTGAATTACCAGATGATGCAAACCATGAAGAAGAGGAAATGGTTCTTGATGATTTTTAAATAGAAAAATCAGCTTATGTGTTTATCCATGATGAAGAATTTTTCTCATTACCATTCGAAGATGGGTAATCCCTTGATCATGCTACCCAGAAGAGACCAATCCACCCATAATGAACCCTTGAGTAATGGGGAATAAATATTTGTACAAGGACTGCTAAGAGCTGTTGAAGAAACAAAAAACCCTAAAATCAGTTTTGAACTTTTAATGCAAGCCATGAATCTTGAAGACAAGCGTGAAGCTGACTTGGAAACCCCAACCAGTGTAAATATGGGATATGTTGAAATAAATCTAGATGAGAAATATGATGTCCCTCTCAAGCCAATGGTTTGTGGATATGATGACAAAATGGAGATATTTTCTTTCCCATTTACAGAAGAAGATTCTCTCTATGATGAATAAATAGAAGAAATAATTTTTGAGGCCTTTGAAGCTAAATCCCCTATGGAAAAGGAGTGATAAAACACGGTGATTCCTAAGATGATGAGGTAATCCCTCTAGATAGTTTCTTTGAGATGCAAAATAAAGATTCTTCAAAGGCATATAAAGAAGAGCTGCAGGAAATGATGAAGCATAACTGCAAGAAATCTTGGATGTAGAAAAAAATTGGAAGACCTTGAGATGATTCTTGATCTCTTCACTCATGTCATGGACATACAAGACAAGTATGAGGTCATGTCCAATTCTTCCGTTAGTACTCAAGCACTTCATAGTGGAGTAAAGTAAAAGGATAAATCTTAGGTTTCGCATGGAAAAGAGGTCAATCAGCATAAACACAGGGAAAGAAAAGAATCCAGAATGTCCAAGAAATTTGAACAAAAAAGTAGCCACAGGGGCGGTGATAGCATGCTCGGTGTAGAATCATCTATGTGGATAAATGTGGAAAGTAATCGGCACTATGAAATAAATTTCAAAGAGGATGAAAGCATTGGAATTTCCAAGAAAGGAACTAAGCATCAAGAAGCTCACATGTACTCACTCCTACCAAGTACATAGATAATTTTGAAAGCACCTAGCTTTCATAAGTAGATGAGGATGAGAGGGTACTTTCTGGAGCCCATGAATGGCTTCACAGAACATCATCATTCGGTATTGCCTCTTTAGGGGTAACTTTTGAGAAATGAAAAGTGCTTAAATGAAAGTGGGTTGTCCCCTGCCTTTTACCATAGGTGATTTCTAGGTGTATTTCCCTTTGTGTGTCATGTGTTTCCTTTCCATCTTTGTGTGTGTGTGTGTTTCCTTCTTCACTCTCTCTCTCTCTTGTTGTAGGTTTTACATGACTCTATAATGCCCAATTGATAAGGAATTGGTCAATATGTTGTAATTTGAGATTCTAGGAGTTCTCATGCCATTTTTTCACTACACTCAATCCATTTCATGTCCCCAAGCTAGAGCCATTTGTTGTCATGAAAATGTGTGACGAGGAAATTGAAACTTTCTAAGCACGACAATTATAACCCCTGTGCCAAACATTTCAAGTCTATCACTCTAAGACACCCAAGATCTTTCCATTAAGTCCAAATGGCCTCCCAAATAATTTTATACCATTCCCTAGGTGATTTATAAAATTACATTCATTCCTCTTAGGTGATTTTAGGATTTCATTTGCAAAGCTACATGCAGATGTGGGAAGGGCTATCACTAGCCTTCCTAGAGCTGGCATAACCTTGTGGAGAAGAGAAGAGGAGCCTAAGTGGATATGGAGGTGATAAAAATGTCTTGGGACATCATGGATATGGTTCAGGAAGATTTTGGAAGGTCTCGGAGAAGTTGGGCGCTTTCACCAGAATTAGGGTTCACCTACCCGGTCGATTAAGCACAGACCAAAGCAGCCACCGAGCTTCGAAAGGTGATTTCGGGAGATCGGATGGATTTAGGAGTAAAAAATACATAAATTTAAATATTATTCCAATACCTACATTATGGTGAAATAATATTTTTCACAACCCTTAGCACATAGGATTTTTAGATAGCTTTTCTAAGGCATAGGTGGAGTACCAAATCACAATTCTGATTTTTAAAGTATAAAATTCATGAATCAATACATGATACCCCCACCATTGGATTAAAAATTCCATTTCCAGCTAGGATCATATAAAATTTCACCAAGAAATTCCACCGGAGCTCAAGTTATCATCGTTCCAAGTTGCCCTCTCAAAGGTAGTTCAGGAGTTAGTCAATTTTTAGGAGGAAATGTGCCAAAGACTAAGAGTATGGTGGGATTTAGTGTCCCCAAAATCCCTAAGGTCAGGTACGCCAACCTTTGAAAAAAATTACCAGCTCCCATGTGACCTCTAGGACCCTCATGTGACCTCAAGACTTGATTCGGCGCCAAGTGCATTTATGGAACATCCATTCCATGTTGTCGGATCAAGCGCCACGTGTCATCTCTAGGACCACCATGGAATTTTATGTCCCTCACATCCCTAAGGTTAGAAACATAAAACAAGCAAAAATGTTCCCATCCCCTATGGGGAGACTTTTGTAACCCATGTGACCCGCCTCATCCCTTGGTGCTTTAAAGCTAATTTTGGAGCACTCATTCCCTATCATCGGATTGCCGCCACATGTTGCCATCTAGCTCATCATGGAAATTGATGTCCCTCATTTCCTTGAGGTCAAAGACATCAAGGAAAAAAATTCCCATCTCCAACTCAAAAATTTGAAAAAATTCTAATTGTTGGTTGTTTCTCGTTGTTTCTTGCTACTTCTCACTACCAGAAGAAAAGTTACAGAGAACACCTCACTCCACCATTACCAAAGCTTGAACCAACTCCATCACAGCACATTATCCTTCACTCCATGATGGCACATAGGTCTTAGAATAATAATTCATCGAGATAAGAAAAATAAATGGAGAACCGAGAAGAAGAACAATGGAAATCCCCATTGCCATAAAACGAAGATTTGAAGATATCTTGCAAACCGGTGCACGATTGACAAACCATATTTTTGAGTTCTTATCTCTTTAAGGTCATTAAAAAATCATATTAAAACCTCTAATTTTATCAAGGAATTCTCACATCGAATAAATTTCACTTCCAGCTCCACAAAGAACAAAGTTCAATTTCCTATCAAACCGGTCGTCGGATGGAAGTAAAATTTCACGTGAAGCACCAGAAGCAAAAACCTATCACAATGGAATTTATTTTATCATGAATGGAGACAAAAACCATACCTATAAATTTTAATCTCCATTAATGGCTGCCATGACATAGTAGTGGAAAAAATCAGTGAGCTACCTCTCCACTTCTCAGGGTTCCAGTGGGCGAAATCACACAAAAATTAGAGGGAATGATCGTTGAAAAATCTAGTTTCACGTGAACTAGTTTTTGCTCCATGAAGCCCCTATTTTTTAGTGATATGGATGACATATTTTTCATCACATTTCTACCCTATCACATGAATAACATCTTCGAAAAAGGCAGTGAGCTACCTCTCCACTTCTCAAAGTTCCAGTGGGTGAAATCACACGAAAATTGGAGGGAATGATAGTTGAAAAATCTAGTTTCACGTGAACTAGTTTTTGTGCCACAAAGACCCTATTTTTAGGGATATGGAGGACTGATTTTTCATCATAGTTCTGCCCTGTCACATGAAGAACATCTATGAAAAATGCAATGAGCTACCTCTTCAACTCTCAAGGTTCCAATGGGTGAAATCACACGAAAATTGGAGGGATGGTCGTTGAAAAATCTAGTTTTGTGTGAACTAGTTTTTGTGCCATAAACCCCTCTTTTTTAGGGATATGGAGGGATAATTTTTTTTTCATTATTCTTCTCACACCATGAAAATATCCTTTTTCACTTGTTTAGATGAAGGACTTACTCATATGCGGAGTGTGGAACCCCTAATAAAACCCAAAAGTTTCAATACTTTTTTATCACATCCCGACATCCATGGCGCACTTAGTAAAAATAGAATACCTTCCTATGTATGGTTATGTTACTTTATTTATTCCACCATTTTAAGAGGATATGAAGAAGGAGGTAAACATGGAGGGAGCATCGCAGGAAAGGTCATTAAAAGGTCATCTTGGCTTGCAATTCACACTTACTAAAAATAGTAAGTTACACTCAAAGAGCAATTTTGGCACAATGGGACATACAAGGATAATCATTCAGGGGGACATCATTGTTTAGGATCATTATAGTCATTTTTCATAGGGCATTCAATATCAATCTTAGTTCATTCAAATTGGTGAGTGCTCATGAGCTAATTAGAAGGAGTTTCACATTATGCAAGGAGTTCAAAGATTCGAGTTTAACCGCATTTGGATCTTTCCATCGATGAGGATTAATGGACTTCATTAGGAATGACATCTCCTCTTCTTCTTTTCTCTCTCTTTCTCTCTCCTCTTCCCCCCAACTTTCTCTCACTTTCAAATGTTTTAATTCTTTGTTGGGGTTTGCACTTTTTATATGATTTTAAGTCACTTAAAAGTGACTTTAGAAACATAATGTAAATTAAGTCGCCTTGATTTTATAAAAGGGACTTAAATATTTTGTAGGAATATGAATAGTCTAAAGTTAGAAATAAGGCATATAGAAGGTCATGAGGAAGATGAGGAGCCATGTCTATTCTATAAATTATAAAGTCATTCCCATTTTAAAGGGTTGGTCATTAATTTTGTAAGCTCAAGAGTGCATTCTACCTTGAGAGAACAAAGGAGATAGAAAAATTCTTCCTTTCCCCCACTCTCTATTTTTCCTCCATTCTCATACTATGTACAACTTGGTTTAAGAAATCAATACAAGAAGGAGTTTCGAGCCTTTTTTGACTAAGGGGTTTATTGAGACTTTGTGATCATAAATTCCATTTGGTCTTGTTGCTATGTGTAGATTTGTTTCCTCCTAATTATAATGCATGTGATAAAACTTCTAATTGATGTATGCATGAATCTAATTTTCTACCTGCAACATTAGTTCTCCTATCTAATTTCTCACTCCCCTTTCTCGCTCTTCAGATAAAGTTCTCTCTTGCAAGTATCTACAAGCTTTTCCACAGGGTTAGTGGAGTGTCCCTGTTGGATCCCCAGTATAAAGGCCACCACATAAATCCACCTTTTCATGTGCATGCATATACTACATCTGCATCGGTTAAGTAAAGGGACTTAGATTCCCAAAGCGTTGGTAAGAAATCCACAAGTTTTTCCACTTGACAAAATATCTCACCAACATGTATAAGGGCATTAAAAGGTAAAACAGTCAAGTGTTGGTAGAACTGTAAGATGTGTAAAGCCAGTAAAGTGCAAGAGATAAAGCAACCAAAAGGCCAAAAGGATTTTTCAGCCAGGAGTTTTCTTACTTATGAATCATGTATATATTAATATTCTTTAGGAACTATAAATTTACTCAAGTGCGTATATTTTGTATCAAATTCATTCAATCACTCTGATATCTTTCCCTTTAAATTAAATAGAAAAGGAAGGACTACCTACAAATAATTTAGCTACTTGATACCTTCTATAACCCTAAATATTAAATCAATTTAAATAGATCTAGGCCAATACATTAGAAAATAGAATGACTTCTCGTGTGCCCTTCCCATGTGCTAAACAACTAAATAGAAACTAAAATGTAGCTAAAAGGATACCAAGGCCACGAGATTCCTAAAAGTATAATATAAAATGAGTGTCATATTGAAGGAGTGAAATATTTCATGTCCCCTTAATTAGTCTAAACTAAGTGAAGAAAATTTGAAACTAATGAGAAAATTAATGCAATTTCCCAGGTAGAACCATGTGGAAGGGTCGGGACCATCTTTACAATATTTGACCAAAATTTATGATTTGGAGTGTATTCCTAATATTATGTATTTATGTGCTTGAATGTTTTTCTAACTACCTATACCCTATTTTGTACATGTATGTTGTTGTTATCTATGATTTTCACACTTCAATTCCCCTCCTACAATTCCAAATATGTTGATGTTGTCAAAACATGGTTAGGAGCACACAAGCATGAGTAACCTAAACATAGTCTTGTGTATATGAAAACAATCTACCTCTTGTGTAAAGAAGGGCGTGCACGAGAGGGCACAATAGGTATTTCAACATGAGTGTAGGAATTCCTTCTCTAAGGCTTTTTTCCTCTCTCATCAAATCTTGACAGTCGAAATGATAATGTGCTAGGGGAATAGATCAATACAAAGGAGATTGGATTTTTATGATTTCAAGGGAATTTGTTAGTTCTCTATTGTTTATAGTCAATGCGGAAACTAGTGGCTTTGGGAATTCATTATAATGTAACTATTTTGGGGATTCTACAAATAAAATAATGTAACGTTCATTCATATCCTAATGATTGAGTTAAATCCAATAAACTAATATTTAGCTATGAGTATCACTTATAACCTAAATATATATCGTTGAATGATTACGATTACAAGTTTTATTTTAATAATAAGGGAGTTGATTAAAAAGTGCAAAAGGGAGTAGGGTCCTAGGGAAGAAAGAGAATAAGTAGCAAATTTGTGTCACTCACTCTAGTTCATTTTAACACCAACGATCATGAAAACCATGCCCACACTTATACCAGTATGCACTCGATCAAGAATAAACATGTGCAAGAATCTAAGGGGAAGGCATTAGAATGCCAAGAGGATTGTGCAATTTCATTAGATGTAGGATGTATTCTATAATATTATATTCATGAAGGAAAGATAGTGAATTTAATCAATGGTATGGTCCTTAACACTCAATCCAAAAAAAACAAGATAACACAAAAGCTAACTTATGCTAAGAACATGGATAGCCAAGTAATAAAAATCAAGTGCAAATAAAACTCTCAGAAGATTTTCTATTCCAAATTCTATGACATTTACAATGACTTAAATATGGGTATTATAGGAAAAAGATGAACAATTATGTACAAGCATTAGTGAGGGCATGCTCTTCATAGTTAGGATTTAACAATTTAAAATTACATGGTAGTTAAAGCAATTTAGATTACATTGAATGTTAAGTTAGCCATCTAGAAGGTTTTTCATGTCAGGGAACATTCTCTACAGGAAGGAAGATCATCATTAAATAGTGAGAGGCTTGACAACAAACTTGGATATGGTATTCCCAAACTTTTCAAGTTCCCAAGTAATATGGTATGCTTGATTACAAAATTCAAATTATTCATTTAAGGTTGTCAATTACCTCTAACATGGAATTAACATGCACCGAGATCTCTTGATAGACTAATTGGAACTTCCCATGATTTTTGGATAAATTATGTTAGTCTTCTGACTAACTTTACATTTTTTCATTTTATGCATCTTTGATTTGGGACATACAATGGTGTGCATGGAAGGTTTGTGTAATGGACTATGTATTTGGGATCTCCTTTGATGCATATAGTATTATGCGCAATGATGAATTCCTTTTACTTTTCATAAGAGGATCTACATATTTTCTCGATATCATAATCAAGTGTATTATTCCTCAATGTTTTTTCCTTGTCATGTAATCCCAAAGTGAATCCATAAATAAAATTAAGGCACAAATAATTATATGGAAAGGAAAAATGCTTATGGTGTGCACATGCGAGTGAGGGTGTAATTATCTATTCAATTTATTGAGCAATATTCTGATTATTGACACATGGAAATGGTTTGTGTGGAAATATCTCATTCTACAAGGTCAAGAAATTGGCCAAGTATTGGGAATGCATGGTATTTTTACCAATTTTCATGCAAGGTAAGATGATTAAGTGTCACAACACATAAAGGGAGTTTCAAGACTACGTTAAAGCTACACAAAGGCTTTACAAATATAGTTTTTAATGTAAAGGATATTATATAATAGATTTTGACTAAATGTGAAGGATTCAAGGATCCATGGATATGAGTGAAGGTACTTGCATAGTATGCCTACACAATAACGCACACTTTGAAATCTATTTTACAAAGGTGGATGGGTGTGTGAAAGTATTGCAGATACCGAATATTAGAAGTGTTCTATACAATAGGAAGTAAACATATTTTTGAAGGGTACGATAGAAAGTAGTCATAGAAATTCCCTGTGTAAAAATTACTAAGGTATGAAATACTTGAAAAATATGATTGTGTATAAGATGTAACAAAATAAAGCTACACAATTCTGGATTCCCCCTGAAGGGTCAAGAGGTTCCATGATTTCATTTTTAAATTAGGAGTGTGTTGAGGACACAACAACATAGATTATGCAATTTTTCATGGATTTCTATGTTTGATGTTGTTTTTGTGAACGTGTACCATATGTATACCTATTTATAAACCCATAATTTTGGTTTTTGTCATAGGTGTAGAATATACCCAGGATGAATGGCCCTTTTTTAGGTGCATGTGATAGATAATTGTAGTACACGAATCAAAATAATATATGTGTATTCATGTATGATGAGCTTGCTAATCTGGATAAGAACACATAAAATGATGTAGTGGTGGTCATGGAAAATGAGATCCCAAACTGCGAGGAAGTGTACATGGTGGAAACCATGTCGTACAAAAAGAGAAATAATGGAAACAATAGCAATAGTAGTAACACTTTGCATATATAAGAAAACAAGTGAAAAGATATAGCAACAATAAGGTCGAGTCAACAATATGAAAAAATGTCACACAAAGGCATAAAATCACAAACATGGGATACTCATAGTGTTACAAGATAATTAGGGCATGTATGCCTGCAAACATGATAAATAATGTTACATAAGATAGGCATAGAGCCTTAAACATGGGACACCCATAGTGTCACAACACAAGCAAGACACTCAAACCATAATAAGTGAAATAAACAAGTAGTAACACACATAGCTAACAATCATGTATAGAAAATAAGAGTATCAACATGTGATGAAAGAATACAAAAATTGATAAAGATATAAACATGTAAAGCAAGAGGCTTCAATAGTGCATAAGACACGTGTATCAGTCATGTTATCTTAAGAGATAACATGTACATCATATATGTAATCAAATGTAATGAGGAAGTAGAAAGGAACTATATAATGGAACAATAACATCGGTGTATAGTGAATATTGGATGCTTCTAAATGTATAGGAATACTAGGTAAAGGGACGACCAACACCTTTCATAATGTATAGCTCTATGTATGTCCTACATCAAACTCAATATACTACATGAACACATGTGTGTAAATATTAAAGAGATGTTTTATCTACTGAACTAAAGTGGAAAACAACATGTATAATGTAAAGTATTAACAATGCAAGCTACGTGTTTAGGTCCTTATTTTGTATTTTTGTAAATATATGAATGTTTTTGTATTATTGAAACTATGTCAATGTGTTTGTGTTTTTGAATGTTCATTTATGTACATGAAGAGGGGTAGAATAATAACTATTTGATGAGAACCTCCTTGAAGAGGTTAAGAAGATGGAGGCACAGGGCTCAATTCCACCAAGGAATGTAACTCAAATATAAGTGGTACAATAATAGTGATGTATTCCAAAAAGGCATGGGATACAAATTGGATGAAGTAGATGCATGAGTAGTGTGTGAAGTAGAAGACATGCGTGGAGGACTAGAAGAGTGAGTACTCCTAGACATACCATGTGCACTAGAATACTTGTGAGAAACTATAGAGATAGCATGTGTACTAGAAGATCCACATGGGATCTATAGACACAAAATCACACACTTACTACTTACATCATGTCTCTAAGTATGTTATTATATGCACAATTCCTAAGTAAGAAAAGTAGACATTAACAACACATGTTTTACTTTTACATTGTTTTATACTTTTGATACTCTTATTATTCATTTTTCTCAAATGTCTAATTTACTTTTGAACATTGGAAAATATGTCACTCAAATTTGTATGTTCCATTATATCCTCTGAGAATCCTAGATAGTACCACCCATTAGGGACAAGAGCACCCGGGTGCTATTGTTGCGTCTTTGGGTGCTTCTATCCTTTTCTCTCCTTTTCTCAAAATTGAAATTCCACATCATTTGTTATCTTTTATAAAACCTTTCTTATCAATTTTGGTTGTTAATGACAAAATTTAAACAAGGGAATCATATATATATGAATTACTCACTATTATGAGGGCCTCGACAACTTGAGTTATTACTTACTATCTACTAGTTTGGTAAAGAGTAACACTCAAGGACTACATTTGGGTTTCTTTACTCAATGCATAGGAGGGGTTATTTCTATATACCATCTCACACATTAATCTTAGGGGCAAAGTATTTGTATCCCACTATCTTGGTGTGAATGACACAAGGTAAACCTAGCTTTAAGACACACACACACACACACACACACACACACACACACACACAAAGTGCATGGAATCTGAAATGTAGTACAACATTTGGTGATAATCACATTGGGGTAACTGTTAAGTTTAGTCCAACTCAAGAATATGAATTATTTATTTCATATAATATTTTTTGAGCCTTTTGTAGGTAGTTATATTTTGTTTTTAGGTTTAGGTGTGATAGAGAAACCCTATAGCAAAGTCGAGTGACAAAAAGTAAAGTGAAGTTGACATTGACAAACCCTAAAAATCAAATCTATAGCCATCACCCGAAAACTACCACCCAAAGTTGGAGACCTTCTTTTCATTACCATCCTCTTCTTGTCGATAGTGTCTATACACACTTTTAGATCTCAAATTTACAAACGAAACACACTCAATCCATATCTAACATGTTCAACCTATTTTCTAGCCCAAATTTAACCTATATCTTTGAATACAAGTTAATTCACTCATATTTAAGTATTTCTTACATGATAGATATTACTTGTTACTATTATATTTCATTTGAACTTAGTCCTCTGATTAAAATTTAAATTTCTTTAAATCGGGATCATATAAGAATTAGAGACACAAGAGATAATGTGTGAAACCGAAGGCCTATTTAAAGACTTATGGGGACTATAGTTGTGAGAGCGATGTGTGCAACTAAGGGCTTATCAAAAACCTAGGAGGGCTAGAACATTGAGAAGAAGTGTAAACAAAAAAGGCCTTGTGGGAGACCTAGGAGGGTTATATCCTTGAGATTAAGTATGTGAAACCAAATACCTTTTTGTAGATACACTAGCAAAGAGGTATAAAAATGTAGAAGAATGACTAGGAAATCTAGGAGAAGAAGCCTCAAAGGGAACACTTTAAATTATGACAACTTGTTTATTATGAATAAACTTGACACATTGGTGGATGACTGATGGAATAGCCCTAAAATTATGTACCCAAGGGAGACCTAAACACAATGCACCCGAGCTAAGAGCTATAACAACTAATAATAAAATTGATGTAATAACATAACCAAATGTAATAAATAGAGTTATGTGTTGGTATCGAGGATTGGAATCAAATGTGAGCTTCTTTGTAGAAATGCTAAAAGATTGAAGTAGCATTAGAGAGAATACATTATCCTTATTATGTGGATAAACAAAAACACTACATATAGGTACTTGATTAATAGAGATGGGAATGAACAGAGTATCAAAAACAATCATGTCATTTATATCAAAGTCATTGAAACTGGTAAGTGGTGTAAGAGATGATGTGTGAGTGAAATTTCCAATCATTGCATTAAAAAGGTGATCATAAGGGGGTGGTTGTGGCACTTCACAATAATTATTGTGCACTTTTGAAGTATATTTGTCATTTGTATGCTTAGGAAGTGGATCAGTGAAGATTTTCAATCTGGAATTATCATTGGCTAGCTTATAAGATTTAGTGCGCTTGTCCCATTCAACTATATTGGATTCCATGATATCTTGAATGACAAGAAAAATTTTGATACAATGATCAATGAGGTGATCAATACATTTGTGGTAATCATACCAAACATTAGCATTTAAACTCTTACTTTGTGGCTTACTTGCATCAATCTCAAATGGTGGAGGGAGAGACACAAGATTACACTCAAGTAATAGTTTTAATACAATGTGTAGGTCACAAGGTAGGCATGTAAACTGTCATTTTGTGGGTTTTAATTGTAGCTTAGTAGGTTGAGCAATAACATTGAAAATGTCCTTATAAGTATCCTTAACATCATTAGTTTTTCCTTTGACCGTATATTTTCTAGGAAACTTGGAATTATATATAGTAGAGTACTAACAACATAATTTTTATTATTGGTAAATAGTATTTTAGAAGGTATTATACCCCGATACGTAAAAGGCTCAAAAGATAGATATTACAAAGAAACAGGCCAAAAATAGATCAAGATAATATGTGATAAGAAATCACAACAACAATTAATCTATTGCCCAAAAAAGTACCAAAGCAACATCCGAACCGGCATACAACAGCGACTAAACAGCCAGTCCACAATAAAACAACTACACATCCAAGTTAGCTGGGAGAAACAATGTTCTTGCCATTATATTTTTCTTTTTGTTCATCATCTTCCACCCATCAGAGACCTCCTTGAAAGGGAGAATAACCTCAAGAGCTTCAATCGGCAGGTATTTGTTATTTTCCATTGTAGGAGGAGGAGGAGGAATATTTTCCTTTTCCGCTTTACCCTCTGATAATGCAGTTTTTGTATTCTCAATACTCCCACCAACAGGAATTTCTTTAGTAGGAGTTTCCAAGACTGATTTGACCCCAACATTCGAATCAGCATTTGAAACCAAACACCAATTTTTTCTATCAGTATTATGCTTTTCCAGCCCATAATTCGAGGTTGTGTGACCAAGAGCAAAACATATTCGACACTGAAGGGAAAACCTTCATAATCAAGTGGTTGCATCCATGTTCGGTTTTGTACTTTAAGCTCAATGTTTGCAGGCAGGTTTTTGGAAGTGTCAAGTTCAAAAAGGATCCTAGAAAATGTTGTGTGGGTGTAATCTATTGTTTGAGAGTCAATGAAAAGAGTAGCACCTAAAACATTACCTATGGAGGTCAAGTAGTCACTGCTCCAGAATTGAATGGGTAGATGAGGTAGTCTGATCCAAACTGGTTTATGGGAAAATGATTCTATGAGTGGGTTAAAAGAGGGAAACCAGGGCTTTAAAATGAGGTAGTGTGATTTGCATACCCATAATTTCCTCACAATAACATCTTTATCAGTTTTTGAAGAAAAAACAACAATGAAAATCCCTTTAGCACATGGATACAAATCAACCTTACCCGTAAGAAGTGGAATCCAATTTTTAGAGATCCATTCATGTAGATCTAATAAGTTGGGCCATAACCCACTAAATCAGCATATCAGAGCATGTTCTTGGTAGAATCATTTAGAATCTAGAACTTTCTCCCCAAATGTGATGCTTGGGGTAGAGTCTGCAGGGGTCATGGATTTACATCCCTACATGGCATCTTTGAAGGAAATGCTAGAGTTCCCTTGAGTATTAGGCACCTTGCCAACAAGATGTGAGCCACTCTCAATATCCTCCCCAAATATCTGGTGTAAAACTCCATTTCCAACAGCAAGGGAAGAGAGAATGGGGCCATCACAAATGTCAGCACCTTTAAATCCAAACCCCATATTTTCTTCCAATCCTCTACCACCGGTACCCGGCTCAAAGTTGGATTCAGAGTTTCTTCCATGGTGTCGACCAAGGCTTGGTGTAAGGCTTAAAGGAGTAATGGATCTGCGAGGCTCAAAGGAGAGAGGGACCTGTGTTTGGGAAAGGCAAGATCAATCCATGAATTTTTTGTTTTTGGTAAATGTTCTGAACCAATCATAGAGCCTTCCTTTTGGATTCCATTCACAACCTGAAGGGGTGGCTTCCTTCCAGCACTGCCACCCTTGGAGATTCTACCATGGTTTCCCTAATAACATATTAACAACATACTTGAGTTTGTTCATATGTAAAAATTTAGCTTCATCTTCTTTGAGTGTGTGATATAGATGGTTAAATGATCGAATTTTGCAAATATGACTTATTCTCACAAAATAGAAAGCAAGTTTTATGTGAAAAGATATTGTAATTCATTATCACCCAAGATATTTCTCATCTTAGTAAGCATGTTCTTATATCGTAATACATAAATTATTGATAGGTTCATTATATCCTTATTGCATTTTATACATTTGTGCATAAGATACCATGTCCCCAATGCTGATAGAGAATTGTGCCAAAATTTGATTTGTCAAAATGGTGAAAGAGCATACAGAGTGTGTGGGGAGATCATAGAACCACTTTGTAATACAAAATCCTTAAGAATTCTAGGGAAAATATTGATGAGTACTATTATTGTCACAAAATCACTACACCCTCCTAATGGCCTGAAAATGAATCATGACATTCAGTGTGATAGTGACACATGGGATCATCTCTCAAGCTGTGGGACTTAGACTAGAGATGAACCTCCAGAGAGAGGCCGACTTCCTTTGTTTAAACTAGATGCTCTAACTCTTCATGGGATTAAGGAGAAATTGCAAAGAAATAAATCCTAAACTAGAAGTGGTGATGCACCAAAGAGCAGGGATGTTCAACTTTTGGAAGGGTTATTGTGAGTGAGATGCTAGCATCCTAAATCACTTTCACCTATTGTAACTAGAAAGGGTACGAGTACCACAAACTAGAAACACACGTTCCTTTGTTAAACTTATACAAAAGAGAAAGGACATGATTTGGTTCAGATACACAGATAACTTTATTGGAAAAATTAACACAAGCACATCTTAAGCACCCATTTTACATAAAATAAAGATAACGTAACTTCTAATCAACCAAATAGGGAAAGGTATAATCACAATCAAGAGAAAATAACCACATCACTTTATCTTGGCATATAATAATTAATCTAAAGCAAAGGAAAGTTACTCAAACATACTAAGGAATCACATTCACAAAGCCAAGAATGTCGACGTAGAGATGGCCGAGGTAACCCTGCGGAATTTTCATCCAAGAACCAACTTCGACTACTTGGGAAAGTTTGGCAAGATAGGACGTTCAACTTCCCATACATCTCAACTAGAAGACATCTAGATTCATTGTCGGGATGAGTATATCATCCGACAAAGAGATTATGAAAGATTGGACTTAAATGAAATTCACCAATATGGGATAGCTGAGATCCCGGCAGATTTGCAAGATGACAGTGAAGTATTGGATGAAGCATATAAGACCGAAGATGTTGCCAATCAACCACTTCCATGGATCGATTGGTATCAAGAGGAATGCTCCAATATAAAAGATAGAGTGGGTCCCATTCTTCAAAGGACCTACAGGTGGTTGGCTACTTTTGGGATCAAACCCAAAGGAGTTGAGAAAGTTACAAATATAGCAGCCCCACCAGTCCTAAACCCAACAGTACCCATAAAGGGAAATCGGTTGACTCGTAAGACCCCCACGGTACCAAGGAAAACTTCATTTGTTGTTGGAATTTCATCTCTTCCTCAAACTCCTATTTCTCAAGAAATACCTATAGCCAAGATTGCGGCAGAGATGTGATTGTGGTCAGCAATTCTCCTGATTATTTATAAGGTTCATCACTTCCTTCTTCTCTTCCATCATCCCTTCCTCTATCAATTCCTCCCACTTCTACCAGCATTTCATCTTTCCCATCTCCTTCTATGGCCCAAGTATTCTCATCCCTTCTAGCTCTCTCGGTTGGAGAGAATATTGGATCACCCTTCCCTCCTCCATTTCCTTTATCACTTCCTTTTTCTGCCATTCCATCTTCCAATACCATTGTATCAATTCCCACTATTGTGCTAACATCCACCCCATCCATCATTGCCTAAACACCCATGAATGTTCCCAGTGCCCTTGCCTCAACTCAGACCTTAAGTATCACATCTACTGCTCCATCTTCTTCATTATCAACTATTCTAGAGTGGCTATTCAGCAGACCCCAAGTAGAAAAAGAAGGTGCCTCTAGGAGATGTCATAGATCTCAGCATCTTGGAGCAAACACCCAAAAGATAGGCCAAGAGACCAAGGACCATGTCAAATCTGATAGTAAATTCATCCAGAGAACGGGTGATAGAGGTCGCTACTCCTGCTAAGGAAAAACCAAGGAAACAATCACAGCTGCAGATTATCAGATTTCCATATTTTCATTGGGAAAGGCCACTCATGAGGGGGCCAAACAAGATGTTCACACTTTAACTGGGGGCCCTGATGGAAAAATATGACAAGGATAAAGCTACGAAAGATGAGCTAAAGGCTAAGGTCAAACAGCTCACATCTTTGTTACGGAGAGTTACACAACCCATTTCATCTACTGAGTCCTCATCTACTACGGCCTTAGTAGTTTCAGCTTCTATTGATGACTTCTCTTATCACGAGCTTGAGAAACTTGGCTAGAAAGGGAGATCAGTAAATGGGTGGATTGAACAAATACTGCAGAAGTAAATCCTTTGATCAAGGAAGCTATGGAAATCTATAATGATTTACAGGATGCAAGGATAACTATTTAGAAGATGGATGAGGCTTTCTCTGAGGAAAGAAACAATCTAAATCTAAATCTAGCAACATGGGAAGAGGTTAGGGCAGTGGGTTTTGACTTGCTTCTTCAAGAAGGGGTGATTGATGATGCCTCAAAGTTGTTTGAATATTAGAAGGCTATGGAGTTCAGGGCCAGGTGTTACAAGACTTGATTAAAAGTTGGATGACAAGTGATTAGAAATCACATATGCCTTGAATGACATATCAGAAGAATTTGATATTGCTCATTGTAAATTCTTCAATGAGAGTATCGATGCCCTCCCTAAAGAACAGATTCAGGAAAACTTCAAAGACTTGGTGAAGCGGGATGATGATGTCACAAGAACTTTCAATTCTGATTCCATTGATAGAATGGTCTTGTGCCAGAACTTCATAGGAAGGATGTCCAAGGTCATTTTCAAACTAAAAATAATACCAGCCTGAATTACCAGAGAGATCAAGATAGCAGACATAGTAAGTCACTACGCATGTGGACCTGAAGACGAAGAGATCCAGGAATAATCAAATGCTTTTTCAAATACAATCAAAGACTAGTCAGTATGGAAGGAAAGCTAGGAGGAGCTCAAAAAAATGAACAAGTTGTAGAGCCAAATCAGGATTGAGCGGCCATGGAAGGAAAAATTCAAGCTCCAGATCGGTCAGAGTTGCAAGGTTGACTTGGTCAAACCCTTGCAATAGTTTTCTATTTTCATGGGAGCTCGTTCCTCAATTTAATGACATTTCTATTTTCAGTAAAATTTTAGTCAAGGGCCCAGCTGTAATGGCTCAGCCTAAGGAACTTATAAATAGATGAATGCTTAGAGTTCATGGATATACAATTTTGAGATTTTGGTGATTTTACTCTTCAATCTTGGAAGAGTATTTTCAGATATTTGTGAAGTCCCTTTTAATTTTATTCAGAATTGCACTCTACCATTTGAAAGTCTGAATTACTGTGTGAAATAATTATTTATTGCATGCTTTGTGAATGTGATTCCTTAGTATGTTTGAGTAACTTGCCTTTGCTTCAGATTATTTACTATATGCCAAGATAAAGTGATGTGGTTATTTTCTCTTCAGCTGTGATTGTACCTTTCCTGCTAGTTGATTAGAAGTTACGTTATCTTTATTTTGTGTAAAGTGGGTGCTTAAGATGTGCTTGTGTTAATTTTTCCAATAAAGTTATCTGTGTATCTAAACCAAATTGTGTCCTTTCTCTTTTGTATAAGTTTAACAAAGGAACGTGTGTTTCTAGTTTGTGGTACTCGTACCCTTTCTAGTTACAATAGGTGAAAGTGATTTAGGATGCTAGCATCTCACTCACAATAACCCTTCCAAAAGTTGAACATCCCTACTCTTTGGTGCATCACCACTTCTAGTTTAGGATTTATTTCTTTGCAATCTCTCCTTAATCCCATGAAGAGTTAGAGCATCTAGTTTAAACAAAGGAAGTCAGCCTCTCTCCGAGGTTCATCTCTAGTCTAAGTCCCACAACTTGAGAGATGATCCCATGTGTCACTATCACACCAAATGTCGTGATTCATTTTCAGGCCATTAGGAGGGTGCAGTGATTTTGTGACAACTATTTCATGAGAGGAATAGTCAAAACAAGCCACATATAACGATTTAAGATCTTTTATGAGGTCACCTTTGACATCATATATAGAGAGTTTATGAGAAACAAAACCAATATTCAAAGGATAAGAAACCACTTTGTGTGCAAATGGGTTATCAAGAAACTAAGTAGAATTAACAACATGAGGAAAATTAGATGCACCTTGTTGTAGTTGTAATATTTGATCTTGAATTGTATGAACAAGGGTTTTAAGAGTATGTGTGTTATATGAAGAGGTGTGTGAACCATTACATTTACATATAGGATGTGTAGTAATAATAATGGTTGCAAGAAGAGGCATAGAGATATTTTTATACTAAAAGGTTAGGTGTTCCCAAGGATGTAGGAACCAACGATGTAGGAATATTAGATGTCTCTATATGAGATAATGATGCAAGTTGATCTCTTGCAACATATAAAATAATATCAATATTAATGGGATTCTCTTATAAGAAATGTGTAAGATGTTATGCCTCATATTTCGGAAGGTCATGAGAATTATTTTTAGAGTTATTATTGGAGCCTTCACCTTATACATGATCAAAGTTAATAGTGAAAACAACATTTGCAAATATATCAACAAGAGAATAAGGTCAAGCATTAGGAACCATATTTGTATGATCAACAATATTGAAGGATAGATCCTTGTAAAAACCATGTTTAATGGGTGTATGAGGGTAAAGCGGAGTGTTATGAAGAATTTTAAAGAGCATATCCTTGCATACATGATTTCACTTGAGGTATTCAAGGAATGATATGATCTCATCATGAAAGGAATCCATTATTGCAACCAAAAATAGAATAAGCAAGCCTAGAAAGAAAATCATACAACAAAAGGGAAAAGAGGAACCCTAAGGTAATTAGGGTTAATGTAAAGATTAAGTCACAAGTCGGGTTCACAAAAAAATTTACATCCTTACTATAGTTATATCTATGTTTATGAGTTAATCACACTACATGGATGTAATGAGAGTTACACGAGGTTATTACGATTAATTAACTTCCAACGTTAATTATATATATTTAAACAATGCATTAATTCTTGCAACTAATATATATGATATGAAATGAACTTGAAAATGAAATAGGATGAGTACACTTAGTTAATTACATGTGAATATGGGTGGTTCTAGATGTGTATATTGTTGGAACTAGGAGATATACACTGATGGTGCCTCAACACTAAATTGTAGTTGAAAATTGGCCTAGTATAGGATTGTACAACTCTTCCTAGAACATCCATATGATCTTGACCTTATTATATGGTTTTAGACCTACTCTAAATCTGGTTCTATAAATTTCTAGGAGTATCACCTGCCTAGAGATGTCTATCATTCTCAAACCCTATTTTTCAATCATGATGTAAGGCCCTCTGACATTATGAGTGAACTCGTAACCCCTAGCCGTGGGTGGTAGGCTTTGTAAAAAAACATTAGTTTAGTTGAAGTGCAATAATTACATCACCAATGTCATCACTACTCGAAATAGGCCTCAAACCACACACCATTCTCCACCTAGCATGTGATATCTGAATGAATGCAACTATATTTGGCAATTGAGAACCCCTTGACAATGTTTGAGTTGAGTTTGGATCTTGATAATACTTTTTTGGGCTAATGAAATACCGCCTAGGTATGAAAAGTGTAGAAGGATTGGGTATGTAGGTATAGGGCATGTATATACACATGGAAATATAGCAAAACAGGGCACGCCCAAGAAGGCATGAAATCAGGACTTAGTCATTTTCTAGTTTGGGGTTAATTTTAGGACATGGAGTAAGGAGCACATTTTGTAGAAGACTTGAAGAGCACACAAGGTTTATTTCAAACAAGTAGAAGATGAGACATTATGTATAGTTTTGAGGCTATTTATAGGATTATACTGTAGTTGTATTATTAGATATTCTATTATCAGTGAGCTTGCATGATTTTGTATTCATCATGTAAGGATGCATGTCTATTATTAGCATGTAGCCTATTTTTGAAAGGTGCATGGGCGATGAAGGTAAATTCCCCACTACCTTTAAATATGTATTGATTTACATGTTTGAGAGGGTACCACTTTTGTAACAGATTTATATTGTTGATTTATGAGCGCGCATGACTTATGATGACAGTACAATGTATGTATGAAGCTTCTGTGTTTTATAGCAATTAATATAATTGATCTTTGTGGCTGGATATTGGTAATTGACTTAATTGAGCATGGATATTGCATGGTAAATATGAATATGGTTCTTGTTTATTATTCTTGCATATGGTAAAGAACTAGATCTAGTTTATGCACTGCAATATACTTAATTATCTTTTATGGATTTGGAATATTTGTATGATCATGCTAACTTCTTAGACAAGTTGACATAAAAGAGGGACCTGGTACCCTTGTGTGCTTCGGGTGAGTGATCGAGTCTAGGGTGAGTGATGTGCCAACACACCTTGGGATTTTGGTGATAAAAACTAGGCTACATACTTGAAATAGGGATGTTTGATTGCTTACAAATGAGGGAAGATGGCATTTTGACCTAGTATTATGCTTCATACTTATAGTGATTGCTACCCAGATGCATGTGCATAAGCTTTGACAAGATTTAGGGATCCTTGGGTTCCTTTTATGAGTGTTGTAAGAGAGTATGCCAATGTAGTGTATATGGTTTACATGTCATTAAATGAGGTGAGTTTAACTTGCTTATATAGGGTTAGGAAGGTGAATAATCATAAAAAGGCTGACCCGGGTAAGTAAATGTTTGGAAGAAGAATGTGAAATTGAAATCAAAGATGGAAAATATCTTAGTTCAAAACTATATAAGTTTTCTAGAACCAGATATCACAAGCTAACCAAAATGGACGTTTTTACACAGGACGAAAAACATGAAAAATGAAGATTGCATCCTATTAACTCGGAGTTTTTCTATGGATTTTATGCCTTTAACTCTTAGAAACTATCAACATACTAGTATGTGTGGCTAAATAATTTAGACAAGATACCTCAGGATGTACTTAGCAGGGATATAAATAGTGTGTTTGTCTTAACATAAGTGCATTGTCAAAACCAACAATTTCAAATAGTAAATTACCAAATTTGAGAGTCTATAATAACAACCAAATCCAAAACCTAGGAAAATAATGGGAATTGACTCCAAAAATTTACAATGATTACCAAAAAGAGGACCCCTCTTGATTTTTAGAATAATGATAATCACATAATTTGATTAAGCACAACTTGTGGTTTTCTAACTACATAAATGAAAAGATGCTCAAAATAAAAACCACTTTGTTTTACATGATTTATTAAAACTCGTGGAAACATATTTTTGTTTTCCCTATGTGTCAATATCTAAAATTCAATGATTATGGGCCTAAATTAAACTAGAAGTAGTTTTATTTACCCTTGTATGGAATTTTTGGAGCTCAAAATTGCACTCCATATATGATCATGAAAGATCAAGAATTACAAGGCAACATTGGATGATCTCTGTAATTTGGGTCTTGTAAACTAAGATCAACCTTCAAAGAAGGTCGGTTCCTCTACCTAAAAACTACTCCAAAAACTAAAAGTAAAACTATTTATTCCTAATATAAACATTCACAGGGACCAAGTTTAGAAAGGTATATGCATAGAAGGGAAATCCTAAGCTAAAGAGGTGATAACACCAAAGAAATGGGAAAAGACACTCTCAATGAGGGAAAACATGATAAAATGAAGGAGGAGAGGTCAAACAGTTATACCACATACCAAAACAATATTTAATCTTCCCTTTTCACACAATGCACAATAAATATGGAACCTACAAAGGAGAGAAGACATGCACAACTCACCACAATAGTAGTAGAGAGGCAATATTGTAAATAAAATTAAGTCAAATAGAGAAACAACCATAAAATCAGATTTTATTACTTGGCATATGTAAAAACCATTACAATGAAGTGGGAAAAGACAAAAACACCTTATAGAGCCATAATCTGAGGCTTCCACCATTAATGCCAAAGATTATAGATTATGGTCTCGCATTCGATTAGACAAAGAAATAACTTGAAATAGATTGCAAATAAAATATTTTAATGAACTAGAGATGAAAGAAAATAATAAACAAGAACAAGAACACATTACACCAGATTTAAGTGGAGAAACCCAAGGAAAAACTCCATTATAAAATCACTATCTTTTATTATGAATATGATACAATTTTACCCAACACTTCCACTTCACTCCTTAGCTATTTTTTTACACATTTACAGAGCTATGTCACTTTCTTGTTCAATAGCCAATACTTTTATTAATCAACACATCCTATGGATAGCTCGTAGTCTTTAATACAATCCTACAAATTCGTTGTATATAGTCAGATAATCAATCCCAAGAGGGATCACCCAATAAATTGGGTGGGTGAATCAGTCAGGACCGCTTCACTCTTTGAGTGTGAAAGACTTCACACATTAAATTTTGATCATAGAAAACTGTAATCATGTTGGGGCATGCCCAAGTGGCTAATCCCACTTGACATTATCACCCCAACACTCCCCCTTAATGTTAAGTGGGAGAAGACAATCAAACATGCCAAGTTTCAGACCCATGAATCAACAACAATGATTCAGGCTTAGCATGCCAATGAGGGAAATCCACAGATCTTCCCAAAAAAAGATTCATAAGACCAATGCTTTACAATATGAAGACTTACAATGTAGACTATGGAGCCAAAGGCATACCCATGACTAAAGCTTCATTGGGATTTACAAGTAACTTCACAAAATAGTGACACATTTACTTATTACAATTGGAGGAAGTATTGGAAGTTTGAATAGGCCATTAAGAGGTGGCATTTTCATGCACACTCCCCTCAAGGGAAACTCTGACAGGCCCAACAAGGCATAAAACTTGCAAAACTTGATAGAACATAGTGGTTTTGTGAAGATATCTACAACCTAATCTTTAGTTGGATAGAACTAGAGATCAATATCACCATTAAGGACTTTTTCTCTGATGAAATGCATATGAACTTCAATATGCTTTTTCCTTTGATGTTAAACTGGATTCTTTGCAAGAGAAATGCAGCTCTGACTGTCACATAGAAGAGTAGTACTCCCTTTGACATCCATGTGCAACTCATCCAATAACCTTTTCAGCCACATAGCTTCTTTAAGCAACTTCCATGGCACTCCTATACTCTACCTCAGTAGAAGAGATAGACATTGTTGGTTATTTTTTTACTCCAAGTGATAACACTTGCACCAAGCTTGAAAAGATATCCAGAAGTAGACTTTCTATCTACAACATCACCAACATGATCAAAATCACAATAACCAAATAATTTTGCATCATTAGAAGAAGAATAAACAAGACCAAAATTGATTGTGCCTTTGATATATTTCAAAAAAATTTTTCCATTTTCCAATGATCCTCATAAGGTTCTTGCATAAATCTTGACACTACTCCTACTTGCATAAGAAATATCAGGTCTAGTAATAGTCAAATAGATCAAACTACCAACTAGCTACCTATAAAGAGTAGGATCAAATTTAGCACAAGTTGGTTTAGGATCAAACTTAACACCAACTTCAATAGGAATGACAAAGCCTACAATAAAACATGTTAAATCTCTTAAGAAGATTAATAGCATACTGAGATTGAGATGCAACAATAAGTTTATGATCTTGAATGATAATCATGCCAAGAAAATGATTTAATAAACCCAAATCAGTCATTTCAAACCGTTGTTTTAATCTTTGTTTGATTCTAACAATTAGACTTTTATCATTGCTAGTGATCAAAAGATCATCAACATACAAGACAATAATGACAATATGATTGTTTTCAATTTTAACAAATAAATCATTATCGAAAAAGAGTTAGTAAAGCCAAGGTCTTGAAAGAAACATAGTTAATTTTAGCATACCAAGCTCTAGGAGCTTGTTTAAGACCATACAAAGACTTTTTAAGCTTACAGACATAAAGTTCCTTTCCAGAGCCTCAAATCCTTTAGGATGACTCATATAGATTTCTTCTTTTAAGTCACCATTTAAAAAGAATTTTTGACATCCATTTGATGAATCTCCCAACCATATTGGGTGCCAATGCAAGAAGAACTCTTACAGTGCTCATCTTAGCAACATAGAGAAAAAATCTCAACATAGTCAATTCCTAGTTTCTGAGTGAAACCACAAGAGCTACTAGCCTTGCTTTGAAATTTTCAATCTCTCCTAGAGAGTTGTATTTGATTTTGAACAACCACCTAGATCCTACAATGCTTCTCTTAGAAGGAGGAGGGACTAGTTCCCAAGTGTCATTTTTTATTAAAGCATTGTATTCATCCTTCATAGCTTGAAGCCATCTATCATCTTGAGATGCTTCTTCAAAGGATTGTGGTTCTACCTCATAATGGGTCATCAAGGCATGATAGGTATGTTGACTTCTAGTTAGTTTTCTAAGATTATCAGGCTGAGAGTTTTGAACAAGATTTTTAGCCCATCTAGGAATCTTAGGTTGCAAGACATTTTGGGATGACTCCCCCTCAATCTCCATCATATCTAGATCAGGATAATCAGCCTCTTGAACTTTTGTTTCCATAATGTCAGTAGGAGGATTATCAAGATCTATCTCTAGAGCAGAGGAGGGTTCATTAGGATCAACAGAGAAAGTTCTTTCTAAGACTTGAACATTTCTATTTTCAACAATGTCATGCTTGAATGGATCATAGACTCTCAAACCTTTAGTTTTACAGCCATAGCCAAAAAAATACAAGAAAAGAGGTTGGATCAAGCTTCTTCCTTTTTTTATTTTGGAATGAAGATGGAAGCAAGACTACCAAATATTCTTAGGTGAGAGATATTTGGTTTTTTCTTTGTCCATACTTCATGAGGAGTAGCTTGATGAAGAGGTTTTGTAGGTAGTCTATTTAAAATATAGACAACAGTGTTCATAGCTTCAGCCCATAAGAACTTAGGCACATTGGAAGCATGAATCATAGTCCTAGCCATTTCTAAGACAATCATATTCTTTCTTTCTACAATGCCATTTTGCTTTGAGGGGAATAGGGAGTGGTCAATTCTCTTTGAATTCCACATGACACACAAAATTCATCAAAGGATTTGCTGACATATTCTCCTCCATTATCAGTCCTAATTCTCTTAATTTTCAGATTTGAAGCATTCTCAACTAGAGCTTTAAATTCCTGAAATTTAGATAGGACATCAGACTTCTTCTTAATAAAATAAGACCAAGTCATTCTAGAATAATCATCAATAAAGAAAACAACATACAATGCACCACTGAGAGAAGGAACCTCAAGTGGACCTCTTACATCACTATGGATCAGTTCTAATAACTAAGAGGAATTTGGATCATGATGTTTTTGAAATGGTTGAGCATGTTGCTTACCACGTAGGAAACTTTCACAAGTTTCATGTTCTGATTTTATCTTAGGAAGACCAACAACAAGATTTAGTCTAGACATATCATACAAACTCTTGAAATTTACATGACCAAGTCTTTCATGCCATAGCTGAATATCATTCTTAGAAGAGGAAGCAAAACAAGATTCAGAGACAAAACCATCAAAGATATACAAGCCATTCTTCTGGATCCCAAAAGCAATGATATTTTTAAACTGATCTTTGACATACCATTTTTCTTGTAGAAAAACAACTTTATAGTTTTCTTTAGTTAGCTGAGAGCAAGAAAAAGATTCTTTTTCAGTTTAGGGACATACAAGACATTCCTAATTACACCATTTGATAGCTTAACATTGCCACAACCTTCAGCTCTAATGATAGAGTTATCTCCTAGATAGATATTCTCTTCACATTTGACCATATCTAAAAGGATATTAGGAATGCAAGTCATGTGCCTAGAGGCACCACTATCAAGAATCCATTCATTGTCATTTGAAGCTAAGAGGGAAATATACAATGCAATAGATTTCTCAGCTACATTTGCTTGCTTTTTCTTCTGATTTTTCTTGAAATTATTAGGCTTGTTGTTTTTAGCATTCTTGATTGATTTATTAATCTTGACTCTACAATCAAACTCTTTGTGTCCAAATTTTCCACATTTATTACAAGTTCCATTAAATTTGACTTTGAATGGTTGATTGCTTTTAACAGAGTTAGTCTTAGGATTAGTTTTAAATCTAGATTTAATACTAGATTTCTGATTTGGATTGAAATGTCTAGTATGAGAGGGCTTATGAGAAGGCTTATGATTTTGAGAGAATAGAGCTTGAGAAGAAGTCTCTTTTGAATCAAATTTCTCCATGACTCTCTCTTCTTGAATCAAAAAAGAAGACAAAGTGTCTAGATCAGGAAGATCATTCTCATTTTGATACTTAGAATTGAGGATTGAGATGTAATGTCTGAAATTTTCATGAATATTGATTTGAATTATGAAATATAGTAGCTTGTCTTGAAACAATTCATAGTTGCAGCCATCTAGTTGAGCTTTAATGTTTTTAATTTTAGCTAGATAGTTTACAATTTTCTCATCCCCTTTCATGGGTGTTGTAAACAGTTCTAGAACAAGCTTAATGATCTTAGACAACCTACTTCCTTCATGCATGATCTCTAATTGCTTCCATGTACATGAAGGTGAGTCTAAATGGCCTACATGCATCAAGAACTCATCTCTAATGCTTTGCAATAAAATGGATAGAGATTCTTGAGATCTTTGAGAAAAGGAGTTAAGACTTTCAGGGGTAGCTTGTCTTCCTGTGGGATGGTTTTCAATACCAGTCACTAGATCCCAGAGATTTCTAGCCATAAAACAAGGCTTTCAAACACACTTTCCAGATGCTATAGTTAGTTGAATTCAAGAGTTGAGACTTATCCATTGAAAAAAAGTAAACTAGCCATTTTAGATGCTCATATGGTAAATGAAGACAAATATAGCTAGAAAATGACTCAAAGAAGCTAAATAAAGACAAAGAACTAGCTACAAATCTTTTAATTTGTTATACCAATGCAAATAGCTCAAATTTAATAAAAAATTAGCTTGAATTGGTCAAGTTCTAGATCAATTTAACAGGCTAGGTCGTGTTCTAGTTATAAACTATTTTAAAAAAAAAATTAGCTAATAAATTAATTAATTAATTAATTATGAGCTTAAGATCATAGCACAGTTCATTAAATCTCAAAAATAGCTAGATTTGGTCTAAAAATAGCTTAAATTGGTCGATTTAAGATCAAATTTATAGAACAGAGTCGAGGTCGAGTTACAGAGCTCGGTGAGTTCTTTAGAACTCGGCTCTGAGCAGCTAAAGGATGAGCTACACAGCTAAAAACAAGATGATGAGATGGGGTCTAATTTGGAATCTTGAGAGAGAAAAGAAACTTTGGAAGCCGTGGTACAAAGACAAATTAGAAAACTCACGAGACAAAGAAAGCTCAACAAATTAACAAATAAAATAAGTTAAATAAAATCTCATACGGGGTCGACACGTGGCACAAATCAACAATACAAAGTGAGGCACGTGTCGGCTTCAAAATAGATCCTTGAGGGATGCACGCTTTAAAAAATTAAATTTAAAGCCTCTTCTTGGTCCAAAACCGATTCAAAAAATGACAAAAGATAAACAAACACGTCAATACGTGTAGCTTTAAAATAAAGCAAATACACATGTCTTTTTCAATTAGCTCACATTTCATAAATGCAACTAATAAGATAGACTGAAAATTAATTAAAAGAAATAACATATACATGTGTCTTCAATTAATTGGATCACATTTCACATTCTGAAATAATGCGATAAAAAGTCAAAGTCAAACAAGCCACTTGTCAAAAATTAATGGCTTTAAACAATTTATAAACCAAACTTGAAATAAAGTTTGGGTCCGGAAAAAATAAGACAAGTGTCATGATTTTATTAGCAGAGTCAAAGTAAATACTGACACCTTGACACAATTAGAATACGTGTCAAAAACAAATAGATCATGTTTCACAAGTCTAAAAAGTCTAACAAGTGCGAAAAGAAATACTACGTGTTGATTTTTAATTAGCTTAGACTTCACAGTTCACAGACTTAAAAAAATCCATGGAATGAAGAAAATTAGAGATTTTGTGGTACAAAGGAAAGTTAACAAACCCATAAAACAAAGAACTTGACACCATGAAAAAAATACTAAGACATGTGTCACTTTTCTATTAGCTCACACTCTGCCAAAAACTAACAGATATATACATGTCCAAATGCTATTGGATCACACTGTAATGAAATCAAAAAGACTAAGTCAAACAAGATACGTGGAGCCTTTTAAATGGCTCGCATTTTACAAATCTAAAAATGTGACAAAAAATACTTGGAGCAATTTTATTGGCTCAAGTTTCTTAAATGTCAAGACAAAAAAGCCGAATATGAGCCACTTGGAGCAGGCTCAAGTTTCGCAAATGTCAAAATAGTCTTCACAAAATGAGAAGACATGTGTAAATCCCTTATTGGCTCATGAATTTTAACTGACAATCAGATAAACAATATTCTAACAACACGAAGCAAGATGGAGCAATTTGATTGGCTCAGGCTTCATAAAAACTGACAAATGCGATGCTAGATGGAGCAATTTGATTGGCTCGGGCTTCGCAGTCAAAGGAAGTCAAACAAATTTGTCAAACCAAAGCCAATGCACAAAATTGGCCCAAGCTTCGTAAAGATAGATAGATGTCATATAGAAGCCACTTGGCACTCTAAGAGTGGGTGCGGCTTCACAAACATGAAAAGAACAGGGAAGCTACGTGGAGCAATATTATTGGTCCACACTTCACAAAATGAAAATACAAGCCAAATGGCACAAAATGATTGGCCAAAGCTTTACAAAGACAAAAATGGTGAAAAAAAAAAGATTTTATAGCTAGATGGACTTCAAAGTCCCGAATAAACTAGATCTAACTAGATATTTTGGATCCACATTCAAAAATGATGAAATGGCTATTTAAAGTGGGAAAACTAAAAAATAGCATACAGATACGATAGATTCAAGCCATAAATGGCTAAAATGAAAGAAGAAGAAAATATTTAAGCATACAAAATCTTAAATACGATCTAAGCAGCCATTTAGCCCATTTTTAATCAATATTTCAAGCAATATTAGGTGGAAATTGAATTTTAAACCTGGTTAGCTTGAACATGACTATGGAACTTTTGGGTCTCATAGATCCATCAATAAACTTAAATTTCTTTTCTCTTTCAAGTCAAAATGACTTCTAGATCGATCCTGCACACACACAATCACCATGCTCTGATACCATGTTAGATTTAGTAAGGGAAATGTAATCCATAGATCACATATCCACCATTAATGCCAAAGATTATAGATTATGGTCTCATGATCATTAGACAAAGAAATAACTTGAAATAGATTACAAATAACAGAGTTTAATGAACTAGAGCTGAAAGTAAATAATAAACAAGAACAAAAACACATTACACCATATTTAAGTGGAGAAACCCAAAGGAAAAAACTCCACTGTAAAAGCACTATCTTTTATTATGAATCTGATACAATTTTACCCAACACTTCCACTTCACTCCTTAGCTATTTTTTACACATTTACAAAGCTATATCTCTTTCTTGTTCAATAGCCAATGTTTTTTTAATCATCCCATCCTACATACATCTCACAATCTTTAATACAATCCTGCATAGCCATTGTAGATAGTCAGATAGTCAATCCCAAAGGGATCACCCAATAAATTGGGTGGGTGAATCAAAAGACTTCACAAACCACTTCACTCTTTGAGTGTGAAAGACTTCACAAATTGTAATCATGTTAGGGCATGCCCAAGTGGCTAATCCCACTTGACATTATCAGCCACCTCGATTCCTGGAATAAAATTGTGGAGGGTTCCACCTCCGCTCCTAGTTTAGAAAAGCTCTCTCCTTTCATTGTCGATGGATCCCTCTCACTACGCATTCCCTCTCACATCATGGAGGCTGCTGCTACTTCTCATGATCTTTCCTTGGTGGGAAAACTGATGGGTCCTAGACCCCCTTTGGAGGATATCAAAAATGGGCACGGTTGAAATGGAAACCTTATGGAGCACTTGAAATAGCAGCAATGCCTAACGGTTTCAATTTATTCTCCTTCAACGATGAAAGAGGATTTCATGAGAGCTCTTCTCGGTGGCCCTTGGTTTTTTGGTAGACGTGGCTTCTACCCCCAGAAATGGTCTCTAGGATTCAACCCACATATCAATCCATGACCATAGCCCCAATATGGGTTTGCCTCCCGAGGCTCCCCTAGAATTCCGGCATCCGGTGGTTATCAAGGTATTGCCCTCTCTATAGGATCTTTAATTGCTATTGATCAAGCCACTAAATCTAAAACTAGATTCATCCATGCTTGTTTCGTGTTATGAATATATTCCTCAAGCATGCTCCTTCTGCAAAAGCATTGGCCATCGGGCCTCTAGTTTCCCCTCCAAACCTCATTCAAACCCAAATCCCAAAACCTTTCCCCAAAATCTAAGAAAATTTTTATTCCTAAATCATCCTCTGCTGAGATCCCAATCATCCCCACCTCAAATTCCTTTGCTCTCCGGAAGAGGGAGAAATAAACACTTCCACTGATCCTTTTTCTATTATTGTTCCCCCTCTCTGGCCCTCAAGTCCCTCAACATCCCATTTTCTCCCTCGGCTCTCCCCCATTCCTCTAAGGAGGTTAACCTCTCCTTGGTTGTTTCCTCCTCCCCTCCTCCACCCCTGTCTTCTCCTCTATCCCTCCCCATCCCTCCCCTTCCCACTTCTGGCCCCCTTTCCTCGGACCCCCCTCCTTGAGTCTCCCCCGACCCCCTCTTTCCCCCTCCCTTGGACTCGCCATCTCCCCTTTGGCCCATTCTTTTGATGATAGTTTTAATCCCCGTTGTACAAGAAGCAGCAACAAGAAACCTGATATTGGCACTGAAAAAGTTAGGGGAAGGATTCCGAGCAATATCAAACTCCAGCAAGAAGTTGCTCTTAATGTCGCTCAAGGAACACAGAGCACAATCCCCATGGTGGTGGGGAGCAAATCCAAATCAAAGAAATGAAGATCATCTCTTGGAATATAAGAGGTCTCAACTCTCTTCAAAAGCAAAGAGTCATCAAAGATATCAAATTCCAGAACTCTCCTGATATCATAATGCTGCAGGAAACTAAACTAAAAAAAGATGATCGTCTCCTAAAAATTTGGTCGGCTGCTTCTTTTGAATCTCAACCTTTGGCAGGGAACTCGGGAGGATTATGTACCCTATGGGATCCTAGAAGCTTCAAAGGGGATTGTTTGTTCAAGCATCCCAACTTTCTGTGCATGCTCTTCCAAGAGGTTGGATCTGACTCCACTTGGATTGCCATCAATGTCTACGCCCCCAACTTAGAGACTCAACATGGAAAATTATGGAAAGATATCTCAAACTTTATCAACACTTGTGGTAAAATCCCCATATTAATAATGGGGGATTTTAATTGCCCCTTTTTCCTTTAGAAAATAGGAGGAGCTCCTGCCATGACCACCAAAGCATGGAAGCTCTTGCTGACTTCATCAGGGAGAATTCACTTCTTGACATGGACCTTCATGGATCCTCCTTTACATGGTCAAACCGCATATTGGGTAGGAACCATATTCAAAGTAGATTGGATAGATCGTTGGGCTCTCTGGACTAGATCTCTCTATTTCCTGACTTCTACCTCAATTCCCTCCCCCGGGCTGCCTCTGACCATAGCCCTCTCCTGCTCAGTAAATCACAATCTAAATATCAAGAACCCTCCCTTCAAGTTTGAGCTTGCCTGGCTTGAGAATAATCACCTGAACCTCTTGTTGCCAAATGGTGGAATATCAATATTGAGGGCACTGACATGTTTAGATTTTCCAGCAAGCTCAAAGAAATTAAAAAAAGCTCAAAATTTGGAAGTCTACGGTCTTCGGCAACATCAAGCTCTGCAAACAGAAGCTATCACAGGATTTGGCTAAAGTCTCTGCTCAAATGGAAATTGAGGGGAGATTGGATCACCTTCACCAAAAATAAACCTCCCTCCTCAGTGATTACCACAACATGCTTCAAGAAGAGGAGACCTATTGGAGGCAATGTTCTCAAGCCCTTTAGCTTGAGTAGGGGATTGTTGTAACACCTTTATTTTTGTAATTTATCATGGTAATTACCTTTCATGATGTTGAATTACAAAAATGAAGATAAATATGTTAAGACACATTTTTTTTTCTCTTAGAGGAATGTGTTGTTGATCCGACCCTTGTTTGTTGTAACTTGATACCCGAGACGAAATTATTATTGCTTGTGTGATTGCTAATGAGACAACAGACTTGTCGTATGCTTGATGAACTCTATTCGTTGATTGATAGCACACCTTGAATCAATTCCATTGATCCAAGGTATGTTGTGGCCTTCTTATGATCACTTTGTCGATTTACTTTTAAACCAGACTGAAGGTTGATATAAATGTTGCAACACCTGATTTCAGGTATGAATATCTGGTATGTAGATGCCAATGAAAAAGGTTTAATTCTTGAACCACACACCGTTGTAACGCTAGACAACGTAAGACGATAAGGGCCTGGATGCAAGTGGCACAGGTATGTGGAACTTAGGACGAAATGTCCTGCTTAATGTTGAATATGACTGTCAGGCAGAAAGACTTGATATGGAAACTAGTTAATTAAATATTAGGGGATTAAACCCTAACCTACCCCTAAGTTTTATCTTATACCCTAACTACTATCCTATATGGATTTTAGATTTCATAAAGGAGAAAATAGATATAAATTCCATTAACCTATGAACTAGGCGAATGACCTAGATATGGACTATTAAAATCCTAAACTAATCCTAACCTAAGGAAGGGGATGCATAGACCCATGTGAATGGAAAGGATAAGGGGGAGGTAGGAAATTTAATGGGACGGTAAATGAAGTCCTTATATGTACAGCGCCAAGTTTGGCAGGAACAAAGAAAAGTTGGAGGCGTCTAACTAGCTTAGAAACTAAATGGAATTTATATGCAAATTTGAAATTTGGAAACTCACCAACCCGAGTCGGCGGTGGCGTGAGGAATGAGGAAAGGTAGTGCATTCAATGCATTAATTATCTTGGACTTAGCGACCAGCTTGCCTTGGAAAGAGGATAGAGGAAAAAGGAAAATTGTTTGTTGCTGTGTGCATTTGGATTTTAGTTGCTCTGCATTTTGTTTCTCCCTGGTTCTGTCGAACCAGCTGTGTTTTGATTATTATCTCTGTTCTTTGGAAAACAAAGGCTATTCTTGAGCCTGTGGAAGTTAGTGACTGGTTGGAAAGCCTGGCCGAGGACGTCGTGGAGAGAAACAACTCCAGTGGGTGCGGTTTTCTTCGAGCCACAAGAAAAATTAACAGGCATGTTAAGCCCTTCTCCTTAAACCGCTTGCTTTTGTTTAATCATCTCATTAAAACAACCCTGCTCTTATGATGGGGGTTTTGGTTATTTGATTTGGCTGTTTTGTTGAGATGATTTTGGGTTGAGTCATTTTCTTTTGCTGTATGCGACTTAAGCATTCTTTGCATAATTATTGAGTGGAATACACTGCCCATGCTGAGTGGATTCGTTTCGATAGTATTGGGGATTCGTTCTTTATTTTATGAGTTTGTGCTTATGAATACTTTAGTTGTGCATGTAGCAATTCTGAGTTCTACGCATCCTTGTGAAAATAGGAGGATGAGATGATTTTTTTGTATGTCTGGTTGAACAATCATTATATGGATGAATACGACTTGAGTATTCTTGTGCATTTTGAAGAAAATGAGTGTTTTTCTTACTAAAACTATTAATGAACTAGTTTTCTCTTTTGTTGTTGGAAATCTGAAGCTAATGGTAAGTGGATTTTATTGTGTATTATGGATTCGGTCTTATGTAAACAATACTGATAAGGAGATTGTTTTTCTGAATGTTGTACGTGAACGGTTTTTGAAGAACCGTGAGAATAATAGATGGAACTATTGGGTGAGTTATTTTCTTGAGGGTATACAACGCATAGAATATAAATACTTGGAACAGTGGGCTTGTTTCATCATTTTACTCTCACTTCCTTTTTAAAACGATTAAAAAGCATCCGTGTTTGGTTGAATTCCATGAAAGACTTTGTTTAAAAGAATTAATTCTTGATTCTGGAACTGAGTATCTAGATATTTACTAGATAGATTAGAGTTCACTATTTCAGTCTTCTTTGGATTGGATGATGAATTATTTGCATAAATATGTGATTGTATACCTATATGAACTGCCCTTTAGATTTCTTGCTATTTCATCAAGGCTAAACTGAAGTGGAATTCTTACTTTGAATGTTTGGAAAATGATTCTTTTTTTTTTTATTATTATGAGGAAGCTCATAATTTTGTAGCTGGTCTGTACATTCATGTTGTTCAGGTCTAGCTGAAATGTTGGTTTTGATGAAACAATAGCTGATAAAACTAGATGTGCATTCTTGCTTGTCTATATCTAGACGTGAATGTCTGTAGAGTGAAATGTTTAAAAGGAAATGATTGCGTTTATAGGTTCTTTTGGTACTAATGTTTACGGACCAGTTGCAATGAACTCTGGTCAACATTTTGGAAAGGTAATAGTAGATTTTGAATACTGAAATATACTATTCTGAATGAATTATACTATTGGAATATGTCTGTTCTAAATAATGGGTATTTGGATAGACAGTGAGAAGAGGTGATATGATCTTTCTCCCTTTTATTCGATTATTGATTTTCATTCATTTCTCTTTGGACTGTTATCATTGATTGATATCACGTTTGGATTAAAATTCTCAGTACAGCTATGAGGAAAGGAAAGAGAGTGTGGATGGATAATTTGAATTAATGTTCGTTTCTTCTCTCTTACAGCTGAAATCTATAATTATTATGGATTAAATTTTGTACTGCTTTGGTTTAAGCATCTGCATTAATTGTTGTTTACTTTTCTCTTCTGTGTTTGATTGTTTGAATTCCGATGAGTTGTATGAAAGCAAAGGAAAGTAGTTCGGTTGAATCTTCAGTTATACTCTATCTTTTGAAATTATAACTATTGTAAGGAATGGAAATTATAGCATTTATGCTAGAATAGCAGCTTTGCAAAATTGTGTTTGGAGTTCTTACGAGATGTTGTAATCTGAACTGTTTAATGGAAATTACTCCTTGTAATAATTATTTGTGAAAGAGGCGTAATCCTTTGTTTGATTGGGATGGTAATTAGATGATTTAGTTGTTATGTTGTTCATCCTTTTTGGTACTTAATTCTTGAATGATGTTCATATTAACGTTTCATAAAAGCAGGTTCTTTTATTGAGACAGCTTAATTAAAAGCACCTCATTTTAATGACAAGTGCTTAATATGCTCACTTCAATGAACTAACCCGCAAGTAATTTTGCAGATGAAACTTGAGTATAAATGAAGACATGGTTGTTTTCCGATACTTCCTTGATTAACTGAAGATGGATTGTATTGATAGCTATTACTCCTCCACGAGGAAATGAGAAAGGAAGAAGTTACATTCTTCTATCTTTATGAGTTGTAATGTTGTTTGATTTAAACAAAGTCCACTGCTTGGACCGCAAATGTATAGATTGTAAATTTGATGGATGAATACAAGTAAAATTGTGATATTTTCAATAATCAGTATCAGTTTGATATGGTTGAATAAGTTTGAGAATATAACATTATTCCTTGACTTGGAATTATTCAAATGTTAATGGATGAATTTAAAAGAAATAACATCTATTCTTTACCTGAATGCAACTTTTACGTTGAAATGTGTAATTAGTTCATACTTGGGTTAAGATGAATTTTGAATTGACATTAAAAGATTTAGATAAAAATGAAATCCTAATTGGAAGGTATTCGGATTAGTTTGAAAGCTAAGGGATATCAAATAACTTAGGGGCAGCCAAACCTTGTATTCGGACTCCGTTAATAGCCTCAAATGTTTAAATTCAGAAGATAAAGATATGGGAAATCATATCTATTGTTAACAGACCTTAACTAAGTAAGGTTAAGGAGGATAAATGAATAAATTCATTTAGAATTAGACCTCATTTAAATGACGTCTAATAAGATGGAATTCTGAATTTGTTTACAGTTGTGGAAAAACTTGGCTAAGTTTAATAGGTTAAACTTATTAAGTTTATCGATAATGGACTGATTAGTCCAAAGATTAAGAAAGGAACCAAGAAGTGAATATGCAACCCTTCGGTATGAAGGAGGAGATGCATATTAAGCTAGAAGACAGATTAAGTCTCTCTTAGCTACATACAACTGTAACAAGAACAAGGATAAAGGACCAAGATGGTCTGAAAGTTGATCTTAAATACTAAGATTATAACCAAATCACTATTGAGTGGATGTGTACCCTTGATGAGAGAATTCCGTAGGACATTGACATTTTCCAGCTACAATATGGTGTCTTCGTGAAGGCAGGGCCTTCATGATGACACAATGTTATAGCTGACATATTACAATGCCCTCCCGAATTAAATCATCAAGTTTACATAAGCTGGATAATAAGTTCTTCGTTGGGGATAGGAATGTGATCACATATAAGGAATGTGATCACGTATACGAGTGACTCTAGAGGACTAAAGGTAACTAGACACACGATTCATCTAGGAATGACACCGTATGTCTCAAGGCGTATCTTTAGTTACCATGAGTAACTTCCTATACTTGTTCATATTGCTAGTTGAGGTTAGAGTTTGACCTTAAATGGAAGGACTGGCAGAGACCAGGAAAGACCATTCTAGATAACAGACAAAGTGAGGTGAAGGACGTATTCCATTGGTGTGTATCACATCTAGGAATATGATCATGCAAAGCATGTGAAAATCTTTGGCCAAAGTATCGCAAGTGTTGGTTGCGTTGTCCTAATCACCTAGTTTAAGATGTAGGATGTCAGATGAATATCAGTAATAGATATTCAGATAGGCTTCTTAAATGGATCACTTCGATAACTGGAAATGGTAAAAGAACCCTATATATTCATTATACTATGCATGAATTAACATGAAGGATCGGTAAGTCGCCGAGTCATGAAATGAGAGATCGTTGAAACTCCGAGCCATAAAGTGGGAGGTCGGTAGTTCTTCGAGTCATTTACAACAGCATATGGTATCTGTTATATGATTGATTGGCACTGAATGTGTGTTCCATATTGCAAATATGTGAACAGAGAACATTAGTTTTAAAAGGAAATTGTGTGATCCAAACTGCATTAATTGGACAGAGAACAATTATTAAAACTTGAACGTGTGTTTGAATTATATAATTCATAATAGGGAACGTTGTATAAAAAAAAAAATTTCCCTTGTTCTAGTATCTTAAAATGGGGATGTTACAATTGTAACACCAAATTCTTTCACATCACTACCTCTAAGCATAAGAGTAGAGACAAGATCAGAGAGCTGGTGTCGTCCTCGGGTACCCTGTTAACATCTAAGGCTGATATTTCCAATGAGCTTGTCTCCTTCTATTCTAACCTCCTCCAGGTCGATCATCCTCCTTCAAAGCAATCAATGGCCTCTATGCTCCAACATATCCCCCAGCTTGTGTCTTCTGAGATGAACAATAATCTGATCAAACCTTTTGCTATGGAGGAAATTCACAAAGTGGTCTTCACCATGAAAAGGGACAAAGCTCCGGTCCGGATGGTTTTCCTGCTGCTTTCTTCCAAGTGTTCTGGGAGACCATCAAGCAGGATCTCTTCAAAGTGGTTAATGAGTTCCAGATCAGTAACAACCTTCTAAAAGAATGGAATACCACCTTTGTAGCCCTTGCTCCCAAATTTCATATTTTTAGGCCAATCAGTTTATGCAACACCGCTTACAAGATTATCACTAAGATGTTGGCTTCTAGGCTTAAACCCCTAATGAATGTCCTCATCTCACAAAACTAGAATGGCTTTATTAATGGGTGGCTCATCCAAGGTGGTATCATTATGGTACATGAGGCTATCCACTCGGCCTATCACTTGAAATCCCCTGGAATGATCCTAAAGCTTGATATGCAAAAAGCGTTTGACAGAGTCAGCTAGCCTTTTATAATTAGGGTCCTGGAAAAATATGGTTTCGATAAAAGATGGTGCAGTTGGGTCTTCTCTTGTATTACGACTCCTTGCTTCTCTATTCTTATCAATGGAATTCTCGGCAGATTCTTCAAAAGCAGCAGAGGTATCAAGAAAGGTGACCCCCTGTCACCCTTTCTTTTTGTTCTTATGGCGGACTCCCTCAGCAGAGCCCTGGAGGCAACTAAAAGTCAGTCTGTCATTTTGGGTCTGAAAATCACCTCCAGCTTCCCTTCTGCCACTCATAGCCAATTTTCTGATGATGATTTTCTATTAAGTGTTGCCTTTATGATTGAATCCCGGATCTCATGGATATCCTATCTCTTTATCAAGCAACTTCTCAGCAAATAATCAACTTCAACAAGAGCAACATCTCCTTCATCAACACTGCTCCTAGGACCCAGAGAAAGATTGCTGATATTTTTGGATGCAATATTGTGGACCTCCCCACCTCTTATCTAGGCATCCCCCTCTTCCATGGTAAGCAATCTAAAAATATTTGGAATCCAATCATTGAAAGATATCAAAAATCTCGTTGCCTAGAAAGGGGCTCTACTCAGTCAAAAACTCCAACTAGTTAAAGCCACCCTCCAAAGTCTTCCTACTTACTTCATGTCCCTTCTCAAAGTTCCCAACTCGGTGAAGGAGGTGGTTGAAAAAATCCAAAATCACTTCCTGTGGTCTAGGACGGAAGAAAGAAAGAGGATCCATCTAGTCTCCTGGAAGGAAGTGTGTAAGCCGACCTCTCATGGTGGGCTCGGATTAAGAAGGATGGCTGACACGAATGTGGCCCTCCTAGCCAAACTAGGCTGGGATGTTGCTAAAGGTAACTCTCATTGGGCTCAGCTTCTCAGAGCTAAGTACCTTGCTAATAATGAAGATTTCCTCACCTCAAATCCAATTCGAGGTTTGGCCATTTGGAATTCTGTTATTAGTTCCCTCCCCATTATTCGGGCTAGCACTAAATGGAGATTTGGAAATGGTAGACTTATTGACTTCTAGTGGGATCATTAGGTTGGGGTCGAGCCACTTGATCGCAATCCCTCATGGGATCCTGTGAAAAGAAGCCTCATTAATAAGTAGGGAAGGTTAGTTTCAGGCTATTGGAAGGTGGTGAATTCCATTCCCTCCTGGAATATTCAGGTTTGGGATGATATAAGTGATCAGCAGAGCATGCTCCTGACTTCACTTAGAACCATGCTCTCATCCATCTATATCCCCTTCTCCTAGCCTGAAGATGAGCTAATTTGGCCCCTCTCCCCGTCTGGCTCTTTCTCGGTTAAGGTTGCTTACCTTTCAATGCATTGTACTGACTCTGGTCCTCCCCTCACCAAATTCTGGCCGAAGGAGATCATCCCCAAAATTGGTTTTTTTCCTGGCTCTCCTCTAAGAATGCTTTCCTCTCTGAGAAAATCTGAAAAGGAGGGGTTTCTCTCTTCCCACTAGATGTGTGCTTTGTACTAAGGAGGTGGAATCCTCTTCCCATCTTTTGATCCACTGTCCCTTTTCGCAAGTTATCTGGCATTGGTTCTTATCGTGGATGGGTGTGTTCTGGACCTTCCCTGAGTCCATTCAGGACACCCTCTCTCAATGGAGCTCCCCCTTCACTCACCCGGCCCTGGTCCTGGCCTAGAAACTTCTCCTCCCACATGGCATATGGGGCATCTAGAAAGAAAGGAACAGAAGAATCTTCAAAGACCAGAGTCTTGAACCTGATCGGGTGGCTACCCAGATAGCTCTAACTTTCCAGGATAATCTCAACTCTCACCTCTGGTCCAAATATCAGCAAAAAATCCAAATTTGTAACTCTCAGGAGTGGCAGCGGCTGATTGGCTATTCTTCCTATAAGTAAAGCCACTTCCTCTGATCGGGGTTTAGTACGATGGCTTCCTCCCCCTCCGGGCTAGAGAAAACTTAATACGGATGGGGCCTCAAAAGGAAATCTTGGTAAATCAGGTGGAGGATCCATTCTTCGTTGCTCCTCCGGTTCCATCATTACTGCCTCTGCTCATAATCTTAATTATGGCACCAACCATCATGTGGAAGCCATGGCCATCCTCAAAGGCCTTGAGCTGGCTATCAAATTTGGTGATGATCCTCTCCAAGTTGAAAGTGATTCCCTCAACATCATCAATCTCCTACAGTCTATTGATTCTGGTCAATGGTCAATCCAAAATATCATAGCTGATATCAGAATCCTACAAAGGAATTTCCAACAAATTCAGTTCCAGCACGTCCTCCGGGAGGGGAACAAAGCAGCTGGACCACTTAGCTAACATTGGAGTTCTCCTTGAGAGTCAACAAAGCTAGATGGACAACTTCCCGGCTGATCTCTTCCAAATTACTCGAATGACCTATCCCAATGTTGACTGGTGGAAGGGTGAGCTGATATGGGTTTCAGCAACGCCTTTATGGCCTCCTCAAAAGGCAGCAGTAATAATGCTTCATTTATTATGAAAATACCTTTGGCACTGAATCATTTGAAGAGTGAGATGTGTTATGATGTGGAGGATTTCTCGCATGCATGGTGTAATTCCTCCCCTTAATCATATGATGAACTGGTGGGAGGGTAATGATGTCGAAGCCGATGGCTCCCATGCCTTGGGTGGGCTTTTTAAGGACCTCTAGCGTTCTCTCTTTTTGCACTCTTTCCAAATTTCTCAACAATATGGGTGGCCAACTAAAGCGAATTGAGCCTACTGCCTACGACACGATTAAAGAAGATGAGGAGGTCTGGAACATATTACTTTGGAAAATGGTATCACTACTTTCCTTGAGAGAATGGCGGGCTACTCGGCCCTGGTCTCATATGTTGTTATGGCTTCCTGGTCAAAGGGGCATGTCCAGATTGGTAATACACATTTTACTATCTCCACCAATGCTATCACTGATGCCACGGGTCTTTCGGCGTCGGCGATATATATTTCAAGCGCTCACTGCATGCTGAAATGCAAGATTTCATCACTCCAAGGGACAAGCTGGTCAAATATCTCTCTGGCTACACTCGTGATTCCCTGCCTCCCCCATGGAACAGAGTTGCTGAAGTCATCATGCGTTATTTCACCATTGACGGCCACTATCGTCTGGTCTACGGCCCTCATTTCTTCATCCTTTCTCATCTGTGTTGGGGAAAAAAGATTAATCTGGTGGCTTTCCTCTATCAATCTTTAGAGCACTCTGTCACCGTGGTACATGATGAGGACGGGGATATCCTACATCAGGGCTTACTATATTTTCTTTTTTTTTGATGCTTCTTCACATGCCGACTTAATGTACGCTTTCCCCAAAACTCGGTCACTATCGTTGTTCTCCCTTACCTTCCCCGTCCCTCCTCCACCTCCCTCCGCTCTTCTAGATGCCACCATCACTTGCACCTTTCTTCTAACTCTGACTTGGATGTCACCATTCTTAGCCCTCCTCATGTTGTTTCCAAGCCTTCTAGCTCCCCTTGTTTTCCCCACTCCTTTCGTGCCTATTCTTTGGAAGGCACTGACACCAGTTTTAAAGTAGTCTCCTAGTCTCTAGCCCTAATACTTCTCTTGCTGATGACATTCTGGGCCTCACCAAGCTCTATCCTGACTCCCCGGCCTCGAGCAAATGGAGACGAACCAGCCTATGGACGACCCCACTTCTTAGACTGTTGGAGACATTCCACTCTTCACTGACAGTGAACCTCTTGTTGACACTCTGAAATCTTCTCCGAATTTGGATTCAATTCCTATTGAGCCTATGATTGCTGACTCCCAGAGGGATGAACGCAGAGTCGATTTGGTGTCCTCTATTTTAAACAAGCTCCAACGAGCCTTCAATGCCTTGAAGGCCTGGGAGGCCTTCACTGATTCTACCAGGAGTGCCATTGCCAAAGATTGCTCAGAGCTCATCACCCTTGCAGAATAGCTTGCAGAGGATTCGGGATCTCCCAGAGCTAGAACTGTTGTTACTGAGCTGAAAAATCTCTTCTGATGTTCTCCTCTTTTCTTCTGCTGTCTTTTTCATTTTCCCTTTTTTTGGAATCTCCTAGGGTACTTTTCCGCTATGAACTATTTTGCTAATTCTGGCCTGAAGGGATTTTTTGTATAAGGTTGTGGGACCTTCTAAAACCCTCTTTTTACCCTATATATTCCAAAAAAAATAGCAGAGATGCAAGGAATGGAAATAACAATAGAATTGTTCCTTTTCTCCATAATAGTCCTATTTGGCCAATACGGCCCCAAAACCCCCATTTTCTTTGAAAAATGGTTAAGTCCTGGCCCGGGAACTTGACAAAGAGGAAAGGAATGTCCTTGAAACATTAAGATCTGTCCAAAACATGATTTTTCCCTTTATCGTCAATTTTTCCAAATTTTACCTTGTTTGACATGCCCGAGTGTAGTACCCATGTTATACTTCAACAAACTAAGGGATTTTTTTATATAAACCTTTAATTACCTTTTTATGCCTTTAATGATTTTCAACACGCAATAGATAAATCCAACATAATAATAAGTTTATAAAATCCCTTAATTATTTTTATGTTGTAATGAATAACATTATTACTTAGATCAAAACTAAGTAATCCAACATTATTAATATTCTAGAATCCATCTTGACAACATACATTAACCATGTGCAACTATAAGATCAATCGATCTACTTGATCTCCCTTAATTACTTTAAAGGAGCATGTATGCATTGTATACCTTTGGTTAAACCTTTTTATAGGTCCTGAGATCTTGCACATCTTCTTTGTGTTAACCAGTAAAGTATGAAAGTAATTCCCTCCATCTCAAAACACTCTTCAAGAATAAATGGTTAAAATACAATGCAATCAGTAATTTGTACTACTATGGCTATAGTTTTCTAGTAAGGCATTGCAAGTTTAGTTTCATAACTGCACATAAGCCAAATGAAACTTGTCTTCCATTCACCACACTACCATCTCAATATAGTTATCAGGATTCTTTTTTGTTGATTAAGTATTTAACTTTCAGTCAAGCATTTTAGCTAAGAATATAAGTTTATCTTAATGAAAGGTTGTTTAGTAAAAACCTATGACATTCCTTTTCAGAAGAGAGACATAGTAACTTGTTGAGTTACTATCATCAATGAGTATCTCTCATTGTACTTTTCATGTTATAGGGGTTGTTAAATAACATAGGATAACCTGTCGTGTTATAATCATACAAAATTTTCATAGATATAGTTACGGTCATATTTATATTCACATAAGTTTAACGTTCATAAATAATATATCTCTTAATTATTATATGGTCATCATAAGCCATTAATAAAACAACTTATTATAATATGGTATACCAACGATATGACTAAGTATACATTTCACCATATTCCTATTTGTGCCTTGTAAGTCTACAACACCTTTGACTATCCACAAGGACAATATAACAATAGTAACGATTACTATAACTCAATCATTAACTTATAATTTATCATTGTTGTATTAAAATCAGCACTTAATCACTTTTAAGTCTGATTAGGTACTATGGTAAATTTACATGGTGTCATCATATTTATTATCTGTTGTGTACCATATTATAATTACTCACTCTAAATGAGGTAATAATCAAATATGATGTCCTTGTAAACTATTATGTTATATATTTGTATATTTTTTTTTCATAGGACAACATATAGTTTACCTATAATACTCGTAAACCATTACAAAACATATAAGTTCATTCATGGTGAACTAATGGAACAACATATCGTAAAAGTGTATATAACAATTTTAGTATCTCGCATGTATACTTTATGTGTTGTCATGGTGTCATAAGTAGTGTACTTGCTTATATTAAGGTACATCGACACTACTTACACAACTACATGTTATTGTTTCCCCGTAATGTGTTACTCACATTAATGATGTATTTTTCACCTTTATGAACTATAAATTTTGTGAGGATTGTTAACTTAATAACAATAACTCACTCAAGGACATTGTTATTATTAGCACCCCTATTTGTTTTTAGCTTAATTATGATGATAATAATATAAGGGTTATTTATATCATAGTGACATCTATATCAAATTGTTAGTTGCATATCTTCATAATTTAGACATTACTTGCATAATGTCATCCTTTCGACACTAACAAGGATATTACAAGTTCTAATGTACTTTTCATCATTCATGAGTAGTTTATTTAATAATTTTAGTACGTTCAGATTAATTAAGTTCATTTGTACTTTTCTTATGATTACAATGTACCATTCATACTTTGTTTGCTAACGATGTATTTATCCTTTAGCAAAGGTACCATAAAAACATATATGATTTACATAACGGGTATACATTATCATAATAATGTATGTTGTTGTTGTTAAAATACAACATTATGTTTCCTTTGTTTCATACTTATAAACTAGTATATATCATCTTGTTTATTTATGGTGAATTAATGAAACAAATATATCTTATTAACATACTTATCTTCTATAAGTACAATGTTATATTTCCTTGTTTTGTCTTACTATTTTCATCCATAATCATCAAATCATAATGACATCTTAAATCAGTTGCGTTAACAAATTTAACATCAATTTACAATAAATACTATGTTATAAAATCATGATACAAGTATGTCACTTTACGCATCATAAATGCTCAAAACAACATTCATTAATTAATAAGACATAACAATAAGTACATAGTCCTAGGGTGATTATCGAAAGATAATGATTTGATACATTAGGACAAATTTCCTTATTCAATCTGCAAGGTAATTCCATCACACTTAATCAAGTATGTATACAATCATTATCCATATCTAAATCAGATAATAGAAATCATCTCATGAAGAATCACATGTAAACCAATCTAGTTTAGCACTTCATAATATTTATCCCATCATGCATGGTGTAGGATAGATAAAATGGTATACATGGTTAGTTCAATGAACTGACATGGATTAACAACTCTCAATCATGTTGTTACATTATGAAGTGGTGAATATAATAAGTTTAACTTATAATGGAAATAATATCTTCCTCATACCATATTAAGTCTAAATATATATATGAATCTAAAGGAAGTGAAATTATTAAATAATACCATGACTCCAACAAACATCAATTCATGATCAACAAGTAGTATCTTAACATCTTTACTACCATTAACATCTTTGAATTCAACATCACAAAAATAACCAAACAAAGTCTCATTCTTCAAAACTAATAACAAAACGACATGTAACCAAAAATCATTTACCCTATGATAGTCATCCTTGTACCTAAGAATATTTTTAAATGAAGTAAACAGAGTTCCATTCACAAGAGGATAATTGATAGGGATATAACCCCTCATTAAGGCTTCCTGTTGGTATTTGGGTAACATTTTAGTGCTTTCCTAGTGGACTCTTTAATTTAGCCCCATCAGCCTAGATCTCTTTGAAAATCCAAGTTTGGATTGAGCTTCCTCATTTCCATGTTCATCTCTAGTATTTCCTTCTAGAGATAGTTAAACCCATTGGCAAGGTGATATGCCATGAGCAAGATCATTTTTTTATGCCCATCCCAATAAGTGGGTTTGTGTCGAGGTTGGCCTTGTGAAATATCTTGCAAGACCACTTGGAAATTCAAGTGGGATCCCTATGTATCTCTCAAAAGGTGGTTTACTTCAACCTTCTCAAGACTTGCTTTCATTATCAAGCCCTAGACAATTTCATTCAATAATTTACTCTTATAAATTTTTCTAAACTCATGGCAATGCAGCCTTCGGTTTCTAATCCCAAAGGAAATCCTTCGAATGATGGTTGGACTACAATTGGGAATAAGAAGGTTTCAGGTGAAAAATCCACTTTCGTGATGACACCTACTCCCTCTCATTCCCCTCCTCCATCTAAGGATAATTCAAGTCTAGGTCCTTCTCCTTCATTAGTTTCCACTCCTTTCAATCCCTCGTAGAGAGACAAGTTTTTCCTTCATAAACAGTGTTTTCTCATATTTTAGCTTCAACTTATCTACCTTTGTGTTGCTCACGCAATCCACCTTAGGAGGTTTCCCATAGTTCATAAGGAGAAAATGGGGTCAAACGCCACTTCATTCATGTTGATATTTCTAATTCAAACCAGATCCCACTTGCTAATAATTTTACAATCCTTGGCTTAGAGGATGGCATTCTCAATGGTCAGGGGGAGCTTGACATGTCTGAATTTTCACAAATTTCATTTCTTGGAATGTCAGGGGTCTCATAGATCCCTCTCAAAAATACTATGTATGGTTAGCTTTTCATCATTTCAGTAGGATGGATATCGTTTGTTTACAAGAATTTAAAATCTCAAGTTTTTTGCTTCAAAATATGCTAAATTATATTACTCCTAATTTTTCACATTTTCATACTCTACATACTGATGGAAAAGGTGGTGCGAGTATTTCCATTGCCCCAAAATTTAAGCCTTAATCACCTCCTCGGGCCATGATCCTTCAAATTGGGTCGTGTGGGTGATTATGGTGATTAATGATCTTTCTTTTGGTATTCTTAATGTTTATGCTCCTAATGATGACACGGAAAGAATGACGTTATGGAAATGGTTAGGTGATAACTTACCTCTTGCCTATTGGTTGGTTTGTGGTGACTTTAATATGATTGAACATCTTGATAACAAGCTCGATTCCCTCCCTATGTGGTGGTGTGTTGGCTAGCGTGTGACTTGGTATTACTTTAAAATTCATTGGAGGCTTTCTCGATCATATGCTCTAATAGTGGCAAGAATTTAAGGCTCAAGCTTGGTATACCTGGACCAATCTTCAAGAAGGATGCGATCGGGTTTTCAAAAGGCTTGATCATGCACTTCTCTTGGAGTAGCATATCTTTTATTTTGACATACAAAGCCTCTCCCTTATTAAGGTGTGGTCAGATTTTATCTTTTCATATCATCATTTGATCTATTTTAATATTATATATAGTGGGGCCCCTTTCAAAGTCCCATCTAATAAATTCTTTCTTAATGTTTCCTTGTTGAGTCACTCGGGGTGGTCCCTCTTATTGCTAAAATTTTTAACATGGTACCATGTCTACCTTTACTACCAGTTGGATTGAGTGGTGGGAAACGATGATTCAACGCACCATCTAATTCCTCAAAAAAATTTGGTAAACAAGATACTTGAGTGTGTAAGCATGCAAAATCATCTCTACACAAAGAATTCATGAGGGTTTTTATTCTCCTCAAATCCAATCCTTTTGATACCCCCTTCAATTATAGGCTATCAACATTTGACATAGGCTCAAGCTCATGGAATCTCACTTGGCCCGTGGTGCTCAAATTCGGTTAAGGTTGTATTGGCGTAAGGTGGGAGATAAAGCGTCTAAGCATTTTTTCAAATCCTTTGTGTCAAGCATGTTTGTGAATAGATTAAAGTTATTCAAATTGCTTATAATCAGCTCACAAATTCACCCGAGATTACTAACACCTTTCTGGAACACTATCAGTTAGTTTTCCAAGCACAAGAGTTCACTAATGAGTGAGCAGCTATAGTGCAACAATGTATTGAGGTGGTTCCTATTGAACTCTCTCCTTATGATTGTGCTCAATGTAATGCCCCTCTTACATTGGAGGATCTATTTGCTTCTCTTTTTTGCTTAGCTGATGATAAATCTCATGGGTTGGATGGATTTCCTAACAAATTCTACAAAGCCACTTGGTCTTTTGTTGGCCCAGACTTGCTTTGGGTCTACAATAAAGTTCACCAATCCAATTCTTTATGGAGATTCATCAATCAAGACAACATAAAATTCATCCCTAAAACCTGCAATCCTCAAATGATTACTAGTTGGCGGCCTATCACTCTTTTGAATGTTTATTCCAAAAAAAAAATTTAAGGCCCTTTTTATTTTCATTGACGATTTGTTGCCTAAGATTGTTTTACTCGAAAGCGAGATGATATTTTTCAAATTTTTCTATATTCTGTTAATTTTATCATGCGGCGGGAAGAAATGTAATGGGGTTGAATGTCTCTCGCAACAACCCATATTTCTTAAAATTGACGTTGAGAAGAGATTTAATGTAATTTGAATTAAATATGATTTCAGAGTAACTAACATTATTTGATAAAATACAAGTGCTAAGTGCTCAAGCAATGCAAGACTGTAAGAAAATGGAAAAGATAGGTGACTTAACTTATTTATATGTGACCTGTAGATACCATGGACTACGTGTATACTAAATCTAATAGGGAATGATGTCACAAGAGGCTCATTAAGAGTTATGTAGCTCTAAATTGATTAGAATAGGGATGCCCATAAGAGGACAGAGGTACTGGACACCGGTGTCTAACTCTAGGCATTGTTGAATGTGTGAATATTTGGGATCTACTTCTTTTCTAAGGGTCCAAGATTGTCACTTTAATCTCTACTTTATCATGTTACCTTTGTTGTTAGGGATTTGATCACATATGTAACCTACAAACAAACCCTAGCTACCTACACAAACTCATAAACACATAAAATTTAAATGAAATATGTAAAATGTGAAGTCGGATGACTCTCGACAGTCCCCCAAAGAGTGAACTTATTATCGAGCGTTGCACTACATTTCGAATCCATATAGTTTTGTGTGCTTGTGTGTGAAATAGTGTCCTTAGGTTTCCCTCATGTCAATGACACCAAGATAGTGGGTTGTATCTAGATTAGATGTAAATGTGTGGTATGGAATTCAACATTTCCCCTTCCTATGTAGTGTATGCAGCCCAAAAATGTAGTCCCTTTGATGATAGCGATAGTGATTTTAAAAAAAAAATAGAATTTTGTATAAACCCTAATTGTAGAGTCATGTATGATAAATAAATGTTAAAGTACAAATTTGACATGAGTAATAAGCTATAAAAATATAAAACCCTAAGTGCAAGAGAGGGGAAAGGACTTCATTGATTTACGCTTGATTCTCGAGACTGTGCAAATCAAAGAAATTGATGAACATAAAGGGATGACTTTTGTAATCGTGCACGATAAATTTTGTAACCATTGGATAAGCTTGGACTAGGGCACCTAGGTGTCAAAGTCTACTTTTGGGCACCTGTGACTACGTAGGATCTCATAACCTAATTTTTTTGGTGTCACCGGGTAGTCATTGTTAGTCATCCGTATGTCACAATATGATCGTTGAATGCACCTATAACCAAGTAAAGATATGTTGACCTGTAAAACCCTCAAACTACATCAAATCCCAAAAATAAAAGATGCAATATGGGGATTTGTAATGACCTTAACGGTCACCGACTAAGTGATCTTATGACCAAGCATTGTACTATATCTCATACTCTATGTAGTTATTGTACATGTGTGAAATAATCATGCCCTAGGAAACACTTGTGCAAGTGCACTTGATAGCATGCGATAGCTAGATGTACCAATGTAAATAGATGCATGGATGACGAATTGAAATTCCCCTTCCAATGAAGTGTATGTAGAAAATGCAATCCCTTGTGCCTTGAATGAAATCTAGATGGATGCCTTTGATGTTAGAGTAGGTATTTACCTTAGCTCATGTTCACCTAGGTACTTTATTTACCTTTATTGTATTTATCCTCACCCATCTATGTGTGGATATTTCTTTTTATTTATTTAGATATTAGCAGGATATTATCTAGTTGTTATGTATAGTTCTTTCCTTGATCTATGGTATTGACTAGTTCTTTCCTTCATCTATGGTGTTTACTAGTTCTTTCCTTGATCTATGGTATTGACTAGATCATTGATGTCTAGTTCTTTCCTAAATTTTTGGTCTTAACTAGTTCTTTGATGAACTAGTTCTTTCCTTGATTTATGGTTTGATCTACGACCTTGACTAGTTCTTAAATTGTTATTCATTGCCTATATAAGCAAGGCCCATTCTCATTGTATTTCGTTGAGATCCATAGTAATATATGATATTGCTACTCATTTATTTGCAAAGGTTTTATGAAAAGTTATTCTAGAAAATTTCTTTCATCTTATTGATTGTGGTGTTTGATTAGAATCGAGTTCTTGACTTAGTATGATCTGGTTATCGCTTCCTTTTATTTTATGCTCTTAGATGCCTTTGGATGTAACCTTAGGTGATGATAATAGATGCTTAGAGCTTGGTCCTTTATTTTGGTCACATAACTATGTATTTATATGATTCCCTTGTTTGAATTTCATAATTGACAATTGGAAGGCTGACCCATAAGAAAATAAGAGGCCCAAAAAGAGTGAGTAAGGTAGAAAGAGGTCAGGGGACACCCAGAGAGGATGAGGGAACCTAGGTGTTTGTGTCCTGACTGACATCTAGTGTCTAAAGTCATAAAATATAGGAAAGTAAAGTTATGATTGGGTTGTAGGGTGTGTGAGACCAAAAACAAAGCAAAGAGGCCAAAGATAGCTATCAATTACTAGTTTTCTCACTTATGAATCATATGAATGCAAGTATTCTTTTAGGACCTAGAAATGTACCCAAGTGCATGATTTTGTGTCTACATTTTCCCCCACTTTATGTTGTTGAGTGAATACTTAATAACATAAAGTAGATAAGAGATGCATACCTAATAACCATGTAGAATGTGATGGTGATAGCATGCCAAGGAGACAAGTGAAAGTGTGGAGTGATAAAAATGAAGTGTGGAAGCTAAAAAGAGGAAGTGACCCTAGGGGTGAAACGTATTATGTTGTACCATGTTGTACCTATTATTGTGCTTGATGTAGGGTTGTTTATTATTACGTATTAAGGATGGACCTGTAAAATAAGAGAGAAAGAGTAATCAAAGTCATGTATTATGAAAACTTTATAAAAGTATGTAAATGTGTGTAAAAGTAGTAAAAGGAAAGTGTGCACCTGATGATCATGAGTGTAAAAAGATAGAAATATGTCCTGAAAACTTTATAGAAGAACGATTTTTTCAAGCGATCTCATGCCAAGAGCAATTTTTTGGGTGATCTCACGCCAAGAATGAGTTTTTGGGAGATCTCATACCAAGTGTGAGTTTTTGGGCGATCTCACACCACAAAAAAAGAGTGTTGGGGAGAGAGGTATAATTTTACTCTCCTTCCATGACTATTTCCCAAATTATACACCACTACATATGGTGTGATCCATGTTTAGTTTCGAGTTATACCATATTTAGTTTTATATTTGTTCCATGTAGAAATGGAGAAAGAATGCATTCTACTTGTTGGAGGCTCTATGAACTACTAAAAATTTGTGTTTATATGAGAAAGTATTTGTATCTGCCATATAAGGACATAGGCACCTAGGAGAGGTCATGGGCGCCTGTGTCCTAGTGTCTATAACTAGGCACTGGTGTCTACACTAAATTGAGGACCCAAGTCATATGTTGGGCCATTTCTAGAACTCGTCTCATGTTTTGTTCATGTGCTGAAATATATTGTGTTATAGCTCTGAGTTGTTATATGGGGTGACTAATTCACCAAATTTTTCCCCCTCATTTTGGGTGCATGTGACATCACTAAGAGAATGCAGCCAAAAGAGAGGACCTGATGTTGATCTAAAATGTGTACCCTATAGTGGGAGGGGAATGTGCATATTAGAAACCAAGGCACATGCAAACAAATTGGCTATATACATTTGTCATTAAAAGAAGAAGAAAACATGTTAAGGAAAAAAATGTAACCACCAAATGTGGGGTAAGTACAGCAAGTTGGGGAACTAAAAAGTGGACAATAAATCACAAATTTTACAAATCGTGATTGTAGTTTATAAACCATGATCACGGTCTATTTCATCATGTTCGGGAAATTCCCAAACCTAAGATCGCAATCAAGGTTCCCTCATTTTTCCCCACCATTTTCTCCAAACCATGGATTTTTTCCATTGTTGACACTCGCACTTTGCATTACCCTTCCAAATTATAATTTTTTCTTTTGGATCATGATAATTTACACAATGTCACTGAGATAAAGAGGTAAGCCCTCATTTTTTATCAATTTTCTTACATTTTAGGTTTTTTTGTGGTTTTCATGGGTTTTTCAATCTTTTGTTTATGTATAAAATTTCTTTGTTTTTTCAATTTCTCAGCAAGCTACTAATCCTCCAATTCCTCCACTTCCTCAAAACCCTCCAAATATTCCTCCACCTCCTCAAAACCCTCCTCCGAATGTTCCTCTACCTCCTGTGGCTCCTACCATCCCCATAGAACCACCAGAACCCAAGGTGATATCATTACAAAAATATGAGAAAATAAAATTGCCATTCAAAACCTTATTCACACTATCAGACAAAATCATTCCACAAATCCAAGCCGCATGACTTTAGCCAACACACTTCAAACATTGATTGGTAAAGTTGACACTACAACAAACCAAATAAATAGATGAAATACTTTTAGAGATTATTCTAGGCATGGTATACAGACAAATTATCACATACGACCATTAAAGAAAAAAAAATTGGAAAAGACTACATTTGTGTACTATTTAAGGACCCCATAACTAATGCCCCCCTCATAACTAATTGCAACCGGTTCCCTATCCATTGGTGTCACGAAGACCAGAATAAGAACAATTTTTGGGACCGATGGTGGATGGTTTTTTATTATCCACCATGCAACAACAATGAGGTTCCTCTTTATTTTTTGAAGAAATTATATTGTGAGTTTGTGCTTAATGTGGTTCCCAAGTATTTTGACTTTTCTAGGTTTTACGGTTTAGGAGGTGGCTTTGCACATACTAGACCATGTGCATGTATTGTAGTTGGTCAACCTTGCATGCCTCGCACCCAAAAACTCCCATAGCCTTCAATTATCCCTCTTACAAGTGAAGAAGGTTGTGGATATAGACACACTACATGCATTGAAGTCTCTCACTTACACTCTAGCCTAGTATAGTAGCTAGATTGCATCTAGCAATGTTTGTGGAGGTGCCACTTCTAGCACACCACACCCGGCAATTCATGTGGTGTCATATGCACTTCAAGTGAGACATCCTTTGATGGGTCATAGGATCTCTTTTTACATATGAGATGATGGCGTATGTTTTTGGAAGTGTTGGAAATATCCCCGGTCTTTCACAGTAAATTTCACATAAATAATATATATATATATAAGTTTATTTTATTTGATATTTTAATATATATATATACTTGATTACGTCATACTTGTGTAAAAACTAATATTTTTTTTAATTTTAAACAACAAGAGCTGTTAAGGACACATCTAGCGTGGACATCCTAGCTACTACAACCCATGTTACAGTGTGTACAGATGTAAGTTTTAAGTTACTTACATTTCAAAGTTCATTTGATTACACGTTTATTATTAAATACACATTAATGTTCATGTATGTGTTTCACGTGTACATACATATTAATATGTTTATCTTTTTTAAGTAGGATCTAGGTGGGACATCATCTACTATGGGCACTAAGGCTATTGGCATGCCTCATGTTACTTTTACACAGGTTAGTTTCATATATTTTACTAGTTAATGTTCAAGATTATTTAAATATTAATAACATACATATCTATATGTGTTCTAGAATTTAATATATATGCATGAGCCTTAGTTACTTACAACATTCTCCTGGATAGTTTTCAATTAATTTTGATCTACATGTTGTTTGTACAACTTATGACTACCGCACAAACTCCTCCCTTTATGCGAACTGTGGAGGTTATTGTTGATGTTGCCATAGCATCTATAGATCCACTCACATAGGTACAATTTTTCAAATTTGTTAAATTTTGGATGAATGTTTTGTTAGTGCAAATTCACATCACCCCCAAAATGACCTATGGATCGACTTTTCTAAGGCAATGTCATTTTGTGTGAATGCACAACATGGAATCTTTTCCCCAAGTGTGGGACTTGCAAAAATGGGAAAAACTCTCCAGATTAAAGGTTGGTTCCTCTACTCCTTTGATCAGATGTATGCATGAAATTTGTAGAGGTTTAACTCAAAATCCTACTCTAATTCTGCCAAGGAGACAAGGATAGAAGAGAGAAAAGAAGATAAAACTAAACTAACAAGGTGATACACCAAAGGAGTGGTGAACATCTATTTCTGTAGATTGACACAAATTATAAAATGCAACACAAATCATGCACAAATTGCTAAAATTGTAATGAAGGATCAGGATAGAGAAAACAACACAAGAAAGGATTGAAAATTCATTCACAGAGCTTGCATTGTCATTTCCATTTTTAAATACAGTGCATTACAACAAAAAGGAGGTAGAAAACATGTTGCAGTCCTAAAAAAGGTCTAATATTCCACAAATCCACTTGCCAGGGTGAAGGAGGGAGCCTATAGAACATAAAAAATGTCCAACCCTTTACAAATGAGCCAAATCTAGCTTTTAACAATGAAAACCTAAGTTCAGGAAGGAGAAACACGGGAAAAATGAAATGAATGATTCAACAACCAACCAAATCCATCAAAATAGCATGGATACCCTTAAAATTTCATTCCCCAAGATTTTTGACCATGCTAGAGAAGAATGGAAGCCATATTGCATTAAAAATGGTGGTTGAATGTCATTTCTACTCTTTTCCCCATGCCAAAGGCATTTTCTCATTTTTCTTTCACTAAACTTCACCAAAAAACAAAATTGAAGGTTCCATCATGTAGAGGACTTCAATATCTTTCTAATGACACCAAAATCAAGAAAAAATGAGCTCTGGATCGAAAGATATGCTCCCTTGAAGATTTAGGGCAAAACTACGGTAAAAATCGAGGTGTAAGGGCAAAACCCAAAATTTTTCCCATTTTTTGAATTTGGGAAAATTTCCCAAAAAGCTTCGCACCCCCTACTCCACTACCATGTGGCGCATTCCCATTGGTCTATGGGTTCAAATGACCATTTTACACTTTTTTGAATTTTGGAAAAATTTCCAAAATTCCTCCGTGCCCCCACCACTCCGAGACACGTGTCATCCTTTGATTTGGCGCGGGCCTGAATCAATTATTTTTCCTCTACGGGCCGCGGAAAAAATCTTCCTTTGCACCATTTTTAACACTTGGGAAAAAATTCCAAATTATTTCCATACCTCCGACCTCTGATGCAAACCAGACATGTGTCATCCTTTTATTTGGCCATGGGGATGCGTTCCAAAATCCCATTTCCTCCTCGGGCAAAGCTTGCGGGCCAATTCTTTCCTTTGCGCCATTTTACTATTTTGGCAAAAAGACAAAATTTCCTCCACCCTCCAAATTCTACCAACCTCATGGACACGTGTCACACTCGCATTCGTGCGGGGTCCTGGGCCAAAATTTTCATTACGCCATTTTTGGAAATTTTCTTAACTTACCCTACCGGTCCGACCTCCGCCACCATGTGGCAGCTTTTCCTTTGCGGGCTCGTAGAAAAAATATTTTCTTTGTGCCTCACCCATTCCTTAGTGATTTTTTCCATCTTACCTCTGCTAACCCACCATTCTGCCACCACGTTGCATGTCCTCATTGGTTGCGGACCTTCCTAGGGAAAATTTCCCTCAAAAACTCCGCCAAGCCATAACTTGCAAAATACAAGGAGTTAGAAGGAAAATTTTACCTTTCTAGAAAGGTGAGAAAATTATCTATCTGATGAAACCATTTCTAGAAAATTTTGAGTGCCTAAAAAGTAAAAAAATTGATTGAGGCACAAGGAAGGAAGGAATGAAAGAAAGTTAGCCAAAAATAAGCAAGGGGCTTATTTTGGATAACATGTTTTCTTATTAAATCTACAATATCAAATTGTACATGAAATATTTAATTTGAAAATTTTATTTATATACAGATCTAGTACAAGTCGAGTGCACTACCACGACCCTAGACACTCCCTCATGAGTCTACCCTTGACCTCGCACTGCATCGATCAATGAAAAATTGATGGGGATTATGAGATTGTAAGATTTCACATACATTAAAATTTCTAAGTTTCTAGATTATTATTGTGAGCTTGAATAATCTCACCCCTTTTTCTTTGAGTTTTACCTTCAAAGTCCTTGTGTCCATTTAAGGAAAATTCATGACTCGCATCATGTGCAACCTAGTCTCTATTTTGTGAAAATCCCCTTTTATGGTTGAGGATCATAAAGGTATGCCATCATTGGAAAATCCCTCTAACTCTTTTCCTTTTCAAATGTTACCTCACTTGTCCCAAGTATGAATTATAGGATGCAAAAATTTCCATGAACTTGGTGGATGGTCAAAGACAAAATTCAAAACCGCTAAGAGGACAGTCCCTATGGAAGAAAGGAAGGGTTTCCATGTGTCTCCCGATGCACCTTTGAAAAAGTAACAAGTCAAGCCCCCAAGTTGTGAGCATTCACCACATGGCTTATGCACAACAAGGTAGTCCCAGTAAGCTGAAAAGTCAAAGAAAGGGGAGAGTGTGGATGTTTCCACGTGTCACCCAGAAAATTTTAGAAAAGGGAAGGGCCCATGGAAGGAATGAAATCCCCGTGAAGTGAGAAATAAGCCCCTGAGAAGTGATGTTCAGAGCCTCACAACTCAAGGATAGTGTTATGAACTAAGAAGACAATGCGAGGAGGGTTGTGAATCACCATGAGATAGGTTGTCTCTTCCAGATGAGTTGCAATAGGTTTGAAATAATGTGATACACTAAGAGGATGAGGAAAAGTGCATGATTTCAAACCATTGAAAGCACAATAATGGTTTATTTTCATTATTGGTGCTAATACTAAGCTAAAGAGTCCATAATGTAGGAACATAAAATAATTACATGTCAAAAGGTGAAAATTTAGATGTGACATCATTTGAAAGTAGTCTCATATATAATTCAAAATGGGGATTCTATAGGGCCCCACCCATGGTAAAAGGGTCCATTTACATAATTAAAATAAAGGCATAAAAGACAAACATAATGCTCAGAGACCCTTCATTCCTTTGTAAGTTTCCCCCTGGTGGAGGTAATTTGTTCAATAGCTTATTCTTCCTCAACATGAATTCATCAGCCTTGTGTTATCTAGGATAAACATGATGGACCCTATTAAATCCCATGACATCCCCATATCCATTAATGACTCAAGAGTCATTCTTGGTTCATTCATGATTTTCTCCAGCTCAATCTTCTTCTGGTAGGAAGATACCCAGTCTAGAAGATCCAGGCCACCTGTGAAGAATGTCATCTTCCCCTTCCCTTGTGAAGGGTAGACTTGTTGAGAATAGAATGAGAGGGAATGGCTGGAGTGGTTGAAATACCAAGGACTACATCACGGGGCTAGGAGGAATGAGAGACTTTGAGCTAGATTCAGCTTTCCATCTCCTTGTAAAGGGTGGATGCTCTCTTGGGGAAGGGATTGGCCGAGGACATGAGAAGCCATGCCTTGATGAAGGAACATAATGCCCTAGAGAGTGGATGACAAACTAAAAACCTACCCTTGTTTTCCCAAGTAGAGGATATTGTTTCTCTTGAATGACGAGCAGATATGGACAACTCCTCTTCTCCATCTGAGATAATGATTGGGGGATGAGAGCTTGATTCACCCCTTCTCTTTCCCAAATATGGTGCTAGCATTGTACTTGGTTGTGAGGGTATAGGTCTTATCTTCCCCTTCTCTAGAGAGGAAATCCTCCATTCTAATTCATCCACCTTGTGAGAAATGGCAGGCACAGTGTCAATGGAAGATTTTTCATATAACACATAAGATTCCTTGGAATCTCCTTTAATACAAATTCTTCATCACATAGGAATGGACACTAAAATTCATTTTCCTAGACACTTGAGGCCTCCTTTCAATCCATAATTTCTTCAGGTCTTCGGGAGCCTTCAGATGTTCCCATCGAAAGAGATGAAAATACATGAATTGAAAGGTTGTGATGAAGACAAGATTGATCCTAATTAGCCTTGTGAGAAGTGTGAGCTGGACTTGCTTGATAAGTCAAGGGTCCTCTGGTGTCTCCTACACATTCTATGTCAAACAAGGCCCTAATGAAAGCCTCATCAAGACCACATAGATTGAAGATTTGATTCAAATCTTCTAAAAAATTTCCTTCAAACTATTTTCCACAGTACTTTCACCATGTCACTAGTAGAAAGTTGTAAAAAAATTCCTCACTTACAGGATAAGAAGAGAAATGCATCTTGGTAATGGGATAAAACTTGGGTTTTATAGTAGAAGTGGCACAAATTGATTGAATTGAAAGAAATCATTTACACCCGATAAAGGAAGATCTTTCTCAATCTCACACGAGGAAAATTTAAAGGTTGAAGTGAATCCGAAACAAGCATGATTGATGAATTAACTAGATTTGACAAGAACCATGGGATAGTTAAACCAAGAAGATGTGAGAAGGAATGCACAACACCCAAGATGTATCTTTGGATAGTAGATGAAAAGTGTTTGTCACTTTAGGTCACCTCAGAGTGCTCAAAGGATATCATAAGCAACCATCCAATCACCAGGTGGAAGGAATCATGAAAACATTAGTCACAAGCAATGACATGATATTCTAATCATATATGATAAGAGAAAAATGAAGAAGGCCCATACTCTTTACACTGGAAGGCCAAATAAAATATTTTCATAAAAGTATCATTGATACACCTAGAATTTTGTAAAAGAAGAATATACTTTGAAATATCCACATTTTTTTGGGGAAAATTGAAAATAAAATAGGGATGGAATTGTATAAAGGTGATGAGAATACTCTCACAAAAGGGGGTTAAGATTTCTGAGAAATAAAAAGAGAAAAGAGAGAAGAGACTGAAAAATCCATTTTCCAAAAGACTTGTCTAAGAAACTTGTTAATTTCTTGAGCCTTCAAAATAAATCATGTCAAGATGGTTACAAGTGTATAACCATTGACAAGCATTGAGACTATAAATGAAACTTTCCTTGCTTGATAAATTTGATGAGCCCTGAGTTAATTGTGTTAATCATGAGCATTGTTGTGTCTTCTTTCAATTTGAAGATGTTTCAAGTAGTTATTCATGTTCCCATGTCACAATCTTATGTTAGGAATTCCTCTTAATCACACAATATCTTATCCTTGTGGTAGTATTGTGGCATTTTCAATTGTGTTGTGAGAAGAGCTTTCATTTCACCACTTGCATAATAAACAATTTAAATTCACTTTACTTCCATTTTGTTGATATAGATTGTTTGTTAGTCTATGAGTGTATCTTAGGCATGATGGACCAGGGATTTTTGATGTTTAGTTGAGTCTTTGACATGATATTTTATGTTAAATTCTCAAATAATGTGTGAAACCATGCATCTTTGGGCTTCCATGGGTGCACATCTTCTAGTTAAAGGTTCATTGTTAACTATTTGAAAGTGTTTTATCATCTTGCTTGGCATAGACTTTTCCAACTTTTGTTAAAATTTCCAAGGAATTTGGTATAATCAACTTTATCCTACTTAATTCCCCAACAAAATCCATCTATAAATGATAAATCCTACAAGAACTACCCCTTTTTGCACTATTTTTCCATAAATGCTAAGGATATTTGTTGAATTTACCCATCCTTTACTCAAAATATGTAGGAGAAATCAGGTTTTATTGTTGTCTTTAGTAACCTAACCTTGTTTAGGAGACATCTTCATTCTCTAGGTGACAACTCATGTGAGAGTTAGATTATGTTGCATTGACCATGTCTTCTCAAGGTTTTCTTTCAATATCATAGAAGGAGAGTCAAATATTGTTGATCCATTTATATTCCTTACAAATACAGGTTACAAAATGGGTCCTCTCACCCTGGTTGAAGGCAACAACCTAAAGTAGGAGGGTAGGTCATACCCTCAAGCATGGTGTTATCCAAATTTTCCAAGCTCGAGTGACAAAGAGTCAGTTAAATCCATCCCCAACTACAAAAAATGACTCAAATTCTGATCTATTTGTCTCTAAGCATCCTACTCTCACCTGTTGATGTTGCTCGACTTCAAAGGAGAACCATTTGGGTACCAACACCAATCTAGCACCATTGTTGGGAGTATTTGTAAAATACATATGCATACTGACCTTTGGTAATGATTCTTACATGTTTAGATGCAAATACATTTGTTTAAACATCATCCTTTGTTAAGTTTGTGAAGATTTAGCAAGATCAAAAGTTCATTGTGTAATATTTCCTGGTTTAAGTGAATGTTGCACTAGATTTGTATTTACTAGTGATAAATATTGACAAAGGATGATCAGATCTATCAAGATTTTATAGAAATTGAGTATTGATAGGCACTTGACAAGTTACTTACAGTGCTTTTTGGCATATCTAAGGTGAAAATCCTTGGTGGTGACTCCATTTTGGTTTGAATTTTGGTAAATGTCAGTGTCTTAACCTTTGTCAATTAAGATTTTTGTTAATATTTGCAAAATGGAAGGAAGAAGGTCTTTCTTTAACAAGGATCCTACTAGAAAATTGTTTCTAGAGCTTGGGAAAACAAATCCAAAAAGGAGACAAGTCTAGAAAGCATTGGGGGATCAAGAGTCAAGAGAGAAGGTAGTACCAGTCATGGAAAGTGATCAACCTATAGTTGAGGATTATCCTACATCTTCAAATAGTTCAGAATCAAATAGTCCTCAGGTGAATTTAAATACTCCAACTAGTGAAGGGCCATCATTTGTATCTGGAATAGGTGTCCCTCATTTCTTTCCTTTATCACTCAAGACTGATAGGGTTTTTGTGAAACCAAGTCACTAGGGGATATTTACTTTGAAGATCATATGCACTGTATCCCAAAGACCCTTGGTCCCACACTATCTTAATCCTCTTGTAGGATCACCTCCTCAAAATAACATGGCTCAACCTCCACCTAGACCTCCTTTTTTTGTCAACACATTTGGACCAATAAATTTTAGAGGCATGGTTGGGTATCCTAATGTTGTACCGCAAGATGTAAGAAATAGGTTGCCTAAATTTTAGGAAATAATGCCATCACTTGGTGATCAACATTTGAGACTTTTTGTTAATATGATGGAGGATTTTGAAATAGAATATGAAGATGTATATATAAATTATTCATTCATACTCTTGAAGAAGATGTGCATGATTGGTACAAATATTTTCTAGATAACTCAATAGATTCATGGAATGAGATGAAAAATGCTTTCAGATTACAATATGGGGATAAGACAGACCCAAGGTTCCTCTTGTCTAGAGTTTGAGAATATAAAGAAGAATCCCAATGAGTCTTTCTAGGACTTCAATACCATATTCAATAAGACTTTAAATAGACTACCCATAATTTTGAGGCCTAGTGATGAGTCTTACTTAATTAAGTACTTTGATGCTTTTGACAAGAAATTTTCTTATTATTTGAGAGATAAGAACCCTAGAAATTTAAGGTAGGCTTTCACAATGGCCTTAAAATCAAAAAAATATATTAAGGTAGTTGGAAAACCCCCTAAGAGGGAGGGTGTCAAATTGATTAATCCTGATAGACCTCAATCAAACAAGGTAGTGGATCTGGAGGAGGTTGTGAAGACTTTGGCCGGAGTAGTTAAAGAAATATCTTATAAGCTTTCCAGAGTAGAAAAGGGAATAGGAAGTTCTCAAGGTCAACACAAACCACAAGGGCCAAGATATATTTGGAAATCATCTTAGGGGTGATCACAAAATAGATGAAAGAGGAAAAGGACCCATGGGGTCAAGAAATAAACAACAACAACCTAGAGAAAATAAATAGATCCTTGATCCTTTGATTCTAGGGTTTCATGGTGGAAGAAAATCATGTTATTGAATGGTGTGATAGGTGTTTTTTTCCACATTCCCCTTGTGAACCTATTGAGGAAGTGGAGGAGACAAATGATGATGAGACTTATGGTGATGTATGTATGATGGAAAGCCCTAAAATCCATAGCAAAGAGCCACTTCAACTAAGCTAATAAGTGTCAAGACTATAGAAAGTTTTTGGGATTACATTCACCGGGTATTACCTCTTCCTCTTGATGATGATATGAAGTTGATATGGTGCAAGTGTTTGATTTACCTAATCATGATTTTGAATATCTGAGGGATTTAATGATTAAGAAGTATGATGGAGGAATTCCTTCTAGGAAGATATGAAACTTTTGATGAATGTAGTTGTTTCTCAAGAAAAGGAATACAATCTCAGAAGTTGAATTGTTAAGGAGGAGGACTACAACCCAAACCCAAGACTCCACTTCTTACCAATATCCCAAATGAGTCTCCTAAGAAGGATACACCAACTAAGGGTCCGATTATCCCAAATAGAACTTGTACCCCAATTCATGCCCAAAATGTAAAAGGTCTTGTACCACCATAAGAAGGAACCATTTCTCTCCTCCTAACATGATCTTACCCAAATATGTCCCATGTGATATTGCCCATATTTTGAGTCAGATAAAATTCACAATTCCTATTGTTGAATTACTTTGAATCCCTAACATAGAAAAAGAGAATTTGAGTACTTAGGGTTCAAAGAGGATGCACTACCCTCATGTAAAAATGTGAATCATGTGGATACTCCCCCTATCATTGCAGAAGTGGAAGTACCTCAAGTATTAGAGGATTTGGGAGAACCACCTAGGTATATTTAGGGCACTTCTCTTGTTGAATCCCAACTTGATGTTGACCCTTTTTATACTACTTTAATCATAAAAGATAGGTTAGTGCACAACTACATGTTTGATTCAGGGCCTCTTGTAATGTGATGCCTCTTGAGGTAATGAATGAATTGAATATCAAAGTAACAAAATTTTTGGAAAGTGCACTACTATGGATTCAAGAGAAGTACCGGTGATTGGGTATGTCAAAGGATTGGTAGTACAATTGGCATCTTATCCGGAAAGTGTTTAACCATGAATGTAGTCATTGTGGATTGTCCTACTAAATGGGGAATGTTTTGTCAAGGAAATGGGCTGCTAGTGTTGGAGGGAGTGTGTAGATGGATTTTTCATATGTGACTATACCAATAGAAGGAAATCCTTGTTAGACTATGTGTGGAGAAAAAAATAATGTTGCATCTTGATTGAGGATCCTAAGAATGCATCCTATGAGGTGTTGTATATTGATGTGGATGTTGATAATTTTATGGTTATGCATAGATTTTAAAGAGCATAGCATTGAAAAATGTAAGTGTCCTGAGTGAATTGGTTCCCCTTGGATTTTGATGTTTGATGGAGCTTGTTCTAAATTTGGGAATGGTGTTGGTGTTGTCCTAATATCTCCAAATCATGAGGTTTTTAGTTTTTCTTTTAAACTCATATTTGAATGTACTAACAATATTGCAGAATATGAAGCACTACTTTTGGGTTTAAGGATTTCTTGAGGTATGGTATTAGGGACATTATTGTTAAGGGAGATTCAGAATTGGTAGTCAAGTAAGTTAGGAAATTGTATGCAACCAAAAATCAAAGAATGAAACAATATAAGCATGTAGTTTGGGATTTTGTTGAAATGTTTGATTCTTTCAACATAATTTACCATGATAGAAAGTAAAATACTACTACAAATAAGTTGGCAGTATTGGGATCTAGATTTGAAAATTTTACAATGTCTCCTTACTTGTGAGTATGATATAGAAGTGTTGACAAGACCATCTATCCCTGACAATGTCAAACATTGGCAAGTTTTCAAAGATGATGCCCAAGTTTAGAGGTTTCTACAAAATAAGGAGAATTTACAAATCAAATATAGATTGGGAACCATGATTTTTATGTGTGATGGTAAGGAAACTCTTTTTGGCCAAGAGGTTATTCAATTAAAAACAAATACAATTCCAAGAGGGTTAGTTGCTTTGGAATCAAATTTTGACAATGTTGATAGGGTTGTTCACAGACACATGTCCATGTTTCAAGAGATGTAGAAGAACACAACTTGGGGACTAATGATAAACCTAGAAAAATATGGTTGGGTAGTAACTTGAGTAAAGAAGAAAAGTCAGTCATATGTCCAGTTGTTAAAAAAGTACCAGATTTCTTGGCATGGTCATATTCAGAATTGAAAGGCATATAGGAGGATCTTTTCCAACATGAAATACCTTTAGAACCCAATGCCAAGCCATTCAGGAAAAAAAAGAGGCCAATTAATCCTCTCTTGTCTTTGAAAATGCAAGAAGAACTCAAGAAACTCAGGGATGGAGGTATTATACAACCTACGAGATATTCTTCTTGGGTGGAAAATTTAGTACTAGTTAGAAAAAAGAATGGGGATATAAGACTCTATGTAGATTTTAGAAATATGAATAAAGCCTCAATGAAAGATAATTATCCATTTCCTAACATGGATAATATGTTGTAATTAATCATTGGGTCAGAACTATTGTCTACATTAGATGGATTCTCGGGATATAACCAAGTGGTTGTGAAGCAATCAAAATGAATCAAAACTACTTTCACCACTCCTTGGGGTACTTATGTGTACATAAGAATGCCATTTGGTTTGATGAATGTTGGTGCCACCTTTCAAAGAGCTATGGATGTGGCATTCACCAGATATATAAGTGATTTTATAGTTGTATACCAGGATGATGTGACAATATTTTCAAGAAAAAGGGATGATCATTTGCAACATTTGGAAAATATGTTACAGAGGTGCAGGGAGTATGGTATCTCATTGTTGAATCCTAAAAATGTCATTTTGGGGTTCAAAAAGCCAAGTTTTTAGGGCATATCATATCAAAGGAAGGGGTCATGATTGACCTTGAGAGAGTGGAAGCTATTGGGAAAGTTCCTATCCCTAAGAACAAGAAGGGTATTCAGTCTTTTTTCAGCCAAATCAATTTCATAAGAAGATTCATTTCCAATTTTGTGGAAATGACTATCCCTATCACGAAGATGTTGAGGAAGGATCAAATTATTAAATGGGAGGATGAAGCTATCCAAGCTTTCATCGGGATCAAAGAGGCATTAAAAAACCCCCTATTTTTTAGTGGCCCCTGATTATAAGAAGATTTTTCAAATTTTCTCTTTTGCATCTAAAAATACCATCACATCTGTGTTATTGCAAAAAATGAGGAAGGAAATGAAAGGCCAATTGTTTTTTTAGTAAAAGCATTGTAGGGAGCTGAGTTGAAGTACACCATTATGGAAAAATAGGATTTTTCCTTGGTTAGAGAAAAAAAATTTTTAGGCCATATATTCTAAGCTCAAAGATCATAGCTTATGTTCCTCATACAATGGTCAAAGACATTTTATCAGAGATGGAGGTTTCCAACAAAAGATGCCATGGGTGAAAAAATTGCAAGAATATGACATGGATGTTTAGACTACTAAACTAGTTAGAGGTCTGGGCTTGGAAAAGCTAATGGTTGAAAGCAACTTACAAGTGATGGAAGTAAATGAGGTAGAAGGAGGAGATGTGGAGATACATGAGAAATTGATCAATTCTATATGGTACAAAGACATCATATTCTACCTAAGAAACTTGGAATGTCTAGGGCATCTAGATAAAAATCAAAGAAGGACACTCAAGTTAGCCTCCCAAAAATATATCATCACTGATTATGGGTTGGCCTAGAAAAATCCTGAAGGGGTTCTTCTCGATGTGTAATGGAGGATGAAGCCCTAGGTTAATTTCAGACTTTCATGGGGGAGTGTGTGGGGGGAATTTTTCTAGAAGAGTAACTACCCATAAGATACTGAGGGTGGGCTATTGGTGGCCCACACTTTCAAGGATACAACCTTGTTGGTAAAAAATGTGAAAGTTTGTTAGAGATTTTTAAGGAAAATGAAGGCTTCTAGTGCTCTCCCTCTACAACTAGTATCAATTGAGGCTCCTTTCAAGTAGTGGGGCATGGATTTTGTAGGGGAACTATCAGAACCTTCCTAGTGTAGGCCACAAATGGATATTGGTGGCTACTGATTATTTCACCAAATGGGTTGAAGCTATCCCCACCAAGAAGGTGACTCATCAGGTTGTTATTGATTTCATCTTGAATCATATAATTTACAGGTTTGGTGTACCCACAAAGATAGTTTTTGACAATGCCATGAGTTTCTGAGCCAAACCATTAGTTGTTATGTGTGAATAATATGGTATAAACTTAACATATGCATCTAATTATAACCCAAAAGGAAATGGACAAGCTGAATCAAAAGCAAAAAATTTACTAAAGATAATTAGAAGGACATTAGAAATCAACAAAAGAAAGTGGGGGAGCAGTTGAAGTTTTTTGTTTGGGCAGATAGAATTACTACTAAGAGAGCCACTAGGAAAATTCCATTCGAGCTAGTTTATGGAGTCCAAGCTCTCCTTCCTTTACACTGTAATTGTCTTCTTATCAGTTCATCCAACAACTTGAAGATGAGGAAGTTATCCCTTATAATGTGAGAATAAACCAAATCATTAAGTTGGATGAGGAAAGATGAGAATCCCACCAAAGGCATTTGAAGTTTAGGGAAAATCTCAAAAACTATTTGACAAAAAGGTGACTCCCAGAATCTTCAACATTGGAGATCTTGTATTGTTATGGGACAATAGACATGAGGATAAGGGAAAACATGGAAATTTTGATGCATTATGGATGGGCCCTTATTCCATTGATATCAAGATTGGTGAACATAATTTCTTCTTGAAAGACCTAGATGGAGAGCTTCGAGTTCCTATCAATGGTAGGCACCTAAAGCATTTTCTTGATTAGCTTTCAGAGCAAGGTATGAACCAATGTATAGTGTATAGTTTTCTTGCTTTGTTTTTGCATTTTTGTGTGTTTTTTGTTTCCCTTTTCTCTCCTTGGTCTTCTGTGACTAGTTGCCTTGGTTTCTCGGTATGTTTTTTTTGGAGATGATGGGTTGTTATCACTTGACCTAGTATGTATGATATTTGACTCCATAGCCCAATGGATTTTTGGCACTTGGTCTACATTGAATAGTTCTTGTGGCACCCACAAGGGGTACCCATCCCCAAGTCGAGCTAATGTTGGAGCTCAATAATCTCACCCCTTTTTCTTTGAAGTTTTTCCTTCAAAGTCCTCATGTCTAGTTGATATATTTTAAAATGTGTATATGTTGAGGGGAAAATTCATGACTCGGATCATGTGGAACTCTGGTCTCTATTTTGTGAAAATCCCTTTTATGGTTGAGGATCATAAAGGTATGCCATCATTGGAAAATCCCTCTAACTTTTTCCTTTTCAAATGTTACCTCACTTGTCCCAAGTATGAATTACAAATTATAAAAAATTTCCATGAACTTGGTGGATGGTCAAAGACAAAATTTAGAAACCACTAAGAGGACAGTCCCCATGAAGAAAGGAAGGGTGTCCACGTGTCTCCCCAATGCACCTTTGAAAAGTAACATATAAGTCATCCCCCCCAGTTGTGAGATTCACCACGTGGCTTATGCGCAGCAAGGCAGTTCCCATAAGCTGAAAATTCAAAGAAAGGGGAGAGTGTGGATGTTTCCACATGTGTCACCCAGAACATTTTAGAAAAAAGGAAGGGCCCACGTGAAAGGAATAAATCCCACAAGTGAGAAAGAATCCCCAAGAAGTGATGTTTAGAGCCTCACAACTCAAGGATAGTGTTGTGAACTAAGAAGATAATGTGCGAGGAGGGTTGTGAATCACCATGAGATAGGTTGTCTCTTCTAGATGAGTTGTAGTAGGTTTGAAATAATGTGATACACTAAGAGGATGAGGAAAGTGCATGATTATAAACCATTGAAAAAGCACAATAATGGTTTCTTTTCATTATTGGTGCCAGTACTAAGCTAAAGAGTCCTTAATGTAGGAACAAAAAATAATTGCATGTCAAAAGGTGAAAATTTAGATGTGACATCATTTGAAAGCAATCTCATATATAATTCAAAATGGGGATTCTATAGGGGCCCCACCCATGGTAAAAGGGTTTTTACATAATTGAAAATAAAGGCATAAAATACAAACATAATGCTCAAAGACCCTTCATTCCTTCATAAGTTCCCCCAGTGGAGGTAAATTTGTTCAACATCTTATTCTTCCTCAGCGTGAATTCATCAGAGACCCTTGTGTTTTCTAGATAAACACAATGGACCCTACTAAATCTCGTGACATCCCCATATCCATTAACATGACTCAAGATCATTCTTGGTTCATTCATGATTTTCTCCAGCTCAATCTTCTTTTGGTAGGAAGATACCTAGTCTAGAAGATCCAAGCCACCTATGAAGAATGTCATCTTCCCCTTCCCCTTGTGAAGGGTAGACTTGTTGAGAATAGACTGAGAGGAATGACTAGAGTGGTTGAAATACCAAGGACTACATCACGGGGGCCAGGAGGAATGAGAGACTTTGAGCTAGATTCATCTTTCCATCTCCTTGTAAAGGGTGGATGCTCTCTTGGGGAAGGGATTGGCCAAGGACCTAAGAAGCCATGCCCTTGATGAAGGAACATAATGCCCTAGTGAGTGGATGACCAAAATAAAACCTACCCCTATTGTCTCAAGAAGAGGATATTTCTTCTCTTGAATGATGAGCAAATATGGATAACTCCTCTTCTCCATCTGAGATAATGATTGGGGGCTGAGAGATTTGATTCACCCCTTCTCTTTCCCAAAGATGGTGTTGGAATTGTACTTTTTTGTGAGGGTAGGTCCTGTCTTCCCTTTTCTCAGAGAGGCAATCCTCCATCTAATTCATCCACCTTGTGAGAAATGGTAGGCACGGTGTCAATGGAAGATTTTTTCATATAACACATAAGATTCCTTGGGAATCTCCTTTAATACAAATTCTTCATCACATAGGAATGGACACTAAAAGTCAATTTTCCTAGACACTTGAGGCCTCCTTTCAATCCATAATTTCTTTAGGTCTTCGGGAGCCTTTAGATGTTCCCATCAAAAGAGATGAAAATACATGAATTGAAAGGCTATGAAGACATGATTGATCCTAATTAGCCTTGTGAGAAGTGTGAGCTAGACCTACTGATAAGTCAAGGGTCCTCTGGTGTCTCCTACACATTCTATGTCAAACAAGGCCCTAACAAAAGCCTCATCAGGACCACACAGGTCAAAGATTTGATTCAAATCTTCTGAAAAATTTCCTTCAAACTATTTTCCATAGGTACTTTCACCATGTCACTAGTAGAAAGTTGTAAAAATTTCCTCACTTACAGGATAAGAAGAGAAATGCATCCTGTAATGGGATAAAACTAGGTTTTATAGTAGAAGTGGCACAAATTGATTAAATTGAAAGAAATCATTTACACCCGATAAAGGAATATCTTTCTCATCTCACATGAGGAAAATTTAAAGGTTGAAGTGAATCCAAAACAAACATGATTGATGAATTAACTAGATTTGACAAGAACCACGTGGGATAGTTAAACCAAGCAGATGTGAGAAGGAATGCACAACACCCAAGATGTATCTTCGGATAGTAGATGAAAATTGTTTGTCACTTCAGGTCACCTCGAGTGCTCAAAGGATATCAAAAGCACCCATCCAATCACCAAGTGGAAGGAATCATGAAAACATTAGTCACAAGCAATGACATGATATTCTAATCATATATGATAGGAGAAAAATGAAGAAGGCCCATACTCTTTACACCTAGCAAGGCCAAATAAAATATTTTCATAAAAGTATCATTGATACACTTGGAATTTTGTAAAAGAAGAATATACTCTTGAAATATCCACATTTTTGGGGAAAATTGAAAATAAAATAGGGATGGAATTGTATAAAGGTGATGAGAATACTCTCAAAAAAGGGGGGTTAAGATTTCTAAGAAATAAAAAGAGAAAGAGAGAAAGACTGAAAAAAATCCATTTTCCAAAAGACTTGTCTAAGAAACTTGTTAATTTCCTTGAGCCTTCAAAATAAATCATGTCAAGATGGTTGCAAGTGTACAACCATTGACAAACATTGAGACTATAAATGAAACTTTCCCTTGTTGATAAATTTGATGAGCCCTGAGTTAATTGTGTTAATCATGAGCATTGTTGTCTACTTTCAATTTGAGATGTTTCAAGTAGTTATTCATGTTCTGTCACAATCTTATGTTAGGAATTCCTCTAAATCACACAAGATCTTATCCTTGTGGTAGTATTGTGGCATTTTAATTGTGTTGTGAGAAGATCTTTCATTTCACCACGTAGTAAACAATTTAAATTCACTTTACTTCCATTTTTTACAAATTGTTTGTTAGTCTATGAGTGTATCTTAGGCATGATGGACCAGGATTTTTGATGTTTAGTTGAGTCTTTGACATGATATTTTATGTTAAATTCTCAAAGAATGTGTGAAACCATGCATCTTTGGGCTTCCATGGGTGCACATCTTCTAGTTAAAGGTTCATTGTTGACTATTTGAAAGTGTTTTATCATCTTGCTTGGAAGAAATTTTCCAACTTTTGTTAAAAGTTCCCAAGAATTTGTATAATCAACTTTATCCTACTTAATTCCCCAAAAAAATCCATCTATAAATGATAAATCCTACAAGAACTACCCTTGCTTGCATTTTTTTCCATAAATGCTAAGGAGATTTGTTGAATTTACCCATCCTTTACTCAAAATATGCAGGAGCAATCAAGTTTTATTGTTGTCTTTAGTAACTGAACCTTGTTTAGGAGACATCTTCATTCTCTAGGGTGACAACTCATGAGAGTTAGATTATGTTGCATTGACCATGTCTTCTCAAGGTTTTCTTTCAATATCATAGAAGGAGAGTCAAATATTGTTGATCCATTTATATTCCTTACAAATACAAGTTACAAAAATGGGTCCTCTCACCCTGGTTGAAGGCATAACCTAAAGTAGGAGGGTTCATTAAATTACATGTACTTTGATGATGTAATGACATGTACTATGATGATGTAATGACATGATCTGACATCTTTGTTGCACTCTTTCCAAACCACACATATATATGCTTCATAATCATCTTTGTTTCTCTTTTTGGTGGATGAAGATAGGAAGTTTGCACATAACAATGTGTTCATTCAAGTGATATGACATCGTAATCATATTTGTTTCTTGATATGACATAATAATCATCTTGTGCTTTGGAATATTGCATAACAATGGAAAAATTCTTGATATTACATCATAATCATCTTTGTTTTGCTTTGTCACACATACAAAATGTCTTTGTAATTTCATATATATGCTTCATGTAATCATATCTTTTTTTCTCTTCATATGCTTCATGTAATCATGTCTTTGTTTCTCTTTATATGCTTCATGCACAATCATGTCTTTATTGTGACCTTATTCAATCTCCTTAAAGGATTTTCATGTATGAAGTTCACTATTGGTGTGGTGGCATTCCTTGAGCCTTCGTGTCTTAATTTTTTGCAAACTACCTTGTCAAGGTAGTCCTAGGCAATAAACAAAAATGAGTAGTGAGAAGTCATGTCTAGGGATGTTGTGGGATGAAACTACCTCTGCTAGCATGTCTAGTTGGAGGTGTATATACCTTTGGGTGCTATGGTGGGCTCCAAGAAGGCCCGGTTTGGAGTCGGACCACCCGATCCAAAGCTAAGAACTTGTTCCCTATTGATCCCAATTCACGTTTTAAGCACAAACTTATGACGATCACAACATGTCAGTTGGTCATCCAAACTAAGAATCATCTGAGCCAAAACTTGAATGAAGGAGGCCTCTAATCATACCCAAGAATTCAGGGTTGTGGCATTCCTTGAGCCTTCATGGCATAATTGTTTGCAAACTACCTTTTCTAGGTAGTCCTAGGTAATGAACGGAGCCGAGTAGTGAGAAGTCATGCCTTGGGACGTCGTGGTAGAAAACTTCTCCCTCTAATGCATCTATTTTGGGGGTATATGCCTTTGGTTGCTATGGTGGGCTCCAGGTAGGCCCGGTTCGGAGTCGGACCACCCGATCTAGAGCCAAGAACCCTTTCCTATTGATCCCAATTCATGTTTTTAGTGCAAACTTTTAACGATCACAACTTGGCACTCATTCATCCAAACCAATAACATTATTTTCCAAAACTTGCATGACAAAGGCCTATAATTCCACCCAAGAATTCATGTTCGTGGCATTCCTTGATCCTTCGTGGAATAATTGTTTACAAACTACCTTTTCTAGGCAATCCTAGGCAATGAAACGGAGCCGAGTAGTGAGAATTCATGCCCGAGATGTCATGGGAGTGAACTGCCATCACCAACAAATCCAGATTGCAAGGGCATACACCTTCTATTTTATGGTGGGTTCCAAGTAGGCCCAATTCTCGGTCAAACCACCCGATCCAAAGCCAAGAACCCTTTCCCTATTGATCCCAATTCACATTTTCAGTGCAAACTTCTAGTGGTCACAACTTGGCACTCGGTCATCCAAACCGAGAACCATTTGAGCCAAAACTTGAGAGAATGAGACCTCTAATTGCACCCAATAATTCAGGGTCATGGCATTCCTTGAGCCTTCGTGGCATAATTGTTTGCAAACTACTTTTTCTAAGTAGTCCTAGGCAATGAACGAAGCCGAGTAGTGAGAATTCATGCCCCGGGATGCCATGGGAGTGAAATTTCACTTTGCCAAAGCATTCAATTAGGGGTTTATATGCCTTTAGGTGGTATGGCAAGCTCCAAGTATGCCCAGTTTGAAGTCACACCACCTCGATCCAAAGTGAAGAACCCATTCCCTATTGATCTCAATTCATGTTTTCAATGCAAACTTCTAACAATAATAACTTAGCACTCGGCCATCCAAACAAGAACCATCTAAGCCAAAAATTGAGAAAAGGAGGCCTCTAATCACACCCAATAATTCAGGGTTGTGGCATTCCTTAATCGTTTGTGGCATAATTGTTTGAAAACTACCTTTTCTAAGCAGTCCTAGGCAATAAACAGAGCCAAGTAGTGAGAATTCATGCCCTAGGATTTCATGGGAGTGAACTACCACCACCAACGCATTCAATTGGGGGGTATACACCTTTGAGTAATATTTCGTGCTCTAGGTAGGCCCAGTTCAAATTCGAGACCACCCGATTTGGAGCAAAGAACCCCTTCCCTATTGATCCCAATTCACATTTTCAGCACAAACTTTTGGCAATCACAACTTGGTGCTCGATCATCCAAACCGAGAATCATCTCGAGCCAAAACTTTTGTGATGGAGGCCTCTAATCGTGCAGAATTTAGGGTCATGGAATTCCTTGAGCCTTTGTGGCATAATTGTTTGTAAACTACATTTTTAGGAAGTCCTAGATAATGAACGAAGCTAGGTAGTGAGAAGTCATGCCCCGAGACGTCATGGGAGTGAACATCCACCGCCAACACATCGGGTTAGGGGTATACATCTTTGAACACTATAGTTCACTCTAGGTAGGCCCAATTTGGAGTTAAACCACCTGATCTGGAGCTAAGAACCCCTTCCCTATTGATCCCCATTCACGTTTTCAGCGCAAACTTATGGTGTTCACAACTTGGTGCTCTACCATCCAAATCAAGAAATATCTAAGATAAAACTTGAACAAAGGATGCCTCTAATCACATCCAATAATTTAGGGTTATGGCATTCCTTAAGCCTTCGTGGCATAATTTTTGCAAGTTACCTTTTCTAGGCGATCCTAGGCGAAAAAACAGAGTGAGTAATGAAAATTCATTCCCGAGATGTCATGGGAGCTAACGCCACCGCTAGCATGTCCGATTAGGGGTATACACATTTGGGTGCTATGACAGGCTCCAAGTAGGCCCATTTCAAAGTTGCACCACCCGATCCAGAGCCAAGAACCCCCTTCACATGTACATAAATTGTTGTTAGTTGCTTCTCTTTGATTAGAAAACAATGAAAGCTTCTTTTAGCTTCGAGAATATAAAATTCTCTACTAACAGTTCTAACCATGTGAAGGTAGAAGCTTTTATGACACCACTAACCTACATAAAAGTGTTAGTCAAAGTAATTTAAGTTGAATCAAAACCATACTAGATATATACAAAATACACAAATTTAATCAAATATACAAACTTGAATCTAGTAGACAAATTTAAAAAATTCAAAGAAATATATATCAGATGAGCATGTAAATTCATTCCAATAAACCATCAAGATTGGATCTACTTTGAATAGCGTACAAGATTGCTTCATGATCTGATTCTTGAACCTTCTAAAGAATCTTGTTATTAGGCCTTCCTCTATATCTATACAGTTGAATATTTGTCACTAGAGCTAGATGTGAATATAAGAGTATTTTCCTATGTGTCTCAAAGTCTTCAAACACCCAAACAGAGGAATTTTTTAATGGATACCGTCAAATTCAAGTTCCAGTAACTACCACTGACCCTATAGGGTACTCAATATCTTCACCATCTATAACAAGAGAAGGAAACTTCTTTCTTTCCTTGATGCAATGACATAAGAAATAGTCGATTGCTTCTTCATTGTCTTCTTATCGTAATAACTCAGTAAACACATGTCCTATAAAAAAGAGGTTTCAACTCAAATTTAAATTACATACTAATTTCAATGGACATAACTCAATATAAAAATTGTAAATAGACATTTACCTTGTTGCACCAAAATTGAAATGTTGTCAAAGTCCTTGGATGTTGCAACTTCATCTAGAGAAATAAGTCGTAATGTTTGTGGAAGTTGATAACTAGGAAGCGGAGTTAGAGGTCTATAAATCCATCCATCCACCCATTCTTGTGAATCACACTCAGTAGTTGTAAATTCAATACAAGATACACCAAAAAATGTCAACTTTCTTGTCCATATGGCCCACGAAGTAGCGTTTGAGCTACAAAATGAGTGTAGATCATTGGACCCTATGAGTGTCATACAATCCTTGTAGTTAGCAATTTTTTGTTCCTCTATCAACCAAAAATATCTGTGAACTGTGGAATTTTCTTGAAAACCATGGGCCATGTTGTCAATATGCCATTCCACTATGCTCTTTACATCTTTCAATTTAGCACCATCATTGTACTTGACTCTTCTCTTGCACAAGCTCTTTTCACTGAGATGCCCCTGCACCCTTTGTCATGCTCTCATTTTCCATGTCCATCCTTATTGAAACTCCAAATATGTTACACACCCATCTTGATATACATCCTACTCATCCAATAAAACATTCATGCATTCTTAAATTGAGACATGTAATTATCTGACCATATATAATGTTGATTGAATCAAATGTCCCTATTAGACAAGTTTTCATAAAATAACTGGAAACACCCTTGCACAAATTCATTAGAACGAGATTGATCATCACTAATATAAAAGTGGTACTCTTTTTTAAAAATTGATCATTCTCTGTCTTCATCAAGAGAATGTATAAATATTATATGCACAAAGATGGCAATCATGTCTTGAGTTGTAATATGGTGATTGAACCTCCATTTGTTGTTGCAACATGTAATTCTCTACAAAATCGACCATTGAAACAATAGTACCAATAGGAAATGTTTCCTTTCATATCTTGAATTATTCATCCAACCACCAAGCTCTGTTGTATGCCTAACATACTCATAAAAAATTTCATCTTTAAATTTTCTCATAAATTTAAAAAACATGTATATGTTCTGTAACTAGCTCACACCATTTAGACTCCTTTCCATCTTTCAATTGGTATGGTATTGATTTATATTTATTAAACCCACTTAAATTATGTCCTATTGCACCTCTAATTTTATCATGGATACAACTTTCTAATTTAGGTAATCCACCTCACGTACCACAACTTCCATCTAAACAATCCGATTATTGAAAAAAAAAAATTCTCTTTCACAAAATATCGTAGGAATGAGATCCCCTGAAGATATTGGTGGATCTTGAACACCACATTCCTATAGTATAGTTTTAGAATGCAAATAAGAATGAATACGTCTAAAATTATCATAATGTATCGCAAATTCAATATGTTGCCTAAAAAAACAAGTGGTGCGACTATGGTTGATTTTCACATAAAATGGTTTAAACATTTCAAAAAAATGTTGACTAATTTTAATTTTTGGATGTTCTTGTTCAAATTTACGAAAAAAATGAGTTTGAGTCATATCTAAGAAATGCTTTGGATATGGTTTACGATTAGTAGAACCAACTCTCCATTTTACAACATCACTTGTATTAGGTGAAACTCTAGTGTTACCATGCCAAAATTGAACAACAAATTCTTTTATAGCATCATATATATATCTTTGTCTTTACGAGGTTCTCTAGCGAGAAAATGCCCAAAAATTAGTGTTATTGGGTGATTGAAGGATATTACACCTTTCAATTGCTTTCATTAGATTTTTTAGATTAAATTTCAACATTCGTCTTGTTTTCCCGATAAAACGTCATTTTTTGTTGATTCACTTACAACACTAGTAAGCAGAAGTACATGACGCGCATGACATTACTATCCCTTATGCATCTCTTGACACCAACATGTGATATGCATCATGTAGGTTTTCAACAATTGGAAAGATTTGACCACGCATATTAGATTTTGTCAATCCTAAGGTGTTTGATGTAGGTATTAATTTATTCAATTTCATCCAACTAACCAAAAACTCGACATATTTGGGAATCATTTAAAATTTCAAAATGATTATCCCAAATTTCAAAGTGGATTTTCTTCAGATTTTCCATTCTAAAAATTTGTTAGACATTGGCTTCAAATTGTTCTCATCAATTTCAATAAAATAATTAGGTCTCTTTCGAAAAATCCTAGGAGGTGTTTTTGCCAAATTTTGGTTTTCTATGGTTTCAAAATGAGTTTCCTGATTCACATTTTTATTTTCTCCTTCAATTTCAACATCAACTACATCATGAGTATTTAATTCATCTTCATCACGAGTATTTAATTCATCTTCATCATGACTATTTAATTCATCTTCATCACGAGTATTTAATTCATCTTCATCATGAGTATTTAATTCATCTTCATCATGAGTATTTAATTCATCTTCAACATTGACGATAAAAATATTACTTGGTTCCTCAGTTTGCTTACAATAGTAGGGGTTGAAGATGAACCTCTTCTTGATTCACAAAGTTTTTGCATTCGTTCCGAATTTTGTAATTTTTTTCCTCTAATTCCTCTGATGTTTTTACTTATTGATTTCCTTTTTGAACTTTGTTTTGTGTCTCCCATGATGTTTCAATCAATGTAGGAAAACTCCAAATGATGCAGGGCACCTTAAAAATAGTAAAAAAATAGCTTCCAATGACAAGAAAAAAGTGCAGAAGGTGGCAGAATTTCACATAAATTCATATAGTCAGGTCAGATAATAAAAGCACATGGTGAATTGGATTTTAGGATTCATGTAAATATGATTCTAAGAATTGCGATCGGGGTTCTTTTACCAATAATTCAATTTATAACCGTGATTGAGGTCCTAATCAGATTATCAAATGCAACCCTCAAGGCTCAGGAAATATCTATTTTTCCCAAACTTGAGCTTTGGGAGGTCATTATGGCATGAGAAAGTTCAAAAACATAAAATTTTCTCTTCTGTAGACTTGATCTATGCAAAAAAATGAAAACATGTCACAAAAATGGTACCATCACACAAGGGAGACTGTTAGCTTCGTAGAAATATTGATTTTAAAGTGAATAGAATATGATAAATATCATTTTATAATTTTTACTAATAATAGGTCTTTTAGACACTTTTTCCCGTGAATATTCATGTCTACGTTTAAGACTACAACTTTGGTTTCACTTTTCGAATGTGATAAAACCTATACCATCCCAACCGTGCGAAATTTCTATACATGTTTAAAAAACAAAGTATTTGATTTCAATATTTTTGATGAATTTATGGCAGGCAAAATGGAAAGTGCTTCATTTTCTTTATGTTTTCATACCACTTGTTGGTGCCATTTTGAGCTCGCACCATGTTGCCCTAAATTTTCAAATCTGTATCTACTCAAAAAATGTTTTATCCTTTGATTTGATGGTCTGTAATTCTTCCCCTCCAGTTGAAATGCTTTAAAAATGCTCACAAACTTCTTGTTTTTCCCTAATTTGAAAGAATAATCCAAGTTTGCCCTTTTATGTGCCCTAGTTTTTCCAATTTTATGGGCTATGTCATTTTTCCCTTTGCTAGATTGTGGAAAAATCGAAATTGATCAAATCATACTTGTTTGTATTTGAAAATCCAAATCCTAGATCGAGAATGTTGTAAAAACATGGTTTAATTGATTTAAAATCAAAAAATCTACCATCCTTGGTGAAAAAATTGAATTCTAGGGCATCCTTTGAATTTTTATGTTTTGACGGTCATACGGGTGTCATTTTCCCGTCAAATTCATCCTCAGAAGGTATTGGCAATGTGGCAAGTTTTCATTGGCCGAGGTGCAACGAAATGTTTCTAACTTGTCATTTTTTTATTTTTTGGCAAAGTGGCAAATTTGGCTCCACGGCTCCACCTTTTTCAAAGTTGCCTACGTGGCATGTTCTTATTGCCAAGGAGAGGCGGGGAGTCGGATCTCCTTTGAAAATTTTGGCTTTATTTTGTAAAATTTCCTAAGTCAAAATTTTTCCTAAATCCCCACAGCCAACCAGAAGAGGACACGTGTCCTAAAAGTTTCAAAATGGAGGAGCGGGCTAGATTGGGGACTTAGAGTTTTAACTCTATTTTCCAAAAATTGCAAAAATCATTTCTAGCCCCACTCCAATCAGAGGAGGCCACGTGGTAGTTTCTTGGGTAGAAGGGATGTGGGTGGTAGAAGAATTTTGTGGTTTTTTGTGTTTTTGGGATCAAATGGCTAAGGTAAAATTTTTGGCCCGAAAGCCCTCGGCCAATCACAGGTGGACACGTGTCCATGAAGGGTCAGAGGGAAGTGCGGGCCGTAGAGAGAAATGGGGAATTTTTCCCTTTTTGGAAAAAGGAGTTAAGGCAAAAGTTTAAGCCACGGGCCCATAAGAAAATCAATGAGCAACACATGGCGGGGAGAAATCGGAGGCACGGGCCTGCGGAGACAAAGTTAAGAATTTTCCCTTGGCTTAAAGGGAGTAAAAATGAAGATTAAGCTCACAGTCCTCGGAAAAGAGATGGACACGTGGCGGAGGACGGAGAGCGGGTCACGAGCCGGCGGAGGCGGAGAGAATTTTTTCCCTTTTACAAAGAAGGCTTAAAATCAAAATTTGGAGTGCTGGCCCGCAATGAATCACAAGGAGACACGTGGCAAGGAGAAATTAGAGGTACAGTGCTGCGGAGAAAAAAGTGAAAAAAATCCATTTTTTCAAATTTTCAAAAGGTCATAAAGTAAATGTTTTAAAACTGGGCCTGATCCAATCATTTTTTTCCACGTGTCCAGCCTTATCCAAAAAATTAAAAAGGTAACTCAAGATTATTTCTAAGTCTGCATCTTCCACATGGAGGGCCAGGATTAAAAGATGGATAAGATCTACGGTTGTTGTGCATCCATTTATTTTGATTGCCATGGGAGCTCCAAAGCTTGGAAATCATGATTTTTGCATCAAAATTCATCAAATTTATAGTGATTTTGTGTCATCTTGGCCTTCCAGGATCATTAGCATCACTTTCATGGCTTAATTCTTTGATCTAAGGTGATTTTGAAATAAATTTTTCCCTAATCCGTCCAAAAATGTGAAATGACAAAATCAAAAGTTGCAGAGGTAATTTGAAAAGGTAAAAAGGTGAAAATGATGAGTAAAAGGTGTTTGCATGCCTCAATGATGAAAAACGTGCCTCAGGATGGATAATGATCCAAATATTTGTAATGATTTAATATTTTTAGGAACACCTGGCAACCTACGAATGTTTTTCTGTTTGATGTCATTTTCATTGAATCATGAGGATTGTTTTGTAACAAACTTGATCCCATGGCATATTCTTTGCTTGGGAAAGAAGGCTCCAATGTGGCATGAGGTATATAATGCATTTTGGAGAAATTGTAAAGTCGGGAAAAAATTGAAAATCATGAGCAAATTCTGAGAAAAAGCTCATCTTCTAAGAAACCCACCAAAGAACCAGGATAATTTCTTCTGTGTTAGATCTTCATGTATGTGAGTTGGTTACAAGTGTATAGCCATCACACAACTCTGAGATTGTTCATGAAACTCTCCCCTGCTGATGAATCTAACAAGCTTTTGAGTTAATCTATGTTTTTAAGGGCAATATGAATTCTCATTATCATTTTTAAATACCTGCAAATAGTTTTCATTTCTCTTTTGCAATCTTGCATTGAAAGTATTTAGAAATCACACAGAATCTCCATTTTTTGTTGACAATTTAGTGGTATTTGCAATCTCATGTTCAGAAGAGCCTTCATCTGATAAAGAGATAAACAAATTTAAAATCACTTTACCTTCCTTAACTACAGAGATTGCTTATAAGCCTTTGGGGGTACCTTAGGCATGGTTTGATCAAGGATTTTTGTGTTTAATTGAGTTCTTTACTTCAATATTTTGTGGTGAGTTCTCAAATATTGTGTGAAGAGTGCAACCTGGGCTTCCATTTATGCCTCTTCTAGTTGAAAGAATATCCTGATTATTTGAAGCATTTTATCTAATAGTTGTTCAAGTATTGTAGAGGTTGTCAAAGATCTGATATATCCTAGTTTGTCTTGTCAACACCCCACCAAAAAATTCATTCAAATAAACTAATCCTACCCATACTACCCCTACATTGCATTGTGTGTCAACAAAAGAATACAATCCATTTACAAAAATGCACAAGGCAAATCAGATCATATAATGTCTCCAGTAACCCTTGCCTTGCATTGAAAATATCTCCATAATCTGGGAGTGAAAACTTGTGAAAGTAATATTTGGAGTGTTGATCATATCTTCCCAAGGCCTTTTCATACTATTTGCATAAATTGAGGGATATATTCATCTCCTTCACCATTTGGGGGTTACAATGTAGGTTCTCTTACCTTGGTTGAAAGGCACAACCTAAAATAGTGAGGGTCAGATCAAATCCTTTCAAAGTGCTATCCATCTCTCTACAAATCTGAGTGCCAATTAGATCACATCCTCGGCTACAAAATGACACACATCATGATCTATCTGACTTCAAGCTTCATGCCATATCTCCGATTCTACTCAAACCGAAAAGGATAACAAATTTGGGTACCAACACCACTTTCATGGAAAAAATCATATAAAAAATATTGCTTGAAAAATACAAAATAAAATCTATCCTAAGATAGACATTGGCATCTAGCTTTTCAAAAAAAAATATCAAGTTTTGGTCATCCAAATGATGGGAAAACGGACTACAATCTTATATGATTTTTTTAAAAATACCAAGTCATCGAATTTTGAGTGTTTAATATAGCTAAAATTATCTTTGTTTTTAAAAATAATAGTTTAGAAACTAGATTCCGGGTGTTATGATTCATATTTATATAAATTTTTCTAGTTTTGAGTACACGCATTACTAATAATCCCTACAAGTTGATATTTTGTTATTTTTGCAATATGACATCCACTTATGAACCCTTTTTGGCCCCCAACTTGTTGCACCTACCATGTGTATACAAAAGAGAGATACCATGAAAAGTGAGTTTCATACATGGGACATCTCTCCCAATGTTACAAGACAATCATGGATGAAGCGGCCAAAATCATATAGTGTGCATACAAGACAAAGGGTATAGCCCACAAACAAAGGTGACATACAATAGAAATCAATGGAAAATAGTAGCAAGCAAAGTATAAGATAACCATGGTGGAAAATAGTTCTTGCAACATAAATGTTACACATGAAGCACTGTTAGCATGTTAGAAAGATAAATAATATCTCAAATCATGTATATATCCATGGAAAGTGATGTGCTAGTAAGAATAGGAAGTAGTAAATAATCGAATAATAACACTTGTGATGTGCAAGAGTATAAATATAGATGCCCCAAGAGCCTCGGTGGGACGAGTAAGAGGTATAGTACCAAGCATCATTATTGTGTGTAAAGATCTGTAGGAAGTCTACATTCATAACTAAAGAACAAGTGAACACACATGTGTATATAGAATATATATTTACATACTAATTATCAATCTAGCATAGGAAACAAAGTTTACATGTAAGTATGAATAAGCAAGAGTAAATGCAACCAATAAATGCAAAATGTTGTGAGTGAGTGAGTGAGATGGAATGGTATGCAATGTAAATGTGATATAGAGCGACGTTCCCCAATGTATGAGGATGAGTATGAGATGAGGTTCATTTATAAAATACCCCTCAAAATCAAGAATGAACCATAGAACAAGAGTGTGTCATTGAGAAATGGTTTGATAGTGCGCGCTTAGAAATATATGATCAATGAAGCATAGAGCATAAAGAGTGGAAGAGGTGAGGTTAATTTCAAATTGAGACCCTCAACATCGAGTACAAACTATGGAACTAGAGTGCATCACGGGTTAATGAGTGTGTGATAATAGATGCTAGAAATATGTACCATGAAGCATCAAGCATGAAATGTGGAAGATGTGAGGTTCATTTCATAATTAGACCCTCAGTAGTTGAGTATGAACCATGTAAATAGAGTGTGTCATAGGCTAATGATGGACAAAGTGTATCAAGATGTGTAATATTTCTTAGAAAGGTGAAGTATGAAGCACAGAGCATAATAATAAAAGTGATAGACACATGATGATGTTAGGAAGGGGAGAGAAAATTATGCATGATGCCCCTTGAGTGTGTGGATATAGTTGATGTTTCTAAGGGGATTAATGGAAGGATTAGTTTCCTTGACAAAAACTATTGGTTGTAGTTTATGTGGGATTGATGATGCTAGAGAAGACTTGAGAGGAGGAGGTGTTGGACCACTTTTTAGAGGAGGTTGCTTAATTGGAATATGTACTATTACAGAAGACTTAGTAGAAGGAGACGATGGGGTAGATAATTTTGAATATGGTATAACATTGGATTAGATAGGCAATGTTTCACTTACAAAATACGTAACATTAGAAGTGATATCATGATGCTCATTTGTCATAGAAGGAGCAGATTTGGGAGCCCATTTGGATGTAGCATTTGGAGATGGGAATGTAACAAAATGTTGTGTAGTAAATGAGATAAAACCCTGATGCTCAAGGTGTTTGATTCATCATTTTAAATTATAGCAATCATTGTCATTATGTCCATTGATTCGATGATAATTACAAAATGAGAGACCTTGATATGGCAAGCCAATAAGGAGGATAACAATGAATAGGTGGAAAATTGTTTAATTTGTGATTGAGGAGTGCAGGAAGAATGTCATGTTACTTAGCATTCGAATCAAACTTGAGAGGTGTGTGTAAGCGGAAATACTTGGGTTTCACCGACACGAGTACATGTAGAGGACATATAAGTGGGATGAGATGTAGAATAAGAACAAGCATGGGCTTGAGAAGCATCCTTGATATCTTGGATTTCAATTTTAAGGGATGTAATTGTGGATTCCATAGCCTAAATTTTATCTTGAAACAAAGAGTTTAAAGCTTGAATAGACTCTAATATGGGTTGATTGGATTGATGATTAGGACTGATAGAGTCATTAGACAGATAACCAAAAATAACACTTACTTGAGCGGGTGGCATACTACGAGGAAGATACATAATGTCGAGGGTTTTTGAAGAACATCTTTGCAAGATGGGTGAATTTGAAACAATTGATTTAAGGAGACTTGAGGAACCTTAGGAGCCATGAAAGAAGAAAAAGAAGGATCCAAGTGGATTTGAATGTGGGTTCACCAAATGATTTAACAAAAATATAATTTTTGTATGAACCATAATTATAGAGTCACATATGATAAATAAATGTTAATAAATGTTAAAGTACGTATTTGATACAAACACTAAGCTAATAAAATATAAAACCCTAATTGCAATAGAGAGAGGAAAGGACTTGGTTGATTTATGCTTGTGTTGACCAAATTTCCTCGGTTCCTATCCAGATTAGTGAACTAGTACTTAAAGAAAATAGGTAACTCAAAACATGCAAGGGTTTAAGGTGACGATGATGATGTGGACGGGCACAAAGATGGATCCTCCTTGCTTTCCTAGCTCAATAATCTGCACAACAAAGAAGACTAAGAAGAAAAATGGATTAGTAGATATATGGAGGGTTTCCTGACTAAGTCGGCTCCAAGAAGCATGAACTTCCTTGGATGGATGTCAACCCTCTTGTAGATAAAATAAGATAAAATCAATGATGATGGGTGTGGACAATATGTAGAATTTGATATAAAATGGAAATTAAAAATGTTGATATATAAGGAAAATATAGATCTGATCAAAATAGATGTAAAGTGAAACCTACACGAATCAACGACAATTTGGGTTGGATGAGAGGAACTTGTAAAACAATCTTACAAACTCTTCATTGTGGATGAAAGGATGCCAAGAAATGGGATGGCTAAGGGAATCACAAGGGCATTTGGATGATATTATGATGATATTAGTGGAATCACAAGGGCATTAGGATGGTATTATGATGATAAGTGGAATCACAAGGGCATTAGGATGGTATTATGATGATAAGTGGAATCACAAGAATGCCAAAGTTTTGCTATGATTTCTAGCTTGTTCAAAAGAGGGGAAGGCTCTTATTTATAGCCTTTGAGGATGGGATTAATTTAGGTAATCATGATTTAGAAAATTTACCCTGATTAGGTGAGTGGGGATTATTTTTGAATATTAAATTCAAAGGTGGATTGCATATGGATTATTTTTTAATATTAAATTCATGAGTGGATTAGATATGGATTATTTTTTAATATTAAATTCATGATGGATAAGATATGAATTATTTTTTAATATTAAATTCTTTAGTGGAATGACATGGATTACTTTTGAATATTAAATTCATTAGTGGATTGGATATGGATTAAATTTGAATTTTAAATTCTTTAGTGGGATGACATGGATTATTTTGGAACATTAAATTCATATGTGGGATGGCATGGATTCATTTGGAATATTAAATTCATAAGTTTAAAAAGGGATTAATTAATCAATTAACATTGATTAATTAGAAATATATTTTTGGTGGGAAATGGAAATCGAATGAAATTAGGAGGGAAAAGGAATTTGAATGGGCAAGCCTAATGAAGGAGATCAAATGTGGGATGAAGTGGAGTAACGACACCAAAAATTGGTGTCTATATTTGTCCTTTTTTATGAGTGGTTTGTGTTAAGCAAGTCATGAGACAAAAACGATGAAGTAATGAAAAGATGAATGATTGGGTGCTCCCCCTCAAACTTGGGATTGACAACATAAAGGAAGCCAATCATGAGTTTGAAAGAGATAGATGAATAATGATGTGAATAGAAGATGAAGGGATAAGATATCCCAGATGAGGATAAAAAAAGGAAAATATGGCAGTGATTAGGATATCACATTGGTAGGAAACAAAGGACGGTCTGAATGGAGATGAGAAAAATTTTCTATGGACATGTGAGTGGTCAAAAATCACTACAATATGGATGTGCAAGCCATGGGACCGATGAGTTAAAGGAAGACATCAAAAATATGTGTAAACAAATGCAAATGGATGTATAAACAAGTTTTATCCTCCCAACATGAGGAATCGAGCAAATATGTGTTTAGGTACTATAAAAGTAGTGTTCTTTCAAAGATAGTAAACAAGATGGATGAACATGCCCAAAGCAAAGGGATTTATGGTTTTGAATAGATATTTTTAAGGAAGGTGTTTATACGCACCCAAAATTACATGTGCTATATTGTCGAAACGGTTACAAAAATCCCCAATGATGATTTAGGTCCTTTCAAGAAGTTGTTCGAGCTCCAATTTCCATTTGTAGTGTATATTTGTTGCCTAGATGTATTTTTTTATCCTTCCCATGATTTTTCCAGCTTCCTACCTCTTTCTACGCAATTTTTTTCCTTAATTATCGGATTGCCGCCTGCCTGGTGACGGTTCTCAAACCACCTCCCAAGACAAAGCGGCGGTCCCAAACCACCGCCCGCATAGGCAACAGTCCTACCCACTTTTTCCATATTCTTCACGCGTGTTTTAACATGTGAAGGTTCACTTAATTTCACTTTTTGCATGCATCTGAGCCGAATTGTCTAAAATTAGCTTTGATTTCTTGGTTCTCCTTCCTCCTATTTTTAAATAGATTTAATGGGTTGGAACTACTCCTTCTTACCTTGTGCATGAAGGCACCTCCCATCCTCCATTCCTATATATTCCATGCTTATATTCAAGAAAAGGCCCTTGAGAATTTTGTGTATCTTACATTTTATTACTACTACGATCTTGTTAGGAATTGCATAGCCAAGCTCTGATCTCTTGTGTTATCTCTCTTCTACTACCTATCATTGTATCTCGACTGCCATCAAATGGCCATTACTCAAAGTGCCATCCTCTTATTGTTTTTCTTATATTCCCAATCTCTTGGACTCACATGAACACTCAAAGAAAGAAAGGAACATACTGAGGGGATAAATACAGACACAACTAGATTTTCCAAAGCTCTTGCTTGTCCAGGTTGGAATTGTGTGTTTTTTCCTTGTGTGTTGAATTTTCAATTTCATATCAAATAGAGTAGAAAATCATTCATATCAAATAGAGTAGAAAATCATTCATATCAAATAGAGTAGAAAATCATTCATATCAAATAGAGTAGAAAATCATTCATATCAAATAGAGTAGAGAATCATTCATTTTAGTAAGTTTTCCTTTTAACATTACCAAGGAAGTTGTGAGGGACAATAGCCCTTTCAGGGTCATGATTTGTTCTTCACCTCTGAGGTAGGGTTTGGAGGATTTTGATTAGATTAGGTTGTTTGATTTAGATTAGATTCATACATTTTCACAAGTAACTGATACATCCGGTTGACTACTTGTCTTTAGTTTATTTGTTAGATTAGAACACATTTCTTAAAGATTAGAAAAGAACAAAATATTTCCTTTGATAGGTTAGTTTTCTTTTATCGCTTTGATCCAAAATATTGTGAAAACTCCAAAAACATAGATTAGATCTCTTTCAGTAATTATTTTGCTTATTAAAAGTCATTTTATTTCATTTTATATGACCATCAACAGTCCACAACAAGAAAAGACATACAGTTGTGATCCATTGGTCCCACAACCCAACGGGCCAAAATTAATAACTGACATTGACACCAGCTTACGTTTGACAGTCTTATGCACACCTGTAACTTTTGTTGAGAAGATAGAACAACTCAATACACTAAACATAGTTTTTAATCAAGCCTATGACTATTGGACTGCTCCTAGGCAACAGGTTTGATTACGTGCATGACCATCCAAGGGCCACAACCTCCACAAGTCTTTGGTTGTGATCCTTAGGTCCCACAACCCAATGGGCCTGCCAGTCAGTTAGACATTGATGCTAGTTTGCATACATTAGTATTCAAATCTTCACCACTTCCACCAAATATTATTGCACAACTTTCCTTACTAAATATATAGCATCGACCAAGTGAAGACTTTCTAGACAAGACTAGAAAATCACCCATAAATACTTGTGGCTTCATCATGCCTCTCATTCTTACTTCCATGACCTTGTCTAGAAATCTATACGAGGCACCTACATGTCATTTTCCATGTGTTCAATAACCAGCGAATAGAATATTGGTTGAGCTCGACATTAATTGGATTACGAAGTGGCTATTATCTCAGACCGAACCATCACACCACTTCAAGTTAGGAGAGAATTCTTTTCTTTAGACTCACAGATCCCGACATTGTGTGTTGAAGATATAAGATTGCCCAATTAGCTTGATCCCCATCACCACACTCACATTCACAATCATTCTACACCGGCTATCTCGCACAACCTCGGGAGGTCGGGTGCAAAGAAGGTCACGTGTTTATTTTCTATCGTACAAATTGGTGAACCCGATGTGAAGAGCTAGTCTCTAAACATTTCCACTTTCTTCATCCATCCTTTATTCTCATGGGTATTCTTATACCCCCAAATATGTCGGGATATGATAAGTATGGTCAGCCCATCCCGGGTTTTGACATGTACAATTACCAATCAAGTATACCACAACAATCACCTTCACTTTCAACATGGGCGGAACAACTACTCATCCACTCAAAACCCTCTGCTTTAGGGAACCAATGTTGGTTCCTCTATACGTATTGAGGAACTTAACCAGGTCACTCAGACCTATCCCCTTGAACAATCAACTTCAAATAACATGACTTTCATTGGTGAAGTAAGTTCATCTCCTTGGGTATTGTTTCAACAACCCATTAACATGTAATTCAATCAACTCCCCCATCTAGATGAGGAGTATTTAGCATGATATGTTAGGAGTGAACAACACTTCCAAAACATGAACCAATATTTCAATAGGTTGTAAGGAAAAAGTGATGTCCTACTTCAAAACAATAATGCTACCCCGTCACCAACTGAAAATACTTCCAATTAGGGGTGGCAACATTGTGAACAATTCATAGTAGGATACCATACTCCTCAACAACCTCCGAGGGTTCAACAAAAGGTACCTAAGCAAGGCACTGCCCCATCAATGGGTGATGTCATTTCATCTTTGGTAGAAAAAATCAAAGAGTTAGAGATTTCCTAAAATACGTAGAATTCATACGCATGGAAAGCGCAAACTCCTTCCTACCCACAGAATTATAAGCAAATACCTACTACACAAAATCATCCAAACTACATGAATACTCAAAACCCTGTAGAGATATGCTTATGGGGATGAGCACCTTGGGTATGCCCCCAAGCCACGTATGGATATCTGCAACATGCACTAGCTGAAAGTGCATTCTCAAATGCCATACCAAATGGAATGCAACATTCCTTGGCTTCATGCCTTCGATTCCATATCAAGGTAATCAACCCCCTATGTACACATGTATTCTAAATATTCACGGGGGACATGTATACCTACCTGGTATGTATGGAAAACCGCAGGGGATGCCATATGCCCCAAAAAATGTCTATGCTATCCCATTTCAGCAACCGATGTAACCCCACCTCCCCAACAAGGATCTTCAATGGTGGAAACATACGCAATGGGGACCTATTCTGAATATCTCAAGGAACCCCTAGACTTCTCCATTCGGAAAATCATGCTCCCGAGACCCTTTCCTAACCTTTTGAAGTTCAAAGGGGAGGGCGATCCTAACACCCACATCAAGGCTTATGCAACAGCCATTCAAGAGTTGCTCTCCTGGGACGCAGTCGTTGTGAAAATTTTCCCTAAGACACTAGAAGGTATTGCTCTTGACTGGTACTATAGGATACCAGAGGCTTCAATACACTTGTTCAAGCAACTCGTATCATATTTTATCAAATATTTTGATATGAACAAGATTTTGAGAACAAGAATCAAGGAATTCCTTCATATCAAGCAAGAACACAATGAGTTTGCAACCCACTTTATTCAAAGGTGGCGAAAAGTTCTCTACTCCTCTACAAGCACTCCAAATATGGATCAAACGAAACTTTGTGATTTGTTCCTTCACTCTCTCAATAGAGAGATGAAGGAAGAGGTTCAAAATTTCCCACTAAGGAGCTATGAAGAGGTATTAGAGGGTGCTCTTGATTGACCAAGTGGCCATTAATAGTGGTCATAAGACTTATGGAGCAAATGGGAAGTTAGTCACTCCCAATCAAAATAATCTGGTTACTCCAACAACACAAACAATAATCAAGGACCAAAGATCCTTAATAAGAATCATGGAGCCATGACCGATGGTGTGACTGACTAGCATAAAAGCCTAATGTTGTTAATCCTACTAGTACATGTGCTACAAATAACAACAATAATGGCAATAATCATAGAAACAACAATTTCTCACCCTCGGTAAATGTTGTGGATTTTAATCATCCTCAACAAAAACAACAAGAACCTCAGCAACATAGATAAACACCAACCCCAATCCCTAGTCAATATCCCAACCAATTCCAAAACCAAGGGAAAGGGTTCAAAATTTAATTATAACAATCAACAACCAAATAATAACCATAGTTTTAGACCACAACAAGGAACAAACCAAAGGCCTCAAGATTACGATCCTAACTTATACTACGGTTTCCATAGGGTTCACGGGCATGATGTAAGAAATTTCCACAATTGTAACAAGTTTTTGCAGCATTTTCCAAAATACCAAAGCTAGTTATTTGTTAACATGTTTTTGGAAAACCCAACTGCACCCACTCAAAATGCCTACATCGGACCAGTATCTATGCAGAATGCATCGCTATGGATCTTCAATGATCCTCTCCCCACATACCCAAATGATGGTAGATTATATCCCAATGGTTTTAATAAAGGTATTGTAATAGGGACTCATGATCGTGAAGCCTCAAATTCGTCAAACCCACAGGTAACACCTCCTTTTGATGGTCGTCAGTAAACAAATATTATGGGATTGGTAGAGTTAGACATTGAACCCCAAATTAATGTTGCCACAAGAACCAAGGATTATTCTTCACAGCCAATCCTAATTTATCCAGTTATGTCAGAAAATGTTCATGATACGCTAAGCAAGCCAGTAGGGGCTTATGATCTAATCAGTGATCTAACCAAGACCTTTTCACACATTTCCTTCTTGGATCTACTTGAAGAATTCCCTACTCATCAAGCTTCTCTATTAGAAGCACTAGGTCTTGGCCATTTGATTAACATTACCCCTCCACCAAAGGCATAGATAAATCACATAGACTTCATGTTAGTCCTCCAGGCAGCCTGAGAGAGATATTGGGTTCGTGTTTGACATTAGCAAGATGCCCACGGATATTGAGATAACTCGTAGGGTGACCCAACTTTGTTTCTAAAAGTTTGGATTTACAATAACTATGTAAAGCATGTAATGATCGATGATGGGGCAATAGTTAACATAGTTCCCTTCTCTTTTCTTCAGAAGTTAGGGTATGGGGAGAACAATTGCTCCTCAACACAAAACACACTGAGAGGCTATGATAGCCTCAAGGAAACGTCGATCGAAACCATAGTATTATCGGTTACTCTCGAGCCCAAGATGATACTAACTGAGTTTTATATTATAGACCAGGAAACCAACTATAATATGATCCTTGGTCGTCCTTAGATCCACCGCATGAAGGCAATCCCCTCCACTCTATTCTAGGAGGTCAGATTCCTACATTTAGGGAAATTATTTGTGGCACAAGGTGATCCAAAACCCTTTGATATACATTTGGCTAACTTAAAGAAGAGGCCAGGGGTCCACTCTAAATTCAAGCTTCCCATGAATCAGTTAAACAAACCTGCAAGCACGGTACTAGAAGAAAAAATAGTTCCTACAACGGAGTTAGAAGTCACGGGTTTGATTGAAGGCATTCTAGCAGTCAAGGATGAAACTGTTATTGTAGAGACAGTGTCACTAGGAACCACAGCAAATATTTTCAAGCTATTAGAGAAGGATTTTCCTATTCTCCTCCCCTTTGATTCTATGGGTATGGGACATGCCTTGGGACTCAGTTCCCTTCCAGCAGATGAGGTTTGCATGGTTGAGGTAACCAAGGTAAAGGGGGAAGGTACAAAGGATGACTCAATGTCCATCTTTCTAAGTAGTTGTTGGACTCTCCATTTTGATGGAGCCAAGTGTCGTTTTGGCGCCAAGGTAGGTGTGATCCTTACTTTGCTTGAAGGAAGGATTCTACCTTTTTCTTTCAAGTTGAATTTCAAATGCACAAACAATGGGGCTGAATATGAGGCTCTCCTATTAGGTCTCATTGTAGCTAAGAGAATGGGCATCCTCAATATTAGGGTGTTGGGTGATTCACAACTAGTCATAAATCAGATATCTAAAGTATATGAGACTAGATCTGAGCATATACAACTTTATAAAATAGCATTTCTAGGTCTAACAAAAGGGTTTGGTTTCATATCAATTAAAGTAGTTCCAAATGAATAGAACCTTCTTACAGATTCTATAGTGACTTCTACTTCACGCTTCACCCCAAGTAGTGACCTGGAAGATACCAACTTCACGGTTTCAATTCACACTGAACCCTTGATTTGTAAAGCACTAATGACCCCAATGTTGACATACATAGAAACCAAGAATTATCTTGATTGTTCAGAGCACGTTAATAGTGATGAATCAACTTTAAGATATTTAAACACTTTGGTAGAACTGCATCTTACCTATCATGAGATAGAAATTTCCTTAATTTCATGTTCCTCTTCTTATTTTGGGAATCCCATGATTGAATCCTCCCGGGAAGGGGTCTTGAGATTTATGAGGTAGAAGAAGAAGGGGATTTAGAGTTACCTCTGATCCCCACCTGAGTTTGAGGAGGAAAAATATCCTTAATCGAGGAAATGATTGATATAAATATTGGAACAGAGGAAGAACCAAATATTTTGAAACTAGGATCCTCCTTAACTCCAAAGGAGGTGGAAATACATACCCAAATCCTTAAATAACATCAAAAGGCTTTTACATTTAGTTACAAAGAAATGATGGGAATTACACCACATATCATGGTGCACAATCTCATCACCAAACTAGATGCAAAGTCGATTAAGCAAAATTCGAGACCCATGAAGCCAAAAGTGGCCCTCATGGTGAAAGAAGAAGTAATGAAACTTATCTATGTGGGATTCATCAAGCCAATTGATTATTCATGATGGGTATCTAATATCAACCCCCGTTCTTAAAAATAATGGAAAGATATGTATTTGCATATACTTCCAAGACATTAACAAAACTTGCCCCAAAGATGATTTCCCATTCCCATCAATCGATGTTATTGTTAATACAATGTACTCGATTTAAATTGTTGTCTCTCATGGGTGGGTTTTCAAGATATAATAAAATCAAAATATCTGAAGAGGATCAAGCCAAAACTATGTTTATAACTCCTTGGGAACCTATTGTTATGTTGTCATGTCATTCGGTCTTAAGAATGTTGGTACCACATACCAACGAGCAATGACATACATATTCCATGACCTTATTCATAAGATTGTGGAATCCTACGTGGATGACCTGCTGGCCAAGGCCAGGAAGTGCTACGATCACCCAGAGGTGCTTTGTATCATCCTTTCGCACTTAATCGAGTACGGCGTCACATTAAATCCATAGAAATGTGTATTCGGCGTAATAAGAGGTAAGCTTCTGGGTTACATTATATCTTCACGAGGGATTGATGTCAACCTAGCCAAAATCCAAGCTATGTTAGAAATGGTTCCACCATTAGACAAGTCTAGTATTAGATCTTTTCTTGGGAAACTCAGTGCAATCTAAAGGTTCATCCCTAACTTGACCTTTTCTATTCATCCAATCAACAATTTGTTGAAAAAGGATTATAGCATTGATTGGAAGAAGAATGCAACGAGGCCTTCAAGGTAGTTAAACAATTTTTGTTATCCCTCCCACACTAATGTCACCTAGATCATATCACCCTTTGATCTTGTATTCATGAGCTACAGATGTTTCACTAGCCTACATGTTGGCTTAAGAGGATGACGATAAACAAGAACATGTAGTTTATTTCATTAGTCAAACGTTTCTTGATTATGAGACATGTTACACACAGGTAGAAAAAGAATTCCTTTCCATAGTCTTTGCAACAAAGCGTTTAAGGAATTATATGTTGAATCAAGAAACAAGGGTTATTGTTAAGATAGATCACTTGCGGACATTCCTCACACAAGGATCCTTGTCCAAAAGTCGAGGTTTTTCATAACCTTAATGGGTGAGTTTGAATTAACATTTGTAAATCATAAATCCATTAAGGGACAAATCATTATAGACTGGTTAGCTAATAATCCATTGGATGGAGGTGATATGGTAGATTTAGACTTTCCCAATGAGTGTGTGTACTTTGTTGAGACTAGGCCCCATATCTCTGTATGTCCTTAGTATACCAACATTGTCAATTTCATCATGGACCACACATACCCAAAAGGGGAAACATCGTAACAAAGAATGTGGTTACGCATCATTGCCACTAAGTACATTATTTTGGAACAAGTTCTCTACCACAGAGCCTTTGACGGAATGTTGTTAAGATGTGTTGATGTCAAAGAATCCAAAATATTCTTTATGAGTCACATAGCAGAGTATGTGGAGGTCACTTTGGTGGCCACGCCACTTCTCGAAAGATACATTTTATGGCCCACTCTAGAATATTATATGGTAGAGTTTTTACGTAGATGCCACAAATGCTAAGAGTTCTCCCATAAGATCCACATACCAACACAAGCTTTGCAACCAATCACAACCCCATGGCCCTTTTCCACATGGGGCCTGGATCTGATAGGGAAATTATCTCCCTCATCAATGGATGGCCACAACTTCATAATCACAACCACAAAATACTTCACCAAGTGGGTAGAAGCCATGCCTCTTACCACTGTACCCAGGTCTGTGATCGCTAAGTTCATCTTAAACCAGATCATTTGTAGGTATGGCATCCCACAGGTCATTATTTCAGATAATGGTACATATTTCAAAAATGACAAGGTGTGTGAGCTATGTGTACAAAGTTCAAAATAATTCATCACGCGGCTTCTCTCTATTATCCTTGGGCTAATGGACAAGGTGAGGCTACGAATAAAACATTAGAGGCCATCCTTCTCAAAACCGTTAAGGAGAATAAATGAGATTGGCACCTAAAGCTTTTTCCGGCCTTGTGGGCCTATCGAACCTCAGTTAGAATGCCAATGGGGGCAACCCCCTTTTCTTTAGTGTTTGGTGTTGAGGCGGTTCTACCACTTGAAGTTGAAATACCTAGTCTTTATATTTCACTACATGGGATCCTGGGAGAGGAGGGTTATCAAGAAGCACAACTCTCCCAATTAGAAAGTCTCAACAATTCAAGACTTAATGCCAAACAACAAAAAAAAACATTTACGTTGAGTGGATGGCTTAGCAATACAATAAGAAGGTTTACAAACATGAGATCTATGAAGGATATTTGGTATTAAGACTCGACATCTAGATAGACAAAAACTAGCGAGGGAAGGAAATTCAGACCTAGGTGGTTAGGTTCGTATCGAGTAGTAGAAGACTACAAAAATGGGGCATTTCACTGTGTACACTAGAGGGTGAGGAGTTTAGTGAATCCGTGAACTCTCTTCACCTAAAGAGGTACTACGCATGATCCACTAGCATTTTCATATGTACATTATTGCATCTGCATTGCATTTTCATCCGCCAATTCATTTTGTAAAATTTGTGATCAAGGGATTTATTCTTATAGCAACTCCTAAAAACTTCTAAAAACATTGGAAAAACATTCAAATCATATCTCTTCAAATCTTCATAGTATCATCAATTATTTCTAAATCATTTCATCAGTTCAAGCAAGATAAGACAAAGTTTTGACCATGATCATACCAAGGCCTGCATACTTGGTTCTACTTATAGTCTCTTTCTAGATTACAGTGTCTTTTCCTATAGTCTTTTCTAGAAGATTCATGGTGTCGCATCTATCCCATAAAAATCTCTTTAGAAATAAGAACATACTAAACATTTTTCCTAGATAAGTAAAATACAAATCCACAAGAAAAATTTTATTTTACACATTTCTTTTCCCTACCAACCTTCAGTGTTGAGCTTGCATCTCTTACTAGTGATGTAGGGTTGGGAAAGGAGGGAAATGCCCTTGCTCGCCTTTCCTTATGTCTGTGGTGATGAGCCTATGCTTCCTCCCGGTAACATGGGGAAAGGAGTAGGGGTCTCAAATCGACAAATTTTAAAGTTACAAATAATTCGTTCAAATGTTGTGAAATCATAGGTAAAAGTAAAAGTGAGTTAGATGTCCAAAATTCCAAAAGAGTTTAAAACCCGAATCCAGATTTTCTCAACCAAGTAGCCATCTACGAATCTAAGTCTAGATAAACTGAAACTAAATCACATTCTAAGCTATGTAGTAACTTGAGTAGGGTGAATTTGTAGTGTCCCAATTTGGTCGTGCCAAACCATTTTCTTTCCCTTATCATTACCATTTAACAAATTTTGTAATTCATACCCTTCCTAGCTCTTGGTGTTGAGCCCTCACATCCTACTGGTTGTGTGGTGTCAGGAGTGGGGCAAGTACATCTTCTTATCATATCATTTTATTATCATTTTTTGTTCTAGAAAATATGAAGTATCAAAGGTTTCTTAAATAAGCTAAAATTCAAATATCAAATTGTGTTCGCATTATCATGTATAAACATTATCAAATACAAAAATAAATCATTTTGTTATCATTTCACATCCACTACATACATTCTGAAAAGCATAGAAAAGTGGAAATTCTAAATATCTAGAGTACACATGAGAGATAAACCAAAAGAAAGTCAACTCAGACATGATGGGATACCGAACCAAAAATAAGAGTCTGTGATATATCATAGTGAATCAAGTTTGTATACAATGTCACCATGCACTAGGCATGGTCAAAATGCTCATGCAATGAGCCTAAAACATACAAAAAAACATATAAATGACCGACAAAATGTCATCAAAGAAATAAAAATTGCCACATGGCCTCGTCAATCCTGTGAGATACCTTGGATGGCACTCAACCGCATCCGGGGCTCCTACTGCAGCTACGATGACATTGGGAGTGAACGGAATGATGTGAGTGCTCATGATGATGTCTGTTGCCCATGGCCTCACTACGAGAATGGATCTGTCTCATCAAGTGCTTGGCAGTCTCATACCTAGCCACTTGGGTACATAGGGAAGTCATTATCTCTTCTACCTTCCACATAGGGGCAAACACGTCAGTGTGTCTACCTGTGGCTAATGGCTAGCCCAAGTCAGTAGTCAACTTAGCTTGGGTCTTCCTTGAGGGGATCAATAGAGTATCCATGAATACCCACTCCTGTGTCATTGCTGTAAAAAGAAAGAAAGAAGTGATAAGTTAGGAAAAAAAAGAAAGAAAGAGATATAAGTCAACATTCCTAACCAAAAAGAGTATTAAACTTACTCGGGTCTCCAAGCATCCAGTAGGATTGGTAACCGTTGTTTCCATTGGTGCTTTAGTGGCTATGGTATTTCCCAATGATAGAAGAAAATCATTTTCATATGATGGACTCATCATCCCCTCTCCACCATGAGGAAGTGTCGACTCTGAGACTAAGGTCTCTCTCTCAGCATTAGCCTCCTCGTATATGTTGCTCTCAACATCTCCTGAGTATCATGCCACTCAAGGTCACTCTCCTCCTCCTCCGCATGGGCTACCTTGCCATTCCTAACACCAACTCTCTTATCCTCTATGTCCTCTCCAACCGACTTCTTCTATCTCGTCTCATGTATCCTTCTCAAAGTCGAGTCCAAATCAATGGGATCATCCTGCTCCCCACTGTGAGAAGGACCGGTCATAATCTGAAGTAGGGGTGCTCGAGTGGCACCAACTTCTCAACGAGCACATACAACCTATCTAACTATAATGGGTACACTTGGAATAACCACTATGTCCAACTAGGATCCCCTCTAAGGCCCCTCTCGAGCCTCCTGAATAGTCCTATAAACTGGAGTGACATGAGGGAGCATATCAATGTATGGAAGGCCAAACTGCTGGGGGACCATTCAAATGGGTGGACCTCAAGTCTCCCTGCTCTTTCAATCAACTGACCTATCGAAGAGAAATCTACCATCATGGTCACCTCCAATCCCCATATCCCTGCCATGTCCTAGTAGGGTATGGCAGTCATGTCTTCCGTAGTCAGGGAAGCCACGAGCTAATGTGGTGTCTTAAGTATTGATATACCTGTCTAGTTACCTAAATAGCCCCTGGATCTGATACTGGTATTCCCCTGCCATACGGGATGAAACACTCATAAACCTAACTCATCACAAGAGTGGGGTGGCTCAATGACTTCCCCTACCATTTGACCACCTTGTATAGATCATGTTAGGTGGTTCCTAAGATATCTGTGCCCCAAGCATATTTAGGGCCATACCCCTCAATTTGTGTAATGATAGGATCCAAGCAATATAAGAGGGTATCACCACCCTTATCCTCGATCAATCGAGAGGACAAGATGCCCATGATGGCTCTACATATAACAAGAATGGGAGTGGTAGAAATGGACCAAACCTTCATCCCCTTCTTTGAGATAGATTAGATAATGGCATCTCCCATATATGTGGCCCACTACATCATCACGGCCCTGGACCCCGCTGTCTCCAAATTCAGTCTCCTCCCAAGTATCGAGATCCCAATAATATGGTATACATCCTCCAAGGTGATATTCCACTCACCACTGACACCTAGGAACCAGAAAGTGTTCTGGTATGCATCCCAATAGGAAAATAAGTCACATACAATGTGACTAGCAAGAGCAACATGAGGAACCTGTGTAATCCTCCAAATATTGGCCCTCTAGAGAATATCTATCTCATCATGTGTCAGCTCATCTAGGATACTAGAGAGCTAATCACACTCCCTCTCCTGACTCCATCTGATGTCCTCCTCCTTCTGCATTCACCAAAACAAGGAAAAAGGGAAAGTTAGTAACATAAACTAAATAATAAGCTCACTAAAAACATCACAAAACATGAAAAATCAAAAAAAAATTGTTCAAGTTAGTGCACATTTTGGTCATTTTTTTTAGAACCGCCACCTCAAGGCAGGACGGCGGTTCCAAGACTACCGCCCAAGCAAGGTGGTAATCCCATGACCACCCCCGATTTGGGCGGTGGTCCTGAACTGATTTTTCAAACATGCCCTTTACCTTAAAAATGCTCAAAAAGACCATTTTTAACAAAATAAAAGCATGTCCAACGGCGCCCCCTAGAGACTCATTTTAGACCAAAAAAAATTGAAAATAATTCCCCCTAGGTGAATTTTTCAACATTTTTACATTTAGGGTATAAAAAGAAAAAATTGAAAATAACCAACCTTTGACTGCGTTGGTCGATCTCCCACACGTGGAGGCATGGTCATGATCTTGTCACGGTTGTATCGGTTGTATTCTCATCGAAAATGATCACCGTGGGTCCAGAGCTCCAAATTCACCAAATCAAATAGCACAAATGAATTGAAAATTGAGTTGTTTTGGTATATATATATATTGTTTTAACCTCATTTTGAGTGTTTACGTTCACGTAAGGGCTGGAGCATTGGTACAGGTATATTTCTACATCCCCACATAGATGGTAATTCCTCTTGTCATTTTTTTCTAATGTTTATTTTTCAATACTTTATCTATCTCGCACATGAGTCCTCTTTTCCTCTTGCGCAGTAGCAGGAGTTTGGGCAGTGAGATTTCAACACACGGGTGTGTCAGGTATAGCTTCTAACTCCCCATTTTGGGAATGTCATACTCAAACTCTACATTTTATGCCATTCCATGGCTAAGATGCTTCTCCAAGGGGGTAATATGTATGCACCCAAAATTTCATGTGCTACATTATCGGAAAACGGTTATAAAAATCCCCAATGATGATTCAGGTCCTTTCAAGAAGGTGTTCGAGCTCCAATTTTCATTCGCAGTGTATATTTGTTTCCTAGACATCTTTACTTAGCCTTCTCACACTTTTTCCAGCTTCCTACCTCTTTCTACTTAAGTTTAGGCCTTTAGTGCCAAGACAGTCACCCTTCTTGGTTCTCAAACTGTCATCCTTCCTAGGCGGCGATTCTAAAATCGTCGTCCTTCCCCGGGCAGCTGTTCTAAAACCACCGCCGCACAAGGTGGTGGTCCTACCCACTTTTTCCAGATTCTTCACGTGTGTTTTAACATATGACAGTTCACTTATTTTTACTTTTTGCATGCATCCGTGAGCCGAATTGTCTAAAATTAGCTTTGATTGCTTGGTTCTCCTTCCTCCTTCTATTTTTAAATAGATTTAATAGCTTGAACTGCTCCTTCTTGCCTTGTGCATGAAGGTACCTCCCATCCTCCATTCCTATATATTCCATGCTTGTATTCAAGCAAAGGGCCCGAGAATTTTGTGTATCTTGCATTGTATTGCTGATACGATCTTGCTAAGAATTGCATAGTCAAGCTTTGATCTCTTGTGTTATCTCTCTTCTACTGCATTACATCCAGACTGACATCAAGTTGTCATTTCTCAAAGCACCATCCTCTTATTGTTGTTCTTGCATTCCCAATCTCTTGGACTCACATGAACACTCGGAGAAAGAAAGGAACATATTGGGGGATAGATACAGACACAACTAGATTTGTCAAAGCTCTTGCTTGTCCATGTTGAAATTGTGTGTTTTTTTCCTTATGTGTTGAATTGTTAATTTCATATCAAATAGAGTAGAAAATCAATCATATCAAATAGAGTAGAAAATCATTCATATCAAATACAGTAGAAAATCAATCATATTAAATAGAGTAGATAATCATTCATTTTAGTAATTTTTCCTTTTAACATTACCAGGGAAGTTGTGAGGGATAATAGCCCTTTCAAGGCCATGATTTGTTCTTCACCTCTGAGGTAGGGTTTGGAGGATTTTGATCAGATTAGGCTGTTTGATTTAGATTAGATTCATATATTTTCACAAGTAACCAGATACATCTCGTTGACTACTTGTCTTTAGTTATCTCTGTTAGATTAGAATGCATTTCTTAAAGATTAGAAAAGAAAAAAATATTTCCTTTGATAGGTTAGTTTTCTTTTATCACTTTGATCCAAAATATTGTGAAAACTCCAAAAACATAGATTAGATATCTTTCAGTAATTAGTTTGCTTATTAAAAGTCATTTATTTCATTTTGTATGACCATCAACAGTCCACAATAGGAAAATACATACAGTTGTGATCCATTGGTCCCACAACCCAATGGGCCAAAATTGATAACTGACATTGATACCAGCTTACATTTGACAGTCTTACACACACCTGTAACTTTTTCTGAGAAGATAGAACAACTCAATACACTAAACATAGCTACTAATCAAGCCTACGACTATTGGAATACTCCTAGCAACAGGGTTTGATTATGCACATGACCATCCAAGGGCCATAGCCTCCATAAGTCTTTGGTTGTGATCCTCAGGTCCCACAACCTAATGGGCCTACCAGTCAATTAGACATTGACGCTCATTTTCGTACATTAGTATCCAGATCTTCACCACTTCCACCAAATATTATTGCACAACTTTCCTTACTGAACATAGCAGCTGAACAGGTGAAGACTTTCTGGACAAGACTGGAAAATCACCAATAAATACTTGTGGCTTCATTTTACCTCTTGTTCTTACTTCCATGACCTTGTCTGGAAATCTATACAAGGCAACCACAGGTCATTTTCCGCGTGTTCAACAACCAACAAATAGAATCTTGACCGAGCTCGACATTTATTGGAGTCTATGAGTGGCTATTATCTTAGACCAAACTATCACACCACTTCAAGTTAGGAGAGCATTCTTTTCTTTAGACTCGCATATCCCGACATTGCGTGTTGAAGATATAAGATTTCCCAATTAGCTTGATCCTCATCACCACACTCACATTCACAATCATTCTATATCGGTTGTCTCAAAGACGACCTCGGGAGGTCGGTGAAAATAAGGTCATGTGTTGATTTTCTATCGCATGCAGTGTTCCTTTGATAAGACATTATTTTGACTAAGAAAATAGAAAGCATTCCTTTTTCTCATGCGAATGGGGAAGAATTCGATCAAATTTTTCTAAGAAAAATTTAGAGAATTTGTTGATTAGGGAGAATAGAAGGTGATAGGATATGATCATTATGGTATTATTTGAGACAAAAATTCCATGGGAATATGTGATGAGGGATATACATGATGATGCCCCCTCAAGAGGGCTGACTAGAATGGAAGAGACGACAGAGCTCCTGAAAAGAGGAGAATTCAACTCTATAGAGAGGAGGATGAGAATATGGTGTAATGGAATTGATCAGTGTGGTGCACAAATGGAGAAATATTTGAATCAACCTTTAATGTTAAGTTTGAAGATGTGTTTAAGAATGTAATGATTGATAGTGGAAAGAAAGGAAAAAGGGAATGGACAAGAGGAGTGGTTGATTATGGGTAAGTGAGGAATGGGGAGAAAAGTTGGAGATGAAGAGTCTAAGGGTATGGAATAGATTGGAAGTGGCGGAGGAGGGAAAAATAAATAAAAATATATAAGACAATAGTAGAGAATGATGATTGAGGAAGGATGAACAAGAAGGAGAATATGATACAAGACAACGTGACAGAGTAAAGGGGGAAATTAGGAAAAAGGGAGAGAGAAGTGTAAAATAAAGGTAGTGGAATAGAAAAGGTACAGTGAGGGAGGTGATGAAGATGAAGGGGGAGAAATTATGGAAAATGGAGGAGTTGAGGGAGAGAAATGATGGAAATACGGAGGAGATGAGGAAGATGAATAATTTAAAGAATATGAAAGAGATGATAGAACTCGAGAAAAGAAAGAAAGTGTAGAAGTAGGAGGTGAAGAAGATGATGGTAGGGAATAGAGTGGAAGGAGATGGGGGATGAGAAAAAAGAGGTGGAAGAGAATAGTAGAGAAGGATGATAGGAGAAGGGAATGAAGAAGAACAAATAAGAAGGAGAAAACGAGATGAGAAAATAAAACATAGGAGAGGGTGAAATCAGGAAAAAAGGGAGAGAGAAGTGCAAAATAAAGGTAGTGGCATATAAAATATACAGTGAAGGAGGTGAAGAAGATGAAGCAAGAGAAATGATGGAAAAATGGAGGAGATGAAGAAGATTAATAATTTAAAGAAGAAAAAAGAGATGATAGAATAGAATAAAAAAGAAACTAAAGAAGAGAGTAGGAAGATGTGGAGAAGATCGGGAGAAAGGAAGAGAAACAAAAAATGATAGGGGTGGTAGAGAAAGGAAGGGGGAAATTTTTAAGGTGAAAATAATGGGGAAAGAAGAGATGACAGAGTGGAGACCAAGGTAAGGAATATGGTACAGACCACATGGAAATGCATGTGGATGATAAAGGGGTAAAAAAGGTGGGATAGTGAGGAAGAGATATGGTAAAAATGGGAAAGTAAGAAGGGGTCACAAAGAAAAGAAGGGGAAGAATATGTAAAGAAAGAGAGACAAGAACGAATATTTGCAAGGAGAAGAGGATAACAAAGAAAATTATGCAGAAGGAAGGGAATGAAGAATGGAGATATGATGTGGAGAGTGGGTAGCATCATAAAAAGTAGTGAGGAGAAAGAGAGTAGGAATGACATGGAGTGGAAAAGCTATAGAAATGCATGAGATGAGGATAAGAGGATAAGAGGGTTGTATGATGAAGAAAGTAAAGATATTGAAAAGGGAGAAGAGAAGATGGAGAGGTGGCAAAGAAGTGACAAGAAAGGGTGGAGGTGGAGACAAGGAAGGGGAGGAAAGAGAGAATGGATGATGGAGGAGGAAATTCCTATCAAAGAACGTTAGTGGAAGAATAATTATTATTATTATTGGTGAATGATGAGGGGGAAAAGTGAAGACAGAGAAAGAGGGAATGAGGAATAAGAGAGGCAATGCTAGTGAAGGGACGTTAGGGGAAGACCAATAATAATTATTGTTGGTGAGAGATGGGGGAAGGAATGGAGAAACAATGGAGAAGGACAAAGAGAGTGAGAAAGACAAGGAAGAGTGATGTGGAGTGATTTTTAGGGGGCCGATAATAATAAGTAGTGTGGTAATCTAAGATGATCATAATTATAGGGGAGACCAACAACAATGAGAGTTAATATGTGGGAGAATTTGAGAAGATGGATTGGAAAGAATAAAGAGAGGAGGAATGATGATTTGTGAAAAGATGAAGGCAAGGAGAGGATGTGGATGATGAGGATGAATGAGGTGAAGATGAAGAAACAAGACATGAAAAGAATGGTAGGAAGCGGTATGAAGGATGATGGATCAAGAGGGGGAAAATGGGGGAAATTACAAGGTGGAGATGGTGAATGTACTTTGTGATTTGATAGGTTGAGAAAGTGTAATTTTAGGAGGAAAAGTTGGTTAGTAGGGATACCAAGAGGAATGAATAGTCAACATAGGGAATGACGAGTGAGAAGAAGGCATAATCTAGAATGACAAATCTAATTTAAGTAATATTGTCGAACCGCATTAATAGTTAAGTAAAATTTCCAAGCTGGAGATAAAAAGACATAGAGTGGTGGAAGGGGACATGAATGGTGAGAAGGGTAATGTGGGGATAAACAACGGATGAGTAAAAATGATAAGGGAGGATAAATGGATCAAATACATGATGACCATGGTGGGGGATGAGGAGTTGTAGGATAACAAACTCTCCTTAAGAGGGATCCTCAAGTAGGATTCGCAAACTACAATGGAGATCAAGTAGAATTCCCAAACCGAAAAGTGTATTAGAGATAGTGTTCATAGATGTTAATATAATTCATGGAATTATGGATGATTGTAAGATATGTCATCCTTAAAATTAAACATATGGATATAGATTTCATGGTTTGAAATTAGATATACAAGAATGTGACCTTGATATGAGGTGATTGTAATGAGATAAATGAAACATAATTGTAGAAAATAGCATATGAGGAAACCATGCTTCGAACCGGATTAGAGGTAAATAAGAAAGGGAACCACTCAAGGAATTGCACTTGCAGCCAATAGTAGGTGTTAACACATAACCAACGATAGTTAGTTATACCAAAATACCATGAGGGAAATATGGATGAAATAAGCTCATAAACCTAATGTCGACACAACAAAGGGGTTTCAGATGTAACTTATATATGGGAAAAGGGTTCTCCATAGGTGGATTTCCCTAAGTCTATGCCCTAGCTCTAGGTAGGGGAAAGAGAGAAAACAGATCAATGCGGGAAGTTTGCAAAGAGAAAATTGATTAATACGGGAAGCTTTTTGAGGATGCTAATACAATAGAAGGTTGGTCAATGCAAGAAGCCTTTTCTACGATGACAAGAAAGTAGCCATCATTCAAGGGTATGATCTACTTTATATATTTATGATTTCTATGGCAAGAATGATATACATGATAGACATCCTTCAGGAGATCAGACTATTTATTAGATTTTTTTTATATGAATAACTGTCCTTCGAGGGATTAGTCTATTTTTGATAACTTTTACTTTTGATAAGAGCATCCACGAATTTTTAATTTTACATGGGGAAGAGTTGGGGATAGCTAGGTAGACCACTATGGAGGGGGCGATGGATGTATAAGTGACACCTTGACGACCCTTAGCGTGGTTTCAATAGGTAAACAAGAGGGTGATAGATGTAATGATCATGGATTTCTCACCAAAAGGGAGAACCTATCCATAAGGAAAATGCTATGGATAGAGTCGTGGTGCCCATATTTAAGGTCATGTCTAGGAAAGTGACGGTAGACCACATATTTTCATATCATTACAATGATAGATTGAAGGGGCTAATGATGGAGGTGTGATCTAAAGATATGACTATTTTCTCACTGGTAGATATGTTAAGAATAGAATGGATGCAAGTGTAATGCATTAAGGGAAACCAAATGGTAGGCCCCAAACCCATAATTATGTGTGATAATGTAATGTCCAATCTAGTTGGGAGAAAACTTTCCAAGTTGGCTACTTTCTAGAGTAGTGACATTTTATTTTCTTTTAAGACAAGGTCACTAATTTTAAATTCATGTTCTTTGATATCCTTGTTATAAGCACACTTGACGCACTCTTGATATACATGATGATGCTCAAGATCAATAAGGTGGCACTCGTCTAACAACTCAAGCATATAAACATGAAATGAAGTCGTGAAGAGACAAACGCATGGATGGAGTTTGAACTTTGAGGGTAAGAATGACTTCAGAGCCATATATGAGAGAAAAGGGGGTAGCACTTATGGAGGTATGGATGCTAGTCTAGTAAGCCCAAAGAGCGAAAGGGATATGAAGGTGCAATCACGACCTAATCATTGTCAGCGTCTTGGCCAAAATGTTACGAATATTTTTATTAGTCATTTTGGATTTTCCGTTATCTTGAGGATAATAAGGAAAGGAGAAGTTAAGCTTGATATTGAATGATTCACAAATATTCTTAACATCTTTGTTTTTGAAGGACTTTCCATTATCTATGATGATTTTATGAGGGACACCGGCGACAAATGATATGTTGATAGATGAAGTTAACAATTTGATTAGCTTTGGTTGAGGTGAGTGGAATTACTTCCACCCACTTGGTGAGCTCAATCACGTGATGATAGAATGATGATTGATGGTACCAATGAGATCAAGGCCCCATTGCGAGAAAGGCCAAAGGTCCTAATCTGGTTGTAAGGCCTCAAGCTATGAATGCGAACAAGATTCAAATGTTGCGACACTTGACACATTTCTTAACATATTTGCAGCAATCCCGATTGAGAGAAATCCAATAATATCCAAGGAAAAGAACGCGCTTGAAACAACTAAGCCACTAAAGTTTCCACCACAAATGTCATCATGGACTTCTTGGATAGTGAAAGTAGATTCATGGGATTTAAGGCATTGAAGGAGAATACCGTCAAACCCACGTTTATAGAGAATTCTGCCAAGAATGACATAGCGGTTAGCACATTGAATAAATGACCTCCTACCATTATTAGATAAGTCAAAGGGAATGATAGATTTGGATAGATAATCAAATATTTGAGAGTACCAAATATTTGATGCATTAGATTCAACAAGATTGACATGAGGTAACCCATGAATGTGAGATGGTTGATCACGATGATGAACAACAACAGAAAGTTTGGATTCATTTGTTTTCCATGGGATGAGAGATGCAAGAGATGCCATCGTGTCAGCAAAATGATTGGATGATCGAGGGATGGCTTGGATAGTGTAAGAATTAAAAGCCTCAAGGAGAAAGATGACAATGTCTTTATATTTCTGAAGAATATCATTTTTACATTGATAATCGCCTGTAACTTGTTTGATGATGAGATCAAAATCCCCATAGATATCAAGGATTTGTACACCCAAAAGGATGGTAGTTTCAAGGCCCAAAATGAGAGCCTCATACTCTGCCATATTGTTAGTGCACTCAAAGTCAATATTTTGAGTGATGGGGATAGGAGTATCCCAAGGAGGAATGATAATGACACCAATGCCTCCCCCTTGTTGACACTTAGAGCCGTCAAAAAAGAGATTCATCCTAAGAGGAGAATCCTCATGGTGGAAATTGTTGATGGATTCATCTAGAAACTACTCATCAGGAAGGTGAGCATCAGGAAGAGGGGTTTCAGCTAATTGGTCTACAATAGCTTGGCCCTTGATGGAATTTTGCGTTAGATGAGAGGAACCTACAAAACAATCTTGTAAACTCTTATTGTTTCACTTGTTTTCTTTGCCTTTTGAATGACAAAATATATAAGCGTAATGGGTGAGGAGGAATACTTGTTTATAATAGTTGGTTAAAGGTTGTTGCGTGTGTACTGACTTCTCGATCCATAGCTGAATGTGAGAGATTCCTTTTGGATAGGAGGAACTACCTGAAATAGACAACAAGACCACAAAAGGGAAGTTAAATGATATATGACAATGGATTTCCTAGTGAATGCTAGCTCTAAGAAGTGTGATACTTCCTAGATGGTTGTCAATCCATTGTTTAAAACAATTTAATGCCAAAAATAAAGGAAATCCTACTATAGATGATATGATTTAGGTTTCTCATTCAAGTACAATAAGAAAATCTTAACATAACAGGCTAGGCTATGTTTAGATCAGAAAGGTAGGTAGTTGTCAGGGTGTTGGGACTACTAGTTGGGGTCTGATTCTGGGTTGTTTAGGTTAGCTGATGAGAGGTTATTAATTTATGTTAAGGTCGGGTATAAAACATAGAGACCAATGTCGGTCTTGTACGATCGATGGCGGTTTATACATAACTGACGATGGTTATGGGTAACTAGCATCGATAAAGTCAGGGTGTAAGAGAATCAAGGAAAACTGATTGTAGGGTTTGATCTAGGATCTGATAAGGAGGGTAGGGTGGATAAAGAAGTTGATAGGTGTATCAGGTATACTCAGGAATGAACCGAAGGAAAGAATGGGTGATTTGTTGATGTGGGTAAAGGAAATATTTTACTTATAAGCTAGAAAGAGATGGAGGAATCAGCATGCAAAGTATAGATTGATGACAAAAATAATAGAAGCTAACTACACTAAAATGGACAATGCTGGTAGAAATGTACTTACTATGATGTAGACTTGATGGTTGAATGGTAATGGTAGTTGATCAGAAGAATGGTGTTTGGTATCATAGCAGTGGCTCCCAGAATGATTTTGTGAGTGCAATGCTTCAATATTTGTCCTAGTGATGGCTCTGGATGTCTGGATACGTGAAAGGATGTTGGTTCTACTTGCATGTAGCTCTGATCTCCCTCCTTTTGCTCTCAGAATGTGCCAACCCAAAAACAAGGTTATTTAGGTGAATAAATGGTAATCGATGACAGTTTATGTGTTGACCGGCATCGGTTTAGGGGTGACTAGCGTCGATTAAGGTGGGATTCCCTAGGTTTACTAAAATGGGTAGATCTTTCTAATTTCTTAGGCCCAACTAGTTTATTCTCATGGATTAGAATGAAACTTCCCTTCTAATGAGCGGGAATGTGGTTAGAGATATTTTAGGCATTGATTTTAGGGTTAGAGTAAATCTTAGCTCATTAAGGAAAATAAGACTTAGTTATTGTTGGTTATGGAAACGTGCCAAGAATAAGTCTAGGGTGAGGTGGTTACATAAGGTGTCTAGGTGAGGTGGTGGAGTACAAATTAAGATAATTAGATATTAAATATTCTTAGGATATATACATTACTTCAATTAAATTAATAATGATGTGGGGTGGAAGGGGCCTTAGTTAGGTGAGTATGTTTGAGCTAGTTATTTGACTAGGGACCAAGGGGAGTGTGACCCAATTTTGGTGTCTACATTTTTCCCCTTTTTGTTGCATAGCTTGTATTGGTAAGTGATGCTTGACAAAAATAAGATGTGGTTGCCCCATGTGTGAGTGAAGGTGATCCCCTCAAACTAGGAACAAATGAGGTAGAAGACTAAATCTGTGAGTGGTTTGATAAAGGTGGATGTGATGAAGAGGAAGGTGGATAGTGGGGGTAATGGGGTAAAGGTCTAATTGGGTAATCAAGGTAATGGGCCAGGTCAAAGGTAATGAACAGTCAAATGCACACACATGTATAAACCGTGGCCGATAACAGTCGAAGAGCATGTAAACTCTACAGCGTTTAAGGTCAATAGGTTTATCCAAACAAAGTTGAGGTGATTCTGGTATCCAAGGTATAGGATATGGTGTGGAAGCACTTTGCAGGTCAGGTGCAAGAATGTTTAGGTATGTTTTGATACACCAAAGGTTGGGTTAGGATAAATGGCACGACATTAGGCAAGGTAAGGTCATTAGGTCAAACAACATGGGTAACAATGTCGCAACGTATAGAAATCACATGAGGTCACAGTCACCAATAATGTTTTGGGTCTAGGTAGCTAGGTCACGACATGGGTAACAGTGTCACAAGGTATAGCGAGCACATGAATTCACAGTCACTAAGAATGTTCTGGTCCAGGTAGCTAGGTCACAAAGATGGGTAGGTCTCGAGGCGGTAAAATAACAAGTCCCTAAATGCAATTAACGATAGGTAAAGGTAATGTAGGCTTGGAGGTAGGTTGCAATAAATGTGGGAAGGTCAAACGGTGGCTGGTTTGGTTAAGTGTTGATCAGAAATGGGGAAAGGGTATGGGCTAAAGTATCACAGTAATCGATGCCGATCATATGAAACCGCTGACGGTCTAGGTAAACCAACCACGGTTTTCTGGGCACCCGACCTATGTTGGTTTAAGTATAATCGACCACAAGTGTGCTGCTGGCATGCACAGGACCGATGTCGGTTTAGGTATAACTAAAGTCGGTCAAGTCAACGTGGGTATATAAAAAGAAAAAAATGTATAATACGGATTCATTTGTACATTTTGGCTTTTGTGAAAATGATAGAGCGCTGAATGATTTGTGCTTTGTCGGGAGGAAAGGACAAGGGATGATATCTTTCTAAGGTGGAGAGATACGGTTGGTGAGAGGGTCTAGGTAGACGGGTCCCTGAGCACAAGGAGATCAATTGTGATTGGGTGGAGGTCAGGGGGATTAGATTTCATGATTAGACATGGTAGAGGTGGGAGAAGGTTCAAGTGGACCACCGGTGTAGTAGCTAGACGTGTCACCACGCCGATAGCACCGAAATGAGGTACGATTCTATCCGATCCTGTATTTGTGATTGAAATAGGCTATTGAAATGGGGTTGGGTGAAAAATTGGGTGTAAGTTTATTATTGGGAATGTATGGGTAAAAATGAAGGAAATGAGGGGTGGGAAGGTCCAATGTAGATTAAATAGGATTGGGAATGAAGCTAGGATAGGTTTGGGTAGGTTAGAGTGGAGGATTAGGGTAGATTTTGAGAATTTGGGAAAAATGGGGGTTTGGACATATTCGACTCTGTGACGTTGATCGATGTCGTCAAGTGTTGGCTGATGTCGGTGGTATTTGGCCACCATCAGTCAAGTAATGGGTGACCGATGTTAGTTACACATGACCGATAACGATCGTTGTTGACTTGAAAGATCGGCTAGATTTATGGGAAAATAGGGCCATAGAGAGCAAGGGTAAGAGGTAAGGATATGTCAAGAGATGTAAGGGTAGGTTTCATGAGAGAAAAATAGGGGAGTAGGTATAAATGGCATGAATATATTGGTCTAGCAAGGGGTAAGTGGTTGGGTGGGTACGATAAGAAGTGAGGGTTGGATACGAGGTTTATGAGGTAAGGGGTGTGTTTGGTATGGTAAGGTTTTGACAATAGTGTGTTTTGTTGGGTGTAGGTGAGGGACCAGTTACGGATGTGGGATAGGGTACCTCCCTTGCTCATGGAGGTATGGGGGTGTGACAACTGATGACTGGCACCATGTTGCAAAAGTTGGCCTTTGATTAGGGTCGACACTACCAGCATGTAGTTCAGAGTTGAGCTTTATGGTCACTCTCATCAACAAATGGGACTCAGTGACCAATACCTTCCATTTGTTTATGACGGTGAGATCACAGTCACCTTGGAGGATGTGTATAAGATCCTGCGTCTATCGATAGTGGGGACGTAGGTGTATTCTATCTCCTTAGAGGCCTATGAGGAGTTGATGTTGACCATGTTTGGTGAGGGAATGGAGGAGATGAGGTTTTATAGCTCTAGTATGAGCTATGGAGATATGTACCAGGCCCATCCGGAGGAGATGAGGTCTGGTAGTGTTGCTTGATGGAGGCAATCTGTTACTTTGCACTACCGGATGTGGAGGGTGGGAGATTCCCATGATCATTGATGGGGTTTTGCATGACATGGTGGAGGAAAGGAATCATTTTACATGGGCACCTGCATTCTGGTTCAGTTATATAGAGAGTTATGGGCTTATGGGTGGTTACAGAGATATTTAGCCTATGTTGTACTTTCCTACTCCATTGTTGGGTGTATGAGCACATTATATGTGTGCATCCAGTTGGTATGCCCAGGTGATGCATTCGAGCCGGGTTTTGTTTGAGTGGGATTTATGTGATGGGTGCCTACGATTGGGGAGCATCAAGCTTTACTAGAGCTACACATGATGTAGCCTATTACATGTGATTTCTAGAGGGGTTGTCTGCATGGACATCATTTGGAGGCCCTATGTGGGTTTTCCATCATATGGGCATATGGCAGAGGAGCTACAGAGCTACAGCTACTCTGGTGGATAGAGGGGCAATGTGCAGGAGAGCACGAGATGATACCTATGGATAGGGTTAGATGACAGTTTGGGATGCTTCAGGATATACCGCCACCTTTCCCATAGTATAGGAGGGATGACGTGGAGAGGCCTCTACCTCTACCATAGTTGATAGTGCCGACAGGGAAGGAGGAGTAGGTGAGAGACCGATGGATTGATGATGTCGGGGTTACAGATAGATATAGACAGTGGTGGGATGCACATTTATGAGCAGTACCACCGAGGCCGAGGTAGCCAGATTTAGCCACCATCATAGTGTAGAGGGATGCCCTACAGGGGCAGGTGGCAACCTTGATTACATAGTTGGGTATAGTGCAGGGGCAGCTAACAGGCTCAAAGGCATAGTTTTTATTTTGTAGGCACATGTGGCCACTCTACAAGCCCAGGTAGTGCAGGGATAGGTACCCACACAAGGTGGAGATGGATATGGGGTACATGTGGCCACCCTACAGTACATATTATAGGTTTGTAGGGCCAGTTGGCCACTGCACAGGCGTAGGTTATGGCCCTTCAGGCCTAAATATAGGCAGGAGTGGGACAGGGTCCCTCAAGATAGTCACAGGCACAGGGATAGGGTCCCTCTTTACAGGTACCAATGGGATAGGGTCCCGAGAGATAGGTACAGGGGCCGAGGCCAATGGCACCACCACATATAGTATGGATAAATAGGTTGAGAGATGCCTTAGGTAAGGTCTAGTATTATCAGGATATTTTGATGGTCGCAGAGATAGATTTTCTGTCCCATATGGGAGTATAGAGCACAAAGATGCCTCGATTGAGAGGACCAAGTCATGTACTCATAGTTTAGAGAGCACATGGGGCCATCGAGCCCCGAGACGAGAGTTGGGGAAAAGGCCACCAGTTCATGAGGCCAACCCCGTGAGGTACCAGAGAGATCCGGCCATGATCGATTATGGGTGCTTGAGATGCTAGCTAGATGTCAGATCTTGGGACAAAGGAGGAGGAGGATATAGGTGAGACAGAGATATGGAGGATATCCAACATGGTGATTTCTGATAGCCGTATGTACCTCCTGTTTTGTATAGTTGTTTATTTTTGATATATACCGGCCTACGTGCCGAAGAGAGTGAGGATGTACATGAGAGTTTTTGAGATTTTTGATGATATACTGGCATGTGTGCCGAAGATGGTGAGGATGTATCTGAGTGATTTGAGATGATTGTGATTATTATTGGGATATATGTTCACATGTATTTTTATATAGACTATCTGATTTATAGATGATGGTGTTTATAGTATGGATGGTGTACATGTTTTAATTTGCATTGCTATATATAGATAGGTGGAAATCAATTGGATTAGGTCTGACAGAGTCAAGGTCATGTAGGCATGGCAGAGTCAAATCTATTTAGGCATGGGTGGATTTAGGTCATAGGCATGGATGGATTTAGGTCATAGGCATGGATTGAGTTAGGTTTTTAGGCATGGGCGGTGTCAAGTCATAGGCATTGATTGAGTCAAGTTGGTTTAGGCATGGATCATGTCGAGTTGTTAGGCCCGGTTGATTCAAGTTTGTTACGTATGGTTGAGTTTATAATTCATTAATTTGTGCAATCAATGATGGTGTGGATCATGTTAAGATGATTTGTAGGAAAATGTATGATTATGGTAAAGAAATTGTAGACAAGATGAAATGAATGTATGAGTGATGATGGTAAATATGTTAAGAAATTGTTGTTTGTTTGGTTTAATTTCCAATTATTGATATAAAAAGGAAACTAACTAGGGTAGAATGTGAATAGGAAAGGGGAAGATGGAATTGGTTAGGGTAGAGAGTGGCCGAGCTAACCTCCAAGGGCCCCCTACCCTTGAAGTGTTGCCTACATAGTCCCGGTGAAAAGGGACCTCAGGCTGATGTAGTTCTCCCATAAGCTAGGGAAGATTATGATGAAGTAGAGGAATGGATTGATAGGTGTTAGGCACGGGTGAATGTAGGTCATAGGCATGGTTGAGTTTTTTTAAATATAAGTGTCGATGAGTTGGTCTTGTTACAAGAGAATCAATAGGTAATGAAGAAGGTAGAAAGGTAAGAGGTGGCAAAAGAACTTCCTAATTGATAAAAACCCTACTAAGTCTACCATACCCCAAATGGGCTTATGAATGTAAGACCCTACAGGCCTTACATAATGGACTATTCTAAGGGTGAAGAAAAGTCACATGATCACAAAATGTTGTGGTTAGAGAGGGAGTTAGGATAAGAAGGTAAATGAGGTGAGAATGGGTGGTTTAGCGTAACTTAGTGTATGATAGGATGTTATTCTTAGCAAGAACCCCAGGATCAAGAATAGGCAAGTCTATGATGAAAATTTCATATTTTTCTTCATTTTTTTATTTTTAATAGATTGATAGATGTGGGAAGTCTAGATGGGATGCATATATTATCTCCTTGAGGTCTTCCTAAAGTCGATCGATGCAGAAGCTTCGATTCGTGAAGTTGATCAATGCGGGAAGCTTCTGAATATTTATTATATTTTTGTAATGATTGTATATAGATGTCCTTCAAGGGAGCAGATCTATTGATAGTGGTAGAATATAAAGAAGAGATGTCCCATTTGAGGGAGTCATCTTTTTCTGGAAGTTTTACTCAAGGAGTGATATCCCTTTTTTTTTTTAGACGTTTAAGTCATGGACAAGACTATAGAGGATGATTAAGTTCTTGTTTAGAAGACAAGACTGTAGCACACAAAGATTAATTGTGGATGAGGTGGTTTTGAGTGATGAATAACCATGGGATTCCGTATTGAAGAAGAAAAAAATATCCATGAGAATCATTCTATTTGTAGAGCATTGGTACTCATATTGAAGACAAGGCTAAAAGGTGACGAGTAATCACATTATTCTTGTTTAGTCATGGATCCTCAAAATGGGTAATATGGAAGGTGAACAAAGGCTCAAGGGACGAGCGATCAACCCGACGTAAAGTGATATAGGACTTGATATCAAGAATAGAATGGTCAAATATGTAAGGTATTAAGGAGATCGTGTTCAGTTTTACCTTCGAGTGAAGACAAACGATAAGCACCTGATCCATAGGCATGGGTAACAATATAGGGTCTGAGCGATTAGGAGAAAATTTGCAATGTTTAATTTTCTCGTCTTTGGTTACATGTTGATTTTCCTTCAGGATGAGGTCACTAACCTGAAAGGTTCGTTCATGAACACGTTTTTCATAGGCACATTTGATATGTTTTTGGTAGATTTGGAGATGGTCAAGAGTGTTGAGACAATGTTCATCTAATAATTCAAGTTACACCAAACAATCCTGGAGAAATTCATCATCGTTGAGCATGTCTTGTAGTGATATACGAGAGGGATGGAATCTAGACTTCGAGAGGTAAGACAACCTCAATACCGTAGACCAGAGAAAGGGGGTGGCAGTAGTCGAAGTGTGAATACTAGTGCAATAAGCCCATAAGGTGAAAGGAATGTGCATATGCCAATATTTCCTAGTATTATTAACAACCTTCATAAGAATTTTTTCAAGGTTTTATTGGTTGATTTGGCTTGACCATTGGTTTTCGGGTAATAAGGTGATGAGAAACTGAGTTGGATGCCAAAAGCATCACATAGTTTGCATAGGGTTTTGTTTTTGAATTATTTTCCGTTATCAGTGATAATGCGGTGAGGACACCAAAATGAAAAATGATGTGATGGTTGATGAATTCACATATTTTCTCAGCTTTGGTGGAAATGAGGGGAATGGCTTCTACCCATTTAGTGTAATATTCAGTAGCAGTTATGATCCATTGGTGGCGTTGCGAAGAATGGGGGTTGATCTCACCGACAAGATCCAAACCCCATTGAGAGAAAGGCCAAAGGTCTCGCATAACTGTAAGGTGTGACTAGGTGTGTGATGAAGATTAGCATGTTGTTGGCATTTCATGCAACGTTGACATAATCACAATAGTCACGGTTCAGGGTTGGCCAATAATAGCCTAGGTGAAGAATGTGTTTTGCAATAGCCAAACCGCTAAAGTGACCTCCACAAATTCCATCGTGGACTTCCTTAATGGTGTAAGGAATTTCAGAACTTGTAAGGCAGTGTAAGAGAATGTCATCGAAACCACACTTGTAAAGAATACCACCCATGATGGCATAATGGGAGACACTTTTAAGAAAGGCACATTGTCCATTATGAGTGAGATCGGTGGGTAGAATGGAAAGGGAAAGATAGTTTGCATATTTCTTATACCAAAGGTCACGTGGGTCAGGGGCAATGGTTCCGATGGAGTAAAATTCATGAGGTAAATAAGAGGGTGATTATATCCTTTGTATAGTGACAAATATTTTAGATTCAGCGTGAAAATCAGTATCTGAGAAGCCAAGCAGCCATGGTATCTACAAATTTATTGGTAGAATGTGGGGTGGTTTGAAGTGCGTAATAGTCAAAGGTGGTCAAAATTATGTCTATGTGATGCTTATACTTTTGAAGTATCTCATTATGACACTGGTATATACCATTGACTTGGTTTATAACCAACTGAGAATCACCAAAGATTTTTATTGACTTAACATATAAGGCATAAGCATCCCGAAACCAAATACAAGTGTTTCATATTTAACAATATTGTTTGTACAATCAAAATCAAGTTTGAAATACAAAGGCATAGGTTCACCATCAATAAGAATGAGGATAATCCCTACCCCACCCCCACGCTAACACTTGGAGCCATTGAAGAAGAGTGTCATTTGGTAAGCGGGTTCATCCAGTAAAGGGTAGCTATAGACTTGTCTGGGAAGTCGAAGTTAAAGGGTTGATTCTGAAATAGGTGTGTTGGCCAATTGGTTTGCGATAGCCTAGCCCTTGATGGACTTTTGATGGATGTATTCGAGGTTGAGCTCGGCGAAGCATAATCCAACATGCAAAGCACGTTGATTTTGATAAGGTTTGGCATACATATAGTGTAATGGGTTAGTATTAGTAATGACGAAGGTTTTTTGGTTGAGTAGGTAATGGCGGAGTTTGGTGGCGACAAAAACTAAGGCTAGGCAAAAAAATTTGGTTTGGATATATCTAGTTTCATATTCAAGAAGGGTATGGCTTATGTAATAAACCACTTTCTCTTGGTGTTGGTCTTCGCGATGAGTGAGCATGACACCTAAAGAATGGTCAGTGGCAAAAATATATAGGTAGAAGGGTTGGTCATCCTTAGGAGGAATGAGCACTTTGGTGGTTGAAGGAGGTATTTTTTCAAGGCTTAAAAGGATTTATGGCATTCATCATCCCATTTAATGAAATGTCTCATTCCGAGAAGATGATGGAATGGTTGATGTGGTTGGAAAGTTGCAAGATAAAATGACGAATTGATTGTAACTTTCCTTGTAGGCTGCAAATTTGATAGATATTAGTGGGTGGCAGAATTTCAATACTAGCCTTGACTTTACAATGATTGACTTCTATGCTATAAAAAGAAATGATGAAACCTAGGAGTTTTCTGAAAATTTCTGCAAAGACACACTTCTTTGGTTGAAGATGAATACAATAATTCATGAGGTGGTCAAAGATGACTTTAAGAATGGTAGGTGTTTGGTTTGATGCTTAGATTTGGCAAGCATATCATCAACATAATCTTCCAATATGTGATGCATGATGTCATGGAAGATGTAAGTCATGGCTCACTGATATGTAGCACCGGCATTTTTGAGGCCAAAGGGCATGACTCAATAGCAAAAAGTCCCCCAAGGGGTGATGAAGGAAGTCTTGTGTTGATCCTCAAGAGCTAGTAATATTTGATTGTAGCCCGAGAAACCATCCATGAGCAATAACATTTCATGGCCAATGGTGAGATCAACTATTTGGTCAATTCCTGGTAGTGGGAAATCATCTTTGGGATATGTGAGGTTGAGGTCACGGAAATCTATGCAAATGTGGAGTCCCCTTGTCACCTTTGTGATAAGAATGATGTTAGAAATCCATTGGGGATAATCAATGGGTAGAATAAAGGAAATCGAGAGAAGGAGTTAAGGTCTTCTTTGACCAAAAGAGCAATGTGATGATGCATTTTTGCAACTTTTACTTGATGGGTTTGGCATCAGGAATGGTTACAATATTGTGAACCATGATTTTGGGTCAATACCGAGATAGCATCCTGGCATAGGACCAGGAAAATTTATTTCTATGGTCCTGAAGAAAAGAGGTGAAGGCTTCTTGTTCAGTGGCATCTAAGGATTGGCCGATCTTTAGAATGTGCGGGTCATCCTGAGTATTAATGTTGATTTCGATGGTTGATTCATTCAACATGGTTTGCATCTCAGAGGGTAACAACCAATGAATATAAGAGCCTTATGCACCAAGGTAGGTGAGGATAGACTCATCATCCTAACATTGAATGACGTTAATTAAAGGCGTATCATCATCGATCATGTCAGGATACAGGAATGGGAGAGAAGAGGGAGCTTTGCCATTGTATTGATAGGTCACCGGTCCCAAGGAAATGGTGTTTTAAAAAAGTTAGGATCAATAGATTTAGGATCTATGGACTCCATGGGTGAAGATGGTAACCTAGGTGAATGAGAGGGGGAAGATTTCTCGTCCTAGATAAGGTCAACATAAACCTTCTTGGAGTGTGGAGCGTTCAAACCAATGCTACTACGATCATCATTGCGTTTACAAGAGGTATAAGAAATGACAGTATGGCAGCCTTGTTCATAAACACCGAAGCCAAATCCTTTCCATGTGCACCGGTGGAGGAAAGTGTGAGCAAAGCGACAGTTAGTGAGGGAGTGTAGGTGGGATGAAAATGGTTGGGTTTGGGATGGAGGTTCGGGTTTATAGGTGTCCATATCGAGTCCCCCATATGTTAGATTAGTGTGAAGGTGGGGAGGGCCATAAGGAAAAACTTCACCGATGTAGATGTCATAATTGGGGTGTTGGCAGAGGTTCCCATACTCTTGTGGGGTGAGGAAGGTGTCAATATTGTATAGGCGGTATTCCCCCAGAGTGAGGCATTGAAAAACACCTTCTAAGGGATCAGTAGTTGGTATGCGGGTAGCGGGTATAGATGGCTTACTAGATGTTGGGGAAATAAGTGTGTCAATGGTAGAGGCTACAGTTGCAGTAGAGATAGCAAGGTTAGATGCCACAGAAGTAGTGGCAGTTTTGGTGGATGGACTCATGGGTGCGGTGTGAAGTGGTGACAGGTGGTGGATGCCTTGACCAAGACAAGCACATCATTGGGCCAATATAACATGTTACAGGTCTTGAAAGGTGATGGGTCGACATGGATGGCGTAATTATGTGCCTCATGTTCAAATTTGATGCATCAATGTAAATTTCAAGGGACACATCCCATGCCACGGATCTAACGATGGCCAAACAGAAGTTATATTTGAACTCTCCTTCTAGAACATAGAAAAGTTCTGGGATAGTGCGAGGGCCACGCGGACATGGAGAATAAAGGTACCTGGGGTAGAGGTCATGGTGTCATTGAATGAACGCATCATATGTAACATTCCTATTTTAAGACACTAGAACAAGGGGAAAAAATGCATAACGTTATCTGCTCTAAATTATGTAATTCAGAACACGCGTTTCAAGTTTTTAATAATTGTTCTTTGTTCTAATGACATAATTTAGAACACACAATGCTTTTTAGATCAATGTTCTATGTTCACATATTCATAATATGGAACACACATTCAATGCCATTCGATCATATAACAAATAACCATATGCAGCTGTAATGACTTGAAGAACTACCAATCTCCCATTTCATGACTCGAAGTTTCATCAATCTCTCATTTCATGACTCGACTACTTACCAATCCTTCATGTTAATCCATACATTGCATACTAAGTATACTTGGTTCCCTTTACCTTTTTAGTTATTGAAGTGCTCCATTTAAGAGGCCTATCTGAATATTTGTTACCGATATTCATCTGAAATCATGCTTCTTAAACTAGGTGATTTAGGACAACGCAACCAGCATCTTGCATTACTTTGGCCAAATATTTTCACATGCTTAGCATGATCATATTCCTAGACGGAATACTCATCGATGGAATACTTCCTTCACCTCACTTCACCTGTTATCTAGAATGGTCTTTTCCTGACTCCTCGTCACCTTTTTCCAAGCCTGAACCTTAATCCAAGTTAGTAATATGAAAAGGTGTAGAGAGTCACTCGTGACGACTAAGGGTATACAAACATACATCTTTGACCCATATCGATTACGTATGTCTAGTCACCTTTAGTCCTCATGAGTCACTTCCTACATAAGGACATATTCCTAACTTGGTCCAAAGTTGAGCTGAGGCCAAGTTCAGGTTTATGTAAACCTAGATGATTCGATTCGGAAGGGTGTTGCAACATGTCAGCTGCAACATTGTGTCGTCATGAAGGCCCACCTTCATGAGGGCACCTTATTGCAGTTGGTGGGTTCCAACATCCTTCGGAATCCTCCCATCTAGGGATACATATTCCTTAAGAGTTTGATCACTTTCTTATTTTTTTGTAATTTATTAATAAGTTCAGCAATCTTGTTGGTCCTTTAATCTTTTTATTCATTAAAGGTGTATAGTCATGAATGACTTAATTTGTCATGAAGCTAATATACAATCACTTCCCCTTACCGAAGAGTTGTATCTCTTTTCTTGGTTCATTAATTAAGCTTCAGACTTACAGCCCAAATCAGTTTGATTAGTAAGATTAATTTACTAAACTTGATTAAGTTCATTCGTAGCTGATTCTAAGTTTAAGTTTCCTTTACATTATTCCTCATTTGAATGAGGTCCATTTCCTATGCACATGTATTCATTTATTTGTGCTTGCCTTACATTAATTTAAGATTTAATAAGAGGGGATATAACTTCCTCCTTCCGAATACCCTTTGGGCAAGACACCCCAAGGAATATTAACGAAATCTGAATGCAGAATTTAATTGTCCTTTCCTTAATATTCATTAGTTTAGAATCCAATTCCGACTATTACTTACACAAAAATTATATGTATTTTTAATCTTTTACAAATGGTAATTAATAGTCCATATTGACCTAAGTATTAACCATTTGCACATTCCAACTTAAAATTTGTATTTAAGAGAAGAGTAGAGTGTTAATTCCCTCTTTCTCATTATATCCTTTTTAAAGCTAACAACCATCGTATATATAAGTACAAATTCAACTATAGGAATAAGTTCACTATTTTATTTTCACAATTCAATAATAGTACAACATCAAAATCTCACTCCATTCCTTTTTCTTACTCCACAAGTAAAATTTACACAATTTACAAGTCCAAACAGTCAGACTTAATTCATGCCTATCAATATTGATAAACTCAAACAAGACTACAAATTTTATTCCCTTTTCCATTACATTCGAGAAGAATAATAAAGTCTCATAAAAGATCCAACCTCTAGTTAAATAGAAGAAACATCCTAAAAGAACATGTCTTCTTCTAACACTTACGTACTCCATCTGCAAGAATTACCAGCACGGGTTAGTTCATCGAACTGAGCATGTTAAGCACTTACTATTAAAAAGAAGTGCTTTTGATTAACTGTTTCAGTAAAATAACTCTACTTTTATGAAACATCCCGTAATTAAGATGGACATCACATAAGAATTAAGTACCAAAAAGGATAAACAATTTAACAACCATGTCACAATAATCAGCATCATGATCAAATAGTACCATTAATTAATAACTCCTCAAAATATTTATCGCAAACAAGCAATATTATATCTCCATTACCTAACCATTTCTTTCAAAAATGAATGTAGTTCATTTTGATTTTAAATAGTTAATCCAAGAATATTAACTCTAACTGTTCTCTGATAGAAGCATTTGAAAGAAGTAATAAAATTACTGTTCGGACACAATCAATTCATTCCCATTCCGTCTTGTAAATGGATTCCTCATAGTAAATTGACTAAAATTTTAAACAAAACTCTTTCCTTTTTACTACTCAATAAACATCAACTGAGTTCAAATGTAGAAGAGGAAGGTAAATAGTCATCATAAAATAACTCTTATCACTTTTCTGAATTCAACAACAGTAAGGTATTTATCCAATTCAGAGAGAGAAAACAGAAGTGAAATGCAATTATGTACACCCGAAGGTAGTTACAATTTATTTCAGTATTTCTTTACTAAGAATTTAAAAAGGGAAATAAAGAAAGGAAGTATTTCCTCCAGTTAACGATTCCATAACATCTTCCAATTAACACGATCGAACTGGTCAATCTTATGCAAGGAAGAACATCAACTAATATTAACAGTCAAGAGAGAAAATCTAGAAGTCATTAATTAAAATGAGATAGAAATTCTCGTTACTTCCTTCCAACACATTACCAAAATATAAACCATGATATGCAACCATAATGATAATGTAATTCTTTTCATACCAAAAACTGGAACAATTTTTAATATCTTATCAGCCACTATAAAAAGAACAGTATTTAATTACTTCATTTTACAACTGAATCGAAGTATCAAACCATAACAAAATTTCCAATTGCACCCAACAATGTTAATTTCCTTCACTGAAAACAACTTATATTCCTAAATTTAAAACGAGTAAAATTTACACCCCAGCAACATGATCCCTCTTGCACCGGATAAAAAAAAAAGAAGAATTTGTTTTTAATCACGAAGGTAGGGAGTTTACTCGTACAGTTCCAGCAAAAACAGCAAGAATTTTAAATTTGTAGAACCCATACACACCATTGAGTTTAAAGAAAAAGTAAAAAAAAACATACATTTTAAAACACTTCATCAGTTATACAATTGATATAATTTCTAGATTCAGGAAGAACTTAGTTCCAACATCTAGTCATAGTACCGAAAGCAAATAGGAGAAACTTTATAACATTTCATAACTAACAATAGTGAAGGTGATACAACAACCTCGTATCCCAAAGAGAACCCACATCTCTATTAACTATTTTTCGAGCAAAGAAGGACAAACCCACAAAAGTTCTATCCAAACATGCATGAAATCCACAACTTTTTAAGCATATAAAACTCAACGAATAGTATACTAGTCATTATTACGTTTTTCAAGTTTAAACCCACAAAATACCACAAAACAAACACTCGTATTTCCTTAAAAACCCTAACAACAGTGAAGAATTTTATACCCATTTACAGTTTTAACTGAAACAACCATTTTCCGCGTATGCATCATTTCTCAATAACAATTTCAAACATAAATCAAAGTCCCCAAATTAACATACTGAAACATTTGAATAAAAACCATGAATTTCCAAAAATAGAATTCATTTATTGAAACGTTTAATGAAAATCATAGCTATTTAACAGAAAGAGCTTAACATGCCTGATTAAAACTTCTTGTTGGCTTCTAGAAAATCACAACGTGTCCTCAAAATTTCTTCTTTTCAACAACGACCACCAACAAAGTTTCCCAATGGTCTCCTTGTTTCCACAGGCTCAAAAATAGCCGAAGGTGATCAAAACAACAACAACAATGGCCGAAAATGAATTTTCAAGTTCGAAAGAACAACCATTGCAGAGCAAAAACCAGAAAACCAAATGAGTAACAATAACCCACGAAAAATCCTCTTTCCTCTTTCCTAGGCGGGCTGGTTGCCAAAACCAATGCCAATAAATGCATTGAATGCATTTTCCCTCTCTTTCTCCATGCCACCGCCAACTCAAATTTGGTGAGTTCTAATTTTAAAATTTTGCATGTAATTCGAATTTAGCTATATTGTTAGTTAGGTACCTCCAACTTCCATGCTCCCGCCAAACTTGGCAATTAAAACTACAAGGACTGCATTTAAGTCCTTCATTAAAGTTTAAAACCTTCCCCCTTTATCCTCCCACTTGACATGTATCCCATAGGTCCCTCTTAGGATTAGTAATAGTCTAGGTTACATATTAATAGTTAGGTTTCCTTCTAGGTCGTAGATCCTTAGGATTCACCTTAGGTTAGTTTATAAACTTTTTAATTTAAAATCCATGTAGGATAAATATTATTTCATAGGTTAAAACATAACCCATAGCAATTCCATAATAGGTTCCAAGTAGGTTTTACCGCCTTAGGTTTTTTTTTTTTTTTTAAAAAACAAGTATAGTGTGGGACATTCCATCCAAGGCCAAATATATGCCTTAATATCCCTGCATTTAAACCTTTTTCCATTTTACATTTTCCAATGTTACAAATTATATGTAACCAGATTCTTTAAAATTTACAACAAATTCCAGCTCGGTTCCAGACTTCATTTTATTTGGAAAGTCAATCGACAAGATGACAATAAAGAAGGCTGAAGCATACCTTGATCAATGGAATTGATTCAAGGTGTGCTGTCAACATATATAAATTCATCGAGTGCAAAGGAATTTCGCAGTTCTCAACTTTACAAATTACAAGATGTAATGACATCATTTCCAAGTAAGCAAAGTTACAGATGCATGAATTCTGCATAAGAAATACTTCCTCACTGCAAGCATGATTTTCAAAATCAAAGAGTACACCTTCACATGGCAATTATCGTTGCAACATTTGCAATGTCGAAATAAAATTTATCATAATAACAAATATGACCAAGATGTTACAAAGATAACAGGGGTTACAATGCATGCAATTAGCAAGTATCCGCATTTGGTCGTATGCATGGGAGGAGATGATATTAATGCTAGCACCACCATTGATCATAACATGTCATATGTGTATATTATCGATAAAGACAGAGATGAAAAGAGTGGGGTCGGGGTTGTCAGACTAGAAGGGAGTGATCTCTTCATCTGAAAAGCTAAGGGCGGCCACTTGGCAAGTAGGTGGAGGTGTAGAGGAAGGTGAAGACCTAGTGAGAGAGGCTATGTGGTGAGGGGTAATGATGGAGGCTATGGGTGTGGGGTCATTTGGTAAGACTTTGATAGATTGAAGGACCTCCATGAGGGCTTGACGATGTGAATCGAGGTTTGTATGAGGTCGTATAAAGACATTTTGATGGGGGATTGGTGTATTTTTTTTAGCATTATGCAATTTGTGACCCCTTCGAAAATGGGATAACCGAGGTGTTGTGGAGGTAGGTGGTGTGGGTTGGGCAGGAGGTGTGAGTGAAAGGGAAGAAAGTGTCATGGGTAGTGAAGAATTTATTAACGGTAGTGGAGGTATGGGTGGTAAGAAGGTTATGGGTGAGGGCGGAAGTTGTGTGGGTCACTTGGGTAGTGAAAGGGAAGAAAGTGTCATGGGTAGTGAAGAAGTTATTGACGGTAGTGGAGGTATGGGTGGTAAGAAGGTTATGGGTGAGGGTGGAAGTTGTGTGGGTCACTTGGGTATATTAGAGGTTTGTGATGGGGAAATGGGTTGTTGCATTCTTGGTTTACCGATGGACGGGGTTTTCTTGGTCAGGGTCGAGGGGTGAGGTCCTAGGATGGACATAAGGGGTGAAGGTGATAAGGGCATGGTAGGTGAGGTTGGGGTATGAAATATAGGATATTGGATCTTCTTTTTAGGGGCCGGTGTAAGTTTAGTGTTAGTTTTGGAAGATGTGGCTAAATCTAATTTGATGGGTGGGTGAGTAAGGCTAGCTGTCTGTATGACCCCTAAGGTAGTGATAGGTTTAGGTAAGGGAGATGATATAGGCATGGATTTGGATGTAGATGTATGTTGGGATATGGGTAGAGGTGTGAGTTGGGTCATGGGTAGTGACACAGAAGGTATTGCGATATTTTTGGTTGTGTTTGGTTTGGTCACACGAAACACTTTTGGATAGATAGTGAAGGTGTCGGCAATGATAACCGCATTTGTGTTGAAACAGAAGTAGCGAGGCATCCCAAAAGTAAGGCTCTATCGACATAGTTCAAGTGATCATCCAAGCATGAGAATGGTACTCTTGACATAGGTGGGGCTGGCATGGATCAAGTGGCAATCCCGTAAAATGTGTTTGAGATACCGAGAAATGGCTAGCCTCAAACTCGTGGGTAAGGGAGCAGAGAGCATATCGTGAGATCTTGATGGTTTCATGATGAAGGGTCATCAAAGACACTGGAACTTCTATAGTATCCTCTATGGGTAGACGAGAGGATGGGCTAGATGAAGTGGATTCTTATTGTGTTGGTGTAGGTGGTGGACTTGCATCTTCTATGAGTAGGAGAGGTGCCACTAACAATTGTTCGAAATTTGAGGGTCCGAGGCAAGCAGGTGCTGATTATAGGCTCTTCCATGAGTGAAGGACAAATGAAGGGGGTTCCTCTATGGGTGGAGGAGTAGATGAAATGGGTTCTTGTGTAGGTAGAGGAGCTCGGGCTAAGATTTCATTTATGGAACATGAGGCAATTGGGAAGCAACTAGTATGTCATCGAAAATAGTGTGGATCTTGTGGACATTGCTATCATTGTTTGAGGTGTCACCAGCTTGGTTGGAAGATGGGGCATGATTAAGGAATGGATTCTTGAAGATATGTAGGTTTTGGTTAGTGGGTGCATTTGGGCTATCCAAGACTAGGTATCCATTGTCTAACATTTCTTGGATGATGTTCTTGAAGGTGATGTAGTTATTCTTGTTATGACCTTTGACATGATGATAGTTGCAAAGTCATGTTACTTATACCACATGGGCATCAAAGTGTGCTCACGATCAAAACTAGTATGTGGTTTTATAGGTGGAAGGGTAATGGCACTAGCCTTAACAAGCTTTTCCAAAACAAAAGAATAAGATTCTCCTATGGAAGTGTACTTTCGTTGTTCTCGTCTTAAACTAGAAAGCTTGGACATGAGAGAGATTAGAGGGGGTTTGGCTGAGTTTGATTGATGAGGGGGCCAACCTTGAGAATTACGGCATTAGCAAACCCTTTGGGTTTTGAATAGTTATTTTGGGGTTTTAAAGATGAAGAAGCATCATTTGATTTGAACGTGATGTTATTGTTACGAAGTTGAATCTTCTTTTCTTTGATAGCACGAATTTCTAATTTTCGTGCCATGGTGAATGCCTCGTCAAAAGTATGAAATGTCTACACCTATAGGGTAGGTGAGATGTGTCTAGCACAAGCCGAGTAAATAACTCTATGACTTCAGTCTGAGGTAGCTGGAATGTGGGATGATTAATTAAACTGCGCCAACGAGCAACAAAGTCAGGTGATAGACTCGCCGTCAGCATCGCCGAGTGGAATAAAGATCAGTCATGGTAACCTTCTTGACAATATTAATCGAGAAGTGGTAAAAGAAGGCCTGGCTGGTTTATTAAATGAGTAGATGGAATGTCTTGGTCGCCCACTATACCAGTCCAATGCAAGTCCTGTCAAGGACATTGGGAAAGTCCTCGAAGTAAAGTGTCATCGTGGGAAATCAAGTAACACCCATGTTTAAAGGACCGCAAATGTTGTTGTGGATCTTCTTTGCTATTGAAGCGGTTGAATTTTGGCATTTCCCAATGTACAAGGTATGGTTGAATAGGAATGGATGGGTGAATAGGCTCATTACAAATTTCATCATAGGTGAGGGAATTGCATGAGCCAAAATTGATGCTTCTAGTGTCTACATATTTTCCATCATTAACTTGATGAGGTCATTGGTAGGTTGTGGTGGAAGGGCTCCTCTTATGGCATAAGGGGGCTGGTATTGAACCTGTGATGTGGGTGGCATTCCATTGTATGGTGATGCCGAATAGGGAGGTTGAGAATAGGGGACCGACATAGAGGGTATGTATCCAAAATGGGTGACAGATGAGATAGGGGGTTGTTGATAGTATGTGTATGTAGGTGGGATGGTCATCGTGAATCTAGTAGCAATTGGGGGCAGTGTTTGTGTGATGGAGAGGAAAATATTCTGGAATGGAGTAGGGGTCACCGACACCATGGGAGGTTGTGTTGCAATGGGTATTTATGAGACAATGGGTGTGGACTAGGCTATGGCCTGGGTGGTCAATGAGGGGACAATAGATACAACAGGTGTGAGTGATACTGCAGACGCAACGGTCATGGTGGGTATGGGTCCTAGCTGCAAAAATACTGGGGTGAAGCAAGTGAGGGTAACACCACATTACTTGGGGTTGATGTAAAAGTAAAGTAACAAGGGTAGGAGAGATGGATACAGGCATGTCATATATCAACCGACTCCGAGGAGTCTCGGGGTGAAAGAGTGGGAAAGATAGAACTGTAGGACCTTGGGATTCTGATTAAGGAGTTGTTGTATAAACCCGACACAAGGGAAATATGTCAAAGGGGTTCCAAAACCCAACATAAGGAAAATTTGTCGGAGGGGTTCCAAAACCCGACACAAAGGAAATATGTCAGAGGGGTTCCAAAACCCGACACAAAGGAAATATGTCAGAGGGGTTCCAAAACTCGACATAAGGAAAATATGCCAGAGAAGTTCAAAAGCCCGACAGGAAAATATGTCGGAGAGGTCAAGAAACCCGACACAAAGGAATTTTGGGTTTTGGGTTTCGGGAAACATGAGACATGAAGCATGAAAATCGCAAGGCATGTCCCGATGCTTGAGAGTTCCGAAAACCCGAAACACTACCAAGGAAAATCAGGTTTTGGAGTCGGGAAAGCATGGGGCAAAAACATGTTGAGGCACCCTCCAAACCCGATGCAGATGCAAAGGAGAAACCCGAACCCGACTGGAAACAGACCCTGACTTGGGGAATATTCAAATGGCCATAACTTTTCACAGGGAGCTCGGATTCACGCAAGGTTGGACTTTTCGGAAAGCTCTCGGCGTCCTCTACCCAATGGAAAATGGATATCTTGATTTGGGTGAGAAAAATTTATTCAAAAATGTAAAAATAGTTCGCCATTTTTTGGGTTTGTTAGGGGTCTCACTTACCGCCATAATGAGATGAGTTAGGTGCGACTTGGAGGTGGTTGGGGCAGATTTTGAATTCCTCTCTTCTCCCTCACTTTTTCCCCTATAAATTGTAAGGAGGGGCTTCTTTTAAAAGGTTGGACTTTTTTTTTTTTGCCCTCCTCTTCTTCTCTTTGGCGAGTGAACTTGTGGAGTTAAAACCTCCCATTTGAAACCGTAATGCAACCTTTACCTCTTGGCATTTTTGCAATGTGTTGTATCAATCTTTGGAGCAAATTAATGCATGTCTGTGGATGATTCTCAACCCTCTCTATGTTCATTTGCATCCTCCCGATCTTTCACCGTGAATCAAGTTATCTCGTGCATGATCTTCCATTACGTTTTTATGGTTTGTGTTTATTGGCAAGACAGTGTTATTCATTCCTAGGTGCATCACCTTTGTAGTTTAGGTTTTATTTTATGCATTTTCTTACCCCGTCTCCTCTTCGCAAGTTAGATTAGGTTTTTAGTAAACCCTCTGCATTTTATTTGTGCATCTCGAACAGAGGAATAGTAACTGGCCTTCATCCGGAGAGCTTTTCGATTTTGCAAGGTCCCACACTTGGGAAAAGCTCCATGTTATGCAATCGTACTGAGAGTCTCAACCCATCGAGTTGCGGACACTCAGGGGTGCTGCGATTCATCACCAATAGTTTTGGCATGCCCGGTGGGACCAAGAGGTCATTCCACAAGATATGAAGGAGTTTTCATGAAATTCAGACTAAAAAATTACAGTTTTTACAATTTCAGATTTTGCACCTTCCAGGCTGAACTCCGAAATCAATTTTCAAGGGCTTAACTTGCTCAAAACAAGTCAAAATTTCACCAGTTGGTAGATCTGAGGGTAATATTCAAAAGGGTATCCTTATTTTTTTGAGACTTTGATTTTCAAAATTTCATTTTTTTTTGGGTTTCGAGTTTTCGAGGTCCGAGAACATCAAAGCAGACCCAACAGTCATTTCAGGTTTTGGGGGATGTGTTGCATGGTCCTATTCCCGACAACAGACATTTCAGGTTTTGGGGGATGCATTGCATGGTCCTATTCCCGAAAAAAATCATTTTGGGTTTTCTGGGTGTCGGGCATGTCCCAAGTTCCAACACATGGCAATTCAGGTTTTGTAAGTTGCATTGCATGACCTGAGTTCCGCCTAGCCTTTCGGGATCCGCAGCTGCGCAACAAGGCCCAAATTCTGAATTGAAGATTGTCTCCTATGGGTCCTTCAAAGTTTAAATTCCATTTTCATATTGTCAAGTTTGGTGTGTAACTTGGTGAAATCCAACCTTTTAGAAGCTTGTCATCTAACACATCCGCGACTCCAAAGGGATAGAGTTCAGTGGTGTAGCGGACAAGTTGCCCAAGCACATGAGAAGAATTCGAACTAGGTCTAATACTCGAGAAGAGGGGCTATTTGTCCATTTACAACTATCACCAGGCAGAGGGAGGAGAGGAAGAAGACCACAAAGATCACCATCTCCACCTAACAGGACTTTGTCTACGCCTCCACCTGGTAGACCTTTTCTCGCATCAACCAGGGTTCTTAGGCCAATCATAATGGCACATCTACCATCGAATCCCTTTGTCAATTTCATGGGTAGTAGTCCACTTTCCCTAAATTCTCATAATCAAATTCCAGTTGCAGCGCTAAAGAATATCCCCTATTTTACAGGAGAAAATCATACTACTCCTATTGATCACATCCAGGATATTGCTAATGCATGTGCAATCCACAAAATAAATGAAATGGATGTTGCAGTCAAGTTGTTGGCTTCATCTTTCAAAGGTAAGGCCTTACAATGGTTTAGGAGCCTAGTAGTAGGGTCTATTATGAATTGGAACCAACTTTGTTCAGCTCTTTGTAACCAATTCAGGGAGAGGGAAGATAATTTGTCTTTATTGGAACAACTCGAAAAATGAACGAAAAAATGATTTCAACTTCAGATTCCAACGGACATGGGACAGGATTCTAATAGTTGTTAGACCAACCGCCGAAGGTGCATTCCTTTATTTCTTAAAGGCTATAAATTTAGACATAGCCATGATGATCCAATCAATGGGAGGGACAACACTGCCAGGGGCCTATGACATAGCTATCAGAGCATAGAACTGTTTGATCCAAGCTAGCAAGCTTGCACCAAGGCCACCAATGCCTCTCTATCCAGATATGGGAAATCCTACAACCAGTCAAGCACTAGAGTTGAATCCCATTCCAACTCCTAGAAATCAAAGCAATAATGAGGCATTAACTTCTTCAAATACTTCAAAGGAATTGTAGGAGGTTATGAAACAAATTATGAGAACCTTGAAATGAGCTAGTGACTATCAAAAGATAGCAAGCTCAAAGTGCTAGACCATATCAGCCTCAAGCGCAGTACCAGGCTAGGCCCCCATACCAACAAAATAGACCACCAGCTCAGGCTACAAATCAAAACCAAAACCAGGGACAACCTCAAGCTGCCAGGCCATTTCGACCGTATGATCCAAATGCAATGACATCCTCAAGAGCCTTGGTTCTAACACAAAACAACATGGCACAAGAGTACAACTGGTGTTACCCTTACAATCTACCTCATAATCGCTTAGCGTGTTTTAATGGTGCACTAAATCAGGCCTTGATGGTGCAAACCATTGGTGTTCCTCAAGAACCAAGCCAGGACGAGAATCAGCAGCAAGAAACGCAACAAGAGGGACCTCCAACAGAGACCACATTGGCCAATTGGCAAACGGAAGACTTCTGTGGAGTTAACCAACAACCTTTTCAAGGCATGGCTGCCAACACATGGTCAAAGAAGAGAAGCATAGAAGAGGGACAACCGTCTAATCTAGTTGTTTCTCAACCCACTCTTACACAACAAGGGGTCAGTAGACCAAACATAACTCCAAATGTGCAAAATCAGCCTAAGGTACCTGTTGTAGCAACACACGCACATGTTCAAGCTCCAGAAAAGTTTGCACCAAGTAAGGGACAACAAAAGGACAATTCATCCCCCTTCAACATCATCGATCAAATGAAGAAGACACATGTGAACATTTCCATGTGGGAATCACTGGCGATCCTAGGGCAACGAGATTTATTGCAAGCTGCAATTCCTAATTGTCTGCCACAAATGTATCAAACCAAGGACATGAGAAAGTTCTCACTAATGCAGTGCAACATGATGGGTGCCAGACAAGAAAAAAATTGAAGCCTCCACCATTCTATGTTTCGTTGATTGTTGGAAACCATTTGATACACAACTACATGATAGATTCAAGAGCAAGTAGTTCAATGATGAAAAAGCAAATAGCGGATCAACTGGAGTGCAAGTATGAGCCGGCTTTGAAAGGAGTAGTGCAATAGATGGAACGGCCATAGGAACCGTTGGAGTCATCAAGGGGTTAAGCCTAACACTACATTTGTGTCCTAATTTTACAGCTTTTGCAAGATGTGTCCAGTGATTGACCTTCCGCCACTCTTTGTGTTGTGTCTATCAAGAGACTTCACCGCAAAAATCGGTGGATATCTATCTGCAGATTGGTCACACATGATTTTTAGGACAAGGTATGGAGCCAAAGCAACAATCAGGTCAGAACCAATTGCCAATTTCCATATTGAGCCTCATGTACCAAATCCTATCAATGCAAATTGCTCAGCTTTTGATCAGGAGGAGTGTTCAAATGATCTAGAAACAGGTACTAAGGTTGAGGGAATTCCTAATTTAACTTTGGATGAATGGGCAAACAAGAGTCATGAATTTGACCCATACAAGGAAATTGAAGAATATGAATTGGGCGTGTATTGTATACACGAAGAAAATTCACCCGTTCCCGACATCATTCAGCCTAAACAAAAGAATGAAAGCAAAGTTTGGAAATTATTTTTCGATGGTTTGAGAAGCAGACAAGGTGCTGGAGGTGGTGCAATGTTGATTTCACCTCAAGACATCAAATATTTTTCAGCTTTTCATTTCCAGTTTTTCTGGTTCAAACAACACGGCCGAATACGAGGCATTGATCCATGGACTTCATTGGGCCAGGAAAAGGGGCATAAAGAACTTACAGTGTTTTGAGATAGTGAGCTGATCATCAATCGTGTCAGGGGACAACATGCTATAAAGAATGACCCTCACTTTGAAGAGCTACAAGAATAGGGTATGGGACCTCATTGAGGATTTCGAAGCTTTCAACATTGTGTCCATACCTAGGAAGAAAAATGAAGCCGCAAATAGGCTCGCAGCAGTTGGAGCAACGTTTGATGTGGTTGACAACATCAGAAGGGAAAAAACACAACCACATATCCATGTGATTGTGAGGCCAGCAGTTCCAGATAATAACACAAGTTGGCAGGTGTTTGAGAATGATCAACAGATCGTCAATTTTTTACAAGAAGAGGCTGAATTCTCAGCTAGAAATCAGGATAGACTAGAGCAGTAGTATGGGGATCAAGTAGTGCAGCTGTGGACAAACAAGCTTCCCAAGGGTTTAGTAACGTTGGAGTCTATCTTCAACCCTAACGACCAGTTCCGTAAGGAAAATGCTAACATACAGGTCAAGAGAGAAGATTCAGGGCCAATTCTGGTTGGGGAAGGCAAAACACTTCAAATTGGTAAAGTGGCCACCGAGAAGGAGAAATCAAATTTCACACGCTTGCCAAGAATTTCCGATGTCTTCGCTTGGAGCTATGAAGACTTGAGAGGATTCAATCCGAATTTGGCACAACATACCATAGAATTGGATCCGATGCTAAGCCCATCGTAGAAGCAGACCTCGTTAACCCTCACATTGAGCCTCTAATGAAGAAAGAGTTAAACAAGCTAATAGAGGCAAGTTATATTCCCAATCAAGCACTCAAGTCAAGGTTGTAAACTTGGTTATGGTCGGAAGAAGAAGCAGAGAAATCGTGATATGTGTGGACTTCCGAGACCTCAATAGGGCATATCTCAAAGATCATTATCCGCTTCCTTCAATGGAACAAATATTGCAAGTAGTATTCGGTTCGTAGAGATTCTCTCTCCTAGATGGCTACTCAGGGTATAATCGTGTGATGGTGAAAGAAGATGACCAGCCAAGACGGCTTTCACCACCAAATGGGGACCTATGCCTACAAGAAGATGCCATTTGGGCTATCAAATGCCGGAGCCACCTTCCAAAGGGCAATGGATATGGCGTTTAAGGGGTGATCAATAAAATAGTTCTCGATATATCTCGACGACATCACCGTATTCTCAAAAATGTTGCGGATCACCTCTTACATTTGAGGCAAGTATTTGAGAGATGTAGAAGATTTGGGGTATCATTGAATCCCAAAAAATGCATATTTTTGGCTCACGAGGGAAAACTTCTAGGCCATATTGTTTCAAAGGAAGGGTTGACAATAGACCCAGAAAGAGTTGAAGCAATTCGGGCGTTGCCATTGCCAAAGTCACAAGAAGGCTCTTCAAAGCTTCTTGGGAAGGATCAATTTTGTCCGCAGGTTTGTTCCAAACTTTGCAACTCTCGTAAAGCCAATAACGCTGATGTTAAAAAAGAGCATGGCATTTAAGTGGACATCTGAAGGAAAGGAAAGTTTTGAGGCAATAAAAGAGGCTATATCTCAAGCTCCCACTCTCGTCAATCCAGACTTCTCCGAGGACTTCGTGCTATATGCCTTTGGTGGTGGGGACACGATTTCGCAATCCCGTACAACAAAACAAAGAAGGATTAGAATAACCAGTTGCTTTCTTGCTTAAGGCTTGGAGGAATACGAAACTAGGTACTCTTTCATTAAAAAGCATGTCCTTGCAATGAATCAGGAGCTTAAAGAAATTCAAGCACCTAGTCTCAAACAACAAGATCCAATTATTGGTCTCTCATGCGGGAGTCAAGGACTTCCTTCTAAACAAGGATCTGAATGAGAAACATGCAGGATGGATCACTCGTGTCATGGAATATGACATCGAGATCAAGGTCACTAAACTAGTACGTGGAAAAGGACTATGTGAGTAGCTAGCCTTGAGTCAACAAGTTGAAGCAAGTGATGAAAAAGAGACTACCTTGGTATTGCAGGATGGTCAAGAACAAGAAAATGATGATGTAGCCGCTCCTTGTTGGACTCAGAATATGATACACTTCCTACAGACATAGGAATATGCCCTCCAAAAATGAGCAAAGCAAAGAGGAGATACTTTAGATTACAAGCCATTCCATATGTGCTTGTTGATGGTGTTCTGTTCAAGAAAGACATCAATGGGGTTCTATTGAGGTGCATTGGGACAGGTCAAATTGAGAGGGTGTTACGATATTTTCACAATGGAAATTCCGGAGGACATTTCGCCCCACGAGTAATAGCTCTCAAGATAATGAAGGCTGGGTATTATTGGCCCACGGTGTTCAATGACTGCTATACATGGATAAGAAAGTGTAAGAAATGTGCACTCTTCACAGGAAAAGAAAGACTAGCAGTGCTTCCATTGCACCCAATTTTGGTTAACCAACCATTTCTGCAATGGGGATTGGACTTCATCGGGGTCATCAATCCAAACTCAAGCCAAGGCCACAAGTGGATTCTCATGGCAATGGACTATTTCACCAAGTGGACTGAAGCAGTAGCGCTCAAAGAGGCAAACGAGTCTAATATACTAGAATTTTATGAAGGAATAGTGACCAGGTTCGGTGTGCCAGCCACTATCATATCAGACAATGCATTGGCATTTGTAGGTTCCAAGATTACAGAATGGGCTGTCATCAAGAATGGAATCTATTTGAGCACCTCTTCAAATTATTACCCACAGGGTAATGGACAGGCAGAGTCCACGAACAAAAATTTGCTAAGAATCATCAAGAGGACTCTGGATGAAAATCAAAGAACATGGCATACCAAGCTAAAATCAGCATTATGGGCCGATGTAATAACACCAAAGAGGTCTACGGGTAAATTCCCCTTACAAGTTGGTCTATGGAAAAGAGGCAGTATTGCCTATATCATTAGAACTACCTGCATTGGAGTTCATGAAGTAGTTGGAGTTGGCTGAGTTCGAACCAATGGAGGCCGGTATGCAGAGTTGATGGAATTGGAAGAAATTAGAGAACATGCGCTCAAACAATTGAGAAAGATCGTGCCTTAGTAAAAAGATGGTTTGATAAGAAAGCAAGAGCAAGGACCTTCCAGAAGGGGACCTAGTTCTAAAATGGGATGCAAATCGAGCAAAACCAGAAGGCATTCCAAGTTTGACACCATTTGGAGTGGCCCCTACATGGTCATGGAATGTAAGATTAGCAATGCCTTCCAATTGTCCACATTGGATGGAGAAGAACTCCCGATTCCGGTCAACGGAATCTATCTTAAACATTGCTACTGAAAAGAAAAAGATTTACCCTTGTAAATATTAGCCTAGATTTCAATTCCTCTAAGTGTGTATGCACATTGTCTTGTTTTAGTTAGGTTTCAGTTTCCCTAAGTGCGTTGGCACAAGTTTCGTTGCTCCTAGGTTGGATTTCTACTGATTCAGCGTGCTCTCGAAGGAGTTCCAGTATCGTGCTCGGGATCGATATCGGGTTGGCTTCAAGGTTGCTTATGACTCCGTGCCCAATGGATCGCTAAAAGGCCACTAATCTTCTACCTAGCAGGCAGGTGATCCCATTGAGTTGCCAAATTGTTGTATAAACCCGACACAAGGGAAATATGTTGGAGGGGTTCCAAAACCCGACACAAAGGAAATATGTCGGAGGGGTTCCAAACCCGACACAAAGAAAATATGTCGGAGGGGTTCCAAAACCCGACATAAGGAAAATATGTCGGAGGGGTTCCAAAACCTGACATAAGGAAATTATGTCGGAGAAGTTCAAAAGCCCGACAGGAAAATATGTCAGAGAGGTCAAGAAACCCGACACAAAGGAATTTCGGGTTTCGGGTTTCGGAAACATGAGACATGAAGCATGAAAATCGCAAGGCATGTCCCGATGCTTGAGAGTTCTGAAAACCGAAACACTACCTAGGAAAATCAGGTTTTGGAGTCACGAAATCATGGGGAAAAAACATGTTGAGGCACCCTCCAAACCCGATGCAGATGCAAAGGAGAAACCCGAACCCGACTGGAAACAGACCCTGACTTGGGGAATATTCAAATGGCCATAACTTTTCATAGGGAGCTCGGATTCATGCAAGGTTGGACTTTTCGGAAAGCTCTCGGCGTCCTCTACCCAATGGAAAATGGATATCTTGATTTGGGTGAGAAAAAGTTATTCAAAAATGTAAAAATAGTTCGCCATTTTTTGGGTTTGTTAGGGTCTCACCTACCGCCATAATGAGATGAGTTAGGTGCAGTCTTGGAGGTGGTTGGGGCAGATTTCGAATTCCTCTCTTCTCCCTCACTTTTTCCCCTATAAATTGTAAGGAGGGGCTTCTTTTAAAAGGTTTGACATTTTTGTTTTGCCCCTCCCTTCTTCTCTTTGGTAGGTGAACTTATGGAGTTAAAACCTCCCATTTGAAACTGTAATGCAACCTTTACCTCTTGGCATTTTCACAGTGTGTTGTATCAATATTTGGAGCAAATTAATGCATGTCTGTGGATGATTCTCAACCCTCTCTATGTTCATTTGCATCCTCCTGATCTTTCACTGTGAATCTGGTTATCTGTGCATGATCTTGCATTGCGTTTTTTATGGTTTGTGTTTATTGGCAAGACAGGTGTTCTTCATTCCTCGGTGCATCACCTTTGTAGTTTAGGTTTTATTTTATGCATTTTCTTACCCTGTCTCCTTGGCAAGTTAGATTAGGTTTTTAGTAAACCCTCTGCATTTTATTTGTGCATCTGAACAGAGGAATAGGAACCGGCCTTCATCCGGAGAGCTTTTCCGATTTCACAAGGTCCCACACTTGGGAAAAGCTCCATGTTATGCAATCGTCACTGAGAGACTCAACCCATCAAGTTGTGGACACTCGGGGTGCTGCGATTCATCACTAACAGGAGTTGTGTAAATTATTCTTCACCGCGGAAATGGTGATAGGCTAAGTAAGATTCATGGGTGATAGGATGGAAGGTGGTGAGGGACTAGGTGGGAGTGGTTGACAACTCATGTGAAATATAAGAGTGTTGGCTTGACTGCATCTCAACACCATGTGAATGGGTATATATCAGATGATTATGTATCCTACTAAAGACACAAAGCGTGAAGAAAAAGAAGAAAATAGGTTCCTATGGATATATTTGTGTAATATATCACTGATGTTTAATACAGGTAACCAACGCTAGTTAACGCTTGACCCATGCCGCTTAAGGGGTGACCGATGCCACTTAAGGTGTAACCGAGGCTCAAGTTACTATGAAACAGAATAGTTTTATCAAATGAAGCAAAGATTGTTGATTTAGGTCGATGAACAAGTTGAATAATGACTGTGTATCAAAGTAGAGAGAGTACGAGACTCACGGGAGCTTGACAAAGAAGAAATGAAATAAGGGTTCTTTTAGGTAATACAACCCAAAAGAATAAAACCCAATGTCGGTTAAGAAAAAACTCGATGTCGGCAGTCGGGGTAACCGATGCGATTCTATCATCGAAAATTGGAAAGATGAATAAAAATGGATTATTATGAGTTTTAATGAGATAAACCACCAACCCAGAGTTTTGGAGATGATGTAATGAAGTCCTAAAACACTCAGAAGAAGTCATAATACTCCAACTGTGATTATGGAGCGTGTAAGGCAACAAAATAAAAAAATGGAGAAGCATATCCTCAACATGCTCCTAACAAGTGATTTTTAATGTATTGAGCTTATGTTATTTATAAGACTGACTCAAGAATTTTGGAATAGATTTTTTGGTGAGGAAGGCTTCCTACGAAGAAAGATATCTAAAAGGAGAGGTTTTAGGCATGTTATGGCAAAGGCGGTTGTCTTCGAGATAATGACTCAACAAGCAACGAGTCAGGGAGTACCTGTCAATCGGATCATGTGATCACCGATGATGTTCCTAGGTAAGGTGTTATTTAAGAAATATGTGTATATTTCAAATTTTGTGCAAGTTCGGTAAGACACAAGAGAGAGTGTGTGCTTTTTATGATTCTTTGTATCAACCATCACCGGGCATGACTTCCAAAGATATAGGTTGCCCTCATTTTAATGTGAGCTAAATGTAACAAATCAGAATGTAATGCAACCAATTTTAATCCCAAATCGAAATATTATGTTTGATGACACAAATGGTGAATAGGAGAGGGTATGCTCTTTCACTAAATGCAAAAAAGCAAGAAGAATTTAAATGCACCAAAAGAAAATGAATCCCTTAGAGAAATTAGAAAGAAGAGAAGATTACCAAGGAAGAAGATTAATGTGTAAGATTTTTGAAGGGAAACAAACCCACAAATTTTCCTAGGAATGAATAAAATGCAATAAAACCCCTGATGGGTCCCACTGGGTGTGCCAAAATGTTTCACTATTTTCTTTTCCTTTTGAATGATGAAACAGATAAGGGTAATGGGTGAGGAGGAATACCTGTTTATAATAGTTGGTTGAAGGTTGTTTCACACATACTGACTTCTCAATCCACAGCTGAATATGAGAGCTTCCTTTTGGCTAGGAGGAACTACCTGAAATAGACAACAAGACCACAAAAGGGGAGTTAAATGATATATGACAGTGGATTTCCTAGCGAGTGCTAGCTCCGGGAAGTGTGATACTTCCTAGATGGTTGTCAATCCACTGTTTAAAATAATTTAATGCCATAAATAAAGGAAATCCTACTATAGATGATATGATTTAGGTTTCTCATTCAAGTACAATAAGAAAATCTTAACATAACAGGCTAGGCTATGGTCAGATCAGAAAGGTAGGTAGTTGTCAGGGTGTTGGGACTAGTTAGGGTCTGATTCTGGGTTGTTTAGGTTAGCCGATGAGAGTTTATTAATTTATGTTCGGGTCGTGGTATAAAACATAGAGACCAATGTCGGTCTTGTACGAACGATGGCGGTTTATGCAGAACCAAAAATGGTTAGGGGTAACTAGCGTCGATAAGGTTAGGGTGTAAGAGAATCAAGGAAAACTAATTGCAGGGTTTGATCTAGAATCTGATAAGGAGGGTAGGGTGGATAAAGAATTTGATAGGGGTATCAGGTATACTCGGAATGAACAAAGAAAGTAGAATGGGTGATTTGGCGATGTGGGTAAAGGAAATATTTGAGTTATAAGCTAGAAAGAGATGGAGGAATGAGCATGCAAAGTATAAATTGATGATAGAAATAACAGAAGCTAACTACACTAAAATGGACAATGTTGGTAGAAATGTACTTACTGTGATGTAGACTTGATGGTTGAATGGTAATGGCAGTTGATCAGAAGAATGGTGTTTGGTATCATAGCAATGGCTCCCAAAATGATTCTGTGAGTGCAATGCTTCAATATTTGTCCTGGTGATGGCTCTGGATGTCTGGATATGTGAAAGGATGTTGGCTCTGCTTGCATGCAGCTCTGATCTCCCTCCTCTTGCTCTCAGAATGTACCAACCAAAAAGCAAGGTTGTTTAGGTGAATAAATGGTAATCGACTATGGTTTCGTGTTGATCGATGTCGGTTTAGGGGTGACTGGTGTTGTTAAGGTGGGATTCCCTAGGTTTACTAAAATAAGAAAATCTTTCTAATTTCTTTGGCCCAGTTAGTTTTTCTCACGGATTAGAATGGAAACTTCCCTTCTAATGAGCAGGAATGTGGTTAGAGAGATTTTAGGGATTGATTTTAGGGTTAGACCAAATCTTAGCTCATTAAGGCAAGTAAGACTTAGTTATTGTTGGTTATGGAAACATGCCAAGAATAAGTCTAGGGTGAGGTGGCTGGATGAGGTGTCTAGGTGAGGTGGTGGGGTAGAAATTAAGGTAATTAGATATTAAATATTGTGAGGATATATATATTAATTTAATTAAATTAATAATGATGTGGGGTGGAAGGGGCCTTGGTTAGGTGAGTATGTTTGAGCCAGTTATTTGACTAGGGACCAAGGGGAGTGTGACCCAATTTTGGTGTCTAAACTTATGTGGTTAATGAAAGGATGCCAAGAAATGGGATGGCTAAGGGAATCACAAGGGCATTTGGATGGTATTATGATGATATTAGTGGAATCGCAAGGGCATTGGGATGGTATTATGATGATAAGTGGAATCACAAGAATGTCGAGTTTTGCTATGATTTCTATCTTGTTCGAAAAGAAGGGGCAAGGCTCTTATTTATAGCCGAGGATGGGATTAATTTAGGTAATCATGATTTAGAAAAGTTACCCTGATTAAGTGAGTGGGGATTGTTTTTGAATATTAAATTCAAAGGTGAATTGCATATGGATTATTTTTTAATATTAAATTCATGAGTGGATTGGATATGGATTATTTTTTAATATTAAATTCATGAGTGGATTGGATATGGATTATTTTTTAATATTAAATTCTTTAGTGGAATGACATGGATTACTTTTGAATATTAAATTCATTAGTGGATTGGATATGGATTAAATTTGAATTTTAAATTCTTTAGTGGAATGACATGGATTATTTTGGAATATTAAATTCGTTAGTGGAATGACATGGATTCATTTGGAATATTAAATTCATAAGTTGAAAAAGGGATTAATTAATCAATTAACATTGATTAATTAGATATGTATTTTTGGAATGGAATTCGAATGAAATTAGGAAGGAAAAGGAATTTGAATGGCCAATCCTAATGAAGGAGAACATATGCGGGATGAAGTGGAGGAATGATTCTCGAGATTATGCGATCAAGAAATTGATGAACAGAAGGACAGACCACACAATTGTGCACAATAAATTCTAGAACTATTGACTAATCCTCGACCAGGGTACCGGACTAGGTCAAGGGTGCTTAGGCACTAAAGTCTACTTTTGGGCACCTCGTGACTACGTAGGATCTTAGAACCTGAATTTTTGGTGTCCTATAAGTGTCACTAGTAGTTGTTGGTCGAATGTATGTCATTATATGATTGTTAAATGTGCCTGTAACCCGTAAAACCCTCAAGCTACGTCAAATCTCAAAAATAAAATAAACAATATGGGGAGTCAAATGACCCAAATGTCACCCGACTGAGTGAACTTACGACCGAGCATTGCACTATATCTTAGACTCCATTTAGTTCTTGTGTGTTTATGAAATAATTGTTAGCATATGAAAAGAGAAGAAAGAACTCGAGAAGGAAAAATGCACCGCTCAAATGACACAAGCATAGGTTTATTTATATGTGAAGAGGTGGCTACAAATTGCTTAAACAATTAGCAACCGAACAACTACATAACTACATTATATACTATATAATGCTTTATATTTTAACACCCCATCTTAATGACTAAACCGAAACAATACCAAGTTTGTCTAGAAATTTTACAAATTTTCTAAAGCCCACATATTTATTCATTACATCTACAGATCGTGTCATAGGTTGTACTTCAAAATTATCACCCATGATTGTGTTACGATTATCAAATGTAGAAGAACCACAAAATAAAAATCTGGTCGTATGAATAAAGAATATGACAAGTGGTCCATTGGTTCTTTATTACTTGATTCATTGACCAGATGAATCACCAATGGCGAGAGTGTCATCTCCATCTTCGATTGTTGAAATCAACCTCGAAGAGATGGATTTAAAAATCTATGTCAGGCTTATGTAGCATGTTGGAGTCTACACATAGACTCAATTATCCTGCAGAGAAGTCACCTCGATCATTTCCTTACTGCAACACCATGTAGTTCTCATAAAAATTTCTCAATAAGAGAAATGTGACCATCTATGTAATAGGAGTTAGAACCAACTCTGTAATAATAGGAGAAATAACCATCCTCATCTCATCTATCTCAAGTAGGGAGAAATAACCATCGTCACCTTCTTCTCGTCTATTTTCTCATATACCCCCCTCTGTTTAGAAAGATCTTTCACAACACAATGAGAAAATTGTTCTTGCTCTACTATCCTTTGAGCAAGTAGCTCTAAGTGAGTGGTTGGGCATGTCATCTCACCATGCACTATCACAGCATCTAGAATAGTGGAGTCTCCATCCACAACAAATTATTCTTAATAAGGAAATCGATCCTCCCAAGGCATGTCCACCTCTCGTACATCCGGTATATTAGATACTCCCTCCACAATAGGCACATGTAGGTTGACCGTGTATCCAAGTCAAAAAAATTGTGAGGAATTACTTCCTCCCATGACATTGAAGACTTATGCACATCCCGCATGGTGGAGTTGTCCTCCACATGTGCATTCATGTTCATTATAGCCGGATCAACAAGCCAATACTCGACCACCTTCCCCAATACCAAGAGAAATTATCTATCTCTATTTCACATCAAAGACAACACACTTCTTCCTATAGAAATCCATAGAAATATTAGGATTTTTAGTCAATTGATGAATAGATAGAAGATTCTTTTGTAAAGAAGGTACATATCTAACATTTTGTACCAACAATTTATGAAAATTATTCAATACAATGCATATGTCTCCTATCCCTTATAATGCAAGTGATTCACCATCTGCTAGTACTATTGATTCAAAATAGATATTCATAGTAAATGAAACATACCAATCCCTGTGACATGAAAAGTGTGTGGACGCACTAGAGTAATGATTTAACAACTAATACCACTTCCATACAAACATGATGTCATAAGGCAATAAAGAGCATGCTCATCATCTGAATCTCATTCTTATTTAATTGTTGTCACGTGTCCCCCATCACAGGGATTTTTGTTTTGTTGTGAATGATCATACTTCCACTTTCGAAAATCCTTCTTAAGATGCCCAACCTTGTGACAAAGTAATAGTATGTGACCCGATACTAAGTAGATGATTCACCGAATGATGTTTCCACTTTCCCTTTGACTGAGTGACAAGAGCACTCTCTAAATGGTCACAATTATATTTTTCTTGAAGTTGTCTCCAATCCTTTTGCAACAGGTAAGAACTCACCTTGTCAAACATGAGTGTTTGGCTTTCATTCATTAAATGGAGTGCCTCCACAAAAGACTCATACGAAGAAGAAAATCTATTTAGAACCAAAGCGACCATATCATCATCGTCCACCTTTTTATTTATGAAATATAATTGGTCTCGAAGGTCTTTCATCTAAAGTAAGTACTCGATATAGAATCCACCTTTTTATAATTTTATGAAAAGAGCATATTTTTTTAGGTATAAAACCCGACTCTTTTATGACGTCCTCGATACTTATCACTTAGACTAGCCCATAATGTGCTAGCCACAAGTAGCATTCTACACTTAATGTATCATATCATCTAACACCAACAACTTGAGAAGCAATAACACTTCCTTATGAAATTTGTCATAATCCGCGAAGTTCATTCATTGGTTGACTTTCACTACCCGTGATTATTTTATCACAATCATGAAACTCCGCAAACGTTAAAATCTTATCACTCCATACATTAAAATTAGTGCTCATTAATTTTTTTGTCTCCAGAAAATTCAAGTGTGAAATATTTGTCATTTTATTATTCCAAAATAACAGAAATAATAAAATAAAATTTTGCCCACACTTAATAAAATATGACCTTTTCCAACAAATATTATTTAATTAATTACTCACATATAAAGCACCTTCGAACTGCCCTCGAACTATATTTGCATTAATAAATATTATTAAGCATGGAGGAATACCTTTGTTGATGAAATAAAACAAATGATGCCCTTGAACCTTTAGAGAATCTTAATTCCTTTCTTCACACTTTTTTTGCTCCAACGACTCAACATTCGAACTATGGATTTGCATGATTTTTGTGTTCTCGTTTTGCCCTCATCAAACCAGCATATGGTGAACTCTCATGTTTTTCTCGCCTTGCACAACACAAACCAGGGATTGTTCCTTCTCACGATTTGTAATTAGGTAGCCACGACTCTGCTTCGAATGGTTCAAAAATCCTAGGAACTCCTCACGACTGTTTTGTCTTCAAACCGAGTCACATTTTTCTCCTTTCTACCCATAATTTCAGGCACTCTCACCATGAAATGGGTCACAATTTGTGCAAAAATGACTATATTTGCCCCACATTTTCTTTCCACGACTTTATGCCCTTGTACCACGTCTTCGGGCCTCAAATGGAGTAATTTCTTCCTTATTTTCCCTAGTGTCCGGTATTTTTCTCTAAATACCCCACATTTTACCAAATTTGTGCCTTGTTAGGGCTTCCTCAAATTTTTAGTTTGTGCCTCTTGGAGGCTTCCTCAAACCGCAACCTTGGATGCTCTGATACCAATGCTAGCATCTCGCAAAGAGAAGAAAGAACTCGAGAAGGAAAACTACACCGCTCAAATGACACAGAGAGAGGTTTATTTAATTGTAAAGAGGTGGTTACAGATTGGTTGAATATTTACCAATTGAACAACTATATAACTGCATTATTATGCTATATAATGTTCTATATTTTAACAATAATCATGCCCTAGGAAGCCCTTATGCAAGTGCACTTAATGGCGTGCAATAGCTAGATGTACCAATGTAAAAAATGTCCGGATGGAAAAGTGAACTTCCCCTTCCTATGAAGTGTATGTAAAAAATGCAATCCCTTGTCCCTTGAATAAAATCTAGATGGATTCTTTTGATGCTCTTAGATTCCTTTGGATGCAACCTTATGTGATTATAATATATGATTAGAGTTTGGTCCTTTATTTTAGTCACATAACTATGTATTTATATGATTCACTTACTTGAATTTCATAATTGACAACTGGAAGGCTAACCCATAAGAAAATAAGATGCCCAAAAGATAAAATAGGCCCAAAAAGAGCGAGTAAGGTGGAAAGAGGTCGGGGGTGCCCGGGGGATGAGGGCACTGGACATTAGCGTCTTGATTGGGCATTGGTGTACAAAGTCATAAAATATAGGTAAGTAAAGTTCGACTGTGCATCCAGGGTGTGTAAGACCAAAAAGAAGACTAGAAACAAAGAAAAGAGGCCAAATATAGTTGTTAATTACTATTTTTCTCACTTAGGAATCATATGAATGCAAGTAGGCTTTTAAGACCTAGAAGTCCGTGATTTTGTGTCTAAAGATAGTATGTAGATGTGATTTCCCCTTAGAATTTCCAGCCGAATAATAGTGTGTATGTTTGTATATATATGAATCTCTTGTTTGAATTTTGACACTAGTGACACAAAAGGCTGACTATGAACACATGATAAGGATAAGAAAACTAAAAAGGCCAACCACAAATGTCAAAATATGTAAAAAGAATAAACATGATAGAAGCACCCAAAATGGACACAAGCGTTTGGGCGTCAATGTCCAAAGTGGATGCTAGTGTCCTGGGATAAATGGTGAGATATGTGAAAAGAAAAATAGATAGGAATCCTGTGACTCACCGTAAGTGGATACAAAAATGACCGATGTATGAGAGAATCAAAATAGAAATAAATCAAAGATCAAGTATGGACAAAGAACTATGTCACCAATGAATACTTTTCTTACTTAAGATTCATGCACATAACAATACTGACGACATAGTAAAATAATAATATAACTGTAATTTTGGGTCTACAAGAAGGCTTATGATCATATCGAGTGGCCTTTTATTCTGGCCATGCTCACAAATTTAGGTTTTGATGAATCTTTTACTTGATTGTTCAAACTCTATATTTCAATGCATTTGCTTGCCTCACTATCAATGGTCATCACCTTTCGCGATTGGCCTTTTCTACTCTAGTAGAGATGGGTGCCCTCTTGTGCCTTCTCTTTTTGTCTTAGCCACCGATGCTCTTGGATATCTTATTCTTAAGCGTGCCGATCAGTAGGCACATTTGGGGCATTTTTCCGGATTTTTTTCTTGGCTCATAAATTGGCACTTTGCAGATGATTATTTTCTCACCCTTGCAGAAAATGAGCAAAATTTTGTTGAAGTTTTTGAATGCCTTGACATATTGTGTCTTGCTTCAAGATCCAATGTTTCAATGGTTAAAAATTTGGGATATCGAAAATTTATTGCCCTATGCATGACTAGTTAAAAGCTTACCCCTGGAAGTGGATTGGTCATAGAGAACAATTTAAATTGTTGGGCATTCTTTTTGCCTTTGATAGTGATTCTACAACTTTATGGCAATATGTGATTGACAAAGTCGAGCATAAGGTCTCTTGGTGGTCTTCTAAATCTCTCTCTTTAGTCGGTAAATTTTAGGTGTGTACCAAGATTCTTGTTGTCACCCATGTCTATTACTCGATTATTAGTGCCCATCTCGGGCTTCCTTTGCCAAGCTTGCCAAGATGCTCTGTGATTACCTTTGGTGTAAAAGTTCTAGTTCAGTTGGTTTTCATCGGGTTGATTGGGAGGTTTTTATTTGCCCCATGATCAAGGTGACATGGGTATTATTGATTTTTTCCGCAAAGCATCACTTTATGTTCTAAATGGGTGGTGTGATGCCTTTCGGGTAATCAATCCTAGAAAATTCTACTTCACCATTACATTGCTTCAAGTTCTCCTTACGAAAAATATGTTGGAATAATATAGGGTTACATACCTTAATTATCACGAACGATAGTATCTCGCTTGCTAAAACTTTGGGCATCAAAGCTCTCTATTTATCTCAAAAAGGGACTCAAACCATTCATGATTTGGTTTCCCATAGAGGTTGTATTTCTTACCCTTATCTTAAGTTGAAATTCAATCAAGAAGTCAATGCTTACCTTCCGTTTATCCATAGAATTCAATATTTTTTGTTAGATTTCATGCTTCATAAGTTGGGACTTAAACCTCTAAATGTTTGGTGGCGGGATTGGAGGTGGAATCAAAATATTGATTTTTTCACTATAATGCTTGACACAATTTACAAGCTATTGATTCCTATTTCGCCTGCCATTTCAAAACTCAACGCCCATTGGGGTTTTCAATCTACCTGGACTACTTGCCTTCTTTGGATATCCCATGCCTGGAACCCTCTGTTGGAATCTAAAGTTAACCATTTTCTTTGGTTCCTTACTTATCAAGGTCTTCCTATTGGTGAATGGCTCAATCATATTGGTTTTCCTAATCCTAAATTTCCCTCTCGCTCTCGGCGAGTATTTTAAACATTTGTTTTAGTCTTTCTCTTGTGCTCAAGACATTTGGTCATGGATTCACACGTTGTTTCAACCCTACCACCCTAAATTCTTTCATTGGAGGATGGTATTGTTTGGATATTTTAGTTCTTGGCCTTCCTATATTGACTCTCTATGGCATTTTTTCAAAGCCTATATTCTCTTTCAAATTTAGAAAACTTGTAATATTCCAATGCAAATCATCTTTCATATACCTTCTTTCTACCCCAAGCATGTCGCCTATCACCCAATATGCATTGGGCGCTCACCCGAGTGCATAGGGCATGGAGCCCCTCCTTTATGTGAGCTTCACAAGAATGATCCACCATTAATGGAGGATGGGTTACAGAATAGAAATATATGCATTTACTCAAAAATAGAAAGTACATATACTAGATCTAGGCACAAATGTACCATAAATGGAAATAAACATTGTAATAAGCATAAAGAAACTAGATCTGATCCATAACAACATGAATAACACAAGGGTTTATACCCATAAACAAGGATATCCAGAATAACACATCATATATTGATTTATAAACATTTACAGTAGCCTCATTACATCAAAAGGGTCATTACAGACCATATACATCATGGAATATAATTTCATCCCTACACAACTACTCTAAATAGATATCCTAGCTATGTTTTCCCATTACCACCCTTGTTTTGGACATGACGCATACATATATGCTTAAACATCCTTGCTAGCATACTTTTAGCACTTCGTTACCTCTCTATCCTCTCCTATTTCGACCAAAGCACTCCTTTAAATAAGACCTAGATTCACCACCATAGTTACCCCCATGAGCGATCACATGCTAAGTGGAAGTGTGGTCCTCCATGATCGAGTGCTTATGTTATCTTTCAAAGGCCTCCACTAATCTAGTAATGATCCTTCCTAGGAATATTCCCTACATGGAATATTCTTTTCTTGACCTCAAAGGCTCTAAGCTGGCACCTTATCCATTCATCACACCTACTCCACTCTTCGTGTTTTTTTCCCGTTATATTACCTCGAAATGTGGCTAATTCCTTGAGCCCCGCTTTACTTCCATGTGTCAACCTCTTCTCTCACACACCTTTCCTTGAGCACCATTCTACACACTTGCCTTGTGCACACACACTCTTCTTCTACCTTTAGACTTAATCAATTTCATGTTCTAACATCACCCCACACTAAAATTTTTGTCCTTCCTTGGAAACAACTTCATCTTCTACAAAGAATAAATAATGGGAAGAATAGGATGCTTTCGTCCTGCGCCAAAGAAAGAAAGAATTTCATCACTGCTGAAGAAGAATTGGGAAGTCCTTATTCAAGCCTACTTCAATCTTACTCCAGGTGTCCACCTCATTCTACGCTTGTTGAAACAGATCCCCTATCAATGCGCCAACTTCATCAAATGACAACTCCTCACCCTTAGCCTTCAGTGTATCAACAATGTTTTCCATCTGCTTGCTAAGGTCGCTTAGTGCGTCCATCATATGAGTGACAAGGGGATATAATTCTTTCACTTTATTTTTAATCAAGACCCTAGGCCATGGATCACACCTCAAAATTCCTCTCGACCTCCATGATTATTTTGTCTAGTTCTACCCTATTAATATTATTCTTCTCTTGGAACTCCTTCAGGTCACCTCATAGGTCCTATCACCCCGTCCATGTCTCCACAGCTTTTCATAGACAACTTCAGCCATGTGTGTCGTAGTTTTTACTGAGGCAAGGAGCTTAGAGTACTAAGTTATGGTTTCCTCAATCTTTTTTCTCCTCACCCTCTCACACACTAAACTTCCTCTTTCGAATCCAACACAAGTGGTGGCTTCTCCAATGTGACAAAATGCGCAACATCCTCCAGGCAGAGAAAAGTTGACTCATACTTCTACTCATGCGGGACCAAATCTAGATGTGCTCAAATGATGGAGTCTGAGATAATCTCCACCTTCTTATATGTCTTGTATACTTTCACCTTTTCTTCCCTTAACTTGACCTTTTCTACGCAATTACGCCTCCTTCCCTTTTATCTCCATGTCTCTCTCAATTATCTCCTTATTCTTCTCCTCCAATTCATCCTCTAGGGCTTTGATTATGTTATTCCTCCCGAATAATTGAGCCTCTACTTCCACCGACACCTTGTTGAGTGTGTTACAGACCTATTCATTAGTTAACCATTGAGTATCCACAACATGATTCACCTCACTGGGGTTCTCTATTTCTATTATTACATCCACGCCAAATTCAAACTCAGGCTCATCAACATGAGACTTGAAGGTCCATGAAAGCATCTTCCGGTGCGCGTATGAGCTACCACTATCAAATGATGAGCAAAAAAATAGTTTATTTTTGGGTATTATGCTCTGGAAGTGCACATGAAGTACCTTACTAGGTTCATTGACATAAGTCATTTATCCTTACACCACCGCCATGCCCTTACCACTAGTGCACATTGCCGTTGGGAAGCTTACTCGCTAAGTTGGGATCTCCACCTATGCTCACATACTCCTTCTTTATTTCCTTTCTTTCCTTTAATATCTCCTCAGCATTTTTCTCCACTTATTGCTCCACCAAGTTCTGAATGATGCATGTCACTTCCCTTTCCACCGTATCCTCCAATTGTCCTCCGACCAAGGGTGGGGTCTTCTATGCATTCATCCCCACTTCTTCTTCACTTCCTCCCATATTATGAGTTCCTTCCTTATAATCATTCTACTCCTCATCAGAGTCATGTATATCATGTATAGAGGGACTCTTACCTTACTTTCACTCTTCATTCTCCACCCATGATTCATCATCCTTTATGCTTTCCGTCTTTTAAGAGTCTAAACTCTACACCACCTTCTGCTTTTTCTTCACTGGTGGCTCCTCTAACACAGGAGACTCTTCTTTTTTTGGTAACTTCTCATTAACAGGGGACACCTTATTTTAAGATAACTTCTCCTTAACGAGATATTTCTTCCTCCTTGTGTAGGTACTTGGACCAGCGCCTGACTCCTACACTACTGCAGTCCAAATTATACATGCATTAGGCACCCTTTGTTGTAGTCTCCTCCCTCTCTCTCTTTGTCCCTTTCCTAATGGAAGGGTCCTCTAGGATGGATACATCATCTTAGACGTATGTGTCTTCCTCAAACTTGGGCGTTAGGTGTATATAGACCCTTGTCGTTGTCTATCCTGCAATAGGAATTGAAACAGATTTTACCATACGTACGTCATGGGAGACATACTTCTCCATGTACGTGAGTTTCTTAGGGTATACCAACATTCTACACAGAGCGTAGTACTCTTAGTCTACCTCACTAAAATAAAATCTAATTTTCTTATCCTCCTTGAATATGTTGATGGCGCTCTAAAAATATTGTGTTGTGAAGGAAAATGGTAATCTACACCATAGGCTTCTTGAGCCATCTATCAAAGTAAATATTCCTATGCATAAGTGTTGATATACTACAAACTCAACCTCACCATGCACTAGGGCTAGTAGTTTCTCAGGGATTCTCCACTCCACCCCAAATGCATCACGCATTCTCTTGTACCATTTCTCCAAGTGCACCTTATGTGCAGTAGTCATTATGTCACAAGTGTATGCTTCAAACCTCTTCGCAGGGGAAGGGTCCTCATCAAGGTACTCCTAGACATAGATATTTTTCCCATTGGGAACTCCAATCTCCGAAAACACAATGGTAAGAAGGAAATTACCATACATGATCTTGTACCGCTACGTGTTGTATCTATGATATCTTCTATAATGAAGGCCGAGAGGTTGTAGATTGTTCCCTCTAAAATCTTCCTATAAATATTCAACCACCTCTTATCCACTTGCATCTAGTGCTCTTGTCCATTCACCTTGGTTAGCAAGTGTGCGGCCATCCTCATAACTGAAGTTGGTGATCTTACTAATATCAAAGTAACGCGAACCCTTCTTATACTCATACTTTATGGTCATTTCCTTGATTGCATCCTTATCACTCAAATCATCATCCAAATGACTCTCACGTGTATATAAGTCCAAAGGTAATTAGAAATTAACTAGGCATTCAATCGCATTCTCCTTTCTCGTGAAGTAAAAGTAATCCTCATGTAATCAAGAAACACGAGACCACGTCGAGTATACAAGGGCTTAGTACCTTGGAGATGGAGATGGATGATACGGGTGTAAAGAAAGTAGATGCATGATATCAAGAAGCTAGATCTACAAAACTAAACCAGATAAGATTAGAACACAATATGCGGGGTTTCCTGACAATGCTCGGTTCCAAGAGGATTTCAACTCCCTTGGAGGATGTCAACCCCGTGTCAGACAAGATAATAATAGATCGTGAATAGTAGTAAAAATGACAAGCAACTGAAATAACAAGAATACTTAGCTTATGTCCTACTATGAAATGAACCGGCATCAAGATGGCAAGATAAGAGACACTGTCAGAGCTTTCTCCTTCTTATTTTTAAAAATATATCCTCCTCCTTTAAAAAAATATTCTCCTTAAAAATCTATATATCCCTTTGAAATAATCTCCCTCCCTCTAAATATGGGGAAAACCCCATATTTATAGTTTAGATGTGAGGCTAAACTACAGGTTAGATGATACCTAGGGTGTAGTAAAGTAACCTGAGTTAGGGATGTGATGTGATCATGTGGGTCCCATATTTTGACTTATTAGGCAAAGTGGGGGACATGATTTGAATGGGGGTGAGATAAAGATTTCATTTTAAAAAAAAAGTGTCGATATATGCATTATGAATTAAATAATTTGTGAGAGATGGGGGATGATGCCAAAAATTGAATTATCAAATGGGTCCATATGGAGCCCATTGATAATTCAATTTAAGAGAAAGAACTTTTTTAAAAAAGAGTGTCGGAGATATGCATTATGAATTAAATAATTTGTGAGAGATGGGGGATGATGCCAAAAATTGAATTATCAAATGGGTCCATATGGAGCCCATTGATAATTCAATTTAAGAGAAAGAACTCTTTTTTTTTAAAAAGTGTCAGAGATATGCATTATGAATTAAATAATTTGTGAGAGATGGGGGATGATGCCAAAAATTGAATTATCAAATGGGTCCATATGGAGCCCATTGATAATTCAATTTAAGAGAAAGAACTCTTTTTAAAAAAAGAGTGTCGGAGATATGCATTATGAATTAAATAATTTGTGAGAGATGGGGATGATGCCAAAAATTGAATTATCAAATGGGTCCATATGGAGCCCATTGATAATTCAATTTAAGAGAAAGAACTCTTTTTAAAAAAAAGAGTGTCGAGATATGCATTATGAATTAAATAATTTGTGAGAGATGGGGGATGATGCCAAAAATTGAATTATCAAATGGGTCCATATGGAGCCCATTGATAATCAATCAAATAATGTGAACAAATAGATAGGATTTTATTTAATTTAAGAGAAAGAGATGCGAGAATAGAAAATTAACGTGCATGTGAGATGTCGAAGGGGCGCTATACCAAAATAGGTGTCTACATTTGCCCCTTTTGTTGAGTGGTTTGCGATAGCAAGCCACGAGACAAAAACAAAAAGGGTTAGATGAAAGATGTGTCCAAGGATGGATGAAGACATGACCAAAGGCAAGATGCCCTAGGAAAAAAAGGATCGCAATAAATAAAAAAAGTATGGCGGTGACTCCAATATCACATCGGTAGAGGACAATTGCGGTCTCAACGGAGACAGACGACAATGTTCTACAGACTAGTGAGTGGGTGAAGACCACTGCAGTATGGATGTAAACCAAGATGACCAATGGGTCATAGGAAAACATCAAAATATGTGCAACTAAATGCAAAAGATGTGCACAATCCTTTGTCTGTGAGGAATCATGCAAAAAAATCATGCATCCACAAAAGGGACGTGGATGAAGATAATGATGCCCCAACATAGGGCACGAGAAAGGACACAAGGTGAGTTATATGCATTGACAAGTACAAAGATGAAAAGGTGCCCCAACATAAGACATAGATAGAATAATCATAAAAGTGGACAAGATGAGAAATATGATGATAGAAAGGTGAGATAAAATGCCCTAAAAGGATAATAAATATGATGGCAATCATGTTTTATAGGAAAGATGCATAAGTGTTAGCAAATTAGAAGATAAAAGTACTCCTACTTGTTCGATAAGTAGGATAAGAAGTCAAGATACTTTTGTGACAAAACAAAAGCAGAGAAAATATTCAAGGAAGAGAACAAGATTAGATAGGTGATGTCCGTTATGGTATCTTCCAAGACAAAAATGTCAAAAGAAGATGGGAAGAGATTCTTAGAAATGGATATGATGATGTCCCTACGAGAGGACTGATGAAGATAAAAGATGTGACAGGGTTCTCAAAAAGAGAAGAGGTCAATGTGGCAAAGAGAAGAACAAGAACGGTAATGAAAGGGATAGATGACGATACATAAACGAGAGAAACATCGGCATTGACTGTGAATACCAAATGTAAGGGATGTTGAGAAAGAGAAAAGGGAATAGACAAGAGGATTGGTTGATTATGAGAAGAGAAAGAAAGATTGAATATGAAGGTGACAAGGATATGGAATAGAGGGATGAAGATGGAAGAGGAGAAAATAAAGAGTGAAAGGGGAGGAAGAAGATAACAAAGAAGGATTATAAAGAAGGACAAACAAAGAGAAGACAAGAAAAGAACAGAGCAGAGGATGAAACCATGAAAAAGGAAGAGAGTTATTTAAATGAAAGATGTGATGAAGATTGGAGCAGAGGAAAATAGAGAGGTAATGGAAAATGAAAGAGATGATAGAGCAAAGAAAATTGAAGGAAACAGATCATAGTGAGGAAATCCAAGGCAAAGAATATGGAACTGACCGCATGGAAATGCATGTGGATGATGAGATGATAAAGGAAATGGGATAACGCTGAAGAGTCAGGTTTTCAATGGGGAAGTAAGGAGGAAGTGTGAGGTAAAATGGGGAGAAAGATGATATAGAGGAAGTAAAATAAGATGAAGATCAGAAAGGAGGAGAAGACAACGAAGAAAATTATGTGAAGGAAGTGAACCAAGAATGAAGATATTTGGTAAAGAGTGGGAAGCATAAGGAACGTAAAGAGAAACTTGAGGGAAGGAATGACATCGATTGGAAAAGAAATGGAGATGCATGAGATGAGGATATGTTGATGATGAGAAAATAGAGAGAAGGTGTATGATGAAGACAATGAAGAAATTGGCAAGGAAGAATGGCAGATAGAGAGGTGGCGAGGAAAAAGAAAGGATGGGATAGGAGAGGCAATGCCAATGAATGGATGTTAGGAGAAATCCACCGATAATGATCAGTAGGAAAAGATGGGACAAAAGATAAGACAAGGGAGAAAGTAAACGAACGGGAGGAGGAACGCCAATGAAGGGACGTTAGGAGAAGTCCTCCGATAATGATCAGAGGACACAGAGGAAGGAAGGAATGAAGATAGAATGGAGGAGGTCAAAGAAAAGGATTCAGCTATGCGGAATGGGGATGAGTGATTTTTAGGAGAAGTCCACCGATAATTACTAGCACGGAAATGGAAGGATATGATGAAAGAATGTTAGGAGAAGATCAATGACAATGACGTGTAAGTATGGGGGTAGATATGTGGGAGAACTCTAGAAGATGGAGTGAAAAGAGTAAAGAAAGGAGGGATAACGATGTGTAGGAAGATGAAGATGAGGAGAGGATGCAGTGGATGAGAATGGATGAGAGAGAAATGAAGAAACAAGACATGAAATGAATGGAGAAGCAACAGTTAAGTAAGATTACCCAGTGATGGATGATGGAGATGAAAAGGGACCAGTAGGAAGTGGTGTTTGTGAGAATGAAAGAGGAGGTGAGAGGATGTGATGATGGGGAATGCCGAGAAAATGTAGATGGAGAGAATGTGGGGTAGTGGGGGAGTGCAGGATGACAAATCATGCTTAAGAGAGACTCTTAAGTAAGATCGCCATGCCACAGAGGATTTAAGTAAGATCACCAAACCGGCAGTGACGATATGGAAGGAGAAAGACAACATTGTATCGGATGTAGGTGTGGAAGGGTTGGTTGGAATGGATGAGTACGATGAGAGGCGGAAGACAGAAGATGAGGAAGAGATGATGGGAGATGGAAGGATCAGATGGAAAACCATTCTTAAGAGAAACTCTTAAGTAAGATTTCCCTACGATGGAGATGGTTAAGTAGGATCGCCAAACCAAAGAAGAAGAAGAATGATGAAAAGACTAAGCAGTGTATACCAAAATGGAACAAGAGATGAAAGGAGGTGATAACAATGTGATAACAAGGAAACAGAGGGGTGTGACATGAATGGATGGAGGAACATATGCAACGTAGATGGAGAGTGTAAGGGCAATCCTTAACTAGGATGCCCACGTGGTGGTAGTGATGATGCAAGAGTGTTAAGCGGAAAAGGAGGAGTGGAAAGACGTTTGTGGTGGTGATTGTCATCTGTTGAAAGAGGAAATGGTGGAGAAGCTTCTACAATGGGAGGATCCAAGGAAGAAGATATACCTTAACTAAGGTTCTCTAGCTATATGGATGGTTAAGCAAGATTGTCAAACTAAAAGCGGAAGAGTAAAAGAGAAACTCAAGAGGAAAGACAGTAAGATATCTGGCATCGTGCAAGGGGACAGAAAGGTGAGAAGGATGATGTGGAGACAAATGGTGATGAGTGGACATGGAGAGCGAGGAGCAATGGATCAAAGATGGTGTTGAACATGTTGAGAGATAAGGAGTTATAGGATAACGAACTTGCCTTGAGAAGGACCCTCAAGTAGGATTCACAAACTACAACGGTGATCAAGTAGAATTCACAAACCAAAGAGTGTATTTACAAACACATTCATGGAGATGATGGATAGATATAAAATTCATAGTGTGAAATTTGATGTGATTTTTATAAAAGATGATTTGGATGAGATGAATGGAACATAGCTATAGCAAGGGTGTACAGGAAACTATGTTTCAAACTAGATTGGAGATAAACAAGAAAGGGTTACCACTCAAGGCATTGCACTTGTAGCCAATAACAGTGTTAATACATAACCAATGATAGTTAGTTATACCAAAAGATCATGAGGGAAATATGGATGAAGGATGCTCATAATCCTAATATTGACATGACAAAGGGATCAAAGATGTGACTTGTACATGGGAAGAGGGATCTCCAAAAGTGGTGTTCCTTAAGTCTATGCCCCAACTCTGGGAAAGGGAAAGAACAATAGTAGAAAGTTGATCAATGCGGGAAGCTTTTGAAAATGTTGATAAAATGAAGGTTGATCAATGCGAAAACCTTCCAGATGCCATAATAACAGAGTAGCCATCCTTCAAGGGTATGGTCTACTTTATACATAATATAGATGACAAGAATAATATGATAGCCATCCTTCAAGGGATCGGTCTATTTCTTTTGATTTTGATTTGATTTTGATTTGTATACTTTTTTTTTTTTTTTTATGAACAACTATCCTTCGAGGGATCAGTCTATTTTTTATAACTTTGATTTTTCCTTTTACATACATGAATTTGAGCTTCACATGGGGAGAGCTAGGGAATAGCTAAGTAAACCACTTAAGAGGGGATAAGGAATGTACAAGAGACACCTTGGACCCTTCGCATGGCTGCAATAGGAGAATGAGAAGGTAATGGATGTAATGGTTAAAGGATCACATCAAAGTAGTGAAGGTGGACCACATAAGTCAGATTATTATAGTGATAAATGGAAGGGGATAAAGATGGCAGAACAATCTAAGGATGTAACTAAGTTCTCATTGGTAGATATGCTAACAGTAGATTGGTCACAAGTGCAATGCATTAAGAGATTACGTCTCTAGTTTACCACCACGAGAGATAAGACAATGTAGTTGCAATAAGATGAGATGATAGCCAAGTAGGAAATAAAACTAACATATGACCACAATGGTGGATTTAGATGAAAATAAATGGTGCCCCAAGAAAGACACAAATATGGAAGGATAATAATGGCCTCAAAGGAGGGCTTGATGAAATAAATGATGTCCCAAAAGAGACACACATATAGCCACAATGGTGGGCTTCGAAATAGATGGTGCCCCAGAAGAGACATAAATATAGCCACAAAGGTGGACTTAGAGAAAAAGGTCCCTCAATGGAGAGACAAATATGGCCTCAAAGGAGGGCTTCAATGAAAAATGATACTCCCAAAAGGAGCATAAAAAGACCTCAAAGGAAAGGAGGGCTTACAAATAAACGATGTCCCAAGGAGAGAGCCACAATGGTGGACTTCAAAATAGATGGTGCCCCAGAAGAGACACAAATGTAGAAAAAGGTCCCTCAATGGAGAGACAAACATGGCCTCAAAGGAGGGCTTCAATGAAAAAGATGATACTCCCAAAAGGAGCACAAACATAAAAGAACAAATATGGCCTCAAAGGAGGACTTAGAATGAGATGAGAATTTGGATATAATTAATTTAGATTGAATGGATGTGAATAAGGTAGATAAAAAAATGTCAAAGAGCGAAGTCCCCTAGTAACAAGGGATTTGTATGGATGATGTGTTCAAGGGCGAGGGAAGATTATTCTCCCAATGAGTTAAATGTGAAGGAGGTAAAGGATGTCAAAGAGCTTAGATGAGATTGTTTTAGATTTGGATGGGGTAAATGATCGAGACCACAAGTGTGTTTAGTAAGATAAGCGGCATTGATGAACAATGGCGGGCATTCCTTAGGAGGAATGACATGGGCTGGATGAATATTAAGGGATGATGTGGATGGAGGGATCATGGGAGATCTGACAGATGGGATATGGATTGGATTCAAGGTGGATGAAGAAGGAACTTTCCCCTGAATGAGGAAATCATCTTTCTCAATAAGATTGTGGATGATTGACCAAAAGGCCTTACAATGTTCGATGTCGTGACCTGGGTACGATGATAAGCACAACTACAATTAGGATTGAACCATGATGGCTTGGGACCATATGGATTAAAGGCTTTAATAGGAGGAAGTTTGATGGTAGATGTTTGAGTTAAATGTCAAAAGATGTCTACGTATGACCCCATTGAAGTGTCATGGGGAAGGTAACTTTTATGGGTTTTGATAGGATGTCTCAACTTGGAGTTAGGAGAAAACGTAGATGTAGATTGGATGTGTGAATTTCATGTTTTGGAGGACAAATCAAATTTGGTTGAAGGATGATATTGTTTGGATGTGGATTGATTATTGCAAGATGTCATAGATGGAAAAATTGATCCTGACATGGATGTTGTGGCATTGGATTGTTGAGAAGAGGGAAAACTTGAATGTTTCTATGGATGTGCAGGGGACTGTCGGATGTTTTCCCCAGCCTTAGACTTCAACCGAGAAGATTTACCTTTAGCAGGGATGACAATAATTTCAACCGGAGGATCTGATAGTGGTGGTGTGGTTATTAATGGAGAAACTGTTCTAAAACAAGATGAAGATGTTAATGAAGATATAGGTGTTTGTATGATGTGATTAATGATATCTATGTGAGACATGGATTGTTTCAATTTGGGCATGGAAAGAGATGATTTTTTAGAGGGAGAAGGTAAAGCATCTTTATTTGATCGAGGTGGATGTGTTGGTTCAATAGGTGATTCAAGGGGTATATTTGGTAGGGTTGCAGATCGAGAGGATTTGATTGATGTGATAGGAGGATTGGGTAAAGAATATTGGGGTAGACTGGGTGATGTGGCCACAGGGAAAGGTTGTCAAGGTAGGTAGAGATAGGTGGACTTGTTGATATGATAGGTATAGGGGTAGTTGGGATAGATAAAGATGTAGGCACTTTTGGAATATGTGGAGATGTGAGTGATGTGATAACCGATGGAGTAGACCTTATGGGTAAGGGTAATGTAGCAAATGCAGGAGCATTTTCGGATGTAGAAGTAGGATGGACTGGTTGTTTCATAAATGTTTCGAGGGGTAAGAATGATATTTTTGATAAAGGGATTGATGTCAAGATAGGGTTGCAAGGGTGCATGTTGTAGAACTGGGTTTAGTTGGGATGGTTGTGAGCAATATAGGTGTAGTAACAGGTGTATTTGATGAAGATGTCGGTGAATGAATGGGTGTGAGAGACGTAGGGATATGTGTGGATATGAGTGGAGCTGAAATAAGTGCTAAGGATGAATCTAATGTGATAGATTGGGGTATGTTTGAAGTGGTGGAAATGGATGATATAGTTGAATTTGATGTGGATGTGGCAAGGATAGGAGAAGGTACAGGTTCAACATAAGTAGTGAAAGTTGATGTAGGTGTTACAGGTTCTAAATAAGAGATGGGAATAATGTCCACTGTGGGAACATGCGTAGTTGGTGACAAGATGGGATCTTGATTGACAGTGTCAACCATACAAGCGTTTGATAGTTGAGATGTAAAGGGGGTGATGTGATTTGTTGGTGGTTGATTAGTCTGTGTAGTGGAGGTATCAATTTGGATATCCCCTTGATTTACAAGTTGTTGGACACGATCTTTGAAGGAATGACATCTCTCAATGTCATGACCTTTGACTCGATGATATTTACAAAAGTGGGCCTCGTGATACCAAATAGGCTTGGCTTGCGAGTTGTCTACGGGTCGTATGGGAGGCAGTTGGATAGAGTTTACACTCATCAACTTATCAAATATGGAACTGTATGATTCTCCTAAAGGAGTGTAGTGGGATGTTGATTGAGGAGATCGTTGTTGAGACCATGTGCTTGGTGTAGATGGGGATGAGGGTTCAATGACCATAGTGTTGGCCGCAGTCTTGAACTCGCCATTATGTGTGAATGGTTTAGTGGATTCAATTTTTGATTTAGTTGAACTTAATTTAAGATGACCCTACTCAATGGCACGGGTTTCAAGCTTGCGAGCCATTGTGAAAGCTTCATCAAAGGTTCGAATGATTGGATCTGCAAAGTGGATGATATATGTTTGGCACACGAATGCGAGAATAAATCGATGAGTTCGGTTTGCGGGATAGTGAAGGATAGTTGGTTTATAACAGCATGCCACCATGCGACGAAGTCGGCGATGGTCTCATTTTCATATTGTCGAATGGTATATAGATCAGCGATAGTGGTTTTGCATGTGATATTGATAGAAAAGTGTTCTAAGAACAACTATGCAAGTTGGGTGAAAGAGAATAAGGAATGTCGTGGGATATTGTTATACCAGTCCAACCCGACCAGACAAAGACATGGGGAAAGTGTGAAGAAGTAGATCATGATCATGCGCGATAAGACAACATGCATGTTTAAATGCGAGGAGATGTTGTTGGGGATCTTCTTTATTATTGAACTTATTAAATGCAGGAAGTTTCCAATGAGGGGGATAAGGTTTGATTGGAACCGATGGATGAATCGGTTCATTACATATTTGTTCATAGGATAAGGTGTTCTTGGGTGGTATGGTAAGGGTTTCTAAACTAGCTAACCGATTCATTAAGGCATGTGAATTGAATTAGTCGAGGTATTGTAAGGTTGAGATTGGATCAGCTGTGTGGTTTGAAAGGTAGTTTGATAAGGTGAATAATGTGTTTGTGGGTGTGTGGGTGTTTGGTGAAGCATCTGATAAAGCGGTTGATAAGTTTGTGGATAGGATGTTTGCGGAATGGTTTGATAAGACAATTGATTAATTTGTGGATATGTGGGTGTTTGGGGAGCTGCTTGGTAAGGATGAACATGTGTCATGGGTTGAGATTGTTGCATAGGTTGACTTTGAATAATAGGAATATGGTGTGTTCGTTGAAGCTGGGTAGGTTGTTGTGGTAGATGGTAGGTAGGGATATGAGTGTTAAGGGGTTGAGACTGTTGGAGCATAGGATGGGTAGGGATGTAGGTATTCAAAAGATGAGATTGTTTGATGGGCATACTAGTGGCGGATGAAATAGAATTGACAAAAAGGGATGTGGGTGGAATGCGATCCACCAATTGAGGAGATTGGGAGGATTTAGAGATTATAGGAGATTTTTGGAGTAAGAAGTCATATATGGGGTTAGGAGGAGATTCAGATGTATCTAGAGGAGCAGGAGATGGTGGTACGATTGATTTAGGAAGACTGGCTTGATGGGGGATAGGAGGGTTGGTGTCAAGGTGGGGAGAATTTTGTATGACATGGTTCTCATGAGGTGAGACCATGGAGACTGAGAGATTGGGTGACCGAAGACGTGGTTTTGAGTTTAGAATCTTGTTGAGTAAGATCATCAGAGGAAGTAATATCATGGGATAAAGTAGATTGTTTGTTTGTCTTGATTTGGGAGAGAGCGACAATAGGTGTGAAGTAAAGAAACATCTTGTTTATGTATGTTGTTGACAAATAAATCAAGCAGAATTTTTTTTAGCCTCATGATTAATTTAGAGGATGTGAACAGAAAAGAAAAGTAAGTAATAGAGGTGCCTAAAGGAGTCTAAGGCTGGTTTCAGGCAGTTATGGATTGGGAGATGTCTGAGACGGTTTTCTGTTGGGTGTTTAAGTCCCAATTGATTAACCAGGTGAGAGGAATGTTTTGATGTGTAAATTATGTTTGTGTAGTTTTAGGCAGTGTGTGATAGGTGAAATGCAGAGAGTTAAATCCTTTACTTAAGCTATGTGATCAGGTAGGATGCAAAAGGTTCATTTTAGACCAAAATGAAATGTGACGTTCGATGTATACAGACACTCAGAAAGAGAAAGTTCGATGTAGAAAAGAGAAAATAGGGAAAAATGAGAAATACCTGGAGAATCGCTTGTTGGTGTTATGTGATTGTACTTGATGATGGTGTTTTTAGAAGCACCAGTCAGTGGCCTGGAACACCCAGGTACCCTAAAATGGCACCGTTTAGAGTTGCAGATGAGGCCAGTAAAAATGAGTATTTTCTTTTTTGTTGTTTTTTTTTTTTGTTTTACAAAATGGTCTTTGACAACGTGATTTAATGGTTGCAAGGTCGTGGAGTTTACCTGCAGAAGTAAATAAAACAATTAATTCATGCAGATGATAGGATAAGAAAAGCAATATAATGGTCCTAATGACCTTGTGTATTGAAAAGAAATTTAATAACTAATCAAGTTAATTATATTGCGAAAAAAAATTCTAAATAATTAATTTTTGGGTGAAAACAAAGGTAACCTACGTGTAATGACACAACTTAAGCCAATACCACTTAAACATCAATATTTATAAGACATTAGCAAAATAAACTAGTCAATAACTGAATTTCTAAAAAAAAAAAATAATAATATAATAATAAAAATAAAAAATAAAAATAAAAATTAATTAAGTTGCTAACTAAATTAAACTAACTAAATAATATCAACCTAATAAAAATTTAATAGATACTAAGGTAAATAAGAATGAACTATACATTAAAAATAATGATCACAGATTAACGAAATAATATAAATAAGAAATAATATGTTGTTAAACAATAAACTATACTACCAAAACAATATAAATGTGTATGTTGCATTTATTTGTATAGTGAACTAGCGATAAGAATACTTATAAAGTAATTAAATTATTAATGTCTTATACCCCACAATAATCGACCGACAAGATATGAAAATGATAAGATATCTACAATAATGGGACAGGAAAAGGAAATGAGGAGCAATATCTTATCAAACCTTTTTATTGAGAAAAAAATTATTCACTTTTAGGTATGCCCAAGGTGGTCCTACTGCACATGGACACAAACTTTTTACATGTGTGGTGACATAAAGCGAATCACATGAAAAAGAGAACTAAACGGGACATATACAAGTAACTATGGTGTTGACATTCCATGGATGTGGATTACATTTCAATATTGAATGGCATTTTTTTATAATTTAATTCTAATGTTATTTCATAATGTTTTTTTTAATTGTTATTTTTAAATAAATCAATATTGTCTATTATGTTTTAAAATAAATAACTATAGATTATTATATTTTAAACAAGTAACCATAGATTAGTATGCTTTGAAATGTGAGATTTATACATAATTAGAAATTAAGATCTAGATGAATATATAGACATATTTTGTTAGGTCAAAGCAAAGGCCATTAAAGGAAAAAAAAATATATATCTATTATACAACTGAGATCACAAATAAAAGCAAGACAATAAGATTAGTTTCCGGATTTGTTCCCCATGCGAGTAGAACCTAACATATGAATTTTTTTTTTTTTATTTGAGTATGATTATGTATTTAATAATAAAACTAAACTTGAAACTAAATACCAAGCCGGTTAAACACAAGAAGAGTACTTACCTTAAAGGCGACACAAACCTCTGATACGGATGAAGATAACACCAAATCTTGCAAAAACGTGAGTCCACAAGATGAAATATTTATCACAGATATTTGAAAACTACGACACAGAGAACCGGTATGTTTATAATACCTACACGAGATGAATAAAGGAACAAGACAAATGAAACGACCAGATCTTGGATCTGGTCCCACTGGCGTGCCAAATGTAGATCTACGTTTCCTGCTTCCTGTCCAGGTGAGTGTACGAGTAATCAAGAAACACGAGACCACGTCGAGTATACAAGGGCTTAGTACCTTGGAGATGGAGATGGATGATACGGGCATAAAGAAAGCAGATGCATGATATCAAGAAGCTAGATCTGCAAAACTAAACCAGATAAGATTAGAACACAATATGCGGGGGTTTCCCAGATGGTGCCGGTTCCAAGAGGATTTCAACTCCCTTGGAGGATGTCAACCCCGTGTCAGACAAGATAATAATAGATCGTGAACAGTAGTAAAAATGACAAGCAACTAAAATAACAAGAATACTTAGCTTATGTCCTGCTATGAAAATGAACCGGGCATCAAGATGGCAAGATAAGAGACACTGTCAGCTTTCTCCTTCTTATTTTTTTAAAAATATATCCTCCTCCTCCTTTAAAAAAAAATATTCTCCTTAAAAATCTATATATCCCTTTGAAATAATCTCCCTCTCCTAAATATGGGGGAAAACCCCATATTTATAGTTTAGATGTGAGGCTAAACTGCAGGTTAGATGATACCCAGGGTGTAGTAAAGTAACCTGAGTTAGGGATGTGATGTGATCATGGGTCCCATATTTTGACTTATTAGGCAAAGTGGGGGACATGATTTGAATGGGGGGTGAGATAAAGATTTCATTTTAAAAAAGAGTGTCGATATGCATTATGAATTAAATAATTTGTGAGAGATGGGGGATGATGCCAAAAATTGAATTATCAAATGGGTCCATATGGAGCCCATTGATAATTCAATTTAAGAGAAAGAACTCTTTTTAAAAAAAGAGTGTCGAGATATGCATTATGAATTAAATAATTTGTGAGAGATGGGGGATGATGCCAAAAATTGAATTATCAAATGGGTCCATATGGAGCCCATTGATAATTCAATTTAAGAGAAAGAACTCTTTTTTTTTTTTTTAAAGTGTGTGAGATATGCATTATGAATTAAATAATTTGTGAGAGATGGGGATGATGCCAAAAATTGAATTATCAAATGGGTCCATATATGAGCCCATTGATAATTCAATTTAAGAGAAAGAACTCTTTTTAAAAAAAGAGTGTCGAGAGATATGCATTATGAATTAAATAATCATCAAATGGGTCCATATGGAGCCCATTGATATTCAATTTAAGAGAAAGAACTCTTTTTTAAAAAAGAAGAGTGTTGGAGATATGCATTATGAATTAAATAATTTGTGAGAGATGGGGATGATGCAAAAATTGAATTATCATATGGAGCCCATTGATAATTCAAAAAATAATGTGAACAAATAGATAGGATTTTATTTAATTTAAGAGAATGCGAGAAAATTAACATGATGTGAGATGTCGAGGGCGTTATAAAAATAGGTGTCTACATTCCCTTACTCCACAATTTTTATCACAAAGATTCCCTAGTTTACGAGAGCTCTTCAAAGAACAAATGCAAGGTAAAAAGAATAACTCACTCTGACCTTCTATTTATAGATTTTTTTGTTTCTCGCACAAATTCCCATACCACCTACCAACTTCACCACATTAAAGTTGGCTTTTTCCAACTTCATTCTTCCATGTTTTTATCCAATGCTTTTCCTTTGCACCCAATCCTACGCAAAACTCCCGCTACCTTTTAGTGCGTAAGACTACATCAATCAAACCTAGTCCTTGTCATTTCCCACCTCATGTTGCTCTATGCTTTTATCCTTGTACATGGATTTTATCAAGGTTTTAAACACCAATCTCCACCCATAATCACTTCTACTATGTGCTCTCTTCCGAACCCAAATGCTTATCCTTAGGGCCACCAAACCTTGTTACATCATTTTTTATGCTTGCTCCTTATCGGACTCTTCATAGAGGCTCTCCTTTGACACCTTCCACCCCACACTAAACAAATGTGTGGTCCTCTGTGCATAAAAACCCTTTCAAAAGTAACTAGCTACCAACACGCAAACGCACCCACAACAAAATCAAAATACAAGACAAAGTGACGAAGAAAGGAAACACAAATAAAGAAAACTACATTTAAGGGAAATCCTAAGCTAACTAGCAATACTACCTTATTTACAAACAAAAAAAGACTTATTTATACTAGGGCTTCAACCTACTCACATTAAAGTATTTGGAAACCTTGTTCCATCAAGTGCCTCTAATTGAATCTTGCACCAAAATCAAGTATGCAAGTGATAGTGTATGGGCCCAACCAATGTACCTTGATCTTTCCTCGGTGGCGCAAAAACTTGGAATCATATAATAGGACCATCTGCCCAACCTCACACTTCCTGTTCTTGATATGCCTATCATGCCACGCCTTTTCCTAGCCTTTTCTATTTTCTCGACTCCATTGTGTTATCGTACATCTCTTCCAGTTGCATCAACTTGTCAATACACTCCTCAAGCACTTATTCATCAGCCAAACCTCATGCGCGCGTAATACAATATCTTCTAATTTTGAGGGCAATTTAACATGAACTCGACATGTATCTCAATGCAAGTGTCGAATCCTCCCCGATTGAATCTTTGTGTTTCTTTGTTTAACCTTTTTTAGTTTGTTCAATATGACCATAACATGGCAAAGACTCTTAATCCCAATCCCTTCTCCTAACATCACAAATATTTGTTAACGTGTGGCTTAAAAAAATTTAAAGGCCTCAAGTACTTCCATTATGGGGGTGATAAGGAGTAGTCTTGTGATGGGCCACCGCAAACTCAACCAACAAGATTCTAACTGCTCATTTAGGAAATGAGTACCTCCATCATCGTTGTTAAACTCTGGGCATCCATACCTACCGATTATATTTTCCCATAAGAATCTCGTTGTTTTCTCTACCATATAATCCTTCGTGAGCTAATGTTGTGTAATGCCCACCATGTAAGATATTATGTGCATATAATGATATGATATGAACGTGTCCTTTGCATAGCTAGGGAAATAGGGCCCAAAAATTCAATTGCACTGTTAGTGCGAAATCACAACACCCCCAAATGAGTTATGGATCTACTTTTCTAAGGCAAGGGGTCATTTGGTGTGATTTACATAACATTGGATCATTCCCCAAGCTGTGGGACTTGCAAATGGGAATGATCCTCCAGAGAAGGTTGGTTCCTCTTCCTAATCCTAGCACTAAACTACTTCTAAGGAAGGAAATGTGACTATCTACTCCTAATCTAACAATTCCAAGGGACCAAGGAGAGAGAGCATGAAAATAAAGAAATCCTACACTACAGAGGTGATAGCACCGAGAAAAGGGAACTGCTGATCACAAACCCAACTACCTGAAATGGAGAGAGGTGAGCAATGGAGAGGATGGACAGATGCATCATAGACCAAGGATAAAGTTCACACAGAACACCATTTCAAACCCCTTAAACACAGCTCCCAAAACCTGCAATGGACATCAAAGATATGCACAATATACCCTACAATGGTGAGAGGCGAGAAGAGACAACAAAATGAGCAAAGGATGGACAAAACACATCACGAAACAAATTTTATTGCTCCAGGAGTTCACACAATACACCATTAATGGGAAAGAGGCAAGAAAATGCCATTACAAAGCCAAGGGAGGAGGCTTAAACTCCTCATTCGACCCTAGAGAAGAAAGAGAGAGGGGGGAGGGAAGAAGAATGAACAACCCTTTACAATGAATCCTACCCCTGTATTTATAGATTTGATCGGAGAGAAGAAAGAGAGAGGGAAGTGAGAGAAGTGGGTTGAAACTCAACCACTGTTGTTAATGCTTCTGATAAAATATGCCCCAAATTCATCTTTACTGCATGATTCCTTGATTCGGCACCTTGAAAGAAGAGGAAACGGTGGAAACAGATCGAATCCAATCTAGTTGTTGAGACAGATGGATCCTGCATTGAAGGCCCAAGACATTTCCTCCATTTCCTTCACCTAACCTCCTCAAAAATAAAGTCTCAGACCTCCATGGTGTGGGTGAGGCCGAGATCTTTCCAATGGTGTCAGATCTGCAATATTTCGAGCCCTGAGTCGAAAGATATGCCCCTTCGAAGTTTGTATCGGGTTCGTATGAATGGACAGGGAAAATAGTTTGAAAAATGGGCCCCCTTTTGGTTTGGGACACGTGGCAGCCGATTAGAACAAAAATTGGTCTTGCGGGTCTGTAATTTATCTTTTTCCCTTTGAACGAAAGGAAAATTTTCACTTTTCCTCCAACTCCCCACCTTGGCTTTGACTCGGGTTCTAACACTGACTTTTTCCCCGATGGAGTTGCGGCCATTTTGCAAATTTTACCCTTTTGTGATAACAAGGGGCAAAGAATCAACTTTTCCCCGATGCCCCACTTTCCTCTGGGACAAGCATCAGTCTAGCACTCATTTGGTCTTCCCTTTTTTACTCGGGGTTCTCGTGCACTTTGCCCCTTCTTCTCTGACCCTACAATTCCATTATTGAGTCCTCCCTCGACCCTTTAAATAGATTTAAGATATGGAAACATTCAGAAGAACCGTTTCTTCTATTTCTTCTTGTGTAGGGTCGAATTTGACTTTCTCGGGCCTCTGTTTTCACTTTTCCTGGTTCTAGAACTCGAGCTCGTGGGTCTGAGTCATTTCCTTCATAATTTCCTTATGTGTAGGAGTTGTCTTGACCAAATTTGCCCGGGGGCAAATTTGGGATAACATTTCCCACTTCTCAAATAGCTCTACACTAGTGATAGGTCTTAATGGCATTTCATCTCTTTTCTCTGGTTTACCAAGGTGCTAACAATGATCACACACTCCTTGTAAATTGTCTCCCACAAAAGACCGACTAAAAGGATCTTACACGCGGTTACATTCCCCGCATAGTGGCCTCCTACAATTCCACCATGAGCCTCTTCCATGATTGTAGTACACTCATGTTCTAAACGCACCTCGCGTAAAACATCATCATGGCCTAGCTTGTATATATCTCTACCAATTAACATATAGGGTGCGACACATATGACTAACTACTTTTTCTCCAAGGCCTTCATTCCTTCTAGCGCCACAACCGTTTGTAGGAAAACAAAAATGTCTTCTAAGTCAGAGGGCACATGCTACAATATAAATAATTGTGCATCTAACATCATGTCCTTAATGCTCTATGCATCCTCACTTGAAGTAATCTTTGAAAACGATCGTGTCCCAAATTACTTTTCCCTGGTTTCACCACAATCGTGAACTAAAACTCCTTAAACAATAGTATCCAATGACATATGTGCCCTTGCAAAATGGGCTTATTTACTAAGTACCTTAATTTCATGTGGTCCCTATAGAAAATAAAACGTGTTTCCAAAGCAAATACTACCTAAATTTGTGTAATGCATAGATCATTGATGATTCCTCACTCTCCGTGGTAGTATAATTTTGTTCTGTTGGGGTCAACTACTTGTTAGCAAAACACAAGAGATAGTCAACAATCCCCTCTCTAGGATATGCTAAGACCACTCCAATTGACATTTTAGATGCATCAACATGCATGTAAAATGACCTATCCCAAGAGGGAAAATATAAAATGGGCATGGTGGTAAGCTTTTATTTCAATGTGTCAAATGCCACCTACATGTCTCTCCCCAATAAAACTTAATTTTATGTTTCAATAACTCTTCTAGGGGTGAGGAAATCTAGGCATATCCCTTGATGAATTTTATGTACTACCCCTGTATTCCCTAGAACAAACACACCGTGCTTTTACTAGTAGGCTCCTCTAAACCTACTATAATAGAAACTTTTACTGGGGTCTACCAGTAAGCCTTCTTTGCAAATAATGTGTCCCAACAACATGCCAAAAGGAGTGGCAAAAACATTTCTTAATATTCAGGGAGATGCTCAACTGCCTACATCTCTCAAACATCAACCGTAGATTGTCACAATGATCTTTGACTAACCCATACACCATCCAATCATCTAGGTAAACTTACAGAAAATTATGGATGAAGTCTTGAAAGGCCTACACAACAATGCATGAAAACACAAGAGCACGTTCTTCAATCCAAAAGGCATGACCAGTATAAGCAAAACTTCCCCATTCAATGGTGAAAGTTGTTTTCTCCTAGTCTTCCTTCACAATTCTCACCTAGTGATAACCCGAGAATCCATCTATAAAAGAATAGATCTCTTTCCCAACTACACCTTCCAAAATCTCTTCAATAAATGGGGTTAGGAAAGGATCTATGACACATGCAACATTGAGATCCCTATAGTCTATTTATATTCCTATTCTTGAATCTTTTTTTATACTAATGACCATGGGGCTTACTCACTTGGATTTCTCAATAGCCTCAATAATTCCGTAGATCTATCATCTTGTCAATTTTCTCCTTAACATTTACGTGTAAATTCAGTTCATTCTATAGTGTCATTTTATGATGGGGCGTGCACCTTCTTTCAACTTGATCCACATTTCACCCAATGAAGGATGAACCCCTTTTAACTCATGGTACCCACATGGGAACAAGTCTTGGAAATCATGCAGCAGTTCAACCACTTTTGAAACCTCCTAGTCTTGTTCAGTAGTCTCTAATAACAGCTTCCTTGGGCTCTACTTTGGTACCAATGTTAACCTTCTTCATTTTCAAGGGTTCATGGTAGGTGCACGCTTTCTCATCTACCTTATCTAGGATCTCGCGTGTTCCTTCTGAATGCTCAACATGAAAATTCTCCATCTCCTCGCCATCCACCAGGTACACCAACTTACCCTTTTCTTTCTCTATGCAAGTGCGCTCAAGTTGTACTTCTTCCACCTCTTCCTAAATGAAGCTCACTCCCAACTCGGGTTCTCCTTTTAACTCCAAATTTGGTCCTCGGCCATGGCACACATCTCCCAAAGTAAATCACTTGACTACTTGCAATGCCTCATTCACCAATTACTTAGGGATTGGTACTCAAAAGTCTAGATGATATCCATCATCATCTCCTCGTTGATTCCTCGTCCGACGACATAACTCTGAATGGATGTACCAAGCACGCGCATAACCCCGCAAGGTAGAATAAAACTTATGCACCCATAGGAAATGGGGTAAATATTTTTTTCCTCCCATCCAAGTCTTCTCACACTCCAAAACATGGCATGAGGTGGATCCCTTCCCATCATAGTCATGAATTTGAGATGGTGCATTGCTTTGGAGAAACCTTATAGAGAGGGTGATACTCACTTTGTGTCACTCTAGAAGGTTATCTCGATGGGTTTCCCACCAACGTGTTGTTGTTCCGCGTAGGGTGTAGGTAAGAATGTTCCTTCTCTCCACTTGACACTTCCACTAGATCTCTATTTATCACGTAAAGACATCGTGGTTTCCCTACCGTGTAACGTGGAAATTACCTTCCTCTCAAATGCCTAATCGAGCACACTTTGATAACTTGTGTTCCAAAGATCCTTTAGATGCCTTCCAACTATCTCGTATGTTCTATACACCCAATTGTCACAAACAATGTTGTTTGTATCACTCATGATGCGCATCATCCCACTTAATGACCCCTTCATTGGATGGTTGAATGAACTTCGTGTCCTTAATGGTACGTAAATATATCTTGTTTAAGTCTTCTTCACCCAATGGTTCCATATAAGGTGTATACCATCCATCATCGAGTGGAATGATCACGCACTCCTCCTTGTTCCAAGGGTACCTGGTAATGCTACGAAACTATTAGCCTTAGCAAGCTCTAGAACCTCAAAATCTCCAGTAAACTTTTCCCCTTGAATAGTTATGGATGCACTCTTCAAAACTCCTGAGGCATGGACTTTGTCCTGTTATCCATATACAACACATTCGAAGATGGCTGCAATGGGGTCCTCCCCATCTAATTCCATACATCTAAAGTAAGGACATTGACCTTCACACCTATGTCAATCAATATGTTTCTTGGAATCCATCCAACAATAACTACATTCAGTGTGATCTCCTTGTCATAATCAATGTTGTGAGGAGGTAGGTTAACATGTAGGACTTATCTCTCGCGCCCTCCTCCAGCGTGTGGTACCTTTTCTCTCATCCATTCTCCCAATAGAGGAATAATGTTCTCCTACCACAAAATCCGACATACTTCCCTAACCTCATCCATATCCTGTTGAGGAACATTAGCACTCTTCTTCTACTCTAATTGACATGATTGCTCCTTCAAATACTATATTTCCCCTTACAAACTCCTTATCACCTCCATGGTCTCTTAGTACACCTCCTTGTGGGTAGGATTAGGATATCTCCCATGTAACACTTCTTCTTTGGTAATAAGATGCCTATGCTTTGGTTCCTCTTGGCGCATGCAGCCTCGGTGCATGTGGTGACCAAAACAGGCTCTAGCTCGGAGTTAAGCACTACCCTCGGAATCCATTGTGGGTTGGTCCTCTTTACACTCACCATCCCCACACCTTTTTCTTCTTCTCGGTTCTTTCTCATCCGATCATACACTCTGGGCATTCTTGATAGTTGTGTTACTTCCCACACCGTGAGCAACGCAACAAGTCGTCGTGGCACTCATGCTTGTAGTGTTTATTTGATCCACAATTGTAACAGATTCCACGGGGAAAGTCACCTCTTCCTCTGCGACCGTTACATCCTTTGAAGCCTCTGTGAAAACCTCTTCCTCAACCTCCTCCATCCACATGTCACTCATACTAATAATCCTTAGCCTTAGAACTATTCCCAATGTTGGTATGGTGTGTTGGAGTTAGCACGCCGGTTGTACAGATAATATATCATATCTAAGCATACATGCAAATAAAAGCGGATATTCTACCAAAATAAATATACAAACAAGAGATATAAATAAACACCAGATTTTACGTGGTTCACCTAGTGTGGGCTACGTCCGCCAAGAAATAAACCAATCTATTATCCAAAGCTTTGACAAGATATACAATGAAGATTTACAATCTTCCACACCTTTTAGATGTACAGTACTTTCTTTCTCTCAAGCTTTTACATTTTCTCCAAGAATTCTCTCTCACAATTATGCTCACAAGAATCATCAACTTTTACAAGTTATTCTTAATTCTTACTTTTAAACCCTAGCTTTCATGTTTATATAGGCATATACAAACTTAGGGCACTTATCCATGTAATTACAATCAATAGATCTACTTTAATACTAAAAATAGATCTAATTCCCGAGATTTAAATAAAACACTCACGCACAGGTAACCAATGATAGTTAGCCCTAACCGATGTCGGTGCCTCATTTCCTAATCGATGTCGGTCATAGGTGATCGATGTTGTTCACTCTATAACGATGTTGGTTACTATATTTTCCAAAGCAAGTTTCATATTACATGCTAGTTCGAAGTAATTGAGCTCCACAACTCAACAATCTCCCACTTGGAGATTAATTACTGCACCATACATGTATAGTGTCATTCTTGGATCCTTCCTTAGCTTTGTTTCTTCCTCTTCAAGTCTCAAACTTGAAGACCAACAAAAGTGGATTGTAGCTCCAAATTCTCCTTTTCTAACTGCTTTGTTAGCATATTTGCGCAGGGTTCTCCCTAGTATGAATCTTTTCCATATTCAATTGCTCATCCTCCAATACATGTCATATGAAGTGATACCTCAACTGAATGTGTTTCGTTCTCGAATGAAATGCTGAGTTCTTTGCCAAATGAATTACACTCTGACTGCACATCGAACAATTTGCATTCATCTTGTTCCTTTCCCAAATCTTTCATGATCCTACTCATCCATATCATCTCCTTTCTAGCCTTTGTAGCTACAACATACTCTGCCTCTATAGTAGACAAAGCCACAACCTTCTGCAATCTTGAAATCTAGCTAACTATCATCCCACCTACTATGAAAATATATCTAGTAGTGCTCCTCCTACCATCCAGATCTCTAGCCATATCCGAATCAACATAGCCACATAATGAAATATCCGAACCTTCATAGCATAACTACATGCTAGATGTCCCTTTCAAATACCTAAGTATCCATTGATTACTTTCCAATGCTCTTTACCTGGATTAGCCATATATCTACTCATAACTCCCACTGCATGTGTAATGTTTGGTCTAGTACAAACCATAACATACATGAGACTCCCAACTACTTGAATCATATGATACTCATGTCATGTATTTGAACTCCTCGTGTGATGAAGGACACTTGATCTTTACTCAATTTGAACTGTCCACCATAGGTGTACTAACATGTTTTACATTCTGCATCTTGAACCTTTCTAACACCCTGTAGATATAATCCTCCCGAGACAAATAAAATTTTGTGTTCTTCTTATCTTTGTGTATTTGCATGCCAAGTATTATTTTTACAGCTTATAAATCCTTCATAGAAAATGTGTGAGCTAGCTTTCCCTTAAGCTCACCAATGTCCTGCATACTAGATCCTGCAATAAGCATATCATCCACATATAGTAACAAAATAATATAGCTCCCATTTTCAAGCTTCTTGAAATAAACACAATGGTCATATTCACATCTCAAGTAACCATGTTCATGCATAAAAATATCAAACCTCATGTACCATTTCCTTGGAGCTTGCTTGAACCCATATAGGCTCTTTTTCAACCTACACACTAATTTCTCCTTACCCTTGACTTCATACCCAAGCGGCTGCTGCATATAAATCTCTTCATCCAAATCACCATGAAGGAAAGTCATCTTCACATCTAGTTGCTCTAAATGTAAATCCTCTACTGAAACTAAACTCAATATAGTATGAATAGAAGTCATCTTAACAACAGAAGAAAATATTTCACCAAAGTCAATACACCTTTCACGTGCAAATACCTTTACTACAAGCCTTTCCTTGTATATTTTTTGTCTACCCTCTTTTTCTTAATCATGTAAACCCACTTGTTCTATAATGTCCTCTTACTTGCTGACAACTTAACCAAATCCCAAGTTTGGTTATGTTCCAAAGAGTCCATCTCCTCATCCATGCCATGCTCCCACTGGATGTGGGTCTTATCCTGCATTGCTTCTTCAAAAAAATTTGGTTCACCATTATCAGTCAATAATAAATAAAATAGAGAAGGTGTAAATATTTTTGGAGGTTTACTTACCCTTTGTGACCTTCTCACAGGAGTTTGGGGTACTGGAGGCTCATTCTAGACCTCCTAGACATTTGTATCCAAATATGTCGTGATTGACATCGGTTACGCTTAGCCAATGTCGGTTTGGCTCTTCTATAACCGATACCGGTTTTGTTGACCGATGTCGGTCAAGGGTCAACCAACATTGGTTACTTGTGTAACCTGTCCGGTATTATTTTTAAATCCAAGAGTTCATTTTCATTCACAAACTTCTCAACCGGTTCATCCTTGGGTACCAAAATTTGATCCCTGTAAATTCTCTTTTCATTCCATTTAATATCATGACTCCTAATAATTTTAGAATTCTCTAAATCCCAAAAATAGATTATGAAATCACCAGATCCATAACCAATGAAAGTGCGTCTCTTGGATTTTGCATTCAAATTTTTCCTATTTTCCTTATCAATATGCACAAAAGCTTCTAAACAAAAAAAATTAAGAAAAGAAAGATCTACCTCTTTTGCAGTCCAAGCTTCCCCTAGTATTCCTCCATCTAGTGAACTTGAAGGCCCATGGTTAATTAAATAAACTGTTGTATCAACTGCTTCTACCCAAAATCGCAAGGGCAATCCAAAATGTATTCACATACTTCTAGCATGTTCCATGATTGTCTGTTCATTCTCTCTACAACACCATTCTCATGTGGTATTCTTGAACCGTCCTTTCTCTACGTATCCCATTCACCGAACAATAATCCTTGATATAGTATTCACAACCATTTTCATATCTAAGGAACTTTAACCTTGAATTTGATTCATTCTCAACAAGGGCTTTCCATCTTTTAAAAGTTTCAAAAACATCATATTTATGTTTAATACAATAAACCCATACCTTTCTCATAGCATCATCAATGAAAGTAACATAATACTGGGATCCTCCATGAGAAGCTACCCGAGCCGGTCCCCACACATCCGAGTGTAAAAGATCCAATTTTGCTCCTTCTTAGTTGCCCTAACTTTGAGAAATGTCACTCTCTTTTGTTTTCCAAAGACACAATGCTCACGAAATCAAGATCTAAATCTTTCAAATCTGATAACTTACCCTTAGCCTTTAAGATATGCTTTCCTTTTTACTAATATGGCCCAACCGATTATGCCACATGCATGCATCTCAATCAAGTAGATAATGCGAAAATGAATCAAGAAAACAGTAGATAAATATAATGTTCCTACTTTCTTACCTCTTACTACAACAAAATCACCCTTAGTGACTTTCCAAGAGTCTCATGTAAATGTAACCATACAACTAGATTCACCTAGTTGCCTACGAAATAAGATCCCTCCCGAGGCTTGCACATCCTCACATCTTTTAATACCCATGTATTTCCATTCTACAATTTTAAATGAACTTCCCTTTACCAAGAATACCGCAAAGTTCATCATCACCCAAATAAACGTGCCCAAAATTACCTTGGACATAATTTTTGAAATAACCCTTATTAGGGTTTACATGGAAAGAAGCTCTGAATCTAAAACCTATGATTCAATTATATTATCTAAAGAAAGAATAAGAGCATATTACATTACCTTTATTGAAACAAGATTTGCTTATTTACCTTTGTTGTGTTGTTAGTTCTCTTTATCCTTTGACCAACAATCTTTCTTTGCATGTCATTTCTTTCCACATTTCTAACAAGTAATTCCCTTACCTCTGAATTTAAATTTGATATCCCTTTACTTCGATTTCCCATTACTCTTACTCTTAGATCACTCCTTCGCCTACCCCTGCTTTCTACATTCAAAGCATTCCCAGATGATGATTCCTCTATAGTCTTCCCGCAAATTTCTTTATTCAAGATTATACTAACCACATCATCAAATTTTAAAATATTATTAGCAAATGATGTATTACTAACAACCATTACCAAGTTATCCCAACTATCGTGAAAATAATAAAAGTGTTTTCACTTCATCATCAAATGGAATATCAACCAATTTTAATCGATTTAAAATAGATCGAAATCATTCAAATGAATAGATGCGATCCACCTTCATGCATCTTAGAACTAAATAGTTTCTTCATCAAATAAACTTTATTTGAAGCACTAATTTTTCATATAAATTAGCAAGAGATTTCATTAACCCTACCGTAGAAGTCACTTATATAATATTGGAAGCCGGATGTTGTTAGGCTCAATCTTATAGATCTCAAAGCCTTTCTATCAAGAATCTTCCATTCTTCATCAGTCCTTTGTGTAGGTCTAGAATTCTCATCCAACGGTAAGTATAAATCTCTTTGATACAGATAATCCTCAATCTACATCTTCCATAATTGATAATTTCGGTCACAAACTTCTCTACCTTGTATTTTTTTCTTCTAGCCATTGTTGTAGCTCCCACTCAATCAAAAATCCTCTGTGATTAAATTTGTCAACACATAAAACCCTCAAAAAAATCTTGGATGCCAATTGTTGGAAATAGCACATTGGTTATACATATAATATATCAAATCTAAGCATACATGCAAATCAAAGTGGATATTCTACCAAAAGAAATATACAAACAAGAGATATAAATCAACACTAGATTTAACATGGTTCACCCAGTGTGGCCTACGTCCACCAAGAAACAAGCCAATCTATTATCCAAAGTTTTGACAAGATATACAATAAAGATTTACAATCTTCCACACCTCTCAGATGTACAATACTTTATTTCTCTCAAGCTTTTACTTCTTCTCCAAGAATTCTCTCTCACACAATTATTCTCACAATAATCATCAAATTTTGCAAGTTCTTCTTAATTCTTACTTCTAAACCCTATCTTTCATGTTTATATAGGCGTATAAAAACTTAGGGCACTTAGCCATGTAATTACAATCAATATATCTGCTTTAATACTAAAAATAGATCTAATTCCCGAGAGTTAAATAAAACACTCTGCACAAGTAACCGACGCCGGTTATCCCTAACCGATGTCGATGCCTCCTTGCCTGACTGATGTTAATCCTAGGTGATTGATGTCGGTCCCTCCATAACCAATGTCAATTACTATGTTTTCTAGCAAGTTTCACATTGCATGCTAATTCAAAGTAATTGAGCTCCACAACTCAACATGGTCCATACCAAGATCAATGACATCATAGATTTGGTCTATCAATCAACAGTCCTTCGTATCATGAGTAGTGGATGTGAAAATATTACAATAATAAGACACATTATTATGGATCACATGTTGCAACAATGAGCATCTACTTGCATCATGATCTCCGTGACAAATTTCACATTCCACGACACAAAGATGCACCATCCTTCGTGGGAAACTTTCCTTCGTGTGCCCCTCCACTTCACAATTTGTGCACCAAAATCCACCATGTGTTTCATGAACCTAATTCATAGACATATTCTTAATTTCGTTAGCCATGGATGCAATCCGAGCTTCCAAAAATGACTTACACCAAATTCAACGCTCTCCCCAACCTCAACGCGCAAAGTAGCCTCCAAGGCCTCATGCAGATCCGTGAAAGTTTTGTGTGAAAGGTCTCACCTAAAGGGTGTGATCAAGCCCCGAAAAACCATTGTGCATGCTTTGGGATGGATGGATATCATAGGATAACTTTGACAGGAGAGTCTTAAAAATGTGTTTCATACTCCTACATGCTCTCTCCATATACCTTGCTTTGGATTTCCTTCAATGCGTTGATGCTCTTATGTTCAAACTCAGGAATGTGGAACTTTGCAAAGAAGTCATCACACAACACATTATAATCCACAACCGTCTGATGGGGGTCATACTTCTAGTACTAGCTATGCACATGCCCTTGCAATGTAGTTGCAAATTGACTTGATTTCCACTCCGAGGCAGTGATGTCGTTTATGTGCCATTGCAACTCACACTTGTGTACATGCTCCGTGACATCTTCAATGCCCTCGTAATCAGGTAAGTGGAGAGATGTCTCTTAAAACACATGTGTTATCCTATAAAATTGACGAGGGCAATTTTGTAGGTAACCATACCAAAATTTTGTTCTGGTTCCTCGTCAAGGTCCCTCAGTGATTCGAAATGGCGTAAAATCCCTTTCCAAAAATCTAGTTTTTTGAACTTAGTCATTTTGGTCCTTTTTGGCTAGGCGCAGATTTTGCTCATGCAACATAGGATGAATTTACGCCTTTCTATTCCTTTGGCGCACCCTTTGGAGTGTTAGCACAACAATTGTTGTGCCTCCCCATGATGCGCCTTTCTTGCATGCACTCACCTATCAACAAAAAAATTGTTGCGCCCTTAAGTGGTGCGCCACGGTGCTCAGAATCCCATGTTGACAGTCCTAAATTTACGTTAAAGGTGCAGATAATTTCTTGCTGACAGAAACATACCCGCACCAAAGGGCGCAAATATTTTTATGTCAACATATGTTTTGGTGTGCCCTTTTAAAAAGGTTGGTGGCACATTTATTACACTTTTGGCTATATATAGGTGCATCTCGCCCTATCATTTTCACGATTGAAAAACATGTGAAAAATTTATTTCTCTGCACCTGTTAGCGCTCTCATCATCCTCGTGTTGCGTTCGTGGACCCCACTTCATTTCTTCCAGTCTATATATCTTTGGTAAGTGGTTCTTGCTTTTCTTGTGAGTTTTGCTTGTTGCTTTGTTGTGGTTTTGCTTGCTATTGAATAAATAAATAAACCTAAGAGGCTTCCCCCAAAACCAGTTTTACCCTCCTTTCAGATCTGCTGGCCTAGAGGGCTTTGTCTCAGAAACAAACCCAACAAACCTCTTTGCTTTGTTCCCCTCACTGTCAAATCATGTCGATAAGGCCTAAAAAATCACAAACCTGTCCAAGAAGAGAGAAAATGTAAAGTTGTTACATTTCCACCCGCGATTTTCCTTTGGCACAAACGCCATTCCTGTTACATAAAACACAGTCACGCCAAGAGGGTGCACTGTCCCTTATTACAGCACGCGTCCTTCCTGCACCATACAAAACTAAGAAAATCCTTACACAGGCGCTGGCGCAATCCCGCTTACAACAACAAAAGGTGCCATGCAAGCTCTTCCCGCCATGCCTAAGGCCCCTTGGTGCACCAAAATTCCCTGCAACATGTCCCATATTTGCACCATTGGCACATTCTGCTCCCATGTAACACCAAACTTATTTGCACCCAATTTAAAACCTTATATATTGCGCAGGTGCAAATTTTTCTACAACAACATTTATGTTATGTGTAAATTTCCTACACCCTGTGCCCTTTGGCATTGTTTTCTTCCTTGTAACACTCTGCATCAGTGTGCCTTGCTTTATTGACCCTGCAGCCAGCAATATTCTTACGCCCTATGCCCATAAGCTTTTAAATTGCTAACTCCTCTTTCTATAAAGCTCTGATGAACGATCTAACAACTAACATGGCTCTTCTGCGTTGGACTTCACTACTTCTTCTTGCAGATCAGCAATTGAACTCAGATTTGCATATGTCTACATCAAGCAAAAGGCCAACCAAGTCAAAGGGTAAGGCCAAACTCACAGAGGAAGAGATGAAATACAAATATCAAAGGGTCAGAATGCCCGAGTCCCAGGTAGAATGTGACTTAGACATCAGAGATTCCAAACTTGGCCATATAGACATGGAATATTTTTGGGCTAGAACTAGAAGGGTCACAGGTAGTCCTTGGATGGACAAACTAGTGGGCAGTGGTCTGCATTTTGCCGGGGAATCCCCGTTAGTGTAGTGAATAATGAGTTTATGATGGTAGTGGCTCACTGCTATAACAAAGACACAAGGTGTGTCGAGAACGAAAAGGGCGAAGTCATAATCAACCTCACTTCCCGACACTTCGAGATCATGCTAGGCATTCCCCACCACCGGCATTTTGTGGCTATAAGCCAAGAAGACTGCATCAAGGCATGGGAGGAAAACGAAGACAAATGCATGCAGTTAATGAACGAAGTGTATTTGAAAAATAAGAAGGTAATAACCAGATGGCCATAGGTTATTCACCGCAGCGACTTCTCTAAGGAACTGAGTGATACCATTACATTCCTAAGCAGGGTATTTGGGCTCTCTAATGCCCATTACTTCCACAAATGGATGCTTAGGTATCTGGAAATAATGAATAAGAATGTGCCTGATCAGCATTTTGAGTGGGCAGAGATCATTAGTAGCACCATCTCTGAGCAGCTCCAATAACTCACCACAATGGGGAGGTTCTACATGAACTCCTATGTAGTCTACGCTGCAGCCTCAAAGAGAGACTATCCAGCGCTGAGCCGATGTAGGGTGTGGCCCCAGGTAAAAATATATGAATACTACCCAGAATTGAAGCTGGAGAACAACATTCCATAGTTCACCAAGATCAATGATGCCTTCTTCTACGGCATCATCTACCCTTTGAGGCCCAATATGACTCACAGTTGGATGACCAAGAGCATAGTAACTATAATGGAGAAGTGGGGGGCATTTTTACACAATTCCTCACTTTCACCTATGTCATAGCAGCCAACTTCTTGGGAGAGCCCACCAAGTTACCAAGGTATGTAGGCCCTAAGTTGATCCTGTTGGAGCTGTCCAGGTAGCTCATAACATATCATGAGAAGTGCCTAAAAAGGAAGAAGGGTGGAACTCCTTTCCCCCTCACAGTGGGCAGGTACACTGCACTTCTCACACCAAGGCCCGGGAAATGTTTGCGCAGAGCTGGAACTGCTTAACCTAAAGCACAATTTCTGGCAAGGCCCACCTTTGATCCATGAAATTACCTCCCAAAGGAAAACTCGATCCAATCCACATTCCACAGATCGAGGACATCTACATCAACCTATATCACGAGGTCGAACTCAAGAGAAAGGATCACTCCCGCCTGGCCCTAGTAGAAATTATTCAATATGGCATGGCCATTGTTCTAAAAGCTTTCCAAACAACCGATCAAGAAGTTGATCAGGTATATCTAGACACGGATGGGGACAACTGGCCGTTCACCAAGATTGACAGGACAAAGGCACCTCAGACCATTGAGGAGAGGGTTAAGGGCACATTGCAATGCACAGAGCATTGGTGCAGAATGAACGGCCTCATCTACCTTGGAGTAGATTTCACCACGTCCCCTTTAGGTAATGCACCTGCTAGATCAAGCATTTTCCGAAGGGAAAAGGTAAAGATAAAGAGGGAGAATCTAGCACCACTCAAGAAGAAGCTCCTGAGAGCCCTCCCTCCGCCACACAAGAACAGGTTGTAACCCTAGCATCTCCGGAGAAAGAAGCGGCAGAGAGTGTTCCAACAGGCACATCCACTCAGGATGTTGCCACTGCTACAACCATTGAGGTTCCCACCATCCCTTCTCCCACTCCTCCTTCCCCTCCTCCCGTCGCCCAAGCAACCATTCCTTTGGTTGTGTCTTCTCCCCCATCTTCTATTGTTCCCCTTTCCTCTTCTTCTATCTTCTCTTCCCTCGCGGAGCTGTCCCCCAGTATTTCTTCCCTCATCTCTCAGCTCCCTTCCGCCCCCATAGTTTCCTCTCCTACAGTAGCTCCTACCCCGTGAGAATTGGGAGTTCAGCTTCTCTATCAATGTCACCACCAAGCGTCTCAACCCATTTCCTTGAGTACATCTGTAGTTGCTCCTTCTTTCGCTCGTTCCTTCTTCTCCCTTAAGTCTAGCATGGATCTCCCAGCACCTGAGTCAGCATAAAAGGAAAGTCCCCATTGCACCTATGGACTTCTCCGTCATCCCAACGAAAGGGGCTAAGAAGTAGAAGCCAATAACCCGCTTCTCTCAAAGCACCTCAGGTGAAAGAGTAATGGAGATCACGTATCCCGATCCCACAAAGGATAAAAAGGATCTGTCCCCTACAGATTATACAGTGACGTAGGTCACAATGGGAACGTCATCCGAGAGCCTTCAAGGAGAGGCCCTATCCGCGGTGGATGCCCTTTGCAAGAAGCTTCAAGAAGCAAAGGAAGAGAAGAAGCTACTGAAAGAGTAGAATAAACATCTTCTCCACGCCCTGCAGAAAATGGGCAGTGCACCTCCTACAACTGCCAATGAGACTCCTGAGGCCCTTAGTCAAGATAAGATAAACGAATACACCAAGATTGGCAAACAAGGCATGGCAGTATCCGCCTGAGAGACCAGATCCTCAAAGATAGTGAGGAAGTAATCGTCAAGTTCACCGAGTTATATCAGAACATTGGTCGGGTGAACAAGGAACTCCAGTGATTGCAAGACCTATCTCCGAAGAGTTGGACCATGCTAGGTTGCAACATGAGACATTCTAGAAGATGCTCGATTGCTCAGTCGATGATTTAATTAAATTCAGCATCTTCGATCACCTCAGAGCACCCAACAAAGTCCTTGTTGCTTTGGACTACCAGTTGATCAGATGGAATTTGTCCTGGAGAAGATAGATAAGGTCAAGGAGGAAGCCCTAGATGTAATGCATCAAATGGAGAAAATTGTCCTAAGGATGTCTCCAAGATTTCTCACTCCGTCATTCACCTTGAGGAAGGCAGATGAAACCATTCGGATCTTCAAAGAGATCGTCTCGCAAGGGTTAGAGCCAGAAGCCACTTTTGACATTGAATCCATCAATAACCTTCTTGGCTTGCCGTGATTTTATAGGGTACCTAATGGAGGCAAGTAATGAATACTTCAAGCTCCCAGAAAAACTTAGAGATGAACGGGAGACTTACGAAGTCATCGGCGATCACACCAAGGGTCCTGCCCAAGATCTACTCCAACCAATGATCAAAAAATTCATGGAGTATCAGACTCAATTCCATATCGCCTCCCCTTAGCGAAGCGTGGATACTCTCTTCCACCAGATTTACGACGAATAGCTCCCTCCTCTTGGATTTTCTTTTGTAATATTTAAAAGTATGTTGGCACAAATGATGACATCATCCATGTTGCACCATGGGATGTTGTCATCCACCAAGTTGCCCAAAGTCAATAGTTGACTTTTAGATATTTTGTAAATTTTTGTAATTAGTTGTTGGTTTCTTTTTGCCTTCTCTCTTCTCCTCCTTCTATAAATACTTGAATGTTTGTTGTATTCGGTGGTGGGCACTTTTTAGATGAAAAATAGAAGTGAGAAGAAAAGGCTTTGTACTTTTTGTAACAGAAGAAACATTAATACAAATATTAAGACTTTGTGCTGAATATGTGTGTTATGGGCATCTGATTTTTCCTATGTCAGATCTATGTGTTTATTCTGTTAGATCTCTCTCTACTTTCTTGTCATTTGTTCATCAGTATTGCTTTTCTCGTTTATGCAAGTAGGTTTGGCTCCATTTATTACCAATCCCAAAACATAAACCCTCTGACCTTTCTGCTTTGGAATTCATTTCTTTTCTCCCTTCGAACACATTATTTCCTCGTCTTTCCCTCCATTCCTTTCTTTTCACAGTTGGAGGCACCTCTACTGGGATGAGATCCCAAACCCCCAAAGGTAGAATATTGTGAGACTTGCACAAATTCCAGCTAGTATAATAGCAATAAACCAATTTCGCTTTGCTGTCTCAAAGAGGGGCTATGCCCGCACATTGTTGGCTCGTCCTATCTATAGATCTACTCTTGCGATAGATTTTCGGACCAACAACCTATTGATGGTGTTGTGAACCTTTCTCACTAGATCTAGGACCTTGATTCCCTCATGTGTTGCCTTGACCACCGTATCCACTAGTTTTTATCCTCCAAATCCACCAGACCCTCCTCTCATAGCAAGTAAGGGTCCTAAAGTAGTTGCACTCTGAGTCCCTAATGTCGCGCTAAACTGTGCTGATAGTCTGTGATACCGAACGACTCCTAGATGTATTTCTTGCACCACTTCTAGACATGATACCCAAACTTTGTGAAGCAAACCTCGCCTAAACAATGTGCCAAACAAAATACCTCTAAAAACTAGAAATGTCTCGTGTGGCCATAGATGGGTGCAATGTGAAATGATATCTACCTGAAGCTATTTTCTCACCAACACCAACCGACTAGAAGTACTTGTATTAGATCTTTGGAAAACTAATTGATAGGGTTAGTTGTCATGGGCTAAGATGTGTGTCTACGGCTCTCCTTTATCCATATGATGAGCTCTCACCGTGAAGTTGAGGGGTTTCTCTCATGCACTTGCCAAGATGGGGTAAAGATAGACCGCTCAGTCCCACGCCCCACGCGAACCTCAAATCCTTCGCACAATGTCTTCCTCTATAATCCCATCACACCGGAAACTTCACGTTGTCTCACCAACTCCCTTTCTCGAGCTTCATTATACTTAAGTTGCCTCTCCTCTCTCTCTTCGTCTGCCGCAAGGTCCACCATTACCACCACACCAGTTTCCATGCCCCACGCCTAACGATAGTTTAGCCAACCATAGGAAATGCTTCCAAACTCAAAGTGATCATCAGGATCTTGATGGATAATGGTAAAGCATGCAAGAACGATCCTCTTGGTTCCCTTAAGAACTCAAACTCAGCAATCTCCTGGGCAAGAATACATGGAGATCACATATTCTAAGGTATAGCTAGTCAACACACCTCTCCACCAGTGATCAACAACACGAGTCCAGTCAAATCAACATCCTGTAATCGTTGATATTCCTCTTGGGTCCAAACACGAGGTCTATAGTACCAACTTGTCCTCGATGCATATGTTGAGAGCCATTCATATAACTCTACTAGGAAACAACAGAAGAATGTCTCATAGATCTCATGAGATAGGTTCTCCTCCACACATTTACATGCATCAAACTTAAATCCAAAGTGTTGAACCTCTAAGAAAACTCATCTTCCATGCTTTCAAGCCAGTCTCGATGCTCCGTCATAACACATCATTCTCACAACAGCTTCAAAAGAGGTCTCGACAATGGAACCAAAATGTAGTCATCTTTCATATACCTTCTTTCTACCCCAAGCGCATCGGCCTATCACCCAATATGCATTTGGCACTCACCTGAGGCATGCAGGGTGTAGAGCCCTCCTTTATGTGAGCTTCACAAGACTATTCTCGCCATTAATGGAGGATGGGTTGCAGGAATATAAATATATGCATTCACTCATAAATAGAAAGTACATATACTAGATCCAAGCACAAATGTACCATTAATGGAAATAAACATTGTAATAAGAATAAAGAAACTACATCTGATCCATAACAATATGAATAACACAAGGGTTTATACCTATAAATAAGGATATCCATAATAACACATCATATATTGATTTATAAACATCTACAGTAGCATCATTACATCAAAAGGGTCATCACAGCATCACCATATACATCATGGAATATCATTTCATCCCTACACAACTACTCCGAATATAGATCCTAGCTATGTTTTCCCATTATCACCCTTGTTTTAGACCCGAGCGCATACATATATACTTAAACATCCTTGCCAATATTCTTACAAAGACTTCGTTACTTCTCTATCCTCTCCTATTTCGATCCCAAGCACTCTTTTAAATAAGACTGGATTCACCACCATAGTTTCCCCCATTAGTAGATCGCATGCCAAGTGGAAGTGTGGTCCTCCATGATCGAGTGCTTATTCTAGCTTGCAAAGGCCTCTACTAACTATAATGATCCTTCTTGGGAATATTCCCTACATGGAATATTCTTTTCTTGACCTTTGTTGTCACGCGAATCATGCACCCGTTGAATCTTTGAGTGATCTCATGCAACATTGGAACATCCCCAAGGTGTGGGACCTTGTTGCCTTGGGATGAACCTCTGAGAAGTTTGGCTTCCTTTAGAACCTAGAGCACTTGATCTATGATAAAAGTGCAAAGCTAAAACACTTAGAAATATCCTAATCTACTCAGTCTTTGGGATTAAGGTTAGAGATAAATAACAATAAAACTTTAAATAAGGTGATGCACCAAGTTACAAACTGAATGATAGATTCATTCAACAACACAATTAACATATCACAACAATCAATTATATGCACATTTCATGTGATACTCTCTAATCTTTGACTGGTAAGTATAATTCACTTTGATAACAAAAAGGGAATAAATTCTCCATAGCTGAAACACAAAGGTTCTATGTCATGTTCCTCAAGATTAAAGAAATATAACTGATATAAAGGTAGATCAATCAATCCATATCAAGGAATTAAACATTCACAAATTAGAGATTAATCAATTGGAGCACAATACACCATACATTCCATGGCAAAATATCGTTCTGAATATTATCAAAAGGCTCAAAGTAGCTTAAAAACTCTTCCAAGATTGAAGAGTATTCTCACCAAATCTAAAATTCATCCCAATGCTTAACACCTCTAATCTATTTATAAGTTCAAGAGGTTGGCCATTACAACCCCACCTTTAGCTAACTAATTGCTAAAAATAGAATGTATTTAAGTTCAAGGGAACATGCTCCCATAAAAATAGCAAAGCAGTTTCAAAAGTTTGACTAAGTCAACCCTGTAACCTTTGACCAACCAAGAACTCGAACTTGTTCAACAATGGCCGCCAAGCTCATCTTGGCCTGCAGTATCTACTTCTTGTTCATCTTTATCCCGACTCTCCTTGCTTGCAATCGTTGTTGCTTAAATTCCATGAAGCACTTCACAATTTCCTGTATTTCTTCCTCTTCAGGTCCACATGCATACTGACTTACTACATCTGTTGTATCCACTTCCCTTGCAACCTTAATTGGCAACCTTTTCAACTTGCTTATAACTTTCTTGATCCGATTTATGAAATTCGGCATGAAACAAGTCTAGTAGATTGAATTAATGTCGAAGGTTTTTGTAACTTCATCATCTTGCTTTACCAAACTTCTGAAATTGGTCTTCACTTGATCAATTGGAAGGGTGTCAATGTTCTCATTGAATAAATTACAGTGGATCTCCTCAAATTCTTCTAAAATATCACTCAACGCATCTATTATTTCAACCTTTTTCATCCAATTTTTAATCAAATCTTGTAACACCTGTGACCTGAATTCCATGGCCTTTTGAAATTCAAACAACTTGTAGGCACTACTCACCACACCTTCTTGGAAGAGTATATATGTATCAATACTTCTGATTTCTTCCCAGGTAACCAAACTAAGACCCAAATTGTTGCTTTCTTCAGATAGGGATGCATCTAGTTTCCTTATGGAATCTTTCTCAGTATTTAATTCATTATATAACTCTACAATTATTTTAATCAATGGATTTGCTTCTTGAAGTATGCATTCAATCCATCTGTCCATTGATCTTCCCTTCTGACCTATCTTCTTGATTTCATGATATGAAATATCATCCAAGATGGAAGAAACTATCAGAGCAGTTGTAGTTGAAGGATCAGTAGACGAAGTGGGTTGTGTTACTTTCTTCAGAAGAGCAGTGAGTTACTCAACCTTTTTCTTTAACTCATCCTTTGAAGCCTTATCCTTGTCATATTTTCCAACAAATTTCCTAGATCCATTTTCACATCTTGTTTCACCCCTTCATGTGTTGCTTTTCCTAGTAAAAACCTAGAAATCTGATAATCTGCTGCATAGTAATAGTTTCTTTGGTTTTTCCTTCCGTGGGGTAGTTATCTCCATGAACCTTTCACCCGACTAATTTCTTGATAAGTTAGAGATGATTCTTGGCCATTTGGCATGTCTTGTCGAGTTGGTTCTATCACACTTAGGTCAATTATGTCCACCAGGGCACCTTTTTCTTTTGCTTTGGGGTTTGGCGATATAGCCAATCAGGTATGGTAGATGTAGATGAAGATGTCATTACTGAAGTTGAAACTAGGGTACTGGATAAAATCATGGCACTAGTGGTAGTGGTAGAAGATGGAATGGAGGTGGTAACGATAGAAGGCATAGGTGTTAGAATAGCCTCAGGAGTGGATGAAATAGGAACAAAAGCAAGAGGAAGCTGATGAGAAGGTGGAGTAGAATGTGGGGAAACAATCATCTCTCCAACTGAGAGAACGAGTAGGGATGAGAAAACCTGGGCCATTGAAGGAGATGGAAAAGTGGAAATGGAAGATAGAACAATATATGATAATGGAAGAGGAGGAACCACAAGTAGTGAAAATGACAATGAAGGAGTTTGAAGAAAATCTTGAGACTCAAATGGAGAAGCACTAACATCAATAACCTTAGACACTTGTATTTTTGGGGGCACAACCTTAGCAGTAGAAACCTTAGAAGAAGAACCTCCAAAGGAAATATTTCTTGGAGTTATGGTAGTCTTTTGAGTGGATATTTTTCTCCTTGAAGATGTGGGAAGGCTTAATGTTGTCGAACTTGAATTGCCTTTATAGGTTGATCCTTAGGTGAAATACCCAGAGTAGCCAACCAATCATATGTCCTTTGCAAAATGGGCCCCACCCTTTCCTTTGTGTTAGAACATTCTTCTTGATACCAATCGATCCAAGGTAATGGTTGATTAGCAATATTATCACTCCTATAAACCGGGTCAAGTACCTCATCATCATCTTTGATGTCATCTGGAACATCTATAATACCATATTTTTTAACCTCTTTCAAAGTTAATCTTTTGAATTCTCGTTGTCTAATGATGACTTCATCTCGACAGTGGATCCAAATGTCTTCTAACTGTGGCACATGGGAGCTTTCCAACCCTGTTTCACTAAATTTTCCCCAATAATCAAAGTTGGTCCTAGGATGAAAAGTCTACAAAGTGACCTCAGACATTTCTCCATCTACGTTCTTGGCTTTATAGATACTGGCAAAAGTATACCTTCTGATTGAAATAGGAAAATGGACTCCTGATTTGTGTCGCTTATTCTAAATCTTATGATAATCAAGTAATTGGTAAACCAATTCTAACAGACCCATTTATCAGTTGGACATCTCGGTAACTTATTGAGCACCCAAAACCATGGAACCCTGATATATGTAAAAGTCGAAACTAAAGATATATGGCTCCCCATTCCCTTACTTCCTGAAAGGCCTCATCAGATATTCTATGATTGTACAAATCTTTATCAAAATGATATAAAATAACAACAAAGAACGCATCATTTACTCTCTTGAAATGCTTGCTTCCTCTCTTCATAGTGAGTTGAGGATAAAACTCATAGATTTGAGATGTGCTTCTAACACCTTTGGGGTTCAATCCAGTATAGTCTCCCATAGTAGTTGTTGCATAGACAAGGAAAGAAGTCATGAAAAAGTCTTTTGAAACCAAAACAGTTTCCAATTGATGACATATTGAAGTACTAATATCTTCCCCCATCGTATGAACTCCTTATTCTTTTTTATGGTGGCGATATATAGGAACATCCACTCATGAAATTCTTTCACCGAAGCAAGACCCGAAACTCTACTCAAGAGAATAATAAGGTCATTGACCTCCTAGATAAAGTCCGAGTGGAACAATGTTTTAGGGAGCTTAGTAGTACCCTTAGCTAAGTAACTTTTCATCATGAATTTTGTACATAATTCATACTCTTTATCCCAGTGTTCGATTTGCCATCTCAGGAGAAATTGTTGCATATTCCTCAACATCCGGAAGTTTGAATAAATATTTGAAGAAATCAACATCCAATCTGATTACAATATTGCCATCATCATCCTTGACAGACTTAGTATCTTTATCAATGAGTTTCCCAGATTAAAACAAACTTTGGGCAATGCATGGATGCAGGAAAGGCGGCTGCGAGAGCAAGCCCACTCTCAAAAATAGATTGCATCCAGGTTGTTTTCTTGGGAGCCTTTAGTCTCTCCTAGAAATCTTCCATGTCCACTTGTCCCAAATTGGTGTCTCTGATGTTTCCTACATCTGACGATAAACAAGTATGAGGAGAGACTCCTAAGAATGTATACTTCATCTTTCCCTTGCCTTTTGATGAAGAGGTTGACATGAATTCATGGTTCGAATCCAATTGAACCTTGAAAATTTATTAACAACCTCTTAAAAACTTTGAAAACCGAAGCCCGAAAGTCCAAAAGAAATACAACTCCGAAACACGAAAGTCCAAAACAATCCAACTCCAAAACCTGAAAGCTAAATAGTTAAAGTCCAAAAGCCTTGGTTCTAAAAATCTTGGTTCCGAAAGTCTGAAATAGCAACCTTCAAACGCAGAACTCAAAATCCCGAAAAATTGACTCCCAAAATGGTGACTTCCAAAATTTGAAATGGTGACTTCCAAAAGCTAATAATTCCACAGATCTGAAAGGAAAATTTTACACAACCCTTGAATTTGATGAGGTTTGACGTCTGTTTGCAAAATTGAATAAAAATCCAGACGACATGTTTGAAAAGACTAAAAATAAACAAAAAATAGCAGTGGCTTCCATGTTTGAGAAAGAAGAGAAAGAATGGAAAGAAAAGGATGATAGAAAACAAAAACCATGGTCAATCTAAACCAAAAAGATTAAATAAACTCAAAAAATTACCTTGAAAATGATGCCTTAAGGTATGATATGGCACAATAAAAATCAGGGTGTTAGAGTGAAAGCCAGGTAAAAATGACGGGTGAAAATCTAGGTTTATATAGGTAAACCCAAAATTAATGCCCGCAGTCGACACGTGTGGGGTAGTTGGAAATTAAATGTTCCTTAGAAAGCCTAAAATCCAAATGTACACGCAAAAATTTTAATATGAAACCCAAAACCCGAAAGGCCGAAGTTATGAAACTTTGGAAATTCAGACTTTCGACTTCAGAATTTTTAGATGAAAGTATCCCTAGGTGCGAAATGAAACCCCAAAACCCGAAAGGCCGAAGTTTTGAAATTTTGGAACTTTGGACTTTCAAAGTTCAAAACGAAATATGAAAACAAATGAGAAATGCTAAGGAAAACTTCAAAACTCAAAGCCTAATGTTTGAGAAAATTTCCTTCTTACAAATAATGAAAAACCCCAAATAAGAGAACTCTGAAATCAAACCCAAATTTTGGACTTCGAGTTCGGAAAACTCCCAATTTCTTAAAAAACTTTAGGCAAGAAATTTTCGTGGGATGGCAGAAAATTTGAATTTTTTTGAAACCACCTTCCCATTAAAGGTAACTTAAAATTTAACCTCCAAGGCTCTAGGCTAGCATCTTATCCATCATCGCGCCTACTCGGGCCTTCAAGTGTTTTTCCTATGATACCACCTCAGAAATGTGGCTAAGTTCTTGAGCCCTACTTTACTTCCACGCATCAACCTCTTCTCCCGCACACCTTTCCTTGAGTGCCTTTCTACACACTTTCCTTGTGCATGTGAGTGATCTTCCTCTACCTTGGGACTTAGTCAATTTCAAGGTAAAACATGCAATCTTCCATAATGATCGTCTGTCTCTTTATTTTCCACTAATGATAAAGTGGCTATTTTGTCTATTGTGCACATACAGATTCATGCTCAAGCCGAAAAGTTGTTATGGAGTTTGCTCACCTACGGAATCGCTCGCACACCGATGGTATGTTGGCATATGGATTTGCACGCATGCAAATGACATGCAACAGTATGGGAATGAAGTCCCTCCTCAATGAAGGTGAGGCTACCTTTATTGAAAACAAAATTGTATTTACATATGTACATTCAAAATTGTATGTGGGGGGGTTGGAACATCAATGGAAAGAAAAGTGAATGAGGGAGGTGTAATAGAATGAAGGAAAGGAATGGAATGGAATGAATGGAAGTAACATGCAAGAGTTAGGTAAAATAAGACCCTAATATTGCATGGAGAATAACAATAAATAACTAACACAAATAAAATATATTTTACATCAGCTAAACGAGAATGAGTAAAAGGGAACACACATGAGCAAGTAAATAATAGAGCTTGATCACTGTGAACAAGAACAACAACTAAATAACATTGACACTAAGATCAAAGACAATATTTACATGCAAGATTTAAACATATAGCATCTAATCAACATAAGAACATCAAATGTTACAAGAGACACTTTGAATGAGACACAAAGTTCGTATTTCATTAACTCCAAAATGCTTTCACAAAAGAACACAAAGTTTCTTCCTGAAACAAATCTTGCACACAAAGTATTTTCTTCCCCTCTCTCAAAAGTTACTCCTTACAAATGAATCCCTCACTTCCTTTTATAACCCAAAAGTTGGTTACAAAGTAGTTAGGGTTTTACATGAACATTAAATAAGGCACTTAAGTGACCTTTGACTTTTTCAACCAACTTTATTAAAGTCAACTAAAAATAGAAATCACTTAAGTTATCCACAGTTTTCCGAAAGCACCTAAATAACAACATTCATTTCATAAAATCCCATTTTTAAAAACATACAATAATAACCAATGCCTTATCCATTGAAATGGGGTCCGCCTATCTCAAACGTATGAGAAATGGACTCTCCCACTTCGTTAGATACCAAGAAAACTATCTCCTTGAACCATCGGTGAAATTAGGATCTGTCGCTTTTGCCAATTGAAAGGATCTAAACCTTCCCAATGTTTCAAACATCTTTTCTTCTTCTGGAGGTTCATTTGGTCAAAGAATAGCCTCACAAAATACCTGTAATTCAATAATCCTACTTGGCATATCATTTAAATTAACCATCTTTGATTGAGCGTTCTCAAACAAGTTCTTTAATTTGATGCAACGCTCCATTGAGGCTGACGATAAATTATTGGTGGGAGTGTACATGTCCTTAAACAATTGTGAAAATTTCTCTTCCACATGTTTTGATGAACACCTTTGATTATGCTCATTTATGAGGTTGTAAGGGATCTCAACTATGAATTCTTGAATCAAGGTGAGTGAAGTGAAGGCTTCATTGCATATGCTCTCATAATGGATCATAGAATCCTCAAGAAACATCTTCCTTTATTCGAGATGTAGAAACCAAAGAAAACATGTCCCTTGATGTTCGAATTCAAGAATTCATTCAATGGCTAAAACTGAGGATTCCATACTCGTCATCTCCAATAAAGAGGGCTATATCTCATCCAATTTTGATATGTTAGAAACAAAAGTTTCCTTGAAAGAAAGAAATGGATCAAGATATGCATTGACATCTTCATGGAGCTTGTTCATTGTTTTGATTCTCTCTTGGCCTAAAACGAGAATATTTGAAAGCCAAGTTTTAGTGACATGGCCTAATGTGTTTATTTCTTTTGATAAATTGATATTTTCTTCATCAGGGAAGCCACTGCATCCGGTACTAGGAAAGTGGATGATATGGGATTTATTATATGTTGAACATATTCCACCAATTGATTCTTTTTAGCCTTGAGCTGAGAGTTCTCAGACTTATATTTCTCAAGTCTCTTAAGCATGATATCAATTGAATCTCAAGCCATCGCCATGTCACTTTCCAATGTGGACCTCCCAAGTCCAAGTCTGGAAACTTCATAATCAGTAGATGTCATGGCATCACGCTCCTTGTCAACTTGTGGGATGGCAAGATCCGCAAATCTATTTCCGTCACTATCCACCATTATTCAAGAAAGCACTTTAGGATTCTTGGGAATGATGTCATTTGAAAGTTTGAAAAGGGCATCAAAATTAATGGCAATTACCTTGACAACCCTCTTCCTTTTCTTGACCTCACAATCAACCCAGAAAAGAGTATCATTCACTATTTCTGCATATAAAAGCCTGGAGCTCAAAGCAACATTCTCATTGTTCTCGACATCATGAGATTATGCAAGAATCCTTTCCACGACCTCAATTTTAGGAGAAATAACCTCGATATCCACCTCCTGCTCATTTGGGAGATTTTGGGAAATCTCTTCATGAACTATAGGCTCCAAAGTGTTCGATATTTGGACTACTTGCACCTGAGTGGACGTTTGTGCAAGGCATGGTTAAGGATCATTTGTCACTAGCTTTTGAGAACTATTAACAATGTGAGTAGAAGAATCTCTAATTGAAGTAGAAAATCCCAATACATGCTCTCTTCCTTCACTGGGCTAGGACCCTTAGGTTTTTCTCCTCGTGACACATTATTCGATGAAGGGGATTTTGGCAACCACTCCTTTCTTGCTGATTGTGTATGATTGGATGGCATGAAGGTCGATTGAGAAGGGGCTTTGGTTGAATGAAGACCTCCTCAAGTTGGTCTTGTGATCCTGAAGTATGATCTTGAATTGATTGTAACTTGGCAAGTTCTCTTTCGTACCAAGATATGCTTCTTTCAAGGATCGGTTGATTCTTACTATCAAGAGAAAATTCATCTCTTTTGGTCCAATCAATTCAAGGCAACGGGGTAAAAGAAATTGCATCATATGAAGGATCAATAACATCTTCATCATCATTTATGAATGAATCTAGAGGGCTCTTGATGCGAAAGGCCTTGATCTGAGCAAGGGTTAGGCGAGAAAACTCTTGTCTTCTTAATTTAGAAATCTTCCATGGTAGGGTTATGTTGATACTTTGCTCCAAGAATATTCTACATATATCCATTGATATCAAATTGGGCTCTCTTCACATATGGATGAATTGTGATGAGGGAAAACTCTTTTTCCATGAGTTGTGCACTGAAGAGATTTGGACATTGGTATTCCCTAATTTGGATTGGGAAATGAATTCCTGAGTGATGCTTGTCACTAAGAAGACAGTGAACTTGGAATAGTTGTCGCGTAAGCTCCATCAATGCCCATTTGTCACTGACGTACTTAGGAAGTTTCCATGGAGTACCTACAAAGCCACTTACATGAATGTAGGAAAAGGATGAGAATTGAATAAACCAGGTTCCCCATTGGGAAATGACATCCATGGCTTCTTTAGAAAATCTTTCCTCTATATTCCGATTCAGGTTCTCGAATCACACGGAAGGTAAATGCGTTGTTGACCCTTCTGAAATGGTGAGAGTTATTTATAAAACTTAGTTGCATGTAATAATGGAAGACACTATTTGATGGACCCATGACTCCTCTTGTTTCACGTCCAGAAAATAGCTTTCTTTTTGCCACTGCATAAGTCAGATATGATGTCATGTAGAAACATCTAGTCATATTTACTTCAATCAATTGTTTGTGAAGGGTATCGCTAATGATGGTGGCCCAATCCACAAACTCTCTCTTGCAAGGATGATACAGATAAACTAATACATCCATTGGTGGAAAATCCTGGCAGAGGGTAAACCGAAAACTTGACTTAGGAGAGTAATCATGTCCCCGATTTCTTCCACGAACTCAACACGGTATAGTTCTTTAGGAATCGATCAATTTGAGGCATCTTGGTCACTAACCAGTTGTTATTAACCATATTGCTCCACCTGAGGCGTTCTTCATCCCAAAATTCCTATGTTGATTGTCGAGTGATATCTTCATTCTCAGAGAAGTTAGGTATGCTGAGCAATTCCTCATTGTGCTCTCATGTGATTAAGAGGAAAGGCTTGCGATTATCTTTAAAAATTCCTCGTCTCTTGGGATCATAATGCTCCGCGCAAGCGATAACCAGCTCTGACACTTTGCGCACCTATGTAGGAAATGTTGCTACTTGGGGTAGACCACTATGGTAAACCTTATCCGAGAATATGGTTTTGCCTTCAGTTTTCACCCGATCACATAATTGTTGGACATTGATGTGACCCAGATTCGTATCGGTTATATTGTCATATACCAACTTAATGGAAATTTGAGGGATGATTCCTTGGAATTCATACTTGAGTGTGGATTTGTTCGATTTCTCCACTGGCTTCCTTGATCTTCCTGCAGATTTATTATATTTTTCAGCCATTATGAATTTTACAGAAAAATGACTCAGGCACACAAAACAATGCAAGTGGGGTCGGGTCTCAGTCTCTGAAACCCCATCAATGCAAGAATAATATGACTTGTTTAATTATTATTATTATTATTATTTTAAAAATAATAATAATAGCACTACCACCAGCTTCTGACTTTTTTTAATAATACATCACACCGAGACTAGGCTCAAATTTTGACTCTGGCGACAACAATTTATTTATTTATTTTAAATAAACAAAATCACCCGATTTTAATATCCCGATTTTTATTTAATTTTCTAGAGCAAATTCTCCTTGGTATGTGTGAAAATTGCTTGATTTTAATGACCACGCAATTTGAGATTTACTTCTTCGATGCGATCTTCTGATCGATGCGTGACTATACTTGTTGAATCTTCTTGTAAATGTGTTGATACACCTGGAGAACGTGTGGTTTCTTGTGTTGGAAATAGAAATGATTTAATCTTTGCTCAGCTGGGAAAATGTGTTCTTCTCTGCAAATTTTATTATTTGCTTTATTTCCTGGACAACTCCAGCTATCCTTGGCACGTGGTATCTCTTATGCATGCGTTTAAAATTGTTTTCTCCTCCCTACTGCATGGTGAAAGACCTAAATGAATGCGTGGAGGGTGTTGTAGTTTTGTTGTTTCTCTTTTATTTAAATTTTTGCACCAAAAGCCCATGCGTGGACTTCTTTATTTTGATTCCCAGGCATTGAAAATTGTCTTCTTTTTTTGTTTGCCTCCTTGGGTTGCGTGGAATCTTTCCTTTGGACTATTTTGCTTTCACCTTGCGTGGAGATGCCCGAAGAGTGCGTGAAGAGATTTGGTGGAGGTTTTGACCTTTCCTTTTATCTCACTTTGCACAAAAAGATGTGTGGAAAATGATTTTGTTGTCCCACGGTGTTAGAACGGTTTGTTGTTTGGACTGTGTGAAGACTCTCTTCCCGCTTATGCGTGGTCTTTTGGACTATTCTCCTCTCATTATTTTGGTTGGATTGAAACCTATTTTCTTCTCCCTACTGTGTGGTGATTCTCCTTCTATCTTTGGCCTCCCAATCAAAACAAAAACATATGGTTTAGACTATTCTGCTTTTGAAAAATGTGTGGAAACTTGTTTCTTCCCATTGCTATGTGTGTGGTGAAATCCTGGAGAATGCGTGGAGCAGCTTGAGACTCGAGTTCTAGTTCTTAATCATTTTTATGTTTTTATTTCATGCATGTATGGGATCTTCAAACTGTTCCTTCTTTCTTCCTTCAACGTGAGCTTCCTCTATTCTTTTAAAACCTATGATGAATACACCCAGAGGAAATAATAAGGAGTTTGGAAAAACTAAAAATCCTCCAAGCTTCTTATTTACTTTGCATGACTTTTTCCAAGGAGTTTGATGGATGAGGATTTAGGAAGCTTCCTCACAATTGTTTCTTATTCGTCCTGTTAAAACAACTTCCCTCTTTCTCGAGTAGTGGCATTAATTGTTAGGGGAAGTGGGGAAATAAACAGCCAATTGCCAGCAGAAATGGCAAGGAGGGAAGAATCCCCATTTTATTTCCCCATGTGGGAAATCGGGAGATTTTTTGCCCATTTGCCAATTCATTAATTTGGCAATCGGGGAAGAAATCCTGGCAAGCGAGGAATTAAAAAAATTTCCGGAAAAGGGGAAATTTGGGTCCGGAAACCAATTTGGCATCCTAAAATGGGAAGCGGAAGCTTATTTTTCCCCCGAAATTAAAATAAATCTTTTCGAATGAATTTTAATTAATATTTATTTAATTAAAAACCCCATAGTTATTAAAAATTAATTTTATCAAACAAAGAGTAATTAATTAATTAATATTTAACACAGTTTGAGACTTGGCAGGAGGAGTTCTCACCCGAAATGGATGAAACAAAGACCGGAACGATCACAAAAATGAGATGATCGCGATGAGAGCGATAGATCACGTAAAGTAACACTTAATAAAAATTTCAAAATTTCCATTTTTATTAATTTTGCGAAGTCAAAATTGGCTGATAACAACTGGCTCTAATTGGGGACAAGGACTTCATGGACGCAAAGAACGGACCTGCACTCAAAATATTAATGAACATGATCCCAAAAATGATGGGGCACAAAAACAGGATGATAAAAGAGAGGAGACCAAAAGATGGGGAAAATAAACAAACCAAAATCCTAATTACCTATGTACATACGGGACAACCCATTTTCAATTTTGGTAGTGCTTGAGATATTGCCTATTATAGGGTAAAGGCAAATGAGTTCCATCAGGATACGCCCAGTAATAGGTGCTATCTCCACATAAATGTGTGATCTTGAAAGGGCCTAGCCACAACAAATCAAACTTCCCATGTTTTCCTTTCAATTCGCGTCTCTTGTCCCATAGAAGAACCAAGTCATTGATTTAGAATTGCCTCTCCTTAGTTTTCCTGTCGAACAACCTCTTCACTTTGGACTGATGTTCAACAATCCTATTTTCCACTTGACTTATTTATTCCTCAAGCTTGCTTAGGAACATGATCCTTTTATCTAATGCATTGGTGAAGCATTCATCATCAACTAGCTTGAGCTAATTGTAACATTGGTAACTCCAATGTGATGGGAATTTGAGCATTGGTTCCATACAAAAGTTGAAATGAAGACATCCCGAGCTCTCTTTTGGGAGTTACGTGGTCAACCCACAATGCATCATATAAATTTTTGTGCCAAGTTCCTTGATTTTCTTCTACTAACTTCATGCATGATAGTAATGATGTTTTTGTTCTTTGGATTCTCGCACTCGACCATTTCCCTATGGGTAATAATCTGATGAATGAGACAAAGATATCTCATACCCATAACAGAAACCTATCATCTCTATAGAAGATAAGTTGGATGCATTGTCTATCACGATCTTGTGTGGAATCCCATACCAAACCAATATATTCTCTTTAACGAAGTCACAGATTACCACAATAGATGTTTGTCTTATTGGTATAGCTTCAACCCACTTCGTAAAGTAGTCAGTTGTAGTGAGCACGTGAGTATGACCAACACTAGAGTTTGGATTTAGAAATCGATGAAATCTAAACCCCATTATTGAAAGGGTTCTTCAATGACAACTAGCTTCAAAGACAAAGCTATCAATTTTGGTCTTCCAACAAATTACTGACAAGCTTCGCATTTTGATACCTAGTTTTGAGCATCAAAAACATAGTGAGCCGAGTAATAATCTGCTCGCAAAATTTTATGAGTCATCACTAGACCAGAGAAATGACCACCACAAGCATGATTGTGAAAGGCTTCCAACAACCTAGGTTGTTGTTCTTTATCAACACATCTAAGGAACATGTCGTCAATTCCCTTATTAAACAAAGTATTGTCCCATATGACGTACTTCTGCAAACTCTTAGTTTGATAGTTAGTTTTTCCTTAGCTGTCACAATATCTGGACACTCACCATATGTGAGAAAGTAGGCTATATCAAAATACCATTTGTCTATGGTACTGACAAAAACCACCAATGGTAAATTTTCCTCAACTGGTTCTTCGTCAGAGTCCTCTTGCGGTTCATTCTCTGCGATGAGTTGGCAGAGTCCTCTTCCTTAAACCAACTTGGTAGGCTTGATGTCCAAATCATATTCCTGGATCTTAAAGACCTAGTTACCTCTTTTAGATCTTGGTTCCTATTGTGTCAGCATCGATTTAACTATGGTGTCTAGTACTAAGACTTTAGTGTGAGAATTCAATACATAGTACCTAAAATGTTTCAAAGCTCTCACCACTGCGTATGCATGCCTCTCAAGGGAAGTGTAATTGAGTTCATGTTTCTTGAATCTAGAACTCATGAATACAATAGGAGATTTGATTCCCTCTTGATTGTGTTGAGTCAAGATGGTAGAGATTGTGTGTGGCGAAGCATAGCAATAGATTATAAAATCCTTTTTAAAATCGGGGCACACTAATGTAGGAGCTTTCGCAATAGCACCCTTGATTTGCTCAAATGCTTCTCTACCTTCCTTCAACCATTTGAAGGACTCTTTGCCTTTCATCATATCAAAAATTTCTTTGGTTAGCTCAGAAAAATCTGGCATGAACCTTCTCAAAAAGTTCACCTTTCCAAAGAATGAGTGGACTCTAGGCTTACTTGTAGGCAAGGAAAGATTCTTGATAGCTTGAATGCACTCAGGATCAATTTTAGTTCCTTCTTTAGAAACAATATGACCTAGGAGTTTACCTTCTGTAACTCAAACATGGACTTTGTTAGGAAATAAGGGATAAAATAAGCGGAATAATCCCTCACAGAATCGCAACAGTAGAAACTAATATGCAGAAATTATTATAGATCTCAAATAAAATTGCAGAATAAAATAACACAACACAAGGAGACAATATTTAACGTGGTTCACCCAATTTGGGCTACATCCACCAAGAATCACTTGCTCATATTTTATTACAAGCCACCGCTCTCTCAATACAATACCTGATCCGCTTGGAGCTATGCTCAACAAACTCTGCTGAATTCACACCGAATTCAAAACACATCTCGCAATACATTTTCTTGTACATCTATCATATGCATAAGACCATATAAATAGACAATCGCTTAGCAGCTTTTACAAAACCGTGGGTATCAAAACCATGGGCAAAACCCGTCCCATAAACCTATGGGTCAAAAAACTCGCCCATATGAGAAGAGCACATTTCCCGATATGTCGGGTGCATTTTTCGAGGCCAAAAAAATTACGCCCGAAAAAAAAAAATTCGGGGCTGCGCCCCCGAACCCCGGCGAGGATACATGAAAAGTGTACAGTACTCTTAGTGTACAATCTTCAACACTTTCACACATGAAAAAAAGGCTCCACAACCTAACAATCTCCCACTTGGAGACTAGTTTTCCTCTAAGCAAGCTTCTCAACCCTTCACTAGTTTCTGTGAAGACCAACCAAAGCTGAACACAACTTTAGTTTTTCCTTATGACCACCTTGGTCATCATGTCTATAGGATTCTGACTGGTATGAATCTTCTCCAACTTCAACTTCTCTTCCTCCAAATCTGTCCTGATGAAATGGTACCTTAACTGTATATGCTTTGTCCTAGAGTGGAAAGCAGAGTTCTTAGCTAGGTGTATAAAGACTCACTATCACTATGTAGCTTACATTCCTCCTACTTATGCCCCAACTCCTCAAGCAATTATTGTAACTAAATCATCTCTTTGCTTGCCTCTGTGGCAAGAACATACTCACCTCCATGGTTAACAAAGCCACTAGCTTCGTAGTCGTGAAATCTAGCTCACCTTTGTCCCACCTACAAGTGTAAATATAACTTGTCATGCTCCTCCTCGCTATCTACATCTCCACCCATGTTCTGAATCTACATAACCACGTAAAGTGGTGTCTCGATCCACTATAGCACAAAATCGTCCCCATGGTCCCCTCAAATACCGAAGGATCCACTTTATCGCTTGCCAATGCTCTTTACTCGGATCACTCATAAATCTACTCACAGCTCCCCTACCGCATGGGCAATATCGTGCCTAGTGCACACCATAGCATACATCAAACGCCAATCATTGATGAGTAAGGTACCTGACATCTGGTTCCTCTCCTGCTCTCGGCTCCAAAGGAGTCCCAACCGGTTTAGCATCCCGCATATTAAACCTCTCCAAGACCTTCTTAATGTACTCTTCCCGAGATAAAGTCACTTCCGTTCCTTCCTATCCCGAGATATCCTCACACCAAGGATTTGTTTGGTGCACCCAAATCCTTCATAGTAAAGGATTCACTTAGCTACTTCTTGAGTACTTTTATTTCCTGAATGTTTTTACTGCTGCAACCAGCATGTCATCAACATACAAACATAGGATAATATAACTTCCATCCTCAAATTTCTTTGTATACACACAATGGTCGAATGACATCTCGATATAGCCTTGCTCCATCATGAAGCTATCAAACTTCTTATACCATTGATGTGGAGCTTGTTTCGAGCCATACAAGCTCTTCTTCGCCTTTACACACCATCTCCTCTTTACCTTTGACTTCATATCCTTCTGGCTGCTGCATATATAGCTCCTCCTCCAAATCACCATGGAGAAATGCAGTCTTTACATCTAACTGTTCTAAGTGCAAGTCTTCTGCTGCCACTATTCCAAGAATAGTTCTGATAGAAGTCATTTTTACTATAGGAGAAAAAATCTCATCAAAATCTATACCTTGTTTCTGTGTAAACCCCTTGACCACCAACCGGGCCTTATATCTTTTCTTTCCTCCTTCTTCATCTTTAACTCTATACACCCACTTGTTCTGCAATGCTCTTTTGCCTTCTAGTAGCTTCACCAAATCCCAAGTCTGGTTCTCCATGAGATACTTATGCTCCTCATCCATGGCTTGCTCCCACTTCTTACTGGCATCTACCTGCATTGCTTCATCAAAGCTCTCTGGCTCTCCACTATCAATGAGTAATAAATAATAAAGAGAAGGAGAAAACGTTCGTGTTCTTTTCTTACCCTAGAAGACTTTCTCACCGTAGGAGTTTGGGGTTCCCGCTGTTGAGTAGGTTCTCGAACCGATTCATGGGTCACTTTCCCATCCGGAAGATCCTCTCGCCACCGCATATTCTTTCTTGGATTCTTCCCTGTTTTCCCGTCAGAATCGTTGCTTATACATGACTTTCTCATTAAAGACCACATCCCTAGACCGAATGATTTTCTTGTCCTTAATACTCCAACATTTAAATCCAAAGTCATCACCGCCATAACCAATGAAAGTACATTTTTCTCGATTTAGCCTCTAGCTTGGTCCTATCATCCTTGTCTATATGAACAAACACCTCACATCCAAAGACTCTAAGAAATGTATAATCAACTTTCTTACCATACCATGCCTCCTCAAGTATGCCTCCATCCAAGGCACTTGAGGGTCCTCTGTTATCAAGTACACACAACAGTGCACACCGCTTCGCCTAAAAAGAAAGAGGCATCCCGCATGTAACCTCATGCTCCTAAAGACGTTCCATTATTGTTCTATTCATCCTTTCGATACCCCATTCTCGCATGGAGTTCCCGGAACCGTCTTTTGCCTCATGGATTCCATTCTTAGAACAACAATCATCAAATTCATTGCCGCAATACTCCTCCATTGTCTGACCTGAGACATTTTAGCTTAAGACATGTTTCATTCTCTACCAAGGCTTTCCATTTAACAAAAGTGTCAAATACATCAGATTTGTTTCTAATACAATAAACCCAAACTTTCCTTGTTGCATCATCAATAAAAGTAACATAATAACTTGAACCCCCAAGAGATGATACCTGAGCCGGCCCCCACACATCAGAATGCACCAACTCTAACTTACTCTCTTTCTTTGTAGGTCCAACCTTGAGAAACCTTACTCGCTTCTGTTTCCCATATATGCAGTTCTCACATAAATCCAAACATGTTCTGTATATCCAGCAAATTCTTCTTTATGATGTTCATGCCCTTATGGCTCATATGACCGAGCCTATAGTGCCATAATGTTGTATATGCATCTAAAGCCACAAGATTATAATCATTAGTACTATCAGTGGTTAAATACAAGGTTCCAACCTTCTTACCTCTTGCCACCACAAGAGCACCCTTGGTAACCTTCCAAGAGTCCGCTGTAAATATCACAGTATAACCATCACTTCCCAACTGCCTGCTGATATCAAATTTCGTCTTAATGTAGGCACATGTTTGACATCCTTCAATAGCCAAGTATTCCCATTCTGCATCTTAACCTAAACAAAACCTTTTCCAACTATGTTACAAGGCTCATCATCACCAAGAAAAACATGCCCAAAATCTCCTTGAACATAATCAAAAAATAATGCCTATGTGGAGTAGCATGGAAAGAAGCCCCAATCTAAAACCCAAGATTCAGTAATATTGTGCAAAGAAAGAATCAAATCATCCTGACATACATTACCCATTGCCACATTTGCCTCCTTGTTTTCTTCCTATTGTTTCTTCTTATCCCGAAGCTCCCAACAATCCTTCTTTGCATGCCCAAACTTTCCACAATTCCAAAGATACAATCTTGTTCTTGGATTTTGACCTTGCCCGATCTTTTGATTTTCCACGGTTTCCTCTATTCTTCCTGTCTCCCTCTAGTTTCCATTTTAAAAGCATTCCTCAAGTAGAATATTCCCAGAGCTTTTTCTTCGCATTTCCTCGCTTAGAATCACCCCTATAACATCCTCAAACTTCAACTTCGAGTTAAGTTGGAACCGAGTTACTTACCGCCATTACTGTGCTATTCCAACTCTTAGGTAAAGAGCACAAATTAATAAAGCCCTAACTTCTTCATCAAATTCTATCAGAATCCGAAGCTAGCATATTCACAACCATATTGAAATCATTTAAATGATCTCACATCTTGAACTGTTCTCGACATCTTCATATTAAACAACTTTTTCATTAAAAATATCTTATTAGAGGCAGAGGGTTTTTCATACAACTTCCCTAATGCATCCATTAGATCTTTTGTAGTCTTTTCCTTTAAAACATTAAATAATACCGAAGATACAAGACACATCCGGATCGTTCCAAGTGCCTTCCGATCCAACAAATCCCATTCCACATCTATCATACTCGAGGGTTTGTTCACCTTCTCAGACAACAGAGTATAAAGATCCTTCTGATAAAGGTAATCTTCCATCTGCATCTTCCAAAGACTGAAATTCTACCCGTTGAATTTATCAACCCTAGATCTTCCATCATCTACCATAGCTCCCACTCAAGCTAAAAACTTTCCCCGCGATTCAACACTTCAAAGAAACCAAACCAGTGCTCGATACCAATTTTTAGGAAATAAGGGATAAAATAAGCGGAATAATCCCTCACGTAATCGCAATGAAAGAGAAACTAATATACGTAAATTAATATAGATCTCAAATAAAATTGCAGAATAAAATAACACAACACAAGGAGACAATATTTAACGTGGTTCACCCAATTTGGGCTACATCCACCAAGAATCACTTGCTCATATTTTATTACAAGCCACCGCTCCTCAATAAAATACCTGATCTGTTTGGAGCTATGCTCAACAAACTCTATAGAATTCACACCCGAATTCAAAACACATCTGCAATACATTTGCTTGTACATCTATCATATACATAAGACCATATAAATAGACAACTGCTTAAGCAGTTTTACAAAATCGTGGGTATCAAAACCATGGTCAAAACCCGTCCCATAAACCTATGGGTCAAAAACTCGCCCATATGAGAAGAGCACGTTTCCCGATATGTCAGGTGCATTTTTCGAGGCCAAAAAAATTTACACCTAAAAAAAAAAAATCGTGGGCTACACCCCGGACCTCGCTCGGGCCCACTGGCCCGAACCCCGGCGAGGATACATAAAAAGTGTACAATACTCTTAGTGTACAGTCTTCAACACTTTCACACATGAAAAACAGGCTCCACAACCTAACCGACTTCTTTGGATTCGGGAGATTTTATGAAGTCTGCACCTTTGCAATATTTTCTCTAAATCTCTTAGGTGATCTCCTTGTTTCTTTGAGAAAACTATCAAGTCATCTAGGTATATCACGATGATCTTGTCTTTATAATCTGTGAATGCCATATCCATGGCCCTTTGAAAAGTTGCGTCGGCATTGATCAAACCAAAAGGCATTCTTCTATATGCGAACATACCCCAGGGGGTGGTGAACGCGGTTTTATGTTGGTCTTCTCTAGCCACTTTAATCTGATTATAACCAGAGAAACCATCTAGCATAGATAACATTTCTGATCTAGTTACTGCCTATAGAATATGGTCCATGACCGGCAGTGGATAGTTATCCTTCAAGGAAGCTTGATTAAGATTGCGAAATCCACGCAAATCCTAATTTCCCCATTTTTCTTGTGAACCGGTACAATATTAGTTATCCAAGTTGAATGTCAAATAGGAAATACTATCTGTGCATCTAACATCTTTTGAACCTCATGGAATATTATCCTTGCAATCTTGGGATTATACTTGTCTTTGCTTCTGCCTAAATGGAACTACACCAAGTTTCAAGGGTATGGCATGCTCCATTTCCCTAGGTTGGAAAGACTTCAAGTCTTCATATGAGTAAGCCAAGACGTCAGAATATTCGGTAAGGAGGATTATGAATTTCTTATGCTCCTCAGGGGAGCAACACTTACTGATGTTGACCAGGTGAGGTTTGTCCTTGGTACCAATGTTAACTTGCTCATAGTCAGTAGAATTCACAGGTCCTGCTTGCTCTTTCTCTTTGATAAACTTGTCATGTTTATCAAAAATTTCTTCAAGTGAAACCAATCCTTTTTGAATTTTATTTCCTTTGAGTTGAATGATGTCATCACCAAGATCTTCATTCTCAACTCCTTGAATGGGTGAGGTCATTGATTCGTAAAATGTAGAATCACTTCCTTCAAAGTAAAATTGTTCAAAATTATCCCTTTTTTCCAAGAAGGCAATAATTTGTTGATCATCATTGAATACTTGCCAATTTTCTGCATTGTCAGGAACACTTGGCCTAAAAATCATTTCGATGGAGTATTTGTCTTGATCAAACATGGAATGAGGAATCATTAATGAAGTTGAGACTGCTAGATAATTTGCTTTGTCATTATTTTTGCGAGGGTAGATTTTATGGAAAAAGCATTGAAGACTTCTATCGCATCCCACACTTTATTTCTATAGTGTCTCAAACAATCATTCTTTACTTGGAATTGATTTTTAACTTGTTTCACAATCAACTCGCATCTCCAAAGACTTTCAAATTTCTGATCCCTTTCTCTTCTATAGCTTGAAGGCCAAGGATTAATGCCTTGTACTTTGTAGTGTTGTTAGTATTTGAAAATTGGAGTTTGTAAGAAAAAGGAAATATTTTACCATTCGAGATATGAGCACTACTCCTGCGCCGAAACCTATTGAGCAACAACTTCCATCGAACTCAAGAGTCCATATCTCATTAGAGTCTTGGCAAGTGACCTCAGGTGCATGAACCTCTATAGTCATCATATAATTACCCATACTTGAGTTTTGAAACAAGACCTATGCATAGGGATCATCAGTTTTCATCACCGTGAATTTTTCTTGAGTTTATGGCATTAGCTTCTTCATTTCTCCATTGATAGGGATCATGGCATGAGACCAGTCCATTTGAATCTCACCACCCAAATCTCTACAAAATTTCCTGCTCAACAACATACCATATGAAGTAGGAATGTCAGCAACTAGAATGGTTACCTTAACTCACTTATGAGGAAATTGGGCTAAAACCATTTGAGCATCTTTAATCTACCCGATCAGAGGAACTTGTCTTGTCTCCATTGAGTAACAAGATCTGAATGTTCTCGTACAAGTCAACCCAAGAGCATGTGTTACCTTTGTAGGCATCACATTATCCGAGGCTCCATAATCTATAATGCAATTACTTAATTTGCATCCATTGATCAGAAAGGACATAAATAAAGGTTCAATATTTTCATTTGAAGGTGTAGTGGCTACCACAATATTTTGAGTCTTCCCATATTTGGGAGTTTTCATAATTCCATTGGAGGAATGAACAGTAGAGTCGCCTTTGATAAACTGGACTAATTTCTTGAGTTGATCCTTATTAGACTTCAAGTACTCTGCCTATGACATGGAAATTTTTGTTTTATTGATATGATCAATGATATCAAATTTGGGCAAAGTAATCGTACTTGATGTCTCAGATACTAGTTCTTTTGAACTTGATGATGGCTCACTTTTGACCTTTTCTTCGGGCTTGGTTGATACTAATGTGGAAGAAGAAACTTTCTTTGTAGTTGATTTATCAACTGATTGACTTGACAAAGGCCCTCCTTTCTTTAAGATAGTTTTGACCTTGGAAACCTCAGTTGCCTTGGACTCTTTAGGAGTCTCATTTGTCTTGGATTCTTTGGAAGTTTCCTTAGTCTTAGATTCTTTAGGAACTTCCTTGGAGCTCTTTTTATCTTCCACCTTAGTGGTACTCTGCTCCTTTTTCTAAGAGCATGTGAAGATAACGAAAGGATTGACTATTCATATCTTCTATAATTTCTTCATCTTCTTCTTCTGAATGGTACTCGAAGAAATGATTATTACTTTCTCCTTTAGGATCTTCAACTTCAGGTTCAGATGTTCCAGAATCTGGATCTTCTTCATCAACCTTAACGACCTCAACTTCATCATCACTTTCTTCAATGACATCACACTTTGAGTTAGACGTAGGAGATGCTTCAATAAGCAAGCCTCGTCAGAGCAACTTGCAATCCTAGATTTGTTGGGAACGTAGCCTTTTCTTGGGATGTCTTTGTAAGGAGCAGGTTTACTACTTTGAGCAACTTGCTTTTTCAAAGCTAGCACATCATTAGCCAACTTAGTGAGTATAGCTTCTGAAGCATTGGGGTTTCTTGATTTTTTCCTTGAGGGAAGTTTTCTTGAATTTTCCCACCATGATTAAGTCATCCTCAATTTCTATGGCCAAGGATTGAGCAAGTTCCAAAGTAGCCACTCTAGCCCTTCTCATCTGATAGCACACTTTTGGTTGTTGTGCATTAATAAAGAAACATTTTTGTCCGTCAAGGTTTGGATGAATCCCAGCAGAACTTTGTTCACCATTTTGTTGAACTTAGCCACAAAATTCCTCATGGGTTTTGTTGGCTCTTTCTTCACCTGAGATAGTTGGGCAAGAAGAGCATGTTCATCTTCTGCCATCTTGAATCGATATTTAAACTTAGTTTTCATATCATTCCAATTTGTAATGCATCCATTTGGGAGATGATAAAACCAATCTGCAAAGAATCATGCAGATGTTTTCAACAAAGAGGCAAATATCAACATCTTCATATTCTACTTGACAAAACAACACATGCAAAGTGAAGAAGGTAGAAATTTGGTCATCTGTGACGTCTTCCCATCTCTCACAAACTTAGGAAGAATCTTTTTCAATCCTCTTTGGAGATCATGTCGAGCTAGTAAGGCCAATGTGCCTATGGCATTTCCCATGGTACATTGACTTCCATCTTGGGAAAGGTGGTATGAGAAGGCAAAACCAACGTGAGTAAGAACAAGTGCTTGACTGGTAGTGATTCCTTCCTTGCTTTCTCTTTCGGGCTTGATGTAAGGCTTACGGAACTACGAGGTCTGCTTCTTCTTGGGAGGAGATAACTTAAAACCAAACTTTCCTTGAAAGTCAAAAATGGGATCGAGATCGACCTTTAGCTTTTTTTTCTCATGTAAACCTCTTTGTTGTCAGTTTGAAATCTTTACTATGAAGGTATCACTGGCATGTTCTGATTGGCTCTATCTTTTTTTCTTCGCTCTATTTCTTGAGCTATTTGTGCCTGAATAACTCTAGCAACTATCGTGGCTTGCTCTTCTTTGTTATCTAGTATTGATGTAGCGAGATGAAAATGATAGTTTCTCGTGTGCTTTTCCCAAATAGCTTGCCTTAGATCTGATGATATATCTTCTTGAGTATCCGTAAAAAGAATATTCAGTTGCAAGATAGGTGGGTTACCTGTAATAGTCATACAAATTATTACCTTGGTAGAAGAGGGCCGCGTCAATGAACAACAATCAACACGTGTCCATGAGGTCTTTTGGCCACAAGTATGGGTACTCTTCTTCTAAGGTCTTCAATGTAGATTTCTCTATTAATGGCTCTATCAACAGCCATAAATTGTTGTAAACTTTCATAGTATTCCCAAGCTACTTTTGTTCAAGGTTGGCAATAATGTCTCCTTAAAATCTTCATCGGGCACAAGGTTCGGTCAAGAACTAGAGCTTGTGTAGAGGGGATAGTCATAAATATTTAACCAAGCACTAGTTAATCATTCTTGAATCCCAAGAGTCGCCAAAACTATTGGCATATGGATTTGCACGCATGCAAATGACGTCCAACAAGTATGGGAAAAAAGTTCCTCCTCAATAAAGGTGAGGTTTCCTTTATTGAAAACCAAAACTCAGATTTACATCCATACATTAAAATTGTATGTGGGGGGTTAGAACATCAATGGAAAGAAAAATGAATGAGGGAGGTGGAATAGAATGAAGGAAAGGAATGGAATGGAATGAATGGAAGGAACATGCAAGAGTTAGGTAAAATAAGACCCTAATATTGCATGGAGAAGAACAATAAATAATTAACACAAATAAAACAGATTTTGCATTAGCTAAACGAGAATGAGTAAAAGGGAACACACATGAGAAAGTAAATAACAAAGCTTGATCACTGTGAACAAGAACAACAACTTAATAACGTTGACAATAAGATCAAAGACAATATTTGCATGTAAGATTTAAACATATAACATCTAATGAACATAAGAACATCAAATGTTACAAGAGACGGTGAATGAGACACAAAGTTCGTATTTCATTAACTCCAAAATGCTTTCAAAAAGAACACAGCTTTTATTCCCAAACAAAGCTTGCACACAAATTATTTTCTTCTCCTCTCTCAAAATTCCCCCCTTACAAATGAGCCCATCACTTCCTTTTATAACCCAAAATTTGGTTACAAAGTAGTTAGGGTTTTACATGAACATTAAATAAGGCACTTAAGTGACCTTTGACTTTTTCAACCAACTTTATTAAAATCAACTAAAAATAGAAATCACTTAAGTTATCCACAGTTTTTTGAAACCAACATAAATAACAACATTGCTTTCATAAAATCTCATTTCTAAAAACATACAATAATAACTAGTGCCTTATCCATTGAAATGGGGTCCGCCTATCTCAAACGTATGAGAAATGGACTCTCCCACTTCATTAGATACCAAGAAAACTATCTCCTTGAACCGTCGGTGAAATTAAGATATGTCGCTTTCGCCAATTGAAAGGATCTAAACCTTCCCAATGTTTCAAACATCTTTTCTTCTTCTGGAGGTTCATTTGGTCGAAGAATAGCCTCACAAAATACCTATAATTCCAAAATCCTACTTGGCATATCATTTAAATTAACCATCTTTGATTGAGCATTCTCAAACAAGTTCTTTAATTTGATGCAATGCTCCATTGAGGCTGACGAGAAATTATTGGCAGGAGTGTACATGTCCTTAAACAATTGTGAAAATTGCTCTTCCACATGTTCCGATGAACACCTTTGATTATGCTCATTTATGAGGTTACAAGGGATCTCAGCTATGAATTCTTGAATCAAGGCAAGTGAAGTGAAGGCTTCATTGCATATGCTCTCATAATGGATCATAGAATCCTCGAGAAGCATCTTCCTTGATTTGAGATGCAGACACCAAAGAAAACATGTCCCTCGATGTTCAAATTTGAGAATTCCTTCAATGGCTAAAATTGAGGATTCCATACTCATCATCTCTTGTAAATTGGGCAATATCTCATCCAAATTTGATATGTTAGAAACAAAAGTTTCCTTGAAAGAAAGAACTAGATCAAGATACGCACTGACATCTTCATGGAGCTTAACCATGTTTTGATCGTCTCTTGGCCTAAAACGAGAATCTCTGAAAGCCAAGTTTTAGTGACATGGCCCAATGTGTTTATTTCTTTTGATAAATTGAGAGTTTCTTCATCAGGGGCAGCCACTACATCAGGTACTGGGAAAGTGGATGATATGGGATTTATTAGATGTTGAACATATTCCACCAATTGATTCTTTTTAGCCTTGAGCTGAGAGTTCTGAGACTTATATTTCTCAAGTCTCTTAAGCACGATATCAATTGAATCTCAAGCCATCGCCATGTCACTTTCCAATGTGGACCTCCCAAGTCCAAGTTTGGAAACTTCATAATCAACAGATGTCATGGCATCACGCTCCTTGTCAACTTGTGGGATGGCAAGATCCAGAAAATCTGTTTCCGTCACTATCCACCATTATTCGAGAAAGCACTTTAGGCTTCTTGGGAATGATGTCATTTGAAATTTTGAAAAGGGCATCAAAATCAATGTCAATTGCCTTGACAACCCTCTTCCTTTTCTTGACCTTACAATCAACCTAGAAAGGAGTATCATTCACTATTTCTGCATACAAAAGCCTGGAGCTCGAAGCAACATTCTCATTGTTCTTGACATCATGAGATTCTACAAGAATCCTTTCCACGACCTCAATTTCAGGAGAAATAACCTTGATATCCACCTCCTACTCATTTGGGAGATTTTGGGAAATCTCTTCGTGAACTATAGGCTCCGAAGTGTTCGATATTTGGACTACTGCTTTGAGTGGACGTTTGTGCAAGGCATGGTTGAGGATTGTTTGTCACTAGCTTTTGAGAACTATTAACAATGTGAGTAGAAGAATCTCTACTTGAAGTAGAAAATCCTGATACATGCTCTCTTCCTTCACTGGGGCTAGGACCCTTAGGTTTTTCTCCTCGTGACACATTATTCGGCGAAGGGGATTTTGGCAACCACTCCTTTCTTGTTGATTGCATATGATTGGATGACACGAAGGTCGATTGAGAAGGGGCTTTGGTTGAATGAATACCTCCTCGAGTTGGCAATTTTGTGATCCTAAAGTATGATCTTGAATTGACTATAACTTGGCAAGTTCTCTTTCGTACCAAGATATGCTTCTTTCAAGGATCGGTTGATTCTTGCTATCAAGAGAAAATTCATCTCTTTTGGTCCAATCAATTCAAGGCAATGGGGTAAAAGCAATTACATCATATGAAGGATCAATAACATCTTCATCATCATTTACGAATGAATCTGAGGGTTCTTGATGTGAAAGACCTTGATTTGAGAAAGGGTTAGGCGAGAAAACTCTTGTCTTCTTACTTCATGCTCATCTAAACAGGCAGCCCAAAAATCTTCCATGGTAGGATTATGTTGATACTTTGCTCCAATAATATTCTACATATATCCATTGATATCAAATTGGGCTCTCTTCACATATAGATGAATTGTGATGAGGGAAAACTCTTTTTCCATGAGTTGTGCACTGAAGAGATTTGGACATTGGTATTCCCCGATTTGGATTGGGAAGTGAATTCCTGAGCGATGCTTGTCACTAAGAAGACAAGTGAACTTGGAATAGTTGTCGCACAAGCTCCATCAATGCCCATTTGTCACTGACGTACTTAGGAAGTTTCCATGGAGTACCCACAAAGCCACTTACGTGAATGTAGGAAAAGGATGAGAATTGAATAAACCAGGTTCCCCATTGGGAAATGACATCCATGGCTTCTTTAGAAAATCTTTCCTCTGTATTCCGATTTAGGTTCCAAATCACACGGAAGGTAAATGCGTTGTTGACCCTTCTGAAATGGTGAGAGATATTTTTAAAACTTAGTTGCGAGTAATAATGGAAGACACTATTTGATGGACCCATGACTCCTCTTGTTTTCGAGTCCAGAAAATAGATTTATTTTTGCCACTGTATAAGTCAGATATGATGTCATGTAGAAACATCTAGACATATTTACTTCAATCAACTATTTGTGAAGGGTATCGCTAAGGATGGTGGCCCAATCCACAAAATCTCTCTTGGCAAGGATGATATAGATAAACTAATACATCCATTGGTGGAAAATCATGGCAGAGGATAAACCGAAAACTCAACTTAGAAGAGTAATCATGTCCCCAATTTCTTCCACAAACTCAACATGGTACAATTCTTTAGGAAGCCGGTCAATTTGAGGCATCTTGGTCACTAACCAGTTGTTATTAACCATATTGCTCCACCTGAGGGGTTCTTCATCCCAAAATTCTTGTGCTGATTATCGAGTGATATCCGCATTCTCAGGGAAGTTAGGTATGTTGAGCAATTCCTCAATGTGCTCTGGTGTGATTAAGAGGAAAGGCTCGCGATTATCTTTAAAAATTCCTTGTCTCTCGGGATCATAATGCTCCACGCAAGTGATAACCAGCTCTGGACACTGCACCAAGACAGAAATGTTACTGCTTGGGGTAGACCACTATGGTAAAGCCTATCTAAGAATATGGTTTTGCCTTGATTTTCACCTAATCACGAAATAGTTGCACATTGATGTGACCTAGATTCGTATCGTTGATATTGTCATATGTCGACTTAATGGGCCGGAGGGATGATTCCTTGGAATTAATACTTGAGTGCGGATTTGTTTGATTTCTCCACTAGCTTCCTTGATCTTCTTGCAGATTTATTAGATTTTTCAGCCATTATGAATTTTACAGAAAAATGACTCAGGCACGTAAAACAATGCAAGGGGGTTGGGTCTCAGTCTCGAAACCCTGTCAATGCAAGAATAATATGACTTGTTTAATTATTATTATTATTATTATTTTAAAAATAATAATAATAACACCAGTCCAATTACAAAAAAATTAATACATCATCCCGAGACTAGGCTCGAATTTCAACTCGACGACAACGATTTATTTATTTATTTTAAATAAACAAAATTACCTAATTTTAATATCCCAATTTTTATTTAATTTTATGGAGTCAATTCTCCTTGGTATGCATGAAAATCACCTAATTTTAATGACCGCGCAATTTGAGATTTACTTCTTCGATGCGATCTTCTGATCGATGTGTGACTATACTTGTTGAATCTTCTTGTAAATGCGTTGATACACCTGGAGAATGCATGGTTTCTTGTGTTGGAAATAGAAATGATTTAATATTTGCTCAGCTGGGAAAATGTGTTCTTCTCTGCAAAGTTTATTATTTGCTTTATTTCCTGGACAACTCCAGCTATCCTTGGCACGTGGTATCTCTTATGCATGCATTTAAAATTGTTTTCTCCTCCTGTTGCATGGTGAAAGACCCGAATGGGCCTTTGGACAGGTGTTGTAGTTTTGGTGTTTCTCTTTTATTTAACTTTCTACACCAAAATCCCATCTGTGGACTACTTTATTCTCGATTTCCGTGCGTTGAAAACTGTCTTCTTTTTTTGTTTGCCTCCTTGGGCTACGTGGAATGTTTCCTTTAGACTATTTTGCTTTCACCTTTTGTGGAGATGCATGAAGAGTGCGTGAAGAGCTTTGGTGGAGGTTTTGAATTTTCCTTTTATCTCACTTTGCACAAAAATATGCGTGGAAAATGCTTTTGTTGTCCCATGTGGTTAGAACTGTTTGTTGTTTGGACTGTGTGAAGACTCTCTTCCTGCTCCTGCGTGGTCTTTTAGATTGTTCTCCCTCTATTCTTTTGGTTGTGTTGAAACATGTTTTCTTCTCCTTGCTGTGTGGTGATTCTCCTTCTAGCTTTGGCCTCCCCAATCAAAACAAAAACATATGCTTTGGACTGTTCTATTTTGAAAAATGTGTGGAAACTTGTTCCTTCTACTGC